>JAUJYP020000342.1:5000000-10000000 GCA_030674075.2 Linum usitatissimum
ATGTAATGTTGAAGACATTTAAAGTCTGACAAACAAAATAAATATATTTTAAATACTAAATAGAAATGATAATTTTTTTGTACGAAGACAATCCTGAAACCATAAAATATGTTACAGATGGATTTTCAAAATTCAACTTTAAAAGAGGAGAAAGCAAATTATATGCATAGAAAAGTATATGATATGCCAAATGTATCACTTATCTCAATCTTTCAATCGATAAGACGTCAATGGGATATAATTGAATATTGTTCACATGAACTTCATGTATTTGCTTATAGGAAAAAAATCCTCGGGGAATTTCATATACACATGTGTATTCGTTTATGCAAACCGTACATATAGGTGGCAAACTCAACTCCTTCACAAATTGTCAGACTAATCAAATATTGAAAAGTAGTTGCATCCACCACATGATAATATAAAAATATTTTAGATTTGTTGTACAAAACCTTTCAAATTGAGATGTCTCATGTGCTTGACATGTTCATATAAAGACTTTATTGTTTTAAAACTTTTCATTTTTTTTGGGAATTTAGTTTTGCCTGAATTGAAATTTTTTTCTAGCCAATGATTTCTTTCTTTTCATGCATTTTGGCTCATTATCCTCATTTTCACCTATCATATTTAGCGCTGCACTATACGTAAAAGAAATTTCAATGTTGACTTCATTGCAGTTCCAGTATTTTCTATCAATGATATAGATAATTGAGATATCATTATTTCATTTCTGTTGGATACACGGGCTCTTCATGAGCACCGCATTTATTATTCTTGGTGGTTTTCCAAAATAATCTTAATCTCAATTTAACCATCTTGATATATAGCTTTTTTCACTTTTGAGGATTTGTTTTCTATGGAACCGAGTGGTCTATCATGCTTCATGCATTTTGTAGACACATTTACAATAAGAGATTGTCCAATATTAGTATCATATTTATTAGGTCATTCGTAGTTGGCACATGAGAGCTTTACTCTATTTGGGTCAGTAAAGGCATCTGGCAGTTGATGAATTCAACTTTAATAATGAATTATGCTTTTGAACTTCAAGTTCATATTGTTTAGTGGGAGGATCGAAATGATATAATGATAATTCATCTAATCTCTTGACCAACTATTGTTTTCACCCTTAATGTTGGGAAGTTTGAATATAAACCTCCAAATGAGTCATCAAAATCTCCTGATGTGAATATGTTAGCATTGATGAACTCGTAATCAATATAATTTATTAATCTACTTTGAGAACCAAATTATGATGGAGCAATTCGGATGTGTATATTCGTATATGCATTGATAGGCAATGTGTGGTTTTGCCCCAAAATCAAATATAATGGAGAAATTCATAGTAAGTGTTTGACGTTATGCGATTTTGTGTTGTTCATGTAAATGACATGTTCACAACAATATGAATGGAGAATATGTGTTCTTAATAACACATTTTCGTTATTGGATAATAATGAAAGTATGCTCATGACCAAAATAGTTGAGCTAATAATCTCGCAAATTCAAGTTTGCTAGAATATACAGATGTGACCATATGGTTGATGCATCAATTAAAATAATTGGTCCACATGTTGGGTGTATGGATCCAAAAATATCACCCTTGCTTGTGGGTGTAAAAGAAATTATCTTACTTTAATTGATGATTATCTAACAATCAACTCTATTTGAGAAAAAGGCAACCAAAAAATGAGTTATTTGGAGATTTCACTCAATAATGAGTGACGGAGAGACTGTGAAACTCTCCTAAAAACAACAACTTGTTGACATAACACAAAAATTGTTGTGTTCCCCGGAAGTAAAGGAGTCACAAGGACTACTTAAATCACTATAACCTTAGAAATCATTTCTTTAGAATACCCAAGTTGAGACCTTCGTGCACAACAATGTTCGGGAGAACCTACTCTTTAAAATTATGGAAATATAGAAATTGACTGTATAGGTTCGCAATTCGCATTATAATTAAACCGGGATGGTCTAACCGATTATGCCAAATAATATTTGTCATGATTGGTAAACTTTTAGTTTACATGGATATGTATCTCAATCAGGATATATATTCATAGTACAAAAAGGAGGGCATTAATAATTTCATGGTCATATACCACATTATTGTTCTTCATCCCTTATGATCATTAATAAAATGGAATAAGGATCTTGTTCCTTCGTTAACAATATAATAGCTCGATCTAGAGCTTGATAGAAATTCTATACTACTCTATATGTTTTGGTGCAACATCGATGGAATATGTTTGACCGTGCTCCATCATAGAATACTCATATCATAATGAGAATGATGCATACTAGAATTTCTAAATAGAGACAGTTTATCATGTACGTGCCCAATCATTCATGTGACCACGTACAACCACCATTGTTATGCCCATCCACATAAAAGGTTCCTTATAGGAATAATGATTGTATTTTTTACACTCACTTCAAGATAATGTAACATATGAGGCTTTGCATATTCATTTTGAGGGCTAAAATATAATTTGGACTTTGATCATCAAAATAAAGTTGATGGTTGTATCACCTTTCATGTGATTGAAATTTTACAACATCAATTAACAACTCTCTTCCATAGGAAAATATATATTTTTCAAATTTCTTTCTTAGGGTTGTTCCCCACAATAGTGTATTGGCGTATTGCCGTTATGGGAATATATATTGTCACTATGGACATGGTATAATAACCATTCACTTCAAGGAATGATATTTTGTCTCTCAATCCATCCCTATTAGAGACATATTAGCTAGATAGTTTTGGAGAACTTGTGTCTCTCGATACTCATTTTTAGCCCTTCGTCGAGATAATGATGATTAAATACCATAGCATTTTCTTTGTCTTATGCTTGATGGACTTTTCCAATTGTATCTCTAAACTCATAACATGTAAAAGTTTGAGCATCCAACCTAAGATAGATGATTCTTGTTGGTTAATATCAAGATCCACAACGTTTGAGACATATAAAATATTCGATCATGTTCTGAGAATATGTGTCTCGTTTTACCTTCAATCGGATCGTACTTTAAAACTAGCTACAAGCGGTGGTGATACATGGCTTCAACGTTATGCCACAAGATATATGATTCATTACTCATTTGCCCAACCATTCATTGAGGTGATGTTGAATAAGATCAAAACTATGACTTTGTCTTGATGAGATATTTCATATCACTTTTGATTATTTGGATTATGAAATCCAATACACATGAATAGGTAATTCTTTCTCGAAAATATTGAATGCTACAACCTCAAATTTTGAAATGTTAAACATATGTTCAATATAAATATATTAAATTAAATCATATCATAAATAATATAATAGAATCATATAAAAGACTATATTAATACATCATAATTAGGTTGCAATCGGTAACATATATGAAAATAGTAACAATCTAACGATTACCCTAAGAAGTAAAGTTAAAGGGAAGGGAGTGATGTTTCTAAAGAGAAGGAATTATAGAGATTTATGAACAAGATGGAAGATAAAGGATGAAGTAGGAGAATTCGAAGAAGACGAGTCAAAGAGAAAGGAATGAGTGCTCGATTTTGATTGAGTTAGAGCTAGTGATTTTTTTTTTGTCCTGTTTGAGTTGTTAGTGCCTTATTCAAACTGGAAATTTACCAAGAAACGATATTTAATTCTATTTTAATTGACCTGGCAATGCATATGTGCGAAATCATCGGGAAATTTAGCCGTCAGCATGAATAAGACCGTGTCGTAATGGGCATGGAAGAAATGAGACGACTCTGTAACATTTGAAACTTACGAGGCTAAATTGAAACTGACCCCAAACTTATGGGACAATTAAGTATTTGACCCAATAAAAAGCCAATTACTATTTATAGTCCATGTTTTACTTTGCGCAGTCTATTTTTAACATGAATAGACTAATATACCCTACTTAAAAAGTACTAACACATTCCGCATTTACTGTGTGCAGTCCGTTTTACTTTGTGCAATCTGGTTTTAGTAACGCAATCCATTTTTACATTGTACAGTTTATTTTTACTTTGTACACTCTATTTTTATAAAATATTTTTAAAATTATAAATAAAAATATAAAAATAATATATATTCTACATAGTAATATTTTTTTTGAATATTTCCTAAAAAATAATATATATTCTAAATATTCTAAAAAATAAATATTCCAAGAATTATAAATAAAACTAATACACCCAATAAATAAATAAATATTCCAAAAGTTCAAAGAAAATAAATATTCATAGAATCATAAATATAAATAAAAAATAAATACCTAAATAAATATATCTTCCAAATATTCTTAAAAAAACTACCTCTGAAAATTATAAATAAATTTAAATAATATTCCATCTATTTGTTTCCTCTTCCATAATAAAATTCCCACAAATAGAATCTATTTGTATAAATAGATTTGAATTGAGCCACTGTTTCATCCTTATGATGATTCCAAATATGATTGACCGGAGGCATAAGGCAGCCATCACGAATATGTATGCGGATGAAGTGACTCCCAATATGTAAAATCTATATAATGCCGTAAGGTGGATGAATACCGGGACTAACATGTAGTGGCAGGTAAGTGCTTGAACCATCCCATGTTCTTCTCACACTCTCCTCACATACACGGATACAACATATTGCCCAATTATACAAAGTAGCGAACCCCTTGAAGTCAAGTGTATCTATCCAATGGGTCGGGTCGCATGATACTTGCTCAGTGAAATCGATTCTAGTAAATAGACTTTCGATATTACCGTAGATATCTTGATAACAAGATTCTTTCAATTCTCGTAACAAGGCTAACCTCATTTGTGTATATTGTTTTTCATCACCACGTAGTGCATGTGCAGTAACTCGATAACCACAATGACCATCATCCTTTAGGTCAAACCAAAAGTCAAAGTAGTCTAAAATAGTCGTTGGAAGAGCCCATTTGTTTGGGAACTCACTCGCTGAGCCCATGTAGTTCTTCTCCAATGGTGCACCAGGATCTGAAAAATGAAATGGATCTTAGTAGATCTCCATATATATAAATATAATTGTATTAGTACTAAAAGTCAATAGTGGGATCGTAAATCTCCCTTGGGTCTTTCTATCTTTATTACTCAAGTTGATGTACTAACTAAACCAAGTAACACGTCGAAAATTATTTTCAGTTTGTTTTAAGTAACCAATTAACAACTAAGCATGCAATTAAAAGTTAAACGAATTCGAGAGATTGAGTTTCAAATAGGAATGAAGGTTGCTCGGATTCGAATCCACTAAAGCTAGCAATGTATGAATGAATGATCAAATTATCTCGGTTATTCAGGTTATAACGGCTCGGCAGTTTCCTAATGTACTCTTAGATCACTCTCGCGCCTCTAAGGATCTATTTCGTCTAACTGTAGATTCCTCTCTCGAGCTAATCAACACCTAAACAAAATGCATTAATTATGTTCGATGAAATGCCACAACGATAAACGTGCAAAGAGGCTAAACGATTCGCTCCTCTCTCGAGCTAACGAATAATCTAGGGTTCTTCCTAAACGACCTATCAACCTATGTTCCTCTCGGACCCACAAATCAATGTCGATGACTCAATCAAGACGGCCAGACAAAATTGAATCAGAAATTAGGTTTGAGGAAGAACGCATCATAAGTCTGAATAAACCTCAATAACAAATCAAATCATCCATACAAAAGCTTATCTAAAGCTTCATCTTGTCCGAACAACACAAAAAGTTTAGCTACTCTTGGTTCGGGAAGTAAGAAGGGAAAAGAAATGAGAACAACCCGGAAAGACAACATGATCCGTCGAGAATTCTCAATCCTGTCACCGATCTTCGCTCCTTTGCCAATTGATGATAATCTTTCGCTCCAATCGATCTCTGGTACTCTCCCTCTCTCTAAAAGCTAGAAAATATGTGTAGAAAATAAGATATCTCGTCCAAAGGGTTGCTAGGGCTTTATATAGACTCCTCGTCCAAATCCGAGATGGAAAAAGATTTGAAAATCCGTCTGGGATGGAACACGCCGTGTTCCGCAGAACACGCCTTGGCACACGCCGTGTTCCTGGCCGTGTTCGGCCCCTGTAACTTTTCGCCCGATTTTCATAACCGGAACACGCCGTGTCCCAGTTGAAACACGTCGTGTTCTGGAGAACACGTGCTGGGACACGCCGTGTTCCTGGTCGTGTTTCTCCCCTGTAAGTTTGCGCCCTTTTAGATAACCGGAACACACCGTGTTCCTCTCCAGTCACTCTAAATCAGTCCGTTTTTGCTCCCGCTCATTCTCAAACACCGTACATTGCCTGAAAATGTATAAAAAACACACCGAACAACGTAATACGGCCCCAAGGGGCAAGGGAGCTAACATGTGCTAGAGATCTAGGGTTTAAACACCTTTCGACACACAAAAAGCTCATTTTACAATCAAAAAGGTGTGTCGAATATGCAACACGTCAGTCAACATGCTTCAAGATTGATGGTTGAAGATGTTGTCCTATTCTGTGTTGATTTTGAAGTATTTCCGGGCAATTTTTCACTTGTGGATTTAACTGGTATATGATACTTTTTCCTTGCGTGTTCCACTCCAGAAGGGTTCCGAGTAGTGCACTTATTTGGTCGACCTTTTCAAGTCTCGTTGACTACTGGCTCCTCAAGTTCTTCATCTTCGGGATGCAACCGTCTGTATAGGGTTTCAAGTATCTCCCTCATCAATGATGGATTAGATGTGGAGACTTCTTCAAAAAGACCATATAGACGATCGAGATATGATTGTGGCACATGAACTGCTTGTGTATAACGTAATGTTTTCCAAAATACATGTATATCTTTGAGATGGACTAGGCGACCTTGACGATTCAGATTATGTAGTCTGCAATCACATAATAAACTGTGTGTTGTGATAAGTGCACAACCGTATCTTTCATTTAGTCCTACACCGAGGGACACACCCCTTTTGTACTCAGTGTTCATCAAAATTATGGCTCTCTTAGCCACATGACCAATCAAGTATGAGAATAGGTGACTGTGGTTGGTGACTATGTGTTCGCTGCATGATGCCTCCAACAACTTTCGTATCTCGACATGCTGGCCCTCTATCAAAGGGTGATTTGACTCCATATGGTATCCGGTGTAAGTGTAGAGTTACCTAGCCACGATTTCAAAACAGCATGAGCAGACTCAACCCTTGAAGTAGTTGTGTTTCCAAAGTGTAAACCTGGTTAGTGTAATATTTCATGAACTTGTTGCAATGTCGAATCCATGTATTCTTTATATAGCTAACCATCCAAGGCCACCTTTGTTGAAAATCTGCCCATCCTTCAAGATACTTAGCATGTGTACTAGCTTGTTACACATTTTTCCAGCACCTATGACCAATATTCTTTCCTAAATTTTCATGTTTTATCATGTACGTTGCTTTTGCTTCTATGGAAGAATAAATGTGCCAGGTACATAAGAAATGTGCGGAATGCGGATATACCAAAGGACTTGCGGAAAGCAATCCTAACTTTCTGTATGTGACAATAACACCTGGTACTAAATCTTTGTCCAACAATGTCTTCAACTTCTTTTAAACCCATGTGTAGCTTTCCGTTGACTCATTTTTCATGATAACATATGCAATAGTAAAGCTTTTTCCAACAGGGGCAACTCCAATCAACTCGATTAATGGGTAGTTGTACCTATTAGTCTTATACGTGGAATCCATACAAACCATGTAAGGATATGCTCGATATAAACTGACAGCCTCGAGATGAGCCACAAAAATATGGTAACTGCATCAGAATCTCCAATTTGGTCCAAAAAGTAGACGTACTTGTGCCGAGAAGCCAATTTGAACATGTTTTGTGCATGGTTTCTTCCCTCTCTTTCTTCTAAGCTTAACTTACATACGGTTTTGTAAATCTGCTTCATGGTTGGTTGAGGTTTTTCAGGATTGTGTACATGCAATCCACGTATGATCTTTCCCAGTTTTACTTGGGATATATATTGATCCCGTATATATCCCAGCTGATCATGATCAATAGAAGTCTGTTGTCTGTGTCCATTAGGATAAACTGTAAACTTATGATTGTGGGTTCCTCTAACGACGGTTAGCAAATATTCATGGCCCCCGTGCTGATCTAACTTCAATAGAAAAGGACATTTGTACTTTTTCGTCGATGTGTTTTCTCGCATCTGAACTCCTGGATCAACCTTTTTACCTCGATATGTCCTAGCTCTATCACAAGAAAAGTAGAACTATGGTAGACCTGTCCCTGAATAAGTCTTTTTAGTTGTCTTGATTAAGCTAAAACCATTTTCCAAAGCAAATTGTGTATGCCGAATGAAACGTAATATCTTGTGACTCAAAGGTTGTCGTAGAATTGAAGGGAGCCGGAAAGCTAACGGGTTCAGTGCCCTTCAATTGACGGAGGGCCAACAACAACGAAGAAAGCGACAATGACCACGGTGTGCGGAGCGTATCGGATGGAAGGGACATTGGTGAAGTTTCACTTGGGTTCAAGGGGTTTGGATTTGCTAAGCTTAAATTCCTAGTCTTCTGAATCTAATTATGGAATAAGGTTAAAGAAAAAGATGATAGTGTTATAAAACTAAACTCAAAGAAAGACAAGAACAAGAGAAAATATGGAGAGGGAGAGAGTTTCTTATTGATGTGTATAGAATGCTACAAATGAGAGCTCTATTTATAGGCTCATAGATCATAACCTATACTCTCTAATATTATTACACATAAAGGTGGGAAAATAAATACAATGAAATACATTGAAGAATGGAATAAGGAGTTACACAATGGTGCATTCACTATAGTAATTATATTCATAACACTCCCCCTTGAATGACCATTGGTTATACATCGTTCTTCGAATACACTTTTGATATCGCTCATTAAAAACCTTACCGAGAAAACCCGGTGGGAAAAACCATGGTTAAGGGAAAAAGAGTACTGTTGCGTATTGACTTCCCCGATGATGATATCGGTTGAGATCCTTCATATCGACTCCTCGATGAGGATATCAACTCTCGCTCATCATTATATCGTTGAGATCATTCACTCACCAATTCCAAATTTGCTTTCCAACGGTTGATGCAGAGAGATCTTTGGTGAATAAATCAACCAAGTTATCACTTAGGTGCACTTAGTTGATAAATATTTCAACTCATTGAAGTTTGTGCATAAAATGTATGCATCACATGATCGATGGTCATCCATAATTCACATGACACTTCACCTTAGATGACCATTAGATGAGAATATGTCTCATTAAAACCTTACTAGGAAAACCCTATGGGATAAAAACCTAGTGAAGGAAAAAGAGTACATAATCATCACATCACGTTGCAACATTTTCTTGCAACTCAAGGATAGATGCAAAATAAATATCATGCATGATTTATAGGATCAGATCTTGAAATGGTGGTGTAGCTTTATAAGTTGGTTTCACAACCCACCAAGTGGTAAAATTATCACATGAGACCAATTTATGGTCAACCAACACAAATATGACCAAGATTACTACTTCAAAATCGAGTACATCTTGTGTCTTAATAAAGGTCGATTAAACTCGACATAGAGTCACATAGTGATCTGACTACCATCCAGACACTGATAGCCATGTCATATCCATATAACTTTTTGTTGGATATAATTAGTATATCATTGATGATATACGAAAATCATGTTCGAGAGAGATGCACAGTTGGCAAGTTAGTGGTAATCTTCCACATCTTCCATCTCGAACTCTAGCTAATCAATATTTGATTGCTTTGAGAAACTCTTTAGGAGTCTCAATAAAGTGTATGTCATCTATATAACAAAAGATGATGATGACACTTAAACTCTTATAAACAAAAGAAATACATTTTAAATATAAAATAAAGTATATAAATTTTTATAAGAATTTCAAAATCATAAAATATGACAAAGATGATTTTTCATCATTCAAAATTCAACTCAATATGAAAAAGAAATCATAGTTTTATGCATAGAGAAATGTATGATATGCTAAATGGACCACTTCTCTCAATTATTCAATTCATATGACGTCAATTAGATATAACTTGTTCACGTGAACTTGAATTGTTTGCTTGTAGCAAAATAAATTATTTGAGGAAATTTCTTATACATATGTGTATTCTTTTATGCAAACCATACATATAGGTTGCAATAACATATATTATGGGCAAACTCTTTCCCTTTACAAATTGTCAGACTAATCAAATAAAAAATAGTTGCATCCACCAAATGAGAATATATTTTCTCATAATCAGAATATTATAGGTTTGTTGTACAAAACCTTTTAAAAATGAGATGTTTCATAACTTCTCATACTCATACTTTACATCTCAATGTATAAAGACTTAATGTCTTAAAACTTTTCATTTCTCTTGGGAATTTGAATTTGCCTCAAATTGAAATTTTTTAGCCAATCATTTCTATCTGTGCATGCATTTTGGCTAATGATCCTCATTTTCAACTATCATATTTAGCGTTGCACTATACGCAAATATTTCGTCGACGTTGACTTCATTGGGGTTCCAATATTTTCCATCCAAGATATAGATAATTGAGATATATATTGATATCTTTCGAGTATTCGATACTCTTCTTGAGCACATTATTTGTTTCTCTTGGTGGCTTTGTTTAAATAATCTTAACCTCAATTTGACCATCTTGATATATAGCTTCATTCCACTTTTGAGGATTTTTTCTTTGGAACCGAGTGATCTATCACGCCTTTGCGGGTTTTAGACTCATTTGTGATGTCGATTGCCCAATATTGGCATTATTGTTATTGGAGCATTTTCGGTTGGCACATGAAAACTTTACTCTCGTTGGGTCGGTAAAGTGTCCGCATAATGAATTATATATTTTTGAACTTCACGTTCATATTGTTTAGTGCGAGGATCAAAATGATATGATGATTATTCATCGAATCTCTCGTGCCAACCTTTGATTTTCTCCACATAATGTTGAGAATTATGATTATATGATCGATAAACCTCCAAACGAGTCATCAAAATTTCCTGACAACGATGTAAATATTTTATCATCGATGAACTCGTAATCAACATAATTGCCAAATCTTCATTGAGATTTCACCCTAATAAATTGTGGTGGAGCAATTTAGATGTGTATATCACATCCATGTATCCATAGATGGGAAGTATAAGGTTTTGACCCAAAAACCACATATAATGGAGGAATTCATAATAATTTCTTGGCGTAATGCGAATTTGTGTTGTTCATGTAAATGACATGTTCACAATAATATAAATGGAAAATGTTCGTCTTAATGACACATTTTCGTTATTGGATAATCATGAAAATATGCTCATAACCAAAATAGTTGAGCTAGTAATCTTGCAAGCTCTTGATTTCTAGATACATGTGACCATCTAGTTGATGCATCAATTAAGATAATTGGTCAATATGTCGGGTGTATGGATCCATAAATATCACCCTTACTTTTTGCGTGTAAGAGAAATGATCTTACTTTAGTTGATGATTATCCAACAATCTACTCTATTTGAGAATAAGCAACCCAAAAATGAGTTATGTTGTGTTGGAGATTTACCCAACAATGGGTAACGGAAAGGTCAAAATGCTTTCCTAGAAACAAAACTTTGTTGACAGAACAGAAAACCGTTCGTGTTCCCAGGAAGTAGGGGAGTCACAAGGACTACTTAAATCCCTATAACCTTAGGAATCATTTCTTTAGAATACCCAAGTTGAGACCATCATGCACAACAATCTTCAATAGAACATACACTTTAGATCATCGAATCATCGAAATTGACCATAGAGGTACTTATCGATTCGCATCATTATTGAATCGGGATGGTCTCACCGGTTATGCCAAATAATAGTTGTCAGGATGAAAATAAAACACGCAAACCACTTTAACGGCAAAAAAAAGAGATCCATGAGATCAAACAAATGAAGTTTATATGGCATAATAATCGGAGTAGAGGCACTAAGAAAGATTTATGAATTTTTTTTTTAATTAAAATAAATTGAAATGATAGCTATAAAGCTAAAAGTAATAATAGCAAGATAATGATAATTAAAAAAATGTAAATATAATAATTAATTAAAAGGTGCATAAATTATCGTCAATCTTTTTTATTAAATTGTGTTTAAATATAATAGAGATAGCAACGCCTAAAAATAATAATAATGTAATGAATGAGAATGGCTATAAACCATTAAACGTAAGGTCATAGCCTTTAGAGGCATGATAGATTACTTTGACCTATAAAAACGTTTGGTGGCAATCATCAACAAAAATCAATTTTGAAAACAATATCAAATTTACATAGAAAGGAAAAAGGCTACCATTTTCTATATGATTGAATATAGAAATGGATTCCTTTCTTTAGATTTAGTTTTAAAAAAAACGATACCATAAGAAAATTAAGAAATGAAAACAAACAAGATAGAAAAATAAAAATAATAACTTTGGAAAGCAAGATATAGCCAATAGCAACCTTCGTGAAACTTCGAGAAGATAACTACAGCATTCGTGCTGATAACGTGTTATAAAACTAAACTCAAAGAAAGACAAGAACAAGAGAAAATATGGAGAGGGAGAGAGTTTCTTATTGATGTGTATAGAATGCTACAAATGAGAGCTCTATTTGTAGGCTCATAGATCATAACCTATACTCTCTAATATTATTACACATAAAGGTGGGAAAATAAATACAATGAAATACATTGAAGAATGGAATAAGGAGTTACACAATGGTGCATTCACTATAGTAATTATATTCATAACAGATAGGATTTTTTTAATTATTTCTTGTACTGTAGTCTTTTGATTATTTCTTGTATTGTAATTTTGTTCAAATTTATCTATAGAAAAATCAATTTGAGGCAGATTCATCGATTAAGTTGTTTTGATTTGTTTTCTAATTTTTACATTACCAAGTATCCAACATTCAAATACGGAAATACCTAGCCAAGTAGCCATTGATGGTTGGCGGCTAAGATATTGTACTAAAATTAATGAACACAATATGGAGCAACAAAAAGTAATAAACTGCAATTTTGTGAATCCAAGTTAATGACAGCTTCGGTAAATTAACTCATAAAAATATACTTATATTTTTAATTAGAAATATATTAGTCTGTTTATGTAAAATACATACCGCAAATATTAATACTCATAAAAAATTCTATTAGCAACATCATCTAAGCAATTGGATTAATTTTTTTTAAAAGTATATGTTCCTATATAAGTACATTGGAATACTTTTCTAAGAAAAAGTAAGTTTTTAATAAATGGTTAAAAGATTTTTGGGATTGAGGTGATTATAAATTGTTGAATAATGAGTTAATTGTTAAATTTGTAAAAATTTTAATATAAATTACTAATAAATTTCTAAGACGGAGATTATTTTTTGTATAAAATTAAATTAAACTTGATATTTTCAAATCGCAATGCGCGATGCTACACAGAACGCTAGAATCAATTATAGTCCATCTAATTTCTAAGAAGTTTAAACGAGGAATCATCACCGACCAAGAAACAACATTTTATTTTTTGAAAAGACGAAGAAAAAAAACTCACTACCTAGTTTATACTCCAAACAGCACCAGAAAAGCCATGTTCTTATGTAGGCACGGCACGAAGCCGACACCAAAAATACCAAAGCCTCCGTGGAACATAACTCTTCGTTTCTCTACTGTCTCTCAAATCTTCCTCGGCTAACAAAGCCGCACCATTTACTCATGTCTTCTCCACGCCACGCGCGCTCTTCGTTGATTCCTTGCTGCCTTCCTCCTGTTCACTTACCCAGGAATCCAGCGGTAGATTGACTGCAGCATCCCTAGATGCCGTCTGATCAGTGAAAATATCCACGTGGCGGCATCGTACGGTGACGTAGTGAGTCTACAGGTATTAGATTTGGAGGGAAAACTGGGCAGAAAAAATAATAAATCGAAATATGATACCAGCAGCAGCAGCAACAGCAGCATAGGCAGGCAGGCAGGCTGATGGGCTCCTCTCTTTCTCTGTCTTTGTCTTTTGGTTTGTCCACTTTTTCTCTTTCTTTTCCCCCTTCTCTTCAGTGCTCTGTAATTAATTAGATTTCCACAACCATTATTAATAAAGACACCGGCAATCTTTCCTTTCCCCCCTTCCTTCTTCGTTTTCTTCTTCCGGCTCTCCTCCTCCTCCCTCCTCCTCTCCTGCCGCCGCCGATCGCTGCTTGTCATCTAACCGGTAATGCATGGCACGCGCCACTATCGCTTAATGGAGCTCTGCGGCGTACTATAGCTGGAAGAACGATTTTGTCCTTGCTTCGCAGTTTTGGCTTCTTCGTTGTTTCTTAGGGATCAGATCTGATAGTTTATCGCCTTGTTTGGCGCACGGGATTACTACTTTCGCTCCAGATTTGTTTCTTTTTGCTTATTTAGGCGATGGTTTTGAAGAGAATTTAGAGCAATTTTTAGGGTTTTTGGCGGGGGCATTCTCCGCTGGGGGGGACAATGGAAGAGAGGAGGAGATCCGGTGAACCGGCTGGGTACGTTGTAAAAAACAAGGGCCCATCTGGTTGTTTGATCGTGAAAAAGAAAGGCAGTGATGGTGTTGGTCCTTCTGGTTCGCGGAAGGTTCTCGAATCGAAGAAGAAAAAAAAGAGGCCCAGGATGGATTTCAGCGATTCGGGATCCAGTGACGAGCTGTTAATGCAGCCGCATAGAAGGTTAGCTCCTCAAACTTTTCGAAATTCTAAAGCTGTGGGTGATTTTGATATGAGTAGCGAAGATGACAGTGGAATTGGTAGGAAGAGGAACAGGGGAGAAGTTAGTCGGCGTGGTGAGATGGATGTCACTGATAGAGATAGGGATAACTTAATTGAGGGGACCAGGTTGAATGTGTATGATTTCGACGAGTATGAGGGGAATGCAGCGGACATGAGAAGGATCAGACAGTCTGGAAACGGTGCGATTGATAGTCGCAGATTGTTTGGCTCAATGCCTGTTGGTAGAAGTAGCCTCGAGAGAGACTATGATTCTGGTTCAAGTAGAGATGCTTTTCATGAAAAGAGAAAGGGTTCATACTTTGACAAAGCCAGTGGTTTGGCTCGTGGTGATCATTCTGGTAGAGAGGGAGTTCGGCTTCCGATTCCAGCTATGAGGGATAACTATGACTCGGATAAACCAATTCGGGTTCAAGGTAAAAATGGCGTTCTAAAGGTTATGGTGAACAAGAAAAAGAAGGTTGATGAGCCTTTCATTGGTTACAACAATGCCTTGGAGCCTGGGAAAATAAGGAAGGGCGGGACAGTAGAAACTGCCAAGAAGAATGTTCCACTGCCTCCATCATATTACCCGGTGTCTAAAAAAGTTGAGAAAGCCATTCCATTTGTTGGGAGGGAGAAAACACGGATAAATCTGCTAAATTCAGTGAAAAGTGCTGCTGCTGCTGCTGCTGCTGCTGCTTCTGCTGATGATGATGCGAGTGACCGTGATTCTGATGATAGTGATGCGTTGTTGACAAAGAACGCTAAGATGAGAGCCAAGGATATAGAACCTCGTAATTTTCAGAAGACCCCATTATACACAAAGATAAGTAAAAGCGCTGACATGAATTCTGATGACAGTGATACTTCCTTGAAGCAGGGACAGAGGAGTGCTGCAACTCCTAAATCAACAAAGAGGACAAGTGGTGGAGTCGAGAAAAGTACGCCTAAACAGCTCCCAACTAGTAAAAGCAATGAAGGAAAATCAAAGCGTGGTTCAGGCACTGAAAAGCAAAAGTTGCGCGAAAAAATTAGGGGGATGCTTATAGATGCTGGCTGGACAATCGATTACAGGCCCAGGAGGAACAGAGACTATCTAGATGCTGTTTACATAAACCCTGCAGGAACAGCTTATTGGTCTATCATCAAGGCTTATGAAGCTCTTCTAAAGCAGCAAAAGGAAGACGAAGATGTTGCAAGAGCTAAGATGGCCTCTTCTCCATTTACACCACTATCAGATGACCTGCTCAGCCAACTGACAAGGAATACTAGGAAAAAAATGGAGAAAGAAATGAGAAAGAAACAAAGAGACAGCCGCAAGAATGAGAATGCAAGGGAAACCATGGGGAGAAAGGCATCAAGTAGTAGGTATGATGAAGAGAGCATGGACAGCGACAGTCATGAAGAGAAGTTGAGCTCCTTCGTAAAGCAAGGTAGTAAGCCATCTAAGGGAAATAGTTATCGTGACAGTTCTGCCAGTGTAGGTCAGAAATCGATGAACAATTTACCTGAAAACAATGAGAACTTGTCCTCTGGGTATAATAGTCACCATGGTAGGAAAAGCAGAAAACTAGGTCGATGCACCTTACTAGTACGCAAGTCTAATCAGGATTTGAACTCAGATGGAGATGGGTTTGTACCTTATACCGGGAAAAGAACATTACTTTCCTGGCTAGTTGACCGTGGAGCTGTGCAGTTGAGTCAAAAGGTAAGATACATGAATAGGAGACGGACAAAAGTCTTGCTGGAGGGCTGGGTCACAAGAGATGGCATCCATTGTGGCTGCTGTAGTAAAATCCTTACAGTTTCTAAGTTTGAGATCCATGCAGGAAGTAAACTCCGTCAACCCTTTCAAAACATATATCTCGATTCTGGGGTTTCTCTTTTGGATTGCCAGATTGATGCATGGAATAGACAAGAGGCTTCAGAGAATATTGGTTTTCATTCGGTAGATGTTCATGGTGATGATCCAAATGATGATACTTGTCCCCTTTGTGGCGATGGTGGAGATTTGATATGCTGTGATGGTTGTCCATCAACGTTTCATCAGAGCTGTCTGGGCATTGAGGTGAGTTTATGTAATGAAAAGGGGATATGGCATCTTAGTTTTGCTTATTTTCTGGATCTCAGTCACTTGGCCCTCTCATTTGCTTTTAGTTTTGCACTTTTTGTAAATCCGGAAAGACTCTTTCAGATAGGACTTCATATATGTCATTGTATTTTTCCTGTTTCAGATGTTACCACCAGGCGACTGGCATTGCCCAAACTGCACGTGCAAGTTTTGTAGGGCAGCTAGTTACAATGTGGTGAATGAAGATGATCCAACTGTTTCAGCACTTCCGACTTGCAGACTCTGTGCCAGAAAATGTAGCCTTCTTATCTTATTATTCAAGTTTTACACTTCTGAATCTGTACTTTCCCCTTCTTGGTATACATTCTGGTAACCATCTGCATTTTGTAGATCATGAATCCTGCATGAAGGATTTGGATGCTGCAACAGTTGAAGGTGATAGTTCTAAATCTTGGTTCTGTAGCGGAAACTGCAGTGAGGTACCTGTTTTCCCTTTATAACGATATTCTTCTATGATCATTCATCTATTGGACTTCATTGCGATTTTCACTTATCCTCTGTGTAAAGCATTGGCCTTTATTTGTTAGTTTGGGTAGAGGGGATTTGTTTGGGCTAATGCTATCAAGAAAGCATTGGACCTCAGATTGTTAATTTTTTCTTGATGGGAAGGTGAATCATGAGGGAGGTCTTGTCTGGTGTTCTCATGCTGACTTGGAAGACTTGTCTTTCCTTAGGCTTTATGTTTATCAGCTTCTAACTCCATAAAACCAAGCTCGCATTTACAAACAATGTGCAATACCGGCAGACCACTAATTTGAATCCAGCGAGCCTTAGAATGAACTGGAAGTTGACGAATTTTGTTAGATGCGTTTATTATTATTCTGGATAGGCTGGTCTGTTTTTTGGATGCTCTGCCCTACTATTGCTTGTCTAGATTTTTTTCATTTACCCCCAATCATCGTTGCTTACAGCTCCATGAGCGGTTGTTGAAGTATACGGGAGTCAAACACGAGTTGGAAGCAGGATTTTCATGGTCTATTATTCGGAGAGCAGACTTTGACTTGGACACATCAGTTCAGGGACTCCCTCAAAGGGTCGAGGGGAATTCAAAGCTGGCTGTGGCTTTGTCTGTAATGGATGAATGCTTTTTGCCAATAATTGACAGGAGGAGTGGAATAAACTTGCTCCATGGTGTTCTTTATAACTGCGGGTAAGATTATTTGCTCTGATGGCATGGGGCATCACGTCCATTCACATTCTTTCTGTGGCTTTTCTTTGATGTATATGCCAAAGTAAAAGTATTTCCTTTCATATATAAAGATGTGCCGGGAACATGGGATGTTCTCATCATCTGTTGTTCCTTTTTAGAACAACTAGACATGGAGGTCTAACAGAATGCAAGTAATTCTGATCGGCTATTATGAAGTTGGTTTATTCAATATTATGATATCTGTATCTGCATCAAGTGTTTCGTGCATACTTCTAAAATTATTATCTGTCTCATCTTATAAGAACTAATTTGTAGCGTTTCTGGCCTACATGTTTGTTTTTCACCAATCAGTACGAGGCAATGCCTCTCTGCTGCAGAACACCATAATTCCTCTCAAAATTGCCCTTTTCCCCTATTTTTTGTAGGTCAAATTTTAATCGGCTGAACTACAGTGGATTCTTTACTGTTATCTTGGAGAGGGGTGATGAAATAATTTCTGCTGCGTCCCTAAGGTATGTCGTTGATTTACGATCCATGTGCACTTCATCACATTTTTATTTAGTTGGAGTCAGCTTCTGATGATCAGAGCTTTCTCTTTTGTAATCAAGTGAGAACACAGTTCAAGTTTCAAATTATTACGAATGATGTGTGTTGCATTTGGGTTTTGAGAAGTATGATCCTTGTAGTGGCATGTGCTTTGCCTGGGAATTGAGCTGAACTAGTTTCTGACCAGTTACTGCGTCCTTTTTATTAGACTGCATGGGACAGAATTGGCAGAGATGCCATTCATTGGAACTCGTCACATATATAGGCGGCAAGGGATGTGCAAGCGGCTTTTCTGTGCTGTTGAATCGGTAAATGTTTTCGCCTGTAATGAATCAATCTTCTGCCTTCCTCTAACTCTTTTATTTTTTATTTATCTTTGCTTATTACTGGTTTCATACTTCATCAGGCACTCCGCTCTTTTAAGATTGAGAGACTAATTATACCAGCAATTTCTGAACTAATGCGTACTTGGATGGAGGTGTTTGGCTTCACTAAACTTGATGAATCCCTTACCCAAGAACTGAAGTCGATGAACACTATGGTGTTTCCTGGTGTGGATATGCTTCAGAAGCAGTTACTTGAACAAGGAAATGTGGAGAATATGAACACTAGTAATGGTATGTGTATGTGCCCGTGTATTTGGTTTGTGAACTTAATATCCACCCAGCTAAGTAGCTTAAGTCTTTTTTATTTATAGGTGAGGACGAAAAGGAATCTCTGGGTGATAAGTGTGTGGCTGAATCAAAACAATCTAATAGTGATTCTTCCGCTGGACATGATAACCATGAAAGTGATAATGGTGGTCTGGAACAATATAATGAGGGGAAAATCGGATCGGCTAGTACAAAGTTAGATTCATTGCTTCCAGATGCTTCAGTAACTGGTGTCTCTGCAAATAGCTCTTTGGATGCTTCCCATGAACGTAAGCAGACTATGAGTTCAGATTCAGGATTTGTGGACAAATTGGATAAATCTGGAACAGACAAGGAGAATCTAGTTGATTGTCACACAAGCTCCAGGGAACCTGTCATTAATACGATATCAGCAGGAAATTATTCTGGGGAAGATGATATTTCTTCTCATGCTGCGCTTAATGACCAGTTTCTTGGGGTTCCCTCGGATAACGTCTCTGAGATGAGTGGCTCAATAGATGCTTATGATGGAAATGAACGTCCAGTAGATTGCAAGCCAGTTAAGCTAGCGGATTCCGATCTAGCTGCCCCGGTAGATGAATCTGCTTCTGTTGCAAACCACTTCGAGAGTAATAGCAATTTGTGTAAGGATGGTTATACTGACCATGTTCAAGCATTCAATCTCAGCGACTCCACTTCTGAGGGATATAAAGGTTCATTATCTACCGAACAAACTAAATCGGGTGGTTTCCGAAAAGAAGACAAAGTACCTGACGTCACTTCTGAGATTAAGTGCCCTCCTAGCTATATGATGAGTAATCATTCTGATGAGATGGAAGTAGATCCCCCATTGGATGACGATACTGAGATATACAAGGAAGCCGACTTAGCTGGTGCCTCTACAACAGACATCGACATGGCTGGCGTGAAAGGTGAGGGGATGGCTGTCGAAAATTTTGTCAGTGAGATGCATCCTATATCTCCAGAGCTGACCAAGGTTGATAGTCCCCAGAAGCAAGGCACATATCAAGCAGGATCTGGCCCTGGATCCGAAGCAGTAAATTGTGCAGCAAGTTTTCTACATGAACCAGATCATGGTCCAGAGACCGATGCGAGTGAAGGCGAAACAGAATCCGAGTAGGTGCATTCGTTCTTTACTCTGAGGTTGAGCATTTTGGACACCGAGGTTCTTGTGCTCTCATGGAGGTGGAACCGGGGAGATGTTTTTGCTGCATATTGTACGTCAGGGTGCTTTTTGTGTAGAAAGTAGCATAAAGTCCTCAGCTGCCTTGGGTACTTTCTTGTTATCCTTTCCAAGTTTTGGTCCTTGCAACTGAAGATGAGATTTTTTCCGGGAAGATTCTGAAGATGAGATTTTTTCCGGGAAGATTCTGAAGCTGCGTCGAGACAATGTATCAAATGTGATAAGGAGGGTCAAATGCACAATGGTCTGGTGTGGGATGCTTGGAAAGAGCTACGCTGTCCAGCCAGATCGTGTACATAAAGTAAGGTATGGGGCTATGGGCAGTACGCTGTTCCAGATTTTGAAACTTTTGTCGGAAATTATATTTGATGATTGCCCAATGTAACAAAAGCAAGTGAAAATAATTCTATTCTTATGTAGCGGGACTCTACCTCCCCTGTTCCTGTAAAGTATGAGAACGTAATGAAGTTAATTGCTTCATTCTCTGATGGCTTTGAGACAACTTTCATTTGAATCCATCCAGTGTGGTTTATTATACACTTCTGATTTGTACATAAATTCACAAAAATTCTTCGGCGGTCTTCAAATCGTCCAATATCTCGGACTTGACCGATTCCGGGAGTGGTGCAGATGGCCCTGCTCTTGAGTAGAAGCTCGCCAGTGATCTTATTGCCTTTTCTAGCAGTACGTACGATTCCTGCAAATGAACAAACAAACTTATGATCCTTCCTTAACCAGATTTATCGAGCGAGAATAGGTTCTGATGTTATTATACCTCGCCGACAACCTTGTCTTGGCCTCTCCAATTGCTCAAATACTCTCTAATGGATTCCTTGGCTGAATCGGCAGTCCGCCTGAACTTAGCATTGTCCTTTGGATCTTCCTGTACAGACTCTCGGAGGGTCTTCACCACCTCTCTTGCTGTCTTCAGGTAAGCTTTGGGCAAAAGTTTCCCAGATTTCGTCTTCTCGTTTGGATCGAGGAACGATTTGATTAGGCCGATTGCTCCCTCATCCTTATCCTCCTCCACCTCCTCTTCAGCTCTGGCGGATAATGGGATAGGAATCCAGTTCAGAGCCAGAACCAAAACAGACGAGATAGCACCAGATACCAACGCTTCTCGCCTACTAGTCGCCCTAACTTGATACGGGTGCAGGTTACCTAAAGAAGCGATGAAAAAGTCTTAATAATAAGCAGAGTCTTTGAATCGGGAAGAGGAGAATAATTCATTCTCTCTACTTACAAGAAGTCTTGTATTCTGAACGAGTCTTCGGTGGTTTGACGGAGGCGGAAACACATGGATTCGCTCCAAGATTCGCGGCGGCGGCGACCATCATTGTTCCGCCGGCTACAAACTCGATTCGGGTGAAATCTCTTCAACTACGCCGTCCACCCTTCTTCTTTCCGTGCTTCTTCCTCCGCCTCAAATTCAATCTTCGCCGCCGGATGAGGCTCAATTTTAGCCGAAATGGTATTCTGTACCTCTGTAATTTTGTGGAGTTGTGAAGGTTAAGTTAGTCATTGCCTCCGACGTCGTTTGTGTTGGTTCAAGGCCTCATGAATACCGAACCAACCAACTGGTATGGGTTGAACCGAAGGTTGGAGAGATGAAGAAAGATTAGTTTGGGGAATTCGTCATTGGCTGATGCTGATTATGCCGATCTCGGAGCTGGAGACATCCACGTAGATATATGTTTTGGGTAGATAAGAGGGGACCACGTCGGATTGTGGGCTCCACGTCACCCACCTACTCACCTAGCAACTTGGTTGGTTTGCAAGTATTGTAGTTGGTGTGCTGCATGGAATTAATACATTAATAATAATAATAATAATAATTAAACAAAAAAGGAAGATGGTGGCGGATGACGGTGGTGAGATGAGGAGTCTACTGTTTGGGAATTGACGGTAAATATGGAAGAGGTGGCAGACAAAGACTAATGAATTACGTTTGAAGTCAAACATATAAAATCCAAATTATACTCATTTTGTCTTTAATTAGGGAGGAGATTATTATTATTATTATTATTATTATTATTGTTATTGTTATTATTGTTATCGTTAACTAACTCGATCGGGTACTGAGTTATTATCTAGTCTACCAACTGTAGTTAAGCTCTAGCTCTTTGGTTATCCACTTATCCTAATGCTGCTGCTTTAATTTCCACCATATGTAATTATTCGTTACCCGTACCCTTCCTTTTTTCTGAATCTTACGTCGTCAAATCATTACGAAAAATACTTGTAGTAACTAATTTCTGTAGTAGACTTACTTGTTAAATTGATGAAAGAGAGGAAGAAAATAATGTTTAACGTGGTTTTCGATCGGTGTGATCGACTAGTCTACGGAGAAAGAAGAAGATTGTATTGTGATCGAAAGGAGAAGAGAAGCTTAACCTAGTACATAGCTCCTACGAGATTATATAGGCCTAGAATGCTAATTTATACAATTCAACAGCCCATTGGGTTTGTAATACATTAACATCCCCCCTCAAATTGCTGATGAGTACGCATCATCAATTTGCCCGACAAGAATTAATGATGACTGGTGGGAACCGCCTTGGTAAGGGGATCAGCAATCTGGTCTTCAGAAGAGAGATAGAACAAATGAATGTTGCCAGAGTTGACAAGATCTCGAATATAGTGCACATGGCTTTCAATATGTTTGGTGCGATCACGCAACACCGGATTAGTCGCAATCTAAATCGCACTAGTGTCGTCGCCAAACAACCGAACCAGAGCTGAGACATGAACCCCTAAGTCTTGAAGAACTCGCTTAATCCAGACTACTTCAGAATAAACTTCATACATTGAACGGTATTCAGATTCGGTGGAAGAGTTGGACACTTTGTCATGTTTCTTACATCTCCAGGAGATAAACGCATCACCAAACTATACACACCAACCAGAGGTAGATCGACGAGAGTCAACACATCCAGCATAGGCAGCATCAGCATATGCAGACAATTGGCAATCACCTATACGAGGGGAAAACATTCATGTAGACCGTGTGCCATTAAGGTAGCGAAGAATATAATCCACAACATCAAGGTGAGCCGTACGGGACGTAGACATGAATTGACTGACAACCTATACTGCATAAGCGATGTCGGGATGAGTAGCTACGAGATAGATAAGCCGGCCAACCAGTTGGCGATAACAAGACGGATTTCAAGAAGCTCACCACTTTCCCTACCGACCTTGAGATTGAGTACTAACAGGGTAGAACACGGCTTACATGAAGATAGTTGAGTAGTCTCAAGGAGATCATTTATATACTTTACTTGATGGATAAAAAGACCTTACATCGATCTGGATATTTGAATCCCAAGAAAATAAGATAATGCACCAAGTTCCTTAAGCTGAAATTGGTCATGCATGCCTTGATGAATAGCGACAATCCCATCTGTATCGCTTCATGTGAGAATCATGTTGTCGATATAAATCAATAAGACAGTTTTTCCTGCCGTCATTTGCTTAGTAAATAACGACGGGTCATTTTGGCTTTGACAAAACAACGATTGTAAAATAAGTGTCTGGAAGGTATCAAATCAGGCACGCGATGCCTGCTTTAAACCATAAAGAGATCGATGAAGCAGGCATACATAATTAGGAGGTGCGTCATACCCAGGCGGACATTTCATGTACATTGTCTCTTTCAAGTTTCCATGAAAAAAAGCATTCTTCACATCGAGCTGATAGAGAGGCCAATCGGCTCTAGTAGCTTGAGCGAGAAGAACCCGAACAGTTTGCATCTTAGCGACTGGCACGAATGTTTCCTCATAGTCAATGCCATATTCTTGTCGATTACCTGGAGCGATGACATGAGCTTTATACCTACCAACAGAACCATCTGGGTGAAATTTGGCCGTATACACCCTTCGGACATGGGACAGCATCCCAAGTATGATTTTCATGAAAAGCATCGAATTCAGTTTGTATAGCTTTGTTCCAGTTCAGATCATCTTTGGCTTGACGATAAGAGGTGGGAATAGGGATACCGGCCGAATTAGTAGTGGTGTAGGTAATGTAATCAGTATATTTGATTGGTAATTGACCTTGGGTGGTTCGACCGGTTTAGCGAGGGGGTAGAGTTGATGTTAGTTGGTTGGATGATGATTGTGAGTTTAGAGAAGAGGTGGCAGTGGAAGACGACGATGATGATAAAGGAGATTGGGAAGGTGATTGTGTAGTAGAATGTTGGTAGCTTGGAGAGAGAGAGGTGAGGATGGTACTGTAGATGTGGATTGGGTAGGCGAGGGAGACAAGTTGAAAGTTGGACGATGTGGTTGGGTTATGGTTTGGATGAGAGATGGCATATTTGTTTGGGAAAGTTAGTCATCAAACAAGGGTAAATGTAAAGGTTGGGATGGAATTGATGAAGTAAGACGCAAAGTATGATAAGGAAATGTCGTTTCTTGGAACACCACATGGTAGGCAGTGTATATCCGGCGTTTTTGAGGATCATAACACCCTTTATGATGATCAGTGTATCCCAAGAAAACATACCGAACCATTTTTGTCGATAATTTGGTACAGTCCTTCTTCGGAAGAAGAACATAGCATGTGCAACCAAAGATATGAAGGCGTGAGTAATCCGACAATCGATCATGATGAATTTCGAAGGGGGACTAATTATCAAGAACTGGAGTTGGCTACTAATTCACCAAATACACCACTGTACGAATAGCTTCCACCCAAAAATGTGCGGGAACCAGAGATTGAAGAAGGATTGGTCAAGTAAGATCCAATATATGACGATGTTTGCATTCAACAAACTCATTCTGTTCTGAAACCCTAGGACAAGATTGTTGAAATAGAATCTCGCTTTGTTTATAGAAATCAAAGAGAGCAGTAGAGGTAAACTCACCCCCGGGATCTGAGCGAAACATTTTGACAGTCTTCTGAAATTGAGTCTTCGCCATAGCAACAAATTCTTGAAGAGCGGCGTACAAATCAGATTTTAACCCCAAAAAGTATATCTACACAAATTGTGACTTATAATCGATAAACAAAGTAAAATAACAAAATCCAAGTCGAGATGTCGTAGAACAAGGGCCCCAGAGATCAGTATGAACCAAATCAAACATGTTATTGACTGGTATGGAATGGAAGAGCAATAGTTTTTGCTGCGATCCAATCCACATTCACGATAATCAAAATCCTTTGTAGAAAAAGTAAAAAGTAGTCTATGTTTGCGAAACATATCCATAAGTCTAGCGAAATGTGGATGACCTAAGCGAGAATGCCACAATCTCTACAAATTATTAGATTTATTATGATTAACTGAAAAAGAAGAGCTGCAACTATCAAGAGGACCACAGACCATCGCCGAAATCGGTGACGATGCGACATCCAAGTGCTACAAAATGAAGTTCCTGCCTTGTTTATGTCTTGTTCCGATCGTCTTCCTAGTCTGACGATCCTGCACGATACATCCATCGATATCAAAAGACACAAGACAATCGTTGTCTGTTAGTTAACCCACTGAAACCAAGTTGGGAATGAGACTAGGAACATGTAGAGTGTTAGGCAAAGTAATGGTAGGCGTAGATATTGTGCCAATGCCTTTGATTGGGAGTTGTTGACCAAACTTCAACAAGTTGATTTGTCATAGGAGTATAATCACAAAAGAGTCCAAATTACTTGTCATATAATTAAAAGAAGCGGAATCAATGAACCACCGGGATTGATTACTTGAAATTCCCAAAGAGGCAAACATAAAATTTAATCTTGAGGCAAAATGCGTTGAAGAGCGGCAGGAACAACACTATTAGTAGATGTGGTGGAACCTGCATCTGAAGGAGCTGAAGTAATAGTAGTTGCGACAACATAACCATCATCTGGAATATAACTAAATAGGATTCCCAAATCTTGAACAGAAAATCTAGTCGATTGATTACCACGACCATTGCAAGCATTATTGAGAGCACATTTCTTATAATCAAGGATGATGTGCTCGGGCTTCTTACACTAGGTACATATATTTTGCGTACGACCGTGTGAAGGATAATGGCCAAGGTCCTGGTGATGTTTACAACGAATTTCACTTAGATTTTGATTCTAAGAGGGTTGTCCTGTCGCTGAAGTATTCTGCTTCATCAAGAAGAATTGAGGGCACGACTTCTTGGTTGCAAAAGCGGAGCCAGGTGCAGCAGGAGCAATCAGATTATCAAGTTGTGTCTACGTTCGGAAATGAGTTTCGGCACGAATCAATTCCCCGAGGATACTATGGATGTATGTAGTATTTGCCAAAATTAGCTCAAACTCTTGCCGCAGACACATCAGCCATTGAAAAACACGGGACCTAGTTCGTTCTGCCTGATGTTTTTGAGTTGCGGCAGCCGATATCATAGATGTTGAGATGATATCTAGTTCAGTCCATAGATTATGAGGAACGAGATAGTATCCATTGATGTCCAATTCCCCTTCCGTCAAATTGGCTAGAGCAAAGTCTATGTCAAATACACGAGAAGCATTACTATGTGAATAGGTAGACTTGAGATGAGCCCAAGCCGTCGCAGCCGATGGGAAGGAACGAAGTGATAGAGCAATCACAGGTTCGACAGATCCAATGATATATGACAAAACACGAGCATTGTTCATATACCAGATGTTGATTGCCAATTCTTGAGTAGATAAGGAAGATGTCGGAGCCGTCAGAACAGAGTTGTCAGTAGCGATAGAAGATGGAGTCTCCTTGGAAGAATGAGCGGTGGGAGTAGATGTAGTAGACCCGACAGTGAAGGTGATTGTTGGTAGAGGTTTTGCATCGTCGAGATAACCCATAAGACCTTTGCCTTGAATGAAAACGCGGGATGAATATTCCCTGAGAGCATAGTTCTTGCCGTTAAAGCGAACGTGGACCGATTCAGAATACGAATAATCGATCTGAGGCTCTGATACCATGTTAAATTGATGAATGGATCGAGATTAGATGATTAAAAGAGAAGATGAACAAAATGTTTAATGTGGTTTCCGATCGGTATGATCGACTATTCCATGAAGAAAGAAGAAGATTGTATTATGATCGATAAGAGAAGAGAAGTTTAACCTAATACATAGATCCTATGAGATTATATAGTTTAGCGTCTAAGAACCTACAGTTATCAAAATAGGCCGAGAATGCTAATCTATACAACTCGACAACCCATTGGGCTTGTAATACATTAACAGCACTGCACTCCGCAACCGTCCACTGGTAATTGGAAACTACTACATCACTATGACTCTAATGTTGACTATAAATAAAACAGAAACATCCTACTTGCCCCATATATATACCCTGACTGTACCGGTATCTGGTACCACATAGCGTGTTTTAATTGGCTGGAATTAAATACTATGAAAACATGTTTAATAACTCCTTTTAATATTTGAACTGCGCAGTTTTATCACTACCGTTTTGAAGTCCGTGTGACCTTAACCCCGTTAACATTAGTTTTAATTTTATTTGTGATGGTTTTGGTATTTTTATAATAATCGTCATCTGATGGAGTCGAATTTGTGATAGAGGAGAGTAGAGTTGCACCGTCATTTATGTATTTGGCTGGGTTTCCATCTGATACGGAGTCAACTTGGATGAGAGTTTAACAACACCAACACTGTCGTTTTGATTTAACTTCTCTCCGATAACCTGAAGGCTGGCAGATACTTTTTCCAGAATTACATTGACGATACGGTTCAACCCAAACATGAAATTGAAAATTACAGATAAAGAAAAAAGTTTGGATCAAAGTGTTGTAGTTGTTATTCAGAGATTGCTCCTTCTCAATACAATCCCACTGCTACTTATAATTTTGCAACTATAACCCTATTAGCTAACAACAAACAACGAACATAATCTATGTTTTGATTTGGAAAACAGTCAATAATCTTTAACCAAGTTAAAATTCAGCCTTTGTTGACTTTTGTAATTTACACAATTTTCCTCCATGTTTTTTCCTGTAAATTTCATTTTGATTTATGCTAGCAAAGAAGTCTATAACCATCTTTCACCAAGGATTCAAAAAGTCATGAAACTCATAATATAATCGAGTTAAAATACATATTATTTGACTAAACAAAATTACTGAATTTTTTCTTAAACATTAGCGAAAAATCAAGTTTTTAAAAACAGAACTTTATTAACAGCAGTTAGACTACTACTACAATCCCAGTAACAAAACTAATCAAGTCTCTTAGGCAGCTTATCCACAAAACAGAATTCAACAAAAGTAGACTAGACTAAATTTTTTACCAAGCGTGCTTTCTCTATCTTTGTTTCTCTGCCTCCGGTTTCCTCCCCTAACAAAGAAATCAACGACATAATAAATTAAATCCTTTATTTCTTTCTTTTCGTTGTGGCCGAGAGAGGAGAGGTGAGACGGTGAAGAAAAACTTCAATATCGGGTTGGCACTTATGGAAGATGAAACGAAAGAGTCATACGCATGGGCACTGAACCAATTGTGATTGGTTGTTGGTGGTCGAGTGCCTAATGCCTTTGTTACCGATAAGGAACGTGGATTGACGGTTGCACTACAAGATATATTCCCTTCTTCGGCTCATTTCCTTTGTGTCTGGCACATGAAGAGAAACATCAAGTGACGGGTAACGAAGTTGTACGACAGAGAGATCTCCGTGAAATTTATATGAGGTCCATGAGGACAAGTGTTGAATGCTAGAACCAGCCAAATTTTTTTAAGGAAATTGAGTGATCTAGTTGAAGATGGCTAGAGTGAAGAGCTAGTTCAGTATTTGGCATCAAAGTGGCTCCCTTACAAATATAAGTGGGTGTGTTGCTACACGAACAAGGTGTTCCATCTCGGCAACACAAGCGCAAACAGGGTGGAATCTGCGCACTCATCCTTGAAGGCTTGGCTGCGCACCTCGATGAACAAGGCTTACGGACTATTATGCATACAACCGACTTATGACGGGTAAAGTGCTGTAGATAAGAAAGTCGCTAGAAGACTCACAGATGAAGGTACGTATTGTAGTTCCAAGTTCAGTGCATGTGTTTTTTCACATGGTGTATATTGATCGACATTGTTTCATGCAGTCGTTTGTCATTTGGGAGAAACCATACGGGAAGTTGAACAGGACGGTGAGCTTGTGGACGATTGAGTTACTGGTTGTGGATAAGGTGTTTATGAGGTCATGCACGTGTGTGATCCCGACTACAAAGGCGCTTCCATGTAGATGTGAAGTTCAGCGCTGCCTGGAAGAGGACAGATTGTTGTACAGGAGACACCTGCACCGCTTTTGGGCTACGTTGGACTACACGAACCCCACCGACCGTGCCGAGTGGGAAGATGAAACCCGTGCTGAGCGTGATGTTTCACGCAAAATTGTTGATGAGGTCGAGAGTTTAGGGGAAGCACACATGCGCGCTGCCACGAGACTCCTCCCAACTACATCCAGAGGCAGAGGGTCTCGAGGGCCCGAAGACCTCGGATGCTCCGAAGGGCAGACCTTCTAGACGGCAGAATGCAACGAAACCGTCATGGTGAGAGAAGGTGAACTCTGCAACATCACGTAGTAAGAAAACTGATAAGTGTCATGTCCATTTTAATTATGTGAGTTCCACTCTCTTCCAGTATTCCAAAGCCTCATTAACATTTTCCTGATGAAACAGGGGGGTACTCGTACGTTGGTCTGAAAACTTGAATTCATGTACAAGGACTATATCCCACCGAGTGTCAGAGAACTACTCACTGATTGGTTTAACCCCGGGAGCGACAGAAACTGTAATTTCCGCACAATAGCACATATTGTTTATGGAAATCAAGAATGATACACGAAGATAAGGGAAGATCTTTGGGGGCTTGTGCCAAACAAGTGTACGCAACATCGGGCCAAGACCACGCCTATGTTCAGAGAAGACTGCTAGGTACTACCAGGATTTGCGGACCAAAATTCTGGATGTGGGATGCCGATCTTATCGAACTTGCATCCCGCTACAAGTGGTGTTTTGTGGTGTACGCATCAGCCCCAGAACCGGTTAGCCAGCACACATAAGAACGACATACTTACCGTTGCGTGCTCGGCACGTGCAGCGTTCATATCGAGTTATAGAGTTGATTTGCACGGGTAACAATTGGTTGCAGATACAGTTGGCCGAGGTGACGGGGTGAGGCCGATACCGCCTTTCCATTCGGTTTGGGAAGGGGCAGAGGGCGGTGCTCGCAGAGCATTATGGCATGACATTTACAAAAATGAATTGCAGCTGTTCCACGATCGTGGTGGGCATAATCGAAACAGTCCCAATCCCGGAGTTGATGATGTATTCGATGTTTCTCATTGGGGGGATGGTTTCAATGTCTGTATAAAGCTTTGAAATGATGTTCTGACTTTATATTTATGCAAATGTTTTTAGACATACCATCACTACGTATGCAAATTCAGGTCGAATTGTTGTATGGAACACCGGACAGAAGTTCTAAAAAGCCCAGAATGTCCATTACATATGTTCCTCGCATACAGTACATAAGTTCTGATGATGTCAGTGCAACGAAAAAACAATCCTAATAGAAATTACAATTCGAATGAAAGCTGGAAAACAATACAGACATGAAACGAAAAACCTCGTAGTACTCAGTCGACAACCCTCGCATGTCCTCAACAACCTCGTAGTACTCCGCGCCCGGTCAACGAATCTGCCGGTCCATCACACTGGTACAAGGGGGCCAAACTGGCGCAGAAAGAACTTGTGGCCTGCTCTGGTGCCTGCACCAAAATTAAGAATTAGTATTACAATAAAGTGTGTACCATAATTAAAATGCATAACGTAGTGTACGGAAGCGATACAAACCAACGGAGAAAGTGGCTCATTTGTGCGCGTGTGGGGACGATTGCTGGGTGTGTGCGGTCGAGGTACCACACCATGTACTCAGCAGTCGTGTTACCGTCAAGCGATCCTGGCACACTGCATATTGCGTCTCATCCTCCGGTTTTGCCGCTAACACTATGGCGAGAATCGCATCCGGGATCATCTTTCGATAGCCGTACTGTCGCAACACGCGACTGGGATTGTGCATCTCTACGTAGACAAATGTGCTTATGCCTCCGATGTACAGGGACCACCAAGCCTCACTGTCGAAGTCGGGTGAACCAAATGGAAGTCACTCGACGTGTGCATGCGTTATCCCATCTAGCATTGAGCGTAGTGTGTCTAGCCTCGCATCAGCATCAACTACTATTTGAATGATTCTCAATCCATCCCACCTCCCAACAAGTGCCTCCCCACGAACACGTAGGGCCAGGGACGACCTACGACGCAAGCTCGAGAAGTACTCGTAGATCCATGACTGCAGCAAAGTAAAGCAACCCGACAAGGACGTAGATTGCGCACGAGAAGCAACCTCGAGTTGCCTGTACAGAAAAGCAAGTGTAGCCGCACCCCAACTGTACTCCCGAGTAACCCGCATGTCTTGCAACCCCTCGAGAACCCCAATACGGACACGGATCTAACTGCGGTCCGACGTGGAGCCCAAAAACACAATTCAGTAGCAGACGGTCGTGCTCGCATCGTCAAGGTATCCTATCTCGGCGGCCTCGACTATGTGCTCTAGATGAAAACCGTCTGCTCTGTAGCACTTATGCCTGATCTGATCACCATCAACATTAATCATGGTGGCAAGCTCCATCACGTACGTCTTCTCACCCTCCGAACTAAGTTGGGTGCCCCGAATGGGAATCTTGAGTAGGTACAGCACATCGTCTAAGGTAATCGTCATCTCTTTGAATGGCATGTGGAAGTTGGTGTCTGGCTGCAACTTCTCAACGAACGCCAACAGTGAGGGAAGATCTAAACCTCACGATATAACCCGGCCGAAGTGCGACACCCTAGAGGCATCGACTAACTGCCGAGCCTTAGCGAAAGGCCAGTGGAACCTCTCCAACTTAAGAACCCTAGTTCTCGCAAGACGGAGCCTGAACTGGAGTCCAAACCGTGCGTCCAGAGGTGGTGAGCTATGTGACTGCCGAAACTAGGGATCAAAGAAGGATCCAGGGCCCACCAGGTGCTGGACTAGTTAGCAACCACTCCCCGCCGGTGCTGCTGGACTGGATCCCTACAGAACGCGCAGCTCTGCCACATCTAAGGCCTACAGTGGATGAGCCATGTGACCCACGAGATGACCTAGTACCCACTCCTGATGCGGATGGAGTCGTTGTACCTCTCCCTGTCACATCTAAGGCCCACAGTGCAGGTCTCTTCCGCGAGTGTGCACTATCTAGTAGGAAAGGGTGAAACGAGGCATCACAATCGTCATCCCCATCTCCAACTCCGTCACCGTTCGACGGGATCTGTTCATCGTTGTCGTCAGAGTCATCTCTAATGGTGTGGATGTCATCACCCAAATTCGGAGGCTGGCTGACAAAAATCACATCAACCGTCAGCTCTCTCCCTACAGAGTGCAAATCGGGATCCAAGTATATCGGTTCGGGAATCTAAAACTGCGCACTCGACTGCCCAACATCTCATAGCCTAGATTTCTTTCCCTATAATTTCTCCTCCAGTAATTTTCGATTTGATGCAAAAATAGGACGATCGATAAACCGCGACAAATTATCATCTCTCCCCGACATCACTTTTAACTATATGTGCAATTTAAATCGTGACTATTAATTAAAAAACTAATACTTTAAATAGTAGCTAATAATTACAAATATTAAACTTGTATTATTATTTCACCTTAATTATAATGATTAATCTCTAATTTTCAAGTATTAGTAAAATAAATATTCAATTATCAATTATAATGACTAATCTCTAATTTTCAAGTATTGTACATATATGTACTAATTAATTTTAATTATCATAACTAATTACTAATTTTTAAATTACTTAAATTAATTTTCAATAATCAATTATGTAATTACCAAAATAATTGTTACAATTTTTACTAATATTTATTAATTAATCTTAATTACCATGACTAATTATTAATTTATAATAATTAATTAATTAAATATTCATCTATTTAATTACTAATTCAGTAAACTAAATCTAAACCCTAATTACATTAAAATATTAATAATAATAAATTAAAAAAAGGGACGGTCGGCGTCGGCATTCAACGCTGACCGCGGCACAACGGTCGACGTTGAATGCCGACCGTCCAATTTTCTTTTTTCGTACCTAAACGGTGGTTGCGGCCGTGGGACCGGAGCCGGCAGCATGCGCGCGGCAGCGGGATGCTGCGGCAACTGAGGAGGGCAGTGGCGGACGGGGGCAGAGGCCGGCGGTAGCGGATGAGGAGGGCGGTGGCGGAGGGGAGCAGAGGCCGGCGGCATGTGTGTATTTAAAGATTAGGTTTGCAAAAATATTCGTGTAATTTTACTCGTTGAATTAAAATAATAAGATGTTGAGTAGGAAAAGATATAACGTTTTATAGCAATTGAGTTAGTAATAGATAAAGAGGGCAGGTGAACGTGTGATAGAAATTCATTATATTTGAGAACCTAAGCAAGTGACCAAAAATATACAATTAGCTAGGAAAGTGACGCATCTCCCACCCACCTCTCGATCGATCTTTAGCTTTGTAATGAGGCATTGCTTCTATTTAATGATGCATGTTATATTTTTCCCTCTCTTCTTCTGACATTCCAACAGTTTTATAGTTACTCCATCTCACTACTTTCTGAAACCGGTCCCATTCCCAGTTTTGTAGTTAATTAATATAAGCAGTGAGTAAACAACACTTCAAATTTTTTAAAAAGGGACTGATGATGATTATGAAAGAAGCAGACACCAGAGAGTACATTGTAGTAGTGGTGGGTGATGCTGAGTTTGGTCGGTTCTGCACATTTCGATGATGCGCATGCCCTCAAATATGATACTCTTTTGTTACTTGTTGATTACCGGAATTGCTAATGATCTGAGAGGCTCCATTTCTCGGATTGTCCAGACAAATATCCAACGGTTCAAAATCAATTTTGTCAATTTCAATCTGACGGTTGAAATGTTATCAGGATATAACGAGAATTTAAAAGATATTCTCCTGCTATTAACTTTTCTTTCTCTCTCCTTTCTCTACTCTTCTCAAGTAAACTGGATATAATAATAATATAACAATGATATAATAATAATGACGTAACGTGGATATAACATTTTACATATAACATGGACATAACAATGATGTAATAATGACGTAACGTGGACATAATAAAAACGCATAACAAACTCGTAAAGTGTATATATCACCGACATAAAAGAGTGGTAAACTAGACATAACGATGATGAATTCAACTATTCGTAAGGTAGACGTAACAACGACATAAATAGCATATAACGTCGTCGTATTAGCGACATAACATGCTCGTACAATGACCACACCTATGTGATTTTTTCCAGTTTTTTTGTTCCGAAACTACCCCCAATCAAGTCAATTTGTTTGACTCATATTCAATCGTTGGATGAAATTTGACCGAAAAGTCACGGTTAGGATCTATCCGGTCCATCTCTCTCAACCAATCTCTATTCTCTCAAATCATTTTTTTGTAGATAAAGCAAACAACAATCAGTTCTCCCTAACAAGCGGAGTTTCCCCTCCGCCGATGGCGTCCAGACTTAACCAGCGGGAAAGTTTGGCGTTTGGTAAGGTAATCTCATGACTGCCCAATGGTTGAGAATGACCAATACTGGCCAAAAAATTAGCAACATGATTAGCTTCCCGGTAGACGTGACAGATGTGGACGTTCCAATCTCGGAGAAGGAGTCGTCGAAATTGGAGAAAAAGGAGGCCATGTTGGTGGTCGCAGATAACCGTATCCTGAAACAGTGAGAAGGCAGTCACTGAATCCATCTGAACCTCCAAGTGACGCACCCCAAGGTGCCAAGCTCGTTCCATGCCGTCAATCACCCCACTCATCTCCGCTCGGGTGATAGAACAAGCACCCAAGTTAGCTGCAAAGGCCGTAATCATACGGTCATCGGAGTCCCGGCGCACGCCCCCTGCCATGAATAGCAGCCCATAGGAATTTCCTAACCCTCTGTTGACCCGGCCACTTCCAAATTAATTTCCATAGCCCTGTATCATCCATCGGTATCTCGCCCTTACCTAGGATATAACCCCGATTTCACAGAATATTGACCATTAGCTTCGAATCTCCAAATAGGCAAGTCAGGGCCTTCCTCCAACCTAGGTGGCGTCATCCCAACAACTTATCGTACCAAGTTATCCGGGAGAAGCCCGCTTAACCTGTGAACATCCCACCTGCCATCCGCCAAGCAGAAAGAGGCAATTGAGCAGTTTCTTTCAAGGGGAGGAACCGAGACTTGATCACCTATTACAATGCCACTATCGAGCCACTGTTCCTTCAAAAAATTAGTATCCTTCCCATTCCGGACCCCCAATAAAGCCCTCTCCAAAAATGTTACCATGAGTTGGAGATCCCCCCCACCAAAGGGCCAATTGACATTTAGTGCGACAAGGAATTAACTCATTGCCGGTCCACCGGAAATACTTGGTCATGAGAACTGTAGCCCAAAGTTCAGACTTTCTCTTCATAAGTCCCCAAACCAACTTCATAAGATAGGCTTGATAGAGTTCTCGAGCACTACGTAATCCCAGCCCACCTTGGTCTTTAGGGGTGCATATTGTTTCCCAGTTAACCAAGTGGAGCTTACGCGCGCCATTTCGTGAACCCCATATAAAATCTTGTATCCGCCGGTCAATTAGATCACAAATCTCAAAAGGGAGAAAGGATGTATGCATCGCATAAGACGACAAGGCATTAAGGACGGATTGTGGCAGAGTAACTCTTCCGTCCATCGATAACGACTTAGCCTTCCAAGCCGTAAGCCTGTTATCCAGACGCTCGATGTTGAACTGATACGTCACCTTGGTATTCTTACCATGAATAAGCGGCACCCCCTAGTAACGACCCAAATCCTGGTTAGCAGCAATCCCCAAATGGCTACAGATGTCGCGAGACCGATTTCGGTTAGCATTAGAGGAGAAGTAAACCCTAGATTTGTACTTACTTACCTCCTGCCCGGAGATTAAAGAAAAAACATCCAGGCATCCGTCGATGAAGCTATCTTGTTCCTCCGTAGGCTCTCCAAATAGGACTAGATCATCCGCAAAGAACATATGAGTGAGAGGAGTCTCGTTCCTTGCGAGAGTGATCGGTTTCCACTCCCCTCGATCAACGCTCACACAAATAATATGACTGAGTCGTTCCATGTGCAGAGAGTGAAAAGGTATGGTGAAAGAGGACACCCCTGTCGCAGTCCCCTCCCCGACATCAACGACGGGGAGCATCCTCCATTCCATTGAACCTGAAAGGACGTAGTCAAAATACACTGGAAAAAAATCTCAACAAAGGAGGGAGGGAAGTTCATAACCTGAAGAGTATCCCTGACAAACTCCTAGTTGACCTTGTTATAAGCTTTAACCAAATCAATCTTAAGGCGCATAAGACCCTTCCCACTTCGCCGACTATGCATTGTGTGAACAACTTCTTGTACCATAATAATATTATCTATGATATGGCGGCTTGAGACAAAACTAGTTTGAGAAGGTTGGACCAAAGACATGAAATCCTTCATACGGTTCACTAGACATTTCGTAACCATCTTATAGACCACATTACAGAGGTTTATGGGTCGGAACTCAGAGATGCGCTTAGGACCAGCCACCGTAGGGATGAGTACGAGCAGGATGTCATTAAACTCCTTAATGTGCGAGGGATGGAGGAAAACATCTTTCACAAACGCCACCAATTCACTACCAACCACTCCCCAACATTTCTGATAAAAAAGGGATGAAACCCATTTTTACTCGGGGCTTTGAGGCTCCCCATGTTCATTACAACCAACCTCACTTCCTCTTCCCATAGACTCTAAAAGAGCGTCGCAACCCGAGCATCAGATTCTCTCGAATCATTAACCTGGTTGGTTAATTACCCTCCAAAATTTGGAGCTCCATATTTTCTGTATAATAATAAAATTAAAATTAAAATAAAGTGGCAGAAAGATAGAAAGATTAAAAGTGAAAAAAAAATCAAAATTAGTGTCTTCGCTTTATCTGACTCTTCCCATGTGGTGGGGTGGAGGGGTTCAGGTTTTGAGCAACCCATTGGTCCACCATCATTTCCCCCACCCCTAATTGCGAAATTCCATTTTCATCCTTCACAACTTTTACTTCCGTCTTGTTCCGGGAATGTAGTAATTCGGTCACTGTTTTCCCACAACATTCCCTTCGGCCTTCCCCCATCGTCCGCCTCACTGCTCAGTCTTCCTCATACGAACAAAGAAACTATACATTAGTCTTCATAAACAGGACACAAACATATATTTTAATATCTTTTTGTTTCCATTCAAATAATATCAAAATACAAATTTGTGTTTTCTTCTCATCTCACACAGTGTCACTCCCCATACCAACTTTCTTTTATTCCCAAAAGTCTCCGGGGATATTTATTATCCACCAACATATTTTTATCCATCGATCGATATTCAAAATGAAGTTGCTACAATTGAAAATAGAGAAATCGTGGTGCTGCTGATCTTGAGGAGGAAAAGTGCCGTCGTTACGAAATGACCATCTCGGACCCATGGTCACCCAAGAAACATGACTATGAATCATCAACTCGTCAGCTAAGATCGATTAATTCACTACGTGTGTATAGCAACTAAGGTCTTGACCTCTCCGTAAAAGTTCCAATAAAAATGCTTATTTGAACACCAAAGTTGTTAGGGTTTTTTACTTTCTTTAATTTCGGATTTATACTTCTATTTCAGTTGATCAAATTTCCTTTTTTATTTCTCTTAATCACATTATAGCCCTGGTTATGAAGTTTGTAACTCCCGTTAAACACAATGTACGCTATTTACCACGGCCTCTGGCCAACGATTAATAAAAACTATTATTAAGGGCTTTATCAAAAAATTACTGAATGATATCCCCTTCCCTCGCTTATTTCTGTTAAATTAATAAAATTTAACATTTTCAAATCAACTTGGGAACAGTAAGAACTATAAAGTACAACCTTTGAACTTTGTGGACCCAGCTAATGAAATTATTAGTGGTTGAATAAATTACCACAAAGAATTTCAAATTCGAATTTAGAAATTTCGGCGTGAAATGAAAACTTAATTATTACTTTTAACATGTTGAACCTGCTTGACTGTTTAACTAATAACTACAGAAAAATAACCTGCTTGTTTTTTTAGTTCAAATGTGTGCTCTCTCTAACTCTTTAGGAAGAAAATAACTAATAGAAACAAAAAATTAATCTACGATAACTTTTAAATCGTAATATACAAGTTCTTACAATAATCAGTGGTATTCATAAAGCACGTATATGTGTATTTCTATATGTATTTTGTGCATAGATTATAATCAATAGACAATTTTTTCATATTGTAGATACGTTTACATTGCATATACATTAAATTTTTAAATTGTCATTTTGCTAATGTTAAAAAAATTCAAAGTCAAATCACCAACATCTAAATAATCTTCACTTCTAGTTTCAGACGTTGGTAGTGAGTTGTGTTTGGAATGGATATGTGTTGTCTAAATACTTTGTGTTTGATGTTTGAAATTAATGGCTTGGTTTGGTATGGAAGAAATTAGAAGAGTATTGTGAAAATTCAGAGTATAAAGAAACATTTGTTTGTTTAGTTTTAATTGGTCAGTATTTTACGAAAACACTTTTTTTCTGAACCCACATTTCCTCTCAAATGTGTATTTTTCAAATACATGGTGTTGATGATGTTTTCTTCAAAACTCTGAGTTTTCGTAAACAATGGATATACATTGTCATTATTACCCCCAACTTCCTTTACGGCTATAACGACTATAACAACCGAGGTGGAGAATAAAAGTGAGATATTGGTTTGATTAGCCAAAACATATAATATATTATTGCAATTATGTAATGCATATTTGAAAAAACTAGATGATTAGCCATGACATATTATAATATATGGTTGTAGATATGTACAAATATTAGTTCTTCTTCCTAGGAAATATAAATAGTGGTGGGTATCGGATTTGTTCTTATTTATAGTTAGTAAAATACAGGACGAGTATGGTACAATAGTACATTTAAATTTCGGCAACAATTAGAAAATACTGACATAGTTTTATACATTGTTTCAACATAGCAATACGTTTAAATTTCGGCAACAATTAGAAAATATTAAAATTTTAAAATTAAACGGCTCTACAATAGTACGAGAACCGAAGTTCTAAACGCATATAGTAAGTATATGTGTATTATACGAGTATTAAACGAATTTTTGCTAACTAGAAGATGATGGGTCTTGAAATTGTATTTCAAATAAGGGCATCGTGGTCATTGCACAATAAATCCCTAACAAATTGAAAATTGTATTTCAATTGCAAACTTTGTCACCAAACAATGTAATTGGAATTACACAATCTCTAATTCCTCAATTCCCTTTTTCTACCTTCCCCCCACTCTCGATTACTTCATACCATTCGAAAGAAGCAGAATAATGTTTCGTGAGCTCGGTTGGTATGGGGTAAGCCGTCTGTTTGGTGACAAGATGTGGATTAATGAAGTAATGGAGTAATGAAGAGTGGGAGAAAAGTAGAAAAGGGGAATTGAAGAATTAAAGATTGTGTAATTCTAATTACATTGTTTGGTGACAAGATTTGCAATTGAAATATAATTTTTAGTTTGTTAGGGATTTATTGTGCAATGACCATGATGCCCTTATTTGAAATCCAATTTCAAGACCCATCATCTTCTAGTTAGCAAAAATTCGTTTAATACTCGTATAATACACATATACATACTATATGCGTTTAGAACTTCCGTTGTCGTACTATTCAGAGCCGTTTAATTTTAAATTTTTAATATTTTCTAATTGTTGCCTAAATTTAAACGTATTACTATGTTGAAACAATGTATGAAACTCTGAACGTATTAATATTGTACCATACTCGTTTCGTATTTTACTAACTATAAATAAGAACAAATCTGATACCCACCACTACTTGTATTTGCCAGGGAAGAAGAACTAATATTTGTACATATCTACAACCATATATTATAATATGTCATGGCTAATCATATAGTTTTTCCAAATATGTATTACATAATTGCGATAATATATTACATGCTTTGGCTAATCAAATCAATATCCCACTATTATTCCTCACCTCGGTTGTTCTAGTCGTTATAGCCGTAAAGAAAGTTGGGGTAATAATAACAATATCTATCCATTGTTTACGAAAACTCAAAGTTTTGAAGAAAGCATCATCAACACCATGTATTTGAAAAATGCACATTTGAGAGGAAATATGGGTTTAGAGGAAAAATATTTTCGTAAAATACTAATCAATTAAAACTAAACAAACAAATGTTTATTTGTTACTCCGAGTTTTGACAAAACCATCATAATTTCCTCGGTGACAAACGATGACTAAATTTCCGCTTCCTGACAAAATAAGAAACACACAATTTAATAAATATATGAATAGTGAGCAGTTTCCAAATTTCAGTGGTGGCAATTGGCGACTGGCAGTCTCAAGTATCCATAAAAACATTAAATTTGGCTTAAAAATGGAAATTATTCTCACGTAACCCTCTCCTTCCTGGCTGTTTATCCACGTGTCATATTATTATTAATCCACGTCACCATTCTCTGTCCTCTTTCAGCCTTTATCCTTCCACTCTCTCTCATTCTCTCTCCTCCAGTCTTTGATACAGTGAGACGAGTGAAGAAGAAAAGTAAACCAAAAGCTTCTTCACCCAAATTCATTCATTCCACCATTTCTCTATTTCTAGGGTTCCATTTCCCCTCTTTTTCAATTTTTCCCCTCACTCACCCACCAAACCCCCCTCCCCCACTTTTGCTTGACGGCAACCCAACCCTTTTACCCTAAATCCATGGGGTCGATCCCCGATCCAGGTGAGGTTTCTTCCTCCGACGTCACCCCTCCGCCCCCGAGCTTCGATGACTTCCAGCGCCAGACTTCTCTCATGACCAGCTGCACTCTTCTCTGGAAGGAGCTCTCCGACCACTTCACCACCCTCGAGAACAACCTCCAGAAGAAGTCCGATGCTTTGAAGCGCAAAATCCAGTCCCTCGACACTGAGACCAAGGCCTCCCTTGCTTCTCTAAAGAAGCGCGAAGTCACCATCGATGGCAGCGTCGAGATCGCCCTCGAGCGTCTCGACGACCGCTGTGAGGCCGCTCTCAAGTCCATCCACTCCGATCACCCTGACGGCGATGTCGACGACGCCGAAGGACTCCTCCTCGCTCTCAAGGCCTTCTGCTTGAAGATGCGGTCCAGGGAGTTCTGGAACTTTGTGATTGCTAAGAAGAAGGAGTTGGACGGGCTGAGGAGCCAGCTTCCTATGGCGCTCGCGGAGTGCGTGGATCCTCCTAGGTTTGTCCTGGAGGCTATCTCGGAGGTTTTTCCGGTTGATAAGAGAGGGGATAGGACCGAGAAAGGGAATGATTTGGGATGGGCCTGTGTTGTTATTCTTGAGAGCTTGATCCCCGTGGTTATGGACCCTGTGATTGGCAAGTCCAGGCTTATGGTCACCCCGAAGGTGAAGAAGAGGGCTAACCAGATTGCCGAGACATGGAAGAGGAGTTTGGAGGAGCGCGGTGGGATTGAGAATGTTAAGACTCCCGATGTTCATACTTTCTTGCAGCATTTGGTCACTTTTGGGATTGTCAAGACGGAGGATTTTGACTTGTACAGGAAGCTTGTTGTCGGCTCTGCTTGGCGCAAGCAGATGCCTAAACTTGCTGTCTCTCTTGGCCTTGGTGATGAAATGCCTGGTACAGTTTCAAGCCTTAAATCTTATTGCTAGAGTTGCTTGTGCTCTGTTCTGGGTCAATACCTGATTTAGCTATTTGTTCTAATCTTCCTTCTGCAGTGAAGCTTTTGCTTGATAGGATTAGTCTGATTCCGCTTGTGCTTACCTGTTATTGCTCAGAAAATGTTTCTTTCTTAACGATTGGCACTGGATAGAATTGGTCGGTTTCAGTGTTTAAGTTTAAGGGTCTGCCTGAGTATCAACTGGTGAAAGTATGCCATATCAACTACCCCCCCCCTTGATACATAAATCATTTCCCAGTCAGTGGCGGATTCAGGGGGTCTCCCCGGGTCCCGGCCTAGTGCATTTTCGGATTTTGAAGTTCGATACTATGTAATTTTCCTTATATTTTTTGGTTGGTTGGCATTTTTTCTATATACGGCCCAGTGTATTTGAACTCTTACACAATTCGGCCCAATTCGGCACAGTGCATTGAACCAACCTGGATCCTCCGCTGTTCCCAGTAGATTGATACAGGATTTTGCTAATTTCATTCTGTGGTTTCCTGCATGTTATCTTCGATATATGGAACATGACTGCTACGCTTGCTTTTTTTTAATTTTATTTAGCGTTTGGCATTTGCAGATATGATCCGAGAACTAATTGGTAGGGGACAGCAACTCGATGCGGTGCATTTCACATATGAGGTTGGTCTTGTTGATAAGTTCCCGCCTGTACCCTTGTTGAAGGCCTTTCTAAGGGATGCGAAGAAGGCTGCAGCGTCTATATTGGAGGATCCTGATAATCCTGGCAGGGCTACGGTATTTACCATCACTTGATCTTCTTTTACTTAGTTGCTGTGTTCTTTACTATCCTTGCATTAATTTTCCGTTCTGGTGGACGTGTTTTCTTAGATTTGGAGGTATATTTCCTTTCCTGTGTTTAGTTTTTGGAGTTTTGCTGCTGTGGCTTGAAAGTGCTACTAGAATACTTGCTTTATTCTAGGCATTTGGAGTGTCCTCAAGTATACCTGGTGAAGCATGCATACTTTTTGCAGTAGTTTCTTATCCTCTTTATCTTTTGGCATGTGAGAGTGTTAGCTGGAATTGAGACTGTTGATAAATGAGCTAGTATTATCTGTCAATTACTGCTAGAAGTGACTTGTTCCAACCTGGCCACCGGAAATTCTGTTCCTGTTAGTTCTGTATTATTTTGGGTAGTTATTATTGAAGAGCATCTTCATCATATCTGATACGTGTAATTGAGAATTTAAGTTCAGCTTATTTTAACTCTACTGGTGATTCTCCCCTCTGCTTTTTCACCCACAGCATGCAAGAGGCACATGCTTGAAGTACTTTTGCTTTTTCTTGTCCATCTGTAAATGCTAAATATTCGCTAATATGGACTTGGTATGGTTTATGCTATTACCTATTTTTGTAGCAACTTGCCGTGCGGAAGGAACAGTCAGCACTCCGGTCAGTGATCAAGTGCATTGAGGAATATAAACTCGAAGCCGAGTTCCCTCCGGAGAACCTCAAGAAACGCCTTGAGCAACTGGAGAAGGTGAAGACCGAGAAGAGAAAGCCAGTTGCTGTGCCTGCAAACAAGAGAACCCGTGCAAGCACTGCTGGACCGATGCCTCCTGCCAAGGCTGGGCGTATGACAAATGCCTATGTATCCTCTTTCCCGACACCACCAACTTTCGTCAGGTCACCTTCACACCCTCAATACCCGGCTGCCGGGATACCAGCATACGCATCTCCACCACCACCACCACAAGCTGTATATGGCACCCCGAGCCCACAGTCTCCATACGCCTACTCCCCGGAAGCAGTCCACCATCCGATTCCCGGATCATATACAATGAATTACCCACCACCGGGAGCGTATGGAGGATATGCAACAACAGGGTTTGCACCAGCTTATCATCAGCAGGCTTACTACTGAAATAGACGAAGACGACATGATCATGACTGAAGATGATGGTAACAAAAACTGATATATGAATGACTCTAAACTCCCTCTTCCCACTACTGGATCCCCATTTGCAATTTACTCTTCTTTTACTTTGTCGGTACTAAATCCTGGATGGTTTGTGTGTAATAGCTAACTGTTTTTAATCCTTAGCTATAAGCGCCCCGGTGTGTGTTTAATTATAACTGGATGGATGCATCACCACTTCTTACTTTTGCTCATTGTGAGAAGTTTGTATTTTAAAACGTTGTAGGGTTATTGTGCAAAGCAAGCAGTCTTCCTTGTTTCTATTTTTCATCCTACAACCCATAACAGTCATCGACATTTACAAACTCAGTATCTGATGTTGCGTGGTGCATGAATTATGAAAGCTCTCTGTAGCATACGCAGTGGGTTTGGGTGGGAGCGAAAGCAAATTGAAATTTCAAAGGCTGGTTTGGCAGCTTTAAGATGTTGGGTAGCTAGTCCTTTATTTTTTTATTAACTTTAAAGCAAATTGCTTTGTTGACAGTGTTGCTTGAAGTTGAAGATAAGATATTTTTTGGGGTGTCTGGGAAACAAGTTTCTGGACATCTCTTGTTTTCCACCGCCCATCAGATTCCCAAGTATGATGCTGTCACGTCACTGTCAAGGTATCTCCCTCCCACTAAACCTAAGGATGGCAATGGGTGGGTGGGACGTGGGTCTAAAGGATCTGCCACTGTCCACAGTACCCACTACCAATGTGTTGGTGTTGGACCTTCAAATACCATAAAGTGGGGTTAATGCTAACTACCCACGGTACTAGTTTACACCCTCTGTTAAGTACCTTGGCATTGTATTGAACCTTGCAAGCTACCTGTAAGTCTAAATTTAATCTCTAAATTGTTAGGTTTCTAATTATTCTGACCTGTAAATTTAGTCTTCAAGCATTCATTTCAGTTTACTTTCTTATACACTGTACTTGTGGATAGTTTAAATATTTCAGTTAACTTTCTCATAGATAGATGGTTGTATATTTAAAGACGACTTTTCGGTAGGATTTCATTTGAGTTGTCATTATGCATCACTAATCATTCATACAATAAGGTCGTTGCCCAACACTTGAGAGTAGTATCTCATCTTTATTATTGATTCACATATGAATCTCGTTACCTTTGGACCGTTTTGAACCGTAAAAAAGGATGTTTCCCACCTTATCCTTGATCCAGTTGTGATATGTGTCATTTTTAAATAGTATCATTTGTTATTAACAACGTCATGAATTCACCTATGGATCACATCATCTTTAGATTGTATCATGCATTAATAAAGAACTTGTATATCCATTGTTGTTACTAAACTTTGAGTTAATAATATCCTATACTATGTAGATTTCTAATAAGTTTCCTACTAACCACTTAAGTTCGATTTAGATTTCGTATGAAGCATTTTCATCCTATTCAACAATTGATTTAGTTGGAACGCAGTTTTTAAAACTCGTCATAGATCTTCCCAGTTTGCATATTCGGAGTATGGTCCTTGTCTGAAATTGTTGTTTTCCCAGTTTCATATGACAATGTTTTGAAGAATTAGGTTCTGTGTGAGAAAGGTTAAGAAAAAAGTTTGTATATATTTGACATTGGTTGGCACTTGGCAGCATCCCATGAACATGATACTCTTTGCAAATATGGAAAGATCTTCCAGATCTTGTTGTATAGAATGGTGGCGTATTCCACGGCAAACTCCTGCAAAACTCTGCCATCCTTGAACCTTGAAACGACAGACGTCGACACATTTCGCTGTCAGTGACATGAATGTTATGACTTGCTGATTAAATGCTTCCATAAGCTCATGCTTATGCTTTGACAGACCAAGCTAGGTTATTATTGATAAGAGAACATCAACCTAAATTTCCAGATTCAACATCTCCAATTCTCCATTAACGAAAGGAAGATTATAGGAACTTCCACTACAACAATAACTTTGTACTTGTCACTTGAACCCACAGGTCCTATAGTGCGCGAAAAAAGCTCAGATTATGAGCGTTACTTTGTGAGGATCGATACTAGTATTCCAGAATGATCTTCATGCCTCCTCAAATTTCAGCCCCGTTGTCCATGTACCTTGTACACTTGGGTGTTTGGTAACGTGTCTTGTCTTCAGTTTTACCACCTTTCTTCCCAATGCATTCCTTAGCCTGGTAGCATGCAGTAATACTTCATCTGGGGTCATGTTCCTCACGCATACCACTCTTTCATTGTTGTTTTCTGTTCACAAGGACAAGAATTTTAAGTTCACATTGTTTTAAACATCCAAGATACAAATATAGAGCAGTTGGCTTACTGTAAAAGGCCTTTAAGTGCGGGTGTTGGCCTCGAATCAGTTCAGTTTCCACCTTCAGATGGGGATTCTCAGCTTTCAATGTTGGGAGGTGCGACTCCATGAATGCCCTTCATTCAGTTTCATAAATAATAAACAACTTATGTCAGTGAATTGAATATAGAAAACAAGCACATGTTTGGTTTGGAGTATCCCTAACTTCCAAAACTTGTGTGTCCCTGTTCAAATGATATGCATTTGTACTGGTTAAACCAAGTTTCAGAGACCAAGCCAATAAGCTTGTATCGTAATCTTATGCTGGTTTATCAGATTATGCAAAGAACTAATAATGAAACCTCAAACCGTTCTTCTCATGTATGCAATCCCTCCTATACGAGGAAGACTAAGTAAATGAGTTAGCCAATAACCATACCATTCAGCCATACCTACTGTATGCCTGTATCTAAAGAGAATTACAGTAAAGAGCTGAAAGAGAAAGAAAACCTGATCCCCCTGCTACTTCCACCCCAATCACTGTAGCTCACAACCAGCTTTTTCAGCTGCCAAACGCCTCGTAAGGCCATCTGAAAGTCCCAAAACAAGTAACTTCAAATAAAGGAAAAGCAACTCTTAAACTAGAAATCATTCATCACATAAATGAATATATTCATTACAATTGTCTATGGACAGCAGAAATGAAGATAGGTAATCTGAATTGCACAAAAGACAGCTGCAGCATGGCCAGGGTTTCAATAAATTCTAAGACAACAAAATAGAACCCTAAACATAAGTTGTAACTAGGAATAGATTCCCTAAACATCACTGGATCGCCAAAACTACACTGCGGACAAATATTAACTTTGAAATGTAGACAAGTCAGCGTCCATGCAGCAAAAATGTCAAGAATAAGTTTGGGACATGGAAGATGTCATCTAATGTCCGAGGGCTTGTTGTTCTACATTTTCCTTCTAATGTAAAATCAATCACATGAAGCTACTTGAAATACCATCCTTCTTAGTATCAGTATTCGCAAACGAAACCAACTGGTGAAATCCTTCTTAGTATCAGTATTTGTAAAAGAAACAAACTGGCCAGGTTCAATCGTCAAGCTAATACAAGCGTCTGTGGAATATATAATTGATTTTTAACATTAAACCATAAACAGGTTAACCTGCCTACTTCGATGTCTATTATGGTTTACATGGTATCTCTAGATGGTATTCACTAGCAGATAGCTATTCGTGAGATATTCAAAATCAACAGCTTCATACACACCCTCATCGCGTTTGCTATACTAAATTCAAGCTTTTAGAGTGAAAATTTGAGATATTTGCGTGCACTTCAGAAATCTGAGCCCAGATGAGCACATGTAACGGGAACCAAGAAAAAGAAAAGGAAGCTAACCAGCATCACCAGTCTAGTCCCATTAGTAGAAGGAAAGAGAGTTGATGCATAAACTTAGAAGGAAAAATGGCAACAGCAGTGGTGAGCCAAACTGTCTTAACAATTGTGGAAAGAAACCGATGTCCAGTTCCCAAAACCAAATAGTTTAACATAGGAAAATATCGAAAAATGACGAACAATGAGAGCGCACCTGAGAATAAGACTGACGACGTTGGAGATGAAATTAGCAAAAGAAGAAATCGGACACCACAGTCGAATCGAGCTGAGGGTAACAATCAATCGGAAATCGTCGAGTCAGCTCTGAAGTGTCGCCGGACGCCGGTTCAGAGATCATAGGGTTTAGGAGACCGACTGAATGGCGATGTCTGTGAGTGTCTCCGTATGTGTGAAGTGGGTCGAGCGCCTATTCGCTCGGGCTTCCAGCCCAGAGTATGGAGGCCTTCATAGGTTCTTGAGACGTTTGGGCCCTTTTTCCCCCGTGATCTGTCGCCCCATATCCCTCCCCGCTTTCAGTAAACCCACAAGAGAAAAAAGTATTCGTCAATTGTCGCACAGTCGGCACAATTGTTGTATTGCACACCAAGTGTTCGATCATTTGCCTTTGTGAGAAAGCAACTGCATTCCTGCCTCTTCCTAAGCGCCTAACATGACAGCAGTCTCATTAAGACGAGCTAGCCGGCTGCTATCGCGGGTCTCCTTCCATTTCCAGTTGAAAACCTCCAGTTTCTGCTCCAAGGCTTCCGCAACCAGCAATAGTTCACATGGCTGGACTAGAGAAGCTCCTACAGAAACTCGCCGTTCGACTCCCTATAGCAGCATTTCTCTGTTCAGGGATCCTACAGCTCACTTAGACCGCTTTGATATCGAGCTCCTGGACAATGACACTTGGCAGGTATCTTCCAGCATAGCTCATGCGTATGGTGGAATTGGTAAGAACACGGAAGCAGAGACAGGGAATGAAGCATCGTCTAATCACCAGGTTAGTACACACCATTCCATGTCTGCTCCGGTCGACCCTGATTTTGACGAAATAGATAATATGAGGATTCGGGGCAATCTGTTCTACAAGCTTGATCGCCATTCCAAAGAGTACCAGGAGTACAGCTATGATTTTCACAGAAGGAAGAAAAAAGGTGATGACGACGAGGTTAGAGGGAGCCAGAAGAAGGAATCTATAACCAATAATGAACAGCCCAAGGAAAGCAAAAGGAAGGAAGATTCTTTGGCTGTGGACACAAAAAAAAAGACTTTTGTAGCTAAGGACGGAAAAGCATATTCTTTGTTAGGTGGCTCTGGTGGTATGGAGAAGAAGGTTAGAACTCCAACATTTAATCAGCTAACAGCTCCATACCACGAGCCATTCTGTCTCGACATTTTCATATCGAATGCATCGGTGAGTGCATCTGTTATTCATAGGGCCACTAGTAACGTGGTGGCTGTGGCACACTCAATATCTAAGGACATCAAAATGGACCTGGGTTCCACTAAGAATGAAGCTACTTGTGCTGCTGTTGGGAAAATTCTAGCACAGAGAGCATTGGAGGATGATATTCACAACGTTGTTTACACTCCTAGAAAAGGGGATAGATTGGAAGGAAAGCTTCAGATTGTGCTTCAATCCATTATTGATAGTGGCCTTTCTGTGAAAGTAAAACTGAAGCAAAGGAAACATAAGAAACCCAGTCTCCCCCATTCTGCTTAGAGAAGCAAAAGGTATTTCCCTCTCTTCACACTGTGACACTGACTTATTCAGCTGTCATGGATTGATTATCGTCAAAAAGATTGCAACTTTATTACTTCTTGTTGCTAATGAAGAATTTTCTTTCTTGGGATAGATCATATTATCATCAACAGCAGTACGTTCTCAAGCAAAAGTTACTGAGTATTGCATTAAAGAAAGACAAGCTAGAGGCATTCAACAGCAACCATCAACCTCCAAATTGTTTCATCACCAAAAAGCCAATTCAAAAAACTGGCAAGAGAAATAATCAGTCATTAGCGGTCGCAAGCTGGAGGGAGAGCAACTCCTCCTCAGGAATGGTTCTAATGTGGCAATCAGAGGTGGGATATGCAACACAAAGCAATGCATAGCCGCCGTCCACCACGTCATCACTGAGCATACCTTCGCTCTGATCGACAGTCCCGCTGACAACCTTAGCTGGGCAAGTCATACAAACTCCAAGCTTGCAGTCATGAGGCACGGACAAGCCAGAGTCTAGTGCCTTGGATAGTATGGTCTCGTCTGGCTCCACTTCAAGCTCCCTGGACTCACCCTGATGCTCAATCACTACTTTGTAAGATCGAACCACCGTTTTTAGGGACCTTCTTTTTCTGTTGTTGACTGTACAGGAAGGAAATTTGGTACACAGCTTTGTTTTGGTTAGAGGAATGGAAGGAGTTGGAGCAAAAGGGACAGTGTGGGTAGCCATTGTTGGAGGTGGGAGATGATAGGGAAACGAGGTTTGTTGGGCTGGGGGCAGATTTGAGGTCTGTATTTCACAAGATAAGGTTTTGTTGGAGAACTGCGGGTAATTTGAATGTCTGGCAAGAAAAAAGTGTTGAGGAGAAATGTTTATGAAGTTGCAGTTATTCTACCTCTACCCGTTTCAAAAGTTTTCCTTAATAACATTTGAGTGAAATACTTAAATTGTTCCTAAGTCAAATATTTAAATTGTCCCGTAAATTTTGAGTTAGTTTCATTTCAATTTCGTAAGTTCCAAAAGTTATAGAGTCGTCCTATTTCTTCCATGCCTATTATGACACGGTCCTATTTATGTTGGCGGCTAAATTTCCTAGTGATTTCGCTAAGTATGCACTACCACGTCAATTAAAATAAAATTAAATATTGGTTTTTGATAAATTTCCAACTTGAACAAAATACTAACAACTCGAACCAAACAAAAAAAATCACTAACTTTAACTCTCAATCACAATCCAGTACTAATTCCCTTTTCTTTCACTTGTCTTTTCCGAATTCCTCTGCTTTATCTATTTTCTTTCATCTTGTTCATATACCTTTGTAATTCCTTCTATTTAGAAACAATACTCCCTTTTATTCCTGCTATGATTTTTTGGCCATGCAATCTCCAAATGCTAGTTTTCCGATTTAAAAGAAAATTCAAATTGCATCATAATGAAATTCATGGGATTGCAGTAGGTTGGAGTTTCGGCTTTCGTGGGAGATAAAAATTTGAAAATGGAGATTAGGTTATGTTGCCTAATTTCCCAATTAATTAAGGTTAGATTGATTTTTTTTATTTGACCGATTTGGGTTGCTTAACCTGTTTGAATTAACAATTAACTAAAATATATCGTTGAATTATATTTTAATTGACGTGACAGTGCCTATATGGAAAAATCACCTGAAAATTGAACCGCCGGCGTAAATAGGACCATGTTGTAATGAGCATGAAAGAAACGTGATGGTTCTATAACATTTAGAACTTACAGGACTGAAATATACTGACCGAAAACTTACGAAACGATTTAAGTATTTGACTATAACATTAATTGACCATCAAGTCCATCTCTCTTACTTGTTAGTCATCAAACAAGTGAGGATTGCGGGATAAGAATTTTTTGGATTACATGCTAAGTTAAAACGTAAATGTGTACAAACATTATCAAATGCACATCTTGTTCATAAATCATGATATAGGTGCATATTTACGTCGTGTTTTGACTCTAACATTCAATTTTAATATCAAATTTGGGTTACTATTGTGGATTAAATGAATTGATTGAGATGTCCAATCAACCATAATCAAAACAAGAGATGAAAAGTTGTCCAAAGTAATTTGTTACAACCCAAGTTGCGTGATATGATTGTTACAATGATAGGTTACATTTGGGGTGTAGTTCATATCAAAATATTGACTTCGGTGTTTATCACTTATACTCTTTAGCAATGGAAGGCGGTTGCCTCCCTATTTATTGTGATCGGAAAAAAAAATTAAGTATGTGTTCGAAAGAATTGAGGGTGAGGGCATAAGAAAACACATGTGGATGAGGCTTCCTTCAAGATGAATATAGTGTTGTTATTTTTTGTGTGTGTTAACTTAGGTTAGTTCAATATTTAGGTAGAGTTGATGGTTGATGTGATAAATTTTAATATAGTTTGAAAAAGAGAATATATGATAGTATATTTATAATTTGATTTTCATTGTGTAGTTAACTTATTACGTTGTGAGAAAAAGATAAACCATCAAAACTTTATGACGATATAATGACCTAATTTCAAGAGTGTTAGAGAATAGGCTTCACAAAATAGTTCATAAATAAAAGTTTGGGACTATCCTGGTAATGCTTCGAAAATGCTATATTGGTCACCTTAACTAGAAGCCCAACCGAATAGGCTCCCGACCCACTTCACGCATACGGAATCACCCACTGACATCGCCACTCAGTCGGTCTCCTAAACCCTATGATCTCTGGACCGGCGAGACTTCAGAGCTGACTAGGCGATTTCCCATTCATTCTTTACCTTCAGCTCGATTCGCTTTGTTCGACGGTGCTATCTGATTTCTTCTCCTTCTTCTGCGAATTTCATCTCTAACGCCGCGTTCGCCGTCGTCAATCTTAACATCAGGTGCGCTCTCATTGCTCATCATTTTTAGTACTTTCCTCTGTTGGACTGTTGGTTTTGGGAGCTGGAGATCAGTTTTCCTTCTACAAGTTTTAGACAGTTTAACTTACCGCTGTGGCAATTTTTGCTTCGAAGTGACTCGGCTGGAAATAAGATGAATGCCCTAGCCGTCGCTGGTTATGATTTTCCTCTTTTTTTATGAATGTCAACCCGCATATGAGTCATGAATAGTTGTTTTTTTGCATCAGCTACCTTTCATTCTACTAATGGGACTAAAATGATGATGCTGGATAGTTTTATTTTCCTCATGGTTCCGTTCTATTTCCTCGATCTAGGCTCAGATTTCTGTAATGCAGACTAGTATCTTGAATTTGCATTCGACAAGCTTAAATTTAGTATAGCAAAAGTTATGAGGGAGTATATGAAGTTGTAAGTTTGATATCTCACAAGTAGCTATCTGCTGCTGTGATATATCTACTCCAAAATAGCACATTGATGGTGGTATCGACTATCTAGAGATACCATGGTGATATCGAAGCAGCGAGGTTAACCTGTTTATGGTTTAATGTTACAAGATCGGTTATAGGCTCCACCGACTTTGTATTCGCAACATGATTGAACCGGACCACTGGGTTTCTTTTACAAATACTGGTACTAAGAAGGATGGCATCTCGAGTAAATGAAAAGGAAAATATAGAACAGATGGAATGGTGAGTATCCACCAAGCCCTTGGACATTAGATGACATCTTCCGTGTTCCAAACTTATTTTCGAGACTTGTGTTGCATTATAAATGCTTGTGTGTTTACGGTGAAAGTTCATATTTGTTCCTAATGTAGCTTAGTTTGAAGATCCGGTGATGTTTAGGGAAATCTATTTCTAGTTACAAGCTATGGATATTGTTGCTGTTGTCATCTTGCTCATGTTTGATAGGATTTTCCTAGCAGTTGAGGAAATCACAGGCTCTCTGTAGTTTGATATTTGTGCTGTTTCATTTGCAGAGATTATGGCTGCCAGATCTGAGATGCAAGGGAAAGAGCCAGGAAATGAGCAGATGATAGCAAACATGTACACATCCATGAGATCTGAACTGAACCAGATTTACTCCAAAATCACTGAACTGGAGATGGAAGTGAGCGAACACTCATTGGTCATGAACGCCATCCAACCACTCGACCCCAGCCGACGCTGTTACCGAATGATCGGAGGTGTGCTTGTGGAAAGGAACATTAAGGAGGTGCTACCAGCCGTGCAGCGAAACAAAGAAGGAATCGAGGAAGTAATCTCGAGGCTGAATGAAGCCCTGGAAAGGAAGAAGAAGGAGATCACCGATTTCGAAGCTAAATACAAGATCAGGATCAGGAAAGCTGATAACGAGGTGAAAGATGAAGGTAGCAAGAAGGAAGGTGGCTCTCAGGGCGTCCTCGTCGGCCCTGCAGGTTCAAGCGAATGATCCTGGTATATCCATATCCTTACGGTTTCGATGATGTTTGTCTCTGTAGTTGAAGAAACATGGTTTGTTATGAATGCTTACGAACAGTGTATGCTTGCACATTACATTGGAGTGAGTGATTTTGTTTCTGATGTTCAATCACTTTGGCATGTCCTGGAAAAAGTTTCTCATCTTAGACAAAATTGGATATCTCTCAATCGAACCTCAATAGTTGATGCCAGTATAATCAATACCAATTGTACATTCGGTGATCGAACTGTACCAACTACATCAAGGAATAGAGAAAAAGAAGTGAACTGGTACATCATTTGTTTCTATTACAAATGTAATGTAGTCATCGTGTCTCAATTATCCTAACTGAAGAAATCCTGAACGCCTCTTCCTACGAAAACCTTATCGGAGAGCTCGGCCAGTAAGGCATTGACGGTAAGCAAAACGACGCTGGAGCCAGCAATGACGCCAAGCACTACGCCGGTCGTTCCCAGAACTTTGCCAAAAGACGGCCATTCTATCTCCCGAACCTCTTCCGAAACTCCGTTAAACAGATCTCCGCCGCCGTCCGCTTTCTCTTCGTTCTTCTTCTCCATCATCGCCTTCCTTATCTCAGCTCCCAAATCGCTTTGTTCTGCGTCTTGTTCACGAGGATTTTCCGGTGGTCTCGCCTCCGCCTTCGCTTTGGATTCGTTGAGTTGCTCCGATTCCGTTTGCTCCTGGCTCTCTTCCACTGCTCTCCTGATGAAAACTCCATTTCTCGATTTCGGGAGTCGGGAGCTGAACGACGGATAGCTGCGGATAGATTGAGGTTTGAATCTGAGAGGAAAGGAGGGCGATCGAAGATTGGAGGGAGATTGATGGAGATGTGGAAGTGGTTTGGAAGGATGTTTGAGCGACAGTGTGTTGGAGGAGAGCGCCATTTCTGCGTTTGGTAACGAACTCCAAGTTTCAGCTGACTGGCGGATAAGAGGAAGCCAAATGAATCACTAAGAACCGATGGATGTTTTTAGGTTTGGGCCTTGACGGCCTCCGTCTGTGCATGGGCCTTAATATCTGGGCTTATTTAAACATTAACACCTTTTTTTTCACACCAGAAAAATTAACACCATTGGCTAGCACGAATTAGCTTGGTTTTTGGAACCGGACTAAAAATCGAACCCGTAAATTAATAGTTGGTTTAAGGTTTAATGATTCGATTGAGGAATTGAAAACAAAATATAAAAAAACTGAAAATGAAACAAAACATTTTATCAAACTGCTGTATTCTATTATCATGAATCAATTAAAAAAATTCAAGTAAAAATATTAATTTTAATTGTTCATAACTAAGGTTTATTGAAATAAAAGGTAAATTTATGAGGTCAATAAAATTTAGCCAACCCTATAGTGGAAGAAATTATAGTTTTCGAGGTATTTAAATGGCTATATTGCGATTCAGCTACATTCACTTTACATAGAGGGTTGAAGTTAGGTTAATAGTATAGTGTATTGTTTATCCTCTAATTAATTTTAAACCTGTTATTTACGTTTATTTAAATGCCCTTAAAGACAATCATGCATGTGTCGTCAAATTTCGCATTCGCAGTTAGTACATAGGAGTGATTTACCTACCGTTCTCAAGATTAAATAGATTGGACACTCCACTTCCGTCTTAGATCACACACCATTTGAAGGCGAAAAAACACTAACCTTTTTTTTATATTGCCTATTGGTCTCTCTAGAAGACCAAAAAGGCAAATTTGAAGCTATATTCACAAAATTTGCATCACTCTTGAGGACCGGCCACATTTTATTAGACATTGGGTTGAGATTGTTCATTAGGGATTGATATGTGACCAATGCATTTAAAGTGGGCTGCTCTCAATTTTGACAGATCTGTCATTCATTAACTAGATGAGCAGCTGCATGTATAAGGCTCGTTCAGTGATGTTGATGGTTGTTACTTGGCAGTGTGTAGCTTGAACCTAAGTGATTCGCTTGATCACCGAGGCTGAATTGAGAGATTTTGTGATGGGTCTACTATTGATCATATTTTTTTGACTGCATATTTTATACGACGTATTTAGAATTTTTTATTTTTATTTACTTGTAATAAAAAAAAATAGGCGTTGACGCTACTATAATTGTAAAAGAAATAGAATGTTGTTATGAAGAATATATGTGATGAATGTCCATTACTCAATGTAATTCAATACTATTCATAGCCCCATTTATATACTCATTCATGTGCTCATTCATGTACCTATTCATGTATGTAATAATGCTAGAATCCTATGAAATTGTTCCTCACCTATAAATAGATGTTCATCTTGTACCAATAGTGAATGAATAAGAAAGTTCTCTTTCCCTCTCTTTTGTGTCTCTTCCTTTCCATTGTTCTTTATAGTTATATTTTCAATCCATTAGTTTCTTAACACGTTATCAGCATGAAGCTCTGCCTCCTAATACTTCCTCGAAGATTCACGAAAATCGATATATCCTTTTATTATTATTACAATCATTATCATTTTTATGTCATTTGAATTTCTATCCATAATACATTTTCTTATGTTTGTTGCTATTTACATATTTGAAGGATTTGCTACAAATAGTCAAATACTAATGTTAGTTGGATTTGTTACTTTGCTGGATTGGATTCATTATCTTTAACATTCGCTACTATTATCATTGTTTAATTTCTTATTTTTTTTAGATGTTGTTAATCTTAAATGGTTTGTGAATACTAACCGAGGTTGGCTACCGCTTACTTGTAGCAATCAATTTGAACATCCAGCTTTTGCGGTGGTTTTTGAAAACCTATTCCTAGTTAAACGCTTATGTTTCTTTTTAAAACATAAATTGAGTTAAATTTCTCGATCATACTATTATATTGAGTCATAATTGATTTATCGGTTGTTTATTGGTTATAATTGAGATGTATTTATCCATTTGATATTATATTTTAATTTTCTCGATCATTATTTTTTTCTTATATAATATATGAAATTATTGTGTTATCATCCACAAAAATATTCTGTTAAATTTTCTACCCTTATATATTTGCTACTGTTTTGATATTATTGTTTAATTTCAGAAATTATGGATACTAGTCATATATTTCCTATTCATGATTTTATGGGTCAAAAGTCAATTTATATTATTGGTAAATTCTTTTGCCATTATATTGATGCTACCGTTACAAATGGATTAGTTAATTATTACCATTTATCTTCACCATTCTGATTTTTTTTTCATTGATAACATTATGTTGATTTTTGTATTGTTCATATGTTTATTGTTGGACTCATTATTTATTTATTACTAAATATTTATCTAGTATGTTAATTATAAAATTCGTATTTGTGATATTTGATGTTTCGGAAAAAAAATTATCTTTATGGGCCGGCACGAGAAGTTAAAACCCACTTATAGTGGTATTATGAAATCATCAAAGATGATACCAGAACATGTTATCATGACAAAGTCATAACTTTGTTCTTATTCGCCATCACCTCCATGAATGGTTGAAAAATGAGCAACGACTCATATGTGCTTTGTGGCATAATGTCAAAGTCATGTATGACCACCACAAGTGGAAACTTTTATTAAAGTCGGATACGATTGAAGTACCAGGAGATACATATTTTGAGGAAAAGATCGAATATCTTATGAGTCTCAAATGTTTGGTGGTCCAATGAGATACCATATCATTCCATGAAATGAATTCTCATATTCATATGTCCATACACTGACAAATACACATACATTCCCACACGTGTAAACACCAATATATGATTGTGGAGGAAAAGACCTATTATTTCATATGGTCATGAATTTTGAGACATACATTTTTTTTTTCATATGAAAGAGAGTTGTGAATTGATGTTGAAAAATTCCAATCACATCAAGGGTCATACAACCATCAACTTTATTTTGATGATCATAGTTCATATGATATTTTAACCCTTTAAGTGAAGTGTAAAACCCCATATGTCACATTATCTTAAAGCGAATTATCCCTATAAGGAACCCTTTTATTCGGATGGACATAACAATTGTGGTTTTACGAGAATTATTGTTCCATTAATTTGTGACATAGATGATTAAAAATATCTCTATTTATCATTTAAACTATGTATCATTCTCATGACAAAAATAAGTATTTTATGATAAGAATCACCATAATTAATTGTGATATATATCACATTGATAGTGCACCAAGATATATGGTGTAATACAACATTTCTCTCAAGCTCTAAATCGAGCTATTATATTGTTCATGAAGGAACAAAATCTTTATTCCAATTTGTTTAGGATCAAGAGAGGAATAATAATATGGTCTATGGCTATACAATTATTGAATCAATAATATTATCCTCCAATTTGTACTACACATGTTATTGTGATTGAGATACATATATATAAATGTAAACTATAAGTTTACTCATCCTGACAACTATTATTTGGCATAACCGGTGAGACCATCCCGGTTCAATCATGATGCGGATCGATAAGTACCTTTATGGTCAATTTTGATGATTCCATAATCTAAAGAGTATGTTCTCTTGAACATTGTTGTGCATGATGGTCTCAACTTGGGTATTCTAAAGAAATGATTCCTAAGGTTATAGGGATTTAAGTAGTCCTTGTGACTCCCCTACTTCCCCGGGAACACAAACAATTTTGTGTTTCGTCAACAAGCTTTCGTTTCTAGGGGAGTCTCATCGCCTCTCCATTACCCATTGTTGAGTGAAATCTCCAACAAACCTTAACTAATATTTGGGTTGCTTGTTCTTAAGAGTAGATTGTTGGATAATCATCAACTAAAGTAAGATCATTTTGTCCTCCATACAACAAAACAAAGGTGATATTTATGGATCCATACACCCAACATGTGAGCCAATTATTTTAATTGATGCATCAATTAGATAGTCACATGTGTATATCATGACAAACTTTAATTTGGGAGATTACTAGCTCAACCATTTGGTTATGAGCATATTTTCATGATTATCCAATAACGAAAATGTGTCATTGAGACAAACATTTTCCATTTATATTATTGTGAACATGTCATTTACATGAACAATACAAATTCGCATTACGCCAAAAAAAATTGTTATGAATTCCTCCATTATATGTGGTTTTTGGGTCAAAACCTTATACTTCCCATCTATGTATATATGGATGTGATATACACATCTGAATTGCTCCACCACCATTTATTAGGATGAGTTCTCAATGCAGATTGAGAAATTATTGTGATTACGAGTTTATCGATGGTAATATATCAAATTATTGTCGGAAGTATTTTGATGACTGGTTTGGAGGTTTATATTTAAACTTCCCAACATTAGAGGGAGAAAAAAAAAGTTGGCCAAGAGATTAGATGAATGATCATATTATTTTGATCCTCGCACTAAGCAATATGAGCTTGAAGTTTAAAAGTATATAATTCATCATTTGCCGGACACTTTATCGACCCAAACGAGTAAAACTCTCATGTGCCAACTCGCAATGCTCCAGTGATAATGATGTTGACATTGGGCAATCTGACATCACAACTGAGTCTAAAACCCGTATAAAACATGGTAGACCACACGGTTCCAAAGAAAAAATCCCTCAAAAGTGAAATGGAGCTATATACAAAGATGGTCAAATTGAGGTTAAGATTATTTAAATAAAGCCACCAAGAGAACCAAATAAAGTGCTCAAGAAGAGTCTCAGGTACCTGAAAGATATGAATATATATCTCAATTATCTATATCTTGGATGGAAAATATTAGAACCCCAATGAAGTCAACATCGACGAAATATTTGCGTATAGTGCAACACTAAATATGATAGTTGAAAATGAGGATCATTAGCCAAAATGCATGCAAAGATAGAAATGATTGGCTGAAAAATTTCAATTTGAGGCAAATTCAAATTCCAAAGAGAAATGAAAAGTTTTAAGACATTAAGTCTTTATACATTGAGATGTAAAGTATGAGTATGAGAAGTTATGAAACATCTCATTTTTTAAAGGTTTTTGTACAACAAACCTATAATATATTGATTATGAGAAAATATACTCTCATATGGTGGATGCAACTACTTTTCATTATTTGATTAGTCTGGCAATATGTGACGAGACTGAGTTTGCCTCTAGTATGTGTCATTGCAACCTATATGTACGATTTACATGAACGAATACACATGTGTATATGAAATTCCCTCGAGAATTCATTTTGCTATAAGCAAACAATTCAAGTTCACGTGAATAATATTCAATTACATCCAATTGATGTCATATGGATTGAAAGATTGAGAGAGGTGATACATTTAGCATATCAAATATTTCTCTACACATATAATTTGTTTTTTTTCTCCTTTTTAAGTTGAAGTTTGAAAACTCATCTTTACCATATTTTATGATTTTGAGATTGTTTTCGTACAAAAAAAAAATTCTCACTTTTATTTCATATTTACAATTTATTTATTTTATTTGTTAGAATTTAAATGTCTTCATCATTTTTTTTTGTTTCATAGATGATAAATATTTTATTTGAGACTCCTGAAGAGTTTCTGAAAGCAATCAAATATTTGATTAGCTAGAGAGTTTGAGATGTGGAAAGATTAATCTTACCACTAACTTGCAAATTGTGCATCCCTCAAACATGACTCGTGTATATCATCAATGATATACTAATAATACCCATCAAACATTTATATGGATATATCATGGCTATAAGAGTCTTGATGGTGGTAAGATCACTATATGTGCTTATATGTCGATTTTAATCGATCTTTATAACGAAATGAAAACTACTACGTGGTTTTGGAATATAAATACATGTTGGTGGTGAACAATAAATTGATTGTATATAATGCCACTATATGTGGTTTGTGAAATAGGCTTATAACACCACATTGCCATTCACAGATGTGATCCTATAGATGATACATGAAATGTATAATGCAAATATCCTCGAGTTGGTAGAAGATTGCGTTAGCAAAACTATGCTTAACCAATTTATTTGTTTAGCGTTAAACGCAAGACAATGGTGAAATAAGTGTGCAAACCAACAATCAAGTGAAAAATCGGATGTCGTCACGAGGAGGAGTATATATATGCACTGCACTGATTTCGTCATGAGGGGGAGTATATACACACCGCACTCTTTTTCCCTTAATCATGGTTTTTTCCACCGGGTTTTCCCGATAAGGTTTTTAACGAGGCGTACTTAAACGGCGTCATATGATGGTTATGTACTCTTTTCTTTAACTCGGGTTTTTATCCCATAGGGTTTTTCCGAGTATGGGTTAGTGATCCACATTCTCATCTAATAGTCATCCAAGGGGGAGTGTTATGTAAATATTGATTATGAATGACCATTGATCATATTATATGCATAAACTCCAAAGAGAGGGAATAATATTTTCATGAGTTCAAATCATCGTGAAACAAGTGCGCTCAAGTCATAACTTGACTGATTTATTCACCAAGCCTTTTTTTTTTCCTACATCAATTTTTGGGAATCTAGTCTAAAATATCGAGTTTGCCGACCGAATGATCTCAACTCGCTACAATGATGAGGGGGAGTCAATATGAAAGATTTCAAACAATATCATCATCGGGGAGTTACGCAATGCACTCTTTTTCCCTTAACCATGGTTTTTCCCACAGGGTTTTCCCCGGTAAGGTTTTTAACGAGGCGTATCAAATAGCATATTCAAAGAACATGATGCACATTCTTAACCAATGGACATTCAAGGGGGAGTGTTATGAAGAATATATGTGATGAATGTCCATTACTCAATGTAATTCAATACTATTCATAGCCCCATTTATATACTCATTCATGTGCTCATTCATGTACCTATTCATGTATGTAATAATGCTAGAATCCTATGAAATTGTTCCTCACCTATAAATAGATGTTCATCTTGTACCAATAGTGAATGAATAAGAAAGTTCTCTTTCCCTCTCTTTTGTGTCTCTTCCTTTCCATTGTTCTTTATAGTTATATTTTCAATCCATTAGTTTCTTAACAAATGTTATTTAATTGATATAATCAAATAATTCTAAGTGGTTGAATTAAATAACTTCATGTACGTGGATAAGGTAAATATGCATGTAATCTGAAATACACAATAATTGCTGCTACCCAACCAAAATTTGAGTATGGTTAGTTAAAAGTTAGATAATACGATAAAGGTCTGCTAAAAATGAAGGAATCCGATCGAGGGAGTTGTCCATTAATTACGTCATTCCCGAGAAACCAACCACCTTCGCAGCTGCCAAATCCTCGTTTACTGTTGATATACAGTAACGACCTCGTCTTCTTCTTCTCCACCACCACCGGCTATCCGTATCTTCCCATACACATGTTTATTAATCATAATTTTGATTCCAGCTAGCTAGTCAAAATTAATTATATCCGTATAGGAAATGTTTGTTACATTTTACCGTAAAACGGTCTAATATTGTCGCAATATTTGAGTTTGGTAATTAAAATTACGTAAACGCCTCTTGAACAGTAAAATAAAATTCTTTATAAGACGCGAAAATTCGAAAAACTTTCACACCTCCTTGACACGACCATTAAAAACCGGCGTACCGCCGCAGCCGCCGTACCCCTGCATCGTCGGACCCCTCCGCCGACGGCCCGACCTACGGCCGACGCCGTAGTCGGGCGGTCGGCATGCCGTCTTTTTTTTAATTTTAATTATATTTGAAATTTTTATATTTAGATTAGTGTTATTTAGTTTTGTAAACTAGTAATTAAATATATGCCATAATTAAATATTTCGTTATTAAGTATGTATTTCATTAACGGTTGTAAGTTAATAATTAGTCACACTAATTAAGGTAAATTAGTAAATATAAGTAACAATTAATTCGATAATTGTAGATATGGTAATTGAATATTTATTAAATTAATACTTGAAAAAACAATACTTAGTAGATATACTATCAATTAATTTAGAAATTATATAATTGCTAATACATCCTAATATTTACAAATTCACTTAAATTACTAATATTTACAAATTAATTTAAATCCTAACATGAGTAATTAATAATTTTCAAATATTACTGATAAATATTTAATTTTCAAGTATGTAACTATCACAACAAGTGTTACTATAAGTACTTGTATTTACTAGCCCCTCTTAATTACCATGACTAAACCCTAATTTCCAAAAATTAATTAAAAGCAAGGACCAAAACCCTAACCATTAAACCGTAACCGTTAAACGATAAACCCTAAATCCTAAACCTTAAACCCTATCCCTGAATCCTAAACCCTTAATCCTTGAATCCTAACCTATCTCTAAGTCCTAAACCCTAAACCTTATCTTTAATCTTTAAACCCTAAACCCTAATCCATAAACCTTATCTTTAATCTCTAAATAAATAAACCCCATTAATCCTAAACTCTAAATCCTAACCCTAAATTCTAAACCTTATCTTTAATCTCTAAACTATAAACCTTAAACCCTAATCCCTAACCCCTTAATATTTAATATTATGATTTTACATACACCAACTAAAAATTAAGTATTGTCATAAATTTATATTTTTATTATTTTTAATTTAAGCATTACAATTTATTTTCATAATTTAATGACAGTAGTAACCTATAAAAAATATAACTCATCGCCATCCAATTACAAACAAGAAAATGGTAGAAAGTGTCTCAACTAAAATTTAGCAACATTGATATTTTCTGTTTATTTACAAAATAATTATATATTACACCATTCACAAGCTACACTTTTAATTTTTAAAATATTTTAAGAATTATTTTGTTTGAATTACATGGCATGTCTTCCTCTTATTATTTGTAAGACTACCTTTAACTCAAATTATTTTTAACTAAATTTTAAATTCATTTTCAGCTAATTTTTATGCATTGGTAACAATAAATTGTATGTTATTAGAAAGAATCCGATAATAAAACACATATATGAAAAACATTTACGTAAAAATGATATCGAGAAACTAAACCAATAAACAGAATGAGACAAGAAAAAATTAACGGGCGAATGCTATGGTGAGAAACTAGTTATGAATTAAGTAATAATATATAGCAGGAAATGGGGACAGGGAACAAGATTTTGACTGGGTAGGGGCCCTCCGTATCCGTCCATGTAATGGTTTGATTGACATGAATTGATAGCCCCCACCATTCACAATTATTTCCTTCCTAATTATTATCCTCTAACCAACTCAACTCTGCGTATCTGTACGTGTTAATAATTGAGGATTACTAAACGACGTCTTAATTTTCGTCTGGCCAACGGTGGACGACCCCAGCGGCAGATGATCAGGCATACAAATCCCGCGTGGATGCCAGCTTGCCGCCACATCACCCGCTACACCAGTTAATTACTAACAATATCACATGTTAATTAATTTTTAGCTGGTTTTTAATTTACTTAACGCTCGTAATTACTAACTGCATTATGGTTGTTTAGGTTTTCACTAACCCTCATCAATATATTCCTCCACCAAATAAATATCATCACTACAACTTTTAATTGGGCAGATTTCAATTAATGAAAATAATCAGGTGTTACCTACAGATGGCACGTAATCAGGTTGACACCTAGAGATTGTGAACCAAATATATAATTAGTTAATTAATTAATATACATGTAAGTAAATTATGTTCTTTTTGGTTTTATGTGCATGGGTTGGGTTCTGAGTCTCCGGTTTGTTTTTTAATGTGCTATGCTGCTGTACTGGTATGTTTTCTTGTCTTGCAACTTCATTTGTTTCCTTCAAAATTGATGGCTTCGAGAATTGACTTGGTACTGCTTATTATATCTACTAAATATTCTAACAGCATCAATATAATAATAAATAGGGCTTCAATTTAATTCAAACCCTCTTCATGTTTGAGGGTCTCCAACACACAACGCTGAGGTGTAACATGGGAATTTTGGGAAAAAGTCAAAATAACTAGTTATTCACAGGTTGGAATAAGTAGTTACAACACTTGTTCGAAATTTGACCAAAAGTCTCGTCGGAGTTCGGTGAGAGCCTCATCGGCTGTGGAGCCTACTATTCGAAAGACGAGGGGGTGGTAAACAATAATTGAATTAAAATGATTAAGTAGAGTTATAAAACAATGATTAATTAGAGGACACAACTACCCTTTTAAATGTGGACTATTAGATTAGTCAACTAGGTCAAATCTAAAATCTAATGGCTACCCAATATAATACACAAACACAAAGAGGTATATCTTTGGATTAAGCTCTTTCTTTGTTAGTCTTGTCTGCTGCTGTCTGGCGATCACCCCCATGCACTTGTTCTGGGCTTTCACCGTTGGACTTTCAATTCGCAGACAGACCCCCCAACTTTGATTATATTTTTGTACGTAATATATATAAACAAATAAAATTTGGAAGATTCATTAATTATTCAGTCCGATGAAAGATTCTACTCCACTTTCTGCATCATGTTTCTGTCGTTAATTAATCTCTACCCTCCACATCCTGATTCGCGTCAGGATTAGGACAAGTACTTATCGTCAATGCATTGGATGAGCAGTTGTATACAAAACCATACAACAAAATACTGATGTTTTTGATGTTTTTCATGGCTATGGACCTAGCTAGGTTTGTGATGTTAATAATGAATTGGTTCATGTCTCTGGTGTTTTATACATCTCCTCTTTCTTTCTCCCCAAATACCATAGTTAGGCTGCTGCAATTACAAACATAAAAGAACTAAGCAACAAAAAAACACACACACACATTTTGTCATTTTGCTCATTGGAACGATGGTGTTGTTGGAGATGAAACCCAAAGTACTCAACCTATGTGCTTTAAGATGACTGTTATCACCTAAGTGCTTAAGCAAGGGAGTGGGAATATTTTAATTTGTGAAAAATTAATTTGATGGTTAGTGAGTATTAGACACGCTCCCCAAACAAACATTTATAATATTTATTTATTATATCTTGTCATCTCCCAATTTAGAGAAAAAATAGAATAAAACTGCCGTATATTTGTTTTTTTTGTCAACTTTTCTGCATTAATAGGGATAAAAAGTGTTCATAAAAATCAAGCATCAATGAGGAGGTGTTTCCTCATAAACAGGCGATATAAGTGAATATTAACGATTATGAGCAACTGATGTGTTTAATTATTAGCACATTCATTCTCTCTTTAAATAACATTTTTGAATTTGATCAAATTTCGAATGTTATTTGTATATTTGGTTCCCCTTTACTCTTTGGGTCGTGTTATGTAGCTTTCCTTGCCTTTTATGCGTTTTTAGGTGTCTGGACGTCTGGTGCATGTCGAGGATGCATCGGAATCAAAGGAGAAGCTTTTGGAGGTGTGGGACAGAAGTGCCCCCGCCCGAAGTCGAATTCCTTTGACTAATACCAAGATAAATTACTCAAAGAGATTGGTGACAATGAAAAAGGCAATGATCATGTAAGTAGTTCTGTGATTCATGTCTCTACAATTATATATAGAAAAATAAAGAATTGAATTTGCCACATAAAGCTTTGAAGGTTTGTCCTTAAATTTAGGATGAGTTTTTGTTTTCAAATAACTTTTTTTTTACACACAAACCATTTTTATTACAACAAAAAAATCATTAATTGTCTCGAACCTTTATTTTTTTCTCATTTTAATTAATTTCTCTTCTATAACGTTTTATATGTTACTCAAAATAAATTGTAACATTCACAAATGTTGTTCACTACATTTTTTTGAGTTCATTGAGATCAATTTTGTTATGTTTAACTGGATTTTTTAGGAAAATAATCTATCTAATATTGAACGTTATGTCGTTATAGGGATCATAACCAACATGCACAACACACCCAACATTTTTAAGTATATTCAATCATATTGTTCACTGACATCATACTAAATGAGGCTAATATGTTGTTCATTTGTAAACTATATAAAATCACCCTGAATCAATCTTCTTTCAATATTCTTTTAAAGCCACACCTGGGCTTACTTTTTCTTAATTTAAGGGTTCTTGACCTATTCAGTAACTTAACCAGGTTAAGTCAGTTTGAAATTAACATACCTATCAAACCTAAACACATTCCATATAACACGGTCGTTCTTTCAATATTCTTTTAATAAGAATAATTCTGAATACTAATACAGATGAGTTGGTTTGAATAAAATGTATCAATCAAACCCAAGCATAACTCAATATGATCCTTCTTTCAATAATTTTTAACAGGTCAATTGAGGTTAAATTTTATATATTAATTGTTACAATTTAAAATTACAACTTAATTTTGAATATATCTATTACAATTAGCACGTTGTGTCAGATAATTGAAAAATGACATGGAATAAGAATGGGAAATACTAGGTAAATGAAATTATAGGTACACCTAATTGCTTCTTAATCATATATTGTTTTAAAGTTTATATCACTTAATCAATTATTTTATAAACATCCATATTTACACAAGTTTTGAAAAAAAACATGGCAATTGTCACCAAAATTCTCGGTACATAAGGGTACATGGTCATAAGACCATCTCCAGCCACAAAATTTATTTAGAAATTTTTAATTGTGTTCATATTGCCACAATAACAAGTTTAGAAATTTATTTAATAAACAATTTTCACCCACTTCCATCGCTAAAATCTTTAGCAATCTCTATTCACCATTTATGTATTCATTAACAATATTTTTCCACCAATAATAATGCACCATTCATAATATAAATCCTAATCATAAATGTTATTTTCTTAAAAGGTGGTCCATTTGCCTATGTGACATTGCTAATTTAGAAAGCTTGCCAATTTATCTTGCTTATGTGGATCCCTAATAAATGCTAATTAGGTGCCACCTCACCATCCACACCACTTTAGCAATTGCTAAAATTCGCAATGGAGATGCCCTAAGTCGTAAGTTCTGAGCGCGTACTATAAGCGTATTAGTTAACTTCACATAATTTGGCCAATCAATCTAATAACGGATCATAGGCGAAGACAAAAAATTGCCATACATAAGGTAGAGGTCCACAGTGATAAATATTTTTAAAATGTTGTTGTTTTGACCAATTTAGAACACTAATCGATTTGAGTTTGCTAGAATCGGACCATATTCATTAATCTTAAGTATATTTTAGATGACATGTCCCTGTTTTCAAGATTATTCAACGGGTCAATCAATATTTTATTTTTCATTATATTTTATTATCTCTCGAATAATTTAGATCACTAATCAGGTTGAGTCGGTTTGAATGAGATATATCCATAAAATCAAAGCATAGCTCACATAACATGATCTCTTTTTCAAGATTTTTTTAACGGGTCAATAGATGTTACATTTTTCATTAATCTCGACGACCAATCATTTTAATTCATTAGCATTATAAATTGTAGGTTGAACTTCATTCGGTAAAAGTTTAAACACATTAAAGATTATAATTAGCTTAAACCGACCAATAGACCAATGCGTAATTTGATTTTTTGGCTGATTGTAAAAATGTTTAAACTATTGTTCTTAGTTTTAGAAAACTTTAGTCCTTATTGATAATTATTTACGATTCTGTTGAATTATTTATTTTATCAGTAGTACGGTAAAAGAAAAATTTTAAATTGGCCAATGGGCTAAAAAATTATCAGTTTATTTATTTAGGTTGTTAATAATAAAGTTAGAAAGAAAAATCTGAAGTCGGCCAATGAACCGAATATCTACTTTTAATGTGTGCTTTATTAAAAAAATTACTTTTTGTTCATCATGTATGCTTTGCTTTTCTTCTCTTACTCCCATCTTGTAGGTTGGCAACCATTGTATATTTTATTTACAAGTCTTCTCTAATCTATATTAGATTGAAGGTTAATTTAGTTTTGAAACAAAGAAAGTGATTCATTTGTTCGTTGTCTTTCGACCATTAAAACTTTTCTTCCTTTCTCCACTTTCGTAGCTTTTGATGACATGTTTAAAGATGTTTGATAGCACTAAAAAACTTTGCACCTTGCAAGTACAAATACACCACTGATGTAACTGCTGAAGGACTCTAATTGAACCTAGGCATAATACTAGTCAACTCCCTAGTATTGAGAGGAGCCCCAATCATGTGGCAGTCATGTTATTTTTGCTCCCAACTCGACATAAATTGTATCATTCGTAGAGTTCTCAATAACTTCTCTCAAGTTAAACACTCTTCCAATCATAATTTAAGTATATACAAGTTTAATTACTCAAAAGCTATGTTCTTGCTATTATTTAGTTGGGAGAATGTTGTTTTCAATCTGTGTGTTCATTCATTGATTAAGCTCGAGTTTTATACAATCGACGAGAAGGAAAATGACAAGACAAAGAGAATCAAAATGTCTGCAAACGTTGCAGGTCTGGAAATGTTGTAACTGAATTCTCAGGAGCTGAATTGCCAGCTTGCTTGCAGAAGGAAGAATGGTTGTTATCCATTTGGTCGGAACGACATCGTGTAGCTAGCAACGCGCTTCCTCGTTTCAGTAGATTAGTGAAGCGGTGCGTATTGGCTTGGCGGGAAATTGAGGGAGAAGAAAAGTTCCCTTTTCCTAATACCCCCCCACAAGCTGGAGGGCAGATGTTTTGCATTCCAAGCTTGGACAGCAGGAACCGGAAGGGTGCAGGACGCAGGGCTTTGGTGAAGATGTCCGCTGTCTGCAAGTCAGTGCGCACATGGAGCAGCTTCACTGCATCACATTGAATCTTTTCACGTATGAGGTGACAGTCCAGCTCTATATGTTTGGTTCGTTCATGGAAGCTAGGATTAGTTGCAATATGTATTGCTGATTGATTGTCGCAGTAGATCAATGCTGGCATGGGATGATCAATTCCAAGATCTTTCAGTAGATATAGCAGCCATTGCAATTCACAAGTAGTGTGAGCTAAGGCTCTATATTCTGCTTCACAGGATGATCTTGACACTGTGCTTTGCTTTTTACTTTTCCAGGATATGAGGGAAGTTCCAAGGAAAATGGAGTAACCTGTGATTGATCGTCTGCTGTCTGGACAGGCTGCCCAGTCTGAGTCGCTGAAAGCCTTTAGTTGGATGCTGGAGGTGCTTGGGAAGAAGAGACCAGAAGCAGGGGCTCCCTTGAGATATCGCAGGATTCTTGTCACTGCTTTGTAGTGATCCACTGTGGGATTAGTCATAAATTGGCTGACTTGTTGTGCAGCAAAGCTAATGTCTGCCCTAGTTGTAGTGAGATAAATCAATTTCCCAACTAGTCTTCTGTAATGCTCAGGCTCATTGTAAGGATCTGAACCCTCAGCAGTAAGATGCTATTTGTAATTCATTGGTGTGTTTCTTTGGTTTGGCATTGAGTAATCCTGCCTCTTCCAAAATTTCCAAGGTATATTTGCGTTGGGACAAGTGAATTCCCTCTGGATTCCTGCCAACTTCCAAACCCAAAAAGAACTTCAAATGACCTAAGTCTTTGATTCTGAACTCTTCATGAAGGCACATCTTTAATGCAACGATCTCCTTGGGATCATTTCCACCAATGATGAGATCATCAACATACACCAACGCTGCTGTGAATGACCCTTCTTTGTTCTTGATGAATAATGAGTAGTCGACTTTGCTTTGAACAAAACCTTGTGCTTGTAATTTCTCTGACAACTTGGAAAACCACTGTCTCGAGGCTTGCTTTAGACCATAAAGCGATTTATGTAGTTTGCAGACTGCGTTTTTAGGCAGTCCTTGCTCCATCCCCATTGGTAGTTTCATGTATACATCCTCCTCTAAGTCACCATGTAAGAAGGCGTTGTTGATGTCCAGTTGGTGTAGATGCCACTTTTTTATTGAGGCTAAGGCAAGGAACGTTCTGATGGTCGTCATTTTTACTACAGGTGCAAAAGTTTCTTGGTAATCAAGCCCTTCCGTTTGCGTGTGCCCCTTTGCCACCAACCTTGCTTTATACCTTTCAATGCTCCCATCAGATTTGTACTTTATTCTGTATACCCATTTGCATCCTATCGCTTTCACTCCATAAGGTAGTGACACAATGCTCCATGTTTTTTTTAAGCATAAAGCTTCAAGTTCAGCCTTCATTGCTGCTCTCCAGATTTCCAACTGTGCTGCTTCTGCATAGCTTTGCGGTTCCTTCATACTGGAGATGCTTAGAACAAACTTTTTATGATCATCATGGAGCAAATCATAACTGAGAACATGTGAGAGAGGGTGGCTTACTGATTTCCTTGCATCCTCAGGACTTGCATTGGAGATCTGATTGGTTCTGCTGCTCTGCATTAGAAGGTCACAATGAAAATCCTGCAAATAATTTGGTGGTTTGTGGTGTCTAGTGGTTCTCCTAAGAACTTCTGGTTGTTCTATGGGTTGGTCTTGTATGTCGTCTTGGATTGGTTCATCATGATTGGTGAGATGAGTTTCATCTGAGGTTTCTGGTTGGTCATGATTTAAGGTAGTGTCATGTTGCTGGGAGGAAATGGATGCTTCAGAGTTGGTTTGGTCTGGTGTGGGATCTAAATCGAAATTGGTGATTGGAGGTGTGATCTGTGTGGATTGTTCTGGTATAGTGTTGCTTGGTTTGTCATAGGGGAATATGCTTTCATAGAAGATCACATCTCTAGAAGTAAAGACCTGATGTGTATGCAAGTCATACAGCCTGTATCCTTTGATTCCTTCTGTGAATCCTAGGTGCAAACATTTTCTAGCTCGCTTTTCGAATTTTGTTCTGTGACCAGCCAGGGTAGAGGCATAACAAAGGCTTCCAAAGACACGAACGTTGGCTAGGGAAGGAGGTTTATTATTTAACATTTCATAGGGTGTTTTGTTGCTGAGAACAGCGGTAGGTGTGCGATTGATCAAGTATACAACATGCTTGACACAATCTCCCCAGAATCCTATGGGAAGTTTGGCTTGGAAAGTGAGAGCTCTAGCAATATTGAGGATATGTTGGTGTTTACGTTCGACTTTGCTGTTTTGTTGAGGGGTTTCAACACAAGTGGTGTGATGAAGAATTCCCTTTTCATGATAAAAGGCAGGCATGTCGAATTCTTTTCCTTGGTCACTACGAATGGCTTTAACGTGTGCTTTGTACTGAGTATGAACAAAAATGCAGAAATTCTGTAAAATGGGTCGAGCTTCTGACTTTAATTTCATTAGTTGAATCCATGTATGGCGACTGTGATCGTCTACAATAGTAAGGAAATAACGAAAACCATCGTAAGAAGGGTGTCCAGTTGGTCCCCAGATATCCACATGCAGCAGGTCAAAAGGGCATGGTGTGGTGGAAGTGCTAGAAGGAAAGACTAGCCTACGTTGTTTAGCATAATGGCAGACGTCGCAAGGGAGATGGGGGTGAGTGTGGATGGTTGGATCGAGGGTATGTAGATAGGGTATCCTACTGTGAGAGACATGGCCTAAACGATGATGCCACAAATCAAAAACATCAGTAGGAGTAGTAGTAGAGGTAGCTTGACTAACTAGGATAGCAGGTGACATGTGGTATAATCCTTGATGCAGCTTAGCAGAACCAATCGTAATCTTCCTGTGCTTGTCCTGTATCATACAAGAATCAGAAGCAAAGGTGAGACACAAGGCTTGATTTGCAGCAAGTTTACTGACAGAGATCAAGTTAAAATTGAAATCTGGAACATATAGAATGTCATTCAGCGTCAGCTGAGCTGAGAGGATTACTGAACCAATGTGAGTGGCATAGACCTGGTGCCCCGTTGGAAGATTGATAATTACATTATCAACTTCATTAAAAGTGCTGAAATTGCTTAAAAGACATGTAACGTGATCTGATGCACCTGTGTCCAGGATCCATTTTTCATGATCCTTTGATTTTAATGCCTGCATACTTAAAACCTCAATAGACTTGCCTGGGGGTTGTTGAGTGAAAGCAGCTACAGAATGAGCACCTGTGGATGCATCGGGATGACTTGCATTCTTGTTTTTAGCTTCCATCATCGCCATCAATTGATTGAACTGGTCCTGTGACATTTGGACGCCATTTCCCTCTGAGCTATAAGCTGCATTAGCTCTAGGTCTGAACTTTGTATTTGGATTCCTTTGCTTGAAGCTTGAAGATCCAGGATGCATCCTTGGTTCCATCCCAGGTGGAAAGCCATTTTTAAAGAAACATTTGTCCTCTGTGTGATTGGTCATCTTGCAGAAGGTGCAGTAGAGCTTAGGTCTTCCTCCTGAACCATAAGAATGATTCGAGTTGTGCTGGTGAGCTGCAAAGTTCACCATCGAGTTTTTCCTTGCTTTTGGATGGCCATTGCAATCCCATCTGGACTTGCTTTACCTTGTGTCCCAAACAACTGTCGCTCATGCTGCACCATGCGTTGCACAACCCTTTCCAGGCTGGGCAATTTGTCTCCAAAGAGGACTTGAGTCCTTGGTCCAGCAAAATTTTCATTCAAACCACGCAGGAAGTGTATTACTGCGTTGGTCTCCTCATATTCTTCCATTAGTTTGACAGCCCTGCAATCCAGATGACTTGCAGGAGTGCAGTCACAACGCATAAGTGGTTGATAGTTCCTTAGTTCATCACGTAGGGTGATTATACAGCCATGATATTCAGTTATTGATTGATTTCCTTGCTTGAGATTGGAGAGTTCCTCCTGAATCTCAGCTATACGAATGACATCTCCTTGTCCATATCTGTTTTTTAAACTTTCCCATGCTTGTACTGCAGTTTTGAAATCAAGTATAGTTTTTCGAATACCTGCCTCGACTGATTGTTGGATCCAGCTTAGAACCATGATGTTGCATCTGGTCCATGGCCAAAACATTCCACTGTTGGCCTCTGGTTCTTCAATGTCCCCTGTGATGAATCCCAACTTGTTCTTTGCACTTAGTGCATTCTTCATGGATCTGCTCCAGTCTGTGTAATTGGATGAGCTTAACTTTTCTGAAACCAGCGACTGCCCTGGCTGCTCGCTACCATGAAGGTAGTATGGATCCGAGAGCGGGTAGTCGCCATTGATGGCAATCTGATCGCCCATTGTTCTTCGAGCTTAACGCTCTGATACCATATTATTTAGTTGGGAGAATGTTGTTTTCAATCTGTGTGTTCATTCATTGATTAAGCTCGAGTTTTATACAATCGACGAGAAGGAAAATGACAAGACAAAGAGAATCAAAATGTCTGCAAACGTTGCAGGTCTGGAAATGTTTGCAGGTCTGGAAATGTTGTAACTGAATTCTCAGGAGCTGAATTGCCAGCTTGCTTGCAGAAGGAAGAATGGTTGTTATCCATTTGGTCGGAACGACATCGTGTAGCTAGCAACGCGCTTCCTCGTTTCAGTAGATTAGTGAAGCGGTGCGTATTGGCTTGGCGGGAAATTGAGGAAGAAGAAAAGTTCCCTTTTCCTAATACTTGCCCGCACAACCAGCTTAATGTTTGAAAATACAGCTGATGTTAGATGTGCATGAATTCTCTCCAAGGTTTCCAAATCAATAGGGAGTTGACTAGTATTGTACTTAGGTTCAATTAGGGTCCTTCAGCCATTACAAATTCGCCCTTAATTCATATACCAAGCTCTGTTAAAAAAATATTCAGCCATTACAGGTGACAGGTTCCTTAATTCAATATATTTTCACCCAATTGTATAGACCTTGACTAATGTGACCTTTGTCCTACTTACCAAAAGAGAACAAAACAATTGACCTTTGTCCTTATGCATTATTTCTCTCATCCCTCTAGCCTCTAGAATTTGTAGCTTGCTCATCTCTCCGATCAGACAGCAGAAGCTGAACACTGTCTCTCTACGACGTTTAAGAATGTCTTTCATGGATCCGGTCGTCGTTATCTCATTCCCCATCTACCATTACACTTTGAATTTTATTTTTTACTGGAACAAACAATAATCAATACTCCAAAATCCATATTAAACAAAAAAGTTGATTATATGCATCTACAAAATATCTAGCTCAGATGTACTTTTCTGCCGCCGGCGAGAGATTCAGAGTCTGGAGGACTCTTATCTGATTCGGAGAGTAATAGGACGACAATGTCAGCAAAGGCAGAAATGATGTACTTGTGAGCGTGCTCCGGGTTCAACGTCAGGTAACACGTCAGCAGTTGGTTCAGGTAGTCCCAGTCCTCCTCGTCGTCCGCACGTGCACCGTCGTCGTCCTTTATCCGCCGCCTGTGCGCATCAATCATCTCCTCCATCGACTTCTTGAAGTCCGTGTAAGGATCCGGCGAGTACTTATTCACCGCCACCCCTCCTTCCAGCGGCGGCGCGTGGTCGACCTTGTCGTTATTATAAGAGTCGGAGATGGAATTGGAGCGGCCAGGGGAAGAGAAGAAGAAGCGTTGGGAGGCCAAGACGGTGGCGAAATCCGGCGGCAGGGAGTCGACATCGATGTCGGATGAGTCGGATTCAGAGGAGGATGGTGCGGTGGCGGTGGAGAAGAAGGTGGAGGTGGAGGCCGCCAAGGAGGAGGAGACGTCGTCGTAGAGGGAGTTGTAGTTGGTGTTGAACACAGCGGCGGCGGCGGTGGAAGAAGATGGCGGTGGAGGGGGGTCGGGTTGGGAGATGTGGAAGGAGTTTGGATGAGTGGAAGAAGGGAGGCATTTCAGGAGATTCCTCCACAAGAAGGTTGTCGTACCCATTTCTGTGTATCTTTGATTCTGAAATCTCTATCTCAATAACAGAGGAGTGAAGATTGAAGTTGTGTTCAATGGAAAAGCTAATCATCTTTTAAAAAAGTGGCCCATATATATAGGACTTCCTTTGATAATATTTATTTAATTTCATAGATGGAAAATTAAATGGAATTTAAATAGCAATAACAAAAATTTAGTTTTTAAAATTACTTCGTCCGAATCTTATTTGTTTAGTCCGACTGAACAAATGTTCAATCCAACTTTCTACCCAACAAATCAAATGCGAATATCCCACTAAAATCCACATATTAACACCTAAAGATTAATTCTTTGTTATTTAGATGAATACAAAGATGTTGTGTATAAATCACCATTGTCTCTTTAGCAATCAATAAGTGGATAATGAAATCTAAATAAGCTTGGCAAACTTTAACATGGTTCTCCAAGTTCCACCATGGTAAAAAGCCAGCCAGCGAGGCAGCTAGTTAGTTGATTCTGCAATGTTGTGCAGAAGGAGTCCGGGAGAGAGATGAGTACTGAAACCAATTAACAAGACGGCATGGAAGTGGACAATTGAGAAGATGTAACAATGGAAATTCCGATGCCATTATTTGTTTTGGAGTGTCAGGTGGGTGATGCAGCCAATAGTACGTAGCTCTCTAGGTAGGTCCAATTACTACAAACCCACATGCATTTACAGAGCTCTCTCTGGTCTCTAGCTACCTGCCGCTGTGTCTGTGTGTGTGTGTGTACGTACCCCTTTCAGATGAAACCTGTTTCATTCAAGTATTCAAACCTACAGTAGTCACTGAGTTTCATCCTTTTGTCTCTGGATGTTTTCACTCTGTTATTATTACCAAAAATATTGCTTCACGAGAAAGAAAGGACAATGATTGAACCCACTCTGTTATATATGGGGGTTTATATATCCTAGAATCAGTCCAATCATCCTCTTTACCTTTCTTCTTTAATGCATTACTACTACATTCATTAATCTTGACCCTTCACTTCTTTATTTATTCCTTGTCATTTGGGCCAAAATGTATTATCTATATCTACAGGTATGCGTCCAGAAGATGGAAACACCATCACGACAATTACATGACGATCAAGTTGTACAGTTTAATCCGCCTGGCCGCCCCACCGTCATCATCCGTCGTCGTTTCTGTTGGCCAAGTTGAGCTTGCATCCAATGATTCAAAATGGCCCCATTAGTATCCTATTCTTAACTAAACAGGGGAATTATTTTCTTGCGGACAAAAACAGAGCAATTCATGATACGATACGCACATCTATGAACAGGGCCCATGATTCTGTCTCAACACTGTAGAAGATAAGCCAAACTGTTCTTAACACTGCTTAGAATTTTATATGAAAACAAACATCAGAAACTATGATACAATGCCACAAAAAGGGATATGTAGATAGTTCAAAGACCAAAAGGCTCACTAAGCCCACGACTGCAATACGCATTCTACCAGAGTACCATCCCAGCCACCATTCTCAAAATTACTTCATGGGGGCATCAACACTCAAATTTTGCTTTTATGGGGCACCAGCAACATCCTGGTTGAGCCTGGCAGCTGAAATCATGGAAGCAGCTACCCCCGCAGGATTAGTAGACACATTGGCGTTGTTCCTCATCTCCGCACTCGCCACTCCTTCCGCATCCTCTCGAGTCACCACTTTATCCGCCGACAACTTCCCCGCCACATCCTGCACAGATTAAAACTCCACCCCCCCAATATTCATACCCAAATCACAACAACTGAGCTAATAACAAACTTGGTCATAATTATATAATTTACCCTCAAAACATCTCTGAGCTTAATCTTGGCCTCATCTCTGTCCAACCCAGCATTGTAAGTAGCAGCCGACTGAGCTGCAGCCGCAAGCCCACCGGGTACTGTCACACTACTCCCGGTGGCTCTAGCCTCGGCTGCCTGTATAGCCGAGGCGTCGCTCTGATCAACCGGCTTGTCACCCGAAGTCCTCCCTGTGGCCTCCAGGGCTTCTCCTATGGTAATCTTATCCTGCACAACGACGTCAACGTCTACATCAACACCCAGGACGGGAGTTCGTTGAACGAATTGCCCCAGAACCTGCCCGCCCACGCTCTCTGTTATTATCCGAGCACCCGGGATGTCGGTCTCCGTCACCGAGACACCTTCGTTGCTGGCCGCATCGGTAGCCTGGTGATGACCAACCAGGCCAGCTCTTTCGTTGAAAGTGGCTGCGGCTTGCATGGCTGCAGCAGGGCCTCCTTTCTGGGTCTTCCCAAACACCATCGTCTCCGCACTTTGCATCATGTTGGCATCTTCAGGGGCTATTAGCTTGGATGCAAGCTTTCCTGAAACGTCGAAAACGTCGCCGTACTTGATTGGATCAATATCCTTGCCTTGTTGCGGCCTCCTTGGCTGTTCCTGACTCATCCTTATTGCAAGCCCAGTTAAAACAAGATTAAGCTGTCGTTTTGAAGAAATTTTGCTCACCAAAAAACTTCTAGATTCTAGTGCACCATGGAGATGTATATAATGGGGAATCAAATGGAAAGATGATGGACTGGACTAAAATGGCAGGGTCAGCTGGGTGACGTGTTGACTAAAGGGGCGAGTTTATCCGCCTTGTAATGGAGTAGCGGTACAGGTGGCGATGTTTGAGAGCTCTGCTGGGTTTTTCGACACCTTTCCATACCAACATCACACGTGGCAATTCAGTTCCGAGATATCTGGCCTTGCTTTATTCTAGAGATACATCCGCAGTACGGTAATCCTGACTCTACCCAGAGAAAGCCTCACATGTGAATATAATTAGTATTTCCTATGCAGCAAGCCTGCAACTAAGCTTAACTAGCTTATCTGATATCGGGGAAAAAGACTTGCATATAAATAACAGTAACAGTACCATCACACACACACACACACTATTTTTTCATCTTAAGAACTAAACTAAATGTTCAAGCTTTACATACACACACACACACACAGAGTGACAGAGATAGACTGGATACAGTGAAATAACAAACTGTGGCTGATAACCACATTCAGGATAACTTATATGGCTGGTTTTCCTTATTATTTGGGGTTTTCTTACATAGTTTTTATAGACGAAAACTCTCGGCTCTGTTTCACCTTGACAGGTACTACTACTCATCCCGACTTGCCACCTCCAGTCCATTGCCTGAAAACATGGGAAGACAAAAGATCATGGATAAGAATCATTTTCCAGATCATCATGAATCTTTTCTAACAAACCGGCTATGGTGGTAGGAATGCTTACCATCTGGATCAAAGAAGAAAACTTGCCTAATTGACCGACCAGGAACTGCCCTCTGGAACGTCTCTATCCCTTTCTCCTGAATAACACCACACCCCCAAAAACCATTTACAGATTTTGAGTTTCTACCATAGAAAGCACCAGAACAAATTTCACGATGATAAAACTGCTACTCTACTTGGTCATAAAAGTATGCATCCAAGTTTGCAGAAGTTCAACCATTAATTATTTTATCTACAAACTAACTAAGAAAGGGGAAGCAAGGCAAAGGAGAAAGTCGGAACCTTTAGAGATTGAACAAAAGCGTCGAAGTTGGCGACGGAGATACAGATATGATGGCCTCTGGCGAGATGGGTGACATCGCGAATCGGCTCTGAAGCACTGTAAGGTCCTTCTGGAAGCTTGGTCTCGGGGCTCCTCTCAATGAGGTGGAAAGAGAAAGCATTCGCCAGATTCAGCCATATCACGTTGAATCCAAAATCGGGAGTCTCGATCTCCTCAAACCCAAAGATCTTTGCTTGCAAACAAATAACAATCAGTCAACACAAAAAGACGTTAACCTAAGAAATCAAATGAAAAACAAACTGACTGAAGTAATCGGATAGACCTCCTTGTAGAAATTGGCCAGGCGTCTAATGTCTGTGGATTCTCTGGCGATGTGGCTGAGAATAGGTGCCGAGGCTGCCGCCATTTCTCAGCAACTATCCTTTCTGTGCTTAATTCGGAGTCTGACGGCCAAGCAGCAAATGAAGTCCAGAGAGAGTCGTGCAGGAGAATCCAATTGGTCTTTCCTGCAGACACCACTCGATTTGAGTTTCGGGATGGACAAGGACAATAGTCTGTCGAGATATGCACATAAGAAGGGCAAGTGTGAGCAGTCAAACGACGCCGTTTGGCAGTTAAGTGGCTGTGCGCGATCAAACCTCTGAACGGCGAAAATTTGTTTGAATAGTGAACGAGTCACCAATAATCTTTACAGGAGCATTGGCCATCCCGGAAATAATGGAACCTATTATTATCTCTGACCAAAATTTCTCTGTGAACAATGGCCGATATGAGTTTGAAGGCACTGTGGCAATCCCCACATATCCTGAGGTTCTTCGTTATCCTAATTGGTACTCCAGGTGGGATGGCGATGAGACCGAATGCCAGAGCAATTTTCTCGCTGTGATGCCAAACTTCTGTTTTTTTCTCTTCTTCTTCTAAATCAAACAGCGCGTAGTTAGTATCTGTGATGTAGCCTGCAGCTTCCGTTTCTTTCTTTAGCCTAGTTAACATTTCCTGAATCTCGGAATTTCTCTCATGGAATGTATCTTTAGCTTGGAAGACGTGGACTCTGTTTTGTGCTGTAACCCAACTACAGCCTGCACCTTTCTTGATTCCAACGTTGTTCATTTCTTTTCTCACAAGAGTAGCTTCTTCCCACCTGCATCCAACCCCAAAACAAAGCAACTCGATAAACTACCTTCCATTCCAGGCAAAGATACAAGTAAATTAAGGGAAATGAAATAAGAGAAATTGAACCAACTGACCTGCCAGCAACAGCAAACATATTTGACAGCAGTACATGATTGCCGGAATCTTTTGGATCGAGTTCAAATAGGTTATCAGCAGCAGTTTTCCCTATCTCCAGCTTCCCATGCACCCTACAAGCATTTAAAAGAGCTCCCCAGATGGAAATTGTTGGTCTAATTGGCAGTTTTTGCACAAAATCATAGGCCCGCTCTACTAATCCGGATCGAGCCAACATGTCCACAACACAAGCATAATGCTCTGGTCCTGGTACAATTCCATATTCATTCCTCATCGACTCATAAACGTTCATGCCTGTCTCGACTGCCCCTCCTCTACTGCAAGCTGATAAGACACAGACGAATGTCACGTAATTCGGAGCAACCACAGAAGTCATCTCTCCAAACAATCCGATGGCCATATCAGCATGTCCTTGGTGTGCATACCCACTGATCATTGCATTCCAAGCAAACAAGTTCTTCTCAGGCATCTCGTGAAAGGTCTGCTCAGCATCACGTATGCTTCCGCATTTTCCATACATGTCTACGAGGGCACTGCCAACGTAAACATCAGCGTCCACACATGATTTGACAGTAAGTGCATGAACTGACCTTCCCAATTCAAGCGCAGCGAGTTCAGCACAAGCACTGACCACACTTGAAATCAGGTAATCAGTTGGCTCAACCCCTAATCTCCTGCATTCCGTAAAAACCATACAGGCTTTCTCCTTTTCACCATTCTGTTCGTATGTAGCTACCATTGAACACCACGAAACCAAATTTCTCCTCTCCATTCCATCAAAAACCATCTCAGCCAATCGAACCTCCTTACACTTGCCATAAAAATCAATAAGGCCATTAGAAACGGAAACATCCCTCTCAAACCCACTACGCATCACCAATCCATGTAATTGTTTCCCCAACACCAAGTTCAACGTATCAGCACATGCATTCAGAAAGGCGCAGAAGGTTATCCCATCTGGCTCTCCACCCACCCGAACAAAGTCAATAAACGCTTGGATCGCAGCCTTGGGCCTCCCGTCCAGCACAGCGTTAGAAATAAACGCATTCCACGTGACAATATTTCGTTCAGGCATTTCATCGAACAGTTTCTCGGCATCGGCTATCAACCCAGTCTTGGAATACATATCAAACGCACCGGAGCCAACAAAGACATCGGAAATCTGCCCTATCTTTACCGACAAGGCATGAACTTGACGTCCTACGAAGCGAAGCTTGAGGAAAGCGGACGCCTTGAAGGCGCAGGGAAGGGTGAAATCATTGGGGAGAATGTCGTCGCGGCGCATGTTAGAGAAGTGACGGAGGGCGGACGAGAAGTGTCCGTTCTGGACGCTTCCGGAGATGAGAGAAGTCCAGGTGACAACGGAGCGGGAAGGAGCTAGCTGGAGAACGAGCTCGGCGGGACCAGGAAGGCCGAATTTGGAGTACATGCTGACGAGATGGTTGGAGAGGAAAGGAGGGAGGTGGTAGGAAGGAAGAAGAAAAAGAGTCTTGATGATTTGGGCATGAGTGGCTCTGCCGAGAAGGGGGCGGCGAGTTGAGACGGCGGATTCGAGAAGCGACGCGAGCGCATTGGGGCTGAAGACGGCCATTTGCGCGGCAGCGGATTTTGCTTAGTTCTTCTATTGACTGTTTCATTGAATCGCGCCAATTGAATTACAAGGTGATTGAAGTAGTTGAACCATTGACAATATATAGAGTGGGCAAAAATACGTCTCCATAACCACTTGATGGGTGAAGAGGTCCAGTGCCAGGTCCAAGAAGAACAAATCCACTCGGAAAATCTTAGAGAGTAGGTTGAAGCCCTAACTTTAGGGCATGGCTTGAATTCATTGAGGACTATAAAAAAAAGGACTTTTCATTCATAACGGGATATATAATATTTACTTTACTCAAAGCGTCTAAGGTTAGGATACCATAATGATTTAACCGCCTTAGGTCAATAAATATTTTCAGACCACCCCAATATTTCTCTGTCTTCAACTCTTATCTTCATCCGATTATCTCCACTTTCAATCATCCCTAATTACTAACTCTTTTACAGGCATTGCTAGGAAATGTAGTAGGGACTAGGAGGCATCTTGGAGAAGTCACTTGTTCAGTTATCTTAATTCTCAATTACTAAACCACTCATTGGTCAGAATAAAACTTTTTAGGCGGATCACAACTAAACCATTTTTAGATGTGTGGAACAATATTCCATAAATCTTGCACCACTAACCAATTAGCTTTTAGCCTTTTTTGCACATGTTGATTTTTGGTGGTAGTTTTTACTGGCAAAAGTGATCATTTTTTTTGACAAGCTCATGCAGAGCCTTAGATTGAGAACTCGACAAGCCCATCCGTGGGGAGGGCACCGTTACATGCAAGTTTCACAATACGATCCGCATGGGTGTTTAAAGCCTCTAGGGGTGTGGACCACAACGATACAAGGTTGTCGAATGATGAATGAGGTGATTCGGCTTAGATAACCGTAGCATTGTCAAGACCATTGGTGCTTAGGGTTACGTAAAGCACGAACAAGCTCCAAGCAGTGCTCCAAATGTTCAATTCTTCCTAAAAATAACATTGTTTCAATTCTTCCAAATTTTCCAACACATGGCAATGGATAAAGACATTTGATAAATGAATTTTACTCCGCTTTCAAATACCCACTAGATTGTTCTAGTGGGATCGTAATTTTCCTTAGGGTCTTTCTATTCTTATTACTCAAGTTGACAATCAAACTAAACCAAGTAACAGATTGAAATTGTTTTTGGATTGTTTTAAGTAACCGATTAACAACTAAGCATGCAATTAAAAGTTAAACGAATTCGAGAGATTAAGTTTCAGATAGGAATGAAGGTTGCTCGGATTCGAATCCACTAAATCTAGCAATGTACAAATGAATGATTAATTATCTCGGTTATTCAGGTGATAACGGCTCGGCAATTTCCTAATGTAGTCTTAGATCACTCTCGCGCCTCTAAGGATCTATTCCATCTAACTACAGATTCCTCTCTCGAGCTAATCTACACCTAAACAAAACGCATTAATAGTTCGATGAAATGCCACAGCGATAAACGTGCAAAGAGCCTAAACGATTCGCTCCTCTCTCGAGCTAACGAATAATCTAGGGTTCTTCCTAAGCGACCTATCAACCTATGTTCCTCTCGGACCCACAAATCAATGTCGATGACTCAATCAAGATGATCAGACAAGAATGAATCTAAAATTAGGTTTTAGGAAGAACGCATCATCAGTCTGAATAAACCTCGATAACAAATCAAATCATCTATACAAAAGCTTAGCTAAAATTTCATCTCGTCCGAACAACACATAAAGTTTAGCTACTCATGATTCGGGAAGTAAGAAGGGGAAAAGAAATGAGAACAACCCGGAAAGATAACATGATCCGTCGAGAATTCCCAATCCTGTCGCCGATCTTCGCTCCGTTTCAAATTGATGATAACCTTTCACTCCAATCGGTCTCCGACACTTTTTCTCTCCCTAAAAGCTCTAAAATATGTGAAGAAATAATGATAATCCGTCCAGAGGGTTGCTAGGGTTTTTTATAGGCTCCTCGTCCCAATCCGAGATGGAAAAGGATTAAAAATCCGTCTGGGATGGAACACGTCGTGTTCCATGTGGAACACGCCTTGGGACACGCCGTGTTCCGCAGAACACGCCTTGGGACACGCCGTGCGCCTGGCCGTGTTCGGCCCCTGTAACTTTTCGCCCATTTTTCATCATCAGGACACGGCGTGTTCAATATGGAACACGCCGTGTTCCACGAAGCATGCCTTGGGACACGCCGTGCTCTATGCCGTGTTCCTCCCCTGTAAGTTTTTCGCCCTTTTTCACACCCGGAACATGCCGTGTTCCTCTCCAACTGCTCTAAATCAGTCCGTTTCCACTCCCGCTTATTCTCAAACACCGTGTATTGCCTGAAAATGTATCAAAAACACACCGAACAACGTAATACGGCCCCAAGGGGCAAGAGAACGAACATTTGCTAGAGATCCAGGGTTAAACACTTTTCGACACACAAAAGGCTCATTTTACAATCAAAAGGTGTGTCGAATATGCAACACATCAACATCACATCCTCGGGGTGGCTTGGCAGGAGGGCCAGACACCAAAGATGGGAGCTTTGGGCGTGAATGGGCTTGTTTCTACGTGGAAGGGGGGAGGTGTTCCAAACCCTAGTCGCAGCCGGGCAGTGGGCCAGTCAGTGAAGGAGGGTCTCCGATTCAGAATGGCAAACGAGGCATGTTGGTCACGGACCGTAGTGGCAGTGGCAGATGAAGAGGTTGAGGTTGGTTGCCAGACTATCAGTTGTGCATCTCCACAAGAAGAATCAGCTATGAGGGGAAGGTTGCTTTTCCAAATGATATTCCAAAGTTGATGTGAAGGAACTTCGTGGTTCTCGGGTCCTTGCCACTGGCGAAGCCCATGGTAGGCAGATTGGACGATTATAACTAGTTATAAAAGGTGACCGACGATTATAACTAGTTATAAAAAGTGGCCAGATTATAATGAGTTATTAAGTTGTAGAATGCAAGATCTACCACCTGAATCGGGTGACAGTTAACGAGAAGTATGTTTATTCAGAAATTGTTAGATTAGCCATCACAGTACATCAAGGCTTTAGCAGCCAGAAAAACATTCAACAGTCGTAAGCTATTACGCAGCTACATATCTGATAAAATTCTTGGCTATACTTGATAGGCCTAAATACGACGGTAGGATACAATGCTTCCAACCCTAGACGGGGATCCAACATCACAGCTATACAACATCCAGTCCATGCGTTACAACAGCAGCGCCATTAAATCATATCACATCTCTTGGCTCTAGCTTTAGTAAAACAGACCCTGGAAGGGTGATGGAACCAGTGAGAATCCTTGCAAAGGTGCAAACTTAGCCAGTATTTCTTCCTCCCTCTTCACTGCATTGCTCCTTTTCACATCCCACTCTGGAGCCTCGGAGTTTGAATTTTGAATCTCACGGACCACATTCGGGATCGCATTCGCCACCATCTTCTGTGCATAGCTCACCTCCAGCTTAGCTGCTTTGTTTGATTCGGCTGCCTTAATCAGCTCTGCTTTTCGTGCCTGGAGCCTCGCAATTTCATTGTTGATTTCTTGGACGGCTGCAGAGTTACTATCTATTTGTGCCCGAAGTTCGTCAGTTTTGTACTTGAGCTCGCTATACTCACTCTTGAGAGAAGCAACCTTTGCCTTGTTAGCATCAAGGGTCCCAAACTGTCTGTCAATCTGGTCTATGATATCCCTACTCTCCAGAAACACTTCCCTGAACGATGGAATTTCCTCGATCAGCTTCAGTTTCACAAGCTGTTCAGCAGTCAGATGTGGATCCTTGCGAAGTTTAGCAGCTAGTCCTGGAAGTTCGACGTAGTTTTTCGACAAAACGAGTGAAGGGAAGTCCATAACAAGCAAGGAAGAAAGCCTGTGCCTAGCTTCAGCTATCTCCTCATCAGCTAAAGGAGACTCCCTAGTTGTAGGCTGCTGAACAGACATGGAACCAGATAGTGGCTGAGCGATGATGTCTTCTAAAGAGTTGAGATAGTTGTCGAAGTCCTCTGGTATGGAAATATTGAACATTTCCTCCTCAGCCTGTCCATCCTTCTCATCAGCAAAAGGAACCGGAAAAGTTTGTTTAGCACCATGCCGAGTTTTTCGCTTTGCTGCAGATGATGATGCAGCTACATTTTTCTGGTTTGAATTCTGGTTTGATTTCTGCTTAGATGGTGCAGATGATGGTTTTGCAGCATTCCGTGTTTTCTTCTTCTTAGGAGGAGGTGGTGATGGTGGTGGAGGTGGTGATATTGGCTTCCTTTTTCTCAGACGAGAGACTTCTCCTTGCCCTTCGACTTCCTTGTTTGCATCGTCTGAAGGCTTTGGGGAAGTGATAGAGACGAGTTCCACTGCAATTAACAGATGAGTGATTCACAATCAAATAAAATAAACCAGAGATATGAAGCACCATAATGTTTGGTACAGGTGTTCTTATGTCATATGTGGACACACCATTAAGGATGGTTGATTTCTACATAAAGTACAACTGTATAGGCGGATAAGTAAACCTCCATACTGGGGTTTACCATCTCAAGCAAAAATGAAGGGCTACAAAGTCGAAAATATAGAAGATTTACTAGCAATACATCTTTGAAAAAATTCACCTGGAATCCCCAGGTTCAAAGTTGGGGATCCATAGGTCTTGAAATTAACTCTTGATTCTAGATTAGCAACTGGGTCTGGATGAATCTCATTGAGGGTCAAAAGACATCTATGCAAAATTAACCCTAATCCTCAAATTGTAGAAAGGTCAAGTAGAAATACATAAAGGATAACATTTATCACAATACTAGGCTGGGTAGTAGTCAAAGAAATAATTACCTTATGGCGAAAGTAGAAAAATTGGATCATATTCCGAAATTACGAATACCCTAATCCTCTAATAGTCATCATATTATAAAAATTAACAACTGTTCCAAAAAAGAATAACCTAGCCCTCTAATCTCTCATAAAAGTATTCAAATAGCTGAGTTCATCACACAACAAGAGTTCCCTTGAAGGCCAATTACGTTGCCCCACTTCTTAGTTTAGAAATAGGATATGGATGCATTATTTCGAGATAGATACCATGAACCATCACCATTCACTCGTAAGTATGCAATTTACAGTATTGCAACTCTACCTACACCACTATACTAAAAAGTAAAATCCTCGGGTGAAGTTGATACGAAACATTGAAGCGCTGACAAAAACAAACCTACAAACGTGTTTCCTAAGTTGATACAATTTAAATAGTTAAGACATTTATTGCAGCAAATAATAACATTTCGGCGTAGCACATGATTTAACCGAACTTTCGCATCAGAGTTTAAGCTAACCTGTTGCCGGTGTCAGCGGCTTTCCAGGGACCTTCCAAGAGAAGGATGAAAAAAATGCATCAACATTCGAATCTGGAAAGACCGTGCGGATATAGTTGGTAACAGCATTCCTGCTTGCAAACGGAGCCCTCACACCCGTCACTTTGGGGAAATGTTTTGGTGGATACAAAAACCTATCTTGGAAGAACCCAACAGCGTTAATCCTCCTCCCTACCTTCCAGGTCCAGTTGTCACCTGGGTTAGGCCAATCCACAGGAGCATACGGTAACCCTTCACCAGTGTCACCAGGATGGATATTCCTAAGCTCACCGGACTCGCCACCCTGGCCAGTCCCATGCTCTTTATTCACTTCCTCGTTGATAACATCGCCACTGTTCAGCTCACTAATTACATTATTAATAACATCATTCAACAGCTTCTTATCTTGAGGCGAACCATTCTCAACAAACGGATTACCACCATTTTGGATCCCATTCCCCACAATTTGATCATTCTGCTGCGGAGATGGTGGACCATAGCGCCTGTTTATCAGAATGAAACACAAAACTTGTTAACAACATTGCATGAGGAAATGCAATTTCGACAAAGGTCTAAAACTGAAAGACTTATGCTCCACTAATTCATTCCCTAAGCAAAGATTTCCACTAATTACGCTTCACGCTGCTTAAAAATGAAGTCAATTGTCTAATTTCAGTATTGCACGAGCAAAAGAACGTACACATCTTTACTCCAAGGACCAGAGGCTACTAAAAAGCAAGACGCTTTCACCAAATGGATAATGCAGATTTAGAAAGAGCATAATTCGGCAAAGAACCACTCGTTGATGATAAATCAACAGTAAAAGATCCCGAATCTCCGTCTACATCGCGTTAAGCTCACACCCAAGAACTAGCAACAGGATCGATCTCAGTTGTTTTTCCGCTACAACACAAGAAAATGGAAGAAGGCGTACGTACTCATCCACCGGCTCTTCCTGCAAATCCCAAGGAGCAATGAAGTGGTCCGACATGGTGAAGTCCTCACAAAATCTGCAAGCTGTAATAGAAAAGTACAGAGGAAAACGGGAGGTTAAGGAATTGGACCAATATGGAAGAAATTCCAAAGCAGATAAAGTGGAAGAAAGAAGAAATTCCTTTTGGGGGGAGGCGGAGGAGAAGAGGGCGATCGAGTTGACTCACTGCGTTACGACAAGTCGGAGGAGAGGAGAGAAGACCGACCGGAGAGTTCTTGGCGGAGATGGAAGCGGTGGTACTAGTAGTTTTTACCTGGAAGTTGGAGTCCGGAGAAGAGAAGACAGTCGTTGGACTGACTATGAAATGGTAAAGTTGAAACAGGTGTCTAAATCGAAGTTGCTGCTTATTTTTTTTTGTCCGGAATGAGATTTAACTGAACTGCCCGTTCTACCCTCGGTGCTAACTATCTGACGTGGCACTACCAAACAAAACTTACGGAGGCCCTCGAATTAATGGTTTACAGGTTAATTAGGTGATGAGATTAAGAATGGATAACAGCGAATAGAAAACAAAGGAAAAAGAGGCTGAGAACAAAAGAGAAGAAGCTATCAGAAAATGGAACCCAAAATCAATACTGAGATGCAAACAGGTTACAAGTCCAGCTGCAAGTCGAAATACACAACCCACAAGTAACTTGTACCAAGAGTCTCGTTGCCATTGTTTTAGTTTAGATCAGGGAAATTTGCATGGTGAACTACAAAGTTAAACAGTTAGTAGAACCCGCAACCCTATATATCTCCGGTGGCTGGCTGCAAACTCTTTGAGATGAACTTGTCATTTGTCCATATGGGGTCCTGCAAATGAATGTTAACTGACACGAATCACCATCTTATATTACATTAGTTCAAGTTGTGCTGAACAAACCCTGTTCTAATGTACTGAAATAACATGACAAAAAGTTAATTATTACGTACTAGCTACGTAGCAGGAGGCAGGAGCAAGAATATGCATGCCATGCATGCGTATATATGTTCCCAAAGCCAATGTCTTCAATGGTTACCATCCGCAAAAGGCTCGTTAAAACTTCCTAATTAAAACAGCCAACAAAACTATGCATCCAAAATTGCTTGGTCAATTATGATTCGAAGAATTAAGGACAAATTATTGTTACCTGCGACATGTGAGCGATACATGGCATGCATTGAGAAAAAAGGCTAGTCGTGCATGCATGGAGAAAAAAGTCTCCATCCAACCTTAACTCCTTTTTATCATTTAATGATGGTGCATATAGTGCAAGTGTTCTTCATACATCACCATCAGCTGTTCTGCTACCTTCTCAATGCTGCCATCTTCAACCTCGGTGTTGAAATCCAGAAGCAGAGTTTCATGAAGCAAATTCTCCAAATCCTCCACATTCAGTCGCCCTGCATATAATATATAGTTTCATAATTAATTAGCATGATAGATGATCACAAATCCAGATGGTACGTAACGTATGTAACGTACTAACGTACCCTTGGAATGGAAGAACCAAGAGAAGACATCGTGGGATAGCTGGTGGGATTTCTGCAAAGAATCATGGCCGCCCCATTGCTTCTCAACAGCCATTTGCAGAGCGTTCCATCGAGATAGGAGGAATCCGATGCCTAGCTGTAGATGACGGATCGAATATTCGGTCGAATTGGAGTCTTGGATTAGTGGTGGAGATACATAGTTGCTTCCGATCATGGGTTCCATCTCCTCTGTCTCTCTCCCTCCAAGCAGACTTGTTGGGTCTTTAAAGAGGAAGAGGAACGAAATAAAAAAGAAGAAACCACAAGAACAATGATTCGGAGTGGGATTTTATATATAGTATTAAGCTGCAATTGACATTGTGGGGGGGAACAAACAGCTACCGAGAAGTTGGGATCTAAGGTCAAAACTTCAACCACAAAAAGAAATATGGAATTGTTAGCTAGGGATTTGGACGTGGCGACAGAGAAGAAAACAGAGACAGCTCCACTAAACAAGGATTGCTTGTAATTAAATTTCCCAACCCATGCTAATGCAATGCAACTACTTTCAATGGTTATTTTCAGTCTTTTCCCAAAAAAGTTGTATCATCTCCAGCCACTGATTCATGAATTAAAATGCACGAGATACCTTCCTACAGAGAAAAATAGATCGATATTTTGAGAAATTGTTCTTTCTTCTTATTTTTAATTAGATGTGTCTGAATTGTTGGCTGAAAATCGAACAAATTTAAACATCTTTATTTGAAAATTCTTAAGGAAAGACATTTTTTATAATGAAAGACATAGTTAAATTATAAATATTGTACAATTCTAATTCATGTATTTTAAGGCAAAATTTTAAAAAATAAGTAACACGTATATTATCGCGACACGAAACACATTAGCTTATAAACCTTTCAAGATTTTGATGTGATTTTAGAAATTTAAAAATCATGTACAATTTTAATGATAATTTTAGGAAGACTTTCACCCAATTTTTTTTTCCAGAAATGCTGAGAGGTGATGAGGAAGGATTTTGTTGCTTTGGTAGGTAAATGCTTCTAGAATCTTATCTGAGTGGAGGAAGTTAGTAGTATTTTAATCATTCTTATTCTTAAGAAAAAAAATTCAACTACTTTGGTGGATTTTTTTCCGATTAATCTTTGCAATGTGGTCTACAAAATCCTTACCAAATGCGTAGTTAATCGCATAAAAACTTTCATAGGTTCCCTTACTCACTCATTTCATACTAATTTTGTTCCTTGACGATACATCACCGATAACATCCTAAATTTGCAAGAGGCATTCACTCGATGAGTTTAGTTGGTGCCAGGAATCCATCCATGATTATTGAAATTGATCTTGCTAAGCCGTATGACAAGATTGAATGAAGTTTTGTTCAAAACACTATTGAATGTGCATGATTTCCTCCTCATTTATGTGACGTGATCATGAAATGCATCTTAATTGTCTCCTTCCAAGTCCTGTGAAATGGTTCCTGCTCTGACAGTTTTACTCTAAGGCGTGGTCTTAGTCAAGAATATCGCTTATCTCCCTATTTTTTTATTTTACATATTAAGCGTCTCAGACATATATAATTTTCTCTGTTGTTTTTTCTGGTGCTTGGCACCCTATTAAGCTTGTTGTTGGCCTCTTTTTAATATTTTCTTTATTGAGGATCTTAATTTTTTAGCAAAGCTTTGGGGGATCAAGCCCACATCATCATGTGAACATCTTGTAATGTTTTTATGCTGCTTTCGGACAAAATACCAGTAAGAAAAATTCGCATGTCTTCTTCTCAAAAAAGTGCTGCAAGAATATTTATGTAGCTATTTGTAGAGTCCTTGATATCTCTGTCCCTCAAAATTTAGGAATATATTTTGGAGTTCATGTTATCCACGAGAGGATTATGAATGCTACTTATGACTTTCTACTGGACGGAAGCACATATGTTTGATGTATTCGAAAAAGAATTATATACCCAAATATAGTTTGTTATAAATGAAACACAAATAACTATCGTTGTTATTATATTGTTAAGAGAGTTAAACTCACTTTAATTTTACACTATTTCCATATATACAAAGATGGAGGAATGTTATCATGAATAAAATTCACAATAGGTTAGCAAAAATTATTTCAAAATGTGATGTACGTATCTTTAGTTTTTACAGATGTTCGGAAAATGAAATATTTTTATTGAAACTTATATTTGAATTAGTCATTCTTTATATATTTGAAATTAATTATTTTTCTTGATTTTCTGTTGTTGAGTAAATTTATTGGATTTGTGCCTCTGTATGTTTTTCCGTATTAAGCTTTGTTTCGCATTTGGTCCTCCCGCTCGGGCTTGTCCCGTTCTTCATGGCAATCACTAGTCTGTGTTGCTTGAAATCTGCTTTTGGTACTTTCGGAGGGGTTTGACAAGTGGATATTTGAGAGACGCGGAGTTTGTGCTCCGGCTACTATGCAAAAGCACGCGATAGGTGGCTGATGGCGTAGTCATCGTACAAGTTTTGGATTTTCTAACTACTTGTTCTGTTTTGCATATGCAGGTAATTGAGCTACCCATTAAGTGGCGTGAAAGACTTTTTCATATCTCCCAGCCAGTGTAGAGACCGATCTCGCTGCTTGGGCTGATGATTAAATTTTTTGTATTTGTGCTATTTCGATTTCTCCCGACGGAAACTATATATGACAAAAAAAGAATAATGAATATGCATGTATGTATTTTATTTTAAAAATCCAATGTATTTATAAAATATATAATATAGAATTTCAAAAAAAATATAATATTTTAATCGAATTTTATATTTGTAAGAAGTAGTGGACATGTGTACATTTGTTGCTCTAGTCTAAAGAGCAGTGGACATGTGTATATTTGTAAGAGGAGTCATTGGTGACACGTGTTACAACTCTTATGGGCCAGGGTCTATCAACTGTTCTCAGAAAACATTTGCCTCAAATTTGGTATTCACAAAACATTTCTCAAAAATACAAAAATCAAATGTAGGGGTGGAAAATGAAACGAGAATGGACCTATTTCCCAATTTATAAGATTTCAATTCCTAAATTTTCAAATTTAATTTGAGATTTTTTAATTTGGAATTCAAAATTTAAATTCAAAATTTAGAGTCTTAAACTATTTTATTTTTTTTCCGAATTTCATAGCAACCATCGCCATTAGCAAAGGCTGAACGCAACATCTCCATTGATTTTAAAACTGCTGCTACTGTACAACAATGTTACTAAAATTTACAGTCAACCATCTCCATTGATTTTATGTAACTCCTTTACTGGTACTGTACTACAATGCAAGCTACTAAAATTATGACAGTCAGACCATTAGTACGTACAGCTACCTCTCATCTCCATTAATACTGCTACTGGAGTCTGGACGCCAACCACTTTCAGCATAACTTTCAACTCCAGGCCCTGAATAGAAAAGAAACGGGTAGCTCGGTAGCTCCTGAGCTAACTTGGTGGTGCTTTTACTTTTACCATGAACGCGGAGCGGCAGAGCTTGCTTCTGCCGGAAAAACAAGTCGCCGCGGCCGGGTTGATCCGTCGGGAACTGAAAGAGCTAGGGTACATTGCAGGCCCGATGGTGGCAGTAAGTCTGTCTCAGTACATGCTGCAAATCACATCGACGATGATGGTCGGACACATCGGCCAGCAGGAGCTTTCCGCCTTCGCCATTGCCGCTTCTTTGTTCACCGTTACCGGCTCCAGCGTCCTTGTAAGCTTATTTTCCCTCCGGCCACGCTGTTTTGTGAATTTCTTTTATTTGAAAATTTCTTTATAATTTTTTATTTAGAGATTAATAGTCGTACATTGTCAATAGAATTTAGTAAAAATGAGAATTTGGATTTTTTTTCTTATGAATAGAGAAACAAGACATATTATGAATTTATGATACGCTTTTTTGACGGGGTAATGTATTTTTTTTTTTCTTATGAGTTCGAATTTTGAGCAAGAGAAATAGTTTTTGGATCTGATTTTAAAAGTTTTAATAAGTTTCAACCGTTCAAAAATATACTCTAGATCTAATCATTGAAAACAAGTGATAAAATTGACATTTCATACCAAAACTCTAATTATTGTAGCTGTCTCCGAAGCTATATTTTGTTTTACACTTTGTTTCCTGTGAATAAAGTGTTGGCATAAAATAAGCCTGAGTGATAAGGCTCAACCTCTGGGCCATGAGCAGCCCACATAACTTGGATGGAAGCCCAACTTAAATGAATACACAGGGCAAGCAGCAAGCCTCGTTGCCGTAAAACAATCCCAATTACTAACCCTAATTGACAATCTGTTTTAGCTTTCAGAATCAGAAAGAGAAGGCGGTGTCGACGCGAAGAAATCGAAGCTAAGGATAGAAAGAAGGAAGCTTCGAGCTTGCTAGCCTCATTAAAGGGATGCAAGCCACGACATCAATAAAAGCTAGAGGCCGCGAGACCTCTCCTCTCGCGTCTCTCACTGGAAGTAAACACGTCTAGGCTTGGAGCACTGTCTGAAGGATTTGTGTGCGACTGGAGCTGGAGCTATATCGATCGAAGTCCTGACTGGTTCACTCTGTACGCTGGGGTGAAGCTGGAGCTCGACAGAGTCAATCAAGTCTTGCTAATCGACGTTTAAAGCTCGAAGTGTTTAAGGTTGCCGAGTTGCCGATCAAAGCTTTTAATTTCGTTTTTCTTGTTACTTTAGACTACGTATGATTATCATTCAAGTAACTATTGCCGCACATGTGGATTATGAATATAAGTTTAAATTGCATGCATGCCTGAACTAGCCATTTTGTGTTGCATGCAGTTGGTATTAAGTTTACTTAAATGTTCAACCTTTGTCAGAATTATATGAAGAGCTTGATTAGAGTTTTGTTATTGGACAGTTTCAACTGGTAATTGAAAGCAAGAGGATCAGGTGTTAACAATTGGTATCAGAGCGAGTTAGCCTATCGAATCAACCATCGATAAGCACTAATCCAGGTGATTTCTGATCCTTAGTCACTTATTAGCTACTTGTAATCAAAATGAATGAATCACAGGGAGCAATTTTTTTGCGATGGGTTCTCGACCAATCGTCCTCCCAGGTTTGAAGGTGCTCATTTCGGATACTGGAAGAACCGTATGGAATTGTTCATCAAGACAGTCAATCCATTACTATGGGTTCTCATAGTCAATGGTCCACAAGAGGTAAAAGCCAACCTTGATAAATGGACGGATGATGACATTAAAAAGGTTCAATTAAACTCTCAGGCAATCAATCTAATGTCGTGCTCTAGGAAAGGAAGAATTCAATAGGATATCTACTTGTAAATCTGCTAAAGAAATTTGGGACAAGTTATGCATAACCTATGAAGGAACCAATCTAGTAAAAACCACTAAAATTAGCATGTTGAAACAAGAGTTTGAACTATTCAAAATGGAGCCTGGTGAATCTATTAGAGATATGGCTGATAGATTTCAGAATATAATAAATAAATTGGAAGGACTAGGAAAGATCTATGAGAATGAGGATATAATCAGAAAAATTCTATGGTGTCTACCTAGTCAATGGCTCCCTAAGGTTATAGCTATTGAGGAAACACAAAATCATGCTGATATTAAGCTAGATGAACTGCTTGGATCACTTCTTACTCATGAGGAAATATTAAAGAGAGACATCAATACAGAAGATACTAAAGATAAAAAGGGAATTGCTTTTAAAACAAGTTTAGTTACTAATACTAATAATTTAGATGATTATGATGATGATGAGCTTGCCTTATTATCAAAGAAGGTTAGTGAAATGATTCGTTTAAGAAAACAGCGTAGTAATTTCAGAAATAAAGATGCTGAAAAATTTGATGAGTCCAAGAAAATAGGTTTCTCTCTAAAAAATAGCATTAAACCTAGAAAGGAGGGTCTCCGCTAGTTCGTCAATATGTTTCAGGTGTGGCAAGATGGGACATCTACGAGCAGAATGCACCACTAAGGAGAGAGCCTTCCAAGCAACTTGGAGCGCAAGTGAAGATGAAAGTGAGATGTCAGACACTGAAGAGCATGCACTCATGGCAGTAGCTGAGGAACTACAGGAAGAAACCCCAGATATCAAAGCTACTGTAGGCGAGAAAATTGAGGTACCATTAAATAATCTAAATACAGATGAGAAATCTGATGATTCTGATGTAGACAGCTTTTCTAAAAATGAAGAAGAGCTGCTTGAAACTATAGAAGAGATAACTTCTGAGTTTGCTGAATTTAAAGTGAAATACTCAAATCTAAAAAGAAGACTTACTGTTGAAATGAAAAATTCAGAAAACTTTGAAGAATATCTTAGACTTGCCAAACTGAAAATCATGAATGTTAAAAATAATCTTAGAAACGTTCTCAGGCAGAATGGAGTTCTTAAAGGGGAATTAAGGAGATGGCCTTATTATCGTCACAATTATTTTCTGCCTAAATATATAGAACTAAGGCCTTTCTGTAAAAGCGCTATAAACTATAATAACTGGTGTCATGTGTGTCATACATCTAATCACTCTATATCCGAATGTATGTTCCGTGCTAATAAAAATACAACATCCAAAACAAGTTGGATGCAAAAAACCAAATGACTACGTGCTGCGCTGTGTCCGTTATCTAGGCGATGAAGGAAGTCACAAATGGATATTGGATAGTGGTCGCTCTCATCACATGACCGGGAATGCTTCTCTTTTTCGTGAGTTAATCTCTACAAAAAGGGGAAATGTTAGCTTTGGGGATAACGAGTCCTGCAAAATATTAGGAGTAGGGAAAGTAGGCAATGATAAAAATGTTTTTCTTAAAGAAGTTTTTCTTGTAGAGGGTCTCAAATACAACTTGCTTTCTATAAGTCAAATCTGTGGTGAAAATCACAGAGTCACGTTTGAATCTAACACTTGCAAAGTTGAAAGTTTAGTCAATAAATCCATTCTTTTCAAAGGATATAAAAAGGGAAATATCTATCTGGTTAATTTAGAATCAATTGAAAATATTAATGAATTATGTCTGGTGTCTATGAAAGTAGATGAACAGTTTGCATGGCATCGAAAGTTAGGACATGTAAGCATAGGGATACTGGCTAAATTAAGTAGCTTAAATCTGGTCAGGGGACTACCCAAGTTAAGTTATACAAAAGATTTTTTTTGTGATGCCTGTGCAAAGGGAAAACAAGTTAGAAGCAGCTTCAAATCAAAAGCTGATATAACCACCTCTCGAACCCTTGAGTTACTCCATCTTGATCTTTTTGGACCCTCAAACTGTATGTCGATAGGTGGAAAATATTACGGATTCGTGTTAGTTGATGATTTTTCCAGATTTTCTTGGGTCTACTTTCTGTCATCCAAAAATGAAACTTTTCACAAATTCAAAGTTTTTGTTTCAACTGTGCAAAACGAAAAACAGCAAACTATAGTTAAAATTCGTAGTGACAACGGTGGAGAGTTTGTTAATCAAGAATTCAGTAATCTGTGTGAATCTCTAGGAATTGAGCATAATTTTTCAGCTCCGAGAACTCCTTAGCAAAATGGAGTGGTTGAAAGAAAAAATAGAACTCTAATAGAAATAGCTAGAACTATGTTAAATGACTTTGCTCTTAGTCCAAAATTCTGGGCTGAGGCAGTTAATACAGCTTGTTATGTTACAAATAGGGCTCTTATTCGTTCCAAATTTAATAAAACTCCTTATGAACTCTGGAAAAATAAAAAACCTAGTATAGGGTATTTTAAGCCTTTTGGATGTAAATGCTTTATCCTCAATACTAAAGATCACTTAGGTAAATTTGATGCCAAATCAGACGAAGGGATCTTTCTAGGTTATTCTAATCACAGTCGAGCCTATAGGATTTTTAATAAACGATCAAATAAAGTGGAAGAATCGGTTAATGTTATATTTCATGACAATACTAAACCTTCTCTTGAGCTGCAGGAAACAAATGATGATATGCTTGAACTGTCATATACTAACCTTGCTCCCAGACTTCAGTCACAAACAACCACTGTTCAGGCTGATGACACAGAAGCAATGTTGAAAACAAACCAGGATGATCACACTGAGGACTGTGAGACAATGTCATCTAACACAATCGCCCAAGAACAGCTTCAAGTTCCTCAGCACATACAGAAGAGACATCCTCCTACCCAGGTAATTGGAAACCTTAACGAACGTCTAATTACTCGTTCACAAACTTCTCATTCTGCTTTTGTTTCAATACTAGAACCCAAAAATGTGAAAGAAGCCTTACTAGATGATGATTGGAACTTGGCCATGAATGAGGAAATGGTTCAGTTTGATAGATTGAGGGTTTGGAATCTTGTTCCTAAACCCACCAATAAAACAATTTTAGGAACAAAATGGGTCTTTAGAAACAAAACAGACGATAAGGGAATTATAATAAAAAACAAGGCTAGGTTAGTTGGCCAAGGATACGATCAAGAGGAAGGTATTGACTTCGATGAAACCTTTGCCCCTGTAGCTAGATTAGAAGTCATTCGTCTTTTGTGTGCCTTTGCCAGCATAAATAAATTCAAGCTTTATCAAATGGATGTTAAGAGTGCATTTTTAAATGGGGACTTAAAAGAAGAAGTCTATGTCTCTCAACCCCCTGGTTTTGAAAATCATGCATTTCCAAATCACGTATATAAACTAAATAAGGCTCTCTATGGCTTGAAACAGGCCCCTAGGGCCTGGTACGACAGACTAAGTACATTTCTAGTTTCCCATGGATTTACCAGAGGTTCAGTGGACAGCACTCTCTTTATAAAAAAAAGTAGATTCCTGTCTTCTTCTTGTTCAAGTGTATGTTGATGATATAATTTTTGGCTCACCAAACGAACATCTAAGTATGGAATTTAGTAAAACAATGCAAGATGCTTTTGAAATGAGCTTAATTGGAGAACTCTCTTCCTTTCTCGGTTTGCAAATCAAACAAACTCATTCTGGCACCTTCTTGAGTCAAACTAAATACTGCAAAAATATGTTAACAAAGTTTGATTACCCTCTAGTCAAAAACTGTGCTACTCCAATGTCAACCTCTGTTAAAATTCATACTGAAGCTCTTGGAAAACCTGTAAATGAAAAATTATATAGAGGAATGATAGGATCTCTTCTTTATTTAACTGCCAGTAGACCCGACATTGCATATAGTGTAGGTGTGTGTGCTCGTTTTCAAAGTAAACCTCATGATACACATATAAAGATTGTAAAAAGAATTTTTCGATATCTCTCTGGCACTCTTGATTTAGGGCTGTGGTATCCTGCAGAAGGATCCATGGACCTAATCGGCTTTTCGGACTCTGACTTTGCTGGAAATTTAATTGATCGCAAAAGCACGTCTGGCACTTGTCAATTTCTAGGGGGCTCTCTCGTATCCTGGTTTAGTAAGAAACAAAGCTCTATTGCTTTATCTACCGCCGAGGCGAGAATATATTCTTCTTGGAAGTTGCTGCACACAAATATTATGGTTAAAAGCTCAGCTTAGGGATTTCGGAATCACTCTATCTACTACCCCTCTTTTATGCGATAACACTAGTGCCATTAATATGACAAAAAATCCTGTATATCATTCTCGTACCAAGCATATAGATATTAGACATCATTTCATTCGAGACCTTGTCACTAACAAAGAAATTGAACTCACATTTATATCTACTGACTCACAGCTGGCAGATATATTTACTAAACCCCTCCCTATTGATCGATTTTTGTTTCTTCGAAAGTCCCTAGGAATCATCTCATTCACAGATGTGGTCAACATTGAGGTACGTGCTTAACTATTTTGCTATGTATGCCTCAACATGTTCAATTTTCTTTACTTTGTTGCACTATATGATGCTTTCTGTTTCCATCTTTATCCGTTTCTGATTAGGACTTGCAAAATTCTTCTTGTTTTGGTGCTGTCTCTAGTCACTTTTCCTTTTCCGATTAAGTATTGGATTGTAGTTCCTGTGTTTCTTCCCAGCCGTCCTCTCTATTTATACTCCACCTCTCTTACTTCCAATCATCATCTAGTAAAATTTCCTTCTAGCTCGTAGCCACGTCCTCTTCAATTCTCTGACCATGAATTCTTACAATCACATGTTAACCTCCTTAGCTCGGAGCCACGTCCTCTTCATTAACGATCATATGCGTAGTTGTGAGCATCAGGCCTTTTACCTTGAATCATTTATTGAACGGCCTATACTTCCTTCTGTTTTTGTTGATCAAGCCTCCTTTGATCGCTATGGTCTTAACCCTTCTGCTCTTATTGGAAATCTTGGATGGAACTCTCTTGTTCTCAATCAGCGTCATCAGTTCTTCCCAGCTGCAGTTCGTCAGTTTTATGTAAATCTACAGCTGGAGGGCTCCTTGCAAGACGGGAGATTTAGTACCATCGTTGCCGGATATCGTATTGTCATTACTCCTCGTCTTCTCTCCTCTGTTCTTGGTATTCCTTCTGGGGGAGCTTCCATCTTTCATGAATCCGATCTCTGCAAAATTCCCTTTGATGTCTCTGTTGTTCTGGCTCGTTGGACGAATGCTCCTCCCCTTTGCTCGTCCTCTGTCTATAATCGCCATCTTTGCCAGACTATCTCAAAGTGCTTCACTTTTTCATCACCAGAATCTTTCTTCCCAGATCAGCTGGCAAATTTCTGGTTACAAGCTTAGACACTTGGATCATGCACTGCGCCATCTTTAATTTTCAGACAGACTACAGCTGCTTAATGTTTGCGTCTATGGCTTCCTATGGAAATTGCACTTACCCTGGAGATCTTCCTTTTGGTCCTGATATCTCGTATCTGCTCTATGCCCTTGGTGTTCCCATTCATGGTATATTTATGCTTGAATCCCCTCTTCATAACCTTCGTCCCAGTCACGTGCTTCGTGAGGTCGGTTGGGGTCATCTTCAGCCTGCCTCTGGCTCAAGGGGAGAACCTCTGCATGACCTAAATTTTTCAGACGATGAAGTAGACGACCTTGCGGATGAGATTGAACGAAACCTGGAAATTCAGGAAGGACTTAATGCAGCTGCTGATGATCTCTCAGAATAGTAACATATAGCTAGGTCAATGCTCTCCGAGAGTACTTGTTTCTTCATCTCCTTGTTTTTTTGCTTTGTTGCTTTTGTTCTAGGACTTCCTTTGGTCTTGCTTTATATTTTTACTGTAGCTTTCTGTCTTCTGCATTATGTCCCTGTTGCTGTTAAAGTTGATGTAGTTAGTCCTTTACCTAGTTGGCTATCTATTAATAAAATCGGTGTTAGTGTTTACTTCAGAATCAGTTAAACATTGATCTGAGTCTGATCATCTGATTGCTAAATGGTATATACAAAAGGCTGGTTTCTGCAGGTTTCTGAATTCAATAAGGTAATGTCATATAAGGTACCCATGCGCAAGAAGTGAGCCATCATCAGGCTTAGGGGGAGCTTGTTGGCATAAAATAAGCCTGAGTGATAAGGCTCAACCTCTGGGCCATGAGCAGCCCACATAACTTGGATGGAAGCCCAACTTAAATGAATACACAGGGCAAGCAGCAAGCCTCGTTGCTGTAAAACAATCCCAATTACTAACCCTAATTGACAATCTGTTTTAGCTTTCAGAATCAGAAAGAGAAGGCGGTGTCGACGCGAAGAAATCGAAGCTAAGGATAGAAAGAAGGAAGCTTCGAGCTTGCTAGCCTCATTAAAGGGATGCAAGCCACGACATCAATAAAAGCTAGAGGCTGCAGACCTCTCCTCCTGCGTCTCTCAACTGGAAGTAAACACGTCTAGGCTTGGAGCACTGTCTGAAGGATTTGTGTGCGACTGGAGCTGGAGCTATATCGATCGAAGTCCTGACTGGTTCACTCTGTACGCTGGGGTGAAGCTGGAGCTCGACAGAGTCAATCAAGTCTTGCTAATCGACGTTTAAAGCTCGAAGTGTTTAAGGTTGCTGAGTTGCCGATCAAAGCTTTTAATTTCTGTTTTTCTTGTTACTTTAGACTACGTATGATTATCATTCAGTAACTATTGCTGCACATGTGGATTATGAATATAAGTTTAAATTGCATGCATGCCCAGAACTAGCCATTTTGTGTTGCATGCAGTTGGTATTAAGTTTACTTAAATGTTCAACCTTTGTCAGAATTATATGAAGAGCTTGATTAGAGTTTTGTTATTGGACAGTTTCAACTGGTAATTGAAAGCAAGAGGATCAGGTGTTAACATAAAGATGGTGATTTGGTCACTAGAGACGGTAGACTGACGATCGGATAACTGGATTCTGATCCAACAATAATATTTAAAATTATATCGCGATTGTTTAATCTAGATCCTTAGATCATGTTGAAATCTAAGAGCCTATATTTCTCTTGGATCAGATCCAGGAAGGAAATCCCCTGACTCGAGAATCGGACTCGAGTTCAAAGTTAACGCGAATCTGATGGAGGGTTACGTGTGTTGCAGGTAGGGATGTCAAGTGCACTGGAAACTCTATGTGGGCAAGCCTATGGAGCTAAGCAGTACAAGAAACTTGCAACGCAAACTTACACCGCAATCTTCTGCCTATTATTAGCCTGCATTCCCATTTCCTTGCTCTGGATCAACATGGAGAGCGTACTTGTTTTAGTTGGCCAAGATCCCACCATCTCACGTGAAGTTGGGAAGCTCCAGCTATGGCTGATCCCATCTCTATCCGCTTACGCAGTGGTCCAGCCGATCGTTCGATACCTCCAAGTACAAAGCTTGGTCCTCCCCATGCTAACAGCTGCTGTTATTTCAATTGCTTTCCATCTACCAGTATGCTGGTTTTTGGTGTTCAGGACTAGCCTGCGGGAAGTGGGGGCAGCATTGGCAATTGGCTTGTCGAATTGGTTGACCTTTGCTGCTCTTTCTGTTTATGTGAAGTACTCGCCTTCATGTGCCAAGACTAGGGCTCCTGTTTCTATGGATGTGTTCCGTGGTATTGGTGTGTTCTTCGGCTATGCCATCCCTTCCGCTGTGATGATCTGGTAAGGATTCTTCACTGTATTTTTGACGACACTTTTAAGGTCACGATCATATATATTTGCATGTTCTTTTGCAGCTTAGAATGGTGGTCGTTTGAGCTTGTGGTGTTGCTTTCAGGTCTCCTACAAAATCCTGTGCTTGAAACATCAGTCCTATCGGTGTGGTATGCATTCAATTGATTCTGTTCATCTTCGCAAGATATTCCGACGAAATCGAGCCTTAGTTTCCTTTGTGTTTTGCAGTCTCAGCACCACTTCAACTTTCTATTCAATACCATCTGGACTTGGTGCTGCAGCTAGGTATGTATGAGTTTTAGAGATAAATTAAATGCACTCTTCTTGCCTAATATACAATTGCTCCTGCAGCACTAGGGTATCAAATGAGTTAGGAAGGGGGAGCCCAGAGGCAGCTCGAAGATCAGTAGGCTGTGTGATATCTATTGCAGCGTCTGAGGCACTATTACTGAGTGGTGCCCTCTTGCTATGCCGTCATGTCTTTGGTTATAGCTTCAGCAATGACAAGGAAGTGGTTGAGTATGTCACCCAGATGGCTCCTCTGTTATGCTTGTCAGTGATTACGGACAGTTTGCAAGGGGTTCTTTCAGGTCGATACAAAGCCAGTTTGACTTTGTAACGTTTTTCGAGTTCTAAGTTCGCCTGACATGGATCCTTTGGCTTTCAGGAATCGCAAGGGGGTGTGGATGGCAGCATATAGGAGCTTATGTTAACCTTGGAGCCTTTTATCTATGCGGCATTCCTGTAGGAGTTTTGTTGGGTTTCTTGACAGATCTAAGAGGGATGGGTCTTTGGATTGGAGTGCTAGTTGGTTCATTTTCACAAACATTACTTCTATTCCTTGTTACTGTTTGCACTAACTGGGAAAAACAGGTCTGCTAATTTTTTTTGTTTCTCTTTTTTAACAGTTATAGATCTCTAGCTAGAAGAGCTTTTATACTTTTCTAGTCCCTAACACTTGTTCTACGACAGGCAAGCAATGCCAGGGAGAGGATACTTGAAGGAGGATCAACCATTAGAGAGGGTTGAGCTGAAAGGAGTTTGCAAGTTCAGAGATGAATTGCAGTTCGAAAGTTAATGATGACATGATGTTGATTTATCATCCAGAAATCTGGTCACAAGTGGGGAGAGGCTAATCAGTTTTGTTGCTAGCATAGCTATTGTTTTTACAGTCGAAAATAACAATGTCGTATGGTCACTTGTTCACAATGGACATTCCAAGTTCACCATTTTCAGGAGTCTTTTGAAACACTTTAGGTAGAAATTACATTTTTTTTCTTGATCCTATCTCTTAAAAAAACTAATTTTATTGGCCGCATGATGCAAGGTGACGTTGAATAGAAATTGATATGACATTATTAATTCGTATATAATATAATAATAACTATTTAACTATAAATATAATGGATGATAAATCTATTGATCAAACAAAAATGCAGATATGCAATCATAATTAGATAAATACATTAGTGTAGTAAATAGAAAAAGTGTAGTGGGTTATATGTACATATTTGGCAATTAAGGTCGAAAAAATTAAACTTCGCTTTAAGACGATAAAATTTCAAAATATATAAAATGATGAATAAGAATTTCGATTGTTTTATAGATAATATTTCTCAATCGATAAAATGGAAAAAAAATTTCTTTCAAGTTGTCTAGAAGTTAGTACTCCTTCCGTTGAGCGATTTCTGGTATGGTGCTAGTCGCTTGCTCCTGTCGCTATTTTCTCCTTAGACAAACTCTTCTTCTGTGGAAACTGTCAGGGTTTTTTGAAACAAAAATCAATAAAGTTTTTTGAAGCATAATACGATTATGATTTTTTGAAGCAGAAGACAACTAGTGTTTTTGCTTCAGTCTCTCAGCGTCGAATTAACGATGGCGATGGTTTTGTCTGGACAAGAGGATGATGCGGTGAACAAAGAAATAGACGCGTTGCGGCTAAGCGAAGAAGAACATGCGACGTTCGAAGACATTTAGAAACACCCAAAAACCTAGCACCGACAGGCCTAAACAACAGGTCCTGCCTAAGAGAGTAGTCCACCAGCAACGACTCATCCTGGAAAACGCCCCCTAGGTGTTCGATGTTTTGGGTGTCTCCAGTTCGGGCCCCACGAATCATTTCTTATTTTATTAGTTTTAGTTTCATCATCTTTATGGAATTTTTACTAGTTGTTTTATTTTTCAGTCGAGTAGAGATTAACATGTGGGTTATTAGTTTTTGTTTAAGGTTTTCTGTTTTGAAAAAAATTGAAATACGAATATGATAGCTCCTATTACACATTTATAGATCTATATTTTATTCTTTAAGAGTTATTATCCACCTCGGAAATCGAGTGATAAATTGAACATTTATGGTCACCGTTTAATAATAATAATATAAATAGACCATTTGTTTTAAAAAAGTTAAAAAGTCCTAAATTGTCCAAACCACCCCTAGGGCGATAACAGTCTTTTCTGTCGATGACGGATGAAAACCAGTATTTCTCCGATGGCATTTTTTGCCCAGTCCCGGTGCGGGTTGGCTTCAAAGGAATACAGCCGTTACGAGTTACATGCAACGATTTCACTTGGCTGTTCTGGGTTGAGCGCCTTAGGTTTCTTCTATCGCTCCAAATCTTCATTCAATGAATTGCCAATTACAGCAATCCAAATGGTGTATTTCAAGTTCATCGCCGTTACATGGTGGCCAAATTGCTTTTGGCTTCCTTCCGCTTGCCAGTATAAACTGGTTCTCGTCAAGTCACCGGAATCGTACCATTCCTCACTCTCCTCCGACAACAAAATTCCATTCCCATACAGTGATTCTTGAACCCTAGTCCCCCTTGCTCCATCAGATTGATCAGAGGGATTCAGGTGAGGCTCCGACTCCTTTGATCTTAATAATCATTGTTTTGAAGCAATTGAGCTCTCGTTAGCATGTTAGGGTTGTCAAGATTGTGTTAGATTCCTGAACTGAACTCTTGTATTGTGAATGAAATATGAAATTGTTGGTGTAAAAACGAGCTAAAAACTCATCATATTCGTGTTAACCTAGTCTATAATTTGATCCCTGGGTTGAAGGCTGACTGACATGTCGAAGAAAGCAATGGAAATTGACGATGAGAGCAATGTAGATACCCTTGAAGCAAAGGAAATCAACTCCCGTCTGATGCCAGTTGGATATGATGTGGGTGGTGAAGGCCTTCCTTATGCTCCTGAAAATTGGCCTAATCTTGGTGAGTTGTTCTTGATACTGCGATGCAATTTCTGCTTGGTCCTCACAGTTTTCACTGATGTGTCTTGATATCATTCTCTGTAGATAGGAAGTGTCCTTAAGTTTAAGAAAAAATGTAAACAAAGAACAATGAAAGAATTTAGATGCTCATGGCTCAAGCCATATAGAGAAAGTGTATTTCCTTGCGTTGACGGATGTGTGTTGTTTCTACAGTCACTTCAATACGAACTATAATGTGTATCTGTCATTCTTGTGGTCTGGTCCATTTTCAAGTTTATTGGCTCCAAGTAGGGTATTTTTCTTATGCTGGAGTTCACCTTGCGAAATAGGGTTAGAGTTCAGTAACTGTGTACTTCCAAAAAAAGAGAAGGTATGTGGTGGATATAATGGGTGTCTGTTTGGAAGCTTTAATTGAGTTCTAGACAAGGTGATAATTTGTTGCAAAATTATGTATTCATGACACGTGGTACACGAATGTACGTAACTAATATTTGTACCGTTAAGCTGCATGTGTTCCGTAGCATGGTAAATGATTAACGTAGATGGTGTACATGGTTAATGAGCTACTACTAAACTTGTAAAATCTTCTGTTGATCAAAGAAGTTCCTAAAAATTTCAACCCTTCCCTGTAATATATAGCCAAGTATTGGCTGACAACAGTGGTGCTTTTTGCTTTTGTTATCTCAGTACTATTATTTACTGTATCTGCAGGACGTGGAGATGGGTCTCTTACTATTACTGGAAAGAACATTTATAATCATGGAAGCAGCTCCTATTCTGTGCCTCCTTTAGATTATCCCTCTGATCTATTGTCCAAAACCGGCTCATGTAAGGCTGGGAATACGATTTGCTGCAGTCTTGAAGAGTCCCTAGACAGTACACCTTTAGCTGCATTAGATTGTAATGTTTGCTGTACTGAGCCTCAGTTCTGCCGTCATTGTTGTTGTATTCTCTGTTCAAAAACTGTAGATCCATCACATGGAGGTTACAGTTACATTAAGTGTCAATCAGTGGTGACTGCATTCTTCATATGTGGCCATGTAGCCCACCTTGAGTGTGCTCTGGGAGTTTACATGGCAGGAACTGTTGGAGGAAGCATTGGTCTTGATGGTGAGTACTCATGCTGTCGTTGTGATGTGATAACTGATCTAGTCCCACATGCTGTGAAGGCTTTCCAAACATGCAGATCCATTGATTCTCGTTTGTATCTGCATTTTGCGCGGAACGGAAAAAGATAATGTCAGGGATTTGCTGAAACGCATTGAATCAGCTGTCAGGAAGGTAAAATGAAAAAGTAAATATTTACGCAGGAGCACTAGCTTTCTCATTATGTGTTTATGGACTAACAATTTGACATTAACGTCCAGCTTAAGCTTGGAACTACCCTGGAAGACATATGGAAAGCAGATAAGGATGCAGCAGGTAAACTCACTTTTGATTCATTTTACATTGTTCTGCTGTATTCTTTAACCTCATATATCTTCCATGTTTTTTTCCGTAGCTGGCAACATATTGGACAAAAAGCCAAGCCTATCAACTTTTGGATCCAAGCTACGTGATTACAATGACGAAATTCTCAAACTTGATGATGAGATCAATGATGTGCTCCGTTCACTAAGAAAGTCTCAGGAACTCGAGTATGGGATTGCAGAGGAACTACTTCATGCCCAGAAGAAAAACCTGCAAAAGCTCTACCATCAGCTTCAGAAAGAATATTCAGCCTTAGGATACCTCAAATCAGAGACAGCTAGAGATGGACTCCGGAATACGCTGGCTAGCAGGGTTGACATGATTGATTGGGAGCGGAGGAAACTGGCGCATATGAAAGAAGTGGCTAAGGGTTTTGGGATTGCACGGAATTTTTTCGGGTTGGAAGTTGAGAAACCAAGCAATGGAGAGCTCCTCTAGCAGGTTGAAGAAGGCGATTCTTATGAACCGTTGAGCTAGTGAGTACGAAGTTAAATTTCCAATGTAGCTATATGCTTTTTCTATAACAGTTCAATCGTGAAATTTTATATCATTTGAACCTTGAATTTCATACAATTAGTCGTACCCGAATGAATGGTTGGATTCGAATTGAAATGGACCGACTCTTTCTTGCATTTTTAGTTGTATTCAAATTTCTTTTTAAAAATAATGATTTTGCCTGATAAAAATACCAGTCCTTCCAATATGTTGTGTTGACCGACACATTGAACAAATAAGTGAGAGCCTATAATTCAAGTGAAGAAGCTCATTTTGAAATTGTCTGAACCAGTGGTATAAATTTGGACCAGCAGTAGATTCTGAGTTGTGCAGGGGAAAAAGATGGAATAAGAGATTTGAGACGAGGACAAAGGTAGAGAGAATATGAAAAGACAATAGAACAATAGTGAGACCCACACGATAAGGAATCCACTTTCAGGAGTCAGGCTGTCGTCGTCTATCTCTCTCTCTCTCTCACACACAACACGATGCTGCTGCTGCTGCTCTGGGACTGGGACTGGGACTGGGACATCTCTCTCTTTTCCATCTCCTCTTAACATAATATACTAACAAACTGCCAAACCACCTCTCTTCTTCCTAATGTTTCATTCCTCAACAGTCAATCTGCCACACTTCCATTCCACTAACTCAAAAGAGAAGAGGACCCCCATCTAGTACATTGTCATTTGTCTTCACTAATATTGAGATTCCTAAGTAATTTTGTAGTTCGATTTACGATTATATTTCGTTAGAGATGTTGCAGACAGAATATTAGTAATAGCCTTTTTGTTTCTCTTGTTATTCATTGTAAAGAATATCTTTTGACTGCATCTAATCTGGTCCAACACTTCACTTTCACCCCATGAATGGTGAACCCCATCACCAATTATCTCGCCTGCAATTCTCTTTATACTAGACATAGTAGCATGTAACATCACTCAGAAAGAGAAAAGTTGTTCCAACCATTTTCAACTCGGTGTCTCTTCACATACCCAAAAACCCAGCAATGTCAAATGAGACTTGTACCACCACATAAACGTTCATTCAGATTGTCGCAACAATATTGTATTGCAACAGTAACAATCGTTGAGTTGGAAAGAAAGAGCATTGCAATATTAGCTCAGTTCAGTAGTACATGTCCTCCTCAATGCTAGCAAGACGATCGATTCGACTGTCAAAGTTACCGAATTATAGAAAGCAACCATATATAGCGAAGACCAAACCTTTGCTACCGACCATTGCTCTAAAAGAACGTCGTAAATCATGCAGCAAGCAACCCAAAGCAGTTTTTATTCAGATATGCTAAGGACTCTGTTGAAAGGATAGAGCCAGAATACTCCTTGCAGTCTCTATATAAGTACAAAAGATCATGCTTTTAGTGTGCATGATTTAGTTAAATGATGATGCGATATGAGAGAAAAGCAGATCATTAACTAAACAGAAACACTTGAAAAGAGAGCTCCAAAAGGTAAAAGTCCTCATCAGACTCGAAACACACTACTGGTTGATCGCAAAAGCCTGGTCAATACTTGTTATCTTCCCTACCTTTTTCCTATGATTCACACACACACGGCTTCACAACCATCGTGCATTGCATAGTCATTGAAAGCATATATTCTCAGCCACCATGGAAGTGTAAAGCATTTCTCAGCAATAACGCAACAACAAGAAGGTAATCTCACGGAATCGATTGAACCTTACACTGGCTACCTACCAAAGACTGCAATCAAGCAAGCATATTTCTGGTTCCATAACTTGAAACAACTAGAGAAGCATCATCTGTAAACAACAAATTTGCTCCTACAATTTACTAATCAACAAGGGATCCTCACAATCACAAATTTCACAGGCAAAACACCATTATCATGTTCAATGCCATTGATATCCATCCACCACATTCAAGAACACAAGGTGGGAATAGAACCTTGCTCGGTTCATTCAATATGGAAAAAGCTGCTACGCAATACAATGTCTAGTACCAGTGATCAAACTCAAAAGAAAAGAAGAGGGAAAAAACCAGAAAGGAAAGAACAGAAGCAAGCAGAATGGTTTATGATTAGGCTTACTGTACAAGGACAAGTCTAGCATTGTTATTATTGTTTCCCATACCTCCAGCTCCTCTATACTCCCTGCGATTATTATTATTACCGTTCCCTTCTTCAACCTCGACTTCATTTCCCTTGGGCACCGTCACGATCAACTCCCCATCCATGAAAACAGCGCTGGCCAGCTCGGGTCGGGTCGAATCCGGAAGCCTGAACCTCCACATATCCAATTCCAAATCATCCAACGACGGCAATTCGAAGTACCCGTTGGGTCGAATCACGATTTTGGTAACCCCGGGATGGATTTCGATGGTGTGAGCCCTAACTTCCCCTACATCATCCGCCTCCGCCACGAACCGGAAGCAATCGGTGCTTTCCTCCACCGACACGTCAGCATCCGACCGGAACGGCAGTTCCAGCACTCGATTGAAGATATGGGGCAGCCTCCTCAGCTTCTTGTTACCGCCGCCGGAGGAGGACAAGTCCCCACCGCCGTCTCCTCTCGGATTGTTGACGCCACCGTGGTCTACATAGTACCGGATTGTGACATTGTTCCTCCTTTTGGGCATTGGATGAACCTTCATGGTGGTGGTGGTGGTTATTCCTCGGCCTCTTGGGACACTACAGTTGATGCCGTCTCCGGAGACGGAGAAGGATAGGGCGGCGATAACGAAGAAACGGAGAAGAGAAACTTTCGCGATGCGAGATTGGGAAATCTGGGGACCGGTCGTGAGAAGAAGATTTCTGATTCGCAAAGGGGGAATTGAATTAGCGTACATAAAAAGGAGGATGAAAGAAATGAATGTGTTCTTCCTCCGCGGGGGGGGGGGGGGGGGGGGGGGGGGACCTGCCGGAGAAGGAGAGATGGGGGAATCGGAAATCAAACGAAGGAGGTTGTGGTGGTTGTTTGTACTATGTGGGTTTCTGGGGAAGAAGAAGAATTTTGTGTTGAATTTATGATTAGGGAGGAAGAAGGAAGAGGTGGAGAAAGAGAGATAGAGGAGAGGGGTTCAGCGTTGGCTCAATCCTCTCTTCTCTTCGTGTTTTGCAGTGAAGAATCAGAACTCGACGGATTGGGAAGGAGATTGCGGTTCAGCTCTCACCCTCTGTTTTCATCTAATTTACAATCCACCCCCCCCCCCCAACATTCAACTTTGTTTATTTCCCATTTACTCCTCTTCATTTTACAAAGTTACAATGTCATCATCACTGCCAAAAATATGCGCAATTGTGTGTAGATTCGTTCCCATGGTTCGATCCTTCCCAGTAAAACGCGGCGTGTTCGAATTCTGATCGCTTTTACGCGAGAAAGGGGGAATCTCTGGTTGGAGGGTGGCCACTCTCAGTTATGCTGGGAGGCTTCAACTCGTCTCCTCGGTTCTCAGCATTATGAGCCAGTACTGGATGAACGTATTGCTTCTGCCAAAAACTGTTATTACGGCTGTGGAAAATCGATCGATCATAGAAGTCCAATTCAGATTCATTCCGATTAATCAGAAAGTTTCTCTCAGATACAAGGAAATGATAGGGTTTAGAGTTTAGAATTTAGGGTTTAGGGTTTAGAGTTTAGAGTTTAGAAAACCTATCTGATTCGATAAAAAAAATTATACATGTTAACTATAAAAAAATAGACAAAATTAAGAGACAGATTTAGCCACACTACCCTAATACCGGCAAGATAAAACTACATAGTTTTAGTTCACAAACTCCCAACACTCCACTCTACTTTGATAATCCCTAATTTCATTACACCCTTGCCAACATTTCATTCTATCTCTAGATTTAATCCTTTTGTATTTTGTTCGTTGATAAATAATTATTTGTGTCTTTAATTTTTTTTTGAATTTGGATTATATAGTCTTGCATTTTAAAATTTTAATAAAATTTTATTGATATAAAAATACCCATTGGTATTTGAAATCCACATATTTAGAATAAGTATGAATATTATTAGTATTCAAATAGAGATGGGTGCACGAACAAAAATGAATTTTTGAAAACAAGTATAAAAATTATATATACCCCACCCAATTATCATGCCTAATCACATAAAATCTTTAACGACCTTTTAGGCCTCTCAAATGTACTGAATATTTGCCATGCTCAATTGTGCCAAATTTTATTCAAAATGAACGTTTGGTAAACTTTTCATAATATTGTATTTTTTTGTTAAATTTATTATTTAATTAATTTTTTCCCCGATCAAACGCACCAACATCAGTGAATTTTCATTACTCAAGCTTGGCCAATACCATTATTATAATGAAGATTTGTCGTCAACCAACGAAAGGCCATCCACCTAGTGTGGATTACAAGGGGACGATCATCCTGTAAGAATGCCGAAACCCGTACGACCACTGCAACCGAATTGACTGGGCTAGCAAGAATGCAGAAACCCGTTCGAATCCAAAACCTTCGAGTCATCAGACATACAACTCTATTACCGTAGCATTTTCGGGTGCCAGTGTCAAATGTTATACTAAGCTAACCGCAACCTTTCGTGCATAATAAAAGACTGCTAAATGAGATTATAGCATTTTAACCGTTAAACCGCAACTACTCCAACCATAAGGCTAGCTAAACGCATAAACTTCTATTTCAAATTCAATAAAATCTAACATAATACAAATTCACATGAAAATTATTTACTATCCCTATGATGTGGGAATTACGTGAGCAGGCAGTACTCATAAAAAGGAAAATGTGACGTGACAAGCACTAGTTATGTTCCGTATGTGTCCAAATGTATGGGCCACGTATTATTCTCCCACGATCGAAACCAGAACGAACGAATTTGGCCTCGTGGGTTCCTCATCCTAACTTCCATTCACATAATAAAATAACAATATTTCTTGGTAAATATAAGGACATGCATTATAGCTCTCAGGATCAGTACTCTGTACGTACGTGTGTCTATCAACCCCAATCATCATGAGTTGGGCGCACAAGCTTGTTTTGTTTGTACCTAAATCTTCCTAAGCTACTTGCAGACGACGTCAGACCATCATAAAATCTATGAATATTAATAAAACAATTTTATGAATAATTTATTATAGATCTATTAATTTACTTATTATATCAGAAATAAAATATAAATAAAGGTTAATTGTAAAAAAAATTGAATCAAAACTTTAACCTATAAAAAAAGCAATATTAAGTAAATTTAAAGAAACTAGGCCCAAGCCCTCTTGATCTTATGCTCTTATTATAGATAATGGAAGAAAAATGATAAAAACAAAATTAGTGAAAATCAAACCAACATACTCATGTAGTAGTTTCCATCACATTTCCATTGCACCAATAAACTCTTTGTGAATTTTTTCCAATTACACCGTTAATTATAAAATAATTTTATTTGATACTTCATAACCGAAATTTTGAGGCCCCTTAAAGTTGAGGCCCTGTCTTTGGTGGGCCGACCAACACAAGTTATTGGGCGGGCCTAACGACGTGATTTCATATTTTGCAAGCATTGTAGAACACATTCCTTGTCCAAACTAACACATAAATCTTGCTATACATATGCCACCAACGCATCGTTCAACCATTTATCATTTATTCAGCTCTTTAGATCTTTGTTGATATATTTATGAATAAAATTGATCTCTACATACTTGTTGTTGTAAGGAGAAATGGATTTAAATATTAATGAAGTTAGATCTTGGTATTTTTAGATTTAATATTAAGACGGAAAATTGGGGGTGAATAAGAACAAATACTTAAAATATTAAGAATTTGCTGCAGCACATAGGGTGAGTGCACCAGTTGCATAGGAGTTGAGTTCTGGGATTCGAATCCCAGGGGTTGGTTTTGGGGTTGGAATTATTACTAGCTGATCTGAATTTAGGAAACTAGTTTTTACATTTTGCCAAGGTGCATCCCCTTAATTACAAACAGCTCTGTCACTGCATTTTGAATTTTAAGGTGTGAACGGTGTAATTAATATTTTTCTAAAAAAGTAAAAACGTGTATTTATTACCTTCAAACATGAAATTATTTTTCATAAAATAAATACTATAATAGAATAATAAAAACGAGGTGTTGGTCCCGTAATTAGTTAATTACCATTAACAAACAACATACAAAAAATATAGAGTATATTTTAAAATATTTTTTTATTTCATAGTTCAGTTAATAGAGCTGTGTGATTGGTAATCTAGAGGTTTATAGATTTGAATTTGGTCACACTTCCATAATAAATACCCGTATAATATTTAATTACTTCTCTCTTATTAAATGAATATCCAACCTCGTGCATCCTTAAATTCTCTAATTAGACTTGTCACAATCTAACATGCTGAATTGGTTTTCTACCAAATACACTATTATCTCATTCTTTTACGTATTATATAAAAAAATTTATATCTCAAGCTATTTTCTAAAGGCCAACATGCCAAATGTTTTTTTACATTTTTTCAATTACAATGGTAAATGTTCCTGATTAATTCATAATTTTTATCAGTAGTTATTGACTTTCATATTTACTGCTACAAAATTATAGTTATGGATTTAATTTTTTATAATCAATTTATTTCACACTGAAACCTTCTGAAGGAACCGTTATTGTAAAATTATAGCTATCAAACTCAAATTATAAATTCAAACTCATTATAAATTCGAGATTAAGACTATAAAAATTAGGGCCCAACCATAAACATGTCACCGTAGCTTAAAAGCAGTGGTTTGGGGTTAGTAACGGCCTGGATCTGCTCCGTTTGGTTATGTTGGGATGGAGAGGTTTTCCCTTTCCTTTCTCTTTTTCTTTGACAAGTGAATCAATTTTTATTACTTTCAATCACCAACAAAGTACAGAGAACAGAGAAAAACAAAATCACATCCGAAAGGACAAAATTCTATCAATCCAATTCTCAGGTAAGGAACCTGCAACGCATTACGCGCTACTCATTCCTCGAGCGTTGTTCCTCTGAGGAATGAACCGAATATCAATATGCAAATTAGCACGTAAGGCAAGCGCAATTGAAACCGTAATTGCTGCACCCTCCCAATGGAAGAAAGCCTTATCCCCATTCAGCAGACAGACGAGTGATAGGCAGTCAGAGAAATAGTGACGGGTGAGCTAAAGGAAGAGGCGACTTCAACTGCAACCAGGACAGCTTTATCTTCGATAGTGAATGGAGAGGAACAGAGAAACATGGCCGCTTTCCCATCAAGGACTATTCCATGGGCATCCGAAATGATGACCCCATAAGCCGTCGTATGTGAATCATGTAGAAATGATCCATCACAGTACATTACAACTTGGTGAATGCTTGCGGGGGATTAGGCATAGAATGGGGCGGAGTAAAGAGACCACTGGTGGACTGATGAGGTAGAAACTCCCTTGCTGCATAAGCTTGTCTTACAAACGCAATTAGGGTGGGTATTATTGAACACAAACACATTTCGTGCTTTCCATATATTCTAGCAACAAAATGCGACCTTGGTCAACAACATCCTCGTCCAACCTTTTAGAGCTAATAACCATTCCGCAAACTCTGTAACCTGCGAAAAAACAACAATAGGAAACAAAGATGACCAAGTGGACCGAGCATGAGAACACGCAAGTAAGCAGTGAGAGGTAGATTCATCCCTATTATCACAAACCGGACAAGAGATACACGGGGAGCAGCACCGGCTGTACTGGTTCAACTTAGTAGCAATGGCATATGAGGCACATCTCCATAAGAAGACCAGAACCTTGGGTGAAGCATCAATCTTCCAGAACCATTTCGAACACCCAATTTGATCCAGCGTCATCCCCTGGTTAAAGCAGACAAGACTTTGACCTGAGACATGATACACTGACTTAACCGAGAACAACCCTTTCTTGTCAAACTTCCAAGCCCAAAAGTCATCAGAATCTTCCAGACCAATACCCGCCCGTAGGATAGCCTCAATCTCACCAGGCGAGCAAAACGAATCTAGGACAATTCTATCCCATTCTCGAGAATCAGAGACCGCATCTGCAACCACCGAGAGCCCCTCGGGAACAAAGCTCGAACGGGACAGAGGAGAGGAAGGGATCCATAGGTCATCCCTGATGGGCGAGTCCATGCCTGAGCCAATGACTCTAATAACACCCAAGCTCATAGAAGATTGAGCCTCACAATGACTTGACAAAATCCAGGAAGCTCGTCGACCCTTCCTAGCATTTAAGGAGCCGTTGGGAAAGTAGAGCCCTTTAAGAATCTTTGCCCACACCCCTTCAAGGTTGTTGAGAAGTCTCCAATATTTCTTGGCCAATAAGACAAGGTTAAAAAGGCGGAAGTCCCTAAACCCTAGCCCCCCTCGCTCTTAGGGGCACACATTCAAGTACCCTTCACCCAATTGATAGTCTTCTTCTTAATAGACCCTGCCCAGAAGAAATTGAGCACCATCGCATTCGTCTTCTTGGTCATCGACTTTGGCATAAGAAAATACCCATGATAAACGTTGGGATCGCTTGAGTGACAGTCTTCAATAGGGTCTCTTTGCCGTCTTGGAAAGGAGAAGCTCTTTCCACCCTCGACATTGGTTTTCCATAGGATCCAGAAGGAAAGAGAAAGTTTCGACCTTAGAACGCCCCAATCAATGGGAACTCCCAAATACTTGTCATGGCAACCCACCGAGTCAAAATTGGACATAGAAAATATCGAGCTCAAGACCGAGGAAGGGACATTAGTGATGAACGTTTTTAAGCGTTATCAAAATAAACCTAGTTAATGAATTAACTATAGTATAACTTCCCTACGGTCTCAATGTCGTGTTTACTCAAAGTTATGAAAAGTGCTAATCGATTAAACAGGCTTTGTGGTGTAGGTTCCACAATCTCTAAAACTATCAATTATTTTAATAATGCAAATGAAAGGGAGAATAACAGAAGGCTGGAAGACAGCACGATCTAAGGTTTGAACCAAATGGGAGAAAACTGCTTAAAATTTGAATCCTCCTAGGCTATCCAAATTCACTAATAATAGACAAATTCCACGATTTAAACAAACAAGACAGATTCAATTCACCGTCGCAGTTCTTCTCTAATCGAATCACGCTCTTTTGGATGCTAATCTGCTACCTATATACTATCCCAGTCCGCTCTTTCAAGACAAAGATCTATAATTCGCTAGGCAACAAAACAAACGAGAACTGCTCACGCGACGGACTAGTTTATTCGCTACCGAATGAGGGTTAATGCCTAACCTAGTTGATTAATTTTTGTGTTCTAGATATGCAAGATCTTTGGAGTCGAAGACAAATCTAACAAGTTTCTATTCAAGACTGCTAAGCAAGAATAAGAACGGAAACAAAATTAAACATAAACCAAAATCTTTCCAACTATCATAAATCGTTAAAGTCGAACAATCATCCGTTCATAAGGAATTACCTAGAGTTCATCTAAGCTAAGCACGAGGAGTTTAGCTACTATTAATCATGAAGAAAAAATCAAAATAAAAAAAGGAAAATATTGGAATTAGGTTTACAAGAAGAAATCCGAAAAATCTAATTTCGTCGAGAACCATCGAAGAAATCGATCCGTCAATCTTGATTATGTCTTCCGATCTGAGCTCCTTGAAGTCGATGCCTTCTCATTGCTCCGAAGTCTTAGAAAATATCTCTAATTTTCGTCCCCCAAGGTCAGTGAATTATGAGGGAGAGCCAGGCTTTTATAGAGAAGATTCCTTGAGCTTGTCGGATACCAAAAGTGCGCTGTTCACGGCGGATTTTTGGATTAATTTGCAGAGGCCTATGAACTGAAAAGTTGTAGAAAATTGATATATCTTTCCAACTCTACCAACCTTACATCAGTCGGACTTCTGAGTTAGGAGATATGTATAAAATACGAAACTTCAACGTTTTTCGAACAAGTCGAAATCCAATCTCCTGGAAGATTCAAAATGCTTCCCATTGATTGTCCTAGAGCAGGGAGGTAGAATGTAAGTCCCTTCTTCCCTTCTCGATCATTTTATATTTAATCTCCAAATTTACTGTCTTGCATTTATTGTCATAATGAGAAGAGATGTATAACCAATTTGGTGGTTGAGGTAGAGCATGTGCAAGAAGTATCCTTTGTAGATGATAAATGTTATGTCTGAATATTTGCCTGCAGAAGTTTTGAATCCCTGTTTTAAGCTTTGGCTTTTGGAACCTAGCACCTAGTTTGTTACTTTTGAGCTTCCCTATGTTACGTCTATAATGAATGCCCCTATGATGTTTGGATTTTTTGGGTTGATGGGGGTAGCAATTATGAGCTTTGGTGGCATAATTTCAGCTGAAGTGAAGATTAAATCTATGCTTGCATTGAATGTATGATAGATGTCTCACTTTCACCGTGTTGTGCAGAGTGTGAAGGACATCCGTGCAGATGCAAGAGGGAGGCCCACTTGGGAGAAGCAAGAGGGGTTCAGAGAGAACCAAAAATAGAGGGAGGATAGAGAGAGACTCACTGGTGTCTCAGGTTTGTTTCTAGACAGAATTGTTGGTTGATACCAATAATTCTAACTTCCCGTCCCTTTCCTTTCAAACTAAGAGAAGTCTTTCATTGTTTTTGGTTCTCTATTTCTCTCTCTGAGTGTCAGATTTCACAGTTCATTTTCTCTTCTTTTCTTTGAAATAATCCTTGATTTTGAATCTAAAGATTGGAGGATCTGGAGCCTTGATTTTCAACCTGAAGATTGGAGCAACGAGAAGAGATTCAACTACGCGTCCCTTCTCACGAATCCTTACAATCTCTATGTCTCTCCTTACCTTAGATTCCCACCAGTTACACAACCAAAACTGTCATCCAACACCTACGAGGCTACAAGATGCCTGGCTCCGACGGAGTAATCACCTTCCCAAACTTTACATTGCTGCCCGGATCTTTTGGGGCTGAGGAACTCCATTATGCAGAGCTTCCGGTCTCCAATCTGCTAGGCGAAAGAGCTTCAGCATGTAAAGCTTGCTGATCCGGCTCAAGAAGTTGACATAAGCACTTTGATATAGCAAAGTGAGCAATGCTACTTGTGGTAATTGATATGGTTAGGGAATGGATTGAATTAAATTGATTTATTACCTTGTTCGTGCCTATTTTCTTAACTCATAGCATGCTTGCAGAAGAATTTTGCTAGCTTCTGCAATGACTATTATATTTATTGTTTTCAATGAATTAAGTTTGCACTTTACTTCCAAATAACATCATTTACAGTGTTCTTTTGTATGTGATAATTGTGCATCAGCAACAGGTCAATCTTTTGAGAATAATGATAGAGTAGTGAACTCCTACATTTCAGGTGCATGGTCAAGGTTTAAGAACTACCAAGAGTATTATAGATAAGGCTAAACATGGCAGATGTGCTTTGTTAGAACAGTGGTAACAACAATTTGAATGAATCAGAATAATACGGCTTTGTGCAATGGTAAAGGTATGTTACTTTTGTCAAGTTTGACTTGCCTGTACCAATCCAACAAGTCAAGTTTTTTGTTTAATCAAACTTGAATATTTTTTCCATGAGAACTACCGAAGGTTTAAGATGTCAATAGTGAAACTGCATGTGTGTCTATATTCTTGGAGTTTGCAGTTTTGGAGACATGATTTGCTTACTAATTTGTTGGATAGTAGTTTGTTGTTTTCTTCCTCGAACTTGATTATCTTTTTCATTTACGGAAAATAGTATGCCAATGGATAATTTATGGGTGAGCCGCGTGTTGCTTATTCCAATTTATGATTCTGAGGTTGATGTTATTATTTATTACTGGTTGAACAGTTACATTATTTTTTTAATTGTTCTTTTGGTGTTTTTTTTATACCTTTTTATAGTGTTTGGATAGTTTTCAAAGGGTTATTTGCAGGTATGGGTGCCAGTATAACAAAAAACCGCCCGAAAACTAAAGGCTGTGGAAACGGTGTAACATTTATTATCCGAAAGGTTATATAGGGCGGGTATTTTCCAAACTCGAAACTTTAACGGGTAGGTAAACATATATCAATTATATGAACCCGAACCGAACTATTGACAAATCTACCTCAATTTTATTTTTTCCTCTAAATCTCTTTATACAATTTTCAGGTATGAATACGGTATGTCATTTACTACCCGAAAAGTTATATAAGGTGGGTAACGGATATCAACTATCCGAACTAACGGGTATGAACATGTTGTGACATTTACTACACGAAATGTTATATATGACGGGTATTACCCGAACCCGAAACTAAAACTGGTAGGTAGCGAATATCAACTACCTGAACCCAAACCCGACCGTTGTCAAGCCTACCTCAATGTTAATTTGCCTCTAGATCTCTATATATAATTTTTAAAATAGAATTTTCCTATTTATATAATTATACTCCATCTTTGTATAAATATAAATTCATTAATGTTTCAAATCTATACAATGTTTTATATACCATATTATTATATGTATAAATATGTAACTATTTATTACTTAATTTACCTACAGTAACCAATTTCAATTCAAATTTTTGTAGCATCGGCTATTAAACTAGTTATAAAGAAAACATTAAAACGCAATGGATGCATATATGAAAAGGAACTTGAAAACTTTGTTTCCTCGGAGTAATTAGTTGTTAGTTGTTTCAGAAGCATGCAGCTTAACGTGATGATAATCGACCTAGTTTCCCCTCATGTTTCCATGAAGGAATTTATGAAATCCCGCCAATGCGGATAAATTTCTCAACAGGATGTTCCTATCATTCCTAAATGAGGTTCTTTCTTCCAAGCTTCATACGACACTTGAACAGTACGGGATAGTTAAAGTACTTCACATCTGGAAGATCAAAGTTCACAAATGTATTGAGTTCGCTCCAGTCTTCTTCTCAGAACTTGCATGGAAATAATTTCTTCTCAAGGGTGAGAGTGAGATCAATTCTTAGGATTGACGATCATTGACCGGTTGGATTATTTTTGGAAGTAGATGCATCATTCGTTACCCAACTGTTTTGATATCTGCCATCTATTTCCTTGACTGTTACTGCAGTTGACATGGAGGCTGGATAGCCCATTTGGTCAACTGTGAACATACGACGGCTCATTATAAGAAGCAGTAATGACGACAGAGTTGAAATTTGTCATTTGCCTTCGGTTTTACACTAAACATATAGCTATTTCTCTCTGTTTCTCCATACAGCATTTACACTACTAGTAAAGAAAAGCATGCATTACTCTGTTCATGAATTAATGAACCTCCTTACATCAATTCCAGACACACGGGAAAAAGTAATGGTTTCTGGTTTTCCCTCCGTTGGAAATGTAGCCTTTGCTGCTTGCTCTGGCTCTGTTGGCCGGCGATGAATACGATTGTTGCGTACCCTTAGCGCGACGAAAGTAAATTTTATATTAATATATGATTTAAGTCTGTTAGGTCAAAGGCTATTATGTAAGTCGTGCGAAAAACAAATTATTTCTTACGTAATGATTACACTATGGTATGGAATGAAATCATGAGTATTTTTCTATTCGAGGAAAATTTAGATCGTAAAAAAGTATATTTTGAAAACTAACCTTCTCATTCTTATCTAAATTTTATTCCAATTACCAAACCAAGCCTTAATATTTCTATAAAAAAAACTCAAGAATTATTTCAGAACAACCGTCCATAATATATATTTTATTTTTCATATATATTTCTCATGTTCAATTTTTAAAGTTGCATCAGGTTTTAAACTAAAAACATTAGATAGGTAATAAAAATTATTATTTTGATAGTTTTCAGCAATTTAGAACTAAACAAAAAATCTTAATGTTGTATGTATTAAACACCTTATACATGGTTGAACAAATTCACATAAAGTTGATGAAATTTTTTTCGGTATCGTTAGGTGCTATATGTTTGTGATAATTGAAACATTTTAATAACGAATCCGAAAGAGATATGTATGTATGAAAATTGAGAGGGATAAAAAATTCAATTTATATCTAAACTATCACATAAAATACTATAAAAAATTACTAAAATCTATCAATTAATTATTTCGCATAGATCATGTATATTTTCGTTACAAGCAGATAGTTTGTACATTTAGAGGTCGTTTGTGCGAGTGATTTCATAGGAAGGGAATTTAAATAGCTAGAGAATTTGAGGGTGATGCTATTTTAAGACATAGAGAGCTCGTTTGTGCGGGTGAATTCGTAGGAAGAGAATTTAAATAGCTAAAGAATTCAAATAGCTAGAGAATATGAGGGTCATGCTATTTCAAGAAATAGAATGTTTGGTTGTGTCATTTTAGGTGATTGTTGGGACTAGAGAATTCAAAAATTAAATGAAATGGAATGAATTCTCCCAAAATCCGCTTCCTAACCTAGTGATTTCAATATGAGCTTAAAATCTCTTGGGTCCCACATCAAGAATTCAAATCTCTAACATTCTCCCATAATTAATTGTGATCCAAACAATCTATTTAACAACATCTCTAACTTAGAGATTTTAGAGACCAAATCACCCAAAATCACTCAAAACAATCACTTGCACAAACAACCCCAGAATGTTTGGATGTGCTATTTTAGGTGATTGTTGGATTAAAAAATATAAAAATAAGAATTAAAAATAGAATTAAAAAATATAAAAATACCAAACTACCCCTAATTTCGTGAAATTGCATAAATTGCCGAAATAGCAATCTGCAGCAGCTCTTTCTAAATAAAAAACCAACCTACTACAATAATAGTGATCATTCACAATTCAGAACCTGTTAAAAACAACATTCATCCATCTAGTTCCATCCAAATAATATTCAACAATAAAATGTACCATAATTCTTATGCAACATGATCATAAACCTCACAATATGCCTCCTAACTGATCAAATTTCCTCCCTCTTTAACATCTTCTTGATGAAGTACAACTTGTCATCGGTAGTACTCAATCTATAGAATAACTGCAAATCGCGATGGTTCTCATCTCGATTGAGAGCAGAAACAACATCAATGACTTGGTGGCGGGTGAGCCCAGGCAAACTTTTCAAGTCGATCATGATTTGATTTCGCATATTGTTGCGGTTCTCATCTTCCCCAAGCATCCTATTGACCATAACATCAATAGCTCTATCAATAGCTGGCCTAATCTATGAAATCTCACTAGGTAAATCAGTAACTGGACTCTCTAGCAGAATACGTCTAGCAGTAGGCCTTCTTGCACGACCATTTCCTAAATTATCACCTGTAACAGAGATTTTTGGTTGTTCATTCCAAACCCCATTTGGTGTGGGCATGTCAACAACCTCATTAATCACATTTTGCATGTACCTAACTATTTCCTTTTCATTCAGCAAACTAGAATCCACCTCATTAACATTGTTAAATGCACTTTTTGATATGGGAGGGTATTCTCATTAGCTCCCATAGTTCCTTGTCCAGTTGCATGCCCTTTGCCATTTTCACAGACTACCAATAATGATTCATACTGTGGAAAGGGCTTGCCATTTAGACCCCGACAATTGGGATTAATCTGCAAAAAAGCCAATAGTTAAACTATATATGCTGCAGTATCAATAAAAGTTTAACACTACTATTCACATTGACATTTATATCATTCCTCAACACACCTGAATTCTTCTAAAAACTCTGTTTTTGTGATCAATGTGTAAATATATATTATATATTCCTGAGTTGTACAACACAAAGAAGAAAGAGCAGAGGAATGGCAAAGAGTAATTTGTTTTCTTTTCTTTAGTTATTATTCCTAAACAAAGAATCAGATATGCAACCACCAACAGACATATAAATATATTATCCACTACTATGAGTAGTTCAAAGTAGTGTTGCTGGTGTGCATATGCTATGTCGTATTAGTTAAACTCGATCAATTGTTTTCTTCCAAAAAACAGAGAAGGTAGTTAAGTTCTATCACATTGGGAAAAGGAAGTAAACTAGTCATACCATCACAAAGTTGTTGAAAATATCATTGTCCACGACTAGACACTTCGCCGCATCATCCCAGCCCCATCCACTTTGACCTCTGCGTAGCTGGTAAGCTTGATGTTTAGTTTTTAATATCTTCAACCTTGATTTGATATGTGGATAAGCCATAATCCCACTGCCAAGGACCTTCGACTCCATCATTTTCTCCAACTCCTTGTACGCCCCTCCCTTAAAAACACCATTCTCAATATGGTTTTTAGCAACCAACTCCCCCATACATTCAATCAAAGAGTTTTCAAGTGTGCTATTCCATGCGAAATATTCCATGTCGATATCTTCTTTGTCCTTTCTAGGAGCCATTTCTGATATAAAACAAACAGTAAAATAAAGGAGAATTGCAGAATCAAAAATCCCAGGTTACTAGACCAGCAATCCGTTAAACAAGTAGAAGTATAACTAAAACCACATCATAACATTTTAAGACCAAATCATCATCAACCCAGCACGATTACACTCTGAAAAGTGAGTTCAGTTAGTTCATCAAATCCTTACCTAAAGAAAAAGAATCATACATTAAGCTCAGCTAACATTACTAATTAAGCCAAAAATATCACCATCTCATATAATAATAACGTTACTAATTAAGCCTGCTTTGCTTAATCATAATGTATCTGTAGGCCAACAAAACAGTGGGTGAACAAAAGAAATAGTGGCTAAATAAAAATAAAATTTCACCGGCTGAACTCTAGCTAACGTCTATATCGATTCTCCCATATTACTTGAGCCTTATTTTTTAAAAAATTGTGTCCATTCAGCAGAAGGTTGAATGAAAGATATAACATCCTCGATATCTTCATTGGCATAAGTTTGTTCCATCTCTACATGTCTGTTGGTGTAAAATGTTTCAAATGCATCGACACCTTGCTCTCGTTTAATGAAATTATGGAGCAAACAACATGCGTTAACTATTCTTGTCATAACTTACGGAGAAAACCAAGAAGTATCTCTAAGGATGGCCCATCGCATCTTTAAAACACCGAAGGTCCTCTCGATTGCATTCCTAGCCCCCGAATGTTTCGTGTTGAAGTACTCTTTATGAGTATTAGGACGATTTGGACCCCAGTTGGTGTATCCAAAATCACACAAGTAGCATGTTCCTAATTTAATATATAACTAGTTAATTATAGGTGAATAGTATGTTAATAAAAAAAATTCAGAATTTTAATAGTTTCAGAATTTTACCTCTAGGTACTACTAGACCATTAAGGTCTTGATAGGGCATCTTTCAACACTCTAGAATCATGTGTAGACCCTTCCCACCCAGCCAAAACATATATAAATTCCATGTTGGGATTGCAAACTCCAAGAACATTAATTAAGAGGTCACCCTTTCGATCCTGATATCGAGTTTGATATGCTGCCCTAATTCAAAGTTTGACATGAGTAACATCTAAAGCTCCTAAACAATCCTACATAACATAATAAATTAAGGAAGTTAAACTATTCACCTTAAATCTGAACAGTTCAAGTAAGTAAGTAAGTTGAGATATTAACCTTGAAGTACTTCTATGTTTGGCCGGTCGAGTTCTCTAGTATAGGTTTAGGTTGTTTGAGTAGGAGGTGGTGTAGGTTAAGTACCACTTGTAGAACATTATGCAAGGCTTTATGGATAGTTTCTCCATACCGACAAAGGAGCAGCTGAAGTATCCTATTTTTATGGTTATGTGCTATGGTGAAAAGGAACATTACAACCATTTCATCCACACTAATATTTTGTGTACCTTCTAGCCCCCATACATTAACTAGTACCTCACATAGTCTCTTAAATAATCGAAAAGTTCATCGGAATGCAGCTCAAACTAGCGGTGTTAGACTCCCTCTAGTCATGAACCGCACTCTTCTTTGTTCTCGCTCAAAATCTAAGGCTATAGGCTCATACCCTGGTTTCGAGTCTAGAATCAACATCAGAAATTACATGACATAATCTCAACAACAAGGTTAAATATATGCTCATTAGTTTCAAGTACATAACAACAACGACAACAACTCTACGTCTACGCGTTGTATTGACCCGCACCTGCCTAGCCATCATTTACAATTTTACAAAATAAACAAATTCAGTTCATAAATGATACTAAAATAAACCAATCTGAAAGGCTATAGAAAAATTCACAAATATTTCATCCCAACACTGAAATGTCAAATGTGAAATCAAATACCGGAGAATGAAAGTTGGGTGGTGTATCCAATTACATCCAATTCCAACATAAAATCATTTTTTTTTATAAATGAGTTGATTCCCACAAACCTCATTCCCGGACAAGGGGAAAACCTCAAAAAAACCATAATATCTGAAAAATCAAAATCATAATATAACTAGCCAAATGCATCCAATTCCAACGTAATAACAGAGTAACCAAGCTAAGCAATCTATCACCAACCCTAATTCCAACCAAGTTAGTTACAAATCAAATCAAACACCATTATTAGACCAACGCGTTTCATCCAAAGTAGCAAATCCATATACAATCACGACAACCAAAATCGAGAGAAAGAAGCAAGCAATGAAGGATCGACAAGACATACCAGCGAGATTGGGTTGAAAATGAGGATGTCTCGGATGATAAAAAAACCTACATGAAGTAGCAATTCATGAAATCGAACACAGAGGAAGTAGATACAAAGTAATGGAATGAAAAATGATGTAATTTCATTCCTTACCTTGGCGTGATTTCGAAGAAGCCCTCAACAGAGAAATATCGTTGTTGTTCGTCTTTCAGATGGGAGAAAAATTAGGGGTTGAATAGTGAAAGGTTTTGACAGAATGAAAGATGGATTTGCTATATATTATGGTAAATCTATAATTCATAGAAAGTTAGGGGCATTTTTGGAAAAAAAAATTGAATACACCCCAAATCTCTCATGCAGGCTAGTGATTTCATTTCGGGTTCGAATTCTACATGGGCCCACACAAAAAATTGAATTTTTCAACATTCTCTTTTAATTAATGAATGTCTAAATAATCTATTTGGTTTAAATCTCTAAATTAGAGATTTTAGACTCCAAATCACCCAAAATCACTCAAACACAATCACTTGCACAAACAACCCTTTAAACGTATTTGTGGAATTTGTAATTTTCCAAGTTCCAACAATGGCGAAACTTCCAAACAACTATCCTTCTCCACGAAATCCCACAATTTTCAGGTTTCGACTTCGACCCACACTGTAACCTATACCCTATACTATACTTTTGCTCTTCTTCAATGTTCACAACCACCACATCGGATTCTCATTCAAGACCAAGGAAATTTCCAAGAAACTCCCCATCGTTTCCCTAATTGGGTATCATCCCAAAGCTCAGAGCTTTTACTGCTACCACCTCAAAATAGCTATCTTCCACTTAACAGCACATCACTGCCCTCTCTCCAATTCAAATGTATGCAGAGAAATCAACTCCCTTTTCAACAAAGGGGGCAAAATATGGCTTCTGGATTTTCCTTAGATTCACATTTAGCCTTTGCTCTCGCCTTGACCATCTTGTTCAGCAATCCTAGCATGTCCTCTTCTTCTTCCGCACCACCGCCATTTCCAGACAGTGATTATGATGGGGCAACTCAAGTTGGTTGGAAAGTTGAATTCATTTGTTTTGCATCAATGTGTTTGTTTGCCATCATCGGCTGCGTCTTCTTTGTTTGTGTGAGTATCTTCATCAAAAGAACTATTGTCATTGTTCAGGTATTATTGGGCTTACACCTCTTGTATTTTCTTTTGTTTTCTGTAATTTCCCTCCAAAATGTTAAGTCTTCAATTTACTGATGATGTCTTTCAATTATCGTTCATCATCAAGGTTCTGCTATCTGCTAGAGCTGGCGATGTTGGGATTGTGCTCCACGACATTGCTAAAAGCAGTAAGCTGAAAGAATCAATGCTGAAAGGTATATGTTGCAACTCGTCTCCATTCAACGTTTCATAAGAAATATGATTCTTGATTCCAAACATTACCGATATTTCCCGAAGTTGGAATCTCATCATCAGTGTTTGAAATTGTCCTAATTAAGAGTCTCTTATTGCAGAGACCGTTAACACGCTGCTGCGACACCAACAGAGCGTCATCTACGGCTCCACATCTGTAAAGGCTATATGGAATACTCATTGATTGGAAAATTGTTTCCAAAGCGTTGTTTGTTTTATCATCCCCACTTTGTGCATGGCAGGTGAAACGTGGACAACTGGAAGAATTAGGGGGCAAACAAGTGAAGAAGCACGGTGGGAACGGCTGGGTCTTACTTGACAATCTTAAATATGTGCCTGAACGTACTCCCAAACAGGCCAAGGATTATACTCTGGTTGGTAACTGAGCTTTTGTTGGGTGAATTTATGGCCAAGTCTTTCCATGAGTTTCACCAACTTATGTTCTTGTTGATGTCACAGGTGACCATCATGGCTACTACTGTTGGTGATTATCAAACACTTCCCACCATTGAGACAAGTGGGGACATGAAACAAGTTCTCAATCTTTTGATTACCAAGATGCGGATTATTCATGTAAGCATGTCCTTGGAATGGAAAGCATAGCCATTGATGATGTCACATTCTTTATACAACAACAACTCACAGATTATTTTCTCAGCAACTATTCTTGTTTATCCACTGAACTGAATTGGTCTCTTCTTAATATTGTGCCTTGTTTTACTTTGCTACAACATATTTCCTCGAGTGTGTGGCTCGTTTCGGTTTATTTATTTGTTAATTTTCTTTGCAGGATGAAGTGGTGTGGGCTTATATAGATCCTTTATCGATGGAGGGGTTGCTTCAGAGTTGCCCTGATCTGGTTTCTATCCTAGCTTAACAAGTATGGTGCAATTCACCGCGACATGGATCATCAGTTTGTTTATCTTGGTACTGATTGGAATTGTTTGAAGAAGGTATTAGAATGTAAGCAAGTGACTTCATTCTCAAGGCATTTGGTTGGTGTTTATGTACTTATTTTGACGTCGGAACCTAATCTAAACTACGGATCGAATTCCGGTAGCTAGGGAAAAGGATCCTGCTTTCAAATTATGAAAATCCTGATCAGCGAAGCCTCCCAGGAAAAGGATCCTACATGTTGAAGATTATGCAGGAAAATTAATATCCAAATTACCCGTCTAATATATATAGAAATATTGTTAACATGGATTCACATATGATACTTTCATTAACTTTTATTGGCTCCATTTTTTCCCACCAAACATATTTCTTCTCTCATAATTTTCTCAACCAAATTTTTTTATAACAAACGTGAATAGTTAAAGGAAAAAAAGTTTAGTATTTTAATTTTTTCTCATATATTTTCCCTTTAAATTTATAAATTTATTTTTCTTCCGTAACACTTTATATATTACGTAAAATATATTGTTATCTTTACTAATGGTGGTGCAGTCCCGCGTTATTCTACCATTGACCGTCGGTCTAGATTATACCCTTTGCTTAACAGTCTTACAACCCACGACATGTCAACTGTATCTTCCACAACCACTATACACCCTGATGGCACATATCATGTTAGCTCAACAACAACAATGCTAGCTCAACCTGCACCCCACGTAACACTCCCCCCCCCCCCCCCCTGCGGGTTAGCCCCAATTATGAAGCCAAAACATCAACTATCGTGGATGATGATTCCCCAACCATGATGTTTGATGATGAAATTTTAGATCTCGGACTTCCTACGTGCATGTGTAAGCATTATGGTGCATTATTTTGGATCTACGAGGCACGTAAATGTGCATGTCGTCGAACGAACCCGCAATATTCATTATGCTGCCAACTGGGCAAAGTTGATTTACTCTTGCTTCCAGCAACACCTGCTTAATTAAATAAGTTACTATCGCAAACTGGTGATGCTTTCTCCAAACACTACAAGGACAACATCCGATCATATAATGCAGCCTTGTCATGGACCTCCTTCTGAGCTAAACTTGACCCGCGCTTGGTCAATTCACGCGCCCCCTACTCATTAGTCCTCAACGGTGAAAATTACCATTATATGGGATCGTTACTGTTGGAAATATGCACCAAGGACTCAACCTTGGTGTGATCCCAAAGATAGGATGGATATGTGAGTTGAAGGGAAACCTCACTTAGCTCGGGAACTAGCTGAACTAGCTAGCATCAGCTCTTCGTTGAGCTAAGCCGAAGCTAGGGGACCGACACCGAAACTCGTCCGGCTCAAACTTGAGCTGGTTGATAGTGTCACTAGCCGAGATACTCACCGAGCCGGAGTGAAGGTGGTAAGCTAGGCAGCAGGTGTGGTAACACTCCCACCTAGGACGAATGGGCACACACCCTTTCGTGTGATTCGAACTCTGTCTGAATTGTTTTCCCTCCAAAACCCGTAGGGAACTGATTGGCTGTTGCCTAAAATCTATCCTTGGGGATAATGACACCTTTTGGTGCTAAGTACTCACACCTACTCATCCCTGCCCCCCCTTTGCCTATATAAGAGAGGCAATAAGTGTGCAGAAACACACAGAAACTAACATCTATCCTTGCCTACGAATTCTGAGAGTGAATCAAGTATCTGAAGCCTAAGAACTTGAGTGAGACAGTCTTATCCTCGGAAGGGATTTCCTGATACCCAAGGCTTGTTAGGGTGAAAATACTCTTTTCGGAAAGTGGTGCCCACGATTCTATCTTAATCCTAGATCTCTTCTTCTATCAACACTCGAACGATTGCTACTTGGAACCTCATAGCCAACAGTTACTTCCCCCTGAAGGACAACCTCCATGATATACCCAATTGTATGCCCATGACCCAACATCCAAAATTCAAGATAGGGTTGCAAGCATAAAACATGGAACATGAACTTTGAATGAGCAGTTAATGAAATATCTCAAAGCCATGTTAGGTGACATAAATGTCTTGGCACAAAGCTTCAGATGTATTCGTGATGCACTTCAAGAGCCTAGGGATGCCAACCTCCTCCTTCGTATTATCGGCAATCGAGTTCTTCGCGACCGCATGTACGAACTTCCAACAGGCACCGAACTAACAGGGTTAGTCTCATGAGATTTTGAACCGAGCGATGAAGACCGAGACATTATTGTGAACAATCGGTCAACTGGGTTGTGTCGCATCACAAGCCTCAACCTACTATTCCACTCATTGCATTTCCCACTTTTGTTCCCCCATGGAAGTGATGGGTATCATACTCGTATATTTTATAATCTCATGTATGTTGACCCTGAGAGAAAAAGGGAATATGTTACTCAACATGAGTACTACCAGTTCTAGTTACAATATAGAGCAACAGAGGGGAAAACGTTAATACGCTCAGGAAGAGCTCACCAGCATTTCTGCATCGATGCATTCACAACCGTCGAACAAAATATCCTAAATGTTTTACGCCGGCACCAAAAAAAATTCTGCTCCGAACTATATGATGATTTATATAACGCCTATACACAGGGTGATCGTGATTCACAAAACAATGGCCATATAATTAATCCATCTTCATTTACAGGTATGGTGATTGAACCTTCTATTTGTCTATTATCCTTCTACAATAAACTCATCATAATTCCTTATTCGTGACCATAAATAACAGGCGGTGTGCGGTACATGCAACAATTATACCAAGATGCATTGGCAATTTGCCAGTATTATAAAAACCCAGATCTTTTTATTACTTTCACTTGCAATGCACAATGGCCAAAGATAGTGAAAGCATTTAAAGAAGACGTCGGCACCCACGGCAATGACAAGCCGATGATTATTGCCTGTGTATTCCGCATGCGCTTAGAACTCCTAAAAAAGACCTCCAAAAGATCAAGTACTTTGGTCGCTCCATTGCAAGTAAGTGCTTATTTTGTCCAACTTCCTACTTTTTACTATCTTACCTTCATTACAATATTTTATTCATTTAAATTGTCATCTATAAAGACAACAAATTTCCATTTCTATTTCACATACGCATACAGTCAAATTCCAAAAATGTGGTTTACCTCATTTGCGCATTATTTTATGGTTTGCAGATGCTTACAAACCTAAGACACAATCTATTGTCGCTAAAATAATCTCAACTGAGTTGCCAAACACAACAAGAGACCCTGTCAGTTATGCGGCTATTACCAAATTCATGTTCCACGGGCCATGTGGTTCAGGTCGACCTTCTTCTCGCATGAAGGATGACAAGTGCTCTAAATATTATCCAAAAAATTTTGCTACTGAAACCACATTTTATGATAATGGATATGTTACATATCGGCACCGTCAAACAGACATCACTACTTCAAAAATAGAACCATTCTAGACAATGGATTTGTGGTCCCATACAACAGAGATCTTATTATCAAATACCATGTGCATATCAATGTCGAAGTTTGTCATAAAGGCCAGTTGGTCAAATATTTATTTAAATACATCAAAAAAGGACCTGATCGACCAGAAGTTACAACTGAGCGAATTCCTGTGCCAGGAGATCTAGGTGAACCAATTGATGAAATTTCACAATTCTTTGACTGCAGATCAATATCATCATACGAAGCAGTTTGGCGACTATTCAGTTTCTCCATTCATGACTGTACCTCTTCCGTATTCCGGTTATGCGTCCATCTTCCAGGCAAAAAACCAGTCACTTACAAAGAGGGCCAACCATTGTCTTCAACCATTCATGGACCTGATATCACAAAGACTATGTTGATAGAGTGATTTACATTGAATAAGACATCTCCATTAGCAAAGAAGTACACATATTCTAATATTACAAATGCCTATGTTTGGGATAAACAAAGTTGCCAATGGAATCTCCGTAAAAGAGGTTTTTTCATCGGTCGTGTTGCCAATGTGCCACCCAAAGGAAACGATGGTTTATACCTTCGAATGCTCCTGAAAAAAGTGTAAGGTGCCTTAAGCTTTGCAGACTTACTCACTGTCAATGGCATTGTATATCCCGACTTCCAAAAAGCATGCCAAGCACTTGGCCTTCTCGTAACTGATGATGAATGGCATGACGTCATGGCTGAAGTTGCACATTGGGGAATGTCACCTATGATACGGACCACGTTTGTTTCACTTCTCGCGTTTTGCAATGTCACCTCACATATAGCACTCTTCAACCAATGGTGGCCCTCAATGGCTGATGATTATAGACGACGCTTGCAGGATCCTTCAGAACACCCAATTCAAGAACCCCCTTCAGAATTGGTCTGTAACCAAGTTCTGCAAAGTTTGTCATGCCTCTTGCACAACTACTCAGCCACTTTGGCACACTTCAATTTTCCATCACCGACCATATTTACTACAAGCGATAATAATGAGGATTTGGTTTCCCACGAAATACAATATGACAGATCAAGTGAATACTCAACATACACTGATAGTCTAGCATCTTTGAATCACCACCCAAGAATTGCCCACGATGCTATCATGACAACACCTTAACAACGAACTGGCAAACTCTTTTTCTTATATGGTCATGGTGGAACAGGGAAGACATATCTATATAATTGCATCATTTCACACGTCTGAAGTAAAGGCCAAATAGCTCTGGTTGTCGCTCCATCAGGCATAGCAGCAACCTTATTACCTGGGGGTGTCACTGCACACTCGCGCTTCAAGATTCCTATCGACGTTGACCATGCATCAACATGTTCAATTAAAAAGGGAACAACACAGGCCCGACTGATGCAACTGGTCATGTTAATTGTTTGGCATGAAACACCAATGGTTCATAGATTGTCTTTTGAGGCAGTTGATCACACTTTATGTGGCATCATGAACATGCCAACTAATGGTCCTAATTACAAACCGTTACATGGGAAAATAGTTATACTTAGTGGCGATTTCAGACAAACATTGCTTGTCATCACCAATGGTACACGTGGGGATAATATTACAACAAGTTTAAAACAATCGTACCTATGGCATCATTGCACGTTGCGTCAATTACACACTAATATGTGTATCAATCAGCCCAGCACCAATACAGATGACCAATTTAACGGCATGCAGTTTTTCAAATTGGATGTTGGCTGTAGGCGACAGAAAGCTACCACAGATACAATCATCAAGACAACAAAATTCTGATTGGATACAAATTCCTCAATGCTTTATCATCCCAAAATCCTGCAACCTGATTGCAAACCTTGTGGCTCGAGTCTACCCTAACCTCACCTCCTCCTATCAAAGTGTTGCCTACATTCGTAGTAGGGCAATTGTCTCTCCAACCAACAACATTGTCAATAAAATTAATGATTTTTTCCTATCTCAACTACCAGGTGAACAAAAAATTTATTTGAGCTCAGATACGCTCACAACATCTGGGCCCAACCAAGCCAGCTTGGAACAAGACTATTCACAAGAATTTCTAAATGGATTGTCCTTCAATGACATTCTTGAGCACCAACTACGATTCAAGCCATACACCATTGTCATGCTATTACGCAACCTAAATCCATCAGCAGGACTATGCAATGGAACCCGCATCTTGATAACACATTTGGTGACCAATGTCATTCATGGTCTAATCACTGGAGGATCATATGAGGGAACAATTGCCATTATACCGAGTTCCTGGATTACACAAATCCTAAGTGGCCGTTCACACTAAAGCGACGTCAATATCCTCTCCGTATTTGCTATGCAATGACAATCAACAAGAGCCAAGGCCAAACACTTGACGTAATTGGCATCTATCTACCTACACCAGTGTTTAGCCACGACCAGTTATATGTTTCCCTATCACGCGTACACACAGTAAATGGAATTCACATCATCCTAAATAATGACATTGACATTGCCCCCGCTAGCACACGAAACATCGTTTACGAAGAAGTTTTCAGGACCTCAACCAACTTCCAATAACCACCCAACCACAACTCTAACTGCTTAGTACAACTAATATCCATGTATCTTTCCGTACTATTCAATATCTTTTCTTCTTCGTTGTAATATAACATCTATGTCATAATATATTCGCCGGATTAGCATACACATATTATGCACCAATCAAACTGTAAGCGGCAACGCATGATAAAAAAATCTAGTTCACTTATATAGTTGTAGAGATATAGTAATTGGTTGAACAACATTTCTTGTGATGATACAATTTACATGGGTACGTTATCGGCAAAACCTCAAATTTAGTTTCTGTATGAACAAGTATATATGATAATCTGATTGGCCCTGACATTGAGCGGAATTCGGCTCTTGTCGAATGAATTCAGTGCTTTTCTTTTCTATCATTCGATATCGTTGCTTTGATCGACTCCCTTTAGAGTTGAGACAGTAGTAGTACAGTTTAGTTTGCTCATTAATCATGCATTGTTTTGGTTGCTTATTTTTGTGCAGGTGGAGGTGATATGGGGTCATAAGGATCCTTCATCAATGCAGGAGGCGTTGCTTGAGAGTCGCCCAAATCTGAATTCTATCTTAGTTTAAGTACGATTCCAAGCCGGCAGGAAGTGAGCAAGTGGTTAATGTGTTGTGTTTAAATTTAGGTGAAGTTTCGATTAATATAATGTAGCCTTCAGAACAGTTGTTGCCTGTCTCAATCCATATTATCATGTCATTATGTCTTTCCGAACTTGTGGTCAATGCTGGGAATGAGTATTCATCTTCCTTCAATTTTCAGGAACAACTCAAGTATGATGATTCCTTTCTCAGATACTTTCTTTATCTCTGAGTTTTTAGCAGACCCTGGCTAACTTGGGTATGAACGGTCAATGGTATTCTTCTAGGTCGGAACTTGCGTACGTTGAGAAAGACTAATGTTTGTGTAAGTGAAAAGTCTAGGAAGAGTTTCTCTTAATTCACGGTCCAGGCTATCTCCATGTTTAGAATTCCGATATACCATTTCAAATTCTAACAATCCAAACCTAGTATTTGTTTTTTGTGGACCCAACTGCTGCTCTTCTGTTACTCTGTTTCTAGCCATAACCCAACTGCCTGATATGTATTATATTTCGTAGATTCTTCATCCTCGTCAATCATTTGGATCTGACAGCCTACATGCAGACTGGGTGCAGTACGTGCAAATTATATCCTATTCAAGAAATCTACCATGTCTTTTTCCCTGAGAATATATACTACGTCTTCCTGTCCTGTATTGGCTGTATGCAAACCATCGTTGGAGTCTCCTGCGATTTTAGAAATGCTTCCAAGATTGATGGGCCAAGTTAGACTTAAGTACACGAGATAAAAGTTATATTCTTTAAAACCCACCACGTTCACCATTAATTTTGTATTATTTTTTATAATTGATAATACAGAAACTTCCGTATTATTGTTCACCTCATATTATTCCGTCCAATTTTTTTAATAAAAAAGCGATATGGATTGATCGGAGTGTCAATGAATTGTTACATCTAAATAATTTAATTTGTTAATAAAAAAATTAATTATAAATCTTATACCACCCTCCGCCGACAAACTTTATATATTTTTATTTAGTATCAAGTTCCGGAAAGAATTAACCATATTTTGGTATAAATTCTAACTCCTGAACATAAAGTAGAGAGTTGGGACACGGAAGATGCAACTTTTGGAGATAAAAAAAAAGGCCAGTGGAGGAATCTGGGTACGTGTTAGAATAACCTTTTTCCACTTTGCATCATTCTCAGCATCTCTCATAAGCATTTCATGAATGAAAGGATAGAGATGATTAAAAGCAATGGCTGCGTATGAAGAAGACAGGTCAGGGTATCAAACCCTTGAAGAGACAGATACCAGCTTTTCTGGTTTGCTCTCCGAATTTTGCTTTCTCTGCCCATACATTCATTTCACTCTCATTTCCTCTTTATATTTGTAGGCACGAATAGTTCATAGTGACCTAATTATAACATTTTTGTTCAACAACAGATCGAATTACTTGGCAGGCAGGTTGGTAATTGATGTTCACATTCAGTGCTGATGATAGATCATGTGAGGACTATCAGCCTAAACCACAAACTCTGCAAATTGCCAACTCGAGTTTTGTCACAATTTTGTCATTATACATTCAGTTGTTAGCTCTGCTAGTCCAATCTCGAGTTATACTATGGTTAGTCTTGATAATTATGGACAATGCACATTAATTAGTAAACCTCACTCTGTGTGATATAATATTCTTCCCGCTTAATCATACAGCCTCATAAATGCCGCAAAAAGAAGAAGAAGAAAACACTAGAAAATAGGGTATTAAACATCTACAGCATCAACCGGAAGGGAAGCAGCTCTATGAAGTGATTTTGGTACCAAAGTTGCTTTGCACAGAGTTGAAGTACCTACAGCAACACTCCCTATTCTCTCAAAACTCTTGAAACTGCCAGACGTGCTCAATTCCTTGCGGCTTTTAGAAGAAGCTGCTCGATTCAGTGATTGCACTCCGCTCTCCTTATGCATTCGCGGTTGATTGTTGCTGTTATCTCTTGTCAGCCTTGGTAGTTTTACAACACTTGCATCTTTCTTGCTTTCCACTTTACTTGAGTCTCTTGCGGGTGTTCCGGGTCTGGGTTGTTGGTGTCCAAGCTGTTGGTCTCTAACTTCCCTTAACTGCATCTCAAACTTTGCCTTGACCCACCTCAGCTCATGCCTGATCTCGTTCTCATAATCCTCCCAGTACGAAGTCGACATTGAAGGGTTGGACGAGATAGAGTTTCTTGCACTGCAAGCAACTTCTCCTTCTTCTTCAGGACTGTCCATCTCTATGGTCCGCTCTTCATGTATTTGAGCACCATGTTTTCCGTCTCTCTCTGCTCCTTCCACTTGGTACGTTATCTCCTCGAATCGGCCATGAAACGATGCACTCCTATGATGGCGAGGAGGATGAGGAGCAGCAAGAGGAGGAGAAGGAGGAGGAGGTGGCTGTGAGTTGTTGGCATTCGAACAACCATTTGTTATCGATTCCTTCTTCCATTCCGGAACTAAGGAGGCAACCTCATCATCAATCATGTCAGCTATCTTGATTGCATCTTCATCAGAAATGGCAAGTTCAGATACCATTTCTGTCACAACACTCACAGCCGTATCATTCTCAACATCAAATGGGAAGTAGATGTTCCGGATTCGGCCTACACATTGGCAAAAAAGAAAAAGAGTTTGCTTCATAGGATGTTCTCCTGGCTCAATTATATCAATCTGAACCCTCTCCTAACAATTCGAGTTATTGGGATGCAACGAGTTATGACATGCTATCAGAGCATTACGAGACCAATAGATCTTTGTTTCGTATCTAGGTAAGCCCCCCGTCCATGCACATGACTTACAGAAGCTATAAAAACGTTATTGGGATGCAACGATTTATGACAGGCATCAAAATGTGTACTTTAAATAAAAACACTAACCTTGGGTATCTGAAACTTTGAGCCTTAAGAAGATGCCATCCTCATCATCACGCTTCCAACCTTGAATTGCAATTTCAACATCTGTGAAATGCTTATCATCTTCACAAGCATAAAGATCAATTTCACTGTCATGATCAACAGGAGGGTATTCGTGAACGTAGCCAAGGTAATGGCCATCGCCGTTGATAAAGCTTCCATGGTAGTCAGACGACCTCGAGTCATATCCATAATCATCAATCTGAAGGAAAGGATCCAATAAAAGCTCTCTAGCAGAGAGTCTATTGGACACGGTGGCCAAACATTTTTCAACAAACTGCCTTATCTCTGGGTCATTCACTTGGTATAAAGCTTCTGGCTTTTTTCCCTATTCAAATAACAACGGTGCAGAAACTGTTATGGCCAAGAATAATACTTTGAAGACTTGTGAATGAGAATGAGATTGAGTTGTTGTTTTCCTTACCGCCATAACTCTCTTGTAAATCTGAGCAGCGTGGGTGCATTCACTGTATGGGTATTCAAACGTAACCATCTCCAACACACACATCCCAAATGAATATATGTCCACTAACTCATTGTATTCCTCTTCATAAACCTCTGGAGCCATGAACTCCGGAGTTCCTGCATAGACAAAGAACATTACAACTCAGAGATGGACTTAACTTGAGAACAGTGAAATGGAAGATTTTTGCAACTTACCAACACAACGGGCGGCATGTGATTTCCTGAGGATTGCAGCAAGACCAAGATCACCAATCTTAACCTGGCCTTGATTGCCATTGATAAAAATATTATCACATTTAAGGTCTCTGTGGATAATGGGAGGGTCACGGCTGTGGAGATAAAGTAGGCCTTTCAGGATTTGCCTACACCAATGCTTCACTGCTCTAATATTCACCCTCTTGTGTTTTAGCCTATACCTTGAAGGAAAAAAAACCACAAAAGGAGACATAAATATATAACACGCTTTCCTAATAGAGAGAAATCCAGTAAGGAATCAAGAAAATGCGTACTGTCTGAGAGTGCCGGAGGTGAACATCTCAGTGACGAAATTAATGTTTCTACTAGGAACATCAACCCAAGAAGAGTAGAACTTCATGATGTTGTCGTGTTTCAGAGTCTTGAGGAGGTGAATTTCGCAGTAGAGCCTCTCCAGATCCCCTGGGCTCTGCATGAAATCCGTCAGCTTCACCTGATTCCACGCCACTTCAATTCCTTCATATTCATCAAACGCCTTGTATCTGAACACACACACACACACACACGACAATCATAGAGTATTATTATTAGAACCCAAAAAGGAGGCAAAAAAGAAAGAAAGAAAGAAGCAGAGTTTATTCCGTACACTATCTTGGAAGCTCCTTTCCCCAGAATTTCATTGTACTGCAGCAGCAGCAGCAGCAACATACAAAAAGAAGAAAAAGAAACCCAGAAAACCGTCAACCAAATGCACTGCAAGGAAAGAAAGGAAATTGTTGGAGGGGGTGTTGAGGTAATTTACTCTGCGGTATCTGCCACTGGGATCAACCTCCACAAATTCAGGAACACGATCTGGGGATTCAAGTTCATGCCTTTGAAGATGACTCATTTCTGGGTTGTCTGAATCCATTTCTGGCCTGCTACTACAAAGGATTAGCAGAAGAAGATGAAGAAGAAGAAGGAGGAGAAGTAAAGCCAGACAATTAGGCGACACTCACCATCTATATGTTGAACCAACCAACCAACAGTAGAAAAGTTAAGAAAAAAGACAAGAGTAAGGATTACCTTGAGGAATCCTCCATTAATTAAACTGAAGTAAAAAAGAAGTGTGCTGCGGGTCAAAAATTTCAAGTACCTTGGGTTTGGTTAGCTACTGGCCGAGAAAGAGCACAGAATCATTCGTAAATATATGAAGCAGTCGCGGCAGAGGCACAGAGGAGGGGTTGCCTGTGTTGTGTCTCTTACGCAGCACAACCGACCAATGTACTGTACTGATGCCATTACCTTACCTGCAAAACGCCGCTCTCCTTTTTATTAATTTATGAATTTGTCGTGTGTTTTTTTAAATATTAATTAATTGTTTTGTCCTTTTTCTCCGACTGTGTCGTCAGTCCTCACACTTTCTGCTGCTTTTGTTTCTCCATCTCATCACGCGCTGTAAAACACCTCCATCAATTTCTTTTGTTTTCCAGCGCACATACCATAATCGGTCCTTTTCAGTTTTTGGTCGTTTAAACCCGCAGTTAGATGTGTGTCTCTAAGCCTTTGTGTTTGTCTATCACTCCAATTCTCACTTCCTGAATAGATAGCTTCACTTTGGGTGGCGCAACAGGGGTTGTCCGGCTTGAGACCTCAGAGGAAGAGGATGTGTGTTTAGTAGTTAGTTTATTAGTAATTAAGTTGTCCGGCCTGGGGGAATTGGGGAGACTGGCCTCTCAACACCTGTTTCCTCCCGCAGCATTCGGCAAAAACCTATTGTTTTGTTCAGTCAAACAATTGAACTTAATCTAATGGTTTCTTCATCGAATTCCTTCTACAAATAAAAATTTCAATCTAAATCTTCCGATCACTGGATAAGCCCGAACCAAGTGTGACAAAAACGACACAAGGTGAGTTAGCCTCGTGGTAACTATTTCTACCAAACAATGTCATCTCACACAGCATCTAATAAGTAAATCTCATCTTACAACAATATGCTTTCTTCAATTACATGCTTTTCAACAAACGATTTTGAGATAATAAGTTAACCTCAAATATGACTTTCAACCAAAATAAGTCAGTCTAAGTGTATCTTTATATAAACCTTATATAATTCGTCAGAGTCCCAATGACCGAGTTAGTCGCTTCCTGTATCTTGATGCGGCTACTTTCAGTTTCAAAAGTTTGTCAACTTCCACCAGTTGGAGAAACTCCAATTCCTCGATCCCGTGTATCTTCTCCAACCGCACGCATTCCAGTGCTTTTAGTTTTCATAGATTCTTGGCACCAGTTAAGTTCAATTCCTTGATAAAATAGCAATTAGTGACTACTAGCTTTTGCAGCGACTCCAATCTTTCAAGCCCTCTAATCTCAGTCAAATAAATACAGTCCTTAACATTCAATTTCTCCAAATGTGTAAGCCTACACAGATCCGGCAACTTCTCGATCGACTTGCACATATCTTTAACAATTTGATATTGATAGGGAGATCTGGAAGTTGGGGCGGCATGTCATGAAGAGTGTAGAAATCCTTATAAGTTAACTTCTGTAGTTTTTTGCCAAACTGGGACAGTGACGGTGGTAGCAATTGTAAATCCCCATACATTACCAGTGATAAAACCTCGAGTGATTCGAGAGATTCAAGGCCTTCAACCTTTGCTAAACAATCACACGAATGTATTTCCAAAAATGTTAAGGACTCCTTTAATCCTGACAGACCTTGGATTTCTGTCAGATGCTCACAACCAATGATGCTAAGACTTTTTAACTTGGTCAGATTCGCCACATCTGGGAACTTGCCCACTACGCCACAATGTTTCACAAACAATACGGTAAGCTGCACAAGAGTTTCAAGTCCTTCCAGATTTTCCATATTCTCGACGTCCCTTAGGTATAGAGTGGCCAACATTTTCAGCTCCCCCAGACCAAGAATCTCGCGCACACTGACGTATTCCAGCCGCAGTTCAGTCAGATTACTGAGATTTATCAAATTGGCCAGAGTCTCCAAGAACCAACAACAATTAACATCCAGTAGCTTTAGAGATGATGGGAGGGCAGGAGAAGGATGATCTAATCCTAGAGTAGTATGAGATGATGATGATGAACAACAGCTGACAGTTAAAGTCTCCAACTTTAACAGTTTCCACAAATCTGCTGGAATTTCAATCTCGGGGCAGCCTAAATAGTGTAGCTCCTGTAATTGATGGAGCTGCAGTAGGTTAACATCATTTGGGCACGACGAGATAGACAGATGTTTTAAACCCGTGGGGATATCTTCTCTCACCTTCATCGGTACCTTATGACTTGTAGTCAAGTTCAAGGTTTCCAGAGAGGATAATTTACTAATACTAAAAGGAGTTTCTCTAAATTGAAAATTCTGTAGAACAATCTCGTGGAGATTCTGAAGCAACCCAATGTCACCTCTCAGCTCTGTTAGTCTGGTGTCATTGAGCACAAGTGATTTTAGGTTTCCGAAGTTGCAAATGTCTAGATGGCCTTTCATTCCCAGGTAGTACAATTGTAGTACCTCTAGACCTCCACATGAAGCCAAATCTGGGAACTCCGCCATCCAACTACATTGTCGTAACTTCAAAACCTTGAGCTTACCAGCTTCCTGCATCATATTAATGAACACTCACATGAGCTTTACTAGAAAAAGAAGGAAACAAACAGACAACCTCATTCAATAAAATACCTTGATTCCTTTCCAACCTCTCCTTGGAGGGCTTTGGTCAGAACCAAACAAGTCTAGAATCACACATTTGCTTATATTGAGATTGGCCAGAATTGGACCATGAGATTCGAGATGAATCCAACGTATATTTGGAAGGAGCTATCATCTCAGCCAGCTCAGCCAGCTCCATCAAACACCATTTGCTAGAAGCATAGTTTTCTGTGAAGATTGGGATGCAAATTTTGGATTCAGAGATGGCTTGGACTAAGAAAGGGGCAATTGTCTCCCCTTTGAGTAGCTCTTCCTCGTCCCTAAAGGTCCGAATCTTGGAACGAACCAAACTCCTGTAGAGATGGTCAGCAAAGGTATTGCGGACGTCACGACCACAAAAGCTCAGGAAAACCTCATACTCTCCATCTGGAAGTGGAGGCATATGATGATCAGACGGTGTAGAGGAACAAGATTTGGAGGAAGAGGCTTGGGGATGAGTCATTTTGGTTGGCCAAACAAAAACAGTTGTAACATGGATGAACTTTGACCAACTAGGGAAAGTAAGTTTGAGAGTGGGGGAAGAAGAACAAACAGATTAGGAGTAGATGGATGGAAAATTTCAGAGTGAAGAGGACAATAATGAAATACACCATATCTTATTTTCATATGCGGAATTAATAGTCTATTTTGTACGGCTAGGCTAGTCTTTTAAATTAATTCATACTGATTAGTCCGCTAAACTTAATCATAAGAAATTAATCTGAGGGTTTGGCTTCTAAACTCAAGTCATTTCTTATTATTAATTCGCATGACTCATATGCTCAAGGTCGCAGCTCATTTTGTTGTAAGAGTTCCTAGTTTAAGGATTAGAGCATTTTATGTAACTAGTTAATCTTTTAACTAATCTAAGGGTCTATGTTATAGATTGTTTTATTAAAACTATCTAATGTGGTTTTCTTTGATAAAGGTTCTTTTCCACCTCCATAATGGTGACTTTTCCGTCAGGTGACTTTTTCGACGCATTCCATAACTAGTTATAGGAGACGAAAACTAGTTACGATAGAAAATAACTAATGATGAGAAAAACTAGTTAATCAAACTAATGAATTGGGAAGGTAACCTTTTGACCTCCGTTGTGGTGTTGAACTTGGCATCTGAGAGAGGTGTAAAAACAATCAATCTAGGAGACTTTAGATAACTATGCAGAACAAAAACAGAGCCACCTCAAAAAAAACATAAGCAAAGCCTTTGCTTTGCCAGCAATTCCTTTAGCTTCATCAGAACAATAAAACCCCTCAAATCATGCAGTAGCTGATTGTCATCGTGAGGGGCAGTGCATAATAACTGCTTCATTAGCTTCACCCATTATTTTCAGTTCCAAGACCTAAAGATGAGCAGTACAGTACTAGCGTCAATGTTAAATTACGCGGTCATTAGTACACTGAATTATGATTTGCTGCCTGCTAAAATGAGGAGCAGCCTGGCGACCAACGGATACCGTTGAAAAGGTGCTGCCTTTAAGCATATAATAATAAATGCCGCATGCGACGAACATGTGTTTCCTTTCAATCTACATGTAGGATCCGTTCAGTACTAAATGTAAGACAACATAAAGCTAGGTTACATGAGTCAGCCTACCAAATGATACAAAGGCAGGGTTAAAAACAAGCAGTACGTGTGGCTTCGTAAGCAAGATTGTAAACTTGCCTGGCATTTTCAATGTTTGTTCGACATCTCAATAAAGTTACTTTTCATAGACGGGAGCAGAAAGAAATTCCCATGGTTTTCCAGAGCTGCAGCTTACCTGATTCATCGTTGTCGGCAGGGCGGGCATGAAGGAGGATGAGGTGATCTCCGTAGCGAGCTAGGTTGTCGATGGCCCATTTTAGCACCTTTGAGAAATCCACAGCAACTCCAATTCCCCAGTCGCTGGCCCATCGTCTTTTCTTCCCAAACAGTCGATAGGTCTCGATCGCTCCTCAAGTGCTGTTGGGGTAATTTTCAGAGTTGTCGGTGTTTTCCTTTGCTCTGCAAGCCACTGCCGGAGTTCTTCTGCAGTATCGATAACTCTACCGGCGGATTGGAGGAATGGAGAGACAGCTAGCTACTGCCGAGTGGTTCAGTTAATTATTAGAATCAATAATTAATAAAAGGGATTAATATCAAAAATGGCCCCTCTATTATTACAAGTTGATATATGAGCCCCTCTACTATGTTTCTTCTGACTCAAACCCCCAAACTTTACTCTGATTAACAATCAAGCCCCTCTATATTTTTTTTGCTCGCCAGAGTCCGTTTGTAATGAGTCAGCGAATACATGTCGGTTTATGGGCTGATGTGGTGGTGCTGATTGGAGTTTCCATAATTTTTGTTAAACCCTTTATTAAATGTGCATATTTTTTTATTGTTTTTAACAAATTCTGTCTGATAAGAAAATTAGAGCAATGTAATCAGAAAAAGAAAATCTGAGTATATAACAATTAAGCAATTAAAAAATCTTTCATCTCCTTCTCCATCTCCTTCCATTGTAGCTCTCTATTAGCTTATTTAATTGGTGTTGGTCGGCTGGTCGGGATCATTAGCTCATGCTTTAATTTGTGTATTTGAGTTTCCGTTCTTCTATTTGAATGGTTATTGAACTTCTTTCACTTCCTCGTTTAACTGAAGCTTCAGGTTCATGAACTGAAACTGAAGCTGCATAGAGTGATTTCAATAGCTTCCTTACTTTAATCGAAAGTAGGCAATAAGAGGACAAAAGTGATACAATGTATATGATTATATGTTCTTTGGATCCGATTTTGCTATAACGAGATGAATGTTGGAATTTGAAAAAAAAATATTTGTACTGAGACGAAGAAATATCCTCTCTTCCTTATAGGGTTGTAGCATATTGAAGGTAAAAAGAAGAACAAATCTACTCTACCTTTACATTGCTCAGATTTCCTTATTTGATGGAGATTTTTTTATTACAAATATGTACATTAAATAAGGTTGACTAAAATTAGTAAAAATCCCAGTCAGCAACGCTACATCAGCTTATAAACCACCATACACGGGTTGACTCATAAACAACGAACCCCGACGACCAGACAAGATAGGAAGGGGCTTGTTGAATCGAAAGAAACATAATAGAGGAGCTCATATGTTAACTTGTAATAATAGATGGGCTACTTTAAATATAATCTCTAAATAAAAGAAATTCCATGCCCAAATAAATAAGACGAGTGGTAGCACTTACATGACCGTAGGAATGGTTGATGGAAACGCAGTTAATTATTAGTGTAACTGCGTAAGAAAGCTCAAGGGGCACTGCCCTGCTATCAACTCAATCACTCAACCAAGCCTCTATGGTAAAATTGGACTTTGGCTTTATTGGGTTTATTGAGATCAATCTGGTGAATTAAAGAAACTAAGTGCTCAGTTACATTTGAGCAGATACGATTGTACAAAATGCCCATACACATTTACATGAATCGAAAACTAAAGCACACCAAAACGAAAAGAGAACAAATAACGATTATCTCTCGATTTAATCATTTTCGAATCAACAACACTGTAAAATATACTTCTCACAAGTTTTATTTTATAAATGATGGATGAATAATAATGATGACAGAATCAGTGTACAAGACGTACATGATAACAACATAAAAATTTGGCAATACAGTAGAAAGTATAATCAAATTGACCATTCTTGCACCTAAAATTCTTAATGGTAACTTATTTTGAAGTGAACACATGATAGGTTTTATTCATAGATTGAACTCCCTTTACTTAGAAAAAATTAGATACGTGAGATGGGTTTGTCAATGAGAGACTCAAAAACACCCAATTTAATGGTTCCAAATCCGTCGTCCTTCTTGTAAGCCAAGTGCAACGCAGTGTTCCATTTCCAGAACAATTCCCTGCATTCCTTGGGAACCGTATTGGTCTTACTTTCATCCCAAACTAACCTCACCAGTTCCTTGGTCTTATATTCAATTAGCCCTTTTATTTCTTCATCAATTTCTTCTCTAGTCTTGCACCCTTGGCTCATCAGCACTAGATTCCAGTTTTTTTCTTCAATATCCCTCTGTTACAAAACAGATCACAAACCCAACCGCTCATGAATGATTATGTCGAGGCAAACACTAAAATCCACAAGTACAAGAAGGATGTCGACGAACTTACATCTATTGATACCCGATCATTCAAAAGACGCCCGCAAGCACTCATCGTGTTGAATAGGTTGGCAACTTCTGGACCCCTGGCCACTTCATCAGGAAGCTTCGGTCCTAACAAGTAGAGGGCCGGCAGAATAATCGGTCCTAGACCAACTGTAACGCTTCCGCTGCTCATGTACTCCTCTAGGGTTGGTGGCGTATCATTTTCAGATCGTTGCGATTCTCGCAGTTGGCATCGCAAATAATCCAACCACTTTGTCAAAAAACAGGAAAGAAAGAGTCAGTGTATGGACAAAAAAGAAAGCAAGTGACAGATGAAAGAAGAGATGAATGAAGATTGATTACGATTTCCACAATGTGATCCATAACGCTGCGTCCTTGCAAGGTGAATGCATTTTCAGTCGTTTCACAGATGGCATTGTGGAGTGCCCAATACAGTGTCTGAACTCGTTCTGAAGCGAAGTCTACCTTAGGACCGGTCACATCCCACCTGTGTATTTAGCCATATATAGTAAGGTTGGGTGAGATTTTGAAGAATCAATCAGCAAAAATTATGTATAACAAACATTATACATGCCTCTCCAAAAGATGAATAAGGTTAAGTTGTTCCTCTGGAGTTCCATTCATATCATAAATTTCATCAACAAGAGCGGCAATAACAGCGTGTTTGACACATGAGATGCGAGCTTGGGAGAGCTCATGATCAAAGATAGTGGCTACTGCGGTGAGGCAACAGTATACCATCTTTCCCTTTCCCAACCTCAACTCATCCAATTTGTATTCCTTAAGCCACCTGCAACATGTGACTAGTTACAACAACAACAACACTTCCAAATGAGAAAAAAAACTAAACAAAAAGAAGAGTACGTCTAGAAACCTCATAAGTTGAGCTAGTTCTTTCTGGTGGAAAGTTTGGCAGAAGTTGAAATCTTCTACAGCTAGTTTTAACAAGGTTTGGTTCCCAATAGTCGAAGACCTGAATGACGATTTCAGCATCCTGATGTCGTCAACACTATATTGTTCAATGTTTCTTTTGTGACTTAGGCGCTCCAGATCCGCCTCGAATGGGTACTTGAAAACTTCACGCACCTGTCAATTGAAGCCTTGAAAGTCACATACAGTTTCATAATTGATTGTTACTTACTTGTCTCGACAAATTAAAGGTATATATGATTACCTGTGAGGAAATGGATTTAGAGACTCCAAATCTATTCTCTAGTGGATCTTCCAGTAGCTTCATCAAAGATTGAGTTGTCCATGACTGTAGGTGTTCCAGAATGGCTTCTTCCGGATAACTAACCTTTGATGCTTTGTGTAATTCAAGCACTGCTCTCTCATCTTTCAAATACCCTTCCATTGTATCATTCCAAAATCGATCTTCCGTGAATCTACCAAACACGTCTGGTATTTGTTGATCATGAACAAAAACCAGTATTGTATCAGCAGTATGTAAACGGAATACTCAAAGACAGTGTATAAGAATTAAATTTACCTGGAGAGACAGGGTATCCATTGAGGCGGAGAATTCGGAACGCCATGGCGCAGGTTGAGGATTCCTGGAAAATATCCTCATCTCCCCCCTCCCAGCTTCTGTAGATCTCGTCTAATGCCAGCTTAATTTCCTCTCGAAAATGGCGACCAATCCCCAACTTGTCAATCTCGTCAATCAGGCAAAGCTGGGATTGAATCCAGTGGGGACAAATCACTGGAACTGCAAATTAATTAATTAATTCAGAAACAATCCCTAAACTATTAAACCAAAATTCCATTCATTCTAAGAACATGATATACGAACCTGCCCCAGCGCTGCTAATCGACCGGAGGTAGCGAAAGGAACTGGGGTCCTGAAGGTGAATGCAAGCGGCAGCTGTTGCGGAGGGAGAGTTGAAGAGGGAGCCGTTCTTCCTCTGGAATTTCATGGCGGCTTCCCAGTCTTGTAGGTCTCCGATTCCTTCCGAGATGTAGGCCAAGTAGGCATTACGCCCTTCAGAGTAGTGCAGGTTTGCTGCCGAGCTCCTCAGTATGGATTCTCTGTTGCGGATCATGGCGTCTATGTTGGCCGATTTGAGCGGGAGATTCAAATTGAAATCCTTAATGGCGGTTTGAATCATGGCGGGAAATGTTACGTCAAACCCAATGGGCGCTTCTTGGGTTGAAACGTTGAGATAAGCCGCGTTCCGCTCCATAAATCCAAGGGCTGCAAAGCATAATATTATATTTCCAAGTATCTAATATAAGATGAGTCATATATAGAAAACGATACAAGATGAATACCAGCCAACATGCCAGAGGATTGGAAATCGATATGGTAACGGTATTATTGAACTATTACTAAATTATCAAATATAAAAAATAAAACCGATTTGAGACCATTACTAAACCAACATATTTTTCGACAATTATTGTTAACCAAATAGTTTGATACGGTATCGATAATTATCAGAAAACAGAAGAAGTGTTGTTTTTTTATTGATTCTTTACCAAAAACCAAACAAGAACAAGAAATATTCGGTGAATAAATGGATATTGGGAATTATTTGGGACAGGTTTAGTTTTTTGCTTTTTAGTTACAATGTTTTTTTTTATAATTATCGAAATCAACCCAAATACTGATATTTACACCAAATTACCAAAATTATACCAAAATCAAGAACCGCATTACTATAACCAAATTTATTTTATTAGTCTTTAGTTTATCGATTACCGAAATAATCGGTCCGGTTTCGGTAATTACCGAATTATCGAACCAAACTTCCAACCTTTCATTAGCCTATATATACAACTATTAGCTAGCAAAGTAGGCTGGTCAAGTTTACCATTTTGAATGTGTTGGTCACCAATGCCCCATCGTCGGAGAGCAAGAACGCAAGCTAAAGTCGACAGAAGAGTGTCTTTCATATGTAATGGGTCAGCTGGGAAACCCCAAGATCCATCCTTTTGCTGATTGTCTAACATCCAAGTCACACTGTCTGGAAAACAAGGAGCTGGAGACACTAACGATGGCACCATTGCTACCCATGCCGTGTCGTACGGAGAAGACGTCGACATTGTCGAAAGTTCGACCTTATCGAACATTTTCTTCATTTTGTCCACTTCAGATTCGCCAGCATTAGCACTCTGTGCATCGCAAAACAACAATTAGCAACGAGTTATGGTTACTGATCATTAAGTTAGTTATACATCTAAACAAATTGTTTATTTACCGAGCTTAAGGATGGGCTTGTCAGTACTGCTGGGATTCTGAATCTGCTACTACTCCCTTCACAACTGCGCCGTACCGCTGCAAAAAAAGAAGCGGATTAATTATTCGAAAACCACAATACAATATACGTTGTTAAACTTTGCACAACTTCAGTAAGTCATGTATATGGACTCGGGGTTTCCCGGGCTCTGATACCATAACAAGAACCATTTTGTTCTAATAACTCGACTTATTATACTGGGATTCAAATTGACTTTTATATCATTCGTTAACAGCGAAACTGAAATGGAACCTGCAGGGAAGGATGAAGGTGAGGAGGATGAAAGGAATGAAGCCTGAAGCATTGTTGCGAATGTGTGTGTGGATCCGAGATGAGATGTGAGGTAGTGGAGTAGGCCCAAAGAGCTTTCCTTCCTTATATATACAGTGAGATGAGGGTTGCGGTAAATGTTAAAATTACACTCAATTTTCACGTTTCTATATTTCACCACAAGTTGTCAAAAAAGTTGCTCAGTTCAGTTACAAGTTTGAGAAGTCTAACTGGGAATAAGTTGGGTGTCCGTATTGTTTTAAATGCATGGAAACTAGAGCTAGGTTAAAATAATATATATGGTTCAATTCAACAGCCACCAGTAAAGTCCAGAAACCTGCCAATTTTCACTAAAGCAGCCACCGGATAAAGCCACCAGAAGCTCTGGAACTGTCGTCACCGCATGCATGCACTCGCTAAAAATCGCCACTTGCCGTTGTTTGAGAACCATGTTAAGACGTAGGTTTTGAAAGTCGAACTAGCTTCTGATATGGTCCATTGACTCCATTCCATATGTATGGGCGAACAAACAACCAGGCGGGCGGCGGCGCGCGCTAATTCTAATATCTATAAATTGGCCACGTTTCTAAATGTACTCTTCTTGCGAAAAAAAAAGGTTGACATACCCATATATATTCTCTAATTATATTGTCGTTGCATAAATATCTTTCATTCTCTAGTACTGTTTATGTTGATGAATTGAGTTGCATGCTAAATTAAATAAAACCTTACACTTTTATCAAACCCCTTTAAATTCTTCCAACTTGTCTTAGGTTGGGTTAACCTTGGCAATCAGTTCCCCTCTTGTTGACTTTTGTATAAAGAAATAACCAAAAGCATTAGAGTAGTTCGTCTGAAAACAGCAAAGAAATATGGCACGATTTTGGAACATTTTCTTTCAGTTCCAACAACTCGCCGTGTAATTTTGACCGACAACTTCAACCAATATATTCGATATTTCCAGAACATATGGTTAAGAAGAAAAGGTAGGCACATAACTGGGCAACGAATGCTCTGGTTTCATGATTTTGGCAAAGAGGGGACCAATTATTAATGACCATATATATATATATAATATAGTTCTGGTTGTTTTGTAGTGTACAATTACAAAGTCGTGAAAGGCTGTTGCTGAACTGAAGAATGGATAAGTTTGACGATATACATGCATGCATATGGTCGTCTTGGATCTATGATCATTGTACAGCACACCGTTGACTTGACTATTACTTAATACTTATATTCACATGGATGGCAGCAGTCCAACTTTATAATAATATGTTCAGGATTTTTTTTAAGTTAATTTTCCGACCAATTGTATCAAGTTCTTGTCAAATATAATCACGACTTTTAGAATCCCAAATCAACCCTTTAACGTAATTTCACTAAATTATTAATCATTTAAACTAACATGAACTCAAATCTCCTATATGAATTCATAAAAAAAATCTCCTATATTTGCTCTCTACCTACTAACCAGAGGACGTCTGTTAGGTGAAGTCTCGCATTCTTCGTTAGTTGTTCCGTCGGTCTTTAGATATTGATCTGGCAATTGACCTTCACTAAATTCTGGAAGTGCTTACGGCTGAGTTGATGTGTAGTATTTATTTTTTACATGTATAGCATAATGATATATAGACAGTAAGACATGGTCGGCATCATTGGATAATATCACAAAAAACATGTACTATATATACTATCAGTGGTGAGGGAAAACATGTCTTAGACCGTAAAGTTTGAGAGTTGTTGTGTAGTGAGTAGTGAACCACTACTCGGTATGACACAACAATCTAACTGACCTACCAAGTAAGGGCAGAAGGCAGGTAGGACTGCAACTATGAGAGGGACAAATTGGTATTCTTCATGTGCAAAAGCTGGCACAGTGGCCAGCCGCAGCTCATTGCAAACACATCAAGATCTGTTTAGATAGTCCTTAGAACGAAAATGAGTCGGGTGTGAATGAATTATAGAGCTTCCATACATACAGCAAGCAGATTCTCTAGTTATCCGGTAACAGCAGACACATTAACATTAGTGTAGACAAATAAAGAAACTTCTAACATCCCATATACACAATCTTACAAACTAGAAAAAAAAAACATGAACATAATAATACAAAAAACCCTCCTCCTGACTGAAAAATCTATGCAAATCGATAATAGACCCACAACCCGACTCAACTAAAAAACAAAAACATGTCATAAAAACACAAAGACATCTCACATTTCCAACACCAACGTCCGCATCTTATTCCCAATCAATTTGGAAAAAACCTCACTTCATTAATCTGATTGCTACTCCCTTTAGCCAGACTCAAATCAAGCCAAAAACCAATATGAATCATCACTTTTTAGGCTAAATGATAAATGTTTTCGAAAATTCTTTTATTTCGTTCTTTCATATTAATTATGAATTTTCTCTTGGATTCTAAATTCCAACTGAGTTATAATCATTTGTAATTCGATATCAACCACCAATATAATCTATTGTAAAGAAAAAAATCATTAACCATCTAATCAATAAAATATGATCCTTTGTTAACAAACATCGCTTTTGCTCCCCTCACCTCCGTTGATGACGCCGCCACCCATGATTGTAAGTTCTCTCTTCCCACATATAATTAATTAATTATAAGTTCTCTCTTTATATAATTATTATGCGTAATTTTCGTAATCAACTGTCAAACCCATACTACTACATGTTGTTTAGAGTTTTCTCATTCAATAGCCGACTACGTAATCAACTGTTCAACTACTATGTTACGTTGAGTTTATAAAAGTCTGGTAATTTGTTGCGTGAGTACGAAATTTTTTACTACTGATTCAATTAATGTTATACTTTTGGCGTCCAACGTTTTTTGGAAAATTTCAAATCGCCAATAATAGAGTGTTTCAGTGATAGGACAGGGAGATTGTTGTCGTGGGAACGTTGGTTTGATTCACCGCTCCGCTGAGGATTATCTTTAAGGTATTTGGGCTTGGCTTTGATCGTGAATACTCAGATTGTCCGCCCAAAATTAAAGCAACATCTAGCATCACTCAATGTAATGACTGACGAGAGTGTTCCGTCGTAAAAAAAATCAAATCAATCTACATGGTGCTATTGGAAAAAGAAGCCGTGGTGCTGTACTGAACCCTGAAAGTAGCTTTAAGCAGGCTGCTGAATTCATTATGGGCAGTTAAATCATCAGTTGAAAAAATATGTTTTACAGTTTATTTCGAGTATAATTTTTTTTATTTCCTATCCAATTTTCGTACTATTTATATAGCTAATAACTATCTATAAGTTGTTAATAACTATGTATTAACTAGTTGTTACTAATTATCTGAAAGTTGTTGATAAGTACATCAAAGTTGCTAAATAACTATCTCTAAATTACTAATAACTATGTATGAATTCCCTCAATAGCTACGTCAACTCAATAATAATTATGTTCTCCTTTATATCTACCTTACGTTTTTGTCGATCATACATACATCTAAGTTGATAATACCTATGTCAAAGTTGCAATATATATATCTAATTAAATTGCTAATAACTATGTTCCCCCTTATACTCACGTTACGTTTACGTAGCTAATAATTGCGTCTAACTAGATAATAACTACTTCTAAGTTGCTAATAACTATGCCTACCTCTAAGTTGCTAATAGTTACGTTTAAGTTGCTAAAACTTATCTCGAAGTTGGTTGTAACTATGTCTGAAATCCCTCCATAACTAGAGTTTAAGGATTGATTGAAGCTGGAGTACTTAAATGGTAGGATGAGTTCGGAATTTAGTCTGAGATTAAACTACAATTGCAAGTTTTAGGACAAAGTTAGATGAAGAATTAAATTCTATCTCGAATTTGGCTCGTATATAAAGCAAATTGAATTTAAAATAACTAAAGTATAATCACAGGAAAAAAAGGTTATATGATCACATAAAGTAGTATTGAATTCATTAATGGTCGTATAGCAAATATTTATATAAAACATAATTAAGATGTAAAATTTGGAGAGATAATACTTTAGCAAACTTATTGCCTTATTCAAACTGATGATGCAAAGGAACAAAGACTACTCCGTTTTCTTCATTTACTCTGGCGCCTGATAAGGAGTGGGAATCAACATGAGGTCGTTTTTCAAAGCAACTGTTGCTCCATTCGTTTCCGCCATGTCCAAAATTTCACCGTCGGGGAGCTTCCAGTCAAAATGGTACAGGAACTTGGCCAATGGCAGCTCAACATTAGCCAAGCCGAAGGCCATCCCGGCGCACATTCTTCTCCCAGCACCGAATGGTAAGAACTCAAAGTTTAAGCCTTTGAAATCAATCGAATTGTCTATAAATCTTTCGGGGAAAAACTCATCTGGGTTCTCCCAATACTTTGGATCCCTGGATATGGCCCAGGCGTTAACGATCACCTTGGTCTTTGCCTTCACCTGAAACCCATTAACCTCGCAGTCTTCAGTGCATTCCCTGGGCAGCAACAGTGGAGCAGGAGTGTGTAGCCTCATTGTCTCTTTAATCACCAGTTTCAAATAGTGCAGCTCATGAAGCAACGTTTCGTCGACGTCTCGTTTCGCATCGAACACTCTCCTTATCTCTTCTTGTGCTTTCTGGAGAACTCTTGGGTTCTTAAGCATTTCGCACATCGTCCAGTTCACAACCGTCGACGATGTCTCACTTCCGGCAACAAAAATGTCCTATAATAAGACAGAGAGATGAAATACAACACAGTTGACTTGATCAGTGTTTCATTGTTATAATAACTTAGAAATTATCCTGCAATATTGGGGTTGGTAGGTATCTTACCAGAATGACGGCTTTGATGTTGATATCAGTGATGGGAAAGTCAAGATCGCCACCATTCTGAAGCCTTAAAAGAACATCAACTAAATCATCAACTCCATCTCGGTTCTTAATAATTCCCCTGCTCCGGTGATCCTTAATTATACTCTCCAACATCCTGTCAATTTCGCCTCGCAGCTTGAGGAGCTTCCACCTCAGCCCGCTGAAAACCTCCAGCAATCTCAGGGAATTAGGAAACAGATCCGCCAGGGAGAACCCACCCAGCAACTTTGTAATTTCCTCCACCACAGGGATAAATTCGTCCTGCCCTTTATAATCTTTCCCGAAAGTAACGGTGGCAGAGATCCCGAGAGTCATGGAGACGATCATCCTGCTGAAATTGAACACCTGGTCGGCGCCGGAAGCAGAGATCCGGGCCACCGCATTGGAGGTGGCTTCCTCCCTCACGGACCGGAACGATTGGACGCGCTTGACGCTCAGTATCTCGAGGACGCAGATCTTGCGGAGCTGCCTCCAGTAAGCTCCGTAAGGGGCGAATACAATGTCGTTGTAATTGTAGCTGAAGATGGCGGCGGCGACCAGCCGGGGCCGCTGCGCGAAAACGACGTCGTGGGTTTTCATGACTTCTCTGGCGGATTCCGCGGAGGAAATGACCACGTACTGGGCCTGGCCCATCTGGAGGCCCATTACGCTGCCGTATTTTCGGGAGAGGTCCCGGAGGCGGTGGTGGGGAGGGGAGCCGGCGAGCTGGTGGAGGTTTCCGATTATGGGGAGTTTTGATGGACCAGGCGGCGGCGGAGCTGCTGCTGCAGTAGTGGAGCTTGGATTTTTGCGGCGGAGTATGAAGAGGAGGAGGAAGGATAAGAAAAGAAAGGTGGGGAAGATGAGTTGTGGGTAAGAAGCAAACAATTGCGAGTAGTACTCCATGATCATCGCCATTGGTGGTGTTTGGATTTGAATGGAGGAAAGGTTATGGAGAAATTATATCTTGATACACGTATCATATCTTCCATTGCACTTTCTTATATACAGCTAGCCACTACCTACTGACGAAGGGTACTAGGAAGGGACAGGTGAATCATTTAGATTAGTCCACAATTTGGACCATGTTTTTACTAATATTTTTTACAATGTTTCTTCTTTTTTTACGATGGCAACACTTTTTATATAAAGAATCATACAAATTTGATATTTAAAAATCGCGCTCAAAGAAGAAACCTACAAACCTTATTACGCTATATTTTTAACATTCATATTAAAATTACGACCGTATATTTTTTTTTCTCATTTTGTCCACTTCCTACCACCTTTTCATGAATGTTATTAATTAATCATGGAATGAAATTACTTAAATACCATAAGCTAATTAATAAATTTCCAAACAAACACAACCTACTGTAAATAAATAAAATAAAAATTATATGGTTATTGGGTTTTTTTAATTTGATAGACACGATTTAATACAAAATAACTTAGAAAGACTAGTTAAAATTAAAATAATATGAAATGACCATTACCAGGCCATACACAACATCGCGCTGGCTGGATTGTGTCGTGCTACCCACACAACTTGGCACCGTGTGACTTTGTTAATCTCCATTTTCATTTGTAATATTTGTTAATCATGTACATTTTCTCACATGACTAGAGGAATGTTAGAATGGTAAAGAATGTATAAGGATGAAATTTTTGAGAAAAATTAAGAAATAGAAAAGTATCGGGGATGAGCATAAAATAAGTGTATAACATTTGTTTGTCCTATTATCTGGAAAATTACTTTGAGACCTTTCACATAATGCTCAACAAGTACATATTTTTTTTCGTGTTTCCGGTGGCTGGTCGAACCATGCTGAAACCCGGTCTCCAGTTAAAAAAATGTATTCAGAAAAATTCCTCAATTTCGCAAAAAGAATTGAAGTCTAATTGGGAATAAGTTGGATGTCGTTATGTTTTAAATGGATGTAACATAGAGTTAGATTAAAGCAGTAAGGTCCAAGTCATAAAGTGCATGCACTCACTAAACCCAGATAAAGCCACCATAACCAGTCAGTCGTCATCGCATGCACTCACAAAACTCGGCATAACCGCCACATGTTGTCGTTTGAGAAGATGTTACGTACGTTGGAAAGCGGAACTATAGTTTCTGATGGTCCATATATATGGGCAACACCAGGCGGCTCAAAAAGTTCTGAAGGTGGCTTTAGTAGGCCGCGACAGGTTCTAGTAGCTTCAACCATCCACGTCGATAAGTTCAGCCAAACGCGGTGGCGGTAGGTAGGGGTGGGCATCAAACCGGTTTATCCGCACCGCATCATAGTTGTTTTTCAATTAACCTTTTGCGGTTTGAAACCACGGTTTGGATTTTAACCGAAAATCCGCAAAAGTTAGTTTAGACGTTTCGATTTCTGGCATCTTTGACAGGTTCATCAATTTGTTATTAGTTTTCGTTTCTTCCTTCATAAACCTACTACTTTGGCAATCTATTACTACTAGTAATTTTCGCAGTAGTTGAAAGGTTCGTTACTTGGTGCCCATAGAAGAAAGGATTTCAAATTAATTTTTTCTTAAAAAATCTTTGTTATTGGCTATATCAGTGAACAAAAGCCTTGAATCATTGTTTTCTCCTTTATCATCAGACATCAGTGGAGGTGATAGAACTGGGCATTGTGCATTCAGCCATTCAGTTTACTGATTTTATCATTTGATGTAGCGGTTTAAACCGCACCGATACTTCAAGCAGTGCAGTTGCGGTGCGGTCTTAAATCCATTCGTGGTGCAGTGCGGTTTGATCCGTAGCATCCCCACCACTAACGGTAAGTTCTGCTTGCTTCCACCGGCGGTAATGATCGGTGTTAGTCAATCAGTCAAACGCACCGATAAATAATAACGGTAAATCTAGGGGAGCCTCTATCCTCATCATGGCTCAATCAATATGTAATTTTTTATTTATAGGTGTAGTGCGTTTAGTTATGTGACGCAATGTGTTTGGAGCCTTACAGAAATTTGTTCTGAAGCTGAATTGTTCGTTGGTTAATGTATCTGAAGACGGCGTCTTATGACGATCCCATTTTTCACGAGGTGGCTTTTTGTTTTCACGAGATGGCTTGGTAATTCAACAGCAGACGTCGTAATTTCTTAACGCTGTCGTATTCTTCTTCTTGTACAGTCCAGCTGCCTTGGTTCTGAACTTTTTTCTTCGTTCTTCCCGGCAGTGATGGCCTTCGTCATCTAGACTCCATTCTTCTGATAGTGGCGGGCGGAACCAATTGAATAAGTCAAAATATTATTTTTCAAAATAAATTAATTACACATATAAATACAACCCATTTCTTGCTTGCTGCTTCAACCAAAATCGATAAGGTTTGTATCTAAGAAAAATTACAGTATAACAAACAAAAATATGGCTTCCAGTTTGAAGAGGTACTTAGTTGAAATTAATTATCTAATTGGTTTCGATATGATTATTCTGTAATCTAATACGTACTTACTTGCTGATGATGAGAAACAGAATAGATGGCAAGGTTGCGTTAATCACCGGGGGAGCCAGCGGGATTGGCGCCTCCACAGCAAATCTATTCGCTGAAAACGGCGCTATAGTCATGATCGCCGATGTCCAGTCCAATTTAGGTCTATCCGTCGCCGAAGAAATTCGCTCCCGCTACCCCAAAAGCCTAGCCACGTTTATCAAATGCGACGTTTCGAAAGAATCGGAAGTCGAGGCAGCGGTGGATTCCGCAATCTCCGCCCACGGGAAGCTGGACATCATGTTCAGCAACGCCGGAATCCCAGGGGACTTCACCACGGGGAGCAAGATCGGAACATTGGAAGCAGACGATCTGAGAAGAGTGTTCGAGGTGAACGTATTCGGTTCGTTTTTCTGCGCGAAGCATGCGGCCAGAGTGATGGTGCCGAAGCAAACGGGGACGATCTTGTTTACGCTGAGTGTGGTTACCGAGGCGTACGGGTTCGGGACCCACGCGTACACGGCGTCGAAGCATGCTTTGGTTGGGCTGATGAAGAATCTGTGTGTGGAGTTGGGGCCTTCTGGGATTCGGCTGAATTCGATTTCGCCGGCTGGGGTTCCAACGCCGATGATTACCGGTGCGACGGGGATGGATAGCAAGGCGGTTGAGGATTTGACATCGCACAAGGCTGGACTCAAAGGGGCGGTTTTGGATATTAATGATGTTGCTAAGGCGGTTTTGTACTTGGTCAGCGAGGAAGCCCAGTTTGTTAATGGGCTTAACCTTGTGTTAGATGGAGGCCTCAACTTCAGGACTGCCTCATAAGATTTACTTTATCCGGCCCACCCCCACTATAGACCATACCCTAATTTCATTTCAGTTTCGCAAATAAATTGTAATTGCGTTTACCATCACTTTCTTTATTTTCACTTCAACCTGATGAATAATAATGGTATGATGTTATGAATTACACACTAAATGTGATGTATGTTTATTTTAATAGGGTGTAGTGTTGTGTTTGTTGAGTGTGCAGACAAGTGAAGAAAAGAATAGAAAAATAGCTTTCTAGCTATCCATGAGAGGTGTAGAGAATATTTCAACCCACCAATCCATCCAAGCAAGAAGTAGATCATCCCTGGGGTTCAACAAAATTGCTACCCTCAATGTCCCAGTTTTGCAAACTGCAGGAGTTAGCCTACAAGGAAAGCTGGTACGTTCCCGGTTTCATGTCCACCCAAGAACTTCCAGATCTCCCTGTTAGTATCAAAGTGTTAAAGATCAACTGCGGGCAATTCGATTAATAAGTTGCTGGGTCTGTCTAGTCTTATAAATTTGGAGATATTAAATGTTCAGGGCTGCATTAATTTGACTGAGATTAGAGGCTCGAAAGATTGGAGTCACTGGAAAAGCTAGTGATATCTGATTGATGTTTTATCAAGGAGTTGAACCTATGTGGTTCCAAGAACCTACGAGAACTAAAAGAACTGGAATGCGTGCGGTTGAAAAAGATACGCGGGGTTGAGGAATTAGAGTTGCTACAAGTGCTGGAAGTTGACAGCACGATGAGGAACACGCTTTTGAGAGTGAAAGTAGCAGCATCAAGATATAGGAAGCGACTGACCCGATCGATCATTGGGACTTTGAGGATCTACGGAAGAGGGTTATCAGAAGTTCCAGATTGCATTGTCCAGATTGTGAGCATAACTGTTTGGTGTGATGAACTAAATCCTCAAGTTCTGCAATGAGTTTGTGGCGTGTATGTTGAGGAAACAAGTCGTTCAGTTTACAACTGGTTGGACATTTCTAAAGTGATCATTAGGCGGTTTACACTAGGAAATAAGATTCTTTCACCCTCATTACCGAAGCAGAATGTTAATAAGCAATTTCTCCAAACATTTTAAACGTTTGCTTATGGGAAGAAACGACAAAAGCAGAACAAAGTTCCAGTCTTTTATCGCCTGTTCACAAAGTTCCAGGCTTACTGCAAAGAAAAGAAGATGAGCAAAATTCAAAATATTTAATCACTTCCCTCAAACATTATTGTTAAAATGCTCCTAAATTATTATTATTCCTGCACAGCTACCATAGCCACGGCACGTTTTCAGTACGAACCAAACGCAGGAGCAAACCGAGCGCGAATATTCGCAGCCAAATTTCCAAGCTGCGCGTCGTCCAAACGCGCGCAATTCCCTCATTTGTTATTACACTCTCTCAGCCCCACAAACAACCGTGATTGCCCCTCCTCGCAGGTCCCCCTTACGTCTCCTCCCGTGGTTTCATCGTTGCCGACAATGGACAACTCCATTTCCGATCATCCCCTCCCGACTGTCATGGTCACCAACGACGACGGCATTGATGCACCTGGACTCCGATCCTTGGTCCGTGTCCTGGTCTCCACTCGTCGCTTCAACGTACTGGTCTGCGCTCCTGATTCGTACGTTTTTTGCTTGCGTCCTTGTTTTTTTCATTTATTTCCCACCTGAAACCTGTCTCTTCATTCTAGCACTAGGCATATGATTCCCATGGAAATTTTTGTGATTGAAAATCCGAGCTGTGAGCGTAGGAGTGATGACTTGAAATTTGTGCGTGGAGCATTGATCCTATAGTACTTTGTAGAGATTGGATGCGAATTGTTTGTTAAATATCTGAATGGCTGTGCTGGTTTTATCGGCTCTTTTGTTCGCTGACAAGCTAAACAAAATTGCAGAGAGAAATCCGCTGTCAGTCATAGTATTACTTGGCGGCATCCAATTTCAGCTCGGAAAGTCGCAATTGATGGAGCCACGGCGTACGCAGTTTCTGGTCCGAGATTTAAACCGCTGCTGTTTCTTTTTCTCTCCGATTCCAACTTTTGACGCTTGATCTCGACTAATAATATTATAATACGGGAGATTGAAGGTCCGAATGTCTTGTGCAGGAACGCCGGCTGATTGTACGTCTTTAGGAATCTCCAAAGCGCTCTTTCCTTCGGTTCCTGATATGGTAACTCTATTCTATTGCATTCACTTCTTGCTAGAGATTTGTTGGTTAAAAAATCCGGAATGGCCTACTTCTTCCCCGGTTGATGTCACTACTTGTGATCCCTTAGTGCTTGCAAGGGACACGCAATGAACTCTTACCTATTCAATTTTAAATAGCATGGGAACAGACAGAAACTTAGATGTCTTATCCTTTTGTGTTTTGTGCCTACAACTCTTGTGTGGTGGATAAATGCATGTGCTCCTGATTGTTCATGGAAACATGTTTTACCTAGACAATGTTGCTTAAAGTTTGCAATGTACTTCATATTTATACAGGTAGTCAGTGGCATAAACATGGGGAGCAACTGTGGTTATCACATGTATGAATCCGTTACATGTTTCTTGTTTTAATGTTGCCAACTAGGAAAGTATAAGACGCAGAATTTATGTAATCAGTGCATGTATGTACTGATGATTACTCTGTCGGAATGACAGCGTCTACTCTGGGACAGTTGCTGGTGCTCGTGAGGCCTTCTTTAATGACATACCTTCCATCTCAGTGTCTTATGACTGGTAAATTTACTAATGTCTTCATTTGTCTAGACGAAATGAGCGCTTTACAGTCTTTTTTTTTGTCTGTGCTATTCTTTTACAGTTAATCTGGTAGACAGAAACCAGAAAATGTAGATCAATTATTGTGGTTGTTTATGTCTTACTATTCTATATCTACAGGGTTGGGGGTAAGAGCAGTGTCGAAGAATACACACTTGCTGCCGAGGCATGCATACCGATCATAACAGGCATACTTAGTGAAGCTAAAAACAAAAAGTATCCATCGGGGTGCTTCTTAAACATAGATTTGCCGACAAATGTTTCCCAGCATAAGGTAATTTTCAAGTTGTAACACCATGAAGAAGATTATCTTACATTCTATGTTTTTTCTTGATACACCTGCCTACTGATATGTCTTGAGGAGTGAAGATTTAGGATCCATTTTATGTTAAAATATGGCTGTCGACTGTCTGGACAGGGGAAGGGAGATGCTGATTTAAATTTTTTTTATTTGCACTTTACATGCTAAATCGTTTTGGCTTCTTGATTATGTATATTTTGAACCTGATTGGTTATATTTCTGTTGTTTATTTTTTGTTCAAATAATAGGGGTATAAGCTCACAAGACAAAGTAAAAGCATATTTAGAATGGGATGGAAACAAGTTACTTCTGCAGCAGAAGGAGGGAAAATGATGTCCACGATGACAATGGATACCGATCCTGTGACACAAACAGAGGTTAATGCATCAAATGCATCAGAAGGAGATCTCGTCTTTAAACGAGAAGTAAATTTCTTCCTTTTGTTCTATTCCCTTCATCAAAGTATTGTGTCCTCTTGCTGATTATGCTTAGAAAGGCGTGCTCTGTATCCACCAGACAAGCTTAATGGTTACACTTACAATCGCCCTCTGATTTCTATACTCCTTAGTGTTCTTTCTAGTTTTTATCTTTTTTACAGAAAGGATGCTAGTTGGTTCTGATTGATTAATAGCATGCTGTTTCTTCTTTTTTGTTTTGGACGGAATTATGCTGATTTTCTGGCACTTCCTTTTTGTTCATCAATGACATTCAACTAGATGTGTATACTTGGATTTGATCTCTCAGGTACGAGGAGCACAAATTATTGAAGATGATACTGACCACAAGTATCTTAAAGATGGATATGTACGAATCATGATTTAATTTCTTCCTATATTTAGTGTTGAAATGTTGAAGAAAGGCCACCAATGTGCTATTATTTTCTGTGTTTCAGATTACTGTAACTCCACTTTCAGCCCTTTCCCCTGCCGACACAGGCTGCCATGCCTACTTCAAAAATTGGCTGCCGGGTGTGGTTGAACACGAATCCCCATCTGCCTTATAATGCTGAGTTTTATTGAAACAAGTAATACAATGCCGGTGAGTCTTCCTTGTTGTTTGCCAAAGAAGAATGACATTTCTTAAAGCATCTTCATTCTTTTCTCTGTTTCAACCTTGTTGTTTGTTCTGATGTCACTTCATTCAAACTGGCCTTGGTGAACCTAGAATGTTTCTAGATGTCAATCCTAGTTTTTCTAGTAGAATTTTCAGTCCCAACTGTTGAAACACTTTTAATAGCTCTAAGAATCGCGATCTCACTCTGTCAAATGGAACATGTCCGTTCAAATTAACGGTGGAGAAGGGCAAATGAAGAGCTAAGTTCTAACACCTCAATGGGGTTAAAACCAAACAAATCACTGCTCTGCATAGGTTGAGACATGTGAAATGTACTAACAATACCATATTTGAGTTGTTTATTTACTCATATCGGGATAACTGACCTTTATGGTCACGCAGCCTTGTGTTACTTGAGGTGTGACAAAAGGGTGTTGCCTTTTTCCAGGGAAATAATTGGAGACCTCCAAGCTGGAATGAGGAAGTGAAGAAGTAAGATGTGTTATTCGCCATATAAGTTCTGGCTTTGTTGAACCAAACTCCACAGTTGCGTGATTTGGTAGGAGAAACTCCTCAAGTTTCAAACCCATTATTCAAATAGCGATGATGATTTGGCAATGAATATACATTATCTTTCGTGCAGCAGTTCATATGGTAGTTTCCTACTTATAAATGTTTGGTAATTGTTTTAGAGGTTCATTTGCTTTGCAGCTGCTCTGGTTTTTGCCAGGCGGATGATTTTAATGCCTGAAAATCTAGCAGTAAGCAAAGCATGCTCTCAAAGCTTTATGTTCAACGTTGTTGTGCCTTTTGGATGCTGCACATGATGCCTTTTCAAAATCTGATTTTAATGCCTGATTTTAACGCCTGAAAATCTACTCTGCATCTCCTGGACTTGTCAATGCGCAGTAGCTGTGCTTAATAAATACGAGAAACGCTCATACACATATATTTACTTGTTTGAGAACGATGAGGGAAAAAGCCGTCGCCGCCGTGCTTGCGTCGTCATGGCCCATGTAACTTGAAACAGGGGGAATCAGTATTTTTGACGGCGCCGGACATCATCGTTCTATTTGTTCCTTCAGGAACTCTGACGTTACCGTCGCTTAGAGGGCTCCGGAGATCATATTTCTTTATGTTCCTCCAGGAAGTTTGACATTACTGTCACCATCACCTTTCACTTGTGCGGCCTGCCCCTAGGGCGTTGGGATTTTCCCTTTCGGAGTTCATCGTAACCCTGCAGTGATCTCCTTCGATTATAGTTTCGTATTTGGGGCCTCCTACACAGCGTTCATTTGATTTCCCGATAGGATCCCCCGGGCAGTCCACATTGTCCCGGGCTCTGACAGTAATTCGGCTCTCTCCACAATCCCACTACCACTCCTCTGGTATCCCCTGGCGTTCATGGTTCACCACCACCGTGCTTGCGTCGTCATGGCCCAGCTCTTGGACGCTGGGTAGTCCGCTCCGGCATTGAAGAGTTGCCGGCGTTACAACCTTTCTGGTCTCAATGACTTTTCTTACTCGTCTTCAATTTCTCATGTCATTAAGGATAAGCTCATTCACCTCTCCAAATTGATGCACCTGTTCATTCCTACTCACTAATGGACATTAATTTATCTCGTCATCCTCTTCAGCCTTCCCCACCTTTATGGATTATTCATTCATTTGTATTTTAAATATAACAGGATTGGTCTTTTCATTACTTACTTTCACTCAACCTTTCTTTTTTATCGAATGATAATATATTGATATTTTTATTAAAATATTGTTTGCCTACTCGATAGCTCCCGCTCACCCCGCATTAAATTAATGTGGATGGTGGGTGGTATATCCGACCGGTAGCGTGGTGAGTCTAGTTGTTCGGAACGTTGGTGGAGTAGTATTGTAGAGGATCAGACGGACGTTTCCAGAGCTCCCCGATCTTTATGTCGTGGAGTTCCTAGTCGTCCAAGAAACGCGTGCTTAGTGCTTTTACCCTGGAGTCTGGCAAGTGTACATTGAAGAGGAAGCGAAGGCTGTCCTATCCAACTCTTTCGTCGGTGTACTCGTTGTGTTGCTGATGGTGTTATTGTGGTTGAGCTCCTAGCCTTTTTGGGGGCGTGCTCGTGTTTGCAGGTTCTGACGGTGTGACGTGCCGCTATTTGAGCTGCCCCTTAAAGTGGCGCGATATGTTAAGGTCGATCACACAATTTGGGCTGATGTTAGTTTGTTTAATTGTTTGTTATTTTGATTTTCCTCTCATGATGTTATTTACGACAAAAAAAAACATTTTATAAGGGAAGGGACTGAGTGAGAAGTGACGAAGGAGAGGGACTAAGCAACATCAATGAAAAATCCAAGTTTAAACGTAAGGTGGAGAGGGTAGACCACCTGTCTAATATCCTTTTTCTTGAAGAGTATGCCTTTCGAGGTCACTTGTACAGTAGAAACATTCGTTTCCGTGGATCTTATTTACCAGAATTCATGATGCCTGCCGAAATCAAAAGCCCTCTCGTCGTCGTCATCATCATCATAAACCTCGTAAAATTAAATGAAAATAGAACCCACGTCGATTGTTGGGAGTTCCAAATAAACAAGTGTTGTCAGATTCAAATATCTTGATCTGCAAGTCAACTTCAGCAAGTTACATTGGAAAAGAAGAGGCGAAGCGTCACCCTTCTCAACCGCTGAAACTGACAAAACAACTATAATCAAATGTGAGACACAAACTAACAGCAACCCCGCTCACTCCATCTCCCCTTTTACCCACCAAACTTTACTCGGAATTCATTCGGTGTTTAAGGTTCTACAGTTTCCCCAGACATGAATACCCAACAAAGAAAAGAAGAAGCAGGAGAATATACATACACAGGATAGGAAAGAAAATGTGTTGCTCTATAATATGTATCTCTTTACCGTGTGACGACAAAGTAACTTAACCCCCAACAAGCCAGGGGAGAGAGAACAAAAAAGATGAGTATACATATAGGACAAGATTAAATACAGTTATTATGTACAAAGATAGGATTCGGAGCTGCAAATGTCGTTCATCTTCGGCCGCGAGGAGTTGTGTAATCTGTACTGGTATAGGAGGAACCCCTTGTTTGTTGCTTCTCTCATTCTTTCGGCGGCTGCTGCTGCAGCTGTAGCAGGTTAGGGGAAGAAGGGGAATCATGAGACTCTACCAGTATAGACCACAGAACATGAACATCTTCGTATGGACATGACTTCACATCCTCGTATAGAATGTATATCCCTCTACCTCCTGATATACAAAACCCATACAAGCAAAACAAACTCATCAGCCAGCCACATGAACTGATCAAGTAGTGTAAGATGGAATGCATTGGAATGTGGGAAACAGAAAAGACTGAAGAAGGGGTTATATATGAATATACGTACTCTTGTTAGGAGTGGTGGTGTGGAGGCGGAACCAGAGCTTCTTCAATGGGGAGAAGAGGGATTGAAGCCACCCCATCTGGTTTTTGGGGGGTTGGGATATGAGTTTCTAGCTATAGCTTTTGTAGGTGGCAATTTTTATTATTTTGGGACGGAAGATACAAATATTTCATTTTCTATTCAAAAAAGTGGACAGGGGAACTGCCAAAGGTGTTTGCTTGGATTTTGGTGAATAATTTATACACACATTATCTAGCAGTATAGCATACACAGTCTCTTATTAGAAAAGAAATTAAACTACAATACTACATCAAAGATATCAACAACAACAAGCCAAGTCTTCATTTATATACATTCTGATTTCTTTTAACATATAATAATATGAACATTGAACAGTTCTTCTGTTAGGGAAACCTTTTTTTATTATTATTTAAGCATTAATACTTGGTTAGAAGATACGAATAAGAATAAATAATCAGATGATAATTGTCTTTTACCTCATATTTCCCTCTCTGAGGTTAGCTTGTTGTATGAATCATCATGGATTGAAGTTGGGTAGCAAGTCAGTATCAGAAAAACCTTTTCTTTTCCTATTCCCATTCCTTTTTCCATCACAAGAAAACCCAGAATACCATTTCCGCCCCACCTATCACCATTGCTTTTCACACTTCCCCCTCAAGAAAACCCAGAATCATCTTCCTTCCCATTCTAGTCATGTCCCTGAAAACCCCGTTATGTTCTTCTTTGCAGATAGCCCAACAAATAAATAACACGAGGTACATAAGATAGAACTTGGAAGGCCGTCCATAATAATTTCTCACATCCCCAATAATGCAGTTGGTCACTTCCCGTATCATGCTGCTGCAGATTTCAAGAACATTGTATTTCAACCTCTTAGCAATTTTCAACACTTGTAGCGCCTCCAATTCCTCCAGCCCATTCACCTTACGCAGTCGAGTGCATCCTTCAGCTTCGAATCTCCGTAAATTCATGAGACCAGATAGATCCAACTCCGTAAGTGAACTGCATTCCGACATCACTAGCTCTTGCAATGACACCAATCCTCCCAGCCCTCTGACCTCACTTAACTGAAAGCATCCTCTAACATCTAACTTCTCCAAATTACATAGCCTTGACACATCTAACAAACTCTGAATCGACTCCAATTGATCTAGCCCTGTAATCACTTCCAAACCATTGCACCTAATTTTTAACACCTTTATACTCTTTGGGAGATGTGGAAGTTCTTTCAGTGACATGTGATCAGGAAGGCTCTCATCTTCCACATATCTTAATTCCTCCAGTTTACCGAATTTGGAGAGAGATGGTGGTAGCCATTTTGCTGACATGCAACATCTATCCAGTCGCAAAACTTGGAGCGATTCTAGAGATTCAAGGTCCCCAACATTTGATAAACAAGGACAGTTACTTACTTCCAAGCTTTTTAAAGACCGACTCAGTCCTTGGATTTCGGTGAGTAGCCCACATTCGCCGATAACGAGGGTGTTTAACTTGATCAAATTTGACAGATTAGGGAACTTCCCTGATACCCCGCAGCTTTGTACTCTCAATTCTGCAAGTACTGCCAGATTTTCAAGTCCATCCAAATATTCTAAGTTTGGTATGCGAAATAGTTCCAAAGTCGCTAGCATTTTTAGCTCCCCAAGACCAGGAATCATCCGTATGATAACCCCTTTCAGGTGAAGTGCTGTCAGATTATTGAGATTTGCGAGATTGGGCAATGTTTGCAAATGATCACAGAAACAAACATTAAGCTTGTTTAGAGAAGATGGGAGGACAGGAGGAGGTAATCCTGACTGGGAAACAGGGACTTGCAGTAGAGTAGTGAAGTGTTGGGAGGAGCAACCAAGGATGACTAAAGTCTTCAGCTTTGGTAGCTTCCATAAATCTCCTGGAATTTCAGGCTTATCAGTACAACAGGAAAAGAGCAAGTCCTCCAACTGCTGGAGCTCCAATAGGTTTGGAACCGTTGGGCACGAAATGGACAGTGTCTTTAAGCTTGCAGGGACATCTTCTCTTACTTCCATCTTACAAAATCGCGATGTCATGTCCAAGCTTCCGAGAGACGATAGTTTACCGATTCCTGGAGGGGCTTCTCTTAAACGGAGATCCGTGAGACGAATGTCTTCAAGTTTTTCAAGCAAGCCAATATCGCCTCTTAACTCCGTAATGCAGTTGTCCCACAAAACAAGTTTTTTTAGCTTCTTCAGGTTGCCGATGTTTAGATGCCCTTTCATTTTTTGACAATTCACTAAGTGTAAATCCTCTAGACCTCTACATGAAGACAAGTCTGGAGCTTTTTCTAGATTTCTGCATGAGTTTAACTTCAAAACCTTCAGCTTACCTGCCACCTGAAATAATTTTCAATGAAAGCCCACATGAGCTGAGCAACACAATCGCCCAATTGACGTTTTTGTTGATAATCAAATATACCAGGCTTGCAAATATAAAATTTACATCAATCACCTCAAAATTTTCATCTATTAAATACCTTAATTTCTTTCCAGCCTTTCCAATCATCAGTAACTCGGCAACGATCCAACTCAAGAATGATGCATTTCTTGAAATTGATATTGGTCGGGATTGGACCATAATAATAATAAAGTCGAAACCAGCGTAGATTTGGAAGAATTTCACTGAAATCTCCCGTTAGACTTCCACATGTCAAATCAAGATACCTTAATCCAGAGAGATTCCTAAACTCTTCATTTGTGAGATTATACATATCATCTACAGTAACCCGCATGATTTCGACTCGATCAGCTCCCTGTGAACAAACAGAAAAATTCAGCAAAAGATACTATGATTTTTTGCAACAAGATTAATCAGATTGACTTTTTGGATTGATTTATCAAATAAGTTCATTCATGGAAAATATGCATTATATCAAATAACATAACATAAGAGTAAAACGAACGGAAGGAGTAGCTTTCAAACAAACATTTTGTTGTAAAAAACTTCATCTAGTAAGGAAAATCATCATCAAGAATACCTTCTTATGTTTCAGCATGTTCACAGCATCATAATTAGACCATATTCTGCTTCTGTTGAATGGATTTGCAATATCCTCCTCAGCAACCATGGCCCTACCAAGATCTCTAATATGATCGTGCATCCAAAAACATTTCTCCTCATCAATTTTTAGTAATGATCTCAGGATAAGAGTCCTAATCCCACTCTCTGGATAAAAATCACAATCTGCCCACATATAAAAAGGCCATTCTTTATCTTCCCCGACAAATATGCAAGCAATATCCAGGAAGATTTGCTTTTCCGAATGACTCAACTCATTATAGCTCAGTTTCAAGGTCTCCTGTACCTTGTTACAACTACAAGGTACTTGTCTCAATTCTATCAACTTTTCTTCCCAGAACTTGGTATGCCGATCAAACAAAAGAGACCCTATAACCTTAAGTGCTAAAGGAAGACCTCCAGCTAGTTTTACAAATTCTTGGGACAGCATTGCGTATCCATCTTGAGGATAGTCCATCTTAAATGCATGCTTGCTGAAAAGTTGAAGAGAATGATCATAATGCATTTCTTCCACTTGGTATAACTCATAGTCTCCGAGGAGTTCCAAAACTCTTTTGTCTCTGGTTGTCACTATAAATCTACTTTCTGATGAAAAATTGTCTAGCTTCCCTAACACTTGATCAAACTCGAAACTTTCATCTACATCATCAAGCACTATCAACACTTTGTACTTGCATACCCTGTCTCTTATTATGTTGATTCCTTCGCTAGCATTATTGATTGGAGAAGTATGCCCCAATACACCAGAAATAACCCTATTCTGCAGAGATACAATACCATCATCCTTCAACAATATGTAACGTGCATTCTCTAAAAAGCAGCACTTATCAAATTGGTCTTTGACCATATCATAAACAGCTTTAGCTGTAGTGGTTTTGCCAATGCCACCCATACCATGAATACCAAGTACTTTACTACCAGCAGAATCCAGTTTCAACAGCTTCCCAACATTTTCCAAGTGAGAATCAATTCCCACCAACTCTTCAGTGACCATTGTGCAGTTTCTCCTCAGATATAACTCAACTTTAGAAAGTATCTCATCTATTACACTTCCTTGTCTGGAAATTTGATACAACCACTTCACGTCAGTGACTGATTAGATACATATATAGGACCCAAATAAACATAGTTTCAACTAAATCCATGTGATTCATTAAGGATGGTAACAAACATGTGATTGAGAAACAAACATATAATTAAGAGGTACGTACCCGTGCGATTCATTAACGTGCCATCCTTTCATTTCACCGACATCCTGGAGAGCTTCCCTCCATTTTTGTACAAGATTTGGATCATGTTTTTGGTTGTGGTGTTGGAATGATTCCTTAAAAGGGCCGTCTTGATGTCGAACATCTCTAGGATCCACAAAGTAGAAAATGGGCAAGAACATGTGTCCCTTACTTCGCTTCCAACACTCAACCATCTTAGCAAGTTCCATCAAACACCATTTGCTAGAAGCATAGCTTTTTGTGAAGATTGGGATGTAAATTTTGGATTCAGTGATTGCCTGAACCAGGGATGAGGCAATCTTGTCCCCTTTATGAAGCTCTTCCTCGTCCCTGAATGTGCGGATTTTGGAGCGCATCAACCCACTGTAGAGACAATCAGCAAAACTCGTTCTTACGTCTGGGCCTCTAAAGCTCAGGAAAACCTCGTAATCTCCATTTGGAAGTGCAGATGATGGTTTAGAGGAAGAAGAGTTGGAGGAAGAGGCTTCGGAACCAAGAAGAAGATGACTCATTTTGGAGACCGTCCCTAACAAAGTGGAGGCTTTGACCAGCTACTGCCTACAGGCTACAGCAAAGTAATTACTCTCATATCTGGGTAGGGGAGCTTGGATTTCTCTGAAGAGTTGGTGAAAGATTAACAAACCCAGCCCACTACCCTTTCTTCTTTCCTGTCGAACTCCCAACTCCCCAAATATCTGCATATCAGTGAAGAAGAAGCAGTGACCATAAATTCTCAATCAAGTTCATACTTCTGTTTTTTGCAGCTAGAAAGAACCATACTCAGCCTTATATGCTTATCTCAACAAACCTACTAGTTACTAGAAACTAAATTCACTAAATTTACTTTTAAAAAAGGTTCAACAGACCCTCAAATCTTCTAAAACCCAATATCAGAAACAGGTTTCATCTTTCCTTCATTAGCCAGAACGGAAGAACGCCACGAGTTGCAGAAACGAGAAGAACAGCTACGCATGTCCTTTTCGTACCACCGTCTGATGTTGACCAGCGGAACCAAACACGTAATGGAGATATTACATGAACACCTAAGCCACATAAAATAGAGGAATAAACTGTGGGCAGTGATGGAAGATTTACCTTGCAAGGGAGCCATTAAAACTACCAGGCTTGATTCCAAAATCAAAGGGGAAGAAAGGATCGTAAACTACATTCTCAAACCATGTTCTGGAAACCCTTCCAGTTAATCCAAAGTCACACGATTAATTCCAGAGCTGAACTGGAAAGCCTTCTAGTAATTCCAATGAGTAATTGTGTTTTCTGAATTTCAAATGGGGGTTGATATTTTTAATGACATAGCATTTTGCTTCCTTACTATGTTAATAATGGGGGGAATTGGTTAAAAAAAACATTTGAGTGATTGATTTGTGACTTATTCCAAACTTGAGTGAACAAAAATGTTTTTAAGTGATTGATTTGTAACCTATATTGAGTGACCGATTGTGATGGACAAGTAATAAATTACAAGTTGCTCAATGGATGTTTTGTTTTTCACTTTAGTCAAACTGTCAGAGAGCGAGAATGGCCGGAGGAAAAGGACAGGGAAAGTCAAGTCGCCGGCCGGCAATAAAGTCCACTCAGCTACCAGGCAAATTAATTATTTCACCCAAAGCATTTGAAAAAAAATCCAAAGAAATTGATCTGTTTGGTGGTTCTCATAAATACATGCCTCCTTACACAAAGCTCAAACACTAGGAAGAAAATGCCAATATACAAAGCTCCGCTCCACTCACAGTTACTACTTCCCTTCTTCTTCCTCTTCTTCCCCTCCACAATACCCATTTCCCTTTCAACTCACCCACTCGACCCATTAACTCCGGCCGAGTTCTCCGCCGCCGCAACCACCATCCGCAAATCCTATTCAAACAGCACCTCCGTCGCTTTCCACCACATCGGCCTCAAAGAACCCCACAAGCCCGACGTCCTTGCCTACCTAAACCGCCGCCACCGCCACAACTTCACTGCCGCCGCCCCTCCGCCGCGTTGGGCCTTTGCCATCATCCGAGTAAACGGCACAACCACCCACGAGATCACCGTCGACCTTAACCATTCCAAACTGATTTCCGACCGAGTCTACGCAGGCTACGGCTACCCTATCTTCACCGGCGAAGAGCAAGTGACTGCGGGGAAGCTGCCCTTCCAATACGCACCTTTTCTGGAGTCCTTGCGGAAGAGAGGGCTCAGCCTCAACTTGAATGAAACCCTATGCCAGGTTTATGGGATTGGGTGGTTCGGAGAGAAGGAGAAGGGGAGAAGGATTGTGAAAGTTATGTGCAACTCCTTGGATGGGTCTGTCAATCTGTATGTGCGGCCGATTGAAGGGATCACTGTTACAATGGATCTCGATCGGATGAAGATAATTGGTTACAGAGATCGATCGATAATCCCTGTTCCCAAAGCGGATGGCACTGATTACAGAGGATCGCAGCAGAGACCGCCTTTTGGGCCGGGCGTTAATCGGGTCAATGTTGTTCAACCCAATGGCCCAAGCTTCCGCATCGATGGCCATAGAATCAGGTAAAGTATGTTTAATAATAGGCCATAATTAAAAGGATATTTAATTAGTAGATTGCAGATCTTCACTTGTGAGAATTAAACAACAGGTGGGCCAACTGGGATTTCCACCTGGGCTTCGACATGCGGGCCGGACCCATCGTTTCGTTGGCATCGATCTTCGACGTCGAGAAGCAGAAGTTCCGTCGAGTCTTGTACAGAGGGTTCGTCTCGGAACTGTTCGTGCCGTACATGGACTTAACGGAGGAATGGTACTACAGAACTTACTTCGACGCCGGCGAGTACGGGTACGGACTATGCGCCGCCTCGCTGTTACCTGGCGCTGACTGCCCTGAGAACGCTGTTTTCATGGACGCTTACGTTCCTGACCAGGACGGGGTCGCCCTCCAAATCCCCAAAGCTTTCTGCATCTTCGAGAAGTACGCCGGCGACGTATTGTGGCGCCACACCGAGGCCGCTGTTTCCGACGAAGTAAGTTGTGGAGAGTGGAGCTCAGTAATTTGATTGGGGTTTTCAGTAATTTGATTGATTGATAGGGGTGTTTTTGGTTTTGGTATTGGTTTGGGCAGGTGACAGAGGTGAGGCCGGAGGTGAGTTTGGTGGTGAGAATGGTTTCCACCGTGGGCAATTATGACTACATTAATGACTGGGAATTCAAGCAGACCGGCTCCATTAAAGTCACGGTAATATAATTGCGTCTTCAGAATCAGAGTAGTCGGAATTTGTCTCTGGCATTAAAAAAGTGGTAGGTATCATTTGCAGGTTGGATTGACAGGTTTGCTAGAGGTTAGAGGAACTGAGTACACACACAAGGACCAAATCCAGGAAGAATCCTACGGCACATTATTGGCAGAGAACGCGATCGGCTCACACCACGACCATTTCCTAACATACCATCTGGACCTGGACGTAGACGGAGAAGACAACTCTTTTCTCAAATCCAAATTACAACCCACCAGAGTTCCCAATCACACCTCGCCCAGGAAGAGCTACTGGACAGTGGTGAGCGAGACCGCCAAGACAGAGTCCAAAGCCAAAATCAGGCTCGGATCAGAGCCGGTCGACCTATCGTTCATCAATCCTAACAAGAAGACCAAGATGGGGAACACCGTCGGATATCGTGTGGTCTCTGGTTCGGCGGCGGGACCTTTGCTGTCTGACGACGATTACGCGCAGATGAGGGGAGCGTTCACCAAGTACAATGTGTGGGTGACACCGTATAATGAGAGTGAGAAATGGGCGGCAGGGGTTTACGTTGACCAGAGCCATGGGGATGATACTTTGGCGACTTGGAGTGGCAGGGATAGGGAGATTGAGAACAAGGATATTGTGTTGTGGTATACGTTGGGATTTCATCATGTCCCCTGTCAAGAAGATTTTCCGATCATGCCGACTTTGAGCACTGGGTTTGAGCTCCGGCCGAATAACTTCTTTGATAGGAATCCAGTTCTTAAGGCATTTATTAGCTGATTGATAGGATTCCGAAATAGGATTGTGCTTTTATTAGGTTATGTATTTGATTAAGTACAAGTCTATAACTCAGAACAAGAGTGACAAAGTAAACCAGTAGAAATCAGCAAAACATAAAAAATAATTCAGCACGCTCGGTGGGACTCGAACCCACAATCCTTTGATTAGAAGTCAAATGCCTTATCCATTAGGCCACGAGCGCTTCATGTTAAGTTCTGCTCTACTTTTTTTATACATCAGATCTTTAGTCTGTGAAGATAAGAAATTGCAATTATCTTGAGTTATAGGAGTTTAGTGAACAAAAATCAGAATTCATCTACCAGTAATTATAAGCTTCAACTTCCAGATTTAAATTTCCGGATACCAGTAGTATATAGTTTTCCTGAAAATGTGACGAGACCTTTATGTTAAAAACTTACGATGCAAATGCTGCAAGCAAGTTTCACTCATACATAAACCATAAGGATGCATCCTTCTACGTCCAATTTCTTCAAACTCTTGAGCCTGGATTGATCCGGCAACTCACATGATCGCAATTTTAGCATTTCTAATGACCCCAATCTGTCTAGCCCCGACAACCACTTCCAAGTGCTCGCACCAAATTTCTAACACTTCTAGTTGGACTGGGGGACCAGGGAAATCTGGAAATTCTTTGAGTGACATGTCATGGGGAACGCTTCAAATCTCAACTCTTGCAGTTTGCATAATTTGGACAGAGAAGATGATAGCAATCCTGCTGAGCTACCACAGTTTTCCAATTCCAAAACTTGCAGGGATTGCAGCCATTCAATGCCCTCCAGATTTGCTAAACAAGGACATTGGTATATCACCAAACTTGTTAAGCACTCCCCAAGTCGGCCCAGGCCTTGCATTTTTCTGAGTAGCTGACAGTGACGAATGTCAAGAGTCTGTAACTTGGTTAAATTTGACAAATCAGGGACCTTCTTCAATAGCACACAACATACCAGATTCAGATCTCTAAGACCAACTAGATTTTGAAGGCCATCCAAATTTTCCAAATTTGGGACGTCTTGCAGCGTTAGAGTAGTCAACATTCTTAATTCCCCAAGGCCACACATTACACGTACGCTAACATCCTTCAGCACCAATTCGGTCAGGTTACTGAGATTTGCCAAATTGGGCAGCGTTGCCAAATGCTTACTGAACCGAACATCAAGTCGATGTTGAGATACTGGGAGGGCAGGAGAATGAGGAGGAGCTAATCTTGGTTGGGGTTGCAGCAGAGTTGTAAACTCTGCGGAAGAAGCTTCAGAGATCGTTAGAGTCTTTAACTTTGACTAATTTGATGACGCGTGATGCCGAGAAAATTTTATTCGACATTTGTGTGATTCTACTTACTCGTAGATTATGATGGTTACACTATGCCACAAATACTTTAATATTTTGAATTTGATATTCTCCTGAGTTTTTAGTTATAACGAAAACAACTATAATATTGTCAATATCATCAATTTTTTAACAATCTATGTTGGTAAGACCTACAATATAATTTTCCTTTAAAATATTTTATTTTATTAATTTATTCGTAAAAAATTAACACTACATAAATACTTTTCATAAAAAATTGGATTGATCCAATATGCTAATGTGTCATTTCTAACAAAATTTTTAATGTAGCAATACTCATGCATTTATAGCAATTGATAACAAATAAGGATGAGAGTTTAGATTGCCTTTGCAGGTGTCTTTGGGTGGCTACAACCTTCAGGGTTCTGGTGGTCTTTGCCCATTTTTTGATTTCTAGTACACTGCAGTTTGTTTATTGGGTGATACTACAGTTTTCTCTTTTTTTATGCGACAGACTTTGGTGATTTTTAGGCGGTTTCTTTTGGGTGTTTGCCTTTATTTGAAGTTTCTCATTTTTTTATTTTTTTGTTGCTGTGTATAAAGTTTGTTGGAGACATTTTATCTTTTTATGAATATATATATAGCATCGTCTTTATCAAAAAAACAAATAAGGATGAAGATGACTTTTGGTATAACAACCGGAATACATACAGGTCGGCCAGGAACGATTTGCCCAACTGCATAATCTGTTTGTCGACTCTATTTGAGGACCTGGCCAATCTCATGCTAAAATTCTCAAATGATCGATTATAAATATCTACCAATAAAAAGGTTTTATTTTAAAAAACAACAACAAAATTGCACAAAAAATGATCGATTTGTTTGTCACGTTTATTTCTTACAACACACAATCACTAAAATAGCAACCCAACTTTGTTCTTCACGGATCTCATCGTCTAGCTCCAATCAGTTTGTCTTAATATTTCTTTCTTTTTAGAAATCAATATTATATTATTGAAGAAAAGCACAAAGGAAGGCTAAGGTTTAAAGAAAGATCTATTAATTTTTCATAAAAATTGACGTATATTATTTAAAATATTTTTTTGGCACCATTTTTAAATTCCATTAGCTCTGTTAGATGACATGGACCATAAGAAAAGGTGACGTGCAAATATGGTAAAACGGATGATATGGCAAGCAAATGTGGCAAATGTGACAATACAATATAAAAATCTTTCACAAAAAATTAAATATAAAATAATACTTTTAAAAATATACATATGTTATGAATATTTTATATAAATGTAGTTAAATGTTTATTGTGTAATTTTCATTGTATTGATCATGTATTATATTACTCTTTTAATTGTATTAATGTTATAGTATAGGTTATGGTTTCATGAGCCTATAAATAAGACACTTTATTATATCATCTCTACATCTCAATAAGAAAACACTTCTCCACCCGTATTCTTATTCTCTTCTTTGTTCTTAGTTTTATAACATGTTGTCAGTACGATTGCTTTATCCTCTCTCGATAATTCATGAAGATTGTTGCTGGCTATATCCTAATTTGCTACTTGCTTTTTTAGAGTCTTGTGGAGTGGTTTATTGGTTTTGCATTTATTTGTCTTTGCTCTTTAGGCTTGAGCTCTAGAATTCTTTAGCTTTGTGCCTTTTTAAAAAATTGTAAAACTATGACATTTATACTTTAATTGCTTTATGATAGACCTATTCATTTGATTTGGGTCAGGAAATTTATAATTCATTTCATAACCTAGATTTTATTATCATATCTTTGTTAATGGTTATCTATTTGATTATATATTTTATCAGTTATGTTTTAAAATTTGGGTTTCATATTTTGTTGCTATTTAAAGCTATAATAATGTTTGAAGTGTTTATCAATTGTTGCTTTCTTATGCATATTATTTAAATGTTAGTGATTGTCACATAGGAATTGTTTTCTTATTTGTTTTCAACGCCATAGTATTATACCAATTAACAATTATCGTTTCTTTTAACCATGCTCATTATTATTACCATTACCTATTGTTCATTTGCATAATGTTTGATGTTACATGGTGATATACAATTTTCCAATTCTTTAAACGGAGACAAACAATAAAGGTCATTTGGTTTTTTCATTTCATTAAGAAACGGGTTTTACAATTATTTTCCATATAAGTTTATTATTAAAGTTATTATATGATATACTTGATTGATTATCATATGATCTAATTCAACTTTGGTTATCTTTATAGCATGTATGTTAATATTGAGTTCACGATATTTTATATTTCGGATAAAAATTACATTTCGGGTACTAGATGTTAAAATCCCCCTAGGAACTCATGCCCATGGCAAAACCATTAAAGATGATGGAAATATTTAGATTCGGACAAAGCTATAGCTTTGATCTTTAACCGCCATTATCTCGATGAAGAACCAGGAGACACAAGTTGTCCAAAGCTATCTAGCTAATATGTCTCCAATAGTGATGGTTCGAGAGACGCAATATCACATCACGAAGTGAATGTTTTTTTATATCATGTCCGTTGTGACAATACATTCCCACAAGTGCAAACATTAATTCACTATTGTGGAGGAAAAGACCTATTATTTTGGTCATGAAAAAGATATTCGAGCAATACATATTTTCCCATGAAAGGGAGTTGTGGATTGATGTTGAAAAATTTCAATTACATAAAGGGCGATACAACCACCGATTTTATTTTTTGTTGATCATATTCAAATGATATTATTTTCGCCCTCAAAGTTATTTTGCAAAGATACCTGTGTTACATTATTCATGAAGGTACAACGTATAATCATTGTTCTCATACGGAACCTTTTATTCGGATTGACATAACGATTGTGGTTGTACGTTTATAGATTGTGCAAGAATTATTGATCCCTTAATTAGTGACACCGATAGTGGGCTCTATTTAGCATTTCAAGTATGCATTATTCTTATGGAAAAATAGAGTATCTCTATGATGGGAATCAACATAATACACGATGATATATATATATCCATCGGTAGTACACTAAAACATATGGAGTAGTGAGTAGTACGAAGTTTATCTCTAGCTCTAGAAGAGCTACTATGTTATATTATTCACAAAGGAATTAGATCTTCATTCCATTTTATTGATGATTTGAAGGGATGATGAACAATAATATGGTATATAACCATGACATTATTGAATCAATAATGGTATCCTCCAATTTATACTACACATATATTATTGTGATTGAGATATATATAAATGTAAATTATAAGTTTACTCGTCCTTACAACTATTATTTGGCATAACCGGTGAGACCATCCCGGTTTGATCATGATGCGAATCGATAAGTACCTCTATGGTTAATTTCGAGGATTCCATAATCTAAAGAGTATGTTCTATTGAACATTGTTGTGCATGATGCTCTCAACTTGGATATTCTAAAGAAATGGTTCCTAAGGTTATAGGGATTTAAGTAGTCCTTGTGACTCCCCTACTTCATGGGAACACAAATAATTTTGTGTTCTGTCAACAAGCTTTCGTTTCTAGGGGAGCCTCATCGCCTCTCCATTACCCATTGTTGAGTGAAATCTCCAACAAACCTTAACTAATATTTGGGTTGCTTGTTCTCAAATGGAGTAGATTGTTGGATAATCATCAACTAAAGTAAGATCGTTCCTCTTACACACATAAAATAAGGGTGATATTTGTCGATCTATACACCCAACATGTGAGCCAATTATTTTAATTGATGCATCAACTAGATGGTCATATGTATATATCAAAGCAAACTTGAATTTGAGAGATTACTAGCTCAGCCATTTGGTTATGAACATATTTTCATGATTATCCAATAACGAAAATGTGTCAGTGAGAACGAACATTTTCCATTTATATTGTTGTGAACATGTCCTTTACATGAACAACACAAATTCGCATTATGCCAATAAATTATTATGAACTCCTCCATTATATTTGGTTTTTGGGTCAATTTGTACGAATTATAAAGTGTATACACTTTATACATGGTTGTACATAGTTCGTACTTAATTTATACAACGTTTTATATACACTATGTAATGGTTGTATATAGCTCGTACTAAATTTATACAACGTTGTATATATACACTTTGTATTAGAATTTGTACCGCAATGTGTATGGACTTGTGCACAAACCACAAAGTGTGTACATGATAATACAAGTAGTATGAAACTTGTATAAAAGTTACATACTATATTACGCTTAGTATTTATGTATACATATTGTATACAAATTGTATGGTACAAAATCCAATATACATTTTATAACTTGCATAACATTTTATAAACACGAACTTATACAATACGAAGTATAATATACATTTTATAACATTTTTTACACCGTACAAAGTGTAATACTAAATGCAAAGTATAATACTATGTGAATATGTGTATAAACGATTGGCTCCTCCACTAAGTTGGAGCTCTCGTTCGTTTATGAAAAGATATTTATAATCATAATGCCAATCATCATCCCACCTGTCCACTAGTATCTCTTCACATGACACTGTAATACCAGTTGTCATCCTCATCCCACCTGGACACTAGTATCTCTTTACATTACACAGTATTCCTTTGGGTCAAGGTCCTTAAAGCGAAATACTTCTGAATAACAGACTTCCTGGCTACCCCCAACTCTCCTGAACCCCAGCGATTCTGGTCCTGCGGTAGTTGCAGATGACTAGATTAATTACAAGGAGCATAAGTGGAAGCTGCCTCAGATCCTCCAGAGCCGCCCCCCCTGGAAACGACAATGATTATTGATAGCATACCGATTGGACCAAAAGAGATGAACGGTGAATGAAAGTGGACTAGCACGAAAATGGGATGTTCACTGTCTGGTTAGCGTACCACAGCCTCAGAGAGATCCCTTCCATCCCTCCCGCGACTCAGGAACCCAGCCATCGCCTCTGGAAAAAGATGTGGTCTGCAAACCTTCCCCCGCACATCATTTTCTTCCTCTGGCGGTGTGAAATTAACGGGCTGGCAACCATGACAAACCTCCATCGCCGGAACTGCAGCCCTTCAAAGATATGTCCCAGATGTCTGCTACTCGACGATGACATGTCACACTGCTTGTTCCACTGCCAGGCTGCACGCTGGATTTGGGACTCCCCGGTTGACGGACGACACAACCCTCCGATGGACCAGTGGACTCTCCTTTGGGTAGAGGGCCTCCTTTGCAACACTTCGCCCCACTGCATTGCGTTAACAACAGCAACCTGTTCGTATATATATGGAAGGATAGAAACAATTCTACCTTTCGAAATTCCAGTGCGCCAATTATAGAAATCCGAGAACGCATTCTCAATGACCCAAACACTTGGATGACTAGACTCGCCACCTCCACCGCTCCCACAACCACCCAACATCCACTCTAAACGGACCAGCCTACCACGACCAATCTCCTGAACATTCCACTGCCAAGCACTGCCCTCCGAGTAGTGCACTGCGACGGATCCTTTCACGAGGATTCCCAAAAGGCAGGCTATGGTTTAATCATAACCAATTCGCAAGGAACCATCGTTGTCCTATGTTCACATGCCATCGCAGCGGAGGCCTTTGCTGTCTTGCAAGCCATCAAGGCCCCTATTCCACTGCCAGGAAGCACATCCATCTGCACCGACTGCCTTGACGTGGTCACAACTACTCGTAACCCGAAACACCAGTGGCCCTGACAATGCTTGGGTTATCTTGGATCCATCTCCAAGGAGTTAGTGCAAAACCCACATATAATAATATCCTTTACTCCGAGAGCAATCAATAAGCAAGCGGACACCGTCGCTAAACAAGCTCGTAAACGAGAATTAGGACCCAACTGGCTTTCGAAACTCATAAAAGAAGGAGCTTCACCACACTAAGTAAAAAAAGAAGTAATACCAGTTGTACTTTGTGTGGCTAATTTCTTTATTCTCATAACAAAACGTTTCTATTCCCTTCCACGCGTCATGCTGGTGAAGTGATTACGTATGCTCAGCATGTTACGTGGACCCTTCACACCACCCATGCTCAAAATATATGGTCAAATACTCAATCAGTCATATAAATTGAAGATGGGTTATATTTTAGTTCCAGAATTTTCAAGTGTTACATAGTAGGCCCACCAATCCAAAACGGGTTACATTCAAGTACTATTTACGTCAGCGATATTCTTACGCGATACTAATGGTTGGAAATCACGTAAATCTCGTGTTTCGTTTCGTCCTCTTCCGCGTGAATTTGTAGCTGGGATTCCTAGGTTGGATTAATTCGTGAATGCACTTAAAAATCGTTTTACATAAACTTAATTAGTTTGGCAAATGGAATAGAGTTTAGATGAGAATTATGGAAATATTCACTGTCCAAAATGACTTTAAAAAAAAAATCAAACTTTCCCAACGTACTCAAAATTAAAATAATTGGAAAGTATCCAAATGTTCAGTAACCAAACAGCAAGCTAGTTTATGAGTGGGTTTGGTTGGGAAGGGAAGAAATTTGAATGAGGCGGGTTGTGAGCAAAGATGGAGGAAGAGAGTAAATAAGGTGGGGATGATGAGTGGCCAGTGGCGTGTCTCGTGGCTGGAAATATGGCACGCTTCTCTTATCTCTTTTTCTTTTTTTTTTAATTTGCAGCCCCAAATATATAGAGCAGCACGCATGATGATGTCCACTGCACGCATATCTCATGAATCCAATTCCATAACCATTTCTCCGAAATCGCTCACGAAATTCTCCACGGACCTATAAGATGATTTCGAATCGCCTTCAAATGGCGCAACCATATATACATACATGCATAATTTAACACCTTTACATGTGTACACTTTTCATTATATATCTATTAATCCACTGTTGACGTATTGGTTGCAATAAGATATACTTGGCATATGATTTTTTTTCATGGGAAACCAACTAGAAAGGTAAAAAGAGCATGCATATATATCCACAGTTTAAGGAAAGTAATTAGCCAGTAGACATGTAACACAACACACTACTGACTGAACACATCATAATAATGAAGGAAGGCGACCAATGGACATAGTGCCGTTACCCACGCGACCTACTGTCTGTCTCTCTGACTTCAGCTCCCAGTTCCCAGTTCCCAGTTCCCTCACAATAATTACAAATGATCTCATCTCACTGCATGCCTTCCTTCCATTTCCATCTACGAAAACCCATGAAGATTTTCATGAGTAATACAACTACCTTTAGCTACCACTCTCTCTACTCTCTACCTAACTAGCACTCGCGTGATCTGTTTCGCCATATCTACTTGGCACTTGCAGAGCTGCCAGCCAGCCCATCTCCTTGTTTCTCTATCATTGCCCCTTTTTCTATATTCTTTCTTTGAGTTTGGTTGTGTACTATATATACATGATCTGCCAAGCAAGCCAAGCCATTCCTCCCCAACATCACCCAATCCTTAACCTCCTTTCTTGAATCAATCTCGTGGAAAAATACAAGTATGGGTGAAATATCTTGCTCCGCTAATGGCCTCATGACCCATTCATCATCTAATAATTCATCCCCACCACCTAACGGCTACAGGAAGAGTTGCTGGTACGAGGAAGAGATTGAAGAGAACTTACGTTGGTCTTTTGCTCTCAATAGGTACCTTCTATTCTATATTGTATTCTCCTACAAAACAATTATCTTATCCATCTTCAAACTTGTCTCTGCCCTTTTTCTTCTCTTCAATATATGAACAGAACACAACATAACAGAACAAGAACAGAACACTAGCCTAGCCTAGCCTAGCCTAGTAAATAGTAATAACGCTGGTCAACTAATAACCATTTAACAAATGGGTATTGAAGCAATGTGACAAAACAATAGTAATTAGTACCATGATTCTAATTCTTGTTTCTGAAAGGCCCGACAAAAGTCCCATTAACAGAAGAGTTTGTTATTCTTTTTCTTTGTTTTCATTTCACAATTTATGTAATTTATAATATAATTATTTGGGTGGTGGGGCCGGTCGCAGTATTTTGCATACAGGATCGACGCAGTACCAGGAGATTGCATTGTTCGACACAAAGCCGTTTGGGAAGGCGCTGGTTATCGATGGGAAGCTGCAGAGTGCTGAGGTGGATGAGTTCATCTACCATGAATCCCTTGTCCATCCCCCACTCCTTAATCATCTCAAGTAATCATTTTACTCATATTCTTCTATTAATCATGATAATTAACATCACAAATTCTAATTTTAATCCCCCCCGGCACACCACCTGCAAGCAGCCCAAGGAGTGTGTTCATAATGGGAGGAGGTGAAGGCTCAACAGCCAGAGAAATCCTCAGGCACACAACAGTTGATAAGGTTGTTATGTGCGACATTGACGAGGTGATTCACAAATCTAATTAAAACCCCATTATTTCTATCTCATGAGTACAGGAATTGTTCCAATCGTATAAACAAATGGTCACATGCAGGAAGTTGTTGAGTTCTGCAAGACTTACTTGGTTGTCAACACTGAAGCATTTGAGGATCCCAGATTGGAGGTTGTAATTAATGATGCCAGGTAATTATGAAATGTCTAATCTTGAGTAAACTTGTTATGCTATGAGTATATTCGTCTGATGATGATTGATGATGAGGGATTTGGTGGATAGGGCTGAGCTAGAGAACAGAGAAGAAAGGTATGATGTGATCGTTGGAGACTTGGCTGACCCTATTGAAGACGGGCCTTGCTACAAACTATACACCAAGTCTTTTTATGGGTCCACTGTCAAGCCCAAGCTCAACCAGGGTGGCGTTTTCGTCACTCAGGTACGTACGTACTAGTGTTTAGTAACGGAAAAAACATAACATACAGTGTGGAACTGATTAGCTAACAGCTTGATTGATGGTGGTTGTATACATGTACAGGCGGGTCCGGCAGGAATTTTCAGCCACACAGAAGTCTTCACTTGTATCTACAACACTTTGAGACAGGTTTTCAAATGTAAGGAACCTCTTCACACTTGTATTTACAACCTTTACAACACTAATTTTGTTTTCATTGATTTATGGCGTTGGGTGGGATGCAGATGTCGTTCCATATGGTGCTCACATTCCGTCATATGCTGATACTTGGGGATGGGTTATGGTACTGATATTGATCCTGTGTCTTTCAAATAACCCAAAAATATTGATGGACACGATCATTCACAAAAAATATGATTGCAGGCTTCGGATAGCCCATTGGGGCTAAGTTGCGAAGAGATGGACCAGAGGATGAAACAGAGAGTGAAAGGAGAGAATAAGTTTCTCGATGGCATCACCTTCTCCTCTGCATCCAACTTGAACAAAGCTGTCCGCAAATCGTAAGTATATGATAGTATCAATATTGTATGATTTCAACAACCAACCAATGTGTTCATCACCGTTGTCTGCTGTTTGGTGTTGCAGGCTGGATAGCGAAACTCATGTTTACACAGAAGGGACAGCGAGGTTTATATACGGGCATGGCAAGAAAGACCACCGATGATTCAGGCATTCAGCTTCAAGCTAAGTGTGGAAAGAATGGACAGAAAGCCAAATGTTATGATGTATGATTATGAAATGCTCTGTACGTACGTCTTTCCAATATAAAATGACAAGTCTTGTTAAGTTGTTGTTGATGATGATGTAATGTGATGTAAGCCTTTTCTTCTCCAGATGATATCATCATGATATATTTTATATACCCCTCTGGTTTTGTGTCCAGTTATGTGGTGAAATGCTGACATTGTTTTTGTTCTAACAAGTAAGTAGTTGTTGTGGTGAAATGCTGACATTGATTAGAGAAATTAGGACTGGACTGCTGACGAGACAACCCACAATAAAAAAGAATTCAAACCGTTCATTTGTATAATCACATATCACGATCAGAAGGGTCATTTTATGTCGAGTTAGAGTTTAGAATTTGGGTTTAGGAGCTCATAACATGATGAGTTTAAGTGATTGATTTACCAAAATTTGGTAGTTTAGCAGTACATTTTTAAGGGTGGTTTGAAAATCATCGTTAGCTTAACAGCGAATTTTTAAAATTCGATGTTAAAATATAGGGATAATAGTATTTTTATCCTCTTTATTTTTATTAAGTTAGCAACTAGACTCTTGTATTAAAAGTTGTTTTTACCCCCTCTTACTCTACCAACTTGTTGAGTGTCTCCTTTTGTTATTTTTGCCGTTAATATTCTGTTATGTTTTGTCTAATCAGCAGTGCCACGTCATATAGATGACACGTAATTGCTGATAAGGTAATTATTTTTATTTTTAAATCTAACCAATCATCTTGTGGCTAGCATTTTATTTTTTAACCCCACTCCAAAGTCCAAATCATCAATTGCGTTTTTCCGTCTTCGGTTCCTCCAAACTGTCGTCTCGACGAGTTCAATTCCCTCCACCAGGACTACAATCTGATGACCATGATCCCTAGTTTTGAATCAAAACTCTAGCTTTTGCTGTTGGATTCGGTCCCTTCCTCTCCATCTACACAAACGGAAAACATCGGGCGCCCTCGAGTCCATCACCGACAGCATCCTCCACGGCTTCATGGCTGATCCTCCAAGCTAATCTTCACTTTCTTTGTCGAACCCCTGCTCTCCTTAGTAACTCTCTTTTTCCTCTCCTTAGTAACTCTTCTTTTCATATGCATCATTGCGGTATAGGCGATGATGAGAAGGTGTCTCTTCTTGTAAATATTATCTATACTTCATGATATTGACAAAAACTAAGAATGAAAGGTTTTATAATGTTGGGAAACAAAATATATTTCTTTAAAGGTTGTTGTTCTGTGTTTCTCATCTACTGGCAAGCGTTTTGTCTTTTTTATAAGTTAGGCAAGAATTTGTTGTTAATGCTATTTCGAGTAACTTGAGAAAACTATGAAGTTTAGCTTGTCAATAACATGGTTATGTTTAATAACTGATGGAAATTCATTGATAATTTTTGTACTGATATATTACAATATTGGATTCCTATTTGTCAATCTGAATATATAGAGTAGACTAAGTTACACATCAATCTAGTATGTTGGAAATAAAAATTATTTTGAGTTAAAAATGGTAAAATAGGATATGATTAGCAAATTGGTAAAATAGTAGGGGCGAAAACAGCATTTAACAGTATAGGAGGCTAGTTGTTAACTTGGTAAAGTAAAGGGGGCAAAAGTAGTATTATTTCTAAAGTATATTTCTAACAGCGGATGCTAAATCGTCGTTTGTTTAACAGCAGATTTCTAAAATTCGATGTTAGGCCATCTGAATTTTAAAAATTTCACTCACTTTTCCTCATTCCTACCAAAAATTTAAATTTCTTTCTTTCTTTTCTTAAAAATTCAAACATCTATCCCTTTTTCTCAAATTTTCAAAATCATTCTCTTTATTTATTTCCCCTCAATCTCCTTCATTCTCCATTTTTCAAATTTTTTTCTTCATTTTTTTCATTCTTCTTCCTCCATTCTTTTTTGTCCTCCTCTTTTCATTTTTCTTTCTTCTTTTTATTTCTTTTAATGAAGATGAAAAAGATAAAGAAAAAAATAAAAAAATAAACATTTAATAAGGAAAAATGAAAAAGATGAAAAAAATCAATGAAGAAAAAGAAAGAAAGGGAAATTAATAAAAAAGAAGACGAAAAATATTAATGAAAAAGAAGATGAAGAAAAAGAATGAAGAAGAAAATAAAGAAGAATAATAAGAGAATATTTGAAAAATAAGAAGAAGAAAATGAAGAGGATTATTGAGAAGGACGAAAAAGAAAAAAAGAAAAAATTCAGCTAAACGATAAACAATGAACACGAATGCAGAAATTCAGTTGGGTTTCTCTATTTTTTTATTACTAAACAGAAAGTTCAACCGTGGATTTTATGTGTTGTTAGATTTAACGGCAGAAAAAAATTTGTTGTTAGCTTTAACAACGGATCAAAACCTGCCGTTAGTTTATCTACCATTACTTAACCTACGACAGATTGTATTTGTCGTTAGAATTTCTAACAACGGGCTATCCCCGTTAAAATAGATAAAAAATCGTCGTTAGCTATGCAGTTTGTTGTAGTGAACGAGACTACATGGATCACGGATCCTTGCAAAAGCAAACACCTCAATCCTTTCTCTCCAACAAATGGATAACCAAACGGGGTTCACCCGCCAGAACAAAAATAACAAACAAAATAGGTTCTAAAAACAAAAAAGCAAAATCGAGAGAAGATCCGAAAACTAGAAAAACAAGAGCCTGACATAAAAGGATGAAGCACATCCTTTTCGGAAACAGCCAAGGGAAGGTAGGACCTTGACCGTTTAGACGGCGTCTCAGTGTGGCTGACCGATTCTCTATGGTGAACCGGTTGTGAGTGAGGATGAGGTTGACCCATCAGCGACTTCTTCATGTGAGTCGGTTAAGGTCCAAGCAGGGACGACGGCTTTTATCGACGCGTTCTCGGATCTGGCCATGGTCATTCCCATGGTCGGTGAAGCTACCATGAAGACGAAAGTGTCTTGCAGTGCATGCGACGAATAATTGAATGACAACCGTGGATGATGCGCCAGTTAACGTCTGGGACGCAGATATCGTATCGATTTGGGTGTTCTGGTTGACAAACTTGTCCATCAACCCAAATGGACTCCAGCAAAACTTTAGAATTTTCATCACTCAAAATCAACAAGATCATCAAAATATAACATTACATGCCTACTAAAATGTGTTCATTACCACAAAAAAGGTGTAAAATGAATAGAACTTCAATTACTATGGAGTCAAATTATAAAAAATATTAAAATTTATATATAATTTAGTATTCGATTTCGGAAAAGGAGATAACATAAATGTTCATGGGCTCCTTCTAATTTAGATAATGAGGGATCACTGAGTAAAGTTTCAAATAAAATTGAGCTAGATTCGAAATTAAAAATCACAAATATATATTTAATTTCAATGTTTGGGAGCGAAAAAGGTGTGAGTCGGGACTGAGACTTCACATGTCTCTGTCTTTGTGTCTCCTAATTTATTAACTGAAATTGAAATGTATGAATAATAAAGAAAACCATACAAATACAAATTACTTGAAAGTAGTATCCGTTTTTATTTTTAGAGATTTTGGGTTTAAAGTTTAGAATGTAAAATTGACATTTTGTGATGATATTATCAATTTCATTTAAACTGATGGTCAATAATTCCAAAATTTATCTAACAATAGCATTACCAAATGTGATATCTCAATATTCTTGAAAAAATGATGTAGCCATTGGTAGTTATTTCGTTGCCGTGTTCTAGACAGAGTTGAGACCAAAGTAGACACTCTGTTCAGCAGAGATTTTCGATAAACTAGACATCAAAATAACGATTTCTCCTTTCAGATTCAAGTACAAAAAAGTTCTGAACGTATACACCAAATTTCAAACCAATTCAATGATGTGATTTTTCAAAATGCTCTCTTAAACAGGCTGACTTATTGGAAAAACAAAAACTCGTACATCACCTTCTTCGTTGTGCAAATTGTTCGAAGAACTTTGCAAGCAATTATCCATTATCTGGAAACTCGACGAATTAGCTAGAACTTGGTGTTAGTTGACACCCTAAACCAACTCAGCCAAAGAGATATTATATGGGTTCCAAATCAGAAAACAAAGGATATGGGTTCCAAGTCAGCAATCTCCTCCACCTATTTCTTTTCCTATAAGTATCCTATCCTCTTCCTCTTCCCTCTCCCGCTGTCTCCATTTCATTTCTTTCTCCACCTTCAACCCAATACTTTTTACCATCTCAAGCTGCCTGTCCTTCTTTTCTCTGTCGAAATTTCCAGCCATGGATTCCTGCAGCAAAACTACTTGCGACTCCTTTTCCCCTTTCGACTGCCTTCTCTTTGGTAACTAACTACCTACATCATCAATTCATCAAGTGAATTTTAAATCTTAACTGGTCTGACGGTGGCGATCACATCTTCTCTTTTTCTGAACAGATTTAGACGATACGCTTTACTCTTCCAAGCTCGGAATAGCTGAAGCTCTCCGCAACAACATCGACGGTGCGTATTTCTTTCTTTCTTTCTTTCTTTCTTTCTGTCTGAAAGCTGAAACTTCGAATATGCAGAGTCCTCTGTTTTCTGACTAGGACTTTTTTCTTTACTTTCCGGCAGATTTTCTTGTTGAGAAATGTGGATTCCCTCAGAGCAAAGCTCCAACCCTCCGATCAGAGCTCTTCAAAACCTACGGCAGCTCTCTCGCCGGCTTGCGCGTATGTCGATTTTTCAATGGTTTTTATTTGGGGCTCGTAGATAGATTTAATTTCTTTGACTTCTGACTTTTGGTTATTATTCAACTCCATCGCAATCTATACAGGCATTAGGTTACAACATCGATGCCGATGATTACCATAGGTATTGCCCAACTTTCCTTTTCCGACTTCAATTCATTTCTCCACAAACAAACAAACAGTCAAAAAATGCAATTTATTTTTGGAAAACAGTTTCGTGCACGGAAGATTGCCGTACCACCTGATCAAGCCGGACCCGCAGCTATCCAACCTCATCAGAACCATTCCTCAACGGAAACTCGTACGTCAGACCAAAAAATCAGAATCATGAGGCATCATTGATCAGTTGCTTCGTTTCCGAATCGGTTGATGATTTACCATAGATTTTCTTTTTCCTCTGCAGATATTCACTAACTCGGACAGAAACCACGCGATTGCGGTGCTGGAGAGGTTAGGATTGGAAGACTGTTTCGATCAGATCATCTGCTTTGAGACCATGAACCCTAACCTCCCCAATTCGACCCGACCCGATGAATTCCCCGTCCTCCTCAAGCCATCCATTGACGCCATGAAAATCGCCCTCCGTGCCGCCGATGTTGATCCCCGTCGCACGGTTAGCCGGAGTTTATTTACTGCGTCCTTTCCCTAATTCCCAAAATCTTATGTTAACCGTGAAGGACGATTGTTATTTTCTTTCTGACAGCTGTTTCTGGACGACAACTCCCGCAACGTGGCATCAGGGAAAGCACTGGGCCTCCGCACCGTTCTGGTAATTAGAAATCGATTATTTGCCCAATCAACACCTGTCATATTCCTTCGTTCCAATTTGACTTTCTAACAGTAGCAAAATAATTGTTCTGGCATCTGTGACCAACTAAAATATGCCACCTGTGACACAATTGTTGCGTCAAAAATTGTAGGTTGGGAAGACGGTAAAGATCCCAGAAGCTGACTACGTCCTGGAGAAGATCCACAATCTTGCACAGGCTGTTCCGGAGATTTGGGTCACCGGCGATCAAAGGATCGGCCGCAGCAAGAGCGATATGGATTCCATTCTCTCCACCGCTGCAGCCACCGTGGGGGCCTAGTCCAATCGGACCGACTAGGCCATCAATGTAATGTACATTATGGGTACATATTAATCATGACTAGAATAACGCCGGGGTGTGACATAAACTTGGTGGAAGTTGTACATGCTATGTGTTGTGTATTATTGATGTATTACTTATGGTGTAATGAGTTCGGTTCAAGTGTTCATAATAAATAAACTAATAATGTTATCTTTTCAAATCCTCAAATATTGCACCGATCATAATTATTGATTTTTTCGATATAAAATAGCTATCTTCGAGAGGTCCAGAGAGCTATCGAACTACAAATATCAATCATCGGCCCAGGGCAAGTAATTTGCTAATTACTAATTCATAAAATATTAATGATTTAATGATTGATTTGGTAGCATATAAAACTGGGTTGGCAGGGGATGAGAAATGATATTTGTAATAATTTAGCATTAATGCAAAATAATAATCAAACCGGAGCAGATGGATGGATGTGTCGTCAAATTGGGTATCAGCAGATACTCCTAAACGTCGGTGACACGTAGGAATGGGCGTCTTAGTCGATAATGAGATGACGTGCAACAGAAAGGAAGAGTGGCAGTGCCCCCATTAAGAAGAACAAACCGGTGGTTGAGATGTTGGGGGCAGTCTCTTTCAATTCAATTTGAATTGATATAACCGTAATTATATATTATGGTTAAACAATTAGTAATCACTTTATTAATTACTTGATGGTTACTTACTTGGGCAGATTATATAAAGAAATGATCCAAGGATAAGGACATGGATGGATGGATGGATGCTTGATTCTCTTCTCTTGGGTGTATTATACAAATCAATTGGCCCCACTTATGACTTATTCAATCAAGTTTTTGCAAGTTATTGGAGAGGGATAACGGGATTGACGTGGGTCTGAGAGAGGCGGGAACCAATCACTCTGTAAATCAACCGGCTGGTACAACCACAGATCACTAGTTCAACCGACTGTGCCGGCCGGTTTGTTGTTGTTGTAGTATTTGACTCTACCGGATCGATCGAGTGTCTGGTTCACGGTCTGACTGGTTCAACCGGGCGAGCCGGTACGGTTCTGAACCCACCGGTCATCACATATAAGAAGACTAACCTATTTTTAATATAATCTTAATGAATCGATTGACCATCGACGGTTATTAATTAACCGCCTCAATCGACTCTCGCCCCTCGCAAACTTGCATCAAGAACAATACCACTCGTATGTGTCGCAATTCATATTAGTCCTCACACTAGCGTGCACCGTAGCGTCGAAAGTCAAACTCTTGTGTACGTAGTTTGGCCTATCAGACATAAGTAGTCCATTTGCTGAAATTGAATTTATTAAATTTGGTCGAGACGAGATGTCGCAGAAATCATCCATCGAATTCGACTTACGTACCCTGTACCACCACCATTTGCTGAATTTTACATGTGATTAAAACATATTCAATAGGGTTCAGAGTCAAACAGTTGACTTTTTTGGTTGATAGTCGTCTAGTCTTGACCAACTAGACCACTACATATGTATATGTTTGATATAAATTTGCAGACTTGTATATAAAATCATAACATTCTGTTCGTAGCGTCTATGAAATGGCGAACGGACGGCAGATCTTTTGGCCGGCTGTGAAACTGTTTGGTTTGCCGCCGGTGAGATTAGTAACTACTTCTCACAGCTTTCTCCAACATCGATCCCCATTACATTTACAACCAGCTAGCTTTCCTTTCACAAGCAACTCTATCTAGCTATGCACCCTTCACTTATATCCTTACAAACAAATTCATATCAATCCAGCCTACATTCTCCACAACTGAACTAGCTACCAGCTTACCACAAACAGGAAACAAATATTTTATTGTTTCGGTTAACCAAAGAATCGGGTCATCATTTGATAACCAACGTAAAATTAGCCATCTTTCAGATTGAGACACTGTTCGGAATTCCCTTCCCAGTGAGCCCTCCTTCTCTGGAGTAATCCGATGTACTCGGAAACAGCAACGTGTAAGGTACCTTAACCGGCCCAACTCTGTTCTTCAATCTAGGGTTATTGTTCATTTCCATGATTCTCCCCTCAATTTTGACTAGCTTATCCCCAAATCGTTTGAACGCCGCTAGCGGTTCATCGTCTGTAGTCCACTCCACTGTTTCTCGCTGGCCAAGGTAAACCTCGTCTGTGGAATGCCTTGATAGCGATTCAATGAGTGATATCCCTAGCAGAGTTTGTAGCTGCGCTGTGATTGTTTTCAGGTAGGCCAAGTCCGGATCTTTCTCTAATTCCACATATTCAGGAGTACCTAGCTCCGGCATGAAACGCCGGCTGATGGTGGGACGGTTTGGGAGGTATCCAGCGTAAGGGTATTGCCCGAAATTCACTGCTGCGTGGAGCGCTGAAGCTACCCATATGATGATGGTGCATGATTGTGTGAGGTCTTGGAAATTTTGCATCTCTGGCCACCATGGTTCGTCTTTCTTATCTCCATGGCCTTCGTTTCTCAATTCTGACCACCAGGATTGGAGTTCCTCGTCGTTCTGGATCAACTCATCTGTAGGGTAGTAGAAACTGCAGTACTCCTGCACCCATGTTTCGATTGCTGACCAAATTTCTAGTCCATCGTTGGCGTAAGGGTAGTCCTCTATCAGAAGTTTGAGCCCATGTGGCTTGGTTTGATCTGGTACTGCTACTCCTCTGAAAGTTTGATACAGTCTTCTAAATCAGAAATCTGGATACAAGACCTTGATAATAATACCAGTTGAAGATTTTTCATGGTTTTTCTTACCTCTTTATCAGGTCGGCAGGGAGTCCTTGTTCAGTGAATATCCAGTTTTTGTACACAACAGCTGACATTTCCATGGCGTATCTTGCTGGGAAGACTGTCATCTCTAGTATACCACCAGCATTGATAAGGATCTGTCTGGCAAATGCATTTATATTCATTGTGTCGCGGAAGTGTGGTTGCAGAAGCTTGTGTATTGGGTGGATAACACTCAGCTGCCTGTTTGTAGCAATTACGAAAGGCTCTATCACAGCATGAGTGTTCAACCTGCAAAATCAGGGTTGCTTGATTAACTCTATTGTGATTCTTTTACCTTACTATATATTCAACAAACCATACCAGTGACTGATGAGTTGGTGGTATCCGGAATCATTCACTGCAACATAGGCTTTAGCTAGTTGCCAAATTGAGCCCTCAACTCCAGCTTCTGCTGGAGTGAATACCTTGCTGACCCCACCGTGGCGATTCCCCTGTGGATGAGGGAGGCTTAGTTCAATAGCCAATGGCTTCAGTGTTCCATCATCTTGAAGAAAGAGAATTGTTCTGGTGGCATACGTCTTTGTAGTGGTTGAGTTTATTTTCCTCAAGTATAGCATCAATGCATCATGATGATCCAATATAAACAGTCTATTTCTTGCAATTGCCTGTGACAGAGAAGAGACAACTTTTGATTAGGAAACTTTGTTAAAAGTTGACCTCATATTTGAATATGAATAAATAAAAAACCTAAGCATGATTGACATACTTCATCAACAGTGAGACCATCCATATTAAGCTCTATCTCCTCCTTCTTTATAGTACTATGCTGGTTTCCGTATTCTTTAGGGTCTAGCTGGCTGGCTGGTGGAAACTCCTGCAGAACACAAATATCATGTAAAAAATCAGTCCAATTTGGCAATTTGATTGCAGAGCATAAATGAGTTGTTAGTAGTTCGGATTTGTACTCTCAGGCGACTGATGATGACAGGATTGACTCCAGCGAGCATCTCTCGAGCAAACTCTTCATCAGTCCTCCAAGCAGACTTATCCTCTGGAACCATACCATGGTAACCTCAGACTTAACATCTCTACTGTAGAATTATATGCATTATTGTAAGCTATTGATGCTGTATCTAAAATATAGAATTTCCTTTGCATACCTTTGATTACATCAGGCGTAGGGAACTTGAGAAATCTCTCACCATCGTTGCGAACAAGTTCTTTCAGCAGTTCCCATGGTATGTTATTTCTTATCTTGCTGATCTTGGCTTTACTTGGCAATTTGATGCCCCCTTCGTAGAGGTTGAAAACATCCTCGAAAGAGTCAAACTCATTGATTGTCTTGTCAAATAAAGAGTATATCTCCGGGACAAGTACTTGGACGATGGACTTAAGACCATATGCCAGAAAGTCTGAGAACTTCACATGTCCAAACCGTTCATCCCTTGGCACATAGATATCTAGGCTCAGAAGAGGCAATCTGCTCTCTGAATTGGGATCTGTTGTGAACATGAAAAAGAAACTGTCGTCAAATTTCTGTTTCACTTATTGTATATCAAGGTGTCCAGTACTAGAACATAGATGTGTCACCTTTATTGGTTGGCTTTCGGCCTGTTCTTCCTCTTCTGGGATATGGATAGTCCTTGGATCCACCAATAACTGGGCGTGCATATGCTTCCCCCTTATCAGGACTTCCCAAATCATTGTAGTAAGCATAGTCATAAACTCTATCCCACTCCTTGAGCTCCCCTTTCCCGTCACCTCGGAGATTGACAAGCTCTTCTTCTCTGTACTTTCGCAATGGCTCTGGTGTTTGACATGGTAGGTAGGTCTGAACAGAAGCATGACAGAAGTTGTTTAGATAAAAATCTGATCTTTTTTCTTTTCTTTTATCAGAGTTTGATGCTTAGAGTAAGATTAACTCCACTCATATTATTCTAACTCCATATTATTCTAAAGTTAGCCGATACCCCAAAAGTAGGATTGAGACAGCCAATTGAAAAATAAAAGTCGGGAAGGAATCATGATGCAATCAATGATAAAAAAATAAGTTGGAAAAATGTTGCTGATTTGGGAGTTCATCGTCTAGAGTTCCATTTCCTATTCGTAATGCAAAGCTGGTATGCATGCCCTTGCCTCAGTAGGAAAAAAATTATTACCTTGTTTGAGAAGAAAACGCGGTGATATTTGTATCTATGCACAGGATAAACCCATGAGTTGCAGACGAAATGGACGCGGCCATGTCCAGGGACGTGTTCCAACGTGAGCGTCTTGAGGTAAAACTGACTGTGGTGATGGTTTCTAATAATGAAAGCGCCAGGAACGCCCATAGTGGTGTGTTCCCAGTCGAAGGTAATGGCGAAAGCAGTATCTGTAGCTGTTACAGGTGTGATCTTCTGAGTCCATTTCTCCAAGAATGCTGCTTTCCCAATCTTCCCTCCCAGCCCATTCGCTGAACACGTAAGTAGAGAGGGCAGGAAGTTTCCCACTGTCAGCTTACATAACAAAGAAAAAGGCAATAGCTTTCTTTGTTTTCATTGAAGAAAGTTCCTTTCTTTTTTCTTTTGCAGTGCAAGTCATTTATTGGGCATTGATGAAAACAGAGAGAAAGAGAGGAAAAAGAGTTGACCTGGGTCTGGAAGGGAGCTAATGAGGTGAAGAGAGACGCCTTTGCCGAGAAGCTCGTGAATTCGATCAAGAAAGGAAGCCTTGGCGTCGTTCAAATCCAAGACGTTCTTTCTCATCAACACTAGAGTTGCGTGGATCTTCTTGTCGGATTCCGGTGCTGCGCCTTTGGGAGTGGTTTTGGGGAGCAGGCAGCAGCTTCCCATCTTCTTCTTTCGTGGGTTTCAGTTTGTCCAGAGATGAAAGAAAACACAAGGAAGGAAGAAAGGAAGATTCGAAGAGTGAGTGAACAGTGAAGGAAGGAAGGCAATAAGGGATATTTATAGAGAAGAAGAGTGAACGCAAAAGCAGAATGTGGGGATTTGTTGTTTTGTTTGTTAACTTAAAGGTCTTGAGGCCTCGTGGTGCTCATTGCTTTCCCGACTTGCCTTCACTCTTCCCATAGAGAGAGAGAGGGAGAGAGAGAGAGAGATCTGATGATGATGGTGATGATGATTTGTAACATTTGGCCATTTTTGTGAATGCAACTTCTGGTTCGTCTTGGACCAGGTGGACCAATGCGCTTTTTTATATATATTTTGTACAAAACGCATCCATTTTTATTTTTTGCAGTCTATTTTTACTAACGTAATTTTTTTTGTCAGAATAGATCGAAACTCTCGGTCAATATAAGATAGAATAAAGGAAATAAATATTACATTAGTGTCCATTTCGTGGAGTATAACGGATTCGAACCCTAAACCTCAAGGTCACCAGACATACATTCTATCACAGTAACAACTCCACTCGAAGAACGCAACTTATTTTTAGTTTCCACAATTTGTTTTTCATTCATAAATAAATATTTCAAAAATTATAAATAAATACATCTTTTGAATAATCTACAAAAATAATATATCTTTCACATATTTTTTTAAAAATATAAAAATTGTAAAGAAACATAAAAATGAAAACATTTAGTATAGGTGAATTCTTCAGTATACATGGTATACCGAAATTTTCGGTGTGCCCAGTTTTTTTGGTAACGTAAATCCATCACTACCGTCCATTTTCAGTTTGCGATCTCGACGGTTCACAATTATTTAAATATTAAATTTCTATTTCACATTTTATTTTTGATCTCATATGTTTTCTCAATTTGACAAAGGAGTTTTAGCAAACTAAGGCAGCAGCTCATAGAGCAAGAGAGGGAGACGAAGGAAACACAACTCCGAAAAAATGCAGCAAAATAACAAAATCCCGGTGCTTCAAAACAAGACTTGGGACATTTTACAACTGAAAAACCAAACAAAACTCCATGTATGGCACCCCAAAGTGACAGCAAAAAACAGCACCAACAATTTCAATTAAACGATATGATATTTTTTAATTGAAATCACATGAAATTTTGGATCAATTATAATCCAATTTCAGATCGCAAACTGAAATCAAAAATAAAATGTGAAATAGAAATTTAATATTCGAATAATTATGAACCGTTGAGATTGCAAACTGAAAATGGACGTTGGTGATGGATTTACGTTACCAAAAAAAAACTGGGCACACCGAAAGTTTGGTATACCATGTATACTGAAGATTCACCTTTAGTATAATACTCCTAGTTGCCCTAGTTACTCTCTCTTTCTAGAAGGGACTTCTTGGACTCTCACGGAGAGTAACCCTAGCCACCATTATCCCCCACCACCATCGGCATCATGCGCCCACCACCTGCCTTGCTGACTACCACCAAAGGCCATACTCCGGTCTCGAACGCCACCAACCCTAATCGCGCTGCAACACCTCGGACGCCGGGCGAACCTACGTTGCATCACGTACTAACACAAGGCCTCGACCAAACACAACCTCGACCCAACCGGGGCAGTAGTGTGCATCCGCAAGGTACGGCTCCGCCAGGGTACCAATCGATACTAACGCTCATGCAAAGAGCGGCGAACAACGTCGAAGATGCCATCATTCATACCTCTGCGGCAGCCACAATTCTGATTCCATCGATGGCGGCAATCTCTCTTGCTGTCCTGGTCGAACGACCACTCTCATGGAGTTACAAACATTGCGTCGTCGGAATCTTCTTAACACTGAAGGATCGCAACCTACTCCAACTCCGTCAAAGCCTATCGAATTCATGGCAACCAAAACAGGGGGTGGAGATCTCTACATTGGAGGATCGCTACTTCTTGTTCCGCTTTCCTCGCACTCTCGACGTCCGTTATGTTATGGACAATGGTCCCTGGTACTTAGACAATCACATCTTGCTCACACACGAGCTTCGCCGAGGGGAGGAGCCATAACGGTTCCTGTTGCAAACGGTGGAGCTCTGGATCCAAGTGCATAACTTGCCACATGATTACTTCTCGGAACCAGTAGGCCGAGCTTTGGCGGAATCTACAGGTACATATCTGCGATATGACAAGAAGAACGAGAAGTTCTTTCCAAATGCTTACATGCATCTCTGGGTTGCTTTGGACAAGCCTTTCCTTAAGGAGCGAGATGTCTTCCTACACGACGACGCCAAGATTACCTATAAGTATGAACGTCTGCCATGTTTCTGCTATATTTGTGGGTTAATGGGGGCATGAGAAGAAGTGTGTGCTTCGTTTCCAGTTCCCAGCGACAGATTTTCCTTTTCTGTGGGATGATACCTTCAATGGTGGTAGTCTTCGGCAGAGAGGTAGTAGAGAAGAAGAGGAGAAGAAAGAACTTGAGGAAGAAAGGGGCAGCTAGGCGCTGATAAACCCGTGTTTTTAACAGCGGTTCTAAACCGATGTTAAATTATCTAACAGCAGATAATTTAACAGTGAAAATAATCCTCTGTTAAATAGCAATTTTACGTCGTCGTTCTGGCTTGGCGGGACTTGACGCGTGTTTTTTACGGTCAAAATTTTGGCGGACCAGTTTAACGGCGGTTTATAACCACCGTAAAACGTAATGACGGTTATAATCCGCTGTTAAATTTTTGTTTTAACAGCGGTTGGTCATCCGCTGTTAGATTAGAAATTATCTGCCGTTAAATAATTCTTTTAACGGCGATTTCCTTCCCACCGTTAAACATGTGCTATATTTGGAAGGTAGATTCTTATAGTGGGTGTCGGCCTTTGTAGCCTGGTTGCCAACCTTAGTCAATCAGGGTGTGGACTCAGATGAGGCAAGGAAGGCAGAGGATCGTCAGCGACGCCTTTGTGACCCGTGCACGTTGGACCCAATGTACATTAAAGTCACTTCAGGGTGGAAACCATATAAACCTATGGCGACCGGTCAGACTCAGTGATCGCTACTTTAGGATACCCATAGGCCTAACCCTTTGGCGGTTCGAATAAAGAGGTGTATGGTCCATTTGCCAAGATGATTTTATGCTTTGAGTTATACATCTTTCGGTTGTTATTGTATTTGGGTCTCATTGTCGTTGTCCTTATGTTGGAGAGAAAGGATTGAGATCGGCTTATTTGCAAGGTCATGCGATCCATACAGTTTCGCATGTGAAGACTGTACCTCTGATTGAAAACTTGTACCGTTCCGTCAGATCGTTTTAAAGAGGAATATGATGAGGGGATTTTCATCTAAAAAATCTTCAGTATATTCTAAAATAATAAATATATCTTCGAAATATTTTAAAAAATAAATATATTTTCATAATCATAAATAAAATTAAGTATTAAATAAATTTATTTTCCGAATATTCAAAAAAGGTAAATATATATCAAATATTCTAAAAAAAAAATGAACAGTGTTAGTAAAAATGGGTTCCACAAAGTTAAAACAAACTATGCAAAATAAAAACGGACTACGTTATTAAAATGAACTGCGCGGAGTAAATATAAATTGTGTTAGTAATTTTTTTAACGAGAGATATTTTAATTCATTCATAATCTAGGTGAAATAAAAGACGGATTGCATTTAACAATTGGCTATGTTAATGTGACTAACTAAAAATCAACATTGGTTGATAGTTAGAACTTGCACCCTGTAACTTGATATTTCGAAGGAGTTGATTTGAAATAATCAGTAATTTGAAATTATTAGTGATTTTAAAATAATTAGATTTTTTTTTTGAAATTGAGAATGATGCTAATATTTCAAATAAAAAAAAGACTAAGTAGGGCTCTTAATCCCTCGGAAAGATACCTTACTTGCCTTTTTGTGTGTGTGAAGAATACCTTACTTGTTAATTATATGGAGTCTTGAACCCAAATCAATAACCTTATCATGGCAACAACAACTAGATAATCTCTTTAACCGCCAAACAAGACAATTACACCAACTTTAACCCCCCCTCACAACACATTGCCTCCCCTACCTACCGCATTATAAGGACACACTTGCTAGCTTCTTCTAATTTATGTGTACATGACGTATGTATCGAGATTGGACGGTATGAATCCGGATATTTGTTGTGATAATAGGGATTTTTGTTGTCACGTGACAACATTAATTTAAACTATTCATTTATATAATTAATTGTAATTTATGTTTAATGGTTTTGATTAATTGGATTTTTAGATCATTTTTAAAATTTGTATTTTACTTCTTAAATTAAGTAATAAAAATATTGTAGCTATTTTTATTTCCCACTTTTCCTAGTCTCTTTTTTCTTGAAACTCCGAGATCTAAAGTGTAACTCGGTACACAACATCAAAATTTGTACCCGTAAATTCGTAATACACAGGAAATTAGTACCTCGAATCACTCACAAGTATCGTATCAAGAGAAAATAATAGTATTTATATGTACTTGTAATTGATAACGGTACCGACATCAATGAAACTCAGTACCTCCAATGGATCCAAGCTACTAAATCACACAAATGTGTACCTGCAATTACTAAGAAGTACCGAACATGAACAAAATAGGTACATGCGTCGGATCCAAAGTACTAAGTCATTCAAACACCAAATTACAGAAACAACTATAGAAGACAGGTTAGAGATATTGAAAGAAAGAGTTGAATCAAAAAAGATATTGAAAGAAAGAGTCTTTAACCCAACTATGTTAAAATAAAATAAAATAGCAACTTACATGAAGATATTATGGACAAAATCCTTCAGGAATCATTAACTCGTGACTAATATAGAATATTCAAAGGCGGCGCGGTTGAGATTTGGTGGGAGTGATGGAAGTGGGGTTGGAAGAGTAGTGGGGATCGGCGGATTTGGTGGTAGTGGTTAGAAACGAGGAGGTGGGGGTTGGAGTCAGAGATCGGAGAAGAAAAAATGTGGTGATTGGCAATCAGAGATCAAAGATGAAGAGGTGGGCTCGACGGATTTGGTGGGGTGGGCGGTTGGTGGTAGTAGTCGGAGACGAGGAGCTGGCGATGAGAGTTAGAGATCGGAGAAGAAGAAGAGGTGGTTGTTGACAGCTAGGGTTTTTTAGTGGGTAGGTTATTAAATAAAATAATAAATCCTAATTAAATAATAATTTTATATATTTATCCTTTTTAGTTCAGCCAAAAAATAATTATCATTTGATAACAAAAAGGGTGTTGTTATAACAGATATTTTTATATGAATTGAAATAGTTTTTACGATCTAAGAATCAAACAAGAGTATAGGCATCGTAAAATTAACATTTGTAGCCCCTTAATAACATACTATCAAGAGTTGTGTTCATCAACAAAAATAAATTTTAAAATGCGCTTTAGAATTGATGTTTCATCCTTCGTGCATGCGGCTTCTTGATGCACACGATAAGTGTGGTGGTGAAATCAAAATCGAAATATGGTTTAATGAATATTTTGATAACCAATAAAACAAATTTTTAACAAAAATCATAACACTAAAAAATAAAAATGGCGTGTTGAAAAAAATTTCATTTAATGAACAAAAAATGGTATTATACAATATTTTATTAACATGAAAACTCAACATTAAATTATAAAATAAAATGTAAACCCCACTTAACTCAAATCTTAACCACACAACCTTTCTCATAAATAAGTAAATGGCCTCCCAACAGTTTACTGATGGGTGTCGGGGTGTGAATGTGTGATTGTTTTTCTCTTATGAAAGTATTGCCTAATCTCGACACGTGGCCGGTCTTTCGATGTCGCATCGAACTTGCTTTTCTTGTAACGTAATCCAAAGTATATAGTACAAAGCTGGAATGCAAAGACAAGTAATTCCTTCATTCGTTTCGCGCCATAGCTTAGCCTCTCTGGCGGGAAAAGGTAGATTCAAACCAATAATTAAGTAAATCAATCAGTGTGATCAATGCAAAAACATTAAAATAAAAAAAAGAGTAGATATATACGTGGAAAGTTAGCTCCATATATGCATGCATGTTCATCCCCAGGTGGGTTGCATGCATGGGTTTATTCTTTACTTATAAAGTGGAAGATTAGGCGTATAATTAAAGTGGCCAACTCCAACAACCAACCAAACCAAAAGGCGGGATAACTACTTACAACGTGTAAAAAGCTCCCATGCATCCAGATAACATTGCACTAGCTTTTTCATCATTCAATGGGTACGTACACGAGATGCATAATGTCAGGTATTTATAATTCCACTACGTATGTATACCCACTACTTCAATTCTAGCTATAAACAAAACCAAGATTCTCTTGACAAAATGCCTTCCTTCCAATTTCGACGTTCCATTCTCCTTCTTCCACGTACGGTATTATTAAGCACGTTCATCGTCGAAATAACTGTCAAGCTAATTCGACAATTCAAGTGTCGTTTTTGTCCAAAAGTCCCTTTCGTTGCGCTTCTACTCAAACTTGCCGGCACGGTTTAGACTAACAGGATTGATTTTGGTTGCTAATGATTCTAAGGTTAATTAAAACTAACAATTCAAAGGTTGATTAAGAGGGAGAAAACAAGTTTTTGGAAGAGATGAGTCATCAAACTCAACTTCCTAAACGCATTCGAAACGACCAAATGTTGGGGTTGGATTGAATAAAATCAATCCTCCTGTCACTCGTATGAATCCGCGGCACGATCATGCACGCGGATTACCATTACTAGCTTCCAATTAAGGTAGAAATAACCTTAATCAGGCTAGCCGGTAATGAACACCGATAAGTTCTACAAAGTGATAAGATGTTCGTTCGGAATTAAAAGAAATCACGAGTAATCGGAAATAGCGTTAACTTGGTCCATCATCACCTAAACTACTGATAACTAAACCCAACTTGGTCCATTGGGTGCAAACCAGAGCGCTCGCCAATTACAAGATGAATAACTTTTAAAAATAGAAGAAACACAAAAGGTAGAATTAGGTTATCGGCTTACCCCACTGATAACTTTCCTCTATTTTTGACTGTTAATCTTATGAATTCCTAAGTCTATCAAACAAAGGATTTCATAGATTTGACCTAATTCAATCTGTAACAAGAATTAGGTTGAAAACCCAACAGTCGAAGCCAACTTTCATTAAAATCCAATTATCCACAATGGTCGTTTCTAAATGTTCAAGACATGTATCATGGCTCAAATCCTACATCTCAACCAAGAAACTCTATAGACTTAGCTACTCATAACTCTAGAAGAGGAAAAATCAAAAGAAATCCTAACCATCATCTTGTTGAAGAGATAACGACTTGTTCTTCCTCCAATCGTCGCCTTTAGTCTTCTAGCTTCAATCTTTGATAGGAACTCCTTTGGATCTTCAATTGAGCTTCTAGGAAAGGTTTTGTGCTGGTTTTTGCAGAGAAGAGTCGGGAAAAATAGAGAGAAAATGAGTTTGGGGGATTATCTACTCTTTCCTTAAAATCTGCCCTTTTATAGGAAGATGCCGAAATTGGAGGGCGCACGCCGTGCACCTCCCTATCTTCAGCCTTCCACGTAGCAAAAAGGGGGGAACTGCATGCGGGGGCGCACGCCGTGCACCTCCCTATCTTCAGCCTTCCACGTAGCAAAAAGGGGGGAACTGCGTGCGGGGGTGCACGCCGTGTTGCTCCTATTCTCCAATGTTCCACATAGCTAAAAAGGCGGAACGGCGTGCAGGGGTGCACGTCGTTCCCCTGTTTTGCGGCCGAGAATTTTGACATGTACTAGGGCTGCACGGCGTGCAGCCCCTTTGCTCCTCCATTTCCTTTCTCAATCTTTCGTTCGAGCCCCAATCGTGCTATACTTCATGTCCTTAGCTTCATAGCCAGACTACCTATCTCCAGTAGGTGACAAATACTACAAAGAACACATCAAATGGACCGAAACTGTCCAAATGAACGGATCTAGGCACATGATGCCAAAACACGAAATCATTTGGGAATGAAGCTCAAACAAACTAATAATCACTCAAAAAGCATGCATAAAAGGATAGGTAATTGCTACAAATCCTAACACTATCAACACGCATTAGATTACAAGGTAGGTCTCAAACCGAACATATGCGACTAAGCTAGATTAAATCTAAGCTATAGCCAATATTGTGGAAGTTGGGTCAATTTAATTCGAGTAATAACAAAAATCAGAAGAAGTCTTGGTCTTATTATGCAAAATAGACCCGTCAGGCTAACTCCAACCCGAAAGTTTAAAAAAAAGAGTTTTTGAATTTCCATCAGATGAACGAACTTGGTTCGAAATTAGACTACAATTACAAATCTAACACATGAACTAATTAAAATAATAAACTACACATAATTTTCTAAAATAATAATAAATTGCACTTTCTCTCCTCCACTAACTCTCATCTGGTAGATCTATTTGATTTTAAGTTTTCGATTAGATTAGGGTTAAAACAAATCAGTTATAGTCTTTGACCTTTCTTGTTAATTAGCTTTTTAACCTTGGTTTTGAGTTTTGGTTGGAGTGATTTTGATTGGTATAACATGTCAATAACTTCTATAGGATTTTGATTATTGGCCACTGGGCACTGGATTATTTTATTTTACATAAAGCTTGCTGTGTTTTTTATTTTTTATTTATTTATTGTAATAGTTTATTAGTCTAAATGGCTTATAAATTATAAGTTTCTCATCAGTAATGCGACATATATAATGCATTAAATTTTAAGAAGTTCTTTTGTATATTACAATTATAAGGTTTATCAAAAAACAATTATACAATTATAAGATTGTTTGTATATTAAAATTAAAGTAAGAAGCATAAAGTAAAAGTTTATAATCATTGGAGATATTCTAACAGATGGAGTCATGGAGACAATGGAGTTGGATTAGTTAGGCTCAATCAAATATGGGATCAGTTTAGAATTTAATAACTAGTTATTTCTTTCGAACTAGTTATTATATGGTAGATGAAGATTTCGGTGCACTAGTATATACGGTACATTCAACACTAAAACTATTCATTTTGAGAATTTAAAATTGGAACAATAAATCCTAAACTCCTCACATGCAACCCTAAACCCCTAAAGGATAATGTTAAACTCATAAACGCTAAATTCTAACCCTTCAACATATAAAACCAAATCTTTAATCATACTTCAAACTCTGACTTTTGACCCTAAATCTAAATTAACCAATCATAAATCTCTTAATTAGACTCTAAACACTTATCACTATATCCTAAACCCTAAACACTAAACAAAAACTTCAAAACTCTCGGTTTTAAGCATTAGCAAAAATTATTTAACATTTAACTAATTATTTGTTCAACTAGTTATTATTCGTTACATAACTCTCCCTATCTTTAGGGTGTCCCCCCCCCCCCCCCAGCGTTCGGATTTTCCGTCACCGTTTGCGGTGCTCGCCTCTTCCCTGCCGCACTCCGGAGCGAGTACGGCCCCAGCAACCGCCAGGACCCGACCTCCCTCTGAATGTACACGTCAGGAACATGGCCAACGATGATGTGCTCATGACTGAGATCCCGGAGGATCGCAAGCGGCATATAGACAAGAACCAGAATGATGTGGATCGGATGCACTTGAGGACGGGAGTATTCATAAGCCATCAAAGTCACCAAGAAAGAGGAGGCTCCTTTGGGATTTGAGGAACAGGCGGATCAGCATCAAGCGATCCGCCCAGCGCAGTAAGGCGAATGAATCGGGGAGTTCCGGCTGCTTCCCCGGCCATAGTCCAACCAGCCGGCTACCACCCTTCCCAGTCTCGGTCCTTCGTTCCAGTCAGCTTGTCAATTGTCGAGTCTTTTTCTGTTCCTTCGGTCATAAACACGTTGTTTCGATCCTTGTCTGTCTCCGTGTGTCTTTGCCATGGTTTTGTTTTCAGAGTCTTAGTAGTCGGGTGGTAGTTTGTTTCTGTGTCTCGTCAAGTCGTTGCATCGGTCTAAATCATGGTTTTGCAGAGTTTCTGAATGTGAAGTATGATAGCTAGCTAGTAGAGGTAGCTACTTCTTCCTTATGACCCGCCCGTGGGAAGCACCTCTTGGTTAACCAACATATCTTGTATGAATCTCTTTCTAATGATATGACTAGCATTTTATTATATAAAAAAACTAGTTATTATTCGTTCATGATGAGTTCTAATTAAGACTAATTATCAAACAAATATAAATATTTTATGCGGTTGGGCTCTTTCCAACTCCAAACTAGTTTTCAATCCAACACCTCGTTTTAAGTGGTTGATTTCGAACAGGATCATAAGCTGATCGAACTCATAAAATCTCGTCCAGCTCTTCTCATCCCAATTAGAAAGCGTTTTTCAGAAATTAAATCAATACTTAATCTCGGGATCGTCGAAAGAAATATAGTGAAACCTTAAATGGCATAATGAAACTTCTATGGCCAAACAATCCGGAAAAGATTATCTTTTTGATATAGAAAGGATCACAACTTAAGGCTGTAAAACTAAAGCACGAGGATAGCGTGATGATGCAACAATGTGTATAATGGACAAAATTAATGTCGAGACAATTTGTGAGGGTATCCTCCAAAAGCTACTAAACCAAATGAAGATCTCATTGACCCCCTTTGAGTTATATTTCATCCGAATGATGAAATGGGATGTCTTTTATTGATTGTGTATATTCCAATAAGCGATCATGTCAATTTCTAATTGATAATCTAAAAAGTCATAAAGAAATTAAACTAAATAAAAAGAATTTTTTCTCGAAAAACCATAATTATCAATTTTATATCAGACGGTCAATTAACATTGTCCGACTTCATCCGTTTTCAAATAATGTGTCATTTTAGTAATTGACTCGCCTTTTATCATGACAATCATAGTTATAGGCTACTGACTCTTAAATATTTTTTTGGGTATTACTCACACCTTATGTAGAGATCTTACCTTTTTATTATCTATGTGTCTCGAGTAAAAAAGAAATCTCTCAAAACCAGACCGGGTTTAACCATCAATTTCGGTGGTCCAACCGGTTTCACAATGTCGATCCGATCCGAGGAAAACAAGAGTGCGCAGCGAGGGACATCCTCCCGAGTCTTGCCACAGATCTCCACCGTGCAACCCTTCCTCACTGGTTCACCTTCGCCTTCGCCAAGAGATTTGAACTTCAGGGGTGAGAAGCCCCTCGTTTAATCCCCATTCAGCCGCCTGTTATTCCTTCCGTCACCGCCCAGATTATTGGAATAAATTACTCCTTTCCCATCCATACTGTTTCCCGGAAGGGGGGAATTGCCGATCCTTCCTTTTGATTAATATGCGGTGAGGATGGGGTTCGGCAAAGGATCCACCGCCTCTTCTTCCCAAACGATGCCTTCGTCAATCATAGGCAAGCAATCACTTCACTTTTTAGTTTCTTTGTTCATCTACTATGCACTTGCGGTACTCTTGAACTTAATTTAATTGGATATAGCTGAACTGCCGTCTCTTCTAAATTTGAAATTCTCGGCCGTGCACTATGTAGATGTTAAAATAGGTGGTTTGTTGCTTACGTTGATATACTGAATTGCTTATAGACTGGTGTCTTCCTGTTTAACCCCGTGCTTCTGGTTGATGTTGAATGAATCAAGAAATGAGGTATGGGAGCGTTTGTTTTATCGAGTTGGTAATGAATGCGAGATCCGTTATATGTTGCAGAACTTCGTGAAAAGCATCAACAGGAGCTGGACAGTTTGACACTAGCAACACAACCTCTCAAGACGTTGAAGTTCTTTGTTTTGGCTATATTTCAATATTTGAAGCTCTTTGTATTTTACCTTCTATCAAAAGGTGGTTGGCTGATGCTTCTGAGTGCCGTGGTGGTGCCTTTTGTTTTTCTGGTAGCTACTGTCGATGGTCCTCATGAAAAGGTATTGTGAATTTGTGATACCACGGCTTCTTCTAGTTCTGTTCTCCTTGTGTTCTCTGGATTGTTGGTATGTGTTGCTGATTAAAATGCTTGAAAAGTAGGACTAGTGTGAGTACAGTCTGCGTAAACACCTTTCTGCCTTGCTTGCTTCAGAATTCATAGATAGATCTATTTTGCTTGTGCAGCACCTTGAAGAAATATCTCACTATTTGCGATTTGGATTGTGGTGGATCACTCTTGGTGTTGCATCGTCAATTGGTCTCGGTAAGATAGTAAGTTTTAAGAGCTATTTTAATGCTATAATGATGTACGGGCATCCACATCTGTAGCTAGCTTTGACAAGTCTGTTGTGATATGCTCGAAATCCATGCTAGGAATCTGAAATTTGTCTTAATAGTTCCTCGATGACATGAAAAGGTTCTTCAGTTTTTGCTGTTCTCGCCATCATTTTTATGGAAAATTTGTTCGGCTCTAGATACTTTCCTATGAAGATTGTGAACTAGTAACTATTCAACCTAAGACTTGCAGCTGTCTCTATTTTAGAACCTATTATTGCTATCCTTTGCAATGCCAGTATGCTTGAATTAACAACTGCTATAGAGCTTAAGTTGTGACTTCTTTATAACATTGAAATTACCATGACATCGGTTTTTCTTTTTTATGTTCCAGGATCTGGTTTGCATACTTTTGTTCTTTATCTCGGTCCTCATATTGCCTTATTCACAATAAAAGCAATGCAATGTGGCCGCGTTGATTTAAAGAGCGCCCCGTATGATACCATACAGCTAGATAGAGGTCCTTCGTGGCTTGACAAAGATTGTCATGAGTTTGGGGATCCAATATTTCAGTCATACCATTTGTTGCGGGTGCCACTTAGCAGTATATTGCCACATGTACAGATAGAAGCCGTCTTGTGGGGGCTTGGAACTGCTCTAGGAGAGCTGCCTCCTTATTTCATCTCAAGGGCTGGTATGCAATCGTCAAATGCTTCATTGTCTGTGAACAAATTTCTATTATTAGTTTATTGCACACCCATCTGACTAAGTTGTGAACTACTTATTGCATGTACATAGCACGTTTATCGGGCAGCAACATTGATGCCATGGAAGAATTGGAAGTTACTTCTACTGAAGGCGATGGTGTCATTGCAACGCACCTGAAGTCGATTAAACGCTGGCTTATGTCACACGCACAGCATTTGAACTTCTTCACAATTTTAGCACTTGCTTCGGTTAGGTTTCCATTTTAGCAATGCTTCAACTCAACGATTGTGACGCTAATTGTCGAAAAGTTTCTCATAACTTGTCATTTGTGAAAATAATTTCAGGTACCAAACCCCCTATTTGACCTTGCTGGTATTATGTGTGGCCAATTTGGGATCCCATTTTGGAAGTTTTTCCTTTCGACAGTGATTGGCAAGGCAATCATTAAGACTCACATACAGGTTTGCCATCACCATTTTTTTACATGTTTGTACTTGCCTTTGGTGGCTTAGCTGTATAGGGGATGCTCGTTATATTTATGAGAATGCTGTTCGGATTAGAGTCCTTCAATTGTGGAAACATATAATGATCAGTATCATGGTTTCTTTGGACACTGCAGACGGTATTCATAATATGTGTTTGTAATAACCAACTCCTTAACTGGGTAGAGAATGAAATGATCTGGATGTTCAGTTTCATACCGGGCTTGGCGTCTATCCTCCCCAACGTGATAACTAAACTCCATGAAATGAGAGAAAAGTTTCTTGCACCAACTCCTGCTCTCCCCAGTACGAAGGTAGGGGTTCTTCAATTTATTGCAGGTGGGGGTATTCATTGACTGTACCATCTCTTTATACATCAAATCTGTTCCATCACACAGGTTAAAAAGTGGGATTTCTCGTTTGCCGCAATCTGGAACACTCTAGTATGGCTCATGCTACTCAATTTCCTGTGCAAGATAGTGAGCTCAATGGCCCGGACGTATCGGAGAAGGCAGCAGGAGAAGGAGGTTGCAGATTTGACGAAACAAGAATCAACACTAACACATTCAGATTAGTAGAGATGATGACGGGAAAGAGAGATGAAGAATACAGGAAGTTCCCTTTGTCGCTTGTTTTTTTAATTAGCATGGGAAAGAAAGGTGTAGTTGAACCTGGGAATGGAATATCTGCATCTATGCTTCTCATGTCCTGTTATGACTAGTAAAGCCAACATCACAGAAGAAGTACATTTTAGCATGAAAAGAATTTGCAAGCCATGCATAGAGAATATTTGAGAACAAATGGCTGGGAAGCTGAAAGTAATGGTATGTTTATTACAATTACAAAACAATGCTCAATGAGGGTAGTAACTAACTAACAAACCCCCAGAGTTTATGTTAATTCAAATGAAAAAAATATAACCAATCTTAACTTAAGCATTAGGTTTGAATAATAGGTTCTGATTACTTAATATACAAAATTTTGATTAAAATTTGGTTTAATGCATTATCAATCAATGATTCGTAAATCTAAATTCTAATTTCGTCACTGCATACCCGTACGATGATGCCTTCTAATACCACATCGGTAGTAAAACATTCGTTATTATTTTTATAGAAAATAGAGAATCAAATCTCAATTAATAATATTATCATGTGCCCTGACCGAATCGACATGCAATTTATTTCAATATTATGATTTAATATTGAAACACGTTTAAAATACGTACAGTATATGATTGTATAATTATGAAATTATGTAGACCATGACACGCCACGTGGTTAGAGTCTGTTGCTAGATGGTTTGAAAACACCCAAAAATGCAGCATATAAATAGAAAGAAATTACTCCATTTAGTTAATAAATAAGCCAGCTATACCGTTAAATAAAATTATATAATCAATATATGAATTCTCTCTTAAACAATTCAATTTATTAGATTACTTAGAGATCTGTGTGTATATAAATAAATAAATAAATAAATATATATATATATATATATATATATATATATATATATATATATGGTTACACCCATAGAGATCTGTGTTTTTTAATCTGTTTTAAGTGACTGTAAATATGCCCTAGCTAGCGGGTTAAGAGGCCAATGTACACTTTAATATTTGGCCAAATAACATTCATTTACAATCGGACGGGAATGGTTATCCTCATGCTTTAATGTAAATCTTCTTAGTTGAATTAGACCACATGAATACTCTAATATCATAAAGCGAATTGTTATATCCACTAATTCGAAGTTGTTAAAAAAGGTTCGAGTTAGTAATACTAGCTGATGGTATTTAATAAGAAGTTGAGTCTACATTGCTGATGTCACTCCTCGGATATGGTGGAGTTCCATTCACTAGTTCTAGATAGTGTTCGACTTTGTCAGAAAAGACAATAGTGTTTGTTATTGCTTTGAGCCTTTGATCCACTTGCATGGAAACGCTCACGTTCCATTTTTTTATTCCATCGACGTCGTTTTGCACGTAATAAAAGTAAAATCATGAACGGAAACTTCCTTTCCGTCCAAAAGCAATCAGAAAAGCATTTCTAAAAGGACAAAAAAGTAAAAACCAAATAGCTGACTGGTAACTATATTCAGTATTATTCCAGTCCAATTTGAAAAACCGCGTCAGACTCTGATCAGTTTTACCTTTCTAACCCTTCAGTCAACCCACTCTTCTTCTATAAATACCCCCTTCTCAATATTCAATTTATCCATTCATAATTCAATTTCGTCTTCTCTGAACACTCTTGTGGATAATACATTACTCACCAGAAACTTCAGTTTCCTTCCTATACTGAACAATCATGAGGTCAAATTTCTTCAAATCCCCGTCGCCGTCACCCCACCACTCTCCGGCAGCATCTCCGCCGCCTCGCCACACCTTCTCCGAGACACTCATAGAGGAGGACATCGAAAACGCTCACTCAATCATCTCCAAACACGAGTACTCCTCCGACAATTCGGCTTCCTCCTCCTCCTCATCAACTTCTCTCTTCTCCGACGACCGAATCGAAGCCAAGAAGTACCTCTCCGCCGTGAAGGAGCTCCAGTCCGCTATGCAGTACTACGTCGCTAGCTATCCGGCCTCCGAAAACCTCGTCCGAGCTCAGAACCTGATGCAGAAGGCCATGAAGAAGCTCGAGCGGGAGTTCTATTTGATTCTCAGATCTAGCCGCGATCGTCTCGATTCTGAGTTTGTCTCCTCCCGCGCCTTTGTTGTCAGTAGCAGAGCTAGGTCTTCGACAGTTTCTTTCGGATCGGATGATGAATCATCCGATGCGGAGGGAGAAGAGATTCCGGAGGGGGAGCGTGCTTCTATTGCTGCAATTGCGGATCTGAAGGCGATTGCTGATTGTATGATTGCTGCCGGATATACCAAGGAGTGTATCCAGATTTACAACATTGTCCGGAAATCGGTGGTCGACGAAGAACTGTACCGACTAGGAATAGACAGATTCAGCTCGTCTCACCTCCACAAGCTCGATTGGGAAGCTATGGAGTCGAAAATCAAGACGTGGCTGTACGCGGTGAAGGCCGCCGTCAGGACTCTGTTCCGCGACGAGAGGCTGCTCTGCGACCAAGTTTTCTCGTCGTCCTCTATGGCGATTAGGGAAACCTGCTTTTTGGAGGTGGTTCGTGAAGGTGCAATGGACCTGTTTGGCTTCCCTGAAAATGTCTTCAAAAAGGGGAAGAAAATCACTCTGGAGAAAATGTTCCGCACTTTGGACATCTACGAAGCGATTTCAGATCTCTGGCCTGATATTGAATCGATTTTTTATTTTGAATCCACCGCTCCAGTTCGGAATCTGGCTGTTAACTCTCTGGTCAAGCTCGGAGACGCGGTGAGAATGATGCTAACGGATCTGGAAACTTCGATTACGAAGGACAATTCGAAGACTTCAGTCCCCGGCGGCGGAGTACATCCTCTCACTCGTTATGTGATGAATTACATCTCCTTCCTCAGCGATTATACCGGAGCGCTCTCCGATATACTTGCTGATTGGCCGTTGGAGATGACGTCTATGCCGGAGACGTACTTCGCCAGCCCTGGCCCGGCAGACGACGTTAACGGCGTTACCTCTCCCGTTTCCGTCCGATTAGCTTGGCTGATTCTTGTCCTGCTCTGCAAACTTGACGGCAAGGTCCAATTCTACAACGATGTCCCACTCTCGTACTTGTTCTTAGCGAACAATCTCTGCTACATAGTAAACAAGGTCCGTACATCGAGCATCAAATTCCACCTCGGCGACGAGTGGATCGACAAGCACGAAGCTAAAGTGAAGCAGTACGCTGCGAATTACGAGCGGCTCGGATGGGATAAAGTGATGTCGTCGCTGCCTTTCGACACCAACTCAACGGCGGCGACGATGACGGTTCAGGAAGCGGCGGATTGCTTCCGGAAATTCAACTCTGCTTTCGAGGAGGCGTACAGGAAGCAGTCATCGTGGGTGGTGCCGGACTCGAGGCTGAGGGACGATATCAAAATCTCGGTGGCAAGGAAAATCGGCCCGTTGTACCGGAGATTCTACGAGAGGTATAGGACGGCGGTGGCGAGGGAGTTGGGTGGAGTTGTAAGATATGCCCCTGACGATTTGGATAATCATTGGTCGGATTTGTTTTATGGCAAGGTGGGAGGTGAGAGTGTTTCTACGAGTTATTCTTCTTCGGCCCGGTCGTCGGTTTCTTCCGGATCGAATCACTAGGACGGCTGCCGCCGGCGAAACAGAGGAATTTGTCGTTTTGTTTTCGTCCGGGGAAATGACAAATGCACTGTAGGGTATTTGTTTTTACTGTTTTGACCAAGCTGGACGAATGCGATTGAAGTGTATAAATAATTTATTAATCGGTATATCGAAATTTTTCGTGTGTCCAATTTTTTGTGATAATGTAAATTTATCATCACTGTTTCTTTTCAGTTTGTGATTTCGACGGTTCATAATTAATCAAATATTAAATTTTGTTAAGAAACTAAAAGAAGAAGAGCAAGAATATGAGAGGAGAAGAGTATTCTTATTGATGTGTCTCAAACATACAAGAGTGAGCACTATTTATAGGCTCATGATACATAACCCCTAATGACTAACATAATTACACTTGAATAGGAGATAATGGTATTGATTCTCATTGTTAATGTATAGGTTACACAATGGGCATTCATGCACCATAATAACAATATTCATAACACTCCCCCTTGAATGTCCATTGGATAAAAATATATATTATGTTCTTCGAGTACAATATTGATACTGCCTCATTAAAAACCTTACCAGGAAAACTCAATGGGAAAAACCATGGTTAAGGTAAAAAGAGTACAATTGCGTATTGACTCCCCCTGATGATGACATCCGTTGATATCCTTCACATCGACTCCCCCCTGATGAGGATATCAACTCTCGCTCATCATTATATCAGTTGAGATCATTCAGTCACCAACTCCAAATTTTCTTCCCAACGGTTGATGCGAGAGAGAGCTTTAGTGAATAAATCAATCAAGTTATCACCTGAGCGCACTTGTTTGATAATAATTTCAACTCATTAGAGTTTGTGTGTATATATAAGGTATGCGTCAATATGATCAATGGTCATCCATAATCAATATTTACAAAACACTCCCCTTGGATGACCATTAGATGAGAATATGCCTCATTAAAACCTTACTAGTAAAACCCTATGGGATAAAAACCTAGTGAAGGAAAAAGAGTACATAATCATCACATCACGTTGTAACATTTTCTTGCAACTCAAGGATATATGCAAAATAAATATCATGCATGATTTATAAAATCATCTCGTGAAATGGTGGTGTAGCTTTATAAGTTGGTTTCATAGCCACCAAGTGATAAAATTACCACATGAGACCAATTTATGGTCAACCAACACAAATATGACCAAGATTATTACTACAAAACCGACTAGTTCTTGTGTCTGAATAAAGGTCGATTAAAATGGACATAGAGTCACATGGTGATCTTACTACCATCCATGCATTGATAGCCATGTCATATCCATATAACTTTTTGTTGGATATAATTAGTATATCATTGATGATATACGAAAATCATGTTCGAGAGAGATGCACAATTGGCAAGTTAGTGGTAATCTTCCACATCTTTCATCTCGAACTCTATAGCTAATCAATAGTTGATTGCTTTGAGAAACTCTTTACGAGCTCAATAAAGTGTATGTCATCTATGTAACAAAAGATGATCACATCCAATTATGTCAAAATAAAAGAAACACATTTTAAAATATAAAATTAAATTAAGAAAATTTTGGTAAGAATTTTGAAACCATAAAATATGACAAAGATGATTTTTCAAAAAATCAACTTGAAATGAAGAAGAAATTATATGCATAAAGAATTGTATGATATGTTAAATGTACCATGTCTCTCAATCTTTCAATTCATATGACGTCAATTGGATATAATTGAATATCGTTCACACGAACTTGAATTATTTGCTTATAGCAAAATAAATCCTCGAGGGAATTTCATATACACATGTGTATTCTAATTATGAAAACCATACATATAGGTTGCAAGGACATCCATTAGGGGCAAACTCTTTCCCTTCACAAATTGCCAGACTAATCGAATAATAAAAAGTAGTTGCATCCACCACATGAGAATATATTTTCTCATAATCAAAATGTTATAGGTTTGTTGTACAAAACCTTTCAAAAATGAGATGTTTCATAACTTCTCATACTCATACTTTACATCTCAATGTATAAAGACTTGATGTCTTAAAACTTTTCATTTCTCTTGGGAATTTGAATTTGCCTCAAATTGAAAATTTTCAGCCAATCATTTCTATCTTTGCATGCATTTTGGCTAATGATCCTCATTTTCAACTATCATATTTAGCGTTGCACTATACGCAAAAATTTCGTCGACGTTGACTTCATTGGGGTTCCAATATTTTCCATCCAAGATATAGATTATTGAGATATATATTGATATCTTTCAGGTATCTGATACTCTTCTTGAGCACATTATTCTTTTCTCTTGGTGGCTTTGTTTAAATAATCTGAACCTCAATTTGACCATCTTGATATATAGCTCCATTCCACTTTTGAGGATTTTTTCTTTGGAACCGAGTGATTTATCATGCGTCATGCATGTTTTAGACACATTTGTAATAAGAGATTGCCCCATATCAGCATCATATTTATTGGAGCATTTGTAGTTGGCACATGAGAGGTTTACTCTATTTGAGTCGTTAAAGGCGTCTGGTAGTTGATGAATTCAACTTTAGTGATGAATTATACTTTTGAACTTCAAGTTCATATTTTTTTAGTGCGAGGATCGAAATGATAATTATTCATCTAATCTCTTGGCCAACCTTTGGTGTCTCCCCATAATGTTGGGAAGTTTGAATATAGACCTCCAACGAGTCATCAAATTCTCTTGACAAAAATGTGATATTTTACCATCGATGAACTCGTAATCAAAATAATTTCTCAATATTCATTGCGAACCCATCATAATAAAATGTGGTGGAGCAATTGGGATGTGTATATCCATATATGCATTGATGGACAATGTATGGTTTGGACCCAAAAACCAAATATAATGGAGGAATTCGTGATAATTTCTTGGTGTAATGTGAGTTTGTGTTGTGCATGTAAATGATATGTTCACAATAATATATTGGTTTTCAATGACACATTTTTGTTATTGGATAATCATGGAAATATGCTCATAATCAAAATAGTTGAGCTAGTAATCTTGCAAGCTCTTGATTTCTAGATACATGTGACCATCTAGTTGATGCATTAATTAAGATAATTGGTCAACATGTCGGGTGTATGGACCCATAAATATCATCCTTACTTTTTGCGTGTAAGAGAAAGATCTTACTTTAGTTGATGATTATCCAACAATCTACTCTATTTGAGAATAAGCAACCCAAAAATGAGTTATGTTGTGTTGGAGATTTACCCAACAATGGGTAACGGAAAGGTCAAAATGCTTTCCTAGAAACGAAACCTTGTTGACAGAACAGAAAATCGTTCGTGTTCCCAGGAAGTAGGGGAGTCACAAGGACTACTTAAATCCCTAAAACCTTAGGAATCATTTCTTTAGAATACCCAAGTTGAGACCATCATGCACAACAATCTTCAATAGAACATACACTTTAGATCATCGAATTATCAAAATTGACCATAGAGGTACTTATTGATTCGCATCATGATTGAACCGGGATGGTCTCACCAAAGTGATGCCAAATAATAGTTGTCAGGACGTAAACTTATAGTTTACATTTATATGTATCTCAATCACAATAACATATGTGTAGTACAAATTGGAGGATAATATTATTGATTCAATAATTATATAGTCATAGACCATATTATTGTTCCTCTCTTCATCCTAAACAAATTGGAATAAGGATTTTGTTCCTTCGTGAACAATATAATAGCTCTATCTAGAGCTTGAGAGAAATGTTGTACTACACCATATATCTTGGTGCACTATCGATGTGATATATATCACAATTAATTATGGTGATTCTCATCATAAAATACTCATTTTGTCATGAAAATGGTACATATTTAAATGATAAATAGATATATTTCTCAATCATCTATGCCACCAATTAATGGATCAATAATTCTCGTATAACCACAGTTGTTATGTCCATCCGAATAAAAGGGTTCCGCATAGTTACATATGCTTTCAAAAATAGTGTAACATATGTGTTTATGCACATTCACTTTGAGGGCTAAATTAGTATCATTTGGGTATTATCATCAAAATACAATTGATGGTTGTATGACCAAAATCAATTCACAACACCCTTTCATGGGTAAAGATACACTTCTCAAATCTCTATCTCATGACCAAAATAATAGGTCTTTTTCTCCACTAGTGTATTGACTTTGTGGGAATATATATTGTCTAATCACTTTATGGGCATATGATTATATCCACTCACTTCATAGAGTGATATTTTGTCTCATTGGACTATCAACATTGGAGACATAAGATAACCCGTTTCTCAAGATATGTGTCTCGTGGGACATTCAATCATATCGGGCTTTTATGAGTATAATCAATCACTACAAAGATTGATATTTTGTCACTTCGACCTTCAATATTCGAGACATATAAAATATATGTATAGCTTTGTCCTTTCGATATGTTGTGCTCTTGGTACTCATCTTTTGGCCTATCATTGAGATGATAACGAGTAAATAGCAAAACTTTAGCTTTATCATGATAAGATGTGCATTATCGTCTCGTTTCACCAATACCATTATATATGGATTTTAGCCTCTAACGCCCATGAAGAGTAATTCTTGCCCGAAACATAAAAAACCACATACTCAAATTTCAAAAAGTTTGAGGTAACTATCAAAATAAATAAATAAATTAGATCACATTATGAACGAATTAATAATGACATGAATATACTATAATGAAATTGTAATTAGCAACATATATAATACATTTATTTAATCCGTAAACGTAACTTACGATTCCATTAATAGTGGCATGATCATTAGTCATTTAAATATTTAATGACAACCGTTGATGATAATTGAAAAATAGTAATGTAAACATAATGTACTAATGTGATGACCAGCGTTACAAAAATAATGGTTATGATAATAATCAGATAACCACCAATCTGTTTCCTTTTGACAAATATGTTTTAATATTAAGTAAAATAGGCAAAAATCAAGGAAAAAAAACATATGTATATGCATAAGATGTTTATTACTGTTTGTGTGATCAATAAAAATTGAGCAGTGAAGATAAACTATCAAATATTAGAATTAAGTCATAGACATATATGAACACAAAATAAATATAATACTTTTACTAGGTGAATATTCATATAAAAAATTTGTTAATATATACCTTTGGTGGGGTATTAGTAGAAAACAAACAAAAATGAAGATTGAAGAAGTAAACATATGAATTAGCTAACAGCCCACGTTAATGACCTATTTTTAAATAGTAACAATAGCCTTATGAAAAAGTAAGAAATGGAAATGAGAACCACAAGATTTTCTTAGTATATGTATTCAAAACATAAGACAAAAGAAAAAAATAAGTAATATTCAAATAGGTAAATACTTAATTTAAAAAAAAATTGATGTGATGATATAATAAGCTAAAATGTAAGGAATCAGGTAAATCAATGTAATAACATTTGAAATCAAAAACTAAATCTAGTTTTGAAACAAAAAGAAAGTAGGTAGAAGAATAAGAGAATCGAACAAATAGCAATCAAATAGCAATCTTTGTAAACTTTTGAGAATCGAGTACTCGTGCACAATAATAAAATTGCAAAAAGGGCATCAGGAGCATAAGCATGAACTCACTGGCCATATGTATTGTTTGTATGCACTTGCTCATCCCACAAGTAAAACTAACTCTTTGTCGCATTACAAGAAGTTGCTCGACGGCAGAACTTCGTGCTGATAACGTGTTAAGAAACTAAAAGAAGAAGAGCAAGAATATGAGAGGAGAAGAGTATTCTTATTGATGTGTCTCAAACATACAAGAGTGAGCACTATTTATAGGCTCATGATACATAACCCCTAATGACTAACATAATTACACTTGAATAGGAGATAATGGTATTGATTCTCATTGTTAATGTATAGGTTACACAATGGGCATTCATGCACCATAATAACAATATTCATAACAAATTTCTATTTCACATCTTATTTTTGATCTCTTATGTTTTCTCAATTTGACAAAAGATTTTATTTGCTCAATTTAACAAAGGAGATTTAGCAAGTTAAGGCAGCAGCCAAGAGAGCAAGAGAGGGAGACGAAGAAATACAACTTCGAAAAAATGCAACAAGATAACAAAATCTCGGTGCTTTAAAACAAGACATGGGACATTCTGCAACTGAAAAATCAAATAAAACACCATGTATGGCACCCCCAAAGTGACAGCAAAAAACAGCAGCAACAATTTCAATTAAACCATATGAAATTTTTTCTTTGAAATCACATAAAATTTTGGATCAATTACAATCCAATTTCAGATCGCAAAATGAAATAAAAAATAAAATGTGAAATAGAAATTTAATATTCGAATAATTATGAACCGTCGAGATCGCAAACTGAAAATGGACGTTGGTGATGGATTTACGTTATTAAAAAAACTAAACACACCGAAAATTTCGATATAACAGGTATACTGAAGAGTTCACCGTTAATAATTAATTGCTAATTATTATGTGTGTAAGCGAATTAATTGGCTAAATACGAATATATGGTATTAATTGTTCTGGAAGTAATTAATTTGTTACGATGTCTGTGAATTTCATATTCCGATAGATGGTATGGCCCTTTGCATTGGCTTTAGTGGTGGTGGGAGGGGACATACTGAAAATGAAAGGTGATGGTTACGTATCAAGAATCCTCCTCTCCACCACACAGCCAAATAATTCCCAACACGTCTAACAGGTTTTGTTGGGTTGTTCAAACATTTTTAACGAGTAAATAAATATTTAAATTGTGTAATTGGTAACATAGATATTCTAGGTTTTTGAATTTATTTCCGCTTAATAATGGACACTCATGTAATATTTAATTATTTTTTTATTATCAATTTTTTATCTCATTGGATTCTCCCATATAAAGTGTTGTGCCTACATCGATTCTCCCGTACGAACATGTCCCACTCAATATATATATATATATATATATATATATCCCATTAAAATCTCGTTAGCTCTCTATTTATTTTTGCCTGCATCCCATTTAGTGACGAGACATACTCTCATATCACCTATATTGTATTAAAAATGATTTTATGAATTGGATCAATTTTTAAAGTATACTATCTTGATTCTTCGGCTACTACAATTGGACTTCCAGGTTGCAGCCCCTAAGTTAGGCAATCCTACAAACAATTGAAATCTTAGTTGTTTCGCCCAAAAAGAATTTCAAATCTTAACCAACCCATCTACGAGACTACGACCCAATTAAGCCTAGGCCCATGAATTCACTAAATGTCACTTGTTATGTACTCAGGGCTACAGCCCAAATGTTACGTTTTCGGCCCTGTAAACTGACACAAATCTTGTGCTCATTTCTCCATGTAGCAGCCCACAATCAACCGACAAGGCTCAATGACATTCCACTACAAACTTGGTTGAATTTCGGCATGGATCAATGATGAGTGAAGATCTATACAAGTAGTCTCTAGTGTAGTTAGTTGTATTATGTTTAGCTATTTGAAGATATTGGATTCGAATTCTAAATTAAAAATTATTTAGTGTTACTAATAACCGTAAATTAAATTATAATTAGTGTTTCATGGTTACCTCAAAACCGTGTGTATACCGTTAGTGTGGTGAAACTTTTGTAATTAGTTGGTTATCGAATGATTGAGAAACAAACCCGAATTTGATAAAGACAAACCAGAATCTGACTTGGCATTCAAGCTATCACTTCTACATTCAAATTTGCCATCATCCCAAGCTTTCTAAAAGCATGTACTTCGCATACTAGAATAGTACAAAATAATTTAATTAAGATTGGAACGAATCGTGAAATCAAAATATATATAAGGAATTTTTAGAAAAGTTTATTTTCCCATTGAATAAATAGGGAAACATGAATCCAATTAGAATTTTTATATCGTTTTATCCAAGTTCCCCCCATGATATTTTTCTACTCCAACTCAACTTGTTTACATTAGTCTTAACTCATCATTCCTAAAAATCATGGTTTCTATTGCCAAACATAGTATAAGTAACTACATAGTTTTTGCCACTCATATAACTAGTTGCTCAATAAAGCCGTGGCAAAAAACTCATTGGAAATTTGTCGCAAATTCGACTATGACCGGCCACTTAAAAAACACGAAATTGATATACAACCTTGATTCAACGGTCCAGATTATGTTGGAAATTACTAAACACCTAGAACATATTTGAAAGTAAGTATGTATTACTAGTGTGACGTTGACTCATTGAATTATATGCAGGCTGGGATAGTTAGGTGGTGGTGGGAATGCTCACAACTCACAAGTCAAAACCATATTGAAAGTGAAGCAAATTAAGCATAAGAACATGGCCATAATAAATGGGCACTACAAACTGTCCATTCTATAGTCACATTGTTTAAGAGAGCTTTGTCTTGTCTTTGTATATTGTTCCGACGGTAGAGTACGAGAAACTTCGAATTTGGGATTCGAGTTCTAACCGATCGTTCTATCGAAGCCTAAGATAATTTTTCAAAATCGAACACTTTAAATCAAGTAAGCTCATGAGACGATGATTGGCGGTGCCTAAATAATTCAAACAAATGAATTTATAGTTTCATTTATTTCTTTTAATTTGTTTCTATATCAACGCCCATTAATTAGAGACAGCAATTGTCCAACCACGCACACTACTATGAGCAGCCGCCATAGGCAACTCCGGTATCACGGCTTGAGGTTGATTGGTATAAAGTTTTGGAATTAAAAAATATATATAAATTAAGGAAAAATAGAAGAATGTTTTCCGAAAATTAAAGGATATTAGATTATCTTATTTGATATGTATATTTAATAAGCAAAATAATTGGAAAAGATAGTGAGAATCACTCATTTATTTGAGGAGGTTAGAATTTCTACTTTTTGTAGAGATTTTCAGAATACACAAAATAAAAGTAAATTGAAATATTGTGGTTTTAAAATATGTAAACTCAGAATAATCTATCCTTATCCTCAAACAAACATGTATATCTTAAAATACGAAATTCTCAACAAACATTTTCAAGTTTTAGTTTATTTGAGAGAAATTTTGAAATATACTAAACTACCCCTTGGTCTATTTCGAGATTTAGAATACTTATACTATAACTTCTTTCTGTCATAAACATATTGAAAATAATAACTGACAAGTCTGTTTTTCATATTTTCTTATTTTTAAGGTTATATAATCTAATTTCCGTATATTTAATCATTTTGAATTTGCCCTTGTTCCTCAAATTTGAGTTTCTGATTCTTCTTCTATTGTATACATTATTAATTATACAGAACCATGCATATTTAAATTTCATAATACATCAATGAAATGTGGGATCGAGCTGGTTGGCAAGTTGAAAGCAAGCAAGTGATCATCATCAAGTCCCTTAAGTTCATGCATCCATGGCGGCCAAAATAGAGAGTCAACAAGACTCGTAATTAATTTCCAAATGGTGCATATTGATATGTACATATATCCGCTAGGGTTTTGGAATAAGTGTTTTACGATCTTCTAATTAATTTTTCGCAGGGTGTAAATGATAAACGGTAATAAGCATGTGTTGATGTAGGGGGGATAAGGTATGTGTAACTTGAATTAGTATATAGTTTAGGCATGAGTGAGATTAGGCGTGTGTGAGATCAGAGTGTTATTATAAATGAAGGTCGCGATCTCCGCTCTGCCACCCTTTGAAGTGGCCTTGGATGGCCTTTAGATCAATAAGTCGTATCTCTTCCTTGCTCAGAGAATCTCTCAACATAGCCCGTGGAGTATATGACTCGTCGATCCCTTTCCAAGGTGGACTGGTTGGGAAAGGAAACCAGAAACGGGACCTTAGCCCCAAGCTGGTTGAACTACATCAGAGGTGTCGAATTAAGTGCTAGTCTTACGATCCTTTGTCAACGAAAAAAAAATTGAAAATATGAAGCGTTGTTAATGCAATAATCATTATAAAAATTAATTATTATGAAATAAGTTCATTGATGGATGGAAATCAACATAATTAATTTAAAATATAAATATTACAATCTGGAGACCATACATTATAAGAATGTTATGGATATAAAATGTAGAAAAAACAAAAATGATCAATACTGCATTAACAACACTATAAACTTTATATTATCTGAAATCTAGCCATAATTATTATGAAGTCTATAAGAAGTTATTAATCCCCAAGACCAATAAATCATTATCCCTTCATGGATGGATGATATTATCCAAAACACAAATAGAAACTCACTCATAAAGAGTCTTTGTCTATGTCACTAATCATGATTACACCACATTAGATGTAGAATATTTCAGTTTTACATTAATCACTTTGTTTTTGAACTCCTCCTTAAATGAACGAAAACACTAACGTTCGGCTTACCTAGACATACGTCGTTTGGATCGGACCAATTTGATACCAAACACAATATCAGGCGTCGACGGTTACAATTTTGAAAATTATTTCGATGACTATATTTTCGAACTCATCCTAGATAAACGGATCGGACCAATTTGACTTGTACACATTCACACAAGTGAGTGAACCATAAACCCCACCCACCTTCCTCACCTATTCTTATAAAGTGTGTAGTACTCTGCCCCCACTACAAATGTAAACCCTCGAACCAGTAGACTAGTACTACTTGAACTTCTTCCCTCATTTCAAAACTCACATCACACCACCATAACAACAAAGCTCTGTTTTTCAAACAATGGACGCCATTGTTAGTACCCTACTCAAATCCTTCCTAATCCTCTCCCCTCTCCTCCTCGTTCTATGGAAATGGCTCGACAACAAGCGCCACCAAAACTGCTACATCCTCGACTACGAGCTCTACAAGCCTACCGACGACCGCAAGCTCGACACCGAGTTCTGCGGCAACATCATCAAGCGGAACAAGAACTTAGGCCTCCTCGAGTACCAGTTCCTGTTAAAAGCCATCGTCAGCTCAGGGATTGGTGAAGAAACCTACGCTCCTTCCATGGTGTTCCAAGGCCGGGAAGAGACTCCCACTCTCCAGGACGGGATCGAAGAGATGGACGAGTTCTTCCACTCCACCATCGACAAGCTCCTGGAACGATCCGGAATCTCACCTCAGGAGATCGACCTTCTAGTTGTTAATATCTCGATGCTTGCTGCCGTTCCGTCGCTCAGCTCGAGGATTGTGAATCACTACAAGTTGCGGGAGGATGTCAAGACGTTTAATCTCACTGGTATGGGGTGCAGCGCTAGCTTGATTTCGACTGGCATTGTGTCGAACACCTTCCGTGCGTACAAAAACAGAGTCGCCTTAGTCATCACTTCGGAATCTCTGTCTCCGAATTGGTACGCCGGGAACGACAAATCCATGATTTTGGCTAACTGTTTGTTCAGAACTGGCGGATGCGCGATTCTGTTGACGAACAAGCCGGAGCTGAAGAACCGTTCGATGTTCAAGCTCAAGACTCTGGTCAGGACTCACCATGGAAACAGAGACGAGTCGTTCGGTTGCTGCATCCAGAAGGAGGACGAACAAGGCAGATTAGGTTTCCATTTGGGGAAAACTCTGCCGAAGGCAGCCACCAGGGCCTTCGTCGACAATTTGAAGGAGATTTCGCCGAAGATCCTTCCGGTGAGGGAGCTGATCAGGTTCTTGTTCGTCTACTCGATGAGGAAGTTAGCCAAACGCGTTCCCGGAGGAGGCGGCGGCGGCAAGCCACCGCCGCCGCCGGTGATTAATTTCAAGACCGGAGTGGATCATTTCTGCATACACACAGGAGGGAAAGCGGTGATCGACGGGATAGGATTGAACCTCGAGCTGAGCCAGTACGATTTGGAGCCGGCGAGGATGACGTTGCACCGGTGGGGGAACACGTCGGCGAGCAGCTTGTGGTATGTGTTGGGGTACATGGAGGCGAAGAAGAGGTTGAAGAGAGGGGATCGGGTACTGATGATAAGTTTCGGGGCGGGGTTCAAGTGTAACAGCTGTCTGTGGGAGGTGGTGAGGGATCTGGGCGGTGGGTCGGGATCCGGGTCGGGTTGTGGGGCGACGGTGTGGAATGACTGCATTGACAGCTATCCACCGGAGTCGTTGGCCAACCCATTCATGACAAAGTACGGGTGGATTAACGACGAGGATCCCGCCACTTTTGTGCTTCCTGAGGAAAATCCAGTCAGGTAAAAAAGTAAAACAGTCAAAGGCGGTGAATTATTTTAATTTACTGGAGCGGCCGACACAGTTAAAAAAAAAGTAATATTTGTTATTCTTCCATCTTTCTACTCCCTGTGTAATTTTACGATTGGTGACAGGACGGTGAACGGAATAGATTCACAGTCGCTTGTGATTGGCTGAAACATGATTTTACTCATTGGAAGAATTTTACAGCTTTTTTTTTCACTTTTGGGGGAGGGGGGTAATTTGATTAATATCCTCTTGGGGTGGATTTTGTCATTAATTTTGTTTTCGTTTTTGTTTTTTTCTGTTAATTTCAATGTCATTTTGTTTGTACACTTGTTGGGGTTAGGGATTGGGTTAATATATTGGGATTTTGTAATTTGTAATGTTAGTTAATGATTACTGTTATTCATAAAAGAATTCATTATTATTGCTCAGTTTGTAGGCTAAGACTTGGTTCTTTGGTTTTCATTCAGAAACAAATCCAATTCTCTATTCAACTAGAATCGAATTTATGTCCGAAACATTCTCTTTTTTCAAACTATTTTGACGCGGAAATAATATCGAGCGTTACATATTCAATCATATTATCCAACTTTTGATAATATGTGTCAAGAGAATGTCATAAAATACTAATGTTGGACCTTATGCCAGTAACTCTAATTATCAAATATTCGTAATTGTACGGGTGGATTGAATATTGTTAACCTTACATGGATGTTACTATCTCAGGCAGTAGTAGCATATACAAGTCCCAGCCCCAGACCCCTAAGCTTGAATTTTGAACATTCATACTATATATAATTTTCCCTGGTTAGCATATTTTCTATATCGGCCACATGCAATTTAACTCAATATATTAAACCATTATGAATCCTCCGTCGATCTATTGATTTCGCACCGCTATTATTTATGTTTCTGCGATGTTCTACTGGAGGATTGAGGCGGAAGGGTAGTAATAATGAAGACTCGCTGGCGAAAAAGGAGAGAGCATTGAAGCGAAATCAGGGAGAACACATGGTTGGTTGTACCGCGGTTTGTGTAGTGTAAATGTGCAATGCTTCGACGAATCTCCAGTGTTGAAAGCTAAGGGAGAGAGAGAGAGAGAGAGAGAAAGCGATCGAAGAAGTTATTGCTGAAACTACAGGGAAAGAAAAGAAAGCAAGAGGTATAGAGTAACTGCTAAGCACTAACGAAAGCAGTAGATACACTGGCAAGAACACACTTTCCAACTGTCATCACAGACGCTTTTAGATTGTGTTACTCCCTGCTTTCGTTTCCCCAGTTGATTACCAGCACCGAAACGGTAATTAAACGCGCTAAGATTTTATATGGTCGACACTTGGACCGTTTAAACTTGATATAATGAATTATTTGCATTTTTATAACGGTGTGTTCTATATTCTTGAGCATTTTGATGAACTATATAGTGGAGCTCGCTAGTCTATCGAGTTGAACATACATTGACTTAAAGTTGGCTCATTCAAGATCGAGCCGAGTTAAGGATGAAGTTTTTCCAACCCAAACACAAGCGGCTTGATTCGTCAACAACTCTAATCAGAATCACTAATCAGACTCTCCAGACGGTGACCAAAGGTTAGTAATTAACAACCGTAGTCTAGAGTCACTGATCAGACTCTCCAAAAAGTGACCACGATAGTAATTTAAAATCCTAATCAGAATTACTAATCAGACTCTCCATACGGTGATCAGAAGCAGTAATTACACATGATATATTTTTTTTAAAAATAAATATATACAATAAAAAATAAATATTTTATGTTCTTTCTATATGCACAAGTTTATTGGTAACATCAACATTTATCTGCAAACACCATACGTTTGACTTGTGCGGATCAGAGGAATGGAGAATGAAAGCTCTACCAGCCGTCCAATGGTCTTCGATATTCTCATGCTCTCCATTTTAATTTATTTGCTTCGCCATGCATGTTTTCCCCATGCTTTTATATATATATATATATCAATAGTATATAATAAGAATTTTGATTTTTAAAAAAATGAGTTAGAGATTAGTGTAAATAAATTGAGTTTAAGTAGATAATATTATGAATAGAAATTTGAATTGTCGGTATAAAAAACTAAGGAAGGAAGGAGGAGAAAATTAGTGAATGTGTGCAAAATGAAGAAGGAGGAGGGGTTATTTATAGCAGTCAGAGGAGGTCACCTGGGACGCGCCTCGTATCTTAGGATGCGTCGCGCGTTGTAGCTGGCCTCCAACGACCGTTAGAAAGTAGCCGTTGGAGGCTAACTACAACCCGCAGCGCGTTCTAAGATGCGTAGCACGCTGTAAGTGCTAGTAATGGTCAGATCGTGTAATTTACATTTTGACTTGATTATCTACATAATTTATGATTTAATCTTCCTTAAAAAAAGTCCTCCATAAAAAGAGAAGAGATAATAAGAAATAAAATAAAAAATTAAACAAATTAAACTACTTTAAACATGATCTAAAACCGAGGAAAGAGATAATTACAAATCACAAATAATTAAGAAAACTTCCATTAAATATTAAAAAAATCAAAACCCTACTCAAATGATGGAAAAACTCATTTTGTGAGAGGTAAGAGCTTTTAATAATAATTAATAAATTAAATTATTGGTTTCTCACTTGTCTAATTCAAGTACCTATTTATTGACTATTCTAAACTTTTAAATGATCAACAAAAATATCTAATAAATTTAAAGTATTTTAATGATTAGGAAAACAGAAAATATCCTAATCTAAGAAAAATTGACTTCACATAACAAATGAACGATCGAATGTCATGACGAAATTAATTATCATCAAATTAGATTATGATATTTTAAGAGTGTGCAAGAACAAATAATTTGGTGGGCTTTTTAAGGGGGGTGGGGACCAAAGGCCGAAATGAAATGGTCCAGTAGAAGGAAAAGCCCTCTTCGAACTCTTACTAATTAATATTATTATTGTTATTAATTATTAGGCAGCAAAAATTGAAAGCTCGAGCTGGCTGACTGGTGGAAATTATTAATAAACCAACCCTCGTGGCCTGAAAATTAATTGGTTGTCCAACTGGACTGCTATCCAACCCAGTTGCCTGTTTGTTTCTTTGATCGACTGAAAGCTATAACTCATGTGATCATATTAATTCATCTGTCTAATTTTATGCATTCTTGTGTGCCGACAAGCCAGCAACATGGCCTCAACACAATTCTTCTTCTTTTCCATGAATAAGGGTGGAAAGAATTCAAGTCGAGCAAAAAATCGACGAAATTCTCAAGGTTTACAATGTGTTGGCCAGAGTCTGTGTAGAGTGTGGTGAGGGAAGGATTATCAAGGGTGACATGAGGTAATCATCAGCTTTCCTCGACTTCAAACAGCTAGCACAATGTAGTATTGTGGATAAGCAGTTTAGATAAATTTGGTCGACCACTGTATTATAGTTGTCTGAGGAAGTTGAAGATCTCCTCGACCAATGACTTGAGTACGTGGAGGAGCTTTAAAGACATATATCAAAATATAGGTTTGTATCGTAGATGCGAACCAAGCCACACATTCTCGACAGATTTGGATACAATATGATAGATCAACTATATGTCGGCTATTTTATGAAAGTTGAGCAAAAAATCAAATAAATACCTGAACATTGGTGTCAAGATGTCGTCCATGGGGATCAACATCGAAATATGTTCGTTGATGGTGCCAAAGATCTATAAAGCCTATTGACAAGGAAATCATTAAGGGTGTGATACGATATGAAGAAGAAATGTAAAATCTGAAGAGAACGATGCTCAACTACTCATTATATATAATAGAGAATCATTTAATCTCATAATAAAAACGTAGGTTTCCGTCACATTTCATCCGTTATATAACACAAACAATTGGGAAGGGATAAGAGGGAGGACACTCATCTCATATTCATGTCCAGACTCCACTTTTCTCGTATAGGATCCTATTTCATCAGATGTGGGACTTGAGGACAAGGAATGCCCTTTGCCACGTGAATCAAACTAGCTTTATCTCAGAAGCAAACCCTATGAGTCACTGAAAAGACGGTAGGAGGGCCCTTGATCTATCATCAATAGAGGGAGCAAAAAAAGCGCTTTGCTCCTTCGTTCATGTCAGACTAAGTTTCATGTTAAGGTAGTAGTATCCCCAGTTGTCTATCTTTTAAGCGGTATGGGGTATCTGATTTAGTCGAAACTTAAATGGCGGAATTCCCTTCTTGGTTTAAAGCAAAGCAGTGCTTTGTTGGGGTGGTCAAGATCCGGTTAAAGAGGAAGAGAGAGTTGGATTAAGCCTGCCAGGATACGAAGAAAGAAGAAGGTGTGATCTAAAGAAGAAAATTCTTATCTCGTCTCGCTATCCGCCTTTTCCAAGGTTTGCATGTCCCTCTCCTTCCGTTGAAACGACCCTCTTTTTTTGTTCACCGCGGCACGAAATCATGAAGAAGGTGGAATAACTCAGAAAAATAGTGGCACCTAGCCATTGAGAGCGTATGTTGTCTTTGTAGAGGAACCGTACGAGCTTGGACTGATCCCCTTCGCATGACCTATAAAAAAAAAGAAGTTCGTGCTACTATAAGGCCTCTAAACTCCTCCCTCAGGACACTATTGCGTCGTGAATTCTCCGAATGTTCTTCATCTGCCTTTTGTCCCGTAAAGTGGTTATTCCAGATGATGCCCGCTGGTTCATTCAATGACCCCTACCGATGATGGGCCGTGAAAGCTATTGTGCATGCATCTTCAATTGTTAAGTCTAATGGTTGCTCAAGACGAGCATGAATGGACTAGAGGAGGAGCAAATGTTGATTCAAAATTTTTGGAGGAACTCATGGCATGCCTGCTCTTCCTATCCCAGGGGCCAAGACCGTCTTCAATAGCTGCGGATTCTGGTTAACAATGCAACTTATGTTGTTAAGTTTTCGTTAAATAACGACATAAATACTACGTGACCCCTTAACCCAACCTAAAATGGGAATACAGCTGGTCAGCTTCTTGTTGGAACAGCTCTCGGCCCATTATTAACTAGAACAAGCCCAAATATTTATGGCCTAGCCCATATAAGAATCGTCGACCAAGTAGCCAAATTTTAAACTACAATGATCTTTTTGTTTGCGGTGCATCACTACAATAAATTCTCAAACTACGAAACGGAGATCAGAGGGCAATCGAGTCATCCTCTGACTACTAGTGACAGTAATTCCGATCGGAAAACGGCTGAGCAGAGCTGACGATCGGACGGAAGAAACATTGAAAACCGTCGCTTCTGGTTATCCTCTTACGTACTGATTGGCGAAGGAGAAGGATAGCCGAAGAAATGGACGCAGAACTGCTTGAATTGCAGCCACAGTTGGAGTCTGCTCAGCAGGCGAAATCGAGTATTCGGCTATCTGAAAGCAACGTTGTGGAGCTGGTACAGAAGCTACAGGAGCTTCACATTATCGACTTCGATCTTCTCCACACCGTCTCCGGGGAAGAGTACATCACAACTGTATGTGTATATTTACTCTTCTTCTTATTTCTCCTTGCCTCTTTGTTGACCTCCAGCTTTTGCTATGCATGTTCAACGGAGAAATTCTAGTTCGAGTTTTGAATCCTCATACTGTAATTTTCTTCCGATTGTAACGTTTGCTGGATACTTGAATGGAAATGCGTGTCAATTTCACTGTTCGAAGTCAATACGTAGAGGTGATGAGCTGTTTTTGTACGCTGCAAGAGCGTTCCTGTACCGATCGTTCTTTGTAGTGTAGAGAAGCTGATTCAGGTGGCAATATTATCATTAGGATCAATTGCGGCGGGAAATTGTGGCGGAAGTGAAGAGATCGGGACGCGTTTCACTGATAGACCTTTCTGATGTTATCGGTGTTGATCTGTATCATGTTGAGAAGCAAGCTCAAAATGTTATTTCCGATGATCCTGAGTTCATGTTGCTTCAAGGAGAGATTATATCTCAAACCTACTGGGATAATGTTGCGGAGGAGATCAACGAGAGGCTTCAAGAATGCAGCCAAATTGCTTTGGCAGAAGTTGCTGCACAGTTAAATGTCGGAACAGAATTTGTGTCGTCTATGTTGGAGGCTCGCCTTGGAACTCTGGTAAAAATAATGTTCCAGCATTTTATCTCGTAATTCTGACTTGGTGTTTAGGTTAAGCTTTACAAGGATTGTACTGGTATTTAGGTAAATGGTAGGCTTGAAAGAGGACAGCTATACACGCCGGCTTATGTTACCAGAGTTAGTGCGATGGTCCGTGGTGCTGCAAGGGCTATTACTGTACCGACGAACTTGTCTCTACTTTGGAGCAATTTACAGACGCTGCTGCATGAAATGGATGGAGCTAGTGGAGTTGCTATAGAGAGTTCATTCTTTCAGTCCATGTTTAATGCGCTATTGAAAGAAGGAGAGGTTCTAGGATCACTTCGTGCTGGAGTTCACTGGACACCAACTGTATGTTGTGCTGCTCTTGTTGATTCATCTTTTGAATTCTGATTGTGCTTCGCTTCTTTTAGTAAAAATATGAGTACTACTATTAACGAATATCGGATGGTGGGGTTTCAACCATGATTTGCTATTCCATTTGAACTTATTGATGGATTCCAAAAGTATAAATTACTGTTACACTAATTGCGATATATAAATACAGTTGTTTCTAAAGGAACTACGAATGAATCACAATAAGATGATTGCTTGTGTGTTTTATCTTTTCTGAACGTTCAGATTATTTCCATACATACGCTTCTTATTTTCCTTTTCATATATAACGAGGTGCAACAGACTCTGTAATAGAAGTTGTGTGCCTCGGGTCTTTGTAATACTCTTTTGAATTTCTGCATGTTTGTGTTGGTTTGTTTTTATATGATTATGGTATTTGGAAGTTGGAACAGAACTTGGCATCAAAGTGTATCGAAGAGTATCTTATTTTCTGTTTTCACTCTGCAGGTCTTTGCTAATGCTCAAAAGGAATGCGTAGATTCAATGCTTTCACAGGTTCGATTCATGGTTCTACAAAATGGGCGTTAAGATTTTCATCTCTTTTATCAATCAGTAGAAGCACATCAATGCTTATTACTGTCTTAGTTGTGCCATTTTACCTTTTTGTTTCCCAAAGCACCTTGAATCTTGTTCTTTCTGATTGTTGTATCTCTTTGTTGCAGAATTCTTATGTTAGCTATGACGCCTTGCAAAAACTTGGTATTACACAGGCTCTGCAGTTTTTACAGGTATCTGATAAGTTGCTTCAGGTTTTTTACCCTGATATTTGGTTCAAGTTTCATTAAGGATTTGACCGTTGGTTGATTCTTGTCTGATCAATTTTTGGGTTTCTGTCAAAACTTCAGTCCAGATATCCAGAGGGAATACCGTTGGTTGCAACATTTGTGCACCCATCCATGATTGAGATATTAGATACTGCTATTGAGGATGCTGTTGACCGTGGTAGTTGGTAAGAGTGGTTTTCATTTCATTCTATTATCTTTCTTTTCAAATAGTTTGTTTCTTATGATACAGACTCCCGTGAGTCTTTTCAATAATACTTTGTTTTATGAAAATGTTTGATAACTGTAGGATCGATTCTCTTTCTGTATTACCTTCATCATTTGGGTCCCAAGATGCATCCAAGATTCTGTCACTTTGTCCTTCTCTTCAGTCAGCTCTCAAGGTGACAGTTCGACTTCTAATGCTTTTATAAACTTAACTGGTTCGGTCAAGTACTCATTGATTTGTACTTTCTCTTCAGAATAACAAAGGACTCATCTTGGGCGATTCATTTGTGTTCAGCAACACTTTCCTCAAGGTAGGGTTTTCAGGATTGAGGTGTCTGTGCTTGATTCTCTACTGTATAAGAGGCATGCTCGACCTGAATGATTTGTGCTCCATATGACTCTAGATTCCTTATATGATAACTGTTGACTAGTTGAAACCCCTGGTCAGATTTTCAGTCCTGTTACTGAATGTGATACTTCCCATCCTTTTATGTGTGAATAGGATCTCTATGATCCTGTTGAGAAGGAAGCAGAGAAGTTTGTTCTCTCGGGCACTTCTGGTGCGACGGTAACTGACGAGCCGGTGAAGGAAACTAAAGGTTCCGGCAGATCTACCGAGTTAAACGAAACTGTTAATGACAGGAAAAAGAAAAAGGGGAAATCTTCTGGATTAAAAGCAGAAGACAGCGTTACAGAAGATGATCATGTTCCAATAAAGGGAAAGAAAAACCAAAGGAAAGGAAAGGCTGCTGCATCAGGTCAAGTATCCGACACAAAAGCTGGATCTAAGAAAGATTCCGCTAAGGTGCAGGAGGGAAACGACGTCTACCCTTCAGAAGAATGGATTATTGAAAATATACTGTCCTTGATTCCGGATTTTGAACAGCAAGGTACTGTCACTTGTATCTTTGTCATTAAACTCGTCCAATATGTTGATAATAAACCTCAAAACAGATGTGATTGATATATCTTCCATGATTTCCAGGTATAGAGGATCCACAGACTATACTGAAACCAATAGCGAACCATATGAGACCTTTGCTGATAAACTTTTTGAAGGAGAGAAGAAAGACATTGCTTACAGAAAATGCCGAGCAGATGAAACGGGTGCTTAATAATTTGCAAAAGAAACTCGAAGAGGTAAGTGAGTTTAGATTTTCCTTGTGTATGTAGTGTAACAAAATTGCTCTCACCTCTTTTTATGTCACGAGAGTAACTCCTGCCTTTATGCAGCCTTTCTTATATATACAGCTGTATGAAAACGCTCTAGACTTATTTGACGACGACCAATCAACTTCAGTAAGTTTTATTTGGCATTCCAGTTCTTTTGACATATATTCGCATATCAATAGATTGTGCTTGAATATGGGGTTTACTTTGTTTGACAGATGATTTTGCATAAGTACTTACTAAGAACAATGGGTACTCCAATGGCAGATCTTCTTCTGCATAACTTGGTATTGCTTATCGCCTCATTCCACATGATTTTCCTTTAACAACACATGCATCTGATAGAGGAATTGATGACTGGGGCCTATATTTTTTCAGGATGTGCACAACAAATTGAAGAACGGAATCTCAGTTGAAGAATCTTCAGAAGCTGTAACATTGACTTCTGCAGAAAGGACATCTATTGTAAGAGCCTCTGCCTCTGGTGTTAGGCATATAACATTGCAGAAGTTCCACGTAGGATTATGATCCAGTTCTCACTATATTACTGCTTCTCGACTTCTCGTACAGGCCAAAGGTCTTCCAGGATCTCTATCGAAGAAAGCTCAAGCGCTTATAGAAGCTTTAGAAGGAAAGGTTAGTGCTTACTGCTAAAAGCAAAAGCTTTCCAGTTGAGTTCTAATTCTCTGCGACAGCAGTCCTGGCTAATTACAGAGGGTCATGATCAAGGAAACGTGCATTTTAATTGTTACAAATGTCTTATATGTGCATTTTAGTTGCTACAAGTGTCTTATATGGATTCCGACGACAAAAACTACTTGGTCATCAAAAGCTCAAACCAATCATATTAGAGGTTTAGTGTCAAGTAGCTTGTTTACTTGGTTTGATGGCAGCGGTTAAGACTTTCAAGAATTTCGGTCTCATTTCCTTAACATTAAGATCCAGGATATCACAATGTGGTCCAAAACTCCAACGTCCGTAGTGATTTTGACGGGTTGCACTACACTGCTTTCATAGCATATTTAACCTGCAATCGTTAACTTCATTTTTCTGCTAACCAGCTTGTTGAAGGATTCACGAGTTCACTTCGGGACACCGCTGAGGAGAGGTAATTTTTACTGTGCATTTCATATGTGATTAGTGAAGCTTCTTTTTTCCTCCCTCTACGATCAAATGCCGAATTCTTATGTCATCTTGCAGTGGGTTATACTTGAAACAACTTGACAAGAAGTTGGAGAGAACGATTCTCCATTCTTATCGCAAGGTAAGCCTTCACTGTTGTTTAAGCTGAGTATTATAATTGTTGATTCCCAGAGGCCAGTCAAAAGATTCAGTACTGATCACCGACATTCTCTGTCAAACGCTGTAATCTGCGTAAGAAATAACGGTAGCAGTTCTAAGTTTCTTTTTCCATATGATGGCCATTTTCAGGATTTGACAGCTCAAGTGTCTGCAGAAAGTGATCCAGTTGCACTTCTTCCTAAAGTTGTGTCCCTTCTTTATATTCAGGTGTGTTCTTTATTTAACTCAAGACTTTCACGCTCCACCCTCTTCTTGCAGCTTGAAGTTTGATACAATTTAAGTTTTCTTGTAAGTGCAGATCCACAATAAAGCTCTCCAGGCTTCTGGACGTGCCATTTCTATTGCAGTTTCTCGATTGAAGGTATTTATCCCCTTGGCTCAAAATTTCCAATGCCTCGTCGTGGAAAGCATCAGAAAATCGTTATATCGTCCTTCAAGTTTTTGTGAACGTTGATTTCTTATTTGTTTGTTTGTTCTTTGGTCAGGATAAATTGGATGGTCCAGCGTACAAGATTCTCACGGATTACCAAACTGCAACCGTTAAACTCTTGGCTCTTTCATCTGCTGCAACTGGTGATGTAAGTGAAGCTCGAAACTTTAAAAAAAAAACTCGCTTACTTCACCACCCCAGTAGTTCACATCGAATCACACAGATTGTTATGTCAATGTTTCATAGTTGTATAGCACGGCTCGTCAATAACTGAGGCATTTCTTTACCTTTGTGAGCAGGAAGAAGACTGTACATCGGATAGAATCTTGAGCAAAAGGGAGCTTCTTGAGAGCCTGATGCCTCAGTTGAAGGGCCTTGTTCTGAGTCCTTCATCCTCGCAGACACAATCCTAAACTGCTGAAACTGCCGAAACTTCGAGCCACCCCCATCGTAGCGAGGATCGTCACCCATTTCTCAAATGTATAGTGGGTGAAAAGATTTAGACAGACCTTTAGATTAGTTTTTACATACAAAATACTAGAAGGAAGATCTAGTCAGCAACATAATAGTGTTGCTATGTTGCTGGAAATAGTACAGAGTCTCCAACAATACATAACGAACGGTTCCAGCTTAGCTTTGTGTTATATGCCAAAAGAACCCATGGGACATTTGCACTCGTTTGGAAAAAATTGGAGTCATTTTCAACAGAAATGAAGAACACCTGAGCATGGGAAATGGGGGTCAAATGTTTTCAATTGCAGTTATCTTTTCCATTTCAGTTATATTTACCTGATCAAACAAGCTACGGCACTAAAAACAAAAGGATCGATTGACGAAGAAGATACAATATTCAACGAGCATTCGAAAAAATTGAAAACTCTGACTGAATGCGCTCACTAATGGAATTCGATACGACAAGCCTGAACTTTACAATCTAAAAAGCTAGAAAGAAACTCTTGCTTGTTAATGTTGAGGCAGAACTGGTCTCTTCTCCACCAATTCGTACGACAATACGAAAGTATCCTAAAATAAAAAAAACACGAACCATACAAAGCATCAGAGACTGAATCCCATTACAATGACATATTTGCAGGTTAAATCGGAGGACCAAACCTTGCGGATTATTTCGAATGAGTTTGGATCGAAGCAGTGATAAGAGCCTCTCTCGTAAGTGGCCGTCTTAACCAGCGGCTCCACGTTTTGTACCCTTATTAGCCATACTCGTTGCTCTTTGTGGTAAATCCACCCTCTGTTATACCTGTGGCGAAAATTCAAATACCGTTCTGAACATTTTCACATTCGACAAGTATGCAATAAAGTAAAGAGACAAAAAGATTAGGGGAAGGAACTTTGGCTCATGAAGCTAGCTATGTTCTTACAGTTCATTAGCAGCATATAACTGAGCTTCATCTTTCGGCATGCTGAAACAAAGCCGGAAAACCATACAAAAAGTTAAAATATCAACCAAGGTCTCGAGATAATACAAAACCAGAACAATAAGTAGAGCGCCAAATTTGTTTACCTGTAGAATATGTAGAACAGCGTGTCCAAGGTGAACTTTGAGAAGTACCCTTGCTGTAGCCAGAAAGCAAAGATTAGGGAGTAACTAACACCAGGGTAGAAAATGAGGCGAAATGACGGAAAAGGACAAGAGCTTACATGTAAAGTAGGCGGTTGCTTGGCGTAATAACACTGAGGCACACTGAACTCGGGATCACCCTTGGCTGGCTCATCAGACCACGGAGAGCCAAACGTTTTATGAAGGTTTTCAGCGGAGTTCAAGTTCAGTCCGAGTGTTGTCAAGTCGATTCCGAGTGCCAGAGATGTCAGCTCGGGATTGTTCATCCGTATGACACATAACAAACCAAGTAAGCCAAAGTCTTCAGTAGGCGATGGTGCTTGCATGGGTTTAATGCCTTGATCCCTAAACGACTGATTCACAGCCGACATTTGCTGCAGTCTAAATTGCGGCTGCCCTTGGTGTTGCTGATACTGCTGAATAAGTTGATCGTACGATCCGATGCCAGATACTGAATTCGCTGAACTTAGAGGTTTCAATCCCATCCCAGGTGGTCCATTGTTCTGAATCAAAGATACAAAACTTTTGGGTCAGGATAAACCTCACAGCAGCATTGTCAGAACATTCAAATCAGGAAAATTTGAATTAATAGTTTGGATTTTCGAACCTGTGACTGGTAGTTCGAATGAGATGGAAATATATCTGAACCATGGAGAAGATCTTGATTGTTGACTCCCGAGAATGAGATGCCGCTACTACTGACAGCTGGAGCATGTTGCTGCTGTTGCTGTGGACGATATGAAGGGTATGTACCGCCTAAGTTAAATCCTGAAGATCTCCCCATCTGCAGATCAGCATCAAAATATCAGAAAGAGCACAAAACAGACACTACAGTTGAACAAAGCTGTTTTCTCACAAAGACTCACAGAGAAGTGCTGAGACTGCATCATTGACATTGTATTGTCATGCAATTGCTCTTTCTGATGCATGTCCATAGGATAGTCAGCATTACCCCCTGAAAAAAATCTAGCACTTATTATAAGAAGCCACAAGGTAGCAAAGCAAATCACCATGTTAGGGTCAAAGTTCACTCCAGAGTCCATGACTCAAGATGCAATAAGAACACTTAACAGTGTTGGCTATCCATACTCTTAGTGAAACTAACCACCATAATTATTTTGGCAGTTACTAAATCACATCTTAAGAATGTGTCCTATTGAAAGGAAACATATGAATATGGAACTACTGACATCCAGAAGAAGCGCCTTTCCAAACGTTCCTACTACAAAGTGCCACATAAGACAAATTCCTTTCATATGAGATATCCAAAAATAGGGAACATTAAGAAGAATTGCATCAACCCTAGTGATCAACAGCTTGAAGCAAAGTTTATGCATTAAAATGACCTGATGCATAGGGGCTAGTGCTATTGCGGATATAAATTCTATTAGAGGGAAAGTATGGTTAACACCTTTAAATCCAGGTAAAGCTGGGAAATCTTCGTTTTGTATACTGAACTCTTGGTTTTGCTGAACAATGGGACTTACTCCAAGACCTTGCTTACGCAGTGAACCTGGAATTTGGAACTTCAAAAATTATATCCAATTTCAAGAGATTTGATGAACCAAAAGCAGACAAAAGCCAGATGCAACATTAAATTTTACTTACCCAGTTGCCCTTGAGGTCCTCCTGCGGAGTTGGGTCGACTTGTCAATTGAGGGAAATCATTGTTTATGTCAAAAGGAGAGCTGTTATTGGAGTTCACATCATTCAACATTCCCATAGAACTAAGGCTGTTCACTCCTTGCACATGGCTTTGAGAAAGTGGTCCACCACCACTAGGATAGGAGTTTCCTATCATAGACATCACTTGAGGATTTCCTGAACAGAAAGAGCATAAATACAATAGTAGACATGAGTAAGTTAGTAAATTATTAACTAGTCCAATTCAGATGAGAAATGAAAACGATTCAGACACTTCAGCAGTGCATCGATTAAGAGGAGACAGAAGCAAAACAACTATATGGGAATATTAATTCAGGCAATGCAACTTAATAAATGGTTTGGATATGAGCACCGACACAAGTAGGGTTCTTTACAGACAGAAGCAACAACCACATTACGAAACCAAGCTCATTCTACTTTAACAAACTCTTGCTATATTGCATAACTGAACACATAATTTATTGCTTTCCACAAGTGCAAAACACTAAAAAGAACAAAATAGCTATATTCAATGACATGATAATACCTTGTGGAAGAACACCACCCATCAATCGATTCTGTCCACTTAGGCTTCCAGATCCACTATTTGCATTCAGATTTAGACGAGATGCAAGCCCGGTCATTGATAACCCTCCACCCGAATTTAAGCTTCTCCCAATGTTGCCCCCTCCAACCATGTTACCCATGGAGCTTGTAATCCGAGAACCTGCATTTCCCAAAATTGGGGACACTCCCAATCCTGGAACAGAATCCCGGTTACCAATTGCTGCATAGGTGGGGAGAATACCAGGAATAGAACCACTAATCCCATTTGTGTTACTACTAAAGCCAGGATTTCCTACAATACTTATACCTCCTCTGTTGGTTACTCCTGAATGTCCATGTGAAGCTCCGTGAGATAACTGCAGAGTCCAGAAATTAAATTAGCACTTAACATTTGTAGAAATGAAACCATCAACTAATAAATCAAAGAAATCAGTCAACATTAATTAGTCCAAAATCATACAAGTACCTGAGATAGAGCCACCGGAAGATTATTGGATGTGAACCGTCCACTAGAAAGGCTACCAGTGGGTTGTTGAACTGCACCAGAAGGAACATTGTTCATTGAAGAATTTCTTGATGTCATAGTACCCGGCATGTTTGGAACATTAAAGCTCCCATGGATATTGTGCAACCCCTGAATAGATCCTGAAATCAACAAACTTATCATTAGCATGATTTTTACCGGGAAGGTAGTGAATAATATAGCCAAATACACCTACCATTATGATGAAACACAGGAGATGGTGCACCAGACTGGCCAGAGAAAGATGTTGTGAAAGACCTCCCACTGCTGTCTGGAAGATTTGAGGCGGAACCATTCAAAGAAGACTGCAATATGATGGCATCAAAGCATATAACCAGTTTCCAATTACTTGCAGAAATAAAGAAGCAAATAAATGAGCTCATACATCATCCCAAAGCATAACTGGAGCCAGGAAGATCAATATTATGCAAAAACAGGTCATTCCACATAAAAGTAAGATAGCTATATAAGACACTTGCATGATCGCAATCCATCATGGAAACACAAACACAGAAACAATATGCAAAAGCTAGCTTAAAGTGATACAGCCACAGAAGCATAAGAACACCCCAAAAAGGCTTTTAGAGTAGCAAAAGAAAGATATAATACATTAAGTAGACCCGACATTGCATAAATGTCAAAAGGTCATGCGAGATATAGTTCAACAATGAGGAGCAGCCCTTCCTTGTCTTGAGTCGTGAACTACAACAAGAGAACTGAAAACGTTTCAACTTGCAGCCTGCAATGGATAACACAGATATGAATAAACAATCAAGCCAAAGAAAAGTAAGGACATAGCATAAACAAACTAAGATACAGCCCGCAGGAAATAGCAAAAGGCCAGTAAAAAAATTCGATTAGCAAGATTCCTATAGTCCCAACTATCTTCAACGATTACAGAAACACGATTCCAAAAAACTTCGGCTAAAAGCTACTTCACGCTACCAAAATACACTACTCCCTTCCAGTCCTCATTCGCTCAAACAGCCACGAACTCACGATTACTTTATTGATTATCTCTCGCCTTCGAATTCAGTCCGAATTTTCCTTACTTGCTGTTAAAAAACGATGCTCTCCACCGAAACCCCTAACTATTCGTTGCAATCTACGTCGCGATCAGAAAACGTTCGGCCGGCAAAACAAAAAGAAGATCGACGAAGGATCGAAGGGAAGGCCGACGGAGATCGAGCTGGGAAGGGAGTGTACCTGTGGATCAACGATGGGGGGGAACAATATGGATCTTGTGTGAGCTTGTGTGGTGAGAAACGAGAGCGGGTTAGGGTGGGGTTTCGGAAGAGCAAATGAGAGAAGAGAGAGAGAGAGTGTACGTGCGCGTCTGGTTTCTGAAGATAGAGTCGCGGGGGGGAAACGAAAAAGTGAAAAAGATATTGCTCATATTAGGTATATTAACCTTTTCGGATGAGTATTTATATAATTGTTCTTCAAGTTTGTGTATTATTACTGCTTGGTACTTGGTAGTAGTAAGCATGGTTTCGAGCCTACGGTCGAACCAGTGAGTATAAGGGTTCTAACTTAATGGTTTCATCAAAGTTAGTGTTCTAAGATCAAACCACCTAATTATTAAATAAGTATGATCAAAGCCGGATTGAACAACATTTTAATTGAAGCGATAAGCTATCATATGGTTCAAATCGTAAACCATAATTTAAAGGGTTCGAAATACTAACCTATCAAATTGGGTTATTAATTTTAATTACAATTCCAACAGTCGTGTTGTGTCAACAAGTTTCAAACCAAACAATGAATTGCAATTCCTAATGTAATAGTATATTCCCAACATTTTTAATTTCGAGAATTTCAACTTAGTAATTTCAATTTATTAATCTAAATGGCCTTGTAGGGTTTGTTGACCTTTTATCTTCATAATAATGAATTCAAAATTTTGATAGTTCTAGTTATAATTAATAATCGCCCAAAAGTTAATAATTATAAATTGCTATTATTTATAAGTCGAAACTATAATTAATGACAAACATCTTAATTTCAATAAAAATGTGTGGAAGAGATTTTATAATTTTGTATTTACAGACGAAATTTATACATCTTCTAAAATAACAAAGCACTGAAGGTCGAATCAAACACATTTATATATCTCCATGACTATAATAAAGAGCTTTTGAAAGTATGGACAATGCGTATAGTTATAATGAGTCTTGTGGAAGGGCTTTCCCTGCAATCCTCTCATCCTTGTGAATCTTATCGATCAAGCTCTCTAGCATTACGATATTAACATGCGTAAATCAATTGCCACGAAAATTTCAATCTTCTTCAAAAACCTTTAGCGCCTAAAACAAGGTAGGAAACTCATAACAAAAAACAACAATATAACTCCAGATATAACCACCTATAATAATCTCCACTTGATATTACTCATTGAAATCGATGGGCTAATTTAAGAAGAACAAATCCAAACTAAAAGGCTTATATGACAAAATGAGATATTTTTCATTCAGTTTGATAAAACAACAAGGAAACTCAATACTCAACACTTAATCAGAAGAAAATAACTAATAAAACTCATTATATACAGTAACTAAAACACCACAACTCGCCGATCCATACTCAAACATAATGAATCGAACCACACAAAAATAACCAAACCATAATGAATCGAACCGAACGAAAACTCTAATTACAACTAAACCCTAGCGCTAATCTTGTGGTGCTTAGAGAACTCATTATCATGCTTATGTTGATAAAATTTGGCCCACAAATCGAAAGAGATCATCAATTGACCGGATGTTCTAGTTGAAAACAGTTTTATTGTACACGATCAGTCTCAAGTGGTGTGGCAAAGAAGATCGTTATCGTCTTTTAGTGGTGCCTGTTCCGAAGGAGATTTGTAGCTTCATCGAATTCAGAAAACTAGTACAATTAAGTATTGTGGTAAACAGTTTAGGTAAAATCTGGCCGACCACATTACTTAATTGTCTAGTTGTCTGAAAGCGCAACAACTCTGACCTCCCTGAGAACCTTGCCCAACAATATAGTTGAGGAGAACCTCAACTTCCTAGCGTTCAGACAACTAGTACAGTTCAATATCGTGGCAAGCAGTTTAGATAAAATCTGGTCAACCACAGTATTGAACTATCTAGTTGTCTGAACTCTAAACTCTAAGAAGTTGAAGATCTGTTTGACCATATCATTGGGCAAGGAGTCGAGAACATCAAGTCATGGCACCATGTGTGATTGTTGGCTTTCGGTGTTTGATTTGAAGAAGATAAACAATTCTCGACTCGTCAATTGCGTGACCCCTACTAAAAAAACAAATATTTCCGTGTTAAATTTATTCAAAAGATAAATTTTCAATATAATCGGGCCAATCATTCATTTAATTTCACACTTGAATTGAAGCTCCTAACCACCCGGCCCTAGCTCAAGCAATATTACGAACAAAACCAAATAAGATCTCTTTTCAATTTATTTTTTATGAATACGCCTAATTTGCCATTCAATAAACAGAAATGTAAAATCATTGAACATTTATGAATAAATCATGTAAATAAAGCCAATATATTTGTATTAATATCACAAATCTACAATTATCTATTAATACCACAAATCTACAATTATTATCACTTGATAGAGTAGAGTAGAATAGATCAACTCTCTAATTACTCTTTTCATGAAAGTTGAACAGAAAATCTAACAAATACCTGACCACAGATGCCAATATGCCATCCGTGTAGATCGACATTTGTTTATGTTGAAGATATGTAGAGCCTACTGATAGGGAAAACATTAAGAGTGCGGCGCGATGTAAAGAGGAAGTGCAAAATCTGAAGAGAGCGACACTTGGTATATATAATGGAGAATCATTTAGTCTCATGAGGGGTAGGTAGGTTTCCGTCACATTTCATGAGTTATGTAACTGTGTGGCTAGGTCTTTATATCATCATTTAACGGAGGGTTAACGATATGACATTACAACCTGTCACCTTCTTAAAGGAATAATTATAAACCATTTTTGATAATTATAACCTAAAATGTCAACTTGCTTAATTTTGATTGTATTTACTATTTACTATTAATTTGACACATGAAAAATTGCACGAAATTTAGATGATAAAAAAAAAAATTACTAGTCTATATCTGCTTCGTCGGATCTAACCTTCCCGTCGGATCAAAATATGCACAAAATTTGATCCAAGACCAAACCTTAATGTGTAACTCCGGCGGACGGACACGGCAGAGTTAGTGGAGTGTAAAGACAAAGCGACGTCAACCACCTCACTATCCTCTATCCTCACGCTTAATTAGAAAAGATAATAGCAAACTGTAAAGCCAGTAAACGACAGTCGTATCATTCACCACTTCTATCAAGGAGGAATCTCGCTTACTCCACTCCCAATAACACAGCAACATCATCATCTTCTCACTTTGCTCATCATAGAATTCCTCGCTTAGAGACTGCTAGTCAACGGATATGGCTTCTCACGATGATCACCACCACCACCACGAACACGACCATGAACACCACCACCACCACCACCACCACCATCAGTAAGTAAAATCCCATCTCCCCTTCTCCTTTTCTTCGCCTTTCTCTCAACTTTTGTTTCTTTGTTTCAGGGAGACGGCGAAGGAAGAAGGTGGTTCGTGGGTGGGATCAGACGGGAAAGTATACCACAGCCACGACGGGCTAGCACCCCATTCCCACGAACCAATTTACTCCCCAGGATACTTCAGCAGGAGGGCTCCTCCTATTCTCTCTAGGGATTTCAATGACAGAGCTTTCACCATCGGTATTGGCGGCCCTGTTGGCACTGGGTAATGCAACTCTGTTCATCTTTCCCAGTTCCAATTATTATCCTTTTACTTTTCGGTTTGGCAAAAACTCCAATCCCCCCTAGTTTAGGAGTCTAGTTTGGAGAGAATTTGAAAGCACGCCGGGGTATTCGGAAAACACACCAGGCAAAAACTCAAATTTTTGAAAAAATTTATATTGCATTTCGTCACTTTTACATAGGGCTATTGACAAGCAGCTCTGCTCGTTCGGCTCAAAAAAAGCTCGAATCAGACGATCCAATTCCCTGACTTTAGAAGTTTGAATCAGCTGTGTGTATTGATACAACCACCGGTTAAGTCCAATTTGAGCGGAATTTGAAAGAATTTGTAATTTATATACTGGAACACATATTGAAGAGTCAAGCTCAAAAACCAAATGTACAAGTTTCTACCTTTTTCTCACTTAAAATACTTACACCTAAACAATATACCACATGCGTTTTCTTTAGCACAAACATAAGTTACTTGTATATGGTATTTGCATCAAAATACATATTGCATTCTTGAGTCTCCTAACGAGCCATCTACTCGAGGTAGTATTCGAGTTGGCTCTCGAGCCATCTCGCGAGTCGTTCTAGTCAAGCAATAGCTGCAATACCCTGACTCTTGGCTCATTAAAATCAATCCGAGTCACGAACAAGTTTTTTCAAACCGAACACCGAGCTACTCCCAAGCGGTTTGGCTCATCAGCATACCTAGTATCGGCTATTGACACCTTTTTCTATGTATAATCCGTGTCATGATTCTTTTCATTGCATGTGGATTTCTAACGATATCCAATCTACCCTTCAAATTTGCTTTCTTTTGACCCTAAGGATGAACAACTTTTGTTTTTTTGTTTTGCAGCAAGACAGCTCTGATGCTGGCCATTTGCAAGTTCTTGAGGGACAAGTACAGCCTTGCTGCGGTATATATAATTTGAAACATCATCTGATTACTAGTTCTATTAAGCTGGTATCCATTGAAATTTCTGCTTCCCTTGGTGTTTTTGTTCTTGGCTAGGTGACGAATGATATATTCACTAAAGAGGACGGAGAATTCTTGATCAAGAACGGAGCTTTACCCGAGGAGAGGATCCGAGCTGTCGAAACCGGAGGGTGTCCTCACGCAGCTATTCGCGAGGACATCAGCATCAATCTCGGTCCTCTCGAGGAGCTTTCCAAGATGTTCAAAGCAGACGTCCTTCTCTGTGAATCCGGTGGAGGTAAAGTAAAAGCTTTCTCGAACCTCATCTCGGATTCGTGTCGACAAATGTGTTTGATACTGAAGCAGCAAGCGAATTGTTTCTTGTGCCAGATAATTTAGCTGCCAACTTCAGCAGGGAGCTTGCGGACTACATCATATACATCATTGATGTATCTGCTGGGGATAAGATTCCTAGGAAAGGCGGTCCCGGGATCACTCAGGCCGATCTCCTTGTACGTGCAATCGAATCGATTCTTTCGATTGTCTGTATAGCGCATTCTTCGACAACTATGTTGTGTATATATGCAGGTAATAAACAAGACTGACCTTGCACCAGCAGTTGGAGCAGACTTGGGAGTCATGGAGCGTGATGCACTACGAATGCGCGATGGAGGACCCTTCGTTTTCGCTCAGGTCGGTCGAGTGGTTAGATTGCTCGGTTCGGCTAAAGTTGTTTCTTGCTAACAATTCCTCATGCCACACAGGTGAAGCATGGAGTGGGTGTGGATGAAATCGTGAACCACATCTTACAAGCTTGGGAAGCAGCAACTGGCAACAAGCGCCATTGATTTTCATTCATCTACTTGTTTCGAAATGTTTACTTGACGAGCAAGATTCAGAGGATGCTTAGACAATAAGTAGTTCCAATAATGTAGCATCTCAAACACTGCTTAGACAAAATAGTTTCAGTTCAAAATAAGACTGCTAATCCGAAAAGCCTACGTTAAGCCACCTTAGCTGCTTCTTTGTCGAACCAGGCCTACATGTTTCTCCTTGAACTCTCTCCTTTCTCGAAAACCCCTGCACGATAAAACGGTCATTTCTTTTCACGAGTTTAACGAAACAGAAAGGGAATTCTGCTAAACTGCAACACTTAAATTAACATAAAACTGACTGCGAGATGACCCGTGACAGGTGCGTTTGGGCTCCGGGGGGGCAAGATGGTCACTTTGAGTTGAAGCGGATCGAGTTCCATAAGCTCGAAAGCACAGATATCCCCAGCTTTCAGATTGGCATCCCTAGCAAAGCTATGCCAAGCATCATACACGAACCAAACTCTCTTCTTGCGCAAGCTTACGTAGGAATCGTACCCAACAGTCCAAGTTCTTCCCGTCTCCGCAAGCTCGAACACAGCTTCTCCACGAAGCTCCTTGATGTACTTCTCCGAAAACCCGATCTCCACATGCTGTGAGACCAACAGAGAGTTAGTTTCTTCATATATGAAATGAAAAATGTATGAAAAAAACTTCGGGACGAAGAGCTTATACCGTTCTGTTCACGTTTGCAGAATCGAGAGACGAAGGCGTGACGACTATCATGAAGTAAGGCTTATCAGTTCCAAAAGCATCCTTGACTTTACCAACCACTCTAGCTCTCTCCCGCACTGCTCTGGGATCGATCGCCTCGATTCGGGAACCCAATCTTCATCTTCATTCTCCTCGGTTTCCACATCATTTCCAGCAGGATCTTCTTCATCCTCGTCATCCTCGATTTCGAAAGCACGATCAGCGCTTGAACCGTTGGCTACATTGGGAGCCGGATCTGCTTCAAGCCCAGCGTTCAATCCGTTGGCCAAGTTGCGAGGGGGATATCGAGTTTCTGAACCGTTGGGTTTGAATATCGTCACCAGGAAGCTGCTCCTGTCCCCAGTGTACTGGAAAATCAGGAAGGAGCCGTATCTCAAGGAGTAGAACTTGGAGAAGTCTACCCATCCTTCGTTGAACCAGATCCTTCGACCACTTCTGAAGAGCTTCAGGTCCCACGTTACCCCGTTAGGGAGCTTCAGAACCACCGTGTCCGTGATCTCAGCACCGAACTCATCCACGAACCACTTCGGAATATGCTGTACAGTTCATTTACAGTGATGAGTACTCGTTCAGATATTTCATCGAACAGTTTTTTCCGAAAATAGATGATAAACAAGAATCAGGTAATATAATACAAGATCGAACAGCAACTTTGCTCTCATTTTCACTAGTAACACCCGATCAGATCTAGAGACAGATTAGTTACTGGATCCATTGTTGAAGTATAAGAACTTTACACACATTTCATCGAACAAGTAAACGGCAAAAAATCCATTGTTACATCAAACGTTGAAATGCTGAATCCCTAGTTGTAAAAAAAAGAGAAGAAAACAAAGCTACCATGGTCAACCAACTGAGAGTGTGGAGCCTCATGAACTTGCAGAACTGTGGGATCTTGGTCATCTTATTAGCAGCTTCTTGTTTCGTCATTTTTTTTGGTCTTCAGAAAACCCTCCAAAGCTGCGAGAGAAAGGTTTCTGCTGTTTGGCTGATGGAAAAAGTGAAGTGAAGATGAGTTTTCCGGGTAGTAATGTTTGTCTCCTTGCTGATATGATCCATTGGGTATCTGTATTTTGATGGACTTGACGGCAGAATGACGTTTCTCTTTCTTTTTTTTTTCCATTTCCATGCAAGTTTGAGTTTCTTTATGATAGCGAGAGCAGAGGTCTCTTTTAAGTTATACCTTTTCCAGCTCTTTGCTTTTGACAGGATAATACAGCAGAGGGAATTGATTGTGTTAGTACGGATTCTGGAAAATATGCAGCTGGTTTGGTTCGGATTAAAAGCTTCATTGATAGCAGCAAGAGAAAATCTCAGAGTTTCTGAGTTCTCCCTGAGGAACAGAAAATGAAAATTGGAAAACAATCAGAAATACCGACTCCGCTGGGGATCGAACCCAGAGTCTCTGGTTTCGTAGACCAGCGCCTTATCCATTGGGCCACGGAGTCATTGCTGATTGTACGTCAAATTGTAATTATAGATAACGTAGTTATTAATTTCACGAATCACATATGTGATCTTATTTATTTAGAACAAAGTAAGTATAACATATAAGCGGTAACCGAGAAGTGTAACCCATATGTGGATTATGATAAAAGAAGTCGTATTTTTTTAGAAAAATTAAATTAACTTGTCATATTATTAAACTTAATTAGTTAATTTTTGATTCACCAAATGAAAATCGATGAAAGAAGAAATGGAATTACTATACAACAAACTAACTCAAGCATCTTTAGATGACCCCCTGCAATTAAGGTTGTTGATTAATTAGACTTCTCCTAAGTAGTTTAGTGTCTGGTTCGAAAAAAATTATTCGAAATTTGGTTTAATAATGATGAGTCAAATTTAAATAAACTCGAGTTCAGCTTGGCAGTATAGTTGGGTTCTTCCCTCGAGTTGGTTTCTTATTGAGTTGAGCTCGAGTTGATTAGAGTCGAATTTGAATTAGAGTTTTTCATGACGAGGCTTATTTTGTAGGTTTATTTTAAACTCGAACCGAATTTGAGTCAGAAGTATTTTTAGTGAGTCGAGCAGAGTTGATTAAAACTCTAATTTCCATAAAAACAGCCATTTCCATAAAAACAGTCCCATTAAACTTCTTAATTCCAGCTAATCCAATTCGCTAACTACATTGTAATTCCCTCCCCACAAACCCAACGGAATCCGAGGATACTTGATGGATTCCGTCGGTAAAGAAGTAGTTCTGATCACCGGCTGCTCCGAGGGCGGCATCGGGCACGCCCTGGCCAGAGAGTTCGCCGACAACGACTGTCAGGTCGTCGCCACCAGCCGATCGGTCAACTCGATGCGAGACTTGCAGCAAGACCGCAGGTTTTACCTGCAGGAGCTCGACGTTTCGTCCGACGAAAGCGTGAACCGGGTGGTCTCCGACGTCGTCGATAAGTACGGGAGAGTTGATGTACTGGTTAATAACGCCGGAGTTCAGTGCGTCGGTCCTCTCGCTGAAGTTCCTCTTTCTGCGGTTCAGGATACTTTCAACACCAACGTTTATGGTATAAACTTGAACTTCAATCTCTAATTTCATTGATTTGGTGCCCCTTGTAGCTCATGAAATCAGTCTCCTGTGTTCAATTTGTTCTCTTGATTCCTGATCTCGTTTTACTTTTAGATTGTGCATATATCCATTTACACTTGCAGAAATTGTGCATATATCAATTTCTTGAAATTTCTGGCTCAATTTTTAAATTGGTGGCTAGAATTTGATAGGTTGGGGGAGCTTGCTGGCTTCTGGCATCAAATATTAATTCCTCTCTGTATTAGTTGAGAGCTGTCTATAGGAATCGTCTCTGTTGGTTTCGTCATGATTCCTTACTACAGTTTCGTCATGATTCCTTACTACACTAGATGGGGTAGCTTTTTTGTGAGTAGGAAGAAAGGTACTCGCTTCTCTAAGGCTTGGTTTGGCAACTGAAAGTCGGGTGGAATCTTGAGCATTTTTCCATTTAGATCCCAAACGAAGTGATTTTCAGGAAATGGACTTTGTGTTGCCATCTAAATTCCATCCGATTTTCCTATCTTCCAAACCAAGCCTAGGTCTAGGTGTTACCATTCTAACCTTTTCGTTCAGTCTACGGGGTTTAAGACTTTGCTGTCGCCGTTTACAAGTGGAGCTTTTGAATTTTCGTTCTTATTGGCTATAGTAGAGAGATGAAATTCAGAGAGCACTCGCTTATTCTTTTTGAAATTGAAAGATTGCATTCATATGCTTCACGCTTTCCTAATGCAGCAGTTTGCCAACTTGCACATGCAGGTTCCATGAGGATGGTTCAGGCTGTTGTCCCTCACATGACGTCTAGGAGAAAAGGGAAAATCGTGAACCTTGGAAGCGTTACAGTGATGGGACCTACACCTTGGTCCGGGGTTTATACCGCAACTAAAGCTGCTATTCACGCATTGACTGATACCTTAAGGTGCCGATTACATGTTTTTTTCCTTTCTAGTAATTGTTTAATGATGCATAACCCTATGGAATCCTGCGTATATTCTCGTTATTTTGCATTTTGATGACACAGAAAAGACAGATTCTTTGTGCCTGCCTGATGATACATAACTGGATTTTGGGCATAAGCTATTGGCTTCGGAAGTTGCAACCTTTTAGTTTCCTCTGATGTTCTGTTTTGTATCTTGGAAAAAAAAATGCAGGCTGGAACTGAAGCCGCTGGGGATTGATGTGATCAATGTAGTTCCAGGAGCAATCAGGTCAAACATTGGAAACTCTGCAGTAGCTAACTACAGTAAGATGCCGGAGTTGAAACTGTACAAGCCATTTGAGGCTGCAATCAAGCAGAGAGCCCATCTTTCTCAAGGCATCAAGTCCACACCTACTGACAAATTTGCAAAAGATACAGTAGCAGTCATTCTCAGAAAGAATCCCCCTTTCTGGTTCTCCTCTGGCCATTACTCTACCTTCATGGCCATCATGCATCATTTGCCACTTTCCATCAAAGATTTCATCATCCGCCGTATTGTTAAATGTTAGCAGTGTATAAAAGTCCTCCATGACAAACTTTGCCCCTGCAACCAGGCTCCCACAAGATGATTTCATTTCACTTTTTTTTTTCTTCTTTTTATCCAAACCGGTGATTTAAGATTAATTTTCCACACAGTCTAAATCACCCGTTCAAATTTCCTATTCAAAATGATCCATTTCTTTTTTGGTGTCCAACTACGTGATTTTGGATTAAATCTTCACTAAGGTTTAAATCACTCGTCCTCGTCCACATCTCCTATCTAACTAACTCACGAGTTTTGTGGCTATGTATCTCAACTTAATAACAATAAGGGGTCGTTTGAATGTGGTATTTTGGAGCAAAATGATACATTATTTGAAAATGTAGTGTTTATAAAGTGCTAAGGACTCGTTATATGAAAAATATTTCATATGGCTAATGATTACTCAATTCAGATTAATTTCGAATTCAGACACAAATTCAGACTGGGTGCAGCCTCTCAAACCCATCCGTGTGAAATTGTTAGGTGGTTAGTTGAAAATAAATGGTGTGGCCTTTGGGGGATGTGGTTGGCTAGGTTATGGCCTTTGGTTTTGTCTGTTTGAGGGAGCCATAGTTTTCATGACTGTCAATGTCATTAGCAAAAGGTTCGAGATTAAAGATGGGACCAATATGGATGTGATTTGTTGTTTCTGCCCCCAAAGTAGGGCTTTGTTGCTTAGAGTTACACATAGGTAACAAGTATACAATATGTTAATCCATGCCCACATGAATGGAATATGTAATTATTGGGAAAAGTTTGAGAGAGAGCATGGGCCATCATGGGTCTAGAGGATTCATCGAGTGAGATCGTAAGAACATGTTTCGAACAATACAAAGAGAAGTTGGAATCTTAAGTGCCATGTGGCAAAACTTTGATAGAGGGATGAACGAACATGTTTGAAGGTTATAGGGATAAATGATGAGGTAGGAAGAAAATGAAAGGGAGCAAAGTATATGTTCCCTCTAAATCTATAATAGTTTGCCTCGATAGGGTGGATATATATATAACGACATTTATAGTATGATGTTGGCCGGTGTGACTTCATCCAGACGGTCGATTGTTGATATCATCAAGGCGATCCGTCGAGTATAAGCTATGCAATTACCACTGAGACACATTAAGGTGAGGCAATCAACCTTGAATGATCAACTAGCGATTTATTCCTTATTTGAATTTTCGAATTAGCAAGTGGATAAATTACTTAAAACATAAATTTTTATAAAATATTAACTTAAAGATTTATGAGTATAATTTTATACGATTGCCTACATTCTTAAATTGTATATAATCCAATCAGCAAAGTAGTAACGAAGATGTCCACTACCACAGTCCCGGGTGGAGACATGTGATCCAACCATCAACTCCACATCAAATAAAAGGGTAAAACTTTAAGGTGGGGTGTTGGGTATTTTTCTTCATACGATAACGACGGGGAGGAAAAGGTAATTGGACACTATACTCTGAATTGACATTTGTGAGGCAAACACACATTAATAATAAACTTGCCGTGCGTCTTTGCTCTCCCTTCTTATCTTCTTTATGCACCACTTTCCCCCTTTAATTTGTTACTTTGAAGATTTTTCGTCCACTCACAACTCTATCAGGTAAACAATTTATTTGAACGATCGTTTAAATCGTAATATATTTTCTATATAATAGAAGCACATTGATATTTTTGGTATTGAAGATTATATAGTAATAACACCACGCCCAAGGCCCCGCCAACTAGTTTTGATTGGCTTCCACCGAATTGCCACGACCCAAGATCTCGTACCACTTTTGGTAGCTCAAAGGGTCATCGGGAAGATAAGGGTCGTTCATTCACGAATGACGCGAATTAGACCCTTAAGCCGCACACACTCCATATCCTATATTGGTCCGCAACTACTTAGTTTGAAAGGTCAACAGATAAGTCTAAGCGAGTCTCGAAGTAGAAAAGCAAGCCTATGTCCTACAATCACCTAGAGATGCATTTTCTACAATTGACCGCCTTCTCGCTAACTAATCAAGGCATAGCCACATAGTAGTCTAACGCATCAATCTCGAAGCACTATAAAAGAAATGAATCCTTCCAAGAAGTTAGGTTGCCTAACCACCGGGCGGAACTCAGTGGTGTCAGTTCTCAGAACTTGGATCACTTTATTGCTCTACCCCAGACTCACTAATGTTTATGTTGGAATCGTGCTCTTACACGATCGTAATCTGGTAGAAAATCTTATAAAGGAGCTAGGTTACCAATGCAAGAGATACAACAATAGAATAGAGTTCCCCGTGGGTTCCAATCTCCAGAAATAACAATATACTGTACCGTGAATGAGTCTGCCTGCCGCCTCAGCAATAATATTGTTCCAATTTAAAACTAAAGTATTTGTTAAAAAAACAAGTGGAGAAGTCTTGTCTCTTTGCGTTGACAATTGCTAAGTAGCCAGTAGAAACAAGTCAAGAGCACGCCCACCCACACAAGGCACTACTGCGCGAGGAGTTGGTGGATCCTTGGTTCGAGATAGTGTTGGCCGTATTTTTATCGATATGTAGCTTTGAGTTTAGCGGGCGTGTGTGCAGTCATTCGAGCGAAGTTAGTGGCAATTGTAACGGCCTCAAAACAATTTGGGAAGAATGGATACCAGAGAGAGTTTAGGTATTTTTAATCGTATCGTAAATTATTTTGCTAGTATTGGACACGAGATGCATTTGGACGTAAAGTATAACATTATTTATCAATAATAATTCTGATGAGGATTTTGAATATTCATTTTGTTAATATTTTGACAATTTTGTGTTGCCATCTTTGAGAAAAACAAGGCTTTAGGATGCTTGGTTTTGGCAAAGACGATGTCAAGGGTAGTGAAATAATAAATAAAAAATAGTAATGGGAAGTGAAGCGTGGATTTCACGAAATGCAATAATAGATCGTCAAAAGAATTGACAAAAACCTTTGTGGAGGCGGGCCCCACAGAAACTGCTCCCACTACACGCGTGCTCCCTCAATCCGACGGCCCGCAACCGTTTCCGCATTGCACGGGATGCGTGCTCTGGTGGGAACCATTATGGCCCCCAAGTCCAAGTAAAGTAACCGAGCAGTATGCTGTGTTGGTTGATTTTCAAGCATTAGGTTGAAATCAAATAATACCTTACACATTTATATAATGTGTTTACTTAGGATAATTCATAAATTTAATCGAGCTGAATTTTATTATATTTAAATTTAATTTTTTAATTATTGGTTAAGTTAGAAAAGTTTTATTTGTATTCAATTTTAACATATTCAAGATTAATTCGTTAATTATCATTTATAAGCCAAACACGAGTTTAATTTAGACTTTGCTCATTAAAACTCACAATGAAAATTTAATTTGAATTTAATTTGAAGTTTATAAGTCAAAATATATGATATTTGAGGTAAAATATATGTTATATTAATGAATGTACTAACAAATCATATTATTAGGTTAATATTTAAGTTGACTCATATATTTATTGAATCGGACATACCCTAATTCATATTTGACTTGTTTAAATTCGAGTCAAGTCACGAATGAGCCGAAAATAATAGAGTAACAAATCATCATCTTTAACTGGGAGCCTACATATATCTACCGTGTAACCTCTAGTATAAACCTTTTTATAAGTGAAAGAAATATTTTAATAGTAAAAAGGGGAAATTCAAACGAAATACACGCGAAGTTGTTTCTTTTTCGGGAATATTTCAATCATAAAAATCTGCCATTCCCACTCTATTGCAGTACTCGCACTAAAAGCACAAAGTATACTCCAATCCATTTCCCTCATCCTCTCTCTCAATCCTCCGACGAGAAATCCGTCCAAGTTTTCATCAGATCTCCAGATTCCACCCTCCGTTTCCTGTTTCCCCTGTACTTTGAAAATCATCATCCCATCGGAAGTTCTCCGCACGGTTGCTGCCGTTTTCTTACCGTTTCAGCTAGGTAAATTTTGTTTCGTACAGCTCTTTCTTTACTTTCATTTCTCTGTTTGACTTGGCAAGGATCGACTTCTGCTTTTGCTGGCTTCGTCGCTGGTGCAAGTTTGGTTGATCGTTGATTCGCTTTGTTGCTTTAGTGTTTCCAGCTGCTTATTATGCTTAGATCTGTGTTTTTATCTGCAGTGAAGGCTGCCTCTATCGCTTAATTTTGAATCAGGAGTAGAAACAACATGCCGTGGACATCTTCTTTCGTCAACTACAGCAGTACCTCTGTTCGATTGGTGGTGTTCTTCCGTGTCATTCTGTAAATTCGGTTTCTGCTTTGCATTGTAAGTGGTGTATATTTCAGATACTGTATTTGAAGATATGATGATGATGCCTCGCTGAATTATCTTGATTGGTGGATTAGCTTGAATGTTGATTTGTTTGTATGGCTGATGCAGGTAGTTTTTGTTGATTTTCCAAGCTATACTTCAACTATATAAGCGGGGTTCTATATTGAGAATGTACTTAGGGGCAAAGGGACTCAGAGAACTGAAGGAAATAGCGAAGACTAATATGATTGTTGGGGTTGTTGCGTATTGCCGAGTGATGCAAATTTGTCAGGTAAGAAACTCTTGTTAGTCTATCACGTGGCTGTTTGGCGAGTTTTCTGTGCGATTTCAATCCATTTTCTTTATTTAGTGCTTAAATTGGACAAGAGAGTATGATGGGTCAACAATTAGTTATCATAACTGTTTCTTGGTTGGTTTTCATGCTTCAAGTTCTGTGCTGATGTAGCTTACTCTTCGCTCAGTTGTGATCTTGATATCCTGCTGAAGAATTATTATTGATGCGGGTGCTTTTGCTCTATTCTGATTGTAATGCAGGCTGAATATTTTCGACAGTTGCTAAAACCTGTTACGTAGTCTAGTAGAACACCACAAGCTCCAGTGATTAGAGGGACATAATCGCCTTCTGGTTGTTTGATATACTAAAGGGAAGTGAACGGAGACAAGGGTATGGTAATGGTGGGTTTTTCATTTGGAATAAACATCTGTTAAGCAGGAGGGTTGATAGCTTGGTTTGCTAGTTTCTCAAGTCGTCAGTTTAGGAGTCTTCGTCACTTTTAACAATCTGAAATTTGCTGCCTTGATCGATCGAGAGCCAAATCCATTTTCTTGTGGGTAGAGAAACCAATTTCTGATGCATAGAGATCAAAGGTTCCACCCAAAGGCAGTGCCCCCAGGTGCCTATCAATGGGGTGATAACTACATGAATCTTCCGGTTCCATCTTCCTTTCCCGAGGTGCTACCTCCACCAATATATGGTGTTGAATTTCAGCCATCTGAGGCCTGCCCGAAGAATTTCGTGATTGTCGATCAGACAGATCACCGCAGCCAAATCATGTTCAATCCTGCATTTGCGCACAAATTCCCTGCTACCAATTTCAATGGTTATTCCTCTGGGTTCATGCACGAGAGCTATCCGAGGAAAGATGTCCGTAAGGTAGAAAAAGAATTGTCAGACCTGAAGGAAGATTCTGATGACATTGATGCACTGTTAAGCCTGGATGACATTCGTGACAACGACGAGGAGGATGGAGTCTACGACGAAGATGAGGTGAGCACAGCCAGGACATATGGAACTTACGGGAGCAGCTCCCCAGAATCTTGTTCCAACTACAACTACAACAATTCCAGGAGCAATGCTTGCTCGTCTTCTTCTGCCCATGGAAGTAGCAGTGAGACGAAACAGCTGAAGATGAAGAGGATGTTGAAGGCACTGAGGGGCATCATTCCCGGCGCGGACCAAATGAATACTGTAACTGTTATAGATGAAGCAATCAGGTACCTCAAATCTATCAAGGTCGAAGCCGAGAAGCTCGGAGTAGCGAATATGGAAGACTACAACTAAAGTGAAAGCTCTACTTCCTCGATACAGGTAATATCTTGTATATCATTTTCAAACACTCATCCTACCTCTCCCCTTAGCAGGTCCTCCGCCATTAGCACCAGAATAAATGACTGCTGCATATTATGTACTCACGGTCCCCATATAGGAACCCTTTATTCTGCTTGGTCTTTTCACTATTGCTCTCTGCTCTGTTTGCCTTTTCTTTGTGATGATTTTGTATTGTACTACTTTCAACTTTCTATGATAACGGTTTGCTATTTTATATTCCTTGTTTCTCCTGGGCGGTGTTTCGATTGTTTTCCTCCTCTTGCTATTAAAAAACTTGCTCGACTTCCTTTAGACTCTGCACTCTGCACCTAACTGTAGTGATGTTGTCAACCTTGTGGCTGGATTTTGTGAAACATGAAGATCACAAACGTGCACTTTCATATATATATATTGAATGTTTATGCTAAGTGCCTCATAGCTTACTGTTCCTGTAAGTAGAAATGATGTGGGTGTGTGTTGTCAGTGGAGCACCAGAACAATAAAATAGAATTAGGGGTGGCCATTATGATTCTATTCATTCAACCGACTGGGTGCTAGCTAGACATGGCTTGATGAAGTTTTCATCATTGATGGTAGCTCGTGACTCCATATAAGAAATTAAAAAGCCCATAATAGTATTTTTTTTTTAGATCCTATTACTTATAGTTGAATGGTTGCTGCAATTTAGTAGCTAGTCAATTAACTTATTAACCATTTATTCATTTAACTAGTTACAAAAGATTATAATAATTAGTAACAAACAATTATGATTGGTTATTTATAAAGTTTTACCGGAAAATTCATCGGAGGTTACCCTGCCGGTTGCTGAAGACACGTGGTGGGTTTTAAGCTCTCGTTTTGTCTACTGGTCACATCTTGCATGTAAGCGTCAAAGCACCAAGTAAAGAGCAAAATTAGGATGATTGAATTTGGCAAAAACGATGTCGAAGGGGGTGAGGTAAATGTAAAATACACTGAGAAGTGAGGAGTGGAAAAACCTTGGCAGGCCCCATAGAAACTGCTCCCACTACACGCGTGCTCCCGCAATCCGACGGCCCACAACTATTTCCGCATTATACGGGATGGGTGCTCCGATGCCTCCACTCCTCCCATTTTTTTCCTGAACCCCTCCGGTCCCCTGTTCCCCCATTTGCTCTTCTTAATTTTATTAGTGGGAGGCATTAGGTTTGGAGCGAGCTAGTTTAATCGGTAAAGTTGTATGTTAGTGAACGAAAATATTTCCGTTTGATCATGTCTCGCAAAAAAAATACATGTGTAATGTTTCTTATTTTACTCTTTATCTCAGCAAAGAAATACATGTTGTATTGGTATTTAGCCGTGTTTTCAAAATCATATTGCATTGGAGAATGATTCGGAGTATGATCGATTATTATATTATAAAAATACCTGTCAATGACATTTTCATCATAGTTAAACAATTGTCAATTGAATCAAAATAGCTTCATTGGCTACTAATTTTCTAGAGGGTTTTGAAAGTACATAAGAGCTCAAGATAGTTGAGAATAAAGGAAATGTGGAAAAAATGTTTGTTTACAAAATGTGGAAAAAACATGTAAATCTAAGAATCATATTCCTTTACAAATACACTCATATCTCTCGTATGCCAAATGACATTAGATTTGCATTTCCAATTCGATAACTCACTAATTATTTTTTAGACTCTCGGTCAATAAAAGATGGAAGATAGAAACTAAATACTATATCGGTGTCCATTTTATAAGATGTGTTGAATTCGAACCTGAAAACTCCATATCATCATATACACAGCTCTATCGCCGGAACAGCTCTTTCTTGGTACAGTTGCCTTTAAATCACCCTATAACATTGTTTCGTTAGCACTAACCTATATTTTAAACTTTTTGTAAGTGAAAGAAATTTTTTAATAGTAAAAAATGAAATTTCAAACGAAATACACGCGAAGTTGTTTCCCTTTCGGGAATATTTCAGAGATAAAAATCTGCCATTCCCACTCTGTTGTACACTCCAATCCATTTCCCTCCTCCTCTCTCTCAATCCTCCGACGAGAAAATCCGTCCAAGTTCTCATCAGATCTCTAGCTTCCACCCTCCGTTTCCTGTTCCCTCTGTACTCCGACAATCATCATCCCATTGGAAGCTCGCCGTACGTTTGCTCCCGCTTTTTTACCGTTTCAGCTAGGTAAATGATCTTGTTCCGTATAGCTCTTCTTTATTCCATTTCTCTGTTGAATTTGCAAGGATCGCCTTCTGCTTTCGCTGACTTCGTCGCTGTGCAAATTTCGGCGATCGTTGATTCGCTTGGTTGCTTTGGTGTTTCCAGCTTCTTCTGCAGTGAAGACTGCCGCTATCGGTTAATTTTGGATCAGGAGAAGAAACAACATGCCGTGGACATCTTCTTTCGTCAACTACAGCAGTACCTCTGTTCGATTGGTGGTGTTCTTCCGTGTCATTCTGTAAATTCGGTTTCCGCTCTGCACTGTAAGTTCCTCCTGGACACTAATCTGTAGATGGTGTATATTTCCGATACTGTATTTAAAGATGTGATAACGTCTCTCTGAATTATCTTGATTGGTAGAACTAGATAGGTTGAATGTTGATTTATTTGATTCGACTTTCTTGTTCGTTTCTAATCGACGTTACTTTTTTTTATGGCGGATGCAGGTGGTTTTTGTTGATTTCCCAAGCTATACTTCAACTATATAAGTGGGGTTCTATATTGAGAATGTACTTAGGGGCAAAGAGCCTCAGAGAACAGAAGGAAATAGGGAAGACTAATATGATTGTTGGGGCTGTTGCGTATTACCGAGTGATGCAAATTTGTCAGGTAAGCAACTCTTGTCAGTCCATCAATCGGCTATTTCGCGAATTTTCTTTGTGATTTCAGTCCATCTTCTGTATTTAATGTTTAAATTGGATAAGAGAGTATGATGGATCAATAATTAGTTTTCATAACAGTTTCTTGGTGGGTTTTCATGCCTTCAAATTCTTTGTTGACTTAGCTTACTCTTCGCTCAGTTGTGACCTTGTTATCTTGCTCAAGAATTATTAATGATGCCTATTCTGATTGCAATGCAGGCTGAATATTTTCGACAGTTGTTAAAACCTGTAACGTAGTCTAGTAGAAAACAACAAGCTCCAGTGATTAGAGGGACTTAATCATCGCCTTCTGGTTGTGTTGGTATACTAAAGGGAAGTGAACGGAGATTAGAGTATGGTAATGGTGGGTTTTTATTTGGAATAGACAGCTGTTAAGCAGGAGGTTTGATAGCTTGGTTTGCTAGTTTCTCAAGTAATCAGTTTAGGAGTCTTCATCACTTTAACAATCTGAAATTTTCTGCCTTGATTGATCGAGAGCCAAATTCATTTTCATTGTCGGTAGAGAAACCGGTTTCTGATGCATAGAGATCAAAGGTTCCACCCAAAGGCAGTGCCCCCAGTTGCCTATCAAGCGGGTGATAACTACACGAATTTTCTGGTTCCATCTTCCTTTCCTGAGGTGCTACCTCCACCAATCTATGGTGTTGAATTTCAGCCATCCGAGGCCTGCCCGGAGAATTTCGTGATTGTGGATCAGACAGATCACCGCAGCCAAATCATGTTCAATCCTGCATTTGCTCACAAATTCCCTGGTCCCAACTTCAATGGTTTAGGTTCCTCAAGGTTCATGCACGACAGCTTTCCGAGGAAAGATGTCCTCAAGTTAGAAAAAGAATTGTCAGTCCTGAAGGAAGATTCTGATGATATTGATGCATTGTTGAGCCTGGATGACATTCGTGACAATGACGAGGACGAAGATGAAGATGAGATGAGCACAGCCAGGACATGTGGAACTTATGGGAGCAGCACCCCGGAATCCTGTTCCAACTACAACTACAACAGCGCTTGCTCGTCTTCTGCTCAAAAGTCCTCCGGTGGAAGTAGCGGCGAGAAGAAACAGCTGAAGATGAAGAAGATGGTTAAGGCTCTGAGGGGCATCGTTCCTGGTGCGGACCATATGAATACCGTAACTGTTATAGATGAAGCAGTCAGGTACCTCAAATCTCTCAAGGTTGAAGCCGAGAAGCTTGGAGTACGGAATTTGGAAGACTAAAACTAAAGTGAAAGCTCTGCTTCCTCAATACAGGTACAAATCTTGTATATCATTTCAAACACTCATCTTCCTCTCCCTTAAGCAGGTCCACCATTAGGACCAGAATAAATGACTGCTGCATATTATGTACTCACGGTCCCCATATTGGAACCTTTATTCTGCTTGGTCTGTTCACTATTGCTCTCTGTTCTATTTACCTTTTCTTTGTGATGATTTGTATTGTATTCCTTTCAACTTTCTATCTTTGATAACGGTTTGCTATTTTAAATTCCTTGTTTCTCCTATGCTATGTTTGATTGTTTTCCTCCTCTTGCTATAAAAAAACCTTGCTTGACTTCCTTTCCCAATATTATTATACTTAGAAACTCTGCACTCTGCACTGTACTGTTTTGTACTGTACTGTAGTGATGTTGTCAACCAAGCATCATGTGGCTGGATTTTGTGAGACATGAAGATCACAAACGTGCACTTGATATATATATTTTTGAATGTTTATGCTAAGTGCCTCATCGCTTACTGTCTGTCCTTATAAGTAGAAATGATGTGGGTGTGTGTGTCAGTGGAGCACCAGAACGATAAAACATAATTTATTCATAGTGTTGGGTCCAATTTGTTAACATCCATCCTTTTTCTTCTCTTTTTTGGTTGAAGTGGCTTGTTTGTTGTTAAGTGGATTGTCCATCACTTTATGTAGAGCACGACCCTTCCCTCAAATGAAAATCTCTGTCGCTTTCTTTTTTGGTCTCCCTTTTACTGCATTTCTCCCTGTTATGTGGTGGAAACATTTCGACATGGGAAGATCACTCACTTTCATTTGCATGCATGGCTTCTGCTGTGTAACTGTCCAATCGCTGCTCCTGCTGCTGCAAGTGGCTGGCTGCACCACTTGTTTCTGCCACTACTGCTTTTCCCACCACCTCCACCACCCCTTTTGAATATCCAATCGGGTTCAACCGGTCGAGTCATGGACTTATATGGTTACGGCCGTGTTGCTTTTTTTGGATCGTTTGTTTCCAAAGTTGAATCTCGGGTACAGTTTCTAGGGTTTTAATTTGTTATAACTATTCGTCACAGTTACGTTCCATTTCGTGACTGGACATCGATGTTTTGGTAACTGTTCTTCAAGGGTGGTTTTCAGGTTTCTGAATGAGTTTTTGATTGCTAGTCTGCTTGGCCGATTGGATCTCCGGTATGGTTCCGGAGCTTTCAATTGCTAGTCTGCTCGGCCGATGGAAAGCTCAGCTAGAAACCTGAAAACTTACTCTTGATAAACCAGTTACCAAAATATCGATGTTCAGTCACAAAATTGAAAGTAACCCGTGGCCAACAGTAATAACTTCCAATTGAATCTCGGTTGGGTGGTTCCATATCCTGATTTCACTGCGGTGGAGTTTGATTCGTTAGGGGGGTATGGTGCTTTTTGAGCAACTAGTTCCACTATATAATTTCTTTCTTTGCAAGTTGTTGGGTCCAACCTTTGATGCTTTCTTTTACTGTGGCAACAATGACTTATGTCAATATGTCTCCATAAAGGATTGTCAGTGGAGATTTAGTTAGCCTCAATTTCCTCCAAGTGCCTCGGATTATCCGTCGCATGGGGGAGCTAACAACAACCAAGTCGGAATACTTTTAATAAGACGGGGATGCGTTTGTAATTTAGGCCAAACAAAGGAAATGATTTCGACCAATTAGTCCGAAATAAGAGGTGTCAAACTCAAAATCTGAAATGGACGAATTTCAAACATAAAACTGAAATGTGAGTCTGGGACTCGTCAGCTGAAATTTGATTTCTACGCTTCTTTTATTTAAACTGGCAAAAAATTCCCATTCCTCCCTTACAAAAGAATTTCAAAATGACATCTCCGGCAATATAACTAGTTACATAATGTATCGGATTCAATGGTCGGGTCAAGTTAGATGGAGCATTCGGCACGAAATGGATCAGAGGAAGTGAAGTACTCGGAAAAAATCTCGAGCATTCTGCTCGGATCGGAGTAAGAACTCAGCACCAACCTTACGACTGGAAATCCACCCGACAATCACTCAACTCCTTTTTTACACATTGGCTCTCCATACCTGCACTGCACTGCACTGCTCTTGTTAAGATTCGTCCGAGGGGTAACTATCTTCCTAAATGTATTTGGCAGAAGAATACTACTGATAACACAAACTAAATACCAATTTATCCTTAGCTTCAAGGCAATTCCAGGGCACTTGATTATCATCATTTCCGGCTAGATGTTCCGCTCGATCGATGTCATGTCCCCCTCTCTTTCTGCTTCTCTTCCAAATGAAGACTTTGCTTGGTAAGAAGTATGTGGTGCCGACAACGATTTGATTAGTCCAAGAATCTCTGTTGTATGGGAACTTTTTGAGTTGATTAAAGCTTTATTTTGAGTTTACGAAGGCTTTATTTTGAGCTTATATATTGTTATATTTTTATAGGTCTTGTAGTATTTTCAACTTTTTAATTAACATAATTTAAATTATTTTATTATTATTTTTTTTTAATATATTTTCTATAATAAAAATAAAATTCATTTATTTCCACTTATTCTCTAAAATATTTTGTATTATAATAAATTATAACAATAGACGGGTCCACCATGCTGAATTAAATGCTGACTGTTAGATCATTCACTTTTCTTTCCGCCCTTTTAATCTGAATAGAAAGTGAAAATGCTGGCTGGCTAAAGCGTTCCCGCCAAAATTAAAAATCAGCGAGATTAGGTCAAATGGGGAAGAGGAAGTTACTTAGGGATTCGGAGGAAATGGGGATTACAGGGGCTTTTGCCCCTTCTCAAGTCCACGATGCAATCGATCCACATTGCTCGTTAAATACAAAGCCGAATGTATATTCTTAGCCTCCTCCGCCTACCACAGCTTCCTTCCGGCGTTATCTTTCCTTCAATCCATGGCGATCGAGAGCTGCATCTCCGATTGGGATGTACCGCTAAGAGAATTCCGTCGCCGTCTTAGAAAACGACAACGAATCAGTTCACAAGCAAACATGAAGACGATCAGCGAATTGGGAACCGATCTTCTTGTAGAGATTCTGATCCGCCTCCCCAACCCTAGATCCGTCTGCCACTGTAAACTCGTCTACAAGCGGTGGTACTACCTGATCTTCAATCCTGCCTTCAACCGCCGTTTCATTTTTCACAATCAGACCATGAACCGCCCACATATGCCGCTGGATCCATATGAGCTGCAATCGATCATCCTCAGCTTTCTCTCTACTCCCATACCGCGTTGTCTCAGAGTTTTGGATTGCAACGGGGACTTGGTTTTATGCGGATTATGGGATGTAGATTGCGACGATGGGGAACGTGGCAGAACGTACTTGGTCTGCAATCCATTTACGAAGCAGTGGATGGCTCTTCCTTAAGCGCCTAGGATGCATGTGGGTTATGTATCACCGGTCGCAAGGTTAGTTTGTGAATCCCGAAATTTTAATAAGCTTGATCTAGGAGATGAGCAAGCATTTGTTTATTCTGAGTATCGCTTCCGTGTGGTTTGTATTTATCAAGTCGCTGCACCAATGGTTGCTATAAAGCTAGACGTGTTTTGTTCCGAGTCTGGACAATGGACCAAAGAAGCTTTTGTCTCTGCTAATTTACATGTTAAAAGAGGAATAAAATGTGTAATTTCGTGCAATGGGGAGTTGTTTTGGAAGTATTCTATGATTGGTTCCCAACCTCGGGATTCTTCGGTGGCTGTGTTTAACCCTTTTCGCCTAGATAAGCCTCCCACTTCCATTGATGGATCTGCATTCTGTATGTATCCACGTTGGTTTATTTCCGGCTCACAAGGGGTGTTGCACGTAATTGCAATAGAAAATGAAACTGCACCTGTTCCTTCAAACATCTGGAGACTTGAAGAAGACCGTAAATCTTGGAGGAAACAATATGAGGGGTTGGTGAACGAGACATCAAAGTGTGGTAACTATCAAATTGAGTGCTTTTATCGACCCTTTCTGCATCCAGATAAGCCGGAGATTGTCTTCTTCAATCCGCTTCGTTCTGAAGAAAATAGTGCTATATTGTGCTGCGACTTGAGAACAGTAGAGTTCTTCGCCAAAGTAGAAGGGAAGCCGGATGTCTATCGCCTTCAGGTGTTCCAGCCAAGGGTTTCCTGCTGGGCTACTCCAATTCCAAGGTACGAGGCGTTACGAGGCTTGTACGATGGAAGCTACAGCTTTTGGGTTCAGAGCACCAGTGAATCAAAATAAAAAACACACTCCCCTCCTCCCTTCCTCAATATTTGGTAAGTAAAGTTCACTTCTTTTCAATGAATTTGCTAACGAAAACAAGAAAGTTGATAATTTGTTGATTATGTATTTGGTTTTCATTTCACAGCACGTTTATGAAATCAACCTTTTACAAGGACTATATGAAAAACGTGACTGAAGAGGCAACTCTGGACATGGTGGCTGAAATCCTTCAGCCGAAGAAGAAGAAAATCAGCAATGAGATTGTTTTGAGAGAAAGGCAGCTGCCTCGTTTCCATATGACAAGGAATTGGATAAACTAGACACTGTTTCGAGACATGTTGAAGCTGATATGGTCGCTATTGGCAAACAGAAAGAAGAAGTGATGTGCAAAACGTCGGCAGAGCTTCTTTATCCTCCAGGTAATCTTTTGTTGATTGAAAGTTAGGCTTTTTAAGTGAGATAATGCGAACTTGGGACTATTCTAATTGTGTCTGTACTAAGAACCTGGTGGTTCCGAATAGGAAGCGCAAACTTGGCGGGATGGTTATAACAGAAAGGAATCGCAAAATCCACGGAATGGTTTTAAGAGAAAGGCCGTGCAAAATCCGCAGGATGGTTATAACAGAAATGAAGCAGCCTCGTTTGCCTGATGACAAGGAAGCGGATTTGGAAGATGTTGACTCCTATTGGGCCGTTCTTCCAAGAAAACAGATCAGTGAAACGTTGGCAGAGTTCCCTCATCCTCTAGGTAAAGTTGTGTGCTCGTCGTTCTTTTGTTTAATACTAATACTTTGCCTAATTGATTCTGATTCTGATTCTGTTAGTTATCCTTTCCAATCCATATTAGAAGAGGAGACCCCCGCAATATATGATTCCTGAAGAACGCCCAAGTAATAAAACATATATATATATATACATATTTTGTTATTGTAATTTCAGCACAAATCTGTTAATGTTTCAATTCTCTTATGATTGGTTGTTTGTAAACTTTGTGATTTTGCAGACTGGCGAACTGACGAGGACCGCGAAAAGTCTTTTTTGGCTATTATGACAAGGAAAGATTGAACTTTAAAGAGGCTATTATGACACATACAATTTTATCATCTGTCTCTATCTTTTGTAATTTTGTATTTATAGGGTTGGTATTCAACCCGCATTGTCTTGTGGCTCACTGATGAGACGAATCGGAACCTACGGGCGAAGGAAGCAACAATCGACTCATGCTTGATGGTTGATATTAGTGTTGTCATGTTGTCACAACAAGGGATCTGAACAATTTCTCGCGAAGATGGTTTTAGTTAATGCCTCCTAATGAGAAAGACAAAACTAACCTTTTAAATACGCGTATATCGTTCTACCATTAAGTAATTTTTGTTCGGGATTCACTATGATGGATCGTTCTCAGGGTTTAAACAGACAACTTGTAGAACCTTGATGAATACCGACTTTAGCCTTTTTGCAAATTTTACAACTTTTCCCTCTTTAATTCCACGCTTCTATTAATCGACTGCACATTCCTTCCTTACAACCCAACACTCATTCAAAACAATAACAAACATAACATCAACATGGCATGAGAACTGAAAAAAAAAACAGTCAGCAAGAACTAGTTACATCATCTATCCGATTCAAGGGTCAGTTTGAGTTATACGGAGCATTCGACATGAAACGGCTCAAAGGAAGAGAAACAATCAAAAAATTGTTGAGAATTCTGCTCGGAATAAGCACTCTGGCGCCAACCTTACAATTGGAATCCACCACAGCTGCTGTTCTTCCAGAATCACTCTACTCCTTTTTTTTACACATTGGCGAAAAGTTCGAATCCCCCCGCCCTGTCACCTCCGTACCTACACTGCTCTAGTTAAGATTCATCCGAGGGGTAACTAAGAATACTACTGATATAAGACAAACTAAATACAAATTTCTCCTTCAAGGCAAATCCCAGGGCACTTGATTATCATCACTTCCCAGCAAGATGTTACGCCTGATGTGTTTATGGAAACATGTCGTCCCCCCTCTCTTTCTGGTTCTCTGCCAAGGAAAGACTTTTACTTCGTAAGAAGTATATATGGTGCCGACGATTTAACTAGTCCAAGAATCTGTTGTCGGATTTGTTGCCGGATGAGGAGGAACTTCTTGACCCCGAGATTCGCTGCCTCGATTCTTCAGAAAGCAAAGGTCGTTGCTTCTCACCACGCTGGCCAGTCAATCCACATTCAGTATCATGCAAATGTGTCTGATTTTCACTAGCTATATGGCATGCAGAAAAGCCGGAAAGGGTCGAAATTGGAACCTGATTCGGCGAACTTGCCGGTGTAGTCCAGCGTTGAGGATTGTGTATTACTCCTGCATTATCACCTCGAACAAAGGTAATCGTTGTCGATTCTTCGGGCACACTAGATACTAAAGGTGGTGGAAGATCTCTCATTATCCACAACAGAACTGCTGAGGGTACTGAAGAACCTGTGAAATACCATACACAAAGCAATATATTTCAAGGAAATGAACAATTTAGTTATTAGTCTCTGGCTGAAGTTTTCCGTTTAAGGAAACAAATACCATTTAACTCGGAAATAATCACGAAAACGGTTTATATTGCCAAATACCAGGTACCTATGAAGAAGTACAGTATCAACAGAACAGAAGTAAGAAGACAATTTCCATCGAGGTTGTGCCAGTTGTAAAGAACCTGTAATGATATACCAACATTGTTAAGCTTGATAGAGATTATTTTCCTTAAGTTGCAATCTCAAAGCTTGAAGGAGAAGAAAAAAGCACTTACCGGAATATTAGACAAAAACGAAACGATAGCACTTGAAGTGAAACATATAACAGCTACAGCTGCCAATCCTGCTACCTGCAAACACATCCAAGATATCACAACGAGAACCTTGAAATCAAGTTACAATCGAAATAATCGTAACGCAACATTGGTGAGCAAAATGTAACAATGAGGATACCTTCCAAATATCTGAGGCAGCTCTCTCCGATCTCACTCGTCTCATTTTCAAGCATAATATAAGGCCTGTGCATAGCAAAGACAATAAAACAAGTTCAATCCACGACTGAACCAGTATGAAATGGAGCAATTGAGCTTGCGAAGCAGGAAAGGAAGATTCATTTACCGTAACAAGCCAATGTTCCACCAAGCACTAGCATTACTGCATCAAATATATCTTGATAAACCTGTAACAGATTCAAGAGCAATGCAAAACCTTCAGCAAATTAGACTAAGAAGTTATTATTAATTTTCCAATTACTATTATTCAATATTCTTATGTATCTATGCTAGTATCAGTAAGTTTATATTGATGAGGAAATACCAAATCAATACAAATAAAATAGTATGTTTCTAAATGTCTATACCACAGCCAGTATTGATGAATGAGTAGTGTCGTTGCTCTTGTCGATCCACAATAGTGCTGCACATATCAGTGTTGAGAGAAATGCTAGAATAATCACCTGGTACGTGGAAGGCAGCTTATATAAGAAATCCGTCTCGATATTCATTAATAAATAAATGTACATGACATTGAATTATAACAGCTAGAACAACAAGATAACAGTGCAGTTCCATACCAAAATCACAACCCTTTGACGACTTCCAACACGGATGGAGCGGAAAGGAAAACATGACCTACGAGACTCTCCATGTTCTAGGGACAGTTCCAACAAAGGTTCATGAAAACTGAAGTCTTCTTCCTCATAATCTTCATCATCTGCCTGATGACAAAGGTCAATCCTAAAAACACACCAAACATACATTAGGTTTAACTCATTTACACCATAGATCTGCTGAAAAACATATATATCATAACTAGACAGTCACAGATAATTGAAAAGGCACGAAACTATAAACACCCTGAACAAGTCATACAAAATTATCCAAGTGCCTATTGGAAAAACTGCAAGCATATACCGTAGCCAATACACACTAATCATAAGAATCCATAACTTGAGAGGTTTGGAAAAACTGAAAAGATGGAATTCGACGTAACGTACCAGAAGGATAAAAGCAGAAGAAATGCTGCTGAAAACAAAATCTTCGAGAAGGCTGCAACAGAGAAAGAGCATGAGAGATCATCTTGCAAAGCATTGTATGATCATGTTATTCCCACAATGCTTATTGTAAAACTTGGGTGGAAAAGGCCATACCCATAAGGATAAAGCCACAGGAGTACGACCAGCATAGCCATCTATTATGGTAGGCTATGGGACTTGCTGCAAAATAAAGAAAGTAACCTGACAAGACAAGAGAAATTAATCCGAGTTCAATGCAACTCAATATAAATATCAGCATGCAATCTCTCAAATCATGACCGAGTGAATTCTTGCCACTTACCTATATTGGAAGAACCAATCAATACATGAAACACCTGTAATTCCGAAAGTGTTTGTCACGTACATGTCAGCATAAATAGAAATCAAATAAACGAATTAACAAATAAGGCACGATAGTTCGACTTAGAAGATTAATTGCATAGGTTTATTGACACAGCTTGCGCATCAATTGGACAGGGTAACGTAAAAAACAGTTCTCACACGAAGTGGAGCCATGATTTAATTCTGTGTTTCAACAATGTGAGTACTGATTATAAGCCATTGTTACTTCACATTGTCTTCCTTTTCTTTTTAAATGCGTAAAGGATGATTCTTTTGAAGTACTTTCAAAGGAACTGAAAAACTGCATATAACTACACAGAATTGGTAACAGAAGTTAATCTCATCAAAAGAGATATGTTTGTGATGTTGACATCTATAGTCAAAACATTCCTATCAGTCTGCTCTTATCTTGATCCTTTAAGAAAATAAGCTGAACTGTCCATTACCTTCTACTATTTGATACACAAAGCAATAGAGGCAATCTAACTAGCTGATATAAGAGTTACCTTTTGTCTGGTCCATCCAAGTTGTAGATTCCTTGATTGAATTCTTATTAGCTGGAACAAACAAAAAGGTTGCTCTCAGTTAACAATCAATCAAAACATTCCAGAAGAGAACCAAGTAAATCCAACATCCAGCCATTCAGATAACAGACGTTGCATCAAGAATCTAACTTTATGATTCTCCAGAATCATTCCATCGAACAAAAACTCCCTAAAGAGGCATAACAATGTCACATTCCAAAGCATCAAAACCCTACATTTCCATCAAATTGATTGATAAAACCACCCCTTCCTAATTCAGAAGATTCCAACATCTATTAGAAACCAATCACTTTCCGATAAGATCATCAGAACAAAATCAAATTCAAACACAAAGGGGGAATCATCCTGAGACAAAAACCTGATAGAATGAGAGCAGGGCGATAATGGCGTCGACGGAAGCAAGACCTACATTGACAGCCAACACTCCAGGACGGAGGCAACACAACGAAGAAGAAGCTTCAGACATCTCTGAACACCTCAATTACTCTTTTATCCCCACCAAAGGAGGGGGGAGAACGAGAAGGAACTTTTCAATTTTCAGAGTATCCCCAGCGAAAAGGACAGAACTTTATGAATAGGAAGAATCTAATGAGTGAATTGGAGAAATGGGAATCTAAGGTGATGTTTTGGGAAGCTATATCTTTTGTTCATGGAGGATCTGCAGCATCCATAAACACTGTGATTTTGCGCTTTTTTAAGCGGCTATGGGATTTTGCTTGGCTGATGGAGAAAGATGGATAGAGAGAGAAAGGGAAAGATGGATCCTTGCTTGCTGCACAGCTTCTTCAATCTTCACACCCCTTTTGGGATTTTTTAAATTTTTTTGTTCATATTTGATAATAATAAAAATTGTTGATATATATACGTGTGCAAGTTAATAAATCATGGGTATAATTGCATTTAATCTATAATTAATTATCTATATATAGGTTGTCTCTACACATTATTTTTACCAGATAAAATAACAACAATTAACCACGATCGAGTCTCATAAAGTAAGTTAGTTGATAGCATTATGTTTTGACGATTAGAAAATATATAATTTAAAATCAATGGCATAAAACATGTGAAACCTAGCAAGTTACCGTTGGTTGCTAATCCTTTTGTGGGAATTAATTCAATCAACTTTCAAATTTAAGTAGAGTTTGGTTAAGTGATATTCGTTCTCTTTTTGTTAGAGTTTTGAATATAGATAATAACGATTATTAACGTAACTCTAAAACTAGCCAATTACTATATTTAATCAATTCAAATTCAAATAAAAATCATATCGAAAGTTGCCATTGTTATCCCGAAATGCAGCCCTTCCTGACTGTAGATATGGTCGACTGAATACAAGTTTGTTATTGTTACGTGCCCAATTGAATACAACATCGCTAAGTATGAGATTAGCGAGTGGGCTTATAACTTTACGGGCACCCTTTACTTACAAGCTAGCTTTTAGGGATGAATTTTATGCCGTTATTACCCATGACAACGTCTATATGTGTTCTTTATTTATTAAGTTATGAAGAGCTTCTTCAATCTTCTATATCCATTTCAATTCAATTTATCCGATTTTTTGGTTCTGAATATAAAATAGTGTCCTACCCCATTACACCTTGTCATATGGGATGTACATACACACATAAATGACTTTTCTCTTTCGGTTCTTTATTTAACAATTTCGAATAATACTATCCGTTAGATTTAATCCACAGGTTAATGGTTTGTTTAGTAGGTCAACGCCCTGTCTTTTTAACTAGTCTTATTAGACACTTTAGCTGACTGATATTGAAACAAAGCCGCCCCAGAACACAACAATAGTCAAAATAATTATTCATATAATAACCTTATGCTTTTGCTAATCGGATTTTAACATTAATTAATCCAATGTTTTCAAATATATTTCTAAAATTACAGTAGTGGGAACAAACCGACGTTATTGGATTAAAAAAGAATGGTTGAGGGCTATCAAAAAAAGTTTTCAATCAGAGTCAAATCTTAATTATCGTAGTCGTTTTCAGCTATTTTTATCTTCTTTGTTTTTTACTTCTTTGTGGATTCTTAGTTAGAAGTTGCTTTTCGTAGAAATTTCTTATTACCTCTTATAGAAGAGAAGTTGCCTTATTGCCTCTCATAAAAGAAAAGGGTCCCTTTCCCCGAAATCCTAGTTGTCGTCCCACATTCACCACCGCCCTACACCCGTGTGCGTCCAACGGCGCCATCGTCACCGACGTCTCCAGCATTGCCAACGTTGTCATCGTTGCTGCTGCTATTCCGGTTGCTACCGTCGTTCCTGCACCCCTACCCCTTCCAAAAAGCACGATCAGGACATCATCCGTACATCAACAGACGATCTGTCAAGGGTGACCGGTTCGGTTCACTGAGTTTGAAAGTTGGAGCGACTAAAGTCCTAGCCTCCCTTAGCAGTTCAATAGAAATGTTGCTAATCATATTCAAGTTTGATAGGTTTCTTTTCTAGTTTCAATTTTGTCTTTATTTCTGATTTGTGTTTTATCTGTTGGTGATTGTTAGTGTCGGGTGAATCCCTATTGGATTGTCCGTTTGTTGGAGAGAAAGGATTAAAGTGTTTGTTATTGCAAAGACTCGCAATCCATGCTAGTCTCGTTGATGAAAACTGTACCTCCAATGAAACTTCGTACACACTTCATGTTACTATATCTTGATAAGGAATTATGAGGTGATTGATAGAGGCAAAGGCAAAAAAAAGAAAGAAAAAAATCAGTTGAATTATATATTGGATAGAAACTTGTACAGTTGTACTATATTTTTTGCCACTAAATATTTCCTGTTTTGGCTAGAAAATTCCATTTTCTAAAGCTGGTTCTATTATCATGGCAAGATGTGGCAACTGGGTATATTCGCAAATGGAATCTTTGTGTTGAGGCCAAGTGATTTATATTCGATTTTCTTTAATTAGTAATGTTGATTCTTATTAATTATTTCCTAATTATTTATAAAAGACTAAAGCATAAGAAGCCAAGTGAATGAGGTGGCAGCCAGCTGGACTGTGTTGGTCTACATTTGCTGTTAACGTTTGTTTTAGTTTGGTCGACAGACACAACAACACTCACAGACTGTTGGTTTATGATGAATATTCGCATAACAAGACAACTAATACCAAATAATAATATATGAAATGCATTATTGTGGCGCCCCGACTTTTCTACGGATTTATGTACGTAGTTCGATAATATATATATATATATATATATATATATATTCGTGTCAACTTCGTTAATGCTCAACGAGTTAACGTAGCAAGTGGATGCGACATGATCACGAAACCGAAAGCCAATCTGAAGTAACGACTTTCAAAAAGGGTAAGGCTGAAAAATGCGAACAACGAACTAATTTGTGGGATGCTTGATTTTTAATTCTCCAAAAAAACAACTTGTGAGGTGATGTTATAAGAAAGAAAAAACACATTGTTAATGAATTTTATCAAATTTATCAGAACCCTCTCTCAATAACTCAGTTATTGGGATGTAATGGCATGACAGGTACAAAGGCGAACAATTCGCACTTTTTCCGAAACATCATATTTGCAGTGTCGAATGGCATATAGCAAGCAACAAGGCAGACTGCCTCAAATATGACTTGAGAGAGACCCTTGGCGTGCGACCACCTCATTGCTAGGTTTGACAACGGGGAGGTTCGGGGATGGTTATGGCATACACATTACCCTCTATAATAAGGTTTCTTGAAATTAAAAGCAAAAGTATTGCGTTGGAACATAGGGTTAACATGTAAGTGGGTTGAGACAGTCAAATGGTATTGGGCAATATACGGGTAAATAGAGGGTAAGTTACGGGTTGGGGATGGTTATGGGTATGGGTATGGTTACGGTGATGGTGCGGTTACTTCGAAACCCATAACCTAACCTTACCCATTCGTAGCGGTTAACGGTTATAACCATAACCGCAAGATACCTAGTCAACGCGGTTAATAACCGTCAAACTCAGTGAGGGTACAGTCGGTTTAACGATTAAACGGTAAGAATTGCCAACCCTACTCATTGCATGCAAGAGAGCCGTGAGCAAGTGATTATGGTTTATGGTGTGATAGTTAGGCATCTTAATATCCATGCTTATTCGGTTGGCAAATAGGTGCTCGAGAAGCGTATGTGATGTGATCTGACAAAGGACGAAAGTGAAGATATGTAATTGAACAAAATGATAGTTAACTTATTTAACGAAAAATAGTTAAAACTAGACAATACATGTAATGGAGAACTAGTCTGGGTGTAACGAATACTCATATTGTCATACATGATTTATATTTGTGGCGACTCAGGAAAATCCTATTCCGAAATAGGTCCAACCAGTTCGATCTCGGAAGATTGGATTTCGATCCATTAATAATTATTATAATAAAAATGGTAGTTTCAAAACTTTCAGTTAAGGGAAAGATGCAGTAAAAAGAGGAAATTTGATCGCGTAATGAAATAATGACCAGTGAGGTGACACTACCGACCGACCCATCGCTGTAGTTGGGCGTTGGGCCAACCTCTGGTCAGCTTTGCCAGGTTTTGATGGGCTTTAGTCCTACATATCAACGAGGGTCCTGTTAGTAATTTTTTTTCAGTATCGAATCCATGTACATCATAAATGAACATCTTTTTAATGTTTCTACTTTATATTTTTTTACGGGTCGAAAAGTCACTATCCGAAAAAAGTTTTTTTCGTTACAAACAACGCACAAGTCTTAATTATTATTAACAATCAATCGAGGGAGCGAAACCTCAATCATGTCTAATTTAATACCGTCGATAATTTGAAATATAAAAAAGATGATAATATGGTACTTCACAAATAGATAGAAAGTGACTATGATGAGTAAAGAGATTTACTACCGTTAACATAATTGTCTTTATCTATAAATATATACGAGTCATGAACATGATCCAAGTACGTTGAAGAAGTTACTTGAACTCCAAAATACATGTCAAGCGCCGAGAATCAACCAACTGTTCCCCATTGATGTATGAAATAACGACTTGAAAATTCAGTTGAAGGTTAGCATTTGTGTATCAAGCTTTTAAGTAAATCGAAGACCATAGATAACCGCCCGAAGCTCCAACCGAGTAATAATACAAGTTCCAAGTTAGAGTAGATAATCGTACTTTTCAACCCGAACTAAACAATTAGCCAAAATAATTAAGAAAAAAGAATAGTCAAGTGAATTGAGTCAAATTAGACTGGAAATACTCTCAATAAGAGTCGTCAAACCTTAGTCTACAAGTTCCAAGTTAGGGCAGATAATCGTACTTTTCAACCCGAACTAAACAATTAGCCAAAATAATTAAGAAAAAATAATAGTCAAGTGAATTGAGACAAATTAGACTGGAAATACTCTCAACGAGAGTCGTCAAACCTTAGACGTCGTAGTTGATCTCATTTTTGCAATCTTCTTCATCTTTTTGGTTTCAATTTGAATCTTTGTTTTACCCTTTGATTAGAGCTTTGTTTTCACCCTTCGTTTAAGGTTCTGTTTCTACCCTCTGTTTAGGGTTTTGTTTTTACCCTTCATTTAGGGTTTTGTTTTTACCCTTCATTTAGGGTTGTTCTATCCATCGATTAGGGTTTTGTTTCTACTTTTCAATTAGGGTTTTTTACCGTCCAAACTTCATACCGCTTCCAAGAAGATGTCGAGCCCTTCGTCCAACCCCGACGCTGCTCATGCTAACCTGGTCGGCGACAATGGGCCGCGAGGAGCTGCAAGCACGATTGTTTTGGGGGAAGTTATAACGGGGGAAGCTACAGCCGTGGTGGAGCAATTAGCTGTTGCCCGGAGCAGGTCGAAGAGAGTTGCAAGCTTGAAATCCGTCTCCGGAACGAAAACTGATCAAATCTCCGAAGAAGGGTGGTATCCCTTCGATTTCGAACACTTGGCGAGTCTGCAGGAGGCAGCTCGCCAATACGAGTGATCCCACAAGTTTCTTGGATGGAGTTCCGATCGATCCATCAACAGGTGTCCGTAGCACCGATACCCATTTTTGTTTTTGTGTGTTTTCTTTATGTGTTCAATTTTAACTTTCGAATTTCACTATTTTCGGTTTTGTTACATTGGTCGGGTAGACTAAAATAGGTGTTTGAGTTGATTTGACCGTTATGATCGTGGTTTAATATGGATAGTAAGAGTATAAGGATGCGATGTAGGAAGTTGTATATATTTATTTTTCTCTTTTGTTATCCGGATATAAACAATGATTCTCAAACGCTATATTTATAGCTGATATATATTTAATAAAAAGTTATGTTATTATGAAAAAAAAAATTAGACTGGGAATTTTATAGGAAAGGTGGGGGCAGCAGGTTGATGGTGGGCTGACCGGGCAAGCGAAATGAGCGCGTGGACTAATTCCAGAAGGCAGAAGGTATGACTTGCCCACTTGTGACCCGAGCTTTTGAGAAGTAAAACCCGGGCAGCCTTTTGCCACCGTGTCAGTGTTAGCTGGCAGGGCTGATCACCCATGACCCAAGTATTAGCAACCCAACTTAATAAGAAGAAAATGATAATTTTGACTACTTATTTTTATATATCATCAAATATTTTTCCTCAAATATATCCCAAATAAGAAGAAAATGATATTGTGAGCTTGTTTTTGGGAAAATTAAAACCTTTTTTCATATTCTCTTTCTTTTTTTTTTAACGAGAATGAATATCAACAACTTTTTCATCTTTTTTCCCTACAATTTTTCTTTCCTCTTCCACAGTCCCATCTCTTATTTTCTTTACTCTAATTTCTTTAATTGCTCCCCGCCATTATTAAAGTTGACATTTTGTATTTTTGAAATTCTCTCACCATTATTGAATTTAGCAACGGCTACTCCTCTCTATCATCCAAATAAGAACACAACTTTGATTCATAATCATAATAACAGAAAATCGATAACAATATTCAAAATAAATTGTCATAAAATCTGTAATTGTAGAGATCTGGGTTTTAGAAACAAGAAATTGAAAATATTGGAGAAGAAGAGAAGATAGTGAATAGAATATTAATTAATTAAGGCAAATATATAATTAAACACAGTTCACTAAATATTACATACCAAACACAAAATTATATTTCACTTCAACAAATATTAATATATTTCAATATTATAATATCTCAAATATCCAAACCAACCCATAGACTATACCAAGCTAACATATCATTGTATTATAAACAATCTAGTTGCTCAAGACATACAAATTCAATACTCAATACGACTTCTTTTAAAATATTTGAGAATGAAATACTCTCTTACTTCTAGAAAGAGGAAAATATTCATTATTATCAAATTACCAACCCACCCCTTCCGTCTACAGGAAGAAAGAAGCTTCCTCCCACTGCCGTCTACACCAGCGAAACCAAATATAAAACTGACCACAAAATTCGCTCCAAAATAGAATCAAACACTTCAACGACGAACAAAAGAAACCGACTGTCCCAAAATTGTACAACATTCATGCTAGTGAAAGGTAATCCCATGAGGAACCACCGCGAAGACGAAGAAGCCGAAGCAATTAGATGCGCCGGCGAAGGCATATCCGCCGCCGAATCCATGATCCCTAGCCTATTCGTCTCTGGCGGCGGCGGAAAGATTAGGAAGAAGAGAACAGGATTGTGGCTATTCATCAGGAAGCTGAAATTCAACAAGGAATCGCTCAGGTGGAGGTGGAAGTTCTTGTCGTCGGCTTTCAAGCGGAAGCGAATCAAGCTCGTCGACGACGCACTCTTCAAGATCGCCTCTGTTCTCGAGGCGATCGTTCTTGTCGCCACCGTTTCTTTCTTCTACCTCTGCTGCGGCTGTAACTTCTGAAGGCGCCGGCGATGGGTTTGGGTTTATGTTTCGAGGATTTATATATTGTACAGTCATTTTTTTAAGTGTTTGGAGCTGGGAAGAACTCTGTTTTCCAAATTTCTATTTCACTGTTCTATGATTATATTGTCTTCTCTGATGGGGCAAGTCGTACTTGCACGGCGGATCTTATGATTGTTCGCTGCGGATCTCATGACCGGCGGTTGCCGGCAGGAGGACTCAATTTCGTTAACTTAGTGTTCATCTTATTAAATCTTTCTTTTTTCCACCTTCAAACTACAGTTAAGTTAGTTAAACCAACAGATCATCAACAGAATAAAAAACCACCTTCACATCTATACAAACACACACACTAGATTTTGCGAAATCAGTATCCAGATTTGAAATCATCGATCCCATCGTCACGCTTACGCTTGGCAAACGCCTGCATCTCAAGGCTACTACTACCATGCTCGGAATCATCACCAGGGGCCTGCCATTTCCCCAGATGCTCCCTCGAATGCCCCGAGGCAGCTTCGTCGACATCCACCGCGTGTTCATGGCGTGCCCCGCCTTCCTCGTCGTCCTCCTCCGGTCCAATGTACCGCTGCACCACAAGGACCGAGCTTCGCGAGTCGTTCATGGTCGCCAGTGCGTCCCCAACGGGTCCTAGTTCGGGGTACTCGCACCAGTCGACGAGTGCTGCTGTAAGCGGCTGTAGCATTCCTTCCCCTTTGCCGACTACAAAGAGGTCGATTCGTAAGGTCCTGGCCATTTCCTTGAGCGTGGAGACCACTTCTTCTTCGCCGCTCACGCGCTTCTCTTTGAAGAACATCGTTTCATGTCCTGCTGTTCTTAGCCTGAAATCGTTGATGCACATCTCGTCTAGCTTTTTCTGCCTTTCTATGTATGCTGATGCGGTTACCAGCCCGCCGTATTCGTCTCCTCCTCCGCCTCCTCCTGGGATCTCCATTCCGTGGATATGTTGATTCAAATCGATGCTCGGCTGGAACCTGTTCGAAACACCAAACATAAATAGATTAGGATCTGGCTGAGACTTCTTTAGAGGTTGTTTGATTTTTGGATTTGGAGGATGAATTCAACAAGGTGTTAATTTTTACCTAACGACATGAAGATGCACTACCCCGCTTGCTGCCATCCTCGAAGCGTAACACAGACCTTCCCGATCGTCAGGTCCACCGAAGAAGAGCAATGCCACCTGACGCTTCCTGCAGGCATCATCGTCATCGTCGTTTGTGCTCTCTCCGTATCCTTTATCCACAAATATGCCAACGGTGCAAGGGGCATTCCCAAGGACGTTGAGGTTAACGCCTCGAAATGAGGTGCTCCCACCTTCTTCGTCAAGCTTCCCGTCTCGAGTCGGAGGCTTGTGGAAGGGCAAGATCACGAAAGTTACCTTCTTGTCCTCGGCCAGACTACAGATGTCGTCGTGCATTGTGATGAACGGTGACAGTGCGGTCAGTGGGCGGACTTCGATCGAGTCGTTGAGGCTGGCGAAAGTCTCCAATGCGGTGACTATCTGTTCAGAGTTGGCATCCTTGTGGCCCCGGCCTTTCCCCGGGGTGTGAACTATCAGCATTGCTGAGGCTCGGCCGGTGAGTTCGACGAGGTGGAGGGCGAAGACGTTGAGAGTGGAGTCTTTCGTTGTTGCCGAGGAATCGAAGAGGTTGATCATTCCTGATATGTTGTAAGGGCCGTGGAAGCATGCTAGGATTCTGAGTTCGGAGTCTGGGGTTCCTTGCTGGATTGTCCTCTGCTTGTAATGTGACAGACGCTTGGCTGGCCGGTACATGTTAGCCACTACCGGACCGGATATAGCTGTCATGATCATAAGGCAGAGGACCAGAGTAGAAAATTCACGTACGGCTATAATCTGCATATCACAAAAACACCATAGCACCAAAATCACATATTGTTCTCAAATTAGGAAAATAAAATGGGAGGGGAGTGTTTATAAATGAACATAGTAGTAAAATATATTACAAGTACCGTACGGTATTAATACGTTTTATACATTATTTGAGAGGGCTTGTTAATGAATAATATAAAAATTAATCTGAACTCTAATTATTGATTATTTGAAATGCAACGAGTCACGATTCAAGACATATATAAATGATAAAAAGATTTAAAAAATGAGTACTTGCGTTTAGATCAACGGCGAGGTTTGCGATGAACAAGGCCAAGATGCCTTTAGTGTTGGAGAGCATTCCAAGTGCAAAAGCGTCTCGTCGCGGGATCTTGTATCTAGCGGTGGTGATTATAGCTCCGATTACTTTAAGCGAGCAAGAAAGTAACACAATGAAGATGGCTCCAACCCAGTACTCGGCGACCGAGGATAAGTCTACCCTCATCCCGCAACAGACGAAGTATAGAGGAAGCAAATATCCGGACATGAAATCGTCGAACTTATCAGCAAGCATTCCGGCGAGGATCCTGTCCGGCATTATAACCCCGTAAACAAAAGCTCCGACCAGGGACCCGGTTCCGAGGATCTCCGTACTGCAGGCAAACAACGAAACAGAGACCATAATGAAGCTGAGGTAGTGCTCGTTTATATTGTTACCACGAGAAGTGCGGCGGATTATAATAGCCAGAACAGGACGAACGGCGTAAACGCAGAACAATATGAAGGCGACGGTCGCCGGTATCGCCATGAACATATTCGCCGTGCTGACAGTGTAAGGAATCAGAATGATGACGAAAATCCATCCGACTAAGTCCTCCACGAGAGCACATGACATTGCTAATCGGCCGAGATCGCTGTGGATCAGCTTCAGGTCGACGAGTATCCGAGAAACCACCGGGAAACCGGTCATTCCTAACGGCGCGGCGAAGTATATGAACTTATTCCGGCTGTCTTCGGGGTTCGATGAGTCTATCAGAAAGAATAAGCCGCTACAGACGGCGAGTGGGAAGAGAACGCCCACGGCGGCGACGTGGACCGCTTTTCTCCCGGCGCGGAGGACGGAGGCGACGTCGGTTTCCAGTCCGAGGAGGAACACGTGGCAGGTCAACGCCCAATACGCCACCGTTTCGACGAGCGTAATCGCCCTCATCGGAAATATTGTTTGAAAATACCTGGTTTTGCTTAATAACGTCGGGCCAACCAAAATCCCTCCCTGGAAGAACAACAACAACAGCAAAAAAGAACGACGGGAAATCAGAATTTCAGATCTGAACATTTTTTTTCTTTCTATCGATCGGACAATCAGAACAGGGCTTACCAGAATATTGGCGACGATCTGAGGGATGTGGTAGGGTTTGAAGAGGAACTGAAGGGTGCGGGTGACCAAGATGACGGTGGCGAGCTGCATCGCCAGGATGGGAAGAGCTTGAGTCAGGGGATTCTCGCTCTGCCATAGCCCGCTGCTGGCGGTGATATTCACGACTAAGCATCGGACGCCGGGACGGTCAGGCGGCAGATACGTGTTCTGCTCTGCGTTTATATCCATGGATCCGTACTTATCCAAGAAATAAACTAAATCGCCCTTTTTAAACATTCAACCTGCGACGGAGACTCCTTTTATCGAGCTGGGGCGGCGGCATAGGTGGAGGAACGGGGGAGATACGGTATGAACGCAGAGAGGCGAAACAGGAAGGGAGGCGAAGGAGGTTGGCATAACTGAAGGCTGGCGAGAGATGGTGAAGAAACCATTGGTGCTCCGTTGAATCGGGGGTGGTTTTCGGGTTTGCGCAGGAAATTCTGTTTCAGCTTCAGTTTGAATTTTGATTGATTTCTTTTTTATATTCCCCATATTTTTAATGTAGAAACCTGCAACTTCGAGGGGGAAGAGATCAAGCCTGGCCCAAAATGGCATTTTTTTGAATTCTTGGATGATTTGGCCTATCCTAACCTAGCCCACCTTTTGCCTTCCACCGACGGTAGCGGTTGATGAACCAAACCGCCCGCGAGAATTTGGTATTATGTTTGGAAAATATTCAACCGTGATACGAATCAATTTTAAACGAGTCAATTTTGAGCCAATATATGTTCAAATTGATAGATTTGCGAGTTGGCTTGAGTTCGAGCTCGACTTGCTAACAACCCTTGTCAGCAATGTTGTATAAAATCAATTTGAAGTTATTGACGTTCAATCCTGATACACATTTTGGAACAGGTAACCCTTAGCTTAGCAGCTGCATATGCGATCTCGAAAACGGTGAAGATACCCGTGATGTGTTCCTCGGGGCTCAGCGCAGTCACTGCCCCCATGGCCATTACTACAGGAGCTTTTGGAGTGGTACATATTATATATATTTGAACCTTTTGACAGAATGATGAGCAGTTTTCTCAGCATATCTGATTTAACTCTGTGAAATTTTCGCAGGGCGTGGGATCGGCGATTAACAAACTTAACGATGTGGTGGTCATGATCGCCGAAGTGAGGAGCATTGCGCATTCACTAGGCATCGTCTCGATAGATAGGAGTAGTTTGTTATCCGAAGAGAAAATCGGCGTGGTTTAGAATGGAAGTTCTTAGCTTATTATGTCTTATTTGTAGCTTTTGCTGGATTTGTGCTCAAGTGAAGTACCTACACTTGAAAGCAGTAGTCCTAGTGAACCTTGGATTCAGCGTTATTCTATGATTCTGAACCGGACTCTGAGACGGACTGGTTTTTGACGAATTGGGCCGGTAAACTGCCCAGAGCGAGTGAACAATTTTTTTTATATCCTGTGGAAATTGCCACAAATATTTTATAATAAAACATACAGAAAGTGAGAAATATAAAAAATAATAATCAATTTATATATATGTATTAAGGTCACGTTTTCCGGGATTTGCGAGATTTGGAGGTGGAATTGGTCTGATTTGTGATTGATTTTGGACTCAGTCAAATATATTTTCCGCTTAATAATAATGACGTTTCTAGTTTTAGCGGACATTAAAGTTTAATTCAGTTTAATTTGAATGGCCAAATTCCATTTAAAGTGATATAAAATTAGACCATGAATTTAAAATGTCAGCAAATTTTAAAATCACGTGAAATTGAACGTGCAAGAGCGGATAAGGTGACCTAAATTTATGAATATGAGTACATTTTCTGTACAAAAATAGTTATTTTAAATTTTTAAAAATTAATTATTTTTCAAATGGGTCATATAACATACACTGGTCGGACCTGGGTATCGAGATATCCTATTCGGTTCAATCTGATCCAACCCAACGCTATTCCTATCTGGCTATCCACTTTCAGCTCAGCTGCTCTCACTCTGCAGTCTGAACTGCACTTCACTCCTTCCTTCGTTTCCATCGCCTCCCCGTTCAATTCTGAAGAAGAATTCCTCTTTCCGCCATGCAAGCTCTCCAATCCTTGCACTCCCCTTCCCTCCGCCCCCTCCACCGCAACCAACCCACCAGCCCAACCCGACCCACATTCTCCTCATCCGCCTCCGCCAGGAGGAGAACAACTCCACCCATCATCACCGCCGCCGCCAACAATGCCACCGTTGCAGCCCCCAAGCGGGAGACGGACCCGAAGAAGCGAGTCGTAATCACGGGCATGGGCCTGGTTTCCGTGTTCGGAAACGACGTCGACGCCTACTACGACAAGCTGCTCTCCGGGGAGAGCGGGATCACTCTCATCGACCGGTTCGACGCTTCCAAATTCCCCACCCGGTTCGCCGGCCAGATCCGCGGATTCGCTGCTCAGGGCTACATTGATGGCAAGAACGATAGGAGGCTCGACGATTGCTTGAGGTATTGCATTGTGGCTGGGAAGAAGGCCCTCGAGGATGCCGACCTTGGTGGCGATAAGCTCTCCCAGGTGTGAAATTTGAAATTTCTGTTTCGCTTTGTTGAAAAATTGGGTTTTATTTAGCTGTTGAATGTGTTTATGAATTGGTATGAAGGACGAATGTTATGCATCAATGTTGGTCTCTAGATTCGTTGATGATTACTAAGAACTTCTGTTGATACCTTAGAATCCAGTTGAACTTTACTTTTCGTCATTACTGCTGTGCGATCACACGGAATAGGATATTGGACTGCTTCCGAAATTAGAACACCTCATACGTGTCATGAGCCATTGCATCCCAATAACTCGAGTTGTTGGGAGCAGATTCAGAGTGATTTTGATATTATTCATTTACATGAACGAGGTGAAATTGGAGGAAGAAGGAAATAGAACGGAGCAATCACACGGTTTCTACGCAGTTCTTGGTGGCATAGGCACTCCTATTAGGATATTGGCCTATTTCGGATTTGGAACACCTAGTACAAATGAGGTGAAATAAGAGAAGATGAAAAATAGAATGGAGCAATCACACAAGAAATTAGTTATATGTGGTTCTTGGTGGAATATGAATTTGTAATCGGGCTTGTTCCCTTTTGATTTAGTTATGTAGAGATCCGCTGTTGATCATTCTGATGCTAGATGGAACTACATTGTTTCCATTTCGTCGGTACAAGTACTGTTTATATGTTGCCGGTAAGAATTGAGGATTTCTTAGCTTGGAGTTACTAAGTTTTTAAGATCTTCTTAGCTCTGTGGATTAAAGTATTAAGCTTTTGTGGTTATGAAGAACTGGGGTATATGTAGATCCAGGTTTTTTTTGCAACTGTAGCCTTCTTACCTCTTTTTCTAACTTGTGGTGTTGCAGATTGACTTGCAGAAAGCCGGTGTGCTCGTCGGAACAGGAATGGGCGGTCTTACGGTGTTTTCCGACAATGTCCAGGCTCTAATCGAGAAAGGACACAGGAAAGTCTCCCCATTCTTCATCCCTTACTCTATAACCAACATGGGTTCTGCTTTGCTGGCGATCGAGCTCGGTTTCATGGGACCGAACTACTCGATCTCAACTGCTTGCGCTACCTCGAACTATTGCTTCTATGCTGCCGCTAACCATATTCGCCGAGGCGATGCTGATTTGATGATTGCTGGCGGAACCGAGGCTGCAATCATTCCTGTTGGAGTTGGGGGGTTCGTAGCGTGTAGGGCTTTGTCTCAAAGGAACGATGATCCGAAAACTGCTTCGAGGCCATGGGATAAAGATCGAGATGGTTTCGTTATGGGTGAAGGTGCTGGAGTCTTGGTAAGTTTGGTATATTTCATTCTTGAGTTGAAAGTTAAGATCTTTAAAGGACTTAACTTATGAATTGCTGCAGATAATGGAGAGTATGGAACATGCGATGAAGCGTGGTGCACACATCGTCGCTGAGTACTTGGGAGGCGCTATTAACTGTGATGCTTACCATATGACTGATCCAAGAGGGGACGGGCTTGGCGTTTCTACGTGTATCGAAAGATGTCTTGAAGATGCCGGTGTGTCACCTGAAGAGGTTAGTTGAATGATTCCCCTGGTACCTATAGAGACATAAAGACTTTGAACAACATAGCTGATTTTGTAAGAGTGTAGGGGTTGTTTGATTTTGAGTTTTGGTAGGATGATTTCGTAATCGTGATTCACTGCTCAGGTTAACTACATAAACGCCCATGCAACCTCCACCCTTGCTGGCGACCTTGCGGAGGTAAACGCCATAAAGAAGGTTTTCAAGAACACTTCAGAGATCAAAATCAATGCAACCAAGGTAATCAAAATCAATCTCTTTATATTGCATTCAAAAATTCAACACGTTCAGGGAAAATCTAAAATCTTTGTTTTGGTTTCAGTCTATGATAGGTCACTGTCTTGGAGCTGCCGGAGGTCTAGAAGCCATAGCGACGGTGAAGGCCATAAACACTGGATGGCTTCATCCTTCCATCAACCAATTTGTATGTATTTTGTTCACATTCGGAGTTTTTGTTCCATCAGATGTTTCTTTGTAAGGTAATGAACCTGAAATGAACTGACACAGAATCCAGAGCCTTCAGTGGAGTTTAACACAGTAGCCAACGAGAAGCAGCAGCATGAAGTGAACGTTGGTAAGCTATATATTATTCGAATCCTTTTTAAACTCATGAAGCATGAACCGAGTCTAACAAAAAAAACCATGTCTGTTTTTCAGCGATTTCGAATTCCTTTGGATTTGGAGGACACAATTCAGTAGTGGCATTTTCTGCATTCAAGCCTTGAAAATTTGTGTAGCAGGCATTTTCTGCATTCAAGGCTTGGAAATTTGTGTAGCAGGGGAGATCGAAGTGTTCGAAAAGCTGGGGAGTTGTTTTAACCATTAACATCATCCGAAAGTTGACAGTTTTCTGGAGATCGTTCAGCTTTTTCTTGTAATTCTTTACTCTCGAAACTCTTAAGCTGAGTTTTTGTAGGCTTGTAGCAGAACCAGTAAGCATTGTTTGTTCTTGTTTTAGTATCAGAGAAGAAGTTCTGAGCTATTATTCCACACATTCAGCCTCATAAAGCAACAGACCAATTAAAATCCAGCATGTGGCAAATTTACAGCCGCAGGATTGGGAAGAGGACAGACCAAAAACAACTTGGACAGCTTGGCTTTTATTTCCTTTTTGAGCCAAACAAAAAAAAATCAAATGGCCACAACGCTATTGATCGCCAAGAGCTATCCTCCTCTGTCATCGTCGTGGAATTCTCTAAACCCATCCCGCCATTGCTCCTCCACAAAGAGCTTTCCTCTTCTTCTTTCCTTCCTCTCTTCCAAATCCACACCCACTTTCCCTTATAGTCCCATCAGGGTACGTAATTAACTTTCCACGATTCGAGTGATTTCACTTCGTCTGAATTTCTGACGTCACTTTAACATCTTGAGCTGGTTTACAGATGGCGGCGGCGAGCAATAGCAGCGAGATTACAGAGGAGAAGAGTAGCAGCAGCAATGTCGTGGAGAAGAAGAAGACGGTGTTTGTAGCTGGAGCAACTGGAAGCACTGGGAAAAGGATTGTGGAGCAGCTTCTCTCCAAAGGGTTTGCAGTGAAAGCTGGAGTTAGGGATGTTGACAAGGCCAAATCCGTCTTTTTCAAGGACGACAATCCATCTCTTCAGCTCGTAAGTAATTCAATTCCTCACTCTGTGATTACATTTAGTGGGTGGAGTCGGTCTGGCGGTTAATAATCGTCAGCAATTGGCCGGTTAATTAGAATTATATGAAAGATAGATTAACCGATCAATATGGTGATGATCAGTTTAACCGTTCATTTATTTACCGAAGTAGTCGGTTTATAGTCGGTTTTGGTTAAATTGTGTATAAAATTATAAATATGAAGAAAGTTGATTAATTTTACTTTTTTAACTGATTGACGGACCGAATTATTTTAAGTAATTCTCACCTCTAATTATAGCTATAGACAGGCGGGTTAGGCTTTGTTGAGTTACATTCAATTGGATTATGAGCTAATCGAATAATTGATCAATTGAGTATTCGGTTAATTGAAATATGGATTGTGGATCTTTTGGATCACAAGCTGATTGGGGTAGGTTACAAATTGTTGCCTTTTTGATAAATTGGGTGGTGAGTTGGGTTAAGTCAGATTAGTCTGTAAAATTTTTAACATGTTACATGTTTATTGGACTACGGGTTCATTAGGTCACAAGTTAGAGAAAGTCACAACTCGTTGACATTTAGTCAATTTAGGTCACAGCCTCGGCTGGGTGGTGGTAGGTTTGTTGTGTCGGGTCAGCTTTTGACAACTCTGTTAATGTTTGATCGACCCTCAAACTAACTGGCCTACCACCGGGTGTTCCTAGAAACCGTATTCGATTTTGTTACGAACCTCGTAAATTTGTGTATGTACTATGTACTTGCATTGATTCTTCAGTATGTTTGTTCACAGGTGAAAGCTGACGTTACAGAAGGGTCAGCCAAGCTAGCAGAGGCCATAGGTGAAGATTCTGATGCTGTGATATGCGCCACCGGGTTTCGACCCGGTTGGGACCTCTTTGCTCCATGGAAGGTCAGCTTTCTTGGTTCTTCTTTCAATCATGAATCGGTGGAACTATCCGGTTAATGTGGGTGGTTTTTCAATTTGCCAGGTTGATTACTATGGCACCATAAATCTAGTGGATGCTTGCAGGAAACAAGGTGTCGACCGGTTCGTCCTGGTCAGCTCCATTCTGGTGAACGGAGCTGCGATGGGTCAGCTACTCAACCCGGCTTACGTGTTCCTCAACATCTTCGGGCTGACATTGGTAGCGAAGCTTCAGGCTGAGGGTTATATCAGGAAGTCCGGGATTAACTACACCATTGTTAGACCCGGTGGGCTGAAGAACGATCCTCCGTCCGGAAACCTGGTCATGGAACCTGAGGTACATTAACCACCATTGAATTCGGGCACAAGACGAGGTCCAACTCTTTTTTTCTCCCGAGTCGTTGACTTTGCAACTATTGGCTTATAGGATACACTTTCTGGAGGCTCGATTTCGAGAGATGTGGTGGCTGAAGTAGCGGTTGAGGCGTTGGCTTGTAAGGCATCGTCGTACAAAGTGGTGGAGATAGTATCTTGTCCTGAAGCACCGAAGCGTTCGTATGAGGATCTCTTTGGGTCCATTAAAGCTAAGTAGCTTAGAGAGTCACATTGTAAACGTTAAACCAGCTTGTTAAAAAAGAAAACTGATATTTGTGCATTGGTTTCTCTTAGAATGTGTAAGGGTTTGGTTTTGTACATCAAAATGCTATAGAGAAATTCAATCGGGAAACGAGAAGTAATAATGCAACAAAACATGTTATGAAAGAAGCTTGAACCGTTGAACGGCAAAGGCTTGTTATAGAGCTTTGCATCAGCGTGGAAGGTGTGATCACGGCCAGATCGACGACGAAAGTTGCGAGTATCTGATGTAGATAATAAGGTCTAAGTGGCTTGATCTCTTAATTAAGATGAGATTCTAAATTAGTATTTCAGGAAGTGATTTGTATGACTCATTTGGATGAAAATTGGAATTTAAGTGGATGAAAGATTGATTTGTTACTAAGGTTTTAATCTAGTGACCAATCTGTTACAAACAATTATTAAGTGACCTCTTTGTCATCTAGTCTCTGAGAATGCGCTATTTCCTTCTATTTCCCAAATCCTTTTTCTTCAATAGGCATCGGCCAACCTCCGCCAATTCCATTACTCACAGAGAGAACAAACCCTAGGACCAAAATCATGGCGTCGAAGCACATCCTCACTCTGGCTCGACGGTCGGATCACCGGATTCGATCCTCTCCGGCCATTCTCTCCGCCATTCGATCATCATCATCTTCCTCGGCTGTGGCCGAATCTCACGCTTCATCACCTCCATCTCCACCCCCGCCAAACGCCATGATTTACGATCGTCTCGCTGAATCAGTCAATTCGAAAATCAAACAGCTCGACAATCCGGATCCCAGATTCCTCAAGTACGGATCGCCTCGGCCTACTCTGCGAAGTCACACGCACATCCTTTCTGCTCCCGAAACCCGCGTCACCACTCTTCCCAATGGCCTTCGCGTCGCCACCGAGTCTTCACTCTCCGCGAAAACCGCCACTGTTGGTGTTTGGATTGATGCTGGGTCCAGATTCGAGACGGACGAGACCAATGGAACTGCTCACTTCTTGGAGCACATGATATTCAAGGGGACTGAGAAGAGGTCGGCTAGGGAGCTGGAAGAGGAGATCGAGAACATGGGAGGACATTTGAATGCCTACACGAGCAGAGAGCAGACTACGTATTATGCTAAAGTTATGGACAAAAATGTTAATCAGGCTATGGATATTTTAGCCGATATATTGCAGAATTCCAAGTTCGAGGAGAAACCGATTGCTAGGGAACGGGATGTCATTTTGAGAGAAATGGAAGAGGTATTCTGGGTTGGTTGAATATAAGCATCATATGTTTCTGAATCTGTTTGCTTTTTTCTTATTAGTTATTTAGTTTAGTAACTGTTCTTGTTGTCTGAGCATTGAAGCTTTCTCCTGGTGGATCTTTATAGGTTGAAGGACAGACTGAAGAAGTCATCTTTGATCACTTGCATGCCACTGCTTTCCAGTACACTCCTTTGGGTCGCACTATTCTTGGCCCCGCTAAAAATATTAAGACAATTACCAGAGATAACCTTCAGAGCTATATCAAGACACACTATACAGCTCCCAGAATGGTACTTGATTATTTTTTTATGAATAGAACGATATTGATTATATGTGCAAGTCATCTTTTTTATTGTTTGTGTTTCTGCTCCGGCGGATTGATGTGATGTGGTTGTGCTGGAATATGATATATATACTCACCAGTCCAAAAAATGGGGCAGCTTGGTGCTTGGTTTGATAAAGTGATTCACTTTGACATTTGCTACCCAGGTAATTGCTGCTTCTGGAGCTGTCAAACATGAGGATATAGTTGATCAAGCAAAGAAGCTGTTTACCAATCTGTCATCTGAACCAACTACTGCTTCACAGTTAGTGTCAAAAGAACCTGCATTTTTCACTGGTTCTGAGGTAGAGAAGATTACTAGAACTATTATAATCAATTCTCATGTCATCTATCTTTTCGATCGGGTAGTCATTTTTTCTATGTATTCTCAGGTTAGGATAATCGATGATGACCTCCCTCTGGCACAATTTGCCGTTGCTTTTGAAGGTGCTTCATGGACAGATCCCGATTCTGTAGCTCTTATGGTCGTGCAGTCTATGTTAGGTTCATGGAACAAAAGTGCTGGTGGTGGCAAGCACATGGGGTAAGACTTCCAATGGTTATACTATTAATACATCTGATGATGTAGGAATCTCGTCTGAAGCGTCATGGTTTGTATGGCTGTTTTGATAAATGTTTACTTGTTATTCTTAACAGTTCTGAGCTGGTACAGAGGGTTAGTGTAAATGAGCTTGCTGAAAGTGTAATGGCTTTCAATACTAACTACAAAGACACTGGACTGTTTGGTGTTTATGCAGTAGCCAAGGTGAGATTACTGCTATGTCTTTTCTTAGAATTTCATATTATAGAGTTTAATTAAGACTGAAGGAGGGTTTTAGTATTTTCTGTTGGAGAAAATGATCGTATGACTAGCGCATCCCCCCCCCCCCCTCCCCCCCAAATCGAACATCTCTCATGTTCAATTTGTAGATTTCGGTAATCAAATAAACTCAATGTTTTGTTCTGTGGATAAGGCGAAAAATATATGTATACAAACATGAAAAGTAGACCGTTATATGATTTATCAATCTGATCAACGTTGTAGAAAAGTGTTGGAATTGTTTTAGGCGTTGCATGTCTATGTTCGCCAGTTAATACTGTTTCATTTAGCTTATTTTAACTGTGTTGTTGTTTTTACAGCCCGAGGATTTGGATGATTTGACCTATGCAATCATGTATGAGATTGCCAAGTTGTCTTTCCGAGTTTCAGAAGATGATGTGATCCGTGCTCGAAATCAGGTATCTATTGTTACTGATTTTTAGATCTGTTTGACTCCACTGTTTCATTTACTTTTAATGTCACAGTTTTCACTACCATATCTATCTTCCCTGTCGGCCTCTGTTCTTTCGTAAACTAGTTGTTTATACTTCATTTATGTTTGGTTGCAGTTGAAGTCATCCTTACTGCTTCATATGGATGGAACTAGTCCTGTAGCTGAAGATATTGGGCGCCAGGTATAAGCTTATTTTATATCACCTAACGAGAATCATACTCCATCGTGGCACTTTCAGCAGACCTATCGGTTCATAGATCATAGATCGTAGATCGTATTAACTTTGGGGATGTGAAGCAATCATGTATCTGTTAGCGGTGTTTATAGTGTATCTGGTGCTTGCTTGAAACGTTACTCGGTTCTGCATTGGGATATTTATTCCCCAAATTGGTTAATTGAACATTTCAATTCTCAAGTCTTCTTTTGCTTCACGAAATGTGTTGAGTTGATCGATAATTAATCCTTGATGATTTTGGCGAGTTGCAGCTGCTCACTTACGGACGAAGAATTCCGTCAGCGGAGTTATTTGCAAGGATAGATGCAGTCGATGCAAGCACCATTAAACGTGTGGCAAACCGTTTTATTTATGACAAGGTATGATATATCCTTTTGTTAATGTTTCGTTTGTGTTACTTGTCCTTAGTTAAACGGCAAAGTTGCTGCTGCAATGGATGCCTGATATCATCTTGCTTCGATGTTTCGCAGGATGTTGCTATTGCTGCGATGGGTCCCATTCAAGGATTGCGAGACTACAACTGGTTCAGACGCAGAACCTACTTCCTCCGCTACTAAATCATTTTTTGAGCTGCATTTTTATTTCCGTCTCAGAAGGCTCCAAATTTTCAGACAATTTTTGTGCCAGCAGTGGCAAATAGAACGTCTATCCAGCACAGCCGTTGTTGGAGCTTAAATCATTCCTTTTGTAAAACAGAATAAGAGGTGTTGCCTTTTGAGGGGTTTTAACTTCTTGCTACTTCACTATCTTGTTAATAAAACATTGCAATTCAGCGTTATCCGATCTGTCGAATTTTGCCAATCCGGTCCATTTGGACCTATGAATTGAAATTGTTCAAACTTATCAATCTATAATCTGATGAACCTGCAATCATATGTAACCCCCCATAGACCAGGACATGAAAATTCATACGAAGTGCGATTTGGACAAAAAGATAGAAGAGGAGTATTCTTCTCTTCTCATCCATTTTCATAAGAGGAGAAATTTCATCAATTTTGAATTTTCATATGATGTTATTTTATTCGTCGCAATCTTCACATCGAACTGGATACCTGTTGTTCTATGTAATTGCAGATCGTACAGACTGTTTAGTCTGGTAAGTTGAAAAAAACATAAAAGTTTAGTGTGGTATGCATATATGAGTCTCTTAGCAGAGGAGGCAGAAAAATATCTCAAAGACCAACCAAGGAGACGTGAAGGAAAAAACAGAACAATGCATCAAGTTAAATTATGTAGAGAAGAGCGTGATTTTACGATGTATTTTTAGATCGAAGAGCTTCTGAAACCATGATACGTTAGGAAAGCAAAAGGCTGGCTTTATAAACAAAATCCCAAGTGACCAACCAAGTACATACACTCGGAACAGCCGTAAGACTACATGTTATTTGTATTGCTGTAACAAAATGTTTCTACAAAAATTTATGAAAAGAATGTCTTGCAGCTTCTTGGGAGCTTATAAACTTGAAGTTGATCGCGGCACAAACAATAATTTAGTAGCGGAGGAAGTAAGTTCTACGTCTGAACCAGTTGTAGTCTCGCAACCCTTGAATTGGACCCATCGCAGCAATCGCAACATCCTGCAAAACATCATCAAAGCAAGATGGTATCAAGCATCCATTGCAGCAGCAACTTCACCGTTTAACTAAGTACAAGTAGCACAAACGGAACGTCAACATTAGAAAAATCCTACCTTGTCATAAATAAAACGATTTGCCACACGCTTAATGGTGCTTGCATCCACTGCATCTATCCTCGCAAATAATTCCGCTGATGGAATTCTTCGTCCGTAAGTAAGTAGCTGCAACCAATACGTTGATCAGCAAAAGATCTTCCATTCTCATAAATGGCACTTTCGAAATTTCATAAACAAAAATGTAGTCTTCATCCGATTTCTCAATAAGTCAGTAATATCTAAAGTCTAAACAATGTTCACAGATTTGTGGTTCACATTCACAACTATATCTGCATGTAAATAGATAAGAGTCGTAATCAATAAATAAGATGAGATACCTGGCGCCCAATATCTTCAGCTACAGGACTAGTCCCATCCATATGAAGTAACAAGGAGGACTTCAACTGCAAGAAAACATAAATGAAGCAGGATTAACATAAGCTGGTTAGAGGAAGCTTATAGATTAAATCCAGCCAGCTGCCCATTTGAAAATCAGTAACAATAAATAGATACCTGATTTCGAGCACGGATCACATCATCTTCTGAAACTCGGAAAGACAACTTGGCAATCTCATACATGATTGCATAGGTCAAATCATCCAAATCCTCAGGCTGTAAAAACAACACACTTAAAATAAGCTAAATGAAACAGAATTAACTGGCAAATACCTTTCTCAAAAAAAAATGGCCACCATAGACCTTAAACAACTCCAGCACTATTCTAAAATGTTGATCAGCTTCATAAATCATATAATGGTCTACTTTTCATGTCTGTATGCATATATTCTTATCCTTATCCACAGAGCAAAACATTGAGATCATTTGATACCGAAGTGAACATGAGAGATGCTTGATTTTTTGGGGGAAGATGCGCTAATCATATTATCTTGTCCAACAGAACATACTATTACCCTCCTTCACTCTTAATTAAACTCTATAATATGAAATTATAAGAAAAATCATCGCAGTAATCTCACCTTTGCTACTGCATAGACACCAAACAGTCCAGTGTCTTTGTAGTTAGTGTTGAAAGTCATTACACTTTCAGCAAGCTCATTTACACTAACCCTCTGTACTAGCTCAGAACTGTTTAAGAATAACAAGTAAACATTTATCAAACAGCCACATCACCATCAAGAGAAACCATATAGGAGTTATGAATGAGAGATGATGATTGACTGATTGCTATGATGACAGCACTTTACAATCCCGTTTAGGACTCCTATAGCAGTATCTCATCTGAACAGCTCTACCGATCAATAACTCAAATGATTTAAAATACAAAAAAAAACATGACACTTAGACGAGATTCCTACATCGTACAGCAGTATTAATAGTATAGCCATTGGAGTCTTACCCCATGTGCTTGCCACCACCAGCACTTTTGTTCCATGAACCTAACATAGACTGCACGACCATAAGAGCTACAGAATCGGGATCTGTCCATGAAGCACCTTCAAAAGCAACAGCGAATTGTGCCAAAGGGAGGTCATCATCGATTATCCTAACCTGAGAATACATAAGAGAAAATGACTACCCAATCGAAAAGATAGATGACATGAGAATTGATTACAAAAGTTCTAGTAGTAATCTTCTCTACCTCAGAACCAGTGAAAAATGCAGGTTCTTTTGACACTAACTGTGAAGCAGTAGTTGGTTCAGATGACAGATTGGTAAACAGCTTCTTTGCTTGATCAACAATATCCTCATGTTTGACAGCTCCAGAAGCAGCAATTACCTGGGTAGCAAATGTCAAAAGTGAATCACTTTATCAAACCAAGCACCAAGCTGCCCCAATTTTTGGACTGGTGAGTATAAATATCATATTCCAGCACAACCACATCACATCAATCCGCCGGAGCAGAAACACAAGCAATAAAAAAGATGACTTGCACATATAATCAATATCGTTCTATTCATAAAAAAATAATCAAGTACCATTCTGGGAGCTGTATAGTGTGTCTTGATATAGCTCTGAAGGTTATCTCTGGTAATTGTCTTAATATTTTTAGCGGGGCCAAGAATAGTGCGACCCAAAGGAGTGTACTGGAAAGCAGTGGCATGCAAGTGATCAAAGATGACTTCTTCAGTCTGTCCTTCAACCTATAAAGATCCACAAGGAGAAAGCTTCAATGCTCAGACACAAGAAGCAAACAGATTCAGTATCATAACGTTACAGAAACATATGATGCTTATATTCAAGAAACAACAGAAGAAATACCTCTTCCATTTCTCTCAAAATAACATCTCGTTCCTTAGTAATCCGGTTCTCCTCGAACTTGGAATTCTGCAATATATCAGATAAAATATCCAAAGCCTGATTAACATTTTTGTCCATAACTTTGGCATAATACGTAGTCTGCTCTCTGCTTGTGTACGCATTCAAATGGCCTCCCATGTTCTCGATCTCCTCTTCCAGCTCCCTAACCGACCTCTTCTCAGTCCCCTTGAATATCATGTGCTCCAAGAAGTGAGCAGTTCCATTGGTCTCGTCCGTCTCGAATCTGGACCCGGCATCAATCCAAACACCAACAGTGGCGGTTTTCGCAGAGAGACAAGACTCAGTGGCGACGCGAAGGCCATTGGGAAGAGTGGTGATTCGGGTTTCCGGAGCAGAGAGGATGTGCGTGTGACTTCGCAGAGTAGGCCGAGGCGATCCGTACTTGAGGAATCTGGGATCCGGATTGTCGAGCTGTTTGATTTTCGAATTGACTGATTCAGCGAGACGATCGTAAATCATGGCGTTTGGCGGGGGTGGAGATGGAGGTGATGAAGCGTGAGATTCGGCCACAGCCGAGGAAGATGATGATGATCGAATGGCGGATAGAATGGCCGGAGATGATCGAAGCCGGTGATGCGACCGTCGAGCCAGAGTGAGGATGTGCTTTGACGCCATGGCTGGTCGTTACCTAGGGTTTGCTCTCTCTCTGTAAGTGGCAATGGATGGAGGTCGGCCGCTGCCGATTGAAGAAAACGATCTGGGAAATAGAGGAAATTGTAGAAGGTGGAACGCTGTCGTAAAATATGTGAAATAAGTGCATTTTCAGTGACCCGATGACAAACAGGTCACTTAATGATTTGTTTTAACAGATTGGTGTCTCGATTAGTAACGAGTCAATCTTTCAGGAATCGTCGTCCAAAGTGGTTTAGATATTGTCTCGTTAAGAAGCACCAAAGCGTTTGTATGAGAATCTCTTTGGCTCTATCAAAGCAACGTAGCATGGAGGGACATAATATAGACTATGCTACAGAATCAGCTTGTTATAAATTTGATTTTGTGCATTGATTTCTGTTAGAATAAGTAAAGAATGTGGTTTTATACATTAAAATGCTATAAAGATACTCGATCCGGAAATGAGAAGTAATGATGCAACAAAACATGTTTAAAAGAAGTACATTATGAGAGAAATAATATAAACTTGAATGGTAATGCCCTGTTGAAAAACTTTACATATGATATGGGTGATCACTTTCAAATCGCGTAATTGTATCTACTAATTCTTCAAATCTAAAACAATAAAATTTAACTATGCTTCACCGACATGAAGAAGTCATTGTAGTATAGTGGTAAGTATTCCCGCCTGTCACGCGGGTGACCTGGGTTTGATCCCCGGCAACGGCGATAGATGTTTTTTGACCAAACTCTCAAATACTTTTTCTGGTGATCTGAACTGTAATTTGCATCCTTAAAACTATAAACATTGAAAAGCAAAAAGCAAGGTTGTGAAAGGCGGTGAGGTCCTGCCTTACGCCTTGGCCGATTAGGCGTTTTGAAAAAATATAATAGCTTTAAGTGCAAAGTTCAAACATAACCTGGCAAAGTTCACAGATAACTAATGTTCAAGTTCTAACATAAGATAAACCACAAATGCATAAGATAAGCCATAAAGGCGATATCAAGCTCATAGCTTGGTAAGTCGTCAATATTCTTCATCATCCTCAAAAGCGATCGGCTCTATTTCCTCGTTATTTTCTTCTTCTTCGGAATCAAACTCTTCATCATGAAGCTCTCTCACTAGTCTTGCACTCCTACGCGGTTCACGACTCTCACTAGCTCCAATTGCATCATCAATAACACTCCATGGGATGCCGTCGTGTCCTCCATCGTCTTCATCCCTAAACACATTGAATGTGTGCATGTCTCCTCCCTCATATATGAATCCTTGAGCTTCAACTGAATCAGAGCTTATGAGAACATCAATATTCTTCTTATCCTTTAGCTTCCTTTGTTTGGACATCAATCGGGAGTTGAATTGAATGTACACTAGTTGATTGAGGCGATTTGTTGCAAGTCTATTCCTTCTCTTAGTATGAATCTACAAAAACAATTAACTATGACCTTGCATCTAATATCCACTTCTCCACAATAGCAATGACATTAGATAGAGATTTGAAGACTAACAGACTCAAAAGTGCTCCAATTTCTCTCACAAGCGGAAGAACTTGAGGTTAATGACATTGTCCTTATAGCCATCCTCTGCAAATGTGATGTCTCACCTGCATACATTTTCCACCAAGCAACTAAGAAGGCAACTAAATCTAAATTAGCTCATAAGACTAAATCATAAATGATAAGAAAATGAGGGAAGAAGTACTAACCAGGATTGTAATCAAAATTCAAACAAAATCTTGCTAACTTCTTTCCAAAGTGTCCTTCTTTGTTTTGAAATATGGTGAACTCAACGTTCACTGCCTGATCGTGTATATCCTCATCACAACCATAGTAGAATTTCTCAATAGTGGTGATCAATGATGTGGTAACATCGGTATTATCGAATATTGATGGGTCGACATAGCTATAGTGAGGATTCAAGAGATATGCTGTTAAATGCAAGAGAGTATCAAGTTTAGTACATAATGGGTGGGAGCAGAGCACGATTTCCAGCGATAATGTACACAGAGGAAGAGAGAAGAGCACGATATGCACGATTTCCAGCGACGACGAACACAGAGGAAGAGAGCAGAGGAAATCACCTCGATTTCCAGCGACGATGACACAGAGGAAGAGAGCAGAGCATGATGGTTGGGAGCAGAGCTTGATTTCCAGCGACGACGTACACAGAGGAAGAGAGCAGAGGAAGAGAGCTCGATTTTCGCCGGCGATTTCCAGCGATATACACGGAGGAAGAGGACTGCCGGAATCGACGCACAGAGCGGCGGAGATGGAATGAAGATGAGGGTGAGTCGGAAGGAAGATGAGGGCGATTTCCAGCGATGTACAGACCCGGTGAGAGCACGATCTGCGTTTTAGCCTTTAGGTTAGGTTTATTTTTTTTAAACCCACCTTTTCCGTTTCATCCCCGATTAGGCGCGCCTTCCGCGTCGCCTCGCCGATTCCGCGTCGATTCGGCGTCGCCTCGCCGATTTTGCGTCGCCTCGCCGATTCTGCGTCAATTCGGCATCGCCTCGCCGATTCGGCGTCGATTCGGCGTCGCACTAATCGCGGCGTTTTTCGCCCGCCTCACCGCCTTTTCCGCTTAGGCGGCCGCTTCGGCAAGACTTCCTGAACCATGATCTAGAATGTAGATAATAAATGTAATTATTTTTAATTTTTAATTTTCATAGTTCATAGCTTATTAAATAATAATACTAATTATAAAACACTCCCCCACATTTATACTAGTACATTCTACTGCCTCCAAATTCAACTTTTATTAATGTAGTTTAATAACATTTTAACTTGATAATTATAACCAAGCATCATCATCTTCCTTCTAGAAGAGCAGTAGAATGCCTTCATGAAGGTCTTCTCCGTTTCATTAATCAATAAACTTTTGATGGATTCATATCTCTATTGCATTGCTAAAAATTTAGTGAATGTAAGCTAGTTCATGTAAGCTGAATTTTTGTGTAAATTTGGGGCGAGTTACATATCAGTCCCATAACATTCAAATGCTACATAAAAGTTACGTAACTTATGAACCGATTACAATGAAGTCCAATTTTAGTAAGGCACTTTCCGGCTATTCTGCCACATAAGTATGTAGACGTCAATTTAAAAATTGTAATTTTGAGTCTGTGACGAATCAAACCGAATCAAAATAAACTAAAACTAAGCTAAACCAAACTTCTTCTCTATTGTTGATTTCGAGTCTACCTTAAACCATACAGAACCATGTTGTTTATTTTGGTTCACGAGCATCCTTGGTGTTGGATTTTTGAAGATCACTGTGGCGCTAAAGAGCCAAGTGTTAAACTTTGTGTTTTAGGGATAAAATGATCGCTTAGAATTGATTATTATTACGCTCTTAGACCAGGAATTATTAATACTGCTATATATATACACACACACACACACTGTATCTCTACACTTCCACTCAAACTTGGTTGTAGATATTGTGAAGTCCGAGCTTGAACTTGAGTCGATCTAGGACTTCCTTAGTTGTGGGCTTGGTAAGTATATCCGCTGATTATTGTGCAGAAGGAACATATGTTACTTAGCTTCAACTATTCCACTAGTTGTTTTCTCTGAAATGAAACTTCTATCAACCTCCACATGCTTCGTCCTATCATGATGTACAAGATTCTTGACTATGCTGATTGCAGATTGGTTATCGCTTCTCATAACAATAGGTTATTATTTTTGAACTCCCAACTCTTCCAGTAGACGATTGAGCCAAATACCCTCACAAATTCCAAGAGCAACCGCTCGGTATTCAGTTTCAACACTACTTCTTGCAACCACTTGTTGCTTCTTGCTTCGCCAGGTGACAAAATTTCCCTACACAAATGTACAATATGTATTAGCAGATCTTCTTTCAGTAAGATCTCCTGACCAACTCGCATCTTTGTACACTTCTATTCCTCGTTCACTATGCTTATTGAACTGAATTCCCAATCGCGGACAGCCCTTCAAGTACCTCAAGATACGGGTGACAACAACCATATATTCTTCATTTGGAGCTTGTAAGTGCTGGCTGACAGTCCCTAATAATGCAATTTCATGTCTTGTGTGGGATAGATAGATCAATTTTCCCATGAGCCTTCGATATCTGTCCTTGTCCACTGGAGCTGGTTCAATTTCTCGACTCCATTTCTTATTCTGCTCCATTGGTGTATTAACACTTTACATTTGAGCATCTCCGTCTCAAATAAGAGGTTTAGGATATGTTTCCATTGACAAATCACCAAACTCTCATTTGTAAGGGCTACTTCAATTCCGAGGAAGTACTTTAGGCTTCCAAGATCCTTTATTTCAAATTCAGTAGCAAGTCTCTTTTTTAGGTAAACAATTTCATTATGATAATCTCATGTGATGACAATATCATCAATGTAGACGATACGAACAACCATATTTTCATTTGAGTTGTGCTTGACAAACAAAGTATGGTCTACTTGACATTGTTTGTATCCTCCAGATTTCATAGTTTTGCTAAATCTCTCAAACCATGTACGTGGTGACTATTTAAGACCATATAAGGTTTTATGTAGTTTACAAACCATCCCAACTTTTCCTTGTTTCATCCTCATCGGTATATTCATGTATACCTCTTTTGATAGATTGCCATTTAAAAGTGCATTCTTCACATCAAGTTGGCACAGAGCAATTGATATTGACCGCTATTGAAAGTAAGAACGCACCGCTTTGAGCATTGCCATTGATGCCATTGTTTCCTCATAGTAAATTCCATAGATTTCAGTAAATCCCCTAGCCACCAACCTTGCTTTGTAATGATTATTTCTTCCACCAGCCTTATGTTTTACTCTGAAATCCATTTGTAAGTGATCATCTTCTTTCATAGAGGACGCGACACCATATACCATCTATTGTTGGCCTCGAGTGTTCAAATTTCATTATTAACTACCTCCCTCCACTTGATACTAGCCATTGCTTCATGGATATCATTGAGGATTCTTCTTTATCATGTCGAGATATCAAAGCCATGTATCTTGAGGTAAGCTTGCTGAAATTTACACTCCTACTGATAGGGTGTTTAATGCACTCTCGTACTCCTTTGCAAAGTGAAATAGGTAGATATAAATCTTCATTTTCCGCTAGAGCAGAATCATGAGACTTTCATGATCTATGATATTAATCTCGGGCTCCATTTCAACTCTTTGGTTTGGTATTACATCTATAACAATTTGTTGTGTTCTCCGTTGGTAAACATGCTCAATCGGAGGTCTGAGAGTCGCTTATTGTTGAAGTGATTCTTTTCCCACACCATGGTCAGGTTTGGTAGCATTTGAATGAAATAGTGGACTCTCAACTCGGATATTTCCATCTTCTCGAGGAGTTCTAGAATTAACCCAAAAATTCCTAAAATTTCCAGAATTTCTAGAATGATCCCCAATTATTTCTCATAACTTTGGTTCCTTTCTCACTATTGTCTTCCCCCTAAAGCATATAAGTGATAAAATACGGTTCAACTTCAAAGAAGGTAACATCCATGGAGTGATACACCATTTTAGTGGCTGCACAGTAGCATTTATATCCTTTATTATGAGCCAAGTAGCCAAGAAACACACATTTGACTAATCATGGGTTCAGTTTTGTTCTTTGGTGAGCATAAATGTGTATAAACGATGTGCTCCCAAATACTTTGAGAGGGAGACCAGCCAAGAACACATGCAAATGCGGATGACTTTGAATGAGTAATTGTTGAGGACTCTTGTACTCAAAAGTTCAGATGAGAACCTATTAATAAGGTATGTTGCTATGAGTAATGCCTCGCCCAATAAGTACTTTGGAATACGGGTCCCGGACATAAGTTATCGTGCCATGTTAAGCAAGTGACGATTCTTATGTTTGGCGATACAATTTTGTTGCGGAGTCTCCATACATGAGCTGTTGTGAATTATTTTGTGTGAAGAGAGAAAATGTCCGAGATATTGGTTGAAATAATCTTTGGCATTGTCGGTTTTCAGCATCTTGATCTTTGAAACTGGGTTTTGATCATAGTATAAAAATGAAAATAATGATTTTATCTGCTTTCTCCTTCATTAGAAACGTCCATGTCCTCCTAGTGTGCTCATCGACCATAGGTATGAACGCGTTGACTTTGTATGGTCCCCATATATCACTTTGGATGATAGAGAATGGGCTGGTAGCAGTTTATGTGGTTGTTGGGTAAGGAGACCGAATGTGTTTGGCATATTTGAAAAATATCACAATTGAGCCGAAGTGTTCTTTTGTTGATGAATAAGTGAGGAAATAATTTTTCCATATATAAAAAACTAGAGTGCCCCATGCGATACTGCCATAACATAATCTATGATCCTTTTGTTTTTTGTTGGCTTCCATCCATTAGATTTCAATTGGACGAAGTCTTCACATTGCATATTAACAAATGAAATCAATAACAACATATCATAAATAACCCAAATGTACAATTTCATGTCCGACTCTGATTTTTGTTTTGAATTTGACTTTTAACCGAATTCACCGAATTTGAATTCACAACAAATTTGCCTACCGTTTTTTAATTCAAAATCGAATTGAACACTAAATTTAGTTTTTGGTTGAGTGAATTTTTTTATACCAAATAACCAAAACCGAATTTTCAAGCCTACCTTAAATAAGTAAAGCCCATTGATATGTTCAACTCTGCCAATCATCTTCTCCAAAGCATCCTTCTGAAATTCATACAATCCAGGACCAAAAACAACACCACACTTGAGATCCTGCGTGATTTTTCAAACAAAAGTTAGATTGCAATGGAGTTTTGGTACGTAAAGGACCGAGAATAGAGTAAGGGATGGATTGATATAGACTTGTCTAACCCCTTTGATTTCAACCACTGATCCATCATCAATCCTTACCGCTGCATTTTTCGAGTAAGGTTGCAAATCTTATGTCATATTGTCAGTGCAACTAGAATCCATTATTTATATATTAGGCTATTTATGATGCACAAGATAGGGTTGTGAAATAACACCTCCTTGTGCAACTAGTCCTTTGTCGACTTCTGATGATCCGTAAGTGCTGGTCTTGCTCGAGAATTCTGTGAACATCTTCTCAAGCATTTCAATTTGACCACCCGAGAATGACTCAGAAGAACTGGTATGTTTATCCTCTATCTTCTCATCTATATGAGCAAATCTTGTCTTCTTGGGTTTTGATTTCCACCAGGCTAGTCCGTAAACTTTGTGGTCTCTGGCAGCATTACACGACGACGACTAGTCTCTAGTCAAATTTCTGCAAACACTTTCTGAAGCTTTGTGAGGGGTTTTTTGTTCATCTCTCTAGTTCTAGCATCATCAAGACTATCATTTAATCCAAGTAAAAATCTTACTCTCGAGTTTTACTTACTAACTCCTTAGAGAGGTTTGCATCTTTGGTGCAAGTCCACTTCAGGTTTCAGTATTTGTCAATTTTGAGAAATAGATGACAACGAGTGTTGTAGTATTCTGAAATGGACTTATTTCCTTACTTCATATTATAAAGTCTCGTTTCTATGTCCATGATTTCAGTAGTATTGTCGACTTTGGAGTAGGTGTCCTTTGCATGCTCCCAAATATCCTTTTGTTGTTTTGTGGAGAAGGAAGTGGTCTCTAATAGCTATTGTCATAGAACTCAACAATCATGATTTCATGAGATTATCATTGTATTCACCATATCTCTATAACAATTGTATCAGAGCTTGATTTGGGAAAGTGGAGAAAGATGATTTATGCATAAGAAATTGAAATCGTTAGAGAATATATGAATCTATTGTTATCTTCCGGCCATCAAGTGTGCTTTACTTTGGTGACCCATAACTTCAGAAACATCGTCATCAGATTTTTGCTCAGTCTGGTGCCGCCTTTGGTTACTAGGGGTGTCAATTGACACCCTTGAACTCCAAAATTGGTATAAAACCCAGGTTACTAATCATCATGTATAGGTTTAGAACACCAATAGTTGGGTATGAAACAAGGTCTATACCAATTGGTAATTGTCTCTTAGTAATAGCAACAACAATCATATAAATATACGAAAACCAACATAACCGTAAGTATATATTTTTAATCAGCTTATTGTTTGGTTGTGTCAGAACGAGCCAATGAGAGTTCTGATTTTCTCATTTTCTCACTGTGAGTACTAAATTATGTAAAATTTTTATGGTTTCTTAATTTGACTAGTGGTATTTGAAGTTTTTCTGTTTTACTTATTTGCTTAAACTAAGTGATTTCGATCAAACTTAAACCTAGAATCAACCTATTAGTGAGTAATTAGTAATCATAATTTTTTTGAAATAATCCAAATATAGAAAAGACAAAATCGGTGGTGGCACATTCAAATATGTTTCAATCCTCATTATTTATATTTTATTTTTTCAGTTGACACCCTTGGATGCAAATCTTGGCGACGCCACTCGTTTGCATCCGTTGTTCTAGTCACTGGTGGAACATTCAAATATGTTCCAATCATAATTGTTTATATTTTGTTTTTATCGATTGATACCGCTGAACCCTAATCTGAGTTACGTAATTGATTTGCATCCATTGTTAGAGGAATCACACAGTTTTTTTGTGATTTAGAGCTTGAAGACTTTGAATTCTATAGGTATGGGAGGATGGATTTCATCATTAAGTTGGAGATGGATCCATTGGTTCTAGAGGTTTTTCTATTGTAAGTTGCAATCTAAAATTCATTTAGGAGCTCTTGTCGTTACAGAGGTCGTTTGTATGGATAAGGTCTTTGAAAGATAGTTCCTCTTTCTTGGGAGGAGAAGATCTTGATTTGCTTTAGTGGCTAGAACAACAAAAAATTTGGTATTAAAATATTATTTGCTTATTGCTCTTAATTTAAATGCTTAAATACATGAAGAATGAAACTATAATTCTACTTTGGTGGGTTTGCTTCCCACTCTTTCCTGCACCGCTAACCGAAGGCAAAAACACTTTTTTGCAACAACTTTTTTTTTATACAAAACCATCATTGATATTTTTCGGCCATAGATCTAGATCGAAGAACTTACATTGTTTCCAAATATAAGGTGTAGAGCCCACAGTCCGGGCTGTATGAACCCCAGGTCCTTGTAAACAAGCTGACCTCAATTTTTTCATTCCTACGACAGATAATTTGCAATGGGAAGCAAAATACTAATCTATTCTATAACTGAAGTAAGATAGCAAACCCAAAATATGTTTGAAACAAAATATCCTAACAAGCTTAGATGTGACCACATCCTTATTGGAGCCGCCAAAGGAGGTTAGGACCTTAGTTGTCTAGTGCGTATAGGTCAGTGATGCGGATCGATCGCCCTAAGCTGACTGGCTTGTGACACAATGTCGAGTCTTTAGCCTTGTTTCGTGGATGATACCGTGGGATGGTGATGGCGAGGGCGACAATTTGTTGGCCGATGGGTGGAGATGGGATGGTTGTAGTGGTAGGGGTCGACATTATAGCGGCAATAACAAAGTTGGTGGGTTACGAAGGGAAGAAAAAGCTTACATTGATATCGGAGGCGGACGTGATGAGTTGTGGGAAATTCATAACGATGGCGACGCAATCTCCAATAAAGTTTTTAGGTGGGAAAATCTCTCTGCGAAAGTACAACTATTTCTCTAAGAGAGCCAATTAGGACAATACTACAACAAAAATCCAAATAAAAATAAAAAACAAAAAGAATGGAAGAAACGGAAGTCAGCTACGACCCTAAGGTTGGAGACTCTCATTTGGAACAACTCTTAATTAAAGAATTAAAATTAGCATCAATAAAATCCAAAAATCGAAACTACACGCAATTAATGATGAGTGGATAGTTCACTAGCCTCTAAATCGTGGGTTGAGCCGGTGTGGACGAGCAAATGGACGAGGTTGCGCGGGCTTTGTTGAGTGGGTTGCGTGGCCTATCACGTATAGTTCATTGACATAATCTTTCACTAGGAATTTAGCTTAACCTTCATCTCCTTCCTGGTTATCTTCCAAATTTGTTAGGGTGTTTGTTCACAATTAATTAAACTTTCATTTGATTGGGGTCTTATGGTAACTTAATTTTTCAGGATCTAGATCTCTACAAATAGCGGAATCCAAATTTCGTTCCCGCGTCTTCCACTAGGAATTTAGCTCAACCTTGATCTCTTTTCTGGTTTTCTTCCATCTTCCCTGATTGACGAAAGAAGCATCAACCCTAAACCATGTCACTGGCTGTGGGGGGGGGGGGGGAGTTGTCAAAGGTCACCGATGGTGGATGAAGAAGAGAAAAGAAATCAAGGCGAAGAAGATTCAGATCGAAGAAGAAGGCATGGCATTCCCAACCGGTTATTCGTTGATCTTCCTGAATCCAAACCGATCAACTTGGATTTTAATCATGTTGACCGAATTTCAGATCTGGCCGGCTATTACCCGGGCTGCCTTCTAAATTCAACGGGACGGCCCGACAAATCCCCAACCCCGACTATATGCAATACAACGTTGTTTCCTATGCAAAAATGAAGTACTGTAACTGTACTCCCAAGCCTTTTACTTCGCCGAAATTACATAGCCGCTCTATTGTTCTTGTCTTCTTGAATTTTGAGGATTTTGAATTAAAAGTTTAATATCATATGCAAAAGCCCATATGTGTTAGTGTGTACCATTATTGTCTGGCCGTTTGAGTAATTGAGTTGAGTTAATTCTTTAATCTTCATTTTTTTTAACAGTTAATCAATTCAGTCCATCAATCTTATATATTAAGTATTTTTAAATTTAAATTTTGTCATATTAATATATTTAAAAAATAAAATTTTCTCCATAATTTTCTCTTTTTAACCAATCACCTTTATTATTTTCTTTATTATTTTATTTTAATTTTTTAAATTCTCTCTCACACTCACATCTTTCTTTTCCCTTTTAATTAATTTTTCCTTCATAATTTTTTTATAGTTGTGACGCTTACCAAGGCCCACCGCGTAACAGAAGTGCAATAAGCACAAGCTCTTGCATGCGGGTCCTAACTAGGTGATCAATCAATTATCGGATTTATTCAACAATAAGTAATAGTTATAGTTCAGATTAAAACATATATTAAATGAGATATGCCATCAAGGTAACATGTATCACATCAAATCAACGATTCGATCAATAAGCATATATAATCTTAAGATTATACGACCAATACCCTAGCATGCATATGACCTTTAATAATAACAAACTCATAATGACATATCTAACCCGATCGAATACGCAGGAAACCCTCACCAATATTAACCTTAAAAAATACCAATAGCAACTTTCGGATCGAGATGAAATTTTAAAGAACTTCCGTATAAAGAACTGATGTAATTGCTAACCTTTCCTGAGTCTTATCTACGATACTATAGTGTTTTTTGGCTACTTAAAACTAAATGAATGCATGCCCTTTTATATACATAGTTGGCGGTACCACTAGTATTAGCTTCCTAAACTAACTCCCTAAGACATCCATTTTACCTATTAATTTATCTTGTCCATTAGCAGTTGCATATATATCTTTTAAGGATGATCTATCATTCATCCATTATTAAGAAACAATGGAATTGACAAATGCTTCCAACTCACCACGTGTATGTCCATCTAAGTTAGGTGTATAACTTATAGGATGAGACGGTTGGGTATTATAGCCATACATATCTATAAAATCTCATAATTAAAAATGAACCTGTACAATAGTGCGAGCTATGTTAATTTTGTTGATGTTCTTTATACAATTGGGTCGGGATGCTACAGGTTTGCGATCATGTCGATCTCTTGTCGAAAAGTTGAAACACGAAAAGATCAGAAATTTTGGTGACATTGTGCCTTATTGAAGGTAAAATTTTGTGGAAGCATCCCTGTCAGTCCAAAAATATTTATGCCTTGGGATAAGTTCAATTTTGCAGCAACATTTAACCCACCAAAGGCGCAAATCTTGTAACTGTTTGGGACAAAACTGCTGCCCTCTCTGCAATTTTCAATAATATTTGTACCTTCATGCTCCAATTGAATTGTGATGTTGTCATGTCATCTGTTCATAAGAAATTATCTAGGATTCATCTAATTGATAACCGATGACGTTTGATTTATTGCGTTCATCGCTCTTATTTAAATAAAATTTCATACATAAGTATATAGCTTTGGGTAAAAGATTAGGATGTTTTGCACATTTCTAATTTCTATCTCGATTTAGTATCTCGGTCCCGTCCTAGGTCCATTTAATGTCGTTTTGGAGTGTTTTTTGTACATTTTAGGATGGTTTGGGAAACCCTTTGAACGGATTTCTAATGAGATGGTTTAGGTTGCGGAGCGAGGGTTCTGATACTGCACACTAGCGTGCGATCAACTGTACATAACTCGAATTGAATCTTGAGCTTGAAGCTCTAAGGACTAAACAGTGACTGGTGATTCACTTTTCAGAAGAGGATAAGATAGGCCTAGCGATACTAGATCTTGATGATGTGTTGCATTGATCACTCACCCTGGATTGCGCAATATGTAATGATAAAGAAAAGGTTGAGGACGTGTTGAGTATGCTCATAGATGCTACTATGTTATAATAAATTTTGAACCTTTGATGTTTTAGATTATGTGTTGATGTTTCCTTTAGATTAAGGATGGATTAATAAATGAGATAAAACTGTTGTTAATGTGTCTTAAATGTTATGTGATTTGGTTTAGTGAAACCCGTGAGTAGTGTGCATGGGTCGAACCGGATGGTTCTAAGGGCGGGTTTCACAAAGGACATGACGCTTCTTTATGTCAAACAATTTTACCCGCCTTCGCATCAGATGAGGAGTTTAAGGAGGAAGTCGACTATGTGCAAGCAAACTTTCAAGGTGGTAACCAAGAAGGTCTACACAACTACCTACCTTTGGGCAACTAAAGGAAAATTCAAGGGAAATTTTGAAAGAGGTAGCCAAAGATACTGAGGAAACAAAAAAGGCAAGGGGTTGAATCAAGGACTAGGGTACCAACGCAGGAGAACTCGTCGTGGAGTCACGAAGGACGTGTCAGTTAAAGTGGGTGAACTTTTGTAAAATCCCTCCTTAAAAGACCCGATCAAACCATAGGATCAACCCATGCCGCTTAAACCTGTTGCTTTACTAAACCAACCAACTCAATAAGCATACATTTTGCAACATTCAAACAAAATGCAAAACTTGAAGTAAAATAAATCACAATCCCCAAATAAAATATCACAAAATCCACTTTAAAACTCCCAACATGGGATACAAGTAAAAAATGCATCTCAATATCTTAAAGCCATAGAAAATAGAGGTTTATCCAAAGGGTCTTCAAAACCAAAATCACAACAAGGGAAAAGCAGGGGTTGAACTTCTCCAAGTACCTGCACAAATGTGATATTGTCCTAGCATGTGTCACCTTCTTAGTCGACATCCTCTTATGTACGCCCAAAATTTTGTATACGAGATATTTACATAGACATGGTTAGTGATACACACTGAATGTCTAATACATAAACCATCACAGAATAGTGATAAATAATCAGTAGGAAAGAACATCATAAATGGAACAGGACAAGTGCTCAAACTCACAACTAATAAAGTGCTTGTCCAGTAGTCATAATTAATCTCTATGCTCCCTAGTGCCAACCATCCTAACTTTCAAGTGGATAGTCTCATGGTGAATTAGACCATGAAACCACCCCAAACTCATGTGAGTAGCTACTTAGGAATACTCTACACGTCATCACATCACATCATCACACCTAGGGGATTGCGCAATTCGAGGGGTGGGTGACCGGCATATAATATAACCCAAACATCTAGTCTATGTGAAATCCACCCCTAAACGACCCGATCGAACCACGTGATTCGACCCATGCAACTACTCGCGGGTTCACTCAACATCACTCAACATAAATAACATACACATAAGCACTAAAAGCATGAAACTCCTCATAACATAAGTAAACGACAACGTTCAAAAATAGGGCATCACTGGGTCGAAATCAAGTACTAAACAACAATGGTAAAACACATCCCGAAAACAAAGGGGAGAAATCAGTATCCAGAGATAAGTAATCTTAAAACAACTGAAATCCTCAAAACATGAAATGGGATAAATTAGGTCCTCTATGGTACCTCTCTCTATTACTCTCAGAGCCACTCAGGGAAGGGGTCGGGGCTGCTCATGGATTCGCCCTAGGATCGCTCATACTAGATTCGCGTAGGACTAACTAACAACTAGTAATGTGACCCTATGGTTCTGTAGACATTAACCTATCATCAGCCACCCCTATATGTGTGGACAAACTCATGGTGGATTAGACCACAAAACTGTCTTGAATACCGTGTGAGTTGCATCTGAAGGCATGCTCTCCACGTCCTACTTGAAACTGAATTCTTATGGGATTGCACAATCCAATGGTGTGTAACCCAAGCATGAATCATGAGCTAGTCTAACTAGGCCTATCCTCTCATAACATGAATTATGAATCTTATGACACAGTTTAAACCAGTACTACGAAATTCGATAAGTTATGTTTGTCTTCTTTGTTTTAGTGGCTAAGTTATATTTTTGTTTGAATGTGGATGGTTATGTAATTTTTAGTGAATATTTCCATTTAGTTGTAAGTATTAGGGAATCCCACTTTTGTGAAAATTCTACTTTATGTTCATAAATATTTTTAATTAAGTATATTTTATTTAATTATTTGGATTACGAATTTCCACTATTGTGGAAATCTTGTTTTATATTCGTAAATATTTTTAATTAAGTACATTTTCATTTAATCATTTGGATTTACTAATTTCCATTATTGTGGAAATCTCATTTTATATTCATAAATACTTTTAATTAAGTATATTTTTATTTGATTATTTGGATTACGAATTTCCACTATTGTGGAAATCTTGTTTTATATTTGTAAATATTTTTAATTAATTATTTTTATTTAATTATTTGGATTTACGAATTCCAACTATTGTGGAAATCTCTTTTTTTTTGTTCATAAATATTTTTAATTAATTATTTTTATTTGATTATTTTTATTTACGAATTTCCATTATTGTGGAAATCTCGTTTTATATTCATAAATATGTTTAATTAATTATTTTTATTTGATTATTTTTATTTAATTATTTGGATTTACGAATTCCCACTATTGTGGAAATCTCGCTTTTTTGTTCATAAATATTTTTCAGTTAATTATTTTTATTTGATTATTTTTATTTAATTATTTGGATTTACGAATTCCCACTATTGTGGAAATCTCATGTTTTTGTTCATAAATATTTTCAATTAATTATTTTTATTTGATTATTTCTATTTAATTATTTGGATTTTTAAATTTCCACTATTGTGGAAATCTCGTTTTTTGTTGATAAATACTTTTAATTAATTATTTTCATTTAATTATTTGGATTTACGGATTCCCACTATTGTGAAATCTCGTTTTTAGTTCATAAATGCTTTTACTTAATCATTATTAATTATTTTATTTAATTATTTGGACTCGAGTCTTACGACTGCCTACGTACCCAAATTCTTTGGGATCAAAGTCCACGTAGTTCGCTATGTTTAAGAAGTTGATCGGAAGAGTTTGCATTATCTTTACTATTGTAAAAATTACACTCATCTCTATTAAACGACATTTATTTAACGGTTTTGATGGCAGAAATTTTAGAACGAAAAAACCCTCGTGCTTCAGTATTCCGAAACCGAAGGTGCTGACACGCTAAGGAGAAACACATATTTCAATATATTTAGTTACGAATCTCTTGATTCGTAATTGGCTTATTATTATTTATAAATTTTAGAGGAGCAATAAATTATAACAACTTGGACACTTATTCATTTTACCTTTGGCTAATTTTTAGATACGCTTGTCGCTAATATGAAGTTCATAAAAACATTGTCATAGTATCTTTAAAGGATTATCTTTAAAAAAATTTCACATTATTTGCCAAATCACAAATTAAATAACTTGCACTAATACGATTTGACTTAATTGAAACAAACATTGCAAGACGGGAAACGAACCATCATTTAAATAAGCATGTCACGGGTATTTTTGACGACCTGATAGTTCTATTGTCGTTATATTAATATTAATTAAAGTACTACATTGATTCTCATAAATGTAAAGTTTTGAGTTTTTTTTTCTTAGTTTGCAACACTGACCTAACAACATCAAATAAGATTAAGGAACTTAAGTTCTTTATTAGGCTTTATTCCACTCTTATTTCGATTCTAATAGGCCTTAATGAGACATAAAAATATTTCGTTTTTCTGAATTCATTGGGCCCAAATTTAAACTAGGCCCAATCAAGAGACGGTCCGATCCGGAAGGCAAGGGCGGGCTGCCCGCGCGTTCGACCGGTCGAACCGGTGAACCGCGGGTCGGCCAGAAAAATAAAATGATGGAATTGCCCCTTGCCATAAGCGCGCTGAAGAAGAAGGATCAGGGGTAATTTTGTCATTTTCTTCAAACCCAAAATGGCCGTGTAAAAGGACCATTTTGGACGAAAAATGGTCATTTTACAGCCACACACTCTCTCTCCTCTCTTCTCTCTTCTCCATTCTCTCTGCCTTCTCTCTAACTCTCCTCCCCGCTTCTCTCCTTCCCCTTCTCTACCGCCGCCGCCGCCTTTTGATAAGGTTGGTGGATAGTACGTTGCCTCTGTGATTACATGTTTTCTGTGCTTTGGTTTTTCTCCGCTCAGATCATAGATGCGCTTACTGCATTTCAAGGTTTATGTTGCTGAATTGCGTATCCTCAATCCCTGCTATTTATTGATCTCAATTTTTGATTCTAAAATTTTCCCGATCATCTGGGATTAATCGAAACCCATCTGCAAGGCAACTAATTTGATAGATAACCTGGTCGGCTCCCTTGAGTTTTTCTTCGTTGATTGCTGAACTGACTTGTGGGATTTCTCTTTCTTTGACGAGGTTGTTGTTTTGTGAATAATAGTTAAGATTCCAATATGTTTGAGCAAGACATGTATCAGAATTTTATTTGAAAGATTAGAAAGATGACTATCTTGTATGAGTCTATGGCAAAAGGGGAATGCTGAAGACTTAAAAAAGTGAAGAGCCAAGTGTAAGGAGGGTTAACCCATTCTATTTGTAATAGTCTGAGATAGAAGGACTAGGAATAGCCAGGTGAGTAATATGTATAGTAGGGAACTTGTAACGGGTCAACAAGGAGGTTGAGAAGTTTGGTTAAAAGAGAAGGTCAGCGTAGGTTGGAGATGTCAATCGATGTCGATATTGAGCGACATGATGTTTGAATTTAAATTTAGGCCTTCTCTTATTCTTTCTTTTTAGTTAGGTGCTAAGAGTGAAAAGCCTGAAAGGATCGTTCAGTTCAACAATCTTAAGTGAGTGATATTTTTGTCCCTTAATAGGTCTTATATAGAATGTTCTCCCTCCAAGAATCTTACTCCCTATTATGTATGCATTTACTCTATCATTTCCTGGGCGTCAATCTGAGACTTTGCCCCTTTCAATCTTAAAGTTTCTTCTTCTCTCTCAAAATTTCTCTATCAATGGATGTTCTTTGAAATGTTTAGTTAAAAAGTATTTTTAAACTATTGATAAAGTTTGTATTTGTAGATCAAGTTGCAAATGGCCAGATCACGAAGAAGAACTTCTTTCAGACAGTATAGGATGGCTCCTTACCAATTGCCAACATGTGACAGGCACATGCCAGAAGAATTATGTCCAACTAAAGGCTCCAGATGCTTAGATAAGAATGATTGGGAACATGCAACTTGCTCAGTGTGCATGGAGTGTCCACATAATGCAGTTCTGTTGCTCTGCTCCTCCCATGATAAGGGGTGCCGTCCCTATATGTGTGGTACTAGTTTCCGTTACTCCAATTGTCTTGACCAATACAAGAAGGCATACACGAAAGTCGTCTCCTCGAGCGGGAATGGTGATAATCCATTTTCCGTATCAGACTCGAGTTGGCATGTTGAGAAGTGTGAAGTCTCAGAACTTGCTTGCCCTCTTTGCAGAGGCCAAGTGAAAGGGTGGACTGTGGTCGAGCCTGCACGAGAATATCTGAATGATAAGACAAGAAGCTGCATGCAAGATGAATGCTCATTTGTTGGAACTTACAAAGAATTAAGAAAGCACATGAAGGGGGTTCATCCTTGTGCAAGGCCACGTGAAACTGATCCTACACTGGAACAGAAATGGCGAAGGCTGGAAGGTGAGCGGGAGCATGATGATGTGATCAGCACAATACGGTCCACAATGCCTGGATCGTTGGTCTTTGGGGATTATGTGATTGAGGGAAACCATCAGGATCTTGATAGTGATGATGAGGATAGTGCTTTTGAAGCAGATGGGATAGAAAGGAGCGGAGGGTTTCCAGGTTTGGATAGGAACTTTATGAATGTCTTCCTTCTGTTGCATGCCTTTGGGTCATCTGGTGATGAGTTCAGCCGACGGATTAGACAGCCAGAAGAGGGAGGTAGTGGTGGTGCCATGCGACACACTTCTCCAGTTGGTGGATTGGCATCCTCTGATGAACAAGTAGGACATCATCATGCAGACAATAATGGTGGTGTATCTCTTGTTTCTCGACTCCGGCGGGAGGGGCAGGTGCTCTTGAACCGTTCAGGGAGAAGGCGTAGGCGTAGGGTGGGTAATGGAGGGGACTGACAAGTAATATGCCGCTGAAAGCAAGAGTATGTTACCTGTGAACATGTGTCTTTTTAGGAAAGTGAGGGAATGAATGAACTAATAGACCTCAGTTGGATTTGTGTATTTCAGTTTGTACATTTGTACACTTTCTAAGGCTACAGAAGTTGGCCATGGATTCTTGTGTTCTTTTAGTTTCTGTGTTGATATGGTAAAAATTGAAGCTGAGATTCTAGTCAGCTCATTTACTAGATTGGAATTGTTCCCTTTATTGCAGGGTAGAAATAAAAGTGACTACTTTTACACACAAGTTTTGCGAGGTATCATCAAATTTTCTTGTATGGTTTTTCAACGAAAATATCATGTGGCAGCTTATGGTGTCATCATCAACATCAAAGACTATTATGAGAGAATTCACCTTGGTCTTTGTTCATCGCCAATTATGGCAGACGCAAAATCTCTTCTATCAACGGTTGAATTTTGCTAAAGATTATAGAAAATTATCAAAGCAAACTGCTTTCGCCTCTTCGGGTTGTCTCAGGTCGATAGGAAACTGACATTGGTAAGGCTATGTGTGGATTCGTCGGATGAGAGAAGTTCTTGTACTATTTGATTGTATTATTCGAATCAGCTGGCAGACTAGGCAGTTAAATTGGGTTGCTATATAACATTCTGATTTTTATTATAAAATGTCCTAATATTTGAATTTTGTTATGCATATTATAATTATGTGTATGAATGCCCATTTGTAACTCCTACCTTTGTAACTCCTATACATTGAACATGAGAATGAATATCATATTTAAGTGTAGTTATACTAGTGATGTATAGGTTATGAATTCTAGAGTTTATAAATAGTGCTCTCCTCTTCTCCTCCCATATTCTGACTCTTCTTTATTTTAGTTTTATAACACGTTATCAGCACGAAGTTCTGCCGACGAACAATCTCTTGTAATCATACAATGAGAGATTACTTTTAATTGTGGGATGAACCTGTGTATGCGGAACAATACAATTCCGCCCGCCATATGGCTAGTAAGATTTATGCTTTTGATGCCCGTGATATGGCCAGTGAGATTATTTCCTGATGCCCGTTTTGATTTATATGTGATTTCAATGACTTAGTACCATGGTTGCATTAGCATATATATATATCTCATGGCTTAGTACCATATCAACAAACTTATCTTACTATTTGTTTGAAGATTATTCTTTTGAAATTTATTGATCATATCGTCTAATCTCTCGGCTAGTGTTTTTTTCTCTTCGTAGCATGGTAATATTAGTATTGTTTATCATCATTGGACTCTTACTAGCTATAACTTTGTTATTATGTGTTGATTTCTTTAATTTGATTGTTTGAGCTTGATGACATATTTCATCATCACCGTTTTTTAAATTGATTTATTGTCTTTCATTTGTATATAAATTTCTATGCCGTATTATGATTCATTATAATGTTATAATTTTCGGTTCTCTTCATTTCTTCACAAGATATAATTCTTTGGAGACAAGAATTGAGGGATCGTTAAAGCTTGCAAAATAAGTTTTATGTGCATATTTTAGTTTTTATGACCATATATTTGTTAATATAACTGTTGATATGACTATTATCTATATATGTTATGTTTTCAAACATGTATTACTATTTAAAGTAAAATTATGTTTTAACTTTTATATTGCTAACCCAATATTAATAGGATTATTTATTTATGCATATTATCTTGTAATTTAATTATTATGTGATCTAATTTAATTTATTTATCCTTATAATATATCCAACTTTTGAAACTTGAGTTTTTGGCCTTTGATATTTCGGGCGGGAATTACGCTTCATGGACATTGCGAGTTAAAATCCATTTATAAATGGTCTTGTTGAAACTATCAATGACGAGAATGAAATGTCTTATTAAGACAAAGCCATAACTTTGATCTTGAATCGACATTATCTTGGTGAAGGGCTAAAAATGGGTACCAAGAGACGCATGTTGTCCAAAGCTATCTAGCTAATATGTTTCCAATGGCGATGGTTGAGACACAAGATGTCCAAAGCTATCTAGCTAATATGTCTCCAATGGCGATGGTTGAGACACAAGATTTCCAAAGTTATCTAGCTAATATGTCTCCAATAGTGATGACTCGAGAGAAGTGGATGATAGTTATACTATGCCCATAGTGACAATATATATTCCCACAAAGTCATACAACAATACACCATTATGGAGGAATACCTATTATTTTAGTCATGGGAAAGAAATTTGAGTAATACATATTTCCCCAAGAAAGGGTGTTGTGAGTTGATGAATCACATGAAAGATGATACAACCATCAATTTTATTTTGATGACAATACCCAACTGATACTAATTTAGCCCTCAAAGTGATTGTGCAAAGACACATGTGTTACATTATTCTTGAAAGCACAAGTAACATCATATGATCATTGTCCCTATAAGGAACCCTTTTATTCTGATGGACACAACAATTGTGGTTATACGAGAATTGTTGATCCATTAATTTGTGACATAGATGATTGAGACATATATCTATTTATCATTTAAACTATGTACAACTCTCATGACAAAAATCAGTATTTTATGATGAGAATCACCATAATTAATTGTCATATATATCACATTGATAGTGCATCAAGATATATGGTATAGTACAACATTTCTCTCAAACTCTAGATCGAGCTATTATATTGTTCACGAAGGATTAAAATCCTTATTCCAATTTGTTTAGGATCAAGAGAGAAATAATAATATGGTCTATGACTATACAATTATTGAATCAATAATATTATCCTCCAATTTGTACTACACATGTTATTGTGATTGAGATACATATATATAAATGTAAACTATAAGTTTACTCGTCCTGACAACTATTATTTGGCATAACCGGTGAGACCATCCCGGTTCAATCATGATGCGAATTGATAAGTACCTCTATGGTCAATTTCGATGATTCCATAATCTAAAGTGTATGTTCTATTGAACATTGTTGTGCATGATGGTCTCAACTTGGGTATTCTAAAGAAATGATTCCTAAGGTTATAGGGATTTATGTAGTCCTTGTGACTCCCCTACTTCATGGGAACACTGACGATTTTCTGTTCTGTCAACAAGGTTTCGTTTCTAGGAAAACATTTTCACCTCTTCGTTACCCATTGTTGGGTAAATCTCCAACAAAACATAACTCATTTTTGGGTTACTTATTCTCAAATAGAATAGATTGTTGGATAATCATCAACTAAAGTAAGATCATTTCTCTTACATGTAAAAAGTAAGGGTGATATTTATGGATCCATACACCCGACATGTTGACCAATTATCTTAATTGATGTATCAACTAGGTGGTCACATGTATCTAGAAATCAAGAGCTTGCAAGATTAGTAGCTCAACTATTTTGGTTATGAGCATATTTTCATGATTATCCAATAATGAAAATGTGTCATTGAAAACCAATATATTATTGTGAACATGTCATTTACATGCACAACACATATTCTCATTACACCAAGAAATTATCATGAATTCTTCCATTATATTTGGTTTTTGGGTCCAAATCATACATTGCCCATCAATGCATATATGTGATGTACACATCTGAATGGCTCCACCACCATTTTATTAGGATGTGTTCTCAATGGAGATTGAGAAATTATTTTGATTACGAGTTCATCTATGGTAAAGTATTACATCGTTGTCGGGAGTATTTTGATGACTCGTTTGGAGGTTTATATTTAAACTTCCCAACATTAGGGGGAGAAAACAAAAATTGGCCTAGAGATTAGATGAATGATCATATTATTTTGATCCTCGCACTAAGAAATATGAACTTGAATTTCAAAAGTATATAATTCATCATTTGCCAGACACTTTACTAACCCAAACAGAGTAAAACTCTCATATGCCAACTGACAATGCTCCAGTAAAAATGATGTCGACATTGGGCATCCTGACATCACAACTGAGTCTAAAACCCATATAAAGCGTGGTAGACCACAAGATTCCAAAGCAAAAAAAAATTTCCTCAAAAGTGGAATGGAGCTATATATCAAGATGGTCAAATTGAGGTTAAGATTATTTAAGCAAATGCTACCAAGAGAAACAAATAATGTGCTCAAGAAAAGTCTCAGGTACCTGAAAGATATGAACATAGATATCTCAATTATCTATATCTTGGATGGAAAATACTGGAACCGCAATGAAGTCAACGTCGACGAAATTATTGCGTACAGTGCAACGCTAAAATATCATAGCTATCTATGAGGATCATGAGCTAAAATGCATGCAAACAAAAGACTGACTAGAAAATTTTCAATTGAGGCAAAACTAAATTTCCAAGAAAAATGAAAAGTTTTAAGACATAAAGTCTTTATATGAAGATGCCAAGCAAATGAGACACATGTTTATCTCATTATAAGTCTTGAGAAGTTATGAAACATCTCATTTTTTGAAAGGTTTTGTACAACAAACCTAAAATATTTTTATTATGAGAAAATATATTCTCATTTGGTGGATGCAACTATGTTTTTATTTGATTAGTCTGGCAATTTGTAAAGGAAAAGAGTTTGCCCCTAATATATGTCATTACAACCTATATGTATGGTTTCTATAATACGAATACACATGTGTATATGAAATTTTCTCGAGGATTTATTTCGCTATAAGCGAACAATTCACTTTGATGTGAACAGTATTCAAGTATATCCAATTGACGTCTTATGAATTGAATGATTGAGAGAAGTGATCCATTTAGCATATCATATATTTCTTTTCCATGTAAATTTTGAATGATGAAAAATCATCTTCGTCATATTTTATGATTTTTAAAATTCTTACAAAAATTTCTTACTTTATTTTGTATTCAAAATATATATTTTTTTGTTTAAAAGACTTTAAATGTCACCATCATCTTTTGTTACATAGATGACATACACTTTACTGAGACTCCTAAAGAGTTTCTTAAAGCAATATACTATTTGATAGCTAGAGAGTTCGAGATGAAAGATGTGGAAGATTACCACTAACTTGCCAACTGTGCATCTCTCTCGAACATGATTCTTGTATATCATCAATGATATAATAATTATATCCAACAAGAATTTATATGAATATGACATGGCTATCTGTGCCTAGATGTTGGTAAGATCACTATGTGACTCTATGTCAATTTAAATCAACTTTTATTAAGACACGAGAACTACTCAGTTTTGAAGTAGTAATCTTGGTCATATTTTTGTTGGTTGACCATAAATTGGTCCCATGTGGTAATTTTACCACTTGGTGGGGTGGTGAAACCAACTTATAAAGCTACACCACCATTCAAAGACATGATCCTATAAATCATGTGTGATATTTATTTTGCATATACCGTTGAGTTGCAAGAAAATGTTGTAACGTAATGTGATGTTGTGCTCTTTTTCCTTCACTAGGTTTTTATTCCATAGGGTTTTCCTAGTAAGGTTTTAATGAGACATACTCTCATCTAATGGTCATCCAAGGTGAAGTGTCATGTGAATTATGGATGACCATCGATCATGTGATGCATATATTTTATGCACAAACTCCAATGAGTTGAAATATTTATCAACTAAGTGCACCTAAGTGATAACTTGGTTGATTTATTCACCAAACCTCTCTCTGCATCAACTGTTGAGAAGAAAATTTGGAGTTGGTGACTGAATGATCTCAACTGATATAATGATAAGCGAGAGTTGATATCCTCATCAGGGGGAGTCGGTGTGAAGGATATCAACGTATATCATCATAAAGGGGAGTCAATATGCAACTGTACTCTTTTCCCCTTAACCATGGTTTTTCCCACTGGGTTTTCCTTGTAAGGTTTTTAATGAGGCAGTATCAAAAGCGTATTCGAAGAATAATGAATATTTTTAACCAATGGTCATTCAAGGGGGAGTGTTATGAATATTATAATTATGTGTATGAATGCCCATTCGTAACTCCTACCTTTGTAACTCCTATAGATTGAACATGAGAATGAATATCATATTTAAGTGTAGTTATATTAGTGATGTATAGGTTATGAATTCTAGAGCCTATAAATAGTGCTCTCTTATACCATCTTTACACATCAATAAGAATACTCTTCTCCTCCCATATTCTTACTCTTCTTCATTTTAGTTTTATAACAAATTCAATAAATAAAATTATATGAATGTTTTTCAAACTTAATGTTTAAATATATAAATGTTTAAATCCACTGATGAATATAAGATCACTTTGTTTTCAAAAAAAAATTGAGTAGGTAATATTTCGACCACTCATTTTTTTAACTCAAATTTCTCATAGGTTAATGAATCAAAGTTTACATTCAATTCCAATCGAAAGCCTGTCCAAAAGTGGACATAGTTCACTTACATAATAAAATACTTATTCTAAACTAGTTTGTCACCCGGCCTGTTGGCCGGTTAATTTTTTTCGTCTTATTTTGTTTAGTGGGTTAGTTTCTCAATATCATTTTTACGTAGATATTTTTCGGATGGGTGTTCTATTATCAGATTCTTTCTATTAACATACAATTTATTGTTGCCAATGCATGAAAATGAGCTAAAAATGAATCTAAAATTTAGTTTAAAATAATTTGAGTTAAAGGTAGCCTTACAAATAAAAAAAGGAAGACATGCCATGTAATTTAAATAAAATAATTCTTATAATGTTTTAAAAATTAAAAATATAGCTTGTGAATGGTGTAATATATAATTATTTTGTAAATAAACAGAAAAATATCAATGTTGCTAAATTTTAGTTGAAGCACTTCTACCATTTTCTTGTTTGTAATAGGATGGCGATGAGTTATATTTTTTATAGGTCACTATTGCCATTAAATTATGAGAATAAATTGTAATGCTTAAATTAAAAATAATAAAAATATAAATGTATGAAAATACTTAATTTTTAGTTGGTGTATGTAAAATTATAATATTAAATATTAAGTTGGCGTAGGATCTAGACTCCCCGATAAGCTTATATGGGTAACAATTTATGTACTCACAGCTTGTTGGTATTAAGTACCCTCTATCACATTTTATTGTATGGTGTGTATAAAATTAAGAGTTTTTATATTTTACTTTATTATGGGGTTAGGATAAAGAGTTAAGGTTTAAAGTTTAATTTTTGGGGTCTGTGATTTTTTATTTTGAATGTATGGTTAAAAGTTAGAATTGAAAATATAATTTAGGATTGGTTTACAATGCAGTGTTTGCAAATTAAGTTTTAATATTTAGGATTTTAGTATTAATCTTTAGTGTTTATGGTGCAATGTAATAAAGTTGATTTTACATAATTAATTGTTAATCCAAATAGTCTTGTTATTATTATTTAAATCTATAAAAAATATTGAGTTGATGTATCACTTATAGTTAATTGTCTTATATATGAAAACTAAATATAATTAATAACTTTAGTAGGATATAATTAATGGTTAATTTTGATGACCAAGTTATTTTATGTCATTCAATAACTTTCAAGTATGATTGATATAACACTTAGACCCGATAGTCTTATATAAGAAAAGTTGATATAAAGAATTACTCTTGTTTGAATATAATTGGCGGTTAATTCCGATGACTTTATAATTTTTATGTCAAGATATAATTTTAAAATTACGAACCTCAATGCTCGAACTTATAAGCTCAAGAATTATTATTTAAATAATTAATATACATCACCATATATATACGATACTTTGTTATACCTTTGTTTCATAAATGTTTTAATGAATATATTCATTCATAGCAGAATTAAAATGAATCACATCCACTAATTTGATCCGAATGAATATTACTCATATTAATAAAAAATAATTTACTTATTTATAAAATAAAAAATATTTTACCCATTAACCCATGAATTTATAATAATAAATTGTAGCACGGTATTTCGATGATGAAAGTACGAAACAATAGAATGAAGAGCTGATATGAAAAAATAGAAGAGTTAAAAATGGGGAAAAAGAGAAAAAGTAGACAGAAAATAAAGAAATTAACGGTTCAAGAAAGTGATGCTGTAATTTTACAGTTTTAGAGAAATGGGAAAAAGAGAGGTTATTTGTTTTGTCAAAAAGAAAAAAGAAAATATGAGGGCAGTTATTTACTTTGCGAAAGTGAAGGAGAAGAACGGAAATTCCAAAAATAGCTAAGGTGGCAATTAGAAAAAAAATAAAAATCATATATATTTAGATGTAAGAGGGAAAGATTTGATTGGTGAAATCCCTAAACATATGGATTGAAGTTTAAATGGGTGGTTATGCTTATGTGTCAAATTCTAAAATCTGAAAATACATTATATATATGGTAGAAGGCCACCCATCACTTGAGCTATCACTAAAAGAATCGGTTGTTCTAACGACGTTTTTTTCTAATTTAACAGCGGATAAACCGTCGTTTTATTGTTTAACAGCGGAGCGAAATCCGCCGTTAGGATAAGTAATGGCAGGAATCCTAATGGTGGATTTCTATCCGCCGTTAAGCTAACTGCGGTTTATTTAACGACGCATTTTTTATGTTTCACGTTACGGTTTAACAGCGGATAATCTTTGTTAGATTTACAACGGATAATATAACCGATGTAAGCTAGGCCGGACTTGGCGTGCATTTGTGAATGTGAGAATTTTCCGCCCAAACCTAACAGCGGATATAATATGCGATAAATCTAATTGCAGATATTATCCGTTGTTAAATGTTACTTTTTATAGCAGTCCCGAATCCGATGTAAGGTTAAAGAAAATCCTAGCACTTTCCTATTCGCTATTAAATATGAGAAGAATGGTAGATTCATATAGTGTATATATACTGTGATTACCCGAATACCCAACAAATTCTACCCGAGAAAAACTATAATGCCCTGTTTCCAAGTCAGTAGATCATTGGTTGAACCGGATTCAAGGTGAGAATAACCGTGCATAAGGGACATGTCCCAGCTGACTGGATAATGGTCGTAATGCAGGGAACACACATTTTGGCCTATGTACCCAACGAGTGCTGAGGAAACAACGATCGTTCTCTCCTTTATACTCAATGACCATTATGTGCTCTACGACGGTTTCCTTTGGACTCAACGACCATTATGTGCTCAACAACCGTTACATTGATCAAGACCCAATCTCTGTTTTTGGAAGAGGAGCTAGAAACATGATTTCTAATACTTTTCTTTCTTTCATTCGTCATGCAGCAGCAGCGGCCGCCACAAATACCTTCGATCCAATCTTCCATAGAGCTCTGTCCGATCTAGTGTCAAAATTAGAACAACATCTATATTACTAAACCGAATTATTGAATACCAAAAATATGGGTTATTTCGAGAACCATTATAGAACCTGTGAATGAAAACCGTACAGTCAAATACACGAAGAGGAAGATCAGCTGAGAAACTGACAAGATAGGGAAAATCTGCCAGAAGAACATGTCGAGGAGTCTTGAAGTCCAAGACCCTACTGGGCATGTGATTGATTAGGTATGTGGCCGTTAGAACAGTCTCTCCTCACAAATGCTTCGAAACATTGTTTGTAAACATGAGTGAGCGAGCAACATCGAGTAAGTGCCTGTTCTTGCGTTCGACAATGTCATTTTGTTGAGGGGTGTCGACGCACGAACTTGCATGAATGATGACATGAAGGTGTAGAAAGGAGTGGAGGCCTTTGTTGAAATGATTGTGGGCATTGTCATTTTTCAGAACCTTGATGTGAGTCTAAAACTGGGTAGCTACCATTTTGTGAAATAGCTAAAAACTATGGACTGTTTTAGACTTTTCTTTCATTAAGAAAGTCCACGTCATCCTGGTGTAATCATCAATAAATGTTATGAACCAACGAGCTCCATTGATGTTCTTGACTTTCAAGTTGAAGCCAGGTTCGCACCAGTCGACTGTAGTACTCCGTTGCACTCAAGTTACCTTGGTTGAAATTGTAGAGTCTGGACTCAATTTCGAACAAAGTAGATGAGTTGTCTTGCGTGGAGTAGGTTTCTTTCACATCATCCCAAAGCTCCTTTGCAGATTGATGTAGAAGATAGTTGTCGTCGATATCTGGTTCCATTGTTAAGATGAGCCAGAACCGAACTTGATTGTCATCATTGTCCCACTTGGTGAAGGCAGCTGAGTCGGATTCTTCTTGTTTGCTTGCAATACCAGTAAGATATTACAGTGATGAACATCCGGACTGACTGAGACCATTGGGAGTAGTTTTTACCATTGAATTTCCTAATGGAAGCTCCTCCAGAGCCTGGTTCAGATCCGAAATTGTTGTTGTTGTTGTTGGTTGCCATCTCAGTTTCAGAGACGGTAGAAGAAAGATGAATGGTAGAAGAAGAAGAGTGTTTTGGAGAGGAAGAAGGTGAAACTCTCCTCGTCCGTGGTCATGATGAACCAATGGTGAGATTAACACCAACGGCAGCGGAAGATGTAGCCGGCGGCTTTGATACCATATTGAATTTATGAGAGAAAAATCTTTCAATTGTATTAAGATATAAAAGGTTACATAAGAGTTATATACAGTTAGGATAGGAGAATCCTTCTTTAAATATGAAAACTTAAATACTATTCTTATATTAATAAGGAAAAATATTGAAACTTATTCCTATACTAATAAAGAAAATATAATATTCTTCCTCAGTTCTATGCATCATTCCTCATAAATTCTTATGCACACACTAAAAAATTGCTACTATATATATTTTGCTGCATTATGTGCTGAAATTTCAAAAATTTTGTTGCGAAATCCAAGAAGATCAGTGAAGTCAATTTAATTTGAGGCTATTCTTTGTTTTCGTTCAAGGGTCCATGAGAACTCTAAGAATTCGGATGATCTTGGTGCTTGAACATGATAGTTTGAACAGAAGTCTCGCAATTGGCTAGTTTATTGTATACTAGGGTCTAGATGTATGAATTTGATCCAAGTATGGGAATATGTTATTTCTTATCTGCAGGTTTTGGAGGCCATATTCAACATTTAGTGTCTTCTAGTTCATTGGCCTAGGAGGTTTTGATGGCTTTTGAAAGGTATGATCTTTCGCCCTTTTGACTTCATGAAGTAATTTTTTGAATTTTCGTCGATATGAAAGACTTAACCTCTTTTTAAAAATTAAAATAAAGGAGTAAACGACGTAACATACTATGTTGTTCTCACCAAGTCATTGATTTATTTATATATATATGATGATGAAAGTAGAACTTAGGAAATAACTCATAGAGAGATAAGATGATAAAATGCTAATATGAAACCTTGAGTAATTTTCTCTTCGGCACCCTGCCTCATAGCTTCTTCCTCTTATTTCAATTCCAAAATTTTCTCCTCGCTGAGATTTTGCTTTGCCATAATTCTTCAATTGCTCTTGCATGCTATCAATTTTTTTCTTCGTCAGCCATCTTGGTTCTGTTACCATTGCCTTCTGCTTGCTGTTGTCATTGTTTCGAGTTCGGCTCTGTTTTGTCTTCTTTTTCTTTTTTCCATTACCATTTACCACATTCTCCTTCTTCTTCCAGTCCCACCCCAAACGCATTTGTAATAACTCAGAAGACTAGGGTAGACGATGGTTGCCATTGTTACACATTGATGACGACTCTATTTCACCATTGCCCTCAACCTCCTCCTTCCTGCCGTCGCATGACAACATGGCATTATAGAGCTCATAAGGAACATTCAGTTGATCTCTCTTTCATACCTTGCCTCATAGCTCCTTACTCTTCTTCTTCTTCTTCCTTCATTGGCAGTTTGGCACACTGGTCAATTCCAGAATCCTCTCTCTTTTCTTTGAGATTTTGCTTTGCTATCATCTGTCGATTGTTCTTAGCCTCCCATCAATTTTTCCCTTTCACAGCCACCCTGGTTCTATTACCAGCTTCTCCTTGCCGCCTTTGTTGTTTGAGCTCGAGGTGGCTGTCTATGAAGAATAGATCTTTAATATGGAATTTTTAGTTCTTCTCTTTCACACCCCGCCTCATTAGCTCCTCCCTATTATGTTCTTCATTCGTTCGTAAATTTCAGAATTGTCTCTTCTTTTTCTGGCCATTAATTTTTTCCTTCAGCGAAAACAAAAGTAGTATGTCGACAAACAGTCCCCCAAACTGATAGATACACAGGAGAACAAATCAATTCACAAAAATAACAAAAAGCCAACAGTGAAAGGGGAGGAACTTATTGGGACATAGTCATAGGAGCAGCGCAGCCAACAGAAGTTGTAAATCGCAGAAACAAATATCGAGAAAAGGGAAAATGGATAAAACCGCCGAAACTCTTTCATATGCGCCAAAACGTTTTGGATTCTCGGAATCGAAATCGAAACTCCACCGCAGACGACTCGGTTAATTTGAAAATCTTCGGAAACCAAAATACACGACGAAACGCATGTCGAAACGCAAAACGTTTCAGTTTCTCAAACCGAAATTGAAACGCTAGAAATTGCTGAGAAATAAAATTTGACGATACGTCTCGTGTGATGATATTTCGCGATAATTACTCGATATATTGATTTTTTGTGAGATTTGATATTATTTTTATTTTATACTAGAAAATAACGGAAAAAAAATCGGCGCCCATAGCTTTCCGCTCTAGTTTGGGAGAGAAACTCGGGAATCTTGTCAGCCGCCAACATAACCACCGGATCCTGCTAGACAAACAACAATGATCTCGAAATCTTCACGATAGGAGATTTAGTTATGAAATCGTGAGGTATGATTATCTTTTTGTACATGGCATTAGTTTCCAGAGAATTATGGACCGGAATTCATTGGCAATTTGTGAACATTGAAGCTTATACTGCAACAGTGAATTAGCAAGTGTTGGCCGATGCTATAGTCAAAGTAAATTGTCAGTTAATCCTTCTGTGCGTTGTATGGTGATCGGCCGCATAGCAAATTCAATAGTGTCAGTCCTCATAGCTCATATTTATACCAGATTGTAGGACTAGAGTCGTAACTACACTAATACCTTCTATTTATATACAGCTAACTACTACACTTTCCTCTGTGCAATAATATTTATGTATTAGTGTAACTCTACGTTAATAAACACAATTTTCAATTTTCATCTCAAAATTTATCCATTTTCAAAGGGTAAAACCTATAGAATTGAATCATTTTAACATGAAAATTTCAAAAAATTCAAGTTTTATCATGATAACCCTATAAATAATGGTAAAATAGATTTCAAAATCAATTTTACTAGATATTCGCAATATACACGTCAAATATTAGTCAATTTTAAAATTTTCAATTTGCACCTCAAAATTTGTCGATTTCCAAAGGGGTTAACCTATAGAAATGAACAATTTTGACATGAAAATTTCAAAATTTTGAAATCGGCTAATATTCTATATTTATGTCAGAAATGGCTAAAAAGTAAAGTTTAATCATAGTAACCCTTCTAAATAATTGTCAAATAGATTTAAAAATACATTTTTCTCGATATTCTTTTAGTGTGTCAAGAAATATTTCTTCATTTCATTTTCCTATTATATAAACGGATTAACATGGTTTAACCTCAATTTTTTGCCATTGTCAACAGAAACGTCAAATATTAGTCAATTTCAAAAATTTCAATTTTCACCTCAAAATTTGTCGATTTCCAAAGGGGTTAACCAATCGAAATAAACCATTTTGACATGAAAATTTCAAAATTTTCAAATGGGCTAATATTTTATATGCATGTTGGAAATGGCTAAAAGCTCAAGTTTTCATTATGGTAAACCCTATAAATAATGATTAAATTTATTTAAAAATTAATTTTACTCGATATTATTTTAGAGTGTTAAGAAATATTTCTTAATTTCATTTGCCTATTATATTAAGTGCTTAACATTACGAAATTTCAATTTTTAGCCATTCCCAACATAAACGTCAATATTGGCCAATTTAAAAAATTTCAATTTTCACCTCAAAATTTGTCGATTTCCAAAGGGATTAACCTATAGAAATGAATCATTTTGACATGAAAATTCAAAATTTTCAAATTGGTTGATATTTTATATACATGTCGGACATGGCTAAAAAGTCTAGTTTCATCATAGTAACCCCTATAAATAATGGTGAAATGGATTGAAAATTCAATTTTACTCGATATTGTTTTAGAATGTCAAGAAATATTTTTCAATTTCATTTGCCTACTAAGTGAATGGTTTAACATGGTGAAATCTCAATTTTTAGTCATTCACAATTACACGTTAAATATTAGCCTATTTTAAAATTTTCAATTTGCACCTCAAAATTTGTCGATTTCCAAAGAGGTTAATCTATAGAAATGAACAATTTTAACATGAAAATTTCAAAATTTTGAAATCGGCTAATATTCTATATTTATGTCGGAAATGGCTAAAAATTCAAGTTTAATCATAGTAACCCTTGTAAATAATGGTCAAATCGATTTAAAAATCAATTTTAATCGATACTCTTTTAGTGTGTCATGAAATATTTCTTCATTTCATTTTCCTATTATATAAACGGATTAACAAGGTATAACCTCAATTTTTTGCCATTGTCAACATAAACGTCAAATATAAGTCAATTTCAAAAATTTCAATTTCACCTCAAAATTTGTCGATTTCCAAAGGGGTTAACCTATGGAAATAAACCGTTTTGACATGAAAATTTCAAAATTTTCAAATGGGCTAATATTTTATATGCATGTTGGAAATGGCTAAAAATTAATATTTAATTATGGTAAACCCTAAAAATAATGATCAAATTTATTTACAAATTAATTTTACTCGATATTGCTTTAGAGTGTCAAGAAATATTTCTTCATTTCATTTTCCTATTCTATAAACTGATTAACATGGTAAAACCTCAATTTTTTATCATTGTCAACATAAACGTCAAATATTAGTCAATTTCAAAAATTTGAATTTTCACCTCAAAATTTGTCGATTTCCAAAGGGGTTGACCTATGGAAATAAACCATTTTGACATGAAAATTTCAAAATTTTCAAATGGGCTAATATTTTATATGCATGTTGAAAATGGCTAAAAACTCAAGTTTTCATTATGATAAACCCTATAAATAATGATCAAATTTATTTAAAAATTAATTTTACTCGATATTATTTTAGAGTGTTAAGAAATATTTCTTAATTTCATTTGCCTATTATATTAAGTGCTTAACATTACGAAATTTCAATTTTTAGCCATTCCCAACATAAACGTTAATATTGGCCAATTTAAAAAATTTCAATTTTCACCTCAAAATTTGTCGATTTCCTAAGGGATTAACCTATAGAAATGAACCATTTTGACATGAAAATTCAAAACTTTCAAATCGGCTGATATTTTATATACATGTCGGACATGGCTAAAAAGTCTAGTTTCATCATAGTAACCCCTATAAATAATGGTGAATTGGATTGAAAATTCAATTTTACTCGATATTGTTTTAGAATGTCAAGAAATATTTTTCAATTTCATTTGCCTACTAAGTGAATGGTTTAACATGGTGAAATCTCAATTTTTAGTCATTCACAATTACACGTTAAATATTAGCCTATTTTAAAATTTTCAATTTGCACCTCAAAATTTGTCGATTTCCAAAGAGGTTAATCTATAGAAATGAACAATTTTAACATGAAAATTTCAAAATTTTGAAATCGGCTAATATTCTATATTTATGTCGGAAATGGCTAAAAATTCAAGTTTAATCATAGTAACCCTTGTAAATAATGGTCAAATCGATTTAAAAATCAATTTTAATCGATACTCTTTTAGTGTGTCATGAAATATTTCTTCATTTCATTTTCCTATTATATAAACGGATTAACAAGGTATAACCTCAATTTTTTGCCATTGTCAACATAAACGTCAAATATAAGTCAATTTCAAAAATTTCAATTTCACCTCAAAATTTGTCGATTTCCAAAGGGGTTAACCTATGGAAATAAACCGTTTTGACATGAAAATTTCAAAATTTTCAAATGGGCTAATATTTTATATGCATGTTGGAAATGGCTAAAAATTAATATTTAATTATGGTAAACCCTAAAAATAATGATCAAATTTATTTACAAATTAATTTTACTCGATATTGCTTTAGAGTGTCAAGAAATATTTCTTCATTTCATTTTCCTATTCTATAAACTGATTAACATGGTAAAACCTCAATTTTTTATCATTGTCAACATAAACGTCAAATATTAGTCAATTTCAAAAATTTGAATTTTCACCTCAAAATTTGTCGATTTCCAAAGGGGTTGACCTATGGAAATAAACCATTTTGACATGAAAATTTCAAAATTTTCAAATGGGCTAATATTTTATATGCATGTTGAAAATGGCTAAAAACTCAAGTTTTCATTATGATAAACCCTATAAATAATGATCAAATTTATTTAAAAATTAATTTTACTCGATATTATTTTAGAGTGTTAAGAAATATTTCTTAATTTCATTTGCCTATTATATTAAGTGCTTAACATTACGAAATTTCAATTTTTAGCCATTCCCAACATAAACGTTAATATTGGCCAATTTAAAAAATTTCAATTTTCACCTCAAAATTTGTCGATTTCCTAAGGGATTAACCTATAGAAATGAACCATTTTGACATGAAAATTCAAAACTTTCAAATCGGCTGATATTTTATATACATGTCGGACATGGCTAAAAAGTCTAGTTTCATCATAGTAACCCCTATAAATAATGGTGAATTGGATTGAAAATTCAATTTTACTCGATATTGTTTTAGAATGTCAAGAAATATTTTTCAATTTCATTTGCCTACTAAGTGAAGGGTTTAACATGGTGAAATCTCAAATTTTGTCATTTGCAATATACACGTCAAATATTAGCCAATTTTAAAATTTTCAATTTGCAACTCAAAATTTGTCGATTTCCAAACGTGTTAACCAATAGAAATGAACAATTTTGATATGAAAATTTCAAATTTTTGAAATCGGCTAATATTCTATATTTATGTCGGAAATGGCTAAAAAGTTAAGTTTAATCATAGTAACCCTTGTAAATAATGGTCAAATGGATTTAAAAATAAATTTTACTCGATACTCTTTTAGTGTGTCATGAAATATTTCTTCATTTCATTTTCCTATTATATAAACGGATTAACATGGTATAACCTCAATTTTTTGCCATTATCAACATAAACGTCAAATATTAGTGAATTTCAAAAGTTTCAATTTTCACCTCAAAATTTGTCGATTTCCAAAGGGGTTAACATATAAAAATAAACCATTTTGACATGAAAATTTTAAAATTTTAAAATTGGCTAATATTTTATATACATGTTGGAAATGGCTAAAAAGTCAAGTTTCATTATGGTAAATCCTATAAATAATGATCAAATTTATTTAAAAATTAATTTTACACGATATTGTTTTAGAGTGTCAAGAAATATTTCTTAATTTCATTTGCCTCTTATATTAAGTGCTTAACATGACGAAATTTCAATTTTTAGCCATTCTCAGCGTACACGTCAATATTGGCCAATTTAAAAAAATTCAATTTTCACCTCAAAATTTGCCGATGTCCAAAGGGATTAACCTATAAAAATGAACCATTTTGAGATAAAAATTCAAAATTTTCAAATCCACTTTTTATATGCATGTCGGACATGACCAAAAAGTCAAGTTTCATCATAGTAACCCCTATAAATAATGGTGAAATGGATTTAAAAATTAATTTTACTCGATATTATTTTAGCGTGTGAAGAAATACTTCTTAATTTCATTTCCCTATTATATAAAGGGCGTAACATGGTGAAACTTCAATTTTTATACATTCTCTACATACACTTCAAATATTAGTCAATTTTAATTTTGACCTCAAAATTTGTCAATTTCCAAAGGGGGGTTAACATATGGAAATAAACCATTTTGACATGAAAATTTTCAAATTTCCAAATCGGCTAATATTTTATCTGGAAATGGCTAAAAACTCAAGTTTCATCATGGTAACCCCTGTAAATAATGGTCAAATGGATTTAAAAATCAATTTTACTCGATATTGTTTTAGCGTGTCAAGAAATATTTCTTCATTACATTTTCCTATTATATAAAGGGTTTAACATGGTAAAACCTCAATTTTTTGTCATTTTCAACATACACGTCAAATATTAGCCAATTTAAAAAATTCAATTTTCACCTTAAAATTTGTCGATTTTCAAAGGGTTAACCTATAGAAATGAACCATTTTGACATGAAAATTTTAAAATTTTCAAATCAGCTAATATTTTATATGCATGTCAAAAATGACTAAAAAGTCAAGTTTCATCATGGTAACCCGTGTAAATAATTGTCAAATGGATTTAAAAATCAATTTTACTCGATATTGTTGTAGTGTGTTATGAAATATTTTTCAATTTCATTAACCTATTAATTGAAGGGCTTAACATGATGAAACCTCAATTTTTAGCTATTCACAATATACACGTTCAATTTTCACCTATAATTTTGTCGATTTCCAAAGGGGTTAACCTATAGAAATTAACCATTTTGACATGAAAATTTCAAAATTTTCAAATCGGCTAATATTTTATATGCATGTTGAAAATGGCTAAAAAGTCAAGTTTCATCATGGTAACCCCTATTAATAATTGTCAAATTAATTTAAAAATCAATTTTACTTGATATGTTTTTAGCGTATTAAGAAATATTTCTTAATTTCATTTGCCTATTATTTGAAAGGGTTAACATGGTGAAACCTCAATTTTTAGTCATTCTCAACATACACGTCAAACATTAGCTTAATGAAGTATTTTTCAGAATTTTAAAAAAGGCAATAATACTTCATTATGTGATAATTATTTTTCAGAATAAATTTAAATCTAAAAAAATGAATTACGGACGGGTGCAATTGATTCGATGTAACAAGCGGCCAAGATCGGTTTGAACACATTGGAGTACTCGATACACCGGGAGTACTCGATACACTGGGAGCACCGAATATTTTTTCCTTACAAGATAATTCAGCAATTATTTCTCGAGATATAAAGTCTCATCAAATTGAATCTAATCAACCGGTTAACACAGTCAAACTGAACTGAATATGATATTGATACCTTTTTAATTATTCACAGTTAAGCTAGATTTGGCAACAATAATCAATATTTTTAAGAAAATTGAGTTAAGATGATGTAAAATAATCAAGGGTTGGAGAGATTATAAAAAAATATGTCAAATCAAAAGCTATAAAGGATGTATAGAAATTCATTTTTCATTTGAGTTGATTGAAAAATACAATTTCACCCGGAATCTTTATATTCTTTTTCTAAATTTCCTTCTACAACCTCCTCTCTATTCCAAGTCAACTATTTTACACTAGCCTCAACACAAATTTTTTAAAATATCATAATTTTTGTTGTCAAACCTAACCTTAATTCTCTAACGCCTAGCAATAATGATACATGGAGGGCCATTAGCCAAGAACTCGGCTGACCAATAAGCAGCCACGAGCAATGCAAGGAAGGTCAATAACAATATAAAGATAGATGTGATTGGTATTCACAAAGATGAACGACCACTGAAGAAGCAAAGCTTGGAGAGTAAATAATTTAGTGATGAAGAAAGTGAATCTACGTAAGAACTAGTCTGTACAAATCATAGTTGTATTGGTGTCGGAGATGTTAAGGTTGCTCTATAGAGAGAGGATGCAGTCGTAACGACTTGTATAGGCCAGATGACGATTGCTAGTGACTGAATCATTAGTGAAGTCGAGGATCAGAAGTCAGAACTTAGAACTGGTAAATCGTGAACTCCAGAAAATAATGATAAAGAAGACGCAGCAGCCTCATACAAGGGATGAACAGAATTGCCAACTAAATTCTTGTGCCAATGAATTAGGGCTTAGGTTACCAGGATGAGGGAAGCCGGTGAAGTGAAATAAACAAAGCCCTTCTTTTCCATATCCGATACTTCAATGTCTCCCCTTCACATGGCAGGCCATGGGGTACTAAATCCAAATCACAATGACAAGACTTGCACAAATAATGAACACCACAAAAGAAGAGCTGAAAGGGAAGAAGTCGGTGTCTCCTATTACAAACCCACCACCAGCATCCTCGGCCCTATATTCCAACTTCACTCGACTTACTCACATACGCATACGATCATTCTTGCTTGCACATGATCACAGCAAATGTGGAAAAAAACAAAGAACAATGGAGTGAAGCGAGAACCTGAAATCATACAGCTGAACCAAACTCTTCCAGGCCATTTCAAACGTATAGGACCAAGGAACGAAGAACCATCTTGGTTGGTATAATGTGAATATGCTCGTCAAAAAATCCCGTTTCACGTCAATTCACTTCAAATTCGATTGCCAATGAAGATCAAGCATTCCGCTTGACTGAACTCATAAAAAGTAATCAGGGGCTGCCTTTTTCGCAGGTGCTCCTCTTGATTCCTGCATGTCACATTTGTGTATTAGTGCCTCCATGGATTCAGGTACACGGGTCTAACTCGTCAACTGAAACTAATACTTTCCCTCCTTGTTTACAAACCTGAGGGGCAGCATCAAACACACGAAATTGTTTGTTGAGGTTCTCATCCAGCTCAAGGATTGCAGCGACATTACCACATCTGAAACGGTTCCAAGGATTACCATTAAAACTTGCCATGAACTTACTTGCTAGAAGAGTGTTTCAGGTTACTTTTTACCTGTAACAGTAGTTTGGAGCCGACCAAACAGTAACGATTTGATCATTAAACATCCATTTGTACCCTTCCATAACCAACTGATGAGCGCGACAAATGTAGTCTATATTATTTGAGTGGTTGAAAGAACTAACCACGCTGCCACCAAACAGGAACCCTGCACCACGTGGGCTCAAACCCCAACCATCCACAATATCTTCAGGATCTGACCACATTAGGTCACACATGGCACCATCATGAGGCACTTCTTGCTTTCGATCAATGGTTCGGATCTATCGAAAGATTTTATTAGTACGTTAATAAGCAACAATACACGAATTTAAGCTCATTAGTTTACCTGATCCAAGGTTGATATCGCAGGAGAAAGGCCACCGTGGACACTGAAAACTTTGTTCTCAATGAGGGCTGACAAACTGCAATAAAGAGGACCACTCGCTCTTGGTAAGAACTCAGACTTGACAGGTTTTACACAAGCACCATAATAATGGTTTGTGGATGGATTCCATTCAAAAGAAAAATGTTTCCGAGAAATTATCACAGAAGGAAATAACGCAGATAGTGTTTTAAATGATTGCAAATTGAATATTAAGTATTGGCATGAGCTACAATTTTATTTATTTATACATAAAAGCATAATAGGAGTTACTATTGCAATATTGGAGTTTCATTCCCTAAAACCATTCCTACCATAAGCTCTATGTGGATATCTTTGGATTGGAAAACATTTAAAGCATGGATAGTTAGTCCATTACCTCTTTAGTTTGGATGACTTTGATGATACTAAATTCTATAATTGTCATTCTCTATGAATTTTTTATATATTATTTTTTTCAAAAAAATGTACGTTGTATTAAGCCTTGCAGCACCGCGGGATATTTCTAGTTAATTAAAATAGGAAAAAGAAATGCCGTGAGAAAAATTCAAACAGAGCTAGTTAGACAAGAAACATCATCTACTTATCTGCTCTTCTTAAGTGTGTACGTTATTAAATGAACAGAACAACAGCTCTTGAGCTATCTTCTACTGAACATAGTTATTCAATATGGTAGTTTGCATTTCTTACCTTAGGTAATCAAATATGTCAGTGCAATATCTCCAAACATTAACAGAGCCGTATTTTCGTAGGCACTCATCATAGAAACCATACACCTGTACGATAGACAGCCAGTGTACATGTTCAGACACCAACAGTTTTTTTTATGAATAGGACACCAACAGTTTAGGCAGTGAAATACAGTAGCAATAAGAACTGTACCTGTGTTATCTGACGGCTCTCATGATTTCCTCTGATGAGAGTTATTCTATCTGGATATCGCACCTGACAATCAGGAACTCCTTGGTTGGGAAAAGCAGTATGGAAGGAGAAATAACAAATGTAATATTGTTGATGCGACAACTTTATAGAAACCACAAGGCATACTCTAGAAACATTTGTGACAGCTAGAGTCGACATTCTTAGATCAGTAAAACATGGGTGACGAGGATTGAAGAATTAAGGTTGCAACCAGGAGTTGAAGGATTATGAGCATCAGCGATTCAAATTCAGTGCAAAACATCATTTGCTAGCTGCAGTTCTTACTGCTTTCGTAGCAACTGGGGGGAAATGCTTACAGGTATCTCACAAGAACAAATGCCGAAATCTCCAAATCGAAGTTAAACAGAAAAGATGCCGTCCAGTAGTCAGATTGACTAAGGATGCTAAGGTCAAGAGAAACATAAGAGGGAGTGAAGAAAAGGGAAATATAGTTGTTTGGAGAGGAGAAAATACCTTAAGGGCAAGCAGAAGCAAAAATGTCTCAACCGAGTAGAATCCTCTATCAACAAAATCTCCAAGAAATAAGTAATTAGTTTTTGGGCAATCTCCTCCTACTTTGAAAAGCTCCTTCAGGTCATAGAACTGTCCATGAATGTCTCCACATATCTATACATATCAACAACCAACTTAGTTAGTAAGACTTGCCCCAGTAGGTAATAAACAATGACTTAAGGAAACGACTATATGTATAAATATGACTGAGTTCAGATTTCATGGTATATGTTGTAGCTTCAGTTCAAAACTGCTATACAATGACAATGAGAAGAGATGAAAATCGGCTTGAGTGAGGGCCAATGAATATTATTACTCCACACAAAAACACAATTCATAAAGAGAACAGAGAGACAGTCTGCATACAAATACAACCAGTAATTAACATTTGACAATACAGCTCCTAATTTTATAGTAAACACCGCAGCAATAATCATCATACATTGAACCGACCAAAAGGTCCTTAAACTCTACACAGGAGAAAGGCTAGGTGCAGCAACATCCTATAGCCAAAGCCGACCGGTATGTCCAAGAAACTAGGTCGAACTAGGATAAATAAAAGCAGCACACTGGCATCATACATAAGTTTGACCAATATGGACTGAACAACCGGAGGACCATGCACCACTTGTGTAAGAAACTATTACTCTAAACAGAATATTACCACTGTAATTTGTCCTTGCAGCCATACTATTAGTCTTTACACACTATAGAAGGAGACGGTAGAGTTATACTGCACCTAAGAGAAGTTTATAACTCCAATTGTATAGAAGCACGCAACAGCAAAGAGCAACAACTAAAAAGAACCAAATAGAACTTGCACTCAGACTCAGTTCAACGAAATGTTCTCCGCAACACCAGAATGCAACAAATGACAAATTTAGGTAAAATCAGAGCAGTCAGGACAACGAACCCTCTAAGTAGAAGCCCTAACTATTTCCGAAAGAAAAGACAATCAACCTAATTCCGAAAACCTAAAAGAGTCGCAGATACATTCATCGAAGTGTAGTTAATCGTTGGAACATCGAAATCAGGAAGGAAAAATATAACTTGAATTACTGGCAGAGCGGGTCAAAATAGGAAGCATACAGTGACAGGGGCGTCCACGCGCTGAACGTTGCTCTCTTCGACGAGAATCTCCATAGCTTTCAAGCACAGAGCCTTGACTTCCGATTCTTTCAAAGGCTCGCACTTCTTAAGCTGCTCAATCTGCCTATCTAGGTCTGACATCTCGACGCAGTGCCTAATTGCTTCCTTCGACACGGAATTGAATAAAATTTGGAAAGCGCCGAAGATCCTCTCTAACAGACTACTGCTCAGCTGAAAAAAGTTTCGCAACTTGGAGGGTTTGGAGGTGGTTTGATTTTTGTATTTGGAGTGGGATTTGGATAAAAAAAATTGGATTTTGTTTGGTTCATAGTATTTTTAAATAATTAGTTATTTAAGATATTATTATGTTGGGTGAGATTGATATTAAATTTAAAAAGTATAAATATTTTTATTTGGTATAGGATATTGAGTGATAGGGATTAGGAATGATTAGATGTGTTGTGTGTTCTGGTTTGTAATGTGATCATGTGGTTTTGTAACTTTTAATCCTTTCGTCAGCCACCCTAGTTAAGAATGGATAGCTTCATGGTGGATCAGACCATGAAACCACACTAAAGAACCGTTAGAACAGCTCAAGCTTTGCTTGTCACGTCTTCCTGAATCAGAATAATTGAAATCTCAAAACCCCAAATCCAAAACTTGTTAAATAGGCTTGGTGTAGTTCTGTTAAATAGGCTTAGTGTCAAATATCTCCTGAATTAGAGTTGTGAAGAAGTGAAATGACCACCTCCAAATCAACTTGCAACAAAACATTACGATAACCTAAATCTCATGCAAGTCGGAGGCCATAAAGAGCTGCACGGAGTTCTGCATGAGTAATTATACACACCAAAATTTGCAGCAAAAGCCACCATACAGATACCAGTCGTATTTTGAAGTATACCTCCACCTGCTGCTGTACCGTTAAGGCAAGTATTATTCGTCCTCTCCGAAACCTCAAAGCCTCGAAACCTTGAAAATCGTATTTTAAAAGAAAAGGGTTAATGTTTACCCAACCTATGAGTGGTTTTCTGAAAATGGTCTGACCTATTGGAAATGTTTTTTGTGGCATAGTTTTTTGGTCAGTTGTGACCGAAATCGGTCAACATCAAGTTTGACCATTAAATTAGATGGGATTTTGACACCGTTAAGGCTAGTATTGTTCGTCCTCCCATATAGGTTGTATTCCCAACCACGTAGACATACATAGTAGTCCACGTGGCGGGTTAAATTTTTTTACCCACTTCAAGCGAGAAGGACACATCCCCATTAACTCTGCACCTTCATCTTCTTTGTTGATTGCAACATCTTCATCTTCTTTGTCGATTACAGTAGGGTTCACAATGACCGTCATATACATTGCTTCCCTTGACATCTTCTCAAGATTCTCCTCCACCCTTGTAGGCCGATAAAAATATTGATTTCACAACTTATCCCTATTCTTCTATTGTTTGCCTTAAAATCACTCCTTCTCAAGTGTTTAGGGTATTGTTTGGGTTCGATTGGTAAAATGGAGACTACTTCATCGACATCCACTGAATCAGTTGGATTGACATGACATCAAAAGTTGTGTAGGCACAGACAAGAAGCGCATCTTCTCATCTTATCAACGGTAGGGAGGTAGTTCTATGGGTAGCTGGCGACATAGAGAATCTTCTTTGATGCAGTTGTACGATCTATTCTGCAAGCTACGAGTTTCGTGGCTGTGGGTATGGTTATAAGGGAACAATTCTGTTATATTGTCTCAACTACGGGCCTTATCATCCAGCACATTATGGATCCATTGACAATCAAATTCCTTGCAATTTGGCGAGCTCTCCTTGCTTCTTCGACAAGACCTTCAAAAGCGATCTCGATTTTCTGAAATTTTGTTAAAACTGTTCGTCTCATCAACTCCTCAAGTCTAGATGTAAGAGTTGGTCAAGTTTTACCTAAATGTCGTTCCTTACTCCGATCTTTCCCTTTAATTTCACTTCACTAAATTTCTTGTCTGGAGAACAGCGTCACCCATCTAGTGGCACATGAGGCTCTTCGTTATCCAAACTAGCTATGTTTTGCAATTACACTACTGTATTCCCCCTTCGGGGTAACCTCTTTTCTCTTTTTGGAATATCACGACCTAATATCTTAGACAAAAAACCCATATTTTTTTTATTCCATGTGGAATCACGATTTTGATTATCTTGGCTCATGTTTATTAGCAACTTATAGGTAGTATTAGCAACTTAGACATAGTTATTGACCATATATAAAGTATGAAATCATACTTGAAATGAAGAAGTTATGCTCGAAATAAGATGATAAAAAGATATTTTTTAAACTCGTAAAAATAAAATCAATATTTAATTTCGATAGATTCTTTTTTCAAGACGAATGTTTTAAAGAACATAAAAATCAAACATAAATTGAGAAAATTATGTTCATTTTAAAAAAGTAGGGAGATAAATACAATTTTTGAAATAGCCAAACGGCCTACTTTAATATGAACCATTAGATTAAAAGGTTGGGTAAATGAATGATTTAACGGTCAACATTCAATTAATAGATGCTCAATTATGTTTTCACCACCACATGCAACGATAATAAATGAAAAATTCGTAACATCTTGAAGCCGTTTGCCTTATATTTCTACTATTTAATCACTAGTGATATATATTAGGCCCTGGGATCGGGCCGGATTCGGTTACTCGTAACCGGTCAAACCGGATTTTTGAGTTACCCGATTATTAAAATCACTAATTGATCCCAGATTGGTTGAAATGTTTGGGTAGCCTATATCCGAATTGCCCGTATTATATCCTAATTTTTGCTTAAAATAAAAAAAAAGCCGGCCTAATAACCGATAACAAGGTAAATCGCATTAGATTCTAAACATCAATATTCAGTTATCATTATATCCATTATCCCGATTAGACCTATCCAATTAACGGCTCGACCGAGGCCAAAATTCCCAACCCTTATATATATGGTAGAAAGTTGAAGTCGGCCATCGGACACCCCAATAATCTAGTTTTGAGAATTTATAAATCAGAAGTGGCCCCACCCACATCCGCACCTACCTAAGTTACACGACACGAAAGAATCCGCCACCGCTGGCAAATATTTAAAATATAAAAATATAAATTAGGGGTTGAGACTTGAGAGATAAGAGTTTTCTTCGAAAGAAATCAGAGAAAATAGTTGAGAGTTTCCACTTTCCAGACAGAGAGAAAGAGAGAGAGAAGAAAGTATACGACGACGGTGGCAAGCCGGACAGCCGCCCTGATACTTCCGCCGTGTTTCCATTTCTCTGCCACAACCACCATGCCCTCTATTTCTAATTCATTTTTCAAATTTTAAGTAATAATACAAGAATAATTTGTAAATTTGTAATTCCAAATTCAATTCAATCTCTCTCTCTCTCTCTCTCTCTCTCCCTCTCCCCCCCTCTCTCTCTCTCCGTTTTCTTCCAATTCCACTGATCGGAAACCCGGCTTTCAGCACCAGTTTTAAGGTGATCATATTCATACCTAAATCCTTACTATTGATTGTAATTCAATTGTTGCATTAGATTTTAATTTAGCTGCGTTCAATTTACTTCAATCGGATTTAGTGCTTTTTTTCTTTTTCTGTTTTAACTTTTAATTTCCCTGTGCTTGGTTGTCATGATGTCGCTCCCTCGATCATCGGCTAACTTGAATTTAGGTTTAGATTTTGTGGAATTGGGGGATTGGAGACTGGAATTAGTTGTCTAGATCAAACAGCTTGATGTATGATTTGATGGCCTTTTCTTTGTTTTTTATTTCGTCGGATTCCAGCTTTCGTATACAGGTTAATTAATTATTGGGTTTGTCTTTGATTGATTAGTTTCCTTATACAGGGTTTAGCACAGAGATGGCATCTTCCTACGATGCTTGGATGAAGGAGTACAATGAAGCAGCAAAGCTTTCTGATGATATTACTGCAATGATATCCGAAAGGACTTCTCTGCCTTCAACTGGACCTGAGAGTCAACGCTATGCTTCTGCTACCCGGAGGAAGATCACCATATTGGGGACCAGACTTGATAGTTTGCAGTCCCTTTTGACAAAGCTTCCCGGAAAGCAGCAAGTGTAAGTTGCTTTTTGACTTACTAGTTAAAATGCCCATACGCGTGCCTATGCCATATGACGTTCATATCTCTCTCTAATCTTATGATCCATTCTTTACATTGCATATTCTGTTTGTTACAGTCGACTTTCTTATCTAGTGTTACAACCCATGTACCATGGGTGCATAAACTTCAATCTTGTGCAGACATGACATTGGAATCGTAGTTAACCTTATAATAATAGTTTGGGCTTTCTATTTCCATATGTTGACTTGTGTTTTGGTTATTGTCAATGTGGTTACCACAATGACTTCAGAGGCTATGGTGAACAATATTTCTCTGTGCTCGTCTCATATATTTTATGATTGGTGTATACAGATCAGAGAAAGAAATGAACCGCCGAAGGGATATGATTGGGAACTTAAGAACAAAAGCCAACCAGATGGCTTCCACGTTGAACATGTCAAATTTTACTAACAGGGATAGTTTGTTAGGCCCTGAAATAAAGCAAGCTGATATTATGAATCGGACAACTGGTTTGGACAACCAGGGCCTTGTTGTTTTCCAGCGCCAAGTTATGAGAGGCATGCAACTGTTCTACATCTCTATTTTCATATGTTATGGTGCTATAGTATGATATTGATCTTAAGTTGATATTTGTCTTTGAACAGAGCAAGATGAGGGCCTTGAGAAGCTTGAGGAGACAGTGATAAGTACAAAACATATTGCATTGGCAGTCAATGAGGAACTGGATCTTCACACCAGACTTATTGTATGCTTCTTGTTTTATTTCATACCGTCTTTCCCAAAAAAACGTGCTGCTTGTCTGCTCTATGTGAATCATGCATTTTTTCTCTTGAATTTGGCAGGATGACTTGGATCAGCATGTGGACGTAACAGATTCCCGCTTACGGGTAAACTCATGTCTTTGGTTGCATTTTCTTAAGAAATAATTACATCTGAGTTACTGATCGCCAATACGACTAGTATATATCTGAGAGGTCATTGGCATTGTTATATCTATATGCTCATTTGTTTTATCTATCCCACACTTAAGTGAACTCTTAAAAACAAAATCCTTTTGCATGTTTTATTATTATTTAAAAATAAATAGAAGTGATTACTGCACTAGCCTTCCGCTCTTGCTCGTAAGCGCACCAAAATTCATTATCGCCTTTGTCCATTGCCTTTGTTTTTTAGTTGGTTGATATGTTTAGGTTAGCTGTAGGAGAAGTTTGTAATATAGACTCTATTGCTAACCCTGAACAAGTTAGCGGGCATAGTGCGAAGTTATCTTGGTAGAAGAATAAAAGAGTTGCAGCGGGCAATATTAATGTGACTGACTGTTATTGTGGATTGATGATTCATTTAATTAATTGACCGAATGGTGGGTTGAATATATCAGAGAGTGCAGAAGCAATTAGGAGTATTGAACAAGAGGACCAAGGGAGGTTGCAGCTGCATGTGCATGCTTCTGGCGGTGATTGGGATAGTGGCTCTGGTTGTGGTCATATACATGCTCATCAAGTATTTATGATGGAAGCACGGTAAGAGGAGCGAGTCAGTTTCCAAGTTTAACCCATGTCTCTGTCTGGTTATGCAACAACTAGTCGTCTTCTTCCCGTTGTTTTCCCCTTCCCTTTGCCTTCTGTTTGGAATTCGTGCTCTGTTTTGAGGTGGCAGAAGTACACTATATTAATTACCACCTCTGCTTCTAAAAAACACTCTGTAAATGATCCCCCCTGAAGTGGGGTTTGGTGTGTTGGTCAGCTAAGGTCATGTTGCGCGTATTGGTGTGAAATTTTTCGAATTAATTCTCTGCGTCAATGCTCTTTCTTAATGTTAGCTTCAGTGATTCTCCCTCCCATTTTCTCTTCTCCACTCCGGGACCCTTCTGGTGGTTCACCGCCCTTTCTGTTTTCTTCGCCTTCTTCTTGACTACGACCCCCTTCTCTGTTTCCTCTCTTGCTTCTTCGTCCCGCTTTCCTCACCCCTTCTGACTCCCATGCCGATCAGGAACCCAAGAGATGTCAGACTACCAAGCACGCATCCCTTAATGGCGTAGATGGAGAAGCCATAAACAAAGGAGCGAGCTACCCACAGTGACGATGAGAGCTAGGTTGTAGGCAGTGTAACAACCGACCATAGAAGACTCCATTTGTTCAACCCATGGGCACTAATTGAGAGATACCCAAATTGAATAATCCGAGATTTAATGGCAAACCATCTAACATCCGATATGATGATAAAAACAATCTAGACAATCCAAGCAAAGCATGGTACTACAGAACGTGACATCCATGTAGATGGTCCATCACCCAATCATCCAGAATTCTTGCTCATGAGCAAATACATCAATAGACCAGAAAAATCCCATGAATCCCCTGAGAGTATATACAACAAAAAGCATATACAACATGGCCGGATCCTCTAGCAGTAGTTAGCCTGCACAGTCTCCAATGTCATGCTACTTGGTACGTCCTCCTCGAGCTCTACTAGGTGGCATGGTATCTTGAAGTCTAGTTCAAGCACATACAAAGAATTTCAATTCTCTGTTCATCTTTCTCTATCATCTTTTTATCTTTTTACTTTTTACAAAATGTTTAATAACATAACATTAATATAATAATTTTTTTTAGAAACAATGATGTTATAATGACGTAACAGATATAACAGTTTATATATAACGTGAACATAATAAAAACACATAACAAACTCGTAAAATGTATATATCACCAATATAAAAGAGTGGTAAACTAGACATAATGATGATGAATTCAACTACTCATAAGGTGTATGTAACAATAACATAACGAGTCTGTAACATGATCATATGAGCGACATAAGATGCTCAGACAATGACCACACCTATGTGATTTTTTCCAGTTTTTTTGTTCCGAAACTACTTCGAATCAAATCAATTCGTTTGACTTTTTAAACCATTGGATGGAATTTGACCGAATAGTAGCCTAATCCGACGGCCAAAACCTATCGGACCATCTCTCTCAACCAGATGATTTGCCCGGTTGTCTTGGTTGAACTTTCATTGAAGTTGACACTAGATAGGGGTTGAATATAATTATTCTCCCTCCGTCCGACCACCGCCTCCGGTCCTTTCCAACACTTCCTCCTCCTCCTCCATTCAAAAATTTCCTACCTTAAACTGCGTTGACAATCTCTCCAGGAAGGCTTTTGGAAAAGGAAAAAGATATGAGCGCAGTGGCAGCAGTTCCAAAGGAAGCGATCGAGGTGATTGCACAGAGCGTAGGCATCTCCAATCTATCCCCTGAGGTTCCCCTTGCTCTTGCTCCTGATGTCGATTACCGCCTTCGCGAAATTATGCAGGTACCAATCCTCCTCTCTTTCTTCTCGTTTATCGTTTGATTCTCAGTGTAATGACAATGGACTAATTCTTTTTTGAAGGAATCAATAAAGTGCATGCGCCACGCAAGGAGAACTACTTTGACTTCCCAAGATGTTGACAGTGCTCTTGCCTTGAGAAATATTGAGGTCCGTTTCTGTTATCTTAATTAGTATTTGTTGATCTTTTCTGGATTTTAGTTTGTTTTACCATTTGCTTCTGGCTTTGCAGCCTGTTTATGGATTTACTTCCAAGGACTCACAGCGCTTCAAGAGAGTTGCTGGACATAAGGATCTCTATTACGTTGATGATAAGGCTTTGGAGTTCAAAGATGTAAGCGAAAAACTATTTTCGTGGAGGAAAGTTTGGAAATGTCGTTTTGTATTATTCTGATTTCGTTTCTCCAATCTCTTCCTTCAGGTCCTGGAAGCTCCTTTATCTAAACCTCCTCTTGAAACTTCACTTACTGCTCACTGGCTAGCGATTGAAGGCGTTCAACCCGTGATTCCGGAGAATCCTCCACTTGAAAGTATATATATGCCTATCTGATTGCAATGTGTCGTTTGGTGCATGCCTTATGACACTCTGATTGGATATTAGATGTTTTCTCGGTGCACAGATCTTATGCGTCACTATGTGAATTGATGGATGATGTGAGAGCTATCTTGATTCGAATTCTGGAATTTTCTTTCCTTTTTTTATTTATTTATTGCAGCAATAGCAATGCCTGCTGATGGGAAAAGGTCAGACTTCAAGGACGATGGTCTTCCTGTTGACATTAGATTGCCTGTGAAGCATGTGCTATCAAGAGAACTTCAGGTGGAGTTGATATGAGTTATACCCTGCATTCTGCTCTCTTATGTAGTAATCATATTGCTCTTTTAAGGCTTACATAATGTTTTACATAATAGGCCTTTTTGGTTGCACTTCCAGCTTTACTTTGATAAAATCAAGGAGCTTACCATGAGGAGGCCCGACTCAATCATATATAAGCAAGCTTTGCTGAGCTTGGCAACAGACTCGGGACTACATTCTTTGGTCCCATATTTCACACACTTCATTACAGATGAGGTGAGCATTTTATGTTGATTTCTACAAGTCTGTGATTCGCTTCTAACTTTATAGTTGTCGTCTTTTTTTATTTTATGCTCTAAGCTTTGTTTCTGTGTCTCTGGTCTCAGGTAGCACGGAATTTGAGTAACTTGTCCCTTTTGTTTGCATTGATGCGTGTTGCACGAAGTCTTACCCAGAACTCCCACATTCATATAGAACCTTATGTAAGTAGACCTGGTTTTGATATGCAGTGAATACTACTCTGATCAGCTCAAGGTTCCTTTTAATGTGTGTCCTTTTCCAGCTGCACCAGCTGCTACCATCTATTATTACCTGCTTGGTTGCGAAAAGGTTGGGACACAGATTGACAGACAATCATTGGGAATTAAGGAATTTTACAGCCAATCTCATTGTTTTAATATGCAAAAGGTAAGGACTGTTGTAGGTAATTAATTCATTTCATTATTTTCACGAATTCAATTGCTTGATTTTGTTTGTGTGTTTGTATGTAGATTCGGCCATGTTTATCACAATTTACAACCTCGTATTACAAGGACACTGCTGCATGCATTCTTGGACCCAACTAAGTCATTACCTCAACATTATGGTGCAATACAAGGACTAGCTGCCCTAGGACCCAGTGTGGTACAAGCACTTGACTTTGCTTTTGTATTTTAAATTAATTGACAGATATCACTAGCATTTTGGACTAGTCTGACTGCTTAGTACATATGTGCTTATCTATTTGCTCAGTTTGATACTGGTTACCATCTGTCCTGGATCTCAGACTCTAAAAGGGTTGATTCTTCTCTTTGGATAGGTTCGTCTACTTATACTACCAAATATAGAGCCATATTTACTACTTGTCGAACCTGAAATGCATCTTGAGAAGCAAAAGAATGAGATGAAGAGATATGAAGCTTGGCGGGTCTATGGGGCGTTGATGGTTAGTTTCCTGAACCCCAGTCAAATAACTGTTATTTCTTTTTCTTTCTGGGCATCCTGATAAAAACATAGCCATATCAGCATGCAGCTGGTTTGTGTTTGCATGATCGGCTCAAAACCTTACCCAGTTTACTGACACCACCAACTCGTTCGATGTTGAAGAGCAATGGGAAGATGGTGACATCAATGTCAAGTATATATTCAGTTAGTAGCATTCTTCTACATATATTATCCTTTACCTGTAGTAATCTTTTTGTCTGATTTTGTTATGTGGACACCAAAGATAAACGCAAGGCAAGCTCTGACAACTTGATGCAGCAATCACCGCTGAAGAAAATGACAACAGAAGGTGCAATGGGAATGGCATCGATGCAAGGTGGGAGATTCCCTCCAGGGGTAGGTGGTGTATCATCATCTCAAACAATTTCTCGAGGTGAAAACACGGTAGGAGGACGAGCAGGAAGAGAAGAAGCTGGTGGCTTGAAAACATCCATGGTGCTTGCCCAGGCTTGGAAGGAAGATATGGGTGCTGGGAATTTGCTAGCTTCACTCTTTGAGCTCTTTGGTGAAAGGATGTTTTCTTTCACTCCAAAGCCAGAATTGTCCTTTTTCCTGTGAGATATCCAGCCATCCAACCCTCAGTTGGTAAATTAATTAGTCCTAACAGTAAACTACATCATTGTCATTAACTAAGATATAGAGGATGACTTCCTTGTAATTTGACTGACCTGAAACAAACACGTGTGTAACACACATGCTACCTAAATCTCATCTACGATTTGATTGGTGTAACAGTTATTATCGAGTATTTTGAAGGAAAGTTAATGGATTTAAATTGAATAAATTTATATGATTTAGTTATATTATTCGATATATTTGGATATTAACCCAATATTATGTTTTATTTAAAAAAGCAATTAATGATATTCCACCATATATTGTTTGTATCAAGTGTATGTTTCCATCAAATTGTTTCCCCTAATTTAATAGTGGTTTACGATAGTTGAACAATTAAATAAATTTTTAATTTTTTTCCTTAAATTTCAAAGTTTTTCCAGTTGCAAGTATAACAAAAAACCAGCAAATATGGGTACAATATATATTCATTTATTACTCCCGAAACTAAAATGGATGAAGAACAAATATTCTATCCAAATATTACCAAGCACCCAACTCCGTTTCAACCCATAATAATCATATTGTCTCGCAACTTAATTAACATGTAACCCATTTAGTCTCGAATCCAACCCGACATCTCAAGGTTGTAATATTAGGCTGAGGTAGTGAACAAAGGAGCTGGATTAAAAAAGACAAGACAGACAGGCAGCAAGACTGGACAAATAAACAGAATAATACAACTTGAGCTTCATAACCAAATACGCACAGCATTAGCGTGAACCCTAATCATCTTAATTACCCATTTGGTAGTCATCCAGAAACAAAAATTGTAGGGATGAATCAAAAGAAGAGCTTTCGTGGAGAAGGTGTTGAACCACCGGCTTTGAGAGGAAGGGAAGAGGAGGTTTCTTGGGTCTCTTTCACCTTGTCAAGCAGTTTAATTGCCTTTGGATCAGCTAGAAGTGTCTTCTGAAATGACTGTGAGAAACCAGTTGCAATTATGGTGACGTGAATCTGTCCATTGAAACGTTCATCCACCACTGCACCAAATATTATGTTTGCAGATGAATCTGCCAAACTTGTGACAACCTGTGAATAGCCAATGACAGTAAGCGAAAGCGAAAGCGAGAGCAGTCAGTCAGTCGTATCGTATCTACAGAGTTGAAACAGTACCTGGGAAACTCTGTTCACTTCTTGTAGGGTTATGTCCTTCCCACCAGTTATGTTGTACACAACTCCTGTAGCTGATTGGATGGATGATCCCAAGAGGGGTGCAAAAGTTGCTTGCTCAGCTGCTTCTTCAGCTCGGTTTTTCCCCGACGATCTCCCAACTCCAAGCATTGCCGTCCCTGAATTCTTCATCACTGCCTTTACATCAGCAAAATCAACATTAACCAACCCAGGTACCTGCATGAAATCAAGGTAGATGAGTAACCACCATCCCGATCTAGTTATATTAGGTGGCAAGGGATGAAATATTCAGTTCCTTGTTTCCATCTCCTAGTGACCCAGCAACATGCAAGAAACTCACAGTAATAATATCAGAAATCCCTTGAACACCTTGGCGTAAAACATCATCAGCAAGAAGGAAAGCATCTTGAAGTCCCGTCTGCTCATCGGCTATGTCAAGCAAGCGGTCATTGGGTATCACTATGAGAGTATCAACATTTTCCTGCAATCTCTCAAGAGCTGCTACTGCCTGCAATTTATTTGCATGAAAGAAAGAAAGATTTATGAGATCCAAATCAACCGACAACAAGACTAGTCATTCAAGATGGGACTTCACTTCACTTGCCTGCAGAGATCTTTTCCGTCCTTCAAAGCTAAATGGATACGTAACTACACCAACAGTAAGATAACCTGCCTCCTTTGATATCTGAGCCACCACAGGAGCAGCTCCAGATCCTGTGCCACCACCCATACCAGCTGTTATGAACACAAGATCCGAACCCTTTAGAGATTCAGCTATAGCTTCTCTCGATTCCTCTGCAGCCTGCTCTCCCAACACAGGATTTCCACCAGTACCTGCAAGTATCTCTACCGATTTACCAATTTCCAATTAACGAACACCACTCAGATCAGATGTCCATATATGATATACCTAATCCACGCGTCAACTTCTCTCCGATTCGTAGAGGGTTCTGAGCTTCAGATTGCAACAGTGCTTGGGAATCTGTGTTTATAGCATAAAAATTGACACCCTGAATCGAAAACAATGCTTCATCAGCAATGAATCACTTTCAAGCCAAAACAAATTCTTTTATCACAATCACAGTCTTAGACGAACGTGGATGCTCATAAAATTAGACATCAAAAGATAAAAAAAAAAAATTATGCATCAAAGAGCCAAGTTAGTATATGAAGTGGACACAGAAGAGCAGCTCGCGAGTAGTAAGTAAGCAAATAGAATAATAATGACACACAGGCGCAGCAATATCTTAATTCAATTTGGAAGGAGAACAAATAAGTGCCTCCCATACAATCAGCCAGAGGCCTGGATACTGGATAGCGTTGTAATTTGAATAGATACACAAGATTAGAGCAATCCAGAACACAAAACAGGAAAATGATAAATTCCATGTCCATTTCAAGTTCATCGGAGCTGGAAAAGAAAAAACAAATACCTGCAAGCCGCTGAGAATCATGCGATTAACAGCATTGTTGCCGCCGCCGCCAACACCAATTACCTTAATTTTGGCATTCTCAATTGGGTCAGAACAGCAGCTTACGACCTTGTGATATCTCCGTGGCTTGTACGTATGATTAGTCCTCTGCCTATGAGGAGACAGCAAGGAAGAGAATGATGAAGAAGAAGATGCATGGGGTTTTGCCAGCTGAAGCTGGAACTGAAATGTCGCCATTTTCTCTCCTAACCGTGATAATGAGAGTGAAGGGTTTTAGGGTTTTAGATATGCTTTCGGTTCAGATTTTCAAAACTAAACATTTTCACAGCCGATATTTCTCCCATGGGGATTAGGTGGACCCACCCGTCAATAATTTACTTTTTTTTTTTGTTATAAAGGGTTGATCAGAGTGGAGTCCAACAAGAACATCCCCGTACCAACACGAGGGCAGGAAAGGAATTCAGAAGTGGATATGCAAACAAACAATTTATAAGTGAGCTGCCCACCCTGGCTCTAAATCCTTTCCCTTGCTAATCTGGCAATACGATCAACGACAACAAATCTCGATCGTTGACAATGCGTTACTTGGATCTGGGAAAAGCTCTCAAGACTGGCCATCACCGAAGCAATCAAAGATGCGCATGCCCAAGGTCACCTTTCCGGAGGCTGATGAAGTGATATTATCAAAGTCTTGCTATCCGAAAAAATATTGATCAATCCCACCACTGTGACGGCTAACCGGATTGTCGAAAGCAAAGACCAAGCCTCCACCACCAACGGCTCCTGGCAAACAAGACAACTTGCCCTCCCATCGATTGCATTCCAACAGAGTTATACAGAACTACTATGTATCCCATCTGTTGGACGTTGTACTTAAACGAGCCGTCACACAATAAGGTAAAGTCATACCCGTCCGGCGGTGAGTCTGAAACTGATGAGGTGCGATTAGAGCAGTTGTGAAGACGATGCGACCTCGAGAAAGCCGCCCACATCCCAACTTCCTTACGGGAGCAAAAATCCATCGCATTAAGATCAGCTCCGACAATGTTGAACACAGTCCAACATGCGAAAGCCGCTCTAATTGGAATACTTTGATCCACACAATCTCTTATACAGATGCAATTATATTTACTTGTCACATTGGGTATCTCTAAAACAGATTCCATGTGCACAATTAATTTCATTAAAGAATCACCACAGACTATGTTGTACATGTTTTATAAGAATCTAGGTAGCGTGTCCACATTGTGCCTAAACGAAAATCTATAACCATGGAACACAGAAGTAAGGTCGGCACTTGTGGGCAGGTCCCTCCTAAGGTTAAGGATGAACGCTTTGATAAAAAGAGGACAATTATTCAGATTGAATTGCTTATGTCAATAAAAAAAGACCCTCCACCCAAGATTTCCAACCAAATTGACAACCCCTAGAAAGAAATCTTCCACACTAGAGATATTTAATTACAGGAAAAGAAGGACGATATAAGCCAGTAGTGAGAAACATACCTAGATTAGTGTTATTGCGACATAGCTTATTGGAGGACCAAATGCCTTCACCGATTTCAACCTTGACAAGAGAGGGGGGGGGGTTTATTGTATGGATAACTGTCAAACAATTAAGGGTTTGAAGAGATGCAACTATTCGTTGCAAAATTGCGTTTAAATTTTTTTATTAAAAATAAATTTAATTTAAAGATAGACAATTGGGAATATAAAAAAGAACGTGGTTACGTCAATGCGTTGTAACTATTAACTAACCCTATATAGATATATGGATATTCACAATTCTAAATTAAAAAAGTATCCCTAACAATCATTAACCATGTACCCTATAAATTTGGCGGGTGGAAACCTAATCATAAGGCAGTATCTGCTGCCTGTTGGAGTACAAGTTCAACAATGAACAATATCTATTTCTTTATCAATTCACTTAATCATTACTATAAGTTCTAACCTTCATATACCAATCACCTATTTCATAAACTTCAATATACCCTTAAAAACGAAAAAGTATAGATCAACGGACTTCCCACCTCAATTTATTAAGTAAGTTGTAATTGTAACAGTAACACAATATAAATTAAATCAAAGTGTGCATTCAAACTATTACCAATTGAAATGCAAAACGAGTGCATACCACAACATACATCAATGGATCGTTATACATCAACTAATAAGATAGTAACAACCCATTATCCGGGGTATAAACATCCAATCATCAAAAGTAATCAAAAGAGTGTTGCATGTGTTTATACACGGGGGAGTAAAAAAGTAACAACAAACAACAAAACGCTCGGAAATGAATATGTATTAATATTACACCCTCACCAGGAACACCACATACCACATAGAGAAACTAACCTACACTGAAAATATGAAGCATATTGGTAGAGTTCTTTTCATAAAATTGCTTCTAATGTATTTATAAAATGCTATCAAGTAGGCTTTGTTCCAATCATGGTTGCAATTACAGGTTGTCGGAATTTCATACTGTTTCAGTCGGCTGGAATAGCACATGGATGCTAAGCATTCTTTTATCACGAGAGACCAACATCAAGGTCTCCGAACAAACCATTGAAACCAACTCACGAACTAGATCCACCCAGATCTTCGATCCAAATAGAACGAAGTGCACCAAACAAAAATGATTGATTCACAAGTAGTTGAACATCAAATATTTGCAAACACAAAACAAAGTGACGGGAAGGTGCAATAGTAATTTCAACATGTCCATGTATTAATTTGGCAGTCGAAAGTACCAAAAATGAAAATTACAAAAGTTATGAACACAGGAAATTATAGTAAATAATACATGTGACCAAAATGGGAATTTCATAAAAGTTTTCAAAATAATCAGAAATTAAAAAATGATGGACGGTGGAGATTAAAATCCACAAATAGGCGGCCCATATTAAATTCTCTAAATGGGAGTATCGGTATTTCGAGAATACTGAAGAGTTTTCCTAATAAAAAATATTATGTTTTATTCCGATATCAAACTCTTTACACTGCCGGTTTGAGCCGGCTCAATTCAAAAGTTTTCTAACCCGCTTTAATAAACGGTGAAACACTCTGGTCGAACCATCAAACCATAAATCCTCAAACTCACTAGTTCGATCTCCGGTCCGATTCCAAAAACCATATTAGAGTAGACCAAGTCGTCCACCGTTGTGTACACACCACCATATATCTCATTTCCCCAGTTATTCTATTTTGGTCACATGTCAATCTTGAATCAAAATACTTATTGACTTGTGTGAAACTGCTTGATGTAACTATAAATTTTGTAGAAACTCAAGTGTTAGAAGCGCGACTCAGAAAGATGAATGAGTGAATAAACAATATCCCTAAATACAAGAGACTGTTTCTCAGCTTCATCTTTAAAGCTGTGTAACTAGTGAGAAGTCTAGAAGGGTAGTCTAATACGCATGATGATGTGTGGCAAGTTGTGGAAATTCTTGTGAGGCCTTTATGTCCTAGATTGGTTTATTGTTTAAAATGTTCACTTGGATGTTGTGCGGTCTAGGTACTACAAAGAAACTGGCAAATGGTTGTCAGGATCTGGTCACCGACGGAGGTGTGTGCGACTGGGCTCTTCGCAGGGGGTCTTTGGTTTGTCACATTTAGTGGTGTATGCGAATAAAATCATCACAAGCTTAGTTATGGTCGTAGGATAATTGCGACTAATTTAGTCGCAATTATTTCGTTTGTTAGCACGCATGCCTGTGACTAGATGGGCCAGCGACGATGGTGACTGCGACAATTAAGGGCAAGCAACCAAGCTTGTCACAGTCAGCTCGCGACTAAACAATACTGCGACAAAATTGTTCGTGTTCTTTACCCTCGTTGTGTTGTTTGCCCTCGTTGTGTTGTTTGCCCTCGTGGAATAGCTAGCATCTGGTTGGTACTTTCTTTATGTCATTTGTCAAAATTGTGTTGATTATAATATATCATATAGATGCATTTGGTTAATGAACTAATCGATTAATGAATCCAATATGCATGCCTCCAATTATCATTATCAAGTAGATATAGTTGAATGAAGTAAAATGTGTAGTACATGAATGTGACTAGTTTAATGAATCCAATACTAGCTTTATGTAGTAGAATGTTTAATTATGTGTACTCTTCTTATGTTATGACTTGTTGGATGATAGTATCGGTACTATGGTTGTTATGGACTCATGTTTGTTGTGTCTTTTCTATTGTTTGGATAGTTTGTACGTGGGTTTCATAGTAATATTTGGTAGTTGTAATGTTTGGTTGGACATGGTTTGTCGCACGGGCCCTGCAACTAAATATCAGTGATCGTGGCCACTAGTGACTAATGGTCCCTTGTCTCACGCAGCATGCGACCAAATTTTTCGCACGTGGCCTGCAACCTGCGACTAAATTGGTCACGGGCGGTTCACCACCCTCGACTTGCGACTAAATTGGTTGCAGGCGGTTCGCCGCACCCGCCCTACTACAGAATTGATTGCACACATGTATTCACACTTGGCCTGCATCAAAATTGGCCGCACGCTTTTTGTCACAAGCTGTAGTACAACTAACGTTGTCGCACACAGCCTGTGACTAACTTGGTCGAACTAGTTCCTGCGAAAAAGCACGCTTTGTCATAACATGAATGGTCGCGGGCTTTTATTGGTTTGGCACATGCGCCGCTTGCGACTAAGCTATCGCTTACTTGAAGGCAAAAAACCAGCGACCACATATGATTTTGCATGAGACTATTTTTAATCTTTCTTGTACTGAGGGGAACATTGACGATTATTGGTTTCTTAGTTGTGCCAAGTACTTTGAATCATCTATAGGTGTACTTTAAACCGTGAAGAAACTTTGCCTTGTAGTCTCCTCATCTTCCTCAAGATTCCCACGAACCGTCAACAACTTCATCTCCTTGTAATAATCTTCAACTAATAAGGTTCCTTGACGAAGAGCTTGTAACGTTTGTTTCAAATCACGCTCATAATGTGTAGGCATAAATCTCCGCATCATGATTCGCTTTATCTCGCTTGTAATTGGATTATCTTTGATTTGCCTTCTTTATCTACAAGTTTGTCCCACCATGTAACATCATAATCAATAAATTTAACAACAACGAGCTTCACTTTCTCCTCGTCAGAGTAGTTATGGCACTGGAACATGAATTCCATCCAGCCCCCAATTAAGTTAGGCTTCTGGATTCATTTTTCCTTTAAAGGATGGAACTTTAAGCTTTATACCGATAAGGTTGTACTCCCTTTGTCAACACACAACTTTTTGATGACTATTGGGGATTTCTTCGTTTTACTCATTATCTTCTCTGCCGCAATCTGACCTTCAATTTTTCTCTTTAATGAGCGGATTTTACCCAACCAATCAAATACCCATTAGAATTAAATAATATAATTGTGTTATGAATATTTTATATAAATGTAGTTGAATGCTCATTGTGTAATTCCCATTGCATTGATCATGTATTATATTACTCTCTTAATTGTATTAATATTAGAATGTATAGGTTATGGTTTCATGAGCCTATAAATAGGACTCTACATTGTATCATATCTACACATCAATAAGAAACTCTCTCCCTCTCCATATTTTCTCTTGTTCTTGTCTTCCTTTGAGTTTAGTTTTATAACACGTTATCAGCACGAATGCTGTAGTTATCTTCTCGAAGTTTCACGAAGGTTGCTATTGGCTATATCTTGCTTTCCAAAGTTATTATTTTTATTTTTCTATCTTGTTTGTTTTCATTTCTTAATTTTCTTATAGTATCGTTTTTTTAAAAACTAAATCTAAAGAAAGGAATCCATTTCTATATTCAATCATATAGAAAATGGTAGCCTTTTTCCTTTCTATGTAAATTTGATATTGTTTTCAAAATCGATTTTTGTTGATGATTGCCACCAAACGTTTTATAGGTCAAAGTAATCTATTATGCCTCTAAAGGCTATGACCTTACGTTTAATGGTTTATAGTCATTGTCTTTGTTTTATCATTTATTCGGATATGACTATTCAGTGTTTTTCCTTGATTTTATTTATTTATTTATTATTATCATTAGTGTATTGTTTATATAATTCTCATTCATTACATTATTATTATTTTTATTGGTAATGATGCATATGATACCGACTATTCTTTCATAAATCATACATGTTTATTTCACAAAATATAGTAATAAGAATTTATTATTTGCCCATAGATGTATGAATTATGTTATGACCCTAACCTATTAAAATTGCAGTTATTTCATAATTTATGTAGACTATTCATACGATTTCTATTCATTGGTTTAATGGCCATTAGTTAGCAATTATGGAATTGATATATTTTTGCTACTGTTAGCTACGGAAACAAATTGATTGAGTTTTCAAAAAAAAAGGATTGGTTAATTATTACCATTCATAAGTATTCATGATTTTTAAGTTTCTATTTGATAACAATTAGTTGATTCAATACGTGTTAGCTACCGTTTTAATAATTATATACTTAATCATTATATTTGGTCACGTTGTGATTTTTGAGATTGTGACTTTTGATATCACCAACTAAAAACATCTATTTTGAGTTGGATGCTCAAACTTATATATGCCATGAGCATAAAGATAAATAAGAATTAAGACAAAGCAAATGTTTTGATCTTCAATCACCATTATCTTTGTTACTTACAAGTTATGCATAGTAACGTAATAACGAAAACAACCATTCTTTTATTGTTATGTATATATAAATTAATTTTGTTTTATAAGTTTGAATTATGGTTTAGTGATGAATAATTTCCCGAATGAACACGAGGGAAGTCATACATACATATATATAACATATGGAATCGACCCAAAATTACAACAAGATGGCATTCTTCCCTCGTAGTGTTTAATGATTATTTTTTTTATTGTTCGGTTTATATGTTGTCTAACTTATTTTCATCTTTATAATTTTTCAAACATCACAAAATTTAGAGGTTGCGGGTTTGATGTTTCTGGCGAGAATGATATTTTTCATGATATTGGATGTCTAAATTCATTTGCAAGCTCATGACATTAGCGAAATCATTAAGGATGATAGTGTAACATCCTATCAAGACAAAGCAAAGACTTTGCTCTTTACTCGCCATCATCTCAATGATAGGCCGAAGTATGAGTGCCACGAGACACAAGTTGTTTAAAGCTATCTAGCTAATATGTCTCCAATGGAGAGACACAATATCATTCCTCGAAGTGGATGTTTTTTTTTATATCATGTCCATAGTGATAATATGTACTCTCACAAAGTCAATACTTGTGGAGGATAAGACCTACTATTTTGGTCATGCGAAAGAAATTTAGGAAATATATACTTTTCCATGAAATAGATGTGATTTGATGTTGGAAAAATTCTAATCACGTGAAAGATGGTCCAATTATCAAGTTTATTTTGATATTTTAGACCTCAAAGTGATTGTGCAAGACACATATGTTACACTATTTTTGAAAGCATATGTAACTATGCGACACCCTTTAATTCGGATGGACATAACAATTGTGGTTATACGAGAATTGTTGATCCATTAATTGGTGACATAGATGATTGAGAAATATCTCAATTTATCATTTAAACTATGTACCATTCTCATGACAAAAATGAGTATTTTATGATGAGAATCACCATAATTAATTGTGATATATATCACATCGATAGTGCACCAAGATATATGGTGTAGTACAACATTTCTCTCAAGCTTTGGATCGAGCTATTATATTTTTCACGAAGGAAAAAAAATCCTTATTCCAAATTGTTTGGGATCAAGAGAGGAACAATAATATGGTCTATGGTTATATAATTATTGAATCAATAATATTATCCTCCAATTTGTACTACACACATGTTATTGTGATTGAGATACATATATATATATATATATATATATATATATAATGTAAACTATAAGTTTACTCGTCCTGACAACTATTATTCGGCATAACCGGTGAGACCATCCCGGTTCAATCATGATGCGAATCGATATGTACCTTTATGGTCAATTTTGATGATTCCATAATCTAAAGAGTATGTTCTCTTGAACATTGTTGTGCATGATGGTCTCAACTTGGGTATTCTAAAGAAATGATTCCTAAGGTTATAGGGATTTAAGTAGTCCTTGTGACTCCCCTACTTCCCGGGAACACGAACGATTTTCTCGTTCGTCAACAAGGTTTCGTTTCTAGGAAAGCATTTTCACCTTTTCGTTACCCATTGTTGGGTAAATCTCCAACACATAACTCATTTTTGGGTTGCTTATTCTTAAATAGAGTTGATTGTTTGGATAATAATCTACTAAAGTAAGATAATTTATCTTATACACAACAATACAAAGGGTGATGTGTGTGGATCCATACACCCAACATGTGGATCAATTATTTTAATTGATGTATCAACTAGAAGGTCACATGTATATATGAAAGCAAACTAGAATTTGCGAGATTGCTAACTCAACCATTTTGGTTATGAGCATATTTTTATGATTATCCAATAACGAAAATGTGTCACTGAGACGAACATTTTCCATTTATATTATTGTGAACATGTTATTTACATGAACAACACAAATTCGCATTACGCCAAGAAATTATTATGAATTCCTCCATTATATGTGGTTTTTGGGTCAAAACCTTATACTTCCCATCATTGGATATATGGATGTGATATACACATCTAAATTGCTCCACCACAATTTATTAAGATGAGTTCTCAATTATGATTTGGAAATTATGTTGATTACGAGTTCATCGATGGTAAAATATTTACATCGTTGTCAGGAAATTTTGATGACTCGTTTGGAGGTTTATCATTCACATAATCATAATTCTCAACATTATGTGAAGAAAATCAAAGGTTGGCACAGAGATTAGATGAATAATCATCATATCATTTTGATCCTCGCACTAAACAATGTGAACGTGAAGTTCGAAAAATATATAATTCATCATTTGCCAGACACTTTACTGACCCAAACAGAGTAAAACTCTCATGTGCCAACTCGCAATGCTCCAAAGTGAAAATGATGTTGACATTGAGCAATCTAACATCACAACTGAGTCTAAAACCCGTATAAAGCATGGTAGACCACACGGTTCCAAAGAAAAAATTCCTCAAAAGTGAAATGGAGCTATAGATCCAGATGGTCAAATTGAGGTTAAGATTATTTAAACAAAGCCACCAAGAGAAACAAATAATGTCTTTGAAGAAGAGTCTCGAGTATTCGAAAGATATCAATATATATCTCAATTATCTATATCTTGGATGGAAAATATTGGAACCCCAATGAAGTCAACGTCGATGAAATATTTGCGTATAGTGCAACGCTAAATATGATAGTTGAAAATGAGGATCATTAGCCAAAATGCATGCACAGATAGAAATGATTGGCTAAATTTTTTTTTTTTTTTCAATTTGAGGCAAATTCAAATTCCCAAGAGAAATGAAAAGTTTTAAGACATCAAGTCTTTATACATTGAGATGTAAAGTATGAGTATGAGAAGTTATGAAACATCTCATTTTTGAAAGGTTTTATACAACAAACCTATAACATTTTGATTATGAGAAAATATATTCTCATGTGGTGGATGCAACTACTTTTTATTATTCGATTAGTCAGGCAATTTGTGAAGGGAAAGAGTTTGCCCCTAATGGATGTCCTTGCAACCTATATTTATGATTTTCATAATTAGAATACACATGTGTATATGAAATTCCCTTGAGGATTTATTTTGCTATAAGCAAATAATTCAAGTTCACGTGAACGATATTCAATTATATCCAATTGACGTCATATGAATTGAAAGATTGAGAGACATGGTACATTTAGCATATCATACATTTCTTTATGCATATAATTTCTTCTTCATTTCTAAGTTGATTTTTTTTTTGAAAAATCATCTTCGTCATATTTTATGGTTTCAAAATTCTTACCAAAATTTTCTTAATTTAATTTTATATTTTAAAATATGTCTCTTTTATTTTCACATAATTGGATGTGATCATCTTTTGTTACATAGATGACATACACTTTATTGAGCTCGTAAAGAGTTTCTCAAAGCAATCAACTATTGATTAGCTATAGAGTTCGAGATGAAAGATGTGGAAGATTACCACTAACTTGCCAATTGTGCATCTCTCTCGAACATGATTTTCGTATATCATTAATGATATACTAATTATATCCAACAAAAAGTTATATGGATATGACATGGCTATCAATGCATGGATGGTATTAAGATCACCATGTGACTCTATGTCCATTTTAATCGACCTTTATTCAGACACAAGAACTATTCGGTTTTGTAGTAATAATCTTGGTCATATTTGTGTTGGTTGACCATAAATTGGTCTTATGTGGTAATTTTATCACTTGGTGGGCTGTGAAACCATCTTATAAAGCCACACCACCATTTCACGAGATGATTTTATAAATCATGCATGATATATATTTTGCATATATCCTTGAGTTCCAAGAAAATGTTGCAACGTGATGTGATGATTATGTACTCTTTTTCCTTCACTAGGTTTTTATCCCATAGGGTTTTCCTAGTAAGGTTTTAATGAGGCATATTCTCATCTAATGGTCATCCAAGGGGAGTGTTTTGTAAATATTGATTATGGATGGCCATTGATCATATTGATGCATACATTATATGCACAAACTCCAATGAGTTGAAATATTCGCACTACAAATGCCCTCAAGCGATAACTTGGTTGATTTAATCACCAAGACTCTCCATACGTCAACTTTGGAGAAGCTAGTCCTAACAATGAAAGTTCGAGACATGAAGAATCTCAATTGATATCATAATGATTGGGAACGATGTTACCATCAGGGGGAGGCGATACACACTGCACTCTTTTTCCCTTAACCATGGTTTTTCCCAATGGTTTTCCTGGTAAGGTTTTTAACGAGGCAGCATCAAATAGTGTATTCGATAATGATGTCTAATTTTTACCCAATGGACATTCAAGGGGGAGTGTTATGAATATTTTATATAAATGTAGTTGAATGCTCATTGTGTAATTCCCATTGCATTGATCATGTATTATATTACTCTCTTAATTGTATTAATATTAGAATGTATAGGTTATGGTTTCATGAGCCTATAAATAGGACTCTACATTGTATCATATCTACACATCAATAAGAAACTCTCTCCCTCTCCATATTTTCTCTTGTTCTTGTCTTTCTTTGAGTTTAGTTTTATAACAAATTGTTTATTTCCATAGGGTTTTTCTCGCTATTACTCAACTTAGATTTATTAACTAAACCAAGTAACAATGATAGGTTGGTTTTTCAAATGTTGGTGTATCAAACTATCAACTAATGAGTCAAATTGAAAAAAAATCAACTGTAATTAATAAAGTTTCAAAGATTGGATAGAACGTTGATGGACTCGAATCCACTAAACTTACCAATGCATGGATGAACAATATGTAATCTCAATTAATCAGGTTATAATGGTTACGATAGTCTTAGATCGCTCTCACGACTCTAAGAATCTATTCTACTTGACATTAGACTCCTACCTCGAGCTAATCTACACCCAAGCAGAATGCACTAAAGGTGTTCGATGAAATGCCACAACTAGAATTTTGCAGAAAGCCTAGATGATCCGTTCCTCTTTGGCTTAGCAGAGGCCGATTGCTGAATCCGTTGCCGGAAGACGATGAAGAAACGCCGCTGACGAAATTTCTAATGGAGATTGCAATCGTTTTCCACGACAATTATATTCTGAAACTTCAAACCATTAAATGAGATTCAAGAAGATCTAATAATCCATATTGAATCATCTAAATTAGGGATGATTTCAATCATCTCTTTATAGGTAATCCCATATTACATAACAGAAATTGACAAACATTTAAAAACCTACCATAAAATCAATAACTTATCATAAAATTAAACTTCAAATTAATCAAACACCATAATTAGAGAGCTTAAATGAAAGTAATTGGCTGACATTTCAAAGCTCCATAATCAAACACAACGCAATGCTAAACCCAACATCATTACATGGTTAAGTTTGCAAAGTAAGTATCAAATATATTTTGATATTCAGATATTCAGATTTAATTATTATATTAAAATATGATGAAAAGATTAAATGAAGGAATGTGGAGGATGCATCGGTAAGTTTGCCAAGAGAGGAGGAAGATTGTTGAATGCTTTAGAGAGAAGAGGAAAAAATATTAAAATGATATAGATTTATAGCTCTAGAGAGAGGAGTAATTGGTGAGATATTGAGTGTGGTGATGTGTATTGTAATAGTGTTCGTTTTCTATAATTATAAAGTAGTCATTAAAGTTATAAAGTGTGCATTTTAACTTACTAAATTTATAAAGTGTGCATTTTAAGTTACAGAGTTCGGGTTATACGGTTACAGTCTAAACTGACCTTCCACATCAGCAAGGTTTTCCTTTAGTACTTCGTACGTTTAGTATAAATTAGTGGTTTGGGACCGTTGTCAGGTTGCCACTCAGCGATTAATGAATTTCTGTAAGGGGAGATTATGTCGGTATACAGTAAGGGAGTGTGAGCTATTTTGGTTAGGGACCAATTGAAGAATCAGAGTAGCGTGAAGATGGATTTCGTTGGGAGCATCCGGAAGCTCAACAACTAGAACTACAACACATGGGTGACATGTATGGAGCGAGACAAAAGAACCGACTAAAGAGAATTATGTTGTTGTGAAGTGGAAAAGAAGAGCTGGTAAAGCATTGTTTGCCATCAAGGTTACCGTTGAAGATGTCCTGCTGGATCTTAAAAGTCTCACCATGAAGGTTTACGCCTCCACAGCTTTAACGCGAAGACCACCATCGCAGTTCGAAATTGTGAACGTGGTAGTTCATCTCATGTATCTTGAGCTGTTTGGAAGCATAAGCCACCAGCTTACCATCCTGCATCAACATGCACCCTAGCCTTGGGAAGAAGGCATCTATACACCATATACTCACCTCCACTGACCGGCCATGTAAGTACTAGAGTAAAACTAAGCCTCTCCATCAGCTTCTCGAAACTCTCATGATGTGCCTTAATCCAAACGAATGGGAAATTTTTTTTGGTCAACATAGTAAGGAGGTTACCCCTCCACAACCCTCATGTAGTAATCTCCCATCTCCAGAAAATTCCTCACCTTGGTCACACTACTAAAAAGCGACCAGTCAACAATGGCCTCGATTTTCTTAGGGTCCACCTCTATCCCCCTTCCTGAGATGAAATGCCCCAAGAACAACACATCTTTTAATTAGAACTCACACTTGAAGAACTTGATAAACATCAGCTTCTTCCTCAGAGTTTCTAAAACGATCTACTAGTGCTCAACATGCTCTTCTTTGGTCTTAGAGTACACCAAGATATTCACGCTATCCATCTTCACATGCTCAACATGCTCTTCTTCGTTTGTCGAAGAATAAAATGACAAAATTTCCTTATATTCATGAAATACCTTGTTCATTATGGCCATGAAGGTTGTAGGCACATTAATCAAATTGAAAGGCATCACTAAAAATTCATAGTGACTATACCTTGTTCTGAAAGATATATTGGAGATGGTGTCATCCGCTACCCTCAACTAGTGATATCCAAACCATAGATTGACCTTAGAAAACACCACTACTCTATGAAGCTGGTCAAATAAGTCATCGATATGTGGAAAATGGTACTTGTTCTTGACAGTAACTTGATTCAATTATTGGTGGTCGATGCACATCCTCATGGTTCCATCCTTCTTCTTTACAAATAAGATCCACATTCCCTAAGGCAACACGCTTGGCCGGATGAACCACTTGTTCAACAGTTCCACCAACTCCTCCTTGAGTTCCTTCAGTTTCATTAGCGCCATTCTGTAAGGTGCGATGAAAATAGGTGAGGTACCCGCCACCGTTTCGATGTTGGAGGCCTCATGCTCATGATGCACTCTAGGTAGGTCCTCTGGAAACCTATAAGGCCACTCCAACACTACCAGCACATCCTCCATCCTCTCAGCATAGGTAACATAGACAAGTTCAAAAACTCCGCATATCCCTTTTTCAATAACTTTTCCGCCTTCAAGGCCAAAAAGAAATGATACCCTTAGTGTCCCCGTTCCTTTGTCCCCTTGATGATCACACATTCCTTCCTTGGAGAGGAGAATCTGACCTCCTTCTGCTTATAGTCTACCAAGGCTTCATGCTACTCCATCTAGTCAAAAGCCCATAACTCAAATAAAGACTCAAACCAAAAAGCCACCGTCTCATCTTCAATTAACCAGGATCAAAGAGAAAACGATTTTACTGAATTTATTTATCAGCAAAGAAAACACCCACCACGACTCCTAACCAATTTCGGATACAATTAAGGATTTTACAAAACACTTGTCGAATAGTGCACTTTTTACAACTGCAACTTTGCTTTCATATGCTTTTCATGAAACCATTAATCATGAAAAACCCGAAATTGCTATGGTTCCGAGAGTCATTTCTCTCGGATGCATCCGACAGCCGATTTAACGGTTTCAAATTATTTTCGTCACTTTCAATCTAACAGTTAGAATATTATCAGGGTATAAGGGAATTAAAAAAAAGTATTCTCTCTCTTCAACTTTTCTATCTCTCTTCTCTATCTACTCTTTTCACGTAAACTGGATACAATAATGACATAAAAATGGTGTAACGTGGATATAACGATTTACTTATGAAGTCGAAAAAATGAGCCTAGTAAAAGGACATAATAAAAAACGCATAACAAACTCATAAAGTGTATGTATCACCGACATAAAAGAGTTGTAAACTGGACATAACGATGATGAATTCAACTATTTGTAAGGTGGACGTAACAACGACATAACAAGCTCGTAAAATGGTTGTATTAGTGACATAACATGCTCGTACAATGACCACACTAATGTGCCTTTTCCAATTTTTTTGTTCCGAAACTACCCCATTTAAGTCAATTCGTCTGACTCATTTTTAACGATTGGATGACAGTTGACCCAAAAGTAACATAATCCAATGGCCCACGATCTGTCAGAACCGCCTCTCGTAACCATAGTCGGGTTGTGAAAAACCAATCTCACAACTTGAATTTTTCTTTCATCTCCCTCGCACTCTCCTTCCAGTTCTCCCAATTCTTATACAACTCCAGTTTGCTGTATTCGCTGCCCTTGATGGCCACCAGAGTCGGGTCGTGTAGTAGCATCCATACTCGGCCCCCTAGCTCGACCCAACGTCCTCTTCTCTCCCCTCTCGATCGATATACTCTAATCGAAGATTGTTGTACTCTAAACGACTTAACCTCAACCGAGATGACCGGAGTCGGTCCTCAAGCTCACGAAGTCTACCTCAATCGCCTCATTGTGGATCTGTATAACTTCATTCTTCTTCATCATTCTCTTTTGTCCAATAGTTGCATCCTCATTTCGCCTTCTTCTGTACAAATTGTTTCCCCCTTATCTCCTATGTAGCCTTTAGGGTTTCTTGTCATGGGTTGTGGTTCGTTGATTTGTAAATGTGCATTCTGCAATTATGATCAAGATAGAAACTAGGCTCTGTTTCGTTTCTCTGATTTCAGCCGTTGTGAGCTCAATGTCCAATTCGGCGGTTCCCAGTACCCAATTACAACCCTCTGCATGAAAGTAGTTATGTAGTTCAATGTCTAATTTTGTTTCTAAGATCATTGCTCTCAGAATTTGGAATGCTTTCATGAAAGTAGTTCTATAGTTGATTGTATTACACAAGCAAAAGGAGTTAAGATTATTTGTTGCTACGTTCAAAGAAAGTTGTATTCTGGAGTTGCAGTGCTTCTTCCTTTTCACCTGCGAAGAAAGTTTATACGAAGCCCAAGTGCCCAAATCTATGAATCCTTAGAGAGTTTATCCTCGTTGTAGGTAACTTTTATGTTTCTCTAAATTGTGACCCTTGGTCACTATTTTTATTGCTTTCTGATTCATAGTTTTTGGTTTGTATTTGCAGAAGATAGATTGGAAAACTTACACTAATGCACTTAAGGTGTCGTTTGGTATAGAGGAAATTAGGAGGGTTTTATCAAAACTCGGAGTAACGAAGAAACACTTGTTTGTTTAGTTTCAATTGGCCAGTGTTGTACGAAAACACTTTTCCTCCGAGCCCATATTTCCTCTCAAATGTGCAGTTTTCAAATATATGGTGTTGAGGATGTTTTCTTCAAAACTCTAAGTTTTCGTAAACAATAGATAGATATTGTCATTATTACCCCCAACTTCCTTTACGACTATAACGACTATAACAACCGAGGTGGGAAATAAAAGTGGGGTATTGGTTTGATTAGCCAAAGCATGTAATATATTATTGTAAATTTGTAATGTATATTTGGAAAAACTATATGATTAGCCATGACATATTATAATATATGGTTGTAGATATGTACAAATATTAGTTCTTCTTCCTTCGCAAATATAAGTAGTGGTGGGTATCGGATTTGTTCTCATTTATAGTTAGTAAAATACGAGACGAGTATGGTAGAATATTAATACGTTCAAAGTTTCGTACATTGTTTCAACATAGTAATACGTTTAAATTTAGACAACAATTAGAAAATATTAAAATTTTAAAATTAAACGGCTCTACAATAGTACGACAACGGAAATTCCAAAAGCATATAGTATGTATATGTGTATTATATGAGTATTAAATGAACTTTTGCTAAGTAGAAGACGATGGGTCTTGAAATTGGATTTCAAATAAGGGCATCATGGTCATTTCACAATAAATCCCTAACAAACTGAAAATTATATTTGAATTGCAAACCTTGTCACCAAACAATGAAATTGGAATTACACAGTCTCTGATTCCTCAATTCTTCTTTTCTACTTTTCCCCCACTCTCCATTACTCTATACCAAACGAGGCCTATCATTTTGTTACCAGATGAAAATTTTTGTGGTTGAAAATAAATCATACCAATGTAATTAGCCTGCATAACTAGCTACTACTGAGATGGAGAGGGAAAAAACCTGACATTCATACTCTAAAGACTAGGAAGAATTAACTTCTAAAATAATGAACTAGATATGAAACCTTTAAAGATTGAGAAAGGTGAAGAAAGAATCTGGACTTTCAGAGATGGTATTGAATTGATTGGTTATGAGTTGATTGCATTGGATTCGTGAATGTGAATGACGAATAGAACTTAGTTATCGATTAGAATAAAAACAATAAAATTAAGGACTAAACTTATATCTAAATTAATTTAGGGAGAAAATATAAATTAATTCTCTAAATACATGTAGACAGCTTATTTATTGCCTCGCCACACAAGCTCCAAGTAAGGGCTGCACCGGTGCATCCGAGTTAAATTAAATTTTTAAGACTAATTGAGTAATCATTCATTTAAAAAAATTAAACCTTAACCATACTAATAAAATATAAACCGGGCAATTGGCAGGGTGATGAATGAGTAGATATAATTGCTGTATGTTTCCCCAGATGAGAAAACAAGTGAGAAAATCACTGATTTCCTTTCAATTTTCACATCCTCTAGTCATATGAAAGGCGGAAATAAAGAATCTTGCTGCAACTATCCTGAATCGGAATGGAAAAGCTTAGAAGATCGAAAATGATGAAGAAATGAAGACTTTTATGAGAATGTAAGGCAGACAATGAGGATGAACTACTTCCTAATACTACCCACCATGTCCTCAGCCTGAGAAAGTGATCTGCCTTACGCCTCATTCGGATGGCACAGGTCTAAGTCCATACTCCAAGTCAATGAAGTTGATGATCTGCAGATAAAGAAAGATGGGATCTGGGTTCCCGTTCAGGCGCTTCCTAATGTTTTTGTCATCAACGTGGGAGACATTCTGGACGAACATATGCATCTGAGGTCGCTTCTAAACGCCATTAGCCGTCGTTGAAAATCGCAACTAATGGAGCATACTGTAGCGTTGTGCGATGGTGAGTTCTGACAAGGAAAGGGTGTCCTTTTGCTTCTAGCTTGATTACAGAACAGACGCCATAATTGTTCACAAGGGTGCCATCTACAATGGCCTCTTCTCCCGCCAGCTTGATCGGAAGCCTTATATTGATGATACATTTGAGACATTAGCATTGAGAGGAACATTCCAATTCCAATTCCAATTATTACGAGGATAAGTTAAATCATGTCAAAAGAATGCATTTTTAGCAAATACAGGGGGTGAAGCCAAACTTCACTTCGTTTTCTTTCTGGAAATGCAACTACAAAATTGTTATTCCTTTTTTCCCTTTTTCTTTCCACATTTAGATTCCGACTTAACTGCACACATGTATATTTCCTTCTTTTTGTATACAACCGGCGCTGGCTGGACTTCAGTTTTGAGTTTTCTATATACTTATTTCTCAGATCACTCTCCTGCACAAGTTTCCTCGTTGTCAAGATGCGAGGAGGAAACTGTGGTATCTGAGGCTGCATCGTCAATGATTAAGCTTGAGACATCACCGGAGATGGAGGAGCTTTCATCCTCACCGCAAACAGAAGGTGCAGGTGATAAAGGTTCCCCATCTTCCACTGCTTTTTGAAGGCTCCAGTACATTATGCTCGCGGCTAGCGTAAGAATCATCTTCTGGTTTACCTGCCGTAGACGAACGTATTCATAATTCAAAGCAAAAATATCTTGAAACTATGGCAAGTTGCTTCGTTTTATCTATGCTCACAATCTTACCTCCATGATATCCTCCGGCAACAAGAAAATCGAACAGCCAAGCTTCCTGGCCACACTGATTATGTATGTAGCATTCAATCTCTTCTCATCCTCTGTTGTATGCAGTCAAACAACCAAGAAACAAACAAAATTAAAAACTCTTTCACTGTTCATGTTCTGAAACATAAAACAAAAAATAACTTCACAATGCAGCTAGGGAAAGATGAATTGCAAAACTATCGAGCAGTCATACATACCACTTTCACCCTTGGTGACCAGGTTCCAGTTTACCACTCTTGGTTCCACGGAACTGAGAAGCTCAAGTAAGAATCTACCATTTGAAATGCTCTTATCCTGCCAATATATATCATCTTAAATTCTAACTGTAAGATACGAACCAGTAACAAGGAGAAATTGGCACTTATTTTATTTATTAACCTTAAAGTTCTCGATTCGAGAAGTCCTGCCCATACTTCGAACTTTCTTGTTAACCCAATGCAGGATATCGGCATCAGTTACTTCCTTTCCTTGGGAGTGCGATCTTAAATTTTTCAGAAGTTGAAGCATGGAATATCTCATCAACTGCCACAAGAAAGCTGAAACAGACAAATCACAAAACATGTAAACGAGATGCACTCAAGTTGGGAAAATAAAAAATTGTGGAGAAGACTTCGAATGGCCATAAAGCGGAATGTTGCTGCATCAAGGACTCACCCAGAATGAGTTTCTTATTTCCTTGGACAATATCATTCCCAGCAACATTAACAAGAGAGAAACTCAGCTGTCTCCCAATCTTTATCACCTGATTGCAATTTTCCACCTTCCTGAATGGCATTTTTATGGGAGGTTTTGTTGCATGCTTCCAGTTAACTGATCCAGGGGCGATCTTATCAAGTACTTCAAGAAGTATCCAACTGCAACCATAATTTGCAATGATCTAGTTATTGGATCCACACCAAAATGCAAAATCTGTTTCTAGAAAAAGAAGAATCAACCACATCTACAACCTGAATAAATAATAATTTACAGAAAACGTATCACAAGATCTTCACAGGTGAACATCAAATAGCTTTTGGACAAGAAACCACTCACCCATTCCTAACATCCTCAAACACGTTGTTACAATAGCTAGCGTTAAGACTATTGATCCACAATCTAAAGCATCTCTCTTCTCTGGATGTTTGTACATCATCAGTCATCATCTCTGCAAAAGCATACTTTTTGCCATCTGTACTCAAGCCACTCCTGCAAGAATGAGATGTTCCCAGCAAACAACCTTAGGCTAGGGACCTGTTAGTGGTGTGGGTTATGAAACAGCATGAGTAATTAAGATGCTGTAACAGTAATCAACCAGGTCATGATAGGGAACTTTATATGATCCATACACGTCAAAACTAACAGTCCACCGTTTGTCTTAACGTGTATGGTGCAATTTACAAGATTAAGGCAACGCATTCCAACATATGCTATGATCATAGTCCATGGCATGGAATTCCTTTTCCAACTGCCGCATGCTTAGTACATAAAAGTCGCTGGGGCACTTGATGGTGTATACATATGATGCAGACCAGAAGATTGCTCAAATATGTGGAGGTGTGTGTGTGTGCGCAAGTATATTAAATTTGGAATCAGACCTGAGTGCAAAACCTGAATTAACTTCCTTCGCAAGTAAATATGTTCAGTTTAATGGTCACGCTCACATTCACTACCAGGTCAAAAACAAGCACCTTTGCATATCAACAGAACAGCTCAAGGAATATTAACCCCTTACCTCCGGTGAAATATTTGAGCAATGAATGCAAGATTCAGATTGGATGAGCCTTCAACAATGTCTGATGGTTTTAGATACCGCTTACAGCCCATTTTCTCGGCATGGTCAAGTACTAGTGTAGCCCTCTCAAACGGGTTTGGTGCATCCAATGTATCTGGATTGCAGTGCTCTGGTGCAAGAACATTAAGCAGGTAGGCATATGCCTTTCCATCCTACACGTGCATAAGACATCGCCACAAGAATATTTTCATAATGCAGAATGCCATCATATAATCGAGTTAACCAATAATTTTTAGAATGAAGTCACCACAGGGAAAAATTAATTGTTTTTCACTTAAGAGATAATCAGGGATCAACTACTGACTACGTTTCAAGAACTAGATCCATAAGATGGGCATAGTTTAGAAGAAATGAGTCTACCATATAGTTGAACCAAAACTCATTGAGAAAAGGTAAATGTTTTGAATGTCTAATTTAATCCCTTGAGCTTAAAAGACTTGCAATGTGGCAACTAGAACGTGATAAAAAGAATGACCGAGGACGGATTTATGCCACCATAAAAGGAGGCCTGTCCGAGTTTGTTGTTATTGGATATATTATATATGGTATTAGCCATACCTTCAAATCGGAAGAGAAGTTTGTAACACGTTTTTCATATCCTGCTTTGCTTAGATGGAAATTCATCCACTTCAGCAACAGTTTTTCAGGAGCCAAGCTCATAAGTTCCTCAACATCCTGAAAGATACGTAATTCCGGAGGGGGGGTGGGGGGGAGGGAATTGTCAAAATTTAATCCGCTCAACAATGCAAGTAGATAACAACGAAGTTTAACAGTCCTGGGATAAAAATTTCATTACAGTGTTGTCCTCCACCAATTCCACGAGCTGAGGTGTTTTCTTGAGGTTGAGATCTGCTAGTAATTGAATCTGAGAATACCAAAATCATGAATGTAACTCCAAAGACATTACTATCAAACTGAGAAATTAAAGAGAATGCTTATTATAGTGATATTAAATGATTTAACTTGTAAAGTTTCCCAGCTAAGTACAGAGCCTTATAACTAACGATGCAAATTTGCAAGGAAGAAAATGGGCCAGTCTAACCTTTATGATCTGAGAAATTAAACCAAGCACCAGATGAGGCTGCAAAATCATTAACATATGTTAGTGCTAACTCTTCACTTGATCATTCACATAACACCTAACAGAATCTGCAAGTAGATTAATCATACTCTAGCTTCCACCAAGTCCTGTGCACCAATGTTAACTACTGTGCACCCGATAGCCTTTGCAGAGTTGAGGCAAAGGGTGTGGTTCTCATTCCTTTCCCAAAGGTTAAGAACCCGTTTACAATTGATAGCCCGTTCATCGATTGTCCCAGGCACAGCAACATTGATAAGCTTACTGAAGATAGATAGCCAAGATGACAAGATTGAGTCCACGACAATATCATATTTGAAACTGAATGAACAACAAATAGAGTGAATAAGAAAATAGCTGAATCACCTACCAAAGAAGAACTCCATCCTTTGCAAGGTCAAACAAATCATTAGGTGATGAACCCAAGGGAAGAAACTGCTTCAGAAATGGGTCGTCCTCAAGATAACTGTTAATGTGAGCTACATATAATGCTCGCTCTGACTGACTAATAGTGTGAAGTAAAGTTGTTACTGAGGCCTTGAGGAATGATGAGGCTCCTTTTGAATTCCCTGATTTTGCGTGAGCTTGACCTTGCAAACTCACGTATACCTGCCCATTCCAAGAGTTTGTAAGCAAAATCAACAGGATGATATTCTTTTTTTTCATAATTAACAGGATGATATTCTTGGTCAAGGCAAGCAGTAACGATATACCGGATTCCAGTGGATTCTACTTCAAATGACATCATGAGTCGGAAAAAAAAGACCACGCACATCGAACAAGGAACGAAGATTACCAAAAGAATCGAACATCTCACCCTGAGAAAGCCTTCAAAGTCTATATCGACAGTGAAATCGGGAAAGGATTGAGCCAATAGAGCTGAAATCTCATCCTCCTTGCACGTTGAAGCAAATGCTTTCAACGTCACCAACAAAGATGGTAGATCTCCAACTGTAACTTCGCCTTTTGCATTCTTTACCGACGTATACTGAATTACGAGAAAATGGCAAACATCAAATATCCTTAAACTCGGCTAAAATAACATTCATCCAAACTTGAGGTAAAGTCTCCTGCAATCAATCCAACAGGGAACCTCCAAGATTAACAAATCTGACTTACTTTAGATTTGAGGCCCCGAAGCTCCACCTGCGTGAAATGATTCTGAAGCGATGGATCAGAAACTTGAACGCCTAAATAGCTAGACATGTCTTCAAATTAGCCCCTGGTGAAGAAATCTTTATCCGAATCCTAGAATCAGAGCAGAATAGAAGCTCTAACTCAGGAGAAGAACAAATTGTGGGTTGCAGGTCTCTCCCCTCAGTTATCAATGAATCGCAACACAACCTCAGAATCCGATCCCTGAACCAAAGATTCAAACAATGACCCAAAGTAGTCAATTGCTACATTGCCAATTGCGAGGAAAACATAGAAAAAACGAATCGCTTTCCATTAATTTAAGGTGATCCCAACAACATGGTTAAATTTCAATCAGAAAATCGAAATCTGATAGACATTCATTCACAGTTAAAAGACAATGTTCAGTCAGGGAACAACCGCATCCCAGCATGCAAAACCAGGGAAAACTTATTGGGCAAGTTTTCCTGGCAATGCCCAGAAGAAACATTAAGGAAATGAAAGAGAAAGGCAGAAACAAAACATGCACCTGCAGAAGGGGAAGAGACAATCAGAAACGAAGAAAACGAAATCTCTTCGTCCCCCCAAAACCCAGAAAGGGATTCACGCCTTAATTAACCAGGAAGCCGGTTTCAACACCACCACATAAAGGATATCTATATCTGGCTTGCCCATGAGCAACTTTTATTTGAAAAAACAAGTAGAGAGAGAGGAGGAGGAGGATCGATATTCCTTCGGAGGAGAGCAAAGTTGTGTGTGTTTGTATTGAGGAAAGGGAGGAATAGGATGGTGTGTGGGGAAAAGAGAGAATAGGAGAGATTGGTTTCTACTACCCAAGGGAAGAAGACAGCCATGACCTGACTGCTCCGGCTCTTCAGTAAAAAAAACCAAACCGGTTCTCCGCTGGTTCCGTGAGTGACGGTACATATTTACTATCGTGACCTCGCAGCTTCCTCGTCTGCCAACGTATTCATTTTTTATGGACACGTAACCTATAAATGTTCTCATCTCTTCTCTTTGTTTCGGCCGTGGACTCGCTCGCTTCCCCACGCACTTCATGGATGGAGATGAACGATGATCGGGAATAACTTAACGAAGATTATATGTCCCTTTGTTTGTTAAAGGGTATAAATGTAAATGACGAACTCATTTAATCGGTTGGGTGTTTACACTAAAAGTCCTCAACGTTTCAAAAATTATCACAACAATCCTCATGTTCCAAAATCCATTATATTGAAATTTTCCATCTAGGTAACGGTTAGGTTCGGGGATAATTATAATATAATCATTACTCATCCGTTTTTGTAATGGTCATTAATCATAACCATTCTCGTTTCTATTTCGATGATAAAATAAAAATCATCACCATATCTACACGGTTAACGATTATAATTGCTCCCAACGGTTATAACCACTTCCTTTTATAAAAAAATACAAAATGAAAATAAAAGTCAAAAATGAAAACAAAAATGGATCTAATTAATTAGTATGAAAAGCTGTGGATGAGATATTTTCAATGGAATGATAATGGTTGAGTTTTGTAAAAGGCGAAGATATATTGTCGAAGTCGAAGAGCGGGGTATGAAACATTTTTAGGAATGATAAGTAAATAGATTGTATTTAGTTTTCAAGATAAATTTTATGTACATTTGGGTTAGGTATTAGGTAGTGGGCATATGAGGCTCATGTATTGGCGGGCAAATGTTGATTATACAACAGGTCGAGGATGGTTATGAATATGGTTATGGTAATGGTGCGGTTACTATAAGAATCCTCTTTCCACATATATAGATTGGCTTCAGTTGCTTTTATTGTCTTCCTTACATGACCAATCTTGATCCATAAATCATAACTATTTTGTTGTTAGGGGTTGGTGCCGAGCATAGCCACTTTATTTCCATCTGCTGATCATCGATTATGTGCAAGACATATCTACTTTAATTGGAGAAAGAAATACAGAAATCCGGAGTGGCAGCCTATGTTCTAGAAGTGTGCAAAAGCCTCTACGGTACCATTGTTCAACCGACATAAGGAGGAACTTAGTAAGGAGAATGCAGAAGCAGCTGAGTCGATGACAAAAACATATCCAAAACATTGGTCACGTGCCTACTTCTCAACCGATGTGAAGTGTGATTCAGTGGATAATAACATGTCTGAATCATTTAACGCACTCATCATGGAAGCAAGGCACAAACCAGTTTTTAGTATGTTAGAAGAGATCCGTATAATGTGCATGGAACAAATAACTGTGCGGCGAGCATTGGCAAGTAAATGGAAAGGAGCATACTGTCCTAAAATTCTACGTAAGCTGGCAGGAAGAACAAAGGAAACTAGGGACTGTCAGATTATAGGAAATGGTAAGGAAGGTTATGAGGTTCCCTATAAAAATCAAGATAGATTTACCGTGCAGCTTGATGAAGCCAAGTGTTCCTGTAGATCATGGGATTTAACCGGTGTTCCATGTCCCCATGCTATAACCTGTCTCATTTGTGAGGGAAAAGATCCCGAGGAGTACATTTCCGATTGGTATACCGTTGAGCGGTATTGTAAAACTTATGATAATGTCATGATACCCATGGACGGGCACACAACATGGGTACCAAGCCAGTATGATCCTGTACTGCCACCATTGACACGAAAGATGCCTGGACGACCAAAGAAAAATCGAGTACAAACTGTCGAGGAAAAACAAGATAAAGTTCGTCGCAGGAGGCGAAAATATACTGATGCAGAGTTAATGGCTCGAGACAAGAATAATCCGTCAAAACTGAGCAGGGTAGGAAGAGTAATGACATGTAAAAGTTATAAACAAGAAGGACACAACTCAAAGACTTGTGCATTACATAAGAGAAAACAGGTGTACTTCAATTATTATGTAATAAGAATTACCTACTGATACCCATCAATACTAACTTGTTAATGTTGTTTTACACAGGATGGTTCAGGAACATCTAATGGAGGGCAGGTGTTTCAAGGGGTGGGAGTGTACACAAACATTAACACTGGGAGAACCGTTATAAATGTAAGTGGTATCTTTGTTCAAATGAAATAATTGAATAAAAAGACTCATATGTGCTTATAATCATTTATTTTTGTAAACAGCCAGGAAATCAAAACTGAACAGTTCTGTATCAAGGATCACGTCAAACTGGCGGCACCTAAGAAACCAGCACCACTCGTAAATAGGCGAGGCAATTTTTTTGGGATATGAACATGAACAATTGCTTGAATATTTTGTTGGGATTTAAGTGTTGATGTTTTCTATCGACACGTGTTACTGTTCACATACACAAAGAATACTTAAGTTGGTCACTTTCAGAAGTGAACGATATGGCCAATTTAATATTATGGTTTCCATATTGATTTTGATGAGTTATATTACTTTGACTTGTGTTTTATGTTATTGTACCACATGCGTGTATGAAAGATGCCTATTAGCTTATTCATTGGATTCTTATTATCACAATGCAGGTTATTTCCACTCCATTATCTCCAGGTTCAAAGACTCTTTAAGAAGAGATTAGCTGAGCATAATGATTAGACGACAGCTTGCTCTTTTAACTGGCTTTGTTTTAGGATCTTTACGTAATCCAACTGAGCTATGTGGTTTTAAGAAGCTATCTAGGATAAGTTTGAAATTTCATACGAAGAACTAGTATATATTATGAGCTATATGATCCAACAAATAATGCAGCATTCCAACTTTAACAAATCATCCACATACATAAAAACCAAACAACTTACTATCTCCGACCAAACATAGCAAACTACAAGTCCCAAGATCAAATTGGCTTAATGACAACCTCTAGTCATGCCAATCTACTTCTAATATCGGCCAATTCCTTCAACACATCGCTATCAGAACTTGGAACTGAACTGCTGCTGCTGGATAGCTCTCGTTTCTCATATTCAATCTCGTAGATGTGCAGGTGCAACTTACCCGCCATTTCCTCTAGTTTACGCCTTTTCTTCGACAACGGCAGCCCTGATGTCGAACCATTCAAAGCACCCTGTAGATTCTACGACACTCGTCGACATCGTTGTAGTTAAACTCGTCGACAAGGGGAATGTTCTTAACTATCACTAATACTGCCCAACTACAAAAAAGAAAGTCAGAGAACCACATACCCGATTAGACAAGTTTGCCACGAGTTTTATCGATAATATATTTACCGAACGGATTCAATCGATATTTCTTGACACCCCCCCCCCCCAAATCAGAGCTGCCAACTAATTGAAATTGAAGGAAAAGAAAAGGTTTTCCTCTCCCAATTGAGAACTGAGAAGACGATCGCACACGAGGGGTTGCCGACGACATTACGGAACAACGACGAGTTTGATGGTTTCTAAAGGAATACTGGGGGAATGGATTTGGAGGAAGGGGTCTTCAAAATAAAAGTTGGATAAGAATGGTGAAATGTCGACCACCATTTATTAAGATTAAAATAAGTAAATAAAAAATAGTTATTATAATAATAATCCAAGTCACATTTCACGTACCGTCATGATGACGAGGCAATGCGGAGTCGGCAAAATATAACGAAAAGTTGACGGAAAGAGTAACAGAAGGGTTCGATGGGCATGTTGGTAGACTAGGAGGGGGCAAAAACAAAATTTAATAGTAGAAGGGCCCAAGTGTTAAGTTGGCATGGTAGAGGGAGGGGGGGGGGGGGGGGGGGGGGAATGTTAATATCCCTTCATTATATGAAAAACTCTCAATGTCTTTCTCTCCATCGCGTTTCCAATTCTCGTCTCCGGGACCACTGGAGGTCCAACCTCCTGAGCCACCTCATCGTTCTCCTGATAAGGCAATGAAAGGTGCATCAGAGTCAATTAGCACTGCTCCAAAAACTAGTACATTGGATTTTTCTCCTCCTTCTCTCTCATACGCCTCAGCTCTTGGCCGAGCTTTGCAGACTCCAACATCGGATGTTACTCCTCCTGCAGTGATCAAGGACACCGATATTGCTCTCAGTTGCAGGAATGAGCATAGGTATCTCCACACGTCTGGTGAGTTACGAGCTAAGATTTGTGCCCCACTACGAAAGGCACTCATAATGTAACTTATGGGTAAAACGGTGAGTATACAGTATATGTATGAGTGCCTTAAGATTATATGGAAGCTAGAAGGTAAAATGAGGATGATCTGACAATGATGTTTTGATCGTTTATTTTGACAATCCCCAAGATTACGATTTCGCGTTAAGGAGTGGCCCCTGAATGATCCTCAATCACTATTTGGTTTGTCATGGGTGGGATCCCTCTTTTTGGGTTACTCATACTCTACCATCAAAGATGATGGTATGGATTTGCTTTCCCAAGCTTCCGATCAAGTACTACCACAAAGTAATCATTACAGGGTTGGGTGATTTGATTGGGCGTACGATTTGAATTGATCGTCGAACTATTTCTCCAGCTCGGGGAAAGTTTGATCGGATGGCCATGGAAGTTAATCCTAAAGAGGCAGTTGAAACTAGAGTGTTTCTCGATGATGTTTGGCTGGAGGTTGCATTGGGCATGAAGCGTATTGATCAATTATCGACGCTCAAATTGAACAAGTTTGGGGCTATCAGTGTGAAGCCTAAATTAATTAGAGGACGTGGAAAATGGTAAGTGATATTTCCTTCCCGTTTTGAATGGATATAAATAAATAAATGCATTTCCTTGTCAAAAGAAATAAGGAACCGGGCAAACTAATGAAATAATAAAATACTTTGTAATTATCCTCAAGGCGAACGATGGGAGAGACGGTGTCCCTGACCAAACCACAGTCAAATTATTTACTTATTTTTATTCGGAGAGAACATACATAACGTGTCAGGCGATGATTGATGAGAAAAATGACAGCCCCTGTAACGTTAATAAAAACTAACCCGCATCTAGAGAGAGAAAGACGCAGAAACTTTAGCCTGAGAAGAAGGTGGGAGAGGGTTAGTTTGAGAGAGAGAGAGAGAGGGAGAGAGAGAAAAATATAAAAAGAGAGAGAAAGACGGAGAGACACAGAGAGAAAGGCGAAATTTTTTGTAGAGAGAGAGTAGCAGGGGCCAGGGCAGGCGGTGGAAGTGGTGGTGTTTGCTGTTTGGTTTGTTTGTTTCTTCTTTTTTTGTTTTGTTTAAAGAGTAGGGGAAAAAGAGGAGTAGAGAAAATGACGGACCAAGAGATATCTCAAGCCTTGCACTCCCTCCTCCAATATTACTCATCTTCATCCTCCTCTCAATCTTCAAACCCTAACTCACCGACGGCGGCTCCCTTCACCTCCATCACCTCCGTCGTCCAGTACCTAGAGACTAAGTTTGGCGTCGATCTCTCCCACAAGGCCGATTTCATCCGTTCTCAGCTCCAGCAATTCCTCTTCCAACCTCAGGCCCCACCGCAGCAGCCTACACCTCCACCGCTGCACCACCAGCAGCAACATCAACACCTTCAACACCACCACCAAGTGCATCCTTACCACCACCAGCAGCAGCAGCAGCATCTCCATCTCCAACACCACCATCAATTGCAGCAGCAGCAGCATCCGCATCTGCAGATACAAACACAGCAGCCTTCCTCCTTCCATCCAAAGGACCATTATGCCCTCCAACAATCTCCTAATTTCCATCCAGGTCATTCCCCGTCTTTCTTCTCCTCTCCTTTCCCTCCTGGCGGCTTGTCCTTCCAGTCTGTCCCTACCAATCATCATGTTAAGTCCGATACGACCATTCTCTCCAACTCTGCCCTTCCTGCTGGAGACCCTGCTAAGGCCAGGTTTGGTTCCATACCCTTCTTCCTTCTCTAGGTTTTCCTTGTTCTTTTTTTTGGGTTTTGCTTTCGATTATTTTTTATCCCCTTCAGGAAATTGTTTTCTTCTTTGGATTGTATAATATATGTAGGGTTCATTTCATTTCTGCATTTCTCTTTCATTCGACTGTTGATGTTTGTCCTAACTTGTTTCCAGTGGTCCGAGTAAAGGCAAAAGGAGAGGCGGTGCAGGAGGTCTAAACAAGCTTTGCGGTGTTTCGCCCGAACTTGAGGCTGTTGTAGGCCACCCTGCTCTTCCAAGGACTGAGGTTACCATCATCAATCCTCCTCCTCGTCATCATAGGTTTTATTTGGACTCACAATATTCTTGTCCTTGAATTTGTAACTTCAGATCGTAAGGCAGTTGTGGGCTTACATCAGAAAGAACAACCTCCAGGATCCGAGCAACAAGAGGAAGATTATCTGCAACGATGCTCTGCGTTTGGTGTTTGAGACCGACTGTACTGACATGTTCAAGATGAACAAGCTGCTGTCAAAGCATATACTCCCTCTTGACCCTACCAGTATGTTCCTTCTTATTACCCATTTTGGGTAATTTGTTTTCCATTCAATGTGTGTGTTTGTGACGCTGTCTCTCTGTTTGGTTTTCAGAGGAGGCTAGTGCCAAGAAACAGAAAGTTGCTGATGAGGACAAGAAGGAGTCTTCTGATGTGACACAGACGGTCACACAAACCATTTCTGTTTCTGGTGTTACACAAAGCGCTTCCGGTGTGACACAGAGCGTGCCAGATCAATCACCTCCATCTCCAACTGTTGATTTATCTCCAGCTCCAACTTCAGCGGCAGCTCCTGATCTGCCTCAAGCTCCAGCTCCAGCTCCAGCTGTAGCTCCAGCTGAAGCTCCAGCACAGGCTCCAGCTCCTTCAGTCGGGATATCTGATGAATTAGCCAACTTCTTTGGTGTTGGGGCGAGGGAGATGTTGCAATCTGAGGTTTTCACCCGAGTACTGGACTACATCAATTCCAACAATCTGGAGGTAAAAGAAAAGAAAAACTCTTTCGCTGTAGCACCCATAACTGGAGGATCTGATATTATCTTTCACGGATAGATAGATGATAGGATCTACATTCTTGCCTCTTGTCATTTTGTGTAGGTTCCCTCTTTGAACTCTTGAGAGCTCTAACACATTACACACACACTGGTTTTGTTTGCTCTTATTAGGATCCTGTAAATCCAACGGTGGTTGTATGCGACTCAAAGCTTGAGGAGCTGTTTGGTTGTCAAAGTTTCCCGGCCTCGAAGATAATGGAAGTGTTGTCCCGTCAGCATATATTTAGGGCATGATTATTGCTAACGTATGGCTGGTTAGTTGATGATGGTAGTAGAATTATCAGACACCCCTCCCTCCTGACCGTTAATGTGTCTTGTGGATATAGTTAGTTGTTTATTTGAGAATGGAAATAGTAAACGTGAAGCTACCTCTGGATGTCGAAGAATAGGATGATAATCTCTTCACCTCTTTTACCCCGCCCCAAATGTTTGGTTCACCCCCTCTATCAGTATCATCAAAGGAAGTTGGCAGGTATCTGGTTTGTATCTAGGAAGTTTAACTTTTGCTGGGTTTTGTCTTTTGGGGTCCTGTAGAGCGGCTGCTATGCTATGCCTCTCCTTGCTTTTTTGTTTTGTTTTGTGTGGACTGGTAATTGTAACTTGGCTTCTTTAGATGTTGTAGTGAAACTAATGCACTGAAATCTCAACGGACAGACGATTATCGTGATAGTGTGGTGGTTTGTTCATTTGCTTTTGCACTCTGTTGTACAGTTTTTCCCTTCAAGGCTGGAGACTCTTTTTAAGTTTGGTGCAGCCTTTGGTTTTGGAGTTGGATGGCTGCATTTGGGATCATGGGTGGGGTTCCATTTCATTTTGGCTGTATCGCCCCAATATGAATATCTGTGTGATAGCCTCTAGTTGGTGGGGTAGGGTTGGGTAGGGTTAGGTGTATCCAAATCCAACCGATTGTTTTGTCTTCACTATTACTTTTTATTTATTTCATAGGAGCAATAAGGTTTCAGTTCATGGATCCTGAAAATGTCAACTTGTTGTTCCTCGAGTCATCAACGACCAGGGTTGTGTGCATATGACATGATTCCTTTTTGGGTATTTTTCCTCACACCATCAGTAGGGATGATAGATAAGCTTGGATGTGTTGCATGAGTGACAACTTCAAGAGTCTGGCATACCGCTAAGTAGGTGACAATACAATACTTTTAATGGAAACATGTGACCATGATGGCAGTGTTGTAGTTCAGAAGCATCTACTGTCGTGTCTACAGAGACTCTTTATCAGGATTCCGGTCCTGGTGTCTGATTTGCATAGGTTATAATCACGGCTGAGTTTGGAAACAAAAAAATAAGATTTTTTGTAAGTTAAAATAATGTAGAATAGTGGAGTGGGATTGTGAGGTATTGTGAAAAGATTTGTCATGTGAAACACAATTCTAGTTGAAATTCTTATACCCCTTTATCCAAAATTTTCTCTACAATCACTCCATATTCTAATTTTTATACTAATCTCAACTTAACTTTCAGAGGTATCATGATTTTTGTTGTCAAACCTAACCCTTATGATACTATTAGTATAGTAATCACAGCCACTGTGGGAGTTTTAACTTGTCCGCTCATAGTTTTGTTTGGTGACCAACTCAACACTCAACCTTTAGAGTTCACCCCTCTCGTGAGTTGTGCTGCATACCAGTAAGCGAATAAGTAAATGAAATGGTAAACACGAAAACCGTGTCAACCAAAACTGTCTCCCTCTGCTCACTTGCATAATAAATTACCGCACAACACAGATTAAGGAATTAGGGGAGCAGTTATCAGGGTGGAAGTAAGTCCAAATGGCCAACCCCAAACAGTGTCTCCCATTCTTGTGCTTGGTGCTGATGATGGCACTCCTTCTCCCTGTGGCAATGGGTGCAGACGGCTCTTCGGATTGTCTCATTGACCCATCCCAGCTGACTATCTGCCGGCCAGCTGTGACCGGTGGAGATCCCCCAGCTCCCACCACTGAATGCTGCAAGGTGGTCAAAACTTCCAACCTGCCATGTCTCTGCAGGTTTAAGGATTTCCTCCCTGCCTTTGGAATCGACCCACCTCATGCCTTGGCATTGCCTAAGAAATGTGGTCTCAAGACCCCTCCCGAATGCAAATGTGAGTAACTTGTCTTCATCGTTTTCTACTCCTTAAGGTTACTTTTTCACAGCTTCTCTTTACTTTGCAGCAAATTGATGATGATTTGATTGATGCTAAAAAACAAGGGGCCGACTGAAGCAGTTATCGGTTGTTCTGCGCACTTTTCTGATGATGTTATGCACAGTACTAGTACTGTATGATTTTTAATTCAGTGCAATACAAGTTTTAAGTATTCACAAAATAGAAATTCTAGTCCAGAATGTAGTAGCTTCACTGCAGCATCCAGTCAAACCAGAGATTCCATCCACCCTGGTCTAAACTAAAACTTATCAATCTGCCTGCGCTACTCGATTCCAACATTCTTGTACTTCATCCATCGTCGTAAAAGGCAAACCATAACATACGGTTTTGGCTTGAAGCTTGGCCGGCATTCATAGAGGCTGATGCTGATGATATAGTATAGTGTTTGTGTGTGTGTGTGTGTCAGCAGTGTGAGGGATTATGTGGAGGTCCACCAAAGATGGGTCTCATGTAGGTATTATCAAACCTCCTCCAGTAATGATGGATGGTGTAAACTGGCCTGTCCATCAACATGGAAAAACTTTCCCTTGCAATCTGCATGTTTGCTGATGTAGATTCGTCAAAAGACAGCAAAGGAAGGATTGTGTCTGTGTCATCCTCCTTTGGGGAGGTTGCTTCTCTTCCACCGGCCTGATTGTTTCTGTTTCTGTTTCGGAGTTGGTGCGTGATCAGATAATTTACTAGGGGCTTCGTCAAGAAACCAAATACCTGCCAAAATGCATTGAAAATTTCAGTGCTCAACTTTGATCAATTACTACACAAAGACTCTTCATGGAAACAGCTATATGTATGTGCTCATGTACCAGTGTAGTGAAGAGAACAACTATAATGGTGTTGGTGATCATTGTTGCGTTGATTGGATCCCACGTAACACCAGAATAAGTGAACTTCACCAGGGAGGTTAACAATAATAGAAAAGAAAAAGAGACGTTAATCATACAAACAAACCCAAGCGGAATTGTGTAAGAAGAATGGTGAGTGTTAGTTACCTGCTTAAAAGCCAGAGCGATGGACACTGCCCCTCTCATGAGACCAGCCCACCAAATGACAACCTGCACAGCACGTATTCTCTTCTTTACTGCACAGCACAAAATGTGTATGTAGGTGAAAGAAAGGGATTTAAACTGACTTGTTGTTTAAGGCTGAGTGGGGATGTTTTGCGTCTGTTCATGAAGTTAGAAAATGCAGATAGTGGAAACACAAAAACAGCACGCCCCAGCAATATGAGAAACACTATTGTGCTATAGATCTCGACTGAAGTTCCAAAGCTGTGAATCATATTTTTGTATCAATTCAAACCCAAAAATTATCTGTCTTAGTTTCATGAACTAATTAAGGAAAAATAGTACCTGAGTTTCGTCATCTTCCACTTCTCACTGTCGAGAGCATCCATCCCCACATAAAGGAATATGAAAGTTTCCGCAACAAAAGACAACATAGCAAAAACATGCCTGCATATAACTACTTAAAGTCAAGATCAAAATGTCACACACAGAGAGTTAAGAATAATAAGGGGATTGTTAAGAACCATTTCATCTTTACCTGGCTGTGATCCTGGAGCTCTCAGTCACATTGTACCAAGAATAATGTGACATGATAATTCCACAAAAGAAAACAGTAAGAATTCCACTTAGCTCCAGCAGCTGCATTATTATATTGTAATAAAGAGTTAGATTGGTGAAAGAAATTGGATTAATAATAGTAATGAAACCTAGTTACAAGTACCTCGGCGAGCATGTATGAGAGGTAAGCCATTAAAACCATCAAGGCAAGCTCACGTGTGCTTGAATGTCTGTTAACAAGACCAAAAATTGTCGGTTATAAACTGATTGGTCTTGCAACTTGCAAGCAGGCTCTCGATTAAAGGTTACTTACTTGCCAAAGTAGAGCCGTTTGAGGACAAAGGCAGTCAGAAGACCAACCTGCAAACAAAACTAGGGGTGAGGACGGACTTGCAGCTAACAGTCGTTGACAGCAAGAAAAGGAGGATGGATAGTATTACTGACAAGAATCCCGAGAGCAGTGCTGGTTGAGAACAAGTAAAAGAAATCTGCAATGACACCAAGGATAGTGTGAGAGTTGATTTTGCTAACATCCATCTTCTGAATAGCATTGAACAGAACAACTGATGTTGCATCGTTCACTACTCCTTCCCCAAACACTATGCTGTATAGTAGAGGAGTCTCATCTTGGTGCAGAACCTGCCAATAATTCAATGCAATTCCAATAACTAAACTTTGTTATTTGCTCATATTACAACAACTGACTGACTAGCTAACCTGTAGCGTGCACACTGTATCAGTGGATGAGAATATGGTTCCTACAGCTGAATTCCAAAATTGAAATCAAACCATTGATCACACCAAAAGGCAATATTCACGACAGGATTATTATTAATCAAAATAATCACCCACGTACCCAGGTAATCTCGTGGAGTGAGGCCAAGGAATCCTAGCTTGGGAAACAGCCACCAACAGCCTAGCAAAACAACATTCATTCATCATCATCATCAATCACTTCACCAAAACTGAAATCAGAAGCAAGCAACCAAGCAACTTCATTGGATTACCTAGGGAGATAATGACCGTGGAGATGAAAACCCCAACGATCCCAAACAACATTATGGTTACAAAGTTCTGAAAGAAATGCTTCTTCTTCACCTGAAATCTGTTCATCTCATCACACAAACCCATGAAATTAATGAAACAACACTACCATTTTATACATACAATTCCCAACTTTTTTTTATTATTAAATATTACAGTACCCTGCATTGAAAATGATGGGTGGAAGGAGGTAAATGAAGAAGAGCTCTTCACTGAACCTCAAAAGGTGAGAACTTTCACCCTTCCTGAGTACCAATATCAAGATTCCAGTCATAAATCCCTGGACATTGAAATTGAAATCGTAATATTATTATTATGATTCAAATGGAATAAAAAGAAAGGGAAGGCAGGTAGGTAGGTAGGTTACGATGAAGATGGCAGTGATGGACTCGTTAACCCAACGATTCTCTTCAAGCAAATGGCCAACCACAAAGCAGAGGCATAGCACTGCCACGAATATCGTCATTGGGATCACTTGTTCGTGTTCCGGTGACACATTTTCCCACATCTTTGTCTGGTTAACCAATAATATCTTCTCCATCATCTTTTGCATTCGTTAGATCGGAACGGGGAAAAGGGGAAGGGAGAAGACAAGAAGAGTGGGGAGTAAGTGATCAAACTTGATGAGCTATGGTGTATGTTATGTTGCTGGAAAACATAGATGCGAGAGCGACAATTAGTGGCGGCGTCATCTGACACGTGGCAATTCTTGCATGTTTGGCGGACACGTTACATAATAGGGAGGTCTAATTTCAGACTGAACGATGACGATCCCCCCCCCCCCCCCCCCAAGGTCCCATGCTGCACCTCCTTTTGTCTTGTCCAAGGGGATGCCTGAATTTTACACAACTATGAAATGTGGAATGTGTCATTTCCTAATATTATCGACTGCTAGATCATTCATCCACCCGTTTGATCAGTTTACTTTTGATTCGACGGTTAATTTTTTAATGTATAAAATTATATTTTTAAATATAAATAATTAAGTTAACAGATATGTTGTTTTCAAACTTCAAATTGGTACGGATTATAACGTAATTATTCATAAATTATTTTAAATTTCATAAAATTAAAACTTTTAAAACGCGACGCATTTTATTTGCTTTCGTAACAACTAAATGGATGACAACTCAACTAATTTGACCAAATTTTGAATTTTACTTTTTAAAGATAAATCCCACTTAAGCAAAAGCCCAAAACTGCCCTTTAATTTGATAAAAATATTATGCCAACCTTAGTGTTCTTTTTCTACTCATTATTTGTCGGTGAAAAAAACTTTAAAATCTATAAATTTCTCGAACAATATCTTTTAAGGAGAACTCTCGCAGTTCTTCACTGAATTTGGGAACTTAACTCTCCTCAACCTATTGAGAAACTATCTCCACGGGGATGATCTTAAAGTTCACTGGCGAGTTTATAGAGTTCTCCTTTTTGATCGTTGCCCATCGAAACCTTCTCTATGGATCTTTGTTTCAGTATTCGCTTATAAATGTTAATCACTCTCAACAACTTCCTCTTCAGCTGATTCTGAATTCGCTAGGGACATGCAATTCGTTGACCCGAATCCAAATGAGGGAAAATTAATCTTTTGAAGAATTAACAATCCAATTTATTACCCACTACGGTTTATGATTTTCTCAATCTAATGGTATGATATATATTTTTTATTTCATTCAAGCCTCCTTCTTATCTGCTTTCTTTCTCATTAAAAACACAAAATCTACAATTTGGTCAAGTTCACTGAGTTGGCATCCATGCTGGCAAAAAAGTGAACTCCATTTATCCAACTGTTATGAAAGCGGATGAAACATAACGACGTGTCATTTTCTTTTTGAATAGTTCTTACCATTCCTAAAATTTAAATAAATCATATATAAATGTGTAATTACAATATAATTTGTACCAATATGAGGAAACTTTCTAGAATCAAACTATTTTTCAATTTTTTTTAACATTTAAACTCAATAATTTTATAAAAAAATAACAACTTCATATTTAATTGAGATGGAAGGCCTGAAGATGTTGGATTTCCTTTCAGATATGTGGCACACTTGTTGATGAAAAGCCAGGTAAAATCAATTGTTGATTATTTACTACTGTACTGAGTTTTTCATGAATCATTCCTTGTTGCAGTTTTGAACAATTATGAAAGCTGAGATGATTTATCCCATCTGTTAAAGTCCCCTCATCTCATCTGTGTTTCTAGAATTATCTTGCTGATGAGATTGGTCCATTTTGCTCCAGGTCCATCATCTTTTTGATGACATCATCCATTGTCAAATGGAAGAGTTACAATTACCTTCTCTGATGAAAAATAACAGTATGGAGTCTTTTCCATATTTTTACAGGTCATATCTAAAAAGGATCTTAAGCAACAATAAAGCAAAGAAGCATACGAGTTGCACTATATATGCATGTAAGTTCTTCGTTGAGCTAAGGTTAAGTTTTACATCATTTCATTTTTATCCTCAACTGTTTCCTGCATTTTGATTCCTTGAATCCATTAGTTGTTTTTTGCTCAACTCATCTTCACGCTATTCTGTAGATTCGAGCCTATATGTACACGAGATTTCAAGTGTATCATCAATCATAAAATCGCATCTTTTAACCTTGGAGAGCTCCCCATTCAACAACTCAATTGCCCATAACCTGTCTTGGTTATTCAGATACTCGAGCGATTATGCATATTTGATTCCCCCTCGACCCCTTAGGTCGTTTTACATTATTTTCATGTTTTTGATGCATTTCAGGTGTCATACGACGTCTTGAGATGAACTAAATGATGCGCAGATTTTACCCCGCCAATCAAATACCCACTAGATTGCCTAATGAGATTGTTAATTTCTCTAGGGTATTTCTACTTTTATTACTCAAATCGATTAACTAACTAGACCAAGTAACATATTCTGATTGTTTTTGTGAATGTTTTTAGTAACCAATTATATTCTAGAAAAGCAAATTAAAGAAAAGCAAATGCAAGAGATTGAGTTTCAAATATGGAATGAAGGTTGTTCGGACTCGAATCCACAATAGCTAGCAATGCATGAATGAACGACGAGTTATTCAATTATTCAGGTTATAATGGTTTGGAAATTTCCTATGGTAGTCTTAGATCGCTCACGCTCCTCTAAGAATTTATTCTATTTAACCGTAGACTCCTCTCTCGAGCTAATCTACACCTAAACAAAATGCACTAAGGGTGTTCAATGAAATGCCACAACGATAAACGATGCAAAAGTATAAATGATTCATTCCTCTCTCGAGTTAACAAATAATCTAGAGTTTTTCCTAAGCGACCTATCAATCTATGTTGCTCTCGGACCCACAACTCAATGTCGATGATTCAATCAAGACGGCCAGCCGAAATTGAATCAGAATTTATGTTTAGCAAGAACGCATTATAAGTCTGAATAACTTCGATAACAATTCAAGGGGTTAAAACCCCATCATCCATACAAAAGCTTGACTAAAGCTTCATTTCATCCGAACAACATGAAAAGTTTAGCTACTCATGGTTCGGAGACAAGAAGGGAAGAAGAAAGGAGAATAACCCGAAAAGAAAACAGGATCGTCGAGAATTCTCAATCCTGTCGCCGATCTTTGTTTCTTCTCCAATCGTTGATGTTCTCTTACTTCAATCGATCTCTCGAACTCTTTCTCTCTCTAGGAACTCAAAAATGTGTATGGAATGATAGATATATTGTCCAAAGGGATGCTCGGGCTATTTATATTGTTTCTTCCAAATTGGAGAAGGAGAAGGACTTGGAAAAACCCCGTCTGGGGGAGGGACACGTTGTGTTCCCTAAAGAACACGGTCGTGTTCCGCCCCTGTCTAATTCTCGGGCATTTATCAGAGAGAGGGATACGCTGTGTTCCGTGGAACATGCCGTATTCCTCTCCAGCCTCCTCAGATCTTCGCTCCGAACTGTTTAAATTATCCGTCTTCGTTCCCGCTCATCCCCAAATGTCTTACATTGCCTTAAAATGCATCAAAAACATCCCAAACAACGTAATACGGTCCCGAGGGGCAGGAGACGAAGCATGTGCTAAAAATCCTGAGTTTGAATATAGTTTGACACACAAAAATATGGTTTATAACGAGAAAAGGTGTGTCAAAAATACAGCACATCACTAAACCATAACGGGGAGGCTGGAACAACTTAGAACGGTCGACTTGGTCGGAAAATGTCACAGTTTAGTATTTTTAACATAACTCATTGCTCGGAAGTCCGATTGATGCAAGGCTGGTGGCGTTCAAAAGCTAGTTTGATTGGCTAGAACTTTTTTTTCATGTCAAGGCCAAATTCCGGCAAGATTAACCAGACGTACGAGATTTCCGTCTAACCCAACTTGTCGGCTTGGTCGGAAAACGTCGCAGTGTAGTATTTTTACATAACTCATCGCTCGGAAGTCTGATTGATGCAAGACCAGCGGCATTGGAAAGCTAGTTCGTTATCTACAACTTTCATCGGTATGTCGAGGCCAAATTCTTGCGAGAATAACCAGACGGATATCCCGTCCGTCTGGTTAGTCTCGTCGGACAGAAATGCCCTATGTCCGGTCTGTCCGTCTGGTCAATCGGTTCGTCGAAAATTTTCAAATTTCCACTTAGGTTGGATCGGTTGAGGTTTGTCGGACAAGTCGATCAACTAAAACATATTAAAAATAGTTTAATTGAATGAATTTAGTAAGTTTTTTTACGTTTTTATGATAAGAACGGTTCAATATTTATATAGTTAAGGGCGTCGTTTAATTTAAATGGTAGGGCGTTGTTTAAAAATACTAGAAGCGTAGAATATCAGGGAGGTGGCATATGGATGCAATAATATTGGAGTCAATGGGCAGGCCAGGCAGTAAGAGGAAAACGACAAAGTGAGCATTAAGCTGGAAGGCAGGATGAAACAATTGGAACCAACAAACGGGACATTAATAGGAGGGAATAATAGTCAGTTTCAGAGCAAAAAATAAAAATAAAACACTAGTCAAGAAGAAGGCGCCAAATGAAATAATCCAGTGGGCTGCAGCCAAGTTGAGCCGACGACTTGGATGATGAGTGGTGGTACCCCACCATCCCTCCGGAATCACCATTAGCACGTTCATGTTCATATTCAAGAGCCAGCTCACTGACGCGTATGTATCGTATCATCAACCACAAATAAATCACAGACTCGGTCCCTCCGCCCCCCTTCCTTTGCTTAATCTCTCACCTCTCCACAAAACTCTTTTTAATTTCTTTTATCAACTGCAGATTGTTTCTCCGTTCACCAATAAATATAAATACAACCTCCATCGAAAACCCCACCCACAGTAGCTTCTCTCAGCGCTCTCTCTCTCTCTCTCTCTACATCCATTCCCAAGTCTACCTGGCTGCAACTTTTGGCAGCCAAGATGATGATGACCTGTTCCCGGCCGGCAATGTCTGCTCGCCGACTTCATTTTACAGCCTCTCTTCTTCTACTCCTCCCTCTTCTCCTTAACTCCTTTCCAGCTTCCGTCTCGGCTCAGCAGGGATCTACTCCTTCCTGGAAGACTCTCTCCGGTAAATCTCCCCGCTGACTTCTCCCTTCTTTTTCTTCTTTGTTCTTCCACCTGCACCTTGACTGAACTGCTGCTGTGAGCCTCAGGCCAAATGCTTCTGTTTCTGAGACACCCCTGTATGTATTTATTGGAATAAATTGTCTTTCTAATTTTGGACCAGTGACCATAAGTTCATAATATTATGTGATAGATTGGATACTTCTGCTCATCTGTTTGGAGAATTTTAAATTTTTATCTTATTCTTTAATTTTGCGTTTGACTACTTCGATTTAAGGACTGCTTATATGATATCTGTTCTGCGCAGATTGAGTGGGTTGGACTGTTCCACATCTATCAGTTTATTAGCATTGAGCTGTTAGCTTCTGTTGCCTTACTCCTCTGCAACATTGTTGCCCATCCAACTTTGTTTGCAGGAAATTACCCCTTGGTCGTAGCTCGGGGTGGATTTTCTGGTCTATTCCCGGATTCTTCCTCCATCGCTTACCAGTTTGCGCAACTGATCAGTGTCCCCGATGTTATCCTTTGGTGTGATTTGCAGCTAACCAAAGATCTTTTCGGGATTTGCGCTCCTGACCTCAAGCTTGATAATTCTACTGATATCAGTAAGTTTTACAAAAACCGCCAGGCTACCTACGCAGTCAATGGCGTTAAGCAAGATGGATGGTTTCCATCCGATTTCACCTTCAAGGAGCTCGCAACTGTTTCCTGTAAGTTCTAAGCAGAGCTCTACTGCTTGCTTCAGTTACAAATTTTAATAGATCATGTCAGTAGTCACAGATGTACTCTCTAACACAATAAGCTGTTTCGTTTAACAGTAACACAGGGAGTATATTCTCGCAGTCAATATTACGATTCCAATTCGTTCCCAATCCTTACTGTTGATAATGTTGCTGGATTAAAGCCTGCTGGTCTCTGGTTGAATGTTCAGGTAAGTTGGTGAAACATTTTCCTCTTCAGCCAGCCCCATCACATTTTTGTTTCACAATGACCCGTTTGCCGTGACACCTGTAAATTTTGTTTCTTCTTGCAGCATGATGCATTCTACACTCAGCAGAATTTGAGTATGAGAAGCTATGTTCTCGCTGCATCTAAAAGAGTGGTTATAAACTACATTTCTTCTCCCGAAGTGGGGTTCTTGAGAAGTATTTCTACACGATTCAACCCAAACATTACCAAACTGTTCTTCCGGTTCAATGGGGAGAAAGAGATTGAGCCTACATTGAACCAGACTTATGGTTCTCTATTGTCAAATTTAACATTTATCAGGACATTTGCCTCTGGAATTATTGTCCCTAAGACTTACATATGGGCTGTGGACGCAAGTCAGTATCTAAGCTCCAGTGGTGGTCCTCTTAATGTCTTGGACGCCCACAAAGCTGGGCTTGAAGTTTTTGCCTCTGACTTTTTCAACGACGCTATTCTGAGTTACAATTACAGTTATGATCCAGTATCTGAATATTTGAACTTTGTGGACAATGGTCAGTTCTCCGTTGATGGTGTATTGTCTGACTACCCAATAACTCCATCTACCGCATTTGGTAAGCTTTCTTAACTATGTAGTTTCGCTAACTTTGCTATTTTGAATTTATATCTTCTGAGCAGTTCTCCCTTGTCTTTTGGTAAGCGTAATAGTTGATCGGGGAATTCGAAGGACCTCTGTTTTTGCTAGTTTTACAGGGTTTGTTTTGTTTTCAGTTGTAAGGTGGTTCTTTTCTGGGATTCTTAATATTGACTACTGATTTGATTCTTTGAATGCAGATTGCTTCTCTAATCTGGCCCAGAATGCTTCAGAAAACGGTAGGGGATTCTTGTTTAAAAACTACCACCTTAGTTAACTTTTATCTTTGCATATTCCTCTTTTATGCTTCCTTCCTAATGGTGGACCTTGGTGATGCAGTCAAGTTTTTGGTCATCTCCAAAAACGGTGCAAGTGGAGACTATCCTGATTGTACCGATATTGCATACCAAACTGCTATCTCGGACGGTGCGGATGTTATCGATTGTCCAATCCAGATGTCTCAAGATGGAATCCCATTCTGCCAAAGCTCTATAAATCTTATAGAGACTACAAAAGCTGCTGAAACGTTCAATAATCATTTAACAAGTGTTCCGGAGCTCCTAGGCAATGGAATATATTCCTTTAGTTTACCATGGACACAGATTCAGAATTTGACTCGTAAGATTTCATTTTTCATTTTGTTAGGTTTTATTACAAACTCTGGGTGTCTTGATTATTCGCCATTGATTATGATTACATATCTCACAAATGGATATGATTGCAGCGGCAATATCCAATCCATATTCAAGCTTTCAGTTGTTCAGGAATCCAAAGATGAGAAATTCTGGGCAGTTGGTATCCCTAGCTGACTTCTTGGCATTGGCAAAAGACAATGAGAAATCTCTGTCTGGTGTATTAATTAAGATAGAGGTGCGTTCCTTCATTTTTCTTGTTTCAGGTGTATCACACTAATTAATACAAAATCATAAACAGTCCTTTCTCAACTCGATTTTGCAGAACGCAGCATATCTGATGGAGAAGCAGGGGCTGGCTGTACTTGATGCGGTTGAGAGCGAGTTGGAAAAAGCTGGTTACGGTAATCAGACAGCTCTGAAAGTGATGATTCAGTCCACCAACAGCTCAGTTTTAATGAAGCTCAAGGATAAGAAAAACAAGTACGAGCTGGTGTACCAGGTTGATGAGACAATCGGAAGTGCGGAGAGTTCAGCCATTACAGATATGAAGGAATTTGCTGATTCTGTAATGATCAGCAAGACATCGGTGTTCCCCGTTAATCAATATTTCCTGACTGGAATGACAGATGTTGTATCAAGGCTACAATCGGCTAAACTCCCAGTGTACGTGGAAACCTTCAGCAATGAGTTTGCATCTCAACCATGGGACTTCTTTGCAGATCCTAACGTGGAACTCAACACCTATGTCTCCGGAACCAACATTACAGGTGTTGTTACAGACTTTCCCAAGACATCTGCCAGATTCAAAAGTAAGCGAGTACAATTGCTGCTGCTTGGGATTTTTGTCTCTTATCGATCATCATTACTTTCTGTTTGCATTATACGTATTTATTCTCAGTTAGCAATGTGTTTTGACTGTAGAGAACCTCTGTTCTGGTAAAGGCAACAATACCCCGATTTACATGGCCCCTGTTCAGGCAGGTAGCCTGCTAGGAGTAATTCCACCCCCATTTTTGCCGCCAGCTCAAGCTCCAAGCCCGCCTCTAACTGAGAACGATATTGCGGAGGGGCCTTTGCCTGCTGTTGGAGAGAAACCTACGACTCCTACTCCCCCGGGATCGGGTACACCACCAAGTCCATCAAATGGGGAGCCAAAGGTGGGATCCCGTACCACAGTTTGGGGTGTGGCTATGCTGCTTTTCACATCAGTTTTGTTGGTTTGAGTGTTGAGAGATTGTACCTACAAGATGGCAGCAGCCCATCAGCTAGCTCCCCGTCGTCCATGATGTGTAATGGAGAAATACCAAAAGTTCCCCGCAGTAGTGTCACTGGCCGCCTCCTCTTCAGCACATTCTGTCACCGCCCGGCATTTCTTCTCAGCCCCATTATTCTTGTTGAACATAACACAGTTGGTTGTAGGTATTTATGATTCTTGGGGGATCATTGGGTTTTGAGCTAACTGTGTATCTAATCTTGGAAGAGCGTTTAGTAATTTCAAAATTCCAAGAGCAGCCAATGCATATTTGCAGCCTGCTTTTGGTCTGTGTAATATATAAACTATCACCCAACCCATGGGAGCGTAAGTTATTCTTTCCGTCTGTATGCATATTACTCGCCCACTTCTCGACTGGTTTCCAGGTCCGTTCGGTATCTCTTTAGGATGTTGTTTGAGAAAAGAGTAGAATACAAAGTCACCAGTTACATCAATCTGGAATCTAACACAAAGCAACATGATGTATTTGGATGCTTCGAAATCACTCTGGATGGCCAAAACATAAAAATATAATAATACAACAGGAACATAACCTAACTTGAGGAATATGTAGTGACATAACGAACTCATAAAATGGACATATACCATTAACGTATTAGACTCGTAGGATATGGATAAAATTGATCGGATTAATTTATGTTTGTTAATAGTGAGAAAATTATATAACATACTTGTATAATAAATACAACAGTAACATAATAGATTCGTAGGACATAATAATAGCATAAGATATTTGTAAAGTTGAGATAATTAAGGTGTACCCAAATTTATAAAGTGGACATAACAATAGTATAATTGAGACATAAAAATATCGTATGAAAAAGGTGTCATAATGTATATAACAGTTATATAACATAGACATGCCACGATGATATGACATTGCATCTTATAAATGATATACAACTTAACGTTTAACTAAGTTATTCAACCTCTAAGATCGATATAACATACTTATAGAAACGACAATGATGTTTAAACTTATACATAATTGTTGTAGACTTCATTCATACCAATTATATATAAAATAGTTAACAAAGTATATCAAGATTGATCTCATTAGATTCGAAAATTTAAAATAAATAACAATTATAAAGTGAATATTATGTTTTAATAAATTTATAAAAAGAATAGAAGTTAAACTAAAATTACGGAGATAATTAGAGTGTGAAACGTAATGTACTCATATATAGTATAAAAAAATAAAAAATAAAAAAATTATATCACAGGGTGAATCCAAACACTAGATTCATGACAACCTATTACAGTTTTACACTTATAAGCAGAAGTAATCCTAAACCCCGCCTAATAAGAAGAGCCACTAGATTCTGACTTGAAATGATTCATCTCGTTGCCACAAATTCATAGCTTATGATTGTACATCGTTTGGAGCTCAAATGATTGAGTTATGCTTCAATTACTTTTTTGCAACATTCTGAAAGCAGTGGTATAATCGTTCTTTCACTGCCCAACTAGTAAAATTATAAAATTAGTCATTAGACATTAGAATGATGTCAGATCAGTCATCCAATTTTTAAGAAACTATAATCCAGCCCTTGAGCTTTACGAAAGTTACAGACAATCACTTATCTTTTCAAGACTTTTCAGTTCAGTCCATTTTCTTCTCCGGCGAGCACCTCACCGCTGGCGAGCAGGTCCCACACTCGGGTGAATCTTCAGCGAGCCTCCATCGATCCTCGATGTCAAGAACGATCACAAATCATCAACGTAGGAGGAAAACCCCAAATCCTAATTCCCAAACTAAAACACTCTAAAACTTATATGAAATCCATATTTACCTCTGATCGATTTAGGAAATGATCCAGACATCTTCCATGTCTACCCTCTAAAATCTTGAAGCGATCGGAGTTTGTTTGCACCTTGAAACTTGGATTGCCCTTCTACACACTTGCGTTCGTCGACAAAACAGAGAAATCTAATTTGGAGCTTCTAATAATTCTGCAGTATAAAAACCCTACCAATTCTTATATATTGAACCCACCACGCCTGTGGCCATCTTACCACCACGCCCGTGGTGAACAAACAACCACGTATGTGGTGACTCCCACCGTGCCCATGGTCTACATCCCCTCGTGCCCACAGTCAGCATCCCGCAGTACCCACGGTCAGCACCCCACCCTGCCCACGGTCAACATCTCGTCGTGCCTGTGGTCAACATCCTCGGATTAATTAGATTAATTTGGTTCCAACTTCCAACTTCTACTCAACTAGTAAGATTTAAATCAACTCCCAACTTCCGGGCTCTTGTGGGATATGTGATCAAGGTTACGAGGCAAACTGGCATGTTTTCATTGACTGTTGTTGGGAGCGGAATCTCTGGCACGAAACTGGATTTTTACCGAAGATTTTGAAGGTTGCCGAACAGCATAATGAACTCCATGAATGAGTGTGGGATATATGGAAAGATCTCAATAATGAAGATCGTGCGAATGGAGTGCATGCATGTGGGCAATTTGGCGCGAACGAAACAATAGGGTGTGGTCGAATATCCGAAGATCGAGCACAATCGTTCTACAAAGTGGTTTGCAAGAGCTGAAAGACTGGCAACTGTGAAGGGCGAAGAAATCACGGTCGAACCTCCCGAAGTAAGCCACCATATTGTTCTAAATGGCATCCGCCGATCACATGTACTCTTAAATGCAACTTTTTTCGTGACAATCTTTGAGCCGCAAATACAAACAGGCTTCGGGATATGCGGTTGGGATCATACAGGTAAACTACTCAACTTGAAGACTTTCACACACATGGGTTTATTGGATGCCGAGGAGGGTGAAGTCGCAGCACTACTTTCAACAATCCAATGGATCATCGACATAGGATATACGCACATACAATTCAAAGGTGATTTGCAATCTCTGGCATTGACACTTTTGGTCAACAAAGAGGATCATACTCAATTCGACAGCATTATTAATATGTGTAGCTCTTTACTAAAATATGTGGTCAATTTTCTTTTACTTTTGTTAAGAAAAAACGAAATGTAGTTGTTTACGCGTTAGCATAAGAATTTTTTTTCCATGTAACCCTTTTTGTAGAGTTTGCATCTCCGATTTGGCTCAATAATATAATTTTTTAGACCATTCAACAATGTATTTGGTCGTTACTGCAACTTGAGAATAGATCATCCAACAAAATAAAAAAGACGCACAGAATATATAATACTTTAATAATAACAATAAGAGACTTAGAGAGACTGAGGGGCTCGCTTGCTTCGTCCGTCGGACTCCTAACCCTCCATTCCAGAATTTGGCCGGCTGTCTGGCCGGCGTTTCCTTTACTCCTCCTCCTCTGCCTATCGTCTAGAAATGTATCCCTGCTCCCTCTTCTGACCGACGATCAAGCAACGCAGACAGACAACAACAAAAACAGCTAAAAGGGGAAGGACAGTAGAAAAAAGAGTCAGGCCGAGATGAGCCGAGGTCAATCCAAGCTCCTCAAGATCTTGATTTCCCTTTTCGCTCTTAACTCCATCACCATCTTCCTCTACTTCTCCTTCCACCACCACCGCCTCCCTCCGGCTCTCCCTTTCTCCGACCTCCTCCCTCTCATCTCCAACCGTCACTTCCTCCACAACCCCACCCTTCCTTACACGCCCCCGTCTAACAGTAACTCCACTCCTCAGAGTTACCTCAAGCCATGGCCCATCCTCCCTTCTTACCTCCCTTGGACTCGCAATCCTAACCCCGCCGATTTCCGCTCCTGCGAGGCTTACTTCGGTAACGGCTTCACCCACCGCGTCGATGTTCTCCCGCCCGTTACCGATACCCGTGGGTGGTTCCGCTGCTTCTTCAGCCAGACGCTGCTCAGCTCGGTCTGCGAAGGTGGCGGGATTCGGATGCTGCCGGATAAGATATTCATGTCAAGGGGTGGGGAGACGCTTAAGGAGGTCATCGGCCGTGACGAGGAGGATGAGATGCCGATTTTTCAGAGCGGTGCCTTTCAGGTCTTGGGGTCGCAGAGCAGGACGATTAGGAGGATGAGGAGGAATCAGAAGCTTGTGAATGACAACTTTCTAGGTCAGTACCTGCCCGCGGGGGAAATCGGGAGGCATACGATGCGTCAGCTTGTTAGCTCAATTGAAGTAGTGGATGATAGGGAGTTCCAGTGTGATCAGGTTAGGTTTCTTAACGATTGATTCTCCTTTTCACATTCAATTGGTTGCTTTTTCTGGCATTTTACGAGAATTTGATCTTTGTGGGGGCTAGGGATCATCTTGTTATTTGTTCATCAGCATTTTTGTCTTTTGTCTTCCCTTTTCTGGATCTGGACATTTGGATATCATTATCAGAATGAAATTCAATGGCCCCTTTGCGGTGAGTTCCTGATAACTTGTGAGGAAGGATTTTGGTTCAAGTATAAGTGTGGATCTGATATGTTAGTTTGAGATTGAGAAGGAGAGAATTCTATATGGTAGTTGTAATTGGCTGAATCCTAGTTAATTGAAGTGAATTGGATGAACAATTAGTTACTATTTCTGTAAAAACTTTTTGAAGCTTCATCCATTTTAGTTGTGCTTGGCTGTGTTCATTACAGTTCTGTTCACTTGCAGTGGATTGAAGAGCCGACTTTGCTTGTCACCCGATTTGAGTACGCAAACCTTTTCCACACTGTAACTGATTGGTACAGCTCGTATGTAGCTTCGAAAGTCACAGATTTGCCTTACCGGCCTCATTTGGTTTTCGTGGACGGCCATTGTAGAGTATGTTGCCCTCATGCCCTGTACCTTTTGATTGTTTCTCTTTATAATTTCTTATTATGTTTGGCTCTTTAACCATCTTAAGAACTTGCCATTTCCAACTTCCAAGTTATGCATCGGAATTCAAATAAGTATTATCTTCTGATTGAATTGAGCCCAACTGCTGGATTCTCAGACCAGACCAAGAACGTTCAGAGCTAGTTCTTGTTTCTATGTACCACAATTCTCAAATTGTATATGCTATCTCTTGTTTCTATGTACCCACTCGAGCATCCATGGCTTTCTCTAATTTTTGGGAGAAATACATAGTTTTTCCGGGTACAAGTTCACTCTGTTGTCTGTTTATGATGTTTATTTCTTTGTGAGCACAATGCCTACTGACTTTCCAGCCTTATTTGTTCCTTTATGGATACAAGCCTGGCATCCATTTGTTTCTTCATGAGCATAATGCCTACTATTAGCCTACTAAGTATTTCATTTAAGAATTGTTTCTTCATGAGCATACTTGCTTCTAAGTTCTAACTTAACTGGCACTTCGACCTTGTATAGAATTGTTTATAGTTTTTGCTTTTTGGTAGGTTGTTTATGGTATTTTTCTCAGTTTTGTAGTTTCTTAATGGTATGAACATCAATGAGTGAATTCTGCGTGCCAGGAGCACTGAAATTAGTTTAGTGTTTGAGTTATATTTGTCACGCTTTGTTTGGGTCTCAGCTGGCTATTTCTCTTACTTTTTTTATTCTATTCTTGCATGATTATAACTTTCTTCAACAATGTTGGGTACCTCACTCATTATTTCCAACCATTGTGATTAATTTCAGGCACCTTTAGAAGAAACTTGGAATGCTCTGTTTTCTAGCATTATGTACGCAAAAAACTTCAGTGGCTCGGTTTGTTTTCGTCATGTTGTGCTTGTTCCATTGGGATATGAAACTGCTCTCTTCAGGGGCCTAAATGAAGATATATTTTGTTATGGAGCCCCTGCGCCAGAACTTTGGAAAAACCCCGATGTCAAGAAGACTGCAAGATTGTCCGAGTTTGGAGAAATGATTAGAGCAGCGTTTCACTTCACTGTCAATAGGCATGGCGCTGAAAAGCCAGCTTGGGGTCACAACGTCCTTTTTGTAAGAAGAGAGGATTACTTGGCACATCCACGGCACGATGGCAAGGTTCAATCAAGACTAAGCAATGAAGAAGAGGTGTTTGATGCGGTTCTGAAATGGGCATCTGAGCATAAGGAATGTAGAGTGAACGTGGTCAATGGATTATTTGCGCACACGGGAATGAAGGAGCAAGTGAAAGCCATTCAAGAGGCTTCAGTTATCATCGGAGCTCATGGGGCAGGCCTAACTCACATAGTATCGGCAACACCAAAAACAGTAATTTTGGAGATTGTCAGTGCTGAGTTCAGACGCCCGCATTTTCAGTTGATTGCGCAGTGGAAAGGGTTAGAGTACCACGCCATATATCTGGATGAATCTCATGCGGATCCCGTGGTTGTCATCAGCAGGTTAGGGAGGATAATGAAAAGCCTTGAATGCTGAGTGAAGTATCTCCCTCTTTCTACCAGTGTACATTTATATTTCTATGGGGAAAGAAAAGACGGGATGGATGGAAATATCATCAGTCTGTTTCTCTCATTCTTGGGTTGTGACATCATCCTGTCTCCAATGGTGCTTGTGCTTCAACTTATGGAATCCGAATAAGGAAGGGATTGATGGTGGGGAAGCTATGACTGGATGGGACCTGATGCCAAAACGTATACTTACTTGGTCTGACTGCAACAGGTGCTGTATTGTTCTCTTGGTCCAGCTAGCTGATTATAATGCCCAGGCGGTGTCTGCCCTAACTTATTACAGACTTCTTGTAGAGTTGTGTGCTTGATATCTTATTAACGTACAATTATTCCTAGGAGATTGGGGAGTCGATTATTCATTGGAAGTCGAGATAACAAAGGCATACAGCAGAATTGTAGGCTTGTTGTCATTGACGTGTTAATTTTATTTTGATTTTAACTGCTTAGTGACTGCAAGTTTCTCCAAATTACAAATGCCCCAAACAAACAAACATAGTACTACGAATGCTTGAGGGGTAACTTGTACAAAATATTAAAATTATATAAAGTTAAGACATGTTTTACTATTTATTAATTTTTTTTTCTCTTTTAATTAAATTTTATTAAATTTTTTTAGTTAGATATCAACTTTACTATATTCAATCAAATTACATATTAATTAAATAAATATATAATTATTCATTAAAGGGTTTTTCTCATTCTAATTGAACTTTGGACCCACTTAGTTGTGTTTTAAGGTTTGGCAACGGTCGGATTCGGGTTTAGATAGTTGATATCTGTTCCCCACCCGTTATAGTTTTGGATTCAAGCAATACCCACCCTATATAACATTTTGTGAGGTAAATTACATATTGTACACATACCCGTTCACGCTCAGGACATCCGTAGATACCTGTAAAACGAAACCCATGCTCCCCATCCTTTACGTGCACATTAATGAAATTCCGTGTGTATTTTATGATATGCACCTGAGCCGCCAAACGCCATAACACAACGAACGAAACATGTACTATGCCCAATCACATCCAGTGCAAAACATCCATGAAAGTGAACCTCTCTTCTAATCTCCTCAATTATCTCTTTGTGACGCAGTATTAATTAAACTCACCTATTTAATCTATCAACTTTTCTTTTTGGAAAACAATAATTTTATTACCAAGATCACATCGTTCAAAATAAGCTGTTCATATAAACAACTTAACAATAATACAAAATGGGTGACCAACCACCCCTGTAAACATGTTATATCAAATCAGAAAGCTAATTAAGAGGCAACATGTTAATACTAACGGTTCTGGCAACTGTATCAACAAATCGAACTATCTCGCGACTACAAAAACGTAAATAGATGTGAGAATGAACCTTGAGAACGTCAATGATATAGCAATAATAGTCGAGCACTCCTAGTACCAGGTCGGAAGGGTGAGGGTGAAGGTAAAGAGAAGAAACCAAACGCGAACGGTCACTTGACAAGCGATATAGTTTGAGCCTTTTTTTCCTTTTACATAAAGCGGATCAGGTTCTTCACTCCTAGATAGTACCGATTGACTGCTACCGAGTGCTATTCACAGTAGAAGACAGCGAAGTACGATGGGAGTAGAGAAGGAGATCGTCAGCCCGGGAAACGGTCCCAAACCCTCTCGCGGACAGAAAGTCACCGTTCATTGCACCGGCTTTGGTGAGCTCCTTCTTTCTCTCCCTCTCTCTTAGACAACCCTAACCTTGTGGTTTACTTTTACTTTTTCCTGTTTCCTTGTATACGATTCGAGTAATCTGGACGCGTTCGTATAAGGTTACCTGTCCGATCAGTGTTCTAGTGCATGCAGCTTGGGATTTTTGGCAAGAAAATAATCCATTAATTCCATTGTATTTCCAGGGAAAAACGGTGATCTATCTGAAAAGTTCTGGAGGTGAGGGTTTCTGTGAACCTGTAACATTTGATTGTGTTTCTGCTTCTCTTACTTTTGCTTCCAAAAATTTCACCAATCTCCCTTTGTAATGAAAAATAAAAATTGGTATGTTGTGTGTGTTTCAGCACCAAGGACCCTGGGCAGCAACCTTTCTCTTTCAATATTGGCAAGGGAAGCGTCATTAAAGGTAACCCCCTTGTATAGTTGCTTATTGTCCACATGTGCTGTTGACTAATCGCCATGAGTGATTTCTCTTAAAGATGTAATGTATGGCTGTTCGTTATTATTTCAAAGGCTCAATGATCAATACCTTGATGTAATGTTTGCAATTCGGTGTCCTTGTAAGCAAAAGCAATATTCTTTCTCAACTGCTGATTGTGCTTTTGCCGATATTCTATAGGATGGGATGAAGGTGTCATGGGAATGCAAGTGGGAGAAGTCGCTCGTTTACGGGTAATGTTCCTTGTTGTAGCTGTTTCCTGCTATTTTGGTTCAGAAATTCGCTGCTATATTTGTATGCCATACATAAGAAAGCAGTTTATTAAATGGCAAGAAAGTTGGCATTATTTGCTAGTCTATTGCCTGTTGTTGTTGAATCTTCATGGTTAAATGCATTTTCGGGGTTTTGTAATTACTTTCAAATCTGTTATGAGAGGAGTTTTATCAGCTTCGTGAGTTGGAAAAAGACACGACAGTCCACAAATAAGCCTGTTCCCCATTCTTTTTAGGATTCAAACCATAAAAAAATTAGTAGAGTTGGGTAGTGGTAGTAGCACTACCACTTGTTTAGATTTATGTACTAGTTTCTAATCACTTCTGCCGATTTCTGTACAGATGTACATAGTGGTATTATGGTTAATGGTTGGATGAATTTGCAGTGCTCCCCAGACTACGCTTATGGAGCTAATGGATTTGGAGCATGGGGAATCCTGCCCAATTCAACTCTGGTTTTTGAAATTGAAGTCCTGAGCTTAGAGTAATTCTATACCGAAGCCCTAGCTGAGTTGTTGGCACTACTTTCTTTGTTGTTTGTTTCTTTCTTATTGAAGGTGCTTCAGTAGTGCTTAGAATAATGTCTACCTAGTGACACTGGTAGAATGCCAGTTAAGTGTGGGAACTTTGATACCGTTCCAGTGCACTACTCTGTTATCTGGTTATGCTCTACAACACAATGCAATGTTGTACGCTTGTTTCAATATGATTATAGCCTCGCTTGCAATTAGTTTATGGGGACGAGTGCTGAAAGCCAGATATTTCCCTAAATCCACCTTCATGGAAGAAAAGCTGGGAGGAAGGCCGTACTGGATCTGGTCCAGCCTGATTAAAGCCAGGGACCTGCTAAGGATGGATGCCTTCATGGCGGTGGGGAATGGAACCTCATTTCGCATAGCATGCGACCCGTGGATCCCATCCTCTAATGTGATGACCCTGCATATCCCCTTTGGCGGTGGTCAATGGGCCTCAAGACAAATGGCCATGGGCCTGTGATGAAACCATCCAACGGATCTGCTCTGCTCTCCCCGAGAGCTCATAACCGCAAGCACAAACAGGTAGCAACTTCGTCAAACGCAGGGACTTTACCACTCAACCATAGGAATTAGTCAGTAAAAAAAAAGAAGCTAGTAATTTCAATATCCACACTAAAAATTCAATTTTCTAATATTATTTCATAATTAATTATAACCCAAACAAACTATTTAATGAAATCTCTAGTTTAAAGATTTTAAAATCTAAATCACCCAAATTATCCCGACTGCAACAATCTATTTTCCAAAAAAACTACATAAACGAACTATTCACAAAAGACCAGTACAGAAGAATGATTTAACATGCATCAAATCATCCTTAAGACTAATCTCAAAAAAGCCCCAAAAAGAGAGGATACATGGCTAAATTCTAGGCAGCTCCAGCTCCCTTGCCCTTCTTCTTCTGCAACTTTTTCATGTAGAACTCCAGTTCTTTGCCCTCCAAGATGTATCTGCATCAATGTACAACAGCCAGTTTAGTTGGAAAAAAAATGAAAAAAACAGCAAATTATATCGAACATCTAGCTGTGGAAGTAAAAGCTTTCCGATTGAGAAATTCAGACATACCCATCAGCACGACCACACTGGCCAGGGCGGGATGAAATGCAAGCTAACAATCGTCCACCACTGAACTGTTCCTCAATATGTGGATCAAGCTGCCTTGTCTGCTGCCTCTTCTCCAGTTTTCTCGTCACGTGACTGCTTTTCTTTGCTTCTTCAGTAGCAGTAGCAGCAGCAGCTTCAACTTCCTATTTTAATTAATAATCAGAGTTAAGAGGACGGATATAGAAGAAACACCTAACCAACAGCATGGAAAATGTTGTAACAATCAGACATATATGAGTGATGTCTCAAATTCTTACCTCTCCTTCCTTCTTGGCGGGATTTTTTTTCTTGCGACCAATGTCAACTCCATAGTGATTGAGATACCACTGCTTAAAAGGTGCAGCATCAACCTGAACAATAGCACCCTTCACCAAAGTCTGGGTACGGACCAACTCATTGTTAGATGCATTGTATACAACATCAAGAAGTCTCGTCTTCCTTGACTCTGCCTCACTACCCCATGAGAAGCTTCCTGAGTCAAGCCTCAACGCACGCCACTTCACATTCCCACCTCGAACCCTAACTCTCCTAACTGTCTTATTGCTCGATAGTTTTGTGTTTGCAGGTTGCCTTCCCAGCTCATATCTACAGTATACATTTCATTCAATTTACTGTGAAATTCTGTTCATGAAAACTCAGCCACTGTTCATCATATCAACTTAAATATATGTACCTTTAATCTAACACGGATCCTATACTACTAGTCTACAACCATTCAAATGACTACCAAAGAAACAAAAATAAAGAAAATGAAGCAGGTTCCAGATCCTTACTAAGCTAATAACAAATGGTAAACGGTCTGATTAAGCTTCTGATATATATATCTTTAGTTAGTCCTTACATAAACGAAACAGAGCGGAAAAAAATCAACGACAAGGGAATGAACTGGAGGACTCACTTTCTCTTCTTTCTCCAGGCCTTCTTTTTGCCTCCGGTGGCACGCCTCTTGTGCATCGAATCACGAGATATCCCTAACCATACCCAACACACATAATCCAGATAACAGGAACAGGACCATCAGCAATCTATGATAATTATCGAATGCCGGAAAAAAGACATTATAAATTTCATATTTGGAGATGGCTGAGACATACCCATCTTCGCAGAAAGACAAGTCGAAGCTCTACTTCGGACTTCAGGATAGCAGCAGCAGCCTTGGAGCGGAAGAGAGAAAAATATGGCCAAGGCTGAAGCTTCACTACTTATACTGCTGCACAATCCCTAGTTTACCAACTCAGGTTTGGGTTTTTCTAACCCAACGGGTTAAGCCCAAACTTCGGCCCGTTTACCTGTCCTTTGTGGACGATGGCACCAAGGCTAGTTGTTGAAACCCTGAAGCAGAAATGCTTCGTCTCTTGGTAAAGTTTCGTCCTTTCTCGTCACCACTTCCCATTGTGGTTGTTAATTTGCTCTTTCCAAGCTTGTTAGTTAATTCCTCTGGTTGGGGTTGTTGTTTTCCAAAAACTACCGGAGATGAGCTTTTCGACAGAGAGCATCTTGGGTTCTTACGTTTTGGCGAGGAAATTCCACGTAGAACGAAGAGAGTTGTTTCAGTCATCGAGTGGAAGATGGAGATTTGGTGTAAATTTCAGCTGTCAGGAACTGAAACCTCGCCGGAGGAAACAATTGATGTGCAACAAAGGTGAACTATCAGTTGATTTTGAAGAGAGGACGAGTCCCTACGAGGTAAAGCTACTCCTTCCATCAATAATCATTATTCAGTTGTTTCTTTGTTTGACGTCTCTTCCGTTGCTTTGCTTACAAAGATTGTTGAATGAAGCATATTCAGGTGCCGTTTCAGAGTGGTTTGTGATTAGAGCCATCTCATCCTAATGCTTGCAGCCTATCATTAATTATTAGCTGCGTTGATATTGGTTGTTTACACTACAGCTAGTTCTATGCACTGTGATAAACATTCAGCTTCTATCTTATTGTTTAAAGATCAGAAAAGAGGTAGAGCGGTGTTACGATCTCATAAAGCGACTTGGAAGGGGAAGTGTATATCTAGGTTCTTCACGAGTGGGACCAGATCATCCACACTACTTGCAAGCATTTGAGCTTGGGAGAGAGGCAAGTCAAATCTTTATGCTAAGGCTGATATCTGCTGTTCATTGTTTTGAGGGTCAAAACAGCATAATCAATGAATGTAATAATTAGATTTCAGGCGTATGAGTTGGAGAGTAGTTATTTCTGACGATGGTTCCTAACAGATTGCTAAGCTTTTGGACTGCACTTCATGGACAGGCGCTGGTCCAGGTCTAATGGATGCTGCTACCAAGGGCGCATTGCAGGCTGGAAAACCTGCTGGTGGGTTTAAGATAGGGAAAGAAGCTGGTGAATGGACATCCTCAAACTTCCATCCTTACCTCCCGCCACAAACCTATCTTACATGCAGGTAAGCCAGCAAAAATGGCGGCCGGACATACTCATATCTGCTAAGGTAGCATAACTTATCATCTTCTGACAAACTCAGGTTCTTCTCTGCGAGAAAACACGGGCTGGTAGATGCTGCAGTCAGGATGAAGGCCTCTGATCGCACTGCTGTAATTGCACTCCCAGGTGGAATTGGTACTCTAGATGAATTGTTTGAGATATTAGCATTGGTTCAGCTGGAAAGGATTGGATCACAATTTCCGGTGCCAATTCTAGTGATGAATTACGACTCTTTTTACAAGAATCTGCTAGAGTTTCTAAATGATTGTGAGTACTGGGGCACTGTTTCAAAAGGAGAGGCTTCATCACTTTGGAGGATATGCCAGAATAACTCGGAAGCTCTGGCTTACTTGGCTGATTTCTACCATCTCGCTTGGGATGGCATATGAACTCTGAGCTCAAAGGTTGTGTTGAAATCCATATGCGGCAATGTCTTGTGAAGATTCAATGCCATCATATTATGTTTACGTTTCACCCACGGTTAGGGTGGCCTCTTCAAATTGAATTAGAGTAGTTCATATCTATGTTTTCAAGGTTGTGTAAATTGGCTTAGACTCCTAGTAGTTACCATGAATTTTATAGCCATGTTTCTGTCTTGACATATGGACATCAGTTGTATTGGCCGTCTGTTTCTCAAATGATTAGATGTGGTTAAGACATAGCTCTATGAGTCGGTCTAGTACCCAATGGTCTAGATATGTTCAAGAAGTAGAAGACGTCACCATTGCACAGACTTCTACCCTATGGACCACCAGGTTGCGAGAAGAACAGAAGACGCTACTGGCCAAGGTGATTACGAGCGATAAACCATCTTGGGATACCCAACAGCTAGTTATCTTTTATCAATTAATACAACCTGTTATATTTGATAACCTTTTTATATTTAATATATAAATGCTAATATTTTTTCTTCGGTAGAGAGCCCCCATATCCATTACACCCCTACCAAGTCAGCTCAGCCATTGTTGAACATCCAGTTTCCCCTTTTATTTTCAAAATCATGTGCATCTCCCTAGCCATTGTTGAAATTCCGGGTATCTCCTCAAATTGTAAAATTCTTTCAAAAATCCAGTTATCCCCTTCATTTTCCTTTTTCTTTGCATCTTCGAGAAGCCATTATTGGCCTCCCCCGCCTTTCACTCACTTGTCATGGATATGAATGCTTTACATTTCTTAGAATATATGAATTAGAACAACTTAAGCAAATCCTCTGTTTTACTCGGAAATATTTTATGGCGACAAGGTTTTCCAATTGTCGATCGCGATCTCCAGGAATGGCGCCGACAATTGTGCCTTCGGTTCCAAAGGCTCCTGACCCTATCTCGTGGAGTCTGTCGGCCTCCCTTGGCATCGTCGTCGCCCTCTGCAAAGGGTGATCGAGATGCGCAACATGCCCAAGGTTAGACCTATGGATCTGAACCAATCGATGAATATGAAGGTAATTCTAGTTGAAGATGTTGCACACCTAGAGAACTCTACACGACCTACTCAGGAGGATGATGTTATGAAGGAGACTGAGAATTCACTGAACGCATGGACTCAACGATTGAATAAGCTTTCCGAGGACAATTCCTAAAGTGATGCTTGGTATGTTACTGATTCAGATATTGAGGATGCTGCAATGAACATGAGGGAGGAAGATGATGTCTTGGATGAGGAGAATTATGATCCGTTGTGCCCACTGGTCCTGTTTACTGCGGTAGAAAAATCTTTTCTACTTAGGACGTGGCGGTAGGCGCTGGTCATTCGGGGCCTTGGCCGTAGGGTTCCGGCACCACAGTTGAACTTCCTTTAGGGGACAGATGTACCTTTACATGTCTCTGATCTACAAAATGGTTGTTTTTAGTTGGTTTTAGAAGTAAACTTGATTATGAATGGTTTATTACAGTAGGTCCTTGGATGCTTGGAGATACTTACCTCACTGTTCATCAATGGTATAAAGGTTTTAATTCTTGATTTTAATTATCATCTTGGTTTCAATGCATATTGGCAGATTAGATCACGTAAAACCCACATGTTGGTAAAGAGAGTGGAAAAAATAAAAATTATTCATATTTTAAAGTTAATTTCAACATATAAAATTAGATGATGAGATAATATTCAAGTATAAAAAAATTATGAATAGTTGGTTTCATAAAAAGAACATGATTTTTTTTGTGCTAATAAGGAAAAAAAAGGCAGTGTTCTTAAATATTTTTTAAAATATAACATTGCATCATGGTTTATTATACTATGTAGTTGTATGAATTTTTAGTTTTATGATGTCATTTTTAATTTTGTCTTCTGTATTCCGCACTTGATCATTCACAAAAACGATTTAACTACAAAAACGTTTAACCACAACAATATTATATTATACATTCATCATTCACAAAAACTATCACTACAAAAAAATGACTTTTCACTGTCAAATTCCTACTATGGGTGCATAACATTACAAGTTTATTGCAAATAGTTAAAACATAAGATGTCAAAGCACCAGTAACATGTGACGTATAATACCCCGATCTTAGAACGAAAAATATTTATGTAAAAGTCCTCAAAATTCTCCGTTAAGAATTTGGTTTATTCTAGTGCTATCTATTATTATTTATATTGGTAAAAGTATTTAATTAAATGCTTAACAAGAAGCAATCAGATTAGTATATTTTGGTTAATAATTATGGAATGGCAACTTAATTAGTGATTAAGGCAGTCGCTCAGCTGGTTACAATACCAAACCTTTCATATTCATACCCAAGTTTGAGTCATAAAGAGGGAGTTTCATCTTATTTTTGTTCCATTTTTATTCAACTCAATAAATGGTGTCGTTTTGAGATTGGTTGAATTTGGTCACCCTTTCCGTCTTTGTTGAGATTTCTACGACGACTTTTGGTTTTATCCACCGACCTTACACGATAATAAGCATTGCCGGCGCCTTCATGGCTAATTAAACTCCGCCAATCGTCACAACTCGTTCATGTGACCCTCTTCCCTGTCCCAATCCATGTGAATCGCACCTGAAATCGTTGTCCCTTTCCTCCTCTAATTTAATCTCTTCCGGTGCCGAACTGTAAACCCAAGAATTGATGCCACGTTTTAGACCTAAACCCTCCGTTGAGGGCAATTTGTTTAGCTATTTAAAACCATCCAGAGTCAGCATTGAACGAGAGGAAGCCTGAAACTATGTTCCCTTCTTTTCCCTTTCCTTCCCCGAAGTCGAGCTACGTCGACGTGTTTCAGACCACACTGGGACCTCTAAATCTCTCGGTTGACTTCGTATTAGTGATAAGAAGCTTCATGTATCCTTCAATTCGAATTTGATCATGTTTCGGGGATGAATCTGGGCTCGTCGGAGCCGTGTTGTGTTCACCTGATTCTGGGTAATCAACTAGGGAGTTGATTCACGATGATTATGGTAAATGTCCAATTTCATCCCTGAATTTTCTTATACTAGAGTTAACCCCCGAACTCTTTTGTTCTGTCTACGCAGTCTGTAACTTTTGTATTATTTCAGCCACGTCCCAATACTTTTCAGCTATTGCAGTTTGACCCAACAATTTTGACCGTATTTCGGATCAACCCGCTTAATTCCAGGTGGGTTGGTTTAAGGGGGTAATATCTTCCATTTTAAATGTTTATGTTTTACTTGTGTTATTTATGCTTCTTTGAATTACATGAATAATAATTGGATTTTAAAGGTTTAAAATGCATTATATGTGACAACGTGACATGTGATCCACATACTGTTTTGATATATATTCTAGGTGATATATTTCTGATATGATATGTTACATGTAAATGTTCAGTTGAACAAGTTCTATTGCAAGAGTAATATTGGTATTGATTGATCACCTAGTTAGAGCCAATATGTTGACGATCGTGCTTAATGCACTATAGCTACGCGGTGGGCTTCCCACACTAACTGTCGTCGTAGGCCTTGATAGGCGTCACTATATGCGGCCCAATTTGGTGCCACTAACATGTATATGGGTCGTCAGCATATATGAGCCAGGATCCCAATTAAAATACAGAAGTTAGAGTCAGAATTGTACAACGTGTTTTACATGCTATATGATTGTCTTTTCCAATGATTTCTAATATTGATATCTATATGATAACTTCGGAAGACTGACCCCGAGTCACCCACCAGTTCATGACAGGTTATATGGTATTAGAAGAATTAATAGAGGATCTGTTCATCTGCCACCAGGCTGAAGTTGGGATATTGATGAGACTGTATATTTCTGGGATTTTTTTTAAAAGATGGGTCCAATCACTATTTGACACCAGCTTCCGGAAATAAGTTGTTTGGCGTAATATTCCAGTTTTTCTGAAAAGGTTACCAGTATCATTTATATATAATTTTAATTATATTTTGTACTACTTCCAAACTGTGTCATGTGTCCGTCCCGGAACAAATTTTTTTCCGTTTATTTCAATAGGTAAAACTGGGATGTTACAGAATATACTAACAAATCTTAAAATATACTAACAAATCTTAGAGGAAATATTATAAACATCAGAATCAGTACAAACCTAATTAGCCACCAATGATTATAAGTTAGAATGGGTCGCTGAAACAAAAACTCGAGCTTGCGCCGTCGGACCAAAACGAGCCCGCATCATTACCGATCCAACTCATCAACCAAGCATCATTTTCCCAAATAGTCGTCTTCTCCAGATAGCAGGTCCTCGTCGGCCAGACTGCAAATATCTAAGCTCATCGTCACCGTTGACGGCAGCGAAAACTTTGAAGATGGGCAGATATAAAAAGCCAATTGAAAATAAACAACTAGCATGCATTGATTGATGAGTACCACAATGGATGCAATTTTAAGTAATCACCCAATCCAAATATTACTGCACTACATCGAAAATCCAAGGCCAAGCTTGCAAAAATCATATTTGAAACTGATAAGTACTAATTACAGTCAAAGCATAGAACAAACTTACTTACCCTTGTGCCATTATTTCGATTCTCGTAAGACTCTATTTGAGAACATCTATTTCTTTGCAAGTTTCAATTTTAAAATTGGAATAGTCTTCAACGCCTCTAGACATGAAACAATATTAAATCAAGATATTAGGTTGATGGATGGAGTTAGTTTGTTGATATTCCAAGATCAAAATGAACGTTGGGTGATGTTGTGGGTATGATCGAGATCTTATGAGGATTTAAACCAAATTTGCCAAGGCAATTCCTTGTTTGACAACACTAAAAAGTTATAGACCTATCAATTAATGTATTTTAATTAAAGTGCCTCTTTTGTAAATTATATTTTTTATTTTGGAAAATTAAAAAAATAAAAATTGGGCGATTTAGATTGAAGCTCAAAACAGACGGTTGAGATTGGAGGAAAAAAATCGGTGCACCCGGTGCACTATATATAGGGAAGAATTCTCTCTTCATATATATATACATATATAAAATAAAGATGATATAACAAATCAATCATAATAAAAGAATAGAATTTAAAAAAGAAAGAGCAAGTCGGACCAAAAACCTTTGCACAATCAATTGATACAACGCACTTCACATAAACAAGGTAGAACAACAAGAGACAACAAAAGAGTTAGGGACATGAAATTTGATTAGGCAAAAGAGTTAGACAAATATCAAATCAATTTGTTATATGGTTGTTATGTCTACGAATAAACTAGTTATGTCATCGTTATAACTGTTTACACGTATGTTATGCCATTGTTATGTTTACAATACGAACGAATTTGTTATGCCACTGTTATAACCTTTTTACACGTATGTTATGCCACTGTTATAACCATGGTACATGTATATTATGCCACAGTTATGTGTTATGAATATGTTATGCCAATATCATGTGTTATAAGTGTGTTATATTCTACGAGTATGTTATATTTATTTCACAAATGTGTTATATAATTATTATGTCGATTCATAGGATTATTTTACAATTCCCAGCTTTAATTATATTCTAAAATAAAAAATTCATATCATTGTATAATAAACCGTTAGATTAACCTTTGAACGATCCGACGGTCTAGATATCTTTCGAAGGTGCCATCCAAATTGCGGATCTGGAAGCAAGAGAATAAAGTTGGGTTGCAGACTACAGTTTTGAATCAGAAGGGTTAATTCGTCAAAGCATTTAAAATAAGTAGCCGTTATACGGCAACCCGTCCCTTACGGTTTTGCTTAATTTAATTTGGGTTCGTGGCGGTTCAGTTTTTGATGACGTGGAAGACGTTACATTAATAAAGTTAATGGGAGTTTAGACTGGATTATCTATAATTTTTTTTTGTTTCATTTAATTATAAAATGACAAATACGTTATTTTTAATACGTAAGAGACGGTTTTGTACATAATTAATACGTAAGGGACCAAAACTAATGATCAGCATGTGCGATTTTTTTTATGAATATCATGTGTTGGTCGTTTCCGTGACAATATAGTAATTTGAATCTGAAGTTCAAAATTCAAATATAAAATATGCGTTCCCAACGGTCACCAGCCTCGACATACACATTTCCATCCCCGCTCTTCCCTTTATTTTCTCTCTCTCTCACTCTCTGTCTCTCTCACACACTCTCTCTCCCTTCGGCGGCAGTCGTTCAAAGTTCAAATCTCCCAACTGAAAAGGTCTTCCTCCTTCTTCTTACTGTCTTCTTCTTTCCTTTCTGAGTCAATCCTTCGCCGACCAACCACAACCCTAGAAACCATGAGATCCACCACCGAAAGCGGCGGCGACAGCCGCTTCCTTGGAACCATATCGGCCTCCTCAATCCGAAATCTGCTCCCTAGATCCATCTCTTCCAAGAAGAAAACCAAGTCCAAACTCTTCCGCAGCGAAAACGACCACCCCAACGTTAGAATTAGTGACCCACCACTATCTCCTTCACTCCCAAAACCCTGGAAATCACCTAAATCCCTCGATTCCAACTTTCAGCGTGAAATTTATCCCGCTAGAGAACGTCTCTCTCTCAAGGTATGTGGGAACCAGTATGAATTTAGGTTGATCTTAAATTCGTTTGAGCACCAGCTTGTTTAGTTCTTTTGTTTGTTAGTTTTTTCTTCTTCTTCCAGTAGTGCGATTAAAGTAGTCACTGAATCTGATAAATTTTAGGAGGACTTGGTAACGGAATCAGTGGAGAAGAAGGATTTCCCTGAAGCTTCAGATCCATCTGTGAAGGTTGTGGTGAGAATTAGGGTTCCAAATGACCAGACAAGAGAGTGGAATCGAACAGTAAGGAAGGTTTCTTCAGATTCTATGTCGATGGGTGAAAGAAGTTTCACATTTGACTCAGTTTTGGACTCCAATTCAACTCAGGTTCGCCCGCTCGCTTGCTAGTTGTTGTGTTTGTTATTCTGTTCTTATTTCAAAATGGCGGCAGATGGTGTATTTAGCGCTATTCACAAGCTAATGGAATATTGTTCGTCTTTCAGGAAGACGTGTTTCAGGAAGTTGGAATTCCGTTGGTCCAGAGTGCCTTGGCTGGATACAATGCTTCTATTTTGTCTTACGGGCAGGTAGCTCCATGAAACATCCTTTGTACAACTTTTCTAATGTTAGTCTGCCTACTTCTCTGTTGAATGACTTTGTTCATTTGTTGCCTCTTTCGTTTTTAATTCAAAAGACTGGAAGTGGGAAGACCTACACGATGTGGGGTCCTCCAAGCGCCATGGTTGAAGATCCTTCTCCCAGCAGTCACCAGGGGCTTGTTCCACGGGTTTTCCAAATGTTGTTTGACAAGATCCAGAAAGTGAGTCTTGTTTGTTCATCTGTAGTCTGTAGTTCTAACGGTTGCAGAAATAGATTTTGTCTTAAGATGACTCAATTTTCTTTCCGATTGAAGGAGCAAGAGAACTCAGAAGGAAAACATATCAATTATCAGTGCAGATGCTCTTTCCTTGAGGTATGCATTTAGTCTGTTTGAGCATTATGGCTGTTATGACTTGGCGTGTATGTAAGCGTTCTGATGTCACTGAATTCGCATTTCCAGATTTACAATGACCAAATAGGCGACTTGCTTGATCCAGTTCAAAGAAACCTTGAGGTGGAGATGTCCTACCATAACCCTTTTCTCTTCTTTGGTTTTCCATTTCCGTCCTGGAACTTTTCATTGCTCATTTCTAATGGTAAAGATCTGTGGTTGAAATGAAACGCTCAGATAATGGATGATCCCAAGAATGGATTGTACGTTGAGAATTTGACCGAGGAGTATGTGACAAGCTATGAGGATTTATCTCAAATATTAATCAAGGTGAGATTCAGATTGAGATTTTAAATCCTACGATCAAGTCATTTACTCATTTTGACCTACTACTTCCGTTGGTTTTGCTTATGTTCTGCACATTTCTAGGTTCTTATTTCGTTGTATATTTTATTCTATGTATACAGGGACTTTCAAACAGGAAAGTTGGAGCAACAAGCATAAACTCTAAGAGCTCTAGGTCTCATATCGTGTTTACATTCATCATTGAGTCCTGGTGCAAGGTAATTGTGATCTTTCAGTTTGCAGTCTGCCTAGTGAAAATCTTAGCTCTTTCACTTTACCATCTGCTGAGTTTATAATTATGATTCTTCTATTTATACAGGGGACTTCATCAACATGCTTTAGCAGTTCAAAAATCAGCAGAATTAGCTTCGTTGATCTTGCTGGAATGGACAGAAATAAACCTGATGATGCTGGTCCGCAGCTTCTCAGGGAAAGCAAACATGTGAAAAAGTCCCTCTCTCAGCTTGGGTACTATTCTATCCCACAAGCTTATCGAAGTCTTCGCTTCTGAAGAATTTAATAATTACATTTCTTGTCCCACTGGTGCAGGCATGTAGTGAGCACTCTTGCCAAAGAAGCTCAACCAGGAAAGTGCACAGATGTTCCTTACGAAGAGTTCTGTTTGACACATTTGCTTCGCGAGTCACTTGGTGGAAATGCAAAACTTACAGTTCTTTGTACCATCTCTCCTGACAATAGGTAACGCCTGTCTTCAAGTAGATACTGAGTTTGTATACTTTCTGGTGCTTTCATCAGAAATGAGTATCATAACCTATTTGATTTAATGCAGGAATGATAGTGAGACATTGAGAACACTTAGATTTGGACAGCGAATCAAGTCAATTCAGAATAAGCCAGTCATAAATGAAATATCAGAGAATGATGTAAATGATTTGAGTGATCAGATACGCCAACTGAAGGTAACGTATTAGTTTACCAGTGTCTTTGGTGGGTACTACAATTGCGAATTTAAGTTTTCAATTGCTTGTGAAAAGTCAACAAGTCGATTTTAAAGTTGTCAGTCTATCTTTTACAGGAGGAACTGATAAAGGCCAAATATGATTCATGTAAGTCAGCGAGAAGCAAAGGGGGTAGCTTTAGTGGGCGGAATGTGCGTGACAGCTTGAATAGTTTGAGAGTTAGCCTAAACCGCTCCTTAATGTTACCCAAAATTGATATTGATTCTGACGACGAGGTTAACAATGTTGGCGTGGATGATGTACTGGAACTGCATAATCATCTTAACGAGTTCCGGACCTCAGGGGAGGGGGACTTAACAAGTTTATCCGAGAGCAAGGACTCAATGCATTTCACATCAGTAGACCAAAGTTTTGAGACTGCCGTGATGAGCGAAGACGAAGTCAATGGTCCGGCTGAACATGAAGAAATGGATTCGTGGAGAAACAAAGTAAATGTTGCATCTGAAGACGAATTTCCAATTAACCTTAACGCCACCAGGGCAGAAGACGCTGCTGCCATCAGGAATAGCATTTCTATCAGCTTGTGCCGCCAGTCTCAAGTTCTCCAAGAGCCAGTGCTGTCAGAATCTCCGAAAATTGGAAATACTAGGAAGAGCATTACAATATCACCCTCAGCATTTTCCTCTAGTCGGAGCAATGTTTCTGAGAGTTCTAACTTCAACTCAATCGCTGCAAGTAAGACACTAAGGAAAAGTGAGCAAATAAGATCATCTCTGCGTTCAAGCAAGATATTAGCAGGTCCCACTGATTCTCTGGCAGCCAGCCTACAGAAGGGATTGCATATAATTGAACATCACCAACGAGTCTCCCCATCTAACAGATCCTCAGCGTCTTTCTCTTTTGAACACTTTGCATTGACATCAACTGCTTCGGTTCAAAAGTTAGCAGAAGGTTCCCCATCTACAGAAGTGGCATCTGCCTCTTTACTGTGTGCATCCTGTCAGGAGAAAATCATTGTGACAGGTGGGGAAGTCGGGAGTCATAATGAACTTGTCAATGGAACGACTAAGGTATATATCCCTCCGGACCTTGAATGTATGGTTACCACACTGTTCTGCTAGGTATACGCACGTTGTCTAAATTGGTCTTTTGTATATTACAATCAGGGTTCAAGCAGTGATATAGTGGAATGTAGCACAAGAGAGAAGGAACTTGAAACTTTATGCAAGGAACAGGAAGCCAAAATTGAGCAGCTAAATCAAATGGTGACAATTCCTTCTTGAACTTGTTTGCTTATCTCCTCTCTATTTTATATAAAAACAAGACATCTCCTGTTATTACACTCTTGTGTGTTGTCGGGTGCAGGTTGAGCAATACAAATATGTGGCAGAACAACAGTCCTCTGGACATGCACTAGTACTGGAGGCACCCAAACATGAGGAATCAGTGGATGACGAAGACAAGGTTTGTTTTTATTCATTGCATTTGATATGAGATTTTGGCATCTCAAAGTACTTATTTGTTCCTGATTTATGCAGACAAATGACGAATGTGAAGTGAAGGAGGTGGTTTTGGATAATGTGGACACAGGTTTTGACACAAGGGAGAAAGAAGAACTCCTATCCGAAATTGAAAGTCTGAAGGCCAAGTTGAGGGTGTATAGTGATGCACCATCGTCAACGAGGTCTACTGAGGAGCTCAGGTCCTCCTTACTGGCAAGATCCGTTCTACTGAAGAGCATAGACATTCGGAACAACTCTGAAGAACTGGAGAAAGAAAGGGAGAGGTGGACAGAAATAGAGAGTGGCTGGATATCTCTAACCGACGAGCTGAGGATTGAAATTGAGTCCAGCCGGCGGCATGCAGAGAAAGTGGAAATGGAACTAAGACTGGAGAAGGCAGTTACGGAGGAGCTGGACGATGCTCTCCACAGGGCTATGGTTGGACATGCCAGGATGGTGGAACACTATGCTGATCTACAGGAAAAGCACAATGACTTGGTTGAAAAGCACAAAGCAATCTTAGAAGGAATAGCAGAGGTGAAGAGGGCAGCGGCAAAAGCAGGAAAGAAAGGCGGTAATCGATTTGCGAAGTCGCTTGCTGCAGAACTTTCAAACGTGAGGGTGGAAAGAGAGAAGGAGAGGCAGTTGTTGAGGAAGGAGAACAAGAGCCTGAAACTGCAGCTAAGGGATACTGCTGAAGCTGTACATGCGGCAGGAGAGCTCCTTGTGAGGCTCAAGGAAGCAGAGCAAGCTGCTTCACTTGCAGAGGTAATAATTGTGAACTGCTGAAGCTGTACATACGTTTGTTTCTGTGTTTACTTCTTCTGTTAATTTATATGTTTGTGGGAACAGGAGAAATTGAGCAATGTAGATGAAGAGAATGAGAAGTTGAGGAAGCAGATGGAGAAGCAGAAGCGGAAACACAAGATGGAAATGGTGACAATGAAACAGTATCTGGCAGACAGCAGGTTGCCTCAATCAGCACTGCGGAAGCCGGCAATGTACGATGAGGCTGAGGATTCAGAATTGCCACAGAGTACAATCCCATATGATGATCAAGCTTGGAGAGCTGAATTTGGAGCCATATATAATAATCATCACTACTGCAACTGAAATCAATTGATTCATTATATAGCAACGGAGTTGATCTGACCCTACTCGGGTCGGTAGTAGAACTGTATCTGTTGAGTGAAATCTTTTTTGGTTTGTTTGTATTTGTTGTAATGTTTGACCTCGTTGCTCAATTGTCTCTTCTATTTTAGTGTTGGATGGGAAACACAACCGAAAATACGCTATTTTTCTTGAATTAGCATCCTTGATTGTCACAAAGATGTGATCTTCAAAGAAAAAAAATTGAGTGGGATTTAGCGCGAAGAACTCCGAGATTTTAGGTTCTTGGTGGCCGATGGCCACTGTTGGGTCCCTATCGTTGGGGACACCGCCAGAGAAGACTGATGTTGATGATGGTTGTACGTCAGCCTCGTTTAAGGACAAACTCATAGGATCTTTGGCGCGGAAACAAAATTCAAGATCGAATCAAACGTACTTATGATGGGGGAAATTCATTGAGACCTCGAATAGAATTTGGTGATGACCTTGAAGAAGAGTTTGGTTTCAATTGGCGTTGGGCACTGGTCGTTAAGGTGCACGATCGATCAGTGGGCTACTACTATCTCACCAATAAACTCGCTGCCTTATGGAAACCAATGGGGGGATGGGATGTACAAGATGTGGGTAACAGCTTTTTCCTTGTGAAATTCCAGGAGAAAGACGACATGCTTGATGTGTTTGCTGGTGGCCCTTATTATATTCGACGTTCGTATTTGTCGATCCAACCGTGGACCTAGGATTTCTTCCTGTATACGGCAAGCATCACAAAAATTGCTACTTGGGTCTCTATCAACATCCAGGTTTTTGTATGCAACTTTTCGTTTCATTCAGCGAGGACACTGTCCAAACTAAGTGTGGGGTGGGTTTGCATAGGATTTGTGTATGCTAGTCTTGTTGGAAAATTGTCTTACATGTGAGTCCTAAACTCAAGCTTGCTGGAACCAACTTTCAATCAATTACTTGGCATATTTCGAAAACTTCCTTGTAATTTATGCACTTGAATTGCTGATTTTCTTGTGAACCTAGATTTGATAGGAGTATAGGCTAGTGATCAAAGTCTACTGATTCGTTCTTTAGAGTTACTTTGATGTGTTAAAGTAGCACATACTCCAACTTGATGTAACCGGGCATACATGTTTTTAATATACCATCTAGCAAGACAATGAGAGGCCTAAAAGACCATTTTGTAGTATAGATAATCTGCTTCACTAGTAGATTTGTTCTTAAATTGTTTTGAGTGGTCTTCTCTGTTGCTATTAATCCAATGCTTCCATTATTCAAATCTGAATTCGCTAAAATGATAGAGACACTTAGGAAAAGCTCCACCGCAAAAATATCCATCATGTCCCTATAGATTCCCCTAGATATCCCAATCATAGCCAAATTTCCCTTTTTCATAACCCCATAATATCGTATCCCCTTTTTTTCAAGCCTTCGTTTGATCATGTGTACATTAGTGGCATGTAACTTGGTCGAGTCTAGCAGTCGAACTTGCTATGTTTGGAAGAATGCAGGATTATATAGTCTCCCTTGATCAGTTTGATATGTATGTAGAATGTCAAAAAATGAGAAAAAGAACAATTTGTTTTTGAAAATCTCAAAAAGGAAGGAGACAAGCGAAAAACCCAGTCTAGAGATAAGAAAAATAGAAAATTTAAATAGAAGACCAAAAGGTCTCGAGTTAGATGAATAAACGAGCACAAGAGCTCGAAGTAGTCATTTGTGCATAAGGGATGGACGAGCTAGTTTGAAGCTTTTGGTAGAATTAGATCCTTATATATTGTGTTCTGTGAGTAGTAACTTAGCTCCATATTAGAGTAGACCGAGTCGTCCGCCACTATGTACACCCACCATCAAAGTCATTTCACCTTCTCTTCTCTCTATTCTATCCACATTACAAAGCCAAATAAAAGACTTCTTGATTAGTATTTGAAGTGCCTTGATGTGATGAGTAAGAGTAAGTTGATGAGCAAGTGTTGGAAGTGCACCTCAGAGTTGATGATGAGCACATATAAACTGTCCCTAAACACTGAATGAGTGCCTTCGGCTTCATCTTTAAGTCGAATTCTTCTGAGAGTAAGTCTAGATGGGTGATAGAACATGTATGATGATGTGTGGCAAGTTGGAGAACTTCTTGTGAGGCCTTTACTACATGTTTTGGTTTTGTTTAGAGGTTCACTTGTTTGTTAAGCAATTCAGGAATGCTATGAGGGATATGGGTTTTCTTTGCTATGTTAGTAGTAGATTTGATTGTAGATTTGTTCCATAGCTTTTATCAGCTTTTTGCTTGAGGTAAAGCAAAGCTTAAGTGGGGGGTTATTTGATGACACTCGATTTGTCGTGTTCATTGCCTTTATTTAAGCGCAATTCCATGCATATGAGTATAGTTTTGGTAGAAGTTTAGGGTGTTTTACGCATTTCAAGCTTCTATCTCGATTTAGTGTCTCGGGCACGTTCAAGGTCCTTTTTATTCGTTTTAGAGTGTTTTTGTAAGATTTGAAGTACATGACGAAGTCACGACACTATTCGGAGCGATACGTGCATGCATGGACGAGCTAGGACGGGTAGAGAAGTGAAGAAATCACAAAGGGCTGCATGTTGTCAAAGTTGCCGCTATGGATTGTTAAACTTGCCGCTATGCACATACCGAAAATTTTGACACATATCCATAGCGGCAATATTGACAATCTGAAATTTGAAGGATTCTCAGGAACTTCTATTTAAAGCCTGATCCTCCCCCATTCCAAGACAGACTTCCTTAGATGAAATTGAGAGCTTTATTGAGAGAGACTTAGAGGCAACTTCAACGAGCTCAGAATAGGCAAAGTAATCAAGACGAAGAATCAGGTTCTCGGAACGATCAACGAAATTAGGTTTTCATTATTCTTTGTGTAAACCTAGATTCAATGTCTTCCTCTTCTGATTTTGATCTGTCTCTCGAAATTATGAGCAACAAAACTTCTCTTGTTTAGATTAGTTGAACCCTAGGTTAATTCATATGAACGAATGATTTGACGACTTTTGTCGATTTATGCGAGTTGGATGAATTTCAGTGTATGTTTGATTTCGTTTCCGATTTATTCTTTCTTGATCAACTTGAATGAAATTTTGTTAGATTTTTCTTAGACTCATGAGAGCTTGCATATGTAGAACGCCGAAATCAAACAACTAGGTTAGACGTTAACCCTCATCCGGGAGCTAATGAACTAGTCGGTCGTGAGAGCAATTTTTATTCAATAAATCGCCTAGCGGGTTTTAAGATCTTTGTCTCGAAAGAGCGTACTGGGATACTAAATAGGTAGCAAACTAGCGGACCGAAAAATGGCATAATTTAATTAGAGAAGAATCGCGATAGTTTATTAAATTTATCTTGTTCTTTTCAAATCGTGGATTTTGTCTGTCATTTGTGAATTTGAATTACCTAGGGGGATTCAAAATCTAAGCAGTTTCATCCCTGATTGTCAAATCCCTTATCGTGCAGTCTTGCAGCCTTTTTCCTTTAAAGCAATTTTCATTTTTCACTTTGATTGTTCGATTGATTCTCATGGCACCTAAACCACATTACTTGATATTTTGATTAATACTAATTACAATTTTGAGTAAGATACTAAAATAGACCCTAGGGAGATTCGACTCCTGTTATTTTATTATCGGATTATTTTGATAACGCTTAAAAACGTTCATCGGCCGGCTTCTCGAAGACATACTTGATAGGGTCCATTTTTTATATTAGGAGTGTCATGTGATACAACATATATTGTCTCAGCCTCTTGGGCCCCTGCAAGGGCCCCACGAGTTTTCTCGAGCAGCGTATATCGAGATTCGTAATCAGTGAACGTTTTGTTGGCGTAGTATATAGCGTGTTCTTTGTTTCCTGATTCATCATGTTGGGCCAGAATTGCGCCTACCGAGTTCTCGAATATCATCAAGTACAATATTAGTGGTCTTCCTAAAGTTGGTGGAACAAGAACAGGCAGATTTAATAAACACTCTTTGACTTTCTGAAAGGCTTGATCATAATCCTTATCCCACTTGACATGTAGGTTTTTCTTTAGAATCTTGAAAATGGGTTCACAGGTCGGGGTCAAATGTGAGATAAACCAGCTTATGTAATTCAAACGTCCTAAGAATTCCTGCATCTCTTTTAGCGTTTGGGAAAGAGGCATGTTAACTATCGTCTTCACTTTGTCAAGGTCCACTTCAATCCCTTTTTGAATGACCATAGAACCAAGTAGCTTTCCCGAGGTGACTTTGAATGTACATTTCTCTAGATTTAGCCAGAACTGGTACTTTTTGAGTCGCTCAAATAATTTTTATAGCACGGCTACATGGTCATCTCCCTTTTTGGATTTAGCTATAATATCATCCACATAGACCTCTATTTCCTTGTGTACCATGTTATGGAATAGCGTGACCATGACATGCTGGTAGTTTTCCCCAGCGTTCTTTAGCCTAAAAAACATGACTTTGTAGCAGATGGTTCGCCATAAAGTGATGAAGGTGGTTTTTCCCAGTATTCAGAAACATCTTGATCTAGTTGTATCTTGAGAAACCATACATGAAAGAGAACATATGGTGATTGGCGGTATTATCAATGACAACATCAATGTGAAGCAGCAGGAAGTTGTCCTTCGGGCTTGCCCTGTTTAAATCTCTGTAGTCCACACATATTCTCACTTTTTATTTCTGTTTCGGTACAAGGACTATATTAGAGACTCAATTAGTGTACTGTGCCACCTGTCAGAATACAACTTCATATTGCTTCTGCACTTCCTTCTTAATTTTGAGTATCCATTCAGGTTTATCCGTCGCAACTTTTGTTTTACAGGCTTGCATTTTTCCTTTATTAGCAAGTGATGTGTTACTATTTATTCATCAAACTCGGCATATCCTGATAAGACCATGCAAAAATATTCGGGAAGCTCTTGAGTAGTTCGATGAGCCTGTCCTTTTCTGTCTGCTCTAAACTGTCCACTACCTTAACCTCTCGGCGATTCTCTTCCGTTCCCAAATTTACAATTTCCATCAACTCGTAGAAAGTTTCCAAGGATCGCTCTTCTTGTTCTGTCATCCCATCTGTTTTTAGGTTAGAAACATCACTGCCCTCTTCGGTTTCCATCTCATAAATTGGGTAGTCAAAGCCAACTTTAATATTCTGAAACTCTTCATTATTTTCAAACACATTTATAACCCTATTACCTGAGGGGGGATATAAAAGGGAGAGAAAAGAAAAGTAGAAGTAAATGATATGGACGATGCACAGATTGAGACTTCTAAAAATATAGTTTATTCAACTTGGGAAAATATGATACATGCATTCAGGATCACAAAAAAAACATTAGGAGATCTTTGCTTCTTTTATTTAATAGTCATATATTTTTTTAGTTATTACATCTACGATGGTGAAGGCAATTCCAAAGATACCCAATTGCTCAGTTCTTCACCCGGACGGAGCTGGCGCACCCACTCTTCTCCTGTGGTACCCTCTGTACCCAGCATGCTAATGGAGAGATCTACAAAGTCTGACTATAACCCTTCAGCTGTCGGACCAGTGTTGTCTTTCTTCACATTTATCCTTCCCACACTCCTGAATGTGGTTGTGATGTGAGGTATGGAGGCCAAGCTCTCGTCATTTTCCTTCCCTCTCAACCTTGATAACCTCCTCCTTTTTTGTTCCCTCCGGATCCTTCTTATATCATCTCCTTTCGGAACGTATCCCAGTCCCACGCATTGCTTGTTTTCTTTTATCTAAATCGATGCTTACCTCTTGCCACTCGGAGTAGTGGAGATTCTTGACCAGACATTTTGCTGATGATAGGGCCGCTTGAGTGATGTGGGCTTTCTGGGCCACATTGCGCCCTATGTACGTGACATCTTCAATCTCGAAGGTCTGGAATGCACTAGCCAAAGTCTCCTCCGCTGCTTCAATGTAGGGCGCGTTCGGAGCTCTTGATACCAGCATATCCTCCTCGCCGAATACCTTGATAAGCTTCCCATCAATTGCAAACTTAAGTTTTAGGTGCAGAGACGATAGCACTACCCCCGTTGTATGGAGTCATGAATCTAGTCATCTTCATCGTTTCCCTTATCTGTTCCACCGGTGATCCTTGTTTGTATCCGGCGACCGCCGATACCCGACAACAAACATCTCCAGCCTCCCTGACTGATTAAACTCTGACAATTTTCGTAACTCGTAAATCCGACCTCTCCCCTATCCCACTCCATGTGAACTTCACCTAAATCTATGTTTGTATCTCCACATGAAGCCTTCTCCTCCTCCTGTCGATTCAAGCTAGGTGAAGCAGGAGTCACAAATCAAGATCAAACCTTCACTCGTGGGAAATCGTCTGACTATTTAAAGCCATCCCGAAATAGTATTGAACTCGAGCAGACATGAACCCATTACCCTTTTCCTTCGTTCTCTTCTCCGATGTCGATGGTCGTTGGCGAGATTCAGCCATTCTCTGACCCTATAAATCCCTCAGTTGATAATTTTATTATTTAGTTGAATTTTTATAGTACTAAAAAACATTCTTTGACCAATTTTCTGACTCCACCACGGATCACACCCTATTCTCAAAATAGAATTGACTCAGTGGAACTAACAAAAATATGTGTATATTTGGCTACACACCCTGGTATTGTTGTTAACTCCATTTCGGAGCCTACAACTCTTTCAACTCTGCCAGATAGAAGGAGCAGATATTTGGTTCTCCATGGAAAGTAACGAAAATGATGAGATTTACAACAAAAACAAGACATGTTGTATACATGAAAGGGACGTTGTCCTTACCTCCACAGCGTATACTCCCATGTATGGAAATTTACAAATGCTCTTAGACCACAAAATGTTAAAAACAACATCCATCTGGTATGATCAAGGATAAATTCTATCTTGTGCCCTCGTTCCTTTCTTTGTTTGTAATGACAAAATGCGGTTCTCCAGGGAAGTTTTTGTGTTGTTTGCAAACATCCTGATCGCAACTTGTCTTGCAGGTGACTCTGAAGCTGAACCTGGGAGGCCACCTGTGTTACTTCTATCGAAACGGGCCGTTTTTGAGATATCCAACAACAGATTCAAATCCTCTATACCTCGCATGATGTTGGAATCAAGAAGCTTGTCACAGGCACAGGCTTCCTGGAGCCCTGCGTCTCAGCCTCCACCAAATGTGGTTTCTTCTTCTTCTCCGGGCGATTTACTTGAGAAGATCCTGCCAGTGATTCTTGGAATCTCAGTTATAGTGTGCATCTATTTCCTGGCACATTCTGTGAGGAACAGGTTACACGGCATGGCGGCCCAAGACAAGGAAACCCTCAAGACCTCGGCAATGTCGACTCCGCAGAAAAGTAGTCTATCTCCAGGACAAGTAGTGAAGCTGCAGCATGAAGAGATCAGTCGGTCAGAGTTTGTATTCTTTGTTGAAGAGAAGGAAAGGTTCGACTTGGGCGAGCTCCTCGAATCCGCTGCAGATTTACAGAACCAGACCATTTGTAGCAGCCTCTACAAGGTGGTGCTCAAGGACAGTGCTATCTACGCTGTGAAGAGGCTGAAGAAGCTGACAGTCTCCTTCGAAAATTTTGGCAGGACAATGAGGCTGGTTGGCAGCCTCAAGCATCCCAACATTCTTCCTCTCATTGCCTTCAGTTCCAACAATGAGGAAAAGCTCCTCATCTATAAGTACCAAACTAATGGAAGCCTCTCCAGTTTACAACAAGGTATCAAATTTCTGATACATCTCTTCTTACCATGCACCATTTTGTTTAATGTTAATTGTTGATATGCAGGTAGCATTGATGGAAAGAGGGATTTCCCCTGGAAACTTAGACTTTCCATAGCAAGTGGAATTGCAAAGGGCCTAGGCTGCATCTACCTTCAGAATCCTGACAGTCACGAGCATATCCCACACGGGAATCTGAAGCCTTCAAACATCCTGTTGAGCGAGAATGAGGAACCTTTGATCTGTGAATACGGGTATTCAAAGTATAGAGACCCTAAAATTTCCAAAATGTTCTCCTCCAATGGCTACACAGCACCTGAACAGACGGTATCAGAAAAGGGCGATGTGTACAGCTTTGGGATCATACTTCTGGAGCTGTTGACAGGGAAAACAGTGGAGACGAGTGGAATCGACCTTCCAAAGTGGGTAAGGTCGATGGTTCGTGAAGAATGGACAGGAGAAGTGTTCGACAGACAGATAACCAACCCTGCGAGAGAGTATGCTTTCCACCTACTTAACATTGCCCTGAAATGTGTTTCTAGCAAGCCTGAGGATCGGCCAACAATTGCAGAGCTCGTTGACAAGTTTGAGGAAGTGTCGAATGAGAACGAAGATGTTTCCATCTCGTCGATGGCTTCCACAGATCAGTTTAGCCCCAAGAGTTGCTGTCTGCTTCACTCAGTTATTCCTGAGGCATGGGATACTCCAGGATCAAATTATTAAGGGTTGGCTAGGGATGACTTCAGGTTTTGCTTCAAAGTAGTTCCCTTCATTATACTTTGCCCTTTGTTTTTCCTTGTTTTGTATTACCAATTCGGAACAATAATCCAATTTTCGTACAACTTCCCTTTCTAATTTATCGTTTCTTCCTTGTTCATCAAAATAAACTCTTCCGAATTTAAGTCAAACCTTTTTCGGTTTGAGATTTTCAAACAAAAACCATACAAGAATAGTTTGATTATTTAAAAAGGTAATAATTGTCTTTGTCTCTAGATCTGTAATGTTACGCGTTCTCCAAATCCAAAATCCTAACCACCTCCTTTTCTCCTCCGTCGTCACCATCTAACAAATGCCAAATCATAAGCCAATAATCATGCTTCTCTTCGTTGGCACAATCCACGACCCTACCACAACAATGGCAGAACATTTTGAACATCGACTAAGGCGTTCAACCCACCCATCTAAAGGGGATTTTGCAACTGAGGTTCAAACGAGCGAAAGAAGCATACCGCGGTGTGTGACCTAGAAGTTCCTTAGCTATATTGTAGCATATAACCTCAACGTGTGTGGGTCTAGATAAGTCGGGGAATTTTTGTTGTTTTTTGTTGTCATAAGTGCATTGATTTTGGAGTTTTTTTTTTATAGAATTATGGTAGCATGGTTCCGACCTCCACATGAGGTGGAGGCTTGATCTTGGCCGTTGAAAATAAGGCTCCAAGAATCACCTACACCTACAGATAGGCCTGGCAATTCGGTCGAAATCAGTTGCTCGATTTTAAAACCGAATTTGGCGGATTTCGAATTAATCCAAAATCGTTGTCGATTTCGAATTCAATTCGATTTGCAGAATTCGAAATCGGTAACCGATTTCACCGTTCAGTTCCATCACGGTAACATATATACAAGTTAACTTAATAAATTTAGTTGAACATAATTTAACAATCTAATTTCTCTCGTTAAACCCCAACATCATCTAAATTTCTTTCAACTTTTTCACCATTTGCCAACCTAAGCGGGCAATCTAATCGGTTTCAAAATTTAAACTGAGGGGTCGGGTATGGATCCAAGACTTGGCAACCAATCTGTTACTTTTGGATCTACTTTTCAGGATTCCCCTTTGACAGTGGGAAAGCATGAAATTTAACAAGAAGCCCCAAATGTCAAAAAGAGAAAACTAAATAAGTGGTTAAGTTTTCTAAATTAAGAACAATAATTTAAATATTTTTTATAATCAATCAATAAATTCAGACTACTCACTCATCTATCGGTCAATTTATGTTTTAATTTTTAATGTATTTAAACTTTATCGAATGAAGTTCAACCTACAATTTATAATACTAATGAATTAAATGATTGGTCGTCGAGATTAAAAAATGTAATAAACATTTTTTGACGAACAGTTGAGTATAATGAAAAATATAACCTCTATTTGGCCCATTAGAAGAATCTTGAAAAGATATCATGTTACGTGAACTATGCTTAAATGTCATGGATATATCTCATTCAAACGACTCAACCTGATTTGTAGTCTAAATTAGTCAAGAGATAATAAAAAATAATGAAAAATAAAATATTGATTGACCTGTTAGAATAATCTTTAAAACAGGGGCATGTCATCTAAAATATATTTAAAATTAATGAATGTTGTCCGATTAGAGCGGACTCAAATCGAGTAGTGTTCTAAATTGATCAAAAGTTGATGATTTGTAACCTGCTTAACTTAAGACTTATGATCATGTATCCTTATGTACCCTGAATTTAAATGACCATTGTCATTTTTTTTTTCAAAACTTGTGCAAACATGAATGTCTATAAAACAATTGATTGAATGATATAGATTTTAACAATATATGAATAAGAAATAATGAGGTGTACCTATAATTTCATTTTCCTAGTATTTACCGTTCTTATTTCATGTCATTTTTTAATTATCTGATACAAAATGAGATAAAAATAGAGGTTCAAAACAAGTAATGAGATTTTTTTGCAATAATAGTGGTCTTTGTGTGTAAATTAAAAAGTTTGAAAAAAAATTCCTTTTAAACATAAGGAGAAGCCTTCAAAGGCTTGTGTGGAAAATTCAATACCTTATTTTCCTATATATAGATGTAGAAATATCTTCCATAACAATAATAATGAAGTTTACCGTCAATTCTACATTAACGGAAAATATATTTCCGAAAAAGTGATACTAGTTTTTGTGCGAAGGCAGAAAGTTGAGCTTCCTACATGCATTACCAAAAGTTAATCAAGAATAAAACATAAACCAACTATCATGTTACTTGTTGTTACATTTACATTCAAGAAGGCTGCTTGTGTGAGATAGTTGTTAATCATATTTGTATCCCATGATACTTATTTTCCCAAAGTTGGCAATCACATAAAAAGAAACGAATACCTTGAATAAAAAGTTGAGAATAAAGGCAGAATGATGAGTATTGAGTCCAATTCAAAATCTAGAAATCTGTATTTCTATTTGGGTATTGTTGCTCTAAATTTAGGTCAAGTGTGGGACGAAACGAGGGAGGGTTTCACTCCCATCCCATTTAGCCATTGTAGCCATTGCCATTCATTAATGAGAGACATAAGTCCAGCAATTCAGGTCATTCATTCCAGACACACCAAAAAAGTGTTCTACTTTGTGTTTGATATCATGACATCACATTCACACCACTGAATCCCAGCCAGGAGAGAACTGAGAAGAGAAGTTGTTCAATGGCATCATCAAACAACAGCTTGGGAGATCTTGAATGGCTTCTCCAAGCAATCAAGTCAGAGAGCATAATCCACCATCTTCACAGCATTTCATTCTACCTCTCTCACCAAACCTCAGGCTGTTTCCAAGAGACTGAGACCTCTCTCAGTGTCAATGTTTCCAAAGACAGCTTCCCACTCTTCTCCCACATCCTATCAGACCTTGGAACTGGAACACCCACCAACTTAACAAACATAGAGTTCCATCGAGTCGAATGGGAACCGGAACAGCTTCTTTACCTCGGAATCCTCCTGCACAACAGCTCCACCATCACGCAGCTGGTACTCACAAGGAACAGGTTTACAGCAGAATGTTTGAGCCAGCTATGCGAGATTCTCAAGAGGAATGCAGTAATCAAGGAAATCACGTTTTCGGAGTCGCGAATAGGCTCCACTGGAGCTTCCCTTTTGGCTGATGCACTCAGGGCTAATGACACCTTGGAAGAGTTGCAGATATGGGATGACTCAATTGGGTCCAAAGGTGCTGAGGAGCTGTCCAACATGATTGAATTGAACTCTACGCTCAAGCTTTTGACAATCTTTGACTCTTATTCCATCATAGCAACTCCACTCATATCAGCTGTTTTGGCAAGGAATAGGGCCATGGAGGTACACATTTGGTGTGGCGGTGATAAAAGCTCCAAGGTGGTGGAGTTTGTTCCAGGTAACAATACCCTCAGAGTCTACAAGTTAGATGTTTCAGGATCATGCAGGGTTGCTTGCTCATTGGGATTGAACTCAACAGTCACGACACTGGACATGACCGGAGTCAGGCTCAAGTCGAGGTGGGCTAAGGAGTTCCGGTGGGTTTTGGAGCAGAACCGGAGTCTTAGAGAGGTAAGGCTGTCCAAGACTTGCCTTAAAGACAAGGGAGTTGTGTATGTTGCAGCAGGGCTGTTCAAAAACCAGACCTTGCAAAGTTTGTATCTTGATGGGAACTGCTTCAGTGGGGTTGGAGTAGAGAATTTGTTATGCCCTTTGAGCAGATTCTCCTCCCTGCAAATCCAAGCCAACATTAGTCTTAAATCTGTATACTTTGGAGGGAGGAGAACAAAGATTGGAAAGGATGGAGTTACAGCAATCATCCAGATGCTGACAAGTAACGAGACGCTGACAAAGTTTGGGATATATGATGATGAGAGCTTGAAAGCGGATGACATAGTGAGAATCTTGAAGGGGTTGGAAAGAAATGCATGTTTGAGGTACTTGTCTTTGCAAGGCTGCAAAGGGGTTCAAGGAGATTTGGTGCTAAATGCGATAACTGAGACATTGCAGGTGAATCCTTGGATCGAAGAAATTGATCTTGCAAGAACACCACTGCACATTTCTGGGGATGCTGATTCTATTTACCAAAGACTAGGCCAAAATGATGGTAACAGTATTGAACCAGAAATAGAACCATCAGATGTCAACTTGTTCAAGGACATGCCACTAACCGAGCCCAAGAGCTGCCGCGTTTTCTTTTGTGGCCAAGAATATGCAGGTAATTAATATGCCGTTAAGCTTGCTTAAGAAACTTGATGCCGATAATTACTGACATTGTGATTTGATAATCCATTGTGTAGGAAAGAGCACACTATGCAATGCAGTATCACAGAACTTCAGCTCTTCAAAGCAGCTTCCTTACATGAGGACCCTTGTGAACCCTGTTGAACAAGCTGTGACAAGTGGTGGAATGAAGATTAAGACATTTAGAGTTGAAGATACCAAAATATCGATATGGAACCTTGGTGGTCAGCATGAATTTTACACCTTGCATGATCTCATGTTCCCTGGTCATGGCAGTGCATCACAGTTTGTGATCATCTCCAGTCTGTTCCGGAAACCCAACAACCGCGACCCCAAGACACCAGCTGAGGTAGAAGAGGACTTGCAATACTGGCTGAGGTTCATAGTTTCCAACTCAAAAAGAGCGCTTGCGCAGTGCATACTTCCGAATGTTACCGTGGTCCTCACACATTTCGACAAAATCAGTAGCCAGCCTTCACAAAACCTGCAGTTGACAGTGGATTCAATACAGCGAGTAAGAGACAAGTTCCGAGGATTTGTAGACTTGCATCCAACTGTGTTCACAGTTGATGGAAGGTCCTCTGCATCAGTTAACAAACTCACTCATCATCTCCGAAAGACAAGCAAGACCATTCTCCAGAGAGTTCCAAGAATCTACCAGCTTTGCAATGATCTAATTCAGACTCTATCTGACTGGAGGACCGACAACTATAACAAACCAACAATGAGGTGGAAGGAATTTGATGAGCTTTGCCAAGTGAAAGTGCCAGCACTGAGGATTCGGTCAAGACATGATAACAGGGAGAAGGTAGAAATGAAAAGGAAGGCTGTTGCTAGTTGCCTCCATCATATAGGGGAAGTTATTTACTTTGATCAGTTAGGTTTCTTGATCCTAGATTGTGAGTGGTTCTGCTGTGAAGTACTTGGCAAACTCGTAAAACTTGATGTTAAAAAGGCTAGCTCAATGCAGATTGGATTCATCAGCAGAAAAGAATTAGAGAAGGTTCTGAGAGCAACTTTACAAAGTAATATCCCAGGAATGGGTTCAAAGGTATTTGAGAACCTGGAAGCTAATGATTTGGTCAATATGATGCTGAAACTTGAACTGTGCTACAAACAAGATCCAGCAGATCCCAACTCCTTGCTGCTAATTCCTTCAATTCTCGAGGAAGGCAGAGGAAAACCCCAGGTGTGGCAGATCAGTTCACCGGACTGCATCTACGCAGGGCGCCATCTGGAGTGTGATGATTCAAGCCACATGTTTCTGACTCCAGGCTTCTTTCCTCTTTTACAGGCAAAGACAAAATCAAGCTCTTTTCTTCCTTTCCAAGTTTTTTTTAAACTTGTTACTTAAATGTAGCTAGCAGTCCTCACTTGTGTTTTACATGCAAATACAGGTTCATCTTCATGATAGAATCATGTCACTAAGGAATCAATATGGAGGAGCAATTTACAGTCTAGAAAAGTACCTCATTTCAATAAACATCAATGGCATCCACATTAGAGTTGAACTCGGAGGGCAGTTGGGCTATTACATTGACATTCTTGCTTGCTCCACCAAGAACCTCACGGAGACTCTCACAGTCTTCAATCAGCTAATAATCCCAGCAATTCAGAGTCTCTGCCATGGTGTTACCTTGACCGAAAACATCATAAGGCCTGAATGTGTGAAGAATCTGACCCCTCCTCGGCATAGGAAAACACAGCATGTACCTGTTCAGCAGCTGAAGCAAGCCCTTCTCTCAGTTCCTGCAGACGGCATATATGATTATCAGTACACATGGGATCCTGTGTCAGATTCCGGCAGACTGATTCTACGATCCAATTTTGACTTGGCTCGTGATCTTCTATCTGATGATGACTTGAGGGAAGTGTTGCACAGAAGATACCACGATCTGTACAACCTTGCTGTGGAGTTGGACGTTCCACCAGATAGAGCAGACCAAAGTAACGAACTTGGCAATGTTGATCCAAGCTTTGCTGGAATAGCGAAAGGCGTGGAACAAGTGCTGCAACGACTCAAGATTATTGAACAGGAGATAAGAGATCTCAAGCAGGAGATTCAGGGGCTAAGATATTATGAGCACAGACTACTAATTGAGCTTCATCGCAAAGTTAACTACCTTGTCAACTACAACACCCAGGTTGAAGAGAGGAAAGTACCAAACATGTTCTTCTTTGTCAGGACTGACAACTACTCAAGAAGACTGATCACCAACATGATTAGCGGGATGAATGCTCTTAGGCTGCACATGCTGTGTGAGTTCAGGCGGGAAATGCATGTTGTTGAAGATCAGATGGGGTGCGAAGTGATGCAGGTTGATAACAGGGCAGTTCAGTCGTTGGCTCCATATATGAACAAGTTTATGAAGTTGGTGACTTTTGCTCTCAAGATTGGAGCTCACCTTGCAGCTGGAATGGGAGAAATGATACCAGATTTGAGCAGAGAGGTTGCTCATCTTGCTGGCTCTTCACTTACATATGGTGCAGCTGGTGCGCTTGCTGCTGGAGCCGTAGGGGTTGTAGCTATGGGAAGGGCCGCTGAAGGAACGAGGAACAGAAGCAGAACTGCAGCAAGTTCAAGAGATATGCAACAAGACCTCAGAGCAGCACAGCAATGGGTGGTTGATTTCTTAAGGGAACGTCGGTGTTCGACAGGAAAGGACATTGCCGAGAAGTTTGGACTGTGGAGGGTGCGATACAGGGATGATGGCCAGATTGCATGGGTTTGCAGAAGGCATATGATCACAAGAGCATGTGAAATATTACAAGTACCCATCTGATCTGAGCATTCCTACTGTATGAAAATGATGGTGGATCTTCGTGCTCACTATATTTATTACTTTATCAATATAGACGCATATGTATTCTTGCTTGAATGCGAAATAATAACCTTTTTCATGAATCCGAGTGTTTAGACGATTTCAGTTCCAGGATTACAGAATAGATTTATAGTTTATGTTTCTGCTGAAAATATTCTCAACTCTGTCAAGTCTCTTCCCTTGGTTAAATAAAATTAGTAAACGAAGAGGATACTTTGCCAGACAGCTGAAAGCAAAAATCATCAACTTTGTTTGGCTTTGCTGACTTTTCTGCACCTCATGGTTACCATGTGACAGTGGGACCATTTAAACAGTATCATTTACATTGATCATTGGCAGATAATTAGCTTAAGACATTTGATGATTCCATCAACAATTCAAGTTTTGCTTCTTTGAAAATGAGCATAAACAGACAAAAAGAAGCCAGAAAGAAAGGACACTTATTCATGTATACAAACTGCAAACACAGCAGGTATAGAAATAAAGCTGAGAAGCGCACAGCATACATGATTACCTGACTCAACAACATACATGGAAGGGGAAAAAAGGAGAGGAAACAACACCAAGCTCTACTACATCATACATTATTGTTACAGTTCACTATTAGCATTAGTCTCGATGGTAAACGGAAGTCTAACTGGGTCACCTGTGAATTTTCCCTCTGAGCTAGCAGACACACAGCAGCACAAAAGAGCTCAGAAGAAAGCCCTGCTCCCGTAAAAGACCCGAGAACCTGCCTTGGTTGATGAGGGTGTTTTCTGCTCAGTGTTTGAACTTCCTGAACTCGGTGGTCCGCTATTATCAATTTCCAGAGGAAGCTTCATCTTTGCCAATGACTCAGTGAATTGCTGCATGCTCTTCATGTACATGTCCACTATGTCCTGCTGGACTACATTCTGCTCAGGCTCAAAGTTCACATTGAAGACGTGGTTTTTTGTAACTTCCTCCTGCTCCTTGGGTGTGCCAGCTGAGGAATCGGTTTCTCCATTAGCCACATGATCTACACTCTTTAACTCTTTGCAAATGGAGTTGTGTTCTTCAGACTGAGTTTTGGAGGCAAGTGGGGCCTCCGAGTTGTTAGAGCTCACTCCGTTTGAAGGAGATGCCACTCCATTCGTTGACACACTGCTTGGAGGAGAATCGAGCTTAATAGCTCGGATACAATCAACTGCAGCAGTCGAGAAACTTTCTACTGCATTAGTCCCCCTGTCTGTACTGCTAGTATGGTTGTCAGCATCAGAAGAGACGAAGCTATCAGAGGTTTCAGATTCCAGATTGGAACACGGCATCCCAAAGTACTCAGAAACCATCATCTGGTTTTCATTGACGATATTCGGATCTGGGAATTCAAGCTTTTCGAGTTCAGATGGGAGCGATTCATGTATCTCAGAATCCTGCATAACCCTGTCTGTTGCTTCGGCAGTAGGCATTTCAGGAATTGCCATTACGTCAGGGGAAGCACCACTATACGAGAGGGAAAGTTGAACATATCCAGCTGGAGAATGGAAGAGATCAGTTGAAGAAAGAGCAAAGTCTTTCTCCAACTGACCATTCTTCATAACAACTTGAGACAAAGGCACCAAAGCAAATCCCAACAACTGATCCTCAAGGTAGTTCTTGACCCGACTCATCATGAATATTTCACATTTGAGGGAGCAGTCAACTGTCTTGACATTAATCTGCAGATTCTGATTGAAAACCGGATTCCTCCCACCACCGTTGATGGTATTTGTGGAGACGGTGTGGTCAGGATCACTGGTAAGGCAGATCTTAGCATAGACATCTTGTTTGTGGTAGATGCATATGTTATGGATGTCACGAGCTTGATGTACATAAACCTCAAGCACACCAATGAAGTCTTGCTCCAAATTTCCATTAGTTGCCTTCCCGGTAACTTCCTTAACAGAATAGTCGATAGTTTTATGCTGTTTCTCCGTCTCAGCAGTCTTGAATGGCGAGACAACAGATTGTGGAGAATCCATGAGCATAAGTTTGACCTAAACCAGCATGTATTCAAATTCAGTAACCAGCAGTAATCTTACAAGACAATTATATCCAAGAGTAACATTTTACACCAAAATCTAAACAATTAAGGTAAACAACTTCCAGAAAACGATGGTGCATATTCTTAGACTCAAAATCAGAAAGAGACTAAGAAGTCTAAAGCTGCAAAGCCCAACCCTAATTTTGGTTTGCAACAAGGCAGAGGCAGATCTTTCAAACAACAAAAGCCATAGCCGCAACAAATTGAATGGGACGTTTAAGCAACTAGGTGAAGAAAGAAGAAGAGGCCAAAAGAAAAGAAAAGAGAAGAGCACAAACTAGAAAGTGGAAGAAATAAAAACTCCAGAAGCTAGTAATAGAAGAGTCAGCAGCACAGCAGGCCTAAAGGCTAAAACAAAACAAACCCCTCAGATCAAGAAGCCAAGAATAGAAATATTGGAAATTGAAAGCAGGAAGCCATACCGGGGAAACCAAAGAGCAGTTGAGGGGAGGATAGAAACAAACTCTGTAATCGCAGCCTTGGTAATTAAAGCATAAAAAAGGAAAGAAAAGTGAGGAAACCAATCAGCAGTGAGTGAGGAGGTTGCAATAACCAATAAAGCCGCCTACTTTTTCATCGAGCCAGAGAACAAAATCAAAGGGAAACAGGAAAAGCAGAAGGCACGCACAAGTGAGAGTCCCTGATAGACAACACGAAACAGACAAAAATATAGAAAACCCACCACTTAATCCTCCACAACACAACCGTCGAGAAACCCCCAGGGGAACAGGAAATCACTGAAGAAGCAGTGAACTAGGTAGGTGGAAGAAAGGATTTGGGTATAGAGCGGAGAAATGAGCAGAAAACAAGGGTAGATACTAGAGAGAGAGGAGTGAAGAAGACAAGGATGATGATGATGATGATGATGATGATGGTGATGGTGAATAAAATATATTAGAAAGAAGGAAAAGGAGTAAAAAAGGGGGAAATTAATGGAGGACACAGGCAGCCGTTGAAACTTGTTGGGAACGGAGGGCGTGAGGATGGGTTAGCCTTCTACTTTGGCTGCTTTAGGGGTCTATTCTTGTTTTTTTCCTTCTCTCTTTTCCGGGGTTTAACTATCTGCTTTGTTTACAACTTTACTTACAGTTTTCCTCCATGTCTACAGTAAGTTAATAGAGGATCAAACCAGTCCTGTTGCACGAACTCAGAGGTTGATGCAAAATGTTTGTTAAAGCCCAGTTGAATGTATTAAATTTTAATCTGTTACCTTTTACTTAGTGGCACTCCACTGGAGTTTATTGGTTGCGGCAGTGTTGGTTTGTGTAAATGATTCTGAGAAAGTTATAGAGAGTGTCCGAGAGAGAGTGACAAAGAAGAGTATTACAAAAGGGTTTCGTTTTTTACACATTCCCCAAAACCATTCATGAACCTCCAACGATTTCGCGGCTTCGGTGTTAATGGAATTCAAGAAACCCGCCTCCTTCCACAGTTGTTTCACCCACCGACATTCAATAAACAAATATTGGTCTTCTTCATATTCATTTCCGCAAATACCACTCTCCAGGCACCTTGGGACTTTGGTATCAGAGTCTACCACGAGTAGTAGCACCTTGCCAGCGATTCACCACATCAAATGTAGCATTTTAGCCGGTGGGCAGTGTTCCATAATGACCTCCATTGACCGAGTTGGTAATGCTCGGATCTGTCCACATCTGCTCCATATATAGACGATATGCCGACTGAATAGTGAATTGTCCATTCTTACTAAAATTTCATACACGTTTGTCGAACCTCGAGAGATGAAGATCAGAAGCGCTAGAATAAGCTCGGTGTCTTGTTTAGAGAAGCATTCACTACAAGAAACAACATAATTAAAGTCGGTTTTTTATTTGTTTTAACAGCTGATAGTCTGCTATTAGAAATCTTGACAGCTGATAAAAATCCACCATTAGGATAAATAATGGTAAATAAGCTAACAGTGGATTTTATTTCCCGTTAAAGCTAACAAGGGATAAAATCTGTCTTTAACCTTTTCGTCCAGTAATAAAATAACGCAAAAACTCAAATGGGTTTCTATGTTTGTCGTTTTTCGTTCATTGTTCTTCGTTCTTCGTTTTCTAATCATTTTTTTCTTATTTGATTTTTCTTCTTCTTTTACTTCTTCTTCTTCTTTTACTTCTTCTTCTTCTTTTTCTTCTTCTTTTTTTTCTTATTCGATTCTTCTTTTTCTTATTCGATTCTTCTTTTTCTTTTTCCTTTTCGATTCTTCTTACATTTTTCTTCTATTCTTTTTTTCTTTGATTCTTTTTTTTCTTCGATTTTCTTTTTCATCTTCATTGAAAGAAAGTAAATGAAGAAGTTTTTTTTTCTTTTCTTCATCTTCATTAAAATAAAAAAAGAAAGTGAAAAAAAAATGAATGGAAAATGGAGGAGAATGGTGAGGAAATTTGAAAATTTGAAGAGAAGGGAAAATATTTTGAAAATTTAGGAAGAAAAGAGAAAAATTTGAAATTTTGAGAAAGGGCGGAAAGAAAAAGGGGATGAAATTTTAAATTATTGAAATTTTCCTAACAGCCTAATAGTGGATTGTTAAAATCCGTTGTAAAATTAACTGTGAATTTTTAAAATCCGCTGTAAAATTAACGGCGGTTTTTAATCCGCAGTTAGATATAGAGTTTAACAACGAATTTTTCGTATATCTTTGTTAAACTAAGGACGATTTTAAATCGCCGTTAAACATACAATTTTTTGTAGTGATTGTCCAATAAAGTTCACATTCCAAGTTCTGCTTTTTTAGTGTATAAGATCACACCACCTTCATGTCAGGGAACAATGGGTCTATTGGTGTTTCCATCATCTTTTAACCAAGGATTGCACCAGACATCCACATTATTACCTTCTCCTACTCGCCACCTTTAACCTTGTTCCAGTAGCGGTTGTGTTTAACATAGACTTCTCCACACAAAACTCGCGTGAGGCCCCAAAGTAGCCGATAGGAATTCCTCTATTGGACAATATTTCGCTTTGAAAATGCGTGCAACTTGCGTCTCTGGATTTGTTAACATCCGCTATGCTTGTTTATCGAAGAGAGCCAAACTAAATCCACGTAGATCACGGAAACCCATACGCCCATATTCCTTCCATATCGCGAGCCTTTGCCATTTCATCCACACAATTTCCTGCTGCGAGTACCGTTTGGAACCCCACCCAAATGAATTCATCATTCATTCAAGTTTTTCAATAAGCGTGTCAGGCAAAGAAAATCGTTCATACTATAAGTAGGTAAGGCCTGTATCACTGCTTTAATTAGCAATTCTTTCTCGCCTTTTGATAGTTTCTTCCCTTGCCACGACTGTAAACGTTTCCAAACACATTCTTGAATTATGTTAAACCCCTCACTACGGTTTCTCCCGACTAATGCAGGAACATCTAGATATCTTTTCGTGTCAAACTTTAGCCATACCTTGAGAATCCCCGATATTTCATGACAGAGATTCGCATTAGTACCCTTGCTGAACATAACTCCTAATTTCGCGAAATTTAATAATTGACCTGAAGCTGCCGCGTAGTCCTTAAGGATGTATTTCATGGTGGTTGCTTCCGTGGTTTGAGCTTTAAAGAAAACAACACGTACTTGTCGATTGTGTCCCTCTCGGTATAGACATGAGCCATTTGCCAGTTTCGTGGCCTGAGGTGCAAGGTGCGGAGGAAACAGAACAGAGATCTCAATTAGAACCTTAGAGAACAGCACAAGAACCAAACTGGAACAGAGGTCACCGATGGTGCCTGACTCACTTGTAAGAAGCACGAGGCTTGCGAGGAGCAGGTTATGACAGTTGGCGTACAAATGCATCAGGGAAGGCCGACCTAGAGACAAAAGGGAAAAGTGTGCTATTGGGAGGCAAGCGGGTACAAGTAAGAGAATAACGGACAACACAATGAGGATGGTGACACACAGACAAATGCAACCGTTCCCTAACTCGCTGTAATCAACTAGAGCACCAACAAATACCGAAAGCGGTACAGCAAGGGAAAACAACCACATGTTCTACATGTATCGCAACTATAACTGACAAGTGCTAAAGGAAATAGAAACAACTTACACTTTTTTCTTTCTCCCATTCGGTGCGGTGTTGGTTTGTGGATCGCGGACTGGACCGGTGCGCCATTCCTAGAAAGGTTTTCAGGGCCATCTTCAAGCTCTTCCTCTGCTAAGGACCTTGAGAGCGACAGCAGCAAGCAATGGCGTAGGAACATGCATCGGTCGCAGCGATTCAGACCTATACACGGCACAACAAAAGCACAACGAACGTTAGGGGTAGGCAGAAAACACACCAGGTTGGCGATCAATGGGAAGTGGGTCACACCCGTGACTCAACGAAGGTTGTCCGGAGGTAGATACAGCAAGCATAGTCAGCAGGGGCACCCAAGTCCATGAGGCCAGTCCCCAAACACGGGCAATGTTGAACTCATCAAATCCGTCAGGGGGGAGCACTTCACGGCAGGAGGATATGAATCTAACCGCGCCAAGCCTTAATGACAGGAGGCAAGGTTGGTTCACGCCCCGGGAACGCATGAAAAAGTAGTGATGCTGGGATGGGCATGTAGAAGTCGGATGTCTTGCTAAGAAGCAGAAACATGGTTGATGATTTTCATTTGAAGCCTGCATCCAGAGCCTGTAATAGTAACTAGTAGCACACCTACACAAATCAACAGGGAAAGGGAAAAAACCCACACACGACAAAGAGTTAAAGAGTAAACGTAGAGAGTACCTCTATTTTGTCTAGTTCTCATATGTGGTGAAATGAGTGTCACACCAAAACCGGTCTTGGTTCACACCGTGTAGCAAAGTGAGCACCCATGGTGATGCAATGGATGCATTTTGATTGAAACCATCAACAGTCACCAAACCCCACGGTAATGCCATGGTTGGTTGTTCATGGACTAGTTGTACCTATCTTTTTCTTTTTGGGATCAATCAATATTAGTGATGCAGTTCATTCAACGATAAACCTAATTCCAATAGCAATTAATAATAGAATTATGACACAATCAAAATCGAACGAGAAAAATGTTGTTGAATTGAATTGTACCCGTCTCTATTGGAGGTATTACTCATTTTTCTACTTGTTATTTTGATTTTCTAATTATTTCTTCAACGAATGGACGACAAGAGAATAGCTTGTTTTTTACAAATCAATAGATGATCGATGGAGCAAGAATTGAGAAATGGGTACAATGATTCAATTAGGAGGCGCTTCCTAAAATAGGTAGCTCACAAGGGATAAACATGTAACTAAAGTAATTAAAGTGTTTTATACCCTCAATTTCCACAATCATAACCGATTCTAGACGTAACAATGTAAAAACTCGCCAAACACTACTTATCTAACCCTCGACACAAGAAAAACTAAAGCAAAATAGAAGCAAACTAATAATACTTGTAAGCTAGTTCCAAACAAAATATGATCGACAAAAAAAAGCAAAACATAAAGAGGGTAGTCAGTCCTTCAAATGTCCGTAGTGGGTCGATTGGTTGTCCACCAAAAGTGATTTCCAATTTCTGGATGCAACCCCTGAAGAGCATCATGGAGGATGATATAGAGTTTCGAGCGTTAGTTAATATTACGATTTATTGGTCGGTTATCTTTTGGATTAGCATGGGAAGAAAAGAATTAAATTGCCTACATACTCGAATATCAATCTGATTTTTCGCATATAAGGTTTGCACCCTTGTTTAGCTAGTCGATATTGCTGAAAACTTGTGCCACTCGACAAAATATTGATGAATAAAATCAGTTTTTTGTGAAAAAACAACAGAATACTCCCAACATTATAATGAAAACAAACATAAATAATATTCCTCCTCATAAAATTACAATAGTATTAACTATAGCTCCCTAATACCTAAGGGTTCCTCTCCCTAACGTCTAAGGGTTTTTACAGTTTCTATCCGCGCTGCCGGCGCTCCCGTTCCGCCGTTTTCTTCCCGTCAGTCTTCTCTCTGAGTTACTGGTCCCTCTCTTCTGAACAACACCATACTTTATGAAAGTCCTCTCATGGAACTGTCGTGGTTTGGGACAATCCGTAGCAGCGATGGTAGTCAAGGACTTGGTCAATTTCCATCAGCCAGATATCATAATTTTGATCGAAACGCTTGCACTCAAAGATCGTATGGAAACCATCCGAGTACTACTAGTTTGCTACAATCGCAACTTTGGTGGTATGGCGATTCTATGGAGAGAAAAATCAACGTGTACCCTAGTTTGCTACAATCGCAACTTTATCACCATGCTCGTCGACGATGGCAGGAATCGAAAATTCCATCTAACAGTGTTTTATGGCTTCTATGAAAGAATACGCTGCCAAGCATCATGGGATTTACTAAAATCCATCTCAGCCTCGAGTTCAAACCTTTGGTGCTGCATTGGAGACTTCAACGACCCGCTAAACATCCCAGACAAGAAAGGATTGCACCCCCAACCTCCAAACCTAATTGCTGGTTTCCGCAGCGCGGTCATTGGCTACCCCTTTACTTGGTCAAAGTTGCGTTTAAGTCATCCATAACAAAATATATTGGTCTTAAATATACGTCGAGTAACTTGAAGGCCAATATATTTTGTTATGGATGGCTTAAACGAATACGAAAGCATAGAAAAGTGTTTCACTCTTCACACCCCCAACTTTGGTGGTTGGCCATGATCTCTGAGGTTGGCTTGGCACACTCTCATTGTTTTTTAATCATTTGATATGCCAACGTGGGTTGTTTTAAAATCAGAATTCAAAAACCAACTTCTCTTCATTGAAATTTGACTTCAAATCCTGCCAACCTCTTTCTTTTCTTTCAAGTGAGCGAATAAACCAAAACCTACCTGGGGCTGTACACCCAGGAAACGCTAAACAACCCAATTCACAACCCTCCCTCAACCACTGCTATAACCATAAAATACCATTGCTTTACACACATAAACATTAACACAGTCTCCTTCATCCCAAAAACACAATCAAAATCTATGAAGCTAGTTTCATAACTTAATCCACCTTAACCCCACTACTTTAACTCTACCCCTTGTACAACTACACTTCATTTTCTTCATCCTCGTTGATTTCTTGAAAGAAAGGATCCCTAAGAAGTTGAGATGCAGAGGGTCTAGCCTTTGCTTCAACAAGGCACTTGTGGATGAAACATTTAACTTCCGGGTCCTTCACTTTCCCTAAAGCCAGAGGCTTGATCCCACAACTCACCTTCTTGTATATCTTTGCTACATTGTCGCATTCGCTATACGGAACCTCTCTCGTCGCCATCTCCAGCACACACATCCCGAATGAGTAAATGTCCACCAGCTCTGTGTAATTCTCCTCGTACAGCTCCGGTGCCATGAACTCCGGCGTCCCAAGTATTGAATGTGCTGAATGGCTCTTCCCAACTACAGCTGCCAGCCCAAGATCCCCAATCTTTACCTTTAATTATTGTACAACTTTTTTTGTTAATAATAGGAGGACACCCCACCAAAACGCAAAAAGAAAAAGGAATTTGTTCCCAAATGATTCATTGACTATAGACATTGGCAAACCGCAAGAGAATCCAGCTTCCGTCTTCTTTTTCATTTCTAAAGAAGAATATATTATTGCAACATCAGTAGGTAAAGTTAAATGGAAGCATACCTGGCCGATATTGCCATTGACAAAGAGATTGCTACAGTTCAAGTCTCTGTGTATGACGCAAGGTTCATGGGTATGCAAATAATCCAATCCTTTCAGAACTTGTTTGGACCATTTCTTCAGGGCTTTCATCGAAACGTAACGATGCTTCTTCCTGTACTCCCTCAGGTTTCCGGAAGTGCATACCTCCGTAATGAAATTCAGAGTTCCGTGTTCATCATCCTTCCAGACTTTGTACAAGGATATTATGTTCTGGTTAGCCAAGGATCTCAGTAGCCGAACCTCAGACATCAATCTATCGATCGTTGAAGGATCGTATGATAGGTTTCTGAGCTTGACTTGGTTCCAAGCAACCTCTATTCCTTCTTCCTGATCAAAGGCACGGTACACCTTTTTCACAGCACCTGTTCCAAGTAGCTCATTGTACCGGCCATATCGATTGGTGGGATCTACTTCCACAAATGGTTCCCTTTCGTCCCAAGGATCAGGGTCTGAGTCTGCACTAGGCATCTATGATTCCAATTCAATGAAATCAATCAAGAAACCGTAAGCTTTTTCATTTATCAGAATCAAAGGAAATCGTTGTCAGAATATGATTATAATCCAAACAAGCACAATAAACTGAGAAAGAAATTCAGATCCCCCAACAGCAGAACGGCAATAGCAAATTCCCAAATCAGCGAAAAGGCAGTAGAAAGAGAAATTATTGTATAGGATCACAAACGAACAGAGGCTCTGGAATTATTCTACAGAAAGAAAGATTGTGGGAATGCTGACTTACCATAAACAGGAAATCAGAAGAATGAGCTGAGGAAGCTCGATTCCGAGCAGAGGGAAATGCTGCCGAGAAGAGTCAGAGCAGCAAAATTGAAGGACGATAACACTGACACATAAGAATACGGGGGAAGGAATCTTCAGATGGTTTACTGGGGTTCGGTTATATAAGGCCAAAGCAAAGGTTTCCTTTTCCTTTTAACGAATGACCAAAGGTTTTTTTGATTAGGGTTGCTGCTTAACTTGTTAATCAGACTACCTGCCGATTTTTTCCAGACAAATGTCACCCATGTTTATTGCGAGGGTAATCAGGTAGCGAATCTTTTAACTCATCGTGGGCATTCCCTTCCTTTTGGGATGCATAGAATTAATTCTTTTTTCTCGTAACATTATCGATTATATTAATGTAGACATGATTGGGGTTTCGTTTCCACGATCCATTATTATTAATAATTAAAACTCAAAGTCCATCTTTAAAAAAAAAAAACAAATCAAAGTTGGGAAGCTATTCTGCTGTAATTTTATTGGTAATTAGGTAGCGGGCGTTGATTAGTATATTTGGTGATAAAGGCAGCCAAATGTCATTGCATCTGGAGGCTCCCTTTTTTTTACGTTTCAGATTTTACTGCTCATCCAAACTGTACAAAAGATTGGGAACCTGATTTCAATCAAACCTTTTTTAAGGGTTTCAGAATTTCAAAAATTCAATCTCAACCATTAGATTTGACTTTTTAATTGATTTAATGGTCCAGATTTAAGTGGGCAATTAATTAATTTAATATAATTAATTGATTTTTAATTTTTCCAAAATTTCAGTAACCTCCGGTGAGAGGCTGCCGGAGGCCAATCTCCAACGACTTTTCCGTTGAATTTTTTAGCTTCGCTTTTTCAGTGTTTCGTTATAACAGGATATAAATCGTCCATAACAAATTATACAAGTAACATATTATGCTCGTCTTTAATTTTCACACAAAATTCATACGAGACTCCGACAAACATCCATCCACCTTTTCATAATTAGTTAGACCATCCATCCTGCACACTTAAAAGCGAAGGCCTGCACTATCGCTTTGATAAGGACGTTCTTCCCTCCTTTCAAAAGATTTTTCCTTGCCAGGATTGCAGGCGCTTACAGACCCCCTCATGCATTAAAAGCCTCATTCCGATTCCTCCTCACCAAAGTTGGGACTCCCAAATTCATTCGGCGTCGAATTTGATATTTCCAGAATAAGCGAGCTATCTGTTCTTTTTTGCTAAATATAACCCCCGATTTTTCAAAATTATAAGCACTTGACTTGAGGTAGCAGCGTATTCCGATAATATGAATTTCATGGCTGGGCCTCAGTAGTTTGTGCCTTGAAAAAGAAGACTGAATTATTTATAAATAGTAGATGTGAGACTGATCGACACACCCTATTACCATGCAACTGTCCCCTACGCGATGCCGAATGGATCATGGATGATAATCCTTCAGTGCAGAGCACAAAAAGAAAAGGAGACAAAGGGCATCTTTGACGTATGCCACTGTGCGGTTGTACTTCTCAAAACTGTGATAGTTTATTATGGTGGAATATCTCACCAACGACACACTGAGAGACGTCCATTGTATCCAGCGTTCAGAAGATCCCCTCTTGTTTAGAACTGCATCCATGTATGCCTACTCCACCTAATCATAGACCTTAGAGATGTCCTTGTTTAGAGCCACATTCTCGATAACCGTAGGTGCTTTGGTAGTCATGCTATTCAAAGGTGATGAGTATATTGTCTATAATTGATCTACCACTCATAAAGGTCGATTTTTCTTCACAGATTAAATATGGTACCACCCGTCTGAGACAGTTTGCAAGAACTTAGCCAGGATGTTGTATCGGACATTGCACAATGAGATGGGTCGGGCAAAATAATATTGGTGGATTGTGTCTCTTCCAGCATATGGTTTGCTTCAAGCCAATTGGAACAATCTTTAACTAGGTCCCAAAATGTCCCAAAATTCTTGATAAAAAACCAGATTAAAACCATTAGGTCTCGGCGTTTTTGTGGCCGTCCACACACAGTTAGAGGTGGATGATACCTACAGATGCTGCTCACACGGATATTTGGGGTGGTTTTATGGTCTGATCCACAATGAGACCGCCCACACATAGTTAGGAGTGGATGATGCTAGGTAGATGCCTACAGGATCACATGGTCACATTAGTAGATATAGTGATTAGAAAGACTCTTATGTTCTATCCATAGTTTCAGTCTCAGTTCTACGCGAGTCTAGATAGCCACTTAGTGTTTATCACTTACCCCATTAGATGTTGTTTCCCTGATGTATCCGTATATTCAGTCACAGGTACTGGAGTTGATGGTGGGGAGAGAGCTGGTCGGAGTTTTGGTATTTTCTTATATCGGATTTGTGTATTTTACCAACTGGAGTTGTATCTCCACTTGTCGTGATTTAAGCATGTATTTAAGGATTCAGGATCCTTGTCTTGTCAGATTTCCAAGAGTTTATTAGAGTTTTCAATTCAGTATTTGAAGCTTGTTGTTGCGTTTTTATTAGTAGTCGTGGGTCGAGTCGGTTCAGGTTAAAACCCGAGTTGGTTGCTTGGTTAAACCTGTGCTTTGACCAGGACTTCTAAAATGGGGTTTCACATGTAGCCATAGAATGAAAGATTCTAGTATTTCTGTCGCCATCCCTTAACCTATTTTGTTTCTCTCGTTGCCTCCAAAACACACTCTCATCATGTAGAAGGTCCAAGAATTCGGTCCTAGTTTGTTGGAATTCCTCTGCCGCCGGTGGAGGGCTATGTTCACATAATTCATTTAGTTCATGTCGCGTTTGCCCGAACCTTGCATCGGTAGTTTGGTTTCTCTGATTTAGGCCACTCTTGGAGTGGAGTAGCACATCATTGTAGATGAAATTCAACCGGCAGCGAGGCATACATATTCCATGTATTGATGACACAAGGCCACATTCCTTCTTTCCTCCAAGTATTTTCGAACCTGAATTGATATTCCAACTACGCCACTGGACCCATATCAGCAATTAAGATCAATGAGGAATGATCTGACCTAAGTGCTACCATGTTGTGTAACTCCACTATAGAGAACAACGAGAGAAAACCCTCTGTTGCCAGACCATGTGAATTGGTGTGCAATCAAGGGAAGATCCTGAAGATGGCACTCCTCCATCGTTGTACCGAATTCAGTGATCAATTGTGGGGGATCAATTGTGGGGGATGGGGGTGCAGGCCACACTTTTTGGAGGCATGAAGTAAGTCATTAAAATCTCCAATACAGAGCCACGGTTCCAACTGCGGTCCTGTTGCTAACGTGCGTAAGAAATCCCAGGATTCCCGTCGTTTTGTTCGATTTGGGATGCAATAGAAGCCAGTCAATCGGAATTTCTTTCCTCCACCCTCATCCACATGCATATTTATGAAGGGCTGATGATAGTTAATCAAGGTGCAAAGAGATGCATGCCGCCATAAGATTGACATGCCTTTGTTGTGCCCTATAACATCCGTGGAAAAACAACCATCGAAACCGGCCTCGATATAGATGTTCTCCATAGTATGAGATGTTGGAAAATCTCGATTGGAACCACAATGTCTGGTTTGTGTTCCTTGAACAAGTCTTTGACTACCCAAAATGCTTGGGGAGTCCACATGCCTTTACAGTTCCAAGAAAGCAGGATTATCATAATACTCGATTGCTAGAATCTTATGGGGGAGCCGCCGAGCTGAAGAAGACGTCAATTGACGGTGAACGTTCCCACGGCGGGGAAGAGGCAAAACCCTAAACGAAGGGTGAGGAGCTTTTTTGGATACGAGTGATTTGTGCTAAAGCATATTCTTTACCTTACACTTGAGTTTTAGGGAGAGTGTTCCAAAAGTTTTTGTGTTTGCTCATATATGTGAGAGATTTGTACTGAACAAGTATTGTAGTGCAATTTAGTGCAAAAATTGTCAAACTGTCAAACATCTCCATCGATCGATCCAAATCCATCGAAATTCGAAAAACAAAATAAAAAAAAAGGTAGATACATGGGATCTCTCTACCCGTGTGATCATTGGGGGATGTTTCAATGTCTCTTTTTCATGAACTCTAGAAGGAGAAGATGGATTGACATTGCAACTCTGGTGAAAGCTACGTACTGTGAGATGGGATTGCAGCTAAAAAGGGTTCCAATTTTCCATCACAGAAAGAAGCTTCAACTTAACTCCATGGTCAAGTGGGCAATCGATCCCCTGAAACAGCTTCTTGTTAACATTATATCTCCAACATGATTGATACAAAATTGGGAAATTAACAATTCTCCTAGAATGATAACTAAAGGACAACCAACATAGCATTATCCTGCAGATTCCCAGTTGCAGTGTATCCACGACTTGTGCTCTGCATTTCAACGATACCAAAATTGTCCTCAGAAAGAAGAATACAATGATAAAGCAGCCAGCTTGGTCTTTTCTTTCATGACATGCAACCAAAACAATGATGGAGATTGATGAGTATCAGACAGCAACTAGACCAGCAAGTAAATTGGAAATATGAGATGAATAAGATGGAAGATGCGACAAACAGAACAAGATAACCCCCAAATTTGCACAACGGCAAGTTTTCGATAAACGTAACAAAATAATCTTACAAACATGTTAATTGTTTCGATTAGGGATTTAGTGTCATGTTTGGTAACTAATAAGTAAGGGCTCAAAGATATATTTACATAATAAACCCACCCGACCCCGTTATCGCTCGATTTTTTAAGGTATTTCCCATACCCGTCCTATAACTCTTTCAATATGAATATTTTCTAATTAAGTCAAATAAAGTTAAATACCAAGTCCTATAACAAATAATATTACCAAACATAACTGCAAGTTAGACCAATGAATCTTTAATTTTTTTTCCGAAATATAATAACTACTTTCTCACATTGGCTAATCAATGAAGAACTGCCGGGCAATGTCTGGCGAAGATTGTAAAATACAGGTTTGAAACTACAGATATATCAAGAGATGCAAAGATGAGGCAGGGTTCGATTGTCTTAATCTGTGCCTACGTTTTTAGAAATATTTTCCACCGAATGGCCTTACAATTTTGCACGGCGAGTTGAAAGGATCATACAAATATGTATAAGTTTGTACAAACCCGTACAAAAGTGTATACACATTTATATATCTTTTGTACAAAGTGTAATACTAAGTACTATAGTAACTACTCTACATTGTACGGTTACAAATGTATCTCCTCCCATCTACCGATTTGACCAAACTTGGTATTGATCATTAATATATGGTCAAACTTAACCATATATTTGTAACTAATTGATTTAAAGCACGATCTGAGATGATTAAGATTTATGAAAAATTTGAAATGGAATCTAAAAATAATATTTCTGACCCCAAATTGGACTCTTAGTCGCTTACTATGTTCTTACCAGTCGGCTATCTTTTCTTAATTTCCCAGCTTAGTAGAAAAGAAAATGCAAGGAAGAAATACAAAAGAGAAAAGAACATGGCGTGTTGTAGATTTCCAGATCCCAAACTGTAACCAAAAAGTCAACACTTGCCTCCATCTCATTTCCTTCTTCTTCTTCTTCTTCTTCTTTATCTTAAGCCTTTCCTTTTGCTTTCTCTGTACTTTACGCCACGCCACCACTTCCTTCCCTTCCGCCGGCGAAGTTCACCTCTTCCGACGGCTGCTTCTCTCTCACTCCACTCGCCTTATAAAACTTGTTCTGAACTAATTAGTAATTAAACAAATGTGATTATTTAAATAAGAAATCCCCAACTCAAACTACCCACCACTTCCCATCACTTTGTTTAATTTCATTTTTTTTTTAACTTTTCATCATTATTTCTTCTTCCTGGCCTCTTCCTTCTGATTACCATATTACCCCTCGTCCTTCTCTCCACCCTCTCCATCTCCATTTTCCTTCTTCTCCCTTTTTCCCTTTGTTTCACCTCACCCCTTCCCTTCTCTTTTGCTTTCTCTCTTCCAATGGACACCACTAGTTCTACTACTTCTTCTTCTACACCTGATGCTTCCGACTCCAATGACTTCCGCCTTCCTGCTCCTCCTGCTTCTGCTTGTGATTCCTCCGATCACCGCCCTGGGACTTGTGCTGCTTCTGGCGGAGCTAGGTATAAGCTTATGTCGCCGGCCAAGCTTCCGATCTCCAGGTCTCCTTGCATCACCATCCCTCCGGGCCTTAGTCCCACTTCCTTTCTCGAGTCCCCTGTCTTGCTCTCCAATGTCAAGGTCCGCTTCTCTCCTTAGATCCACTTTGTTTTTTGTTTTTTTTTTTTTGCAGACTGCTCTTCTGATTGGCTGTTTCCAAACTGTTTATTTCGATTTTCTCATAGTATTATTAACACCACTCAAGGGTGACCTCTCGTGATGAAATCTTGAGATCTGCTTGGTGGAGTAAAGAGGAATGTTAGATTAACTTACCGGAGGGAATAGAGTCCACTTGTTTATCTAGCTAAACACTGTGCCTCCGAGAAAAGAAACGAGCAAAATAGCTAAAGCATTCTCCACTACACTATTTTGATTCTGATTTCCGGACTATGAAAAAGAACGTTACATTGTTGTTTACACAGCTTGTTGTTTGATGCTGCCATAAAGTTCAGCCCCAAGTTTTACGGGCAATGTAGTTTTCTCAAGTTGGGCTTATTCTTGATTTTGTGAACTGAAGTAAGGGGTCTTAAGCGTAAAGGCGGATGCTCTTTGTTCCCCCCCTGAAATGAATTAAAGAACGCTGGATTCCAAAATTCTTGTTACTATATTTGTCTTTCTCTCTCGTTTTGCTAGTAACTATTTCGGTTTTGCAAAACAATGGACTCTCTCATGATGGAATGAAGCTACTGTAGTGAGATTCGGATGCTTGATCATATTTTAAAATAAAAAAGGTCTCAACTTAGTGCTCCAATCTAGATTCTGGCTATTGGAGTTCATTTGAAGAATATGGCTTTTCACTAAAATCTGACGTGAGCTTCTTTCTTTTCTAATACCTCAGTGTTGTTTTTTCAATACTGAATCTTCTGCTTTTGCTTGTGCTTTGGTTGGTCTATGGTTAAGTTGCGTCACTGGCTTGTCAAACTGATAGCTCCCCCCTATGTGAAAGCACGATACGGTAATGAGATTTGTATTTTCTTCTGTTACAAAAGTCGTGGAGATTCAGTATGATATGGGTCAGGCCTGTAGGAACAAGTTCATTGTTTTTTATGAGAATTAACGTTTAAGCAGTTGTTCAAATGGTTAAGGGGTCTGTTGCTAGGCTTGTCCACTTTGGTAAGGTAATCTTTCTTCTCAAGAATGAAGTCCTTTGGGCTAAGCTTAAATTGTCTGGGTGAAGTTATAAAGTTGGATTTTATTCGCAGATGTTCCTATGTTAGCGCAAGCATATTTTGAATTATTGGTATTGAATAACGAGAATTCATTGGGTGACATACTAACATGATTTGATAATCTCGTGCAATTTACCTTTTACTTAGTGATGCTGATAAGAAATCCAGAAGTTACCTAGATGCCGCTTCATTCAGATGCGCAGAAAAAGCTGTGTCCAACTATAACCCTTTAAATGAAACTTCAGCAAGTGCAAAGATTTGAAAACCTGCATGCCTTCAATTTTCTTCTGTTCTGCTCTTGTTCAATCAACCTGCTCTTATATGTTTATTTAGAATTTTATATACAAGTCACCTCTCGATGGAGTGTAAGTGTTTAAAGAAGATAATTTCTACTGCAGGCAGAGCCTTCGCCAACTACGGGTTCCTTTATGAACCCTCAAGCAGCTCATAGCTCTTTCTTGTCTACTCCCTATTCAGCACCTGCGGTTTCATCAGACACCTTTGGACAAAGAGCATCCAGCTTCTTTGAGTTCAGGCCTCCTTCTATTGCAAATATGGTATTCTCTAGTCTTATGTCTACGACATTTCAAAATTAGCTGCTTTCAACTCACAAACACAATTGAATTTTGGGTAGCTTGGTAACTTGACAATTGAAACAAAGAGAAACCATGATCCTTAGTAGTACACAATTGACCGTACTAGATGAAGACAACAAAAGTAATTTTTATTGCTATGTAATCTGATTCTGATATCTTCGAATATCATGTCATTGTAGATTTTTATTTTTACTTTTGAACTAATTATCATATTGCCCGACTACAAAGTATCACTCACCTAATGTACTATTTTTTTGTAAGACTTCTGCAGATATGAACAATCAGAGAACTGATCAATCTGTACGAATCCAAGGCACTTCTCAATCCCAGTTTCAACCATTTTCATCATTGGCTTCACCTAAAGCAGAGATGATAGCCTCCTCAAATGAGTTAAGTCTGACGCCTCGTCACTTGGTTAGTTCTGAGGATACTGGACCAGCTGAAATTGAAACCGATGAATCAAACCAGATAGGAAACTCTAATAGCGGTATTCAGGCCTCACAGTATGATCTTAAAGGAGGAACTGTGAATTCAGCGACATCAGATGATGGATATAACTGGCGTAAATATGGACAGAAACATGTGAAGGGAAGTGAGTTCCCTCGTAGTTACTACAAATGCACACATCCAAATTGTGAGGTGAAGAAGTTATTTGAGCGCTCTTATGACGGGCAAATAACAGAGATAATCTATAAGGGCACACATGACCATCCAAAACCTCAACCTAGTCGGCGATACACTGCTGGAACTCTTTTGTCTGTCCAAGAAGAAAGATCTGATAAAATATTATCTGGGAGAGATGGTAAGGAAAAAGCTTTGAACCCCATCTATCTAGATGTTTGCACTTTTCCTGTTCTGAAGGTTCTTTTTTTCTCATTTGCTTCATTCTAAGTGGGCTTTTGATCTCAATGTAGAGAAGTCATCTGGTGCATACAGTCAATTGTCCAACACCTCAGAACCGAATGGTACTCCTGATCTGTCTCCTGTTACAGCAATTGATGATATCCCAGAAGGTACTGAGGAAGATGATGATCCACTTTCAAAGCGCAGGTAATGGTTTGCGTTGATAGTTGAGTGTGATTTTTATTGTATTCTTCTTGGAGAAACTTTATAAATCAATAATGTGTTTTTGACTGAATCAGGAGGATGGATATTGGGAGCTTCGATGTTACTCCAGTGGTTAAGCCTATCCGTGAACCACGTGTTGTTGTTCAAACTCTTAGTGAGGTTGATATACTTGATGATGGGTACAGGTGGCGCAAATATGGGCAAAAGGTGGTGAGAGGAAATCCTAACCCAAGGTAATACTTCGTTTCATTCTTGTTAGAGTAGCATCAATCATTCTGGGTTAGTGTAACATTGATGACCTAGATTTCTGCTTGGGGGATTTGGAACCTGAATTCGGTTTAACTAGTGAGATCAACATTCAACATAAAGAGTGAACCGTGTCTCTTTAGTTTTAGGAATGTTTGTTTATTATAGATATTATCCGTTTACTTTCTGATCTCTGATAGTTTGTTTACGATAACTTTCTGGTCCACATTCCATTGTGCTGGGATAATTCATAAAATGTTTATATATGGTATTTGTAAAGTTCCTTATTAAGTATTGTACATTATTCAGGAGTTACTACAAGTGCACAAATGCTGGATGTCCGGTGAGAAAGCATGTAGAGAGGGCATCACATGATCCAAAAGCAGTTATAACTACTTACGAAGGGAAACACAACCATGACGTACCCGCAGCAAAGAATAGCAGTCATGAGGCAGCCGCTAATGCTATGAGTGGTCCGTCGAGGTTTAGATCAAACGAAAGCGACACAATCAGCCTTGGTCTCGGAGTTGGGAGGGGTTCTGCTGCCGAACATGGGCAGAGCAGTGGGTCCAGTTTAAGCAAAGTTGCAAATTACTACGGCATTCTAAACGGTGGGATGAACCAGTATGTGTCGTCTCGACAAGCTCCAAATGAAGGGCACAGTGTTGAACTTGAAGCTCTGAACCATTCATCTTACCCTTACCCACCGAATGTGGGAAGATTATTAACAGGCCCTTGAATCTGTGAACGAAGAAGCCAGCAAACAATAACAGTTTCCGTTTTAAGTTATTCAATTTTCAATCCTCTGAGGCGTGGCTGTGCAAAGCGCAAATAGACGGGGCAAGAGGATCAGTAGCTGTCTTGCTCGTTCAGTACCTGCTTGCCTGGAGTGGGAACACACAGCTTTGTACAGATTGAAAGGTAACAGAGGGATTACAGTTACAGAATGATGCTGGGATTTTGTGGTTGAAATCTGATATTTCTTCTGTAAATGAAATTCCTACTGGTTTGATCATAGCTGGGTGGTTGGCATTAACACAGTTGTAATGAAGCGCTGTATATGAAACTTCATTGTTATTATATATTTATTTATATCAACACTAAATAGAGAACAAAAGAGTAGTTGCTTGTTCACGGCAGGTATCTCTACTAAGGGCATCCCATCCATGGTTTTTGCAAGATGATCATTTGCAAGTTGCATGAGAAACCCTTTTTGTTTTTGTTTCGGCCAAACAGTTTCCGACTGAATTTGAGGATGTATGACCTATCAGAATACTGGATAGTGTTTCTTTTACATTTACATTTGGTAGGCAACAGAATTGGAGAAGACTGACATCTTTAGGGAAAGTTGATAATACATAACAAGATGGGACCAATTGAAAACCTCTCTATGTTAATGAGATACACCATGAACACAAACTCCATAACATCTATCGTTACAGAACCCCATCCCACAACCTTATCTTTGTCAGGGGAAAAGGATGGGACCAACAGCAACAATACCATGCAGATGCAGGCTTCACTGTGTTTGCTTTCCCACTGCCTTCACTTCTCTTCTTCCCAACCACAAGTTTACCCATCCAAACCATCTGCTACGCATTTTATCCTCCTTTACCAAAATTTTAATAACACTTTATTCAAACCCCATGTTTCCATCCATCCAATTTTGTTGCGATTTCTATATTAAGAGTTCAAATGTGTTTAGTTGGTGATTTTTTAAGTTATTGTCAAAACTCGTTGCAACTTATTATTGAACTTTTTATGAAAAACTTCCGGAGGAAATTAACAGGAAGTCTATCGAGTTCGGAAAATCTCGAAGAGGAAGCACACGTTTTGGAGGAAAAAGAGTCACGAAGATGGAACCTAAGAGGTCCCTCGTATGGATTAAATTCATTCTCGAAGGAAAGGTGATTCAACAAGTGGCATTGATATCTACAGAAACTAAGAAAGTATTTTGTTGTATATTCACACGATGTCCGACTTCTCTTATGTAGGAGGTGATAATACTCCCAATGGAAGGCTCTACTGAAATTGTTTTCTCCCGTGGGACTGAAATTTTAGTCGTCCTCGTCGTTGTATAAAGGAAACATTGAACAAAAAAGGGTAAAATATTGTTCTTATAGTTTTCATTATTATTTCCAGGGAGAAATAAATAAATTTTGTAAATCAATTTCCTTTTAATATTTGCATTTTGTCTTTCGTTCTTTCATGATTTAGAAGCGACTCTGACCATAGAAGTAAGTTTCCTCTCAAACCTGTCCATATGAAATTTATGTATGTACGTAAATTTTTTAAAGTAGTTGGCTTGTGTTATGTGTTAAGACATGTCAACAGGAGCATCCCGATTAGGTTGTTCCGAGGTGCTCCAAAGTCCATGAGTTTATTGCCAGAAAGATAGAAGGTTTCATTTGGTATGTGATAATTTCGAATATCATGATATTTGACATATCACAATATTGAATTTGATACTATTGATATTTGGTAGAGATAAATACAAAGTTATTATTTAGGATATGATATTGGAGAAGAATGGATAAGGAAAGAGAGTGCAATCATAAGAGGGAGAGAGTTGCAATTATGCCCTTCAATAAATAAATAAAAAGTGAAGGCAAAAGGGGTTATCGAAATGACATTTAGGGTGATATTCAATATCAGGTGAAAGTATTATCAAATAATTAGCTATTCAAGCTTTGAAATATGAAGATATGTCGAATAGCTAACTTTGAGTAATATAAAATCCAATACATATGAGAATATCATCATACCAAACAAGATCGAAATGTTATTTTATTGGGTAAAAAATATAAATGATACCATAATTAACATTTAAAATTTATCGAACTTTTTTTTTCAATCCGTGTACGTCAGCATTTTCGTCCAATTCGACAAATCATCAGACCGCTTAGGCATTCCACATCAAAAGAAGACAGTCATCAGAAGTCTTCTTCTATATAAAAGAAATACAACTTTCAAGGGTTGATGAGCTATAAGCAAGCAACCAACATTAGTTCCAAAACCAACTCTTACTACTAATACAACAATGTCCAGTCTTAAGAGTTCCCATCTAAACCTTTATCAACATCAGCAGTTATTATCGTCAAGGTCTATCCATCACCTCCATGCACAAGAAGACACCAGGTCACGGTCCATCCATCCCAGATATAGAGCTCCGTCTTTCTCCTCAAGTCTATACTTGCTCGAGTAGTTTCCCAGCAGCGTCCTGATGGTCTCATTCACATAACTACTCAGCGGGTATGGCTTAAACCCTGCCATTGCAATGCGTGATTTCCATTTCCCAAGAAGCTCGTGACGTTCCACTCTTTCAGCACCCTCACAAGCTATGATGTTCACCACCTCCCTCGCCAGGCAATGCTGCTCTACGTTGATCCTCTCCTTATGCTCCCTTGGCAAAGTCACATCAATCGACTCGAATATGGCCGAATAGTAGTTTAGTGTCTCCACGAATCGAGCTAAGAATGGAGCTGTGTTTGTGTTTGATTCCTGCTCAACAAGAGCTACTACCTTGGGAGATAAGCCCTTAACTAGCCTTAGCAATCTGTCGCGGTGATTTTGGGTCCCCACGCTTTCATCTGGCATGTGGTGCAGCACCAACGCAAAGTTAACAGCAATCGCCTCTCCAGGTTGGATCTTCAGATTCTCCACTTGAATTTCAGAAGCCGGTACACCAGCAGAACGGAACTCGAATGGAACTTTGCATTGTTGTGCAAGCATTGTTAGCCTTTTACCAACCATGTCAAGCCCCCCTCCGCGAGCATATGCTGATGTCGAATCATCGATTCCCGTAATTCGAATATGTGGAGGTCCTCCAGGCCGAGCAGCTAGAGCCTGGATTAAAGTGATCCACTGAGTACCTTGTGCAATTTGGAAATCAATGATGTGGATCCGGTTCTCATCCTTCATCGCCTCAGCTATCGCTCCATTTGCTGACATGTATCCAAACTTGAAGTAGGGGCATATCTCGTAAAGCAGATGCATGTATGACAGAAGCTCCATGCTGGCAGGTGCAGGTTCCTTGCATCGTAAGGCCTTGTAGATGGCACTTCCAGAGGATGCCAACCTTGCGACAAGACCCTCTACGACATAGGCTCCCAAGCGCTGGATTGGCTCTCCAGATACTGACACCATACGGCGCAATTCAGCAATTAACCAATCCACTGTGTACATATCTCCATCTTCAAGAAACTGTGCACAAGTGCGAAGTCCTTCTCTTAGATCTCCTCTAGATATTATTTCCCCAAGAAACTTCCACTTATCAGCCTCTGTTATGATTTGGTCGCCTCCAGTTGGTATGATGTCATCGAATGCATTGAGGATATCTGAATCAGGCCCTAGCATGGCAGTTTCCAGTTCCCTTAGCTTGTGGGTAACATAAAACTCACTTGTCGGCGAACCACTAGACTGGTCAGGGGAATCATGAACATCAGATGGATATGAGTGGGAGTTGTGCTGGGAAACACCACTCTCATTAGTAGACAAACTGGTAGCAGATGGAGAATTGTGAGCAGCAGAGCCACCAGTTCCAGATGAGGACTCTACGGTACAGTGTTGCTGACAAGTTGTAGCTGAGAGATGGGTCTTGTCAACTTCAGAACATGGATAGTGAGGGACATTCTGAATGCAGGACCAGCAATAAGACTCCTTATCTTGCAAAGGCTGGTTAAAGAACAAGCCCGACCCACCAGCAAACATATTGTTCTGAGATGCTTGCATTGCTGCTACTATCCACTTCTTTTGATGATCTAACACCACAATCTGAGATTCAGTGACACCAAAAAACTTGGGGCCTCAGATGGACAATTGTGCTTTCTACAGTTGATAACGTAGGAACCTCACTGCATCTGTAACACAAATGAGCTAGTATGATGTCCAACACAATATAAGCTTGGTCGATTTAGACCTAAGATAATCTTAAACATAAATACAAATCATTTGAAGCAAACATAGATAGAATGGTGCAATTAAGAATGTATTTCCTGTCCATTTCCGTATCTTACCTGAACAATTGAAGATTCTTAAGATTAGTGATACGATTGCAAACAAGTGAAGGAAGCTGCAAAGGGGGAAAAAAGTATAAGAAATAAGAAAAAAGAGACTGGTACGACTTCCAGGTAACATCAAATGGAAGATTATGACAACCACGGGGAACTTAACGTGGAAGGATCCACGGTTCTCAACCTTACAATTTGGCCCCTTACACCTTAAGCAACACACAACATTCAGGACACAAACAACTCATGTCCTCAAGTCAATCCTGTTCATACATAAAACACATTATTGGATAAGCCTCTATACAAGTTAGAACCTTTTTCAGATTGAGAAGCGACAAAAGATCCCCAAACAACTCCTATTTCCAACACTAAGTAAGAACAGGTACATCTCCAGTTGGATCCAATTCTTAAACTGACCAAATATAAAGGCAAAGCTAGCAGTTCCTGAAGAAAAGCAGAGAAATGATTGAAGAAAAAGTTTCTTCCTTTGTAATACCCAAAAGACAAAATCAATCAATCCACTTAAACCCACTGCAAATTGCGATAAAACCAGAATATGGGCACACGCACAGAATCTCAGCTGAAAGCGGCTTTAGCTTAAATTTTGTCATGAAAAACAACAAAGCAAGAGAGCTCAATAACGAAACCCTAGAGTGAACTTTCAACAACAAAAACCGACAGTTGAAGCAAAAAAAATGAAAAAAAGAGAGGCATGAATCAACTTCATGAGTGAAGATGGACAGCAGTAAGCTTCGGGTAGAAGAAGTTTGCTTTGCAGATACCTGTTTAGATTTGGAGTTTGTTTCCTGGAAAACTTTTTAGCAGGTGAGGCAACCAGATAGGCTAATGGTTATCTGGTCCATCGTTTGCTCCAACTTCAAAGTCACAGGGTAAACTCAAAAGGGTCCCCCTGTTGATTTTGAGAGGCCTACTTATTATGACAAAAATGAAGAAAAGAGGAGAGAGGATCAGCATCCAGAGGCAGCCGAATGTTTATATTACCTACAACGCCATTTGACCTCGTTCATTGCTCTAAATTACATCCATGCCACCCCGCACCCACCAGCAACTACAAATCTTCCTCCTTGTCGAGGTCAAAAAAATAAAATGTTGACAAAACCAGGAGAATCTTCTGAGAAATGTGTAATTTAATGAACAATTATAACAATAGAATCAATTACGCTATTATTATTATTATTATTATGCGTTGGTGTGCTTCATAAATCACATGTTAAATCTGTAATTTAATGAGCCCATGGGACTAAAATGGTCAAAAAGTCTGAATAAAATTTTAGATTCATAGTGCTATGATATTTTATAGCCATGATTTTCAACCAAAGATAAAGAGAAAGAAAGTTGCAATGTGATTTGGAAGTATTGAGGTTGGTCAAAGATATCAGGTCAATGGTTGTTGAGGCAACATACGCGATTGTTTTCATTTTTGGTCAAATTCTGTTGAATTACTTGGTCTTTTTTAATTACTATTAATACTACGTACTGCATTAAACGTACGGCCCTATTGCTTACGTAAAATATTGGAGGGTGGGTTGCTGAAGCGGTAGTAGTGCAGTTTGGGGTTACACACTCTTTTGAAAGGGAGATGACCTACGAACAACACACGCACGGGCACACCGTTCGGCTGATCGTTGGTCGAGCGAACGGGTGGGTGAGTCAGGCTTAATACTCTACGCGGAAGGGTAATTCCCAAGTAATCTAAAATCAATCAAGGGCAAAAGTGCAGGAATTTCCAAAATTGTTTGTACCAATTGACCAACAACATTGTGGACCATGTCTACATCATACCAACTATGGAAAAACCCTCTACACAACCAAAGCATATTATCCCTAGAGTTGAACATGAACAAAATCAACAGGAAATGTATTCGCCAGACAAACAAGAGGTGAAGTTTAACTTAAGCACAAGTTGCCAATCTTTTTTAAGAAAAAATCAGTATGGATGGCTCTAATGTGGCTACTCAAAAGTACATGCCTCCAATGCAAATAAAAATGTATTATTGGAATCTTCACTTCACTGCAACAAAGCTTACATATCCTAGGCTGTCCACCTTCCACGTTGCACCTCTGTCCTACTACTTCTGAGAGAACCCCAACATGCCTCGACCATGCTTCTGTTCCTACTACATGTGTTGAGAAATACTACAGTTGGACACGTAATTTTTCAAGGAAGAAACATTGGAGCGCAAAATTATCATGACTTTTGACTTACCAATGCAGTTTACGCATTTTGTTGGACTTGGCGATGTAGTTGAATCATCCAGTCAACATAACCATTGGTTCCACCCGCTGGGTCCTCAACTAATTTTGTAAGTACCATAAACCCTTCTCTGGGTTGTTCGCCTTGTCTTACAAGATTACACAACTGATAGTATGACGGATCGCTCTCCCGTAACTTCTTCAATAAAAGCATTAGCTTTCTTGACATTTCTGTTTCCTGCCCCATCAGAGTAACCTGTTCAATTTGAAAAACAAACAAGGTCAATTACCACTGTTACGCAAATGCACTCACTACCCAGTAATGCTTTAGCTAACAAGTGTCACACAAAACATATCTAAGTCCAAGCCAGATCATCTTGTAGATTTGGGTATCACGAACAGAAACTATGTATACCATGACTGATTTAAGTTCATATCAGAGCAATACGCACAACCATTAACTTCAGATGAACAATTCAAAAAGAAAGATCAAACGGGAAAAGTCCATACCCTAGATAGCTCAACTGCAGCATCCGGCCCCAGTAAGTTCATAGCAATATCAGGTGATAGCGTTCCTCCGAACCATAGAACAAACTGAAGCCCGTCATCATAGATATAAAGGCCTCTAGAATCAAGGCTGTCTGCTGTAAGTGGTAATCTCTTCATCACATTTCCAAGCTCACCGGCATCAGCAGATGGCTGCACAAGAAAGAGATTTGATGGATTGTTAAACTAGTAACGAAGAAAATGCACTTCTGTGACAAATAAAGGGTTTTGTTATCACCTTTACGAGATAGTCATCTAGTCGAACTAAGCTAGGATACAAAAGTTTCAACAAATTCTTAACAGGTAATGCCATCATAGTGAATCCCACAGCACATCGCTCATCAAGTGGAACATCTGCATACCCTCCCCGGAGTGGTGTTGATTTACAGAGTGCCAACCCATACAGTGGTAAGAACTTTAAAGACTCCGGATATATCAGCCGGCCTCCTAAACGATGCTGTACCGCATACAGATTTCGGTATTCCCTGAGAGCTTTAACAATTCTCAGATGTATGCTACTCCGAGTTTCCTCCAGTTTACTGGACAGTGTTTTCTCGATTGCTGCAATTTATTAACATGATAAGAATTTGTACATCTCAATATGAAGACAGCTATTTGGCAATAAACATGCGATATGCAAAATACCTAGCCGACTAAGCAAGGAAACAATAGCACCATTGTCAGCTTGACGATACATCTCCCCCAGGTCTGAAACAACAGGGGCTGCAGCAGTGTGTACTCTTATACGCCTCTCTCCACAAGAAGCAGTGTAACTATGGATAGTTAAGAAAATACACAAGTACCCATCCATTTACCTCTAAAGGTTACGTTTCTGACAAGGAATCTTGCAGACGACAGGAAATAATTCAGAGAAAGGGAGGCAAAGCAGATTTCAGACTTGGGGAAACCATTTCATGAAAAGTGACATACGTCCTTAATAGTTGCCATGGAATTGGAACAGAAACAATATTGAAGATGTGTTTCCAGAGCAATTGAGTTACCAAGAGGATCAGAAGAAAAATTAGAACATAAATGTACTTGTACAATAAACACGTGCGTAAGAAACAACTATAAATTGTAAAACAAAACTGTGATACCTAGGAAGGCAGGCATTTAGCCACATTCTACGAAAGGATACAGTAGCGCAACTTGGAAATAGACAGTCTGAATTGTCAGCAATGTGTCCTCGAGTGATAACTGCATTGCATATGCTTTGTCACAATCAACAGCCGGAAGCGCCACTAGATCCGTAGACCTTAACATGAAATTCCCGTGATAGGATGTAAACCGAATTCCTGCATTATATTCGAGCACCACGAAATGAGCGCTCAGCAAATTTAAGGAGTAAAACATTCTGCTCGGGTTAACAAAGGACAAATATTAGAGTACGCCACCAAGTATCAGTGCCTTTTGATGAGAATGAGAATGCATACCTTTGCCACATCTTATGCGCATTACAGCCTCCCAAGCTGTTTCTCTAGTAAGGTCTCTGCCTAACTCATGGCTCAACTTCTCTGCATGATTGGCAGCTTGGAAATTTGGATAATAATACACCTGTCCTCCAGTATATTTAGCAAGGGTTCCTGCAGAAGGAAAATCATAACAGAACTTTTACATTTTGATTATCCGATTTCACTTGAGATCCAATAAACACAAATGCAACTCATTAACAAAAAGAGATCTCTTCATAAGATATGAAAACCGACACAATTTATTAGAACAAGTAAATAGCAAACGCAGAAAAGGTAAATAGCTAATATTAGAAGCAGCTGTACCTATGGAGGCTAAATCATTGTACTTGTCGCTGCATGCATAGATGTTAACTCCAATCTGGTACTTAGTTAAATCAGCAGCCATTTGTTTGTAAAATGGATCCTCTGGTACACGTAAACCATGCTCCTTATCTGTTCCATACACACGAGGATCATCTCCCCGCAACTTTAAGCGGCCAACACCAAGAGATGGCATTGTGTTTTGAAATATTAGAAGCTTGCCACCCAGTTGGCTCTGCAGGAAGATATTAGAGTGAAAACCAGCGAACGAGAAACTAATCTGACTAGAAAAGAGTGCCAGATGAGGCCCACGGTGCAGAACAGGGGGGCACATTTATAACAGGACAGAAGCAAATGAGACAACTTGTTTGGCACACCCGTACAGTCAGTTATTAGATCGGTGCTATATAATGGAGGATGTGAATAAAATATCTTCAATTTAGACAGCAACCTTTTCCAAAGGCCGAGTCAATGGTATCCCTTTCAACTAGAAACAATGTCACAGATTGTTTGCCTTGCTAGGAGTTGAGCCACTGATAGCCAGGAAGGTCAAGTAGCGTAAACAAAGGATGATATGCAATTAATTTGAAGGTACACGAGTTTGAATTCAGTGATTGAATAAGACTCTATTGAGGGACCTATTTACCCTCTGCATTGCTAACTTTAACATCTAGCCCTATAACTGCATTATGGTCGACATACCAAGAAGAAAAACTAAAACCAAACACACCATAATGCCTAATAGTGTAGGAATCCAGAATAGAGACGATTCTGGTATGATAATATTATTTCTGTGTTGTTGGTTATACATATATACAAGGTCTGCACCATTAGGGTGCAGAATCACCTTATTGTAATCCCTACAAATCAGGGATTACTCTACCTACTACTTACTACTAATATTCTGCATAGATTAGGCTAGAAAGATCAAATAAGACAGCTAACTTACTCTAATTTCTACGCCTAATCACATTCTAATTATTGCTGTAATTCAACAAATAGTTCCAAACATCTACTGAACAACCTACGTAGATATGTTATCTGCTCTTTAGCAAACCCACGACCAAACAAAGAAGTCAGATAAAAGAACTACCAGCCAACCAAGAATATTGTAGGACAACTCAGAATCCACTTATAAAGCCAGATCACATCGTACACATACCATGAGCATAAATGCAGCTTTTAGAGCAGGACCAAAAGCAGATTCCACATTCATGTTGTCCTGAAACATTGTTGGTAAACTATCCAAGAATGCTTCCACCACAGTTCTTGATTCAGACAAATTAACAAGGAGATCATCAGGCAGTGGAACAAAAATGTCATCTAGATCAGAAACAACCATCATCTGAGGCTGCGTCAAGGATGACTGCAATAAATATGACCCAGTCAGTATTATATTCATGCAATGAACAATATTATATTCCTCAGAGCCCAGGTTCATATCATAATTGATCACTTGCCTTCATGTTGTAGAAGTGTACTGTGCTGTCATAGGTGATAAACCCTATCTGTGTTCTGGGATATCCAGGCAGATCATCCAAACAAGACTTTATAGTCTTTGCTACAACCTACATGAAGAGCTTAAAGGTTAATGTAGGAATAGCCCTAATTATTCCTAATTAGGTAGACTGAATAGGAGATATATTTAGTTACTTGTGTAGGAAGAAACTTCCTTATCTAAGACTCCTACTTATGGTAGGAGTCCTTTGCTTCTAGGGTATATATACCCATCGGCTATTAGCCTATCTAATAGCAAGAATCAATAATTCTCTTCCTATCTCTCCCGTCTCTTTATCTACCTCTATTCTAAACAGTTAATATTAATGTTCTACCAGCAGCAACATGCATGTACAAACAATACCCAATTGGATGCTGATGAATTTCAGGACCGTTAATATTCAGTTATGCTAACGATGATGACATTGAGTATGACTGTATGAGTTGGTGTGCTCTTATGTTTGAGCCTCAATGATCGTATAAAAACAAATTGAATATCATGAGAAAACCCAATCACATTCCTTGAATGATTAGAAGAACTCACCTCAATCATACCACTTTTAATCGCAGAGATTGATACATCAATCAGAAAGAAATATAGTGGGGGCATTGGAGGCCGCACCATATATTCGGTTGGGGCAACAAACTCAACGCTTCCATTAGTCAGCTCAGGCCTCTGATCCAGATCAATTCTTCTACCGGTGGCATCTAATTGAGCATAATATTCTCCGGGAACTATATGGCAGGATCAAACAAAAAGTATCAGATGAGTTACCACACTGTTAAGAGACAGAGTGGGAAATCCTATCAAATTGGAGCAAAACTGGCCACATCATTAAGCCACATAGGAAAGAAGGTAAGAAAACCATCTCAATGCGACCAAAGCTACATGATGAAGTTATCAATTTGTCAGAAGGTATCTGTGAAGGGGGAAGAGAGTCCACTTAGATCAATGTTTTAGTTTTCCATCTGCAGTTAGAGAGGCTGCTTTCTCATGGTCATATTTTCTGTTTCTTTGCGTTCATTTCTCCATACAAATACGAGTTGCCAGTAAAGCACCCTCAGCAAATCCTTCCCCTTCCATGAACCACAAAGCATTTCTTCTTTTAGCTCTGTGATACTTTCCAATATGACTCGGTCAAATTCTAAAATCAAGCATGCCTTACATTCTTTTAATTATCAATTGCATCAACCGTATCTGCTTTTGCCACGCATGACGCATTAATAGCTTTATCAACTAACCACAAGGGAGGACCACCATGCATAGTTGCTAAATAAATAATATATATAACTTATAAGAATGATTTACCGTCCTCATACAGTTTTGGTTATCTACATCAAACACTGTACAAAATGCACATTTACAGACAGAAGGATTGCCATAAATGTTATACCCCACATTCTCAAGCAGACAATACTCCATGCAGTACAACAATGCCGGAAACAATATAAGGAATGTTAAATGTAGTTTATTCTCACCATCATTAAGCAGAGAACAGATGTTGCAGCGCCATTTCCTCCCAGTATCCGTAAATGTTACAAAGGGATTTACATAGGTACGGCATCTTCTGCAACGTATTATCCCACTTGGAACGAAGTTTAACACTGGCACCTCCGCCTATGATAATGTAGAAACACAGAAAACACGGAACAGAACTCAACCTTTTAGTAACAATAAAAAGCTTCAAGTTGTCAATTGAATATGGTTAGAACACCAACCCCTTCTGGTGCTTCAGCGAGAGGACAAACAACTGCACCAAGTGGCAAATGCCACCTTGAGGCTAAAGACTGGGAATTTGGAATGGCATTTGTTGTAAGCCGAAGATATCTAGCATTGCAATTCAATGAGGTTAGCTCAGGCAATACATTGGGCTCCACATCACCTTCCAGTGGCCTAGGAAATGCTTTCGAATCAACTCCGGGTTCAATCGATCCTGGAATAGACCCAATAGACAGTGAACTGAAATCTTCTACCAAAGCTTGCATGCCACCCATAGGTGGCATAGTGCCTGGATGTTGCATCTGGTCCCAGGAATGCAAACCAAACCGAGAAGCTACCGGTGGAGCTTGAACTAGAGCGCCTTGTTGAGAAAGAAAATGTGGGGATGGTGTTGGTGCAGAAGGTACATAACCTCCTTGTGCAGCTTGAAAAGGTGAGTGTACAGGAGGGCCTTGTGGAACTGCATTTGCTTGCTTAACATATCCAGGTAAGGGTGGCTGTGAAGTGGCTCCAGCTGTAGGATACCCCGAAACTGAAGGTGGGGAAGATGGCTGAAAATTTGGCCTCGATGCAGGAAACGGAAAATCTGGTGATACCCGAGGAGGATTTCCTCCTACTGGCGAAGATCCCATAGGCACTACAGGAACCTGTCCCTGCGGACGGAAAGATATAGGAGGTGATGCCTGACTGGGAGGAGGCTGAAATGGTGGCTGCCCTATAACTGGAGAATGAGTAGGACCTGGGGGCATAGATGCAAATGGTGGAGTTGGGTAGCGGTTGAATGTTCCAGAAGCTGGCAGCACATACGATGGTGGCAGGGCAGGCAAGGAAGGATCATTAAAACGAGATGGCGGTGCTGGCCTGAAGCCTGGGGCCTCCACTACACCTGCTGATCCTGCCGTCATAGATGGCAAAGTACTTGGTGGAAGAGATGGTCGAGCAGGCCTCAAAGCAGAGGCCTCAGGTCCAACCACTGCACCAGAAGAGGAAAATGGAGTCATTGTTGGGGGAGCAGTAGCAAAAGGAGTGGTTGAAGGTCTCGCTGGGAAACTTGGACGACCAGGATTCTCAGTGCCCATTGCTTCCTCAAACTAGGACGTTTACTCAGTACATGTATGCTTATATCACTTCGCCTGCCCAAAAGATGAACTCCTTAATTAAATTACCAACAGAATCAGATTACAAGACTTGAGAAGTATAATCCACAAATTAACTAATTGAATATGAATGGTTCACAAAACATTGCAGAGTACGCAGAACACCTTAGCTTGAATAAGAAGCAATATGACGCTGGACTTGTGGTTAATAGCCACTGCCTCGGTTCAGCTCCAATGTAAAACAAATGAACAATATAACATCCCATATTTTCAGCAGACTTTATATTTATATGTATGTCAAAAATTAGTGAACTCTATCCCATAGCTTTGACAATGCAGGAGATTTAAACACCAAAGCCATGCGGATTACTAAAAATATACATCAGAACACAGCATCTCACTAAATTCTGTAACTCGACTAACCAGTCTACATAAGTCCTTTACAACTAGCTGTCTAAGTAGTCACCAATCCAGGGGAAGCTAATCACAAAATTCAATTGTGTATCAATTCAAGCAAACCATACAACCTTGTGACGGGACCAAAGTGAATTGAACGAAAACAGGGCATCAAAGCAAAATGATGGTCGAACTTCCAAAAACCCAATCACACCAATCCGTCAGCTACACAAACTCTTAAGAGAAACGACGAAGCATCATGCCAGAATGGGAAAAGGAAATCAGCAGCCAGAAAATACCGTGAATCCCAATTTACCTGATCGGAGTGGAAGGGGGAGAATCTCAGTCCAGCTTCCAACCAAATCACAAACCTCGACCGAGTAGTAAAATTCAACAACTGATAAACGATTGATGAAGAAGTATCTCCTCTCCCCTAGCTAGCTACGATCTAAGACAGCGAAGAAAAAGAGAGAGCTAGAGGGAGAGAGTTGAGAATAATTGCGCAGGACGTATAAGATTGAAACAACCCTAGATCCAAAAGATCCAACAACGGACAACCAATTTTATAATTCAAGGAAATGTATTTATTTATTTATTTATGTTAAAAAAGAGCAAGAAATTAAGAAAAGAAAGGATGGAGAATTTGAGGGGAAGGGATTCAAGGACGTAGGGAACTAATTATTATAATTACTAACGAGTAGGGAACTAATTATTATAATTACTAACGAGAAAGGTCCGAGTGTTGGTTCGATCGATCCTCCCTCATACTTACTACAACTTCTATCGGACACACACTTCTCCCATTCAAGTCTTAGTGTTCCTAAATCTCTTTATGGCGAAATTTTTTTTATCAATCGCAAGGATTTTTTTTCCGATTAAAATCCTGATTACGGGAATTTTCATAGGTATAGCAAAGCTAATGAAAATGGCGTACAAAAGTCTATCGAGAGGTATATGTGCCACAGGCGGGACTACATAGATCGCTAGCTCTTTGTGAGAACAAAAACACTCTCAATCCTTTCTCTCATGAAAGACATCAGACATACAGAAGGACTGATGAAGGTGGGAAAGCTAGCACAGATAGGATTGGCAATTCTGACCGTTTAACCGTTAAACCGACCGTACCCTCACCGAGTTTGACGGTTATTAACCGTGTTGACCGGGTATTTTGTGGTTATGGTTAAAACCGTTAACCGCTACGAATGGGTAAGGTTAGGTTATGGGTTTCGAAGTAACCGCACCATCACCGTAACCATACCCATAACCATCTCCAACCCGTAACTTACCCTCTATTTACCTGTATATTATTAAAGCAATAAAGCTCAATACCATTTGACTGTCCCAACCCACTTACATTTTAACCCTATGTCTCAACGCAATACTTTTGCTTTTAATTTCAAGATCCTTATCTCTTAACTCTGTCTTTTAGAATCGCAAAACATAAATTCATCCATCGACCATCATTCATAAAAAAAAAATCATTATTCGGATTCAGATTAGTTATATATGAAGAGGGAACGATTGTTCTATTTCAATTATTAGTTTCATTTTGTTTAGTGTTTCAGTACTTAAGACTTTGAGATTCATGTTTTATAGTATTGCTTAAATGCTTCGATCCTTCCCCCCTTGCTAGTTTTGGGTTGTATTTTGATTTCAAGAACAAGTCACAAGTGCTTTTAGTGTTCTAAAATGCTATTGTTACTATTGTTTGGAATTAGATTTGGAAAATTTTCAGATGAATGAATGTGTATGTATTTTCGACTTTTCATTCCTTTTTTCTTGCATATCGGTGGTTAACCGTTAGTAGGAGCGGTTATAACTATAACTGGGTGGGTATGGGGATGGAACGAAATCTATCACCGAAATAGAAATGGTGATGGTTATGGTTAATAACCGCCACGGAGGTGGATGGGTAATGGGTATGCCATAACCATCACTGAACCTCCCCATTGCCAAGCCTAAGACTAAATGTACTGGCCAGATAGATCTCATGATCTGGCTGAGGTTGGCTGGGTCCTCATGTAGAGCCAAAATCCAACTATGCAGTTGGGTTGGTCGCCTTCAGCTGACCTGCTTATGCCCTGGTTGTTACACCATAGTTTTTCTTACCGGATCTGGACGACAGAGACTCAACATCGATCTCCACACTCATCTCTGGTTGCCAGACTGTTGGCATGATGTGGCGGACCGCTTGCAAATTGATGGCTTTCTTTGTGAGGAAAGTGCCAACAATATAAAGATCGTAATCCCAACTCGGTGGTTCCTCGAAAAAAACCGCAAGAGCAAGCGCTGGAAGCAGTGGATCCGAGAGGTTGAGCTAGGCGGGTTGTTTCTCGACCGGTGGTGTGGTCATGGATGCACCCTTTGCGTGGCACCATGTTGTCGTGTTCTCCTTCCGGGTATAGGTCCTGGAATTTTGTGACGGTTGAGTTGGTCTCGCGACGATAGCGACGGTGGTGTTGGCTGGTGGCTTAGGGTTTGAGGTCTTAGTTTGGGTGGAGTCATCGCTGATGTCGACTTGTTTTGCCGCTCCAGAGAAAGATGGTGGGAGGATGGGTGTAGCGGTGGCCATCTAGGTCATCGGGATGGGTCAAAACTGGTAGTGATGGGTTAGGCAGTTGTAAGGTGTAGAACGAGTGAAAACCCTAGGTATGCCCTACGTTTAGGGAAAAACTAACACTTTATATTAATGCAGAAAAAATTGGTTCCAAATAATTTAATATTAACAAGCTAAAATATTAAATACTCATCCGGGAGCAAAAGTCTGCTAAATTCAACTGAATTTTGTAGTCGAAAGGCAATTTCCTAATTTTGTAGTAATGTCATTGTCTCACCATTAATGTTTTAACTTTTCTTCATAATTTTTTTATTTAATTAATATCTTTTGCATGCGAACTTGGATTCGTATAATTTTGGTGCCAAAATTTTAGTTTTTCAAAGATGATTAAAACAAGTAGAGTCGGGATAGAGTTTCGAAGAACGTTTTTCTCTCGACATCAAAAATATTAGTTGACTGCCTGAAAACTAGACGTGATAGGCATCGCCACCTTAGAGGTAGGTTCTAAATATTTAGATATAGCTATTAGCAACTTAGAGGTTGACGTAGTTTTTAGCAACTTAGATGTAGGTATTAGTAACTTCAATGTAAGGTAGATATAAGGGGGAAGCCGTAGTTATTAGCAACTTATATGTAAGTATTGACAACTTTGAGGTAGATACGTATTAGAAACTTAGATGTATGTATGGTTGATGAAAACATAAGGTTGATATAAGAGGTGAAACATAGTTATTAGCCAATTATATTTACTATTGGGGGAATTCATATGTAGTATAACCAACTTAGAGGTACGTTATCAACTTTGACATAGCTATTAACAACTTAGAAACAGTTATTATCTAGTTAGACGTAATTATTATCAGATAACAAGAGCAAATCGACAAGACGAAGAAAAGATTCAAACACCACACCAAATTCGTAGACCCTCTGTTCTGCAATGATTTCACCCAAACCATATATCAGAACGATGATCCCACCAGACAGATTGAAACCCAAAGAGTCCTGAACATGCACACCAAATTTCAGCACGACCCAACGATTCGTTAGTCCGGGATGCTCTCTTAAACGGATTGACATGCTAGAGAAACAAAAATTCTAGCAACCTTATTTTTTCTTATCGTCTCTATTTTTTGTTCTCATTCACTTCTCCTTCTTTTTTGTAATTTCACACAAACATTACTTCCTCTATTCACTATTGAAATCTTTTAGAATATCACTTTTGAATTCCCCAATAAGTTCAAAATAACCCAACCAAAATTGACCATCCCTTAAAACCGGTTAACCCAACCACCATAAGGATATTGGTGCTGGACCAACCCACACTACAAGAAAATGTAGAGCTAATAGCGGAAAAAATCAAGACTAATTGTGGATAAGGGCCGTTGTTAGGCATGCACATTTAACTACGGGCCTAATAGCGGATAAGTGACAATAGAGGCTATGAATCCTAACAACGGCCCTTAACCACTATTAGGTGTAATAATCTTAACAACGACTTTGTGACCGCAGTTAGATCTGGGCTCATCAAACTTAATTGGGGTTCTTCAAAATTATTTTGCATTCATCAAAATTAGATTTGGATTCATCTAAATTAAGTATGAATTCATCAAAGAAGGAAACAAAAAAAAGGGTGTGTTCTTTGGATGTTAATCTAACGATTAGGATTTGTTTGGGTGGTGATCCACGTGATTTAAAAACAACCAATTAGGTGTTTTGTTTTTAGCTTTTAAAATCCTAAAAGCTGTGACCTATGTGGCGCTGATAAATCATCAAGTTAACAGCGTCCCATGTCAATTTAACATGAGTCAGTTTTTTGTAGTGCCAACGATTACCAACTTAGACATAGGTATTGAGAACTTTAAAGTAGGTATTATCAACTTAGATGTATATATGGTCGATGAAAATGTAAGGTAGTTATAAAGGGGTGAAACGTAACTATTATTCAGATGGACTTAGATATTGACATAGTTATTTAAGAACTTTGATGTAGTTATTAGCGAGTTTATGGTAGTTATTAACAACTTATAGTTAGATATAGTTATTAGCCATGTCAAGAGTATGAAAATCGGAGTTGAAATAAAATAGTTATGCTCGAAATAACAATGTTTACATACTCAGACCGGTAATCGACCGGGACAAAATAAAAATTTAAGGGTCAGCAGTTAACCGAAACTGAACTGTGTTGAAACCCATTTTTAAACCGGTGCTTGTAAAATATATAAAATACACGTGAGAGACAACAAAGGACTCTGTAATTGAAAAACTATTGAACAACTGATTCAGTAAAACTCTCCCACTGGGAATCATCAATGTTGGAGCGTCTTCCCGATTTAACGCATTAACAAGCTTTCTCCTTTTCGAAATAAGTCGGCCCAACTTCAAATTTCCTTTCCAGCTTTCCATCGTGATTGCCTTTTATAGATTTGGGTCGGGTTTTTATGTTTATTGAACCGATCGGCCGGCTTTCTTAGCAAGAAACCCTTGCAGCCTGTGGGTTGAGTAAATCCGGGTTTTGGGGCTTCCCGACCCGCCTTACATGGGTGACACTTTTGTCAGGCCAACTTGTCGAGTCGGGTCGGATCTGACAACACACACTAAAGGTGTTTGAAGAAATGCCACAACGATAAACGATGCAAAAAATCTAGATTAAATGCTCTTCTCTCGAGCTAACGAGTAACCCAGGGTTGTTCTTAAGCGACCTAGTGATCTACGTTCCTCTCAGAACCACAAATCAATCATAGAGATTCAATCAAGGTGATCAAAAGAAATTGAATTTGAAATTAGGTTTAGCAAGAACACATCATAAGTCTGAATAACCTCGATAACAAAATCAAAGGGTTAAAACCTCATCATCCATATAAAAGCTAAGCTAAAACTTCATCTAATCCAAACAACACAAAGAGTTTAGCTACTCATGGTCTCAAGAACAAAATCACAAGGGCAGAAAAGAATAACCGGAGAAGAAGACGTGATTCTTCGAGGAAATCCTATCTTGACGTTTATCTTTGATCATTGGCCAATCGATGATTGATCTCTTGCTTACAATTGATCTCTCTTGCTCTTCATATCTCCAAAACCCTTTATTTTCCTCTCTCTGGCCCAATTCTGATCTCTATTAGGTCACTTTCCCTTTTCTTAAGTTGAAAAGGTCGTATATATGACCCATGAAAGACTGCAGCCCGCTGTTGAACAAGTGCTCTCAGGCCAAAATAGTGTGTGCACTTTTTCGTCCAGGGCGCACTAATTCTCTAGCCTCGCCAGCTTTCACTATTTTGATGATTCCCGCTTTGTTTTTGTTTCAATTTAGTCCCCGTTCGATCTCAAGTGTCGTGGAACACCTGAAAAAAATATGCAAAACAACATAACACAGCCCAAGGGCCAAATGATCATGTTGAATTATGTTTGGGTTTAATTGATATGTCACATTCAAACCAACTCAACTCTATTAGTATTCTGAATTATTCTTGTTAAAACAATATTGAAAGAAGATTGATTCTGAGTGATTTTATATAGTTTATAAATAACAATATATTAGGCTCGTTTAATATAACATCTGTGAACAATATGATTGCATATACTTGAAAATGTTGAGTGTGATGTGCATGCTGGTTATCTTCCCCAAAACGCCACAACCTTCAATTATATGGATTGTTTTCCTAAATATTCAGTTAAACATAACAAAATTGATGTCATTGGACTCAAAAAAATGTGGCGAACAACATTTGTGAAGGTTATAATTTATTTTGAGTAACATATAAAATGATATGAAAGTAAAATTATTTAAAATGAGAAAAAAATAGAGGTTCAAAAGAATTAATGTTTTTTTTTGTTATAATAATGATTTTTGTGTGTAAACAGAAAAAGTTGTTTGAAGAAAAAAATTCTCCTAAACTTAAGAAGAAATCTTCAAAGGCTTATGTGGAAAACTCAATACCTTATTTTTTCATATATAGTTGTAGAGATATGTTAAACTCTATACTTCATATAAATCGTTTGTGACTAAGTTGACTAGCCAATTTGTACCAAGAATTATTGAGGAAGCCTTGAGTAACATTGATCGGGATGAATCAATGAAAGAAGAAATGAAATCTTTGTTTGCTAATAATACGTGGAATGTGGTATTTCTACCTCAAGGAAAGAAGATAATGGGTTGCAGGTGGCTGTTCACGACAAAATTTAGAGCTGATGGAAGTGTTGAGAGGTATAAAGCTAGATTAGTGGCAAAAGGCTTTACTCAAACGTATGGACTGGATCACATTTGTGTTTGTAGCAAAAATCAGTATAATCAAAGTCTTGATGTCCATTACAGTCCACAACGATTGGCCCCTACATCAACTCTACGTCAAAAACGCCTTCTTAAATGGGACTCTAGATGAAGAAGTTTACATGGAGTTACAACCGGGTTTTGAAGATAAACTTGGTCCTAGGAAGGTCTGCAAATTTAACAGGTCCCTATATGGGTTGAAACAGTCACCTAGGGCCTGCTTCGAGCATTTTGGGAAGGCTGTCAAATGTTTTGGGTTTGTTCAAAGTCAGGTTGATCTACCTTGTTCATCAATCATACATCTAACAACACCTTGGTTGTGCTTATTTTGTATGTTGATGATATTATAGTCACATGCAATGATGTGAATGGTATTGAGAAGTAAGGACTTGGCTACAGAGTTCGAAATCAAGGATTTAGTGCCACTTAGATACGGTTTTTTACCTTGAATGTGTTAGAACAGCATATGGCCTATTTGTTAGCCAAAGGAAGTATGTCTTGGAGCTACTAGAAGAAACCAGTTGATACTCCAATGGACTCCATAATGAATCTACGACCTAGTGATAAAATTGAAATGAAGGACCATGAGCGTTATGAATGACTTGTAGGAAGATTATTATACTTAGCCCACACACGTCTGGATTCACTTTTGCAGTAAATATTGTGAGTCAATTCATGCATGCTTCTGGAGCAATGCATTTTTATGCTGTATACAGGATCCTAAGATATCTAAAGGGTACTACAGGAAAAGGTATGATGTTTCAAAGAAGGGAGAACCTCCATATTGAAGCATATACTAATGTTGATTGGGCAAGGGACATAAATGAAAGAAAATCTATCACTGGATATTGTACTTTTATTGGAGGGAATCTCAATTTTTGGAGAAGTAAGAAGCAAAGGGTTGTCGCTCGAAGCAGTGCAAAAGCAGAGTTTAGATCTCTCACAGATGAAATTTGTGAGGTAATATGGCTGAAACGAATCATGGAAGAATTAAGAATTGAAGTGCCCAAGCCAATTTGGATCTATTGTGACAAAGCGGTTATTGTCATTGCTCACAACCCAGTTCTACATGACAGAACAAAGCATGTCGAAATCAACAAGCATTTTATCAAAAAGAAGTTGGATGGAGCTCTAATTTGCACACCCTATATTTCTACCACATTTCAAATTGCAGATATGTTTACGAAAGGTTTATACAAGTGACAATTCAACTATTTCATAGGCAAGCTGGTATTGAAAGACATTTTCGCACCAAATTGAGAGAGAGTGTTAGAATATACAATAAGATAGCTGTCACTTAATTGTATATTAGCTAGCTAGAATATATTTTGTTCATACTCTTGTACAGTTAATATAAGTCAGTGGATTAGTATCCCTAGATTAGAGGAATTAGATTGAGAGGTTCACACATATAGCTGTGTAGCTGTGTGTATAAATAAAGGAGCTTCCTCCTCACCCTAATTATTAATTCAAACCCCTGTGTATTTTTAACCACTTTCAATCTGATCTCACAATCAAACCAGCCGCAAATCTAAAGTGAAATTACAGGTTTTAAGGGAGAAGACGGATAGGTTCATTAACGATGGAACTAGCAGCATTGATCAAGTCGGTGTTGGTGAATCCATCATCCTTGTTGTAAAAAAGGTGAAGCACTTTCCCCATTTTCCAGAAAGGTTCCTTGCAGCATCTTGGTATACCCTTGTTATCTTTGTCCTCCTCCTTCAGCACCATCTTAAACAGTTTCTTTCTCTCCCTCTCTATTTCTCTCTTAATCTCTTCCATCACGTCCTCTATGCTTCTTCCTCCACCACCTTCCTCCACCAGCAGTACTACCGCATTTACTTCATCACTTTCCCTCTGCGCATCAAGTTTAAAACACCTCTTTTATATATATACAATCCCAAGCACACCTACAGAATATGTATAGAATCCTCACCTTAACTCCTCTCAAGTCATTGAGGAGACGGCCACATGTGCTCATTGTTTGGAACAAATTTTTGTACTCTGGACTACTCACCATCTCCTCTGATAGCTTTGGCCCTACCAAGTAAAGAGCTGGAAGTACAATTGGCCCTAGTGCGAATGATATGTATGCATTGTCCATATATTCTTCCCTTGTTGGCACCCACTTGTTTCTTGACCACTCAGCTTCCTTCAACATTGACTTCACCAGTTCCACCCACTGCCACAACAACATACATGTAAGCAATGAATGAAACCCACTTACCACCAAACCCACATAAATCAGAGAGATTCCATCTCACAATGTCTATTATATGACGCGTAACATCACGTCCTTGATAAGCCAATGCCTTGTCTCCAATCTCGCATATGGTGCTATGAATTGCTGTGAACAGGATCTCAACTTTCTCAGAGCAAAAATCTGTGCTTCCATTAACTTCCCACCTGCGTTTAGAGACGTATTCCAATGAAGACAGAGGAAGGATAGCAGCACTGATCAAAACTGAAACAAAGGGTGTTATCATACTTCTCAAGCAGTTGGACAAGGTTTACTAATTCATCCATGGACCCTGCAACATCGAAAAAGTCATCCACAACAGTCGTAAGAACGCCATTTTTCGCCCACGATATGCGAGCATCGGATAGCTCAGGAGCATACAGAGTAGCAGCAGCTGAGAAGTAGCAGTAGCCCAGCTTCTGCCTTGCAAACGATAGTTTGTCCAATCTTTTCTCCATCACCCATCTGTACGAAAATGGCACGAATATTCATCATGGTTCCAAACGGCTAGGGATTGTAAGGGGTTTTACAGTTAAGGTGTTAAAAGTTTTGTGCAGCCCTAAGAATAGACAGCCGATACATCACTAGAAGAACTGGAAAGCAAAGATAAGGAGGAATATAAACAGTATTGCCGAGATGTTGCATCTTCCTTTCTGGACCGTTGAGATGAATTTTTCTATAAACCACGCAACAAACTTCTAAAGAAAAAATCAGATCAAAGATAGCACCTTCGTAGCTGCTTGAGTTCTTCCTGCTGTATCAACTGACAGGTGTTGAAGTCTTCTGCTGCCAGTTTAAGCAATTCTTTGTTTCCAACGATAGGGCAACTAGTATGCACAGGACCAACAGATGCATTGTCAGCAGATTCATAATTCTTTAAGTACTTCAAATGTAAGTAAAGGAGAGAAGTGTACCAATAAGAGGTCTTCAAGATCCAAGTATTATCCAGAGTGTAATTGTCAATACTTCTCCTATGGAGAAAGCGATCCAGATCAACATGATAGGGATGATTCAGAGCATCGTGCACCTGAAATGACAAACATAGTTGAGTACAGACACTTATTCGAGCCGTAAAAATTGATTGCACAGTTTTTGCTCAGTTTACTCAATATATTGGGAAAGAAGAGGATATTATCCTTTGGAATGGAGCTGAATCTCTCAAAATGAGAACCTTCCATGGTGAAGTTAGATTAAATTTCTAACCTTTGTGGAAGTACTTCCGCCAAGTTGGTCAGCATTAATTGAACCATTGGACAGTTCACGTTCTAGGAAACTCCTTGTCCAAGCATTTTGGGTTTCCAGGATAGGTTCTTCTAGATAAATTATTTGGGAAGCTCTGTGTAACTCCAGTACAGCTGTTGTGTCCTTCAAATATCCTTCAAGTGAGTTGAAGAAACAATCTTCTGAGAATGACGACAGTATATCTGCAGGCAATGTAAAAAATAATTAATATTTAATAACATCTTGGACGTACAAGAACATGCATGTTGAACCAAACCTGAAGAGACATCATATCCATATACACGCAGTAATCTAAACGCCATAGCACATGTGGTTGGATCCAAAAAAAGCTCTTCATCACTTTGCAACCAGCATCTGTTCAAATAATTTGTGTATCATGATTTTGACCACATACATTGGAATCAATTGCAATCCAAGAGTTAAGTATCACATTATGGAGAAGACATCATACGATAGAATCCAATGAATTGATCCTCAAGTTTCCTTTATCAATGGTAAGTAACATCTGATCACTAAAGGCTTACTGGTATGTATGGTCTAGCACCATCTTGATTTCGTTGGTGAAGTGCCGCGCCACTCCTAGTCTATCAAGTGTGTCAATGATAGAAAGACGGGGACGTATGTCCAGTGGATATATCGTAGGTACTGATGAGAAAACAGGTATTAATTTTCAGTAGATGTTAGAAACAAAGGGGGGCTTTTGAGAACACGGGTTACAAGGAAGTACCAGCATCTTTAAATTTATCTAACAGGGCATAAAGATAGCGAAGACAATCAGGATCCTGAAGCTGAGAAAAAGCAACTGCAGTAGTCGATGGGGAATTGAACAGGGATCCATTAGTCCTCTGATATTTCATGACCATCTCCCAGTCTTGTGACTGTTGGATGCCTTCTGAAACATATGCCAAGTAGATGTTTTTTCCTTCTGCATTTCTGCCAAACCCACTAATGTAGACAGAGAATGACAGGGAATGAGAATATGAAGATGGAAGTATGCTTACACAGTTACCATGAGAAAAAGGTGGGAAAGGAGGTGTACATGTACCTAGTGAGCTCTGAATTTCTCCTAGTCAGTATAGTATCGATATCCGTCGATTTGAAAGGGAGGCTCAAGCCCAATCGTCTTGCATTCTCGATCATTCCAGAAAATATTATGTCAAATCCAACAGGCGCTTGCTGCTTGTGATCCCCAAGGGAAGCAGCATTCAAGTCAAGAAAGCGCAGACCTGCAGCAACCACAAGAGTGAGAAAATTGATTCTCCCCTTTTAGGAGAAAATGGCTGGCACAAGTTCAAAACAAGTTACGATTTCACCGCAAGTCATATTCAGTTTATGGTCCGCCCGGCGGCACATAAGTTATTGATGGTATATCTTTTATCGTTGAGAACAGAATTCTTGCAAAATAGTTGTATCAAGATAGTATAGAAATGACCGATTCAAATAAAAGTACATGAAAGTTTGAAAATTTATTCATTTTTATGTCTATTAGGACTCCTTAATTATATACTCTGAATAATCTCCATTTCTATGTTGATAAGAATCTCTGGTAAGATGACTTGTGAACCAATTAAAGATAGTGCAATATTGTCCTTAACTGTGATTTTATTGCCAAATCTATAACTAAAAAATCAGTCAGAATGTATGCGATGTTACAAAACTTGGTGTACTTAACTATGCACATGACTGACTCACTGTTAGATAAATAAATTATTTGTCGACATATACTGTTATAGAAGTTGAATCGTATTACCTTTGGTGACTTGTTGCTCACCAAGACCCCATTGATGGAGGGCTAGAATGCATGCCAATGTAGAGGAGAGAGCATCCTTGGTTGATGGATAACGATGGGGCAAAGGGAGACCCCAAGACCCATCACTAAGTTGATTGTCAAGTATCCATCTTGCGCACTGAGGGAAGAGGGGAGAGTTATCCATGGCTGAACTTTGAGATGGAACCATTGCCATCCAGGCTGTGTCGTATGCAGACACAGTCAGTTGAGTCTGATCAAACATCCTCTTAACCCTTTGTATTTGTACGGGATCATCAAACCTCTGAGATTGAAAGGAACAAACTGAATTGTAAGAAAATGCCAATAAACATACAAGGAATAGAGGAAGAGGAGTTAAATGTGCTGGGAAGGAAATACCAAGTTGGCGTTGCTGAACTCTGTAGAAAAGTGTGATCCAGATTTTCTACATTCTACTGCACAAGAGAACAGAAGAAAAATGAATGAGATTGAGTGTTATGTGCAACGAGACAACTGGGAGGAAGAGGGAAATTGAGGTAGCACGGACAGCTAGATTTAGTATGATTGAGAATGAAGAGGTTAACCTATGATAGATTAAGTGGATAAATAATACAACCAAAGGATATAATAGAAATTCAAAGAGTCTGCAATAATGACTAACGTAAACAGAAGAAAGAAAGCAGAACCTGAACTCGGAACAGCATTGGCAGGAGGACACAATGGGGTGGTAGACATGGGTAATTGACTCCCTGCAGCCTGACCGGCAAACATTGTTGATCACACTTTTCCCTTATTAACTAGTTAACTTGCGTGAACGCCACCGTGATCCCCTGAGATTTGGCAACATAAGAAAAGTTGACTGGTAAACCTAAATCATATATACTTAGAAGATTACTGAACCTCTAAGAATGAACCATACAACAGCCAACATCCATACAATTATTTGAAGACACGGCATCTGGGGTACACATCAAGCTCAAAGGGAGATCTCTTTGCTATTAGCTTTTTATATGCAAGGAGAGACTCTTCACTCTTGATGTAGACAGATACTAACCAAACCCCTTACTACTTTCAATCACATCAAACTCAATAAGCTCTACTAAGACTATTCCCTACAGATTGGGCCATCAAAGTGGAATTGTGCATCCTCTCTTCGGGCAAAGAACTCAAAAGGGTAATTCTCAACCAAAGAAATGCAGACAAATGATAGTAATTCCACAGAGAGAGGGAAGCATAGACTGGTTTCAGTCACATCAAACTCAATAACCTTGACTAAGAATTGGGCTATCAAATGCAATTTTGCATCCTCTCTTCTGGAAAAGAATTGGAAAAAGGGTAAGTCTCAATCACACAGATGCAGACTAATTATAATGAGACACAGAAGACCCTTCCTAGTGTACAAATATTAAATTTGGGGCTAGCATAGATGAAATAAAAACAAGCAGTGTAAGAAATTTGAAAATGGGAAGTTGAACTCAACCTTAACACCAGCAGGCGAACCAGAGATCCTGTCGACGGAGAAGGAGAGATCCTAAATCCCTTTTAGAACCTCTACGGTATCAAAATTCATAATTGCAGTTGATTCCCCTTTTCCTAACCGACAAATACCAATTGTTTATTCATCTTCAAATTTGAACCTTTCTTCCTTTCTTCGCAGGTAGGCCATCTCTTTCTGTAGAACCAGTAAACAAGAAGGGTATTTAAGATGGTAATGAATTGAAACGGCCGCCCGAAATTCCTCCATGCCCAATCTCATATCATCTCCCGGCCTCCACCCAATAGCTGAATAAAGGAGTGCACTGACATCATTACACCACGACCCAGTCACAAGCTCATAGCAACGCTCCCCTTCCGCACTCTGCAAATAAAAAGCATTCCTGGAAAGGAATTAATTTACCATATTTATGTAATTAAAATTAAAAGATTTAATTAGTTTACCAAATTTAGAGAAAAAAACAAAAACTTATATAGAAATTACTCTAGTCGAAATATTCACCCGATACAAATGAATGTGGCGGAATATCAATGCTTGGTGTTTTTTATAAAAAAAACATAACATCCAAATATGTTAAACAATACAACTAAATCATTCAAATTTATTCGATATAAATTTATTTATTTTCCTTCCATTTTTTTTTCAATTTTATTTGCGTATCTATTTATTTATTGTTATTCTTTTATTAGAGTTGCAATGTAAATCTATCCATCCATCTTTTTAGCCGTACAGCTAGCTAGTGGCGGAACTTGAGTCGGGCTCTAGCTTGACTGTCCAAAGGATTGAGTAGCGTAATGAATACCTGGACTTGACTCTCCAAAGGAACCCAAGTCATCTTTCATTCAAAAGTTCTGATTCATAAAAACAATTTATTGTGTTATGGCGCAGCAGCGGAGTCGTATCATCTGATATTATTTTGCAAAGAAGGCAGAGTGAGAAGGCCAAAATATTGGTATTTTCATGTTGTCCTTGATATTGGTTTAAGTATTGACTGGAAATGCCAGGTGGGTGAGTGCATGTCCGGTTCGAACGGACGCAAAACGGTGGCAGCCAAAGAGGTAACTCGCTTGCTTCCCAAGTTCAGCGAGTATGATGGTGGGTTCTTGATAGGAAAAGGTTGGTAGAGGAAAGAATGTTGTGTTAACGTTGGACGGCCTTCTGATTCTGAAGAATTAGCTATGCTTTATATATACACAGAGGCAGAGGCAGAGAAGCCATGAATGATGATTCAAGTTTGTTGGTATTCATAATGAGCTAGATTCTAAGAGACGTACGAGGGTGGGGTAAAAGCAGATTCAGCAGCCGAGTTGCAAAGTCCAAAAAGGCTAAGACATGTACGTGTGAGCCTAAGTTGCTAACAAGGTAGCAAGTTTGGTGGATGCAGGGAAGCATGTCACCACGTTACACGTAAACCACCCCCGCACCCCTTTGGGTCATCTTGTCCACAAGAATGTTGGAGTATGTCCTCTCAAACAGAGCGCGATCTTCCCATGCGGCATCAGCAGACGAGGTATGGCTCCCATGAACTAAAATTTCTTGTTTTTCATGGTTCGAGCGGGTCGCAAGGATGGCAAGTGGTTTAGCAGCAACTGCATCAGGTGAAGCTGGAGGCGGGGCGAATGCTACTCCAGTGACATCACCTCGAGCCAGTTTCAAAACAGAAACGTGGAAAATAGGATGTACACGAGCATCTGCTGGCAATTTCAGGCGATACACAAGATTTCCGACCCTAGCGAGCACCTCAAATGGGCCATAGAACTTGGGTCTGAGCTTGTAGTTAGCTGTACGTCGACGTGTTTTCTGGCGGTGGGATTGTGGTTTGAGGTAGACCCAATCTCCTACCTTGAACTCACGTTCCAGTCGATCTTGATTATAGTATTTCCGCATTCGTTCTTGTGACCTCTGGATTCGGTGTCGCAACTCCTTGAGTACCTCTTCTCGTTGGGTCAACTCGTTCTCTACAGCTTCCACTTGTGACGTGCCAGTCGTATGATAACAATGTGGGTGGCGGCTTTCCATACACCACCTCATAAGGAGTTTTGTTTGTGGAAGAGTGAATGCCAGTATTGTAACAAAACTCCGCCCATGACTATCGTTTGGTCAAGCAACGAAGATACATCTCAAGTTGCTTGTTGACAGCTTCCGTTTGGCAGTCTGTTCGAGGGTGATAGGCCGTACTGAAGTTGAAACTTGTTCCCTGTAAACGAAAAAGCTCCTTCCCAAACAAGCTAGTGAAGGCGTGGTCACGGTCGGAGACAATTGACGCTGGCAGACCGTATAATTTGAGGACTGAATTGAACAAGATGCCAGCTACCATTATAGCGGTGTAGGGGCGTTTTAATGGCACAAAGTGGGCCATCTTGGAAAGTCTATCAAATACCACCAAGACTATTGATTTTCCCTTAGATTTTGGCAACCGTTCTACAAAATCCATCGATATATCGCACCATGTTTCCGTTGGAATAAGGAGAGGATCGAGTAAACCCGCCGGTTTTATGTGCCCGATTTTATGTGCCCGTTGCAGTGTCTTGTGAAACCCTTCGTGTGTTGATGAGTGAAACTCATGAAGTATCAATAGTATGAGTGTCTAATCGGAGGGTAAGTGAATACGCCCTTTGAAGTAAATCAAACCATGTCGAACAGTCCACTCAATAGACAATTCCCCATTGAAGCATTGTTCGCATAAGGCTATGAGTGTGGGATTGTTGTCGACCTCTTCACAAATCGTCTCGACACACTTCGATACTGGAGTCGAGATTGCACTCATCTCCATTTGCAGAGATAGAGCATCAACCACTTTATTTTCCTTCTCTTGTTTGTACTCGATGTCAAAATCGTAGCCAAGAAGTTTTGTGAGCCACCGCTCTTGCATGCTACTAGTAATCTTCTGTTCAAGGAGGTATTTCAAGCTTCTTTGGTCGGTACGAACTGTAAAACGTCGGCCTAGCAAATATGGCCTCCACTGTTTGACTGTAAGGACGAGAGCCAACATCTCTTTTTCGTAAATTGATAATTGTAACGAATTACCTCGTAGAGCCTGACTAAAGTAAGCAATAGGTTGTTGATGCTGCATTAATACGGCGCTGATGCCGACCCCACATGTGTCATTCCTTCAAGATGTATTGCACGACCTCTCCATTGGAAGTCCATAGTGAGGCTGCAACGTTTAAAGCCACAATATTCCTAGGACGACATCGCATCCAAAGAGGGGTAAGAGATTTAAAGTTACCCTGGAAGTCATGCCAGCTACCTGAAGGCATATATCTTCAACGTGGCATGGACTAGTGATCTTGTCTCCATTAGCAATGCGAACTGTAGTGCCTGTACCAGGTGTTGGAAGGAGAGCTAACCGTCGTGCCGCGCGAAGACTCATGAAGTTATAATTAGCGCCTGTATCTAGCAAGATGGTGATTGGTTGCCCCATGAATATAACTAGTGACACGCATGGTCTTGGGGTTTGTTGCTGCAGAATTTGCATTAAGAGATATCATCTTCAATTCTGCTTCCTCTGCTTCTAAATTCACGTGTTCCTCTACCTCCCCGTCATCCAATTCGTGGAGACAATCAAGCAAAAACAAACGTTTACATCGATGACCCGGAGCAAATAGTTCGTCACAATTATAACATAGGCCTTTGTCACGTCTGTCACGTCGCTCTCGTATCTCGGCAGGAGACAACCGCTTGATAACCAACTGTTGGGTGCTATTGGGCCTTCTCACCCCAAAAGCTAGCTCAAAGGGTGAGGCTTTCCCTCACACTTATAAACAGCACCTAGCCCCTTCCACTCTCCGATGTGGGATAACCCAACAACCTCCCCCTCACACATCGGTCTCTCGGTAGGCATTACCCATCTACCGGCTCTGACCGGATCACCATCGGTCCTTCGGACCGGATCCGGGAGGTGTTGTCAACCTGGGCTCTGATACCACTGTTGGGTGCTATTGGGCCTTCTCACCCCAAAAGCTAGCTCAAAGGGTGAGGCTTTCCCTCACACTTATAAACAGCACCTAGCCCCTTCCACTCTCCGATGTGGGATAACCCAACACCAACTACCGGTCAGGATTAGGGTTTGGTGTCGGAGCCGGTCGAGCGGTTGGGCGTAGAGTTGGCGGTGCGGGTAAGCAAAGCAACTTAGCCTCGTAAAGCCGTGCTAAACCGATTGCCACCGTTAGGGTATCCGGTAAACATACTTGGACATCCGTTTGGATATCTAGTCGTAAGCCACTAATGAAGCAGCTTCCTTGATGTGGCATAGCCATCTGTCCATGCCTGACTAAAAGGCGCTCAAATTAAGTGCGATAGGCAAGGACAGTGCTTGTTTGTCGGAGTTTAGTGAGCTCGCCAAAGGGATCCTCAAATTGGTTCGGCCCGAACCTAGTCATGAGGCCATTCTTCAATACTCGCCATGAGATCGGATTTCCGGAATCACGGAGGATCTGGAGCCATAGCTGGGCTTCTCCCTCCAAGTATATCAAAGCTAAGAGTACCTTTTTCAGCCTCCGCAGTTCGATAGAATTCAAAGAACTGTTCAGCACGGCAAGCCCATGTCGTCGGGTCGGTCTCGCTGGTAAAACGAGGGAAATCAATTCGGACCTGAGGTTGGTGTCCTCGAGGGCGTTCAACAAGGACGCCTTGTGGTGGTGGTGGAGCCTGCCGGTGCTGAGCAATTTGAGCCGTCAGTGCGGCGAGCGTGGTGGTGATTGCTTGATGATGGTGTTGCTCGCGTTGTTGTAACTCTTGTATGGTATTGGTGAGAATATCGAAGAGAATGGCGTGTGCCCCCACTGTCTCTTCCAAGCGAGCTAAGCGTTCGTCAGCCATTGCAGTTGCGGAAGCGCTAGGCTCAGATGCCAAACTGTCACTTGCAGAGATCGAGCGTGTGACGATAGGGACGCGACGAGGCCAGTGTCGGCTTTCCTAAGGAGTATCTTCAGGAACGAATTCACTCGAAGAGCTAACGTTCCTTACAGTTGTGAAACGAGTTATGATTTCGGATGATAAATATCAAATATGGGATGGCTATTTCCCTCGAAACAATGATGCAAAATAAATATAACTAGGGTTATTATTCATGCCTCATCTGAAACACTACAGGGGTATTTATAACTAAAAAACTATTCTACCCTAACCAAGTCTAACAAGGACTCAGTCACTGTAAACTACTAATACTAATATGGAACTAACTTATCATTTAGCCGAAAGAAACTAGGTTGGTTGTCTTGTTGACATTTTCTTAATTTCACATTAAGGTCCATACATACTTTTAACCTATATATAAGTAGATATAGTTTATGACGTGAGAAAACACATACTTCCAACATATATATAAACTCGGTTTTATTAGCGTGCGATGCCGCATATCCGTCAGTTGATATGTAGTGCACGTTTGTTCACCAGTCAACGGTACAAAAAATCTAAAACACTATTTTAAAAGTCCGAGCCCGACTTCATCTTATTTAATCTGCTTTTCGGGTTATCTGAAGCTCAGTTTGACCGGACGAAGCTAAACCCGGCCTAGTTTTCCATCATTAATGACAACAATGCATCCTTAAACCAAACCGGACTAACCCAAATCTCTATATTATGTAGACCCAAATTCAAGTCTATCTTGTTTAGTTCGAACTTTCGAGTTACCTGACACCCGATTAACCGAGTGGGACTATACCCAATGAAAACCGGCCCAACTCCCACCCCTATCTCATCATTCACTATAGACTAATTTATCTAACAAATAAACTAATAGAAAAATATAATGAAATTATGGAGCAACTAAAGTGAAATGGTAGAAAAAATAATCCAATAAAAACAGCCGTCCAATAAATTTTGAAAGTCATGTGCAGAAATTAACATATGACCCGTATAATATCTCTTTAAAAATAATGTGAGTAGCTGATAGGCTTGGCAATGGGTCGGTTACGGGGCGGTTACACCCTAACCGTTGCCCGTTAAATTTACCCACGGTTTTACCCATAACCGCCCCATTATGCCTAATGGGTAAAATTTTGTTACCAAATCCATTTTGATATGGATTTCGGTTAAACCCGTGGATATCGGGTTTGTCCAACAAATTGTCAAAATCTGAAAATCAAAAAATCTCAAATGAAAACCTGGCAATAAATATCATCATTCATCCCATTGACCAATTCTCAGTCTCATACTGTATTCCAGTCTCATATATAATTGAAATTGACCATCTGGATTCTGGATTCCAGTTCCAGAAGCTAAAACTGAAGCTAAAGCGCAAGACTAGTTCGGACTCAAGACATTCGGACTTCATACTTCGAATTCAAAACTAAACACAATCAAAACACTTAACCGTTCGAACTGAAAACTCAAATCAATCAATAAACTTAAAATGTATCAAAGACTGCAAATCTGCAATTCAGCATCTGCAGCAATTCAGTTCTTCCTTCAATTATGCTACTTCAGTTCAACCATCAAATGTCATCAATTCAGCAGCATTCAATTCATCACTCATCAATTCATCTCCAATGATAACAATGAATTAATATGTATCAACAAGTGCAACATGAAACCGTAACAACAACAATACAATCCAATTTACGGTGCAACATGAAAGCATCGGTTAGAACACAAACCTTAACTATTCGTCAAGGATCATGTAATTTCGCAACATCATCTCCATCCCCTTGCGGTGGCCGAGTGGTTCCTTCTCCATCTGTTATACAGTTGGAATCGTTATAAAACAGAAGTAGGGATAGTGAATAAACCAACAATGTATATACTAACTAACCAAATGCATCTTCAATTGTCGAATCATCCATCGCCGTTGTTGAGAACACGCCTTCGAGCGGTTGCACTTCCGCTTTATCTACAACTACAGAAAGTACAGAAATCAAAACAAAAACTAAAACAATCATGAACAAACATAATTACATAAACAATAACAATACATGCATGCTTATCATTCTGCAACCAGCTCCTGCAACACATCATTGCCTCGACCGTTGAAGGTTGCAGCCTACTCCGATGGGGATCAAGAAGCCTCCCACCGGAACTAAAGGCTGACTCCGATGCAACCGAGGTTACCGGTACCGCTAGTAAATCCCTTGCAATGCATTGCAAAATGGGATACTTCACACCACCAATTTTCCACCACCCAAGCAAATCAAAATCAGGTGTCCTAGGATGTAGTTCCTCAGCTAGATAGTGTTCCAATTCAGTGGTTACTAAAGAAGGTCTAGATTTGTTTCTTTGGCTTACAAACAGATCAAAATCCATATCCATGGCAGAAGAATTTGAAACCAAATTGGTTGAAGAACCAATGTTATTGGCTGATTTTCTTTGATACTCAAGTACCAATTCAGAAACTACAGATTTCACCCTTTCACCAACCAGATCGGTATTGGGACTCCCAAATTTAGCAAAGATAAAATTCTACCAATGCCAACTTAAACCTCGGTTCCAAGACGGTAGCAACGACCAAAAGCAAATGAATGTCATCCCAATACTTAGCAAACTTATTCCACATTTTCTCAGCCATCGAAACAATCATCGAATCAGAATCATCCAACCATTCCATCATGCTCAATCTTAATTTACAGACTTCTGGAAAAAACTGATTGGCAGTAGGGTATTTAGAACCAGACAGAACCTCTGTAATCTCTTTGAAAACAACAAGTTTTTTACATACAATTACAGCAAAATCCCAATGATTATCCGTAGGGAGAGAGTTGTACTGAGATTCTCTTTGTTTCAATCTAGCAAACACATCCTTATATGGGATAGCGGCGAGAAAGCATGTTGTACGTAGAGTTCCAACGAGTGGGACGATCAAGCACAAGTTTGGTTGACACATTAAGTTTCAATTGTTGAGCGATCTCGTGAAAGTATTCAACTCTCCTAGGTGTGCATGTCCAAAATACCACACTCTCTCTTATCTTTTCAATCCCATCTTTCGAACGTCCAGTCCATCCCTCACAATCGGATTAAGGATATGGGCAGAACACCTCATATGCAAAAGAGCACCATCCTTAATAAGATTGGAAAGGAGAAGCCTCGTCTCACTAGATTGATCATGGAATCATTGGTAGTACAATTATCAAGCGTAATCGTTGACAAAGTACTATCAATGTTCCAATCAAGAAGACATTGAGAGAGTCTTCCAGCCCAATCTCTCACTAGTGTGAGGGGCGAGGAACGTATAGAAATCTAATTAAATGACTTCTAAGCTCCCAATTGTTGTCAATGTAGTGGGCGGTCACGGCCATGTAACCCCTTTTCGATTTGTGGCGGTCCACATATCAGTGGTTACAGCTATTCTCCCTTTGTTTTCATCTATGACTCGTTGAATTTTCGACCTCTCATCCCCATAACGAGTAATGATGTCCTTCTTAATCGTATTTCTAGTTGGGACTTTAAAGAGAGGGTTTAGGGTACAGCAGAACCTTTTGAAGTAGAGGTGGTCAACCATTGAAAGAGGATACTCATGCATCAAGATCATAATGCAGAGTTCATTCTTACAAACCTCATTGCTAAACTGACTGGCACTCAACTCACTATTACCCTTAGCTTTGTAGTTAGGGCCTAGGATTCTCCGACTACCATCATGGATTTGTTTGTGAACGCAACGATTCCCGTGAGTTCTTAAATGGGAAGTACCATTAGTGGACTTCCCGGCCAAAACCTTCTTACAATAGTTGCATTTGGCTTTTAAAATTTCATGAATGAACATTCGGTGAAGTGAGGCCGGACATCGATTTTAAGGGCCTAGTTGAGCCTAAGGGAGGATCGACAACATTATTTGCATGTTGGTTTTCGGGATTAGCAAGGGAAAGGAGTGGTGGTGGACCATTATTATTCTCAACGGTATATTCGAGAGTTGTTCGGGTGTCATCGATTGAGAAAATAAGAACACAAAACAAAAAAAGGAGAAAATAGTTTAACAATTACATTCATTGAAGAAAGCTAGACAATTACTATCGAAAGTAGACGGTTTAGCAGTTTATTAAGGGCTTACTTAACGCTTTAGTAATGCTTAACAGTTTATTAAGGGTTTAACAAATTTAGTTATAGAGTTTAGGGTTTACGAGTTCAGTTGAGGGTTTAATAGTTTATTAAGGGCTTACTTAACAGTTTAGTAATGCTTAACAGTTTATTAAGGGTTTAACAAATTTAGTTATAGAGTTTAGGGTTTACGAGTTCAGTTGAGGGTTTAATAGTTTATTAAGGGCTTACTTAACAGTTTAGTAATGCTTAACAGTTTATTAAGGGTTTAACAAATTTAGTTATAGAGTTTAGGGTTTACGAGTTCAGTTGAGGGTTTAATAGTTTACTATCAGAATTCAGAAAGAAGATAGATTATTAAGGGTACTATCAGAAAGTAGACAGCCTATTAAGGGGTTAACTTTAACAGTTTATAAGGGTTTAACAATTAGGTAGAGAGTTCATGGGTTATGAGTTCAATTGAAGACAGTATAAACTTGGTTCGAGTCGTTAACAATCTAACATAACACTTCTAAGTTCTAAACAAGTTCTAAAACTCTCAAATGTTATACCATTACACAATGTAAGCTTACCTCGGCAGTTGAGAAACGGATTGTTGTCTTGCCTCCCGAACAACGATTTCAAAGTTCCACCCTGCCTCCTAATTAGCACCAACTGTGTGACTTCCTCCTAAGCAGAAACATACATTTTATTACAATACTGTACTTACAACATTGATATGAATCAAAGGAAAAACAACCACAAACCCTATACTTAAACGTACCTAAACAGCGGAATGAAACCAATTTTGGCCCTGATTCTATAACTCTCGAGTCCAGAGCAGTAATCTGAAACATATAACACTGCAAATCAGATTTTTCACATAATAACAGAACAAAACATTCAAAGAGTCACAAAAGCCACAAACACATTCAAAGAGTCACAAAAGCCACAAACACATTCACAAAAGCCACAAACACATAATAACAGATAACTTACTGGTATGAAATGAATCGGAAGGAAAAATCCCAAATTTGATAAATTAGGGTTTCGTCTTCTGGATTTTGTTCGACGAACTGCATATGAAGCAATAAACCCAAAAATTAGTATACAATTTATACATGCAGGGATAAACAAAAATAAGGAATGGCAGAATAAAAAACTTATCTCGATTTGGGGAAGGAATCCTTTGCATGCACGATTCGAACTGGATTTGTATGGATTGAGGCATTTTTGTCGCTGAAAGGGGTGATTACGGGTAGGTGATGATTATAGTGGGGATGAATTCGAAGAACATCAACAGAAAAGGAGGTTTTTGGCGGAAAATTAGGGTTTCAGTGGTTCGAATCCTTTGCATGCACGATTCGAACCAGATTTTTGCGGATTGAAGGAGTTTTGTAGTTGAATATGGGTAGGTGATGATTATAGTGGGGATGGATTCGATGAATATCAACAGAAAAGGAAGATTTGGGAGAAAAATTAGGGTTTCAGTGGAGTTCTTTCGAGAGGAAGTCGGGAGAAAATTCCGGAGAGAGGCTCGCAGGCGTGAAAAAATGGCTGATATGAAACCCTAGTCTGAAAATTTTGCTTTTATACCCTATATCAATACTACGTCGTTTTAACTCACGGATTGGATATGGGTCGGTTAAGTTATTATCCGTATCCGCCCATTACCCGAAACTCGCGGGTCACGGCCTGACCGAAACCGGTAAACATCCATCGGGCCCAGACTTTCGGGCTGTATTCGCGGGCGGGCTCCACTGGGTAACCTAAACCCGTGGGCTGACTGCCAAGCCTAGTAGCCGAATGTACCTCATTTAAAAATGACTAATAAAGTATGGTTGTTTTGTCTTCTATACCATGATTATGAAAAATGATTTAATATATATCTACGTGATAATTGATTATATCCTAAAATTTTAGCAATCGAGGTGATACCTAATTAACATTAATTAAAGAGCTATATAAGTTTAATAAATTAGAAAAAAATTAATTTAGAAAGTCAATTAACTATTTTTAAGAAAGAATATTTATGATTAAAATTTATATTATGAATGATCTATTATTATTGATAGAAATATACGGTTAAAAAATATATAAATGATTAATAAAAATGGCTTAGTAAATTAAGGATGAAGATGTTTGAAAATAATTCATTAAATAAATTTGTAAATTTATTGATGAAAAACACAATACCAGGGATCGAAACCGAACCAATCAACAATTTTCAGAGCACTCTACCGCTGCAATAGAACTTTAATTGTCCAACTTTCAGCTACATATAACTTTAGTTATTTATTTTACATCACAATCGCAATTTTGAGGCCCAAATTTTTGAAACCTTGCGCCGAAGGGTCGGCCAGCACATGTTAATGAGCTGCCTCGAATAGAGTTGAAAATTAACTTTGAAAGCTAACCATAAAAAATCTCTTAATAAATAATAAACAAACATTTTCCTCGCTTTATTAATTTTCTATATGTTTATTTGCGGGTCTAATCATATAATTTAAAATAAAAATATGTTGTTCGTTCGTTGGTGGGTCTAGTTATATGATTAAAAATAAAAATATAGAAATATTGTGAATTTTTATTTTTTATATGATGATTTTATTATTATATATAAGCCCATAAATGATTTTATTATTTATATATATATATATATATATATAATTTAGTTTAAATGATTAAAAATAGATTTCATAAATGAATGGAAAAATATTTTGAAAAGAATGTAGCCTAAATAATAAGAAGAGAAAGAAAATGGAAGTTTTACAAAATAAATTTGATAATAAAATAAAATGTATTATAAATTGTGCTAGTAAAGTTAGTGATGAGTTATGATCGATTTTTATTTTTCTATCAACCTTTACAAATAATTAGTTTTTATGATAGTTTTTACTCTCTAACAATTTATGATTTATCTAGAATAAAAAAGTTAATATTCGTTTGATGTAGCACTTAGATTCGATAGGAGAAAAATTGAAAAATGAGAAGAGATTACGTGATAAAAAGAAATATATAAATTTATTGATATATAGGATATGAATTTGATAAAATTAATAATGAAAAAATAAGTATTGAAGAACATATATAATGAATTTAGTTGTAGGTTCTGACTTTCGGTGGCTCCTCATGTTTGCTGAGGCTCAACACCAACTCCACCGCTTTCACAAATAGGAATCATTTAGAGATTATGTTTGGCCACCTGTTAATTTGTGATTAGCGTTCCTCAGATTCTCACATTATCGTCCTCCCTTTTATAATTTTACCTCTTTCACTGCTTTCCTATCAAAATCACTCTCTACTTCCCTCAATCTCTCATCGCCTTTCTACATCAATGGAGGTCATTCTAGATTCCTCTTACCTCTTCATCTTCCTCGCCTTCCTACCATTCCTCTATACCTTGATCCACCTCTTCAATGCCATCGGCGGCGGTGCCGGTGGCAGGGTACCCCCTGGCCCACGCAAGCTACCCGTGATCGGAAACCTCCACAAGCTCAAATCACCGCCGCACCGTTCCCTGGCGGAATTAGCATCCAAACACGGCCCTATCATGCGCCTCCAGCTCGGACAGCTCACCACCACCGTCATCTCCTCCGCTGATCTCGCCAGAGATATCCTCACCACCTACGACGTCACCTTCGCCAACCGACCTGTTACTGCCGGCAACCGGATCCTCTCCTACGGCCTCCTAGACATCGGGTTCGCCCCCTACGGCCCTTACTGGCGCCAGCTGAGGAAGATCTGCAAGTCCGACCTCCTCAGTCCCGGTCGGGTCGGGTCCTTCCGGAAGATTCGGGAGGATGAGGCGGCCAAATTGGTGCGGGAAATTAGGGAAGAAGCTGTTGTAGGGAACAATAACAATGGTGTTAATTTGAGCAAGAAACTATGTGGGATGACCTACGGGATCGCGCTGAGCTCGGCGTTTGGCAGCAATTGCAAGGCGAGGGAGGACTACATAGCGATCGTGCACAGGATTTTCAAGATGATGACAGGGTTTACGCTGGTGAATCTTTTCCCGTCGGTTAAGGTGCTAGAATGGGCCACTGGGATGAAGCCCAAGCTTATGAAGCTTCATCGGGAGAAAGACGCGATTGTTCAGCGCATTTTGGATGAGCATAAACAGAGATTATTAGAACAGAGAAAGAAGGGAAATATTGGAAATGAATTAGCCGGGGAAGAAGACAAAGAAGAAGAAGTAGAAGAAGAAGATCTGACTGATGTGCTGCTAAAATTTCAAGAGCCTGGTAATCTTGAGTTTCCACTCACCGATGATTCCATCAAAGCAAACCTATGGGTACTCACTCCTCTTATTATGTTTTCACTGCATGCGACCATTACTCTGGGTGATTTTATGTTTGTACGAGGTATTTTGGTGTGAATTATTTGGATTAACATATTTTATTTCTCATTTGAAATAAAAATTATGGTATTTTAAATCGTGATATTTGAAATAATTAAAATATTTAGGGTGATATTTAAAATAACTCAGTCTAAATCATTCATTCATAATTTATTATTTTGTGTTAGCTAAATAAAATAAATTTTATATCTCAAATATTTTGTATTTCAAAAATTTTACATTCGCAAATAATATATTATTTTGTTTCAAAATACCTCATTAATAAAATAACTCAAAATGAGTTTTATGATTTGGGATTGGGTTACAGATTACCTAATTGAATTGATGGGTAAGCCGGGAGTACTCTACAATATTTATTATTTATTAAGTGTTAGGATTTAGAATTTATGATTGATTAATTTTAATTTATGGTACAAAATTAAAATTTTGAATACAATTTAAGGTTTGGATTTATGATGATGTAGTGTTTTTAAGATAGACTTTACTGTTTAGAAATTAAGCATTATTTTATAGGATTTATTATAATGTATTTAGCGTTTTCTCTTTAGAAGTTTAGCATCAATACAACCTGAAACGTTGGTGCAGCACGAATGGTTGGGATTAGTTTGAGTAGAGAAATTGAAGAGTACTTTGTTGGTATATGTATTATATACAATGCAGGATATGGTGACAGCAGGGGCAGAGACATCTTCAGCAACGATGGAGTGGGCAATGTCGGAGATGCTTATAAACCCACAAGTAATGCAAAAGGCACAATCCGAGGTCCGGCGAGTCTTCGAGGGGAAGTCAGCCGTGGATGAATCCCTCCTCCACGAGCTCCACTACTTAAAAGCAGTGATCAAAGAGACGCTAAGGCTCCACCCGCCATCTCCACTGTTGATGCCAAGGGAATCAAGCGAGGCTTGTGAGATCAAGGGCTACAACATTCCTTCCAAGTCACGTGTCATCATCAATGCGTGGGCTATCCAGCGAGACCCCGAGTACTGGCCTGACGATCCGGAGAGGTTTGCTCCAGAAAGGTTTCTAGAGAGTCCTTTGGATTACAAAGGGTCGGAGTTCCAGTTTATACCGTTTGGTGCTGGGAGGAGGATGTGTCCTGGAGTGCTGTTTGCTCAGGCGAACGTCGAGCTTTCGCTTGCGAATCTCTTGTTCCATTTCGACTGGAAACTTCCTGACGGAATGATGGCCGGGGAGTTGGATATGAGTGAATCGTTTGGCCTCGCGGTTTCTAGGAAACAAAGCCTCGTTGCACTTCCCATTCCTTACAGCCCTTAAAACAAAACCTGTACCCTGGTTCGAGGCAATGTTGTATTGTTGTGTATCTGTGTAATGTTTGAGTCTCAATCACACTCCCGACTGCTGTATGTTATGTGTACTTTTAAGAGCAGTCTTTGTTCTGTTGCAAGTTGCCACTAGTTAGTAAACACTATAGCCATCCCATTTAGTACATATGATTAGATAACTCAATAATCAAACCTTTACTGGACACCAATTTTGTTTATACTTACTTTTTTCTTATTTTGCAGTGATAAACAAAACTATCTAAATATTTCTTTTGGTTACGTTATGATCAAATTATTATTATTATTAAGATTTAAATCTCCTATTAGACTTCTCATTAGTCATACTATTAGCTATATATGAACAGAGACAAAGAAGAGAGATGAAGATCTGGAGTAGTATGTGTAGGAGGAGATTTAAGTCATCGGTTAGGTATTGTCCTGTTTAAAATTGAAACTTAATTATGTGTAAAGCGAACTGATGTGGAAGCCATTTGTTGTTGATAGGGGGAATGATTTGGATTGATTTGTTAGGTTTTGAGATGTTTAGAACGCATTGGTTTATTTTTATAGAAATGGGACGGTTTTGACGAATACTGTTCAGTTTCCTCCCACGTGACCAGTTATTTTCTTCTTTACTCTCTTAGTCGGCGCCGGCGATTGTCTTCTTCGTTGCGGCCTTCAAACAAGCGCCGGCGAGGTCCAGCGGTATGTTCTTCTCTATCTTCCTTCTTCTTTCCGTCATTCTTCATCTGGAAACTAACCATAATTCGCGATTTCTTCTATTTCGTCTGCAGACAGAGATAGACGCCGACGTATGAGGGGAGGGTCTTGTTTCTTTCGTCGATTCCGATTCTTTGTTGCTTCAGCTCTCGGGTAAAATCCCTACACTTTGCTTTAATTATTTCATTGTAATCTGATTAGGGTGCTCTTTCAATGTAATCTGATTAGGATGCAGAGGTCTTGTTAATGAGTGTTGGTGTTAATTTTGGGGTTTTGTTAATGGGTGTTGGTGTTAATTTTCGGGTTTCATTAATGGGTGTTGGTCGCAATCGTCAGTTGGTTTTAAGAGATTGAGAAGTCCTGCAAAATCCTTCCCATTATTCTCAAGCTCGGTCTCAGACTCCTTTCTCTTCTCGTCGTTTCCAAGGTACTCATTTTGTACACATCCGTCTGTTGAAAAAGATTAAGTGTATGGATTGAACGTGATTATGTGAATTGCTTCCTTTGGTTGTGTGTTGGTGTTTGGTTTTAAAGAAGTTTAAAATAGGATATAACAACCTGTATAGAAGATGAACTAGTGTTTCTACTTTCTTAGGAGTCGTCATTGCTCAATGCTCAGGAATCAACAATTCTCCCATTTAGGTTAGGTGCTTTGGGTAATATGCAATCCATATACACACCATCAACTGCTGGCCCACTTTGATTCCCCATATTATTTATGTAAACCATATACAGTCTTGCTGTACATTCTTAACGGCCAGTCGCCGATTGGCTTAGAACCCTAGTTCACGGTGGAGCCCATATTACTAGTTCAAGCGCTGCGAAAGGGGCCACGGTTACATTGATAAAATGGGTTCTCAGAAAGTGGCCACACCATGTAATTTGTTGTGATTAACGCCCGATTCTCGTATTTCATGTTTGTTTCCTTCTTCGCAAGTAGCAGAATTGAGTTGGTGTTCATCAATTTCTTTGACCTAACTGACTGTAGCATCAGGTATCAAATTGTGGAATCTGCTTTCTTTTTGTTGCTTTGATATGGTATGTATCATCTCATTTCTCTTATTCTCTAATGCTTTTTTTAGTGTAACTGCGTCACTTCTGGAGATTGATTTTCTCTTCTTGGTTTCAAGGATGAAGAGAACCAAGTGCTGCCACAGTATGAACACATTCCACAAAATGAATTTTTACATAGGAAGTAAGTTCTTGAGTTAGCAGTAGCCATTGTGTTAATGCTGAAAGTTTGTTTCGTTTACGCTTTTGGAAAGAGTTGAAACGTTCAGTTTTAGGCTCAGTTTCATGAATCTTTTTTAACTTTTTATTGGTAGTGACTGAAAAAATGGCAAATCGTAGATGGTTTCACGGCTAAGAACATCTGGAATATAAAGCTTAGAACTTTTCTGTACTTTATGACGTCTCTTTAGGGTGTAATTTCTCATTTGAAGTTTTTTCCTGTAGACATAAGAAACAGAAGGAAGAGGACATTGCAATCTGTGAATGCAAATTTGATGCAAATGACCCTGACAGTGCTTGCTCCGAACGGTGCTTAAATTGGCTAACAAGCACAGAGTGCACTCCGGGTTATTGCCCATGTGGCATCCATTGCAAAAATCAGGTAGATATAGTGTGGAAAATCAGTTATGCTATATCACTCTGGTCCGTATGTGTTTGTGCTGGTATGCTTAAATGTGGTGATTATCGTTCCAACGTTAATCTAGTTCTATTGGAATACTCATCTATAAGAACAATTTATTCATGGCTCAAAACGTATTGTCAGACTTGGTTGCCATAGATTTCCCAAAACCTGACGGTTTTCCCTTCTCTGTTGATTCAGAAGTTTCAGAATTGCCAATACGCTAAAACAAAGTTGGTCAAGACTGACGGCCGTGGATGGGGTCTTCTTGCTGATGAAGACATCAAGGTGTGATTTGTGAATTTCCAACTTGTTTTCCTTTATTTTGCAAGATCATCAATGTATATCTGAGTGGTTTTACCTGATTTGAGATCATGAAACCTCCTACACTTATCAGCTGTTATCATGCAAACTACATCATGTTCCAACTTTATGCATTGATCAGTTTTCTTTCATGTTGTTATTAGAATGGGACAGTCTGTATATACACACTTTCAAGAAGAATAGTTTCCATAAATGATTGCATTGCAGGCTGGACACTTCATCATCGAGTATTGTGGAGAAGTAATATCCTGGAAAGTTGCAAAGCGGAGGTCTTATTTCTATGAAAGTAATGGTAAAAGTTTGATTAGCCCTTCACATGCCTGTATACTGATATAAAAGGCATCTTACCCTGTTGTTGGTTACTATTGATATTCCTGTGATTCTGCACCTATTGTTTGTTTCCTTTTCTGTTCCTAGTAGCTGTAGATTGTTAGCTGATTTATTGACTACCAGATCAGTAGTTAGCGTGTACACAGATCAAACCCCTTAATCAAAGGGATCTTCCTATGCTAACCTAGATAGTTCTATGTGTATATAAAACCCTATTCAGAGGGTATGAATGATAACACAATACTGACTCATATACATGTCTATGTCGTGGTCCAGGTCAGCAAGATGCATATATTATTTCACTGAATGCTTCTAAATCAATTGACGCTACTAGAAAAGGAAGTCATGCTAGGTTTATTAACCATTCATGGTGAGCTTCTTCAGTCTCAATGGCACGGAATGAACTATTCTTCTTTTTTAACATTATTATCATATTAATAAACTAATTTTCTTCTGTAGCCAACCGAACTGTGAGACAAGGAAGTGGAACGTGTTGGGAGAAATACGGGTTGGAATTTTTGCTAAGCAAGATATTTCCATTGGAACTGAACTATCGTATGATTATAACTTCGAATGGTATGGTGGTGCAAAGGTTCGGTGTTTATGTGGTGCAGCTGGCTGCTCTGGATTTCTGGGTGCGAAGTCCCGTGGTTTTCAGGTAATACTACGAGTTCAAAGTTGTTAGTAGCTATTTAATTTCTTCTATCGCACTAAATTTTTTATTCAAGGGAGATTATTTATTTATAACAATATGTTCTTGCTGCTCAACTGGTTTATTTTGACATTTTGCTGCTTTCTCTGTCACTGCATACTAATATAAATTTGTGATTCTCTGCACCTATATGGATCCTTAAATTGGTAAGAATAAATTATCTGTAGAGTGAATTGTATAGGAATATAAGTAACATATGCAGAGGAGGAAGGAGTGTAAAAGGTCAAATTCTGAAGTAAATATGGGATGTCAGAAAATCATGACAGTTGACTGATTCATTACTCAGATAACATCAAGGAAACTACCACAAAGAAAATCTGAAATGATCAGATTTAAGCCAAACAACACCTCCAAGGTTCTCGGAAATTGATTTGAAAATCTCATATGGCTTTATATACTGCATGACATGTTTCATGAATTATTGTGTGGTCTTGTCGTTTTTTTCTCCGATTATAGCGAGTTAGTCACTGGGGAGTCTGATAATTGGCCACTTTGCCATATCTAACAGGAGGACACATACTTGTGGGAAGATGACGATGAAAGGTAATGCTTAGAAAATTTATGATTCTCTGCAATTTGTTTTTTCTCCCTTCTTAAACTTGAATTTCCATTGTTACTTGAGCCTGTTTGATTTCATTTGGCTATCTCTTTTGGACTCTTTCTTATTTTTGGGTTTAAACACCTCTTTCATGTTTCCTTCTGCTATGGTTCATTTTGTTTTCGTACCTGTTGTTCTGGATGCAGTGAATTATGTGTTCGCCACCAGTTGTGATGATATGCCCTTCATTGATTTGATGCAGGTACTCAGTCGAAGATATTCCTCTCTACGATTCTGCAGAGGACGAGCCCTCATTGAAGTTTCCAAAAATTACTGGCAGCTTCAGTCCTAAATCTGAATTTACTGAAAATTCTATTGTGATAAACACTAACAATGGGTCTGAAATTTACTCCAACACCACTGGCCATTGTGGTGAGGCAATTGATCTTGTTCCAGTTGATCGAGCAGTTGCGGTTGCATATCCAGTAAAATCTCAGCCAACCAAAGAGGTGAACCTGTATTCTCAAGATACCCAAGAGCCTTTAGCACCAAAGAATGCAATGGTTTCACGGATCCGGAGTAATAGTCCCATCCCAAATATTAAACGGACAAAAAAGATTGCTGGTGGAAAGGCTAAACAGCTAATTGACAAGCAAGTCGATGCTAAACGTGTTGCACAACTGTTATCCTTGAAAGAAGCGAAACAGGAAGTGCTTATATATGAGGTATCGTCAGTCTGAGCTAGTAACCAAACCCGTCTTACCTACTTTGGAAGGTTATTGTGAGTTCCAGTTATCTTACTGTGCAGGAAATGAAGAATGATGCAGTGTCTCAGCTTTCAGACCTGTACGCCGAAATAAGGCCAGCCATTGAAGAGCACGAAAGAGATAGCCAGGACAGTGTGGCCACCAGTGTAGCTGAAAAGTGGATCGAGGCATGCTGCTCAAAATTAAAGGCGGAATTTGACCTTTACTCGTCCATTATCAAGAGAGTGGCATCCAATCCTCCCAAGGTAGAAATGGAGATGGATAGTGATATCAAGTACCTAGGAATGTGATATAATGATATCACTCTGGTTGGCTTTACATCAAAGTAGAGGCTTATTGCTTCATGGCTGTCATTGATGCCATTGTTCAGTATAGCAACACAAATCCAATCCATGGAGTAGTGAGCTAAGTTTTACTGCAAAGTTTTGGCTTTTATAACTACCTTGCTTTCATGGCAAGTATGAGATTCAAACCGACTTTATTACTCTATCTAGTGATAAACTGTGATAATATACTAAACTACTAATAGTAAACCGTAAGATACCAACATGTATCTTGCAGCTGTACAGACTCTGGTTAAAGAACCATATAATTTTTATTAGGTTTAATTTTGTTGTACCATAAATGAGAAACATAGACGATAATACGCAAAAATTAGACTGATAAAATGAGAAACAAACACCAGGTGTTTAGCTCCAGTTCCATAGAGGCGAGAATAGAGAGATAGGGGTATTGGGTCTTTGATCCCTTGGGTTAGGACTGGAAGTTTAGCCATGTAAAATAGAAAAGTTATGAAATTTAATCGGAGAGTTACGAAAAGGCCTTGGACAGTTGCTCATGGTTGCATACGGTTGAACCAATATAATAATCACTTCCCTGACCCTGACGAATGTTACCAAACAGGAAGAAGAAATAGTGATGGATAATAGTCTTTGCTTTCTTTATTCAAACTCGTGTCAAAGATGATGATTCTTTTTTCTAATTTAATTCCTTACATTTGCTAAAAAGTCTATAGATACTCGAAGCTGTGGGTAGACTAACTCCTGCGGTAAGGAGTCGGAATCAACTTGAGGTCATTTTTCTTCGTAACAGTTGCTCCAAACGACTCTGTCATGTCCAAATCTTCTCCCTTAGCGCCGCCTGCAAGTTTCCAGTCAAAATGGTACAGGAACTTAGCCAATGGCAACTCAACATTGGCCAAACCAAACACAATTCCAGGGCACATCCTTCTCCCAGCACCAAAGGGCAAGAACTCGAAATTGAGCCCTTTGAAATCAATTGAGTTGTCCATAAACCTCTCGGGATGAAACTCTTCTGGCTCCTCCCAATACTTTGGATCCCTACCTATGGCCCATACGTTAACCATCACCTTGCTCTTGGCCTTCACCAGATACCCATTGATCTCACAATCTTCGCTGCATTCCCTTGGAAGCAACAACGGTGCTGGACTATGTAGCCTCATTGTCTCTTTAATCACCAGTTTCAGGTAGTTTAGCTCATGAAGCAAAGTTTCATCCACCTCTCCTTTGCTACCGAAAACTCTCCTTACCTCTGCTTGTGCCTTTTGCAGAACTCCTGGATTCTTAACCATTTCTGACATCGCCCAGTTCACAGTTGTTGACGAAGTCTCACTCCCCGCAATAAAAATATCCTATAATATATTAACAACAATTAAAACTCACAATATATCAATCAATGGCGGAACAGGAACAGAATCCACTCACTAGTATAAGAATAATAATAATTAACAGCTACTGTTACGTACCAGAATGACCGCCTTGATGTTGCCATCAGTGATGGGGAATTCCAGATCTCCACTACCCTGAAGCTTCAAAAGAACATCAACCAAATCATCTACCTCCCCGCCGCTGCCAGCCGAATCTTCCGTCCTCCCCTTGCTCCTATGCTCTGCGATTATACCATCCAACATATTGTCAACTTCGCCTCTCAGTTTGAGGAGTTTAGACCTCATCCCACTCACAAGCAGTAGCAATTTGGCTGAAGGAAACAGATCAGCCAGGCTGAACCCGCCTGCTACCCGAGTAATATCCTCCACCACGGGAATAAACTGGTCTTGCCCTTTATACTTCTTGCCGAAAGTAATCCTGGCAGCGATTCCGTGGGTGGAGGAGACGATCATCTTGCTGAAGTTGAACTCCCGACCAGACGAAGCGGTGATCCGGGCCACTGCATTGGACACCTCTTCCTCCCGGATCGACCGGAAAGATTGGACCCTCTTGGCGCTCAGCAGCTCGAGGATGCAGATCTTGCGGAGCTGCCTCCAGTAAGCTCCGTAAGGTGCGAAGGCGATGTCACTCATATCATAGCTGATGATGGAGGCGGCAAGCAGCTTGGGGCGCTGGGCGAAGACGACGTCGTGGGTCTTCATGACTTCTCTGGCGGATTCTGCGGAGGAAATGAATACGTGGGGGACTTGGCCCAGCTGGAGACCCATTACGCCTCCATATATCCTGGAGAGGTCGCGGAGGCGGTGGTGGGGGAGAGACCCGCCGGCGAGCTGGTGGAGGTTTCCGATGATAGGGAGCTTAGTGGGACCCGGAGGAGGAGGAGGTGCGTTGGACGATGAGGTGTTTGGTTTGCGGCGGAGAAAGGAGAGGAGGAGGAGGAGGAAGGATAGGAAGAGAAAGGAAGATGAGATTGAAGATGGGAGAGAGAGGAATTGGAAGTAGTAGTACTCCATGTCCGTTGTAGATGGCGGTAAGGAGGGAGCTCAGAGAGGAAGAGGACTTAAATAAGGAAATTGTTACGAGTGAGAGATCTTATCTGATGGGTTTTTAAGGAATGGTAATTGGGAGAAATTCAAAGAATTTTATAATTTATGACAAGGCAGGCTGGCTGGCTGGCTGCAGAAGGAAGAAGAAGAGGCGAGCGATTCATTGTTGACTGGAGGATGATGCGATGAACATATATTATTATTATTAACTGGTTTTTGTGTTGTAGAGGAAGAGGTGGCTTACTTTTCTCTCTCTATTTTAGATGAGGTTGCTCTGCGGTGGCCCTGGTTGGTGGTGCGCCTGGTCAACAAGTTGGGACGGAAGTTTTATTTTATTTATATTTATTAAACACGAGTGATGAAAGTATGAAACGTGGTAGAATGTGAAATATCTTCCCCATTTGTCGGTCGTCATCGCCGTCACCTCTCTCTCTCTCTCTCTCTCATTATCTCTGGCAAATCTGTCGTGGTTTAGAGATAGAGGATGGGCTCGTTGGCGGCGATGGGAGGGAGGAAGTCCGATGTACTCGTCGTGGGAGAGGCGAAGGATCCAGGAGATATCGTCGATTGAGTTCTCGAGACATCTTGCGGGAGTCGGCGGTGGGGATATTGGTACTGACGACGCGCTTCATAATCCCGTTGGCTTTGCATGTGACGATAGAGATGGGGCTCGTCGAGGACTTGTGTTGGGTGGATGTGACGATAAAGACAAAGGTCGTCGCTTGGGGAATTTGGAGAAGACGTCAAGTACAAGTGGGATGAGGGTGAAGATGTTGCTGTAAGTCATTCTGAGATTGTAAGTAAATTAATTTCAAAACCGTGGGAGAAAGTTGGAGTGATTTATGCTTCCTAAGGATGCAGAGTTACTTGCAGTTCCTTATGTCACAATGCACCAGTGTGGTGATTCTGCAAAGTGCATCTCAGGCGACTCGCCGAATATGCTGACGGGGACAAAGATGTTCCGAGCGACCCCGATGCCGACTACATCACATACAAACGAGGATGATAACCCTCTACAGTTTTCATCTCTCTTTTGTAGGGTTATATTTTGTGGGGTTAGTATGTTTACCTTTCCATTGAAATAAGCCTCCAAGACGGAGTCATCATCATGGCCCCGATGTCATCAGATGGAGTTGTAGATTATGTTTAAACATTGAAAACACGTAATTGGTAGCTAGATAGTTAGGATTTTGTTTGTAACTGTTGGAAGACTCGGCAGTGAGTGGATTGTTAGGATTGTCGTCATATATTACAAGTATGTGTTTGAAGAATGTTTGGTTCCTAATATGTTAGGCAATATATGCTGGCTGAGAAGTACCCTCTGTTGTTGTCTACTTAATATTGTAGAATCAGTTAGATTTTAACAGGTGCTACTTAAATTGTCGTCGTGAAATTGGATTCAAATTGCGGCCCTAGTTTCACTGATAAATGGTCTCAGTTTGTGAAGGGAATTATGTCAAAAATCCAACTGGCAGACTGGTCATGCTTGAGCCATATAACCGAGACAACATATTATGGTCACGGTTCGGGATATACATGGCAACTTGGTCAAGGTTACAGATCCTTCAAACGGTTGCTGCAACAGATCGAGTTGGCCTAAGCATCGGAGTGAAAAGTGGGCTTGGACGGAGTATCAAACATCCCAACGCCGTGAACTTTGTCAATGAAACACAGAGACCAGAAGCAATATTCGGATTGCTGAATTCGAAGCGCACGATAAACCCAGAACATCATAAATTGCAGGGATCGTAAAACTACATGCGAGGGAAATTACAAACGTTGATGAAATGACCGTCAATTAAAAGCAGTCGGCGGCTAAGGATTAAGTGCATAGCATTCTTGGAGAAAGAAAGTTTTGAAGAGACCAAATCCGACATGGATGAACGAAAGGGCGAATAGATGTGCGAAATTGTGGCCTGAATTAAATAGGTAGGCTCACGAGCTGGAATTCGTTTGGGCCTCTAAAAAGGCGAGCTCGAGCTAAATAAATATTTCAAACGAACGAGCTGAACTCAAACAACAGATTGGGCTGGTGAACAACCCTTCCTGGCTATTCATCCACAAAATAAATAAATAAATAAAAACCGATTAAACTGATGAAGGGATCACTGCTAGTATATCCAGAATTCACCAAACAGCTTCATTCCGTCGCATATTATAATTATACGGAGAAGCAGAAAACAAGAGATAATCTCTGTCCTCATCAAATTCCAATGAAATTTCACCCACATTTCTTTTTATTCTCATTAATACTCCCCACCCTCCCACAAATAGCACCACCACCACCACAAACATAAAGGAAAAAAACAGCATTTCACCAACGAAACCAACCACATCAGTTTTTGGCAGCACACCAGTTACAAATTACTACTTCTCAGAACAAGAACACGAAAGCTCGTAAACTACAACTTCGGTTCTCTCACGACCAAACATATTTAACTATGACTAAGAAAGAAACCTTCATCTCTCTCTATTGTCTTCTAAATAACATAATCGGACCACTCAGCAATGTGCGAAGTATGGTCCATTGTAAAGCTGGGGATTTTATCAAGCTTAGTTGGGTTATCCTTACCACCAATCAGCTTCGCCGGATTCCCCACAGCCGTCGTCCTCGCAGGAATATCCTTCAAAACCACCGAACAAGCCCCGATCTTGGCACCTTCCCCGACCCTAATGTTCCCCAGCACGCAGGTCCCTGCTCCGATCAGAACCCCATCTCCAATCTTCGGGTGGCGGTCCCCACCCATTTTCCCTGTCCCACCCAGAGTCACGCTGTGCAGAATCGACACATCATCCCCGACAACCGCCGTCTCCCCGATCACTACTCCGGTAGCGTGGTCGAGCAGGACCCCCTTTCCGATTCGGGCTCCGGGATGGATATCCACTCCGAAAACCTCCGAGACTCTGTTCTGGATCATCAAAGCCAGAGACTTGCGCTCCTTGCGCCACAGCTCGTGGGCGATTCGGTGGGCCTGAATGGCCAGAAACCCTTTGAAGCTGAGGAAACAGTGGACGTAGCTTATACAGGCCGGGTCCCGTTCCTTGACGGCCTGCAAATCGGCCTTCACGGCCCGAACCGCGTCAGGGTTCTTAACCAGTACATCGGCGAAGATGTCGAATAGGGTAGCGATCGGGAGGCTGGAATTGCTCAATTTGACAGCCAGATGGTTGGCGAGAGCGGTCTCTAGGGATTTCTGGGAGAGGATGGAGGTGTAATAGTAGCCGGAAAGAACCGGCTCTTGCTCCAGATCGACCTTAGCTTCGTCTACCATTTTGGCCCAGAGATCGAGATTTGGAGTAGTGTGGAGATTTCTAACAAAAGAAGGAGGTTTGTGTTTGTACAACCGGGCATACCTTGGGTGGTGGCAGTGGGAGTAATCCTCGATGGGGTCGCGGCTTCGGTGGAGGGTGGGGTCGGTGGTGGTGGTGGCGCAAGTATCGAGGCAAGTGGCCATTGAAGGAGGTTGTTTGGGAGAAGAGGAAAAATGAAGGGAGAATTGGAGGGATGAGAATAAGAAGGCAGGTGTTGCGTTGGAATTAGAGGAGTGAATCAAGAAGGATGTGTATTTATATAGAGGACCGAGGGCGGTGGTTGCCAGAAGTTTCATTGGAAGGAATCAAACAACTGATGGGATAGAGACTCAGTTTCCGGTCTGGAGAAGACGAATTGGTTTTCTTAGTTGGGAAAAACTTGGGTGCTGGCGTTTTCTGTGGAGCGAGTGGATCGATATTATTTATATACCAAAATGGGCCTACCCCTCCAATCACAACTTTAATAATGTCACCTAACTATTCGGTATTTCGCTTTTTTTTTGTTTTTTAAATACTTTCACTTATTAGGCTCGATAATGAAATTCGAAAAATCGTTAATTTGTGAGTCGGTTAAACTGGTTTTGAACGGATTCCGGTGTAGTTTGCACCAAAATCGTACCGTAACATTTATGATGTTGGTACCATGATGGATATCATTCTATTTAAACATCACCGTCACCATTATCGATCCGTTAATGTAAAACGATTCATTTTATATGTAATGATATCCAGTTTATTAATAATTATTTATTTCTTCTACAAAAGTATAAAATTCGATTTTATAACCTCAAACTCTCCAATTTTTCCAATGAATTTTCACTAAAAAAACCTGCTTGCAACAACAAAATCAGAAGATTATTTAGTTGGTTTGCTTGGTCAATAATAACAAGCAGTTAAAACCATAACATGATCAAATACGATGATGATATTAAAAATCAAATTAAAACTGTCAAACTTTATAATTTTTCACCGTAACCGTTATTAAATTGATTAAACAGTGGATATACACTAATCGTCATCAATTCAAACTGTTACCATCTATTAGTTAAGTTGGATTCTTGTTTTAGCTTTGATCTAGAATGTTGTAACCATTTGTGTCCCATGAAACACTACCACTAACTTTGGGGGATGAGTGAATGGTGATGAACATTTTGAAGTGAAGTGGGTGTATGGTCATTCATATTTTAGTCAAGTGGGAGTTGATTTCACATATACAATGGATAGATCATTATTTAAAGCCAACATAGTATATGATGTACAACACATTTCCATACTTCAACCATATTCTAAATATTAATTCGCTATCAAATATTTGATAATTAAATTGATGTGACTATAACTAAGTTCTCTTGCTCTAAAAATGTATCGACAGATTGACTCTATGGACTTCTATTTTTTATAACTTTAGGGCAACACACCATCTTCTCTCGCAATCATTATGCTCTTTAAAATACCAAGTATACCATACCAATACAATATTGATAAGCTAAACTTATATTAAGGGTTATAATTCTCATTTTTACATCATCTCCAATGCTAAGTCTCAGATGGCTATATTTAAATTTTATATTTATCACTTTGCGTTTGCCAAAAGATGTTTTGCTTCAATGCTTTAGTTATATATTTAACATCGATACTTTTATAAGTTTAATCCAATGTTGATTTTGTCATTTTAATTTAATAATTTTCTATAATTATTTTTAAATAGATATAATTAATTAAGTGAAACAAACAATTCAATTTTTTTTTGAATTTGTACAAAAGTGTTTTCAATCAATATGACCACATTTAAATAAGAGAATAAATAATTAAAAGCTATTGTAATTATAAATGTTAAACTTTATTTTATAATATTAGCGATCAGAAAATAAAAACAATATGTATTTCACTAACGTTTTTTTACATATTGGATCCACCTCTTTTTCTTTAGTGGGATCAACATAACTGTTTTTTATTGGCTGGCTAAATATAATTATTTGGCCCTAACTTTAGCCAAATATAAAGTTATATTTTTTAACCATTTGAAAATTTAACCTCATGCATTGGAGGAATTTTAGTCTTATAATTTGATTATTTAACAATTTGAGACTCTCCATTGGAGATGGTCTCAAATGGTTAAAAAATTCCATTTTGAGTTTTATATTTGACTAATTCGAATCTGAAATAGCCAAATTTGAGACTTAGTGGAACCCAATGAATATCAAATCCACTTATGCAAAGAAATAATTAGAAGATCTAACTAATTTGAGAGGCGTTAGTTTGTGATAATTAGTTGCAGTTAACAAATTATAAGGTCATGTCCATTAAAAATTTGTTTATCAATTTCTAATTGTGTTCTGTTGTATAATAAATTTTGATTAAAATTTGTATATAATTTAATATATTACATATTTTCATTTGTATAAAATCACAACTGCACGCAAAAATCAAGATTCGCACAAATTAGAGATCAAACGGGGCCTAGTTGTAAATTATTGAGTTCAGAACCACAAAAAAGGACGTTGAAACGAAATACGTGAATGGTTGTAGAAGGCTTGTATAAATTTTAGATTGACGATGTAAACAAAAACAACAATCATACAATGAAAGGAAACCCTAATCCCCAAACCCTAGCCCTTGAAACCTAAAACTGTAAAACCTAAACCCTTAACCTTAGAACCCTAAATCCGAAACCCTTAACCTTAGATCCCGTAAACCCTAAACCCTAAACCCCTAAATCCTAAAACCTAAAACCCTAAACTCTAAACTCTAAAACCCGCAACCCTAAACCCATAACTCTTAATCCCAAAGCCTTAAACCCGAAACCCTAAATCCCAAACCCTAAAATCGAAATACATCCCACATGAATTGCATGGTTTGCTCAACAACGTATTTGACGTTATCGATGGTCATTGTTGGTTTCATTGCATTTCTTATTTAGTCCACAACGATGACCAAGATCAGCATTTGGAGATGCGCAAACAATTTATGGACCACATGACGGTGTACTAGGTAACTCGATATCAGTTCGTGTATGACACACAAATTTGGTCGACGTCCTCGAAAGATTGGGTTGGCTAGACCGGGCCCCTTGTGACAACCCGTATTGGTTCTGGAATCTCTGGACTTATCATAGTTTTTTATTAATAAAATAATTGAAATATAATGTGCATGTGCGGAAAAGCCAAATGTGGAGACTAGGCAATTTGATATCAGTTCGTGTATGACACATAAAGTTGGTCGACGTCCTCAAAAGATTGGATTGGGCGGAGACTAGGCAACTCAATATTTGTTCGTTTGTGTATGACACACAAAGTTGGTCGTCGTCCTTGAAAGATTTAGTCCACTACGCGTTAATGTTGTAATGTAGTCTATTTCGATTACTATTCTCATTATGCTAAACAGAAAGTTCCGGATATTCGATTTCTCCTTCGGATCTTCGTTTGAGAGTGTTTGAGGGTGTTTGTGAGTGTTTGAGTTAATCGATATACACAACTTCTCATATGAATTTTGATTTTACAAAAGAATAATAATGTAATTTACTCTATTTAGAGCGTTGTTTAATTCGAAAGCTATAACCTCGTTTAAAAATCCGTATTGTGAATCTAACTTATCGTGGTCAACATTAGTGAATTGTTCCTGACTGTGGCTTTTGCTTATAATTGTGGAGGGAGAAATGCAAATTAAGTATTATGAGAAAAAAACTTGATCATTTTGCTGACAAGACAAAAAGAGGAGAATACGAATCAGGAGACGTCAGTGACGTTAGTAATGACGATTGAGAGTGAAGAGAAATGTTTCCAAGGTGAAGACATGTTTCCGGAGATGACAAATCCAATTTGGAGATGGTTTTTTTCTTTGCCAGAATAAATATGTTTGCTAAATATCATTATTTTTAATCAAATTCTATTAATTATGTATCCTCTCCATTATGTGTATTCGTTGAGGAATTTAACACCGATCTCACGTCTTTGATAAATCTATAAAAAGAATTAAATGTATCGTCTCGATTATGTGTATTCGTTGAGGAATCTAACAAAGGAGCGTAGCACGCCATGCAAAATGGATCCTTTTTGCCATTCACAATGTAGTATTCGATGCATTTTAGAGTTGTCATAATTGTTAAAATTCTGACATATTTGGCGACATGTCCTCGATTATAGGTAAAAGTTGTTCGTTATGGTGCGTGCGGAGCTGCCCATTTAACAACAAAAAACGCTCTTTTATATCTTCCTCGACATATTAACACCGATTTCACGTATTTCTTATTATTTTATTTTGGTGTTTATGTTGGTAACGCAGTTCGGTACGACGGTGTTGAAATATCGCAATTTTGCTATTTGGCGGAAGGATGCTTCTATCCGCGCCCAACGGATGGCTGAAATTAATCCTCAGCCCGTAGTGGACATCAACGGAGACGATCGTTCCAGGGGTATTTTAGGTGAGAGAAGTCTTTCATGTAATTCGAATTGTAATTTGAAACAATTTTATAATATTATCTTCAGAAAAAACGTCCCATCACTTGTTGTCCTTGGAAAATTGAAAAGTGGAAGCTTTTTTTTACACACTTCCCACAACCATCCACAGATCTCCAATCTCTCTCATCTTCTTCTCCTTTCTTCCATTCCCCCATCGGCTGATTCTCTCTCTTGTTCTCCGTCACAAGCAAAAGGCATAATGGAAATGAACAAGGTGATAGCAATAGCGGAAAGCACCATCAATCCGTCACAAGCCAAGAGACCTAGCTGTATTTAACTTCGTGTCCAGTCAACCAAGGAGCTCCAGTACTGTTCTGTGTATGTTCTATCCATGTTCTACCCAAGTTATGTTATATCTATGTTCTATGACTGCTCTCGCTAGGTTTTATGCACGTTGTTCTCAACATGGTGCCTGTAATTTACATCTTTTATGTCCTGCAAATTGTAACTCTTCCAAAAGTGGCCAGTCACACATCGCCTTCGTTCAACGTTGCTGCTACTAGATTACTACAATTTTGACCCTGTGGTCTAATTTGTAATTGTCACGTGCTGTAATGAGTAAAACGAATCCGACGGCTGAAAACGTATCCGCCGGATAGAAAAACTGGACTCAAGTTTCCTTTTGATTTCGATTTGATTATATTTATTTTAATCCGCATTGATTTTGTCCAACCTGAGTGTCAGTCACTACATAAACACAAGCGCTAATGAAAGGAAAAGAAAAGAAAATAAAAACACTGGGAGACAGAACATCAGCTGCATTTGCAGGCTATTCATAAGAATTTAGTTTAGCAATGCCCAGCTATAGAAAAGAAAATGAATGGAAGAAAGATTTGCAGAGAACTGTTCTAACACCACCATATTATCCCGCCACTATAAAGTCTTCTTCATAGAAACATACAGCTTACAACTCATTTTAACTACGGCTGTCAAACACTGAAACAAATCGTCAGATGTTCTTACACACTCCACCCCCTTCCAACACAATCAGCTTTTGCTTGGGCATTGTGTTTTCCATGTTCAATGCTTAAGTCTTTGTAGACGACGATCACATCTACCTGCAATACCAATGTTGTTTTACCATGATAGGAATTTCAACAAAACAAACAAGCATAGTCTTCAATGCAGCATTATAGATCAGAGAAGAACAATCTTAATGATTAGAGTGGTATTAGCAAGCAATAAGTTCCTGCTTCAACTTGTGCATTTCCCTTTACAAGAGTGTCAACATAAAAAGAAATCGTATCTTTGGCCACTTTCTGCTTTTTGGCTAAAATTAAGCCAGAAATACCAAAGAAAGAAGATCCACATAGTCACAATTTAATCAAAATCTTAATGTATTAGAGAAACCATAGGGGGCATCCAACGTTCTGAATGGGTAGTCAATTGACTAGCATGCTTACCATGACAGTAACATGGTTTCTACATGATCACAAGATTATAGGATTGCATATATGATAAAGGAGATAAACACACAGCACATGGACCTCTACGATAGAAATCGAGCAATGCCAATATACCTAAATGCAGCATCGCTTTCTCATAGCTTGACCTCCACGTCCACACCAGCTGGGAGGTCAAGTTGCATCAGGGAGTCGATGGTTTGGGCAGTCGGGTAGAGAATATCTATTAACCTCTGGTGAGTCCGAATTTCAAAATGAAACCGTGCATCCTTGTGTACATGGGGGGATTTCAGAACACAGTAGATACGCTTCTTTGTTGGTAAAGGCACAGGCCCCATGGTTTTTGCATTTGTATTCTTAGCAGCATCCATTATCTGCTTGCAGGAATCTTCAATCAAAGGCACAAAGTAAGACCTGAGTTTAATTCTGATCTTCTGCTTCGGAGCCATCTGAATAGAAGAGAAAGCTCCTACATGTAAGATTAATGTAAAGGCCAAACCGGATATGGATAAAAAAGACGAGACATCTCGAGAACTAGATTAGTTATGCCTGTAACACACATTATTTAGCTAATCCAAACTAATAACAAATTTGCACAGTTTGCACATGCTAACTATAGGCTTCATCATAGTAACTAACAGGAGCATACCGTGTCTGCATCAGCATCAATGCTAAGTGATGAAGAACTGGGAGTCTCAGAATTCGCAACCTACATCAACCAAATAAACAAGGGAACAACACAGCAGCTATTATTCAACCGTCTTCAACAAATCAGGGGGGATCTTCACAGCATGAAATTCATAGACCACAAAATGGAAGACACCGAACCAGAAAGAAATAAACACAAGGACAAAAAATTAGAACTTAGTGAAGAACATGGTTGAAAGGAAATACGTACAAGACAATTGGCCAAGATAACCAACCACATCTATACAGATTGCAATTTCAAGTCCAAACATAATAAAGGTCGAGCAAACAGACCTCATATTTTCCGGAATCAGATTCTAGGGTTTCCTGGGAATTCAAAAGCTCAGGAGCTGCGAAGACCCTGGTTGAAGACGAGCTCGGCAGTGAGGGTTTTAGCTTGGATAAAGGAAATGGGACAAATGAGAGCTTTGGTAAAGAAGAAAGAGTCGTTTTGGAGGAGGAGGAGAAGGAAGAGGAGCTTGAAATAGATATCGAAGAAATGAGCGACGCAGAGACGGAAGTGACCACCATTGTTAACCCTTTTCTGGTTTGCAGAGTGCGGAGGAATGAATCCTTTGGCTGTTTTGCTTGCCTACTACGAGTACTAGGAGATTGAATTATCCATTTGCTTTCTTATCTTCTTTCTTTGTGAAAATGAAGAAGGAAAATAAAGAAAATCGGAATACAAATTGGAAAAGAACGAGATTTACTCATCGTGGGCTGGACTATGAGCCCAAAGATGAGGTTTCACTGTTTCAGCAGGTGGATTAAAATGAGAAAAGTTGTTGGTGTCCTGATGTTAGTAGTTATATTTTAACTTTAGGATTATTTTTAATTGGATTAGTCCATTAATGGGCCGCATATCAGAATTTACATTTAAATAAATATATTTTTTTGAAAATATTTATATTTATATTATTAATGATTCATCTCAAAATAAATGTCATTTAAAAATGCTATATCATTAGGAGACATCTTTCCTAAAAGGGTGGATGCATTTTTAGAACCGGAGTTTTTGATGTATTTTTAAAACTGGACTTGTATTTCCTTTTGATTTGTTGTATTTTGAGATCTAAGATTTTAGTTGGTCAGTTATTTCAGTAAATTCAGTTAAGCTTTTAATGCTTGTTTCACCGCTTTTATTAGGAGTTATGTTTTGAGTCTGATTCAGGTTGAAATCCGAATAAGATTTTTGGTTGAACCAACGATTGACAGGAACTTTTAGGGTGGGGTTTCACAAAAAGGGCGGTTCCGATAAGACTACTTTAGTTGCTAATGTGTTCAATTCTCCAACTGTGAAAAATTGCTTTGACTCTCTTGCTTGGGAAGCATGTTCTCTCCGCAACCTTCGGTTAGTCGTCGACTCCACCTCATCACAGAATCTACGCTCAGTTGTGCTTGATCGAGAAGAAGAGCTATCGGAGAAGAAGAGGGAGATAATTTGTTTTATTTTATTTTATAATTAGTATATTTTATTATTTTAAAATACATAATAATATGGAATTTGTATATGGTATGTGATATGACAATTTATATGGTATGTGATATGGTAATTTATATACAACGTAGGATAGTCAATATCAAGCTTGGAGGCGATTAATCAACGGAAGACGGAACAAACTAACGATGAGACATTTTTTGTGCAAAAGTCTATACGTTGTGACAAAAAATCTATATAAAAATTGTAGTGAAATTATTTGACATATGCCCAAACTTCGTGACATTTTAGAATTTTTAGTCTTATCTTTTAGAAGAAAAAACCTTCACGTTTGTAAATTCGGATCAATTAAAACATAAAACAAGTTCCAATTAAGAATTACTCATTCGAAACTTATCATGGATAGAGTTTCTCCCTCTTCCATTTCCTATTCACATAAAATGCAAGACAGAGGTCCGATCGTAGGGTGGTGAGCGTTGCTGGAGCCGTTCCGGAGCTCCACGACCCCCAAAAAATAATGATCATCATTTAGAACATGCAATGAAGTCGAAATTGTAATTAAATACACTCCAAAGCGTATCACATGAACATAGAGCCTTTTATGTTTCGCTTTGCTAGTCGTTACTATTTGCTATTTAACTTGTACAATAGGTTATATGAATAGAGATATACAATCACACTATAGATTTATGATTAAATCACGGTTTTTTAGGTATGGAGTATACACACATTTGTCAAAACACCATGGATTATTTATGGTAAGAGAAAACCTTCACGTTTGTAAATTGGGATCAATTAAAGAGTAAAACAAGTTACAATTAAGAATTTCTAATCCGAAACTGATCATGAAAAGAGTCTCTCCATCTTTCCATCTCCTATTCACATAAAATGCAAGATAGAGGTATGATTGTAGGGGGGTGAGCGTTTTTGGAGCCGATAAGGAGCTCAACAACCTCCAAGAGACGATTATGCCGCTGAGCGGGTTGCATGTGACTATCCCGCCTATATCATGGTTGTTGGAGCATGGCCTCCTTTCTTCGGTGATTTCAATAACTTATGACGGTAGACTTCATTACGTTTCATTGGCTCGGTAATCTATAATATTTGTATACTCAATAATGGAGGTGTGGTGGTTAGGATTCTTCGACAGTTAGGGTTTTCCGACTCTCATTGAGTTATCAACACTACGTTTTTCTTTGTACAATTGTTATCATAGTTAATAATAATACATTATTTGTTAATAGTCATTTTAAAATTATCGTCACGATGTATTACATGGTTGGAGAATGTTATTATTCCTAACATGTCGTTTGCGTAATAAAATTTCTTGACAGTAACTACATAATCAATCAGCTTATATATGTCGCAACTCATTATTTAGAACATGAAGTGAAGTCGGAATAATAATTAAATACACTCCAAAACATATCACATGAACATAAAGCCTTTTATGTTTCGTTTTGACAGCCGTTACTATTTACTATTTAACTTGTACAACAAGATAACCAAAGAATGGAGGTATACAATCACACTATAGATCCGTGATTAACTTCACGTTTGTTGGGTATGTAGTATACAAACATTTATCATAAGACGATGAATTACTTTGAGAAGAAAAAAAACTTTGGCGTTTGTAAATTTGAATAAATTAAACAACAAAATAAGTTACAATTAAAAAGTAGTAATTCTAACCTGATCATGAAAAGAGTCTCACTCCCTTTCCATCTCCTATTCACTTAACAAGTTAATCCAAAGACCCTATTTATATTCAGTTTCAGTTCTGAAATAACTCAAATACATTGAGAGAGAGCAGCAGCAGCAGCTAAACAGTTTAAACCCAACGAAGCTCAAAAGTTAATAACTTCCATCGTTATTTTTGTTTCTTTCAGAATCCCCTGCTTCTTCTTCTTCTTCTTCTTCTTTATCTAACCCATACTCTTTGCCTCCGCTACTTGTTCAGTTTGTCAGGATTTCTTTCTTTCTTTCTTTCGTTTCTTCCTTCTTCCGTTTGTGGGTCTTGTCTTCCTCACAAGCCATAACAGCTCTGCTAGCTACTCCAAAAACAAACGCTCCCCCTCTTGTTAATTACTTACTACAGTCACCTGAAGATTACCCGGTCTACAGTTTATTTTTTTATTTTGTTATATCCGATCATTGTTGAGGATCAGAAGCAAAAGAATTTAATACATCCCCAACAATGATCTTGAGAAAGTGGTCTGCTATTGGACTTGTTGTGTTGGCTTGGGCAATGCTGTTTGTTGGGGTTAGTAGTACTGCCCAATTTCCTTCACCGGAAATTCAGAACTTGGTTAAGAATTTCATAAGCTGGGAAGACACGAGGTTGGATGCAGGTTATGAGTATGGTGGGAAGAGCAGGCCGAGTTACAGGGAAGAGTATTTCAGAGGAAGTCGACTAATTGTAGTTGACCCAAATGGCGGCGGGGACTCCATCACCGTTCAAGGTGCAGTGGATTTGGTGCCGGACTTCAACAATCAGAGGGTTAAAATCCACATTCGCCCTGGAGTGTACAGGTAATTAGTCAGACAGAATTCCTCTGTTTTTGTGTAGAAAGAAACAGAGATCATAGGAGAAAAGAAATTTGTTTTTTTCTTATTTTTTTGTTTGTCTCTCAGCAGCTAGCTATTTTCATGGGTAAGTGGGGGGTGGAGTTAAATAGTGGAGCTAAAGGAAGGAAGTAGTTATTTTTTTAATTTTTATCGTAATTCAAACATGGGTACTGTTGGGCAATTAAGACAGTTTTATGTTATGTGCAGGGAGAAGGTAGTTGTGCCGGTTACAAAGGCGTACATATCGTTGATTGGGAATGCAAGCGACGTGACAACGACAGTGATAACATGGCACAACAAAGCTTCTGATTTGGATTCTAATGGGAATGAGCTTGGTACTTTTAGGTCAGCATCAGTCACCGTTTCCTCTGATTATTTCTGCGCCACAGGGATCACTTTCCAGGTATTTTATGCTGTTGTTTTTTATTTTTCTTGATTAGTTAGTTTTGGGTCTGTTGAGTGAATTGGTATATTTCTATTTCTTATTGGGCAGAATTCGGCGGTGGCAGTAGCAGGAGGGCATGGGATGCAAGCAGTGGCGCTGAGAGTGTCAGGGGACAAAGCATTCTTCTACAGAGTTAAGATTGTTGGCTCACAGGACACCCTTTTGGACGACACTGGTTCACATTACTATTACCAGTCTCACATTCTTGGAAGCATTGATTTTATATTTGGTCGTGGAAGGTCTCTCTTTCAGGTAAATTAAAAGAGAAAGAACCTTTCTTTCTTTCTTTCTTTCTTTCTTTCTTTCTTGAAGAAGAGGGTTATACTTATAGATAGCTCTGACATGGCGGTGGTTTTCTAGGATTGCGTAGTGGAATCGAAAGCTGAAAGGTACGGAGCGATTGCAGCTCACCACAGAGATTCGGGAAACGAGGAGACTGGTTTCTCCTTCGTAGGGTGCTTAATCAGAGGAACTGGCAAGATTCTATTGGGAAGAGCTTGGGGGAATTACTCGAGGGCCATCTATTCTTACTGTCAAATTGAAGACATGATCACCCCTGAAGGATGGAGTGATTGGGATGTACCTGACAGACGAAAGTAAACTCAACTTAACTTCATTTCTTTCTTTCTCTATTTGTTTTGTTTCTGACAAGATAATAATAATAATATTGCTGCCTGTTGCAGAACTGCAGTATTTGGAGAGTACAGATGCAAGGGAAGAGGAGCAGATACCAGGGGAAGAGTAGCTTGGTCCAAGACCAACTTCACACTTGAACAAGTTAGACCATTCTTGGACCTCAGATTCATAGATGGACACCAGTGGCTCAGACTCTAGCTCTCTCTCTCACTTTTAGTCATTCTTTTATTCCTTGTCCCCTCCCCAACTCCCCCCACTGCAAGAAGCTCTCTAGGGGAGCTCTGTTACATTATATTATAGAAATACTTACAGACAGACAGACAGACAGGCCACTCTTTTTGTATAGTAAGTATGAGGCTAATAAACACTTAGCCTCGAAATAGGATACTAATGTAAATGTTCAACGCCTCGATATATTATATGAAGACTGAACAAATATGATTACAAATACTATGGACACTAGCTAATGACAAACACCAGTCCTGACTCACTTGGAGGAAGGATTTCTGATAAAAAAAACCCAATCCTTGTTATACTCTCCAACAAGATATCTTCTCTCCAGTTCTTCTACTAACATCACCAATAAGTAGATTTACCATCTCTAATTGAATGCCGTATATATAAGGAAGAATGACATAACCATTGTCAGCATCCCCATAGCAGTGAGATCACTATTTAGTATTTACACACAGCATCCAACCCAAACCCCCACTACACTACCATATCTACTAGTCACAACCAGGACAATTCTATGATTAGAATGAAGCAACTAGTAGCAGAAATCTTAAGATGACACTTCCATGACTTGTATTGATTTACAACTGTTACCAGAAGATGCAAACGCCTCCTTATCCAGCTTCTTGCCATTGTTATTGACATCAGCATCATCTGCACCGTCATTACTAACTTCCATTTCAGCAACTTTGTCAACTAGAGGAAGTACAGCATCAGACACAAGATTATCCATTCTATCAAGATTGACATTCATATCATCACTACCACTATCTGCACCAGCCTTGTCATTCAATGTAGCCTGCTGCCCAGCATCACATTCCATAGGTTCCTCAGTTGAAATTGGCTGCTCCGGATTGTCAGAGTCCACACCTATCTGAAGACTATCGGAGCTTATTAATATAGTTTCAGTAGTTTGTTCCTCATGGGTAACATCATGGGGCTGGTCGATTATTGCAGGGAAGTCATCACATTTTTTGGCCATTGCAGTAGGTGAAGAATATATGGGCATCTTTATGTCGGGGACGATGGTTGCATATACTCCTGCGAGTATGTCTGGTTTTCCCTGGATATCAACCCACTGCTCATCCACCCAATCACGTGAAGTTCTCAAATCCTTTCTCTTCATGTTCAAAATGAACTTTTCACCTGTCATAGGGGGTTGAGGTTAGCAACTCAGAAAATAGCAGAGCGATGATAAAAAATAGAACCTCAAGTCAAGAGTGTCGAATAAATAAAAGTACCAGGAAAGTAAACTTGCATCACGTCGTTGCAGCCCTCATTTTTGCTGGTCACAACTCCCTCCCACCAACCATCGCTCCACCATGCATCAACAGCAGAGCCAACTCCAAAACCCACGTCTGTTTCTTTGTACAGAGGGGCGGGTCGAACAGTTGGGCGGCCCAAATGTCTCATGCCAAGTTTATCAGCCACCGCTAATTTGGAAGCTGGGATCCATTCCTGAAAACAGATAACTGTCAAAACTTCACCAGTAGAGGAGCAGCCAAACAAAATACTTATGTGTTTCATATTACACGTACTTAGGTAGTAGAAACTATGCGTCATCATCAGAATTAGGTATGAATGTGGGTAGAACTTCTGGCTTTTGGGATGAAAAGTGAAAAGCATAATGATGGAACATTCACAAGAGAGAGAAAACCAATGTATAGAACACGAGTTAAACACCTTCCTTCTTTCAATAACCAAAGAAAATAATTTACTTCAAAGAGCATGACCCTTACTTCACAGTTCAGGGTAAGGTTATCTAACTGCGCAGAATTCTCAACAGTGACATGTTCAAAGACTTTTCTGCCACTATTAATTAGTTGATATACCCTTGGTCAATACAGGGCAGAAACTTCAGAAAGCGCCTCACAGAACCTACACATACCTCAAGGTTTCCACCCTTTTCTTCATCCAGTAAGTCATCATATCGCACCTTTATTTGTCTTTGAGAAACCTGCAGGACCGTACACCTGAACCAGCAGCCCCGAATTCCACTATCTTGGCATAAATGTTCAATCTTCTCGTTGACCCCGAACAGTCCAATGTTTTTACGATGAATCAAACGATTTCCAGCAAAACCAGGTCTCATAGCCGAATAAAATGGACGAAATGTAGCCATTATGCTGGCATCATTCTCAAAATATGGACGCCCGTCACTGGTTCGGGCCCTCTTTACTCCGAGCTTTTCCATTTCCCCTGCACTCAATCCTTCATCTTCTTCACCATTTGTACCATCTCCAGGATCATCAACCTCAACAAAATGCTTTGAATTCAAGCAAGAGAACATAGCTTGATCAAAATAGCCACGCAGTTTACTCAAATCATAAGATTTAACTTTATTGCCCCGAAACTGCCTAAAGCATAAATGAATTCTGGTTGAGAAGGAACTGGGAATAGAAGCCACACATTCCTCATAATGTTCACGAGTTAAAACAGTGGCTGGACCATCAATACACTCTGCACTTATGACTTGTGAATACGGTGTGATGAAAATTTCTTTTGGATGCACGTTTCGAAGAGGAATCACACCCTTGACTTCTTGGTTATGGTGAAACCATCTAACTTTGACCTTTTTCTGGCCCCTCCTGTCTTCGTACATGTCTTCTAAATAGGAAACATAATGATTCTCGCCTTTAGCCATCACAAAGACAAACGATTGAGTCTGGTCAAAGAAGAAAGTTGATTCAGCAAAGTCGATGACAATGAAAGCTAACATCTGAAGCACACGAGATAAAACCCTAAAATTTGACCGCACCACAGATAAGAACATGTTTGTGCCCATATGAAAAAGTGCAAGCTAGTTTACATGGATAAAGAAGTGAACATATTCTCTCGCACATCATTTCAAATAAGCAAAGTGTAGATGGCCACGTAGGTGCAATCTAAAAACAATTCCCCCTTGAACTCTTTATGAAGGAAACAATCTAAGATTTTGACTTTAACTCCTTAACGCAGACACTACAGATTATAAACACTACCATTTGTTTTTTTTAGTTTTCCGACAAATAGCAGTTAGTTTCTTCAGCTGAATCAACAGCAATTTACATAGCACATCAACAAATAAAGTAGAGGTTATCACCACCTTAAAAACCTCCATATATATTGAGTGTAGAGTTGGATATGTAATTGCTTGAGTTTGATAGCAAAGTCCACTTCTATTTGGATTGCAGATTCACAGACAAATCGTGACTTAAATAATTTCACAATGCATACTTACTGCTATTGTAGTTCCATTTCTACAAAATGCTGGGAAATGCTTGAGCTGCTTCCCACAAGTCCAAGAAACACCAGACCATACAATATTTGAACGATGCCCATTCACAATCCGTAAATGCCGGCCCTGCAATTTGCACACAAGAAAACCAATCATGAACTATTGGATCATGCTAAGAGATGGTAAAGACAACTTTTGAATATGGTACCTGCATCTGCTGACAGTCGAAACTAGTTGCAGGAAACTCTTGCGGCTCTAAAGCTTGTCCTAGATCACATTTTTGCAGCCCTGTTACACATTGAAGAGATCAACAAATTCTGGGTGAAGAAAACTAGAGCATACAGCTTCTCACACGAGAATTTTATGATCTTTCATCCCCAACAATTAAGTTTCCATCCACAATAAATAATGAAAATAATCAGTGATCAATGATTATATGAAGAGAATTTGAATGTCTTCTCACTATGATCAGTAATTTCACGAAGAGCATGGAGAAAGGGAAAGACCAACAGGAGAATACATACTGGGATGATCGCCTTGTACATGCTGCTTTGACAGCATAGACGTAAGCCAATCAACAACCTCTCTTCTCGACCTCCATTTAAAGCCAACATGAATGGAGTTTTCAGCACCGTAAGCTTGTACAAACTCCTCAGCAACGACATAGAACATGTGTCTAACACTCCTCTCAGTACCCACAACGGCAAGGATGAATTCTCCGGCAGAATCTTTCAGGAAATAGTGAACCACACGGTTCCCACGCTCTTGTGAAACAAATTGTTCTTTCCATTCCACAAAAAAACTGCCATTTGCACTCATTATTTTGCAGGCAGCTAGGACAAAGCACCGGAGACCTACCACTAACACACTAATTACTAAGCTGTTGATGGCTCATTTTAACAGAGAGTAAACGGTATCCCATTTCCTAAATATGGAACCAAAGATTTCCTTTTGCCACTTCCAATAAATCATCACAGAAAGAGGGTTGCGAAAAGGGATACGCTCAAGGTCAGTAACCCTAACCACCTTCCCTTATGAACTGCAAATGGAAAATTCGCCAAAAGCCTAAACAACTGTGACGGGTTAAGAATCAGCAACCTCCAGCTGAAGAAACGAAAATCAAAGTAAAATCCATCCAAATTGGTTAAAAAAGAAAACCTAGCACCCACCACCAAAGTAGGGAGCTGAAAAGGAAACAAAATAAAGGAGGAACTCAAAGAATCCTACCGAACGGGAAGTGGGCACTCGACAAAACTGACCAGAACTCAGAAACATCAAGGCTACGAAGATCAGAAAGCAGATCAGAGACCAACCCAAGGAAATTGAAGTTCAAGCTGAAGAGGTACATAAGGCAGAAAGAAACGCCTTTGACCGAGTTCGCCAACGGAATCATCAAAGAAGATGAACGGAAATCAACGTCCACGCAAGAGAAACAAAACCGGAAGGCGATTTCGAGTCGGTCGTTAGTATCAGAAGAAGAGCATCCAGGCGGCGGTGGGTGCGGACTGTTGTTTATGGGAGATGGCGGAGTAAGTTGTAGGGCGCGAAGAAGAAGACGAGACAAAAGAGCGGAGAGGAGAAAAGGAAAATGGTGGAAGAGGGTATTTGTCTCTCCTGAGTAGTTTGCAGAGGGGTTTGGGGAAAATCTGTATACAGTTAGTTGGCGATGGAGCTACCGGTGAAGAAGGAGAAAGTGGGTTTGGGTGAAAATGAATGTTAAACCCAAAATAACAATAATTCAACAAGAAAAGGAAAACAACTGGTTGTGGGCCGGGCGGGCCCATCCAAGATCCAAATTCAACCCTCCTTCCATCCCCAATTCCCCACTGGCCATAATTTCCATTTGAAAATTTGCATCTTCAATTTATCTTTATATCTTGCCAAGAGATTCAAATGGAAATGGTTAATTTATGTCCAATACATGGTTTTTACTGCCACCTCCATCTCAAAACTTTCCAAATTGGTCGGGTGCTTCCCACATGTCCAATACTCGGTTATGAGATTCTCGACCCAGCAGTTGATACTATATCTACGGACACTTTGTACACCACTCGGATAAGGATATTATTCCTAATAGGTGTGACAATCATGAATAGAACCGTAGGAAATCCTGTATGGTATGAGCGTGTTCACAATACATTTAAATAATTGCTACATGAGATATAAGAATTGAAAGAGATTGTGATCAACAATCAAGCAACAAAATCTAGTACATCATTTACTTCAACATGTGAAAACGACTTATGATGTTTTTATATAACTGATTATTGTTTGGTGATTAATATATATATATATATATATATATATATATATTGTTTATTGTCGTGTTTCTCTTACAAAAAGGGTAAATACAACAAGTAATGTAACTGTTAAAAAAACTAATTATTATATAAATTATGAATATTTTTTATTATATTTGCTTATAGAGATGGGTGATTGGGCTTAACAGAAATAATAGATAAAAATTGGATTAAGGTACCACAGAATTACAATTTAATAGATAAAATACCATTTCGTTACAAACGATAAGTAAAGTATTATAACGTACCCTTTTAATAGGTAAGGTACCAAAAATGTTATCAACCGAGCAACATGATTTGTGATGGAATAGTAGTAAACTAATCTCCCACCCTGTACATGGCCAAGAATCTTTCTTCACTAGGAAACCAATCATAGCGGCATCCCAGCATCGGACCTACTCTCTGTTTTTATTCATCGTATTCTTTCCCAACCTGCTTAGTTAAAGTGTGTTACTTAGTACATAATTAAGCGTGCTGCTATTACTTGTACAGAAACGTCAAATTGCTGAAAGAAGCAACACCTCATATAGGTTATCTGCCTCCTTGATTAAGAAAACTGAGCAGAGGAAAATGGATTATATGGCTCAGAGTTTGGTTTAATCGTACCTACCTGAGCTTTCAAATTAAGGCAGAATGATCTGCATAACTCTATCTACTACAGTTGCTTCTTCTTGTCGTAGGTTTCAACTTCTATACTCACTACTTCACTTCTGAACCATAATTCAAGAAAAATCAATTGTGAACCAAATAGAAGTAATATTTCATCCTCACCTGACCTTTGATTTTGCATCTTGCCCAAGATCAGCTACACTGCAAACTTCAAAACCAATAAAATGCTGAGGTGGGGAAGGGAGGGTCGGGGCTCTAGTTATGTGCCCTTGAATGGTGTATGAGCAGACATTGGGGCACCGTACGAGTATCTCCATTGCTCACACGCACAACACTTGTCCAATTTCACGCTGTTTTCCAGAGTACAGAACCGGCAGTACCATGCCTTTTGCTTGCTACCATCATCATTAGGCCTTTCTGTGTTGCAGAGTTTGCATATTGGAGCTAACGGCTGTAACAAGTCCAGTAAATGCAAACTAGTTAAGGCAGCCCCAGCCAGCATATCCGTCCAAGACATTGAACAACATAAAGACATGCATGCATCACAGCACTTCATAATTACAAAGGCAAAAAAATTACAGTCCAGCGTTGTTTGTTGGCTCCAAGGTTTTAAAAAACAAAGCAAGTTGTTGACAGCTCAGGAACGGAGTGGCTAATGCCTAAATCACCTATAACTGGATTTAGTAGGAAACGGAAACTAGATGAATAGTAATACTTGGAAGGAAATGGAATTATAACACTTCATGCAACGTGCCCATATTAACATAGTAGAAAAGCTACTTAAATTCAAAATTTATGCTAGAGCATGGGATTAGATGCATACAACCATCGAAGCAGAAAGTTGAGTTTCAAGTTTTAACATAACATAAAGGACAAGCTATTTTGACATTGCCTTTACAACTATAATTTCAGTCTACATAACTTCGAAAAGTAAAGTTCACAGCTATCACTGATCAAGCATCCAATGTGAGGACGGGTCGGGTCTGGCCAAACAAGGAATGTACAAATAAACACAATCCCCCGCAACAGACCAAGAGGACTTACAGGATTCAATAGGGTACAAATTCCACATTCCCACATGCCAGGATCATTTGTGAAATGTGCTGCACCTGTATCAACTATGCAACAAAATGCCAAAACAAAACTTAACCCACAAGATAAAAGCATAAACGATAACCACTTTAGAAAATTCACTTTTCCGTTACTTTTTATTTTCGAGTTTGGGGGATAAACAGGTCCAGCTTCAGATGCTAAAACATCCTTGGAGGATTTATTTGAACAGGTCTGACTAGCTGAAGATGGATAAGCTGTATTGTTACTTGGTTCACGACTTCTTTTTCGACCGGCATTACGGCTTGAGCTTCCCGAACTTGGCCCTATAGATGAAATGTCTTTCGCTTCATCACACATGTCTTCTTCATCATCAGAAACTTCAACTAACTGAGAAGCACACCATAAATCATCCTGCAATCTCCTTTCTGCAGCCATTGCTGCAGCTTGTACTGGAGTGAGTGCATCCATTATATTGCTATCACCACCCAGACGTTTTGGCCCAGATGGCAGCATAGATCTTAATTTTGCTCTCTTCTCTGCAGCAGCTATAGCAGTTTGGCGAAGTACGGTCAAAGGAGGCTGACGGGAAAACCCACCCAAACGCCTTCCTGGTAGATCAAAACCATCTCCAGTTCCACTTATTCCTTTGGATATTAACTCCTCGCATTCCTAGTAACAGCGACCAAGAGTGCCGTAAGCATTACAGTAGCCTGATGGCTAGTAATTTCATTGGTCTAGGAGAGGAATAAAAATGAAAATGACCTTTCTGAGCTCATCCCAGAGCTTGTAGAAATTAGCATTGTGAGGACCGTGAGCGTTGTGACAAAGTTCATGCAGCATTGTATCAAGCACCTGATCGTATGGATAGAAATCCAAATCCCTATTTGGTCTACGAAGCCTGAGCTTCACACTCACACCACAATTTACATTCAGCCCCAGAAGTGTTGGGTTGCTTGGACTGCAGCCAATCAACAAAATCAATTAAAACCCAGTTATTTTTTCAAGCAATCTGTAAACCCATTTTTACCAATTAGATCATGAATCCATTAACTCTAACTGGGAATGTTAGACAAAACCCAACAATCTATAGTTCTAAACGCCACAAACTTCAAATTTATAAACACATCCTACGTTCTAAATGTATTCATCCGAATCATCCCAAACACCTTCAAACAGAACGTATCATTGTTGCAAGACTAAACCTAACAAAACTCAAAACCACCAGAAGAAGATAATATGACAAAAATTGAAACCGCAGAAAAGAAATTAGGCACCAGAATTCGCAGAGAAGCTTGACGCGCCATTTGTGTTTGCGCATGATGGGTTGGACCTGCTTAGCTATTTTGTCAAGCATTTTCTGGGCTTCATCCGCCGCCGGCTTCCTCTTTAGGGCTCTGACTTCCCAGACTTTGTGCAGATCTCCCGAATCCATCCCCCACCACCCCAACTTTCTCAATCAAACCCCTAGAGTAAAACCCTCCGCCCAAATTCTGTGATGAGAGCAAGCGTCTTTGTCAATCGGATTGAGAATTTCAGGGGATAGGTGAAAGTTTGATTTCACCGAGAGCGAGGTTGGCGCGTTTTCCAAATTTCTGTGGGTAAATGAGTTTCAGAACCCAAAGGTGAACCTCGTATCGTATGTTCACTTAGGCCCTTCACTAAATCCATAAGTCCAGTCCACCACACAGACGCAGTAGACCATTAAATGGGCCGGCACACAGCAGGCCAGGCCTGAAAAGTGCAAGCCTATGTTTTTTTGTTAGACAAAATACCTCAAATGTAACCAACTATTCCATAACAATAACTTGTAGCTAAAAAAAAATTCATATATATAATTTTGAGATCGATCTTTGGACTATATTGTCACCAATTCTGATGTCAATCGGTACGTTTTATTGGAACAACTTTAAAAGAGATTTGGATCTTGATTAGGCTGTTTGTATGATCTAAGTTTAGATTTAGACTAATTAGGGGCAATAGGATCATGTGCCTTTTATATAGGAACTTCAGCTGATGCGTACTTTTGCACATATGGTTGTTCATCAGTTTATCTTGTGGTTCTTCTTCTGGAAATGGGTTGCAGACTTGCAATCAAACCATTTTATTAGGGTCAAGTCAAAGGTTTTAATTAACTTTGATTTCAATAGGTCTTTGATTGGTTCTTTTCTAGCTCATTACTATCTCGACACGATATGTCAACATTTTTCGTCGACACTACACATTAACACCTCTCGTCGACACCACTAGTTGAAGCTCGGCACCCCTCATGGTGGTCGACACCATGATGTCATTCATGGTTGTCGTCGTAACGCTATCAATCTCGTCACGTGGCCATCATTCATATACCACTCACGGTCATGTCGATGACGACTTCACGCAAAAAAACCATATCAACAAGGGAGAGCACATTGAAGAAAAAAAACCGTCATTGTTGAGTAGGATGAGCTGCTGATGTGGCTCCATATTGTAGCAAATATCACACCCATTTTGGCTATTTTGAGTCACATTTGACGTGAGTTCTATGTGTTTATCGCTTGGTTTCGCGTGAAACCATGGCTTTTGATTGTTTCCTCTCAACCCGGTCATTCAGTCCTCATGAATGTGTTTTCCTAGTGTTTTGAGATGACTATGTGATAAATGATTCAATTGCGGGACCAACAGTTCGAATCGGGACCAATTACTAGTTCAAACGAGGGAGATACGGTGATTTTGTAATCCAAAACCAGAGGGCTAGTACGGTGTGCCAGGTCGCACGCCTCCAGCCGTGCCAAATATCTAGACGTGCCCCAACCGTGAGGAAGTCATTGGTCACTTGCTGATGCCGGAGTACTCAAGCTAGCAGGCGTTCAAGACTTGTCTGCATGTTTCAACCTTCATTAAAAAGGCACAATTATTTATAAATTTTTAATAATTTAATGAGTATTACAGATACCCACAATACCCGAATAAAATTTACGTATAACTTATAAATATCACATATATCAATTTACAATCTCATATTCCATCACATTTTAATATTAGAGACTATTATTGGTATTCATAATCTAAAAAAACAAGACCGGATATAGGTATCCAATTACCCGTTACCCGATCTCCAGCCCTATAATTAAGCGGAGCTAGCTTTTGGGTTGTCGCCTTTATTTTAGTTTGTCTCAAATCTTAGCCCCGTTCAGTTCAGCTACTATCCCCAGAAGCTGGAGGAGCTCAAATATCAGAGCCATTATATACGTACGTTCTCACCTTCAATCCTCCTTTCCAAAGAGAGTAACCCGTTCTCTGGGGTTTTCTAATCGTCCCAAGGAGAAAGAAACAGTTTGTTTTGCTGGTAGGCCAACATGGCAGGTATTGCAATTTTGTTGGATCTATTGAAGAAAAATCCCAGCTCTTATTCGACCCAGTTGTCGGCCTCTGCCGCTGTTACGGCCGCAGCTGCCTCCGTCGCTGCTGCAAGCACCCCTTTTGCCTCCAGATTCTTGTTCGGGTATGGTGTTTTTCCGTCTGATCTTGTGCTTCTGTTATTAGTTTTTGGCGTTTATGCTTGGATGTTGAACGTGAAACTTGCGCTGTTTCGGTTGGATGATTGTTGATCGATCCCAGTAATGACCTTTGGATTTGAGAGCTACGAATGATTATTGATTCTGTCAAGCTTCTTTGTTTATCGTTTAATTGGGTTAGAACTGAACTTTCTGGGTCGAGCTTCTTTGTTTGTCGCAATTTCTTGTGCATATATATTGCTTGTTGTGGTGTAGGCTCACAAATATCGTTGTGTACATGCTTTTATCTAATTTGTTTGTCTATGCATTGACGCTGCTTATTGCCCATCCCAGTTCTCCGGAATTTCCAGTTGCTTACTGTGACGCTGGTGCTGCTGCAATATCTGATGACTATATATCAGCAATCCGAAGTGCCTCTACCAATGTTTTCCACCATGATTCTCTCAAGTACTCCACCAAGGAATATTACTTCGATGTGAAACCCTTGTTTTCAGCTTTTGAAGTCAAGCAACTGGCTGTGACATCATTGAGGTCTTTCTTGATGTATTATTTGCCTCTTCTGGAGCCTAGCATACATACCGAAGAAGAGGATGATGACTTCCTTCAGGATGTGAAAGATGACAAGCCTGTTGATCTGGTTGTCCCTTTCAAAAAATCAGTGAAGCAAATTGCACGGGAGGTGTACTCTCCTCCCTTTTCTCTAGTTTCACTCATATGGAAGTTTTAGCTGTTTCATAATTCCGAAAGCATCAGATTCATTTGTTATTTTTGTCTCGGTAAGCTGCTAGCAACAGTATTTTTTATGTCTTTTGAGTTAGAGGTTACAAAGCATTAAAATGAATTAACAAAATATTACTTGGTTGTTGTCATAGTTCATCCATTGTTCCTTTCGCCTAAAAACTTAAACCTGAATAGTCAATAGCTGGAGATTTACATACCTTACCTTTATACTGATGCTATATTAATCAATTTAAGAACTGATGAAAGCTTGTACACATTTAAGGCACCTTCAATATTAATACAGACGAGGTATAGTACTTGTCCTAAAAGAAATCCGTTGGGATTTCTTCCATTCATGCTAGCTAGTTGGCAATGGTATATGGTGTAGCTAATTTGGATTAAACACCTTCTGCCGCGTGGCGACCTTATTTGCAGTCTTTATGTAGAATTTGGGCGGCATTACAGGTCTTTTAACCTCTATATATATGTGAAATCACATAGAAATTATGCAGAAGCAGAAGAGATCCCTACTGAACAGTATAACTAAGCTGTTCCCTACCTGCAATGGTATATGACTCCCGCCTTCTTGTTTGTACAGTCTGTACCTTGATACTCAACATAAATCAATTATGTTAGCAGTTAAAAACATCTACGTCGCGATACTTTGAAGTATCTCTGATGATATGTAGTATTAACTGGTGGCAAGTTAGAAACTCTTAGGATACGGGGAACTAGTTCTTTTATTTTTCAACTGTATTGTGACTGTTTGTTATCTTCTCAGACAACGGTGGTGACTACAAGGCGGATGTTAGAACGACTTGCTGTCCATTATGTTTCACAACGAATGGCATGGAAACTTCTTAAAGGTAGTAAATAAACCCCGTTTATTGTAATGTAAACCAAAATGATTGTGTTGTAGGTTTACTAGCTTAAGTTTTGGAAGTTTATTAAGAAACTACCATGACCTGTTTAAATTTTCCTGTAAAATTTCAGAGATCCCCAAATCAGCCCAGCGAAAGGCTCAAAGAGGATTGCCTACCACCATTTACATCTTCAGAGTTAGTAGAACGACTTTTAGAGGTCAAGTTCTCCATATTCTTTCCTGTTATTTCATTCTGTTTTGTGGGAGGTACTGCAAGGGCTTTCCATCTGACAAAGCTTTTGCACTCTTTCTGTTTGTTTAACCAGGACACTTTTTAGGAGTTGCTGCGTCATGGATTGTCCAAGTCGGTATCGAAACTTACCGGTTCTTTAATCGTTTGACGAAATCTGAAGACGCAAGCAACCAAGTTGAGCGATCAGCACAAGTTCTTGGCAAGAAAGTTGCTGGTGTAACTCTGAGGTGCGGCGCATCACTTGTTTTTGCAGCCATAGGGGCTGGGATCACTGCCGCCATCATCCAACCTAAAACTGGTCAATGGATTGGTAAGCATATAATTCTACATCCCTAGCATGCATATTGGATGATTTGTGTCATTGTTAGACCTAATGCTGAGAGTCACCTCCTGTACTGTAGGGTGTTCCATTGGTGATCTGGCTGGGCCAATAATCGTTACAGTCTTCCTCGAGAAAGCTCTCCAAATCGAGCTTTAGGATGTTCTCAGGAGCTGTTTAGTAAACCTTGACTCTTTGGAACAATTTTGACTACTGCAGGCTATCACAGAAGCGTTCTTTTACCCCCCTCGTTTTAACTAGAATCTCAGATTGGGAGACATCTTACAGTTTTCCCTCAAGCCTCTTTGGAGCTTCACTTGTTATCTTTTCTTGTCTGCATGGAATGTATGACTGTTGCCATGGTGCGCATAATTTTCCAAACCCATAATTATGTCTGGATCAACTGCACTCATCAATAGGCAAAAGAAAGTTCTAGTATGCACTAAAAGAAGCAGTGTCTGTAAAGTACACACTCCACATTCATAATCCCACAACGAATGTTACTTATGACATTTCTGTATGCAAAGGTAAAACTAGCTATGAATTGTATCTGGAAGAAAGACGTGCATGGCAGAGCATCCCTCAGGTGTCCCAGATCATGACTACTGCAATCACAGCTACACCGACCGATACAGCCAAGGCCTTGTAATGTAGCTTGTCAATGGAGGCTGCTACTCCTCCTTGTGGAGTATATCCCTTGGACAGAAGATGATTTATCGACACGTAAATGAACACCCCGCAAGCGAGCCCCATCGAGATTGCAAAGGTCCAGTCGGCGACCTTCCCCTGAGTGGTGGCATCAATCACGATCCCAATTGCAACTCCAATGGGACTTGAGATGGCAAATGCAAAGGCGTAAGCGGCGCACGATAAGAAAGGGCGGTCGGGGATCATTCGGAGAAGGGCGATTCCCATTGCAATGGCTGCAAAGATCTTGTGAAGGGAAATGGTCCATAGAGCTTTCCAGGCATCTCCCTCGGTCTCAGCAACTCCTATAGCTATCCCTTCAAACACCGAGTGGAAACAGAGTGCCACTATAAGCAGAATGCTGTCCCCAAATGAACGTGCGGTTCCAATTGAGTCGTTGTGCCCCTGCATTCAAAATCCAATAAATATAATAATTTAAACATACAATTCTATCAAATGGCGGAACTGGGCCGTGCGAACCCGTGCTACCGCCCAGGGTCTCCCTCTCAGAGCGCCGAATTTTTATGTAAATTTTACATATTTCTGAATTTCGCTCATCGTGCTTCGAAATTTTGCCCAAATGTATTTCTAGACTTAAAATTTCGCGGATCACCGATCATCCTGATTCTCCCATTAATTCTATCCACCAAAGTTATGATAAAAAAAATGATCCATTTACCTGAACGTAGCTGGCGTCAGTCTCCTCCTTTGCTTCTTCCAAATCAGCGTCCTTGGAGTAAACATAAGAGATGAGAGAATCAGCGAGCATGGTGATCAAGTAGCCGGCGGAGGCAAGCATGAAAGCAAAAGGGTATTCTTTAGTTGTCAAGTCCTCAAAAGTGTCGTTGGCGTCGCTCAAGAAATGCATCAGAGCTGTCCCTAAGAAGACGCCGCCGGCGAACTGAGTCCCCAACAACAGGAACCCTTGGTTCCATTTCAGAAAATAAGGAGACACCCCTCCAGCAAAAGTTGCCAAGAAGACCAGTATCAAGCACCAGACTTTTGCTAGGATCAAGGATTTGGAACGAAGGTTGACCGCCGGCTCGGAGGAAGAAGCCTCATCGTCGTCATCATCGCCTCCGCCGTGGGAGGCGGCCAGGAGAAGGAGGGAGAGGAAGAAGAAGGAAAGGAAGAGAAAACGAGACATGGTCGTGAAACAAATTAAACAGAGGTTGGTAGTGTGTCAAATTTGTAAAGAAAGTTTTTGCCTTTTTTGTTTTTGTTTTTATTATTTATGAAGACCAGACAACTAGGAAATGTGAATTATTATAGAATGAAGAGAAGGATAAAAACAAGGGAAACGAACAGACAACCAGATGACAGACTCTGCAGCTGCCAACAAGTAAAGGATTCCAATTGTGTTGAACATCTCCATCTCAAGCCTAGTACTAAAAGTCCTAGTCTCCGCTCGTAATAGCGTCTTCTTGGTACAATTGTTTCGGAATTGTGAAGGTAACTCTTTTGGGCTTATTGAAACTCTTGTTAACAAACACAATTCCATTGTGTGTTACAGAATACACGGCTGAAGACGTGCTTTAACGTGAAAAAACGAAGGAATTTGGACTTCATTTTCCTATTTCTTCAGGGGTTGACTTGGCACCGAAGACTCTTGATAAAGGTTTGGTTGAGAGTGGCAATGTCGTCGTTAGGAACTCATTTTCCAACAACTTTGAAATCAAAGGAATGGGTCCACTCCACACAATTTGGCGTTGCCGTTAAGCTTCCGCTTGTAAGCTGCTGCTGTCAAGGTCCCTCAGCAGCCACGCTAAAGCATTACCACGACCAATTCCAACCCTCTTTTGTTTTTTATTATGCCGCAGTATTGGACAAAAACAAATATCATGTCAAACTAAAATTTTTAAACAGGCCAAAATTTGCCCATGCTTCATCAAACGATTGTATCCACTTCCTATTCAACCTCAAAAATTCTCTGCTGGAATGCAAGGTACATGATCATCGACGCCAGACACGCTTCTGTTCTTGCAATCGCCTGCACAATGAATGTTTTTCCGCTCACAGTCAGTTCATTATACAACACAACAAATGTTAATTTCAGTTTCAGTTTCCGGGCATGCTTCCATCCATGTTTTTACCTTTGGTAATCTTTGGAACGCTCGAGGAACTCTTTTGCTATGTCCTTCCTTTCATAAGTGGCCAGAACTGCTCTAATATCAGCTGGACTGTTACGCGCCACATCTGCAATCACAATTGCACCATTTCATTTAACAAACCCACAAATAGAGATACGAAATACATTCGAGACCACCACTCAAGCTGCCTGTATGTTGTTTCTGTACGAGGGCACTTAAACATGCAAGACGTATGAACACTAAAACAATGCTAATGTGTCCATTCGAAACTGTCATTAGATACCCATACACATACTCACATTCAAGAAAAGGGATAAGATCCAAAAGTGCTGTATCCAGAGGCCCTTCGCTTTTGTCATCCATCTTAAATGGCTTGATTGGAACACAGTTCTCTGGTTGAAGGCTGCTCTCAAATGCATTGCCACTCACGTATATTATCTTACCAGGGTCCCTATTTAGCTTGGAAAAATCCTGTTAATGACAATTATTCCCAAAGTTAAAGTAATAACTACATTATTATAGCTTTAAGTTTCCAACGGAACAGAGAGGTTCAAGCAAGAGATGAAATAAATAATACACAGAATATTACAACCACACAACATACCCGGTAATGCTTCCCATCCTGATATTTGGTTGCACCTCTTGATAGCCTGTATCTTATACAATGGTTTGTATCCAACCTTTCAACAACAGGATCAACGTACTGCACAGGAGAAGAAACACTGAATCAATAGCCTCACTGCAACATACGTGTTAAGCACAGGTTAGTTACCATGCTCAGTTGATCAGAGTATATAACAATCTCATAGAACTTTGCAAGGTGTTGCAAGAAGTCGTCAACTCCAGGTCTTTTGAATGTTCGCCAGCCTCTTTCGCGCTTTAAATATGACAAAAGAGAAAAACAACTTTTATTCGTCAGACACAAACCACCCAACAACATCTAGTCAAGAATCAGATTGCTAGTAGTCTAAGTAAACAATGGTGACTAGAATAGAAAGGGAGGTAGGTAATTATTACTTAAATAATTGCTCAATTAGGAAAAGGAAGTAGAGTACTCACTGTCCAGTCACTGTATATTATTGTCTCATTAAGATCCAAAACAAGAGTGAATACATGTTGCTCAGCTGGATGCAAATCCGGCAGAAGCTTGTCTGAAGTTGGCTCAGTAAAACCCTGTATGAAGTGATCACATAAGTAACTTACACACAAGCATCTACATTTTCACAGCGAAAATTCTTAAAGCACATTCTAATAGAAATTGAAAAAAGAAAAACATTAACTCACTTTCACGTGCTCCTCCAATGTTTTACGGACATCCAAGTAAAGCTCAGCTGTTTTAGCGGGTACTGAAAGTTCACACACACAAATATATCATTGAGTTGATAACCGAGTAGTATGATTGACCAGTTAACACCAGAATCACATGACTCGTCTAAAACAACATTGTTGTTTCGACAACCAATCTCAGTAGATTTTATTGTAAGAACGTTACCAACTTCAATTCTTCTTATACTGAGTTCTTTCAATATTCGTTGGCATTCTTGAAGCTCGTAGTTGATATGATCTCCAATCGAGTATTCCTCAGAATCGTTGTGTATTTCTCCAATATGCTGAAACTTCAATTTCGTACTTGATACAATCTATAGCAGTGTTATTGGGTGCTCTTTGACCGAAGCCTTTCTAGATCCTGAAGAGAGAGCTACAGGAGTTGTTTCTGTCTCAACCATCACTTGTATTTTCTCTTCATTGCCATCATATTGAAGAACGAGATCCTTAAGACGTGGCATCCTTCCCGCATTACCACCATGCTTATCTCAGCATCCAATGTACAGTAAGGTGTGGGTGAATTGACGAACCAAATTTGATTTGGCGAGCAACAGCCTAATGGTTGTCAATCCTTTCTGGGATGAACCTGCCGTTAGCTGACAATTAGGCTGATGCTCGAGAAATCAAATCTGTTCGTCAATTCGCCGACACCTTACCTTCCATTCAACTGTGAGATAATGACAGAACAACGCCCCATCACAAGGAAGGATCTCGTCCTTCACTATGAAAAGAGAGAATATGAGTGACGGTTGAGGCGGAAACAAATCTGGCGGCTCAAGTCATATGGATCTGGAAGGATTTGCATTGCACAAGATGAAGGAGCATCTCAATAACACGGTTGAAGATTCAAAATGGAAGCTTGGGAGCACATGTTGAGAAAAAAAAACGATTCAAAGTACTCGATGGGAGATCACATTAACTCCGATCTCCAGAATGCCGGCGCATACCGAATGAACTCGAAGATAAGGAAGAGTGAAGTAGGTAACACTAGCAAACAGTTCCAAGAAGCACGAGCTTTCTTTAAATTGTTCTACACGCATCTTTAACTAGTGAGCTAACTTGATTGGCTTTTACACTTTTCGTATGCTAGAGATGTTGGATCTGAATGTCATCAAACAAGACCAAATTCCAAATAGACTCTTAAAATGAAATGAAGAAACTAAACACTCAAGAATCTCATGTTATACGGCTATAATGGTATTTGAAATATTAACTGACCAAGCAGCCACTGAGAAATGAAAAATTAACGGCTACTCCATTCATCATTAGCTACTTATTCAGATTCCTTATAAATATATACTACAACACAGAAACTTAAGTCTTAAAGTAAGAGCAAATGCATGGAAACACAGGAATGTGAAGAAATCTATGCAATAGAATTGGTGGAGGACTTTACCTGTCATTGCAGCTGAGTAGAGCATGTCTGAGTATTTCTGCAGCAATTAACCACAGAAAGTTAAGATTTCGCATAATACTATTACATGATTGATGATACAGCCCTCTTACAATAACCGTTCACTAATAATTAGAGACATCAACGGGTAATATAGCAGCATCAAATCCTATGTCTAACTCGGTGTAAACTAATGCCTTCTATAAAAGCTCGGCAGCTATCATTCCCAAAGTGTACTAACCTCTGCGCCAGAGGTTTCATCGCTGGAAGCATGATTCACCGATGCTCGCAACGCCTTGGTCCGCTTCTCTACTTCCTCTAATGGATATGCTGTTCGCGCCAGAGGAAACGATGAGTAAATCAGTTAGCACCACAACAGAGTCACGAAGAACAGATTGTGAACAAGAAATAACAAGAACAAACCGTATGTCACGTAGCCGGTAAAAGCAGTAGCGCCAGTGAGAGTGCCGATCAGTCCATACTTAAAGAGCTTCCATCCTATGCTCTCCGGACGTCTGTCGGAAGCACGAGCCGCTACAGGGTCCACCGACTCTGACATTGTGGCCGCCGATTCTGAGGAAATGATGGATTCTTTGGTTGGCTTGGAAGAAGTAGCATCGGAGCTGAAAGATCGGCGGAGAGCGGACAGTTTGTATCTCGAAATGATGGAGACGATGCGAGATCGAAGGATAGAGGAAGCCATGATTTCACCTCAATTGTGTAGAGCTTTTGCTTGGAGCGGAGGAAAACGAGGGGTTTAACTAGGGTTTTCTGAATTGGGGATGCTTGCAGACAGAAATGAGAAACGTCCGAGACAGACCAAGGGAGACGGCGATTTTGGAGTAATTATGTTTAGACCGGGTTCAATGAAGTATCCCCCAGGCCCAGATAGATTTCACGATGCCTCGTGTGTCTGTCGAGGCTCATTTTCCTGCTTGTGGTATTATTATTATTATTTTTTCATTTCAAGAACTTTCCTTTCATGCAAAATATGGGTATAGTTTTTTTAAAGTTAAAAGTCAGCTAGGGTATTTTAAAGCAAAACATTGTTAGAGTTCTGTTTTTTTCTTTCTGCGTCAAATTAATTGTGACAATGGTTTCATAAAGACAAGAAGGTGACGTGATGAATCGAGGAGTAGACGCGTTGCAGTTAGGTGAAAAACAAGCGGCACCGTTCAAAAAATTCAGTAACGCCTAGAAAACCTAACACCAACAGGCATGTACATCATTTCGGGTGTTTGATGCTTTGAATATCCATACTTGGGGCTTCACCGACTGTTGAACTTATTTTTTGTTTTTTTTTATTGCATTATTATTGTTGAACTTATTTTGTTTGTTACTGTTTTTAGTCGGATAGTTCTTAATGTCTAGTTATAAGCCTCCCTTTAAAAAAAAATTCTTTAGAATGACAATTAACATGAATGTGTTAACATTGATTAACTATTTGTGTCGTCGTACATTGTCTGTTATAGGTGGTAATCCTCCTAAAGATTAGTTTGATGAGATGAACATCTTTGACCATAATAATATAAGTAGCCTATTTTCAAAGAAAAAACAACCCACAAATATAAAATCTCAAATAGTTAACAAAATTTTATTTGAGTCATATAATTAGCTTTTTTAGAAAGGATTCAATATATTTCTTCAAAATTGCTCTTACAAATGTTGGCCATCAATATTTCGTAATACGCATCCATTCATTACACCTAGACACAGAAGTATAGTTAGGTTCTCTCTGACTCAAATGAGTGAACACATCTTTATATAAAATTATAAATTTAAGTATTTCGAATGTAGAATTTCACTTAGTAAGACAATCTAGAGCAAGCTTTGTACCAATTTTAACAATTTTTTGCCTAGCAGAGTCTTCAAAGAACTCAACTCTCCTAGGAGTTGAAGTCCAATATACCACACTATCTCTAATATTTTCAATCCCATCTTTGATAATATGCAATCCATCTTTAACTATCAAATTAAGCACATGAGTAAAGCATCTCATTTGGAGCATCGAACCATTCATCAAAAAATCAGGCAGAACCAATTTCCTCTTAATCTTATCTATCATGGAATCATTTATGGAACAATTATAAAAAGTAATAGTGGATAACTTACACTCCACATTCCAAGACATAAGACAATCCAAATTTCTCACTAGTATGCGGGGTAAGAATGTAGAGAAACCTATGAAACACAACAAACAATAGACAGAAAAAAAAACCATTACACTTCAAAAGACACTGAAAAATTGTAAATTTAAGAACTTGTTCAATTTCCGTAGCAAATGGCTCTAAAGGTTCCAGTGATTGTCAACATAATGAGCAGTTACAATCATGTAACCTCTTTTTTTATTACTCGAAGTCCACATATCACTAGTAACATCAATTCGATCCTTATTCCCATTAATCACCTTCTGAATCTTATTCCTCTCAATTTCATACATTCCAAGAATATCCTTTTTAGTGATGTTTTTACTAGAAACTTTGAACAAGGGTTATAGAAAATTACTGAAAATTTTGAAGTACAAGTGATCCACCATTTTCAATGAATATTCATGCATCAAAATCATTGTTGTAAGTTCCTTCTTAGAAACCTCAAAGTTAAAATGACCAATACTCATTTTCTTCTTCCCAACAACACTATTATTAAGGAAGTTAGAGGCAATATTCTTCTGTCTACCATCATAAATCTGCTTCTGAACACACTTTTTTATAATTCCTCAAATGGGAAGTATTGTTGCTAGTATCACCCCCAAAAATCTTACGACAGTAATTGTATTTGACTTTCATGACGTCATTCCTATATAAAATTCTGATAAAGTGAGGCTAAACATCACTTTTCAAATGATGTTTTGCCCCAAAAGCTAGAGTAGCATGTTCATCACCAGCAGCAACATTACCCCCTAAATTTATTGTGATTCTAAATCATATGAGCTCATTAATTCCCTCTTAAATCACCTTTTAAATTAAAAAATCAAACAACCTCATAGTTCTCGATAACCTTATCTATTAAACTAGGTGCATCGGATTATTAGTTGTAGACTTTCAGTTCCATTAATCTTCCTCGACTTATTTTGGATGGTAAAAATATCGAAAATTCATATTTTTCGTTCCAAGATGTGTCATTATTATATTAGCTCTGCGAGAATGTTCAAAATGTACAAGTAGGTAATGTTTAGCATTAAATGAAGAGGGAGGGAGATGAAGTTAGCCTCTTGTTCAAGGCAATCATTTGCTATATATATGGACATGGCGGAATCCTGAAAATAATGGCACGTCATACCCCTGGAATAACCATTCTCTGCCTCAAGTTTGCATGGGGACGAAGGGCAGGGTTGTCCATTTCATCATATCATATCATATTAACATCCCCCATTTTCTGTTCTTCTATACAAGAAGAGGTTGACATCCCAACCAACATTATAATTATTTGCCTTCACTCTTACATCTTCCAAGCTCTCCACTACTCCAAACTTTCCCTCCATCTGAAGCATATGTTTTGAACAAACACTATATATATATATGAATCGCCATAATCTTGATCCTCAAGAAACAGAGAGGGAAATTTGGATGATGGAATCCTCCACAAAACCACATGATCAACATCATCATTGTAAAGATGATCGGTTATTTGTGAGGAAGATGGCAGTATTGATACTGCTGTTAGTTTCTGTTTTGTCAATGTTAATGGTTTACTACTTATATGCTTCTTCTTCCATTGCATCATTCCTCCACTACTACTATTCCCTGTGGGTAATCAGCTATAGCGTAGACATTAACAAATGCATCTTCTTCCTTCTCTGCAATGGCCTCCTCGTCTTCGTCGCCAAATCCTCCGCCTCCTTGCTCAACGACCACACTACTTGTCCCTCTCAGAATGCCCCTCTAATTTACAGCCACGGATGCTATTACGGTAATAGTACTGATGAAACGGCCGAGGAGAGCATTAAAGAAGTAGTCTTTATTGACAGTGATGCTACTGTTACGACTAATTCCCATCATCACCATGGCAATCACGAGGAAGAAGAAGAAGGATTAGGTAATACTAATGTTCATAGAGATGCAACTGATGATCAGAGAAAAGGAGAGGTTGTTGGTAAACAAAAAGTTGAAGAAGGTGATTATGAAAATCAAGAAGTAATGGAGGATGAGGGCAAAGAAGATGAACAAGGAATGGGGGTGCTGAGTACTGAAGAGCTGAACAGGAAATTTGATGAGTTTATTAGAAAGATGAAGGAAGAAATCAGGACTGAAGCTCAACTCCATCTAGTCATATCATGTCATGATCATCAACAATAAACTTAATTAATCAGGCACACAGTTGTTTAGTACTATATAGGTATGTATTAGTACACAGACAATTCATGTTTTTTGTCTCTATGATTGTGGTTAAATATTGTGTGCTTTTCTGACAAGATCTTTCTTGGCAACTCGTAGGTACCGGATTCAAATCCAGTACACCTCCCAAATATATTACAATACAATATAAGAGAGATGCATCAATAACATTCTCTACCTACTTAATTTCATATCACCACTATGTTACGAATTATTTTTCAAAAACAAAACAGAGAGAAAAAATCAAGTTATCGGTACCTCTCTTGACCCTAAATACCGATCACAGTAAAAGAAGAAAATAGAACATGCATTCTGAAAGAAGATCAAAGATGCAACCCACCTTGAATCTTGGATGGTATGTATTGCTGTGACAGAAAGGAAAGTGAATGAACAGCCAGTGCTTCGATCTCAAACTTCTCTCCCCGCTGCAGCATCATCTCCAGTTCCCATCTTTTGAGGAAGACAATATCAGACAAAGTAACACATTTCTACATCTTCACGACTCGGATATATTATGAAATGTAGCCAAGTGTACTAGTTAATAATGCCAGAATTGGAAGCTTTACCTCCATTCTGGAACTTGCTTCTCCAAGTAGCATCTCAGTAACATTTTCTCCGTTCTTCTCTTGTCTAGCAACAAAACGTAAGAAATAAGTGGGGGGACACACCTCCAGTAAACTCGGCCCAAAATTGTTCCCTAAACTAAAACCGTACCTTCGGTGGTCAAAGGCAAGAGACACTGTTGAGGAATGTCATATCTTCCAACATCAGAAGGAAAAGCCCCAAGCCAGTGTATTCCCTTGACACGCAGAAACTTTGCATCGTATGCCATTTGCTTCCGATCAAATTTGCCAGTGGGTTATATACCGTGTGGCTTACATTGCAGAGGTGATTGGAACATTGGTTTGAGAGTATTAGTCACTCACCATTGAACCAAATCGATAGGTCGTCAGGATGTCAAATCCATATGGATCACAGTCTACCAAGCAATACACAGGCAGCCACAGCTTCTCGATAAGGAGTCGTAAGAACCTGCTAGCAGATGTTATGGACTGAAATTCTTGATTGGAAATGACCAGGAATTCATTAGATGGAATACGGTTCAACCTTCGTGTAGGAATATCTGGATAGCCTCTTCCCTGCAAAGTACAAAATCCGTTAATTTCATCAGGAGTGAAGAGTTCAGCCAAGAGAGAAGAGAGTGGACTTGTGCCTACTGTGATGACAATACAGCGGTTGGTGTCACAGAAATTGTCGTTTGCCAAACGCTGGAACACTACATGCCAAGGATTTCAAAGGTATTTATATAAGAAAGATTAACTTCTCCAACATGTAATAGACCATCCCAAGAGATTTACCTGATTCTTTCTCGACAATCAATATGTATTTGGCAACACTAACAACATCTGTTTGCATGATCAGTAATTAGTATTAAAGCATACTGCTGTTATTGCAAGTTTCAAGAATTTAGGGAGACAAAATTGATTTCTAGCATAGATTGCTCAGTAAAATATACCACATCCCAGTTGAGTTGTTAATGAATAACTTTGGATTTGAACAGAGAAATAGAATTATTTAAGTGAGACAAAACGAATTCATATGAAAACTAAATTGATAAAGCCGATACCTATGACTTCCTCAACGTACACAGGAATTGGAATGGCCTACAAAACAAATAATGTTTATGGTACTGGATAGAAAATTATAAAGAGGCATGCAAGGCTTCTAAAAGTTTATACCATTCTTACCGTGGAAAGAGAATTTATGCAGTCAAACTTCCTTCCAGCTTCGACAAACCGTATCCAGCCCATAACCAACCTGAGAAGGAGAAAGGCATGGCTATGTAATATTAGGAGGATCTGTTTCATTTGTGAAACTCAATAAAACCATCACTGGAAATTATACAACCGTAGTCAACTAAAATCTGCCGCATGCGTTAGCTAGAGAAGCAACTATTTACTTGTCTACCGGATCTCAATTCTGAATATATTGCTTTTGCAGTGATGAAGACATCGACCTCACAGCGTACTCAATTACTAACAGATATTTGTGCAAACATCACTAGCTGGAAGTTAGGTCGACCGGTGAATAGCTTATCTCATTTGTCTTTCACTTTTGAGTAAACTAGTTGATCTATAGAACCATCAAAGACTTGTACACTAGAAATCAAGACTTCAACGCAGACGGACACACACAATGCTGCATCTGAATAAAGTTTGAACGAAAAATCAATTTCTCTCCACGTCTTCCTAGTAGTTCAAAGCTACTCACCCTTTAGCAACAGACACCTGCAGAATGGCATTAAAACATGTTATCACCACAAATTCTGTGTTTATTTCAAAATATAGATTCTCATGAGCATCAATAAGAAGAACTGAGATGACAAGATAAACTGTAAGACCACATGCTAGAAGCAATGAAACTCCTGAAATAGTGACATACGGACCACGTTCAAATTGTGACGACTGCACTGCAGAAGGATGCATATGTCATTGATTGCTCGATCAACAATAGATTGTTCTGCATTGTGAGCAAAACCGGATAGATTCAAGAGGGACAGTAGGATTGTCAACTAAGCACTAACCATGACTGAAAACGTGAAATAAACAAGAAACAGAAGCTTCCTCAGTATCTATTATAAACTTCTAAAACATTGACTATATGACCCAGTGCAGCAACTGCAGGCTACAACATTTCAATCAGGTTCACCTGAAAATACTGATGGGTGCATGTAATATATATCTCTTTTGGACCCATGCCTGTTCTCTTGAAGTAACTTTTGAACAATAAGCAACACTCTTAACAGTACAGCTGCATTTCCATAGCAACATGGTAAGTGCAATTCCATAGTTGTTAACTTTACAACTATTTTTGTTCAAACATCTGCTCGTACTTCAACGTATAGCTAATCAATGGAATCAGTGATGACACTTTTAAGAGTTTAATTTCTTGAATTCAGCAGCTCAGTCTAACCTATTCTGTGAGTGTGGCATTCTCTTCGAATCGTCAGAAGCTCCTGTCCCTCAGGCATATCGGAACCGCAGCAGCTACTCCAATCAGGATCATAAACACATCACTTACATAGTACACTGGATTTTCAATCTTACTGCTAAACCGCAATCATGAACGAAATATCTTCCACGTAGACAATAAAAGTTGGGAATCAGCCAGTTGGAATGGAAAACTAACCAGTTTCCATGAGGATGAGTGCAGTAGTTACTGAATTTATCAATGGTAATGGTAGGCGATCGTCCACCGCTGAGAGCTTTCACCAATGATCGAGTGAAGTCTGCAAAACAGAATAAGTAGCATCGAAGGATTTCTTCACAAAAGAAAACAGTGAAAACATTACCGGAGTTGTTCTTGCATGGGAAAGTCGATTTTTGGAAATGTGAATGTAATCGGACCTTGAATTTTTGCGAGCAACTCCGTTCGTCGAATCGAGCTCGACAGATTTCCCTCCATAATTTGATTTTTTAATTCAGCTGCGACATGTGAGACTGCGGAGACGAAACGGAAGAGTTGTGAAGGCGGCAGTGCGAAAACATTATTGGGCTTGCTATATAAAATATTAGCAGGGCCTCAGAAACAAAAGGATGGGCTTCTGCAACACTTGAACTCGATATTCAAAGTGGAATTTCGTCGGAGAATTGGTTGCTAGAAATGTTTAAAAACACGATATTCTCGCAGCTAGAAAGGAGAGTGTCAAACTCACCGAAAAATCTATTGCCGTATATGTTGAGGTAGTCCAATTTCTCGCAGCTAGAAAGGAGAGTGTCAAACTCACCGAAAAATCTACTGCCGAAATCAGGACCCAAAGAAGAGTAATTATTGGACGAGATATCAAGATACTCCTGTTTCTTGCACCGCGGGAAGTTGAGTCCTCTTTCTCCTCCGCCAAGGATGCCGATGAGGTTGGAAGAGCGAAGGGACAAGGATGCTAGGGAAGCAATTGATAAGAGGGAGGTGAAATTCTTAAATGGATCAAGCTGAGGTCTATGGATGTTAGAATCAAAGGATAGATGTAAGGAAGTGAGGTGTAGTTATAGAATAGTTATAACTAACTTTGACTTTCCTATTCTCATTACTTCCTCTGCTGTACATATATATAGGAAGAGTGTAATCATTTTCAGTTAATATACAATAACGGAAATTCCCAACTCTCTGTGCACACTTCCAGTTCTCTAAATTCACATGGTATCAGAGCTAATTACCACAACCGATCAACGTAATTGATCTCATTTCGATGACCAACTCCGGCGACTCTTCACCGCCTCCGCAATCCACCACCAATCACTCGCTCATCACCTCCAATCCACTCACTGATCATTATTCCAATCCACTCTTCCTCTCTCCAGGAGATTCCCTATCCACTCCATTGATTAGCGTCAAGCTCACAAACGACAACTATCACGTTTGGAGTCGATCTCTGAGCGTGGCTCTCAAGGTCAAGAACAAATTCAAGTTCGTCGATGGATCACTTCCTGCGCCAGAGCCCGACGATTCGACTTTCGCAGCCTGGTCCCGTTGCAACTTCGCCGTCCTCAGCTGGATTTACAACTCTGTGTCGGAGGATATCGCTCAGAGGTTGCTAGCTTACAACAATGCTGCTCAAGCTTGGCAAGATCTCAAGCTTCGATTCAGCTAGGGAGATGCGATTCGAATCGCCGATTTGCAAGCCAGGATTGCTTCCTGTGATCAAGGTGATGCTTCTGTGACTTAGTACTTCACTAACCTCAAGGTTTTATGGGAGGAATATCTCCAGTATAGGCCGATCCCCAACTGTGAATGTGCTTCCGCCTATGCTAGAATAAGTGTGTGTGTTGTGGTTAGACGCATGATCACTTACCAGGATCAGGACTATGTCATTAGATTCATTAGAGGACTCAACAACTCTTTTGATGTTGTTAGATCCCAACTCCTTTTAATGGATCCAATACCAGATATCAATACAGCTTTCAAATGTGTTGTACAACTGGAACGACAGATGCGAGGCTCTGGAGTCTCTCGCCCTGTTGAATCAGTTGCATTGGCAGCTATGCATTCCAAGCATCGTGGAGAAAAATTGTTTTGTAGATATTGCAGAAAGGAAAATCATATGATTGAAGATTGTCTGAAACTGAAAAATAAACGAGCAAGGGAGGCAAATGGACAGTTTGGAGGTAATGGAGGTGGGGGATCGAATGGAAACTTCGTTGGGGCTGTGACTGTTGCTGCGAATCAGCTGAACGACAATCATACAGGCTTGGATCAGAGGCCCTCTCTACCATATCAGCAGTCCATGACAGCTGATATGTCGCTTTTAGCTCATGACATTGCACGTCTCAAGCAATTGCTCCAACAGTCAAATCTGCTTCACTCATCTACAGAACCCTCCGTTAACACCATTGCCTCATCCAACATCCTTAATATGGTAACACCCTTAATAATCCCTCTCCACCTGTTTCCTTGCATAAGTCTTCTGTGTTGATACAGGTGCTAGTGACCATGTCGCCTATTCCATTTTGTCCTTTGATAAGGTTGAGTCTCTATTAGATGTTCATGTTACCCTCACTGATGGTTCTAGAGTCCTAGCAACTCATTATGGTTCTATTAGTCTTCCCTGTGGTATTAAGCTACTTAATGTGCTACACATTCCTCAGTTTAGTTTCAATCTGATCTTTGTCAGCCGCCTCACTCATGATTCATCCATTTCCCTGTCTTTCTTTGATAACCAGTGCCTCATTCAGGACCTTGTCTTACGGAAGAAGATTGGTTCCTTCCCAATCATTAGAGGTTTATACCTCCTCCCTTGTAATTTTTCTATCCAAACTTTCATGTCCAACACGTCTGTCCCTTCATCTGTTGTTGCAGTCTCTCTCAACCTCCAGCCTCAAAACATTGATGTTTGGCATTGTCGTCTTGGTCATCCCTCTTTTCCTCGTCTTCAACTTGTTCATCACATTGATTCTAATGTCACTCTTCCTACTCAGTCTCATTGCAGTACCTTTCACTTAGCAAAACAAAAGGCTCTGCCTTATTCTCGTAGTTTGTCTAGAGCTACTAAACCTTTCGAACTTGTTCAGATGGACATATGGGGTCCCTTAAACACTGTTTCACACAATGAATTCTCTTACTTTCTCACCATTGTTGATGACAACTCTCGCTGTGTTTGGACTTATCTGATGCACAATAAGGGAGAAACTCGTGCCTTAATTGTCAGTTTTTATGAACTTGTCCAGAATCAATTTCAAACCAGTATCAAAACCATTCGTTCAGACTAAGGGTCTGAATTCTGCATGTCTTCTTTCTTTGCTTCCCATGGAATCATGCATCAAACTAGTTGTGTAGGTCAAGCCCAGCAAAATGGCCGTGTGGAACGTAAACATCAACACCTTTTAGCAGTTGTTCGTTCCCTTAGGTTCCAGAGTGGTTTGTCTCTCAGGTATTGGGGGGAATGTGTGCTTCATGCTTCATACATCATTAACCGTATTCCTACACCTCTCTTATCCAACAAATCTCCTTTTGAAGTTCTCTATAATTCTCCACCATCTTACAGCCATATACGTGTCTTTGGATGCCTTGCTTATGCTAGCACTCTGTCCCATGATCGAACCAAGTTCAGTCCTCGTTCCGTTCCCTGTATCTTCATTGGTTTCCAGCATGGTGTCAAGGGTTATAAGCTTCTTGACATCTCAACTGGTCGCATCTTCCTGTCACGAAACGTCATGTTTCATGAAACTATCCTCCCCTACAACACTACCACTCTCAGTCAAAGTTCCATAGCAGACAACAGTTTGGATTCACTCTCCCCACTTACAAACACATCTCTTAATCCTGATCTAGAACTTCCTCCTTCACCTTCACCTTCAACTTCACCTGCTCAGCCCGTATCCACCATGGATTCGTCTCCCATTTCTGATCCCATTCCCACAGATGTTCCTCGTCCTGCCTCTCCCATCAAAAAATCATCTCGTGTATCAAAACCACCAAGCTATCTTGCAGAATATCACTGCAACTTAATGACTTCTGGAAATCTTCTATCCAAGTCTTCTTCATCTTATCCTTTGCATCATTATGTTTCTTATGATCATTTAGATTCCAAACATAAGCATTTCACTCTTTCTATTAGTATAATACCTGAGCCCCAAACCTATGTTGAGGCTGCTCGATTTGACTGTTGGGTTCAAGCAATGCGTGAAGAGCTGCAAGCTCTGGCTGATAACAGGACATGGGCAGTCATGGAACTCCCTTCTGGTAAGAGTTCAATTGATTGCAAGTGGGTATACAAAGTAACATACAAATCGGACGGGAGTGTTGATCGCTATAAGGCGAGATTGGTTGCGAAGGGTTATACTCAGGTTTATGGCCTGGATTTTACTGATACGTTTTCTCCAGTTGCTAAAATTAGTTCTGTTAAGACATTGTTGGCTGTTGCAGCATCTAGGGGTTGGCATTTGCATCAAATGGATGTTAGCAATGCCTTCCTTCATGGTGATCTAGAGGAAGAAGTTTATATGGATGTTCCTCCGGGATTAGATATGAAAAACATGAATATAACTAGACCAGTTTGCAGGCTGTACAAGTCACTTTATGGGCTGAAGCAAGCAAGTCGACGTTGGTTTGTGAAGTTGAGTGATGCACTCAAAGGAGAGGGATTTCACCAATCAGGAGCTGATCATTTTGTGTTTGTTTACACAGCAGGAACTGACATGGTGATTCTGCTAGTTTATGTTGACGATATCATATTGGCGGGTAACAACATTGGACTCATACAGGAAGTGAAGAATAAATTGCATAAGCATTTCAAAATCAAGGATTTGGGAGAACTAAAGTTCTTCCTGGGGCTGGAAATTTCACGTAACGATGTTGGGATCACCATGTGCCAGCAAAAATATTGCTTGGAACTGATTGAGGAAGCAGGATACATTGACAAGAAGCCCTCAAAGACTCCCATTGATTACAAGAATAAACTCAGAGCGAGCGAGGGACAACCATTGGAGGACGTCTTTGAGTACAGACAGTTAGTAGGGCGATTGCATTACCTTACTATCACCAGGCCTGACATTAGTTACTCAGTTCAACAGCTGTCTCAGTTCCAAGCCAATCCCACAAATGTTCATCTAAAAGCTGCCTACAAAGTAATCAGGTATCTCAAAGGGGCACCTGGTCAGGGACTGTTCTTTGCGAAGGATAATCAGCTGACGATGACTGGCTACAGTGATTCTGATTGGGCCAGCTGCCCTGACAAAAGGAAGTCAACCACGGGATATTGCTTGTTCCTTGGTACAACGCTGATTGCCTAGAAAACCAAGAAGCAGAATACTGTCTCGAGATCATCATCAGAGGCAGAGTATAGGGCATTGGCTCAGCTGTGTTGTGAAGTGCAGTGGGTGAAATTTCTACTTGAAGACTTTGGGATCATACATTCAGGGGCAGCAAAGTTGTACTGTGACAATCAGTCAGCCCTGCACATTGCGCACAACCCCGTGTTCCACGAAAGGACGAAGCACATAGAAATCGACTGTCATGTTGTTAGAGAACGGTTGCAATCGGGTATGATTGAGCTGAGTTATGTTCCCACTGAAGTTCAGTTAGCAGGCATGTTCATAAAGGGATTGACTGCTGCTCGCATGAAGATCTTTGTTGTACAAGCTGGGAACCGTTAACATATACTCCCTAGCTTGTGGGGGCTGTTAGAATCAAAGGATAGGTGTAAGGAAGTGAGGTGTAGTTAGTTAGAATAGTTATAACTAACTTTGACTTTTCTATTCTCATTACTTCCTCTGTTGTACATATATATAGGAAGAGTGTAATCATTTCAGTTAATATACAATAATTGAAATTTCCAACTCTCTGTGCACACTTCCAGTTCTCTGAATTCACAATGGAGGATACAGTGTTGGAAGGAGATGAACATTTGACACCAGTAAAGGAGCAAGGGTTTTGGTTGGGAAGCCAGTTGGGGACGAGAGATAAAGGTCTTATGATTTTGACGATGTGAAACCCGGTTCCATTACATCTCAACGTCAAATGGTCCACATATGTAAATTTGGACATGCAGACTAACAAAAGTGAACGTCATGCATAAATTCGTAAACGATTTTAATAATTTGTAACATACACTAAATTACATATATGTCGTGTATATTTCAATAATATATAAATAATTCGTGACATTTTGAATCAATTTTCTACTATTTTATTATGGTTGGACAAAATAACCGTGTGTTTCTTCTTGTTAAAAATACTTGAGCTGCTAATGCGCTTTCCCACCCAAAAGAAGAAGAAGAAGAGGACCGGTGCTCCCGTTCCCTGTCATTGACTTATTTCCAGAGCTACCGAACCGACCAAAATTATAACACTTCCTGGACTTTCTAGTGTACATTTTGGATCAGTCCCAGTGGAATTGAGCTGCAAATGGCACCCTTTGGATTTTAGCACCGGTAAGTATCCATTATATCTGCTCTTCATCTTATGCCTCCTCTTCTCATTGCTGCTTTCTTCCAGTAATCTTCTGGTTTCAGTAGTGGTAAATACCCGCCCTCTCGATCGATGCTTGTTTCTCATTTCTGAAAATTTGTGGTAGTTAGAGTTTGTCTTGGTGGAAATTGAAACTTTCCGAGTATGGAAATTTCTGGGGGTGTGCTCAGTTGCTGAGCATCCGGGAAAGCTTGATCTAGGACTAAATTTTTCTGTTACGGCTTGTTTTGATCTGTTTGAGCTGGGAAGTGAAATACGAATGAACAGACTGATCATTCTTCACAATGTTTACTAAGTGCTGTGAGTGAGAATTTTGCCACGAAATTTCCCATCTGAAAGTTTCTAAATTCGATCCTTAGTTCGATCCTTAGTCTGCGTTCGGGTTGTAAAATCCTCCACTGATATGCTAAGTGGGAAGTTTGTGATCTTGGCGGTAGACTAACGTCTGGGCTTCTCCGTGAGGTTTCCATCCTTGGGTAACTTCACGTTGTTTGGTTTACTAGTTTCAAAAAGCACCGATCTGATATTGGGCTGTTCATCTTACTTTGAGACAGATATTTCCCTAGCTACTTTCAATTGTTTTGCCATGTGATGCTGAAGTAACTCAGTTGTTAGTAGTCAGCATTTTGCACATCAGATGCTGAGAATCATTGCTTCGTTGGTCATCATCAGTTCACAAACTCATGTGAATTTCAGTTCAATTCGCTTGTTTACTTTCTTGCTTGCTCATCTGAAAAATCAGACATGGATGTGCTGTTAAATCAGAAAAATAAAGTCAGGATCTGACCTCTAAATCTGTTGCTTCTTTTAGCATGCTGATCATATGCTGTGTGACTAAATTGTAGTCATATGTTTCAATTTGCAGCTTTCCTAGTGTTAGATCCTTTCCCGTTTCATCATTGCTATGGCCTGCAATGATCCAAGAGAGCCCTTGCTTTCACGGCCTGACAATCAGAATCCTCCAATACGTGTAGTAAATGCTCCAAAGAGAAGAATACTGAGACGTGTTAGGAGTGCTCCTCAAGCAGATTTTGTTCCTCCTGCAGCTCCGATTGGCAATGACAATGGATCAATTCCACGTCCGGATACAATCTGTGGGGAACTTCACCCTAGTTTAAAGAAAGTAGCTGTTTACTTAGCTATCTACTTGGGCCTTGGCACTTTATCCTTTTATGTTGTGAGGGATGATATCAAAGGGAAGAAGACAAATGATCTTCTCGATGCTCTATATTTCTGTGTTGTTACCATGACCACTGTAGGGTACGGAGACTTGGTTCCAAGTAGTTCTGCCACAAAGTTACTTGCCTGTCTGTTTGTCTTCAGTGGGATGGCTCTTGTTGGATTCATAATGAGCAAAGCAGCTGATTACTTGGTAGAGAAGCAAGAGGTTCTGCTTGTGAAGGCAATGCACCTACGAGACAAAATTGGCCCATCTGAAATTCTAAAGGAAGTTGAGACCAAGAAAGCGCAATACAAGTGCATGTTGACTGCAGGAATTCTTTCAGTGCTCATGATCGTCGGAACCATGTTCCTCTACTACGTAGAGAATTTGGGATTAGTCGATTCTTTCTACTGTGTTTGTTCCACCATTACCACCCTAGGGTATGGTGACAAAAGCTTCTCCACTGGTGGTGGGCGGTTCTTTGCTGTGATTTGGATAATCGTAACTACTATTGGTTTAGCTCAGCTGTTCCTCTACATCGCGGAAGTGTTCACCGAGAGTAGGCAAAGGGCATTGGTGAATTGGGTTCTGACTAGGAAGATGACCAATGTGGATCTGGAGGCTGCTGATTTTGACAGTGATGGCAATGTTGGGTATGTTTGAAAACTCATTGCATCTTCATCATTTGCTGCTTCCTCGTCTATAGCCGACTTGTTAGTGTATTGCTACCTAATGGAATTCTTCTGTATTTGGTTTATATTATGGATTATCAGGTGTGCTGAGTTTGTCCTATACAAGCTGAAAGAGATGGGGAAGATCACCCAAGATGATATAATGCTGGTGATGGAAGAGTTTGAGGGTCTGGATGTCGATCAGTCAGGTACAATCTCTGCATCTGATCTGGTTTTGGCTCAACCTACTGAAGCAAACAAGTGAAAACGCTACGTTGCAACAAGTTCAGTCTGTGTGCGTGAATGTGTGATTGCTTGTATAATATGATTTCCATGTTCTGATAGCAAGTGGGATGATTTCTTAAGTTTCAATATCAAAATTCAGCGTTACTTTACCCTTTGTCAATGTTTTTAAAACCGTGAACCATTTTAATGGTAGGAGATTTGATGGTTCAATCATGATTTCATACCCGTTTAATAAATTTGTAATATTTAATCATTCATAATATTAAATAAAATTAAAATATATAAATTAATAATAAAATATCATACTGAATAAATTAATAATAAAACCGAATTATATCGGTATTAAAAAAATTTAATATCCATAGCCAGAAGATACAGCTTCTCCCTCTGTTTCAAAGGGCTGGTGGAATTTCCTAGCGAAGATTCAAGCATAGCTATGCCGCGTTGAACATCTTCTGGTTGCTTCAAGTGAACCAGATTCCCATGATAAACGTATGATGCATTCATTCTTGAGTTCCTCATTGGAACCCTTGTTCAAAAACCTCTTGTTTAAAAAAAAAATTAATATCAAAATCTAATTTGTTGAAATAATAATATATAAAATTATTTATGTCTTAGGTATTAAATTGTAAATAAATTTAACCCAAAAAGAGTTTTTTTGAGTTATCGTCATCTCCTTCCTCCTTAGGAACAACAGAGTTTTTTTCGTAGCAAACCACGGTTGTAGTGAGATTGGTCTGTACCATCGCAGTTCACCGATTCAACCATTAAAATCAGGAAAAAATTGATTTTCATCATACATGATTATATTGGACAGACATGTTGACCTGTACGTGGTTCAACCGACCGATCCAGTACAATTTTGAAATCACTACTCTTTGTTTCTCCCCCGGCTACATGTTCGGTTCCTCGCCCTTGTCTCCTTCGCCGGAGACACCAAGCATATGTTGGATATATCGTAGTAGTCTTAGATCTTCTTCTCAATATTAAAATGCAACGTGAATTTACTTTTTAGATGTAGATTCTATTATTGATGAATTTATAAAAAGAAAAGATCTTCTAATGTAATTAATGTTTTAGATATGACATCAAATAATTAGTTGTTATTGTAATATAAACCACATTGTTCGTATTTTTTCATTATTTTATAAATAATTTTCTATTGGTAACTTTTTATTTCAAATTTAGTCAAGTGTTCAATCCTCGATCTGTCCCTACACAACTCTTTTTGTTTTTGCTCAGGTCCCTACCCTCTCACCTCCATAAAATTAGAGCTGTCAAACGGGTGGTTTGGGGGGGTCACGCGTCGGGTTAGTTAGGTTACGGGTTAGTCGGGTTACGGGTTATTCGGTCACGGGTTAATCGGATCACGGGTTGCAGGTTAATCGGATTACGGGTTCATCGGATCACGGATTCACTGGATCATATGTTCATCGGGTTTCGGGTCGGGCGCATCACAGGTTGGCTCGGGTTGCCCATCGGGCCATCAAACTACAATCAATTTACAAAAATATAATACATAAATTTTATTTAAATAAAAAAATAGAATTTAGATTCAATAATCATTTTGTTTTATTTAAATTTATAAAAATTGAGATTACAATTTGAATTCTAAAATAGTAATAGAATTGTAAAAACTAGAAACTATATTACAAATTGAACTCTTAATTTTAGGATTGCGAAATGGAGGATAAAAAGGTAAAAAAAAACCCTCCATAGATTGACAGTCATTTTATAATTTTGAAAAATTTGGAAATTTTTGAATGAAAAAAATCTTCAAAAATAATTAAGATATTGTTATGAATATAATTACTATAGTGAATGCACCATTGTGTAACTCCTTATTCCATTCTTCAATGTATTTCATTGTATTTATTTTCCCACCATTATGTGTAATAATATTAGAGAGTATAGGTTATGATCTATGAGCCTATAAATAGAGCTCTCATTTGTAGCATTCTATACACCTCAATAAGAAAGTACTTCTCCTCCCATATTTCTCTTGTTCTTGTCTTTCTTTGAGTTTAGTTTTATAACACGTTATCAGCACGAAGTTCTGCCGTCGAGCAATCTCTTGTAATCATACAATGAGAGATTACTTTTAATCGTGAGATAAGCGGTGCACGCGGAACAATACAATTCCGTCCGCCATATGGCTAGTAAGATTTACGCTTTTGATGCCCGTGATATGGCCAATGAGATTTATGCTCTTGATGCCCACGATATGGCTAATGAGATTTACACTCATGATACTCGCGTTTTGAAAATTTATTATTTGCCTATTTGGTATATGCGTGGGTTGCAGTTTACTTTCGGGTGCATGAAATTTGCATAATACATGCTGGCGTTATTGTTCATTTTTCTATAATATTTCTCATACTTATTTTCAACAATCGGAGTCATTGTTCTTTATCATCATGCACATCAATCACTTACATTACTACTAGTTTAATATAATTTAATTTCCTATTTATGGGTTGCTTACCATTTGAATAATATGGCCGAATAATTCTTCATTGATTTCTACTTTATTGTACGCTTTATGTTTTTATTTTCTTTATATGACCTTATTATTAAATTTATGACCTTACTATATTTTTTTTAATATGAGTTAACATTTTCTTCCTTACAATCATAATTATTCACTTGTTGTGACTTTTCAAATTTATGACTATATTATATTGATATTTATGTTATCAAATAGCCGTTATACTTATTATTAGTTAATGGTTTATTACTAATTTTATATGAGTTTATTATCAAGTTAATGATATTTTATTTATTTCTTATAATATATTGAATATTTTGTAATTTGAGCCCCTCCATGTTTCGGGCAAGCTTCACCATTCATTGGCATTGGAAGCTAAAATTCATTTATAATGGTATTCGTGAAACCATCAAACACGATAATAAAACATCTTCTCAAGATAAAGCCATAGCTTTAATCTTATTCGCCATAATCTTCATGAATGGTTGACAAAAATGAGCAACGACTCATGTATCTTGTGGCGTAATGTCAAAGCCATGTATGACCACCTCAAGTGGAAAATTTTCTTAAAGTGTGATACGATTAAAGTACCAAGAGACAAATATTCCAAGGAAAAGATCGAATATCTTATATGTCTCAAATGTTTGGTGGTCAATGAGACACCATATCACTCCATGAAGTGAATTATTATATTCATATATCCACAAAGTGACAAATATATACATACATACATTCCCACAAGTGTAAACACCAATACACGATTGTGGAGGAAAAGATCTATTATTTAGTATGGTCATGAATTTTGAGAAATACATCTTTTATATGAAAGAGAGTTGTAAATTGATGTTGAACAATTTCAATCACATAAAAGGGGATACATCCATCAATTTTATTTTGATGATCATATACAAATGATATTGCTTCATAAGCCATCAAATGTGCAAAGACTTATTTGTTACATTTTTTTTAGCACATGGAACAAGTTATTATTGTTGTTTCTATATGGAACCTTTTCCTTGGTGGTTGTACATTTATATTGTGAAGATTATTCATCCCATAATTGGTGACATGGATGGTTAAGACGACTATGATGGAGTATCTCTATTTATCATTTGCGCTATTCATCATTCTCTTGCAAAATGAGTATTGCCATGATGAGAAACGACATAATACATTGTGATATATAACTCATCGATAGTGCACCATATAACGAGTAGTACAAAATCACTCGAAGCTTTAGTAGAGCTATTGCATTATTCAAGAAGGAACAAGATCCTTTTGATTTATATATTGATGATCACAAGGGAGAGGAACGATAATGTGGTATATGACCATGAAACTATTAAATGTTGTCCTCCAATTTGTACCGGACATATGTGATCATGATTGAGATACATATCAATGTACACTATAAGTTTACTCGTCATGACAAGTATTATCGACATAACCGGTGTGACCATCCCGGTTCAATCATAATGTGAATCGATAAGTACCTCTATGGATAATGTTGTGCACGAGTTCTCAACTTGGGTATTCTAAAGAAATGATTCTTAAGGTTATAGGGATTTAAGTAGTCCTTGTGACTCCCCTACTTCCTGGGAACACGAACGATTTTCTGTTCTGTCAACAAGATTTCGTTTCTAGGAAAGCATTTTCACCTTTCCGTTACCCATTGTTGGGTAAATCTCCAACACAACATAATTCATTTTTGGATTGCTTTTCCTCAAATAGAGTTGATTGTTGGATAATCATCAACTAAAGTAAGATCATTTATCTTACACACAACAATACAAGGGTGATATTTATGGATCCATACGCCCAACATGTGAGCCAATTATTTTAATTGATGTATCAACTAGAAGGTCACATGTGTATATGAAAGAAAACTAAAATTTGCGAGATTACTAGCTCAACCATTTTGGTTATGAGCATATTTTCATGATTATCCATTAACGAAAATGTGTCATTGAAAACCAATATATTATTGTGATCATGTCATTTACATGCACAACACAAATTCGCATTACGCCAAGAAATTATCATGAATTCCTCCATTATGTTTGGTTTTTGGGTCAAAACCTTATACTTCCCATCTATGGATATATGAATGTGATATACACATCGAATTGCTCCACCACCATTTATTAGGATGGGTTCTCAATGAAGATTGAGAGATTATTTTGATTACGAGTTCATCGATGGTAAAGTATCACATCGTTGTCGGGAGTATTTTGATGACTCGTTTGGAGGTTTATATTTAAACTTCCCAACATTAGGGAGAGAAAACAAAAGTTGGCCAAGAGATTAGATGAATAATCATATTATTTTGATCCTTGCACTAAGCAATATGAGCTTGAAGTTCAAAAATATATAATTCATTATCTGCCAGACACTTTACTGACCCAACGAGAGTAAAGTTTTCATGTGCCAACTCAAAATGCTCCAATAACAATAATGCCAATATTGGGCAATCTGACATCACAAATGAGTCTAAAACCCGCAAAGGCGTGATAGACCACTCGGTTCCAAAGAATAAATCCTCAAAAGTGGAATGGAGCTATATATCAAGATGGTCAAATTGAGGTTAAGATTATTTAAACAAAGCCACCAAGAGAAACAAATAATGTGCTCAAGAAGAGTATCAAATTTCGAAAGATATGACTATATATCTCAATTATCTATATCTTGGATGGAAAATATTGGAACCCCAATGAAGTCAACGTCGACGAAATATTTGCGTATAGTGCAACGCTAAATATGATAGTTGAAAATGAGGATCATTAGCCAAAATGCATGCACGGATAGAAATGATTGGCTAAAAAAATTTCAATTTGAGGCAAATTCAAATTCCCAAGAGAAATGAAAAGTTTTAAGACATCAAGTCTTTATACATTGAGATGTAAAGTATGAGTATGAGAAGTTATGAAACATCTCATTTTTGAAAGGTTTTGTACAACAAACCTATAACATTTTGATTATGAGAAAATATATTCTCATGTGGTGGATGCAACTACTTTTTATTATTCGATTAGTCTGGCAATTTGTGAAGGGAAAGATTTTGCCCCTAATGGATGTCCTTGCAACCTATATGTATGGTTTCATAATTAGAATACACATGTGTATATGAAATTCCCTTGAGGATTTATTTTGCTATAAGCAAACAATTCAAGTTCACGTGAACAAGTTATATCTAATTGACGTCATATGGATTGAATAATTGAGAGAAGTGGTCCATTTAGCATATCATACATTTCTCTCTGCATAAAACTATGATTTCTTTTTCATATTGAGTTGAATTTTGAATGATGAAAAATCATCTTTGTCATATTTTATGATTTTGAAATTCTTATAAAAATTTCTATACTTTATTTTATATTTAAAATGTATTTCTTTTGTTTATAAGTGTTTAAGTGTCAGCATCATCTTTTGTTATATAGATGACATACACTTTATTGAGACTCCTAAAGAGTTTCTCAAAGCAATCAAATATTGATTAGCTAGAGTTCGAGATGGAAGATGTGGAAGATTACCACTAACTTGCCAACTGTGCATCTCTCTCGAACATGATTTTCGTATATCATCAATGATATACTAATTATATCCAATAAAAAGTTATATGGATATGACATGGCTATCAGTGCCTGGATGGTAGTCAGATCACTATGTGACTCTATGTCGAGTTTAATCGACCTTTATTAAGACACAAGATGTACTCGATTTTGAAGTAGTAATCTTGGTCATATTTGTGTTGGTTGACCATAAATTGGTCTCATGTGATAATTTTACCACTTGGTGGGCTGAAACCAACTTATAAAGCTACACCACCATTTCAAGATCCGATCCTATAAATCATGCATGATATTTATTTTGCATATATCCTTGAGTTGCAAGAAAATGTTGCAACGTGATGTGATGATTATGTACTCTTTTTCCTTCACTAGGTTTTTATCCCATAGGGTTTTTCTAGTAAGGTTTTAATGAGACATATTCTCATCTAATGGTCATCTAAGGTGAAGTGTCATGTGAATTATGGATGACCATCGATCATGTGATGCATACATTTTATGCACAAACTTCAATGAGTTGAAATATTTATCAACTAAGTGCACCTAAGTGATAACTTGGTTGATTTATTCACCAAAGATCTCTCTCGCATCAACCGTTGGAAAGCAAATTTGGAATTGGTGAGTGAATGATCTCAAGCGATATAATGATGAGCGAGAGTTGATATCCTCATCGGGGAGTCAATATGAAGGATCTCAACCGATATCATCATCGGGGAGTCAATACGCAGTGTACTTTTTTCCTTAACCATGGTTTTTCCCACCGGGTTTTCCCGGTAAGGTTTTTAATGAGGCGATATCAAAAGCGTATTCGAAGAACGATGTATAACCAATGGTCATTCAAGGGGGAGTGTTATGAATATAATTACTATAGTGAATGCACCATTGTGTAACTCCTTATTCCATTCTTCAATGTATTTCATTGTATTTATTTTCCCACCATTATGTGTAATAATATTAGAGAGTATAGGTTATGATCTATGAGCCTATAAATAGAGCTCTCATTTGTAGCATTCTATACACCTCAATAAGAAAGTACTTCTCCTCCCATATTTCTCTTGTTCTTGTCTTTCTTTGAGTTTAGTTTTATAACAGATATTTCATTCTTGTTCATGTCTATTCATAATTTATCATTCTTGTTTATTAATATTGTATTTTTTCATCCCTCGTTGCATTTTGTACAAGTCACGAAACTTTATTAGCTCCTATTATTTATTTTATTCATGTTAGTAACTAAACAATAAATATAAAATAATTTTGAATCCAAGTATCCAACTTCAGAGGGACAATACCTCAATTTGATTCTTAGTTTTTGTTATGAATATTAAATGTGTTGTATGTAAGCTAATTGATCTTATAAACTTTTTTTGAAGAAATATGTTTGCAAATAGGCATTCAGCAATAATATCCTATTGTCTTGGATACACAAAGTTTGCTTTTATGAATATTTATTTAAAATGAACTAATCATTTCATGAAACAAATGCAATCAAACTAAATTGAGAATACAAAATAATTATTTATTAGAACTTATGATAAACTGTACTTGGGAGAGAACTTCATATTTTGTCGGATGATATGACGGGTTAAACGGGCAGGCTGGACGGGTCACGGGCTAATCAGGTCAAGGGTTAATCGATCACGGGTTTATTGGGTTTCAGGTTCATCTGGTCACGTATTTATCAGTTCACGGGTTCATCAGATCACGACATAAACGAGTTTCGGATTGTTGACTTTTTAATCAAACGAATTACAAATCGAATTGGGGCATATATGGAAATAAACATATGAAAATGGAGGACCTTGATTCTATAGATTTAAGTTTGTAAACTGAAACCCTTGTAATTGAGTTCCAACGATGAAAGCATGATCAACCAATACAAAGCAATAATTATTGGACTGTTATTTAGCAGCAACTGTTAGTAATTCCAGAAACGTGTCACAGTAAACGAAAGATCGGTCGCAGCTGTAATTCCTTGGCCATTACATTACAGCCTTCGCAACATTTTTTTATTACCAAAAGAAACGCTTCTTCTTTTCGGATCATCTATCCCCGTCAGCCCACTGTGTCGCTTTCCGTCCAATACAAACGAGAAGAAGAAGGAAAACAAAAAGACCAAAATACCCACACACACAGAAAACAAGGGTTCAGGTATGGTTATCGTGTTCAGATTTGAAGCTGTCCCTGGGCTGGGCCACCTCCGCGGCGTGTGCGGACGACGGAGGTTGTCCGACGACGTAATCCAGCAAAACCTCAGAAGCCTTGTCCTCAGCGGAAGGATCTGATTCTGGATCGGTAGCGAGAAGGGAGGTCTTTCCTATGAAGATGCTGGCGCCTAGGAAGAGGCCTGTGGAGATGAAGAGGGGCCAGAAATAGGCCAAGATGCTGAGCAATCTTGGAGCTAGGTAGACTATAGAGGCGATTAGGAGGGATAGGATCAAGGCGGAGATGATGTGGAGCTTGTATTTGAGTAGATTTTGCTGGATCTCCATTGCGGCGGCGGAGAAGAAGAAGAAGAAGAAGAGATGGCGGGGTGGGTGGGTTTTGTTTTGTGAAGAAAGGCAGGTGGGAGAGAGAATAAGTGAGTGAGTTAGAGGATCAGATGTTGATGCCTATCATCAACTAAACAGTGTCTAAAGATTCTTTTCCGAATCCGACTCTAAATTGTGTCTTGCCTTTTTGTTTTTTTTTTTAATAAATTATTTGTTATATGCTTTTCATTGTAAAAGAAAATTTTATTTTATCCTTATTTATTCTTTAAAAGTCTTTGAAAATATTTTACTTAATAATTTTAGTTTAAAATAAAAATATGTTGCCCTGAATATTGTAAGTTTTTATTTCTTATATGTTGACTCTAGTACATATAAGCCCTAGGATTTTGATATAATTTAGTTTGAATGATTAATGAATTAAAAAATTTAATTTACAAATTATTTGAAGAGAATATAGTCTAAAAATTATGAAGAGTAAGGCAACACAAATTTTACAAAATAGATCTGATAGTGCAATACAATGTAAGTTGTGTTTGGTCCCATAAATAATTATTTTTCAATTAAAACAATTCTATATTTTATTTCATGCACTTCCTACACAGTGCACTCTTATGAATGTAATCAATAAATGAAAATGAAGATAATAGAAATATTTTTTTTGGAAATATATACTAAAGCTTTATTTGATGTATATGAAATTAAAATATTAAATATTTCGTTGAAATAATAATATTTAGACTCGATAATTTTATATATTAGGAAAAATAGTAAATATAAAGATCAATTAATTGAATATAAAAAAGAGATCAATTAATTTATCACTATGCACCAAATTAGTTGGAGTTGGGTCTATGCGTAGAGAAATATTTTGAATGAGAAAAAGGAAGTTAAATGGATTCTTACAATTAAAGCAGAGATAGACAAATGGTTAAAAAGCTGACGTGGCGTAATCAAAAAAATATATGGTTAGATATCCTTTGTATAAAATGTAATATTGTACTAAGGATCATATTAATATGATATTTACCGGTCATTTGAATGAGTTATTTCACCATAAAGGTGAGTAAAATAATATATTATTTAGAAATGTTATATTCTTGAGATGCAAAATATTTGAAGGATAATAATTACCTTACTTGACTAATATAAAAATAATGAGTTTTGGGTTTTGAATTGAGTTATTTTTAACACAATCTTCATAATTAAGTATCTGCTCGAGTTATTTCAAATATCACCTTTCCGAAATACCACGACTTTTATTTCGGATGACAAACGATGTATTTCCCCCCAAATAAGTCAGTTTGAGTTATTTCGGCCAAATACCTCATTGAAATACCTCATCCAAACGACCTATTAGTACAATACTTAGTAGTTAATATACTAACTTATATGAAAATGTCAATTTTATTTCATATTTTCGGTGGTTAAATTTAAGACATGATTTTTGAATGATTTAATTGTGGACAAGATTTTTGATCCATTTCTCTTATAGAGAGAGGGTTTAGAGAGACGACAGCCAGGAATTATTTTGTCCCCTTAATCTTTTTCATATATAAAAAGGTAACTAGTATATTATCTGTTATACGTAAATTATTTCACATGATTTTAAATATGAGGATTATTTTACCTTTTGTCTTATTTTATTCATTTGTAATATGAACACTTATGAGGATGATTTTACCTTGTTTTAAGATATATTGTGACAGACATTTTCATCAAGCTTCAGAATAACTAAGGGGTCGTTTGGTATGGGGGAATGAAAATGGAGGAAATGTGGAAATTGGGAATTGGGGAATCAGAAATTGTGTAATTTCAATTACATTGTTTGGTGACGAGGTTTGTAATTCAAATACAATTTTCAGTTTGTTAGAAATTTATTGTGCAATGACCATGATGCCCTTATTTGAAATCCAATTTCAAGACTCGTCATCTTCTAGTTAGCAAAATTTCGTTTAATACTCGTATAATACACATATACGTATTATATGCGTTTAGAACTTCCGTTCTCTTACTATTGTAGAGCCGTTTAATTTTAAAATTTTAATATTTTCTAATTGTTGCCGAAATTTTAAACGTATTGCTATGTTAAAACAATGTATGAAACTATGAACGTATTGATAGTGTACCATACTCATATCATATCTTACTAACTATAAATGAGAATAAATACGACACCCACCACTCCTTTTATTTATCAGGGAAGAAGAATTAATATTTGTACATATCGACAACCATATATTATAATATGTCATGGCTAATCATATAGTTTTTTCAAATATGCATTATATAATTGCAATAATATATTACATGCTAATCAAACCAATATCCCATTTTTATTTCCCACCTCGATTGTTATAGTCGTTATAGCCGTAAAGGAAGTTGGGGGTAATAAAGACAATATCTATCCATTGTTTACGAAAACTTAAAGTTTTGAAGAAAACATCCTCAACACCATGTATTTGAAAAATGCACATTTGAGAGGAAATGTGGGCTCAGAGGAAAAGTGTTTTCGTAAAACACTGACCAATTAAACTAAACAAACAAGTGTTTTTTTGTTATTCTGAATTTTCACAAAATCCTCCTAATTTCCTCTATAACAAACGAGGCCTAAGAATTATGCATTTAGGAGCCATTCAATTTTACTATTTGATTTAGTGGTTTGCAGTTTAACGGTTGAAACCATTCCAAATTCGTAAAATAATACGGTGCGGTTTAATCGCACCAATAATTTAGATGGTGCAGTTGCGATTTGATCTACATTATACTCACCCCTAAACATCATATCAGATATCGCCCCTAAATGATCCGGAAAAAAAAATTAAAATTGTATCTTTTTTCAAGGGATTTGTTAAATGCGTACATTAAAGTATAACTTTATTTTCGTGGGTTCTATATTTGTGCACAGAAATGAATAGAGTCCATCTTCGTTGAAGTGCCGTTTCTTCCTTCAATTCCTTTCACCCCGTTATTCCCCCTCTCTGTAGTTTCATCTGCAGAGAGAGAGAGAGAGAGAGAGAGAGAGAGAGAGATACTCCGTTCATTGGAGGAGGAGGAGACAAAGATGGCGGAATCCGGACCAATTGCACACATGCTGCGGAGCAGGACCTGCTGCGTTTTCAAGGAGATAAGTTTCATTGACAGGCGAAGAGTGCGAACCAAACTCCATAATGTATCGATGGTCGCTCCCTTCAAGAAGCACCTCTTTGGCTCGCGTTGGCGATCTCTCAGCGTCAGCTACCGCATTCTGAGGTCAGCTCCTCCTTTTGAGCTCTCCCGTGGCTTTTGTGAATTAGAATATGGAACTCCTTGCAGTTCTCATTTCCTTGTGTATTTTTCGTCCCTTATCGGAAAAAATTAACATTAATTGACTGTGAAGGCCATTGTTTGAGTCCCAACAGTCAACTTTATCAATCGGTTTGTTCCAGAACAATAGGAATATTGATGAACTGATGATTGACAACCTAAATCTTGGAACCTCTTCATTTTGCGAGCGCGAGCATTCAGTAGAGTAATTTATCAGTTCAACAATCATGTTTTGAGATGATAAATCAGTTCTTTCAAGTTCCTATATGCTCTCAACCAGTCTAGTGTCCAATCATCCTACTCTTCAGTTTTGGAAAAATACGTTTAAGGTTTGTTATAATTTTCTGTCCACGCAGCTGTTGATATGATATACCAGTTCCATGATCTGATATTCTTATTTTCTGCTTATGTGAAATCGAGCTACCCACTGTTCAAAGAACAAGATTCATCTCTGATGCACATGCTCTATTTCTCAGCATGGATGCTCGAGAAAAATCAACTTCTACTGTACTGGATTCATCAAAGCACAAGAGGGTACCAGTGTTCGTGGTGATGCCGATTGATACCTTTGGTTGTGATGCATCTGGAAGTCTGAGGATCAAAAGGTGTGTCACAGCTATTTGGTTATGCATTTGAACTTTCTTTTTGTTTCCCTGAAATTTGATCTTCTTGAAGTCCACGTTGGGCATATCAGCTTCGCTCTTATGATTATATAAACACCTTGATGATGATACGGCAACTGAAATGGTTGAGCTTGTCTAATATCTGAAATGAAATGCATTTCTACTATGTTTAGGAGGATGGACAGCATCCATAGGTGAAAGTTTGGGTCGTGATGCTGAATCCTCTATTTCATTGTTGACCTCTGTGGGTTTCCTGGAGTGGCTCTCAGCGATCTTTATTCTTGGTTTCAGACTGAAGGCATTAACTGTCTCTCTAAAAGCACTGAAGCTGGCTGGTGTCCATGGAATTGCGGTGGAGGTGTGGTGGGGAATTGTGGAACGTTTTGCTCCTCTTGAATATAATTGGAGTCTTTATGAAGATCTCTTCAAACTGATTTCAGAATCAGGGCTCAAGTTGCATGTTGCCTTAAATTTTCATTCAAATGTACATCAGTATAGAACGTGGGGCGTGAATCTTCCACTGTGGATTGTAGAGGTATTCAGTCTTTTAACTATGTTTACATTTTGATAATGCCGCTACAGAATGGTTTCATGAACTAAGTTTGTGGCGTTTGATTGCCTACCGATAGATTTCGTTTGTTGGTAAAAAAATATTTTACTGCTTACTATTTAATCTCGACTATCTTCAAACCTAAGATTAGATATTCCTGGACCATATTAAGATCTATATTTGATAATTTGACCTTTCTTTTTTATCTTCCAAATCTATGGGACATGTTTTCTGCCCTTTAATAATCCACTTGCATGCTGGTCTTGGAGCCAAGACTTATGACTTGCTCATTTTCTTAGATTGGTAAAAGCAACAAGGATATATATTATCGAGACAGAAGTGGTCAGTCCAATGCTGATTACCTCACACTTGGAGTGGACCGACTACCTCTATTTCATGGGCGGACACCTCTCCAATGTTACGAAGACTTCATCGTTAATTTTGTTAGCAAATTCGAATCTTATTTGGGGATTGTAATTGAAGAAATAAATGTTGGTCTTGGTCCTTCTGGAGAGCTCAGGTACTTTAAAAGCTGTTAACTAATGACGCAAGTGATGCACTTCTGTAGCATTAACACATGAAGACGAACATGCAGGTACCCAGCACATCCTCTGGGTGATGGCAGATGGAAATTTCCTGGAATCGGTGAATTCCAATGTTATGACAAATATATGTAGGTCAAATCTATAACATTCTCCTGTAAGTTGGAAGTGGAATATTTACATGTCTGTTTACCTTCAAGGATGGAAGACTTGAGGATGGCAGCATGTCAAGCAGGAAAGCCGGAATGGGGAGATAGGGGACCTCGGAATGCTGGTTGTTATAATAGTCTTCCCCAAGGAGTGCCGTTTTTCGAAGATGGACAGGAGAGCTTTCTATCCGATTATGGATGCTTTTTCCTGGTATGTGTCACATGCTGCTAATGTTCTTCTATATTCACGTAAATGTTTGGATTGTTGTTTTTATGATTCAAAATATACATGGATGACTGTTGAGCATCAAAATGAAAATCTAAAAGTATCTACTCAGCAAATGAAAATAGTCTACTGACTGCAGTCTGTGAGTCAGGTCCTGAATGCTTATAGCAAACTGATTCAGAAATGATTTTGACAAAGCTTTTCTATGGAGGCGAATTTTTCTTTTACTATGCTCTGATCCTATGTCTAACTTCCGGCCGAATTGTCGACTTATCCTATTTGAAAATTGTAGTGTATAATAAGTTACATTATTCATAACCATGGAAATTTTTAAGGCTTTTAAGTTAAAGGAATGGATGTTTGTTAGGTAAATAATATTTTGGTATGCATAAAATGTGATCGGGACAATCCATCCAGGAACTTGTGAATATTATGGCTCTGGATTTATGGATCTGACATTTCCAAGTTCGTAAAGTTTGATATTACTCTGTGCACTGTACAATTGTAAATGAACTAGTCAATGTTTTTTCGAGTTAAGTCTGTTAACTACTCTTAGGACCTGACAGGAGGTAAGAATCTATGTAGGAATGGTACAGTAGCAAGCTAATTTGTCATGCGGATGCTATTCTGGCGAAGGCAGCTAATGCATTGAAGAAGTATCAGGAAAACATAGAAACCTCAATTCTGTTGGTGGCTAAAATTGGTGGAATATATTGGTGGTACCAAACTATATCACACCCAGCTGAACTTACAGCTGGTTACTACAACACTGCACTTAGAGATGGTTATGATCCTCTTGCATCGATGTTGTCTCGCCATGGTGCTGCACTGCATATTCCGTAAGACTCGGATACTTGTCTTCTGCATCTACGACTGTTGCACGGGAACTTGTCTCGCCATGTATAGCTGTCAATTGATCTGTTAGTAGGTCTAGTATATGAAGATGAGATTGATTGAGCACATCTTTTTAAGTCTTCAATTGCAATTTCCTCTTGGAGACAGCTGTTTTTGGTCGTTTTTACCGTTGTCTACATTTGGGACGTTTAAAATATTTTATGGACACCTCAGTCATCTTTCAAGTGAGCGATTCATTGTCTTGCGCTGCATGTCTCTTCATCTAAGTATCACCCACATTGTTTCATTAATACTGGTTTCTTTCTCACATATTCCCTTTTACCGTTGCTCATTTCTGTATTAATTTTCTTACAGCTGCTTAGAGATGATGGACAATGAAACCCCACCACCTTACCTTTGCAGCCCGGAAGGATTTCTTCAACAGGTTCATCATCTTTCTTAATGAGAAAATCTTCAGCTAAATGGTCACTGTATAGTGTTTTAGGCACAGCCGGTTTCATAATCCAAGTTATTAGTCTGTGTTCATTTGATCTTAACGATCAATCTTGAACATTTCGATATTGTCATATTATCTCTGCTTTTTGCTAAGTTGTTTTCCCATTGATCCAGATATGCAGAATTTCAAACAAAAGAATACATTTGATTGGAAGAAATGCGAATGAACGGTTGGATAAGGTAAGGGATATTACAGTATAGTAGCCATTGTATGTTCCGTGTAGCTATATGTCACTTATTTGAAAACTGGTCCAGGGGGAGGAATCATTTGATAATTGGTTGGTTTCTTATTAATAGTTGTTAATAATATGTGCATGTGGTGTCTATTTGCAGACAGGATTCAGGCAAATACTTGCGAACTGTAATCACCCACAGGCAGAAGCTGTAAGGTCATTTACTTATTTCAGAATGAATGAGAAAATATTTTCAGCTGAAAACTGGAATAATTTTGTGCCCTTCGTTAGAAAGATGAGTTCAGATTTCTGAATTTCTCAGGTAATTCTAACCATTAATTGTTACTCAAATTGTATAAAGGAAACGATGTCTCCTCCCATCTATGTTTTTTTATATGAGAATGGGGGAGGTTGTTGATGATGGGTTACCAAGTCATTGTAGATCAGTCAGTCCCTGTGTCCTTCCTGCCTGAATGGGTAATATAAGATCTCTATTTCTGATATATATAAAAAAAATTCATAACGAGCAATTATGTTTGTCTAATCTTCTCTTCTAACTCTTTAAGTTGCTCAACCTTATCGTGTTGGTGTTGAAATAGAAATGAATCTTCAGTCTGTTTGCTTAGAGAAACCTGCAACTAATTTTACATCTTGTTCATTTCATTTACTACCCTGGAATCAGAGCCTGCTCGGACTTCTTGTAATAAACACTCTTTGCCAGAGATAGTTGAATGAACTCTACTACTATACTAAGCCGCCATCCACAAAGCTTAGCTTTCACTTCTTTTCTTTTCTTCCTTTTTACCTTGTCGATGTTGTTAAAACTTGTGTTTGTTTGGGAATGAATTAGCTGTTATGTTGTTTCTCTTTGGCACCATTTTGTTGGAGATGGAGTAAATTTGATGAAACGTTTGTCTATTCATTGTTGAAATCGCCATGGTGTACTGTCTCCAAGTCCCATGCTGCCATTTATGTTAATTAGACTGTATACACACTCACCAAGTGGCATACTTCTTATTGGATGATTGGTGAGGCGTTCATAACTTCATTGGCATAAAATACATACTTGCTCTTCTTTGAGCAAATGTTGAGTTGTTGCATCTCCGCGCCTTCACCGTTTCCAGCTTGCTCTCCTTCCAAGAAGGAGAGGCCATCACCCTTCTTGGGGCCATACAATGGGTAATAGACCGCAGTCACGCGAATGTCGTCTTTCAAGGTGACTCACAACTTCTTGAGACTGCACTTCATAACATGGTGGAGGATGACACATAATTCGGCTTAACCGTACACTCATGCCATTGCCTACTTCGCAATATCAGTCTTTTTCCGTTTTTGTTCAGAGAGTAAGAAATTTGATTGCTCATGCATTAGCATGATAATATATTTCTCCACATAACCCCGCTTGGAGAGCTTACGCCTCCACTTGGCTCGTTGACATAAAAAAAAAAGAATTTCAAATACATACAAATTATGTTTTTTAGCAAACATTTTTATAAAATTTAAAATAGGAAAAAAATCTCAACTGTAATGAATACTAAACAGAGTTTAAGATTTTAACGCAAAAATTATTCCAATTCAATTTCATAAATAAACAACATATGAATAAGAAAAATTAGACAAAATCATCCAAACAATTAATAATTCTCCCTACGGAAATTCGGGTTTTCTCTCCCTATTTTTTGTAGGGTTCCTAGCGCAAACTGTCGATGTCTCTTTAGCCGCCTCTTGCGCTTGCATCAATCATGCCTCCGAAAGCTCATCAACATTGACCAAACCGCGTCGCCAACTCCAGCGCCAACACCAACTCCATTGCCAACACTTCTGATGCAGCCACGGTCTCCTACCGCACCATGGACAAGGCCGTTTCCTTTGATCTTCATCCTTCCGACGCCACATGGGTTAATGGACTTGGTGCTTCTAGACCTATAATCGGGAAACCAGGAACAACTGTGACCGAAACTTAGGAGGAGTTACAGTTTGCATCTTCCCCGAACCAGGTGCAGGATCTCTCGCTTGCAGGTAGTGATGATGAGGACATGTCGCTCAATGAAATCACCCTGTTGCCCTCGATACATCGATTTTCGCTGTCTCATAGGTCGGATCCAAGGAGATCGTGTGGTTAACTTTACGACTATGAAACGAGTGTTAGTACTTTCTTGGGAAGCCGAGTCTCACCATGGTCTTATCCCTAGTATGAAGGTTGATACCTCTTCCGATTCCATCATGAGATCGACTTCCGCAGGGTCATGACGAAGGGTCCTTGTAACTACGATGGTAACCTTGTAGCCCTTCACAAGCTGCACGCAGGGGGATGACCCACTGAGGGTCCCACTCAATCTCGTCCCATTCTGGGTCCAGGTCCACGAACTCCGTCAGACTACTTCTCGTAAGTAGTAGGGAAGGTTCTCGACGACTATGCTGGAAGATTCATGGCCTATGATCCGCAGATGATGAACAAGCGTGGGAAAATCAGTATATGCCCATACAAGTCGAGTTGGACACTCGCAAGCCACTTCGCTGGGGCAACACTTCATAATGATGATGGGGTCAAGTCTCAAATCCAATATGAAAGATTGGAAAAATTATGTTACATATGCGGGATTATGGGGCTCATTGACAAGTGATGTGCGGTGCTGTTCAATATACCTGCAGAACTGATCACCCCCAAATGGGATGACTCTATGAGAGTCTCATTTCGCAATGTCAAACAAGATGCAGTCGACAGGTATCTGAAGAAGAAGACCAAACCGCTCCCTCCCCCTCCAACCAAGTTAGGAGTAGTTCGATCGCTACATAAGGGGTCAGGCAAGATTTGTCGGGACTAAACCAATTGGCGGTCAGCCGTTCGCAGACCGCGCGCTCAGAACGACCATTGAAGGTCATGAGGATAAGGACATGATTGATGTTCATGGAGACCGGAAATGATGCAGGGAGGATGATAGACCACTGAATAGGGATGACCCATATGACTAGCCTTGTTATTCAACTCGTCGACACAATCCCGGTCCGCGATTCGAGTAATGGATCTGCCAACAATTGCTTGAGTAGCCAGGTCTTTTCTTTATTCAGTTTGAACATTTCTGTTCTGGTGTTGTTTCTATTACAGTGCTGATTTTGTGTTGGCAAATAATCTTCCACTTCCACTGGATTAAGAAAGAGTGGAAGGCAGTTCCTCCCACGTAAGCAGTGTATTTCATTCTTACGTATTTAAACTTGGAGAGTCAAAGGAATGAAGACAAACAATTTCTCATAACTTAAGCATCTAGTAGTTCTTGCCAAGGAAAAAGAACACTGGTTAACTGCAGCCAAGAAATTGGAGCATCCATCATTCACCATCCTATCTATTAGGGGAGAAAGAAAAGAAAAGGATTTTTCTTTTCCGTTGTTTCCCGCCAAACCAAAGCTCAAGTAGTAGTTTAGTGAAACGGTGCGTAGTGAAGCAAGAGCGGATAGGGATGAAACGTCACCGTTCGTACACTGTTCAAAACAGCTCATTCTCTGCTCCTCTCTGCAAATTCCGTTGCTGCATTCTTATCATTTCCAGCCAGCTCCTTTGCTGTGCGATTTGTCATGTTCTTCCTTCATCATCTTGTATTTATACTCTGGCTTGTTTCAATGAGAAAGATGACCATTCCACAAAACCCTAAAGGGATTCAATATGGTATCAGAGCGGTTTTAAAACATCATGGCTGCTGCAGAATACCCAATGGCTGCTGCAGAATACCCAATGCCCTTGGTGCAATACACAATGCCCTTGGTGCAAAGAACAAAGTAGGCTTCATTGATGGAAGCATTGAAGAGCCAGAAGTGGTGCATCCAATGTTCTGGCCCTGGACTCGCTGCAACATCATGGTGCTCAGCTGGTTGCAGCAGTCAGTTGAACCAAGAATCAGGAAAACTATCATGGGGCTCAAAAATGCACAGGATGCTTGGGAGAGCTTGAAGGCTCGCTATGGTCAAGGTGATATGATCAGAATTGCGGAACTGCTGGAGCAACTTTCAAACCTGAAGCAAGGTAATCAAACAGTAATGCGAGTACTATGGATCCATTATCACCCTTAGGGATGAGTTAAGAAACTACCAGCCTCTATTCAACTGTGAATGCACAGCCACAAGTCACATGGATTGCTTAGCAATGAGAAAAGTTTATGTTTATGAGGATACCAACAATGTTATCCACTTCCTAAGAGGTCTTAATGAGAACTTTGCTGGTCCACGCACGCAAGTGCTATTTGGTGATGAACTGCCTAATATAGACAAGGTAGTTCAACGGATGATACAACATGAGAGGCAGTTGTATGGAACTCAGCCAAAGGGTTCTGGAGATTCCATGACTATGATGGCTCCAACATCAAACATCAACTATCTTTGGACAGCAAGGAAGTTGGAAACCAGGAGCTCAAAAAGGAAAGACCTTGTTCTGCACCTTCTGCAAAATGCAGAACCACACAATTGATAGATGCTTTTTCAAGATTGGTTTCCCTCCAGGAGTGACGCCAAGGCCCATGCCACAGTTTAACTCACGATCTCCAGCAGCTGCCAGACCCTCCTTTACACCAAATCATTCAGGCTACAAACCTCAAGCTCATGCAGTTGCACAACCAAGTGAAGGGGGGGCAATCCAGCTGACACAGGACCAATTCTCACAGCTTATGAGTGCTATGAGGCTCAAGGAAACACCAGGAGCAACAAGTTCTTGCTCTCCAACATCAAGTGCTCACAAGCCAACTACACTGATGTACTCAGCAGGCAAGTTTTGTTGTGGTAATTTTGTTGATTCTCCACCAGATGAAGTGGTTTGGATTGTAGATACAGGTGCCTCTGATCACGTTGTGAGCTCACTGGACCTTATGACATCAAGCAAGAAAATCAATGCCTTGATGATAACGTTGCCTACAGGATAGCAAGTGCAAGCAACTCATATTGGAAATGCTCTGATAAATGACACCTTCTTTGTTACAGAATGTCCTATACGTGCCTGATTTTGCTTTCAATCTAATTTCAGTCAGTAGGCTAACAGCTCAACAGCCCTTGAAGCTAACCTTCTCTTCCACACATTGTGTGTTGCAGGACCTATCGAGGAACACCACGATTGGTTTAGCTGAGCTGCACAAAGGACTGTACAAGCTGATGACCTGCAAACCAGTTAGTCACATCGCTTCCACTCAAAGAAATAAACCTTTTGATTTATGGCATTATCGTCTAGGACATGTCTCCCATCATAGAACACCCTTCCTTAAGCAGTTACATTCCAGTATAGAAACTTTCCAGTTAGCCCCTTGTGATGTTTGTCAGTTTGCTCGACAAAAACGTTTATCTTTCCCTCAAAGTGTTTCTAGCACAAAAGAACCTTTCGAGTTAATTCATGTTGATCTTTGGGGTCCAAATGCTTCACCTTCTTATGATGGTTACCTTTATTTTTTTACCATTGTTGATGATTTCACTCGCATGACCTGGATCATGATGCTTAAGTTGAAATCTGAAGCCAGACCCTCACTGCAGAATTTCTACTCCTATGTTTTTAACCAACACAAAACCAGTATCAAACGAGTTCGAAGTGACCAAGGCAAAGAGTTTTATATGCCTGCCTTCTATCAGGAAAAGGGAATCATCCACGAAATGTCATGTGTCCAAACCCCCCAACAAAACAGTAAAGTAGAAAGAAAACATCAACAAATTTTGAATATTGCTAGAGCACTCAAATTTCAAGCTAACCTTCCCATTACCTTCTGGTCTGACTGTGTCAAGCATTCAGTCTTTCTAATGAACAGAATTCCTACACCTGTCCTCAACAACAAAACACCCTTTGAAGCTCTTAATCACTCCAAACCCAAACTCGAAGAGTTAAGAGTCTTTGGTAGTCTGTGCTATGCCAGCACTCTTGCTGGTCATAGAACTAAATTCCAGAAACGAGCCAGAAAAGGAATTTTCATAGGTTTCACCCCTGGAATCAAAGGATACAGAATTTATGATCTAGACTCACACCAAACCTTTGTGTCTAGAGATGTGCGCTTCTATGAAAACGTTTTTCCATTTCATAATGTCCAACCCTCAGTTGAGACTCAGCCATCCTCCACTCATCAAGACACCTCTTCTTCTGACTTACTTCCCCCTGCAGAAATTGACTACAGTGACTCACCAAGTCCCAACCTTGATCACACTCCACTACCTGAACCAGAACCAGAATCAGCCTCCCACCAGGAGAACAGTGATGATAGTGACAATGATGCCACAACGAGTCAAGACACACCATCACTATCTCTTTCGCCTCAAAACACTCCCCCTAATCCCAGAAAAAGCACCAGACCACACAAAGTACCCTCTTACCTGCAGGATTATCACTGTCAGCTCCTTGTGCAGCAAAGTGAGGCCAGTCGTGCTGATCCAAAGGTATGTCCCAGAACATGCAATACTGGAAAGATGGTTCATTCCCTTGACAGTGTATTGTCCTATGATGAACTTGACTATGGACATAAGAACTTTGTTTTGAGCATAACTGCAGAAAGGGAACCAAAGTCCTATGCAGAAGCCATCAAGGATCCCAGATGGATCGAAGCAATGAATCAGGAAACGAAGGCTTTGGAAGCAAACAATACCTGGAATGTAGTTGAGCTGCCTGTAGGAATGAAGGAAGTGGGGAGCAAATGGGTATACAGAATCAAATACAAGTCAGATGGCTCAATAGAAAGGTTTAAAGCAAGAACAGTGGCAAAGGGGTTCACACAAGAAGAAGGAGTGGACTATCAAGAAACCTTTTCACCAGTGGTCAAGATGACCACTGTCAGAACCTTCCTGGCATTGGCAGCCTCAAGGGATTGGTATGTACACCAGCTGGATGTCAACAACGCCTTCCTACATGGAGACTTACATGAGGAGGTTTACATGAAGCCTCCTCAAGGATTAAAAGTTGATGGTTCACTGAAGAGACCGGTCTGCAGACTACTCAAGTCACTCTACGGACTGAAGCAGGCATCCAGGCAGTGGTATTGCAAGCTTTCAGAAAAATTACAATCAATAGGATATACACAGAGTAGTGTGGATCACTCTCTCTTCCTAAAGAACACTGGTATGTCATTCACAGCAGTGTTAGTTTATGTTGATGATCTAATTGTGGGAGGAAATGATCTCGCAGAAATCTTATTGCTGAAACAAGAGCTGCACAATGCTTTTAAAATCAAGGACCTGGGTGAATTAAAGTATTTTCTGGGGATGGAAGTCGCAAGAAGTGTTGCTGGAATTCATTTGTCTCAAAGAAAGTACACACTTGAATTACTAGAGGAAGCTGATATGCTGGAAAGCAGACCAGTTGCTACCCCAATGGACTACAAGACGCATCTGTCTTCAATTGGTAATGATGAATTTCACAATCCAGAACTGTACAGAAGAATAGTGGGAAAACTTATCTACTTGAACAACACAAGACCAGACATAAGTTTTGCCACCCAACAAGTGAGCCAGTTCATGTCAAGACCACTAAATGCTCATTACAAGGCTGTTACAAGAATCTTGAGATATTTGAAGGGTGTTCCTGGCACTGGAATAATGCTGTCCTCCACTTCCTGTCTCCAATTGCAAGCCTATAGCGACTCGGGACTGGGCAGCATGTCCAGACACCAGAAGGTCAGTAACTGGATACTGCGTTTTTCTAGGAAATTCACCAATTTCCTGGAAAAGCAAGAAGCAAACTACCATCTCCAGAAGCTCATGTGAGGCAGAATATCGAGCCCTTGCACACACTTCCAGCGAGCTGCAGTGGCTGCTCTACTTGCTTGCAGAACTGCAAACTCAGCATCATCAACCTGCAACAATATTCTGTGACAATCAGTCAGCAATGCATGTGGCACAGAATGCTATGTTCCATGAAAGAACTAAACATATCGAATTGGACTGTCATTTCATAAGAGAAAAGGTGCAAGCAAGGCTCGTGCAGCTCGTCCATGTTCCCACCAGTGATCAAGTCGCTGACGTGCTTACCAAGGCACTCTCCCCAGCTCCATTTCAGTACTTGATTTCCAAGCTTGGTCTGCACAATCTGTGCCCACCAGCTTGAGGGGGGGTATTAGGGGAGAAAGAAAAGAAAAGGATTTTTCTTTTCCGTTGTTTCCCGCCAAACCAAAGCTCAAGTAGTAGTTTAGTGAAACGGTGCGTAGTGAAGCAAGAGCGGATAGGGATGAAACGTCACCGTTCGTACACTGTTCAAAACAGCTCATTCTCTGCTCCTCTCTGCAAATTCCGTTGCTGCATTCTTATCATTTCCAGCCAGCTCCTTTGCTGTGCAATTTGTCATGTTCTTCCTTCATCATCTTGTATTTATACTCTGGCTTGTTTCAATGAGAAAGATGACCATTCCACAAAACCCTAAAGGGATTCAATACTATCAGAGGACATATATCAAAGTGAGGCGGTTGAGGATGCTGAGAATGGGAAGAAACCATCCAAGTCACCCAAAAAAGACAACTACATCCAGGTTCGTTCAAGTGGTTCAGGCGGATCAGACACTAAAAAATACAAACTTTACAAGGTGATCAATTGCACTTGCACGGTGGCGCAGGAAACGCAGCCCAAACAACAGTAGAACCCACTTATAAAAACAACAGATAGAACCTAGCTCCTCATTTTAGCCCACCCGACCCAAGAGACCCTAGCTCCGAATAAGACTGTCAACACCAATAAAAACCGTACGCGTGTCCCCGGGACAACGACGACAGCTGGTGGACGTACTATGTATCCGGCCCATCTTCAATTTATGTACACCTACTCAAATCAACCCGAGCCCCATTAAAGCCAGGATCACCACTACCACCACCAGCATTGTGACCCATTGTAGTAGTCGCCATATTATTATTATAAAACCCACCACCACCACCACCGGACCCATACACGTGATACCCACCCATTCCCATTCCATCCGCCGCCCCGGCAAACCCGGCGCTGTCTCCGGCAGGCGCCGCATCCCTATCACGGCCCACGACAACCCCAGCAGTCCTCTCGCCTTCAAGCTCCCTAAACCGCTGAAGGTAGACCTTGAGAGGGTCAACATAGTCTTCGAAGCCTAAGGTGGTCATGGCCCACAGCAGGTCGTCCCCGTTGATTGTCTTCCTCCTCTCACGTTGGCACTTGTCGGAAGCTTCCCCTGTGATGAAGCTGATGAACTCGGAGACACACTCCTGGACCGTCTCCTTGGCGTCCTTGGATATCTTGGCGTTGGCAGGAAGCGCCTTCTTCATTATCCTGCTCACGTTTGCTATGGGTAGGAACCTGTCTTGCTCCCTCGGCGACGAAAGCCCTCCTCCGCTCAGATTTGGATGCCCTACTGAGTCGTTGTCTGAGTCCCCCATGATGAATTGTTTACAGGAAGGAAAGGATTATGTGCAGATGGGCGTAAGTGCATGGGTTGGGTCATGGGTGGATGGATGAAACGAAATGAGCGCCTGGGAAGAGGGGGACGGTTTAATATAAGTAATGAAGCAAGCATACCTGACACGTGGCGATTTTGTCGCCGTTATTTCCCGATAAGTGTCTTCTTAGTACGGAGGAGATAAGAGCCGCACGATTGGCTTGACGACTCATCTTCACGGTCCATATTGTATCTGTCACGTGGGTTACCCTATCTGACATGGAATTTCCATTTGTTTTGCTTTCTGAAATGTGTTTTGGGTAGGTGATCTGTCAATTTATTTAATATTTCTTTTATCTTGAAAAATGATTTAAATTCTTCAAAAACCGAACGTAAAAGGTTATGATTGATGAAGATACGATAAAAGAAGGATTAATACTTTTTTGAAGGGTTAGTAAGTTGACCCATCAGACTACTGTTATTAACTTGTATCAAAATCATAAATTTAATAAAACACATATAAGATATGATGTATAAAATAATAATTACACGAGATATTTGGAGTATTGTTTCGAAGTAATATTCATCGTTTTGTTCTCTGATTGGCCACGGTTCATGCCTCAACTCGTTATATGTAAAAGAACTAGGTATATATATAAGGTCTCTACATCCCTGCATATATTTATGTAGTAATTAATCCAATATTGGTGGAAATGGAGGGAAAATGAATGAAGCTAAACACATCATTATCAGCTTCGATAGGCATATGCTGTCCACTTATCAGAATTAGTTACTTTTATTTTATTTGATTAGGAAAAGACTTTTGGTTTATCCTCTGCACTTGAGTGCTCCATCCACTACCAGTAAGTGCAGCATTTTCTATGGCGGATATGAGGTTATTTTTTATTAACTCTTATAAATAGGTGATCGATTGGTTGGTTGGTTAGATTTCTTGTTCATCTGCCTTTGAAGTTGAAGTTAAATGTTTTTTTAGAAGCCTCATGAGTTGGCGCCTACTGGTGTCAAGTCAGATTACATGCTACTCATCATTGCCCTGTGGAGTGAGCAAACCTCCTGGTCTCAAGAATGCTTACTCCTAATCATAAAAAATATCTTACTCGCCCACAATAAAATTTTATTGGCTTTCGTTCCATGTAATCTGAACAAAATTGCCGATTGGGTGACTAGAGAAGCCCGTCTCAATTCTCTCCCTTTCAATTAGTTTAAATTCTTCCCAAAGATAAGATCTTGTAAGGGGCTTTGGATAAATAATATACTACATTTTTATTTATAAAAGTTGCATACGTGTCTTTCATAAACGATCAAAATGAAAGCACGTATACATTGTACAACAGTAATCTGAGAGGTGCAACCCACGAGTGGATTATAAGAGGGTTGTAATGATCGAAAAGTATGATATATACCGTGTCCAATCTCTCTTTAATACCAAAGCCATACATCTCAAAGATTCTAGACTCCAACTGACCTAACCTTACTAGGTATTGAACGACAAAGCGTATAACACCGACCCTCCACTACCTAAAACTGACTCCAAAGAAAAGCGTTCAAACTTCGTTTGGACTAACAAAACATAAACTCTAAAAAGACCAAAAAGACCTCAATGATCTTGAATTTCGGGGTTCTAAGTATTGTTGATGTGCCTGATTATTAGCACAATTATTCCCGTTTTAAGCAACGTTTTTGGATGTTTGGATGTCTCACTTTGATCGTATCCGGGGTGTTTCGTGCATATTCCGTCACACTTGGCCCCAAGGGGTCGTGTGATGTTGTTTTTCATGTTTTTGGTGTGTTTCATGTGTCATACAACATCAAGGGATGACCTAAAGCGCGGTCCGAAAGTTGGAAAAGTCAATGAGATGAAGATTGCCGACGGAGGGCTAATTAACACACGACGTTTAATAGCAACACATGGGCGCTGTGTTAAGCCATCTAGAGCCCTGTTTAGAAACACAGGTACGTTTGTTGTCAATACACACCGTGTGTTATTAACACACAATATGTATTGACAATACATGCCGTGTGTTGTCTTCAAGTGGGCTGTTTTTCAGCCCAATCTTTTTCGGATATGGAAGACATCATATAAATACCCCGGACGTCCCTATTCACGAGATATACATTATTTCCAAACATATTTTCGAGCTTTTAGGGAGAGAAAGAGTTCCAGAGATTGATTGAAGCAAAGGTTCATCAACGATTGGAGACGGATCGAAGATCGGCAACAAGATGGAGATTTCTCGATGAAAGATGTTCTCTTCCCGGGTTATTTTCCTTTCTTCGACCTTTCTTGTTTCTTGAAACACGAGTAGTTAAACTTTTTGTATTGTTTGGATTATATGAAGCTTTAGCTTAGCTTTTGTATCGATGATGAGATTTTAACCCTTTGATTGGTTATCGAGGTTATTCAGACTTATGATGTGTTCTTTCTAAAACCTAATTTTTTATTCTTTCTTGTCTGGCCGTCTTGATTGAATCGTTGTCTTTGATTTGTGGGTCCAAGAGGAACGTAGATCAAGAGGACGCTTATGAAGAACTCTAGATTCCCTGTTAGCTCGAGAGAGGAGCGGTTAGTCTAGACTTTTTGCATCATTTATCGTTGTGGCATTTCATGGAACACCTTTAGTGCTTTCTGCTTGGGTGTAGATTAGCTCGAGAGAGGAGTCTACAATCGAGCAGAATAGATCCTTAGAGGCGCAAGAGTGATCTAAGACTACCGTAGGAAATCGCCAAACCATTATAATCTGAATAATTGAGGTAGCTTATCGTTCATCCATGCATTGCTAGCTTTAGTGGATTCGAATCCGAACAACCTTCTCTTCCATATTTCAAGCTTAATCTCTTACATTTTCTTTCTTTTAATTTGCATCTTAGTTCATAATCGGATACTTCAACAAACAATCAAACAAACTTTCTCTGTTACTTGGTCTAGTTAGCATAATCGAATTGAGTAATAGCGTTATAAAGACCTTAGGGAAATAAACGATTCCATTAAAGAAATCTAGTGGGTATTTGGTTAGCGGGTAAAAATCCGCTCGTGAAATTGACGCTGTTGCCGGGGAGCTTTCTAATATCAGTAAAGATTTCGATTGTTAGCTATTCCCTCACTGATCGTATCATCACTTTTCCTCCCACATTTTCATATTACACGGTTTTGTTGTTTCTTGTTGTGCAGACAAAATTGTGGACTTAACATTTCTCAGGAAAAGTAAACGACTAGTTTAAAAGGGGACAACTTCATACGCTCATCTCACTTCCAAGACTCGCAAGAAGCTAGTGATAGAGCTTCCCTTTGATCTTTCTCCTACTGTTGAAAGCGAAGAGGAGGAAGAACAGGAAATTGAGATGGAGGTGTTAAACAACAATGAGAATGACAACAATAACAACAACAACCACAACAACAACCACAATAACAACAACCACAACCACAAAGAGAATCACAACCACAACAACGACAACCCCAACCACCATGACAACAATAATAATGCACAGTTTATTCTCATTCCTCACGAGAATCCATTGAGAGACTATGGCCGACCTATTCTTGGATGAGCTGCTTCAAGCATTCAATCTCTGATCAGGGGAGATCAAGCTTATCAAACTCGAGTGTCACTAATTAATCTCATTCAATCAAGGGCATTTGCTGGAGGACCGAATGAAGACCCAAATGCTCATCTCAGAAATTTCGTTCATCTAGCTGAGATGAATAAAGCAAGAGGAGTACATATCGATGACCTCAAACTCAGTCTATTCTCATTTTTTCTCAAAGGGGAAGCACTGGAGTGGTTGTATGAGCATCAAGCAGGGCACTTCACTATTTGGGATGGATTGGCTACAGAGTTTCTAGAGGAGTTCTTCTCTCCGTCTAAAACAGAGGCGTTGAAGGCTAGAATTGCTCTATTGGATGAATCTCTTTTGGAATGTCCGTTTCTTGAAGAAAAAGGATTGAAGTATTTGCTATTTGCAAAGACCTGCGATCCATGCTAGCCTCGTTGGTGAGGACTGCATCTCCGATTAAACTTTTTGTACGCCTCACAATGCTATACATTGCCAAAGAATATGATGATGTAACAAAAAGAATAATAAATAATTGTCTAGTAATAACGAGCATCAAGCCCACTAACTACACAGGACTAAAAAGAAGGATAGCGGGATTGACTCTTTCTCATCACTTCTGGTTCGCCCTTTATGGTTCAGTTGGATGGAACCAAACCGAATTGTCCAGTTGATTAGTTCAAGGTTTTTTTAGTAATAAAGATTGGTTCAATATTGTGAGGAATTTATATAATGAGAAAAGCTGAAGCATGCTGTACTGTCTTGACAGCCTTAGAAAAAAGATGTAAAATACCTTAATTTCTCTGGAAGCCAAACTCCCAGATTGCGGATTTGCAACTTTAACCCAAACACATGTGGGCATGCCTTGTCCTTCTGATCCAGCCTCTGCGTCTAATTAGATTCCTCTTACCTGACCTTTGCTTCTTCTTGTTACATTCCAAGCCCAGATCCCCTGTCTCCTAACTTGTAAAAGCATTGGGCCTATCAATATGCAAATTAACAGCTGGGGCTTCTGTTCTTTACGATTTTAACCTTACTTTTAACACAGAGGAACTAAACATTAACACAAACCACCTCATAGAAACTTCTACGTTGGACTTCTCTGATTAGTAGGTATGGTTTCCATTTGCTTGAATGCTCAAGATGTCATCCCTTTGTCAACAGATGAGCTAGTTTCCATGATTTCAATGATAGATGATCTATATTTCATACCAAACCAGACTAAATATTTTATGGTGTGACCGAGTGAAAACGCCAGAGCTTCAAAGGAGGAAGAAATATAGGGAAACGCCAGAGTTTACAACAGCTTCCGTATTTTATTAATTGTTTATCCCAAAACTACCCCCCAGACCCCACCCTATAATAATAATAAATTATAATATAGTAAGTCTAAGAGACAGCCTCCCTTTTCCCCAAATTTCCGCTTGTCTTTTAGCAGAGCAGCTCAGCTCCTCCTCTCTTCATTACTACTGTTGCCACACCCACACTCACACTCCTCCTCCTCCTACTTCCCCCCAAAACCCTCATTTTTCCCTTGGAAACCGCCACAATGCGCTCCCCGGCGGCATCCCTCCTCCCCCCTCCTCCACTCCTCATTCTCCTCCTTTTCCTCTTCTCCTCCTCCGCCGTCTCCGGCCACAACATTACCCGCCTCCTAGCCAAGCACCCGGAGTTCTCCACTTTCAACCGCTACCTCACCCTCACTCACCTCGCCGGCGAGATCAACGCCCGGACCACCATCACCGTCTGCGCCGTCGACAACGCCGCCATGTCCTCCATCCTCGCCTCCAAACCTTCCATCAACACCATCAAGAACATCCTCTCCCTCCACGTCCTCCTAGACTACTTCGGCCCCAAGAAGCTCCACCAGATCACCAACGGCACCGCACTCGCCGCCACTCTCTTCCAGGCCACCGGATCTGCCCCTGGCTCCTCCGGATTCGTCAACATTACTGACATGAAGGGCGGCAAAGTCGCCCTCGGACCCGAGGATAACGGCGGCAAACTCGATGTCTTCTTTGTCAAAGGCCTCGAGGAGCTTCCTTACAACATTTCTGTCATTCAGATCAGCAAGATTCTCCCCTCCGACGTTGCGGCAGCCCCTACTCCGGGTCCCGCCGAGTTGAATTTGACTGACATTATGTCGGCTCACGGTTGTAAGGTGTTCGCCGACACTTTGCTCGCCAATCCTGAAGCTTCCAAAGTTTACCAGGTATAAATTATTTATCAATTCATTACTAAATCTAGATTTCTTTAACTCCATCGATTTCTGCAATTTTCATTAGCCTCGGTGTAGAATTGCTGCAACGTACAACTTAATTCGTCTGTGTGAGAGATGGGTTTGTAAGTGCAGGCAAACTGCTGTTATTCTAGTTTTGGCTGGTTCGTCTGTAGTAAAGTTTGCATCCATAATTGTTTTCATCCTCAAAAGAAATTTGATATGGGTAATCACAATTCTTTTACCATCATCCTAATCCTATATTTAATTGATCTTGAATATTTAGACTCGTTGCCCGGATTTGATCTCTTAAGTAGATTCAGAGCTTCGTTCTCTTCTCAACTTTTAACTATGGTTTCTGTTATTAAGTAGCTGGTTGAAACATGAACAATAAAAAAGTTTACAGGTTAAGAATTGCAAATTCGGGACCATCTCCATTATCCTCCCCACCTACACACACAAGGGTAAGAGGAAGGGTAAGGGGAAGGGACTTAAATGAAGAAGATAATGGAGTTGTTGCGGAAATGAAACACTTTCCAAAAGAAAGAAGACTAAAAATTCCATTTTTTGGGCGGAAGATGAGTCACAGTAGGTTGCACCAATTAGGCCATGTTGCCCACTAATCACTGGCGTTGATTTAGTTGACTAGATACTACTACATTGCCTGTTTTGGGCACACGTTTTGGATCATATGGCCTAATAATATTACAGCTATATTACAGCTTGGATCTAGTTGAAAGGTATTTTTACTTAATAGAATCTTTTTTGTTTTTTCTCGTAACTGAGAGGGTGGCTGTTCCTTGTTTGTGGCACTCAGGACAATGTGGAGGGAGGATTGACTGTGTTCTGCCCTATGGACGATGCATTCAAGGCCTTCTTGCCACGGTTCAAGAATCTAACCGCTGCAGGCAAAGTCTCACTCCTTGAGTTCTTCGGGGTTCCTGTCTACATGTCCATGTCAATGTTGAAATCCAACAATGGGGTCATGAACACCCTCGCAACTGATGGTGCCAAGAAGTTTGACTTCACTGTTCAAAATGACGGAGAACAGGTGACGCTCAAGACCAAGAGCACTACAGCCAGGATCACGGGGACCTTGATGGACGAGCAGCCCCTTGCAGTTTACACCATTGATAAGGTATTGTTGCCTAAAGAGCTGTTCAAGGATGCCCCTTCCCCTACCCCAGCTCCTGCCCCGGACAAGGTTGCCGATGCACCCAAATCTAGCAGCAAGTCAGATGATGATGGGTCACCAGCGGAGTCGCCAGCAGATGGACCTGATGCCGACTCTGACGATCAAACGGCAGACGATGATAGTGCTGCTCTGAGGCTTGCTGGTAGGGAGATTATCGGAACGGTTGTCAGTTTGTGTGTAGGAGTAATGTTGTTGTAATCGCCCTTAGTTCATTGTAATCTCTGGACAAAATATATTTCTCGTTTTTATTTTTTAGTGTGGGGAGAAGAAATTGGGGAATAAGTGAGGCTTGAGCGAGCCTATTTATTTCTCATCTTTGGAGGGTAAGGCGCTGATTAGTGTGTGCAGTGTGTTTTAGTAGTGTGTGTGTGCAGTGTGTTTTAGTAGCAGCTGCAGATGGAACTAGCAAAGCTTAGACTGTGGGAACTGTACCATACAGTGGCATAGTCGGATTTTCTATCAGTAATATGAAACCTATTGGGTGCAAATTCTATCTACATGATTCTATCTTGCAAAATGCAAAACCCTGATGCGACTTCATCGTCCGTCCTATCTGTACCGACATTGAACTAAAAATCCACCGACAAGTCTCGAGCAAGATTATGAACTGGTACACTGTCGTGTTACCTGGGAAAGGGCCGACAAGGCTCAAGACACCAGACATGTGTCATTTAAGCCCACCGAGTGGCAGTGTCTCTCACTAGTTCAAAATATACACAAAGTAGACAATATTATCAATTCATATTCCATTTCAATTACCAAAAGGGATGCTGGACTTGGTAAAAAAAAAGGATGCTTTATTAATTATTCCAGCCAACAACAAACAGTAAAGAAACCACAATATTACCACTACAACATGATGAAGAAGAGAAAGAGAAAAGAGAAATAAGCGCCACTAGGAACAGTTCACATCCGAAGGGATTTATTACAGATTCATTAGTATCTACATATGTTTAACCCAGGAAAGAGCAGAAAGTAGAGCAGAGTAACAATAAGACCATAATAACAACATATATGAAACGGGGAGGTGACAAGAGAGTGGCAGAGTAATTGCCAACAGGCTGGTACCCATATCCAGAGGGAGGAGTAACAGGCTGAGGCTGGTATCCCCCAAATCCCCCCATGGGAGGGGTATATTGACAGCACTGCACAGTAACCGTGGTGCAGTTTGATGGCGGAGGGGGGGGAACTACATCTGAGGGGTAAGGGAGTGTTCCTGGCGGCGGGGGTGGAACTCCTCCTATTGGGTAGTCTGGGATTTCTGGAGGAGGTGGTGGAGTTGCAGCAGGGTGACATAAATATGGGCATATTGTGCAGTTCATGCAACCTGGAGGTACAACATCCCAGGCGGATTTCCTTGTCGCATCACATTTCAGGTTACAGACCACCACCACTACTACTAGTATTACTGCAACAACTAGGCCATGATTTCTTCCTCCAACCATATTTCTGCCTGCCCACCACAAACCCCACTTCATTCAAATTACAGAGAAGAAAAAAGCGGGGACTGAAACTGTTGGTGGATGCAATATGGACATAATTCAAAGAGATACAGGGATTAAAGACGAGAAGAAGAATGTATAGTAGTGTACCTCGGTTCAAGACCAGTCACCAGAAGCTCGGTTGTCAGGACTTTCGTCTTCATCTCCACTGTTTCGGATCGTGTGCCAAATGGCAGACCACCTGTCATCTTTATAAAGAAGTTGCCTACTCGCTTGACGTATATAATAGTAAGAAGTTGTTTTATTATTGATTCAATAGTGTGGCATAGTAAGGGTGGAATTCCCTCCAATGAGTCCTATATAAGCTTTTTTACTTAATTATTTTTCATTATTGATGCAATAGTATAGCATGTCAAGAGTAGGATTGTGTACAATTATTTTGTTAAGAGGCTTGAATGTGTGTTTGATGTGTTACTCGAATGGTGGGAGTTACATGTTTCTAATTGTGATGGTAGCAAGGTTCTTTACAAAACAATTCATAATTCAATCAATCATAAGTTGATGAATTTATATAACTTTTTTAATTTGTGAATCTAAACCATGCCCTATTCAGTCCATCTACAATTATATTTATATGCAATGGTAAAAAAATGATGACCATATTTAATTTTCGGTACTTGTATGTATTTTTAGATTTTGTATATGCAATTTTTTATTATTTGATTGACCTTGTCTTTAATTTTGTTCCGCTCCACATAATTCCCCGCGAAAAAACGCGGGATAAATATAGTAAGGTTAAAAAGCTCGTGAATCTTGACAGCAAGTTGAGATACGAATTTCTCGAATAGCATCCATTAGAGAAAATCAGAGACTAAATCTATTTTTTCAATCGTGCAATAAAATCGAAAATTAAATCTATCAAAAATTCATTTCTTTAGCCTTTTATCTAGTCTTGTCAATGTCAGTAATTTTCAATGATACTTTATAAATCCAAAATTAAAAAAGTAAAGAGTTTCTACCATATATGATGTGACATCAGATTTTATGTTTTCTACTTTGTTTGGGAACTTCAAATTTGATGTTTATGCTTAGAAACTTACATAATGTTCTTTTAAGATATAAAAGGGAAAACCAAGGAGATTGATATATAAGATAACAAACTTGAATGTCAGGATTTTTAGAAACTTCATGTCAACCTGACGAGCACAAGAAGAATGGAAGTCCTAGAAATTAAGTTGGTAATGAATGAGGTTTATGATTTATAACATATTTAAGTCGGTAATGAACGATGTTGACTCTGCATCTTTAATGAACGTTTAGACTACTTTATGGTCGTAGATTTTTTTATTACACTCTATCGAGAAGGATTAAAAAGTTACCAATGATACATACCTTGTTTATGATTTGGCCCAAACAATGGAGATCATTTTAGTCAATTAGCCAGAAACTAAACGACCTTGTTCCTTCCGCGGTTCCGCCACGGAGGTCACTCATAAGCATCTTCCCTTTGTGGGCTACGGTACGGAGTGACAATCAGCAATGTCTATAGGCTACGCTGAGAAGCTCTCCTACATTGAGGATGTGGGCAGCGTTGGGATGGCTGAATTTTTCGACCCATCCAGCCTTCTCCAAGAAAAAGTAGGGTTCTTTCTTTCTTTCCCATATGCATTAATTAGGCCTCCGTCCCCTGTTACCTGATTGTCAGGTTCCCGTTTAATGTTAGTCAATTGTTTCTTCTAGTGTTCAGCTGCAGCAGGCCACTGTCTGCATTGTTTTCTTTTAAATCCATGCTACCAATTTGGGGTTTTAAGAAGTTGAGGTTTGCTCTTCAACTTCTGTTCAGGGAATATGATCTCTCGATATTTGTAACTGCTTGGTAGCTGCTTAAAATGCTCTAGGTTAAAATCCATTGAAGAATGTACTGAATGCGGGTCATCTCATGATACTTGAAAGGAAGATGATTAATTAAAGATGATATATTCTATGTAATGCAATTCACGATTGTTCATCCTTTGGCCTTTTCATAATGCAGTTGGTATTCTATTATTTTGTTTGTGGTATTTTGTTTTCTTTGTTCATCAAATTGCTAGAAATGGCCGGGGTGGGAAACACCTGGTTTAACTCATTGAGTGGGACTTGTCGATATTGTATGATCTAAGAGTTGTCTTCTTTATCCATGTCATTAGAAGCCTTGAATTACCTCTGGATTAGTGTAGCTTTCTGCAGTTTCTTTGTGCTTCCTGTCTTGTAATGGTTAGAAGATGCATTCAGAATCTACTGTTTTCATACCATCTTTCTTTCACTGCTCAAATATTTTTGTATCTTGCTCATATTGCTAATTTTAACATGGCTTGATGTCAGATTGGACGACTGGCCAAGATGATACAAAAGGTAATCTGAAAATTACTTACCTTGTTGATGTTATTGGTACTTTGACATTACGAGGCTTCACTAGACTAGCGTATCAAGCTGCTTTTCATGTACTTGCAGAGTAAGCATCTGGTGGTCTTCACAGGTGCAGGAATATCAACGGCTTGTGGGATTCCGGATTTTCGAGGGCCTAAAGGAATATGGACTCTTCAGGTACGAATTTTGTTTACACGATTCCTGTTTTCCTAAGCAACTGTAGTTGGGTAAAGTTTACGTTTGGTATACTTGACTATGAATGTAGAATATAGATCAATTCAGATTTCCTTTTACCTTGAAAAACCTTGGTATAGTTTTATGTCTGAGTCTTTTTTTCATAAAATTTAGTTAATTGAGTACGATAATATTGTTCATCGATTTTTGTTAATTGAATGCAGCGGGAGGGCAAAGCTCTGCCTCAAGCAGCACTACCTTTTCATAGAGCAATGCCAAGCATTACACATATGGCATTGGTCGAACTTGAGAAAGCTGGCATTTTGAAGTTTGTTATTAGTCAGGTGGGCTCTTATTATGTCATACTTTTAGCTATTCATAGCCCACGTTCTCCTACACAGGAAAACAATTTTGCAGTTAGATTTTAACGTTTTTTCCACCAAGGTAATAGGATAAATGAGTGATTAGTATGTGTAGCTGAGAAGGGATTATGGGACAGTGTTATTCTTGTTGAAACTACTCTTAGTGGTTCCACATTGATCTTTCATTTTTTCAAGTGCTAAATTGTAAATGGTTACTCGAACAATTTCCTATTTGTAAACTGTAATTTCCTGTGCCAGAATGTTGATGGCCTACATCTGAGATCCGGAATTCCAAGGGAAAAGCTCTCTGAGCTGCACGGGAATTCTTTCCTGGAACAATGTCGGTTATGTGGAGCTGAGTAAGTTGCAATCTCTGCAGAAGTATCTATCAAATTGTCATGATCTTTATCTGTTTTTGTTCTGGCTGGTCTTGCGCATTAAAATATTAATGTTGTGTTCTGCACTGCCTAGGTACTTTCGGGATTTCGAAGTGGAAACTATAGGACTGAAGGAGACATCGCGACGTTGCTCTGATTTGAATTGTGGAGCAAAACTAAAGGATACGGTGCTTGATTGGGAGGTATCACTTATCTGCATACTATAATCTTCTAGATGTTTGAGACTTTATAAACAGTGTTGTTAGTGTTTCAGACATGACAATGTGTTCTATGACACCTTAAAGCTCTGTTGACGAATATTAAGTTACTTCAAAATGCGCTAAACCATTTGCATTTGATAGATATTACACAATTAAATCATTGCTAATGAATTGATCAATTTTCAAGACTTCTTTGGTACTTTTACATCTACTTTTAGGTCGTACGTTTTAAAACAAGGTATATTGCACTCTCCTAGTATATTAGATTATGGTCTTTCTGCAACTCTAGGATCCAAGTATCTCCATCCATGTGTTCAGGATGCATTGCCTGACAAAGAAATGCTTCCTGCCGAGAAGCATTGTAGGATGGCCGACGTTGTATTATGTTTGGGGACAAGGTAAACCTTACTTTCTTTTGGGTGAAGTCGGTTTTTCGTTGAACTAGTAATAAATATGTACTTTAACTATTGTTGTTCAACTTTTTTATCTCATCCAATAAACAATAGAACTTGCATTACTGTCATTTTAATGCTGCTTCTGGAACCTTCTTGTGCTTCATGACTTTAAAATAGTTTAAACTTCTGATCCGTGCAGTCTGCAGATAACCCCAGCTTGCAACTTGCCTCTGAAATGTCTTCGTGGTGGTGGAAAAATTGTAATTGTGAATCTTCAGGTACTGTCTTCTGGTTAAGTATATGCTCTTGTTTATAGGTTTGTAGATAATTAGGCTGATAGCATTGCTGATTTACATCAATATAAAATCTAATGATTTCTTAGTTAATTTCTTGGTATCGGACAGAAACATCTATTGTTACCCAAGTGGCCAATATATTCTATTTTCTTCTGTAATGTGTTCGCTAGAATTTTTTTGTTTGTTTTTGCATTTTCCTGGGATTGGGTGCTGAATCTTGGTGGAATGGTTTTCTTAAATACCACTCCAAGATCTTCTGGGATAAAGGAAAGCATCATGCTATGCAACTTGAAAAATAATGAAAACCAGAATAATCTTTTCTGTAATATACTGATATACAGATGTTGTAGTACTAATGTAATAATGACAACAGGACTAACATGTTTCTCAAAGCTATGAAACGGTTTGTGGAATGTGATGTAAGACTTTCGTTGCTAGATTTAGCTGTGTTTGTTGGCAGCTCAAATCTTACTAATGCATCTAATATGCTGTTTGTGCCATGTCTTCTCTTCTTTCGAGACAATGAATTAGTTGTGATTGCTAAATTTGTACGCCATGACAATTCCACCTCTAAATGCCCATTGATCAGTTGAGATTTACTATTGTTTTATTACTGGTTCCAGTGTTGAGCCTCGTTGCTGACACTGAGTGATAATTTGGTCCAACTCTACAGAAAACCCCAAAGGATAAGAAGGCATGTTTGGTGATCCATGGATTGGTGGATAAGGTACTAGTGTATAGTTGGTTATAATTCTCTTATTCTTTTGTCATCCATTTCTGTAATGATTATGCCAAAATTAAAGGGGTTGATAAAAGTATTCGTAGATTGTGTAATTGTGTTATTTAGAATCACCAAGAACTAGGTATATATATACAGGTCAGGTCAGGTCAGGTTTGTCCTATTTAGCATGATCCTCACTAATTAGGATTGATACCAACTACCAGATATGACTATATCTGACTACCTATAGCAGATTTACTGGGATTATAATCTCACTAACATAGGGACTATAATCACACTAACTTAGCTAACAAATAACTAAATCAGACAGCTAAGTAGTAAGACGTGTTATACTGCATGTATTCCAACACTTCCCCTCAAGTTGGTGCGAAGATGTTTTCCATGGCCAGAAAGTTGAACTGTCCCATGTAGAGACTTTTAGTGAAATGATTGGTGGTTGAAATGTATGGCATGCAAATCAGAGCACTTTTTAGTTTCTCTTTGATATAATGCTTGTCAATCTCCACGTGCTTAGTCCAATCGTGTTTGAACTGGATTGTGACTTGTGAGCAATATCTATAGCCGCTTTGCTATCACTATAGAGTTGAATAGGCTTTGGAATGATGATCCTTAGCTCATCCAGTAATTTCTTCAACCAAATCGCTGCACACATTCCATGAGCAATGGCTCGGAATTGTGTTTCTGCACTGCTTCTGGCCACAACCGTTTGTTTCTTGCTCTGCCAAGATATCAGTTTTTGCCAAATATTGAAGTGTAAAATCCTCTTTTATTGATTTAGAATGAACTGAGAACTCTAATATATAGAGTTTAAGATAGCAAAACATGGTAGGTTCCTAAAAGGATACAACTACCTTAAAAGGAATAGAGTAAACTTCCTAGCATCTTCCTAATTAAGATAAATAAGGAAATAACTAGTGTAGCCGTATCTCAACACTCCCCCTCAAGCTTGATGTATGCATTATATAGATCAAGCTTGGACTTCGTATACTGCAGAACTAGGATTTGCTCAAGTTTCTCTTTGCTAAGTAGTCCTCCTTCTGGTTGTGCCACAGCATTATTGGCTCTCGGCTGGTGGCTAATCTTTCCTGATCCCTTATTCCTCAAATGTGGGTGAGTAAGAAGCACTGGTCGAGTGTGTCTATTCCTCAAATCAAATAGCTAAGTAGTAAGACGTGTTAGGCTGTATGTATTCCAACAGTTGGTTATACCAAAATGTCTTGTTCTGCAAAATTGGTTGGCATTTTCTTATACTTCCTTTGATGGACATTACATATTTGCATTCCCTTTAAGAAGCATTCACTAAGATAACGTTTCTGCTGGGTTCTATGCGGCATTTGTGATTCCAAACAATTACAGGTTATCACAGGAGTGATGGAAGCCCTTAGTATGCGAATTCTTCCATTTGTTAGGATCGATGAGTTCCAGATCATCATGACCCAGTCCTTGAGTGCAGGTAACCTCTCAGTTTGTGTTAAGTCGTGGGAGATACACACGCTAATACATGCATGGTAAAGTAACCTCATGATGTCCGCTTATCATGGTGATTGTTTTTTTTTTCTTTTATATTTGTAGTTGTAAAGTATATCCTCCATTGACTCGAAACATATTTATGCACAGAAAGCTCATGATTTTGGGTAGATAAAAGCTCATGATTTTGTAGCCGCTGCAGATAAAAAGTTTGTTAACTGGACAATCCGAGTGGGAAGTGTACATGGATCAAAATCACCGTTGCCATTCATCAAGTCCATTAAGGTGAGATCACTCTGCTAGTTTCCTGTTCAATGGACTTTGTTATTTTCTCAAAGATGTTGCAATTATGGTTCATCAAACAGTATGCTTGCCTGGTGAGACTTTTGTTTTTTTAGCCTTAACCCCTTCATTTATTTTTCATCCAGGTTGCTTTTACTGGTGAGCAAAACTACAAAGCAGCTGTCCTAGATGAACAACCATTTAATCTTAAAAGGTTTGTATAATCCCATTTGTGCCCTCCCAATCCTATTGAGTCTTAAGTACGATTTTAATGTGCATCAGTAAGTGCAATATGAAAATTTTAACCACTTTGGTGATTATGATGAAGAAGTAGATTATGTTTTTAGCTTACCTTGGTCGTTCTTATGCTTCTCCTCACTACACTTTAACTTGTCAGAAGGACCATGACAACGGAGTCATTTGAGATTGTGTTGAATATCAACCTGAGCGACGGATGTGGTTGCGTAGCTACTCAAATCAACATCCCATTCGGACTAAAGGTTATCAAAAGGAACCATGTCGATCTTCTAAACTAGTTTGGACATTGTATTACTGTATTGTCTAAACCTGTACTGTGGGCGCAGGACTCAACCGAGTGCTTGGAGGTTGAGAAGGATATGATAATCCAGAATATGAGGGAGAAGGCAAGCGAAGAATCATCATGGTGTGGACATGCAGCAGTAGTGGAAAGGAAGAGGTTGTTAGAACCGAAATCTGAGGTTACAACCTACTGCATTGTGACCAACATCAAGTCATTCAACATGAGCAATGGAGATGTTGAGAAGGTAAGAGAAGGTTTGAGCGATAGTCGAGTATCACGACCACGATCTTCAAACAACCGGAAGAGGAAGTCAAGAGCATAGTTAGGGAATGCTTTAAATGTGTGTATATAAAAAGGAGAGGAAGTTGATGTGTTGATTGATAGTCGTAGTTTCTGACCAAACAAGTTTATTATCTATCACGTGTTGTGTGAAGTAGTAGTAGTAGTAGTAGCAGTAGTGGGAAAGAGGGATGGGTGAATTTGTTTAGTTGCTGCATTCAGGTCCTTGTTCGAGTATCATGAAAACAGTAAGATGCAAACGGATGGTGGGTTAATGACTTTGGGCATTGTGGTTATGGCAATAATATATAGATACTAGTTAGTTTATCCGCTCTTTGCTGCGGAAGTAAATTGCTTGTGGAAGATGAAAAAACAAGAGTGCTAATGGAAGTAGGCATGGTAACGGGGCAGGTGTATCTTTATTACCATGCATACTTCCATACCCTTTTTTAAATTTATTTTCATTCTCGTACCCATTCGAATAAATATTTTCATACCCATCTCCACAAAATTTGGTATCCCTATCCTCACATTACTTTCACAAAATGTGTTCTACAAACAAATTGTTTCACTGCAAAAAGAGATCTCTATTTCATAATTCAAACTAAATTTAACAATTCGTTCAAAATTAGACTAAATTTGGAAATTTGGCCAAAAACTACTCATTTCTCAACTTTTCTTTTTCATCTCGACTTCTCGTGCACCGAAATTTGAAATAATTTCGTTCCCCGCTCACTCAGTAGACAGAAAGTTGAAACCCTCCCCATTTCCACCGTCCGTCGCATATCGTCTCCACACCTCCGACCGCCTCACTGTCAATTGGCTCGCCCTGAGGTTCTTTACGCTTTCTACTCTCTCGATCTACGGAAAATATTCATGGTGTTAATAGAGTGAAACCGGTGAAAGTTTGGAAGATGGCAAGTGTAGAGAAGCTGCTCGTACAGATCTTCGAGAAGAATAAGTTGATAATTGAGCAGGTCAAGAAGCAATCTGACCTCTTCGATCAGCATCTCGCTTCAAAATGTATCCTCGACGGAATCTCCCCTCCTCCATGGCTTTTCTGCACCTCTGTCTCGTCTGTTTTATCGGATTCAAACGGTAAGTTATAGCGCTCCCGCTTTAGATTTCAGATTATGCTGCACAAATTACCAGATCGATGTGATTTTCAAGTTTAACAACTGTATTAGTACAAGTTTCAGACTCCTTGTATGAGTTATCCGCGTTATTGGCTTGGTTTAGCCCTACATGATTAAAATGCAAACTATGTTGGCAATCTGAGTTTCGGTTACTAATCGAACACAGTAATGGAGTAATTTATATTTTATGTGAATTTGGCCTTTAAGTAGATTTTAGAGAGTGATTTGTACCTGGTTGTTTTGCTAGGGATTTTGAGGAGACTTGTTTATTGAATTCAGTCGTGTGAAAAAATAGGAGCTGCCGCTAATTAGCATGTCTTACTTTATTTCTTATAACCTTATGATTTTCAATCCGACTTTCTCTTTATTTCCGGTTTCTGACTGCCACTGGATGATGTACTCATTGCTCTAAATTCTCAGTCCTGAAGAAGGAGGAGCTCATATCAGAGCTTTTGCTTACGCGTTCTCAACCAGGAAGCATTTACCCTAATAGTCATGACTCCCTTCATGAAAAGCCTTCTGATCATGTTTTGAACGAGGTTCCACCAAATCACTTGGAAGGAGATGGTCATGATGTCAACAAAGCCCCTAATACAGTTGACAGGTCTGCTCTGTCTCAATTGCCTACCACTGACAGTCCCTGTGCTCTTAATCAAGTCCTTGAGCAGGATTCTAGTGTCACATCTCCGCAGGAGTGTAGAGATACCCAAGGTCCTGATAATTTTGCTGATCAAAGTCAATCATTGGTGAGGATTGAAAGATCAAAATCGAGGCAAAGAGCATTGGAGACTCGTAGCTATTTAATACTTGCTAAACGACGAGCAAATGATGAGCCTGAACCTGGTGTCTGTACTAGTCAATATGAAGCAATTTCTACTAAGAGCAAACTGAAAGTGACTGAGTCTTTGAAGAAAGGGCACAACAACGATAATTGTAATTTTGGAACTGGGACGAGGACACCGTGCCTGTCATCCAGTCCTATGAATGAGTTATTCAGTGTTAGCAAGTGTTCAGATATTGCCAAGGTAGATGGTCTTACAGATACTAATGGCAAGTTGATGGACCAGTCTTATTATGATAATCCGATGTCAGCAACAGCCAATCCTACTGCGACTGTGGATGCAGTTTGTGCCGCAGAAGAAGCATATGGTGGTGATTGCAGCATAAATGAAGTTGGTAGTGCTATTCATTCTGATAGAGTTACAAACTCTAGACATTCAAGCATTCGAACTGGACTTGTAAAGGATACATCAGAGGTGGTAACATGCATTCATAATGTAGCTGAAGACTGTAGATCTGAGCAGTCCACTAAAAAATCCTCAAAAGATGCTCATAATGAGAACTCGTTACATGGATGGATCAAACCTTCCTCTGTAATTTCCAATCACAGTCATGCACATCCAAATTCGCAGGCGACGGATGTCAAGAGCATAGAAATGGGGAGCGATGGTGATCTTGTGAGAGTAACAAGCCACGATAATGAAGGCATGCAGCTAGATTTTCCTCTCAGTATTGGGAATCAAGATGATTGTGAGCAAAACCAGGTTCCCCCCCATGCCAATATTGTAATGGACTTGATAAAACCTGCAACTGAAGAACCTGAATCTCAAATCACTAAGATGGGCAATGACAGCATGGGATTACATAAACCAACACAGTCCATAAGCTCCAATCTACAAAATGGCAATGTTTATGGTGGTTCGATAGTAATAGATGTTTCTTCTAACAATGCTGAAGATGCAGATATTGCAGTTGCAGATTCTAATGGATTATCGCAAATACTTCAATCGTCAAGTTTGGTTGAGCAAGAAGTCTGCTTGCTTCCAGCTTTGGGTACACATCCTAGTAGCTTGCCTTGTACTGAAAGCACCAGTCTTGCTGACATGGAAACATTTGGTCCAGTTCCAGCTGAAACAGATTTAAGGTCTCCTGGACCAGTTGCACCTGATTCTGTAACTTCTAGGTCTAATTCAGCTGCCAATACTGGATTGGCCTCAAGGTCAATAAGTGAAGATGCCATGGTGATCGAGCCCAATCAACTTCATTTTGATGACGTGGAGGCTAACCGGGTTTATGATATTGACGGCGAAGACAAGGATGGTTCATTATCACTGAAAAAATCTCCGACAGTACAATCCAGTACCTGTTTATTGACTGAAGTAGCTTCTGTGAGCGACCAAGAAAATCACAAATTATTGCCTGATGCACTTGAGGGCATTGATAGCCAGAAGCACTCTAGGAAGGATTCGTTGCGAGATCTTGTCAGCGACAGTATCAAGTCTGTTGATCCAAGTAATATCAACTTTGTACAGGATCAGAATTTTTTTGATGCTTCTCAAAATCCATATGTTTATAGTTCTGTGATGGGTTCATGGCCTCAATACAAACGCATAAAGATTGCTGATAGGCCAAGTTATGCATGTCCCGCTCCTTCAAGCTTAACTACATTGCCATTTCAGCCCTTCCTAAAACAAAATGTAAGTCTAAGTGCTTTAACACAGTAAGTTTATCGTCCAAACTGCCTTTCTATTTACATATCTTAGCTGCAGGAGGCTATGGGCTCAAATGACTATACACCTGTTGGTGAAAAGAAGCGTGAATATGCGGATGACCATAAAGTACAGCCATGTGAAGTTGTACCATCCACGCTGCGAGTTAGAGAGGTACTTTGCTCATTTTAGAAAATCTAACTTATATCTTAGAATAAGTTTGTTTGTTAGGCAATGGCTCCGAAAATTTGGCCCAGATGACTATTCAGACTTTCATCGTGATCTCCCTTTTTGTGTCAATCAGCAAATATATGCGCTTTACAAACTCTCTCCTCCCATGTTCAAATAGTGACTATTTAATGATTCGTGGATTGTTTTCTAGTTCTGTTTGGTGGACTCGTGATGTTCACTGTGCCTGCCTGAGAAAATAGCATCAGTATCTGTGGTTTTTCTTTTGCTCTTTTGCTGATCAAGTAGAATATATCCAGTTCTTTTCTCAGGTCATAAATGCGATAGCCAGGATTGCCAGTGTCTTTGCTCTCCCGCTACAAGAATGCCTGTTCTCATGGTTACATACATCCAATCGTTATTGGTCTCCTGTTTTTATAAATTGTTGAAGAGTTAGATGACTAACTTAAGCTAATATCACCTCCAAATTATTTCTTTTCCATATATTCATCTTGTCACAAACAGTTAGGATGGGCTGATGACCCTAGGTCAGCTCTACTTAAGTTTACATGGTTCCGTTTGATTACAGCCCTTAACCTAGCTGGGGTAGATTCCAACGTTTGCATTACTTTGAACTGCAACTGCAGTATGACTTTTACCTGAAAGAATATGCAGTATGGCATGAAATACGTTGATTTTAAATACTTCTTTTTATTCATGTTGGTTGCTCTACACGTTTGTGTGATAGGATGAGAATACCTTGGGAGGGAGGGACAGAAGTGAAAGTTCCATTGTCACTTTTACGCATGAACAGCTAGAAGCACCTTCAGTCTCAAGTCTGACAAAGCTGGCTACTGGCTCATCTGAAATATCTTTGTCTGGGCATGCCAAAGTGTCGGATCCAACCAAATTTTCCGAGATGCGAACTTCTGATGAAAGCCAAGTTTCATCACAGGTTTCCGATAGTTTTTATTTGGGAAGCACCTTTTTAACTCGCTCGGACAACATTATCCAGATTGAAAATTCTGATCTTGGAGAGAATAGCAGACCGTCCGATTACTCTGTCGTTTCTCCATTTTCTGTGGATCTGATTGCACCTAATCAAAATTCAGTTGAGTTGGAGAGATTTTTTGTGGAAACGGATGACTCAGTACCTTGTGCTACCAGAAACGGGACAAGCTTTGGCACACTGGACTGTCCGAGCATTGCCCTTGATCATGCTAGTGTTTTGGAGCAGTTTCGCAAATCTGCTTGTTTGCAAACTCCACTGTCCAGTTTTCTGGATACTTGTAAATTACAAAACACTTTAGGTCTAGAACAAACCATCCCGGATGTCTTTTTGGGGAGCTTGGACGTGAAGGGGCACCTTGTTGAGGACGGCGACACCACTAAGCAGTTTGAAGTCAGTGGCCATTGCTTGAATGAAGAACTGCATTGTGCATCTCGTGAGATTCCTCATCCTTACTGCTTACCATCTCCTAATGCTCATTTTCATCAGGAAAGTAGCAAACCTTACATGTCCCCAGTAGGGAGATTCTGGGATGGAATCCCACCAAAATCTCGCAGTTCAGAGAAACGAGCAAGTTCAATTCCAGATCTTCCCAGCATTCAAGAGGAGACTGAGAATATGGATGCCATAACTGATTCAATGCATGATGACATCATTCCAGAAAAGGCAATTAAGGATGCTGAGAGAAAACCACTTACCGAGCTGACTGAATATGCAAATTTTCCAATATCTGTATGTGAAGATGAGAGGTTAGAAGATAGAGATAGTCTTGCATCTGTGAGCACAGAATTCAGTTTGCCTAGCACTTGCAAGATGACAAATTTGAAACCTGGGAATCGGATGCGCACCAGATCGAGATTTGCATATGCAAGTAATGGGAAGGTGAATCCGAGGGTCCGACTTGGATCAGATGGCGTTAGAAGGAATGATGGATCATTACAGAACAGAATCAGTAAACCAAAGTTGTCTAGGAAAAACGAGTCAAGAAAACATAGCTCTGGCGTGTTGGGGAAGGAGCCTAAATGTAACAATATCGTGTCCAATATTACTTCCTTTGTTCCTCTAGTGCAACAAAAGCAAACGGCTGCTGCTATTACAGGTAACCCTGAACTTTGTTCTTTATACCTGTCATTTCATTATCCATGCGTGTAACTACTGACCTTGAGAACAATTTGCTGCTGCGACCTGAAATGTAGTAGTCCTTGATTTGGTCTCCTGGCAATTTTGTCTTCACGTTGATTTCTTATATCTCGAGCATATATGTATTTGACCTGAGAACGGCCTCGTTATACAGCAAGCAATTTGGAAAGTATGCTGAGCTTGGAGTCGCCCATTCTGTCTTCCAATTGTTTCTCGTGTTGCTAATGAAATGTGGTAATACTAAGGTGGTTGGGGAATTAAATCCCATTTTCTTCAGTGTTTAATCGTTGATGAGCACCCTGTCCATAATTTAGTGTGAATTATCGTATCAGTTTCCACAGTTGAAAATATCCATGCATGCAAACTTTTAGCCCCTTCAACATTTTTCATTAGTTGTTAATTTTTTTTTTCTCGAAAGCATTAGTTATTACTTATGTGCCCATTCCATTTAGTGGATAAATGCTAAAAAGTAAGCGCTGCAGAAATGTTTGCTGTAGTGGATATCAATTTCAGTTCCCTTGCTGGCTAAAGACGTATGCTGGAATTGCTTGCCTTTTCTCACAGGGAAGAGGGATATCAAAGTGAAGGCCCTGGAGGCTGCCGAGGCTGCAAAGCAACTTGCTGAAAAGAAAGAAAATGATCGAAGGTTGAAAAAGGAAGCCTTGAAACTTGAGCGGGCAAGGATCGAAGAGCAGAACTTAAGGCAGCTTGAGTTAGAGAAAGAAAGGAAAGAAAAAGAACGGAAGAAAAAGGAGGCTGAGATGGCGGCCAAAAAAAGACAGAGAGAAGAAGAACAGAAGAGGCAAAGAGAAAGGAAAAAGAAGTGTGTTGAAGAAACAAGAAGGCAGAACATGGAACACAGGGAAAAGAGGAACGGGAACAAAGAAGAAATGAAGCCTGGAGCAACGGTATGAGTTGTTCACTACAATCTGATATTCCTGTTTCAAATTCCAGACTTGAAACTTCTCTTTATATGAGGATCGTTCATTTTAGGATGTGAATGCATGTAAAACAAAGGAATCTAAGGAAAACTCAGCAGAACATCTAAGGATAGGGAAGGCAAAGCCAGGTAGTCAAGTACCTAGAGAGACCGAGACGGAGCATACAGACACTCATCTCCCTGCAATTGGCACAAAGAGTCCAAGTATTGCAACTGAAGCTTGTGATGCGATGAGCAATTCTGGTGATAAATCAAAGGTCCGCAACTTCAGTTACTGGAATTTCTTCATTACAGATTTTTGCTGATCTTTTTCTGTTGGCAGATTATATTCTTTTAAGTTGCATCCAGTGTTGGTATAAAAGAATATCTCATAATCTAGCATTTCCCAACTCAGCATTTAACTTGTTACTGTGCTTGTAGAACATCTGGTATTATGGATCATCACGCTGATAGTATGTTGTTTAGCTTATGCCTGATGCTCCTAATTTTTGTTAGGTGATAAATGAAATATGCGAGAGAAAAGAGAAAGACAGCTTGGTTTCCAACATGATACCTGAAGAATCATACGCAATATCTCCATACAAAGGCTCAGATGATGAGGATGAGTACGATGATGATAATAAGGAGAATACGAAGTTTGTTCCTTCCTGGGCCAGGTGTGTTCATTTAGTCTTTGCCATTTCATTTAAAATTGTCGTCCGATGCTCTTATCAGTCCGAGAGCACAGAGTGCATATTCGTTGTTCAAGGCAAGCTGTTATTTCCCTGGTAACTGTATAGTAGTGTACAACTTGTGTCGTAATGATACGGTAAAGAATCACCCCTTATCCTAATGTGGTCAATGCAGAAAGCGTAGCATATCATTGGCTATCTTGTCCCAGCAGACGATAGATCCGGAATCAATCTTCCCACCTGAAAGCTTTTGCAGTAGAGACAAAGGTAAGATGTCAATTCCTGCTGAACGCATAGAAAAATTGCTGCTCTTTCTCTATTGAAGATTAAGAATACATTTGTTTTTTCCCTAGTTATGTTGCCTAGAAAAATCAGGCACCTTGAGGTATTACCAGGCCGTTTAAAAAAAAAGTGAAAGGTTCCCACGTTCAGACCTCATTGAGCTAGTTTCCATCAGTTAAAAAGGTCTCTTCTGCCTTCCATATCCATCTCATTCATATAATCCGTAAATGCATTGCTCTCTTTTGTAGTTAGTTTGAGTTACCAAGACTGAAGTACCCATTCTCCATGCTTCTTCTTCTTCACTTGCAGAATCAATTCCGGAAGGTGGAGACTGTAATTGTGCAGTTTTTGTGTCTGTGTAGATGATACGATCTCCCTTCTTAACAAAAGCAACTCGTCTTAAGGGAGACAACCAAAAGGTTAGCTGAGGCTGGGTTTGATTGTTGTAATACCAACTAGCGAAAGTCAAACAAACGTGTTGTCTCCAAGATGTAAATATGAAAATTCTGATGGCGAGAGGCTCAAATCTGAATGCAACATTTGGTTTAGTTGTTTGATAAAGTCCACAAGGCAAAGGGGTGAGTTCGGATGGATTGTGTTATAATTTGGTCGGCCGTGTAACGGCTATCTGATGTGGATAAACTATGAAGATAATGTGGATTATTATTTAACTAGTGCTGGAGGTCGTGGACCCTTTACATAAAATCACATGGCCTGTCTCTTTGACTCCCCAAATATTACTGAATTCTCATCAGTAGGTTCACATGTGCCCATTTTTCTTTATAAACAACAACTGCCTTATTTAAGCTCATGGATTTTGTTCCTATCATAACGTCTATTTCCTTCTCTAAATTCAAATGCAAACAGTACAAGTCCTCATGGAATTCAGCGCCACTAGCAAGGAATTTGGCATTCCCCGTGCCAAGTCGGATTACTGTATGTGAGTGTTTATTTATTTTGCTAATTCATCTACAGTATAAACGCATACGTATTATTGTCTTTGCCCTCTGCTATAATCAATATTCAGTAGACATATTCAACTGCTGGATAATAAGGTTTCTAATTTGTAGCAAGTAATTTGCAGTCATATAATAATGATTTTTATTATAAAGTAGGAAAATGATGAAGAGGAAGGCACCAACTTAAATAACGGTCTCTTTTGAAATTTTGTTGCAGAGCGAGCGCACAGGGACAAATAATACGAACCAAACTGGATCCCACTCCGGTATTCGACCCAGTCAATTTGGACTGGACCCTGGACCCGCTCTCTTTATGCGGCATCGTTTCTGTTATTTTGTTTTCCCTTTTTCCTTTTTTTTTTTAAAAAAAAATTTCAAGCAACGACGCGCCCATATTCTCTTTCCGTTTAAACTCCAACATCTTTCCCACCCAAATACAGAGATTCCCACACCACTATTCAGTATTCAGTATTATTCACTTCTTTCTCTCAAATCCTCTTCTCTTCTCTTCAAACTCCAAATCTTTAATTCTCACCGCCGATCAAGATTCGATGCTTCCATCCGCCTCATTCCTTCTCTTCCTCTTCCTCTTCGTCACATCCTCCGCCGCCGCTGGAGCCGCCAACTACACCTTCGACTTTGACTTCCCATCCCTCGCCGTCCGCAACCTCACCCTCCTCGGCGACTCCTACTTCCGCGACGGCGTGGTCGGCCTCACCCGCGAAGTCACCGTCCCTACATCAAGCTCCGGCTCCGTCATCTACAACAACCCCATTCCCTTCTCCGACTCGGATTCTCCTCCCTCCGCCGCTTCTTTCTCCTCAAGATTCACCTTCTCCGTCGCCAACGTCAACCCCAGCTCTTTCGGCGACGGCCTCGCTTTCTTCCTCTCCCGCGACAACCAGACTATGGGCAGTCCCGGCGGTTACCTTGGCCTCGTCAACGCCTCCCTGTTGACCAAGAACAAGTTCGTCGCCGTGGAATTCGACACTCGGGTGGACCCCCACTTCGGCGACCCCAACGAGAACCACGTCGGCTTAGACATCGACAGCCTGATTTCCGTCAAGACGGCGGATCCATTAACCCAGGGGATCGATTTGAAGAGTGGGGATCCAATCACCGCCTGGGTTGACTACGACGTCGGCGACCTTAACAATCCCACCGCTGCAGCAGCAATCTTGCAAGTGTTCTTGAGCTACTCCAGTACTTCCAAGCCCCAAGATCCTCTGTTATCCGTCGACGTAGACCTCTCAGACTACCTCAAAGGAGACATGTACGTCGGATTCTCGGGCTCCACTGAAGGATCCACGGAGCTCCACTCGATTCATAATTGGAGCTTCAACATGACGAGACAAGAATTATCGCCATCGTCACTAAGGCCAAGATCCACGATTCCTCACAACGTCTCCGAAAGCTCGATCATCATAACCTCTCCGGATATTCCGTCTTCTTCCAACCCTAAAAACAAGAACCACAAGAAGCTCGGATTAGGGCTCGGAATCGCCGGGCCATCTTTCTTCTGCGCGTTTCTGGTGGTATTCGGGTACATTTCATTCAAGAAATTGCAGAGGATGAGAAGTAGTACCGGGAAAACAGAGCTTGTGACGGGGCGTCCGAAGGAATTCAATTACAGAGAACTGAGCTCTGCGACGAGAGGGTTCCATGCCAGCAGAATAATCGGGAAGGGAGCGTTTGGGAACGTCTACAAGGCGTTCTTCGTCTCGACGGGAACACTCGCCGCCGTGAAGAGATCGAAACACTCACACGAAGGGAAAACAGAGTTCCTAGCTGAGTTGTCAATCATCGCCGGCCTCCGCCATAAGAACCTCGTCCAGCTGCTCGGCTGGTGCGTCGAGAAAGGAGAGCTACTGTTGGTGTACGAGTTCATGCCTCACAGCAGCCTGGACAAGGTCCTCCACCACCAGGACTCCTCCTCCTCCGGCGGGCTGTCGTGGGCGCAGCGGCGGAACGTAGCGGTGGGGCTAGCGTCGGCGCTGACGTATCTACACGAAGAGTGCGAGAAGCAGGTGATACACAGGGACATAAAATCGAGCAACGTGATGCTGGACGTGCATTACAAGGCGAGGTTAGGGGATTTCGGATTGGCTAGGCTGATGGAGCATGATAAGAGCCCAGTGTCAACTCTGACAGCAGGGACGATGGGGTATTTGGCTCCGGAATATCTGCACTACGGGAAGGCGACGGAGAAGACTGATGTGTTTAGCTACGGGGTAGTGTTACTGGAAGTGGGTTGCGGGAGGAGGCCGATAGAGAGGGAGTCGGAGAGTCAGAAGATGGTGAATCTGGTGGATTGGGTTTGGGGTTTGTACGGTGAAGGGAAATTGTTGGAAGCTGCTGATGAGAGGTTGAATGGCGAGTTCGATGTTGAGGAGATGAGGAAGATGCTTATGATTGGACTGAGCTGTGCGAATCCTGATAGTGGGGAGAGGCCGAATATGAGGAAGGTGCTTCAGATGCTGAATGGGGAAGTTGAGGTTAAGGCTCTTGCTAAGACTAAGCCTACTCTTACTTTCTCTTCTGGGTTCACTCTCTCGCTCCAGGATATTACCTCTGACTCTGAATACTAGATTTCATGCTTGTTACTTCTGCTGATACAGCCAGTGAGTGAGTGGAGTGCTATAGTTAGTTGTTGATTCTTTCAATCCCCTTTCTTCTATCTTTCTTGGTTTGCTATATACACTAGTGTTCTTTCCCATACAAGTTCAAAATAAAATGTAGCTATTGAACTGAAATTGAAAGTAAAACGCCATTGTTGAGATGCATTTTTTATAGGCAGAGCAGAGAGAACTTGAAAGTAATTTAGTAAGGAAATTATGAAGGGGGTAATGTCAAGTAATAGAGAATTTGAAAGTAATCTAGTAATGAAACTAGGAAGGGGGTAATCATAAGTAATCGTGAAGTACTACATCAGCAAGTAGAGAATGACGAGGACACCGCCAAGAGCAGTGATGAAGTAGGAGGCAATGGTGGTTTTAACGGTTGAATTAATGGCCGGCGGCCAGTTTAGACCATCCCATATCAGATCCTTACTACCAGGAGCAGGGCTTGGTCCTGTATCTTGTTGTTCGTCGTCCATGACTCGGACCACCAGCTTCTGTCCGGCAATGCAGCTCCCGGCCTGGCCGCTGATGAAGTAGAATAGACCTGGCCGATCTAACTGGAAAGTGGTGTTTTCAAGCCGGAGGATTGGATGGGAGAGGATGCAGTTGGAGTAGGCAATGGAGTTAACTAGCAGCACCGAGTCAGATTCATTGCTGCTGTAAACGAAAACTGAAAGCATTGTGTGTTAACTAGGAGGAGTATGTTTAGCAAGGGAGGAAGGTATTACTACTACTATTATTATTATTATTATTATTATTCAGAAAATGCTTACGGAGGGAATCGCCGACGTGGAATCTGTTTTGAGTAGCCCATTGGTTGTAGTACAAGGAGTGGGACCCGGTGTCCGGTGGTGGTGGGGCCCAGCCTCTGCTGCCTCCTACTCGGAACTGACGAGAATGATTCACGACGGCGGAGCCGGAGAGGAACATAAACAACAGCAGAGTGATGAAGAGGTGGGTAGTAGTGGTCATTTTTTGATTTCCTGCTTTTCTGGTGGTTGTACTTATCAATTGGATTTGGAAATGGAATTTATTTAACAAAGGACCAGAAAGACTACGGCAACTGAATTGAGCGGTTAGGACAACAGCTTACCCCGCAGACGTGCCCGGAAAATATGGGTGGCTTGGCTAACCACGTTGGGATCTTATGCCTCATCTACCCAAAAAAGTTAGGAGGCTTTATTTTTGCTTTATAATTGTTCCGCTAGTTAGCGGAAATCCTAAATTTTAATCGATTGATTGTCGTAGTTTTTAATATATTTTAAGTGATAGTTTAGATATAAATTGAATTTTCATCTCTCGTAATCTCCATGTATATCTCTTTAAGATTCATAGTTAGAATGTTCCAACATCACAAATATACAGTGGGCGAACTATACCGCAAAGACTTTTATCAACTTACTCATCCGTAAACTGTCAAATCTATTAAACTGTCCATGTAACCAAAGAAGAACTATTATAAAGTATCAAAATGAATAAATACGATATACATTATTGATGGATTAAAAGCTAAAGAAAAATTGTCAAAAACAGCGGCAACAAAAACTACTAAATTCAACCAACACTAGAATATTCAATAACAAAGCAAAGTGTATATACCAAACACAAACACCATGTAAAAAAAAGATAAATTTATGTCATGTTGTAACTTCTCTACCCGGTGTTTAAGCCAAATCCTATTCACAAACACCTCAATTATATTCATGACAGAAAAATACCTTTTAACCAAGAATTCCAACCAAATAATTCATTAATGAAAGAAAGGACAACTTATAATGGACTTTTCTGTTACGACTATAAGAGAGTGACCATGTAACTTTTCTTTTGTTATACCCATGCTGTGGTGTATTAAACTATTATTTGTCATAGTTAAGAGTGGTTAGTAGCAAATAAACTAAAAAGACAAAATAAAAGGATAAAAATATGTAAGATTGAAAACTACATGAGTATTAATTTCCATCCCTTGACCAAGTATCCGTGCTCATGTATCATAATGAAATATATTCATATTAGGAAACAATTAGTTCATTAGATAATGACTCTAACTCGATTAACCTATAAAAATGCAATCTCAACTGTCTCATTAAAAGATTATTAAAAAAAGGATCATGTTTTTTGTTATTCTTAGGTTTGATTAGTATGTCTAATCCAACCTAACCTTATTAGTATTTTGAATTGTTCCTGCTAAAAGAGTCTTGAAAGAAAGATCATGTTATATGGAATATGTTTAAGTTCGATGGATATGTCCAATTCAAACAGATGTAACCCGATTAGGGTTCCGAATAGGTCTAGAGATAATGAATCATAACCGGATTAACTTACGAAAATCTAACATAAATTGTCTTGTTGAAACAATCTTTCAAAATGTAACCTCGTATGCCCGATAATTGAACTGTTTTAGGCACACTTATTGCTTTAGCTGTCATATATTAGATTGATTTAAGATGTTTTATATACTTTACAACGATTTGTGATTTTGAATGAACTGCATATTTGCTTCGTTTATGATGGCAGCGTGTGATTGAATATGTTTGAAAATATTTAATGCGATGTATATGTTGGTTATCCTCACCATAGCGTCATGACATTCAATATTAGATGAATTGTTTTCCACAAAAAAACAGTAAAATGTACGAAAAATGATATCGTTGGACTCAAAAAATCGTAACAAACAACAATAGTGAAGGCCATAATTTATTTTGAGTAACATACAAAATCTTATGGAAGAAAAATTAATTAAAAGGGAGAAACAAAATAGGAGATTAAAACAATTAATAAGGCTATTTTTTGCAATAGAAAGTGGTTTGTGAACAAAAAGAAGTTTTATGAAAAAAAACTCTACCCTTATACACCCAGAATATAGGTGTCCATTGCAATATTTGTTCAAAATTTGTGCAAGCATGGATGTCTTTAAAATAATTGATTGAATGATATAAATTATAAACAATAATATGTAAAATGTAACATCAATTGATACATTAAAAATTATTGAAAGAAGGATTATGTTGAGTTATAATTGGGTTTGATTGATACGTCCCATTCAAACCAACTCAACCCTATTAGTATTCTAGATTATTCTTGTCAAAAGAATATTGTAAGAACGACCGTGTTAGATGGACTGTGAGGTTTGATAGGTATGTTTAATTCAAACTGACTTAACCCGATTAAGTTTTTGAATAAGTCCAGACCCTCAAATTAAGAAAATGTAAGCACAGTTGTGGTGTTAAAACAATATTGAAAGAAGATTGAGTTAAAGTGATTTTATATAGTTTACAAATAAACAACATATTAGTCTCATTTAGTATGACGTGTGAACAATATAATTGAATATATTTGAAAATGTTGAATATGATGTGCATGTTCGTTATCTTTTCCAATATAACTTTCTATATTAGATGGATTGTTTTTCTAAAATTCAGTTAAACAAAACAAAATTGATATCATTGTGAATGACATATAAAACATTATAGAAGAAAAATTAATTAAAATGAGGAGAAAATAGAGGTTCAAGATAATTAATGAATTTTTTTATTGCAATAAAATAATTTATATAAACAATAAAAATTATTTGAAAAAAAAACTTATTCTAAATTTAAGAAACCTTCAAAAAATTTATATAGCAAATTCAATTTCTCATTCTCCAAAGGCTCATGTGGCGAATTAAATTTCTAAATATAGTTATAGAGATAATAAAACAACATAGTGTGAAACAAACAACACTAAATTCATTCCTGTCAGCTGCAATGGTGTTTGTCTCCTTCAATTTGCAAGCAAGTTAGTCTGACCCCTTCATCTGCTGCTGGGTGGTAAAATGAAGAAAAAGTGGACTTCTTTCCTCCTGATATGACTCATTTAGCAAGCACCAGCACCACCCCTCCTCTCGCTTCTCCTTACTGCTTGTCGACGGGGAACTTTCAAACGTTCTCACTGCTCGGCCGGCTTGCATTTGCAGAATGAGCAATGCACTACTTGGACAAGTCCTTCTATATGCTTCATCATTTTGGCATTGCAGTGGTAGTACGGACCAGCCTAGCTGCAAACGCTCCATCTAGCGAATGTTTCACCGGGTGGGATGAGAAGTAACCCCGATCCGTCACAAAAGAAGCTGGAACCCATCTCTCAACTGGATCTATGCGAAATTCCTGCCATTATATCATAAACAGAACCATTTGTCAAACGAATGCACGGTTCCTTACTAATACATTTCCCAAGATAGTCCGACCCAAAGCGAGAAAGAATATCAGAATGAATGTTTCTTACAGGATGCCTGAGGAGAAATGCTTCCACTCTTTCTTCATTTTCTTCTGGATCTATCGAACAGGTACTATATACTAGTACTCCATCAGGCTTTACCAACCTGCAATTGTCATAAAAACCAAATCAGATAACCCCATACTGCCTATACAACAGACGGTGTATGGCAAGAACAGAAGAAGAATTTGTATCGTACGCAGAAGCTGCATTCAGGAGCTCATCCTGCAGAATCTTAAGTTCTTCCAGATCCTCTAGCCTTCTGTTCCATCTCAAATCTGCCCTCTTCACAATCCAACCAATTTGCAAAATTCTCTCAGAATGGGATATAGAGCATATATTTTGCCATATGACAACAAATTGTGTACAGTTACAAATACCTTGGAGAGAACACCAAGCCCAGAACATGGAACATCCAGCAAAACTTTATCATATTTCTCTTTAGTTTGCTCCTAAGAAGTTGCCATAGGATATAGATGTGTCAAGTATAGATTTGTTCTTCTGCCCACTTAAGAGTCTTTTCAACTGTCATGTCACTACAACTTACGGAAAATTCACGAAGATCAGCAGCTACTGTAGTGATCATCCTATCAACTTGATGCACCTTGGCGGTCTCCTTAAGAATTCGCAACCGGCCTTTGTTCACATCAATTGCATATACCTTGCCTACAGACATAAACCGTTGACATGATCAACTAGTAATGACAGATACCACTAGTTGTTTCTTGTTGAAGCTAACTGAACCAATTATCCAAAATGAAAAGATCTTGGGATATTCCTAGTATATAGCAGAATGCATTCAGCATTTTTTTCAGAAAGAAACCTTTATTTTTCATCAAAGATGCCATATAAAGTGTCTTCCCTCCAGGAGCTGCACAACAGTCGATAATGGTCTCATTTGGTTGAGGATCCACAACAGAAACTACCATGCCTGCAATAAATTGCCACAATGTTCAAAGAAGAATCTGCGAAGTTTAACTGCAGCTTCGAAGGTCATTTCAGTTTCACTATATTCTCCCTTCTCTTGCATTTGTTTTAGTGTATCAAGTTATTATCAGAACATCAAATTTATTCTAATAATATCACCAACTGCTGCTTAGTTGATTCTGTCAAACACTAAGCCACAGGGAACTTACATAAAGCAGAACGAGATTGATCATTAAAGAAAATACTTCTACATCCTATCTGTTCAACAAAGGGTGATAAATATTTAGGCCTTATTGCACTTATGATTTCTGTTTCCTTCTTTTGACAATATTCCAGAAGACAGGAAGAGTATGACCTGCACTCTCATCCTGAACTGCACATAGACCTTGCTTCAGCAATCCAGCTTGTAAAACTGTCTGAAGAGAGGTAATAACTCAAATCAGAAGCTTTTTTTAAAAAAACAACTCAAATCAGAAGCCTGGACATGGATAAGTGGAAATACAGCTTTAGGTAGATAAGAGGCAATAGAGCCTTGCAGCAGGATGAAGTAAAAAGACAGGTATGCTTTCTTGTGACAAGATAACTGTTCATTCACATTCATTTCTGACTGATTGTATCCATTTTACTCAGCCAAATTTTTGTACGAGCTGGAAACCATAAAACCGCACTAAAATCTTAATAACATTTCAAGATACATTTCAGAACTACACTTTGAAATGTGGCGATCGTAACTATGCATCAGGTGGAAATATTGATCATAGAAGGACTTCAAAAATTGTGCAATACCTGCAATCCAGTTTTCATCCGGACAAAATCATCCAAATGCAAAGAGAGCTCATAAGGTACCTGGATCTCAAGGCCAGGAAATCAATAATCGAAAAGAAGTATCAACAGCAGAAGGGCAACATAAGACACTCTTGAAGTCAACATCTGCAAGAACAAGTCTGGATGCACACGCCCACTAGGAGCATGTGACGCGCACATGCAAAGAAAAAGGCAAAAAGGCCAGAACTTTTTCCTTTAAAGGGTCCTTATTTTCATATAATGCTATTTTTGTTTACGGATATATAGTGCTAAATATTATGATGATGCACTTTGCTTTAGGCACACAATAAAGTGATCTTTGGAGTGCTAAGACAAAAAAAGAAAAGAATACAGATCATGTACCTTCAACAGATCAAGTTGCTTCACAAGGTCAGCTCTTGCAACTCCTTTTCCACAGTTTGCCCTGATAAAAGTATGCGAATAAAGCTATAAGAAGTACTAAAAGATCAAGATATATGACAACAAACAACAAAATTTACTACCTTAAGCTGAAACTGGGGTCACTGTTGTTCCAAACCAGTAACCTAACTGTATCTTCTTGGCCAATATACTTAGTCCAACGCCTAACCATCCACTATCAACGGAAAATAACATAAGCATTAGAAAGGACATCCTTCTACAACATTGGCACTCACAAACTACCGCATACGCAAATCATTTTTCACATTAATGCATTCAGGCTTATGCCAAGCAGTGTGCAGTTCCTTCTATGGTTCTACCCTATTAATCAAAGCAAACTTAGACAAGCAACATCTTGATTGTCAATGGTTTATGACTACCAACTTCATGAGTTCTTGTTTCTTTGCTCCTGAAAATCTGAGTAAGCCAGAACGTATATGTGATTTTCAACAAAAAACATTTCCTTTGCCTGAATTTACATTATACAGCATTCAATTATTCTTCACCCTTAACTTTGAAGACTGACAAAAACCAAGGGTTGAGGGTACTAACTCACCACAGGATGAGAATGAATAGTGGCAAGAGCACGTGCTTGTGCCCGATCATCACCTTCAGCTTTGGGTAGAGGAAGGGAGTCACTTTCCTGCAATGAAGAAGAAGCAGTTCATTTTACATTATGACCCTTGGCACACATCATATATAATCCTGAACAATAATAAATTGTATTGACCCCCGATTAATGGTAGGAAGCAACAAACCTTGAGCAACAATAGCTTTCTAAGAATGCCATTGACCAGATTACCAGCACCAGGTCTAAGGGCAAGCTTTGCTAGTCTAACGTTCTGCACTGGACAGAAAGCCGGAATTAATAAACACCTGATGCACTTAATCCTGGAAAACCACTAACCAGAAATGAAAAAATAGCTTCAATTCAATGACAAAAGAATTACAAAAACCCTAGTATAGACTTGGGCTGGGTAAAAATTACCATAAAGTCACCCTTTGGTGATTTCCAGGCACAAACTGCTAGCACCCTTGGGTGATTAAGAACATAAGTGCATATGTATTCACACACAAATTGTTTATCCACGTATGAAGTAAATGAGTAACAAAGAATACGTTCTCGAGACTGTCCATGATTAATAAATTTTCAGTTGACAAAGTATATCCTTTTTCAGTGAATAATGGAGAGTTTTAACAAATTGAGAAGTAGAGAAGTAATAAAGACAAAAACTGTAACAGGTTTAGCTCATCTACTTATTAGTAACAAATAGTTTTACCTCATCCACAACAGCATAGGGTGGCATTTCTAGCTTCAGAATTTCGTAAAATCCAATCCGGAGGATCTGCCAAGGCAATGTCAAAGACTGGTCAATCTAGGCTGTCATCATCTAAAAAGTAGGCGAAATCGGTTCCATATGTAAAAAGTATTATGTGTATATGTAACTGGAAACTGGTCAGCATCAAAACAGCCATAACAAGCATGCATAACTATAGCAAAACAAGTTACGACTTGTCTAAAAAGGAATAATAGCTAGGGAAAGCAGAAATGAACAAATACGTCAACCAGTTCACTTAGTGTAGATGCAAACCATACTACCTGCACGAGAAGAGGTTCCATTCTCCTAAATATCTTGTCATCATGGCACAATGAGCAAATTAAGTGATCAATATACTTCCTCCAACGAATGGTACCTCCAACTACATCCGTGACCTGCAAAGTTTTTAATTCAATATAAGCGTGCTGTGCTGCAACAAGATAGAGCCTTACTCTATGATTTTCTTCTCAAAAGTAAAATCCAAATGCCCCTTGTATCTACCAATCTAAGGTCTCGATCATCCAACTCCTTGGTACGAAATCCAAGCGTTCTTCCGACATATCCCATTTCATTCTCGCCAGAACCTTTTCCCTTCTCATTCAATAAGTCAGCAAATGCACCACCCATCTCTATTCTCATCAACCTTACAGCAGACACTGCACCAACCAAATCCAAATTCTCACAATAAGCTTTTAGCAACCAGGCAGGCTATTATTCCAGGAAGCAATGGAACCCGTCAAAAATAAACAGATTGAACATAATTTCAAAATGACAAAATTCAATCAAATGCTGCAGAAAAAAAGAGGAGCTTAGCAAATACCAGCTCTGTGAGGGGAAACCTCCAAATTCAACTTCTGGGTTTCTCTCGGGGTTCTAACTGCACTGAGAACCATGATATATCATGTCCAAACTAAAAACAACAAGAATTGACTACGGAATATCATCATTTCCTCTGCATGTTTTTGTATGAGCAAACACAACACAGATAACTGATGTTTTACCGTTTTTAGGGATGGAAACTGATGTCTTGAGCTTGTGGGCTGTCTTTGAGAATCTCTGCGGTCTGGGGGCTGCGGCGTCCCGCGTCTCAGCAATAAGACAGGCATGGAGGGAAAGCGGATGCGCCATATTTCCAAGCTCAAACTCCAGCAAGCATCCGGACTACTCACTGCTGAGGGAGTAGATAAAATAGCGGAGAGATAATAGAGATTTTTCTTTACAGGATGTGGGCTGAATTTGTGCCTGAATTGGACCCTTCATGCAGTGGTATAGGCTTCGGCCTTATGGAATTTTGGGCTATTTTAGGCCCTATACGAGTTCCATTTCGATCATACGGGCCCTGCACTCTCTTCCTCTTGAAAGTGATCAAATGCACAGCTTATTGCTTGATCAGCAGTGTTGCATTGGGAGCTCAAAGATGAATATATGAGTTTATACTAGCTAGTGCTATGTACTGTTGCTACAAAACCAGTGTGATTAAGGTAAGTATGTTGGATGAAGTTAAAGCATGGAAGAATACTGCTACAACTTGAAGCAGAAAAATCAAAGATAACTAACTCCTTTGGAATCATGCATCCTTGAAACAATAACATTTCTTACATGTTGCAAGTTTTTGTAAACGTAGTGATTCACGAACCGAAAAAAAAAGAAGGAATAGCATGTTGTGAGTTGTAACTGAAAGATGTTTGATGGAACACAGCAGCAGCCAATGTTGGAGAAATGATGTTGTCTCTCTGTCTGTTCATCAAAATAGGGAGGCAGGCAGGGAATCTGCTGATGGGATATCCTTCTTCCACCTTGCCAATTGGCTAGTGTATTATTATTTAGGTTAGGAAGGGAAAGGGCATTTCATTTTGGTTGCTGTCAAGGCAGACAGAATCCAGGAAAGATGAATAATGGTGGCAGAGATTTGTTATTATATACAATGTGATTTGAATAACAGTGACATATATGAAACGTAATTAATGGAAATATGAAGCCAAAGTGCAGTGAAAATTGCAATAGCTTGTGTTATGGTAATAATGCTGCTGCCTTGATATCGGCAGCCATCCAAGTGCAGCAACGCAACAGCAAACTAGACATTTGAAAACAGTACTTGTCTCAGATCTTCTTCATATTTTTATTTAAGCGTGGGAATCCAGCCACGCTTTTAGTGATTGTATATTTGTAATAATAAAGGCAAAATCCCAGATTGCAGTCCAATGAGCTGGCACCTTGTTCTTTTCTCTTGGGTTTGGTTGCCAGTTGCCACCTGGATTTCATTCAATTATATTTATTATTATTTTCACACTTAAACAGAACAACCTTATACACCTCTTGTTAAGAATCTTCTGATGAACACCTTCTGCTTACCATCACCTCAGTAATCCAAAAAGAAAGTCTACGGAGCCAAGATCCATGTGTACGTGGTATGTATAGGACATGTGTGAAAATGTACATTCATACAAGTGAATATACATGTATGCCGTGTGTATAATTTATAATTTATAGTTTTTAATGATTTTAATTCTTTTTTAAATTGATTAAATGCCTGTATTTTCTTCTATACCGATTTGTGTTCCATATTTTGCAAACAAGGCTGGGGGGAATTAATTGCTCTGCTGGTACACCCACCATTCATTATTTATCTGTGGGTTGCTTCCTTTTTAGTTTAGTTTAAACTTTAAAGCATTTGTTTTTGTTTCTCTTATTTCTCATCAATTAAATTAATTATTATGTAAAGTTTCTCTCTCTTTTTGGCTATTAATTAACTGTAAAATAGACACAAAAGATGGTGTTTTTTTGTTTGCAATTAAGAATGATAATCAAGGTCGAATTTGAATATAACCGGATATTTTTAGGGTATGGGTAAATTCGAAAATTGTTTTATACTGTTATATGAGGGTATGGATATTGAAGTATCTTACTAGAACCTGAATTTGAACGATCTGATCAAAATTTTTATTAAAATATATTTATTTATAAAATAGTGGATTTTTTTATTTTTAATAGTTATGGTATATGAGATAATGATATATTAGAGTTTTATAATTTGATATGGGTCCATTAGTGTTTTGTAAATTTTAATTGTTTGAAAAAATAAAATAATTTTTTAATGTTTTTTTGCTTTAAACTTTAAAAGTTTTTTCCCATCATGGATATAACTAAAACCATTTGAAAATTTACAGTGGGTACTACATAACATTTAGTAACTGATAGGTACGGTCACAATATTACCCGAATCAGAAACTATGATAAATAAGTAATGGATATCAACTATTCGTATTCGAATTCGAAGTCAGTGAGTCTATTTGTAATCTCGTAAATGAATGAGGATGAAAAAGGAAAGTGAAATGAGTGATTTTACAGCCCACAACCCAGTGCTAGCAAGGCAATGCATCTGTATCCCAACAACTCACGACATTTGCCAGCTCATTCCTCCGTGCCCTTTCTTTTCTCAAAGCCACCACCACGTCGTAGCTGACGACGGACGCTCACCATACTGACGGATCATTTTTTCCGTTAACGTCAAATGCCAGAATACGGACAGGCCCATCTGAGCCCAATTAATATTATCTCTCTCTTTCTCCAGGAAAGTGAAAAACTACTCTCTCTGTTTCTTCCATTTCCTCTCTCTTCCTGCCTTTTTTCATTCTCTTCCTTTTCCTCCTCCTCTCTCTCTCTCTCTCTCTCTTTCTCTCACTAGCCTTTTTCTCCAGCTTGCTCAAGCTTTCTCTCACTAGAATTCATGTCGGTATGTTAGCTTCTTCTCTTTACCTCCCTGTTGTTCCATGGCTCTAGTTAGCCTATTGGCGTTGTCAAGCTCGTCACCTGTTCTCTTTTCTTGGCGGCTCTTTTTAAGTTATTTGATTTCAGGGCTGTTTACGATTCATTGATTGTTTTCTGTTCAAATTTTTTTTTTGGTTTTGCTTTGGGTTCTTGCAGATGATGTGAAACCAAAGATTCTTATTATGTTAGCTTGTTTTATCCCTCAATTATGTGGGATTTGATTCTTTTGGTATCTTGTATTGTTCCTCGGGTCTGGAGGCTGCAATCAACTGTATTGACTTGAATTGTGGAACCAAGAGACGTATTTTGTGCTGATCTTTCTGTGCTTCGATCATACAGCCCATCTGATTTGATTTGTGATTGATGAATCAATATAATTACGGGCTTGCTGTTTCAGCTGCGTTGCGTTTTTTATTCAGACAACTTTTCTTCTTCTTTGTTTTGCTGCCGAATCCCGTCTCCCCGTAGCTTAGAAACTGGCAATCTGTTCCCCTATGGTTAAGAATGCTATTTGATATGGAACCATTTCTAACTCTTTAATATTGTTTGATCTTTCTTGTTTGATTGTGTTGCCGCCGTTGCTAGTTTAAGGCCTCAAAGTATTGGTGTTTAAGAAAACGAAGCCTTTTTTGTTGGAAAATAGTAGCCTAGTTTGAGCAAGTCATATGAACTTTGTATTTCCCGGGCGACACAGTGAATTACTTCTATTGCAGTTTGGAGGATATCTTACTTGTTTAACTCAGTTATGGTAAACTGTTACAAATAATGAGTTCATGAATTTGCACTAGATGGAACTCCAAGATATCAAAGCTATCTCAATTAGATGATTTTGGTTTGCTTTGGTATGCCATTGATCGATATAAGTTCATATATGCAGTAATGAAAGGTTATTGCTTTCCCTTTGATTGAGAATGAATGGTTAATTCTTTGCTGTTTCTGCTGGTTATAATTGAGTGTTCTTCTTTAGAACCAAAGTCTGGTGGATATGTGAGATGTTAAAAACTCAGAGTGTGAACGGACTATTCATTTCTGTAATGCTGTTTCTTTTACTAACTGCTCCTCTTATCATTAAGAGTTAAATGTTTTCTTTTACCGGTGTTTGTAATAGGACGCAGGTAGGCCATTGCCAAAATTCGGTGAATGGGATGTTAATGATCCTGCTTCAGCCGAAGGCTTTACTGTGATCTTTAATAAGGCTAGGAATGAGAAGAAAACAGGTGGCAAACCCGAGTCGCCTGGGAAGAGTGAATCTAATACTAAGGGTCCAATCGAGCATGGAAAGCCTCCTGCTGTAAGTAGTGTGGTCTTTTTCATCCTCATTTGTTAATGTTCCTTCACAGTCAACACCACAGATGTTTAGAACTGTGCAAAGATAATGTGCATGTTATCTGCAAGGAAGTATCTGTGTGCTCGGGTTCTTGTTCCTGGAATGTATAATGTTGAGCAGATCTAGTCTGTAATGTGTGAGCATGGTGTGTTGGTTTTGCAGAAGAAATGGTTCTGCTGCATAAAAAGTTCGGCTGCGGAAGCATGACAAATTTGTCAGAAGCTACAATGGAAGAAACGTAACTGTTATGTGGTGGTGGCTGCCACCTTATATGTTCTAAGAAGAAGATAGGGGAGCTGTAGAGCGGTTGATGCATCCTCCTGGAATTTGTTGCTGGGTTTTTAATTTCTTTTGGTGTTTGTGAAACTGCGTTTTTGTTGGGGGGAAAACAAAACAAAGTGATTTGAAATACAAGGGTCATTTTGTATCTGTAAAGATGCACTTATATATCATCGTTTCTCATTTGCCTTTCCTCTTCATTACTCATACTGTACTGGTAAACTGGTTTTCTGCACATAATCTCATTCTTTTGACATCATTTGAGTCGCTTGGCATAATAGGCTGTTGTGCGTTGACTAGCTCAACTTCAACTGTATTTTCTTCCCAAGTCTGCAGAAGATGCAAAAAATGCTTTATGGCGCAGGAAAGAAAGCAGTATAAGATGCAGGGCAAATACTGAAAACAAGCATTAGAGAGAATGTTGAAAACGGTTCCATTTCCAGTATATTTTCAGATTGTGTCAAACTGACTGTTGTGTACAAAGTCTTGCTCTTCCCACTAAGGCAATGCAACATAATCTCAAGATTCGAGTAGCTAAACTTTTTCTTAAGACAGACAGTACGGGGGGCAACAAACCCTCTGATTCTAGACCCTAGACATCCCCATCTTCCTCTCAAAAAGTCGCCGGAGAAGGTAAACTTGGACCACACTTGCCCCGACCAGTGCTGCTGATTCGAAGAATGCCTTATGAACAGCCCTTCGTCCCATTGCATCATTTACTACATATTCAAAAAACAATAGCAATTGTTAAAAAATACAAACAGAAAAAGAGTTGACACAACATGGAGCAAGGATAAAAAAGACTACGTACTTAAAGCCTGGCGTTCAGTCTGTGCCTCTAGCCAATGCTGTTCAAATTGGATGTTGTAAAGTGCATCCTCCAACTTTGATATCTGCTCTATAAGCGGCTTCAAATGCTCTGAAAAATTCACAATTCTGAAATGAATAATTCAACCAAAATAATATCCTCAAAGCCTCCTATCCACAAGGGATGATGAAAGACGATTTACCATCCTTTGCATGCTCCTCATAGTACGAAAAGTGGGCTACATGAACATCAAAGTCTATAGTCTCGTGGTAGGGAGACTTATTAATGAAACAAAAACGATGGACTCCTTTTTGATGAGCCACAAACTCATGCTTCTCGCTGATTTTGTCACGAAAATCATGGATTTGTTCACCGGTAGGCCCCTTGATCTGAGAAAGTTAATCTAGGATCAGTGGATACTGTATAACATAACATCATACTAACACGGTGCAGCAAGCAGTATTTTACGTCATGAATGCCTACTTTTGAGCCTCCCAAACATCAACTTCCTCTTAATATAGAGATCGAACTAGCGAAGCAGAATCTAAAGAGTGCATTATGAGAACCGTTTGTAATTCGCCTAAATAACAAGGCATATTACTAACCACAGGGACCACATAACATGACATTATTGTACCCTCAGATATCATTGAAAAGCACAGGCAAAAGACAGAGCAAGCAAATGATGAAGTCGTTCCCACTTTGATCCATAAATAACTTCTTCTCTTTGTTTTGGAAATAAGTTGCAGACAACAGGAAATCTATACTATGGAGCAATTCAAACATCTATTCAGAACAATTTTATCTTATGAACTCAAAAGCTTTTTAGATAAACAAACGTGGTAGCAGAGGGAGAAGAGTTTAATGTTTTACCACAAGATCAATTCCATCGGTACTACGATCCCAAGACGAATCGACCTTTATCACCACAAAGGAGACATGAACCGTGTCCCCATCATACTTGACATCATGAGAGAAGCATTCTTCCCTATCAATCACAAATCTTATCCCCAACACCTCTTGGGGTATCAAACAGATTGCCACAAGCACCACAATGAAAACTCCTCTCATCCCAATAATTCCCATCTGCACTATCACAACCCTAAAAGTTAAAAAAAACTGAGCAGATGCATGAACATGGATAGCCTACATATAAAATGAAACAATCAATTTCCTTTGAAAATCCGCAACACCAGGCAAGTCAAATAACACGAATCTTCCATCAAACTATTAAATTGGGACACAAAAGTTTCAAACAAAATCGCACAAATGGATTCGGGTTTCGCTGAGATCTAGAGTTTTCCTGGAGGCGCTTAAGCATCCATTCCATATTTAGCGAGACAGAGAGAGAGAAAGAGAGACATAAAAAAAATCGTCAAAGTAATTTCAACGAGAAACTGAAATTGACAAGAAAATTCATTGAATCTACAAGGAAATTAGAGAGATCTTTTACCTTTGAAAAAGGATTTGTTCAGCAATTCGATCAGCGATGTTCTGGGGGGGGGGGGGGCGTCCCTTCCGACCTATTTATCGGAGAAACAAAACCAGAGAATCCAGACAGACAACAAGAATACCGTTCGCCGAGTTCTTCAGTTCTAAAGTCTAAAGAGGCTTCGGTCGTGTCAGTCTCGCCGTACTTGGCTGTGAACATGTGCGGTGAAGTACACCGGAAGCTTGCCTTACATTCGTTTTCGTTTTCTGGCACGACAAAACAAGTATACTACAATCTTAATGGGCCTGGTCGTTTATTCAAGTGGGCCAACTTTATTAGGGAAAAGCCCATTAATTTCCAATCAGGCTTAGCTTCATCATACTGGCACCTCGCAGTTGCTCATTCGGTTCATCTCATTAACCGTTTCCCTACACCTTTGTGACAAGGTAAGTCCCCCATGAGGTATTACATGGGGTTGCTCCTCCCTTGACTCACTTACGCTCTTTTGGTTGCTTATGTTTTGCTGCAACCATCACTCACAATCGCACCAAGTTGGCTCTTCGTGTCCAGGCTTGCGTTTTTTTGGTTTTCAGGTTGGTACGAAGATTACAAATTGCTGGACACTGCTACTCAGCAGCTGATCGTTTCCAGGGATTTCTTTCACGAGCACGCCTTTGCTTTTGTATCCTCTTCTTCACCGTCATCAGGCCCTTCCTCTGCCCAGCCATGTCCCCCGCAAGCCGTCTCGCCTTCCTCCCCTCTTGATATACATCCTGGACGTCCTACTTCAGCACCCACGGTTCCCCCTCCCACCTCTCTGGTGTCATCTCCTATGGCATCACCCACTTCCGTTCTTTCTCCGTCAGTATCAGTTTCCACTGCTCAGCCTGAGTCTGCCATTTCCTTTGATATTGCTTCTCCCTCGGATGCCACAGCTACGGAAATTGACATCCGTCGCTCCTCTCGCCCCCGCCAGCTTCCTTCCTATCTCTCTGTCTACCATCATCACTTAGCTAATAATGTTGTGCTTTCCTTGTTCCCCCCTGTTAACTATCCTTTGGCAGTCCGTTTTAAGCTACGATAGACTTGCTCCTCTGCACAAGGCCTTCTCCATTAGCTTGCTGAGTCATCCGGTTCCCCACACCTACTACCAAGCTATTCAGCACTCTGAGTGGGACAATGCTGTAAAATATGAACTTCAGTCCCTCCATACCGCTCATACACGGGACATCGTCGATCGACCTCCAGATCAGCCCTTCGTCGGCAGTATATGGATCTTTTGAATTAAGTATGCTTAGGATGGAACCATCTATCGCCACAAGGCTCGATTGGTCGCTCAAGGTAATACTCAAACTCATGGGATTGACTATTTTGATACCTTCTCACCTGTTGTGAAGATGACTATCGTCTGCCTGCTACTCGCTCTCGCCGCCATTCATAATTGGCATGTTTACTTGACGTCAACAAGGCCTTCCTCCATGGCGATCTCGACAAAGATGTCTATATGGACCTCCCTCCAGGTTTGACCACTGACCCCTCTATGGCCAACAAGGTATGCAAGCTCAAAAAGTCCCTTTTATGGTTTAAAGCAAAAAAGTAGACAATGGAATATCAAATTGACTAGTACCTTGCTGTCACATATGGTTTTGTTTAATCTAAATCTGATTACTCCATGTTTCTTAAGCACTCTTCCTCTGGTTTTACAGCCTTACTAATATATGTAGATGATATTATTTTGACTGGGAATGACATCTCTGAGCTAGAATCTGTTAAAAATAACTTGCATGCTGCTTTTACGATTAAAGACTTAGGACCCTTGAAGTTTTTCTTGGATTTGAAGTCTCCCGTTTGAGTGCAGGAATTCACTTGTGTCAAAGGAAGTATGCACTGGAGCTGCTGGAGGATTCAACTATGCTTGTCTGCAGACCTGCCCCTACTCCGACAGCTCCCAGTGTCAAGTTATCCGCCTCTACCGGTGACCCTCTTCCTCCCAAGGCTGCCACCGACTACCGCACCCTGGTTGGACGCCTCTTATACGGTTATACCTCTGCAACACTCGCCCTGATTTGCAATATGCCGTCAACACTTTGAGTCAATTCGTCAGCTCTCCTTGCACTTCCCATAAAGCTGTCGCAGATCGTCTTCTCCGTTATCTCAAAGCCTCCCGTGCTCAAGGCATTCTCTCTGCTGCTACTCCCTCCACTATCTTGACAGCGTTCTCAAACTCCGATTGGGCAAGCTGCCCAGACTTTAGACGTTCAACCACTGGGTACTGCACTTTCTACGGCAACTCGCTTATTTCCTGGAAGTCAAAGAAGCAGCAGACCGTGTCTCATTCTTCTTCTGAAGCTGAGTACCGTGCGTTGGCAGCGGTCACCTGTGAATTCCGCTGGCTATCCTATCTCCTTGACGAGCTCCGCCAACCCGTTTCTTCGCCAATTCAAATAAGCTGCGACAGCCAATCAGCTGTCCACGTTGCTCACAATCCCGTCCAACACGAGCGTACCAAACACATCGAGCTAGACTGTCACTTGGTTCGTGATCACGTACAATCCGGCTTCATCGACGTTCTCCACATCCCCACCACTTCTCAGCTTGCAGATCCCTTCACTAAGCCTCTTGGCATCTTTGGTTTCAAGGACTTAACTTCCAAACTGCTTGTGGGTCCGTCATAACGGCGTGAGTCAGTTAGAGAATGCGAGTCAGTTAGTTAGACTTGCACCCTGTATATATAATAGACTCTTGTACTCGTTCCAAGTCAAGTTTCCAATACATCTTTTATTTCTCTTTCAACACCATTGAACCCAAATCTCCAAAATAAATATGTCAATAATCGTAGGAAACATGAACGCATAACATCTCCCTCCCTCTTCCTCTCAAAAGAAGAGCACAAAGCTAATGCAAGCAAGAAAAGCAAAAGCAAAAGCTTTGACTGCTACAGAAGCAGGCATCCTGCCCTTATCCACCCTGAAGAAAATAGCTTGGTAAAGAGGCCAATTGATGAGAACTAAAACACCACAAAGCAAAATCTGCAAACCCATTTCATCAAACACTCTGATATTCTCATCCACACCCACCACTAATCTCTTCACCACTCCAACAAGGCACATCAGGTTAAGCATTCCAACAGTGCCTAAGATATTGAACATTGCAGAAGAGGATCCAAACTCCATAACCTCCTGCCCATATCGTTGCGCCACATCATCATCAGCCACCTTAGCCGTGACAACAAATCCAGACTCTCCGAATCCAGCCATCTTGAAGATGGTGTCGACGAATGCGAAAAGGTAGGAACATGTTCTCTTGTACAACCACGTCCTCTGCTCATTCCACCACCCTAGGGTGGTGCCTCCGCAGCTGAGGAACTCGACTAGGCTGTACATGGACTCAGCAAGTATGAGATATGCGAAGGGGAGAAACCACGGACTTGAAACCCCTGGAAAGAGTGGGATTCCTTTGAGGAGACAGAGGGAAGGGACGATGGAGTAATAGAGAACAGGCAAGCAGTTTGGTGCCCACAAACAATAGCAGAGGTACGTCATCTGGAGTCCCACGTTAATCTTTCCATTAGCATACCAAGCTGGACTAAACTTTGAGAAGAGGATTTGGAAATCTCCTTCAGACCACCTCTTATGTTGAACCAGTGACTGAGGCCATGTTGTTGGAGCTTTCCCCAAGAATGCTTCCCTCTTTGGATTGTAATACACTGAATTCCATCCTCTACAGTGTATGGATAGCCCTGTTATTACATCTTCTACTGGACACCCATATTTCAAGCCCATCTGTTTACCCCATTGAGAGTTGTCCTCAGAAGCACAATCTGCCAAACAAGTAGCTTCTTCTACCAATTGTTGGACACTCGAACTTTGGATACGTTCATCTCTACCGTAAATGCGCCAATCTAGCTTGGAGTCATTGGGATTGAAGGCTCTTCCACACAAAGTATCTCTCCTGTGGAATGCTCCAGAGCCAATATATAGAGGTCCTCCATAACCATCAATGCCAGGGAACTCAACCTCGGAGATTACTAGTAAGGAAGAGCCGTAGATGTCATTCTTAGTAACATTGTCGAACATTTGAGGGAACTGGAGATATGCAATGTCACGGTTCTTCTCCTCGTCCATAAAGAAGCAGAGTGCATCCTTTAAGGTTGAGGGATCGTTGGAGTACATGTCGCAATCAAGGTTCAACAGGATTGGTGCATTGCTCATCTTCGACGACACTCTTATCTGCATGTTTTTAGTCACATTATTCAAAATCATGATGAATGATGATTAGTGAAGGACATGCTGGTTTGGTAGGTAGGAGTACTTACGAGTGCATTCATGGCGCCGGCTTTGAAGTTGTGGTGGTAGTTTGGTCGCTTTTCCCTTGCCATGTACACAAGTGTAGGCAGCCAGATGCTTCCATTCTTAAATGACTCTCTCCCATCAATCAATATCTGGTGGAAATGATCAACATTTAATTAATCCAATGATTAATATCATGTGCCTAGATCCATCCATCAACTCATGTGCCAACTAATTATCATTAACTTACTTGTAGAATGGTGGGATGGTCGCGTTTCCAAGAAGAAGAAGAAGAAGAAATGCTACCGTCATTGCTCTCCCATTCAGAGAATAATGCTTTCTCTTCTTCTGGAATTTTACCAACCTTGGTTGCTATTTCAATTCTATCCTTCATTTCTTCGTATAGTTTCTGCAAAATTATACAAATATTTTTACTTACAAATTTTATTTTATTAAATAGTGTAAATTTTTTGATTGGCTAGTAGAAAAAAGAAATTAAATAATATATATGCACAAAGTGAATAAATGAGTTATTTTTTATGTGTGTAAATAAAAGTGAAAATAATTGATAATTAATATAAAATATATAACATTTATAGACATCCGATAAAATTATTTATCGGCACCCTGCTGTTGCATCTTCAAAAGTCAAAACCCACGACTTTTCACGAACGATAAATGACAGATAAGGAAATTTCATCAGCCGCACATTAATGAAATTTCATTCTTATCCTTTTTATCCGGAAATATATATATTAAAATTATATTACCTTGACGACGACCAACTCCTCCTCCCAACCGCGATCCATTGCCTCGTTATCTACAGGCACACCCGCCGCGAAAAAGGCTTCTGGGGACCTGGGCTTCACCTCAAATCTCCGGCAGAAGGGTACCCAGCTGGCAGCAAACCGAGATGCCTCCAACAACGCATAGAGCGTGAACTGAGATGCGCCGTCATCGGAGAGATAAACGGCCAACTTGTCGGGAGGGTAGTCGTAGGCCATGACAGATAGCACGGTGTTGACCACCATGAGCGGAGGCTCGATTGTGTGGTCCGCAGTGCACACGAACACGTCCACACCGGGGAGACCCGAACTGGGTAGCCGGTCTTTGTGGGTGGACCGGTAGACTGGGTTCCATCGCAAAGCTTGGGTGAGGACCCAGTACAGACCGAACCAAATCTCGGCTGCTAGAGCTCCCACCCAAATCCAGCCGATGCTGCCCTGTTTGTCGAGGACATGAGTGAGGCGGTAAGTCCATACGGAGCATATACCGAAGAAGATGGTGGCGGCGAAGAGCTTGTACAGTAAAAGAGATTTGCTGTTGGCTCTGGTTGTCTCGAACAGTGGGATATATTTCTGCTCATGATCATTACTGTTTCTCTCCTCCATACTTTGTGTAGTTAACTAGTTATGGAGTTTCGTCTCCTCTGAATTTCCACTTGTGTCGAGTAGTGTATGTGGGTATTTATAATTGGGGATGTTTTCTTTTTCTTTATAGTGCTGTTTATTTTGGCAATCTTGTAATTTTATGTTGCTAAACTACAAGCAACTTTACTGAAATAATACAGACTTAGTCAAATTGGACTCCTCATAATTTAATGAAGCCAACGAAACTGTGGTTCATGGAAGTAGAAAAAAAAGCAGTTGCCGAATATACCCCCTTAGCCACAATCCCAGTCAACAAATATTTATATTTAATTAAACAAGGGAGCAGTTTAGAATCCAAGCCAAAATTGTTCTAGGATTTCTGACCATAGGGGCAATTCGGCATTTAAAATTTTGATTTTTTTTTTCAAAAAATAATATTTTTATTTATAACAATTAGTTATAATTTGAAAGATATAACTGATTATAATTATGATTAGTTATTAAAATATAACTAGTTGTCCCCCGTAGAGTATTATAATGGTTGTGTGGTGTGGTTGGAGATCCAGAGATCTCAGATTTAAATCCAGCCATACCGTACATATGGATAAACACCTATGTTATGTTTACCTTATGTTTTTCTTGTAAGAGAAGTTTCGTCTGCTTTATATTTGACTAAAAAAAATATAACTAGTTATATTATAAAAGATATAACTCGTAATAATCACTAATTATAACCAGTTATATTTCTGGTCGTTATAATAAAGACTAATTATTAAAATATAACTGGTTATTTTTTAAAAGATATAATCGATTATAATTAGTGATTATAACTGGTTCTAATTATTTTTCATAATTATAAATAGTTATATAAAGGATATAACAGGTTATAATTTTTTACCGGAACAGTTAGCGGCAACTTGCCGAAAAAGACGTCGGCGGTGACCAGAGTCTCACCGGAAGGATATAGGCCGGAGTTTTGTAGGAAAGTTGACGACCGGTGATTGGAGTCTCGTCGGAATGATGTCGACAGGCGCTCGGAGTCCTATCGGAAAGTGGTAGACCGCTAACCGTAGTTCCGTTGGAAGGTTGATGGGCGGTTGACGGAGCCTCATCGGCGGCGTTGATGTGGCGGTGCACTTTTTATAAAAATAATAAATTAAAATAATTTTGTTGAAAGACTTTATTATCCTGTTTTATACAAACCGTTAGATTAATTAAAGACAAAATTTTAAAATCCAACAATCCAAAGTCATCTTGGACATCCTGAAACTATTGAAATCCTGAAAGTTGAACATCTCCCATTAAACAAATGGGATAAACATATCTGTTTGCCGATTTCTATGACTTTCAATTCATTGTACTTAATTTAAAGTTAAATATATTAGTCTTAGAACATAAAGATACGTTTCTATTTTTCATGACTGACTATCATTTGTTTATTTTCTTAACTAGCTGGAACAAAGTGGGACAAACAAATACCAAACTAATGTGCCAAATTCTGATTAGGTGAGGAAAAAAATATTAAGAGAGTGGCCTAAAAAGTCAGATGATCCTTAGCATAATTTGTTTTGTGGTAAATTATTTATAAAGCGTTTTGTCGTGAATTAAATATAATAAAGTGACTGCAAAGCTATTTGAACTGCAATGCCGCTGACTTGCTTGACCGCGCTACCATGCTCGAAGCCAAGCCTGTGGCCACTCCCTTGTCCAGCACAACGACCCTGCAACTAAACGACTCCGCCACCACATATTGTACCACCTACCATAACATCCTTGGTGGTCTCCAATACCTGTCATTCACACGGTCAGATCTCAGTTACGCTGTCAACCGCCTATCACAGTTTATGCATTGACCGACACAAGCATACTGGAATGCAGTTAAGCGGGTACTACGCTATCTTAAAGGCACACTCCATCATGGGATTGCACTCTCCGCTTCCAGCTCCCTCCGTCTCCATGCTTATTTCAATGCAGATTGGGCTGGCAATCCAAATGAAAGGTCGTCCACTACAGCCTATTTGGTATATTTGGGATCCACTCCGGTCAACTGGGCCTCCATGAAGCAAAAGACAATCGCACGGAGCTCCACCGAAGCAGAATACAAGGCTGTAGCTGCAGCAGCAGCTGAGCTAGCTTGGCACGACTCTCTTCTTTCTGAGCTTCGCCTTACACCCCAAACCGCACCGAATCTTCACTGCGACAATCTTGGCGCAACCTATCTCATCTGCAACCCGGTCTTCCATTTACGGATGAAGCATTTGGCCATTGACTTTCACTTCGTTTGTGATCGAGTTGAAAAGGGACAACTCGTCGTTCGTCATGTTCCATCCGCCGATCAGCTAGCTGATCTCCTCACCAAACCGCTCCCCAAGGCTCGATTAGATCTTTGTTCCAAGATTGGTGTATCCTGTTGGTCCCGGATAATTGATGTGCAACAAAAATATGTACCACCAATATTAAAGCACCACAAAATTAGTTGGATCTCTAACCAACTAATTGAATTCCCACCAATATTAACCCCCACCTCCAATTTAGTGCACATGGAAATTAGTTGGGGATTCAACTAATTGGATGTCACAACCAATTGCTTTCAATTGGTCTCCCCACATTTCTAGTATAAAAGGGAAGCTAGTGCATCCCATTTCAATCATCCCTCTCTTCTTCCTTTCTCACTTCTCTAAGTGTTGTAGTGTAGCAATTTTCACTTGTTTAATAATTGAGATAAGTTATCTCAATTGGGTAGATAGGTGAGCGGTAGAAAGTCCCGGTAAATGTTTTACCGTGGTAGGAATACTTTCTTGTGAGCGATAAAATAGTGAGTAGTTGTTTCGGGGTTGGGAAACACTTGAGAGACACTATTTTGGATCGGCTCGGATCACCTTGTAGCTACCTTGTTATAGTGAAGAAGTGCTCGTAGCCGTTGCTTCGCCGCCGTAGATGTACTCTCCGCATTGGAGGGGAACTACGTAAATCCCGGTGTTATTTACTTATCGTTTTGTGCTTGGCAATTTCGAGAATATTCGTTGTATATTGCATTATTAATATTACCACAAGTAAATTGGTCTAAGGAGGTTGGCTTAATTATCGTCATTATGGTATTGCGGTGGTAATCACCCATCCATAGTGATTTTAAGTGTGGCGGACTACCGCCACTTCCAACTTACCCGGGAAATATTTACGGTGTGTGGTTTATTAGTGCAATATATTTACTCTATTCTCGTCCGCCGCGCCCCAACAAAGTGGTATCGGAGCACGGTTCATTATGGAGGCAACGCCAAGCAAGATGGTTAGTTTGAACGGTACAAACTTTCATATTTGGAGAAGCAAGATGAAGGATCTCCTGTTGATGAAAGATTTGGATCTACCGTTGTCATCGTCAACTAAGCCAACCGCTAAGAGTGACGGGGATTGGAAGCGCGAGCACGAGAAGGCGTGTAGTTACATTCGACACCATGTCGATGATAACGTACGCAATCACATCGCTGGAGAGACAGATGCTTTGAAGCTTTGGAAAAAGCCTGGAGGGGCTTTATGCTTCAAAGACCGGCAACAACAAACTCTTTTATCTCACGAAGATGGTGCGGATGAGATACAAAGAGGGCACTTCCGTTGCCGATCACTTGAACGACGTTCAAGGGATCATTGACCGATTGTCGGGAATGAACTTAAAACTCGAAGATGAGGTGACGGCTCTTTTGATTCGGCATCCCTACCGAATCATGGGAAACCTTGAAGATTGCAATCACGAGCTCGCTGCGATGGTGTTGTCACCATGGAGGATGTCAAGAGCGGAATTCTCAACGAGGAGATGAGAAGAAGATCTCAAGGTGTCTCTTCCTCATCATCACGGTCGACGTTCTAGCTGTGGATGGGAGAGGAAGGAGTGAGTCGAGAGGCTCAAAGAAGCGAGGGAAGAGCCGAGGGAAGTCCAACAAGTATGCAAACATCACTTGTCACAACCGCAAACGAAGGGACACATCCGGAGGTTTTGCCCACAACTTAGGCAAAACGGAGGTGCCGACAAAGATGACAATGCTAATGTTGTTGAGGAGCTCATGCTTGTCTATGATGAAGATTTTGTCAACCTGACAACCCAGGAGACCACTTGGGTGGTTGACAGCGGTGCCACCATCCATGTATCGTCAAGGCGTGAATTTTTCTCATCTTACTCACCGGGCAACTACGGTGTGGTAAGGATGGGAAATGGAAACCTCTCCAAAGTCGTTGGCAAAGGAGATGTCTGTCTGGAGACAATGGAAGGTGCGAAGTTGGTGCTGCGAGATGTTAGACATGTCCCGGACATGCGTCTAAATCTGATTTCTGTGGACAAGCTGGATGGGGAAGGTTATTGTCATACCTTCAAAAACGGTCAATGGAAACTCACCAAAGGCGCATTGGTGGTGGCGAGAGGCAAGAAGCAGTCTAAACTGTACGTGACAGAAGCCAAGATCTCCCTAGAAGTTGCAAACTCAACGGAGATTGTCGACGACGTTGCGTTGTGGCACAAACGCCTTGGCCACATGAGCGAGAAGTCCATGGTAAAGCCGGCGAAGAAAAAGGCTATACCCGGACCGGATCATGTCCACCTGGAGAGATGCGTCGACTGTTTGGCAGGAAAGCAAAATCGAGTTGCTTTCAGAAGTTCTCCACCTTCTAGAGCGAAGAACGTCCTAGATCTGGTTCACTCAGATCTTTGTGAAGCGGATTCCAAATCCCTTGGTGGCGCACGTTACTTTGCTACGTTTATTGATGATCACTCGCGGAAGACATGGGTATATGTTCTGAAGACGAAAGATCAGGTGCTAAACGTTTTTAAACGTTTTGTTGCATTGGTGGAGAGGGTGACTGGCCAGAAGCTGAAGTGTCTACGTACAGACAATGGTGGAGAGTACATTGGGCCATTCGATGCCTACTGTAAAGAGAAGGGAATCCGACATCAGTTTACACCTCCTAAGACTCCGCAACTGAATGGCGTGGCGGAGCGGATGAACAAAACCTTGATGGAGAGAGTCAGATGCTTACTCTCTCACTCGAAGTTACCGCACTCTTTTTGGGGAGAAGCACTACTTGCCGTAGTGCATGTTTGGAAGCTTTCACCTAGCGTTCCATTAGATTTTGAAGCCCCCGAGAAGATTTGGTCGGGAAAAGATGTCTCGTACAAGCATCTTCGAGTGTTTGGTTGCAAGGCCTTTGTTCACATTCCGAGGGATGAGAGGTCGAAACCGGATTCCAAGACACGACCGTGTGTTTTTATTGGATATGGTCAAGATGAATTTGGCTACGGATTCTTTGACCCTATCCGAGAAAAGCTCATTAGGAGTCGTGATGCTGTGTTCATGGAGAATGAGACCATCGAAGACATTCAGAAGGTTGGGAGAGATGCTCCTAACACTAATGCTAGCTCAATACCCGAGAAGCTAGAGCCTCCAACACCTGTTGTTGGAGAAATTCATCCAGAGGTAGCTGAACCTGAAGCCCCCCTTGATGTTCGACCGATGATCCTAATGATGATGATGGTTCTCATTATCAACCGCCGGCCGCCGAAGGTTCTCCGCCCCGAACGAGATCTGGACGAGTCGTGCAACCCTCTACCAGATATTCATCAAATGAATATGTCTTATTCACTGACGGGGGAGAACCAGATAGCTTCGAGGAAGCTATGAAGGATGGACACAAACATAAATGGATGGAAGCAATGGAGGACGAGATGAAGTCCCTACACGACAACAACACATTTGAGCTTGTGAAGTTGCCGAAGGGGAAGAGAGCTTTGAAGAACAAGTGGGTGTTCAAAATCAAGCATGAAGAACACAATAGTAAACCACGGTTCAAAGCTCGGCTCGTTGTCAAAGGCTTCGGTCAAAGGAAGGGCATCGACTTTGATGAGATATTTTCACCGGTGGTGAAATTGACATCCATTCGTACAAATCTTTGGGGTTAGCGTCAAGTTTCAACCTGGAAGTTGAGCGGATGGACGTGAAGACTGCCTTCCTCCATGGCGATTTGGAGGAAGATATCTATATGGAGCAACCGGAAGGCTTCAAGAAGAAGGAAAAAGAGGATTTCGTGTGCAAACTTAACAAAAGTTTGTACGGCTTGAAGCAGGCACCACGACAATGGTATAAGAAGTTCGAGTCTGTTATGGGGGAGCAAGGGTACAAGAAGACTACTTCAGACCATTGCGTGTTCATGAAGATGTTTGGTGATGATGATTTCATCATCTTGTTGCTCTATGTTGACGACATGCTAATTGTTGGCCGGAATGTTTTCCTAATCAACAACTTGAAGAAGGAGTTGAACAAGTTTTTTGCTATGAAAGACTTGGGGCCTGCGCGGCGTATTCTTGGGTTGAAGATTGCACGGAATAGAGTTGCCAAGAAGATCGGTTGTCGCAGAGAAGTACATTGAGAAAGTACTCCAACGATTCAACATGAACGGTGCAAAAGCGGTTAGTTGTCCTCTTGCTAATCACTTTCAACTTAGCACCAAACAGTGCCCGTCTACTGATGCAGAGAAGACGGAGATGGAAAGTATTCCATATGCTTCAGCAGTGGGAAGTCCGATGTATGCTATGGTGTGTACACGGCCGGATATTGCTCACGCAATCGGAGTTGTCGATCGGTTTCTTTCAAATCCCGGAAAGGAACACTCGGGCGAGTACCGTGAAGTGGATTCCGAGATACCTTCGAGGTACCTCCAAATTTTGCCTTTGTTTTGGAGATTCTAATCCCGTACTTGTCGGCTACACGGATGCGGACATGGCAGGTGACGTTGATACACGGAGGTCCACTTCCGGATACCCGATTACATTTTCGGGGAGTCGTTTCTTGGCGCTCAAGGCTACAAAAGTGTGTAGCGCTTTCTACTACGAAGCCGAGTTCATTGCCGCAACGGAAGCTAGCAAGGAGCCGTTGTGGATGAAGAAGTTCTTGAGTGAACTTGGGTTCCAACGTGAACGACCGCGCTTGTTCCGTGACGATCGAGCGCCATACACCTTGCGAAGAATTCGACGTTTCATTCTAGGTCCAAACATATCGATGTTCGATATCATTGGATTCGGGATGTGGTGGAGTCGAAGCAACTACAACTGGAGAAGATCCATACTGATGAAAATGGATCTGATATGTGCACGAAGAGTCTTCCAAGAGAGAAGTTTGAGTATTGTCGATCAGCAGCAGGAATGACCGAGAGTCTTAATTAGCGGGAGGGGGAGAATTGTTGGTCCCGGATAATTGATGTGCAACAAAAATATGTACCACCAATATTAAAGCACCACAAAATTAGTTGGATCTCTAACCAACTAATTGAATTCCCACCAATATTAACCCCCACCTCCAATTTAGTGCACATGGAAATTAGTTGGGGATTCAACTAATTGGATGTCACAACCAATTGCTTTCAATTGGTCTCCCCACATTTCTAGTATAAAAGGGAAGCTAGTGCATCCCATTTCAATCATCCCTCTCTTCTTCCTTTCTCACTTCTCTAAGTGTTGTAGTGTAGCAATTTTCACTTGTTTAATAATTGAGATAAGTTATCTCAATTGGGTAGATAGGTGAGCGGTAGAAAGTCCCGGTAAATGTTTTACCGTGGTAGGAATACTTTCTTGTGAGCGATAAAATAGTGAGTAGTTGTTTCGGGGTTGGGAAACACTTGAGAGACACTATTTTGGATCGGCTCGGATCACCTTGTAGCTACCTTGTTATAGTGAAGAAGTGCTCGTAGCCGTTTCTTCCGCCGTAGATGTACTCTCCGCATTGGAGGGGAACTACGTAAATCCCGGTGTTATTTACTTACCGTTTTGTGCTTGGCAATTTCGAGAATATTCGTTGTATATTGCATTATTAATATTACCACAAGTAAATTGGTCTAAGGAGGTTGGCTTAATTATCGTCATTATGGTATTGCGGTGGTAATCACCCATCCATAGTGATTTTAAGTGTGGCGGACTACCGCCACTTCCAACTTACCTGGGAAATATTTACGGTGTGTGGTTTATTAGTGCAATATATTTACTCTATTCTCGTCCGCTGCGCCCCAACATATCCTTCAGTGCCACCATCCCACAGGGAGAGGGAGGGGGTTATTAGGAGCGAACCAACTCCCCTTATTACTTGCCCAACTCCTTCCTCATTCCCAGCACCACTATCCTTCAAATCTATGTACATTGTTATCTCCCTTCATTTGCTCACAATCTGTTGTACTCTCAGTATAAATGTATTCCGCTGATATCAATAATAATCATCATCTTCTCCAATCATTCTTCCGCGCTATAGTGGCCACTACCTTGGAGTCCGGAAGTTTCAAACGTTAATCGTATGAAAGCCTGAAGAAACTTGCATGCATGATTTTCTGCTTCTCGTTGCCTTAAAAATCAACTATATAATAGAAAAGTCAACTATCAACGATCTATAAAGTTAACATCATAATATTAAAGATTCGTACAACTGCAAAGTAATAGTTCAAAACACACCACCTACAACAAACCACGACACAATTTCATATTCTAAAAGTATTATAGGATGGAAATTACACTGAGCCGAATTTGAACTAATTTTATGTGCCAACGGCGAGATTTTTCCTATATTTAATCTTTTTTCACTAAATTTATGATGGTTACTTGCTAATAGGTTGGTTATAAGTTTAAAATTGATATATTTTATTTTATGATACAGTTTTGGAATAATAATTTTTGACAGACATAAGTTTAAATAAGTGTGTCTATAGTGGAAATGGAAAGAGTACTGGCTATAAAGGTGAGGTTAGGAGTTCGAGTTCTGATGCTACCTCATATTTGTGAAATAATATTTTCAAATTTGTAAAGTGGGCTGCATGCAGCCCCCTTATCCTCACACAGCTCCGCCTCTGGGTTGACGAACCAAACAGACGGCAATGCTGCTCAGTATGTGTTTTTTTATGAATGAGATTTTGTATAAGTATAAGTAAAAGGGTTATGTACAAGCAGACAAGCCAAAGTGGCAGGGAAACAAGGAAGTAAAGGAAAAAAGAAAGAGCCAGAAGGAGTTGGCGTTGTTCAACAGGGGGGAAACACAAGAAAAGGGACCATCCCAAAAGGAAACCAAAGGGAATCAAATTACTGCTAAGAATCGGCAGTGTGATAAGAAACAAAGAGCCTCCATCAATCGGTGCTAGCTAGGGGAGATTAGTAAACAGCAAAGCATGGAGGTCCCAGTGAATAAAAGCCCAAACCTGCAAGAGTATAACACACACCAAACAAAGTCCACAGTCTACGGCGGGTGAAAAATCTCGCTCAACCACATCGAGCAGTCCACCATTGAAACATGGTTGTGAAACTGAAACCATCAGATCGTGTTGAGCGCAATTTTCCAAGCCAATTGCAGCACAGAACAGCTAACATCCTGAAAAATTCTGTTATTGCGCTCGATCCATAAGCATCACAAAATCGCCAAATGCAACCCCTTTCTGAATTTGCTATCGTTTCTAAAGCTCTGCTCTTCATCCCATCCTTCAAGGGCACAGCGAACCACCTATGGGAAAGGTAAGGTATATCCCAAATTTTGCCAAAACTTCATCCAGACATTATAGGAGAAGGTACAGTGAAGGAGCAAGTGGGGAGCAGTTTCCTCCGCTTGACAACATAACACACATCGGCTTGGAACGATGACGCCTCGTCGTCGAAGATTATCAACCGTGGTTTTTGAGTTTGAGCTAGAGAGCCAAACAAAACAACATAACTTCGTTGGTATCCAACTCTATTAAGGAACGAAATCGAAAAAAAGTTGGTAATATGGGTGGGCCGGCTGTCGGTTTCGGCTGGAAATCCAGCCAAAACTGACGGTGGCCGGTTGGGCTTCCGATCAAAATAGGTGGCCGGTCGGCCCTAATAATTTTTTTTCAATTTTAATTATTTAAGTAGTGTAATTAGAGTATTTAGTGCAATTAGATAATTGTTAGTGTATAATTAGTGTAATTAAATAATTATTAGTGAGTAATTAGTGCAAATTGAAAAAAGATAAATTTTAAGGCCGCCCGGTCGTCGGTTTCGATTTTAATTATTTAATTAGTATAATTAGTGGAAGTAGATAATTGTTAGTGAGTAATTAGTGCAATTAGATAATTTATGATTAATAATGTATTTTGTGATTAATAATTGTTTATTGAGACTAGGATTACTAATTAGCAGAATGTAAATTTTATTAGAAACTATGTTATAACATTAATATGTAATTAACTAGTGTTTTATTTGGTTAAATGCATATTGTTGAAAAAATGGCGAAGACAAAGGGTGGAGGTAAATCGTACAGTAATGATCCAGTTGAAGAAGAAACATATGGAATCGAGGCAAGGCAAGCAAGCGGTCACTTTAGATTGGTTGAAAGAGCGACATATCACTGCTTCAAAGCAAAAAGAGTTAGAGGCCGCGAAGAAGGACAAGAAGTTGAAAATCTACGGCTCCCCTGACCGATACCCTCCAATTATGTACCCGGTTAGGACCTTTTAGGTGGATGATGATGAGGATGAGGTCCCATCACCGCCCTTTCAGTACGAGGATGTTTTTGTCGGGTCGCACATGATTTCTCTGCACATGGCTTATCCGCATATGGCTTCCCCGCACTTGGCTTCCCCGCACATGGCTTCTCCGCACTTGGCTTCCCCGCACATGGCTTCTCCGCACTTGGCTTCTACAGACTCCTCTCATGCCTCCTCGAGTGTTGGAGTTAGCGGAGGAAAACTAGCCGACTTGCGCGAATACAGGAGGAGGAGGCCGACACTGGAGTGGGGATCGATGGACTCAGTCTTACTTGGGAGCATACTGTGCGGTTTCCAGATGATGGACCCAAGAAGACGACAGTGATCTCCAGTTTTGGCGGTCGCATTGCTCATTACATGCGGGAGAGTGAAGAGGGATACAACGATATGAAAAACTTCAGATTTTTGAAGCGCCCTAAACAATGAGAGACAGTGAGCGAGTTTGACATCGAGACCAAGACCATTTGGCCGATTATGAAGGAATCAGAGCTAATTCACTTGAGAGATTGCATGTCTATCCATTATGATGAGCTTCTTCTCGAGGCATTTGTTGAGAGGTGGCAGCCCGATACTAGCACCTTTCACATGCCGTGGGGGGAGATGACGATCACATTGCAAGACGTGTTCCACATACTTCGTGTCCCGATTAGAGGACGTGCACTTCATAAACCTCGACCTCCTTTTATTTTGAGAAATGGTGTAGCTGAGTCGCTTGGGTTTGAGTTCATGGCGGCTTTGGATCGCCTGGTGAGAGGCCCAGTGGACCCAAGTTGTATGATCATGGCGCCATGTACGAGAAGGATATGATCTCGATCGACAAGCATCTAGGAGATGAGACTGCCTATAAGGTATTATTCTTCTATCTTCTCGGAGGTATTCTTTTTCAGAATAGGTCTGTTGGGTTGGGAGTACTTCACGGGGTCAGCCAGTGATATACTAGAGTGCGCTTGGGGTGCTGGTGAGTTAGCTTGGTTGTATCGCGAGATTGAGAAGGCTAGTCATGCGGATGCGAAGGGGATGACAGGCTGTGTTACTTTGCTCTAGTCCTAGATTTACGAGTACTTTCTCAGTGTTAGGCCTTCTAGGATGGTTCGACGGGAACGTAAAGCGAGTGCAACGTTAGCTGGGAGATGAGACAGTGCCGATACGCCTAGTAGGGGTGGCAGAGTCCTACGGGAGAGGCTGGACTACTACCGTCGCCTCCTTGATGATATGTATAATTGTGATGTGACTTGGATTCCGTTTGGAACCCACCCCGACGTCGAGGTTCTTGAGTCAACTTTTTGTGGACTCATTCGTTGCGCCGACGTTGGTGAGTACTACGATTCCTACTGTGTGCTCAAACAGTTCAGGGTACATGCTGGTGATTCTGAGTTCGATTGATGTGCAACTACTGGCACATAGGCACCGCGAGATTCGGAACTACACGATCTAGTGGGCCCCGATGGAGGATAGGACTTGGTCGGATCAGGAGTTCATCAGAATTCACCGACTCGACTTTATGTTTTAGAGAGCAGCGGCCGGGAGCAACGTCGCTCCGGGGTACATGGATTGGTATCTCGAGTTCAGTCACCCACACATCGTTAGGCACGAACAAATGATTGTGGTATCCTTTTGAGGCTGCAGGATTGTTGGTGTGGCCTACACCGTCAATCCAGAACTTCCATTCACCATTTACCACCCGACACCTCACTGCCAGTTTGAAAGGGCAGTCACACTTCTTCATCTTCGAAATCCGTTTCGGTGAGTCGAAACTCGAGGATTTGCGAGAAGGTCCACGAGAGCAATACAGATACACCCAGTACTCGCGCTCTGCCTTATTTATTTTTTTTGGATCCATTAATCAACTTGAAGTAAAGCGTGTGGGCAATTCGCTTTGCAGCTTCACAAGCTTCCTCGGCAGTATCGTAAACATCGTCAGATAAAAATCAGTAGTGTAATTGATTTCGTCACCCTTACTCACCGATGAATCTCCCTACAATATAAACACACAAAATGTACCGTACATTTATCAACTATCTGCACATTTTCGTATTCATTTCATTATTTCTACAAGATAATTAACGACTACTTACCGAATTACTCATGATGAGTTAGTGCATCAAACGAATGTTAAAACCATGTGTCGAATGTGATTACCTGAAAAAATTAAAGAAGATGATTAAAAAATTACAAAAAACTAAATTTGATCCGGCCGGACCGAAATTTGGGCCGAAATATCACTCGACCGGCTGCGGATTTTGGCACCGATAAGGCCCGGGCAACCAGACGGTATTTTAGCCCAAATTTCGGTTTGGCCGACGAGAATTAACCTAAATGTAAAAACAAATATATCGTAAAAATTTTTTTTGATACAATAAATTTGAACAATATCATTTTTACGAAGTCTAAAACGTTATTTTATTCAAATACTAAAACGTCAAATAAAAGAACTACCCTATATTTCCTTTTCCCCTTGTATTGCACCATTGGCGTATGTGTCGTGTTGTTTTTTACTTATAGAAGCACTTTCCCCAACTTCTAGTTGGGAAAGGGGCCGCCCAAATTACAGACGACTCACCCTACTGCCACCTTTCAAATAAAGCATAACTCTCTCCCTCTTTCTTTCCAGTTTCCATCTAACGCTAATTCAGCAGTACAGAGCCCTACAGGCTTTGGCTTTTGTGAATATTAACAAATAATTGTTTCCTCACCAGACCAGACCCGCGACCATCTCTCCAAAGTTTCAAACATCCCCCCCACCCCCCTCTCTCTCTTCCTTCGCCATAATCATTTTGTTCTTTACACTGCAATAGTTGCCTTCTCGATATTCCCCTTTTCCTTTTTTTTTATTCAACACCCTGCATTTTTTTGGTCCAAAGTCTGCTTCTTTTTTTTTTTTTGCTAGTAGGGATCGTGGTCGGAACTTTCTTCCGGGGTTCCCGCAGAGTTCTGATTTTCCTCTTGGTGGGTTTTGGTTTTTCTGACGAAAGATCAAAAAGAGTTTTCTGATGTTTTCATCGACGAGTTTCCTGATGATTTGAAGAAAGACTCTGGAGTTGTTCACTTGTTCGTATGCGTCGGACTTTCTTTGTCATCTGTTCTAAACGCAGCGTGCTTGATTAGGGTTTTCTTTTTTGTCCGGCCAGGTACTTTGATCCTCCTCTTGTTCTTCACTGTACCTTGTTTTTTCATTTTGTGCTTTGTCCGGTCTTTAATTACTTTTGTCCTCTGATGTTGACCTATTTTCAAGTTCAAAATAAGACAACCTCTGTTGTGTTTAAGGTGGTTGCTTGTTTCTTTGTATGTTATGGTGGTATTAGATTTTCTTATATGATTTCATTGTCAAGAAGTAGAACGGCGATTGGGTTGCAGGACAGCACGAAATTAAGTAGCGATATGCACAACACAATCTGTTTCTAATTTATAGCTGGTCGTTTGCAAAAACACTTATAGCTGTGAGCTGGGCGGAAAGTGCTGTACGGTTTAGGATATCTGAATGAAATGACGAAATAAGCACAAACTAAGAAGAGAATAGAAAAGTTGATTAGGGATATCATCTAAATACCAGCTGATTGTTAACACTAAGTTCCAGTACTGTTTACTGGGTGGAGAGATGCCTGAGAGTTACTTTCAGAGTTGTGAAACAGGTTGGCAATGTTTTCTTTCTAGTCATTATGCAGAGACAGTGGAATCGATAGCTTTTCTTGATGTCTCATCTGATTTCGGCTTTTATCAACCTTTGTATGGTCGGGCAGTTTCTTCATATCCCGTGCATGCCATTGCTTATCAGTCCGTTGGCGGGTTATTTCCTATCTTCAGAGGCATTGCTAGTTGTTCTTACTAATGAGCATACGATGTCTTGTTATCTGTTCTTTGACTTTGCGATTTGAATAACTTGAATGTTTTCCTACCTCTTTTAACCAGGTTGTTTTTTTGACAAACCATAAAGATATATTTTGAAAAGGAAGAGCAAAATAATTCAAATATGGTGGCAAAGGAGCATCAAAGTACCACTGATTCTCCTAAAACGATGGTGGGTGAAATCGACACGAGGGCGCCCTTTCAATCTGTCAAAGATGCCGTTACCCTATTCGGAGAAGGTGCTTTCTCTGGGGAAAGACCAGCCATAAAAAAGTCAAAGCCTCAATCTGCAGAGGTATCCATGATACTTGAATTTGTTATTTATTTACTGCTTGTACATGTCTTAACTGCTTATTGGACTGGATAGTTTTTCTTAAGATTGCAAAGCGATGCTCCACTCTGACATCTAGGTGTACTGACCAAGGAATTTTGAAATCATAGCCAAACGAATGAACACATACCCGTTGGGTGTTGATTGCTGTATCTTTCGAGTTTGTTGTCATAGATGGGCCTTATGTAGTGTATTTAACTTTATTGCAGCGAGTTTTAGCAAAAGAGACACAGCTTCATGTAGCCCAGAAGGACTTGAACAAGCTAAAGGATCAGCTAAACAACGCTGAAACAACCAAAGCTCAAGCATTATTGGAGCTTGAAAAGGCTAAAAGGACGGTTGATGATCTTACACAAAAACTCAAAACTGTCAATGAAGCGAAAGAGCTCGCAATGAGAGCCACAGAAGCTGCAAAATACCAGGTTGTGCAAATTGAGGAAACAAAGAACCGTCCGGCTGACAGTGCCCGACTGCAGGACTTGGAGTCTGCAAGGGAACAGTATTTAAATGTATTTTCCGAACTTGATGTCGCAAAGCAAGAACTAAGGAAACTTCGTCAAGAGTCTGATGCATCCTTGTCGGCCAAGCTTGCTGCTATTAATCAAGCTGCAGAAGCTGACCATGCAGCCAAAGTGAATGTGGAAAAAGTGAGTGAACTCTCCAAGGAAATCTCATCTATACAAGAATCAATTGGGCAAGTTAAGCTTGCATCTCTTCAGACGCAGCAAGACCAGGAAAAAATATTTACTGAGAAAGACCTTCAGAAACAGTCTTACAAGGCTACCTTGGAAGCAACAGCAAATAAGCTTCTTGCATTGCAAAATGAGTTCGATCCGGAACTTGCCCAAAATCTTGAAAAGAAACTGACAGAAACGATGAGTGAGATTAAAGGTCTGCAAGAGAAAATGGACCGTGCAAAGACTTCAGATATGGATTCTGTGAAAGCTGTCACGTCAGAGCTAGATGGTGCTAAGGAGTCACTGCAGAAAGTAGTGGAAGAAGAAAGTGCTTTGAGAAGTTTGGTTGAATCTTTGAAGTTAGAACTGGAGAGTGTGCAGAAAGAGAATTTGGAACTTAAGGAGAAAGAGACGGAGACAGAATCCATTGCCGGAAACCTGCATGTGAAGCTTCGGAAATGTAAGTCGGAGCTCGAATCAGCCATCGCAGAGGAATCCAAGGCAAGTGGTGCTTCAGAAGAAATGATCACAACTCTCCACCAATTATCGGTGGAAGCAGAAAATGCACGTAATGAAGCTGAAGACATGAAGAAGGAAGCTGAGGAGTTAAAGAAGGAAGCTGAAGCAACCAGGATTGAGCTAGAAGAAGCAGACAAGAAGTTGAAGATTGCCTTGGAAGAAGCTGAAGAGGCAAAGACAGCTGAGACAAGGGCTCTTGATCAGATAAAGACACTATCAGAGAGAACTAGTGCTGCACGGGCCTCGACATCCGAGTCAGGTGCCAATATCACGATCTCAAGGGATGAGTTTGAGGCATTGAGCCGAAAAGCGAAGGGGTCTGACGAATTGGCTGAGATGAAAGTGGCAGCAGCTGTGGCTCAGGTGGAAGCTGTAAAGGCTAGTGAAAATGAAGCTCGTAAAAGAGTGGAAGCAATGGAGAAGGAGATAGAGGATATGAAAGCTGCAACGAATGAGGCACTGAAGAGGGCAGAGATGGCAGAAGCAGCTAAAAGGGCAGTGGAAGGAGAATTGAGAAGGTGGAGAGAAAGGGAGCAGAAGAAGGCAGCTGAAACAGCTTCTCGGATTCTTGCAGAAACACAGATGGCTTCTGCAGCATCCCCTCTACATTATAATGTAGGGAGGTCCATCCAGAAGCTGAACACAATGCCGCTTCAGAAGGTGGTGGAGGTGAGGAAGTTTGAAAAGGGGAAAAGCTCAGTATCGAAGAAGGTACTTGCATCCAACCTTGGTGGTATCTTTAATAGGAAAAAGAACCAAGTTGAAGGTGGTGGATCTTCTTCTTACTTGCCTGGAGAGAAGGCTGTATGAAGTTCAATCGAATCAGAGACATGTTAATGTGTGTTTTTGGGAGGTGTATACTTTCATTGTGCAGGTTAGGACTTGGACAGATGAAAACTTGGGTTTTGGCTGTATATTTATTCTCCCTTTTGGTTAGAATTTTTCATTTTATTATTGAAGATCCAAGTGTTTTGTTGCAGTTTTCATCCCAGATGTTCTATATCTACTTGGCTTTGTTGCTCCTTTGAACCAGTTCAGATTACCAAAATTAATCATGTTCTTCTGGTTAGAAAGAGATCCCCAATTATTTTAGTTACAGTGCAACTTCCCCAGGTGCAAATGCGAAAATATCATTCTTGAAGGTAAAAGATTAATAGTACAACTCTTCAGTCTTGAAAGGGCAAAAGGACAAAATAATACAACTCACTTTCCCAAACCCAAACCCCCGATTTCTATTTTCCACTAGAACGCAGTCACTCATAGCTCTCAACTCTGATCTTACAAATCTCTCCTTCTTGATCTTGCAAATCTCTTCTTCTGATGGGAAGCCATCACCGGGAAGACCCACTTTCCTACCCCACCTCCATCATCAACAACAACAACCACCACAACAACCCCTCGTCATCTTCTTCTCCGATCACCGTCTCCGATTACCTCGACCCCGCCTCCGCCTTCCTCTCCTCCGACCCATCCTCCAACTCCCTCCTTGGAAGTGCCTCCAATAGTTTCCAGAATGATCCAGGTTTCCTCACCGACGCTAGTACCAACATCGATGCTGAATTCGGCTTCTCTCGCCCTGACTTCCGTCAGAGCCCCCTCGTCGGCACCGTACAGTTCTACCAGCGTCATCTCTTTCTCTGTTATAAGAACCCTTCCGTCTGGCCTACCAGGATCGAGGCTGCCGAGTTTGATCGCCTTCCCAGGTTGCTCTCTGCTGCAGTCACTGCTAGGAAGGCCGACATGCTTAAAGAGGTGTGCTACTGTGCCTTCTTTTCTTTCTTTCTTTTCTTCCATCGGTCTTGGTTGCTTCTCTTTGCTTTTTATTCCATTGTTTTTGTGTCTTAGTTCAATTGATTGGGTTCATTGCGGTTTGTATATAGTCTGGCAGCTAAGCTTTCAACCTAGTCTTCTTGATTGTTAGTGCTGGATTGGGACTTGTTTCAGTTTGTGCTCTACTTACTGTTGGTTTGGGTTGGTTATTTTTACAACTTATAGCCAATTCAAGCTACTATATTCATTGACAACCTGCCGAGTTAATTACATGGTTAATTGAGTCTGTTGCAAGCCTAATTTAGAAGAATGGAATAGTCTGATTTGCACAACAATGTGGATTCGATTGCCATGTTCCTTCTTGTTAGCTAATGGATAACATCTGAATCTTGTTAGACCCGTCTAACGATATGCGAAGGGCATGATGGGACAGAAACCTCTAATGGCGATGTATTGATCTTCCCTGACATGGTTAGATACAGGTCAATCACTGGACTCTTCTCCTATATGTTGTTTCAGACTGTAAATCTTAGTGAATACTGATCTTGTTACATGTCAAGGAGGCAGGAGGTTAACACATTTTGATGTTGACACATTTGTGGAAGAAGTGCTAGTCAAAGATGGGGAATGGTTGCCTGGAACTCCAGAGAAACTTCACGGTTCCTATGTGTTTGTATGTTCTCACTCCTCCAGAGATCGTCATTGTGGTGTTTGTGGTCCAGTCATAATTAGCAGATTTAAAGAAGAGGTAGAAGTACGTGGTCTCCAAGCTAAAGTCTCTGTCAGCGCATGCTCTCACATTGGAGGCCATAAGTATGCTGGAAATATCATCATTTTTGGATCAAGTGTTAGTGGAGGCATTAGTGGACACTGGTAAGTTTGCGATCCATTTTTATTCCTTGACGATGTCTATCCATCTCGTTACCGTTATTTAAGCCGCCTGTCTTAGTTACCGACCATTTTACTTACACATGCAAGTTTGTTTCTGTATTCTCGTTTCTTCTGAAAGCTCTGTACTTCTTTGCAGGTATGGATATGTTTCTCCTGACGATGTGCCAATACTACTGGAACAACATATTTGCAGAGGAGAGATTGTGGATTCTCTGTGGAGGTATGTTTTGTTTCTTGCCTAATAGTCTTAAATCTTATCAAGTCTCATTTTTTCCCGAAACAAGAGTTTAGAGTTCCATTGTCATAGAAAACAGACTTGATTCCATAAGTAGGATTCGGAATATTTTACCTACCGTCTGCTAGAAAATATATAGAGATAGGAAGGAAGGAGGTAGGAATTTTCACCAAAGTTTGTGTGTTTGAGGTCTGATGGATTGATAATACTTGGTAATCCTTTTGTCGAACTGTTCTGGGATATGCTTACTTTCAGGGGCCAGATGGGATTGTCTGAAGAGGACCAAATTAAGTGGCAAGAACAAAGGCTCCAACTGAACGGAAAAGTTGATGTGGAGGATTGCAGCGAAGCATCAAAACCAAAAGAAACAAGCACATCATTGTCTGCGTCTAAAGTTGAAGCCAGTGGCTACTCGCAGGAAAATGGTAATTTTACTTGCAGTCAAAATCCCAGCGTGAAAGAAACCAACGAGAAAGAAGCAATGCTGTCTGTATCGGGGGAGAAGAAGAACACCATGAAATTGCTGTCCCGTCTTAACAGTGGGAAGAAGTCGCCAATGCATAGGCTTTATGGGAAGTCTAAGTGGATTGAAAGGTGGGAGCTTGAAGATACATATGCAGCTGCTGCTGTGGTTTGTGCAGCAGTTTCAGTTGCAGTTGCATACAACTGTTACAAACAGCTAAGCTGAGAGTTAGATGGATGCTAATATCCTTTCACCTTTCGTGTGTTGTTCTTTTTCATCTTTGTTGTATCTAGTAGTGTTCATAAGCAAAACTCTTGAGTTTTAAAGAATCTGTTCATGAACAATTTCCTGGCATTCGTTCTTGGTTTATGAAGTTAAAAGTTTTTCTTTATCGATCCATCTCAGTAAACTACTTTAATCAACAGGCAACCCAACGGAAGAGGCATTTCTTTTACATTGTTATTTCCTTGGTACCGTACGTGTTATCTCCATTTCATTTTTGTTGAGAAATTAAGTCTATAGCTGATCATGGTAAGCAAGCATCTTTGTATGACCATGTCCATAAATCTCTCCTACACAGATGACTTATGTTAACATGTCTGCAAGATGTGCATCGAGCTGATGCCACTAAAAGCTACTACCTCAGTAATATCAAGCATAAGTTTACAACTTTTCTTTCTCAAGACAAGTTGGGTAAAGAGCTGGATCCTCTCCTATTTCCAACTCTGCTGCACATGATCAGAACCAACAACTGGAGTTAACAAATATCCTTATTTTTTCCTGAATGGAGTCTTCGGTCAGCTTTCACGTGCCACTCACTCGGACACTGCTGAATGAATTGTTGAGGCCATTCATATCGCCAAGCTTGTGGATCTCGGACTCTATCGTCTTCATGATCTTAGTACCGTTATGGTCAGGCTCTGGGAAATCTACATGGACGGAACCTTGCTTCAGAGGTGAAGCAGATTCCTCCAAGTCAGCTTGTTGTTTAATGAAGTCGTATAACTGCTGATGCAAGGGATGATCTAACGAGAAGCAGTTAACGGTGGTTCCACTTGCTGCAACACGAGATGAACCAGAGCCTTCTTTTATACAGAAATGAGGCAGCGATGAATAATCCATTATCTGCATTCATGAGACAATAGCATATTAATTATGGTCTCCTAGTCGATGCAGACATGGAGACTGTATTAAACATTTTCTGAAAAATTTCCCTTGCCTTCAACAATTCATCTTTTCCGGAACCTTGCAGCACCTGGATTTTCTTCCTTGTCCTCTCCTGTAACAAAGGCTTCACAACCTGCGGCCGACATTGATGCAGTTGTGATGCCATTTTTTAGCTTTACAGATGCTAGAAATTCTATAAAAATAAACAGGGGAAGAAGAGATAAGAACCTTCCAACAGGCTGAAAAAATGTATGGGACATTGACAATGTAATATGTCTCCGTCTTCTCTGGATAATTTAAGTCATCCGTTGAAGAAATTGCAGTTAACAACTGCAACAAGATATCAACAGTAAGAAACACAAGGAAAGAGTTGCAAACTAGAAATGGAGAGATTTGATCATCATCAGCAAAGAAGATACCTTAATTTGATTTAATGCTGACAATTTTAGGCCAGTCATATCCAAGATCTTAATACATGTGCCTACATGCCTTCCATATTTCTTCGTCGCATTAGGCTGCAATGAAAAATGGCACACGAAACCGGTGAGTAAAAGATCTAAATTTTTGAAAAAAAAAAGAAGAAGAAAAGGCTCAACTCACCAATACTACACGGTCCCGGTATTCGTTCATTTGGATGTGTGACTGGACATAGTAATGAACCTGAAAGTAACATAAGGTAAGGCTGAATGTGATTATCACAACAATGAGAGGTCTCCTTCCATCTTCATCACAAATTTCAATAATAGTTTCATGATTTTTATATAGGGTTACAATACTGGACCTACAGGACATAACCCATAGCACGTTTGCAAACGAAAAAGAGAAACATGAATGTCTAAGAGTCTTACAGAAGCTTTGTCATACGTGCTTTGCCCCACACCGCAAGCAAAAACAGGAAGACCCTTCAAGGTGAAAGATTTAACAAAACACTAGAGATTAGACTGCTTGAAGATCATCAACAAAGTAAATTCATCCAATAACAAGAACATTTGGCTATGCAGAAGCCACCCTAAGAGCTAGGTTTCTAAAAAAAGGTGTACTCCTAACCCTCCTCACTGTCTTTTGGAATGGTAACACTTAACTGAGGCGTAGCTTATCACAATGCAGACTGAGGAAGTCCTTCCATGTTGACGACTCCTAAGTACCGTAGTTCACAAGATAATGTTCGGGATACGAACTTCCCCAAATGTAAATATTAAATACGATCCCTAGGCTTCCGATGCTGATGGATGGATTCTAAACAACATCAATGGTGCATGTTCACTGCCAATACACTTTAAGAAAACTCAGCATACCTCTTTAGAGTAACCTGACAATCCAACAAGCTGAGTATCCCGAATTGATCTATACAACTCAGTTGGAACGATTGGTTTCTGTAGACAACAAAATGTATTTTCAGTTTTCTCGAAAGGTAAAGTATCTTGGTAAGAAAATTGAAGTGTATATTTGTTGTTAAGCAAGCTAAGTCGAAGCAAGATAATAACAAGAAAGAAGAGAATGAAACACTGAGAAAGGTACAAGCCGAAAACAGATGGACGAAACTAACCGCCAAAATGCTGTCAATCTCATTTCGTACCCTCCATTGCAAACAATCAACCAACTGGAGCAACCGAGAGAGAGAGAGACAGAGAGAGAGAAAGAGAGGGAAAAACAAAATTATGAACTCTTGAACAACAAAAATAATCAATGAACACAGGATCCAATCAATGCTAACCATTTTATGAGCCTTAGCAACATTCCAGTCCCTTGCGTTGAGAAATCTTGTCAACGTTTCCGTCGGAAATCCCTGGTGTACATTCTGCAGAAAACCAAAAAAGTACTGAATAGTAAGACCTGTAAAATTCATATTTTGATGGATAAATGTCACAAAGCACTACTTATATACTTGGAACAGACAAAACCAGTAAATTGTAATAGCTAGTGGTGACTGAACTGAGTTCATCTCTCTCACTGGACAAACAACTTTACCAAAGTTAAGACCACTAGGAGGAACCTACCATTCACCACCAAACGAAAGGGGCCAGAACAGGCATGCATGGCCACGTGTTCATACCAAATATTCGCAGCAATGCCTTGTCGCAGCCTTTATCCAACATTTGTAGCTTCATCTAGTTGAATCTTCTTTGTCAAGATTTATGGATATCACAAAGAGTTTCCGTATCTAACTTCACCTCTCAAGCAAATACCAGTGTAACTAAACAACAATGGACTAAGTCGTCTCCGTTGTTATGCTACTAATTCAATCAACTTAAGGGTCTTGGAGCAACTCTACGTAATTAAGTGAAGCCAAAGGCAGCTCTAGATTTCATAATAGTTGGATTTAGGATTGTCAACCCTTGATCAGTTGTTGTGCCCACACCAAATCTTGGTCTAAAGATCTCTTCATGGCGTTTCAGATGCTACCCAGTACTTATGCTATTCTTGAACAAAGCCTCAGTATCACATGAAATCTAGGAGCTATTCAACCCAGCACAACAGAATTAGCAAACCCAGAAGTTTGGTAGCTCTTAACACATAATACAACTTCAGCAGAGTCAAGGGTAGCATTGCCACGAATTAGGGGTTGATCATACACGAAATATCTAACGCTAACAGTACAAACCCAGACAATCTTTGAAAAAAAAAAGATTTTCAAGAGTTGAAAGGTAGATGCTTTTTGTCGTCCCATAGATGGCCCATTAGCTGCCAGAGAACATTCTAACAAAACTGAGCTGAAGCTTCTAGTATGACGTTCATTGTTTCTCGTACGAATTCAAACAGAACAAAAAGAGATAGCTGATCGTAGAGTTCACGGGAAGAAAAGTAAACAACTAACCTTGAAAGTATATTTCAGCTGCTCATCCACTGTTGTAAGATCAAACAAAGCAAAAAGAAGAAGAAGAAAAAAAACAACACAGGGGAAACCGAACTGGCATTAGCAACGAATACTGGGAATCAAAGCTTGAAGACCAAAATAAAAATGACGCATTGGGTTTTGGTGGGAGCTGACCTCTGTCCATCAGAGAACGAAATTCCTGGATCGCTTCCTGATTGGCCAACCCCATTCTGTATGTTGTGCAGCTGATCAAAACCTCCCAACTTAACTCTCAAGTTCTTTCTTTCACTCCGTCTCTCCCTCTGTTAGCTAATGGTGGAAGAGCTCTGAGTTTGAAACAAACATACAAAGCAGAATGGCCGCTCGGATCAAACAAGAAGAGAGCGAGCGAGAGAAGCGAGGGTGTCTGTGTAGTGTACCCAAAATCTAGGTTGATGAGTGCGTCGAGTTCCGAGGAAAATTGAATGCCATTATACAGGGAAGGAAAGATCCAAGGAAATAAAGTTAATTAGGACAAAATCAAACTGGACTTCTAAAAAAGCAGGGCGTTGTTTAGTAATTCCTAAATCAAATGGTAAGCATTAGGTCCATCATATCATTTTAGTGCGGTGCTATCAATTAATAAGTTCTTTTCTCTTCCAATTTATTAGTTATTACCATTTTGTTGAAACGAAGACTTTTCCTTTTCCGCATCACCGCTTTCGGAATTTTGTAGGAGGAGATGATGGAAATCATCTCATTATCAATTTTAACAGTTTATTTTTTTTTTTATTATATATTTAGATAATTAATAAATTTTAATTTTTTTTTCTTTTGATTAATATATCTCTTTAATTTTCCACACTTACCATTATTAACTATTAAAAAAATAAAAGGTTTTTATTTCCTTCATCTTTCTTTACAAATCGCGACTTTGAAGGATTTTTTCTTCCTTTTATCGTCGATCCATGTATAGTTCAATTAGCCGAATTAGTACACACATTGCGTTTTCATCTTCATCATTTTCTGAACTAGTTTACTTTCGTGTTAAGGTAGTCTGAACTAGTTCACTATTTTTTTATGATGTCTCCTCTTTTATGCAGATTGCATGAACTAGTACAATGTTCTATTATGCTTGTTTAATACTTATATAAAGATTTCTAAGTGTTGAACCTTTTCTTTCCAGAGTTATGTCTGTTTATATGAATGTTGTCTGAACTAGTTCACTTTCATGTGCATGTAACATGACTTGCATGAAAGATAGGGTGTCATCAAATATAATGAACTAGATTAGGATATATTCACATGAAAATAAACTAGTTTAGACTCATTTATATAAACAATCATAACCGTAAAAAAGAAAGACTAATGATATGATCTTTAAGAGGAAGAAAGAAGAAATAAAAAAAATTGTTTTCAATTACAAAAAAATAAGGAAGTTAAAAAAATAAACATTAAAAGGAAAGAGAAAATTTAAACTAATTAATTATATATTTAAATAAAATAAAAAATTAATAATTAGGATTGATCATTTAGATTATAAATGATTTCCATCATCTCACCCTATAAAATTCCATCTTCCTTTTGTTATTATATCAGGTTAAATTTATGCAACCAAAAGGTAAAAACTCCATATTAGATTTAAGGATTAGTTTCCTCATATATTAATACTAGCAATTTGACCCATTGGCCGAATTAAATTAACAATATTTTGTTTGGATGGTAAAACATATATGTTTAAAAGATCGGTCGTACACAATTAATAACAGATTCGGTTTGTTATTAAGGAGGAAGTCTTATGTAAATTAAATTTTTTATGGGAGAAAATCATATTTGGTTCTAAATAATTTTGGTTCATTGCACAAATTGGTTTGTTGTTGTGTTCTTGAATTTTTTACTCATTCACATATGTTTATGCTATGTTTATGAGTTCATTATTCTTCCAGTCTTAGTACTTATCATTAAAAAATTATTTTATATGAATGTGTATAGATTTCAATGCATATGAGAAGTATTTTGTTATTTTGTCATACAATTATTATAATCGAACTTAACATAAAAGAAGTAGTGATTGACCTAAAATATTTTGAATTTTATTTTTTTAATAAACATCCCCTAGTAATGGTGCATGGTAAAAGAATTTAGAATGAATTATTTCATATTTGGTGAATATTTGGTGAATATTGAAAATTGGTTAAGAAATGATGACTCGTAACATGATTAAATACAAAAATATAACTGTAATTATCCCATTAGAAATCCAATAATTGATAGATTTATCTAGTTAAAAAAATTAAAGAATGATAGATTTATCTAGTTAAGAAAACTGTAGAAGGATATCCATTGATTAATAGTTCTTTAACCGTTGTAGAGAAAATGCAAGAAGAGAATTTTTCTATTTGGGGATTTCAACAAAAAGCCATAGTCGGTGTGAGAGTGTTAAAATATATATATGCAAAAATATATGTTAGATAATTTTTACTTAAAAACATAGTTTACTAAAAAATAATACTTAACAACATAAATAATCACCTAAAAGAGTTCGAAAAACAAAAAATGTATGTACGGCAACAAAAGACAGTTCAAAAAGAGAATAAAAACTCACTCGAACTATCTACATACATAGAGAGTTGAGACTAAAAGAACCAACGACTGTCCATTAAACTTTGTTTGATGAATAATTGAACATAGTGAAAAATGTAATTTCAATTGGTCTGTTAAAAATCTTGAAAGGATATCATATTATATGAATTAGGCATTCCCTACAATGACTTGCCTTAACTCAAAGTAAGGTGATTTTGGGTTTGTTACATAAAGAACAACTCTCGTTACGTAAGCCTTACTTAACGGCCTTTACTCTTACGTAACATGCTTAATTTTGCATGTTACATAAGGAATAACTGTTGTTACATAAGATAATGATTTGTAATTCATAAAGAGCTCATAAAAGCTTTTTGAATAAATGTATGATGGATATGTCCAATTCAAATCCAGTCATGTCGATTAGTGTTATGAATGGGTCAACCGATAATGACTCGTAACCTATTAATTTTAAAAATGTAACATCAATTGCCCCGTTAAAAAAATCTTTAAAAAATGAATGTCTAAATGTCCAACTCAAATCGACTCAACTCTATTAGTGTATAATATTACTCGATATGTAAAAGAAAAATTACATTGATGCATTTATATTTAACTAAACAATACATTCAGAAATAAAAATAAAGGTATCCAACTAAACGTACCTTAAAAAAGATATCTCACTAAATGTAGTTCACTGATAAAGAGTTATTCATCAACACTTCACAGAAAATCTTGCATCCAATTTGAGAGGAAGAACGATTGTACGGGCGTCCCTAGTACAATCTGTGATGAGAGCAGAAAAGGTATTTTCGGTGGCAGCGAAGGCCGGGTTGTCTCGCGAGTGAGCTTGGGCTCGAGCTAAGCTTCCTCTTGCAGTAACATACCTGTAAAATCATCCACAGTGACAACATCCGATTTATTCATGAATGCAGCAGTCAAAGTCCTCGCCTAACCTCCTCCGACTCAGACGACCTCCTTGCCTCCTCCGGCAATGAGCTCCGTCTCGGGAAGCTCCCCTGCAATTCATTGAGCTCGTTTTCGTCTCCGCCTTCAACAAACATAATAAAACTGAAAATTACTTTTTAATGACAAAAATCTTGGATTCTAAACTGCACTCGTAAGATAGAGGCTCCGATTTGAATCTTAGGTCTCAAACTTCGTTCTCAGCAATCATATTTCACTTTGAGCTTTTGATTGATCTAATGGTTAGATTTGAGTGAGTAGTTAGGTCATTTAATAAAGCAATTTAATTATTTATTTTTCAAGACTTCGGGTCGCGACCACCACCTTCGGTGAGGGAACGCCGAATGCCTGCGGGATCCCGATGACCGCCGACGGACTCCACGGTGATTCTACGGGTTGCCAACGAGACTTCAAAAACCTTCCGGCCTCCTTAGTCCTTTCCATCACTAGTTATTGGGTGCCTGTATCTAATCACAGGTGTGTGTAACCGATTATTGTTCTCTTTACTTTTTGCTATAGAACTGCCATTAGTCTTAGATGTCCTAGTGTCACATTTTCGTTCATTGTATGGATGGATGGACGGATTGATATCAATGCGCACCACCTCCTACTAACCCATATGGCTCTATTTGCCTGTCTTTTGCAAGGCTGAAAGGCTTCCAACAACTTTTTAACTCTTTCTTCTTTGTTTTGTTTCTTCTTTTTTTGGAACTTGCACTGCAACCCCTTTCACATTTGTCAAGATTTCAAATGGCAGTATCAGGTTGCACAACACAAGACACCAAGCAACTTAGCACATAAGATAATAACAGCCTATAGCTTATACAATGAACTCGTTAATTGAATGCCAGAAACTAGAAGAATTTGACATATTACTGTACCACAATTGGGGGGCGGGGGGAGAAGATAGAACTAAAGAGAAAAAGAAAGTGGAGACTAATTTCAATAACATAAACACCCCTCAAAACTCTACAACTTGCGGTTCTAAGAGAAGATAATACAAAAGGGTAAGCCGGGAATAGAAAATCAGTTTCAAAGGATGATGATGACTTAAAAGAAATCGAATTCCAGATATTTGTTCTGATCTGCATTGACAGCAATAGCAGGAGCAGACACACTTGTTGAAGATGTGGGGACCGGGATCTGCTTAATCTCAACCGGTTTAGGGATCTCAGGTGGGCTTGCACAACGAATCAACGCCCAGTTTATGCCTTCGAAGAAAGGATGCTGCTTGATCTCAGTAGCTCCTCTTTTGTATGCCAATCTGTTTTGTGGTTCTTTCACTAGCAATCCCCTTATTAAGTCTCTGGCAGAGAAGCTCACAACAGGTGCCTCAGGAAATCTCAATGGCTGGCCAACTACGTTGAACAACGTGGCTCTGTTTCCAGACCCTTTGAAAGGTGTTTTACCAAATAATAGCTCGTAGATAAAGATCCCCAAAGTCCACCAATCCACAGCACTACCATGACCTTCACCCTTGATGATCTCTGGTGCCAAATACTCATGGGTTCCCACGAATGACATGGAACGTGCATCACTTGGCTCTGCTATAAGCTCTGGCAGAGGGCTGACTTGATTCCCCATCTCTGTCTTGGGGGATTTCTTCTCTTTCTTTGATTTTCCAAAAAATGTTCGAGGCGAAAAGCATGTGGTAGGTACCACACAGGATGGCTGAATGCAAGACGGCTTGATGCAGGCAGGTTGAACGCAGAAAGCTGGATTCTTTCGCAACAGCTCACCCTCAGGCACTGATGACTTTACTAGAGTTGGGTTGACATCACAGCGTAAGGAGAGGTCGAAGTCTGAGAGCATTACATGACCATCTTCACGGACAAGAACATTTTCTGGTTTGAGATCACGATACACTATTCCCAGCATGTGGAGATATTCCATTGCAAGTAGAACCTCTGCGATATAGAATCTGCATATTAAAGGCAAAGGGTAAGAGAATGCAGATCGTTGAAGCTATACAGTCAACAGAAGGAACAAAGGTCGTTTCTTCTACTGATAAGGTGGAAATATGCTTAATACAGTCCAAGTTCTCCAATCATATTTCTAGCTCTTTTCAAAGATATCATGTGTCGTACGTAAAAGTGGCAGTATGAGGAAATTCATGCACATGGTAAGACAATTATTACAAAGCTGACATTGCTAGCCAATCAACCACACTTTTTTCCTTCAATTGGATATGCTTTTGAATCCACTATCCCCACTACATTAAGGACTTTTCCACCACAAAGCCTAGAACAACTGCGTGTATCCATCCATCAGCTTGCAACTCTCTATGCATAGTACATTTTGAGCAAGGGACACAATTCTTTTATGGTCCACTTTAAAGGAAAGAGGAAAAAGATGGTAGAGCAGTAGTATTGGGCTCCACCTATCATGTTCGAGGGCAGCGAAACTTTCGATTAATGAGTCTAGTCTAGGCTTTCTTGTTAAAGAGAACCATAATGCAGAGGCGATCCATTTCATAATGAAGGACATACCATCTTCAAATAACTAACGTATGGAACTTTAAAATTTACTAACACCAAACAAAATGAACCTTGTAACTGAGACTACAAATTAGGTGATAAACTTAGCGACATGTAGTAACATCGGTAGGCAGCAAGCTGCTGTGCACGGCCATTGGTCAGTTTTCTCAACTATAATGGTTTTCTCAAATAGGTGATAAACTTAGCGACATGTAGTAACATCGGTAGGCAGCAAGTTGCTGTGCATGGCCATTGGTCAGTTTTCTCAACTATATTGGTTTCCTCAGTGAGCCATAATCAATCTCTAAACCCTAGATGATCCAATTTAGCATCCAGACTCCAAACTTATATGTATTCTTTTAGGTGCTCTACATCTAATATGTATGCATAAGACCAACAAACAGTTGACTGTATCTCAGAAGAAATTTGACCAACTTTCTCAGTGATAGACGTTACGTCCTTTAAACTACATGAAATCTTTACTGACAGCTTGACCGAATCTAAACAATTGAATTATCACTGTCAAATTGTAAAATGACTGAATGTTAAAATCACGCAGAAAAGTAAGAAGATTTATATAGGGTTAACGAAACAATGATAGTGTTAAGAGAAGGATAATAACTCAAGATAAGGATCAGTTTCATACTTGACTGCTCGTTCAGAAAAATGCTTCCCTGGTTGTCTCTGCCGGAGAGTATGCAAGTCGCCTCCAGGGCAATACTCCATAACCAGACAGGAGAACTTGTCAGTCTCGAAGTGGGAATACAGAGTTGGAAGGAAAGGATGGTCCAAACACTGGAGAATTTCTCTCTCGGTTTGAGCTCGAAGAAGCTTCTTGCGGCTTGTCAACGATGCTTTGTCCATAACTTTCATCGCGAAATAACACTTTGTTCCACTCAACTCTGACAGATACACACTCCCAATGTCTCCACAGCCCAACCTCTTGAGCAATCTGAAATGGCTCACCCCTAAACCACCATCTCTGGAGCGTACAGCTTGTATGGCTTCCCACCTCACATCATTCGCTTTATGAGGCTTGTTGACACCACTGCTTAAGCTGCTACAACTACTTTCATCACTCAAATCACTGCCCGTGCTTCCTCTATAAATACTATTCTTCCCACTCTCAACAAAATCGGTCCGTCCACTAATTTTGGCACTTCCACTAGTTTTTGCCATGCTACTAGTCCCATCACTGGCAGAAGTAAGGCTAATGTCAATATTCTCAGCTGGCTTCTCTTCACTCACTTGAGAAACCATACTGTCATTCGGCTCCAGATCCGCACAAATTGGAATTTGGTTTGAGTCGGCAAAGGACAACCCAGAGGTTACTTTATTAGCTAAAGAATCAGCACCATCCAATAGCCGAGGAGGACTCTCTGACTTACTGGCTCCAGTTGCTGTTGTTGCCACCTTTGATGCAAGACTGTGTGCAGTTTGAGATGGTTTAATGGGGGCAGCAGGCTCCGGTTGGCCTGTCTTTGTAATCTGCGGAGAAGAAGGCTGATTCCGGAGATTAGCTTCTGGCGTTTGAATAGCCGGTTTCCTTGGCTTCTCTGGAGAACTTCTGGTGCCAGGTTTTGAGGCCATCATCATCATCATCACTAGATAGAAGATTTTGTTGAACCAGTAGTCAGATTGGTGAAAGCCATTGCTCAACTCCTAAATTGCAGGCATAATATTCCTTCAAGAGATCAAATTGAAGACCGATCAGCAAAAATGAATAAAGAAGACTAGAAAGTAAGCAGCACACAGGAACCACAGAACTATAGCAATAATCAATCCGGAGGATAAAAACAAAGAGGGGCTAGTGGAGGGACAGTTACAAAAACCATACAGATGGAAACAAACGAGTATTGTCTCCCCGCACGAAATGGATCAAGTACGAGTACCAAAACAACAAAGGAAAAGGCTACTTCCTACGGGAAGTTGAATGAGAGAAGCAGCTGCGAATGGCAAATTGCATGCAATTCCAGATCAAGATATAACCTGAAAATAACAGCAACAAGAAATCGTCCCACAAGAGAAGCTAGAAATCGATGAACGAACCTGAAAGAAGGAAGTCTGTGTATATATATGTACTCGCAGGTCTTAAAACTGCCAGCCTTCTTTTTTTTTATAGGGAAAGTGAAGTGACACTTTTGTAGATTACAGAGCCGGAGAAATGAAATTTACCAAATTAGAACAAAATTGGAAAACCCCGATAGAAGAGAGTATGAGCGGGGCAAAAGCATAGAACAAAACGCAGGCAGTCTAGAAAGCAGGCAGAAGGATAAGAAGAAGCAACTACAGATCTCTGCAAAGAAAAAAGGAAACACGAAGCCCCACAGTGAATTGACTCTTCCTAACCAGAGATCCAACAAAATAAGAAAACCCCACAAAAACCCAGACGGTAAGTTACAAAAGCAAGTGCGAAAGATAAGCAAGCAGAGAACCCACCAAAGCAATTAGAGGCAAAAGGTGGGGTTCGTTATGGGGGAGGAAAAAGATCGCAACTTTGGGGTTGGCCTTGGTTGGCTTTTCAGCAGTGGGGCTTGGAAGAAAAAGCAATCACTAACACATCACAACAGGAACAGTAATGTGATTTTGAGAGCTCCATTACCAGGCCTCTGGAAATATGTGGGGGAGAGAGAGAGGAATAGATAGAAGGAAGGAAAGGGGAAAAAGCTTCTCTTTTTCTTTGCCTTTGATTGAGCTGAGTGTGGAGATGATGATGTATTGTATTGTGTTGAGTCCACAAAAACATGTACAGAAGAGACTGAGAGAGACAGAAAATGAGGTGAGAGTCGGTCAAAGCTAAAGCGACTCTTTACGGACTCCCAAAAACTATTTTAAAAAAAAAAGAAGAAGAAAATAATAAAAAGAAAATTAACCCCTTTCATAGTTGTTTTGCTTAATTTTCTTCGTTTTCTGCTCCTTTTTCATTTATTTTTTATTAATTTTCTTCGTTTTCTATTCCTTCTCCATTTATTTTGATTTACTTATTTGAATCCTATGGTTAAATATCCCTAGCAGCTGCGCAACCGAAGGTGCAGAGAGTAAGAACAATATTCGAATCAATAGATCCCAATAGCAAGGAGAAAACCTTTGATTATTCGTTTTCCAAGTCTTCTTAGTAGCAGCGGCCAGAATAGTTCGGAAAACACAAGAAGCTGCAGCAGAGAATTCAAGCTGACGAACAATGAGTCGTAAAAGGCTCTTATACCACGAAAATCACATAAGAATTAAGACACGAACGTGAAGAATTATATGATTTTTTATCAGAATGATCGACTAGTTCATGAGATAATATAGAATTTTTATATTGATGTTTCTTACGGTTTGCTTACATGATACAAAGATATATATATATATATACATACGGGCCTGAGTACAACTCGGCCGACCCATACAAAACAACAATTCCACTCACTTTTCTATAAAAAATGTTGGAATGTGGTGGGTGGTGAGTTGGTGGAGTTTGTGAAGGACGTTTTCCTCCGACCCTGGCGTATCAAGGAAGTGGAAGAGACTTTCTGGTTCTTATTCCAAAGGTGGCCGGTCCTAAACGAATTTCTGAGTTCCGTCCGATTAGTCTTTGCAATGTAGCCTACAAGACAATTACGAAGTGCCTGGCGAATCGAATGAAGATCCTTTTGCGATCGCCTGGTCCACCCTTCCCAAACCAGCTTCGTTCCCGAAACGCCATATTACTGATAATATTATTGTGGTTCAAGAAGTGGTCCACACAATGCATAGCCGGAGAAGTGGAAAAGGTCTTATGCTACTGAAGATCAATCTTGCTAAAGCATATGACAGAGCTAACTGGGAGTTTGTCAGGGATACTCTTCAGATCATGAATTTCCCTCCTCTCTTTATTGAGCTTGTCTTCTAGTGTATATCGACTGCTTCCTTTCAAGTTCAGTTGAATGGTGGATGCTCGTCATCTTTCACGTCGGGGAGAGGTTTGAGACAAGGTTGCCCACTTTCGCCTTATCTTTTCACACTCTATATAGAGAGACTGAGCCATATCATTTGCGCTAGTGTTACAAGGGGAGAATACAAGATTGTTAATGGGAAAGGTCTGTAATGAACAATTTACTTTATTGATCGAATAGATTGATACGAGTTGCTCATTTCCGAAACAAATCCTATAGTGAAAATTAGCTTATTTAAGATTGTGCGATTATCAGAGATCTGATGAGATGGAGCATATCAGTTCTTATCTATGAATCTCTCTTGTTCAATGTCGATGCTTGTGGGAAGCACAATCGAGACTCTATCATCATTTTGAGACTGTGATGTTGCCCTCATGTCCCCTTGAGCAATAAGAACACTAACAAAATCATGGGCGAGCCAATTGAGTTTGACATCCTGAAATTGTCCAGCGAAGCTGCTTCTATGTCTCACAGCTTGTCCTTCCCCACATTCGGATAGCCCAAACTATCTCGTTATGGTCTGGACGAAGCCGCACAGAAATTTCAGTACATGAATGTTTCAGAGCAACTTCGAACCGCGATGCCCCAAACTATTTCGTTATGGTCTGGACGAAGTTGCACAGAAATGTTTGTACATGAATGTTTCAGAGCAAGTACCGATCTTGCAATAGGCCTCGTGTCCCCTTGAGTAATAAGAACACTAGCATAATCGTAGGTGAGCCAATTGAGTTCGACATCCTAAAACTGTCCAGCGAAGCGGCTTCTATGTCTCATAGCTTGTCCTTCCCCACATTTGGATGGCCCAAACTATCTAGTTATGGTCTGGACGAAGCTGCACGGAAATGTCGGTACATGAATGTTTCAGAGCTCCTTCGAACCGCGATGTAGAGATTACTGAATCACACAAGTTGATTGATCGATCAATTGTGTTGTTCTAGTCAAACCATTTTTGCGGTAATTGGAACCGCTCAACGACACATAAGTACAACAAATCCAGTGACTTGGTACTAATCTTAGTCACTATTCTTGTCATTTCCCCTATATGGGATAATACTATTATAGATGGCAAAGCCTTAATTGTAAGAAAAGATGGTTGGCATATTGCATCATTCCCAAATCAAACTCTACGTCACAAACTCCTAATTATACAAGGATTATGGAGTAAGAGGAAGCTCAAAGTAGTAAACTTCTTACTATGGTTGAATTATGTTACTATACTTTTCGGTTCAGCATATTCGTGTTCAGAAATTAATCCGACCTACTATCTTTAAAATCTAAATCATTATCAAGTATAACCAGGAGCTTTTTAGATTTTGACCCGATTCATCATATTTCGTAAAGTAACCAATAAAATACACATTCCTTTTATCTCTTGACATGGAGGGTTTCGACTCAACTCATCATAAATAGAAAGATACTGGACTGTTGATGTTTATGCAGTAGCAAAGGTGAGATTACTGTGATGATTTTTCTTTATCATTTCATATGATAAGAGTTTAATTAGTCTAGTAAGACTGAAGGATGGTAATAGTATGTGCTGTTATGTTCTGTTAGATGCGACTCGAATCATCATCTTTTGTGAATTTAAATCAGACTATAATTTACCATTATTGATAGTGGTGTCATAAAAATTTAGTGGACAAGTGAGACTAGAATATATCTTCAACATCAGCAACGGAAATCTGTTCAGCATCAGCAATGGCGATCTATTCAGCAACAACAATAGCGATCTGTTCAGCATCACCAACGACGATCTGTTCCGCATCAGCAACGACGATTTGTTCAGCATCAGCAACGGCGATCTGTTCATCAGCAGCAACGGCGATTTGTTCCTCAGGATTGACGGGGGCATCTGGAATGACCGCAGCGTTAAGATGCTGAGCAAACAGAACATCTTGAGGTACGAAATTTCGTGCCTGGATACCTTCTGGATCCAAGTGGGCCATTTGGGCCAGCTTAACGGAATCAGTGGATTTCGCTGATAGATATGAAATCCAAGAACCACAGCCCAATCATTGATATTGGGAATCTTGATGGTCCGTCATTTCAATACTAACAAAATTGTTTGGAAAATAACTAGATCAAACCCTACAAACAAACACATTCCTACTATCCATGTGATTAATTAGGTCTAACAAAATTGTTTGGAAAATAACTTGATCAAACCCGACAAACAAACACAAAATTAGCAGAAAAAAATGATTGATTCCAGAAATGAGATCAAGAAACAATCAAATCCAAAGCCTAATTATCCACAGGGATAGGAGGACTGTGGATTGGATTAAACTATAAACACAAACAAAATAATGTGAAAAAAGTAAACCTTAAACCCAAACTAAATCTAAACCATTAAATCTGGGGGCCCAAATCTCTATTCATTCCCAGCCATTGATTAAAGTGACGGAATTGGCGGATGAAAAAGGAGTCCGTATACAAGAAAAGTTGCCCAAAAGCAGTCGAGATAGAATTGAACTAAAACTCAAATCGGGCCGTAAGTTATTCGAGTGGGACGGCAGTAGTCTATTCAGCATTCATAAACGGTCCAAGTCGGCCCAACTTCAAAAATATCCACAGGGCCTCCCAGCAATATAAATAGGATCCAACCCGCCAATCCAACTTCAAAAATTATCCAGTGGGAACAATATGCAGAAAGAGTCGCTAATCTCCTCCCTTGCCATTCCAATTCCTAAACAACAGCAGCAGCAACCCACCTGGTTCTCCCCCAATACTGGAATCTACACCAGCACACATGCCGCCGTTTCTCTCCCCTCGGACCCTGACCTCGACCTCGTTTCCTTCCTTTTCTCCCACCATCCTCACCGTGCCCTCACCGCCGCCCTCCTCGATTCCGCAACTTCACACTCCATCTCTTACAATGAACTCTTCCCCCTCGTCAAATCCGTGGCCTCTTCTCTCCACAAATCAGGCCTCCGCAGAGGCCACGTCGTCTTGTTCCTCCTCCCCAATTCTATTTACTTCCCCGTCATCTTCTTCGCCGTCCTGTACATTGGCGCCGTTGTCACCACCATGAACCCTCTTGCTACCGTCCCGGAAATCCAGAGCCGCATTGCCGATTGCGGCGCCTCTTTGGCTTTCGCTTCTCTGGGTAGAGATTCTGATTTCGGGATCCCATTCATTGCCGTCCCAGAATTGAGCTCCTCTACTTGTACTGATGGTTCTGGTTATGATTTCTCCACATTTGGCGATTTCCACCGCATGATTACTTGCGATGCTGCCGATTTGGGGTTTCGTCCGCCGATACAGCAGCAGGACACGGCGGCGATAATTTATTCTTCTGGAACTACTGGAGCCAGTAAGGGCGCTGTAATAACCCACGGGAATTTGATTGCTGCCGCGGAACTATTTGTGAGGTTCGAGGCTTCCATGTATGATTCCCCAGCTTGGGAGAATGTCTATTTGGCAGTGTTGCCCATGTTCCACATATACGGACTCGTCCTGTTCGTAACGGGCCTGCTGTCGCTGGGATCCACCATTGTTGTGATGAAGAAATTTGATGCTGATGAAGTTATTAACGCGATTGAGAAGCACAAGGTCACCCATTTCCCTGTTGTCCCTCCGATACTGGGTCCCCTTGCAGAACGAGCCAAAGGTGTTTGTGAAAATTTCTTAAAGAGCTTGAAGCAGGTTTCCTGTGGTGCAGCTCCTTTAAGTGCTGGCACAATCCAGACGTTCCTTCAAACATTACCTAATGTTGATTTCATTCAGGTAAGTGATCACTGGTCTCATATCCCTCAGGAAGCATGAAATGGTCTAGTACTCTATTCGTCTTTCGTTTGCTCCAAGAAACTGTTGCAAGTTCTCTGTCTGGCTAGAATGGGTAACTTATTCAGAAAGGTGACTGGACTAATTTCTGACAAAAATACCATTTTGTTAAGTCCCGACATGCGTGGTAAATTTTAACAAAATAAGATAAGTCGTCATTTTGTAGAAAAGTCAGACTTAAGTAGCCATCTTCGGTAAATAGCTAGCTAAAACAGAGTTGGCCTATAGACTTGAAATCAGCTGTTGGAAAATCAAAGTGCTTTAAGCCTCAGCCTTCATGTGTATGAATTTATCTTGTGCGTGCAGGGATATGGAATGACAGAGTCAACGGCGGTCGGAACTAGAGGGTTCAATACGCAGAGATTTCACAAGTACTCTTCAGTTGGACTGTTGGCCCCAAACACAGAAGCAAAAGTAGTTGATTGTGTAAGTGGTCACGCTCTTCCTCCAGGGAGTGTTGGGGAGCTCTGGATGAGGGGACCAGGCACCATGAAAGGTAACCAATCATCTAAACAATTGAAGTAAGTATGAATATATTATTGAGCTTCTTCTATGCATTTGGACCATGAACAATAGGTGGATAAATGTGTTATCCTATGAGGTTTTCATTAATGTTTCTTAACACTAAAACACCATGTCTATGAATCAACTGATGGCATCCATACCCCAGTCCAAGACTCTTCTTGAATGCAATCACTTCCGGGCAATATATCTGATAACTTTTGTTGGCCATGAACACTACTTGAACAGGGTACTTGAACAATCCAGAGATAAGTGTTGAGACAGTTGACAAAGAAGGTTGGCTTCATACAGGAGACATTGTTTGCTTTGACGATGATGGTTACTTGTACATCTTTGATCGGTTGAAAGAGATGATCAAGTACAAGGGTTTCCAGGTAGCTTAGTTGATGATGATACACAACATCAAGAATACCCTTTTCTTTGTGTGAATGTGATTCTGATAATAACAACGATTGCAGATAGCACCTGCTGATTTGGAAGCTGTATTAATAACCCATCCAGACATAATGGAAGCGGCTGTGGCAGGGTAAGCGACTGAGTTCACGACTCTCTTTCCAGCTAATATATCATGACTACTTGTAATCCTTGTCTCATCCGGATTCATCTTACACCCTTTGACTAGCATTGCTGCGGGCAAAGACGATGGAGAAATACCAGTTGCATTCGTGGTAAGGAGGCAGGGAAGCAGTCTCACAGAAGAGGGTGTCATTGAATATGTAGCTACCCAGGTTCTCCTCTAGACAATACTATGACAACGAATATTAACTGGACGGGAGTAACAATTTTGTATTTATTGCTTTGCAGGTTGCGCCCTATAAAAAGGTGAGAAGAGTGATATTCACAGAATCAATACCAAGGTCTCCTGCTGGGAAGATCCTTAGACGCCAATTGAAGAAGATGATGTTGATGCCCAGTCCCAGGCTCTAATTTGTTCATAGAAGAAAAAGGAGGTGTATCTCTAGTGGTATGAAATAACTTCAAGTGTGAAATTGTACCTACACAAATTATTGTTTGATGGTAGAACTCATATAACGCGTTCAAATATTTTTCAAGAAAAAACCCAGAGGGTTGTAATGGAGATATGAAGCAACGACATTCACATCTTCCTTATGTCCCAGGTAAAACAACATATAGTTTTACCATATTTGTTGTTTGGTTGCTGGTCTCTATTTTGAGCTTGTTCAAGGATAAATTCAGCTCCTTTCCTCTGTCATTCATGTTGGTCTTGGGAAGGAAATACTTTATTCTTAGGAGAAATGCAAATTGGTGAAGGAGGCTACCAACTGGATACTTCCAACAACATGCAGCCCACATGCATTAGCTTTAAGCTGTAGCTATCAAATGGGGGAAAGGCTCATCAACTTTCAAACTTATCAAACTATTTTATTAATAAGGGTTTACTTATCAGTTGACAACAACAACAACAACAAAAACAAGTCATACAATTTAGAAAATACCAGCATCATCGCGAATACTGAGGCCCGCTGCCATGCCTTCACACGGGAAACACCAGTGTCGGTATTGATTTTGACTCCCCCCGGTTAACATCCCCGACGATTCAAGCTTGATAATAAAAAAGAGAACTCTGGAATAACCGATTGAAGCTTCGTTGAAGGCATCTAGCAATATATTGGGTATTAAACACCCAAATTTTACTTACCTGGAGTAAGATGCTACGGATGCAAGGGAATTACGCTGGGGAACTATCATGAAAGAGTTGGGAGGAGAAATTAATTTATTGTTATTTAAGCTGACTAGATGCCTGACTCAACTGCCACGTCGACAGTGGATGGAAGTTATTGACGGAGTTGGCCGAGTGAAATTCTGAATCTAGTGGTTTTCCGATAGTTGTCAATACTAACATAATTGATGGGTAAACATAACTTTCAACGTAGCTTCACCGTTCCTTGTGATAAGAACCTACGATTAAACAAAAATCCAGCCAATACATCAAAGGAATGAGAAATCATTAGTCCTCCTTCACCTTCCGTGTGTCGTTTTCCATATTTAGAATTTGATCTCAGCCGTTAATTATGAGATTAAATCTCAGCCGTTTGGTATTTTTAATTTTTAAATTTAATTTATTTCATAAAATAAATTCCTTAAGGACCACTTGACTTAATTTCAATTAATTTACGGTACGATTTATTTTTATCTTTACAGTTTAATGTTTCATGTGTTGATTTTTTCATATGTGAACATCTTAATATTAACATTGCACTTACGAATCACTTTAAGTTTGAAAATTGAATTTTTGGATGGATAAACCTAACATTATCCATCAATCTTTGAAATCTTCTTCACCAATATACATTTTATTCTTGAGAACAGATTTATGAATTTACATTTAGAATGTAGACCTTTCATTTATCAATTATTTAAAAAATCAAATAAACTATCACTCATTAATCAATAAATCAATTAATGCTCAACAACATTTAACATTACACATTCCAGCATTTGTATTTGTGCGGATCTCACACTTTTTTTTATAAGCGACCTGAATTTATTCCTCGACTTCTACCGACTGTAGAATCGGCATAAAAAAACATCGATTGACTCATCAAGTGACTGACCCGAGAAAGCACAATGAATCATCAAGTGACTGACCGTTTCTTCCGAGGCACCACATAAAACACATCAATTTGGAGCGAGAATGGTAGAGAGAGAACAAGGAGAGAGGGGGTGAGAGTTAGGATAGGACAGCATCAACGCAAGTTTAGTCTAGTGATTCAGGGGTCAACGGTCAATTTCCAAAGCACAACTGGCTCCCTCGGAGCAGATTTCCGGATCTCAGTTTTGGATGGCCGGAGCTCTTACTTTGGATCTTGCACTTCTTATCATAACATTTCAACAACTGCTTTATAAGACTAGTGACTATGTAAATCAACTCCATGAATACAGCCATCATAACATTTTGACATATTCAACGACTGATTTATAAGACTGGTGACTATGTAAATCAACTCCATGAATACAGCCATCATAACATTTTGACATATAATATTGAGATTTTGATGAATATGATGAGTTTCGTATGATGAATGTTGTATTGTAATTTGACAATTGACCTATTGTTGTCGAAGAAAAAAGCTTTTCAAAACTACTGAACTTAATTAATTATTGTCTTGTTGTTTCTGCTGATTTTTATGTCTTCGTTGTTGAGTTGTAAATGCCGCTGTAGAGTTGGAAGTTGTTGATCAAATAGAATTTGTTATCGAAGTAAAAAAAACTGAAGTCGACCAACCGAAAAAATACCTTCTAGTCAATCTTATAAGAATCAGGACAGCCAACCACAAATAATTGACACATAAAGCTTCTGCCGTCCTTGATGATTGAACTTTAGGCAAGACATCAAGTACTAGAAATCATTCTAAATATGAAGAACCACCGGCATGGCTTCTGCCGTCCCAGATGATTGGTAAATCATCGGTGAAACATAGGTGGTTGATCAGTTGCTGCTTCCACTAAGGGTACAGAAGAAGGGTTTTGTTAGTAACAATTCTTTTTAGAAGGGAAGGACCTCCATGGCAATGGTAAAATTATGTGTCATCTTAAATCAGTATACTGGTGTTATATGTATATCACCTTAACAATCCAAAAGTTAGGAACTCAGAATAAACACAATAATTGTTTACTTGAAGCAAAAAAGGGTTGGAATTTTTTCTTCCTTCCATCCGTAACAAATCGAAAATGGCAATGTTGTCACCTGGACGAAATGATGATGAAGAGGAATGAGGAAAAGATGCACCATAACTGGACAAAGAAGACTCGGCAACGACGTTCGAAGGCATCCATGAACACCCAAAAAATCAGGTATCGGCAGGTGTAAACAACAAGTCCTACCACGACGAGTGATTCGCTGGAAAGAACTCACTCGAGGTATCGATTTCTTCGAATGTTTGATGTTTTGGGTGTCCCCAATTCGGGCTCCACCGGTCGTTTACTACTTTCTTAGTTTCAGATTTTTCTTTCTGTTTGAACAATCATTTCTTGGTTGTTTTTGCTATCGGGTAGAGTTTAGCATCTGGGATGTTAACCCTCGTTCAAAGGTTTTTATTATAATGATGATTGGAAGTATGAATGTGGCCGCTCAGGCTAATAATGATAATTATCTCTAGAGATCGTTTGACAAATTAAATATCATTTAATCAAAAATTTAATAATATAAGTGGAACAATTTCGAAAAACAAATAAACATAAAATGATCTGAAGGTAGCGTGAAGACATTTCACAAGATCCACCACTCGATGCAATTATAGTAATCCCCACCAATGGATTACATTTACAGCTTCTTCATTTGTCTTACTATCCCCACATTAAACAATTCATATGATACTCTCAATGGGTCATTGTTTTGTAGCGTACAATACTCACACAGTGTGTGGAATCTGGATCCATATAAATGGGGTCAATCAAACACCCTTTTCTTCTCCACTTCTCTCTTGGACAAGTGGGCTTCACTGCCCCCGTGACCTCTATATTGTCTTGTTTTCTCCATCCATCCATCCATCCATCCATAATTGACGTGATTTTGGGGAAGTGTGATGTTACTTACTTAAACAAATCTCCAACCCAGCTGAGCTGCTTCATTGTCTCCACAGGAGAGGAAGAACAATTACAAGGCAACCAACCAGACATGGGAAGCTTAGCTGAAAATGGGGCGCCTCCAATTCCAGACTCCACCATTCCTCCTGAGAGCTCCTCCACTTTTGAAATTGGAAAACCAGGTAAGTAATATTGACAGGACAGCCTTGGAAATATTTATGTTCTCTGTTTCTGGATATAATTTTGACTTGCTCTGTTTTTCTGTTTTTTTTTTCTGAATAAAAAAAACAGGGGAATTCGGGGAAGAAGAAGTGAACGACAGCCCAATTGAGCAAGTGAGGCTGACGGTTCCAATAACCGACGACCCAACACAGCCAACCATAACCATAAGGACGTGGGTCTTGGGGATACTGTCATGTTCGCTTTTGGCTTTCGTGAATCAGTTCTTCGGCTACCGGTCCAACCAGCTGTACGTGAGCTCTGTCGCAGCTCAAATTGTGGTTCTCCCGCTGGGGAAATTCATGGCTGCTGCTATTCCGAGTATAGTGATTCGGGTGCCGTTGACCAAGTGGTCGTTTTCGTTGAATCCAGGGCCGTTCAATCTGAAAGAACATGTTCTGATTACCATATTTGCAAACTGTGGAGCCGGCGGAGTTTATGCAGTGGCCATTATCACAGCAGTCAGGGCATTTTATCACAGGGATATCCATCCGGCCGCGGCTATGTTGCTGGTTCAAACCACCCAGGTACACTACACTAGTAAATACAGACGTTGGGTATTGGTCCAATTCCAAATTTGTGGAATTTGTTGGAGTTAGTGCTGATAAATAATTTAAAAATTAATGTGAACCCTTATTGATATTGCATGAGAATAGGGATTTTTATTTTGAATTCTGATAGTCTCAAATTTGTTAAATTTGTATAAACGTCAGTTTTTTTTAATCTCTCGATTAAGAGAATTTATCAATAAATAATATAAAATTAATAAGAAATATCTTCTAACAACTTAAATTTTTTGGATGCAATTGTTCTTGACAGTTGATTTAAATTCCCATATGACGTAGCTCGTTTCCACCTTGTTTATATACGTCTAATTTTGTCAATTTAGAGAAATAGTATATGTACTTTCTGATCATAGTTAGTTTTCGTCGCAATCGTGCCCGCTATCCTTCCCCGCAAAAAATTTCCACGTGTGTCTTCCTATCATTTTCTAACAGAATTAGAGTGTTTTGCTTTGACTTCAGTTGCTTGGGTATGGATGGGCTGGGATGTTCAGAAAGTATCTGGTGGATTCACCATATATGTGGTGGCCATCCAATCTGGTCCAAGTCTCTCTTTTCAGGGCACTCCACGAGAAGGAAAAGAGAGCAAGAGGAGGAAAAAGCAGGCTGCAATTCTTCACAATAGTATTCATCTCCAGCTTTGCATACTACGTCGTCCCAAGCTACTTGTTCCCATCGCTCTCAACGCTTTCATTCATTTGTTGGATATGGAAGGACTCCATTACAGCACAGCAGATTGGTTCAGGACTAAGAGGACTCGGCGTGGGCTCATTTGGCCTTGACTGGTCAACAGTTGCTGGCTTCTTAGGGAGTCCTCTGGCCACACCTCTCTTTGCAATCATCAACACTCTAGCTGGGTTTTTCTTGGTTGTTTATGTCATCATCCCCATTGCTTATTGGAACAACGCTTTTGAAGCTAAGAGGTTCCCAATCTTCTCCCAACACACGTTCGACAGTGGTGGTCAGATCTACAACATCACCCGGGTGTTGAACGACAAGAGCTTTGGGATTGATCATACTGCTTATGAGAACTACAGCAGGCTGTATCTCAGCGTTACCTTTGCGTTTGTTTATGGGATGAGCTTTGCTGCTCTTATGGCTACCATTTCCCACGTTGCTCTCTTCGATGGCAAGTAAGTCATCTAGTCTGCATATATATGATGCATGCCCTCTTGTTTCAAGTTAGCTTCTTCCTAATAACTAACTTGTTTCTGCAGAACAATTTGGGAGATGTGGAAGAAGACAACTGGTGCCATGAAAGAGCAGTACACAGATGTCCACACAAGGTTGATGAAGAAGAACTATGAAGCTGTTCCTCAATGGTGGTTCATGACCATCTTGGTTATATCTCTGGCCCTTGCATTTCTTGCTGTCGAAGGTTTTAACAAGCAGCTTCAACTTCCTTGGTGGGGACTCCTCTTAGCTTGTGGAATTGCCTTGTTCTTCACTTTGCCTATTGGTATCATTCAAGCTACAACCAATCAGGTGAAAAAAAAACCTTCAAAAAATTCAAATCTTTCATACATTCAAGCTCATTCCTACCCCTAATTACCTAAACCCTAAAATTTTGCAGCAAATGGGGTTGAATGTCATCACAGAGCTTATCATAGGATACATGTACCCCGGTCGGCCTCTGGCCAATGTAGCTTTCAAAACTTATGGGTACATTAGCATGGCACAAGCTCTAGGCTTTTTACAAGACTTCAAATTGGGCCATTACATGAAAATCCCTCCCAAAGTCATGTTCCTAGTCCAGGTATAATATAAAATACTTGCTACCTAATGCTTCATGCTTTTATCCTGTAATCACTTCCTTTCAACTGACTTTTAGATATTCTTCCAACACTTGTTTCAAGACAGTGGGAACAATAGTGGCTTCAACTGTCTACTTTGCAACATCATGGTGGCTCCTCTCAGATATCAAAGACATCTGTAACCCAGATAAATTACCCAAGGGAAGTCCATGGACATGCCCCGGAGATGATGTTTTCTACAGTGCTTCAATTATATGGGGAGTCATAGGACCTCTGAGAATGTTCACAGACAGTGGGAATTACCCTCAAATGAACTGGTTTTTCCTTGTTGGTCTACTGGCTCCGGTCCCCGTATGGCTCCTGTGGCGAAAATACCCGGAGCAGAAATGGATAAGGCTGATCCATATGCCATTGATATTTGCAGCAACAGCAAATATGCCACCAGCTAAGCCAGTTCATTACCTGTCATGGGGAACAGTTGGGATATTGTTCAACTTTTATATCTACAGAAAGTACAAGGGATGGTGGGCTAGGCATACTTACATATTGTCAGCTGCAATGGATGCTGGTGTTGCTTTCTTGGGGATACTCATCTATTTCACTCTTCAGAGTAAGGATATTTATGGAGCAGAGTGGTGGGGATTGGAAGCTGATGATCATTGCCCCTTGGCAAGCTGTCCTACTGCTCCTGGCATTCAAGTTGATGGTTGCCCTCTCATTCAATGACTGGCACTCTGGAATTGATTGATTGTGTCTGTTTTAAGGTTGTCTTGATTTCAGGGTTTCTTTTCTTTCTCTGCAAGTTACCATTGATGTCTTCTGATTCTTGTACATAAAGCATAAAGGGATGGAGAAAAAAACTTATATATGTGAAATGACAATTTGAAGAATATTTAATTGTGCATATGCATTTAAAATGTCATTTTGTCACATAAGTGATTAATACTTCATGCAAATGCGATTATGTTTATAACAGATCAATATGTACGTAAATGATATATAAGTATATTATGAGTAATTTGATTATTCGATATAACTAATATTGTAAATAAATAACTTAAAATTGTATTGTTCAGTTTTTCTCTTCCTCTCTGACTTAGCCAATAAGACAGATGCCACTCTCTTCTCCTCGATGAGTAGTCAACCAACGACAGGGGAACCTCGTTAAACCCTTGGGTTGATACGGTAAATTGCAATTATTCAGTTGAATAACTAATTATTTCAACATAAAACAACTAGCTATAACACTTCGTAGGAGTTTTTGTTGGAACCGCCTTGGACGTGTAATGTGTTCCAATGACATATGCTTAATTTCTTTGTCTCGTATACTTGTGCTTGTTGTTTGGATTGTTTATATCGAACACCCATAAATCAATACAAAAAGTCAAAACTATTCAATACTATATATGAAATTACATAACACTCCAAAAAATGTTTTTGAGTTGAATTTCAAGGCCAGTTGACAGGTTGGCTGCCCCGTACGTTTCGGGTGATGAATATCATCAGAGATCCTTCTGAATCTGATGCCAGCTTCACGAGTTACTCTTTGAACAATTTGCTCGAAAAAGGAAGTAAAAAGAAACAGCAACCTTAAAAAAAGTAGGCAAAATAATTATCAATTATATTTCTTTCCCGACATAATTAACATAGGCCTGTAACCTGTTAACAATGTTCCAACCAACCAAAATCATTAATAACAGAAGCAAACTTTTCAGGAACCAACCAAGTCGTCAAATCACTGCTCAAAAGTTTGAAAATCCCATCCTTTCTATCTAACAATGCCATATTAATTTACAATTTAAATGACACCCAGGCCATATAAGTGTTTCCGTTACAGTTTCTCGAAACAACGGCAACAATGCATTCAGATTCAGATTCAAGAATGTACCAACAAGGCAAGAATACAAGACAAACGACAATCATCCTCTGCCGCAGAACATCTCATCTTTGCCACCAACCGCACTTTGGTTGGCATTCAAAATAATAATGATTTGATGAAATCAAGTATTCAAAATTTAAGATTGTCTGAAGCAATTCCGGATAACTGGTCCGATTTCACAGGTGGTGAAACTGAATCTTTTCACCCCATACCACATATTGCAGTCAGATTCAGAATCCCCTTGAAAAGAAATTATGATTCTGGAGACAGACATAAATTCCCAGATTCACCACGAAACCAAATCTGAATTTCCAAACCCACCACCATCATCTTCCCCATTTAAAGAAAAAAGAAAAAAGAACAGAAATTTCATCTTTCCTTAAAAATCTGTTTTGCAGATTCAGTGGCCCGGTCGGCTCCTTTTTATATATGATTTGTTGTCACAGAAAACATCAAACCAGAGAGTTAAGAAGTCATTTTCTTTCAGACAACTTTCGAAGTTTCATACGTAGTTTTCCATTTATTGTAGACAAACATGGGTTGGTAATTATGGCGATAGTATCAATACACACCCCCACTCATCCTGCATATACTATCAAGCTTATCTTTTAGTCTCCACATTCTGTGAATAGAAGTTTGTCCAATTCCGCTGTAATTTCTTCCATCTCCTTCTTACTAAACCTTGGTCTGTAAAGTTGCTATTTTTCTTAATAACCTGAGGAAAAGATCTAGCCATGGGGATGGCAGATGAGAATATCAAAGGGTATGATGATGATGATGACCAGCATCTTCCCAAGTCCACCACTGGACATTTCCAGATTGAAAAAACAGGTGGGTTCGGTTCAGTTTTCAATTTCGATCTCCCCCTTTTTTTTTGCTGCTGAAACTATGTTTCTATTTTGTTTTTGGTTTAGCAGAGGAAGAAGAGGAGAACGACAACCCAATTGAGCAAGTCAGGCTGACGGTTCCGATCACAGACGACCCGACCCAACCAACGTTGACATTCAGGACATGGGTTCTGGGGATAACCTCGTGTGCACTTCTGGCGTTTGTGAACCAGTTCTTCGGGTACCGCACCAACCAGTTGTCGGTCAGCTCGGTCACTGCTCAGATTTTGGTGCTGCCAATTGGAAAGCTGATGGCTGCTACTCTTCCTAAGCAGGCGATTCGTGTCCCACTAACAAAGTGGTCCTTCTCGTTGAATCCGGGGCCGTTTAACTTGAAAGAGCATGTTCTGATCACCATATTCGCCAACTGCGGATCTGGAGGTGTTTATGCTGTTCATATCATTACTTCAGTGAAAGCTCTGTACCATGCCACCATTAGCCCTATCCCTGCCATGTTGCTCGTACAGACCACTCAGGTACACTTTTTTCGGTCTTGCACCTGCCTCTACACAAATTTACACCTTAATTCCCACTGATTTGACTATTTCTTCTGATGGATATATCTTGGTTGGTGTCCTAGTTGCTTGGGTATGGATGGGCAGGTATCTTCAGGAAATTTCTAGTGGATTCGCCTTACATGTGGTGGCCTGCAAATTTGGTTCAAGTTTCTCTCTTCAGGTTCTTGCTATTATGTGTTTACTTGCCTCCTGTAATTGTTGTTGAGGGCAGTGTTGAATAAATTAAGAGTTTCTAATTTATGCAGGGCTTTGCATGAGAAGGACAAGAGAACAAACGGAGGACAAACAAGGCTACAATTTTTCACACTGGTTTTCGTATGCAGCTTTGCTTACTACATCGTTCCAGGCTACCTCTTTCCATCGCTGTCAACCATTTCAATTCTGTGCTTGATCTGGAAGAACTCTGTCAAAGCGCAGCAGATTGGCTCAGGATTTAGTGGCCTTGGAATTGGTTCATTTGGCCTGGATTGGTCTACTGTTGCATCCTTCCTGGGAACTCCTTTAGCCTCACCGTTATTTGCCATTTTAAACACCTTGACTGGTTTCTTCTTCATTATCTACATTGTTGTCCCAATTGCTTACTGGAATAATGCCTACGATGCCAAGAAATTCCCCATCTTTTCCCAGAAGACTTTTGACAGTACAGGAGCACACTACGACGTCGACAGGATTCTGAACAAGAAAACATTTGAGATTGATTACCCTGCCTATAATGGCTACAGCAAACTCTATCTCAGTGTCACCTTTGCCTTTGTTTATGGCATGACTTTTGCTGCTCTCATGGCTACCATTGTACATGTTGCCTTGTTTGATGGCAAGTAAGTTATAGCCAATGTTTTCTTTTCCTTCATTCTATATACTAGAAAATGAAAGGGAAAATTGATTTGTGAAAATTGTACAGAACAATATGGAAGCTTTGGAAGAAGACTACAGGTGCAGTGAAGGATCGGTACTCTGATGTGCATACAAGGCTGATGAAGAAGAACTATGAAGCAGTACCTGAATGGTGGTTCTTGATAATCCTGGCTATTTCTTTTGCTCTTGCTCTTCTTGCAGTTGAAGGTTTCGGCAAACAGCTTCAGCTTCCATGGTGGGGGCTTATCTTGGCTTGTCTTATTGCCCTTACCTTCACATTACCAATTGGGATCATTCAAGCCACCACAAATCAGGTGCGTATATATAACATATATCGTGAATATAATATAATCTCCAGCTGGAAATCTTAAAATATATAACTTTGAGTTTTGGTTTGCAGCAAATAGGGCTAAATGTGATCACAGAGTTGATAATCGGATACATGTACCCTGGGAAACCCTTGGCAAACGTGGCTTTCAAGACTTACGGATACATAAGCATGTCACAAGCTCTAGGGTTCCTGGGTGACTTCAAACTAGGCCATTACATGAAAATCCCTCCTAAAGTAATGTTTCTGGTCCAGACAGTGGGAACACTAGTGTCGTCGACAGTCTACTTTGCGACATCCTGGTGGCTGCTGTCAACAGTGAAAAACATATGTGATCCAGACGCACTCCCCCCTGGGAGTCCATGGACTTGCCCAGGAGACAGTGTGTTCTACAGTGCCTCAATCATATGGGGAGTAATTGGACCTCTAAGAATGTTCACCAAAAAGGGAATCTACCCAGAGATGAACTGGTTCTTCCTCATAGGAGCACTGGCACCCGTTCCTGTTTGGTTGCTTGCTAGGAAATACCCGCAGAAGAAATGGATAAAGATGATCCATATGCCCCTCATATTTGCGGCTACTAACAGTATGCCGCCGGCTAGACCAGTTCACTTCTGGACATGGGGAGCAGTGGGGATTTTCTTCAACTACTACGTCTACAACAGGTACAAAGGATGGTGGGCTAGACACACTTACATTATGTCGGCTGCTTTGGATGCTGGGGTTGCCTTCCTTGCTGTTTTGCTCTTCTTTCTTCTGCAGAACAAGAACATCAATGGTCCTGCTTGGTGGGGATTGGAACAAAGTGATCATTGTTTGTTATCGAGTTGTCCTACTGCCCCTGGAGTTGTTGTCCATGGTTGCCCTGTCGTTTCTTGATTCTATCTCTGCTCATTTGTCTAGACATATTCTGTTGTGAGAGTGGTAGAATGATACATACATGTTATATTAATAAGAGAGGAATTAGGAAGTGTTTTATCATTGTAGAAAGATTATTTACGTTTGGCCTGATTTCTGAATTCTGATTGCAATCAATGAGAAATACAAGTTCAACCCCCTAGCATTTCGATGTTCAATTATTGATTCTCTTCTCTGGGTCCGTCTTTCACTTGGACCATCAAACAAGACACGAAAGTTCCATCATACCTGGTCGCTCTCTCATTCTGGATCTGACCAAGTGGCGAGGACTCTAATTCTTGCTCTGCTTCCGACGGGAACTTGGGTTTAAACTTGGACGACGACTGTCGACTTACTAGTGTGAGGGACGATGACCAGTAGTAGGCTTTGCCTCCTGCAATTGAAGTGGGGCGATGGAGACTAGAGTCCGATTCTGGAGACAGGGAGTTTCCTCTCTGGGGTACTTGGGAAATTTGTAGATTCAGATCCCTTACAGCTCCCATCCACCACCACCGACGAAAGCAACATAGACTTCTTCGTCATCGTTCAACATGTTTGATGCGGAGGAGAAGCTCCTAAGGTAATGGCGCCGGAAGAGAGAAGTTGAAGATGAGAAGAAGCATGATTACATTTTTATCCCTCAAATTCATACCGTTAGATATAGGTTTAATTTATGGACGGTCAAGATTAACCTTTGATTGGATCAACTGCTTACGATCTGTCCAGACGTCCACCACACTGCACCGCCAAAGGCTCTTCATAACAAATTGATCGGAGATCGATCAAACTCTGGAGAAAAATGAAGAAGGAGAGGAAATTGGTTTGAAGCTCTGAAAAGCTGTAATGGTTTATTCAATCGGTTGGGTTTTTATATTAACCTCAACGGTAACAAGAATAGTAAAAACAGAATTACAAAGCGGGTAAAATATGTGTCATTAGTTCATACACCAACTCAATGAAATAAACGAAAAACAAAAACGCTCCGTTTCAATCTTCTCGATTCCTTCTTCGGTTGGTGTTGACTAACAGTCTCCCGGTAACTCCGTTAGTTCTTCACTTCATTCAATACCCTCCCACAAGTTAGAGAGTATACATCATAAACTCCCAACTTGCCCAGAAGCATTTGCAGACGAGTACGATGGAGGGCTTTGGTAAAGACATCTGCAGGTTATATATCGTTTCCAATATGCTTCAAGAGAATCATCCCTGATTTGATCCTTTCCCTCGTTACATGACAATCAATCTCAATATGCTTAGTCCTCTTATGGAAAACCGGATTCTCTGCTATGTAGATAGCAGACATATTGTCACAGTGTACCTGCATGGGCATAGGGACTTGAATGCCTAGTTCTTTCATTAACGTTGCTATCCATTATAGTTCACACACCAAATGTGCCAAAGATCTATACTCAGCTTCAGATGATGATCCAGAAACGGTCCCCAGTTTCTTAGATCTCCAAGTTATCAACGAATTCCCAAGATAAGTGCAATAACCAGAGATTGACTTCCTGATATCTGGACAAGCAGCCCAGTCAGAATCACAATAACCAGTCAAACTCAGTTCATTCTCTGATTTATATATCAATCCCCGTGCTGGAGATGATTTTAAGTACCTCAGCACACGATGAGCAGCTTCCAAATGTGTACAGTGAGGATCATTCTGAAATTGGCTAAGCTATTGAACCACAAAAGTTATATATAGCCTTATTATTGTCAGATAATGTAACATTCCCACTAGATTTCTATTTACTTAGAGATATGCAATAAGTTCTCCTTGTTTCATGTTGAATCTCAAATTCACCTCCATAGGACTCTTACTCCCTTTAACTTCTAAAAATCTTGTATCAATGAGCAGTTCAACGCAATATTTCCTCTTATTCGTTGCAATCCCTTCCGTTGAACGGGCTATCTCAAGACCTAGAAAATATCTTAGTTCACCCAAATTCTTAATTTTGAACTGTTTATGTAGATACTCTTTCACTTCCTTAATCTTTGACAGATCCTTTTCAGCAAGGATAATATCATCAACATAAACCAGTAATATGACCTCTGAATATCCAGCATCTTTCACAAACAGTGAATAGTCTGAATTAGTCTGCCTAAATCCATGTTGCAACAATGCATTAGTGAGCTTAGCAAATCATTGCCTGCTAGCTTGTTTTAATCCATATAGGGACTTTCTAAGTTTCAGACAAGTACCTGATGGAGCTTCCAATCCTGCTGAATTTTTGGGAAAGGAGGGAAAGAAAGAGGGAGTGAAATTTTGAATTATTCAATTCTATCGGACAGCCTAATAACGGATTTTAAAAATTCGCTATTAAACTAATGGCGGTTTTGAATTCGGTGTTAGATATAAAGTTTAACAGCGGATTTTTCATATTTGTGGTTAAACTAGCGACGATTTTGAATCTGCCGTTAAACATGTGTCGTTAGCCATGCAGTTTCTTGTAGTGATCTACGAAAAATTTTCATAACTATGCATCGGCATCCGTGCAACTCATAAATCTTGACAAGTCGGGCATCCTTTTTAGTAAAGATGTGGATCCTGAAATTAAGCAGCTCGTTTCTACCGCACTAGCAGTGCACATCGAGTTAGACACGAGTCGCTACGTCGGAGTCCCAATCATTGTTGGGTGAAAGAAATTGGCCGCCTTCTAGGAAATCTAAAAGAAAGTATGGAATCGGTTACAAACTTGGAAAGGTAAACCCTTGTCGAAATGTGGTAAAGAGGTACTTATCAAAGCAGTGGTTTGAGCTCTATACACGTATAGCATGAACGTTTTCCTCTTGCAGATCTCCTCATAAATGATCTGGAGCGAATGATCAACTTTTTTTGGTTTGGTTCTAAATGGTTTACAGGAAAGGGTATCTCATGGACGGAGTGGGAATGGATAGCGATTGCAAAGATGTGGGAGGTCTAGGCTTTCGAGATTTGAGGGGATTCAACCTTGCTCTCTTGGGTAAGCAAGTTTAATGTTTGATGAACTCACCGGGATCCCTAGTCGCTTTACTTTTCTAGAAGATTGCGGCGGGGATATGAAGCATATGGCGCGAATGAAACAATAGGGTTTGGAATAATGGAGGTCGTCCGATAGCTATGGTGGTGACAAAAGGTTTTCAACAATGAGGCAAAAGAGTGACATAGTTCGAGTAACATTGTACCGATAGCTTAGTATATGCGTTGGCATCGGCCACCTAAAGACTCGTTCAAGTGCAATATTGGCATGGCTTTGTTTAGCGACATTCATGAGACCGGGTTCAGCATGGTCGTCTGGGACGTCACTGGCAACATTCTGGGTTACCGAATGTCAACCAACTCGGGGATTTGGACAATGAAGGTCGGAGAAGCAACAACGGTTTTGAAGGAGCTTCGTTGGATCATATATGTCGGGTATCAAAGGGTGATATTCGAAGGGGACTCACAACTAGTGATGCACGCTTTGAAAGGATCGGTCACACATATGTGTAGGTTTATTTAGGGCCGGAGAGGGTTTTAGGTTCGATTTTGTTAGGAGAGAAATGAATGTGGTCGCACATGAGCTTACTCGTCGATCTCAATTTCATACACCTCTTAATTGGCTTATTAATGTTATACAAGTTTCATACCTTTCGGCTTAATATTAATAAAATTTGATGATTGCTTGGTAGTTTTTTTTGAAGAGAACCATCAACCAACCATTGTTGAAAAGTGAAACACATTCCATAATAGGAATCGGTCAAAGGAATAACCAGTTAGTTAGATAGCCGGCTGTTATTCCCAATTTCGCTCGGCTGCCCTCTTCTTCCTTCCACTTCTCTTCCTCTCCCGTAGCCGAATATTCTCCAATTTCCACCATTTTCAATCAATCAACTGAAAGCGCCTTGTGGCTTAGCGTAATTCTACTGCCAGCAATTGTGATCATCTCTCATGGAGTCTGGTATACCAACCTCGACGACGGCCGCCGGTGGAGGAGGAGGAGTAGGTACGGCTCCTTTCCTCATAAAGACGTATGACATGGTGGACGACACGTCCACCGACGACATCGTGTCCTGGAGCTCCTCCAACAACAGCTTCGTCGTCTGGGATCCTCCCGAATTCGCCCGACGCCTTCTTCCTGCCTACTTCAAGCACAACAATTTCTCCAGCTTCATCCGCCAATTGAACACTTATGTACGTCTTCAGCCCTGCCCTTTCTTTCTTTGAATGCTTACGATTCAAGTCTTGCTGTTTTAGGGCAACTGTGGCCGACCTGTTTTCATCTTTACTTTTTGCAACCAATTAGCGATTCACCTTTGATTGCCCTGCTCTTATATTTGTTTCTGATCACCAGTTGTTTGATTGGCTTTCTGAATGTGCCCCCCAAAAAGAAGTTACCTAATTTGTGAGTTTTGGTTACAGGGATTCAGGAAGAGCGATCCCGAGAGATGGGAGTTCTCCAATGAAGAGTTTATCAAAGGTCAGAAGCATCTCCTCAAAAATATCCATAGACGGAAGCCAATTCACAGCCACAGTCATCCTCAAGTTTCTTCAGATCCTGAAAGAGCAGCATTTGATGAAGAGATCGAGAGGCTCTCCCGCGAGAAGGCTCAGCTTCAGGCTAGTCTTGTAAGGTGTGAGAAGGAGAGGTCAGCTAAGAAGGTTCAGTTGGAAGATCTCAATCACCGGGTGGATAACCTGGTGGAGAGGCAAGTCAGTTTGTTATCCTTCTTAGAGAAATCTGTTCAGAATCCTGCATTTGTTCAACTTCTAATTGACAAGATCGAAGCCATGGATGTGTCCGCGTATAGCAAGAAAAGACGATTGCCTCAACTCGAGGAATCAAGGCCAGTTGTTATTGAAAACAATGCTTTATACTGCAGTTCTAGGCCTGAGTTTGGAAATGTCATCCACCAAGATTTCTCCAGCAAGCTGAGATTGGAGTTATCTCCTGCTGTCTCCGATATTAATTTGTTCTCTCACAGCACTCAGAGCTCAAATGAAGATGGGACTAGTCTACAAGGGATGTTCTCTGGCCCCGAGCCGAGAGATACAGCATCATTAAGGACACCGGGTTTGCTCTTTTCAGCACCAGAAACATTAGACCTTTCAGATACTGGCACTTCATGTACATTCAAGGCTGATTCGTCTTTCCCAAGAAAAGTGACAACGAGTGAGAGATTGGGGTTGCTGTCACTGCAGCCCAATTCAGATTCTAATGATGAAGGCGATGGACACATTTCCTGCCTCTTGAATCTCTCTCTGGCTTCATGTTCTCTGCAAGTAAACAAAAGCCAATCATCTAAGGTGGCTCATGAAGGTCAGGAGATTACAACATCTCCAGAGTTGAGGTCCAATGTGAAGGATACAGAATGTGACACGAGAACCATACCAAGAAACCCAAGCATGAGTATTGATGAGAAACCAAACATAGCCCTAGCGCCAAACAAAAATGGTGCTCCAGGTCGAGTGAATGATGTTTTCTGGGAACAGTTCCTAACTGAACAACCAGGCTCCTCTGGAAATGAGGAGGCTAGTTCTCATTATAGAGCAAACCCATACGATGAACAAGAAGATAGAAGATCAGGACATGGATTGTCTAGAAATAATAGGAGCATGGAGCAGCTGTCTCTTTGATCCCTTCGTTGCAGTGCCAGTTTCAGGTTTGCAGACTTGTTCCTTGGATGATCTTGACTTACTTGAAAGACTTGTCATACTACTTAAGAATGGAAACACGGTTGTGGGATTGTGTCTCTGCATTGATCTCTCCCTGGCCCGCAGAATGCTTAACGATAACTAGTCAGAATCAAATGATCATTCTTCGTCTGACGGTTTTTCCTTGTTCAGCTAGCTGTTCCTGATCTGTAATATCGCTAATGTAAAGTGATTGCTATCAATAATTAATGATATAGGCTCAAAGTGAAGCAAAATTGAGATAAACAGACGTGTACCATGAAGACTCATTCAGTATAAGGAGAACCATCTGGTCTACCATTTCCAGCTGAGCAGCTCTCAAACGTACCATTTCGAATGGCACTCAGATGCAATAACATCTATCCTATAAATGGCTCGTCGGAAAACAAAGTGACAATCAAAGCACATCTGCACCATCCTCCATATCAGGAAGGAATGTGTTGTACCAGTCATGTAAGTCAGTTGCTTGTTTGGAAACGTACTAGGCCTTCTGGTTTGCCTACAAACACAATGTAAGTATCTAATAAGTCACTTTTTCCATAGGGCCCCAGATTCCTTGAAGGAAAAGAAGAAGAATGCTCCCAACATATTTGTTAGAGTAACCGTGATTATTTGTTCCTTTTATCATTCGTCCAGCTCTGTACATGATACTCAAACAACAAGAAGTTGTATTTTGGGTCTTTCAGCTTTGCATCGATTTGTATGTATAAACTTTAAGCATTCGAACAAGTTGACTTTCATTACAACTCTCAAAGCATCTATGGTGTTTAGCTTTCTTTCTTAAAATTTACTTATTCTGCAACTGAGTAGTGATCTTTTGATTTCCATCTTTCGGAAACCAAATTTTTATTCTGTTTAGTATCCATTGATGAATCCATTCTAAGTTGCATTGTGGAGAATCCGTTCGTCATAAATGCTAGCCAGTATCTTCATATTTCCTAGAACATTTTTTAAATGATATGTTTTTTTTTGTTTTAGCAAAAACACCAAAAACTGACTAAAATTTTAAATTGGTTTTCAAATCTAAGTTGAATTATTTAAAATTCGGATTCGGCCAGAGTTTGGCCAAATTTTCCATTCACATCAAGATAATCTCCATCTCATAGATTGTTTAACAAACAATTTCTAAACCGTCACATCAACAACTTTAGCAATCGACTCATGTAGCAATTTTTAATCATTTACATCTTTAAAATACTTTAGCAATTTCTTAAAAAATTATATTTTTAAAAAAATATTCCAATAAACTTACGTAGCATGACTAATATAATTGTTTTTTTAGGAAATTGATCCATAATCCTATGTGACATTGCTAATTAGCAAATATTCATGCATTTTTAACACTTGTTAAATGAAATGTCACATCATCCTTCACCTTATTTAGCAACCGTTAAAAATGTAGAAATGAAAATACCCTAGGAAAATTCAAACACCCTATCTAACGTGATAGTTGATGTAAAAAATTAAATACCATGTAGAAATAAAATAAGGACAAATTCAAAATAAATAAATCAATAATGAGGCCAAATACTTTGTCAGAACTATTGTTCTTCCCTTCTGCAGCAGTTGCAGGTTCAACAAATAATCACATTCGTCCATTATAATTCTTCATCTTCTTTCTAATCTGGTTTCAGGCCAATGTTTTCCGATAAAAGCTAATCAATAATCATACAAAGTAGCAAATCAGATCTCTATATAAATCATAAAGATTGCAAATCAAATAGTTCCGCCGACGGTTGACCTAGAATCGAGTCAAACGTCGGCGGTTGACCTAGAATCAAGTGAAACGCCGGCAGTTGACATAGAATCCGATTGGCCCAAAGCCTGGAAACGCTTCGTAATTCCACCGACGATTGACAATCCTTAACTTGGCTAGCATTCATCTTTTCGGAAGCACACTAGAGTAAAACAACTAGACAATATCGGGTCGTAATTCCAGAGATGAGAAGCGTACAATCATGAGAAGTCAGCCTTCAGAGGCACACTAAGGTAACAGACTAATACAGTACCCATCGTGAAACATGATAATGCAATTGTAGAAGCTTTTACCGAGGCAGGGACACTAACCAAACAGAACAAGTCTTCTCTTATGTGATGTTGTGCTTGAATAATGTTGCTGAGAATCTTTGGATTGTTTATGGAAAGGCCTTTACGGTTTTACTTCGGTTTCAAGGTTAATGATAAGGTGGGTTTTTTTACTTATATACATTATATTGAATTCAATCTAGTGACACCCTGAGTAGTTATGCATGGATTGAATTAGTATTTCAATCGGGTTTTTTAGGTTGGGGTGTTACAGGTGATTTAGAAAAGCGTCCAAAATAATATGGTGGATGAATGAATTTGTTCAATGTAGCATACTACCACGAAAGCTCATAAGGTGGCTCAAGTACGGGTGTAACGTACCATAGCTAGCTTTATGTCACCTTTATATATCCACATGTCAGTGCTCTAAATGAATATGCAACTTGTACGTGAAGCAGTGCATCCACACACCTTACGAACCAAATGGGCAGTTGATATGATACTTCTCTATCTCCCAAATACTCTTCACCCTCTTCTTACTGGTTTCTCTTAACTGTTCGTCAAATTTCTTAAGTGTATCTACAACAAGACCCAAAATACTACTCAACCTTTTCGATTTTTCAATTGAACCATTCATTAGTAATCTAACCGGCGGCGAACACAACACCATGTGAATATAATATATGTTCTTGTTTTATTTTCAAACTGTTTACACTAAAAATATATTTTGGTGAATATATATCACGTTGAAGGAAATATATATATATTTGTAGTGCCATCCAATACCATTTTAATGGCATATGCCATCCGGATTATTGTCATTTATTTAATTATTATTATCTTTGAGTTAAGCTAATAATAATTGCGATTATTGTCATCATACCATCTTAATACTGTCATCCCTAGCAGTTAACACCGATTATCTAATTATTATTGGTTTTGAGTCAAGCCAACAATAATTACGGACAATGTCATTATGCCATTCAATATTGCATTTTAGTCTAGTAGCTAAATAATTATGGATAATGTCATTATTCCATCCTGGTACTACCTTTTAGTACCGTATGGCATTTAACGTCTTTAGAAAATTATTTAATTATTATTGACTTTGAGTTAAATCAATAATAATTACGACTAGTGCCACCATGCCATTTCAGTACTTTCTAATGACAATAATTACGAAGACTGCCATCATGCAATCCCTATCATCCCTATCCACGTCTATTGCCTGATTATTTAATTATTATTGATTTCGTTTAAGCTAATAATAATTACGAAGACTGCCTTCAAGCCATCTCAGTACTTTCTGATGGCGATAATTATGACTATTTCCGGCAAGTCATTCCACTGCCATCCAAGCCTCGTTGATGGCATCGGTACCATACACACCACTTCCATCTCACAACTTCCATCCTGTATTTTCATGTTTTCGATGACCTTAGTCACATTCACACTCCAGATGATCTCATCAACAAGAGAACACCAAAGCGGAAGAGAAACGAGAAATTGTCCACGCCACGATCCAAAATAGTTGAGGAAGAGAGAAGATCATGCTCATGTTTACGACGTGGGAAAGGTAACTTCCATGACAGTGGCCTCCTCCAGTGCCATAACTACTCACGGCATTCTATAAATACAAGATTCAATCAACATGGGAGACAGAGAAAAATCTCACTAAGCGTCTGTTAAAAGTTATTTTTCTTGCACTTTACTTTTTCAGTAGCTATTGACGTAGTTTTTAATTCGGATTTCTCTCAAACACTCTATAAAAGTAACAGTAGCTTTTAATTTGGAGCTGCCTTAAAACCTCCATAAAAGTAAAGTAATAAATAGTTATCGTAGATATCGAACACCTTCTTTCGAACATTATTTGAAAAGATATAAACGGTATATTTAATCCATTTTTCATAAGTCAAAAGTAAACGCTAAGTCAATAGGAATAATAGCGGTAGGGTTAGCAGTGGGGGAGCACTATGCCAAAATACATAGGAGTGGGTGGAACTTACGTTAGACGTTGTCCCCGCTACAACTCAAAAGATTACAAAGCGACACCTTCATTTAATTGGTGTGAAAGGAGAAATTAAGAAGGCATAGTTAATTAAAAGAGGTCGACTACATAGCAAACAAGCTAGGCTAAAACCAAAACTGCGACGGGATGTGATGTGAAGAAAGGACGAGTGGCCGTGGCTGCGTCGACAGTGGTTTAAGTTCCAGGCGATTTATTATTTCAGGATGTTCAGAATAATTGTAAACCGTTATATTTTTAAAATTTGACCCTTCTACTGATCTAACGGTCTAAATTAAAAGGTACTAACTACTTAACTTCTTAATTTGATAAGGTGATAACCCTATGTATAATAGTTTTTAGCTTCTTAATTTCTTCATTCCCCACTTCTTCTTTTTGGCTATATATATTTAACTTAATCTTGCAAATTATATCGAAAACCAATAATGTCGTCCCACTTCTCAACTTACCTGTTGAAACGTGGAACCCATATATGTATTCTGGAGAGGCTAAATTTAAGTGTTACTTTAAACAGGCTAAATTTAGACCACTGAGCCTTAATACGGAATAATACAAGTTTGAGGTTGTTACGTACAAAATAATTGTCATTATCCAAACCTTACATAACATCATTTATTCTTATGTAACCTGTTTAATTTTATAAGTAATGAACAATTTTCGTCACGCAAACCTTATAACAGCATTTATACAAGCTTACATAACAATATTTATATTTTATATAACCAACTCAAACTTACCTTACTTTAAATTAAAAAAAAAATCCTGAACATATTATTATAAAGTTGGACTGCTGCCATCCATGTGAATATAAGTATTAAGTAATAGTCAAGTCAACGGTGTGCTGTACAATGATCATAGATCCAAGACGACCATATGCATGCATGTATATCATCAAACTTATCCATTCTTCAGTTCAGCAACAGCCTTTCACGACTTTGTAATTGTACACTACAAAACAACCAGAACTATATTATATATATATATATGGTCATTAATAATTGGTCCCCTCTTTGCCAAAATCATGAAACCAGAGCATTCGTTGCCCAGTTATGTGCCTACCTTTTCTTCTTAACCATATGTTCTGGAAATATCGAATATATTGGTTGAAGTTGTCGGTCAAAATTACACGGCGAGTTGTTGGAACTGAAAGAAAATGTTCCAAAATCGTGCCATATTTCTTTGCTGTTTTCAGACGAACTACTCTAATGCTTTTGGTTATTTCTTTATACAAAAGTCAACAAGAGGGGAACTGATTGCCAAGGTTAACCCAACCTAAGACAAGTTGGAAGAATTTAAAGGGGTTTGATAAAAGTGTAAGGTTTTATTTAATTTAGCATGCAACTCAATTCATCAACATAAACAGTACTAGAGAATGAAAGATATTTATGCAACGACAATATAATTAGAGAATATATATGGGTATGTCAACCTTTTTTTTTCGCAAGAAGAGTACATTTAGAAACGTGGCCAATTTATAGATATTAATTTTTTTGATGAATAATTAAGTTTCATTTCATTAAAAAGCAATGAGCACAAACAAAATTCTGTAACCAATTAAGAACGTTTGAGCTAGGAATCTCCCAACCCCTCCATACAAAGTTAGCCCAAGCCACAACAGGTTGTTTGAATCGCCTTCAAAGAAGTGAATGACAGCATGAGAAACATCGTCACCAAACTAATTGAAGAGTTTGGTTATTAAGTTGTTTTTCGTAGAATAGTAAATGGAACATATCATAGCATATAGGAGTGAAGTTGTTAACTTAACAAAATAGAGGGTTACAAATAGCATTTTCCATATGAATATGGGAAGTATAAATTTCAGTCACCCCTATGGAGAGTGAACAATAATGAGCTACCAAGGTTGACTTAAAATAACATGCTTTTTCTTCGAACAAACTAATTCAAGGTTTCAGACTGAAACCAATCTTCATCAAGTTTCCCACTGTCCACATACTCAAGAAGGAGAAATTAAGAAGAAATTTTTGACTTCAATTTGTTGTCCGTTGACTATTCCTGTCTTCTGACTAAAATCCAAAAAGCTTGTTATATCATTGTCTAAAATTTAGGTCTAATGGTTAAAAATACAGAGGAATGAAAATAAAGAATAAAACAGGTGAGATCCAATTTTTCGGTAATTTTGATATCTACGTGATCGTATGACTTGTATGGATTCATACAAATTTATATGCACTGTGTACATGATTGTACATAGTTTATAGTAAATGTATACAATTTTGTATATATACTTGAATAGACATTTTGTAATACAATTTGTATAGACTTGCGTACGAAATACATACATAATACATACAAATAGCACGAAGCTTGTATAAAAGTTAGTACAATGTATTCTACTTTGTATTTATATGTACAATACATTTTGTATGAACAGTGTATAACAATGTTTAGAAACTTTATCCACAAGTCCATATAAAGTGCAATACTAAATGTATACATATTTGTATGTACTTGTACTTTATACGAACGATGTACAAACTTATACGGAGTGTATATATACATTTTTGTACGGGTTTGTACAAAACATGCAAATATATATACACTTTGCATGATCTGTTCAACCCTTTGAACAAGTTATATGATTGGTCGACGGGAAAATTTTTCAAGAAAATAATCAAGAAACGTAAAGTCGAACATAAATTACTTGGGTGAAAACATATTCGTCAACAAAAGTCAGAATTACAGAAAAATTAATCAAAAAACTTTAAAGTGACCAAACGCTATATCTACGAATTAGGTTCTAGTCCAATAAAATTATTTAAATAGAGCATAACCGTAATAATAGTGATGAAATTGCGTGATTAAGTGGGAATTCAAAACTAAACTATACATAAACTCATCCATTTACTTCTCCATAGTCCACCGTATCCTTCCTTCTACCCATGCCATCACTACTTTTCCCACCTCCCAACACAAAATTAACCGTCTGACTCAATACAAAGTAACTGCTGTAATTAAAGTTAAAATTTTTCATATGGGCACAGTCCTTCCAGTGCTAGCTGCTTCATTCCCGCTGCTCTCCTCCTCTTCATTCTCGCCGGAAAGCTCTTCCAGCGACTTCCCGTTCGACTCTGGAACCAGCAGCGTGAACAACATCCCCAGGAAATTAATACACCCCAAAACTATCAACGAGTTCTTCACCCCAATCCCCGTCGGGTAACCCGCATCCGTCTTCTTCGGATCCGTAGACTGCGCCGCGTACAAGAACCCGAACGCTCCCACCATCGCCCCTGCCTTCCCTGCCGCCGCCGATATCCCGTGGCAAGTCGACCTCAGCCGCGCGGGAAAAATCTCTGCCGGGACCACAAACGTCGTCGCATTGGGCCCGAAATTGGCGAAGAAGAAGGTCAACGAGTACATCACCAGAAACCCGATCCTGTTTGGTTTCAAGGTCCAGTGGTGGTAAGGAATCGCCAGGGCGAACATGAACACCGTCATGAAGAAGAACCCCATCAATTGGATTGCGAATCGGCCGATGTGGTCGATTAGCGCCACCGTGAACCAGTACCCCGGAACAGTGCCGCAGAGCGCAATTAGGGTTTGAGCTCGGGAGACTCTGTACACCTCGTGAATCGCGTTCATCGTCTTCGCCGGCGGTAGCCATCCGATGGCACTGAATATATCCTTCTGAAACAGATTCGAGCTGTAGTAGGCAATGTCCAGTAGGAACCAGCAGACAGAAGTTCCGACGAGGTGCAGCCCGTGCCGCCGGGCGAATTGACGGCTGAACAGCCCGAATTGCCGCGACGGCCGATCTTCGATTTTCTCCTCCTCGGCTTGGATTTCAACCTGGAGAACCTTCGACATGTCATTTGCAGCTTGCTTGGCGTTATTCGCTACTAGAGCCGTGTACCGGGCGGTCTCAGGCATCTTACTCCGTGAGTAATAAGTCATCGCCGCCGGAATTGCGCCGAACATGAGGATGATCCGCCACACGTAGTCTGCCTGGGGGACTGTGGATGCAGCGCCGTTCTGCTCGTACGTCGGAGCCGGGAAAGCGTGGTCGAATGAGGCGGAGACGATTAAGGAAACGATCCCTCCGGTTAGAATTCCGAATCCCTGCATGGCGAAGACGGCGGCAATGAAGGCGCCACGGGTCTTCTTGTTGGCGTACTCGGACATAATAGTGGCGGAGAGAGGGTAATCTCCGCCGATGCCGAAGCCGAGCCAGAAGCGGAAGAAACAGAGTGTAGCCATGACTCCGTCGGCAGAGTCACCAAAGGAGAGACCAGAAGCTAAGGAGCAGAGGACCATGAGCATAAGGGTCATACCGTACACTTTCTTCCTTCCCATTTTGTCCCCAAGCCAGCCGAAGAAGAGCTGGCCTGCTAGAGTGCCGCAGAATGCGACGCCGTTGACCGCGGCTCCAACGTTAGGAGGAAGCGTACCGGGTTTGGGGGCTCCTTCGTGGTGGTAGTAGATCCGACCCAGCAAGCGGGTGACGAGAGAGATGGAGAAGAGGTCGTAGGCATCTGTGAAGAAGCCCATCCCGGCGATTATGATGGCTGTGAAATGGTACCATTGGGTCTTGGCAACGTCGAGAGCGTTGAGCACAACTAATTGCTCTCTCGCCATGACTAGCTAGTTGAACAGGGGAAACAGAGGAGGAGGAATATGCAGGATGGGAAGAATGAATCTAAGATACCATTGGAGGAGAGGAAAAGTGAGATTGGATAAAGAGATGGAGAGTTTTGCTTGGGGATGCAGTAAGTATATATTAGGACGGAGGAAGGAGGAACTGGAATAGAACTATAGAAGTCAAGGAGTCAACCATGCAAAATGTTAAAAATAATAAAGAAAAAGGGAGGATTGAAGGTGATCAGATCGGCGGCATCTAATGAAGAATATACTCAACTTGCATCCAAAATTTCAACGTTCAAGTTTTTTCTACACTATAATAACATTAACCTTTATTATTATTATTATTATTATTATTAATAACCACATCAATGAATTTTGTTATATAGTTTATTTAGCCGTTTGTTTCTGTCATTTTATATTAAATATAATTTCTTCATATTTCTCCTATGATGCTAACGCCATGAGAGTTCAGTCTGCAATCCAACGCAAACGCTCAAATATGATTCTACCACAATATTATTATTTAAACGGTGGGACACTTTATTGATGGTCTCTGGTGAATGAATATGATCAGAAGATGAAGAGCAGTTGCATTATTAGTCTGTTTCTATATTTCTTAGCAGCAGCGCTACTCAGTTCCATTCTTGCCTTCGGATTTGGATTTTTGAAAGCTCAAATCAAACCAAGTTCTATCTACTAATAATAAAGCCCCTCTTTGTTAATTCACAGTTTTTTCAGTCTTTTTTTATTGCTATTTTATTGATAAATACAATAATCTATTTACACCATTTTATGTAAGATAAAATAAAATATCTCTCTTCGTGCTCGCAAAGTTACTGAAACTTACTACAATTTTGCGTTATGAATTGGGTCGAAACCCTTTTGAGCTTTGTATTTCTTTATAAATCTGTATAGGTCGGTGGAGTTAAATACACGGAATACTATTGAATTTTAATTTACAGTCATACTAACCATCGAATTATGTTTTGTCCATTAAATACCATTGAAGTATTATTTCGTTTTTAAAGTTACCACTCCGTCATTTCTTGGGACGGAATAATGACGTGGCCGAAAATGGTCAGCAATTTTGTCCAAAGCATATGCCAGCTAAGCACTTCACCAATACACTGCGTTTTAATCTTTCAAATTAAAACCTTATTGACTCATCTTCATCTAAATCCCCAGACAGATTCGTGCGATACATGAGTGTGAAATTTGAGTGTAATAGCAATTTTTCTAATAGGCGGACACCCCGTTCTTTCTGCGCCAGCGGATAAATTGTGGGTCATCAAATCTCCCACCCAAATAATCTAATAGTTTGTATGATTCACATATTTATATACCGTTTTATAAAATTTGATCGATTTGATTCCACTATATATCAAAATGAATATATCTCTAACACGGGAGGCTACTAATTGAAGGATTAGTCCAAGTCAAGAGGACTTCTCATACCCCCATTCACATCAATATAACCAAACAAAATAAATAATATCAACATGACTATTTGTGTGTGTACATGATTAACCTTCTCATTTGTCCATACCATCAGGTTCTTATGTTCTGTTATTTAGAACTTTGTCACGTTAATATATCAATAAAAACAAGCCATATATACTTAAATATCTTGCTTTGGAGACCATCCAAACCGTAACCATACTTCAAATTAATTAAATGTGGATAAAATTATAATAAGAAGTGATAATTTAATGTAAAAGGAAAATAATTAAAAACCCATCACACCACGTAGACAGAGTTTGTGGTTGGTATGTGATCCAAACTAGTGTAAACGCGGCAAGATGCTTAAGCTAGCGCATAAGAAGATTAATGGGGAGTCAGTCAGTCAATGTTTCCCGCGCCAATGTTAAGAATAGCGATGGGATGTGGTTTGGCAGTTGACTCAAGTTCTATTATTGGCCCATATTGCGACCTTCAAGAATAGCAATGGGATAGTTTTGTAGTCTGGTGTTCGATAATGAAGTTTCATCATGACAGTCGATATCATCAAGACGGTCGTGACCATCGAGCTAAGTGATTAGATGATATCTTGCCTCTTATGGCCCTGAGCAACATATTGCTGGTAGGAGAGCTACCACAACTATGAATGAATGAACGAAGGACCTAACTGGGGTAAATTATCTGCTAGTTTTTTTAACCTGATTCTATTGGAGCCCCTCTTAAACGATTTAATTGATTAAGTCGTTTGGTAGTCAATAGTTTTAGGTGATACATTTATACCAGATCTCCACATATTGTTGGTTGATTGTTGACTGGACTATACTAAATTCCTAATGGCCAATGGCAAAAAATGTTTGGATCGTTTAGGCAAAACTTTAGGTTTAGATCGTTGTAGTCCATTTGACCGACCATTTTGTTTGGGGTGACGGACAAACTCTCGAGCCTCTTGAGGATTATGGCTCATCATTTTGATATAAGGTTACTATTTGACGCACTACAATTTGAATTAAACGACGCCCTAGACTATATAAAGATTGTATCATCATTATCGTAAAAACACGAAGAACTTACTAATTTCACTCAATTGAACTATTTTCAATGTCTTAGTTGATCGAAAACTTCTCCGACGAACCTCAGCCGATCCAATCTAGGTAAAAAAAATTGATCGAAAGCACTTTTATGGTGCCACCAATGCAATGTGTTATTGTGCCTGGAATGGGTACAATATCTATTCAATGTGTATGGCCCTCCAATCTCAATGATCTTCGAAAAGTCATCTAGCATACGCGTGCCGGGATCCCAAATAAAATATGGAACAAAGAGCTAGAGTCTTAGGAGTAGCCACATCTGTTTCATGTTGGGAATGAATGTTATATGATTGAATGTACTTTAGAGTGCCCAAGGTTGAGTCCTCACTCAGTAATAAGCACTGACTCTTATTTTTCCTCACACCGGTAGTAGGTGGAGCTGGTACACACTGAGATTCTACAACTAAGCACCATGACAACAAGGAGTGGGTCCTCGATGGGGGATCGTGACGATGATGCCAGGTAGAATCGGAAGAATGTGTCTTGATCCTCAACTATTTTAAATGGATTTTAAGATTTATCTCTTTTGTCATATTCATATGGCATGTGTGTATTTATATGGTGTGAGGTTGTCTTATGATGTGTAATGGCCATAAGGGCAACGTGTTTGGAAACTCCATGCATATTGGTGGAGTCAATGACTTTTCGTCTATTTCGTATCCTTATGGATTCCTATTGTGATTTGTATGAAATGAATATATCTATATATTTAACAAGTCAACGTGCAATGCCTTTGAAAGAGATTAGTATTGAATTTCTAACAATGCAGGGCCCTTGATTTTAGGAATTAAATGGATTATTTGGTCATGGTTTTATTAGTGTCATGGGTGGCGTAACACCCTGAAACGTTTCCACTATTTCAAATAAATATTATGATTTCTAGTTCGGTATGGTTTGGATGTTACAAAGATTATGTAAGATAGTAAGTCCATGGTGTCCTAAGAGCGAAAGAGGGAGGGAGAGTAACTTGGACCGATCATTGGTCAGAACCCAAGATGACTTGGGCTGAACTACTTCAAACCATCACCAGCAACCATTGAGTTTCGATAATTATCTCCGGATGAACAGGCAAAACCCGAGAAACAATATAAATTTCAGAAGTTCTAACCGTTACACTGAACCTACCATCAAAATATTCAGTATCCAAAATTCCATAATTAAAATGTTCAATCCATAATCCAAACCATCAAGAAGTTCACTACTGATACTGGATAAGAGAAGTAGCTAGATAAGATAGTAGCCTCCAGCAAGCAGCTATGAGAAGCTCTGTTGCTTCAGCAACCAGAATTGAACAATAACAGTCTCTCAATCATCTAGGTTACTAATCAGTTTCTGTTGCAATCTCATCCTAATAGCTAAGACACAGTTATCCAATCTGAATGAACAATTACAAATTATTCAGCTTAAAGGAACAATTGACACTTGCTTTGTAAATTTACTGATGTGCAGAGAAACAGTAGTTGGAGCTAAATGTAATTTTAATTGCTTTATAGTCAATAATCTAACATGCAAGCTATTCAGTACTCAATCAATGATATTCGAACAAGAAATTAACAAAAACCAAATTAAACAAGGCTGGCGACTTTACAACCTGAAACTCTTCAGATCTTTGACAAGCGAGTCATTGTTAATCCAGTTAAGCTCCAGCTGTCTCCAAAGGCTCCAGTAGAACTTCAGCAGCGGTTGCTTGATCCAAAGCTTTAACTCCAATTGCACAATCCTCCGCCTGATTGTGCTCTTGAGCCTGGTTGAGTTTACTCCATCATTGAAAGCGCACCCTTTGGAGATGGTCGCAGCCTTTATTTATCACCATCAGATACCCTTGCTGACGAATAATCCGAGAGACGAACCTTCCTTCTTTCCTTGCGTGTTCGCCTGATTTCTCGTATGGAGGGGGGAAGATTTTCCGATCGCTGGCTGCCTCTTACGATGAGTTGATGATTTTAAGGCAGGTGTTAGACACTCGTCAGCAGTTGTCGACTGGGCTCAGACTGCGGACTTGGACCAAGCTGTGGGCCACAAAGCCTGCACTATAACAAACAGACAAGCACACATAAACCCAAAGCCCATTCAACAGGCTTCTATTGTCAACAGTTTCAACCTTTACAATCAACTTCCAGAGCTCCATCTTCTTCGCTTTCCAGATTCTGTTTCGTTGACCAAAGACAAGAACAATCATTGTTAGTTTTATTTTCACAGTCAGAAAATAAAGACATTTGTAGCTACCTGAGTTATGCGGGCAGATGATTCATATTGAGTTTTCCTTTGCCCAAGAAGATTAAATAGTCTTTGCATGGGATCGTTGAGGCTAACATCATAAAATAGGTAGAACTCACATTGTGGGACAATCGAGAACAAGCAAAGCCCTCTTGTCACAAGGGATTCATAACTTGAAGCAACTGAAGTCTCTTAAGTACATGATGATGGAGAATGGATACAAGGTTTGTAGGTATACTCACGTCCATCTCGTTTTGAACAAGTTATATGTTCCCGTAATCCAAATCGTGCGTTTAAACTTGAAATTGCAAATTAGTGTACTGGGTATCCGTGGGTTATCAGTAAATTCCGTTTCTTCATCTTTTCCACTTTCTGCGAATGAAGTTGTGGTGCTAACTGGTAAGCATAATACTCCAAATTCTACACGGTGAATTCCCTTTGAGCAATTACAACTCCAAAAGAATAGCGAACCAGCAGTAACTGCAAAGAGAAAATCGAGCCAGAGCTTCTATATTCCTTGGATCTGTTCACTAATCGACGAAAAGTGAGGATGAACCAAAATAAACAATGAGACATAATCAATATTGAGTAATCATAGAACATCTTTCACTAAAACCCTACACTTATATATAATCACCTAAATTCCTATCCATCTTCCTCTCTATCTCGGGCAGTTACTTCATCAGCTGGCAAAAAAAAAAGAAGAGAGGGTTTCAAACTTCTCTCAGGTTCGAAATAAAATTTCCCATGGTCTTTCGCTTTATGTGCAACCCATTTCTTCTGTACAACTGGAAGATCACTCCAGTAGTGCATTTCTAAACAGTGGTTTCTGGGGTTCTGTTGTTAGCGTTGGGGAAGACAGGAGCTTCCTCTTCTGGAGTGTTCCCCATATCTTTTGTTCTATGTAGCAGAAATGTCCCTGACAGGATTGTGACAAACCCGCATAGCTCTGTTGCTATTTGCGATGCATTCTGCGAGTCCCAATCCTGCGTTTTTACATCAACCAAGCAAGACAAAAAAGAATGGTTTTGGTCATTCATTCATCAGACATGGTAAAAACAGTCACTTTCAGAATATTCTAAGCAAAATGTTGAAGGTGAGACAAGTATTACCTTAAACATGATCATACTTGCAAGGATGGTAAACGACGTGAACATGACATAATAAACTGGAGATATAACGGCCGTGTTGAAGGTGTCAAGTGCCTGCATAGATGTGTACCAATTTGTTATTTGGGGCATTCCTGTGAGAAATGGTGCCTCTCAAGGATTTCCATGAATTTCCAGACGTCCCGGAAGAACTATACCTTATTCAAGTAGTTGATCTGAAGAAGGCAACAAGTGATAACGATTATGGTGAAAATCCATGTCTCAAAATAGACGAACTGGTTCATTCCAGAAAAAGAAAGCTTCAGAGCGATGCTCACTGCTTTCACACTCATAACCTGTACAGAAAGACATGGAACTGTTTACACACACACAAAAAGTAATACAGCAGTAGAAAAGAACGTGGACTTTCACCATAATCGCTAGCTAAGAGTAAGTACTCAAAGAGATGAAACTAACCGTAAGGGAACCCATCAGAGAGCAAATCCCTACATAAACTATCATATGAGTCTGCCCATACCGGGGGACGCAGTAGAAAATGAGGACAGAAACTGCAATCACGACTAGGGCGGAGTAGACAAGGAAACCTGTTGAAAGAAACGTTGTTACAGTTCAAAACCATTAGGAATCGGGAAAAACAAGTGTGAGATGAGCATTAATTTATAATGCTTGGAGGGTTTACCTGGTTCCGTAGCAAGCTGCCAGACTTGCCTAACAGACTCAATACTTCTTTCTTGCGGGGCATGAAGGACAATAGTTGAGGAACCTACCACACAAAGAACACATCCAAGCACCCCAAAGATGTGTAATTTTTCCTTCAAAATGAAATGTGCCAGCACTGCACTGCAAAAAAAAAAGGCTTCCATCACACTTCATCGTGAGAAAAGAGGGTATACGTACATGGACAACTCTGAATGTGTTGACAAACCTGAAAATAATACTTAGAGCCCCCAAGGGAGTGACGAGGATTGCAGGAGCAAATGCATAAGCTGCAAAATTAGCTATTTCTCCCAAAATCACTGCCAAGAAATAGCACATGAGATGTGCAAGCGTTGAGCATATCAGAAACAAGAGAAAATAAGAAGTGAAAGTAAATCACATTCTACTAACAAAATGGAATTACTTGTAATCATTCCAGCCCACCACCATGGTTGATACAAATAGGAGTAACCTCCCATACCTAAATGACCAATAAACAATGACATATTACATCGCTTTTTCTACGAAATGAACGATTCAGGAAAATATATATATATATATAAAAAAACAGACCTGCTCTGGTTCCAGTGTTGGCAGCCTTCTTGAGGCCTTTCTTCTTGACAATGAAGCTGGAGCCAATGAAAATGCTTGAAGAAACAGCCAATATAAGCCCATGTAAATTATCACGTGACATCCCCATCGTTCATACAAGAAGCAAAGAACCGAGTGCCAAGATCTCCAATTCCACTTGCCTAAAACCAAAACAACAAAAGCCATCCAGCCAACAGGCCATTGGGGCTAAACATTGAGAAGCAGAAAAAAAAAACAAGTCTTTTGGGGAATTTGAACAAACACCATGCGGTCGTAAAATTGAATCACACTCAAAAGGAGAATAGATTGGTTAAAAAATCGACCAACCTGTATTGGCACAACGGCAGAGGAGGAGGAGGAAGGGGAGTGCTAAAGGCCCACCTCCATGGGCGTACGAGGTGAGCAGAGTGGAAAGAATCCGACGTTGAGTTAATTGCTCCTTTCGCCGTCGTCGTGGTTATAGTTTTATACGTTTCTTTGTTTAAGACGAATGAGAATTGGGAGAGAGAATAAGATCGCAAGTAAAGAGATGTGAGAGGTGGTAGGGAAATGGGTAACAACAGAGTTAGCGGGTCTGAGAGAAGGTAAAGGAAAGTGGGGTTAATCAGAGAACAAACGAGGCGAGAGAGGGAGGGAGGGAGGGAGGGAGGGAGGTGAACTGATGATGACGAGGAACACGTAATCACCAAAAATTATGTTTCAGATTGAATGCCTTTGTAATTATCATCGGGGAGAAGAAGAGAAACGAAATCCCAGGCAAGTGCGAGTAATTTTTCATTTAAAGATTTGGATACCTTTAGGGTCCGTATCCCGCGTTCTATGGTTTTACCCTTTTACCCCTGAATTCTTTAATTTTCATTTCTCGCGGCTTTACTCTAACTCTAACTTTGTCATTTTAATTATTTTTTATAATAGTCTTCAATGTGAATATCCAGTATTTAAGATTTGTACCCAGATATTCACAACAGCAGAGAGTAAGCTTTTAAAGATTTTTAACAATTGAAGATCTTCCTGATTCAATTCCTAAGTTTGTACTTGGCAGGTAAAAAGCAACGGATTTCCATTGCTGCTACATTTGCCAAAAGAAAGTATAGTATAGTGGAGACATGTGATGTGGTGCTTTGGATTGAATCCTAATGAGTTGCAACTTTTATGTCTTTAAATAAGGTTCAATCATGATGATAATAATGGAGTTTCCCCTTTATCAAAGTTAAAAAGAAGAATCTTTTTCTCTACCAGCAAGGAGCGAGCTCAGCTCAAAGAAGACGTGCAGGATGATGCCACCTCTGTTGGCATTGACAGCACCATATAATCCATCCATCAGACCAAAGGATCCTCTTTCATTCCAACTACCCTCAATTTCAGGTACTTACAACACCAGATATTGACTATTTACAACCAGTTCCAGAAACCCCGTTGCAAACTTGTGCTAACTTCACAAGTAGACTGCAATTTTTTTCAATGGTTGGCAAGATGGTATCAACATGTTTACACAAGGCTTCCTGCGCAACTTGGACAAAGTAATCCGAGCACCTGGAAACCAAAGCATGGAGGGATTCTTAATCAGCACAAACTAGATAAATCGTTGCATCTATTTCACAATCAGACATGGCAAGGAGCGAACTTCATTATCCGATTCATTAGCCAAACAAAGCCCCAAGTGGAGAAATAAAGATTCCGCATGCTGTTCAAGAAAACTTTGACGAAACTTGACGATGATAGCGTGGAGCATTTCAAGCACCGCTTTTCTTCCATATGGATAATCAGCGTGCAATATGATGCTCATGTCCCTCGCTATTTGACATGAAACATAAAATAGAAGGCTGATCAAAGAATTTAAATACAAAGTAGCTAGGAAACAAACCTGAAGTTCTTATCGAGAAATTTTACATGCTGATCCAAGTCTTTATCCGTAAGGTCATATTCACGCAAAAATTGCAGAAGAATCTGACTGCACTTCATTTGTACCAACTCCACTTGACTAGTTAGTAACCATGAGTTCTGCTACTCGGAGTATAACACCATATATTTCAGGAACCACCAACTTGCGTCTCACTATTGGTTTCAGAAGTTACAGAGCAACAGATGAAGAATTCCTTTCAAGATCAAGAAACAGTGGGAACAGAACAAGCATATGCACCTGTTCAGAAGAAAGAGTGACCTTGGTGCTCTGGAGGAAGACCAGAAACAGCACTAGACACGACTCCATCAGAGGGCTATTAGTATTCACAGAACTCTCAGCAATAGCTAATGAAGTTGACTTTATTTTATCAGCTCGAGAAGCAAGAGATGGCAGAGGAAGCCTCACCAGTCGGGCAAGGCATCTCAGGGATGCAGATAAAGTATCTTCATACTTTGTAGTCAAGCCACTGCCTAGCAGCTTAACAAATGGATCCAAGCTCCTTTAAACAAGCAGCTAAAGCCACCCTTGCTTCATTCACGGACGCTAGCCATATGACTCTTCAGATGACTTGCTATGCGATGAATTACTACACTCGGAAGTTGTGCACCCAATTTATCCCCAAGAAGTAACTTGAGTACTAGATTTTGGAAGTGCGTTTCCGTTTATCGCTGAGTTGATGTGTAGTATACATTTTCTCACCCGTGTAGCATAACGATATATAGACAATAAGATATGATCGGCATCCATTGGATAATATAACAAAAAAACATGTACTATATATACTACTAGTGATGAGGAAAAACATGTCTTATATTGTAAAATTTGAGAGTTGTTGTGTAGTGAGTAGTGAACCACCACTCAGTATGACACAACAGTCTAACTGACCTGCCAAGTAAAGGCAGAAGGCAGTTGTGACTGCAACTCTGAGAGGGACAAATTGGTATTCTTCATGTGCAAAAGTTGGCAACGTGGCCGGCCACAGCTCATAGCAAACACATCAGGCTCTGTCTAGATAGTCCTTAAAACGAAAATGAATCGGGTGTGAATGGATAAAAAAGCTTCCATACATGCAGCAGGCAGATTCTCTATTTATCCAGTGACAGCCGACACAATAACATCGGTGCATACAAAAAAAGAACCTAAAGAAACTTTAACATCCCCATATACACAGTCTTACAAACCAAAATAATAAAAGAAACATGAACATAATAATACACAAAACCCCTCATTCTGAGAAATTTATGCAAAACAGTAACAAGCCCACAACCTGACTCAACTAAAAAACAAAAACATGTCGTGAAAAAAACAAAGACATCTCCCAGACTATCTAGTTCCCAATTAATTTGGAAAAAACATCTCTTCATTAATCTGATTGTTGCTCTCTCTGGTCGGACTCGAATCAAGCCAAACACCAGTGTGAGTCATCACTTTCTAGGCTGAATGATAGATGTTTTGAAGGTTCTTCTATATCGTTCTTCCATATTAATCTACATGAGCTTTCTCTTGGATCTTGAGTTCAAACTTCATTATATCCTGCAGGTTGATATCAACCACCAGTATGATTTATACAATATAAAAAAAAATCATTAACCATCTGATCAATAAAATAGAAAAGGATGTTTTGCAAGGCACTAATAAGGGAAGAGGATGTGATTTGTTTACAATGAATGGAATGGAGGTTAGTAAGAAAAAGTAGAAAATCATAATAACAAATGGAGAAATTCATATTATGAGTTTTTCGATCCTTAAAATGAAATATGAAGCAAAGTTTTTGTTTAGAATAACAGATTCAGTACCAATTGAGAAGAAAATTTAGTGACAATTGAGTAGCAACCTCAATCTTTTCATATCCATCTACAAACATAAATGAATTTGTCAAACCCAAACTTTTCATATTACAAAGAGTAAAAAGAAAAATTTCAATCTTTAAAAAAAGGATAGAGATGAATTATTGGTTTAGTTATAAATAGAAATAGGGAATCTTCTTTTACGAACATATAAAAAAAATAAATTTAAAGTCATGACAGAATTCAGAAATGGAAAACAACTCATAACTCAACACAGTATTACCGCCTAACATAACATAAAACCACAAAATTTTCTCATTATACAATCAGAACCAACCTTGAGAACCTTCAATCTAGACTTCCACAATCATTTGAGGTTTTGGTGTAAATGTATTTCATATAGGAGATGAGGAAGGAAAATCAGTGGTGAGTATATCTGGTTGACCATGGATATATGGTGAATATATCTTCCCCATAATATGGGCATTATATAAACAGAGTTTCTTAACAAATGCTAACTCGACTCTCCTTACTTTGATTCACAAAAACAACATACTACTAGTATCAAGAATTATAGGCCCATTGCCTGTTGCAATGTAATATATAATTGTGTTACCAAAATCCTTGTTCGTAAACTGGCAGATGTTATTCCCATAGTGATCAGCATCAGCCAATCTACCTTTGTGAAGGGCCGGAAAATCTGAGACAACATTTTCCTGGCACATGAACTTGTTAGTGCTTACCATGTGCAGAAAACTACTCCTCGATGTGCTGTTAAGGTGATCTACAAAAGGCATTCGATTCTGTTGACCCCTTGTCCCATTCCATATTTTTTCATGGCAATGGAGCCAATGCATTGTATGTTTCAGGAAGTCGCGAAGAGAGGGAATATCCCTTTCTATCCTCAACGTAAGAAGCTATCTCTCGTGAATTTGTGCTTTGCGGATGATCTGATGGTTTTCACGAGTGGTTCTGCACAGGTGGTTTCTGGTATTTGTGAAGTGTTGCGACGATTCTATAAGTACTTAGGTTTGCAGCTCAGCCCAGAGAAGTCGAAGATCGTTTTTTCTCACTCTGTCACAGAAGAGGTTAAGCAGGAGATCCTCGGAGCTTCTTGTTTTCAACAAGGGGTTTTGCCGGTTCGCTACTAGGGAGTGCCTCTCGTTTTTGGGAAGCTTGCTTCCAAGAATTGGGAGGTTCTAGTTGACAATATTACGGCAGAGATCACAGGCTGGCGCTCCTAACTCCTCAATTGTGCAGTTCGTTTCCAACTGATAAGCTCAGTCCTCTCAATCATGAGCCAGTACTGGATATCAGTCTCCTTGCTTCCTAAATGTGTCATTAAGAGGGTTGAACAGAATTGTAGTGATTACCTTTGGTCTGTGTAGGATGTCGGACGTAAGCGCACGAAGGTGGATATCAGCGATTGGGGGCTCCCTCGAGACGTCTCTTGTCTCCTCTGTGATAGTGGAGTGGATGAGTTAAGCCACTTGTTTGTTCCTTGGCCGTTTTCATATCAGTTCCCCAGCTACTTGGGTCCTGATTTTGTGTCTGCATCTAGCTAGAGCATGGAGGTGGAGCAAGTCAGTCGGAGATTCAAGGGTCGTTCTGCCCGTAACGACAGAGCTCGTACGGTGTGGCGAGATGAGTCTTGTACATCAATAATTAATATTTGGAGGTATTCTTTCTATGCAATTCAAAATTCAGAATTCAAGTTATACATCCATATTATAACAGCCACTTTACATTAACCTTGTTGCGATGAACCAATAAACAAGCTGGATCAGGCGAAGACAATCAGACTCAAACCTTAGCGACTACCACTACATAATAGACACAATTATTGATGTCCTGTGTATTAAAATGTTAGTAATGCATACACAAAAACCATCCCCTATTAAATTTATTTCTGATATTGTAAATACAATATCTTAAACATGCATGTATGTGTCTGAATATAAATTTTATTCCCATCTCAATCGGCATGAATCATATTTTCACATATAATAGTATAGTAGGGTTAGCTTTTGTTTTTGGGTACGTGCATACGTTGTTTTTGCTATCTATCATGTAACCAAACAGTTATTTTTGTGAGTGCGACTTCTGATTATATTATATTTAGTTCCGTGAGAAGATAACATTTTCAAAATCTCAAATTAGATATGGGTACGAATGATAACGACACCACCAATTTTCAAATGAATAAATAATTGAAACCTAAACAAATAATAATAATAATAATAATAATGCAACGTGTTTAACGTAGAAGTGGTAAATCCTTGGGTAACCCTAGTGATAGTATTATAATACGGGATCGATAATATTATGTCTATCACCTAGAATGGTTGTTCTACTGTGTACGGGACATCTCTGGACCATAAAGCAGACGATCCTTCATAACAGCCACATCCAAATGGAGTACAATTGGTTGCTTCCATAACAAGGCATATCACAGGAAATAGCATCCCAGATAGACTCCCCACACACACTGTTCTAAGTTCGAACCTGATCAACATAATCTTACCATCCCACAGAGGCAGCATCATTACAGAAGTGAATAGCAGCCAGAGGTCTAAAGTATGTACAGTCTGAAATAGTAAAGCTTTGACGAACACCTCGAACTTTACTGGCCAGTCCCAATTCCGACATTAATCACGAATCAAGACACAATCTGAAGGCCTTCACATGCCAACGCCATCACCAAAACACCAGAACCAACAAGGTCGACTGTAGCAGCAATTAACACAAACAAACAGGACAAAGGCTGTTGAACAGAAACAAAGCATACAACAAACTCAGAAAACCAACCACTCTCCACTACCGAAAATATAATAATTGTCAAATTCTATAAAGAATCTGGTGACATATCATCACTATATAAAAACCCACATAAGAGTTCTTCAATTTTGGCCTTTTAAATTACAGAGGAAGCCTCATGGTCTATTTAATATAATGGTTCCTCAAGTGAGTTTACAAAGAATGAAAGAAAGTATTCGTCACCTAACTATTTTATTACTTGCGTTAAAACTGGATTTTTCGACCAATCCAACTAGATTTTAGAGAAAATATTCAACTAGCCGAGAATAGTTTAAAATCCAGACAAATAAATTCCAGAATTTTTGATATTTTAAATATATTTTCCTTTTATATTTTTTTTCTTTCTTTCTAGGTTTCCCCTCTGCGCAATATCAATGGTGCCGCCATTGACTTCAAACAAGCCGCTATTAATACCGACGACGTCGTTGGAGTAGATAGATTTAGTCGGTGGAATAACTAACGATGTGGCCATGTGAGATTAATACTAACAATTAACGTTGTGTCTTGCTAAGATGTAGCCATGTGAGCTTGATACTTATAAGATTCATTATTTTCTTATTAATCATAATAGTTTTAGTTTATAATTATTTTCGTTGGGTCGGGGTTGGTCATAATTTTTTATTGATTCATGAAAGCCATAACTATTATCCAAATCTAATTATGCTTAATTATTAACCGTTAGATACTGTTTGAGTTAATCTGATTAGGTAGAGGGTTAGATGAACCCACTAACCTAAGGAAGTTGGTGTGAAGAAATAGTTTAACCTAAAACCAAGTGGACACATGTTTCTTGAATGGGAAGACTTGGGTGGTAGACAAAGAATAGTTTCTCTTGGAATGAACATATTTTACTCAAATCAATTCCGCTACTTTCAACCTAGTCAGGAAAGAGAAACCAATTTTATTTGATTTTCTTTTTCAACTATTTTTTGCCTTATTTTCCTAATTATCAGGTAATAAATAGAAATTTCAGGTAATTCTTAAACAAATAAAAAAAGAAATTAAAAGTATTATCTCTTCTCCCACTTGGTCGCCCGCCCCCTTAAAAATCTGCTAGTATATGTATCCCTATCCCCTCCGTCTTAAAAGCTTCATACGCAGAGCTTATCATTCCACATTCATCTCTTCACCTTCAGAAACCCTAATAACTCGGAAATCAATTTCTCTATTGAATTGCTATGGCCAGCTATCGATTGACAATTCCAACGCCCGACGCCGTTCTCTTCGGTGTCTGTTCCTCCCCTTCTCCCAGATCCCCCGACACTGCTATTCCTATCAGATCTCCGATTGGACGCCAGGGAAGTTTTTCGTTCAGGACCAGGGCCACCGCTACCGCTACAGCCACCGACACCGCAACCGACGATACTTACACCTCCGCCGCTGCGGCCGCCGCTGATGCCGCTGCTGATGCGAGCTTTTACGATCTGCTGGGAATACACGAGTCTGTGACCCAGCCTGATATTAAGCAGGCGTACAAGCAGCTGGCCCTGAAGTATCATCCGGACGTATCTCCCCCCGATCGGGTGGAGGAGTATACGCAGAAGTTCATTCGAGTCCAAGAGGCTTACGAGACGCTGTCCGATCCTCGCCGCAGGGCTCTCTACGATCGTGATATGTCCAGAGGTCTGCACTTCGCCTTCTCTTCTAGGAGACGTTACTCCAGCGATGAGGTAACTTCACTTCTTTCTTTCTCTCTACGGAATTAGAATTGATTTAAGACCCCATGGTTTCCCCCAGGTTTGGGTCTTTTGGCTGATCTGGTTTATTCCTTTCTATGAAATTTCCAGGAAATTGGAGAAAGCGGATACTGGAAAAATCAGTGGGAGTCTCAGCTATCGCAGCTGAAGAGAAGAAGCTCAAGCAGGAGTGTTAATGGGAGAGAGAACATGTCATGGGCAGCTCGAATTCGCCGCCAACGGGAGGAGATGTCTGCAACTGCAAGTGGAGTATAATAGAAACACCATCTATCATATTTTAAGCACTGTTTGAATCCTTCTTTGTTTTTTTTTTAAGTTTCAATCATCTGTGTGGTTTGAAGGAACAAAAAATCGTTTTAGCTTCGTAATATCTGGTAATGAGGGTTTAACACGGTCGCTTGAGGGTCATTTGAAGTTCTGGATCTGGAGTTTCTATGTATAGGGTGGTGTGTTTTTCTTTCTGTTCTTGGGTAAGATCCACTGTACTGAACCAGAGGGATAATGGTGTAAATATTAATGAAAAGCTCTCTGTTTATCTAAACGGCATGACTTGTGATGCATCATCATCAATCCATCGTCCTGCTAGCTATCCCTTGTGGTGTGTTAATTGTTGATTGGTCTGTATGTCAGCATCAGAAATTACTGATGTGTCTGTGAAATCAAGACAAATATGGGAAGGTGAAACGTGTGTGGCTGCCTACAAGTATAGAAGGGCTGCTTAGTTATTAACAGCAGTTGAAGATTTCTAAAGAGACAACAAATGCGATTGATAATTATGTGTGGCTGCTGCTAGATCACCACAAGCAAAACTCTGCAAATATCGCCTCTTATGTCAACTTAATCCTCGCCTATCCTTTTCAACCACTCATTCTTCTTGTGTTTTCCTATTGTACCCATATCTATGATCCAAAACCAGAACGGAACCAAAGGGTACGTGGGTGATTATGTTTGAGGAAATCCTCAAGTAGATTGAAGTGTGTTGTGTTTGGTTACAAGTAATGGGGACAGTGAGGAAAAGGCTTCTAGAGGAAAGTAGATAAACTCTATGTTCCATATGGAGGACAGGCAAGTCTAATGAATGGGTGGAGGTAGAAATCGCCTAATTAGCTATAGCTATGTCGGAGTCTTGGTGGAGAAGTTGATGATGTACATCAAAGTCCTACTACTTCCACCAACCCCAATTGAGCTATCATGCTCGTATGCACTTGTGTCTTCCGTAGCAGATAATTTTTGTTACGATGCTAATTAATTCCTTTATCCTTCACAGAATGAAAAGAAAAAGGAAAAATGTTTGTTGTCTTATTAACGAGAGAAAATTGTCGATACACAAAAATAATCTATTTTTTCACACACAAATGCTATTTTTCGGTTTATTACCACCCAATCAATTTTTTAACATCCACACTTTTTTTACAAGGTGGTATCTGGCTGAGATTAAAAATAAAAATCTGGAAAAAATTGTGGTCGATACAAGTGAAAGGCTCCGTCGTCTTCAATCTAACGTCTAGTTGTTTCTCCGATGGCTTTCATCTAATAATAAATAATAATAATAATAATAATAATAGCCTAACTTTGGGTGAAAGCTCTACATAGTGGGACACTCTTTGATTATCGTGTCAATTTGTCTCTTACCCTTTTTTTTAATTGGAAAAAAAATCATATATCATCAAACATTGAATTATGAGGCTATGAAGAATAGTAATGAGTAATCAATTTCATCACACAAGAAAGACTTATCAAAGCCAATAAATAAATAATTACGTGTAAAATGCGGTTTCATAAATATGAATGAAAAGTGAACCCAAAGAGGTAGAGCAAACCTAACATGAGAATGAAGGATGTATAGATTAGCGAGCACCCACAACCCTAATCAAATCCAATAACCTTAATGAATAAACTTTAATCATTGCTGGTGGCTCCCAACCTGGCATTAGATCGGTACTGTTAAAATAACGGCATTCCGTATGATAATAATAATAATAATTAAACAAAATGATCCACCCCACTGTCTCGGTTCACTATAGCCTTAGTTAGGCCGGAGGATAGGGTTGTTTAGATGATAAAATTGTATACCTGGTGATTTGTTTTGGGTTTAAATTTAATACGTTTTACGAAATGAATATTTATGTAGTATTTATATATCATGTATGTAAACGGTAGCTCTCATCTTCGCTATTCCAAAAAACAATGGAGTCAGTGTTGAGTGTGACCTCCATGGGAAATAGACTGATGAATATGCTATATATATATATATATATATATATATATATACTAGATCGTGCCCGAACGAAGAGGAGAGAATTAGTAAATGTGTGCAAAATGAAGAAGGGGGAGGGGTTATTTATAGCAGCCGGAGGAGACCACCTAGGATGCGCCGCAAGTTGTAGTTGGCCTCCAACACGGCTATTTTCTAACGGTCACGTAACGACCGTTAGAAAGTAGCCGTTGGAGGGACCCTACAACATGCGGCACGCTATAAGTCCTGGTAATTTTCAAATCATTTAATTTACGTTTCGAGTTGATTATCTACGTAATTTCCAATTTGATCTTGGCTAAAAAAATTTGTAGAAAGAAACTATCGTAATATTCTAACTATCAACACTGACTCTCGTAATATTCTAACTATCAACCCAAACGGTAAAATTTACACTTCACTACTTGAGAGATGTCCTAACTATCAACAACTCGTACCGCAACAGCATCGTGCAATCAAGCAAAGTAAAGAATAAATTAGTAATCCAACTCAGCAATTTGATGTTCTTTTTACAGGCAAGTAATTCTATGTTTTAGATGCATACATTGAATTTTGAGGTACTCTGTTCTGTACATAACATATTGGCTTTATCTACTTAATGAATACAAATGAGAGTGAGAAGGCAAGGCATGGAGACCCTGTCAATACTAATAATCTAATACCAATTCATCTTCTTTATGATGGCCTCCAAAGTCAAGTTTGTCCAAATTGGTTGATTATTTTGTTTGTTTGTTTTGATGGACGATGTGTATGCCTGGATGTGTTAGGCATCCACTTTCTACTTCTTTTCAAATTCAAAAGGTGTAGTTGGTGTTGAGCATCAAAAGGTTATTTGTTACGTAACATGTAAAATTAAACTTGTTCCGTGAGAGCAAATGTCGTTAAGTAATGCTTACGTAATGACAATAATTTTTTACGTAACACGCCTCTTACTTATGTTACATAACGACATTTTGAAATTAATTAGCATAATCTACCATCACAAATCAGTAACTACAAATAGCAGAGAAACTAGGAACTAGCCAAGATTCCCATTTTAAAAGTTGCAACTTTGACTAAACCTTAACAAAGAAACAAGCGAATGTATAGCTGTTACAGGCATGTATAGAAATAGACAATAGAAAAATAGTATAATGGCAGAAATCTTCAACTTGAAGAAGAACTAGTATTAACAAGGACCCCAGTATTTAAGTCACAAAGTACCAGATCTGGAGTCAAAAGAGCCTGGAAATTAGCCAGCAACTCCTTGGAACCTGCAACTTTTGTACTTGACCTCTTGTTTTTAATTACCTACCTCTGCCCTTATGTCTGCTGTACGGCTCAGCAAATTGCAATTAACAAATGCAAATCTCCCTAAAAATACTATTTACTTAATCAACCTAACCTTGTACGTATAATATGTCACATTTGTACAAACTTTATATGTATTTGTATTATGTACAGCAACTATGAATTCCTTGTGACGTACGACTGCTGATAGTTCAACAGAAAATAAGGTGTGTATATATTGGAAAACATTAATAAACCAGAGAGGTAATGCTTGTGGAAAACATTAATATACCAGTCATTTGAGTTAGTTAATTAATCATTTTGTGTGCCAATCTCAATCTACTTGAAGCTCAAAACTTGGACTCTTTGCTTTCATCGAATTCATGCATCAAACGTAATTTTGTCATTTTTATGAAATAACATCACTTCAAAAGAAAGTAGCTAGCATTGCGATCTCAACATCGTTTAATTTGATCATTTTTATCTAGAAATGACTTAACAATTTTTAATAGAAACTTTATCCCTACATTATTAATCTTGACAATTAACTCATTCGATAATTTCTAAACACCTCCATCCCTACAATTTTTTAACGATTTCTATTCATAAAACCGACACTATAATTTACCTTTGAAAGTTTTTGTTTTAGTTAATTTATCCATATAAAATTAACTACACTTAAATATTTTTCTTAGAAAATTGATCCATATGCTTACGTGGCATTGCTAACCAAATTTCAAATTTAGCAATTTCTTAGGGTTTGCTATATGCCGCCCTACATTTTACCGTAAAACGCCCTAATATTGTCGTAACATTTGAGTTCGGTAATTGAAATGACCTAAACGCCCCTTAAACAGTAAAATGAAAATTTTTATAAGATGCGGAAATTCGAAGAACTTTCACACTACATTAAAACGACCAATAAAAAAAAGGATTATTAGCTAACTTATACAACACCATTGCGTCTAGTGGGATGAAAAGACTGGAAATTAATACATGAGATGAATTTAGCAATATCTTTATTTCTACACACTAGGATGTGAAAATACATTATCATCATATTAATTGCTTACAATTCAACGTTGTTTGCTTCTACCGAGAAGCCAATCTTGTTGAGCTCAAACTTGAGCCTTCCGACTTCTTTCTCCGGTAGGATTGCCGTCACAACTCTCCCTTCATTCCCATCCTTATCCAAACTAGGAAGCACTACCACCGCCCCTTCATCTCCGACTCCCTCGACCTCGTAATTCACGAATTTCGGCTTATACCCATTGCACTCCAGTTCGTACACATCCGTCCCTTCAAAATCCACAAATGTCAAGTTCGCACCGTACACAATGTAGTCTGATATCCCATTCTCCTTCTCCACCTCTTCATTGATCAGAGCCTTTTCATCGTAGGAATTTGCAATTCGATCCGATAACCATTTTGCTAGATCCTCCAACTCTGAACTCGCCACAGAGAAGTCGGCCGTAATAGAGCTGATCGCCACCCGACCGTTATTGATGATAATCGCATTTTGGGACATATCAAAGTCATTATCCTTTTTGCATATAGTCACCCTTCTAGGTTCATTTGTCCCTTCTCGAATCTTCGCAATCGATTGCCAAAAGGCAGCGCCAACCGATTCGAAGATTGTTATCTTGGAGTTGTTTGGGATCTGTTGCCCGGTGATTTTGGTGTGGAGATGAATTGCTTGAGGTGCTGATATGCACAAGGAGAAACTCTGCATTTTGCAGTTATTGGTGGTTACCCAATTATTGCCAACCGGGTTGACCCGTTTCAGGGAGAGTGGTAGGTGGTCTGGGTTTTCGGTGTTTGGGCTGTTAGGGAGAGTATGATTCATGGGCCTGCTTATATGTTGGAAATTCCTATTGGACTTAAGCCCGGAAAGAAAATTACCCCAACTGTTCATGAAATCAACAGTTGAGTAGAAGTCTCCGATTATGTGGGCCCAACTCAGGCCTAATGACATCCCTCCACACTTGAACTTCGTTACCTGCGAAATAAGGTTTCCAATCCCAACCAAGAGATTATGAATATAGTTTGCCACATGCAACTATCTGGTTCTACTTTTTGGTATACTAAAACTATTCGTAGTGGTATAAAGTTTTAGAAAATGAGTGGAGATAAATAAAAAAAATTTTATTATAAAAATATATAACAAATAATTTTATAATTAGTAAAATGAAAGCATGAGCTCAGACAATTTAAGTTATGCCAATTGAAAAATGGAAAATATCTTAAAACTCACAAAGGGTAATATGTGAGATCAAAATATTTTAAGACCCATAAAGCCTTACGTAACGACGGTTATTCCTTACATAACATGTAAGATTTGACATGTTATGTAAGAATAAAGGCAGTTACGTAAGACTTACGTGACGACATTTGTTCTTTAGGTAACTTGCAAAATAAAACATGTTACGTAAGAGTAACAATCGTTACGTAAGGCTTACGTGACGACAACCGTTCTTTAGGTAACATACGGAATTAAGCATATTACGTTAGAGTAAAGGCCGTTACGTAAGGCTTACGTGACCACAGCTGTTCGATCCTTAGGTAACATGAAAAATTAATCATGTTGCGCAAGAATAAAAGTCGTTACATAACATTCAAAATTCAATATGTTATGTAAGAGTAAAACCAATCACAAATACAGCATTTTAAAAACCCACAATTTTCATGGAAAAGATATGGTTTATTCAAGACCAAGAAGTTAGCAACTGATCCCAATTCCCAAATCCAAGTAGGTGAAGTGGCCATTAATGTATTTGCCGGATACACCTACCCAAAATGATGACTATATGGAAGTTCATAAAGTGTATGTGGATGTGGTGCTGGTGGCCTAATTCATAAAGTTCATACAATTACTAGTTATGATGTGTGGTCACTTGTCACCCATATTAATGGAACTCACTAGTTATACACATCTGATCGGCAAGCGTTAGGTAGAGGCAACACTTACTCTGCTTGGAAACTTTTTCTCGAATAACCAGTTATTGTGTTAGCATAAATGATAAGGACCATGTTAATAAGTAATTAATGACATGGGTTTGGGCTAAATAAGAAACTGACCTGCAGATAGAGGGGAGGAGAGAAGAAGAGGTCAGGGCCAATAGGGAGATGGTAAGCAAGGAGGTTAACATTGTTGTTACCCTTGCCGGAGACATAATGATCCCGGATCCACTCCTCCACCGTGTCACGGCATTCCGCCTCCACGAAGCGAACCCCGCAGTCGTTGCACTTCATGTAGGGACGGGAGGAGGAGGAGGAGGAGGAGGAGTTGTGGTCACGGCGGAAGCGGCCACAGACCAAGTAGTAGTCGTTCAAGAGGTAGAACAAGGACTCCTTGATGTGGGTGGTGGTGAACCCCCGAGCAGCATCCTTGGTGAAGAAGTAGATTCCTCTAAGATAGTGGAGCTTCATTGCCAAGTCCAGCCCTTGCTGCTCCTTCACCACTTCCACCGGCGTCGCCCTCCCCGGCCCCACCGACGATATCTTCACGTTGTACACCTTCTCACTCTCATCATTTCCAATTGACCCCATGCCCGGCAGGGATTGAAACAAATATGGATGACAGCTAGAAAATATATAAGAAGTGGAATAAGAGTTTGTGGGTGTGAAGAGATTGTGCCGAGTATCTCCTGCTATTTATATTTGTCAAGCTACATTCTTGTAAATTAATGATGGAAAGAAACAAGGAATTGGACAAATTTGACTTTTGTGAGGGAATTGGACAATTTAGTTACAATGTAAAGTTTTTATTTTCCTGAATTGTTCGTTTTGTTGGTGGAATTTAGAAAGAAATTTGGATAAGAATAGGAAAATTTATTACTCATCTTTTCAAGTTTTAGTGAGGGGTCTAACAGCGGATCTGTTGTCTGCTTCATGCATCTTCTAAATCTGCTTTCTCCATCAATTTTGATTCCGCTATGTACTCATCTTTTTTTTCTCCTCCTTAATTGTCCTATTACTCTTCGCAACTTTTCCCTACTTGATCGTGATCGTCACTCTCTGCCCCTCGACAAAGGAGTTATAAAATGGGCGCTTCCGAATCGACACTCTTGATTTCAGAGGTACTAATAATCACCTCTTGTGAATTTTAAATTTGATTTTCTGAATTCATATCACTTACACTGTTGTTCGACCTTGACGTGAACAAATCCGTCGACGAAATTACCAAAGTTTTTGAGCGGTGAGAGTGTGGATCCTCCCTCCGAAAGGCTGAAGTCACTCAATATTGTAAGTCTCGTGTGAGGATGCCCTCTTCTTTTATTCCCCTGATGTGTAGTGACGTTTTCATTGTTTGTTGGTATGTGTTCCCTGGTTTCATGTTTCAACTTTGCTTAAATTCTTGAAATCAAAATGGAGTTTTGTCAAGGAAGAATCCAGGTGTAGTGGATCCAAAAATGACGTTGGACCTCTTCTGAATGTATTGTGTTTGGCAAGAGAAAAGAGCACAAGAGATCAGCAAGAATATGGTCTTCACAAATTTACATTTCATTATGTTTCATGGAGATCCTATGCCATTAAGAAATGTCTTGCAGATGTGGTCGCCGGTAATGGCTCCCTCTCCTCCTTCTCGCTTCCACGAGCACTGCCTTCGCTACCTTGAGAATCGCACTTGGCTATGGGCCGGTTAGGTAGACAAGAAGAACAAAACTTCACACTTTGTTGTTCCATGTGAAAGCGGATGTGAAAGATATGAATATGAATTGGTGGTTTAATTCGTGATTGTTTTAGATAGGAATTTTTTTTTGGGGGTGTAACATTGGAAATTCCATTATTTGTGTAATTATTTATTCTTATCCATTTTACTATTATTTTTCTCGAACGTTAATAACTTGATATTTTTATCAAATAACAAGTTATTTTTTTTAATAATTAGTTCCAGACGATTATAATTATTTATAGACGATTATAATAATTATTAAGTCGTGTATTTAGTTACAAACAATTATGAATTAGTTACTCGGGTAATTGGTTACTAATATTCTCAAAAGTTAATAAGTTGTATTACCTATTACTAACATGTGTAACATGTTATTAATTTCTGTAACGGGTTATTAATTATGTGTAACTTGTTACTGATTATAATACTAGGGATAGGAAAGAATCGATACGTCGGAAAATCACATCAGTAAAACACCAGGAAATGATGCCGTAACTGTACGAGTAGTCCAGGCGGATCAGTCTTTGGGGACTCGCCCAGCCGACTTCTCCCGTGGAAGGGATCATGGAGACCTCATCACCTCCGACGATACAATTCCTTACTAATTCTGATGATTATCGCTTGTTTGTTTCTTTGCCAGAGTTTGTTAGGTTTTTCTTGTTTTTTTTCATTAGTATCGGTTTCTTTTTAAAATGTCGAGTCAAATAATGTTTTTTCTTTCAAATTAAATCAGTAGTATCTGCTCTGTTAAAAGCGTGAGTTTGGACTAGATACGGGAAAAAAACATATATAATATATTATATATGTAAGAGTTGTAGTATTCATCGGTTTTCTTCTTTCTCATGCTAATTAATTAGAAAGGGGAGTGGGCCAAGTGGCACAACCAAGTTGGTTGTCTTTTTAATAAGAAAGCTGGAGAATGCCGACTAGATCTTGAGCTACAATTACCTAACTTTTGCATTAATCAGGCCTCCATCTTGAAATGAGACTTTGCACATATCATGATAAACCACCAGCAACCACAACAATGGAAACTGCCAAGTTACTGCTCTGCAACAGCTCCACCAGCTGGGCACTCACTGTACTGTACAGTTGGGAAGTGACACTGCTTTCACAACTACTTATTAACTAGTTAGCTTCATTAACTACGAGTGTAACCATCATCTATATATAGCTATCAACTATTTAGCCTTGAATATTCTTAAGTTTTGAGTACCATGATACTGCTGCTAGGGTCGCGATTTAAGAGTCTTAATTAAATACGGCCGGGGTTTCAGGTTGTACATCAACTACCTGGTAACTAACCAATTATCGCAAGTTTAGTAATCAACTAACTTTGTAATATATGTGAACTTTATAATATTTTTATCAATTCGATTTGAATGGACTAGTTGAGAATGTGAAATGCTCTATATATCTTTTTTATTTATTCCGAGAGGGAGAAATCAAGATAGCAAAACAAACAAAATTAAGACGAAAGATCGGTCTTCACACGGTTTGAGAGATATAAAAGAGTTTGTACTGCCATTAATAGGAAGCTCTGTTGGCACCACGTCGGACCACCTACACATACAACTGCGAGCACACTGCCAAAAAGACTAGGATCTCAGCCATCACTGCTCTGCCTGCAACACATCGAGTGCGCCGTCAATGTCCACCTGTCAGACTCCATGCCGGAAGCACCACACACAAGTATAACGGACGACCATATGCTCCAAGACATAAGGTCTAGTAGCCCTAGATATGTCCGTTTACAATCCCATGCAAAATTTCCCCACCAACGTTCCGAATCATAAAATCCACCGCGCTACCAGTCGGGTCAGCCACTGCGTTATGGAAGCGTGTAGCGGGAGCATTCATAATATATACATGAGAATTAAAATTTATAACTTAAAATAAAGTAAACACAAAAAAATGAGAGAAAACATTGGGATAGGATTAGGTTGATTAATTTAATCCCCTATCACTCTTTGTTTCACCAGAAATATTGATGCAAAGTTTAGGAGTCAGAATCAGTCGTATTTTATTAGCACCGTTCTAATAGCCCATACCTTCATCTGCACGGTCGAAATTGCTAATGATTCGAGAGGCCATCTTTTGAATTGTCCAGACAGCGATCCAACAGTTCAAAATTAGTTTTTCCAATTTAAATATGACGATTGGAATTTTATCAGGGCTATGACGGGAGTTTAAAAAATATTTTCTCTTTCGGTTTTTCTTTCTCCCTCCTCTCTCTATTCTTCTCACGTAAACTGGATATAATAATGATGTAATAATGACGTAACGTGGATATAACAATTTATATATAACGTGGACATAACAATGATGTAATAATGACGTAACCTGGATATAATAATTTATATACAACGTGGACATAATACAAACGCATAACAAACTCGTAAAGTGTATATATCACCGACATAAAAGAGTGGTGAACTAGACATAACGATGATGAATTCAACTATTCGTAAGGTGGACGTAACAACGACATAACGAGCCTGTAACATAGTCGTATAGTGATATAACATGATCGTACAATGACCATAAATATGTAATCTTTTCCATTTTTTTGTTCCGAAACTACCCCATTCAAGTCAATTCCTTTGACTCATTTTCAGCCGTTGTATGAAATTTGACTGAAAAATTACCTGATCCAACGACCAAAATCTGTCGGGACCATCTGTCGTAACTAATCTCGTGGATCATTAATCTGGTTGCTGAACAATATAGTAAAATAGAGACCACATCAAACAAACAGGAAAAGACACGTGGTAAATCCATCCATTAAATATACTTATACCATTTGGATTGTCGTTTGTACTCAATTCCTACATTTGGTGTCACGCTTTGTAATGTTGTTGTATTACAACTTGTATGATCTGTACAAATTGTTTCAAATTTTGGTTTGTTCTATGCACATGAAATAGATGGACATAATAAAAATACCTGGAAGGATTTAAAATTCCCAACCAAATAATATGTTATTGCTTTTTAGAAAGGTTGAGAAAATCGGATCGGATCGGCCAGTTGAATCGGATCGACTACTAACCGGACGTATCATTGTATCGGTTGGCCGGATGACAAAAAATGTCAAAACAGTCCGTTGACGCGGTCAAACCACGATAACAAGATAGTTCGACAAGTTAATCAACTGTCAGTCAGATCTTTTAGTTCAAACAAATTTGGATTGTTAGAAGATTAGCGAAAGCAAGGATAGGCGGTAAAACACACATCTACATGAGAACGAACAAGGTCATCAACTTATTCATGATAACAGGATTTGATGAACCATGGTGAGGGCAGTCATATAAGAGCTCTTGAAATCTGTTCCATAAGTCATATAAGCTCTTTCCTTCTCTCTGATGAATTCGAGAAATTAATTTTCTGACAGCTGCAGTCTTTGCTAGAAGATAGTACTTCCCAATCTCTGAATGTGCCTCCAAGTTGACTAGTCACTATCTTCTTGCTGCTCGTCGAAGGGACCATTTGAACAACTTGAGCTTCATTGCCTCTTCAGTCAAACCTCGAAGTTTGACTCTCACAATAAGCATAGAAATTCACTAGATGAGTGCATGAATTTTCATCGGTCCTTCCTTCAAACTGTAAGTTCTCCTGGATTAAGGAGATGAGATTCCTCTTAATCTCATAGTTGGCATCATCTTTTGCAGGTGGAACCACATTCGATGTGGAGTTTGCAGCACTAGACTTGGTATACCAGCAAGAGTTCTTACTGCCGCCATTGGTTTAGTAAGCATGGAAGTATAACCGTGGTCTGATTCTAAAGAGTAATCTGAGTCTGAAGAGTCTAGATTCTTTGTCACTTCCAATTAGAGTCTTGAGAGATTCAACAATCTATCCTTCTTCCGCTGATGAGCATGAGTCCTGATGAGGGTTTTGACCTGGATTGGACTATGTCACTACTAGTGACATGCAATGTAAGCACACCTGTGCAACAAAAAACAATAACACCCGTGAAAAGTAACTATGAAAGAAAAAAATTAAAGCAGAAGTTAATGACTAATACTAATCGAACTACTTTCAGATACTATAAAGAATTTCCCGACAACGGCGCCAATTTAATAAACGTTTTTAGGCGCTATCAAAATAAACCGATTAATAAATTAACCGAGTAGAATCTCCCTATGGTCTCTTTTAGTATCTTACCTCCTCCTTCCACCAAACAGAGAGCCCTCTTACTCGATTACGAGCAGACAAAACTGTCGGCCAGCAATGACCAAGCTTATAACCGGCGTCCTCTTGCACCTTCTTATTTTCTTCAGTAGTTTGTTTTGTTTCATACAGGAAAACAACATGTGCAGAATGTTGTCGAAGAGCCGACAAAAGAGATTTAACTGCACGCTTATTCCCCAATCCACGACAGTTATAGTAGAAAATTATTATCTATTCATTAAAGGGGATCAGTTCCCCGCACCCTTAGCAACAATAACCCTATTATCTCGTTTGTTTTTATTGAACCGAGGCATCAAGGGATTACTTTTATTGAACCGAGGCCACAATCCTCTCTATATCCTCCTCGTCGTCTTGTAGGATCGAAAAACAATTTTATCAAGAACAAACATTTTGAGTTTGAACAATACCTATCTCTAATCATTAATTATTACAAATCATTCCTCTAAACAACCAATAACTATTTCAAATCATTAATTATTTTTGTAAATAATTTCCTAACCAAATCTCAAAATCAAACCCAACAAAAATTGAAGAAGAGGAAAAGTGATAAACCCAAAATTAAATGAAGAAGAGTAAAAAAGATGGCCTAGTGTAGACAAAGGCGGTCTAAAGGACCTATATATATATATAGAAAAAGCGTTAGAAAAACTAATAGAAAACCCTAGCAGCTTCATCAGTCGTGCATAAGCCACCCCAAAACCCTCCTCCATCTACTTCGAGTCGTCGTCTTCTTCTTCCAGGTAAACAATCGTCGATTCAGGTCTCCTCGCTTTTCATTTCATTTAGATACTGGTTTCCACGCTGCTTTATAGGATCGTGTGGTTCTTAGTGAACACAATGGCGGAAGATTTCGCCTTTGGCAGTGACTGAGTGATTTTTTATTGTACGGTCCGAAGGATTTGAGGTTTTCTTTTTTCTCTTCTTTTTTTACTCTTTTTTTCTGCCTCTTCAAGCAGGTTAATAGAGATGGCGTTTTGCAACAAATTGGGTAGCCTAGTGAGGCGGAGTGTATCTCAGAATGGTCCTTCCCCGTTGGGTTCTTTGTTGAACTCCGTCCGTTGCATGTCAAGCAAGCTCTTTATCGGAGGTGAAAATTCTTGCTTTTTTCGGTATTGGCCAGCGTTTCATGATACATATCTTGTTCGTGTTTAGTTTTTTTATACTGATTCTGATGTGTTCATGTTTGAATGTTATAGGTCTTTCTTATTCCACCGATGATCAAACTCTCAAGGAGGCCTTTGAGAGTTATGGTGATGTGATTGATGGTTAGTTTCCTTTTAATTCCAGCTTCTTGCTCCTGCTTTTGAATTTGTCATTGTTGGACTTGGCAGTAGGTGATTTGGATATTAACTTGGTGGATGATAGTATGTCAGTTGATTTGTATCCTATTATCCGGTCTGTTCGCTCCTTACATATGTTGCTTATGTTTATGTTCATTCTGTTTATAATGCTTGAGAATTGATAGAATTGGTGACTTGTTTGTAGAAGTTGTCTGATTGTATGTATGAGCTAGATGTTTAACCAGTCAGATATTTAAGACCAGTTTTATGTGGTTGTAAGCTGTGTAGATGATTCAGAGTTTATGAGCTGAAATGCGATTATTCTGCCTCAGTAATGTCATCATAAGTAGACTTTGTTGGTTCTATATGTAAAAACATTTGTGGAGAATGATTGTCATGTTAATATAGCTATTTGCTTCAATTGTAATGATGTTTGAAGTTATGCTTATTGATTCTGTGCTCGTGTGTGTGTGTGTGTGTGTGTGAACAGCCAAAGTAATCATTGACAGAGACACTGGTAGGTCACGAGGGTTTGGATTTGTGAATTTCTCAGACAGCGAGGCTGCAAACTCTGCATTGTCAGGCATGGATGGGCAGGTAAAAGATAAGATAAGCTGTCTGTGTAGTACATTTCTGTTTGCTGTTCACTGTGAGTTTGTTCATTCACCAACTGTCATGTGTTGTTGCAGGAGTTGCATGGTAGGAACATCCGCGTGAGTTTGGCTAATGAAAGACAGAGTGCTCCACGAACCTACAACAACTACCGTGGTGGCGGTGGTGGTTATGATGGTGGGAACAGAGGATTCGGTGGGAACGATGGGTACTAGTCTAGTTTGAGACAGACCCCTCTGCCTTTGTTTGGTTAATTTAGAGTGGCTCTTTTTAAGTGTAAAACTGTGGTTTTTGAGGTGGTGAATTTGTTTTTTGTTCCTCTTTAGTCGTCGCAGCAGCTGCAGAGTCAGGTCGAGTGTAGGTAGCTGCTGATGGAATAATCATCCGTGCCGTGCACATTCTTGTTGCGTGTGTTAATAAGTTGAATTCGGTGCAATTCATTGTTTTGGCTTCTGGTATAATCACAGATGTCCATGAACAAATATATTCAAATAGATGTCCATTTTGCCAAGTTTATGCCCAAGATTGTTTTTTGTTTTGTATTGAAACAACTTACTGTCTATTTATGTCGGTGTGAGGCCAAGAAGAGCTGTAATTTAGTATCTACCTGTCTTACTGTATCAGCCTGGGAATGCAAGGAGCAGTCTTTTGATCGAAGATGCCAAGGGGCTGCTAGTTGCAGTGTGCAAATATTCAAGAGTAAAGGTTGGCTGGACAGCTTAATTTTTCGTAGCATCTTCTCTACTAGCAAAACACAGGTTGATGGAATAGACCAGAGATTCGGGTGCAAGCATTCATTCTTCCATATCACAGCAGCCCTTTTGTTCGACTCCCTTGGAAATTAATATATATGTGCACTACTGCTTCATGGTAGTAATTGTGCATCATGCTGTAAATAATATGATAGCAATTGTACAGTAATTCCACACATCCTCAAGTCACGCAATTCCAGACAACTTGTATAAAATGGAACTATGTTTTGTTTTCTTTTTACGGTGAATGTTTTGGTATCATCGCCGTATTTGTACTTTTTATACTAAAAATCTCTCATTTTGAAGAATTAAAAATCAAAATTAAATTTTAAACTCCTTATATAAATTTTAAACATTAAAAAATGATTCTAACACCTTAAATTTTAAACCGTAACCCTCAAACACTACATCATAAACTCAAACTCTAAATCGTATTACAAGCTATAACTTCTGACCGTAAATCAAAATTATTAGATCTTAAACCTGAAAAATTAAACTCTAACCCCTAACACAATACCATGAACCCTAAGCACAAACCTACAACGTTAAAAACTTAATTTTAAGCACAAAATATAGTGTGAAGAGTACTGATATCCTGGGGTTACCGACGCGTTTTCCTTCTTTTTACATATAAGCTCCATCTGTTCGTATTTTTTGTTTGTTATAATTCATATAACGATGGTTTATCGTTTTTAGCACAAACGATAAGAGGATGTTGAACTGGTGAGTCTATAGTTGGCTTAGTTGTTTAAATAGTTACTTTTTATCGGAAACCTGCAAGATATTATTAATCTTAATTAGGTGTTACCTTTTAAAACTGAAGTTGATAAATCAAAAAGATTGGCGGTCTACCAACCAATAAGATAGGGCAATTCCAAAGGGTATCATTATAGGCCATGACATGTGCAGCCATATTAGTTGCACGATGATAATGTCTCGAACTACCACTACTAAAACCATCAAGTAAACGATTAATGCTACGACAAAGGGTCCCCATCTCAGTGCGATCTTCCATCCTTCCATGAATAAAGGATAATGCTCACACCCTAAACACTAAACTCTAACCCTCAAACACTGCATCATAAACTCAAACTCTAAATCGTATCACAAACTCTAACTTTTTATGATAAATCAAAATTAGTAAATCATAAACCATGAATAATAAACTCTAACCTCTAATACTATATCGTGAACCCTAAATACACCCTTATAACCTCCAAAATCATAATTGAAGTATAAAAAAGATACCAATTTCCATTAAAGTATTCCTCTTGTATATGCAAAATTGAATATAGAATATGAATGGAAAAGGTAAAGAGCAAAGGCATATATGCTGATGCTGCAACCAATTAAGTGGGGGAAAGTCATATGAGAAGGAAAAGAGGAGCCAGGCTTAGCCAATAGCCACAGCTTGCCCTGCCTCTGTATTGTATGAATACCACATATATACATACCAGGCTCATGAAAGTGCATAAAATTCTGTTTGTTTGGTTTGAAGAACATATTAAGTTTTCCAACCAAGTCGAGATGATGACATATCCTTTCAATACAGTTTCCAGTCTCAGCTTCTTAATGAAATCTCCTGTACTTGCCGACATTGGTCTAATAGTAACAGAACACTTGGATGAGTAAGAAAAAGGGTGATCTGATCTGTAAATTTAGATGAAGAAGAAGAAGAAGAAGGAAGAGACGTAAGGAGGAGGGCAGAAGCAACCAACCCGAATAATGATGTCGGTAAGTCCAGCTGAATACACCAATCAATCATTAATCAACAATTACTCACTTTCATCCCTCCATCACTATCAACTTCTTTATTATTAATTCACTGCTTTTCTTTCGTCGTCGTCGTCTTCTTCTTCTTCTTCTTCTGTATACACTTAGGTAGTAGTATACGCACATATTAAAGCACCATATGATATATATAATCAGAAAAGCATATCAGATGAGCGCATTTAGTCAACTTCTCTCCAATCTAATCAATGAATTCTGGAAATTATTTATTAATTAACACCCCCCACCTTTGAATTGATTAATGTCGGTGTTCCATCCAAGGCCACCCTTCCACTATTTCTATCGTCATTTCTTCCTACAGAAGCCATCGTGTTTGTTCTTTTGTATTAATTTATGCAGCAGAGGCTATATTGTCATCAACCCACAAATAGTACTGGGAGCAGCAGAGTTGACGGAAGATATTAACTTATTAGGAATGATAGACATCATTACTGTTCAATTACATTTCTCTGGAACAAGAAGAGAGAAAATAACCATCAGATCAATTGTGGGAGATGATCACTTTACTTACTGCTCCCTTTCTGGCAGAACCCTCCCAAATTATTACAATTTCATCCCCCCAGCATTTATCACACTTTCTCTAATCAATTCCTATAATTGTATTCCACATCACTAATCTTTTTTTCATATTCATAAACCCCCCCAAAAAAGAAAATAAAAAGAAGACGTGTAATTGTGATGACGATCGATGATAATCATGGTGCTGAATTTTCTTGTAATAATAAACAGTCTTGACTGATGATGGATGATTTTAGTAGTAGAAGAAGATGCCCAAGGCCTCCATGGGGTCATGTTGATGACTTGTCCACCACCTCACCTGTTTCCTTCTTTACCCTCGTCTTCTCCCCGTAATAACCAACGTACCACTTCACGAACTTCCTCAACCCGCTCGCCAAATCCGTCGTCGGCTTGTACCCGAAATCCCTGAAAGCCTGGCTCACGTTCGCGTGGGTGAATGGAACGTCGCCGTTTCGAGGCATCGTTACCACGTGCTTCTTCGCCTTCTTGCTCAGTAGCGCCTCCAATATCGACACCAGCTGCCCCACCGGCACCGGCGATGTGTTCCCCAAGTTGTATACCCTAAGCTGGGCTGCCCCTTTCTTCTTCCCTCCGCTTCCCGTGCTCTTCTCCGCAGTGTCCAGAGCCCCTAAGCATCCCTTCACCACGTCGTCAATATACGTGAAGTCACGCGCCACTTGCTTCCCTTCCTGAGTCTCGTACACATCGATCGATTTCCCGTTCAGGATGTCCTTGGTGAAGAAGAAGTAAGCCATGTCAGGGCGTCCCCAGGGGCCGTACACCGTGAAGAATCGGAGTCCGGTCAGGGACAATCCGTAGATGTGGTTGTAGGTGTGTGCAATTTCCTCTCCGGCCTTCTTCGTGGCGGCGTAGAGGCTCGCCGGCCTGTCGGTGCGGTGGCTCTCGGAGAAAGGGACATTGGTGTTCAGACCGTAGACGGAGCTGGAGGACGCCCAGACGATTGCCGGCTGCGGATTGGCTGCCTTGGCAACTTCCAAGAGGTTGATGAATCCGGCAATGTTGGAGCTGATATAAGATTGGGGATTCTGCATCGCGTAGCGGACTCCAGCTTGAGCAGCTAAGTGGAGGATGTGAGAGAACGGGACGACGTCGAATAGCTTGGTGAGAAGCGGACCATCGTTCAGATCCCCTTCTGCGATGAACACCTCGTGCTTGAGCAACATCTCCTGGCGAGATCTCTTGAGCGAAGGATCATAGTAGCTGTTGAAATTGTCGAGGCCGAGAACTCCATCGCCTCGCTTCCTGAGCGCGAGGGAGCAATGACTTCCGACGAATCCGGCAGCTCCAGTAACAAGGATGGAGAATCCGTTGGGGCGGCGAGGAGTGGAGGAGCGACGGACCTGTTTCTCCCAAGCGGATCCGCCAATTGCGGAGGAGGAGGAAGTGGAAAAGGAAGAGGAGAAAAAGCTGCCGCCAGTGGATAAGAAGCTGTGTCGGTGAATTGTGGAGTCGGAATGGAGGCGGTGGTGGTGGGAGAGGTGAGGGTAATTGATGGTGAAGAAGAGAATGAGGAGGAGAGCAATGAGTAGAGTAGCGCGAAAGAGGAGCTTGGAGGAGGCGTTTAAGAGCTTAGTGCTCTGTATCCGGCGCAAGTAGCTGTTGTAGCGCTCTAGCTTGATTGTCTTGCTGGTGTCAGGTGGGGAGGCCATTGTTAGTGGGAAGGTAGGTAGAGAGGAGCAGAGCCCTGAAATTGAGAAAAGTGCGGAAGGGGGGAAGGTTATAAGAGGAAGGAGGAGGGAAATGATTATTTTATATTAAGAGAAAATAAAGATAATTAATTTGTGAGCGAGTGAGAGCGTGAGAGAGAGAGAGAGAGTGTATGTGTTAATTTTGTGTAATTACAATTGGATGGGGTTGTTGAATGCTGACGGGTATGTCATTGTGGGAAATGAATACTTGGATTCATATTCAAACACTTGGTGGGTTTAATTTGAAATGACCTTGAGACTTAGCTACTACTGCATGCATGACTGTAATATTGGCCATTGGGTAGAGCATTCACCATCTTCTTTTTTTTTTTACGGTATATTGTGCTTCTTGCCTTTGCTAAGTGTTAGTTGCTGGGCTGGGTGTTCAGCATTAGCTTCAAGGAAAGTGCCGACCTTCCTCCATTAACAGAATGATAATTCAGAATATAAATAAATAAATGACAAGAAATGAGACACAGCTAGCTACCCCCATGTGACTTACACGTGTTCAGATGTGAACATCGTCTAATTTTATTTCTTGCCCATTTCGTCAATTTTTTCCACATTTTTTTTTATCAATATATCCACATTTATTATTATTATCATTATCATTATTTTCCTACATACTTTTTTATTCCATCTAACAGTGAACGCACTTAATGGCTCTCAATTCTCATTACTCGCTACACATTTGGCATGTCATTTTAATCAAACACAGATCTATCCATAACATAAATTCATTAGGTATATAAGACTCGCCCTGTTCACGCCTTCGTATTTGAGGTCCGTATTTTACTTCATTTTATTCGTATTTAATATGAATAGGTTAATATATCCGCAATAAAAAATTTATTTGAACGGGAAATTCATTTTATATTGAGCGCTTGGTGACGAACAATAGTCTCCGGTGTGCTCGACATCCGCGTGAAGACTTGCTAGTTTCGCTCCGGACATCACAACCTCAAAAATCCATTGTCTAAAGTCGTTGTTTGCTCCTTCCAGGCCCTCGATCCACGTCGTTAAACCTGCCACTCTCCAACACTCACGAGCCAGGTCACATGGCAAGAAAAGGTGAAGCATTGATTCCTCTGATTCTGCACAACATCCACACACATCATCCACCGCCATACCTCGTCGTTGCAACGATTTGCGGGTGGCCACTGCTTCTTTGATCAATCGCCATACAAGATGCTTGATCTTCTGCTGCATCAGAAGCTGCCACATCTTCTTCCATGCGCCCGCTTCCTGTAATAATTGAGTTGATTCGTTCCGTTCCTTGAGTGCTCGATAGGCTGGCCTGACAGAATATTGTCCTCGTTTCTCATATTTCCAAATCATCTTGTCGTCTTCATCTCCCCTCGGCGGCGGCATCTGCATTATCACCTGGCAGTCACGATCACAAAACAGTAAGTGAATCATCTCCTCATTCCACTCCTGAAGGTAAAAGTGGATTATAGAAATTAAATTTGTGTGCACTATTATATTGATTTAATTATTTTTACAAAGTTGATAGTAGTATCGAAAATTGTAGCCAGAGTAATGTAAAAGTGGCTTAAGCATATAGAATAATATTAATTAAATATTGGTGTGGTGTGGATATGCAGGCTTGGGAGTCAAAAGTTTAAGGATTTGGAGCTACTCTATATAGTTTAGTGTTACTACTTACTTATTATTATTATTATTATTGTAGGAGTCAACAAATTAAACCGTTTGTTGCTTTGTTTTTATTTAATTCTTCGTTTCCTTTGTGTTACTACCGACACACTCAAAGGGTAGAGAGAGAGAGAGAGAGAGAATCATGCATATGATCCATCATTGTAGCTGTGCTTAGCACTAATTTTTGTCAGAATTGAAATTAGTTAGTTGAATAAAGTGTCAGGATATCAATTTAGTTTAAATTAAAAGTGATTAATAAAAAGCCAAGCTGTCTGTTAACTCTTTTTGGGCGGTATTTCCACATGGAAACCTTAAATGTCTGAATGGGCAACCCCCACATGCCCAGATGATAACCAAGATTCTGAGCTTACAGATTTCTAATTAAATTCTCTCTCTTTTTAATGCCCAGATGATAGCCAAATACTTTAGAATATGCTCTGCAATCCAATGTTTAACACCCTCTTGACTCACTAAACCATGTTTAGCTGCAAAACTAAAAGAATTTGGTCAATAGGAAAGCTTAGTGGCCCCTAGCATTCAATCAATGTAGTAGTTGCCTTCATCTCAAAGCTAGAGGTACGTACGACTTCTGGGATCTTATTTTCCCACAAGGATATGCATGTCTAGGGCCAGCCAGGGGCAGCAAACGTCAGAGAAATGGGGTAACTATGTTTTCCATTTGAAACTACTGTTTCCAAGTCTGTAGTACAAAACAAATAATAGTCCAAATTGGCTCTCATCAAAAATTTGTGGTGTCTGTTGTGCTCTGCTAGCCTACTGTTTTAACTCAGCTGCCATGGACAAGCATACAATTGGAAGAAAGGCATATGGCATGTTTGAGCAAGGCTTCAAATGATTGCTCAAGTTTTGATTCGTTAATGAATATGTAACAAGACAGACCCTTTTTCTCACTGCTAGAAATGGGGTTAGTCATCACTTTGTATTTTTGTTCCTTAGCTGTGAACCCTTTTTATGATCACCTGCCAGCAAAAACTTTGTTCTTGTTTGCTATGGCTATGGCCCCCTTTTATTCACATTCTGACACACAGACAATCATGGAAGGTGAAAAACAATAACAAAGGAAACCAAACCGACAGAAAGAAAGAAAGAAACACATGTAGTGTATCTCTTTACTTTACTGCTGAAAGTAACAACAAATATTGTTATCTGTATACTGATTTGGTGGACTTTTGCATGGATGGCGAACAAGAAGAGAAAGTGAAGAGAGGGTGGTGGTACTGGTTTGTTTGTTCATCCTCCTCTTTTCCTTTTCACAATTTAGCAGCCCATGTGCCCACCATGTGGCCTGTTGGCAATTACGACTTGCCATGGTTCATGATTATGACATTATATATATAGTTTCATGATCATGACATTCTATAGATCACCCTACTGATAACCATAGTTTTAGAGTTACAAAATTAGCAGAAACTTTGACTTGTTAGTAGACTAACTTAGTCATCATTCAAATTCCTCTCCCTCAGCAGCACAAAAAAAACAGATATGAACATATAAACCTAACTAGAAGCCTACTTCATTTATGTTCTATCTCAAATTTGACTCAGTGCTCAGCAGAATCTCACTTTTTTTCTGCTATTGCATATTTGAGTGATCTCGGTGGGGCTATAGAAAGTCATCAGGACAACCTGGTAGTTAGCTCTGGCCTTTACCAAAGGATGGATGGATGGATGGCCATGGAGTCAAATTTCCACCACTTGGAATTGGAATCACAAGAATGCGGAATAAGTGGGCCAGGTGTCATTTAAACAGAGGATTGAATCACAAGAATGCAAGAGAGATGCAAACACAGTAACAGTGTACAAGCCAATAGACTTGATATCATTTATAAAATGGACTCATTTAGGAGATGCTATTTATCTTTCAATAATCTAACAATGGAGGAAGGGTTCTTCTGGAACATTAATTAGATGGACCCTTCAATGCAGACAATGAGGGGTTTGGCTACCATTCTCAGAGGACACAACTTATATGCAACTGGACAAGGCAAAATTCCAGGTTCTCAGTTCGTACTACAGCAGAATGTAGGCTTTTTCTTTTATGGTGGTGCATAACTTCAAGGAACACTCCCACTTGCTTCATCGGTACACTTCTTTGTGTCTGCGAGATCTTTTAGTACCTATTCGTACCAAGAAGCAAGCAAAGCTTGGTTAAAACTTAAAACACATGGGGTACAGTTTGAAGCTTTTGTACGAAGGAGATAGATTTTACCTACCTGGTAGAGTTTCCAAGAAGCGAAAGCATCTGTAGCTGCGTATTGTATTTGCTTCTTTGTTAAGAATTTAACTTCCCAGTTTCCAAGTCTGATCTTTTTGGGCTTAGGAAGCTACAAAAAAATGCCATTCCATTGCTGGTTAGAATACCTTAATGTTGTATGTTGCTGAAGAATGCATAACGAATTCTCAATTGCATCTTGCAGTAATTTGTTAAAACTTACCTGTGACTAAAACGGGAGGAAGTACGAATTCCCAGGTAAAGAATATGTAGGAAAAGGAAAAGTAACACAAGACAAAAGCCATTGTTTCGTAATGGAATCATCATTGAATATGAACAAGTTCTGCTACAGAATGTCATAATCTACACCACTCTTTCTCTCAAGGAGTTTTTGAAGTTCCCATGACACTGTTGAAGAATGGTGAGTTTGGATGGAAGGATTTGAATTTGGATAATTTTTTATGTCCAATACAAATAAGATTATGGATTCGGTTTCGATCAAATAGACAAATACTACAGGGGTAAAAATTAAAAAATGGCTAAAAATGGAAATATGCTCAGAGTTTATTTCTTTGTTGGATGGGAAATTTTGGTGCAGAAGTTTCGCAGGCAAAGCTTTGATGCCGGAATTCTACCGACAGAGCTCTGCCGTGGAATTCTACTTGTAGAGTTCCACGACAAGAATTGGAGCAGTCAGTGAGTTCAGCTGCCGGAATTCTACTGGCGGAGTTCCACCGCCAAAGTTCTAATCCTAGAATTCTGACGCTGAAATTCTACATGTAGAGTTCCGCCAACATATCTCTGCAGCCAAAGTCCCGCTGGTAGATATCCGTGGCAAAAATGGAATCACACCGCCGATATTCTGACGCTAGAGTTCTACCATGGGAGTTTCGCCACTGTATTCCCACCGCTGGAGTTCCATGACTGGAATTCTGTCCTCCGGATAATACTGCCAATGTTCTATCATCAAAGGTCCGCCTGCGTAAATGTCGGTAGATTTGCACGGCAAACTGGCAAAGTTCCGTCGTGGGAGATCCATAGACAAACTTTCTGTCATTGGAGTTCTGTCCGTAGATTTATGCCAGCAAAGTTCAGCCACAGAAGTTCTTACTCTGCTAGAGTTCCACTGTTCCTAGAGTTCTGCCACGCTCTGGTTCCACCACCGCTGAAGTTCAAGTAGCGTTAGAGTTCATCAGTCCCCGAAAAACTCTACTGTTGGAGTTCCGCTATCGACTGCTGGAGTTCCGGTTGTTTAGTTCTGCTGCCACTAGATTTTCTGATGAGAGTTCCACTGTCATTATAACTGTGCTCTCCCCCGTCCTCCAGAGCGCCTCTATTGTTGTAGCTCTGCCACTGGCCATCGGTGTTTCATTATAGTTGTGCTCTCGAAGTTTCTCCTCCGAAAAACTAAGTTAGCTAGAGTTTCTCCATTGGAAGTTACCGGAGTTTTTCTGTTAAAAATTGTCACTGGACCTACGTCGTTGCTGCCAGAGTTGTAGATTGTGCTATTTTACAAAATTATGTATTGTTTGATGAAGGTGTCTTGTGTGTATATATTTGAAATACAGACAATAAATTTTGGATTCCAACACTAAAATTTCAATTTGAATGAATTTTTATTGGATGCATTTGGAATACCAAATTCTGATTCATGTATCCAAAAATAGGTCAACATTCCTGCCAGTGCAGTTCATATTGGGTATGGATGCGAACACGTATTTAAACCAGAAGCTTTTTATCCATAAGAGTATGAAACCAAGAAGGATGTTTAAACATAATGAAAGATTTGCATAGACACGCTCAACCAGAAGTTCTCCACGGATCTATCAACCCTTCTTAAACTCTACATTTGTCAATCACAAGGACAATAGAAAGCTCTGTAAAGTGAATTCCAAGATATATAAACACATAAATCAGAGATGGCACTCCAAGATGGAGCACAGGAATGCATAGAAATTCTTGTGCCAATAGACAGGAAAATAAGATGCATACCTCTTTCGAGACAAGCGTCTCGGCTAAAGCTGCAAGACCCCATTTTTTTGGTTCTCCACCAAGCTTTTGATTAGCTAGGCAGGAAAGGTCCTCCACAGCTTGAACAGAGACATTATAATCTCTAAAAACCTTGGTAGAATCATTGCCAATCCCAACACCAACCTGTGTGCATCATCCCATAAATAACATGAATCACATTCCGCACATTGCAAACATATACAACAAAAAAGATGCAGAATGCAGTAATTGACAATCTGTGGTACTTTTAAGAGTGTGTCATCCTGAAGAAGCAGCCGTAGACTGGGAGTGATTCCAGAATGAATAATATGCATCACGTAGCATTGGCCAACATCTGCACACAGCTGCATCACAGCAGCCTTACTGGGCAAAGCCCCTGTAGTATAGAGGGTAGGTAAGGTTAAAGATGCTAATCAATAATCATGGTGTCTCAACAGGACATTGGACATTAATTGAGTTGAGTGATCTGTGAAACCAACATGCCTCTTTTGAATGTTGGCTTCCACTCTATATCAAAACCAACAGCAACTTGGCCACTTGCTCCCCTTTTAGCTTCAAGGGTCCTAAGAAGCTCCCTCGCATCCTTTTCCACTTCCATTGAGGTCCTACTATACGAGATTCGGCCTCCGAAATTGATTGCAGGGTACCTCATTTTTGTATCAGCTGCATGATCAAGGAACCTCACAAACTCATTTTTCTTCAATAGAGATAAGAATTTAGCGAGAGCCCTAGAGAAAGGCCATAAATTCAAAAATTCATGCAAAGCTTCCCACTTTATTTCAATGATACTAGAGAAAACGGATCGTTCAACACAGAGCATACAATACAAGAGAGAAGGAGTTGCCTTTGCAAGGAGAAAGAGGAAACGGTGAACAGAGATCAAGGACGGAGCTTGGCAATCGGCGGCAGGGTCTTTCTTGGGTTCGTTCATCTTGGCCGGTTGAATCTTGTTCCTTAACTGAAGAGCCTGAGGTGGAGGAGGGATTCAATGATAAGAATGTAGCTTCTATTACGTCAATGGCTTCAAGATCCTGCTCCGTCAAGGGCTCGTCTAAATCTGGAACAGAGGGAAAAGGCGAGGAAGAACAGGAAATTGCGGCGCTTCTCGAAGCAGAATACATTCTTCTACTACAACAACCACAACAAGTATGTATCTTCCGGAGTTCTGATGACCTACGAGCCGCCGGTAAGGATTGAAAAATGGCGCTGATATTTGCTCTCATTTCCACCACCGTCAGTTCAGGTACATTCATTTTTATAACAATTTTTTAGTGCGCAGGATAATATCAGAACGACATGCCGTATTCTCATTTTTCTATGAATTATTAATAATTTCATTTCACCAAAAACAATCCGGGAAATATGCCCATTTCAACGCGTGTCATGCTGAATTCAATATAGACCATCAGATCATCAGCTTTTCGGCCATTTCTCATCTAAACGCTCATATTATTTAGGGGCAGTTTTAGTATTTAGGAAAAAATAAATTTTGCAAATAAAACAAAAAAATGATCAAAATTTTGAGCGGGGTGTCAAATCTAACCCAAATTATATATATTACATTTTTTTGGCAATTACTTTCGGTTGTCTGTCAAATTAAAGCGCCTATAACAAGACAGAAAGAGCTAACGTGACACTAATTTGATCAATCAAATTGATGCAACATCGTAGATTTGCATTTTAAATATAAATATAAGGAAAATATAAATTATTTCCTAAAACACAGACACTTCAAAAAACAAATTAAAACAAATGGAATTAAATTATTTCCCATCAATCTTTGTGTGGATTCTTTGATTATATTACACTCACGTTCTGCTATGGATTCCTTCCCATCAACCATCATTTTACGGGTTTTAATGTAACTTTCTCGGCGGAAAATATTGATAATGCTCCGGTTGACAATTCCGTAAGCCTTATTGATCGGGTTTTGTGGCCGCTACCAAAGTCGAATCACACGCTACTTCATGGCATGGCTTGTCAATGACGGATTCGTCCAGAAAACCTTTAGGTTATTGATGCCAGTCACTACCTCACGAAATTTGTTTTCCCTACCATAGAGGAGATGACCCACATCTTCCGGAGCCAACCATGGGCTTACAAAAGCACCATCATTAATTTGGTTCCTTGGGAATTACCATCGCAAGACTTATATGATCACCTACAATTCATGTTGCTGTAATCCATATGAAGGACTTGTGGGGACCTTTTAACACTACCAAATTCGTGTCCAAGTTGTTTTAACCACTGGGAATCGTGATCCAGACTAATCAGTTTTCTAACTGTCCTGATGGCAGTGGTCTTCATTTTGTAAAATCTATTGTCAAACTTGATCTTTTGTAGAGTCTTCATGGTCACTCCTATGCTACGGTGGCTGGTCGCCAGCCTTTCTGGGTCAAACTTCAATATGAAGATTTACCAACTGTGTGCTATATTTGTGGTCGCCTTGGCCATGGTCATGTCACTGCTCTTATGCAGCAATTCTTCCCCATAATTCCGAGGAACGCGGTCCGTGGATGCCAGCTAAACCTGATAGTCATTTTATCGTTTAGGATTACATTCTTCTTATAAACGTAGAACTGTAATAGGTTGTTAGGAATCCAATGATTAGATTCTCCTTGCGATGTGATTCGGAGCAAGAGCTCTCAGGACTGTACAGTAGCGTGTGATCTACTATACATATGTTGTGATGTGTTTTAGAGTGGGGGCTCTCAGACTGTACATTAGCGTGTGATCTACTGTACATGTAGTTATTATAGTTCGAGCATAAGCTCTTGGAGTTTAAACTGTGGCGTGTGATCCACAGTTCATGATAGGATAAGATAGGCCTACCTAGACTAGCTCACGATTTTATGCATCGGTCACCCACCTATGGATTGCGCAATCTCATAGAATTTCATGCATCAGGCAAGACGTGTTGAGTACACCTATAGATGCTGCTCACATGGATATTCAGGGTGGTTTCGTGGTCTGATCCACAGTGAGGACATCCACATAGTTAGGGGTGGCTGATGCTAGGTAGATGCCTACAGGACCACAAGGTCACATTACTAGATGTAGTGTACAGTCTTAGTGCAGTCTCACCTCAGTCTCAATTCTACGCGAGAATCAGATAGCCACTCAGTGCTTATCACTGACCCCATTATATGTTTGTTTTCCCTATTTGTATCAGTGTATTTCAGTCACAAGTACTTGAGTTGATGGTGAGGAGAGAGCTAGTCGGAGTTTTTATATCAGAATATATCTGTTTTGATGTGTTTTAGAACTGGAGTTGTATCTCCACTTGTTTTGTTTCAACATGTATTTAAAGATTTCAGGATCTCTGTCTGTCAGTATTAAAAGGTTTCATGCATGTTCAATATTTAATGCTTGTTTTATGCATTTTTTAGTAGTTGTTAGTCGAGTTTGGTTCAGACTGGAACCCGAATAGGATTCCTTGGTTGAACTTGAAGCTCGGCTCGTTTGCCATTATTTGATAGGAAACTAAGTTATAGTTATTTAACTTGGTGTGATTTCGGTGAAATGAAATTAAACTACATAAAAAGGAAACCATTCACCAAAAGGAAAAATGTATGCAATACCCGCCTTTTCTCGTCTCTACTCTCTCTACTTGGCGAAGGCGACGGAAGGAAGAACCGCCTAAAACCTAAAACCCTTCTCTCTTTCGAAAATCTGCTTTTCGATTTTCTATTTATTAGCCTGGAGTTGTATTTCCTCGCTGAGCTATTGTTAGCATGTGTTCCCATTACTAGGCGATCATCATCTTCTTTTTTATCCTCGTCGTAGTCGTAGTCGTCGTCGTTGAGGGACCGGGGAAGATGAGTACAGTTGATAAGATGCTGATAAAAGGAATCCGGAGTTTCGACCCGGAGAACAAGCACGTCATCACCTTCTTCAAACCACTTACCCTAATCGTCGGCTCCAACGGTGCCGGGAAAACTGTATTCGTGCTTCCTCTCTCTCCCTCAACTATATCCTTCAGACTTGAATGAGGGGTTTTTATTTTTCTTAGTGTTCTCTGTTTGTGTGTGTATTCTGCAGACCATTATAGAATGCTTGAAGGTTGCATGCACTGGTGAGCTGCCCCCAAATGCAAGGAATGGACACAGTTTCGTTCATGATCCTAAGGTCATTTCTATCTTCTTTTTCTCACTTGTTGTCTCCACTGCACTGCTTTTTTGGGTCTGTTGGAGTGCCTGAATGCCTTCTGGCTTTAGGTTGCCGGTGAAACTGAGACAAAGGGACAAATTAAGCTCCGATTCAAGACTGCTGCTGGTAAGGATGTTGTATGCATAAGGTCCTTTCAGCTGACACAGAAGGCCTCCAAGCTGGAGTATAAGGCAATCGAGAGTGTGCTTCAGACGATCAATCCGCACACTGGGGAGGTTAGAGTTTTCCTGTCATAACCTTCTTGTATTGCTTCGCACATGATTCAGAATTTCTGATGTTAACCCGTGGTGCTGCATGCGAATGCTGTCATTGGAATGTGCAGTCTCGGATTAAACGCTATGTTACGGCTTTGGTTATTTTCTAGTATCTAAGTTTGGCTTGTAGTACTTGGAGGACGTTTTTATGAACCTTCTGTTGTCCGTCAATATGGGAAGTCTTGAAAGGCTCCTTTCTCCCTTTCTGTTCTGCTCGCTGGTGGCAGCTATTGAATGGTCTTGCATATCTCTTGCTTATCTACCGAATAAATGTGGTGTATTATTTTTTTTATTTTTTTGGCGAAGGCTAGAGGATTATTTGGTGGGCTGTTTAGGAATGCAGGAACAGGAAGCCTTAGTGTAGTGGATTTGACTCGCAGAATCCAGTTTGAGGTTCGGTGCAAGCAGGGCATTCTAGATTTTCACGTATTTTGTACTGATTGAGGATGTTTCTTTAGAGTGAGAAGTGTTTTTGGTTTCCTCGGTTCTATTGTATATACAGTCTTTGATTTGCAAAGTTCCAATACGCTTCATGAATAAGATAAGCTATTCATCAGAAGAAAATGTGGTGTATTTGTACAGACAAGTATGTGATGTTTTTTGATTTTGTATTTGATTTAAGTTGGCTTATATCATGGTTGGCAACACTGGTCTAGTTGTTCTGGCTACTATTGGACCTGTTCTCATTTGTGTGAGTTATGTGTGTTGGTTGAAGACCATTTCGCTTAACATGCCAATTTTTTTTATTATGTTCCCTTTTCCAATGAGGCTGGTGCATTTATGTGGTCTTCTTGTACTTTCTACTCCCAAAATGTTTTACGTGATGTAGGTGTTCTTGCTGTACTTTTTTGGGGATAAATTTGGTTGTGCCTTTCCAACCAAATGGCCCGAAATTTGCATAAGAGATGAATCGTAGTAGATGGGACATGTCATTGTCTTTCACTCTGTCTCTCCATGTCCGAAGTTGGTCTTACTGTACTTGCTAGCTGATATAAATGGAGACTTAGACTCTGTTTGTTTCTTGTTCAACTGCAGAAAGTCTGTCTTAGCTATCGATGTGCTGACATGGATAGGGAAATCCCTGCTTTGATGGGTGTTTCAAAGGCTGTTCTTGAAAATGTCATATTCGTCCACCAAGATGAAGCTAATTGGCCATTACAAGACCCTTCCTCATTGAAAAAGAAGTTTGATGATATATTCTCTGCGACAAGGTACTCTTTTGGATACTCCTGCTGAAGTGATTGCATCTGTTATTCTGTTCTCATATTGCCTTCATGCAGAAGTATTGTGCTTGAAAATGTGAAATTTGCAACATATTTGATGTTGTTTGTCCTTTAATCATGTGTACCCAGAACGCTTTTTTTGTAAGTCCTTTTTCCAGTTTGAGATGTCATGCATTGGATAATATGTTGGGGATGCTAGAGGCCATACATAGTAGATTTGAATGCTTCAAATACACATAATAACAGAACTTGGTTTTCCACCTACTCTGTGAGGCTTTAAAGGTGAGAAAAGTTAGCCGAAAGACTGATACTGGTGCGAAGTTACTTTATTAAAATTGTAAAGAGTAAACAACCAATAAGGATTGTGAAAAAATATAGGCTTTGAGAAATCCTGGCTTCCGTCAATTGTGTCCTAAATTATAACATACATTGACTTTAAGATTGGAAAGCACTTGTTATATGAAGAAATTGAAGGGGTCATTAACACCTCTGAGCAGCAAATTAATCTTAATCCAACTTCAAAAATGTTGATCTTTTGTAATTATATTATTCCTTAGTTTCTTATTTTTTGGGTGCTTTCTGGACATTTCTGCTTCCTTATGTGCTGATTACCCTTAATCTTTTTGGAGATAGATATACCAAGGCTTTGGAGGTCATCAAGAAACTTCACAAGGACCAAGCTCAGGAAATTAAAGCATACAAGCTTAAATTGGAGAATCTCCAAACCCTGAAGGATTCTGCATATAAGGTTAGAAATTGTGTTTCTAAGTGATTTATAAAAAGACACATATAAACGTCTTTGTGCTTGATCTTCCTCTCTGAAATTATTTAGTGATTGATAGCGCACCAATATTTAGCTAGGCATTATCAAAACAATTGATTTGTTTATTTATTTTCTTAATAATATTTTATCAACATGAGAAGAGTTTAGAGAATTAATTAGTTGCCTAGTAGGTCTCTTCATACTGCTCAAGGTTGTTCAGACTAGTTAGTTATTGACAAGGTTTAGTGCCAACGGAATGCTTTACTGAATGGCCGAGAAAATTGCTGTTATTTTCGTAATACATATTTAACAATATGAAAAGCGTTAAGCAAAGTAATTGGTGGACCAGGTGGGTCTTTCCATGCTGCTCATGGTTTTCATATAATCATATTATTCGTTGTGAGACAAAGAAGTTAATATTCTCAACATATCGGCATAGCTCACCGATACTTTGAGCTTTTATTGTGTATAATTGTATTTTCCTTCCATTCGAAGGCAAGCCCAAAGTTTCTATCATATTTTATTTCATTTGTTCTACATTTATTGCATCTTTAGAGTGTGTTACTTCTATAGCTTTGAACAACGCCATATTTTTCTTAGACCTTAATGCTCATATCTGCAACATTGGCATATCGAGTAACTATAAAGCCTAATACAATTCGATTACTATTCACTCAGGCTTCTAGTATACTATTATGAAGTCTAAACTGTGACTTATTTGCCAATCGCGAAGCTAAAATTTACTTTGAAGAATTTTATATTATTGAAATTTCTACTTCTAAATCAATTCTTGCTTTGGTGATCCATTTCAAGATGTATCATGTATGACATAATTATGTCCCTAAATGGCTCTCTGGTTGACACTATAGTTTAGTACTAGTGTTTGTTCTAGGTTGCCCAAATATTTAGAAGATGTATGAGGCGGCCCTGGATGAACAAGATTAGGCTGTCTGATTTTATACACTTGGGACTGACTCTCCTTTTTATGATGTTGGGTCTTTTTATCTTCTTTCTGCTTTCCTTCTTGTTCGTCTCCTTAGCTTCGTGAAAGCATTTCGCAAGATCAAGAAAAGACGGAATCATTAAAAATCAAAATGCAAGACCTAGAAAGTAACATTCAAAATGTAGAAGGGAGGATCCAAGACACTAAATCAATACTTGAAGAGGCGAGGACCCTACAGAAAGAAATATCCACCAAGGATGCAGAAAGGGGGCTTCGGGTTGATGAGATGGAGCGGCTACTTGCTACTCTTGATTCAGAAATAACAGGTTTCACGCATCATTACCCAACACATTGTGTCCCTACAATCCATATTTCAATTAATTAATTGCAATTCAGACATACATAAATGCTATAACATCCCTGGACCCTGTTTGGCTAAAAAAATTGAATCCTGAAGTCTCAAGCCATTGTAACGTTAATGCAAACTTCTCACATCTATTTTTTTGGTGCTGTTATCAGATGATGATGAGGAACTGATTTCCTGGAAGCAAACTTTTGATACACGTCTGGCTACATTGAACACGAAAATCAGCAGATTGGAGAGGGAAATGAATGATGCAGATAAGAAAGCTTCCAATCTTAAGAAGACAATCAATGACTCAATCCTAGCAATTGGACGGCTTCAAGCTGCTACGGATGTAATGTTACGATGATAAATTTCATGGTTTCTTCAAGTGTGCCAATTGAAGATGAATCTCTGACCTCCCACTTATGAACTTAGGCTCATACTTACTTGAAGAATGAAAGAGATTCTACCATCCATGGAGTTTGTGCAAGGTATAATGTCGGGTCTCTGCATGACACCCCATTAACGGATGAGATGGCTTTGAATCTTACTGAATGCCTGGAATCAAGGTCAATGAATCTTAAGAAAGATTTACAAGAGAAAAAGGTGAAAGATTCTCTCTCCTTTCTGTGTGCTTTGCTATGCTGCAAGACGACGGTTCTTGTTTATGGGGCATCTTGTATTTCAAATGTCTGTCTCGTTCTTATTCCTTAAGGAGCTATTAAAATTTGTTACTTGCTGATTTTGACTTTGGCTGTTTCCAGAAATTAAATGATATCCAAGTTAAGGCAGCAGAGAAAAACTGCAGGGATGCCAGTGACGCATGGAGAGTTGCTGAGGCTCAACTACAGGCTAAACAAGAATTAAAGGTCAACTATTCAAGTCTTTCTGGTGCTTCTTAATTGTTAGATGTGCTGGTTATCTTTTTCTGTCTGGCATTTTTTTTTATGTATATTGAAATCTCTACAGAATAATTTATCTGATCGCATTAAGGAAAAGGAAAATGAGCTTGCAGCGTTGGAAGAACAACTATCCCATGCCAATCTTCCCCGTATTGATGAGAAGGAAAAGAACATGGTAAGGATCTGTGGAATTTTGTCGCAGCAAGAATTGTCTGTTGAGTGCGATAAATAAATCCAGGCTTTTCAAACTAATTGCAGGCTATTGAGGTTGGAAGAAAAACTAATCAGCTTTCTGAAAGAGACTTTGAGTCAAATATACGACAGAAGCAAAGTGAGTTGTATGGTATTGAACAAAAAATTAAGGCACTTAATCGGGACAAAGATCTCCTTGCTGTTTATGCCGAGGATAGAATAGTGCTGTCTCTCAAGAGATCAGAATTAGATAATCACAAAAAGAAGCATAGAAAAATGTAAGCTTTTCTGCTTTTAGTTCATTGCCGGCCTTCAATTCTCTATCACCTTTATCCATCAAATATATACACCTGTTTCTGTCATTTCATCAGAATTGTTATCCTTTCCTAATGTTTCCAGAATTGATGAATACAAAGATAAGATCAGAGGGGTGCTAAAAGGGAGGCTTCCTTCTGATAAGGATTTGAAGAAAGAAGTTACTCAAGCCCTTAGGTTAATCTGATCTTACTTGCAATATCTCTACTTCAGATTTCATGTTCATGTGTATTTATATGCTGCTCCTCTTACATGTGAATTGATGGTTGTAGGTCTAGCTAAATTTAAGAGTCTAACCTCTCATTGGTGCCTCTGTTGGTTTATATTGTCGGGCATTGGAATTGCAGAGCTAGACGTTCTTTTCACTTTTCAGCTATACGCAATTCTAGTTTAGTTACATTCTGCTTTGATTTAGTTTCTCAAGCGTTGCTACTCCAGTTGTTTTGTTTTGTATTTCTTTCAAGGAAAGTGGATACCTTGGGTGGCTGGCATCTGCAATTTGGATATGCATAAAATAAAACCTCGGGATATGATTATATTGTGTTACTATGTACTGTATGCTGTTCTGAGAAATTTGTTTGGCTGTACATTATGTTTATTATTGCCGCAGGATTGAGTTCACTAGAAGTATTAGTTGTTTTCTGAAATTGCTGTTCAAATGAATCTAAGTAAGTTTGTGCAGCGATAACATCAGGTAAATCTAGTCAGAAAAGATGGCTGCATGCAGGTTGAATACTCACAATCATATGTTATTAAATCAGACCCCCAAGTATCCTTACTTTCAGAAGATGTTTTTAAATTTAATGTCAGAAAATTCTTCCTGCCATATGGTTGGATGGAATGTGGTTTATATTTGTGCGTTGTCTAGCTGTTGCGGTTAAGATTTGTTTCTTTGGTTTTAGTGATCGCATCTTATTCTAAAGTGGACAGTAGAAGGGGGTTTCAGTCTATAGCTTCTGAATTTTAGTTATCTTGGAAGTACTCTCATTCCTTTCAACCTTTGTTCAATGCAAGCATGCTTTCCTAACCAAAAGTAAATTGATTTTGTTCTCCGAGTAGGGCTCTGGGAAATGAGTTCGATGACTTGAATACAAAATCCCGTGATGCAGAGAAGGAGGTGAATGTGTTGCACCTGAAAATACAAGAGACCAATAATAATATCTCCAGATTCCACAAAGATATGGATGGTGAGTCTCATTTCACTTGAGACCATAATTGAATTTCCATACTGTCGTTTCTTCTGGAATAGTGGTTCAAGTTTTAGTTCTAATTCACAGACACATCATATCCACTAGTCAGTTGGCATGGACTTCATGCTCAGTATTTATTGCAACATGCTAAACAATTAATTGGAAGTCAGCATGATAGGGATACATGAGGGCTAGACTACTACGTATGTACCTTGCTTCTATCAATGAAAAATAAAGGTTATGAGAACTATTTGAATGAACTATTTTCACTCGAGCTGAAGTGCTAACAGCTGAATTTATTATCCACATCTCTGCAATAGGGACGTATTCAAACTACGAAACTGACTCATACATATCTCTTGAGTCCTATGTACAACAATACTGTTGACTAGATAATTTATCTAAACAATATAAATATATCTTAAACTCTTTTTTCTATAATAATCATCTCTAATTATCCGTACAAACCAACACTTGTGCTCAAACTTCAAATATATTTTTCATGACCAGCTTGTCCACGAGATAGTTGAATGGTTTCTTTGTAGAGCTCTTTGGTAAGAATATCTGCAATTTGATACTTAGTAGAGATATATGGCATACACATGGCTCTGGAGGTAAAGTATCAATAACTTGGCGCCCCAGCTCCAACGTGGAGCTTCTCCTTAATGAAATGTTTATCAACTTCAATATATTTAGTCCTATCGTGCAAATCAGGATAATCAGCAAGAGCTATGGCAGCTTTGCTATAACTGTAAATTTGAACGGGAAAATCAAGATAATCAGTAAGTCCTATCGTTCAATGATACCTTGTGACTTTTTTGTAATTGGTTGCTATGAATTGAGAAACATTAACTGCTAATGTAATCCTTATTGCAGCCTGCCTTTCTTAATTGTTTCTGTAGTGGGGATCTATTTAATATTTGTTTATCTCCCTAGCTTCTCACTCCTGTAATTACTGAATGTAGCTAAGAAGAGATTTATTGAATCCAAACTTCAGTCATTGGATCAGCAATCTTTCACCATCGAGTCTTACTTTAAAGTGCTAGAATCAGCGAAGGAGAAGAGAGATGTCCAGAAAAGGTTTTCCCTTGAGTTATCAATGTGCTTGCCACTGCAGTGCATTTGAGAAATATTTATGCTGCCACAGAAGGCCTTATATGGTATCTATTCCCCCCCTGCAGCAAGTATAACATCGCTGATGGCATGCGGCAGATGTTTGATCCGTTTGAACGAGTTGCCAGAGCTCATCATGTCTGCCCTTGCTGTGAGCGTCCTTTTTCCTCTGAGGAGGAAGATGAATTTGTCAAAAAGGTTTGTTTATAACTTGATTATATGATACTTCTGGTGGATGGAATAAAATGGTTTTGCCTGTTTTAATTTTTCCTGGTTATATTTAAAATTCAGCAAAGAGTTAAAGCTGCAAGTTCTGCCGAGCACATAAAAAAGTTGGCCATAGAGACTTCAAATTCAGATTCTCTCTTTCAACAGCTGGACAAGCTCCGTATAGCATATGAAGAGTATGTCAAACTAGGCAAAGATGCTATACCGCTTGCAGAAAAATCTCTGCATGATCTTCAGCACGAGCTTGATCAGAAGTCACAGGCCCTTGATGATGTAAGTATTGTCATTTGGACTTTGTTAATGTCACATAACTTGGCGTTTTAGGCAATCTTGTTATGCTATTCATCGATTTATGCTTATCACTAACCCATAATAGTCGCCTACTGTTTCTGCTGTCACTCCGTCGACTAAGTCAAGATTTTATCCCTGCCCCTTTAGCTATATAAGAAGGAAAACAGAACTTACAGTAATGTGTTCTTTGAGATGGAGAAATACATGATGTTGAAACTACAGAGTGGAAAGATTATATCAGCCTTGTCCAGAGTAGCATGATTATTTCTTTAATAACTCTTGACTATGTTTACATAGTTCGCTTGCAAATGGACCTAGATGTGGGTTGGTTGTAGAGTCGGTAGGATGAAATTGCTAGGTCATGGATCAGTGATAGGTGGAGGTCTATGCGATAATTTGGCAATGTCTTATTTTTCTTGGGTAAGAAAACTTGATGCGAGACAAGTTATTGTAATTCTGAAAGCAACGGGTTGTATTGGTAAAAAAAATACGTTTGTGAACATTTCACACTAGTCCACTAGGTTGTGGACGAAAAAGGCAAAGTACCTGTACTTTCCGTCGTCATACATACCTAAAAATTTACGTTTAGCTAGGCATATTATGTCTAGTCTCTTAAAGGATCAAAGTGTTAGGTTTTAGAGAATTTAGATTAAGGCCGTGGAAGCAATGTTGCCTTGTATAAGACAACCACTTACTGCTCCTTAAGTAAAAATAACGGAAGGCGACTTTAGCCTCCAAGGAATTCTAGTAGTCAAGCATTATTGTACTACGACTTGGCTATCTGTAGCTTGATGTTAATATTTTCGAATGGAAAAATTATTAGTGATTTTGACAGATTGGTATAATTTTCTCTGATATAATGTCTCTTGATATTCTTCCGTTTTTTGCTCCGTCTCCTATTTACCTGGCTCCCACATGACTTAGTAAGATGAGCATGTTGGCTGTGCTTTAACCGTTGATGTCATATTTGAGAATGTTTTGTTGTCTCTCATGTGTGACTTCAGTCGTTACCGCTCTATCTGTTTTTGTTATAGGTTTTGGGGATCTTGGCCCAGATTAAGGCTGACAAGGACTTGGTTGATGTATTAGTGCAACCTATGGACACTGCAGATAGGCTTTATCAAGAAATTCAGACTTTGCAAGAGCAAGTACGTATTTTGGAGGAACAGCTTGATGGTCAAGGGCAAGGTGCCAGATCTATGGAAGTGATGCAGTCAGAACTTAATTGTTTACAGAGTACAAGGTACTTAGTTTCACGCCCACTTCTCTCATCCCATGGTTCTTGGACTATCAATTTATCTTACAGTACCACATTGACACTGTGAAAGAGCTTACTCGGGCATCAAAAGGTGTATTTGACGCTGTAGCTGCGTGACGCATTTTAAGACTTGACAAATACTTTTCAAGGGAATGTTACGACTTATTTCATTTGGAAGGGAATGTCATGACTTATTTCACTTTGAACGGATCAGTGGATTGTTTCCCCTCAAACTACTTCATCCCTATTTGGCTACCATCAGTGGTAAACTAAGAACAAAAAAATTGGTAAATTGGTTTGCTATTCTGGTTGGATGCAAAGGCTAGTATTCCTTATGGCGGTTCTAGATTTTAGAGGGGGCGCTCTCAGGAAATAAATCATTATGTAACTTTATGGGTAAAAAAGTGGAGGCATCATTGAACTTAATTTTGATGTTGTTGCATATATTTGAAATAAGGGTCAAATTTTTTGTAGTTGGATTCTTTCTGTCCAGGACCCCTTTATCGGAAAGTTTGCTCTTGTGGTACCAATCACTTGGTTACGTACTCACCAGGCCCTGAACTATAACTCGGGCAGAGTAGTGTCAGGATGTTCCTTATGAACCAAGTCATTTATGTTTATGATGTGTAGGATTGTATTATTCTGCTCTATCTTGTCAATCGATTGGTCGCTTCTTTCTCTTGGTCACCAGGGATTCCCTGCAGAGTGAACTGGAAAATTTAAGGGATGAGCAGAGATATATGGAAAATGATTTGCAGCACATTCAACTACGTTGGCATGCTATGAGGGAGGAAAAGGTTGCTGCATCGAACATATTAAGTAATGTTAAAAGGCTAGAGAAAGAATTGGAAAATCTGGCCGTGGAAAAGAATGAAGCTGAGCTTGCTGTGAAGGTATGTTTCAGACTGGATTTTGTCTGCTTTTTCGGATTAACTATTTCCAGTATAAATAACCTAGTTGATTATTTGAGAATGGCTTGTATTTCACTTGAATTTCAGGTTTGAGCTAATATTACATTGTTGTCTTTTGAGCATGTGGACTTGCGTTTGGAGTTCTGTTTGCGAGCACAAAATGTTATTTGGTTGGGTCTTTTCAAAACTAATGACCTTATTTGTATTTATATCCATTTCATTCCTTTTCCAGGATTTAGCTGAAAACCTAGGCCCTTTATCTAAAGCGAAAGAGAAGCTAGAGAGTGATTATGAAAAGTTAAAAAACGACCTTGAGCTGGAGTACGAGAAACAGAGGAAAGAGTTGGATAACTATCTGTTTGAAGTTGACACGGTGCAAAAGTTGATGTCTAAAATTAAAGAGTAAGTATGTAAGCTAATATGTTTCTTAGAAATTCATAAGTGTGTAAATCGGTAGCTGGCCATCACATTCTCACACTAATTGAGTTTGCCATCAATCTTCAACTGCCAGGTACTATGATCTTAAAACAGGTGTGAGATTGAAAGAGGCACAAGAAAAGTTAGCTACATCTGAGTCTCAACTTGAATCTTGTGAAACAGTAAAAGGGCAACATTCAAATGAATTAAGCGTGTTGAAGGGAAAAGTGGAACAGCAAGATAAATGCAGAAGAGATATCGAAGACAACATAAATTATAGGAAAATTAAGGCTGACATCGAGGTGCGTACTAAGGAGATTGAATCATTAGAAAAGAAGCTTCTACAGATAGGTGCATCCTCAAAGTACGAAGCTGATCTCATCAAGTTTGGAGAAGAAAGGGACATGCTTAACGCAGAGGTATGTTTCTTTGCTGAGAAATCACTCTACCTAGTTTTTTTTAAAAAAATTTGGAACTTAGGAGAAATTAGTTCCAAGGAGTTGCAAGTCTATTGAGCTCCTGGAATGATTTAGACTCTTGCCTTACAAAAAAATTGTGTCAGATGTTGTATTTGAGTCCCCCCTGAATGTATTGGACTTTCAAGGTACCGTACCTTGGTTTCCCTTCACTCCATGTTAGTGTGTTGTGTCAAAGTTTTGATCTAGTCGCAAATACAGTATTGAAAATTTGTGGATCATAGAACTAGAAACCGATGTCTAGTTTTCATCCACTGTCAGCACAGTTTAACTAGATGCTGCAATTGAATATGTTTCTTCCTTAGGGAGAGTGTTTGATTTGACTAATGCGTTGTTTTCATTGCTATGTTCTTTGCTTAGTGCTTAGTCTGAGGTAGTACACTTTGACCCGAACTTTTCTTGTTTGATTATGACCAAGTGTAAATGAAATGAGGTTAATGTTCCTGTTTGAAAAACAGTTCAACAAATGTGAAGGAACAATGTCGGTGTATCAAGAGAATATCTCCAATAATAAAGTTGATCTTAAGCAGCCACTTTATAAGGATATAGACAAGCGGTACTTCGATCAGCTAATACAGCTCAAGGTGCGCATTATTGTTCTTGTTTTTCTAAGTCAGAGTGCAGATTAGATTTTCCCTGTCCGCTTGTTATATTGCATATCTAACAGGAAAAGCTTCTGACAGACTACTGAAATGGCCAACAAGGACCTTGACAGATACTACAGTGCCCTTGACAAGTAAGACCACGGGAATTAACTCGACTGTGATAGCTCATCCCCTTATTTGATTAATGTGCTTTTGCTTAACTTGGTCATGGGTAGTTAACTGCTGTGTCGTAATTTTGGCAGAGCTCTCATGCGCTTCCACTCCATGAAGATGGAGGAAATCAACAAAATAGTCAGGGAATTGTGGCAGCAAACCTATAGGGGACAGGATATAGATTACATAAGGATACATTCTGATCCTGAAGGTTCTGGGACTCGTTCGTACAGCTACAAGGTATGCCATACATGCTGAGTTACTGTTTGATTCTCGAAAGTAGAATAACAATCTGAATAATTCCGAAATGGAAAATTATAGGTACTCATGCAGACCGGTGATACAGAGCTTGAAATGAGAGGAAGGTGCAGCGCTGGGCAGAAGGTATGTGGATTTAACTGTAATAGTGGTGGAGGTTAATGGAATTCTGAAAAAAAGAAATGAATTTGATGTGATGTGATGTGATATGATGACAGGTTCTTGCATCACTCATAATTCGATTAGCGTTAGCGGAAACGTTCTGCCTCAACTGTGGAATACTAGCTCTAGATGAACCTACAACAAACTTGGACGGGCCAAATGCAGAGAGTCTGGCTGCTGCTTTGCTAAGGTAAAAAAAATAAGACATAAAAATATGAGAAACAGAAGGTTCAATCTTAGTTTTGCTTGATCTCATGGGATTTCTTTTTGTTGCAGAATAATGAATGACAGGAAGGGGCAGGAGAACTTCCAGCTGATTGTAATAACTCATGATGAGCGTTTTGCTCAGATGATTGGGCAGCGCCAGCATGCTGAACGATATTATAGAATCTCAAAAGATGACCAGTAAGTGAAACTGCATCTTCTTCCACTGTCATTCAGAATCTATTCCTGATTTCCTAGTTCATATCTTTTCTTTCTTTCTCCTCAGTCCTTGTGTTTTTATTCTGTGTTTTTTTGTTGGGTCTTCAGCCAACACAGCATAATCGAAGCTCAAGCGATCTTCGATTGAGGTGGTTTTCTATCTCATGCTTTGTAGTAGAAGGTGAAGTCAAGACTGTTAAATAGTGACGATAGGGGTCTACTCTTGTTTTTGTGTGGCTATGGGCTTAGCTTGTATCAACATCGACCTTCTAAGTCCTATAAAATTATGTATCAACTTTATTTCATTCCGCACAATACAAATTGGAGATTTCATTTACCCTCTCAGCAGATTTCATTTGTCCCACCCCCCAAATACCTACCATATATCTATCCAGTCCGAGTCAACTTACGTGTTTGACAGGGAAAAATTCTATCGAAGCCATATCAGAATTATTGGAAAATTAAAATTTTGGCGTAAAAATTATTGAAAATTAAATTTTTATGTTAAAGATATTAATTGATTTTTCATATAAAGGATATTAATTGAATAGGAAAATTAAGGGAAAAAGAAAAAGAAAAGGCCTGACAAACCTTTATATGAATTTACCAAAATGCCCTTTCCACAGAATTCTACTCACTTCAGCCTGTTTTAATGAATTACATGGAGAATTTATACCGAAATTAATTCCTGTTTGGAATGTAATATTCAATTTTTAAAAATAAATTAATTGGAATTACAAATTATGTTTGGTATACTATTCATAATTGAATTAAATTAAGAGAAATAACTCCGATAGAAACATGCACCCGGTACAAACGCTACGTGACGATTTCTGACCTGCTCTTCTAATTGTATGCCATTGAAACCTTTAATTTTTGATTAATTAACAACATCATCACCCGAAAATATAGCCATGTTGCCGGGATGACGTTTAGCAAAACAATAGTAAGAATGGTTAATGAACAAAGAAATTATTATGGTACCATGGGAGAAAAACAAAATCTAAATTCAAAGTCATCAGCTTTCTTTCCTGCAGAAGCAGAATAGTAAGTGAGGTACCATCGAGCGAAGTTCTTCAACCCTGATTGCAGATCCGTGGTGGGATTACATCCAAGCTCACTGTGAGCCAAACTTATACTAGCATGTGTAAACTGTAACATCCCCATTCCTCAGGCAACCTCATTACATTCTTCTTGGCCTTAAACCTTCTTCAAAAGAAACTGATATGGGATTAAACATAGTTTAGATTATATTTAACAATCCGTTCAAAAATCAGACTAAATTTAAATACTCGGCCTTATAAAAAAGGAGAAAATATGAAAAGAGCGTACTGGGTCCTACCCAGGGTTAAGGAGGTTACTGGGTGAAGTCTTCTGGGTAGTCAAATAGTTGGTGGCGAGGGTTGGTAAGTTAGAAGTTGGTTTGATTAGGTGGGTCTAAAATAAAACAAGACAAAGTATCTAAATTACACAATATACACCCCGATTGTTAGTATTTGAAACATTGAGGACACATCGATTTTGTGAAATTACGGGATGATTTTGTACAAAATTAAAATGTATGGGACTACTAATTTCTAATTAACCAAGATTTAACTGAGCTTAACACCGTCAATCTCTTTTACCCGCGACAAGTGGGAATCACGGCGTCCCGTTTCCCTCCGTATTTTAATATTATTTTTCTCCACCAAAACAAAAAAGTCAGATCCACCAACCCCTACCAGAACCCAGCCGATTTATACGACGCCGTAAGAAGCAGCGACACTTAGATCCAATCTGAACCGTCCATCATCGCCCACCCTCCTCTTTATAAATCCCTACTTCCCACTCTTCACCTCTGTCTCTCGCTCACTGCTTCTTATCCCTCTTCTCCCTCATTTCTCAGATCCCAAATCGCCGGTAGTCGTTTTTGTCGCTAGAATGGCTCTCATCGTCGACAAAACCACCACCGGCCGTGAGTACAAGGTCAAGGACATGTCCCAGGCCGACTTCGGCCGCCTCGAGCTCGAGCTTGCCGAGGTTGAGATGCCTGGTCTCATGTCCTGCCGTACCGAGTTCGGCCCGTCGCAGCCGTTTAAGGGTGCCAGGATCACCGGATCCCTCCACATGACCATCCAGACCGCTGTCCTGATCGAGACCCTCACCGCCTTGGGAGCTGAGGTCCGTTGGTGTTCGTGCAACATCTTCAGCACCCAGGACCACGCTGCCGCCGCCATCGCCCGTGACTCCGCCGCTGTCTTCGCCTGGAAGGGAGAGACCCTCCAGGAGTACTGGTGGTGTACCGAGAGGGCTCTCGACTGGGGTCCGGATGGCGGCCCTGATCTGATTGTCGACGATGGAGGTGATGCCACTCTCTTGATCCACGAGGGTGTCAAGGCCGAGGAGGAGTATGAGAAGTCTGGAAAGGTCCCAGACCCTGCTTCCACCGACAACGCCGAGTTCCAGATTGTTCTCACCATCATCAGGGACGGTTTGAAGACTGACCCCAAGAAGTACCGCAAGATGAGGGACAGATTGGTTGGCGTTTCTGAGGAGACCACCACTGGTGTCAAGAGGCTCTACCAGATGCAAGAGAATGGAACACTTCTCTTCCCTGCTATCAATGTCAACGACTCTGTCACCAAGAGCAAGGTATTCAACTCTTACTCGTTCAGATCTGTGTTTCCTTCAATTAGATCTGTCAGATCTGCTATATTGTTGTGCTTCCATATCGAACACGGAAATGTAATCTGAAATAAAAAAAAAGTAGTCTAGCTAGATACGGTTGACTTGCCTTTGTTAGAATGACTATAGTGGGACGGTTTACTTTTCAGATCTATCAACGTCCCACATTGTATATAAGATTATTTATTACTCGGCGTGCTGAATGATTCAATTGATTGATGGTGTAGTATCTTAGTTTAGTGTGCCTCTAGGGCTCTAGCAGATGCATTATTGGCTAAGGGTTTTATATAGCTAATTCTTCGTGTAAATTTCCTCATTTTGCAGTTCGATAACTTGTATGGTTGCCGTCACTCCCTCCCCGATGGTCTGATGAGGGCTACTGATGTTATGATTGCCGGAAAGGTTGCTGTTGTTTTGGGATATGGTGATGTTGGAAAGGGATGTGCTGCTGCCATGAAGCAGGCTGGAGCTCGCGTCATTGTGACCGAGATTGATCCCATCTGTGCCCTTCAGGCTCTTATGGAAGGTCTCCAGGTGTTGACCCTTGAGGATTGCGTTGCTGAGGCTGACATCTTCGTCACCACTACTGGAAACAAGGACATCATCATGGTTGACGACATGAGGAAGATGAAGAACAACGCCATTGTATGCAACATCGGTCACTTTGACAATGAGATTGACATGAATGGTCTTGAGACCTTCCCTGGAGTGAAGCGCATCACCATAAAGCCCCAGACCGACAGGTGGGTGTTCCCAGACACCAAGAGCGGCATCATTGTGTTGGCAGAGGGACGTCTCATGAATTTGGGATGTGCAACTGGTCACCCCAGCTTTGTGATGTCCTGCTCCTTCACCAACCAGGTGATTGCTCAGCTTGAGCTCTGGAACGAGAGATCCAGTGGCAAGTATGAGAAGAAGGTGTACGTTCTGCCCAAGCACCTTGACGAGAAGGTGGCTTTGCTCCATCTTGGAAAGCTTGGAGCTAGGCTCACAAAGTTGTCCAAGGACCAGGCTGACTACATCAGCGTTCCAGTTGAGGGTCCTTACAAGCCTGCTCACTACAGGTACTGAGCAAACGAAGTTATAAGGGGATTGGAGTGGAAGAAGAACCAGATTTGCTTTTGGTGGAAAATGCGGCGATCCGTTGGTTTGTTTTCCATTTGTGTTAGAATGTGTTTAGGTTTTGGTTTTAATGTTGATGGTGTTATGGTCTGGGAAGGGAAGGGTGAGAGGGCTTTCGGGGGAATGGATGAATAAGGGCATCTGGGAATGGGGGTTGTGTCTGACAGAATTCTTTTGGTTTTATTTTCGCGAATTTGGATTTTCTGCCATGCTGCCTGAGGCGCTGGCTTTATCATATAAAATTTTAGAATGAAAATGAAGAGTTGTTTGCCTTCATATGCTCTCTGCTGCCTTGCTTGGTTCTCTTTCATTTCTCGCTGCTCCTTTTTTACTTATTTCAACATCATTACACTGCCGTTGTTGAGTCGAGTTTTGCAAAGCTCATCTCGGCTCGTTGGTTTGTAATAGCAGCCCGAGCTTGAAGTTCACTAACTCATGAGCTAGTTCACTAATCGAGCCAACTAAAGAGCCATAATTGAGCCATCACTTGAGCCAATTTTTCAGTCTTATTGTAATTGAGCCTCAAATGAACTTGCTTAAGAAGCAAGTTCATCAAGCTGCGTTTGGCTCGCGAGCAAGCTTGTTTATGATCGAGACTCATTTTCGAGTTTTAGTACTGGGTAATAGAGTCGAGGGCCAGCTTGTTTAAGATCGATGCGAGTCTTGATTGAACTTGTTTCGAGCCTTCCTAATGAACATAAATCTATTAGTGGGTAGGTGAAACTCTTTCAAGTTTATCGTCGACGGCAATAATCAATGCTTTTGCCTTGGGTGCTTGCACAAGATGGTAAACGGATGGCTACAAAGTGTAAGGATCGATCTCACAACCTCATACTTAAGGGATAAAGTGACTAACCAACAATGCCACATTTTATGATTACTAATAGCATTTTAATAAATCAACAAATAAATGATTAGTCAATTTCTTCCGTAAAAAGTGATTTATGTTTTCTGATAACTCTCGAGGAACAAAAAATTAAAATTGACAAATCATCCTAGATAACATAATATGGGGTCTTTGGGATCGGGAGAGCTGTCACAAAGATTGAGATCTCTAAAGATGCTGTTTTCTTTTTAAAAAATTTTAATTTATAACTACTAGAGTAATCACGGGTTTACTACTTGATTAATGCGTTTTAATTTTTTATGTATTTTTTTAATGAACATCTCATTATTCATAAAAAAAACTCAGTACAACAACCATCCAGCAAACCACAGGGTGGCGATATCTAAATATCTAATTTGTCTCGGAACTGCAGTGCAGTTACCTATAATTAGACCAAATCTTGTCTAGCCAAAGATAATTACCATCCATATTCTGAGAGGAATTTTGGGGCAAGCAGGTCTAGGCATTTCATCAATCGTTTCCAGCCCCAAGATTTGGTTTGAGGAGGGCAATGAACCAAAAAATCATCCCCTTTCAGACGGTGAGCATTGATCCAGACCACCCACAGACTCCCACTGCAAAGGAGAATCAATCTTCCAGATATGTTTAGCTGCACAAGCAAGATTCAACCATTTGAGGAGGATAATAATACCAGCACCGCCTTCTTCGTAAGAGGGGAGGACGACAGATGGTCACCAATGTTGCAATTACCACCAGCCAAGTGGCCACGAGACAGCCGAATGCCATGTCTTTCTAGGCAAAGTGCAAACCTTACTGGAGAGCACAAAGACATTCGATGAAGGAAGTGAACGGCCTCGCGAGACAAGTGCTCGGACCTCTATAAGATCAAGCTTAGTTGAGACACCCCACAATTTTCTTATATTGTTTGTACTAAACCCAAGCTTAGTTGAGACACCCCAAAGTCTAGTAGCACCCTCGCTCCCAGGTACAAACGCTGTTAAAATAGTAAAAAACACAAGGGTGTAGCAGACTTCCTTGTCGGAATGGAGTAACATAGCGGTTTCTTTCGACCCAAGACAGTCCTCATCAATGAAGTAGTATATTACGAGCCTTGAAGCAGAAACCGACTAAACTACTTGACAGCCAAGAAAACCCGGCGAAGATGACTAAATTTGGGCGAAGGGTGGCTAGTGACAGACTTAATCCTGCATCCGTCACGAACCACGGCATATGTTGGTTTAGCGGAACACTTTGGACAGGACAAGCCATAGCTGGTTTGAGACCCAGAAACAGAAATTGCTTTTGATACAGTGTGTGATTTCATTTATACTCCAATTACGAGGACAACATAGAGCGACGCAAATTGAAAGAGGGAATAATGACAAGTCAAAATCTAACTTCAAATCTAACCAACCTGGAGTGGAAATAAGAAAGGGCAGATCTGCCAAAAACACACTTCACTTTCAACATCCCAATCAAAATGCAGGGAAGAAATTGGGATTCACATCACAGTGCACTAATTTACTCATAGGCGATTTGATTGATTGATCAATCAATCGTTAAAGTCTTTGATATCTCTAGCGCACCTGGTGATGACCTCACAACCCCGGCTGTAAGTGTTAGCCGGTCGAGAATGATGACAATCGTAGTAGGAAGCACCTGGATTGTCGCAAGGGACTATATCCCTCTTCAGTGTTGCGTAGCTTATGTATCTCCTCTGCATCATCAGCATCCTCCTACTGATCTCCGACTCCATCTCCACTGGCTCTTCTTCGCCCGGGTAAAATGCGCCAACTTCAACTGAGGAGAACCCATTACAAATTGGGGGATTGGGGTGCAAGAGAATGAGAGACAAGAAGAGAATTTGGAGGAAAGTGAAGGGCTTTAGCAGCATTTTATTTGCTTGAGCTGAGGGAGAGTAAAGTTGCTTCCTTCCCTCTCTCACTACTCAGGGTTGTTGGTTATTTTAGTCTCGTGAGTTTGGAACTTGGAGGTGTGTGAGATTTCAATGGTGGGTGGTGGTAGGGAGGGGGTGGGGGCGCGAAATTGCTAATGATCCAGGAGGTTCAATCTCTTAGATTGTGTAGATAAAGATCCAACGGTTTAAAATTAATTTTGCTAATTTTAATCTAACGGTTACAATTTTATCAGGGTATAACAAAAATTTATAAATATTTTCTCTCTTTCAGTTTTTCTTTCTTTATTCTCTCTATTCTTCTCACATAAACTGGATATAATAATGACAAAATAATGATGTAATAATGACATAACGTTGACATAATAAAAACGCATAACAAACTCGTAAAGTGTATATATCACCAACATATAAGAGTGGTAAACTAGACATAACGATGATGAATTGAACTACTCGCAAGGTGAAAGTAACAACGACATAACGAGCCTGTAATGTGATCGTATTAGTGACATAACATGCTCGTACAACGACCACACCTATGTAATTTTTTTTCAATTTTTTGGTTCCAAAACTACCCCATTCAAGTCAATTCATTTGGCTTATTTTCAACTATTGGATGAAATTTGACCAAAAAATCGTATAATCCAACGATCAAAATCTGTCGGGACCTCTGAATCAATTTCTCGAATCATTAATCTGGTCTGTGGGGTAATGTTCATTACTTATTAGGTGGCGAATGGTGACAGCTGACAAAGACAAAACAAGGTGGGAGTGAAAAATGGCGACTTTGTTTACTACTTGGCTGCTGTGGAACTGTGCTTTTATTTTGGGTTGGTTAGCACTTATTATGACAGATAACACTTCAAATGCAGGGGTAATCATTCTTTTTTTTCCCCCTCTTCTTCGTCAAAATTATTGACTATTGATGGCCATGTCTCAACGTAGGCGTTAAGCCTGAGAACTCTTTATTTACAAGCTTTAGGCACCACTTGTATGTATGATTACAACCCATGTGGGTGGGGGTTAGAATTAGTAGAGTTGATTAAGTTGGGTAACACCTTTTTTTAAGTAATTTAATTATAGTTTTCGGGTTACATAACATTAGAGACTATTTGGAATGTGCGATTGGTCATTCCAGCTTTGTGATGTCCTGTGTGGAAGGTGGTTGGGTTGTGTCTGATAAAATTTTGTTTGGTATTTGTTTTTGCAATTTTGGATTTTATATAATCATAATTTTCGGTTATATATAACATTCTATAAATTAGTTTGATTATATATTAAAATTCACAATTTAATTGAAATAATAAATTGGTTTGATTACAGATGGATTTGGATAATATGGATATATTCTCTTTGTTTTATAAATAGAGTGTAGTATGTTATTATATATATGAACGGTTTTATATATAAAAATAAAGAAAAAAACTTATAAATCCGGATAGAGTTAAGAAGATGAGAAAATAACAATAAACTTGAGCCCGTGAGTTGTATTTTTCTATTACAAAAAAATGATCTTTCTAGTCTGTATCTTTTGGTGTGGAATAATTTTTTTTTTAATAAGGAATTTCATTCCATAACGATGGATATACAAGCAGGATAGATTATAAATATATAGCAACATTAATCCGGAAGTTCTTCTCAGATATAAGGAATGATCTCCGTATGAATTACGAGATCACCTCTAGGACGCCTTCGGCATCATGTTGTCCGGGAGAGAATGGGCTCGAGTAAATTTAGCCACCCAATCAACAATTCGGTTATCTTTGCGGGGTAAAGGCTACTCGAATCTAAGAGAAGTTGAACATTGGGATAATTATGGACTCCTGAATAACAACACATTCCACGATTTAGGGACGATGTAGTTAATGATTTAACCAAAATAATACAATCCGGAAAAATGATTTAACCAAAATGATTTATTATTCCTACAAAATACTCCTTGAATTTAATTTCATTATATTTGTATTCTTGATTTGAATTATGAGTTTAATATTTTATATTCATCGGTTCATTATTAGTAATAATTATAGTCTGAATATTTTATTGGATTGGGTTAGGTATTGTTTTTATTGGGTTCCAAATCATAAAAAAAATCGATTTGTTAATCAAACTAAATCATGCCTAGCTACTAACCATTAAATACAAGTTAGTCTGGTTTGATTAGTACGGTTGTTTTTTTGCGTAATTTTAAGAAATTATAGGATCGTATTTCCAAGCCAGCCCTGCCAAGTTTTTGCAGTGAAGAGTGGACGACCAAGAAACCCTTCCAGGCGACACAATTCTTTAGAATCGGAAAGGAATTCCTCTCCTCGTCGATACAAAGCTATAACCAAAAAACAAAATCATGGGAAAGATCCCGGAGGACTTGCAAATGTATGTTGCCTAGCTACATGCGAAATTTGGTGGTGATTTGTCTCCAATGTTCCAGTAGTAAATCAACATCAACCACCTGTTCTTGTGTTCTACCAACCATAACCATGTGCACATATCCAAGGCTGACTTTACTTGAAGAGATCTGGGTTTAACCAGTCCCTGAAATAGGTGGACAATTTGCAAAAGGCAATACAAGTCAATTACACCACGCGTGAAAGGAAGCGGATAGAGTTTCAAATCTCTCCAGTTGGTGTGAATGGGGACTTATGATGCATTTTGCAACTTACTTTGTTATATCGTCAAGGTGATCATCGAAATCCATCACGTCGTGCCACTTCTCAGATGATATGTAGTCTAGTAATATGGTATTTGCAGCTGGCTCCTTAAATACCAAATTACTGCTTCCATCTGGCCCAGCTAGCTTCCAGTTCTTGTACGAATCCTTTGTATAGAGCTAGTATGAGAAAGGAAAAAACATTCAGTTGCCAGGCAAAACTTTTAGCAAGAGCCATGCATAGTTAATGAAACAACGGAGAGCTGGCCAGACATGCACCAAATGGTTAGACCGACAAACAACAATTGGCAGTGACGAAAGTTTGTACCAGTGCATTCCTGTTATCAACTTGCATTAAGGTAGTAAGAAGATGGGACAACTTTACGAAATCAGAACTTTTCAAAGTTTATCATTTGTGTAGCACCTGAGGGCCATCTGTCAAATTTAACAATCGAAGACCAACTTAGAGATCCTATAACTTGGATCTCACACATCATTCAAAACAGTTGTTTTACTTAAAGATGCAATCTTCTCTGTAACAATGCAGGAACCAGAAACCAAATCCTCGGTACAATTTCAATTCAAATGCTGCCAGTGATATTCAGTATTGTGGCCACCAATGAATCAAAAGAAGCTTACTACCTTCTAAAGGCAGTCATACATCATAATTCATAAGCTGACACCCTACGACAAGCAGGAGAGACGCAGCTCTTACAAGCTTCGCGAAAATTCATAATCAATAACCGCATCTAATCGAAAGAATGCATTAGCGGAAAGCTGATCCATTTACATATTACAAGTTTACAACAGAAATAGGGCACAAGAATGAACCTGCACAACAGGGCTGCGACCTTTCCCCTTTGGTAATGCTTCAAGCTTCTTGTTATCTAGCTACAGAGAAAATCGAGAGCAAACTGAGATTCGAAGCTTAACCGAATATATTAGAAACATAATCGTACAGAACATATTGACCCACCAAAAGAAGAGCTGCTTGAGGAAAATAGCGATAGATGTGATCAGCAATGTTCTTAGCCATGTTACCAAGCTCAGACTCCTCAAACCTCTCATTGGCGTGGAAATACCCAACAATTGCAAGACCTCGTGCACTATAGTGTTCCTCTATCTGTGAGCAGAACGAATCAGAACTCTAAACCAATTAGTGACGCCGTTAAATCCGTAATACTTCCCGAATTGTTAGCGCAAACAGTTGAATTTCAAACTTATCGCCAATGCAAAATAGCGACAGATATAAAAACAGAACCCTAGATCGAGATTCCGTCCAATTGAGGTAAGAAGTGAAAGGAGTAGGCGGTAGACGACGAAGAACATACCATGATGAGGGAGATCTCGAGGGGAGGGAGGAGGCCGAGGTGGTTATGGAAGAGAGGAACGGAATCTTCGATCTCAACGAGGTTTTCGTTGAGAGGAGAAGTCCGGCCGAGCAAGACACCGTTGACGGCTGAGGTATTATGCTTGAGAGCGTGGAGAACGAGCTTGATGTAGGCATTCTGAGACATCTCATATTTCAGCTCCCCGCCGTCGACCATGTTTACTGCCGCTGTAATAATTGACGGTTGATTATGCTGGTTGCTCTTTCTTCCTGCAATATTTCCGTATGAGGGGCGCCGGCCGACTGCAGCTGCCTCGGTGCGTAGTGATAGACGAGAAAAGTGCGTTGACCGAAGAGTCGATTTGGATTTTGGACTCCGTGGGGTTCTCCGGCTAAAAAGTATAAAAGGTACCGTTAAATAATGTTTCGATACCATAACTTTAATGAATGACTAAAAAACGCACTAACTTTTGAAAACAAACCCCTAATATTTGAATTCTATAAATAAAATTACGGGAATGTCCTTTAAATTTAATATTTAAATATATACAATTTAACTAAAAAAAAAATTATGACCTAATTCGTGCCGTCCTGTTGCCGTCGCCGACGCTACTTCCGCCATAGAAAAAAAGAAGGAGGTGGCGTAGGTGAATGACGTCGACAGTAATAATATTGGCGTCATCGGCACCCTTTTTTAATTATTAAGTATTTTAATATTTAACCAATTATTTTAATACTCTAATATTAATTATTAAATTATAATTGGTATAATATTTTAATATGATTCTATTACTTAACTAATTATCAAATTATAATTAATATATTATTCTAATATGATAATTTAGTAATGAAAGTATATAATAGATGAGTTGTTATATTTTAATTATTATTTATTTAATTATACCTAACTAAACCTAATGTAAATTATAATAAACAATTTGGAAATTCAATGTTGGTTTGAAAATTTTGTGATTAGTTAAATACTTTTTGAAAATTAATAATTAGTCATGATTAATAGTTAAGTAGATGAATATATAATACGTAGTAATTACCATTTGCATATTTGGTTATTAGGCATTATCAATAGTTATCGAAAGTGAATATATTCTTTAAGGTTAACATTCTGATACTCTTAAAGTATCGGTATTCCGTATATGTGGTGTGACACCCCGAACTAAACCAATTTCACCCATAATAGTAGAATTAAGCTAACTCCCTTCCCACATTACATAAAATGAGGCATTATCTTCATTACATGAAAAGTAGAACCAAATGTGTTCACGTTAATTAGCTCCTTCATGGATGCTTACTTGGACCATGCCTAAATCGCTAACCACTAAACCCTAAATCCTATCTCTAAATTCTAAATCACAACCGCTACACCCTAAACCCTATCTTTAACCCTTAAACCATAAACCATAAACTCTCTGAACCCTATCTCTAAACCTTAAACCATTAAACTAGTTGGACCGTCCGAATTGATTGTTGATCAAATTACGTGGTTCATGCACGAAGCATGCATGCAATGTGAAGTAATGCATGCAATGTGGTTCAATGCAATTAAGTTAGTGTTCAGAGGTTAGGATTAAAGGGTTAGTGTTAGGGTTTAGGATTTAGAATTTAGGCATGGTCCGAGTATGCATCTATAAAGGAGCTGATTCACATGAATATATTTGGTGCTACCTACTTACCTATTTCACATGGTTGGAAGACAATGTCTCCTTTCATGTAACGTTAAAAGGAAATTAGTTTAGTATTATTACAGACAATTAATGAAATGAATATAGTAACACTCATCCAATTAACAATTACTATAATTAAATAAATAATAATTAAAATATAACAATTCATCTATTATATATTTTCACTACTTAGTACTTAATTACTATATTAGAATAATATACTAATTATAATTTGATAATTGGTAAGTAATACAATCATATTTGAATTGTATGCTAATTATAATTGAAAAAAACTTCGGTACTCACGACTTATTGAATAATCCTACTTTTAGAATTTGATCTTAGCAGTTTATTTTAAGATTAAATCTCAGTGGTTCGATTTTTTAATTTCTAAATTTAAATTATTCCCTACAAGAAATTCATTAAGGACTTCTTGACTTAATTCCAATTAATATGTCGCATCGTTAAATTTTTTTTATCACGTTGGTAAGCGGACATGGTAAATTGTTATTTAAACATCTATCTTTAATATTTCACTTATTGGCCACTATAATTTTAAAAATTGGAAATTCATGCTCCTGGACGTAATGTTATCCTTCTAAGACGGCCTCTGATCCGACTCCACCGATCGAAATAGCCTCCTCTACGTCGTTAGAACCGTTAACGGGTGATTTAGTTGCCCTCCAAATCCAGAACCTACACTTCGATGTAGAGATTGACGGTCGAATGCCAACTAAATCTCCAAGGAGGGACAACTTTTCACCAGGTTTCAAATTACAGGCGAGTCTGCTCGATACGCCTAGCTTCATAGAGCTTCCATCTTGTGGAGTTCCAGTCGACTCCACTGCAGACGAAGAAGGCCGACTACCCCGTTTGTTTGATTTGTTTCTTGTTAGTCTCGATTAAATTGAGTTTGTTTTCGTATGTGTTAGTTTTCTTTTAGTTTGGTTAGACTTTCTTGGTTGTTAGTGTGTCTGGGGTAAAAGTTACTTTTGGTGTTTTCACTTTATTTTGCTGTTAGAAACGGTCATGGTTACGAAGTCTTTAAGGCTACAAAATACTTTAACGGCTCAAGTTATTGACTTTTTCTTGTTTTCTAATTAAAAAAAAAACATTTTATAAGAAACCAATGTACTCAAAGATATTTATCTTGCTCTATTAATAAAAAAATCATCTTTGATGAGTCGAAAAAAATGAAGTCCTTGTTCACCACGTCATCTCAGCTCGGCTCTCTGCTCCTTTTTCTTCGCCGCCGGAACACTCTTTCATTTTACCCTCAACTTTTTTTGGTAAATATTGTTTTTGGTAAATTTTACCCTCAACTTCAAGATGACAAAAAGGACATGTTCTGTAGACTCAATCCCACAGGCCCTTTGGGATTATAGTTCCTGCACCCTGGACTTTGGAGTAGTAGTAGTTGTAGGATTCATCGTTTGGTTGTTTGACTTTCTTTCATCAAATCATCATCATGTTCAGAATTTCAATGGGAGCATCATACTGAAAAGACTTCTACATGATGTATAGAGAGAAGATGTTGGAGAGAAAATGGCTTGGACATTCTGAGTATTTTGCCAGCCTCTTTTAACAGTTGTTGTAACAAACATTTAATAAGAGAACTTTTTCCTGGACTTATCAATTATCATAGTAAATAAAAGATCTTAAGAAAGAATTATATCATTCTGGTTGAAGTCAGTTTGTTTCCTCAATCTCCTGGGCATGCTTTTTGCATTCTGATATCTTTCCTTTGCTATGCTCCAATTCTTGATTCACATCTCTGCTTTTCAAGTACAGAGTACCATGATGGAGCTGTACGTATTCTAGGAAACATGGATTCCACCATTGATGGCCTGGATGATTTCAAATGATAAGGTCGTGGAACTTTATATATGAATCTGTACAGATATTTCCTTTTGCATAAAACAAAACTCCCAACACTGAAGATGTCATTTTTCAGGCATGTTCAGGTAGTCTACTAATACTCTACTCTTTTCTTTCAGGCTGGCTGCAATAATTCTCAGACAGCACTTGAAGACATAGAGGATTCAACCTCTTCTGTACTCTCTTCAGGAGTTGGTTCCAGTTCTGTCTTTGGTTTAGACACTGGTAACGCCTGCTTCTGCTGTGTGTTGCTCAAAATCTCTTTTTTCGTCTCCTTCAAGTTGAGCGATGCGTAAACTGACATCCCCCCAAGTGCTACCACTGCTCCACATATGCTTATAAACCCGGGATCCGATTCGAACAGCAAGTATCCACCTAGCAAGATCATACATGTCTTGAACTGTCCTAATACTACATGAGAAGTTGCCGATGTTGCCCTGCAATACAAATGTTGTTACATTATTACTTCACAAAGTCTGCCTCGTGTGATAGTAGAAATAGGGCAGAAGCCTCACCCAAGAGCTAAAGCACCAGACCATTGGAGGAGAAATCCAAGCAGAGCTGACATAAGAACAGCAGATGAGTTTTGGAGATCCCACTTGAACAACAGAGCTCCAGGTGGGTCCAGCCATGGCATTAGAGCTAGTAGGAACAGAACTGTGACTGGTGTTGTCTTCCACATCAACCTGCAATCCCAGTAAAACAATTCCCGATGATGAATTCAGGAAAGGCACAAGATTATGGGAAAGGGATTGGAACGGTTCTGTATTATTACGCAAGGGCAGTCCAGTTTGCTTGCTGTTGGAGACTAGACCATAAAATCTTGTTGATAGCACTTGGAATTATCCAGGCAATGGCAATACAAGCACCAAAGAAATTAAACTGTAAATCAGTGACTTGTGCAAGTGCCACACCTGCTGAGACAACACCCAGAGCCACAACCTGAAACAACACCAAAAATAAAAATAAAAATAAAAATAAAAAGGCAGCTTCTTGTTTCAGCCAGTTGAATAGTTAAACATTTTCTTGACTCGGTGAAGCTACCACCTTGTTATGAGAGATGGTTTTTCTGAAGAGAATGAATTCCGCAAAAACAATGGTTGGGGTGACTGCAATCTTAGCCATCTGATAGAACCCAATGCTGCAATTCAGAGATGAGCACCACTCACTACTGTCATGATGGGTAAACAAATAACATATGGAGAAGAGTTAAGCTTGATCATCAGCCTTTGTTGAATACCTGTTATGATTGAGACTGGCATTGGCAAGCCCAGAAGCAAAAGACATGACAACCCCCAAGGAGAAGAGGGAAGTGTAAGGAGTTGCCTTAGTTGGAGGAGACACTGGGAGTAAAGCCAGTGACTTGAATATTGCCAGCAACACCCAAGCTACTGAGTAATGGATCAGTGTCAGAAAGATTGGGTAATTGAATCCAACTTTCACCATTACCTAAAAAAAATGTCATACAAATTTTTAGAAAACAAGGCAGAAATCAACCAATCATCAAGCTTAAACATTGTGAATTCGACTGAATGACTGACTTGACTGACTGACCATTTTGTTAGTCATGATGATCCCAATCGAGACCACAAAATTGAAAGTCATGGCCACAACAGGTCCACAGAATCTCTGCTGCTGCCTCTTGGCTCCTTCTGAGGTTCTAAGATCATTGTATAGAGTCCCTCGCAGCTCTTCCAGAGCTCTACCTGGTGGTTGTTCAAGGACATGAACAATTTCCTTTACTTAAATTCACAAATTCAAAATAATAACTATTTTCTTTAAAGAACATTTAAAGTCCACAGCTACTTTAAAAATCATTGTAAACTACAGCTTAAATTAATATAGTAGCAATTATGAATGTTGTAAATGATGTTACGACAATCAGGTTAGAGAGACGGTCAGAAAACCCTCCAACCCAAAGCAGATAGGTGATTAAGAGGAAATAAATTAAAACAAAAAAATGGAGAATCGTTATACTCCAAAACCGGCACAAACCCTTTCCAGAAATTGGTTGGGGAATTTCAACAAACACCTAGAGATCAATGGCGGGGATACATGAAAAAGATCTCTGCTTTTGTTTCTCTCTCTCTCTCGAGCAAATACTGCTATAAACAGGAAATGGCTAGAAAAGTGGCTGAACGATACCAGAAAACTTTCTTCCTTGAGAGAAGGGTGGCAAAAATGGAATCAGGTTAGTAACACGTAGCTCAAATCCAAATGAAATGCAGAATGTAGGGAAATGAGGAAAAGAAAACCTGTTTCTCCAGCATCACTGTCTTTCCGCTTGATGAATCTCCTGCCTTCATTTCCCAGCAAAGAATCCATCAACGCCATTTTATTATACAGGGCAATAAATTAAATTAAACAAGATTCAAACCCAGAGGAATGCAGGATGCCCTTTTTTGTCCTTTTCCTCTGCTCTCGACTCCAGTGTTTAAAAAAAGAGTGATTTCAAATTCAAACCACCCTTGCCCAATGAAGAAGAAGAAGAAGAAGAAGGAGAAAATGATGATGATGTTGTAGATGGGATGGTTCGAGCATGAATTTAGTGATGAAACCGAATGAAGAAGAATGTATAACAAACAGATTTATGAAGGAGAATAATAAGTGGGGTGAAATGGAGAATGGAAGAGAAGAAAGAGGAGGAAGAGAATGAAGAAGAATAAGTGAGAGAGAAATGGAGGCGAGGAAGAATGAAAATGGTGGCCCTTTGCTTTGCTTTGCTTTGCACATAAACAACGTCTGTCTCTTCTCTCTTTATTATCGTACGCTGTGTTTTTGTTTTCTTGATTTTTGTATTTTGTCTTTAGTAAGTAACTTTCACTAATTTATTATATGTTAATTCAGAAAAATAAGCATTAACATCATTGTTAAAAATTATAAATATATGATGTCAATACATTTAGTGCTGATGTGGACATGTTGAGAGATCAGACCTCAACTCAAACCCCAAAAAAATCAACTCGAGTAGTTTTCAAAGTTCTAATCGCAACAAACCAACTGTGGCTGTTATTGAGATGATCGTCGTGGTTGAGTCAACCATGATTGGCAACCTTTCCTCCAATCACAACACGACACATCTCAATGTCAATTTAAATCTATCTTGTCTCCAAAAAGTTATCTTTCTACATTATCATCTTCTTTTTAAGCTTTAGTTTCGTATTTTCCGTTTGTAATACCACGAAAGAGTGAAGTGATTATTGATCATTAGTTATTAACTGTTTCTTCCATCTATACATTGCATTGACTACTACACCTAGCCCCATGTTTAAGAAATTAACAGTTTATCACAGACTTCATGGTTACGATTGGATGGCCTTAGCGTCAAACATTTCCTATAATGACTTATTTTAACTCAGAGTAAGGTGATTACGTAACGACAATTATTTTTGAGGCACCGAAATTTTACAATCTTTTTCAGAAGTGTAGAGAAAAGAGGGAATTAATATTATGTATCCATGGAAATCGTAGAGTGGGTAGGAAGTAGCGTGGGGGTTTGGAAGGTAGAGCAACTGATTGTGATGTAACTAACAGAAACGAAAGGAATCCAGAAAAATAGGCGCAAATACAAACTAACAGAAGGAAAATAGAAGGATGGGGCAATCCAGATTTTGATAAGACTGAACTACCAGTTGGTGGGAGTGATTTGTTTGTGATTCCCCTTCCCCTCCCCCTTTCCAACCAACGGTTTGCTATTTGCCTTTACTAAAGCTTATTTTTATTTATATGGTATGTACAGAAGCTTTCTGATTCGGGCACCTCCCCAGAAAAGCCAAAATGACGAGACAAAAGGTACCCTCCTGTTTCAGCAATCTGCCATCCACCTGACTGCAACGTCCCCATGCGCTTTCAATGCTCAACGTCATCACTGATGTAACGACCCACAGTACTACTGGTGATTCTGGAGCCAGCTTCTGGACCTGAAAGCCCGGACATATTTTAACCGTTTAAAAATAGTACTTTAGATCTAACGGCTGAGAATGCGAGGGTAAAATTGACATTCATATCTATACTAAGTATTGTAATCGTATGATACTTTGTATAATACTTAGTATTACACTTTGTACAAAAGCCATGCAAATGTCAATACATTTCTATAACATTTTGTACAAACCTATACACATTTATATAATCCGTGCTAACTCTTTGTATAAAGTTGTACGGTCGGGCGTCGTAAACCCAGTTCATCTATCTCCTCGTCATTGGCTCTAATCAATTCTATCAACACCTCAATCCTGTTGGCGTGGCAATACAGTCCGCCAGCTTGTTAAGCTTACGGGGTGTAACCCGATGCATTTTCAGCAAGGTGTACAATCGAGCCAAGGGTGGCACTGCAGTCCCATAGGCAGGGTAGCTGGCGATTGTTGATAATATTGATCAGAGTAATGCAGTTGGAGAAAATAATAGTAGGCTATGTGCTTGATACTGCCATAACAGTAGCTTGGTAAATAGCTCTAGCCTCGGCACTGGTTGCCGATAAACAATAGAATGTGTCATTCTTGTCATCAATAGTTTGTCCATGAAACAGATCAAAGTTTGGGCTACCAATTAAATTATTCATTCACGCTAGCAGCTCCTACGTACAATCCAACAACCACCAGCAATAGTTCGTTCGTGGCAATCAGAGCCCGTACGTTACGTATCCCAAATTTCACTTCTTCTTCCATAACCCCATTTTAGTCTTTATCCAGGAATGAATGAGCCAGAGATCAGTATACATTCACTGAACTATTTTCTGCTTCCAGATAGATACATCGCCATCTCTACCTTGCAACATCCCATCCATCTAGCTCATTGGTATAATGGAAAGCCCAACTCCACAATTTGTGGCTGTAAATGGTCCAAACCAGCCCCTAGGTATAGTAGCCTTGGAAACCAGCTTCATGAATTGTTTGACTACATTCCCACAACAGGCCCAGTTCTCTCATCCAACAAACAACCCATATATTCTTGCGAACAGTAATAGATAGATCAACGGTAGTAGCCTTGTGATCTGATGGCTTCATTGGCTTTGCTAATGAACCAAAATGTCCAAGGTTCAATACTGGTAGACAACAAGAACAACCAAAACGGTAGAGGCCGAGGACATTATTAGACATCCTTTAAGGTTGAAAGAGAAAGGTGGTTTCCCCATCCACTCTAGCAAGTCGATTATTTGTTGGAAACTATTGTATTGACACGAAATATCGATGGGGTATTACATCCGGATAATGGGCTGGGCAGATTAACAATGACACTATTGCAGCAGTTGAGAACGTTGCTTTTGCCGTGGATATACTCGTTACTTAGTTACTTTTTTTCCTTTTTTTATCGCACAAAAAAATGATAAATAGACGACTGAACGGTAAAAAAATGATGGAAAAGATTATTAGAATAAAATATTGTCAGTAACCAATTCACTAATTACATTTCTATTTTCTAGAGTAGAGCAATTATTTCTGGAACCAAACCTTCTTTACAAGAAAGGAGACGAGGCAATAGGTAAAGGGAAAACTTAGTGCAACAATTGTATGGATGAGTGCCCAGGAACCTCCAACCCCCCCAAACAATTCTAAGTCATGCAAAGCATGTTCCCCACCAAATAGCGTCCTGCCCAAACCCTAAAACAAGCTAATTACCAAAACAATTCATCTGCATAAATATTAATATATACTACAAACAACAACAAAAATATCAAATATACCATCTTTTGGTACATTACACTTGATTAATAGCACGCATTAGCAGCACTTAACTTTAAAATAAAGTTTATTTTTCTTTCTTTCTTGAGAAAACCCTTTTCTCATTCATTTCCCTACATTGTCCTGATAGCCTGCATATTATGGAAGGAAACAGAGATGAGCAAATTGATGAGGACATGACATCCCCTCCAACAATGGGGTCCATGCAAATTGCAGGCAGCAATGGCTTCGCTCACAGCATTGAGTTCATGTCTCAAGCTGCTTACCTTAGAAACAGGTATTCTGAGATTGACATTGAAGATGACAACACCCTTAGCCTCAGCAAGGATCAACCTCTTCCAATCTTCCTCAAGGTACTTCTACCTAGGAAAATATAGAGGTTCAAGCTTTTTCAATTTGTCCTTGTTTCTCTGGTAATGGTGTGTTTTGTTTTCATGGTAGTTTGAGGATGTGGAGTACAAGGTTAGGAACAGCAGCCAAGGGGGAGGTTCTTCGAGGAATCCGGTGAAGGCGGTGGTGTCCAAGGTGGCATCACAGCTGAACTTGGAGCAAGACAACTACAAGCAAATACTTAAAGGGATAACAGGAAGCATCGGTCCAGGTGAGATCCTTGCTCTGATGGGTCCTTCTGGGAGTGGCAAAACAACCTTGTTGAAGATCATTGGAGGCAGACTTACTGACAATGTCAAAGGAAAAATTACTTACAATGACATTCCTTACAATTCTGCCCTCAGGAGAAGGTTATAATAGTTCATTTTCTTTCTTTTACTTCAAATCAATCATCATTGGATTTTTTAAATCAAACTGAGAAAAATGACAGGGTTGGATTCGTGACTCAAGACGATGTTCTGCTTCCTCAACTAACTGTGGAGGAAACATTGGTGTTTGCTGCATTCTTAAGGCTCCCTGGGAATATGAGCCGCCAGCAGAAGTATGCCAGAGTTGAGATCATCATCAAGGATCTAGGTTTGGAGAGGTAACGAGAAACAATGAAAGGAGATCGCAGTTTGCACGGGTCCACCAAGGCTTATGCAAGTGAAATAGTTATATTAGGGGGCAATAGGGTTTGCCAAGACCTCTTGGTCATCAAAAACTCTATTATGAGTAACCATTGCATCCCAATAACTCGAATTGTTGGGAGAGGCTGATAATCAGTTTCCGTATCATTCCTTAACATGATGTTATATATGATACACAGATGCCGGCACACGAGAATTGGGGGAGGATTCATCAAAGGAATATCAGGAGGAGAAAGGAAGAGAACCAGCATTGGGCATGAGATCCTTGTTGATCCTTCATTGTTATTGCTTGATGAACCAACCTCGGGCCTCGACTCCACCTCAGCGAATCGCCTTCTCCAGATTCTACAAGGACTAGCTAAGGTAAGCACTTACGAAGAAGTGAAGAGAGAGTGAAAAATTCCCAGCAGACGGACACGTTAGTGAAATATGTTTGGATTCTATGTTTGTATATATATAGGCAGGAAGGACAATTATCACAACGATCCATCAGCCATCCAGCAGAATCTTCCACACGTTTGATAAGATTCTGCTGATATCAGATGGATATCCAGTTTACAACGGCAGAGCTAGAGACTCGATGGAGTATTTCGCTTCGTTGAGGTTCATGCCAGAGATAGCTATGAACCCAGCTGAGTTCATGCTTGATTTAGCAACTGGACAAGTCAATGACATTAGTGTGCCTCAGGATGTGTCCCCTCTCAGGGCTCAGAATTCTGAGAAGGAAGTTGTCAAAGTAAGAATTTCATTTCTTCCTTGACCAACAATATTATTTTGACTAACGAGCAACTCATGTGTATGTATGTACCTGTAATGTCATATGGTCAGTACCTGCAAGCAATGTACAAGACACAGCTGGAGCCGAAAGAGAAGGAAGAGAACCATCGAAACAACAAGGCGCCCGAGCATCTACAGATAGCGGTCCAAGTGAAGAAAGAGTGGACATCAAGTTGGTGGGAGCAATTCAGAATAATATACAAGAGAACATTCAAGGAAAGGTGTAGGGATTACTTTGACAAGCTGAGACTAGTCCAAGCTCTTGGAATTGCTGTCCTACTTGGCCTTCTCTGGTGGAAATCTCAAACTGGTACCGAGGCTCAGCTCAGGGATCAGGTTAATTTTTCGAAATCTGATGAGACAAAGGTTAATTATTCCCTCTTTCTCGTGATTGATTGATGTGTTTTATTAATATATGCAGATTGGTCTGATGTTCTACATATGTATATTCTGGACATCATCGTCAATATTTGGGGCGGTGTACGTGTTCCCGTTTGAGAAGATATACATAGTGAAGGAAAGGAAAGCAGACATGTACCCATTGAGTGTGTACTACGTATGTAGTACACTGTGTGACATGGTGGCTCATGTCTTCTACCCAACATTCTTCACTATCATTGTCTATTTCATGGCTGGTTTCAAGAGAACTGTACCTTGCTTCTTCTTGACTTTGCTTGCAATCCTTCTCATTGCCATAACTAGCCAAGTAATTTAACAACCCACTTTTCTAAATGATAATATTTTCACTTCTGATAAAAAAAACATACTCATAACACATGAATTCCATTATGGTATATTATCCATGGAAAAAGGGTGCAGGGGAGCTATTTGGGGCAGCAAGCTTGAGCATAAGAAGAGCAGGGATGTTTGCTTCTCTTGTATTAATGTTGTTTCTCCTCACTGGTGGCTACTATGTCCAGGTACACTATATCAGATGGTAATTGCTCCAACTGTTGGAGAGAATTCCTCGCATTACATAAAAAAAATTGGGTTATTGTTGTGCAGCACATACCAAGGTTCATGCAATGGCTAAAGTACATGTCGTTTCTATACTACGGGTTTAGGCTGCTGCTGAAGGTGCAGTACGACGGGGACCAAATGTACGAGTGCGAAAGCAGCGGAGGTTGCAGACCACTGCAGAGCTCCCCATCTTTCGACACAGTGAACCTCAAAGGTGGACTCCAAGAGGTTTGGGTGATGTTGGCTATGGCTCTTGGATTCCGTTTGCTTGCCTACTTCTGCCTCCGCAAACGCATTGGAGCTTCCCACTTTTAGTACCCTACAAACTACACAACACTCTTGTTGTAATTGCTTTTTCAAATAATTATGCACTTATACTTACTAGTTTTTTTATAGTGGGCGTTGCAGCTTATCAGAGAATTAAACGTGTAATATATTTTTCTCACCCGTATAGTACAATAATTTATATGAAGTGTGTAATGCAATCCATATCAAATGTTTAATCTGCTTCCAATATATTACACAATCGCACAAAATATATAAAGTTTGATAGCGAACAAACAAAAAATCAGTGACCTCCAATCTCGAACGATAATTTCTGAATAGTGACGACGCAGTTTTCACATTCGACATAGTTCAGCTTCTGAACGGAAACTATATTCCCCAAAAACTTTGGAAAAACAACAAAGAGAAGGGAGTCCAAATTTAGATCAAGAAGTTAGAAACAAAGCATAGTCTGGTTACAAACTTCAGCAGGGCTGTGTTTACCTTCAAGTGCATCATCTTGATTCCTAGACCTTTCATTAGTGAACTGAGAGTTCAGAACCCTTTCCGCCCAAATGATTTGCCAGTCGAAAATCAGGTTTCGAAATTCTCCTCCACCAAGCAAACCCCTTAATCATTCCCATTCCAAATCAACACAACCAACACATAAAACTACGAAAACAAATTCCTCAAAAGATCAATCTGAAACCCCAACATTCAATCTTCAATTAAAAAGCAAAACTAATAACCACTCTTTCTTGACCCACTAACATCTTGTTGTAAAGTTTGAAGTCAAACATTAGTCTAACTACGAGGAAACAAAGATGGTAGATTTTAGAGTATTTATTGTTAAGTTTCTACCCCCATAAGTCGTAAAAATAAATACCTTAGTCCCGATTTCTAGATTTCCCGAGTTGGTCTTCAAGAACTGGAGGTAGCAAGTGGCCAATACTCGTTTCGATTAGTAAACCCCCAAGAACAAAGTCTGTCCTCTTGTAAGATGGGAGTGGGAGCCCTGATTCAACCACTTGCTCATTCTAAACCCAAAAATCGACTGCAAAGTACCAAAATTTCAACCAAACAGAACCAGTCAAAATAAATAAATCATTGCAGTTAAACCCTAAAAGTGAGGATTTTTTTGAAAGAAACTTAATATAGCCACAATGGAATAAGCTTATCTGAGCTTTGGATTACACAAAGAATATGTGGAAGAAATCGAAGAGAAAATGTTGGGATGAGCGATACCGGTGAAGGGATCAACACTGAAGTCACCAATTCTGAATCCGACGAAGGGTGTTTTTGAGAGATGAGCTAGGTGAAACTGAGATGGTAGCTCTGTAATCTCTTTCTCTTAACTTCGCCATTGAAGTCACACAACTCTCACTGTAGACGACATGACATAGTCCCCTTAATCAACAATCAGTACGTCTGAACTTTATTTAGTTTTAAATTGTTTTTGTTGTTTTAGAATATTACGAGTTTCACTAAATTTTTGTTCAATGTTTTCTCTTCTTTGCTATTTTATACTAGAAATATCCAGTATGATGCAACAAGACTTATTTGAAATGAAACATTGGTTTGTTTCAGAACAAATATAATATGTATATATATATAAATATAATTAGTAGATAATGATAATTGTAAAATTTTAATTAGTATAAAAAATGCCCTCTAAACTCAATAGATAGACGCACATAGAGCTTATGATAAAAATGATTTTAGAAAACCAAGTCTCTTTGTGTTTATAATATATATATATATATATATAATGAAAATTTATGACTTTGATGCACCTAATAGAACAAGTAAGGTTGTCGAGAACAATAAGTACAAGGAGGTTATTATAAGTCCGCATTCTAATTTCTTCATGTGGTGGTGGGTAAGCATGATTAATTTTAATTTGGAATCCAATCAAAGTATTGGATTTGACCGGTGGCTCGGATTTAGATAAAATTACTTGTTTAAATTAGGAGGTGGGTACAAAAGTCTATTTGTGAGACATTGAATGAAATATAAATGTTAGGGACTATTTCTAAAATAGGATCGATGAGTTTGATCATATCGGGTTTTGTGAAGATATGCATGTATGGTCAGTAATTTTTGTTATATAAAAAAGTTTGGTTTATATATTGGGGTCAACTTAAGTGAGTTTGTGTGATTTTGAATATGATTATTGATGACTTAAATAATATCTTTGTTATAATCAGTATTTTGAAAATCAGATTGGACCGGTAGGTCAAATTGTTGAATCGCAAATCGATCTCTTAGTCGGTCCAATACACTCTAATTCATGAACAAAGAAAGATTATTATCATCAATGTTGCGTATGGGACTTCCCTAAATGTTTGGAGTGTGGTTGATATAGGGTCATTTATACCTCGTCCTAAAAATTATTCGCGGCTGCTCCCATGACTGTGATTTCTTCGTATCATCTTCACATCCTTAATACAAAAAAAAAATATTTTCATCATTTTTTAGATCGTCCCTCCAAACAACTACTCCTCTATAAATAGTTTATTGCTATTTGGGATCATTATGCCCTCATTCTTTCATTTTCCTATGATGACATGGTTGGGCAACCATATATAGTAGTAAAAAAGATGAGGTGTTTGATCAAATCCTAGGCCAATCAATTCATATAGCATGAATTTAGAAGGCAAATCGTCATCAGTAAACATGGAATTTACCATGTAGTTATGCTCTTCTAACATGCTCTCTGAAGTTACACTCTGCATTTCAATTCTATTATGAGATGCATACAAAATAAGTTAAAGCAATCATCCAAAAAGTCTTGGTTTTTTTTAGTTTCAGAAATAAAGTTGACTTTTTGGGTTTATGCTTCATTGGAAATAAAAATAGAAATCCTGCAGTTGCCAGTTCCACCACCACCACCACCGATTGTGAGAAAACATTGCTACTCGCAACAGATCAAAGTCCTGAGAGACTGAACTTGTTCGCAAAGTCTTAACAAATTTTCAAACATACCAACACAATTTACCTAAAATACAGACGAACCTTGACAAGATGAAGTAATCTCCACACAAAATCTTATCTAGACCTCTGTCCAATTCCTTCTCAATGTTTGTTGTCGCTCCTCGCTTAACAACCTGTCAAATATCTGACAACCAGTGATTTTTGCATGAACCCCACCTGTCATTCACTGATTGATCACTGTTCCCCCAGTCTCTTTATCATTGCCTTAATTATTCTTGCCAGTTTCCAAATTATTCTCTGCTTTTCATTTCTCTCCATCCCCCATCTCCTCTGCTCACCAAGCAGACCACAATAATAATAATAAAAATAATAATAATATCCCCAGTTCTCCTTCAGTTTTCTGCTGATATTATTCATTTTCGTCGGCAATGGAGTTGGTTCCATACGCCGACCCTGATTCCAGGCCAGCGCCGCCGATGCCGGAGTCTTCTCCACCACCGTCATCGTCTTCTTCTCCTCTGCCGTGGCAGGACATGTTCAGATCCGCTTCATTCAACAAACCTTCCACGTCGGCGGCACCACCTCCTCTGTCTTCTGCTAAGCCTCCTACTCCACCTGGGTCCTCCAAATCCGGCGACCCAGCTCATAAAGACAGCTTCTTGGGAGATCCACAGGTACGCCTCGCTGTCTGCATAGCCATGGCCCACGCCGGCCTCGCCTTCACAATCTTCGTCCTATATTTCGTCTGTAAGCTCCTTCAGGAGTACCTGCGCCCAATCCAGTGGGCGATTCTGTGCTCCATTCCCTTGAGGGGAATTCAAGAGGCCCTTGTCTCCTTTTGGAATGAGCCTCTCAAGTTAGGGCTTACAGAGACTATCCTCGCCATCCCCAGTGCTATCCTCGAGGTGTTCGTCGGCACCCTTGTTGACATCAAGGAACTCTGTCTTAGGGTTTTGCTCAGGAAGGACAAGAAGGACCGAATCAAGAGGAATCGAAGTGGATTTTCCAAGTTAGTAAGGTGGTTAGTCTCGTTTGGCGTGTTTGTGATTGCTTATGAGAATATTGGTGCGACGGGGGCACTTTCCATTTTAGTTTTAGGGTTTTTGTGCAGTACCAAGACTGTGGATTCCACTTTCTCTGCTGTAACCTCGTTTAGGAGTAACAGCTTTAAGCGCAGTGTTATCAGTGCATTCTTTACTAAGGGGATATTGAAGCGACTCAAGACCATCATTGCAGTTGGCTTGATCATCGGTATGATTGTTGGCTTCTTGCTTGGATTAATATTCTTCTCCTACAAGATCGGTGTCGAAGGCAAAGACGCTGTGATCTCTTTGAAATCGCACGTGGAAGAGAGCAATTATGCGGAGAAGTTTGGGGTTAGGAAGTGGATGGACGATAATGATGTGCCTGGGATGGTTGATAGGTACACAACTAAGTTCTACGAGACTGTTTCTGAACACATAGATAGTCTTGCAATGCAGTACAATGTGACTGAATTAGTCACCGGGATCAAGCATTTCATCATTAGTCCTCCTCCAGCCAACTCGTCTGAGCAATCGGCAGTTATAATGAGCCCGACTCGATACACGAAGAGGCTAGTGACTTTGCGAAAAAAGTTGACTGACCGGCAATGGGGGGGTATCTACACAGAACTGGATGCAATTGTCAGGGAGCTGATAATCAGCCGCGAGGATATACTTGAGAAGGCAAAGGCGTTTGCTCTTCGGGGGATGGATGTGTCCCAACGCGTATTTGCGAGCAGTGCATCAGTGCTAGGTGGTGGAGCTAAACTGATGTTGTCCATTGGGAACTCTATCATATCTGGAGCAGCTGAAGTTTTCAACTTTGTGTCCATGTCAATGGTATTCTTCTGGGTATTGTATTACCTGATAACATCAGAGTCTGGTGGGGTGACCGAGCAGATGATGTGCATGCTGCCAATGAGGAAATCAGTGAGGAATAGATGCGTAGAGGTACTTGACAAAGCCATTTCAGGAGTTCTTCTGGCGACAGCTGAGCTTGCATTCTTCCAAGGATGCATAACGTGGCTCTTGTTTAGACTCTACAAAATCCACTTCCTATACGTATCTACAGTTCTTGCATTCATCAGTCCGCTATTACCAATATTCCCACCATGGTTTTCCACAATTCCAGCAGCGGTGCAGCTGGTGCTTGAAAGCAGATACATTCTAGCTATTAGCCTCTCTGTAATTCATCTTCTGCTGATTGATTATGGTGCATCTGAAATTCAAGAGGATATACCGGGTCACAACGAATACCTCACGGGGCTTAGCATCATTGGTGGGATGACATTGTTTCCATCAGCAGTCGAGGTAACCTTTTTCTTTTTTTACACAATTGTTGTTTGCTTTCCTAGTTCACAATTGTTGATGATGATTAATTTGTGAGTGCAGGGAGCGATAATGGGTCCATTGATAACGACAGTTGTGATAGGCCTAAAGGATTTGTATGTAGAATTTGTGCTAGAAGAGCCGAAGAAGAAAAGTAAGGATTAAGGGCTTGCATGTTGTTTCTTTTCATTTTTGTGGCTTCTTTGGTTTTCCTGTGCGCTTCTTTTTTGATGGATTGATGATGTTTGTATAAAATGAGAGAGCTGTAATGCTGTAGCAGTTGTGTAATTTTTTTTTTAATTGTTGTTTAATTATTTGGTTAGTTACCCAGTCCCAGCATCTTCTTCCAAATTATGTATTACTGTTGTAGTTGCAACTTGCAAGAAACTTGTCCTTTTATTAAAATAACGTTCACTTCCTATCTTCCCAACTGATTGAAAATTTGCGTTAAAACTGAGAAAAATTGTATAGAAACAAGGTTGGACAAGGCACTAGCATTTGACACAGAAGAAGAAACTCATCGTTTAAGTTGGGAACTTGCAGATACAGCAACTAGAATGAAAATGGAACCACCACATATAACAACATTCGATTCAAATGTTTAAAGACACCCATGTTTTTTTACAGAAACAGGCCCTTCACAGTCTTGAGGATTCTTGATCATTGTGGTTTTTGCTTCCACAGAAGGAACTATTTCATGTACTTGTGCAAGAATCTGCGATGGAAATCATTCCTGATGGTGTCGTTGATGAAACGTTTTGGTGTTTTGGTTTCACCCCTTGTCTGGTTTTTGAAAACCACATCATCATCCCACCTGATTCACCCAATGCAAGAAAGATTATTAGAATAATATGACCGTGTACTAGTATTAATAATGGTCAAAGATGGTGAGAACCAGCAGAGCTTGTTAAGGTTACTAACCTCCTCTTCACACCGAAGGATGTTGGGTTGCTGTTCATCAATGGGTTTCCACGGAGAAGCTGTTCTTCTTTAACTTTCAGCTCCTCAACTGCACGTTCTTGCTCCTGAAAACACATCATGCACTCAGTCTCACAATCTTGTGTATCAAGTTTGATACCTTTGACAAACAAAAAACATACTTTTCAGGACTAGGAAACCTAGCCTTTTATTCATTCCGAAGATCCATTTAACAGAAATGTAGAGCAAAGGAACTCCAGCAGCATCTAAATTCTAAATACAAGATAAAGAGAAGTAGAAAACCACGATATATCGATAAGGAATTCAGTTTACCTGGCGGAGCTTTTCTTCTGCTCTTTCCTTCTTTATCCTCTCCAGCTCAGCCAACAAAGCTTCGGTGTCGTCTTCATCGTCATCGTCTTCATCATCACTGTAAATAAAAAGAAACAACTGTTATAACACCTAGATACACGCTTACCTGGATCAATTCAAGATTGACCTATGAACCATGGCAGCATGAGACCCCCTACTTTCTCACACTTGGAAAAAACTACATCTTATCTGCATGCACCAATTTTACATAAATATCTAAAGTAGCAGAAAGATTGATAAACAAGCACTGATTCCGCAAGTAAATCATATGACTATATCTACCAACAACGACCAACCTTTCATCGCTGTTGTTTATCTCGCCATCAGAATCATCAGCATCAACACTGCGAGGAATTATACGTTCTTCTGCATCTCTTTTCGAACCTGTATAAATCAGGTATAATTAGAACAGATATTCGAGGCATTATGACCAACTCATTTAATGCAAGAGAATTCTTCGACATATACCTTCCAGGAGAAGCTGGCTGCCCCTTCTACTACGGTCTCTGTCATCTACAAGGGATAAATACAACTTAGTAAAGATCAAACTAAGACAGGATGACAAACTGAAAGTGGTTTTGGGATCCAAGAGATAAAAATTCACAATATATTCTATGGGAAATGGCTTACCATTGTATGACTTGTCCTTCGATGAGAAATGCCTTCTTTCACGTTCTTCAAGCTCCTCACGGAGGTTCCGTTTCTCCAGTTCATCCTGAGTATCTTGGCCTTCCCTCCTGTCACGTACAAAGAAAAATTGAAGACATATGCGATGAGAAATATGATAGCCACAAAGATATATGATCATATTTAGCCTGACAGCTGACATACTTGACTACTGAAAGAAGAAGAATGTGTAGAACTGTTCAGTGCACAAGACGAGTAAGTAATGTAATTGCATGATAAGAAATTTAGACCTTCCATTCAGCTGAAATATAAATGCTAAAGTTACTACAACTATCACCTCAACTAAACCGAAGAGATCAGCTGAGAGAATAAAACTTCACCGATCAGCTCAGTAGTTACTAACTCATCTAAACGGCTACACCCAAGGGGTGCTTAGTAGTAGTAATATAGGATGAAAATTTTCCCACTCACCCTAGGTCCAAACTTTAAGTACCACGCAACTTACAACTAAAGAACAATGTCTAAACCTAACAAAACATAGCAGAAATCCATACCAAGTATTTCAGATGAGACATCCTGAAACTGATCCCCAAGGGAATTTCGGGCAACGGTGGTAATCATGATAAACATGTGATAAATAGAGAAAACAAAAATGATTATAAGGGACAAGAACAAGAACACACCTTGGCTTGAGAGTTGTATGTGCAGCAAGGTCCCTTGATGAAAACTTCTGCGATGCACCAAAAATTCGAGAACCACCTTGTTCATTACCACCTTTGGCAGGGGCCCAAGTTGGTCGAGCTGCAGTCGTCATTGCTTCCTCCCAACTATCCTCGATGATTAAACATAGAAAGAAGAAATCCATCAGCATAAATAGCACAACGAAGAATGCCCAAATGAACAACTGAAAATTTCACTCCAATTTCAGAGCTTTTAAGGAGACAAATCTTCATCCCAATGAACAGGAAAACCCTAATTCTTTTTTAAATCGAGGTTCTCCAAAAAGGAAGGAAGTAAAACTAAACCAGTACTTTTGTCGTAGGCCATATCCGATATCTGGCGTCGCACGGAGGACGGAACATTCATCCGCAAAATCTGAATTATGAATCGTTAACAGCAATAATCCTTTTCTGAGACGACCGAGATGCAGATTATCCGTTTTCTAAGCAAGAAACATTTCAAGCATAAAAATTAACGGCATAGAATCACACCTGTAGGAGTATTAGGGTTCTTGGAGCTGGATTTCCGGTGACTTCTGGCGGAGGCTTAAGCTCTACGTCCAACCAAGAAATCGAGGGAGAGGAACAAACAGATGAAAGACTAAGGAGAAGTAATCGTATTTTGCTATTTATTGACTTTTGGGTGATTGATTTGATTCGTAGCAGCCTGGCAGGAAATCAAATATTGGAGTAAGCTGGACTTTATGGGCTTCCGTTGGGCTCTTTTATGTTGGTCGCCCCTTTAGGCCCAAATAATGGATCAGCCCGTGACCGTCTGAGAGCTGGCCTTCATCCATTTTTTAGGAGTTGGCCTTCGTTCATCTCAGGTCCCCGGGCTACTGCGCGTCTCCGCCTCCGACGACAATGGCTGCCCTTTTTCTCACCGACTGCCTCCGACAATGGCTTCCCTCGATAACTAATTGAAACGTTGAAAACAATAAGTCATCTCCAGTGATTAAACCCGCCGCCGCCGCCAACCTAGTCTGGCTGGGAAAATTTGCGTGGATAATTTTGGAATAAAAATAAAAATAAAATAATTTTAAAATTTGTTCCAAGCTGGAAACTTGTTCCATTAAGCTTTCATTTACTCCTCATTTATTTATTTATTTACGTACAAACATGGATACGTGGTTTCATATAGTCTCTATTTATTGATTACAAGCCAGTAGAAAATGGAAAACCGAACGAAAATAGGTTACCCACAATCAACCATATTGTATTCAATTCCGATGTGCCTGCGTCCAACAATCACCTCCTTCATATAATTTGTGTACCATAAGAAGAATTAAGGCGGATGGATTGGTTGTTGTTGTTGCCTTGTTGTACTTGTTGGTGCAGCTGCAGCTTTATAGGTCGGATGCTGATGTATGCATGTTAGATTGATTGTTGGCTTTGCTTGCTTCATATAAAATTAACCCTCCCAGTCCCAGTCCCAGTCCCAGAGAAAGACTAAGGATGGAGGGTCAGGAGTCATCAGTCTTTGAAACAAAGCTACGCTAAGCTAAGCTTTGATGGAAGGTTGATTCTTGGTCACCGTCTTGAAACCCAACCTTCACCTTCCTCCTCTGCCTGTCCTATTCTCCTTCCTACTAATTTCTTCTTTCTTTTCACTATATATTCTTTCTTTTCCACATTTCCCAATTTCCCTCCATTCCAGCTTTCTCAGTTTCGAAAAGCTTGTGAGAGTTTTCTCTGGCTGCTTGTGCACTCAAGGTGTTCGATCCTTTGCCTCACAGAATTCTCATGGTTCTGTTGTTGTGTTGATGTTGCTTGCTGCTGTTGTGAGTGATTTTCGTTTTGCCTCCCATACATTTCATGCTGTTATTCAGCCAAATTCCAAACTACTCTCCCACTCATACAGATCGTGTCTCTTGCTTTACCCATAAAGAAGAAACTATAAACCAGAGCTCCCATTTAATTTCTTCCCCTTTTGTTTCTATTATATTTATATAAACCAATTAAGTCACCAAAATCATGAATTTTTTAAGCTAGCTAATTGATCAGTTATTCCAAGAGCTGAGAATGAACATGAGGTACCCATTTCCAGCACAGTCGTCATTTTGTCCCTCAGGTTCTCTATCCCCAAATTCTGAAGCTGGAGAAGATGTAGTACCCTCGGTTTTAAGCGTCAGAAACAGCAGGCCTACTGCACAATATTCCCCTCTTTCGTCCTTGTTGATACGAGCAGCAATGAGGATTTCCAGAGCCAGATGGTTCACCTTTTTAAGAAGAGTTTTCCACTACCAGAATGGCTCAAGCTCTGATCTTGGCTCCAACCCTTTCAATTCCTGGACTTGGATGGTGTTGGAGCTCATAGCTTTGGTCATTCAGCTCATTGTCAGTGGTTTCACTCTAGCAGTTTCTAAAACTGAGAAACCTGTTTGGCCCATGAGGATTTGGATCCTTGGTTATGACATTGGTTGTGTCCTCAGCCTGCTACTACTCTACGGCCGATACAGGCAACTTTTTGGCTCTCAGGGACAAGGATTCCCGCTTCCGGATCTGGAGCAGCAGAGACTTCACAGTGAGGATTCCAGGTAAAAAAACATCACTCAACATTTTTGTGTTCATGTGTTCTTTTCTGTTTCTTGATTACTAGAATGCCTCATTCATGAAACGGTTCGTACAGGTGCTCCCACCTGATGAACAAATGCAGGACTTCACTTGAACTGTTCTTTGCAATCTGGTTTGTGATGGGGAACGTTTGGATCTTTGACTCGCGATTAGGATCGATCAACCGAGCTCCTAAGCTCAATGTGCTATGTGTCTCCCTTCTCACCTGGAATGCAATCTGCTATTCGTTCCCATTCCTATTGTTTCTTCTTCTGTGTTGTTGTGTCCCTTTCATCAGTAGCTTTCTCGGTTACAACATGAATATGGGCTCAGCAGACAAAGCTGCATCAGATGATCAAATCTCCAGCCTTCCAAGTTGGCAGTACAAAGCAGTCGACACGTCCAACATGCTGGACGATGGTGATGATCAAGAATCAAGTTTGGCTCCGGCAAGCGAAGTAAGTAGTCCAATGATTTGAAATGAATTTACCGCTGTAACCTGGTGGTTGACATGTTGTTTTTTATGGCGATGAATAGGAATGCTGCATTTGTCTATCCAAATACAAAGACAAAGAGGAAGTAAGAGAGCTACCATGTTTACATACATTCCACCTCAAATGTGTGGATCAATGGCTTAGAATCATATCATGTTGCCCTCTCTGCAAAAAAGAACTGAAGAGATAGATTGTTGAAGATGTGCTTTTCTCTGTTTGTTTGGTATTAATTCCGTTGAGGAGTGGGGAAATGGGTTATTAAGTTAGCGTGAGGAAAGGTAGGTAGGTAGGCTTTTTGCTTCTGTAATGTATAGGAGCTCACCAATAGCCATTTCTAGCCACACCACTCAAGGGGTCTTTCTTCCTCTGTCCTTCTGGTATTTCTTTGTTTTGGGTTTTGTTTTCTGAAAGACAATATTTCTTTTCTTTTTCCACTACAAATCATGGTGAAAATTACATGAGGATTTGTTTGTAAATGCTTATTATTTTTTAGCTCATCACTGTTTTCCATTTTCTTTTTTACCTTCATTTCTCTTTTCTATCTCAAAATCTCCATAGCCATATCAAGTTAAATAACTATAATTCAAAACCATCTTACAACAGTCCCAATCCAAACATCAACTTGTAATCTTCTTATTAGGATAGGAAGCACGGCGATGTTCTCTGTATAGCAATGTTTTACAATTTACACAACGTAGAACATGGCAAAGCTTCTCCTTGTACATTGGGTGTAAGCTGTGGGGTGAGAGGCTGCCAAACAGCTTACAGAGAGACAAGTTTGAAGAGCTTTGCTCATTTCTGTTACCGTCTAGTCTCCACGATTCACATTCGAATTAGTTCACAAGATTCTGAACAAGGGGTTGCACTGGATTGAAGCAACTTACTTTTACTATTTGCGACTTCATCATCAACTGTTTGAGTAAGAGCCATTGCCACAGTGGATTTCCAGGCGCATTTCCTCCAGTACCACCTTCTCAATTTCATCTGCAAAGCTTAGCAATTGATGTCGAATTTGTGCATCCAGGGAATTTGCTGTTTCCTGAAGTCAGATGTTGGAGAATAATAAAATCATAAATGAACAATGGCACTGGGTTCATCAGTTAAGTGTCACCTTGTCTAAGACTAAGGTAAGAAACACTACGTTCTCGGCAGCTTATATGGACAAGGACGTTGGTTACCTCGATCTTGCAAAGAGAGCTTAAGGAGACTTCCTTCTGCTGATTCAAGCTCTTGAGGGACATCAATTTCAATGGTGAATTTGTTAAAGGCCATCCAGGGGGTACTTTTATCAAAGCATCAACTCCACTCAACTGAGCTTTTATGGTTTCATCTTTATCCAAGTATTCAAAGGAATGCCTGCAATATATGTCAACTATGATTATGTCTTCCAATGTGGGAGCAGCTGCAGCAGTATGTTTTAAGTCATCTGTTACAGCAGTACCTCGACTTGCTTGCACTTTTCGTCACACGTCTTCTTAAATTGCAGTCCCTTATTTTATCTTGCACCTTCAGTATAAACCATTGCAGTGAGGACCTTGTCTCCGAAAGTGTATCATTTGCAAACAACTGCCTGCAGCATCCCAGAAAATTCAAAACAATTATTCCGTCAATGTCAGATTTCAATTGATATCTACATACGAACAGTAGGTTATCAGCATAGAGGAGGTTTACCAGTGGAGCAGTGCAAATGAAAAAGGACGAGGGATAAAAGGTGTTCCAGATTGATGTTGGTGACATGGAAGAGCGAAGAAGTAACATAAACATCAAAAAGCTCAAACTTTTAGAAGAAGAATACCTGAACGAATTGGCAGCATCTACGACATCACCAATGAATACATCATTTGGAAACATCTGGACACATACAAGTTAAATCAAGGAAAACGTATTACTACAAATAGAAAAACTTCCATGTGCACTTCAGTTATATGGCAGTTCAGCTCGTGTATCATGGCATATTAGATCACGTTAATATGGCAGTTACTGAATCTGTCAGAATAATATTTTGATTCCGTATCACAAAAAAGGAAATAAGTGATGTTCTGAAGGTGACTTAACAAGATGATTCTGCCGGTAAGAACACTTAAACAAGGAACCTAAAGGCTTGAACAAGTAGTCAACTACTCGGGAACAATAAGATACTGAAGATATACTAGAACCAGAGACGACTGTACTTTCGTTCATTAATCTGGCTAAAAATCAGCAACAAAAAATGATGGTTCTCTATCCTTCAAGTCATAATAGAAATATATGCTTACCTCAACCTTCTTAAGTCCCATTGTCTCGTTGGAAACTTCTATGAGAAATTCATGGTGTACTTCAGACAGCTCACCAGTACCTTCAATATTTTGTTGGCATAAAATATCTCCCAAGTTTGGAGTATACGTCTTCACTGAAAATTTAATGCAGGTTCCATCAACTTCAGTGACTTCTAGACCTGACAATGCCTTTTCAATTTGTTCCAAGGCATCAAACCTGACAACAATATTCAAACGAAAAGAACTTATATATAAAAGATTAGCAGAGCCAAATGACGCTGAAACAAATTGTATACCTCTTGAATGAAGAGTCTAGATCCTGCAAGGACTTCAAGTTTATCTTGTTTTCCTCAATCTGATTTTCAAGCTTCAAAATCTGAAAGACCATTTAACACACTGATAAACAGGCACAGATTACGTAGTATAGAGTTCTAACAAACTACATCAAAAGTACCTCAAACTCGTCATCATGAGGTGTGTGTAATGAATTTGATTGCCCATATCCATTCGACGAGCAAGCATCCCGTGGACCATTGTTTCCTAGGGGTGAGTCCTACAAGGAAAACGAAAAATTAGAACGATGAAGCCAGCCACAAGGAAGATGCTCCACAAACCAACCGCATGCATTCTCAGACATGAAACTTATTCATTATATTAACTTGTAAATTTCAGTTTTCTCAGTCCCCGGTTGTGCTGCCTTAAGAGGCCTGGGGGTCAGGAATGCAAGCAACTAACTTTTCCTGCATTAAAAAACTTGCTAGGAGTGGAGACACCTGACATTGCTTAACTTACGTGGTTATGTCAAGTAGAAGGACAAAAGATCATCTAACAAGAAATAGCTTCACCTAACTCCAATTAGCATATCTTCAAGCTTAAGGTTAGATCGGTGGACATAGTTGTTCAACTCAGCTCTCCAAGTGCCAATGTAAATGCAATCAAAGGCCAAATGCACAGTTACTTTCTGAATATTATATGACCAAAGGGTAAAAGAAAACCTCTGAGGAAATACGGTCTAATGAATACTTCAACTCTTCAAGCTCCTTCTCTAGTCCACTGGAATCTGGAGACGAGTGAGGTCAAGAATAAGGAACCATAACCCAAATTTGCAAGCCACTTTCAGAACAACAGAAATTGCGAAGGAACGGATATCATGAGTTTCAACCTTGGAGATTGGTTGTATTGAGAAGTTCAATTTCAGTAGAGATCTTAGCACTCTCAGACTCCGCCGCACTCAGCTCGTCTTTCAAGTGCTCCAAGTACAAATCTACACACAAGTCAATCTCCCGATAAGTTGAAGCAGAAAACTAACTCACACCAGTCAATCTCCTAAAGCTTTTATTCGCCACGCACATTAGTAAAAAGCACCACATCAGCAGTTCTATTTGATCAAGTAAATCATACCTAAATCTTCAATCCCCAAGAAACTGACGTCGGTGAAATCCGCCATAATCTGGTCGACTTTATTCTAGAAACAAGGAGAGCACTTGTCAGAAAGTAGACTACGGACTCCAAGCATAAAAAAAAAGAGAAGAAGAAATTTTACCTCCAGTTGAATGGCGCAATCTCTGATTAACTCGTCCGCATCGGAAGTGACCATGTCGTCATCATTGCAGCTCGTGTAAACTTCTTCGAGCTCAGTAATCCGACTGCAGAAAGCAAACAGGGAAGGAGGAGGAACAGAAAAGGCTTGTTGCGTCAGAAGACCAAGGGTGTGCAAATAGTAAAGCTACGAGGTGGGTTGTGTGACATTGACAGACCTACGAATTGCTTCGAGATCGAGAGGCTCCGCGTCGGAGGAAGAAGTGACCACCTTCATCTCTGCGTGCATTTTGTTCGTCTACCCACTCCACAAAATCCAACTCTGGCTCAGTTGGTGCGTTGAATCGATATCAGTAGTAGCAAAACCAGAAAAGCATCAGATTTTTTAAAACCACCCCCGCCCAGCTGGAGACCAGTTTTTGAATGGGGGATTTGAAATGAGTCCGGATTAGCACAAAGGGCAAAAATCCCTTGATGGCAACATAAAAAGATCTCAGCCGTGAAATATAATCAATTTAATATAACGGTTCAGATCCAAAGCCGATAAAACCGACAATCATTAATCACCCCAAGTTGCCACCTCCTACCACCGTATTCGACCTCCTGGTCGCTTCCGCCACCGGTCATTGAGCCCATGTACTTGTGTATAAGAAGTGTGTAAACAAGTACAAAATACGATACGGTTAAAAAATGAGTACAGGTGTGTACTAATTATGTATATCCGATACAAAAATATGTGTACGTGTAAAAAAGGTACAAATTGTACTTGTGTACATGAGTATTCACAAGAGGTTTAATTGTTTGGCCACCCTCATCATAGTAGCTCATCATTGTGTAGTCCAATCCAGGTGATCGTGGACCACCCGACATCGAGTGGTAGAAAGTTAAAACATGCCATGACAAATGGTGTTAGGGGACACCATGATCTTACACACCCCTCATCTAGTGAAGGTGGACTAATTTGTTGTCTTTTCCACTAGTGGGCTTAGGAGGGGGTGCCAAAGGTGAGGAGAGCTTCAAGGCAGTTGGGAAGGCAACCGTCGTTTTCCCCATGTTGCAGGAGAGAAAGGAGCGGTTTTTAGGAGCACTTACTTCCGGTGGCTATAAATAGAAGACATAAGCAACAGAACAAGAGGTTTTCTGAACCAACATTTGACATCACTTGTCAAGTTATCATTTTCTTTACAATTTTTCTATGCAACTTTAAAGTCGTACTTCTTGGAGCTATATGTTCATAGAAGTAGGAGTAACTTAAAGTCGTACTTCTCGTAGCTCATTGCTATTGTTCTCGTTGGCCTAGTTGCGACAACATGGTCAAAGTAACACGGATATAATGACAACAGAGCCCCTAAACACCTCATCGAGGAAGTAAATTCGATGTACAAAGAATCTCCCTGTTATGCACATCGTATAAAATAAGATCTTTGATGAAGAATAAAAAAATTAGCTCAGTCCGCTGTCAAACACCCAACAGAGATCATTATTTACCCTGCCAGAGAGTCAAGACTAATGAAACCCCACCTTCGGATCTTCAATCTTCAGGTGAGGAACCCAAATCCCATAACAAACACAATGGAACCAGATGGCCGGCTTTGCAGATTGAACGATGGAAAGCAGTCTGTAGCTTGTCTACAATTTAATGACGACTCTACCAGGCTAGGTTGACTCAGTTTGTAGTGGGGAGGTAAACTCTGAAGATGCCGCGTCTGCCAACCTTCTGCCTGCAGGTAGGGCATTTGTTGTTTGATGATGCTAGAGATTTTCTTAAGCATTCTTTACAGAAGATGTGCCCGCATTTTGTTGATGTTGGTTCTACCAGATCGCTAATGCATACAGGGCATCTGTAGATGGATTCTTTTGGAGCAGGAAAATCTTGAGAATCAACAACATTTTTTGCCTGCAACAACAAAATGCTCATCGTCATCAGATTAAGGACTCAATCGGGGAAAACAAGTGTATACAATTGGAAGGCAAACTCACGACTCAAACAATGCAACACCAAGCTTCAATAGATCATGATAAATTGCATAAGATGAAAGATATCCCTATCGAATCAAGCTCATCATCAACTGCCAAACAAGGAATATCCATCACACATACCTTCTTGTTACTGATTCCTAGTTCTAGGACTAGATCGATGTCACCTTCTGGCATTTTCCTTTTACAATGTCCGCACATCATCATTCCAGCTGCAAAATTCAATTTCAGGGACAATATTAAGTCTGAAACTAGACCATCTCTTTGGAAGAAAACATCTACCATCATTAAAACACAACAAAAGTCTACGATTACGTCTGGCTGTCGGAGGGTGATTGTTTATTTGGGCAAGTGGTATCATTGTCAAGTAGAGCGTAGAAGAACGTGAACAGAACATGACTAAAGAGCAAATCAAATACCAGAGCAGATGTAAAGTATTGAGAACTAACTGTTACTCATCGTGTCTAGGGGGAGCTTTTTCCCCCAATTCAGAGTAGAGAAATATACATAAGATGGTATCAGTTTCATTAACTCAATGAGTAGCTCAACAATCGAACTCACAAAGAAAGATAAAACATCCATTATTCATAATCATGTTGAAGAAATGACACTTCAAAGAAGAAGTTAGCAAGCAGAAAAACGACCTCTTTTAAATGACAAACAAAAGGGCCAATAATTTACCGTTGAATAAACCTGGTGCGGCTTCACCCAAAGCATCTTGGAGTCTCTGGGTAGGGTTTCTGGTAGAACTGCACTTCGCCTGAAGCAAAATCAATGAAGTTATTAGCGGAAAAGTAAAAACAAACACATCCGCAAAAAAAAACAAGCGTGATTAACACCGCACCTGAGCGAAAGCCCTCGGAGAGATCACGGCGACCTCATCGTCAAATACCTCAAGATGACCCAACCGCCGACAGGTTATAACCCCACTCTGACCTACTGAATCGGGCAAAATAGAGAACCCAATCAACCCATCTAGAGATGGCTTATTAACGGGAGGTCGGTGGTTGAGATCCGGAACCCAACCTCTTCTCCAATAGCGAGTCATATCCTCCCTTTCTCTTCACCGAAATCTGATAAGAGAAAACGAAAAAATCACAATCTAAGCACAGAAGCCAAAGAAGAAGAAGAAGAAGAAGACGAAAGAAAGAAAGAAAGGAAATTGCACCTGAGGGGAAGGAGATGGAAGGAAAAGGAAGAAAAAAAAAGAGGAAAGGTTGGAAGCAAGAGAAGGATGGGGTGGAAGAAATAAAGGAAAGAAAGGAGGAGAGAAAAAAAAGTTGAGAAGAAACGGCGAAGAGAGTAATAAAGACGGTGGCGATTCCAATTGAAGAGGAAGAAGAAGAAGGAGAAGAAGAAGAAATGCACGGCCGCTGCCTTCTGTTATTGTCATCTTTGTTTCGACGAAAATTCTTTCTTTGGCAACTGGTGCGTTTTTTTGTTTTGTTTTTTCTCTTCAGTTCTTACCCTCTTTTCGATTTTGTTCTCTTTTCTTTCGCCATTGCGTTTTTAAAAAAAAAAACTATGAACTCGTGCTTCTTTGTTAATGGTTGTTCTTGTTGTTGGATAGCGATGTTTGCGGACATTCATATTTCATTCATGTGATTGCAATCATGAAATTGCACTCGTGTCATTTCTATATTTCAAAACGTTTTTTTTATATTTACAATCTTAAATTTAAATAAACTAAAATACAGATATTTACTAACAAAAACAAATTAACATTCAACCTGATATAAATTTCAAGGAATTCTAAATTAATTAAATACGTGTCAACATACATTTTAAATACATAATTCCAAACTAGCACCTTACCCGACTTCACCTGCACATATAGTTTGTATCTTTTTAAAATTTAATTATAAAGTTCAATCTTAATAGATCAAGGGACATAAGTGTTTATGATCAATCACCTAATTTAATGTTATAATATATATAACAATGTATTTTAATTTACTTAGTTTCAGTGGGACAACACCATATTATAGTAAATGTTGATGTGTCACTTTTGATTTTTCAAATATTTATAATATATGATAAAAAATTATATATAAATTTTGATAAATTTTATTTCATGCGCTTGGTATTGCTAACATGATGTATCTTTATTGTTAGTAAATGGATCTCGATGAGCTATAATTTTCAATAGGGCACTCCTATCATTTAAAATTGAAATAGTAAGTTTATGAAAATACTAAACCTTTAGTCGATATATATTTAGCATCATAATGTTAAGTGTTCAATTATTTAACACTTAGACCCGATAAGCATAGATATGTAATATATCACCCAAAAACTAACCCTGCTTGAGAACACGTTGACTTTATGAATAACAGCGGAAATGTCACGGGGTGCTACGCTACTCATGACAATTATAAAAGTAAGACTAAATAATCTCGTCAATCTCCTCTCTTTGAGGTAGTAGAGTTAGTTTTTACCCCAACTATCAGAACCAAGAGTAGCCCACCTCCAAATCACACACATAGGCTAGGAAAACATAAGCATACTTGATTCAATACACAACATAAGTCCACAAGACACAAAACTGGTGAAAAATCTCATACCCCACAAATACTAGTAGAGGTACCAAATACATTGCCTCTATGGCCATTACACATTATAGGACCACCTTACACCCTTTAAATACACTCCATGTCACATGGCTTATGCATATGGTGAAAATATGTAAAACACAAAACGAGTTTAAAACTCATAAATAAAAGATGAGGATCAAGACTCATTCTTCCAATACCTGACATCATCGCAACGGTCGCCCATCGATGAAGCCCTCCTTTACATGATAATCAGCTGTAGAATCTCAGTGTGTACCAGCGCCTCTTACTGTTGGTCTGAGGAAAAATAAGGGGTCAGTGCTAATCACTGAGTGAGGGTCTTTTGCCCTAAGTCAGTCTAGGGTGTAAATAATCACATATCAAATAACCCACAACGTAATATAATTATGGAATGTCAAATATATAGATTTCGATTTCAAGAGATTTGATCAAGGAAAGTTTTCGAACTTGCAAAAGAAAAGGACTTTCATGAATTGATTGACTAAGCGAAAGATAACCAAATTTATGTGATGGATTCAAAGAAAATAAAACTAAAAGAGATGGATAATCCCCATCCAAAAATAATCAAGCCGAAATAGGAAATTAAAATTGGCTCAAAATACAAATTTTTAATTTTCTAAATTGAATAACTACTTATCGTAGATCAGGTAGTTTGAAAATCGATCACATTCGAGACATATTCTAAACCTAACATATCACATGTTTGATCTTAAACTCACTTCCATATATCCATACCTCTTGTGAAACACAAAGCCCCACATGTTATGATCTTCAACCCATGGGAAGTGAGACTAAAACCCATAACAATTATTATAAGTTTGATTAGTTATTTGTATGGAAATAATTATTGTAATAGCAGTCTCCATTTTCAAGATTGGAAACCCTCACCGGGACTGATTCTTCACAACTTCGATATTATCTGTCGAGTAGAACCTCAATTCTGGAAGAGTTCCACCAAATGTGTTTTAATATTCGTCTCACCTTTCCACTTCTTTTCATACTTCTCTCTATTTATACCCACAAATAGATGTAGGGATGGAGATATTTTTCTAAGCTCTTATCATGCACCCAACATCCTTATCCTATTTCTGAAAAGAAATGAATATTTTTCGTTCATTTGGCGGATATATTAACAATTCTACCCACGTGAATCTTTCCCCATATGTCTCCCTAATTTTCTTCCAACATTATTTTATTTATCTTTTATTCTTAGGTGTCCTAACAGAAATAATTGCCACCAAATTCCTGTACAAAAATTCATGTTATATTAATATAACCTTTAGTTTCAATACCGTCAGCACATGATGTTTAGTTTCAATACCATCAACACATGATGTTACATGTAATACATGGACCCAATAAGCATATATGTGTAAAAAATTAAAGGTGATTGGACATAGTTGATAGTAAATCATGTATATATATTATTGATTGTTGATTTTGATATTAGATTATTTTTTTTAAAGATTGATGTCATTTTACTAGAAAAATTATAACGAAGAACATTTATGAAGACAACAATATATTTTGAGTAAACTATAAAAATCTTATGAAGATAAAATTAATTAAAAGGAAAAAAAAGATGTGAGTGTAAGAGAGAATTTAAAAAATTAAAATAAAAGAATAAAAAAATAAATATTTTAGAGGTGATTGGTTGAAAGAGGAAATCATGGTGAAGAATCCATTTTTTAAATATGCTCATGTTGATAAAATTCTAAATCTGAAAATAATTAATATATAAGATTGATTAGTCCCTCCAAATCCACCCTAATGACCAATATTAATCCATACATATTAAAATAATATACTTTTTTTTCCAAAGAAGAGAAAATTTATTAATTCAAGTTATAAAAGATACACCAGTTGGACGTATGATTTTGACCATAATGGTTAACTATATAAAAAATTTGACACTTTTTTCCAGCTTTGTCGATTTTTTTTCCTTTGACTAACAATTATAAGTGTCATGAATCATCGCATCCCAATACTTTGAATTGTTGGGAGAGAGTTAATTATAGATCTTATATAATTCTATGACACATCCCTTCAAACGAAATTCAACTCACAAGTTTGAAGTTTGCACAAATATACATTGTGCTTAAATCAACCAATAATACCGGGTATCGTAAAAATTACGAACTCACGACCGGACAATAATAAAATGAATGGGGGAACAAGTCGTAGAAGTGGATTGTCCCACAAGGTAACTGGCGGAGAAGCTAGCGAATTCTATCATCATAATTTGCAGAAGTGGAGCACCTGCTATATGTTAAGCAGCAGCAGATGAATGAATGAATGAAGAATGAAAGAAAGAATTCATATTAAAATAATTAATGGTCATAATAAATAACGTAGCCTTTTTAAACCGCCATGATTTTAATCTCGTATCTTACGCTCTGCTCTCCCGCCTCGCTGCCTCCTCACGCCTGCTCTCTTCGGATGTCAAGTCACTCATTGTCAGCAACGTCCATGGATTCCAAGTAGCACTAGAGGTCTAAATTAGATTTAATTATATGCATTATTGAGAACTACACAATGCATTATGACTGGAGGGTCGAATATCTGCATCTGCAAACGTTCAACAAGGATGTGGAGGGTGCATAGAATGGGTAGACCGTACATGTTGTATTTGTTCATACAGACAAACCCGTCGCCCTCAGAGCAACATTGTTGAGTCCATCCTATCCAAACCATTACTTAGCTTCCAATGTGGGCGTTTCACGCCAACTATCTCATCAATCCTCACTCATCACACTTTTTGGTACCTTATTTATTTCAAGGGTATATTTTGATACCTTAATCTATCCGAACATATCACTTTTGTATCTCCATCTAATTTCTATCTTAAATTTTCGTTAAGTGATGATGTAATATCCTAATCATCCATTCCAGTCAACTAAATACTAAAAAAATATTATATTTAGAAAAAATAAATGTGTGGATTATTTGTTTTGATAATATAAATTAAAAACAACATTTTTATCAATTCTTCTGAAAAGATAAATTGAAAATAGCATTTTATACTATTTAGTTTGACTAAGATGCCACATTATCACCTAACAAAATATTTGGGCGAAAATTAAACGAAAGTATCAGCGTTGCACTTTAATAAGTTAGGTACCAAAATGATTATAGATGATAGGTAATGTATCAAAATATACTTTTAGAATAGATAAGGTATCAAAATGTTAATAAGCCCACCTACTTTTGCTTTTATCCAAAACTAAGCAAACTAATATACGTTTAAAAATCAATCATCACAAAAAACCACTCTTCTCCTCGCAGTCCCGCGTTCCTTCACTATCTCCAGCCCGAAGAATCTGCGCAAAATGGTTGCAAGTAGACGACCACCATTGCTCCTCGTCTTTTGCTTCACCTCATTGCTTTACTTGGCAACTGTTGTATCTGCCAACTTCTTCCAGCCTTTCAACGTCACCTATGACCACCGAGCTATCATCATCGGCGGCAAGCGCCGGATGCTCATTTCCGCCGGAATCCACTACCCTCGCGCCACTCCTCAAGTAACCTTCTTCTGCTTCTTCTCCTTATTTCACCTGTTGTTAGCTTTTCCACCCCGCCTGCTTTCCCTTTGTCTAATTTTTGCTTTACAAAAAGTTTAGTTGCTTAATTTGGCAACTCGAATTTTGCTCATTTCTGTAAATTAGCATTTGATAGTTGCGTGCGCAGCTTAGTTGAGCTAATCGATTGGACTGATCGGAGGACTTTGATCCGATTAAGCGCTCACGGCGTTGTTTACAATTGTACTGGAATAATGGAAAACTACCGAAACAACATAATTGACCAAGACTCGTTTGAAAAAGATGATCATTCCTTTATTACCCAGATTTTTTATTCCCGACCGATCTTCGCCATTAAAATTTATTAGATACGTGCAATCTCAGAATGCATAATATCTGCGTTGGTCAGCTAAATCCTCTGCTGTGTACTTCATTTGTATAATCTTGGTTGATTGATCTGGCGTTTCTTATCAGATGTGGCCTGATCTGATTGCTAAGAGCAAGGAAGGCGGCGCAGACGTAATCCAGACCTATGTGTTTTGGGGCGGTCATGAGCCTGTTAAAGGACAGGTAATATGCACTGTTCCCTTCACATTCTGCATTGGTAGCTTGCAGAGTATTAACACTTCAATTGTTGTACATTTTTTCCCTTTTCTGCTGATACATTTATTGTCCTTGCACAGTATAACTTCGAAGGAAATTTCGATCTCGTAAAGTTTGTGAAGCTAGTAGGAGCTAGTGGACTCTACTTTCATCTTCGCATTGGTCCTTATGTCTGCGCTGAGTGGAATTTTGGGTATCACCTACCTTTATGTTTTAGTTTCGAACACTTTTGCTTCTTCCCACTCGATGCAGAACATTTATCACTTTTCTCTCTTCTTCTTGTTAAAATTTCATTACCATGCTGCACGACCTTTGTCTTGTTGTTTGGATCGTCAACTGTTCGGTCTGGAATTTGATGGTTTCTATGCAAGATGAATGATCCACCGTATTTAGAGGGAATTACAGCATTGATGGTAAGTTAAGTAGAAGGAAATGAAACTTTACGTAGAAGAACTAGCGGTAGGTAACATTTCTAGCAGGTACCAGGATAAATTGTTGAATTTACTTCAACTTTATCTGAAATACTTAGGAGAGAAATTTTGTTTACCAAACTTAACATATGTCAAGGATAGTGGAGTTTTCAGTTTAAGTTGACAAAACACTGTGGGTTTAGGAAAGTTGGCGCGATTATCTTTGCATTCTTGAGGGATGCTTATTAGCCCACATTGCGCGCACATTGTTAATATACAGTCCAAGCAATTACATTACTTTTCATCTCATTACTGAGAGTTTGGAAAGCCAATATAGACCTTTCGGTACAGGACTATGGATAGAATGAAATTATGAGTTCTTTGATTAAAGGGTGCATCTCATGTAATATTAAGGACAAGGTGTTCACAGGAAACATATAATTCCAAAACTTAGTAAGTAATTGTATGTGTGGTCTTATCTACAGGGGTTTCCCCGTGTGGTTACGTGACATCCCAGGCATAAAGTTCCGAACAGATAATGCTCCATTCAAGGTATAGCTAATCTAAAATTCTCAAAACAGTTAGCTGTCTTTTTAAAATATTTGTTCACATTATGCCTGGACAAATTTTATTGGTCATTTGGAAGTTTTAATGATTCATGCATGTATCCGTTTGATGTTTGATTCATGCATGCCACTTGCTTAAACTGTGTATTGACAAGCCGTTTATCTGAAACAGGAAGAAATGCAGCGGTTTGTTACCATGATAGTGGATCTCATGAGAGACGAACAGCTGTTCTCTTGGCAAGGTGGCCCAATCATCATGTTGCAGGTTGTGTGGCATTTTTGTCGTTGATATTACCAGAGCCGTAGTTGGTGTATTGGATTAGTTATACACTTATATTACTGGTCTCTGGTCTCATTCTGCTATGTTTCCTGTATCTGGTTGAGAAGAATCTCATATGAATAGGACACTCAAGTTTGATAATATTTTTCCAGTTATCACCTTACCATAACATTCTCAGGTGAATATCATGGATTCCATGTATAGCCAACCAAAATAGCTGTTGAAACCAGTGACCATATTTCCAAAATCCTTAGGACATAAATTAGTCATGCAAAATGTTCCGAGAACCACTTTTTGCAAATATTATAATACGAAATACCCCGATTTGACAGATAGAAAATGAATATGGGAATATCGAAAGCTCTTTCGGCCCCGGAGGCAAGAGATATATGCAATGGGCTGCAAATATGGCTTTGGGACTTGGTGCTGGTGTTCCATGGGTGATGTGCAAGCAAACTGATGCTCCCGAAAATATTGTAAGGTTTTCACACTTAACATGTGAATTGATGCTAATTTCCTATGCAGGTTTGTTGATAAATCGCGTTAGTACCTAAATTCCTTTTATGACGCCTAATTTCTAGATGTGTAAACTTCTAAATTTGCATGTCAATATGTCAACTGATTTCCCATTATAATATCTTTTCTGCAGATAGATGCATGTAATGATTACTACTGCGATGGTTTTAAACCCAATTCCCCTAACAAGCCAGTTCTCTGGACAGAGAATTGGGATGGCTGGTATGGCTTCTGCTGCAATGTGTTTTAGGAGACCATATCAAAAGAATTTGTTGTCTTCCTGTTGTGGTGGATTGCATATTTTTTCCTATAGCATAACTTTTGTACTCTTTACCATGTTCTATATGATATGATTTCATCAAACAACTCTTCTCTAAATTCTTTACTTATGCTTATTACGCCAGACAAGTTTTTTGAGTGTCTGTTCAAAGCAATACAATTTTTTTTCGGACGACGAAGTGCAGTACAATTTTGTATTTATCATTAGTGGTCATCATTTGTAGGTACACAGAATGGGGTGAGGGTCTTCCACATCGACCAGTTGAAGACCTTGCTTTCGCAGTTGCTCGCTTTTTCCAACGTGGAGGAAGCTTTCAAAATTATTATATGGTAGAATGGATAAGTATTCTCCTTTATAATTTGGCAACGGATATCCAGTCAAAATATTGGTTGGAACATGTAGAGTTGTGACCATCTGAGGCATTGTCACAGTATTTTGGTGGAACGAACTTTGGCCGGACTTCGGGGGGGCCTTTCTATATAACCAGCTATGATTATGACGCTCCACTAGATGAATATGGTAATTGAATATGTGGACTTTGTGGATATTATATACTAAATGTTAGGTGATTTGTCCTCCGTTTCGTTTTAATCTTTTGCTTCCTTTCTGCTTTTCTCCGTTCTTCTTCCCTCAAAATGCAGGTCTTCTAAGAGAGCCCAAATGGGGCCATTTGAAAGATCTCCACGCAGCTATAAAGCTTTGTGAACCTGCTTTAACCGCTACAGATTCTCCTCAGTACATAAACTGGGGTTCATGGCGGCAGGAGGTTAGTTTGCATTTTTCTTGTTATTTTATTCAGTAATATATGATATCGAAGTCATTTACTTGGAGGTTAATAGGTTGAAACTCCGGAGTGTGCAGAACTTTTCACTTGGACATGGACGACTAGCATGATGTTTGGTGGTTAATACTTAAACGGTTGATGTTATTGGTTCTGCAGTGATCCTGTATCATGTATCTGGCAACAGTTTGATTAAAGCTTCTATGTTGTTCATTATTGATAGTGACGCATAATCTTCGTAAGCTCTGCCCAGAATGGGGAAGTTGATTTTCTTGAATTTAGTTTTGCTGGACAGCTTGGTGGAGATCATGCTAACCTATTTTATTCTAAAGCATTTTACCTCTTGTTGCTATAATTTGAAATCATGCGGTGTTTATCTATGCTTTCAGGCACATGTTTATGAAAATCAAAGCAGGTGCTCGGCATTTATTGCAAATATCGATGAACACAAAACAGTAACTGTTTCGTTCCGGGGTCAGTCTTATGTTTTACCACCATGGTCAGTGAGTATACTACCAGACTGCAAGAATGTTGTGTTCAACACCGCGAAGGTTTGCACCTATAATTTAAGGTCATTTGATTACATTTTAGAATCAAACTTATGTTGAAATATGATCCCTACAGTCATATCAATATCTCAAATGTATTGGTTGCCTAAGATCGATTTTCCATGGCACAAAATATGGCTTCTGCATGAGATTAAATTTTCTCGAAATATATTATTATATTAGGTAGGTTTATTTCTCATTTCATAGTATATCTCTGACAATGTAATGCACCTTGCTCTGTTTAGAAGAATGGCTAGAAGATATTTCCTTGGATTTACTCCGATTCGTTATAAGGCTCTGCATGTGCTTCTTGGGAATTTTTTGCTAGCTTTCTCAGATATTGTTTTTAATTATTTTCTGCTGTTTCCGTTCCTTGTGATAAGGGCAGGTCACAGCACAAACTTCTATAAAAAACGTGGAGTTTGCTTTGCCTCTAGCTTCAGGCCCCAGTCCTCGGCAGTTTGCAGCCAAGAGGGGAGGGTCGCTTAAGTCAGGGTCGTGGTTGGTTGTGAAAGAGCCAATTACTATCTGGAGCGAGAAAAATTTCACCACTAAAGGCATTCTGGAGCACCTAAACGTGACAAAGGACCAATCTGACTATCTGTGGTATTTCACTAGGTAATCCAACATGACTATAGTCTTCTTAACTGTGAACAATAGGATAACATGGAAATCTCAGATTCGTGGTCAAGTAAGATCATTTAAGCTCTTGGACAAACAAAAAGTTAAACCATATGCTTCTGTCCACATAGCTCAATGCTCACATGTATTTTTGCCGGATGCAGACTTTATGTTTCAGATGATGATGTTGCATTTTGGGAAGCAAACCAAACCAGTCCGGCCATAATAATTGATAGTATGCGTGATGTGTTACGGATATTCGTCAATGGGCAGCTTACTGGTAATTTCTAAATTCAAGAAACTCTAGTTTCCATGTGAGTATGTCCATCTTATAACCTTTCTCTTATGTCACTTGACGGTGAAAAGGTTACTAATCTAGCATAGGAAATATGGGAAGTTGTGATAATGGAAGGATAAGTGCTTGATATTATGATTCTTGACTATTGAATATCGATTGAGAAGTTGCAGTAAACACGGATTGATTTACAATTAATGCATAGCATCATGCGCTTTCCAACCATGACAGCAACAAGATATACTTAATGATTCAGGGTAGGATTTGGAATATATCTAGGACGCTAACAACCAAGTGCAATATCAGATTGTTGTTCGTTTTGCTCCTTCACTGTTGTGTTCTAGCTAAGTTTGCATAATTCTCCAGCTTGTTCATTTGTAACATAGTTTAAAGCTTACTCGCTTCTTCTCTTTGAATCTAAGGCAGCACTACCGGTAAGTGGGTCAAGGTGTCCCAGCCAGTGAAGCTTCAGAAAGGATACAATGATATAGTGCTTTTGTCTCAGACGATGGGTTTGCAGGTAAAAGTCCAAATTCTCACACTTGGCCGCTGTGACAATCCCAAATTGTGCCTTATATCTGCATTTCTTAGTAAACATTTTAGTGTGTGATCTTGTACGCAGATTCATAGTCCTGATTACTCATCTCATCCGTGATTTGTTTGATGAAACAGAATTATGGTGCTTTCTTAGAGAGGGATGGAGCAGGATTTAGAGGCCAAACTAAGATTACTGGATTTAAAGATGGAGATATAGACCTCTCAAGCTTGTTCTGGACTTACCAGGTATGTTGTTAACCATTTCTCTCCAGCTTTCTTCAGCTTCATTTTCTACCCTCAGATATGTCTGCAACCAGTCTGGCACTCTTTATCCTGCAAGTTTTTCGTTCTCCTTTCTACTGAAAGCAACGTATATATGAAAAAAGTTAGGTTACATTTATTTTCAGATTGGGCTCAAAGGGGAGTTCTCGAAACTATACTTAAAAGAGAGCAATGACGAAACAGAATGGAGTGATTTGATGCCTAATGCAAGTCCATCGACTTTCACCTGGTACAAGGTAATCTCATCATTCCCAGAGTTCAAAAAAATGTTATGGAGACGCATCTTGTTTTACAATTGATGGTAAAGGTCATCTGGACCATTGATCTTTACCAACGACGTTTTGTGATCATCTCGTAGCTGGTGACGTTCCTATCAATGTCATTTTCTATTCCAATATGTGCACATACAAATATAACCGTCTTTCTGTGAACTTGTTCATGCAGACATACTTTGACGCACCAGCTGGGACTGATCCAGTTGCACTTGATTTGGGAAGTATGGGAAAGGGTCAGGCATGGGTCAACGGCCACCACATTGGAAGATACTGGACCATTGTTTCTCCGAAAAACGGATGCCAACCCTGCAATTACGCTGGAGCATACAGACCAGAGAAATGTAGAACAAATTGCGGGAATCCTACTCAGACCTGGTAAACAACAACATTGAATCCCACCCATTTTTTACACTAACGTCACTTGAGCAAGCTGCTACATGTTTTCGAATTTGCAGGTACCATGTCCCACGCTCATGGCTCGAAGAATCAAACAACTCAGTTGTACTGTTTGAGGAAACAGGAGGTAATCCTTTTGGGGTTACAGTCAATGTACGTTCATCTCCAACAGTTTGCGGAAGCGTCTCTGAATCAGACTATCCTCCTGTCACAAAGTGGTCGGGTCCTAGTTCAATCGATGGACGCTTGTCAATCACGGACACAGCACCAGAAGTGCACATACGGTGTAAAGAAGGTTACACAATCTCGTCCATAGAATTCGCTAGCTACGGGACACCAAAGGGAAGCTGCCAGAAGTTTGCACAAGGCAACTGCCATGCAGTTGACTCCTTTTCCTTGGTATCCAAGGTAAAGAGTTTACACAACGGGCTGCAAAACCATCATATGGTTTTATTGAAAGGTTTTAATTTTGTTTTCTTCAATTTTTGCAGGCTTGCCAGGGGCGAAACGAGTGCCACATTGCGGTTTCTAATGATGTGTTTGGTGATCCGTGCCCGAAGGTTATCAAGACGTTGGCTGTTGAAGCAAGATGTTCATCATCGTCATCGTCATCTTCTGCTTCCGTGGCTGAGATGTAGTGACATGATTATATGATTTTATTTCTCTGTGAGCCATGCAAGTTGATGAGAGCTGCGAGAATAAGGCTTTTCTTCTTCTGTATATAGTGAATGTATCGACTTCTACAACAGAACCCTCCCATGTCAGTATTCGTGATGCCAAATTGGGTGTTCATACTACACCAAAACACAGAACAGAGATGTGTGAAAGTAATCAGCCTCCATTATTCTTCATATGTGTGTCCTTAACTGAATCCAATCATGTCAAATACAGTAAAACAATGTTTGCCATATATTTGTAGGGTTGTGTAAACCCAAAAATCGTCATATACAGGTCCAAGTAGGGTCGGATATAGAAGTATCTGAATCGTCGGTCAATTGGACTAAATTTCTTTCATGCATAAAATAATATTGGGCAGAAGTGAAATAATATTCTTTACCACAATATTGATAATTTTGTTAAAAAGTAAGTGAATATGAAAAAAATTTGACACCATGTACCCAACGGGAACACAAAGCAAAAATATTATCAAAAATTGAAACAAGATGTGAATCAAATAAAAACTCGTGAAATAAGTTGAAAAATGACACTCGAAAATGACTAAATCAACTCCATATATACATGGTTACAGGTCTTTATCGCCACATATGTAACACCAATCAGTTATATCGTGGTAACATTAGACATATGCACACTCATCGAAACAGAATTCCAAAAGTTGTGATCATCATGAAAAATGTGTAACAAATTAACTAGTCAGTGGGTTTTAGTTTTCTTCATCAGCGCCGTTGTCTTCATCTTTTCCCTAATTATTGTTTAATTACATTTGCTTTTAAACGGATCTCGTTTTCAACTTACTGAATTCCCATTTTTATTTCTAACCAAAAGACGAAGAGAACATGCTATTTTGATGTTAATAGACATCATTTTGCTGTGTCATTTCGGCCTTCCCTGGATACGTTATGTCCACTTTCCCACTATCTCCATTGAATTGAGGTCGTCATTTAATTAAATAAACGACTTGATTCTAGTGGGATCAGGTTATTTTTCGATTCCAAATCAACTATCTTTGCCCATTAGCATTGTTCCATTGGGTCTTTTCGAACAGGGCTTCCAAATTTTGGTTGAAAAGTACCGCATAAGCATATACCCCAAGTCCCCAACCGGATACAGTCTTCACCCAGTCAGTCACTCCATCTATTGAACACAAATCCTGAGCCTTTTTTGTTTCTTCTTATCTTCTTTGTAAAGATGGAGTCTGCTGCTCATTTCAAGCATATGATCTTCTTTGTGCCATCCACAATGCTTTGGCTCATCTCCTGGTGTCTCAACTTCAGCAGCTTCTCCAGTCGTTGGGCTGATTCAGGGAACGACTCCTCTGCAATTGACTCCTCGCAGCTCACCCCGAAAAGAATCATGTTCACATCTTCCTCCAGCTGAAGGCTATACAGGTGGCTGAATACCTAAAAGATACCCAAACCAAAAAACATCATACATCACAACAGTTATCTGAACAGGCCCTAAGCAGGATGATAAAATAAAGAACAAATAAATGCATGAGATTGTTCTCTCACCATTTTCATCCTAGATACTACTATCTCTTTCATTGCAGATGACCTCGCCACCAAATTAACCACGAACAAACCTTGCTTCGAAAGAGCATTCTTTACTGTCAGAAGAAATGCCTCCTCAACGAAATCAGCGGCAGGGCAAGTCATTCCAGAACTGTGCAAAAACAAAAGGAGAATGAATGACATTTCGATGTGGGCCAGCGTTGATGAAGAACTCACTTGACAAAAGATACCGTACTACTGTACCAACCTTGAGTCTGCTGAATCCACGTCAATAACAAGTATATCAATCCCAGGTTTATCTTTGTCCCCTGCATCAGAATTGGGCATATCCTTATCGGAGGAGTTTGTACTGCCATTGCCAAAAGCCACTGGCACTTCACAGGCAACTGACGGATCTTTCAGCTCCCTGATAAACTTAATTCCATCAGCAACGTGGACCTGCGGTGTTGTACAGGAGCATAAATACAAAGAATCCCTAAATTTGGTGTTCGCATAGTATCAAGAACTTTATCAAGTTGTGCATGTGACCTTCAAATCTTCATCTTCCACAAAACCAAAGTAATCACTAGCAAGATTAAGTATCACAGGATCTAGCTCCACCACCTGCGCATAGCAATTTCATGACATCAAAAAAATTCTGTGTTGTCTGATTGGCACAGACAAATGTGTTTATGATGGACTACGAACCTCACAGTGCAGAAACGGTATAGACCGATGTAGAAAAAGAGGAAGCAGACCTGCCCCAAGACCTATGACAACTGCATTAACCTAAGAAGAAGAATGTTTGATGTGATTGTATCAGCAATAACTCAGTAGAATCACAACCCACAGCATACAACTCGTCAAAGTGGAACCTAATAAATAGGACAGTTGGAGCAGATTTGGAGGAAGAATTCTTTTGAGTTTAAGACAAACAGTACTACCTTTTTCCCAGCTGAGGCCATGTTTTCTAAATATGAAGTAATCAAAACAAAACCAGAGATGATCCCCAAATGATACGAACTAGCCAGATAATCATGATAAACCTGAAGCAGGCTGCTTGATTCTGCTATGCAAACACATAATAAGATCAATAAATCACTAACCAGTGCAGAAAACTAACGAGTCATACGCCAACCAACTGTATAAAAAGTTGCAATGAAAACATAACACGAGAGAATCGATACCATCTTTTTGTTTTAGGTCCTGTTTCTTTTTCGACTTGGAAGATGAATTAGATATCCTCCTTTCGCCTTGATCACCTTTTTGTGCTTCGTTTGTTGAAAGAAGCGCTTCAGACTGCACCAGGTTTTCAGTTCTCTGAAAGACAAGACGGCGGAATACCAAATCTCTAGATGGAAAGAGAATACCAGCGTCCCCGTCAAAATTTTCATAGACCACATCTTCAACAATTACTGGCCCTGTCAATGGTGACGTCACCTACATATGAAGATCAGAGCCAATTAATAAAAATCACATAGCAAATACATCTTAAAATTGGCATGCATCACAAAACCCTCCATACTCAATCGATCTCATCAAGTTATGAGCAAAATCAATAGTACAAAGCAGCCAGCTTGTACTGATTACTCGCTGGAAATAATAGCCACAAGGACAGATCCACAGATGTGGTCAATAGAGTGCTAGGTAGAATGCTAACAGCACATCGTAGTCTAAAGCTTAGAAATTAGAACCTGATGAACATTATTCCGTTGCTTAATTCCATCACCAGCCATCATGAAACTGCACCCAAAAATGTCAAGGAACAGAGTTGATAAGCCAGTATAATAAACATAACATCTCATACTTAAAATAATGATCGCTAGTGTTTCTTTTGACAAGTTCTAATATAGTTAACGAGAGTTGGCTGACACAATCAGCACTCACATGCCCAAAGAGTACTGAAGCAAAAATTATGAAAGAGGAACATACGGAATTTGCCCTCCCACATCATCCCCAACTCCAGGTGCCAACTTTTTTACTAGAGGAGATAAATCGCTCTGAAACAGTCACGTCTTAAAGTTATCAACACAACATTCCTAAATGTAACACATGCTTAAGCAAACAAACTGGGAGATCATCACCTGAATGTCATCCATGCTGGCATTGGAATGGCTACTGTCCAGTATAACCTACATATAATGAGAAAATATTATTGGGTATCACAAGTCATTTACTTTGAAAATTCTATTTCTATTGTGTGGGAGGTCAGATTTTCACTAAAAACAAATAACCGCATAAATCTATCAATAGAAAACAAGTACCATGATTAGACGACCTGCTTTTGCGCTTTCAACAACCAGCCATTGTCCTTCTTCTGAAGAAAAGAGCCATTCATGAGCTCGAGCCTGAAATCTTACATTCAGAAAATAATTTAGAATATAGTGCAAGTTGATCACTAATTCATACGCACATATTAATGTACACAGGACAAAGCATGATTTATTTTGTTCTGAAATTTTCAATCGCACGTTGCCTATAATCAGTTTTTAACACACAAGAGATGAGGTATGCAATAATGGCACTGCAACATAAAAGAAAACAAATAGATAAAATATGATTAATTTAAAATCGTCCAGCACAAGCCAAGGACGGTCTGCCATACTAAATATAAGTGACCATCTAGCACCAGGATATTATCATATTAAGTCCAGTAATCAAGCGGTTCAAAGGTTTTCAAATCACTAACATGAGAACTTTATTCAACTTGAATCACATGTTGCAAAGTTCAAACAAAAGTAGTAAAAAATACCAATAGAAACTGTTATTTCCATACCTTTGGCACAATAAAAACTCCACAATGGTATGAAAACGGGCCAGAGTTCTCCTTAGCATCAAGAAGAATGGCTTTGTAACTGAAACGGGAGTTCCCTTCCCCACCTAATGTAACCAGACATCTGCGACCTTTGTTAAGTTTCATCATGTCGCCTTTGGCTCCCAGTTGGAGATCTTCGAGAGAGTAGAGTATATCAGACCCACTTAAATGTTCTTGTCGAATTTGATTCTCTCGTTCAAGGGCTTCAAAGAGACCCGCAGCCTAAAAGATTCAATGTAGCTAGCTCTGTCACCCATTTATTAGTTTTCTAAATCAACTGACGAAACACCACACTAAACTAATAGAAAAGGAAGTAACAAATTTTATGGATCAATTCTAGCATCACCTGGAATGCTGAAACTAACAGCATATGGCTCGACAAAGATCAGTCACGTTGATCCTACCAAAAGAGATCACAAAATAGAACAATCAAATGAAAAAAATTTGGTACCTGATTTCCACTACAGTCAACAGACGTTCTTAATGATGACGTTATAGGTGACAGAACAGTCGGGTAATTGTCTTTCTCAGCAACCACCATAAAAGTAACTAAGCTAGGCTTTTTAGATGGCTTCTGTGGAATAGAATGAACAGCCATTTTCCACCCGAAGCGGAACTTGGGGAATAGCAGACCTAAAGAGAGAAGAAAATGAACAAGAAAGAGAATTCAAGACAGAGAGAATATGCAAAGACTCCTTCAAAAAAAGTGGGAATAAGAAGAAAATCGAGTTAATCCTTGAAGCCCATTAAAGTAGGACGAGAAGCAAAACAGTAGAGCAGTGTTCATAAAATTTAGGTCCGCACTTGCGGTAGTAACTAGTACCTAGCACATGAGATTCTGCCAATGTAAGGCATATAAACTTGCCCCCTGGTTTCAAAACCCTTCGAACCTGTATTGTAAACAAATAATTTCATGAAAACTTACCACTAGAGAGAAAGAAACGTAAGAACATGAACCTTGCTGTTGAAGCCAACAAACCTCAGACAAATACTGGTTTCCCAGATTAGAACCCATTTCCGGCTCCATCAAAGCATCCAATCCACCTTTATCAAGCACAGCATCAAATGTCTCGTCCTCAAACTGTTAAAGATTGAAGAAAAATCAGGTAAACGAAGTCCCAGCAAAGCAATCAAGTAGTTTCAAAAGCAGCAGAACTGTGAGAAAAATCACACCCGCATACTCGTAATGTCCATGACTCGCCACTTCATTCCAGGCCGCTCCCTCACATTCCTCTTCAGCATATCAGAAATGACAACTTTGGAGAAATCAACATTCGTAATGCTCTTCAGACCGGCATCGTACAAGTGCTCCGACAGCCGCGAATTCCCGCAACCAGGCACGAGAATCTCCGGCGAGGAAGGGGCGGCGGACAAGAGAGAGAGCAGAGGTTGGCTGAGCTGCGGCCACTCGGCGTACCACTCGAAGGAATCATTGGCACCGCGGATGGTGAAGAACTTGTCCCAGTTTTCCTTGCTGGTGAAGTCTCCTAGAGTGGTAAGGAGGTCATCGGCGGAGGACGGCAGGTCATCGGCGGAGGACGGCTGTGACCGTGACGGTTGCTTGCCCTTCTTTCCCATTTGCGATTCTGTTCCGTCGTGCGTTTTTGTCGTTAGGGTTTTGGGTTTTGCAGCTGGAGGTTGGACTTGGAGAGGCAGAGTATTAATGAAAACAGCTTTCGATTCCACGACTAGAGTTCCCGCCAGCTACTTAGTGGGCCGGGAGAGGTATATGCTGGGCTTCGTTAAGACTCAATTTTTTTGCCTGTAGCACATAATGGGCCGGCCGAGTTTAGTAAACACTGGTTTTTTTACAGCGAACCTCCTAATTTTATAAATATTTAAACTCCAACAAATATCATACCATATTGTTTTTTTCCGCGTTAGCTTCGATAAGAAGAAATAAGTTCGTGAACCAACATAAATAAGAATTGGGGAAAAAGATGAGCTGACGTCACGTTAGTGGATGATGCATCAGATATCTGAAAAAGACATTCCTGGAGATAGGGATTGAACTCTTGACCCCGTCCAACAACAAGACGACCTAACCACTAAGCTATAGACGATTTTATGATTATGAATCGTTAGACAAGTTTAACTACTAAGTAGGAACTTGGTTCACCAAATTAAATGGATTTAAAAGTTAAAAGATCAATCAAGAATAATAGTTAATAATCCATTAAGGATAACCTATAAAATATATGTCAACTTATGCATGAAAATAATAATATTCATAATATATATAATTTATAACCATAACCACACCAACAATAATACTATTAATAGCAATAAAAATAATTATATTCATCGTAACGAAATTTATCTTAACAAAGACACTTGAGACATTCATTAATAACAACTTACATCTTCATCAATGACGATATACTCTTCTTTCTCAGTTTGACCACCGCTGTAAATTTTTCACCCGGCTCATTCGATTTCTTCCATCCCAACATCACGGTACTCGGTACCTCTATTTTTGGACATGGGGCAATAGAAGGGTGTTTATTTCTGGGTTCAGAGCGACTACATACTTATTTTCTGATCCTCATTCGATATGCCAAAGACAATGTCATAGTCTCAATTGACTTTTTCTCCTTTTCTCTTCTTCATTGTTTTCCTCTGATTTCTTCCTATTTTCATTCCCCTCTCTACTGCGACCGAACTCTCTCCCTCTAATTTTGCTTTTTTTCTTTTATTTCTTCTACAAAAACTGGAGATGAATTCTGTTGCTATTTTCCACCATTCTAGCAATAGTGGAAGAAAGCTACTCCTGACTTATTAACTTTAACTAAATACATAACAACATATCTTTAAGGTATACAAGATACCAGATTTCTGGCTACCGGTGATCAAGTGGGAGCAATCAAATTTCTGCGTAACAGAGGAGACGGTTATATTGTGTCAGTTTTTTGTTGAATAATTTGATCAAATAGGTGGTGGTGAAGGAGGAGAGATGGCCGGGAACGAGTGGATAAATGGTTACCTGGAGGCGATACTGGACAGCGGCGCCGGGGGTTCGATCGAGGACAAGCCGGGTGCATCTACGGTGGATTTGAGAGAAAGGGAAAATTTCAATCCCACAAAGTACTTCGTCGAGGAGGTGGTAACCAGCGTCGACGAGACCGATCTCCACCGTACATGGATAAAGGTGGTCGCTACCCGCAACACTCGGGAGCGCAGCTCCAGGCTCGAGAATATGTGTTGGCGCATTTGGCACCTCACTCGCAAGAAAAAGCAGGTTACTTTCTCACCCAATTTACTCTACTCTTTCGTTTTAAATGGCGAAATGATAAGACAATTCTGGAATGGTTTTTGTTTTTGTTTGTTTAATTTCAATTTTTCCATTTATAATTGTTTTTGTCATCAGTGTCATTATTATTGGTTTTACTGCTACGCATCGCAGTTATTCAATGTTGAGACAATTATTTTAGTTGATTTTTTTCATTAAATTTATGAATCTATAAAATAATTGGATACGGGCAATGCTCTGTTTTCTTGGAAGTGATAGTTCATTCATAGTCCTGCTGCATGAGCCTCTCATTTGGTATTCCACTGTTAATAAATTGCATATGTTATAGTATCACCATGTAACCACGGCGATGATTGTCATGTGAGCAGCTCGAATGGGAAGAAGTGCAAAGAATATCGAAACGACGAATGGAACGGGAACAAGGGCGGAGGGACGCGACTGAGGACTTGTCGGAGGACCTATCCGAAGGAGAAAAAGGAGATGGGGTAGGGGAGCTGGTGCAGAACGAGACACCACCCAAGAAAACTTTCCAACGCAACTCTTCCAACTTGGAAGTATGGTCGGATGATAAAAAGGAAAAGAAGCTTTATATTGTTCTTATTAGGTATGTATACTTTCATACATCTCGAAGGACTGTCTCTTTTTTTTTCAAGGCATGTAAGGTACTAGTTTGAGGTCAATTTAGGGCGAGGAAGTTCAGTAGTGCATATGCAATTAGATGTATGAAACACTGTGTGTGGTATCAAGTAACTGCACTGCATATGATCAGATAGAACAGTGACATTCACTACGTGTAATAATATATCAAAGTATCATGTTCGGAGATTTAAGTCTGTTTTATTTTAGTAGTTCATCTTATATGGCTTCATGGTTATATTGATGCATTGTTAGTGTAACTTTTTTTTGTGACCAGTTTACATGGTCTCGTTCGTGGAGATAATATGGAGCTCGGACGAGATTCTGATACTGGAGGTCAGGTATATATTGTTTGCACTAGGAAGACATTTTTGTGTTACTCCTCTTAATAATATTGTGGCCATGTATTTACACACTGGAGTTCTTTATAGGTCAAATATGTAGTTGAACTTGCTAGAGCTCTTGCCAAGATGCCTGGGGTGTACAGGGTGGATCTTTTCACCCGTCAAATTTTATGTCCTGATGTGGATTGGAGCTATGGTGAGCCGACAGAGATGTTGACTTCGGGTGTTGAGGATGGCGATGGAAATGATATGGGTGAGAGCAGTGGGACATATATTGTAAGAATCCCGTTTGGTCCACGAGATAAGTATCTAAGGAAAGAACTCCTATGGCCATACATTCAAGAATTTGTAGATGGAGCTCTTGTTCACATTCTTAACATGTCAAAAGTCTTGGGTGAACAAATTGGAGAAGGGAAACCTGTTTGGCCATATGTCATTCATGGACACTATGCAGATGCTGGTGACAGTGCTGCATTACTCTCAGGTGCTTTGAATGTACCAATGGTTTTAACTGGACATTCACTTGGAAGAAACAAGCTTGAGCAGCTTCTTAAGCAGGGGCGTCAATCAAAGGATGATATTAACTCAACATATAAGATTATGAGGAGGATAGAAGGAGAAGAGCTAGCACTTGATGCTGCCGAATTGGTAATCACTAGTACCAAGCAAGAAATTGAAGACCAATGGGGACTTTATGATGGCTTTGATGTCAAGCTCGAAAAAGTTTTACGCGCTCGATCTAGACGCAGGGTTAACTGCCATGGGCGGTACATGCCACGGATGGTGGTAAGTACATGTATTTCTTGTGACCTTGTTATGTTTTCTTATCCTTTATTAGCCAAAGAGAAGTTATGAGAACATTGTTGGTTTAAAACAATCATTTATGTTCTTCACCAAGTCATTTATTATGATATCCTTTAGTAAAATATTTTTGTGACTTTTATGAAGGGGTAAAAGTCTGGAACTTTATACATAGCCTTCTGATTTGAGAGTTCAAAAATGTCATATTATACTCATTTCGAGCTTATAACAAGCAAGCCAAGTGTTTTATAGGTCATACCTCCTGGTATGGACTTCAGTAATGTTGTGATTCAAGAGGATACGCCTGAAGTTGATGGGGAACTTACGTCACTTATTGGTGGCATTGAAGGATCTTCTCCGAAAGCAATTCCAACAATATGGGCTGATGTGAGTTGGTGTCGTCTTTACTTGCAGTTGTACATTTATAATTACATGTGTCTTTGCTGCTTGTTCATGATGAACACTATTTCACTTTCAGGTAATGCGATTCCTTACGAATCCCCACAAGCCAATGATTTTGGCTTTGTCTAGGCCTGATCCTAAAAAGAATCTTACGACTCTTTTGAAAGCCTTTGGAGAATGTCGTCCATTGAGAGAACTTGCGAATCTTGTTAGTACTTTGCTTTTTACTATATCGTATTCATCCATTGATGTTGAGATATCATCTTAACAAGCTAATATATTATCTTGCAGACACTGATAATGGGAAACAGGGATGACATAGATGAGATGTCTGGAGGAAATGCAAGCGTTCTAACCACAGTTTTGAAGATGATTGATAAGTATGACCTTTATGGCCTAGTTGCCTACCCAAAGCATCACAAGCAAGCAGATGTTCCGGAGATTTACCGGCTTGCTGCAAAAACAAAGGTCTATTGGCATTACTTCTTAGAATTTTTTGGTTTGGATTTTGGTAAGATGATTATCTGTGGACATGACTTTGTGGCAGGGAGTGTTCATCAATCCAGCATTGGTTGAGCCTTTTGGTCTTACATTAATTGAGGTAAATTTCTTATATATGTAAGAGTATATGTGAATGCTTATACATTTGCTAGATTAAGCACCTATTGCTGAAAGAGTTCATATATCAATGGATGCTTTACTTGGCAAAATGCAGGCAGCAGCTCATGGTCTTCCAATGGTGGCTACCAAAAATGGAGGACCAGTTGACATTAATCGGGTAAAGATGAGCTTCATCTTTGTTACATGATATACGTGTTGGTTGCATTTGGTAACTATCTTTTCTAAGCATTTTGATCAGAGAAGTTGATAGATAGGAAAGCTAGTGTTGTAGTTATTAGTTCATAGTTTTGGAAGTTCAATTTGTGATATTTGATGATCTTTAATAAATTGCAGGCTCTGAACAATGGTCTGCTGGTGGACCCTCATGACCAACACGCCATTGCTGATGCATTACTAAAATTGGTGTCAGAGAAGAACTTATGGCATGATTGCAGAAGGAATGGTTGGAAGAACATACACCTCTTTTCGTGGCCAGAACACTGCCGCACATACTTGACAAGGGTAGCAGCGTGCCGGATGAGACACCCTCAGTGGCAAACCGATACTCCTGGGGATGAGTTTCCAGCTGAACAGTCATCTCTTAATGATTCCCTGATGGATGTCCAAGATATGTCCCTCAGGCTCTCCATCGATGGAGTCAACGGATCTGTCGATTACTTGGGTGTAGGTGGCGGTGGTGGTGGCGGTGACCTTCAAGATCAAGTGAAAAATGTTATGAGCAGGATGAGGAAGCCAGAAGTTTCACTGGAAGAGAATGAATCTGGGAAGCCTGAAGTTGGGGTGAGCAAGTATCCCTTGTTAAGGAAGAGGCGTAGGTTGATTGTTATAGCCCTTGACTGCTATGACAACAAGGGAGAACCTGAAGGCAAGATGATTAAGATTCTTCAGGATATAATCAAGGCCATTCGCATGGACTCATTATTTGCAAGAGTATCAGGAATAGCCATATCAACCGCCATGTCATTGTCTGAAACCCAGAGCTTCCTAAAATCAGCAAAGCTTCAAGCAATAGAGTTCGATGCATTGATTTGCAGTAGTGGGAGTGAATTGTATTATCCTGGTACTTATGCTGAAGGAGATGGTAAGCTTTATCCTGATCCTGACTATGCCACACATATAGACTACCGATGGGGTTGTGAAGGTCTAAAAAATACTATATGGAAGCTGATGAATTCAACTGAAGGTGACAGTATTCAATCCAAAAGTAAGCAGTCAAGCCCCATCCAAGAAGATGATAAACTGAGCAAAGATCATTGCATCACTTACACGATCAAGGACCCCAGCCGAGTAAGTATTCATCATTTCGGTTCGAAACTTACAATTCTATTATATATCCTAACTGTGCATCTTTCTAGGTAATGAGAGTGCAGGACCTGAGGCAGAAGTTAAGGATGCGAGGTCTTCGTTGCCATCCAATGTACTGCAGAGCCTCAACGCGAATGCAAATCATTCCTTTGCTTGCTTCGAGAGCACAAGCACTCAGGTACACTACTACTCTTTAACTCAACCCAATATATCTTACATGTAAATATATTCCATTCAAATCTGGCATGTTTCTTATGTAACCATGCTTGGATGGTTCTCTGGGAAAAAATCTAGATACCTGTTTGTGAGGTGGAGACTGAATATTGGGAACATGTTCGTGATACTTGGGGAAACTGGAGACACTGATTACCAAGAAATGATATCAGGAGCCCATAAAACCATAATAATGAAAAATGTGGTGAAGAAAGGGTCGGAAGAATTGATGAGATCCGAGATTAGAGAGGATATGGTGCCAAAGGATAGCCCTCTAGTTGCGTTCATGAAGGGAGATGCCACGTCAGAGGACATAGCCACAGCTCTCAAGCAGGTGTCTAAGGCTACTGCTGGAATGTGAAGTGAAGTTTCTTCTTCTTTATATACATAATAATTACAAATACGATGGTGGTATATATATAAAATCAAACATGTAGTAGTCATTATTGTCTACACTAATTTTGTTACTTAACGATGATCCTCCCCTATTTTTGCCACAACAAATGACTATTAGATAACTTGTATTTCTTCTTAGATGACTCACGTATGCACCACGATGTTTTTATGTCTTATGCCCTCTTGCGGCAAAAACTACATGTCTTTTCCAATCTATAATATTTTTTGTACCACGCACTATGATGACCATATTATTAATTAGGATACATAACGAGTTCAATAAATTAAATAACCGCATCGGAGAAACTAAAAGCTATGTGGGCATTGTCGCGTAGATTGTTCATCTACTGTCATATTCCCCCTCATCGTTACACATCCAAGAGAAAAATAGTTCACCAATTGACATATGATAACAGTGACTATTTAAGATCCTAAACTTTGTGTCATCTATTACAACTTCATCTCGAAGGACTTGAGCCACCGTAAGAGAATCCACTTCACATATAGTAGCATAAATTTAGTAATCAACACATCGCTTGAAGCACCGTAAACCCCTCGCCCTTCGTGCACCCTGTAACGACCACATGGAGCCATACAATATCATAGTAGATTACCCTCATCATCACGGAGCACTGCTCCGAGCACGCCACTAGCGGAAGCAAAATGCTTGTTCCCAAAATCCGATGTAAACTTCACCATGAGTGTGATCTTCTCTTTACCTCTTCCTATTTTGATTATGAAGTAGATGTCTGGTAGTCAAACGTGTCATCAACCTTTCCATCTTATTTATTTTTATATCCATTCTTTTTTTGTTAAAGATAGCTCACGCCGGGAGATTTCAAAATAGCAAAAACACAGCAATACTAATCATCAACGCAGATTTCGAGATCGATCTCCATACAACTTGAAAAATATTAAAAAATAAATATTGAAGTGCCACACCTTGAAAAGAAGACTCTTACCAAGTAAAAACGAAAAATTGTTGAGAGCTAGGGTTTTCCGGCGATGACCGCGCATTGATTTTCGTAGGAGGTTGTGTTTTCTCCTCGCATGAGGGCGTTCTTGACTGTAAGGCAATTGTTTCGTTGAAATCTCTCTTGCTTCTCTGGTTTTTTCTTTCATATTTACCTTGAATCCTCACAGGTTCTTAAGTTTCTTCTAACGGCTCATATTACTCACATGAGAACTGGGGTTTGATCTCTATCTTGAGAGAATTTCTGTCGCTTTCAAGCTTTTCTATTAGGGTTTTGCTCGAAACCCTATCGACGATCAACTAAGAACTTCTACAATAATTGTGGCCGATGTTGCAGATATGCCACTCGTATGGCAGCCAGGGCGAGAATTCAGGATCGGGCGCACCGACTGATCAAGGAGCTCAAGGCCTCTATGACTCTAACCTCTCTTAGCGAGCCAATAAGGATGACAAATCTAAACTGCTAGGTTTTTTATTTCACTTTTATTTTTGTTTGTCCTGTCTTTTGGATTTTAGACTCGGTTTGTTTTCTTTGTTTATTTTTCGGTTAGTACACTATTTAGTAGGTCTTTTTTTCGTTTTCTTTGCTCGCCCAGTCAATCCGGTTGTAGCGGTCGTACGAGGTTTAGTTTTTGCAGAACGATCGTCCCCATGCAAATCCACATTAGGTGGATTGCCTTCCATTGGTTGATGACAGTCCTTCATTATAACAATGGACTCGGCCAAACTTTAGCAACGGAAATTCACCGATGACGGTGCGCTTTGACGAAAAAAAAAATTTACCACAAATTTCCGTTAAATATAACGGATGAAAGATACTGAAAAACACGAACGAGTTCATGCTATAATTGTAACTTTTGAAAAATATGTGTCAGAATTATATAAGTTATATGACCATAGGGATTTAGAAGGTAAAAAGTTGATTATTATAAACAAAACTATAGGAAGGAGCCGGAATGTGTTTTCTAAAACCCTTGGGTCGAGAATTTCATCTCTTTGCGGCGCGGTCTCTTACCCTAGCTAAGCTTCCTCCATTCCCACTTGTAATAGCTTTGCAGACAGCAGCGCCGAGACGAATTAGCATAACTTCAGCGAGTTGAATTAATGGCAGATCACTCAACTGCCGACCACCGGAAGGCCCCCAAGCTCCCGGTTCCTGGACAAAAAAACATCCTCATCACCAGCGCCTTGCCATACGTCAATAACGTCCCTCATCTCGGAAACATCATCGGATGTATAATTCCCACTCACTTTTCTCCATCTCTATTTATCTTCCTTGGAACGGATATTGAGTTTTTGAGCTGTAGCTGTTTGTCTCTTCCACGATTTCAGTTTCATTAGATTGTTAATTCAATGAATTTTGTTTCCTCGCAGGTGTACTGAGTGCTGATGTGTTTGCCCGGTACTGTCGGCTGCGAGGTTACAATGTCATTTACATCTGTGGAACTGACGAGTATGGGACTGCTACGGAGACCAAAGCCTTGGAGGAAAAATGCTCTCCTAAGGAAATTTGTGACAAGTATGAATTTTTCGTTTTCTACTGCATCCTTCTTGAAAGCTGATCGGTTTGTTTCTACTATGGTTTTACTTAGTTGATGTGATGATGTTTTACCCTTTCCAGATACCATGCAATTCATCGGGAAGTTTATGAGTGGTTTAATATCAGTTTTGATGAATTTGGGCGCACCTGCACTCCACAGCAGACTGAAGTCTGTCAATCTGTTTTCAAGAAACTTCTTGAAAACAACTGGCTTTCTGAGAATACAATGCAACAGGTATCTAATGCTTATTTTGTTTCAGTCTTTGGAGGAAAACTGTATTTGTTCTGGTTTGCTGATTGATTCTTCATTTCCTACTGGGTTCAGCCGTATTGCGACACATGCAAAAGGTTCTTGGCTGATCGCTTTGTTGAGGGCACTTGTCCAACTGAAGGCTGTAATTATGAATCCGCAGGAGGAGATCAGTGTGACAAGTGCCAAAAAGTTTATAATCCAGCTGAGCTGAAGGATCCCAAGTGTAAGGTAAGGATTTTACTTTAATTGTTTTATCATTGTCTGAAGTGAATGTTTGTGCTGGAGTCAGTTTCAGCTACTCTGATGGGAGATACCCTTTATGAGTTCATATCGTATCATTTCTGTAAGCCTAAGCATGTTGGAATATCTCCCTCTAGATACTCCTATAGACTTGATTGAAAGACATGGAGATACCCTTTGTTCTGCACTTCTTGGACCGTCTATGTTCTGAATTCTGTGCCCCAATGTTTCCAGAATCATAGTCTCAATCTATTCCTTCTCATATTGAACAGGTTTGTCGTAACACTCCACGTATTCGGGAGACAGATCACTTGTTTCTTGAGCTTCCCTTGCTAAAGGATCAACTTGCGAAATATATTGAGGACACGTCTTTAGCTGGATCTTGGAGCCATAATGCCATCAATACAACCAATAGCTGGCTCAAAGATGGGTTGAAACCACGTTGTATTACCAGGGATTTGAAATGGGGGGTTCCAGTTCCACATGAGAAATTTAAGGACAAGGTCAGGCACCATTTTTCTAGCTTCTTATGGATTTTTATATACTTTATTATCTTTTGTTATTCTTTAAATATTTGAAATTTAATGTCAGCTGTTGAACATGTTCATGAGTTTGACAACCTTGTGTCATGTTTCTACCAGGTTTTCTATGTCTGGTTTGATGCTCCTATCGGATACGTATCAATCACAGCATGCTACACCCCGGATTGGGAGAAATGGTGGAAGAATCCTGCGAACGTTGAGCTGTATCAGTTTATGGGAAAGGACAATGTTCCCTTCCACACTGTATGTACAGTTTTCCTATTATATCAACTCTAGATGAGGAAATTGTAAAACCTAGTATAAGTCCTATGTTCTTATTCATTTTCTGGTAATAATTAAAATAAAATAGAACTTGTGGTAACTATTCAATTCTGGATTGGAATCAGTGTAAACTCAGTTCTCTGTTTCCTGGCTTCATATACGACATAGATGTATGCAAATAATCTTTATGGGAAAAGGAAAGAAATTTAAAAACATGTTTAGTCTCAAATAACCATGTGGGTTAGGAAATCACTCAGGTTACTATATGCCTACTACTCCGGGCTTAAATTTTTGCATAACGCTAGAAATGGTCATCAGCATAATTTAATGGGGCAAGGCAGTAGGTCTTCACGCAGTTTATCTTCTATCTATGCTGTGTAGTTCACCTTCTGAAGACTTATCTCTTTATGTCAGATTATGTTTCCTTCTTCACTTATTGGAACTGGTGAAAATTGGACTATGATGAAGACTATAAGTGTGACAGAGTACTTGAACTATGAATCAGGTTGGTAAACAAGCGGTTGAAAGATATTGTTTTTACCTCCTTTTTCTTATCAACTGCAATTTTTCTTAAACTGGCATGGATTTACTGAAAAAATCTTGGACTGTATATGCAGGGAAGTTCTCAAAGAGTAAAGGGATCGGAGTTTTTGGAAATGATGCGAAGGATACTAGCATTCCTGTTGAAGTATATCGATATTATTTACTGGCAAACCGACCCGAGGTTATTGCAGTTTAATATTCTCTGCTGACTATTCTGTGATGAAATATTAGCAATTGGTGATTCTTATGTCCATGTGAATTAGGTATCTGATACACTTTTTACGTGGTCGGATTTGCAAGCCAAACTTAACAACGAATTAATCAACAATCTGGGGAATTTCATCAACAGAGTCTTAAGTTTTATTGCCAAACCAGAAGGTATTCTGCTGCTCAGAAGTTCTTCACTTTTAGGCTTGTAATATATTAGAAGTGGTGCTCGCATACTATCTGATAAGAATCCATGTAACTGCAAAACTAAAAGCTTCATTCTTTTTGTGCCACTGACATGGTTGAATTTGGTCTTGGTTGTTATGTGCATTAGCTCATCTTTCTTCTCATTTAGAGTTATAACCCGTTCTGCTTCAGTGATTTTTCTTTTTCTCACCGTCCCCAATTTCTGAAGTTCTTTGTGTTTCTTTAGCAGCAGAGTATGAAATAAAAATTCCTGCTTTAGATCACTGGAAGGACTTATAAATGTCAGTTGTCAGTTAGCATACTTTTATGTATGTATCCATAGCATATGAATTTATTTATTTTGATTTCTTGGTTCCTATTTCTTCACCTCATAAACATACCTATAAATTATCAATTGGTTGTTGAAACAAAATTATGTCAAAGAGGTAAAGAAGAAAGAACTTGTCTAGCTTGGTGATTAGTGTTTACCAATTATTACCTCGTTGTTTTGATTTGATGCTAATTCAAATTCAATAGCAAATTTTCATTTGTATTAACCTATCATTTAACTTTATGGATGGTGTCCTCTGGCTCTACTCCATTGGCATATCTTGTGTCCAGGTACTGGATATGGTTCAATCATCCCAGATGCTCCAGGTGCAGAGTCACATCCATTGACAATGAAATTGGCTGAAGAAGTTAGCCGACTTGTGGTCCAATATCTAGAAGCCATGAAGAAGGTGGGAACTTTATTCTGGACTGTTTTCCATTGCGAACAATAACGATTTCTGATATGCGTTTTCATATTTCATAGGTCAAACTGAAACAAGGGCTTAAAATAGCCATGAGCATTTCAAGTGAGGGAAATTCATATCTTCAAGTAAGAATGATATGTTTAGCAGCTTTAATAGGAAGTAATATATCTTCTTACGTTTTTTCGGTACAAGACTTGGCTGTCTAATTTTATACCCTATACCAATATCGGTGTAGGAAAGTCAATTCTGGAAGCTTTACAAGGAAGACCAACCTTCCTGTTCCATTGTGATGCGGACCTCGGTTGGATTAGTATATCTTCTTGCATGTTTACTGGAACCTTACATGCCATCCTTCTCTCTTGAGGTAACTGAGCTTGTTGTGCAGCTAACTTTGTGAAGCTCTTGAACAACTTGTATTTAGGCCGTCTAACAATTCTTTATCTGATTGCTATTCTGATAGTTTCTTCACTATTGTTGTACAAGGTTTTCAAGCAGATCAATTTGCCTTTTGAACAAGCTTCACTCTCTGAGGAAAAAGGAGACATTGACAAGGCTAAAAGGCCTTGGCAGATCATTCCTCGTGGTCATAAAATTGGGACGCCAGAGCCTTTGTTTAAGGAACTAGTAAGAATTTTTTAATGTTCAGGATATCCAGACTTGTCGGACAGATTTAATGTTTGTGAGTTTAGGGAGTTTGATTGTGGATAGGAATTAGTAGGTAGCGTGCTCTGTTGTATTTTTGTTTCGTAGTTTTGCGATGACTACCTTTTTTTTATTGCCCTTTATCTTCTTTTTGTTTTCAGAAAGATGAAGAGGTGGAGTTGTACAGAAACAAATTTGCTGGGAGTCAGGCTGATAGGTTAGAGAAGGCAGAGGCAGAAGCTGGTAAGGTTGCTGCACAATTGAAGAAGGCAAAAATTTCAGGTTAGCTAAAAACTCTGAAATTTGTAAGTGTAATAAGCACGTCCAATGGTATCTTACATCTCTTCCTTTTCCAACAGATGGTGTGAAAAAGCAACAGAGTAAAAAACCGGCTGCAGGTGGCAAGTCAAAGGGAACAGCTGAGGCCGAAATCACCATTACAAGACTGGACATCCGTGTTGGCTTGATAACAAAAGCACAGAAGCATCCTGATGCGGACTCCCTCTATGTTGAAGAAATCGATGTGGGTGAAGCAGAACCGAGAACAGTGGTCAGTGGACTTGTCAAGTACATACCTCTGGAAGAGATGCAGGTATGTCTGGATAAAGAGCATGACCCCATTATGATGATAATAAAAGAGAGAGTGGTCGGTTTTAGATAAAACTACATGACTTACACTATGATTCCAATCTGAAATGGTAATGTGCGTTTTCAACAGAACCGTAAGGTGTGTGTTCTCTGCAACTTAAAGCCAGCAACCATGAGGGGAATCAAGTCACAGGCCATGGTTCTTGCTGCTTCCAACAGCGACCACACCCAGGTTAGCATGACTTTTCGTAAGAAACCTGAAGATAATGGTATGTTGTGAAAACATTTACATTGTAGGAGGGTATAATGAATGGAATAATTGCTATGACACTACAGGTTGAATTAGTAGAACCACCTGAATCTGCTGCTGTGGGGGAGAGAGTGAAGTTTGCTGGGTTTGAAGGGGAGCCAGATGAGGTACTAAACCCAAAGAAGAAGGTGTGGGAGACGCTGCAAGTGGACTTTAAGACTAACGGTGATTTAGTTGCTTGCTTCAAAGATATCCCGTTCACGACATCGGGAGGAGAGTGCAAGGTTGCCACCATAAGTAATGGTACCATAAGGTAAACAAACAGGTCTAGATGGTTTACTACCCCATAACATAGGACACAGCATTTGGTTGTCCAGTTTTTGTCTCCATTTTGATTGTAGAACATCAACTCTTTCCCTTCAGAAACTATCTTTACAGGGAAAGGCAAGTGTTTCTTTCTTTGTTTTCCTACTTGTATTGGCAGGCAGTGTGTATGCCTCAGAATTTCTTACTGCATGAAAAATTTAATTTTATTACCGAGGGAAAATGGATTTGAATGCTCATTTTCAGTAAGGAACTTGATTTTGTTCTTCTCTTCTCTTCTCTTCTTTCTCCTCCGCAAAGCCTGTGAAATTTGTTTGGTAAGTAAACTGTGGCCAGTAATTGGGTATTTGGACGGAGGTATTTTGGCAGCGGCAAAAATCCCACAATGGACAATGAACGTTTGGCGGTGATGACGACCCAAGTACATGGGATGGATGTTGGTTAGTCAACGCCGTAAGTCCAATGACATCAGTTAAAATTTCGGCAGTGGAAGTTTAGTGACGGTGGCGAAAGCAACTGCCGACAATGGTGGAAAGATTTTTCGCAACACTGGTGACTAAGCAAAATTTTAGTAATTACGAATTTTCAACAATGGAGACAGAAGTTTGGCGATCACGATGGAGGTCGGACGACCACAGTGGAAGTTCATAAATGACGGCAGATGTTCAACAACAAGGGAAATCTGACAATAACGGGAGTTTGGATGTTAATCACATTCACATATTCGGCCCAAAAAAAAAAAGAAAAAAACTTTACAATCTATAAATAGAGCAGTGGGGAAATTAAGCACCCTCTACGTTCTTGTAATTGTGTTATCATAATAATGGGTTCAGATTCTCCTGAGAAGCTCCCTTTCATAGATTTCTCAAACCAGCTAGGACTAAAAGCAGGCAATCCCGACTGGGAAATCCTGAGATCGCAAGTCCGCGGAGCACTCGAAGAGTACGGCTGCTTCGAGGCATCCTACAACAGGGTTTCCACAGACCTCTGCAGCGATGCAGTCACATCTCTGGAAGAGCTTTTCAGCCTTCCTTTACCCATCAAACTGCAAAATGCTTCCAAGAAGCCCTTCCATGGCTACGTAGGCCAGTATCCTCAGGTTCCACTCTACGAAAGCATGGGAATCGATGACGCCAATGTCCCCGAAAAGGTTGAAACCTTGACCACTACCCTCTGGCCACAAGGAAATCCGAATTTCAGGTAAATAATCCGATCCTACTTTTATTAGGATGTTGCTATGTATTTTACTATACGCAGTCTGTATTTTACGTATTTGGCAGCAAAACCATCCAGCTGTACTCGGAGCAGGTATCGGAGTTGGACAAAATGGTTAGAGAAATGATTGTTGAAAGCTTTGGACTTGAGAAATACATGGAGGAGCACTTGGATTCAACAAATTACCTACTGAGAGTCATGAAATACAAAGGGCCTCAAACCCCTGAGACGAGACTTGGTCTGAATTCTCACACCGACAAGAATATAGTGACCATATTGTATCAGAATCAAGTTGAAGGACTAGAGGTGCAAACCAAAGATGGCACATGGATCAAATTCCAACCATCCCCAACCTCTTTCATCGTCATGATTGGCGATTCACTCAACGTGAGTGCCTTATATATATATATATATTAATAGGAGAAGTTTGTGTTTGATTATCAATTATTCACGTATATTTATGTTGACTTTTTTTTATTAGGCGTGGTTGAATGGGCGGCTCCATTCTCCAATGCATCGAGTGATGATGAGTGGAAACGAAGCGAGATATTCGTTGGGGTTATTTTCAGTGCCGAAAGCTGGGTATATAATAAAAGCACCGGCGGAAATGGTGGACGAACAACATCCATTGTTGTTCAAGCCATTTGATCATGTGGAGTTCCTGTCCTTTTACTACTCTCCAGCTGGCCAAACAGCACCTTCAGCTTTGAATGCATATTGTGGAATTTGATGATCTCTTCTCCAATCATTTCTGGATTATCATCTATAAATAAATTACTATTTTCCCTATCGGTTGGTGTGTGTGTTTGTGATATATTTGTTTTCTTTGTTCAATTCTGAATAAGACTTGTACTATAATATATTGAATTTATAGTTTATCGGGACCCATTTATGAACAATAAAGATATATCATGTTAGCAATACCAAGTGTCATGGATTCCATTAAGACAAACCTACTATAGACTCTTAACCTTCACCACCAAAATACTTTATTCCCAACTTTGAGAACAAAAAACCTGATTGGGTCGCTTGTTCAGCCAGGTCGGACGATCTTGCTCGAAAATGGGTTCAAACTCTCTAACACTTTCCTTCCGCAATGAGATCAGTGGGAAAGGCGGAATTAGAGAGTGGCCCGAAAAGTCCAGACTAATTGTATATTTCCATCATGATTTGGCCATTAATAAGTGGTTGTTGTATATCAGAAAAGAAAAGCCAACTTATTTAGTTATCATGCCGGCTTAGAAGAAGCTTGCTATGCCCATGATCATTTTCTTGAAACAGCCAACCCTTATATAAAAAGGAAGAAAAAGCATCATTATATAGCGTACAGCATCCATGCATCAGATTCAGAACAAACAAATTCTACAGAAAGCAGTTCAACATTGCCTAGGTCAGTAGGTTGTATATATATATACAACGACAGACTTTACACAAGAATAGGGTTGGAGAAGTACATGAATGAATATGTTGAATCCGTTATTTTTAACATGAGGGGTATAAGGTACGAAGCACCATCTCCAGCTGCTGCTGCTGATGATGGAGGCGCAAAAGTGGGACTGGACTCTCACATGGACCAGGGTTTGACTGCTTTACTCTACGGGAATGATGTCCATGGACTTGCCAACTATTCTGAGGATTCCTTCATTGTCATTCTCGGCGAATCCCTTCACGTACATAATTACCTACTCGTCATCTTCAATCTATTATTACGTCTGCCAAACAGGTTGTAGCATACTACTGTTGTTGGTATTTGGTATAGGCATGGACAAATGGTAGGGTGTATTCTCCATACCACAGGGTGAGATTGAAAGGAAAGGAAAGAAGAAGAAGATACACATTCGGAATGTTCTCAGGGTTCAAGCAAGGCTACACTGTCAAGGGTCCAGAGGAAATGGTGGATGAACATCGTCCTTTGCTGTAAAAGCATTTTGATTACAACAAGTTCCTCGAGGTTCGCTTGCAAGAAACCCAGAACACTTACAACTCCTCTTCCACTGCTAACTACTCTCCCATCAAGACCTATTTCGCTGCTCGATCTTATATATTATGTTTGTTTTCTCCCATGCATCAAAATTAAAGTGCACTCTGTACTCTAGATAATTAATGATCTTGCTTCGATTTGCTATGGACGCTCCATTGTGATATGCATTGTGATAGATAATTAATATCCTCTTATTGCTCAATAAAATACTTCACTGCAATTCAGTATTTTCTGCAGAAAGATCACAAACTTTCCTTTAACCTACAACCGATCAACGACCACCTAATCTTGGGCTAACAAAAAATAGACAAATTGTACAATTGACAAAATTGACCATCATTGTGATAACAACGAATGGAATAATCATCCGACCACCTGAATCCATTACTCAAAATCAAGCATCATCTATAGCAGTGGGAAAAGCTCACCTCCACTCTGCTGGGTTGGCATCACAGCCACCAAGCGCAGCTTTCCTTGCTGGCACTGCTTCACTGGGTTCTTAAATAAAGTGATCATCGCATTGTGATTCCCTAAAAGTAAATGAAGAATGGTATAAGCATCACCTTTCTCAGCCGCAAATTGCCATTCTCTTGCTGATATGAAGAAAAAGTCTTTTCGTGCAGACTGTGTAGCTTTCACTTCAATATACTGCTGTTGCTCACCATGCTTAGGCTCTTTCACCAGCATGTCGTAGGGTAACCCAGTCTCCTGTGCTTCATTAACCCACCTTACTGCTTCTTTTCCATATTTCCCCGTCAAGTATCTGAAAGCAATCTGCTCCCCCGATCTTCCTGTTTCCATCGCTTGGTCACTGGAACCACCAGTTATAGCAAACCGATCTCTCCTGCCAAATCCAAACGAGAGCCGCTGAGCTTGATCTGGCATCACCTCATAGTGTGCGGGGTTAACTGTTCCATCCACGCCACCCGTTTGATTATACACAAGACTGAGATAGTCATTCACAGGTTCACAGCCCGGAGAAGTTGATGTCTCTGGATCATCTCTGATGGTCCAGTCGCAATCGCTAATGATAGCTACCTCTCCTTCTGTCAGTGTCATGTCAGCATCCTTCTCAATGCTCAGCGTTTTATTTCTGCTGTTACCTGCTGCATGAGGACTATAACCAGGTGCTGTCTTCCAATCTGCAGGAGGCCAATTCGATCTGAACCCAGCTTTCATCTGGTACTTCAATGATTTGGACCCATTTTCTATAGTTGAAGAGACTGTGTTGGATTTTATAAGCCTCTCCTCCTCATCTGTTGCCATAGAAACATCTGTTTGCAGGGATTCACAGTTTGCTCTTGAAGGTGGAGGGTAGAGAGACCACATAACTTCTTCCTCTGGCAACTTTGGTATCTTCTGGCAGTTCAGAATGAAGAACTCTGTTTGATCCACTGTGGAGCCAGATTCAGCCATGGTTGTGATCATGTGAAGAAAATTGGCCAGGTGTAAATCTGGAGTACCATTGAGGAATAAACGGGAAAGCTCCAGAAATAATGCATGTGCATCCGTCGTCACCGTGGAATACAGAGTTTCATCCTGAAAAAGACAAGTAAGAATAGCACCCGCTGCTTAAAAAACTGGATTATAACCCCAATCAATAATAGAACTGCTTTTTTAGACTTTTTCCCACAGTAAATTATGAGACTTTGGCTCTTCTATAACATCGAAAGAGAACCAACTTTATTGGCAACTCACAAGGGGGAGACGACACGAAGAGGGAAACAAATTTTTACCTGCAGAAGACAACTACATTCGCATCTGTTCTGAGATGAGGTCCCACAACGTTTTATTTCATTTTTGTAAAATAACTTCTCGACAACAACTACTTTTAGCTTCTTTATAGCTTCAAATCCATTTTTCTGTAGTTGAGCATAATTGTTGGGGTAGATGCTATACATATAGCGCTGAGCATAAGGAAGAGCCCAATGAATCAAAGAAGCTTTGAAACTAGAGTCTGTTGGACCATAGTATATTGCTTGCCGACTTATAACCTACAGTGAGAGAGCATTTGTTAAGAAGTAGAAGTGCAAATAGAATATGCACAAAGACCAACTATAAGACCTTCCAGAGAGAATTATCAAACAATAGAGACGGAACAATAGAGTTCACCTCTGAAAGTGCAGGTATCCCCAAGACTCTAAGGAATTCAGACACTTGCTTATGAAGTATCTCCTCCTCGTTGTCCTTAAGCTTACCAAAGTAAAGAAAATTGATGCTGTCCAGGTGTTTAAACTCTTTGCTTAACTCAGCGTTGTCACACCAACACACAACACCAAAAGAAGTATGCAACGACATCCACTTATTTGATGCAGTAGGAAGTATAGTATACTCAAGTTTCAAGAGACATTCTTTCAAGTGAATGAGATCTGCAGAACTTAATAAACCAGATTTGAATCCACTGCTCCATTTTGAAAAGACTTTGAAGACCTGCAAGGAAAAGAATGCTTACACCAGCAGCACTACATTTTTTAACTAGAATTCCTTTCGGGTAGGTCACTTACAGCACTAGCAGGGGCAAAAGGTGGTGCAAGAGTTGATAATTGCCTCAAGATATCAAGATAGCTACTGTAAGAAGGGGTTTCACATACACCACACTGGTTGACGAAAAAGTCATGAAGGCCTGGATAAATATGGCACAGTGTCTTATCCAAAGGATTTTGATGCATTGTTGTTGAGCTACGTTGCTGAAGGAGCTTCACTTGATGGAAAGCCCCTGTTGGATCATCCCAATAAACTTCTTCAGGACGCAAAAAGACACCTGACACCAGATTGTTATGCTTCGATGCTGTTTTGAAGGGAAGAAAAATGAAGGTTCCAGACTGGAATGCTTGTTGAACATTTTTCTTTGAGGAAACCAATTCTTCCGAGATAAATGAGTAAAACCTGGACATTTGCGATATGCTGGAGTAGGAAAAAAAAGAGGTTCAGCCCATTTGGATGTCGTAACACATGTTTAAAATAGATAGGGATCATAGTACCTAGCCTTGAAAGGAGTATTTGACTTTTGCCACAGTCCAACAATATTAAGGGCATCATCAAGACCGACTTTCGTCTTAAAGCCAATATCTGCTAGTAGAGCTGCACTGTTCACCTGTTTTAAGAAACAGTTTAACATAATATGTCAGAAACAAAAGAATCTACCAACAAAAACAAAAGAATCTACCAACAGATAAAAACTCCTCTCTAACAGTATGTTGCCACAACAATGTGTCAACTCCAGTATGTTATCTACGTAGTTCTACCAATGAAGTAGAACAGGACGTTAGCCAGGGGGTGAACGCTTGTCACTTGGGCAGAATCTTGAAGGTAACCCAACCAAGTGGTGCTTTACCGAACCAAGTTGTTTCACACCTCTCATAATGAAAAACTGCATTAAGCTAGAGCAGGAACAGAATCTTATCCTTTTCTTATAATTCAGGGAGGAATCTTATCTTAATATCACCAAGTCAAGAGCAATTAAATTCAATCTAACCTTTGGAGTAGCATATGGAGCGAAAGAACCCAAAATTGACCGTACAGTGTCACAGTCATGGAAAAGATCCTCGGGGTAGTGAAGCTCGTTATCCATGCTCGATACAACCCACTGAGAATCACAGAGACTGCTTATAAAGGTAGATCTGAAAGGTTTAAAATCATCACAGGCATTGCCATTGCAGAAACCACTAACTTTGTCACTGAAGCTCCCATCCCATAATGTATCAAGAATATCTAAGACATGTTCGGAACATTTTGCATCATCCCTTGTTGACAAAATAGAAAGCAGATGGACCAACTCCTTCGATTCCCAATCTTTGGCCATATAATCTGGAGAGATCAGCTTACCACCGCATAGCATTTGTTTGATAGTTGCACTAGATAGTTCAGTGATACTCCTTTCTGTTTGAACAACTTGAACAAAATCTGTAACACCAATCTCCATAAGGAACTCCCTCCACTTTGTCAACCCACCAGAAAGTGACTCAATGGACGGATGCTTCAAGTAGCTAATATCGACTTCATTCCACTCCATCTTCAAAACATCAATGAATTTCCGAACGTCAACAGGATTTCCAAATTCCCTGCTAAAATGAATTGGCGCCTCACCTAGCCGTTTATACCCATTATTCGTCAATATATAAGCGTTACTTTTCAACTTAGACATAATTGATTTCCTTTCAGTATGACACATATTGCAGCTAGATTGCATGTGAATCATCAGAAAACAAAGATAGTCCGTCATTGATTGGCTGTCTCTACTCGAATCGGATAGAGAGTTGAAAATATGCACTTTCATGATGTCATGTGCAGACAAAGGTTGGACACCAATTCTATGAAGCATTCTCACAATATTATGTGGAGAAGCCCCATCAGCAGCTGATGCTGAAAGGAGCCCAGGGTTAACAATCCTTAGCTCAGCATACAATTTTGGAAAGGTCTCAAGCCCAAGTGGCCCATGGAGTCCTGTACTCAGAACGTCAGAATGCAACCAAATAGTACCAGCATCACTGGAGCTGTATGTACCATCTGAAAGAGGTACAAATGGAAGACCTCGAAGGCTGTCCAAAAGACAATTTTCTGCATTAGATTTTGGTAGCATTCGATAGAGGACATCTAGCAACAAGGATAACCATCCCATACCCATTAACTGCAGCCCATTTCCTGTGCGACATAAGCATGTAGTGAATCTAATCAGAATTTCTGGTCCGTATTCAGTTATACCCAAAGCACTTGCAAGTGAATCGGGCAAAACTATGTTCCGGTCTAAGAATCCAATGCCAAGGTGCTCTTGCAGCAAGATCTCAGGAAGAAGAATGTGAGCTTCTTCATTCCAACCTCTGAGAACCTTGCCAGGCAAAACCATCTTTGTGGCATCTCCCTCGAGGAAGAGGCATTGTGTTCTCCTCAACTCCAGAGAGATAGCCCGAGGCAGACCAGAAAAGAACCCATGCACCTCTCCGACAAGTGGAACAAAACTCATATAAGCAGTCACAGCTTTTCCTGGTTTCTCCTTGAAACAAGAAAGGGCACAAAATGATTTCTCAGCAGCAACAAATAATAAAGGAAAGTTTGCCATCAACCATTCATTCCAGGGATTGTTCCTATCCACTTCCTCTCTAGATGATGTGAGTATAAAATCACCTTGCAGAATGAATTTCAGTCCATATGCTCTTAAGGGGAGGAAAGCAAACACTGGCTGTTGTTCCAAACAAGGGGTATAGTACATATTCTCCGACTCTTTGAGAGTAAATGCTATAGCAATTTCAGTTGCCTGCACTTTAGGTCGACTGGAATGAGCCTGCAGCTTCTGAGATGCTACAAGCCAGGTCATTTTATCTCCCCCCCATGAAACATTTACTATACCATCTCCCACAATTTCTTTTCTCATGATGACAAGCGAGTCATTAAGCGTGTTGCGGAACATGATGCACTTGAGGCGGTGAAGAAAGAGTAACAAGGATGGATGAAGATCCACAAACATTCTCATTGTCGTTTCTGCTGATACTTTGGACCGGAAAGGAAGAACAATACAAGTATTCCAGCAGTTACAGTCCAACTGATCATTGCCTCCAGAAACCAACCCACTATAGAAGTCAACATTGCAAGGAGGCACAACTGTTGGTAGAACAAAACCAATCTGTCCCACACTTATGTCAAATTTAATATGGAAACCATTGGAATGTATCTGAGGAGCATCCGAAACCTTCAAATTGATTAAATAACAGTCGTTAGAATGACTTCAGCATATTATAATTCAGTCAAATGTAGAGCCATTACAAAAGAATATTTGATATCTACATATAAAAAACAACCAAAGCCATCTTATATAAACATCCTATGTGTAATAATTATGTCCACCCGCAGATCGTATGATAGGACATACACATTTAAATCAATTACCACCGTGGTGTTTGAATAAATAAAAAGTAACTATCCTATTAATTGGTGCTTCTATAGTGGCAAAGGTTAGTAACGACTAGGGTAATCTGTGCACCAATGCAACTGGTGTGATAAACCAAGACGCTTAAAGTATCCGCTCATCTTCTACATGAAAATAATTATCTTGATTGTTGAACAGTCAATTTTGAGTACCCCGATAAGCAACATATAACTTCTGGGAAATAACGATATCACACCAAGACTATTAGTAAAGATATATTCAATATTACTATAATGAAAGACAAAACGTGTCATATCATTAAACGGGTTCCCAAAGAATTTCATGTCTTCAGTCTTTTAAAGTTTCGAACAAATACCATTCAAAAAGAATAGCAATAAGAATGTATAACAAGCAGAAAAGAATATGCAGAGAACACAGTTTAAGTATCCTTTACGCTATTGAGCCAGATTCACTCAGTTCATGAGCTTACCAGATGAAAAATTGACATTCTAACAAGGTATAGTTTGGCAAGAAGACAAGAATAGAAGAACAAACAAACCTACCCGAAACACTGATTTGAAGCCAATCCCTTTTTGCCCTATGTAACCAGCACCAGACCTTTTCTTGGTTGAATTACCAACATCACATAAAGCTCTGATGTTTTCAGGGGAAAAGCCATGCTCATTGTTCAAAACAATGATGCCAGACTCCTGAAGAATGAACACAAGGGTTGGTTCCGTGTTCTCTGGATATGTATTGTCATCAGCATTTTGAACCTGAAGCAACAACGTGAAATAGAGTAAGGTCTAAGTGCCATAAAACGAGAGGCTTCATTTTAAGGAGTTCAATTGAAAGATAAACACATAATACAATTTAGAATGCGTAAAATGACATTTATGATTTATCTTGTCAAAATTTGAAGGTCTTTGACAAAAGGCAACTACTAGAAACCTGAAATGACCATAAGAGGTTGACCTACTAATAAGGGGAAAGATTAAAACTACCAAACCTATCTGAGGTTGGACCATTGGACCATGACCTATAAATATTGACAAATATTTACAGATAAATGGACTACTACTAGCAATTAGCCCGTGATATAGATGGATGTACATCATCTTTTTTTCTCATTATTTATTACACTGCATGAGATCTCCCAGTTTTGTTTGGGAATCAAATAGTAATGGTTAACGCTGACTGAAACAAAAGATAATCATAGGACGAGGGACAACCAAGTATAACAAAGAGATGAAGACCTACTTCCAAAATAGAAAAACAACGGAAGAAGTAGGTTGACTGACCAGCTCAAGTAGAAAATGGGAATCTTGGGAATACAGTTCCTGTGAAAGACAGTGAAGTGCTCTCCCTAGACGAGCATGCTGTTTCGTTAACATATCACTCTCCAAACTTGAAAGATTTGGGCTTAGGCCAAATTCACTTCTCCTAATGCAGTCAATGACAGAAGCTGCATCCTTGTCCTTAACATTATTGCAATCTAGTCCTGACCCAACTGTGTGACTCGAGACTAATGCATTATCAACAGCAGGACTGGACTTAGTAACTCCATTACCGCATGAGAACTCCATAGAAGAAGCAAGTCGTTTTTCATTAGTTTCATCTTGCTTGCACCTTGGTTTTGTGCTCAACTCAGACCTGGAAACATCCATATGCAACGATTCAGAAATTTTGGGCAAGTGAGTGTAACCAACACCACATGTATCGTGATCTTTGACCCATTCCGATATATCAATGGACAGCCCTATTTCATGAAGCATGAGACGTTCTGCTCCACTGCATTCACGCAAAATAGCTGATGAAGCTTCAAAAGCTACAGACTGCATCCCAGTTAGTAAGACATCAGCTGCAAAACCACGGAACTCTGCAGGCAAATAGCCAATGCAGTCAAGGAAAAACCTTGAAGCAACAGAAACTGGAGTGTTAAGATCTTTAGATCCAGTCAAGGCAAACACTTGGTTATCTTCATACCCCTGAACATCCACACTCTTTGTTGGAATATTCAGAATGACACCAAATGCGTGGCAGGCATAGGATTTTAGAAGGGACAAAGGAACATGCTTCTCACCACCAGTCAATGAGAAAAACGATAACAATTCAACAGCAGTTTGGAAAGGTGATCCTTGAACCGCAGCCTCCAAGAATGTATCAGCAGTAGCAGATTGATGTAGTCTAATTACTTTTCCCTCTCTTGTGACAAGGCATATAAATTCTCTAGAAGCGACTTCCCTCCACAAAAAATCTTGGAGAGAGCCAAGTGATTGAGCAAACTTTAGGTCCCAGTGGGACCACAAATTTAAATCAGACATCATAGGAGCTTGGAGTAGAACATCAATAGCAGCCGTAACAGATGAAAGTGACATCTTCACACTACCAGAAGTTGCCAACCTGCTACTTTCACTGTGAGCCAACTGATCACAAACATGATGTGATTCTAGCAATGTTGCAGAAAACAGCACGCTGTTGGAGATGGCACTACTCTTATGTTTCTCCACAGTAGATAGAAAACGTTCACTGGAACAGTCTCCAGTAACATTGGCACTGAACGATGGGAATTGCCTTGCAAACATTGCAGAAATCATCTCTTTTGTAATGGGTTCATTTTGCCATAAATTGTTTGAAGCTTGTGAAACTAACAAAATTAGCTGGTCCTGGAGAATGCGAACGTCCAGAGGAGGGCTTTCACATGGTTCATTACCCAAGAAATTTCTCACTTCAGCAGGCAACAAGGAAACATTTTTCTCCAAGAAAACAAAGAACTCACCATGACCAAGAGAGTTGAATTCTATAACCCCAAACTGGCCAACCAACCAGTCCTCACAGCTGCAAAGCTTCTGCATAAAGATAAATCTATTTTTCACGCCAGACTTGCAGTTGCTCCAGAACTCATGATCAAGCTCACAGTACATGGCAAGTTTTGCAACAATGTCTTCAACTGAAATACCTGCAATAGAAATAAACAATAGTTTTTCATCAGGACTTGAGTGAAAAGGACTGTGGGTTGGACATAGAGAAGCAAACTAAGAAATGTTGACAGTTAAATTAGCACGAACATTTCATGGTTTTCCAATTCTGCTCAGAATTAGCAAGTGTGTCCTTACTTTCAGGTTTAACATCAACAGATGTGTATGTTTCTTCTGCATCAACATCGATGTTTTCATATCCCTGCGTATCTTCTTGGGTAATCGCTTGAAAAGTGTCATAAATGCTATCCCACATCCCAAGTTTTATAGAAGATACCTGAAAAATTATCAGCGTTGCTTCACAAGCCAAGATTTCAAATAGCAGGGTAACAAATACATACAAAAATAAGCATGATGGTTGTTCTATGTAATGGGAGTATGCGACAATCAAGTTTAAGTGTGCACAAAGACTGTTAAATAAGTAGAAACACAAAGACTGTTAAATAAGTAGAAAAGGTTTGTGTGAACTGGCAACCAAAAAGCAGGCAGACACAAAACGCCCAGCAAAAACTGTTAAGGAAGGAAGGGAGGGAAAACGTTCATTTGAAATAGAAGGACTTGGAACTGCAGCAAAAGTAGATGATCAGAAAGATTAGGAATGTGGATATAAAGAGAATCTACAAGATGAGGATACTCCATAGATGATAAGATACGCCACAAGTAGTGAGTTGAAAATGAACTTACAGCAACATTAAGCAAACCAATGAAAGGCTGAGACAGAATTGTCGCTCTGATGCTCTGCAGAATATTCTGTAGTTGTTAAAACGGTACAGTTTAACGATCATGTTAGCTGTAGACAAATCCTAGAGGTTAGCTAGTTGTTCGTTTACTAGTAGTGAAAGGACTGTACCTAAAACTCCTATAAAAAGAGTTGTATTTTTGTATCATTGTATCAACTGAGTAATAAAAACATATTTTGACTCTTACCTTCCGTGTTCTCCTCATTCGTCTAGCAATTGTCTTGCAATCTGTTGTTGTCTTATACTCTGCTGGGTTGTAGAACTTTAGCATATTATCAAGAACCTAGAAGCTCAAGAAAGTGTTTCAAAAGTCCACACTGAAATGGAATCCGTATAGTATAATTGAACAAATATTTAAATTGCAGAGAATAAGTTGTGATAGAAGTACCTTGTCAACAGAGTATTTGTTGCATGCCTCTTTCCAAGTTACAATGAACTTTTTTATGGTGTTATCAGATAGTAAATCAGAATCGTCAACGGAAGTACTAGCCTCATTCATATCAGTTTGTTTTAACTTTTCAACTTTAAGAAATTTAGAGGGTGCAAACACTACGCCTTTTTGTAGCAGACGTTTCCTTTTATGACTAAGTCCAATACTTTTCCCATGACCAGCCTGAGAAGATTGTGAAACATCACTTTTCAAGCCCAGCCGCGACCTCTCCTCGGTTGCAGATGGATAAGGGCAACTATTTACACGAAAAGAGCCACTAAGATCTTGTGATGCTATCTTCAAATGGCCATTGTGACTATGTGGCGTCATTTCATTTTTCTCAAGACAATCATCACTTTCTTCATCCTCGGAGCTTGATGAGCCAAAGCGAATGTGCTTGCCGCAAAAAACCTTCTGTGAAGAGGAAAATGATTCTACACGCTGACATATAGCAGAAAAACGTTCCTCCAAGTTATTCAAGTTCTTGTGGTGGTTTACCGAAGGTTGCTTCGTACTTGTATTATCAGAAGTCTTTACAAAACCAATCTTCCATCTCTTCATTGCCTCATCTTCGGACCTCTTTGCCTCCCGTATAAAAGAAATATAGATCCTGAGTTGACACGATCAAAATAAAGCTAAAATCAAGTTTGGTCGGAAAGAAATAAAAAGGTAACTGTTTTCTCACTACACTAGGTTCCCCCTCCCCCTCTGTCCTTTAAAGCAAATATTTTCATCTGATTTCTTGAAAGAGACTGTCCAAATTCAAAAGCTGCAGCAGAAAATCAACATGCTTATTTACTCTGCCCCAGGTACAAGTTACTAGAGACATTGTATATACTCTAGAACTCTTAAAACGGGGTGCTATCAAATGGAAAAATCATAATTTGTGCATATGCTGCTGCGTTGAATTTCAATAGAGCTCTTCCCACTGTCTTTGCAAATAAAAAAAGTTTAATCAAGTGAAAATTTCAAGATCAGTGGGATCATCAAAGAAAAAATGAACAAATATGGGAAGGGAAGAGAAGGGAATCAGGAAAAAGGATTTAGAAAGCAATACAGGAAAATATGTATGTACACAATTTATGAATACCAACCCCAAGTTCTGAATACGGACTCCAAGCTTTGCTTTATCCACAACAGATCGTTTCTCAGCTATGAAATCTAGAAACTCATCAACGTTAATTTGTCTCTTTTTAATAGAATCCATGAACTCATGAAGGTCAGAAATTATGTCCTCCCTAGTAATCTGAAAGACTTCAGTAACATTTGAATCGACGAAATAATGCAACACAAGAGGATGTTGCAGCAGAGGGCCCAAATCAAGACCTTCAAACAGCTCAACACCCTCATTCTGACAAACTGCCACTTGCAGGTCGTACAATGATGTTATCCTCCACACTGCAACAAAGCAATGGATGAAAGCATTTACCTGATAAGACCATAAAGCAAGTGAGAAATTATGTGTGAAAAAATACTGGGGTACATCTTTAGGTGATTTTTCCAAGTAATTACCTTCCCTTCAGTAAGAATAAGCCTGTGCAGAGACGGTATCTCCTGCATCCTAAACCCTAAAGATTCCCATGAATCAACCTGCAAAGTTAACAATACATTCTGCGAAACCTTCCAGGTCGTAACTCCCTCCCCAGCAGCGACAAGGTCTTGCCTTGCCTTCAGTGTTGCCCGGTCAATTTTCTCAAGCAGCTGCTTACTTTGTTTCATTTTCATCGGCTTGGCTTTCTCGAAAGGAGGGGCTGTTGGAAGTGTCTGCTTAATAGTGGTCAAGTCTTCAGGCTTTTGCTCGGATGAGCTGCTTGTCTGTGGCGGAGGCGGTGTCCGCGTCGACATTGGCGGAAGAGCAGAGAAGCTATTAGGGAGTGGCTGGTGGTGAGGGTGGTTCTGGAAACCGAAATTTGGAATTGGACAATTAGGGTTCTGAGGGACGAAGCTTTGTTGGAAAGCGAAGTTCTGGAGAAAATTATTGGCGAGGGTTTGAAGAAACATATTCTGCAGGTGGGGGTTGAAATTAGGATCCATGTCCGCAGGATGAGCTTGCATATGCGGAACTCCTGGCGGTGGTGGTGGCGGCTGCTGAGAGTATTGGCCGCCACTAGAACGGCCGGTAGGCCGGAAGGAAGGACGTCGTCCGTCCATTAAAGAGAGAAGAAGAAGAAGAAGAAATACTCAGAATATTGGCGACCACAGCAGCCAGCCGTCCCGTCGAATGGAACTGCTCCAGATTCCGCCTTCGAACGTCCACTCCTTCTCCGAGCTTCTGACGTTCTCTTACTTTGATGAATCTTGGGGTTTAGTCTAGGTTTAGTTGAGCTCCCGAAGAAAGTAGAAGTCGAAGAAGAGATACTGAGAGAGGAGATGATCATCAAATACTAGGAAAGATAGAAGTTGGCGGCGGAATCGTTGAGAAGGGGAGTGAGCTAGGGCTTCTTACAAAAATTGATTTGGTTGCACACAAGAATAAGAGTAAGTGGGCCTTTTAGTTTTTAATACAGCCCACATAAATGTAACAGATCAAAATATAAATTTATTTTTTGGGAAGAGGTCAATGTACACATAAATCTCACTTTAATGGATGAGGTCAATGTACACAAAATATAGCCATTTGGCCAAACTATAGTGGATGGTCTCATATCAAATTGGTGAAGGGGCCAATCACAACCACAGTATTCTTGATAGAATATCGCATTTGAGAGATTTTGACTCTTCAATACTTCTAAAAAATGAAATCTCATCCTAGTTCGAACTATTTTTTGAAACATCACTCAGTTCATTCTTTTTGGTCTAAACCGACTCAACGATGAAGTACAAGCCACCAAAAGGTGCAGATCTCACAAACTGGAACTACATGAATCATAGGCTGTTAGCAATACTAACAGCCTCGATCCTTACTCTTCTAACATGCCCTGTCAAGACCAAAGCCGATTATGGACTGACAAAAGATAACATAAATCCGACCAAACTAGTACACAAGGAAACTAAACAACAACTAAGAACATGACCAAGAGTTCAAACATCTAAAGGAAAACGAGAAAAAATAAGCCTCCTATGAACCATCAGAGCTGTTGCGGTGATCCGGCTCCTCGGTAGTCCTTTCCAACTCGATCACTCGCGGTGGCAAACCACCATCCGGCGATCCACCTTATCCTGTGTGTTGTCTTGCTCCAGTTTTCTTAGTGATTTGGAAGGTTTCTAGCCTGAAGTTTCCCCCATGTGCCCTAACGCATCCATCGCTAGACAACCTTCGAAACCAAAATTTATGCGGAGCAATTTCATTCGTTGTTTGTTGACCAAAGCTCCAATTAGGAAAACTATATTCGAACAATGAGTACGGACAAATTCCTCCACTACTTTACCAGCGAACGGGTGATTAAGGCCTCTATAGTTTCATCAGATGATTTTCATCGTGACTCAAAGAAACCCTTATACCAGGGTAAACCACACCCCACAGGGGAGGTCAAAAACTCGATGCTATGCATTAAACAAGGTAACAACCATTAACGACTCCCGTCGCGGAAATGCCGTTGCTGCAATCGCCCCTCTACTGGGGCTTTTTATGTGTGTTAAACTATTATGTACACTGCGTTACCGCGCGGTCAAATAGGCCGGATTTTGCAAAATCTAGCTGCAAAAAATGAATTTATGTTTTCCGATTAAAAAACGTGCCCCAAAACCACCAGATTTTGAATACTCGTGGGCCTCAAATCAATCATATGAGGATTTTCATTTCCCCTTGTTTGAAGTAACTGCAAATTTAACTGCCGTCAGATTTTGTTATCTCTTTTTATCTCTTCACTTATTATCCTTTTTTTTTTTCACTTACTTCAAATCTGGTGACAACAATTAATGAAAAATAACATAATTATTTGGGGGAAATATTTTCACCCTGGGCAAATCAAAATCGACGACAGATCATTTATCCACAAAATTTGAGTTATTTAATCAAAAAATGTAATCGTAATTATTATGTGAATCTTAAATAGTATTCGACTTTTGCTTGTTTTTTTTTCGGATAGAAGAAATATAATTTATTTAATTGGGCTAGAAGGCCCACCAAAAGAGCCGGGCTACGGTCCACGGGCCGTGACGTGCATGGAAATTCGGTTTCTCTGTTGAGTTTGCTTGCACCATGGAAGAAAAGAGAGCATTTCGCCATTTTTCCTTTTCTTTACCGATCTGAACAGTCTGAAAGCAAAGGCAAAAAGGAAAAGAAAAGAGACGACGAAAAAGCAAACGACCTTCTTCTTCTCTCTCCCATTTTTTTCTGTTTTGTCGAGAAACCGTTTCTGAATTTTCTACAGAGAATTGGAGCTTCCTCGAACCCTAAAAGCCGGAACTCGTCGAGAGGGAAAGCTCAATCCTGATGATCGCGGCTTCTTAAAAAGTCGATCGGGTTCTCTCAGTATGATGAGGTCAGACCATGACCTCTTCTTGAACGCGAGAATCACATTTTTCATTCCAGTTATTGATGGAACGCGGCCACAGTCTCTCGTCAGAGGCAACGACGGGGAAGAAAAGTAGCGTCAAATCGGTGAGTGTGAAATTGATCGAATGGGAGGATTACGAGCAGGAAGTAGCACGATTGTGGAGCCTTTCCTCTGCTCTGAAGGAAGCTAGGGATAGAAAGGAAGCTCTTCAGGGAAAGATTCATTCACTCATTCAGGTAGGCTCTTGCTAAGAAGTGCTGTCTGAGTCTTTAGAACAGATATAGTAACTCGGTACCAGCTGTTCCCCCTTTTTTTCCTTATTTGATTGCGACCGGCAATGTGGTCGACAGGTTGAAGCTGAGTCGATAAGTAGATTGAATGTACTTGAAGAGATTCGGGAGAGGGTTGAAGCTAGAAAGAAGGTTATGGAGAGTTTGTCAGTACGGTCACAGGGAGCAGCAGAGAAACCTAAGAAGGAAGAAGCAAGGCTTGGTGCAGAAGTCAGATCCCTTTTGGTTGCAGGAACTGCTCTTTCTGCGGCTAATAAGCATCTGGAGGTAATTTTTGAAGAATGTTTAAGTAGACGCTGATGCCCAAGGGGGGTTTAAATGGTCTTCTGATGTTGCTTGGTGCGCTTGTCAGAAAATGAGTTGAGAAATGTTTCAAAATTTCTGTTTTGAACTTCCATGAAATTTCTGAATGAATTCTGATTCCTGTAGCTCTGTCTAAACCAGTTTGACATGCAATCGAACTAGTTTTGGCTAAATTCAAGCATGCTAGGTATTCTTAAGAAGGTCTGAAGATGAGCAATAAGACGTGAGTTGCCTTGTCCTTGAAGAGACAAACTGTTAGTAGTTATTGTTGGTATTACGGTCCAGTACTACAAATCTGTACATATGTTAGTCAACGATTCAATTTTTAACTAGAGAGCATATTCTAATGTAGGAGTCAACCCCTTCAAACATATTTAGTTAAGGTTGTTAAGCTAGTTTGGATCAGTGCACTAGCTGTACATATGCAATAATACAAATGAAAACAAGTGCACTAGAGTTTGACTTATTAAGCACACTTGAGGGAACTAACGCAATTTGAAGCATTTTCTAGACTATGGCTAGTTAACTGGTTTTGAATTATCTGCTTTTTGTTGGATTTGTTGGTTGTCATTTTACAAGAACATATCATAGCATCTTTACCAAAAATGAGTCATGCCCTTTCTTCAGGAATCAAATACCCTGTTTGCTGGAGAAAGTGGGTTTCTACGCCTCAGAAATTTGCAGAAGATGCTAAGGTCGAGGCAACAATTTATGATATCACAGGTTTCGTTGCTTTATTCTGTGAAAATGTCACCAGGGCCTTCACATGACCAGGAACTTGAATCTCTCCCAAGCACTAGTAAATCAGGTAATGATAAGATGAATTTCTAGTAAATTGATTATATGGAGTACAGCTCGAAAGGAATGGAAGAACATAGATACGTATCTTGTGAATGCATAACGATCATATTCTGACCATTTTCTTTCCCAGTTCCCTTATTTTGTGTCTCAATTACTTACCTTCCTCCCTACCTTTCTCAGGGAACTCTGGTGGATCTAAGCTTCTTAATCCGGGATCCTTGACAATTTTAGGTCTGCATTTGACTATGCTTCCTTTTACAAAGATGAGCTTTTTCTCCAATAAGAAGGAGGTCCAGAGGTCTGCAACAGCCCTAGGATATGTTGCTCATGTGTGTCCTATCTCTCTGCTCAACTTACTAATCGCTTTTGTCATTATTGCTTTTACTTATCAATATGTGGCTTATCTGATAGTAGGTTAACCAATTGATTTTACTTCATTAATATAAGAAAGCAAGGAAACATTTTGCATTAGTTATGCCCTTCAAAGTTACTATATATAACTGTTTAATGGTGTAATGAGACATTACTATGGCTGTGCTGATCTCCAGACCTCTGGCTATTTTCATAAAGCCATAAACAAAGTTACCTGCTTTATGCTAATTCATTGTTGTCATTTGATTTTTTTTTTTAAATATTGTATTGATAAGGCAAGTTTCCAGGAGGTTTGTGTTTATTGGTTTGTTTTTGGTACAGGCTGTGTCACTAGTATCCTCATACTTGAAAGTTCCCATCCGTTACCCTGTCCGGTTGGGTGGTTCTCATTCTTATATCATTGATCCAGCACCATCAACGGAGCCTACGTCATTGACATTAGGGTCTTCAAGTATAAAATCTCTCAGCAATGCGAAGCCAGTTGAATTCCCTCTTTTCTTAGATGGTCAAGATACAACAAGAGCAGCTTATGCTGTATTCCTATTGAACAAGGTTAGTCACTATAGTTGTACTGCGTTTCTGTGTGCTCCGTTCCAAATCGGGGGTTTGCTTGTGAAACGTTGTGAGGGTCCATTGGGTGTAGGATTTGGAGCAGCTGTTGAATTACATCGGAGTGAAGAGTCTAGGGCCACGCCATGTATTGGCTAATATGAAGGAGCTTGTAAGGACAGTTCAGTCTGCTGATTTTCTAGAATGGTGAGAGGCCAGGAGTTACAACAATTGTCTTTGCTGTAAAGTGTACGTCAGTTAGTGTATTGTTACACAAGTGCAATATTTTTGGTTGTTGCAGCACCTTCCCTGCTACCCATAGGGTGTTTTTTACACTTCAATCTCCTACATTTTTGCTTGTTTGATAGGAACTGTTTTTGTTTCAGTAGTAGGAACGATAACCAAGTGTGTATTGATTGTTTTACCACTTCCAATAGTGAAAAAGTTGAGAGTTGTCTTCTCCTACTTATTTTTTGAGTTGTTTAATTTTGTAAATGACTAATACAACTCCTAACTTATCCGAATTCAAGAAGATAATTTAGTCATTTTCAACTCAGATTGTTTGAGATTTAACAAATTTTTTATTCATGAAATGGATTCTTATACACGCTCACCCTACATTTGGTTTCGACAATATCCTCACTAGACTGAACGAGAAGATATTATAGGAATATCTGGAAGTGGTGAGACACCGGAAAAAAAGTGGTTTAGATCACATGAAGCTCGAACTCGACAAGGATTAACTCATGAAAAGACTCGAACATAACCAAAAATAGAAGTAAAAAGGACTAAAGATAAAATTCCATACATAACAAAATTGAATTTAAAATATGAAATGAATAAAATAAAATAAAAAATCTTAAGAAAATAGAACGAACCCTACGAAACCACCTCACACTTATATGATGCTTAGACATCAATACTAGCAAGTACAACATCCAACATATAATAAGTTAACCAAATTTGCGTATTGGGCTAATGTGCGATGAATCCATGTCGAAATGTGCACCGCACATTTCGACATTTTACAGCGCATATTAGCATGGATAGGAGTCAATGATTTATGTCCTCTAGGTGCAAATATGTTAATTAAGACACATTGTAGTGTGCGGCACACATTATAACATCTATGGCGCATATTTTACCCTAAAAAGTTGAATTTTTTTTAGAATTTGAACACCGTTTTTCGAAATCTAGACTGACCTCCGCCCTAAACTAAGTGATAGGGACCTTGATTCTTGACTCAACACTCACAAGCATGCACACTAACTGAAAAATAAAAATAAAAATGACTCTAGACATAAGCTGCCTCCTATAAAATGCTCTTTTTTAATGTCTTTGAGCTAGACGATATTTGGATGGTTATGCAATCCAACTAAATACCTCCTTAAATGTCATTGGCTTCTTCATGGTAAAAAATTGAGCGATGAGCAGCTGTTGAAGCAGATGATGAAATAATCAGAGAAGTTTACTCGAAATCTGTTTTTCATCTCGGAATGACCATCTCTTTCTTAAATTATGTGCTTGAGGGGATAGGTAATGAGGTGTATTATCACCCACAACCTCAATCTTCTCCAAGCTGTTGGTGCCACTAGAAATGTCTTCTGATTTGAGTTGAAGTGGTTCCTTTTCGATAACTTATTCAACTTTGGTATTTAGATGTTTGTTATTAGTTTGCTGACACAAGAACTTTATGATCGAGCAGATGTTTTGAAAAGTATCCATGTTCTTAGGTTGAACCGCAATCTCAGAGATGTCCTTGTTGATGGAGTACTCTATGTCTTATGTCACCAAAGTTGAAATATGAGCTTCATCCTCCCATAATGCCTCGATTAGGTATTCACACCCATCTTCTTTAGATTCTTCTTCTACTTCTTCATTACAAACAGTTTGAATTTCCTCAATAACTTGTTCTTGCATATTTTCATCTCCATCCCAACATATTGAAGAAGTCACATCCCATTCACATTCTTCAAACTCTTCATCACATTTAGTTTGAACTTTCATAATGATGGGTGCATCTTTCAGTTCGTCGTCTATAATTGAGAAATAAATCCACTCCCATTTCATTCACACTGTTGTAACTTTTCATCACGGTCAGCAACATTCACTTTAAGCCAATTGGTTGGCTTGGGGTGCTATAGACCCCCCAGAAATCCATTCTTATCATCTAACATATATGGACAACATTTCAGTACTCTAGCTATACCAGTACCCTGACACATGTCATAATAATATTGGCTCATATAATTCATATGCGGATGTTTTTTTAGCAATCCTTAAATTTGGCTTTGTGTACAATATAATCATCAATATTTCTAAATAAAAAACGCCCACCCACCAATTCTAACACTGTTAACGCCGTTGTTGTGATAATAGAGGCTTGTTTGGTAGTCAATTTTTTGTTGAGTAGAAGTTTAAATTACATCAACAAAGAACATCTCTAGTTCATGATGCAAAATACTCATCCCTTCCGACCTTATCAAAATCCATCAAGTTCACAAGTAAGTAGTTTCTCAACCATCGTTGATTTGTAAGCATCACGAAAAACAAGGTCCAAAAGTAATTGAGTTCCCCAGCTGAAGGACCAAGCCCCTTACTCAAATTTGTACGTGCTAAAGATTCATATAATACTTAGCTTCAATAGTTGCTCTACCAACCATCCAGGAGCTCAACCAGAAGTCTCTGGAAGCAATGCAGCCACAATGGAGACGCTGGCAAGAGAAATTTCATGAACATGGTAAAAAATAGTGATATATATGAAACAAGTGACTAAAACTTTCACACACAAAAATACAGATTAACAGTGAAATGCTAGGCCTCCACATTGCCACATGATGTGTATTCCTTCCGTGCGCGGATTCAATCCTCCCCAGTGTATTTTCGGATTTCGAAGTTCGATATTATGTAATTTTTTTATATTTTTTGTTTGCTTGGTATTTTTGCTATATACAGCCAAGTATATTTGAACTCTTACACAATTCGGCACAATTCATTGAACTATCCAAAATCCACAATCTTTAGGGTGAAACACTTAACAAAAGATTGATTGTCCGTATGCCAACCTATATAATCTTCATGATGAACACAAATATATATATAGCGGAGATTCTAGTGCATTAGTATACCTGATAAATTCAAACACTGTGCATTAGTACATTGCATTCGATCTCTGTTTCCTTGCATGAAAATAAGAAATAATTAATTGTACCTAACTTGATTTAAGAATCAGAAAACCATCTAAGGTGAGTACATACAATGATAAGCTCATATTAGAACCCTAATTCCAAATTAAGAACCCTAATTACTACTACTCAGTAAATCGTATAAATTAAAACTTGAAAGAGTTCTAATTGAATCTTATTTGAATAACTCAGTAAATTGAGACATAAATAGGAAGTTTATTTCAATACGCTTCTTAAATAACCGATATCTTCAAATTATTGACGAAACTAAATTGATGATCAAATTTAGAATAATTAGAAATGAACATACTTAATCGTAGAGAATTCACCTTTAAACAGATAATAATGAATATTATTTTGACGAATCCAATGATGGAGCAGGGACACTGCTTCTTGAATCATATCCAAGAGCAATTTAGACCCTTAGATTTCAAAATCATCTACGGACTAAGATTAATTGGGGGAAGTACGACCATATTTGTTTAAATATTTTTGTTAGACCAGAGCCAATCATCTCTGATCATCGAATCACTGTCTCCAATGATACGATCAATTTCCCGGCGATTCAAACCTTCGTTGACGAAATTTTTTGCACCCACATAATCACAGTCGTCTGCTCTATGTTTCTGGAGATATTTTATTTTTTAAAAGATATTTGCTGACGACCAACCGTATAACTTTGTACGGAGAGTTGTAATGATTATACAAATGTGTATAGATTTATACAAATGTATTACACATTTGTATGACTTTTATACAAAGTGTAATACTAAGTACTATATTAAATATCAATATAATACTTAGTATAATACTTAATATACACATTTGTATGACTGTAAAAAATCACACTTCAGCGATTAGATCTAAAATATAATTTTTATACCGTTGAAATTTATGTGGGTTTGTTGAATCGGATTCAAAAACCATTTTTGGAACTCGAGATTCGGACTCCTCCTTTTAACCCTAGTCGGAGTCCGACCAGTAAACGTTATTATATGAAACAAAAGAAAAGAAAAAGAAAGGACCAGAGGATGTGCGGAACTCGAAACTCATACCCAAAGCCCTAATCTTGCAGCCACCCCGCTCCCGAATCCAATCTCTTGCTTATGTGAGCTGTCTCCTCGCTCAACATAATTTCTGCTCTTTTTCTTCTTCCTGATTCTTCAGGTGAGTCTCAATTGTTATCATGCGTTATTTTGTTTGGTAGAGCTTCATAGTGTTCGAGGTTACTCTTGATCTGCTTCTTCATTTGCTTTGAATCACTCTTCCTGCTCTTCTGTTAATCTCTAAATCGGTAATTGGCATTAGTCTGCTCATCATCTATCTGAAATAGTTGATTTAAGCATTGGACTTCACTGGATGCAGGCTTCTATTTCTATCCCCATTAAGTTCGACTGAAACCCTTTTTCGCAGTTGTTTCTTTGTATATTGACGTTTGAGGCTATGGTTAGAAATTCCTTAATCCAAACTGCTTGTTGGTTGTGTGTTAGTATAATTAATGTTTTGTCTCAATTAGTCACAGTGTGTTAATCTGGATGACTTGTAGGTAAGGGGCAATGGGGAAAAAGTTAAAGAAAAAGGGCCGTGCGCCTCAGACTCAGAAGGAGAAGAGGATAGTTAGCCACTCTCCTAGCAAGGTACCTCATCAACCAAATATCAGTTTGAATGAGGACAAAGTTAGTGCTGATGTTGTCATGGTACCTGAACCGCGAAGAATATGTGCTCATCTGGAGAAGGGGTTTGATTTAACCCAGTTCACTGAGAAAATTAATTCTTCAGATTCTGTGAAGTGTGAGGATTGTCAGGAGGCTGTTGCTGACAGAAGGGGAGGAGCCAAAGGAAAGGGTAAACATGGGAAGAAGAAAGGAGCTGATTCCAAGTCTGATTCTAAGGCCATCTGGATATGCTTGAAATGTGGCCACTATGCTTGTGGAGGGGTTGGTTTACCAACTAACTCTCAGTGCCATGCGATGCGGCATGCTAAACAAAATGGTCACCCCTTGGCGATCCAGTTGGTGAACACGCATCTTAGGTGGTGCTTCAAGTGCAACAGCCTCATTCCAGCTGATAAATCAGAAGATAATGGTCAAAATAGGGATGCAATGGCTGATGCTGTAAAAGTTATCAAGGCTCATGCATCTCATACGCCATCAGTGCATGTTGAAGATGCTTGGTTTGGAAGTGGCAGTGTCTTGAGTGAAGTAAAAGCAGCAGGCACTGCCTCCAGTAGTTTACAAGGCAATGGCGGTTACATGGTGAGGGGCTTGGTTAACCTGGGGAACACTTGCTTTTTCAATTCGGTAATGCAGAATCTACTAGCTCTGAATAGTTTGAGGAGTTACTTTTTCAGTGAAGATTCTTCTTATGGTCCTCTTTCTATTTCTTTGAGGAAGCTTTATGATGAAACAAGACAAGAGACAGGTATGAGAAATGTGATTAATCCGCGATCGTTTTTTGCGGGTCTCTGTTCTAAGGCTCCTCAGTTCAGGGGATATCAACAGCATGATAGTCATGAATTATTGCGTTGCTTGCTTGATGCATGGTCCACCGAAGAGTTGGCCAGAAGAAAACAGATCAGCGCATTTGAGCAAAGTGCTGTTTCTGTACCGAATCTTCCCACATTTGTGGATGCTGCGTTTGGAGGACGAATCTCTAGTACTGTATGTTGCATAGAATGTGCACATTCCTCAACTGTCTATGAGCCGTTCTTGGACCTTTCTCTTCCAGTTCCAACAAAAAAGCCTCCAACTAAAAAGCTCCAGTCTTTATCTCGAGGAAAGAAGACCAAGCTACCACCAAAGCGAGCTGAAAAAGTTAGGCAAAAAACCAGCAAGGATACAGATCGAATGCATGCTGAGAGTGCCACAAGCTCCTCAACGAGCAATGAATTGGGCCACGAAACGCATTTAGCGACCCCTCTTAATGATAATGCAGCATCTTCCTTGGGTCCTACAGTGCCTGACTCTGCTGGCCGAACTCCCGAGCCTGAAGAAAAGGAGTCAGTACCTAGAAACTTATTGGACACTCATTGTGTGCAAAAGGAAGACCTTGGGGGTGCGCTGGAGCAAACATCATCTTTAGATGAATTTGCATGGATGGATTATCTAGAACCTGAAACTGAAACTATTTCAAACGAGAACGATCTGGCTCTACAAGTTGATGACTTATCAATTCAATATTCACGGGAGCAAGATTTGGGCTCACCCGAGAAAGAGGAGACTCTTCCTTTTGGACCAGTTCAACAAATCCCATATCCAGAGCCAGACTCATCTTCGATAAATCCTTGGGAAGAGGAAGTCCCGTTGCAGGTCCAAAGCTCTGAAGTTCTGCTGCTTCCTTACTATGAAGAGAGCGTCACTTGTGGAGAAATTACTGCTGGAGAAGCTGAGGCCTCATCTTCAGTTGTGGGATGTGGACAGGATGAAGCAGCCTTTGACGGCTTTGGTGATATGTTCAACGAGCCTGAGGTTTTTATAGGCCCTGCTGCAGGGCCTGCTTTAAGCAATGGTCTTACGGCTGGCAATAGCAGCGACTCTGACCCTGGTGAAGTTGATGACTCTGATTCTCCAGTATCCGTGGAAAGTTGTCTGGCCCACTTTATAAAGCCAGAAATTCTCTCCAATGATAATGCTTGGGAATGTGAGAACTGTTCCAAAACCGTACACCTCCAGGAGCGGAAGGCAAAGAAGAAGCTGGGAAGAATTGTAGTAGGAGTTTTAAATGGAGGCGAGAGTGAAAGCCAAAATTTAGGCACCTCGTGCTCGTCAGAAAATGCCACAAATGGGGAAGCCATCACAGATGCTCTTTACCATTCCAAAGATGAAAACATAGTTTCTAATGGTGGAGAAAATGATTGCACAAGTGAAATTGTCATGATATCTGAAAACGGTCCAGTGCCACAATGTTGTCCTATTCAGGAAGAATCAGAAAGTCAGGATGGTTCACATACCCGTGGAGTTGATGATTCTGTTTCTACCTGCACTGGAAATACTGCTGCTGTGAATCAAGAGACTCAGTCACAGTCATCTACAAATGTTGAATCAGAAGAAAGTGAAGACGAAGAGAAAACAATCAAAAAAGTGATTGTGAAGAGGGACGCAACTAAAAGGGTCCTTATTGACAAAGCACCGCCAATACTGACAATACATTTGAAGAGGTTCAGCCAGGATTTTCGTGGACGATTGAGTAAATTGAATGGCCACGTTAACTTTAGAGATCAACTTGATCTTAGACCATACATGGATCCGAGGTACAGATGCTTTTTCCTGCCTTTATTATTTAATGTTTGCTTTCAGCAGGCCATCTTGTGCAATTTTGAGTTGGTGAAAGATGAAACTTTCGCTTGCTTGTTGATACTAGTTGCAAACCCTTGTTTCCTCTTTGGATCTAGTTTCGATCTCTTCATGCAGTGTTGTGATTAAAGGGCAGCTGACTTTCTTTTTCCTACACGAAACAAGAAGCTAGAAGAAGTATCAGCACTTGGTCTAAAACTGATCCCGTCAAATCTATTCTGCTTGAAAATTTACAGGTGTGAAGATAAAGAGAAGAGTGTGTACCGATTGACAGGGGTCGTTGAACATCTGGGGACAATGCGAGGAGGCCATTATGTCGCATACATAAGAGGAGGAGGAGGAGGAGGAGAGAAGAGCGGTGGTGGTTGTTTATGGTATCACGTGAGCGATTCGTATGTGAGGCAGACTTCGTTGGACGAAGTTATGCGCTGTGAAGCGTACATCTTATTCTACGAGAGGGTTTGAGGGAATTTTGATTCATTTTTGGTATACAAATTGTTGTTCAAGTTTTGAAATGTTGTGGGGTGGCTTGAGAGCCATGACGGCGTTGGTCACCCCAGGCGGAGAGGGCCAGGGGTTGCATGATGGAATCATAGAGAGGGAGGAGGTGAGTGAGTGTACAACATCATCATCCTCATACAGAATTTTTTTGTTGGTTTTTGGGTTTCTGGAGGTTTACTAATGTACATCATGAAATTGAATCATCAGAATCCAGGATGGCAAAGCTTGTTGTTGTCTGTTTTTTTCTGGTGCTGAGTAAAATTGTATCTCACTTTTGACTTCAACGACAAATTTGTGTATGATCATGGAGACTAGAGGTTGCTGAGGCCTGGGGTTGTTTACATCAAATAGCTACTAAATAAAATAATAGTAAAACGTCGCTTTGGCCGAGTGGTTAAGGCGTGTGCCTGCTAAGTACATGGGGTTTCCCCGCGAGAGTTCGAATCTCTCAGGCGACGTTTAGTTTATTTCCCTTTTTGTGTTAGTTTGCTTTCCCATTCATATTATTTAGTTTTTGCTGCAACGCCCTACTTTCATATACCGAGTAAATATATACGGGTGGCTCAGCTAACAAACTTTCTTGATTCTGTTTCTATATACTCAACTTGGTTCCAAGAAAAAGTATGACGGTTGTGAATCACATTTTAGGACTGACAGACAGTTGTTCCAGCATGCCACTATTATGAATGAGGCTCTGCTTTTACCAATATGCTCTCTTCCCACACCTACCTACCATAGTCCACACATTCCTTCCACCAAATCAAATTCGAATATATGCTTGTTTGAGGACAGGAGAATCCTTTTATATGGAATCTTTCTTGTTTATAATGTGGAGAACAAACTCAGTCAACCAACAACGACTAGACTCACTTGCTGCTCTCTACCTTCTAGCTGACTTCTTCTATATTAGATTTTGGTGTGAGAAACAAGAGATTCTCTATGAATCAAAATAAATAAATAAATAAAACAGACAGTCCATTCATGTGCTCATTTTCAAAAGAAGAACACTTTGATTTCTGCATCATTTTTTGGTACAACTATTCCTTCCTCTTGTGTAAACAAAACACCCTGTTTTGATTCTGTGACAGTTTCCACTGTTTTCAAACAATTTTTATATTTGTTAGTTTCCCCATGTGAATTACTCTATGCATATGCCATGGACACTGATTCATGATCTGCTGCAGTGTTATGCAGCACCGATAGCTAGAACATCAATCTCCAACACTGCAGACGATCCCACCACATTTACCACCACCCTTATTCCATGGCCAGCAAAAGTTGCAGCAGCTGTTTCTGTTCATCTTTTGGAGTAAATACAGAAACTTAGAAGAAGTCCTTGAAATAAGGATGGAAGAAACGACACATTTGTTTATATCTTTTGAACATTTTCTATCAGATGATCACCAATTGCAGCTCCAATAAATCTACTCTAATTTACTCACAAACAATCTTGAGTCTTTTTTTGTTGATCTACAATTTAATCATATATCCTAAACTGAATGATGGGTTTGACCATTTGGTTTTTCTTTTAGGCAGGTAGACACCTTTCAGGTTCTCTAACTATGTAAACAATATCGCCTGCATATTCATAGAACTCAAGATTCCTGTGCCAACTCCACAGAGCATATGTCTCATTTTTCACCTGAAAAGTGGGAAACAGAGTAAATTGAAGTTGCACGGATCCTTTTAGTAGTAGTTGTTGTTGAGATTAATTGAATTTGTAAGAAGAAGAAAAGAAGACCTCTAGTGTCCCATGTCCTAAGCTGGTTTCTCTGTATGCACTATACTCAGGCTGGTGATCCCAGCAGAACTTCCCAGCTGAAGGTCCTGATGTGAAATTGAAGGCGCAGTATCCACCCATATCAGCATCTTGGGTAAGAGATGGATCCGGACAGTTACCAGGATCATCAGCATGTGTAGTTGCCATCTCTTCTCGGCTCCCGCCACCTCCCACAGTGATATAAACTGGACCACATGGATCCAGACTGTAGTTGTAAACCCGGTTAGATCTTTCATATGCATGGACCTGCAAGCAAGGGTTTTTCAATAATCCAGTTCTGGAATTTTCTAAATTGGAGATGGAATTGAAGAGCAACGAACATGTTCTTCTTACTTACTTGGCCATTGAATACTATGTCAACTCTATATTTGTATAGCAAGTCCTCCATTTCAACTCTCATGCATTCAGCAGCTCTGTAGTGCTCCCTGAATGTGGTGTACCATGAAGGATGCCAAGCCACCACCAGCCATGGTGTTTGACTTCTGTTTACATAGTACAGGTCTGTTTCTAACCATTGATACTGCTCAGCTGCAACGCACAAAAGTATAACCAATGTGAAACTTCATTACAAGTTTAGGTAAACCAGATTCAGGGAAAGGCAAGCGTACATGATCCATCATAAGGAGTGTAGGGACTGAGTATAACGAAATGTATCCCTCCTGCGTTGAAAGAGTAATAGAGTGGGGAGGATGATCCACTTTCGTCATACGGGAATGCAAATCTGTAGCTGTAAGAAACAAATATCTGATCATCAACCTGTGGTTCTATCTCATGTTTTCCTCCTGTAACCATTGTGGGGACATTAGCTGTGAGAGGCTGCATAAACCTGTTCCAGGAAAAAAGTAAACATAACCACATTTTTAAATATCATCAGCTAAACATACATTCCAGCCAAAAAAGGTTGTGGCTTTGCATTGTTGTTTCTGTAGCTACCTTCCCCAGTAATCCCAACGAGGCTGGTAAGTTTCATGGATAGGACTGTCGGGGAAGGAGCAAGCATAACAATCAGAGCCAGTTCCATTGGTGAGATACATATCAGCATAACTTAAACCCCCAACTAAGACAACCAAATCAGGATGATTGCTGAGAATATGGTCCACTGTTGTGCTGGTATTGCTAGTGAGTCCTAAATCTCCCACCACTGCTATTCTGGCTGGATAATTTGTGGGGTTAGGAACTGGCATTGTCCTGAAGTAGAACACATCACTCATTGCTCGAATGTGAGGATCTCCACATCGATATTGGTATAGTGTTTCAGGTTCCAATCCTGCCCAGAAAAATGGGAAAATCTATATATCAAGCAGCAAAAATTGGGGGAAAACAAAATAAAGAACGGACCTGTGAGGCGAACGTGGTGTATGATTCCAGATGTGTAGTTATGAAGGCCGTCGTAAGGATAAAGCTGAGAGTAGACGAGGGAATAGCCATGTGCTTTATGGTCCATTGGTGACCCGGAAACCCCATATTGAACTACACTGGCAACTGAGTCAGGATCGTCGTAAACAACATTGGAATCCCCTGCCAATTCCAGAACATTCCCTATAGTCAGCATATCATCATATGTATTCTCACTTGGATGGAGAAAGAAGAAAAATGAGAGACCTGTGACCCAGGAGACCCAAACGGAGTCGTAGTTGGAAGAGAGGGAGAGGAAGATTTGTTCAGGCTGGAAACCCTCAACAGTCCTCTCAACTTGGGAGTCATTGGAAGGCAAATCGATTGACTTGCCATTGAAGTATTTAGCAGCAAGAGGTGCAGAAATGGGCTTGAAGGGACCTTGGAGAGTGGTTGGGAAATTGGCATGGACAAAGTGTTGTAAGGAGGTCCATAGAAGAAGAAGGAGAAGGAAGACGACAATGGGGTAAACCATTTAAAAAAGTTTTGAACTGGATTGGGGGGGATGTCAAGGTAGGAGCTTTGTGAAGTGGAAAATGGAAGAGAAGGAATGAAAGGGAAGCATGGATGGATATATGATGAATCTTGCAAGGAAAGTGCAGACAACTAGTGTAACGTCACGCACAAAAGGTTCACAGACTCTAATTCTTGAATATTTGGAAGTAGTATAATGAATGATCCTCTTTAATGATTAATACACCAATAAATTATTTATTATTTTAAAGTCACGGGTGGCAATTTTTCCAAGTTTTCCAAATTACTTAGTACTGTCATTATGCAATGTATTACCGCCATTTCTTCCCAAATTTTGTGAAACGGCGGCTGATCGCAAAGTTTTCAACTTTTCTGGATCTTCGTCAGGGCTGCCTCTTATCGCCCTATTTATTCACCTTATGCATCGAACACATTGCTGTCGCCTTAGTTCTATGATTCGCTCGGCTGTTACACATAAGAGTTGACATCCGGTCGTTCTTGTTCGGGGGCGGTGAGCCTCTAATGGATAGTAGGATATGAAGCTTGGTGAATATGTAAATTTAGTCGCCGGCCGAGAGCTTAAGAGGGTATATATTATGGGAAGAAACACGTTCTTGATCACAAAGTAACAATCCATCTCAACATGTTTAGCGTACTAATGCTGGAAGGCTTAGTTTTCAGCGTAAGTGGAGTGTTTCTTGGTTGTGACCATAGACAATGGTAGAACGAGCATGCGGAGCGCGATCAAATGAAAGGATGGAGAGTCAACTTCATGCGCGGCGTTTTGACATTGACATGAAAATCAATAAGTTTCAAATCAGTACAGTAGACCTTTTTTTATTTAAAAAATAAAGTCGAAACCGAGCCAATAATGACTTTAATAGTCTAGTAGGTTTAGCGTTTTGTTATAACACCCTAAGGTGGTGTTTTTAATCATTTTGGTTTGAGTAGAAATTTTCTCAACTCGCAATCCATATTTTCCGTCTTATTCCTTCCTCATTGCCACGCCGAACATAAGCGGACTGGGTTGGAATCATGACTGGGGTTGATGGGTGGGTGGATTAAAATCATGAAGGGAACAAGCTTAGTAATCCCTGAAATGGTTGGTCTCCATCTATGACACTGCTGCAACAAGTTCCCCCTCGACTTGTGTTTCACTTTTTATCAGCCAATGCAAGATTGTGACAGATTCAATTCATATACAAGCTAGGAATAGGATCCTCTAAATGAAGCAAGCCAGCCGGCAATGGTCAAGTTAGGAGGAGAGCACGCCATTCCCATGTGAGGCATTACATTTCCTCAACCCACGTTCAAAGCATCCGAATGGAGTTCCCATCGAATTCACAAATGGGAAAAGTGTCAAGTGCTGCGGCTATACGCTAGGACGGACGGTGGCGCATGTTTTGCAGAAACAGGAAGGCAGGAGACCGATCAGACAAAGCAGCACGAGCCCGAGTGAGGCTGTTCTACGCAAAGAAAGGGTGGAGGGATTCATCGCCCCTTCTCAAAGGGAGTCTTAACATTTTATCTGACAGGACTGAATTCATGCAGCTTATACATCCAACGGTCACCAATATTTGTATTGTACTGGAATAATAATAATAATAATATCAAGAAATTATAAGCATAAATATAAAAATAATAAAGAATTGGGGGCAAAAATGAAAAATCTGGACGTACAGTAGAGTGGAAGAATCAATGGGGGAATCCCTAGCTTCCTTCTGGACCAACCAAACCCAAACAACCAACTGAGTCAAGAGAGAACCCAGAAGGCAGCCTCCCTCCGAGTCACAAGTATTCGAGTTGCAGCACCACCGCCCCATATCGCTGTCCTACCATCGTCCTCCAGGCAGTACCCAACGCCATCCATCCATCACTATAATTAAGCTCCCTCCCTCCCACAGTCTTCTACCTCCTTAACAACTAACTCTTCACTGCATCTCGCACCCGATTCCTTTCCCATTCTGCTCTCTCACTTTCTATACATCCCTTCTATCGTTTTGGAATCAAATCAAACCATCAATTCAATCCTCTACTCCATCTCGTCGTCATCACTATGAAGGACATCAGCAGCACAGGATTCGTTGTGGACCACGGATTCGTCTACCAGGAAGAGAAGCATTACACCGTTTTCAAAACCTCTCTCTTCTTCGCCAACGACGGATTCACCGTCTACGACTGCAGTAATGGCGACTTGGTCTTCCGAGTCGACTCCTACGGCCCTGACGCTCGCGACCGAGACGAACTCGTCCTCATGGATGCCCACGGCCGCTGCTTGCTCACCGTCCGCAAGAAGGTAAAAGCACAACAATCTTTTCCGCATTGGTCGTTGAGTCGACTCATCTGAACCGGCCGAGTCTTGTCTTTTTTTCTTTTTTTAATTTTAATTTGTTTGTCTGGTTGCAGAGGCCGAGTCTGCATCAGCGGTGGGAAGGATTTCTAGGAGAGAGGAAGGAAGGGCAGAAGGCGATATTCAGCGTGAGGAGGTCGTCGATGATCGGGCGGTCAGGGGTGAGCGTGCAGATGTACGATAATCCAGGGGAGGAGTACGAGATCGAAGGGAGCTACGGGAGCCGGAGCTGCACAGTGATGGACGTTGCGAGGAGAGCGGTGGTAGCGGAGATCAGACGTAAAGTGGACGCGTCAACAAACGTGGTGCTTGGGAAGGACGTTCTGCTGTTGGCGGTGAAACCGAGGTTTGACGGGGCGTTCGCAATGGGAATGGTGCTGGTTCTGGATCAGATCTGCGGTGGCGATGTGGTTGATTGCGGTGAAGGAGATGATGGTGATGGCACCGTCAATGTCGAACACGTGGGGAAGGAAGAGGTGATGGGTCGTCGGCCACTAGTTGTGGACTCTGTCCCACTGGAGCGATAATTTAGTTTTGGGGCTTGTAATTATTGGGCCCTGTCCTGTGAGAGAAATATCTCAGAAGAAGCTTTTTCAAGGCATTGGAGGGAGCGAGCCGAGCAAGCATGTTTTCTACTGTGTACTTTTGTTTTTATCCGATGTCAGTTTTCGTATCCCAGCTATATTTGTATTTTTTCTCTTCAATAAATATGCCTTCTTTTGTGCAAAGCAGATGTGTAGAACAGAATATTCATTCCCGAAGTTCGGGGTGGGGTTTTTCGGGCTACAATTTATTTTATTTTTGGATTCAGAATCATCTATTTAAATATATTTTGTATATTTAAATGATCCGACTTACCTAATAATTTTACGAAATTGATCAAATTTTTAATTATCAAATTAATTTTTTTTATTTGGACCTAGTGCTTTATTCCATCCTAACACCGTCTATACCATCAAAATTCAACTAGGGTAGGGTACAGTGAAGTTAGAAATGCATAAGAAACCAAAAATTAGGATATTGATCAAAAATCAAAATCACTTCCAGGTGAGGTTGATTGTCATTAATGAAACAGAACGCAAAGTCCAAGTAAACTGCTGGGAAATCCGAGTCTTAGAAAGACATTGGTTTGGTGGCTAGAGCCACCGAAAGTGTCTCTATCCTTGCGCTCACCGCCAGGCAAATTAGTACCCAATCTGACTAGATGCATGCACACTAACACTATCATGTTAACTGAACAAGCATCTGCGAGATTAAAGACTTTGAAGAGATAAAAACTTGAGAACAGTTGTACAATTTTTGACAGACTCGTATCCTGCTAAATAACACTTGACAGTAATTGTATTGTATGGTAGGAAAACGTATTTGAAATGTGTGAATACATGTATAAGAATCGTGCCCTCTTACATCCAAACTTGAAGTTTCTATCTTTGGTTCTCAGGGTTGTCTGTTCTTGCATTCCTCTGAGTAACCCAATAAACAAACAACAATAGGTCACGAATTCCGTAACCACGCATCCTTTTTGTTTTTGTAGGGAAAACTTAGATTCGTACCTTTGATTTAATCGGGCACTTGTTGGGCTGCCTCACAATGTAAAGCTGATCCCCTGGAGCATTGTACATGTCCTGATTCCGGTGCCATGTCCACAAAGCATGAGTCTCATTCTTCACCTGTCAAAATTGCAGTCTAAGCTCAAACCATTCTGTGAATGAATTACAAAATTTCGTAATTAATTTTACCTCCAGAATTCCATGTCCGAAGCTAGACTCCCTGTATGCACTGTACTCTGGCTGCCGGTCCCAACAGAACTTTCCTTGAGCCGGCCCTGATGTAAAGTTGAATGCACAAAAACCTTTCATGTAAGTATCTGGTGTGCTGGCCGGATCAGGGCAATTACCGGGTTCATCAGCATGTGGGATCGCCATCTTTTCTCGGTTACCACCATCACCAACAGTTATGTAAACCGGGCCACAAGGATCCAATGCATAGTTGTAAACACGGTTTGATCTCTCATATGCATGTACCTGTTTCTCATAGCTAAATCAGTGAGCAACACCATGAACTATAAATTTGGTCTATCAACTTTGGAAGCACAATGCAATAATCGCATCTTAAGGAAGTTTATTGTTCAAGACGAGAAGCTAAGACTTACGTGTCCGTTAAAGACCATATCCACCCCATGCTTGTACAGCAAGTCTTCCATTGCTACCTTCATGCACTCTGCTTCTCTATAGTGTGCTGCATAGCTGCTGTACCAAGGTGCATGCCACGTAGCCACCACCCACGAAGTCACTCTTCTGTCCACTCTTGCTAGATCTTTCTTCAACCACTTGTATTGATGTCCTGCACAAAATTCAGAGGATGTCAATGGTCTACGTTACTCTGAATCAAACATAACTAATGTAATCACTAGCATTGACATCAAAAAGAAAAGAAGATGATCCTTCCATCAGGTTATTAGAACGTCGAAACGGCATAAAGATTGAACAGTTATAAAGCGTATTGGAAAAGAAAACAGAAAGAGAAATGATTGGAAACGTAATTATTTTAATGTAAAATATGTAAAATTTAAATGTTTGGTTGGATTCCAAAACTTAAGGAGAAGAAAGGAAAATGTAAAAATAGTTGATGCGGCAAAACTGAAAAAAATGAAAATGCTTAATATATAGTGTTGATATCGTGTTTTACCTTTTTTATGGTAAGCAATGTAGGAACCCAGCATTATGAAATGTACCCCTCCGGCGTTGAAAGAGTAGTACATGGTGGAGTGTGATTTACTTTCTTCCGATGGAAATGCAAAACGAGAGCTATAAGCCACAAATGCCTTCTTTTCAACCTGCTCTTCTATTTCATGGTTCCCTTCAATCACCATTATTGGAATCCTAGATATCACGGGCTGCATATACCTGATCACATTACCAATGGCCAATTCACGATTCAGCTTAATGTACACCATCGAGCCAAACAAATTTCGAAATCTGTGTAGCATGAGAGGAGAGTGTTTACCTTCCCCAGTAATCCCAACGAGGCTGATAAGTTTCATGAATAGGACTGTCTGGAAAGGCACAGGAGTAGCAGTCTGCCCCAGTTCCGTTAGTAAGATACAAGTTGGCATAACTAACATCTCCAACCAGTAGAATAAGATCCGGATTGTTGCTGACCATATGATCAACTGTTGAAGTTGTGTTGTAAGTCAGACCCAGGTCTCCCACAATTGCTATCTTTGTAGGGTAACTCTGGGGACCTGAATCCGGCATAGTCTTGAAGGAGTATACATCACTCATTGCTGATATGGAAGGATCCCCACATTGATAGAAGTAAACAGTACTCGGCTTCAACCCTACACACCACTATAATCAATCAATTGAGGCCAATAATTGAATTCAAGTCAAGCTAAGGTCCCGTGGTATCCAAGGCAGGCAGGCTAGTTGAAAAATCAAACATATATATAAGCCTATAATTTATGCAATCAATGTCCTTCAAGCATAATCTAACTGGAGAAAGCGTACTAGCCCATTTGAAAACAGACAACAAAAGAAAAACTACATTAAATCACTACCCCGCCAACGGGTAAATGCACAAACACTTGGTGTACTATTCAGCTTAGTTCAAAGAGACATAAAATTGAACACCTTATGGGCAAGTAAGTACCTTGGAGAAGGACGTGGTGAATGATTCCAGAGGTGTAGTTCTGGAGACCTTCAAAAGGGTAAAGCTGACTGTAAATAAGGGATTCCCCAGTAACTACATTGGTCAATGAGGAGTTGGAGCTTCCATATTTGACCAAACTTGCTACACTTTTAGGGTCCAACGGTTCAATCTCATCCCCAATCTGATAATCACCTGTAGAAAGTAGAAACCAAAATTACTCCCACGGCGATTTTAGCAGAAGAACTTGAACCTATACACATAAAAAAGAAATAAAAACAGAGAACGGGGACCTGTAATCCAAGAAACCCAAACCGAGTCATAGTTTGCAGAGAGAGATAACGATATCTGCTCAGGAGCAAAACCCACGACCTTCCTCTGAACCCGAGGATCGGAGTCCGGCAAGTCGACGGCGTAGCCACGAAAGCTTTTGTCTAGAGGGATAGTGACGGGCTTGAATGGTCCATCCAGAGTGGAGGGTATGCCCTCTACGATTGCTGAGAAGAAGAAGCTATTCACCGCGAGAATGAGAAAAGGGAGAGAGGAAGGAAATCTCGAGATGAAATACATCTGGAGGAAGAAGCTGAGATTTGGGCGGGAAGGAGGGAAGAGAGATGAGGAAGCATTATTATTATATGAAGCAGAAGGATGGTATTTAAAAGAGAGAGGAGGTGATTGCGGGAAGAGGAAGACATTATAGAGAGAAAGGATAGAAGGAAGAATAAGGGGAGAGAGAGTGAAGAAGGTGCTTTTCAGTTGGAGGAAGAAGCCGCCGGCTGTCATCGACTCATAGGATTGTCGTTGGGGTGGGAAAGCAAGAACAGAATTGAGGCCATGCCATATCCAAAACAGAGCACCTGGAGAGAAATGTAACAGAAAGTATCCCCACTCTTTTTTCTTTTCCTTTTACTTTTATTAGCTTACTAGGTTCCATGGCCGCGTTATGCCGTGGAAATGAGAGTCTGTGTAACAACCAAGATTTTCAATATCGTATTGTAGGAATCGGTGAAAGTAATAATATGGTATTCAGTGGTTCAACTGCATTAATATCGTTGTAATATCGTGATAGAATTGGGTGTAATTTAAATTAAATTAAATTAAGTATTTAATACAAAAATATCGTACCAAACAAAATATGAATTGAACCAACATTATACCAGAAGTACACAATGTGATACCCTGATTTGGGTTTTGAAAATCAATCAAATGATACCGATCTCAATGAAAAACGAGCAACAACTCTCGTTTCCTTTTCTTCACGTGAGTAGAGGAGTGGATAAGAGCCCATTGCTATAGTTTATATTAAGTTCATATTAGAGAGCCCAAATAGTTTGTGTCTTAGTCCTACGAAATAAACACAATGTTTTATGTAGATCATAAATTCAGTCAATTTCATATCTGAGGAATGATAACGTTAAGAGTTATTTTATTATCAAAAATATAATGACGTATCTTGGTAGGACAACGAAGTGAACAACCGTTGAAAAACTACCAAAATAACAACCCTCCGAAATCGGAATGATAGCTTATACCCGTGACTTCTCGAGAACAAGAGTTGCGATATAGATTGTTACTCACCAACAATCTTATCGGCTACACACATAATATTCCACTCACACTCTCTTCTCTCAATCACACTGATGAACGTTTTTATGCATTATCAAAATAATCCGGCTAATGAATTAACCAAGTCGAATCTCCTTAAGGTCTCTTCTCGTATCTTACTCAAAGTTGTAATTAATATCAATCGAGATGTCAATGAATGTGGTTTAGGTGGCCACGACGATCAATCAATCACAAAAGAAAATGAAAATTTGCTTTAATGTAAATAGGGTTGTAAGACTGCACAATAAGAGTTTAGACAATCAAAGATGAAACTGCTTAAATGTCGAATCTCTCTAGACAATTCTAATTCACAAATGACAGACAAATTCCACGATTTAAACGAAGGAAAAACTAATTAATAAAAGGGAAAAAAAAGATGTGTGTGAGAGAGTTTAAAAAAGTAAAATAAAAATAAAGAAATTAATTCTCTTAAATATGATTGGTTTAAGAGAAAAAATTATTAGAAGAGCTTCATTTTTGAAATATGCTTATGTATCAAAATCATTTTAATGAAAATATTTAATACATAGTGAGACTTGTTTATGTTGTGACTGAAAACCAAGTACAAAAATTGAATCCGACTTTATGTATATTACTTATTAATATTGGTGAAAAATTAAGTATAACACGTGGATAAAAAATTTCTAAAACAAAAAAGTTCTTAGAAAACTAGTTCCCTACGAAGGTGATTCGCATGGACAAATTTTTAAAACGAAGCTTCGATGACTTACGAAATTGGTCGGAATTTTTTTTGTCCGGAGACTGAAGTCAATGTTTAAAATAAAAAAACATTAAATTATATTATACACTTGATTTAAGTTGATTTTCTAAATCATTAGATCTAACATTTAAAATGAGCAAATTAAAAATAAATGATTAAGATCGATTCCTGCCAATAGCAAATAATTTCTTTTTATTTGTTGCTGATCCGGAGTCGAAAAGACAAATATGAAGAAAAAAAAAGAATAGCGGAAAAAGGACGCAGGATCGCACGAACGAACACGATGTATTGGTTTGGTCATTGGTGTGCTATTTTGGTTGTTTTGTTTGTTGACTTTATTAGGTAAAGTCTCTTGGGCTTCGCGTCGTCGCCCTTGGCCGGCAGCTATAGCAATCTAACCTCTCTGGTCCTTCCGTCTCCAATCTCTTCGCTCGAATCTCACCCAACAACATGACTCATATCCTTTTTCTTACGTTCCGACTGTTTCCAATCTTCTCAACAGCAGATCTCAAGATTGAAGATTTCTCAATTAATTCTATACCTAATTTGTGTTTCCTTAACTCTTTATGCTTTGTTTGGTTGGATTGGATCCTCACGCGGAAGTCAGAGGGAGCGTGATCGCGACAGAGCTAATGCTCGCAACCCTAAGGGCGGCAAGGGCAAGGACGACGGCTTGACCCCTGAACAGCGCCGCGAGAGGTCCTTCTCTTTTCTTTTTTTCCCCCTTTTATTCTCTTTTTCAGCTGTGGAGGTACATGTCCTGAATTTCGATTCTTTTGTTGATCTCAGGGACGCCAAGGCTCTGCAAGAGAAGGCGGCGAAGAAAGCCGCGCAGGGTTCCGGAGGAAATTCTTCCGGAGGTAAAGGAGACGCCAAGAAATAATAAATACTATTTAATTGCTTTCGAGACAGTTTCTGCTGCTTTTTTCTCTACATGACTTACCAACCGATGGTTCTGCTGGATGATTCTTGTGTTCAATGTCTGTGTGCTCTTTCTAATTGAATTTGGGAATCTGTCAATCTGAGTTCCGCTTTTCAATATTTTATGAATGTGATTGTTTTGCTTCCAATGATTGGAATTTAACGTTGCTATGCTGGGTCTTCAATTACCATTTATCAATGCAATTTGGTTGATATGAACTTATTCAAGTGCTGAGATTGTTTTTGCGTGGGGATTATATAACGTCTGTTGACTCTTGCTATTTGATTGTTGGCTAGCTAACTAGAAGTATGCGTTGTCAAATTAATGCTGTTGTTGAAACTCAACTTCTTAAGAGGGATTGTTCAGCTTTTAAGGATGCTAGATTTTCAGGAATGGGGGGTTTGTAAACCGGTTACTCTGCCTACAATTGTTTGGTGTGGTTCTGTCCATTATTGGTTCAAAAGATCTTGATCAATTCGGAGAAATATTCAGGGCTTAGGGTTCATTATTATTGTTTCTTTTGGTTTCAACGTCTCCATGGAAAGAGCTTTACAGCTCAGTTCTATTAGGATTTCTTTTAAGAATTTCCAGAGCTTTCAACAATAAGAGGTTTATAGTTGAGTTGTTTAAGAATTATCAATTTTCAGTTGCCAAACCTTTCTGGCTATATCATGAAGGTACATGTGATTTCTTTCTCCACTCTATCTTTCAGCAGCCTTACTTGCAAATAAATATGATACCGACCTTAGGCATATCATTTGCTGTTTTCATACTCTAATGGTATGCAGGCTTATACCAGTAGTGATCCCTTGTGCGCATTTCATGATGATGTATATGCACACGTCCATTATTAGCATGGTTCACCAAGCTGCCTGAATTTGTTAGTATCAAGTTGTTGGTATTTGATCTCTATACTTATGCTATGTTTGGCATTAGAAATCATGATTCCGAGGAATGTGAAATTAGAATAGTACAAAATTATTGAGTTGAAATTGGAATTTAAGGTTTGTTTGGATAGATGCATTTGTATTTAGAATTTTAAATTTAGGCATTTAAGGCTATGTTTGGTTTTGGTGTTTTGAGTAAAATTGCTGTTTTTTGAGAACCCCTCTTTTTTTTTTTTAGCTATAAAATTTAAAATTTTGTGTATTTAAAAGAAAAGTTAGTCTCAAAACACAAAAAACAAAACTCAACAAAATGTCGAGTTTTTTGAGTTTTCAAAATGTGTTTTGATTTTGTATATTTATTTATAATATTATCCCTATTATTTTTATTCATCTATGATGAATGAAGAATATAGCTGTAATTTCTTCAAAATTGATAAGGCTTGGAACAAAACACAAATATACAAGAAACAAGTCTCAAACGAGTGTTTCCAAAGCATTTTAAAATTTTAAAAAAGTTGTTTTTAAAAATGCAGTTCATCTAAAACTCAAAACACTAAAACCAAACATGATAAAATTCACTTGAAATTGAAATTTTATACTTGGATGCTAAGTTATATTGTGTGTGTATGTCAAATGCAATACACCACTCATTTATCAAACATAATTTTGATGCTTTTTTCGCAAAAGAAAGTTTCTGTTAGATTTCCAGCAGTGGAACTTTGACGGCACACTTGTGAAAGCGTAACTCTACCTCTAGGCTTTTGTCAATGGAATCTCACTTGAAGAATTTCGAAGGCGGAACTTCTATTGGTAGGATTTCGGCGGCAGCACAACTCTACTGGTACAGTTCCAACCGTGGATCGGGATTTTAGTAGTAGAATTTTGATGGATAAACTCTACGGGAAGAATTTTGGCAGCGTAGAGAAACTCACTGGTAATTCCAATGACGGGTGAGAAACTTTACAGTAATGCTAGTAGTGAAACTCTGATTGTAAAATCTCATTGACGGCATGAAACTCTCTATAGTCGAATTTTGGTGTCAGCGGAAAAAACTAACCGATGAGTGTGAAAAAAACTCTACTAGTACGATTTCGGTGGCAAAGCTTTTACTTGTAATGATTCTGGCGTGAGACCCTACCCGTAAAATTTCAATTATGTTGTAGAACTTTATCGGTAAAATTTTGGCGCCAATAATGTAACTCTACTTGTAAATTTCTAGTATTAGAGACGGATTCTGGCACTGATGGAGAAACTCCAAAATTCCAGTGTAGTTGTCGGCCAAACTCTTACCAAACAAATTGAAGCAATGGCAGCAAAACTCTACTGGTTACTCCACAGCCAGCATCGAAGGTTTATCTCTAAAATTCCAACGCAGCAGTGAAATTCTACCTATGCGCTAGCGGCGAAACTCTACATTTGAAACTTGGAAGAGTGTTTTATGTCCCCTATCTGGCGCACCAAGTCGAATGAGGTGGGTGCAGAGCAAAGGGAACCGTATTATACGTTGATACACGAGTTGGAAAAAACTCAACTATAAAGAAAGCAAGCGAAAGTTGGGGCTATAAAAAGGGCTTTTTCAGCTGCATCGCACTGCCTCATAAACAATGGATCTGCCGGGCTGGATGAGCAGTCTTCTCTGGAGAGGGTAAGAAGGGGTTTAGCTAATAGAGATATTAACTCTTCCGGGAACCAGTAACGTAAACCATGTCAAACCAAGACCGATCAATATCCGAACGGAACGGATTCGAACTTCTCCTATTGTTGAGATCTAGTCGCCAAGAGTAACAATGAATCGATGATTTGAGATCGCTGGGCTGTGGTCGCACTCGCAAATGAATGATAGTAGTATGTTCTTAGGGTGACGTAAGACGAGAGAGAGGATTTAAGGAAATGAGGTTGAGAAACGTACCGCGAGGATGTTTCCCCTTCTGCAGTGTATGATCTCGGGCAACGATGGTGGGTACTATTTATATAGCCATTTGTAAAAGGTTGACATGGATCACTATTTGACGGTTATCCTTTTGTAGGGACCTGAGCCTTTAGATCATGGCGATTCCTCTTCTCATTTGATTGAAGCACCATATCATGGAAGGCCATTGGCAGCCGACAGAGCAGGAGGAGGGTCCAGGTTTTTTGAAGAAGGTCGTTCTTATGTTTTGCGGATTACTGGGACAACTCTAGACTGAACCGTAGATCGACTATCGAAAATCAAACCAAGATGATTTGCTACTCGGACCGAAAATTACTCATCACAATTACTTTTTCAGTCTTCTATATCCCATGAATTCACTTCCCTTCACACTGGTAAGAGAAGTAAAATTTATGAATGTCTTTTCATGTTCACCAAAAGCCACACATCAAGGAATCTCATGACAAGACCATAAAATACCATTACTCCATTCAAATGTGACTAAATAATTATTAAAAGGGGAGAAAATGTGTTTACTAATCGGGAGGTCTTAGGTTCGAATCGAACACAACCTATAAAATGAACACTTTTGTAGTATTTATTTCTGTTTTTTTTATCTTGTATTGAACAAAAATTTCGCTGTATTTTGGAAAAAAAGTATCTGATTTAAATTATAAAATAAAAGCTTGAAAAAATTTACAAATTATGCACTAAAAGCTTGAAGAGGTCCTTGATCTGAGAAGCAGCAGCTGCTGTCGCCATGAGTAGGGATGGAGGGGTAACGAGATTAATTGTGCAAATGGCGTAGCCGAACGGGAAAGAAGGAGTGAGTTTTATTTCGCTCACCACATATCAAATAAAGACCCTTGAATTCGAAAACTACAACGTTGCAGAGATCTCGTACTCAAACTATGGAAGAGTTTGAGGATTCGATATTAGATTATCCAACTAGAAACATAATAAGAACGGTGTGATTTATGAGCGCTATATCGCATAGTGAAAAATGGAAGATAAGATAATAGAAACAAAAGTAAAATATATAATAGAAAAAACGAAAGAAAAGTTAATTGATATAAATTTAAATTTCGATTTAAATCTACCTCAATGCATTTATCGATCCTAAATCCGCCGTTCGCAAAAGGATAAACATAAGAGAAAACACTGGCCTTCCCCTTGCACTCCCACCTCACCTGTCTCCATCTGTCATCGAGCGAACATCAAAAGTACATTTTGTTTAATGGGGGCTATTTTTTTTAATAATGAGGACTCAATTAATTTAATTATCTATCTCATTACATTCGAAATTACAGTTAAAAGACAAAAAGAACTATAAATAAGTGGCCAGGAAAGGTTCACCACAAACAAAGTGACACGTGGAAAGTTTTTACTGGCTAGTCGGTTGCCCGAGACGCCACCAGTCACCAAACCCATCAACTTCCTGCACTTTCATCCATTTTCCTTTGCCCTCTCTAGAACTAAATACTCTCTTGTAATTTTGTTAGGGTTTCATCAATTTGTATAGAGAACTAGTAAATCCAAAAAAGTTAGCAATTTTTTTAAAAAATACTTGAGGTTACACTTTAAATCTAAAATGTACAATTTTAAAAGTGATTAATTAAACAAAGCACCTGTTGTAATAATTTAATTTGGTGGTTGATTAATGATGTGGACTTGAAATAGATGGACAGAAAAGTGCACAAATTAGGTTTTCCCTTAAAAATTATATTTAAGGTTTAGTGACTTCATTTTTATTTAATGATGCAAGTAATTATTTAGAATAGTCTGATACCCAGTGGGGCGTATTCAATTGGTCTGGAGGTTGTGTTTTAGTCTTCGTTGGATGATCTTTGCTCCCCCATGCTTTTTCCAGTCCTCTGGTCCATCGATTGGGCAGAAATTAGTTTCATAAATCTAAACGATCATAGACAATTGGAACATGACATGCACGAACTCGAAAGGATTGACGTTCATCTTGTTGGAGGGTAATGAATGCTTGGTAAGTTAGAGTTCTCGATGTTTACTCTCCAACTTGTGGGAGGGTATTGAATGATGTGAAGAGCAAACGGCCTTCTACTGAAGACCGTTAGTCAACGTTAACAAGAAACAACAAAAGAAGATGAAACAAAACGTTTTGTTTTACGCTTTCCTTTTCCACTACGGTGAAATTTTGCCACGTGTTTTCATCTTGATGTAATTCTGTTTTTTATTGTTTCTCTGTTACCGTTGTTGTTGAGATACAAACTCGACTGGTTGAATAAACAATCTACGTCTTTTGACCTCCATTTCCAAAAAAATTCTTTATTCTCTCTCAAATTCTAATTCTAATCGATCGCTGATCTCCGATCAAATTCCGATAATTTTATTGGCCTCAAAATCATTCACTTATGAATCTTAGTCATTTTGCATCTGTGTTGTATGCTACATTGATCATGCCTGTATTGGAACATGGATGAGTGTTCTTTTCATGGCATACATACGTAGGCCATTTGAGTTATCCGCCTAATTTAAGTCATCATGATCACCAAACACACTATAACCAAAAAATAAGTAATAAATCCATCGATGCTGATGATTGTACATGTTTTGTCCACTGATTAAGGCAGCCATTTGGTCTCTGCCACATATGGAAGAGTCACTTCATTCTATAATAACAATTATATTATATAATTTATATATTATATACTTGCCTTGAAGGGAAGGGAAATGATGAGGGAGTTGTGTGTCCAAAGTAAAATTAAACTATATTATTCAGTAATTAAACAATACTTTTCTTCTCTTCTTCCCAGTCTTATGTTCTGTAGGCATATTTCTCTGAGAATTGGATGATTCTCTGCAAGGATGAATTGATCATTGCTGGCTCCCACATGCTAAATTCCTTCTTTTAACACCTAATAAGGTTCCTGGTTAAGCTGTAGTGATGCATGTGTGCCAATTTCTGTGGTGCTTTTTCAAAATAAATTCATATTTGTTTTCCAAAAATAACTTAGTATTGTATCAATCATTATTTACTATTCCGTTAAAATAACTCGTATCGTATTAATCGATAATTGTTTTGTACTCATACTAGATTTATTTGTACCGTGCACATTTCAAACATGTATACGTATCCGTGAATTAACACTCGCTTTTTATAATGTACATATTCATGTACATGTATACGAATCTTTCTACTCGTGTTTATGCTTTGGACAAGCATTATTTAACTGTTCGAAAACAAGAACATTACAGCAACAACAACAACAAACATTTATTTATTTACACGGGCGCCTGCCGCGAGTATGGCCTAAGGGTGAAGACCGGTGGCAGCGGCGGCCGAGACGATCGCCGGTGATGGTCTAGTGTTCTGACGATAGAGAAGGGAAAGGGAGTAAGATGAGAAGAGAAGGTGTTGAGGGAAAGCTTTGTTGATCCATTAATTGCCTTCTGTAAAGCTATAGCTCAGCTGAAACAGGGAGCAGGCTGTACTATAAAACCTAGGAGCCAATTTGGGTTTAATTGCCGCTGGCTTCTGTTCGTAGGGATGAAGTTTGAGATAGGCCTTGCCTCCCGCAATGAACTTTCTCTCAGTCTTATGCTTAGTTTAAAATATGTGGCCGCGGCGAATTTTTTGTCCTATATTTGAATTTTTTGAATTACATTTATGATTTTTACTTAGTCTAAAAAAAAATAAGTAAAAGAGCATAACTTCAAACACTATTAGCTGAGTTATGAAATCATCAAAATTTTACATATAATTTAGTACTCGAGACCATAATCGGGACTCTACACCTCTATACATCATGCCATGAATCGAATCATTTCCATCACAATCATTGTAGGGTATAATTTTATAAAGAGTTCGTATGAGTGCAGCAGGCTATATGGAGTAGTGAACGGTGTCTGAGCCTTTTAAAATAAATGAGAGAAATTGCGTTATATAGTATTCTCAAAATACGGATTTCATGCCGATGTGTCACGATTTGGGCGGCTGATCCTTTATGAGCGGATTTGTACCCTTTGTTATTGTCCAGAATCCATCTCCGAGGTTTGGCCTATTGTCCGCTGGGGCGCTTCCATGTGGACCGAGCTGTTATGCTGGGCGAGCATCTTCATCTTTAGACCTAGGTTTCGGGGTGAAATCCCCATGCATGGCCCATCAATCTCCCCAAGGATGGTGTTGATGCGAAGCCTCTGAGCTTATGCACCGGACTCTTGGGAAGCTAAGATTACATGCTCACGAGAACCTCCCAAATGACTGGATCTCCTCTCCATCCATGCACAGGTCTTTGTAACCTCTGCTACTGTTCGGTTGAAATGAAAGCTCATTGTTGTCCTGTTGAGGATTCCATAGGAAGATTCCATCCAAGGTAAGCAACTTATAAACTAGTAGTGTTGCTGGAGCGACTGTCGTGGATATATAATATTGTTTGTTTGTGTTAAGCAAATGCTTTCACTAAGTGTCTTGATAAGACAGCAATGATTTCCCCACCCGCGCAATTATCAAACAAATTTAATTTAAGGCGCTAATTAATGACGTCTTGATGATAATATTGATAATGAGGGCTTCTCTCTTTTGGTTGGACTTTTTCTATTAATTATGTTTATCTATTCTGATTACTCTCATACATGATTTTGATTGGCTGCCTCAAGACCAGGTCAATTAACAATTTCAACTCTCATTAAGCCCAACAAACCATTTTTTTTAATAGACTAAACAAGGATGTCATTACGAGAGAATTAAAAAACATAAACATAATATTAGACAACATTTTCTGTCGCTTTAGATTTCAACTAACTGAACGGGAACCGTAACTTTAGTGTCCGTGCAGAATGCGTTAAATTCAAACATAGTACTTTCAGGTCGTCAGTACATGATAAAACCGAATACGCTACCCCTCACGAAAATGTTCGTTGATGAAAGATTAGAGGAAGGGAGAATGAATACTTTCCATGTGGGTGTTTGAGAAAATCACATGATCCTCCACACAAAAAAAGACACAACACAACATCACCACGTCATTATTAGTGCTATCATATGAGGAATTGTAAGGAACGAATCTAAGGGAAAGCACAATTTTATGGTTTTATGTGTTCTTTTTCGGGTGCTGAAAAGAAAATTAATTTCCCAAAATAAACAATTAATTATGGAAATTATACATATCTTCTCACATTTACTTCCCTGGAGAAACACTTTGATCCAGAGGGTTAACCTTTCAATGGAACTAGAGTAGCCAAATATTTTTGAAGTTCAATCGTTTGGTGCTTAAAAGTTTCTCATTCTTCATCCGTGTGGATATCCAGGTTGGAAATCTTTCTATTTTATCGTGTTTATTGTTATTTAGACGAGTCAAATCGAACTTCAAGAAGTAAAAAATTAGGGAAAAAAATTATTGCGGATTAAGAACTGGGTCAGATTTGACACGACTATTCATTAGGAACATCAAAACAAATAATTTAGTATTTAAACGAGACCAAACAAAACATAGAGAAGGAATATTCATTTGAATCCACAACATAAAACGAAAGTGGTTGAATTGGCATGATTGGATTGGTTAATTGCCCTTTTCAAACCCTAAAAAACATGAGAAAATGGCAAGCACTAATTGGTAATTTAAAAAGGACAAAAGTTTTCCTATTTTATATTTCATCCCAACAAATTTTAAAAAAAGAAAGGGCATAAAGGATAGATCTGACTCAACCACACATTTAATTAAAAGGAAAATATACATTTTGACCCATGCACTTAGCAAATTTATATTAACACTTATTTATTACATTTTAATCGATCAAACCTTTAAATTTTAATGATTTTAATACACATACTCTTTCATTAGATTTTTAATTCAAATTCTGTTTAATATCCTAATTATACACGCCATATAAGTTTATCAGTCTACGTCGCAGGATTATTTGCTAAATGAAAATTCTACTAAACTTAAACAATTTTTTTGGTAAACTAAAAATAATTAAAAATCTAAAATTTAAAATTTAAAACTAATCAAACTTAAATCATTTCTGAGTTTACCGATATACAAATTAATTTAAGTTTAGTAGAATTTATATTGAGCAAATAATTAACCATATAGACAGATAAATTTATTTCATGAGTATAATCAGTATATTAAACAGAATTTGAAACTAACAAAAGAATGTATTCTGTATTTATTAAAATCATTAAATTTTAAAAGTTGGATCAATTAAAATTTTATAAAAAAATAACGATGTAAATTTTGCAGGAATCCAAATATATATTTTCCCATAAACTACAAAATTCCATCCAAAAAAGCAAAACACCTCTTTTTAGTTTAAGTTTACACATGCTAAGGTTCTCTCTAACTTCTCCCCACCTCATTAATTTTTAATTATAAGCATATGTGTCCCATATATATAAACCATAACCGTTCCTCCCTTCTGGTTTTCTCTGAGACTTTGCCTGTTTGGTCACAAAGCAAAATAAAAGTAACAAACAAGGAAAAAAGAACTCTTGTTCATCCTTGGTTTCCAAAAATGGAAAATTTCATGTTCAAAGACCTCCAACTGTCTTGTCATCATCTTCGTGGAGGAAGAGAAGGCACATCAAATCACTCTTTTCTTCCGGATCCAACCATTTGGACCTCTTCTATAACTCAACCTCATAATTGGGCTCCTGCAGCAGCAGCAGCAGGGGATCATCAAATTCAATCATCAGCTCCGATGAACAATCCTGTAAACTTCCTTGAATCATTTCCCAACCTCATGAAAGCTATGAAGCCCATCTCACTGGATTCTCCTCCTTCAGCAGCAAACAACTTCTCCAACCTCACTCTGTTTTCACGTCCCCTGTTTTCTCCGGTGGAGAAAATTGACCAGTCGCCGTCGTTTCTCCCAAGCAAGAGGTGGCTCAGTGCTAATAAGACGCAGCAGATGAAGTACAAGGCGGGAGGGAGGAGCGTGTCATCGGCGGGGAAGGTGTTCAGAGGGGTTCGGCAGAGGCATTGGGGGAAATGGGTGGCGGAGATAAGGCTGCCGAGGAACAGGACGAGGGTTTGGTTGGGGACGTTCGATACAGGGGAAGAGGCGGCGATGGCGTACGATACGGCGGCGTATATGCTGAGAGGGGAATACGCACATTTGAATTTCCCAGAACTAAAGCACCAGCTCAAGGCCAATGGAACCACGGCTGCTCTTCTGGAAGCCAAGCTGGAAGCGATGAAAAAGAAGAAGGAATTGACGGAGCAGCAGAATCCGGCGGAGAAGGAGGAACCAGTAGTGAATTCTGACAATAATAATAGTAATAGTAATAATGTTGCGGGGGTTCAATTGAGTAGAATGCCTTCGTTGGATATGGACATGATCTGGGATGCTCTGCTAGTTCATGACTCCTCTTCCTGACCAGTCTTCTTCTTCTTCTTCTTCTTCATTTAATTGTTTTCTTCTTCTTCTGTGCTTTGAGATTTCATTTAAGTTATGTGCTTCAAATAGTTTGGTCTGTTATGTTAAACTTGCAGGTTTAAGCAGGATTTTCAAACAATCATGGCTTCTCTTGATTCTACATTTCTGCTTGTCATTTCGTTTCCATTTGATTTTTCGGTTTATTTACTTTTTTGGTGTGCCTGACGTTTCTGGGGGGTGGATGTAGTACAGAGGGAGGGAGGTCACTTTTGTTATTTTGAATATACCAAACGCACTTGACATTCGAAGATAGCTGGATCGGATAACTGATTGAATTACTACAAAACTGGAAAGTAAAGTCTGTAAGTTGACATACATATGCTGGGAAATTGCAACTTGTGCAAAATGAAATGTCTGTCATTCTTTTCTCCAAGTCGATATTGAGAACTCATCTGTAACATATATTTCTCTGGAGCAAGGAGGAACAAGGTGAATGTAAGGTTGCATGGTCTGGTTTTGCATTGTAATCAAGTGATATGCATTTGGAGGGGAGAGGTGTTCCCCTGTTTATGATCGATAGATATATGGTCCTAGTGATGTTCAGATGTTGTGTGTAAGATGTCACGCCAGCCAACCAGCTTATGGGGATACTGAGTTTTAATAATTTGAGGATGTTTAGGGTTTATCTAAGGCCGATTAGCCTGGTCAGGGGAATTTACAAGATCATCTCCAAGTTGCTTGTTAGGAGATTGAAACCTGTCATGGATGGTATCATCTCGCCTAAGCAATGCGCCTTTGTTGGCAATCGGCAAATTGTTGATGCTGTCTGAATTGCAAACGAGCTCATCGACTCTAGGAGTAGAGCCTTCAAACCGGGCTTGATCATTAAGCTCGACATTGAAAAGGCTTATGATCATGTGAACTGGAAGTGTTTGTTTAAAGTCCTGGAGAGGTTGGGATTTCATGAACGGTGGATTGGATGGGTCAAATGTTATGTGTCGACGGCTTCCTTTTCGGTTTTCGTTAATGGTGAAGCCTCCGGTTATTTTAGGAGTTCGAGGGGGTTGAGGCAAGGGGATCCGTTATCTCCATTTTTTTTCATTATAATCATGCAAGTGATTTCTTTTATCATCTCCAAGGTGGAGGGGCAAGGTTGGTTCACAGGTTTCCACATGAACGAGTCCGACCAAAACGGTAGAGTGAGCCACATTCTATATGCTGATGATGCACTTATTTTTTGTGAGCCATCTGTGGACCGGGTTACTTGTTTGGTCGCGGTGCTGGCTTACTTCGAGTGTATTTCAGGGCTTAAAATCAACCTTCACAAATCGTCCATGTTTACGGTTGGTAATGTTCCTGAGGTGGAGGAGTTGGCTAGGATTATAGGCTGCCAAGTGGATAATTTACCATCTTCGTATCTGGGTTTACCGTTGGGTGCTAAAGCAAACTCCCCGGCCATGTGGGATCCGGTGGTGGCAAAAGTGGCTTTTGGAAGACTAGATTCCTTTCTTTTGGGGGTCGGGTTACGATGTTGAAGAGTGTCCTGTCTTGTATGCCGGTGTATTTCCTCTCAGTCCTCAAGGCCCCGAGTAGTGTTACTAATCGCCTTAAAAAGATTCAAAATCGTTTCTTGTGGCCCGGTAACAAGGAGAAAGATGGTATCCATTGGATTGCGTGGAAGACAGTTAAAACCCCGGTCTCTCTCGGGGGTTTGGGCATCCACGACCTAAGCATTTTAAACTCGGCCTTGCTAAGTAAATGGAGTTGGAGGTTTGCTGTTGAGCGGAACGCTTGGTGGCGGAAGTTGATCATTGCTAAATGTGGAGATGGCACGTCGGCTTGGATTCCGCAGTGGGGCTTTGGCGCTTGTGGAATGATGTGCTTGCTCTTTTGGATAACCTCCCTGGTGACATCATTACGGCAGGTCCGACATTGTGTGTTTGGACGTTGGAAGCATCAGGATCTTTCACGGTGAAGTCTCTGAGGCAGGCTCTCGTTCAAGAGCATTTCCCAGGTTCGGCTGAGTTCCCGCATGCTATCATTTGGAGAGGTGCGCGCCAGTCAATGTGCAATGTTTTTGTTGGAGAGTTTTCCTCAATAGGATTGCTTCAGTGGACAACTTACAACAACACGGCTTTCTTCTTGCTAATCGGTGCCCTTTATGTCAGACAGAGTCGGAAACCGTGGACCATATGTTTCTTAGGTGTAATTTGTCGGTGGCGGTGTGGAACAGGATTTGTTCAAAACTTTCCATCTTCGGCCCGTTTCATCTTCACACGGGTGATTTCATTGCCGCTTGGAAAGGTATGAACTGCTTCTATCCCTTCTGGAGCGCCATGAAGGTGATTTTGCATGCGACGCTGGTTCATTTGGTTGAAAAGGAATAGAAGGATCTTTAAGGATACCCATTCGTCGTCTGAAACGGTGTACAAGAGGATTATGCTCAACGTGGGACTCTGGTTAGACGCTGCTGGTATGTTTTCCAGTGATGAGCAGTGTATTTGGATCGGTTGTGTGTTTGACCCTGGCTAAGCTGAAGCTGTTGGGTGCCTGGTTTTGGGGGTCGAGGTTTCCTTCTTTCGGTTCGGGGGCTAGGTGGCAGATGCCTGTTGTTGTGTGTGTTGCTGCTCTTTTTTCTTCTGGTTTCCTTGCTGGTTTAAAGGTGTGATCTGAAGCCTCAGGTTTGTTTTCTGGGTTTGGGTGGTGTCCTGGCGTTTGCGTGTTAAGATAAGTTTGTTTTAGGACTTTTGTTCCTTGTACCCCTGTGTTTCCTTTTGGTTCTGTGTTCTTTTGTTGTTTGTACCGACGTTTTATTATTTCTGACTTTTCTTAATATACATATACCTACATTTAGATTAAAAAAAATAGTTTGAGGATTATCACCTAATAACTAGCTATAGATGGTATTATCTAATTTATTCGGAATGTGCACCGATTGTTTGGTTTGATGCTCCACCTGTGAGTATGCCTCATATTTCACAATGCATATAGAGAATGGTAGTGAGAGATATGTGATGTGAAGTAGCAGTGAATTAGAAGGCCGATTGAAAAGCTTTGAAGTATTGGGGTCAGCTCCTTGGGCAATGAGGCGTAATGGATAAACTACACAGTATCACATTTACCTACCTGTCATAGTGCCTGGAAATTGGTGTTGGGGTGCCACGACATGAATTGACTGTGGAATTGTGGGAAAGAGACCCTAGTTGGGCCTAGGTTCGATACTCATCTACCTTTGAGTTTCAGAAACTTTGTCAGGGCTTGATTGCTTGCCTTTTCAACGGGCTAGGCCCACTGTGTCAATCCATCGTAATCAAACTCATGTACAAACTGTATAAAATTTACGGTAAACCACTCTATTATCTGACGAACTATTAGCATAGTGGTGGGGAGTTGTCGTTCTGAACGATTGTGCCGCCGGTTGTCAAGCTCAAGTGGTTGGTGCGGATGTGGATGGCCACTACTTCTGCTTCGCCTTCTATATCTATCTAACCGACAAATTATATGAAGATGAATCTCGAACGCGAAATTAACGGTGAACAAGTTCTTGAGAATTGCACCAAGTGCAGAAAAAAATGTCTAGCCCCAGTTCTAAAAATTCGCTACCTTTTTCATCGAATCCATTGATACAATGAAAAAGCTATAGTAGAGCCTTTTAATGGTTGCTTGCTTCTGTCGAAAAAAAAAGGTCGCTTACTCCTTAATCCCCTTCTTACTTCCAAGTTCCACCATTCTGGGTTTGTGCTACCTTCGGGGAAAAAACTTAACAAGGGGACTCGATTACAAAACGATCTTATCCTCATAATCATTAAAATACACTCTTGCACGCCATAGATGAACAAAACAGATACAGCCATTGTCACTGTCAGACAATTAAAAGAGAGCCACACTTAAGAGAAGTCAGTCTACTATACAAAAAAACAACTCGGTGTTCATCTACACAGATGAGTAGTAGTATAGAAGTGCATGAACCATAAAGACAAAAAAGAAAAGCAGAGAAACTGCAAACATGAGTTCAGAGAATTGCATATTTGAGAGTCCATTCCCTGGCTTTCCTGTTGAAAGATTTGAGATCAGATAGATAGAGGGCAGCAGCAGGATTATTGAGTGGAGAATCAGCATCAGGATCTGGGTCTGGAAGCAGTGAGCAAATTGACAGTAACAGCTTCTCAATTGTCAAGGCAGGTGTCCAGTTATTCCCCAGAATATCCACTTCAATCCTCCCATCTCGTCTGACGTTTGGGTGATAAACCTGAATGAAATTAACTCATCTCTCCATAAGTTATCCAATTTTCAAAAACCCAGAAATTTGGCAGAAAGTTGAATGCTTTTTACCTTGGTGATGAAGTTGATCTTTGGAGGGGTGAAAGGGTAGCTTTTGGGAATACGGATGGACAAGAGGAAGACACCACCTTCATAAGGTGTTTGAGCTGGACCAAATATGGCACCTTGAAGCTTGTAGATGTCATCACCATCTTCAGCAGGTCCAAAGCTGCAGTGGGATGGAATGTTGTGATCTCTTGCCCGCTTTATTTCCTTGTTGAGTCTGCGCTCTGTTGTGGTCTTTTTTGATTTCCTGATGGAGGATTTGCTACTGAAAAGTTTGAGCCCAGAGAAAAGGGCCATACTAGTTTAGTTTTGTTTATTTGGTGTGTGGTGTGGGAAGTAATAACTCAAATTTATTGAGAGGGGAGAATTGGAATGTAAGAACTAGTGGGCGAGTGAAAGAGGTAATTTCCAACAACCCAGCTGGAACCATGATGTTGATGATCATCATCTCATCTCATCTCATCTCTTCTGGTTAACCAAAAATGGTGATGGCTTTTGCTGCTGCTATTGTCCCTAGTGGAAAAAGAAAAAGGCTAAATAGCTAAACAGTTTTATGGACACTGCTTCACTGTCCTCTCTTTTAATGGGTAGTTGCTTGTTGCTGCTGCCCAATGATCTTTTACTTTACTTGACAAATGGGGTTGGGTTTGGGTTGGTTTGGTTTTCAAGTAAGGCGTTTTCACCCAAAATATGAAGACTTGAATTCAGTGGTCTTAAACCAGTAAAACCCAGAAATGGAAATTAGATTGGCTCTTCCACCAGATACCCCCTAACCTACCCGGAAATTATCATGCAACCTTTGCTTTTGCTCTAGTGTTTGCTTGCCAGTTCACACTTTTGCTAAGCCTACCCACCTACGAATCCATATCATCATCCACTTCAATACATTCAATCCGTAACCTGGTAATTATTTTTGCTCTATTAACCAATGATCTAGACTCTGTCAACTAAATTAATCTGCCTTGGATTTGATGCATACACTCAAACACAAACATTTCAAGAAGATACCCAATCCTGCATAACTCGGCTAGTTGTAGAAATTTACCAGAAATCAACAACGTACAGTTCACTATAACCAACAATCTGCATTCAAGAGCTCGCAGTAACCTGACTAACTCACAACTCGTCTAACAGCACTTGAAATCTTAATCAATCAAGTAGTGAAATTTCTAATTGCAAATAGATGAGATCATAGCCTTCACAGGTAACAAAAACTGATATTCCTCCGCTACAAAACTGGCTGTAAGTCCCATCCTAAATACTTGTGCCTCTTTGCCTAACTACACATCACCTAACGTGGGGGAAGTTCAACGAATGAAAAAGATAATTAAACAAGGAAACCAACACTAAAATCCTGCTTCGAGGTTAGGGAGCCCGTCCGTTTTCATGCTCCTGTTCCTGTAACACTTTCCTTATTTGCTTCGACAGATGACATATCCTCCAATTTCTTCTCACCTGTCTTATCTTCAATTTTGCTGCCTATCTCTCTGCTAGATGGGTCAGCTGAAACCTCCAAACCCAAATTGCATGAACCAACACCTAATCCATGGACTGCAAATTCTCCCCGGTCCAAGTTTTCTTCGTCCATGTTCTTCTCGTCCTCCTCCAATTCATCCTCGTCATCAGAATCAACCTCAACATAACTGCTGCTGTCATTATCCATACCTTCTGTTCCAGCAGTGTTGAGATCAGTTTCCATCATATCTACATCTTGGACAGGCTGCCATTGAGCCAATGGAACTGCCTCGCTAGCCGATTGTCCTGTTCTCAGTCTGTCCCTGTAACCCTCCATCTCTGATCTGTATCTTTCTTTATCTTTCATAGCTTTCTCTTGATAAACCTTCAAACCAGAAACGAAAAAAAGGCTATAAATGTTAAAGAGGGAAACTTTCATATGTAAAAGAAAAGCATTGAACAGTAAAAGCTGGCTAATAAGTCCATACAGATCTTTCCCCATCCTTGAGCTTGTTCCATAGTTCTCCAATCATCCGGCTAATTTCTCTGTCTTTCCCTGTATGAAGTTGTTTTAGTCTTGCGTGCTGCTCAGCAAAGAAGAAGTTGTAACCACTTCTGTTAGGTTTTGGATGGTCAGGATCCCTCCTTTTTATCTCGCACTTCTTCCTGCGTCTTCTTCGTTTACAAGGTGGTGGTACAGCATGATCGATGCCATTGTTGTTGGATAACATACTAGGATAATGCTGAGACATCTGGGAATGCTGACCTTCTGCTGCCTGATAAAGCAGACCTTGCAGTCTCTCGTTCCCTATTGTGACAGTTACAAGATAACCACCATCAAACTTCCCATCAATTACACCAATGACCGAAGGCCCTGTTGCTGATTCTGCCCTAGCTGCAATAGGACAAAAAGTAATGTAGCTATATGTCAACGACTTGCAAGAGATACAAACCACGATGGAAAATCCAATCTTGAGACTACTACATAAACCTTCTCAACCAAAAAGAGGATAAATGAGAACAAAGAACAAGAGAAGAGGAACACATTTTGCCAGAAATTTAAGCAAAAGACCCATGAATAGAATCAAGAGACCTCGAGGAAGTTCAGCAACATTTATTGGTGGTGCTTGGTATTGAGGTGATGGCAGCACAGAACTTTGAACTGGAACCTGTCCCACCCAAGGGGTATGTAGAGGAGCTACAAAATCAGTAATTAAACTACTATCAGCATTTACAAACAGAAAAAAAGGAATATGCATGGAAACAAAAAGAATGTTGAGCGTTGAATCCACACACACACCTGCCGTGGCAGGATTCCAGCCCTGAGCTTTGAAAAAGTAGAGCTGTTCATAGTGAAGAAGCAAGGATCCGTAGTACTTGCGCAACACAAAAGATGCATTTGTTGCGGTAGAGGGGAAGTTGAAAGTGGCTGTTACTTCTTTCCATCTTTTCTCTCTAAGTATCTGTAAGAGCAATAGGAAGACGAATGTTAAGAAAACAAACCATTAGATCCATGACCATATTATCATTTGACAATAAACAGCATATCACTCGGATAGTTATCTAAAGATATACTCTTACTGGAGTTCATACTGGTACCACAAGGGCATATTACAGAAAATGGTCATAACCTCGGAGAAAAAGCAATATTAACCAAAAGCTTCCCATTCTCCTCTCATAATTATTTCTTTCAACTAAATTTCAACAACTGCTGAAACTAAAAATTAACTCAAGAATTTACACAAAGCTCAGCCACATCAGTGTTGAACTCAAAAGACGAAATGACAGAGAAAGACATCTATGTCATTACCTTATGAATACCACCACGTTGTGTTACCTCCACAAAGAGGCGATGCAAGTCCAAATCTCTTCCCCCTATTATGGGGATCCTAGAAACAAAACCAACAATAATCAGAGGTGACAAAGCTGTTCAACTATAAGCCTGCCTATATTAGAACAAAGCCATCAACAACACTCTTAAAGAGTAGCAATATGAAGCAACCAACGACAACAGTTAAGCTAGTATACAAGAAATCCACATGAGACACTGTTGTTTATGATGCCAATAAACGTATCTCGTTCAAACGCAACAGAGATGGAAATGCCATTGATTTGAACACTAAACCATTTAACAAACTTAGTAACGTATCTTATTTTTCCCCATTTGTTAAGCATCAGGGACTCACCGAAAACCTCGTGGGTCAAGATCAATTACTAATTGCCATTACAGGATGTTACCACATTGAAAATGCACATTTGGATTAAGTTGGTCAACGATGAGGCATATTATTGTCAAACAGTTCGATGCATTTGGCATTTGAACAATCTAAACACTTAAAGTAAACAAGAATACCTTACTGAAATATTGACGCAGAAGAGCACAAAAGGATTAACATGCATCGAGAGATAAAACATTATGATGAGCAGTACTCACATGAACTTAGTTCCCATAGACAAATGGAACTTCTCCAAACTAGCCATAAATATCCTAGGATTGTTTTTGACATCCTCATATTCGGCTACAGCAGCTGGATACCGAATATAATTGACGACCGCGTCTCTCATAGGGACAGGAATCTGCTTGGCACAAGAAGTTGATGCCATAGCCAACTCCTCAAGAATCTCGCATCAGTTCTTTATTGTTTCCCTGCTACAACAACCAAACCAGAAAACAACTATTAATACTACACTTTCAGTTACACATGCAACAAAAGCAACACTTCCACAGCATAAAGCACAACACTTGAAGACAGCAAAAGAAGAGAAAGAACCAGCAGCTGGAACTAAACGTTCAACCCTCCTCGTTGACAATGCACAACTTCAAACAAGAGCAATTACCCTCCAGAAGATACAGACAACTCATTTAAGGGAAAAGTGAAAAGCATAATTTATTGATCAAATGAAAAGGCATGCATTAAAACTACCAGCAGCAGATTGCAGTTGAGAGAGAAGAGAGAAATTAAAAGCTAAAACCAGAGTTAGCAGTACTTACTTATCAACCAACTCAGTTTTCCAAGTAATAAAAATCAAATTGACAATATCCGAGTTGATTGATTCAAAGCCCAAGAAAGAAAGCTAATTGACACATCACAGCCACAGACACAGACACAGCTGTACCAATGAAACTAATGACTTGTGCAGATGCTTGCTTTGTATAAAACAGCAGAAAAGGTTTTCCCCATCAGGGCTTCTGACCTTTCGATAACTGTAGAAACCATAAGGGCTAAAACCCCATAAAGACAAATGCCATTCTAGGCTCCCTTGCAATAAATAGTATACCAGATATCAAAAAACTTCCGCCCTCTAAAGCTTTATCATAGTTCTCAGGCCTAGCTGATACCCTCTAGGCCTAGCTGATCCCCTCTAAACCCTATTCCAGCAGAACTGCTATTTCCTCAGCGTGACTTTCTAAAGAAAATGGTCTGTTGAGGTAAACAAATAGTGGGACATGCGTCATAATAGTAATAATAATCCCCTCCAATATTTGGGTTTCAATTAAAATACCAGAGATACCACAGCATGTATAGTTTCGTTAAATTATAACAAAAAATAAAGGCCATGGAAATAATAGAGAAAACCCAAACTGGTGGGTTTGGTGAAAAATAAGAAAAAGAAGGCAGCTTTGGTTAGCTTGCCTCATCCGTGAATCTACGGCTGAGCAAAACTCCGAGTCTCCGGCCGCCGGAGTGGGATCGTGGCTCGCCGGGGGGGGAGGACAAAGGAGACTCGGGCGAAAGTAGGGGGAGGGGTTCTTTTTCATTTTTGTGTTACCAATTAGCAGAGCAAATACAGTAAGGAGGAAAATAATATTAATCGAAAGACAAAACAATATGAAAGGAAACCAAACCTTTGGCTAATGGTTCAAGTCTTCATTATTAAGCAGAAGGTTTCAAAGATGTTATAATGCTTGTCTCTAATGGCGGACAAATAAATAGGCACACTCGTTATTTTTATTTTCGATTTCAGCGATTAACATGAACATGGGAAGAAACCAAAAAAAATAGAACGGGATGTGAGTAAATAAGTAACGTCTTAAAATAAATACCACAAAATAATAATTAATTGTAGTGATGTTTGCTAATTGTATTTATCTTATTTTATATACATTGTTCTTGGAATAGAAAACCCAGATGCAGAGTTTAGAAATTATTATAATAAAGGTTGAAACTTTCTTCCTTAAATGGGAGTAGGAAAACAAGAGATTTACCTGGAACCATTGGAGATTAATCAAAGGAAATTTGCTTTGGGTCACTAAACTATATCTTCATTTTAATAACTATGGAAGGATATGAACAGATTTGTATTGGGGAAAAGACTTTATTTTTGGAATTTCAATCGATTAAATTTTCTTGTTATCTGATAATTGTTATATATAGGGATGGTGATGTTAATGGTGAAGAATTAAAGTGATCGTAAAATACAGGGGACATACGTCGAAATACGATTTTGTCCTTCTTCAATCTTCCTTTTCAAAACAAAATCGTTCAAAATGATAAGGGCGATTCGGGTAAAAGATGATTCTCCTTTTTTGGACAAGTGGTCTATATTAGGGAGAGAGAACCGTTATGTATTATTATGACTTTGTGTATAAAAATGTTCGAAGATGATAATAACTTTCGTATGGTTGAATGAGATAAAAAGAAAGCAAACAAAAATTTTGGGATAGTTTATCTCCATTGATTTTGTTAGCAGAGTACGCATCATGTGTGTTATAGTTTCGATGATTAAATTGGGATAAATTTTTCGGTGCATTTCTAATGAGGCATTTATATGTACTGCATAATGATAAAGGAAAATACAAATTTGCACCCTTGTCTTATGTAAAACTTATATTAGAACCTCTTTATTCAATTTTAATCGATCAAGAACAAGAGGTGTTGAAATAAATAATTAAAGAATTTCAAAGATGTAGCTATTTTTCCTCTTCAAAGATGCAACAGATGAACACCTAGACCAGAAATAAGAGATGAGGTTTCTTGCTTTTAACTTTGAAGTAGACGAGGAGGCTTTTTTGTCTATGTCATCAAACAATAATTTTTTCTATCATTTTTACATGCGAATCAGTTGGGCGAGATCCCTCTTGGCGATGCTAATGGGCGAATCTATAAGTAGTATATCGGTTGAATTGATGGCGGCAACATCGACGTTTTCCGGAGTTCTCTATGGATAGACAGTGATTGGAAGGAATGGAGGGATATGGAAAAGAAGGAGGATTAGGAAATAAAAAGGATAAAAGCTACTCCCACTTAATAATATATTCAAGAAATTTTCAACAATTGATTTCTTAAATTCGCTTTTAGTTGTTAAATTAAATTATCTATACGTACAAATGATTTGAGCAAATATGTAGAAAAATAAGGGTAAATAAAAAGAAGGTTTTAATGCTTTCATTATTCTTTAAATTTATATGGCATTTGAAAATAGATGGTATTATTAAGAAGGTTATGTTGATGGGTAAGTTAATTTTTTTCATGTAGTTACCGCAGGTTAAATAGAAATACTAAAATCATTTAAAATTTTAAGCCAGTTTAAAATTTATATAAAGTTAGGGGGAGCAATCTAGTCCTATATATAAAAGTAACCAGAAAAGTTACTATAGTATTAAGAAGGTAGGATCTCTATAAATAATTTCATATTAATTTTTGTATATTTCTTTTTAATTAATGGTGTGTGGTGTTGATATTGGTGTAATCATAGTCGTATTTTTTTATAAGTCTCATCATAGTCATATTTTTCTAAAATATGATTTTTTGGTTGATACAATTATCCATGTTTTCAATGTTCTTAATTTAGGCGAGTCTCACCAATTAACAAGGTATTTGATCCGATATGTTAAGATTTTCCCGACTCCATTAGGGAAGCAACTGTCCTACTTTTGCGATCATAAACTTGTAACCGTTTAAATCATAATTCAATTAATTATAACTCGATAAATCTATCTCAATTGGATTAGTTTTTAAACTTTTTCAGTTAGCCTCATATTGTTTTCCGCGACAAATTACGAGTTATTTCTAGTTAAAAAAATAGACTGCGAGTTGCGCCCATTGAGCAACATTTTGTTCCTTGCTTTTAATCCATGCTCGGACAAAAGATGCATGACATCACCATCACCCCCAAAGTGTGAGACGAGTGGGGTTGAAAGTATTTGTTCTTCTTCATCTATCTTTAGTTTCCTGCTGCAACAAGGATCTACTGAGCTCACACTCGTTCATTGATGCAAGAAAAGAATTACATCCTTTTTCCCCATCATTTTTCTCCAGAGAACACCAAGTGTTTTGAAAATGCTTCTGTGAAAAGGTTGCAGTCCGTACTACTTCCCCACCATCAATCCCTTTCAAAGGAGCCTTGGTATGGAAGCAGCAGCACAAAGAATGGGGTTGCTTCATTCAATCATCTCATTTTCGATCTATAAATACACATACCCCAGCTGTGTCCGATTATTCCTACACACCTACGTGAAAATAAACAAAAAAACAAAACATGGCTGGTGGAGATGGGTTGTTTGAGAAGGTGATGAAAGGGAGGTGGAACGAAATTCTTGATGTTGATGCAGTGAATCTAAGTGAAAAGATCACCCAGTCTGAAGACACTGCATTGCACATAGCTGTGATGAACGGCAAAACTGATGTTGTGGTCCGGCTAGTTGCCAACATGAAAGGGATGGCTTGCAGCATCCTGAAAACCAAGAACGTGAGAGGAAACACAGCTCTCCATCTAGCTGCATCCATTGGGGATGTTGAGATGTGCCGTTCCATTGCTTGCAGAGATTGGTCTCTCATTACTGAAGTCAACAATGATGGCGAGACCCCTCTGTTCCTCGCGTCTTTGCAAGGCAAGAAAGGTGCTTTCTTCACCCTCCGTTCCTTCGCTGAGGGTAACCTCGATGACAAGTATAAGCTTTGCAGAAGGTTCGATGGAAATACCATTCTTCATTCTGCTATCTACGGTGAACACTTTGGTAAATACTAACCTGAACCATGCAAACTCTGTCAAATATGTGTTTATGTGTTATTGCTTCTGATTTTTGCCCTTGTTGGTTGGCTCAGGCTTGGCGTTGGAGATAATAAAATACTATCCGAATCTTGTGAACTCTGTCAATGAGACGGGGTCAACCCCTCTCCATGTCCTTGCTATGAAACCGACTTCATTCGCCAGCAATTGCCACCTTGGCCTGTTTGATCGCACCGTTTACTACTGTAAGAAGAACATCAATTCATAATGTATCAATGACAAAGCAAATTTAGCTAGCGTTTCCATGTTTTCCTCCTTCACAGTTACGGTTGTTGATGAAGAGGAGGAAGAAAGAGAGTATCTACTGACTAATTTGAACCACCGACAAGGGAAAACATCCAAATACCCAGCTTCCTATGAATCCTGTCTGACCTTCATCCAATTAACGAAGAACCTGATTGGAATAGCAAGTGGGTTACTCTTAGACAAGCATTTTGAAATGCCTCGTCAAGATTGCTACGATAGGAGATTAATTTTACAAGCATATTAATTATATTTTCTGCTTCCTCTGCAGATAGGGTATCTCGACCGTTTCCACCCTTGCCTGGTCACAGAAAAGGCAGTAGTAGTGATGTTGAAAACCCCAGAAACAGACCCCGCATATCTCAAGGTACTGAAACAGACTCAAAGGGTCAAATCCGCAGTGCTGAAAATCAACAAACAAATAATGGTAAGCTCTAGGCTCAGTTGGCTGTGATGTTTAAGTAAATTGAATTCAGTCACAGCATTTCTCTAATGGAGTAATTTGCTGCTTAAGTATCTCTGTGACAGTTTCCCTGACTGTTTGATTGAAGGTGTCGGCTTAGAGGGGCAAGGAAAAAGGAAAGGAATTTTTCCTCCCAATTATGAAACCAGTATTATGCTTGGCAAGTACATAATGAATGTTCTGCTAGTTATTCTTGGACTAGGTAAGTACGTGTATCTAGTTACACCCAAGATTGTTTGAAACTTTATACCTCTGTTGCCTTCATGTTTAGTTGCAATTGTCATTTGAAGGCCTGTGGAGGATAAACAAAATCAAAGAGAAGAAAACGATTCACAAGTTGGCTACTGAAGTCATGAATGTACTAGTTGAGAAAGCTTCATTGTACCGATATGATTCAACTGGCCGGAAACCTTTCGGAGATAAAGATGATTCTGGGTTCGAATTCCTTACGGACATTCCTGAAAGCCCTGAATCCCTTATACCTTCAAGCCTTGATCAGATATTAAATGCAGACAATAGTGGGGAGATGATGCGCTTGCAGCCAGAAAGCGCAGCTATCAAGGAAGCACCGCAGAAAAGACTTCTTCATAGAGATGAAACCTTGATAATGAGGCCTGACGATATACGTGGCACTGAAAGTGAAGGACCAGGTAAGTTGACTTACCGGCTTTCATGCGTTGTTAATGTCAGAGGCTCCAATCTTAGTTCTTTACTTTCTACTTGTGTATTTTCACTTCAGTTTCTCCAAAACTTACAGGTAACGCTTTAGTAGCAGAAAGGCTGATTGACATGGTAGAGGCTCTGACGAAAACGATTCAAGAACTTAAAACAGATACACGGAATGGTGATGATGAGAAGAAAGAGAGCATCCAAACTGTGAGACAGACTCCTATACTGACAGCAGCTAAAACTGGGGTGACAGAGATAGTGGAGAAGATACTTGATACATTTCCTGTGGCAATCCATGACTTGGATTCTGATTCCAAAAACGCTGTGTTGTTGGCAGTTGAGCACAGGCAAATACAGGTGTTTAAAATGCTAACTAAGAAGACAATATTAAAGGAGAGTGTTTTCAGTCAGCTGGACAAAGATGGAAACAGCGCATTGCATCTGGCTGCAACTTTTGGTGACTATCGCCCTTGGCTCATTCCAGGTGCTGGCTTACAAATGCAATGGGAAATCAAGTGGTACCATGTATAAATACCTCACTTGTTCCAATCAAAAGCATCTTATTCACTTTCTTCCAGAATGTTGAAATTCTCTAGTTTCCATGCAGTTTGTTGAGCATTCAATGCCAGAAAGCTTCTTTGCGCAATACAATAGGCAAGGCCTAAACCCAAAGCAGATCTTCACTGAGACTCACAAGGACTTGGCGAAAACTGGAAGCGAGTGGCTTACAAAGACGTCAGAGTCATGCTCTGTGGTTGCAGCACTCATAGCCACAGTTGCATTTGCAACTGCATCAGCGGTGCCCGGAGGAAACAAGGAAGAAAACGGTGCTCCCATCCTCCAAGATGTGCCTGTATTCAATGTCTTTGCAATCTCATCTCTCGTTGCTCTCTGCTTCTCTGTGACGTCCCTTTTGGTGCTTCTTACCATTATCACCTCACGATTTGAGCAACGAGACTTCGACAAGAAGCTTCCAAGGACGCTTCTTTTAGGCCTAACCTCACTCTTCCTCTCCATTGTTTCCATCTTAATATCCTTTTGTGCAGGTCATGTGTTCGTTCTCAAAGATAACTTAAGATTCATCTCCCTCCCAATATATGCTGCAACTTGCTTCCCAGTGGCCCTCTTTCTCATTGCACAGCTATCCCTTTACTTCGATCTCATGAAGGCTATTTTCTCAGACCAGCCTCAGCGCAGCTTCAAAGAGATACGCCACTAAGCTATGAATTCACAACTAATATTTGCAGAATGTTCTTTTATTTTTTGCGTTTCTTTCAGTTCATTTCTGCTTCAGCTTTAACAATAAAATAAATAAATAAAAGATCTTTTGAGCTGCATTTCTCTACTACTATGTCCTTGAACAGAAATTATCAAAAACATTTCCTGTACCCTCACGCTGTGGTTGAAGATAGCATATTCTGTAAGTAAAATAAAGAGAACTAATATGTCCAGGGAAGAAGAGATAGCAACTAATATACCTAGGGAAGTGATAGCAAGTTTCCTTTTGTGTTTGTACTCAATAGAATGGAACTGCTAAACTGAGGCGTTAAAGCATTCCGGTTTGCAGCTTCTTGATCCTCAGGAAGGTGTTTAAGTGCTTCTTTGTGTCTGTAATGTAACGCTTTGAGCACGTCTTCTTCTTGACATTACCTATCACAACAGAGGTTTAAGAATTTCAATAACAAAATGAGAGATCGGAAACCAGATGTGAAACCCAATTTAATGAAATTATGAACCTCATACCCTGCCAGATAGAGGAGGGGTTAACAACACCTGCCGAACAGCATTTCCAGGTTCCGACAACTGTTGGATCTCTCGAAGTTTGCCCACAATTTTCTCCATGTTCTGCAATTGAACCTTATCCTTTCCCTTCAAACCAGTGGGAATGTTGAGCTTTTCTCTCCCTTCCTTCACAATCTTTCGTCTCTCTCTTAACCAACCTACTTCATAGTCTATCTTAGATATTTCGAAATCAGCTGCAGACATGGAATTTCTTCGCCTAATAGGCTGTGGGCGGCTCCTCGAGCTACCAATTGGTGGCAACCCGCTAGCTGCATCATAACTGCTTTTTCCAAAGCTATTATCTGGTTCTAATTTGCTAAATGCTTGATTATCACCAGTTCTTGGAATGCTGAATGCAGGATAAAATGGGAGCTTTTCACTACCCTTGTCAGTTGTTTGGTTGCTTTTCTTGGATTTATCCTCAATGGTGTGAACATCTTGAACAAAAGGCCTTACACCAGATGCTGTATCCTGACTCTTACCATGAATGTTTTTCTCGATTGTTGGTTCGCCTATATGGTTAACTAACGAAGCAGTTTCCAGATGATCAAACCCACAGTTCTCTTCTTTCTTTTTTAGTTCCTCGTTGATATTTTTGATGCTATTGGCTCCTTCACCTTCCTGAAAAACCAGATTAGAACTTGGCATTGTAGATTTAACTTGATAACCAAGGTCTCCATTCTGTGCATCTTGTTTCTCCAAGACTTTCTGCCACGGTAAGGAAGGATCTTCACTTGAATATTGAGAGAAAGAAGCCCCATACCCAGGCACGGTATCAATGTCCGACACACCAGAATCCAACTGCGCGTTCCCCAAACTCATCATCTTGTAAGCCTCAAGTTCATTCTCCAGGAAATGATTTTCCCTCTCCCTCTTCAGAAGCATCTCCTCCAAAATGCTCATCTCTTCATGATCATAGGCCGACTTTTCATCAATCATCCTCTGGTATTGCCTGGCTGCCATCTCTACTGATGCCTTCTCCTCTTGAAGCCGTAGAATCATCGCAATGGCCTCATCGGCAGCAGATGCAGCAGCGTTTCTCTCTTGTTCGAGCTCCTGACATAAAGCCAAACGAGCAATTCGTTCTTCTTCTAATGCTTGTTCCAAGACTCGAAGAGTATTCCTCTCATCATCAGCATTGGCATCGTCATTGGATTTCGAGTCATCACTAGGATAGACATCTTTCGCCGTCTCTTTACCTTCATCACTACCTACAGTTGATTCAATATGGTCTGTAGAAGAACCTGCATCATCTAAAACAACAAGAAAGGAAAGAACAGATCTGTAATCATAGACGTGGGAATATTTCGGTCCAACAGAACAATTAAATAATCGGTTCAACAAACAACGCAAGAGATACAACATGTAAATGGGAAAAAATAGGAAAGACAACAACTATCTAACATGTGGAGTTCAATACCTCCTCTTTTATCAAACACCGACATCGGCATTCATTTTCAGGTTAGGCATACTAATCGCAACCTTCTAGCATAGTTGAGTATGTAGGAGAAACCTCTATGAACTCCCAAATAAAAAACAGCAATTGGTTATCAACTCTATGTATAACCGGGGAAGCACATGAACTTCTATATGTTGGAGTTACAATCACAAGATGGAAGCATTACAACGTTGACTGAGAAAAAGAAGTAGATTTTAAAGACTCACCTTGTGCAGTAGCAACACAAGAGGTAGCAGGAAGCATCTTGCCTCCAGTAACTGTATTGACCACCTTACTCCCATTTGGAGGATGCAAGGGAGGAATCCGCACATTTGGTTGTGAAGAAGAAGAAGAGTAATAAGGTGGAACTTCAGGCATTGTCCCATCTTCAACAGCACGCCTTCTGCGATGGCAGCATTTCGCCTTCAATCTTTTCTTAGCCATATCAAATTTCTTCTCCAGCATCTCCCCCGCGGAGATGTTGTCAATAGTAGTCTCAGAAACCCCCATAGCACCAACATTCTTCAACCGTAATGAGTTACAAGACCTTTCAACCTCCAATCCAGCAGCTCCACCAAGGGCGAATTCCCGGATTTCTTCTTCGTCGAGCAACAAATCAAAAGGGAGCCTCCTCCTGATAGATGATTCAACATTTGATATGCTATGAAAGGGATTATCGAGTAGAAACCTCGGCCAGCAGTTTCCGGATTCGTGATTACAAGAGCAAGGCAGAGACCACCCAATTAGAGATAGAAATTTGGATGCGAAATAAGCAACTGTTGATGCAGAGAGGAACATGTATGCAATTGCAAGGTCCAGAAATGCGGCCACCAGCCCACTAAATGTCCATGATTCTACCTCTTGACACGCCATTTCTTTTTCCAGGAACGAATTCACGAATCCTAGGTGATCCAATGGACACAGAAGAACCAGTAAAATTAAAGAACGTTATGATCAATTCAAGCCATTGGACAGAGGGCATACAGCACAATTTCCATGCCTGCAGTGAAATCCAGAAGCCAGGAACACATCAAGAAGAAGAACGAGCATCAAAATTTTCAGAATTCGTCGTCTTTCCTCCTCCATTTCTGACAGAGCAGCATAAAATAAGAAACAACCCGTGACATCAGCCGAACCGATTTATCAGAGGCTGAAGGGAATTCTCATAGGACGGATCCGTTACCCAACCTAGCATCCAATGCCGAGTTGCTACCGAGTCCACCCGTTGCTGAATCACCCTGTCACAAACCCCGGAACTCGAACCATTAATGATGGCGTTCCCGATACCCTTTTCCAACGAAAATTTCGGTCATATTTCCAAGACACACATGGCGGGTTCCTGCGTTTCAATTTTTCAGCGACCTTCGTTCAGCTACGGCGTTAACGAAAAGTATACTTCACGCGCTCTGTAATTCGTTGGATATCTCTTGTATTGCTGAGAGGTAATAAATATTGCCTCATGGTGCATGGACATGAAGATGTTTGATTTTGGAGAACTGGAGAAAGGATGGCATGGATGGATGGGACCGGCGTCATGTTGGTCCCGGCGAAAAGATATGGGCTGGGGCTTGGTTGTTTTTAGGCTGTTGGCGTGTGGTCAGCCGAAGGGTGGTTTCGTATCTTCCCCATCACTATTTTATTTAATTTATTTCTTTAACATACAAACTTGAATTTGAATAATTTTTTCGCTAAAATCTTAATTTTTTAAAAACGATTAAAACAAGCGCAGTTATGATATAATTTCGACAAACTTTTTTTTAAAAGTCAAACACGTGAGTTGACTGGCTTAAAACTTAATTTAATAGCTATCACCACTTACATATAGTTTTTTACAACTTAGACATAATCATTAACAACTTAGACGTTTCTATTACTAATTTAGAGTTAGATGTTGGTATCAAAAATTTAGATTAGGTATACGCAACTTAAACGTAAGATATACAAGGGCAAACATAGTTATTACAAATTAATAGAAATAGGCGTTAACAACCTTGAGATAGGTATTTATCACCTTAGATGTACGTACGGTCGATGAAAATATAAGGTAGATATAAAGGGAGAAAACGTAGTTATTAACCAATAAGACATAGTTATTGAGAGAATTCAAACTTAGTTATCACCATCTCAAATGTAGGTTTTAGCACTTTTTAGGTATATATATAGTTATTATCAATTTAAATGTAATTATCATCTAGTTAGACTTTATTATTAGCAACTTAGACGTAATGTAGATATAGGAGAGAAAATTTAATTATTAGCAACTTAAACCTAGGCATTACAACTTTGACAAAAGTATTACCAGCGTAGATGTATGTATGGTCGATAAAAAAATATTTTCTAAAGTCTTCAAAATAAAATCAATATTAATCTCGTTAGATTGGTTTTTAAAATACGATTATTTTTATATAAAGATCATAAAAATCAGACTTAAACTAAATAAGTTATCTTAGTTTAAAAAAATAAAAATAAATACTTTATAAATACTAAGACTGCCCATATTAATTTGGGTCTGTAAATTAAAACGGCTGAAAAGAAGAACGATCCGACGGCGGTAAATAATTCAATTTGATATTGAAGTCTATTTTCAGCATCACACGCAATCTCGTGTTTAAAAAGGGCCGATCTTGTGTCGAAAAAGGGCCGAAGCTTAGTTATGACTTCGGACTTATATATACTTCAAGTGACTAAGTGAGTACAGTTGTTTTTCTTCAATAGATGATACCGTGTTATTGAGTAGAAATTTGGGGGAAAACAGACAACAAATGTTATTATTTTCTACCATTAGTCACGGAATGCCTTTAGTTAGACTAACTACAGAAAAAGATGGCCACATATTTTTGGAACTTTCAAAACGGGCATGCTTTTTTTCCTGCAAAAACTGTTGACTGTTGACTAATCCAAACCCGACCGCCCACCCACGACCGTACTTGCAATTTGCAAAAATCCGAACGGAATCAGAACATTCTTTAAAATGAAAATTCAGTGAGGTTTCTACACGGTTATGGCTCTTTAGTTTCCATGGGCAGTTGAATATGTGAGGAAGAATGAACATTGACCTTGGTGGTGTATGTGAAACTAATATTTCGTAATTTAGATTCTAAAATTTCTAAGTTACAGATTTCATCTATATAATTTGTACTTAGATTACAATCAATCGAAAGAAAATGTTAGAGAATTAAATTTTCAACGTGGGCTTCTAAAATTTTTGAGTTCATCTTAAAATCAGTAGGCCTCGTTTGGTACGTCATATTTATTCGAGATATTATGAATTCAAAAAGTATGAATATTCTTGTTTGATTTAGGATATTGAGTGGTAGAGTCAAGAATGATTAGATGTAGTGTAGGTCCTAGTTTGTAATAATGAGGACAGAAAAAATAACCATTGTAGCTATCAAATTGCCTTGGGGTAATTATGTCCATCAAAAAGATATTGGATCCATATAGATGAATAACGAATATCATAATATTACGATGTTCGACATGACCGAATAACTAGCTATTCAAACTTCAAAACTCGAAAATATCTCGAATAGCTAGAATGATATTGAATAATATCGAATCTTGTTATTTTACATCACCCGTTGGACAAACATAACATCAATTAAGTTGGTAAAATACCAAATTAATTGATGCGTGTCATATTTCCACTAGCACTTGTACACCTTAGGTGCCTGCCGCATCAATACTTGACCAAATTAAAGCCACTGTATTTGGGATACAGATAGAAACCTAATCTGATGACAAATCAGCTCCACATTTGTCTTCGTCGTTATAATTACATTTAATATCTTTCTCATCTCTTGTTTTGTCGCACACTAATTAACACACACACAGTTGCTGATTAAGCCTGCTATACTCCACACTTTTGAGAACCACCACCACTTCTTTTCATCAATTCTGTAGCACGCTTTTGACATGTTTCCCATACATGTTTCAAAATATATACGGAGTCGAATTTTGTTGTGAAAACTGTCCCATCAAATATCGGAATTCGACGTAGAATATTGATCGACCCATTATCGACCAATGTTATGCCACTAAATATCTCCTGGTCTATGGAATTTGATAATTTACATACCTAGTGCTCTATGGAGTTTTGAAATATAGCACCAACGTACAAAATATACACATCACATTCTGGTTTATTAAGTTGAAAAAGCACATCGCCTGTCGGGCCATTAACAATGGCGCAATTGGTGTTGGGATTTCCATGGCCGTTGGATTTTACGGTTGGGCGGCAATGCTTTAATTTTTAGCCTAAGTAACTATTTTTGTAAAATACCCAACAACTAATTAATTTTCTTAGATGTCGACTTTGGTCAATGATCAATCACATATCAAAAGAGTTTAAATAAACTTATATAAGAGGGGGGAGTAATTTACATATACAGCGAGAGCTCGAAAAACTACATCTATAACTAAAACTGCAGAGAAAAGAAAAATTGTTAAGAATAATGAATTTTTGTGACAAATGATATTAGTGTTATGGTTTTATGAACCTCTGTTTAAAAATTTAATTAATATACTTAATTTGGCTTTAATTAAAATAGTTTAAATTTTGAAATTAGCCACGTGTTATTAAAACTAATTTTGATGTGAAATTTTTTGTATGATTTATTTAAATTTTTATAATCTCGTTTGATTATAAATGATAGATGGGTGCTGGTTTTTTTAAAAGAAAAATATAAAAAAGTAATTATAGTAATCCATAAGCAGATATGAATAATTTCTGAAAATATGTTAGTTTCAAACGTCAAAGACTTGTTTTCCACACGCAATTTATTTGTCCTTACAAATTTGTCTGCTTGTTTCAAATATTTCTGCATAATGAAACCAACCAACCAACCAACCAACCATGTAAAATAATTATATATAGTAAAACAGGTTGTTTAATTCTATGAACACTCAAATTAATTATTCTCAATACTGAACTGAACGATCTTATTTCAAAAAATTGGAATGATTATTTTTCTTAAATTTTTCTAGTTGCCGTCAAAGTCCAAACAGCCCTCAAGGCTGATTAGCCAGAAAGAAAGAAATAGCTCTCCATATAGAATCTTCCACAACCTTCCATTAAGACTAATAAATATTATTTAATCACTGTTAATTTGAATTTTCATTACTTAATCCATAACCTTTACTTTTCGCCCCTCGATATTTTTCAATCCAATAATATTTTTCGTGAATTTATTTACAATTTTGATCTCAAACCCCTTATAAAATATAAAAATATTTGTTTCATTACATACAATTTCACTCAATAGAACAAATCTATGTATATACATGAAATTTTCAATCAACTTATTAATGGTTATGAATTTGAAATACCTATAAACACGAAACATAAAATTTAAATGTGTCATAGCCTAGTATCTTTGTTTCTTTCTAATTTTGTATCTAACATTTGAAGCATTATATACATCATACTCGATTGTGTGTCCTAAAAATAAAAGAAATGTATTTTTAATTTTTATTGAATTTTACAACATTTTGACATGCTTTAGTTGATAATATAACATCATTAGTCGTAGTATGATCACATTTATAAAAAAAATCCGACACTGTCATTGCATACATATACCATTGACTTATTTCCTCACCAATAAATATCTAGATACAAGTTTTAAACAACAAAACGACATACATGACTTATAATAGCGTTACATTCTTTCTTCATATAACGTAAAATTGAATGAAGACCAACGAACTACATATTTTCCGAAAAAAGAAAGAGAAGGAGTATGCAATAAGCCAACGACCAAATTGTAAGGTAGCGCCAAAATTGAGGACCGAAAAGGTGAAATATGAAAACGAGAAGGGAGTAGGTCATCTTCTTTCTGAATAGCGTGGATGCCAGTTTGACCAAATAAAATTCAAACCCCATGCAAACCTACCAATGAAATTCAATTCAAAAACCCCCGAAGAAAAACACAGTAACACAACACGGCTAACCCGCCGCGCCAAAAAAAACTCCCCTCCTCCCCTGATAACATCCGTTTCCACGCCGTCCAATTTAATTTTCTCCAATCTTTCATTAATTGCACTTTCAAGTTTCAACCCCCTCCATGCCTATCTGATCCTTAATTCCCACTCCACAAATCTCCTAAATCAATCGTCACAATGCATCTCAACCGCCTTTGCATCGTTCTTCCCACCGACTTCGACGACAAACCCGACAAGCCGATCCCCTCCGATCACCATCTCAAGCTAGACCAAACTCCCCGGAGCCGAGGCTGCGGCCATCACATCATTTCCTTAGTCAGCGGGTCGGTCAGACGGTTATACGGCTCCAAATGGGTCACCTCCTGTCGTCCGAAGCAGCAGTCAGAAAACAACAAGTACGCCTACTCCGGGTCCTTATCCGCTGCGTTTCACGACTCTGAAGGAGTTCAGATAGCTGACCACCGGGTCGGGTACGACAATCCACGGATCTTCAGCTATTCTGAGCTCTATATCGGCTCCAACGGCTTCAGCGATGCCGAGATTCTCGGGAGTGGGGGTTTCGGCAAGGTTTACAGAGCGGTTCTCCCCAGCGATGGAACTCTGGTCGCCGTTAAATGTTTGTCTGAGAGAGGGGAACAGTTCGATAAGACCTTCGCCGCCGAGTTGGTCGCCGTGGCTCACCTCCGCCACCGGAATCTAGTCCGATTGAGAGGATGGTGCGTGTACGAAGACCAGTTGCTTCTGGTCTACGACTACATGCCCAATCGCAGCCTGGATCGCGTCCTTTTCCGGAAATCCGAAAACCTAACGACGGCGTCAGCTGAACCTTCCCCTCGGATACTCGATTGGGAGCAGAGGAAGAATATTGTAGCCGGATTGGCGGCGGGGTTGCATTACCTCCATGACCATCTCGAGACCCAAATCATTCACCGCGACGTCAAAGCCAGCAACGTCATGCTGGATTCCAATTACAACGCTAGGCTGGGCGATTTTGGGCTGGCCAGGTGGCTGGAGCACGAATTGGAGTACGGTGTCAGAACCCCGTCGATGAGGGGGAACCCCCAATTCCGGGTCACCGAATCAACCCGAATCGGCGGCACGATCGGGTACCTCCCACCTGAGAGTTTCCAGAAAAGAAGCTTCGCCACCGCGAAATCCGACGTTTTCAGCTTCGGAATCGTCCTTCTGGAGGTCGTCTCCGGGAGAAGGGCGGTGGATTTGGCATATCCGGATGATCAGATTGTTCTCCTCGATTGGGTCCGGGAGCTTTCCGACGCGAGGAACGTTCTTCAGGCGGGTGACACCAGGCTTAAAGACGGGTCTTACCGGCTAATCGAAATGGAAAGGATGGTCCATCTGGGTCTCCTCTGTACACTTCACAATCCTCACTATCGTCCCAATATGAAATGGGTAGTGGAAGCACTTTCCGGCGGCGGGAGCTCTGGAGGCAAATTGCCGCCGCTTCCATCTTTCCAGGCTCATCCACGGTACATATCGATCTCCTCCGGCAGCAACACCACCGCCACCAACACTACAGCCACAACTAGGAGCAGCAGCAGAAGCAGAAGCTCCAAATCCAGCACCGCGACAACAACAACAACAACAACAACAACGGTAATCTCGATTTCAGCGACTTATGCGACTGCTATAGAGGAAACCATTTATGAAACCGCGGAATTTCAGAACAGTTTTACTGGTGGTGGTGATGCTGGCAATTATAATTACGGCAACAAAAGTTCTGTGTACGGTAGCAGAAGATGCGGACCTGCTTCCTTCATGGTGGAAACTCCTAGGGAGATATCATTCAAGGAAATAATAGCTGCCACTAACAACTTCTCAGACTCCAATAGACTAGCAGAAGTTGATTTTGGAACTGCTTACTATGGTGTCCTTGAAGATGGGCACCAAGTTCTTGTAAAGAGGCTGGGAATGACTCAGTGCCCTGCATTGAGGACTAGATTCTCCGATGAGCTTCAGAACTTGGGCAGGCTTCGCCACCGCAATCTGATACAGCTTCGAGGATGGTGTACCGAGCAAGGAGAGATGCTTGTCATCTATGATTATTCTCCCAGCCGATTGTTGAGTCACAAACTCTTCCATCACAAGCTAGGCGCCATTCTGCAATGGAGGCATAGGTACAACATCGTCAAGTCACTGGCTTCAGCGGTTCTCTACCTTCATGAAGAGTGGGATGAACAAGTGATCCACAGGAACATAACGTCCTCTTCTGTTATTCTTGATTCGGATATGATCAACCCGAGGCTGAGCAACTTTGCGCTTGCTGAGTTCCTCCACAGGAATGATCATGCTCATCAGGAAGCTACCAAGGGGAACAACAAATCGGTCAGGGGAATTTTCGGCTACATGTCCCCCGAGTACATGGAATCGGGGGAAGCAACGACGATGGCGGATGTTTATAGCTTTGGAGTGGTGGTGCTTGAGGTTGTTAGTGGACAGATGGCCGTTGATTTTCGTAGACCAGAGGTTCTGTTGGTGAATAGAGTGAATGAATTTGAGGCACATGATAAACCGGTTGAGGAACTGGTTGACGCGAGGTTGGATGGTGAGTATGAGAGTAAAGAAGTGATGAGGTTAGTGAAGTTGGGGAGAGCATGTACGAGGTCCGATCCCGGGTTAAGACCAAGAATGAGGCAGATAGTGAGCATTCTGGATGGGAATGATCAATGGTTATTGGTGGAAGGACAGCAGAAGAAGGAAAGCAGGAAGGAATGGAAGAAGAAGAATGCTTCTTCATTGTCACTGGTGAAGAGAATCCAAGCGCTAGGTATTCAATGATAAGATTAGTAGGTTGATCCTATAAACAAAGTACAAGTTAAAAGAGTAACGCTGTGTTGCCGAATAGCTGGGTTGATCTCTGCTGCTGTATGCTTCTTTTGTTTTTGCAACATCTGTATAATATTTTTGATGTAGATCCTTTGGTTCGTGAAACAATGATATACATAGTGTTTGCTGAGTTTTATTGTCTTGTGCCACTTGTGTTATAACACAATACAATACAATACATTGAGGGTTTTGATCCAACCTTGTTTGTGAACAAATTAAACACTGATGATGCTAGGCTTTCTTGGACTTACTTTCTAAGTTGCAGTGACTGGGATATCTTGATCAGCATCAATGCCAACCCATTGGATCAGTGCAAACAAGAACTCCCTGAAGCTGACCTTCCCATTTCTGTCTCGGTCCATTTCCTCTGCATTCATTCATTCATTCACATGAAAAAAAAAGAAGAAACCAACTTCAGAATGTGAAAGAGATAGATTTTAGTTACACCCACTGAATCTAGACTTGGTGATCCGCAAGGGGGATTTCTCCCATGGGGAAGCATCGTTCAAAGCATTCACCAAGTCTTTCTTGTTCAACATCCCATCTCCATTCTTGTCAAGGAACAAGAATGCTTCAACAACTGTGTCAAAAGTTGCCTCCAGCTCTGGTGAGCCCATCCTTGAACTCTGTCATAAACCACACAAAAAAATTCATTCACCAAACTTTTATTGTTTTATTTAATTCTCAATTAGTGTAGAAGCTCTCACATACATTCTGAGGAGATGAAGACGATTCTGTTAAGAGATAAATGAGACAGAGAAGGACAATGAACTCGTTGAACTGAATCCCTCCACTTCCATCAAAATCACAGGAATGGAACAGATCATCAACGTCAGAGTCCTTGAGGTTAAGGTCCAGTTTCTTTATGCATTTCTTGAGTTCTTTGAGATCAATTGTGCCGTTTCCATCTTCATCTGATGGTAGGAACACATTATGATAAAGATGAGAACTTTTGGCTGGAGAAGCAGAGACCAGAAGAAGAAGAGAAAAGAATGTAACTTTGTTACCAAACTGTTCAAAAACGCCATTGATGTCTTTGAGCTGTTCTTTGAATTGTGGGAACCTCATGATTATAGTGTTTATGGATTTAAAGGTTTTAGTCCCTGAAGAAGTAGTAGTAGTAGAAGAAGCTCTCTTAATTTCAACAATCTTCTTTTCTAGCTTTGCATCCAGCCTCTTGTATTTGTTTGCAGAACCCAGATGGCAAAACATTCTCCCAATTTTGGAGGTCAAGTACTTGAGAGAAGGGCAAGACTCAGACATGCCTTCAAATTAAAAATTGACACAGATGTTGAGGTTTCAAAATTCTGGTTCAAGCAAACTAACTACATTGAAATGAAAACAAATCATAGAGAATCATTGAAGACCCTTATGTGTAATAACATGTTCATCAGTCAGAAAAAGATGACAAACTTTCTTTGGAGCAATGTCATATCCATAAACATTTATATCCCAAGAAACACGCTGCCTGTACCAGTCAATTCAAGCACAGTGTTGACAGAAGACAAAATAGGAAGAAGAAATGGCTTACCCTGTGAACCTTTCATAGCCATGGATGAAAGAGAAAGAGAGCTGCTTGTTTTCCAACAGACAAAAAGGGAATTCCGTGAACAGAAGAAAAGAAAAGAAAGGGCAAAGGCAAAAGAGACCACAGAAGAAAAATTGCAAAAGTGGAGATGGCATCCATCATCGTAAGACAGACTACTATTTCCAAACTAGTGTTACAGTTCATCATTATTCAAATTAATATAATACAGCAAAGCGTCAGAAAGTGGTAAGCTTTTGCCTTGGAACTGACATCAGGTAAAAGTTTGACACCACATTGCCTTGTACATGTAAGAAGGAATTGCGTCAATAAGTAGTTGCTTCTCAACTAGGATGGCAAAAAGATTCCCAGGCTTTCCGGACTATCTTCTCTTCCATCTCTGCAATCTGAAAATACGTTGCCTTGGCTTGTTTGACTGGTACGTTTATAGCAGAACATGAATCATGTGGAGACAAGACAAACCTTACAAGAATATCAATTATCAGACCACGCTTGGTTTGGTTTTGCTAGGCAAATGATTTTGCAGTTTTCCACAAAAGAAGACTGTTAAAGAGTGAAAAATGATCTTGTTGTGTGGAGGCGAAGAGAAAGCCCAACTTACCAACTCAAAAGAGACAGGTCTGTTCCTAAATTGTGGAAAAGAATCCGAAACTATACAAAGACCATTTTAATGGTGATAGAGTTAACTTAGCAGAAGAGAGACAAGAGGGTAGACAACTGAGACCCTGTTTCTAGGATGCTAATGAGTGAATGGTGCCATCTATTTCATGCCATGTTATGCATCATCCATTCGACTTCTTGACGCATGCTGCCATCCAACAGGAGTGAATCTCCATTGCCAAAGACAGATCTTGGTCTTTTCTTCATGGCAGCAACAGCAGCAGCAGCTTGTGGAGACATACCCATGGGAGAAGCTGGACTCCCAATTGAAGTCAAGCAACTCTCAGTAGAGCAGTCCCCTATTCGAGCAGGCATATTCAAAGCACTTCTGCTCTCTAAAGCAGCAGCAAGTTCGGGTAAAGACGGCATCTTTATGGTGTACATGGGTGCCATTCCTTGACATTCATTGGAAACTTTGATTGCTAACTCTGAAAGCTCCTCCCTTGCGGCTTCAAGTCCAACAGTTGCAGCTGCCTGGTCGTTCAAAGCTTTGCACGCTTTCTCCAGTATTGACTGTAGATATTTCCCCTGGGCTTCAATCCTTAGTTGGAGTCTGCGTTGCACCTGTTTACAATTGAATTCCTTCAGAAAAAAAAGGCTGGAAACTAACATTTGGAATAAACAATCCCAACTCAAATATACACACGGTTCTAGATTTTAAAGTTTGCGGCAGAAATAGTTATTCAGGACTCCAAGAATGGTGACTGACCTCTAGTTGTTCATGTAATCTTCTTTGAACTTCCATCTGTACACGCAAAGCCTCAGTCACCTGGTAACCGCTGTTTAGTTGAATAAAACATGAAAAACGTAAGATTGCAGTTAGATGAGCAAGTTATGCAACAGAAGAAGAGATTACATACTCATTCAGATCTTGTGCAGCCATTCTAGATGATGTTGATGTAGACGAGCCAGTGTCCTGACTTTCTGCAATAGATGCCGCAATGCCAACTACAAATTTTGACAACAATCATATTTTAGTACATCTTGACACAATTGATTTTACTATATAAATCGTGCATGCATTTAAGAAATAGAGTAACAACAGGCGATTAAGAATACACAATCCTCACTGTAAGAGAAGCGAAAACTTGTGTACACAAATTCGGTGACAAAGATACATTGCATGACCAGAAAACAGATCTAGCAGATGTAGATTCTTACCATCCTTAGAGCTCTCAGTCGTTTCCTTGCAGGATTGCCTTCCCAACCTGTATTTCTGGAGAGTAGACACAGTTTCGAAAAGCTCTTTAAATTTTGTTTAAGCCGAAGGTATATTGATGCAAACAAAAAAAAACAAATTTCAATTATTCTATGAGATCTACAAGGACAAACCTGTAGGTGGGATTTCAAGTGATAAAGAGTTAGGCCTTTAACCCCCATTGTCCTCATTATAGTTTTAGGAGTTGCTTCTGCATGGATACAAAAACGAGGAAAATGATCAAATAATCAAGTAAAGGTAAACAATGAAAATGACCAAATAATCAAGTAAAGGTAATGTATTCCTCACTAGGCTTCTATAAGTGAGATATAAATAGCGAAAAAATCCATTACTTCATAGTCAAAGGTAGCTATACACCAAACAACAATACAGGTCTTGGAATTTACAATAGCCTTTTCTGTTTGTCTGCCATCCAACTCGAGCCCTCTTACAAAACGAGCCCTCTTACAAAACTGAAGGAAGTGTCTATTGATGAATAATATAAAAAGCCAATCTGAACCCTCTCCTAACAACTCGAGTTATTGGGATGCAATGGTTCATGACAGTGTCAATCTACTACATGGACTGCTGGCTGTAAAACACCAAAAACAAGTTTGCATACACCTTTCAGCCTAACTGGCTAATGAATTCTTACACATCCATCTTTTAATGAAAAAAATTCTCAACTAAGTTAACACCCGGTCATTTCAGACTTGAGACCTTTCTAGGATAAGGATGTCTCTCATGAATAAGTAATCACCAGAAATACAACGAGCTAGCTGCTGTTAATGCAACTGTCATGAATAACTTCAAGTAACAGCAAGAAAATTACCATTAAATGCTATATTTCCCTTCGAATCATTACTTCATGAAGATTGCCAGAATATTATACGCAAAGCTCTATTTATTTATGGAATATGAATAAATAAAGAACATATAGAAACACATTCACTGGTACAGAACACCATAAGACAAACACTCCCCCAAGTTACAGGACAGGTCAATGGTTGATACTCTGGCAGTTGGATAATAATAAGCAGCTAAAACTTTCCCTCTATATATGCATCATCCAAATAATTGCCCAGAATTCATTAACAAGGTCCAGAAACCTAGTGGTGAACAGACAACAAAACCAACAAATAAAAAATCATATTACAGCTAAGGCTAGAGCAAAGTTCACGGTGAAAATTCCAACGGGCAGCTCAAGGATTAGGCAAGCAAAAAAAAATTAAGTAGAGAAAAATACGAATTATTAGACATAATGCAAAGACAAAAAGGTGGCCGTTCTTCTGGTTTGTCTTTTTAGCTGTAAACTATTTGGAATGGTTTGGCATTGGCGGGGTAAAATATGATTATTCAAGATAAGGATCGGAGAAACAATGAAATTGTGAAGTTAAGAGACGAAAGCTGGTCAATGGAAAGACAATAAGTGCATATATATATAAAACATCTGCTGATCAATACATCATCATATGCAACTACCCTCCAAATTTGATCCGCCCTCATTAGAGATTAAATATATAAACATCAATTTCAGCATAAAAAGCAAGGAATTGGCTTGATTGTTAATTATCAACTCGGAGTTCAACACTAAACATTAAAAAGAAATCACATTTTGTACTGACATGGGAAATCCCAACTAGCATCAAATTAAGCTGCTTCTTTGCAGATAGAAAACAAGGAATTCCGAGTAAGAAATGGGACTGCATTTCTAGAGAGGAAGGAATGGGAGGGTACAAAGAAACGGGTTGTTGGCTAAAAACAGAATTTGAAGTTAAACTTACTGTCAGGACCGCCCAACTGAGTAACGGCGTCGACGAATCGGTCATGGAGCTCGGTAGTCCAGCGGAGCCTGGGCTTTGGATCCGTGGTGAGAACCAAGCACGCATCTCCAGGGAGATTGGTCCCATCCAATGAGCGCTGGTAGTCCAGGTGTCCAGCTGCTGCTCCTCCTCCACCTCCTCCTCCTAGGTTACTTCCGTCAAGCGGCATAGAGTGTAAAGCAGAGTACATTTGCCCGGCGGCGGAGGGGGGAGGGGAGGACTGGGAATGCGGTAGGGGCAAATCCGGGTCGGGACAGAGGAGCCCCGGAGAAGAAGGAGAATGGGGGATAGTGTGTTTGTTTGTGGGGAGGAAAGAAAAGAGGAGAGGAAGAAGGGAGGAAAATGAGTTGAAGAAGAAGAAGAAGAAGAAGAAGAAGAAGAAGAGTGGTTTGGTGTTTCTCTCTCTTGGGCAATGGCTGAATGGCTTAATGGCTTTGGCTTTTCAGGGGGAAATGTGAAGAAATGAAAAAGGGGACAGCGATGGGATTTTTCTTGAAATTGCAATTTGGTTGGGTTGGGTTGAGTGTCTGCTGTGTATTTATTGTATTGTATTTGATATTGAGGGTGAGTTGCGTCTTTATCATGTATAATCAAATCAAAGCTCTCAGCTAGCCTATGCCAGCCTATTCATTCATTATTATGTATCTTCTTCTTCTTCATCTCTCCCCATTTAAACTACTAATCAAATTAAGCACCGTCCTTTGGCTACAAAAGGTTCCCAAAAAGGGCTTAATCCTCCACTCCACCCGCAAATTTAAGACTGTTTAATCGATACAACTTTATACCAATAATAAAGCCCAAATTGCCGCTCCGACTTTGTCGGAGGTCACTATGACCGAGGCCACCACCAGCGAGGCGGCGCCTCTCATCCGTCTGACCCAACCGAAGCTCCACCGAACCAGACACCGCCCGCCTCCTGGTTCGAGCCTCCTCATGAGCTAGACTCTCGCAAACGTCAATGGACGCCAGAAATCAGCGCTCTTCCGCTCTCCACCCTCGCTAGGAGCCTCTCCACCGGTTGGGCTAGCTAAGGGCCCGGAGGCTGCCGCAACGGCCGCACATGAAATATCACAGACGTCGCGATCAGGACCCCCTGGGTCGCCGCCGAAGTTAGGAGCAGCGCCGATGCGATCTTTCCCAATGCATCCATCTTTAGTGTAAATTGCATTGAGATATTTCATCGAACACTTGGTGGGCATATTGAAACTTACTTAGTAGATCAAGCTAGGTAGAGTTAGAGTGTCCGGGAGATTGTGTGGCCACATTCTCATCTTTCTTATGTGTTAGGTGACTTTCATTGCATGTTACATTATCGTATCATTCTACTTAGGCTTGATTTAGACGGTTTTGACTTGTGAAATGTTTGTGATAGCATCATGTCATGAGTCATTGGTAGTGAGTTAGGTGTCATTGTGCATCTAGACTTAGTTCATAGGATAAGAATGCATGGAAACTTATGTACCAAGCAAGTCCAATTGAGTCCAACTTCTCTCGTGAATAAGGTCCGAGCATCGACTAAATCCCGACATCTAACAACCTTCCTCTCATTGCTTGATGGTATTACTCTTGCTTCGTTTAGTTTGATTGCTTGAATTGCTTTGATAATCTTAGTTAATGTTTAGTAACTTAGTTGGGAAGTTCCAAAACAAACTTTTGAATCTTTTGTAGCTTAAACTGTATCCCTAAACATTAAGTAGAAGCTAGTGAACCAATCCTCATGACATAACGACACTTGTAATTAGGATTCGGGATAACAACCCTTTTCCTAGCGCTCACTTAGCAGTCCGCTTCCAAAGGTCAGAAGCCTGTTTTCAAAAATCTGCCAGCTCTCCTTTGAGAGCCTTCTCCTTCACCACGGTCTTCAGATCCTTGAACTGGTCTGCAAGACGTACAGATGTTGTTTGATAAAATTTTCTCAATTGCGCCTCCCCTCTCATTTCGTGGAGGAACTAATATGGGCCTTACACTGATCCAAAGACAGAGCCTTCCGAAGAGCTTGTTGCTTTTAAGAATGTTAATACCTTTTGGATCTGTGTCCCAGTGGGCATCATAAAAACTAGGCAACGCGCGGCGATTGACAGGATTAGCAGGTTGTGATCAGACCCTGTAGTTCTTTCGTGGGAGTTGATCGCATTGGAGAAGTCCACAATTTTAGTCGGGGATAGGAGAACACGGTCCAATCCGCAGCGGATATGATCGACACCTTCTTGGCCATTGGACCACGTATTAAGGCGAGCCGGTGTATCCAATGTCGATGAGGGCGTTATCGTCAATGAAATTCTAGAAATGAGTCATAGAGCAAGGTTTAACCGGATCCACCACCCCCCGGATTTTTCGTGGCTGAAAAGAATCGAGTTAAAGTCTCCAAGCACTACCCATGCTTTGTCGGCAATGTTAAGGTTTGTAAGATTCGGCCAGAAGTTATTCCTCTCCCAAGGATGTGAGGAGCTTTAGTGGATGTGCAATAGAAGCCGTTGTCATACTCGACATACACATGGACAAAGTAACACAAAACGAAAAATGACATTAATATTAATATTGGCATGTCATCAGACGCCAAATCTGTCGGCTGCACCATTAGGTTTAACATAGTAGGAATTAGAAAAACCTAAAGAAATACCCTTTTTTCCAATACCTCGAATGTATTCTTGGTTTCAGAAAAAAAGATTATTTCCGGATGGTGAACTCGAATCATATCCCAAAAAAAGCCCGCCCCAAGCCTTTACAATTCCAAACTAAAACTCTCATGATTGGCTTGGTTGGTTAGGGCATACTACCAACTCCTTTTCAGCAAGGTCCGAAATGTTGACCATCTCCTTCCTGCCCCATTGGTATGATAAAAAAAATCTTGATAAAAAAACATACAAAATACCCGGTGACCATTTCATACACCAGGTAAGTTGTAAGGACCTGATTTAAGAGTTGGCCAGCAACACAGGAAAAAATCAAGGTTTAAGGAATCAGGCTGGAGACCAAAAACCCTGTCATTAGCAATTCAAAGAGCTACGTTTGGGATCGATCGTCCACCCATATCTCCTTTTCCCTTTGGCAACGCTACTGAGCTTCGTTTAAAGTTGTGATCTTTACTGTTGTTGCGTAAAATGGCGTCTTTTCGTTCCAACAAGCTGTCGTGTTTCTTTCACTCTCACAAAGGTACCTACCTCTCTCCTCCAATGTCTTTCCGCCGATTACCGATTCTCCGCTGAATCTTTTGTTTTTCATAGTGGTTTCCCATTGTCCTATAAAACGTTCATCTGGAGCTCTATTTTCCACAAGCATTGTTGGGGATAAGCCAATTCTGGTTAGTCCATCTCACTTCTCAATTTTTTGCTCTGTTGAGTTACTTGGTATCTTTTAACGGTTTACTTCTTTTTTTGCGGAACTGGAAATTCAGGTTAGGGATTTCATACATTCCGCCTTGTATGATCCAGACCATGGCTACTTCTCTCAGAGGTCAAGATCAGTTGGAGTATTGGAAAAAAGCATCAAGTTCGAGCGGCTTCAAGGTATTATTAATTGTTTCAATCTCTGTACTATTTGTAAGTGCTCTTCTTTGACAATTATCTGTTCGTTGAGATTTCTGTGAAGTCTGAACTTTAAGCATCACAAAAGCCTTGTTCTTCTGACATGCTGTATTTGCAATCTCTTGGAACTTGAAAGTTTGGATTTTGGGTTGTACGGTTTTCTTTCATGCTAATTAGAACTCAATTGGTTTGAATGCTCTGGGTTGTGGTGTTTAATTAAAATCGTCAGTGATGGAATTCGAATAGTCGTCCAACCTTGACAGTTGTTGAAAGAATCTGATCAACTGGGGGTCTGCTTCTTTCTTTACACTAGAAGCTCTTCAAATTTTTTCAGAAAAAATGAAGCTCAACAAATTAGTTGTTCGAAGCTTGATTGGCACTGCCATGTAATGCACTGGAATCTTTTAACTACTGAATAACTGGAGCAAGTTATGGCTTGCTTTTGATCTTTGCCGCTGTACTGATCATGATGCTTGTCCTTTGCATGTCTTAGGGAGGGAAGCTTATGTGAAGCACTTGGATAAAGTCTATAAGCAGAGTGATGTGTCATGGTTTACTCCAGTAGAGCTCTTCAAGGTGCTCTTCCTCTCATCCCCTATATCTGCCTGTTTTTCTTTTATTTTGTCCTGATTATGAATTTTTTCTCTTGCACAATTTTTGCTTTAGTTATATGCTTTTTTATTTATTGCAGCCTTGGTATGCTTATGGAATTGCTGCGGCAATTATGCGTTCGGCTAACTTTTCAGTCCCACTAAAAGTGAGCTCCCTGCCCCTTTAACAGCCATTTGGCTAATTTTTACCTTGTGCACATGAGAGCTAAAGGTCATTGAATATGGAGATTAGTGCTTGATACAAATGATTGTTATTTTTTCTCTACGGAGATAGTCGGATAGTATATGTCCATGATTGATTCGGAGTGCATAGAAAACTTTTAGTTCTGATGCATCGTTTGGTATTGGATTCTTTCAAAGATAACATACCTGAGCTAGATTATTAATCTTTCAGCTCTTGTATGTCACATTCAGATATATGAAATCGGGGGTGGATCAGGAACTTGTGCAAAGGGCATAATGGATTACATTATGTTGCACGCACCAGCACGAGTGTACAACAATATGACTTATACGTAGGTGAAGTTACCAACTTTTTATCTCTCTGTACCTTACCTCACTTGTACTTGGTCAATAGACATTTTCTGAAACCCCGAAATTCTCTAACTGCACTTATAAAAATCTTTATATGACACTGACATGCACTAGTTTTTATGTCACCGTCATAATCCAAATTTAGTACTTATGTATTACTATAAGATATGGATATCCACATAATATATCTGAACACGCTCAAGATAGCAACCAAACGGTTTGAGCGTACCTTGTGTTCTTATTCATCTGACTCATAATTTAAAACTGTTGTTTTAGATTTCCCCTTTTCTCACATTAAGGTAAATTTGCAGCTCAGTTGAAATCAGTTCGTCACTGGCTGAAATCCAGAAGGCAACTGTGGGAGAGGTTCACATGCCAAAATTTAGAGTAGAACGTCGTGATGCTGCTGACCGTAGTGGATGGGGTATGATACTTGTAATTGTTGCTTTTGATTTATGTAGCATCTTCTTGATAGGTGATGTTGAGATTTTTCAACAGTCTTTTTCGGTTTTTATTATCGGTTCATGTCGCCAAGGAATTTTATTTTTTTTAAAGTTCATCACCAAGGAAATTTTCTGCCAAGTGTATAGCGTATGCACACTACTACAAAGAACAATGTACTTTTACCAAAAAAAAAAGAACAATTTACTTCTTCTTTTTGTGGCTGGAACTTATATTTGTTATCCACGTTCTATTTCACAGTCCTTTGGTGCTTGTACGGACTCTTAAAGTGTTTGAGCTGGCTTTACTTACCTAAATTCATTAGTTGAATACTGATAGCTGTATATTTTCTGAACAGGAGAGGCATGTCAACAGCCGTGTTGGGTGGTAATGCTTGAGGTATTTTTTTGGGGATAATATTCTAGCAATCTTTGGCTGATATGATTTGAAAACTCAAATTCTGACTGTGACAAGAACACTTCTTTCTGTGAACAAAAATGGAAGGACTTCAAGGAAAGAAGCTTGGTGGATGTTTGTTGTCTTCTTTGTTGTACTTTTCAGCTCATTATCTTACATATTGCAGGTTCTTGATAATCTTCCACATGATCTTGTATGTTCAGAAAGTCAGGATTCACCGTGGAAAGAAGTATGGATTCAAAAGCAAGAAAATGGGTAGTTGGAAACGGACACTTCTCTTTTCTGCATTTACGTAACTGCTATTATGAAAATTTTGGTAGTAGATTTTATAATATGTATGACCAGCAGTATTCTTTATTATTGAGTGCTTGCACTTTGTAGGGAAACTCTGTCTGAGTTGTTCAAGCCACTACAAGACCCATTGATCAAGCGCTGTGTTGATATCATGGCATCCAACGATGAGTCCGTCTCAATATTGAGAAAAATGTGGTTTAAGCTTTTTTCAAAACCTCGAAGATGTTGGTTGCCTACTGGCTGCTTGGTAAGGAATGAATCTTTGTGTTGATTCGTTGCTATGTGATTGACATTTTATCTGAATTGTGAACTAAATTACTTTTAGTATTATTCCGCAAAGTGCAGAAACTACTGGAGGTGCTACATGAGGCATTACCAGTGATGTCCTTAATTGCTTCAGACTTTAGTTACCTGCCTGATGTGACTATACCAGGGGTGAGGGCACCTTTGGTCTCAACCAAGGTAACCTTTTGTTAGATGTGTTGTATATTTGTGCCAATTCATCATATATACAAATGTTAAATAGTTTCTCTGTGCGAACTTAAATTTTAGGTTGGGTTATTGTTAAGTTGAGCGGCACATTTGGAATGATACTTTAAGACCTTCATTAAAACTAAAACGCCATTATTGAAGAGTTTCTAGTAATCAGTAATTAGATAATGAAGTTGATGCCCGTTTACTCGAACATATTTGTCAACCTAACCTTATTGATTTGCTTTGGAACTGTGCAAAGATCTAGAATTTCTGCTTCTGTACAGTAGGCATGCTAGTCCTGTTTTGGTTCTTTAAGACAGCACATATGTGTGCGGCACATGTAATTTGGTTAATTTCCTATACTGCAGAAAGATGGTCAGAGCTCAGATTACAAAAGTTATCTAGACGCAAAGGTTCGTTGGTTTTAATTTTCTGATCCATTTTCCTCTTTGCATTTCTGATCAAGATAGTTGTGCTTGCAGTCTATCATCCTACTCAGAATCCGTCATCAGCTAGTTTTTTCCTTACCAGATTTAACATGAAACTCCTATTTCTCAGCAGCAAGCAAATTGGCCCTTCATTTTACCGACCCTTGAATTGAATTGAATTGCCAGCTTCTTATCTTTACTCCGAGGACATACTTGTCTGTTGCAACCAGCTCTCACATGTGTACATTTTAACTGTTTTTTCTTGAAAACCTCGTACTTGTAGGGTGATGCTGATATATTTTTCCCAACGGATTTCTGGCTGTTGGAAAGGATGGACCACTACTGTTCTGGTCTGAAACTTAGCAAAGCCAAATCATCCAAGCAAGTAAAGAAAAGACGAACGCTTGCAGTAAGTACTTCTGCACTTATTGACTATTGCCCGCGTGAATGTTTGTGTCAAGAGCTGCTGCTGAAAAGGGCATAGCATATCAAAATAAACTGCAAAACTAACCGCTAAGCAATCACGGACACCTAAAATTTACTTTGGACGATCACTTGTTGTCTGTATGTGGCTCATGTATATATTAGTGCAGCTTAACACTTCAATGTTCATGGAGGAGTTTGGTTTGCACACGAAGACGAGAACCAAGGATGGATACAACCCATTGCTGGAGGACTTCACTAATACAAAGTTCTATATTAGTGTTCCAACGCATAACATCATGAAGTAGGCATGCTGCAGCCGCAAAGGTGATGAAGTTTGTTTTAAGGACATTGTGTGACTTCTGGGATTCAAAGTCATCTACTCTAGCGAGGGAACAATTTTGTTGTTGTAGAATAAGAGTGTGATTCGTTGAACATGGGCCAACGTTTTTGACTTAGTTTATACTGTTGGTTTAGAGGTAGGCTTCTGGGGGAAATAATACAGGAACAAGAATTACGGTCAATGTTTATGTCCATTGCATGCTGTGGAAATTATGTGTCTGGTGTTTGGAGACACGATCAATGCATGTGGATATTGAAAGCAATGTGGTTCTTTCTCAAATTCATTCTCTTTTTCTCTAATTGTAGACTCCTTAGGTCGCCTCATTATGCTCGAACCGAACCCAAATTCTCGACATTTTACATTGAGCTTCCTATTATGTGCCATAAACTATGGTATGTCTAATAGGATCAGTCTCGTTATATTTTTTTTTGTCAATTAAATAATTAATTGATTAAATCTTGATGTGGGTTTAAAATAACTCAATGTCTCCGCATCGATGAGAGGAAGCGGCGTAGGAATGAAGCTCCAAAAGATGATCGGATGGATGCTGAATTCTCTGTCGGCAGAAAGCCTACCAAGTCGCCAAGGACATTGGGACAGGAGCAACCCATAACTGATCCGATCCAGGAGTCCAAGACCGCTATGACCCTAATCTTTTTTAGCAGGCCATTAATGATGACACATCCAAATTGTTAGGTTTTCTATTTCATTTTGTTTTGTTTCTTTTGTCTTTAGTTCCTAGACCCGGTTACGGTTTAATTTCTTTGTTTTTTGTCATTTGTTTTTGCTCTCAGTTTAGAACTCTAGTTTGTTAGGTTTTTTCGGTTCTCTCTGCTGCCAAGTCACACCGGTTGACGCAGTCGTACGAAATTTTGTTTTTTTTGCAGAACGATTGTCTCCATGCAACTCTATTTATGGTGAAATTGCCTTCCAATGCGTGACAAATATACTTCATTGTAAAGGCCTCGGCCACATTTTATTAATGAGATTCACCAATGACGGTGCGCTTTGATAAAAAAAAAACTCAATATCTCCTCGTTTTGATGTCGAAATCCTATTTTTAAAATCCAAGTATTTCGGAGAAATAAAAGTCGGGTTGTGCATTTATACACTTTCTCAACAAACGCAAACAAGACTTTTAAAATGATAATTAGATTAACTCAAAGAGAAGGGGGTGTCCGAATAAAACAGAGGTTGCACACAAGCAGCTTCCATGTATTTTGGACATCATGGTGCTAGAGGAGGTGGAGGAAGACGTCGCCACAATGCGATAAATTTTCTTAATTAAGGGGTCCAATTTACAAAATCATTGAACTGACCCACAGAAAATACATATATTGGAGCCGGAGCTTCAGAACCCACTCCCTCCCCTACGGTTCACCACTTGGGAACTCGAATTTTCAGCTAATATGGTTGGCGTTGAAGCCATCCGTTGTCACTGACGTAAGAGATGCTGGTCATCTCCTCCCACGTCTCAATCGGAAGCCACTTTAACCACTTCACCCTCCTCGATGTATCAGCTCCTGCTCCGTAGTTCCCGTACTCAGCGTACGTCACTTGATACGGGCTAACGTTCCAGGAATCCCAGCCCTTTGGATCCACGACGTCTGTTAAATTCGACTTGTAAAACAGCACCCTCGCGTACTTCCTCCATGCCCTCCCCAAAAAGGTCATCATCGGACCAACACCAATCCCTGTAACAGTGCATCCTTTGAACACGAACCCACCTGTATCCTCAGGGCTCTCTCTTCCTTGTGCTGTTATGTATCCTCTTCCGTTCACCCTTATCTCACAGTCCTCGTAAATAGATTGGCCACCACCAAATATGAAGTCCACTGCACCTTCAATACTGCACCTCTTGAAGTAGTGCCTCCCCTCAGAATCCCACAGCGTGTCTTGAACACCAACAAACCCGCACCCGTAGAAAGATGTCTTGTCCCCTTTTACCCGAGCTGCCACCGCCGGCATTTTCCGGTTCTTATTCACTGGGTAGTTGTATGAGTTCTGTTTCAACCATTTTCAGAATTAGTTTAGTAAAAACTTAAATAAACATTATTAGAAGAGTAGTACAGTACATACCACAAAGCTAATGCGCTTGACAATGATATTGTCAGCTATGGAGGTGAAGGTAGGGCTTTGTGAGGTTGAGGAGTGATCATCCCACACGATCGAAGTGTATCTTCTGCCTTCCCCTTTGAGAATTATGTAGGGTTTATCTACAGGAATCGTCACCTTTTCCCTGCAACAGTACCATTCCAATCGCAAGAACTCAATTGTATTAAAAAGAGCAGTATGCTAATTAAGAATTGTTGTATTCGTGGTTTTACCTATATATTCCGGCCTTGAGTTGGATGCAAATCCAATACCTATTATTTGAAGGGACAGAGTCGATGGCAGATTGAACTGTAGTGAAATCGCCATGGCCAGACTGGTCCACTACCAATGTCCAATAATGTCTCTGTGACAACGTGGAAGGATAGGGGGATATTGGCGGCCTACTCAATGAAATTGGCCGTGACTGAGAGATGCCAAACAACAGAGTAAAAATAGTTACACGTAGCCACAATTGAAAGCTAGCACTATTCATGACTTGAGTAACCCCCATTGTTGTGTTGTTTCTTCTTTAGATCAGGGCAAGTGTGTGAATTGTGTGGTAAGAAGAAGATGGGGAGGAGGAGTAACTGGAGAGTCGGGTGTGATAATCCAGGTAGTAAATCTGGATTCCGAGTAGAAAAAGGATGCAGCACCTGACTTAATTAATGGGAAATAGAGAGGGGGAGGGAACAAATCTGTGTAATATTGAAACGTAACCATACTAAACTAGAATCTTATTAATATAATAAACGGACGTTTAAATTACCATTCAAGGCCAGCAGATCTATGCACTTAATCACTTTCACTCTCTGATTTGGATTTTTATAACTATTTCCTTCCTTTTTCTTTGATCTATTTTTCTTGAAATTTGCTTGTTTTCTTTCCTTGTCCGACACGGATTCGGAACTATTGCGAGTGTTTGCAGGCGACTTCAATTTTGGAGGCCCAAATTGGGATCATGGTGTTTAGAATTATATCGGTGAGACTAATTTGTATTGCGAATATTCGGTCGAATTCGATTAAGTCAAATAAGGTAAAATCCGAGTTGACTGGGTATTTTTAGAATATGGGTAAATCCGAAACTCGTACGTATAGGGTATGGATATTATAGTATTCAAGTCAAACACGAACCGTTCAATTAAATTTCTATTAAAATATTTTTATCTATACAATAGTTAAATTGGTTAATTTTTAACATATATAGTGTCATGTTTAAGTTATTTGATATTAATCTATTAGAGATTTATTATTTGAAAAATTATATAGTTTATTAATTTTTTGTTTCCAAATTTCAAAGTTTTTCCGATTACGGTCATAATCGAAATCCGCCAAAAAACTTACGGATATTAGTACAGTCTGACATTTATTACCCAAAAGGTTATATAAAGTGGGTATTACCCCAATCCGAAACTACAACGAATGGGTGACAAATATCAACTATCCGACCATGAACCTGATCATTATCAAGCCTAAACTAACAGTATAAAATTTTAATGATTCAACCGATATAGTATCCTCAAATTCTCAAACCATTTATCACCATGACAAGGAAATCGAGCTTCTATGCCTAGGGTCGTCCTACTCCTACCTCAATAAAAAGGTCGACACCTACGCCAAAATGGCAGTTCCCAGAAAAAGATCGATACATAATCAAGTTCCAAAATCCAAGGCTTTTGGTTCCATCTGTGCATTTAAGTTTTTCGTTTCCAATCAAGTTGGATATCCATAGGTAGCTTTTTATTATGGTAGATTGGGTTGGATATTAATCTTTTGAAACAATTTATCTATATATTTTTATTTATTTAGTTTTTTTTATCAATTCCCGTCAAATAAACACCTCTTTCACAAATAAAAGGACTAACGGGTTGTTTGGATAGGTGGTTTGAATAAGTGATTTGGACGTCGAAAAAGATTTCATTCCAAATCATCCGTTTGGACACTAAAAAAAGAAGAGATTGTGGGAGATTCGAAATCACCCATGAGAGATAGAGATTTCGGAGGAGAGGGGAGATTTGAGAATTTTACCCAAAATTACTCTTTGTTTTCTTTTGATAATTAATATGATCATTTTTCTTTTGTATTTTTAGTTTTTTCATTTTTCTTTTGTATTCTCTCTCTGTAATTATTACATTCAAAATCATACACAAATCACCCATCCAAGCGATCTATTTCAAAAATAGCAAGCCTCGAACAAATTTTTTCTATTTTAAATCTCTACCTATTTCAAATCTATTCTATTTCAAATCACCTACCCAAACGACTCTTAAGTGTTTTTAAACGTCAAAACAATTGCCCCATAAACTCAATCACACACAACAATTGAACTTTGAGATTAACCTTTTGCATTTTTATTTTTTATGAAATACCACTTTAATTTAATTTTCTTCATACTTTTATTTTTATAAAGATAAAGAAAATGAGTTGCGGTGGACTTAGAATTTTATATCCATTAGTCAGATATTAATTTCTAATTATTTTTGTAGAGATAAAGAAAATGAGAAATGAACTAACTTATTATTTTATATTCATTAATTCAATAGTAATAATGAATTTAGTGTATTGAATGTCTTTTTTTGGTTGGATATTGTTTTTACTAATTGAAACCAATAACCAACTGTAAAAGCAATGGTTTGTCAATTTATTATCAAAAGTAAAAACCCAATCATTGGATTGATTTGATTAATACGGTTAGCTCAATTACTGATTTTTTTGTACATACCCATCCATAGGCCATAGATAAGCATAGAGAACTCTACCCCTTGAAATTTGCATCCAGTTTACATAGCGCTACCAGTAAAGGGCAAGAAGAAACTAAGGTCACCACCAACAGGAAAGCAAGCAAATCAGCGTAATGACATTATGCCAGAGATATAGCTACCACAAAAATAATCCACTTTCTTCCAACGCGAAAAGATCAAATACATCATCTGAAAACTTGCATAAATGTATCTGGTCATCTCCTCTGAGATCAGGCAAAACCTAGAAAACATGTTTCTCTTCAATATTTGATGGGAGCAATGACATCAAGCTGAGCACCCAGCTTCTCATCAGCTGTCTTCTCAGCCTTAGCTCTAAGTTTAGCCAACTGCTTCTTTCTCTCGTACACCACTGCTGCCTTCTCCTTCCTCCTGCTCTCAAGCTCCTGCAAGGGTGCACACAGCAAAACACAAACAAGCCATTAGAATATCATCTTTCATCTCAAGACACATCATTAAACCTCAACTTTCAATCATAACGGTTTCAACGTCTATCATCATAACAACCAAGCAACAGCCAGTATCTCCATATACATTTTCGGCATATCATAAGCTATTGAGAAATCAGAATCCATGACACAAAAGGCAAAATAGAACCTATCCGGAACGCACCAGATAAACTGGCTAAAATATCAAAAGGAACAAAACTAATAACCTATCTCAAGAACAGTGAAGGAAGGCATGATTAAAAGGGGGGAATTGAAAGCAAAATGGAAACCGAGAAACTGAACAGCCAATTCACACTACAGCCACAACGTGATACTAGGAATCTCAAATTCATAAACCACGAACTTAAATCTAAACTTGCTGCATTTATCATATATGGCATTGGACCAAAACAGCAATACACTTGACATTGACAGCTCCAAAGCCACATAAAAGAGCTTCACAATGAACAATCTAGCAGCAAGCTTCATATCAATCAAACACATAAATGAGCTTCACCATGAAAGAAAAAACAATACCTTAATGGTATCATAGTAGTTCCATCCAACTTCAGATGATCGTTTACCCAACAAGCAGTACTTGTGTCCACTCTGCAACCTCAAAACCCTAGAAATAGGAGATACCAAGGATCAAAATTAACACTCCAGAACAGCATTGTTTTATGAAGAAAAAACAGGAAAATGAATCCAATCTATACAGAGAATGACTCACTTAAGAGCGTCGGGGATAACCATCCTCTTAACCTTGTCGTAGGGCGGGGGGACTCCCTCATAGACCTTCAACCTGGCGAGAGCAGCCTCGCCACGCTTGGTCTTGTGAGGAATCATGCCGCGGATTGTGCGCCACAGGATCTTGGAAGGGGCGCGGAAATGAATGGGCCCATGGGAAGGCTTGGTGTTCATGCGCTTCCTAAGGAACCTCATGTACTTCATTTTCTGGCGGACCAGTCCGCCGGACATACAGATTTCCTCGCATCGGACGACAACAACCTTCTGGCCGTTCAAGAGCTCCTTGGCTATGATAGAGGAGAGGCGGCCCAGCATGTGGTGGCGTGCGTCGACGACCACCCTCTTGGCGCATATCCCTGATCCGGACACCATTGCTGCAGCGGCGGTTGTGAATTGTGGAAATGCGTGAGGGAGGAAGCTAGGGTATTTAGGGTGGAGAGTGTGTACAGATATATATATATATATCTTTGTGTTGCGGGGGATTTTGATTTTTGAGGCCTAATAGAGCTTTGTGTTGCAGCCCAAAGCCCTGTTTAGGAATGGTAGTTGAATCTTCTTTTATCCGTCGGGCTTAGATTGAGGTCTTGATGGATCATAACCCAGCCCATTTAGATTTATTAATGGTTACTTTGATCTTTATTTGATTGGTTGGTTTGAGCACAAAATAACAAATTAAATTTTAAAAGTCAGCTGCTCTATTTTTTTTTAGTTAGCTGCCCAAGATTCCTTTTGTTGACTAGTTGTGATCGATCCGGAAAACAGTAAAATCTTGTGAGATGTTGTTTAGCTCTTGTGTCATCCTCTATTCGAAAAGTTATGGATTTTGGTTTTAGTTTTGGAGCAGACTCTGGTTCGCTATCTTCCGCGGAATCTCGCCATACCTTCATTGTGGTCCAAGGAATCAAGGGCGAATCATCTTTCAAAACCTATCTTGGTTTGAACTGTTTTCAATTTCTTTATTGTAGCTAGGGTTTCGATTAGTATGAGGAAATCCGATTTGTGTGTACACACCAGATCAACAACTACTTAAAATGCTATTAGTTACCCCAATCCCTGATATTCTAATATAAAATTTACATGAAATTGTGACGGCTACTCTTTGACGAGAAGAAACCTTAGACTCTCCGTTGAGAGAAAAACTCATCAGATTGCTTTTGTTCAATTTTCTTCTTATCTTTTTGTGTCTTCCCTTCATTTTTCCTCAAAGGTGGCTACTAAAAATTATCCCTCTTATCCCTATTAAGTCAGTCACACATCCTACACTCTAAGTAGGCTCTGAAAGAGAATAAATTATACACTTGAGTCAATGTGAGTTGGATCTACAAGACAAATATATGAAGGAAAAAGTCTATTGTCACAAAGTAAGACAAAATTATATCTTATCATGATAAAATATAATAAAATAATAAAACCAAAGATTTTTATTGATTATAATTAAAAAAAATTGTATTATTTTATTATATTTTATCATGATGAGACATATAATTTTATCATACGATATGACAAAAAAAAATTATAACTGGAAATGAGTTCAAATCCCAGCCGGCTTCTCAGTCTCACTGACCACTTTTATACGTAATGATGCGATTATACATGGCCACCTGTGTCCTGGGCAGATGCATGTCCTTCCGAAAAGTCAACCCAACCCCACTTCATAATTCTTTTATCTTTTCAATCCATACATAAATTTGATGTGGTAATTTATAAGAAGCTAGCTAGCGAAACATTATGAAAAATGTTACAAATTGTGTCAACGTACGTAGACGACACAGAGTTTGTTTGTCTCTGTGTGTGGTTGACCTTTTCATATGGATCATTTTCATCCAGCAGCTGGATGAATGATTGGGAATAGTTAATTAGTCAACTGTGAACTAGTACTGTATCCTGGTGTTTTGTCTCTCTCTTCTCCAACCCTATAAAACACATCCCATCCCGAACTTCTACATACATACTCGAGCAGACAGCGCAGCTGAACATCGAGATGGGGCATTTCAATTAATTAAGCAAATGAATACAAAGATTCAAGTCACCATCTGTGAGTGCAAAAGTCAACACCATCAGAAATGTCAGACAGAGCAAGAGACGATGAAGCCAAACCAACTGTGACTGAGCTGACTGGCTATAAACAATAACACGTACCCATCACCCGCGACAACCAATTTTCCATACATCATCGAGGGTCAGTGAAATTTCAATTTAAAATTTAATTACTGATGCCACCCACAATTCTAATATTACCTAATGCCTCCAAACATGCCATTCAATTTGATGATACTGAAACTTGTCCGTAATTATTGCTAATAGCTTTTGTTGCAAAATGGTTGGGGTCGAGATGATGAATAGCCAAGCATTTCGAGATCGAACAACTCAATATTTGCCTCGTATGAGATATTTTGAGATCCCACATACACATAAAATTGAGGTGTGAGATCGAATTGGAAACAAACGTAACTCAACTCGATACATCAATCGCCGGCGAGAGGGAGTTAAATTTATCAACTGTTATTGCAAAAAAATAATAATAATGTAGTGCAATATTTTTAGTAGAAATATAAAAATACAATTATCTCTTGTAAATTATAGATAAGCCATATGTATGATCACATGCTGCCGTTGGTATGAATGAAGGTAAATATCTGTTGGACGGATCCTGCTATCTCTTCTGCCGTCAATATTGTGCCCTCACTTGCAACCTTGACGTTGAAGGAATAAAGCACAGTTTGCTCAATGGTAGTGATGTTGGTGTGAAGGATTGTAAGCTGCAAATCCTCCAAAGCAGCAATGGCCTTAATCAGCTGACCCGGTCTCCTCCTCGACAAAACCTTAATCATAGCATCGAACCCTAACAGCTTAACCTCCACGTCAGCAAGACACGACTTGTTCTCAGCCATACTTTCCTCCACTAATAACCCTCCCGATTCCAAATTCATCATCATTAACTGCTGCTGCTGCTCATCATCATCATTATTAATGTTCTTATTATTATTCTGAACAAGCCTCTGTGTCTGAGTCTGGGGTGGCTGATCCCCGTAGAGGCGCCTCCTCTTCTGAGACTCCAGGCATTGGAGTAGCTGCTCCAATTCCCTCACGAATTCTATCGCCCCTCCTATTATCGACGCTTGGTCTCCCTGCGTTTGTTGTTGAAAATTAATCGGTTTTATAAGTCTTCATTAACAAACTAATTGATGATTAATATTGAAGTATCAGTGAGTGAGTGCATATATACGTACGTACCCTTTGAACGTAGGAGCCAGGCATTAGGGAACGAAGGACGCGGAGGTGTTCATTCATTTGCTTCCTACGATTCCTCTCGACAGCGATATGAGTCATCCTCTGGCTCTCGACCTCCTCGCTCGTCTTCACGCTCCTTGTCCGTTTCCTCTTGTTCTTATTACCTCCTACTTCCACTACTACAACGTTGTCATCACCTCCGCCCCCATTCTTGTTGTTTTCGTCATGATGATGATGATGGTACTGATGATCTTCTAATTGGCCATTGTTGTTGTTGTTGTTGTTTGTTGTGGTGTCATCCACGTCGACATCAAACCTCTGCATCTTCATTGGAGGAGGAGGAGGAGGATGAACTGCTTCTAGTGGTGCTGGTGGTGATGACAAAGAAATCATTCCTAATTGTGGGTCGTCGTTGTTGTCACCCTCCCAGTCGTTGAGGACGGGGAACTTGAGGAAGTATACCGGATCGGCAGCGTTGGTGGGTGGAGGAGTGATCATCTTCTGGTTTAGGGAGAGTTTAGGGCCGAAATCTGCAAACTGCATGACGTCAGCAAAGCTCATGAGCTTGTCGAACCCGGGGGATATGATTGAGGATGAGGATGAGGAGGATTGGTTGTTTGTATTGAACATCAAGTGATCCATGTTGTTGTTGGTAGAGGTAGTAGTAGTGGTTTCGAGAAGCATCTGGCGTGGCGGTGGAGGCTTCATCAGTAATTCATGATGATGGTGATAGGATGATTGAGAATGGTGGGAGCCGGAGAAGGGAGGATAGTGGTGTTGCTCCTCATCTAGCTGCTCTGTGAAACTTGCCTGCATGAGGACCAACAATTCATCACCACCACCATGATATTGGTACAAATACATGGCTTTTTTTTTTAATAATAGATAAGGCAGAGATGTTAAGCTTCTGTATATATAGTTACTAGTACCGAGTAGTTATCTTGTTGTTGGTGATCCATAACGATGTTGTGGTGTACTGCAAACGTAACCCTAGCTAGCTTATGGATAGATAGATATTCCAAAAAATGACAAAAAAGTCCCCACCTGCAACAAACAACAAAACATGAAACTCACTCACATACATCATCAATAATACTACAACATGCACCGCACAGATCCCAACGCAACAAGTTAAGCAATATGAAACAAACAGAAATCAGTGTGTTTTCATCTTGTATTGGGATTGGGGAAGAGAGTAGTAGTACAGTATGAAGTATGAAGACAAAACAGCAGTGACAAGTGATGATGGGTGGTTTTTGTTGAGGGAGTTTCAAGTGTATTATATATACATAGAAGCTGAGTGAAGGAGGAGGAGCCTGGGGGGGTTTAATGGAGAAGTCACAGTTTGTGAGTTGGAAGCTCCTCAAACTCACCACCATAGCTAAATTAAAAGAAAAGGTCATTTATGTTGATCACAGGCCAACTAACCTCAAACACTCCTTTGTGTGTGGCTTTACCGCCGCTTTTCATGACTTGAATTAAAGAGTCGCGGCTGCCATCTGCCTGATGATCATCTAAGATCTGAAGAATTCAACTTGGGTTTTCAAAATATTTCCAGCAATTTCGGGGGATAGATGGATTGGGCCTTCCCCGCTCCCTCAACTTTCACATGTGGCTGATCACTGGCCCATTTAATGTCTGGATCAAGGGATTCCTTTCATTAATCCGCTCACATGATCACCTTTTCTTTTCTTTTTCTTTTTCTTTTCTTCCTCCCCTACTTTTCATTTTCCCGCACCAATCCAATAGCCGTGAGTATTGAATCGGTTCAACCATCTCATAAAATATACATTATTATTATATTTACTATTATTAATATAGGTGAATTTTTCGTATATCTTGTATATTGTATACCGAAATTTTTGGTGTGCCCAGTTTTTTTTGGTAACGTAAATCCATCATCACCGTCCATTTTCAGTTTGCGATCTCGACGGTTCATAATTATTTAAATATTAAATTTTTATTTCACATTTTATTTTTGATCTCATATGTTTTCTCAATTTGATAAAAGATCTTACTTTCTCAATTTGACAAAAGAGTTTTAGCAAGCTAAAGCAACAGTTCAGAGAGTAAAAGAGGGAGACGAAGGAAACACAACTTCGAAAAAATGCAGCAAGATAACAAAATCCTAATGCTTCAAAACAAGACTTGAGACATTCTGCAACTGAAAAATCAAACAAAACATCATATATGACACCCTAAAATAAAATTTGAAATAAAATTTAATATTCAAATAATTATAAACCGTCGAGATCGCAAACTGAAAATGAACGTTCGTGATAAATTTACATTAAAAAAAAAACTGGACAAACCGAAAATTTCGACATACCATACATACCAAAAAATCACCATTAATATAACATGCCCGCTGTAGTTTTCATAACCAGAAAGCACCTGGTTCAAGTTTAGCCAAAACAGTGGATATACTGCGGTAATCCAAGTCTACGAAGCAGAACTCTGTCGATTTGTCTCGCAATAATGGAGTCATTTCAATTCAACAAGCAGCCTTACTATTGTATCCTGAAATCACCAAAAATATTCTGTAAACACCTTGATAATAACAAATTAAATCGGCTCGTTGCATTTTCAGAACAAAGAAAAACAGAGTAATGCTATATCATAAGCTCTCTTTCGCTGTTGCATGTCACAATCCACCGTTCATTCATACCCAGGATTTGATATTATAAGCTATCCTTCGCTGGAATGGCTGAGAAACCTTCAGATCAGTGACTAGTCGTATGGTTGGCTGAGAAATCCTTCATTCCAAGTATAAAATGACACTCTGTATTTATGCAGACCGATTAAAATCTCGTTCAGCTTCAATCTTCTCATATTAAGGCATAGTACTCAAAGAAACTTACCACTTATTGACGAAGAACCGGAGAAGATAGAAGGTCAAAGTTCCGTTGATAGATTCAAATCCATCGTTAACATTTGAATCAAACTGGAAGAGAGCAGTACTTATGTACCAATTTAGCTATAGAAATTAAAGAGAGTGATGAATTTGTGAATTAAAATTAAGTTTGATACCATAAATGATATGCGAATCAATCAACAAATTTTTTTACCTCTTGTGACTTGTAATTGTTTCATATCTCAAGTGTATTTTAAGTGATACTTTAGGTCAAAAAAATTTCAGTTCTTCCTTACCCCGAGTTACAACCATCATCCATTTCATAACAACTTCAAATCTTCATTTTCCCTTCGTCGCAACCCTCCGACCTTCCACCATGAAACGATCCTCTACTCTATTTCTAACAATTCCTCGCACACCATCGCCGTTGGGGACCCTACCGCCATGTCTTCTCGCATTCTAATACTATGAGTTCCATTTTTTTTTCTCCCCACTTACTTTTTTTTATTCATTAATTACAACGGGTTATCAAAATGAGTCATGTTGTTCCATTAAGAGATTCAATAATCTATGGTCGACTCGTCGAGGAGGTTGTTCAGTGATCTCAACCTCCCTTGTTAGTTAAGCTATTGTACTCTATTTAACTCCACGATCAGGTAAGGGTGCTCTGTCAATCAAGTCTTTCACCTATGTTGTAATATCTATCAATCACTCAACTACCTAATTAAATGTTGTGACTAATTAAGAAACTAAAACTCCCTACAACCACATACTAAATCCATTATGTGGTCTTCCAACAAAAATCTTCATTATTATAATTATTATGTAGTATTATAAATATGGTCGAGTGGAGATGTAGGGAAGTGTAGAGAAACAAAATAAATAAGAAAGAAGAAGCACAGAGTGTTCGGTGAGGAGTTTGGAAGGTCCAAGTGACCAACTTGTAACATCTATAAAATTGAGTGATTAATTAAGTGAGTCATCAAAATACTATTTTTTCGATCCGAAATTCCGCTACATTTCCGCTAGCGCCCCAACATTCTCCACCGTCATGGATACGATCATTCAACAGTTGGCCGACCGGTTTCGACTCAACGAGCTTGACCCGTTATCTTATTTCCTTGGTGTCGAGGTCCAACGCACCAGGGAGGGGCTTCATCTTTCACAAGCTAAATACACATATGACTGACCCACTTTTTACCGGTAACTCGTAGGCGGCCTCCAATACTTTCAATTGACGTGCCCGGACCTTGCATATGCAACAAACAAGCTGGCCCGGGTAATGCACAATCCGCAGCAATCCCGTTGGACGCAGCTCAAGCGAGTGCTCTGCTATCTTCGTGACACTCATACCCATGGTATTTATATTCACCCAAGTCCAATTCACACACTCACCATTTTTACAGACGCAGATTGCAAGATTCCGAACTGAAAAATAAGGACCTTCCATAGAGAAGCAAAACAAAAGTTGAGAGCAGATAGAGAAGATCCTGCGTCCATATATTAAGTAAGCGCTACAAAAGAATTCAAACACACAAACTTAAGAGCTCATTGTACATGTGCTGTGCCAGTCACTTTCATTACCCCCCTACGGCAAGAAATATTGCACAGGCAAAGGATAAAGTCATTGAAAATGGTTTACAGTCCAGAGAGGGCATTCAGGGAGCAGCGGCCAACTCTGGCTCATCTTTTTTCAGCATAATAATAATCCTAAACAACAATTGTTTCCCCAAAACAATAAATAAAAAGACAGTCTACCCCCGATGGAAATCTTGGACTTTCAGAATTCCCTCCCTCCCTGTCACAAGGTTTATAATGGCCAGGCATAAATCTGGCCACAGCTACCTGAACCGCAGGCAGCAGCAAACCTTGTTTGTTGGTTATAAAACCCACCAGTCTATGAGGTGTATTCAAAAGGCTGAGGAGGCTGGGGTTCGTCATCAACAGCCATTGCTGAAGCAGAGCCTTGTTGTCCAGCAGCAGCAGCCGCAGCCGCGGCAGTAGACGAAGGGGCATCTGTCAAGGACAGCACCTCAGGTTCGGTTGGTTTCATGTCCCTGAGAAGGACAAATCCTGAAGGTGCTACCTTCACTGGCACGTATCTGCTATCTTCCATCAACTTTATGTACTTTTCCTGGGACGGAACCACCCTTGCTGGATTGGTCAAGACTTCAAAACAAGGCTCGGGTTCTACTTTCTTCTCCGCTGGATTATCAACCTTGTCACAATTCAGGGAATCAGGTCAGTTAGTGCACTTCTCTTAAACAAACATCTTATGCAGTAAGACATCGGACAGCAAATCAAGTCACCCTATCGTTCAGATAAAACAACTAGACAGGCATCCTAGAAGTATTCTAGTGTACAGAAACAATAAACAGACATGTAAGGACTCATATTACCTGCATGGAGTCGCCATCCTTCTCACTGGATTCCCCTTTCCCAGCATTTGTTGCATTTGACGAGGATTCTGCACTAGTTGCCTTTTCAGTAATAGCTTTCTGCTCTGCTTCTTTCTTTGCTCTAGCTTTAGCCTTCGCTGATGTCGACAAAACAGCAGTAGGCAGTCTCACGAGAGAGGTAGTGGTGGGCACTGTGGTTGGCTTAGGATACTCGAACAGTGATGGTTTTGCATTTGATAGAAACTCAAACTTTGGAACTTTCAAGTCATAGTTGAGCCCAATAAACGCCGTGGGAGAGAATGCCAAGGTAATGAAATAAGTGAGAGGATACCAATACCAAAACTGACTGAAAACTGCCAGACCAACCACGGCAGTAATTTTATCGTGTTTAGTCTTTGAGAGCAGTCTTATTGTTACATTCCTGCCACCAGCATCCAATATCCCAGAAGCAAGGATTGCTCCCATTTTACTCATGGTATCTTCATGCTTATCAAGGATTATTTTCTCCAATTGACGCCTAAGGAAAAAAGTTACAGAAACGATTATGTCAAGTGGAAGACAGCTAAAGGGAAGGCCTCCCCCAATAATTTCAAAGTTATTTAAAAAACCACGACGCACAAAAAGTACCTGAATGTCCCAACTCGAGAATCACCAGCTTCATTCATCTGAATCATGACCATGGCCATCGCAATTAGGGCACCTTGACGAACAAAGTCCACAACATCTGATGTCAACGGTTCTAGCAAAGATATAGCCTCACTCAAGCCTGTTCCAGCACAAGAAATGCCTACAGCAAGGGCTGCCCCATAACGCACATGTGGGTTGTAGGACTCTGACAGTAAGGAAACGATTCGAGGAGTCTGCAATACCAACATGGAATATCAGTATTACACCCAGTCGAGACACCCAAAGCACATCGATAAATCATAATCAAACAAAGAATAGAAATTGGAAATAGAGACTGTCATCATTAAGCTGAATGTAAGAATATGACCAACCAACCTGCTCTGGCTCTGAGTACATAACAAATCCTAGAGCAAGCACAGCAGTCCTCCTGACATCATCACTCACATCTGAGACAGCAAAATGCAGTAGCTGGCGAATTGCCTTGTTGTTAGCTGTTCCGCCATAGGCCAATGCTAAAGCATACATACCACCATAACGTAGTATGGGGTCCTGATCCCTAGTCATCTGCTCAATTAGAGTGTCGGCTTCCTCTTCTCTACCATAAACAGTTAGGGCTATGCCCATGGCCAATCCTCTGCAAAATTAGGTCACCTATCATAGTTAAGTCTTGCATACAGGTACAGCTGCGATCGGTTTTTCGAACACAAACTTACCGGATAATTTTTTCATGCTGCGTCTCATGAGCATAAGCAAGCATCTCACTTGCCTTCTCACTTGCAGTACCAACCATGAGCAAACCCATGCCAATACCAGCAGCTTCACCAGCAACAGCACTATCGGTATATAACACACTCTTGATATCATCATAGATTTCTTCATCAGCAGTGCCTAAAGCTGCCAAACCCAAACCTAGGCACGCACCATGTTGGATTACCTGCACATGAAATTCGTGTTCTTTTAATTTGATGCCCATAAATTATTGCCAAAAGCAGAAGCAAACCATAGACTCACCTCAATATTAGTGCTACGTAGACTATCACGAAGAAATTGTTTGATCCCTTCGCCATGATTGGCATGAATCAGACCTAGAGCATACAGAGCACCACCTTCAGAGTAAGGACTACCACCCCCACCAGCCCCTCCTTGGGGCAAATAGGGTGCCATCAAAGACCTCCCCTGCTGCAGATGCCCTCTGTGGATAACACCAAGACCAGCTGTTGCACTGAACTTTGCCCAATTTGTAGCCCTGCTCAGCCAGTCCTGATGATTGGTACAACAAACAAAATCTTAAGCACACAATAGCGAAGAAGACAAGCAAACCAGTAGAACAAAGTAATTGACCAAAAAGGATGTATGCTGACCAGGTTCTCACGAAGAAATGTATCCACAGTTGTCCCAGCATGCATGATTGCATTAGCATATATAGTTGCACTGTGGCAGACACTATTCCTCATCTCAACAGATTGCTTTATCGCCTTCAGAATTAGTAAATCCGATCTGGGTGAAAGTGGAGCACGTTTGTTAGGGCTCAACTCACCAATGAAATCCAAAAAAAATAGCATAGATAAGAACATGAGTTGTCAAGAGACATTGTCTTCCTTACTTATTGTGACTATACAAGAATTGCAGAGTCAACTGTATTGATGTCTCCCCAGAGAGAATCCCTTTAATTTTTGTCAGCCTCTCAGCATATGTTTCCTCACTTTGATCAACTTCTGGTGCAATACTAGCAGATGCGGAAGCTCCTTCCACCATTGCAGCATCTTCTGAAGCTGTTGGATGATCAAGTTGAGTGGAAACTGGCTCGTCAGGCCTTGGATTCGTGGACTCTGAAGGCTGAGACTTGGGAGCTGGTAGGCGATCTCTAACATTTAAGAGAAAAGCCTGGTGCTCATTCTCCACAAGATCAAATGCAATCTGTAAAGCCAATAAAGCATCATCTTTGTTTTCGGAGCGTAGAAGCTTTTCCAGAATGCTTGCTACACCTTCAGGTTCATCCAAGAACATCAAACACTGACAAATACTCAAATAATCTGGTGAAGGCAACTTTTGGTATACATTAACCAGAAGACGAAGCACCTGTAGCAAATGTAAGAATAATTAATTAGAGCAACTATTTCCCAGTAACTATAAAGGTATCCACAACTTATCAATGGGGACCAAAGGAACCAGAAATTACTACACCCAAGCAGAATAGTGGGTAAATTTAAATTGACAAAAGGGCATTATAATAATGAAGGTATTGCACACTGACAAAACATGAAACCATGACAAATTAAGATATCAAAATCAAGGAGTACAGAGAAGTCTTAATCACATTCTGTGCATGCGAGCACATGCTCATACAAACAGGGCAGGAAATAGCTAATAGTTACAGATAATAGGTCAGCTAGCATCATAACTCTCTTACCTCACAACGATATTCCCTGCGGTTAATGAAAGAATGGGATACTTTAATGCAATATGATAGAGTCCCATGAACATTATCACTCCTAATAATGGCTTCTTCAAGCTTATCCAACCTCCGGCACTCAATAGCAATTCCCATTGCTTGTTGGTATTTCCCGTCAGTAATACACCTAAATCAACATACTGTAAGGCCGGCAGAAGCCATAGGATAACACCAAAAATGTAAAAAACAATTCTAGTTTACTTACTTATCAAGCATTCTCTCAACAATCGCCTCCAACCTAGGATCTATGCTTTCAGCATCAACACTAGATTCAATTGCCTTGGTCTTTAGACTGGCATACTCATCAATGGCTTTGGCTGAAAATAGAGATAAAATCACCATGAAGTATTCATAAATATTAAAAAATCAGTTACACTGCTGAATAGAACAAATGGACAGGAAAGAAGCCCAAGCCTCTTCTCATGCAGAATGAAAAGCAAGCGTCTTACCAAGCAGAGTATGAACAAAATCAGAATCCTCCGAAACATCAAACAAGGAACCAGCTCCAAGAGCATAGGACAGCGAATCAATGGATTCACCGAGGTAGTAGAAAACCTGAAAGATAGAAACAGAAGAATTTATACAACAATTATTGTTTATCTTCCATTTTTTCTCAAATTTCAGAGGAACATCCCGTCCAAAACTGAATGAACAATGTCTCACAAACAAATACTACACCCTTCATTCTCCCGCTAACTAAAATAATCCTATGAGATAAAAGTACACCGATTTAAATTGAAAACTCAAGCTCACATTCTACCAACAGCTGAAGGACAAATCCCATCAAATTTTTATCAGTTAGGATCACAGAATTTCATAAAGATATTTGCTTTTCACACAGATAACTTCAAATCTTTATCCAAAGATTCACATCTTTCTCGTGTTAAGGTCAATATCCAAACAAGAGAGAGACATACTATGAAGACTAAGATGGATCTTTCATATATAGGGCGGCTGGGGAAAATAGGTCCGCTAATCAATCATAAGAAGACAATCAATTTAATATGAGCTACGGTACCATAATGTGATAGAAGGTAACATTGTAACAATAATGCAAGTAACCAAACTTCTATTAGTAAACGGCTGTGAAGTTCTATCTTGATAAGGAAAAAGAAGAATAAGAATCTACGTGGCAACACAAGGATAAAGAGTCGAGGGTGAATGACCTTTGAAGCAAGAAGGGCTGCAAGTTGTCTCAGTCTCTGATCAAATTCCTCATCCTCGTACAAACTCTCTCTGAAATAAGAAAAAAAGACGACAGGAAATTCAACATCAAAGAAGGTTTAAGCAGACAAGGATCCAGTTTCATAAGGCATTCAACGACAGTAGTTGGCCAAAAGCAGATTTCCAAAATAGAGGGAAACATATTTGTCAGCAACACATCCCACCCAATCGGTTAAAATAGGAAGATCAGTGATGGGAAATACATCCCAATTCTTGTTTTTTACTCAGTGCCGATAAAAAACAATTGAAATCACAATAGACAGTCAGTTGTATTCCCAGATTGTTACAGAACTGCAATAGTTAGCACAAGTCAGAACCGCAGCTCCTCACTCATAACAACGAAACTTAGCTACGGAACTTTCACAGGCCACGAAGCTAAAGAAATTCAACCATTATCCAAAACGCGACAGATCAAATCCAGGACCCAGAACCAAAAACCCTAACCCCTAACAAAGAAAACGAAAGATCCTATTATGAGATTAGATAGAGAATTACATTACAGCGACGCTCGTTGAGATTTCGGGCCAGAACAGGTCGACGAAGTTGTTTAGGGAGACAAGAGCGTGCTGCTTCAGAAGGGGATGAGGCTCGTTGAGCATCGCGAGCAGACCGCCAGCGGAGCTAACCATCGTGGCCGCCATTACTGGCAATCGGGCAACCAAATTCGAATCCGCCTGAAGCTCTCTGGTACTCGAAATAGATTTGTTAGGGTTACGGTGTGTGCGAGTGAAAGCGGTGAAAAGGTCTGACGGTCGATAATAGATGGCTTCAAATCGGGGTTTGGTCGATGCAATTCAAATATATTCTAATCTACTTACCGAACAAGCCAGAATATTTGGGCCTTATATTTGTTAGGGCCTCTTCTTTTCCTTTTCCTTTTCCTTTCTGGTTTAGGAATTCCGATAGCTCCGATAGTTCATTACCTTGGTATCGTCGGACTACAATAATAATTTTATTCGATTTTACGGAAATTTGATTTTATGACGGAAAATATTCATTTTAATAATTTAAAATCAAAACAAAAATACTAAACACCTCACATGCAACCCTAAACCCTAAAGATAATGTTAAACCCTAAAACGCTAAATTGTAACCCTCAAACATTTTATTATAAAACCAGATCCTTAATCATACTCCAAACTATGACTTTTGACCATAAATCTAAATTAACTAATCATAAAACTTTTAATTAGACTCTAAACACTTATCACTATATCCTAAACTCCAAACACTAAACATTAAATAAGAACCTCAAAACTCTTAATTTTAAGCATAATATATAGCAAAAATGTGATAGAGTGTACCATGTACACTAATGCACCAGAGTCCTTTCCTTGATTTTATTTGATTCGATAAAAAGGATAATATACACACTGAACGAAAGGAAAAAAAATTTGTAGGCAAGATTAAATCGGAAATTACGTAGATAATCAAGTCGAAACGTTAATTACAAAAAATGACAATGGACGCGCTGCACGTTGTAGGTAGCCTCCAACGGATTCTATAAATACCCCTCCTCCCATTCTATAAACAATCCTAGGGCTGCACGGCGTCCATAGATGCACGACGTGCAACCTCTCAGTTCCTCCATTTCATTTCACGATCTTTCATTCGAGCTCCAACCATGCTCTACTTCACGTCCATAGCTTCATAACCAAACCACCTATCTCTAGAGTACCTGTGGACAACAAATACTACAAAGAAACACATCAAATGGACCGAACGAGTCTAGACACATAATACAAACACAAGAAATCACACAAGAATGAAGTTCAAACAAACTAATAATCACTCAAAAAGCATGCATATAAGGATAGATACTTGCTACAAATTCTAGCCTTATCAAATCAAATCTGTACAAACATGAAAACAAAGACTAAGCGAGCAATCCTACACCTTTCGTGAAGTCAAGTAGATTCCCCGGCAACGGCACCAATTTGACGTGAGGGTTTTTTTAGCCCAAATAATCAAATGATCCAGAGATAACTCAGAGACAAATTCTCTCGGGTCACTTGGCCTTCACTACTCAGCTTTGGTTCGTTGGTCAGTCGATCACAATTTGCAAACAGTTTTATCCTAAACTGTAAAATGCAAACAGAACAACTACTCAAGGAAACAAGAAACTAGAAACGCAAATATATCACTCGACGGTTACAGATAAAATTAAGGTGAGAACGAACTGTGGGAAAGGCCTTGCTCGGATTTTGGATCATCCTAAAGATTATGGGAAACTGTTCAGCAGCAGAATAAATAGGAACATGGATAATAATATATTTCGGGTCTCAACATCGGGTCTATCAACTCAACGACCTAAAACCACTTGCAACACCCACAATTATCCGCTCAAACGGGCAATCGAGATAACAAGATAACAAAACAGATCATCAATCAACATGAATCCACAATCTTATCACTACACACAAGAACAATCCCACAAATCCAAAGAAATTCACAAAACCCAAACAAGAAGAAAACCTATTTCTCCATGGAAGATGTAGAGAAAGTTTCAAACCGTCAATCCATCAAAATAGAAGGTAGATTCTCCGTTGGGTTTCGATTCCTCGACTATTTGGCTTCAAATCTTCATTCTCGTGGTGTGCACAGGCTCCTGAGCACTCCCCCTTCGTTAATTTATTTTTAGGTCATATTTGTCTTGTTTTTCTTCTTTCTGAAATCGCGTCTAGTGCTAAATTAATATTGCTACCCAGACTAGGCGTCACGATCGTGACATTTTAACCATCACGGCCATGACACCAATCACGGCCGTGACAGATTGTGTCACGGCCTTGGCTGGCCAACAACAGCATTGACCAACTTCTTTTGGCCATAACTGATTCATTCGGACTCTGATTTTGCTCTGAAAGGTACCATCGACTTCGCAGTCGAACCCTCTATCCAACAGATACCTGAAATCAAGGAAGAAACTCCAAGAAACAAGTGAAACGGACCGAAATGGTCCGTTTGAGAGGAAACTAGCACGAAAAACACTAATGATCAAACCGGGCACTTATAACCATCAAATATCATCGAAACCGAAAAAAACTAGTCAAGGTAGGGTCAACATGGCTACCAATAATCAACCTATCACTAACCTCTTCAGCATCAAGTTTCGAGTCCTTCGCTTAGAACTCAAAAGCATCAAAATCAACACCTTTACCCTCTCCTGCCTTATCGCTCCTGGATTTCCCTCTCCTGCCTTACCACTCCTGGATCTCCCTCTCCTGCCTAAGAGCGAGATTCGATAAGTGAAGACGATAATACAGACTCATCAAACTGCAAATTTCAGTTGAATTGATAGAAAACAATGACGCGGTTAGAGTTTTGGTTGAAGATTAACATCTGGTCTCCGATCTCCAAACACTAAAATTATGGAGTAGGCTGTTGTTGAGCCCTTTTCAATAAGCCATGGATGATGAGTTGTTTGATTGATGGAATGCTCACAATCAGTTATCCGTGGGTGAATTAAATTTCTAGTGTTAGATTCAATTTTTATCTCACATATAAGATTAGATTCATAAATTTCTATGGCCAAACTAAATTTGGGATCACTAAATTAGTGATCAATTAGTAGAATATATAAAAAGCTAAAAACTAAAAATAAATATATAATCAAATTAGGGGACCAAACCAAAATTAGTAATCTAAAAATTCACATGAGGTACTTAGTTGTTACCTCACAATATGACAAGTAAGCGTCATGTAGGAGGTGTATAGGTACACCTGGGTGTACCAGGGAATTCACCTCATTTTAATCATGTTTGTTTGTAACAAAATGATAGATAAAAATTGCTAAACAATTGTTGGGATGAATGTGGTTAGAAATTGTCGAATGAGTGCATTGCTAATGTTGCCGATGTGGCGATAAAGTTCCTATTAGAAATTGCTATTCAATTTTTGGAATGGAGATGATCTTAAAGCATGTACATACCAAGTTTTTTAGCAATCGCTAAGTGATATGGAGGGTGATATGACACCTCAATTAGAAATTGTTAAATTTTTTATGGGATGAAGGTGATTAGAAATTGTTGAATATTGAGATAAATGAATTATTTAAATTGTTAATGTGGCAATATAAATCGTATAAAAAATTATTAATCAATTTTTGAGATGAAAATGATACAATATGGTTATGATATAATTTAATTAACGATCTAAATTCCCAAGCGAATTGATTCGCTGGTTGGTCCCATTGTCTTGAAATGGCAACAGATGGAAGATAAAAAAAATTGTGTGCGAGAAAAGATTAGTTGGGCGTGCACGCAGTTTCAGCTCTCTCCAGTAAATAACTCCGCACGTAGTTAGTACTAAGTCGGAATCAACGAAAGAACCCGATCATTCACTCCACTAGTTTGACTCACTAGCTTAGTAATATCCAGAAAAATAATAATAATAATAATAATAATCAACGTATACAAAAGCTCTGTTCGCCTATGTAGATATAAAAGATAGAATGAATATTGATCATAAGGCTACGCCAACAAAACTGAAGATGTTAATCAGTTATTGTTGTTAAGCAAAGTCATCAACACAATTGGGTATCGAGTTAATATCACGTACTTTAATCTCGACATTGATGGGACTGTGACAAGTGAATTTAAACCCACTTAAAGCATTCGAACATGGCAATAATGAGACACACCTACCAGAAATGAGGGTAAAAATTTGGTTCACAGTAGAAAAAGAATGAAGTTACTAATCAATATAGGGTATAGGTGTAGGGGTGGTTGGAAGAAGTAATTGCCCAAGAACAGGACGAGCCACATTTACTCCCTCAAAGGGTGGCAGTTATGAAGAGGATTAATATTAATGAATATTTTTACAGTATGGATAAAAAACCACGTTTTTACGTCACTCTCTTTTTGCCCTTTCCCAATCCCATTCACCTTCATAATATAAATACTAGAATACATTCCATCCTTGGCCCTTCACTTCACTTCACTTCACTTCTCCATCACTACACTACCAAATTCATTTCCCAACATGGCTCCTCGAAAAACAGCTCTCTTGATCGTCCTGTTTATTATCAATGTCGCCTTACTGTCTTTTGTGACAGCCGGTCAAAAACAACAGCAGCAGGAGCAGCAGGAAGTTGCGGCAGGAGAAGAGGGGGAAGACAAGCATTTTGCGGTGGTGCCACGTCCGCTGCTCAGAGGTGGAGGGAAAGGAGTAGGCCACGGAATTTCCGACAAAGGGTTCGGCCACAGGAGGTTCGGTGGCGGCGGCCTAGGTGGCGGCTTTGGAGGAGGAGGTGGAGCAGGATTCGGTGGAGGTGCAGGAGGTGGACTTGGCGGTGGTGGTGGCTTGGGAGGAGGAGCTGGTGGTGGTTTGGGTGGTGGCATTGGCCATGGTGGTGGTTTAGGTGGCGGTATTGGTCATGGTGGTGGTCTAGGTGGCGGAATCGGACATGGCGGGGGACTCGGAGGTGGGATTGGACATGGAGGTGGCCTAGGTGGTGGGATCGGACATGGCGGAGGACTTGGAGGTGGGATTGGTAAAGGTGGTGGACTTGGAGGCGGTGGTGGACTTGGTGGGGGTGCCGGTGGTGGTGGCGGACTTGGAGGAGGAGGTGGTCTCGGTGGCGGAGGTGGGTTGGGTGGTGGTGGTGGGTATGGAGGAGGTGGTGGGTTTGGTGGTGGTGGTGGGTTCGGTGGAGGAGGAGGGTTTGGTAGTGGTGGTGGCATTGGCGGGGGCGACGGTGAGGACGGCGGTGGGGAGCTTGGAGGAGGTGAAGATGAAGGCGGAGATGCTGGTTACGGCGGGGAGGGTGAAAACGTCGGAGGGATTGATGAACCTTGAAACTAATCCTAGGGTTATAATTGGTTGCAAGAATTTGATGTTATTTATCAACATGCTTTTGAGTACCAGTGTACCTTAATTTGCTTGTTATATATTGTACGTGCATTTTCATGGAATTCTCTAAAATGATTAATTGTGTCTTTCATAATTAGCTTCTTTTAATTACTAATCAGAAGTTAATCCTTCATTATCAACTGTTAACTAGCACTTAATTTTTTCTTATAAAAAAAAAAAAACAAGTACTTCATTTCTGAACTAAAAGCTTCTTCTGAGCCAACCCACAGTGGCCACATATCTTCTGAACGCACATTCAATTAACATATGGAGGCAGCGGTACTCGTTGAAATATTAATATATGTGGGGGATGTAGCGAGTGCGTATTATAATTGTACGCATGCCTGCTGCATGTCCTCTACTCTTTGCATTTATTCACCTCCCTGCTTATCTCTATCCACCTGTTTTACCCTCATCATCTTACTCGCAACTGGGGCTGTGATCCGGGCCAGATCGGGTTAAACCCGGCCTGGTTTGACCAGGTTCTGGATTTATATAGAGCATTTTGAGTAACCCTAACCCATCCCAGATACAACAGTTGGGTAGTCTGAAGCCGGTTAAACTGAGTCCGGGTTTGGGCCTAAATAATTTCATTGCTTACAAATTTGTAAAGTAACTTCAATGGAGAAAAAACATAGTCAATTTTCTTATAAATTTAAAAAGTAACGTATCTATGGAATGGAACAAGATTTGGTCAATTTCAGTGAACGTATTAGGATATATGTTATGTACAAATGGAGCTAGTGTTTGTTTCAAAGAAAACATGTGTTTTATTAAAATGTAACAAACAGGTGGAGGGTGGTTTTCCCCAGAGGCATTCCTTCTCGATGTTAGTTTTGTGGAGGGGGAATCGGGCAGTCATGCCTTACGTGGCAATGGGAATGCGGGATGACTTTCAGGATGGGACGGATACCACCTTATGGTTCGATCAGTGGATTGATATCGGAGCACGCCTCATTAACTATATCCTTCTTTCAACGACTGATCCGGACATCTCAGCACTAGTTGTTGCTTTCTGCACGGCCTCAGGTGAGTGAAATCTCCGTAATTCGTTCTTTTGTTTCCGAAGATATGGTTTTGGGTGTTGCAGGAATGTCATCCCCTGGATGGATAGCGGCGAGGACACCATCTGTTGGGGTCTGGAGAAAGATGGAAGGTTCCAGATTTCGATCAGCTTATGACCTCCTTGTGTAACACAAGGACCTGGTGGACCCTCCTGACTGGCGCATTGTATAGAGCTGGCGCGGCCCTAACCAAATTAAACATTTTCTTTGGCTTGTTTCTCATAACAGGTTGTTAACGAATGAGACAAGGAGACATAGGAACCTAGCGACGGACAGAGCATGTACACGATGTCACCATCCTGTAGAAACAATCATGCATGTGTTGTGGGATTGTCCCTTCCCGGTTACCACCTGGGAGCGACTTGCTTTCGTTTATGAAGATCAAACAAACTGGGAATCCTCACTTCTACCTTGGATCACACACCACTTAAAGGCGTCAAGCACTAGCCTTCTTTTTGGGGTTGTCTGCTGGTCTCTTTGGAAGGCCAGGAATGAAGATATTTTCACTGATACTAGCAAAATTCCCAAGGCCCTTGCACAACGTATCGGATCTTGGGCCGAGAGGATTGTGGAGGCTTTGATACGTGACAAGTCCACTCATACTGGTTCACCCACCAAGACGGTGGTGGATGTCTCTTGGCCGTCACCACCACCCGAGTGGGTTGCTCTTAACTCTGACGGGTATGTTATTCCTGAGACCGGAAAAGTAGCAGTATGAGGCTTATTCCGTGATTCCGATGGTCGTTGTTTAGCGGCATATTCGATGAACCTGGAATCTGCTCGATAACCATGGCTGAGTTGAGAGTTGTTGTGTAGGGGTTACAGCTGGTTTGGGAGTTTGGGTACAGACAGGTACGAGTGCAGCTGGATTCGCAAGCTACGATCCAGCTTCTGCTGGCGGAGGGTGAGAGCACACCACAACACTGTTATGAGGTCGCTCAGTTCTGTGAGCTTTTGGATCGGGACTAAACGATCAAAATTGAGCGCATCTATTGGAAAGGCAACCGAGCAGCTGACTACTTAACTTCTCTAGGTCATAGACTATCCTATTGGTGTTTATTCCATTTATACTAGTGATCCCACTCTATCAATGCACATTTTATATGACCCGACCTTTTTTGATTGTGAATGAATAGTAGACGCAATCGCATCTAAGTTTAAAAAAAAAGATGAGGGGTTTCATTTTAATGAAATCAATCACTTATTCATATAGAAAACATGTTTTGAAATAAGGGAAATGGTCTATTTTCGTTTTTATTATATGAATTCACCGCGAGTTGCCACAACTGGATTTGGAAACCAAAATTGAAATGATTATTAAACATGATTTCTTTTAATTTTTGGAATCCGATTACATGGAAGTGAAATAAAATGTACTAAGCGGTGCCTTAAGAAATACATTAAGGGAAGACTGATACCGGTAAGAGGAGTCAATCTCTCATAAACTTATCATTAACAAAAATTACATGGGTATCTGTTGGGGCGCTAGCGGAAATGTAGCGGAATTTAGGATCGAAAAGATAGTATTTTGATAACTCACTCAATTGATCACTCAATTTTGTAAATATTACAATTTGGTCACTTAGACCTTTACTCTCACCACTCACAAATGCCTCTCTACTTCTTCTTTCTTATTTCTTCAACTCACACTCCACTTTGTTACAAGTGAGGCTATTTATAATAGCCATGATACAAGTAGTAGGTAGAATTTGTGGTTTGTAAAATTTTAATTATTTTAACATATCACATCTTAATTAATTTGGTAGTTAGGAGTTGAGATATTTTTGTAAGAGTGGTAGAGACTAATCTAGAGAATTGTAGATTAATCTTCAACACCCCCTCTTAATCCGCAATTCGGAGTAAGTGTTTGAACTTCTCGAGTTTGTCCTTCGTAAGCTTGCCTTCGTCATGATATCGTGCTGATCATCCGTGTTGATGAATTCCATTGTGATTTCTCCGTTGTTGACTAGATCTCGTATGAAATGATGTCGTAACTCGATATGCTTCGACCTTGCGTGAAATACTTGGATTCTTCGTCATGGCTATGGCCGACATGTTGTCACGGTGAATAATGGTTGGATCGTTATCACCTTGTTGTAAGTCTTCAATTAATCTTTTTAGCCATCTTGCCTCGCATGCTTGCATCCGTTGCTTTGCAATGTATTCTCGCTTCCGCCGATGATAATGTCACGATCTTTGCTTCTTTGAGCTCCAGGAAATTGGTTTTGTACCTAGGCAAAATATATAGCCGGATGTACTTTTTCGGTCATCTAGTGATCCTGCCCAGTCCTTTGTCGGTGTATCCGATTAGCTTGCTTCCTTCTTCCTTCTTGTACCTTAGGCCCAATTGTTTAGTGCCTTGGAGGTATCGTAGGATTCTCTTTCTTTGCTGCTGCAAAATGAAGTTTGCTAGGCTCACTCATAAATCTTGAAATGAGACTTGCGAGTGACATATATCTGGTCTTGTGTGTGTCAGATATATGAGCGATCCGACTAGGCTTCTGTATATTTTCCCATCAACTTTTTCTGCTCCATCTTCTTGTTGCAACTTCTTGTTCAACGCCATTGGTGTTGCTATGGACTTGCACGATGCCATGTGAAATCTCTTTAACATGTCTTCAGTATACTTCTCTTGAGAGATGAATATTTCTCCAGGTTTCTGGTTTACTTGAATTCCCAGGAAATACTTCATGAGTCCTAAGTCCGTCATTTCGAACTCTGACATCATTGCCCTTTTGAATTCTTCAATCATTTGTGGACTTGTGCCTGTATAGATTAAGTCATCAACATATAAGCACAAAATAAGAAAGTTTTTGTTTTCTCCCTTTTTGATGTAGAGAGATGCTTCACTTGGACTTCTTTGAAATCCGTTGTCTTGAAAGTATCGATCAATTCTGCTGTTCCACGCTCGTGGTGCTTGTTTGAGTCCGTAGAGGGCCTTTTTGAGTCGATAGACTTTGTCTTCTTCTCCTTTCTTCTCATATCCTCGTGGTTGTTCCACATAGACTTCTTCTTCTAGTGTTCCATTGAGGAATGCTGACTTGACGTCTAGCTGGAATATTGGTAACTCCAGTTGAGCTGCTAGTGCTATGACTGTTCTTATTGTCTCCATTCGCGCTACTGGTGCATAGGTTTCGTGAAAGTCGATGCCAGGCTGTTGTGAATAGCCTTTTGCCACCAATCTCGCTTTGTGCTTCTGGATGGAACCGTCTTCGTTAAATTTGGTCTTGTATATCCATTTTAGACCTATGAACGGTTTGTCTTTTGGTTTTTCAATGAGCTCCCAAGTCTTATTCTTCTCGATCATTGAGATCTCCGTGTCCATTGCTTCTGTCCAGACTTTGTCTTTTGCTGCTTCTTCAAATGTCTGGGGTTCACAAGAAAAATATGCTACGTGACTTGATTCATAAATTTCTCTTAAGGATCGACCTTTAATGGAGGTGAGTCCGAATACGTCACAACGTCTCGAAGTTGTCTCTCGTTGGACTCGTTGTTAGACTTCTTCCTTGGCTTGGATTTTGATCCGCCTCATTTGGTGTTGTTGGTGTAGTTGTTGGATTCTGTAGGATCTCATTTGTTAATGGAGATTGAGTATCCTGAGTTTCCCAGCTCCACTCGACCATTTCGTCGAAGATAACGTCTCGTGAAATCACCACCTCGTTCTTCAATGGATTGTAGAGTCTATAACCTTTGGATTCGTCACTATATCCGATGAAGATGAACTTCTCTCCCTTCTGGTCAAACTTGTCTCGATTTGGGGTAGAGATGTGTGCATATGCTATGCATCCAAATACTTTGAGGGGATCCACTGGCGGCCTTTTGTGGTGCCATGCTTGAAAAGGTGTTTTGTTCATCACTGCTTTGGTTGGCGATCTGTTGAGAATATAGATTGTTGTATTGACCGCTTCTGCCCATAGTTGGTTGGGAATTTTCTTAGCAGTCATCATGCTTCTTGACATTTCCACAATTGTACGGTTCTTTCGTTTCGCTACGCCATTTCTTTGTGGTGTGTATCGCATTGTCAATGTCTCTTGATTCCGTTGGTGCGACGAGTACTCCATGAAAGGTTTGTAGATGAACTCTCCACCACGATCTGTTCGGAGTGTCTTGATTTTATGCCCGCTTTCCTTCTCAACTGCTGCGTTGAATTGAAGGAACTTGAAAAAAGCTTCTGACTTTTGCTCAAGAAAGAATACCCACATCATTCTAGTATGATCATCCACAAATAGTAGAAAGTATCTCTTACCACCTATGGATTTTGTTCTAGTTGGTCCACAAATATCAGCGTGTACCAACTCTAGTGGTGCTTTTGCTCTCCAAGTAGTTTTTGAAAATGGCAGGCGATGCATTTTGCCATATATACATCCTTCACAGACCTTATCTTCTCTGTTGATTTGAGGAAGACCGACCACCATATTTTTCTGCTTCAATAATTTAAGCCCTTTGTAGTTTAGGTGTCCATATCGAAGATGCCATAGGAAAGATTCATCCATGCTTTGGCTCTTCATTGCTAATTCTTCATTCCTCGACATTGTGAGAGGAAACATCCTGTTGGAAGTCATAAAAAATTTCGCCACCTTCGAGTTGTTGGATTTGTTGATAATCTCACATTCTCCGTTATCAAACAATAGCTTGTAATTTTTAAGCATTAGTTGTCCAACACTTAGAAGATTTTGAGCTAATTCAGGAACGTACAAAACTTCTTGGATTAGAGTTTTGTTACCTCCCTTTCCTTGTACGATGATTGTACCCTTTCCTTCAACTTCCAGCTTTTTACCGTCTCCAATCTTCACGTGGGACTTATATGTATCATCCATCTCGGTGAAGGACTCCCGATCTCCAGTCATGTGATTACTGCAACCGCTGTCCACCACCCATGGAAGTTGAGATTTCTGCTCTGCTTTGAAGCAAGTGTATGCGACTAGTTTTTCTTCGTCCTTTTGTGCGAAGCTTGATTCGCCTTCTTCTTTCTTGTTTTGGAACCAGCAATCTCTTTGAGAGTGATTTGAATTTTGCACTTGGTGCATCTGAACCTGCATTCTTTGGTAGCATGATTAGATTTTTTGTAAATTTTGCATCCGTCGTTGGAGTTGTTTGGTTTCTCTTGATTCTGGCTCCAGTTGCTGCTTTTCTTAAAATTCGGTTTTCCTCCTTTCTTTTGGAAGTTGCCCCTTCTGCGGTTCTGCTCTCCTTTGATGTCGATCTTAGATTGAAAAGCTTGTTCGAGTTGTTGGTTAGTAAACCGACTCAATCTCTGCTCGTGAGCTACAAGTGATCTCATAAGCTCCGTCATGGGTAATTTTCCAAGATCTTTGGTTTCTTCTATGACAGGCGACGACGTGCTCAAACTTCGGCGTTAGGCTCTGCGGAGGATCCTCTCCACGATCTTCTTCTCGTCGATAGTCTCTCCAGTGACTTTGATCTGGTTCACTATCTTTGCAACACGAGAATGAAAGTCTTTGATGCTTTCGCCTTCTTTCATCGCCAGGTTGTCAAATTGACGCCATAGATTTTGGCGTTTTATGGAGATTGCCTTCTCGGAACCTTGAAATTCGTTCTTCGGGACTTCCCAAGCTTCCTTGGGCGATTTGATGCCAAAAAATTCTTGGAAATATTGTTTTGCTTACAGCTTGCTGAATTATCCTCAATGCGCTGGCGTTCCTCTTGACATTCTCCTTATGTTCCTTCATCTTCGTCGCGCTTGTTTTGGGATCGTCATGTTTTGCCGATTCCGCCTTTTTTCCGGTTGATGTGGAATTGTTATCTTGTGGTGATTGTTCGATGCCTTCTTGAACAATATCCCACAAGTCTTGCGAAATGAAGATAGTCTCCATTTGTGCTTTCCAGTATTCATACAATTCTCCATCAAAAATTGGGATTTGATTTGGAGAGTTGGCGAACATGGAACTTGACGATGGTGCTGCCATTGGATTTTGAGGGGATTTTTTTTGGTAGAGTTTTTGAGAGGGTTTTGTGAGGGTAGGTTATAATATAGTTATCAAAGTACTAAAGTGTAACTTTTCGATGTGGAAGATCGGTTATTAAAACCGCAACCACGAGCATACTCGGCGTAACTTTAGCTCGATACCAAATTTGTTGGGGCGCTAGCGGAAATGTAGCGGAATTTAGGATCGAAAAGATAGTATTTTGATAACTCACTCAATTGATCACTCAATTTTGTAAATATTACAATTTGGTCACTTAGACCTTTACTCTCACCACTCACAAATGCCTCTCTACTTCTTCTTTCTTATTTCTTCAACTCACACTCCACTTTGTTACAAGTGAGGCTATTTATAATAGCCATGATACAAGTAGTAGGTAGAATTTGTGGTTTGTAAAATTTTAATTATTTTAACATATCACATCTTAATTAATTTGGTAGTTAGGAGTTGAGATATTTTTGTAAAAGTGGTAGAGACTAATCTAGAGAATTGTCGATTAATCTTCAACAGTATCAACATGAAGAGAGTCTCTAAGGTGGCCAAATAATCCGCGACATCGCTTCGTGGTAAATATACGAAATCGAGACCTTCCAATCAAGTGAAGAAAGTCTCTGAAACTTGAGGCGAAGTCAAGCATGTTGGTGTTCCAGCTTCATACGCTCGGTTAAGAGCTGAACTGATGCTTGAGAATCAGTATGAATACGGAGCTTCTTAATTCCAGCTTCCGGCGCCATCTGCATGTTGGATAAAATGCAGTTCATTATCAAACAGTGTGTTTTGATTCTGAACATTGCGCTGCAACTTATTGTACTTGCAGACTGATTTGCAACGACTGAAAAACAGAATCCCAGGAAGAAACTCAGTCAGAGTTTGTTCATGATTTTCAGGCCATCAATCCCACACCTTGCATTCTCTTTAGATCATTATGATTATTAGGAGGAAGATCTGGAGCTCTGTTGTTGATCACGTTCTACACTCTATATAAACAAATGTGTTTATGATGAGAAAATACACACAACAAAAGCTAAGCTCCTCTATAAAATCCGAATCTCTTAGTTCTTAGGTTGAGTTTCAACTCTCAATCTCGATCACCAGAGATTGAAGGATTGTTGTGATTACCTTCAGTTACTTTGGTGTATTGCTTAATTTATGAAATTTTGCTTCGAGGATAGTGCTTCTTGCATGATCACATACGTTGCTCTCTTTACTTTACTGTTTCATTAATTTCATATCATCTATTTCAGTTGCTCATTGTATTCCAACACTTGGTACCCAACACAATGCTCGAAACTCCAATCTCATGATAGAGCAGGTTCTCAAATTCGCACTGAAAGCTTTCACCAAAACGGACTTGATCATCCCGAATAAGACCCATGCCGCAATAGATCCTGGAAAGGTGGTAAACAGAGGCATCAGAGTTACGGTGGTAATCCGCTCGTCTTCACACTCCCCTTAGTGAACCGAAATTCAATAAGCTTCATGGAATTGGACAATTCACCAAATCCGTTCTTTTAAGGTCTTCATCCGTTCTGGTGTCCTTCTTTATCTCTCTTGTGCATATGCGAACATCGGATCTGCAGGTTAAGAATCGATACATCTCTATAATTTGAATTATTGGAAGAAAATTCAGACCGATTACATAGAGGAGGTAGGAGTAGGTGATGAAATATATAAAAGATCAACAAAGGGTAAACGTCGCTTTCACAAACGCATAATTATAAAAGAAAATAAAAATCAGTGGAATAATCAAACAAAATCTCGCTTGAACCTGGTGCAGTACTGATGACCAAACCATCACCATATCATACATATAAACAAAGCATATGATCTCTCTATAGCTTGCTACTTACCAACATATAATATTCATGGACATGATAGTAATCCAAATCAACAAACCATACACGGTAAATTAAACCAACCAATTAAGGAATAACAACAACCAGAAGACAGCAGGCAGAGATGATTACACTAATTGCTTATCAGTTTGATTCAGGGTTCGGCCCGCTAGGCACTTCATGCTCCCCAGCTCTGAACTCTCGATTTGAAGTGCTGGTTCCGGTCGGTAAGTCGTTGGTGCTGGTTTCTTGTGGAGCATTAACAGAAGTACCAGCGGTGGGCGACGGCAGATGATGATGATCATCTTCTTTCTCAGCGCCAAGGACAAGGGAAGGAAGGAGTATGAGCAGAGCAAGAAGGAGGAGGAGGAGTAAAATAGGTCTTGATGATGAGGATTCACCATAAGCCATGGGGTTTTTTAGGATTCTGAAAACTGCTATACGTACTAGTAGTAATAAAGAAAGCTGAAACCACCCACCCCCCAATGTCCCACGGGGGATCAATATCCATGAACAAACTGAAAGCCGCCGCTTAATTACTAGCTGCACCCAAGAACACTTGAAGCTAGCCTGAATGGTGAAAGAAAAGAGGAAGCAAGAAGAAAAAAGGAAGGCAGATTATTATGAAACTTAAAGGTGTAAACTGAAATACATAACTAGTGAGATGACAGAATTGCCCTTTGGTGTTGGTGAGGGTTATAAGCCACTAAGCCAGAAAGAGCCAAACCAGAATTCCATGCAACTGTACGAGTATGGTTGTTTTGAGGATTGAACTGGTGAAGGATAATACTACGAATTATGTTATGTGGGCTTGAGAAACAGTAGGTAGTAAAGAAGAGTGAAGAGAAGGCTAAAAGGGAGTAATAATTGGTGAGTTGTGGGGATGTTGAGGGACAGAAATTGACAAACAGTGAGTGGGGTTGTTTCCCTTCTTCACTCTGCAGGCAGTGGCATATCTATACATGTATGCTGGCTGAAGCATCCCTTTATTCAGAAAATGGGTTGAGAGAGTCACATGCATAGGGATTAGGACAACCCACACAAAAATTAAATTAAATTAATGCCTTGCTGACCTGAAATTGACAATTCCTAATCCCACCCTTCCCTGTTACATACTGCTATCGATTATTAACCTACTGCCAAAATTACAGCACTAAGTTTGTTAGGTTTTCAGACTCTGTCGTTTGGTCGTAGTCTAGCTACTTTTTGGTTCTATTATTATTATTATTATTATTTGTGTTTTTCGTTCTGAATTCCTACTTGAACGATTAGTCTTAATAAAGAGCTATGTGAGTAAGGATGTTTTGATTAATAATCGACCTAGATCCATATAGCTTTGTTATTAAGACATGCGCCTCTCGGCAGGTACGAGCTAATGTCATTATAATGGTAACCTTGAAACCGAATATAGCATATTTTGATCAAACAAAATAATTAGGTCGTTAATTTAATTCAAATGTGATTATCATATGGAGCAGAAAGAGATTGATTGATGTCATTCAGATATGCGCGTAAGAAATGGAGGCGATAGTGTTAGGATTTGTAGTAATTATCTATCCTTATAGACATGCTTTTTGAGTGAATACTAGCTTGTTCGTGCTTTATTCCCGTGTGGTTTCGTGTATTGAAATTATGTGCCTGGACCCGTTCACTTGGACCGTTTTTTGTCCATTTGATGTGTTTCTTTGTAGTATTTTTATCCACGGCTACTCTAGAGATTGAGGGTCTGGTTACAAGTCTCTGGATACGGAATAGAGCGCAATTGGAGTTCGGACGGAAGAACAAGACAAGAAATGGCGGAGCAGAAGAACAGCAAGCCGTGCAGGCCTAAATTTGAGTAAAAGCATAACGAAAGAAACATTTGAATACATACGACACTTGTATTTTTGACGATCGTGAGGTCACTAGTTTTTGTAGAGGGGGTAATGTAATGGAGGTCATTATCTATGAAATTTAAAAAGAAATTTGAAGGCCACACCAATTATTGAAATCAAATAGTCTTTGGGGATGGTGTGCTCATATTAATGTATATATGGTAGGAAAAAGGCAAAAGAAGAAACAAAAGAATCCAGAAAGATAAAAGGTGGGGGAAGGAAGAAGGGAAAAAGATGGTGGTATGGCTTTTTCTGCTTTGGCTGCTTCCTTGAGAAAATCTGTGCTCTGCTCTGCTCTGCTCTCTATATTTGACTCTGCAACCAGCTTTGCAACTTTCTGGAAAATATATACATAAGCTTTTCACTTTGTGTATTGTTTATTTCCTTTTTCTTCACAAGTTTCTGAACTCTTGAAAAACAATTACAAAAATAAAATGTAGAATGTTCATCTTACATTCAATTTTGGAAAATATCTGTTTTCGTCATAAAAAATCAAGGTCTAACAAAGCATTGACTTAAACCGAGTTGGGATGATCTCATACTATTATAGCAAATTTAGTTTTCCATTGTATAGTCACTACTATCATACTGAGCTATTGTATTATTTGGGAAGAGGTGTTTGTTTCTTCTCGATTAACAATCGATTCCTCATATTTGAAAATGTTTTTTTCATTTCATTTCGTATCAATTGCCATGGTTAGCAAGCTAAGTAAATTTCATTTACCCATACTAATGTAATATCGTTAATCATTACTGAATTGAATAACGAACCATGTAACAAAATCATTGTATATAACAGTACTTTTACTCGATATCCATCCAATTTATTAAAAGATACTAACGGGGCACGTGAAATTAAATTAAATTAAGTGATCAAATGTTAAAAAAAAAGACTTAAAATCATAATTCGAAAGTGCAAAATTATAATGCAAATCCATTCAAACTTGAAATAGAAGGGGAAATTGATAAAGGAAGGAAACAGATAAATGATGGGCCCAATCAACACATATTGTTCCATGATTATATGATGGAAGGTTTGTGTCACATGTTTCTTACTTGCCCTTTTACCTATGCTATTTGTTTCTTGTCTTTTGCCCCCCCCCCCCCCTGGTGTACCTGGTTTTTAGGAGGCAGAGATTACTTGGATGTTGAGTTGGTACACCCTAGGAGTTCAACTGTCTCCCCTGCCTCTAAGGTTGCGAACTTGGTTTGGTGTTTGATGCCAAATCCTAAGGGTGTAGAATTTAGCACGCAAGTATCGTTATTATTCCACGGTTAAGATTTGGTTAAAGCTTAAATTCACTTCAAGTTTAGATTGATACGATTGAAACCGGTTTATGACGACGAATTTCCATTAGGCATTCGTAGGAGTGTGTGGGACAACCATGCACTCGTCTACCATTATCTACTCCCCCAATTGAGACTTACTCCACTTTCAATTGGGGTGAGTTGGTAATGAATGCTAAGTGTTTGACAAAATTCATTAGTGCTTAAAAACCGTATCAGAGACCACAAACTCTTGATAAGGATGCTAATTTACCCCATATTAACATCCAAACCCCCAATCCTTCTCTCAACTTACCCTATCAAGTGACATTTGGAGTGCACACCAAGTGTTTTATAAAATGCCTAGAAAGGAATCCTCACACAAATAATTGAATTTGGGTATCCTTGATCCACACATACCTTTTCTTCAATCTTGGACTACGCACAAACACATTCCTACTACTATCATGCATATGAACACAAAATAGGTTGTAAGGACCATAATCAAACACATCATAATCATCAATAAAATCAAAATGTATCCAACTCTATACTTTCAGGGAATCATCCTTACAATAACATAACCACTAACCTAGTGACAACTAGACTAGCCTACGATGGTCAAAGAATTCCAGAGGAATGAAGAGGAGAATAACACCATCTTTACACTTAAAATAACTTGGATGATGATTCTAGGTCTTCAATATTCAATGTAATTTTTCTCCAAGCACTCCTAGCTCCAATGGTCTTCAAATGGTTTTTTCAATTGAGTGAATTAGGGTTCTTAGAGAAGTGGGGGAAAGTGAGAAAATCAGACTATGAGTTATGGAATGGAACTCTCCCAAAAATCTCACTTAAACTCTCATTTTATAGGTTTTTAGGCTAACACGGAAGGTGACAAGTGTTGAGTAACATGTTGAAACTGGAGGTTCTGAACAACAACACTCTGATCTTTGATTGCTAGTTAGTACTTGGATCAAGACGGAATTATGGACACCACTTGACGAAAAGAGTATTTCCACCATACAAGCCTCGGTATCATGAAATCCCTTATGAGGATAACACCGCCAACACTAGTGTTCTTAGACTTAAAAAATAAAAGTCATTTAGAATTTTGTAGGTTAAGATAGATGTCTAATTTTCTTCTCAAATTCCTTTGAAAAATGCCTTCTTTATATGGGTAGAGGGCCAGGAGCGAAGGGGTATGAGTCCAGATGCCAAAAGGCACCAAAAAGTCTATTTCTAGACTTGGGGATGGTTTGTAACCACCTTGGTGCTTGGACGGATTGGAGGGAAACCCCAATTTTTTGTTTGAAATTCACAACAAGGTGCCATTGGATCTGCACCAATTCTTCCTAGACCGAGGGGTGATTATCCCAACCACCTAGCTCTCTATCAGCAACATAGCTCAGCTCAACATCGCAACTAGTGACAATGACATTGAGCTCAAAGTAAGCTGGATGAGCTAAAGTATCAGTCTCTAGCATCAGCTAGTTCTAAGAGGAGCTGATGCTAGGTAGTTCTAGCGTGCAACGAGCTAAGGTGAGGTTGCCCATAAATCAACACATCCGTACCAAGACTGGCATCGCACCAAGGACAAGTCTATGGTGCATATTTCCAACATAACACACTATAGGTTGCCGTGTAGGCTAACACGACAGTGCTTACCGTGTTAGCTTGCAGGTCGTGCAAGGTTGTTTTACCTCAAAATAATAGGAGCCTCGATCTTCTTGGACACGGCACCAACACAGTTCTAGATTAATACGACTATCACTCGTTTTGTGTTACACGGCGTGCTAGGCATCGAGTCTCGAATCTTGTTTTCCATAACTCTCTCGTTTGATCTCTGATTGACCTTTGGTTTGAACCATTGGTTTCGTAACCAAACCTTGTGCCACATGGACACCTGCATTCTAAGAGGGAACTGAAAAAAACATGTCAAAATAGACCGAAATGGTCCATTTGAGAGAAATCAATCATGAAACACGATTGTCACCGAACCGATTGCTAAAATTAAGAAAAATCATCCGACAAGCATAAAAGTAGTCAAAATTGGTGAGATATGCACCACATTTTGATGTGACATCATACAGTCATCACGGCAGTGACCTATTTGCTTGCAGAACCAATTTCCGGAACTGCTCAAGAGTGCACCCAACACCAAACCGATCTAACCTAGAGTGCACCCAACACCAAACCGATCTAACCTAGAGTGCAGAAGCCCAACTATGTTATTGACAGGCCATACCTTCGGGCTTCTCATTTATAATTTGGTCCACAGATTTGAGATTTTTCATGGTTGATTTTACTGTTATTATCGGGAGTGTTATTTACCATATTATGATTTTTGAAAAAAACGCTTTAATTATTGTAAATGATATAATTGTTTTTTTATTAAAAATAAACTCTGAATACATCATTCACGATTATTTACGGATCATTCGTCGATTATCATTATTATTCGAGTTTTTAGCGATCATCTGCTGATCCCAATCATCATCATCAATAATGGACAATCAAAGTCGTAAAAAATTCAATTTCATCTTGTTTATTTTACGAATAGAGTCGATCATGTTCATAGGTTAAGCAATAAATTATAATACAAAATGAATTATGATGCATGCTATTGTAACTTATTTGAAGTAAGGCAATTGTGATCGAAAAGGTAATAGTGTAATTTAATTTATTTTAGGGCGTTAACTTAGGCGACGAATAGATATTATCGGTTGAGACCCGACAGACAACCACGTGAGACACCAAACGACGACGGACTACTCCCTCTAAATTGATCCAGGGAAATCGACTGGACAAAGCACCGTGGCCATCTCTCTGCTCCGAAATCTACAGATCGATCTCAACTTCTCATTTGGTTCTTCCCAGACGATGATGGTGTTACGCGTTCTTACCGCCCTTCTTCTCGTCTCTTCTGTTTTCTGCTCATCTGCCAAGGTTAGCTCTCTTTTCATCAGCGGATTGCCTGCTTCTCTTATGCACGGTTTGTGCTGGCTTCTCCGTGATCTGATCTGATGGTTGTTTGATTCGATTCAATTTGATTTTATTTCAGGCAGAAAGCAGTGGAACGGTTTTGTTCATCGATGGCCACGACCACCGATACCTTCGCTCTCAATCGACAATTGATGGCATCCAGGTTTCTTGGCTCTATATGTCTCTTTTAGTATGTTTGTCAATTCCCAAAATCAAAGTTGATTAGCTTGCTTGTGTTAGATAAGAACAATTTTTTTTGCATGAAATGTAAGTTTGTCGATGGATTATTGTTTAGTAGACATTGTATGTCGATGAGAGCTATTCCCTTTGAGATTGCGTCTTTAATTTCACGGATGGATTCAGGCTTTCTAACATTGTTGGTACTGCTTTTTCTGTCTCAGCCATTGTCGATCCCAGAAGTTTCTGATGCGGTGTCTGTTTTGCTTGGTTTTGCACCATCCACTGCACTTTCAGCAGCTGGTTCAGCTAAGGTCTTATGCATAAGCTTTCCCGTGATACATTAGTTCGTTTCCTTTAATCCAGTTTTTTCACTCAGTTTCTTTTCTGTTTCATGCAGTTGAATGGTGTTCTCATGCCCAATCCATTTGATCGGCCACATGCTGTCTTCATGTTGGAAGTTACTGGAATGAAAGGTCTCCAGTCAGCACTGAAATTCTGTCTACAGCTCCTAATTTCCTGTTTTGTTACTTAATATTGACTCATATTCTATTACATCCAGATCTCCCTCATGCAGAGATCTCTGCAGTTGAGAAGTTCAGCCAGGCTCTGCAGAGAAAGGCGACTTTTGGTTCAGAAAAAGCTCAAATTGAACTTCCAGGTTGGTTATATCCCCCCTGTACTGTAATGATGTGTAAACTGATTAGATTGTCTATTTGAATATCTTCCGCTAATGCAAGAGTGGTGTCTGATACCACATGTCTTACTATGATAACTTTTCCAGGTGAAGAAGTCTCTGTTGTTTATTTGGATGATGGCTTAACAGATGCCACAGAAAAGGAAATAAGTGATCTTGTTAGTGCCTAATTATTTGAACATTGGTCTAGGCTTCTACTCTGCAAGTAGCGTGATGTAATGCTTTTTTGACACTTTTGAGACTTTGATAACATTCTAGGCATCTTTGTTCGGGGGATCATATGTTGCTGACACTTCAAGAGCAATGAATGGGAACTTTGAGATCTCTTTGCCTAGCGGGACCATGAATCTTCATATGTCAAAGGTCTTTGAGTTCCTTATATTCCACCTTAAATTATTTTCAGTTGGAAAAGCTATTATGACACGCTTCAATTGTTACAGGATACCGACAGGAATTTTGTATTGAGTCTATTGGCTCTGATGCGAAATAGCAAAAAGGCAACACTGATGCACGAAGATCTCTCTAAGGGCACCCAGAGACCTGCAGAGCTTACGATTGGTTGCTTTGATGGCATTAAGGTGATTAACATGTTCGCAGTATGGTTCTTCAATAGCATTCAAGGACTGGTTTTCCAACTTGATTTTTTTGCCTTCAATTCTTGACCTGCTAATTCTTTTTCTTGTATCATCTCCCCTTTCTTTTTAGAGTTCGTTCATTGTCTCTTGAGCTACAAGTAGGAATTAGATCAGAGTTTCGAGAGATCCTGATAGCTTTGTAATGTGCTTTTTGTGTTGCATGTAGGCTTTGCAAGAGCAATACGGAACAGGACATATTGTGCAGCAAGGCGAGGAGCTGTTAGTTAGCGTACTGTCTCTAGTGCTTGATTACTTGCAGGCAGCATATAAAGGTTTGTAGTCCCATTCTTGTTAAATGAAATCTGGAATAACTTGAAATTTGGAATGTTCGATTTTGAAAGAGATGACGGGAGTTATTTGCTTATATATGGGATGAAGTAATTCAGCCCACGTGGGAAACTGCCATGTTTTTCTTACTAGTGCCCTATGACTCTAGTAGGGAAACCGGAAAGAGTTACTTACCCGGCGGTAGACGTTTGTTTCAATGTACTTTTGGCATCCCTATACGTAATTTTCATCCAATATGTCGATGGCAATGTCATTGCTTTTTCTTAGCGTGCTGATGTTGCAGAAAATTCTATTATTTGTCAAGTTACTGGTAAACCGACCAACTGTTTGCTTTGTACAGGTCAACTTGTTGCTGTTGTTTCCTTTAAGCCAGAATCAGAAACAAAGTTGGAAGTGGTGCTGACTGATTGGCCATCTGCACGTTTGTTGGCTGAAACCAATGTAGCCCCTGCAGTTAATGTCACCACCATTCTGGAGGTGGCCTTGGTCAGAACGACCTTGGCTTGGTTGACAGGAATTATTCTTCTCATTTCTACTCTAATCGGGGTAAGAGTAGCAAACATTATTCTTACTTTTGAGTCCAGATCCTCTATTGATATAGACAACCAGATGAAGCAAAATGGTTTGAATTAGCCATCATTGACCTGTGTTTTTGAGGTAAAACCAGAGGGAGATTCTTGCTCTTGGTGAGAGAGATGTCACTTTTCTGTGTGTGCAAAAAAAGCCATTGATCATATCATTATCTTAATTGCGTTAATGTGTATTTTGGCAGGTGTGCATGCTTCTGAATATGCCACTCACAAGGGACACCCTTCTCTACTCCAATGTGAAGCTCGACTAAGCCGGAAAAAGGAGCTGATGAGTCTTTCAGATTAGTTGGCAGAGGCTATTGCGGGCAGGTTTACTTGTAGATGTTTCTTTACCAGTGGCAATATATACGGTTCATATCAAACCGGTACCAGCCAACCATACCTTTGATTGTTTGTATTGTATTCAACAAGTTAAAGCTACTGGTTGGGGGAATAATAGTGTGTCTCTGTTAAATTGAACTTAAAGAGTGCCTGGGTTTTATTGGAAAATTTAGAGGTTTTAATGTGCGGGGAGGGTAGCTAGGCAACTGGATCCACATTCTGGCCATTTAGGTATTTTCTATGTATAATAAACGAAATCAGTCTGTCATAAATTTTGTAATTTCCAATTTCCATCTACCGGTTCCAATGTCTGGCTCATGAATTGATTTTGGTTTTTAGAGATTGTTTTTGGATCTGTGATTTTAAATGCAATTATTATAAAAAATAAAAGAAATGTTTGGGTATATTAATTACTAAAATAAAATAAAGGGTAAAGTTGAATCCTCATATACCGTTGCAACTTTCCGCCACGCTACCTGTTAGAGAGAGTAGATATGCAATTGACAATTGAGTGGTTCCTACGTTATCCCCTATTTCCCTCCTTTCGGAATCTCTTCTCTCTCGATCTCCTTCTTCCACCAGAGCTCTCTCAGTGTTCGTTTGTGACTATGCTGCGCTCTCCTATGTCATCCTCGTCTCCTTTCCTCAATCCCATCCCTCTCAATCCTCCTCTTTCTACCATTCCTCGCCATTTCCATCTACTGCCGCTCTCCAAGTCCTCCATCTCTCTCTGCAAGTCACATGTTTGTTATGCTTCCTCATCCTCGTCCTCTTCCAACTCCAACTCAAGCTCTTCGGGCTCTGATCGCGATGCCTTGCTTTGGCTGCGGGAGGAGCAGCGGTGGCTGCGCGAGGAGCAAAGGTGGCTCCGGGAAGAGCAGAGGTGGTTTCGCGAGAGGGACTCCCTGCTGACTGAGATTCAGTCGTTGAAGCTTCGAATTCAGGCACTAGAGGAGCGGATTTCGATTTCCTCCGGACCTGATGGCTTTCCCGATGCGGGTGCGAATGTCGGGGCACTCTTGCAGGTTCTCAAGGAGAGGAGCCTGATCACCGAGAGCGGATCGAGTGCAAACCCTATCGTTCTGGAAGAAGAGACGAAAGAGAAAGAGGAGACAGCGGAGTCGGCTCCGCCTGCGCTTGTTGTTGAAGTGAAAAGGGAGGAAGAGAAGGTGAGGAAAGCGTTGAAGATGGGAAGCGAAGGCGATGATGTGCGCGAGATGCAGGTGTGCTCCCAAGTCACAAATACATTTCTTCTAGGCATTTTAGAACCAAGGCGAGTTGTTCATCATTCCATTCATAATCATATGCCCACGTTTTCCATTTTAATGCTTTACAATATTAGCATGAAAACGAATTGGATGTTTATGAATAAACTGTATATCGTCCCGTATAGAGTAGATAGAGGATCACTAGTCACTACTATTGTCGTGTGTGATTCTCTTTTGCTGAAGTTTCCTGCTTGTTTTCTATGTGTGCTTATTGCAGGAAGCATTGTCAGAACTGGGATTTTATTCAGGAGAAGAAGATATGGAGTACTCCTGGTTCTCCAGTGGGACTGAGCGTGCCGTGAAGACTTGGCAGGTAAGTCTATAATTTTCAGATGGGCTCGATTTGAGAGAGAAGAGGATAAGGAAGAAGACTGAAATGTTGCTGGAAAGCTTGAGTGTTTTCATTTCTGCATTTCACATTTATACACTCTTCCAGTTTTACTGTGGTAACTAATTGAGGGATGACTGCAACACGTGGCAGTCATCCGTTTACAAAACCAAAACGACATAGTTCTATTTAAAATATTCAGCTCGCATTACACGTTGATCATTCAACTTTCACTCATTGACAATTTGGTCACTTAGTTCATCGTCTTCTGCATCAGACACTTCATCACCTTCTCCTTCAAGCTTCAATCCATGATTGAGCTTCTGCTCCTCGTCTGATAATAATTCACAACATTGCCTGTTTACATACTGCTGCAATCTACACTGAAAATTGTGTGAATGTATGTACTAAGTTTAAATAGATGTGTGGACGTTACAAGTTATCTGCTTGTAATGTATTGAGCCTAATTGGCAGGCGACATTAAGTGTTCCTGAAGATGGAGTAATGAGCACGGAGCTCCTCGAAAGGCTGTACAAGTCAACCAGGACTGAGGCTGTGACTCATGAGAGCAACACAGATAAGAAGGCAGACGACACAAAGAGCCATTTCAATCTTCCACTCAAGGTATCCTATCCTCATAACGATGTTAACTAGAGCCAGTACTACTGTTTCCTTTCATAGGTCCAGTAACAGTTTTTACATGTTTTCAATTGTCTCATATACATCAAAGTGTCGAGGCTGCAAGTGCCATTGCTCACCACCATGTCTGGATATGTTGCCAAAAAAAATTGCGCTTGGAATGCAGTAATTAGTGCAAACACCATGCTGCTTACTCTGATTGCAGAACCTCTTTGCAGGAAGATGGCAATGGCGCTGCAGTTGCTTCTGTAACTGAAATTTCAGAAAACCCGCTGAAAGCTGTGAAGGAAGAAGGTGCGAGAGAAGCAGGGATGTCCAAGCACAGAGTGTTTCTGCTTGGTGAAAATAGGTGGGAGGAACCCTCGAGACTCGTTAGCAAGAGCAAAGAAGCCAATGTAAATACGGTGAGGAAGGTGACAAAGTGCCTTACTTGTCGTGATGAGGGCCGTTTATTGTGCCTAGGTGCGTTCTCTATTACTACGTACTCCTCGATACCCAATTGTGTATCGAGTTGTAGTCCCTTAGACACGCTCCATTGATACTGGAAAATGCTAGCTGATATATGCTCTTTTATCTGGTTGCAGAATGTGATGGAACAGGGGAACCGAACATCGAACCGCAGGTAGGAGGGATTACATCCAATAGAGATTATTAATATGTTGCATTCTCGTAAACTGCTGCGTATACGTTGTGATATCATTTCATTTGGATGGCAGTTTCTGGAGTGGATAGGAGAAGACACCAAGTGTGCATATTGTGAAGGTCAGGGGTTTACAACGTGTGATGCATGTCAAGGCAAAACAGTATCCTAGGTTAGACAGACGACAGGAGAGTAGATTAATATCATAAAAGCCAACGTTGTAATGGTTACATGTATCCTTTTATTTTATAGAAATCCCTACATTTTATCTTTGTTTTGTAATTGTGCTGTTATATATTTATGAATTTTTTTTAAAAATAAGATAAGGAAATTTTAAAAAAGAAAAATAAGAAATAAGAAAATTGCAGTGAGATCGTGGAGGTTAACAGTGGGACAAATTTAAATAACCATAAATTTTAGGTAATTAATTTGCATATTTTTATATTATTAAGGGCTAACATAGTGTTATTTGATAAAAAATAAATAACACCAAATAGTATACTGTCACATAGTATTTGTACCTGGTGCAGATTTCTTATCGGAGTGTCCGTCATAAATTAAATTTATAATGCTTACAAATATTTAGTGATTCAATTATTTTAGGTATAACATTCTATATTTATAAAAAAAATTATATCAAGATTGATTATTATACCACTCTCATTCATATAATTCAAAAGCAATCACGAATGTAGAACCTGAATACAATATAATCATATCATCTCCATTATTTTAATATTGAAATAATTTTAATGGTTATGTAGACAAATTTTATATTTATAATAAGGTGAGGTTTTTGGTATTTCTGTCGTACTAATATTTTTATTTATGAAATTTAATATAGCCATCCGTTTGTGAGTTAAAATCTGTGCCATTCAAAATAATTATTTTAAAATTGAATTAATTTAAAAACTAAAAATTTTAATGATATTTTGACTTAATTCTAATTAATATAAGATTATATTTATATTTATTTTTTAATTTTAATATTTGATGTTAATTTATTCATATATAAACATCTAAATATTAATCCCACAAACCACCGGACTATCGACCTTGCGAAGAGCGCAGCTGCGATTGGCTCCGAGAGCCAGCAGTAAATACTCCAACGACGTAGAAGAACTGTCCGACAGAATGTTCAATTGGCGGGCAGAAATATCCCCTTTGCAAACAAGAATCCCAGTCGAATTAACTCCACAGACATGGGACCCACCAGCTTGATGGCTCAGCATCGTTATGTTTCCAAACTCCGATTCGATTCGCCGGAAAATCGGGTTGGTTCCCCAGCACCGAATCACTCTCCCAGTGACCAAAATCCCGCAGCACAATCCGAATCCCGATGAAATCGCAACAAATCCGTTACTCTCACTGCCGCCACCGCCATGGGCCAATTGAGTTCTGATCGCTTTGTCGCCTCTCCAGCAACTCGCACTCTCGGAACCGTTCGTCGTCGAGCAAATCTGATCGTCCCTTACGGAGACGCTCAACAATCGAGTAGAGAAGTTGTGGTAGACTCTCTTGGGGTTGAATATAACAGAATTGTTGTAGTTCGGAGAGAATGTATTCCAACAGAGCGGATCGTATCCGCCGCAGCGGATTCCGCAGATGAATTCGTCACCGCCGGCGATTGAACTGAAGGAGACGTTGGGTCGAAGCGCCACAATCTGGTTCTGGATGGTTCCTCCTCATAACATACGAGGCTCTGGTTGGTCTGATAGGAGACGATGCAGCAGACGGTGGCGTTTCCGGAGGAGGCGACGGCAAGGGTAGACCCGACGCCCAAGGCATCGGAGATTAAGGGGAAAAAGAGAAGGATGACGACAGCGAACGCTGAGAAATTAGGATTGAGAAATAGAACACATGTGATTATTGAGTAATTTTATTAATTTTTTTTATAAAAATGAAAAATAAATAAATAAAGATGATAGAGATTAAATTTTAAAAATAGATGATTCAGATTAAATGTATTAGATGAGAGTATTAGTATTTCAAAAATACAAAAAGAGTTTTCTTTTGTCTGTCTGCTAGTGGCGGACGAATTATCAATCCGCACTCAAATCAAACCGACTTTAAGTGCCACATTACTTTACAAGTCCCTCAATTCACATAGATGAGGATTGTCTATTTGTGTTCCCTAAGGTGAGAACCCAAATGAACCCAAAAAACAAAGTAGGAAATGCCAAAGGTGGCTTTATTTCACTTATTTCTAGTTTCTTTCTGAGGGGGAGTACCAAATCAAATAGTTCAAACTATCTTCTAGCGGAGGCTACACCGCTCTTTCTGAAGCATATAAATCTCACTATTACATAGAAATCACGAATCTATATCGAAACGCATAATTAGTACAGTTCATGTACACCCTCCCGTCTGGTAATAAAGCAGAAGCAGAAGCATGTTTTTCTTCATTCCCGTCTTCCCCTGACCTTGCTGATTTTGATTATAGGTTCGTCTTCGGTTTCTTAGCACCTTCGACGCGCCTGCTAACTGATCGCATCGTCACAAATTCTTCCGCAGCAGAAGGGTGTATCCCAATCTATTATTGCATTGCATGCCACAAACACCACCCATTATAAAATGAAATAATATGGTAGATAGATAGATACTATTTACCCTATAAATGAGATGCATCACACAATGCTCAGCTGGAAATAACTCACCGTGCTGTCAAACTGTGCCTTTGTTGCTCCGCACTTGAGCGCAATAGCAATGCCCTGTGAAGCAGCAACAAGGTAGAGCAGAGAACGAATTATTTCACTTCATACAAAAATGGTAAGCACTGTGGAGATTGTACAAGCTGGTCATGACTGAAACATGTCATATTGATGGAACTCCCTATAATACTAGGCTGGATACTGATTCTTATAAAAACAGTATTAACAATCAAAAGATGAATAGTACGCATGCTAAAGTGCAGAGGAAAGGTAAGATAACATATAAAAGTTCAAACAGGAAACTGAATGAGGAAATGTGACGTACCTGCATAATTTCAGCTGCATCTGGCCCACACATGGAAGCTCCCAAGACCTTATCAGTAGTAGCATCGACAACAAGCTTCATCACTGTCTTCTCTTGGCGCCTATAAACAAAGAGCGGCCAAATGGCCAACATCAATCAACTTATTCAGAAAAAAATTGATGATTGTAGTGGCCATCATCATGTAGGAAATCCTTGAGACTAGAACTACAAAACGGCGGTGCATGGTGTGGTTTTAATGCTACAAAATGTTGCCAAAATATGAGGTAATAATCCTCTTGATTGATTTTATGAATGAGAATAACTCTATATTTATAGAGTTTACATGTTAGAGAGATTACTATATCTGTAGGTAATAACTTCCTAATCAAGACATGCTAGAAAACTAACAAATAATAATAATAACTATTCTGCCGTATCTCAACAAATGTAGTCACGGAACAAGATATGACAAAACTCCGGCGAACTTGCTACTCACGTGGTCTACATATTCTGCTATAGGAAAAACTTCATGATAGGGTTATTTCTCGGTTGAACATACCACAAATTCCTTCTCATGCAACATATTTTGGGCAGTAATGGATTAGCTAAAAGGCACTAAGGGATAGCTAACTGAGGGGTAGCAACATCATCCATTTATTGAACATAAAGTTCCACATTAAAAGAAACAAGTTAACAAAATCATGATTATGCTTACCCAGAAATGGTATTCCTCATAGGGTTGAAGCTTGAAGTGAAAACTAGGATATCGCCATCTGCTTGTTCTATCGCTTGCTCTTCGCTAAGGCCAACTACAGAAAGAGGTGGTATGCTGTGAAGGAGCAAAATCATGTGTTAACTATATGGAATGAAATTGCACGAAATGGGTAAGAACGTCAACGTACAAAAGATATGACTAGATACAATTCATACCAAAACACAGCACATGGTATATTGTCATAGTCGGACTTGGTAGGTTCTCCAGCAAAAACAGTTTTCTGCATATAACATCAGAACTGCTCAGAAGATATCACCAGAAATGTGATCATTGCTTTTGTTTTCTTTATAAACTAGAAAGGGTTAGACATCAACAAAAGGTGAAATAAGGTGGCAAGGGAACCTACTGCAAAGTTAGTTCCCTCCATCAAGGCAACAGGTGTAAGATTCATGCGATTTGTTACATCACCGATGGCCCATATGCTAGGTATGTTTGTCTGCGAGTACTCATTTACCTGGGGGCGGAAAGATGAATATGAAGTCAGCAAATATCAAACCGCTAAATAGATCTAAATGGTACTAATTGCATGAAAACGGAAAGTGATATCAAATCCACTCTACAAGGAACAATATTTTCATCACGGCCATCATTTCCACAGAGAACTACTACCATACACAAGCATGAGAACTTGAACAATTTAATCGACAAACCTAAGCCGGAATACTGAATCATAATATCTGCTTGATCAGTCAAATATGAAAATGCAAAAAATGTAAAGTTTAGTCATCACCAAATTCAAAATAAAACAAAACTTAAATACGTTGTCATGGTCTGGTTGGTGGGCAGAAGCCTTAAATTGTAAGAAAAACAGCTCTAGAAATATAAGACAATAAAAGAAACATTACTGACCTTGATAGCCCCCATCTTATCAACCTCAACACCTACAGCTTCCAAATTCAATCTCTTCGAATTTGGAATTCGTCCTGTAAAATTGGAGAAGAAATTTTATGAACAAAAGGACATTTATTTATTCTGGGAGAAAGAAAGAGCTTCAATGTGACAGAATACAAGTTCAGTTCAGCTCAGTTCAAAGGATTCCAAGTTTACAGACGACAACACTAGAATGGTACTATCTAGTGTGACTAGAGTGATTTGAAGTTTCATAAAATGTGCTCTCCGAATCATGAACGTCGTTCATGTTATAAATAGAGCATATTTTTATTCTTTACACTGTGATACGTGAAATGCTAATAATTAAATATGAATGATTTCGGATCTATTAACGCAGCTGTAAGTATGCGTGAAAAAACGTCAGAAATCAAGTGGAAACATTACCAGCAGCAAAGAGTACAACATCTGCGACCAATTCTTCACCATGATCTGTGCGAACTTTGATTCCTTCTTCAGTTTTTATCAACTGAAAATTCAAGACATGATGAGCATAAGGATAAACAGACAAAAATAGTTAACAAGTGGCACAGTTTAAATAGGAATATAGACTTCCCATTGACACTAAATAACTAAATACCTCTGTCAAATTTGTTTGTGGATGCAAATTAATTCCCCTTCCCTCCAGATTTCTGGCAACAACTGCTCTCATTTCATCATCAAAACCTCTGCACGGTCAACAAAAATAGGTGACAAGAAACTCATACTAATTCCTTCATAAAAACCAAGGTTCAAGAAGGCGTGATTCCGCGCCCACCTAGACGCGATTAGGCGCTAGGCGCTGATCTGGGTGTTTTCAGTGTATAATCGGCCATAGTAATCGCCTAGGCGGTGTTTAATCGCCGCAAGGCGTCATTAATCGCAATTCGGCATCACCTAGGCGTTTCTTATTATAAAAAAGGCAGCTTCTATGATTAGAATGAATGATCTTCATGTTATGACTATGAGGCTACTTCTTGCAACTAGCCTCTCTTTATCATATTTATTATGTTTGTTTGGTTCTTTTTGAGAACTTGAACCTTATTTACTTTGAAACTTAAATCGATGATTCTGTAAATTATTTTGATTGATATGAAGTGTTAAGCACAAGGTGTTATGGATATTTATTACAATTTTTTTTTCGCCTAGGCAACTATTAATCGAGCTAGGCGCTAGGCAATACTCCAAATCCTAGCGCCTTTTTGAACCTTGTAAAAAACCCATAAAAGATAGAGATAATTGAACTTAAAAAATAGGAGGGGGGTGGATGATCTTCACTACTAATGGTTTCTGTTCATAGCAGGAATGTGGAAACAATCCACTTAACAGCCCTCGGGAGTTATATTTTCTTCTTTTGATTGTAGTTGATCAGTCTTCAAAGATTTCATTGCTTTTGAAGTGCCTTTTATCAGTTTGATTTCCCACTCAAACATGAATTATACCTACTTATCCATCTTTGACATATTACTAACTGACGAATTAATCACAACAGATAGTGGTCTTATTATTTAATCCCATCTGCTTGATATGTTGATTTAATGACATGCAAACACTTGAAAACAACATAAAACAAACAGGTAAGCATTAATAATAACCTCAATGGAAGTTCCTTTCTGAAAAATAGATCTACAGTAGCACCCATTCCACGCCATATAGAAGCAAACTCTACAGCAATGTACCTGAACATCAAGAGAAATCAACCATCAAATAAAAAACTTCAGTGCGCTACTAGAGGAAACAACTGAAAGCTATATTTACCCTCCTCCAAGCACCACAGCACGCTTAGGCAGTTCCTCCAAGCTCAAGGCCTCGTCAGAAGTTATTGCCAACTCCTATAGAAATAAGGGAAAGATACGTGGAGCAAGAAATAGAAGGAACAGAAAGAGTCACAAATTATTAGAAACAAAAGAACAAATATGAAAATTTAAGCCAACAGAAAGCAGAAAGGAAAGAAACAATATCTGGTTAGCTTAAAGCTTATGAAGACACCCCCAAGGATTGATCTCCAATATGTAACTCATTAAGGCATTTAGTTAAATGTAAAAAAATCACCTGTCCTGGAATAGCAAGACGATGTGCCCTACTTCCAGTTGCAATCAGTATATGTTTAGCTGAGTAACGTAATTTGGTCCCGTCTAACTGTGTGACTTCAACTTCATTCGGACCAACAACTCTACCCTCTCCTTCGTACAATTTAACTGCAGCGTTCGACAATAGCCGCTTGTAAATTCCATTCAATCTGAGTATTTCATCGGTCTGCAATCGGGGATGTAAGTTCCCAAATGAGTTCCAGCACAGACAGATGTTTTAAATATAATATATGAAATAAATGTACCGACTGACCTTCTTCTGCAACAATTTTTTCCAGTTGAAGTCAAGGTTTTCACTCAATTCCCATCCATAATTTCTTGCATCCTACAAGAAAAACAATATTCATCAAACATCTATCCTAAAAATGTTGCTATATCTTAGGAAGTAAAAAACTCCTGCCTTTAAACATTAACATACATTTGTGCTGATCATTTAAAACCTCTGATAGAAACACAGTAGATGAGATTACAAACACTTGTAAAGGTTGCAAAGGGAATTCTACAGATGTGTGAACTGAATTCAATAGACCATACAGCATATATTATCAGTCATTCTTATTGTCGGCTTGTTGCACAGCCTTACCTCAAGTTCACCTCCAAATGATGCACCATACACCAATATCTTCTTGGGAACACAACCACGAATAACACAACTACAAGATAACAAATGGATAAATCACTGTCAAGCCAAGAAGGCAATAGTAGCAACACAAGATAACTCTTTCAGTTTCAGGGAACGTACGTTCCACCAACTCCTCCAATCACTTCCGAGCTGATAGGATGAAAAGGAAGCTCACAAATCCCAACCTGGAAAATGAAATCGAACCATTGGCGGAGTACAAAATTTGTAAACGCAGAACGCAGGAACACCAACTATCTGGGGAGTTGAAGCCCGCAGTTAAGAGATCCGAACAGAAACACCGAGGGAGAAAACCCAAGTTTATTAGAAGAGTTTTTTCTCTATTGTTTCTTTTACGTTTCGTTTTAGGACGGTTCCTAGCATCAGAATAACACGCTACCGAAAATTAACGGACAAAATTGCATAGCTATGTCGCCTGAAGAAGACGCACAAAATTTACATCTGCTCGGGAAGTGAATCGTATCCAGAAAATCATTAAAAGCGAAAAGAAGTGCAAACAAAAATGAATCCAACTCTGAGGCAACATAATATCTGATTAGCCAATAGGAGAAAGTATCATGGCAGGACCGCTATCTTCCCAAATTTAGTCAGAAATGATGAAAAAGGAAGAGAGAAACCTTATACCTTCTTAGCTCCAAAATTAGCGGAGAATCTGGAGGCACGAACACCGCCACTTCCAGCTCCAATGACGAACAAGTCGAAATCATAGTGAACCTCGTCAGCCGCATTGGTCTGGCCCAGCTCTCCGTCGATTAGCATCTTTCTAGCCATGATCTCGAGATACTACTCCCAGTAAACTAATAACATAAAAACACGGTTATCTTCAATTTTATGGAAGCGACAATCTGATCGAAGGAAAAGCAGGAAGGCGAAAACCGTAGAGATCTTACCACGTCTAAGAAACTGCAGAAAGTCGATCTGGCGAGTAACCAGGGTTTAAGCAGAGTAGAAGGAGTCCTTGATAATAAAGGGTGTAAAGAAGAAGAAAAGGAAATGTTGGCTTCCTCTCTGTGTATATGATTGGAACGCCTCCACGATTGAAGAAGGCAAAATAATGAGACCAGTCCGGAGGACAATGCTATGCTGCGATCAAAAATTGCAAATTCAAATATTTGCAAAACGGGTGCTGTCACGCCGTTTTACTTTGAATTGCTATAGAACTTTTTATTATTCAACGCCTTATTATTTTAATTCAACGAATAAAATTATGCGAATGTCCTTCGAATTTAATCTTTAAATACACACATGACGTAATTCAAATCAAACACAACTTTAGAATTTCGAGATAGGATTCAGGGTTTAGGATTTAAAATTTAGAGATAGGATTTAGGTTCAAAATTTATCTAACCAAATATGGTAATCTTATTATCAAAAAAATAAAATCAAATATGTTAGTCTAAAATTACCTAAAATGTGTTATTCCAAAACTGAATACAAAAGGTTAAATATAGAAAAAGAGCTCGCCGGTGAAACATTAACTTAGTCAAATTCCGCCATTGTATAAAACGAGAAGCACCCACTTGGACAAAATCCTAACTTCACCTTAGATAAAGATTCTCAAATCTTATCAATATATACTTCTCAAATCCCACTTTTAACATAAATAATTTATTAAAATCCCTATTATCAATTCCTTACATTTACAAAAACATATGATTTTATCAAATATATAATTTCAAAATTCCCTTTCCCATAGCAGAATAAAGTTCCGCATCAACATCTACATCACATGTTAGCATATGGCATCACATACATTTTGATTGTGAAGGATACATGGACTAGATTCTACCCAGAAAAAAACACATCTAACTAAAATTTTAAAATTGAACTCTGATTGTCGAGTTAGGAGACGTGTGGCGTAAATAGGTTATGGGTCCGTCTAATTAGACACTTTCTAACAACAGACTAACAAAAATAACAAGATTAATAAAAATTGCGACGGAAGAGGGTTACATATTAAGTTAGATATATAGTCTTCAGATGCCTCAGGTTAACCAAGAAGACCAGAGTGAAGATGTCGTCGCCAACGAAATCAAAGTCACGTTTCTTCACTTCCACAACAAAAAATTGAGAAAACAGTACACATTCGGTCCGGTAAGGGAACAAGATATATTCAAGTTTTTCAAGGATCCTGTCCTCTACATACAAGTTCAGTTCAGCAAGTACACACTTCCGTCTATGGATATGCTGTACCGCCACAGTTTGAGACGACATACATGAAGCATTCCACGGGACACGCTGCTCGTCCACGTCTATACCCACCAACCCAACCAACACAGGCGTAGTATATATATATGGAAATAAGCATAAAGTTACAGCCTACTTATTGCTCGTTTGAATCCCCCACCACCGTTCCCAGCGTTAAGGAAGATGATTCAGGGCAAGTGAAACATCAAAAAACAAAGTAACTTTTTTTATACTTTACAAACCAAGGAGACCCCAGCAACTTACAGTACTCAGCAGGCACATTTAAAGACTGAATTCCCAAAGCACTTTGCTTTTGCCGCTATCCCCCTCACTCCGCTTTCGTTTTGCGAGAATCTCGCACTCGGAGACAGGAGCAGTCTCTCCATTATGTTTATCTTTGGAGCGTCAAGAATTGCTTTTGGTAGTGACAGTGCCCATTGCATCCCCCAAATCGAAAGTGGCCTCATGTAGATAAGAGACCGGTAGTGTCCATCCACGGTCCACCCTTCTGGTGTTTGGAACCAGTACCTAGTTTTATTTTTGAACAAGAGGAAAGTCAGCTCACTAACACATCATGTCGTTTTAGTGACAAACTCAGACAAGAACCAACCATACATACCCGTAGCCTTGCTCAGACCAGCCAGCAGTGAAAATGCCCTCAGCAGTAGCAAATGCCTGGTCCTCCATCCCAGCAAGGATCATCGTAGCTGCCAAGCCATAGGTAACACCAGTCCATATTTCACGAGACTGCATACACGTCTCATCCACCTTTCCGTTTGGATGCATTCCATTTACAGCTCCAATCTTGCCACCTTTAACTTTCATGACATTGAAATCATAGATTTTCTGGAGAGCACTTTTGATCTTGATTTCATCAAAAAGCGGCGGCAATCCTGAAGATGCAGTATACCACTGCCCAGCCAGCTGATCTGCTTGTATTGACTTGCTGTTTCCACTTGACCCACTGTCATAATTGAAATACGAACCGTTCCATAGTTTTGATTCAAATGCTGCTTTCGCCTTCACAAATTTGCTTTTACAAAGTTCAGCAAAATATTTATCGCCTAATTGAAGGGCCATTGCAGCTGCGGCTTGAAGAGCAGCTAGCCAAAGGCCACCACAGTAGGCACTGACTCCATGGACAGTCCAAGTATCATATGTTTGATCTGGGAACCCGTCATTCTCAATCAGACCATCATCATCTTTGTCAAACTGTTCCATGTATTCCATGGCGGTACGAACTGCAGGCCATACATCAACTCCAAAAGACATATCCCCTGTTGCAGCAAAGTCCCTGTACACCTGAAGTACAAACTTCGGGTTCAAATCCTTCCACTTGCTTGTATCATGAATGTTGTATGCGTTCATTTCATTCCAGGGATCATGTGTTCCGAGGTCATGAGGAATGGCACCTCTCGCCTTACGAATTCCAACATTGCCCTCAGCGAGATATTTGACCTTCCTTCCATCCTCGCATAACACAGCTTTAGCAAACTCCCGCTGAATACTGAGTTCAATTTTGGGGAACAGTTCCAAGAGGGCAAATGATGCATAGAAGTGGACATCATAAGTGCACCACATAATATATTCGACTCCTTCCAAATAGAGAAACCTACCGACATCATCACTATCAATAAAAGGGTCCGGTACTGCAAGAGGATGTAACGAATGGTTAGTTATCCTTTCATCGTCAACTACTTGCGGCTCATCAGCAGATGGGTGTTCTTCATGAGATGATCCATCACTATCTTCTGCGCTACCACTGTGCACGCTAGAGCCATCAACTGCGTCGTGTTTGACAACAACTGCGCCTTCTTCAGCGATTGGCGGGCAACGACCATTTGCCACTCTTTCCGGCAGGGTGGCGTCTGGAAAAAAAGGCACAACCACCACATGTATATCATAGGTTTGTTTGTGTGACAAAAATAACGGAAGACTATGTGCTAAGGACTAACTGAAATTGTTAGTCTTTGACTAAATTATTATGATTATATGTTATGACCACCAGTAGGAGCCCGCATGTCACCCACAAAGTTGCATCATTGTCAGATAAAATAGAACAGACAATGATTACATACCAATCCAAACTGTTCCACCAGCCACCAAAAAGTAGAGCTCATTAAACAAAGTGAACTTATACCTGTGAAGAAAAATATTCAATAAGATGCAACTAGAGACGAAGGCATATGCAAAACAACAGAGCATTAGAAAATCAGAAGTGAGGGTGCCCACTGCCCAGGTTCCCAGATCTGATAATCGGGTCCACAGCTTCTTTGGGTCATTGACGATCATTTTAGCAATTCATCACATATATTATAAATTAAGTAGAATATGTCGGTGCAGAGAATGCCTATGGTACATAATTCTGCAACAGGTATTTGCGAGTATTCAAGAATTGCTAAGGTACATAGACCATAGTTACCATTCTGGTAGTCTTTCATCCTTAAGGATAGGATTTTGCCACTTTTCTATGTCCTCTTCCCATTTTTTGTAATCTGGTCCAAAAATATGTTCAGTTTGTTTCAGTAATGCAGATAGAAAATTGGAAGGAATCCGACAACTCCAGTATATCCACTAGGAGTGTTCAAACAGATATATGATACAAAAAGCCATCCCATAAAAACTGCACATACTTGTCAATGCATCATGAACCAATTTCTGTGCCGCTCTCTCAGAAGTACCGTAGAACTTTGTATATCTCCTGCAATAAAGAGGGCGAGCTGAAGGTAAAGTTTCCGTCTTCACAAGGTATATTCTATATAGCTACAGTGTTCAGAAGCCAAATTACCATTCACCAGACATAACAACATTGGCAGTACACATGATAAATACCTGTTGTAGGAGCTTCCCTTCTTAAATCTCACTTTTGGAGATGACCAAGCGAGAGCAAATGCAATTGTGCATTTTCCTTGAGGTTCTACCCATGTGTCAGCAGAAACTGCAGCACATAGCGTCTCTCCGGCCGATGAAGGCATGCTTGGTCCAGAATTTAAGTTCTCTCTGTCAAATTGCCCATCCTTCAGGTGCACAAGAAAATATAATTAGTCAAACGAGAATGTGATGGAACTGATAATATAGCAAAGAATGAAACTATAACAATACTGTCCTCGTATCATTCCTGGAACAGAGACTCAACAGACGGGTTAACAATTACCTTCGCCATCTGAGCCCACATGTTCTTTGCAGTGACGTAGCTCCCTTCAGACAACCCAAAGCATGGAAGAACAGACACATTGACATTCTGTGTTTCACATGCACCAACCGCAAAGGTAACAGGAGGGTTGCCCTTTGCAGTCCTGGAAATTATCATAAGCAGTTGTAATACGAATAATTTGGTCATAAAGTGAAGCTTGTGAATAAAACCACCTTTCATGAAAAGAAAAATCAAGGCACTTTGTTAATACTTTTTATGAACACACGAGATCCTTTCGTGATCAATAAACACAGAAGAATAAATGGTCACATTTCAGTCACCACTGACGATATAGAGCTACTATACAGGAGCTTCCACTCGAGGGAGAAATGATGTCTAGAGGTCTTAATGTCAGAAAGTCACACAATTATATAGAAATTAACAACAATAAACCAAATGAAGGAATCATGTATAATCCTCAAGAACTCCAAGCCCTTATACAATTTGCATGTGTTCATTTAGTTCCTTCTTCATCTGAGCTGACTGCTCGACTCTTTAACTGTACATCCTGACGTCTCGAAAGCATTGTTAAAAGTTGAAACATGTTAAGCAGTCGAAATGGTGGAGTGTTGGATTTAATCTATAACCAGCAGTTTACAAAGACTTCCCCTCTGAAACACGTATTTTAGCATGGTATTTGATTTCATTTAACATTATCAACACAAACTAGTGACTAGTAGGCTGTTACGCTCCTTGCGAGGTTTACTAGCTCATTTCTTGATATCCCCCTATGACACCGGGATTACCAAGAGAAAAATGCAAACCAACCGTAATATAGAGCTACTAAGGTTTGATGACTTGCTTGTGATGTAGAAGTACACCCGAGACTCCATCCTCGCCCCTGTAAACAAATCGGATAAATTACGACGTGTCTAGCAGGAAACTAATACAAAGGATGCCCATAACCAATAAGCCAATCGTCACAACAAATTTTTTTGGCAAAAATACTTACACAAATGGTTCATTCATGTGATCTCCTGATAAATGCGAGACACCTCCAACAGAATTCTGTGAACATACACGACAATGACTGCATATATGAGGGGGACGCGAGTAGCACAATTTGCAACTAGGAAACAACCTAAGGGCAAAGAGAAGGAAGGCAAACTTACCGCCCATGTGAAAAGCAGGCTAACTTTTGCTCTTTCTTTACCCGTGTTTACCAACTACAGAGTGTCAAGAACACCAGTTAGAGCGTGGGGTAGCCACAAAGAAACAAATTTCAAAGCGAGGTACAAGTATGAAGAATTTTTATGAACCTACGTCCTACATAGTGATCCAGACAAAGGTAATGAGATATTTCATATCTAATTCTATAAGTTTCCATAAACATAAACTTTGATGCAACTACATCGTAGATGTATGTTGAATATACATACCGTGTATACAAAAACTGCAGTGGGAAGACTACTCTCTCTATAGTTATGTGGTATGAATGGTGATATTTGTCTGCAAGAGATTTTCAAGTCTGGGTCTGGTTCACCTAAAAAGACAATAATAGTAACATTTAAGGCAATAATTGAAAAGGAAATAAAAGTATAAACTACTCTCCTGCAAAACGAAACCAAATGCTAACCATCATATACTGTCCAAGCCCTTGGAAAAAGTGCATGGTATGTAGAATGCTGGCCATTTAGGTTCCAGTCCCATGACGATATACCATGATCACGAGGTTTCCTGAGATAACAATAACCGGAATGACAGGGATATGTCACTAACTTGCAAGCATGATAGTTGTCGTTATAAAATATATAATGATTCGTTTTATCTCTCGATCTAAACTACATGAGATCCATACAACTGCTGGCACAACAACGACAAAAGGTCAGTGTTACTTCTTACCCTATACAATCATGCTGCCCAGGAGCCAAGACAGATGCATAGCTTTTATTTCCTCCGTCCCGCGAAACAAATATCTGTCGTCACAGAGAACCAAACATTCTTATTGCAGAATAAAAAATGAAAAACTAAAAATGCAAATGAGGCATCATTAAGTTTTTGGTGCTTAGTCCTTCTTCTAGCAAGCTGGGGTACCTAGTTCAATTATATCATCATGACATATCCAGGATGTACCATCGAATTGTTTGGCATTGTATCCTCTTAGACAATTTCCTGACGCAATCCATTAAAATATAAAGAGAGAACAGTTTTAATTTCGGGATTTCAATTGTTTCACTGCTTAGAATTATTCTCGAGAACAAACTGTAAATGTCTACTGACAAAAGCAGCAGAGTTCACAAGACAGAAAAACTTTTAAACATTTGAAAGAGTCCAGGGCCACTTTTGCAGTCATCTTCTCCAGTCTAACAAGAAATGACAGTCGTTGCAAAGGGAAGATATTTTATTTTCGAGCATCAGCTGTTGCAAAGGTACAAAGTAAAAAAGCTGGACAAGAAGTTTTATGCATAATGAGTGATAACCCAAGTAAAACAGCAATCATAGCAAGTAAAGCAGACAAGCTATCACATCTTGATCTTAAATCTCCAAACTAGGAAAGCATGCAACAACACGAAGGAAGATCGAGTCCAGAACTTTACAGAGAACTGATTAGCCATGACAGGAGAAGGTTCATTTGAACCAGGCACAATTTGCCACTGTCTGAACTCTCCCCTAAAACCTCTGGATATGCTTCCGCTTCTGTGACACCAAGTAAGAAACAACGTCAACCCAGTTGACAACAGAGACGCCCAGATGAAAAATGTGGAATTATAAACCATATTTGACTCTCGAACGTACCCCATTCCTCCTAGCGGAACCCCTTGAGATGCCGATGGTTTGCAACTTTCCCTAGTGAAGGGATCTATCGGTGCTTTCTACAGAGGACAAGAGACGTACACTATGAATCAACAGAAGGAATTTCTTACTTCATTTCGCACCAGGAACAAGGCAGAACAGAGAGTTACCCTTCCATGTGAGGCCTCCTCTCTGACATAGGACCATAGGCGTATACCGAGTCCTACCTAGCACATCAACCGAGTACGTCCTCAGATAGTGAAGAATAAAGTAAATGAAGAATTAAAAGTAAAACAGCATATTGGAAACCAAATATAGCACCTATTTTCCTTCAAACATATAAGATTTCTTACCATCTTTATTGCCTCTGCAAACGTAACACTAAATTCTTTGAGTAAATTGGCATGACTGTTCAATTTACGTCTCCAGGCTTGTTCTGGAGGCGCAGCACTATCAAAATCAAACTGCATAACAGGGAACAAAGGAATGGTTGGTTTTAGTAAGCATCTTATAACTAACTTCATTGTATAAGTTCTGATGCAGCAGCGATCGGGCAACAAGTCCAGAATTCTTAGACAGCCACAACCATCGACGAGGATTAGCAGCACGTGGAATGGAACTGTAGGAGCTAATTCATAGCAATTATCCAGAACAACTCCTCTAGTATCCAATCCTAGAAACTGTTTGCTATCGATGACTACTGCCGCCGGAAAGGACGAGTCAACAAAAGGGAACAAAATTTACTTACCAATTGCAAGGTCGCTTTGTTGATGAACTCCTCGGGTGGCCATGAATGCTTTCTACGGTGAAACAAAGTGCCGGTGACCATGTCGACTCGAAATCCAAACAAGATATTTTAAGCACGGAATATACTTGACCTCCTTATTCGAACTTCTGCTGCCAACCTAGAAACGAGTTCCTACTCCGATCGCCAGAGCTAAATTAATAGGAGCCTCGCCTTAAGCTCCAAAACAACAAAGGAAAAAGGAGTGGACTAGAATCCAAGCAAGCTTGGCATCCAAAAATTAAGTAGCCGCTAATCAAAAACAAACTTCGCTTCCAAGATGCTTAAAACTAATTGATCAGAGAAATAAATATAAATAAAATCAACGCAGAGTCACAGTTGCCTCCGCAACCGTCGCCGGCAGAATACGATTACCGAATTGCCCTGCCCCGCCCCACCGGCGAATGAAAGTCAGAAGAGTCAAAACAAAGGCGGTGGTCAGATTTGAGGGACTGTAATTGGCTGAAGTGGAGGAGATGCGGAAGAAATGATCTAAGAATAGACAATAGAGGAGTCAGATTTAACGGAAGAAAAGAAAGAGAGCGAGGATTGGGCGGCGGTGGCGAAAGCGTGGCGAGTGGAGGGATGATACGGCTGTACAGCAAGTATGCCTCCGTGAGCGCCAGGTGGGGTGCGCACAGTACAAAATGCTTGAAACAAAAAGTAATTAAATGGAGTGGAATAGAATGGAGTTTGTATTCAGTCTAGTTTATTAAATGGATATAAATATAATGTTCATTTTTTATTTTTAAATTATTTTTATTATAAAATTTATTAATAATTTTTAATTTGATTTATATATTACATAAGTAATTTTAACAATAAATAATTTCAAGTCATTTTCATCCTTAATAATTTTTATTTATCATTATATCTTTATTAATAATATTTTTTCATCAATACAAATACAATCATAATTTTGTTTTTAAAGGTGATGGTTCATTTGTTTATGTGGCATTGTTAATTGATTTTTTAATTTAAAATTTTTATTAATTTATCAAATTTATGTGGAGTCATATTAATTATTAATTAGGTATTATTTTATATGTTATATTGTTTTAATAATTATTAAAATTTTGAAATGGAAATGTCATTATAATTAAAAAAATTAGAATAGTTGCAAGTAAAATGGGATTTTAGTTTTACAAGGAGAGAGAAAGAAACAATGACGTTTGAAAAGGCTCCATAATCGTATATGGAAACCGACGGCAATGAAGAATAGATTGATGGATTTGTATTTATTTTATTTTAATAACGGAGATTAGAACGTAGAAGGATATTAATTGAAAGTGGGATTATCATTTCTATTATCATAATAGCTAATTAACATTAAAAGTAATATTTTATCATAAATTAAATAAATTGTACATTATATCTCAATTATTTTATTAATAAAAGCTTCAACTCATTTATATAATTTGAAACTTCTTAAAAAATAATTTAATAATTATATTTTTGACAAACTAGATTATGATATTGAACTCATTTATACTATCAGTTTGATCCGACTTAATCAAAAAATCGTCCGGTCCGACTTAACTATATTTATTTATATAATTAATTATTAAAACGGTCCAACCCAGTTTTGAAAACGATTGAACCCCGGTCAAACCATCAAACCTCTATCCTCACCGGTTCAATTTCCGATCGGATTTTGAAAACCCGGCAATAAACACACCATTATGATTAATAATGTATCAAATTTGGAATTTCCAAGCAACCGACCATGTAAACACTGCCGACGAAGATTTATCAATGAATAAAATCATATTCAAGTACATGCTCCAACCGCAACGTGATGATTTGGTTGATTATTAAAATAGGAAACCTGGCTGGCCAGCCAACAACCAAAAATGGTTTTGGTCTGGTCGGTCAAAAATTAAAGCATTATCAAATGTTAACATCAAGATAAAATATCCGTTAATTTATTATGCGCCGTTTTCACTTAATTAGCTATTATGATATGCAACTGATCATGGTCGGCAGGGGCGTACGTTGGGTGATAAATCCAGTTATCAAATATAATATTTCAAGTTTCACCATATATTCTTTTGAAATTAGTCTACAAGTACAACTAATAATATTTGATCGAACAAGGACTTGGTTTTTTATTTTTTTTCATTTCGGTTTTTCATTTCTGGTTTTATTTCGGTTAGAATATTAGCTAGCTGTCTTTTTCGGCTTTCTTTACTAGCCCAGTCAGCCATGTTGCAATGGTCTTACGGGGTTCTGCATTTTGCAGGATGATCGTTCCTTTACAATCCACACTAGGTGGATCGACTTCGAAATTACGATTGGTTTTCATTGATCGGTGGTGTTTGGATATGGCATAAGTAGTTTCAGGTTGATTATGCAATGGTTATATCCGATGCCCCAGAAGCCACCTTCAGGATTCCAACAGCAGCGCAAATGCATTTTTTACTTTTGAAAGCACAAAAGAGACAATGTTCATAATTTAACAAAGGATTACACAAAGCTAATGAATATATAAACATCTAGCAGTACATGACAAATTCATTTCTATAATGAGCTTCCTCGATGTTAGGGCAATATACTGAGTAGGAAACACTCTCATCCCCGTAATCGTACTTGAACAACTTGTTAGAAGATGAATTTATGTACTATATGGTGTTCGCCTTCGATTATCGGATGACAAAGTTAATGACAGAGGTCGTATATTTTCGATTATGGTAAAGAAGGTTTTTTTTTGTTTGTTAATGGTGGAAGGAGGAGGGTTAAATGTTTTGGAACGAGAAGAGAAGAAGATAAGGAAACTAACAAAATTTCTTTGATTTGAATACCAGTACTCAGAAGGACATAAACAACAACAGATAAGCGCATCAGATATAATGGAAGGAAAGTTAACGGAATAAAATCGAATAAATTGAGGTGATCTAGTTGTATTATTAAAAATATTTGGGTGTTAACTTAGTATTATCTTTTTATTTGAATACAAGCCAATAAAATGCCACACATAGTATTTACACGGGGTACATATTTTCACCGAAATATCCACCGTCAAAATTTGATTTCTAATAGGATAATGACGTGCTAGGTTATTATAGAGACATATTATAGGATGTCCCCGATACCATGAAAACAAAATTGTCGTTTTAACATTGTTTATGTGACTATTTTTACCACATCATCAACCTACTTCAGTTCTCAAACAGGCAGTGCAGGGAATAGAAAACAGCCACGAACTGGGTAAAAACTACTAGAGAAGGAATTCAGTGCCACTCTATTCCACCGAGAGTTGAAGATCCAACTCCTTCCCACACTTCCCCTATGCCTACTTCACCTGAATCAAAACCTTCCATGTCGCAGTCCCACCACCCATGTCCATTTGCATCTGCACACAACATAGAAACAATGCAGCATCCCTTCAACTCATTGTTAAGGACAAGGAAAGTTACATAAACCATACAATCAAAATCCATTATACGGATTTGGTTCCAACTACAAAAAGAAAAGGTCCACAATTCCGCCTTCACTCACAATGATTGTACGGTTTGCTTCGTTTTCTCTTGCTACCGAGTCTCTCTTGTGCTGGTTTTTGTCTGCCTGGTTGAGCATATCCAACCACCAATGGCCGTTTAGGACCAGCAGCATGCTTCTGCTCACGAGCTTGCAACCCTGACGAGATAAAAGAATTTCAAGCTCATAAATAACAAGATGGAAGCCACAGATTCAGAGTCTGGGAAAACAGTGAAGTTCACGACTTCAAAGCCTAGAATTACATTAATGGTGGTTAGTGCAACTTGAACAACCTCATATATGCATCAGATTCCAGAAAAGAGCTCAGATAAACAAACCAAGAATTCAATAAGCAGATGTTAGATAATATAAAGAGGTTTCAAGCAAGCTTTTTCGTCATATACGATCAAGAGAGGGTTAGTGGCATGCACATCGAACATGCTTCGCCAGACAATTATAATAACTCGAATGCATTCAGGATCAAACTGTGAGCTGGTGAAGTAACAAGCTAGACACATCCTGCAAGATTCTATTATGTCATGATATGAATCAATCATCCTTAGAGTTCCTATTTATAGGCTTATGGGCAAACTAACAGGGAGATATTCCATAGGATAGCTATTGCCTTCAAAAGAATTGGTTTCCTTACCTGTTCCCTGCAAATATTGTGATTCAGAAGCTCCCCATTTGCCGACAGGACAAGATTCTACAGTATGCGAATTGCTGGAAACAGCTCCACTTCCGATGGCACTAGCTGGTCCGTCTCTACACAAATCAATGCCATTACCCATTTCTCCAACATCAGGCTTCTTAAACTGCTGGAAAACCACTTCATCCACTTCTGATTTCTTCTCTTTATCTTCGAGCTTGGATCCAACCCAGACATCGTTTGAGCGGCTGCCACTGCAGCTGTCAGTTTTACGACCTAAAGGCGATAGAAAAGGTTGGGACTTCCCCTGATACCCAAGACCAAACAAATTCAGAAACCCTAAACATTTCAAATCTCGATCATATTGCAAAATCAAGTAAAAAACCAAAGCCCTAGCAATTTTCCCGGCAAATCAAGTTAAATGAAAGCGACTTTCCAACACAATGAACATCTCACCTTGACTGATCTGGACCGAGCCTCGGTTTTCTGCAGCTTCTTGTTGAGGAAATCAGAGAGCGATACCCGAGTGTTCCCGGTACCATCTTTACTCCGCTCGCGGGGGGACTCTAAATCCTGGGCACTGATTTCAATTCGGGAAATATGTTTAGCCAGGGAAATGGATGCGGAACACTAAAACGGAGATTCTGATTTGGAAGGTGATGGTCAGTGAAGAAGCTATGACTTACCAGTTTGAGGAAGGGAAAATGAAGGACGGAGGAATGGCTCTCTGGCCCAAAGGCCTGATTGCGTTGTTGTTTGATTTCATTTGAAGCCGGAAGCGATTTCAGTCAGTGAGTTTGGGCGTTTCTGACTTCTGAGGTGGGTTTACTTTTTCGTTTGGGGTCGGAGTTTTTTTGAAACTGAAGTAGAAGATGGTTTCAAAACATTTGGTTTTGGCGCGCGTTGGAATCCGTACTTCTTTTGGCTTCAGTCCCCTAATTTCCCGCTTAAATCCAGTTTTGGCCAAATGGCTTCATTGCGGATGGGGTATTTTTTTTCCACGGTGGGGATGGCCTCATCCAAAGGCTGAGATTTTTTCTCAATTTTTAACAATTCTTTATAAGACCATATGATTTAATTATCAACATTTTATTAATTAAGGCGTTTTCTATATACAGTTCTTTTTTGTTTCACATAGTATATGAATAGACTAAAATATCTTTAGTTAAAAAAAATTACCAACGCAATCTATATTTACTTCGTACGGTCCGTTTTTACTTCGTACAATTAGGCTTGGCATACAAATCCAAAAATTTGGATATCCACCCGCCCCGACCTGGTTTGACAGGATAAAAGCCGTTTGACCGGGCTTTGACTCGGGTTCGGGTGCGCCCGAATTTAACGAGACCGGGCAGGGTTTCGGAAAGCCCATGTCCACCTCGGTGACCCGGAATTGTTGATAGGGTTCGCGAGTGTAGATTCATTTTGGTGTTGTATGATTTTCGCAACACCAAAATACATAAAATGACTGCTACTAGGATGCACGAAGAAACCGATATCACCAAATACCTTCCAGGAGAATGCTTGGGTCACACCATCCCCTTCACTTCTCCTGCCTATGCCGCCAGATCCTCCTCTGTTTCCCGTTCATTCCAATCCGTTGCCGACTCCGACCAAGCATTCTCCTGGAAGGTATTTGAGGAGACCATCCCGATTTCGGTGGTCGAATAACAGAGCTTTGCATTGGAGAAGCAGAGTGGGAAGAAGTGGTACATGATAGGAGCCAGAGGGCTTGCAATTATATGGGGAGACAATCCTAATTACTGGACTTGGAGACCCAGCAGCTTATCCTTTTCTAGGTAAAGTTCTCCTCTTTAAATTCCTACCATTTTGAAACAAGAAGATCATAGAAGGCAAGCTAATTAAGATCGAATCCAGGTTTGAAGAAGGGGCTGAGCTGGATAGGGTCTGCTAATACAGACCAGAATGTTGTCCCCCATGACAAACTACGGGACATACTTGGTCTTCAAGTTTAGTCATTGGAGAGTAATTTGTATTTGGGAAGTTGATTTTCTATTATAATTTTGAGACTATTTTCAAGTCCAAATGAAAGTCCAAAAATCTAACTTATTGAGGCTCAACACCATCCTTAAACCGAGGCCACCAAATTTTTAGCCATCTCTATCTGCTATTCTCGGCTAACCCTTTCATTACCGTTGAAATAAAGCCCTATCTCACCTTCATTTCTCCCCCCTCTCCCCCTTCCCTTTCACTTCCCCCCAAAAATAATCCCAGGAAAAACAAAACAAAACAAAGCAGAAGAAACTGAAAATTTGAAACCTTGAACAAAATTTTCAAGGGGGGAAAGAAACGAAAGCAGGGGGATTAATATCATGATTAGTCAAATTAATCTTGGTTCTCATTCCTTGTTCTAACACGACCAGAGGAATGCCAGCAACAATAACATTTTCATCCTAGACAATGTCCGCCTCCGCCCACAACAACGACTACAGCAACTACACCGTCATGTTGCCCCCTACCCCCGACAACCAACCCGGTTCCAAATCCGACAACAAACCCGATGGCCCAAGCCCACACAGCGGTTCCCGATTCAACGCCCCTCCTTCGGGTCGGACCTCCGCACCTTCTGGCGGATCCGGATCCAAGATGGACCGCCGGATGTCGATCATGACCTCCACTAACAACAATAAATCCATGCTCCTCAGAACACAGACCGGTGATTTCGACCACAACCGGTGGCTATTCGAGACCAGAGGCACGTACGGCGTCGGAAACGCCTATTGGACCGACGACCACTATGGCAGCGGGTCAGACATAGGACTTAGTATGTCTGATTTCATGGACAAGCCGTGGAAGCCGTTGTCAAGAAAAGTCAAAGTCCCGCCTGGGATTCTCAGCCCTTATAGATTGTTGATCGTGATTCGATTGGTGGTTCTGTTCTTCTTTCTTGGGTGGCGTCTCCAGAACCCGAATCGGGATGCTATGTGGCTGTGGGGGGTTTCGGTGGTGTGCGAGCTATGGTTCGCCTTCTCTTGGCTTCTTGACATTCTACCCAAGTTCAACCCGATTAATCGAGCCACCGACCTGGTTGCTTTGAAGGATAAGTTCGAACAGCCGTCCCCTTCTAACCCCACCGGTCGGTCTGACCTACCTGGTGTGGATGTGTTTGTTTCCATGGCTGATCCGGATAAAGAACCACCGTTGGTTACTGCCAATACTATGTTGTCGATTCTTGCATGTGATTACCCGATTGAGAAGCTCGCCGCTTACATATCTGACGACGGTGGAGCTATCTTTACCTTCGAAGCCATGGCTGAAGCCGTTCGCTTTGCAGAGGTCTTCCAAACGTTTTTAATTCAAATAAACGATTCCTAAAGAAAAAATGGAAACATAGATGATAAAAATAGCTACTAATTTAATGATAGATCTACAAAATTAGGGACTAGGAACCAAACAAAAAAAAACACAAATGTCTAATTGTTATGTGTGTTTTGTTTCCAGATTTGGGTACCATTTTGTCGTAAGCACAAGATTGAACCGAGGAATCCAGACAGCTACTTCAGCATGAAAAAAGACCCAACAAAGAACAAAAAACTACATGATTTTGTGAGGGACAGAAGGTGGATAAAGAGAGAATATGATGAGTTCAAAGTTAGAATAAATGGACTTCCTGATGTGATACGCAAGCGAAGTGATGCGTTGAACATAAGAGAAGAGAGGAAAGAAAAAGCAATAGCGAGGGAGAAGAACGGAGGCACATTACCAACAGAAGGAGTGTCTGTACAGAAAGCAACTTGGATGGCCGATGGTACACATTGGCCAGGTACATGGTGGCAGTCAGCTCCCGACCATGCCAAAGGTGATCATGCTGGTATCGTACAGGTAATGAGCAAGGTTCCTGAGCCAGAACCTGTAATAGGGGGACCAGACGAGAAAACCATAGATTTCACTGGAGTTGACATCAGGGTCCCTATGTTTGTCTATGTATCGAGAGAGAAGAGACCTGGCTATGATCATAATAAGAAGGCTGGAGCAATGAACGCATTGGTTAGAGCTTCAGCTATCCTCTCTAATGGGCCCTTCATTTTGAACTTGGATTGTGATCACTACTTCTACAACTCATTAGCCATAAGAGAAGGAATGTGTTTCATGATGGATCGCAGTGGCGATAGAATTTGTTACGTCCAGTTTCCTCAACGGTTCGAAGGGATTGATCCTTCTGACCGATATGCTAACCACAACACAGTCTTCTTTGACGGTAAAGATAGCTTTCAAATCTCCCTTTCTACGGTCTATATACATTCCATTTGATGTTATGCATATATGTATATAGGAAGCATGCGTGCACTTGATGGTATACAAGGCCCGGTTTATGTGGGAACCGGGTGCATGTTTCGAAGATATGCACTATACGGATTCCTGCCACCCAGAGCGAGTGAATACCTTGGAATGTTTGGGCGAATAAAGAGCAGAGCGCCAAGTGCTCCGGTCCACTTAGAAGATTCGGAGACAAGCCCCTTAAACTCAGACCACCCGGACCTTAATCTCCCTAAAGGGTTTGGCAACTCACAGATGTTCAACGAGTCCATAGCTGTGGCAGAGTACCAAGGAAGGCCACTTGCTGATCACATTTCTGTAAAGAACGGAAGGCCTCCTGGTGCATTATTGGCTCCTCGTCCGCCTCTCGATGCTCCTACTGTTGCTGAGGCTGTCGCCGTCATCGCTTGCTGGTAACAAACCTTAATGATTCCAAACTAAATGGTTCTATATTTACATTTGTGGAAATACATGCTAAGAAATAATTATATAGGTACGAGGAGAAGACAGAATGGGGTGATAAAATAGGGTGGATCTACGGGTCGGTGACGGAAGACGTGGTGACAGGTTACCGAATGCATAACCGAGGTTGGAGATCGGTCTACTGTGTGACAAAGCGTGATGCATTTCGTGGCACCGCACCTATCAATCTAACAGATAGGCTGCACCAGGTGCTCCGATGGGCAACAGGATCGATCGAAATATTCTTCTCGAAAAACAACCCACTCCTCGCCAGTAGTAGGCTCAAGTTTCGACAACGCATTGCCTATCTCAACGTCGGCTTCTACCCTTTCACATCAATCGTATTGGTCATCTACTGCTTTCTCCCAGCCTGGTGTCTCTTCACAGGAAGCTTCATCGTCCAGTCTCTGAACATAGCATTCCTATGCTATCTCCTAGTCATCACCGTCACACTAACTCTCCTCTCCCTCCTAGAAGTGAAGTGGTCAGGGATTGAGCTGGAGGAGCTCTGGAGGAATGAGCAGTTTTGGGTGATTGGAGGGACAAGTGCTCATCTTGCAGCTGTGATCCAAGGGCTTCTCAAAGTGATAGCTGGGATAGAGATCTCATTCACCTTGACATCGAAATCGGCTGGAGAAGACGAGGATGATGTCTATGCTGATCTATACGTTGTGAAGTGGACGAGTTTGTTTATCGTGCCGCTGACCATCATAGTTGTGAACCTCACCGCGGTGATCATCGGGATCTCGAGGACGTTGTATAGTGTGATACCTCAATGGGGGAAGTTGTTTGGAGGGCTCTTCTTCAGCTTTTGGGTGGTGGCTCACATGTATCCTTTTATTAAAGGTTTGTTGGGAAGGAGAGGAAGAGTTCCGACCATAGTGTATGTGTGGTCGGGTATTCTTTCAACCACATTGTCTTTGTTGTGGTTGTCCATCAGCCCTCCTACTGATAGCACCGCAAGTGGAAGTATTACTATATAAGAAAGGAAATTCAAGGACTTGTCAAACGTTGTACATAACACACAAAGGAATACTCGTAGCTTCTTCTTTACGTACCACGGGTGTTAGAACAAGAAGAAATATTGCTTGTTTTTCCACCTTTTTCTCCACATAGTACAGTCGGTGGGTGGGTGTTAATATGTTGTTTTATGAACATATTGTAACAGATGTACAATGGATAGATTCATTCGTTTCTTAATTTCTAAAACAGAGGTTTATTATTCCCGTCCTTTTAATTATACAAGGTTGTTGTGAAATTTACTGTGGATGTAGTTTCATGACTATTAGTCCATCGTGTTTGCAAGAAACCACCCAAACATAAGTTGTACTAGAACTACTATTATAGCTGTCAAAGAATAACCTTATCGGTGTGACAGACTTAACTGTCATTACCGGTTGACAATCATGGTCATTTTTATTGCTACAATGAGCTTCCATATTAGCAGCTTTGGACTTTTTATGTCCCACCTAGTCTTCCATATATGGCCTTTTTATTGGGAGTGCATAGGGTGAGATGATAAAAATCATCTATAATTTAGATAATCGATCCTATTAGATTTGGTATCCACTCGTCACGGGTCCATAATTCATTTTTATGTCATTTTTGTATCTCCATTTACAAGTCAGTTATACAACATTTTTAGTCAATTATTCACTCATTATGATAACTATAATAATTTGTTATGAGTCCATTATGTCTGCTTTATATGTACCATATCATCATTTTATGAACTAAGTTTAAAATCACGTCACAACACAAAAGGCTAGATTATGTCCATTGCATGCCACCACTTTTATGACCATTTTTCAAGTATATGATGTCACTATTATTTTATTGTAATATATTTAGTAACATATTATGGCACAAAATAGTGACAATAGTTAAATACAAATAAAAATATTTCTAAAACTTAATGAAAATGCCAATACATGTATATTATACCATTGTTATACAAGTGTTGTATCTATTTTATGAGCCCGTTATATTATTACATACATAAAAATACACATAATAAACATGTATTGTATCGTTATATCAATACACATCTCTTACTATTTTATACATTTTATTAACCAATCTCCACACTTTCTTTTTTCTTTCTTCTTATCTTCATTCTTCGGTTTCATGATTTCTGAAAAGAAAAAAATCCACATTTAACTTTCTATAACATAATCAGATATGAAATATAATCATATGAGCAACAAAATTTCTTAGAAGAACAAAACGGGTTAATACCCAAACAAAATTGATCTGTATCTAAAACTCAGATCTAAAACATATATTTGGATCTAAAACAACATCAAATATAAAATAAAAACACAGACTTAAAGAAAAAATAAGAAGAGTTTTAGAAAGTTAACCCACAACCTTCTCGGACAATTATTTTTACCTTATATCCACCTTACGAACTTAGACAATTTTAACTATTTCAACCTTCATCGTCACCTCTTCTTCGGTCAATGAAGCAATGAGGAGTTTAGGTTATTCCTTTATTAGCTCTTCTCCTCATCATCTATATCCCTCAAAGTGGAATTTGGACTCCTAAAAACCACAGAGTCCGCTATGATAGAAAATGCAAAGTCAATCCACATTATCCTACGTCGAAATGTAGTCCAAATGTCACATGCATGATGAATCTCTAGCCAAATGAATTCCCCTCCACAAATCCTATACTTCACCTCTCCTCCCTAAATATATAAACTATTTAATAAATTAATAACGATTTTTCAAAAAAAAAACACTTTCCCTTCATTTTGCATTCATTCAAAGAAGAAGAAAAAACCCAGTAATTTTCAGCTAATTTTCTGTGTGAGTGTGTAATCGCTCAGCTATCTTTAATTTTTGAATTTTTGTTTTGTTTTTTTGGGTTGTGAGGGGATCAAATAGTGTGATGGCGGGGCAACAGACGTTGATCTACAGTTTTGTGGCTAGAGGGACGGTGATCCTGGCAGACTACACCCAATTTAGCGGCAATTTCACCACCATCGCCGCTCAATGCCTTCAAAAGCTCCCTTGTACCAATAACAAGTTCACCTACAATTGCGACGGCCACACCTTCAACTATCTCGTCGAAAATGGCTTCAGTTACGATACTACCTACGTTCGCTGTTTTGTTTTTCCATATTTGAATGTTGTTGAATGTTGAAACCTAGACCTAGTTTTGGTTGAATGGTTGCAGCCTACTGCTTGGTTGCTTCTGAATCGGCGGGAAGACAGATCCCGATTGGGTATTTGGAGAGGATTAAAGATGAGTTCAGCAACAAATATGGTGGCGGCAAAGCTTCTACGGCAAAGGCTAATAGTCTCAAGAAAGAGTTTGGGTAATTACAAGATCTGCATTTTTTAGTCGTATCATCATCATAATAATACTAATAATAAGGCTGAGTCTGATTAGTTAAGCATTTTTGGGTAGGCCGAAGCTCAAGGAACATATGCAATACTGTGTGGATCATCCAGAAGAGATCAACAAAATGGCCAAAGTTAAGGCTCAGGTTACTGAGGTCAAAGGTGTTATGATGGAGAACATTGAGAAGGTACACTCAGCTTGTTTCTCTGCAATATTCAATCCAATCCTGCAATATTCAATCTGAGTTTAATGTATGTGGGCTGGTTTTGGTATAATATAATTTCAGGTTCTTGATCGCGGTGAGAAGATTGAACTTCTGGTGGATAAGACTGACAATCTCCGGTTACAGGTTTTCAACATATATGATTTCTGATGACATACAGTCATATAGCTAGATGTATATGCTTGCTGATGATAGTAACAAAATGATGCGAAATGCAGGCACAAGACTTCAAACAACAAGGAACCAAGATAAAAAGAAAGATGTGGTACGAGAACATGAAGATGAAACTCATTGTCTTTGGCATCTTCGCAGCACTAGTTCTTCTGGTTTGGCTATCCATTTGCCATGGCTTCAAGTGTCGCTAATAATCAACAAACTTGGTTATTTTGGGATTTTCCCCATTTCCCACACCACCACACGGGCATTGTTTCATTGTCAGGTTGTGTTTTTTGTATTTTTTTCTGTTCAAGTGCTGCATTTTGATGATTCATTTATATATAGAATAGGTTTTAGGAGCTCGTGATGCCATTTAGTCGTTAGTTGATTTGTAATGTGTGTTTGTTCATCCGTTAATAATGTAAAAAATTCCAAACATTATATTTTGGAAGTTCGAGTCCTACCCGATCCTATTTAATACGAGATAATTTCGGTTTCATTGGCCAGAGTCGGGTTAAGCCAGACCAGGTTTTCTAGTACTAATAACTAAAATGCATCGTTGAAGTAGATTGTGTCCGCTTTTTATATATACTGCAAATACATGCATTACTTCAAAATCGATTTATATACAACACTAAGAAAGACCTTTAATGAATATATATAAAGGGTTAGTTGATATTTAATTTGATTTATTAGATGGCAATCATAACCGCCAATACGGGTATCTGGCTGAACCCAATTCAGTCAAACAGGGTGAAATCCGAGTTGATCAGGTATTTTAAAGGTATGGGAAAACTCGAGAACCGTTATGTGCAAGTACATGTAGGGTATGTATATTGAATTATCCAAACCGAACCCGAATCTGTAAATTAATTAATGTTTTTGTAATGAGATGTTTTTATGTATATAATGATTAATTATTTTCATTTTTACAACTATCATGTATGAAATAATCAAATGTTTGAGTTATATAATTTAATTTTATTCTATATTTTTATTAGTGATTTATATAGTTTAAGTGTTTGAAAAAGATATAATTTCTTGATTTTTTGCTTCGGGTTTTGAATTTTTTTTTATTACGGTTATAACCGAACTCCATGTGAGAACTGAAGGGTATGGGTACGGTATGACATTTACTACCCGAAATGTTATATAAGGTGGGTATTGTCTGAACCCGAAACTACAACGGGTAGGGAACGGATATCAACTATTTGAACCCGAACCCGACCGTTGCCAAGCCTTAAAACACAACTAAGTAGGCACAAAGTTCAGTTAGAAGAGAAAAATTTCTTTCATGAATAATAGATATGTGTTTAGTTAATATTTAATTTGATTAAGTGTTTGAAAAAAATATAGTTTCTTGATTTTTTGCTTCGAGTTTTGAAGTTTTTCTATTGCGGTTATAAGCGAACTCCGCCTGAGAACTGAAGGATATGAGTACGGTATGACATTTACTACCCGAAATGTTATATAAAGTGCGCATTATCTAAAACCCGAAACTACAACGGGTGAGGAACATATATAAACTATTCGAAAGTTCAATTAGAAAGAAAAAAAAATGTCTTAATGATTAATAAAACATGTCTTGACTTTATATAATTTTAATGTCTCCCTCTTGTTTTTGTTTCATATTTAGATCACACCCGACTGGGAAGTTTAGCAACAATTAAGGATTAGGATGTGAGAAGAGTAGCCTTTGTATCTGCTTGGGTGACAATTCATGAAGTGAGGAGTCTTGCTCTTATTATTTTATTCTACACACCTGCACGTACTAAAACCCATGCTACTCAGCTTTATCAAAAAGGGATTGATAAAGGTACAACTTACAACACCAGTTGAAAAGGCAATAAAAAGTAAATCAACAAGCTAACTGGTCTCTCACAGGAGAGATCTCTTCGAAAATCGGAAGCCTCCTAGATCGATACGGGGTCAGTTGTCCCATAAGCTGGTCTAGTCCCTCAGCGAATGCGTCTTCCAAACTTAATGTAACTGAAGAGGAGGATTGTCCACGAGAGGATTGGCGCATCTCCAGTTCTTCAAGTAGCTCCTTGATCCGATTCCTCGACTTGGGGTCGTCGTATCCCAAAATCTTGCCTTTGACCACATCATCCAATACAGAACGTGCTTCATCGTATCGCATTTGCTTCAAAAGGCACATGGATAAGTTGCAGGCCTTGTTGGCATCTGGGTCAATTAGCTGTGCTTTGACGTATACTGTTTCGGCCGCCGAATAGTTGCCTAGCTGCATGTATGCCCAACCCAAGTTCCCCTGCATTAACATTGTCAGCGACATTATAAATATAACCAAAAGCTCCAATAAATAACATAACATAGATTTTGGAAGAGCAAAACTACGTATTACGTACCAATATCCGAGAAGTCTCTTGCTGGACAGTGACCTGAAACTTCCTGCCGTGAGATCGTGCAGTCTTAGTTGGCTTGCCATTGAACGCATCTCCTTGGTAAATCATCCAAAGCTTCTGCTTCAATAACTCTATCTGCTCCTCCATTTTCCCACATTTCTGCAAACGAAAAATAATATCACCACAAAAAGTAAGAGTAAAGGTCAATGAACATGTGGCAAATGAATCAGCCAACAAAGAAAGAGAAATACAAGCTGAGAGGGAGTGACATACATACCTTGTAAAGGTCAATGAGGACATTGTCGAGCGACTCTTGAGCTTGCTTGGAGCAGAGATGTCTAAAACGCCTGATAGCTTCAATTGCTTCTTCGGATCTGTCTTGTTGTTTCATCACTAGCGCCATGTCCTTGAGGGCACTATCTACTCTATCTCCCGAATTGATTGCTTTCAGGAACCATTCTACTGCTCCCACTGGATCTTTCTCAACTAGCTGTATTATGAACCAACAAACAAATATACTCTGTTCACGAAGCAAATAAGATGACAATAATGTTTCAATCAATCATGCTAAAAAGGGGAAATTTTCCAAAGCTAAGCTAAAGACATATTGTCAGCCTAGCTTAATTAGGAAACCCAACAGAAGCAGATGATCAGAAACCAATTATGCGAATTTTAGGACTCCTGAACCCTGATTTTGATTAGTTTAAGCCATTAGCTCGATCTCCTGCAGAAGCTGAACAAAACAGCCAATGGTTTCCCACTTGTTTTGACTTCTCTAGCAGGTTTCTGCGACCAATTGAAAATCCAGAGAGGATTTCTAAGACGGGAGAGGGTTCTTGAGGAGAAAGCTCATCTCCAGAGTTGGCTACACAGTTTTTGGTGGCGGCAAAAACAGAGCTACTAGGAAATCTCTAACAAGAATAACTAACACTAACAGGCCAGGAAAAGAGGAACATTTCGTAAATGGCGGATCGCTAATGAAGAAACCTGAGAGGCACATGTTCATCAAGTCTATTAAAAAAGGAAAATATCATAATTATTCTGAACCAAAAACAAACAACAATCAGTGACAGGACACAAGGGATCAATCAGAAACTCGGTGGGGAAATGAATGGAATTAAAAACCTGAACGTGCTTAGCTCTAACGTAAGGGCCATCGCCAGGAGGAAGCTTGTGAAGGACGTGATACGGAGCAGCCACGACATCAAAGTTCTGAATCCTCTCTGATATCCTTTGTTGACTCGTCGTCTCTTGCATCGAAAGACTGAATGAAGGGGAAGCAGTCTCTGTGTTTCAACAGTGGTGAAGAAGAGAAGAGGCGGAGGAAGAAAGGAAGAGAAGAGAGCAACACTGTCCTGTTTTTCAGTTTTGCTTATGGCGTGGAAAGGGCGAGAAAAGAATGCCTATGAATCTGGACGCACGGACTGTCGTGGTTCATTATGAAGGGATCCTTCCTGAATGGCGTTGCTGTTCATGTTAAAGCGTTGTCTCCGCGCGTGCTCGAAACCGACACGTGGAGGTTTCACGTTATATATGGAACGGACGTGCTTTTTGCCGTTACTTTTTCCGATCTGCTTGGGATTTGTAATCACCTAACCTCACTGACTCGTTCCTTCCCCCGCCTGCACTGCACTACGGTGGATCAGAATATTTAATATTTGACGCATCCTGCGAGTCGCAGCCTTATCTGTGATTTATTACCGGCTTCAGTTATGGCTAAGGCATCGTTTGGATAGGAGGCAACTTAGGAATGATTTAGATAGAAATACTTTGTTGATTGTATTCATCCATATTATGGATGGACACAGTTCTTAATCCATCGTAGAAATTATACATGGGAATGCATCTCCGACCATTTTTTTTACTTCCCGCTATCATTGTCTTTTGAACCCCGACGATCCAACGCGTGACTCGTAAGTGGAGCTGATAGCAGGAAATAGAAGTTTGGTTAAAAATGATTTCATTGCGATTTTTCCGCAGCAACCAAGATGTGATGCCGAACTCCACCGGAAATTCACAATGTCTAATCCATGTAAGAAACCGATGTTCAAAATTGTCAATAAAAAAGTTATTGCTGATCTTGTTACGAAGAATTGTCCTCCACAAAGGGTTGGTTGTTGGACAACTAACTTGAAGCACATAGAGCGTTGATTCTGGCTTTTGGTTGCAATTTGCAAATGGAGCAAAGATCTGTAGTAGATAGATGTTGTCATCTGAGTTTCATGTTGGCCATAAGTCTATTCCGAAAGGCTAACCAAAGGAAGTGAATAATGTGGTTGGAACCCTTCCATTTCCAAATAGCTCTCCACATCGGCGGGTTGTTATTTGGGTCTAAACCTATCAACAAGTGGTAGACGCCTTTAATCGAAAAATAACCCTTCGCGTCTAGTCCCCAAATAAGTGAATTGGGTTCTTCTTCGCGTAGTGGGTTCATCACAGCCACCAAAAGTTGAGCTTCATGAGAGAGGACTTCCTGAATATGATCTCGATCCCAATCTGATCTCCCTCGTCATTCACAAAATCACGAACGAAACTATCTTGCATTTGAGCCAACATAGTTGGATCGATAAAATCAGCCTAAACCGATCCGCCATCAACCCATTGGCCATGACAATTTGAGCCCCCTTTTGGACGCCACCCTAGACTCGCCTAATACTGCATCAAAGCGGAGAAGTAACACCTTCTGAATGATAATGTCCCCATCCAAACCCTTTCTAGTATACTTCCCCAAGAGAACCTTGATAATGTCCCCACCCGGACCCTTTCTAGTATACTTCCCCAAGAGAACCTTAACCCAAAGATCCAGAATCTTTCAAGCCAACTTCATAACATAAGCATCGTTGAGGCCTCTAGCTTTACGTAGCCCAAGTCCTCCTTGTTCCTTTGGCTTACACACAATATCCAAGAAATCAAGTGGGATTTTCTCGCATAAAAAAGGCTGCCCACACGAAAGTACGAATACATGATAAATTTTAAGACGAATATAAGCAGGAAATTTTGTAAGATAAATAGCTAATTATTCGAAATATCACATGGCCATATCAATCCTATATCAATACAAGTTAACACTTACCACATCAAAAGGGGATTCCAAACATATAAGAGATGACCACGAAACTGAGACTCATTACCCAAAATCAGAGGAAGTCATCACGTTATATTTCATAGTGCTACAACTGCCACTTATTACAGGATTTACAACATGCGGGATCTTCTGATTTCAAGAGAAAATGGGCAGACGCTGTTCTCCGGAGGCATACGAGATGATACTCCTCTTCAGCGGTGAAAAGTTATTTGCCGCATTGAAGGCAGCGGCACGTAACACATTAAGAGGCCCAAAATCCACGGAGTATAGCTTCTGAAAACCATCCAGTACGGCCATCATCGCTACGTTTGCTGGTTTCCTTTCTCTTTCGTACTTTCTCAACAGGGACACCTGCACAGATAGCGATCACGACTCAGAAGTCTAATAAGCGAGTTAAATGCCGAGTAATCAATCCTATGCATTATCATTATGTACCTCCCCAATGTCCACTCCAACTGCAATGCCCTCGCTGATGATTCTTGAGAGAGCAAATGCATCTCCGAAACCCAAATTAACTCCTTGACCTGCTAGAGGATGAACAGCGTGTGCAGCATCACCAAGAAGTACAATACGTTTCGCTACATAGTCGTTAGCATGCATTAAGGACAGGGGAAACGCCGTTCTCTTCGAAGCAAGCTTTACCACCTTTGGTGGTACCTCAAAGGATTCATTGGTAGACATGGTTAAGTTGCCTCCAAATAGCGAAAACCTGTCGCTACCATTCGGGAAGCTCGACTTTGGACGAGGGCCATATCCATGGTCCAGAGCATTATTTACAGCTTTCACAAAATCATCCTCATTCATTACTGTCAAATCTGATGACTGCTTCGGGTTCATGGTCCAAACAATATTGCTAAAATTATCCCCTATGGGCAAAAGTGCAATTGGACCATCAGGTAAAAACCGTTGCCAGGCAGTGTGATTTTCAGCTGAATGTTCCACAGTACAGATGATGGCATTCTGTGAGTAGTGCCACCCAGTTGTTTTAAATCCAGCTAGGTTCCTTACTTGCGACTTGGACCCATCAGATCCAACCTGGAGTGAATTTCAACAATTCGATAGTATTACGCTCAACCAGAACGTGTGAGGTGTAATCAAAATCTAGGAAAGTAAACTAAGTCAGCATGCATGCAAAATTACCACCAGTTTCGTGAACAGGTTGCTGCCATCACTCATTTCTAGCTTCACCAAGCCTGCTTTCATGTACGATGCCTCCTTAGTGTTGTCATCTACCTTCATGGTAGAACTTGGATATCGAATCATTGAAGCCAATTTTGAAGGGTAGATTGTCTTCCGAAAACCTGTATCCTAATTATGCAGTTGCATTCAGGATATAAACCCATATAGGAAAAGCTCAAAGAACAAAGATCGGTGCAAAATAAATAACCAACCCAATAAAGCAAATACGAATGCAGTGAGATATACGTAAAAGGAATGTGACCATCAAGAAATGACATTACCTCAAGACGTGATAACAAAGAACTATGGAGCACTCGATTTTCTACTACACACCTGCATCAGTACCCAGACGGCTATAAAACTGATTTGAAACAACATTAAAGTGAATCAAGTTGAGAACCACGCATCATGTCTGCATACCCTAAAACATCTTTGTTTACGTCTCTGGCATCATACTTTGTATATCCTAAGCCGGTGTAATCCCAGACCTACAGAACACCACGCATAAAATGGAAGATACAATATGCGGAATGTCACACCAGCCAGCGCAAAAAAAAATATGAGACACCCAGACTTCAGTAAATGACCTCCTGGTAATAGTTGCATAATCAAAATCATATCATCCGTGTTATGCTTATAAGAACACTACCACAACCACCTGTACGATCTCATGTATATGCAGGAATCAGTTAGTACGGTGCTTTTCGTTTAGCCATGCAACTTTATCATTCCTCATTACATCCAATACAAAGAATAGAGTAACAAGACTTACCAAAAAGGCATGTAAGTAATCACACGGTTAGGCAGTTCAATGAAAAGGTTGAACTAGCGCACCTAAAAGTTGAAAACCTACCCAACTCAATTTTTTAAAGAACACGAAGGCAAGTACCAGCCCTTCTCACCTGCATCTTATCAAAATATGCATGGCGATGTTGTTGAACGTACTGCCAAGCTCCGGCATCTGCAAATTGGAACATGTTACTTGGGCAGGCCATGATATGGTACCTATGGTAGAACTTGAAAACCCGAGACTGGATAGGTGAGGCCACGCGGCTGAATATATAGCTGGCAGTTATCATATACAACAAATAATTTATAATGTTTTCCTGGAAAATTTCCAGCGTCAGTTTTCTAGTTATTTGTATTCGGTCTAAAACAGCCTACTCACAACAGATTTTATGATGCATGTATGTTCTATCCTGACCCAGTTAGAGAAATTTCAGGCAGATTTATACCTTCGAATGAAGATATGGTTGCTGGTGTCACCGTGCTGACCCTGGCATCAGGCGGATCCTCCCTTTTAATGCTTAGCTTCTTCGCCAAAGCAGGATTGCTATCAATTATAGCAACATTCAGGTGCTTCGTCAGTGGCTTTGTTGCTACACCCAAATAAATAAAATAAACCCCAAATTTTGTAACTCCTTCAAATGCATGAATATTGATGCACAATGAGCACCAAGTAGTCCATAGTCCATTCACGAATTGCTGGTAGATCAACTAGCTGGCGATCTCCCACACGATGACAGACAGTGAAAGAATAACAGTTCAACGCATATTTTCTATGAATACATCAGCAGTTTATCAAAAAGATTATCCCAAACATCATTTACCTAAGGAACAAGCTAGGGCCATTCCAACCATGCCTCCCCCAACAATAGCAATGTCATAAGGTTGATCATTTCCACTGAGATTCTCGCACTCCTGTAGCTTTCAGAAACAAAAGGTTCGTCAGAGTATGACTGTGATAGCAATAAAAGCATTAAACACCTTGACTGATCCAAACAAACACCTCATACGCAACTCAAGAAGCAGGATCCACAAAGAGCACAAAAATAACCGGACGAGCAGAAAGGGAAAAGAACAAGGCAGAGAAATAATGAAAGCAAAAGCAAAGTCGTACATGGTTAAGCTGGCCTGTGGATGCACTTGATACTACTGTAGCTTCGCCACCGCTACAGAAGCCTTTCCTCGACGTAACCTTGAGATAATTTCCATTGGAATAAAGCTTCCTAGCAACCAGTCTGAGAAGAAATAGGATCACGGATCACCAATTTCAAATTGCCGACGACCATAAAACGACACGAGGAAGGAAAATAGAGGACAAATTAAGTCGTTTGGATGATTGAGCATTGTAAATGACCTGTTCATTGTTGAAGCTCTAAAAGCAGGGAAGGAGAGGAGCGTGAGGGAAGAGGAAGATGCAGGCGGTGGTACAGAGTAGGGAGGAAGTTCCGGCAAGTAGCTGCGAGCAACAGTCGGTTGAAGAAGAAGCCTGGTCTGGGCTAAGGTTGGTGATTCGACCCAACCCAAACTACTAGTTCCATGTATCTACGATTTCATTTAGTAACGTCTAACCGTGGGCTTAAGTGGATTCATTATCTAAACTATTTATATGTTCAAAAGCCCAAATCCACAACGTTTCTTCTACTATTAAGTTTTTTTTTATAGCTTTTTGGGGTGTACAATATAGAATTATAATATATAAAATAAATGAGTTATTTATAATTGAATTTGAATTCGAAGTTTTTTTTATAGCCTTTAACCAAAAATACGTGAGTAGAAGAGATATGTTCTTTTTCAATTCAGATTTTTCTTTCCTATTGTAATCTCACTTCATTTGTTTTTTTTTGTTTATAACCATTTATAAAAGCCTTCAAATGTATTTTACCATTTATTAATTATGTTTATGTTAAATGTTTTTTAAAATTTAATAATATCAATATTTATATATTTTATGCTCATGTTGTGACATTATCAAAAATTTATAACGGTGCGGAACAGTCGATATAACAACCACATCACTTTTATATTTAGTGTTATATACAGCGGGTATGACATTACTACCCGAAAGATTATATACGGCGGATATTACCCGAACCTGAAAATAAAATTGGTGGGTAATGGATATCAACTATCCGAACTAACGGGTATGGCTATCGTGTGACATTTACTACCCGCCATGTTATATACGATGAGTGTTACCCGAACCTGGAATTAAAACTGGTGGGTAACGGATATAAACTATCCGTACTTGAACCCGGCAGTTGTCAAGCCTACCTTTTAATTTGCCTCTAGATGTCTTTATACACTTTTTAAAATATAATTTTCCATCAACAAATGTTGCTTACTTTAACTTTTTTAGTCAAATGACATCAATATTGATATTTTTATTTTTATTTTTTTTAAAATTAAACATCTATATAAGTATTACAACGATATTTTGTGACATATTAATGGTCTTGGGGGGACCAATTAAGTATTCGACCACAATCTTAACAAATATATTTAATTCACAATTGTTGTTAATGTAGTATTTTGGAGAATTCAATTTTGATATACGTAGATATAAGTATTCTTCACTCTTTTCTAAACTTTTTTAGAAAAACACTCTTTTCTATTTGCTACATTCATATATTTATACAATGGTGAGGTTTTCAGCACTCCCGGCTTATTGAATACTCCCACTTTTAAAATTTGATCTCAACCGTTCATTAAAATTAATTAATTTTTTAGGAATTTCTTATATTTTAAAAAATATTGCAATAAGCTTATATGTCATGGATAACATAAATGTTTTAACATAAAAAACTGACACATATCCTATGTGATATTGCTAATTTAACAATCTTGCTAATTGACAATTACCCTTATATCTCTAACAATTGCTAATAAAAATACAACATCACCCTTCACATTATTTAACAATTACTAAAAAACTAAAAAACTAAAAATGTACCTACTCTAAGTTATTTTATAATTATAGTTCTATCCATTTTAAATTGGAGGCAATTTGATATTTTAAAAAAATAAGAATTTTCTAAATTCGACAATCACCTAAAATTACCCATTCAAACCATCTATTTTTTTTAATAACATATAGAATCAAATTGATTACTGTACTATTTATTTGCAATGGGCAAGCTTAATTAGCCTTCTCTTTGAAAACGCCCCCCCTTGTCTCAACTCTGATTTCTAGCTTTTCTTAATTTGTTCTTCTCCTGCGCCTTCTTTTTCTTGGCTTCGGCTGTAACCCAAGTGTAATTTGAGGGGATGGCAAATGGGTCTTGGAGGGTCTCTAGCCTACCGTTAGAATAACCATTTGACGAGTTACTTTGTTGGTATGGCGCCTTAATCCACTGAAACCACGAAGACGTACTTGCGGGTGGTTGTATCCCTGCATGGCTCTCTCTGCCTCCTGGTGTCGGGCTTGATGGTGGAGTAGCAAATTCATCCAACGGCTCTAGCTCTTCAAACTTTGTAAATGTAATAACTACTCTAACTGTAGGAATGACTGGTATTGCAACCTGGGTCATAAAAATTCACATCAGTCACAAAATAGAAACCGGAACTTGCTATCATAAACAATATTCCAAGCAATGTGTAGGTATATCATCTCTCACACTACAAAATGGAAACTTTCCCATATCAAATCAAAAACAGTATTGAAACCATCTCAAAATCACATATATATGGCTCAAGTTGTGATATTTTATCGTCCATATACGCCTAGAAGTAGATGTGCTAAGCAGGAAAATCACAAGTGTTCATATACCAATAGGCAACACAATCTAATTACTTATTAAACAGAAAGTTGGAGGCTTGTACTACCACAAAACAAGAAATATGTCAATCATATTACCACTTCCAAGTTTCAGTCTTTTACCAGGTTGTGATTGTTGCAGAGCGCCATTATTATTAAGAAACAGAATACAAAATCAATTCTTCAAGGCAAGAGACTTATCAACCTTTCTTTCATTATGTAGAACTCAATCAGCCATATGTTAACTATTTTACTTTTGAATCCCGAAGACAAGTAACATTGAGGGTTCAGAGAACGAATTGTAGAGCAATCTCAAACAAACAAAGGGAAGTGATATGCCTTCAATGGATACTAAAAATGTTCACTAGTATATGAGAGCAGAACAAACCTTGACCGGAAAGGTTCCCAGAGGAAGTTTTGTGGTTAGTAGATCTCGTAATCGGCGAATTGCTTTAACTTTGTTTGCAAGGATGTCAAGCAATGGGAGAATTTCATCAGTTTTCAATGGGAAGTTCGGAGACAGCCACAGTGTTGGCCTTAAACCTTTCTTATACTCGTTTTCACGACCTACTTCCTTGCGCCGATGACCAGCACTAGTTGAAGTAGAAGTCTTCGGTTCTCTTCCTTTTTGGTGTTCATCTCTAACAATTACTTCCACAGAATGTCTTGCTGGTCTGGGCTGTCCATCAGATGGAGAGTCCCCCAAAAGGTCGCTTACCTTGTCTTCCACACACAGAGAACTTCTAGGTGGAACTATTTTCTTATGCACTTCACCCTTCTCATCACGTTTCCTCCATCCCCCGAACCAACCTTTCTTCTCATGCTTAGTTTCTCCATTTCTAAACTCATCACCATCCTCAATAGGGATATCTCTATGTTCACCATTCTCATGGGTCATTTCTGAAGAATCCAATTTAAGTGCAAGTTCAAGTTGGTTTCTTTCTTCTTCTGTCAAATTACCATCAATAAGCTCCTCCTCACTTTCTGTTTCATTCTCATTGCTAGACGAAAAGAACTCATCATCTGACATTGCCCCCGGAACCTTCCTCGACTTGATGCTAATAACCACATTATGCATATCATAAACTTTACCTTTCCATTCACCGATCATTTCTGTTTTCTCCTGCCTCCTCCAAGTTAGCTGTGGCAAAAGCACTGCTTGAGTTACATCGATTCCTGGACGAAAAATATTTGTTTGAGACATAACATTCACTTCTTGTTTAACCTCTTCGTCAGTTGCAGGAGAAGCAGCACCATCTAGAGCATTCATCACTTCTTTGTCTTTATGTGTGATCATACAAAGTGTGCCATGAGGCACTTTCCCATCCTCAGATCCATCCCCAAGGAAAAGGATACTTTGATCAGAACGCTGAATTCTTAAACCATCGAAACCTGCCAAGGTCATATCTGCTCTCAAGTTTGCACCCCTCTTCAAAATCTTGTAAGTGTCTGAAGGAGCAATCCTTGAGATAAAAGGAATCACAGAACTCTCAAAGTGGAATGTGATCTCCATATAGAAGTCCCTCATCCGATGCATGGTCCCAATCAAACGAGGCAACCTCCGACACCATTTGGCCCAAGCCAATGGCTGGTAGTGCCTAACAATTGTCATCGCAATGGCTTCTTCTTTGTTACAAATTGCTTCTTGAAGAGCACTCCAACCATGCTCATTTTGTAAGCTCCAATCTGCACCAGCAACCATGAGCATCTCTGCTGCAGTCTTGTCGCCCAATTTGACAGCCAAATGAAGAGGGGTCTCGCGGTTTGGGACATCACGCCGATCAATAACAGCAGAGATGGCTTCAGCCTTCTCTTCTTCAGCCATTGAAGTTGACTCGGTCCGAATGTCAGCTGGGTTGCAAAGCCGTGGCAACCCTGCTAATATCTTCTTAAGATCAGCATAATCCCTCGCTGCAATAGCCTTGTGCACGGGACTATGTGCATACTTCGAAACATCAATACCCGCCATGTCTCAAGGAGCAATCAATCAAAACTCCCAAGTCCCAACCACTTGAAAACTAAGTCAAGCCGTAAAACACCAATAGAGCGATTCTGTCAAAACTCCAACTAAACTGCTGTCTATAAGCTGCATAAATAATTGCCAACTAAAACAGGAACCCAGTTTATAACTTCAGTAAGATGAAGAACATTATGCATCTACACCCTAAAACTTGAATCTTTCTTCATCAAAGACTCATACTCAGTTCAAGTTACAGGATAAAAAACATTAGAGGGTTGCATATTTCTCCCACAAGAAAGCTAAGAATCGGGTGCTACCCTATGAAAGCCTTTACAAACAAAAGATCCAAGAGGGCTAAGAAATCTCACCTTCTATTCCACTGCATTTACTCTAGAGAAAGTGTTTGCCACAAAAACGCTACTTCCCTCTCTGTCCTCGCATACACGTTTTCTTTCTATCTCTATGGAGGAGGAAGAGATCCTTACGATCCAATCCAGATCAGACAAATAAGAAGAGCAAGCGCGTGTCCAAGTAGATCAAAAGAACTTGAAACGGGGAAGAAGAGAGGGCCAAGAGACTTGTAAAAGGGAGGAACGGTAGTACGGTACGCAACTTATTAAGAGAATGAAGCAAAGAAGAAAAGAATCTTGGTAAAGAGAAACAACATAACTGAAGAGGAAATGTGAGAATCAAGCAAGGAACGGAAGAAAGCATGAAAACCCAGATGAGAAAAGTTTACGACAGTCGACAGAGGAGGCCAAACCTGGAGAAATGGAAAACGAGATTAGAGTGATAGGCGGAAATTTCTTGGGTTCTAGAAATTGAAATGGAAAAGAATCCAAGTCAAGCAAACTGGTAGGTATATGAGACGAGAGGAAAAGCGGAGGCATCGAGAAGATAGATAACTCCAAGTTCATGTTCAATATTTCCAATTTTTTTAAACAGCGGATGGGCATTTTATTTATTGCTGTAGAAATAATTTTAGATCTTTGGATCGTTTAAATTTTAATTTAATAATTGATTATATAAAATATAAGTTTTGGGTTCAAAATGTAATAAAAGTTGAAATAATAAGTTTTGGGCCGGAAGTGAAATATGAATAATTATTTTATTTAAATTTTTTTTTTTCAAACTGTCCATCTTTCTATAATTATTATATAACACATGTAAAATAAATATAACGCACTCGTAGAACATAACACAGTTATATAGCACACATGTAAAATAAATATAACGCACTCGTATAACATAACAGTGACATAATAAACTTGTAACACATGATAGAGGCATAACAACTATGACATAACACACACGTAACATGATTATAACATTGGTATAACAAAACGAGTTCGTTCGTATTTTAATAAAATAACAACCGTATAACATGGCACATAAAATTAACATAACTATAACATGTTATGTAACAATGATGTACTTACCATAAAATTTACAAAACACCTATCAAAATTGATCTTATTGAATTTAAAATATTAAAATAAATAATATTTGTAAAGAGAAAATTATATTTTGATAAACATATAAAAATTATGGTAATTAAACTAAAATTAGGGAAAAAATTAAAAAAGAAAGGTAAAATTATAGAAATAAAAAAAAGAATAAATAAAATCACTTTTCCTCCAATCATTTGTACTTTCCGTATCATATTCCCGCCGAATTAAATTTGGAGTTTTTTACAGTTAAAAAGTCACATAATTCATATCAATCATGCAAATCGTTAGATTATTGTATGGAAGATCTTACGGTGCACAATCTATTCGAGCCGGCGGAAAAAAAGGCGTTTCCGTGGTTTAAAAAAATTATTATATTTGCTGATGTAGTATCATTAGAACACTTCCTTATTGTCTTAATGATTGGAACACTTTTAATAATGTTTGGAGTCTGATCCAATGGCCCAGATTTGAAAATGACATTTGGGCTAAATTGTTCCTAATGAAATCATTTTAAACGTTTTGAAAATAAAAAATTGATAATCACAATACCAGAAATCACATTTTACTATCATCAAAACTGCCACTTCATTTTTTCTCTCAACGGAAACCCAAAAGACCAAAACCCTTTTTTTGAAGCCGCCTTTTTGGGAGAATCAACGTCGTTGCCGGAGCAACCGAATGTTCCTCGTTGATAACCATTGTCGGACGCGCCTTCTTCCGTAGGAGTAACTCGACAGGTTAGTAGCTAGCGAGCAAGATTTGTTTCCTTTTTTCCCGCTTTTGAATCCTGATTTTAAGCCCTCGTGTTCTTCTTCTCCAATGGAATCAGGCTTTCACATATTAGAGACTCGAACTGTGGGACTGCAACTTTCTGGGCGACGATTGTACCAAATGAACGGGTAATTAGCAGACGACATTTTTGTTTTTTCTTTTCGATTTGATTTGGCATGGTTTTCTGTTTCATCCCGATCAAAATTCGTCGTCGCTAATGTTGCCAAGACTCGCCGCTCCTCCCCGAATGATATGTAGTCGTTCTGCCAAACAACCACTTCCGTCAAATAGATCGGAGGATGTAACTTCTTCTCGGCTCAAGATTGTACCGAATTGTGATGGCCAAAATCATATGCACCAGCCTGATTCAACAACAGAGATTAGTATAAGTTCATAATGGTCAATTCTAATATTTTCGAGCTCTTTTTCCAGACTCCTATCTTAATCATCATCGATGATTCGTTTTTTGGGATAAGTTGTGCATGTTTTAACAAAAAGTGCGTTTTGTTCTTGTTAGTTCCTTCTGTTACATATTTTGTTTATAAGCTTATTTATTACAGACTAGATGAGGTGATTGATGTTGGCGATTGTTGTTCCAAATTGTGATTCAGGAACATGTGGTTAGCTACTCAAGTAAAAGCATAACAGGTAATTGATTTGGTCAATTTCTTATGTATATTGATGGATAAGTAGTTACTTTTGCAACCAAGTACTGTAGGATTCAAATACTAAATATCAAGACTAAAGGGATTAACTTTGTCTATTATTTTGTATCAATTATGAACTGATACAGTACATAGTACATGAATTGAGCTATGAATCCTTTTTTCAAACTATCCAGCCTTAGTTTACAAAATATTCTTCAACAAATTTATTGTTCCGCGAACAATGCTCTCAAAACAAACTTTTTAATCGATTATATTCTGCCATTAATCATATTGTTTGTTGATTTCAGGGTTGAAAGACAGTTGGTGAACATACCTTCATTAGAAGCACATTGACTTTCAAATCACTAGTTTATTTGGTAACTTTGACATCCAATGCCGAGTATGAGGAAGAATATGGAAGCAGTTTCTTTTAAGAAGGACGATGTTGTTAATGATGATTAAAGAATCTAATCGTTTGCTATGTATTTGGAGTTGAAATAAAAAGGAGTTAGAAGTTCTATTATATATTTGGATTAGAATGGTTTTCTTTAATAAATTTGTGTTTCTATATTACTGAATTTGTTCTTTGATAGATTTGTATTTCTATGTCATATAATTGGATTAGAGTGGTTTTCATTAATAGTTTTGTTATGTATTTGAACATTAATTCAAGTACACACTGTAAAAAAATTGCAACAACCACCATGAATTAAATGGTTCAAAACATAATTATAAAAGAAACAAAATGTTCCTGAACATTAACGAAAGTACAATATGAAAAGATCAAAATAAAAAAATGGAGGAGCAATACTAATAATTATTATTGAGTATACCACTAAAATAGTATAGGAACATAATGGATCTGAAGAGAGTTTGATGGTTAGCCAGACATCTCGTTCTTCGGGTTAGTAGAAAAAAAATTCAAAAAACAAATAATATTAAAAAAAAGTATCTATTGAAACTTGAAATAACTGGCCACACCGCTGTCCGGAGATATCACCATCAAATTATAGATTTTCGGATGAATTATCCCTGGTTGAAACAGCGTCCTCTGTTAATCTGCCTCTCTAACACATATTTTTTAATGAATGAAAAATTAAAATTACTAAATTAAAATTTAATTTTTTTAATTAAAATGAGGAAAGAAGAATTAAAAAAATAAAAATTATAGAGAAATCGGCCACTAATTGATTTGGGGAGAGGAAATGCCTTTTTCACAATATTAAATAATTTAGATAGAATTTCTCGCTTGTTTAATTTAAGACTATAATTAAAGACTAATCTAAATTTTAAAATAATTAACAAAATAATTCAACAATTTTAAAATATCTTAACGATTATAACAAAAAGGAGTATCCTAATTTCTGAAAATATGTTATATTTGGACTGTTCAAACTTTTTAGTCATGGTAATAATTAATTACTATAGGCAGATTAATTTTGCCATTCACATGAGTAATTATAAACGTTTTTACTTTAGTTGTGGACTGGACCGGATGCAAATGTCGACCCGATGGAGAAATCAAGATGCACTATGAACATGAATCCTAATAAAAAGATTTTACTTCATCCAATCTGTATTTTATTATTAATGTATTAATATGTTCTTAATAAATAATTTATTTATTATTTTGTTAAAATAAATTTTATTATATTAGTTATCAATACGATAAGGATTTTATGAAAACAGAATATTCAAAGAGAAATTTTTGAAGACAATATTACTAATAAATTTTCTGAAAAGTGGGAAAATCTTATACTACTATTGATGATTAATAATTTAATACGATACAAATTATTTTTGCAAAATTGTAAATATGTATTTTATTAAGGGTATACTAGTTATTTTACGAACTGCGTTAAGTAGAACACGGACTGTATATAACGATTGACTTCATGAATTTATTGTACCCGATTAATTTCTAACTCCACGTAGCTCAAACACGACCAACCCACAACCCGACTAACCCGACCAATGACCCGTCCAACCCACCTTATCACTCTAAAAACATAGCTGAGTACATGTGACAATTATTTTCCTTGTGCATTTGCAGAAGGGATATAGCTGAGTCTCAGGTGGACAAAACTGAAAAGTAAGAAACTGACACATTCGTATAGGATGAGAGCCCTGGAAGTAGAGTTGCATTTAGTAGTTGTAAGATATTTGTAAGCTTGTGGTGGCAACTTGGTTCTAACGTGTGTAACTTATGAATAATATTGAAATTCCAACAGTTTGCTTCGAGAAAGCTTAGTCCTTTATGCCAAACATTACAATGATCGAAAGCAAAGAAACACCAAGAAACCAACACCCAACAAAATAACAGAACACAAACCCAATAAAAGCTCAAACAGCCACACTGTGAAGAACTACAGTCTCCACAGTGAGTCCAGGCCCGAATCCAAACAGAACCCCCCAATCAAGCCCTTCACCAGTAGTGTTCAACCCATCCGCAACAGATTTCTTCCTCATCTCATCCAATATGAACAACACACAAGCACTCGACATGTTACCATAATCAGCCAGAACCTGCCTCGTGGCTCGCAGTTTCTCCTCCTTGAGGTTCAACTTAGCCTCCACTTGGTCCAGAATCGCCGGACCACCCGGATGAGCTATCCAGAAAAGCGAGTTCCAGTCCGATATCCCCAACGGCTTAAACGCCTCCACCAAGCTCTTCTCAATGTTCTTCGAAATCAGCCCGGGGACATCTTTCAGAAGGTGGAAAGTCAACCCCACTTCCCGAAGGTGTCCGTCGATAGCACCTTCACTATCGGGCAGGATGGTCTGGGCTGTGGACACAATTTCAAACATGGGCTTTTCAATCTCGAGATTTGGGTCCGACCCCACTATGACAGCAGCCGCTCCGTCGCCGAACAAGGCCTGGCCCACGAGACTGTCGAGATGGGCATCACTCGGCCCACGGAAGGTGACGGCGGTAATCTCGGAACACACGACGAGGACGCGTGCACCCTTGTTGTTCTCGGCAAGGTCCTTGGCGAGGCGTAGGACGGTGCCGCCGGCGAAGCAGCCTTGTTGGTACATCATGAAGCGCTTCACCGAGGGACGGAGGCCCAACAGCTTGGTGAGCTGGTAGTCGGCGCCAGGCATGTCGACCCCACTGGTGGTGCAGAAGATGAGGTGGGTGATTTTGGATTTGGGCTGTCCCCATTCCTTGATGGCTTTTGTAGCAGCTTCTTTTCCTAGCTTCGGAACTTCCGGGACGACGACGTCTTGGCGAGCGTCGAGGGAATTTGCCATGTAGGCACACATGGTCGGATTCTCCTTGAGGAACTCTTCCGTCAAGTGCATGTAACGTTTCTTGATCATCGACTTCTCGCCTGTATGTACATACGTAACGTAGATGAATAATAATGCAACAAAAAATGAAAATTTCTAGAATGAAATAACAATTAATACGAATGAACATACACATGCGCTTGAACTTCTCCTTGAGCTCAGTCTTGTGCTCGCTGTTGGTAATACGGAAGTAGTAATCAGGGTAGGTGCTTTGATCGACGCAGTTGGCAGGAGTGGCGGTTCCGATGGCAAGGACGGTGGCGGGACCTTGTGCACGTTGAGCCTTGCGTACTTCATCAACGGTGATGGTCGACATCTTCAATGTTACCTCTCCTCCTGTGCTGACTGATGTAGTGATCAATAAGGTAATTATAAGAAGAAGACAGATACAGGTAGATAGATGTTCTGTTGATGGTGGTCGAGAGATGGTACGGGGAGTTGAGTTTATATGTAGTTAGTAATGGTGAGAGGAATGAGAGAAATGGTGATATTTTTTGGGTAGAGAAGAGAGGGGTAGCTGGGGGGAAAGGTCACGTGCCACACCTTACTATCATATGTAGGGTTACTGGTTGGGGAAGCTGCCACATGACATGACATAATAATAATAATAATAATAATAACAAGTCATTCTTGGGGAGTTTGGTATGCTTCTTTTGGCTTTTGTCTTCCTATTTGTTTGCCTGGGTTTTGTATTTTAAGAAACGGAGCTCAAAACTAATTAAAATGATCATATTAACTATGTGTTTGTTTCCCGCGGGTAATGTCTTTCCCTCATTTCCAAACCTAAACGCTGCTACTTAGCACTTACCAGTAACCAACTGCTCACTCCCTCCTCACACGTCTTTCTTCATTTAATTAAGCTCCATTCTTCCATTCCATATGTTATTTCCAAAACCTTGTATAGCATTTATTATAACCCTTTATTTGAGCAGAACAGAAGAAAATGAGTTGCACATACCATCGGTATATATATATATATATATAATCTTGACAACAAATTTTGTTTACCGCCGTCGGCTCTACATTTTTTAAAATATTTTATTCTTCTGGATATGTATATATTTTCTGAGGATCGGTAGTGGAACTTTGTACATATCGTACACAAACTCATAAAGAAGTGTATACATATTTATTGTACAAAGTGTAATACGAAGTACTTAGCATACACATATGTATGGTTCTGAAATTAAATGTCAATCCGCCCTCAAATTTTGAGCCGTTAGATCTAAAATATAAATTTTGGACGGTTGAGATTGTAAGTAGTTTGTACAGAAACCATTTCTCTGGCTCCCGGTCCGGACTCGATGCTGGATGTTAGAAGTGGTGGTTAGAAGAAGCGGCGTTGAAGGAGGCCACGTAAAGAAAGCGTGCCTTGGTTTCATTCATAAAACAGGGGAGGGTGTGTGGACGAGGATGATGTCATGTTCCTAACCGTAATAACTCTTCCCCGGCCCCTCCTCTGCTACGCATCTGCATCACCCCAATTCTAACTTGTAACTAATTAGCTAGTACGTATTTCAACCAAATGAATCGACAATTGGCTGTTAATTACTTGCTACAAAGAGTTGGTAGGTAGGTTTTCCAAGACTACATACACCAAACTACATAATAATGTTATGGACATTTCGGGGAGTATGCATGTACGCAACAAAATAATATATAAGGCCAAACCAAACGGAAGCTAAAAAAGATTAGAGAAGTGGACGTCAGACCTGAGAATAATGACACTATGTATGAACTGCTTGCTTGCAAATGGGACTAGTATTCAATATCTGGAAACCAATATCGACGTCAGGGGGTTTTCGATTGGTAAGTGTTTTGAGTTGGCTTTATTATTGATTAATTTAGAGTTGTGGTTAAAAGTTAGAGTTTGTAGGACGATTACAAATTTGGTTTTATGATTTAATGTTTGAGGGTTAGAATTTAGTTTTTGGGGGTTTAACATTATTATTTAGTTTTCACGAATGCATTCCTAATTCCCATCACTTTGACCGAGGAATTGGAGCGCACTCTTAACGGTTTTTGGTGGGGAACCAAGACAACCGGCGGTAGAGGCATCCCATATCCCATGGTTGAAATGAGTAATAACGATAAATCACTAATTAAGTGTCCACAATCTCAATTTGAACAAGTAATAATAAAAATAAGTAAATAACAATCTCAAATTCCAACCTCTCTTACGAATTTCCATTCTTCCTTAACTTATAATCTTATCTCGTCATATTCGTAAATCTTCATTCGCTCACTCCAAACATCCCTGAGAACCACACAAAACAATTAAATAACAATACAGAAACTATACATTACTTACTAGCTTAAACACATGAACAGTAACATGCATGATTGCCTTGAATTCTTGAAACATGATTATAATTTATAAATTAAAACCTCCAAGAGTAGTATGCTTCGCTATGCATGATCACATTCCATTCCAAATACGTGACAGTAGCATGAATGTAGCAACATCCAAAAGTGAACAGTAGCGTGCTATGCTGATAATTTTAAATTGTAATTTAATTTAGTTCGATTTATTCGGTTATATATTGGTTAACCACACGGTTATCGATTTAACCACTAACCATAAATTCACCAAATTCTATGCCGATAACCGAACCAAAAATTATAATTCGATTAGTGGTTAAACACAAATTGCATATTACGATTTGGTTTGTGGTTAAAACTAAAAACCAAAAACCAATTTTCACCCCTACCTACTGGCAACCGACAAGAGGCGGGGCTTTCCAGCCTGCAAGGCCTTGCTGCACACTTTCGAGTCTCTTTCAGTTTCACTCAATGGATCAGGGTTGAAGTTGGGCCGAGGTTGAGGGTTTAAGCAGAAGGCCTTTCTTATCTTTGGGTGACGGGACGAGTGACCCGACCCGAAAACTCCTTCACAACCCATGCCGCGAAGCTTGGCTGGAATCTGGATAGAGAGTAAGAGAGAGAAAGAGACAACGACGAGGGTCGGACATGGAGCAGAAGACGAGGACCATTGGAGTTGAATACAATCGCCATTTACATCACCACTATTAGGAGATAATTCGTTTCATTCCGCTTCTGCTTGTCGTCGATTTAAGGGTGATACTATCGTTTCGGCGCTTTCTCAAATTTCTCCGATTCCGCTGCTGGTATGTCAAAGTTATGCTCTTTGCTTTCTGATGAATTTCTCTTTTTTTTTCCTGGATCATTTCTTCTTTGGACTGGGATTCCGATGGAATTAGGGTTCACGTCAGTCTGTTATTTCCTTCCAGATTTTGTACCTATAATTCTAGGGATTACTTCTATGTATTTTCGTTTGAAGGATTGCATAGGCGATTTCCATTTTGTCGTCATTTCGATACTGATTTATGATAATTTGCATTGTCTTGTACGTCTGAGAGAGACATAGGTTCTGCCATTGTTGATGAGTGAAGTCTCTTTATCTTTTGGATAAAATTATGATTGTTCTCTTATGATATTATGCACCGTTGTTTTGGCTTTTGGTGTTCTATGACATTATGTACTGCTATCCGTATGCCTGTATGTATGCTTGACGAGGTTTATGTCTTTTCTATCTGATGATTCCTTGAGTTTTGTCTTCTTTTCTGGTGTGGATCATTCAGGTTTAGGCTCCTTCTTTACGAAGGTCTCCGATCAGGGTGCACAGACTGTAGTATGTCACCTAGTTTAAAGCATGTTAATGTTGACATTACAACTTCTAGTCTAGGTTCTCTTTTTCTAGAAGTGATTGGCTGTCATAGAATATTAAACGTTTGTGCCTAGCCATCTGCAGCTGATGGTGGAGTATTATGTCTTCCAATTGTTTCATATTCTAAAATAGCTGTTCATCATGGTTATCTGATTGCTTATCGTTGATTCTGCTAATTGGCTCCTGTTACATCTTAATTTGATACAGGCATGGACGAATTAGACATTGATAAGGTCATAGAAATACCTGATACTCCTGATAGGGTATCTGGGAGGCAAATCAATGGCTCTCACCTTGGTAGAACAACTGGCTCATCAATTGTCAGTGGTTCAAGAAATTCTGATATCATGAATATAGAGAGATTTAATCGGTTAGGGATCAGGAATCAGGTAGCAAATGAGAAAGTTTCTCATAGTAACAAGCATGCATGCCCTGAAAGAAATCCAATCATTATCGATGAACCTGAACCATGCAGCAAGCGTACTACATCCCATGCAGAGAACTCTCATCCTTCTGAGAATGCTTTGTTATTCAGAAGAACAGCAAGGGTCGAAAATACCAGGCCTGGAAGTAGGCAATCTAAGGGAGCAACACATACGGACAAAGGAAAGGCTTTGTGTACCAAGATTCCTTCTAAATCCCATGTTGGCAGAGAAAATAAACCAAACATAAATTTGACCTTTCCGAGTGAGCATGGCCGCATACTAAACATGGATTTTCCTTGTGGAGCATCGAATAGTCTGCCCTCTCATGCTAGAGGTAAGGGTCAAATGTCATCCAGTAGTGCCTCATCGCTGTCTCCTGTCTCCTCAAGAATACTTAACAGTGCTTCTAAAGGTAAGGAGAAAATAGAAGTTGGTCCAGTCAATGGTTCTTTTGCTACTTCAAATCCTGAGAGAGCAATTGATGTGTCCAGCAATTCTCAGCATGAAGCTAACGGGAATATGTCTACTTCGCATCCATCTGGTACCTCCTCAAGGGTCATAGGGAGAAAACGACTTGTGCGCAATGGATGTATTTCTCCATATAACATAGCCAATAGGGCCCAACGACTAACTGAAGATTGCCAAGTTGGTTCTGGCAGTTCTGAAACAAATCCGCCCCATCAGATTTCTTCCTATGATCCATCTCATGTGGATATCAGGAACATAGTTGCTGATGACAACGACACTTCCAGTTTCTTGCAGATGACACGCCGTAACCAGTCTACTCGGAATGGACTTGTATCGGCAGCTAGCCGTGCATCTGCAAGGTATATGTTAATCGTTTAGCTTTTTGTTCTCACTATTGATTGCTTTTGTATGTGCTAATGTATGCAGGTGAAGTATATATTTTAATTTACAGTCAACTTTCTTTCAATCCAAGATGAAACTTTCTCCAAAATTAGGGAAATTTATGAATCTTCTATTTGCTATGTTTTAGTCGTAGCATTTACAGATTACATTGAGTCCGATATTTGGTGGGTTTTCCAGAAAAATTGACATCATCTGATTGCAGCAGCCCGGTGTTTGGAAATGGTGTGGCCAATGCAGATAGCCTGATGAACAGAGGTATGCAATTAGGCGGTTGGAGAGTGACTCGCAACAGAGATGCAATGCGAAGAAGTCCCACGCTTGTGTCTGCAACCAGTCAAACCAACGGACGTCAGGTTGTTGGGTCCAAAAGGTTAAGGAAACATCATGGTGAATCTTCGTCCTCAGTGCATGATGACTCGGATATTTTGTTTCTTGGTTCATCTCAAGGGTCATCCAGACTTCAAGATCGTCAACATGATAGCTCTTTAAGACGTAATGAGTTGTCATTTGAAACTAGACGGCATGAAACTCAGGAAGTAGGTTTTGTGGATGCTGATGAATTGGAAGCCAGGGCAAGGCAATTAGAAGCAGATGAGATGTTGGCTCGTGAACTTCAGGAACAATTGTACCATGAAATGCCAGTATACGGGGAAGGCGAGGTTTGTTCTCTTCACATCTTACACGCTTTTTCACCTTTATCCGGCAATCATGATGGATTTTACACACTGCTTGCCTATAAGTTCATACTTAGTTGGTTCTTCAACAGACTGATGAGAGTATAGCATGGAATTGGGCAGTTCACCAGGAGGAAGATGTCCGCCCTAGTGCTTCCACCAATAATCAGCCTGCGTTACCTATGGTGAGCACAACTTTCCTAACTGCACCTTGTACTTTCTTGAGTTTCTTCTTAGTTTTGTAGTTCAATTTTTTTTACTATCCACAAACATTGGACAATATTTAACTATGGTTGTCGAAACGGTTTAGATGGCCTGGTAATCAATCTAACCAGATAAATTTTGAATTTAGTTATAAAACTGTGTGATTTAGATGGTTTTTTGGGTTATAAATATGTCAAACTGGTTAAACCATTAGTCATTAGTCATATAACAACAAGAAAAATTATTCACACTTAGCATTCAACCTTGTTTATCTTGTGATGAAACTTAACCCCAGAATGTGAAATGTTTAGTTAATTGGCCCAGTTTCAGTTGTGAAATTCCAAATACACGTTAAACTGCCTATGTGACAGTCCTTAATAACTTGTACTTCAATACATTATAAGTGATATTTTATATATGATCGACTCAGTTTGGCCATCGGTTCATGTTAAGCCAGCAAACCAACTAAGTCTGGTAATTGTTAATTTTTTACGCTAAATTAGTTTGTTTTGGCTTCTATTGGTTAACTAATTCTTATTAGTTACTTTTCTTTCTACTATTGGTGTCACGAATTGACAGTTCTATTTACGCATAGAACCATCTATTCAAGCTCTGAAGTTTACTAAACTATTTCGCGTATCACTAATCATTTCCAGGGAAGGCAAACACAGCCTCGGGCTCAAGCACAGACCCGTCAGAATCCTCCAATCAGAAGAGGAACACAGGCTCGAGGACCCACTTCTAGAGTGTCACAGTTGAGGAATCGTTTTAACCGTTCTATTACAAATGGACCGAGAAGGAGGACCCGTGTTCCTGTAAATTTATTTAGAGACAGGAATCTCCAGTTCCCTCTGGACATGGATCTAGATATGGTACTTTTTGTTTACATCTTAAATTTGGTATCATTTTATTTGTTCTTACGAACCTTTTTCTTGTGTAATTGCCTCTTTGTAGTATCAATGCAGTTCAATCATAGGTGTTGGTTGGATGCCTTATGTATGAACCAATGGTTGTTGGATGGATGTTTATCAACATCCGCCATGCCAAAATCTTAGTTGACCTGCAATTGCTTTCTGTGAATTGTGGTTAATTAGTTAATTTCTTTCTCATACATACAGAGGATTGATATTTTGGAAGCTTTGGAGGCTGCAGTTGGCGACTCAGATTTTGACACAAGACACATCATGAATCTTCAGCGTGATTTCAATGAGTAAGATACTTCTCTCCAGAAACTGTTCAAAGATCCACTAGAAAAAAGTAACATTCTGAAATTAGGGGCATTGTCATAACACCATGATTCTTAGCTTGCTTAACTTGTTTTGGGCCATCTGATGAATTATCTAAGGGGCATAAGCGTTAAGAAAGCTACGAGGGGAACTTTCTTTCAATTCAAACCGTTAGACAGGCGAGAACTTGTATGGAAAAGGGTTCTCCGCATCGCATCGGTTTTTCCTAGACCTCAAAGACTGGCACCTCCTTTTCATCTGCACCTGAAAACAGTGGTTATCACTTCGTAGGTTTATATGTGTGCATGTGAATTCTTCTGTAGTTTGGCACGGTGCTCTCGTCAAGTAATTTTCTTCTGGCCTGATGCATGATAAGCACAACTTGGTTAGTCCAACTATTGTCTATGTTGCAATTTTCTTTTGATGCAGAAATGATTATGATATGTTGTTGTCCCTTGATGAGAACAATGGACGTCAAGGTGCATCTGCCAATCAAATTAACTGTTTGCCAGAGTCTATAGTACAGGTAAACACTATGCTAACTTCCGGTTTGCATGTACAAAGATTTCCACTGGATGCTTTATTTTAAGATGACGTTAGTCTGAGTCTTGTTCCCATTATACTTGTAAGCTGATGCGGTTTGCTCTGTTTGCATATGTTACACAGTCGGACAACTTTGCTGAGAATTGTGCTATATGCCTTGAAACTCCTTCGATTGGTGAAACCATCCGTCATCTCCCTTGCTTCCATAAATTTCATAAAGATGTAAGAAATCTCTTGCTGTCCTTTTATTGTAAGCCTAAAAGAATATGGATTGATTCATTTGTTTTGCTTGGGGCAGTGCATTGATCCGTGGCTTGGAAGACAGAAGTCTTGTCCAGTGTGCAAATCATCCATTACATGATTGGGGGCATGTTGATTTCAGGGAGGGGGGTCTTCATCTAGCCTTCAGTACAACTCGGTCAGGTACAGACACCTTTTCCAAACACTTGTTTGCTTTTCACGGGCAGAAGATCCAACCTAGGTGTGCATTTTGATTAAAGACTTGTTTTTTGGTTTAGCATGAAGGTTGGATGAGGCACTAAGCAGCTGGTATAATATTTACATCTCTCGTGTAAGAAATGGAGCAGAGCAATCATTTTGGGGATGTTGATGACAGAAGATTGGAAGAGAAGACTTGAGTTGTGTCATCATTGCTCGTAAGTCTGAACCTGCAACGGGACATGTTCTGCAGATAACGAGTTTGCCTTTGCCATAGCTAGGAGAGCAGTCCCGTACTCTGTAGTACTGTACTGAGCTGAGCCTATACATCGTCCAAAAGTATTTTGAATTGTGAAATGGAGCTAATATCATAATTTTGTTGTTTGCGTCTACCCAATGGATATGTTTGCCCATATTAATCATTAAGAGCCGTCCTTGTGTTCTTGCCCTGCTTTTCTTTTCCTTCGGGTTCAAACACCATTCAAAGAGAAGATTATGCGTGCGACTAGTGAGGAAACTATCGTCAGAAACACCTACTGGTTACGGCCTAATGAACGAACCACAACTTTTACTTCATCTTAGATCAACACATCAACACTATATGATTGTGTTGCTATAAAAAATATGGGTTCACTAGTGTTGCAGAATGAACAATTTATGTCGGGACTTGGTTTAACATCAACCACCACACATCTTTTAGCTTGGGATGACAACTCTTTTATCATTTCTTTCATTGTATGAAGAACGCAACTGCATGGAATGTTGCTCATAGAAATTTGAACTCCAAATAGAACACAGCATGTTTGATATAAACGTTGTTTTTCTGGGAAGACACTTGTGTCGGACAGATCTAATCGTTTGTGATGAAAAGGCGACAATAAACGAGGTTTCAGACTCGATTCTAAGAAGCAAAAACAAAAAGAAACCGAAGCAGTAAGCACTAAGCAGGAACATCAAGACAACCGAAGCTGGCAACATGGTATAGGAAAAAACTCCAAAGTATTATAATAATGAAAGACTGTTTCATGTAGAGAATTGATTGTAACCAAATGTTTGTTATTGAAGACTATAAAACGTTCTTATTGGCGTTGCCAATTATCCCCAACTGCGAATTGGCTGGCCCCCGTGGTGATGGGTGGGTTTGTATGTCCGTCACTTGGCATCTTTGGACAAGAGATTCTGGCTCTCTATTTTCTTGGCATTGCAGAGATCATCCCCACAATCACCTCTCTCGAACACTGCTGCTGCTCCCATCCCAGTACCTATGCACATAGACACCACTCCAAATCGAGAGTCTCTTCCACGTCGCTTCATCTCGTGCAATAATGTAGCCACACATCGAGCACCTGCACAATTCACCAATACTATTATCTCTCTTCTTCTTCTCTAATGTGCATCACCTTTTTAAGTATTTTTTACAAATGCAAAATTTCCACTCTCAAGACCCGATATATTACTTTTGAGTGACTAGTAAGTAAGCTAATCATCACCTGTTGCACCCAAAGGATGTCCAATGGCCATTGCTCCTCCATTAACGTTGATCTTCTCTGGGTCAAGTCCAAGCTTCTTACCACAGTAGACAAACTGAGATGCAAATGCCTGCAAATCAACAGTTTATATTATTCACAGTGAACACAAGGCAATTCCTCTTGTCTTGACAGAGCATAGCAGGATATAGTTTCATACCTCGTTTATCTCAAACAGGTCAATATCTTCAAGCTGTAGACCAGCAGCCTTAACAGCAGCTGGAATTGCAACAGCTGGACCAACACCCATAATTGAAGGATCAACCCCGACAGCAGAAAAACTCCTACATAATCAAGATATGGTTTTAAGGTAAAGCAAAAGGAAGCCTCAACTTCAGCATCAAACTCAACGGGCAAGGACACATGATTCTAACTCTTTAAGGAACATGAACGTCGTTGTCAACTTTCAGAAATCAACAATTAATGGGCAAGCACACTTTTTCACAAAACATGCCTAAATATAACGTTTGCATTTACACTCATAAAATACTCACTTTATAACTCATGCATTCACATATTGTGCGTTCGACTGAATCACCACAAGTAACAGATATAAACTATGCCGTGGACATCATTTTGCAACGGAACACCTGGGTGACCATATCACAACAAGTCTACAAGGACTCATCCTGACTTCATTCAGAAAGAACATATAGCTTACCTGAACACTCCAAGGATAGGTAGCCCCTTTTGCATTGCAATACTTCTCCTCATGAGCAACACAGCCCCAGCACCATCACTCACTTGGCTAGAATTTCCTAGAGATAGTAAAGCAACAGACCATGAGATGGATAATTAAAAGTACACAATGCAAAAAGTAAGGAAAATGAAAATGGGTATACCAGCAGTGGTCGTTCCATCTTTCTTGAAGACGGCCCTCAGTTTGCCCAACTCCACCACGGATGTGTTGGGACGAATACCATCATCAACAGAAACTGTGATGGGTTTCTCATCACCTGTCTTTGGGTCCACAATCTTCATGCAAGGAAAACACAGATCAATATACTAAAGATAGACCTTGTAGTCATGGATTCAAAACCCCACTGCCTTGACTATAAAATACATATGAAAAATTCTGCACAGACGCCCATTTCCAAGAAATAGACCACATAGCAAATAAGTTGACGCTAAGACATACCTTTGTAGCAACTGGGATAATTTCATCCTTGAATTTACCAGCAGCAGTGGCGGCAGCAGCTTTCCTATGGGAATTAACCTAATACAATACAAGAATTAGACAATCCCATCTACATAAGAGCTGTATAACGTGATTTTTTTTAACTTACTGCAGCTTCGTCCTGCTCCTTCCTAGTAACACCAAACCGTTGAGCAACATTTTCAGAAGTGACACCCATAGGAAGAAGGCAATTTTGAGCTTGCTCAAAAGCTTTTACCTGTCACATCAAGTGTAAGGATTTGGCAAGTAAAGAAAACAATTCGATTCATCTTGATGACCAGCAGTAAGCAGATGAGATATACATACTTTTGGGTTGACATCACCATCCCAAGCCATTGGGTTAACGGTCATGGATTCCAAACCAGCTCCAATGCCTATGGTATAAAGTATGACATCATTAGGCCAGGTAATTAAAAGACAGCCATCATGAAGCATAAAAAACCAAGAACAAGGGGAAACTTCACATAGAAGAAACGTTACCAATGTCGTAAAATCCAGCTTTGATAGATGCAGCAACATCAGCAACTGCCTGAAGACCAGATGAGCATTGCCTGTTCACAGTTCTGACGGGAACAGTCTCTGAAAATACACCAAAACAAGGCCTATAAGCTATAAAGAAACGGACATCATCCAGAGACCAGTCAATAACTGAAACAGAAAATATACCCGGGAATCCAGCATAGAATGCAGCCATCCTACATTCACTTGCTCTTTGTGATCCCGGTGCCAACACGGTTCCGACAACAATATCCCCAACCTCACTAGGATCAAGTTTCGTTCTCTCTATCACTGCCTACACACCACAGGCATCCAAAAGAAAAGAGAAACGAAGCGGTAAGGAGCTATTTCCAGATACTTAAACACTCACTATTGTTGAAGATAAAATAACAATCAGCAGCGAAGATTTAGTGAACAAAAAAAAACCTTTAGAACAGGTGCAAGCAAATCGTCAGCAAAGGTGTCTTTGAAACTTCCACGTTTAGATTTGCATAATGGAGTGCGATGCGCCCTGCAAACGAAACATACAGATAAACATTCCCATTTCATGCCCTCATCACACAACATATAAACAGACACTCCAAACAGGACAGGTGAAGCAGAGGGAAGGAAGGGACACTCACGCTACAATCACAACATCGTCGCCGAAGACCGAGTTCCTATGATAAGCAGCGCTGTCCCCAGCCAAACAAGCGGAAGCCTATTGAAATTTCCACGTTAGTGAAAGCCAAGAAAAATCAATCAGGAAAACAAAACACGGCACAGATTCAAAAAAATTCTCCAAGGAAAAATGAAAACGAAAATCAGCTCGTCGACAAGCTTTGTAATTGTAAGACGCCAGGATCAGCCAAATAGATCAGCTAAGTGCTACTAGAGTCTAAAACAGGAAATTTACAGAAGGAAGATAAAGAAAATTAGCTGACCGAGAGAGCGTATTCATAAGTGTGATCGGAGGAGGAGGAGGAGGAGGAAGGGCGGAGGTGATCGAGAAGGATGCGCTGTCTGTTGATTGCTTTCTCCATGATCGGAAGATGGAAGATACGGAAATCAGGAAACGAAGGAACGGATACGGAGAGATGAATTTGCACGGAATGATCCGCCGAACGGTGTTGGTACGAGAGTGTATATATAGGAGAAGTGTGGAAATGGAGAAAAATGAAGATAAATTTTTGGGGCACGCATTCCTATACATCTATCTCATCTCCTGTCTGTATTTGAGCTGCACGCTCGTAAGCACAGCGCGTGTACTACAATCATATGCCTATTACCTTGAATAATCTCACTTCGGTAACCAATGAATGTCATTGTTGTCATTTGATCCAACAAAACCTAAACCTTTGATTAATTATTGTATGCTTAATCCTTCAAATTTATGGGGTAGACATCAAATCCACTCTTTCTTTCTTCGTCATATTTGATTGTCGGACTTTTAGTTTCAAATCCTTGTTATCGATATACTTTATATAAATTGTAATATACTTTGTATGAATTATATTAATATATGATATATTCATTTGTCCAACAAATATAAGATGATAGATAAACATGTAATGGTATATTCTGTTATGTTTGCTTTACATGTGAATATTCTTTTCATTTGTTTTAACACTAAAATAAATATGTGCTTAACACTTTTTTTAGCTCGCTAATTATTCCACTCAACTAATTAACAGATTAATAAAAAAATTAATTTGAAGGGTCAAATTGATTGAGTAGGATGGTATATTTTTCTCAATAAACGTCAAAGAGTCTCCAAAGACAATTGTTCAGACAAAGGGTGGTACAAGGAGGAGACAAGAACGTATTAAGGTAAAGTGCATTAGCGAGCTTGTCTTGTAAAATAGAGGTATGAATGAAAGCACCATGGTTGGAACTTCACATCTTGCGTAGCTACACGCGCTATTCTAAGATCTTAAATCAATACCGCCACCCGTCACGAATGATGGAAAGAAAGCTTTTCGATTTTATCCGCTTATTTGATGGCATACGTTATGTGATTTAGATACAGTGCATCGGATTACAGCACTAAAACACAAATCAAAAGACCATGCAACCGTTAGATTATATAAATTAGCGATAGTTGCCTAGTTGATGTGGATGAGGCTTCCTACTTGCCATAACCGATGAGGTTTGCAATATTTCCCACTCCCCCATTTCGAGTTCTCCTCTGTACAGTGCACACGATACTTGTGGATGGCCGCCATAACTCATAAGGCCATAGCTAAGGATAAATTATTAAATTTGTATCTTTTGTTCTTCATATGTATCGAGTGGTTGGGTTGAGTTGAATTTGACGATAAAATATTTTTAAAAAAAATTATATATTTGTTAATTGGCTGATGATTGTATTAGTGACACACCCCGCCCTTATATTGATGGTGGGTGGGTGTGAATGAATAATTTTGAATGATTGGTGGGTTTGAGTGGGTTAATAGATTAGTATTGAATGAAATCACTTATATACTCAAATAATAATTATGATGTAAGTGACGAATCACGTTTTACTATTACAGGAGAAAATAAGATTTTTTTTAATAGAAAAAGAGAAAATAAAATAAATCAAGCTACTGAACTTAGGAAGCGGGATAAGATATATCAACCACAAGCGAATCCAAGGAGAAGCCGAGTAGTTCTCCATCTGTGTGTTGGAAACGAAAATTTAAGGGAGGATGAGTTCGAAATTCAAGAGTGATCTTCAACAATTTGTTATAAGAATAAGAAAAATTGAGGTTTTATCATAAAAAGTATAGATTTTGTTAAAAAATCTATATAATATAGATGTGGGTGTATTAGTGGATTATCCGTTATTCAACCTAACCCACCCACTAATTGATGGATAATCAGTTACGCAATGCACACCCATGTTGAAACGGATGAGTTGAATTATTGTGGGTGACCCAACCCAAGATTCATTCCTAATTTTCAACATGAAAATATAAACCGTCAAAACTCAAAATTGATTTGTTGGTAATTGGATAGATTGAACTAGCTGGTTAGTAAGACATTTATAATAAACAATTTTTTTTCTATCTAATAATAAACAAATCTTTTCAGAAAAAGAATCTAATTAAAAAAGAAAGTATGTTATGGAGATAATTGTAGTGAATGACTAATTGTATAATTTCTCATTTTATGGTTAATGTATTTTATTCCCCTTCTTTATGTGTATGATGGCCTCGTTTGGTATAGAGGAAATTATGAGGATTTTGTCAAAACTCAGAGTAACAAACGAACACTTGTTTGTTTAGCTTTAATTGGCCAGTGTTTTACGAAAACACTTTTCCCCTGAGCCCACATTTCCTCTCAAATGTGCCTTTTTCAAATACATGGTGTTGAGGATGTTTTCTTCAAAACTCTGAGTTTTCGTAAACAATGGATATATATTGTCATTATTACCCCCAACTTCCTTTACGGCTATAACGACTATAACAATCGAGGTGGGGAATAAAAGTGAGATATTGGTTTGATTAGCCAAAGCATGTAATATATTATTGCAATTATGTAATGCATATTTGGAAAAACTATATGATTAGCCATGACATATTATAATATATGGTTGTAGATATGTACAAATATTAATTCTTCTTCCCCGATAAATAAAAGGAGTGGTAGGTAGGTGTCGGATTTATTCTCATTTATATTTAGTAAGATATGGTATGAGTATGGTACAATATTAATACGTTCATAGTTTCATACATTGTTTCAACATAGCAATACGTTTAAAATTTCGGCAACAATTAGAAAATATTAAAATTTTAAAATTAAACGGCTACAATAGTACGAGAACGGAAGTTCTAAACGCATATAGTATGTATATGTGTATTATACAAGTATTAAACGAATTTTTGCTAACTAGAAGATGACGAGTCTTGAAATTGGATTTCAAATAAGGGCATCATGGTCATTGCACAATAAATTTCTAACAAAGCGAAAATTGTATTTGAATTACAAACCTCGTTACCAAACAATGTAATTGGAATTACACAATCTCTGATTCCTCAATTCCCAATTTCCACATTTCCCCCATTTTCATTCCCCCATACCAAACGACCCCTTAATGTATTTCATTCCACTCTTTATGTGTAATAGTATTAGAGAATATAGGTTATGATTCCATGAGCCTATAAATAGAGCTTTTATTTATAACATTTTACACACCTCAATAAGAAACTCTAAGAAACTCTTACCCTCTCCATATTCCTTTTGTTCTTGTCTTTCTTTGATTTGAGTTTTATAATACGTTATCAACACGAGGTTTGAATGTGTTGAATTATAGACGTCAACCAAACACATTCTCATCTTAGTACGTTGTGGTGGTGTAATAAGGATGTAAACAGCACACCCAAATATTCTTAGATGAGATGTATTCGGTTCCTGACCAAAAACCATTTGTAAGGGGGAATACTCGTGATAATTTGTTGGTCTGATGCGAATTAATGATGCTGCATGTAAAACATCATGCCCCCAACATGAAATGGGAAGTTTTGCCTTCATTAACAATGGTCTTGCTATTACATGTAAGCGTTTGATTAGAGATTTTGCTAGACCATTTTGTGTATGAACATGTGCTACATGATGTTCAATATCAATTCCAATCAATTCCGACAAACATGTAATAATCAAATTACGAGTATTATGCTTGGCAAAATCAGTTCAACAACTAAAGAGGACCCAAGCTCTAAAAGGCTAGAATAAAATACAGTCATTACTTCAAGAAAATCGCAATAATTGAAATAATATTTGAACGGAATAATTGAAATAATGTTTGGGTTTATTGAACTTACGCAATTCATAAAGTGGTATCCCAATAACAATTAAAGTATAAGGACCAAAATGGACATATTTTAAACAATGGAGGACCGTTTGAGCTTTTGACTGCAACTGATGAGTCTGCGATGTAGCGCCTAGGTGGCAGCCACGTAGGAAGAGGTATTCGTACCTTCAGAGTATCGAAGTGTGATCCTCAAATAAATTATAACATATATAGTAAAATATATCACTTAATAAATGAATATAAATAATTATCTTTTGACTAAAAAAATATTAATAAGATGAAGAAAATGGATACGTCTAAGTGGAGTTGCTCGAGTGATAGAACTTGTGTTTCGTAATTCAGAGGTTTCGGGTTCGAATTCAGTATACTCTATGAAATGGACACCCTTTGTGTTTACTTTATGTCTCATATATTGTATGAACCGAAAATCTCAGTCTACTATAACAAAAAAAAAATCATTGATAACAAATTCCCATTTAATATTAAATATTAAAAAAAATATTCAATTACCAATAACTCGAGGATGTTTTTGTAAAAAAACGATTGATTACATCAACCACTCAAGCTGGCGAACGGATGGCCAAACCGTCAACGCGAGGTGTTGATGGGATGACATCCTATCTAAACCCGACGGCATACTGTTTTAAAGAGACGACATGAGTAATGAAGATGGACGGTCGGGACTGGCAATGATTTGGCAGTGATGGTTGGACTGAAGGACTATCGTTGGACATTCGTGCAGGAAGAATTGAGAAATTAGATTTAAATCTTATGTGTTTAATAGTGGGCTATTAATCCTTTTGTAATAAAAGGGTGGGTTTGGGGTTTAGAATTAGCCATTTTTATAAAAATCCCATAATGTGGAATAATAGATCATCTACATCCTAAAATTAATTAACAATTTTTTTATTGCTAAATCATTAATTTTAGCCATTATTTCATTTGACAATTTCGAACCATCTTCATCTCTAAAAAGTTTTAAAATTTTCTAACATCATTTATATTTTTTAAATAATATTTTTGTATAATTCCTGTTAGATAATTTTAGTTCCTTAATTAACTATATATAAAAACTAGTCTATGCTTCATTACTAATTGATTTACTAATTTAGAAATTTTTCAATTAACAAGCACTCCTTCATCTTTAATTATTGTTTATTGAATATCATATTATCCTTCACACTGCTTAATAATTATTAAACAATTAAGAATGAAAATGCTATAACCTCTATAATTTAATATTTATTTCGTTTTTGGAACCAAATTGAGGGATATAAAATTCTGTAGATAACTACGTTTTAATGGTAAATGCATTAATTGGCATTTAATTCTTTTATATGAGTTTTGAGTTTAAATTTCTTTAACGCGATTAAGTTTCTGGTTTAAAGCAATTATGTCAGTGTAACAACCGCCTCGTAAGAAAAACCCGATGGTTAAAGAAAATGAAAGATGATGACTGTCAAATAACCCATAATTCGGTGGATTCCCAAAAGATGTGAATTCTCAAAAGATGAAGATATGAAATTCCCCTTCTGTGAAGAAACGACAGTAAACACTCCCTAGAAAGAGTAGACATCTCTCTTATTCACTCATAATCAAAATGCATATAAACAACAAGAAAGATGCTGAGTATAGAAAATAGGAAATATAAAAATATTTGGGAAGCCGATAGATATCCAGGTGTCTCGATACTAGCATCATCTCATGCACACTTCCCCCTCTCCCCCCCCCCCCCAACACCAAGTACCAACATTTCTAACTCTTTGAATCCATTATTGCCCTCCCCCCCTGCCCCTAGCCTGCCACACGCACCCCTTCATTATTTATAATATATATATACACACACTAACCTCCCCCTGTACTAGAATTATACTTCCCTCTCCTTTTAATTACAACCCACAATCGGCCACCATGATAGCCACCGCCTCTCTCGCCCTCTCTCCCGGCGGTGTATCTAATGTTACTTATAACAACACTGCTACTCACCCCAAATTCACACCTCTCTCCATCACCTCCAAAATTTCAACTATATACAACCACCTTTCCATAACAACACAACCTCCTCCTCCTCCTCCTCGCTGGACGAAGAAAACAATTCCCCCGCCGGAGCTTCCCGTCGACCAACGCATCCATCATCTCAACGTTCTTCAGAGGCTGGCCGCATCCGCGTTGGATAAAGTGGAAGGTTCAATCATCGACCCATGGGAGAAATCCCACGTGCTGTCCAAGACCATTGATCCAGCGGTCCAAATCTCCGGCAACTTCGCCCCGGTCCATGAGTGTCCCGTTCGGCACGGTTTGCAAGTTGTGGGCCACATCCCTGACTGCCTGCATGGTGTCTACCTCCGTAACGGCGCCAACCCCTTTCACGCCCCCACAGGTGGGCACCACTTGTTCGACGGGGACGGAATGGTCCACGCCCTCACATTGGGCCAGGAAGGATCCGCTAGCTACAGCTGCCGATACACTCGGACCAGCCGTTTCGAGCAAGAATCCGCTTGGGGGAAGCCCATGTTCCCAAAGCCCAATGGGGAGCTTCACGGACACGCCGGCTTGGCTCGGCTCGCTTTATTTATGGCTAGGTCCGGAGCTGGGTTGTTAGACAGTTCGCGTGGGGTTGGGGTGGCCAACGCTGGCCTTGTCTACTTCAATGGTAGGCTGCTGGCTATGTCCGAGGATGATCTCCCTTACCATGTTAGGATCAACGGTGATGGGGATCTGGAGACGATCGGACGGTTCGATTTCGATCATCAGCTGGACTGCCCCATGATCGCTCACCCTAAGGTGGACCCTGTAACAGGAGAGCTGCACTCGTTGAGCTACAACGTGATGGAAAGGCCGTACTTGAAATATTTTAGTTTCCACGCGGACGGGAGGAGAAAGCGACACGTGGACATACCCCTTGAGAAACCGACCATGATTCACGATTTTGCCATGACGGAGAATTTCATCCTCATCCCGGACCATCAGGTCGTGTTTAAGCTGTCTGAAATGGTTAGGGGTGGGTCCCCGGTTATCTACGATAGGAAGAAGAAGTCGAGGTTCGGGGTATTGTCGAGAAACGACGACGAATCAGGAGTTAAATTCATAGAGGTACCTGACTGCTTTTGCTTTCATCTTTACAATGCGTGGGAGGAAGGGGAAGAGATAGTGATACTAGGGTCATGCATGGACCCACCCGATTCGATATTTAACAACGAATCGGGGAGTGATGTCGCAATGCGAACAGAGCTGTCAGAAATTCGGTTGAACCTGAGAACCAAGGAGTCGAGCAGAAAGGCAATAGTGTCAGGGATGAATTTGGAAGTGGGGCAAGTGGACCGTCGGTTATTGGGGAGGAGGAACCGGTTCGTGTACTTGGCGATAGCGGAACCGTGGCCGAAATGCAGCGGGATAGCGAAGGTTGATGTTGAGAGCAAGGAAGTGAGACGGTTCGATTACGGTAAAAGACGGTTTGGCGGAGAGCCGTTTTACGTGCCCAAGAATGCAATAAATAGTAATAGTGACGGGGATGGTGGTGATAGCGGTGAGGGGTATTTGATGGGATTTGTGAGGGATGAAGAGGAAGAGAAGTCGGAGCTTGTGATAGTGGATGCTTCGACAATGGAGCAAGTAGCGGCTGTGGTTCTTCCTGCAAGAGTGCCTTATGGCTTTCATGGCACTTTTGTTTCTCAATATGATTTGACACGACAGTCACCTACCTACCTAGCTAGCTAATTAATTAAAATTAAATTAAAAAATCATCTATTTAAGTTAGGCTAACTTTTTTTGTTTTTTTTAAAGGCCGATTTGGGTATGAAAAATGTACAACGATTATAAATATGTTGAATTAATGAATAAAACTCTTTAAGATTCTTATTTCTAAAGTGACTGATCATCATATAAATACAAAACTATGGTATATTTTTCAACTTTGTACCAAAATTGTCACATATAGTGACCAAATACTACATAAATTGTCATCAATAAGCAAAATATCTGTAATATTTATCTGATGAATGTAAAATATTTTATAATTTAGTCTTTTGTAAGAAAAATGATTCATCAAATAACCGACTATCTGACTTCTTTTGTGTCATGAAATTGTTTTGTCTTTTTCGCTCCTTGTGTGTGTCAGGCCTGTCTTTCTCGTGGTTGAGACTTGTAGTTGCAGGCTGCTCTGCATGCAGATGTTTTGTTTTCTTTTGACTTTCATCTCCTTTTCCTTTGACTCAGGTTTTGATTTAAGCTTCACTAGCTAATTAAATTGTTTCGATTTGAGTTCTTGTAGATTCTGATATTTTAGTTGGCATTTTGTTACGGATGATAAACGTTAGCAGTAACGAACATTTGTTCTATGCAGCGCGCGTCGTAGCTGCCCGAAATTACCATTTTACTTAATTAAAATTTCGAATTGATTATCATCGTAATTTTTGATATAATAATACCTAAAAAAATTCATTTTCAACCAACACACCGTCGTCCCCGAAAACAATAAGATATCAAAATAATAAGAAATGAGTTAGGGGCCGCCGTAAAAAGATTACTCTCGACCGCGTTGTCAGTTACTTCCAGTGGACATCTGTCGAGTCCTGCCTTCGACACGAACATACTACTGTAAACTATTCGTAGGTTCTTGGATCTGGTCATGTCCGCCAGCCCTTTTTCCATGTTTGGTTCGATTCGCTGTTGTTACACATATCAGGCGTGGCTGACAGCTGAGTGCTGGGACTGTAAAACCATTTGATGTTGTCTGGAGTTGACTTTCTGGAAACATTATATGATTAAGGGTAGAGTGGGATTGGGTTGACTATATACCACCATATATATGCAAGTTGGGGACATTAAAACTCAATGTTCCACGGCTGACATTCTCATTAACAAGACTTAAATGAAAAGAAAGTAACTACACACTGAGCTTTCCACGAGCACTAGAACTTGCTTCACTCTTTAAGTTCATACACCCTCAACTATGGAATGCAGCTGACTTCATTTTTATATTGATATGATTGGGAAAATATATATAGGGGAGATAATAATAATTATTTTTAATTGAGATAATGACAACCATGTAGATAATTAATAATGATTTTAAAGTTATTTATTTATTATAAATATATATTCTCTCCTTTTACGCATAAAGGGCTACTGGCGGTTCTTCCTTTTTCAATTTTTTGTTTCCTAGATCATCCTGTTAAGTGAAGCTAATGATTGTACTAGTACAACCAAGTTCAGTAGCCATAAATGTGCAGAACCTGTACTAGTACATATCAACATAGTTAACCTGCTCAGAACCTGTACTAGTAGTATATGTCAACATTATTATACTTCTTCATCATGTGTTGCTATAGCTTGTACTCCCATGTTTGCCATTTCGAATTCTCTCTATCACCTGAAACGCCACAAAGAGGTATAGTTAACTTTGGTACATTCCATTCGAACTAGTTAAGTTTATTTCCCCCAAATTAACTTCCTCGATAATAATTCACTACAAGTAGTACAACACTTTAATTTTGCCACTAGTAAACAGTTTCATTTGAACTAGTTTAGACTCTTGGTGCTGATTTGCAGCTAACATCGAACCATTTACCACTTAAATCCCAGCAACAGTGGTAAATGGATATAATCCACGAAGTTGTTGAACTAGTACAGTACACCACTGTAATGTTTACCTACAACTCAATCTAGTTTACCCTAAACTAGTACAGTGCGACAAATCAATCTGTATATGAAGATATATCCCCACTGTTGCTTGAAGAAGCTACAACAGAGCTGACTCTCCTTTAATTGGACGATGTCATTTCGCTTCTATTTGAGATAGTTAGAAATATTAATTGTTGGGCACGTGTATAGCTCTCGTTGACCCCTTTTTTGCTATAGTTAGTTAATACTGTTTTAACTAGATAATCTCCTTGATCTATATATATTCTAGCTTCAGCCATTTTTTCAAAAATAAAGAATTGAGCTTTTCTCTCAAAACCCTTTTTTCAGATTTCATATGGTATCAGAGCCTTACGACTTTTAGGGTTTCTCAAATATGACTGGAGGTTCAGACGATGGGTCAGATCAGCCGTCGCCGCCTCCTCCTCCGCCACCACTTCCTCTTCCCACACCTCCTCCAACATCAGGCGGTCTCCCCATTGGTATCCCCTTACATCACAATGAAACTATGGTGCAGTCTATTATGGCATTCAAGTTTAATGGTAAGAACTTCACCCCTCTGGTCTAAATCTTTGCGCATAGCGCTTAAGACTCGTAAAAAGCTTGGTTACATTGATGGAAGCCTGCTACCTCATGTGTTAACTGATCCTACTTATGAAGAATGGGACCAAAACAACACCCAAACTATGTTATTCTCCTATCTACAGGGAACAAGGACTGTGAATGAGTATTACACAAATTTGAAGTTCATATGGGGGGAATATGTTCAATACAGATCTATACCTACCTGCGTATGCACTAATGAAACCTGTCCAAAAACTCTTGCTTTGGTTAAAGCAAGAGTTTTCCAGGAAGAAGATTATGTAATGAGGTTTATTAAAAGTCTCAATGAAAACTATGAAGGTGTATGTACCAACCTTCTCATGATGAAACCCATGCCAAGCATCGCTGCAACTTTTAGCTACGTTCTGCAACAAGAAAGGGAGCTTACAACTCTTGAAATGAAAGGGAAAGGTATTGAAAGTATTGCCTTGGCCACTGCAACACAGTACAAAGGAAAGGTGGACATGAGAAGGAACAATTTTGCTCCTAGTAGTCATCTAGTGATCTATTCACATTTTAGATTTTTGGTTTATTTTAGTTTGTCTTTCTGTTTCATGCTAGTCTAGGATAAAATCCTTTGCAAATTTTGATTGACTAACCAGTGAACCAAAGTTGAGTAGTGGAGGCCAAGTAAACTCATGGGAAATCGACTCTTAGGTTATACCTCGAGATATTTGTTTGGTTCTGACAGATGATCAATAACTCCTTCCAAATTCACCATGCATAGTACCTTTTATTCTAGTTGTGAAATGTGTTATGAGATCATAAAAAGACAAGGATAATCCCCTTTATATCTATATGTCTAAGCATAGTATGCATTCATGAACCTATACACTATCCATACTAAATTAATTTAGTTGGTATGTTAGGTATGATCAGATCGGGATGTTACATTCGTTGTTTCCTATGCCACATTATCTTAAGAATACCAGCAATTTTCCTTGAATGTCATTACTCAGGTAGAGCCATGAACTTATGATCATACGAGATCCAAACTAGAATTTAGGCATGAAGGAAGGACTTGCCGAATTAATTGAGAATCAAACATGAGAGGTGGTTCCAGTTCCACATAGATAGAACACAATATGATATAAGTGGATATTTAAGTTTTAAGTATAATTCAGATGGATCAGTGGAGAGGCACAAGGCCCGACTTGTTGTTAAGGGCTACACTCAAAGTCTATGGAGTTGAGTTTTTGGACTTTTTCGCAAGTTGCCAAGATCAATTCGGTCAAGAGTCTTTTAGGAGTTGCATCAGCTAAACGGTGGCATTTGTATCAAATGGGCGTGTCTAATGCTTTTTTACATGGAGATTTGATAGTATATGTGTATATGCGTGTGAAAATCGACCTTAGAAGACTCAGGTTGAACAACTGGTTCAACTCATGCAAGCTAATCGGATTCCAATAGACCAACTTTGACCCATATCTACTAATAAATATACATAAACAAGCAGTAGAGATTGAACTGAAACCTTTATTTATTAAACCTTTGAAACAGGCAAGTCTTGGGATACCATATCCTTAAATAGAAGTCAACAAGGAAAGAGGAGATACAAGTCCAAGTTCTAAAATACATCAAATAGCCGATATCTACGGATATAAAAAACCGACCAGCTCTCTCTCCACCATCAGCTCAAGTACCTGTGACTAAAACACACAGATAAATACGGAAAGACAACACCCATGGGGCCAGTGCTAATCATTGAGTTCCTACACATCATCTAAGGTGGAACTGTGTCCGAAACAAAGAAAGGGAAACATCATAGAAGATATCACATTAATTCCTCAAGTATATACTAGTAATGTGACCCTACCGGTCGGTAATCATACTATCTAGCATCAGCCACCCCTAACATCATGCGGATAGCCTCATAGCGGATCAGGCCATGAAACCACCCTAAACCATGTAAGCAGCACATGTAGGCATACTCGACAAGTATTGAACCTTTCCTTGTATTCCTAAGGGATTCCGCAATTCGGAGGTGGGTGACTGACGCATTCACATCATCATCAACTAATCTATCTAAGCCTAGCTTATCCTGTTCTGAACAGTGAATCACACACAACTGTTCAATCCTTTGGAGCTTCATGCTCCACTTCATTTACACATTTTGTACAGTAAATCACACACTACTGTACAACCTTGAGAGCCCTCGCTCCACATCATCAATCATCTCATGAAGAATCCAATCATAGAATTCCCCAACATCTAACCACAGTTCTTACACTGGACTAAGCAGTAAGTAAACAATGAACCCACATGGGAGAAGTCATTTGGAAAGAGGAACAAAAGAAAAAGAAGAAGCGTAGGGTTCGTTTAAATTTTGTGGTAAAGTTGTGGTATGGCATGTGTTGTGATAAAGTTGACCAGTCAATTAGTTGTAACATTACCACATCACTAATGGTGTTAAAAAAATAAATTATTGCTGGTTAGATTTGTCATAAATTTTAAGTTTAGTTTAGTTTTTGTAGTTTATATAGGTTTGGCTAGATATGTCAATATTTTAACAAATTTAGCTAGCTTTATGTATTAGTCCTTACCATGGCTTAAGTATAAGAGGATAAGTTGAATGTCCTATTGTACTTACCAACATTTTTTTCTGGTAGAAAAGGGACAATTTCTAAGTATTAGAAACGATATTTCTGGTAAGTGGGAAGACAAATACGCATTAGATGATCGGTCTACTCCCTAAGACAATCAGTTATCATGACTCGAAGAAACATGAAAGCTAACATAAAAGCTACGGCCAAGATTTGTGAGATAATCCACGACATAATTAGCCGAACGATAAATGTGCCGAGGGAGACATTCCAATCCAAGTTACAGAGATTCTGAAATTCCAGAGGGATCCCCGCTAAAGTACCAACATCCTCTCCATGCAAAAGGACATTCTGGTGTGCATTAAAAGCTTCTGGATGGATAAACGAGTTAAGCTAGTGGTAGATCATGGTGGGGGTAGTAAATGAAGGGGTAGATTATGGTGGTTTGCCCCAAGTACTCCTTCCTAATACTGACATTCCAAACAACGAATAGCGACCACTCCCTTTCGGGTAATAAGGTCCGTTGTTCGGTGTGGTTTTAAATGCTTAGCAACCTCTTTTCTACTTGAAAAAGGGCTACATTAACTATATTGCCTTGTTTCATTCATAGTTGTACTTGTATTCGCCAGACTACGATCAGGAAACAAAGCAGAGACCCACAACACAGTACTGATGCATGTAAAACAAAGCCACTACAGAAATCCAGACCCACATTAAACAGCTTGGGTTGACAAATAATGCCATGAGTTCAGTCTCCAAGCCCTTTCCAGAAGTGAAACCCCACAATAGACCTCGAAGGTTTGAGATAATGACACAACTACTGAAGTAGTAAACAGCCACAGCAAACTTGAAACCCACAAATGTCTGCGGATGAGATGGACAGAGACAATGAAACTGCTGCTGTTTACCGGTACGAATCCTGACGTTTTGGCTTGGTTTGAAGTATGGCTTCAATCTTCTCCATCACAGCTGGTGTTAGTAGAGGGATGACATCTACAGCCTTCATATTCTCTTGAATCTGTACAGGGAATAAGGCATGGTTTACAACATGTTCTATATGTATATACGAAAAAAGTTCTATGAAAACACGCAAACTTGAAGCTTCTCTAAGGATATGGATCTTTGCTTTCATAGAAAGAAGTAACAAAGTACAGGGTTGAAAACAGAGCTCGTACGATCCTGGTCATGAAGACTAACCTGAGACTCCTTTGTAGCACCAGTAATAACCGACGAGACATTTGGATTGTTAGCACACCATGCGATTGCAAGTTGAGCCATTGGCACACCTAGTTCATCAGCTATTGGCTTAAGCCCGTTAACCTTCTTCAGCACATCATCAACCAGAGATCGGCTGGCAAGGTTCTGAAAGTAGCAAAACAAGGCCTTTTTTAGTCCAAAAGAACCCGAAATGAACAAAAGCAAGTCAAAAACCTAGATGCACCGCCAAGGTTGACATGAAAAAATTGGGAACCAAAACTTCATCCCATTCATAATCACCATTCAACAACTACATCCATCTAAATCTGGACATTGAATCATAACAACTTGAGATTATTCATGGATCTCCATAGACTCAAAGGAGTCAATTAAAATACCAGTGAAGTTCTACCAACATCCTGGAACTTGAGACAAACCAGCAACCGAATGGAGGAGTCCAAAATAAAAAAGAAGTAGGATATATGCAAATAATATTGATCTTGGTCAGCACCGTCATAATGTTTAGTAAATCCAAGTCAACTGTGGAAAACACAAGAAGGCGTCAGAGTTCCAAGGTGACATTACTTTGTAATTTTCCAATGCAAAACGGCTGTCTGGAGGTATATTTCCTTTGTTGTATTTGCCAGTAAGTACTCCAGAAGCCAGTGGACTCCAAGTGGTAAGACCCAGACCATAGTTGGTGTATAGAGGTAGGTACTCAGACTCAACCTACATCCATACAATCTGTTATCAGAGCATAATACAAGTAATTTCTCATTAAACCAAAGAAATCATCAAAATCATCCCTGCAAATCAAGTGAAGACAATGAAAAACACAAATGGAAAGCCTTCCCAAACCAAGGATGGGATCTAACTGGACATAGAAATGCCAGGGGAAACGCTCACCTTGTGCCTAGATAGCATATTATACTCTGGCTGTTCCACGATGGGTCCAACCAAATCTAGCCTCTCAGCAACGCCCCATGCCTCAGTGATCTGCTGTGCTGACCATTCACTGGTTCCCCAGTAAAACGCCCAACCCTTATCAATGACATGATTCATTGCCCTTACTGTTTCCTCAATCGGTGTTGATATGTCTGGCCTGCATCAACAATTATACGGCCACATCAAACCCTAAACCAAGCCTCTCTCATCAGTACATACACCACATATTGTACTCGATGAAAACTACATGAATCGATCTAGACTTATACATGCCAGCCAGTCCAAGTAGCATAAAAAAACATTTGCATACAGTGACCAGAGGAGGGAAAGAAAGATGTTCTTTTAACTTCAACATGACACCAGCATCTTTGAAGCCAAGTCTACAGAGCCTCAAAATGAACAGTGAAATCATATTTCAAGGAAGATTAACAAGAGTCAACGTGCTTCTAGTTGTGGGTAAAGCACTGAATTAACCTCATAAACCAGTTACCATCTGGAGAAATGATCGGAAGGTCTACAAATCAAAGATCCATACAACTAAATCCCTCGTCTAATTAAATCAGAAAATTGAAACCCTACATCAACAAACTGAAGTACACATCTGACGATCACAAATACGGAAAGAAGTAACAAATTGACTTGAGCTGCCAAACCTGTGACAGTAAATCACATCAACGTATTCCATGTCGAGCCTCTTGAGCGAAGCCTTTGTGCCTTCAACGATATGCTTTCTGGAAAGGCCCTTGTCATTGGGACCTTGGCCGCCCCAAAAGATCTTGGTGGACACGACGATATCAGAACGCTTCCAACCAAGCTCCCGGATGGCCTGGCCCATAATCTCCTCAGCGCGGCCATTAGCATAGACCTCGGCGTTGTCGAAGAAGTTGACGCCGCTGTCCCTGCAGCACTGGAGAAGCGACTTAGCCTCCTTCACATCGATCTGATTGCCGAAGGTGACCCAAGCACCGTAGGAAAGCTGGCTGACCTTGAGCCCCGATCGTCCTAGATTTTTGTACTGCATAATTTCTGCCGGCGATTGCGATCAATGAGAGAGAGAAGCAGTTATTCGTTGTTGTTCGTTTGTTTCGGTGCCGAGATGCTTTGGCGTTGTCTCTTACTTTTTGTACCTGAATCTCTAAATCATTTCTAATTTTTTAACTAAACAAAATTTTAAATTGAATAAATTAGGTTAATATTTTTATATAAAAATTAAAATTTATATAAAAATTTGTGTATATTGACGAACTATTCCAATATATATAATAGTATATTTTAATTCACTTAATTTCGGTGGGACAACACCAGATTGTAGTAAAAATTAATGGGTCATTTTTAATTTTTCTAAATATTTATAATACATAATAAAATATTATATGTAAATTTTGATAAATTATATATATATATATATATCTTTATTGTTCGTAAATGAATCTCGATGAGTTATAATTTTTGATAGGGCATTGCTATTATTAAAAATAGAAATAGTAAGTTTGTAAAAATACTGAATCTTTAGTTGATATATATCTAGTATCATAATATTAAACATTCAATTATTTAGCACTTAGACCCGATCAACATAAATATGTAACACTTAGACCCGATAAACATATATATGTAAGAAAATAAACTTGTTTGGACATAGTTGATAGTAAATCCAGATAACTTTGTTATTCTTATGTCAATCTATACGTTTTAACTCTCCAACAAATATGATATATACAGAATAAGAATAAAATATTTAGTTGATGTCACACTTAGACCCGATAATTTATATGAAAAAATTAATATAATGAATAAACTTGATTAGACATGGTTGATAATTAATTCTAATAACCTTGATTAATGGTTGAAATGTAAAAAAAATATGTTTGGTTTTACAAATCTAGTTGTAAGTCGAAGCAGTTTTAGTAGTGAAGAACATGTTGGGATAAATTAACAATTTCTCAATGTTTTTATATCCGAACTGGGAAGTCGATTCGGACAAATAAAAGGTTTAAGGGTCAATGATTAACTGAAAATGGACCATTTAAGACCCGTTTAAATAACCGATATTTGTAGATTAATAAATAAATATAATGTAAATACAAATATAGCAATCAATTTCGTAAATACTCATTATTAGTGTAATTAAGTTTTCAAAATAAGTAAATATAATTAATAGAAATCAAATCAAACCATGTACTTTTTTTATTAGGATGTACACCATTAATGTTATTTTCTTTTTTGTCAGAATACTGTGTAATTTTTCTTTGTAGTTCACGGATTTTAGGGGGTTTTGGTCAGATTTCAATTGAGTCGATCGGTTTTTAGTGTAAAAACACAGTGCGACCTACGGGTCATATTTTTTCGATTTTGTGGACGGCCCGACCCATATACTTTAACCGGTTATGATTTTCACAGGCAGACCCCTCTGACAACACAGCAATTTCTTGTACGTTGGAAACGGTTTTTTTTTAAAATAATTATTTTAATGTAAAACATGTGAAATTTAAATGATTGGTTGGATTTCTAAATTTAAGGAAAAGAATGAAAATGTAAAAAAACTGACGTGGCAAAACTAAAAAAGTGAAAATGTTTAATATATAGTGTTGATCTAAGTTCCTCATAGTGACTAAGTATAGTCGAGTAAAACGTTGAACTCTATATTTTACATACATTATTAGTAACCTAACTTCTTATATTGGGTTGGCTAAAACTTAATAATAAAGATGTTAATTTCGGTAAGATGCAATCTCACTTTTTTATAGAGCGAGATTGATTAATTGTGGTCGAAAAAAATGTTAAATTATATATTTCAAATATATGGTCATCAATCTAACTTCCTATTATGAACGGACTAAAACTTGATATCAAAAACGTTTTACTATCTAATTTTAAACGTATTGCATCAATCGTGGTTCTTTGTAGAGGACCAGCTAAGCATTATCGAGAAAGAATTTGAACCTTATATTGCATGTACATATATCAACATCCGTCTAAGTTTTTATATATATAGTGAATGACACTCTCAACTTTGAGCATATGTTCATCAATTTCACTTCTCTATATAGGACTAATAAAGCATAAATTTCTATTTACCAACCGATCATATTGTAAGATTAGAAGAATTGGGTTGATTCATTTATATTTCATGATTACGAGTGCTTTGAGTTCGAGTCCTATTGTAAATCCACCGCATTCACCAATGTAATGTAACATATAGATAAGCTAGCTAGTAGCCTTTTGATATGTTCTCAAAATGTGTATTTTTCATCAATTTTTTTGTCGTTTCATCGATCTATACACAGATGAGTAAACATCTGCTACGAATCGACAAACAGGTGAGCCTTAAGTACACAAGTTAGGATTCAGAAGAAGTGAAAGCAAGATAGGGAGGGTCCAAAAACAAAGTCCCTGAATAGTAAACTGATAAGATGATGTCCGCCACAAGCGAGACATCCCCATCTTTAGAGACAAGGATTTAACGACAGTTGGTTTTTCTTCTGTCAGAAACACAGTGCGAAGCCTTGATTTGTCTCTGTCTCTTGAAAATCTATACTTTTGTTCATTGGCTCCTTCATAAAGCTCTGTGTTTTGGCCTGCTCATGTGTGTTGCAAATTGAGAGGAGACCTTCCTATCTCCACCCATCTTGTCATTAGAATGTTGACACATCGTACACCACAGCATTTTATCCTATGGTGGGAAGGTCCGCCTGCCCTCTGCTCACGAGTCCAATTCTGGTGCCGATAAGCACCTTGTATTGGCACCGTTCTAAGATAGATTTCTAAGGTTGATTGACCCTTGAATTCTCATATGATTTAAGGATTTAAATTAATTTGGGGCAATATGATTATGCAGTATTTAAATAATTTTGTTGAACCATACCCCACTTATTTCCGGTTATCGAAAAGTTTTCAGATCATTTTTTTGGCGACTCCCACCTCAAATTAATGAAATTTTTTCCACCAATATGATCACCATCATCGATTTTACGTTTTTTGAAATTTTTTATATAGATTTGTATGGCCGGCGGTGGAGACAGCAGCTAGCGTCCTAAAAAATCTAAATTTACTTTTTTGCCCAAGTATCTTCAGCCGTCAGACAAAATTAATTTTTCTGAATGGTTTAGATGGGAGAGGTTGTGGTTATTGGAACCATGCCAATAAGTGATTTATTGGCACCTGATTCGGACTCCTCTGCTCACTTCTTAATCATTCCCTCTTCTATCATTAACACTATTCTGTTTGACTGTTATAAACTATTGTGTTCCAATAATTTAAATTTTGATGAAAGCTTTCGAAAAATGTCTTTTAAGGTTTGCACAACTGGTTGGGTTTTATTTCAGTTGGTTCACTGGTTAATCTATGGTTACTAATTGGAAATTTGGGTAAGTTGAGGTAAATTACCACAACTCCTTTATCAAATGGCTGGTTAAAAATTGAATCGAGTGCAGACTTCAGATTATTTAGTTGTTGTAAATTAAGCTAACAGGTGGAACTGGGTTGAATCTACTGTAACTTGGACCATATTCACTTTGATTTAGTGATAGCAGATTACATAGTAGCAATATTACACTGAGAGAGAAAAAACTCCAAAGCCTGGAGAAACACTCAGTAACTCGTCCACTACATATACATCTACCAGTACTGCTAAGTCCAGAAAAAAACCGAGACTCAAAAATCAGGACCAAGAGAAGTCTTTGTTCCAGTTAACTTCATCGCTGCTGAAATAGAAGCCATCCTCTCTAACCAACCACGAGCACTTCCTCGTAGGGCTGCATCGCTGAACATCCCTAGGAACCTTAAAAGCGTCGAACTTCCTCCTCCTGGCATCCCACTTCATGGTACACAAGAAAATGTTGCTGCCCCAGAACTTGGTCCGGAGGCTCCAGCCGAAGTCTTCGCCTTCCTGAAGGGCTCGACCTCCAAGATCATTGTCACCGGATGAGCACCATATGACTAGGGGAAGGGATGAGTTGTTGGTGAAGCCGTTGATGACACGAACATCGTAATCTAGCTGCATCCAGAAGTACTGCTGTCGGTCGTCGTAAGCTGAGAAGAAGATGATCCCCACTGTAAGGCAGAGGAAGAGAAGAAGCATTTTCTTGGTGATTCTCATGGTATGTTATCAGAGGAGTCTTTGTTTTCTGTGTGGCTTAGGGGTGTTTGTTTCTCTGCTGTGGCTCCCTGCAACTTAATATAAGAGTCTGCGCTACTTTTAAAGGGAAGGGTACTTACGGCTAAATTGGGTTTCGTTTGGTAGGGTCTTATGCAACAGTATGTAACTGAAAAAAAGCATGCTATTGGAAGGTGGAGCCCTCCTCCGATCGATTTTCTAATGATCAATGTTGATCTTCTTCGATCATACCTGCGCAATCATTCACGTCGGTTTCAAAAATTTCTCGTTGTTGAGAGATGTTGGGTTACTCAAGATCATACCGGCGTCATGGCATCTTTCAAGGGGATTCACAGACTATCATCACTAAGCTGAGAGATCGAGTTTTTAATGATGTCTCCCACGGTGCCGTGAGATTTTGAGTTTCTCTTATGGTTTCATTAGATGTAGTTTTTTTGTAAAATGAGAGATTGTTAATGTATATTGAATAATGACTTTGTTTGGTAAATTAAAACTTTTTCAAATGATAAGTGTTTTCACTTGAAACTATTACAAACTTTTGTCCCTTAATGACTCGTTAAATCCTAGAGCTTTTGGGGAAATATATCGGATAATGTTTCGGAAGACGTGGTGAATGAATAACGCAACTTGGCAAAAATCAAGCCAAGATAAAAGCACATCTTAATCTAATGATTAGCTTCCAACAGAACATATGATTAGCTTCCAATTTTTCTTCTAATTAGTTTACATGTTGCTTAAAGTTAGCTTCAATGGGCTTCCACTACTTCTCAGATAATATATTTTATTTTATGGGGTGTCCTAAAATGATTTTAGGGTTAGCCTCTTTTTCTCCAGGGTACTTGGCCACTAGTTTGTACAAGTGGAACCATAAGTAAATTTGATTTTTTTTTATAATTAATTTGATTTCTACTCTTAGTCATGCCAACGTCACCAAATGTGTATAGTAAATGAATATTTACTTCATACGGTCATACACCAACTATATGTTACATTGTAAATTTTGAAACAAAGAAACAAAACTGGCATGTTTGGCATCAGGAGCAAAATCCATCAAACTATATAACAAAAATACATCAGGAGCAAAATCCATCAAATGGTACTTATGTTTGGCATCTAATGAATATTAACTATCAAAATATTTTTCGAGCTCATTTATTTTACGGGTAGTTTGGATGAGTTATTTGGGTGAAATATTTTAGCCCAAGTACCTTAATGTAAGTTATTTGAGTAAAAATAACTCGTTTAACATATCAAAAAAATATGTGGTATTTCAAATACTTGATTAAATACTCTAAAATATATTTGAATACTCCAAAATATATCACACAAAATAACTCATGGAAACAACGGGTTAATAACACCCATCTCTTTTCCAATTCATCCTACCACAGGATATAATAATATTTCTTTTTGAAGAACTGGAAAACACTGAAAGTGATAGACTTATCATGGTTACATAATCATGGCTGCTCGGCCCTTTGCAAGTTGGCAGCAATTTGTTGAGGCTCGAAAAAGATTATAGCGGCCAAGTGGGTAATAGTCTAATGGGCAATTGGGCATAGCATGGCCTGTTTTTGAAACAGTTTAGGCACCATTCCATTGAGTTGAGGCACAATCTATCCATCTCCTGACCATCATTTTGTTTTCCTTTTTAAGATATCTATCCATTATTCTATGACTACATTTGTGACTCTCTCATCAACTTTCTTGATTTGATTCTGCAATCTAATACTATAACATATATAATACTAATCAAGTGTAAAATCCAGTCCTATCTTTTTGAACAAATCTCAGTAGTTTATTTCCCCATCTCCAGTACTGTTTGGCGTCCAGAAAACGACAACTGCATCGTCGTTGTGGGTGGAACAAAATGTCACATCCTTGAGAGTTAGTTGTTCAGTTAGTTTTTCAATTTCACTCGGACATTTCAAAAATTACTTCAAATTCAACTATTTAATTAATCCACCTCCATCCCCACATTTTTAGTTGAGATGGAAGATTGGGTGACATTTTTTTAACAATTGTTAGAGATATTTTCATTTTTTATTTTTTAGCAATTATTGAAGTGAGATAAAAAATGGAATGACACTCTTTTAGTAATTGTTAAGAATACATGAGTAATTACTAATTTAAAACTTTTGTTAGAAATTACTAAATTAGAAATTTTATTAACAATGTCATATAAATATTTAAATAAAGTTAATTTTGTAAGAATAAATTAATAAAAGAATAGATATATTATAATGTAGGTTTTACTAATAAAAATTGTTAAAGAATTTATAAAAATAGAGGTATTCCGAGATTGTTGAATGAGTTCATTATTAATTTTGTTAATGTGGTGATAAAGTTTTTATTAAAAATTGCTAAAATATTTTTCGATAAAGATGGTCTTTACGCTCCATTGTCTGTTAATTGCGAAAATATGTGGGAAAAAGAATGCGTTTCGAGTGACGTAAATATCCACTAAAAATGAATATCTGACAACTGTAATTTGTAAGTTTCAGTTCAAGTGTTGAATGAACTCCATTGATGAAAATAACAACACAACGGTTGATGGCCAAACATAACAGAGGATATAACGAGATGCTAGGCTGTCAAATTCAACTCTACGCAATGGAATGGTAAGGAGAAATTAGGCGTACCTGAAATTTCATTTGAACAAGGTGGAAAAACAACTTGCCGTCAAGATAATCCTCTCTCTGAAAACGAAGTTGCAAGGTAGATCTAACCTTCAACTACTGTCAGCCAAGCCTGATAGATTTGAGATCACATCTTCAAGACGAGAATATTGAGTTAGAATCTTCTCTTGAAGTTCAGTGGAATCAACAAGATTCTCATGCCACTGAGAAAGACCGTCGCCAATAACCTTTAGACCATCCTGCAGCAACTCTACTCCTCTGCTGATACCATCGGGGAGCTTTCTTCTCTTCCTGCATTGACCTTCTACTTCGATCCCCAAGGCATCAGATTCTGCATCCTCTTCTATGTGCATCTCACGCATTCTCGCAACTATTTCTCTCAGTATGGTTCCTTCCTTCACAAGCAACTCATGCTGCTGGGAGCTGACTGCAATCGTTAATACTGCGTCTTCCTTGTCCAGGACTGCCTTCATTGCAGACATAAACCTATCCTCGGATGCTTCACTTGCTGACATGGCATCATATGAAAGGGCTGCATCTGGTGGAACAAATCTCCAGAGCGCAGTGCAAGACGTACGACCGGCAAAGTGTCCAAATGATGCAATTGCAAGGTGAGCAACTGCCCAATTCCGTTCCCTCAGCAGCATTTTGTATAATTCCCACACTGCATTGCTCTTTGCGCAATCATCATCTTCTGACAGCTGCATCTGTCCAAGTCCTTCCATGAAGAGTGCCAAATGTGGTTTGCACTGGTGCAACTGAGAATCTGAGGCTGCCTCCACTGAGATGAATAGGCTGTGAAGTTCCATGACGACTTTCTCCATCTCATCAGATTGATAAAGGTGCTTCATCTCTGCCACGATTTCCAATGCTACACTCAAGAGCTTAAAGCATTGTTCCTTCGTTGACTTCTCTTTAGGATTCTTCAAGTTCTGGATAATTTTAGTTAGAAACTTCAGGGTCTTCATGTCAACGTCGGATATGCTGACCTGGCTACAAGAAGGACAAGTTCACTTAATATTTATGGATAACAACGACTGAATCATAGCGATACATTTTGCACAGCATGTATGAAAATGAAATTATCTCGAATCTTGAGAAGGCTATTCACTGTAAACACTTTATATGCAAAGAATTGAAAGGTTACTTACTGCGACTGCATGGAAGCACATATAGCAAAAACTGGAGATCCAAAAGCATTAGAGTGGCTAACTTGCAGCTGTCTTTCATTAAATTTCTCTATGAAGCCGAAATAATCTATCATAATTTTCTGCTTAGCCGTCGTTCTTATGTCCTCTGGCAGCATATTTAGAGGAAAACCTTCCAAGAGCAGTGCTGAATATATTATCATCGATGATTGTGATTCATCATTGTCAACAATAAACCTGTAAATGTGGTCTACAGTAGAAGCTTTACCATTTGTAAGAACCAAACAGATTGCCTTTGCCATCTTTCTCAGTGGAGAAGTAGGAAAGATAATCGATGCAGGATCAGCTGTCAGCTTCATCATGACACAGAGTTCATAAGTAAGAGCTTTTCCGAATTCTGCTTCAGCATAACGAACTAAAAAGCATAACATTTCCATTATGATTTCCCAGCAAAGAAAATGAGGATGAAAAATATTCTCAAGCAAGAAATCCTGCAATTCCTCCCACGCAATACTTGATGACAAAACGATCATAAAAGCCTTTAGAGAATCCACCAGAGCTGCAAACATGGGCTGCCAAACAATTTCCAGCTTTTGCCCAAAATCATGTAGTACAGGAATTTGCAAAGCAAGAACATAAGAATATATATCCACGTTGACCATAACATCTAAGACCCATCCAAGTTTTCTAGTAAGTTTCATCTTCACGTCTTCTTCAAATCCAGCAGACTGGCTAAGCACAGCTTGGAATAATGCAACGCGGCCAAGTAACAACAATACGGACCTAGGAACATCTTCACAACTGACAGAAAAGATTTCAATCATTGAACCTGTGTTGTAACAAGTACTTGAATCCCTTTGCAGTGAAACAGAGACGCATTCATCAGCGAAAAGCCAGTTCAAAACTTCATCCTTGAGGTCTTGGTTCACTTCAGATGAACACAATATAGAAGTCAGAAGATCCATGGATGTCTTATCCAATAGTTCTGAGCAGACTTGACTAGCATTTTTCAAATTTTCCTGGTAGCTTAGTGAAATCCTAAAGGTTGAGATAATTAGGATGCAGATCATTAACTCTCTGTATACCAAACATGCTTGGCATGGGTACAGTAATGATATCTTAACTGCATTGATAAGGTAAAACTTCACTGGAATAAAAGTCCTTCTGGATTCAGCAACAGAAACGGTTTCTTTGGTAGAAGACCAGGCCTGAGTTGCAGATTTAAGATGCTCGCTTACCAATGATGTTAACGTTCTAATAATATCTTGCACACTTACTTTCTGCAATATTACTTCCTTGCCCAACTGAAGCAGAGTAACGACACCTTTCCATGACATATTGAGAATGGTGACCAGACTTCCACCATCACTTGCAGCTAGACTCCCTAGCTCACACAGTCCTTCAACCATAAATTTTGTTATATTTGCAACATGATTCTTAACGCTGACCCCTTCTGATGCTATGGCACTAGCATCTTTAAGCCTTCCATCACAGAGATTCTCATTCATAATTTTGAAATACCCCTTGCAAAAATTCATCAAAGCACCAACCGCTGTTTGAGCAACCTTCAGCAATTCTGGACCCAAGGAATTCATTCTCTGCTCGGCCCAATGAAAAAGCCATTTAGCAAAAGGCACTGACAGAGTTCTGAAATAGCAAATAATTGCAACGACTATCTATGTTTTAATATTCTGGCGTCCTATAAGCCTAACTAGATCTATGCATGCCTATATAGCATCTTTAAAGCCGAAGTCCAGTATGTAAATGTTTACGGAATGGCACGACAATTGACATGAAGAAACAGATATAATATTTCAAAATTATATAGCAAAACTATCTAGATAATAGGTGATGGTAAGAGATCAACAGTCACTAATAGCTTGACATCCTAGAGTTTAGAATGCCAGTGTGTTAGGCTGACCATAGAGATGGAATACAGCCAAAACGTGCAATTTAGATCAAGTTTGCGGCAAGGATAGAAAAAGACAGACTGGAAACGGAGTCTGCAAAAAGTCAGTGAGAGCGATACATTAGTCCGCAAGTCCTCTTTGCATCTATTTACCGGGGATAAGATTGATTAATTTCACAGAATTGGTGCCCAAAATGAAGTGAAGATAGAACTAAAGATGCAAATATGAATTCTCTAAACGCAAAACCTACAACATATGTAATACTTCTTGATGTGACAATCAAAGTAACTCCAACTTCGCAGAAAAAAGTATCTATAGAAAAGGACGGGGTACCTTAATCTCTGGTATAACATCCTTTATCAGATTTAGCACTTCTCGGATGAAGTTCTCAACAATAACTACTGATTCCTTGCTGCTCAGGAGGGGATTTCTTGTTAGACATATTATGTTAACAGTAGCCAGGCCCAGGAACTCCAAAAGAAGCTGCAAAAAGTATGTATTACATGGGACGAAGAGAAGAGAACTATAGAGGCATAGAACATTGATTCACAACTTCACGCCGCCAATAAATCAAACATGCACTCCTGTGAACCAATATTTGATGAAACTGGATCATGTCCTTTACCTCATTTAGTGTACTCAAACTATACCTTGTCCAATAGTAATTAGGTAAAACAGTACATCATTTAAGCTCTACTCCAAAGATTAAAACAAACCAATTGACAGCAAATGACATCAGGATCTATGATATGTTAGACATTAAATTTGGTAATTGATCCTTGATAGTGGAGAATGAGACTAAGATACCGTCTCTTTGACATACTAGAGAAACAAAATGAACAATAACACATATTAGTCAAACAAAAGAACTTCATGTCTCTGGAAACCTGGAAAAAGAGGTGGCAGTGTTCTTCCTCTTGAGACTCGTTTGTAGACATGAGAGTCATCTTCAAATGCTTTCCACACCATGAGCTGGCCTAGTAAATGCAGTATACCAGTAACAAACCAAGACATAACTTTAAGTGTCAAAACAGGAAATGATTCGACAATATTTCTAACAGTAGCCTACCTTGGTAGCAAGAGCAAGAAACTCTGGCATACATTCAGATGAATCTGAACCTACGAATTTGGTGGCTACATGTACAATGGTTTTATTCAACACACACTGCGACGCATCCAAGCAAGTGTAGTCCTCCCAAAATGTCTGCCAGATCATTAAGGAACTCGCAAAATCTCATAACTAGCTTTAACAAACCAACAAAGTGTGGAGAATATAGTAGCATGATTGAAACCCAACCAACAACCACAACGAACCCATGCCAAGTTGATCTTAAAAGTCTCTCAGGCTTGTAAATATCACTAGCTACTTGCATCTCTTACAGCACACGTGAAATAAAAGACTAGTTCGTTTAACCTAGAAGGACTAACTGAGAAGATAAACAGAAGAATCGGATACAGATAGGCATTCAACCAGAGAGGCCAACTCGGATTTCCCACGTAAGTCCAAGCCTTCGAGCTGAGCAAGCAGTTGAATCCTCTTCTCCGCGACCTGCGATGTATCGGAACCAGAATGCTCAGAAATGTGAACATAGCTTAGTACAATTGCCGGACAGACTTAGAAGGATCTTACATCGGAGGATTTAATGGCTTCTATTAGGCTCTGCAAGTCGCCACCGCCCGCGCTCCCACTCTCCATCTTAGCTTTCTCTTCCGTATTTCTTTGATCCGTTTCCTTCTACAACTCTGTGTGTTCAGTTTGAATTTTGGCAGGAATTGATGATGTTTAGGACTCGTGAGAGGGGTTCGAAATTTTTTGTGCGTTTATTTCCCGCCTTAAACTGAAAAATGAATGGCCGTCGAAGCGATGGAGACCTCCACTGGACCACAGTTGACACCTCGTCGTGTCTTCGACGATAAGCACGGCCAATTTAGGGCTGTTACGAGCCACCGGTCCGTGTTTTACCCAATAAATCTTTTGAAATAAGCGATATTCTTTATTAATATTGTGCTGACAGGCACATAATTTAAATAACATTAATAAGTTATTTGTGAGGTGTGTATACAACTTAGATCGTCGAGCTAGCTCGTACGCGACCTCATTACTTTATCTCTTAATACGTTGAAATAAAAAAAAAGTTCAAACTCAAATTAAACCTCTACACATATAAATGATAACCTCAAATTCAGATTATTCACTCTCCACCCCCACTAATGCATGCATGATGTTCTGAAAGTCTCCCTCAAATATGACCTGTTGCCCTAATGAAATACACCACCGGATAGCCTCCAACAATACAACGGCCTCACTAGAGTTGACCGACCATGCGCCCTCTCGTATCATCATCTTGTGATGCAGCATTATACCTGTGGTATCCCGAATTGTCATGCCCAAACCCATCCTGCATTTATCAACGTTGCATTTCAACGTACCAGCTGGAGGAGGGTACGGCTTGGGGCTCCGAGTCAAAGGCGAGTTAGGAGTCTTCCCCGCTAGCCACTTAGGGCACGGCTTGGGGCTCCGAGTCAACGGCGAGTTAGGAGTCTTCGCCGCTAGCCAATCCTGCAAGTGACGTTGACCCTCTTTTACAAGAAGCCCCGCGGGGCACTGTTTTTTATTCCACATTCGATTGTTCCTTTCCCGCCAAATGCACCATAGTCCAACCGCAAGAGTTTGACCAAACAAACACTGATTTGATATTAAATTCCACAACCACGAGTGCAACTCATCTTCCGTGTCCGCCGCAGTCTTCACCTTGGTGGCAATTCCCAGCACTTGTCGGCACTGTTCGCAAAAGGACATTCGATGAATAGATGCCAACCTTCCTTGTAGCCTTGCAAGCACACCCCGCAAGTCCCCCAGTATTTTTATACCTTTCCGCCGAATACGACCTCTAGTGGGTACTACATCATGTGCAAGATTTCATAAGAGGTGTTTTTGCTTTGGTGGTAGTTGCAAGTTCCAAAGCGTCCACCATTCGCCAGGTACATGGTGATTCGAGCGATCAACCTTTGTCATCTATGTTATTCGTGCAGCAGCTGGATTTTCTCATAGTTCCTCAAAGGATAACCCAAGCAAGACCTTTCGTCCATAGCTGATCTTACTTTTTAATATGATTTTATTAGTAGATTATTTGGTTAATTGCAGAGTTGATGAAGGCATCGTCGTGGTCCTTGTTGAAGCTCACGAAAGCCCATGCAAAGAGGAAGACCCATCAACAAATCATATGACGAAGGATGTTCATCGTGGATCTCACTATTGTATATAAATTGAGCCCTTGGATGTACTGGAGAATAGGAACAATCACAATACTTCACTAAAAATAATGATAATGCGAACATAAATAAACCCTCGTCCTCCCCGGACTGCAACAGGATTCTGATTCAAAAACTAAACTAGCTAGCATGGACACACACTTTTATTTCTTCTCTCGATGGAACCGACAGACTACACATACTAATTAACAATCAATACCCCCAAACGATCGAACGGCTTATTTAATCCAACAACAACAGACGACACAGTGGGTTGACCGATCGACAACAGTCGATTTGCGACGACACAATGGATTAAGGACATGGGAGAAGGCCACCGGCGCCACCTAGGCCACCGACACCACCGTAGAGTATTTTACCAAGCACAGGGAATCCACCCACCACTCCAGCGTACCCACCCACCCCACCGTATCCCCCAACTCCCCCGTACAGGAAATGCTTCTTGTCGTCAACCCCACTCATCATCACACGACTACCTGCAGGTGCCAGGTGGTCATACGTTTCGATGACGGCACTGGCAGCACTACTACTACGGCCGGCCTTTGGTATGCACGGAAGAAACGTCTTCTGCTCCCCCACTTCATCGCCGCGGCCAGTGGTAGGCGAGGGACGTGCGTTTGCATGTACTAGCAGTGATGCCATTACAACAACAAGGACAAAGATGAAGCAACGGCTCGCCATATCGATCTAATGTATGGTCTGTTAATTTAATTATTTATCCGCTCTCCTTACGGATTTAACCTTTTGGTTTAAGTTGGTCTCTGTGTGTGTATATATAGGAAGGGTAAAGGTTGGTAGCGGTTGAGATGATAATAAATATGCATGCATGCACGGGGACATATGGGGCTGCATGAATCGATCTGCTATACAGTAAATGAGAATGCGACGATACTGCTTTAGTTTCTGCATTGCATGCCGCCAAAAATTTGTTTAAAAGTGTTCCAATCGTCTTCTTAGGGAAATAAATTTTGGAGATGGAAATTAGTGGACCTACTGCTGATGATGATCATAAAAGGTGAGATCGGTATCAGTATTAATTGTTGTGTAATGCATGTATATGGTCAGGTTTGCATGTCGTGGGATTAGTCCGGGCGGGCGGGCGACAGCTCATCTAAACTGTAAGCACTATATATGATGATCAGTATCGTGTATATAAATGTTATCTATTTATAAATAGAGATTATATTACTTCTACTTCTCTGTTTTATCAACTTGTTAAATGTCTCTTTTTGTTACTCCATCCGTTGTTTTGCCGTTATTTCTTACCTAATCAACATTATCAAACATCATATAATACGTGGCTAATTCACCGTATTATATAGAATGATCGACGTTTAAAAAAAAGAGTAATCAGGTTAGTAACCTGAAATCAAATAAAACTGAAACCATCTTGACACGGCTTGTCGGTCATCCAATGGCGTTTGTGGGTTCAATTCAAAAGATTCAGAAAAAGGTTTCCCATTTTTCAAATAGACTGCTCGGATCTCGTTGTGGATTGGAGATAACGATTCGATCTGATTGCGGCTCTGTTTGGTTTTCACTGCTCTCGGTTTGATTCTCGTTGTTTTGGATTTGGTGGCGGCCGTTTTTAGATCCATGCAGCTGAAGTCGCGGTGGCGAGTAAGGTTTACTTGGGACAGCTATTGGAGGACCGGTTCGACTCGAATATGAAGACCAGAGACAATGGGTTCAGGCTGGTTTACTTGGGGCAGATGTTCGAGGGGAAGATCGCCGCTGTGAAGTTCGTCTCAGAATCTCGTGTTGTCTTGAAATCCCTGTAACTTTTGTCAAAATAAAGCTGTGTAAGTAAACGTTTTACTTTTTTAGGTCCACTGAAAGAAAGCTCGCAGCTTTGCGTTTGCAAATCACACAATAGAAACCTAGAGCTGTCAAATGGGCGGTTTGGGTGGGCTACGGGTCGGGTTAGTTGGGTTATGTGTTATTCGATTACGGGTTATATAGGTCGCGGGTTCGCGGGTCATGGATTTGTCGGGCCACGGGTTTTCGGATTACGGGTTCATTGGATCACGGGTTCACAGAATCACAGGTTCATCGAGTTTCGTGCCAGGCGGATCACGAGTTGGCTCGGATGCCGATCAGGCCATCAATGTACAATCAATTTACAAAATATAACACATAAATTTTATTTAGATAATAAAAATTAGAATTTAGATTCAATAATCATTTTCATATTTTGTTTTATTTAAATTTAACAAAATTCTAGATTATAAATTGAAATTTTAATTATAGGATTACGAAATTGATGATGAAAACAAAGGAAAAAAAACCCTCCAATTTTGATGGTTATTTTATTATTATGATTTTTCATTCTTGTTCATTTTTAGAATTTATTATTTTTATTTATTGTGTCTTTTCTTCTCTAATTATTTGTTCTAAGTCAACAAAATTTGGTTAGTTCCTATTATTTATTTTGTTAATGTTAATAACTAAACAATAAACATAATATAAAGTTGGATTCAACTACCCAACTTCAGAGGGGCAGTATCTCAATTTAGTTTTTAGTCTATATTATTAATATTGAATGTGTTTATATAAGCTAATTGATATTATCTGCTTCTTTTGAAGAAATATGATTCTCAACTTACGAGTGAGCATTGAGCAAAAATATCATACTGTCTTGAATACAAAAAATTTGCTTTTATGAATATTTATTTAAAATGAACTAATTATTTTTGAAGCAAATACCATCGAACTAATTTGAGATTATGAAATAATTATATATTATAACTTAGGATAAACTGTACTTGGAAGAGAATTTCATACTTTGTCGGATGATAAGACGGGTTAAACAGGGGCAAGGCGAGTCGCGGGTTAGTCAGGTTACAGGTTGTCGGGTTATGGGTAAATCGGATTACAGGTTAATTGGGTCCCGGGATAATCAAATTACAGGTTAATCGGGTCACAGGTTCATCGGTTCACGAGCTAGGCGGGTTTCAAATTATTGACTTTTTAATCAAATGAGTTACGGATCGAACTGAGCTGAACAGATTGAACGAGCTTGTAGGACCGGATCCGTTTTTGCCCGCTCAAACCGTAAAGTTGTAGCAGTTAAAGTGGTAGCACACTAGCACTGCAGTCAAGGCACCTCGGAACTCAACTGCCTCCATAAACACCAAAGGATATCCAAAAGCTTAGCTTAACCAAAAAAAAAATTACCCAAAAGCTTTCCTTCCAAGTTTCCCAACTATGGTTAAAATATAAAAGGAACCATTTACGTTAAACACCCCCATGATGTATTGTTTGATAGACACAACATCATGGCTCCCACCCAGTTAAGAAATAAGAAATGAGAATTCAATTCAATGCAGGTGAGTCAATGTGTTCCCAATGAGATTTGGATTGGATTCCTTGTCAACTTTTTCTCTGACTGCCTTTTTATCCCAACAGAGTCTTCTTTCTTGCTTTCTATCCATCCTAGATATGCTGCAAATGTTTACTGAATCTGTAACTGGTAATATGGTAATTGTTCAGCAGCAACCAGCTATTTGGGAGTTTGAAGTAGAACAGCATAGTTGTCAAGTACCGTGAAGAAAGAAAGAAATCGTTTGAGCCCTCTCTATATTACAGAAAACAGCCTGCTGTTTCTTTTTATCCTCCCACAAAGCACAAGCATCCTACAACTTACAACAATAACACCACTATGGAAAACACTATTAAGGACCGATCATATTTTCAAACTTACATAAGTAAAGAGACCACCTTCTCAGAAGAAGAAGAAATAAATTAAAGCACTCAATGAAACTTGTTTATGGTCATTTCATGACGATGAGTAAAGCAGAGATGAAGCTGAGAAGCTTGAGTTATTACTCTTCGGAAACAGACTTCTTGCTGCAGAGGTTACCCCTGTTGCAGCCTCACCATTACCTGAATTTCTATTCCCTTGATCTTTGTTGCTGTTGCTGGTGGTAGTACTTGGTGCTGCTGCTTGTGGAGATCCTTTTAGAAGAGCATCGACCTTGGCGTACTCTTCTCTCTCATGTCTGATCTCCTTCAACATCGCCGCAACATCTTTCATTGTTGGTCTTTCATCAGGGGTGGAATTTACACACAACAATGCCACTCCCAATGCCTGCATCATTTCCTCAACTTCTGGTTTTGGTCTGGTTAACAGGCTTTGGTCCAGCACTTCCATTCCTCCTCTTCTTTCTCTAACCCAGTCAACTAGATGGAGACCTTCAGGAATTGTTGGATCAATCGGTTGCTTCCCGGTTAAGACTTCTAATACCACCACCCCATAGCTGTAAACATCACTTTTCTCTGTGATTTTCAGCATGTGCCCATATTCTGATCACAGCATAGATATTAAATTAGTTGACTTGGTTTGAAAAATAAAGTAAGAAAGCAACTGAACTTACCAGGAGCAATGTAACCGTATGAGCCAGCAATTGTGTTGGATGATCTGGCAAAATCGCCATCGTCTACCAGCTTGGCAAGGCCGAAATCAGCAATGTAAGGCTCGAATTCGAGACCAATGAGAATGTTATTAGCCTTGATGTCTCTGTGGACAATAGGGGGGATACAATCATGGTGCAAATAAGATAGTCCTTGTGCAGCTCCCAACAGGATTTGATACCTCAAGTCCCATTCTAGTGCATGTCCTGTCCTCTCATGGAGAAGAGCCCCAAGGCTTCCATTTGGCATGTAATCATACATCAGAAGCCTTGTGCTACGATTCCAACAACATCCCAAGAACCTCACGATGTTCTTGTGCCTGATAGAGCCGAGTGTTTTCACTTCGGTTGAAAACGAATCACGAACACCACCACCACCTCCTTTCTCACCATTGGCTGCTGCTGCCATTGTGTTTGGCCACAGCTTCTTCACAGCTATGACTTCACCGTTGTCCATGTCAGCACGGTACACGATTCCGGAGCATCCTTTCCCAATCACATTGGTGTCCACGAGACACCGCAGGACTTGATCAACTGAGATGTTCATCTTCTGGAATGGGGTGAACTGCCAAGGCCATGAATCCCCTAGTTCAGATTCATCATCACCGTCTCGTATGGCTCTACGAGCACGAACTATTGCCATTGTCCCCATAATCACCATTGCCACCGTCAGGGCGATGAGCAAACCTATTGCAATCTTAAGCCTCCGCGATCTCCTCGCTTCGTTACCAGGAAGTCCCGCCTTGCCAACCCCAGTAGTCAAGAAACAAGAGTCGTGGATTGTGGAACAGAGTCCTCTGTTCCCTGTCAAATCTGCTGGAGCTAGCTGCCTGAAGAGCTTATTATCAGGAAGATAGCCAGTGAAATTATTGTAAGAAATGTTGAGGGACACAAGATTTTCAAGATCTGCAAGTGGATCTAATTGACCCTCAAACAAGTTACGAGAAAGGTCTAGTATTGAAAGCTTAGTGAGTGCAGACATCTGAGGTGGGATAGGGCCTCTAAGTTGATTACTACTGAGGTTGAGAGCAATCTCAAGTGCTTCAATCTGACACAGCTCCACAGGGAAGTTCCCACTGAGCTGATTTCCACCAAGGTCAAGCAATTGCAGACTGGAACACAAGCCAAGTGAAGAAGGTATCATCCCAGATAAGGAATTCCTGCTCATTATAAGCTTGTTCAGTGACAGCAACCGGCCCAAGCTTGCGGGTATCTGACCTGACAACTGATTACCAGAAACATCCAAGACTTGTAATCCAGTCAATGATGAGATGGTGTTAGGAAGGGACCCTTGTATGACATTGTTGCTGAGGTCAATCATTTGCAGCTCCGAGCAGCTTCCAATCTCGTTAGGGATCGAACCGGATAACCTGTTTCGGGACAGGTCAAGAAAGTTCAAGCTCTGGAGAACACCAATCTCCTTAGGAATGGAACCAGCAATCCTGTTACCCGCCAGCCTCAAACGCACAAGAGAGCTACAGTTGCCAACCTCGGGAGGGATGGAACCAGAAATGTCATTTGCAATCAGCAGAAGTTTGGTGAGGTTTTGAAGCTGGAACAGACCAGGAGGAATGGTACCAGTGAGGGAATTGTGAGACAAGTCCACAGATTGGAGGTCAGCGCAAGTAGCAAGAGTGGAAGGAATGCTTCCTTCAAGCTGGTTTTGCCATGCAAACAACACGTTGAGCTTAGATAACATCCCGAGCTCCGGAGGAATCAAACCGGAGATCTGATTAGTATCAAGCTGCAACTCCAACAAGTTTGTGGCATTGGAAAGGGTGGAAGGTATTGAACCAGAGACATTGTTGTTACTAATCATAAACTCCACCAGCTCAGAAAGCCGTCCAAGCGAAGATGGTATAGTTCCAGAGAGAGAGTTCAATGAAAGATCAATCATTCTCAAAGCAGAACAGTTACCTATCTCTTCAGGGATAACACCAACCAAGTTATTCTGCCACAGCAACAGCTGCTCAAGTTTCCCAAGCTTCCCAATCTCGAGAGGAATCGAACCGGAAAGACCATTCTCGTAAAGAAACAAGTCGACAAGCTCAGTACAGTTACCTATCTCAGGAGGAATCTCGCCGGAGAGCATCGTCGTGTAAATGGAAAGCGTCTGGAGATTCTGGAGCCTACCCAATGAAACAGGAATCGACCTGGAAATCCTGGTTTCGGCCAGACCCAAAACGGTCAAGTTAATGCAAGCGCCAAGCTCTTCAGGTATTGGACCGGAGAGTTCACTGTTGCCACCAGCTCTGAGAACTTCAAGGCTGGAGAGCTTGCCAAGCTGAGGAGGGATAAACCCAGATAACCGATTGTCGAAAATCTCGAGGGTTTCCAAGAAAATGCAGTTGGAGAGCTGTGGAGGGATGTTTCCGGTGAGCTGGTTGGAGTTAAGGACCAAGTGCTGGAGATTGGTAAGTTGGCCAAGAGTGGGAGGAATGTTGCCTGTTAAACTATTGGAGCTGAGATCGAGAACCCTAAGAGAAGAAACGCTGCTGATGTCCGGCGGGATAGTGCCGGTGATGTTGGAATCGGAGATGATGAGGGTGGTGAGGGAGCGGAAAGAGGAGAGGTTGAGAGGATGCAGGGGAGCCTGAAGAGGGACAGACTTGATGTTGATTTGGGTGAGGAAGCCATTGTTGTTGCAGGAGAGGAATGTCCAGTTGCAAGGAGAGGAGAAGGAGTTGTTCCAGTTTGAGAAAGAAGTGGGAGGTGGGGATTGAAAGGATTGGAGCCATGCTAGGAGAAGGACTGATTCTGGGTTTTGCTGTTCAGAGGAAGAAGAAGAAGAAACGGTGAAGAAGATAAGGAAGAAGAAGAAATGGTAATGGTGGTGGTGCCTCGAGCTGAGCATGTTTTGTCTTGGGTAATGGCCTCTCTCTCTCTCTCTCAGTTCCCTAAATTTGCTTCTCTGGTTTGCAAATGTAGCATTGGGTTTTGGTGCCTAAAACCTCTCTCTCTTACTCTGTGTTTAATTGTTTTGCTTCTTGTAAACTCAAACTCTTTTAAGTTTTAACTCTCTCACTTGGGTTGGGTTTGTTTTTCATTAAAAGAAGCCACTAAAGGGAAAGTAAGGAATTAAATACAAATAACAGAGATAATGAAAGAAAGAAAGAATGGGGTAATGGGCATGGAGATCAACAAAACTGCAGCAGCCACGTTGGATGCTTTCTTTCACTCTTCACTCTGTATTCTTTGTCTAATATAAAAATTTCAAGACAGAGACTCTGTGTGCAAAGAATAGTAGTTTAAGGGAAGCGGGCTGCAGGAAATCAGGAATTGAGGGAGGAAGTCTTAAATACTTTTGACTCTTTGTCCGAATCCGCTGTTCGATTGAGCTGATAACACGTAGAGTAAGAGCAGTGAACAAGTTGGTAGTGTTGGTTCACGATAATGGTGATGGAGAGGGAGGGGAGGCTTAGTTCCTGTGTCTGTTTGTTTCTTCTATCTTTTTCTTTTATGGTTTGGTGTCTGAAAGTGGAACAGTGGGGTGGGTGTTTCATGTGGTGTGACTCCCTGACTACTTCACACTCCCATGCACTGTGTTTCTTCTTACTTTGCTGTTTTGTTAACGTCTGATTCAACAAGTTGCTGTTTTGCTAACGTCTGATCAATCTTGGATTAGCCTGGTTCAGCTGCCTTGCAAAGCTGCACCAATCTATCCTCATTTTCTAACAATAATGTTAGTTTTGCCCGTCAATAATTTAAATTATTAAAAGAAGATTTAAATTGATTTTTATATTATTTATCAACGCAAGTAAAAAAGTCCAGATCAATTCAGTAATGGGTTGGATTATAGTTCAAACATGCAAATAACCTTTTAAGTCGACGGTGATTCATTGCATTCATAGGTTTGGACACATTGTTCTTTGTTGTCTTTTAATTCAATGGATTGTAGTTTGGGCAAGTTATTATCCACTCGCATTTTTGCACAATTTAATATATGTCGCATGTGGCTGGTCGCAGGCAAGTGCTCCTGCGACAAGTCACATTAGATGGTGTTGATGTCTCAATATGTGGCTACGATGTATTTCATGATGTCACAGCAGTTCGCAGGTCTTTGCTACTTCAGTTTCGACTCCGACGACAGTGGTACTCCATTCAATCCAAAGTCGACCCGAACTGTACTACCATTCGGTGCAACAGCAGCAACAATGTACACCCCGATCTTAGGATTAGAAATTTTATTAGAAAATTCCTAAATTACCTCTTAGAAAGCTCTAGAGAAAAGCTCGTATTAAAATATTAGATATACCCTAAAATTGCCCATTCGATATACATGGGAAAGGGTAACAACCTTGCCCCGTAAACAAAAGACTACTAAATTGAAGCACGAGACTAGCGTGGTGATTCAATAGCTCATTTGTCTATTGTAGGATGGATAAAGTTACACTCAAATCTATCTACAAGGTCACCCTCCAATGTCCAAACTTACAAATCAGAAGGAGACATACCCCTCAACTTGATAGTGTACGCTCCCAATAAACAACCTTGCCAATCTCGAACTGTGCTCCTAGCTGCTTCATGTCGGGACGATGGAATAAAGGAACCATCATACTTGAGTGTGACCCAACTGTGTGGTGTGGTGAACGTGGGCAGGAGAGGCCGCTAGCTAAAATCTCTCTTAATGTGCTTGTAACTCGTCTTACACATAATAAGTTATGGGAAAACCTTGGGCAGTAAGGAGCGGCTTAGCACTCCTTGTGGCATATCCGGTAGTTGATATCTAAGCGGTTTTTGTCGTTCCATGCCTTAGGTTGGGTGGTAGTGGAGTGAATGATATGATAAATGTGTTGGATTATGAAGTATGATAAACGGAATATTAATTGATTTTGTGTGGGACTATAGGCCTATTTAGTTTCTTTCAAATATAATTTTTTGTTAGTTTTGTAAAATAGATCCCTATATAATGTTTTACTTTTTTAGTTTGCAAGTTAAATGTTCGAAGATATATTAATTTTTTTATGTAGATAATACATAATGGGAGGATACACATTTGCACCCCGTATCTATGCAAAATATATATCGGCACCCTTTATTAATTTTTAACCGATCAACTCCCCTAATTTTACGAAATTAGGGGTTGATCGGTTAAAATTAATAGACAGTGTCTTATGTAGTTTATCCTCTCTACATCAATGGATAACTGCATATTGTGAATTTTTTTCATGATACAACCTTATATAAAAAATTTAAATTTTTTTCACCAACTTAATTTATGTGTATTATGTCCAATAAAAAAAACAAATGATATTTAGATATCTAATTTCACAATTGTCAAATTCGTCTACGATACTAATAATGATCAAATTTGTAAAAATTATTTGTTTAGACTGTCAATAGTGAAATAAGGAGAAAAAAAGTAGATCACCGAACAGGTCGAAAAATTTGAACTTCACTTTTAGTGTACTGAAAACTCAAAACCCAAACGATAGTTACGAAGTTGGTTACCCGGCAGTCCTGAGTCTTATTTGTATAAAAGCACTGGACAGTGCTAGTGCAGTCGAACACAACATGCACATATAACGAGACAACAATGAATACTGATGATGTGTTACTGTAAAAACTTTAAAAGTTAGGGTTCCATGCATACAGATAAAAGAATGATTGACCCATACATACTTGCATACATAATCGCGTCACTTGAGGGTTAAGCTTTGGTTCACGTGACCCCATGCGCGCCTTAAGTAAGTATAACCCTCTTCCAATTTCTGACATTTATATATTCTTCATTTGCTGTGATGACTGATGCAGTCATATGCAGTTGGTCGTCACCCACAAATCTCTACTCTTTCTTCACAGCTTAATTTAAGCTGACAACAATGGCCTGACAGAATTAGCAATGGAGGCAAGCAAACAAAGGCATCCATATTGATCCAATCTCGTCAATCTTACCTTTCTCTTTTCCTACCTATATTACAGCAATACAAGCTCCAATTTTTTCCTGCTAACAAATTTATTATGTTTTATAAACTTAGAAAACAATGACTACTAATTTAAGAATCTTTTCACTGAAAACCATGACTTTTTTATACAGTTGAACATTTGAAACCTAAATTGAAACATCTAAATTTTTATTTTTAAGCATAAAATATGTTATATTGTATTCGGTACTCACATATATCGAAGCGTTATCAATATATATGCGTTTCCTTTTTTGAACTGACTTTTATTTTTTGGATTCTCCTTAGAACAATATCAACTCTTCCCTTTGACAAAGAAAAATATTTGCTAGTACATAGGAGTCATGAATCAAAGTGGTTGCTGTTATGAACCGTTGTATCTTAAATACTTTGAGTTGTTGGGCCGTATAACTCATGACACAATTTGTGTATTACACTACTACTTAGTATTATGTACACTTAGTACAATACTTAGTGTACTCTTTGTACAAAGCCCAATAAATGTATATACACTTTTGTACGGGTTTGTACAAACCTATACACATTTGTATGATCCATACAATTCTCCGTACAAAATTGGATGGCCGGTCATTGGATTTTTTTTCTAGAAAGTGATATTTTGTCTAGAAACCTAAAGCCAACGACGACGATCACATGGGTGAAAGAATTATCGTCAACAGAGGTAAGAGTGACCAACAAGAGATCGAGAAGCTTCTCGATAACCGAAGAAGGTGGTCCGATCATCAAAGATGGTGGTCTGATAACCGTAGCAGATGGTACAACGATGAGATATGCATGGTTCGGTTTTGATCCAACGAAAATATTTAAATACAACATAACCATACTTCCTATATGATTAATCTAAATCCTTAAATCACGAGGAGATCCAAACAACGGCGAAGCGGTGTGTGCAGGCCTTGGCTGCAGTAAAAAACTCGACAAACATATATTGGTAAGGTACCATTAACAATTTTTTAAGGTGTGAAAAAAAGATATCCCTAACCATTTGTTTGGCTCCTCCACTGGATTCAAAAGTCCATATTGTTCTTGGATCATATCCAAGAAGTAAACCTCACACTCAAAAATCGAACTTGGTGAGGAGCACATGTTGGATATGGGTTATTCTCTCACATATCATCTTCATAGTTTACATGGTCTTTTTCTAAGAAAGTTTCATTTCAAACCGATCAAAGTAGAAGCAAAAGCATTATAAATATAAGGCTACATTATCAATCATTATCAATCTCTTGTTTTTATAGTCGATAGGCATGTTGTGCGTATCTCGCCTAGAGAAAATGTTATTGCCATGGTGAATCTGGTTCTGGTAAACTTCATAGCTCTGGTGATCAATACGTGGTTGAGTTGTCTTAATGGTAGCCTTATTAATGGTAACTATTGAGAGTTCTTGCTTCTTGTTGTAGCAGGATGACTATAGCCTATGGAAAGAATGGAAAAAGCTCATCCGAAGATGTGGAGGGCTCTCAATTGAGAGGAAAAAATTTAGAGAGAGTTATAAAGAGAGAAATTCCCTTCATTATTACGCTTCAAATCCTTCACAGTTTAAATGGTCGATGTCACTATTATGTATGGCGTTATTTAGCCTTAAGCATGAATCTCGAGCTTCGACTCTCGTCTATTGAAACTTTCACCATCATGATGGTATAACCTGGTAATTGTGTATTTTAATTAACAATGAAACAAATAAAGATTCAAGACTTGTTTGTGTATGTGAAAATAATGTTAAATTTTGGATGATTTGGATTCTAAAATATCTAAATTAGAGATTTTGTCAAATAGACTGTTTATATTACAATTAATTACGAAAGAATGTTAGAGAGTTAAATTCTTGGTGTGGGCCCCTAGAGTTTTTATCGTTTTATTCCGCTCACTGTAATGCAGATATGGTGTGTTTGGAATGAGGTTGGACTCCGTTCCTTAATTACATGGCCACTCCTCCACTCCACTCTTGCTAAGCAAAGAATAATGCGACGATGATAAGTGTTTTTTAATTAGAGTATTTATTGTCGACATAATAATTAATTTTTTGGTTGTGAATGCTTATACAAGGTTGTTAATGGTTGGTCACAAAGTGCACTTCATTCTTATGAATAAAGATCGAACTCCCAACGTCATAGTTAATGAATAAGATGAGCAATTAACAATACCACACTTTGTGGCTATGACAGTCCGTGGCGGATCCAAAAATGGTTTAATGTATTATGTCGAATTATGTAAGAATTCAAATACACTAAACCGTACATAGAAAAATAACAAACAAATTAAAAAATATAAAGGATATTACATAATACTGAACTAGAAAATTAAAAAATACACTGGCCCTGGAATCACTGATGACAGTAAGTAAAACAATGGAATTGACTGCAATTGCAACCCAACCCAGCTAGGCCGATAGCAAGTAAAAAAATATGAAAAGAAACAAAAAAGGGAAGAAACAAGAAGGATAACAACATCCCTTATTTTCAGGCTATGTCACGTGAGAGGTATTTGGAATCAACACTCCCACCACTAATTGGCCCCCTTTTATTAGGTTTCTTTAATCATTCGTGATATTATACAAGTAGAGCTTTGTAGTTTTTTTTTTAATTAAATATTTATCATTAATAATAATAATCAATATTTTTATTATAAACAATTATACAAATTAATAAAAGAATTGACTACAAAATATATCCCATTCTTATGATAAGAATCGAACTTCTGATTTTATAGTTAAAGAACAAAATGAGTAACTAACCATACCGCTAAAAGAAGAGCTTTGTAGCTGAAGACATATGTGCATACTACGTACTATTATTGTTTGTAATATGATGTGGTTGGTGTCCATTCATATCATATGGAGTTTATGTCTTTAATCTCTTCTTTAAGCCCCACTAGCTACTTAAGACGAAAGAGAGAGCGCATTAAGGTCCAAAGCGTATAAAGCTAAACGGCGCCACTTTGGTTTGGGTTCCCTATTTTCAGGGTCGTTGAATGGATGATGATGATGATGGGTTTGGTTTGGTTTGGTTGGGTGGCCTTGGGAATTCCACCTTCTTCGAATCTCTCCACGTTTTACCCTTCTCCCACCATCCTAAACCCTAACCCTACACCTTTAAATTTATACACACAATATTTTAATTACTTTATAATTAAATCCTCTCCAAATTATCACTATTATAATGTTTTTCCTACCATTTCAACATGCCCATTGCCTTGTTGTAAGTTTGTAACACTTCACCCTTTGACATAGCTCATGAGTCATGTGTGTTTGTTCAAACTTTAAGCAAAACACATTCATTATGACGTTACGTCAATGCATGGACTTATTATATCTAAGGATACCATTTGAAAAAAATAAAATTTAGGCAATATTAAATCATAAATTGTGTAGATAATCAAGTTGAAATGTAAATTACACGATTTGTCAGCATTGAAAGCGCGCGGCTCTTCCTAGGACGCGTCACGCGTTGTAGGTTGCTGATCTAATAGCTATTTCAAAGCACCGTTTGAATATAGCCGTTGGAACAACCTATGACGTGTGGCGCATCCTAGGGTGTGCGGTGCATTGTAGTGGATCCAACGACTATTTTCAAGCCCTATATAAATCGTGCATTTTGTGGTGAAACAACTCACCCCTCCTATCAATTTATGTACTCCTCACTTCCTCCTACTCTTTGTCAAAATTTCTTCAAACAAGTCTAACGAGAATGTTATGTTAAAGTTTCGCCGGCCCGATGAGTCAAAGGATTTGTTCACCTACTTTGGAGAAAAAGTGAAGTGCAATTGCGGATTTTGTGCAACGAGACTAATGACGACGAGTTCAAGAAATACTTCAACTGTCCTTTCTATAAGTGTAGGTTCATTACCGACTAGTTGATTGCGGAACAAGAATTTGGTTGTCGGTATCAAAATCCAAACAAGGAAGGAGGATAGAATTAGTGAATGTGTGCGAAATGAAAAGGGGGAGGGGTTATTTATAACAGCCGGACGAGGCCACCTAGGACGTGCTGCGCATTCTAGGATGCTCCGCGCGTTATAGCTGGCCTCCAACTGCTACTTTCTAACGGTCATATAACGGCTGTTAGAAAGTAGCTGTTGGAGGCTACCTACAACGCGCGGCGCGCTATAAGTCCTGGCAATGACCAAATCATGGAATTTACGTTTAAACTTGATTATCTACATAATTTCCGATTTTAATATTCTCTACCAAAAATTCCTATACCATTTATCAGAATTTTATATAATAAACTAAAGAATTGGCCAAGCTAAGCTATGACCAGAAGTTGGGCCATCCGAAACTAAGGAAAACGAGCCTGGCCTGTAATACCATTACTTGAGTTCAGAGCCCATCCTGAAAACGTGAAAAGCCCACACCTTCAAAAAGCCTACACTCCCAAAGCTACAGCCGAAGAAGACGACTGGTCGGGAGTTTTACTTTCTGAATTCCGATTTCGTCGCCGAGATCAATTAGAAAGCAGTCGGAGACTTACAAAATGGCAGCGGCAGCCAGCTTAGCAGCATCAAAGGTTGTGGTGCCCCGACCGGTGACATTTGTGACTGGAAACGCCAAGAAGCTTGAGGAAGTTCGCGCCATTCTCGGCCAATCCATTCCATTTCAGTCCCTCAAGCTCGACCGTAAACTCCCTCTAAAACCCTCCCTCCCATTAATTTTCTGGGTTGAAATTTTGAAAATGTAAAACGAAGGCGCTTTTGGGTTCTTTATCTTTTTTGGCAGTTCCTGAGCTTCAAGGCGAACCCGAAGATATCTCCAAGGAGAAAGCTCGCCTTGCGGCTATCCAAGTAAGGCTGAAAGAAAAATAAAAAATAAATGTGTGCATTATTTTCTAGTCCAAATGGTTTAAAGGGTACTGAAATATTTCTGGCGGTTGTTTGTTTGTGAAGGTGAAAGGATCCGTCTTGGTGGAGGACACTTGCCTTTGCTTCAATGCTCTCAATGGTCTTCCTGGTAAGCCCTTGTTTCCAAGTGTCCATTATTGTTGTGAATTTTCTGATGTTTGGTTTGAAATTGATTCAACTGTTATCCATCCTTGCAGGCCCCTACATGTAAGTCTGCCTTTTGCTTACCCGACTTTGGTGAGATGAAGTTATGTTTGTCTTGTATGGATTTTCTTTTTCACTTGTTCTGTACAATGTTATGAAGCTGTAAGGTGATTGATTGAAATGTTAGACTAACTATTCAATGATGAGGCATGCAATACAGTTTTGATTGAATTGTACCGAGATTCACTCAACTACATTAGGATTTGGCAAACATCTGTATTGACTATGTTTGATGCCTTCGTGACGTGCTCTTAGAGATCCGTGATTAGTGGTTAAAAGGAAAGGTACATTGCTATTATTTGCACTTGACATATGATATCTCTCTCTGTCATTGCACTTATTCTGATGATTTTTCAGATACGTTACATGTAACATCATGGTCATTGTCTGTTAAGTTAATCTTATTGAAAGGTTTACTTTGCTTTCATAATACATACATGTCTTGTATGATAATTTATTGTGCCTATTATATTTGGCAGCAAGTGGTTTCTGCAGAAGATCGGTCATGAAGGTTGTACTTGTTAATGATTCTAAGCTCCATACCTTTTTCTTTGTTCTTTTCGTTTGTAAATTTTATGATTTTATCCAATGTCTAACATTCTAGGTCTGAACAACTTGTTGATGGCATATGAGGATAAGTCTGCTTACGCTTTATGTTCATTCTCTTTTGCTCTCGGACCTGATGTGGAGCCTATAACCTTCATTGGGAAAACTCCGGTATGCTTTTTTAATCTGCTACATTACCATTTTCATGAAATCATTAGGATAGGAAGCTAGCAGTAGGAGAATCACAGGACTTGTTCACTTGAGTTGGACCAATGTTTCCCTAGTGTACTTGCACTGGCACTGGTACTTTAGGCTGGGTATAATCGAACTTGAACCCCTGTGCTACTTCATGAGCGTAATGTTTCTATAGCTTTGTTCTATTCATTGCGGATAAATTCCATGAATTTGGTACCTTATTTAGTAGGAAGAAACGAAGTCAATTGAGACGGGATGTAGGTTGCAATTGTCTATTCAAGTTCAGCAGAGTGGCTTGGTTGAAAAGATAGTGTACCAATAATTAACTGTATCTGTATGAACCATATTTTCAGGGGAAAATAGTAGCTGCAAGGGGACCTACTGATTTTGGATGGGATCCGATATTTCAACCTGATGGCTTTGAGCAAACGTGAGTTCATCATACTCTTCTATGATTCTGTGTAATTGCTTAATCTAGGGTGCTTAGTTTAACGTGGAATGGAAAGATGATGTGATTTGTGGGGTTGTGTAGTTATGCAGAGATGGCTAAGGAAGAGAAGAATAAGATATCCCACCGCTACAGAGCTCTTGCAATGGTGAAAGACCACTTTGCAGAAGCTGGTTATGTCTTCGATACTGATGCATTGACGAAGAGTGAGCATAATCTTGTCCCTCCTAGTCTAATACTCTATGTTGAAGCTGATACATTTCATTATGTCTCTCACTCACTGGACTTGCCCTTGTATCAGGGAAAAGGGAGGAGGATGGTGTAGAGTCGTAAAGTCAGAGTCCTATGAGGAAAGGGGAAATGCCAAGGTGGTTCGTTAGCATAGGAAAAATACAACAAGGTACATTTGAGTGAGTATCAATGATATGAATGTTTGGTTCCTTATTCAGGCGACGCAAGTAGGTTGTTCGCATTTCTGAGTTTATTAGAAGCATCCTTTATGTTTTTCTGTACCGTTTGATTTCTTCTTTGGTGGTTCAACTACAGCAGTACCCCCCGACATTTCGTACTTGATTTATGTGAAGGAAGATTGAATGTGTATTTTGCGTTGTAAATTTGTAACTGAGAAAGGATTGAATGAAGAGATTTCGTTCAAATGATTCAGGGTTGAGCCACCTATATCTAGTTGAGAGGAGAATGCAAAGGATCCCGGTTCCTCTTGGTGGTCCTGTGTTGGACGATCAGGTTGAGATTTGAAAGTAGCGATGAGAATACTGAATGAAGCAAATAGTGAAGGCGGGAAGTGGTGAAAATGAGAGAGAAGCACATATTACAGATGAGGATACTGACAGCTCCCAACAACGTTAAAAGGAAGAACATGGCAACGCAACAATGATAGCTCTCAACCTGCCGGTATCCCTCGGTTTCTAGTTTTTCGATGGAACCAACCAGATAAGAAAGAAACAGCAATTAACCCAAGTGGGGACTAAAATCATTCGTTGGGATTATCTGATAAAAGTATCCAAGTTCAGACTACTGAAATTCAAAGCTTATAACATATTCTAGAGTTGCAGATCAAGTAAATGCTGCAGACACAACACAATCATTTCTCGCCTGCTAGATACAACATACAATAATACAATTGTGCATAATTGCCTTCACCAACTTACCCTAAACCCAAATCTGGACGTAATCAACGCAATGCATTTAATTACAACCAATTAAGTAAAAAGCTTGTTTTGGGGGAGGAGCTACCAGAGGAATGTCGTGAGTTACAAACAAACTAGTAGTAGAAAGGATGATTAGATTAGATTAGATTAGATTAGATAGGCGGTGGTTATGAGTAGGAAAAAGAACAATGATTATCAGGATTTAGGAGGATTATGCGGAGTTTAGTTGGTTAATAGTGGTTGTTGGATTTGTTAAAAGCTAGCTACCATACATAACAAGACTTTGAAAATCAACTCAAACTCACTCGGCACATCTGCACATGATAACATCATTAAATGACCCCACAAACACCACCCCAGCACTTCACATGGAACCCATTATCATCAATCATCAACTTCCCCAAAAGACTTGAAATGAGTGAGTGAACAAACCCCATGAAAGAAAGTAGGTTTGCTTGAGTAGACATTAAAAAGCTTCCCTCCTTTGCTATTACTATTGTACGTAGGTTAGCTTCTTGAAACCATATCTGGCCCTTTTGTTTCGGTTGCATTCAATCAACGTAATAATCCAGGATCTGGTTGACTAATGACTTTTTACTGCTTCGAGTCATGAGTAAAAGAAGCGTAAAAAAACTCAGAAATTGGATGAAATTGTACTATTGCTTTTGTATTAGTAGTAGGTAAACAGACGACGACGGTGGAAAAGCCCCCATAAACATTGACAACAATTACACACTCGGAATAATTCATCCATCCTACAGGAACAAAGGGAGAGAGAGACAAACAACTCCAGGAATGACTTTTTGCAGCTACACACTAAAAGAACACAACGTACGTACGATGACCGACACCGACACCTTAGACTAGGACATAGCAACAAACCCATTTGCAATATCATGGAAACTTGTGACAGAGAGAGATACAACTTCAACTTCATCTTCAACTTCAATACCAACCAACAACGCTTCTGCACCTGCTTCTTCTTCTCTTCTCTTCTCTGTTTTTGGCTGACTTTATTTCCATGCTGCTTTTCCTTCGAAACAGGCCGAGGTTGACTCCAACTCACACTCACAAAAGAAAACCAACTGAAAGGACGACGACGATGGGATGGATGACTTGGGTTGGCCGTGGAACAAAGTATATACCGACAATGTGTAAGAAATAATGTACACTTTGCCAATATATGAAAAATGGTGGTGTGGAGGAAGGACAATGTAGAGGGTTGGGATGGAGATGGGGGAGACTCAAATGACAGTGAAAAAGAAAAACAAATCATATGGGTGGGTGGAAGTGGAACAAAACAAAGAAAGAAAGAAAGAAAGAAACTCTTGTAATTTGTAGTGCACTTTCTTGCTATATGGAAAAGACTTGAGAGAGTTTGCCCCATTTCGGGCAAAATAAATTTGTGGAGGAGGTAATAGGGCTACAAGTAGCTTGGCTAGCACTGGCGGCCACGGCGACACCCGAGGGCACCTGCATTGGAAGTGATTGTTCCTACCATTGATGATGATTTTGCACCCAAGCTCGAAGCACGTGCGTAGCTGGCTGAGGCCCCTGCTCCTGACGGTGTGAAATAAGCACCGTTAAGCAACAGGTCTCCTTCTGACCTCCAGTTCCAGTTCTTCCACGCAGTTGCTGCTGTCTCCACTCTCTTTGTTACCTGTTTCAAATCAATATCCCATTAGAATCATTTCAGTTTCATCTCTTCATCTTCAAACACAATTCAGAAACCCTGCAATATAATTAATCTCACCTCCTTGGCAAAGCGGTTGACCGGGGCATTGTATCTGTTACCCTGGCTGTTAATTGTGGGGTCAGCACTCCCACCAATGGCGTACATCTCCCAGTGAGTGTAGTCATTGTTCACCACATGGAAGTAGCCGTGTCTACATCTACATGAAAACAAAAACAAACAAAAAAAAGGACAATGTAACTTCACGACAACTTCTTACTACAAACATATCCACTCTACTGCAACTTCACCCCCAGCTATTTCTTATCCAAATCCGGGTAAGATATTTAATGGCAGAAGCACAAACGTTGGGGGAGAAACAAGATACTGGTAGTTTGGAAAGTTGGGACTTCAATGCTACCTTGGCATTCTCTGGATCAGTCCCTCTCCAAAATGGTTGTATGCGATGGTCACTTGCATTTGTTTGTCCCTTGTGTAAGAGTCACTGTGGCCCAACAGCATAACCTGTGCCATTCAATTCAATTCAATTCTACAACTATTAATTAATGTCCCACTCTTCTCTGTGAGTCTGTCTCTCTGGGCATATCCATTATCATTTATCAACCTCCGAATGTGAAAATCCAGAGCAGCAACAAGAAAAAAAAACCTCTCTGTTTTTACCTCATTATGGTGGGTCATGTGGTTGTTGGAGATGGTGATGGCCGTGGATCCCATCACAGCATCTACTAGGCCATCAGCACAGTGAGAGAGTGAGTTGTGATCAACCCAAATATGACTCGACCCAAAGATGGAGATGGCATCACCGTCAGCCATTGTCCTCCATCCGTAGTGTGTCGGCGAGCTCCTAACCATAGCATTACCGGTGGGCTTGCAGTCGTGGATGTGGAGTCCATGGATTATCACGTTGGTAACAAACTGAATAGTGATGCATCCACCGTTGGCGATGTGGACATTGGCCCCACGACCGTCAATGGTCTTGAAGCTGTTCATGATCAGTTCCTGCTTCAATTGAATTACCATATCCCTCTTGAACACGATCCACAATGGTCTGTCCTGGATCACAGCATGGCGCAGGGTACCTGGTCTTGGGTTCACAGGATCATCGTCCCTAGGGTCTGTGACAACGTAGTACCTGCCGTCACGCCCACCAATGGCATTCCTCCCGAACCCAATGCCGCAGTCAGCTAGCCGCTTACGGTTTTTCTGCCAATGTGGGTCGCAGCGCCAGCAATCATCAATAGGATTGCCAGTTCCGCAAGAGAAGTAGCCTAGTTTTCTCCTTTCAGTACTGTTGTGGATGCTCCTGCAGTTTAGTCATCAAAATTAGATCATTCCTTTTACATTGAAGTGTCGTACATGAGAATGAATAATGTGCCAGTATGTATTAGTGTCGGTGATGGAAGGTTGTAAAGTTTAATTTATTTCCTACTATTACTATCTCATCTTTTTAGCTGAAGCAAACTGCCATAAGAAGCGCAGCATAGGAAAAAGAATAAGATTTTACCAGATGATATGGAAACAAACAAACAAACAAACAAACAGCTTGTCAGTATGTGAAGAGTAAAGTAAGGACCATTAGGATTGGCTTGAGCAGCTCTCTCCCACAAAAAAGGTAACGGTTATGTTATTTGGTTTTTAGTACAAATAGCCAAAACAGGGTAATGTTTACGTTATTTTGTCCTCAATGGAATACACACACACACACACGGTAGCTGAATACTACGTCATAACAACTGAAGATAACATTAAAAGCTTTTTATGCACTAAGCATGTATGTCTGATGAACCTTTTTATCAGCTAAGCCAAAAATGTCCACACGTCATCAACGAAAATATCCAATCAGATATTCCTGTTATGTATGGATGGATGTAAGACACCAAACATGTAGAGGCAACAAAAGCACAAATCTCATCAGCTTCCTCTCACCCTCCTCCCCACAACTAGACTTTGGCAGGTAACACAGAAAAACAGCGTGAAGAACTCTCAAGATAATAAAGTTGGTAAACAGAAATCAATTTGTTTAAAAGAAAAAAAAGAAGAAAAGCTGTGAGAGAAGCGCAGGAACGTGGTTTCTGATCATTTATTATTTTGACCCCATTGGTTATTATAAAGTGAAAGAGAGTTTCACTAAAAAGAGCAAGCTAGGCAAAGAAGGTCAGAAAGCAAAACAGAGCAACAACCCAATCAATTCCCCACCCTCACTTACAGTATTCTAAACCGTATAATTCCAGGTAGTAACAAAACCAGATAGTAAATTGGGAAACGGGTCGGTGCCCACCCATCTCCAATTGCAGTGAATAACGCAGTTTCTCATTGCAATCAACGGTCATATTTATAGCATGACAGGAGAACGAGAGAGAAAGAGAGAGAGAGGACATACGTTTCGACCATGGCAACCACCTCTTCAGGGTCCTGCACAGCATCCTCATTATTCACCGATTCACCAACTCCTTCTCCGGTGCTACTGTCATAACGCCTGTAAGTTAAAAAGGCAGTGGGTAGGCACGTGTCATGGTCGGGTGGGTTGTGAAGCAAACAGTAAAAAAAAAGTGTGGAGAGGTTGAAGTGACACAAGAGTGAGGGTGCGTTGCGCGTCCGTTTGGGATAGCGTGCTTGCTTCCTTAACGGCAGTCGCTATCCCCCCCCCCCCCCCCCAAGTAAATAAAATATATATATTTAAAAACAGTTAAAAAGGCGTTTTTACTGTATTAGCCTTTCGATTTTATCAAGGAATGAAATTAAGGCGGTTAGGCGATGGTAAATGCTGTGAAAGTAACAGAGGGGAAGCTGAGTAAAGAAAGTTGCTCAACTCCCTGACTAAGGGAATCCAAGGAAGGAAACTAACCATAACCGAATAAACGATCCAGATCTAAAGATTCCCATTGCTCTCAACGGCAGAGATTCCTCGACACCGGTTAGTTATTATGCACAGAAATCTCAACGGTCCAGGGAAGAACGACATTGCTCCGGATCAGATCGAATGGAAGTTATCTAATATCTCTTTTTTATCATACATATAAAATTAGTTAATTACCTAGCCGCCATGGACGAGTTACTCGAGCTCTGCAACGGCTCTGTTCCAACATTCCTGCACATACGGGGGCAAATATAAATAACTAATACGATAAGAAAATAAAATAAAAGATAGGGAACCAACAAGAATGCAGAGTAATGTCTAAGCTCTGTAAAAGCTTCAACACCGTCGGTGGCAATTAGAGCTGCTTCATTACAGCTCTAACTTTATGTTCCTATTTAGGGAATGTGGACACAGAAGAAAATGGAAACAATAAATGAAGGAAGGAGACAGGCTACGTGTTGTGAGCCTACAAACGCCATTAATGGCGATGGGAACATAATTTCATGACACACTGCAGATCCTCATGCGTCCTAGCTAGCTACTCTCAACCTAGAGGCTAGAGCTCCAGAATGCAGTTAGAACATCCAACATTCAGTAAAAAATCTTGAGCTCGGAAGATGTGTTTAGTCTGAATAACGCTGTTAATTTAGCTTCATAATGTGTCAATTTCATCTGCAGTTAAGGTAGTAATTGGACCCTGTGAAGCTAAAATTGAACAAATACAAGAGCTGAATAGCAGAATCAAACCAGAGCAAGCGCGAATTTGAAAAACGCTAAAAAAAGGAAGCAGAGGAAAACAGAATACAGTAGAGCTGGGAAGGAAGAATAAAACACAAAGCAGAGAGCAAAATTGGAGAATGTGGAACACAAATAGTCAGTGCAGAGAACTCTAATGTAGGGATTTTGGATGAAATGATGTACCGAGTAAGAGTGAGACCGGGAAACCCGCCGCCGGTCCGAGTAGTCGCCGTAACTCCGACAAGAAGAACGACGAGCAGCAGTGTGCAGAGAGCAAACAGTCTGAGAGGCTCCGCCATTGCGCTATTCTCACTCTCTTTCAGTGTGTTAGCCAGGGAATTGCAGCAGAGAAGAGAAGGGGAAAAGGGGGGGGAAAGCAAAGCAGAGTGTGTATGAAGACAATGAAGGAGTGAAGAGAGAGAGAGAGGTGTAACAAAATGACCTTTTTTATAGAGTGTATCCAAACAGGAACATTCAACAAGGCAGGCAAAAAGGGGAAATAACCGTAAACGTGCCGGTAACGCCGTTAAGTAACCACAAACGGTAAAGTTGTAAATTTGTCTCCTCCTCATATGGTTAGTTTAACTAACCTAACCGGTGAGGCGGTAACCTTGTGCCAGTTAAGTTAACCTCAACTCCCTCGGCCACCCACCGTGGCGGCACCAACGTCTCTCATTTGCTCCCACACTTATTACCAGTTGGTAACCACTCTTTTCTCCTCATGGGACCTTTTTTCCCCACAGCTTCGCACGTGTGCACGTGCCGCGTAATTTCGATATCTAAAAATGTGAAAATTGATCTACTTATTTCATGGGTGTATTATATGGTGGGAGGCGGATTAAGATAGTGGCTAAAAGTCAATTTTAACAGAGAGGATTCGTCAATATATGAATGTATATTTTTTTATTTTGGGGTGTTTTGGAAAATTTGTGTGTGTTTTAATATTGATTTGATTTATGTTTTTATAATTATAGAGGAGAGACTCATAAGGTGTTCTCACACAAAAAGAGGGTGTGAGATGTCTAAAAAGCGCATGTTCGTATTCGTTATGCGCACGTTGAATATCAATATTTATTAATTCATATATTAAGTACCAATACATTCATACTTTCGTATCCGGTAAGCATACGAAAGAATATTAAAAAACAAAAAACAAAATGAAAACAAATATTATAAATACCATAACCACTCATATCTTTCTCTTTCTAATTCAAGATTTTCAAATTCAATTTTTTTTTCACTTTTCTTTCTAGTTTCCCCTTTTTCTCTCTCAATTTTTTTGAATGGATGCTAGATCCGAGTTCGTATTTTGCTCTTCAAGATAGATCTTAGCACTATCAAAATGGATCTTTGCATAAGAAAACACTAGAAGCGTGTACACAAACCTAAAAAATGTGGGTTATCTCCATTTTTTGCTCTTGTTCTTCGAGTTCTTATGATTTTGTTTGATATGAGTTTTTCTCTCTCGATTTCTTTGAATGGATGATCGATTTGTGTTCATTTTGACGGATCTTTGCATGAAGAAACACAAATTTCAAAAAGATGAGTGAGCTCTCTTTTAACCTCTTGTTCTTCGAGTTCTCATGAATTTGATTGTTCTAGATTTTTTATGTTCTTCATTATGTTCTTTGTTCATTTTTTTAGGTTTTTTGTGACTGATACAAGCGTTTTGTTCACGTCCCATCGGTGGTCACAGGTCGTGGCAGTATGTTTGTTTCACTGCCTCATACGGACGTTGTGTTCACGACTTACTGGGACGAACGTAGGCGTTGGTGGTACGTATGTTTTCACTGTCTCATACGAACGTATAGCTATTTGTGAGTTTTTTTATATATCTTATGGGTTCGCCGTGTTCTTCATGTCCCTTGTGTTCTTAACGAAGTCACAATAAAGTACTAATAAAACACGAACTTATAGATAGTTCATACTTTTATATGTCTTATATATGTTTACAGATAGGAATGTATGTTTATATTGATAAGCTGGTATGTTTCGTCCATACGAACCTCCAAACTCATTAAAACGTTCGTGTGTTTGGGTTCTTCATACGAATGTGTGATTATATTGATAAGTTTGTATATTTCGTCCATACGAACCTGCAAACTCATTAAAACGTTTGTTTGTTTGAGTTCTCCATCCTCTTTATGTTCTTGAAGAATTCCTACGTTTGTACCGATAAAACTTACAAACCTAATGAGTTTATATCTAACAAGTTTTTATGTTTCTTTCCATGTTGCAGGAGTACCCAATAAAGATGATGTATTGTGTTTAGAGAGTTTTAAATGGTTGTTTTGATGAATGTACAAGTTGTATTTATGAATTTATTTTGATGACATTTCATTGTTTCATCTTGTTATATTCATATATGAAATATGTATATTTTTATGAATGTATAAATGTAGTAGTTGTACTGAACATTCATACGTTCGTGTCAACAATCTAAAAGTTTGTTTAGTTTTATCACTACAATACATATGAAAATCATCCAGGACAAAAACACATAAAAGTATAACACGAATAACATATGGAATTATCCAAAACATGAATAACATGAACTTTCATATGAATAACACGAATTTCCTTATTACCTGCAAATTCATATGCTCGTACATTTCGTATGGATAACATGAACTTCCATATAATACAATCTATACGTTTGTATCTATACTTTCCTATGATCTATACGTTCATATACTTCATCAAAACATTGGTATGAGTTACCACGAACTTTTTCATATTATTACGTTCGTACTTTTCAAAATTACGTTCATCTGGATAACACGAACTTTCGTATTCAAACATACAAACTCTCGAATGAATACAAAGTACAAAATTATTAATTTATTTTTTAGATAAAAAATTATCACGACTGGTCTCGTTGGATTCGTCTTTGAATAACAAACATTTTGGTGCAAAATTAGTGAAAATAGATTTAAGATCAAATACTTAAGTGAATTTAATTGTTAGAATTAATGAAAACTAAGAGAGAAAACATTTAGATTTGTTTATTAATTAAATCTGACACCATTGGTATCTCTTTTTCTTTAAAGGACAACATAAACAAACACGCACAACATTTCTTCCACCATACCCAAACTACCTCTGCGAGCCAAAAACATATGAACATATACTTCACGACTCCGTATCGCCACGAACTGACGTGACCCCCTATCATTAACTTCAGCCCCAATTTCAGCCTAAAACGACTTCCCGCTAAATTTTTCGTTATTTCATATGGAATTAGCTACAATTCTACGATCTCATGAAAATAATGACACTATTACAATGATGAAAAGCCTAGATGAAACATTTACTACATTTGAATCTCTCATCAAATGGAAATATAGTATAAGGAATCTCTCACAAGATAACTAAGGATAAAGCCTCCATTGTTATACAATCCTTTTGTTGTAGTGTTAGAGCCTCCACATATCATACCCTCCAGAGTCCACATTACCTCCCCAAACTACTAGAAGCACATAATTCGTCAAGTTGATGGCAGAATGTGAAAATGGATGTGGAGAATATACTACCAAAGTTTGGTTTCTTTTTGTGGAGAGCTACCCAAAATGCGGTTGGAATGGGACAAAACTCGTGGAAAATAAATTGCTCTCCCTCTTCAGCTTGCCTAATCTGTCTTAACTAACAAGAAACCATGTACCATTGCCTTCTCCACTGTACAACTATTGTTTGGAGAAACTCTTTTCCTAACATACCAAACCTTAATAATAATGAAAACCTCATCTCTTGGTTGTTCTCCACAAAAGAAAGATGGAATGGCTTTAATGTTCGAAAATGCATTGCAACACTTTGGTACCTGTGGAAAGTCCGGAGCTAAAAGATTTTTCGCGATACCAAATAAACATAGCTCGGGACAATGTTGAGAAGATTCTATAAGAGTGGGCCAGATCAGGAGGCCATTCCCATCATAACAGAGGAACGCAACCACTCATCCCGAATTTTTTTTAAGCACGATTAAATAAAAAATTACGTAGACAATCAAGTTGAAATCTAAATTAAAAAGGGATTATACTCAAACTAGCCCCTCTACTATTACAAATTATCATATTAGCCCTATACTATATTTCTTTTTATGGATGCCCCTGAACTTTGCTCCGACTATCACAGAATCGTACACCCCGCTGCTCATCCTACACTGCGCGGTGCAACTTTGCAAATCACATTTGTTCATTTCGACAGCCAAACAACATTCAGTGAAGTTGGATTGTTTCAAACTCCCTAACTCTTGGTAATTACACTTTAGTCATTCAATTAGTTAATGAAGTCGAAAATGGGGAGATTGCGTCGAATAGGGAGAGACGATAAACAAAGGGTGTAATGCCTACTTTTTATCGAATGAAGAAGTATAGAACCTTAAAATCTAAGCCATAAGAATGCAAGGTGTTAATGCTTAACATAATGGGGGTTTGTTGCGTGAAGAAATCAATCGAGTGATGATGGGCGTAGGACACCTCCAGTAGCGGCTTCCCCAAGGAGTTTCTTCGGAAACGAACGAGTTTGAGGAGGTCACGTTGTGTGAATCCGTGAATCGAGTAATGGTGAAGAATGATAAAAGCCAAACGAGGGATGGTGATTCCCCTAGACCCTTGATGGCGGCCGAACCCTTGTGTGTTTATGAAAGGAAATAGGTTTATAATTGATGCCTTCAACGAGTTACACTCGGAGAAATATATAGACTCCTCAAATCTCCTCCTTCAAAACAACTCCTGCTAAAAACTAAACTACTACTCCGACTATGACTCTAACGGTCTCAATCCGAATAAACAATAAACAAAGATAACTGATTAAATATAATAAAATATATAAGATTGCGGCTGATGTGGCAGGTAGGACGATGCCGACGTGGATCTCCACGTAACAGGGTTAACCATAAATCTAACCTATAATTGACATGCCACCCACCTAATACGAGTAATAAGGGAGGAGTGGATGTGTAAGTAAAGTAAGTAACAAACCATAACTAATTAACCGCATGGACGGCGACGTTAGGAAGAGCGGTTAGAGATGGGATGGAGATTGGGTGGGGTTGTCTTGCATAGTGGAGTACGGAAGCAGCAGCATTGTCACAGTTTGCTGCAGATTTTACGGGTAAAACACCGAAACCTCTGGCCAATTGCGTGCAGAATTAGTATAAAGTGGGTCACTAATTATAGTTAATTACCATGATGGATGCTAGTTGGTTGTATTAATTAGTGCATTGTGAATTGGATCTAATCTCCTCCATTTTTATTGGGGGGCACCAATCACGGCGAGAGAGTTTGACCCAGACGACAAGCTTCAAAGCGCCCCCCCTGAAGAGCAGAGAGCAACTCCAAAGAATCAAATCAATTCCCAAAAGCTACAAAATAAAAAGGTTTAATGATGCTCTTTCGCTCCCTTTCTTTTTCTCTTTCAAATTATTTGTTTATTTACCCCCCTTCGATTTCTTTTTTCATCTTCAGTTCTTACCAAACATAACACCCCCGACATGTTCTACCAAATCCAATCATACGTTAAGATGGTGTTGTTTTCATTTAACTTTTACTCTTTTTATTGCTCCTGTACAAGACTTGGGTTCTTTTATCAATCATATTATACTCATAAATATCATATATTCGTTTAAAGGACTCGGTGGATATTTGAAGGCAAACAATTCAAAATCTATTTACAGAATAAGTACATAAATATATATATATATATATATATATATATATATATATATATATATACAAATATTTTCGTCCTAATTCTCGTAGTAACAAATTTAAAACAATCCAATAATTAATATCATAAATATCACAATTCGTCCATTATAAAAATATTGAATCATAAATTGTTGCATAGACTCATAATTCATGTTTACAAAATACTAAAACACGCTAAGCTTATCTCAATTCAGAAATGATTTAGTAATTTCTAATACAAATTTTATCGTCATATAATCAACTTTGAAAATTAACTCATTCAACAATTTCTAAACATCCCAATCTCTATAATTTACCTATTGTTTTATTAATTTATCCTTACAAAATTAACACTAATTAAATATTTTACTTAAAAATTTGGTCCATATGCTTATGTGGCATTGCTAACAAAATTTCTAACTTGGCAATTTTTAATAAAATTTATAAATTAGCAATTATTCATGCATCCCTAACAATTGCTAAAGGAATAGCACTTAATCCTCTACCTCACTTTAACAATTGCTAAAATTTGGGATAAAGATGCCCTAAGAATGTTCACTTTGAAAAATGTCAAAGAGTTCTAAATGTTAGTATAAAATAAATTATACTTGAATTCTTAGCAAGAAAAAAAACGAAATAAATATTTTATAGGGATCTGTACGTGGGGTACAATTAAATTGGAACCTAACCCATCAAAAGCGCCAACATATATAGTAACATACACCTTTATCACCATAACAACTCCACTCAGATACACATATTATGTTCTTTATCGTTGTTTGCACATATCAGAGTTAGCACTTGCTCTTCCCTAGAGATTTGGATAGGACAATAAAAGACCAATTATGGGGGACTATGCAGGGGAAGTCTTTTGGGATATAGTCGTGGAATACCTCATACCGAAGAATGATACTATTAGTTAGGGCTAAGAAATATGAACGAGGGACTAGGAACACAAGTACATGAGATGCCCTAAAGGCGTAGCGTGTGTAGTGATGACAAGGTTTAGTGATGGGGCCTTGTTGCTGGAATTTGAGCTCTGTTTATATAGGATACTAGAGCCTCAAATTTTGGTACTCCTTCCACTAAGAATAATTGCTCTGAATTCCCCTAAGGTAACTTGGCGGCTCTGTAATTTCCTAGGGTTAACCATCAAGCACATGTTCCCTTGTTAGTGGACTTGAAGATTTCTCAACCCTCCCATTAAGGCCAAAAGACCGAATTGATTGATTAACCGCAAGTTCCGCCTTTTGGGTCGAAAAGAGTATTTGTAAATCACAATTAATCAATTGGCATTTTATGGAGTTCTTGTGTTCGCTATCCATTCACCCTAATTATATGGAGACTAAATCAAACCTCAAATATGGGATTTGATAGGCAAACTTATACATAACCGTGCCAGGGACTCCTACGTGTGCCAAATGGAGATTCGTCATCATGTGTGTAATTCTTATCCAATCCACACTTTTTGGTGGATATGAACAATGAACAACCCCAATCGTCTTGATAAAAAAACAACCCCCTAGTCCCCTAGCAGCATTCTTCCACATTGATCTTAGCTATTTAGCATTTCCCTTTATCTTGTTTGCTTTCTAGTAGTTGATATGATTGATTTGTGAGACCGAAACTAGATTCAACCTTTATGAGACCGAAACCAGATTCAACCTTTATGAGACCGAAACTAGATTTAACATTTATTCGCTTAAATTGTGGGATACTAGATTAGATACTAGATTGAGTAAAAGCATAATGAGATGGACTATTGGAACATTAACGACAGTTGTGTATCAAGTCCCTTGGGATTTTGCATCATTGGGAACAATGTCATTTTATAGCGTGTGAGGGCATCATGCTTGGCCATAAGATATTGAACCGAGGAATCAAATTGGACAAGGCTGTTGGGGAGTTTATTCAGACGGACTTGCATCTTTCGACTGCCTACGTACCCAATAAAATTGAGATCAAAATCCACGTAGTTTGTTATTTCGTACCTCTAACGAGAGAGCGCAAACGGTTTCAGAATGTGTTGACTCGGACTTTGACACCCCATCTCGAAAGTTAATAACCTTCCAAATCACTGATCGACTAAACTAAGTCGTGTCCTGGATTTTAGTAGAGTTGTGTACGAATACGCTTTCCGTAAAGAATATTCTTACCCTTTTCCAAAGTCTAGGATTACAAGGAATTTCTTCGTAGGATAAAACTACTAACACCTTCAAAATCAAGACCTAATGAAATTGAAGAACTTTGAGAACTTGAAAAATGAGATATTTTATGGGTGTACACAAAAATTACAGAACAACAATAACTATACCGTTATTATCAAAAATCATTACATCTACTAAAAAAATAAATCTTTTTCTGAAACACAAGATGCTAACCTTAATTCTCACTAATGCTTTTCAATTTTTTGTTCTCTTGAAAGTAAAAGAGGGGACCTCTTTTTATAGTTTATGAAGGGGTGTGATAGATGAAAACAAATGTCTCTTCAAACACAAAACCACCTTCATATTAATTTTAAACAAAATTAATCCATATCTATTTAATTTGAAAAATGGACAAATAATTTTTCCACCAAATCTGACTAAAGATGGCGGCAATAAGGGATGGGTTTTGGGTTGGTTTTTTTATCAGAAAATCAGCCTAAAACTCTATCCAAAATCGATTTATAATTTTAGTTTATTTTAAATTTCGGTTTTAGTAACATAATTCCTAATTAATCGTACAAAAGCCATCATTATACTAGTGTTGTTTAAATATTAAATTAATTTTTCATGATGTACTAGCTAACCTAATCACTACCAACAAGTGACTATTTGGATGGAATCTAAACTTCTAACAAATGCCAAACTCGCGACCATTGCCAAGCTTCCTCCTCCTACATCTATCATAGGTATTTAAAGTTTTCTCAGACATGCATGATTCTATAAAAGATTTATCAAGGACTTCTCGAAAATAATCATTTCCATGACTCGACTTATCGAAGATAAAAAAGTTGGAAAATATAAAATCACCTTGTAGTTCGTTATAAACAACGTGCATTAAACTATTATTCGGTTATTGTGTGGATTTTAGTTATTATATTGCTGATTTCTAATTCGTTTTAGACTTAAATTTCTATAATACAGTTGACTCTTTTATGTTATAAACAAGATACCTCTTACACTCAGAAGAAAAAACAAAACACAACCTTGATCAATTTTCTAATTCCGTCATCGATCTCAATTTTTATATTCAATCCTATTCCAGTTCCTAAAATTTGGTATACTCCATTTCATCACTCTGAATCATGATTGTATGGGACAAATATAATTTGTCGTTTATAATTTTGTAATAATAATTTTGCTTAATTGGAAAGTTGTCGAGCCCTTCACTGTTACCTTTATGGGGGCAAGATTATGTATGTATGTTGTTCTCATGCAAAGTGGCTCCCATCATCATGCCAAACTTCTCACGCCCCTTTATCCTTGAGTTGTAATTCTCTTCTGGATCGGTTAATTTACTGTTTTACCAGACGTGTAGTTGCATCATTCTGTACGAAAAGGTGCACCCAGAATTATGATATAGCAGCACGATTGAGGATTAGGACCATTGATTTAATCATGTATGTGGACCAAACCAGCTACGGTCAGCGTGAGTTTTCTCTTACTTTTTAATCTGGTTAGTTAGGTGACCGGTTGGTTTGACTTTCGACAGGTGTTTTCTAGAAATGTTGCAGACAGGGGAGGGTAAAACTGTGATTACGGCTTCATCATTGGATTGAAATGTTAGTTTTGATGTGGTGATATTTGATATCATGTCGACATATCATTTAGCACGACGGGATTAATGACTCGTGAGTTATTTATTTATTTAATTCATTTAAACATATATTAAAATTATTTCGTATTAAAACGTATTTTAAAAAAATCTGTCAATTATTAGTAGTGGTATCAACTTCTAAACAATGGAAATTAAATATTACCAATGTTGTCAACACCAAATCACAGGTTGTATTGGATGAGAGGTTCAATAAGGGGTTGAAATCCTTGAAGGTCACATAATTGATGTAATTAAAAAATATTATACAATGCAAGCTGCAATAATGTGTATTTTTGTAATATTCGCCTAATTTTAATTGTGTAATAAAATTATTTTTTTCTCGGATAGACCGAAATTTTCGATAAATACTAAATAGAAGACTTGAAATAAATATTACATTGATGTTCATTTTGTGGGTATGTATTGAATTCAAGCTAAAATCTCCTAGCAAGGATGAGAGCAGATTGTTTTGTAGGCATGGTGAGAAATAACAGGATGAGTAAACTAATGTCACTTTTCTTAGAGGTTGATGTAATGTAATGTCCTTTTGGGCATTATTATCCATTATTATGATGATTAAGTCACATGATTGAGGGAAATGGAAGAGAGACATGCAGCAGCAGCAGCAGTAGCAAGTAAAACAATGAAAAAGAGGGAAGAAAGGCCCACTCCACTCCCCACAAATTTTGGTGTTTGTCTTCCAATCCAAGCAACACTGGAGAATGGATGACAGCCTTAATTTCCCTTTGGGTTCCTGGCTGGATAGACACAGAGATCAATTTCAATCCAAAGTTGGGACTCAATCACACACTCTACATATTGCATAATAATATGTAAATTTTTATCAGCTTTTGTTTCTCTTGGCAACTTTATCTAAAGAAAGAAATAAAGAAAGTGAATGACTGACTGAATGAATGAATAAGAGAGAGAGATATCACAGACACAGTGGGGGAGGTGGTAGTCACTTGACCACCCAAGAATGTTCTTGTCTTCTGCTAAAGTTAAAGAAAAAAGTGTGACAGTGAAAAGAAGATATATATATAGGATTGAATCTAATATAAGTTTGAAGTTTTACAGAGTTGACCAAGAAATCCCGCCATGTAAATGCAAATATACACATGAAGGAGGGGAATCAGAATCAGGTTCTCTTCCGTCATCTACATATGAAAATCATTCAGTCATTCACAATCCTCTGCTACATCTATATATATTAAGTAGACAGACAGAGGGGTCATGTCATTCATCCTCGTCAGCAGATTTTTCATTGACAATTACTCTGTATCTGTATATTGCTTTCCAGTCCAAATTTATGTACAGATTTCCCTAAATGGGTCGATTTGATTTGACTGGGCTGAACTGAACTGAACTGAACTGAACCTCCCTCCACTTCTGCCACCCAGCCAGCCATGTTAGTGTTACTCAAAGGAAGAGTGTTGGGTTGGGTCAATCCCATTTTCTCTGTCACAATATACATGTGCACGCAGCCACGCACCATCGGTGTGATGCCATCTTTTACCAAGCACAAACCTCTCATCCTGGCTAATAAAACCCTCGATATATAGAAGTTTATAATGAAGACATAATGTATCTTTCAATTTTCAGCATCTTATGTGTCATATGGGCTGTGTCAGTCATATAAGTTGGGCATCGTCCCTCTGCCTTTAGAAATTGGCAAGTAGGCATGGGAATGGGTCAGAGACTTGGGACTAGGCTGAGTTTGTACTTGGACTCCTATCATGCAAATTAGGATAACAACCCATTCATGGCATCTTATACAAAACTGAATCTAAAAGCTAAAACCCCTCACCTCAATGTCAGGCCGACCACCAAAAATCCTTCTAGAAAGACTACCATTGTTGTCGTGAATCTACTAGCGCAACTTATAAACGATAAAGTTATGGCTCATTTACTCTTTGCAACTTCCCTGAATCATATCCCATTGATTTTAACACATTCCCGACACTGTCCTTGACAAACCCTCTGAAAATCTCGTGGCGATCGGACCTCATTTGCATTACCATAAGTGGTTTCTTGACAATTGATACTTATGGTTTGGTTCAATTCCCGGGTTTCCTTAACTATTATGCCGCAATTGCTTCATGGTTATAAATCTTGTATGACCATGATTATCACTGTGTTGAGATCAACGAGACTCCCTTATCTGAATAGGAGGCTCGCACTGCTGAACTCCTTATTGAGGGTCGGCAACGAGTCGTTTATCCAGAAATGAGCCCACTTAAAACATGTTCACTCCAGAGTTCCTAGCCACCGTCTGCGTGGACTTGAAAAGTGGCTCGGGACAAAAAGATGCTCATATTTCTGATGAGCGGAAAGCTCAAGTACCTGGAGGACCGGAACACGGAATGGTTCCAGAACTTGCTGGTATTTACGGACTTGGAGGCCCGACAAGAGGTTGGAGACTGCCTCTTCTCGTTAGGTAACCTGTCGCATGCCCTCTTCTCGTTACCTGAATCCTTGGATTTGTTTGCTACTGAGCATGTTGGTTCGAGATTTCTGCTTAATGTGGAGGACTGAACTCTCCATCATGTTTTGGCATTTCTATATGAATGTCATTGCTGCAACGAACACGCACGCAAAGACCATGAGGGTCCGAGTCATGCCTGTTATCTATTCACGTTCCACGGCAGTGAGTGCCACAGTCACAACCGTTATAACATATAAAAGAATTGATTTGAAAATCTAAGCCATGCATGGGAAAGTTTTGATTTGACCTTATCTAACTCATAGACAAATTAGGTTGAGAACACCACAATCTAAAACACATAATAATAATAATAGAGTCAAAGTGTATCCAACCATATTCTTTTTGGGGAATCATGGCAAGATCATACATAAAAATAACAACAAAGATATAATTACACATGATCAATAAAAAGAAGAGAAAGAAAAGATAATAAATTTGGTCAACCCCATGTAGTCAAGATGAGAAGAAAAAGCTCCAATCTTCATTTTGATCTTCTAATTATCAATGCAATGCTCCAAATTTCCTTGATCTTGACTTTTTATCTTCTAATGTGGCTTTTAGGGGTTCCAAAGAGATGAAAAAATGTGAGGAAATCACACTTAAAAGAGTGGGGAAAGTTGGAATGGGGACCGTATTTCTCTTTCTCTTCAAGTTGGTTTTTTTATAAAATTTCCAGTATCACGACCCTGACACGGTGTGCTGCACACAAGTTGATGATGGCATGCCAGTCAGCACGGCCTGAGGCTACCGTGCCATCCAACACGCCATGCTGCCCTTATAGTTTGTGAAGAGACAAAACGTGAGATTTTTTTAGCACGATAGTGACACATCCACTTCTTAATAGGTCTGGAGAAGCCGTGCCAGTCAACACGACGTGCTGCCCATCAAAATCCAACTTGTTCTGTACACATCTTCTTCGGCTGACCTTCATTTGAGCCCTAATTTGAACCGTTGGTTTCGTAATTGACCCTCTATCCCATGGAAACTGGAAATCTAAGAGAACACTCAAAGACAACACATGAAATGTACCAAAATGGCCCATTTGAGAGAGATCTAACTAGAAAAGCACTTGCAAGCCAACCAGTCACATATAGTTAGCAAATATCATTGACAAAAATCATGAATTTGGTTTAAGTATGGCAGATTATAACCATGATTCTAGGTGACATCAAGACTCTTGACCAATCCAAATACTCTTGTTTCAAAGATTTGCAAAGCTAAATACTATCCTTAATGGAGATTTCTTGTCTGCTAGCCTTGGTACTAGTTTGAGTTTCGTTCTGAGGAACATCCATGGACCCCAAGTACATGATTGTTAAAAAGGATATTTGATAGTATTAGGATTTGTAGTAATTATCTATCCGTATCTGCATTTGAGTGAATATTACCTTGTTCGTGCTTCATACTCGTGTGGTTTCGTGTTTTGGCATTATGTGCCTAGACCCGTTCACTTGGACCGTTTTGGTCCATTTGATGTGTTTATTTGTAGTATTTGTTATCCACAGGTACTCTCGAGATAGGTGGTCTCTTTGGACACGGAATTGAGGACGATAAATGGTGAAACAGAGGAGCTGCACGTCGTGCACCCCTAAATCACAACCTTGGTTACGTGGAAAAAATCAAGGAACGACATGCATGGGAGCACGCCATTCCCCATTATTTGGGACGCAGCTTATTTCAGCACAGGGGGTGCACGACGTGTAGTGCCCGGATTCTGTAGTTTCCCTATAAAAAGCCGAATTTGAGGAAAGAGAAAGAGATTTCCCCAGAACGAAATCCTTCGACTTTTTCACAACCTCCCCTCTGTAAAAACACCATTCTCCATCTTTAGAAGTTTAATTGAAGATCAAAAGGAGTCCCCATTGAAGTTTGAAGTTAGGATTGAAGTTAGAAGATTCATCATCTCCTCATCAGGATTTGTCTTCTTCTAGAATGATGAGTAGCTAATTCTTTAGAGTTTCTTGGTTGAGAAGTAGGATTTGAGCTATGATACTCTCCCTAAAAGTATAGGGTAGGCGATTGTTGGATATTTGGATTCAAATGAAAGTTTGCTTTGATTGTTGGTTTTTCAACCTTGTTCTTGTTGAATTAGGTCAAATCTATGAAATCCTTTATTTGATCGATTTTGGAATTTATATGATTAACAATCTAAGATAGATGAAAGTTATCGGTGGGGTAAGCCAATAGCTCGATTCTACCTTTCGTGTTTCTTTTAGTTTTAAAGGTTGTTCATCTTATAATTGGCGGGCGCTCTAATTTGCACCTAATAGACCAATTTGGGTGTAGTTATCAATAGTTTAGGTATTAATGGACCAAGTTAATACTAATTTCAATTACTCGTGATTATCTTTAATTATGAAAGAGCATCTTATCACTTTGTAGAACTTCTCGGTGTTCATTACCGGTTAGCCTAGTTGAGGTTATTCCAACCTTGATTGGGAAACTAGTAATGGTAATCCGCGTGCATGATCGTGCCGCGGATTCATACGAGTGATCCAAGTCCAACGTTTTTTCGATCCAACTGCTATTGGGAAGTTGAGCTTGATGAATCATCTCATCCAACAACTTGTTTTCTGTCATTGATCAAACCTTAATTGTCTATTTTAATTGAATTAATAGGATTGTTAGAAACCCTTTCCAATCTGTTTCGTCTAGACCGTGTTGACGAGTTTGAGTAGAAGCATAACGAGAGGAATCCTTGGACACATACGACACTTGAGTTGTCGAGATAACTTCGCAGTTATTTTGACGATCAGTATTCATTGGAAGGTAGGGGATGGCTAAAATATCAACGCATGGTCCGAACCCAGGTTGCGAAAGCAAGGAAGCCGTTGAATGCAAACACTTGGGTCGAGGGCTTCCACCCTTTGACCGTTCAAGATGATTTGTTACGGGCACAACAGAATAGGACGTGGGTTTGGTTAAGACTTATTAATATCAAGGGACGTTCCAGGATAGACTAGAACCGAGGATAAGCGCATCTGACACTTTAGTAAGACAAGCGGCTATAAAGTTTGGTCAACATATTGCTTCCTCATGCAGAGCATCATGAACCCTCCGATATGACCTAGGTTTCGTGTCTTTCTCTGGAGATTTGCATGCAGTGTCTAAATCTTGAATTCTCTTTTGTACAAGATTAAGTGACGTTGTAAAACCCAGTAGGTCCGAAAGAGCAGTCAGTTGCCACATAGAGGCTCTTTAATCCAACTATACAAAGCTGCTGAGAAATATACACAGCCATCAACCATGCCATCCAACACCTTTCAAGAAAGGATGTCCCCAACTCAAATATTATATATAGTCTATGGACCAACCCACATGCCTTCATTTTCCACCATCCAAAACAAATTGGATTTGGTGTTGCAATTAATATGATCAAGACTTGTATTTGCTTTATATTTATATATTAAGGCTACTGATTTCGACACGTACGTACGTGCGTTTGTGGATGCTCCTGTGGACTTACTGGGATCGATTAATTTCCTTGAACCGAGCATGTGTGTTCCCATGTGCACGGTTGGATGGATCCATTATCCACTATATGAACACATTGTCATTCTTCGTTGAAATTTGTTCATGCTATTGCCATCCCTTAGCTAACTCTTTAATTTGGTGGATCCTAGCTCGCCCAACATCAATACACATACAAATTCTCTATATTTCGATCAAATGTGTTATACCAAAATGCTGCCACATTTATGTCGGTTTCGGTAGGTAAATATCCACTCCCTCGAGTCGATACGCCAAGACGCCGTACTTGTTCAGTGAGTTTGAGCTATGATTGATGACATTTGTCGTAGCGGAAGCGCATATCGGATATATATCGATGGATGCAAGAAATATAAAGAGGAATGAGAAAGAAGAAGACGTACAAATATTTAATTTAGGATATGTTTTATTTCGATCCTAAAAAGACAAGATCCATATATAGTAATTAATTCAGAATTAGAGTAAACTAAACTAGGAGGAATTTCTATATTATTGATTGAGCTGGAGAAATGTGACCAAAAGATGGCAACACTTTGTAAAAAGGTAACTTCTTTTTACATAAACTAATTAGTTTGCTTTCTTCTTTTGGTCACAAAGGTGGGTGGGTCAACTAATTTCCTAGCTATTATTCTGTCGTTGCTTGTACATGTTGAAGTGACGGAAGCATCGGCAGAGCGTAACAAGGATACCAGCAAGGCTGAAAGTACTGGTAGGCAGACAGCCGGTGGAATTAGTGCATGTTGTTGCTACTATTTCTCACTCGTTTTTCTTTGCTTGATTTGTTGGACTCCAGCTGGTGAGCGTCATTACTCAACGTTTATTGACTATATTACCGTTCGTGATTGGCGGAATTTGCTACTTGTTTATTTCCAAATTTTGCTGGTTACATTTTTGAATTTATGATTGAATTAAAAGTGGTGGAGGGAAAAGGGAGAAAGGTGGGAAAGTAAACAAAGGAGAAAAGCAAAGGGGAGCTTTTGTTATGTGGCATGTTGACTGTTATATACACTCTTATAAATTTTGAATAAGAAATTAGGGTTTTTGATCGCGCTGAGTCGTAGATTATGTCATTATGTTTAAAACGTGCTTGTCATGTATTATTTCGTAATTGTACACATCAAACTATCAACTATTCGTTTTTAGGATAAAACAACCACTCTCAATTTTTCTCTCTACTCAATTTTGTCTCACTTTATAATAAGAGATACCTTCTCAAACAAAATGTGGATTCTTTAATAATTAATTACTTTCATTTTATTATTAAACGTATATCTTTCAAAATACTTTAACAATTATCTCTCCAAATATAAAATTTCATTAAAATCAATTTAATCCATCAGTTAACATATAGTTAAACCGAATCAAATATAATATTAATTATTGAGACCTTTTTAATTATTCATACTTTTTCAACAATTCCCCACTTGAATATTTGAAAAACCATTTTATTGAGGAACAAAAATGCATAAAAGCGAACATAAATTAATGTATCTTTTAATTTGAATCTTAGCGTAGTGATAACAATTCAGATTTCATAAAAATGATGATTTGTAGTCTTAAACTCTATAATAATGTAACACGCCAAGTATTTTTAGAGTGTTATTCACTTCAGGAGGTTGACATTTTACCATCTCCACTAGAGACAATTTCTTACTAATGCAGATATTCACTATAATTTAAATCTATACATGATTTTTCTGTCCACTTATTCATCCAAAATTACTTTATATTTCGTTGATACTTTTTATTATATAAATAATTTTTTATACGACGAAAAACACCCCATTCGACAAAATCTTAGCTCGGCCTCTAAACCCAACTTCCACATTCATAAAAGTGATTAATCTATGAGAAGTATTCCTACAGTTCGGTACTTCACCAAACATGAAGTATAAATCTCCTTAAGAATTATTATTAACTCACACTCTTTCGTTCCAATAATTCATACTTCATTATACATAATTTTTCTCATATTACATGCAACTTTTTAAATATACTGTCAAGCAACTTGAGATCATCCCCAAGTTTATAGTTGTATTTCAACAGTGGGTTTCCCCCCTCATTACATGAAATTGGAGGAAACAGACGAGCAACTAAATGAGCTGCATATGTAATTTGCTTCTCTGTACACGAACTTCCAATCTCGAATATCACTTGTCGACTCCAACTCATAGATATCCTTGCACACACTTCCCAGTTCATTCCTGCATTGGCCTTTACAAGACAGTAAATCCACAAGACTTCTACAGTCAGACTCCATGATTATGGGTTCCACATTCAGCTCGATTGCTTTCCTCAATCCAAACCAAACAGCTCTTGCTTCAGCGACATCAGCAGACCACTTCACCGAGTCTCGTCTTTCTGATTCAGGCCAGCATCGATGTTCATCTTGAAAACCCCAATCGGTGGCTTTGTTCCACCTGCAAACCCGTCTAGAAACCTGCCCTTTGTCCTGTTGGTCATTACTTTGAATCTCAATGTAATCATGGATAAAAGAATCAGCCTTTGCATTGAAGTCGTGTGGCTTCAACTTACTAAGCCATAAATGTAAGATTCTTTCAAAAAATGACAATTCACGGCAAAATCAAAGAAAAAGAAAGGTTTGGAAATGGATAGGAAGGTTGGGCCCTAGGCCCAAGCGGTCGATTCAGAAGAAAGAAGCTCTCGAAAGATACAGGTCCACGTGAGTGCATGTGCAACTGGATACATTTCGCCTACAAATAATTGATAATAACTTATTAATCAAAAGTTTTTTCTTAAATAGAATTATTCTGAGATTTTTTATTCTGAATAGATTATATATACATGCACAAACCTGTAATGCAGGATTCCATAGCACATTAATTACATATACTTAGATAATATATACAAATAGCATGACAATGAAGAGCTCAATTGTGATTATTACAATATTCTTAGGTGGTAATAGTCACTATAAATGTACTTATCGTCAAATCAGATGGGCTTTGTGCGATGTAAAATCATGTCATAAATTAATTTTTAATTTTTAATATATTTCATTCATTTTAACAATTCATTTATGGAACAATTTCTAATCATCTTCATCCCTACAATATTTTAGTAATTTCTAAAAAAATATTTGATTCTCTTAGAAAAATGTTTACTATGCTTAGAGCATCTCCATCTCCAATTTTAAGCAATTGCTGAAGTGAGATGAAAGGTGACGTAACACTCCTATAGCAATTGCTAAAGATTTAAATGTGCTTTCTAACTTGTTAATTTAGCAAGTCAATTATGAATGCCACATAGATAAATTACTATATTTTTCAAAAAATGCATTTACGATATAGAAAATAAATTGAAGATAAATAACATTTAGTGATTTTTTACCGGTTCATGTTAATTGTGTTTGTTTCTAAAAATAATGAATAGAAATTGTTAATCAATTATTGGAATGGATGATGTTAGAAATTAACAAACAACTTAATTGCTAAAGTTGGTGATTTGGCAATAAAGTTCCTATTAGAAATTTCTAAACAATTTCCAGGATGGAGATGATCTTATGTGACATTGTTAATACAAATATTTTTTAAAAACAATTGGTTCAATTACTTATGTGGCATTGTTAATAGAATTACTACTTTAATAATTTCTAACAAAATTTCTAACTTTAGATCTTCTCCATCCCATAAATTAATTAACAGATATTATCATGGAACTTAATTAATCTTAGATAAGGCCATCGAATAAAAAACATATATTAGTTGTGACTCTTATTGTTGAGTTTCAGTATCCTCTAATCTTTAGTTTATTTTCCCTCGACCACTCTCTTACTCGATCTCTGTCTACGTCGACCGTTTCTTTTTCATTTATGTCCCGACTATATGATGTCCTTACCATTTTCCCAATATCGTCAAAACTCAAATTTAGAAATAAACTCCAAAATAACATTAAATAGAAGCTAGAATTAAATTGGGTTAAGGGCATAAACACACAAGTTGAGCAATAATTTCATAAAACTATCCAAAAAATGACAATAAATATATAGAATATCGCTTAAATATGAAAAAATAAATGCAATATGCATGATATCATCACTTATTTATTAAAGGATTTATAAGACTCCAATACATGTAAGTATACAATACCTTTGTCATACGACAGAATATGATTAGTGGATATTATTAATTATCATATCTTACTGATTTAACCTTTGAATTTGTGAATGGCAATCACAGAAAGGACGAGGTTGTCTCGTGATGATGTTGAGCCATGATACGAGCTTTCTCAATTGACCTATTTTCATCATAATTGCATGTATAAATGATCAGAGCATTCAAGTTCCAACGTCTCGGATATCATATGGCCAATAAACCATATGTCAGTTGATTGAGATGATGTGTTGCCATACATCAATTTTGGATGTTTGATTTGTCGAACCCAACAGTAGGACTGATTTCTTTGGGCAGAGGGCTTTTTTCACGGGTGTAAATGTTATATATGTTATATTTGGTAATAGAAATTATAATTTTTAAAAATATAGAATTAGAATAGTATAAAATAATTAAGTTGAATGTAAAATTAAAGGATATAAGGAATTTTTAAGAAAGTTTATTTTCTTATTAAATAGATAAGAAAACGTAATTTCAATTATATTTTTTATATTTTTTAATCCAAATTTTTATTTATGATATTTTTTATTCCAACTCAACTTATTTTATATTTGTTTCAACTCATTTTTCTTAAAAATTATAATTCCTAGGGTCAAACATAACATCACTATTCTAAACTTTTCTGCCATTCGACTTCCTTGCTAAGAAGCATCTAGATTGAGATTTCAAAGGATATCTATCCAAGAGATTTATGAAGCCTGGTGAATAGCCAGACGATTACTGTTGGGATGTATCGGGTGTGAATCAAATAAATATATTGTAATAGGTGTTTTGTTTTGTAATTAATTTCTTTCAGAGCTGCTTTTTTGTGAGTGATTGTTATATAGTATCTTGGATCCATTGGAGGTGCAGACTTTCATTTATGTCGGTACCCGTTATTAATTAAAAATACTGATAAATACTAATTTTTTCTCTTGATGTGTTACATGTGAATGATCCGAGGTACTGATTTTCAATATTTATGAATTTACAAATATATATTTTGGTATTGTGCTACCAAGTTATATTTCATATTTGAAAGTTTCAAGGAAAAAAAGACTCATAAAAGTGGAAGATAAAAATAACTGTAATATTTTTATTATTTAATTTTTTAAAATGATTTAAAAGATCAACTAATCTAGACCATTAATATAAATTTTAATTAATTAAATAAAAATAATAATTTAAATCAGTATTGTCATATGACACCAAAACTCATATTGTCAACAGGATATCCTTGGATCCCACAGATGTAGTAGAAGGTCTGAAACCGTTCATACTCGTACTTGCAAGTGGCGCTGACCTCCTCCTCATATAGGCAGACTTCTTCTCCCTACGAAGCGGTTGTGTACATCCAACTACACGAAAATCCGCAGAAACGTATCCACCTTTGATTTATTGTGGTTGGCAGGGTCATACGCCCAGTATTTTCCAGCAAAATCTCCCAGAAATTTCCCCATTGCCTCCGAGAAATATCAACACGGGAGATCATGGATCTGGATCCAGAACGGAACTCGATGTAGGTCCACTTCCTTTGGTTCCTCACCCGTACACAAAGTTTGTTTAGAATCAAGAGGCTGCCATTGTAGTGCCATGGCCCATCATTGAGAATCCTGTGTACATAGATTTCATGATGAAAACGAAAAAGATAGCGGCCCCGCACAAATCCTCCACTCCCATCGTGCGTCCCGGTTTCCAGCTGCATTTCATTAAAGGGAAATTGATAGGTCTATCACCCAAGAAGGATCCGACTAGACAGAGCGGATAGGTATGAGGTGGTGGAATTGGGACTAGCTTTGTCAACAGCGACTCCTCATCATCACTTTTCGCTAGGCTCAGGTTCTGGACCTGGAGAGCAGCCAAATCTTCTTACGATGCATCAATCGGTGCACGCAGGCTGGTGATCATTGAGGACGGTGTTGAGTGCTCCGTTGCTGAGCGAGGTGAAGTTGTCGTAGCCGAAACTTGCACCGCCGAGATAGTTGGGACCAGTGTCAACTGCTCCTCATTCGTGCTCGGCGTCGTGGCCTTGATACCCTCCAGCGGTTGTGGTTCTGTTGACTTCCCGGTGAGGCGGGGTGCCCTGGCGGCTGCGGCAGACGATGAGTTGTGGGGCATGTTGACTGCGGCGGCACGGCTAAGTTCTCACGGAGGAGAAGAAAAGAAGCCCTAATACAGAGAGAGAAAAAAACCCTATCAAAAGATTATATTTCACTAGGCGTTGTCTTAAACAACAATCAATCAAACTTAATCAACTTAAATGACAATTACCAGTTAGATATAAATTATTAGATTGGTCAAATAGATCAAACTTAAATCTAATAATCCATATTTATTTTTCCTATAAAAACCATATTTATGTTTGAAAACTTGAAACACTACAAAAATGTTTTAACTGACAAGTGTTAAGTGTAAACAAAATTAATCGACTTAATCCAGTTCTCATGCTAGAGTGCAAAATTAGCCATTGTTCAAGGGATTTCATTACCCATTGTTAACAGAGATGATTAATAATATACAGTTGTTGTGTGTAATCCGCTGGCAAATATTGAAGCGCGCTTCCGCGTCGAGTCGTGAGTTCATGAATTTAGCATAATATCACAAAAGTCACGGCGAGTCACATGCAGTTGCGGGCTGCAGAAGACACTCGAATACTTTTAAACAAATGTACATAAGCATATCACTCTTTCTTTCTACAAAGCTTTCTTCTGGAGTTGGCAAACCGTGACTTCAGCCGACAGCTTTGGCTGAAACAGCTTAGACCAAGAATGATTTTGTTATTTGCTAAAGCTCTATTGTCAGATTAACAAAAAAGCTCTCAGCATTGATCTCAGCAATGAAGTGTGATTATCAAGTGATCATTAAGATACATTGTATAATGAGGGCCTGCTATCTGTACATAATGATGTCTGTCTCGGTCTCCTATACTGTGTGTACTAGTAGCAACAGTCAATACAATTGAGACAAATGTGAAGACACTTAACTTTCACTCCTCCCACAATTATGCAAAAATTAATCTCTGCACAAAATCTAATCACTTGCTGTTGCAAATAATACTAGCAAGAATCGGCGGTTGGTGGAACAGCATAGAAAAATAAAAATTGTTAACCAAAAAGTAAAGTAAGGTAAGGTGGGGACAAGTGGTGCTCTAAGTTGGTCACCTGTTTTTATGGAGCACCCTCTTCTTCCTCTATCAGATGAACATCATTATTTGGGAACTCAATCAAGTTCCCCTGTTGCTCATTCGACTCGATCAGCATCAGTACAACTTCTCGCATCGATGGCCGGTCAAATGGGGATATACTTGCGCAGACGAGAGCAATTTTCATCACTGTTATCATGTGATCAATGATTCTTCGATCTTCAAGCTTTAATCTATGATCAAGTATTCCGGGGGATAGTGAATGCTCGCGGATATATTGTTTCACCCATGTCACAAGATCTCCTCCTTGTTCTATAGGCTGTACCGGAGTTCTTCCAGTTAGCAACTCCAACAGAACAACTCCGTAGCTGTAGATGTCGCATTTTTCTGTCACCTTCATCGTGTATGCATATTCTGCAACGGGTTGGTTCCAACAAGTATTAATAAAAGGAAATGGATTTTTTATTAGTCAATATGCATATGCAGCAAAGGAAAAGAAAGGCTCACCAGGTGCAATATATCCATAAGATCCAGCAACTGCAGACATTGATTTCGAATAAGGCAAATCGATTACTTTTGCCAAACCAAAATCTCCAACATGAGCTTCGAACTTTTCGTCAAGTAGGATGTTGTTGGACTTAATGTCGCGGTGGACGATCCTTGGTCTGCAATCGTGGTGTAAATAGGCAAGACCTTCCGCAGCACCAAGAGCAACGGTGAAGCGTGTTGGCCAATCCAAGCTACATGAGGGTCCATGAAGCAACTCCCCAAGACTACCTCTAGCCATATACTCGTACAATAGCAGGTTGGAACCCTGATGGTAGCAAAACCCATAAAGCTTTACAATGTTCCTGTGTCTGATCTTCCCAAGAGTCAGAATTTCGGCCCTGAAACTGTTCTCGATGTTGTTTCCTTCCCTATTCGAGGACAACTTCTTCACCGCAATGACTTGTCCACATTGCATAACTGCTTTATATACAGTTCCACAAGCTCCCCTCCCAATGACATAGCTGTCATGGAAATTGTGTGTGGCCTCGACTAGATCTTGGAAGGTAAACCCCTCTTTGGGCCGGAAGTAGATATCCGATTCTGAGGACGAAACAACATTATCTTCGTCGTGTAAAGAAGGAACTGTCTCAACAGGACGCCTCATGAAATATAGTATGATAACAATAAGAATGAGAGAAACTCCACCAACAACAGCAGCAACTATTGTAATAACTTTACTCCTGACTTTGTCCACATTCGTCAAAGGTGGCACAGACGTAGTAGAAGGATCCCCGCCGCAATAACCAAGAGGTCCACCACAAAGACCTTTGTTTCCGATGAAGCTACTGAGAGCCATGTTTTGAAAAATGGGCACAGAAGGTACAGGTCCAGTGAGATTATTGTAAGAGAAGTTGCAGCCAAGCAAACTTGAAAGACTTTCAAGTGTTCTTGGAATCTCACCAGTCAAACGATTATTGTTGAGCAGAAGGAATTCAAGTAGAATAAGATTACCGAGCTCCGGGGGTATTTCACCAGTCAGACTATTGTAACTGAGATTCATTGCAATCTGCAAGCTTGACAAGGAGCCGAGCTCTGATGGGATATTGCCAGAAAACAGGTTGCCACCCATCTGCAGTTCAGTCAAATGGGCAAGATGTCCTAATGCTGAAGGAATACTTCCTGAAAATTTGTTGTCTGACACTTTGAGAATCTCTAACTGCAAAAGGGTCCCAAGCTCATCAGGCAAATTATCTGTAAAACTGTTGTGGCTGAGATCAAGTCTTTGAAGCATCTTGCAGTTCACCATGTCTGGCGGTATCCTTCCACTGAGCAGATTTGACGACACATTGAATGTCACAAGTTGAGATAGATTACCTATTTCCTTAGGCAACATGGAGGCGAAGAAATTGTTTGCAATATGAAGCCTTTGCAGTTTTTGGCAATTGCCAACTTCAGGAGGAAGTGGACCAGTAAACCAGTTCTGGTCCAACTCAATAGCAGAAAGGTTTACTAACTTGCATAGTTCAGAAGGGAAGCTGCCAGTAAGCCTATTTCCAACGAGACGAAGTTGTACCAGTGATTTGCAGGTTAATAACCCTGCTGGAAGGTTTCCATAGATTTTGTTAGACTCAAGATTCAACATAATCAAGTTGGAATGACGACAAATATACGGAGGAATCCTTCCCGTCAGATCATTTGCTGAAAAATCAACCACCCACAGTCTGCTGTGCACACCAAGAGCAGGAGGGATTCGACCACTCAGGGAATTCTCAAAAAGCTGTAACTGAAGCATTTGTGTCAAGTACTGGAACCCGTATGGGATAGGTCCAGTGAGGTAATTAATCGAGAGATCGAGCTTTGTCAAGTTCCTCAAACCACTAAGCTCATTTGGTATTATACCAGTGAGCTGGTTCTGGAAAAGGTAGAGTAGTGTCAGATCCTTTATCTGACTGAACTCAACCGGGATCTCGCCAGTCAAATAGTTTTCGGAGAAATCGATCTCTGTTGCCGTAGACAGATTCCCAATTTGTCTTGGAATAGTTCCATTCAACTGATTCCTGTAGATATACAGCTTGTTCAGATTCTTCAAATTGGTGAGCTCCACAGGAATAGGACCAACAAGAGTGTTAGCATACAAGGCAAGTGTCTCAAGACTTGTACAGTTGCTAAGCTCCTTCGGTATGAAACCTGACAGTTGATTATCCCACAGTATCAAATCAGTTAAGCTCCCAAGCATTCCAATTTCTTTAGGCAGTTCACCTCCTATGTCATTTTGGGCAAGACCAAGCAGCTTCAAACTCTGACATCCACCTATCTCTGGCGGAATGATACCAGAAATCCCGTTCTGCCCTGCTCGAAATGTCTCCAAACTCTTGAGGTCTCCAATGGATTGAGGCAGTGGACCAGTGATATTGTTTGTATAGGCAACAAACTCAACCAATGAGGCCAACTTCCCAAACTCTTCAGGGAGCGATCCGGAAATCTTGTTGTTGCATATGTTCAAAAGTTGAAGAAGAGATAAGTTGCCAATCTCAGTAGGAATTTGACCACTGAACTGATTATTGTTCAAAACTAGTTGCTGCAACTTGGTACAATTTCCAAGCGCCTTTGGTATATCTCCTGTCAACTTGTTGAAAGACACATTGAGATAACTCAGGTGGATCAAACCACCAATACTGGAGCTCAGAGTTCCAGAGAGGTGCATTGAACTCAAATCAAGAGACCAGACCACAGGCGTATAGTCAGAGGTACAGTTGACTCCCGTCCACCAGCAGGGCGTCTGGTCCGCTGGATTCCAATCTTCCAAGTAATTCAGTTCATCAGTTAGGCCATTCTTCAGCTTTAGCAGGTATTGACCTTCAGAATTCAACCCTTCCGAAGGGGAAACCAACAATGCTAAAATAAGGAGAATTGTTGTAAACCATGAATCAACAACTCTCCTTGATTCATTACTTGGAGCCATTTTCTCTCTTAGCTTGAGCATTAACAGTTGCAAGAACGGGAATAACCTTGCACCTAGAGAAAGAGAAGAATCAGATATCAACTTCTTATTTTAATGAAGCAGAAAGAGACGAAAGCTAGCCATGCCAAAGTCTCCAATACTGAACCTTGACGCAGAAGCAATAAACACAGAAATCCAAGCATCTAAAGCAACATAAAGTTGCGGTACAGATCATCTAGAATAAACTTAATAAGGGGGGAAGAGCTGAATCTCGTCAAACATTTAAAAAAAAACAATTAAGAAACGATCAAAAACCATTTTGAGCAAAGTAACTGCCAAAAACAAGAGAACAAGATAGAAATAAGAGAATAGATTAAAAGGGAAAAAGACAAACCTGTTGAAGACCCAAAAATAAGAACCGAATCAGTCGCCGAATAAGAGACAACAGAGGGAAAAACAAGAACAGCTTCTTCTAGACCATTTATCTGCAACTTCTCGAATCCAGAAAGGGAGAGAAGAAGCGGAATAATAATACATGAATCCACAGAAGACAAACCCAGTTAAGGTATTGAACTTTTCGCAATCACAAATGGTGGGTGCTGGGGAGAAAAAGGAAGGATCTTTGATTCAGATACAAAAAGGACGAAAAGATTTTGTTAAACAGAAAGAAGATTCCTTCTTTGTGCCCCCCTTTCTTCTTTTTTCCTGAAATCAATAACAAATCTAGCAAAAGGTGAAGGAGGAGGTGAAAGGGAAGCAATCCCAAGTAAAATAAAAAGAAGAAGAAGAAGAAGAAGAAGAAAAAAGGAGTAATAATATCAATGGAGATGTTGAAACAAAAACAGTGAAATGGAGAAATGGAATTGTGGGGGTGAGGAGACGGGTCCAAGCCGGGGTCTTTCACTCTTGGAGGAGCTGTAATGGCCGACAAGGCATGCTCTTATTCCGTCCCTCTCTTCATATCTACAACTACACGCCCCAACTCTCTCTCTCTCTCAAAAGTTCATCTTCCCCTAGTTATTTCTCATCTGGTCCACTGAGGAAAAAAAGCGTAATATTAATTAGAATTTAATTCAGAGCTGATGAGATGAGATGAGATGAGATGAGATGAGCTGTGTAAATGTAGATCAAATAAATGTAATGAAGAGAGCGGAGGTGACGGTGGCGGTGCTCTTGGGTTGGGTTGGGTTGGCTTCTTCCTTTCAAGTTGCTCCTTTCCTTTACTTTCACTTCCCTTCTATCATTCTCTCTTTTTATCAGTGCTCACAAAAAGGCTATATACTTTTTAAATTGCTTGTTGTGTGTAGGTAACTGTTGATCAACCTTTTAGTATCGCCATTGCCAAGCATAAAGTTGACCCTTTATGGAGTTCTCTAATATTTCACTGGTTAATTATTCCGCGTATTATGTTGTAGGAATTGTGTGCTTAAGTGTGTTGCAGGATTGTGAAACCGTTGGATCAAGCATTTTCATCGACGGCTGACAGAAATTATTGTAATTGTGCACAATACCTATTCATTAGGGGATCTGATACATGCCATTCATTACGACTTTCTCTCCCTCTCTGTATGCGTTGTCTCCAAATTCTTCCACGTTTGCACTGGTAAACACTAATGCTTCTGATGGCGTTTTTGCTCCCTACGTTCGTGCTTCTGAAGTTCTTGCTTTTGGTGTTCAGTTAGATCAGTGTATTCATGTGTTTCTCGAATTCGACAACTAATTTTACTCCACCTAAAGAGTCGGGCAATTATTTAAGAGATTAGGGGTCTTCTAAATCAATTCCAAACTTTTATTATAATCATATACGGTGACAACTCAATACGAAGACACACAACACTTTAGATAAGATTAAATCGGAAATTACGTAGATAATCAAGTCGAAACATAAATTACACGATTTAGCAATTTCCCAGACTTACAACGTGTCGCACGTCCTAGGATGCACCGCGCGTTGTAGGGTCTCTCCAACGGCTATTTTCTAACGGCCGTGTAGGTCTGTCCAGTTGGGGCCATCTGTGGGTGACGCCCTGAGTCATCAAGCCTACGCTCCATGCCTCCGCTCGCGTACATCATGGAACGGAGACACTGTCGAACCGCCTCGGTGTCCTCTCGACCGAGCTGCTCCAGTGAACCTACCCGAACTGATAGGTTCTCCGGCCCGTCAATCTGCAAAATGACAAAGAAAACATGTTAGTGTTGCATGATGTGGAAACTTACTAATTGGAGGGGTACTAGAGTACGTACGATGGGCTGCTGAACTATCTCACGTCTAGAAAGTCCACCGACGAGTGTACTGATGGTACCACACCATGTACTTGTGATGGAAGTTCCACCTCTCCGGATCGTCGAGAACAGCACTCACCGCCACGTGGTCCAATCTGGAAGACAAAGAGAGCAGAAATATAAATAACATCCTAAGACGGGACTACTAGAAAGAAATATAATGATGCACTAGTTCTTACCACAAACAGAGTGCCCTTATTGAACAGTTTTCTGTACTCTGGAACCAAGAAGCCCCGAGTCCTCTCGTGCATCCAATTCTTCCATCGATATAGACGGGTGTGGCCAATAAGTCCCGAAACATCTGGACCTCTGAGCATGTCCTCATGCAATCGCCGTGTTATGGCCGGGAACCTCTCAAGTTAAGCAACACGATCCAACCACCGATGTTACCAGTCCCTTCGTAGCAGCACACTCCAACCTAAAGGCTGAATGGCCGAGCTCCAGATAGAGCCATGACAGAACCGCTGCCCCCCCCCCTCCCCCAAAGCAAACGACCTCCCATCTCGCAACACTAGCAGGTACGATAGGTGGACGTAAGCAGCCGACCTATTAGTGAACAGGAACCCCTTATGTACGTCAGCATGTATGCTCGTGCGTTCTGTCCCAACGTACGTCCATCATCGGCGGGAATGCGTTTCGACTTCTTGAACGTGGAGTGGAACCACCCAAACCTTAGTCGTCCGTCCTGGAAGACATCCTTCGTCATCGCCCTCGCTCCCAAAACCTCCTCTACCAAGTCTAGCATCTGCAACCCAGAACGCTCGAGAGGGTAGTACACCGCATCACCGTCGACTGGCAAATCGGTGAACATCGCCACGTCCTCCAGAGTCAACGTGCACTCCCCATTGTACATGTGGAAAGTGTTCGTATCTGACCTACAACACGTCGGGCGTCCTAAGACGTGTCGCTCGTTGTAAGTCAAGGGAATTGCCAAATCGTATAATTTACGTTTCAACTTGATTATCTACGTAATTTTCAATTTAATTTTGCCTATAAATTTTTTTTTCCTAAGAACTCTTTAACTGTTTATCTTTCTTTAACTCTTTCTCCTTAACCAATACTCCCTTTCCTGTTTTCCTTATAACACAGTTTTTCTTTTATTGAAGGCCGATTAGATTGATCTGTTATTTTAGTTCTTTGTTCGCATCCTAGTCATAATTGTTTGGGCGGGAAACAAAACAGGGCGATTGTGGACATTAACGGCCAAATCAGCTTAGCTTACCAAGAAAGTACGTACATGAAGTTGGAACTCGGAATTTTGAGTCACCGTCCAATGTTTATTTGTTTTCTTATGCCGTCGAGTTCGTAAATGATAATGTTTGTGTGGAAACATACTATCAATGAATAGTTTGAGTGCACCGCCCTTTTTACGTGTTTGTCTCTTCTGCACAATAATTCTGGTTAACTTATCAAAATCATTTTTCCAGACATCTAAAGTTCAAGTTGGTATGCAGACACTTGTCTGAATCACTTTGTATACCTTGTGTATAAACATATTTACGTTATATATATACATTTTTGTATAACTCTTTATATAACTTGTACGGTTAATCGTTGTAAAAATTTCCAAAAAATAAAATTTAGAATCATAAAACAGACTACGGATATCACATGAGAGAAAAAATTCATTAACGAAGTTTGGAGTCCTCAAAAAATTGATCAAAAAACATTTTAGTATCAAAATCGTGATCCAATCCCTAAAATCGATCTATGTTATGAGCCATTCGTATCAAATAACCCTAATTCAAATTTAACTCGTCGAGATTGAGTCAAAAGTTATAAACAAATTCTTTCCCCAAGCTGTTCATGGGAGGCTTGGCTTGTCAGTGCAACCGAACAACGGAAGCGAGTTTGATGTTAGTCAAACATATAAGTTGAAGAATTTTATTATGTTAAAAAAATATTTAATACTTTTTTTAAGCAAAATATTTAATACCTTAAATATGACTTTAGATGCTAGTCAAACATATAAGGTAAATTGCATTAAACGGTGCAGTACAATGCCAGCCCCTACCCCTACATATATATGCAGGGACGGACCTAGGGATAACTGTTTTAGATTAGGATCATCTGTCGTTTACGTTTAATTCTTTATTAATAATTAAATTTTTTTAAAAATTTATTTAATTTCAATTCAATAATATTTTAAAAATATATTCATTTTGAATCCGTCTTTATATATATATATATATATAAGAGTTAAAATGATATTCTAGTGAGAATATATGGCGCCCCAACCGTGTCACTAATGAAACTGCATTATAAACATCGGGGTAAACGACTTGTGAGTAAAAAGATTATTCAGTTAGAAATTTCATGTACGTTGAAAAATTGTAAGTTGAGATAGCTATAAGAACGATAATAATTTATGCATTATGTACAATAAAATGCATGATATTCATTAATGTTGTTTTTACGTAAATTACCGAGAAATTTACTCAAAACTATTTATACTTGGATCAATGTTTAGATTTATGTCATATGATATAAATAGAAAGAATGTAAAATCAGCCACCGCATTGAAAAATTATCTAGTGTTTTCTTTTCGAGAGCGGCTACTTATATTATTAAAGTTTCTGGTCTAATGTGTTCATTTCGTCAATCGGACTCTTAGGAGGATTATCATCTGAAACGGGTAAAGCAAGGTGGCATAAAGAAAATCTTAGACTGAGACTCACAACTCGAGCGCGAAGAGCTACTCGACTACCAGTGCAGGAAAAAAAAAATTGTTCCAACATAAAGCAAGAACTAAATTAAGATAAACATATTCGACCAGTGGAGCCCGAACTGGGGTCACCAAAACATCAAACACCCGAAGAGGTCGACACTTCGAGTGAGTTCTAGCCAATTGATTACTCCTTCTGGCAGGACCTATTGATCAAACCTGCCGATACCGGATGTTTTGGGTTGTCTTGGATACCCTTAAACTGGTTCGTGGGACTTTCAAACTGTTGTTCCACCTCCATTGCATTCATGTCTCCATATAGATGTCCATGTCTTCTCCTTTTCCGCTCATCCTGCAGAGCTAGTTCCGCCAGTTGCAATGCCTTGAGTGTTGCCGCTTCGTCGAGCGGCTTGCTAGGAGAAAATGGATGTGCAGCAAAGTTATGTTGGAATACTTGTAAGTTTGGTGAGATGGATGGTTGAGGACGCATTGGTCCCGCCCTAGTGGCTGAGTTCGTCCTTGATCATCACTCCATAGTCTCTCTGGTTATGGAAACGAATGCTACACAGACGATCTATGTGTCCCATACGGCCACATATGAAGCAGAAGGTTGGTAGTTTCTCATACTTGAATTTGTAGAGAAACCCGGTTTTCCCGGATGACAGATCATCTTCTCCCGCTTGAGTGGCGCTATAGTATCTAGAGTGACTCGAATTTGCATATATGAGGCACTGGATCAGTAGATGTTCTTCTCATCATAATGAACAAATTTGCCGATGAAATTACCTAGATCGCGCCCAACGGATTCAGTGAAGAAGCTCTTCGTTAACTAGTGGATTTGCACCCAGAAATCGGCAAGGTGCATCGGGACAACAGCTGGATCCTCTCCTTCACGTAGCTCGTGCAAGACAAGGAGTTGTCGATCAAATAACTATGGACCTTTATTGATGGAGTGGTAAAAACGAAAGAGAATCAGTCGATTCTCCAGATCCTTCGCGGTAATTCCCATACCAGGTGCGCGAGGCTAGGATTCGGCGGCAACAGAGAAAATAAAACCTCTGAAGAGGAAAAGTCATTAAAATGGGTTCTAAGCGGTTTGGTTATAATTAGTTTCTTTTTCAATTTTTAGAAAGGGTTTATAATTAATTTTCTGAACACTGACTTTGACTTTATTTCTTCCAAAACTTTGAACAGTTTCCACTCGTAAAAGTAAAACAATAATAAAAACATTTAGAAAAGAAGAAAAAGAATATTATGATCAATCTCACTTCCCTTTCTCCAAATCAACCCATTAGATGCTCTTTCTATAACTTGTAATTATTATAAAAAGAATAACTGTGCAATAATAATTTTGTTGGATTTGCCAGATTGATTATTATTATTATTATTATTATTATTTCTCATATTTATCCACCACGACAAAAAAAAAAGAGGGAAAAGGGGGCCAGCTCAGCTGAGCTTTTACTGAAGCCACTGCCACACCCAATCGTCTTCTTCGTCGGCATTCCCCACTCTCTCTCACGATCATTCAAATGAAATTATAAATCACACTCACCCGAAGAAAACATACAACATTGAATAATTTGATTCTAAAGAAAAAATTAATTAATAGGCAATAATATATACTATCATGAATCGGAAAAGAAGACAAGGACACAACGGTAATTGATTGCTAGGCCCCAAGTCCTATGCCTAATCACAAAAAGTCGGATTCTTTTATCAAAGTAATAATAATTTACTCACATGCCAATTAATAAATATAGGGTAAGGTACTCGTCATCCTTACGTGAGTTTTCATTTTCATTCTAGTAATCCGTAAATTAACTCGTCAATTCGATCTTTATTCTCGTGAGATAGCATAATTGATTGTGTTGTGTAGTATGGAAATATAGAGGAATTAGGCGTTGGGTAAAATGTAATTCGGTAACTTAACACGGTGCGTTTCAAATCCATGCATTGCGTCGAGGTGTTCTGCGTTTTAGTTTGTTATCAAACGTTGTTCCTGAATCTCACAATCCTCGACAACAGTGAGAAGTCGTTGTATGCAGCCAAGAAACCACGCCCAGGTATCGACGCTTATTAGAACGACTAGTTGCTAATAACGGCCGTGAGCAACTGTCGGCACTTTTTGAAATAAAAAACTTTTAGACTGCACCGCGCAATACATGCTACGCGACGTAGTGCAACGGTCGTAAATTGTCTATTTTGGTTATTTAGTGTGGCGGTTGGCTAAATCCGGTGTTCTAGAGTAATTTACAAAGAAAAAATCCCACTCAGCCATGTGCTTATATATGTATATATTTCATGCATATTATTGAGAATTATTATTAAATAAATATTAGTTTTTATTTATTAGTATTTGTAAGAGTTGTAGATTTATATAGTTAAGGTTACTTGTTTGTTTGAGATTTTAGTTGATATTATGAATTAGTGATGCACTTAGATTGTGACATTCTGACACACAAATGTCGTTATTGTTCCTAGTTTGCGTGTTTTTTTCGATATACTTTCTACTTAGTATATGTATGGTTTGGTGCCTCAAAATTAAATGGTTAAATGAGATCGAACCAAAAAAATTGTTGAAGAAACTGAACTAATATGATGAGGTCGAGCTGTACCATCGAGTTTAGTCCGAACTAACTTGAATTAGGTGTCAGATAGTCTCCATATCCGTTTAACTTGTAAGACATATTCGTCTCCTTCGAAAATCAAAATATGCTCTCAAGTTCATGAAGGAAAATATAAGGGAAAAGGTGGGTGGGTCATGGATGACATGAGTATTTTTTCCACTTGGTGTGCAATAATAAGGGTTCTGATTCATCCAATACAACGTAGAAAATGACAGGGATGATTTCAATGTTTTTGACTTATACTTGATGAGTATTAGGTCAGACACAACTATGAAGAAGATTCCAATATAATTACATATGTAAGTCATCAAAAGAACAATAACAACCATCGTGTTTCAGTCGTCGGGGACTTCATTGATCCGAAATTCTTCACATAGCTGAGTTGGTCGCCTCAAGCGGACCCATCTGTACCATGGTTGTTGGAGCATGACCTCCATTTTTCGGTGATATCAACGATTTCTGACCGTAAACTTTCTTCGGGGAGGGTCGTTGGGAAAGCAGAGCTGCAATCGTGGAAAAAGAAGCTGAAAAAACCCTACTTAGAAATGACAGTGAACCAGATTTTACAGCGTCATATCAAGGCTTGCAGTGTGCTTATCAAGTGTCGAACAAATGGCATTCGAGTGTGGTGGCTTTTGTTGCAAGGAATTACAGGTTCTCATTGCATTGCTATGCAGTCACTCCTAAAGGAAAGGCAATGAAATTTCATCTCAAGGACCTAACGTGTACTGTTATCTATTTTGGAGGGCAAAGTCATTTTGGCTTCAGGAATGTCCATGAGAGTTATCATCTAACTGTGGTCATGTGCCAAGAAAGGGAGCTTGGTTTCATGCTTATTGGAGTAATTGCAGCTCATCTCTTATCTGAAATTTTATTAAATCATGGGCTTGATTGGGATTGTTACGACTTGTTGTCGAAAAGAAATTTTGACAACCCGTTCAAAATTTTGACCAATTTTTAGTTTTTTTTCGAATAAATATGTATACACCTCAAAACAATATTGCAACAATTCCATGGTTGCTCTAACGAGTTTTTTTCTAAGAAAAAAAATCTAACGAGTTCGTTTTGGGCCTAACATTTTCATGCAGTCCTATGTTTTTCCATATTGGGCCTATGACCCATTTGTCATCTCAACCACTAACGATGTTCTTTCTGCCGGCGGCTACAGTGGCCAACCACAGCAAACGAATTTTTCACCTTTGATTAAAAATATTAAAAAAAATTCTAATCAACACATAAGCTCAAATACAAGCCCTAACTTATCGAAACTAAACAGCATACCCTAATATCCTTAGATAACCATTTAGGGCAGCCAACATTCTCAAACTTAAATCATGGAAACCGTTGCAAAAAATCATCATCGAGAAATGCCAAGATTAAAATAATGAAAGCTGCCTTTGAATTGAATTCATCTGTATTGCGGATTTAACGATATATACCCCGTAAAGTCAACATCTTTGGATTGTCCCCTTGGAGGATAAAATAAAGAGGTCAATGAAAAATAAAAGAAAAAAGAATTTCGAAAATAACTTCATTTGTAAAAAATAAAAAAATTCTATGGAAGGAAAAAAAAACATGTTCATGAAGGGGAAGAAAACACCCACAAGAAGACAAACTACAAAAAAGGCTCAATATCTGAAAAATCAGATTAAAGGGTCAACACAAATATGATTACAATCACATAATTAAGGAAGACAAACAATAATTAAAACACAAACAAGAAGAGAGATATTAATGTTGAAAAAAATGTTCTTTTATTAGGTTTTATCTGCAATTGAAATCATAACTCTTAACAGTTTAGATTGATCAAATTGTTAAGGTTTGGCCAAGTTCAACTAGGTTGAATATTCAAACTCTTGATTAATATTACAATTATAAGAAATATATTTTTGGTATTTGAGGGTATCGGTATTTTTTATACTACGATTTAGAGTTTAAGTTTATGATGTAGTGTTTAAGAGTTAGGATTTAATGTTCAAAGTGTTAACATCATTCTTTTGTGTTTAGAATTTATTATAAAGACTTTAGAATTTATCGTTAAAATTATAAATCTTCAAAATGTAAGACTTTTAACGTAGAGGAAATCAATACCTCCAAAGTACCAAAATTCTCCTCAATTATAAATAGGTTTGCTAAAAAACAAATTGTCAATTGGGCCAGCGGGACCCATTCAGTATGTGACAGGAGGAAGTCATTGTGTATGAAGAATTTGATCACAAGGTAAATAGGTGGCCGACTTCATTGAAGTGATTCACAATTCAAACCCTATAGAAGAAGACAAATAGCTTAGAGAAGATAGTAAGTAAGTAACTGAATTCAAAATTCAAACCCTATTGAAAAAAACACAACCTCCCTAGTACGGTATATGACAAGGCCACCACTCTTGTCCAAACATAACAACTCCACCCGAAGGAGAGAAGACTATAACTTGGTACAACTAGAAACCCTATTTTGGCAAGGAAATCAACAAGGCAAAATTTTGGAGGCATACTAACAAACACATCTTCATAGATTAATCGAGATTGATAAGTTTTTTTCAGGTAGTCTAACTTGATTAAATTTGATTTTGATATATGTATAGATGCCGGTACTATTATATTTCGTTGTTGGTCTTTTTCTTTGGTAAAAATTCTTAAATGCAACGTATCTAACATTTATTCATAATTATTTTATTCACAAAAACACCAACTACATTATAACAACACTAATGAGCCAAAATAGGATCATCAATAGAAAAAGAGTAAACAACAACAAAGTAATCTGTTACATGATTGCCCCTCATGATAAACATGTATAAACTCAATCCCTCCCTCCCAATCTATAACAAGGTCAGTCACATTGTCCCTTAACTATGTCCGGTGAATGAACAATAACACACACATGTTGGAAGCCGATAAAGCACGGTCGCGGCCAGAATCTTGAATCAAGCCTCCTGTGACTGGTTGAACCGTCTCCGATCTCCGGATTTACAGAACCACCCGAATTAAGGGCAACCCACTCACGAGGTACCAATTTTCAAGAGATTTGCACCTCATTCTTGACAGAACTACCATACCCAACAACCTAATTTTACATATGAACATCCTCAACAGCAAATATCCAATCACATATTCGCTCTAACAATAACTCCAAAGTTGTGATAGCCATTTATTAGTAACACACATTGCAATAAATAAAAAACTTTATCTAAGTCCGCCAATATGGTCTCAATGTCTTCATTGGGTGGTAAATTATAATGCAGAACCACCCCTCGTTGAATACCATTCCACTAATAGATATGAGTTTAGATAAATTCCAGGTGGAGAAGAAAATGATAACGGGGGTTGAAACAAAAGAGGTGGCGGAAGGACAAAGGCATGTGAAGGGTTGCATTAAATCAGCAGAGCAGAGAGACCTTCTTTCAAGGTGCATTGCATCACTTCCCCACCCCCACTTCTCTCTACTTTCCATTCTCAACTCCATCCATCCCTTTGCTTATAAAATCCACCATCCATCCCTCCCCACATGCTCATGTCATGTGATTCCCTATCCTCCACCGACTTTCACTTCTCCCATTGCAATTTGTCAACAAACACCTCGGTTACCTTGAAATATCCGTCACTTTGTTTGGACTCATACTTCAATTCCACCCTCCCAACACATTGTAATTTACTATTCAACGCTCAACGGCACATTCTCATTCATACAAACTCATCTTCATGCTTCAACCAGACACAAATCACTACATAATGATGATGATGAAAAGAACCAGAAGAAGACTAATATGAATACTACCTTGGCTTTATATATTCTATAGTGGAATGAAAAATAACAAAAGAACACATGAGCCAACCCAGCCAAAACCCACACCACTAAAACTCACTCTGTTGAAATTTAGAAAAACTACCCAAATGAGAATTTCATCAATTAAGAGACCATCCTTGCCTTCCTAACCCCCCATTACACAACACCCCTCTAACCCTAACTGTGATCAAATTCCAGAAACAATAACCAAAAACCCATATCAAGAAACCTAAACCCACTACACTAACCTACATTACTCTTCTAATTACTACTACCCCTTCTCGAAGGGCTTTACAACAACAACTCCCAGCACCTGCTTCTTCTTCCTCATCTCCAACACCTTCCTGTGTGAATTCGAGTGCATTTCCATTGAAAATGTTGGGCTATTCGCTGGCCGATACTCCGGCACCAGCCTCCCTGACTTGTACCTCACCCCGCAAGCATTGCACAGCGTTTTCGGCCCCATCGGACCTGCCCTCCACTGCGGAGTCTTCTCCGACCCGCAATGCTGGCACTTCCTCCCAATCTTGGAGGCCGCCGGTTTCCTGCTGCTCTTCAAGTTGTCGTGGTTCCACCAGCACTGCCGAGGGTCCTGGAGGTCACGGCGGCACTTCAAGTGCCGCTTACTCCTTGCCTTCTTCACCGGTGGTTGCAGGCTTCTGCAGTAGCTCATTATGAACCCCGAACCGGAGCTCCCATTGCTTTGGCTGCTGGTTATGCTGTTCTCCAGCACCGACACAGGGCTATTCTGCTTTGGGAGGCTACCGGGCTGCTCTGAGATAATGTCGACGAATGTTTCAAGTGCCGGAAAGGCTTCCTTGTTCGAAATCCATTCCAATTCTTCCTCCGGATAATCCTGCAGAAAGACGGACGGAAGAGATAACGTCAATAAACGGAGTTTAAAGTAAAACCAAAGGGGAACGACAAAGTTTGGGTAGGTGAAGAGTAATTTTCAACTTTCAATGACGGAGTGGGGCACTAGGGTAATGAAGCAAAAATAAAGTGACCACACCACAGCACACCTAATAAAAATAATAGCAGTTGTCTTTCTTTGGTGGACATTTATTGGATACAACTCTAACCTTGTGAGCAACAGCTCAACAACAATTAAGACCAGTCACCCTCCCACACTAAACTACCGTATTACCCCCCGCACTACAGAGCCAAACCACCACGTGGGTGGTAATTAACAAAGTTTGGCAGGGCCAGCAATGTCATTTTCCTCAAATGGGCTATGAAACCAAACAAACGCCAACCTTGTTTGAATTTCTTTTTTTTTCGAAATGGAAATAAATAAAATATTTTTAATTAAATATATCCGAAAAATATGTTACCATTCAAAGCCGTCCTAGTTTGACTCGGGCGAGTCACCATCAAAAAACCGGCCGAGTCACGGTAAACTCGGGCCGCGGAACGGCCGCGGAGACAAAAACGAATACCCGGAAAAACCTAGCCCCCGAGTCCAGCCAAAACCTCGAAAAGCCCACCGTCCCCCGCCCACGGCGGAGCTCGGCCGGGCCAATACTTGGACAATATTGAAAGCAATAGACGCATGGCATCGCCGGACTCGGGTGGGGGGCGGGGGGAACTTACTGGTAAAGGGAAGTCCGGGTCCGTCAAGCCGAAGGAAGCCGGAGAGAGGCCATTCGGCTTACTGGAGGTGAGGTCGTCGTCTTCTTCGCCTATGTCAGAGGAGAAATCCAAGAAGTCGTCCATGGAACATGGCGGCGCCGCTGGGTCAAGAAAGTCCATCTTGAGCGGGGGGGGGGGGGGAACCGGGCCGGGTCAGGCTGGTTTCCGGCGACGGAGAAGTAGATAATAGATTGAGAGAGAGAGAGAGAGAAAATAGGGGGGGGGGGGAGGAGATAGAGAGAACAGGTGAAGAGCAAGGGAAGGGGGAGGAAGGGTGGGGGGGAAAAAGAGGTTAAAGGTGGGAGGATTGATTGCTATTAGAATAAAGGAGGGAGGCTCACCAAATATTAAAAAAATAAAAGAAATAAAAAGAGAGAAGGGAAAAGTCTTCAATCTATTTTGGATATATTATTATTGGTAGGAGGATTTCACGATAGGTTCGAGGTTTTTTATTTTAATTTTTGGGTTTTTGAGTGGGAAACGAAGGGGGTGTTCATTTTCTGGTCCTACAATCTTCCTTTTAAATTCCTCTAGGGTTCCCTTCTTATGCCTAACGTTTTTATGAAAAATAAATATTTCCCCGCGTTATCTTCTTTACTTGTTATTCGTACCAGCTGCAACCAACTCAGTAATTAAGTAAATTCAGTGTTCCAAGCGCGTGTAATGGATATGCATTCATCACTACTTCCTCATTCATCCTCCTACTAACATTCTTAATTAGTTACACTTCAATATTTTTGTGTATTATCAAATTTGATAAAATCTAAATTCTAGGTCATTTGTGATTCTAAATTCATTAGTGGTATGGGTATGATATATCATATATCTAGTCGTAACATTACATTGTGGAAGGTAAACACAAAAATAACGAGCGGATTTAATCGATTCATAATAGACTATTGTGTTTTCGTCATCGATAATATCATGAAACAATTATGTTCAAATAATAATAAAATTGCATCCAAATGTTCATTTTTATTCATTATTAATACTTTGTATAAAAAAAACATGAATGGGTTATCTACAAAGAGATGAAGTTTGTCAACCCACGATTAGGGTTTTGCTCCCTCCTTGTTTGGGACTATTGCCGATTCACACCACCCCTCCCTTCGCCAACTCTACCGCTCGTCTCTCGCCGACTGCTGCACGATGCCACCAAAACCAACTATCATTTTATCCGCCTCCCAAAACCCCACTGGCCTTCCCGCTTCCACCAGTCGCGCAACGTCCCTCCCGCCGACCCTCGCACACGCCATCACCAACCACCGGAGCGAGTCTACACGTCGTCGGAGCTACTAACGGTCCAAGTGCAGGTCCTCTCTCTTGCCGATAGTAACGACGATGAGGTTTCCTTTAAGGAAGAACGCCCGGAGAGAAACCAACTGGAGAAGGAGGGCTCTGGAGGCAAGCCATCAAAAACTCCAAAGAAGGATACCCACGTTCTTGCAACAGTGGTCTAGGCGGGTCTGCCACGTGTGACCCGCCCAGCAGCATAAGCCACTGTCGGGGTTGCAGAGGAGCGGTAGGCTCCGGCAACATCCCATCCCCTATGTCGTCCCACCGCCACCACCCGGTGGATGCTCGTGTTTGAGTCCTATCTCTTTGTATTTCTGCTATTCGCTGCTTAGGCTCAAAATTTCCTTGTGTTATACTTTGGTGGCTTTGTTTTCTCTTTCGGTTGTTTCATGCATCGTTGGTCGAGTCTTGTATGGTCTTGTTGAGGTAAATGCTTTGGCATGATGGCATGGTATTGCGGACAGCACGTATGCGATGTATATTATCTGCTATGATTAATTACATCTCCCTTGTAACCTATATATACGTGAGTTGAACCTCCAAGGTTACGTTCATACAGTATAAGAGCTTAGTATAATTATGAAACGGAATCACATATGCCCTTTGAACTCAAAAAAAACTAAAGAGATAAAGTCAAACTAATTTAAACAAGAAAAAATCAAATAATCATGGCTAAATTTAGCCCTAACACCAATAGAGTAAAAAACAATGGTCAAATTTTGACTATTTTAACTTTCACCATTGTGAATGGCCTTATTATTGGATTGAAATTGAAAAAAAAATTTAGGAAGTGTAAGCTTCGGCCCAATAAAAATGAATATTTTTACTATTTTTTGTGGAAAATGATTCTAATTTACCTGCATCCTAAAATAAACATCAATTTATTAATTAAATGCTGGTGGGGAATTTCATGGAAAATAATACAATAAAAAGTGTAACGCCCTTTGGGGAAAAAAAAAGGAAAGGAAAGGGGCGGGCCGCTTACGCAACGATCGGCCGGCCTGCCCAAATATCAATAACCCTAACCCCATGCACACTCTCTCTCTCTTCCCACAAAGCCCACGTCACGTTACCTAATCACATCGCTCCACGTGGTATAAAAACAAATGCTTAATTAAAAAGAAATTAAATAGTGAAAATCTTTGTTTGACCTGTCCGATGCCGAACGTAGCGGCGGTGATGGTGTTAACTTAAGAAGAGGAGAGATACTTTCTCCCTCTTCTCTCTCTCTCTCTCTCTCTCTCTCTCAAGTGGGACATGTCATAATCGATTTAGTAATTTATTATAATTTGTTTAAAGTTGAAACCTGAGATTAGTGGAGTAGAGAGACTGTAGCTCACTAGCTGGCTGCTGCTAAACAAAGTAAGTAGATACTTAGTGGATGTGATTAAACTAATTTGTGTGGGATTTAGATCCGTTGATTTTCTTTTTCTTCTTTTTTTTAAAGTGCTGGGACCCATTTGACATGTGCTGTTCAGGAAAAAATCAAATAGTAGATGGGGTCCTCCTTGCCACCAAATGCCCACCATAAATTATCAATCTATGTGTTTACACTTGTTTTGTTCGAAATTGCTATAGCTCCCACATTCAATTCTCTATGATGCATCCGAAAGTCGATCCAACCGTTAAAATTTTTTTTTGTTATTTTTAATATGACAGTTAATATTTTATTAAAGATATAACAGGAATTAAAAGAATAAATTTTCTCTTTTAATTTTTTTCTCTCCTCTCTTTACTCTTTTCACGAATATAATAATAACATAATAATTATGTAACATAGATATAACAATTTACATATGAAGTCGACATAATGAGCGTCTTAAAAGAACATAATAAAAAACGCATAACAGATTCGTAAAGCGTGTATATGACCGACATAAAAGAGTTGTAAAATGGACATAACGATGATGAATTCAACTATTCGCAAGGTGGACGTAACAACAACATAACGAGCCCGTAAAATGGTCGTAAGAGACATAACATGCTGGTACAATGACCACGCTAATGTGTGTGTTTTTCCATTTTTTTGTTTCGAAACTACTCATTCAAGTCTATTCGTTTGACTCATTTTCAGCCGTTGGATTATAATTGACCCAAAAGTGACCTGATCCAACAGCCCACGATCTCCCGGACCGTCTCTCGAAACCGTAGCCGGGTTGTGATTTGTTGTAATTTTTTCAAGTTTTGGGGGCTTCTCTATCGTGTAATATGATCATTTTTTTCACCTTTTTAGTGGAATAATTCAAGCTTAACATGCATATATGTGTTTCTGGAAAACAAAGATGTACTACTACTAAGGCCTTTCAAGACTGGAAGGTTAAGATGGTGATCAAATGAAACAAGTTTGGCAAGTAGTAGTAGTGGGCAGTAGGTGGGAGGTGGGAAGGCCCATGTTAGAAGTTTATATCATGGAACGTGAGGGTCACGTGCAGTATAATAATTTGCCCTAATAATTGCTTATCCAACATGTGCCTCCATTCACTCACCAAATCCTAATAAATTGTATTGTATTTCTGTGCTCTTTTCAAAGAGATTGATGACTTCTCACTTCTGAAATTATACCCATGAAGTTGGAGATTGGAAGTCCAATTATTGAAAGTAAAAAGATATTTACAAGACCGTTTTCATCTCTTGAAGGTTGGCAATTGTCAAATAAGATGGGATGATGTTGAATTCATTTGGCCGTTGTAAAAGTGATTTAAGGACTGAAAAGATGGCGGCGATTTGAAAGTTGAAATGATAAGTACATTGTATAACATAGTTACTAAATCACGCTTTAGGTTTCGAATTAAATAACGCCCTATTATTTATAAAGATTTAACTGTTATCTTGAAAAATATAAAAACGTATGTTTTATATATTATAGTTGCTCGAAAATGCTCTCGACGAACCTCGGCCCAAATTTTTAGGTAAGAAAGTTCAAAACCCATCGACGGACCGATCGAATGAAAGACAGAGATGTGATCCGTATGGGTGGTCTGGCCGGACAGAAATCGATCTGTCCGGGTTGTCTGTCCGGTCTCAATTGTTGTTTCATTTAATTTTATTTAACATTTAACTAAATTTCTGACTTGTTTTGTAGTTCAGTTATTTCGATAATTTGCATACTTGAAATACCGGTTGGATGTACGGACTAGCGCGATGAGTACTACGGTAAGCACTCGTCCATTTTCTCGATAGGATAAATGAAGAGTAACATATGTACATAATTGATGAATGTAGTTTTTTTTGTATTTCCGTATTCATATTTTTGTAGGGAGTTAATGCCAGTGACAGAATTGATTACACCGACTGGTTCTTATCCGACGATGTTTACAAGACTATCATTGTAGCGTGAGCAGCTACAAAACAGATTGTTATGCCGCTTAATTTTCATCTGATCAGTGGTCCAACAAAAACAATGACGCTGAATCAGAGTGTTGGGTGTATTTGTATTACTCCCATGGACCTACTCGCAAATCTTCTTGTTCTTATCCGCCATAACGGTTAATGAAGACAAAGAAGTGTAATTGCCCATTTCAACTTGTTGTGCGGTCCAGGATGGTAGAACGCGAGTGGAGGTATTTGATTGACGGTGTTGGCGACATCAAGAATCCTGATAAATCGAAGGGGTACCAAAATTATCCTTTGATTCAATCTCCTGAAGTCAGCTCGGAAAGCAATCCGCTCTCGGATGCAGTGAAGAAAGATATTAGGGATATGGTGGCGGTTCACACAAAACGAATAAAATCATGTATTCTCTAAACAAGAAGTTTAGCACTCGTCACAATATGAATCATATTTATAACGAGTCATACAAGATTAGGAAGGAGAAATTAAATGGTTTGGACATGATGGAGTGGACTTTGCGTACCGCTACAGAACATGGTTACTTTGTTCAATACGTAAAGGATGGTGACGGAAATCTTGTCCATCTGTTTCTCAGCCACCCCGAATGCGTTCAGATGTTGAGCTCGTAGTATTTTGTGATTATGATTGACTCGACTTTCAATACGAATGTCTACCGGAAGCCAGTGATCCAGTTGGTTGGTGTGACTCTGGTCCGTAAGAACTTTAGCATCGGACTCGCATTTGTTGAGAATGAAAAAACAGAGTCTTATGTTTGGGTGTTGGAATGTTTTGCATTGTTGCTCCGTAAGCGAGAACCAACTGCATTTGTGACTGATAAAGAGCGAGGTTTGGCTGTGGCACTACACACTGTCTTTCCACGGAGTCCACATTTATTATGCATATCACACATGAAGAGGAACATCGAGGAAAATATTAAGTACATCGCGACAAATGCGAAAATGGCTGAGACTTTCATGCACGGGAGGTGGAATAAAGTGTTGTATGCATATTCAGATACAGAGTTCTACAAACAGTGGGAAGACATGATCATGAGTGGTTGGACTAATATAAGAGGTTTGATCGATTACTTGGCGAGCGAGTGTTTGTCGTATAAGACTCGGTGGGCCCACTACAACACCAACAAGATTTTCCATATTGGGTGTACAAGTACCAATAGTGTGGAGTCCCAACACTCGTCTCTCAAAACATAGTACAACTCTTTCAATCAGGGACTTGACATAATATTTGAGGGATACTATGCTTCCATCGAGGCCAACTCATACGGGTCCAACGGGCTCTAGATGAACCGTGTTCCAAGGTAATTTAGTCCAATTACTAGTTGTTTCTTCAGGTTTAGGTAACTAGTTAATTCTTCATGTTTAGATAACTAGTTATTTTTTATGTGTTTGTAACTAGTTATTCTTTATGTTTTGGTAACTAGTTATGTATTCTTGTGTAAGTAACTAATTTCTCGTGACTATTGTCGTGCTTAGGTTCATCGTTTCTCGCATAGACAACCGTTTACATATATGACAAATCAAGTTAGCCTTTGGGAGATTGTGTTGGTGAATGAGAAGCTATCGAAGGAAGACGATTGCGATTGTGTGATCGAAGATACCCATGAAATTCCGTGTATTTGTAGGCTTGAATCTATGGAACACGATGAGTTAAGTTGAAGCCATACCACCTTCACCACTTTCGGCGATCATCAGAGTACCTTACCCCGTTAGACAATCGGTAGTGGGAAGATCGTGACGCAACAGACCGCGACATCCTGAGCGGGATGATACAAACGATTTGTAACAGAGTTAGGCCTGTTATACGGGTTTTGAGTAACTAGATTATAGAATAAGAATAAATGAAAGGGAAGTAACCAGATTTAAATAGAATAAATTTAGGTGATCTAGTTGCATTGTTCGACATATTTGGGAATTAATTCAAAATTATATTTATTAAATAAAAACAGCCAATGATATTCCGCCACCCAGCGTTTGTACGAGTGCATGTTTCCATTGAAGTGTCCGCCTTTAATTAATATCTTTTACGTATGAACTTGGATTTGAATAATTTTTGCACCAAACTCTTAGTTTTTTTAAATATGATTAAAACTAGCACAGCCTTGATAGGGTCTCGATGAACTTTTTTTTCCAAGGTCAAAGACGTGAGTTGACTGCTCAAAACTACACATTATATGTATCACCAAATTAGAGGTACATATGAGCAACTTTGAGATAGTTATTAGCAACTTAGATGTACACATAGTTATTAGAAATTTAGAGATAGGTATTAGCCACGTTGAGGTGGTATTAATAACTTCAACATAAGGTAGATATAAGGGTGAAAACGTAATTATTAGCCACTTAGACATAGTTATTGAGGAACTTGTCGTAGTTATAACCAACTTAGAAGTAGTTACTACCAATTTAGAGGTAAATATTAGCAATTTTGATGTAGACGTAGTTATTAGCGACTTTGAGGTAGTTATTAACAACTTACTCGTTGTTATTAACAACTTAAACGTAAGGTTGATATAAAGAAGGAAAAGTAGTTATTAGCCACTTAGACGTAGTTATTGAGGAAATGCTTGTAAATTATTAGCAACTTGGAGGTATTGAACGGTCCTTGTTCCTAATATATAAATTTTAAGACGGAATGATGTAAGACCCCCTGCCCCTTTCCAAATGAAGTGATGACAAAATCCACTAAAAACACGAGTGATCCCCCTAAAAAATATACATATTTTTAAAAGTTCTCAAATACTCCCACTTTTGATATTAGTATATTCATCTTGTCTTTCCATGTCAAGAATATGAAAACCGAATAAGAAATGAAATTGAGATATGCTTAAAAGAATGAATTTTAAAAAAAATATTAAAAATAAAATCAATATTGGTCTCATTAGATTCGTCTTAGTCTTTCTATATAAAAACAAAAAAAATCAAATTTAAATTGAAGAAGTTATGTTAATCTAAAAAACCAAATAAAAAAACATTTTGTTAATTCCCAAACAGCCCATTAAAATCTAGACCATCAGATTAGAAAAGGTTGTTCAAGAAAATAACTAAAATTTATAATTCCTTCGACACCAAAAACACGTCTATAATCTTTTACATCCCTATTAAACATTTATTTTATAATACCTCCCAATCTCAATTCAATTATTTTATACTATCCTAACTAAACTTTTTAAATAGTTTTAATTTTTTTTTCCAAATCTAACTTATATAAGTTCACCATTCAATGTTTCATGTCAAGTCCACCCTACGGTTTTAAAATAACCACCATTAGGCATTAGTGTATCAATGTCACAGGCATAGTGAAATTCGTTTTTGGTATGGACATAGTGACATTCCTTTGATTAACTAAATAGCCATTATGTTAAGTCCAAGAAGCCCATCAAGGTTAGTTATACAAAGGGACACTAAAACGAGTAGGCCCATTTTATGGTAGTCGATTGGGCCTACTATCATGTTTTTTTTAGTAATCTAATCATAACTTTAGTTAATGAGTGAGTGTCACAGTGGTAGGATAAGAAGTTTGTTGACTCTTTGTAATGCAGGTTCAATTCATCACATGATTTTTTCTGAGGCATTCACTAATTGATTTGAATCCGAAATTATTTAATGTGATGATCGGGTAGGGTATTCCATGTCATAAAAAATCATAACTTTTGGTTACATAATAATATAACCATACCCAACCGTCAAATATGAAACCCACTATTTAATTGATGAAATATTAAATTAGTTTAATCACGGGTTGGTCTGAATATAATATAGATTATTATTAATTCATGTCAAACAAGAAAAGAAAAGAATATATTTTGTATAAATACTAATCAACCATGGACCGTGATAAAAAGGCAAATCAAACACAGATTCTTAGGGTTTGAAATTTGCAATCGTTAAATACGGGTTGGGTTGATTAGTATGGTTAGGTCAATTAGTAGTTTTTCTTGTACTTGCCTATTCGTAAGTAACGGGAAGAGAAATGGTAGAGTAAAATGCAGCGCATGCCATTATCGTTTCTAATAACGATATGTCATTATATTTAAAATTCTGCATTGCATACCCTATAGTTTGATAAGTGTTGCATACCATGCCCACCAGTCAGTTAACAGTAATAAATCTGATCATCATCCCACGTGGATGTGCCAAATCTACAGAGATTAACAAGCGAATTTGGAACTTTGTTTGGAGGTCGATGGCTGAGGAAGGAAAGACCCATCCGATCTCTTACACCACTCACGATGTCGCGTCACATCATATCCAATTTTGGGCCAAAATTATTGAGGAGGCTACGTACGTAACTAGTCCGTTAATGATGGGTCACATGCCAAGAAAGTGGTGGATATCTTTTGGCCGTCTACGCCACCTGAGTGAGTCGCTCTCAACTCTAATGAGTCTGTTGTTCCGTGATGCTGATGGGTCATTACCTGGCAGCTTATAACATGAATTTGAGGATATGCTCGACCGCTAGGGCCGAGTTGAGAGTTGCTCTGATAGGGTTACAATTGGTTTGGAAGCGAGAGAACAAGAAAGTACGAGTGCAGCTGGAGTTTCAAGTTGCGATTCAGCTTATGTTGGGGACGGTAAGCTCACACACGGCATTTTTCTAAGGTCGCCAATTTTCATGAGATATTGAATCGGGAATGGATAATCAAAGTTAAACATATCTATCAAAAAAATAACTGAGCTAACTATTTGACTAGTCTTGATCATAATTTACCGCTTGATCTACATTATATTCTTATTAATAATCTTACTCTACCTTGGCATTTGTTATATAACTTAGTTTAAATTTAGCAACTTCATTTGATTTTGGATGAAAAATAGCAACACTTCCAGCTCCGAACATAAGCTGGGCATCTAGCACGAGCCAGCAATATTCATATGAGCTTTGTGTAAATTGACATAGTCCGACGCTCATGTAACGAAACGACATCGAACCACATTGATGATCGTAGTCTATCTTCTTTGCACACGTGGCGAACAGCCCCGTACTTGTGAAAAATTCAGTAGAGTGGGAGCTCTACTACAGTTCATTCATATCCGCGGTTGGAGCAAGACAATTCTGGACTGGAGATCCGGCGAACCTCATAACGCCGGCAGGCACCTCTAACATATGCTTATCTTCAGATGAGTTTGTAAGTCAAGGGAAAGAAAACCCAGAGGAAGTAGAGGAAGGGGCAACCAAATACTCGAGGGGCAAAGCAAGCAATTATGCAAGGGTTGACTCTCCGGAGATCGCCCTTTATCTCACCGGCGAAGCTTCCATCCTTGAACCCCGTGAATATACTCCCATGTTGCATCTGTATCTCCCCGTCAAAACCCATTGCTACTTCATGTATACTCTCTCTCTCTCGTTTGCTATGGAGGAACTTAATTAGTGCGATTAAGCCTTCTTCTTTTGATTTTGATTCTTAATTTGAGGAATATCTAGGTATGGAGTATTGAATTTTGAGAATCGGGCTTGTGAGTTGTAGTCGTAAGCGTGTATTGCTTAGCTTAGAGGTTATTACTTGTTTTAGCTTTTGCATTGCTGTTCATCAATTCAATGCTTGCATAGTTCAGAAGTTTCCATTTATTCTTCTCCACGAGTTTGCATTCGCCATGTTCATGTGTACATTGTGATGCATAATGGCTGCTTTGGTTGTCAATGGAATCTGTTTATAGCAGGATAGTAGCTAGTATCGTATTAATGTTCTCTTACCGTTCTTGTAGCGAGATTCGGAGATGTCACGAGGCTTAATGCTGCGAAACGCACAATTCGAGCTCATGCGTCCAATATTAGTATTGGATCATCAGGGGGCTATGAAGGTGGGGAGGAGGAGGAGGGGAACAGCCAGAAAAATTCCGTAAATGGACAGACAGATGAGTCATCTAAGATGTAAGTACTATCAAAGCCTGTCACTGCCTGTCCACATTTTAAGACCTTAATGAACTTGTATTGTCCATTCTGATTGTGCAGCGCAAGACCTCCCGGAAAATTCCCTTATCCGCTATCTATTGCTCTTGTGCTACTTGGTTGTGCCGTTGTATACTCCCTCATTGTCTTTGTGAAGGGTACACCTTCTTCTATCTTGGCTGCAATCTCAAAATCGGGCCTTGCTGCTGCCTTCTCCTTGATATTCGTATCTGAAATCGGGGACAAGGTAAGTGATCTGTTTTTTCCTTTTGCTGCTACAATCCCTTGAGCTGGAATGCTAACTGCGCTTCATTACCAGACATTTTTTATCGCGGCACTATTGGCTATGCAATATGAGAAAGGACTGGTATGACCACTCAATTTGATTCTCTTGTTTCTTAAATTGAAATAAGTTCATAAGGATTGGAATATTCAGTGTGATGAATAAGTTGTTGAAATCCTTGACAAGGTTCTTTTGGGCTCAATGGGCGCCCTTTCACTCATGACAGTCCTTTCAGTTGTTATAGGACGCATATTCCAGTCAGTCCCTGCTCAGTTCCAAACAAGTAAGTTGTAGGTTCATCCTTAAATTTCCTACTTGCTTGAGGTGTTTTCTCCCTGAATATAAACACCATCAGAGGGCATGCAGTTTCAATATTGCTGCAAACAGTAAAGCTCTCACCGTGTAATGGTTGATATTCTGACATGTTTGCTATATTGGAACTGTACAGCACTTCCAATTGGAGAATATGCAGCAATTGCACTTCTCTTGTTCTTTGGGCTAAAATCGATAAAGGATGCATGGGATCTTCCATCCGCTGACACTAAGAATGGGGAGAAGAGCAGTCCTGAACTTGATGAATATGCTTCAGCAGAAGAGCTTGTGAAAGAAAAGGTGATCTTTCGTAAATGATAACGAGGATACCTGCATTCCGTTTAAATATACATAATGGGCAAATGATTTTAACAGATAATATAGATTTGTTTGCTGTTTTTTTGTGTGGAAAACTTACTAGGTGATTTGCTTCATTGCTTCAGTTATCAAAGAGGCTCACAAATCCATTTGAGATTGTGTGGAAGTCGTTCAGCCTTATATTCTTTGCTGTAAGGATCTTTTCCTTCTTGCTTTCCACAAGCGGTTATATCATTAGTTGACAACACCGGGAACACTAGCTAATACCAGATGTAAGAATTTCTACGGTTATATCATTACTGAACATTTTATTTGATTCCAGGAATGGGGAGATCGCTCAATGCTCGCCACAATTGCCCTCGGTGCTGCTCAGGTTCAATTTTATGAACACTTGAGCATCATTTATCAATACTCGTTCAGAGTAGCAAAATAAGGAATACCTTGTTGGCTGTTGCTTACTTAATACGTTCTCTTTTCTTTTATTGTATAGTCCCCATGGGGTGTAGCAACGGGAGCCATTGCTGGACATTTGGTTGCAACGTCCGTAGCAGTAGTTGGGGGAGCTTTTCTTGCCAACTACATCTCAGAAAAGCTTGTAAGAAGAACAACAACATTCTGCTTGCTGGTTGCTACTCATTAATATTGTTGACGCTCCCTTTGTTTCTCCTTCATCAGGTTGGCTACGTTGGTGGAGTACTCTTTCTTGTTTTCGCTGTGGCTACATTTTTCGGAGTATTCTAACGAAACCAACTTGAGAGAGTTGACTGCTGTCGGGTCAACTTGCGATGCTACGCAGCTCTGGCTTGGACAGAAACTGGCAAGACAAAAATAGCGGAGAGAACTCGTTGTTGTTGATGTGTTGTGTGTATCAGACATTCGTCAGGAATAGAATAAGAGAGAGGTTAACCAAATAATGATATTGGCTTTGGAGGCAGTTAGGCATTGCATTTCATTGTAGTTAAGGTCTTCTGAGTTATTTGTTGTAACATTAAGCTGTATGTAGGAGGTAAGATCAGGGAACCTCAGTTATTCCCTGGGATCACTTTTCCCCTCTACTGTGATAGGCAAGTGAGCATGTGAATTCAGATGCTTGGTTTTATTTCTCTGCAATGAAGCTGATGTGTTGTAATTAATTCACTTGACCAAACTATATGATTTTTTTCAAAAAGAATTTAGCGGGTTTATTTATTGAGGTTACATTTTCGTAAGTTAATTGGGGTATCAATCATTATTTATTGACGATCAAGTCAAAACACTAATAGGTGGACTCGCTTTCAATTTGCATATCCATCAAACCTAAGCATACTTCATAGAACATAAATTTCCAATTGAGGTTACATTTTTTAAAATTCATCGGATTATAAGTCATTAACTCCTGACCGACTTAAAAAGCTAATTAAAGTTGAATCGAATTTTTTTGTGATCCACCTCCTTTTATCTATCTCACCAAAATTGCAAACTAGAATTTGCTTTGGTTTTCTTTATCGGAGTGCTAATGCATCTTCTTATTTATTTATAATCAAATTAGTCTTAGAGTCGTGCAAGTTTATTTTTTATACTTTGAATTTAAATTTAAATTTGCTTTGAATATATAAGACAAATTTATCAAATTTAAATAATTTTAAAATTTTAATTTGAATATATATGACATGATTTTTTTTTCAAATTTCTTTTAACGGAACAATTGAAGTTAATATTTTCTTAAGTTAATCGAGTTATGAATCATATATGTTGATTGAGATGAATGAACATTTAATTTATATTTAAAATATCACTTAAAATATTTTAAAAACTACAATAATCAATCAATTAAAAAATTTACACAACACAAACGGTAATTAAATTCGGCCAACGGGCCGAACAAAACTGCTAGTATATAATAATAGTGAAAAATGTCTAGTTAGAGGATGAGAAGGAAGTGGTGCAGAAGAGGCCAAGACTACTCAATATAGCTCGGCCTTTCTTTGTTTCTTTCTTTCTTTGATTCCAGGTGAGGTGAATGCTGCTGGAAAGGAAGAAAAGGGGTCGTGAAAGATGTTAAGGGGGATAACTTTTTCCACCACCACCACCACCACCAGCAGTTTCATGAGATGCTGCAACTCTTCTTCGACTCCGTTAAACTTAAATTCCTCCAAGTTACAGAAAGAAGCGTTCCCACAATGTGGAAACAGCACAAGGAGGAGGAGCTCATTGTCGTCGTTCAGGCAGCAGAGAAGCTGCTTCGGCGCTAGGATAAAGCGGGCAGCAACAGGAGCCGGAGGAGGAGGAGTAGCTCATCCGCAGCTTGATTTGACAGAGGACAACATCAGGCAAGTGTTGGCAGAAGCCAGACTCGAGGCAAGTTACTTCTCCTCTCCTTCCACTACTTGTTTATTCTTCTGGATGGTCCAGTTATGTTAAAAAGGGACTGTTGCATTGTATGTTGTTGGTGTGCTGCAGCTTGGGCAGCTGTTCGATGGCTCAGTTGGGATAACAGGTGACTTTCCTTGTGCCTTAACTAAGTGAAGGTACATTAATTAATTATGAAAAAAACAAGACAGTATTCATACTAGAGAATGAATCATGTTAGGCAGTTAAAGGGATGGATGATATGTGAATTATGGATGGATGAATGAATCAGGGGAAGTTGAACTAACTGATCTGGATGGGCCGTATGTGAAGATTAGTCTCAAAGGTCGCTTCTGGCACAAACGCTCCACTGTAGTTGCCAGGCTTGGGAACTATCTGCAGCAGAGGATTCCTGTTAGTTTTACTTTGCCTCTCCCTTGTTGTTTTTGTGAATTCTAAAAGATGATTATATGAAATGACATGCATTAGATGATGATATGAAATGACAAGTGATGTTTGTTTCATTTCAGGAAATATTAGAAGTGGAAATTGAGGATGAGAAGCAGTTGGACGACAGCCCTGCAAATTTCTAAACACGGCCGGAGTAGCAGATCATATGAATTACTATGATGAGATTAAGTTGTTTGCTCAGAGTCAGAGTCCTCAAGTTGTAATCCCCATTTGTCATCTTTGTTTTTCTTCTCTGTGCTCTCTTTCTGTTTCCAGACTTTGAACCAAGGCGTTGCTTACTAATATATAAAGGCTTAGTGGACTCCCCGCAGCGATGACAATGAATACAGTTCTGTTTCAATGAGAAAAATTATAATGAAACTCGCCATTACAGTAATCCGTTTGGATTCGAACAGATCAAATAGGTTGGTCGGGAATTTTTAGAGTATGGTTTAATATAAAAACTGTTATAATCGAATAGGGATAGAGTATGTATATTAAAATATCTGAATCGAATCTAAATTGATTAATTTAATCCCTCTAAAAACATATTTGTAACAAAAAAGTGTTTTTTTCGACAAAGCAAACATCATTAATGAAGATAGGTCGACGAGCCTATAATAGTTGCTCAACAGTCATGGTTGAAACCCATCATCATTTCTCACATTTTTCTCCTTTCTACGTGATATCAAACTTGATATACAAGAGTTAAAAACTATCAACTATACATATAATATAAAAAGATTTCGATACATTATTATACATGATATACTCTATCACAGTTATGCTATATATCATGCTTAAAACTAAGAGTTTTGAGTTCTCGTTTAGTGTTTAAGGTTTAGGATATAGTGGTAAGTGTTTAGAGTCTAATTAAAAACTTTATGATTGGTTAATTTAGATTTATGGTCAAAAGTCAGAGTTTGGAGTACGATTAATGATTTAATTTTATGATCAAATATTTGAGGGTTACAATTTAGCGTTTAGGGGTTTAATATTATCTTTTAGGGTTTAGGGTTACATGTGAGGTGTTTAGGATTTAATGTTTCGGTTTTAAATTATTGAAATGACTGTTTTTAGTATTGAATTTATCTTGTATATTAATGTATTCGGAATCTCCGTCATATATAATACAAATTAAAAAATCATTCAATACAAAATAATGAAGAGCCTTTTTTGCCATCAAATAGGCTGCGCAATTACTCTATCATGAACAAACTTGATATAAGTCAATGGTAAAATAAAGAGGGTGCTTGGACATACACTAAGAATTAGCCGAACCCAAATATCTGAAACAACGATCCTTAAACACACCGAAAAATGAGGAAGAAGAGCAATAGCCTCTCTACTTCAATTTGCAAATCTACCTTGACAAAGTTGCAGATCGTTGACATGATGACTCCTTCCCTCTAACAGGCCTCTTCCCTCTACCGGCAGCATCGCCTCCTGGTTTTCTCCATCTTCTCTATTTCTTGGCAGAGCATCTCCTTATTTTCCCTATCTTTCTTCTTCTGTTCCACTAATAGTGTCCAATGGCAATTTTCTCTCAAACGTCCTTGACATCTCATCCTAGCTAGAGAGTCATAGTTGCTTAGTAGAAGTCCAATAAGATGGTAAAAAAGTAGCACAAATTAGATTAGGTCCATTGGATAATGTGAAAAGCATCAAGTAAGGTCTAGTCAAGATAGTGCAAAACAGGCACACATCAAGTTAGGTTTAGTGGGATACTTGACCAAACATCTAGTCAGGTCTAGTAAACTCAAACTAGAAGTGAATTTGACAGCTCCTCGCTAACTAGATATCTCCGGCATGGCTTCTGTGCGGATGAACTATTTTCTCCGCAGTGCGGATGGAATAAATCTAATAGTTGAGACATATAATAACGCCGGAGTAATATGAGATTAACAACATAGTAACGTGTGAAATACTTTTCATTACCATCATATAGTAACGATGGAGTAACATGCGAATGACAACAGACTAAAACAAGACTAATATTGGAATAACATTTAACTAGCATTAGACTAATAGTGTAGAGATGAGTGAGTTCATAGTAAGTCATCATGCATGATGCACCTTAAATTAAATCCGTGAGGGCTTAGGTATAAAACGGACAATATCTTGACGGAAAAGGCTGGGATGTTATAAGTGACATCCTTTCTGCATACCCTTTTGAATGACGGGGGGTCAAATCTCAACGAGGACAATGAGCCCTAAAGGAAGGGGAGGTGTAATGTAGCACCATATACAAATTCCACATCAGCAAATGACCGAAAGATCCATGTGACATAAGTAAAAATCAATCCTTAACTGACAATATGCATTTTGGGGTGAAATTGATGAGTTCTTCTATGAACTCTGAAGTACTTAAATGTACTCAAACTGAAGTAGCGCAGAGATGGATGACTCTTATAAAGTCATCATGATGCTCCACAAAGCAAATTCGTAAGTTTTAGGATCAAAGTAGATAGTATTTTATCGTAAAAGGTTGAAATGTTATATGCCATTAATAATCACAAAACCGGCATGTCATGGCACATGTTTGCTACCAGTACCAGAACTGATCTCCTAGGATGGCAACAATCTGAGGTCATTTGGACCCTTGAAAGCTTGAGAATTGGTAGACTCGCCTAGCCACAAGAAACAAACATTGAGGCATATGGAACTAAATGATTTCTTACTCTTGGAATTTCTTTGATATCCAACGAGTAACAGGCATTCCACATGCCAGTAGCAGCCGTTACACTTCCCCTAAAACATTGGCCTTGCATCCTTTTCAACGACCGTTACACATGCTCAAGCGACGCGCATTGGAGCCTCTACAAGAGTTGTTTTACTTTTCTAGGCAACATGAACAACCATTGTTTCCTTGTCTCTCCAGAAATCCAGAATACCCCAGAGCACTAAAACTCTAAAACACCAAGCTAATCAGGATCCACTCCGAATCACGATTGTTATACAAGACCGAATTAACATACGTAATTAATAACCCAAACAGGGACTAGCATTACAAGAGAGATTTAGGGGAAAACAGTGACCCCATTTCAATTCTTAGAAACATGAGGATCAATATATCGGAAACATTGGGAACTACAGACAAAAAACAATGCGCATGCAACTCAATGGCAATCATCAAGGCAACACGTGAAAAAGAAAGAAAAAAAAAAGATTGAAGAGAAACTCAATTCTTAATCTCCCTCACCTTCCAAGTATGAAATGAGGTTTGCATTACAAGGTAAAAGTAATCATAATTTTATACCATTGAGTTCTGGAGCTGTTTATGAGACAGATACAACATATATCCTTATCACTCTCAATCCCACTAACCTAACACTTGAGAGGGCCAATTGAGAAGAAACAAACGTGGGGAAGTTCAGTTACAGTAAACAATCTATATGATGATGATACAATCTGGTAACAAAATTTGATCAGCCCCCATTCCAACTGCCTTCCCAAACTTTTCTTCACCTGTAAACTCTGCTCCTACGTGTAATAAGTGTATGATAACTAACTGGAGTGGGGTGCATCACTCAACTATACACTGCTGGGACCTGAACTTTCCGTTAGACAGCATTTTAACGATAAATTTTTCAAGTCTTGCTGCTCCTTTCCCCGGCCTTAGCACATTAGCGTCGCCCCAGACTGAACATGTGCCGTTTGCAGGGTCTCCCAAGCACCACCCGCCTGGCAAGATTTCACCAGGACTCCTTCTCAGGATGTCACTGTCGATCATGCCTAGCACTGGATCGTTAGCTCCAAACTGGCTGGCAAATGCAGCTCCACTCCGGATCATGGTTGTGAAGTCACTGGAGTTGAGACGACGAGGTTCCTGCCTAAAGGACAGATCCAGGACTTTGTATTGCAAGTCCTGGTTTATGACTGTTCTGTTGAACTGAGGGGAGTTGCATAGCACTGTATGGAAGTAGCTGGTTATGGAAGACATTGTGTTTGAGAAGTACATTAATAATATTCTTGGGAGGTTGTCGGTGCCCACGATGCAGTGCTCGATGAAGTTACGACTGAGGACTGAGAATGAAGAACCTGCAGTTGACATTCTATGTCACTCTTTTAGGCGTGCATCAACATCCTCAAGAACAATTTTACGTACAAGGAAACAGAGAGCCAATAGCTAAATAACCTAACATCAGTCAGTTCTACCATCGCCATATAAACAGAACAATAACCACAGTAAGTATCATCAGTCAATATCCGAAACGAACAGTTTTGTTAAGAAAAGTAGCCTATTATGCTTCTTTGCTGGTTGTCTGGCAAGATATATATGTACTTATAGAATGAAAGCCTTACTTGGCAAGTAAGAGTGTCCAAATCCAATGGACAAGAAAAACTAGTTGAAGATGTTGCAGAGAGTACTACATAAACGTCCATTATAGAATGCTGACTTCAGATGAGATTTTTCCCAGCATTACCAACCATATCTACAGCAGTCCTTCAATTCTCACTTCTAAATTCAGATGTTATCATCATCATCATCGTTATTATATCCAATCCTATCTTTCCCACTAGTTGAGGAACTTTGACACTTTTCAGGAGCAAAGTTTCTTATTTTGGCAACCTAGTTACACAAAGTGACGAAGAGGAAAACAGACCTGTAAATAGCCTGAAAGAAGTAGGCAAAGGTCGCCTCTGGGTGGCATGAAACATGTAACTTTTCTCAGCCAGATAAAGCCCTGGATCAACAATTATTGGCTTCAGTCTTCTCGACCTGTAAAAGGGCAAACCCATTAAACATTCAACAACCTGAATTGCAGTGAACATAAGCATATGTAGTGGAGAAAAAAAAAGGAAAGAAGGAAGGAAAAGCCAAAAAAATTACTCTTTCCAGCCAATGTAACTACTGTGACTCACGAAATTGAGTTCCTTGGGCAAGTAGGAGAAAATGTGTAGCAGATCTGCAATAACAAGAACATTATTGAAAAATCCAAGAAACTTGCCCTAAATGGAATTGAAGAAAAGTTACCGTCTTGGGTGACAAGAGGGTAGTCAGCAGCTCCAAGGCTAACAAACCAATCCCAATTATTGGAGAGCTTCAGCAACAGAGAAGCTCCGTGTAAAGTGGCCGAAACTGGGGACGACCCTCTGTGATACGCGAAATTGGGTTTCCCAATCACATCAACGTTCTGGGCAGCTCGGAAAACGGGGGACGAATCGACGGCGAGGGCAAGGGCGTCCCGCTCGGAAATAGGGGCAGAGAGGTCTAGATGAAGCAAGTAGTGGTTTTTGGGGTGGTAAATGGCGAAGAGAAGGCGGAGGATCCGTTTGGAGTCGCCCTTGGATCCTGAGATGAGGTAGGCGATGGAAGGTGGGGCGGGATCGGAAGGGAATTTGGAGAAGGTGGGTTGGCGGGTAGGGAAGAGACGCGGGTCGGGTCGTATCCTGAAGGATTGGGACGAAGCGGAGGAGGAGGAAGATGAGAGGGAGAAGATGAAGAGGAGAGAGAAGAAAGAAGTGGCGAGGATGACGGTGAAGGTGGTGGTTCGGATGCTGTTGTCCTTGCCACCGGGGGTAGTTGGGGTGGTTGGGCGCGGCGACGACGGCGGCATTTGCATCGTCGGTGATGGGAGTATATTTTTGGCTTAGTGATGTTATCAACTCTGATGTGTGGGTTTTTCTTGTTGTTTTCTTGGATGGGTGTGTCGGAGTTCCCAATTTCCTCGGAGGTTTGAGTTTGGTCAGGGGTAGGTCTCTGGTCTAACGTCTCTAAATCATTGGTCGGGATGTTTACCCCGAGAGAGTCTAGACTCTAGTCAGTTTGTTTTCCATTTTATATTTAAATTTCTGAAATGCCATCAATGATCGGTTTATTATCGAATTATACATTACTTCTTGAAAAATACTTGTTTGTCACATCTTTAAAAATTTTAAGAAAATATCACATCGTTCATTTCCGTTAAATTAGGTTGTTAAAGTGACATGGTTACCATGTGTTAAATATTTGTTTATGAAAATGAATTTTGTGGCTCGATCCCGACCAGACTACTTAAACATTATCATTGTAAAATGTAGTGGAATTGTCAACCTCAAACAACCACTTCTTAAAAACCTTAGATCGTCAATCTTGCTGAGTTTATTTTTTAGAAAGCGTTCTATTCCTGCAATTTGTCATCTAAAATAATAAATTATCTGTTATAGATCAATTGCAGTTTGCAGATCATCGGTTGTCTAGATATTATTCGACGTCCAAATGACGTTCGTCCTTCAATTCTAGATCCTTTGTCTTATGAAGTTTGTATGTTGCTTTGGTTTGAGGGTTAGATCAAGACTACTTTCTTTTGTAAAGAGGAAAGGGGGAGCTACCAAGTTTATTGTATTAAATCCTTTTTAGTAATATCGATTTAATGTTGGTCTCTTAAATATTTTTTCATATACTTTTTCGCTTTTTCAAAATATTTTATTTCATTTTGAAACCTTTAAATATTTTCCCGTATTTAATAATTTCATATGATTAGTGATTTGTAGATGTATGCGTTCTGTAAGCCATATAAGTATACTTATTTCATCCACTCTTGTTTTTTACCGTGCATGGATGCTGGAGAAGTTGTTATTCATCTCTAAGTTACTCATTCATCATGGGGTATCATGATTATTTAAGGCTAAAGTATGTTAGTGTGGTTCAGGTTGACAAATTTATTTATGTGTGACAAAAACTTCTTCAGTTACTTCTTTCTGATGAAGTGTGTAGCTGAGTACATGGAATACAGTTTGGTATAGAGGATCTGCTATATACGGCTGATGGACTCCCATCAAATATGCAACAATGCCAATGTTAAGAAGCTAGAGGAAGCTAGTTAGGCACGGTTGTGATAGTGTTTATATAAGTGTCCAAGAAAGATAGCTACATGTCTGATAATGCGGAGCATCCTCTGATTGATTGGCATCACAAAAAAGTGCAATGAATGGTGTATTACAGTACTAGTGTATATACTTAGACTAACCTAATAGTTGGTGACATGCTTGGTATTTTGCCAAAAAAAAGTTACAAACTTGCGATAAATTCCGTCTGTTCGTTCCTTGAGCCACCCCAGTATGCAGTAATTGGTTTCACAGTGTTGAGGATCGGGAGCCAAGATAAACACAAAAGACTCGGACCAGACTTCATCCATGCATTCCATCCAAGACCCGACTCAGTGGGGTCCGAAATCCTGGTCGCTGCTATCCAATCTCCGGCAGCAATCCCCGCTCATCCAATGCATCACCAATTTCGTTTCCATGGACATGGTCGCCAACACTCTGCTTGCCGCCGGTGCATCTCCGGCGATGATCCACTCTCTCGAAGAGATCCCTGATTTCACTCCTCACACCCGCGCACTCTGCGTCAACGTCGGTACACTCTCCCCCAGCTGGCTTCCCTCTATGAAGGCTGCTGCAGAGTTGATGGGTAAGCTTGGAAAGCCTTGGGTTCTTGACCCGGTAGCCGCTGGGGCTTCTGTGTTCCGATTGAATGCATGTCTGGAGCTCGTGAAGCTGAAGCCTACTGTAATTCGTGGGAACGGGTCTGAGATTATTTCCCTTTCCAAGGCTTCTCTGGGTGCCTCCAAGGTATTTGATTAAATGTCTAGCATAACTTTTTTCTTTATGTTTTGGTCAAAGTTATATGGTTTGCGCTTGGATGGTGAATTATGTTTCTTGAGTAGATATTTTCTTTGGACATCCATGTTAGTGATTGCCAATTTCTTGAATTGGGAGAGAAGGCTGTTATTTTGTCTCCGTCTTTTGCTGGAATCCATAATTTGATTGAGTTTCCGTGTTGAAGGGTGCAGACAGTACCCAGGAGTCAATGGATGCACTAGAAGCAGCCAAGTCATTGGCTCAATCGAGTGGAGCTATAGTTGCTGTATCGGGAGCTGTTGATATCATAACCGATGGCAGTCGAGTGGTTGGTGCACATAACGGAGTTGCCATGATGCAGAAGATAACAGCAACGGGGTGTGCAGTGACAGCACTCATTGCCGCTTTTGTTTCTGTTGACCCAACACATCCCTTAGAAGCAACAGCTTCAGCACTATCTGTATTCTGCATTGCGGGCGAGCTAGGAATGGCCTTGGCTAAAGGTCCAGCTTCGTTGCGGATGCAATTGATCGATTCCTTGCATGGACTTGATGAGGCTGATTTGCTGTCTCGTGTTCAAATCACAAGTCTGTAAATGCTGAGTATCTTTCTTGGCAAATAAGAAGCACAAGGTTAGGATCCTTGCAACTTATGTGCCTAGGATTGCTTGCTATTTTCTTTTGGTCCGAAATCAGTTACTGTGTTATTTGCGTTTTAGATTCTCCTGTTTATTGATTAAGTCATTGCTTTTGCGCACTATGGATGAACTGAAACTTCTGGTTCCTGGAAAGGAGTGGAGTAGCTGTAAAGTTCACAAGAATAAAAAGGCTTTGTTCCAACTACACAAAGCTCTACTTTTCTCCATTCTTCCGTTTCATTACCTTTTCCTGTGATTTCTGTGATTCCGATTAGTTGCTATCAACAACACAAAAAGGTTCACGTTTACCCCTCCAAGATTTATTTAGGCTTCTTAACGGATAGATTTGGAGATGGTTATGGTAACCATAATCCATCTGCTTTTGTGGCGGTTATTAATCATAACCATCCTGTTTTTATTTCGGTGATAAAATTAGTTCTATCATCATATTCATGCGGTTAATGGTTATAATCACCTCTAACGGTTATTCACCGTTACAAATTGAAAAAACATAAAACAATACTTTTAAAATAAAAAATATACCCACTTTCATTGATACATTTATAGCAAAATTATCTTGAAACGTATAATAACCACTCATCAAACCCAAAAACTTGTTCTTGCAAGAAAAATGAAACCCAAAAACTAGTCAAACAAACACCATAACATGAAAAATTAAACTTGTCTTTAACTTAATACTGATTACTGAAATTCTAAAACTGAACTCATCTTCTGGATTATTGAATAGATCCGCTGGATCCAACATATTAATGAGCTCAAATAGTAATGGGTAAATGGTGGTTATGTAACGAGTCGGGATGGTTATGGGATGGTTATGGTTATAGTGATGGTGTGGTTAACCCATAACCTAACCTTACTCATTTTTAGCGGTTAATGGTTATTACCGTAACTTCAAAATACTCAGTCAACACAATTAATACCCATCAAATTTATTGCAGTTACGATCGATTAAACAGTTAAGTGGTAAAGATTGCCAAGTCTAGATTTATTTCACAGAATTGGATCTACTTTCTTTTCGGTATTAAAAGGCCAAACTTTTAACATTAACAATCTCAAACCAAGAATCATTGTACAATCATTTTACAACATCAACCAAACAAACATTTCAGCACACAGACAAACGATTCTTTTTTGTTTCTTCTTTTCAGTACTTAAGATGAACAGTGATCCTCAGCAATGTCTCAGCACCATCTGTGACATGTTGGCCAGAAGGGATGAGCCCTCTCACATTGGCACTTCCAAAGGCATGCTTAAACTTACCAGTTCCACCGGCCACCGACAGATATGATACGGGGCTCCCTATCTTGTACACTCCAAAGAAGTTAAGGCTATCACCAAATTCCCCTCCTTCGAACATGGCAGTAAACGACATCATCTGGGTGCTCCCATCAGCAGAGCTTGCTACGTAGACACCCTGAGCTTTCCCCAGTTGCTGTGATCCCAACTCAGGGGTGGAAGTGAGAATATCATCAATGGCAGTTATGGTTCCGAACCCAAGTCCCAATCCGTCGGGACCCAGCTGGGTCTGGATCTGATTGTTTTGGTTGCCAGAAGTGGCTTGTCCTCCAGCATAAGTGGTTCCAGCCAAGCCAGTTCCTAAAGGAATGCCATTAACATTAACAGTTGGGATGGCACCATTGGCATTAGGGATGGCTACTCCGCCTTTTGGTGGGACGAACCCAACTGGCCTAGCAAAGGGAACCTGCCCGCTGTAGATGTTTCCTAGCAAGCCTGTGATCGGCCTCGCTGTTGGGCTACTTCCACCGAGAATGTCGTGCATGTAGAACTCTAGAACCGGCTCTTCAGCAGCTTGTGCTGGTTCCACAGCAGCTGCATAAGTTGACATGCATATTGCAGCAAATGCAAAGCAAACGAAAATAGATGATGGCAATGCCTTGGTCAATATCATGTTTTTTCCCCCTTTTGTTGAGGTTTGATGAGCAGTTGATGGTGTGAGGAGGATTTTGCTTCCTTGTCGAGTTAATGTGAGTAGCAAGGATTGGGAGAAGGGTCTTTAAATATGAAGCCATGAATGGAAGTAAAAGACATTGGTGTTTGATCGATGGAGTAGTTAGATTATGAGAGAGTGAAGTTGGTCTGATTTCTTTTTTACTTCGTCGTTGGAGAAGGAAGCCTCTTCTTTTGAGGCTTAGGTGAGGCATGATTGGTCATTCATTCTTTAGAATATTGGAGATCGATGACTAGTTGTAAGGATATATAGTGTAGTTGTTGGAACTGTTGTAGTTGGAGAAGAACCCTAAAAAGCTTTGAAACCTTTAGGTGAGATTGCATTATACAAGGAGTCAATCGGAACGTAAGGAGACGGAAATTTGACCTATACCTACAAATTTAGTGGTACTTCACGTTTGATAGAATTTATAGTATTTAGTCTTTTAAAAATTTTATTAAAATAACAAGTATTTCAATTTATTTCAGATAGACACTTCCGTCCAATTTTCTCATTGAATATAACATAACAACTAGTTGACTGATATGGCTAATAGTTGGTATGTCAAATTCCTTAATAGAGATGAGACTTTTTACGGTGATTTTGTGTTGATTAATTAAGAGTTAATGATTTTTTTTTACATATTTCATTCCATTAGGTTTCGCTGGCCGTTTTATGACGTTTTGCATGTTCCGAGCCATTGGATCTAAGATTCGAAGTTAGTAGTTTAGATCTCAAAGGACTTTTTTTTAACTATAATTACACCCTTGAAATTACACTTGGATTGGAAGGAATGTTCAAAGAATAAAGCATTACTATTTGTTGCTGGCCAGTTTTTATGTGTACAAATTTCGATCTATGAGCTTGGGGACATCACTATCTCTAACCAAATCCAACAAAAAATGCTGCAAATTGGAATTCTGATCCTCAACTTAGTTCCAAATCAACTATGTGGATGCTATAGTCATATGTCGTTGGCCAATCTAACTGAGAAGCCCGATTTATAATTACAGCCCATGTTATTTTTCGCCTAAGTTTGCTGAGGCTACAGGTTGAACGTTGCGCACATTACAGCTTTCATCCTCTTGATAGTGTGGGTTGCCTCACAACTGGGAAAATCAGCTTCCATACTTTGCTCCCACCAAAAACAGCAAATCAAACAGGCCACCCATATGAATAATCACTTCAGCATCAGTTTACATGTTAAACAAAATAACCGATCAGATATTGGCTTACTGTATATAGTGGCTGCAAACCACTCGTTCAGGACTTTCACCCATGTACTTGCCCATCCTACGTCAATGCTCCACCTGAGGTTTATTTGGTTTATTTCACAGGTCAAAAATGAAAATCATCAGATGGGTATCTATAAAAACAAAAACTTTCCTTACTTGGTAGCTGAGCTCTTGAGGTTCCAACTGATGAAGAGCATTGCGAAATACATAGCTCCCAATGCAAACGCCAGATGGAAGAAACCATAGTCATATGGAATATCATCTTCTTCTTCCATCTTCTCCTTCCGGAACTGCCACCATTTTTGCAATTGTACTTTAACTTGCCAATTATATTTTGAGGTTTCTTTATTACTGAGAAATTTGATCAAGGTGTGTGCCTATACCTGGAATGATTTGGAATCCATTCCTGTTGAGAAGGTTGCCATGACTATTGCACCAATGGCTATCAAGAAGCTCTGCCAACACATGAAATTGAATAAGCAGAGGAGGAATTTGACTTGTAAAAGTAGATAAAAAAGAGGATCGATAAAAATTACTTAATAAAGCTTACAACTATGGTGGTCCAGTCACTTTTTCCATGAGTTTGAGCTTGGTTGTTGCATTTGGCACTGTCAGGTTCACTGCAAATAAAAAACACAGTAAGTATTCAGAAAGCTTCTATGTTGATTGAACTACCAAAATAGAGTCAAGCCACTATTCTTTCTCACCTTCTTATAGCAGACCAACAAAGAAAGATGAGATATGAAGCCATGATCGCTGAGGATAGAACACCTCTATTCACCTACACAATGATGCCTCAGTTTTGCTGTTTCAGGAATTATTGGGAACGAAAGGGTAACTTATAATATTGTTTAGGGATGAGAATCCACCTTGGAGTGCAGGGAGATGGCCATCATTACAATAAGCAAAACTGCAGTCCATGTGATGAAGAATATATTGAGAACACATTCTATTTTACGTCCATAAAATATGTACATTGCCAGAATCCCACTGAATGAAGCTATGTAAAATACTGTTGACATGAATAGTCCAAAGGAGCAACTGCAAAAGAACATCAAACCGCCGAAAAATCAATTCCCTTCTTTAATTTTTTCTATGTTAGAATGCTAGTGTGAATAAATGTGTCTCTGATATGTTGTTACCTTTGGTTTTTGCCTTCATCAGGCATCCAATAGTTGTTCCACCAGCTGATGAACTCAATCACAGACACAAGTTGCAGAACTAGAAATACCCTGCACCATCCCAAATTAGCACACTATCATTTTGCATCATTTGAAATAGCACGACGGTCAAAGTCAGAGGACTATACCCTGCACCAGCACGAGCAAGTTCGCCTGCAATGAAACAGATTGCAGTATCAATAAACTGGACTCGAGGAACAATGAATGTTTTCTCAGCTGAATAAATATACCATAGAGTTGAATGTGATTTGAAGGAAGGAAGAAAGGAGCTCCCATCGACACAATCAAAATGAGAACCTTCACCCACCACCATTCCGAATGCCAACAACTTCGACCTTCATACAGCTTTCTAGTCTTGAGCGTGGTGAAAAGCATCACAATGAAGAATATCTGGTCTAAATGTTAAGAAATCCCTAATCGTTGTTTAAGGATATATAGAAAGCATGGTTTCCTATTAAACATACGCTACCTGGCTTCAAAGGATACAAAGCATCCTAGACTCACTCGGAGAACTCCCAACGTTTGACAGCAGTGTTCTCCATCTACTCCACAAGCTTTTATATCTGTAACAACAATATATATGACATCAACAGAAAAATTTAGGACTCAATAGAATCACATGGAAACAAGAGAATTTATGACATCAGTTTACTCACAATTGAACCGACTAAGGAGTTGTTGGCCGTAGTCTCTAAAGAACCAAGCTTCAAGATTTATTATCAAGAAAATGATGCAATACACATAGCGAGCTCTCAGTGACTTCCTCTTAGCCATTGAGTAATCAAACCTTTTTGCCAGTAACTGATCATCATCAGCCACACCTTCAACTGGAACTATGGTGCTGGCATTGTTGTGTACAGAACCAGCCTGAATCGATTCAGGATCTCCCTGCAGGTCCATGCAATTCCCAGGAGAATAGCTAGATCAATCCTTTATATGCCAACAGAAATCTGTCAAAGGGAGGGTTGCAGGTCATAATCTATGATATGTAAACAAACACAAGATTGCTTTTTGGCCAACTTCCTTGATCAATGTACCTGTAACAACCACAGCGAGTGTTACATCTGACATGTCACCTGTAACATCCGTTCCATTAAAGTGTAGGTTGAAAAGTTTGAACAAGTGTGTAGTTGTCCGTGGTCACTGTTTTCACCCAAGAACATCTCCTTCAATGTATAAGAGCAATGCAGACAAGATAAATCCACCAATTATTCAACACCAAAACCGTCAGACAGACAATGTATAGTTAGTTTCCCTGGAAAAGTAGACAAAAAGACTGAAGGGAAAGAGAAATGCAGAAGAAAGTTTTGAGTAGTGAGAAATCTGAGGAATGCTGCAGCTTCTTTTCTTCTTTCTTGTTCTTGGTAGAAGCAGAAAGTGTTGTCTCAAATGAAAAAAAAGGTGAAATGGGCAGGTGGGCAAAGTATGACATATGGGGTCGCCTGCGATTCAGAGTAGCCGTTGTTTGGCAAGTTTGCTTATGTCTTTACCCTATGCTTTCAAAATACTCAAGCTTTCGATTCTGGATGTTCACTCTCTCAAAAGAAAAGGTTAAATTGTAGATTACCTCATTTTATTTTAGGGACAGCTAGCTGCATGGAAATTCAATGATCTCTTTTGTCTGTGTGTGGGAGCCAAGACCTTTTGGGCACGTTGGTGTTGTGTAGTGAAAGTGGCAGCCAGCTTGAGTGTGGTCCGACTACAACTGATAAACCAAATAGATATGATCACACACACGATAATAATTAACGGATAATTTCGAAAACAATAATAATAAAAATTAACAAGGGATTGTTTAAAATTTTTGAGTATTCGAAGAGACAAACTAGTTGGGTCCTTCCACCGTTGAGTTTTTGCCATTAAAAACTGAATTACTATTCACAGCTCTAATTTTCAAAAATAATGGTCCTAAAATTCAAATTCTCTGAGTAAAATAACATGATTTCCATTTTGATTTACAATTTTTTATTCTGTTTTCAATTTTCTTGTCTCTTTTTTGTCTACTTGTATGTAAATCAAATATATCATTAGGAGAAACAGTAAGCTCGCCTCTCATATGGAAATGATTTTTGGTTTTTGAGTGATGACAGATTTTTTGGTTTTGGTGTGAGATTACAAGAGGTCGACGTCAACTTTGATATTAAGAAGACGATAACTAAAAAAGATGAAGACGTTAATAAAAGTTTTAGGTTCGAACAAACGGACGGATCTTTAGAGTCATCGTCTCAGGAATTCATATTTTTGGAGCCACCATGAAAATTCATAGTTGCACACCGCCTTCTCCAACTCAAAACTGTTTGGAGTTTCGATGGTCAACTCCTAAAAATCCATTCTGAACTAATAAGAGGATAGCTAGATTGTTTCAAAATCTTCTCTCTTTCTCTCCCACTCTAAACTCGAACCTAGTGATTTTGGAGGGTTGTGTGCACTGTTCGAGACTCTTTCGTGTGAGATCCAGCTAGTTCCTTAGTGCCTAATACAAAATACGAAAGAGCCTTTTTCTCATTCTTGTTCTAATGCATTTAATTTCATTCAGTTTGTTCTTTTGTTCGTTTTTCCTTCACTGTGTCTATGTCTACTACTATCAGTGTGAGTTGCGGTAAGGATACCAAACAATCCGATTCAGAAGCGTTCCAACATTCTAGTGAGGATGAAGAAGCAACAAATGATAGCTTTATAAATGATGGTGATCTTGAAGAAGACATAGACTCTAAAGTTGATCAAGTACTTAATATATCTAAGATTTCAAATTTTTATAATATCCATTAACTTCTATATCTTATTATTTTGAACTAGTTGATGAGACAAACAAAAGGGGATGTCGAAAATAAAAAAGCCATCATAAAAAAATTATCGTTGCACACCCATTTTCAAACTCAAAACTACTCAGAATTTTGATGGTCTCTGAGAGATACAAGATGTTGGCGTCAATTTTGATACCGAAAAGACGACAACCAAAAAAGATGGAATCGTTGATAGAAGTTTTATAAAATGGACAAACGGACGGGCCTTTGTCGTCATTTTGGGAGAAGCAGTGAAGAAGAAAAAGGGATAACACGGATATCTGGAAGTAGTTGACCTTTAGCATTCTGAATAATCTGAACACCAATCTTCTGGTCGAAGTTGGCAGTCTGCAGTTTATCCAACTCTTTTGCATCATAAAGAAGAGCAACACCACCACCTGCCAGCAAAGATCCGCTTACATAGATGAATGGCCACCGAATCAACAACTTGAACAGAAAGAAAAACCTTAAGAAGAGGTCTTACCTGGAACAATACCCTCTTCCAAAGCTGCCTTGGTTGCATTGGGAGCATCTGTAACTCTGTGTTTCTTCTCACCGACATCAGCTTCACTTGCACCTCCAATCTGTCAAGTAACAAGTATCACTTAACTCACTTGAAAGAAAAGAGAAGAGAACAAACACATCCCCAATCTAAGTCATTGACATGAATGTCTGCAGTGAATGTTTGAGATAGGTATGTTCACCTTCAGTACAGCCACACCGCCAGACAAGTTTGCTAGCCTCTCTTTCAACTTCTCCTTTTCAGAACCGGAAGTACTCAGTTTGACTACAGATCGGATCTGTTTCAAGGATGACTAACTTGTTGGATGATGAGCAGAATCAGATTCAGCAGATCGACGAAATGAGAAAGGAAGAGAAGAAATGCGAATTGATAATCTATTCTGCGTTTTATTCTCTTTGTTATATGAAACTCAAACAATAATGGGCCTTAGACTGAACTTAGGCTCAAACGAAAAGAAGTGAAGAAAATAAAGACAAACAGATCACAAGCTTAGAAGATGAGTGTTGATTCTTCTTCTATAGCTCCCTATTCTGCAAATCTGAATCAGAGATTTCTCTGAATTGATTTCAACCTGCAATTCAGAGTTATTAACACACAGATATGCAGAGTGAAATAAAATGCAGTACACAGCGATCTAACGTGGTTCAGGTGCAATCCCTAGTCCAACTCCCAAGGTTAACCAAAATCCTTGAATGTTAATCCACACTCAGAGACTATTACAATCTTGCAAGTCCACAGGTAATCATTAGGACACTAAAAAAGGTGTTGTAATAATATTAAATCTGAGAAAAGAGTTTGAGTTGCTTGGCATAAATTACTTATCTAGGTGAAGGAAGGAGAAGGGGTATATTAGATAGTTAAAGGAATTGGAATGTGAACATTCTTCTATATAGGGGCTCGCATGGGTTAGTTATTTACAAGCTTTACTTGTTATAAATAATTAAACCATCACCCACAAAAAAGTCAACAGGCCGTGCATGATGGCAGTTAATAGTTACAGATTACGCTAGTAATTTACAAAACTTTGTAGACTGAAACAGTAAAGAAAATTGGGGATTAAATGTCAAATTTACCATCTTCTTCCATTCTACCTGTCTAAAACAGCATTGAAGCTTCTTCTGTTTTGGCTTGGTTGGATGATTCACAGTTTCATATAAATTGACTCTCGTTTAGACTCCCAACCAAGCCCAGACATACAACACTAATAAAGTAATTATATTACCTGCACAGGCATACACACGGATAGTCTTGTTCGTGAAAGATGAGAAACCATCATAATATTTACAAGCTAGTCGTCTATCTAACAGCGAAATATTTTAACGTTCAGAACAAGACTAGTATTAGAAGTTGGTGTGCAGCTGCAAGGTTGGAATAAGCAAACATCGAAAAGCTGCAGATGGTTGTCCTGTGCGAAGATCCTCCATCCACCACCAAACCCTCCCCAATTCCGATTCTTTTTCCTTCGAGGTCTGAACTTTACCGGCCATTCATTCTCTTCCACCTTCAGTATGACCTCTTGCGTCTCCCAGTACTTGTTCACATGTTTCTTCATCCACCAGCTCGGCACTGACTGCACTTTTTGGTTTCGTTTAAATTCCGAGCAAGGCGAATAGAAGGGGATACAAAATTACGAGGAATGATTAGTAGTACTTACCAGATAATAAGCAGTAGAAACGCTGCTAGTTTTCATAACGGAGATGAAGCTGTCTTGATTTCCTGCATAGCTGGCCAGTCTCAAAGCCTTTCTTTTCGATTCCTCTGTTACTGGCGTCCTATTCAGTTCACTCACCCTCCTCCTCCTCGATTTCCCCACCTTATCTAATTTAACCTTGTCCCTTTTGTTGCATTCACCGGAAGATACATGCTGCCAATCAGTCGACGACGACCCTGGCGAATCGACGTCCGGCCGAATTCCTGTCGAGGCAGGGGAAACCCCTCCGCCGGAATTTTCGTTGATTATTTCCCTCTCCCCGGTTATTACGGACGGTTGTTTGCCTCCTACGCTCTTCTTCTTCTTATTATTCTTCTTGACGAAATAAGCAGTGGCCTTCTCGCAGGAGGTTGGTGACTCGAGGATGAGGACGTCGAAGTGGGAATCGCCGTTGTACTTGAACACCAGGAGATCGTCTACCTGTAGACAATTGTCGGTGGCGAATTCTTTCCATCCGCTGCTGAAGAAGGTCGTCTCAGCTGTGTTTGTCAATCCCACGCTCCAATTCGCTCCGCTTGGACCTGTCAGAGTCAGTGTCTTTGGTAATTTGCTTTTCAAGCTGTTGGAAAATTTCTTGGGCATTTCCTGCAATTTCAAAAAATCTGAATCAACAAACTTGGAGAGAAGAGAAGCACTCGACAGGGAAGAAAGAAGTATGTTGTAATTACTTACAAGGGTAAGGTGAAAGCCGGGATGCAGTAAGCGGAAGAAATGGGTGAACTGGAAATGTGTCCAATATATCTCTTCTTCCCAGCTGCTGCATGCTTTAGATTCTCCTTCTTCTTCTTCCTTTTCTTTCATCGTCATTCATCTAACTAAAACCAGAGATGGGAGGGAGTAGGGAGTAGGGAGACACCTGCAGTGCAGTAAGCTTCAGTTATCACTTTTAATGTGATTATAATAAAAAATTTAAGGTGGAGGAGAGCAACTTTGGGCGACAATGCTCGAGACGTGTCCTAGAAGCATTTATTCTCCACGCCATCTGTTATTTTCTATCCCCACGACTGCCTATTACTCTATTCAAGGGACTGATCTATGGTTTAATACACTGAATTACATCGCTTCAGTGTAAATGATGCTAGACTGCAGCAAATAATGCTAACCAGTTTCCGATGCCACCGCAAGGTAGAACTACACTTTATTTTCAAACAACTAGCATGTATCCGTTAATTAATTCATATTTTTTATCAGGTAAATATTATCTTGTGGACTCAGCTTATACAAATATGCATGGCTTTTTAGCTTCATATTGCGGTGTTACATCGGGGTGGACCCAAAGGTCGTCACGAATTATTTAACTTTAGGCATTCTAGTTTACGCAATGTTATTGAATGCTGCTTCGGAGTTCTTAAGGTAAGGTTCCCAATTTTGAAATTCATGTGGAGTTACAGTTTCAGGAAGCAAACACAAATTGTTATTGCATGTTGTGCAATCGATAATTTCATCAGGTTGTATGCTAAAGCAGATGAATTGCTTAACGAGTATGAAGAGTTTAACCCTGAAGCAGCACATGTCAACGGTGTAACACTTACAGAGTTTAACACTAGCAACGCTCAACTACGAGAAATGGCTGAAAAACGTAGTGCAATTGCGAATCAAATGTCGAATGATCAACAAAATATGTAACATGCATTTGTTTTAATTTTTAGTCACAATGGTTCTTTTTTATAAGTAGTTATTTGTAATTTGTGGAACTCAAATTAAAAAAATGTCAGCTAAATATAATTTCGATTTCAATTTTTAGTTTTTTATTTTTTTGGTAATATTGAAGTAAACATGTTTCTGTTTTGTAGTTTTTGTTTTTTATTCCATTTCCAAAACAGATAATGATTGGATACTAAAATGTTAAATAAAGAGTTTGAAAAACTAAAACTGAAAAATAAAAAAATATTTGATCGCCTGTTTAGAGAAGAAATTATCTAAGAAAAATAGGAAATGACAATATGTTAACAATGTTGAGGTGGCAGAAGAAAAATTTTATTGATTTTTTTTTCATCCTACCAATTATATTTCACATCACATTTCACCAAATTATTATTTTTTCACTTTTTTCTTTCATAATATTTTTTTGTTACTTACAATATATTATTCTTTTCACAAATATTATTCACTATAATTTTTCTAGTCCTATAACACCAATTTTTATATATTTAATTTAAATTTCTTTTAATTTAATATTTATTTAATATTGAAAGCTAATAAGTGGTTGATTCAAAACCTCAAATGGTTATAAAAATGTATAAAAAAAGTTCTTAAATGAGTTAATCGAGTAATTTTTAAATGGATCAATTAACATTCTGTTTTCGTAAGTTAATCGAGTTACGCATCATTAATTCTTGACCAAAAACATTTTTACGGGTCTCTTGACCAAATACGGAAGCTAATCAACGTTGAGTCGGTTTGAATTGGACAAATATTTAAAACCTAAATATAGTTCATATGATATGGTCATTAGTTCTAGATTATTTTAGCAAGCCGATTGAGGTTCCATTGTTTATAAGTTAATAGGGTTACGATCATTATTTCTTAACCAACTCATAACACTGATTGGGTTGATTCGATTTGAATTGGACATATTCATCGAACATAAGCTCATATAACATGATCCTTCATTCACGATTCTTTTAATTTAGTGAGTCAATTAATGTGAGTTTTTCGAGTCATTATCTATGTGGATGTGAAGAATTTAATTTAACCGTAAGTGTTTTCCATTTAAATCATTACAAACCATGATTAAACTACCATCAAATCACAATTATATCGGGATTGTATGAGATAAATTAAATGCTAGATAATTTTAATAAACATATCCACCCATTAAGCTCTCCTTGCAACTGTGAATTTTTCATCTTCACGTCAACCATGAAAGGCTCCCCATAATTATCGTAAGAACACATTTTTCGTTTCCAAAAACTTCCCCAAATAAAATAGGAAAAAATAAGCTAACGTGCTTGGTGTCGCTCACAGCAATGCGCGGGCTACAAGCCTGACTTAATCAAATTATAATTTGATTCAACGTTTAGTATTTTATTACGGGTAAACATACGGTACTTTACTATCCATATCTTACTGGTACATGTATTTAACAATTTTTGTATCTACATATACCCTAAAAGTACTCTACCGATTTTACTTGGTTTCGCCCGTTTTGATTTGGCTCAGTAACCATAACAATAGTTAAAATTATCATTCAAATTGCACATGATATCGATTTTTAAATTTACAAAATCACATTAAGATCTTGAAAGATTTACAATATAATGTGTCTGGTACCACGGTAATGCACAGGCTACTAAGTTTTTAGGATTCTGCCTAAAAAACACATGAATTAGGATTGTACAATACTCATGCTAATTATGTCTTTTATTAATCACAAAAAAATTATCTTTTTTATAGAATTTTTCAAACAAACGGTATTTTAGTTCATTTGAGAGGTCAGGTACGATCTAATGCTTATTATGTTGTTTAGATTTAGATGTACATATTATATAGCTTTTATGTAACAGGTCTCACATAATTTAATATCGACAACCAAAATCTCTTAATATGATACTACAACATGATGTGTCGTGATTGGTTGAAAGGATAGCAAACAATCATTGGGACAACCATTCTGGAATATTTACAATAACTATTATGTAATTTCATACAATCACCAGAAACTCCAAAGAAGCCGACTTGGCTTCAACATCTTTGTAAAGCGTCCTCCAACTTTTAGCCACCGCCGACACTGCAATTTCGTAAATAAAGAGAAACTGAAGACTTTGACCACCTCTTCTCAAACCAACCAATCTCCACCAGCAAATTCACCACCAAAATTTGCTTCTATTTTTCTTTAGAAAAATTATTTTTTGATTTTGAGAGAAAACAGAGGTGAGAGAACGGAGTAGAGAAGAGATAGATAATGAAAATGAATAAAGAAAGGGTTGGTGGATAGAAAAGGTAAGTTTTGAGTTCTAAAGTTATTGTGAAATTGGAATTTCGATTTTTAAGCATAACATTTAACAAAATATCTCCATCAATTTTGAGTCGTTAGATTGAAAGAGCTATCGAAATGAATTATTAGGATCGGATCATAATATCTAGCGGATAAAACCATCTATTCGGAGAATAGCAAAATTTCCATTTCCCACTACCGATTGAAAAAGAAGTAAGAACATTCAATAATTTACTTTTTTCTGGGTAAAATGTTCAATAATACTTGTAAAAGAATAATAAAAATAATAATAATAATAATAAAAAAGTGGAGAAAAGCAGTAGGCTAGAAAACTGAAAAAGAGGAAATAAAGCTGGTAAATAAAGTATAGAGATGAGAAAGAAACATTTTAAAATTATAGTGGTACTACTATCCCAATCTCCACAGTACAAGTTTACTAGTAAGAAGTAATAGTAGTAGTACAATCTAGGCTTCTTCTAGTGTCTGCCTCACTCACTCACTCACTCACTCCTACTAAATCATCTACAGATTTTCCATGGGTATGAAGGGAATGCTACTCGTCCTGGGTTTAGCAACATTGTAAGCCACGAAAACTGAGAGGCATATAGAGATTACTGAAAACAAAAGGGCGAACGCACTCGCCACATCTCCTGAGCCACCACCTCCTCCTCCTCTGGATGCCGACATCGCTAGCTTAGAACTGCCTGGTAAGATGTCCAAGGGGATCCAATCACAGTTGATGGAGTAATGTCCTGATCCGTGCCATGGATTCCCGTCTACTGGATACCAGAATGCAACTCCCATCTTGCTTGATCCGCTGATCGTGAACTGTGCATCCTGCATTCGAGGTTGGAAGCCAATGTTATCAGCTGGCGGATGTCATTCGAGGCCAAGAATCTTACTCTTTCCAACAAACGAGTAGTGCCAAAAAGATAAATTCAAAGCATGGCAAGAATATTCATCATGCACAAACAGAGGTAACAATACTTGCAAAACTTGACATCTTGAACCCAAAGATGTTGAAAATTGATCTGCAGGTTTCTCACCTGTTGGAGTCTGTCCATGGTTCTTAAAGGCCTAGAGAATTCGAAATAGTACTTGCCCTTTTGACCACCTGATCCATACGGACTGTCTTCCTGGATGAAACCTGATACAAGAGTTCAAAACGCCATAAGATGTGCAGCACAACTAGAAGCACAAAACAAGACTTCCAATAGCCACTCTACTAGGAAGCAATAGCATGCTCAACCATCAAGACAACAGCAAAGAGCAGTCCAGGCAGTTCACTGGTCCTAAAAATTTGAGTAAGAAATCAGATAAGAAACCTATCTCCACCTCTTGGATACAGTACATATAGGCAACTAAAATGAAATATTCAAAAGAATAGATATTTACACATCACATTGATCAGTATTAGTAAATGATATTATGCTCAATGCCTTCTGACGTGTAGCTCACATCAGCCCTTATGCCAACATAGTGAATTCTCTTTATACCACATTTTCTCTCTGAATGTTTTAAAACAAACATTCAGATAAGGTTCCTAACCATAAAAAGTGATACGGTTTACAGTTGATCACAGGACTTGAAATTGGTATCTCGTGCTTTCCATAAGTCATGTTCTCTACCAAGTTACTACCATATTCAATCATTGAGCTTGGCATTAAACAGTATTAGTTCCTAATTTGATTTTGCACTAAAGTATTTATGGCTTACAACATGTCAAGTATGACCTAAAACATTGATTTGTAATCAATGGCTCTGAGAGCATGGTCGTTACAGAAGATCGGTAGAGAACAAGAGAGGATTGCGTCTATTGCAAAATAGCCATGCAAATAATTTCAACTACCAAAATGTCATGTCCAACCATATTCAGGACACCAAGATAGGGGACATTACCAGAGTGAACATCTAAACTACTATGCCACCACGATCCTTTCCAGTTATTCTGTGCACTGGAGTCGTTTCCTGGACAGCAATCAGAAATGAGATATCACTACCCATATCAATGAGCTGACATTTTAGAAAAACAAGAGATGGCAGCGAACAAGTTTGCATTTTACGGAGTAAAATCACTATATCCATTTTAAGGAGCAAAATCCAACTTGCAGTTTCACTGTGAGAAGAAAGTAAGACAGTCAAAGAACCTAGCTTGCAGCTAAAAGTGCTCAAACAGGAAAGCAATCACAGATTTCCATCCGAGCCTTTTGAAACCGTCTACATTCTAGTTAGAGCCTAATCCTATTTCTTACATTAACTACTACAGCAAGCAGACGCACCAATTTGTTGCTAGTCGGCAGAAAATGAAAAGAAACTTCAGATATACCTGAGGGACCTATACCGTCGAGAAATCTACAGTGCGGATTCCAGGCATAAAGATCAACTAGATGACCAAATCTGTGGCAAAAAAATAAATAAAAAAACACAGTTGAAATAAGATGAACTATGCAACATACGTATATGTGATATTACCCGAATTGAAGCATTACAAGTGAAATGCTATTGCAGTTAGCAAATCAACAATTTATCACCTGTCACCTCCGTTCCCATTTGCATTGTCAATAGGATTTCCACCATAGAGACGTCCAGGGATAGCATTTCCAAGTGAGAAGTGCATGATGTCAACTTCATGGCCTTTGCAACTCTTACTGGTACAAGTACCTTTTCCCTCCTTACAACCGCCCATCTGAAAAGGCGTAGAGATTTCAACTCCAAGACATCACCAAATATAAAGTGAACAACTTGAATTGCCATCCAAAAACTGCAACCATCAGCAAGAATGCTTACGTTGTGATAGGTGGCATCATCACCAATTTGAAACATGAGAGAAACAGAAGGGCATTTGGTGTTGACCCTGCAGCAATACAGACAAACAACAACCAATATCCATCTTTTATCATCAGTTGAAAAGAATAGCACCACCATGATGCTTTATTAAAGGAGGGATTTCGAGGAGATCTCTCAAGTAGGCATAAGAAGGGTTGAACTGGGTTGTTAGCAATCAAACAAATTTCCGAAATCCCAAGACATCATCCAAATAAAAGCAAGTAAAATCAGACTGAATTAGAATGGGAAAAGACAGGAATGATACCCAATCCTTCCCAAGCCAAACTTACCCATTAGAATAGGCATAATCCCCATCAACTTCCAAAAAGAAGAACACGTCACTGCCATCATGCAACGCCTGAGCAAAACACACAAATCAAATTTTTTGGAGGTGTTAGTCACCACAAAAAGAGTGAAAGCAGATCATCAGACAGACATTACACGCACCTTAACAGTCATTTTGCCAGCTTTATATTCCTTATCGGCGTCGGGGTCAAGAGCAGGACGGAGGGAGAAGTCGAAGCCCTCAACAACCTTCCAATCGTCGGGGTGACCATCGACGGTGACGAGTCCCGGGTTGAATCCGGCGGGGAGTCGGATGTCGGAGCTGGAGTCGCAAGTCCAGGTTCCGGACTCCTGGTGCGAGTTGGCTAACCGGTTAAGGTGGGAGAAGGTGGTGAGCAACAGCAGCAGTATCGGGAGAGCTGGATGCGCCATTACTTAGGTGTGGAAGAAACGGAGGGAGATTTAGATCGGGTCGTCTCTGGCGCTGCTGCATTGTGAGCCGTCCGGGTTGGGCGAATTTTCCATATAAGTTTGGAGGTTTGTTTGACCAAGGAAAAAGACGGAGGAAGGAGAGCTGGCTGGGTGAAAAGTACAAAATGCTGAATTTTACAGCCCTCGTATGTCGTACGTCCCCTTCCTAGTTTCCTGTGTTTGTACTAACTTAACTACTTCCAACTATTAACTAACTATTTGCGGGGATTGCTTTTTGCAGCCGTATTCATCCATTCGGTTAATAAATCCCCCCTTATCTTCATTAAATCATCCTCAATTTAGAGCTGGATAACAGGACAGGTTTGAATACAGGATATTTATGTCGTTTAAATTAAATATCCATTACTATTCGGAGATATAAGTCGTTTGAATGCAGGTAGTCGTAAATTATATTCAATTGAAGTTTTAAGTGGTTGAATGATACAAATTATTTTACATCTTTTCCGTTATAAAATTTATAGCGTGGATTCGCCTTTCGAATCTTCTAATATTATTCAACGACTTGGTCATCTCTAGCATTGCAGGCTAAGTCGGGAAGCGTATTTGGCGACCAGTGAGTGGATGGAGTTGGAAGTATGTGAAATAACTATGAAATCCATACCGTAAATGATTTCCTTGCTGCAAATCTAAATTCACCCGGAGACAAGGGTAGAGAATACTCGATGTCCATGACCAGATCAGAAAGGGATTGATCATCACAACCCAATAAAACCCACTACCTAATTCAAATGTATTTGAAATTTATTTAGAAAACTAAACTTTATTCATTTACACATTTCTTTTTGGAAACCGACGTAGTGGTGTCAGGGGTTGCACTTGAAAGAGAGAACCAAAATTCGATCCCTCACAACAACGTTGGGAGTAAAACCTTAATTTCGGGACCACTCTCGACTGGATTATTCGGCTAGTAGGTCGAATACTAGAACTTACACCAAAACATTCCTTCCTCGAAAATAGCACATTTGTCGCTCTTTGACAATATCCCATCCATTGTTGCTTTTCATATGAATTAAAGTGGATAATGCATTTTGGTTTTCATTTTGAACTTTTGATTTTTCATTTTAAACTTTCAATTTTCATTTTATTTTTTCATAACGAGAAGCGGTTATAACAATCAAGAAACAATTATTTATCGATAAAACTAATTTTGTCACCAAAATAAAAATACAATAATTATAATTAATAACTGTCATAAATACGGATGAATAATATATATGCTATAACCATCACTGAACCACCTTACTTTACATAACCATTCACTTTCCGAACCATTATCAATCCTACTTAACCTTCAACCTCTTGTTTGATTTGTTCAAATCGAACCGGTCCAACTCTAAATGCTATCATTTTTTGCCCTTAGAAAAACGGAGAGATAGAGTGACAATGCCGTCACCATATCGATTTTCACAGCAAACAAGTATGAACTACGTGTCGGTTTATAAATGGATAAAAGCTCACATTGTCCTTGTAACACTCACCGCTCTACAACCCCGCAACCCCACGACTCCGCAGTTTCGTTCGATCCCCCCTCTCTATTCTTTTGTGTCTTTCTTCCTTTCTCCAGTCCGCACCTGAAATTTCCAAAAGATTCCGAGAGCTCATTTCTCAAACCACGATGACGGAGGCCGTAATCAGGAACAAGCCTGGCATGGCCAGCGTTAAGGACATGCCGCTCCTTCAGGACGGTCCTCCTCCCGGCGGATTTGCTCCGGTGAGGTACACTCGCAGGATCCCCACCAAAGGTCCCAGCGCCGTCGCTATCTTCCTCACTGCGCTTGGGGCTTTCTCCTACGGCATGTACCAGGTTGGACAGGGTAACAAGATCCGCAGGTCAGTATAGTTCTAATCTTTGTTTTCATTCCGATTACCCTTTAGGGATTTTGATCGCTCCCTCGAATCGATTTTCGATAAGTGTGGCGTTTCTAGAACGTTTGAGAGCTGGGTTCTTTAATTGATTAATGTAAATGAATCCTTGAATGAGCTTTGCTGCCGGGATATATAACAATCTGTTGGCTCTCATTGTTGATCTTGTTTGGTTATTCGAGATTCTGTTCATTGCTGGGTCCTAGGTTTAAGTTCCGATGAGTATCAATTGAATTAGGTATCAGTGCGAGATGTGGATACAACTTTAAACTAGCATTTTGTGCTAGATGGTTTTGATGCACCAGCTGCCAAATTGTTCCAAAGCATGAGCTTACTAAGTCACATTGAGGTTGAACGTATGGTGATGCCCTTGGTTTTGTGCACCTAAAACCATGGTGTATAGTGTACCAGGTGCTCCTTGACTTGCTAGCCAAGGTGTGACAGGTGGTATCCCAAAGAGTAGCAGTAGGGCAGGCAAGGGAAGGTTAATTCCATACAAAATAGAGGTGGAGGAACGTAACCTGATTGGAAGTCTTAGCTTTCCGTTAAGCCATTGTGTAGACAGCTACGCTTTGGTGACCACTGGAGATGAAGAAAAGCGTAATTACAATATGAAGACATTGATTTATCGAATGTTTATTCCTCTCTTAAGGAAGTACATATGTAGTTCTCAGGTGCCTTTATTTCATTCAGGGAGACAGAAATGAGAGTTTTTGAGAGAGACACCTTTTAGCATATATCTATCCTGCCTTAAAGTAGTGGTTTAGATTTTCTGAGAAAAATTGTTTCGCTTCTTAATGACACAATCATTTGCTAATTGAGTCAGTTGCCACGATGCTTTATATCTTCGTCAAACATAGCCATAGGTTTCTGTTCTGTAGGCTTAAAGAAGGAATGGTGGTGACGGTTTCCATTTTTTTCCTTTTAGCTGGAGAATGTCATAATAGCTGATTTGCAAGTTTATCATTTGCATCCACAGGGTCATCAAAGAAGAGAAGTACTCTGCAAGGAGAGCCATTTTGCCTCTCCTTCAAGCAGAAGAAGATGAAAGGTAAAATAGTCTGTTCCTTTTGTAAGTTAGATGTAGTTGTGCTGGGTAAAGGCTGAAGAAGTTCCATTTTCCATTTTCTTATATAGATTTGTAAAAGAATGGAAGAAGTATCTGGAATACGAGGCTGAAGTAATGAAGGACGTGCCTGGTTGGAAAGTTGGTGAAAATGTGTACAACTCTGGGAAATGGATGCCTCCTGCTAGTGGAGAACTGCGCCCTGATGTTTGGTAACTCTTTTTATCTACAACACCCTTCTGGTCCAAGCTCACTGGTCTGGAGGTGTGCAAGTCGTGGTCGATCCAAGTTGATCTCTGTTTGTTTCTTAGTGAAATAAAGCTCTATTGACGATGATGAAAATACTTAAATTCAAAGTTGTTTTTTGCCTATTACCATTCTCGTCGTAGTATGGAAGCTTATCGTAATTTTCTGCAGTTCAATCCTGGCTCTGATTTTTATGCCGATCTTCCCCGACTTGATTATCTGTTGTCCTGTAGCTGTGACATTTGATTATGGTTTGCTTAATTTTCTTTTTGTAATAAATGATTTGGTTTTTCATACCCTTTATGTTGGTGATGAATGCCTTCATGTCCCTTGTGTTTTTATGAATTTATAAGAAAGTATTGATAAAATACAAACGTATAGATAGTTTATATGTGTTATATATGTTTACAAGTACGAACGTATGATTATATTGATAAGTTCATATGTTTCGCACATGCGAACCTACGAAATCATTAAAGCGTTCGTGTGTTTGAGTTGTTCGTCCCTTTTATGTTCTTGAATAATTATTACATTTGCACCGATAAAACTTATAAACCTAATGAGTTTATATCTAACAAGTTTTTATATTTCTTTCCATGTTGTTAGAGTACCCAATAAAGACGATGTGTTGCGTTTAAAAAATTATGTTAAATGATTGTTTTGATGAATGTACTAGTTGTATTTATGAATTTATGACTTGGTGTATCAATTTTGATGATGTTTCATTGTTTCATCTTGTTATATTCATATATGGAATATGTATATTTTTCTAAATGTATAAATTTAATAATTTTGATGAACATTTATACGTTCGTGTCAACAATTTAAACGTTTGTTGGTTTTATCACTACAAGATATATGAAATCATACAAGACAAAAACGCATAAAAGTATAATACCAATAACATATGGAATCATCCAAAACATAAATAACATGAACTTTCATATGAACAACATGAATTTCCTTATGAACTGCAAATTTATATGCTCGTACATTTCGTATGGATAACATGAACTTATATATAATACAATCTATACATTTGTATTTATACTTTCCTATGATTTATACGTTCATATACTTCATCAAAATATTGATATAAATTAACACAAATTTTTACATATATATGTTCATATTTTTCAAAATTATGTTCGTGTGTATAATAATTGAAATAACTACAACTCAAAATGCCAAAAATTTAATTTTCAAAATCAAATAAATTATTTACATCCAAAAAGCTTATCCAAACGACGGTAAATTCAAACCCCGAGACTCTCCGTCCGTAACTAGCAAGTTCGTTAGGGAACGGAGCAGAATACTGTAGCCAGCACAACAGCCATGTGGGACCGGCCCACCTCCATCCGTCGCTGCCCCACCCCTACCAAATTTTTAAAACTTTTACAGACAGAGGGAAAGAGGAACGCCAAACTAACACCAACGCTGAGAGAGAGAGAGAGAGAAAAAAAGAAGGGAGGGCGATCCAACGTTGCTGCCAGGTGCCACAGTAATCCGCCATTTTCCCCCTATTACCCCCCTTCGTCCTCTCTCTCTCCTTCTCTCTCTCCTTCCCTTCATCTCCTCCGATCAGATCGGGGGCCGTATCCTTTCTCCCTCGTCCGTTCCAAGAAGGATTCTAGGGTTCCCTTCCTCCTTCCCAAAATTTCAACCCGATTTCAACTTACCACCCCCCCCCCCCCTCCCTTTTGTATAAGCAATTTCGTTTCCGCTGAACATTCTCATTTATCGAGGCGTTCCTTCTTTCCCTCCCCCTTCTCTTGCTCTCACATGGCGATTCGCGGGAATTGATCGCTCTTCTTTTCTTTTGTCCTCCCTCTACGGATTGAGCCCCGCGGACGTCTTTTGATTGGATGAGATTTTGGGGGTGATTTCTCGGAATTTCAGGCGGTGGTCAGGTTGTGTAATTTTTGCTAATGGCGTCAGCTCAGGTGTTGCGTAAACAGGAGCATCTCCAAGCTGGTAAACGGCGGGTATGTGATTGCCCTTCTTTTGGTTTGATCTTAATGCAAACTTGGAGATCGTCCATTGTTGATTTTTGGCGTTTTTGTTTGTTTGTGATAAAATCCTCTGTGTTCTTAGTCGTTTCCCATTTTAATTTTCTTCGATTTCATCCTTCTCGTATTCTATCTAATTCTCAAATTTCAAATGCCGTGATGAAACGTGGATGGTTTAGTGTGTCTTCCATGAAATGGGATTCTCTAAACAAATGACTCCTTGGGGTTGTAAAGCGGATTAAGATGTAGGATTTTCCTTTGGATATTTATTACCGTTGCTTCATGAATTTAACGAAACTGACCTTTTGTAGATCATTAAAATGCAGCCAGGAGCTTAAAAAAAATTGAAACTGCATTCGTTTTTGCTTATGTGACTGGATATCGTAAGCTTTATTGCATACGACATGGTTTTCTCATTAACTGTGCTTCCTTTCTGTTCCGATATGATTTATGAGAATTGTTGTGGACCTACAAGTTGTAGTCACACATTTGGCCGTGGGGGGTCTGTGGTTATACTGGCCGCCGGGTGTCAATTCTGCATATAGTTTGAAATTTCTGGGCGCCGGGTTCATTTTGTTAATCTGTAGGTGTCTGAAGCTTATAATTCCTGGGGGGCTGGGAGGCATATGTTTCAGACTTTATGGCTTGATGCATTTTTATCGAAAAATATCTTGACCGGGCCTAGGTTGACTTGCATGCTTCTATTTTCTTTTGCAGCTAGAAGAGTTCCGCAAGAAGAAAGCAGCAGAGCGAGCCAAGAAAGCTGGAGCTACTACTGGACAATCTCAACCTTCTGATGCAATCACAGAAGAGAGAACACCTTTGGAGACAGAGCAGGTACGGGTTACAGATTCTGATGGAGTTGGTACCTCAGGTGCAGCTGCTGGAACTTTTCAAGTATCAAGTTACAGAAACGACAAGGGAGATGATATTACTAGTGAAGTTGAACACAGTGCTGCAAAAGCTGCTAAGCCATCTACAGTCAAGGATTTTAGTACAATATTATCAGATATAGGTAAGAGGAACCTTGAAAATGATGATTTTAAGAGATCAGATGTTCCAGGCGTAGGAAGAACACATGTTACCAAGTACAGTCAGATGAATGGGATGCACGAGTCTAGCACATATGGTTATGACCATTCTGTACTCTCAGATGGGATTCTATCCGATCATTCTAACAATCCACAGGCCATCCAAGGTTCTGATGGAATTTTTACTCGGTACAGTCATTATGGGGCAGATCTTCGCCAACGAGAAGTAAACAAAATGTCATCAAGGGATTCAATGTTTACGAATCCTGCATCTCAGATATCTTCTCTCCATCGAGATTCTGTCCTCTCTAAATTAGAAGCTAAGCCCGGTACTGCCTTCTTCATGATGATATTGTAACTTTGTTGTAGATTTACTTTTTATTTTCATTAAGTTATCCTGTTTCACTGATTCTTCTCTTAAAACCTAAATTTTATGGTCTGGCTTGGTTTTTACAGTTGACAACAGTGAGCCTAATGCCAACTTCAGCATAAGAGGTTCAAGTCATGAAGCTTTAAAAGACACGCATAAAACATTGCAGATAGGTGATTCTACAACAGACTTTGAGCAAAAATATTTGTCTAGCCCGTTCCCTGAGAAGCATGCTGATTTCCCTCAAGCTTCTGAATCCACCTTGTTCAATTCAGATGCCAATAACTCCTCAAATCACGCATCTCTATATCCGGGTCAATATGAAACTAATTCCAGAAAATCCCGTCCATCTTTCCTTGATTCTATCAATGTGGCAAGGCCTACTATGGGATCTCCATTATCACAAACAAAACCATATGAATCTTTAATGTCTGTTACCTCAACTTCAAATAGCACAGATGCTGTAGGGTCATCCAATGTTAGTAAGCCATCCGTCGAGACTACAACTGGGGGGTTGTTTTCACAGTTCAAATCTTCCAGTGCAACAGATGTACATGAACTTGATGCACCAAGATGGAAGTCTTCGGTATCGTCCTCTGATGGAATTGATGCACCAAGATCAAATTTCAATGACCTCTATATAGAAGGAAAGCATGATTTTTATTCATCTCAAAAGAATGAAGATTTTTCAGCTTTGGAACAGGTGTGCACTGTACAGATATGAATATCTCCGAAATATGCATTATCGTCATGCTTTGATTAATTTCTCAATTTTTAGAGTTTCCCCTTGGTTTGGATACATCTGTAGGAATTATAATTCCTTAAATTGAGGGTCACGGAAAGTTTTCTAAATATAAAGCTGTTTAATTGATGACAACTCTTGAGGCCTCATCATCCCAACACCATGTTACTCAAATTTACATTCTGACATACTAGTCGGACTATTGTTCCATTGTCTGGCCTTTTCATTGCAAACTTGACTTGGTTGTTATGCGACACATGTATTTGTAATTTGGCTTGACTGAGTTCAGACTGTAGGTGATAGAATCCTTTCTTGTTATGGTATTGCGTTGTTACTGCTTGGGAGCTCCTATCAATGGTCACATGTTAACAGTCATCCTTTCTTGTTATGTCTGCAGCACATAGAAGATTTGACTCGAGAGAAGTTCTCACTGCAACAAGCACTAGAAGCTTCACGCGCATTAGCTGAGTCTTTGGCTGCTGAAAATACTTCATTGACAGATACTTATAACCAACAGGTTGGTTTAGAAAAACCTTTTGGCTCGCTTATACAGCATTTTTCTGTCTATAGTGGTCTTCTAACGACTGAAGAAACATTTGACAAAATCTGATGGGGATCTGCTTATGTGATATAAACACCTTGCGAAAGTAGTACTCACTGCGTTCAAAATTACCAAAGAAATTATCCTATGAGATCTAAATTTTAAAAGTTGTCTTAAATGAATTTATTATCTGGCAAATCAAGGCAAGTAAGATGCTTATAAGTTCTTTTCCAAACGTTGTTGCAAAAACCACTGGGTTACTGGCGGAGTTTATTAGGGCTTGATTTTGCTCAACAGCATTGTCAGTTAGCTTGTTCGTAGTTAAAAAAAAGTCTGTAACATGCAACTTACCATTGAAAATATACTGTTTTGGGATAGTTAATTTGACCCGTGATGCGTCCCTAAATTAAATCATGCTTTCATTTGGTTTTCCTCAGAGAAGCAATGTCAACCATCTGAAGACTGAAATGGAGAAGTTACAAGGAGAAATCAGAGCTCACATGGTTAGTTATTTTGATTCGTTTGAAGCATGTCTGTACTCCCTGTGATACTTTGCTGTTTATTCTAAATGAGAAGCAACCATGTTTCCTTAAGATCCATCTATTTTCCACATCTTATTGGGCTTTTGAGAGGCTTTGGTTGGATCTGATCGTGCTTCTGCAACAATCTAGTTTTGGTAATTTGGGAATTTGGTTAGCATATTTAACATTTTTTTCCAAGATATGGAATATCCTGTAGTTTTCTGTGCTGTCAAATTGGCTGAATCTTAACCAAATGTTTTTTGGGTGAATGTTTACTTCTCTTTTTTTTTTAAATCTAGCTTCCTTGGCCCACATTGGCGAGATGCGTCAGCTTTCATTTCTACCTCTGCACCTTTTAATTAGATGGACTTAGAAACGTTGATAAAGGGCTGCTAGTCCCTACTGGCAATTATCAATCCTGTAGCTACCACATTTTACCTTACTGCTACTATAGAGTTTGATATTGGCTGCATAAAACTTATTGGCTGACTTATCTCATTGTGTGATGCTACTGATTGGCAGAGCAGACCAAACGTGTCTTTAAATATAAGAAAGTACATACTTAGAGCGGGAAGGACCACTTCAATAATATTTTCTACAATCTAGTTTGATGCAGTGTATTTTCTCCTCTGCGAGAACAGATGATTTTTTCCGGTAAACTGTAACCACATTTGGTGCATCAAAACCCACATGCATTTCTCACTTTTCATTGACAGCATTTGTTCCATTATCTGATTGTTAGGTGCTTGCACGTTTCTACTGCTTTGAATCCTTCGTCAGTTCAATTTGTGCTATTGGCTTGACGTATTTACTGTTATTCTCTATACGATTGAGTTTGGCAGGTGGAACTTGAATCCGTCAGAGTTGAGTATGCAAATGCACAGCTTGAGTGCAATGCAGCTGATGAGCGATCTAAACTATTAGCTTCGGAGGTTATTGGTTTGGAAGAGAAGGTATTTACTTGTTTTTCTATTCCATGTAATAGCCTTCTTAACAGTTCATTGTCCCTCTTTTTTTGGCGAAATGAGATTTAAGTTTATCTTCTTAGGTTTGCCTAAAGAAATGTCTCTGGCACTAGATTCTATCTACTATAAAATTGTTGGTTTACTGATTTTTCCCTGCTCGCAAACGATAAATTGAATGGAGTCCATGGTCTTGCCTTAGTGGTAGAAAGTGCTTACTTTGTTTGGTAATGTTTCGTGTTCAAGTCCCCGTACTGCCATAATTAGGCACCTGTTCGTATTTCACATTCCCTTGTAGTCTACGCCTACCTTGAAAAAGAATGATAAATTGTATGGATTTTTCGTTTTCATTTTTAACTTGAAGCATCTCTCATTTTCTAATGCCACCATATAAATAATGCTTCTTAATGTTTTGACCTTCTCCAGTTTGTCATGCATGACAAATCTCTTACATGTGGAATTTTATCCTTGCTTCTAGTTAACTATTATGTTATTCTATTTATCTGTTAGTATTGCACGAATATGTCTGAGCGGTCTGGGGCAGAACAAGATAAGATTTTGTCTGTGATCAATGTTACCTCTTCTCTCAAAAAGGCCAACAATTGAGTTGGTAGGGAGCTGGGGATATACTATTGGTTATTTTATATGAAATGATTGTTGACGCTGATTGCCACTTGTGTGGTAATTGAAGCAGTGTAACTGCTTTTATATAAGTGACTGTAGTTGCATGCCTTTTTTCCACTCTCTAATCCATGCAAATGAATACTGTCACTGTAGGCACTCAGACTAAGGTCTAATGAGCTTAAGCTGGAGAGGGAACTAGACAACTGTCATGCTGAAATTGCTTCTTGCAAGTATGTTTTTCTTATTACTTGATTGCATGATGAATGAATATGACACCGTTATGGTACCTTGAGTTCTGTTCTCTAGTATGTTGTTATCCATTCTATTTGGAGAAAGTTATTAATGCACCACAGATCCTTCAACACTTGCACTGTGCTATTTGTTTAGATTGTGGGTTAACTAAATACGTGTATGCTGGGAATAAAGCAATCGGCCACTCTTAAGAGCATTTTAGATCTTGAAAAAGAGCTGATCCTTATGGAACTCGTAATGGCTTAGTTAAGGACAAACTTTCATGCAACGACTATAGGCACTGCTACCTTTAGATATGCTCTTTCTGGGGTCAGTGTTGGTAACTCACGAGAATTAGTTTACTTTACCTTTTATTAGAAGACTTCTAAACTACTACCATAACTTCGCTTTCAGTTTAAGGTATATGCTAAATTATATCATCAAGAGTATAGTAAAATGAAGAACTATCTTTTCTCATGCTGAAAGTGGTGAGTGAACTTTGCAGAAAGAAAATATCCAACCTAGAAAGAGAACGCCTGGATTTACATTCAACTATTGATGCCCTTCAAGAAGGTATTTTCACACTTACTAATTTCCCTTTCTTTGTAACTTGAAAAGTTCTCTTGAAGTTGATCGTTGCATGTGTTGTATAACAGAGAAAAAGCTCATGCAATCTAAATTGCGGAAAGCTTCAACTGGTGGAAAATCTGTTGATGCCGGAAAAAGTACTGTTAAAAGGGATATGTCGACATCTACAGAAGATTTAGGTAAATATATAAAATCTTCTATGGAGCTTTTTCGTCTATGCAGTTCTTAGCCAATGCATAACATCTGTTATTTGACCATAATGCCATGCCGGCTCTAACTCGTGGTCGAGCTTTCAACCCACCCACCATAAGCTCACACCAAGGGCTTTACATTTATATAATGGAAAAAAATCTGCTAATATTCTATTTACGAGCAAGTAAGGTTCCAGACAGTTCTTAGACAATGCACAACATCTGTTATTTTTACCTTGCTACTTCTGCTTACTTCTTGAATGCTTGGATTCTGCTTCGCTGTAATACACATTGCAAAAGCTATCGTTTCTAAATGACTTCTTTTTTGTCTTATTGCTTTTTTACATGGTACAAATTAAAGAAGTTTACCCAGATACGTTCAGCCAGGAAACTTATGCAGCATCTCTTCCAAGAAACAACGCCCCTAGTTCTTCTGTTTCACATGAAATTGGACAGCCTGTTGATGAGAACTCTTCTGCATACATTCCACCAGACCAGATGAGGATGATAAAGAATATAAATGAGTTGATGTCTGAGGTATGAAAAACTTGTGGCATGAGCTTATGTTACTTTGTCTCATGTTCTTCCTAATCACTCGAATTTTGAGTAGAAATCACACCTGAATTGACAATCACTCTCTTATGTTGCAGTTAGCATTTGAGAAAGAAGAGTTGATGAAAGCTTTGGTATCTGAGTCATCTCAATGTTCCAAATTGAAGGTAAATCCTATGAGTTCTTATATTCTATTAGATGGAAACTTTACATGGAATGAGAATTAGTTAGGGGTTGTTGCTCACTAGAAAGCTTTTCTGCTCAAGAAATCAGTTTCTTCCATCTAGAGGGCCTAGAGAATGTTTTAACACCCATTTGTTATTATCCACGTTGTTTTTCTTTTTCTATTTGTCAGTTTGACAATTGAGATCTAGCTCATGGGAATTGTCTAATACATGTTGCATAATGTACTTATGGTTATTGCCTTTGGGTTATGAAGGACCTGAACAAGGAGTTGTCCCTTAAACTTGAGGCTCAGACTCAAAGACTAGAACTCTTGGCTGCTCAGAGCATGGCCACCGAGAACATCGCGACGAGATTACCAGAATCCCGCACCATGCAGGAGAATCCTGCATACGCTGATGAAGGAGACGAGGTATGGTCAATAATTCATCAACTTTTAGGTCACGAGTTAGAAACTGGGATTGGTGTTACTGCTTTGACATGACTGATCCTCATTTTATTATTATTTATCTGTACAATGTTCCAGGTTGTAGAAAGAGTGTTAGGATGGATAATGAAACTGTTCCCTGGAGGGCCATCAAAAAGAAGAACCAGCAAGCTGCTCTGATATCCTTTCCAGCACCACCGACAGACTGACTGTCGAGAGTAGCAGCTGTATGTGGCTCTAGCATCCAGCTGGTAACGTATGCCTTCCTGCCTGCCTGCGCTTTCCATATAGCTCCATCAGTGATAGTAATGTGTATATTTTTGAGCTAATGCCACCGCCAATTCTTTTGTAAGTGATGAGAAAAGGAGGGTTTTCGCCATTTTGAGGTTGGTTGAAATCCGGTTAGTCAAAATTTGTTATAGAGAGGAGATTCAGATGACAATAAACTACAGTTGCTTGTTTGGCATATTTGAAGTGAATAGCACATTTTGGTAGATCAGGTTTTGGCAACTTGTTATACAACATATACCGTTTCTATATATTTTGTGTTTATTTTGCTTAGGCATCATCTACAATGTCTCGTTAACTGAACTCTGTAACCTTGTACGATTGTAACGTGAGGATCCAACGGGTGTCAGTTGACATGGGTCTTGGCTTCTAAGGTGTTGTCCCTAGCTAGAAAGTCCATGCTAGAACCGACCATTCAAATGGCCATTTAGAAGCCTGAGCAAGTGAGCAAGCTAGAACCTGACTATGAAAGCAAGTCAAGACCGACACTTTGATATTTGGTCTGAGCTGTGTCCTATTCGACCTGACCCGTTAGGTGTTCGATCCATCCCAAGAAGTCATAGGTAGCAACTCCAAAGTAACCCCACTCTTGATGAAAGGGGTAGCAGGCATGAGTCGACCCGTACACATAACATCCGGATTCCAGAGTAGAGGCGAAGAGGGGTCGATCCATCCAAAGAAGTCAACTGTAGCAACTCCAAAGCAACCCCACTCTTGACGTAAGGGGTAGCCAGCATCAGTCGACTTGTACACATAACATCCGGAGTAGAGGCGAGTCCCCTCTTCGGAGGGACGAGAGAGGGGGCGAGGGTGGAGGGGTTTCCTGAATGGGGGACCTTCAAAAACATGTTACTTCTGATGCTTGTTTGCAGTTTGGGAAGTCCACCGAGGGACTTTCTGGTTATGTGGACTCATTATGTGGTGACATGGACAAGAGAATATCACTCACATGCCATATGCTCACTATTGGTGGTTGTGCCGTGAGTTGGAAAGGTTTGAAATGTGGAGCTGGGTAGGATTGTATATCGTCTAAGTGGAGTTGTTCTAGTAGTAGAGTTGTGTTCTGGTGACACGGAGGTTTCGAGTTTGAATTCAAAAAATCCCACAACCGGACATCGTTGTAATGTTTATTCATTTTCTATCTTGTATTGACCAAAAGGCCTATGATGAAAAAAAGGAATATACACTGAGCTTTGTGGAGATATTTCTTGGATCACTATATGTTATGACAGTGAGAGTTCTATAACCCTTAAAAAATATCAAATTAAGGTCGTCAGCCTTTTCTTCTAAGAAAGAAGCTCCGCAATCGAAGAATTAAAGTAATACACCAATCTAAATTACAAAAAAATAACAAATAAGTTTTATTATGATTGTGATCTATATAAAATCCAAAACTTCCGGATCAGCGGTGCACGCACTAAGCTACACAACTTGGACTAATTTAGATGTATTTATTATATTGGTCTGAATTTTATTTTAATTAAGAATGTATAAGTTTGCGAACCATCCATCTCGAAGGAATATATTAAATGTTGGAAGATGGATGGTGGTGGGAATTGGGAGTCAGTTCCAAGAATGTTTGGCTCATGCATGATAAGATTAAGGGCAAAGGAACTAAGACAAATATTTAAGTTGAGTGGACGAAGGACGGGGCGTAGGTTACTGAAGCCGACCCAATGTTTAATGTTAGATTCAGAAATCTGATCGATGATAAACCCAATAGAATGACACAGTAATGTTAATTCATTCATTCTAGAAATGGCTGAACCGCCCCTCCCCCATGGATGATCTCATTCATTGCTTTGCTGCGACATAAAGCTAGGGGAGGGAGACACAAACATCAAGGAATGGGGATGCGTTAGTGGCCATGTGTTCTTCTTAGGTTTCATAGCAAATACTGAAGTGACACTACTGGGTGAGGCTTGCAACTTCCTAGCAAGTTTTGACAACATATATGGACAATAATACAGTTGGGATGTTTCCAACTTTTAATTTTGGATACAATCGTTGACTCCCTCCCTCTCTAGTCAACAATTATCACTTAGTTTAACCCATGTAATGTAGGATGAAATTTAAATACGAATAGGAAAGTTAGCTTCAAAAAATGCTTAGTCGAGAAAAAAAAACTTGGACCATGACGCTAGGGCTTTTCCCTTTCTCCTAGGGTTTCCTTTTCGCTGTCGTCATCACCAAATCCAATCCCCATCCAGCTCCCATCAACACTCAACGATCCCCATCGTCCATCCCAACCAAAACGTACCGTCATACACCCACCATTGGCTATGCCACCGAAACCAACGGCCAACCGCGGGGCGCCAAGGGTCATCGATGTGTCCCTCGGCGCGAGCTGCTCCTGCAACAGTGAAGTCTGGGATTTCTGCTCCAGAGCTACCAGTGGTCGACCCCAACTCGTCGGAATCCGACCCTGAAGAAGCAGCGGAACAATCCCAAGGCAGGAAGTCGCTCAAGACCAAAACAGTGGAGGAATCTCAGGGCAGGAAGCCATCAAAGTCTCTAAAGAAGGATTGCCTCATCACCACACTAGTGGTCCATGTGGGTCACCCGAGTGGGATCCGCCCATCTGCATAATTCGAGAGCGAGGGTTGCGGAGTGGCTATCGACTCCGGCAACATTCAGAACCCTGATGGCACGGATAGTGCATCAGTTTCTTGTCGGTCTTTTTCTGCTTTATGTATGTTTGATGAACACTGTTGTATATGATCTATTTGGTCATTACAACCCTTTTGTACGTATATGGGTTGCACCTCTTGGTTTATCGATTATACGTTTGTATGCTTGCTTCATTCGAAATCTTTAAGAAATATTGTCCTTTTTTATCATAAAAAAAATTATAACATACACTACTAAACTAGCATTTTACCCGGCTTGGTCGGGCACATATGATTTATTTTTTTTTAAAATCTAATTATAAGGTTCAGTCTTAATAAATCAAGGGAACATAAGTGTTTATAGTCAATCACCTAATTTAATGGTACAATATATACAACAATGTATTTTAATTTACTTAGTTTTAGTGGGGCAAGCCATATTGTAGTAAAAGTTTATGTGTCACTTTTGATTTTTCAAATGTTTATAATATATGATAAAATTTATTTCATGCGCTTGGTATTGCTAACATGATGTATCTTTATTGTTCGTAAATGGTTCTTGATGAGCTATAATTCTTGATAGGGCATTCCTATCATTAAAAATAAAAATAGTAAGTTTATGAAATAGTGAATCTTTAGTTGATATATATCTAGTATCATAATGTTAAGCGTTCAATTATTTAGCACTTATGCCTGATAAGCATATATATGTAACGCATAGACCCGAGAAGCATATATATGGAACATATAGACCTGATAAACATACATATGTAAAAAAAATAAAGGTGATTGGACAATGTTGATAGTAAACCATGTATATATTATTGATTGTTGATTTCGATATTAGATTGGTAATGGAGTTGAGTTACTCACTCACCTCATCCATTATGTACACAAAGTAGTGATCATCAAATCAAGGGCATGGGGGTGCTCGATCATATGGGTTGTCTAGACAATTACAATTTCTATTCGACAATTTGCTGTTTAATAGTATCTTCTATTTTGTTTTCTTTTAAGAAGCTGTGGATGAAAATGCTCGCTTGACCATACAAAAAACAAAATATGAATTGAAAAGTTGAGTAGATAGTTGGCTATAGTTTGGCCAAGTTGGGTTGGGAGCAAAGCACGATATGGTGGCGGGCAGGTGACGGTGGCTGCGGCGCTGCGGTAATAGTACTGGTGGTGGTGGTGATACAATCGTGTTCATTAATTTCTGAAGAAGGGGGGGTTGCAATGGCACGTGTAAAAGCATTGAACTTTGCTACTTTCTTCGTTTTTTTCCAAGGCACTGTTATTCTGCTTCACATTCTTCTGAATAATACTACTTTTACCTCATTTCATTCATCGATTTAACCAATAGCCCATTATATTACAAATTAACTGCTCCACTCTAAAGCCCGAGCCTGTCAATAGCTATTCGAGATTCAAAGTTAAAAGTAAATTGTATCGAATATGTAAGGATGAGATAGGATTAATAGTAGAAATAGAAGGGATAAATTATGATTTAGACTAATATTATAGTTAGTTGGTTGATTGCCTTCTCGATAAATGTGTTCGATTTTGACCATCCAGTTGTTATCCAACAACTTAAAAAAATTGACAACCTTAAAAGACTTGATCCTTAAGAAAGAAGGGGACTTGCTTAGTAAAGGACCCATCTAATCCTATCTTTTAGTTTTTTTTTTCTTCAAGTTTCGGCCACCCTTCTTCTCTATAAAAGGGTATTTCGGCCTTGTAATCAAATCAACCTCCAAATCAATCAAAGTAACTTCGGTTTAGGCCTTTATCATTCCTTTTATTTTTAGCACGTCGTTGCTAGGATAACGGATTCGGTTTATCGTAGTCGAGTTATCACCCCCTCTTCGTGGCACCTTCGATTTATTGAGACTTAGACCCTCCCTTCGACCTTGTGATCGATTGGTCGGCTAGGTAACTAGTCCATCTGGTTGTTGGATTTGTTTCGAGTTTTGAAAATCTTATTTTGATAGCTTGTCTCGGTTATCGTTATTTATGCGTTCCGGCTCATATCATTCACCCTATAGAAATTTGTAACCCAGTCACAGTTACTCTCAACTAAACCCCTGTGGTCGAGCAAATCCTCTGGTTCATGGAATACACTGCAAGCATCGACATGGAACAAGCCTCATGCAGTTACTCTTTCGTTCTAAGAAATAATGGACAATGAAGTAGGCCGCTCACCACCACCTGAGTGGGTCGCTACCGACTCCATGGTCCATTATTTCTCAAGTTGATAATAACTACATCTAAGTTGGTAATACCTATATGTTATCTCTAGGTGGATAATATCTACTTCTAAGTTATTAATATCTATCTTAAAATTACTAATATCTCTAAATTTGTGATGTTTGTCAACTCTACTTTTGAAACAATCAACTCACGTGCTTGACCTCATTATATAAAAGTTGAAATTTTCATTATATAAAAGTTGACATTTTCATTTGATTACAACCCTCAATACAAAGTAGATCTCTTACTCTTACAAGAGAAACAAAAGGAAAAGGAAGAAGAAAAAAACACAAGTTGCACACCAAACAGCCTCATCTTCCTCTTATGGATAAAAGAAAAAAAAAAGAAAAAACATGGAGGCCCAAACTATGTGCAGTTCTTGGACTCCTTCTTTTCTTTAGGAGAGGGCTCTTTTTATAATTAGTTAACCTGTTGCTGTTTTCCCGTATGTTCTTTTTTTTTTTTAGTATTTCTTTTTCTACACAAAGGAAGAAAATAACAGAAATAAAGATGACTATAAAAGGGGATAAATAAACTTGTGAAATCCTCAGAAGTCAGAAGTGGGAAATGCATCTCCTGTGCCTGGTAGCCATGTTTTGCTTCTTCTGTTTGGTCTCTTCTTTCCAGCTTTTGGAAATGTCCAATGCCACACTAATGGCATCAAGAGATGCACCCGACAGCCCTCTCCTTGTGAAACCTACTGCATATAGCCCTGCTTTCCCTTTCCAACCATTTGGGAATGGGTTCTTTGGCACTCCATCCTCTGAAAATAAATCATTCTCCTGTGTAATTAAACAACAAACCAACCATCAGTCAATCTAAAAAACAACCTGAAGAAATGTGAAAAGTCACACATACTTCCAAAGATGTTCCCTTTCTGTATCTCTTTTGAATAATAAGACAAGAACAACAGATTCAGATTCTTTTGTTTTGATAAAATTATTGCATTTTGGCAAGTCAAACCCTTATCAACTGTCACAAAATGAAACTGACCTTTAGCCATGAAGGAACATTGCTGCAATACCCAGTTGCCAGAATCACAGAATCTATCTCCAGAACTTGTCCATTCACAAGCTCAACTTTCCCACTTCCGAATTTCTTGATTCCGGGTACAACCTTGACCTGACCGGATCTGATTTTCGCCAGAGCCCCAATGTCCAAAACCGGAGTCTTCCCTTGAGTGTTCTTGTGTTCTAATGGGCCAAGGCTTGGCCTTTTCAGTCCATGTTTCTCCAGATTTCCCAGCATCACCCTCGCTACACCTAACAATACTTTGTCAACCATCCATAGCGGCATCCATTTCATCAACTTCACCGCCAACTCAAACGTAGATTTCCCCATAATCTCCCTCGGCAATACATGAACCTGTTACATGTAAAGCAAATGTATATAAGTTCCTGAGATGAATTAAAAACAGAGTGAAAAACATAGTCTGGGAAAACAGGGTGGGGAAAAACAGGGGAGGTTGAAATGCTATATACAAGGACTCACCGAGCTCCGAACCACCATGTAAGGGCTGGCATTGTGGTTGCAGAGATCAAGGGAGACTTCCATTCCGGAATTCCCACAACCCACGACTAGCACCCGCTGGCCACGGTAGTTCTCGCCGGATCTATAATCACAAGCGTGGGAGACACCGCCGGAGAACTTTTCCAAGCCTTCAAACTCCGGGACAACCTTCTCCGCATTCTCACCGGTGGCGACAACCAGCCACCTACAGATATACTCGATCTCCTCGGCCCCACTTCCGTTGTGGGAAACGGTCTTGACCCGCCAGAGGCCAAACGTGTCGTCGTATTTGGCGGACTGGACGGTCTCGTTGAAGTTAGGGGAAATGCCGAAATGGCGGGCGTAGGATTCGAGGTAGGATATGAACTGGAACTTGGAAGGGTATTCTGGGAAATCTTCAGGGAAGGGGAAGTTAGGGAGCTGGCAGAACTGCTTGGGGAGGTGGAGTTTGAGGCGGTCGTAGGTCCTGTTTTGCCAGAGGGAGGCAATGCAGTTTGCTCGTTCGAGGATGACGAAAGGGACTCCTTCCCTTTTGAGGCCGGCTCCGACGGCAAGGCCCGACGGGCCGGCGCCGACGATGACGGGCCCATTAACCCAAATGCAGCGGCGGGTAGATGAGATTGAGAAGAAGGCGGCATCTTGTCTGGCGATGGGTTGGAACATTGTGGTGGGTAAGTCGTCGTTGTTGTTGTTGTTAAGACAAGTGGCAGAGTACATTGTTTTGTTTTTCTTTTGGTTTGAGAAACAGAGGAGGCTGAAGGGTTGAATGGTTTGGGGCAGAGGGGAGTGGAGAGAGATATGGTTTGAACTGAAGAAGGAATGGGTAGAGAGGGAATTGAAGGAGGGTTTAAATAGAAGAGAGGGAGAGTTTTGGATTGGTCATGAATAATAATGGCTGTGTGCTCAATTCTGAGGAGTGGCACATGTTTACTCTCTGAGAATGAATACTATAGTATAGATTATAGAATGGCTTTTTTCATGCCCAACAAATGATAAGCTTCTTGGTGGCCGCCATTCATTTCTCTTGAGATTATAATATATCTTATGGGGGGTTGTGTACTGTTTTCTATTACTGCTTTATATTCTTTCTTCATCTATTATATTATACTAGTGTTCTTTAAATGGGGTGTATTCTGAGAGTGGGTGGACTTGAGGGAATCTCTTGCTGTTTCAGTGTTCATATATACAATCATCTTGGAGACTTGCAACCTGCAGTACCTCTCCTGGGGATGCATGATCAGTACCAAATTTTGCATTGAAGATATAAATTTTTCAAGCTGATGGTGATGGATAGGAATAGGATGATGTCAATGTTCTGGCGGGCAAATATGCATAAAGATGGCTGCTTCCATTTTGGTAGCGGTGGATTGGAACGTCATACACTATGCTGTGTATAACTGCTTTAAGTATAACCCAGGTATGAAATAGGAATAGGTCAAAGCTGAGTGTTACTATTTTTTATCCAATTGGGTGGGGGTGCAGAGCAGATCCACAGAGAGTATAACCCGAACCAATTCATGTTGAACTCGTTCAATCGATCCGAGTAAGTGTTCTACATGTCTGGGTTGATAATAATTACTTGGCTACATCGACCGAAATCAGAGCAGTGCATATCGTCAAATGACTTTCCTGAATGATAAGGTTCAGGTTAAGCCTCTAGATAAACATCATTTTCACTTCAACTTTTTTATTTATCACAAAACTAGATCATTATCAGGCTATTGGACGAGTTATATAATGAGTTTGTTTAGTCAAAATATACATTCATATTGAACTAATAAGCCACCTAGAAAGATAACCGAAATAGCAAAATTGATATGTAGACACCGACAAAAGTCATTAAAAGAGGAAATAAAAACTCCCTCAAACTCTCTACGGACAAAAAAAGTCGAAATTAAAGAAATCAACAATTTTCTAATTTTTTTTTTACTAATAGTTGAGTATATTGAAAAATTAACATTAATTGATTCATTAGAAATTTTTTGAAAAATGATCATATTTTTCATAAGCGAAAAGTGATCATGTTTTTTTACAAGCAAACGTGATCATGTTATATAAATTATGTTTATGTTGGATGGATATATCTCATTCAAACTCAGTCAATCTGATTAGTATCTTAAACTGATCAAAAAATAATGACCTGTAGCTCAATTAACTTATGAAATTATAATCTCAATTTCTCTATGAAAAGAATTTTAAATCTAGGATTATATTATATAAACTTATATTTGAGGCCTATGTCCAATTCAAACGACTTAATTCAAGTGGTGGTTCTGAATTGGTCATGAGAGAATGTTGATAGTTGGATCAATATAATGTTACATGACCTATGTCGAGGTTGATCGATATGTCTAATTCAAACCTACTGATTAACCATATTTTTGTATCGAACTGATCAAAAGTTAATGACTCAAAACTAGATTAACTTAAGAAAATATTGATGGGTCATGAGGATTTCACCTCGAAGCCCAGACCCGAAGCTCGAAAGATGCTCACCCAGCGTACAATAGGTTAAAACCCTAGGGAGGAACTATTGGACAATAACCAAAGGCACATGTCCGGCCATAGACTAATAGTTGCCCAAATCGCAACACATCAACATGAGGTACGAATCTCAAGACTACTATAAAAGATAACATTTCTAATTTATTGTTGAAGGTTCAAACACGGCTTATTATTTTCGTCACTTTCAATCTAACGATTGAAATTTTATTAGGGATATAAAGGGAATTAAAATAATATTTTTTCTCTTTCAACTTTTCTTTCTCTTTCCGTTTTCTATTCTTCTCACATAAATAAAATATAATAATAATATAACAATAATGTGACGTGAATATAACAATTTGTGGATAATGTGAATTTTGCACAAAAGTTCGTAACATTTGTAGGTCGTTTGCCTATGACAAAATATTATATATTAAAAAGAGAGTGGAATTGGCCGCCACCGCCAAAAAATATATAAGAAAAGAAGAGGGCACGTAAAACAATATAAGTAAGAGGGCACGTACGTGGAGTAGAGTATGAGTATGTGACATTACGTTGGAAGACTCACTCTCTTTTTTCTGGGTTTACGTACCCACCATGCACCATGGGGACCTGCATTCCATTCCATCTCTTGCACACCCACACACGGCGATCTATGCAATGCATCCCCATTACCCCATTTCATATTTGCAAGCTAAGCTTTCCCATCTATCGAGTCCTTGAGGATAAGTGCGGAATCGAAGGTCACATCTTTTATTACATTGTAGATACTTAGCCATCACCTACACTAATAGCTACTTAAAATAAAATATGTATTGAGCTGGATTTTAATTAAAATTTTGTGTATTATATAATTAATTGATAAATACATTTTTAAACTTAATATTAAATTAAAATATACAAAAAACAAATTCAGTGTACTGGTTTTAGTTAAAATAAGTTGTCCTTACCTTATTTTCTTCTTTCTTCTCTTCAGAAATCGCAGAAGCCTTCTCCATTCACAACTCTCATTTTTTTAAACTTCGTAAAATGCCGAGTGTAGGTTCCTCTGAAATTCAGAAAAACTTTGTAACAATTAGAGGACGACGATGATAGCGAATGACGAGGAAGACGATGAAGAAGATCCTTCGCAGATGATCAAATACAGACACACTGTATCGAAGTGGGGGGAGAAGGAGGAGGAAGCTACTCCATCGCATCACCGTCTTCATCTCCACCGGTGTCTCATATTCAATCGACCATCTTCTTTTATTCAAGCGCTTCTCTTCCATTTTCCCAAAAAAAATTAGTAATGAGTTTCTATGATTTTACATTTGTTTATAGACGAAAAACATGTTTAAAAGAAAATCTCTAATTAGTCTAGGAAGATGATGTAGTGGTGTCTCACAGAACACATTTTTGCGTTGGTTGTTTATAATAGATGCACATATTCATGGATGAAAGAAATCGAGGAAGATGATGAATCATAACTTTAAAGAAAATGATGTTAAATAATATATTCGATGGCAACATGGCTAAATTTTCAGATGACGAAGTTGTTAATTATAAAAACTTAAGAAGTTCAATGGCTAAAAATTAGGAGTGCCAATCAGAACTCCTCACATTGCATTTGTATCTGGTGCATATTTTCTCCGGAATATTACCCTTAAATTATATATCATTATTAAATTACCTAACTTCTTGCTTAAATCTATACCATCGAATTATTCAAAAAAACTCAAAAATGAAATCTAATAATTGAAATGAGATGTTTGAGAATGTCAAACCATGGACAAATGGTTGATTTAAAATAAGATGTCTGGTGCAGAAATGGAGTGGGGTACACATTAGTGAGTTAACATTGCAATTATTCAATTGCATATTTTTCTGAAATTATAGGTTTTTAAACCTTAAGTACAACACGTTTAATCTTTATTTAATATGTTTTTATAAAACATCAAGTAAATAATAGTACCATCTAATTGGCATTAGGGTTTTCCCTCTCTTCGTGCTGTTGGAGTGTCTCCTCTAATTTAGGGTTTTTTCCACTGCTATTCCACCCAATCTAGTCCTCCTCCGCCGCTTATCAATAAGCAACGTTCTCCACTGCTCCTCTCAACTAAACCTACAGCCATACACCCCCTCCCCCCCACCGATCATGCCATCGAAACCAACGGCCAACCGCAGGACGTCCAACGTCGCCGATCCCATCGCGCGAGCTACTTTCGTAAAAATGACGTTTGGGATAGCTGCTCCAGTGGAACCACATACCCACCAATGCGTCGGATTCCGTCCCCAACCTCGTTACAATCGAAGTTGAAGGCCTATCACTCTGGGATAGCGACGAGGAAGAGATGTCACTCAAGGATGTTACCCTGAAGCCATCGGCACATAAGTATCTCTTATGCCTGGTGGGCCGTTTCCTGAGTGATAAGAATATAAACCTCCAAGCCATGAAACGGACATTAGCACTAGCCTGGAAACATGGCCTTAAAATGGTTGTAACCGATCTTGGGGAAGCGCGGTATCTGTACCGCTTCAGTATGAAGTAGATCCTCGCCGTATTGTTACTTGTGGGTCATGGAATTACGATGGAAGTCTCTTGATCTTCCATGAACTGGATGCCGGGGAGGAACAAAATCAATCCTGCTGAATACCGCCCCCTTTTGGATGCAAGTACATGAGTTACCATCAGACTACTTCATGGAAGCAGTAGGACGGGCTCTCGAAAATTACGCAGGCAAGTACCTTGCATATGATCCAATGAATGACGAGAAAGCCGGGGCGGATCATCATATGCGCCATCAGGTGCAGCTGGATGTCCGCAAATTGCTTAGAAGGGGCAAACTAGTGCGGCTCCACGATGATGCAGGTGTCAAATGTCAGTTCAAGTATGAGCGGTTGGAAACGTTCTGCTATATCTCCCAGGCCATGGGCCATACTGACAAGTACTATGAGCTGTTATTCCAAATCCCAGTGAATCAAATTGTTCGCAAAGGGGATGACTCTATCAGGGTGAAGTCACATCACACAAAGGATAAATTGGCTGCGACATATCTCCAAGACAAAGTGTCAGGTGGGGTCACTACGACACCACAATCACCATTGTTGGAGCAGGTGAGAGCTCGCACATGGTGGTGAGCACCTACACAAGGCTTGGACATTACAATTTGATGAACTCGCATGGAGATGAGGACATGGTGGATGTCACTGCAGACTGAAAGCATCGTCAAGAGGAGGAGTCTCTAAAGACCGGAGCACCGAGGAAACCTAGGGCAGGAAGCCATCGAAGTCTCCGAAGAAGACTAGAATCACCATAGTTACACATTTATATAGGTTAGTAACCTGCTCTAGCTAGAGCTGTTGTCCTAAGTGTTTAATTAACATGATACAATAGTATATCGAGAGATGTTCGACGCACGAGAATTTCAACTTCAATTCTACAATTCTCCAAGTATCTATAAGATATCTCTTATACTAAGTTTCATGCTCGCCAAACTTAAAAGATATTTAGCCATGGAAGCAAAACATCAAAACTGTTAGCTCTTATCCTCTTACCTATGCAAAAACCAACAATTAAGCAACATTCAAATGAGACTTGAATCGTGGGCATTACCAAGAGTCATGGTCTTTGCCAAGAATGTCATTGAATCCACACTATAAACATAATGAACAAGAGTCGATAGAGTTGATGATCGTAAGAAGGCTGGTTGTAAATTTTGATTTGAATGATTGTCGATTTTTATATTATCCACTAATTGAAATAGGAGGAAAATCATAACGACAAAATCTTTATTACCCACGAAATATAGAAAAATTAAATACACCTATTCTGTTGATTTTTACATGAAAATAACATTTAGTACCAAAAATTAAAACATCATCGGTCTATTTTTTATTGGTTTCATGTGCATTAATTATTATTTCCTATAGTTGCTGACTTGCTGGTTGCACATTCTTATATTGCTAAATTGTTCATTTTTTTCAAATCATTTGTTACTGAGTGTTCTATCATTGTGATGTTAACGATGAACGATAACTAATCATATCGATGAAATCGACATAACAGCCACTAAACACAATGAACCATAGCAATCGATGAAGGAATCTACATAATAGTCACTAGAACCACAATGAAATGAAACCCTCAACTCAAAGCAATACAACATAGAGCCCTCGAGGAACCGTCGTAACAACATGTGCTACATAAGTAAATAATTTAACACACCTTACCAACCTAATATTCCAATGGAGTGAAGCAACGGATGTCCTGTGCCCAATATGAACGAAAAGTTCACCTCTACAATATGATTGTTTCGTCCATTAGCTAAACTTGGGCGTGTTTTCGTTTTTTTTAATCGTGTGTGCGCTTGTTCACTGATCCTTTAATACAATTTCGTTTGTGGAGTCTGCACATCCGGTGAACACTTTATATGCTCGTTTGAACGTTTTAAAGGAATGACATCTCGAAAACCATACTTCTCGGAAAAAATATTAAAAAGGAAATAATGGAAAACATACTAAAAAGCTAATTGCGTTGAAGTAATTAACCATTTGAATTTTGTAACTGAGGTGTCATGTGAATTAGCCACTCATTACCTGCCTACAAATGGACTTTCGAACTTCCGCCGCATTTGGCTTCTGAAGTCTCACATGGAAACATGAGTTGTTGTAACTAAAACCAAAAGCTACAAATAAAATAAATAAAAAAATGGAAAAGTCCAAAGAATAATGCATAATAATGCAAATCTTCTTCCTTGGAAGAATCTAATGGTCCTATGGATCATGGATGCCTACAACTGAAACTGTAACATTATTTTATTGCCATCGCAATTCCCATTAATTTTCTAAGCTAGGGTATCGACGACTTGGAGTATTCTTTACTTTCTTTACCATCCTCTACATAGCACAAATCCAATCTACCATAATATCGAAATTCAGCAATTTGGGTTTGAATCATATAACTTGAACCCCACTACAACGCAGATTCCATACAATATCAACTTCATATGCAAATTTAAATCTCGAGAATAAATATTATATATGTTATGTTATTTTGACTATCGTGTTTAGGGCTTGAAATTTGGACGTTATTGGTCGGAAAGATTGATTTTAAAGGATCCCGTTAAATAAACTCATTTATCTAATATTTACCACATACAAGGATAGAGACAGAAAACAACAGTGACAAAGGTCCGAGGTTGATCCATCAGCCAGAAAACAACTGAGGTCGTTGCAATGGAGAATCATGGCAAAGCTAGTGACATGTTTGACTAGATAATTCGTAATTAGTATCAATAAATAATCATTTGCTTACAAAACATCATTAGCTACCGAAAATTTTAATTTGATTGATATAAATGATTATATAGAGCCTTGTAGTCAATCATTGCGCTGCAAAATATCAATCATGCTGCGTTTCAACCAAAAATGTCAAAATACAATAATCTTTTAGTCAATACCCCATGCCATTATTTATTTGTCCAAATAAAGTTGCTCTAGTAATAAACGATCATAACAACGAAGTGGCTCATCATATTTAAATAGTGATCCTTTAATTCTCGTCTGTTAATAATAACGGATTTACCCATCCCAGGAGCCCAAACGGGTAAATAAACCTCACCTTCAATCCACCAGATTGTCGGGTTAGAGGGTTATTCCTGTTTCTTAGAAAAATTCAAACAAAAAAAATGATGAATAAACCTGAATCCATCTTTATTTGCTGAACTAAAAATATTATGTCATAGTAGGGAAAAGACAATAATGCAATTTACCTACTAAAACATGTAGTTTAAATTAATTAAGTGAGAAATAGTTTCAGCACAAACCCAAAAAGCATAGTCTAATTATAATTAAGTTCAATCATATACTCTCAAATTAATAATAATGTATAATAAAGTAGAATGAGGTCTGTATTTTGGAAACCAAGGCAACCTAGATTAATAGCCTTGATAATATATATGATGTAAGTGACCATTTTAGCATCTTTTTAAGAGTACACCTACCCTTATATTAAAAGTTTCATCTTGGCATTTGTAAAGAGTATCAGTACCCTACAACTAGCAGTTAGAGAGAGAAAACCCCCTAAAGTTTGAGTCGCGGTAGGGGTTTTTGAGTGGCGGCAGCTCTAATTGGCGGTGGTTGTCGCGGTTTATGAGTTAGCCGACGACGACGGGTTCTAAGCAATGATAGTGACGTTGAAGTTGTGGTTCCTTTTGAGAGGATTTTCTCTATACGCTAGGGTTTACAACGGTAACGGTTAGGGTTTTCGCTTGCTTCTCTCATAGGCGGATCGGTGATGTAGATGGTTACGTTAGGATGAGAAGATGATGCGAAGGAACGAGGAGTGAACGGGCTGTAGCTGGACGAAAAAGGACATCTGGCGGCTTTTGAGGGTATCCAGGAACACCAAGAAAACCTGGCATTGGCAGACCTGAACAGCAGGTCCTGTCGCGACGAGTGATTCGTCGGCAAGAACTCACTCGAGGTATTGGCCTCTTCGAGTGTTTGATGTTTTGGGTGTCCCCAATTCGGGCTCCACCGGTCGTTTATTGCTTTCTTAGTTTCAGATGTTTCTTTCTGTTTGAACATTTACTTTTATCTTGCTTTCGTAATCGGGTTGTTCTTAGCGCTTGGGTTGTAAGCCTCCGTTCAAGATTTTCTTTATTTGGGATGACTGGTAACACGAATGTAGCATCTTTCGAAAAAAAAGAGTATCAGTGCCCTTATATTAAAAAATTTACATTTTTAAGGTTTAAAATTCAAAATATAAATTCAAAATTTCTTACCGTAAATTCAAAACACTAAAAAATGATGCTAACACCTTAAACAAAAAAATGTAACCCTCAGACAGTACATTATAATCTATAAATCATATCACAAATTCTAAATTTTGACTACGATCAAAATTAATAAATCCTTAACTTTTAAAAATTAAACTATAACTCCTAACACGATGTAATATGATGTTGAGTCCTCCTCCACTGCGGTGGCCTTGGTGGGTCAGGCTCTGTGGAGTGGTATTCTTCGTTTCCTTAGGCAATAGGTCCAGGTTCTGTTTGGTTGGTGTTGTGGGTGCTTCTGCGAGCTGTTTGTAGTTTTGTTTTGTCTTCCAGTGGTTCGGTTTTGGGGAGGTAGGGATTTCTTTTCTTTGTTTTTCCATGGGCAGATTGGTCCTGCTTGGGTTTGGTTTGGTTGGACTGAGGCCGATGGCTTGGCTGGGTTCTCATTTTGAACTCTGCCTTCCCTGTGTACATATATTTCGGTTGGTTAAATATATACATAAAATACACAGTTATTGTATAATTATTAAGAAATAAATGATAAATTATTAAGAAAGTGTAGGAATAATATAATATAATATAATATAAATGTTGCATGAAAGTGAAAGTATATGTGGGTGGTAGCAGGTGTGCATTAATGGTACGCCGTCCCCAATGGGGAGATGAGAGGAGATTCGCTTAACAAGGTCGGTTGTGATTCAGTTGGCTTATTATTATTATTATTATTATTATTATTATTATTATTATTATTATTATTATTATTAAGTCCTTTTGCTTTCTGCCCAATGTTTTCCACAACTGTTGCTGGGGTATGGGGGTTGCACTTGCCCCTTCTCTATTCCCCATTATTTACCTTCCCCAATTTCTAAACAACAACTTTAAAATAGAAAAGCAGGTTAATTAATTGAAATTGTCGCATATCGTTTGGCCCGAATCACAAATTTATTCTTGTTGTATTAAATGTAACGAGTATCATTCCTTTTGTTATCGGACGTAATCATTTTGTCCTACCGTTCGGCTCCATCATAACGACAGTTAATTTTGCTGATGTGGCAGTTCCACGTTAGCTAAAACCGAACCAATAATTACCCATGGTTAAAACATGATAAATCAAATCGGTTAGAAACACGATTGTTCGTCCTTTTCATTTTAGATTGTAACCACAAGGTCCTTTCTGAATTAAATGGTAACACATGAGCCCCGTTTTCATGGATGATGAATCCAGGTGCCCTCGTTCGTCCTTCTCGTCCATCACCAAGCCGTTTCATCCATTCAACCATTGTTGCATGCAAATTCAGTAACCACCGAACAAGAGTTGGAAGAAGCTTACTATAATAAGATGAAGATCCGTGAAGAAGACACCAACGAGTGATCGATTTCTGAAGCTGGAAAGAAGACGAGATTGATTTTGAATGGGAGGATATAAACCCTAAATTTCACTAAGTTTCATTGAAAAAATCCTACGGAGGAATTTTTGGGGCAAGGGGCGAGTTTGATTTGTATGGGGTGGGTCCAACAGCGATGCCACATTAGCGAATACTAACAACCGTTTGATAGACACGGACAACATGACATTTTCGTTACACGTGAAACATAATATATTATATTGACGGCAGTTGTTTAATTAGTACTAGAATTAATTACTAGTTTAAGGGGAATTATGAATTTGGAGTTAGATTCAATTAACTGAATTCTTGATCTATATGATGCTGACTTTACACTATAATGAAATTACCAACTTGATCCAAACATCAATCCCTAAGTTTAATTAGCTTAGGAACGTGTTTATATATATACATCTATAGGAGTTGAAACAATATGTTCGGCTTAGTTTAACCTTCCTTTAGGAAAAATATTCTACTTCTTAATGCCTGAAAACTTGTCATTAGGGTTTGGACTTTGAGCTTAACAAATTATTCAATGACATTAAGGAGCATGTGGGTGAGGTATAGAGGTGGTTTGAGTGTGTGAGATTCCGAAATTAGAAGAAAGTTGAGAGAATATGATATCGTGTATTCTTCAAGAGTGGACCAAACCATTTCATATCATTAATTAGATGGAATGATTATAATTCAAACTAACAATTGATGAAATGATCTTATTCTTTTTTTTGTCTAGTACCTAATGGCTAAACTTTTGAATTTATAAGTCGTGATATAATTTTAATATTTCTATGTTGTATCCCAATACCAAGTAACACAAAAATGACATGCAAATATTAATGACTATAGTATTGGTATTTATTCACTGAATTATATTGGTTAATGATTGAAATTCAGTGTCCATTTTCTTATAATAAAAAAAAGTAAAATAGATTGTAGGGAAGTTGTATTAGTAACCCAAACAAATACAAGTTGGTTAGCTACATTAGTTAGTTAGTTAGTTGTATTATTAGTATGATATAAAAAGACTGACAGAGGCAGAGTGCCATAACGGTAATAACTGAAAGGAGAATAAAATGAAAGCATAATAATAAATTGTGCAGTAGGCAATAATGGAAGAGAAAGAGAAGGAGAGTCTGACTTGATTGAGGCTAATATTATTATTCAGTCAAAGAGAGATAGGAGAATCCAGAGAAAATATGATAGAAACATGGCCGCATAACACCATGTGACCCCATATGAATGTTGCTCAGTCAGACTCAGAACCCACCCGGCCGGGCTTTTCGTATTGGAATAGACAGAGATGTGCGATCAATATAAGATAGAAGATATGAAATAAACATTACATTGGTGTCATCTCATTCGGATCACCAAATATATAAACTTTACCGACCTATATTTTTTGTGTGATAAATAGTTTCGACAAAAAAAAATCAAAATAACTTGAAATACAATAAATTTAATAATCAACGCAAGCTATGAGATTGAGGCCTTGTCTTTCTTTATTTCATCTTATTTACGTATTATCATCGGCTGCTCCTCTGTTTGTTGCAGTCCGCCGGCTGTGGTAAATGCAAACCTAGGGGATCACATGTTCTCTGACAAAACTGAACAAATAAAAGAAGGAAAGATGGGCATTAGGCCCAATTATATCACAGTCTAGTATTGGGGGCCCATCACATGCTTTTCTGTCCAATTCGGCTTCCTATTTTGCTCTCATCATTTTATTTATAAAGGATCACTATTCAATCAGTAATTAGTTATTAGTTTACACTATCACCAATTTCATGGGATGGTTGGGACTGGATTGTAAACGTTGAGCTTCTATATAAAAAAGGCAACCGGTCAATGAATTACTTTAAATACCATGTACGCAGTTTATATATTGGTTGACTGATTTAGTGTTTCCAAATCTCGTTTAATTGTGGATGAATAACATGCGACCGAGTTTTACCAATAAAAAATAAAATGTGATATATTTTTTATAACAAAAAATAAATTGTGATGTAACCATGTAATTAAAATCTACAAAAAAACTTTCTCATTCTCTATCTAATGTTTTAATCATACACGAAAAGGTATAAGGTGGAAATACACCATACCGATAAATGCCGTACTAAAACGAAACAAATGACATATGAACACATTAGCACAAAAGTCTGAAGTATGAAGTGAGAATCATGTATTTTATACACTTGACAATTGTTTTCCCATCCATCCTTACTCTGTTATCAACCTTCATTCACTCTTACAAACAAACAAATGACCCTTTAAATCCTACTCAATCTTGAACCCAGCCTGAGTAATGTAAGTGAACCAAGTGGCCATGAAAAAAGAATCCATCGTCCTAAGTTGCAAATTTCGTCTATGATGGTGCCTTGTCTATCCTAACTTTAATCGGTGTGACTATACTAACATATATGGCGAGAGACTAATTAGAGGGAAGAGGCAGGATGTACAACATACATTAGTTGAAAGAGAAAATCACTAACAACACCTTATTCAGGATTTAAAAAGTGGAAGTCAGGTTTTTGGACAAGCTCCTCTGGAGACTTCACTTCAGAATAGTCTTTCTCTTGGAAGGAATTACATACCTCATCTACTGAAAAAGGTAGCCTGCTCAAAACAAACAAACCAAACACACATTCACCGACGCATTTTCATCCAAGGAAAACAAAAGCTGAAGTAATACGAAAAGGTGGGATGTTGTTCACTTCTTTACGTACCTTGAGGTGTCCTCCAACAAAAAGGAGTGATCAGTCACTCCTGCTACCAATGTTTTCATGGTGGAAATTACCTGCACATTTTTCAGGACGAAAATTATTTTTTTCTGAAGAAGAAGAAGATTAAAAAAAAAGGTTGAGCCAAGAATTAGTCATTTCTCGCAAAACTTATAAACGACACTTACGTCTGGGGAGACGCTTCTGGTGTTGAAGCTATCATCCCCATACAATGTACAAACTCTGTACAGTTGTTGAACGCTCAGTGCCTGAAACAGCACAACATTTACAGTTCAACATTAGAGAGTTGTAGTTACCCACTTCTAATAGTTTGCAATGGATTTATTAAAAGACAGTAAATGAGAGAGATATGTATACTGGGCAAAGGTCATTTTCGATGTCATCATAAGAAATCCTTGATTTTTGGTGTATGACCTGAGGTAGAGAAAAGGATAGCAAATTACTTCAAAGAGAAAACAGAGAGCATACTGGACAGTGTTTTTGCTTCTAAAACTGTTGATTAACAACGCTTCACTTTAGTCACCAAACATGCTAATATATATTTGTTACACTGCATATAGCGAATAATCAGAGCACTGTAAAATTTACATGAAGCATCAACAAAAACATTTGTTACCAGGAATCCAACTGTTTGCCTTGTGTGTTTCAGTTCATTCCACGCTGACCCAATAAACTGAAATTTAAAACACAATTGTTACAGAGTTTTTTTTCATTTCTGTTTTCCAGCGACATTCCTCAATTTTTTCTTGTAAAAATTTCAAAACAGAATATCATCATGTTTGAACGTAGTATATCCGGATCTTTGGATGGACATACCTTTAGTTTGTAATAAGAAAGATAGACTATTGAAGAAACATAATATCATCATGTAATATCATCGTGTGAGTAAAAACATAAGTCATTCTAGAAATTATACAGAGGGTATCTCTCAATAGTTGCATATAACTATGCTGAATATTCTACTTTTATGTCACACCATAACAACAGTGTCGAGTTCCATAACATCACACGACAAACATAAAGCAAAACAAGGCATCGGTTAAGGTGCTAAGGGGCAATAAGAATTAGAACTTTGGAATTACATATAAGTCAACAAATCTAATGGTATCCAATGGTCTAACTTAATCTTAGATTAGATGACTCCCAAGGTGATCAAGTGGCTAAAATGGCTTTTGGATTTGCAAAATATTGGTGGTTCTGAACCTACGTTTTTAGCCAGAAACGAACAAGTACTATGTAACGCGACATAGTTTGCAACTGTCATACCTCTTCTTTCGCTTGAACACACCATGCTTCCAATTCGTCTAAGCCAGATTTCACAAAATTCCCATTGCTGAATGTACAACACTCACGACGAAGGAGCAGGCTGCAAGCAACATAATTAATATCACAGCAGAGTCCATTGGTAATAGCATTGGAAGCAAAATCGTTACCTGTTAAACAATTGTACGTTGATATGGGCAAAAGTCTGACAGAAGATCTTTTGAGTAAGATATGTAGGTACCTGAAGTAAGACATAATTAATCATAGAGGACCAAAACGAGGTGAAAGACTTGGATGATATGAAAAAAGCTCCATACAAAGTTTTCTTTCATTGTAGTCAGCAATGCGTCAAGGTTGTCCACGATACTGTTCCAGTTACTTGATGGACCAGTTTGCCCAGATGACTTGTCTGAGGCTCCTAGATCATTCCCCTTTACCTTGGGTGCCTGGACGGTTTCAATAACCAACTGACATAAGAAAATTGCTTCATGTGGTTGGGGATTAGCAACCAATTAATGGACTACAGTACAAATATAACGATAATTACCTGGATACATGAAGCCAACAAAGGTAACAACTCTCCTTTTAGATTGTCCCGCATTATGCCATACATTGTTTCCACATATGCTGTAAGCTGTTGCTTAAAAAGCAACGCCGGGTATTTAGGCTCAACCACAAGTATAAAATCTTTACCAACTCTCACGTCACTAAATGCGGCAGCCGAGCGGAAACCCTGAGAAAGGTCATGCGACACAACTACAATGTATAAGGCGCAATTCAAGTTATCTATGGAACCATAACCGTCTAATCAATTAGTTGAAAAGAATGCAAGGAAGTAATTTGATGAATGAGATAAGTAGATGTTACTTGAGTCATCCGTTCGAAAAATGATGTTGGGGCAGCTGGGGTTTGGCTCCCACCGTTGCCTTTCAGAGTCCGTTGAAGTAAGAACAACAACATTGTAGTATTAGAGAGCCAATAGGCCACCTGGTCATTGTCATCTTGGTTCTACAATTGATTGCCGACAATGTGAATCTCATCATGCAAAGGAAAGGAGCTCAGAATATATTTTAAGCGGCAAAGATGATTTTACCTCAAATGCAGTACCAATTGTCTGAATAAGACGATCAAAGATACTTGTTTTTTCTGCTTCAAATGCACTCCATTGAATAAGGCACCTGTAAATGGTAATTGCTGCCACTGGTTTTCCTTCGTAAAATCCTACCTTCTTCTCCATACATGTGATTAGAATATCTACATTCTCCTGTATTAAGATCGAGCAGCACATAAGGGGATAATATAGTAAAAATTTACACTTCGATAGAAGTGAAAGAAGATGTTTGATGACTAGCCATCAGAATGTATTTTCCGTGAACCACATACATGCAACCTATCAATTTGAGATTTTGTCAATCGTTCATATGAATCACTATCAAGCTTTTGACCGTTTCCGTCATGACCATTTTCCAGAGGCTGCAGGAGCAAGAAGAAACAAGAAAATGAGCATGTTTCCACAGTTCAATATCAAAGAAGTACCAGAACATATGTCTTCCTTAGCATCTGTGCTTACGGTTGCATCAGATAAGTGGGACGGCGCTTCCTGACTTGGAGCTTCTCCTTGAGCTTCTCCACGAGCTTCCATGTTCGCAAGTTTTGCTTCAAGACTGCGATAAAGAAATGGGTAAACTTTGCTTATAAATTTCACTAACGTTAATTATCAAAATATAAATAATGCATCATCCACTCTGAGAGGTAAAGTGCATCTCTATATGCTTTCAGACACATAGATCAACTAACAACCTCTGTACAGTTGCTTTCAACTCAGTAATCTTCGCTTCTGCATCTTTAGCCTGTTGCAGCCTTTCTGCACAATGACTACAAGTCGTATCTTCGGAGTTCGCCTCTGCCTCGTTAATTTTCTTTTCCGGCTCACTTACCATGGCCTGCAGAAAGTAATCTGGTAATTTAGAGTAAATTACTAATCTTGTTTAGGATACAATGTCACTTGAAAACCCGTAAATAAAATGCAATGTAGCCTAGTATTGCATCTTGAGGGTTCCATTCTCAACAATAATCTTATATGAAAATGTGCTTATAGTTTACCTGACATGAGTGGGACAGCGTTTCCTGACTTGAAGCTTCTCCATGAGCTTCCATGTTCACAAGTTTTGCTTCAAGACTGTGATAAAGAAATGGGCAAACCTTGCTTATAAATTCCACTCAGACTAATCATCAAAACATAATTGATGCATCATCCACAATGAGCAGTAAGAGTGCATCTCTGTATGCTTTCAGACACTTAGATCAAGTCACAACCTCTGTACAGTTACTTTCAACTCTGTAATCTTTGCTTCTGCATCTTTAGCCTGCTGTAGCCTTTCTTCACAATGATTACAACTCGTATCGTCGGAGTTCTTCTCGGCCTTGTTAATTTTCTTTTCCAGCTCACTTACCATTGCCTGCAGGAAGTACTCTGGTCATTTAGATTACAATTCCTACTGTTGTTTGGCATAAAATATCATCAGAAAATCTATAGATAAACTTCAATTTAATATTCCTAGTACTGTACCTTGAGGGTTTCATTTTCAGCAGTGACCTTATTCACTAGTTCATGATCAGCAACCCGAACTTCACGTATAACTGGGACATGGTCAGTAACTGGAACCTCCGCAACCGGGACTGGTTCAAACACTTGCTTAGACGCCTCACATTCCGTGACAATCTGGCCCTTACTTTCCTGGAGCTGAAGTTGCAATTCTTTTAAAGCAGCTTGTAGTTTTGTGATTTCTTGTGTTTTGGCTTCCTCAATATCGGCCTACAAATGATGCCAGCGCCAAATTTACAACCAACATAAAATAAAACATAGAAGCAGAAACATAGAGGATATAATTAAAGAACCCTGAATACTGAAAATGGAAAGTTATCTCACTGCCAAGCACACATGAATAAAATCGCATTTTCCGGGCACTGAATCAAATACTTAATAATGTTGACATCTTATAAGAGGGGATATAATTACAAGGGAAACTACTCTGACTTGAACAGCCACACAACCAACCTACCCTAATCCGTTTCTCCTGCTCCAGGCGCAAGGTTAATTCTTCCACTTCATTTTCTAGTTTGATTTTGGCTTCTTGAAGAGCACCAGTTTCCTTAGCAGCCTGTAAAATTTAGATAAATGAGTTTCGTACGTCAGAGAATTATATATAAAGGAGATATTGAATTTTCAACTTTGGAGAATCTAAAATCTCATGTAGACTTGTGCAACAAGGATTTTTATTAGTGAAGAAATCTAGAACAAGCATAGCTAGAGATCCAAGAACGTGAGCCTAATTCTGAATAAGGGAGAAAAGGAAACAGTTTCAAGCGGGAATAAAAACGAAACAAAGAGAAAGACGACTTGACCATCCTAAGCTTCCGCAGTTCTCGACGTGCTAATCTGCGCCTCCAGGCACATTGCGTGACAATCGTAGCCCTCTTCAACCTCAAATAGTGATTTCGTGCCTGATATTTTCTGCATTGACTCTGAGAGAAATGAAGTTCAATGACAACTGGTAAGTCTCTGAAAGAAAATTGAAAGCGAAGAAGATAAACAGGATTTGAAGTCATCCCAATTTTTACCAAGCCTGATCAAGAAAAGTCTTCAGATAATTATAACAATTTAGATTACCAAACAGTATTACCTTGGTAACAGTCTACCGTGCTCAGAAAGAACATGCACAGTTAGATTTTATAGATCAAGACGAATAACATGCTATGCAAACGAACCACCCATAAATTTACAGACAATAAAGCATGCCAGCATAAATGGCAGCATGACTTCCTTTTCCTGTTTCTCTCAATATGCCTAGGTGTTGACATCGAAGGGAAAGAAATGAAAAAAAATGCATTACTAGAGACATGGAACAAGAGCCAGAAAATTGTAATCTCTTCTCACATTGATTTACCTGGATCAAAATTGCAGCTCTCTTCTTCAGCAGGAATAAGAGTTTAATGCGAGCAGCCATTCCACGCATACCTGTCTGAATGCACAATGCTGAGGAGCACAGACTGTTATATGCTTTCCTTGCTAGAAACCTGCGACAGTATTTCTGGATCTTTATGCAAGCATCTTCACGTCTAAGGCATTCAAACCGATGTCGTGCTATTTCACCTACATAATGCTCCAAAAAGACAATTGCTCAAATAAGCTGGAATATTACGGAAGAGTTCCTCAGAAGAAGGCTTTAGAAAAGAGGAACACCAACTTATATTAAACCACATCAAACACAGACAATACCTCTGCATACGCTTTGAATTTCGATAGCAGATCGTCGCAGCAATACATATTTTTTCCTACAATAGTATGACCTAACTTTCCTTTGGATGATGGTTGCTGATCTACCTAATACTTCAGTCCGTCGAGCATCCAGTTCCGCCATCTGCCCGGCTCTGAGGAACACTTTGGTTTTACCAACCTGGGATCCATAAGCAAACAGAGGTCAGAAATTCAAATAAATATTTTCAAACAACAAATAAACAGAATAACTCACGAATATGCTTATTCGTCAAATATTGAAGAGAATTATTTTTCACCTAGAAATGAACTACAACAAAGGAGAGCAATTTAGGCTATAAAAACAATTGAAATTTATTTAATGGAAGTCGAAAAAAACTACAAAGTTGGCAGGAATGTGTCTAGGAATCACTTCAATCAAAACTCTTAAAAAATGCGAGACTGCAAGATTAAGATGTGATCTGTTCGTCGAACAAGAATAATATTGGCATGAGGATTGAAACTATACCTGATAACCTTCAAGTTTCACCTTTTCTAGAATCCTCTTGCAAGCCGTAACCTCATTGCTGCTACTGCGGAATAGATTGTAACAAACAGCATGATAGCAATGCATCAGAAGAGAATCATAGCGGATTCTGATATCTATCAATCATTAAATAAGTAAAGAAATCAAAATAGTATACGAAAGAATGTACCTCAAATTTGAAACATCTGATGCCAGAATTCCGAATCGAGCAATAAACTCTTTAAACATCTTTCTAGTGGGATACCCAGCACAACTAATTCTGATTGCCTCCATTACACCCTGGAGGTGGAAAGACAAAGCATAAACGATTTCCGTTTAAGGTTCAAATTTGCTGACAGGTACTCTCCATAACAAAATGATAAATGATCTTACTCCACATCGCAGCTGCTGTAAGACGTTGGGATTCTCAAATATGTATGGCTTTAGAGCATTATTTGGCTTTACACAACGAATATAATGCGGTTCCGTGGCATTCAATGTTTCAAGCAGAGATTGCAGTTGTTGCTGTATCAGAAGGTGATATTGAAAGCATCGAATTTAATAAATGTTTAGAAGATCATATTTGATATCAACTCCTACGTGAAGTAAACTCAAACCTACCTTAAATTGAGCACCTATCGATGAGAACTTGGATGATTTAGAAGATTCCTCGGGTAAGGGAGGGAATAGGCCTGAAACAAACGAGCACTTGGACTGACTGAGGAGAGCTTGATGTTCAGCGACTACATAGTCTTTGTTTTTATCCAAAAAGAATTCAGTTTGGTATGTTACCTGCAATAATGGAGAGATAACTGCCATAAGTTTGAGGCTATCCACCTTTTTATTTCTATAGAAAGAATCAGCATCACTGGTGAGGTAATTTTTTTCATGTGAAAACATAGAATACTCACATCCCCAGCATAATGACAAACAGTGAAGTCAGTGCGTGCCAACTTAGGCTTGCTGAATCGTTTGTGATCCTTAAAAGTCTGATATAGCTTCTGTGCAAATGTTTCATGAGTTGATCTAGGAAACATACTAAAATGCGAAGAACAAACAAAAAAGGGCAGTTGTCACCATAGAATCAAGAAAAGGGATGTACTTAATAAACTATGTAAAATCATCCAGTTTAACTACTTTCTCTGAATACATACCAAGCCTCGTCAAGAAGAGCAAGGATACCGCAGGGTTTCTAGCAAAAAAGGTCATATAAGAGAAAAAATAGAAATGAGCATCTATTGGCAAGTTTCTGATTTGCTAACAAGTAATTGTAGAGGTAACGTTTTTGGGAACGTAAAATTCATTATAAGTTCATAACATGAGTAAAAGTATATTCAGCTTGTCGAAAGAAAAACTAACAATTAAAAAAGAAAATAAGTTAGTAATTCAGTTTCTGAAATGAAGAAAGAGTTGATCAAATAATTGCAGTATCATGTTAATTGACTTAATACAAATTCTTTACTGGAAATCTAATCTTAGCGTGGAAGCAACTTTCATCAGCATGTGAAGAAGCCAGAAGATACTAGGTCCAAATCGGATATTAAATTTAAGTGTGACAATCACAATCTACATGCAATGCTATGTTATTTATTTAGAAGTTGAGCCAACATTCTTGAGCAACCGCTCTGAATCAAGAAATAGTTGTTCTTGCAGATTTGTGAATGAATGATAACTTGATGATAATCTGTATGTACATGCCTCCCTAGTAAAGGAAAAACTATACAGGAAAAACTAACCTAATAATACTAAAACCCTAATACAAATCCTATTATAATTTTACAGTTCTTACATTCAAGTAACCAAGCTCATCTTAATTCCTTGCATCAAAGTAACTCTCAAGAATAAATCAAAAAGAAAAATCCAAATCAATAATTTCCTTGGATCAGACAACTGGATGATATGAAATTCAGCATATTTCATTTGTAGGACAGCACAAGAGTGCCTTAATGTCAATGCTTGAAGCAATTTCAATCAGAATGAACTACCCAGTTATGTGTATACCAACATATTATGTTATTAGAATAGGATGGCGGCATGAGCTTATTAAGGAAAGATACTATCATTAGGTTTCAGCTTAAGCCTGTATACAACCTGTCTTTGATATATGTGTGAGATGTGAAAAGAAATTATGGATGAATAAATGATATTTTGGATATTACCCTATGAAAATCCTACAACCCTTTCTTCATTTCTATGAATACTTCAGACTTATATTCACATTGTAAAACACACAAGTCCTAGTCGTAGAACACCTAGCATACAAGGATAATGGAATTATCGGCAACATGGTAATTCAATAAGGTCATCTACATTGTTATATACCGCACAGAGCCAAATGATGTTCTGAATCAGTATAACTGTAGTCCTCGGATATAAGCAACAATGGTTTTTGCTTCTGACGTTATCACATTATCAAACTGATGGGTGTTGCCTTGCAGGTTACAACTAAAGTTAGCATCAGAATATGTGCCAAACCTTTTCAACCATATCAAGAACATCTTGATTGTCGATGAACTCGATATAGCTCCAGTTAATCTGTTCTTTGGTGTATTCTTCTTGCTCCATCTTGAATACGTGCTGTTAATCAAGATACTGGATTGAATCAACATGCAGCTCAGATCTTTCAATCGAATAGGTGGAATATAGAAACATTGCTGTAGCTTTGATTTGGTCAAAAGAAGCAAATGTCTTGCACCAACCTGATTGAAATGCTGCTGCAACTTTTCATTTGTTAAATTTATACAAAATTGCTCAAAACTGCAATGAGAAAGAACATGGTGAAAACTCAGATAAATTAAGACATTAAGAGACCTTGGATATAATGAACATTTGATACGAGAAAAACATGAAATGCATAAATGCCAAGAATTGCAGACTAGGGACCAAGACCAGAAAAAGAACCATTAATATCAAAGTTCCTACATAAGTCACATCATTATGAAGACATATGATGTAACATGCAACTTAGCATATGAAGAAAACAAAAAGCGTACCGCTTAAGCACCTGTTTGTCTTGAAACTCTCAAACCCATATATGTCAAGAACCCCAATTATAGATTTTGACTTAGGATCTTGACCGATAGTGTTATTGATCTTGTTCACCAACCTGTAACCAAATAATATCAATGACTCTAGATAATAATGTAAGAGAAAAAAGTATAGAAAAAACAATAATGAGCAAGAAAGAACAAAAACATAAAGTAGATTACATCGTACCAATCAAATAGTCTTGAATAAACAATTTTAGCCAGAGCATCTCTATTGAGAGTGGCAGCTACAGGATCAAGGACCTTCTTTATGACATCATCACGGGTCACAATTACACGTTTGCACAGGGAGTCCTCGAGACCCTTTTCATCACAACTGAAGAAACCAGCATGTTGTCTAATAAAATTAGTGTATCTAGGACCAAAACTGAACCAGATGACAAGAATAGTTGACACTTGTTATCAATTACTTGAAAAGTTCAGCTGCTGTCTTGAGATGGAAGCGGGCATCATCATCCTTAGGTTCAGAAGAATCTGGTTCACTTCCTTTTGCAAACACTATGTTTCCTAGATGTAGAACTGCAGCAACAACTCGGAATATTGCATCCTGTAAAGCAGACTTTTAGACTTGTTTCAACTAATAATCTAGACTGAGGACCATCAAAGACATACCTGCTCTTCTGCACTTATCCCAACAACTTCCATGGCTTTTCTGGTCACAATATATTCTTTCGGATCATCTATTCCGTCCAATTCAATGCACTCTGATTGATTAAGGTAGCGGAATGTCCTAGCATTTCCCACTTTGAACTTCTTTATATCCTGAAATAGGAAGATAAGGAAGGAAATAAATGGACAAATAGAGTTAGAGCAACTAATACTCTTGTTATACTCAGAATCTCTCCATTACAATGTGAACTTTGCTTGGAAAATTGAAAATAAAGAGAAAGCACAGGAATGATATAGTGCCTACAAGGATACTAAGCTACTACCAAGTAATGGAAACAAGCATCATAAGGGAAAAAAATTGAGATATTAAAAATGACAGTTGGTCACCAGATCATTGTGTTGAGAAAAAGGCAACAAAGTATCTGATGTTTACTACTACTAATCTATTGTTCAATATCAGGAACACATAGCACTAATCTGTAACATATTATGGTTTGTGACATTAAGAACTCGCATTTAGAAGCAAGTCGAGAATTGTGTACAGGAATTGTGTACAGGAATTGTAATACAACTATGATCAACAGTAAAAAGGCTAGAGATCATATGTGCCTTTTTCTGCGCTTTGCAGTTTCAAGATTAAGATCTTTAACGTTCATATATATATAATGAATCATGTAGGGCAGAACTATCTAATTGAATAGAACTTACCCATGATAATCGGGGTACGAAAACCTGATCTAAATGATAATTTCTAGAGAACTGACAAAACTGATAAATTTATGACATCATAAGGAGAAATAGAAGATTATTCTTTGCCGCAACATTGTTAGGTAAGAAACATAATTCTGGACACATATCAATCACCTTGGACTTGCTGCACCAAACAGCTAGGAATCAAACTTATTACCAAACAACTTAACATAAATTGCATCAGCTGATTATACCAAATTAAAAAGGAAAGACTTGTAGAAAAACAGAGCAGGATAAGCACGCTGCACACATCTGGAGCCCAAACTCACCTAGAAACAACTAGGAACCTATAATGAATGTTGAACTAAGACTCGTAATTTCCAGGAATCAAGCCCTGTTAATATGCGCATCAGTAATTTTACCTCTGGGGGAGCAGCGCAGAGCATGTAAAAGCAGTGATAACTTCTCTCAGGGCTAGACACTTGACAAACACGGGATCGCTCTAGCAAATATGTTCTGATGGCGGCTCCTGAAATTCTACCCCTTTGATCAAACTGGAGCTCCACAAACTTCCCAAAGCGGCTGCAGTTACGTAAGTTCAGTAAAGCTTTAACTTGATGGAAGTTAGTGCATCATAGTGGGAAATTGAATACAATTACCAAAATTAACCACCTTGAATTATTATTTCTGACGGTCTTTGCATTTCCAAATGCTTCAAGAACAGGATTGGACTGTAAAACAAATAGAAGAGAATTGATTTTGAGGCCTTCTGCCACAGGTACATACTAATTTCCCAAAGGCATCAAACATTCAAATAATTTACCTCTAAAACTTGTTGTTCCACAGAGCGTCCTTCACCTTCAGCTCTCCCACCCATAAAGGCCAAATAACACATAAGCATTTTGGTACTCTCTGTTTTACCAGCTCCACTTTCTCCACTGACTAAAATGGACTGGCTTATTCCATCATTAATCATCTGTCTGTGAAATTCACAAGAATCTATGCAAGATCAGAACCGGACTCCAGACCATTCAAAACTGGAAGCTGAAAACTGAAGAGCAAAAGAAAAAACGACCTGTATGCTGTATCTGCAACAGCATATGGATGTGGGCTCAGCTCACCAAAGGAAGCCCCTTTATAATGCTCCATCAGATTACCCTCATACAGATGAGCAAGCCTCCGGAAAGGGTTCACAGCGATCAATATATTTCCTGTGTAAGTCTGAAATTATTATTATTAGGGAGTTTAGCTCAATAGACCGAAATTGCAAAGACAACAGACGCTCGGAGGTACAAGTAGAATAAATAGGTGATGCAAAAAATTTAGTCTCCAAATTGAACTTTGGCAATCTACTTAGTCAAATAACTACCAAACAATAAACATCCAAGAGACAGAAAGCTTATGGCAGCAAATATGATCTTTTCGAACTTACGTATATCTCATTTTCTTCATATCTTAGTTTCAAATTCTGCAGCACTCCTGGTTCATGTAAATATGCAAGTTTTGTCATGTCGTCTACACCTTGTGAAGGAAACTCCGGATCTTTTGGATAGACACTAGATGCTTTACAAACTACCTGGATAATAGAAAAGCTCAAAAATATATATAAATAGTTCATATAAATGCTTGAATGAAGAAGTAAACAAGCCGATAATAACACTTGGCATGATCACATCAATAACGACTCTATATTGATCAGAGGCCCTCAAAGTTCTTAAGTCGTGTACAACAATCAAATAAGGCCAGCCACTGGCTAAATTAAATGAAGTCGTATTTTGGGTTTCATAACAGCAAATGTCCCTATTTATTAAAAGCTTCAAATTGTTCAAGATTTGTATAGAAAAGAGAAAAGTTTAGTGAAAACACTCACTGTTTTGTCTGATGTACAGTGGACTTTAAGATTATCTCCATTAATTTCCAAAACTTGTCCATCTATCCAAGAAACCTGAGGATCCTCTAGCCAGACTAGAGATCCCACTGCAAAATTCACGGATGCAACCTGCACGACAGTATGATCTATCAATATAGTAACAGTGAAGCTCGATGTTATATGTATAGAATACATTATAGCATACATGTCGATGATGTATTGCATAGCACAATGTTGGATTAGCTATACCGTAGTCACATATATGGTAGGTTAACGTGCATTTCAAGGAAGTTGCTTGCTTTTGTTTACTGTGTTTTGTCTTGTATTCAAAATCAAAAGTGCGAGAGAAGCTGTAACCCACACTGCAGAGAGCCATCTCTGGCTACCCAGATATTTGAAATTCGACACATTGCATGAATTGTGGAACCAGATAGTATTTTCATCTAATATATCATGAATCTCTCAGCCAAAACATATGACAAATATTAAAGCCTCTATTTCTATTTGCAGCATGTCAGAGGGAGTGAGTGAAGGGAACAAAATGTATCCTTGTCCAATTTACTATAAACCATATCCTATGAAACAAACAGATGGGGCACCACTACGAATAATCTGAGGGTTGATAGGTAGTATGGCAGGGATGAAGGTTCCGAAAAGTGGACCTAAATTTGGATTTCTCGATCCATCTTTCTTGTGTGGTTTCTTTTGGTGCAGCAGCCTTTAGGCGTCTAAGAAGAACAGAGGACACCTAATTGCTACTCTCTAGTAAGAAAAGAACATCTGAGAACAAAAAACACTCCTAGAAGGCTCTTGATGACAATATAAGGTGAAGAATTATCATGATTTTGGCCTCAACTGACTCGAGGGAATCCCCTAACTCCACTACAATCTGATTGCTGATAACAGATGTTATAATGCAAACCTACCAATCAAACAATGTCCCCAATGTCTTTACATAATTAGCATTCTTCAGAATGATTCCTCGTATTTTTTTCCATCAAATAAAGTGATAACTATCATGCTCACCGCAATCCCTCTCCCTACTAATTCTTTCAATAACTCAACAATGTACTATCTAAAACAAAGGGATTGAGCTCAGTGCCCAATAGGAAAGCAGAGGAGCAACGAAATAACTGAATGTTCATATGAACGATATGTAAGAGGAAAACATAAATTACTACAAACCAATTACCATTGTTGATCGCAAGTTTGATCAGATTGTGATCATGAAGCAGAGTCAGTAACCCCTAGAGCCCAGAATATCCAATGCGCGCGTGAAAATTCATGAATTGTTTCTCAATTCCGATCAAATGCGATGGCAGAAGATGTTGAGATACTTATCAAAATATTTTTGTGGTGAAGTCTCTGGAGAAATGAAGGGAAGGAAATGTAGATCAAGTTGTCTAGAGAATTATGGAGAAAAAAGGGTGAATTGTCTTCAAATGCAATGGTAGAAGATCTCCTATACCCTTCTCCGTCTCACGCAAAGCGCAGAAGCCATGTCATTGCGTGTTTTTTCAATCGAAACGACAGAAGGAGTCGGAAACTGTATGACGTCGGCGATTAGAAATGAGGATGTGATCGGAACATTGTTGTTGCAGAGAACCTGTAGGACGCAAAATGGCGGGAGATTATTCGACATAGAATCACTTCCTTCGTAACCCTGACATTGTTTTTTCTCGTGGTTACCCAATTTGTGTATGATTCCACTTTCGTTTTCCTTGGGTTTTTTTCGCTCTATCTCCTTCCCCCAGCTGGGATTGTCGAGATTTCTCTCCGGCACCAGCCTTCAACCTGGTGTTGGGTTCGAATGCGAACTACGTGAATTAGCAGCAATTTCTCACTTCCTCATTTGCCCCCATAATTTGGAGTAATTTACGTATCTATCTCCTTCCGTGGCCCGCAATTACATCACAAAACTCTTAGAATTTCAAGGGCAATAGACACTGGAAAGGGAATTTGGGATTTTTGAATTGGGAAAATTGGATTTGTGTAAACGTTGAGTAAATTGAATTTTTTTGTTTGGCAGATTAGAAACAACGAAATTACTACCGACACAAATTGACAACATTACCCTTCTCTCTCGCACTCTTACTCCTCCCCTTATCATTAGTTTATTTTTTTGGTAAATTTGATAACAAATTTATTTAAACTTTTTATGGTATTCACGAATAGGATAAGAATTTAAGGTGCTTGTTTTGCTGCACCCAGGTGTATCGATGCATCTTTATATGGTGTCGATTATTATGATTTGACGATACTTTTTTTAACAGAAATAATAAAAAATCATGGGTAAATTTTAGAACCTTGTAATTTGGAGATAACATATCTTTTTGTTTCCAACTTCTCCATTTTAATTAGATTAGCTTGCGTGGCATGTAAATAGAAATAAATGTTAGGGGTAATTCTATTCGTCAGGAATGATTTTAGGGTGATATTGAATACACCACTTAAACTGAGAGTTTTTAATGTCACAATTTTGGCGATATTGATATCTCCGAATATAGTGGTATTTCCACTTCGAAACACAATGATATTTTGAATATTGGATGATATCATATCAAATACACCATTTCATATATATATATATATACACACATTCGTAGTTTCAACCTAAAAAGTTGGTTGGGCGAAACCTGGACCCTAGATCCGCCTATGCTTCACACATGGATATTTTCAGACTATCAAGGAAGGCATCCGGAAATTATGATCCTTCCATTTTTACCAAGCAAGAACAGCAGTGTAAATTAGACAGCCAATTATGGCTAGTGGCTATGAATAATAACAAGGGTGGGGGCCTGATGGGAGAATGATTGGAATCTCTTTTCACGGACGCGAGAAATAACGAAGAATGATGCTTTTCTCATAGCAGCATTCTTCTCATGTCAGTATTATACAAACACAAACACCAATTACATCACTGGTGTGTGTGTGTGTGTGTTAGTAAATGGTACCACTGCTGCGATTGGAATTCTGAAGGTCGTTTTCAGGACTACGGGAATCCAAAGAGATGTATCATATATGATAAATGTGGGCTTGTTCCCGTGTAATTTAAGGTTGCGATAGTGACAGGCCAGTTCTTTGTTTTACTCAGTAGCGCAACGGCTCACATGTAATTATGCTCACAGTAACTTACTGGGCTACTTTCTTTTGCTCACTGCAAATGCTATTAGGTAAGATGTTACTGTTTCCGGTTTGGGTTGTTAATGGGAATCCAGAAGATGAATTGAGTAAAGACAAAGTGCCATAATAATGGCCCATATGACATGCAGCAGCCATGATGCTAGCTAGAAGTGGCAAGGCCTGCATCCTGGAACCAGAGTGGCAGTTTTTGCCATTTTGCTCTTCTAAAAAAAAAAGCTCTGCTGCTAATACGACAATTTAACAATTACCATTTGTAGTGGCAAAACCAGACTGCTGGCTAGTCTACCCCTCACTTCCTTCTCAATTGCTCTCTACCCAAATTGCAGCATTCCTGCACCTCCTCATTAAAATAAACAATATACCATATTGTAGCCTGTAGCCTATAGGAATTTGCACATCTGTTTCTTGTTTCTTTCATCTATCTCAATAGAGTCAAACCAACCTCGTGACTGTAATCATGGCGGACTCATAAAACTATACATTATTTATCACATGATTAGCAATAAACATGAAAATTAAGTTTAACACTAATCTTTAGTCGTAGTACATGAAATTTCCAATAATTCATATAGTATGTCTTTTACTTCTTTCGATATTTAGAATGTGTCTCGCAACAACTTAACAGTTCTTTATATAAAAAAAACAACTTAAAGAGTTAAACAGACGAGGATTGTCTACTCTAAACTAAATACATGTTAATGACATGGAATAAGATATTACTTTTCACCAATACCTTAATAAATCACTATATATATAAGGCACTAAAATAGGATGTATACTGAAGATAATTTATGCTCTAAAAACATGCATGGTTTTCATATGAAACAGAATCCTTCAGATATTTCCAAAGGGAAGAGACATGGTTACCAATGCACCTACGGAATCAAAATATCATGAATACAAAACATAAGAAACAAAATGAAACAAGGAGAAATACAAACCTCACAAAAATATTATCTTCTCCTTGTGAGGTGGCGGGACCAAACCAAAGCCTGAAGCAGGTGCACCTTGCTTGCTTGTGGTGTAGTGTAGCTAGGATGGTCAGAACTTCATACACACAAGAACATGTACAAACCCATACCCATACCATACACCTCCAAAATTTCCACACGTGGCCAGCCCACCACATAGTACTGTGTTAAAGTTAGCAAAGTCTTTTAGCAGAACTTCCTTGTTGTCATTTTTATCTTTTGTACAAATTTGGAAATTACTAACACCAACTCTGATCAGTAGCAACCACAGGTCACGGGCATCCTTAATATTCTACCCTCCTGCTGCTCCTGCCAATGATTACTTACTAGTGCTAGTCCACAACTCAGTTCGAATCGAATTGAATCAGTTTGGTTGATCCAAATCTAATCGAAAAAACAGATATTACCAATCTATTTCGGTTTTGGTTGTATTGGAAAACCAGACCGGTTTCCTACTAGTTGCCTATATAACTAGTCACAACACAGAAATGAATGTTTTAATTCATTTGTGGATATGCCAAGTCAAAATCTCATTCATTGATGATGGAGCAGCCTGTGCAAAGACTTTATGTCACTCACACCACTTTCTCCTTCTCTGTTATAAATACAGCAAATTAAATAAATAGACCTTGCTATTTCTATCTTCTTCTTTTTCTTTCTTTTCTTCATTAAACTTAAAATACTAGAGCAGGGAGAATAGCTACAGGTTAGTGGTAACGATGATTTGTTTAACAGGGAAGAAGAGAGGGGGCTCAAAGGGGAAGAAGAGTAGCAGTAGTGTTAAAGGGATGGAAGAGAGAGTGAGGATATTGGAAGAGGAGATTGAAGCAATAATGTATAAGAGGGAGAAAGAGAGCAGAGCTTATGAGAGAGATGTGATGGTTTGTGCATTCAAGGAAGCTGAGTGGAGGCAAGAGAAGAAGAAGCTCAAGGAGGAAGTGAAGAGGCTAAGGAAACTAGTGGATGACAAGGAAGAGAGGATCAGAGTGATTCTACAGCAGCAAGGGAAAAGCCACGAGGAAGAAGGAGACAACAATTGGCTACTCTCTGGGACTGCCACTACCTTCCTACTGCAGCAAATGAGAGAAGAGAGGGCTCTTAGAGATGAAGCTGTTGATAAATGGAAGAAGCTCTACCTTGCTATCAAAACTGAGCTTGATCATCTCATTCAGAATACTCATCCAGGTCCATCTCTTTCTCTAGTCCTTTATGCATTTTCATGTTTTCATTCTTTTTTATTGAATAACTATGAATCAAGAAAAAAACATTACCTAAGACATCAGAACAATTGAAGCAAATTTGGCATGTCCATGGTCTCTAAGCTAGATTCGCTTTCAACATTTCCATTGGGTGATGTCATTTCATCATAAATCACCACTAGGAGTCGTTATACCGTCTACTGTTCATATGTCTCATCTTTTCCTTCTCTACAGTTCATTTACTGCTACTTTACCTCCATTAATGCGTTGGGTTTCTTCTTCTTCTTTTCTGATTGAGTCCTAGAGGTGACGTTTCCTTTTGTAACAAGACACCCAATAATACAGACAAATATGTCAAGGAAAGCATATCTCATTTCCAATTGCACAACAAGACATACCGTGAACATGAGTTAGTCGCGTCCTTACTTGAATTTCAGAGGTCGGCCCTGCGCTCTTTTTGTCCCATTTGGCTCACATCAAAGAAACTCAAGTGTCACTCTTTCTGAAAGAAAAAAAAAGAGGAACACTTTAGCACATCGAAAACTCACAACAATATTCCTGACAATAATTTGGACCACTGATGATTCCAAATATCGGTCAGGGAAACTTGAGAGATTAAAAGTTTGGACTTTGCTTATTTTGTGTAACCCCGATTTTCATTAACGTCATAAGGGTTCAACATATGATAATGTTGCAGGAGATGGATTGTACTGTAGAGCATCAGAGGAAGAAGAAATTATAGATGAGCTGAAGATGGAAGCAAAGATGAAAGAAGAAATAATAGAGGATATGAAAGCAAGGCTTATTGTTGCAGAGCGGGAAGAGTTCAACAGGGCCAGGGAGGTAGACATTCTGAGGCAGAGTTTGAGAATCATCAGCAGCAAGAAGCAGCCTGGATTTATTCTTAGTAAACCCAAGTTCTCATTAGTTAAACGCGTTGTCAAGGTTGTTAATTAGAAGATATTTACAAGATTATGTATAAAGCGCTCCTATATCATTATTTTAACATTTCATAACTTCAATTTAGCAAGATTTAACTTCGGGAATTGCAAGTACGGTTAGTTTTGTTTTCTTTGGTTTTTACATTCAAAGCCACGTGGACACATTCAATAGTCTTGATGCAGTGTTCAACCCCTGAAAAAGAATGTAACAAGAGAAAACAGGGATGGAGTCCACACCTTTGGTCACATTCTAGTAGAATAGTGCAGGTGAATATATGACGAGACAACCAAACAGATTGATTAAAAGCAAACTAATAATCTTCCAATTGGGCACAAACTAACAGCCAAAGAGTTGTGCTTTTTGGACAAGTAAAGCCAATGCCAGCCAGGCCAAGGACCACAAGTAACCTGAAGTGGCAAATTTACCACCATTTAAAAGTAAAACCCATGACTCTCTACCACCCACCATCAGACAAGAAATACTGTGCAGCCTTCAAAGAAACTTCAATAGTCGATAAATATGGATGCAACTTCATAAAAACTTCAATGCATAACGTAAAGAAGCAGCATACAGCAGTTGTGCCATTATTATAGTGTACCTTATTGTGCCATCATTTTCATTATGTGACCCGAGAAGAGAGAACCATCGAGCTCTGTACAAATTTATACACCTATCACTTAAGTGGATCTTTATACATCTATCAAATCCACGTAGAAGGATAGGGACAAACAGAACAAGAGAAAAAAAGTAGGAAGAATTTACGGGGTACGTATATCTTGAAGTTCTATGACGTGGTAATGAAGGTGCATGGAATCAGCAACTTTTGGCTGGTACGTTTCAGATTCAACCCGCTTCATTGCCTGAGTTTACGCATCTTTTGTACACTACTTCCTGCCTTGGTAGTTTGATCTTACATGCTGGAGGAAAAAACAAGGATTGATAAATGGGAAAGCTTGAAAACAACACTAGTAAGAGATGAGGGTTCATACCTCTAGCAGCGAGATGTAATAGAAATCCTCCATATGCTGCATCAAAGCACTGCCATCCCGAATTGACCGGAAAATGTTGATCTCAGTTTGTAGTATTTTCTCAATGAGCTCCTTCTCGCCTTTCATCTGCACATATTCAGTCATGAAAAGAAGCTCATCAATTGCACAAGTAACTTGCATTGGTCACTTCGCAAACAATTTGGAAATCAGTTATTAGAACAAGGTCGCCTAAGTTCATGAACAGCACTAGAAAAGGTTTCTGAACAGTCCTAAAATACTTTTCTGAACAACAGAGCTAATAGTGAAAGTAAGACACATGAGCCCCCTTTATGCAACTAACCATGAAAGGATTTAGAAGAATGTTATGCTAGGAATTACGAATAAAGGAAGGAATCGGGAAGCGGATGAAACATACAACTTCAGTGACAAGAACATCTGGTGTCGCCTCCCCTAAGACATCATCTCGGTAACCATCTCTCGAGAGCTCCAAATTTTCCTGCAATGCAATTTTAAGTTATGAACTGACCTGATAATTAGTAAATTTGTCTGAATATTCATACAATCGGGCAATGTAGTGCAGTTTCAGCTAACAGGCAAACTTATAGCATAAATACATAAAACTAATGGGGCGCTTTCTTACTACACATCTCCTTAATTTCGTGCAATTTGTGAGATGCTTGTACTATTAACATTTTACACTTCAACAGCAAAAAATAAGTATATTTCCATGAACTGTTTGAATAGTTTATGTCCAATCGAACCCCAATCCATTCTAAAATTTTCCCTCGAGGTGAAACCGCTTTAATGATAAATAATTTTGTTGACTGAAAAGAAAAAAGAAATAGATCAATATGCATCCAGAAAGTGCCTCACCAAAGCATCTTTTAGGTCTCCAGCAGCTAGGTAAACTGGATGAGCCACATGACAATAACCCATCAAGCGAGGAACTGTTGGTATAATGTCTCGATGATTGACAACCCTCCAGCTATTTTTAACTTTCTGCAATGAAATAGTTGAGAGATTTGGAAAGGATAAAAAGAAAAGTTAATACATGAAAAGATGCTATTCAGACATCATTGCACATAGATAAAAACAATGAATATCTGTCCATAGACTTCATGGTAGTTGAAAAAGCCAATTATGACCATTCCACGGGCATGAAAGGAAGAAAAGACGAGTACAATCAGGTGAACTTGCACAGAGATGGTCATAGAGAAGACCAACAAGTGATTTTACATGATTATCCATGGGAGGAGAGGGAGCATAGGTTTTTCATTACCTGATTGTATATCTCAGCAAATCTTTTGTTTCCAACTCTAGGAGATCCAAAATTATACATAGTCACAGAAATTGCCCCTCGCCTAACGACAGACATTGACTGTCAACAGAAAAATCTGACAGCTTAATACATACAAAATAACGAAACCAGGAGAAAACAACTAACCCAGCTAGCCGACTAGAAGAAAGTTCAAGCGCAAGCAGGGTAGCCAATGCACCACCCAAACTATGCCCAGTGATATAAACATGCCATTTAAGCCGCGGTTCAGCTGCATCTTCTCTATCAACAGAATTATCGAAGAAGAAAACCTTGTCAGCCAAGAGCATTCTTACTTATTATGCTACCACTACAACATGATAACTCAAGTACACGGTGCTAAGAGGTCAGCCCTTAATCAGAACAGGAAAATAGAACAATTTACTCATAACCAATAGCCGCTTTAATAATCGAGATGATCCTTATCCTGACTGAATCATATGCGCTTAAGAACCCAGTGTGGACCTGAGTGATCACGTGAAGTGTTATGAAAAATTATAAGCAATGTAATGGGAAGGTATTGTCGCACATGTCTACACTTCAAACATGCTTTGAATAACAACCACTTCATTATTTAGGTACCTGAACTTCTTCTTTAAAATCATCCCCGATCCTTTCAGGATTTAGCCTAAGCAAGAAGTTAAGCCATAAGTGATGAGAAGAAAAAAGAGAATTCATAAAAATAGGCATAATGACAGAACACAACATAATTTGACACTAAAAGATTACCCAGCCGGAACAAGCATTAGATCCGTTACCAAGTCCTTCCATTTTAACTGACAAGACAGAGAAATAAAAAATTAGGGAAAAGTCTTAAGAGCTGAAACTACTAAGAGGATAACAACAGATGGCATACCTGCTCTGTGCCCCGGAAAGCAATGACTATCCTTCTTAATGCAGAATCACGCCAAATAGCCACCTGCAGACTTTCATAAGTTGATCAACCAAAAACAGTCTCATTGTCCGCCATAAGTACGTGCTAAGTGGAAGCTGGCTGATTTCACATGGATAAGACATGCCAAAGTTATGGTTCATTCCTCAATCTGGTATTGATAGGATTTGATGTCAAGACTTCTCAGCCAAAAACTTTATTACCATGTAAAAGCTATGAGGTTAATTCATTCAACGATAGAATCCCCTTCTGCATAGAGAACAGGACAAAAAGCTTTCAACTTTAGACTACGAACTTCTTTATCTAGTTACAGATAACCGCCCTAATAAGCTAGGATAAATAAGCCAACTGATACGCCTAAGAAAACAGAATAACCTATAACAAGCAATGATGCTCGGGCCAGTTCAGCATTCTTGTTCTCTTTTTCCTGACATTTCAGCAAGACATGGGATGTTTTTGTTTGGAATTAACAAAATTTACCTGACTGTCTGTAGATTCATTATCTAGGAAGCATATTTTCTCAAACTCGGACTTGATAAAACTTGAATGGCCGACTGAGGAGGCAAGCATTGCCCAAGCCTCCATGGCACTTTCTGCACTTGAAAAAAGTTCTCTCATTTCCTCTGCTTTCTTTTCATCCAATCCGCTCCCACTGACCATACTGCTTATCTCATCACCTTCGGGAGGACTCTCTCCTGTACGATCTTCATTCTCGTTTGATTTAGATATTGTAGCTGCCAAGACCATTAAGGCTCCTAAAATAGAGTCAGTTTGCTTTACTAAATCTTGAGTTGCTTTGTTCACATCTGGTAGTGAAGATTGGACTGCTTCCATGACTAACGAGCCACTTGGTTTATCTCTCCCGCTGTCCTTACCTTGTGGAATTGCAAGCCCAGATTCCACATAGCTGGCTTCAGCAATATCCCGTGCCTGCATTCCAATCTTATTCAAGAATTCAAACCCATCCCACTTGAGTTCCAGCGAAACAGGAAGATCAAATTTCTGAACTACAGTTTGGTTAACAACATTGGCAAAGTTACTCCAAAAATGTTTTTCTGTTTGTGACTCATCAGCATGTTTCACATTCTCCGAGTCATTTGCCTTGTCAAAGGCATCATTATCACTTTGGTCAGCTTTTGATTTACCCTCTCCACTGCAGTTTGCATCATCTGTATCCACTCTTTTTGACGTCAAATCTAAAGCAATAGTACTGCCGGAATTCTCACTATCTTCCGAAGTGTTTCCATCTGAAATTTGACCCTCTGGAACGTAAGTATCATTGAATGACTTCAACTGCCCAAAAGCATATTCCACAAACTTCCGGGCCGGTATACTCTTATTTCCAGACATCATCGTCAGAGCAGATTCAAGGCCACTCTTTTTCAGAAATTCTGGAACAAAAGGCAGCATCCATCCCCTCTTTTCCTCCTCGATTTCTTTAAAAGTTTTATATCTTGCCTGAAGAACGTCATAACAACAACTGTGAAATATTTAACAAAACAATATCAATACTAAAGGACAACTTAAAACTCTTGGGAAGGGAAAAAACACATTACAATCATGATCGTTGGCTTAGTAACCATAGAACAGAATTTCCCATAATAGTATTTTCACTAGTGAGAGTCCATACAACAGAGACTGGCACAACGATCTTTCACTCACTAGTCACTCCGAAGTTTTCTTGACCAGTGTAACTTACCTCTAGCTTCAACTTCCCACCACCGCCCATTCCTTCTAATTCTACCAGCAGCTCATGCACATTTCCTGGCAGAAAACGCTACGTGTCATAAATCTCCAGCAAAATATCTACTTAATTTTCTTATAAACACCTGAGCCAGTAGAGTAAATGCACACATAACTCAAACGACAGAAACAGGAAGAGACTTTGCGGTTGAGCTTGCAGTTATCAACTGCCACCCACAGCGTAGGAAGCAGCAAAAGTCGGAGATACAAACTTGCAGAATTCCAGTAATCAGAATGATTCTGGTATGATAATTCTTATTTCTGTGGTTTCCTTTACATATATACACAGTCTGCATCATTAGGATGCAGATCCAGCTCGTAGTAATCCCTACAAATCAGGGATTTATTCTACCTACCACTTACTATGAATACACTGCCTAAATCAGGCTAGACTGATTCTATAGGATAGCTAGATTACTCTAAGTTATACGCCTAATAATATCCTAGTTATTTCTGTAATTCAACACTCCCCCTCAAGCTTGGCTGTAGATGTTATGGAGGCCAAGCTTGCCTTGTAGATCATCGAACATATCTCTAGGTAGAGCCTTCGTTAGAATATCTGCAATCTGCTGCTTAGATGGAACGTACTCCATCTCGAACTCCTTGTTGTTTACTTTCTCGAAATGAAATGACGATCCGGTTCAACATGTTTAGTACGATCATGATGAAGCTGGATTCTTCACAATGCTTAGTGCGGCTTTGTCACACGGCACTCTAACGAGACCCTCATCCTCCATCTTGAGTTCCCTTAGAATGCGCCTTAACCAAACTCCTTCACAAATCCCATCTGCCAGTGCCCTATACTCTGCTTCAGCACTGCTCCTTGAGACCACCGTTTGTTTCTTACTCCGCCAGGTCACTAAGTTCCCCCATACGTAGGTGCGATAAGCTGAGATTGACCTTCGATCTGTAAGGTCTCCGGCCCAACTCGCATCCGTATAAATCGAAATTCTCGCGTCCGGTGTGTTTGGATCGGCAATCCAACACCCGGTGTGCCTTTTAAATACCTTAAAATTCTCATCACTGCCTCCATATGCTCTTCATTTGGATTGTGCATATGTTGGCTCACGATGCTTACTGGAAACGAGATGTCTGGACGTGTGTGAGCTAAGTATATTAGCTTTCCTACCAATTTGCGGTAACTCCCCCTCTCCCGGTGTCTTTGCTTCTTGGCCAAGAGCAAACTTCAAGTTGTGCTCCATTGGCGTGCTCGCGAGTTTGCACCCAATCATCCCGATCTCCTTTAACAAATCTAGGACGTATTTCCGCCGGGATAAACTTAGTCCCTTACTAGATCGTGCCACTTCAATACCTAGGAAATACCTCAAATTTCCTAGGTCTTTTATCTCGAATTCCAGTGCTAGCTTCTCCTTAAGCTGTCTGATTTCTTTTCCATCATCCCCTGTGATGATAATGTCATCAACATATACAATGAGGATGGCTTTTCTTCCTCCCTCATTTTGCTTTACAAACATGGTATGATCAGTTTGACACTGATAATACCCGTATCCCTTCATGGACTGAGAGAACCTCTCAAACCACGCACGTGGTGATTGCTTCAGGCCATACAGTGCCTTCTTCAGTCTGCACACCATTCCCGGTTCAGTGGTAACGCCTGCCGGGACATTCATATACACCTCTTCGTTTAGATCCCCGTTTAGGAACGCATTCTTTACATCTAATTGGTATAGGGGCCAATCTAGATTTCTTCGCAATGCTTAGAAGGACTCTCACAGTTTTTAGCTTGGCTACGGAGCAAATGTCTCCTCGTAGTCCACTCCATGCAACTTGTGTGAATCCTGCGGCTACAAGACGAGCCTTATACCTCTCAATCTTTCCTTCGAGGTATACTTCACTTTGTGAATATCCATTTGCAATCCTTTGTGGATTTTCCAGTGGTAGCCGTATCCTGTATCCCACGTCTGATTCTTGAGCAGTGCATTTATCTCTTCCAACACTGCTGCCCTCCAGTGAGGTATTTTCATAGCTTCTTCGATGGAGTGAGGGATTTCGTGTTGTCGAGAGTTCCCACAAACGCCTTGTACTTCTGGCTTAGATTTCCATATGAAACCCATCTTTCAATAGGATGAGTTGTGCACGATCTAGTTCCTTTTCTGTGAGCAATTGGAAGGTAGACTGTATCATCTACCTGAGTTTCCTCTATATCAGCAGTCTGAGTTTCCTCTGTTTCCTCCGTTTGACCACCGTTCCCAACCACATCACTAGGTTCAACCCCCTGATCCATTTGTGCTGACTCACCTTCTTGGGAGGCTGAGATCTCATCAAATTCTGGTCGGGTGAGCATGTGTGTTTCCTGCCGATCTTCTTCCTACGGCGATAGACCGAAGAGGAGGGATTTGTTATGTTGTGGAAGGATTTTTGGCTACTTTAGGAGACTCTAGAATGACAGGGGATGATTCCAAGGTGATAATACTACCAATGGAGGACTCAACAGTAGAATTCTCCCCCTGAGGCTGACAGTGGGAGTAGTAAGGATGATGTTCAAAAAACGTGACATTTTTTGAATGATAGACTTTGTGGTCACTTGGAGAGTAACACTTGTAACCACTGTGATGAGGGGAATATCCCAGAAAGACACATTTGACTGCTCTAGGATCGAGTTTAGTACGTAGGGAGGAATCTAAATGGACAAAGGTTGTACATCCAAATACCCTAAGAGGAAGGTTGGATGATAGAGCATGACTATGGGGAAATTTTTTGAGTAGAACACTACGAGGAGTTTTAAATCGTAGGGTTCGATTTGGAAGACGGTTGATAAGATAGGTTGCTGTGAGGACAGCATCACCCCACAAGCTCTTTGGCGCCTTAGCGGCAAACGGCGATGCTCTTGCCACTTCCGGCAAATGACGGTTTTTGCGTTCAAGAATACCGTTTTCTGGGGAGTGTAAGGGCAAGAGCCGCTTGTGAGCAATGCCGTTGGCTGTCAGGAACGAGCTTAAGGAGTGATTGAAATAATCCTTTGCATTATCAGTGTGAAGAACTCGAATAGGTGTTTGAAACTGAGTTTTGACTTGATTTTGGAAGTTTTGGAAAATTTGTTGAGTTTCAGTCTTTGATTTCATTAGGTATGTCCATGTTAAGCGAGTGTGATCATCGATGAAGGTGATGAACCATCGAAAACCATTACTTGTTTTTACAGAACATGGACCCCAAATGTCACTGTGAATAATGGAAAAAGGATGTATTGGCTTATATGGCAGACTATGATAAACGATCTTTGTTTGTTTTGCAAGTTGACAAACCTCACAATAGAAGGAACTCGGATTTTTATTGATAAAAAGCTTAGGAACGCTTTTTGAGATATGAGAAACTAGAGTGGCCTAACCGGTAATGCCACATCATGACGGGGCATTCTAACTGGCTTGACCTAGAACTTAAGTGTGCTGACTTGGAACCCTCTCCCCCTGGTCTTAGTCCGCTTATTGTCTTTAGACAGTACAGTCCATCACACAGCTCAAACCTGCCAATCATCCTCTGAGATCCCACCTCCTGCAATACACATTGTGATGGGTCACAGGTTAGTCGACATTTAAGATCCTGTGTAATCTGACTAACAGAAATCAGATTGCAATTTAGCTTTGGAACGTATAGAATAGGGAACACAGCCTGATTAGGGGTCAGGTAGGCTGTCCCAATTCCTTCGACTGGAGCTATGGTTCCATCAGCGATACGAACTCCTGCTTTCCCTACATGAGCCACGGATATTGTGGAGTAGGCCGTCTAGAACCGGTCATGTGTTCGGTAGCTCCGGAATCTAATATCCGGTGTTGTTTGAACCGATTTAGGGCAAGTAAAGCGGTAGAATTTATACCTTGCCTAGCAAACGAGTCGTGGTGAGTTTCGGAGGGGCTGCGGATGCCTTCTTAGCAGTGAATTGAGCCATCATCTGCTGGAGGATCTCCAGTTGTTCTCTGGTCATCTGACCAATCTGTTGAGTTTGCTCAGCGGCAGCAGCCTGTGCATGAGCCTCCCTCTCTGCCTTAGGTTTCCAGTCAGCAGGCTTCCCATGTAGTTTCCAGCAGGTGTCCTTAGTGTGTCCTATCTTGTTACAGTGAGTACACTGTGGACGCACCTTTCCAGACTTGGTGTAAGCAGTCCCTTGATTTCCAGTGTAGTGAGTGGCCAGGGCAGAACCCTCCACTGGAATGATCTTAGACTCAGGGATCATGAGCTTTCTCCTGCTCTCTTCCCACTTGATTTCAGCAAACGCCTCCCTGACTGATGGAAGAGGAAGACGGCCCATGATCCTTCCCTTGGCCTCATCGAGGGCCTGATTCAGTCCCAGGAGGAAACGGATGGTCCGTTTGGTCTGAAGGATTTGACGATACAGTTCTGCATCCTCTGTACACTTCCATAGGTGAACGTCGTACAGATCCTGCTGCAGCCAGCATTTGCTCAGTTCGTCATAGTACTGAGTAACTGACTTTTCCCCTTGTTTGAGATCATGGAGTCGCATCTCCACTTCAAAGGCTTCAGCCTTGTTTTCCTGATTGGAGTATGTATGTCTAGCTCCATCCCAGATCTCATGGGTAGTTTGGTGAAGAAGAAATTTCTCACCAATGGACGTGGTCATTGAATTCAGAAGCCACGACTGGACCATATTGTCCTCAATATCCCAGTTGATAAATTCTGGGTCATCCTCTGCTGGCTGCTTGGTCTTTCCAGTTAGGTAGCCTCTTTTCCCCTTGCCTGAGATAAACTTCAGTACTGACGAGGACCATTGGAGATAGTTATCTCCGTTGAGGCGATGATTTGTGATACAGCCCCAGACTGTGTCTGATGTGGCTGCTGGGTTTGAGTGCTTCTGGGAGGGGTCTCCTGAAGTCACAGATGGCGAGGATGGGACTTGAACTTCATCGTTCGTGTTCGCCATCAGATGAGAGTGAGAGAGATAGAAGAAGGAAGGTTGATGGAGCTGGATTCAAGGTCTGAATCTAAGCTCTGATACCATGCAGAATTCCAGTAATCAGAATGATTCTGGTATGATAATTCTTATTTCTGTGGTTTCCTTTACATATATACACAGTCTGCATCATTAGGATGCGGATCCAGCTCGTAGTAATCCCTACAAATCGGGGATTTATTCTACCTACCACTTACTATGAATACACTGCCTAAATCAGGCTAGACTGATTCTATAGGATAGCTAGATTACTCTAAGTTATACGCCTAATAATATCCTAGTTATTTCCGTAATTCAACAAAACTTACTTGCAATAGAGTTAAGAGGTTAAACACAATCAGGAATTCCACACATTCATATTTTAGTTAGGTCTCACCATCGCAGATTTTATCTAGACTGATGTTTGCATTGCCCATGCGCTTATGAGGAGCTACAAGGTTAGCATCCCAAGCAGCAACCTGAAGATACAAAGGCACAGATCAGAGAGCTGACACTAAGGTGCAGTGCGAGATCATATGAAGTCCATAAACACGACACTTATCGAACATATCATACCATCCATTAGCTACTCAGAAGTAATACTTTATACTTATACTCCTGGAAGTGTTCCTTCATTTTTTTTATATATCAAGGTCAATATATAAAATCAACATATTTAAAGGAGCGTTATTAACCTGAAGACCTTTTGATGGAGGCAGTTTGATATAGAACGAGAATTCCTCATTCCATGTTGGTTCCTTTGTCCTGCCATCATCAATTGTTCACATCTAACTTAGTCTGAAGCGGACATCTGACAGTTACCTGTTCTTGATCCTAACCAGTTTCAGGTTCAACCAGCGTAGTCAACTTGCCAGTTCTAATCTTAAAGTCTAATTTGGGAAGCAGGTGTGTACCATCAGCAACTTCCCATATATACTTAAATGGTAAAAAGCTGGATTTCAAACTTAGAATGCTGAATTAACATGGCTTCCTGTCAAGGAAAGATATACGGGAAACTATCGTACCCCCACTTGACCTTGCTTTTGGAAATCTGACCATCCAATTGGATGACGGTGTAAGGATCACTTGTTCCCTGGAAGGACAAGAGTAGTTAATTAACAGCAAAAAAAAGGAACCCAAACAGACTGCGTCTGATTTCCCTTCCAGTAACCATAAAGTTCCTTCAATGAAGGTTAAGTAAATCTGCAAAAGAAATAGCGTACCCATGGATCCATGGCAGGGAAGTCAAATCCATTCTTCAGTTTCAAAAACAGCTGTCCATCATATACCTCCCGCACAAACGACCTACAAGAACATTAACCAGACAATATATTTGGCTAACATGAATCCTTTTCATCTCCGATTTTGGCATCTTCTTCTAGCATCAAGAACAAACTTTAAGAGGACGAAACTATACCAAATACGAAGAAGCATAAAAGCAATGGAAACAGTTCCCCTGACTATTCAGTTCAAATAGATGTAACGTACTCTGACAGGTATACAGTCTTGCAATTTCCAGCATCTACCTCCCACTTGCCTATGTTCTCCTGATTAAAGCAAGTTAGCCGAAATTAAAGCGCCATGCTGACATCCAAGCTCGCTTGACAATTGACGAAACTAAAAGTGCCTTCCATTTCGATGAGTAACAGTACTGAATTCTACTCTCGCGTCTCATTATAAACCCTCCCAGTTTCGGCAGTGTGATTAAAAAAAAAACATAGTACGGAGCATGAAACAAACCACTCACCGGCGGCGACGTGTACGCTTCGAAAGCGAAACCGGCCAGGATGACGGCGAGATTGATGTCAAAGGGAGGCCCGGATTCGTCTCCCTCTTCCCGCTCCGCTTCCGGGACATTCCGAATCTCTGCATTAGTTTCTTTATTCGAGCAACAAACCGAGCAAACTCTATCCCTGGTTCTAAAGCTATCTCTCAACAGAATCAAGTCGCTACCACTCCCTGGGTACCATGCGGGGAACTGGCGACGGAAATTAAAGTTGCGGTTTCTCCTGGAAGGAAGAGCGGAGGCCAACCCGTAGCAGAATCCCAAGTGACCCGTATGAGAATCCATGGATGGGACAACAAATTGAACCTCGACTCGAGAGCAGCTAATTAAGCTTAGTTCTACGAGTTCTGCATATGGTGCGGTAGTGTTGTGAGAGGATATATTCAAGAATCAAGAGTATCGATTACGAGAGTGTTCTTTTCCTGCACTATAATTCGATTATTGTCCTTACAGCGAGACCGAAGAACTTTTTTGCGTGTCCCAGTTTTTGTGGTGAGTTGATGAAAATTATTTAAATTTTAGATAATTAATTTAAATTTTTTATTTTTATTTTTTAAATGTAAAGATAATTAGTTAATAATTAATAATAATTTTTTTAATTGATATTTATTTTTTAGGTTATTGTAGTAAATAATAAACTAGTTTAGATTATTGTAGAATATAGTGAACTAGTTCAGACTATTGATGAGGTTATGATTTAAAAAAATAGTAAATTAGTTCAGGCCAGTATAGAATATAATGAACTAGTTCATGCTACTGTAAAAAAGAAAAATGACCTCAAAAAAATAACCCTTATCTTATCGTCGTTGATAATTTGAGAGGAAGGAGAAAAAATTAATAAAAATTAATTTTAATTAAAATAAAATAAAAAATCAACGGTTATGATCGATCATCAAAATTATAAATTATTTTCATCATCCCATCTTATACACTCCCCTTTGCAGCCCATTCGTGACCATGCACGAAATTATAACTTTTAATAGCTAATATAATTACAATTGAATGTGGATTACAACTCACAAAATATAATAATATAGGAGTTACACCATAGAATTTATAGACATTCATATTAATATTCATAACGATAATTAATTCTTATAATCAAAATATAATTAAGAGGTCATTCGTATAAAATTTGAATGATGGCTGTCCAATTTAAGTTAGTAATTAGCCAATTCGTATATGGTCTGATGAGCTTATATTTGAGGATTTTTATTATTCATGGTTTGTTACATAATAATTTATTGATAAGAACAATATAAAAATTTTCACCACCAATTTGAACTGCTAAAATGAGAAAACAGTGGATGAAGGAGGACTAACATTTGTATTCAATTAAGACTAAGTTCCTCTATGCTTATTTCATCACAGAGTCTTTTATTATCCACAAAACATTAAAAAAAAACAATAAAAACTCTAGTTAGAGCTAATGCTCTGTATATATATAGTACTATGAAGTGTCTGGATGATTTTATTCTTTATCAGCCCATCGTATTTATATTATAAAGATCTTAACTTGATGATTTTATTTTTCGTCATTCCTTAATAATCACTTTTTCTCTCCCATTCCAAGTGTGTTCTTCACAGAATCCACTGCCCCTTGTGCAATATTCTTCACCGACTCTCCCGTCTGCAAAATTAAAACAATCATCCAAAAAGCTTATTTAATTTCTTAATTCCTTAACGAAGTAATATAATTAACTAAGAATGGAAAACTAGCCTGTTGGAGGAGGTTAGCAGCTTTGTCGGCACCCTCTTGAGCGGTCTCTTTGGTGGATTGGGCAGCATTGATGGATTTGTCCTTGATGGTCTCAGCGGAGTTACCGAGCACGTCCTTTGAGGAATCAGCAGCGCTAGCGGCCTTGTCCTTGGCGGTCTCGGCAGCTGACTCTGCCTTGGCCTTGGTGGTCTCGGCAGCACTGGCGGCCTTTTCTTGACCCGCCGCGGCATTCTGTTGGGTGTTTTGCTTGGTTGATTCGGCAGAGCTGGCGGCCGTATGGCTGGCAGAGTCGGCCTTCTGCTGCATGTTGTCGCTCCATTCCTCGGCCTTCTCTTGGCCCTGTGCCCTGGCCTCTTCAGCTTGGTGCCTTTGTTGCATGCTCGCCATTTTATATTATTAAAATTAATTGGGAATTAATTAGTTGATTGTGTATTGAGAGGTTATGTTTTACTTTCTTTTGGTTATTGAGGATTGGAATGAGGGGAGGACAAGGGTTTATATAGTTTACAAAATGGTTATATTTTGTGTGGTAAAGCGTATTTTTCTGCAGGAGTGCCACAGTCTTCCATGGAAAAGAGGAAAGTAAGGAAATAAAAAATTTCAATACAATAGAAAGAGAATTAAGGACGACTGGAGTGCCACTTCTTAATTCTCTCATATTTCTCAACTACCTATCAAATACAATGGTGTACAACATTCTCTCTAACCAAAATTAGGGGAAAACAACATTCTACCCTTTGGCATCTTCACAAAACATTCGTGGGTCTTGTTCAAACAATCCTATATAACCTCAACCAAATTTATAAAATCGGGAGGTTAATGTACTCTAATCTTCATTCACAATCAAACGAGTTTTAGAAAAATTAAGCAGGTCATAAGAAAATCGTACTTCGATAGAATAAGATCTGATAACTTAAAATAATGAAAATCAGGGAGTGAGAATGGCCAAATATCTACAAGGTAATCAACAATGTGATTGTTTTCATGATAAATATGTCTAATACGGATGGACCTCCCAAACTCATTAGAAAAGCTGGTGGGCATGGTGAATCATGGGCGAGTAATATATGGTCACTATTAGAGACAGAGAAAGGAGCTGAACGGCAACCATCCAACTCAACCTTACGAAAACCCAAAATCTCAAGCCATCTTCTCTCTAATAATTCTTCCTTCAACATAATTTCTGTACATAAAATTGAACTTCTTTAGGCTCATATTGCATCTCTCAATAAATCTTCCTCCTGCAGAAATATACGAAAAAAACCCTAAAACATTATTGGGAATTTAAAAAGTTGAGTATTCACGGTTTTTTATCAAAACGCACCATCAATGATAAAATCTCATAACTAAAACTTGGCCGAGGTCGTAATTATAATGAAGACCTATCGTCAACCAACAGAAGTCGATCCACCTAGTGTGGTTTTCTATAGGATGATCATCCAGCCAAAAACGTAGAACCTCGTACGATCATTGCAACCGGACTGATTTTTAGCCAAAAGTAAAAAAAGACACATGAAAATGAAACCTAGCAAACTTGGATATGAAATCCTTATTGAATCCGTTAAGATCTTGAGGCGTTGGTTTATCTCGTACGTTCGAGACTAGGCTGTAGCTCGGTTGATTTTGCTCTATGTTGTACCTCTCCCAGTTTCTTTGGTGATTTTGATGGTTTCTGGCCACCGGAAGATTCTACATCCATCGAGTCATCCAATGTTGCATCGTTCATACGGTTCTTCCTTTCATCAATGTGAAGGCTGTCACGTTGAGGATCTTCTTGTGTCAGAAGTGCTATCTGTTTATCCTTGTCCCAATGATTTGCTCCTATGCAGATGGCAAGCTCCTATACGTTTGCTTAAAGGGGTTTCGCTCTACCCATTTTCCTGCCTCCTCGGCTTTGAGTACGGAGTCCTCCCAGCGTTGAACCAGATGTACTGTTGAGTAACGAAATCGTAACTCGCATTTTTTCTCAACATGGCCCATTATTCCGCAAATGTAGCAAAAATTATGAATTCTTTCATACATGAATTAGCAGGTTATCTCACGTTTGCCGTGCAAGGTAACTGATGCGGTTTGAATTAATTATGTAATAGTTTGTTGAGTTTTATTAATTAGGAAGTCAATTATCAAGTTTTAGTTTTGCCTTTTTAGTTGGCTTGGGGAATAAGTTGAGGTTGTTGTTGCCGTGAAAATTATTAGGCTAGTTTAATATTTTATTAAGTTTCATTTTTCTATTAGGATGAGTATTAGTACTTGGGCATTACGTTTACAAGTCTACACAAGGGATTTATTATTGATGTATTAGATAGACGATTGAGAATAAAAATTGAGTTTTGTGAGTTTAAATTTTATATTCGTTTGATTTGTTTGAGTGCGTGATGATTTGTACTTAGAGGATCATTGGTTCGTTTAAGTGCATGTTGATTCGTACTTGGAGGACCGCTAATCATATCAGCGAGATATTCACTCTCAGTCATGGGCGGTTATCTATCTTGCTTCCGCCCCTTGTCGAAAATTTTGAGTTCAAGTGTTCCGTGTCGAGATTATTGTTGAGTTTCGTCGAAATGATGGCATGGTTCACATCAGTATCCACTCGCTCCTTCTTCAATGGAATAGAGCATCTATGAGAACTCGGATATGCATGTATGCTTCGGGTTGGTAAATCCTATTCTTCTCAGCATAATCCATGTAGCGCCCGATGTGGTTCCCTATTTCCTCGTCGATCGTCTCGGAGAAGTATCCAAAGAGAAGGTTATGGATTTGCATCCATAACGCTGCCGTCTTGAGCGGCACCTGTTGAGGAATCTCACCGTGTCGGAGCTCGCGTGTGAGTAGCAGCATGTCGTCCATGCTCCATGGACCGCCATCGATCATGTGGGCTACATTGACGTCGTGCTTGAAGCGGAAGAGGAATAGTCCCTCTCCAAGGCATCAATTTCTACCCCTCGTTATGGTTGCCAGATTTCCGGCATCATGCGATGAACTGCGTCGAGATTCACCTCCTTTTGGTGAGGAAAGAGCCAACTACGCATAAGTGGTATTCCCAGGTCGGCGGCTCCTTGACCAGCTCGACGAGAGTCATCACCGATGGTGGTGGTTCATCCAGGCTCAGGGAAGCAACTTGGTTTTCAAAGGTGTCGATGGGGGCGGAGTGGTGGTGGTGGTGGAGGTTGCGTCTGGAGGTGTGGAGGTAACGGTGGTGGTGGCGGAGTTCATTGGCGGTGTTAGAGGGCTTGTTATAGCCTCAACAAGCTCCGTGGATAGGGTGGTGTTGGGGGAATCGAGTTTTGCATGCTTGATGATTGGTGTTTGGGATTTCGGGTGATGATAGGAGGATTGTGGGATAGGGAGGTGAGATGATGTGGTTGTTATAGATGGTGGCGATGGCATGGGGGATAAACTCTAATATCGCTCTATACGAGATGAAACCTTAGCTCTCAAAACGACGGAAGGAAAATAATTTTTTACTTTTTTCCTAATTTTGAGTATCCACTAATTAATTACACAAATCCTGATTAATTTGGGATAACCATTAAATAATGACATGATTCTCCATTTGCTCGTCGTCTTCCAATCTCATCTCATTAGTGACAAGCTGACTACGAAACCGCAAGTATATATAACTCCAAATTTCTGAACCCTAATAACAGAGGAGAGGATGAAACCAGTGATGCTTCAGAACCACAATAATTCAGTGTCGAGTCGACCTCAAGATATATAACTGAAAACTCTCCAATATTATGGATCTGGGTGATCATCCTAAAGTACGTAGGACCTTGTTCAAATAATGAGATATGGACTCAGTGAAAGTTGGTTGAAGATTATGATTTGATTAACTTAGAACAGATTACAGGAGAAGAGATATATACCTCTAGAACAATTGCAAAGAAGAGATAAGGAAAGTCAAAGAGGGAAGAAATGTAAAAGTCATTGTAACAAACTAAAAAGGAAAGAAAAGTCTGTTATTAATTAGTTACTAGCTAACTCCGTCAGTAGGGCGAGTTAACGGTAATGGAGCAGACACCAAACTTGCTCAGTAGCATCTATAGACGAGGAGCTGCTAACCCTTTGGTAAACATATCAGCGAGCTGCAGTTTAGTAAAAACATGCTGTAAGGAAATCAAATTAGATTGTAATCGCTCACGAATGACATGACAATTTATTTCGATGTACTTCGTGTGCTTGTGAAAAACAGGATTTTGAGCTATATAGATGGCAGACTGATTATCATAATAAAGACGGGTAGGTTGGTCAACTACCAACGAGTCGAATAATATGGAGGAGAACATGTCATTACTATATATGATATGTATGTGCTTAGCCAGAAGTGATGATGCATGGGAGCACGCAAGCACGTTGACAAGCTCCGTTCTTCATAAACACCAACCTCCCGCCGCGGTCGGCTGCAACTAATATCCAATGACAAAATTTATAAGTGCGGAACATATACAGAACTGGCCAAGAGTATCTATTGCATCTTTCTTTAATATTGGTTTTAAGTAGAAAGTATTCGATAAAATATGAATCCAGGGGGCAGAACTAAGCGGTGGATGAGGAGATTCGATTCATCCTAATTTCGGTCTGAAATATTAATTTTGAGTATATGCTGACAATTTTTACAATTACGGTTCAAGGTTTAATTTGGTCGTGTAGGAATTAAGAGGGAGTCAGTGAGAATTTTGACTATCTGTTTTTTAGTTTCAAGTACTAAATTATATGTAAAATTTTGATGATTTCATAATTCGGTTACTAATATTTGAAGTTTAAACTATGTAACAATCATAAATTTAGTTCAAAAAATTCAAATATTGAACAAAAAACTCACTGACGGCACATATACTATATTTCATCTGAAAATATTACAATAAATTTATTTTTATTTTAAGCTAGAATTAAGTTTACTTTTTAATTCTGTTATAATGAATCCTTTGAGGAGCTATTATTAGAAAATGCGCCTCCAAAATATAGGGATACTACAATGGCAGAGTGTAATGCTAGCTTCTTTCGGTAAATGTCTTTTGGGGGACTTTTGCAATCATCGGAGATTCAGGATGGTTCAATATGTTGTGCCGAATTGTGTAAGAGTTCAAATATATTGGGCCGTATACAAAAAAATATAAAAAAATTACATAACATCAAACTTTAAAATCCAAAAATACCAAATTTGCCCTTCGAATCTGGATCTTTAGATTTTATGTATGAGTTCAGTTTGAGGGATAGAACATGTTACAGAGAACAGGCGAACAGCAATACCGTCTTCATTTGAACCGGAACACTAACCCATTTCCGCAAATACCGTTAAGAAAAGATCAATAATTTGGTTACTGAATTAAGAAAATATTAATAAATAAAAAACACCCCATTTCTTGGATCAAGTAAAGAAGTCGGTCACATTGTTTTCTTGACAATTGGTCGGTGGGTCACATGAAGATGAAGGGTAAGTCTCAAGTCTGATCACGTACGCAACAAAAAGGGCGGTGCGATTGCGATTTGCCATGCCTTTCCCGCGTTTGCTTGTTTATATTTCCAATCGTTGCCGTGAAGACTGGCCAACTTTACAATTTACTGTACACATTTGGCCATTACTTCACAACCAGACAAACCCCAAACATATCACATGCAACTCAAGTCACAAAAAACCAGAGAAATGCAGAAGGCGAACAGCTTCAGCAGAATCTAAGTGAAGTACAACCAGACCTCCTTGAACAGTTAGGGCAAACAGCTGCGCCTTTCTAGTGCGGCTTAAAAACTTCAGGGACCCCATGTTTCATCTTCAACATGTTAAGCTTAAAGAGCAACATTTGATTGTTATTATAGAATCCATTTTATTTATACATTGAACTACAATATTTTCATTGTTCTAGTGCAAGGAGCATGTCTGCTGGTATAGTTACAATATCTTGTTCTTTTTCCCTACCAAACGTTGTAGACAACAAAAGTGGAAAGCCAAAAGCACTTGGTTGCGAATTTTAGCGAGCAAGAGCAACGGGAACGGCAGCCTCTTGTACAACAGGCCGACTGATGTGCACCAAGTGCTCAGCTCCCCTCTCCATTTGCTCCAAACACCGACCGTCGCCTTTTCCTTCCTTCATTTTCTTCACCAATCCTACAAACCGTCCCCAGTTCTCTGGCTCGAACAATGTCGGAGTCATCCTTAGGTACGTGAATGCACACATTTGCCTCTCATCCGTCTTCTCGTCGATGTTCAATGATGCCGCTTCCACAATCTGCTCGTGGGCGTAATCATCGAACCGCGGCAGGGCATTCTCCCCTGCCAACGGGACCTGAGCCTCCCTTGTGGCTAGGGCCACTTGCTTGACCAACTTCTCTGGAGCACAGAGTGCATCCTGAGGCTGCTCGTGGTCTCGCATCTCAATGCAGGTGAAGTTAAATACAGCCCCATGCCTGGCCAACATTCTAGCGATGGGGATGTAGCCGTCGTGGAATCTGGTGTTGTAGTAACCTGCTGTGAGCTCTGGGGCGTGTGAACGAGTACCGTAATGCCAGTGGATGCCTGCTACTTTCACCGAGATCTTGGTCCCTGTGTTCTTGAAGGTGGACGTTGCTGATGTGAGGATTCTCTCGCCGTGGTCCAACAGCATTTGGGAGTACCAGTTAAGGAAGAATTCGCCGTATGGACTGGCCCAACCACCGTTCTCTTTGCGGAAGAATTGGGTGTCCTCTGGCCAGTTGTTGTATTCTCCTGCGTCTGTTGGCCCTGTGCTTCCCCATTCCGGCTTCCCTGCTCCTTCTGCTGCAGCTTTCAAGCTGCTCAGCATGTACTGCAGCGCAGCCACCATTCATTTTTTTAAAACCACCCTTCATGTTACCCACAAATTCATAATGACACGCATGTTCTCCCATCGAATTGGGAAGAGAAGTATACCTTATCATAGCATTGAAAGGCCCCGATGCCTGGGAATTTCCAGATTCCATCTTTCTCAGGGTAGGATGGATACCGGAGCTCACCAGCTGGACCCATCCCAACTTGAATTTCCTGGAAAATCAGATAATACACAGTTCAAGCAGTTTGCATCATAATCAGATAACAGAAACATAAAGAGTTCTTTTTATTGAAAATGGGGGTGATTATGAATCAATGAATTACCACAACAGTTTCACCAAGAAGGTGTTGGAAGTTATCCCTAAATGCACGCATGAAGTCAGAGTAGCACTGCACAGGCGATCGGCCCTTAAGGACTGGCAGCGTATCACAGCCGAGGGACAAGTACTCGTAGTTCCTCCTTCCCCATTGATCTGTGTATGCAAGATCATTGTCTTTGTGCATCTCTTCCACAACCCAGTTTGGCAGAGGAATACTAAAACAACAACAACAAACGTTCATCAGAAGCCGTCAGCTTTCACGGATAAACCATCACAGATACAGGATATTCCCATTAATCCAACCAATTTGGCAACAAAGGAGTCCTGGACATGCAAAATTGGTAAATGATACGAGGGCTCTCATTTCTAATCCTTGAAATCGGATGTTCGAATCATTTTATTAGGGATTTGGACAGAGGACTACCAAATCTAGCGCTCAAATTCCACGAAACTAGACATGAAAAAAGAGAGCCATAGTTAGGAAGTGAATAAAAAACTGCGATTGGAAGAACTTACTTGCAGGAGTCGCCGACGTTACCACCGCACTGGTGGAAAGACATGACAGCCTGGACCTTAAGGCCATGGCGCTTGGCCATCTCCAGAAGATCGGAGTATCCGCCCCAGTTGTAGACCCCCGGAGCTTCTCTCTCAACCAATCCCCACCAGACATCGATCATTATCCCTTCCACTCCTGCGCTCTTCAACGCCTGCAAACTCACGTTCATCGCCTTCTTCCTGTTCACCGTATGGTTCATCGTCACGCTGTCCAACGGCATCATCACGAACACTGGGACCCCCTTCCCGCTGTCCTTGCTCCTCGCTCCATCCTTATACATCGATTCCTCCATCGTCGCCGCTGCCGCAGCCGCGTCTGTGGCATTTGCGAGACCTTCGATTGATGGATCTGAGCTCGAGGGAGAGCTCGGCCGCAACGTCCTCTGCTCCACCCCGTCGGTCGTCTGAACTTTGCAATTGTCTGCAGCCGGAGATTTCAACATCACCGCAGCCGCTACCGTGGATTCGTTCGACTGGGCGACGGGAAGTCTTGGCACGGCCAAAGCTCCCAACTGATGGGTGAGGTTCAAAGCCATTTTATTCTTATGTAATATGTATTTAAAAATTAAAAATTAAAAATTAAATTTTAGGTCTGGGAATCAGGAATTTGAAGATTCGTCGCCTGATTCAATTTAAAAGAAGGGTGAAGGAAGAGCTATTTGAATTCTTTAACTTACTCCGGCGGAGGAGAGTCAGCGGTAACCACCGGGGACGGAGAAGTCAAGAAAACAAAGCCTTCGAAAGGATCAGGCGACCAATCGGAAATTGTTATTCAAATGTTACCTATGCAATGAAATTGGTTTTGGGACGGAGGAGCCCCAAGGTTTAAATACTCGTCTTCTAACTCACCGTCATTTACGTGCCACGTGTCACCATACATCCTACACAATTTTTAAACTAAATTTAAAAATGAGGCACGTGGCAGAATTTTGTGGGGGTCATCAACAATCCCCCATCCACCGCCATAAGTAACTAAAAGTCAATTTTGCTTTTATGCCAAAACCAAATTTCCCTCACTGTTTTACCTCTGTTAAAATTTGGGCCATCTATTTTTTTTGCAATTCTCTAAAGTCAGTTATTTTTTTGTGGTGCAAAATAAGCATTTGCAATGCCAAAAATCTAACTGCTCAGAATGACCATACAAATTTTGACGAATAAAATTATATATATATAACAAAATCTAAGAAGGGAGTCATCTAAGAAGGAATCTAAAAAATCTAATCACTAGCCAAAAACCGTCGTTGAAAGCGATCGGCGGATGTAGAATATGCCGATGCCGATTCAAATTCCTTGAAGAACTTGATTTTTGTCACTTGAAAATATTTATTCTCTGTCATAAAATTCATCCAAAAGGTTCTCTCCCGGATGAATGAAAGACTAGTCCTTATATAGAGTCTAAATCCTAATTGTTGAAGGATGTTGAAATTGATGTCTACCATTGTCAAAATTGTGCCGTAAATTATACCTAAGCTTATGAGGAAAGTTGGATCCAAGCCCGAGATTTTTTGGTAGAATTGGCGCCTAAGACTAATAAAACTTGCATGCAAATTTGTGTATGTTAGGCGTCATTTTTGTCGATTTTCAGCATCGTATTTTCAGCCTTTTGAATTATCGTGAATGCTTCAATGATGTTGAATACCTGAAAATCTACCTAAACACTTCAAAACGATATCAAATGGAGTCTAAGTGGTTTCGAGACGCTAAATTGATATATAAGTCTAAAATGTGCAAAACACTCTAAACTTAAACTCAAAGTGACAAACATATGCACAAAATATCGTTTAAATAGAGAAAATTAACACGGTAAATCAAACACCATTACATATCATAGTCAATCTTTCACGAATTTAGACTAGCCACAAAGAGGAGAACCCGAAAATGATCTAGAAGAGTGAAGAAAAAAGTTCACTCCATCTCATAACAAGTTTTAGAGCTATAAAATATTCTTTTCCCTTTTTTTTACATTGAAATTATTACATCACTTCATGAGTGATAATCACATTATCTGAAATCTCTCGGTAGGGAACAAATCCATTTTGAGTAGAGTTTACAGTCGATGTAAATACCTTTACCAAAAACGTGGCAAAAAGTTTCATAATGATTTTAAGGCAAAATACTCTAAAAAGTCGCGAAGTTTGGGCATATGTCAAGAAATGCCGTCATGGTTTTGATATAAATGTTTTATCACGAAGTATGACATTTCACGCCAAACACGTCTCGTAGTTAATTGGTATTGTATTCCATTAGTCAATTGCCTCCAAACTGGACATTAACTCTCTTACGTGACATATAAATTGTCACATCTCATATCACATAAAAATGCCACATCATTAATTATTTTAAACTAAATATATATTAATTATAAAATAAAATAAACAAATTATCTATTTCTCTTTCCAAATCAAACTCCATAACTCTATCCACCTCCGATTACAACTACAACTTTCAATTCACACCCCCTTCCAAAATTCCCAAACACATAACTTCTCCTCCTTCTTCACCCTTCACTGATCAAATTCATCCTCTCTACCCTCCACTTCACCATCTCACTCTGCAAAACCAGATCGATCACATGGACTGATTGATTTGCCGATCTCAAAAAAAAAAAGACTAAACGACGATACGACTTTCACTCTCTTCATATTAATACCCGTCGCTACTTTCAGATACGCTTCCATGAAGGTTTTGTATAACCAGCTCTACATTAAAGTGTAAGGCACCGTTGTACTTAATTTCGTTAACCTGATTCTATATCTGTTTACAAAAACCTTCTCGCCGTCGATTGTGATCGACTTTAGATTGATGAAGTATCCGACGCCGAGGGGGGCGGAAGAGGCAACGAGGGGAGTGAAAAGCAGTGACCTTAATATTTTCATTCCGAATACAGATTCAACATGAGAATCACCGAACGTCAATACGCCGACGTCAGAATTTCGGAAGCAGAGGACGAACCTCCTGCTTCGAAAGCCGAACTACGCCGTCGGGAAGATCTAGCTCTTTCTTCCTCCTAATCAGATCATTCCAAGAGCGCCGCTTGTCAGGCCGTTCAACATCAATGTTGACCCGCAAGAGAAGATGAAGCAGTCAACTGTAGCTGTTGACCCGTCGATCGATCGGACGGCGACAGGGGATCCCACGAGCTGGCCGTTCAATCTTACCCCGCAGACGTCGTTACGGTTTCGACATGGCATGCTGCGGTTTTATCAAAAAGATGGCCGACGTTGGAATTCACGTTGGTGCATTGGATTGAGCGGCGAGTAATGAAATTGAGGTGGTGAGGTGATGAGTCGTGGACACAGAGAGAAGGGCTGCCGAGATTGAAGACTAGTTTGATGGGTTGGGGACGGTGGTAGATTAGGGTAGTGAACTGGTGAGTGGCGGAATCTTTGGCGACAAGGAGTAGGAGGAGATTGGAGGAGGCATGGATGATGTGGATGAGAATCGGGGAAAGAGAAAAGAAGATGATGAGCAGAAGAGAAGCCATCAAGGTCACGTGGCAATAAAAACGGGTAAATATGCTGAGTCACTTACAGTCGCAAGGCCACATGGCAGGTAATATAGTACAAACTAACGGCAAGGCATTCTTGACGTGAAACTGCATACTTCGTAACAGAAAATCTATATAAAAATTGTGATGACAATTCTCGACATATATCTAAATTTCGTGACATTCTAAAGTAATTTTGTCATGATTTTATAGGACATCTAACATATTCCAATGTGTCTAGTTTGTGTAATTGAATTAGCCGTTGTCACCTTGAGAATAAAATAGAGGGAAGTATGGTTTACATTCAGCATTCGTGATAAATGAAACGATGCACGAATCGTCGGAATGTAGAAACCTGCCGTAGAAGGTGTCAGAGCCTGGTGCTTTCGATGCTCCAATGGCGGGCTAAATTAATATCTGAATCAGAAAAATGGTTGAACTAAACTAGAAGACATGCTATAATCAGTCAGGGCGGGGCAATTAAAGTGTGAAATTTGAGAATGGAAGAAGCCGAAGAAGAACTGGAGGAAAATCACTGCAATCCGTGTAATTTTATATTTAAAATCATGCTTTTCAGGGGCCAGAAGCAAACAATTTTGAACAGTTTAGCTACATTTTATGTACAATATTTGTAGCTACATCTCGAACAACTTATTCTTCCTAAATTTCATATACAAAAGCCAAACAAATTCTAAGAGCACATAACCAGTTTTTCATGGGATATATACAACTCTCATGATTCAACAAAAACTGGTACTCTCTCAAGCAACTAACGCACAGCAGCAGCAACCGCATCCACCTCTCGTACCAGTAGCGGCTCGCTAATATGCACAAAGTGTTCAGCTTCCCTCTCTAATTGCTCTGCACACCGATTAGCACCTTTACCTTCCTTCATCTTCTTCACCAACCCCACAAATGGCCTCCAATTATCTGCTTCAAACAGAGTTGGATTCATCCTGAGATATGTGAATGCACACATTTTTTTCTCATCATTTTCCCCAATTTTCAATGATGATGCATGTAGGATCTGCTCATGAGCATACTCATCATAACGTGGCAGGGCATTCTCCCCCGCCAAACCAATTTGTGTATCACGTGTTGCCAAAGCCACTTGCTTGACCAATTTCTCTGGAGCACACAATGCGTCATGGGGTTGTTCATGGTCTCGCATCTCAATGCAAGTGAAATTAAAGATGGCACCGTGGCGAGCCAACATTCTAGCAATAGGGAGATAGCCATTATGGTTTTTGGTGTTGTAGTATCCTGCAGTGAGTTCTGGGGCGTGAGATTGACTGCCATAGTGCCAATGGATACCTGCTACTTTCACAGAGATTTTTGTGTCATCATTGTTGAAGATGGATGTTGCTGATGACATAATTCTCTCCCCGTGATCCAATAACATTTTGGAGTACCAATTGAGGAAGAATTCACCATAAGGACTAGTCCACCCACCGTTATCCTTTCGAAAGAATTGGGTGTCTTCCGGCCAATTGTTGTATTGTCCAGCATCTGTCGGTCCTGAGCTCCCCCATTCTGGTTTACCAGCTGCTTCAGCTGCAGCTCTTAAGTTGTTGAGCATGTACTGCATACCATCATTATAAGACCAAATTGTACATCCCCATAAATGATTGGATTAGAATTTAACTTGTAAGAAGAACTTCAAAAAATTACCTTGTCATAACATTGGAAGGCCCCAATGCCTGGAAATTTCCATGTCCCGTCCTGCTCTGGATATGAAGGGTACCTAAGCTCACCAGCTGGACCCATCCCCAGTTGTATTTCCTGAATTGAGATTTCAACGGTGAAACAATATCCCTAGATTCACCAATAACCAATAATGAAAATAAGTAATTTACCACAATGGTGTGTCCAAGAAGATGCTTAAATTGGTCTCTGAATGCACTCATAAACCCGGCATAACATTGAATCGGCGATCGGCCTTGGAGAACTGGAAGAGTATCAGAGCCCAGTGACAAATACTCATAGTTCCTCCTTCCCCATTGATCTGTGTATGCAAGGTCTTGGTCTTTGTTCATCTCTTCCATGACCCAGTTGGGTAAAGAAATACTGTAACATATCAACGAAACCCTTAAATCCAAATACTCAATTGAATCCAATAAATCTAATCAAAATGAATCTTAAGTTTTTATGAGTTAGAGAATCAATATTTTCATTTTCTCTTGTATCGCTAATTAACGAGGCTAACTAATCAAACTGAACCCTAAGAATTGAAATTTATTGGGAATATTAAGAATGTGTTAAGTAGACCAAACTTGCAGGAGTCGCCGACGTTGCCACCACACTGGTGAAATGACATGACAGCCTGGACCTTGAGCCCTAAGTGATTGGCCATCTCAAACAAATCAGAGTAGCCTCCCCAATTGTAAACTCCTGGAGCGTCTCTCTCCACCAATCCCCACCAAACGTCGACCATAATCCCTTCCACACCAGCGCTCTTCAACGCCTGCAAGCTCACACTCATCGCCTTCTTCCTGTTCATTGTGTTGTTCATCGTCACGCTGTCCAATGGCATCATCACGAACACTGGAACCCCATTACTCGCATGATTACTTCCGCCTCCCCCCCTATGCATCATTGACTCTCCATCTACACTCTCCGGTATTGCCTCGGTTGCCAATGCGCTACGCGTCACTAATGTATGGGCCCGCTTGCCTTCTCCCCCGTTGCAACCTAGAATCGCAGGTGGCGACCTTTGCTCAGCCAAGTCCATTCTCTGGCTCATGCGATTGGCCAGCAATGGACAGGCTGAGGGAATCGTTTCAACTAGGAGCCGAGATCCTTGAAGAGCACCTAGTTGATGAGCAGCCTTTATAGCCATTTGCTACAAGCTTTATAATGCATGCAAAAAAGACAAGCGGGAGGCGGGAAGGAAATTAAAATGTGAAATAATAATTTGATGAATTATTGGGATTTAGAAAAAGGGAGGATGAGGTTTTGTTCTCAAAAGATCATCCTCTCTTTTGATTGATAATTATTGCGGTGTTCTTATTTTTTTAAATTATTTTATCAAACAAGCAGAGATATCCATACTATTTATTGCAGTAGCATTTGATAAATATGGTTATTTTTATTCCAACGGTATTGCGGTGCTGGCGGACTAATTTCCAATCTTACTATTCATTGATTGGTTCTAATTAAACTGCTTTTATACCTGGTTATAATTTAGTAGGAAGAGTCTGCTTTTATTTCGTAATTCTACTTAAAAGTTAGAATTATATTTGGGAAAAATTAACGGAAATTTTGGTCAACGGGTTAGAGACCAACATTTTTGAATATTTGAATTGGTTGTTTGTTAGACAGGGTACAGTAAAGCCAAGGATTCTTCGTCCCCACGAGACAAAAGAGCAGAAGAAGAAGAGGAAGAGATAATGAAAACGCAAACAGTTTGACCAACTGAAGCAAGCAACTTATATTGACTCATTCAACCCATCAAAAAAAGAGGAAAGGAGCCAACTTTATTAATACAGATTCTCACATATTTGCAAGTGATCCAGACCTCCACTATAAGAAAGAAAACCCAACTTCCCACCATTAAGTAAAACCTACAGAATTCATCCAGAGAAATGGCGCAAGTTGGAGTGATGAAGAGGATACAGCTGGGTTCGCAAGGTCTACAAGTGTCTGCTCAAGGTCTGGGATGTATGGGTATGTCTGCGTTCTACGGACCTCCAAAACCAGACCCAGACATGATCCATCTCATCCACCACGCCGTCAACTCCGGCGTCACTCTCCTCGATACGTCTGATGTATATGGCCCTCATACCAACGAGATCCTACTTGGAAAGGTAATTGGAGTTGCCCTATATATATATCTCTTTACAGTTTGCAGGAGCCTCTAGCTACTTCATCTATGTAATGGAACAGGCTTTGAAAGGAGAGATTCGGGATAGAGTCGAACTGGCTACAAAATTCGGAGGCATTTTGAACGAGGACGGCACTGGAGAGATCCGAGGGGATCCTGCTTATGTAAGGTCTGCTTGTGAGGCCAGCTTGAAGAGGCTCGGTGTCGACTCCATTGATCTCTATTACATCCATCGCGTTGATGTCCGAGTTCCAATTGAAGCCACGGTATTCACTTTTTACCATATGCAAAATGATTCTTTACCTTGGCAATTAAGTCGAAAAGTTGTGATAATACTTGTTATATTTGACATGGTACTGCTGAAGATGATGGAGCTGAAGAAACTGGTTGAAGAGGGTAAAATCAAGTACATAGGTATCTCAGAGGCATCTGCTTCCACCATCAGAAGAGCTCACGCTGTTCATCCTTTAACCGCTGTCCAACTGGAGTGGTCGTTGTGGTCGAGAGATGTCGAACAAGAGATCATCCCCACTTGCAGAGAACTCGGGATTGGGATTGTTGCATATAGTCCTCTAGGACGAGGATTCTTTTCGTCGGGAACCAAACTGGCTGATACCTTTTCTGCGGGTGACATCAGACAGGTTTTAATAACTTGGAACTATTACACTTGTTAATTTATCAGAGTAGCTAGCGAGTGTGTTGATAATCTTTTATGGTTGCAAATATTGCAGTATCTACCAAGGTTCCAGCAGGGGAATATAGAACACAATGCAGCGGTATTCGAGAGGGTGAATGAGATGGCGAGTAGAAAAGGGTGCACCCCGTCGCAACTGGCGCTTGCTTGGGTGCATCATCAGGGAGACGATGTGTGCCCGATTCCAGGGACCACCAAAATTGACAATTTCAATCAGAACGTTGGAGCTTTGTCTGTGAAGCTGAGTCCAGAAGACAAGGCTGAACTGGAGTCCATTGCTGCTGGAGATGCAGTCAAGGGTGATAGATATGCACAAGGAACCCCAACTTTCAGTAACTCTGACACTCCACCTCTTTCTTCATGGAACCCTCCTCCTCCTGCTGTCTGAGTTATTTAGTCAATTCCCAATGAAGGTTTCAGCTAGTGATTGTTCGAATCAAGATCAAATAAATCAGTCTGGTTTTCTCTTCAGGTTTGTCCCCCCCAGCATGCCTGACTGACATGCACAGTGGTATAGGCTTAAGTCGAAGTTCCTTCCTTGCTTCTCTGTTTATGTTAACCAAATAAGCAATGTCACTTGACTAGCATTGAATAGACTGCCGATTATGTTATGTGCTTCTATCTCTATCTTTATTAATGTCACCAACTGCGACCATTTGTTTTGCAACATCTCTCGAAAGTTCGATCAAGATCATGAATGTCATACCCAAATCCTTTCCATCGCTTCTGTTTTCAGAGAAATTCAACTTTATATCCTTCACTCAATTGAAACCCTTATCCTTAAATTAGCGGTCATGTAACAAGCCAACTTTACAATTTCAAGTGAGGTCGTGTTCAAGCTGGATGACAGGAGAAGAATGAGTTAGATTTGAATCTGGTTGCTTTTGCTTGACGGTTTCGACTCGTCGTTTTACCCATAGAATGAATGCACTCTTTGTTCATAGTTTTCATCAGCATACCCTTTGACAGGTGAGAATTAGGCTACAACCACATTGCTTGGAAGCATTGAATATGGTTAGCTGAGGCTAAATTCAAATAAGCCATAACATGATTGTTGAATCTACCTCATCAAGGAAAACAGTTATGGATGGATATTTCCTATCAACTGGATGCATACGGGTAGCAGCAGCAGACTAATGGAGATGTTTAGTGCAGAAACAAGTTGATACAGAAGAGGAGGCGATAAGAAACAATATAAAATCCTAAAAGGTCGATTGTATTGCAACAATGTGACTTCTCTTTACCCACAGCAAAAGCATCAGCTACCCAGAATTCGCTTGCCGATTTAATCCCCAAACGAGTGATGTTTGTATCAAAAGCCTACACGACTCGCCCTTGTGGTCGAAACAGCTAGGTTCATTGTCATGCAGATTCTAATCAGTGATTTCAAATTAGGTGCAGTGGTCAATCCAGATTTCTCTAATTAGTCGATCATCAAATCTAGCAGTAGATTAGGAGTATAGGTCGGAATTCGATTGATTGAACAGTCAAACTGAATTTAAATCACTAAAGCAGCGGCGATTACATGATAATAAGCACATAAACTAGACAAGAAACTTCAGCAGTGCTTCTACAATTTCCAGTGCATAGCAAAAAAAAGGAAGAGAAGGAGAAGCTAACAAGGACGAAACACAGGTACTGAAGCGGATGGATGGTGCGCGAGGAGGAGCTTTAGTTGATGTCGGAGTCATCGAAATCATCCTCGAACTTGTTGAAGAAATCGGCGTCGACGAGCTTGCTATCGTTCATCATGCCTTCGTTGAAGATCTCGAGCGGATCCACGTCGTCGACGTCCATCGCCACCGTCGACCCTTGCTCCTCCATGTCCGCAAAGAAATCCATCTGCATCGGCCTCATCTTCTCCGTTGCAAATCTCTGAACAAAACCCTACTTCTCGTTGAAAAGCTCCGGACCAGAGGAATCGTCCAAACAAGCAACCAATTTACCTTGACGGAGAAAGAATTGAAAAAAAAAAGAAAACAAGTTGAATATATATAAGAACCGACGTCACCGTCATTTATTTCTGCTCCTTAATCCGCGGCACAGCGGGCCTGGACCAGGAAGGAAGGCCAAGTATTGGGCTTTAGCGGCCCACAAAAGAATAGGAGTCTGATAATCAGATTTGTATACTTTTCTGTTAATGGAATGGAGAAGATAACAGGAACGTGGCGAATGGAGGAGCAGCAAATCAGTCCCTGCTGCTGGTACTCTGCCAATGGAAGCCACTATCCTTCCCGGCGGCGCTGTTGGTCGTCGCTTCCTGCTGACGAGTTCATTCTCCATTAAACCTCTTGCAGAACCTCTACGGCTTCCGAAGAACCTTTCCGTTCCCGATTCTCTCCGTAGCAACAGAGAATTACACATCGTCGTGGCCAGGTGCCAACGTCGGGATGCTAGTGCTGACAAGGGGGAGGCAAGAGCAAGGTCAAAGACGACGAAGCGGACGTGGTGGTCGGATGAGCCGCCTGAAATGGACAGTAAAGAAGACGAAGATGAAGAAGAAGAAGAAGAAGATGTTGGGGTTTTGGAGGAAGTGATAGAGAGTATTTGGATTCTCAAGGTAATCTTCTTCACTTACTCTACTCCTTTGTTTAACTCATTTTGCAGCATAGCGTAGTATTCTGAAAGGGGTTTTGGGTGTGGGAAATCCGGGCAGTGCAGATATTCGAACCATACGGCTGGGTGCTTCCGGTGATAATGACATCATGGTTGGCAGCGACTGGCCCAAAAGCCTTCCTTATGGCGTCAGCACTTCCTTTGGGTCAATCGGCGGTGACTTTTGTGATCGGTAGATTGTTGGGGAAGAAGACGAAGAAGAAGAAGAAGAGGAAGAAGAAACAACCGAAGCCGAAACGCAGGGTGGTGAACAGGAAGATGCCGTCTGCATCTCCCTGGAAAGGACGAAGCAGGAGCATAAACGAAATTATTGAAGAAGTGGAAGAAGAAGGAAGAAGAAGAAAGGCAGAGGAAAGTGCAAGTGGAAAGGTGCGGTATGAGTCTTGGGTCGACAGCAATGGCGCTTTTCGGGATAAGGTGGATGGGAAGCCTTCACCGCCGTCTAATAAATCCTTTGGTGGATGGGAAGAGCTTGATGGATTCAGATTCACAGAGCAGAACAGTATACCTGCGTCTGCTAGGAAGGAAAGCCAACAGCAGCCCAGGAGGAACAGAGTAACTACTGTCAATGGGAAGCCAAGCGATTTGAGAATGAATGACAGCAGTGAAACGCCACTGATTCTGCGATTGTTAATTGCTGTTTTCCCATTTTTGGCTTCCTGGACCAAAATGTTTTAGTTAGTAGGAGATTTTGTTCACAATTCCAAACCATTGATTTTTGCCAGAGACAGAATACATATTTTCATTTGCACACAAGAGTGTGCAATCGCAGAGTTGCTGCTATGTTTTGATACAGATGAAAAGAATTGAGGCTGTCCAGCCATGGACCAAGTGTGTGTTTACATCGCGGGTAGCTGGCCGTTACGGTTGTTGCAAGATGCAGGGTCTTGGAGGCAGATGCAGAGACCATCATCGCCATCAGCCGGAAATGAGTTGGGCAGTGGATGATCAGGAATTACCCCAACCTACAGAGTCCAACAACCAGGATCAACAGTAGAATCGACAGGAAGTCTAAAGTTCGACGTAGGACTGATCAATCAATATGAAGAAATTGACCTTATCAATGTCAATGTGAGCAGGTGTCTGGTAACGAGCAATTGTAACAACCAAACCCGATCCATCAGATAGCTGAAAAACAGACTGAATTTTGCTGCAACAAATACCAAGGATTCGGGAGCCATTACGAATATAACATTTTCCGAGGAAGAGTTGGAGCATACTTGGTAGAAAGAGGATAATTAGGTTACCCTTTTCCAAACGTGGGCTCTCCATACAACACAGCTCGTTTGTTGTCCTTCAATGCACCTGCCAGTATTTCACTTGCACTTGCAGTCCCTTTGTTTACCTAATCCATATTCAGAAAGCACACGTTACTCAAACTGCTTATTCATCTGGAAAGGAGCAATATTCTAAAACTATATCAGCACAAGAACGCATGTGCACCAGAACAGTTAATGGGTCCGATGTTACGAGTGCGCCAGTTCCATCAGTGTCATATATGTCTCGAACACCACGGCTGTCGCAAACATAGACAATCACGCCTTTGTCTAACCTAAAAATAGTAACAACAGGTGAAACAAATTCAGCCAACGAGATGCAGAAAGCATTATCAGATGATTGAACCCAACGAGAGAATGCCCTCCAGTTCATTAACTTACCAAATCTTGGCAATTTCAATTCCTTCTGGAAACAGTCCGCCACTGCAGCAAATTCAAGATTTTAGAGACAACGGATGTATACTACAGAGGACCAAGTTCAAAAAAGCTAATCACCTATTATTTCGAAGGTCTAAAACAAAAGTATTCACGCCATCACTCTTAAAACTATTCACAGCTTTCTTCACAGCGCCTGCAAGGACATAAATATATTGCATAGCCGAGCAAAAATAGGAAAAAACAGTATATAGTGACTGCCAATACCAGAAAGGGGATTTTATTCAACAGCCTTATATATTGGAAAGACCTCATACTCTATGGACTGAACGCCATTGGGCAAACAAATTGAAGGCCTGCCTAACATCAATCTAATTCCAAGTTCCACATCACAAGACCATTACACAGGTCGGCTCAATTGAGCTATTATGTTTCAGCATTAGCGTAACAAAAGCTACAGCAAGCTCCCTAGGGTGCTAAAGAATGGAGCATGAATACTACTAAAAAATGTAAAGAGAACTCGCATTGAGTTTCTATGTGACAATATGTTCCAGGTCTTAGAAATTTAAAACCTTTCCTAAATCATCTGAAAACTACTTGTTCGACTGATTATTTTACTACCAACCTGCAGAATTTTGGCTGAATGAGCTCAGTTTGATGTATCCTATCTTGGCCGGATCTTTCCCAGATCTAGGAATTTCACAAAGTCTAGTCTTGACGGGATTCAGAGACACCTTCTCTCGTCTGTTAAGCATTAACCAGCTAGTTAGCTTAGCTAAAACAATGATGCTAGAAGATGAATATTTGTGTTCAAGCAAGAGAAAGAAACTCACGTCAAAGCAAGATGCTTTACTTCAGCACCACTGCGAATAGTCACTTGAACTAAACTTCCTTCAGGACCCCTAAACCAGAGAAGAAGGGTAATCATGTAATGGAAAATGAAAAACAGAACGATGAAAGTGGTTAACAAATGTCCTGCCGGTATCACTTCGATTAGAAGTAGCCAGAGGAGCTGTATGACGTAATAAAAGAAGACTGATATTAGATACTTACTGTAGACGGTCTGCTGCATCATATATACCCATGTTTTCTGTGCTTTTATCATCTATTTCCATGATTACATCCCCAGACAAAATGCCAGCCCTATGTGCAGGACCTCCTGGAGATGTTGAAATGACAACCAGTCCTGCAGGTGACTCCTCAGATCGACCTGGATAGCCTATTGATAGCCCTACACCAGTAAGAGAACCTTCTGTTCCAGACTGCCTTCACAGAAACACTAACAAGTGCTTAAGAGATGACCGAGTCATTGCAATTAATCTGTTCCAAGCCACAACTCATGTTTGTGCACAGATATCATCTATGCTAAAATGCAATACATAAAACCAATTCAAACTACCTCATACCCTCAAGCTCCTCAACTTCTCAGGTTCTAGAAACCTAGTGAAAGGATCATCCAGTGAAGCAGCCATCTTATTTATAGCATCATCTGTCGGCAGAAGAAAAGGATAAGTCACTGCAACTTGTAGCAACTTAGACATTAAAGAGAGAATGTTGAGGTAATCATTTCAATCACATAAACTTGGAACAGAAATCATACACGTCTCCTCGCGAGTGTTCATAGGCTCATTGCGGAGTGCATCTTCTCTGTAACGAAACCAACTCTGTCCATTGAAAGTTTTGTCGACATAAGAACGATCAATCAGTCTCCACGCCTCCAAGAAAAGTAGATTCTCTTCGGTAAGCGCATCTGCAGTACACGAAAAAAATGTCAATAAATAACCAAACACCGTCGCGGACTCACAGCCTATCAACAATGTCGCCTCAGAGTTGGTCAAATACTCACTCGACGGAGCAGAACTAACGCCAAAAGATACAGAAGTAACCATCATTGCCGCAACTGCCAACTGGAAGAAGAACTTCGAGGCACGTTTCCCTAACTCCTCCGAGCAACTCGCCGCTCTAGAACCCCCGGCGATATGTTTCCTCGATTTAAATTCATTGCAGTAGGAGTAGAGAGCCAATCGGCTCCAAACGCTCCCGTTAGGAGTCCAAGCAGAGAGAATCGACGAATTGCGCCAGGAAACCATCCGTAATTCAGGCAAGGGCGGGCGTAGACGAGCATCCACGACCAGTAGAGTCAGGGATTTCCATGGCGGCACCTGCAGCAAAAACGACAGCGTTCTCAGTTCCAGTTCAAGCCTAACGAACACCTACCAGAAGAAAGGCTGGCGTCGCCGGAGGGAAGAAAAGGACCTGACGGCGACCGGACGGGAAGGTAGGGCAGTGAACTGAGGGAGAAATGAGGGAAGATATTGTGAAAACAGACATGGCCGTCGAGCGGAGAGATGCGAGAGCCCCCACTTGAGGAGGAATTATTGAGGAGGAATCGAGGACGACAGTGATTGCTACCTACCCACTTGTCTTCTCCTAATTCTCACATTACCTATTCAACATTTGAACTCTCACTGTTCCAGCCCTAATGATGATATTTAAACCCAAAACATACATCACAAATCTACATTAGATATCATTAATTTTAGTTTATAGTTATATTAACTATAGAGTTAAGTTATATTCATGAAATACCATCAAATTATAATTTAATGTTTTTAGCTATTATTTTATTATTTTTTTATCAAAATGTTGATGTGGTTCAATACAGTCAGCATTAATTAACTTATGGGTCAGCTGCCAACTTATCGTTCAAAAATTAGAGTTTGGCAAACTCCTTCAATTATTTTGGTATCACTATTCTTGAATTGTAGAGGTTGGTGATTATTTATATATTGACTATACATTTGGATAGCTTTCTTCAAGTAGAAAAATATGAAAATATCTAAACTGTTAGTTTTGATGAAATGATAAATTGATAGCTAACTCGTCTCCTAAATGTTGATTATGTTGGGCCGCGTTAGCATTCCATAAAAAAAATAACAAAACGATAACTAAGGAAATAAAATTATAATTTGGTGATATTAAGCTAAAATAATTTAATTCGGTAACTAGTATCACAAACTTAAATTTAGTAATATGAATTGTATTTAACTCTTACATAAGCGTCGCAACACAGATTTCTCTTTTTTTTTTGGTAAAAAGAGGTTGACTAAGTACATTAGTTGATCTTGATCATAGAAATATGGTGAGGAAAAAATAATTCCCACTAAATTTGAATGGATACAATCAAATATCTCACAAGGTGAATCGAAAGAGGGTGAAAACTAAACGAGTGGTCCTAGTGGGCGAAAAGACCAGTCACTCGATTTTTGTTTATAAAATGTATGTGACACGTATACATTCTAGTTGTGTTGCAGGACCTATCGAGCTTCCTGAATAGAACATCAACAAACACACACTTCAGTTGTGTTGCAGGACCTATCGAGCTTTCTGAATAGAAGAGTGACAAACACACACTCCAGTTGTGTAGGGTCAAAATGCGCGAAGCTAATTTCATCAGACCAGTAGTGACCATCCATAATCAAATAACTCAAGCGTTCAACAAATAAAGTAAAAAATATAAAAAGAAAGAGGATATTCTTGTCGTAAGCCGCGTTTAGAACAAAAAGATTTCGTTAAGGTCCCATTCCACAAAATTTAAGTCGACACTATAAAGGTGTAAGCCATAATAACCGAGATGAGGTTCTCTGGGACATGCCCTCGACGGAGCTTGTCTTCCGCAAAGTTCCACTCGATCTGATCATAGACGTTGGCAAGGTCAAACATGATGGTGAAAAAAATATTTGTTACAATGACAGATCGAGGATCGAAATATATATAGAGCGTAATTTTAATAAAAAATCCGAGTAACCAATTGGAAAATGCATTTTTAAATATAATACTAAATTAAAATATTAAAAAAAAACAAATTTAGTGTAATATTTTTAATTAAAAGAAACTGTTTTTGAAGATTGGATGTATTGTATTTATTGTTTGAATTTTTAAAATTTTTTAAAATAAATATTTCTAGTGTTGAAGCTCAAATATATTTAAAGTATCGAAATCTCCGTCATAAATAAAATAGTGAGGCCCCTCTATTATGGTCAAAACAAGTTGCTGAAGATGGAGTAGCGCACACCATTTCCCCAACTGTAGCAGCACTCATAAACACACATATAATATAATTGCTTTAAAAGAGGAGTTTCTCCACTTTGCATTGCCTGCCTTCTTAATACTAATTACACGGAATTGCATGAATTAAAATACAGATGATGCACTTAGCTTATTGTCGGACTTTGAATATAACATTTCTTGTTTAGCTGGAGACAGACATGTGCCGCCGTGCACATACGACACGAGTAGTGAAATTCACGATTCAAATCTTAAGATTTTATGATTTTAGTAGTGTTTTAACGATTTTAGTACCCGAATCGGTCGTTGAGTTTAATTTCCATGTTTGCTTAAGATTAATTGATCATGAAAGTTCAAAAATAGGATATTCATTCATCTAATAGAGACCCCTGCTCCTCATACACCATGACGAAAATACATATCCTATTAAACTTATTAATGCTTCGGTTATTTGTTCAAGTTTTGAGGTTTTCCGTATTAATAATATAACAAGGGAATTGCCCATCAAAGAAAATCTCAATTAAGTACAAACCAACAAAAAAGGGGATATCTCAGCTTATATAAAAAAAGGGGGGAAAATATCCACAGAATCAGTGGACTCTAATATTTCAAACGACTTGCATACCAACAGACAAGCCTCAATACTCTGAATTAAAATCATCGCATATAAAGCCAAAGTTATAATAATTAATGACTAAACACCAACCATGGAGGAACCAATTCTAGCTAGTCCAAGCATTCATCATCCCCTGAGCACCAATCTGTCAAATTCCACACCACCAATCACAATTCACAGCAACAATTATTTCCCCACTTCTAGACTCTAAAAAAGAAACAGACTTTACATTCCGACCTCCTTTCACAGTTTCATCATATGGAAATTAAAAATAAAGATTGATGATTAACCCAAATAGTACAAACTAAACTAATTAAACACTTGTTCCACTCGTCGGGGTACCACCACCACCAGCGGTGGGTCCAATCTTACTCAGCTGAATCCCACCTTTCTGTTCCGAATCCTCGCCGTCGTGGTATATGTATGCAAAACCACCGTGCCGGGTCAAATCCATACCTGCCAGCTCATCCTCCGCCGATATCCTAAGCAGCTTCAGCTTGTGCAGTATGTAGAACAGCGGGCCCATCGTCGCGCTCACCCACCCGATTATCACCAGTATCTGAATTACATGCGCCGCCAGCAGCTTCCCTCCCCCGCCCATGAACAGCCCGTACGGCCTGTTCGGGATGCTCGGGTAAACCTCCGCCACATACTTCTCCGTGGCGAACAGAGCCGTGAATATCACCCCCCACGTCCCGCACCCGCCGTGTAGCTGCGCCGCCTCCAGTGGGTCGTCGAATTTCATCTTCTCCGCCAGCTTGTTGCACCCCATCAGCACCAACGACGCCACGAACCCGCAGATCACCGCCGCCCACGGCTCCACCACCGAGCAACCCGCCGTTATGGCCGCGAACCCGCCCAGCAACCCGTTGCAGACGTCGGTCACGTTCCAGTGACCGGACAGGATCCTCTTCCCGAATAGAGTAGTCAACGCCGCCGTGCACCCGGCCAAAGTAGTCGTCACTGCAGTCCTCCCAATCGCGCTCCACTGTCCGTAGTATGCCTCAGCGCCGGCATACGGAGCAAGGATTTTCGTGAACGACCCGGGATTGAACCCGTACCACCCGAACCACAATAAAAATGTACCGAGAACAACAAGAGACGCACTGTGGCCTCGGAGCGCCACGGATCGACCCGCCCCGCCGAACCGGCCAATCCTGGGTCCCTCAATCAAAGCCCCCCACAGTCCGGCGATTCCACCGACCATATGGACCACACCAGACCCAGCGAAATCGATAACCCCAGACCCGAAAAGTAGATCTGTGGATTTCGTGGCGCTGGCCCAACCATCGGGGGACCAGAACCAGTGAGAAACAACAGGGTAAACGAACCCGGTTAAAAAGGAAGAGTAAATCAAATAGGCGACGAATTGAGTGCGCTCTGCAATCGAGCCACTTGTGATTCCCGCGGCGGCGATTGCGAAGGCCCACTGGTAGAGGAAATAGCTGTAGTCGAAGTTGAGGGAAGGGAATGACTTGAGGGCGAAATTGTGGCGGCCGATGAAACCATTGGAAGGGGTTCCGAATGCGAAGGCGAATCCGAACATGTAATAGAAGAGGCCGCCGGCCGCGGCGTCGAGGACGTTGGTGAGCATGATATTCATGGTGTTCTTGGCGCGGACGGAGCCGGCGCAGAGCATGGCGAAGCCGAGCTGCATAGAGAAGACAAGGTAGGCGGAGAAGAGGAGGTATGTGTTGTCGACGGCAAACTGAGTGGCTTGGAAGTTGTCGGAGGTGGTGTCGAATCGGGAGCAGATAAAGGAGGCGGCCGTGGCGGCGTTGGTGATGTTTGGGCCGAAGAGCCGGGCTAGCTCGTCGGCCGAACAAGTCATGGCGGCGGCCGGGGAGGAGAGAGAGAGAGAAAGTTTGGAGTGGAGAGGGATTGCGGGATTCTGAGATTTGTTTGTTCGTCAAAAGAGGAGGCTATGAATGATGATATTAAATAAGAGGAAAAATGAAGGGATTTCTAGTTTTAATATGCTTAAGTTTCGTTGACAGACTCATTTAACCACACTAATTTCTATTTAGTTTACAGATAAAAAAAAATTAAGTTTCTTTTACAGGCTGTTTATGCTATATTTAATATTACACTAAAATTGCAGGTTCAATGTCTCTAATTTTCAATATGGTAACTATTTTAATATTTTACTATAATGTTTATTTGACATTTATTTTCAATTCATTCTTTGAATATTATTTCTTTAGCTACCCGTAATATATTAAACTAACAGATAATTAATGGGAGATTGGTTATATTTGCCCCGATCTCTTTTCCACTATAAATTTTATTAGTATGTTCTTCATAGAAACAACTAATTTCCCTGCTAAAAGAAGCTAATTGCCAGTTGGCTTAACAAATAAAACACATGGAAGCCAGAAGATTCCGATTTCCGGAATCTTTGCTAATTATTCGTGTTTCGTTGATGGAATCAGTGAATCTCAATACTTTTCCCTATCTACTTACATATTCGTCTGTATAAAAGTCAAAAGTTTTATTTCTACTAATTAAGGAGCCATCATTTGATGAATGTCACGGGCATTAACACTATTTTTTTTGTGTCTATCATGGAAGTACAGATTTAGATTAACATCTCATTCGAATTAAATATAGATTTCAGTCTATAACATGATGCTGCAAATAATTAATAAATATCTATATAAAGTTTTCTGACGTTCGAAGATCCGATAAATGCGACTGTTAAATGTATTGATGGGACTGTGTGGATTTCAAGACATGTAAGATGAACAAAATGGTCGAATACTAAACCGCACGCACAAACATGGGCCGAGGACGTCAAAGTTGTTGTCAAGGGAGTAACGAGAGTGTGACCCTCATTTTTTCCTATTAAAATTGCAGGTTTCATCCAAAACACAACCAAACTAATAATGATCCAGAGACTCTATTGATAACCTGAAAGTATATCGAATCAAAGGATTAACAATATGTCAAAGAGACCTGTGAAATAAAACAACTACTTTGTGTACACTCAGGATCGTCAGCATTACCACTTTGAAAAGTAAAAGGCAGATATAAAAAAAAAAGTAGCTTTCCAAATGACATGGTTTTTCGTGGGTTCAAATTGGAAGAAACAAACACGACTTTGACTTGGTCAAAGTCGTCTTTTAATTTTGTATATTCATTCAGTTAGAGGTGGAAGTGCGGTGACCATTCATATTTAATCAACCAACGTCCAATGAATATGATGATAAAGAGTCGTCGCCCCATATCATACTCTTCCACCCATAACCATTACTCACCCAACGGTTAGTTGAATGTGAAATGGAATCAATCAACCCAACCGAAACAGTTGACTGGCTATAAAGTCAACCCAAACAACTTACATCACCCAGATTAACTTACGGCTGATGAATCATTATAATCATTTTCATTAAATGTTCTAGATTCTCACCGGAACATGACGCCATAGCTACGTCGCTTACGTTACAAATTTCTTTGACCCCCAGGCAGGCCAATCTGTGCTTACTGTAACTGTGCTGTGTACTGAAAATTCAAACCCAAGAATTGTGAAAGCCCTCTTTAATGGGGACGGTAGACCAGTCTTCAGTCTTCACGCCCAGATGAAATCCTTCCTCAACTGTAATGTGAACAACCTGGATGCTGGACCATTTCAGTTTCCTGCTTTTCATCTTATCTTTTAGTCATTGCCCCCTTTTAGCTGCTTCTTTTCATTCCTCCGCTGATCTCGTTTACCTGAAACCCATATCAATGTCTATGGCTGCGACGTTTACAACTCCAATCATGAAATCAAAACGCAAAAATGGGTCGGAACAAAGTGCATACGCTTCTTTTCTTCCTTCCTCTTTCTCCTTAAATTCTCCATGCTTTTCCGTCTCTCGCCCACCTCCTTCGTGTTCATACGAACCTGCCCCCGGATGAAACACAACAATGTCAATTGATTTGAGTTGACTACGCTTGAACCAATTGCAACAAAGGATACAAATTTGTCCAGATGAACACACTTACTTCATGACCGCCACTGCGGAGCGCTTGGAGCGGTTCTACGCAATCCTGACCCATCACAACCATTTTCCTTCTCTTGTTGTCTCCCATTCCACTTCTGCCTTCCCATTTCTTCAATTTGGTTTTGAAGGACGAGTGAAACGCCAGCCTGATGTATATATAATGGAAGATGCTTGCAGTAAGCAATTATCAGCCAGTAGTCACAAAAAACTATCAAGGGCTCAATCTATTAGATGCAGTAAGCAATTACCCCGGCCAAATACCGATGTTGAGAATGACTTGGGTTGCAATGGACGTGAAAGTAGTGCATTGAGTTCCTGTCAGATAGATTAAGAAACAGTTAGCACAAACAGAGTTGATCCAATTTTTTAGGCAGACCAAGACTTGAGTAAGAGAAGCATTACCTGCTGCAGGGTTTTTAGCCGAGTTGAGGTAGCTTTCTTTTCTTTATGATGCTTCACTCTTTCATCCTCACTGTCATCCTCGTCTATAACCAACTCAATTGATTCTGCGTTCCGCTCAAACCAGGATTTTGTTGCCTTTTCCTACACAAATGAATGTCAAATAAACATCCCTTTCAAAGTCCAGAAGGGTAAACATATGATGAAACACTATTAAGCTAATAGATTAAGACCTGAGATTCTTTCAGTGAAATCTTGTCCATTTGACGTGCTAGAGACAATCGTTTCATCACCTCAGGCATGTAGGACTCGTCTAACGGAAATCGTTGAAAGCTTTCCTGTTGAAAGAGTCAAATGCTTAACTTAATTGGATAAGACACCATCAGTAAGATGAAGCTCTCGCGACTTGAGCTACTACTACCTTAGAAAATGATTTACAAAGTGATGCACATTTTGAGGTGTCCTTTGATGAGACGAGAGCAATACTGCAACCATCAGCAGAAGCTCTTGCTGTCCTTCCACTTCTGTGAACGTAAACCTACACCAAGGCCACGATATACTGAACAAGATGCAAAAAGGCAAAAGACAAAAGAATTTAAGGGTATTGAGAAAGAAATTTCTAATATTTACTTCTGCTGAATGAGGAAGCTGATAATGAATAACAGTTCGAACACCAGGAATATCAAGCCCTCTTGCTGCAACATCCGTGGCAATAAGTATGCCATGTCCACTGGAACGAAAACGGTCAATTGCCTGCATTGATTAATGGACCATGTAACAGGACAGTTGAAGTAAAAAACAGGGAAGAAGTTTACTAGGTTTTTAAACCATCTCTAATATGTCTCTAAAGCATACTGTATTCCACTTTGATTACATATCGAGTTGATTTAACTATGGGAATTTGAACTTCATCTTTCAGTATGTTTTGTAAATTTTAAAAGAGTGATTATAAAATTTATAAGAACAAGAAAACATGGATACCTTCAAACGAGCTCGTTGCTGCATCTGAGCATGAAGTGTCGTAACATTGATTCCAAGGATTCGCAGAAGGGAAGAAATATGACGCAATGCTGCAATTGAAGTACAGAACACAATAGTGCGGCCTTGTCCATGTACACTCAATAAATAATACAGATAAGCATCTTTATCCTCTTCAGCGCACCTGCCCACCCAAACACAATACAGAACAGAAGCATTATGCGACCTGAGGATATGATAAAACTGGTAAATACTGACAGGACCGGGCATAATAAACACAACTAGTCTACAATCAAGTTTAACACTATGGCACGAAGTACAAAAATACAAACTATTTGGTCAAACAGCTATTGGTTATGAATTACATACTCAATAAATGATTCTGCAAGCTTGCTCGCCATCACTGATGCATTTGTCAAATCACAGATCGGGGACGGGTACTACATAAAAATTTCTCGGTTTTGCGCATTTTATAAAAAAATTGATATTTTACTGTTTCAGGGGTGTTTTCGTATTTGAACTTTCGAATTCGAACATTAAAACGTTTCGTGATAAAACGTAGGTGTTACATAGCAATCCCGTAAAATAATCATATACATTACAGAATTAAAATAAAAAGATTGCTAAAATTGAATTGGTATAAAAAAATGGAATAAATCGCGAAGAAGGATGAGAAGGATTGGAGAGGTGTTGAAGAATGGAAAGTCTCCAACCGTTGTTAGTTAATCAATCAACTGCCATTTTGAGCTTCCTCCGTCAGACACAGTCGGTCGGTCTCTTTCCCGCCCGCACAAAAAATCCACCCAAGTTCTTTAAATAATTGGACCGCACAAAATTATGCAATCTCTTATCTTCAAATCGACCCTTTCTCTCTACCCCAAACGCTGTCCATCCCCAATTTCTCGTTTCGCTATGTCCACCGCCACTCTCGCCGCCGGAGCTCGCATCAGAGGCGTCGTCTTCGACATGGACGGAACCCTAACGGTCCCTGCTATTGATTTCTCTGCAATGTACAAAGCTGTTCTCGGGGAAGGCGAATACCAGAGAATCAGGGCAGAAAATCCTTCCGGTATCGACATTCTTCACCACATCGAGGAGTGGAGCCCCGACCGCCAAAAGAAGGCTTACGAGATCATCGTCGATTACGAGCGCCAGGGGCTCGACCGCCTCCAAATTATGCCTGGTTAGTGTATGGATTGCGGATTCTGTCGCTTTTATTTCTCAAGCTTGAAGCAATATTGGCGGTTTTACTGTTATGCAGGTGCTGTGGAGCTATGTGGGTTTCTGGATTCGAAGAAAATCAGGTTTGGCTACTTAATTGAAAGTTATGCTGTCTTTGCTTACTTCGCTGAGATGCCTGAGAAGTTATGTCATGAAATGTTTCTTAGTTGTAATTCTTCAGGAGGGGATTAATCACTCGTAACTTCAAGGAAGCGGTTGATCTTTTTCATTCTCGATTTGGGGTAAGTTCCCTTGTCAAATGTTGAAATGGGCATGGAATGTATAAGCTTCTGCGGATAATTTCTGTGTTCATTTCGCTTATCATATTGTATTACAACAAGGCTAGAGTTTCATATCGTAGCTATTGTGGATGTTGCGATAAACTTCATTAGGACACTGCCGCCCCTACTGTTAGAGTTCTCATCTTGTTGACATGAACACAACCATATGATGTATCTGCCCGTTTTTTGGCTTAGATTTATTGAATGGTGGGGCTTCTGGGAAAAAAAGCTATATTAGTATTGATCCAATTTGCAAAAACAGTACTTGATCTACGGGAATCTCCTCAGTCTTTTGTGCTATTGGTTTTTGCTGCAGATGAGTTTTTCTCCAGCATTGAGCAGGGAGTTCCGTCCTTATAAACCCGATCCAGCTCCTCTACTAAACATCTGTTCAACATGGGATGTTCAGCCTGATGAGGTCATAATGGTCGGTGACAGCCTTAAAGATGATGTGAGTGTATCATCTGCATCCTCTATTCCTCTTCTTTTTTGGTTATGCACTTAATGTTGGAAAGTAAGAGCAAACATTTTGATATATATATTAGAATGCTTTCAATTGATGCTTGGCTATATTCAGTTTCCCTTCATTTCCGAGGACTACATATGTGGCATTCAGTTGTTGTGTCGGTTTACATATGTATCTTTGACCATTGGGAAGATCGTTAACTCATGCCAGGCCTAGTATTAACAAGGGTCATTGTGTGTGGTACGATTTCAGGTGGGTTGTGGGAAGCGGGCTGGTGCATTTACATGTTTGCTTGACGAAAAAGAGAGGTATAGTTCTGCTGATTTTGCAGACTTGGATCTCAAACCAGATTTCAAAGTGTCATCCTTAGTTGAAGTTCAGTCAGTGTTGGAGACGAATTTCCACTTGCTGCCATGATTTGCCGACACTGGCAGGATTGCTCAGAATCAGAAAACTTAACAGCAACTTGGATCTCTTTGGCCACATAGAATGAATAAGCAGCTATGGTCGGAAGAGATTGCCTCTAATTGCTAGAGAATAGGATCCGGTTAGTTAGGCAAGTATATGAATTCAATAAATGCATAACGTTCCAGTATGCAGTATATTAAATCCTCCTCTTGGATAGACTGGGATTTCAATGGCATAAGAAGCCCTTTGTCTGCCTTCATTTACAAATAAAGAGTGTTTTGGTATAAAATGTACGATGCAGTTGGTCCATTGGTGAGTGAGGGGAATATTTGCGCTGTAAATCTGGAATGGAATATCGCTGATCCACTGTCGACGATGAAAGTTGAGCAGGAAATGTGAGGGTTGGGAAAAACATAAATCGCCCACCGTGGGGCTCGAACCCACGACCACAAGGTTAAGAGCCTTGCGCTCTACCAACTGAGCTAGACGGGCTTTTTTGTTGCTACTTTCGTTACAGACTTTTTTAACATAATCAACTGATTTCTAAATTCTAACCCCATGAGGTCCATATCGTGCCTATCTTAGTGTTTCTGCATCGTTCTGGCTGACCTCTGCTGAGATGAGCTCGCGATATGTTTTTTTCGATGGGGATCCTCTCAAGTCTTGACTGTCTTTTTGGAGCTTTACCTTCGTGTCGGTCTTACTATATAGTTTTGAAGACATGTGTCCAAGCTAAGGGTGCATGACCTCAAAGAACTTCCCAAGGCAGTGTTTGTATTACTCTATCATGCTTCATCATTTCGTTCGACTTACGTTACTTCTTGTTTGAAATGATGGCCAACTCTCCCAAACTTACAGAACATCAAGCAGTCATCTTCCAAACTCTTTCAACTTGAGAGTTATATATGTGGCCAATTTCTGCACATCGTAGGTGGGATTTCTCAGCCTCACGATCATATGGCCAAAATATGTACTCTACAGTACGTACATGAATGGTCCCGCTAAAGGAGAGTACGTAGGGGATCATGTTACGTTTGAGCCTTCAAAATCGACCAATCCACCATCTTTTATTAACTCACTAAAACGATAATGGATATCTCTTGAACGATATCCATTATTGGTCTCGACAACATGTAATATGAAGTGTGGGATCTGGTCGATCCCCCAAGTTAGTAAGAGAGAGGTGTCGTGTTGGGTGTAAGATATGTAGATCTTTAACAAAACCTCTGAGAGAGTTCAATCAACAAAACTAGCAGTTTCCAGAAGCCTAAAAGGCAGGTCCGAAGTTGCCGATATTTAATTAATTTATTTGTCCTATAATAATGTTTAAATCAATGACTACCGACGTGAGTCGTGACACATGGCACCATATTATCGATCCACTATATTTTACCCCACCTGTTTTTCTGGCCCACTAGACACACGTCGTCGGCACTGGCGCACTGCCACTGCGGGAGGGAGAGTTATTACTTACTGGTAATTACCCAAACTCTCGTAGAAACTGGACCACTGGCTCAATTGCATATGTACATCACTGACTCATCCGCCATAGCAGAATGGTCACTGAAACCTTTAAAAATTAACAAGATTTCAACGGTACTAAGGAGCATACATTGTTTTTCAGGTCAACTTAAGAGGTGATTAACTGCAAAACTCGAAGTAAGGGATCTTTATCCCAAATTTTATTAATTGTTGAAGTAAAATGGAGGGTGAAGTGACACTATATTAATAATGGATATGAATGTGTATATACTTGTTAAATTAACAATCTTCCTAATTTAGAAAGTTAATTACAGCTTCATGTGGAGTCTGTATCTCCGATAAACAGTTTTGTCCGTTCGTCACGACAGTATTTTGAAATAAATATCGTCTCAATTGTTAAAATAAAAGTCACTTTTTATATTAAAAAAATATCCGGCTTAAAGTTTATTAATAATAAGGTAGAGTGACCGATGAGTTCCTTCTTCCAAAGTGTAGTGACCATTTCTAAGGTCGACAGTCGACACATACAAATTTTATTCGAATCTTTTTCTAACACCGTCGGGCCCACCAGTTGGCCTCCTCGTGGTATTTCTTGGTTGTTCTGTAATTGGGTCCCTTCCTCCGGGATTTACCGTGGACCCATTATGAATACCGGCCGGCAAACTGCCAAATTTCCTCAGACGAAGAAAAAAGCAGAGAGAGAGAGAGAGAGAGAGAGAGAGAGAGAGACGGGATCGTCCGCGCTGGCAAGGAGGCTGGAGCTCTCTCTCTGTTTCTACAACCTTCCTCCCTCCGTAAACTTTGACCTGTTGTGGTTGTTGTTGTTGTTGCTGCTGCAACCTCAATCTCATTTATTCCAAACCCTCCGCTCTACTCCATTTCACAAATTCGGTCTCTGCTTCCTTTCCTGTTCCTCCGCCGTTCTTCCTCCGTCTTGTTTTCAAGACTTCACCACCCAAATCTCAACCAAATCTGGGTTTCTCTCCTTCCACCCACCCACCAACCCAAGTGGGGGAGAAAAGTACCCTTCTTCTAATCTTTCTTTCAGATCCTCGACTTTTGGAGGTGGGGGTTTTGACATCTCTTCTCCCACCCCCTTTTTCGTACACATGATTTGAGCTTTTACTGTACAATCATAATCGTCATGATTCAATTATTGGTTCCATCGAAGAATCCCATCATAAGGAGGAACCCAGCAGCTGTTTACCCGTCTCGTCCTGTAAAGTTGCAAGCTTTAGGATGGGAACGCCGAATTGCTTGTGTTTACAATGACCAGAATCGTCGCACCACATCAGACCAGCCTAGACTCATTACCAGGGTCTATTCCGAGCCCATAGTGGTTAGCCCCGGTAGAGTTACCGGCCATAACAATGAGAAACGGAGGAGGAGCACCAATGTTAAGGGTGATGGTGGAGAGAAGAAGGCGCGGACGGCAGGAAGTGGTGGCTTCAGCGGCCAATTGGGTTGGGAACAGATGATTATGTTGTGTGGGTTTGGGTGTTGGATGCAAGGATTTAGAGGGTTCCCATGGTTAGGTCTCAACTTCCACATGGCTAACAATCTCAACTTTCATCCTTCTCTACTGCAGCTTGTCCAACATTCTGCTAACCTTCCCATGGTCGCCAAGCCTCTCTTTGGCCTTCTCTCCGATGCTATTTATATTGCTGGAGCTCACAGAATACCCTACATTCAAATTGGAGGTTCGTTCTTTTTTTTTTTTTGTTCTCCTTTCCTTTCTTGTCTAATACTTTCAGGCCTCAACTGATTGAAAATTTCCAATACTGGTTGTTGTTCAGTTTGTCTACAGGTGTTAGCTTGGGGTTCCTTGGCATTGTTTCCTCCTGCACAGAAAGCCCTTCCTATACTCATGGCATGCATCCTTCTAAGCAACGTTGGTGCTTCGGTCACTGAAGTTGCTACCGACGCTCTTGTTGCTGAGTATGGCCAAAAACACAGAATAGGTGGCCTCCAATCCTACGCATTCATGGCTTTAGCCATTGGCGGAGTCCTAGGCAACTTACTTGGTGGCATCTTCTTGCAAAAGACAGCCCCTAAAACCATGTTTGTAGTGTTTGCAATTTTGTTGTCTCTACAACTTGCTAGTTCATCAGTTTCCAAAGAGGAATCTCTCGGTCTGTCACATCAACCTGACCCTGCTGTTGCTGGGAAATCATTATGGAAGAGCATTTCGTATCAGATAAGCAATCTTAAGATGGCATTAAGCGATGATAGGATTTCTCGTCCCTTGATGTGGATGGTGGCTTCCATTGCCATGGTTCCTGTTCTTTCAGGCTCGGTGTTCTGCTATCAGACTCAATGTTTAAATCTGGACCCTTCAGTCATTGGATTGTCTAAGGTAATTGGCCAGCTGATGCTTCTTTCCATGACCGTTCTCTTTGATCGTTACTGGAAAGAACTTCCCATGAGAAAACTGGTTGGCACTGTCCAGGTTGTGTATGCTGCTTCACTTCTTCTAGACTTTGTCCTCGTGAGGCAGATCAATGTTAAGATAGGGATTCCCAATGCGTTGTTTTCTCTTTGCTTCTCTGGTTTAGCTGAAACACTCGCGCAGTTTAAACTCCTGCCTTTCTCAGTTTTGCTGGCAAGTTTATGCCCGGAAGGATGTGAAGGATCGCTGACTTCCTTCTTGGCTTCAGCTTTTGTTCTTTCATCCATCATTAGTGGATTTCTTGGTGTTGGATTGGCATCGCTGGTTGGAGTGACATCGACTAACTACTTGCGTCTGCCTGTTGGGATTTTGATACAGTTTCTTCTAGCTTTAATCCCTCTGGCATACATATGCAATGTACCCATGTCAGAATCTGTTGTCAAGAAGGAAAAAAGGAAAGGTGCAAGTAAAAGAGCCAGGAAAGCCAGAAGGATTGGAAGAGTGATGATCAACTACATTTGTGTTTATCGGCGCGAAAGAGACCCTGGCTGGAAGCCTTGAACGAATTCCCCCACATTTGGAGAAGGTGATGATGAGATTGCTCTGAAGATATTTGAGAGAATGTTACAGTGAGAACTATACAGCCTGAGTTGGAGTCCGGTTGTTTCAGAAACTACAAGCATAAGTCAATCCTGTTAAGGAAAGCTTTACATGTTAATGTGCATCCTGGTTGAGGCTGGTTTCATATGCATGTTGCGTTACGAGCTATGGTTGCTGAAGGAAGCTCCGTTTTGCAGCTGTGCTTCAGAGTCTGGGAAAGTTCTCCCACTGTTTTTGTCAATAACTATGTCACTGTTGTAACTTTACTCCAGCATCTCTAGATTGTACTTCCACCGATGGCCTTGTAGAAAATTGTACGAAGAAAAATGATACCTGAGTGAAACTCTACGCAGACAAATTCCGAGGATGCTAAAGTAAATAGTCGTCGAAATCATGATAACATGCCTACTTTCATTCTCTACCGGTGTTCATTTCTACTCGTGTTAGGATGTGCAATTATCTTACTTGCTTGTTTCATTTGTATGGGTTCCTTGGTGGCAGGTTGAACGCTTATCGTTCGGAGTACATCATTCCGTTATAATATAATATACTATCACACACAAATGCCGATAATTGCTATAAAATATCCCAGGACTGAAGTACACTTGAAGGAAATGCAGCTAAACATGGGAAAACTAATTCAAACATAAGGAAAGCTAAACACATGAAGAAAGTGAAACCAGATCAAACATGGGATCAAGACATGTTATTGTATGGAACAGGTACGAGATGCAGTGTGTATTTTCTTCTGAGAGATGTCCCAAAAGCTTCTGCCATATCAAAACTTTCTGGTTTCATTTCAGCAGGAAGCTTCCAATCAAAATGGAAGAGCAAACTAGCGAGAGTAAGCTTAACGGTGGTCATTCCAAACAACATTCCAGGGCACATCCTCCTTCCAGCACCGAATGGAATGAAATGAAAATTAGTTCCTTTGTAGTCTGTTGAGCAATCTATGAATCTTTCAGGAAAGAATTTCTCAGCATCTGTCCAATGAAGAGAATCTCGATTAATCGCCCAAGCATTGACAATCACTCTAGTTTTGGTTGGGATATCAAAACCATTGAGCACCACTTTCTCTCTAGTTTCTCTTGGAAGAAGTAAAGGAACGGGAGGGTGCAATCTTAAAGTCTCAGCAATAACCATGTCCAAGTACTTTAATTGATCAAGGCCTGCTTCTTTGACATTTCCGATTTCATTGAAGACTTTTCTAACCTCTTCTTGAGCTATAGTCAACCATTTCGGATGTCTGATCATCTCTGACAAAGCCCATTCTATTGGTGTGGATGATGTCTCAATACTCGCAATGAACATTTCCTGAAAAGATTCAGATGGATATGGCAGATTGCTTGAGAGAAAAGAAAAATAAGAAGGTTATTTGGACAACTAATTAAGTTTATATAATATATAGACTTACCAAAGTGACTGCTTTTAGACGTCCATTGTTATATGGACTCCGAGGTTGTGGTTTTCCTGAAGATTCAGAAAGACATCAACAATATCTTCATTGACATCATCATGATCTTGAGTGCTAACTCTCAGCCTTCTTTCAGATTTATGTTCATTGATAATCTGCTCAAGTATCGAATCTGATGCTTTATGCATCCTCTCTAGCTTTGCTTTGAACCCACTCAGATACGGAAGTAACTTGAGGGATGGATAGAGGTGAGAAATTTTGAAACTTGATGTAGCATCCGATATGTTATCCACAACCAACATGAAATCGCCGCCTAGCTCTTGTACTTTACCGAATGCTGCCCTGGATATGATACAACTATTAAGCGTTGACATCATGGAAGTCAGATTCACTGGCTTCCCAGCTTCTGCTTTCTGACAAAGAAGTTGAATGAGGTTGGATACTTCCTCTTCCCTAATTCGACGGAAAGAAAGAACGCGTTTGGAGCTCAATAGCTCTAGAACGCATATATTGCGCATTTGTCTCCAATGCTCTCAATAAGGCGCAAAGACTATGTCTTTCTGCTGGTAAAAGATGGTATCCGTGGCCAAAAAGGACGGCCTTGAAGCAAAAGCTAAATCGTGAGTTTTCATCAACTGTTCAGCAGCTTCAGGTGAAGAAATGATGATATGAGCAAGTTCCCCGATCTGCATATGCATCACATCTGGACCGTACTTATGTGCCAAATCTCTAAGTCGCCGATGAGGTTGGTGGCCGACGAGCAGCTGGTGTAGATTGCCTAGCATTGGGAGCTTCCATGGCCCTGGCGGAAGATGATTAAGGTTAGAAGGATGACTGATAAGGCAACAAGAAAAACTGGGATATCATTATTATTGGGTTGTAGTGGGAACAAGGATACCGAGTTTAACTTGTCCATGCTTAAACTCATTGGCATACACAGAATGGAACCAGTGAGGCTGATCTCTCTCTCTATATATATATTCACATTCACATAGGGTTATGTAGAATGACGCCTTGCAATAGAATGGAACCCCTGTCTGTAATCCTTCATTAATACACAGAGCTGAACAACAGGGGAGTAAATAACTCAAAAACAACAGCACATCTCAAGGACAGAAACTAGCCGCCCACGCACTATGCTCACAACCATATAATATTAAATAGTTCAAATTAAGCAAATAGTTTATTTTTTGGGAAATAAACTTAATAGTTTTCGATAGATATATGTAGTCTGTATTTACTTCGCACGATCTGTATAGAGTGATGATTATGTCCTTCACAAAACACTTATTTACTACTAGATTACTGTCCGCCCGTCGGTCGGGTGAGTTAAAATACACTTGATTTGCAGCCACACGTATTATGATGAATGCTTTATTATAAAAAAAACATATGATGAATGTTTTATAATTTCAATCACTTTAGTTAGAATTTGATTTGAGTACTTCTAATATATATGGTAGAATCCAAAATAAATAAAAGATGATTTTTACACTAACACTCTTTTATTACATCCATCAAAGCTCATGATGATATATGAAATAATTTTATACATTTTTGTTTTTCTAATAGCAAAATAAAATTTAATCCCAATAATATTATAAATAAAATAAAAGTAAATTAGGAATGATATGAAGAAAGATTGAAATAGTCTAATAATTAGTATATTCATTAAATTGACATATGCTCTTATTATTTAAATTCAACATATATGCTCTTATTATTTGACATCATGGAAGTTAGATTCACTGGCTTCCCATCTGCTGCTCTCCGAGAAAGAATTTGAATCAGGTTGGATACTTCTTCTTCCCTAATTTGACGGAAAGAAAGAAAGCGTTTGGTGCTCAATTGCTACAATATGTAGATCTTGCGCATTTGTCTCCAATGCTCTCCATAAGGCGCAAAGGCGATGTCCTTTTGCTTGTAAAAGATGGTATCTGTGGCCAGAAAAGATGATCGTGAAGCAAAAGCCAAGTCGTGAGTTTTCATCACCTGTTAGCAGCTTCAGGTGAGGAAATGAGCATATGCATCACATCAGGACCGTATTTATGTGCCAAATCCTTAAGTCGCCGACGAGCTGGTGGAGATTGCCTAGCATTGGGAGCTTCCATGGCCCTGGCGGAAGATTTGAACCGGTAAATTTGGATTTATTGCGGAATATTATTAAAGTCGGGAGGATTACTGAAAATGCAACAAGGAAGAGTGAGATATTACTATTGAGTAGTACTAGGAGGAAGGACGCCGAGTGCAACACGTCCATGCTCAAACTCATTGGCATACAACAGAATGGCTAGCTATTGTTGGTACCCTTGACGCTGATCTATATATTCACATTGGTTCGGGTTCCAGTATTTTTTCTTTACTTTTCTGCAGAGTAAACTATTGTCAGCACATCTGTACAAACGTAAGACATGTAATCCTTAATTTATACCAAGATTCCTCCAATATTCTTTTGATATTCCCAACCTCGTCACTGAACATACACGAGAACTAGTAACTCAACAACAGCACATCTCAAACTCAAGGACAGAAACTATATTTTTAATGGCTTCCCACCTAGGCACCTACGACCTTAACATTATTGGTGCTTGTCCACTAGATTATTGTCGACTGGTTGGTGCTTGAACATAAACATTTATTTTGAATTATTTACAAATACATATGATCAATATAGTCACATTGCAGCAACCATATAAATATATAATAATAACCAGTTCAAATTAAGCTAATAGTTTTCAATTGGTAAATAGACTAAATATATAATGTCTCTGGGTAGTTGTCAGAAACGAAATATTAACATATAGGTGAAATAAAACTATTTAGGCCTATTTATTTTTTGGTGTACGTATATCGGATTGCAATAATTTCTAGGACTACTTACAAGATCGTTTTCAGTAGAAATATCTTCAATCAAACATTTTGAACTTTAAGTAGTTTGCCCTTTTGAAATTTCTCATTTTTTTCCAAATAGAATTGCTTTGATAGTAGAGTTGTGTATTAGAGATTCTAAAGTATTGAGATCAAATTCAATTATATTTCATATACAAGCATCTACATAGTATTTATAGCTTATCCAAATCGAAAGACTTATTTCTTAACCAATCTGAAATCTATCATTTAAAAGATAAATTTAATCTGACTCCAAATGGAATTTAATAATTAGTTAGTGATTCTAAGCTACTTTCTGAGTGTTACACGATTTCTACCATTCACATTAAGTAAAATCTGATATTTTATTTCTGAAATAAAAATTAACATTATGAGTAAGGTTTGAGATGGAGAGTTACCGTGTAAGAGTCCGAATTTTCCATCTGGGCTCTACCCCAAGGAATCTTCAATGCCTCAAAGCATAAGTATATGTGAAATAAGCCAGGACTGTGATAGAGTAGGGGTAAGCTAATAGAAAAGGAATCGGCCAACAAAGTAGTATTGAGGTGTAACAACTTAATTGCAAGTAAAACTTGGTAAAGGCCTGAAGACTATTCTGCCTTAACAATGTTGCTCATTTTCTTTGAGCTACAGGGGTTGTTATTTACAACATGAAGTCAAACAGAGGTAATTATAGTAGACAAACCTTCGGTGGCAACGGGGATGGCAAAAACCATGAATTCGAGTCTCGCAGTGGATGTCATTTGTTGAGAAAATAGCAGTTCTCGAGAACCTCAAGCGCAGAACCAGACATCTGCCACAATTAGATAATGACTCTGATCCGTGCAAAATTTCAATATTGATCAAGAGACCGGAATTTAGATAGAGCCATTGATCAAATCTCATGGTAGCCTATGTAACAGCTTCCAGAGTTGGAGAATCAGGAGCTTCTTTCATCACCATGATAAGGCTTTTCAGCATCTCATGTATTGGTTCTCTAGAGGGATGAACCTTATCAGCGACAAAGAAACTATGGGTTCTGTTGTTGAGGCTTATCCAACTGCAACCTGGAGTTTTCTGTATTCCCCTTTCTTTCATCCTTCTTCTTACGGCAGCAACATCATGCCATCTTTTAGAAGAAGCATGTAAATTAGAAAGGGATATATAATTTGACGGGTTTTCAGGTTCCAAATGTGCAAGGCACCTGTATGCTAGATCTTGCATCTGGTAATTTCCATGCATTGTGGAAGCACTGACAAGAGCTCCCCAGACGCTTGGACTAGGTTCTACTGGCATTGCTTTGATGAAGTCTAATGCTTCACCAAGCTGGCCCGATCTTCCCAACATATCCACCACACAAGCACAGACCTCAACTGTTGGCTTCATCCCGTGCTTGTATACAGCAGAATGATAGAGATTAAGGCCCTCATTTACCAAACCTGACCTCCCACAAGCAGAAAGAACGCCAACTACTGTTATCGTATCTGGTTTAGACCCTTGATGAAGCATATGATTATATACACATATGGCTTCCTCACCTTTCCCATGTAATCCGTAACCAGAAATCATCGAGCTCCAAGAGATTGCATCTTTAGTAAAAGAAACATCTTCAAAGACTTGTCTTGCATAATTTAAGTTGCCACATTTCGAGTACATGTCAATCAAAGCATTTCCTAAAGCAACTTCAGAATTCAATCCTTTTCTGACTGAATATCCGTGAACTTGTCTCCCAAAAAGTGAACCAACTAGTGAGCTACAAGCTGGAAGAACACTCAAAAGCGTTACACTATTAGGCTCTACTCTATCTCGGATCTGCATTTGACGCAAGAGATTTAGTGCTTCTTCAAACTTTTCAGTTAACATATAACCATTAATCATTGCAGTCCAAGCATGAACGCTTCTGTATTTCATTTGGTCAAACACCCTTCTCCCTACACCAACTCTATTGCTCCTTGCATACATGTCAACTAAGCAACAAGCCAGATGAAGATCCGAGCCCATTGCATTACCCAATTCATTCCTTAATATATAGCCATGAAGTTCTCTTCCATAATCCAGGCTGTAGGTAACATCATAGCACAAAGGCAGAAGACTAGACACTGTAAATGCATCAGGCTTCAACCCATCATTCTCCATATCTTTTACAAATTTAGACATCTCCTTCACAAAAGTACCATCTCCTAAGCCTGCATACCCAGAAATAACCACATTCCAAGAACCCACACTTCTTAGGGGCATTTCATCGAACACTTTCAAGCATTCTCCAAACCACTTACATTTGCTGTACATCGACATAAGAGAATTAGCAACCACAGTATCCCACATAAACCCAGCTTTAATAATCTTCCCATGAATCATTCTCCCGGAACTTAACTCCCCATGTTCCCCATATGCTTTGGACATCGTTGCCAGGGTATAAGCATCAGGGACCACAGAACCACGACACATCACGCAAAACAAACCAAAAGACTGTTCATAAGCTCGATTTTTCACGTACCCGTTGATAAGTGCGTTCCAGATGAACTCGGTCCTGTCGAGGAGTGAATCAAAAACGAGCTGCGACTCATTTGGGAGGCCACAATTGGCATACGCAGAGATGAGTTTAGTTGCCAAGAAAGGGTTTTGTGTGAGCCCTAGAGAGGAAATCCGATGATGACACTGTCGAATCAAGTGAAGGGATTTAAGACGATTAGCAGAGTCAAGTAAATTCAGAAGCACTTGCGACGGGAAGAGGCTGTCGTCGGCGGAATGGTAAGAGCGACTTGTGAAACGAATGGTACAGCTCTTCAGCGGCCGGAAGAAGTTCATATCGAACGAAATGGTGATTTGAATTTGGCGGGTGGACTGGAGTCGGAACGTTTCAACTACAATCATTGGTTAAATGAGCCATATTATTTTCAGGCCTATCGACCATCTACTTACACTTCAACCGAATTTGTTGGGCTTTTATATTTTAGCCCAACTGCCGAAGCATGTTTATGAAGTGGTATCAATGGTATGGTTCTAACTTTCTTTTTCACGTAAATATCAATCTCATATAATATTATGTGTTATTGGTCATATAGAGTTTAACATGTTGAAAAGTTAAGAAGGAGGAGTATCACCGATAATTCGAAATGTATGAAATATATATTGTCTAACTAATATATGAATAACTTGATTTCTTTTTTTACAAATAAAAAATTCAAACCTCTAAATGATTTTATCAAAATTTTAAATATACGAACCATCTCCTCATATTCGGTGATATCATCCTCATTATTGTTCAATGATGTGTCCAACAATTGAGAACATCAAATTATGCACACCAAGATGAATGGTCCATCCGATAGCCTCAAGTAGCACCATTGGCTTCACTTTCCTTTGCCCCCGCCACACCTTCTCTACGTGCATCATGTACCGGACCATTTTGCCGGCTTAGTTACACAAAATTATACCCATCATGTTTGTCCCTACTGAGCAAGTGTTGCACTTCATGAATCCTGCCGGTGGTGGGTGCCAAAGGCCATGATAGACCACCAAATTGTAACAGACCTAACTCATATGATCAACCTCATCGTTCAATTCGCCCGCGTAAGCCCAATTCAAGATTTAATTGGTATTCAACTAATTATAGAAGATATCTATTTATGAATAGAAGCCTATGTGGAGTTGTTCTTATTATAAGACATGGAAACGATCTAAGGTTTGGGAACACTTTGGAGATAAATTGAAGGAAATAACATGATAAAATTAGTAGTCAAGATGAGATATGAGATTTATGTGGTTCGATTAAATAGACTACTTTACGAGGTTGTTGAACTCTTATTACGTTGGAGGTTTTTATATTTTCGGTTATCTTGTACAAAGAAGAGAACACCTATTTATAAGCTTACATAGATTGACTGTATACTACAAGAAATACTAATACTAGTTGCAATAAGATTAGTATGTCTTTCCTTGTACAACATGATTTCGCACTAATACTAGGATTATGAGACACCTTTCAACTGTTGTAGAGTTGTGTATTGGCGTTCCGGAGATCTCATATTCGAATCCAACAACCCTACGAACTAATATTCATATAAACATATAATATTTATTTATTGTTTTCTATCTTATACTAACCAAAAAAATTTTATTAAAAAATCTGATACCAAATAATTAAAGAAATCTTTAGATCAACATTTTAAGAGCATTTCCATTCTCAACTTTTAACAATTGTTAAAATAGAGAGGAGAGTGACATGACATTTACTTAGTAATTGCTAGGGATGTTAACATGTTTGTGAATTAACGAACTTGCTAATTTAGCAAGTCAATTAGCAATGCTATATAAATAAATTACTATATTTTTTAAGGAATGCATTTATGAATATAAAATAAATTAAAGATAAATAAAATTTAATTTTTTTATTGGTTCATTTTTATTGTATTTATTTGTAAAAATAATGAATAAAAATTGATAATCAATTATTGGGATAGAGGAGATTAAAATTTGCCGAATAACTTAATTATTAAAGTTGTTGGTGTAGCGATAAAATTTCCGTTGCTAATTAATTTGACCTGAGAAAACTCGTCAGCATTCGATCGATGGGTGATAGCAACGTGATCCTACCGAAGGAATCGACTGGCATACACACGCTCTAGAACACCAATAATATATAAGAAGAAGCAAGAAGAAGCCATTGGACCAACTTATTAGAAAGCCGGCCACTTTCGGGTCAAAAAGGTGTTCAAAAAGGCAAAACGAGCTAGGCATGAAATAATAATGGGGGATGAAGAACGAATCACAGCAATTATAATATTCATCTTCATCTTCCAACTGAGTTGCCTTCAAGCTGGCTTCAGAGTACCGAAAGGACTTGAGAAACCAGAATATAATAATATGGCGAAGATAAAGCTGACCGAATGGATAAAAGAGACCACTTAAGTTCATCAAGGGTTCGTTTGTTCTGTTTGGATTTGAAGGGGTTTGGATAGTTATTTCGTGAGGCCGAGTCAAGTGAGTGATTTGGTCTGAATATTACTTTTGAATATGAAAATAAAATAAGAACCGAAATCAATTTTCGGTCTTCAAGTGATTCGTGAGGTGATTACAAATCTCATTTCATGGACTAGAGATTTGTCAAATCTCATGTGATTTGAGTAGGAAATGACTGAATTGTTTTGTTGAGTTTAGAAAATTGGAATTAATTAGATTTAGTCTCTTCTAATCTTCAAAACTCGACTAACACAAGAAAAGGTATTTATAAAATCACTTACCTATTGGAAATCTCTCATCTTTCAAATATGTTACTATTTGAACACACAATCAAACAACCCCTAAATTGCAGGCCTCTCTCCCTTTGGTGGGTGGTGTGATTAATTGTACACAGATACGTAAATTAAGATAATGTCAGAGTAAAAGGGGACAGAATTGGATATTAGTCGGTCGATTTGGGTTTTAATTATTAATATTATGTATGTAAGGTCCCCAAATCTAATCATTGTGAGTTTTAAGGAACTTTGAGGTCTTTCTACGGATGGGACTTAAGTTGATTAGTGGCTTCATTAATCTTTGCTTTCTAGAGAAACTTTGGTCATCTCTTGTACCTTAACACTACTATTTTATTTTAGGGAACATTCACTACTCAACCTATTCGAAAATTACGCGATTTGGCACGTGATTTCATAAATATATTATATGGCACCATTTTTAAATTTTAGTTAATTCCGTCAAGTTCCATTTGATGAAATAGACACTTAAAGCAAACGTGGAAAATAATCATGGCATAAAATAGCTGATATGTCAAGTTGAAATCGACACTGCCAACCAGTCCAAATAGATAAAGGCCGGTGCTACCTTATGCGAATAGAGGGAATCCTGAATTTGGGGGGATCCTAAGAGTTATTAGTACAAACCCTAACACCATCTTCATTCACAGGAACAAGACCATCTGCCACTCCTATGTTCGAAACCCAAATATGGAAAGCAACACCTCCATCGACGTAATCTGTATATACCCTTCTAGATATGGAAATCAACCCCTCCAACGAGGATTCTTTATGTTTGGGGAAGAATTTGAAGAGTTAGTGATCTGCGGCGATGTTGGAAGGACAAGACGATGAAGAATAAATAGGTTTCGATGGTCGATGACGAATAATGGAGAAGAAAATGGAGAATAAAGAGGTATGAGTTTATGAGTTATTATATATTTTGGGATATTTAAATTAAAATTTTAATATATTTTATGATTTGGAGTTTATGTGAAAGACATTTAGACATCAATATTACTGGTGTTAAGTTTGACTGTTAAGTTAATGGTCAATAAAAAATTCGGTGTTACAAAATATATTTTCACAACAATGTTTTAAATCGTGTATTTTTTGAATAGGTTAGGTGTTTTTAGTGATTTTTTTCCTTTATTTTATCTCTCAATATTGGGCATTTTAAATTTGTGATGCTCACTCTGATGCATCGGGGTGCAAATGCACCACTACGTGGTGCCTATCTGTGTTACTATGAGGTGATGATTGTATAGCCACATAATACTAATTAGAAAATTATGCATTAAGTACCTAAATTAATGCTTATATACGTTTTAGTTCTTTTATTTCTTGGATATATTTTTGTTGAATCTATAATCGGCAGAAGGGCCCACATTTGGAAGAACTTAACCACAAAACCCAGCAATTCTCAGATCAATTTTCCTCGGTGGTCATCACTGCCCATTACAACCCATCTCCTCTGCAGTTGCTGCCGTCACGGCGGACAATATTTCCAATCAAACCGTTAAGCTACAAACGTTCCGTCCGTTGATGGTCTCCAACCTTGTCAGTTTCTCAATCGTCGAGTCTTGACCTTGTGCTCACTGGTGTTCAAAAGCACTTTCTATATCCCTACAATTTCCTTCCACGGAATCCTGTTGGCCTCAACCTTGCCTCTACCAATTTTCTTCACCAGGTGAGCACCGGATGTTTACAACCAATCGGAAGGTCTCCAGAGGGCTCGATTGGCGCTCGGAGATGTCAGAGTCATTACTCCGTTGCAAACAGGCGAAATTTTCATCATCGTCGCCCTCACCTCTTATGTTGCTTTCGTGAACTTCACCCCAAGTTGATATTCAAGGGGTTGGATATGCTTGATTAGTTAGATTGTGGTGGCTTAGGATTATTTATGGGTGATTGGGATATGAATTCGATGGCTTTTTATTGATTTGTCAAAATTATGATGAACATGTAAACTATATAAACCTAATGATTAAAACATACATTTAAACTAATTGGAGGACCAAATAAAAATTAATCATTAGAATTCTTAGTCATCGTCTCATAGCAGTACATATAAACGCCACGTATCGAGGTGCAATGGTACACCCGGGTGCACCAGAGAATTCACCTTAATACATATATTCATCATTTTATAAGCATACGTGTGATCAAATTGTATATTGTTGAAAAAATTGACAGGGAACGCTCAACTATGGTTTGGCTTAAATACACTACAAGGCAGTCCACCAGGAGATCGTCGACGGTAAGTTGTTGATACTCGATCATTTATTTGTGGCTTAAATAAACCATTTAATATCCTTACGAGGCGGTCGACTAGAAGACCGTCGATGGTAAGCAGCGAGAAAGAATTAAATAAGCCATTTAATATTCTTGGCATTGGCAAGAGGAAGTCGATTGGGAGACCGTCGATGAAAGGCGGTCATCCAATCAATAGGAATATAGGAATGGACATTGGGCCAAAACAGATGAAATGACCCATTTTAAACTAAAATTTAATTAATGTGTTTGAGTTGGCTCTAACAAAGTGAATAATTGTCATATTTTTAATCAATGTGATAATAATCTAATTTTTGTGTGTAAATAAATGCCCCCAACAACAACGTAACTTAGTGCATAGATATTGTGCACTAAATTGTTTGACACCAACTAGAGTACCCAATAATACTAAACATTTGTTTCCTCGTCACTATGCCAACTTTATGACATGCTCTTAAAATTTCATACCGTAGCCTACGTCTATCGTATGTTGGAGACATGGCCACCTTCCCTTTAAGAGGTAAGGTGTGGGGATGGGGTATCACTTTGATGGCACGATATATCAAGAATAATATCTCTTTGTGCATCACATGGAAGAGATATACAGTTTAAGATATAGACCAGGTAGATGAGCTTCACTCGTCCGTCTTCAAACTTTGGCCATGATTTGCATCCCAATTCTTTGCTAATTGTTTGTGTAAAGCGGAAGCAAGAAATTTGTAAAAGTAAATTTCATTAGGGGGGAGATACGAGTTGATGATTTGATGAGATCATGCATATGGTGGCTACTGCCTCTCTCTATGCTAAAGATCACATCGCTAATCAAACAAAATTTGATGCATTGCATGCGAGATATTTGATCAATCTTATTGTTAAATATATATATTAGAGGTTAATGATCCAGCATTAATGTAAACGCAAACAAGCAAAAGATAAGAGATTACGGATCATATTAATTGTGGCACTTCATTCTACTAATATAATAATAATAATAATAATAATAATGTGATGATAACAATCCTACCCAACATTTAAATGTCTGTGACTGCAAGCATTAATCTATAATTAACTTGGCCTTGGTGAAATTATGAGTCAGCACTACTCTTAATTTGACTCCTTTGACTGAGTTGAGACCAGGTGCCCCTAAATAATTAAATAAAACCAATACACTGCCGTGTACGGTTAATTTATCGGGTATCCACATCGAATCTAATAATAATATAACTGCATCGAGATCTAATAAAATCATATTCACTAGACGATACCTAGTGAGTTGAGCATCATAATCAAAAGCTTGTTTAAACTCCTTAATAGCGTGTTTGAATTTGAAAATTTGAAAATTATCTATTTGAAATGTAAGTAATTGAAATATATGAAAATTTTTGGCGCACTGAAAAAAATTTTGACAAATTTTTGATGACCGGTAAAATGCCAAATTTTTTTTTTCTAAACTCTTAGTCCAGCGTCGAAAGTTGTTCTCAAGATTGAAAGAGTGCCATTCATAGTTTATATTTGAAATTACAAAGAAATTAAGATTAAATATAAAATTGTATTTAATTTGAAATCAAATGCAAAACTCAAGTATCATTCAAATACTAACATTTGGTATTTAAAATACCAAATGCAAATTCCAAATTCAAATGCACCTATTCAAATAGAGAGTAACTAAATTACGATTACAAATAGCGTAGGGTTGAAAAAAGTCCGAACTTCAATAATTTAGTAAAGCTATTTTGTTAAACTAAAAGATACAGTGCACCGTATAGTGTAAATTGCACGGTGTAGTATACAATCTGATTTGGCGGATGTCTAAATCTGTTATTTTATATCGAAAAATAATACGTAGATATAAGTTGGAAGAGCTAACATACATTTAAGCGAAATCATGACGACTACTTAAACATATTTTAATAATCAAGTATGTTTAGGATGATCCTAAAGAATGAAATAATTGATGATGATTCATACAATCACGAAGGCTAGAAGCTGCGCAAAGGTTGGTGTGCTGTAAAAGGAACAAGTTTTGATATATGCAAACTCCTGGTATCAGATATTATTATTATTTTTTTTATAAAGGTGATGCTATATGTATATTTATAAAAAAATATTTTCAACAAATTTTATATACAGCAATAAGAAAATAAAAAAAATGAGAAACTTCAAATAAAAGCAAACACCCAAAAGACGACCCAAAAATCATCAAAATCTGTCGCATAAAAAATGAGAAAACTGCAGTATCACCCAATAACAAACTGCAGTGCACTAGAAGCCGAAAAGTGCACTAGAAGCCGAAAAGTGGGCAGCACAATCAAAACCCTGAAGGTTGTAGCCACCCAGCACACCTGCAAAAGCAATCTAAACTCTAACCATTGTCGAAAACAATACGATGCCAATCTAAAATCATCGTGCTTGACCATCTGCCCCAAACATGCAGCCAACTACTAACCATACTACAAATCTTGTACAAAATTTGGATCGGCGATCTAAACTCCTCTCTAAAGATACGATGGTTCCGCTCCGTCCAAACACACCAGAACGTAGCATGTAACAGCACCTTCATGACACCCTTGAAATTAAAAATACAGTTCATACCTTTCCACGCTAATAAAAAACCGACCACATCATCATGAAACGGTGCCGGTAAGGAAAGTATTATACCTTTTTAATTACTAAGTGGTACGTACGACAGGCATAGACGTGGGGGGGCAGGATGCTGATTCGTGTCCTAAGTCCTAACTAATAATCCAGACAAATGATTGATTTGTAACCCCTTGAAAGCATTGGATTTGACAAACTAATGTAGATACGAGATCACGGAACAACATACATAATTGAAGTTTCAGGTGCCGGCGGAGAAACCATTGTTTGTCTCATTCATCCTTCGCTTACTTCAACCAAGAGGCTGACCCCACTTAAATCTTTGACCGTGATAGGAATCATCTCCAACTTTTTTTTATTTTACTTGGTTCGAGCAGGGCTAAGCGAGTAAGGAAGAGAGCCGGACATGGGCCAAGGCTTCGGATTGGGCCTGTTTGGCGAAAAGGTCTGCTTTGTCATTCATTGTTCTCGGAGTGTACTCGAGAAAAAGATAGGGATTGGAGGCAAGGTAGGTGGTAGCTCTTCCAAGGAAACCGTAGCATGTGCATGGCCATTGGTGCTTGGGGTTGTGAGAGGCTCTAACAAGATCAAGACAGTCTGAAAGGACCGTTGCCGGTCTGTGGAGGAGGGCTGCCATATCAAGGACATGGACATGGAAAAGGAACCAGCCTTCCCGTTCACGAATTTTCCCTTGGAATCGGAAATTATGATTCCTGTAACCTGCCTTCCTGGATTCCTTGGCGAAGGAACTATCACAATTGACTCTGCAAACGCATAGTCTTGGCAGTGGGTTGACTAGCTGCAACGCATCCAATTGCCATTGCTTAGCCATCTCCACAACAGTTGCTGGTGTACTCGCCATGGTGGGTTGAGGGAGGATGGGGAGAGCGACGACGGTTGCTAAACAGGGAGGAAACGGCGGTGATCAGCATCGAAAAAATTAGAGAGTTATGAAAACCCTAGACTCCTCTTAAGAGGAGGATTTCTTCCGCCTCGATCCAGCGAATTAACAACATTTTTATTGATTTTTAATTATTAACAACTAAAGGTTTTTCATATGGTAACGGATTCGATTGAGAAATTTTGGCCTGATTAATGAGTGGTTCGTTGATGAAAAATCGAAATGGGAGTGAGCTATACCTTCGAAGTGCCTTGTAGTCCACCTGGTATTTTTAGCAAGGCGTGTGAGGGAATTAGAATATCGCGTGTTAGAGGGTTTAAGCAAGTGAATGAATAAGAGTGGAAGACATAAAAGTATTAGGATCGCTTGTAACCATATTAAAATTTAAGATAAGTGAGTTGACGAAATCTATTAACCTTAAACTATTTAGGATATATAAATAGTATCTCCTGTTATAAAGAAAGAGTCATTTCGTTATATAATCTTTTTATGAAAAATACTGTTTTTTTTGGGTTGAATATAATCCATTCTGAAAACTTATAGAAAGGTATATTTTTTGGTTTCTTGAATTATTGAATACCTTTTTTCTCTTTTATGTTTCTTTAATTAGTGAACTTTTGGCTCCAAAAATATTCTAAAGGGGATGAATCAAAGCATGTACAAACATGGGGGGGGGGGGGGAGAAATTATACAACACCTCCACTAATTTACCCTTTCTAAAAAACCATTAAATTAGTGATTTGGCTTTATGCAGGATGGACACCAGAACCCTACACCTGTCCCTAAATATGACGTCCCCTAACACCATCAACGAGCCATTGCTAGCTAGCTAGCTTCATATTTTAAATTAACCATTACTAGATATGGAATCCAACAAAGTTAATTTCTACTTAAAAAAATAATTAACGGGAAATCAGTAGTCTCTCCTTAACAAGTAAGCAAAATTAAACACCTGGGCACAACCCATTGGCCGCCAAATATTTAAATCAATTAATCTAAAATAAATCCTCTTAATTTGCCCCCCTTGTGCATAGATGCAATAAGCTGTAGTACATACGTGGCACTTTTCTTGTCTTCACTATTGGCATTGGGAAATCATTATTAAATGTGGAATTTGATCCTCAAAAGGACATGTCACTCAATTCCTTGACAAGTACAAGAATAAAAAAAAGAACTATTTTGGGTACTTCTCCATTGTCCTTGGTATGTTTATCATTATGTGCATGTGGAGCTCTCTCATCATCCTATTTCTAGAAACCTTCCTTCACCCCCGTCCTGAAATTCATAGCCACCGTCGGATTGAAGTTTAAAGTGGAAAAGAACAACAAACATTTTATCATATTCATATTATCTTGTCATCTTATTGTTAAGAAGAGGACCAATAAAGATATTAGTGCAAAATTTAGGGATGCAAAGATAAATTAGTGGGAAGAAAAGAAAAGAGATGGGGATGATTTGATAGTGACAGTAGATCATCTTTACAAAACGGAGGTGCGTTGCGTTAATAAGTTTAATGCCAGGGGGTGCTTCCTTGGGCAGTATAAATACGCAAGAAAGCATTGTCCTTTGGGATGCACAGAATTTGGTGAAGTGAATACCAAACCTTTCCCCTCACCAAACATATTATCAAAGCTTCTTCTAACCAAAAAGAAAGAAAAAAAACCAGTTCCTTCTGGTATAGCTAGTTTGAAGAAAATGTCTTGGGGAGTGATGTCGGGAGATTTGGGGTGGGGATCGAGTGTGGTTGTTGAAGAAGTTGGCTGGCGGAAGGGTCCCTGGACTGCTGAAGAGGACAAGTTGCTTATCGACTATGTCAAGTTGCATGGCGAAGGCCGCTGGAACTCTGTTTCTAGGCTTGCTGGTAACTAGCTAGTTACTTAACTATATATTCTTGATTATTGATTATCATCACACATGTACATGTACATGTCTGTTAATTCTAAGGTGAAATCGTTTATTTATGAAGCAGGACTGAAGAGGAATGGGAAGAGTTGCAGATTGAGGTGGGTTAACTACTTGAGGCCTGACCTCAAGAGAGGCCAAATCACTCCCCAGGAAGAGACCATTATCCTTGAGTTGCATGCCAGATGGGGCAACAGGTAATCTTAATTATATTATTAAATTGGTTGTATCAATGACTTGAACATTCTACAGATTATATAATGATTTATATTGAGGATATTTATTGATGACACAACACTTTTTTGTTGTGATGTTTTGCTTGGTCCAGGTGGTCCACGATTGCGAGGAGCTTGCCAGGGAGAACAGACAACGAGATAAAAAATTACTGGAGAACCCATTTCAAAAAAAAGACCAAACCTTCCCCTAGTGCGGCAGCAGCCGACACCTCAGACAAGGCCAGAAATCGTCTTCTCAAAAGGCAGCACTTCCATCAACAGCAGAAGGAACAGCAGCAGATAATGCAAGCACAACAGCAGTATCAGCATCAACATCAACATCAGCAGCTCCTGTGGCAACTCAACCAACTCGACATCAAAAAGATCATGTCTCTACTCCTCGACGACAATGAATATTCCTCCAATAATAATAATAATCAAAATATGGCTCAGTTCAGCGGCAGGCGAGAAGTCGATCCTACCCCCGCTGCCACGACAAATACCGAGAATAGTATTTATCCGAGCCAAGAGCAGCATGGAGGGTACTATGCCAACGGTATTTACCCGTATTCGCCGCCGTTTCTAATGGCTCCGGCGGAGGCGAACCAAGAGATATTAAGCACCCCGTGGATCGACGGGCTGTGGAGCTTGGAGGATCTGCATGCTGCTGGAAGAGCAACTACTACTACTACTACCAGCAGCATCTCAAATTTAGTTGCACCCTTTTGCTGAATTAATCATCTGCTTCTTTCAGATTTCCATAACGTAAGTTATCGTCAAGCTGTCGGCGGTTAACTTTGATTTATAAATATCATAAACCCAAATCGAACCGGGTAGCAACTCCTAAACCTGGGAGCTCTCTCGATTCATTCGGTCTGTTAAAAAGATTATTGTGGTGTTCGGCTTAATTACCACATGCAACGGATTACTGTGGTGTTCGATCTGGTCAAATTTGGCTTCTACTGCTTTTTTCCCCCATTAATTACAGTCCAGTATGATTGCGTACAGGTTACATATGATGATCTTGATACTAGATATCAATCGTTTTTAAAATTACTGAGTGATTAAAAACAGGGGTAACACCGTAACAATAATACATCAGTGATGACTATATTGTGTTATTTGGTGTACATCCACTTTCTTTTATGGATTTAATTAAATATTGGGGGGGGCTTGTATAGGCTTCTTTTCATGTGTTCCCATCCATGCTTCCTCTGTTTCTTCCAACACAACCTCAACTATCAACTACATAGCAAAAGATTGATGAATCTTACGTGACGTCTGCATGACACTATCTACTACCCGCTATCATTACAGATCTTAAGATTTGATAAAATCATATGATGCTAAATATATTTAACTTTAAAGTTTTAATGAAAACTGATACATTAGTGCTGGTATGGGCGTACCTAATTCGAAGTCTGGTTTGATCGAGTCAAGTCTGAAAGTTTGAAAACCCAAATCTCTATATTGTATAGAATCAAGCTTAACTCGATCCTATAATTAGTTCATGCTTTCGGGTTCTCCAAAATCCGATTAACCAAATCAGACTAATTCTAATTAAAACCTGACGCAATTCTCACCCCTAAACCCATCCCAGTCCCATCATCCTCAACATATACTATTTTTATCTAACAAATTTACCCAATAGAAATAAAGTTTAAAGAAAATTAATGAAATTCAAAAAGAACTAAATTAGTAAAAAAAAAAAAAAAGCAGAGGATGATGAAAAGTAATTAAAAGGCCGTGGTGCCTGGCTGCCTGCCTTTTTGGTCATCTGGAGCTCATCGATCATGTTTATTTTGTCGTGATCAAAAGCATGCTCTCCATTAATGACGTCACCGGGATCGACCACCCACTAATCTCGCGAACATCACTATATGCTTAATTAGCATTTTCAAATTCCAACGACGATATTATCCCCAAATTTCGGATTCGATCCTACTGTGTTATATTATATACTTGTGTTGTATTGAGATTCTATTTTGTGTCTTTGCCTTCCACTTTTTCTATGTTATTTTTTACGCAACAAAGTATTGAGTCGGGTTGAATATTTTTCTAAATACAATTTATAAATGTTTAGAGCTGAATTTGAGAAAATTGTAATTGATCAAAAATTGCCTTGAGCTCTGCCTCCCTCAGACATCCCCTCTAATCCTAAATAAAAACTTTCAACCTTAAAAATCATAATTTTAAGTATAAAATATTGTAAAATTTAGTATATAGGATAAAGATACCCAGAGTTATTAATATTTTTGGTACCTTACCTATTGAAAAGGTACATTTTGGTACCTTACAAATCATTTATAACCAATTGGTACCTTACCTATTAAAATGTAATGAGATGGTACTTCCATCCAATTTCTGTCTACATTCCGTTAAGTTCCGTTGAAATCATGCTTCCCCGAGAACCCTCGAGCGCATATGGTGTCAGGGTCTTGATTTTCAGAGGAAGGGTGGTTGGAGAGAAGTGGCAGCAATTGATAACTCTCTAAAATCAGATCTGAACAAATGGCGACGACTCTCCAAACTCCAAACTCCACACTTTGAAACCGTCTCCCATGATCGATGTTCATAGTTAGATGTATATATTGATTCATAGTTGGCATTCTGATGTCTTCGAATCTGCAACGGATCAAACTTCCCAGGTAATGATGTCTTCGAATCAAACTTCGATAAGAAGTTCAGCCAGCGCCACGTCAACAAGTTAACGGACTTATGGACGAAAACTGGATATAAGTACCACGCCGTTACGTTTTAATAGGGAAGGTACCAATTGGTTACAAATGATAGGTAAAGTACCAAAATATACCCTTTCAATAAATTAAGTACCAATAATGTTAATAATACTCTATACCCCCAGGATAACAAATCATTTTCCATATATATTTAAAAGTGTTAAACCCCCCTCAAGCAAGATTCACTGATGATCTCCATTCTCCAATATCATTAATTAATTTTTAAGAACTTTTTAAAGAATGGATATGATTGTTGAACTTGCACTAGTATCTCCACTTAACGAAGCTCCTATTTGACAAACTGGTCGATAGAGATTTCACTTTCATCATCTTTTTGTTGTATTATGGTAAACGATTATATCAATGACTACTTCTGTAGTTCTGTTTCTTGTCATCGAAATGGGCAAAGCCAAACAAAAATATCTCGGTGCAATTGCGGTGTAATTGATGGTAATAATCCACTAATTAACCCCCATACTTTATACCTCCACTCCACTTACTTCCTAGCACCCCCATCCCTAGCAAGGTCCTTCAGTAAACAAAAAGAAAAGTTCAACAAAGATTATGAGTGTCCTCCCATTACTTCCTCCCAGTAATATTTAATTCAAAATTCACCATTCTTGATTTGGTGAAGATTGAGATTAGTAAACAGTCTACTGGCAAGCCCATTCTGGGCCCAATTAGTTAGTTGATTCTTATTCCTAGTCTGAGTTTTGGGCTTCGAGTCTTCAACCAATCGGCAATATCCAGAATCCGCAGCGTTGGTTTGTTATAAGATCTGTGTCGGGCCGTATTACTCAGCCCACATCAGTTTGAGAACACCCGACTCGATCCGTTCGAATTACAAAACCCGCCGTTCCGGATTCCATCGCCTTCAACTTGAAGCGCCTCCTCTATCATTAGGTTATAAATCATCATCGTCTCTACAATTTCTAGGGTTTCGATCAACCTCCCTTTCCTCCTCCTGTCTGCCAAAAAGGTACAGTTAACGTTTCTCGATCTCGTTTATATTTCTGTCGATTGTTCCATCACTGAGATAACAATTTTCCAAAGGTATTTTCGAAAACCAACTCGATGCGGATTATTTCTCCTTTGCTTGCAATGCTTTCGTCCATCCATTAGGAATTTTTGTGACGTTTATATTTTCCTTACCGGAAAATTTATAAGAGAAGGAAGGATAGGTTGGTTGATTGCTACCTTTCGAACGGCACTGCTCTTTCAATTTGGTTGGGTTCAAATATGTCAACCTTGTTAGGTCTTCTATATGTTCAACTGTTGTTGTAGTTTTGGCTGTTGCTCTAGGGTTTTTCTTCTTTTGAGTTTTTTCTATCTATGCTCGTGGGCTACTTTTATTCGTAGCAGTTTGTCGAATATGCTGCGCCCTTGTTTTGGACTCTCTTCTGTGTAGCTCTCTTGATCCAAATTTTGAGTCTTTAATACGTTTCAGTTGCAATCAGATGAAGAAAAAGGAGCAGCAAATCTCTGTCAGCGAATCTATGCCAGAGATTGATCTCAAGTCTCTAATTCACAAGAATTCTGAGTTCTTTGACAAGTTGGTAGAGCTCATCCCAGCCAAGTTCTACTTATCCAAGGACGAAGAAAAGCCATGGTTCCAGGGCCTTAGTAAGGATAAAAAGGCTGCAGCCAAGAAGCAATCGAGGGAAAACATCAAGAAGGCTAGGAGAGATAGGCTAGACCCAAACAAGTCTAACGTAACCACCCTTGATTTGTTAAAGCAAAACTTGGAGAAGGAGAAACAGAAAGCTGATAGTGATGATGATGATGAGGATGATGATGATGACGAGGGGGAAGAAGATGAAGATGATGATGTGGAAACGAAGCGTGTGGTATCTGGTATGAAAGATGAGGCTAGATCAGCAACGTATGAAGATCTAAGGGAGAGGTACCAGAGGAAACTTAAAGAACTTAGAGGTGAAAGAAGTGCTGATGATATGTCAAACAGAGCGAAGAAAAGAGAAGAGAGGAGTAATAGGAGGGATATGTATCAGAAGAAACGGAAGAGGGGGGACAATGCTGCAACAAAGAGCGAGCCTGTAAGAAATGTGGAGAAGGATGCAGAAGAAGCAACCAAGGAACTGAGATTTAGCCATGTGAAGATTGGGGATGAAGAGGACAATGGAATGAAGAAGAAGAGGAAGTTGTCAAAGATGAAGGAGCTTGAGAAAGCGAAAGAGCTGAAGGAAGCAAAGGCGTCGGACCCAGAGAAAGGAGCAAAGGAATCATGGAGAACAGCAGTAATCAAAGCAGCTGGGGTGAAGGTACATGATGATCCAGCGCTGTTGAAGCGGAGCATTAAAAAGGAGAAGAAGCAGCAACAGAAGAATGCAGAGAAGTGGAAGGAGAGAGTACAAAGCCAGAATAAGAAGAAATTTGAAAAACAGGAGAAGAGATCACACAACATATCAGAGAGAGCTGAGCAGAAGAAGATGAGGAAGATTGCCAAGAGGGAGAAGAAGCTGATGCGGCCTGGGTTTGAAGGTCGCCAAAAGGGCTACATCAATGAAACCACTTCAACCTGAAAATCGCGTCTGTTGTATTTTCACTCCAAAGGTTGTTTTTGTCTGTTTCCTTAGCAACTTACTCTCTGTTTCCTTGGCAGGATATGAACTAGGAAGTGGTAAAAAAAGATAGGATTATGCTGTAGTTTACACTTTGATTCTGCTATTTTGTTGTTTGATGCTACCATAAAAAATTTCTACTTATTTCTTTTCATCACAAGTTATTGGCAGCGCGTTTGTTTGATATTTTAGGACGTGGAGTACAATCACGGAGGTTGGTTTCGTCCTGTTTCAAATCAATGAGGTTGGCCGTCCTCTAGATCTGTGGTCTCATTGATGCGATCAACAGATGTGTGCAATGAGAATTGATTGTGAGCTGGATAATGAGGTTTCGACAACACTAGATTTCAGGAGTGTGTGATGTTATCACGCTTAGCCATTAGCCATTAGTTGATTTGTAGTACGTATTTATTTACTCGTCAATAATGTAGAAAATTCGAAACATTATATTTTGGAAGTCCGAGCCCTATCCGATCCTGTTGATACGGGATAATTCATGTTTAACTGACCCGAGTCGGGCTAAGCCAGACTGGATTTTCCATCACTAATAACTGAAATGCATTGTTGAAGTAGATTGTGTCTGCTTTATATATATATATACTGCAAATACATGTATTACTCAAAACCGACATATGTAAAATATTGGGAAAGACCTTTAATGAATGATATATAAAAAGTTAGTTGATATTTAATTTGATTTATTAGATGATAATCATTATTACCAATACGGGTATCTGGTCGAACCCGATTTGGTCAAACAGGGTAAAACTCAAATTGATCATGTATTTTAAGGGTATGGGAAAACTCGAGAATCGTAATGTACCGGTAAATATTTTTTTTGTAATGAGATGTTTTTACTAATGATTAATTATTTTCATTTTTACAACTATCGTGTATGAAATTATCAAGTTTGAGTTATATAATTTAATTATGATCCATTAGTGATTTATATAGTTTAACCTTTGAAAAATATGATATAGTTTCTTGATTTTTTACTTTTTTGAAGCTTTTTTTATTACGGTTATATAGTGAAACCCACCTGAAAATTGACGGGTATCGGTATAGTATGAAATTTGCCACCTGGAATGTTATATAGGGCGGATATTGCTTGAACCCAAAACTACAACGGGTATCAACTATCTGAACCCGAACCTGAACTCGGTCATTACCAAACTTTAAGATACAACTAAGTGGGTCAAGTTCAATTAGAATGAGAAACCTTTTAATGAATAACATATATTTGTTTAGTTAATATGTAATTTGATTGACTTTCGTGCTACAAAACAGATTGCGCTATTATCCGACATGGAACGAAATGAGAGTGGAGATAGCTAGGTAAAGATGAGAACAAGTTCCAATACTCAGAGGAGAAGTATACCAACTCGAATATCAGGGTCCCAGAATAAGAGAGGTCTTAGCTGATTTTGTCGAGTCCGTTGTATGAAAATGTGACCTCCGAGCAACTTATGGATGCCCATAAAAAGGGTTCACGTCGGTAATATATGGTTGGACCAAACTGCCAATACTGTCTTTGGTATCACCCCGTAGCCTGGATTGCCCCGATGGAGAAGCAAACCGTCTCTGGTACCGCCCCGTAGCTTGGATTGCAGCCGATGGAGAAGCAACCCGTTGTTGCTACCACCCCGTAGCCTGGATTGCCCCCGATGGAGAAGCGAACGGTGGCTCCATCAACATGGTTCCAAAAATTAAAATCCGCCAACTTAAAAATCCATCCATCCTTGCATGAAAAATCTAACACACACAGGTTCTCTAAAAAATCCCAAGGGTTCGTTCTGAACTACAACCATTTGGTACTTAAATTAGGAAATTTATACGAAAACCACAGGCTGGTCTGTACGAATCTACTGACCTTTAAATCGCAATTCTGTATCGGGATGAATTGTACAACCGCTAGTCAATAAACGACTTAAAGAGTACAAAATCTTGATTAAATGCGACAAGGTACTACAAGCTATGGCGCTTCAGACTTTCTTAATTACTAGATAGTATGGCCGCACACTGCTGCGAAACATAAATTTGATTAAAATGAGATATTACACACCAATGTTTTAGTAATCATATATACATTTGAAGATTTAAAGAGTTTATATGAAGTACAGATTTAAAAGATTCATTATAACAGGAAATATAATTTTTACAAAACAAAATAAACCAAGATTTTTTAATTACAGAAAGTGTACGGACATCTGGAAATCATAATTTTTGTTTTGATGGACAATGTTGTGCGTTCTTGTTTTGGTGTGTTGGCCATCATTTTCCAGCTATCTAAAGAGTGGGCAAACGTTGTAAAGAAATTCACGAGAAGGAAGAACACATTACAAAGTAATAAGAGATATACTTACTATCTTTGTGACCTCAGGGTGCCCTGAAAAATAAATATTTAACATGAAAGAGAGTTACTTTGATACCAAACTCATTGCATGCTGATTGCTGATGCTGTCACAACATCCTCTTGAGCTTTGTAACGCTCCCAAGCAGCTAGTTGAAGCAGCTTGCATCTTGCATCTCGACCATAATTTTCATATCCCGCCATAGTTTTCATGTTTGTATGTTCTTTTAAATGAATACCTCCTGATGATCGTTATGATTCTTGACGATCTGCTCTTTGTACCACCAAGCAATGGATGGCAGTTTCCTGATCATTGCATCCAGTGGGACTTACTATGATAGCCTGGAAATATTCGTTAAAGAAAACAAACCCACCCCGTCCTCTATACGTTTATGATCAAAACTCGTTCCTATTGAAAGAACTGCGCTCAGTCCCCAACATTAGGGACCAATAACCTTTGGCCACTTATCTAGATTCCAATAACCTCATTCCAGATTGGAAGCTTGGGAGAGTATAGCATGGTATGTCATCTCCTGCTCTTGGAACAGATCTATCTGGAAAAGGTCACAACTCTTCCTGTAATGATAAAGTTACCAAGTATTAAACTCTAGTTGTAGTCTTTTTAAAATTGAAAGAAGCTGCATAGTGGATATAGCCTTTGAAAATTCCACATACCACTTGACTGTTTGATTAGGGGAAACTCCAGGAACTTCAATGGTATCCCCTGCATCACCGTATTGTGACAGAGTAAGTCCATACACACAGTCCATGCATGTAAACACACAAAAACAGGAACATCTCCAAACATGAAAACACAAAAGAATCAACAAATATAACCAAGCAGTGAGAAAAAGAATCTTATTGTTCAGTCAATTGCAGCAGAAAGGAAATGGAATAGCAGAACAGAGAGTGACTAACTGGAATTCTTAATATATATATGCACTTTCAGTATGACATTCATACTTGCAATCAGTCACTAATCTGTGAAGCTTCAATATACCTATCTGGTTCCACACTTGTCCTGAAATGATACAAAGAGGCTACGGAAGAAGAAACCAAGCGATACCCTTTTTCAGTATTGAGAAATTGTAAGTCTATTCAAGAATTGAAAGGTCTCCTTACCAAGGATAAAGAGAATAAGGTTGGACGGATAAAGCAGACCAGAAGCTGGCACCTAATCCTTGATCGGAGCTCCGCCTCTGTAAAATTGTTTGTCAATAGGCTGATCGGAAGCCCGGCCGACCTTCTTCGGCCTAGAAAGTTAGGGCATCAGAAATGTTTCAGCGGGATGGTGAGTTGCGGCCGTAGGCACCATAACCTTCAACTTGAACGTCCACTTCCAGTATTGATTATGGCAGAGCAAATCGACCCACTGCAAGGCTATCACCCAACCATCAGCAATGGAGGCAACGGAAAAGAGGGGGCTTCCGCCGGCGCCGAAAGAGGTGGCCATCGGCAGGGATTGAAATGAATCAAATATTCCTAGATGAGATTGAAATGGGACATTTGGGAAGTTTGATTTAATGATTAAAAACATGGAAAAAGTATGAATGATCGAGATAGAACCAAACCAGAAGAAAGGAGCACTGGAGGGAGACTGCACCGTTCAAAATGAAACTGAGTTGCAGCCCAACCGAGATGCACTGTTCCTAAGCTACAGTCGCACCATCTGGTTGGGCCCTAGCTTTTGAAGTCTTAAAAGAGATGTTTTGTCCTCCTGCTGCGTTCAACATCAGTATCCTTCCCAGATGTCGAGGCTTCTTCAGGTCACCATCTTACGTGTTCTTTAAATTTGTGACTATTGCAACACCATTTTTACAACAGCACTACGTATAATACAGTCATCAACAAAGCTCGCGCTAACCGATTATTCAATAAACACACAGTTGATTGAAGATAGAACAGAAAATACAGCAAATGCAAATTCCATTACAAGTCTGTGGCACTGGCAGAGCACCATCCACACCTCCTACACAATACTTAAAAACTACAAACCTCAAACAATTACACAAAACCACAGAAAAGAAGATCTATTTCATTTTTTTTCTTCTTAAACCCTTGCTCCAGTCATGCCAACACCAGCAGTACCCTTGGGCATCTCGGAACCAGCTCCTACGCCATAGTCAGGGTCCCTATACCCTGGACCGTACCTGCTGCTGAACATCCCTGCGTGGAGCAGCAACACGTACAGCAGTTGCGTTATCCCCAATATGATTATGAACGCCTCCAACACCCTCAGCCTCCATCCTCTATGCCCTCCTATGTTTATCTGCTTGCAAGCCAACCCAAAGGCTAACGCAGTCACCGCCCAAGCTAGGATCGCAGTTGAAGCTGCGGCTGCTAGACTGTCGTTCCTCCATGTCCTTATGTGGTTCCCACCCACGAACTTCGAAACTATCCCCAGCACTCCGGCTAGTGTTGCAAACGTCAGGAAGAACCCCGTTGCCCCATTCCCTCCAAAACCTGTACGTTTTACACAAACGCAGCTTTATGTAATCAATGTAGTAAAACAAAGCAGAGAGCTAAGTAACAAAACAGAGAGCTAGCAAGTGTACTTACTGGGATGGTAAGTCTGGCCGTTGATGTACCTATTCAAGCACCAACTTGCGAAACCCAACACGATTGCATACATTATGAAGTTCAGGAACAGCAACGGTGCTGCCAAGTTCCTTCCAACTGTCGATTGTGCCATCTCCCCCCTCTTCTAAAGCAAGATCAGTAACAGACGTGGACTAACGTGATCAAGTAACAGATTTTTGTATTGTTAAGGATTTGGTAAAGAGGGGAGGATAAGGGAATGAAGATTTATATAGAGAAATAGTTTAGCGATGAATGTGGAGGAAAGGGACACGTGGAAGCGAAACGAGGTTGCATGGTTTGAGTTATGGTTACAGGTGGTGAAACAGCTGTCGAGTTCTCGAGAGGGAACATTTTGAGAATCTCGAAGTTCAATGATGGGCTTTTTCTTCCCACTCCTTGCTGAACGGTGCAACAAACAACGCCTCCGCATTTCCTTCTTTACTTGCTCTTGCCTTGTACTGCTTCATCATCATCATCATCATTATATGTCCTGTGTGTGTGAATGAACTTATCTCATTTGGCTACTTGTGCTTCCCTTGGACTCCATGATGTTCTTCTGGATTGTTCTCCATGGACCCCAAAAAGGACTGAAAATAAGAGAAGCAAGTAGTACAAATTGGTAGTTTTGTGCAAAGTTTATTTATATGAATGAGAAGGATTAGATATCCAAATGGAGACGTTTTAGTATTGAAATTTTGTGTTGACGATTCGAAGATATCGATTTGTATTTAATATATTGTATTTATTGTAATGTTTATAGTCAAAAAATCAAGTCCAACGAAAAAAAATAAGAACCAGGTAGAACAATATTTGTTTGATATTTGGCATCCACTATGGTTATATATGCATTTCATGTTAAGTTTCTCTTAAACGGGCCATTTTGACCAATTTTATTTTTTTCTTGGAAGTTCTATTTGAATTTGAAGGTGTCCTGTCAAACATGAATGTCACATTTATCATCATAAATGTGTGTGTTCTTCCGTGTATCATAGGCCTCAAACCCACCCCTCAAAGTCCTTAATTCATCAATTGAAGGCATAGACATCCAAATCATTTCCAAGCGTTTCATGACTAAAAATGAGACTAGATAATGTTAATCGTGTTTGCTCCATGCAAAACTTAGATAGGGCGTTTATTGGGATGAGAACAACTGGTCATACCATGTAGCTTACTGATATTGTCAAGTGGATTAAAACCATTAGTAGCAACTAGAGCCATAAAATTCTTGGTTTACTCGCAAATGCAAGATATTTGCTATCTAACTCATCCACACCTTTCTCTGTTGCATGATTCCTCCAGGCTCAGAATCATTACGATGTCTATACAACTCATCGACATTTTTCTGTTACATGTTAAACCATACTTTTTTGTCAAATTAGTACTACAAAAAAATAGATAGTTTAACATTTGAAGACTAATTGCAACCCCGTAACTGTTGTTAGGTTCTATATTTTAACAACGCTTTTTAAAATAGATTGAAGAACTGGAAGAAAAAGATGGTGAATTACTAAATTTTCTAAATTTTGAAGACAGAAGAAGATGATGAATTTTCTAGATTTTGAAGAAAGAAGAAGATGGTGAATTTTCTAAAAATTGAAGAAAGAAAATGATGATGAAGAAGATGGTTATGATGGTGATTGTAAGAAGGAAGAAGATAGAAGAAGAATGAAGAAGAGGACTAGAGATGAAGAACGAAGAACGAAGAATGAAAAATGAAAAACAAACGATAAACAATGAAAAATGCAAAAATTCAATTGGATTTTCGCAATTTTTTTATTTTGAACATAATTGTTTGTTTTTCATCAAAACTGGACTTAGGAACTTTACAAAGTTAAAGGTTGCCCTCTCGAACTAAGTCCAAAATAATGGACATAGGTTTGTCACGAATCGTGTGCGTGTCTTTGATATGGTAATAACAACAACATGGAAGCTGACTTTGTGAACTTTGAGTTATTGTCATTTAACATATTTTTTTCCTTTATTCACTACACGGAAAAATTTGATGTCATGTTGTTCATTTGGGCCTCGATTAACATCATTAGCTATTAGGAAAAGAAATTCTATAAGTTATATTGTACTTGTTTATTGATATCTCCCACATTAAGAAAATGATATTTAATCACTCTAAATGTATCATTAACTAAATACTCAAAATTAGTTGTAGTGTTGGGAATGGGTTCTTCAATCATGACAAGCTTGTATTATATATGGATGTTTTGGCTAAAAATGCACCGTTTCATTTAATATTGAGATAGGGACTCTAGACCGGCCTGACTCAACCGACTCAAATCTTTATTCAACCAAAATTGGTCAAGGATTATTCCAACAATTGCCCTTTTGATCCTTGCACCATTTCTTTATGTCTTGCCATGTGATGTTCTACTAGTGGATCTCACGCTTTATAGTCTACTTTCATCATTGACTCATCTCTCATGTCTCAACCAACTTTATGGACATGAAGGTAGTTCCTGCAAAAATAAAACTTATCAGTAGGAACTATTTTTGTGTCAAAGTCTGCCGAATTTTCTATTCCAGCAACCTTAACAACTTTCAAATGTTGCTTTTCCATCTCATTTCTTTTGAAATGGAATTTGACATCAATATGTTTTGTTCTTTCATGATAGACTGGATCCTTATAAAGATACAGGACACTCTGACTATCCATATGAAGAACTGACACATAAGTCTTGGATTCAATTTCTAACAAGATACCTTTAAGCCAGATTGCTTCCTTACAAGCCTTTGCAACAACAATGTACTCTGATTCTGTAAAAGACAAACAACAATTGACTATTGCTGAGATTTTTAGGAAATGTAATTTCCAACCCAAGTGAACACAAAGCAAGTAGTCGATTTCTTAGTATCCACATTACTAGCAAAATCAGAGTTAACAAATCCAACCATATCATTTCTGGAGGAATGTTCTAAATAATCCAAATCCAGATTCTTAGTTCCATTTAAATACCTAAGCGTGTGTTTCATGGCAAGCCAGTGTTTTTCATCTGGATTTAAAGGAGTCAAAAGCTTCACTCTTATCTCTCAGTAATCTAATCCAAACCTTTCTAGAGTAGTGATCAATTAGAGAGAGGAAATATCTCCTTCCTCCAACAGTCTCAATTTGCTCTGGACTCCAAAGATCCGAATGAATAAACGCCATTTCTTGTAGTTTGACCTTATGAAGATCAGACGTTCCAGTGGGGAGTTTAGAGAGGTATGAGCAGATTCAATGCTTCACGAACCAGACTCTAATACCACAATGACAAACTGTATCACAAACCTTAACACTAGCAATCGATAAACGATGAATCAAAAACTGAAAGACGTAAGAGACGTAAGATTTATTCACGTTGTTCGGTTTCCCGACTCAGCTAAGTCTTAGTGGGGGAGACTCATCCAAAATCCACTAGTATCGATCACAAAGCAAGAGAATAGTATCACAGTACAACCAGAACTGTAATACAAGCTTCTAAGTCTAACCAGAACAATCAATACTACACAAGAGAGAAAGAACCATGTAAGAACAATGTTCCCTGGGATGGAGCAGCAACTGACGTTCCAAGCTCATCGATTGCACAGAATCCAAATCACCAGCAACCCTAGAATATTGAAGGTGACTCTCTCAAGTTCTCGATGGATGATGCTCAGATCATCTCTTTAATGCTGAAAACGCACCGCTTCATTTAACGCTGAGACAGGGACTCTAGACCGGTCTGACCCAACCGACTCGAATTTTTACTCAACCGGAATTGGTTAAGGATTATTCCAACATCATTCGTGTTACATCCTTCGCATGTGGGTTGAAATGAATCTACTAACTTAAAAAGTCTATTTTTTTCCTTTGTTTGAAAGGGCAAAGCAGCACTAGAAGTCACTCGTGACGCACCATCACTGTCTCTCATGGCGACTGCTCTCATTCTACCAGTGATACGGACGTTGGCAGAAAAGGAAAAATGGGAAGTGGATTCTTTCTTAGTGAGTTTGTTTCTTTCTTTTGATTCTTCGAGGATGAAAAGAGAAAAGATTCAAAGAGTTCAAAATGGTATTAGGAGAGAAATTGTGAGAGAAGAAGAGCTGAAGAAGTTTTGCTATTTATCTTTGGAAGTTCCAGGCAAAAAAAAGATAACTTAATCTTCTAGCTTTTTTCGCATACACACGGGTTTAGTATTTGAACTCACCGAGGAGACCGATGATGGAGTTGAAGAACATAAGCATATCCAGATTACGGTGGTGGTGACCACGAAAAGGGTCCTCCAGATTAGTCAGAACTGGTTCAGATTGTAACTTCGGGTGGCTCTCAACAGGGTTCGAAGTTCTTTGGTAATGAAGGTCCTGTCCAAGAACTTTATGGAGGGTCTTCTCGATGAACGTATAGATGGGCCGGCTGGAGACCTAGTACGCTCCGGCGAGGTGGATGACCATTGCGACATCGGTGATGTCCATTATATATGAGTTTTTGGGTATATTAATAAAAGCTTCCACGTCATATTTAATTATAGTGATTAGATGTGAATTTTTTCGGTGTACTAATATAAGCTCCAACATCAAATTTAGGTTTTTTTTATTGGTACAAGCTACGCCGTCAAATATGATTATAGTGATCAGATTTGGGTTTTTGGGTATACTAGTATATACTGCGACGTCATATTTAGTTATAGTGATTAAATCTGAGATTTTTTAGTGTATTAGTACAAGCTTTGATATCAGACTAGTTATAGTCATACAGATGTGGTTCTTTTGTATCCTAGTACAGTTTTTGACGTTAGATATAGTTATAGTTATCAGATTTGGTGTTTTTTATATATTGAGTGAACATAGTTGATATAGTTATAGTACAGTTATATATATATATATAAAATAAAATAAAGGTGAGTGAATATAGTTGATATTAAATTTTATATATATTATTGATTATTAATTTTGATATTAGATGTTTTTTCTAAAAAAAATTAATTATATCAAGATTGATCTCATTCTTCTCAAAAAATTATAACAAAAAATATTAGTGAAGATAATAATATGTTTTGAGTAAACTATAAAAAATTATATAAAGAAAAAATTAATTAAAAAGGAAAAGAAAGATTGAGTGTGAGAGAGAAATTTAAAAAATTAAAAAAAGAATAAAATAAATAAATATTTTAAAGGTGATTGGTTGAAAAGAAAACATTATGCAGAAAACTCCATTTTTCGAATATGTTAATGTGGCTGAATTTTAAATCGTAAATACTTAATATATATGGTTGATTTATAGAGGAAGATAAAAAAATAACATTTTCTTTTGGTGAGGTTTTCGGTACTCCCGGCTTATTGAATACTCCCACTTTTAGAATTTGATCTTAGCTGTTCATTATAAAATTAAATCTCGACCGTTCGGTATTTTTAATTTTTGAAATTAATTTATTTCATAAAAAAATTTTATTAAGGGTCACTTGACTTAATTTCAATTAATATGTGGCATCGTTAAAGTTTTTTCATGAAAATCACAACATCAGATGTTGAAAAGTTATGATGGATGTAGAACTGATTTCAAATGGAGATTCAAAATAGAATTGGAGAAAGAGTTAAATGACAAGTCTGAATCCTAGAGACAATTTACCATGTCTGCATACTAATGCGACAAGAAACAAATTTAACGATGTCGCATATTAATTGAAATCAAGTCAAGTGGTCTTTAAGGAATTTGTTTAGGAAATCAATTAAACTCGGAAATTAGAAAAAAATACCGAACGGCTGAGATTTAATATCATAATGAACAAATGAGATCAAATTCTAAAAGTGGGATTATTCAATAAGCAGAGAGTACCAAAAAATTTTATTTTATTTTATAACTAATAGTCAATAATGGTAAATCTGAAAATGAAAGAAATAAAAAAATTAATTGAAATAAAAATTATGTATTCATTAATTATCTGAATATTTAATAAAAAAAGATTAAGAATCAGAATCATCATTTCATTTTGAAAGGATTTCCATAATCTCTTCTTAAATTTGTATCCTAATTCTCCCCCTCTTATCTTCTGTTTCTCCTTTTGTTTTGGTAGCTATAATTGGTTGAATCGTGGGGAAGGTTATGGACTTGTATCCAAACGTCCACCGTTTGCAATGGGACTCGGTGTGGCTCCTCCCCTCGACAGAGCTCGTGGGTAAGCAGGATGTGGGTATAAAAAAACCACGGGCCGTTCTTCATGATGAAACGAATGTCCAATGGGTGAGCAAACCCGAACAAGAAACGTCGGTCTTCCAGCACCGAGATCCCTACCCCTTGATCTAGTTGCCATGTGTTTGGTAAACTGTGGCGCATTTGGAGCAGGTTGAGCTCCTCCTTTGATAAGAAGGTCCCAACCACGCAATGCTCACAACTCCATTTTAGCGACAGTGCGATGATGGTCGTGAATTTCCACCACCGAGATCAGTACTGCCGCTGCAACCGAATCGAGAGCAGGGTCGACCACAGTCGCCTTTCCTTGGGGATGCGTTGTTGTCGCTCCGGTTGTCCCCTGAGGAAGCCAGCACCACTGGTCGGGGTTGAGCGTCCCCACGATTCCAGTCTTGGAAGCGAGACCTGACGATCATGATTTATCTTTTAACAATAAGTATTATTTTCGTTCCTCTCTTCATTTGAGTGATGCAAAAGAAAATAAAAAGAAATTATACTTTTTAACCAACATATTAAAAATGACCTATTAATCTAAAATTAAAATAGAAAATCATAAGAAAAAGAGAATGTGGACCACATTTCACATTCCACATTCTCTCTTTCTTTTTATGGTGGCTGAATTAATGAAAATGAATTGTATCTGCTCAATAACTTTAACTGTCCCTGTTTTTCATTTTCTCATACATCTAATACTCAATTTTAATTCTACCTTCAATCCCTGTTTCTTCCCCTCCAAATTTTGGATTGGATTTTCGATCGTCTAACGATCCTTAGTGTGTAAAAGCCATACGATATATGAGACTCTCGTAAGAAAATTGAAGGATGCGGAAAAGTTAACGATGTCTTAATGCTTTCCATCCCGTCATCTCCCACATAACTACTAACTCGACTAAAAAATCTGTTTTGTTTTTATCAATGTGTTGCAATACCAATAATCAATCAAAGAAGATGTGAACCATCAATAAAAATGATGATAAAAAATTTAATTACATTTAAAAAATATCTATGAAATTTTATTAAAATATTCGTATCGAATTTATCATGAACGAATATAGTAAACAAAACATGGATTTAGTTTTTCATAACAGAAAATTATAAGACTGGCTAAAATTAGGATTGTAGCCCTTTCAAATTTTTAGGAGGTCGTACTTTGAAATGGACCGCTGTTTTTTAGCTTGAAATAATTCCCAGTTTTTTTACTTTCGAATTGTGGACAACCTAACAGTTTATCTACTCGAGGTGGCAGAATTTACAAGGGAAAAACAGTAATTGCAAATAACATTAACTTCACATACTATTTCATTTCCCCAAACATCTAATGTAAATTCCAATTCTACCCTTAGTCCATGTCTCTTCACTTCCAATCGTTGGATTAGATTGGATGACGACAGAGAAATGGAAAAATTATAATGCTTTAACATTCCGTCATCTCTCGCCGGTAACTACTAACTAGGCTAAAAGACTATTTTATCCTTGTCAATGTATTAGTTAGATGTATATAATATTAGGTCATCAGCATTTCTTAACTCACATTTCCTTTCGGCCGGAAGTTGGTGTTCGTCGTTCTCAAATTACATTTCTCATCGGCGTTTCACAGTCGATGAAATAACTTTTTCTGGGAAAATCACGAAAACCTGTCCCAGAATCCGACTCCTTCTTTCCTCTTCTCCCCACACCCTTCTTTCGAGCTAATTACTACTTTGTGTGCAGAAGCATCCGTCGTCGGCGGTTAGAAATGGGCGAGATCGTCCCATTCATAGACCTCAACCTCTCTCCGACTCCGGCCGCTCCCAACGGCGGCACCAGCTCAGCTCCTGGTGGTGCTACCGCAGCGACTCCATCATTTATGAAGGTACCCAAAATCGAACCAAAGCTGGAACCACTGGAGGAGAGCCCACTCGAAATCCAGCAGCTCCTTCAAGAGCAACCGGACTCTTACTTCCAAGACTCAATCCCTTTGAACTTCTACTCCGATTCCCAAAGTACAACTCCATCTCAATCCGCCCTTGTCCCCGCCGCAGACAATAATGTCTATTCCGAGTACTGCCGAATCTCGGAGCTCTTCCGGACAGCTTTTGCCAAACGGGTAGAGGAGGAGCAACAGCAGCAGCAGCAGCAGCAGAATCAACAGTACGGAGACGCCTCGGCTCCGGACCCAGACGCTCAAGCGATTGTGCCCATCAACACTGATAACCAGGTGACTTCCACTCCGCCCCCCAAGGTTCAGCGGAAGTACCCGAAGCGATCATCGGAGCTTGTCCGGGTCACGGACCTTCAGATTGAGGATAAGAGGTATTTCAGGGACCTGGTCCGGAGCACTCGTTTGGTGTTCGACTCGTTTCGAATATACGCTGTGGAGGCGGAAGCGAAGCGTCGAAACGCATTGGCAGCCTTGTTCAGAAAGCCTCGTGGGGATCTACTGGCTGCGTCCGTTATGAGGGACCGTGATCTTTGGATCAATCGTGATAAGCGAATTGTGGGTTCTATTCCTGGTATCGAGATCGGAGATGTCTTTTTCTTCAGGATGGAATTGTGTGTGCTTGGGGTTCATGGCCAACCTCAGGCTGGAATTGACTACCTCCCTGGGAGCCAAAGCTCAAATGGGCAGCCAATTGCTACGGGTATTATTGTTTCTGGTGGCTACGAGGACGATGAGGACGCTGGAGATGAGATAACTTATACTGGGCATGGAGGCCAGGATAAGTTTGGGAAGCATTGTGTTAATCAAAAGCTTGAAGGTGGTAACTTAGCGATGGAGAGGAGCATGCATTATGGAATTGAAGTAAGGGTTGTTAGAGGGTTTAAGTATGAAGGGAGTATTAGTAGCAAGATTTATGTCTATGATGGTTTATACAGGATTTACCAGTACTGGTTTGATATAGGTAAATCTGGTTTTGGTGTCTATAAGTTTAAGCTGTCTAGGATACAAGGACAGGAGCAAATGGGTAGTGCCATCCTAAAATTTGCTGGGAGTTTGCGGACTAAGCCATTGAGCGTGAGGCCAACTGGGTATTTACGAGCTGATCTCTCAAAAGGATTAGAACATATGCCTGTCATGGTGTTCAACGATATCGATAACTTTGGCGATCCTGTTTATCATGACTATCTTGCGAAGACTGTCTTTCCTCCTCACTTGTGTAACCCTGGAAGTAGTGGAACTGGTTGCGAATGTGTTTCGGGTTGCGTGGATGGCTGTTTTTGCGCAATGAAGAATGGTGGTGAGTTGGCTTATGATCAATATGGATTCCTGATAAGGGGAAAGCCCTTGATATTTGAATGTGGACTCTTTTGTAAATGTCCACCAAGTTGCCGTAACCGTGTAAGTCAGAGGGGGTTGAGATACCGAATGGAAATCTTTAGGTCCATGCAAACTGGTTGGGGAGTTAGGTCACTGGATTTGATACATGCTGGTTCGTTTATATGCGAGTATGCTGGTGTTGCGCTCACGAGAGAGCAAGCTGAGATTTTTGCAATGAATGGTGATACATTGATTTATCCCAGTCGGTTTACAAGTAGATGGGCAGAATGGGGAGACTTATCTCGGATATATCCCGATTATGTGCGCCCAACATATCCCTCTCTTCCGCCTTTGGATTTTGCAATGGATGTATCTAGAATGAGGAATGTTGCTTGTTACATGAGCCATAGCACTGCTCCTAATGCGATGGTGCAGTTTGTACTGTATGATCATAACAATCTGATGTTCCCCCACCTTATGATATTTGCTATTGAGAACATTCCTCCTTTGCGGGAGATAAGTCTCGACTATGGGATAGCAGATGATGCAACCGCTAAGCTTGCCATTTGCAATTGAAACTTGCAGCTGATGTTCTATGTTTTGAAGCAGCTACTTATGCGGACGAGTCGTTCAGGTACACTAATATTTGCAATTGATTTCCCTAATCTTTGCAAGTGATATGTTGTAACAACAATGAGAGAACTGTCAGCTAGTGCCTGCTTTGTTGTTGTCCTTGTTTAGCAGTATGATCTGTTAGTCCTTCATATCACCAGATAATCCATACAAGTTTGGATTTTGACAGTGTTTCTTTGGCATTGAGGACCATCTTTTACTTTTTGCTTGACCAACTATCTTAGTTTCTCTCTTTCTGAGTTATGTAAAAACTTCTCTGTTCTATATGTGTTTGGTACAGTTTTATTTTGTTGTCTAAATGCTGCACAGGGTGATACTTCATCTAATTTTTAGCTCTTCGTTTACGTTTTAAGCATGTTGATATCTGAGTTGAATTCACTGAAATTTGGCAAATTTTGTTCCTCGGTCATTGATTGACTATGTACTTGCCCGGCTGGTTTGGCTTAAGGCTTCTATTTCTTGATAGAAGTAGGAATTAAGTGTATGTTTCTACAGCACTTTCTTTTATTTCATGAACAGTCTCCTCAGTAAGACTTCTACCATAAATAGGAGTCCTTAACAAGGTAGTTTCTTCCTATACAAGAAACCAATATAATTAATATATCCTAATAATATTAAGTCTACCTAATTAGGATTTATTTTTACACTTCCTGTCAAGCTGAATCGTATAAATGTTGAACATGCCCAGCTTATTTATCAATTCTTCAAAGGTAAACCTTCCTAGCGACTTGGTGAAGACGTTTGCCACTTGCTGATTAGTTGGTACATAATCCAGACGGATAACTCCACTTGTGATCTTTTTTTATATAAAGTGTCGATCCAGTTCAACATGCTTAATTCTGTCATGGTGAACTGGGTTACGAACGATGCTGATGGCAGATTTGCTATCACACAGTACTTGTATAGGAGTTGGAGGAAGCATTTTCAACTCATTGAGAATACGTTGTAGCCAAATTCCTTCTTTAATTCCAGCTGTCAAACCACGATACTCAGCTTCAACACTGTTGAGTGACACCACATCTTGTTTCTTACTTCTCTATGTTATAAGAATCCCTCGTACATAGGTTCCATAATTAGTAGTTGATCTCCGCTCAGTTAATTCACTTGTCTAGCTTGAATCAGTATGTATAGTGACTCCTATGTACTCATGTTTCTTGAAGAATAACCCATGCTTAGAAGAGAACTTCAAGTACTTCAATATCCGGTAAACCATTTCCATGTGTTCCTCGTTGGGATCATGCATGTGTTGACTTACAATCCCAACTGAGTATGAGATGTCTGGACGAATATAAGTTAGATAAATAAGTTTACCAACTGAACGTTGATAAACATCTTTATTTACAGGCAACATCTTTATCATGACTAATTCTTTTATTGAGTTCCATAGGAGTGTTCATAGATTTACTATCAAGCATTTCAATTTTCTTTAAAAGATCCACAACATATTTTCTTTAAGATAGGAAAATATCTTTTTCAGATCTTGCAACTTCCATGCCTAGAAAATATCGTAGATTTTCAAGGTCTTTGATGTCAAATTCTATGTCCAATCTCTACTTCAAGCGAGTTATTTCTTAAGTATCATTACCTGTGATGATAATATCATCCACGTACACAATCAAGATTGCAATTTTCTTTGCATCTGAGTGTCTTACAAATATTGTATGATCAGACTAACACTGAGTGTACCCTGTTGATTTTACAGCCTTAATAAACCTTTCGAACTAAGCTCGAGGTGACTGTTTTAAGCCATTCAATGCTTTCTTCAACTTACAAACTTTTCCAGTAGAAGGGACCCCTGGAGGGGGTTTCATGTATACTTCTTCAAGGAGTTCACCATTCAAGAAGACGTTCTTCACGTCGAGTTGATGTAAATCTCAGTCGAGGTTTGCAGCAAGACTGAGAATCACTCCAATGGTATTAAGCTTAGCAACTGGTATGAATGTTTCTTCATAATCTATACCATAGGTTTGTGTGAAGCCCCGAGAAGCCTTGAGCTACCAAACGAGCTTTGAATCGTTCAATAGTCCCAGCTGATTTGTACTTAACAGCAAATACCCGCCGGCAGTCAACAATATGTTTATTTTGAGGGAGGAAAACTAAATTCCAAGTCTGATTTTCGTAAAGAGCACGCAATTCCTCTCTAACAGCCTTCTCCCACCTTGGATCGAGTAAGGCTTCTTCTATATTTCGAGGAATTGTAACTCCATCTAGAGCAGTAATAAAGGCTTGATAACTCGAACTCAATTCTTCATATAAAATCTGATTCCCAGTGGGATATTTAGTGCAGCTTCTAACCCCTTTGCGGATGGCAATGGGAACATCTAGATCAGTATCGACTCCAGGAGAAGATGGAGTCTCTTCAGTCACAATAATAGGTGCTTCTAGTTCATCGGTAGTAGTCTTTGGGTTTCTGTCTCCGAGTATACACTAGAAGATCAGGTCTAGTTTGAACAGGTTCGTCTTGTTGTGGTGGGTCTGGGTCCAGCTCGGGCTCTTCATCCTGCTCTGGGTCCAGATCAGGTCTAGTTTTCACCGATCTTTTGTACCATAGTTGATATCAACCATCCTCGAACCAGGTTGTCTTCGTTATCCCACTGCTCATACTTACGATCGGTTGATGTTGGCTTCGTTGTTGTGCCGAGAATGTAACCAAACTCACCACGTCCTGATGAAGATCCGAACTGATCAGGACCAGTGTAGATAATTTGAACCATCCAGTCTGCAGATCACATCCTGGTCAGGGTAGGAGAAATCTGAATTTGATTAAGGCGGAACGGCTGAGTTGGGGTTGCCGTTGTCGTTGTTAGGCAACAATAGAGCTGTTGTCAACCATGGTTGAAATAAATTTAGGGTTTTAGATTTGCGGAAGCATGTATCAGGATGAGACTCTGATACCATATTATAAACTAGAAAGATATTAGAGAGACAAAAAGATTGATAATTATTATTAGGGCTCTAATGGCCGATAGGGATATTAACAAGGTAGTTTCTTCTTATACAAGAAACCAATATAATTAATATATCCTAATCTACCTAATTAGGATTTATTTCTACAGTATTCAACCCTATTCAATGCACAGAAATCCTAATCTCAATATGGTGATATAGGGTTGCTCACCATCTTGTACGACTCTGAACATCTCCGTTCACATGAGCCTGAATGTGGTTCTAGTAGGTCTTTTCTTGGTTGAAGTGTTCAATTACACTGGTTTGATGCGTGTGTTCCAGAAATAATTTCTTGTTAATGGAATGAACCACCATACTCTTACTCTTTAGTCGTGTTAATTATGTTTGGAGATTGAGTTGAGTTGGTAACGCAGTGGTGCTTCTTGTAGAGTCCTTTAGTTTCTCGTAAAATATCTTGATTGTTACTCACATTTTGTTACCAGACGTAGTGCATTCCTGTGAGTATCAAGTGTTCTAGACGAGTTCCTATATTGATATTCGATGCCAGTTGTTCTCATTTTTGTAAACTTATTGTGCAGGTTGGAAATGGTTGGGGTGTCTTACTGCGGATTCTGTCACTGTTTCTTGCAGCAGCAACAAGTGTTTTTGTGGTCTTGAGACATTTTGCCTAGTAACTTTCTTTTGGCCTCAAGACTGTTACAACATTCCGAGGTTTTTCAAAGTATCGTCCGGAATCCAAGAGAAACAAGACACTGTGACGTCGCTAACCGACTCTTTAGACATGTGATTAACTGCCTTCTGCAAACATAGGATGGATTCTGGTACTAATTGTTTTTCTTATGAAGTTGAAATAGCAGTGGCTAGTTAGAAGTTGGTATAAGCCTTGTTTGTATGTAATAGTACTCTGTGGTATCTGGAATCCATGTACATCGGTTTTTCTATACAAATATCAGCAACCCAATGGGCTATTTTCTCCTCCCGGCAACCCCGCAACTAATGATCTTATAACCTTCATTTTAAGATGAGCAAAGTTGAAAGCGTTATGCTGCGAATGCAACTATTTGATACATAATAATGTTCAATGCAACTTTGACAGTAACACTGCTCTTTTTTTTGTTCCGTATACAACTTCAGTAGTGATATAAACTATCATGTACAAAGTAAAGTTTCTTGGAACAGCTTCCAGACTGGAGAGGTAGCAGCTCTAAACTTGAGAGGTGACAGTACCATTTTTCTCCATTTCCCGCTGTCTTGCTCGCTCGATCTTCCTCTTCCGCCATTCTTCTAAAGCTGTGACACTTGCAGACATGTTAGAGACGTACTACAGGAGTAATCAGCTATGACTTCAAAATTAAAGAGAGCATTGCAAATTAGCTTTTTGGTCTGTCTTCCTTGCAAGTGTCTAGTTTGCAGAAAAATGCAATGAATGTGCATGTTGTTGTATCGAGAACATCATGCTCTCGTGAAGATCATTGTCTTTGCTCGTACAGAGAAGCAACATAACATCGCTGCTCCAGAGCTACCTTTCTAATCGGATGCACATGAAATCCAAAAAAAAAGTTGAAACTAAAAGGGGTCACCTTTCGTGCTAGCAGCGTCATTGAGAGTGCGGAGATCCTTTAGCCTTTTCGAAAGATCAACAGCTGCTGTTTGTGTCGTGGTCTCTCTCTGCTGAACTGTTTGAGGTTTTGCAAAAGATTCTTGCTGAATTTCTTTCACCTGAATGTGCAGGAATATTTAAAAACTTGGAGGAAAGCAGCAGCAAAGCAAGAGAATGAGCTATAGATTAGAGCCACCTCTTCAAGATAGTATCATGGTTCTGTTTATTGAATATCTTTTATATGACCTAATCGAGCATAGCATCTAATTTCTACTTGATAAAGTCGCATACAGTAATGCATGAAGTAAAATAGCACATTCAGAAGTTTCACATATCAGCAACACCGACATACCCTTCTTATAAGGTCCCAAGGTTGCATGGCAAGGCGGATCTCTTCAGATTCCTTGATGTATCTTAGTTGAACTGCATTTCAAATAATTTCCCAACATTAAATGATAAGTAATAACAGTTCCAAGTGGTAAAGACAGCAAGCATAGGAAATACATCTGTACAGTCCTGGACACCAGCAGTGCTAAAAATGAACTTCAAAACTCACAACAGTCACATAACAGAAGAAGGATCACACAGACACAACAACATCAAAATCCAAACCATGACACTAGCTATAGCTGAGTAATTTTAGTGAGATTACCGCATTGTTAAAGTATATGACATATCCATGGACTCAATGTGATGGCTAATAATCGAGCATGGTAGACTAACTCCAACAAGAGATGTTTGATTAAGTTGATTGTAATATCTACAAATCTTATGCCGAAGCTGAAAGCCGTAAACTATCAGCCCAAGTAGAATACTACACAAGTATGTATTTTGCCATCATCGTTGATCAGGGTTTTATTATATAGCAAGCACTATTGACTTGTAATAAGAAAAAAAATCGTCGACTCAACATTTAGTGGATGAAGAACTACGAAAAAAGTACAAAACTGGTTAGAAGATTTGTGAGAAAGACACAAATGCAGCCACAAAAGGCTGAGCTTCAAAATAACGGGAAGACAACTGAAGTTGAAATTTGAGATTGACTCGCACTTTCAACATACATATTCTGCAGGGAATATATCTAATAGTGGAAATCCCTGGTTTCATACTCAAATCCCCAGCTAAAGATGAGTAGAAAAAAAGCTCCCAAAGTCGACACAAGCAACAGTAATCTACCTAATTTAAAATTTACAGAGGAGCGCAGACAGAGGATATCAACAACAATGACAATCTCGAAAATGTCGAATCGGTAACCTAATTGATCATGTCAGAAAGAAGGCTGACCCAGTAGAAATGAAAATTCATCGGAACATCCGATGCCCAAAGAAGATTGAGAAAGGGACCTGGAGCGAATTGGTTAGAAGAAGAGGATCGGATGCGGGGAGAAGCACCGTAGAGAAAGCCCTGTAGCAAGAAAAGGACAGTGACGACATTAAGCACAGTGAGTAAGATGGTGGCGCTCTTAAACGATAATCTCGTCCGCCATGGCTGCTGTATATCCATCTCTCTCTCTCTCTCTGGAAAGTAGGAAATGAAAAATTCAACAATCAATCAAGCAGTGAAATTGGCGTCGGCAAAAGTGGGGGAATTATTGGCGTCAAAATCGATTTTTTCCGTAGTTTGGTGGGTCGGGCCGGGTCCCTTCCCAGTTCCCTCCACCCAACTGTGACTCTTGTTTTTGTTTTTACGAACCCATCCTGCGTGCAGAGTTGAGTGCTATTCGAGACTGTATGATTTGGGTCTAATTGTTGGAGAATAATTAAGTGGAAGTTGAGACCGATTTGTTACTGGCGGTTCTGCTTATCAACTCAGATGACACTACGGATCACCCCTTGGAACCCCTGTTAGGCGACATTCGGCTTCTTCGATCACACGGTTGGACTGGTAAAATCAAGCATGTTCGCGGAGAGGCAAACTTCGCAGTGGACGTTGTAGCCAAAATGGGACATTCTGCTCAGCATGGGGAAATTTGGATCCCATCTTCCCCACCTGGTGTTAGTGGCATTATTGAGGATGGTGGCAAGGGAGACAATATCGTAGGGGCCGACCATTCTGGTACAGGAGAACGAGAAGATGGCAATTGAGTCTGAATTGTTTTAACTCTGCATTTGTTTCATTCCATTTTCATACCAAAAAATGAAATTATAAAATTCTCCTTCTATGAGACGAATTTTTAAGAGAGGGAAAAGTCGATAAGTTTGCGAGAAGTCAGCCATGTAAGTATTACTCTCGTCCAAGTACATTTAGCTTTGAAGTTCTGACGAAATCCGGTATATTAGTGTTGGTGTAATTGCACCTACACGAGGTGCAATACGAGGAATTCTCAATTTCATCCGTCAAATTTGATGTGAAGAGAGCATAATGAGGGAAGGGATGATGACGAAGTGAAGAAGAATGCATTATCAATTTAGAGGAATTGACCAAGTCAGACATGGATCCTTTTACAAATAACATCGTGAAATCAAAAACTGAAAGAAAGAAAGAAAGAGAGAAGGGTTAAGGCAGGCTAGCCAAATAACCAAATTTAGCAGAGTCTGGTTTCTTTCTGTTGATGAAATTCACCTGCAATTTGCTAACTTCCCTCTCCTTTCTCCATTTCTAAATCTAGTGTGGGGGTGGGGGGGAGAAACAGAAAACCCCCAACACAAAAATTGCAGAAACAAAAAAGCAAAAACAAAAGGGACAAGAAATCAGCTCTCTAACCTGTTGTTGGATTTATAATAGGTATCAGAGCAGCTCTGTTGTATTTCAATACCAAACAAAGAACAGAAAAGGTGTTAAGTAACCCTCTTTCCCTGCCTCGCCCTTTTGACACAATTGGGGAGGGTTTGATGGTGGGAGATTGAAGGGGAACAAATCATTACAAACAAAATGGGTAGCGACGTAGCGATGAGGAAAGTTATGGTGGTTGTTGACCCCAGCAGGGAAGCTGCAGGGGCTCTTCAGTACGCTCTTTCTCACGTTGTCACCGAGAAAGACGAGCTCATCTTGGTCCACATCGAGACCCAGAACTCATGGAAGAACACCTTCTCGTTTTCCTTCCTCCGCCGCTCCGGCATCTCCATCCCTGCCCTCAACAATAGCAATGGCAATAACAACAGCAGCAACAACAACAATAATATTAATAACCAGTCCTCAGCAGCAACGGGAGCTGATGGAATGGCTGAAGGGGAGGTTGATTTCTTGGAAGCAATGAAGCAGCTTTGTGAGGTGGCTAGGCCGAGGGTGAGGGTGAAGGTTGAGAGGGTGCAGATGGGAGCTAAAGACAAGGCAAGCGTCATCCTTTTCAAGAGCACCTCCATGGCTGTTGATCATCTCATCATTGGCCAGAAGAAGAGCCTCTCCAGTGTCTTGTTAGGGTCTGCATTCATTTAATCCTTAGCTCCTGAAAATCACAGATCCTGACTTTGAATGAAACCTGATTCCATTTCAATTTTTTTTCCAGGAACACCAAATACAAGAAACCAGGAGGGTTAGGGCCAAAGTCGTTGGACACTGCAGAGTATTTGATCGAGTACAGCAAGTGTAATTGTGTTGGAGTCCAGAAAAAGGGGCAAACTGGAGGTTATCTTCTCAATACAAAGACCCAGAAGAATTTCTGGCTTCTCGCTTAACAAATCATATCATCCAATCCATCTCTCTACTGCATCCATCCAATCACAATATGTTTTTCTCTTTTCATTTTTGAGGCATTCAATCTTCAATTTCATGATTGGTTTGTTGTTGAAGTTTATTTTTCCTTAAAATCCTTTATCATCCATGTTCATGTTTCTCATCTCACTCAATGAGAGTAAACATCATCGCCACCCCCTCTCCTGATAGTAGGATGATGTCAGAGAATCATTCATTTTTTAGTTGATTCTCCGACTTTGTTCTAATCTTTACAGCTATCGAAGAAAATAAAAGGTTGTCTCTATTTCAACTGCAAAAGGAAGTCAACAGAAGGCTACCAGATAGGGAGAAAAAAAAGTACCAGCATCTGTTCTCTATTATTTAATATAATTCATTTTCCTTGTTTAGCAAGGATTTCGCCAGATATTTGAACTGTTGACATTCAGTTATATCTAAATCTTAACATATCACCTTAATGGTTGGTGCGGGAAGAAGAAAATAAAAACAAGCTATAAACAAAGAAGCTCTGAGAGAAGGCAAAAGGACACAACCGTGAGAGAGGGAGGTCTACAGCTCGTCGTGCATGGGCTGCTTAAGCAGTGCCTGCATTTGCGCATCTGGATTTTTGTGCGTTTGAGCTAGATTTTTTAGACCATCTTCAACTGCTTCACGTCTGAAGTCCCCTTTCCCAGCCATGCCAGCCCTAATTGCAGCAGTCACCGTTCTCTGTAGCCTAAGTATGCCGACACGCTTGGACACCACATACAGAACAGCACAAGAGAACAAGATAAACCCAACTGCAATTATCACCCTGTTCAGGCCACACACAAAAAAAGTCATCCAGGAAATGTTAGTTCTAGTAAAAGAAACGACTGTCATCTATGAATTGGATGATCGACTACCCCATCTTACCTGTCAATAACATCCTGTCTTTGCATTGTGGATAATAGGTTTCGTGTTCGCATCAACAATGATCGATGACCCTTATATTCACTTTCAGCCTTTCTTAATACCCCCGTTGATTCGTCTGCAAAACTCATATGGAATCAGTCAGATAGGGTATGCCAGGATGGACAGAAAAGAGACCTTCAGATATTCAGATACTTCCTATTGCATTTATGCATTCTAAATGAGGCCTGAGCTGCATGAAGCATTGGCATTAAGCATGATGTACCACAAAGAATTTAATTCCAAAACTATAGTTCATGCAGGGATAAATAACGGCTTGACGTGAAACTAAGAATACTTGGAGTGCAGCTGGTTTGACATGGATTAGAAGTTACAACTAGGACATAACCATGGCTAACTACAATAAATGACCATCTAAAACAGATACTTTTAATTGCTACATTGCTTGTGCAAAGAGTTACAAATCAACTGCAGATACATCTCAAGCCAAACGAAGCAAAAACAACAAGAACTAAAGAATCAAGCAAGCAAACAAACACATACCGAAAGTCATAAGTGTGTTAGCACTCCTTTCCACTTCCTGAAACAAGTAATAATAAAGAATATCAGGGGGCAAAAGAAAGCCACAAAAACCAAATCTTTTCATCATACTGAAGAAACATGTGATGAAGGAAAAGGCATCTAACCTGAACCATCAGCTGTCGAGTACGTCTGAGGCTCTCTGTGATGCTTTCTGCTGCAGATGTCATCCCAGCCTTCGTCCTGGATTAATTGCGTGCTTTGTATTACCAAATTGTATGAAGTAGATGAAAATACAAATAAACAAAGAGGAAAGTTCATCAATCAAGGTGTCTGCTTCTAGAGTGGAAATACTTACTGAAGATTTCTCCTGCGAACTGTGGATTCTTCCCCGCCTCCTAAAAGCAGTTCTCTCTGATAACACCAATGATCCAGTTATGGTGGTTATGTATAGACATTCTAACTCCCTCTTGATATGGAAACAACCAAGAAACGAAATCCAACAGGCCAACCATGGATCATTCTCTCAAGCAAAATGAGTAACAAAGATACAGTACCTCTTCCTGTGCAGCCTTCCTCATATTAGCCTTAGCTTGCAAATTAGCGTTCCTCAAACTCAGCCTCAAACTGTGTAAGAAAATCAGAAAGATTCAAACCACTTGGAGACATGTGGGATAAAAAACCAAATCGAGAGCAAAGTTGGGCACCTGTGAGACTGTTTCTTCCAGGATTCGAACAGCGACTGTGTCGATTTAACTTGATCATCAGTGGGCAACTGGGGAGCCAAGAGATCAAGCTTGAATTCCAGCGATTGGAGGAGAGCTAATCCATCTTGCGCAAGACCATTCAATCTGGGAAGGGAATTCTTTCCCTGTCCATCACCATCATCTCTGGATTTGCCGTACTCTTGAATCGATTTAATGTGGACTTGCGTGGAATCATACGCTTCGTCCCATTCCTGCTTCGCCCTCTCTACTGCTTCCACCACCTCGTCCATTACAGCAAAATCCAATCAAGGCTCAGCTCGTCTGTGTTTGGTTTCCAGGAAACCGTGAGGAAAAAGGAAAAAATTAAGAATCCTCGAGACGGAAATCGGTCGGTCAGTTTGGATCTTCCCGGCTGGTGAATGGCTATGGTTTTAACCCAACCCAACTCTTTTCAACGAACCGAACCAAGCCCAACCAAACCAATGACTATACTCAAGCATGAATCATGATGCTGGAGGCTTCTGTTGCTTGGCTGAACAACTCACTAGTTTGGTGAACAAATTTGTTTGTATTGTGTGCCAGCATCCATGTAGGTTGGCTACAGTTCATAGTAAACACAATCACTTCACCTCCATAATTCGTGGCAACCCTGCTACAGTTCCGAGAGGTGGTCGGGAGAGATTGTCCCGATAAATTGTGGGCTGTTGGATCATGTTATTTTTGAATTAACTGTTATCCAATTGCTGAAAATGAATTAAATGAATTGATTTGAATGGGGTAGTTTTGTAAAAAAAATTGGAAAAAATCACATTAGTGTGGTCATTGTACGAGCACGTTATGTTGCTAATACGATCATTTTACGAGATCGTTATGTCATTGTTACGTCCACCTTACGAGTAGTTGAATTCATCATCGTCATATCCTGTTTACCACTCTTTTATATTGGTTACAATTTACAAGTTTGTTGGATGACTGTTGATATGGTGAGTTTTTCGATATTCCCAGCATACCAGTATTCCTATATATGAAAAACGATCTAGACCGTCCATTTATGGGCTTGAATCTGAGCCGTTAAAAAACATTTTTTAAAAAAATAATTTAATTTAAAATTTTAAAATCTTATTTACCATTTGACTTAATTCGAAATTAATATTAGATCATGTTTATTTTTATCTTTCAATTTTGATATTCAATATTAATTTATTTACATATGAACATCTAAATATTAACATTATAAGAATTTAATCACTAAACCCGGTTATTTCTTCACTCCATTCTTGATGCTACAAAAGAATACTCATCTTGATGCATTCATAGCAACATCAACCATCCATGTGCAGCATCTCCAAAAGTTGTTTCATTCTACCAAACTCAAGGTGTGACTTGTCCCCAAACACATCACTCCTCCAAGCACAATTCTAATATGTCCATAATTTTTTATAAAATCCTCAACTCATAGTCTACATACCATTCCTGAATGTTATATTTTTTGGGTTTAATGTGGTCGATTTTAATATATTGTATTCAATTTTTGCCAAAAAAACTCGAATTTTTATGCGAGTATTATGACCGTTTTATGAAATATAATATTTATATAACACCTGTTAAACGTCTTTAGATACATGAAACACATACATTCCATACAAGTTAATTACAATATGCTAATGGTTGCATCAAGGCAACTAAGTAAGGTGAGTAATTAGTTTGTCACAAGATAATCTTCTAAAAAAAGAACAAGGTGATTAGGTGATTCCCAGTGTGTTAGCATGTAGTGTTGGCTTTCGGTTTTGTCAAAGTCAGGTTGGTTATGTGGTTTCGGCCGTTGGGTCACATCTAGTGTCGTTTTATAGGCTTGTGACTTTGTGATGGTTGTGAGGATGTGAAAAGAATGAGGATGCGAAGTACGGTAACTAATAGGGTTAATTACGTTCGTGTCAACAATCTATATGTTTGTTAGTTTTATCACTACAAAACATATGAAATAATTCAGGACAAGAACACATAAAAGTATAACACGAATAACCTATGGAATCATTCATAACATGAATAATATGAATTTTCATATGAATAACACAAACTTCCGTATGAACTGCAAATTCAAATGCTTGTACACTTCATCGATACTTTTGTATGGATAATACGAACTTTGCATATATAGGTTCATACGTTCAAAACTTACGCTCGCATGTATAACAAGAACTTTTGTATGCACAAATACAAACTTTCGGATGAATACAAAACACAAAAATATTTTGGTGTAAAAATTAATGAAATTGGATTTAAGATAAAATACTTCAGTGAGTTTGATTGAAAACTATGAGAGAGAATATTAAAAAGTGAAAAGTACCAGTCAAATCATCTACCTCTCTCTTCTCCAAATGCATACCCATAATACGTCTGCGCGTATGCTTCTTCGCGTCGTATCCCGACCCAATTAGATGGCCAATTATGATTGGCTTGAGCTGGACTTCGGCCACTAAAACCTTATGCAGCTGAATTTTTATGCTTTCCTTGGCTCGTTCTAAGATTTTGCTTGCGTAAAATAGAAATTGTTTCGATTATTGAATATCTTTTTTCCTTGCAATAATCAAATGATAAAGAAAGAGAAAATTTAAAAGATAGACCACCATGACTTGAACTAAAGTGATTTGTGTATCTACTTCAATGATACTATTGTTTCGTATTATTAGGGGAGAGGATTCGGGGAAAATATAAACTTCTTTTCTAATTCTTCTTTGGCTCTTTCGCAGGTGCCGGGTAAAGGTCAGATGATCGGACGTATAATTGCTTCATAATCTTTCAAGTAATCCAACCCCGGGATCTTCACCTAATCATTTGAAAATAATCCTTAGATGCACTCATATATTGATCCAAATTCCACCACTATCCTTAGCTTAAAAATCTATTGAAATTGTTTGTTACTTCTTTTTTACTTTTATAAAAAAATCGAGTCAAGCCTATTTTTTCTATCAAATAAAATTTTGAGTATTTTTTTAATCGAACAGAAAATTAAAACCTAGCAAAGTGGTTTTGAGAAATAAATGTTCAAGAAACAAAAATTTTGAGCACTTCCCAAGGTGATGAAGGTATCAAAGGATATAAGCTCATATATTCCTTAATCTATCGAAGATAACAGAGAATATAATTACAAAATTGCCTTCAACCCAGAGGAAGGCTGTACTGCGACATTCCCGACAGCAAAAGATGCACCCAATATGCAACACGACAACTATTCCAACTTCCTCCCAGACTATAACACCAAAATGTATATTTACTTGTGAAACCAGGAAGTGCCCTGTTAGAATTAGGAGGACTAGTAACTTTCAAAAGTTGACAAATGGGACATCAGTGAACTAAGGAACAATCACTTTCTAATGACAGATTGCTTGTGCCGAAATTCCGATGTTTACCATCTGCAACATTTGAAAGCTGGAAACCTCTGCTAGGGAGCTGGTTGATGAGAAGTGTCTCAAGCTGGCAGGCAATGCTCTTTCCTGGTACTATCAAGTAAAGAAAAGAGGCATTCTGCAGCCCTTCCTTTGCACGGTGGGCTCGGACTCTGCCTTCTAGATCATCTGTCTGTTTGCCAGAATCACCAGAGAAAAACTTATTAGGATTCTGCAGCATGAATATGAGAGTGAATGAAAAAGCAACGGGGAGCTCAAAAACAAAATTACCACTCCAACGTATAGTTTCTTGTCCGGTCTCAACATTACGTATACTGCTGAAGCACCAATTGTAGATGGTGGTGGCTGTTGCCTAGCATCAATGGCTACACAATGCACCACTTGGACATCCAAAATGTCCCTCTGCTTGTACAGCTCAATCAGCCTCCTCTGGCATATTATCGTGACGGCACTCTCAACATCTTTGCGGTTTGATAATCTGTTTTTTCTAGTTGAATCAATATCATGATCAAGATTTCCTGTTTCAGCTCCATTAGAAGAAGGATGGGCTTCATCGGAATCGTTAGCTTCTCCACCGCAAGAAAATTGTCCTGGCTTTGTATCCTTTGCTGAATGCCCATCTATACGATAAGCCGACAAGTACAAGCTTTCTGCTCTTTGGAGTACAGAGTTGGGGATTCCTTCGTTCTTGGCTGTTTCAAAAGCTAGGCTCTCCCTACATATGCCATCTATCAGCCTCCAGGTTGGTTTTGGTTGCCCATCAATGTATTCAGTTCCCATTGCTTTATGAACAGTGTTCTTGGTATTCAGTGGCAAAACAAATATTCCATGGAGATGAGTAGAAATAATACCCAAACAGCCAATTTTATCAAGTCTCTCAACAATGCTTCCAGCAATGCATGTTCCCTTGGCTGTTTCAGTCCCTCGGCATATTTCATCCACGAGGACAAGGCTTCTTGATGTCGATCCACTCAGAATAGAGCGGATTTCTGACATTTCTACCTGAAACAGTATGATCCAAGTCACACATTTTGGCTGGACTAACCAAATGATCACTGATTCAACAAGTATCGTATAGTATGTGTGGTATTTTAAAGACATGATCCAATCCAGCACAGGGAATAATATCCCAGCATACCTGAAATGAACTTTTCCCATCTGCAGGACTGTCGTATGATTTCATGTGCAGCATAATAGCATCAAACTGAGGAATCACGGCTGATTCTGCAGGCACCATAAATCCACATATACCAAGTAAAGCAGAAGCACAAATTGATCGAAGCAAGCTGGATTTACCACCACCATTTGGTCCTGTCAACAGAAACAGCGACTGCATGTCTACTGTGTTGTATACAGCACCACCTTCTGCCACATCGAACCAGTATGGAGTTAAGCCAATCAACTTCATGTGATGTGTTTGTGCTCCTTCCGAAGAAATCATAGCCTGTTTGCAAAAACAATATGGAATGCCCCAAACAAGTCATGATTGAACAATACATGTGGGATGTAATAACATATCAAAAAAATTATCCCAAGAAAATATTGCATGAAATTGTGACAGAACAGAACATTTAGAAGAGTAACATATCTGCAAATTCTAAATTTCAGAGCTTCATTACCGTAAATAATCTTACAAGAAGTCAGAACTAATTACGAGTACAGTTTCACAAGCAAGAGAGTAATACAATAAAAAAATGGATCTGATTACCTTAGGATTATCAAACCTAACAAGAGACGGAAAGGCCCATTTCCTACGCCTCCCTTCACTGTAATTGACCAATGAAGAAGACTTAGGAAATCGTTGGAGAAATACAGTAATGAATATCAGACCATAGTTTAAATTCTGATACATTCAAAGAAAAAAACATTCAACCATTTTCAAAACAAATGCTTAAACTAGGTCATTCTTCAAAGTCTCCAACCTCACATGAGCAAACAATGCCTTTGCAATAACAAGTAACATTGAAGCAAAGACAAGGACGTTGATCTTTGTTTGCAACTCGGCAGAAAGTCCCCTGAGCAACTCCAAGACCTTTGATTTAGCCTTCTCACCTGCTTCGTGGTACCTGAAATGATGAGTCATGTAATTAACCAAACGGTTACTGTCGAAGATGTGAACACATTCAAAGCAAACATATAGGTTCTAATACGGTGTCCAGCGAAATAACATACTTTGCTAAAGCATCTTCCACTTTCATAGTAGTAAACCATTCATCACCAACTTTTCTGCCTTTCGAATCTATAGCAGATTTAAGCTGTTTGATCTGCTCTTCTCCTGGAGTACCAGCCCATACGGCTGGTGCAAACCTTTTTCCCTTAAACCAAACAGATCCATGTTCTCGAGCATATAGTATTTCACCCTTTGGTCCACCAAAGGGGGCAGTTGTTGCTTTAATTCTTGATATGATTGGAATGAAATCTTCATTGACCTACATGAATGTTGAGACTTAAATAGCATCTCATGAGGTGATGCAAACATAAAGGAGAAGGCGGCCAAATGACTTACTGCCAATGACAAGGCCTCAGCTGCCATTTCTACTTCTGCAAATTCCTCATGTATGTGAACTCTCTTTACACGTCCTTTCCAACAAGATTCCATTTCTTCAAAGAATTCACATGGAATGACAGAAGAGCTGCTTATTTTGGAGTCATTCTCTCCATCAAGAGATATCATTTCGCAAATTCTACCAGAAACCAGTTTGCATTCATTAACCTGGACATAACCAGGCAAAGCAGATATTTAGAAACAGCACATTCTGGTGACAGCAAACTTTAGTTCTGTCTTTATCAAAAAACTTCAATTCTGTCAAATGATGAGTATGCTATCAATTGAAAAGAACGGACATTGTTTCTGTGTAGAAAGTTATCTGTTTGGTGTTTAGCATGGTGTCTATTACCACGGGATAAAAAGCCAAGAACTTAAATGTCTGGTTTTAAATATGAAACTTCCACGAACAAGAAATTCTATCCTTAGAAGACTTGATGCATGTTTTTACTTACAAGCGTCTCAAAGTCAATTTTCAACCCAGTGGCCACCCAAGTAGGATCCATCAGAGATTTCAAGATACCGTTAAGCTCCGGGTTGCTATACATCTGCAATACTTCGTCCACTACATTTCTTATTCTACAAAATTCCAAATGATTGGCTTCCCGCTGTTCAAGCAGCTTCACTAGCTGATGTATGTGAAGAGAGAACACAATAGTAAGATAAGTAAAGAACAAGGGAGAAATTACACTAACAGATCACTTACGATGACAAATAATGAACAGAAAAATCCCAAGCAGATCGGATAGACAATATTGAAAAACAAAAGAAAACCTAAATAGAAATTTTGCCGGTCAGTAATTACGAGACTCAATTCAGAAAATGAAAATATATTTCCTAATCTAAAAGCCTAACATCGAAGAGAGTACCTTTGCAGATGAAATACAAGTGAACTCTGGGATTGAACATGTGACATTGCTCATGAGTTTACATGTTGCTGCAAAATAAAGAAGCGATGTGTATAAGCATAAGACAGAATCTAAGGAGTATAATTTGTCTATGCCAGACAGGTACAAGTCTAAAGACCTCCAATTAAGTATAAACTATATTGCATAATACCATACTACCAAAGCCTACTCCAAGTGCCCCCTCAGACCAAATTCAATTGAGTTCCACATTATTTGTCATCGATGTAAATTTTGGGCTGGACATAAAAAATCAGCAAAATTTCTTCCCATTTCTCAAATTAGTTCATCTAATTTCTCTACATTTTGGTTGCAATACTCTCCATTCACTATATTTCGTATAGCCAAACATGACGCCACTTTGTCTTGTGCTGACAGGAAAAAAGAAATTATTTTAGAGGCATACCCATAACTGACCTTGAATTGTTGAAGCAATTTCATAAGCTGGAGGATTTAGAAGAAGATCCCTGACATACCTGCGATTCCAAAATTCTGTATCAGATAAAAGATGAGAGAAAACTGGGGCACGGCAACTTTTCTAGGCAATAAATGCAGAACATACAAATGAAGTAGACATATGAACATGCAAATCACATGGGATCGTAAGCACAATTAAGCCCTACTCTCATGATTGTTATCCACAAAGATCAAGGAAACTAAATAAAATAAGTTAACTTGCTGCATCAGTCAATTTTCTAGAATCTAGAGTTGCTCTTGCATCAAACCGCATGAAAGCAAAAGGTTGAAAAATAGTTCTCCACTCACAATGCAGGAAGACCTGTACAACTTGACGGTAGTAACACTTTCAACAGAGAAGGTATTCCTTCTGTAGGTATAGCACCTATGATGCAGATACACCCCACGTTAATGCTTAAAGCCCAACCCTGGATCAATAGCAAAACCTGAATATACAGATTTTTTCTTATACTGACCAATTTGAGTGGCTGTTCCAAGATGTAGAGACCGAGGCCTGCTCTCTGACAACACAGTGACATTTCGGAATGCAACTTCATCACCCAGTCCATACAGCTCACTGACCTGACATGAAAAGTGAGATGATAAATGGCCAAAGCAACAAAAGAGGCAATGAGCATCACACATCAATGAATTGTGGAAAGCCATCAGCATGGTCATCTAACTTCAGCTTCAAACAGTATGAAAAGTTATGGAAGTGAATAACAAATCTTAAACAGTGATATCACACCTTAAGCAATAACTCGGACACAGGATCACCTTCAAGCCACTCAAAGTGTCGAGAGCTACATTCCCCCCACACCAAGCCACCCTTACCAAATTCTCCCCAGCGAGAAGTTCCTAGGAAGAAGCATTGCCATGACGAGTTACAATAATGAATGAATAATGAACAAAAGACAACATCATTGAGATCTAATTTAGAGAACGTAGAATAATGAAAAGAAGAAAAGAAAGAGAAATGTAGAAAGAGGAAATAGTCAGCGAAGCTTATAAGTTAAACCTAATTTTTTATGTTACAATGGAGCAAAAAAAAACAGATCAAAAGTTCATTATAATGTACAGGAAAACAGGAAATATAGTGCAAACCTGAGGGGTTGTGTTTCAATGATTTGTGAAGAAACAGATGATGGGACTGACATGTGCGCAGTTTGGCAACCAATGCCTCTTCTGTTAAACCATCCTCTAAGGAATATGTTTTCATAGTTTCTAAGACAGATGTCATGCAATAACCCCTAGCTGAATGTGATATACCTACACGTTCCAAAGAAAATATTGAGAAACAGTGATCTACTTATGGAAGGCAAAAATAACCTTAATTTGCAGTAACACAAACCAACTACAGGCATTGGTTCAGGAAAATCCAGATCATGATCAGCACCAACAAGTCCAAATACATATGGACTACCAGGATGGGCATGCCTGAATTCATAAAGGAAACAAAGTCAAGATAGTAGAACAACGATGGCCATGACCAGGCAAAGATAACTACAAATGTACTAAGTTAGCCTGAAGTTCTTAATGCCGATAACACAGGGGCATATCAAATTTCACGCAGACCTTTGACTGCCTAGCCCTTACCCAGATATAAAACGATCTTTCCTAGAACGAGCTGTTGTTGGACCTTGAACTTCTTCCACTATGCACTGCAAAGACGAGGAAACCCATCATCTTAACACTGATGAGTTGGATAGCTATAGTTGATTGCTACACAAAATAAAGTATACACTTACTACTGAGTACCCATTCCTTGTCAAGTCATCTAAAGTTTGCCGAAGGTTCTGCAGAAGATCAGTTATCGGGACTAAGAAAACCATTGACCCAAATGATAAACCAAGTGGTCAATCTACCGCCTTACCCACAAAAACAGGAATAAAGAACCAAATAAGGTGGCATGAGAAACCTCTAATCCTGAAGAAAATATGGCAATGCATGGGACTTGAATTGAATACATATAATTAAACCGGGAAAGAGAATTAACATGAACATGAAACAATACCACAACTGGGCAGCCAGCTTTAGGAATACTATCAGAACGCAATCCTCCAAACGGGTTTAACCCAGCATATTCCACAAGAATGCAAGCATCGACTCCAACGGATTCATAAAAGTCTCCAACCTGAAAACATAACTTATAATGAGAACACAGAACTAAAGCAAGTAAATTTGTAATCAGGAAAACCTCACGCGGAAATTCTGCTGAATTAGTAACTAGCATACTCTGCATAGCAAAACCTCACGCGGAAATTTTGACTTGAACTGTAACATTTCCCAATTTAGATTTCCTTCCTTCAAACTGCATCCAGAAAATGGCTGTCATTTCGATTTTGTTCTAAAAGGTTCACATCGGTAGACATCAATCTTACAGAAGGAGTTTCCACCATTCCAACCCTATATACCTACTGCGTGCACAAGTATCAATCAAGTCTATATATGCCTATAAAGGATACTCATAAAAGCAAGCATTAAGATCATGAAATCAGCTTGTTCAAAAAAAAGATAATGAAATCAGAGCTAACCTCCCATTTCTTAGGTTTGCATCCACGCCCAACAAATTGGTGTACACAAGCCTATTGATAAGATGAAGAGTAGAAGGCTTCCTGCAGTTCTCCAGCTTCTGTAACATCACCGAGGATAAGTCAAAACTCAAAGCACACTCAACTCAAACAGATATGCGGCACTTACAAATGAAACAGCTACCTAGCTACCTCACCTCCTTCCACCACAATAAGTGGGTTAGGTCCTTCTCAGCCAAAGCATCATCCAATGCCTTAAGTTTCCTGGTTGCTCTAGAATTCCCCTTGGATACCTTAACATCTTTAAAGCACTGAGCCCCTTCACCAACCCTCCTTCTATGGCTGATTAATACAAACTATCAGTGCCAAAACCTAATATCCAAATTAATCGTTCCTTCTTCCCCCAATATCAAAGGCAACAGATATATTCAAATTTCATTTTCAACATCAGATATCAAAGGAACCAATGCACATTACAGTGGGTGTACAACAGCATAGCTCGTTACAGCATTGCAAGATATAACTGGATTCCATATCGTTTATAACAAAAAAGCAGTTCCTTAAAATGGCATATACTAGTATAAAAAGAAATGCAAGCAGGGGCGAGAATAAAGAAGGAAATTACAGAGTGGGAAGGGAGTGACTGAAGGAGCAGTAGGTGGAGGAAGGGGAGCGGAGGATGGAGAAGAGGGAGAAGGGCGATCGACACTTGGGTAGAGAAACCACAAAATTTCTACTGGCTAGCCAGTACATGATATTAGTTAGTGGGCGGAAAGAGCAGAAAGAGCGAGCCTTTTCTTCTCTTCTTATTGTAAGAACATGACAGTGGCTGGCTCTCGTCGGAATGGAGGATTTGGCCTTTGGGAGGGTTGAAATGTATCAATGAGAAGAAAGGTTGGTTCAGTAAGGAATTCCAGCACCTTATTTTCTTCCCCGTCAAATTTTAGGGTTTTTGGGGATCCTAAGCGTCTGTTCGAAGTGTCATCTGTGCTTCTGATGTGTTCTCTTCCCGCCACGAGAAATTAACAAACGGAAGGTCCCATTTCTTTCCTTTTTTCTCTTAATCTTGTTAATATTTCTTTTGCCATGCCATGGAAAATATTGGTATTATTCAATGTCGCAAGAATCTAATTAGAGAAATCAGGTTTGATTAAGATGGTGTAAAATAGTTAAGTTGAGGTTAGGTAGTATTGTAAAAAAATGTTAAATTTAAGAATATAAAGAATTTAGTTTATTGTTCATAGATTGAAAAATACAATTCCATTTAATTAGATTTTTTATAAATCATTTATCCAATTAATTTTCTTCTCTAATCCCTTTTTATTCCAAATCAACTTTTTTACATTTATCATTTGTGATGAGTTAAGTAGGTTTATATAAATAAAAAACGTTTTTACACTTGTCATTCGTGATGAGTCTGATAGTTGGATGCTGGGATTCTACAACTCAGCAAAATTCTAGGATATTCTCCAAACAAAATTGGTGGAAATTCGAGATGGGATCTCCCTGCTCCAGATTCTCGGATATAAGAAGGTGTTGGTGGAGTTCGACTCCCTTTATACAGTTCGGCTGCTTACGATGAGAGATCACTATATACATTCTTAGTTACCTTCAAAAGGAGATTGATCGACTTTAGAGTGCTGCATATCTTCAAAAAAGCTAACGAGGTTGTTGATTTTCTCGCTAAACTCGACCATAGCCACCCACGTCCTGAGGAGGTCCTGCTCCCCTCACCACCTCCTGACATGTGCCCTCTCTTGGCCTGTGATGGAGCAGTTGAGGTCATGGAAGAGTTTTAGTCCCTCTCTTTTTTTTGTTGTAGATCAAACCGTTTTAATAAAATTATTTTAATGATAAAATTATATACCGAGGGTTTTGAGGTTTCAAGTTTGAATATAGCACGTGCTATAAACAAACACTGTTGCAATGTTTGTTTTTCATTCTATCACGTATTGATAAAGAGTTTTTCTACCATAACAAAAAAACTGGAAGATCGAACGGTGAAACCGTGTGCGCTCAATTAGACCAAACATCTCACTACTTTTAGAAAAGCTATGAACTCCCTCTAGGATCTACTCTTGCCTTATCTTGCTGGCGGCCCGCGATAGCATTTGTTGTTCCTTTATTTTCTCGGATCTCTCGTCATGTAGATCTCTTCTTTCTTTGTTTGTTTCGTTTTTCTCCTTTGGTTTTATCTTGGATCTTGTACTGGTAAGACATGCTCTCAGATTTTCGAGGAAGTCGGTTGTGACACACCTGCAAGTCCCAGCTGCGGGGCTTGTTTGGGTGGCCCTCAAGATACTTATGGACGTTTGAACGAGCCTAAGGAAAGTGAACCTTTCTCCTTATCCTTAGCATCCCCGCCATGCATGCTTAGTCCTACAAAGACTGTAATCATGACATGCAAACCTAGTCCATTCCAAAGTTTCAGCCTGATTATCTATTGTTGTGCTTAACCCGTTCAATTGAATAAAAAATGCAGGTCTGTGTCTCAACAACGACAGGAATTTCCCGGGACGAATGGGACACAAAGAAGGCGAGATATATCTTGCCTCGCCTTATACAGCAGCAGCTTCCGCTTTGACTGGCTATGTCAATGATCCCAGGGAGTTCTTGCATTAGGATGACTATATGAAATCTTGTTTGGAGCTCTTACTCAAGCAAATCGGTGTACTAGTAACTTAAACTTCTCCAAAGGTCTAGTCTTTCTAGCTTAATGTTGTATCAAATAAGTTGCAGAGAATTTCACTCGGTTGAGTATGAAAATTGAGGGTTTGGTTGCCAGATACAAGTGGTTTTGAGTGAACAAGAAGATTGATATTCACTTGAGTAGCTAGAAGCATGCTGTTGGTTGGTTCCTTTACATCATAGTGTCTACAGTCTCTTTTTTATCTTTTCATGATTCCTTGAGCATCAGATACGAGACTAGCGAGATTCACGGTTTTAATGTCAAATTAGCAAAATAAGAAAAAGAAATGCAGATGGGTTATTAAGGGGCGTTGTTAACAGGTGCAGATGTTGATTTGATAAATAGTCTGCAGAAAGTTGAAAAGAGGAGCAGAGGAAAAAGAGGGCAACAGAAATCATGGACAGAGACAGAGAGAGTGGAAATGGAAGAAAAGCAGTTTCAGAAGCCATGCTAGTCCCTCGCCGTTCATTTTTGTGTACAACAGAAGAAGAGGAAGAAAAAGGATACTGAGTGAAATGAATCACTACATTTGGATATCACAAAATCTGGGTTGTCCCCACATGAAAACGTACGGCATCGCCTCGTTATGATATGAAATGATGGCCAGCAATTATGGAAAATGGGGCACAAAGGGAAGAAGAAGAAGGAAACGACATCCTCAAAACCAACAAACAAAGAGACAAAAATGACAAGTGACCCAGCAGCAGCAGATCCACGCCCTTTCTTTTTACTCGATTGATTGAGATGGTGAAATCTTTTTTTGTTGTTTTGTTGCTGTTGGTGTACTAGTTCAAGTTGTCGTCTCAGCTCTCAAGTAGATAGACATGATCGTTGAGTAACTTTTCATTCATTTTAAAAAGGGGTCCCTTCTCTTTTCCCCTTTTCCAGGGTTTCCACAATTTTTCATTTCGGTGCCTGCCGTGCTACAACAATAACATTATGTTTCCCCTGAAGCTTTCCAGTTCATTGTTTACTGCAGATTAAATGGAACAAGAAAGAATCGCTAGCTGGAGCTTGCAGGACAACTAAAAGCTACTACGCATGGCCAAAGGGATTTTTTTCAACCTCTGTTTTCCCACTAAATCATACAGTGATTTGGTCCTCTGCTGTTTTATTATCGTGTTTCATCATTCTCATCTGCACTCCCAACATGAAAATCACTGCTGCATCTTCACCAAGGATAGTGGAGGAATGTGTTGTTGGGTTATGGATCCAGATGGACTTAACACTGATGTGTAACTAAACCAAGGCTGACGTTCCTGTTGGTTTTTGTGTGTGGCTATTTTGTGGTCTTAGTCTTCTATAACTTGTTCTTGATCATTGTAATTGGAATCATCAAAACACAATAGACGATATCCTTTGCTCGGCAATGCCTCAGTCGTACTGTTCTTGCGAAGGATATCTGGGTTAACAAATCATATTCGCTAGCTCACCCCTTGCACCACTTATGATCTTCATCACAAGGTAAAGTTTAATCGTACTCGATGAACAAAAATAAGTTAAGTGATCAACAAGGGAAGTTCTGAAATGTTCAGTGATGTTTATCCGGGGTATCGTTTGGCAACAAGCCAGAACTGATTATAACAATCCAATATACCAAGTAACAGAGGTTACATAGATCAGACAGTTGTGTAACGATGAACACACAAAAGGCTTTCAAACTGAGATTCCACTCTTACTCTTAAAGATCATCCAAGTACTCTCATATTTACAGACTAAAGTATCATATAGAAAGAAAAGAATAATAATAATTTAGAATAATAAAGCAGCAGTGGTAGCCTATATGGCCAGGCATTGGCAACACCTCCCCGTAATAGAAGAAAGTGACCCTTTTCAAGGCTATTGGGGAAGGAGTGGCAAAACAGCAATAAAAGAACAGCTAAAGATCGAACAAAGACTACAAGCTACTACCAGAAACCAATAAACCCAAAAAACAACTGAGAATCACATCACATTTCCTGGAAAACCATGGGGGAAGGGGGGCTGTAACATAAAAACAAGGCGTTTCGTAACACCATTCTTGACTCATCTTCATCATCATCATAGGCTTCTTGCTTTCATTTGTATCTATGCTGTTTGCTTTTAAAGATGATCAGTAAAGGCGGCAGTTGTTCGGCCTAAGAAGGCTTGCTTCTTTGTCTGTCGCTCCTTTCTTCGAACCTAGGAGCTGCTGCTGCTGCAATTTCGCAGTTGAAAAGACCGGTCTCGTGAAAATTTGAAATGCATATATAAACTAACGGAACAGTATATAGTAATGATGATTTTGCATACCAAGTCCATTAGCTTCAGATGTTCTCATGATCCTAAGCCTCTTCACAGAGCTGAGGAACATCCTGCAAAAAAGAGGAAGATGTTTTAGTTGGTTTTGTGTTTTCATCCATAAACCATCAAACGGCCCCCTTAACACAATTCTCAAAAAATTGAACATATGGGGAGTTTGGGATGCATACTGCCAGGGGACATCTCCAACCAGCATCCAATCTCCATCTTTATCCTCATAAGTCAGCACAAATTCAGAGGATCCATCCAAAAGCATACAAGGTTTCAAAGCTTGTTGCTGCTTTTCTCCACCTGATCATATATAAACACAACCAACATCAACAGAACTGTCCCAAATTCGAAATCATATGAAAGTGAGGGAGAAATGCAAGAAGACAGACCTATGGAATTGAGAGAAGGGTTGGACCTGAAGAACATATCCTCCAATGTTTGAGCCAGAGTCTCATAACAGACATGAGCATTCAAATCAATCTTCCTTCCGATTGGGACACCATCCATGTTCACCTTCACAAACCCAAGATGATGACCCTTTTCACAAGATGTAGTCTTTTCACCATTGCAAATCTTTTTCTTCAAATTGGAATCCTTTGATGATGATTTGTCATATTCACCATTACCACCACTAGCAACAGCTGACTTGCTGTTGTTGCTGTCATCTTCAGCACCTCTAGCCGCTTTAGCCAAGTTGACCAAGCTGTTCATCCTGTAAGCTCTAATGGGTGGCCAACCAACAACCTGACTGCTGCCCACAAAAACAAAACAAACACCCAATTTAAGACCAAAACCCATGAAGGGCTCCAACCTTGACCTTAGCGAAATTTTTCAACCTTTTTAGAATTTTCTCAGGAGCCAAAATACAAGTGGACAAAAGGAAAACCAAAATACCAAAAAAGAAAAGGAGTGAGGAAATTGAGAGACCTGGCAGAGGTAGGGGATGCTCCTCCGCCTTCATGGGAGACAGAGTCAGCAGCTCTCTTCTTAGTAGCAGCACCACCACCGAAAGGGGAATTAGACGAACAAGGCTTCTTGTTGCTTCCATGAGAAGGAAAATCCTTGGCAGTGAGGATTCTCCCACACTCGCCCCATCCACTTGTTAATTTGCCCTTTCCAGCGCTGCCGCCGAGGCTGAGACCAAGACCCAGCTCCAGGTGGTCATCGGTCTGATCGGCATCCACCACCGTGGAGACATTGGTGGAATTAGCAGATAACCCACCACAACCACTGCCGCCGCCGCCGAGTAAAGAAAGACCTCCGCCGTCCATTTGGGTATCACGAGATTAGGGTGTTTGTTGGACTTTGCAGAGGGGGGAAGAAGAAGGGAAAGGGAGAAGTCGTGATTGGGGAAGAAGAGAAGAGGAGAAGTAGGAGGAAGAAGAAGGAGGGTGGTGGTGGTGGTGGAAGGAGTGATGACGGTGGGGCCAATATGTCCGGTAGTGCGCCAAGCACTGATCTTCTTCCTGCAAGAGTAGAGTAGCTGAGTAGAGAGAGATAGCAGGGAGCCCCCACCACCAACAGCAGCAACAAGCCCCACTGCCATTTTTCGGTCGACAACATCATCATCCTGTCTCCCTCTTTTCACAATTCCCCGCCCCTTTTAATTAACTCTAAAACTCGACTAATAAATTACATATAATGCTTCTTTCTTTCCCAAGGAGGAATTTGGTTAAGAAGGAAATTTGGTTGAGTTTTCATAAAATCATAGGAAGTGGTAAAAATTTTGTTTGGTGAGATGTAATGAGTTATATTGAAATACATGGTAGTCAAAATTTTGGATTTTGTAAACAATTATCAAATATTATTGTTATTGTTATTGGTCTTCATTGTAACGAGGAACAACAGTTATTGGATTGATTAGTCGAGGTATGTAACATATTATTATAATTATGTAATGCATATTTGGAAATAATTATATAATTAGCCATAACATATTATAACATATATGTTATAGTTATGTACAAATATTGGTTCTTCTTCTTTGACCAATACATGTAGTGGTGGGTATTGGATTTATTCTCATTTATAGTTAGTAAAATACAATACGAGTATAATATAATATTAATACTTTCGGAGTTTTATACATTGTTTCAAACATAGCAATATGTTTAAAAGTTCGCAACAATTGAAAAAATATGAAAATTTTATAATTTTAAAAGTGAATATAAATTAAAAATTATTAAAATATCTATTTGATTCCTTAAAATACGTATATTAAATGTGTAATATGTGTTTTATATGTGTTTATTACGTGAAGTATCAAACAAACATGAAAATTAAACCGCTCTAGAATAGTACGATAATGGAAGTTTTAAACGCATATAGTACGTATACGTGTATTATACGAGTATTAAATGAATTTTTGCTAACTAGAAGATGATGAGACTTGAAATTGGATTTAAAATAAAGTCAACATGGTCAGTGCACAATAAACCCCCAACAAACTGAAAATTGTATTTCAATTCCAAACCTTGTTACCAAACAATGTAATTAAAGTTCTTTAATAATTACACAATCTCTGATTTCTCAATTCCCCATTTTTACTTTTCCCATACTATCCGTTGCTTCATACCAAACGAGGCCCTACTAATAAACAACTATCTTTTATATTCTAACAAAAAAACACAAAACTATCTTTTCTGTCAATTTGTGTATTTCATTTTACATGTTATAACAAAATACTTAGAAAGAAACAAAAAGCTCTTGATGTAAAACCCTAACAGCCCCAAAACCCTAGCAACTCTGTCGTTGATCAATTGCCATTGATTTAACGTTAGAAACACTGAGTACTAGTAGTTAGCCTTCTCTCGTATAAGAGCCATCACCCCTTCAACCTCCTAAACGAATCAAACACACCACAGACACAACCGAACACTCGCACCTGCCATATAAATCTAACCACCACATCGCCGCCACCAACCATGGTCCTCATCACCGAAGACATCACCATAGTTGAAGAAGGTGTCGTTGGACTCATAATGGAAGAGCGTGAAGAGGATGAGCTTGCCATGACGGAATTGGTGCTGCAACCACCACTGTGGGAATATGAGTTATGCGTCATCGGGTCATTCCTGACAAAGGAAGCCATCAATTTCGGAGCTATGTCGGGGAAGCCGTCCCAACTCTGGGAACCAGGCCGAGGAGTGGAAATCGACGACCTAGGTAATAGGTTGATCCTTTCCCGATTCTTTCATGAACACGATGTGGGCAACATGATAGATTTCGGACCATGGAACTACGATGGTTTGTTGTTGGTCGCACACGAGCTGAAAAGAGGCATGAACCCGAGACAGGTGTCGTTGTATAAGGTCGCGTTCTGGATCTAGGCACATGAACTTACTTTTGAACACTTTTTCAAAACAGTCGGTCGAGCCTTGGGAAATATGGGTCTAACCCTTATATGTGTATATGAGTTTTCCTGGATGTAAGGAAGCCGCTGAAACGATTCAAAAAGCTACGCTTGCATAATAAAGCCTCAGCCACATGAACTTTTTCGATACGAAAAATGTCAAAGTTTTTGCTACATCTGTGGAATCATGGGCCATATAGATTGACAATGTGAAGCGCACTTCCGCATTCCATCACACCTGATTACAAGGGAATGGTCGGAGGAGCTTCATGTGGGAACACGCCAAAAGTCAGCAAAGCAAAGCAACAACCCCTACCTAGTAATGCGTGAACCATGGAAATCAGCTGGATGAGGTGGGAGCTACGAGCCGAATGGGACAATCCACCGGAAGACCGCAACTCCGAGCAATCTCCAAGCTCTAAATGTGTGCATGGAGCCAACATCAAAGACCAACATAAGGTGATCACTTATGGAAGTAGCATGACGCAGGAGGAGGCCATGGGTGGAGATTCAGGAAGGCATGAAGCGGCAAAGAGCAGACCAGCAACCGAACATGATGGCTACTGGAGAAAACACAGGCTCCAAATCATCTAAATCTCCAAGGATGCTCCTTGGAATGGGAACAACCGCGGCATAGGCTGGCAAACCCTTGGGGCATGCCCATCCAAGTAGCAACATCCACGGCCTGCGGAGTCCGATCAACTCACACATATTGGAAACCAATGATCGAGCTCTAGTATTTGTGTTGCTTTTGGTTTTAAGTTTGACACAATTTGATTGTTCTTTTATTCTCATTTCGGGGTTTTTTTTGTGTTCAGTTGTGTAGTAGTGTTGAGCCAAGTTCGTTTGGCTAGTACTTGAGTCTTTTGCTTGTTCGGGTTTAGTCTATATGTTTGTTTAGGATTAATTCGTCAGGGAGAGTTTGGGAATGGGTTATTCATTCATCTAGCGGCCCTTGTAAACCCATGACGGGAATACACCTCCTATTTGGGCTTATTAGTGCTTCAACAATGTAAGTCTACTTTCAAATTTTAAGATTTTCAACAATAATAAAATGACAATCTTTGCATAAAAAACAAAATACTTAAATAATTAATGAAAAACTTAAGATTTTTTACCACAAATATAATTGTAGAAATATTTATGGATGTAAAAATTGAGTTTATTTTATGAATATAGTTAAAAAAATATTTAAAAAAATTGCTCTAAGCCAAACTAAAAACCATGAGATCATCCCATGAAGTGTGGACAGGCATCAACCTCTTACTAACCTGATCATAGAAGTCACGAGTGCAGTCACAATGACATCAAATATGGTCACAGCAGCCAACACAAGTTTGGTGGTCTTATACAAGTACTCGCTATATCTTCATACTTCAATCTTTCGATGTATTAGGTACTAGTACAAACTGCTAATATCAGAACATTGTTTAACTCGAGGTTCTCTAACAACATTGTAAGATCATCCACAATACAAAAGATAAAAATGTTTAATTTGACTTTATAAATTGCTAGTGATTGTAAATCAGGTTATGAGTCGTTTGTTTATGTAATTTTCAATCTTAATCGTTCCTATAAAAAAAATTTCTCATAAACTACCAAAAGCTTGGTTATACTTTTAATTTTATTTATCTTTCCTTAGGTCCTACTATATATTATTTAAGATATTATAAAACTAATTATTTGTTAAAAAACACAAACAGTTTAAAACATCATTTTCCCAATAAAATGTGATATCTTTTAATTGTCGGAGTAGATCGAGACCCTCAATTTAACTTGGCCAAACTTTCATATAATTCACACATCGAATCGGGGTTGTCCATAACAAAAACTACCAAACCCACCCACATATTATTAATCTAAAGATTAGCACTCTCCATCTCTCTTAATCATAAATAGTTTAACCAAATTAATCATGACCATATAAATAAAATGCACATTTGTTCTTGTTCCATTAAAAAATAAAATGGTCTAGCACTTGATTGTGTTTAGCAAATTGTTGAGCAACTTTATAGAAAGCAACCTTTATTGTGGTTGTTGTTTGTGTGTCTTTCTTCCATGTATGTCTCAATTACACCTTTATGAGTTATGTTGGAAGAGAAAGGAAAATACACTTTAAAATGGAACATTTTTATTTTAATGGGAAAGATTAGGATGGAGAAAGTAATTAGACAAGATAAAATGGAACCTCCTTTTGCTTTCTTGCTGTCGGATTATTGTTGAGGATAAACACAGGAGTTAAATAAAAAAAGTCGATTGCTTTAGGGGTTTTGGAAATTAGTTAAATAACCCTATTATCCTTTGTCCAAACAATTAGTTAAATACCAATGAATTTAAAACAGCACAATAAATTGCCATTTTCTACTCCAATCTTTGCTTGTGACACTCACTGATGTCAAGTTCATCTTCTTCCTCAGGCTCATCCCTAAACAACCGATTTAGGTCAAACTTTTTCTGTGGTTCATGGTTCTCAAACTTCCATACTAGTTATTAAACTTGAATATCTAGTTATATGATTAAATAATATCTAGTTATATTATTAAACTAGTTATATGACCTAATTTAATAATATTATTACCTTTGTTTTATAAAAAACTGAAGCAAAGACCTACATAATACTTGTTGTTTTTTAAATTTTTTGGAAAATATATTTATTATTTTGATAAAATAATTTTTTTCGGATACATGAAAAATTATTTGTTTTGTGTTTTTTATTTTTATTTTGTGCGAACTACATTAGTAAAAATGAATATATTAGTAATTTTTTATCAAGCATATAGTAATCCGTTTATGTTAAAAAATTAACTGCATAAAATAAAATACATATTGTAAATAGGATCACTTATTAACAATCACTATTGAGATAAATTATGAACTCCTTATTGTATTTATGTAGTTAAATGATTAAATTATGATTCCATGAGCCTATAAATAATACTCTCTATTATATCATTTGGAGACCTCAACAAAAGAGCAATTATTTTTCTTCGTTTTTAGTTTCATAACATTTATCTTATTAATACATTCTTCTTATAGTACTTAGGATATGGTGGTTAACTTAGGACCACCGAAGTGAAATTGCTCTCCATTTTGCTGTCGGAAGTTGAAGATTCGAGCTGGATCTCATCAATCTTCTATGGTGAAAAAAACTATTAAAGGAAGGCTCTTGCCAAGGCATCCCCATTCACATAGGCATATAAAGTTTGTCTAGTTTTGCTTTGAGATAGTTGATTAAAGCCTGGATCGAGATTTAATAAATTCTAAATCTCTTAGAGCCCATCGATTTAGATAGAATTAAATCCTATATAATTAATTCGTCATGTCAATTTAGCTACATTTTGTGTCCACATTGGTATATATCAAATTCAAATTTCAAAATTTTTGTAAGTAGAAGTTAGGGCGTGATATAACCATCTAATTTATAAACTAACAAGTACATCATTTTCGCGCTAGTATTTCTAGTTCATTGATCTGTTTGACGATGATTCCGCAATTAATGCTCACGACTTAGTAAATGCATTTAACGAGGAGAAATTGAGTTGAAGCAAATTTTAAATTTTCCAAATAATTAATGTATCACAGTCCAAAATAGTGAACAAGAGAAAAATAGGGAAAAAATAAAAAATAAAACAAAGAGTGGGAGTGAAGACTAAAAACAACTCTCCAATATCCACCATGTCATAATTGTGTGTTTTTTTTGTTGACATGAAGAGTGTAAGTTGCATACTTGAATTACTGTAATTTTTTCCTTCGCTGATCGGAACTATGTACAACACCTGATTGACGGTGGGCTCAAATGGATATTGAGCTGGCATTGTCTGATCTTTGTTTCTTCGACTTCACTGCTCTCTTCCTCTTTGCTGCGGCTGCCCCACCACACACTATTGTGAAGTGCAATCCACAAATGTTGGTCAAACATGTGAATCTGTCTCCTTTATTACCATCCTTCACCAACGTTCCTTTTTTGTGACCATAACCCGACCCGCTCACCATGCTGCTACCGCTACTAGCCGGGTCGCTCCTTACCTCGCTACCTGCATACACCGGCGGGTGCCACCGTTCTAATTTCGACTGCAACCCTTCTATGCTGCTCTCCAAGCTCCATGACCCCATCACATCACTCGCTGACTCTGACGACTCCTCGGATTTATAATTCATCCGACGCATCTTAGCCACAGTTACGGCAGCAACCTCCGACGCCGATGGACCAAGCTCTGAGTCGGTTATCGGAGGACGACCCATGGGTTTCTTTACCATGGAAGGGGAAAATCCATCAACAGATGAGCTCGTTTCTGACCCATTGAGGAATCTGGCCCCTGGTGGTAGGGGAATCCAATTATCTGGCTCCTTCTTCGTCAAACCTCTAATATTTGATAAGCTGCATCTAGAATTGGCTTGTTTGGGTAATTTGTTAAAGTTACCATTCCGATAACTCTCTAACCCAGTCAACATGGAGCTGGCTTTTGATTTTCCCCTATGGTATCCAGGTCCACCTACTAAGGAACCACCACTGGTGATTTTCTTACCTTTGGTCATCGGTGGAAGATCCATCATAGAGCTGGAATCGCTTTTCGTCCGCCTCAATTCTGGAGTAGGGATCCAAGGAAGAAGGAATTGCTTGTCATTAGGAATGGAGTACATGTCACTGCTTTCCGCATCGCTACTGTTGCTGCTCATATCGCCTTTTCGATTACTGTTTTTTTGTCCCATCAAATCGCGGTAACCAACGGCTGAGGATCCAGAATATAACGGCATACTTCTCATGGAACTATCAAGGATGGCGACGCCAACGTTAATTATGCCCTGAGGGCGACCCGATGTGCGACGAACTTGGAGAGCCAAGAACCGATTGCCAAGGCGTAGGACATTGCTATTTTGGTGGCTTTGTCGCGACGGAGGGTTAACGCTGCCGACGAGAACGCGGACGCTACCGAGGAGGACGTCACGAAACCAGTGTACGGCGTAGATCTCAATAGTGATGGCAGAGGTATCGCTATAAAGAAATTCCTCGTCAACCCGAAAGACAAACTTGTCGTTCCACGTGGGTCGGTTGTGGCCCAAGGAGTCGACCCGGGTAGAGAGCTTGCGGTTTGGGTGGATCCATGCCACAGCGTAGGTTTTCATCTTACGGGAGGCCGGATGGAGGTCCTGAGCCGACATGACGGTGAGCTCAAGGAGCTGGAATGGGTTCAAAATTCGAGACATAATGATTTCCAGTCGAAGGAGGAGGTATATTGATTAAGAAATTGGAGAATGTACGGTTGTCACCCTGCTCTCGCCGTCCGAAGTGAGGACGACGAGGGGAAAGGGGGCCGATAGCATAAACTGGAGAGGAGACGAATGAGAAGGGAAGGAAATGGGAAGGCATTATTTGATACTTTTTGTTCCTCACCATGACTACTATTTCTGGTGTGCTATTTCTTCTCCTTCAAAGCGAATGGACAATATCCAATTGCAATATGCGAAATTTGAGGAGGTTGTCTCTACCTTTAATTAGCTTCACCTATCTTAATTTCATATTTATTATACTGCTTATTTTTGGCAGAAAATATATGTGGATAATAACAAGGTGAAAATAGCCAAGTGCTGAAAGTGTTTAGGTCGAATGTAATTTAAAGTTAATTTTGATAATAATAATAATAAACTAAATGTTCAATATAAACATTGTTTTTTTTACCTAACATGAAAACTAGCATGACCGGTTTCTCGATTCTCTCCCGAGTTATTTTAAAACCGAAATCTACCTTTTAACGGAGTTCTGCTAACTTTTTCGTCTAATCAACGAAAATTAAAACACCAATGATGACATCGTAGTCTTCATTGAGTCAAACCTCCATCGCTTCTAACTAACTATTGTAGAACACATAAAAGATTTAAGGCCTGGGAACGCTTTGGAGATGAATAGAAAGGAATAAAACTAATAATCGAGACGTGGTATGAGATTTACGTAGTTCGATCAAATCGACCTAATCCACAGACTTGCTGAGCACTTATTATTTTTTAGGCTTTTATGTTTTCTATTGTCTTATAGAAAGGAGAGAACATCTATTTATAGGCTTATATGGGTTTACCATGTACTACCTAGGAATACTAATTCGAATAATATTATAAGTATGTCTTTCCTTGTATAAAAAGACCTATACTACCTAAGAATACTAATACTAGTTGGAATAAGATTAGTATTCCTTTCCTTGTACAAACAAAGTTTCCTACTTACAATAGGATTAGAAGACACCTTCCGACAAACTCCACCTTGACAACTAATAACCGACTAAAGTACATGCCAGACCTCCCCCGCCTCCACCTCAAACTCAACACTACCATAACTCCTAAGTTTGTAACTTAGAGTAAGTTCAAACAATGTTTGAACTTATCTGGTGGTGGTGCCTTTGTTAATATGTCAGTTGCATTTTCGGATGTGTGAACTTTCACATCTCTTGGAGCAATCAACATGTCATCCACAAAGTACTTGTCTCTTTGATTATTAGAACAAGTGTCTTATTCTAATAAAGCAAGTGTCATTTTTTCTAGAATCGTTTTCGATATGCTTCTATTTAACCTAATTACTCATGGCCTACTGCCTCAATCTAAACTAACTAGCAACACAAAAAAGTGAACCAAAGAGGAACAATGTTACTTGTAGAGGAGACGATCTCACTCAAACTACCTAAAAGGTTGGGGTCATATTTAGTTATATATTTATGATTTTTTCGAATTCAGCTCAGGGAAATTTAGATCCGGCTTAGTGTTATGTTGTTTTGTCTTAGTACTTGATACATATTAAACATAATTTCGGTTAACTACTCATATTTACTATTATTTGGATAGAGAAAAAATCGCCAGTAGCACATTTAATCTTGAAGGACAACTTGCTTTAACTAAAAATAGCAGAACATATTTTTTTTATATATTTTAACTTAGTATTATGTTTAAAAATATATTTTTCAGAAAGTGGTTACTCAACAGTCAATACACAAAAATCGATTTAAATTCGAATTAGTGTACATTTCGATCCTGGATCCGCCATTGTAAAAAAAGACTGCACAAAGTAAAAACAGATTATAAAAAAGTAAAACTGAACTGTAATAATAAAAAGGAACTGCACAAAGTAAAAACGAACCGAGTTGAATATTTTTTCATTAAAATTATAATAATCTATTACAATAACATATGAATGAATAAAATAAAATACGGACGATATACAACATCATCTATAATTATTTTATAAGAAAAGAATCACAAACAAATGTATGGCTTGAGTGGATGAAATGAGGAGTGAGCCAAGGTCCACATATTACCGGCCCAGCGTATAAACGGGCCGTGCATTTACCTAACCCAGATCAGTACATTTAAGTAACCCGGCCCGGACCGGCCAATCCTAGCGTTACAAAGCTTCCCAACGGATAAGGAAGATTTTCTTTTCATCCGCCCTTTTCTCCTAATCATCTTCACCGGTTAGAGTGCTACTGGTGGCAGCAAACCATGGCATCCAAAATTCTCCCTCAAGCGCTACTTACCATCCCCATCAACTCTTCCCCTGCTAGGAGGCTTACCTTCTCAACCTATCGCTCCGCCAAATTCCCCTCTTCCACTTCAGTATCTCGAGTTTGCAGCTATGGGTTTTCCTCCACCTCAACTCCTCTCCCTGAATTCGTCGCCGCCTTCTCCAGACACAGTCTTGTAGCCAGAGCGGAGCCGGAGGGTAGTGATGGTGCAGCGGTGGGAGACGAGTCTCCGGAGGTAGTAGCTGAAGCTAGTGAGAGTGTCGAAGAAACCGCCGTGGAGGGCGAAGGAGACGCAGAAGCAGAAGTAGAGAGGAAGCCGAGGCAGCAAAGAGTCAAGCTTGGGGACGTAATGGGGGTAATTCATCTGCCTACGCCCTAGTGTTTTTATATTTGTAGCTTAGGAATGTTGATACCATTTTAATTTTTGGTGTTTGGAGGCAGATATTGAACAAGCGAGCAGTTGAGGCATCTGTGGAAGTGAGGCCGCTTCCAGATATCAGAACTGGCGATGTAGTGGAGATCAAACTGGTAATTTGATTCTGTGGCTCATTCTTTTGGGGTAGGAGATATCTCATTATTTTTTGGGGGCTTTGAATTTGATGTTTGTAAATTACGGATGGATTGCAGGAAGTTCCAACAAATAGACGTAGGCTCTCCATTTACAAAGGAATCGTCATATCCAGGCAAAATGCTGGTATCCACACCACTATTCGCATCCGCAGGATCATTGCCGGCATAGGTGTTGAGATTGTCTTCCCTCTGTGAGTACCCTCTGTGCACTTTTTTGAATCACATCACTTCATTCCGCAATTGTTCTACTTGTGTGCTTGATCCTCACTTTGCCGTTACTATCCTTGCATTTTATCGTCTGTCTGCCATTGGTCGCCAACGTACCTTGTGAATCTAAGCTAATGCACAGTGTTAGAGCGAACTGGGTTTAGCTTATTCAAAACTGGTTTTGTGAATGGACATGTGTTAGCTATGGAAAACAAGCTGAAACTAAGGAAATATTCCCATTTCTTGGGATCTTGCTGATTTTTTCTTTGTTCTTGTCGAATGTTGACTGTAACGTCGTGCAGTTTTATTACAGTAGTGATAAATAAAATGTTATCTCGAGTGCTGATGTCAAGAAAAAAAGAAAGGACATTCGCAACTGATAATAAGATATGAACTAAAATTTTGCATTTTCTTCTTACTTTACTGATACCAACAAGTTAGGAAGTGCTGATGAACTACTAGAATATGGATATCTATAACTTTCCTAAGCCAACTCAAGAGCTTTGGACCCATTGTTCACAACTTAATTGATAGCTGAAGCTTGTGAAGTTGTGGAATTCTGATTCTAATGTCTATAAAATTACATAGGAGATCGAAAGATAACATTACCGATTTGAAATTTAATCGAGCAAAGTTGTGGACAGACCATGATAGCCAGTGATAGAACTGTGTATACAGAATCATAGTGTCTTGTTATCTGGCTTTGTTAGGTTTATTTTTTAGTAGAGAAAACAAGGTAAGCAAAGTTGATAACTGAAAGGTTCTTGATTTCGTCTTATGATCTTATCGATCTTGCTTCTGTTTTGCTGTTATTTATAAAAACGTGCTTAATGTTGTTAATGGCAGCTACTCACCGAGTATCAGGGAGATCAGAGTACTGAGTCACAGAAAGGTGAGGAGAGCAAGGTTGTATTATCTGAGAGACAAACTTCCCAGGCTTTCAACCTTCAAATGAAGACCCAGTTATTCTTCTGGTTCTTTGAACCTCCAAGGATTCCTGGCCTTGGTGGGGTTGTTGTAGGAATTGAATTGTGAATAACCAACTTATTTCCAATTCATTCTTCTGTTTACAAACTCTTCCTTTGTAGTCTGGTTGATCTATCTCACTCACTGCATAAGGCGAGTATCACAATGCTGCATTGTAGTTTTCTGTATCCGTGAATCCTCAGGCCCAACCGAGCTTTCTATCCCACGTTTCCGTTCTTTTAATGCGTTGGATTTGTGTTCCATTACCTGGTTTAGAATGTGGGAGTACCAGTTGAGGTGCAGCACTGCAGCCTGAGCTTTTTTTCAAACTTGTTAAATACATAAAATACCACTAACCTATCATTTTGAGTTACAATCACCATTAAACTAATTTTAGTATGCCATTAAATTATAATTTTTGTTTCTCCTTCTACCACTCTATCTATTTTATGAATGGAATGTTGAGGTGTCCCGAACTATGATGATACAGTTAGCATATTTTGCCAATCTAGCGGCCAACTCACAATATTTTTAAAACCGCAACTGTCTAACTACAATGAAGGTGAAGATGACAGCAGTAGGTCTCAACTGGATGAATTCGTGCTTCATCAACTTGCCTCTTGGAGCTAACCAAGTCTGGTACATTTGAGGCCTTATTCCAGTTCCCGATATCAAAAGGTCAGATGTGTGAATCAGGTAGTGTTATGGTTGTGAGTCATTGATGTTGTGAGTTGATCAAATTTTGGGTTCATCGAGTTACTGGTTTTATGAATAAGTAGGACAAATATATGTAAATTTGTATAAATTCAGGTTAATTGAGTTAGGAGTCTAGATGCCAGTGGGAGATATTGTCAAATTTGTTGTAGTGTTATCGATTAGCCGTTAGTGAGTTGGGGGATTATAAATTCTCGACTTTTATTCTTCTAGTGATGTGATTAAACTCTTCACCTAAGCTTTAGTAGGGTTGGTTAACCAATTGGTTGAATTGGGTACTTAGCAAATAAGCTTAAGCAGCAATGGACGGTACATTCTGTTCTTCTTACCTTTCTTTCTCAACCGAAGCAAGACAATGATATATATATATCCTTTCTTCCATTTGAGCATTTTATCCTATAGGTTCTTGCTTTAATGTTGGATTTGTGTTCCATTACCTTGTTTAGAACAATGTCAGTATCATTTAAGCTGCAGTTTGATGTAAGTGTTAATTATAACCAGATCAAGCCACATGAATCAAATTATTTAGAATACAAACCAAGTAATTGGCAAAAGAAAACTGTTGCTGGTAGGTTGACACGTAAAAGTTGAGAGAGTGACTCATGTTAGAAAAATACACGTGTCCTCATACAATTGCACTGGTGTTATCCAATGTTATCATGCAGCAAGTTACACAGAGAAAAGAAAAACTGAGTCAAAATTAAATGCCGGGCAATGGGCATCCATTCCCAGTCCCATATGAAGCAGAGAAGAAGAAGCCATACAAATTACAAATACCCTTTTTCGAGTGTTACCCAATTGGTCAGCAATCCCTCGTTCGGCCCCATGATCATGTCCTTTCTTTGAACGACCCAAGTAAAGTATACTTCTCTTCCTTCGTTGCCTCATTTCTCTTCAATTTTCTGTTTACATTACTGGTTTTGTGGGCATTTTGTTGGAGTGGGAAACCAGTATTCCCAAACATCAACGTGCTGTAGATCCAATATCCATGGCACTGAAAATGGAATGCTGAACCAAATACATCTCCTCCAACGAAAAATGTAGCCAACAGTCTTTTACTTTCTTCCATTGTCAATCCCAGAAAAAAAAGCCTTTTTCACCTCCCCAAAGTTTTCATGTGATCATCCATTGATTCATTCATGGGTCATATGCATCATGCTTCCTTCACTACCTTTACTTAAACACATCAGTCAAACCAATTTTAAAATTCCAAATCACCATTTACTAGACCTAAATACTTGAGAGACCCTTCACAATTCTAAAAACTTTCTGATGATCCATTTCCAGCCAGGGAGGCATAAGCTGGAATAACAGCACCAGCAAATCATATATAGAACGTAACCAAATATGCTACTAAGGACCTCCTCAAGCTCAGGGATAAAAGGTTCAGTCTTTTCTGTTGTTTCAGAAACCCCACTTGACAATCCCACTAGTAATTTCAGGCACTCCCCATCTCACCTCAGCTTCCCACAGCCGCAGCTTAATCAAGACAGTGCTGGTGGTGGAAGAAGAAGAGGGTTTAGAAGGGCTTGGTCTGAAAGTAACATTGACAGATTCGCTGCTCCTTCTTCTGGTGATTATTCTAAACAGCTACAGTCTCTAACTCCTAGACGATATCCAACCAGAAAGAGGATGCTTCACTCAGCTCCTTCCTTCTCCATCTTCACTGCCGAGGAAGAAGAAGAGGATGAACAAAAAGATGAGGGTTTGGTCAGAACTGTGACCATTGGGGAGAATATTGAGGAGGGTGGAGATTTCAGCTTTGGGAAGGGCATGGGGTTGATTGTTGAGGAAGGGGAAGAGACTGAACAACGAGAGGGAGATGAAAAAGATGAAGAAAAAGATGAAGTGGGGAGGCTGGGTTTGATCTTCACTGGCGTTATGACGACCAATCTTGATGATGACAACGAACCAGCTAGCCCTCCCATGTATCTTGCAGCTGGGCTAGGGTTTCACAGTATTGATTTCCAGTCAGCTACTGGTGGAGATGCTGCTTCTTTGCTGGACTTTGATGAGACTGGTGATTTGGAAGAGTATTACAGGAAGATGCTAGATCAATTCCCCAGCCACACTTTGTTCCTCAGGAATTACGCTCATCTCTTGCAGGTTGGACCCGTCTCTTTCACTTTTACTAACTTGTTTTCTGTAGCAAAGTTGTGGTTCATTTGCTTAGATCTGCTGCTGCTTTCCAAATCTGGTTTTTAGATTTGTTGATTGTTGATGAGATGTTAGTTCTGCATCATGTTTGGGAGAGTAAAGATCCATCCTTTGGTTGATTATGAATGCCAACTCGTCGGTTTCTGAATTGCAGTCGAAGGGAGACCTCCATGGCGCTGAGGAATATTACCACAGGGCAATTTTGGTGGAGCCTGAAGATGGTGAGATTTTGATGCAGTATGCCAAACTGGTGTGGGAAGTCCACCATGACCGAGATAGAGCAAAGGGTTACTTTGAACGTGCAGCTGAAGCAGCACCTCAAGACAGGTGATTGATCTCTCTAGCAACTTTGCAACTCTTTTGCTTTAGATTTAACTTCTTGTTGATTCATCCACAAACCGAGCCTGAGGTTTCCAATAACTCGAATTTCAGCAACGTACTTGCGGCATATGCTAGTTTTCTCTGGAAAATAAGTGATGAAAATGAAGATGATAATAAATTCCAGATGGAACAATTGAAGGTGCTGATTTTTCTGCCCTGGTACAAAATACATTTATATGATATGTTCCACTTCAGACATTGAAAGATTTATATTCCTCTGTAAAATTTCCTTTGCAGGTTGCAAACCCCATTATTTGTGGCGAAGAGGAACTGGTCATCACTGGAAACAATGAGGTGAATGTTGAGGAGTATTACAAGAGAATGGTGGATGAGAACCCGAACAATGCTCTAGTTCTCAGAAACTACGCTCAGTTTCTATCTCAGGTTGAGTCCTGCTATATTTATTGCTGAACCCTATTGTCACTCACACAAGTGAATTATACTGAACAGGGTGGTGTTGATTACTGACCTTTGCAGTCTAAAGGAGACCTGCAAGGAGCGGAGGAGTACTACTCGCGAGCGATACTGGCTGATCCTAGTGATGGAGAAATCATATCTCAGTATGCAAGACTTGTGTGGGAAGTCCACCACGACCAGAAGAAGGCGTCATCTTACTTTGAAAGGTCAACTCAAGCCTCCCCTGCAGATAGGTAAAAGTCTGCGAAAATGCCTGCTTTCCTGTGGTTTATCCCTCTCTTTCAAATGATGGCTTAAACTTTAGCAATGTTGATTTTGCAGCCATGTTCTGGCAGCATATGCTAGTTTCCTGTGGGAGACTGAGGAAGACGAGGACGAAGAAACCGAGCTATCAAGTCAGCTTCTTGGTCGTGGAGGGGCAATGGTCGCAGCAGCTAACTGACAGATTAACGAGCTTGTCAGTTCCAGGAAATGGGCAAGTTATGTTGTTGTCACTTGTTACTTTTACAGCATCCTAATAAATGTTGCTCAACTATTAAATAGCATAAGAGCACTACGTTGGTTTCGATGTTGATTCCGCCAGCCTTAACAGTGGGTCTAACAGAAGATCAGCTAGAACACAGGTGTATTTAGATCTAGATGCATAGCCAATTGGATCTGACTGAAGAGTTGGACCAGAAGAGTCATCACCATCATGACCCTCTTTTTCAAGCTAAAAGTGCGAATATATCTCAATGGAATATGAATGGATCAGAAAAATATGAATACATCAAGCCATCGGAAATAATGTGATTGCACTAGTTGCTCTCAAGGCTTGACAACCTAAAATTTGTGACTAAGAGGTATAGTCGGACTCATTTTGTCCACTCTCCATCGATGCCATGTCTTGACGATTAATTGGCCTGTAATATCCATTTCCTCTGCCTCTGTTGTACTCTCCGTCGTAGCTGCCTCCCCTACTGAAACTTCGTGAACCAAAACGACCACGAGTAGCGTCTGCTTGGTAGTAGCTGCCCCGTCCCCTGCCTCTCCCCCCTGTCCCATTATGCCAACCAAAGCCCACACTTCAGATGATTCGTCAAGTGAATAGAAGCTACCATAATAGCAGTTGCATTAAGTAATAAAACAGGTATATTTTTAACATGTTCTTCAAAGATAGACATGGAAGGGGAACAAGAGGCATGAACAAGAGGTAGATAACTACAATCGTAAGTCCATAGGTTTCACATTTAATCGTGGTAGGCATCCAATCAATGCTAGAGTGAATATGGGAGCAACCACAATACATACTTCCAAATCGAGATGGAATGTAACTGTTTGGTCTCCGTTCCTCAATGTATACTGGCCTGCCGGCAACCTGTGCACTGCCCGCCTAAGAAAGCACAAAGGAAACATTTTAGTTTGTGAGGAACCGAAAAGCATTGACAATACATACAAAATCAAAATATGATATCTGCAAGACTGACTTTCACAGCATTGAGAACACCATTCATGTCCTCGAATTCAACAAATGCATAACATACACCAACGTCCTGCATAGAATTTAGCAGTTAGGATATATCAGTATATAAAGGAGAAAAGATGAAATGAAACAGTGGAAATGGAGAAAATACAAATTAAGTATAATACGATGGGAAGAGAAATTGAATGGCATAAAGGCAGAGCGGGGCAGAACCTGGCGACTCCTAATGACAACACCTTCAGGTGCTACTTTCCCAAACTTGGTGAATTCCTCCTCAATCTCTTCTTCAGAGGCAGTAGGTGCCAAGTTCCGAACATATACGGATCTTATTTCATCTGCCATAAAAAAATAATTGGAATCAGACTAGCAGATAGAGAGACCATATAAAGATTCACAGCTTACACTGTTCAGCTAAGCCGGTACTAAATGATGTCCATCAAAACTTTTTTACATACTTCAACACTTCATATTTGTTAAGGAACTATGCTAAACGAACCTTCATCTTCTGCACCTAAAGGCTCATCAACATTGTCAGTAGTGTAGTTATCGATGGAATTTGATGTCACAATCGTCGTTTGAGCAGTAGCTGGAGAGTTGTGGTTTCGTTCTGATGTTGCTGGAGGTGCAGGTTGCTCCTTAGCAACCCGTAACTGTCAGCACAGTAACCAGATTAGCAGCCATATCAATGAAATCCATAAACATATAAGGCGCATCACTGGGGCGTGTTACATACAATTGAAGCATAAGTGTGTCTTAGTGGTTCTACGGCAGCTTCTTCAAGACTAGGAGGAAGGTGGTCTTGACGGGCATTCACTGGAAAATCAAATGACCCATTAGATTCTTCCACTGCATCTTGCTCTGCAATGTGTTCCGGCTCTAAGACCTGCTGAAACGCCTTTTGAGGAGGCAACCCATAGTTATCAACTTGGCCATTTTCCACAGTATCCGTAGGAGCTAGGAACTCCTTCGACTGACTTTCTCCATCGAACAAATAATTTGACACTGGAAAATGTCACTTTCTCCATCAAACACAGCAGAACATAAAGCAAAGTAATGATAACATTTATGACACTACTGATGGCCACAAGAACATATGGAGATAATCAACAACAATCCTCAATTGATTGTCCTAGTGCAACCAAAAAACGATATGCTGGTTTGTTTCAAACAAATCATCACACCTGGTTCAGAAATTGCGGTAGGAGGAGCAATAAGATTGGAATCATGATTCCTTTGTGCTAACAATACACCCGGATGGTGGTGTTGCTCCTCTTCAATGAAGTGGAACACGTCGTTGAGAACAAAATACCCTTTATCCTGGGGTGCTAAGAAAAACGTCTCGACAAACTTCCTGGTTCGACTGAAGTTCATCGACTGCAAATGTCCAGACACCATCACAAGAACCCCACAGTTCCACGATTCCAACGCATGTGCCGTCTTGATTTCAATAGCGGTGTAGTTGAGGCACATAATGAGTGAATGAATATCCTGTCAAAATAGCAAATTTGAATCAATTGGTGAATGAATCCATTCAATTCCCGGTGGTTTGAAAACAGTCACTATAGCTAATCGGCAAACGACAGCAAACGCTATTACACGGACAAGTCGATAAAAAAAATTGAACGAAGAAGAGGAGAAGTACAAGCAACGTGGAGTAGGATTCTCGAGTAGAGCCATCAACGCGAAGCATGGTGCTGGAATCACTATAGAACTGGTGACCAAGGGCCGGTTGAGACTGCAGCACTTCATAGTATTGTCTCACAAAATACGTCCCTACCTAACTCAGGAAACAACAATCACTATCAGAAAAAGAACCCAACTCTGAAACAAACAGCGGTACCAGCAGAACCACGAAGGAAAGATTGGTTGTTCACCTGAGCAGCAGTAACCGGCATAGCATAAGGAGAAGCCATCGTTTCGTTTCCTCTCCTTCTTCCCAAAACTAACACAAACAAAAATAAACAGAAAGAACCCTAAATATCTCGAAAGTGGCCGCTTTACCCTTCCTTAGATGGAAAGAAGCAAAATGCCGCCTCTCTCTCGCTCCTGGCTTTCGATATCTGCAGCATCATGTTTACACAATCACCGCCATCAAAATAGGGCGCGAGAAACAGCAATGTGGGTATGGGGAAAAGGAGAAGTTGGATAGATAAGATAGATACGTAGATGGAGGGTCGGGATTACAGCTACCTCCTATCAATGATGTCAAGCTCCTACATTACTTGCTGACGAACAAAGGCGGTTCTCTATGGTGCTCTATCTTCTTCCTCCCTGTAGAGTTGAGAGCAGAGACTGGTTTCTGCTACTATGCTGCCGCCGCCATCATCCCCAAATCCTTTTCAGTATTCGCGTTTTCCACTGCCTTGCTGGACCGTTTCCTTTGTATTTTTTTGGTATATCCCTTATTCTTCAAGGAGCCAAAATCCATTTTATTGGATATGGAGCTATTCACGAATCGACTCGAGCCAAACTTTATTGTGCTCAAATTTGGTTCGTTATTTTTTAATGAGCTCGAACTAAAATTCAAATTAGAAAATTTTAGCTCGTCCCGAACTTGAGCTTATTCGAGCCTGACTCATTAACTACCTTTAACGTGCCAAACTCGAACTTAACTCAAACTTCACTCATTAATCTTCTATTTATCATTTTTACAAACAAACATAATTGAAATAAACCAATGAAAACCATTATCTATTATTTATTTTAAATTTATTTTCATTTATAAATATTTTTTTTAAATGAGTCAGTTTGCATATGTGACATTGCTAATTGACTTGCTAAATTAACAAGATTATTAATTTAACAAGCATTCTTTCATCCCTAACAGTTGATTATTGGGTGCCACCTCAACCTCCACATCATTTAACAATTGCTAGAAAACTAGAGATGGAGATGCTCTAATATATAAAACATGTATTTAAAGCACATTACTCAAAGTCGGTTAATCAATTTTGCAGTTCTGGTTTAACCTAAATTAGTATAAATCAATGGATGGTTAGAGCATCTCCATCTCTATATTTTTAACAATTGCTAAGTGATGTAGAGAGTGAGATAACATTTAATAAGTCACTATAACAAAAGTTGTTTTTAGAGACCGTGGTTATTTCTAAAGAATATTTATCAGTCTTTATAACTTTATAAAGATAAATATTTTATGAGTATCTAATGCTCCTATTTCAAAATGTTTTCAAAGATTAATGTTAATATTTGTTTCTAAATACACAAAAAAATATTTTTTTTGTTTCTTATTACACTTTTAAATAACAATTGTTTGTCATCTAAACTAGGTTTTTAAGACAAAAGAATGTGTTTTTTTCTTGATTAAAAGACATAAACATTTATCTCTAATACTTATGTTTTGAAACAATTAAATTTACTTTTATTGAATATTCTCAAAACATTTATATTGGAATGAAAAAAGACTTTTTGGAGGCACATATTTATCCACTAATGTAATATTTAGAGATTTTTTTGCCTTCGTATATGTGACAATCATAGGTATATTATTTGTAATTATAAGCTAATCAAATGGTCAATAAATAGTAATCCATAAAGCAAATAATACTATTTGCGATTTTTTGTTAAGAGATTAATAGTTATGTAGGTAAAATAATAAAAATTCTTACCACTATTATAAAATAATTCAATTTACATAAAATAACTAAAATATTAGTATACATTATATAATCTTTCACACAAACAATAATTGTTCTACTCTAAACTATTCTTCATGGTGAGAAACTTTGATCTCAAACTATTCTTCTTAACCTATTATGTTCATCAAGTTGAGATTTCAGTTAGTAAAATAATTAACATTCCAATAATTAAGAATACAATAATAACTTCCCTTATGAAAAGTGATGGCTAAACAATCGTGTATCATGCCACATCTCACATAGCTAGCCTGAAAACTCTCATATTGTCGTACTAAAAACTCGTTCGTCTCCATTGCAACAAATACAACACATGAACACTTTGGTCTTGCTTTGGTGATATTAAATCAATAACAAACTCGAGATGTGAGAGATATTGCTCCAAATATATCGACAAATCCTTTTATTTTTGAAACGGCTATTTTACATTGATGAAACAAGCACAACTGTGCATTTTCAATCATTTAAATATTCGGTAAATATAAGTTATTAGATTTATTAATATATTAGAGGAAAATTAATTTATATGCCTCAAATGCTAATTATGTCGACACTTATGTCGCCATCTGCCAGCACTTCCCCCGCCATCGGCACTTTCCCCGCCATCCGCCAACATTTCCGTTTGCAACCTCCATTGCTAGGCGTCGGCCTACCGTGAGAGTTTTTTGTTTTGCTAGTTTATAAAAATATTGTATATTGTTCGATGAAGAAATGTGTGTTGTATTTGAAATACAGACAAAATAACTTAACATCAAAACACATGATTTCAATTTGAATAGAATTTCAAATTCATGTATTTTTAAGGCATGAATTTAAAATTCCAAATACAAATACACCTATCCAAACCTACCTTTAAAAATTTATAAATAAGAAAGTCAATTAACAATGCCACTTAGACTAGCATTTTTGTATAAACAATTAATAAACTAAAACTGTCCAATAGGAATTGTGAAAAAATATTATTTAAAAAAAAAAAAAATATTAGAAATTGTTAAAACATTTTAGAGATGGAGTATGTTAGAAATTACTGAATAATTGAATTGTTAAAATGTTAATGTCGCGATAAAATATTTATTAAAAATTGTTAATCAATTTATTGGATGGAAATGATATTAATATATTGGGGATGGTAATTGGTTAAATCGGTCAAAACCATCACCAGAGGTATCTGATTACCTTCACTCAGAGCTGCATTTTTTTCCGGGAGGATGGTTGCGCTTCTTAACAAATTAGTACTCAATATCATATTGCAGTGAAAACATCAAATTCGCAGGCAACATCCCAAAAGAAGAACAGAACAGAATGATGTGGAAGAAATGCAACTTCAACCCCAATTCTGGCAAACATGAACAAAGACAAGAACCCATGGTTTGTTTGCCCGATGTATGCCATCTATGCAGTTGGTTCCAAGAGAAGAAAACTTGCTTCAGTTTGCTGCTGCTGCTACTATGCATTCAATTGGGCCTCAACTCTCTTTTCGGGCAATCCGCACAAATTAGCTTCTGAAATTCATCTGTATAGTCAATGCTCATTCATGATTTCTTCCCTCCTTCTGCCAGGCTGACCCTTAGGGACCTGCCCTCTAGTTCCTACAAGACAAATATGAACCACATTGCCAATGAAGCCATTAATTAACAATCCCAACACACAAAATAGCAGTTTCGTTGATCGTTTTGTTTTTGCTTACCAGTCCATCAGCAGCTTGGAGAGCTGCTTCCATATCTGATGCAGTGTTGAAGCAAACGAATCCGTACCCACGAGACTTTCCAGTCTCACCATCAAACAAAACTCTTGCATAAGCCACTTCCCCATAAGGTCTAAATGCTTCTGTTAAGCTCTCGGACGTGACTGACCATGATATGTTCCCAACAAACAGCTTGTGTTCTGTATCCGGGTACATACGGTCTCTTGCTCGGGGCTTGTCTGCCATGTTCACCCTCAGTATCCGACCTTGATATTCCTGCATGCACATGAGACCAAACCACACCAGAATGAACCTCATTTCATCATTCAAAGAGTTCTTCATTACACAACATATTCAACACCGTGTACATTGCTATTACAAAAACCTGATGTTACAAACTAGGATACTAATTAAACTTGGAACACATGGTCAAATTGATCTTGTGCTGTTGGAGATTGTGAATAGTACTAAAGAGGTATCAAAGAGAACGATGTAGGCGAATTGTCCTCTACTCTTAACTGTAGTTTCAAATTGATCTGAGTGTTGTTGGAGATTGTGAATAATTTGTGAAAACTAAAGAGGTCTCAAATAGAATGTTGATAGTATACTGTGCGAGGTTACAAGACAGTCTAACGAACGTCTTTAAGAAAGCTACACAGTTTGCTACTCAGCTAGATCCTTCCGTGACCTCGTTTATTTTTGTTCATTTTCGTTCGATGTCTTACAAGTGCAGACTACAAATCATACTGTGAGTTGAACGTGTGAAAATGGTATAGGGATTTGCTTCCCACTTACTTTGCCGTCCAGATTTTGAATCACTGAATCGCAATCCTCAATGCTGCTCATTGTGACGAAGGCAAATCCTCTGCTTTTCCCAGTTACCCTGTTGTACAGAACCTGTGTAAGACAATTTTAAACTCATCAAAACCACAGATTCAAACCACATAATCCAACCCCAAGTAGCAGAATGTGAAGTCTTAAAATATGAACGCAAATCGGATAAATAACCTCAATAAGTTCAGGACTGCCATGGTCCTGAATGACCCCAGCAAGCTCCGCACTATCCACGTTAAAGGGCAAATTCCCAATGTACAGCTTCGTACTAACACCACTGCTGCCTTCTTCAACCTTTTGCTCTCCCTCAGCTAGAGTAGTATCTGAAGCTGTCTCTGCTACTCCTACCGTCTCCGTCTCTGTCTCCGTGTCTGCTACTTCCAGTGTCTCCGTCTCCGTCTCTGCTACTTCCAGTGTCTCCGTCTCCCTCTCTGCTACTTCCACTGTCTCCGTCTCCGTCTCTGTCTCTGCTACTCCAACCGTCTCCGTCTCTGTCTCTGTCTCTGCTACTCCAACCGTCTCCGTCTCCGTCTCTGCTACTCCAACCGTCTCCGTCTCTGTCTGGTCCTGAGCAACGGCGGGGGCGTATAACTTTGCAGGGCGCCATGTGGAAGCAGCAATGGGGAAATGGTCTGGACTGCCTAGAGATAAACGAGCTGAAATTGGAACTCTAAAGGAAGAGTCTGAGGATGGAAATAAAGGATTGTGCAAAATCAGCCTATTGTTTTGGGTGCAATTGAGGGTATTATTGATGGATGGGGAGAAAGATGAACTTATGGCAGCTGCACCAATTGCTGCCATGGTTTCAGTTTCTTTGTGAATGGATCAGAAGGATGATGAGGTAGGAGGAGGGATGGTTTTGAAAGGAGGAGGAGGAGAGTACAGATTGTAGTGCTGTTTGTGGTTGTGATGTGGCAAGATTGTGTCCTTACATGGATAAGGTGATTTCATTTCACCCTGGATTGAAATCTAAGTTTCAGATAAGACTCCATGGGCTGTTTTTTTTTTGGGCTTTCCTGTAATATATTACCGTATTCATATCAGTTACAGAAGCATTATATAATATAATAGGCTCATCTTAGGCGAATTGTCTACTATGATGCATAAATGCAGGTAGCAGAAAGCATGTGTTGTCTACTCTGGTTCATGAAATTTCCTCTCTTTTCAACTGATAGCAGAAGAACATTGCCGCAAAGGCAGTGGAAATTTTAGAGCAGCCAGAAAAAAAAAGCAAGAACTAACTATCAGTTTATCCACTCCACTACAGGTCTTCTACGACTAGAAATGGCTGTTGATGATGACCCTATCTTCCCTTTCTGATCACCCTTGTCAGCAGGAAGCTGATCTTTCGACTTTCTATTCCGTACTATAGTGTCATCAACGGCTGTTTTCGGAGTGACTTTACAGTGTTGGACATTTCTCTCTTGAATCGAATTCTTATTCCTCAGAGCAGAAGGCCTGGTGGCTGGTTTGGCCACTCGGTTCTTGTTTCCAATCATTGCATCATTTTCTGAAGAACAATCAACAAAGGGGCAATAAGAAACAAGGTAAGGGGGTAAAAGGATCCAAATTTCAAACAGGACAGATAGATGGAAGTGACTGATAGGAGGAGCTTACGAGGACTAGATAATACAGCTCTCGGTGGTGGAACTGAACTGGCTCGAATAAGTGGTCTATCCTCTCCTTCATCAGGATTGCTTTTGGTGTCTGTTCCTGAACTTTCTGTAGAAACTGAGACTGGAGTTGTTGGTGTTTCAGGCAGCTGTGGCAGGATCAAGCTGGGCACATAATACTTGGGAATTTTGGCCTTGGGACTGGGAGATGGTGAAGCATCTTGCCGGCGCTTAACTGCAATATCTTGTAGCTGTTTAACTGCATATTACAATCAATCAAGAGAACGAATCAATTTACCAAACATGTAGCTGAACATTTCAGCAGCCTTGTTAATAGCATTGCAAATCGGATGAATAATAATAGGCTTGTTCTGGAATTCATAAGCTTTAACTTTTTACAAGGGACAGAAAACTGTGAAGAGGTTCATAGAAGAAATCATAAAAACTTCTATCACAAAGACAATAGAGTAACAAAACATTCAAATTTGTGGTCCAAAAACTGTCCAGGAAAGTGATCGGAGTTCAAATGGTACTGATGAATAATGGTCAACGCGTTCTGAAATGAAGAGCAAAGGAAAGGGAATGGATACCTGGAAAACGGGTTTCCTGAATGGTGAGGAACTGGATATCCTTCAAAGAAAGCAAGGAACCCCAGTGTCGATCATCTTCACCTTCATCTTCCCTCCTAACCTTCACCTTCGGATACACTAGTAGGTACAGAAAACAGAAACAAATCATGTCAGATAACAACGGAAACTAACAAATCAGCAGAAGTTTTTATGCAGAAACCCACTTGATTACAACACTGAAACCAGATAACCCTGCTGCTGGAGATGATGATCAACCGATAACGTTGTTGTTCCTTTTGATCCAACGGGGATTCAAAACAAGAAACCCAACACGGAAGTCCCAGAAAAGAGACAAAAGAAGGCAACTTTCTGTGATGGGTAATGGAGACAACTTTGGTAATGAAATGTCTCGAAGTGGAAGAAAGAAAAATTGGCTTCCTCAGTAATCAATCCCCTCCTCCGTTTCTCCGCCTGGACAGCAGAAGGAAACTAAGATTCTAGGGGGAGAGAGAGAGAGACGCAGACCAACCATCAAAAGTTGAGGTCAAACTCCCACCAAATTGATGAATTCATTCATTTCATATGTTTAGCGTGCTGCATCTACGCAGAAATGGGGCCTACCGAGCATTTTTTGAATAAAAAGGAGAAGTTGACCTTCGGATCGGATACGACTCCTCCGGTAAAGGGATCTCTCTAGTGGCAGGGACTCGCCTCCCTTCTTTTTGCCCTCCAGTCTACCTTGCCGTCTTCTCTTTTCTATATTGTTCTTTGTGGACTTTTGACGAACACTTAGCTTACAATTCCACTGCTTTATTATTTCACCATCCTTTAGCCTTTGACTCGTCCAGTTTTTAGTTTTTACCTTTCCTCGACTTAAAACGGCGGGGGCCCAGTTTCGAGACGCTAGGGTTTAAGGGTTTTGCCCTATGATTTCCAGGAGTGGGTCGTCTGTTTTGTGATGTGGTGGCGCAGAGCTGGACTAAGCTTTGGACGGAATGTTGTTCACAACCGGCGACGGTTCTGCACTGTAACCCGTCGTCAGATTGAGGATGAGGGTGACTGGTTTTATTCATCAGAATGGTGGGGGACGGATTCCGATGGCCACACCGTTCTGCGCGCCGATTCCAGTCATGGGAATGGCGTTGTTTCAGTGCTAGCCTATCCTTCTTCTAGACCTGTAAGTCTCCTTCTGTGATCATTATTGTCCTCCAACTGTTCGACTGTTTTACTGCTCTTTTCCCCTGTCTTTTAGATGCCTCCTGCTTGAAGTTTTAACATTTCTTAGTGGAGCCAAATATTTGGTATGATTTTGTGATCACAAATAGTGGGCAATGATAACGATTGCTAGCATGTTTCGAGGCTACGATCGCGTCTGGCTCTTTCGATTAGAGGTGGTAAAAGATAAAAAAGTTGAGGTCTTCAGACTTCAACCCCAACACGGCTTTTCAGTAACTTAGTGGAATGTCTAGTCGTTTGTCTGTTTAGTGCTTTTAGCTCCAACAAATTTTTTCAGTCTGCGATACGGAACCTTTGTCAATTATCTTTGGCCCTTCTTCTAGCTACGCTGTTAACTCCTCACTGCAGGTTCAGGCTGAATGGCCAAAAATTGAGAAATGGCTGCAGGAAAGATACGCGTTTGTGCATCCAAGTCATAATCAACACAATGGTCGTTTCAAGATACTTGGATATCAATGGCGGACGCTCCATTTTAATGATACTACACGCCAGAGCACTGCTAAAGTAATGACTGCTTACCACCAGTCACAGCCTGGCTCTCTGTTCTTGTTCCAGCAGCCACATTGTTTAGCAGTTCCATGTAATTCAACTCCTCACTGTTCTTGAAAGTATTGTGTGTTGTTCAAGTTATTGAACTTAGAAAGTCTGCTATTCTTCCTTCCCTGATGGCGGCTGATTATATAGAATCTGACATGAATGGTTTGATTATACAGATTTAAAGAGTATGGCAGCCGCAGGTTTGACTGCTATAACGAGCTGTGGTTTCGACCTTGCTGGTGTTGCCTATGGAAAGAAGAAGATGCGTGTTCTATGCATAGGTCATGGTGGAGGGAGTTTGCCCTTGTTCTTAGCAAGCAAACTGCAAGGTTGGAGTCTGTTTATTGATTTACCTCACACAGTTCAGATTTATTTGCTCAAGCATTAAATTCAGTTACTTGTTTATCTTTCATAACAGAAACATCACCTTGCTGTGCTACTCTGGTGCCATAATTGATATTGTCGAGATCGATCCTGTCGTTATATCCACATCGGTCCAAGCAATGGGGTTCCCAGCTTTCTCTCTAATGAACCCATCTGGACAACGTGCGACGCCAAACCCCACTGGCATGGATCTTGTCATGTGGAAAGGCATCCACGAAAGGCTCCACCTTTACGAAGCAGATGCAGAGAAGTTCATCCTGAACACCAGCAAAACCACTTACGACATGGTCTTTATTGATGCTTATGATGGCGACGACATCTTTCCTCGCAACCTATGGGATCCAGACTCCTCGTTTCTGAAAGCTCTCAGTCAACACCTGCACTGGGACCATGGCACCGTGGTGGTGAACCTTCACTCTTCCGACCCCTGCGATTCAAATTTGTCTTCCAACTCGTATTTCGTAGATCAAGTTCTGCCGATGGCCCGGCACGTGTCCAGTGCTTGCAGAGCATACAGAGACGTCATAGTAGGGAATGGGGAAGGTGCAGCTTTCACTGTCTCGGTTCCGTGGGTTTGTAATATGAGTCTAGTTGTTTCCAGAGGTCTAAAGACTGATGCTAATAGCAGCAGCAGTAGAGATGGAGTCTTAGAAGCTCTGCTGTCAAGATCGTTTGAAGTTGAGAAGGCTGCAAACCTTCCCTTTTCATGCGTGGAGTATATAAAGAGAGACTTTGAGCTCGTTACTTGATTTCGAGATACTTGTGTAAAAACATCTTTCACTGGCTGGTCGGGGAACGATTTTTTATATTGGGTTAGGATTTCATAGTTGATTTTCTAGATGACAGTGAGAATAGGGAGTTGCATAGTTAGTTAGCTGTGTATTTTGGACCTGTGAGTTGAAGGGCTGACTGACTGTCTGACATCAGCACTTTAGACGAAAAAACGATACCTTTATTAGCACAAGATTCAGACTCATTGGAATGGAGCAAAGAGGGCGACGGTGGTCCGGCGAATGGCAATGAATGACAGCTTGCTAATTTGGTTATGTTGAGCTGTAGACATTTGAATTATCAAGTAATACAAAATGAAGGATATGCAACAGCAGCATATAGCCACATAAAACATAATAGAAACAAAGATAGAGAGATGAGGTTTCCATCCTCCAAAAGGACACCCATGATGAGGTTTCCATTTCACTTCTCTACTTCCTTTCTTCTTCTTCTTCTTCTTCTTCTTCGTCTTCTTCTTCTTCTTCTTCTTCTTCTTCTTCTTCTTCTTCTTCTTCTTCTTCTTCTTCTTCTTCTTCTGTAAAAAAAGATACAAAATAATGAATGGGGTTTAAACCTGCTGCATCGATGTCCCTTCTATTTACCATCTCCTAATATTAATTTCTTACCACAATCTAGTTCTCATGTCCATTGCATCTTATACGTCTTTGTTCTGTGTGCACTTACCTTTTATGAAAAAAGGAGACCAAAATTTAGGGGTGGTTTGATTTTATTATGGATCGAAAGTGATTATAACCAGCAAGAGATTTGAAATAGGAGCGATTTCAAATATACAAGTGATTTCGTAAATAATTCCTTTGTTTAATGGAGTTTTTGAAATTATAAGAGGAATTTTAAATTTATAAATGATTAATACACCCTTAACTTGTCACATTTTCCTAAACTCAATAAGGTAATTTGATCATTTCCTACTCATATCACTTAAGATTTAGTAAATTTCTTATTCATTACGTGGATTTGAAATCATCTTCCAAATCACTTGAAGGGCCACAAGATGATTTCAAATCTCACTTTATTCTCGTATTCAAACTTAATATTTTGACCAAATTACTCTGACCCATAAAATCACTCTCCAAATTTTGAAAAAACAAACAACCAATTATATAGTTTTTACTTCAAACCAACTATGCACGGTGTTCTCTACTTGCCAAGCCTTGATCAAGATCCTCTGGCACTTCCCAACCCATAGTCTCTCAATTGTTAATTTTGAGGATGTTGAGGTTCCATCAAGCTTGCTAGGATTTGTATTAAGTTGGTTTATTTAGCTGGTGGGATATGAAATTAAATTTGGAAAAAATACATTTGGTATTTAAATTTTTCGCTCAAATGAGAAATTTTCAAAATTCCATTGTTTTTTCATTCCATTTTGCAAACGTACCACAAACGTTATTGTTCAGCTAATCGAGTTGCAGCTTCGGAAGTGTTTAGATTGTTTCCCTATATTAGAATACCTGTTGCTACTTGACTCAGGTCCAACCCAAATCACCAGGTTGACCGATTGACTATCGGTTGGGTCAGACTGAGACCATCCAGTTCGAATCACAAGTAAATTGACTCGTTGAAGCCAGATCAGCGTAATAGAAAAGCTATCCTATTTGTGATACCGATTCAAAAGAGAGAGAAGACAAGTCCTAATCGATTGTGATCGATAGTGCTCTGAAGAACTAGGGTTTTGCTCATCTGGCGATTGCTCCATTGGATTAGCCTTGAAGATGTTGTTGGTGCTTCAAGATACAAGGTTGTATCTCTTGTGTATTCCTCTTGTTTTTGGTTCTCTGTGCTTGTTGTTTTTCTCTTTTTGTGTTGTCTGTAACGTTTTTGGGTTGTTCGTTGTAACTTGTACTTTTGACTCTCCTTGAATATCTAGTATTAGTTTTGGGCTGAGTCTCCCCCTTCAGAGGCTCCACTGATTAGGATCTTTGTGGCCTGAATAGCGTGAATAATTTCGTATGTTCTTACTTTCAACTTTTGTTCGACTTCTGCTGCGATTTTGGGTCTAATACTATGATTAGAGTTTTGTAGCCGACAGATCGTTTAAATCGTTCAATACCATTCTTGAACACATTGCTCGTCTAATGTAACAATTAACCTAACCTTGAATAATCAGGTTTGAAGCATGATAAGAATTCCCTTTTGAAAAGTAAAAGAAACAGCCTAGGCCTAGCTAGCATCTCCAGTAACGTTGTAAACAAGGATCCAGCAGCGATTGGAATCAAAGAAACCCTTCATATTCTGTAAGAGTAGATTCAAGGAGTGGGGATTTTTTGCTACAACTTCCTCAAAGAAAAAGAAGAGGAAATGAAGAAGAAAAGAAAGAGCATCAGTCAATCTGTAGTAAAAAAGCAAGAGAAACAAGACAACCTCCACCCACCCACATGGCTCATCCAACAACATCAGCATCTCTCTCTCTCTCTCACACACACTCAACATTAACAGACATTCTTTCCCTTCCTTAATTTCCCAATTACAAAAACAAACTGTTCAATTGTTCATTAACAATTACTAATCAACAATAGCTTTCTTCTCTATTTTACTTTCCTCCATATATATATATGAACCCTAATTGAGTTCTTCCCTTTTCAAGTTCATCCCACCAAAAGCTTTTGCCTCCTCCTCCTCCAAGCAAAATCAATCAATTCTCTCTACTCTGTTTTCCTCAGTTAACAAAATGGGAAATTGTAGAAAGACAGTATCCCAACCCAAAACTCAAAACAAAAGAATTGATTGTAGAAACCCTCTCTCTCTCTCTCTCTCTCTCTCTTTAAGAGTACCCTCCATCAACAAGCCTTCTCCTTTTCAGTAATCTGCAGCAACAAGAACAGCCATACAAATTCCCCCCACCATTAATTAAAGAAAGAAAGGTACCAGTCATTACTAGCCAATCAAGAAAAAGCAAACAAAGATAGAGAGAGATAGATCTCATTGTGTCGTTGGAAAAGTTCATCATTCATAACATTTAACATAGACATACCATCATGCTTCTTCATCAGATTTCTTGCAAACAACAAGAAAATCACCAGAAACCCCACTCCTGCTGCTCCTCCTACAATTATAGCCACTGTTTTCCCTGTGTTTTGCCCTCCTCCTGACCCTACACCCATCCATCCATCATCCCAAATCACTCCACAAATTATCATTTGTTTATAAAAAAAATTATACATTAAACATTGTTCTAAAACAACGTTGATATATCTGAAAGGGACACACAGCCCCACAACAGAATCCTTAATCTCTCTATCACCTCAAATCCCTTTCCATTCACAAATAAACCCAACAACTAATCATTAAACGGTAAGCAAATGACCAAAGAATGAGACTTTCTGGAATGAGACTTTCTGTTAAAAGTATACCTCCTGATGAAGGGGAGGCATAAGATGAAGAAGAAGACGATCTCTTGGGAGCTCCATTAGGGTAGTAACTGTAACTAATAAAGCACTTGTGGAGATAAATTTGACCAGACATGGCATTCCCACACTCAACCTGAGCTCTCTGGACGGCGTTCTTGACACACTCTCCACAATCCGAATCCCCAACATCTCCCTCGCACTGTCCCAACACATACATCGACTGGTAGCTGGTGGTGTAGAATCCATGCCCGCTCGCCACTCCATTAGCCAGCACTGAGAAGGCAGTGTCCCTCTTCTCCTCAAACCCACTTCCGGCGGAGGTGGAGCGACCACAGCTCTTGAACAGCATCTCCATCCCGGAGACCTGTGTGAAACCGGCGACCTCGTACAGGATGTAGCATCCGAAGAGCTGGACACGAGCAGCAATCGCCTTGCCGCACATTTTGTCGGTGAGGACAGGAAGGCCGCTGACGCATTTGTAGCAGTCGCCGGGGGCGAGGTCTCCCCTGCACTGGAAGAGTCCGGTGATGGTGGTTTGGCCAGTCCCCGTTGTGGTCTTGAAGAACTTGGTTTTGGTGGATTGTTGGACTAAGGTGCCGAAAAGTGCTGAGAGGGCTTGTGAGTAGAGACCTGTTGGATCTTGGAATGCCTGTTTTGCACAGCCTTTGTAGACCAGTGAGGAGTACTCCGGCGCCGACTGGATGGGATTTGTTAGGGAAATGAGGAGGAGGATGAAGAGAAGAGTGATTGAAGGTGGTTTTGAAGGAAAACCCATCTGGGATTTTGAGTGTTCTTTTCGGGAGGTGGGAAATCAAATCATGACTGTTGCAAAAGAGATTGAGGAAATGGTGGAACTGGGGAAAAGACTGCAACTTTGAGATGGAGGAGCTGAGCTGGGTTGGTAAATAGTAACAGATTTTGGTATTATGCTTTGAACTGCTCGACAAGGGAAAACAAAAGGTAGTGAGAGGGTTTTCCGTTTCTGGGTGTTTGGGGGACTTCACTTTTCTTCCCCTCTGGAGATGTGCAGAGAGAAAGAAAGAAAGAAAGAGAGAAATGGTGAAGGAGAAGAAAGATGCAGAGATAACTCAGGGCTGGGCTGCACTGTTTTCAAATCACTGTAAAGTACTGTTTTCCAAATAAATAATAAATATTTAAAAAAAAAGATGAAAACTTTCCTTGAGATTGTGAATTATTGATCTCCAATATGCCTCATATGAAGAGAAAAACAAAACACACCAACTAAAATAATCTCTCTGGCAGTAGGGCCAAGCTACTTTTTAAGACCCAAAGGACAAACTAATAAAGAAGAAATTACAAAAAAAAAAAAGAGAGTAGGTTGCAGTGTATGTGAATATGTAAAGGAATCTCAGATAAAGTTTGACTGAAGTAAAAAAAAAAAGAACTTCAAACCACAAACTACTAGGCTAGGATTTGAGCAATTTTGAGCAGGGGGATGCTCCCACCTTTTGCTACTAAATTATAGTTTTCATGGTATCTTCTCTGTGTCATGTGATTGTTCTTCAATATGTTGGAGAGCCTGTTGAATGAATGCCCCCTCATAAAGTAGGTGCTGCAATTGTTTTGAAAATGTAGCAGCTAGCATTGCATTTACCAGTGCTATGATGCTCTCAGTAATTCGTTTTTTAGACTGTAAGTATTACCCACATGAAGAAGATCTTTGGATACCTTTTAGTTTGTATTTTATTTGATGACATTCTTATATGTCTTAGATCATGGAGGGAGTGTTAATTTGGTGGAAAGATGTTGCTATTTTCTTATTTAAGTGGTGGGTCTCTTTGTTTTTGTCACTGAACCAAATTCTCTAATCAAAGTTTACTTGTGTCAATGCATGATTAATTAATTAATTATAACGGCTACATTGTTCTGTTTTTGGTAGTTTGTGTTACTATTCTTTTTTTATTATCAAGCGAGGTTTGGTTTAAATTGTGTTCTTTCAAAATTCATTCGATTTTTTGGTAGTTGAGTTTTTTTGGGTGAAATTATAGTTTTTTCAAATTCGTTCGATTTATTTTGAGGGTGATTGGGGTGAGATTGTTACACTTTATAACGCAAGTAAGTGTAGTTCTACTTGTAAAGTCTCTTTTGATATGCTCCTACTTAATTTATCATAGCACAATCTATTGTTTCAAAAAGTCTAAAAGCACCCAAATCATATAAATCCCGAGAGATCGCACAAGTTGAAGATCTTTCACAATCTCCCTCATCTCTGCACGGGTAATGGAGCAGACCCTAAGGTTAGCTGTAAAGGCTTTCACAAAACAAAATATATCAATGCCACCCACTCCTGCCCCGCAGGGATGGGATCGGAGCGACCCATTGGTGTTAAGAGTAAACCAACCCTCGCCACCCGGCTATCACAATATCAATTGGGCTTGTCAGATTGAAATCCGGGCTTCTCGACCTAGTTGTCTGGTCTTCCAGCTCGATGTAACGAGAGCGACCCAATAATCACACCAACGAGCCACGTCCACAGGCGTATCGGTATCTTGTTGAAAGAATCTTTTATTCCTAACACGCCAAAAAAATCAAACGCTCACGCCGGAAGAAAAAGAGATATATATATATATATATATATATATAGTGAGTAGTATGTTCAATGTGTTCATCAAGACAAACATTCCAATCACTTAATGGAGGAAGCTAGTCCACACTTGACGAACAAGAATATGGATGCATGATTCAGTGTGAGCAGTGCAAAGGAACAAAGCATCTAATTCATGAGATGGCGGCGATCTCGTTCTTCATTGGTAAGGAGACGATTATGAAAAGCAAGGCAGGAGAAATGACAAATTTTATTAGCGCATTGCCAACGCCATATCTCTTTCCAGTGTGCCTCCGTCGACTCCTCATGAAATTCCTTCAACATAAGGTAAGCTGACCTAATTGTGAACTTTCCCAACGATTTTAATCGAAACAACCGAGTTAGATCCGGCTTGTAATTCTTATTTCTTCTAACAAAAGAATGAGAAAATGCTACTTAACGAAATTAAGTGGACCATAAATAAATAAATACTTCTTAAACCCTGTGTTCATGAGAATTGATATGCCATTCTTTTTGGGTTTGGCTGAAATTGAGATACTTTTGCGGGGGTTATACGTGGAATATTGCCATTCAGATTATAGAACCGAAATGCCTGGCACTAGGAATTTTTCCTGGAAAAGTAATTGACAATCATATTAATACACAATTTGATTTCCCATTGATGTACAAGGAAGGAAGGAGAAAAGTGCCGCTAAACCAGAAAACAAACAAAACCCACCGACAAATAGGTACGTTTTCCCTTCATAGTTCTAACCATGAAATGAAACAGCAAACGGATCAATTGGATTCCTTGTCCTAGAATCTAATTTCCCCCCTGCGTTCTTCCTTTACCACAAACCGGAGCAGCTCAGATATCGCATTCTTCGCTAAAAGACCCAAACTTTACGCTGCTGTTAGGCTTTCATCGAGGAGCTGCTTCTTTTATCATTTCTGGGGATTGATTGCATTGATCTCCCAATTTCCCTACTATCTTGAGAAATCCCGGATGATTTGTACGGTCTAAGTCCAATCAATTGTTGGGGGAAGAACCCACGAAGATGATCGCATTTAAGGACAAGGTTTCTAATCAGCTGTCTCGTTTATTTGCCGATTCACCCAAATCGCCTTCTTCTGATTTACACCCCTCGCGTCCTTCTCATAATTCTCAGGTTAGTCTGTTCTACCCATATCTGTTTATTTCAGCTCTTGTGGGACGTTGCATAGATCTATTAGTTTTTTGTTGGCAATATGTTTTTCCTTTTGCGAATTTGTGGTGGGAAGCATTATTAGCTCTACACTTTGGAAGATGGCAATCTGATAGGGATGAGTAAGAAAGTTCATTTAGCTGTATTGATACAATAAGGGTTGTCTTCTTCTGACTTGCTTGTCTGAAATGTCCTGATTTAGAAATTGGTGAAGAATGTTTCTGATGAAATTGGACATCTGGGTTTTGATTGGCCGTGGGTTTTTTATTTATCAAGGTATCTCTATCTTTCTTGTGTGCTTACTTATAGTTGTTGATCATGTATGTTAGAACTATGAACGATGGGATTCTCCCCGATGGAAAAGAATGTTGAATTTGTTGACTTGCTCTTCAAACGCTTCTTGCTGTCCAATGATTTGAGAAATAGATATCTGCTCTTTCATTTCTGTTTCATTCAAATCACTGCATAGTTTGCATATACTGTGACTAGCAGCTGAGGCATTCAAATGTGTAGGGCAGGACAGGTACTCAAGGCGAGAGGTCATATTCGTCATATTTCTCATTTGTGTCTCCTACATTGGGCTTTGGTAAGTCTGATTCACAAAATGGTAAGGAGCAGAGAATTGAGTTAGCACCAGCTCCATCCCTTCCACTAAGATGGAGAGGTAGAGAGTTTGACCAGGAAGAGGAATTGAGATACCATGAATGCAAGAATCAGGTACGCCAGAGAGCTGGTGAAGGTGCAAAAGTATCTAGAGAAGCTTTTGATAAGAAACAAACAGGCATATCTCCTCATGACGATGTCGATTGTTATTCTCAAACCAGCAGCAGCGACAGTGATGTTTTTGAAGAAGCATCAGAGAAACAGACAACCAGAATACCGTTTCTCAAAGACGAGTCGACTTTCATATCATCTGAGTTGTTTGAGTTCCTGATGTCATCCCTCCCTAACAGTGTCAAGGGGAATGAATGGGTTTTGATGTATAGGTAAGTTAGTCTGATTAACCTGTCACATGCATTGTCGCTGAAGATCCTCTTGCTACTGGACTTCTTCTGTTCACTGTTTGGTTCTTTCCTGTGAAGGACAGTACGTTGAAGCATGGCATATCTCTCCGTACGCTTATTCGCAAGAGCGCTGACCTTTCCGGCCCGTGTTTACTGGTACATAATTATCTATTGAGTATTACCCCGCTTCTTTCATTACTGGAGTTCATTCATTGTTGTTCATGGAATTATTCAGATTGCTGGAGACAGACAAGGTGCTATTTTCGGGGGACTTCTGGATTGTCCATTGAGAGCCACTTCGAAGAGGAAATATCAAGTAATTTTAAATATCTTGTGTATGTTTACAAAGTTTTCTTTTGTACAAATGTAAGTGACTTAAAATTGTTGCTCATTTCTTACTTATACAGGGGACAAACCAGTCGTTTGTATTTACGACAATATATGGTGCTCCAAGGCTGTTTCGCCCAACAGGTAATATTTGGTCCTTCAGCTCTACCTTATTGCAAATAGCCTGTCATTTTCTTAAATCACATTATGGTGGTTCATGCGAGAGCTGGATGTTGTTATGTTGACATAAATAAAAGCAGCCATGTTCTTCACCCACTGAGATGTTTTAAATCTCTTATCATTGGAAGGATCCCCCGAGCGGTGGAATTGTATGTTAGAGACGTTGTAGGATTTACCTATTGTGATATAATCTCAACAAAACAACGTAAGAATCATCATATGTCATATTTTGCTCTCATACAATCTAAGTATCAACAACAATTGTTATGGTGTCAAATAAAGAGCATTGATAGATTATCTGTTGATAGTGGTTTAACATTGTAAATGGGGGTGGGCGGTGCAATTTGCTTCTAAGGTAACATGAGTAGACAGTAATATCAGTTTCTGGTTATGCTTACATATAAACAGGTGCCAACCGATATTACTGCTTGTGTTTAGAGGACTTATTAGCACTAGGTGGTGGTGGAAACTTCGCCTTATGCTTGGATGAGGACCTGTAAGCAAGCTGCTTTTGTGGCTATTATTATCTTTTCAAAATTCAATTTACATCTCTTGTGCCAACTGCCAAGGTTTATTTCATTAATGTGGCCCTCATGCTGTGAAACAGGTTACATGGAACTAGCGGTCCCTGCGAAACATTTGGGAATTTATGTCTGGCGCACAATTCAGAGTTCGAGTTAAGACATGTGGAGGTAATTTAGCTTTCAAAATTCTCCTTAGCCTCTTGGAAGCAGCAGTTTAGCAGGAAATTTGTCCTAATCCCCAGGTAAAGGAAGAGAATCTACTGACTACTGTTCTAAACTAAGGGCGAGTTTTTGTTTGTTGTTGCAGCTTTGGGGCTTTACGTATTCATCAAAATACTGAATTGTAAGACGCAAGCAGAGGGACCATTGATTGATTGAATACTTGTGGTTTTAGGTGGTGGATGGAAACCTGCAATTCTTTATTCTTCAAGGGTTGATGATATGTCTAATTAAATATTGGATGAAGTGAAATCACTTGCCTTTTAGTCTTGAAGCTGTTTAAACATTGGATTTCTCGTTATTCAGTGTAGGAGAGGGAAAGACCATTTCCTGTGACTCCCCATGTAATAGTGTGTTCGTATCCAGTATCGACACACAGTAGCAAGAATCAGCCAGATTGGCCACCAGTACTGATAGAATTTCAGAATTGAGTGAATTTGGGTTATTAAGAAATGTTGATTATGATCGAATTGAATCCTTATTATAAACATCGGATGTCTAGAGAAGAATTCTTATCCAAGACTTATGTCCCCGATTTATAATGTTTGTCTCTGTCATGATGGTATTGATGAATGGTGAGATTGAACATATCCTGTATACTTGCAATTTTATCCAAGATGTTCGAAGACTGCTATGAAAGGACATACGTACTGCAGCCTGTGGTTTGTCTGAAGAATATAAAAAGAGGTGAATAGCAATAGATAATTCGTGTATTCATTGTTTCTCTGTTTCATAATGCATAGATAGAATTAGTAATGGTGCTTACTGCACACTGTGAAACAGCAGTTTTGATGGATAAAAATTAACATACTCGTCGGGAGAAATATAGCAATTGGAGATGATGATTCTTGTCCTTGTCGTCCAAGGAAAAGAGAGGGCACATAGCATCCTTCCTAGTTCTTAACCAAATTAATCAGAGTACACTTGCACTGTTAAATACAAATCTTAGGACTCTCCTTAACCACAGACAGACTATTGATTCGCAACTTACTAGGCCTTATGAATGTATGGCTCCAACAAAGTCAAAACCAACTTTTATGGATCCACACTTACTACCTCCCTACTCACATCACTTTGGAGTTCTACCACATTTGCTTTGCTGCTTCATCGCCAAAATTTTCTCTAAACAGTGGAAGCAAATAAATTTGGGATGCTTCTCAAGTAGGTCAACGACTGGCGTACTTATAGCTCTCTCGACGCTTCTATGATTCTTCCATGGCTGCATCATCCTCAGCAGGCAGCCCAAATATTCTCAGATTACGATCCATTGATCCCACAGCTAAATATTTTGCATCCATTCCAAACCTCACACAAGTTGCTTTCCCTGCCAGTCAAATAAACATCAATCAATGGACTTACTCTTCTTGCATACAAAAACGAGGCCAACCATGCAAAGAGAGGCAATCACCTGTTCCGGATAAATCAGGAAGGGTTTTGATGCAGTTCCAGTCTGCTTTCACACTAGCCACTTGGAACACTCTGCAAAGGTCAAATATTTTAAGATGCACAGCTCCAAGGATAATTCATTCATTCATTTGCCAACCCACATCAATTGATGAAAATTACAACCCCGGTATTCAGAGAACGTTTTGCATTAAAACTCTCCAAAGACATCTACCTTATGTCCGAGCCTGCAACTCCCAAGTAAGAACCACTATGGTCAAACGCAACTGCAATAAAAAACAAGTTCCATCACTGCATTGCCTGACGTTACACAAATTATACGCCACATGTACATCATGAAAAAAGGAACCAATGTTAGCAAGAGTTCATTTCCACAAGCATACCAGAGTTGGTTGGGGTATCCGCATCATAAAGATTAAGAGTCTTAAAGTTCCTCAATTTACGCAAATCCCAAAGCTTCACGCCATCACCGGCAGCAGTCTGTCCAATTCATGTAGACATCAGATCCTTGCCGCAAAGCTCCCATATCACCCACCATGACTTACAATTTAACCAAGAAATACTTACAGCAAGGAAGTAACCATTTTCCGAGAAAGATATTGCAGTTACAGGCCCAACATGTCCTTCGAATTTGGCAACATTTTTCTTCAAACAAAAGAAGAAGAAAAACTTAGGCAAACTGTAGTTCAAGAATATAAAGAACGTTGATGGAAAGTCATATTTTTGTTGCCAAGGTGTACCGTCTAATCAAGAACATACAATAGTGAGAAAGTCGATAGTACCTGGACTTTGACATCCCAGATATTGACAGAAGCTTCAAAAGTGCCAGTACCAAGGATGAGACCATCAGGATGGAAGGCAGCAGCCGTGTACCCTTCAGAATTGGATGTGTCTCCAACTGCATCAACCTGCAAAATCCAATTCACAATCTTATTGTTAACAACATACGGAATGTGTGATTATAGATAAAATTATGCCCAAGACTTTATTCGACAAAAAAACTGTGGAGTATTGGAACTTGAAGGTAAGAACCAACTCAGCCAATAATTATACGGTTAATGCTGCACACCCAAGCATTTTGGAAGACCAAATTCGTAGTTACCACATTCCGCATACAGTTACTTTTTTTCATGCACCATAAATATAGTATACTGGTGAATGAGTACTAAAGTACAAGAATTGTTGGGACAACCATCACCTGTGCTAGGCATAAACCTGAGGAAAGATCATAGAAGCACCATGTATTATCGAGGGAAGCAGTCACAAAATACTTATTCGTAGCATGCACAGTGACAGCTTGAACCTGCACCAAGCCATAAAAAAATTAGCCATGGATAACATATCATCCTGAGCTAAAAACAGCCAGCAGCATAAAGTAAATCATAACATAAAATTTTAGATAGGTCAGGATCATCAACAAGATCAGAAGCATGTCCCAAGCTACCACTATGAGCTCCAGCCTAAAAGACAATCACCTCAGCCTTATGATCCCGCAAAATCTGTCTGCAATCATAGCTGCCTTCTTCAGATTCTTGCCAAACACGAACGGTCTGAAACATTGCCATATCAATCATGAACATAGAAAAATAAAGAAAGTGCAAGAAAAGGCTTTTATACAAAGAATGACAATGATGTGCATCTCAGAATGAAATCAATTAGGTTAATCAATCACTCAAGATTGATGTGCACCAAGCCAAGCAAGCATACCTTATCAGCAGATCCTGTCAAGAACAGGCCACCATCAGCCACAAATTTTACACTGGTAACCTGAAACCAAAATATATGTAATATGACAAGCATTAGTAAGGGTCAGGTAGCAGCAAAACGTCCCAACTAACCAAACAGCTAATACCTTCTTTGAGTGACCACTGAGTGTTGATCGGATTTGTCCTGATGCACGATCAAAAAGTACAGCTGTAGAATCAACTCCTCCAGTGGCAATAATGTCCTGGAGACAAGGAATAAATAGCAAGAAAAGCATCAGTGCAAGGAAACACATCCAGAGTGGGGTAACAGATCACAGAGATAAAAGCAGCATGGTTCGCAGTTTAGCTTTGAACTTCCAGCATCTTTTTAGATGACAACTTGGGAAGAAAACAGATAGCACTGCATCGAAACTACGAGCTCAAACAATTAACTAATATAGTGGAAAGACTTTCTTGGTGAATTCTACAAACACGTGAACCCTATTATAACTAATGGTACCCACTCGCAACGATGCCACAAAAAGAACATTTGCTAATCCATATAGCACACTATACCTTGGAATACAGGATGTCAATGGATGAAATTCCTGGTTTGTTTGTCTTTTGAAGTGGATGACTTGATAGTTGAGTGTACCTCCCCAGCTCTTCAATAGATGCCAAGGTTGAAGGAATCTAGACAAGAATTAGTGAGGGATAGTTAAGAACTTTGGAATAATTATGTAAAATAAAACACAGAGAACCCTAGCCCCGGTAACAGTGAACAGCTGAGAAGAAAAGGTAAAATAGTCTTGAACAGTAAAACCATGCTGTACAAGCTTTTATAACCAGTAAAACAAATAAGGTATAAGAGATAAACCTCCCAAATATTACCTGTCGCTTTTTACGTTGCTGTGAAAGAGCAGCATTGCACTCTGTTAACTCGGCAACTAAGTCTAGTGAAATCCCTGGACGCATCTTCATCGCGGCAGGAGCCAAATCATTAGCCTCAGCTTCTATTAGTATCAACAGAACATTATCAAAAAGAAGATTGTAAGAGATGTCATTCAATAAAGCAAGCAAAAAGACATGAAAAAACCTCTATTCCCATTAGCATTAGCTGCAACAGTTACTGCAGTTGACATAGGTATCTGTCTCTCTGCCTGTGCAAGCAATGCTCTCGATTCGTCTCTTTCCTTTTTAAGTCTTGCAATTACGCGGCAAGCAGCATCATGCTGGCAAACCAAATTTCATAGAACAAAATTTGACAGGGTTTGATCAGGACCATGGTGAAAGATCACTAATAGCCTACTATGCATTGTGTTCTATATAAGTGAAATGGTGTTCAGACACAGAATGGTAAACTAGCGGCAATAAGTGACACGTAACCAGCGATCTAAATTGATCCAACAATCTTGAAAAGTGACCAGCAAACATTTATGTTGACCTTCATCAACATTACCTTAACAGGTTTTATATAAATACAAATATGTATGCATGATGAGATTAACAATGGTCAAGATACGAGGGAGGTATCAACATATAGTGACATGAAATATACAAAAAACTTGACCAGGAAATATAAATAATCAGGAAAGAACCTGGTAAAGTGCATGACTGAGCTCCTGCCTTGCAGTATGTAGTTGTTGTTCCAAAGCAAAATTGGATAACATGAGACCATCCCATTCCTGCAATCAGATTAACGAAACTATTTTCAAGAGAAGATAATAAGGAATACCGGGAAACCAATAAATGAGCATATGGTATCATTTGAAACAACAAATGCAAGATTTAGATTATTTGAGGTAGCTTTAGAAATATTTACATGCAGAAATTACATTCCACAATGAGGCTATTTAGTATATGGAATGTGATATTAATACTCCAAAAAATAAGAGAAAGATGTGTACTACACCAGACAGCAGAGTAAAATGAATTATACAGCATTTTTCATACTTACATTTTGGAACATGCCAAGCATTCCAGGGATACTAGCTGTCTGAACAGTTCTTGGCTTCACAATCTACAGAAAAAGCAGCATCAATCAGCATAGAATCAGTGACGAACAATAGGGCATGGAAACTTGCACCTTTAACAGCTAATCCACAGAAACTGGCATCCATACCTTGCCCATTTTAATTGGAATTATGTCATCAGCAGTAAGAGTCTCCCCAGTAACGGGGCATTTTCCAGAATCCTAGAGGTCAAGAGAGCACCACACAAAATAAAGAATCAGGGACTGAAAATAGTAATCAGCAATCAGCAAGTGAACAAGATCAAACCATTGACATAAAAGTAGACAGAGAGGACAAAGGATTTCACCCAAGTGATATATTTTCTTTTGTAAAGATATTGGTGATTTCATAAATCAGCCGAGAACACAGGCACAAGTACAGACGGACAAAGGCATTACATAACAATAGGAGCATTTGAGCACATTAAATCACTTAAACAATCTTCCCTCAACGTTCCATCTCTCGCCTGCTTAGCTAACCAAAGTGTATCTTATTACAATTAGGATACGTCCAGGATGGTTAGAACACTTAGAAAAGGATTCATCCACCGCATGAACACAGCTTAAAGGACTTGAATTTATCATTAGTTCATTACCCAGGAGGAAGGAAAAATCCGACGAAAAAAAGCAGTGAACTAGTATACAAAGTGCTGACTCTTCACGAATAACCACCAAACAACACAAAAGGAAGACGCGAGTGGAAAAGTTCGAATTTTGAAGCATACCAGAAACCCTAAAATAAGCAAACCGCCAAAAAAGAAAAGCAAACAAAGAGGAGAGATGACTCACATTTATGAACCTCTCGATTAGGCGTTTCTCGTAGACAAGCCCAGACTTGGCGTTAACGACGGGCTCTACTGGCACGTCGCCGGAGACTGGTAGAAGAAAGGAAGAAAGATACAGGGTGAGATCGATTGGAAACTAGTGGAAAGTTCTGGAAGGAGAAGAGAGAGAAGTTTTACTTGCGCACTGCATTGCGAAGATAGGTAGGATTCCTCCGGCGGGGCAAACAGCAGCACGGAGAAATGAGCAGAGGTCGAGGAGGAACGGCGGCGAAATCAACAGTGAAGAGCAGGAACACGAGTAAATCAAGAGCGCAAAAGGCAGAGAGGACGCCGCGAAGAACTCTAATAGACATAGAAAGGAGGAACAAACGACCCCGCCTTCCATTGTGGATTAGGGATGGTTAAGACCCAGATCCGTGTCAGGTCGTCGGCCCATTTGAATAAGTGTGGGCTCTAAGGCCTATTAATGATGAGGCGTGGCCCATCTCGTGTCTGTAAGGCTACTTGATCCACATTACAAATCTGGTTCATGGAGAGTAACCGATCTGCAGCCGTGGGTGAGATAAGTTGATCCACAAGAAATAAAGAACAATTAACGCAGCTGAGGTTGGGACAATCTCTTGTAGGCAATCCAAGTTGTTACGGTAGGAAGAGACACATCAATGATATGTGTTTCAAGAAGGAGGTTGTGACCGCCGGCGGCAAAGTGATAATGTCAGACAATTTCCTTCTCGATAAATGTGAAAAAATTAAGAAACAATCAATGTCTCATTAATCGAAGCAATAGCGACAGGATTCCTAAAGGCATCAATGACAAACTCCGCCAGAGCGTCACCGACAATAGACCAACATTTTTTATAAAAACCGGGTGGAATCCATCCTTATCGGGGGCCTTAAGTGCGCTCATAGCTTTGATCGAATCAGACACCTCAACTGAGGAAAGCTAGCGTTCCAGGTTGGGAACTGCCAACTCGCTTAGGTAAGGGATGTTACCTGCCAGCGTCAAGCTTCCCGCGTCACTATCATCAAAAAGATCCATGAAGTAATCGACACAGATAGAGGCAAGGTTGGAGGGTTCCGCCGTCCAATCTTCCGAGGCCAATTTAAGCCGAGAGATTTGATTAAAAGCACGCCGACGCAGAGTATTACGGTCTCCCTCCATAGCCCATTTACAGTGCGCTTTTTGAATCCACAACAATTCTTCTTGCCATAAGGTTTTGCTCCAGCTCACGACGAAGCGAAACCTCCAAAGGGGATGGCAATGACACCGTTGTGGCATCATTAACTACTTCAAAAATCGGGCGGTGGTCAGATTTTCTACGCGGGAGATGAAATTCCTTGCTCTCCAGAAATGCCTGAAACCAAAAAGTATTACAAATTGTACGATCCACACGGTGCTTTTTAAGGCCATGATACCAAGTGAATCGTAGCCCGGACATAGATAAATCGTTAAGGTCACACTCAACACAACAATCAATGAATGGTTGATGTTTGCGGATGCTAAAAGGCTCACCACCTCTCTTATCAGCAGAGGACATCATAGCGTTGAAGTCTCCCGCCACAATCCAAGCCAAGTTCTAGGAAGGAATAATATTGCAAAGTCCCACCCAAAGCTCATTTCGGACCTCGACACTAGGATTCCCATAAACTTCAGTCATTAGGAAGGGTCGACCAGGTCCCCTGACACCACGAAAGTGAAGAAACTGAGTGGACGTCGAGATCACATCCAACTGAAACTCGGCCGAGTTCCACAGAACCCGTTTTTTCCAATATGTAAACCCCCTCTTACTTATAACGTTATCAGCAGTAGTCCCACTAATACGGGGTTAAAAAATGAAGACAATATTTGAACGATGTTTGGTAGCATCAGCTTTAAACGTCGTCAAAAATTTCGGATCACGAGCGCCTCGACAATTCCAAGCAAAAAGTCTGATCATAAGGGAAAAGGGTACGGGACCGGCCGGACAGACTATCACTCGAACCAATCAATTGTGGGTGGCCTGATCCCTTTGAGTTGGAACCCCCGTCCAGGTATCACCAACATCCTTTCCCCGAACTGGCATGAAGAGAGACACGACCCCATCTCTCTTAAAAGTAAGAGGATTTCATACCAGCGGGGGATTAGGTTGAATCCACAATCGGGGGGATAGCAACTTCTTCCGTTGGCAAGGAATGGCTAGAGACTGTCTGAGCAAGGTCAGTGACCTTGCCCATATCTTGAATCGGAACACCTTCTCCTGAAACTGAATCAACATTTATAGAAGATGAACTCGGTCCGCTAGGAAGGCAACCCTCCGAATCCTTGCACACCATAGCAACCTCCATATCAACATTTGAACAGGTTGGAGGGATAGAGCCATTAGAGGGAGGCTCATTAGAGGTCGTGAGCCGCGGGTTGGATACCCCATCATTCAGAGACGCATCAACACTCTGAGAAAACACCTCAGCTTCCATATTCTCATCAGTATTGACTGTGCCTTCATTATCAAGTGGTGTAAATCGATTCCTCCTACTTTCTGTTCGTTGATTCCCAGTTTTCCGGTTGCCTCTCTTCTTGGGGAGAGTATTCTTAGGGACGATCCAATGTCCACATTTCTCCTCTACCACAACACGTGAACTAGTCCCGATTTCTCCAACTTGGACTATCTGGTCATTCTGATTCGAATCCATTGCATCGGAAGTGGCTGCTCTAAGGGTACATGCCTTAGTGGGATGACCGGCATGCCAACAAAACCGACATATGACAGGGATTCCTTCGTAAACAACTTTCAACCATTCGTCGTCGACTCCTACTTTAGGTACAAGAGGTTTACTGAGGTCAATTTCAACACAGATCCTAGCAAACCTTCCACGGGTGACCATTGCAGTTTGTCGATCAATTCTTATTGGTGAGCCAATCCGGTTTGCAATGGCAAAAACTCCATCATCATGATAATATTCCAGCGGTAATCCCTCGATTTGAATCCACGTGATAAGCGACGACATAGTAGCCTCCTCAGGAATGAACTGAGGGTACCATTGCTTGAGCATCACGAAAGCAACAGCGACCGAGTAGGGGCCATTCGATAGGACCTTAACCGCATCGTTCCGATTACGGCACTTAGGAACGTAGAGTCCGTACCCAACATCGAGGAATTACGGGTCAGACTCTAAATTCCATAGGGCAGTCAGCCGATTAGCAAGATGAAAATACCCAACGGATTTTCCGTAGACTTTGAGGATGATTGCACCGTGGTATTCCTCGCTCCAAGTTTTCCTTAACCCACTCGAGAAATAAACCATATGCTTCAGAGGATCTCAATCCATAATGGAGGACTGAACCTAGGCCTGCGTATCGGCATCGACATCGAACTCTGAAGGGATCATGCTAGAGTTTGTTTGACAAACTAGCGTGTTACGAAAGGTCAGTAGGTCCATCGTACTGGTAGCACATCCAGAGTAGGGTCTTTATCAAGCGGTTGTCCCGCCGGCGGCGACGAGTCCGCCACCATCAAGAAGCGCGAGAAAAAACCTTCAAGCGGAAACCCCTAGAATTTCCAAAAAATCACGGAGATTTTGGGTTTTTTTCTCTCTTGCTTGATAATTTTTTTATGACACAAATCATCCACAATTACAATCTGATTCATAGCGAACTTGACATATTGGAAAAGGTCGAGATTAGGGTTCGAGAGATTTAGGTTTACAATAGATCAGGGTTCAGCAAATTTGGGTGTGGAGAGGGAGTTGGGTGTCGATATGATGAGATTAGGGTTCAAATTAAAGTGAAAGAGTCGAGAGATAAAGCATAATGGATAACATTTTTAACTGTTAATCTTCTCTTTGTTTGCTAACTGTATAATTGTTTCTTTTTGGTATTGTCACGTGGACGCCATGTCAGCTACTTCAGATAGATGTCCGTGAAGTTGAAGTAATTAACGGAGTAGAAGGGATTTGAATTTTGTATCATAAATAACATTTCTAATATATTGTGTCATTTTTTCGAATTTCCTAATAGATTGAGCCTCCTCTAAAAGTTTAAAAAAATTAGACATCCATCATTAAATTCACAGTTTCTCTCGTCCTGCCGCCTCCATCACTATCTCATATTAGACATCCGTCGTTAACCTCTCATATTCTAGTAGTGTGTGAGCACAACATCAACCCCACGTTTTGAAGGATGTGTGTCGTATGCAGTAAGACACTTCCAACGTACATGGACAAAATCAAGCATATCAAGTTTCCTTTTAACTCGGTTATTCTCTATGTTTCTGAAAATTTCGAAGTTACGGAAGGTTCTGTAGCTCCCTATCCAGGGCAAGACACGCAAGGGGGTAGCTATGGCTTAGGTTTGTTCTGTGTGTATTGGACTGAAAGAAAGGGCAGCCCGACACAAAATCCCAACACACAAATCCTCCAACACACACAAAATCAATCATTGTGTCTAATCATGATCACTACTACTGACATCCACATGCATGTGCATATAAACCAAACATAGTATGAATTGTCCTGTCAAACTAACAAGCATACTTTGGATTCTCTCATCCCCATCCAATCCAGCCTGCCAAGAATGCCATGCAATTACAATCAGCTAGATAGATCAAAAGTTTCCAGTTAAGTAATATATAGCTTATGTGCTAAGCAGTTTGCTTTTCTTCTCCTTCTTATCGGTACCCTCCCTCCAAGGGTTATCCAAATAACGTTTCAAAATGTAAATATTGATTCCAGTGTTAATTAATCGTGTAATAAAAGAATGACATTTTCTACGATGATTTGCTTTAACTAAATTCAAGGTGATTTTGGGTTCATTACGGCAGTTGCACTCTCGGAGGGAATAGCGAAAAGAATTACTAATAGAAGATTATATTCATACTAACTCTTTCGCAACAATGATCAAGTTACTATATATGTATGAGAAGTACCGTATAATTACTCGAAAATAATATAATATACACAAAATTCAGTAGCTAGATTAGGCGTAATGGAGGAGAATAGCAGCCGGGCGAACTTGCAGAATCAATAGCGTAGTGGAGGCACCAGGACGAGAGAAGCTATGTGTTCCAAATCCACTGATTTCGGAGTTTGTTAAGTGTAATGTGGATGCAGCCACCTTTGCCGAGTAGGGCGAGATGGGATTAATTGGCTTATGCCTATGTTATGATACTGGACAGCTCGTGAGGTACAGAACTTGTTGTAAGTGTGGCATTCCGATGGTTAACGAGTGTGAAGCAGTGGCTCTTCGGAAAGGACTATCTTGGTGGTGTCGCTATGGAGTTGGATCGAGTCGAGGTGGAGATGGATGCCCAGATCGTGGCGCATGCAGTAAATAGTCAAGTAATGGAAGATGGATTGGAGTTTGGAGACATTATTATTTATTCAACGATGCAAAAGTTGGTCATCTAACCTTGGAAGGGGTTAGCGTTGAATATATGCTTTGGAGTCTGAATTGAAAGAGCATCGATCCATCCCCAAAAGTGATCAAACTCTACTCCGAAATATATACCATTTAGCATGCACTTTGAGAACCTCTAGGCTCTAGCTAACCCATTTCCTAGGAATCACTGTTTTGTTTTGTCCTTTCACCCAAAAGCTCTTAGCGTATCACAACAGGACACAACCACCACACTCATAGGTTTATAATTCCCACTAAATCGTGCCTGTCTATTGACAGAAAATCGAATGAACTAAAACACCGTTTGTTTGAAAAATTCTAAAAGAAAGACATAGGGTTTTTTTGTGATTAATCAAAGACATAGTTAGTATAAGCATTGTACAATCCTAATTCATGTGTTTTTTATGCAAAATCCTAAAAGTTGAGTAGCTCGTGCATTACCGTGGCACCAAACACATTAGTTTGTAAATCTTACAAGATCGTAACGTGATTTTGTAAATTTAAGAATCGATATCATGTGCAATTTGAATGATAATTTTAACTATTGTTATGGTTACTGAGCCAAACCAAAACGGGTGAAACCAAGTAAAATCGGTAGAGTACTTTTAGAGTGTGTGTGGATATAAAAATTGTTAAATACATGTACTGATAAGATATGGATAGTAAAGTACCATATGTTAACCCATAATAGAACTCTAAACGTTCAATCAGATTATTATTTGATTATGTCATGATTGTAGTCCGCACATTGTTGTGACACCAAACATGTTAGCTTGTTTTTTCTTATTTTATTTGGGGAAGGTTATGGAAAAGAAAAAGGTGTTCATACGTTAATTGTGGGGAGCCCTTCATAGGTGGACGTGAAGATAAAAAAATCACAGCTGCAAGGAGAGCTTAATGGGTAGATGTGTTTATTAAAATTATCTAGCATTTAGTTTATCTCATACAATCCTCATATAATTGTGATTCGATGGTAGCTTAATCACAGTTTGTAATGATTTAAATGGAAAACACTTATGGTTAAACTAAACTCTTCACATCCACATAGATAATGACTCATAATCCCATTCACTTACAAAAAATCACTTCAATTGACTCACTAAATTAAAAAAAATCGTGAATAAATGATCGTGTTATATGAGCTTATGTTTGATGAATATGTCAAATTCAAACCGAATCAACCCAATCGGTATTCTGGATTGGTTAAGACATTATTAACTTATAAAAAATGTAACATTAATCGACTGGTTAAAATAATCTAGAACTAATGACCATATCATATGAACTATGTTTAGGTTTTAAGGATTTGTCCAATTCAAACCGACTCAACGTTGATTAGCTTCTTTATTTGGCCAAGAGACCTGTAAAAAAATGGGTCAAGAGTTAATGATGCGTAACTCAATTAACTTACGAAAACATAATGTTAATTGACCCGTTTAAAAAGTACTCGATTAACTCATTTGAGAATTTTTTTACACATATTTATAACGATTTGAGGTTTTGAATCAACCGCATATTAGTTTCCAATATTAAATAAATATTTTTTAAATGAAATAAAATTTAAATTAAATCTATAAAAATGGGTGTTATTAGACTCAAAAAATTATAATGAACAATATTTGTGAACAAAATAATATATTTTGAGTATAAAAAAATATTATGAAAGAAAAACAAATGAAAAAAGGCAAATAATCTGGTGAAAAGTAAGGTGAAATATAATTAATGAAATAAAGTAAAAAAAATTTATAAAAATTTATAAAAACGTCACATATCAAATAAAAATAATTATATTCTTATGTATATATATATATATTTAGATTCATGTTCTCTCTCTTTGTTCCTTTGTTTATATATTGTTTTACTTTGGTACGTACGTAGAATATTATTTCCACATAACAAGGGAAAGGAAACCCCCCCACTCGGACCGGTTTCCTTTACAGTTCTAACCGATCTTTCCAAAATGGGAAACATGGATCACCAATTTTTCCTTGTGCCCTGCCGCATGAGTCACGGTCAGCGGAGTATTTCCCGGTGGCATCCCAACCGTTCAATTAAGCATATCAATCTAACGCATTATAAGCTTTTTTTTTTATCTTAGTAGTTTGTTAGTGTATAGTGAGGTTAGAGTTTCACTATACTTAAATTTTGTTGTTGATAACTGGAGAAAGTTGAAAAGATTCTAATACATCAAACAAAAACTAGTATATTATGTTAGTTTGAAGTGAAGTACGACGAAAGGCGGAGACAACTTCCACTGCTTAGAAGTTGATTTCCCGACGAGAGCTTTCACAAATCACAGTACAATTTTCCATCATCGATATCTATGTAATTTCATATATGAGTTTAGCTTTCTTTCTGGACAGAGGATTTTCCGATTGGGTTGCGTTGATGGCGCTTGTGGAGAAGATGAACAGAATTTGATGACGGCCGCATAGACGCAACAATGGTTGCCTCTACCGAACATCTTTTTCATCCGTCAAACTCAATCACGACTACTGATTTCAAATTGTACTTAATTTATTTGAATGATAAAATTTCCCGTTTGGATGAACCACCGTTGGATTGAAACTCAATAATGAATGGTCAGAATTAATTTGCCGCCAGCAAATACTTTTTTTCCTGGTCGGCAAACCGGACTCCTGCCGCATGTCTTATCTTCCTTGCAATTAGTTTGTTTGGATTGAGATAGTTGATATATATTTCTAGGCTAATTAGAAAATAATCAAAATAGGAATATGATAATTTAACCTACATGGTTTCCTATCGAGAAAATTGACTAGTCTATGAAGAAGAAGAGTACTCTTATTATATTCAAAAAAAGAAAAAGAATAGAAGATCCGGAGGAAGGCATCGACCGCTATACATATAGGATAATATAATTAATTTACGGTTTTAAATATGAAGAGATTTACTAAACTACCCTAAACTAACCGACCCCCGGGCCATGTACATTCCCATATGTTTGTAATTTCGGATTTAAGTGATATAGTTGTCCTAAATAGCCAACTTTTAGATAATAAAGTTCATATTACTATTTACACCCGTGAATTTTTAAACGGTTTTCGATTGTAACTATAATCATAAAAAACTTTAAATTCTCAATACAAAAACTCACAAATTTTTTCATATAATAAACACTTTTGGCAGTGGGGAACAAAAGCACGACGCAATGATGCAAAAGCCATGAAAATGACCGGTTGATGATTTGGGTTTGGTGAATATAATGAAGAAGAAACCTAGTATTCTAACACCATGCATATGCATGCCTTGGATCCAGGACATATTGGTGCTTCAATATGAAGCTTCGATCAGTGTCTTCTTTCTTTCGAACAGAACAGAATATAAATAGTGGACTAGTCTAATCTGTACATATCCAACAATCTTCTTCCACTCCATGATGATCTTAGCCGTATCATCAAGGATACTTTTATGTTGGGGAACCACCCTTAGCTACCTTTGTACCTTAATTAGCTACTCCGTAGTTATTAACTTTATGGTGTTTCATACGGAATAACTTCTGCATCAAAAGTTAGACAACTATCATGGTTGGTGGATTCCACTGCTTTTCAATACTTTATACAACAACTAGTGTTATTAGACATCGGTCGGATCATGTTGTCTGTAATCGGTAGCTCGCTCAAACCATTTTCTACTAGGCTAAGTTGGTGGGCTATCAGCCTTGGTGTTAGCAATCAGTCAAATCGAGTTGATTACTGAACTGGTTAATTACATCTCTGCCCAATTGTGTTGTGTTTAAGTTTATTTGCAGGTGACAGAAACAGTGTGTTTTATGTCCAGTCACTAAATATATAAAAAGACAGAGGTGTTTCTTATCAGTATTCAGTTCATTCATCCACTCCTCAAAACCCTAGCGCTCTCTCTCTCTCTCTCTCTCTCATCCTCTCAAGTCAGAAGAAGAAGACGAAGCGTTTGGCGGTGATAAGAAGATCTCTGGTGCTGGTCTGTGCTCCAATCACTACTCAGGGAGAGAAGTTCCTCGGCCTGAAGGGGGCCGAATCCCTTCTGAGTATCTTCTCTATATCGTTGTTTGGTTGATTGAGTTCTTTAGCTGTTTTAGGGTTAGGATCTGGGATGATCTTGTTATGTAATCTGTACTCGATAGCTTTCTGCTGATAGTGGATTCGGGTTGAGTCTTCCCTCTCTGAGACTGCGATGAGTAGGAGTTTTGTCCGAACAGCGTCAACGAATCTTCGTGTCTTTTACTTTATGCATTTAGTTTTCTGTTCTATACGTGTGAGCCGAAACTTCGTATTGATTTGTGATTAGACTCACTCCTCCGCTTCTAAGTCTGATATCACTTGGCTCGGTTCATCAAGACAATATCGGATTTAGGATGGTTCAATACATTGAACCAAACCCACGTATAAAAAAATTTACTAACCGATCTATAAATATAATTTAAAATTACATAATATTATCGATGTAAATCATTATGACGAATGCAAAACTCAAAACTCGTATCATTCACCAGAATTTAGATTGCAGCGCAAATTTAGTTAATATTATTAGATTACTAGAAATCTATTTACCAATCTAAAGCATCGAAGCAAATAACGCCACGTGTCCCTTGTATATTAATTAACCATGTTGAATTTAGCCATTAACTGGTCAAAGCTTTTATGTTAGGGAAAGAAACGACCGGATCTAAATGGAGAAAGATCCATATCTAAGAGCCCGGTAAAAACGGAGAGGTTAAATGTGTTTTAGAATGTAGTGCGAATTTTACTAGACAAGGGTATAGTAGTCATTCCAGGGCAGCGGTCAAAAGTCCAAGTTAACGGTCAAACATGAAGGAAACGGACAACTTGGTCAACCCGGTTTCCTTCCCATGACAGCAGGAAGTGCCACGTAAACCAAGACCCCCAGGCAGCCGGCCCGTGAGTTTCGCCACGTGGGAAGCATGTTGGAGACGAGGTCCCACGCAATTATAGGGTGGACGACAGAAAAGAAAGCCAGCGTGGCAGGGTACGGACCAGTTCGCGCTGTGTACAGATGAAGGAATCATCTGTACATACAGATGATACGATCCGACGATGGAAAACGGCTCAATGAGATCTGATGGTCACTGAAGAAAACGTCCAAACAATTCAAGTGTACATGCAGAGAGAGAATTAATATAAAAAAATATCACCCCACCTTCTTCCTCTTCCAGTCTTCTGTTTTCCTCTGCTTCTCTCTCTCTTTAAGGATGTCAACACCATCATCGACGCGACCGTGCTTAAACCAAACTTCAGACTGTTAAATCGAAGCTTCCCCGACTCAAATACTACTCTCTGTTTATTCCTGCAATTTCTAAGCTTTTACTTCTTTTTAAAAATCCAACGGAGCAACATTATATAGATAAAATAAAATTTAATTAAATCTCAATTCAGTTCCGTATACAGAGCAAAAGAGAGAAAGATTCGAACTAACGAATTGTTTGAATGAGATATTATGAATATGTTGTATTTTGGAATAAAATGATAATTTATTTGTGAACGTGGTATATATGAGGTGAAAAAAATTTTGGTGTGAAAATTATTTTATTTGGTTAATGAATTATTTAATGTGATATTTGGTAATAAAAATATTATATTTTCAAAGTAATCAAATATTTCAAATGTTTAATTGGTGAGGAGGTATTTTTCAAATGTTATATATTTTTATTTTGGTTGCCAAACAAGTTATTTTTATAAAATATTTAAATTAATTTTAAAATAAATTATTTAAAATATTATGGTCCAAAATATTATAAATTTTATGTTAAATTTTAAATAATATATTTTAATCTAGATAATTCATTTAAAATAAGAGGAACAATGAAAAAAGAGGCAAGGGAAGAGATAAAAGAAAAAAAGTATAAAAATTAATTTTGAACCTTTTCTTCGACAACCGTTAGATGTCCTGTGTCCACTTTGCACCGTCGGATCACATCATCTGTATGTACAGATGATTCCATCATATGTACCCCAGCGCAATTTGGGTACGGAGAACCCCGTACGAAACGTTAGCTAACTTTAGAAACCCAAACTTTCCGGCTTATGCCCCTCGCTTCCTGTTTTCATGGGCTCAACGAAGTTAACATTTACCTCGTTTTTTTTTACCTTTACAAAAGCTACCAAAAGGCTTCCTTTCTTTCCAATGTTCCAACAAGTTTTTACCATAACATAAACGTTACACACACTCTTTCTCTCGCTGTAACTTATTCAACGACAATTTTTGTTCATCACCTTGATTCCATATTGTCAAACCAAACAAAAATATTTGCTGTGTATTCTGATTCAGTTGTTATACAAGAAGGGGGGGAACGACTACATAGTTATTGTCTTTTGGTTTTGTTATTTTTTTCGACAATATCTTAATTTTTTAAAGGCGAAGGTGTCAAACGAATGATTCATTGTTCGTGTTATACCAGACACGGTATTCGTGAATTATTTATCATTTATGCTATTTTAAGCCGAGGGAAAGACTGAAGTTGTTTCAAAGGTCAAATTTAAAAGAAATACAAAGGACAAAGACAATCGGTCTTTTTGTAAGACGAGAGAAGAAAAAGAATGTTACAAAACGTTATCCATCCGACTCCAGAACAACTCTCACTGGTAATTAATGTTTAATTTCCTCCTCAATTATGTTCGATGCATTTCATAATATGAATTAGGGTTTCTTTAATTTTGTATTTTGATTATGCATGTCGAGTTTTCATAAATAATTTCCTACTTTTTTTCATTAAGAGTTTTCAATTTTCATCCCGTTGCATGCTTTAGGGAAATTGAACCCTCCATTTTCAACCCTTGTTATCCTTCGATTTTGGGGAGCTTTTGAAAATTGGAAGATAAATTTTTTGTTTTTCCATAATTAATTTGGCATAAACCTAATTTTCGATTCTGAATGAGTTTATTTTTTTTGGGTATGTGTGGTAATTAGTAAGGTCAGAAATAAAAACAACCATTGAATTAATTTGCAAGGAACAAAGTAAAAAAAAAATCCAGTCGTTTTCGAAAATGGCATATGAAAAATTCTTACTTTGCTTGAACCCTAAAAACTATCCCAACTTTCCCTCTCCCAGCTTTATACTATTTTATCAACAGTGGAATATAAGAGTTGTTCACTTCATCAGTTCTTCTTTAATGTTCTTTTTGGGAAGAAAGAGTGATTCTTTTTGTTGGGACTTTGAAGCTGGGTGGTAGATTACCCAAATGACAATAACCCACCAACGGCAAAAGCCCATACAAGCTAGTTTCATTTTCACATATATGGATGCCTTTATATCACCTTTCTGCTTGGTTTCCATTCCTGGTCTGCAAACACAGGCATGAGCAACCTATTGAAACTTGCTTCCTTTGTTTCTTAGTTTAGTTAACTATCCCCTTTCTTTGGTGCAAATGTCACATGGGAGCCTAGGTACACACTTGTTCTTTGTTTCGCCTACTTTAGAGAACATCCACTACTGATGTTTCTTTTCCTTGTCTGTAGAATTTGTAGTGTGTTCTTGGCCAAATCTGGGAAAATGTATGGGGATTGGTGCTTTAGGAATCCATACATTACAGTAAAGCATTCCCCTTTCACTTCCATTTCATCTCAACTACTCCTTTATAAACTATTAATCTTCCCATTATGAACAATCATCATCAAGCTTGCTGTGTGACCATGGTATGATGATGCATGATAATACATGGAGATTTGGATTCGTGTTGATGATTAGTCTCTGATGAAGATTTTTTTTTTTTTGTTTCTGTAGGAGGAGGTTTCGAGCCCGATGAATGCTCAGATGTTGGAGTTTTGTGATTCTGATTTCTTCCAAGAAACAATGCAGAACAACAACAACAACAACAACAACTCAGAAGTCACATCTAGCTCCAACTGCTGCTACGACGACAACTCTCCTTACAACACAAACAACCTTCCATTTCCTAATGATTTGAACAACAACAACACATGCCAGGATAACAACAATCATCCCAACACAAACACAGCCACTAACAGTACTAACAACAACCAGAACAATGCTCCAACGACCAGTAGCACAACCACAGCCACAGCAGCCAACCTAAGCAACACCAACAGCAGCAACCTGTCATCGATTCTATTCGAGTCGCAGGATGAGCTAGACAACGACATCTCTGCCTCGATCGACTTCTCATCTTCCCCTGCCATCTCTGTTCCTAACCTCTTCAACCACCAATTCGACTTCACATCTATCCAGCCACACCTTCCATTCTCTGATCATCACGTTAATGGCGGATTCTCATCCAACTACTACTCAATATCACCAGCAATTGATCAGCAGGCTGCTCTAGTCCCACAATTTATGCTCCCTAATTCCTTACTCAACTCGGTCTTGGAAGAAGATTGCTTTTCCTCTGTCCCTAACTCCTCATCATCTTATGCTCCACACCTCAACCCTTCCTCCCCTTCTTGCTCATACCTTGGCCCCGCCGCCCCTTCCATGACCACTTTCATGCCTATGAATGCTGCATTGTCGTCAGCAGATTGCTCCGCAGTTTTCGGAGGAGGGTTCTATACTACTACTACTGCTGATCAGTTCCAGCCTCAGGATCAGACGGATTACCAAGGTGACAACGGTGGAATTTACTGCCCAGCTGACTCTCTACAGCGTGCTTTTAACCCATCAGACCTTGAGGTTAGCAAACAAAAAAAGAAGACAACTTTGGAAACCTTAAAGTTGACAAGTTTATGTTTGTTGATGGGTTTTTTATTTTGTTGATATGAAGGTGTTCAACAATGAAACAAAGCAAATAGTTGGTGGAGGAACAACGAGCTGTCCACCGTTGACAACAGAGTTGACCAATCTGGAAGATTCGAGTTTCAAAGTAGGGAAGCTATCGGTTGAGCAGAGGAAGGAGAAGATTCATAGGTACATGAAGAAGAGGAATGAAAGGAACTTCAGCAAGAAAATCAAGGTCGTCAAAGTTCTGATCTGTTGAGCTTTCTTAACTAACAGTTTCATTGAAGTGCTAACTAACTAGTTTGATCTGTGTTTATGTTGTAGCAGTATGCTTGCAGGAAGACACTTGCAGACAGCAGGCCTAGAGTGAGAGGAAGATTTGCAAAGAACGATGATTTTGGAGAGAGCAATAGAGCTGCTAGCAGTAACCATGAGGAGGATGACGATGGTGATCAGGTAATATTTTAACATTCTTCTTCTGTTTTCTTCTTTCCAGTCATATCATCATCATCATCATCAAGTTGGTAAAATGAAATTTGAAACAATACATATATGGGCAGGTAGCAGTGAAAGAAGAAGAACAGATGGTGAATTCTGCTGATATATTTGCACATATCAGTGGGGTGAACTCCTTCAAATGCAACTACTCCATTCAATCATGGATCTAACACAGCATGAGGCACAAAGAGGAAAAATATGTTATTCTAAAGTACCCTTTTCAAAGTAATTAACCAATACTTAACTTAGCTAGCTAATACAAACATTTTTGAGGAGGATGAAGGGAGCCAGGGGATCAAAGGAGGAAGGGGAATAATGTAATTAAGTGAAGTGAAGTGAAGAGATCCTCTACCACTGGTTTTGAAAATTATACTCTAAAAACTATATGAAGGCATATGGGGTATAGCAGAGTATGTACTGGAATAAGCAACTGTAATTTTTGTAGATATCTGTTATTTATTCTCTTTTTTTTTTCTTTTTTTGGGATTAATTTCAGTTTCAGTTGAGCCAGCGGCTATGGCCTGATGTTGTTTGTGAAATGGCTGAAGAAGACAAATGTGTAATTATTATGGGTTTTTGTTTAAAGTATATACGATAATAAAACAGTAGACGACAATGTTTTTAGCATATTATATTTAGTTGATTTCACTCTTTTAACACTTTCATCATGATTTCCCCCTTCATTTCTGACTTATTGGGGATGAATATTTTCATGTCTGGGTTAATATGCATTGAATTTTGGTGATAGACTTGTGCAAACTGGGTGTTTTTTACTTGTTGATGCAAATATTACCAAGGTCTAGCTATCATATATGCTTGTTCTTGAAGGTTTTTGTTTAGATGATAGCTACTCTGTTTGTCTCTCTGTTTCATCATTTTAATCATCAGGCTTCCCTGCTTCCAAAACCTTATTCATATACTAGTGTTGATTTCCAGTCGTTCAAGAGCTCTTGTTTGACATGGTGTTATTACCAAGGCTCTTTCGTCAGAAGATGTTGAAGTGGCTGTTGCGTTTTGGGAGGCTGCTTCTATTTGCGATTTCTGTGTGTTTACCCTTGTTGCTTCTGTTCATTTCCAGTTAAAGTTTTGTTTTGCTGCACTTCTTGTCTGTGATGCAGTTGTAATGTTTATGGGTTGATGCGGATGCAATTTTGATAGGTGCTGCCTCAAATATATTTTTTTTGATGTAGTGGATTGCCTGTTATTTGATCCTTCTTAATATTCAATATTTTATACCAAAGTTTATTCAATATCAATATTTTCCGATATCATAATATCTTGATGATATTCGAAATATCGTATACCAAATAAAGTCATAGTTAATCATGGTTTTCGTAGGCACAAAACAAAAAAGAAACGGATTTTAAATTTTGGCTAGCTTACTGTGCTCCCGCATGTATATATTACTATTAAACTTTATAAATAACAAAGATACCTTTTGAATTTAAATAATGTCTTCAAGCTTTGGTATGTTTGAAATTTGAAAAAAATAAAATAATGCAAGAACCGCCAGATATAAATCCCGTTATAAAGGCATTAGAGAACTTTGATTTATAATAAGACGGTCACAATAGGGAATTTCATTTAATTTGATTTAATCTGAAATTATGTAGATGATTAAATGAAAATATTAATTATACGATTTGGCCATTATAGACACTTACGATGTGTGGCGCACTGTGGACGTTGATCCAACGACTATTTTCCGACCTTATATAATTTGTGCAGTTGGGGTGAAACAACTCAACCCTCCTACCAATTTATGTAGTTCTCACTTTCTCACTGAGGAGGCTGCTGTCTCCACTGTTGCGACTGAGAAGCATCCTCCCAGCACTGAGACTGCGGATCTGGCAGGTACTGCTGTGCGGGTAGGTACTGTTGGGCGCAGAAGACTGACAAGTCGGGGGTGTAAGGCCGCGAACGAACAGTGCCTTGTGGACCCGCTTACATCGTGTGGGTCTCGAAGCGGGTACAACTGTCTGACTCAGTGGCTCAACGACGTACGAGTCGTACAGCTGGTAGATATGTCCAGTGGGGGCTATCTGTAGGTGATGCATCACGTCGTCAAGCCTACGATCCATGCCCCCGGTCGCGTGCATCATCGAATGTAGACACTACCGAACCGCCTCGATGTCCTCTCTATCGAGCTGCTCCTGCGAATCTACCTTAACATATAGGTTCTCTAACCCTTCAAATCTGCAAAACGAAAAGGAAAAACATGTTAGCATTGTATGAAGTGGAAATCCTATTAATTAGAAGAGTGTTGGAGTACATACAATAGACTCATGTAATGTCCCACGTCTCGAAGTTCACCGACGAGTGTATTAACGGTACCACACAATGTGCTCGTCGTGGAAGTGCCACCACTTTGGATCGTCGACAATCACACTTGCCGCCACGTGATCCAATATGCCCTCCTACTGCCCGAGGTACTGCTGCACCCGCACATCCCAAATCGTCTCCTTCCTCTACGTCAGTCCGAACGGGAACATGACTTCACCCTCCAACGTATCTACAGTAGAGATGGGCTGAGACATCTCAAACTGTCTAAGGACACGGTCTGATATGTGTCAAGCGATGCTGCAAGGAGAAACCAGTGGGATGACGACTCGGTGTGCCGCAACAGAGTGCGCCGATTCCTCACGGCCTCGGTACGGGACCCACTGAAAGACAAGATAGAAATGTAAATGCCATACGCAAATGGGACTACTAGGAAGAAAATGAATGACAAACTAGCCCTTATCACGAACGGTGTGCCCTCATCAAACCGCTCTCTGTACTCTGAGAGTAAAAGATGTCGACTCATGTCGTTCATCCAGTTCTTCCACCGATATAAGCGGGTATGGCCCACAAGGCCCGAAGCGTCTAGTCCCCTAAGCCTGTTCTCATGGACTCGTCGTGCTATGGCCGGGAACCTCTCTAATGCCTAAGCATTAACCAGCACGGTCCAACTACCAATATCACCAGCCCTCTTCGTAGCAGAAGACTCCAACCTGAACGCTAAACGGCCGAGGAGTTTTGTTGAGGCAGATCAAATGAAACAGGTACTTGGTTTCTTCTGGTGGTGGTTGTTCTCTATGGATAGAAGTTCTTTATGTCTTTGAGAGAACATCACTAATTTATGCAGCCTGCAAATTTCGTTAAGGTTTGTGTCTAGATCACTTAATGATTAGATCATTTGATGTACAAGTATAGAATCTCAATATATGCAGTCTTAGCTCATGATTATGCCATTTTGTAGAAAATTAATTTTGTTATAAATTGGTTATCATATTAGGGATATTGGCTACCATCTTTGTCGATTTTCGCTATGGCGAATGACAGCAGCAAAAACTTGGCATATTGCTACACTAGCTTACTACGGCGCTTTTCAGTAGCTAAACTTCATGCTACGGGGTCAGTTTGCTACGACAAATCGATTATTTATTACGCAATGCTCCGTGGCTAAAAATCAAATTTTTTGTAGTGACATCTCCACTTTCACAACCTAATAGGTTTTTACAATAATTCACAGTAATATCGCCAACATCATCAATATTTATAACGAGCTCACCCATTGAATTTCCAAGTTGAATAATTTACTTAAGATTTGGTGGAGGAAGGAGAACGTGCTTGCCGCCCAGAACAATGAATGAATAAGAAGAGACCGAGGGTGAGAATAATGTGAGAATCATAACATAAACAAAACAACGTAACTACGATTACTTCCATTTGCAAACCCCAAAATATATATTAAATACAATAAAATCAGTAGCAGCAGCCAGTCAAAGAAACCAGACATCTTTTATTTATTTCATATGCACTTTCTCTGCGTTTCCCTGCTCCCTCTCTCTATCCCTTTCCATCATGTCTCTTCAATTTTTGTACAAATTGACATACGTTGTATAGTAGCTAGTTATGTTAGAAGTTCCTAGGTTAAAATCTTTGAAAAGAGAAACAATAGAGAGGTTAATTGCAGCATAAATTGAGTCGGAGAAATGACTTTTGGATTCGATATAGAAAATCTTCACAAATCTCACCCACTCAAAAATCGTTCCTTATATATAACAGATATAAACACGGAGTAAAATTGACATTTCACATCCATACAAATTTGTATACTTACTTTTACACTATAGACAAAAAGCCATATAAATATATACACTCATGCAGGGGTTTGTAAGAACCTATACACATTTGTATGCTCCATACAACTATCCGTATAAAGTTGTACGACCGGTCGTCGGAATATATTTCCAAAAAGTAAACTTTTTCCAGGAGCGTAGGTGCGGACGGTGATGCAAAAAATTTCGTCAACGAAGGTTGAAATTGTTGATCGAGAAACTTTCCGGTGACAGAAGATGATGGTACATCACCGGATATGATGATCTGCAATAAAAAATGATTGAGTTCCGATCCAACAAAAATATTTAAAATAACATGACTATATTATCAGCTAGTAATCTTGACCTTTAAACTTTACGGAGAACTAAGTACTCAAATTACTTTTGAATGAGGTCTAAAAAGCAATATCCTGACTCCAGAATCGAACTCGTATGCTGACATCTGCATCTTGTAATGTATTGTGGGTGGAAAGAAACCAAAACCCCTTACAAAGATGCAAAGAAGAAGAAGAAGACTCATGTAACTATCATGCCCACCAGCTCATTCCCCCACTACACTTTTTCCTTTTCCCTCTCTCTATTTATGCTGTAAATATTTGATTTCAAATTGTATTGAATATGAACAATGGCTCCATTCTTTACAGCATAAGCTTGTTTTATATTTATTTAATATGAGCATACGTCTGTATTTTACTATTTTTATGGGGATTACTCTTTGGTCTTTACTCACCCCTAAGAATAAAAAATTTAAATACATGGGATGGGATTGGGAGGGAATCAAACAATTGGTCACTATTCATTGAAGAAAGAATCAAACGAGGGACCTACAGCTGAGAAATTGAAACTGCAGTGACAAACAAACTCATGGGTCCTACAATGTGATGGCCCTCCCTGATTTCCAGATTTTGATTGAATGCAATGAAAGAAAGACGAGAAATTTCCAACAAAACAACAGCATATTCAACGCCCTCAAACGTGGCTTACATCTCTCACTAACCCCAAAATCAAAATGCTCTCCCAGCTCTACACACAGTTAACTCAAGAAACTCCACTACTCTTCTTCCCATTAAGCTCCCCCACTACGCCTACTTTTCTCCACCTTTCCAGTTTACACTTTACCAAAGTCATTGGTTAGTTAACCCTTTCTTTAATCGGAGACAAAAGAGGGTTTTGGTTTTCTGGGAATATACATCTTGGTTGGACTGACTAACGAGGAGGTTCATCATTTCATTTTTGGATCCACTCCTCCCCCCTTCTGTCAAAGGTAAAAGTTTTTATCTTTGGTTGCTATTATGTATTGTTATATTACAAACTTGTAAACAAGTCGGTAAAGTTTGCAACTTTTTCCACTACCTTCCTTGTGTTTTTGTGATTTAAGTTCTTAATTTAATGCTGTGTCTGGCAAAGGTCTTTGTAAAAGGTGGTATGAGAGACTGGAAAGGAAAAGGGGAAACCCTTCTCTGTTTGTTTCTTTCTTTCCTTTCCTTTCCTTGTACTGTTTGCGTCTCTCCAAACAAACAAGCTTCAATCCTTCTCCAATCCTGAAATCCTGGTTTCGTTTCAGCAAGTTTTGACGCCAAAGGGAGTGACGTAGAAGCAGTTGGGTTGAGTGGTTTAGAGTTGAAGAGAGTGAGTTGGATTCCCAAACTGGCAGCTGCATATTTCTATCTTTTTCCCCCGGTTGCATTTATAGTGCTTCCTTATTACTTTAAAGGTTTCCATGAAAATCTTCCTCCATATATCACAAGTTTCTTTCCATGTCTCTTCTTTTCTTTAAGTTACCTTTCCCTTTCTTTTTCTGTCCATGGGTTTTGGTTGTTGTTATGTCTTGTGAGACCATTTTCCAATTTTGCTGGCGGATATTCCAAGTATATGACCAGGTTTCCTGTATAACATTGTTCTTATATTTGTCTTACTAGAGCCTTCCAATTTATGAGAGTCTCATTTTTCTGTTTCAGATCAGAAAAAAAGCAAATCGATTCAAGGAGGGAAGCTATATTGGTAAAGCTGTCTTGTTGGTCAATGTTTTCAGGTGAGAGGCGTTTGATTCTCTTTTTTACCCTTTTCATTCATGGGTGCCTTTCTTTGAGTTAATTTGTAATGATGCTTATCCTCCATGTGTTCATTCTAGGTTTTGCTTGAGATTATGTGAAGTAGTTGGATGAACAACGTTAAGTGCAATTAGTGTGCTTTTGGAAAAGCCTGATGGAAACTACAATTCCAGATGCACAGAACCTTAGCCGGAGTGGAAATGATTCATTGGAAGACTTTTGTGATGGAAAGGAATCATCAAGAGATACAACTGGACTTGCTAATCCAGAATCAAAATCAAGGATGAGAAGGATTAATTCCAAGAACCACTCCATCATTTCCAAAGTCAAACAGCTGCAGAAAAGTAAGACATGGATTAATGGTTCATTCCTGCATAGAATTGAAATCATTGATGATTGGATTCCGAAGCATATGGTGACAGTGGATGAGAAATATCTCCGCCGTTGCCTCCATTTGATTAATGTCGGTGCTTCCTGGACATCTTCTTGCAGTGTTTCTATTGATTCATCATTGGGAAGCCTGGATGTCTGGCCTAATGGTTTCAGTCCTGTAAAAGTTGGTAGTGAGTACATTAATGACATTACCAGGTTTGATCTCAACTGTACTACATTAGAAACTGGAAATGGCAGCTTGGTTGCTGGCCCTGCAGGCGATTGGATTATTGGTTCAATCATGGGTAGCAAGAGTATGGTTAATATACTGCAAAGTCCTTTATTGCGTGAGTATGGTAACATCGAAGAGTCCAATTCAAAGAGTACAGGGTCGATTTCTCATGAGCTAATGAACTTTCCTGGTGGGTTGAGTAGTTATTCATCGTTCAAGCCAGACATGGAGACCAGGTTACCAATAAACTACAGAAATGTATCAGAGACTTCACATGAAAGGCTCTTTTCTGTATCAAGTACAAACTCTACATTTTCCGACCAGTCGTCTTCTCTATCTTCCTCTGCGGCTCTATCTCAGGGGATGCTTCAGTTCACATGGAAGGGCGGGAATCCGCATTTCGTTTTGTCTCTGGATGATCAAAAGTTGGTCTATGTTGCCAACTTGTGGAAGACCGAGTCAAGGGATGGTAGCAGTCTTGACTATACGTACTTGTTTCACTCCAGTAAAATTCATGAACATGATTCTCATCTTGTTGGTAAGATGGTGGTGTCAACTTCTTTTACCCTTTCTGAGAACAATTCAAAAACCATGGTTAGGGAGTTTGTTCTGTTTGGTGGGAATGGGAGTTTTGTGGATATGCAATCTTCAAACCATGAACTCAGAAAGGATAGGAGATTGTCCAGGAAGGTGACTCAAGTGTTTCGGAAGAAGAGAAGTTTGTCTAAATTTGGCGGATCAGGTACCATACTGGAAAACAGTGCTTGGGGGCCATCCCAGGATAATGATTATTGTGTTGATTCAGTTGGTGGTTGTGATCTGTTGGAAAGGGATCTTCCTTCAAACTATGAATCGACTGCCATTGTTGTGAAAGAACATATCCCTCAAATCTGTCAAGAGAAAGTAGGAGGCTGGGGTTTAAAATTCCTCCAGAAAGCAAGTGACAAGCAACATACTGGCGATGTAGGAGCTTGCAGTGACTGCTCAACAAGCATGGATATAATACTTCCAGCGGGTTTACATGGCGGTCCAAGAACAAGAAATGGTGGTCCTGCTAGTCTTATAGAAAGATGGAAATCCGGTGGATGCTGCGATTGTGGAGGATGGGACTTGGGGTGCCCATTAACAGTACTCAAAGGCAGGTCGAGTAATAAAGATCTCTTGTTGCCATCATATGGTCAGGGTGACTGCAAATTGGTTGATTTGTTCATCCAGGTATGTCAAAACTTCCGGTCTGTCTTTATCTTCTACAATGCAATTCGACGATATTCTATAATTTATATTAACATAGTTTTTCATCAAGTATGTGAAAACTTATCTGGCTTTCTTTTGCCTACTCATACACGTGAAGGTTTAACAGTACCAAGTGGTTCTTACGTTCTTGGTTACTCGCATCTTATAACCACATATTAATGAAATGGATCATCCACTTGCACATTTTCAGGGGTCGGAGAACACTGCACCTCCTCTGCGAATGGTGAATGTGCACGATGGTCTCTATTTCGTCCATTTTCAGTCCACACTATCGGTTTTGCAGTCTTTCTCGATTGCGGTGGCTTTTATCCATTCTCAGAGTTCGGCTTTGCGACCCAAAACTGTACAGGAAGCATGACTGTGTTGTCGAGGTTTATGTAGTTGTTCTTACTCTCGTTGTATTACGGCATTTCACTAGTCAAATTCCAAGTATCTATACATCAATCAGTTTTTTAAGCTTTTCAATTCCATTTCCTTTGGTTCTACATAGTTTTAGATTGTCTAGAATCAGTTTGTTATTTGATTGTAAGGTTTGTCGATTGTTGTTTGTGGTTGAGACTGATTTTCTAGTAGCAATAGTAGTAGTAAGGTACTGTAACCTACTTAGCATTATTGATTGTATGTACACATTTCTCTATGAATGAAAGAACTGAAAGTTTTTAGCAGAACCACCCAACTGTTGTGTGGTACAATAGCGAGAACTTTCTTCGCCATCATTACTAAAACGGAAGTGGATGTTGTCAATGAAAACTTGAAAGTTGGCTGTCTGTGTGAAAAAGATCAAGAATGTGATTGAAGGTTTGCATCCCCTATTGTTGATCTTTTTGTTGGTCTTAATACATTATTCTGCTCATGGTTCTTTGATTCTTTCTTTTGCACAAGTTTGGTACATTTGCAGCAAGAATTTTTTGTTACCTTTGGTCAGCCTGCTATGTTGGTGAAAGGAGTCGATAAAAGTCATGATGCCTGCAGCAACGGCGAAAGTCTACTATCAAATACTTCATCACCGGTCGAAGCTTATGGAAACTTGCATCGGTTCTCAGGTAATATCATAACATTACCATGCTCATTTTTGTATGTGGGGAAAAAAATTTCATGTTAATATCTTAAAGCGTGAAGATAGGAAACTAAGGTAGCTAACTGAAACACAGGAGATAAGGACTTGAGTAATCAAGTACTTGTCAATGCTACATCCTTCCTAGATTGGTCCTGGGAACGACATAGTAATGTGAAGGCTGTTGGATTAACAGCTTCAAGTTTGCTGTATCTCTCATACAGGAGAAGAGATTCAAGAGACTTGATTCTCAAGTCACTGGAACTGCAGGGTCGAAAATGAAGGTCTGGAAGTTTGAGTAAATTGAATGATGCTCTCCCATCCCATTTGAAGAATCCTGGCAGAAACAGGAACCGAAAGGTTGGAGGGACAGTAAAAAGGAGTCATTAATTCCAAAATCAGCTTTTGCTTTCCAGTTACAGTGTGCAGGCAACATCATGTCTTGTTTTGTTCTGACAAGCTTTTCATTAATTGCAATCAGCTTTTGGTTTCAGATTTTTTTTGGTGGGACTCAAATGTCCGATTTCAGGGGTCAGGTCCCGCAGAGGGTACTGGTTATATTGGCCATGAACAAACAAGCATACTAGTAATTGCTCAAAATTTTAGTTCACAATTGAATCAAGAAATTGCTCAAAATTTCCAGTTTTGCTATCAAAATTTCCCGAACTGGCCAAATTGGCTTCGACAATGAGTCAGTCGTGAGTGGGTTGGATTGTGATCATTAGCCGACCAAAAATTTCTCAAACTCTCTGGCCAAATTGTCTTCGACGAAATCTGACATGGATTAGTGCATGATAAATGGATTGGATTAGGACGTTATGATAAATAGAGTATTTTATCCCAAAATTGAATACTATAATTGAAAAGAGATCGCATATACATTTAGGGATTTCAGTCCATTACATTATTGCCAGTAAGACCAATATTATTATAGAATTATTGAAACACTAGCAAAATAAGTACCATTATTTAAAAATAATTATTTCAAGTAATATATATGAGACTGGTCAAGAGGCCGGTACAAAGCTTGTTCTGGAGTTCTGGTATTGTACAATTCTGGTAATCTGACTACAACTTAATTTTTTTAAATGGTGACGGGCTTTACCCGTTAACCCGAGAATCCGGCGTTTGCCTAACCCCGTTTGGGCTCCAGGCCCGGGGTTATAAAAACCCGGAATGAATAGCGGGCGGGGATCGAGGGCCCAAAATCCGTACCAACCCGGCCTCGATGCCAAGGCTAGCGGACACATAATTTAAGTATGAGTGGGCTAATGGGCTTTAACAGAAGTGTAGTTAGTGGGTTTTAATCTAGGCCTTCATTTGGATCAGCGGGCTATATTTTTCTTTAACTAGACCATTCTGTTGCCTACTTAAACTCAAAACCCTAGCCGCTCTCCTTCGTTTCCCCTGCTGCTGCAAAATGTCTAAGCGAGGTATTCACTACACTCTTGATTTTTCCTCAGTGATTTTTGTTCTCTATCCAATGCAACTGTGCTTTTCGATTTAGATTTGATCCCCATACTGGAAAAAAATTATCTATGGAGTATGACAAATATCTGATTTGATTTGTGCACAGGACGCGGAGGTTCTGCGGGAAACAAGTTCAGGATGTCACTGGGTCTCCCAGTGGCAGCCACTGTGAACTGCGCTGACAACACAGGTGCTAAGAACCTGTACATCATCTCCGTCAAGGGGATCAAAGGTCGCCTGAACAGGTTGCCGTCTGCTTGCGTCGGCGACATGGTTATGGCCACTGTCAAGAAAGGAAAGCCTGATCTGAGGAAGAAGGTTATGCCTGCTGTCATCGTCAGGCAGCGCAAGCCATGGCGCCGAAAGGATGGTGTCTTCATGTACTTCGAGGGTAAGTCCTCTGTTTGAGTGCACAACATGGCCATGAATGATGATCAACGATCCCCGATTGCACTCCACCTTTCATATATAATTTTGTTAGTTAATACACATACACTGTTGTACTGTAAGGTTTCCTTCACTTGTTTTATACTATAAGCATCATTCTTTGCGAGAACTGTTGACAATTATATGGAGTCAGGGTCTGCTCTCTGTATAATTGTGCTGTTTTTGCAGCTCAATTCTATATGGTTCATTTTTTTGTGTGAATGTATTAGACCAAGGATCCTTTTTTTCATTTGCTTGTCTCATGATTATCTTTGCTGATCTATATGGTTCAACTTGCAGATAATGCTGGAGTCATTGTCAATCCTAAGGGAGAAATGAAAGGTAAAGTCACTAGCATGATTCAATATTTGCAGTTGGTTGTTTCCCTCAAATGATCCTTTTTGGGTTTTCTTAGTTTGTTTGTTTCCACTCACCAACTGCGTTTCCTCATTGCAGGTTCTGCTATCACTGGTCCAATCGGGAAGGAGTGTGCTGATCTATGGCCGAGGATTGCCAGTGCTGCCAATGCTATAGTTTGACGGTTTCTTATGCTGTTTTGGTCTATGTTCAAACTAATTATCATTCTGGTTTGTTAGAGAGGTTCAGTTGGTTTTGCGTGTGTTTGACTAAAAGTACAATGTTGGTTGAGATTTCATATTTCCATCCGTCTGTTGATTCCCCATTCCGTAGCTCACAGTTTCTTTTATTATCTTAAGCTGGGATTAAGTTTGATCGTAATGAACCTTGCTTGGAAAAGATGCATGATATCAGCAGTGCTTTGGCTACTCAGCCATCAACAATAATAACGTGGCTGCTGTTCTTCTCTCACAGCAGTTGCGATAATCTTTTGTCGATGGACGAGAGCCTAATTCAAATGTGGAACAGGAACATCTGTGAATATAAATCAAGTACAAATCAATACCAAAATATGTCTAATAACAATCCTTAAGTCACCATGAGCTACTCATAGCTTCAATGAATAATCATGAGCTATTATCACATCTTTGAGCTACATTTAGCTGCCCCCCTAAACCCGAGGCCGTTATAGATGCTATAACAAAACTTCGTAAAAAACTATCTCGAGAAATTTATGAAGATCAAATTAAGCCTCAACAGGGAAATCGGTGTTTTACTACCACTCACAAATTTCAGGTGCGTCAAGCCATCATGAGCCGACTCTATCTACTGTGAGATGTTTCTAGCTGCTTTGAACTAACTTTGATTTACTTCTAGATTTGTTGAGGTAGTATCAAGAAACCAAATTCCTCAAACTTCATTGAGTTATCAAGTACTTAAACCCCCAACATTACAACATAATGTTATAAACAACTAAAACCGAGTTTAAGCAATTAAAGTTACTAAATCTCTCAATGTTATTTTTAATCCAAATAAAATTGAACCATGTTATTTTAAATCCAAATAACATAATATCCAACAAGTTAAGAAGTAATATAAATATATGTACTCACATTTGTTGTAGGTGTTCAGATTTGGTGGATTGGTTGCGACTCTAGACATGTTTTCTTGTTATGTCCTGGTTTATTGCACACTCTAGGATCTATTAGTGCCCTTCTTACTCACTGTACCTTAACCCCCTTTCCTCGTTTCACCTCTTCCGGTCCCTTTCTTTTAGTGGTGCTTCGTCCACGTTTCTTGATTTGATCAATGTTCAATCGAGGTGCCTTGATTGCTTTTCTACCGGTTGGCTTCCATGGTTAATGCCCAACATTAGTTTATATAAGTTTTAACAAAAATCAATCCACCATCATAGTGCATCTCAGTTGTAAATTTTGGTTAATTGGAACCTGCAAAACATGCTAAATGTTAACCGATGGAAGGAAGCACACTAAATAGTCCTACTGCTGGTTGGTTCGTCTATCATTATTGGAGCCATTCTTCTAGTTTGCCTCTTTTGGCATGTGCAAGTTTTGTGCCATATCCGAATAGAGAAAACAAGTTGACAGATAATGCAGCAGTTATGCCAAAATATTTATACTATACTATACTTACCCATCAGACACCCTTGCCACTATACCATGTCCATGTGACAGTAATTCAATTATCTCCCCTATTCACATGTGCCTCATTCAAATCCTCAGCTGCTATTTTATCACTTGCCTACCCACTCCACCATTCTTCCTTGTATTAATATACAGCCCCAGCTTGCAGCCCGATCAGATCTTATTGGAGTTTGAAGAGTACAATGGCAGGCCTCACTACTCTGCTGCTATGTGTCTGTGGTGTGTTTGTCAGTGTTGCAGCGGCAGACTGGAACATTCTTCACCACAGGAAGCAATCATCCAGAAAGGAACTGGGTATCAGCTTGGACAACTACTGCGAGAGCTGGAGGATGAACGTTGAGCTCCACAACATCCGGGATTTCCAAGTTGTCCCCGAGGAGTGTGTCACCTACATTGGTAACTACATTACGTCGACCCAGTACCAGATCGATATGCAGTTGACCATCGAGGAGTGCGTCGTCCACATCAGCACCAGCTGCAACTTTTGGGAAAATGGCAAAGATGCGTGGCTGTGTGACATTGACGACACCCTCCTCTCCACCGTCCCCTACTTCAAGCACCACCAATTCGGGTAAAGTTCCAAACTTTGGTTACTAGGATATATGCTTGTACTCGGTTCTAAGTAACCTGTTTCCGAAAGGGGAGAGATGTTCAACCTGACTGCATTCGAGGAATGGGCGGAGCAACGGAAGGCACCAGCAGTGGAACACACGATGAAGTTGTTCAAGGAGTTAAAATCATCGGGAGTACATATCTTCTTGGTCTCCAGCAGGAGGGAGCATCTCAGATCAGCCACAACTGACAACCTTGTTAATGTTGGGTACCATGGCTGGAAAGGCCTCATACTAAGGTATCATCAATTTCCCTCTTCTCTCTTTGTTAAATGTCTCCTTGGGGTTGTTATCAAACTCCATATATGTTGGGGAATATAATGCTTGCAGGGGAGCAGATGACGAAGAGATTGGAGTGGTAGATTACAAAGCTAAAGCGAGGCAGCAATTGATCAATGATGGGTACAAGATCTGGGGGATTGTTGCAGACCAATACAGCAGCTTTGCCGGCTATCCACGTGCTGGAAGGACATTCAAGCTTCCAAATCCTTTGTATTATGTTTCTTAATCCAGCGCTGTTAATGTATTGTTACCTGCATGAAAATCCCTTAATTCTATAATTGGCTTCATTGGGGAGTCATTTGATTTTTCCTTGTTCCTGCTAATAAGTAATACACAATGGGAAATGAGAAAATTGGTTTTAGCATCATGACATTGCCAACATACATAATCCAGAAAGATGAAATACATACAGGCACAGAAGTTGATGACTTTCTGTGAGGACTAAGCTAAACTACATCTCTGATTCCTCGGAGCTTTTTATTACACAGACACACCATGCATGCTTCATACACAAAATTAAATAGAACTTGGAAAGGTAAACAGATTCGGCTGATCAGCGCATCTTTAAGTCGCCCCCCATGTTCATCTTAGCACAATACTCGAACAAGCTACCATCAAAGCAGCGCCTTATAGCTTCTTTAGACAGGTACCCTTCGTCATCCCTTGCAAGGATGTACAGAATCCCCCACTCCACTTTGCTTGCAATCCTGGTCGTTGGTTCATAAACTTGGAAGATTAAGAACGGAAGCAACTTAATTTCAGTGGGAAACAATGCAGATTGTAATTAATAATAAGAAGAAATACCATCCAAAGAAGTCAAGGGTAACTCTGTTGCCTTCAGTCATGTCCCAAAGCTCCCCAAAGGACAGCCTGTCAGGTTGTGTCCTGGCGTACTTGCTGAAGATGTTCTCGAAGTGCACTGGCAGGTACCTTAACAGAAACAAGGAACAACAGGTTTCAACTCAAGCACTACCAAGTTGTTCATCTAAGGATCGATATGTAAGAATACGTACCTTCCTTCAGTGTCGTAGGTGCCGGAGTCGCTACCATGTTTGGCCTTGTGAATGTTGTAAATGTAGATTGGGAACAATGGAGAAGGAAACCAAGACTGTGCATTTAAAAAGTTGGATAGATTAGTAATTATCCATGTATGACTCATTGTATATGTAGTAAGTGGGAAAACAAGTACTGACAGGGAGAGTGGGATAGCTCATGACAGCATTGATGACAACAGCCAGAATGAGTGAGAAAATAGGGTTGAAACCGATCTGGCGGCATCCGGAGTAAGTTTCCCAAGGGTAGACGATGCCATTGTCATCTTGATCAAAGAAGGCGACATGCTGCTGAAGGACACTCAACCCATTATGCCTGCGTGCTGGTGTCCCATATGGATGCTCTGCATCTGGTGCTTCCAACGCCCTCGCCATATCTGCCCCATATCGATTCTTTTAAATTTGTGTTTCTTATTTCAAACTAGTTATATATAGGAAATCAACAACTAAGTATTTTTATATTGAATTGAAATCAACACACATATAGATATATATAATCAAATACAGAACAAGAACCCGAGAGACAGAACAGAAAGATATGAAAGGAAAGCAATGAAATCAAACATACAGGGCTTGGGCAAGCGATCTTCGAGGTCATCGCGGACGTGGCGGTCGAAGGTGACGGGAGCAAGCGGCGCCTCTGTAGACATTCCGTCCCTCCTCTCCAACTCCCGAGCCATTAATTAATTGTTCAGAGGTGATTCTTGTCGCAAAAGTCCTATTCTTCTTCTTCTTCTTCTTCTTCTTCTACTACTACTACTACTACTACTTTTGTTTCTTGTATAAAAGAATGAATGAACGGAGGAGAAGACTGGAGGGGTTTCGGTGCATGCAACAAAAGCAAGCAGCTGGTAGCTAGGTGCGTGGCGGGCATGCAGGGAATTGAGGGGGGTTTGGTTTTGTGGCATTCTGTCAGCTCGTGTACGTGTCCTTTTCAATTCACCCCCATTATATATATTCTTCAAAACCATGCACCGACGTGCTCCGTTTATAACCCACCAGTACTTGGCGGAGATGCCGAGCGGACCTCTTGATGTTCATTCGACACCCTTGCTTCTACTAAGGGCTTGTTTGTTTGGTAGCATAATTGCCAGGGATGTTCCAATTCTTTTACCCTCCATGGAAAATATTGGACACTAAATTACTTTATAAGCTAGATATATATATATATATATATATATTGGGTGAATTAACATATAACGTGTCAAATTCTTAATGATGAGTGGGACGGTCATAAATATTTGTATAGTGGTGAATAAGGATCGAGAAAGTTGATTTTGAATTGAAAATTTGTGTATAAAGTAATCAAATACGAATACATTTTTTTACCACAATACTAGGTTGGAATATATATAAAAAATATTTGTTATGTTATTTTCAGTAAAAACAAATTGTCTATAAAAATTGAATGTGTCGTCGGTAGTGTTTTTCTTCTAATCTAAGTAATAGTAAATTCGAGAAATTATGATTAATATATTTCGAGTATTGAGCCGAAATAAAATAACACAAACCGAATTCAAAATAATTGTATATATATACCGAAATTTACTACTCTAAACCAAAATTATCTTGAATCATGACTTTCAACTCTCGACAATCCTACTCTGGACCGTAAAATTAACCTTTTGAATGGTCATCACCCTGACATGAAGCGTTACTTTGACTAACTTAAGATGAACACAATCAAACCGTCGACCAATCATCATATTTTTGTGTTGTAAGAAAAAGAAAAGAAATAAGGAAGTAACAAACATATCCATAATTGAATCAGCGTTCTCGCCTGTTATAATTGTGTCATTGTCGATCTGCTCATTTTTCGGATTGCTTCCCCGTCGATATTTCGTACTAATACGATCAACTTCCAACAAGTTTTCGACCTGCACGGGTGGGTGAGGAAGTCACCTTTCTCCTTCAACCTCAAAATGTCTCGTTTTAGCCATATAATCAGTAACAAAATGTGCTTTCCTCCGAATATGTCGCACCCGACATATTCGCCAAAATACTTTAGATATGATATATATCTCGAATAAAAACATCCAAAAAATATCCTCAACCTCCATCAATTGTGACGCAAATAACGAATCCAACTCAACCTTCACCTTAGCAACCCGAACATAAGAGCCCATGTTAATCATCATATTAACTAGGAATTAGCGAACCCTACTTAGAAAGGTGAGATTTGGATATGGTATTGGGCCGGAAATCTGCAAACTTAAATCGATGGTCTCATAAACGAAAACCTATTTCCCCTTCAACAAAATCTCTGCAATCGCAATTCCTCCTACTCCTTTTCGGACACATCTCCAAACAAAACCCCATCGTTTCGGCAGATTTTCTCTGCGTGAGAGACCGAAAGTAAACCATGGCGACCAACGACACTGCGGCGACCGAAGTAAGCGACGCATCGGTGGTTACGTCCGCCGACGCAATGGCGGAGACGTCCCCTCAGTCTCACAAGCTCCACAGAAAGTGGACCTTCTGGTTCGACAACCAATCCAAACCCAAGCAGGGCGCCGCTTGGGGCACCTCTCTTCGTAGTGTCTACACCTTCGACACCGTCGAGGAATTCTGGTGGTAAGATCACGTCCTCCCCCTGTCAGCTACCCTTATGATGGAATAGCTGGAATATGCTTTATATTGACAGGTTATTGGGTTAGATCTTTGTTCCTGGACCTGCCTGATCATTGATTATGTGGTTTAGTTTGTTTTCGAAGTGCTAATTTGGATGATTGTGATTTTCTATAGCCGAGTTTAGTCAATTTCCTTGTGCGTTCCAGTAGGGATAGCTGAATTTCGTTTGGTCGTTTGTTGGTTGGCATTTGTGAATATTCGTTTAATTTGGATTATCTGTGTTTGCAGTTTGTATGAACAGGTATTTAAGCCTAGCAAGCTACCTGGACAAGCTGAATTCCACCTGTTTAGGGATGGGGTTGAACCCAAGTGGGAAGATCCAGAGTGTGCTAATGGGGGAAAGTGGAGTGTTACCTGTAGTAAAAACACCACCTTGGATAAGATGTGGCTCGAAACTGTAAGAATGTACTCTGGGTTGCCCTCATTTTTGCTTGCTGTTAGGATCCTACCGTGTTCGGTGACTGCTGTTAGTGTGTTATTATCATTATATATTGCCAACTGAATCGGTTTTGATGGGTTCAGCTGATGGCTTTGATTGGAGAGCAATTTGATGAATCCGAGGAGATATGTGGCGTGGTTGCCAGTGTGCGTACAAGGCAAGATAAACTTGCTCTCTGGACTAAGACGGCTGCTAATGAAGCTGTCCAGGTGGTTAATCCTTTATGCTTCTGTGGGACTTGACTTTGATTTTAGCTGGACTAATGCTTGTGGTACGAAGTGCTACTTGCATTCAAATAGTTTCTGGTAGTCTTCCCCGAGTTACTTCATTGATCATCCTTTTTGTTTCATCCATCCGAATGAATGCTCACACAGTGCAGATGAAGTTGATTTATGTGTGGATGGATCAATGTTTAGGATGTCATGTTAGCAGAGAGATATGGCGTTAGTGGTTAAGAAGGCAGCTAGCTAGAAGAGAGGCTTTATTGATTAAAATCGTTATCCAGATTAGAAGGCAAGTGTGAATAGTAAGAGTAAAACTGATGAGGGTACTTTAAGGATTTCCTGTTGTCGCGGGAATCCAACTTTTGCTTGGTGCTGGTTAAGTAAAATCTATCCAAGAACCAGCATCTGCAGACAATGCATTTGGGAAAGTTTAAATATGGCAGGATTAAGTTCTAATGTGTAGGGGTAAACAAAGAGCTTGAATTTGTTGGTTCATCGGTTCTTTTGAGCTACGTGAACTCCATTGTTAGTCCTTCTTCCTCCAGTTACTCTAGTAGTATGAAACTGGTATCTGTTCATCATGCAAACGGTTAATTTATGAAATTCATCTGTTCTGCAGATGGGCATCGGAAGAAAGTGGAAAGATATCATCGATGTCACTGACAAACTCACCTACAATTTCCATGTAATACATTCGTCTTAGACTTTTCCCTAGCTAGGTAACCAATCAATTCTCTTGCTAAATAGTGGATCTTTTGTGTTTGCAGGATGATTCTCGCAGGGAAAGATCTGTGAAGAGCCGATACAGCGTATGAGCAAGGAATTGCTCCTTAAATCTGCACTTCTCCGTGTTTATGCTTTTTTGGCAGCAGGAAAGTTACATGTAATATCAACTTGAGATACTGTATTGAAGGTCTTGCTAGTCCATAGTTTTTTTTAGAAATCTGTACCATTTTGAGCACCAGTGAGTGGCTATTGCACCAGAGAATTGCTCCTTGAACATAACTTTTTTTAATCCAATTTGGCACCATAATACCACATGATCTCTTCACTCAGCCCGGAGATTATCTATGTTTGTTGAAACAATGTCTTTAAATCTTCCATCTTTTCTCTTATCAGCACTGTAACTTTTTTCACAAGGACTACGGCTAGACATATATGATGTTCTGATGTTGTCAAAGCACAACTATTACAGGCAGATTGAAGAATGAGAGTAACAGTTGTACATGATACAGGAATTACTACAAGTCGTGATGGTTCTGAATGTAAATATTCCATTCACAAAGTTGACAATACCATAGACCATCTTTCTCTTTCTGTTGAATCATCTAATCAAGCAAGGAATCCAAGTTTCTCTCCATTCTTCTTGGCAAGCCTGATCAGCCCCTGCCTTTGCTTCGCGTCTGCTCCTATCGACTTGCAGAACTCAGTAATCACCTGCAACAGCGCATATCAACATATGAACAAACAGGCAAATCAGAACTCAACCTCAAAAGTTTTTTTTTTTTGCTTCACATGCATGAGGCCGTTTCTCGACCACACAAAAGTGAGAAACCCTTATCCAAGTGAAAAAGACCTGTGAGTGCAAGGCGATAGCTTTGCCACGAAGCTGATTGAACCTCTTCTTGCCAATAAGATTGCGAGCAACAACAACAGCAGGAGCAAAGAGACCCTTGCCTTCATTAACGTTCTTCATCATGGGAGGTAGCATCTTGGCTCTCCTCAGAATTCTGACTTCTTGTGGTGGATGTGACTTGGCCAACGACCGATATTCTTCTCCACCTAGACAAGTGCCCCATCCCCCGATGAATGAAGAAGAACTTAAACCTCCTTTCAACCCAGTTGCAGAAATGGAAGCAACAGCCATTTCAGCAGAGAGAGAGAGAGAGAGAAAAAAAAGAAAAGAAATTTCCTGTGATCAGAGCAGCACTCCCTTGTTTATGAGGTGGGTTTTTCTTCTTCTCTGATATTATTGCCTTTTTATTTTTGTTTGGCTTGTATAAAATGTGGGAGCTTTTGTGGGTTTTTTTTGACAATTTTGCTAATTGGCTGGACGTGTTTCTATCCGCCCCCAGTGAATATGATGATTGGACGGTCTAGATTCCATTTTAACAAATTTTAAATTTGACTGTTGAAACCAAATCAAGGGTATTTGAGGAAATTTTCCAACTCGCTTTTGAAATTCAAATTTTGAAATAAATAAATAAATAACATTTGTTCTCATTTTTCTCACAATTTCTTTGTTTCTCTCATCTCTCCCTCCCAGCTATTCTTTCAAATTTTTTAAACTTCTTTCTTTCATTTTTCATATTTATTTTCTTTTAAAAGAAAAACAAAAAGGTGTGGAAGAAGTAAAAGAAGAAAATAAAAAGGATCGAAAGTGAGGTCTTTATTTTTTTAACTATTTTTTGAGATTCATCTCTTTTTATTTATTTATTGATTTATTTTTTTGAGTTTCAGATATGGGTTATCTTATTCATTTCGATCTATTTGTTGAGTTTCATATATAACTTTATCATATTAGAGTTCTCTAATATTTCCATCCTCAAATTTATATATACCCCAAATTTAAGTAGTTTGCCTCCTATATTATTATTGTTGTTCCAAGTTGAGAATCAACCTCAATTTTCTTCCTCATTCTCAAATTCATTGAGATTTGGATTTGGAGAAGATTAAGAGGCTGCAAATTCAAAGAAGGGAAGAAAAGAAAGAATTAGATCTAAAAGAAATATTAGATTCAAAATTCTTTTTTTTATTTCAATTTTTAATGATTTGTACTCCCTTTTGTATTTGTAATACAAAGAATAAATTATATAGTTAAAAGTTAAAATAATATTTGTATTTTGTTATATTTGGTGTTATATAAAAATAAATCATAAAGTGGACATAACGGTTGGATAAGACTCACAAAAATGAGCATAATACTAGCATAACAGGTTTGTACATCAGACATAACAGTTATATCAATATTGTTAAGAGATAGGATTATAAAAATAGTAATATTATAATTATATAACACCCTCATAAAATTAACATAATGGACACTTAAAAGCGACATAACAATGATATAACATATTTCCTAACATAAAAGTCACATAACATGATTGTAGAGTGACATAATATGGTATAACAGATTTGTAAAATGGACATAACATATTTACTAACATAATAGTCGCATAACATATTTATAAAAGTGAACATAATATGGTATAATAGATTTGTAAAATGGACATAACAGTGACATGAGAATAATATATATATATATATGTGTGTGCGCGCGCGTGTGTTTCATATTGTAAAATATAATAATGATATAGTCACGTAAATAACAAACAACAATTATACGTTAGTTGTGGATTTCATTTACAAAATCTCAAAGTAAACATCCATTTCGAAAACTTTTGTAAAAAAATGCCCATTTTGAAACATGTCACATTTTTACGAAATTGTATTTTCGTCGTAAGACGTAATTAACACTTACTAATGATATGAGTATTTATAAAAAAAATATAAAAATGGGTCTCATTAGATTCAAAAAATAAAAATAAAAATATTTACGAAGTGATAATTATGTTTTGACTAATCTATAAAGAGTTGTAAAAAATAAAATAAAATTAGGGAGATAATTAAAGAATGAGAGATAATGTGGCCGAAAAATCAATAAACTATTATTTCCTCCCAAATTTTCACTTTCCCACATATTAATTTGGCTCTTTTTACATTCCGACAATACCCCTGAGCTGCGTGGCTTATTTTCAGTCATTGGATTCATTTTCTGGACGATCTAACGGTGAAAAACCTATCCACTGATGCGGATAGAAATGGGTATCCCTGGAATAGAAAAATTGCTTTTTGAAGCGTTGATATAAGAGTGGGCGAGAGGAGTTAGAAGGATCAACTTACAGCCACAGGAGAGGTGAGGTGGTGGGGTTTAGGGTTGGATTTTTGCTAAGGTTTCCAAACACGTCTGCCAGCCATTGTACTTGTGTGCGATATTTCGCCTTACTACAGACTTTTCCTACGGCCCCAATAGCCATCTTTGTTCACACATTACTCTAGTCCAATGTTGATTTTGGTCCGTTCATTCCGATTCACAGCACCCAGTCGGCTACTCCATTTCTAGTCCTTACGGTCTAGAAATGTTAAGGAAGAGTTTTCCTGTACCTCCAACTCTCCAAGTCCATCAGTTCCATTCGAGTTGAATGGGACTAAATACTTCAAACCATGAGGACATTATTTTGTATTTTTGTAAATATTCTAATTTGTGGTGAGCTTAATTCTGTGGAGTCAACAAGACTCGGCAAACATGCATGGTATTATGTTTATTCTTATTTGCATGGTAAAAAATGATTTTGTTTGTTAGTTCGTTAGCATAGAAAAATATTTGTCATACCAAATATTAGTACACCAGTTTTCCCCCTTTTTAAAAGGAATTAAGATAACAAATACAAATATAATTAATCATTGACTAAAGGTGTGAGATTGATCTTTCACTCTTTGCACGACTCAAACGATAAGAACGTGCATTTAATCCGATTTAATGGGCAACTTATTTACCTGCACTTGCAATGGATGAGCCACATGAAATGCCAATCCTATTGCGAAAAATCGAGAGAAAATTAACTTTGTTTCACCTACAATGCCGATCTGACACACTCGTTATTGAAAACATCAGACACACAATACAAACGACTAAGAGTTCCAGAACACAGGAATCAAAAAAAGTCCTAAGAAGTGCTGAAAACATACTAAAATTTTGAGAGGGAATTACATGTTGAGCTTTTTTTGAACAAAAAAATCCAATACAATAATTGAACCCTATATGAATTGAGGGTTGATAATATTTTTAGTACCTTTCCTATTAAAAGAGTATATTTTAGTACTTTATTTTTTGTTTATAACCACATAATACTTTACTTATTAAACTATATTTCCATTCAATTTTCATTTATTGTTTTCATTAAGTGTTTACGTGTAAGCCGAATCACCCACCCTAGTCAACAAATTATAATAAAAATTTGTAATTTATATAGTAATTAGTTTTTTAACAAAATATATTATTTAGTTAATAAAGGCAGCCAGAGGTGGAGCTCGTGCTAGATGACGGCGGCTGAAGCGAAGCTTGTGTTAGGTGATGCCGGTGAAGGCAAAGCTCATGCTAGGTAACAGTGGTAGAGGGGAGCTCATATTAGGTGACGATACGGATAGGTTACTGTTGATATATGCCAGAGAAGATAAGAGTTGGCATGACAATAGAAGGTGAATGGTAAGAAAAAGAGGTTTTATAGGGAAAAATAATTTATTAACTAAATAAAATATTTTGCTTAAAAAACCTAATTACTATATAAATTATGAACACTTTTTATCATATTTGCTTACGGGGATGCGTGATTGGGCTTTCACATCTAAAGAACTTAATTATTTATTTTTATAAAGAACTTAATTGAAATAATGGGTGGAAATTAGATAGAGGTACCATAAAATTATTATTTGAAAGGTAAGGTACCATTTGGTTACAAACAAAAGATAAAAGTACTAAAATATATCATTTTAATAAGTAAGGTACCAAAAATATTATCAACCTATGAATCGAACCCGCAACCATAATGACTGACCGACACATATGTTAACCGAATAAATCATAAATTACCCGACCACCTTGAGCAGAAAAATTAACGGCATACAAGCACGAGGTCGTTTTTTTAGTGGGGTGCCTTTGATTTTTTATTACCGGTTAACGTCGGTTAACTCAAATTAACCGACATTTTTAACCGATTAACCGTTTAACCAACTCCAACAGTGACTCTTAACCGTTCTCCGACCGCTCTCGACCTCGGTTAAACCGTTCCTCTAACCGAGTCGGTCCGAGACCGATTTTCCAGCCTTACCTTTATATATCACAGAATCAAACCAATTGGTACTCTTAGTTTAGAAAGTACTAGGTTGTAATCAGACAGTGACAACCATTGACCACATGCTGTTTCATTTCCTCATCTCTTTCTTTTTAGAACATAAATTTTCCTTACTGTTCGCTCAGAGGAGTGCAAGTCATGGTTCACTTGTCTTTGAAACATGAGCTCTGATCCTGCAGTGATTTTTGCTCTTTTGGTATGTGGACCGTATCAGAGATAAGGAAGGAATGTGTGCTTAATCAGAGCTAGAAAGTTCCGTGAATGAGTTCCGGCTACCTCACTTTCAATCCCGAGTATTGATATTCGGTATATATTTGTAACTTTTCCACCCTCGTTCAATGTTTGATTCAGTGTTTGCATACTTGATTTTATTTATAATTTCGGATGTTTTCATAATTCACATGAGTTCCGACTCTCCTCCTACTTATTTGTTTTAACTAATTCATCAGTCAAATTTAACTCAATTATTACTCATAATTAATAAACACATTTCATCAATCAGACCAAATTTTGAAAAGAAAAACAAATCATCGGTGAAATATTTTTTTAACTAAAAAGGAATAATGAATAATTTTTTTCCATACATTAATTTAGCATTTGGTTGAAGAAAATAGGTTTACTAAAATAGATTCCTCAATATTTATTATAGAAAAAAACAGATTTTCAATATTTTTAATAAATTTAGATATTTTATAAATTAATTCCAATTTAAATCCGGCTAAATACATATTTCAACCTTGATTTTACTCTTATGTTTGAATTAGCCACTCATACAACATTTTCAACAGTTTCAAACTTTGTTGACGTTATCTTTATATTTTGATGGACTTATAATTTGTTTATGGAATACGCTCCCCTTGGAGCTTTCACTAATTCCATCGCCGGATACCCCCGGACCGGTGAATTGGGGATCCCGGAGAGGCACATTAGGGTTTTGCCGCCGGCCTCCTGACGTCGCTGGCGTCAATCCACTCACGCAGCTATACCCACTGCCATTTTAATAATAAGCAGAACTTCTCTAATCCATTTCACAGGTGAGTAACAAAGATTCTGTCCCATGCATAATTCGACCAAAGATTCCTTCTTAGTTTTTCCCTCCCATAAACTTGGTCCACTTGTCCCATAAGTTGACCAATGATCCCCCGTCCTCAGAACATCAACTAAACGCGTCTCTGAGATTTGTAGCTACGTGGCGACAGAGGACAGAGTACCTGCAAAATATAGCAAAACATCAAAGCGGTTAGTCTGAAAATAGAAGGGGCACTGAAAGAAAGTAACAGTCGGGGAATATTCAAGGGAGATGGCGTCACTGGCAACACATTTCTCCGCCGCGCTGCTGCTTCTCCCGGTGGGTCTCCGCCTCCTCTTCACTTCGTCTTCCCTCTACCTCGACAACCCATCTCTGTTCCGATCCAAGGTTTGGTATTTCTCTGATCCCAAGTGGAAGAATCTCGATTTCTTCATCCTAACCGTCGCTCTCCCCATCGCTTCCTTTTCTCAACTCTTCCTCTTCTCGTCCTTCCCTGCCCACCCAACTTACCGATTCTCATTCCTTCATCAATCCCTACTCCTCTTCCTCTTCTGGGCATTGACCCTTCTCTTTCTTCTGCGTGATTGCGTTTCCCTGTTGTTGATCAACGAGAGCATTTTGTTCGCCATATCTGGGGTGGTGTTCCTGCTGGAGTCTTCTATAATTGGGAGAGGGGTTTCTGGTCTGGTTAGTTCGGTTGTTTACGGCTGGAGTGCTGATCTGACCATTGTTTGTGGGTTCTGTTGCTTGTATTTGGCAGTTAGGCCAAGTGCATTCTTTGCTGAGTTTTTTCTGTCTTGTTGACTGATCTTTAAAGGGACTTGGCTTCTGCAAACTGGGTTGAGTATGTACAGGGATTTCTTTGCTTTTAAAGGGTGCCTAATGATTGTGCTTTCTCCAAGAGATGGGAATGCTGAGCTCAAGTGTGATCTTGATCAGGATGCCTTCAGGGGTGAGGCATTGGCGAGTTTGTTGTTTGCTGGCCATTCCATTTTGGTCTTGCTTCTGAGTTTTGGGGTTTTCGGGTTGTTGTCAAGTAATAAGAAGTTCAGGTATGGTGAAACTAGTGGCCCATTGCTAGCGGCTCTAGATTCAGAGAATCGTTTGGTGCGGACGATTGCAGACAGTGAGTTTGAATGATGTGTATGATCTCTTGCTAGCTGTTGTTTCTCTTTGTAGTGAGCATTACACGATATTTGATATCAATGAAATCTATTTACATTCTTCAGAGTGACTTGTTCTTTCTGTAATGCTCTTTACCTCTGAACCTCTATTTACGAGCTTTTGCTTCGTCGGATAAATGGTGATTGCTTTCACTACATAGGCAGGAAAATTAACGGGAGAATACTATACACATTAATGTGATATGTACATTTAGCATATAATGGAATCAGATCGTTCATTCTTTTTATTTTGTTTGTTTTCTTCGGTTCTCTCATGCTACATATTTCGATCTGGGAAGCTTGTTTTCTTGGAGCTATATGGTTGGTAAGATGGCGTTGCATACTAAAATTAAGGTAGTGAAATTGAACTACTCTAGTCTGGCGTATCCCTTAGAAGAAGAGAATTTTGGGAGTGATAGCCATCGTCTGCGAAAACGACTGAATCCCTGGATTTTGATTCTGTAGCCAATATGCTTGATTTTGTTGACCATGTTACTGAATCTTCTTTTAAGTGTTTTAAACTTTGATAAGCTGACCAGTTTCCTGATGTGACGACGTCCTGCAGTTTCCAGCAGATGTGTATCAGTACAAGAATTATGTTAATGGAACATTGATGAAGGGCATACCTTTTCTCTTTTTAATTTTTTCATCGGTGTCCATGGTCCCTTTGTGCAGGACCTGCAATTTGCACCACAGAAAATCAGTATCATTTCTCTTTCAACGATGCTCTAGGCAGAAATGCACGTTACTACTAACTAACTAATGCTATTTTGCTAGGTGTTCTTAAGTATTTTTTCACATGCAGGAATGTCGATGAGGTTGGATGGAGGCTTGTGAAGAAAAAGATGGCATTATCGGTATCTATCATGAACTCAGTTCTTAAGGCTTGAAGTTCAGTACCTCAACCAGACTTTCCAAACGCTTTTGCATCTTTCTCTGTATGAAACCTCTGGTGCACTGTTTAAAAGAGATTTTCCCAGACAAACATGTAATATCGCCTCTTATTACCCTTATTGTTGTGTCAACCAAATCAAAGGATGAGAAGAGATCGTGCATTCATAGAAATGTTACCTTTATATGGTTTTTAACATAGGCATAGAAGTTCAATAAGCTCCATACTGTCTTCTCTAACTTTTTACCTTCAACATGACGTGAGGAAATATCTGCAAGTCGACAGAGCCAAACTCAAATACTGTTAGCCGCTGTTCAAAAGTTTAGTTATATTGATTACTTCTTCTAGCTTTATATTCTGCATATTTTTGTTACTAACTCTCATGTGTTCCTCATTGATTTGTTTTGTAATGTTTTCCAGGATATGCTGAATTACCAAAACTGACAAACCCGCCATTTGTGCTCAAATCTTGTATAGACTCTCCCCTCAATTCTGGTGGGGGTATAGGTGACCAGGTACAGGGTGGCGCTTTGGCCCATCTCTTTGAACTACCCACGTCCATAAGTTCCTGTTTCAAATTTCAAACTAGTGATGAATACAACTGCTACAATGGTAAGTATGAAGATGTACAATTGTTTTCATACCTGAAAGAATGCTGTTGCAATAATGACATCTGAATGTTCTTTAAAACGCATCGGGAATACTGCGGTAATTTTTTGTGGCTGTAAAAACATGATCTTACTTAGGCAGAGGCAGTGGGTAGTTGTCTTCAAATAGCTTTGGAAGTTAATGGCATGGATGATAATACCTGTCTGATTACATAGAAGGTTTCTCTTGGGTAATAGACAAGTTTGATGGGCTTGCATATTTCATGGCTACTGACATTTCGGAATATTTCTTTCAGCTGCGAACTCACTATTACAGCTTGCACCGAGGCTATTCGTCTCACCACTTTCTCTGAGTCTGAAACACGAACAAATAAGAATTGTCATTATCAAGGGGTGGTGGCGTAGTTGGCTAGTGCGTAGGTCTGAGGTCGAGAGTTTGAGCCTCTCATCCCAAAATTAGTGGCGCTGAAGCGCCTGGGTTTTAAAGAATTGTCATTAGCAGTAAGCATGGCAGAAAAATTGGACATTTAAGTTGCATTAACTTGTGCCGTTGAGCTTCTGAAATCCTTCCTGTTTTAGGTTAGCTTTTGGATACTTTGTATAATGTTCTATGGCAGGTGGAGATGCAAATCTCAGTGACGTTAGATCCAATACTCTATGCTGATAGCAGGTGCATTCCAACTAACCTTCCCGTTTTGGTTTGGTAACTTACTGTGCTTATTACTTCACCTTTCACAAGAAACTACCTAGCTTTCACGTTGATTAGGTCGGAGATTTCGATAAAACATCCACATCTACTCTAAACTCCTATGGTTAAACAACATTTCGATGCACTAAAAGATAACACCATACATGGAAGAAGTCTCTAAAGAAATACAACAGTACTGTATATCCGAATTCTTAATGTATCAAAATCACTCTAGGAAGAGCAGGCTTACCTTTTCTCTTAGGAATTCTAGAAAAGTTGAGGTTTAGAGTGAGCTGATATCCTTCTTTGGGGGGCTCCACAATCTCTGCGGCTTCAGAACACATGTCTTGTACCATTTGTAGGGTGTAGGCAGAGAGGCCTTTTGACGAATATTCTCCTTCTGAGAGTTTTGGAGTTGATACTGACAAGAAGCTATGGTGTGGATCAGCTGCTGACGACTTGAAACAGTGGGAGGCAAAGGTCATAACGTGTGGATCAAAGCTATAATAACATATTCATTATTATTGATGCATATATTTTTGTCATTGAAAAGTTTAGAGCATCTAAGATTGGTAACTGTGGCTGAAAGTGGATGTTATGGCCATGAAAATGGGGAAGGCGTACCTGGAGATGGTATTCCACTGACCCAAATTCATACAAGTGATGATCAATCTCCACTGGCTTTTCAGCGCTGTAATGAAACAGATAAGAAAAGCTAGTTACTAAAAAGTTTCCTTTTTGCTAGTTAGCTTCCAAATATTCGTTCAGCAGCAACAACTGTGTTCTCTATGTCCATGTTAACTCACAGGCTTTTTTGTGTGCGTATTTGTTCACCACTGTGACGTGATTTATACCAAAAGGCTAGGGAATTATTGAAAAATAGCATTGTGAAAAGACGTTGGTGGGTTGGTTTAGCAACTGGGTGGATGTGATACTCACCAGTCACCACTACCCAGGCTTTGTCCCACAAAGAGAATATTGGATGAAAATTTGACAGCATTAGATGGCAAGTACTAAGCCATGTCCCACGAACATATTGATATACTAATATATCAGGTGGGGATAACACATTTCGTCCATGTTCAAAGATAAAGAGAAGTATAATATGTCCGTTGTCTTTATTGTTGCTGTTGTAATTCTATTGTTTAGATCCCTGAGGTTGCATGATGACCACTTATATGAAGATATTTTGTCAGGTACACAAGAACAAGAATGGATATCATTTCACTTGCAAACGCCATTATTTGTGAGATGGGAAGAGTTGTTGTTAGACATGAAGAAGAGCAGGAAGTAAGTGATTCTTACTGGTATAACTTGAGGAGGAGTTGTTTCAATGCAGGTGACTCCCTCTCAAAGCAAGCCATGTTGCCAGTAGTGCTCTTTCTCTTCTTCATAACTCCTTTACCTTTTAGATTCTCTTTAGAGTTATGCACAAGTACTGCGAGTGAGGTGACAAATATATAGATATTTCATGGGAAAGAAAAGTGGAAAGAATTGGTGGGATGGGAACAACATGTAGTTGAGAGTTTGAGTAGAGTGGAAGGTTGAAGTGTTGCAATCATGTTTAGCAACATCTGAAGCAAGTGCAGTACCAACTCACTCACTTTCCTTCTTTTATTTTCGTCACTGATCACTCACCTACTTGTACAAAGGAGTGACAATTACCCATTTGTGCACTTTTTAATTCATATATTCAATTCGATCCAAAATTAAATGGATCGGATATGGATCAATTTCATACAAATTGGATTATCTTAGGATCGGATTGAATCGGATACCGATGCCTTTATTTCTTAACAATCGGATTGGATATGTTTCTATCCAAATTTTATTATTATCAAACTGTAAGATTATCTTATGTACCGAGAACTCATAAAAGCACATGAACCCTCATAAAAAAAATATCATGTAATGAAATGAACACTTCTCATCAAATCAGTTTTACTCCATATTAGACTTCAACTGGTTCATCATCATAGTGTTGAGCCGTTTCATTGATTATGGAGGCCTTGTGTCGTAGGTCTCACCAACACATACTCTAGGTCGGCTCTGTCACAGTGTACAACCTTTCCACATAGCTAGTAGCTCTCATTGGTCCAAACCATTTCGAACGGTTCTGAAATTTAAGGCTCTCAATGAACACTAGATTATTCCCCGGTCATTGGCCGGGTGAGTTAAGTTACACATCATAACCGCACGTGACACCTTTCATATGCTATAAATATCTGGTCAATTCGAACTTTATCTTCTTTAACCTCACTTGAATTCTGACAAATTTTTATAATTACTTATAATATCGTTCTATCTCTTACCAATAAATAATTCAACTTAAGTCATTATTTTTAATTTTAGTTGTACCTATTAGTTGTATACTACTGACTATAGTGTTGTCAATTTTTTTCCAGATATGGTAGGTAGGTTATTGGTAAGATATATGGTGAATGTTTTATAGTTTCAATCATTCACTTTAATTAGGATGTGATTTTAGTACTTCTAAAGTATAAAGTATAAAATCCAAAATAAAGTAAAAAACAATTTTAACATATACACATGTTTATTATATATGAAATAGTTGTATATATTTTTATTTTTTCAATATAATTAATAGCACTTAAACCCAATAATTTTATAAATAAAATAAAAGTAAATTAAAGATGATATGAAGAGGGCTTGAAATAGTTTACCGACTATTTATATGAATTAAATTAATATTTAATAATATTTAAATATCTTAGGTCAAATACACATAACTATGCACAATTATAACATGAATATTTTATCAGTATCACTTATGTTGTGGGTATATAATTTTTCCTGAAACTAAATAATTACTAATTTAAATAAAATATATACTCTTAGTATTTCTCTATCATTTCACTATCTTTAATCTCATTTGTCAATTTTTTAAGCTAAGAAAGTCACATTTTATATCCAAATTATAGGTTAGTTGCAATTGTGAAAAAAATTTATTAGATTTTCAGGGATAATTTTAATTGAAAAGATGCAAAAATTACTTGGAAGTTAGGAAATGAAAGAAAATGCTAACGTGGCAAACATGAAAGCGTAAAATAGTATATTTAATAATAAGATAATAATTTTATGCTAAATATATTTCTATAATTTTACATTTCTTCATGAATCTTCATTTCCAAAATAAAATAATATGATTGGAATGCTTTAAATTTTTTCTTGTGATATGTAGGCATAAATAATGTTTAGTGATTATTTTACGCATAATATTCAATGTTTGATTATTTTATATATAAAAATATCACATTTTATGTATTGTATTTGAAAAATTATAATGAACAATATTTATGAAGGAAAAAATATTTTTGAGTTGAACGATAAAATTTTATAAAGAAAAAATTGAAAGGGAAAAAAATGTGAGAAAAAGAATTTAAAAAACTAAAATAAGAAAATAACTATCTTAAGATGTGACTGGGTTTAAGAAAGAATTATAAAGAGAGCTTCAAATTCGAAATATATTGATGTGTCAATTTTTTTTGTTATAAATGTTTAATGTATATTGAGAATTAACATGACAAAGTAAATATGTGAGTGTGAAACTTCAGTGATGCAAAATGAATATTAATTATTATCTGAATCAGGTGTTCTGAAGGCTAATCTTAAAATAATGTTTTTATAACAATTGAATTGGAAAAATATTTATTTACAATATAATTCATATCATCATTAAATTCACTTAAGATTTAACCAGTGTACGTCTATAAAAAATAAATGTAATGTTCCATGGAAATTTAGAATAAAAATAAAAAGTAGGTAATTTAAAAATGTTTGAAGTGGTTCATCGAAAAAAAAGTTATTTTAAGTTCATGGGTAAAATATATTATATCCCATTAAATAATAAAATAAGGAGTCAAAGAAAATAAATAAATAAACAAAAATCGTAGCTTTTAGAAGAGGAAGAAGGAAACGGTTTTGTTTTCTAAAAATATGATTTTAATGTAAAATATATGAAATTCAAGTGATTGGTTGGATTTCTAAACTTAAGGAGAAAAAAAAATCAAATAATGGTATTTATATACAAGTAATGATCAAATTATTAAAATCAAATAACAAAATCAACACTAAATTAAACTAACACAAAAAAATAAAAGTGTTAGTTTTAAATATAAGGCTGCACCATTGGAGCAAAATATTTTTTTGAAGTATTAAAATCTCAAATATAAAAATCATTTATATAAAGCTAAATATGACTTTTTGAAAGCAATATAGTTGTAACAAAAGCTATTACAGATGGTATTACAAACTAATTTTTGAGATGAATCTTACCATGCGGTTGTAACAAAAGGTCTGGTCTCGTGGCCATACGGTTGCCATTATCATCACTGCCCATTATGAACAAAGTGATGAACTAATGATTGGTACATTCGAGCAACTACAAATACCACTAGCAGCAATTGAACAAACTACAAAATTCATGATTATATTCTATTTTCGTAGCGTCTACCTGTAAATAATATGATTTTGTTTTCCAAAGTTAGATAAGGCAGTAAAAAAAGTTATTTCTCGTTATGAGTTATTTGTAACGAGTTATTTATAAACATGTTAGTTTGGTACAAAATAATGTATTATTTGAGAATGTAGTGTTTGTATAGTGTAAATTGTGGTACAAAAAATATATTGTATGGGTGACTCGAAGCAATGTGTTAAATATGTTCATTTACATGTGGTATTTGATTCATAAAAATATTTATGTATTATATTACCCTCATATCCCTACATTCCTAATGAAGACAATGATAGTGTTTGTGAGATTATTTTGTTATGTTTAATGTAAAATGATGTTTTATGTCTTAAAGTTTTTTGAATTTGGATTATGTGGTAGTTTTATATTTAAATTTTAAGTTAATAAGTTGTGCCGGGATGGGATACCCACGTGTATTCAAAATCAACGAATATTCGAAATTCATGAGTTTGGGGATGAGTATGAATATTGATATTTAAAGACGGGGATGGAGACGGTAATAGAGATAGAGATGAATTTTATGAATAGGTATGGAGATGGGTATAGATACCCCGTCCGAAACCCGCCCCATTGTGAAGCCTATTTGTGAAAAAGAAAAACAAATAAAAAATTAGTTTGGGGTTTACAAAAAATGGGTGTTATGAAACCACTATTTCAAATATATAGTATTAAAATGTCACAAATTTTATTTTTTATATCAAATTTGATATTTCGTACCAAATAACTTATTATTTAAGCCAAAATACCATACCTAAATACCTTATTTATATTTCTAGCACACAATACTGGAATTACTCCACCAAAAACATAAATAATATAATTTTTTAGGAATAAAAGCCTTAAAAATATAAAAAAATATAAAAATCCGTTTATTATAAAATACGATAAATTGAAATCAATTTCCAAATCACCAAAACAAGACTTCATCACCAAAACAACTCCACGTCCCAAGTTAACATCTGTCCAAGCGGCTGCTGCCTGTTGCATCATGAAACACAAAAGAGAGGATATTATGCACACCATGCCGGTGGGTAAAGGATACTCGCACTCACCCAACCAACAACAACACTCCACATGTACAGCCTACATTTTTAACGAGATTAACTACCGCTTGTCATTCAGGTCCCACCACGACAACCGATTACAGCCGTCCGATCACCATCAGCATAGACAATGGAAACAGGAAAGATCCACACCAGATAAAAGCCAGAAGCTCTAGCTGTCTGTCTCATCATTTTCAGTTTTTGTTTTTTCTCTTTTCGATTTATTATTGATTTATTTCTTACAAAAACAATTATCTCATTCATTACATTCCAACCAAAGTAAACGCACCTTCCTTGGCCCTTCTCTTCTTCTCTGCCGACTCTTTCCTCTTTCTCACTCTCGTCTCTCTGTTTCTACAATTCTCCTCTCCAGCAGTAGAAGCCTGAGTTTAGATATATTCTCTTTTGGAGGGTATGGTATCTTTTCTCGGGTTACATGATTTGCTCTTCTCCACCATCAACCTCATCCTCTCAACCTTGGCTTGTTTCTCCTTCTTCATTTACATCAACCATTAGCTACCTAGAAACTGCCTCTTCTCAAATCTGATTACCCTTTTTTCTCCACTTGCATCCTCCGTCAGTTTGCAAGTGTAAGTCTATTTCCATTTCCGACTGCCATCCCCTTCTTTGTTGTTTCACCTTTCACCGATTGAGATTCGCCATAGACCTTATTAGTCACTGAGATTGTCAAAATTCCCATCTTTCCTAGCTTTTATTCTACGAGGTGAGGGTTAGGGTTTGGTGATTCTTGATGCTACCCAACTGGGTATATGAGATTTTGCCTCTGATGTCCTGTAGTCGGCTCTGTTTTTGCCCAAATTGATCGGCATAATTGAGGGGTTTTGCTCTGTCTATACGTTTGATGTGTGTAATGTCGATGGGTGAAGATGATAAGGAGGCTAATGGATGCAATACCAAGCCTTTGATATGTAAAGATAGCGAGGAAGTGGAGAATCAAGTGGATGATTGTGAGGAGGAGGAGGAGGAGGGGGAAGAGAGCGAGTCTAAGTCCTTGTTGGCTCCGAGGAAAGGTGGGATGTCGAAAAAGTCGCCCAAAGCTGGGAGGAAAGTTCAGTGGAATGACAACAATGGGCATAAGCTTGTCGAGATTCTGGAGTTTGAACCCAGGTAAAAAACCATTGCTTTCTTCTTCTGTTTTGTTCTATCACAGCAACTTGTCCGTATCTGAATTCTGTTTGTGCCCATATTAGTTTCTTGCATTCACATAGTAATTCAGGGGTCGAGACTTGGTGTTAGTAACTTGCCTATGAACCTACTATGAACTATGACGTGAAGTGGATCCACAGGAGTTCTTCTTTTGCCTTATTTTCTGTGTTTGGCTGTTTGTTTCTCTTACAATTTTCCTCCTCTATTGGGCGGTAGCTGGTGTGTACATCTGTTTGTTGGTTTCTTCTTTCCTTAATGCCTTTGTCATTGTTCCCTGTGACTGATTCAGACAGGAAATGAAGATCCTATTTTGCCTTAATTTCCGAATCGGTTCTCGATGAATGATTTGTTTCTTTTTTTGTCTGCTAACAAGGGTCTGTATGAAGGGACAACTAGTCGTCAGTCTTGTAGTTCTGTTCTTTGCTATCAGTAACTCTGGTTTCCTCCATTGAGTTTGGATTCCACTGCTGTGGTTTGGATTTCCAAAATGTTCCTTTACGAGTGGAACTCTACTGCGGTATTCCAATTGTCTGTACTGGTGTGCTGAATTTGTCTGTCTCTCTACCTACTGTATTATGTATGAAATATAAATATTATAATAGCATCTCATCTGCATTCCTTGCAACTGCATTGGCCATGTAAGACAGTAATATATGATATTACAAGCTTATGTTTGCGGGGTTGCGGTTGATGATCTTAGGCAGTTCCAATGTAGTAGTATAACTATTAAGTTTGCTAGTCAGACCTTCAGAGGTGAAACTTTATCTTCAGTATTACTTAAGGTTTTATTTCAACATTTGTGCTTGTTGGTTTTGGTTATTATCAGTCATAGGTTTCTACTTTCTACAATAGAACTGTTGAACTCCTCGATCTCTTGTTTGATGTTTATGAATGCAGCGATGTCGACTCTGATGACGAGGATTCAGATGCTTGCATGTGTACCATTATGTAAATGTCAGCAAGTATACAGCAGTCTGTAGGCGACCACTTGATCCCCAGACCAGCAGCAATTGTGAATGTGATTTGTGGATGGATCATCTGTTCCCCTAACAATTTGTTAGAACCGAGGGTCTGAACAAGAACGAGCGGCCATCCTGACAATGGAGGAGAGTGGCAGGAAGTTCCAACTGTATTAGCAGTGCTCATTAGCGAGAAGTTGAAGCAGACAGCGACATAGTTTGTCGTGAAAAGCGAATCTCGATCTCTTCTCGTATAGGATAGCAATAGAAACTGGAAGAGTGTTTGGCATTTACCAGAGTTTGTGCATATTGTACTAAAAATTTAGAAACCCATTCCACAAATAGCTTTTGAAATTTGTCTGTAAAACCGAGTTCCTTCCATGGCGATCATTTTCCTTGCCAAAGTTTCTGCAGTTTTTATTCTTAGACAAAGTTGAACAGGTCCGAGCTCTGAAAACCACATGTTCCAGAATCTAGCTCGTTACCATAGATCACCAACTTTTTTGTCTTTTCTACTTCGAATTAGGTTCTCCACAAAACACACCAATAATTCAGAATGTTGATCCTGATAACAAATGAGAAGCCGCCCCACAAATAACACAGCTCGAAACCCCCCACAAGTTTCCAAAACCTAACAAGAATTGTTCTAAAACACAACAACACCTAAAATGAATCAAAGAATCTGATAAAAGAGAAAGAAACAAACAATAATCAATCAATCAACCACAACAACATCATCAACCGCCTTTATTCACATTAACCGATCATTCCTCATCTTCAGGTAGCTATGCTGGTGATATCTCAGTAGTTCCCAACGTCTTCTCTCTCCTTGGGCATGAACCAGCACAGCGTTTATCAAATCCATCTTTTGTATGACAAGTTGCTGGAGAAATTAACCAGTTTGCCAAGCTTGAATCCACAGCAAGTTCTTGAACTGGAAGCATTGTATGCTTCTGAATAAGATGTACCTCAGCATTCTCCTTCATCTGCCGTTTCTCTGGCTGCTGCTTACTTTTAGCTTTAACTTCTTTCCATTGAGCCAGATTCTCAACTGGGTTTAACACAGAATGTATGTATTGATTCTTCTCCCGAGAATTTTTGTGCTGATGATCCGTAATCTCAGGCCATCTCGATCTTCCTTCTTCTTTCGAATCAATCCCAGAGTTGGGACTCACTTTCAAAGAGCTGAAATGCTCAGAGACTTGTTCCTCTTCTTCAGTTCCTTTTCTTCTTCTTCTGAGCTCTTCAATATCGTTGTGTTGATCAGCCTCTGGTTCTTCCTCCTCGTACAAGTAGTCTTCATCCGAGTCCAAATCACTATCATCATACAAGTATTCTTCTTCCTCTTCCACTTCATCGTCGTAGCTGTAAATGCAGTTTCTATATCTGTAATTGGATGGATAAGAAGACGAGATATCCGTTGGGCGAGAAGAAGGTTCAAGATTTTCCCCTCTTTTTTTTGCTTTATCATCTTCTTCTTCTTCTTCCCAGAAGCTGTCTGGTGGAATTGGCTCGTATGCCTTGACATTCAAATTGAATCTCACTTTCTTCCTGATCTGACTATTCAGTGGCTCCTTCAACTTCCTGCCAAGTCATGAACAAAGTTCATGAAATTAAAAAAAGCAATCCAAACTGTCTCAACTTAGAAAGAACAAAAAGAAAGAAAAGATGGAACCTTTGCTCAGAATCCGAGTTTGTGGAGACGACAAAAGAATCCAGCTGCTGGTAACTGCCGTATCCCTACAATACCCAGGTCAAAAAAAATCGTAAAAACGGGAGCTTTGCCGAGAATGAAGAAGAAATTGGATAGGAGGACACTTACATGATCTCTGGGAAGAATTCGGCTGGGAAGTTTTCGGCGCTTTCGCTTGGAAGAAAGGCCGAAACAGCCGAGTAAGCAACCCATTTTAGGTATTGGGAGATGGAGGGAGCAAAGGGCTGTGGGTGGAAGCAAGTTCAGAAGAAGTGGATCATGGTTGATTATAGATGTTGGTTGAAGAACTTCATGTGAAAGAATGTCAGGGAGAGTGGGATGTGTTGTGTTGTGTTACCTGTGTGTGTCTGTGCGCCGTGTGTTTTTAGGCTCCAACGGTTTTTGAAAAATAAGAACGTTGGGGGAGAAAGTGAAGAGAGAGAGAGAGCAATGATGGGGTTGTTTGTAGGCGGTGGGCTCAATTTTCGTAGGCCTGGGATTTTCGCCTTCTTGCTACTTGGTCCCCACATTATTCATGTGCACGACTCTCAAGAAACTAATAAAATAAAAATACGGTTTTATGTTATTATAATTTTTTAATAAATTAAAATTTTTGATCGATATAAAATAAAAAATATGAAATAAATAAATATATAATATGTTATTGAATGTTATAGTTGATGTACGATTACCTGTTATTATAATGTTTTTTAAATCTAACAAGTTACCAGTCTTCTTCCATATGGACTATAAGTGGACTCATACATTTAAAAATAAAAATACTCTCTCCATTTAATTTTCCCTGTCGCCCCTCTGCCACCCAACTCACTGCCACTGCCATGACCGCCGTCACGTTAATTTGGTAACTTGCTGATTTTAAAAAAAAACATATAAAAATAAGTAATTGTATGTAAGCTACAATTATAATGGCAGAATCATAAATATAATAATACATCATACAATAACGTAAAAATACAGTGGTAATATACTTCATTTTACTCCTCCAGAAATATAGAAACCTCCGACAAATTTTTTAAGGCTAAATGTGTCGAAGAAATAGTCTAGGGATTATTTGGTATGGGTGATAGAAATTTGTAATTGGTGCTTTCGGCGCGATATTTGGAAGGTGGATCTCGAAGGTGATGTTGAGATGGTGGTCACTCGTTTGTTCCAACTAAGTATGTGATGTATGGCAGGTGAAGCTTTCGTAGCGTAGATCCTTGCTTACTTGACGACATATCCTCAACTTCAAATGTTGGTTATTCGGTGGACGGCGAAGATAGCTTTTCATTTTAGTGGTTGTTATGTAAAAGTTAATCTCACTTATTTTAATTTTTAAATAATTTTATATTCGCTATTTTAATGTCTTTCATTAAAACCTATATGTCGGGGAAAAATTATCCTAGAAGAACTTAATTACCATGTGCAAATCACGTGATATAGACGCCAAGATATTCAGGCACCGGACAAAAGGAGAGAAGAAAGATATTTACTTCAGACTCCCACTGACGTAAATCGAATCCCCACCGTTGATGTTACACAACATTCAATCTAAACGGTCGAAAGGGCATACTCTTCCGATATTCCGTTCTCCATTTGGTAATATTTGTCCGTCTCCGTTAATTTCCTTCTCTCTCTGCCTCTCTGTTTCCTCCTCGCTTCGGTCGCGCCCCAGGAAAACCCTCTTTCCGCTCTTTCCATTCGCAAACCAAAATCCCACTGACCTCTCTCCCGCAACTCTGCTCCACCCTCTGAAAGATTCGCCTCTCTGATCTCGAGTTCGAAGTTAAGTCACTCTGAAGGCTACTTCACTTACATATACATGGATTCAGATCAGGGCAAGCTTTTCGTCGGTGGGATTTCTTGGGAGACGAGTGAAGATAAGCTCAAAGAGCACTTCGGTCAGTACGGCGATGTACTTCAGACTGCCGTTATGAGGGACAAAACCACTGGCAGGCCTAGGGGTTTTGGGTTCGTCGTCTTTGCTGATCCTTCCGTTCTCGACAGGGTTCTTCAGGACAACCACACCATAGACGGTAGAACGGTGGGTCATGAAAACCCTAAATAAAGTTGACTTATTTCGATGTTTTTTATTCAAGGGATACACTCCTGCTGCTGTTCGGGGACGAGGGTTTTCGTTTGTCTTAGAGTCTGATGTTGCTGATTTGATTAGCTTAGATACTAGCTATAGAGGTCTATTGATCTGAATTCTTTATTTGCTTTGCTTAATTTTTATGCTGTATCCTTTTTGTCCGACTTGTGTTCTTGCTCTTTCTCGAGTTGATTTTGATTGATGGTTCTATCTCTTTTTACTTTGCTGCTTATGAAGGAAGGTACGATGTTTACTGTAGTATACATTGCGAAGCAAATATTGAAAGCCGAATCCCATGTTTCGTTAACTTATCTACTTGTTATTCTAGGTATTGTTTACACCTGGACTTAGTGCGCATTGGGGGTTTGTAATTGCCGTGTAATTGGACAGGGCGGTTCTTGTTCCTCAACTTTTGACAGGGTGATCGAGTGTAAAACACTGTCTTGTAGTTGTTTAATTTGCCTAATTGTTTTTTACAGAAGAAGATGATTGATTTTGTTTGTAGTTGTGATTTGTCAATTTTGACATTTACGACTCCTTAGTCCCTGCCCTTGGACTACTTCCATTGTTGTAAATGGATTTGAGTCATGGACGTCACTATATAGAGATAAGTTGATGCGCATGGGCGATACCTCATATTAGTAATTTATGTTTTGTTATTTTAACTTCCATTCAATCTTCTTGATCTGGTCTTCAGGTTGAGGCAAAAAGAGCATTGTCGAGAGAGGAGCAGCAAAGCAATGTCAAACCTGGTAATTTAAATTCTGCTAGAAGCACTGGTGGTGGCAGTGGTGGATACGCTAAGACCAAGAAGATCTTTGTTGGTGGTTTGCCTCCCTCGTTGACCGAAGATGATTTCCGCCAGTATTTTGAAGCTTATGGCCATGTTACTGACGTAGTAATTATGTACGACCAAAACACACAACGCCCTCGTGGATTTGGATTTATTTCCTTTAATTCCGAGGATTCAGTTGATCAGGTGTTGCATAAGACATTTCACGATTTGAGCGGGAAGCAAGTTGAAGTGAAGAGGGCTCTTCCTAAAGATGCCAATCCTGGTGGTGGCAGTCGCCCCATGGGTGGTAATGCTGCTGGTGCAGGTGGTGGGGGAGGTTATCAAAGCTATGGTGCTTCTGGCGGGAATGTAAGTTCATATGACGGTAGAATGGATTCGAGTAGGTATATGCAACCCCAGACTGCTGGAGGTGGCTTTCCTCCTTATGGATCGTCTGGGTACGGTACGCCCGGGTATGGCTATGGCGCTGCAAGTAATGGAGTTGGATACGGTGGATATGGAAGTTACGGTGGTGGTGGTGGTGCTGGATATGGGGCCCCTGCAGGTGCACCTTATGGAAACCCCAATGTCCCAAATGCTGGATATGGTAGTGGTCCACCTGGTGCTCCTAGGAGTTCATGGAATAGCCAAGCTCCCTCTGGTTACGGAGCTATGGGCTATGGAGGTGCTGCATCATGGGGTGCAAGTCCAGGTGCTGGTAGCGGTGGCTCAGGTTCAACTCCAACAGGTCAAACACCTACTGGACCGGGTGGTTATAATCAAGGATATGGATATGGTAGTTATGGAGCAAATGATGGATCTTATGGGAATCCTACTGGGTATGGTGCTGTTGGAGGACGTTCTGGTGGTACTCCAAATAGCACTCCTGGAGAACAACAAGGAAACAGCGGAGGCTATGCGTCAGGTGGTTATGGTGATGCAAATGGGAATTCAGGATATGGTAATGCAGCATGGAGATCTGAATCCTCGCAAGGTTCAGGGAATTATGCTACTCAAGGAAATGGCGTTGCTTATGGTGGTGGTTACGGTAGTGCTCCAGCCCGACAAGCACAACAACAGTGATCGTGGACCATTCCAGCCAGCTTGATCTTTTGCCATTATTCCAGACAGGATGCTGGCTCAAGTTGGATAAAGATTCGCTCTGGGACTGGTTGGGCCTGCTTGAATCCCAGTAGTTTGCTCTTCCTATTTTGCTAGTGTCTTATGATAACTAATAAGTAGAGTTTATAGCATCTTTGGATGCCCACCCTAAATCTTCGTTTGCTGAGTGTAGCTTTAATTTGGCTTGCTTATATTTATCTGCTATTTGCTGTGGATTTTTCCTTTCTATTAGTATTTCATCTATTGTGTGCTTACTACTGTTTGTCAGAGAAAGCAATTCCGTATCGTATTTCTGGCTGGTAACTAGCAGTTAGTTGCCTGTCTACCTACTCTGTAGAATGAAATTTATGCAAATATGGAATGTAGTTATGCTTGATGCAGGGTGAGACTTAGAGATATAGAGCTGTGTAGAGGACACGCTTTTGATGATAGCAGTGAAGCTCTGAGGCAGTTGGTAGATGTGTAGCAATAATCATAGCGGTAGTTGCCACTTTGAGGATGACATAATCATTTCCCGATGTTGCACTTGTGTTGTACAGGGAGGAGATGCTTGAGTTCAAAAGTGGAGCCACATGCCCACTCATGGCTGAACCCGAGCTTCATCAGAGGATGGAATTTGAAGAGGGATTGTTGGTTGAGATTATGAGATAACCTGAGACTTTTCGGCCTAAGAGTTTTGGACGGTCGTTCTTTGTTGCAGATTCTTGGCATTCCAAGTTATATATGCATTGAAGTTCAGATTTCTGGTCGGCTGATGGATTTTTGTGAGGCAAACAGATTGCGGTATGCTGGCTTAAGCAGTTAGGTTTCTTTTTGTGTCTAAGATCTCTGAAATCTAATTGCTTAGGCTTCACATCATAGGCAAGGAGGAAAATGTGTTGGGTACACTCAAAGACTGTTAGAAGTTGTTAGCAGTATTACTGCAATGCAAACATGCAATGAAATTAACGATTAATTAGCTGTTTTCCCAATGGTTCTGTGAAGTTTTTATCCTTAATATCGGGAAGTAGGATGAAACGGATATTGGTGCAGATAAGCGTCGTTGCCAGTCTTGGTAGTTCATTGATATGGATGTGTTAGCTTCATACATATGCCTCTGCAAAATGGATGATTATATGGTAAATGGTCTGTTTCTCCTTTTTGTTTGTGGGGGGGCCATGGGATATGCATGCATTGCAGAAGGATCTCGTATCTTTAGCTTGCCTATTGTAGACAGTGTCACGAGAAGACTGAGGGGCTTTTATTGTGTGCATAGGGGGCGTTATGAGAGTTGTTTGAATTCGCATAAGAAGATAGTCCATATCAAATTCTTGGCTGGACAATTGATGCAAGAGAAAATACATTTGCGGCGGGGAAGGGTAACATTGAAAGAAATGAACTTTATGGTAAAATTTATTAAAAGGGTAACTGAGCTAAGTACGTTCTGGCAGTCTGTCAGTATGCTGAAGGAAAGCCTAAATACGGGTTCCCGAATGCTGCAGCATTTCCTGGCCGAGAAAATACGACCTGCAACCAAATCCCACTATGGTTTCTTTTAAACGATCTTTAGGAAGATAAGAGTTCATGTTAGGAGAGATTACGCGGACAAGAAACTAAAATGGCAACTTTCTTGCCTGATAAGTTCCTAGAGTGTGAGTCTTGAACCCAGCTGCACAGTAGTCAAAGTAGTACTCCCACGTTCTGATGAACTTTTCGTCGAATCCGAGCCCCATAATTTTGCTAGCAGCCAGAGAAATCAGTTCATCAGAATAGCTAACAAGAATGGAGTCGGGCTAGAAGTAAATTATTGAGTTCATTAGGTGTTTTACTTCCTGTTCGCCAAGAAATTTGTTCTCCAGTGTCTCAGGGTTTTGTAGTAATGGATTCCTATGTTCTCCACTTGTTCCACGCTTGAAATGAAAACAAAGAAAAGATTCAGTTATGTTTTCTTTGCAATAACAAAAAAAAAACAACTGAACAGCAGGAGAGCAGTACCAGAGCCTTGATGCAGCAGCCATGGCTGTGGTAATCCTAGCCAATGAAGGCAAGCATCCGCCAGGGAATATGTACTCTTTTATGAAATCCGAACTTCTCCTGTACTCATCATATCTTTCTTCCGGTATCGAAATAAACTAAAACGGAAAAGACAATGGAAAACAGGGCATCGTTAAGCCCCTCGGAATCGAATATCAATCATCTTGTTAACTTTCTCAATTGTTGGTCGTTTTACCTGAAGAACAAGAAGTCCGTTTTCTGCCAGAGCCGATTCGCAGCAGCCGAAGAACTCTTCCATGAATTCATGCCCAACAGCTTCAATCATTTCACTACAAAAAGAGAAGATAATCTGAAAATTATATTTCTGAACTGGGCAGCACAACGAAAGTGAGGACTCCTACCAGGATATGATCCTGTCAAACTTGTAGTGTTGCGACAGTTGGCGGTAATCACAGAGAATAAACTTGATTCGATCCTGGAGGCAACCAAGGTTAGTTAGAAGGTTGTAAATTTTTATTTGATGGAAATCTCTACCCGCTAGAGCTTCAGTTCAGTACCTGAAGTCCAGCTTCCTTGACTTTCATCTCTGCATACTTGAGTTGCTCTTCAGAAAGAGTGATGCCTGTATACTTGCATCCAGTTCTTCTTACAACTTCAATGGCTAATGTGCCCCACCCACAACCTATCTCCAGAACTTCCTGCCCTTTACTGATTTTCGCCTGCATTTCATATACGAACATGTCAGAGCTTGTTTTCCAATCTCCTTTTGCAGACTCTTGAATGTTAAGCAGCTTTTTGAAGAATGTTGCTCACTTTCTCAATCAGAAGTGAGATCTTCCTCATCTGTGCAGCTCGCAAGTCCTCTTCTTCTGACTGGTGTCACACAATCAACATAAATAGAGAGTTGAGTCGCAATGTTCAGATACCATCAATGAATATGATGTGTGTATATTTTCCTCATTGCAGGTATCATACCTTGAACACGGCACAGGAGTAAGTCATTGTGTCATCCAAGAACAAGCTGAATAGGTCATTACTCTGGACATAAAGCATGCAAGCTAAGTGTTAGCCTTCTTCTTTTTCTTGAGGTTCCTTGGAAAGATAACAGTAAGTATTGTCTCCCTACCAAGTCATAATGACGAGAGATGTTCCTCCGAGCTTGAGTAAGTGTGTTCTGCCTTGAAACATGGTGAAGGAAGAACTTTGCCGATGCAATACTTGCTGTGAACAACATAGGAGTCCACCAGCCTCTGCAACCAACAAGACAGTTACAGAAAAAGATTATAGGGGATCCAGAAAGATAGGCTGCACATTATACACAATCCGGTGAGAACAAACCTTCTCTTGCTCAATTCGGAGGTCGTTTTGTTGGTATCTCTATTCAAAATCAGAACCTGGAGAACATAGGCAATGTAAACAGTAAGCCAGTCTTGACAACCAAAGGTGAATATCTGATGTGAGACTTGAAACCTATCTCACCATGAAGAAATTTAGAAGTCCTTCATCCTTATCTACAAAGGAAAAATCGCCGTTGATATATGCATCTGCCAGGCCTAAATCAGCCTGTGTCATTATCTGATGATAAAAGAATGCCATTTTTAAGTTCAAGGGTCTGGCAGATTTGTATCAGCTAGGGTTATACTTATACATATGATGGAAACTGGAAAGCACAAACCTTCCAGTAAAATTGTGGACTGTGGATTCTCAGAACAGTTTTCAAGAAACACTTCTTCCCAGTTCCTTCAAAGGTGAACATTGTGCCTCCTTCCTCCAACAAGCTAAGAATGCAACAAAAATGACAGTTCAGGAGGAGAAATTGAAGCTACAAATTTATCAGCAAAGGTTTTGCTATGTTCATGAGTTGGAACTCACATCAGACTGCCAGAAGAAATATACTGTCCAAGAAATCGAGTTACAAATAGGCGCCCTGCAGTTTCTGACCAAGATGGCACCATGTGTTTTGGGTTGTTGAGAATAGTACAGCTCTTCCCAAGAAAACTATTGGCAGCAAGCAAGCCAGACTGCAAAAAATATTCAGAAACCAAGTTCAACATACTCTTTCTTAATGGAACACTTGAAACACTACACTACATAGGGGAAAACTATGCTACCTTCAATCCATCTTCATGGAATCCATAACCTGAAAGTTGATTCATGATTGTACATTATATCAGAGTCATAAGACACTTCAAAGATGAATCAAAAGCAAAAAAGGTTCCATACCCAAGTATGCTCCACAAAACCAAATTCCCCTTTTGCCTTGAATATTGTTAAGCTCAGCCGCAGCTTTTGAAGCTGCGACAGAAGGGACTGGATGACTAGTTCTCCACTTCAGTAAGGTTTTTTGAGGTGGATTATCTGGATTAAGTGTCACTAGATAAGGTTGGTTTGTTTCCCCAAGATTCTGTCCCACGAGTTGAAGGCCGTCAGAAACCAACAAAGGCAAATGAGGCATATATTAACTTCAGTTTTCAAACCTGAAGGATGTTGAGCCAGTAAGTGAGGCAGACTTTAGTGTCTGTATTCCCTAAAAAGTTCCAGGCACTCCATGCAGCTGGATTCCGAGGCATGAATTTGGTATCACGGTGAAGGTAGATATCACTGTTGGATTTTGAAGCCAGAGATTGATTAGAAACTAAAGAACAAAAGAAGCATGATCCCATACAGGGACACATTGAAAGTTGTAGGCAGGCAGGCAGGCACCTTGACATATACTGGAAAGCTCCGAGAATTCGTGCTTCATCAGATGTTGCTTGCTCTCCAAGCATCTTCAGCGCATCAGGAGCATGAACAGTTACTATGCAGCCATCAAATAGCTCTTGAGAACCATCTTTACATACTAGTGTGCAGCCTGGTAAAAAAAGGTTTCATTTCATTTGAAGATCACTGCTAAATGTAGTGATGCATCAATTTTAAATTAGGTGCATGGTGCTTAGTGCTGCTCACCGTCATCTGTACTGGGAACAGAAATGGACACAACCTCAGAATTAGTCCTTATCTGGCATCCAAATTGCTCCAGATATTCCCTAACCTGGTTCATGATTTTAAGGCTGAGGAAAAGATTTGATAATGCAACTTGGAAAAGGTGCAAAGTCCATCAGATGAGCTCACCTTGTTGACATATGAATGTGACCTTCCTTTGACAGTCAGCCACTGTGGCCTTCCTAACAGCTGCATGCAAGTGAAATCCTAACCTTAATTAGCTGAGATAAATAGAGAGAAGAAAGGCAGAAGATTTTTCTCTGATGTGATTTGAGAGACATCAAATCAGCAGATATGATGCACCTGAAGTAGATGGTGATTTCGGCAGAAAGAGAGCACTGAGAAAGCAGAGAAGTTCATAACTCCTTCTGAAGGACAAGACCATATGGAGCCACACATTGGAACCTTAAAAAGAACCCAAGGAAAAGAAAAAAAACATCAGTGTAGTAATTAAATAGCATAAATTTTGGTGTTGACGGTAACAGTGGCTTAGAAATCTCACGAGATAAGCCTTCTGAAACATCTCAGAGTAGCCCCTTGACTTGATGAACTGCCCCAGTGTTTCGCTTCGATCCATATCAGGGTTGTTTTCAACCATCTCAATGTAACTACAGAATGCAAGAAGGATCAGCATTAACCTACAGTTAACGATTTGCAGACATAATGTAGAGAAGAAAAACAGAACGTGGGATGGGGGTTTTCACCTAAGAACATCATCTTTGAATCTGACGATGTCACGGATCATTTTCCAGAAGTATGGATTGAGTGCATTCTTCTTCTGTGAAAACAAACCTGACAAGCCATTTCTACTGCCCCATTCACAGCCTTTCCCATCTTCCAAACTGACTGAGAATGACATGTCAGACAGCTCCATCTCAACTCCAAGTGTTTCAAATAGCTCCATCATATTTGGGTATGTTACCTGCATTGATCCCAATTGCAATTAAGAGAAAGATAAAAAAAAATAAACAGTAAGCTGTCCAGTATCCACCAAGTTACATTACACTATTCTTTCATTTTACTGAGGAGGTTATTTTACTATTTACGGAATCAAAATCAATTCATCCCAAAAAGGTTTCAACTCTTTTTAGTTGTATCGGTATGAGTTTCTGGATGGTAAAGGACCAGTCATGTGTTGGCATGGTACCAGTAAGGCAGAAACTATCACGGCTCTCTTTCATTCATCGTCTTCCTGCACTGTACTGTACTGTCCAAAAAGGTTTAACTCTCTGCTGCAACTCTGCATCACTACCTACCAGCAATCATATTTCCCACAGGTCACTAGGGCCCAAATCATTCATCAACAAGTTCTCTACCTGCCAACCTCAAGATGATTTGCTACTACCAACTTCATTAAATTACGTGGGCAGCTAGTAATTGATCTGACCATTCATGTTACTCTGATGTACCAATTTCCTTTAGGTTTTCCATCATTTCAACGCACAAGATGAAATATATAATATGGCCCTGGATCTCATATTTTTAAGGTTCAAAAGATGAGAAAAATCAAATAAAAACGTACAAAGTAAACCGTTAAAACGAACCGAAATGGCCAGAGATCTTAGACAGGATTTTTTAAGTTTGGAGTGAGTTGGAAAACAAAATAATCGAATCTTGAAAATACACAACGCAAAAATTTTGATTTTAAAATTTGGTATAGAATTTTGTTATCTTAGGACCGGAAAACCCATTCGTAATAATCTAAATTCGTCCATCTCTAATTCCGCCATTGATTAGATATTGTTGTGAATTTAATTGAACCCCCTTAAAATACTATCTACAGAAAAAAAAAACAGTCAAGTCCGAGGGGAAAAACAAAATGCCATGTCATAATTATTCGATAAGCACTTGGGTAAACATTAGAAACAAATTATAGGGGATAAAATAAAACAAAACCCTAAGCCTGCTCTGGACCAGATTCCATATTTCCAACATTTTCCATTCTCCAGGGAAGAGGACAAATGAATTTCAGATTTTGATATTTTAATTTAGTTCGGACGTCGGGTGTCCACTTGTTCCTTTCATTACTTACTTTAGTTGTCATTATATTTTTGTTAATAATTTTCATTCTGTCGAATGTTGTCCAACTGATCCTCCATGTGTTCATGTCTCTGCACAATCATAACCAGAGTAGTAGTAATTTGTAAACATGACGACGACACCCTGTTGGCTATTGGCTATTCCTTAGTTTACTACTAAAAGAGTCGCTTTGAGCTTGTGCTTCTGCAACGCCCACGTGTCCATATTACCCTCCCTAGATCCAGCTTCATTTTCCTTCTGGGGGGGTTCAGGTTTCTATATTTGGAAAAATCATCTCGAATTTTCCAGTCACTCTACCACCGAGAATCTGTGATTCTATTTTTCGTTGAACGTAAATTCGAAATTAACAACGTTAGTTAAGGAAGGGCAGACCCTCGTCTACTGAAACAAGTCTGGTTTTGTGATTTGAAATGGATAATGAACAGAGGTACGTACGTGGAGGATCCTCTGCCAAGGCAATCTAATGAATACAAACATGTTTTTGATTTTATACCGACCTGATTCAATGTCGTCAGGTCCTTTGACCACTCAGCAGAAAAGTTAGTTAAAATAAAAACACAACTGTAGTAATTAATTAATTAATTTTTTTTTATAAATAGAAAAAAAAAGCAAGAAGACAAGTGAAGTCAGCCTATCAGGATAAGGAGGCAGAGAAGAGAAGAGAAGCATTCAGAAACCAACCAACCACCACTACTACTGATGAGTTGTTTTTACTGCCACCGCCGACGCTAATTAATCGGAAAGAGATTTGGAAAAAGACTAAACTCACCCGGTTGAAAACCATGAAACCAAGGTCCAAATCGAGTCCTTCAATGTTGACTGTCTTGGCATGCCCGCCCACCCATTCTTCCTTCTCGTACACTACAACCTCCGCACCTCCCGCCGCAGCAGTCATCGCCGCCGCCAGGCCGCTAATCCCGGAACCCACTACCGCCACCCTCATTTTTTTCGACCTGCATTACGACATCGTGTACTTGTAACATCAACTATATATATATATATATATACAGAAAAGGAACAAATGAAACAGAGGAGGAAAGGATATTATCAGCTGAGACAGAGAAGACTCACCCTGAGTGACACTGTCGTAAGCTTGTCAATAGAGGAAAAAGACGGGACCAGAGCTATAAATCTGAGGAATTTATGAATGGTGTGCTGTATGTGTTACTGATTTTGTTGGAATTGGGGGAAAACTGGAAGAGGCAGAGTGGCAGAGGTAGGAAGGTGAGAGTGAGAGAGTGGAAAGGGGATGGAGGAGAGAGAGAGGGGATGAATCTGGAAAAATGAGAGGAGGCAGACATCTCTATATATATAGTAAGTTTCAAGTACTCTCAACACTAAAAACACAAATTATAAATAATAAACTCGTTGCACAAAACACTATCACTATTTCCATCCTATTTACTATTTAACAATCTGTAATAGAATCCACACACCCACATCAACAACTTTAATTTGAAAGATGAGTTCATTCAGTAAATACTTTTATGATAATTTGTCGATTGTTTGGGTTCGATGGATATACTTCAATATCTATTTCTTAGTCCAATAATAAAGATTTTCAGATTTATCATTATGCTAAAAATATTCGTCAACTAAAATTTTATATCTTATTGGCTGATTCAATTCAGATAAATAACCATAATAACAGTTATATTAACGTCATTATACATATGTTAAGATTGAGGAAAATAACACCGACTAGATGACATGTTAGGAATAAGGACAAAAGAACCCCCCCTCCGCAAAGAAAATCCCAAGTGCGCTATCGTTCCATCTTCCTCCATCATGGACCGATGATCATGACAAAAGTTTAAACGTAACCTTTCACATCGCCTTAGAAAATAGTCTTTTGGTATTATTCTTGTCTTGTGTTTTTAGATGGAGCTGTCTTCATTGAATTTGGTTTTATAGATTCATTTTAATTAGACCTATGACTACTTGTCTTTCGGCTGCTCAACAAGCTCTCAAGTCTTGTTTTTCTCGATCGTTGTTCAATTCAGACTTTGTCTTTTGTAAGTTCTACAAACGTTTGAGGTTCACAGGAGAAGTATGCTACATAACTTGCTTCATAAACTTCTCTTAAGGATCTTACATTTAATGGAGGTGAGTGTGAGTCGATCACAACATCTCTAAAATTGACTGTGGCTAGACTTCTTGATGGGCTTCTATATCGGTTGGGATTTTATCCAACCTAAGTTGATGTGACTTATTGGTGTTGTTTGATGCTCCAAGATCTCGAATGTTGATGGCGATTGAGTATTCAGAGTCTCCTAGCTTCGCTCGGTTATTTTGTCGAAAATAACATCCCTTGAAATAACCACATTGCTCTTCATTAGATTATAGAGTTCACAGCCTTTAGATTCGTCGCCATATTCGACAATCTTCTTTCCCTTCTGATTTAGGGTAGATCTAAAAATAACTAGTTATAAGAGATTATAACTAATTATAGAAAGATTGGGGAGTTTAGCCAAAAGTTTATCAGAGCCTCGCCAGCGAAAGGAATGTTAAATAAAAAATTTAAGGATTCTTATAAAAGTTTATCTTCCCTTTCAATATATATATGGAAATACAATTTTCACCTAAAAATTTTATATCGTTGAATTCAAATTTTCTTCCACAATTTATATTGACTCTAACTCAATTTTTTTACATTAATTTAAATTGTTTAGAAATCTTGTTACCAAATCAAACTTTATTAATGGTGGTTTTTGTTTTTAAAAAGTTGTAAACTTGGCAAGACAGATTTTTATATTGGGTTTTTCCACCCTCCATCATCGTTGGTTAGATGTCAATATTCCTGTTATTGAGAGGTTGTGGTAACAGGGCTAATCACTTTCTCTTGTTGCTCGTCTCTCTTTCTTTCGGCGGACTCCATGTTTGTGTAAATGACAACTAGGGTGTTTTAAGTAAAAGTCAGTTGGAGATATTTGAATCCAAAGAAAGTTAGAGTTTTGCTTCCTTCTCCGTTGACAAATTGGCGATTGCGATGGTTTCGCCATGACAAGAGGATGTTGTGGTGGAACGAGGAGTGGATGAGCTACGACTGGGAGAGGAGGAACATGCAACACCGTTCGATGGTATTCAAGAACACCCAAAAAACCAGGCACTGGCAGACCGGGATAACTGGTTTTGCCACAAGGACTGATTCGTCGGAAAAAACACACTCGAGGTATCGGCCTCATTGTGTGTTTGATGTTTAGGGTGTCCCCAGTTTGGGATCCATCGGTCATTTACTGTTTTCTTAGTCTCTGATGTTTCTTTCGGTTTGAACAATTATTTTTTTCTTGCTAATGTGTTGTATTTTCGACACATTTATTCTCGTTATAAACTATATTTTTGTGTGTCGAAATGTATTCAAACTCAGGATTTTGAATACATGTTTAGTTCTCTTGCCTCTTGGGGTCGTATTACGTTGTTTGGGATGTTTTTGATGCATTTTCATGCGATGTATGGCGTTTGGGGACAAGTGGGAATTAAGACGGAAGATTTAAACTGTTCGGGGCGAAGATTTGCTGAAGTTGAAGAGGAATACGACGTGTCGTTTGAGAACACGACTGTGTTTTTTCTCTGTAAAGTGACCCGAGACCTCTAGTTGGTAAGAATACGCCTGTGTCCTTAAAGGACACGGCGTACTCCACCTTCAGACAGTTTTTCAAGTTGTTGTTCTTCTCCGATTTGGAAGAGGCGATATAAATAGCCCGATAAGCTCTTTTGAGGAGACGAACTTTATTCCAGACATATTTTTGAGTTCTTAGAGAGAGAAAGAGTTCCAGAGATCGATTGAAGCGAGAAAACATCAACGATTGGAGAAGGATCGAGGATCGGCGACAAGACGGAGATTTCTCGATGAAACATGTTTTCTTTCCGAGTTATTTTTCTTTCTTCTTCCCTTCTTGTTTCCCGAACCATGAGTAGCTAAACCTTTCGTGCTGTTTGGATGAGATGAAACTTTAGTCTAGCTTTTGTATGGATGATGGGGTCTGAACCCTTTGATTTGTTATCGAGGTTATTCAGACTTATGATGTGTTCTTGCTAAACCTAATTTCTTATTCAATTTTGTCTGCTCGTCTTGATTGAATATTCGGCATTGATTTATGGGTCCGAGAGGAACATAGATTGATAGGTCGCTTAGGAAGAACTCTAGATTATTGGTTAGCTCGAGAGAGGAACAAATCGTTTAGACTTTTTACATTGTTTATCATTGTGGCATTTCATCGAACACATTTAGTGTGTTTTGTTGAGGTGTAGATTAGCTCGAGAGAGGAGTCTACGGTTAAGCATAATAGATCTTTAGAGGCGCGAGAGTGATCTAAAACTACCATAGGAAATTGCCAAGCTATTATAACTTGGATAATTGAGATAACTTGTCGTTCATCCATACATTGCTAGCTTTAGTGGATTCGAATCCGAGCAACCTTCATTCCATATTTGAAACTCACTCTCTTATATTTGCTTTCCTTTGATTTGCATTCCTAATTGATAATTGGTTACTAAAAACATTATTATAAACAATTATTCACTGTTATTTGGTCTAGTTAGTTAATCAATTTGAATAATAACATTAGGAAGACCCTAGAGAAATTAATCTAGTGGGTATTTGATTGGCAAGGTAAAATTCATTCATTCACTTACTTTCATAATCGAACAGTTCTTAGTACATGAATTTTAAACCTCTATTTAAGATTTTCTTTATTTAGATTGACTGATAACATAAATATGTCAGCACTTATCTCATTCCTTTTAGTACTGCACTTGGTATATTTAGAGAAAAACGAATTTGCATTGTTAATTAAACCACAGTTACGATGTTAGAAAAACTACAACATGGTATCATCACAAACTGCAATTGTTTGACAATTATCAATTATAAAAATGTCTAACTAGGACAACGTTAGTATTCTTGAAAATTTCAATTAAAAGAAGAAGTATTTTGGGCGCCGATATGTTCAAGAAAACATATATTGCTGTCCAGCCGGCTGATTCCTTATCATTGGACGCCGACGCCGACGCCGACGCCACAGAAATATCGAAGATCCATTTAATGCATTTCTGGAATCTTATTATCAATGGTCCGGCTCTGGATTATGCTCTAAGCAACTTATTATCGTTTTTACGACTTCATGTTAATTTCAATTATTGTATATAACTACTATGACGAACAGTTTAATACGATTAAAGAATTTAACCAAATATAAATCAAATATTTTGTTGATCATTTCATCATATTCTTAATCCAATTAAAAATTATTCCACATGCTCATATCAAATATCCTTTATTTTATTTTTAATTCTAATTTAAAGTAAATAATTGAAAATGCATAAAAAAAAAACTGTAAACCGAAATGGATATTGAAGATGGCCAATAATTAAAAACCAGTTTAAACGTTTTGACATGATTTGGAAGAATAGAAGATAGCTATTATTTTTCTTTCAATATTACATAATTCCATCTAAGAGTAATTCAGACTTGTTTAACCTAATAAAAAAAATATAATATTCATAATCCTAAAATCAGACTTGAAAAAAGAAAACAGAGGAAATTAAGAAATAGTAAAAACAAATGGCGGGAGAAATAGTCGGGATTCAAATTATCTCTTTGCCATCAAAATCTTCCCTCCAATCTCCTCCTTTTCCTCGACAGCACAATTTCCCTTCCTCCCAAACCCATTTTCAGAATCCTCTTAGCCTCTGTTTCCCCCCTTCCTTCTCCAACCAATTTCCCCCTCTGTAAAACTCTGTAAAAACAAACTCTATTATCTTCCTCCCCTCTTGAAATGATTGTCTTCTCTCCTTTCTTCCCACCGCCGGGTACTTAACGCACCCCCCACCATCCACCGCCGACAGCCGCATCTCCACTCTCCAATCAGTTCTCCCCATCCATTTTCCCCTGCGCTGTCGTGTTGGTGGCTGCTCTGTTTTTCTTTTCTCCCTTTTTGTAATTTGTAATCTATTAAGATGGCGGCCAACCACACTAAGAACAACCTAGATTCATTCTCCGGCATCGCTCCCGCCATGGAGGAGGACGTTGTCGGCGACTTAACCTGGCCGTTCGGGGACCTCAACGGTCTCGACGTCGACGACATCCGCGAGACCGCTTATGAGGTCTTCTTCACGGCCTGTAGGTCTTCCCCTGGATTCGGCGGTGGAAGGAATGCTCTGTCGTTCTACTCCACCCATAACCATCACCAGGACGGAGGAGGTGGGGGAGAAGGAGCAGGAGGAGTCGGATTCGGGTCGTTGTCATTTGGGTCATCGTCGGCTTCAGCATCGTTGGGAGGGAGACTGGGCGGAGGAGGCGCTGTGGTTGTGACGTCCCCGATCAGTAAAATCAAGCGAGCATTGGGTCTGAAAATGCTCAAAAGATCTCCGTCGAGGAGAATGTCAAGCTTTGGAGGTGGATTCACGGGTGGTGGTGGTGGCGGAGGAAGCTTCAACGGCGGAAGCAGTGGAGGTGGAGGGAATGGGGGTTCTTCGGCGCCTAACTCTCCAAGCACGCCACAACATCATCACACCGTGTTCAGCTCCCCCAATATTGGGTTTTCCACATTGCAGCCGCAACGTCCGAGAAGACCTCTAACGTCTGCAGAAATTATGAGACTTCAAATGAGAGTTACCGAACAGAGCGATAACCGGCTGCGGAAGACCCTAATGCGCACCCTTGTCGGCCAAGTACGTTCATAATTGTTCTATGCATGCCAACTCAATTGGATTCATAGTTGTTGTTCTCATCCATTGCTTTGTTTTGCAGATAGGGAGACGAGCAGAGACAATAATATTACCACTAGAGCTGCTCCGCCATTTAAAACCATCGGAGTTCAACGACGGTCCAGAGTATCACGTATGGCAAAGACGACAACTCAAAGTGTTAGAGAACGGGCTTTTAATCTATCCATCCGTCCCGGTCGACAAATCCAACACCCACGCCGTCCGTCTACGAGAAATAATCCGTTCAAGCGAGACCCGACCCGTAGACACAAGCAAAAACTCCGAGACCATGAGAGCCCTTTGCAACACTGTAGTCTCCCTTTCATGGAGGAGCACGAACAGCAACGCCACCGACGTTTGCCACTGGGCTGATGGATACCCACTTAACATCAACATCTACATTGCCTTACTTCGATCCACGTTCGACCTTAGGGAAGAGACCATGGTTCTGGACGAGGTGGACGAGCTTATGGAGCTAATGAAGAAGACATGGACCACCCTTGGGATCAGTCGTCCGATTCACAATCTCTGCTTCACTTGGGTTTTGTTCCAGCAGTATGTATTGACTTCCCAATCCGAACCGGACTTGCTTTACGCAGCCCACACCATGTTATCTACGGAAGTCGCCAATGACTCGAAAAGGGTTGATAGGGAAGCTCTGTATGTAAAGCTTTTGTCTTTTATGTTGGAGTCGATGCAAGGTTGGGCTGAGAGGAGGCTGCTTCACTACCATGACTATTTCCAGAGAGGCACTGTTGTTCTCATTGAGAATCTGCTGCCATTGGCGTTATCCGCGTCCAGGATTTTAGGCGAAGATGTTTCAATCGTCGAAGGGACGACGGGGAATGAAAAGAGATCATCATCATCCACTAGGATGGTTGTGGATTCGTCCGAGGATCGAGTCGGCGATTACATTCGAGCTTCAATCAAGAATGCTTTTGCTAAGATCATTGAAACCGGAAGCTACAAGAGTACTAGTTTGGAAGTGAAAGATGAGGCGACTGAGGCATTGCTTCAATTGGCTAAAGAGACAGAGGAATTGGCAATGAGAGAAAGGGAATGTTTTAGTCGTATATTGAAGAAATGGAACCCAGGTGCTGCTAGTATTGCATCTGTAACTCTACATCAATGCTATGGAGCTGTATTGAAGCAATATCTAGCTGGCGTGACAGTGTTGAATCAGGAAACAGTAGAAGTACTCCACAGGGCTGCCAAGCTTGAAAAGGCGATGGTTCAAATGATAGTGGAGGACTCTGAGGAGTGTGAAGATGGAGGCAAGAACATCGTCAGAGAGATGGTTCCCTATGAGGTTGATTCAGTCATATTGAAACTTGTTAAACAGTGGATTGATGACAGGTTGAAGATAGGCGGCGAATGCGTCCTTCGAGCCAAAGAGTCTGAGGTAAACCTACAGAAGAACTCCAACTTACTTACCAGCCTTATCCATGGAGCCAGTAGAATGAATATTTTTTATTTGTTTTTGTAGACATGGAATCCCAAGTCCAAAAATGAACCTTATGCTCAATCAGCTGTGGAGTTGATCAAAATAGCCACTGAAACGGTGGAAGAATTCTTTCAAACGCCTATTGGGATCACAGACGACCTCGTTTGCGCCCTTGCAGAAGGTCTTGAACAGCTGTTCATAGAATATGCCAACTTTGTATCAACTTGTGGTAAGCAAAAATCAAAATGAAGCTGTACAGATTGTATTCACATGTGCATAATAATCTTCTTTTTTTGTCTAGGATCCAAGCAAAGCTATCTTCCAACTCTTCCTCCCTTAACCAGATGCAACCGTGACTCCAAGTTCTTTAAACTGTGGAAAATAGCAGCTCCTTGCACCATGTCAGTGGAGGATCTTCACCAAAATGGAATCAATGAAGTGCACCATACGCGACCATCAACTAGTCGTGGAACGCAACGCCTTTACATTCGACTCAACACGTTGCATTACCTTGTTTCTCACCTACAGGCACTTGACAAGACCCTTGCATTGGCTCCAAGATATAATTCAGCCAGAACCCGTCATGCCAGTAGTAGAAGGCAACACAGTATCTCCTCTTACTTCGAACAAGCCCACACCGCCATCCAATCTGCCTGCCAACATGTATCAGAAGTGGCCGGTTATCGCTTGATATTCCTCGACTCCAGCTCCGTGATATACGAGTCTCTTTATGTGATTGATGTAGCCAATGCAAGAATCAAACCAGCACTGAGAATCCTCAAGCAGAATCTCACTCTCATGAGCGCAATTCTCACAGATCGAGCTCAATCTCTAGCGATGAAAGAAGTAATGAAGGCCACGTTCGAGGCCTTTCTGATGGTTTTACTTGCAGGTGGAGGCTCCAGGGTGTTCTACAGAACTGATCATCCTATGATTGAGGAGGATTTCCAGAGCTTGAAGCGCATGTTCTGCACATGTGGTGAAGGGCTGATGAATGAAGACCTTGTGGAGAGGGAAGGTGAGATAGCTGAAGGTGTCGTCACATTAATGGGAGAATCTACCGAGCAACTAATGGAAGATTTCAGCGTTGCTGCCAGTGAGACAAGCGGTGTAGGAGTGCTGAGTTCGGGTCAGAAACTGCCAATGCCACCAACAACAGGAAGGTGGAATAGAAGGGATCCCAACACAATCTTGAGAGTTTTATGCCACAGGAACGACAGAGTGGCTAATTTATTCCTCAAGAAATCTTTCCAGCTTGCCAAAAGGAAGTGAACATAATAAGAGAAAGCATGTCAAGAGAATTTTTCAGGAGGCACTGAGCTAAAGTTTCAACATTTTGCTACCGGAGTACATCAAAGAAGGGAAAACGTGTAAGGACAGCTAGCTCATTTGTACTAACAAAAGAAAAGAAAAAGAAACTGACCATTTTTGGTTTAGTAGTACTAGGAAACTGATCCCAGTTCTGCATTTCTTTTTTTTTCTACTAACAGAGTGATGCAGAGGTATAGGGAGTAGATGTGCTTATAAGAAGTTGTTCATGGAAACTTGTGTGTACAAAGCATGTATTTATCAGAAATTTGTTCCTCCAAATTTGTTCTGTAATTTTTTTTAAAAGTGTTATTCAATATTATATAATAGTTTTGTTCCGGCCCGTTGGCCGGGAGTATATTTTTGTTTTGTGTTTACTTTGTTTATGTTGTGCGAGTTCTTAAATTTTGGTTTGTTTTTTAGTTTATATGTATATGGATAACCAAACAACTAAGTAACATGATAATCGTTCGTTAGTGGTGCTTATTTATCTCATGATAATATTTTATAACAAAAAATATTTTAACTTTTTCAATTTAAGATGAGATTATTATGATGTAATTGTTGTAGATGCATTCATACTGTTTCCAAAAACAATGAATAAGGAAAAACTAATTTATTAAACCAATCTTACTTTTAAATTTATAACAGAATTTACTTTTACTCATGCATGAATGTTTCCCTTAATTAAGAAATTGAAGAAGATTAGAAAGGTAAAAAAATTAGCATGTTGAGATACTCATTTAATTTTGAGGATATTGATAGTATTAAACAGAACATATAAAATATAGAAAATAATTTCAATTGATTGGTTAAAAGAATCTTGAATGAAGAATCATATTATATGAGTTTGTGTTTGATGGATATGTCCAATTCAAATCGATTCAACCCAACCAGTGTCTGAATTGATCAAGAGATAACTTTAAAAAAACGTAACCTCAATTGGCTCGTCGAAAGAATGTGACAGAAAGATCATATTATATTAACTATGCTTACTTTTAAGGATTAGTCATTTGTCCAATTAAAAACTAACTCAACCCTGATTGGTTTCCTAAATCGGTGAATAGCTATTGACTCTTAACCCAATTACCGAATAAAAATATAATCTCCATTGGCCCGTTAAAAGAATCTTGAATGAAGGATCATGTTATATGAGCTTATGCTTGATGGGCATGTCCGATTCAAGCCAATTGAACCCAGTTACTGTCAATTGGTCATTGTGAAAAAAAGTGTCTCAATTGGTCAAGAGATAGTTATCGTAACCCGATTAACATACAAAAATATAACCTCAATTGACTCGTTGAAAGAATCTTGAAAGAATGATTATATTATATCAACTACACTTAGGTTTAAGATTTTTTCCAATCCAAACACACACTCAACTCTAATTAGTTTCCAGAATTGTTCAAGACTCAATGACTCATAAACCGTTTTAATTTAAGAAAATGTAACCTTAACTGACCCATTAAAAGAATTCTAAAAAAGGATCACGTTGAATGAACTATGCTTAAGTAATATGGATTTGTCCAATTCAAACTGACTTAACCCGATTAGTTTAATTTTTTGAATTGGTTAATAATAATGACTAATAACCCGACTAACTTACCTCAATTGGCATGTTAAAAGACTCTTGAATGAAAGATCATGTTATATAAGGTTATATTTGATGGATATGTCTAACTCAAACTGATTCAACCTAATCTGTGTATGCCGTTGGTCAAAAGATAATGATCATAACCCGATTAACTTACAAAAATGTAATCTCAATTGACTCGTCGAAAGAATGTTGAAAGAAGGATCACACTATGTTAACTATACTTAGATTTAAGAATTAGTCCAATTCAAACCGACTCAATGCTGTTTAGTTTCCTAAATCGGTCAAGAGTAATAACTCGTAACTCGATTAACGAACAAAAATAGAATATTTATTGGCCTGTTAAAACAATTCTGAATAAATGGGCATGTTATATAAGCTTATATTTAATGGACATGTCCAATTCAAATGAATTTTCTAAAACTTAATGACTCATCAAACATTTACTTAATTTTCTTAATCTATATGAATATATTAAAATTTTCACGTTTATATATATATATATTTACAAAACTCGTTCGTAAGTTGATAATGTAAAAAGTATTTTATTAAACAATTAAATTCAGAAATTAAAATAATTATACCAGAAGCCCGATTTTTATATTTTATTGAAATTAGTTTTTATTTGATAAGTACTAAAATACTAATCCCACTGAAGTTTGATTTCTTTATTTTTATGATGGGGAATATCTCATCAGTCATCATATCGAGTGATGTTAAGTGCAGGCTAAATTTCGGGGCGGATAATTTGGGTGTACGAGGTCAAAGCCGGGCTCAAATGTCTCAAAGATAATCCTCAGCGGAATGGTGGATCGAAACTACGTTCCTACGACAACACTCTCTTCTTTTCCTACCACTAGAATCACGGAAAGAACAACGGCAGCTTAAGTGGTGAAATTAAAACTGCATTTTTCGCTTAAATAGATGTTAGATTACATCACCAGTATGCTTGACTTTTGTTTCACTTTGCAGATACAAGTTGTTGGTTGGGGGATGATGATGAATATTCACTCAACTGAGTCCCCTGCTTCAACTCTTCAGCTAGAACTTGCATAGAATCCGAAACTTCAGCCTTGTAAACATAGAACCTAATCATAACCAAGAAGAAGCCCAAGTTCAAGAAGTTAAGCACTGCGAAAAACGCATAGTAGTAGTCCAGATGGGAAGCATTCAAATTATTCCTGATCCAACCCTTGTGGCCATTCCTCTTGGTTATATCAGAAATGGTGGACAGAAGGAAACTGCTAATGAAGTTGCCAATGCCAAGGCTAGTGGTGGAGTATGAAGTGCCAAGGCTCTTCATGCTCTCCGGAGCCTGATCGTAGAAGAACTCAATCTTGGCCACTTCCAAGAAAGCATCAGCAGTCCCCATCAGTAAAAACTGAGGGAGCAATACAAAAATCGACAGAGGAATCTGGCCTCCATTTTCGACAACGTTGTACTTCCTTGCTGCGCTCAGCCTGTGCCTTTCAGTTAGCGATGCTACCATCATTATAACAATATGGAAAACCAGTCCGATTCCCATCCTCTGGAGAAGCGTAATACCTCGCGGGTTCTTGGTCCATTTCCTCATCGCAGGGACGAAGAATCTATCGTATAACACGACGGAGATGAGCATGGAGAGCGTGACGAATCCTGATAAACTGGCAGGAGGGATGTGGAAGCTGTTGATCTGTCGGTCAAGGGTTGTTCCTTGCTTGACGAACAAGGTATTGACCTGAGCAATCATTGTGCTGGGAATGAATGTTGCTACCAGAATTGGTATCATTCTCAGCATCTGCTTTGTTTCTTCTACTTGTGTCACTGGGCACAATAGCCATTCTCCGACTGACCCAGTTTGCACCGCTGCTTTGCTTAAAAACCTAATAAAATCGTAAAACCGTAACATCTTAAGATCAAAATTCCAATTAATTAAATTCACCACCTCTGATTAGAAACGTTACCTGAGTGATGGAGTAGAATCAATCCTGAACTTGCCCCCTTTAGCATACTCACCCAAATCAAGCTCATACAGCTCCTTAGGATCACTGGGAACATTAACTTTCCATTTCCTCCCAGCCGCCACGATCACCGTAGCCATCCTTTTAAAAGGGCTCCCGCTCGGAACTCTGTGCCTATAAAAGGGTGTCCCGGCAAGGAATATGGCGATGGATATCAGCAGCCCCAAAGCGGGCAACCCGTACCCGATGGTCCACCCGACATTGTCCTGTATGTATACCAGAACCGTGTTGGCGAACAGAGTCCCGAAGAAGATGCTGAACATCCACCAGTTGAAGAATGAGAGTTTGTGCCTCTTCTCCTTGGGCTCGAAATCGTCGAACTGGTCCGCCCCTATGGTCGAGATGTTAGGCTTTGTCCCTCCCGTGCCGATGGCAAGTATGTAGAGTGCCCCGAAGAAGACTCCCAGCTGTAAGGAGGAAGCATTGTGGCACTTGCTCACGTCTGCCTCTGTGCAGTGCGGCGGCCTCAGCGCCGGGAGTGAAACCGCTAGCGTCAGTAGCGACATCCCCTGCACATTATTGTTTGTACGTTGGTGCTACAGTGTAACGCAACATTTGATGGATATTCTAGCGTAAATCAAAATGCTGTGTTTTCAATTTATTAAAAATAAAATTGTATTTTCAGATGTATAGAGGATCAATCCATTCGACCATTTTAACCGGCAGCATGTACATACAATTGCAGCTATAGTGGATCAACTACAAATTAATTTTTGAAGGTTTGAAGCATATAAAGTATGTTTGTCAATTTCTAGTTATAAAGTTGTGTAATTCAAAGGTATTCGAATTTTGGTTCGAGTCTAGTACACCTCATAAACAGATATCAATGTAATGTTTATTTTATTTTTATTTTGTATTGAGTAAGAGGTTGGACCGTTTGAAGATGGGGAATCAATGATGTGAAATTGTGTTTAAAGCTGCGGGTATGATTTCGTAATTAAAGAAAAGTTTGGCACCATGAATTAAGTTCTTGGAAAAATGAGGAGTAAATCATAATAAAGATAGAAAAAACCAGCTATGGAGGACCTTCCAGAATACAGGGACTGATAATTTGTTTAATTAGTAAACGCTTTAGACATTAAAATCTTCTCTGCAGAAGGGCAGACCACCACCAATCAGCCAGCAGTGATAAGACTGATACCAGGAAAAAGACAACCCCATCCTGACAAAACTATTGCAAGTTGCAATAATTGCCAAGATTCGTTTGACTTCAACAGAAAACAAAGGTTAAGAACACCCGATCCAACCGGCCCGACCGTGAACCGGCCTCTCAGCCGATATTAGTTTGGTTGTTTGTGAAATTGGTCAAAGTCGGGCGTTGACTCGTTTTGACCGAGGAATTCGGCTGGTTCAACTGAAATTGTTTGGCCGATTAAACTATCATAATTTAATTAAAGAATGCATTTAAGTGATAATAATAAACATAATGACAACTAATTAATATTAAAAAAATAATATCTTATCATAAATTAAGAAAATTATATATTAGATCTCAATTATTTAATTAATAAAAAGTTTCAAATAATTTATATATTATTTGAAATTTCTTAAAAAATAATTCAATGACTATATTTTTGACAAGCTAGATATCAAACTCTATATATTATCGCTTCGATCTTTGGTTCGGTTTTCAAAACCATGCAGAAAACACAGGAAGGAACCAATATTGAATATTCAGTGTAAACATGATTACTATATTGTTAATGCTATAAATAAACAAAGATTGAAAGGGAGACCGATAAGATATTAAGCTAATCCAGTTGACTTAGATCCTTTAAACACGCTAGGCAAGAAAAAAACAAAGACCAGCCTGACAAAAGATCTGGCAGGTTGTTCATCAAAGAAGAAAAATGAAATCTTTGATATTAAATGCAGGAACCATTTTAGTCCACTAAGCTGGATAGTCTGTAGTAATTAATTAGTCAAAGATTCGCGTTCCCTGAGGAATAAATTAGGCAATCAAACTTAATTTTCAAGTCAAATGACGATTATATGATGGCGATTAGAAGTATGCATACGGAGAGGTAGATGAGGGAGGCGGAGACGAAAGTCCAGTAACGGCCGAGGTGGGCGTCGGCGACGTAGGCACCCAAGATAGGAGTCATCCAAATGGTGCCGACCCAATTGGTGACGTTATTGGAGGATTTAACAGTTCCTTGATGCAGCTTTTTGGTTAAGTATATCACCAAATTTGTCGATATCCCGTAGTACGCCATCCTTTCGAACACCTCATACACTGCATGCATACACATCCACATATCAACCAACCAATTAACCCATCCATCAAGGCATCAACTACTGCAACTTATCTATAAATGCTGCCGTCAACTAAGACAATTCCACCTTCATAATTAATATATATGTTTTCACAACTGGATTTTCAGTTTCACACCGCTAGCCCAGGTAGATATTAGAGCAAAGTGTACAGATTCAGTGTTGAATATGGGAAAGGACGCAATTAGGTATGGGATAGGGAGCAATAATGAAATTAAGTAGGGCCGTTTACCAATCAAGTCGAGTCGAATTTCATTATGCTCAAGTATGGTTCTTTACTTTTTGGACGAGCTTCAGCTCAAACTTGAGTTATGAAATTTTAGCTCGTGTCGACCTTAAGCCTATTTGAGCTTAGTTTGTTAACTAGGCTTGATGAGTCAAACTCGATCTCAACTCAAACTTCGCTCACTGAAACCCCCAATGAGTTCAATTTGAGTTGAATTTGAAGTTTCTACACTATAAAAACATCGACGAGACAAACTAAAAAAACAAACTATCTTACAATTTGTAAGTTTTTACTAATCTAAACAATATACGACTTGTATTTTCTTTAGCATATACATATGGTTGAGTCTACTAACGAGCATACACTCGAGCTACTATTCGAGTATATCGAATCACGAACGAGCAGTTTGCTCGTCAACAACCCTAGAATGAAGATGGTCCAAGAGATATTGGGTAGGATTCAAATTCATAATGAGTTTGAAAGCTATAATGTTGGACGAAATCTGTAAACTTTCTGTACAAAAATTCCGATTGTAAAAGTCTTATAGTGTGATCCAAAAAACCTTGAGTGCTGGCCTAGGTTTGCTTACCCAGATTCCGATTGGAAGGGGTTCCAAGACTTGGGGAATGGGAAGTAAAGTGGAGGATTCAAAGTGGGGTTTCGTCGTATTGTGGATAAAATTTTTGAAAAATCAAACTCTGTTCCTCCCATTAAAGTCTCTCTTGTAGCTCAACACCCCAATTATTAATTGGCCGGTTGCTGCTGATGTTGTTCCATCTCTTCTTCTCTCTCACAATGACGCTTACCACCATTTACACTCATCTTCTTCTTCTTCTTTTCTTACATTCATTGTTTGAGATAACCAGTTATTATTATAATTTTAACAGGGGAAGGTTATCTTAGTACCTTATCTACATGTATACAACTCATTTGTTCGACACTCCCCAACAAATTACTTCCAACCTTGTTCGGCTATACCAATTCTCCACGCCTTAAATTCCTCACTGCCTAAAAATGTAAAAAAAAAAAACCTTTCCAGATTTGATTGAGAAAGAACGAAACCAGCAAACAGAACAACAGGGGAAGCAAGAACAGAGAGAGATGATAATTACCAACAACGAAAGAGCAAGCTCGCCAGCCACCACGCTTTGAACGGCGAACTGGGTTGCCTTTCAGATCCACTGTTCCATCTTGTGTGTAGTCATTTTCAGCTCCTCCTTCCATTGAAGAAGCCATACCCTCCTCCTCCTCCTCACAAGTGGAGAAACTGAGAGGGGAAACGATAGTTTGAAACCAAAAGGTGGGGTATGTATGACTATGTAGGCCTATTTTTTGTATTACGTAGCCACAGTATCAAGGCTAAAAGCAAACCGTCATGCCCTGTATATATATAGATTGACACACAATACTGTATCAATGTGAATCCATCAACGTATATTCCGAGGTTCCTACCTGGCTTTTCTTTTTTGCTAATTAATATTAAACACCCTTCTTCGAATTCCACTATTGCCCCTACTTTTACATTTTATTTACTTCTACTCTAAAACCGGACACGAGTTTGAATTGGTGAGTTTGGAGTTTAGAGTTTGAACTTCACTCCCACATTTTTCTTTTAAAATGTGTAACTATAAAAATCAGGTTCAATCGGCCAAATAATTTCAGTTGAATTGAATGAATTTCATGATCACACCAGTCAACGTCCGGGTTTGACCATTCTCATCGGTGATTCGGTTTCGACACTTTGGCCGATTTGCAGCCGAAGCGGTTGGACCGGCCAGTTCGATCCAACATTTTTAACCATGCTGTAATCATATTTGTTTGTTTCTTGCAAGTAGGATAACTAGGATAAGGTAGAATCAGGATGAAAATATGTATTGAGTTAAATTTGAATCGAAATTTTGTATGTGTATGGAGTAACTAATTGACAAATTAATTTTAATATTAATTTAAAATTGAAATAAATTCATTGTATTACTTTTAGTTAAAACTATAATATATGTGTCACCGACGAGTTTTTGTCTTATATTTGAAGTTTGAAAACTAAATTTATGGTTTTTACTTAGTCTAAATAAATAAGTAGATGAGCGTAACTTCAAATACTATTAGCCGGATTATGAAATAAATCAAAAATTTACATATAATTCAGTACTCGAGACCAATAATAATCACGACTCTCACTAGCTCCTTTAATTCTGACATGACCATGCACTAAGGCAGACTCAAAATTGATCTAAACTAATTCGAAAAAGTTATAAACATACACCTATACTTTTACATCTTATCTACTTCTACTCTATATGTTAAGCGTTTCCAGTTTTGTTTGTTTCTTGCCAAGTTGATAATCAGGATAAAGAACTGTACTTTCCCAAGTTTTGTTTTTTGTGTGTGTTAATTTTCATCAATAGATATAGCTACGTACTAGCTAGTAATACAATCCATACAAATTAACGTGAAGTTTGGGAAGAATGACGTTTAAGTATTGTAATCAGTCCACCAACACTTCTGTACACAACCCCTATAGACTTATACATTCGGCAACACTACTTTTCCAAAGAAGACTGAGCACTGGCCAGCACTCTCCAGACCAAATAACAAGCCTTCTCGACTCTAAGACTTCAACACCCTTGCCTGCAAAAACTGCCTTTTTATTTTTCAAATGTTAATAATGGCTGAAAAACTTTTTCAGTTAGTATAAATAGACCCGTGTCTTTTACGAATTATTTATTGTACATTTAATGAATTTAAGATTATAAGTAATTAATGAATTTTCCTTACAATCAATTATATTTCTTTTATAACTAGTCATGTTCAACATACAATTGGTTATAATTAATGATTAGTTATTAAATATAATTGATTATAATTTAAAAGATATAATTAGTGATTATAACCGGTTATATTTTTTGTTATAAATGGTTATAATTATGACTAGTTATTAAAAAAATATAACTAATTATAATTTTAAAAATATAACCGGTGATAGTTTTTTGTCGACAAATTCGCCGGAGACTCACCGGAAAAGTCGTCGGCGGTCACTGGAGCCTCGTCAGAAATTTTTTCGGAGACTCACCGAAGCCTCGACGAAAAAGTCGTCGGCCGGTTACCAGAGTTTTGTCGGAAAAGTCAACGTTTGGTCAACGAAAACTCATCGACGGCGATGGGTGGCTTTTGCTTTTTAATTAAATAGTAAATTTTATTTTTGATAAATATAAAAATATAAATTAATACGGTTTATGAAAAACTTAAATACTTTTAGGATATAAACCGTTAAATCAATTAAAAAAAACCCTGAAATCAAACGGTTAAAAAACGTTATGGACATCTTAAAACTATTAAAATCCTGGATTTCAAACCTCAGGGTGTTAGTTAATTGTATAAATTAATCTCATGTACAAACTTCAATTAGTTCGCTAATATTATGATTTAAGATTTTATTGCACACATGGGGGCCCAAATCGTAAAAGCCCTATAGGAAGTTTCTTTGACAAAAAAAGCCCAACAGAATTTCAATTCTTAAGCCTAAAAATTCGAAATAAATATTCCACAAAGACCGACTCCCCTTTCCTTATCTTCACCATCTTTTCCCAAAACCCTTTCCGTACTGTCTATCACACTTTCAGTAGCCATGGCTCAAACCCTAGCTCGTTCCTTCACCGTCTCTCGCCATCTCACCGTCTCCTCCCTCATCCCTAAACGCTTCTTCTCTTCTTCTTCCTCAGCCTTCACTCGCCCTCCCTCTCCTTCGGTTCTTCTGTTCTCCCGTCGTTCCCTGCTCCCGATTACTCATGCCGTCCGCTCCATTATTCCCGAATCTTCCACTCGCTTCACCACGATTCGGTGCCGGGTCGATCGTGCTGGAAACTCTTACTCGCCGTTGAACTCCGGCTCCAACTTCAAAGACCGTCCTCCCAGTGAGATGGCCCCGCTTTTTCCTGGATGCGATTACGAGCACTGGCTTATCGTCATGGATAAGCCCGGCGGCGAAGGCGCCACCAAACAGCAAATGATCGATTGCTACATTAAGACCCTATCTGTTGTCCTAGGAAGGTAAAGACTGCGACAGTCGTTTTATATGCCCTTGTTTGTATCTCATTTTTGTGCAAGTTTAAATTTACGTCTTTTTCTCAGCGAGGAGGAGGCAAAGAAGAAGATTTACAATGTTTCGTGCGAGAACTATTTTGGATTTGGATGCGAGATTGATGAGGAGACTTCTAACAAACTAGAAGGTTAGTTTAGTGCTTTACTTAAATGAACTTCTGACTCATTATTTCGCAAGGTGCATATAATAAGCTATTCGATCTTTCCCATTTTCCAACAGGCTTGCCTGGTGTTCTGTTCGTTCTTCCGGACTCTTATGTTGATCCTGAATACAAAGACTATGGTGGTAAGATTTTTTTATTTCTGTTCCTTGTTTGATTTTTTGTTATCTTCGTGTCAAGTTTGCACTTAATGAAGGACTTTCTTTGGTGTCCACTACAACGACTTGATCATGCCATGTGATTGAGCTTGGACTCTTAATGCCCTAGAAGGGTCCATCAAGTTCAAATATTTCAAAAGCTCGATATCTTCATTTACCATAGTGGGTGATGGTGCACTGTTTTTTCTGTTTATGTCAACTACAACTTTCTTCTGTGTTTCTCTTTATCTACGCTGTTGAAACATACCATCTGTTTACCGTTTGAAGTATGCTCAGTCCATCTTGGCAAAGCTAATAGCTTGTGAAGGCAATGTTTAGCTTTGAATGCTAATGGACTGATAGCAACCTTCACTCCTTCGTGTTCTGTTCTTCTAACAATAGTACGAAGATACAGAATTATGTGGGACGGTACAGTTTTCTTGTGGTCATGGTACTAGGTTTTAAATTATTTTTGGTATAACTAGGCTGTGGTCTGTAGATGTATAAGCTAAGTGTTAGGTAAGTCCAAATCAGATGATGGAAATGGAAAATTAATACCTGATCCAATTTTGACTGAGCAGATTATGTCAAGTCCGTCTTGGCAAAGCTAATAGCTTATGAAGGTAATGTTTAGCTTTGAATTCTAATGGACGGACAAAAGTCTTTGCTCCGTCATGTTCTGTTTCTTCTAGAATGTAGATGGGGATTCAGATTCACAAGGGGCAATACAGTTATCTTGTGGTTTTGGGTTGTTAAGTGTATTAGTGAAATCGGAAGTCCGTCCAATGTAGAGGATGGGGATGGAAGGGAATGATATTGGCACAGTTTTATCTGCTATAGAAGTACGCTCAGTCCATCTTGGCAAAGCTAATACCTTTTCTTCAAGCAATGTTTAGCTTTGAATGCTAAAAGGACTGACAGCAAATTCACTCCTATCTGTTCTGTTCTTCTGGAATTTGATTATTTGGATGGGGAAGGCAGAGAATTATAGGAGATGATACAAATATCTTCTGGTTCTGGTACTAGGTTGTCGATGCTTAAGTTAAGAGTGATTTATGTCCAAGGGTAGATCATGTTGTGTTTCACCTTCTTCTTAACAGTGTTATGTCTTTGGAATAGTAGTGCATACGTGAACTGTTTAATTTAACTGTTGCTATAAATTTGTGCAGCTGAACTGTTTGTGAATGGGGAGATAGTCCAAAGGACCCCGGAGAGACAAAGGAGAGTTCAGCCTCAGCCTCAAAGATCGAATGACCGACCCCGATACAACGACAGGACCAGATATGTGCGTCGCAGAGAAAACATGCGGTGAAGTGGAGAAAGGGAAGTGGTTGTATAGCTCTTTGAACGGGGATGCTAGAGAGTAGCCATGGATAATCTTGTCCCTGTCTTGATAATGATGTTCTGAAATGTCTGATGGGAGTTTTCCACTCTTATCATATGAGACTGCTTTGTTCTATTATCTAGTTGCAACAGTGAAACAGAAAGAATGAAACCGTGCTATTGTTTTTATGCCTCTCCATAAGACTGCTGCTGAAAGATTGATGTCTAATGCGAAGCTTTATCGTGTGCTGCAATCATTCATATACACAAGTAGCCTTCATTCTGGATCACCAACTGTTAAATACACAATTTAATCTAGGACTTGCTCTAAATTCGTAAGCCATGAGAAGCCGAATGTGGGAATGGTAAAACAAAAGATCAATGGTGTTTATATTTCATAGCACGAGAACGAGCAGGATCAATGTTGTCTTCGGACAAATCATCGTGGAACTATTTTTTGTTTAACAAAAGATGATCTCATGATTAGAGTACAAGCGAACCGAGAAAAAATATCAACACAATTGGGTGGAATAGAGTAATCGCAAGTAGACTTCGCCACCTAGTCGGCAATCAGATATTGCAGAAGTATATGCACACTAATGGAGGCCACGATAGCACTGTATTCTCACGGTATTTCGAGAGAGCGTTTACTGATAATGTTAACCAAAAGTAATGCAATCCGAGCATCGTGGAGCGACTGATAGTCACTTGTACGTTTTTTTCACTGTCCCTTCTCCCATCACTCGTTCCAACTGTTTAGTAGTATCTACGAGTTGCTAACAGTATTCATACAACTTATGTAACCGTTGATAACAGAACACCATGTTCTGAGTGAATTCTATACCTGTCGTCCACAGGTCCAAATAACTAGGAAGCTTATGAAGCTTACGATTCTGATAACAAAAGCGCCATTACAACTTTGACTTGGCTACGAGGTAGCGCTAGGAATCCACGAGAGGACATCAAATGCAACAATTTCAATATCAACACATCTTTTCATTCCCAGAAATGCGAACCGATGAGCATTTAATTGAAACAGTACACCGGAACAACTTATTCAACTTTGTAATGCACACATAAAAATCAAACGCCTCCAAGGGGCCACTTCGAGTTTGAGTCAACAAGCCTATAAGGAGGCACCGTAGTGTTGAGGCTGTGAGGATGCACAACCGGATGCAGCTATGTTTGAACATCCCTTATTCTTCGGCAAGTGCAGGCTCTTTCTCAGAAGAGTAGTCATGCCTGAAACAGTACAATGTCAGTAATCATACCCTAATCTAAACTGAAAACAGATATAGCCATATAATTACCGTAATTTACGGGACAGCTGATAGATCCCTGTTGCAGCCATTGCGACATTTACGCTAAACAGATTCCAGTTTTTCTGAAAACAGGACGAGTAGCAAGAGAATAAAAAGTGTCCGAGCCAAGAAAGTGATTTACTGATTCAATGTAGCTGAAACAAATTCATTACATTAATCAACTCTCCCCAACTGAAACTAAAATCATGGTAATCCAGTGCTTTCTCGTTACAACTTCCTTGACGCTTGCACAGTTGCATTAAGAAAGACCCTGAACTTGTAATCCTAACACTGATTGTACGGCTAATCGTGTTTTCCGAAAGATAACTAATGTTTAGTATATACTGACGTAGCAACATTATATAAAACCCCGACCCGCAAGATTTCTACTCATTCTAGAAAGCATAAATAAAAGTTCAGCATTTCTAGTAGATAGACAGCTCAAGTACTCGACACAGACAATGTAAATAAACAGGACACGACCCTGTTAATACATCAATTAGCCTTGCTTCTGAAATAGATGATATAACACACATCATAATAAAGGCACTGATAATATACAAACCGATACATAATACTAACTCCTCCGGTCCAGGGTTAAACTCACCGGCGTTATCACGGTGCTGTAGCGGGACCAGATGATTCCAGTACATGTCACAGCTGAAATATACAGAACACAAGTGAGAGCCACATCGGCCAAGTTTTATGTCAGTTGCAATGAAGGACAAGAATACAAGAGACCATCAAATAGTAGTGCAATGGAATTGTGGAACTCAATGTTGGAACTATAAACACAGTACATTAACATCCTTTATGATGAAGAAGAGAAAAGGGCAAGGATTACATCAGCCTTTCAAACATGTTTAGACAGGTTGGAAATCATGGACAGGCATACCTATCTGCTGAGGATAAGAAATCTTCTCAGGAGGTTTCGCAAAATCTGCAACATTTGCAATGCTGATGCCCCATTTGAACGTTGGAGCCCAAAAGTGGACTGCAATAACAAGTGAATGGAAGTTGGTTCAATAAGAGAAGACCAGTAAAACCATAATCTGGAAGAGGAAAAACAGGAAGTAGAGGAGTATATCTATAATATATACCGACCCATTCATGTTTAATCTTGATATGGGAAACTAGATGAGATCATTCATCCTTCCTCAAGGACCAAGAAATCTCAAGCAATAACTAGAGTGATATCAGCCTTATTGAATCGCAGTTCATAAGAGAAGGGGGCATATGGGTAAGATGCCAATTTGACAAGAAATTCCAACACCCTTCAACTGTGAACGAATCCGAAAAAATTGAAAGAGCTCACTGGCTCGATCCACGAAACATAGATACTTGGCTGACATATGCTATACGAGACAATTTGACATGCTCTGACAAGAAAAGAGAATTTCCGAATCTTCCAGGTCTGAGCTGGGAGAAAGGGATTATAACAAATGACAGGACGGGCAAGGGTATCGAGCTGTGATCGGAAAGAAAAGGGCCGCAGGGAGATTGAAGAAACTTACTGGTTTTAGGACCAGCAGGGTGATTCCATAGAGCTTGTAGCTTGGAAGTCGCCATCGTATCAAGAGATTGTAGGTGGGGAAAGGGTAGATTTCTCCGATTTCACTGGAAGGTTTAGTTGTAGAAAAACCGAAGACCTAATTCCACTCTTCCAGCACACCAAAAAGTGAAGGAAGAACGACAGATATGATATGGAAGGGCTTTGCTTTGCTCTGCTCGATCTTTCTTATCTATCCAAGTCAATTGTAGTTGTTGGAGTTAAAACGCAGTCTCATTTCGTCGTATTAATGATGGATTTTTTTACTCCAACAGCCCCGTGAGGACTGGCCGGTTGACGAGCCGAATCCAGTCCAGTTTTGTCCAGTTCGAGCTCGGCTCGTTGGTTTATAATAACAACTCAAGCTCAACTCGATAAAATAATTATTAGGTTGAGCTTGGCTGAAATCAGCTTATTTAGAGACTTTAATAAGCTCATAACGATTTTGTTGTTTGTAAGTCTTAACGAGTACACAAATCCGATGATACGAGTTACAACTTATGAGTATACAGATCCGATAACCGCGGGCAGTCGGGGTGGGAGGCGGCAACCGACTACTACTGCTAGCCGCTAGGCAGTTAGTTTGGGGTGATTGGTAATTTTCTATATTTGTCCTCAAATGTGTACTGTCTGATCAAAGTGATCAGATCTAACGTCTCAGATTTTGTTTGATTGCATCAAACGATTCACCCTTAGTGCCAGAGAGGAAGCGAAACAGAAAGGCAGGCGGGAGGCGAAGGCCGTTTTCTTTCTTCTGCAACTAGGTTTTCTGGATTTCGGTCACGCTTATCTATCCTTCTTCGTCCTTCCTCTCCACGTGCAGATTCCCGCTTCCTCCTCCGACGACTGGTTTCATTTTCCTACCTCCGTTTACCTGCAACGCTGCTCAAAGTGAGGTAAGCCGTCCGCTTCGCTTGCTAAAGTCTGTTTCTCAAATTTTAATTGTTTCCTTAGAGCACTATAGAATGACAAGTCGTGATTACCGGGAAAACTTTCATTCCAGAAGCTTATTAATCCTTGCGATTGCACTTCACTATCTCAGTCTCGAAACAATTCGTAGGCCTTGTTTCATTTTGTCCTGCTGCTACTTTGTACTTCCTCTTTTTGAAGATTCTGAAACTTCATCTTCTCCTTTGCTTGGAAATATTGTTTTCAGCCGCCGCAGGCATTTCACGTTGTTGAATAGCCATGTTCCTTTTGACAATGTCATTGCAGGATAATGGCTGGGTGATGCTCATCTGACTTTAGAAAACTAGGATATTGGAGCAGTAGGCGTTATGAGTAGACACAAAGATGATTATGGGAGAAGTAGTAGGAGCTCCCAGGGCAATGAAGGGGAGGAAACTTGTGCTAGAACAAGACCATTCAGCTATGATGAGATAATGAAGAGAAGGAAAATGAAGAAACTGGTGGATATTGACGGAAAAGCTGTGTTAGGAGATGCTGTTCGAAAGGATAAATCTGAAACGGTTGATGCACATGATAAGGCTTCTTCATCTGGTGTGCTGGAGATTCCGCTGCCCGATCAAGTGAGGTCAAGCTCAATGTCGAACGCTGAGAAAAGTTTGGTCAAAGATGAGTATCTAGTTGGAGGTAAAAGTAGCAAAATCCAGTCTGTGGGACGTAAATTGAAGTCCCAAATCAACAGAGATATAGTAATGACTGAAACTAGAAGCCAGGATGACAGAAAAGGTCATGGCAGGGAAAAAGTTGATGACCAGCTTATGAGAGATTCAGCAAAGAAGGAACGGTATGTTGATGGAAGGAGAGGTCAATATGAAAGGACAGATGATGCTGACCGGAGAAACTCTCAAAAGCGTCGCTTTGATGGTTCTGGAAAGGAAACTGCAAAAAAGCGTTCAAGAGACTTGGTGGAAATAAGTAGACGTGTTGATGGGAGCAGGGGCAGATTCAAAAAAGATTTGGAGAAAACTGATAGAAGCAGGGAAAACGGTCGGAGGTCTGAAAAGGTTTCAGGGAATGAAGTGCTAAAGAATCTGTCAAGAGATTATATGCAGGACAGACATGTGGACAGGACTAGACGAAAAACTGAAAATAGAAGCAAGCCCCAGGATAAAGTTCAAGATCTTGTAAAGAAACGTGATGCTGCGGAAGGGTTGTGTCTAGACGCTTCTGACAGAGTTGATAGGAAGGAAATATCTAAATCTCACTACAGAGAATCAAGCTTTAAAAGAAGAAGATCAAGGAGTAGAGAGCATAGGAAAACAAATCGAAGTTCTGCGTCTATGTCATTGCGGACACAGAAACACGAGTCTTTCGTTGAAAGGGGACATGACAGCCTCTCGTCTCATTCTAAAGAGAGGTCTGAGAGACAGCATCTTGATGAGGAAAAGAGGAAAACTGTGAATGGATCAAGTACCCAGTTTGTGACACACAGTCCTGCTAGTGGGCTTGGTGGCTATTCCCCAAGGAAGAGAAAAAGTGAGGCGGCTGTTAAGACTCCTTCCCCCACCAAACGCTCACCTGAGAAGAAGAGTGCTAAATGGGATCTTGCACCAAAAGGAAACAAGGAAACCCTGTCAGCTTCTATTCATGCTAATGATTTGCTATCGAATCAGCAATTATCTTCAATTATGCGTGATGTGGTCAGTACTGTTCCTATTTCTTCAGATGCCGGACCATCTGTCTTGGGGGTTTCAGCTAGCTCTTTGTTAAGAACTAAGAATATTTCCATTGAGTCCGTTCAACTAACACAATCTACTCGTCCGATACGTAGACTTTATGTGGAAAATGTACCTGCCTCTGCTTCAGAGAAAGCTGTCATGGACTTTCTTAGTAACTCTTTGATTTCTTATGGTGTTAATCATGTACCAGGAACCCAACCATGTATAAGCTGCATTGTAAGTTTCTTTATTTATGGTGAAAAAAGTAGATTAATTTGTGTTGCGAATTTGGCCTGAAATTCTGGGATATCACAAAATCACTGCAGATCAACAAAGAAAAAGGCCAAGCGCTTGTTGAATTTCTGACACCCGAGGATGCTTCAGCAGCTCTTTCGTTTGATGGTTGGTCTTTCTCTGGCTGTACTATCAAAATCAGACGTCCCAAAGACTATGTTGAAGTGGCAGTAAGAAATATTATCTACTCCTGTTTCCTTCATGGTTATATTTTGTCTTAAGGTAAAATGTTGCTTTTGTGGTTTAGAGATTAATATATAACTCATGTCTATAGGAAATAATACCGGCAAGAATGTCTTGACCCTTATACTGAAGGAAATATCTTTTTCTTTATGGGTATAAATCATGCTTCGACTACATAATTTCCCTTATTCTACATAATTCTTCATTTGTCTAGTATGTGTCTGGTCATAATTACCTACATCTTTGCATCAATGTAATGTTGCGCAAAGCACCTTGTAGTTGTTGCATCTATTGTATTTCATGTTTTAGTCTTCTACTAGGAAATTTAATGCTTTGTTGGCATGTGTATTATTAAAATGGATTTTGGATAGCTTACTATGATACGAGCTTACCAAAGTTGAATTTTAATCTGTATTTTTATATTTGTAATTGTAGGAATACTACACTTCTAGACATCCTGAAATTCATTAGGAATACTACGCTTCTAGACATCCTGAAATTCATTAGGAATACTACACTTATAGACATCTTGAAATTCGATTAAGCAAATTATTATTGTAGTGTATTTGGAATGGCTTGGTATAGAAGATGAAATGCTAACGAAATGTTAGATTCTCCAGACCTATTTCTCTTGATTCTTGAATTCTCTGGCTAACTTTGAATATAGACCTAGTGGGATCATGGCAAAAGTGGATTCTTCTAAGCTGGATATTTCATGATACTGTTCACGTCTAATTACGTCCCTCTTTGTATCTTTTTCTGTTAATGCTAGTTCTACTGATAAGTACTAGATTTACTCCTATATCATGATATGATAAACAACACTTTATTTCTCGCATTGCAATATTTCTTTCAAGTGTCCTAGCTCTCTTTGATGGGTGTTTTATTGTCTACTGCACTGTGATTGCATAATCGCTCTATTTTGCTAATGATGCAAAAATAAATTTAATAATTTTGCTACTAATGCTATGTGGCTCAATTAGATTCATGAAGACAGTTCTGGCTTTTCTTTGAAATTCTCTAGGAAAAAAGTCATACCTGCATTTGAAATGTTTTTGGCTAATACCTCTCGAAATATGGTTTGCAAAAAGAATGTGATCAATGTTTATTCATAAGACCTAGGGGAGGTCTTACAGTTTTGGTGACATTCAGTGATATGACTGCCTTTGCTGGAGTCCTTATTTTATTTGCAAATATTTGAATTTGTTTATTGATCCAAGTGCTTAGGAGTTCTGTTGTAACTATACAAAATTATCGCATCTCTTTGTCTAGTTACATGAGATCTATTCTGACTGTCATGTTGGACTGTCTTAAATAGGGTATTTATATTGCGTGTCTCGTAATTCACGTACTGGCTGGTGATGAAGCTGTCTCCTAATAAGAGGATATCCAGGTGTAGTGAACAAGTGATGTCCATGGAGCTTCTTTTTCTGGTATTCATTTTGGGTAACTGATCTAGGCCGCTCGGACAGTAACTTTTGGCCTAACAGAATGTGGTGCAGCACTTTCTTCATTTGATTCACACTAAATAATGTGGGAAATCTATTCCTGATGCTTCGTTCCTTCTTAATTCATATTTATCTAAGTTTCATTTACTTTTGTATTCTAATGTGCATTTCATAAACATATGCTGTTCTGATCACTTGTGTTTTTGATAATTCTGCTCATCTCTCTTGCCGTGTTATTGGGCATTACCCTCTTTGTTATCCTCACCCCATTTATTAATTAGTGCATGTAAATTATTCAAGGTAGAGATTGAAAAAAGGTTCTTCGAAACTGCAAGCAGATAAAGAGAGATATTATACAAGCTTTCACTTCGTCACAATTGACCTTTTGAGAATTGAGTCAATGTTTCTATTTCTCAAAAATCTATGCGTTGGTGTCTTAAGCTTATTTAGTCACGTGGAAGTTATATTGGCACCAAGAAGAATAGTTGTGTTACTTTGAGATGAATGTTCCTAAATAGTCCATATGTTTTAATCAATTGAGTGAAGGCTGGTTCGCCTCTTTCCAGTTATACTGTCGAATACGGCATCCATATGTAGGGCAGGATTTCCATGATTTGATGTCTATTAATATGATGAAGAGGATTCATGGAAGGGAGACATGGTTCTGTTTGCAATGCACGTATGCTTTCTTTTGATAGTGTAACTGGCCTTTATCAACTGCCTATACAGTCTTTCTCACTTCTGCAAACATGCTCTTTGTTTGGTATATTCTGTTGGTGAATCTGGTATGAGAGAGTGGTTTGAGCTCTGAGTTAGTTGAAATTAATTAACAGCTTGCTGATTTTTTATTGCTCCTTCATGACTTACTCCCAGGTGTCTTTTACCTATCTCTGCTTATGTGAAGAAAAGGCTGAGACTGTAGTTTTCTTTTCTCCTTTTATTAATCAGCGGATAATTGTTAGGAGTGCTCTGAAAAGCCATTAGACCGAAGAAGTTGATATAGTGGTAATCGGGATGGACCATTGAAAGATTCTGGTTATTCATCTGAAAAACAGAGAATCTATATGATCTCTTTTGCTGTTGATTTGCGGCGTAGCTTTAACCATTGCGATGCTAGTTCAATTACTTTCTACTCTGAGATATACTGTGGTTGCATCCTTGTAGCAAATTTTCACTCAGTTTCTATTTTAATGCAGACCGGTGAAGCAAAAAAGTCGGTTGCTGTGGTTCAGGCGATAACTGATGTTGTTATGGATTCACCTCACAAGGTTTATGCTCTTTTAGCTTCATTGTTTCAGTCATATTATTCCGAGGCATCCCATTCACTATTACTCCTTTTCTCAAGTTAGATTCTGGATGCTATACAGTGATGACATGTTGCGTTTTTTGCAGAAAACTGCCATTTGTCTTTTTACCTTTTCTCATTATCTTTGACCATATTATTTTCTGTTAATAAAAAAACAATACTTTCTAGAAATTTCTGAAGAAATCCTATAGTAACTGAAAGAAAAATAACAAGTAAATCAATCTCCTGTTGAGTCACTTTCCTGGCCAGAGTTGTATACCTTTGTTATTGATCACCTATTAGGGTATTACTGTACAAGGACTTTGGAACTTAATGTTTTCTCCTTTTGTATCATTGCAGCTCTTCATTGGTGGAATTCCAAATGTTCTTTCTTCCAAAATGGTAATTTGGCTTCCTGTGAAATTTTTTACGAATGCTTTGTTTCAAGTCCGAACACTGGATGGTTCCACTTCACGCCTTACTTTCTTCTCTTTGATTTGAAATGTCTTTTAGTTTCACTTTTGATTCTTTTCAAGTCTTCTGGAATTAGTAATTTGGTTTGCCATCACAGTTTATGGAGATTGCTAGTGCTTTTGGACCTTTGAAGGGATATCAGTTTCTCAACTATGAGGAATGTGATGGACCACGCGCTTTCCTTGAGGTAAAAAAAAACTATCTGTTGTGGCTTTTTAAGCTCAAAGAGATCCCGTTGCTTTATGTTTTCAAGGTTGACTTCTTCTGTACATACGAATCCGAGTCTTGTGTGTTCATAAATAGTTATCAATCCTGACATTTGCAGTGTTAAAGAGCTTATTTTCATCTTTCATATTACATCAGTATGCGGATCAGAACGTCACTCTTAAAGCTTGCGCTGGCTTAAATAGCATGAAAATAGGAGGGCAAGTATTAACTGCAGTTCAAGCGGTGCCAGAGGCGTCACTGTTGGTATTTCATTTGTACCATTTTCCTTTTCTTTTAACCATTATGAATGTGCTTAGGGAAATGGACACTAATGTTACTGACTTGGCAGGGAAGAAACGGGAGTCAAGTGTTTTGTGGAATCCCTGAACATGCAAAGCCACTTCTTGAGAAACCTACAGAAGTCTTGAAACTTATGAATGTGGTACGTTCATGCAGTTGAACATTGTGTTATGTGATGGTTATGGTTGTTTATATCTTGGGTAATTTGTTTCGTCAAATCTCATTCATGATTGTCAACTGCTCTTTGCCGTCAATGTGAAACAGTTCAAAGCAGAGGTCCTTCCCTCGATGTCTGATCCAGAAATTGAGGAGGTACTGGAAGATGTACGAGTGGAATGTGCAAGGTATAGTAGGAGGAGATTGCTTGTGTCTTTGTGTCGTGGCTCTTACCAGCTTAAAAATGTTGTTTCTAAATAAATTCTGCAGGTTTGGTGCTGTTAAGTCGATTAATGTCGTCAGGCATACTGCAACTCACGACACTACCTCAGGAACATGTTCTGGTTCTGACAATTTGGTGTCTGCTAGAGGTCAGGAAGACTTGAAAACTGAAACCAACTCAATAATTGAGGCTGATAAAGAAAACGATTCTCCCGAGCACAAAATTGTTGAAGGCAGCAACATCAATGGCAAGAGACCTGGGGATAATCTCACGGTAGGTGAAGGTCTTCAACATCCCGGTGATAGGTCGGTGGGTGCTGAAGGCCCACCGGAGTCCATGAATGTACACGATGATCCAAGAGACCCCTTTCAGGAAAGTTGCATCGACAAAACTGAAACAGATTGTACAGGCAGCAAACTGACCAGTGAAATTCACACGTTGGAGATCACAATGGATAATAAACCAAATGATGAAAAGCCGTCGAGTGTGGGTGAAAGCAGAGAAGTGATTGCAGGTGCAACAGTTGAGACAAACACAGAGAAGGGAGATGCTTCTTGCAATGACTCAACTCCTACTAGGTCAGATGCTCTGAAGGGCGAACAAGATGTTGAAGCTGGACGCAGTTTTGAAATAGGCAGTGTGTTGGTGGAGTTTAGAAGGACGGAAGCCTCCTGTATGGCAGCACACTGCTTGCACGGCAGATCATTTGATGATCGCAAGGTCACAGCGGAATATGTTCCTCTTGTCATTTACAAGGCCAAGTTCCAGAAACAATAGGATGATGCTGCAGGTTTTGGCTTTTTTGGCGATACGACAGGGAAACAGAAGACCCCATTCACTGATGGTCAGAGAGATGGAATGACATTGTGGCACATTGAAATGTTCCGATTTCTGGCTGGTTCGATTATTCCATCACAATACAGACACGGAGACTGGCTTACGGAGATGGCAGTATTAATCCCATACAATGGCGGTACACTTTTGGAGGGTACTTCAATCCCATGTTATGCTATGTTGGTCTCTCTTTGGTTGTACAAATCCTTAGTGCCCAGTAACTTACTTGAACTCTGTAAGTGACCATTACTGCTTACACCCTTTACTTGCACTTTAGTAAGGGCTTATCGTGAAATACAAAGCTTCCGACTTCAATTTTCAGCAAATGCGCCTGAAATTAGGACTCGAGGTTTAAGCAAATACGGTACCCCATTCATTTTTATTTTTTGTTATTAGGGTGTTTATCGCGATCCTTTTGTCGTGCATGCTCGCACAAGATGCTAAACAGTTAGCCACAAAGTGTATTCCACTCAATGAATAATGATCGAATTTTCAACCTCATAATTAAAAAATAAAAAAAACAACCAATGCACACCTTGTAACACGGTAGCCCATTCCTGGGCTCATAGGTGACCAAGTCACTGCGGGCGCTATATCCAAATGGACCCCGGCGGGCCCATTACTTAATTTGAGCTCTTAGTAATTGTCCGGCCCAATTCCTTCAGGATTCAAAATTCCATAAATACCCCTTTATATCCATTTACAAGAGAGGATGAGATAAGCTTTCCTCTTGCTTTCTTTCTCAGTATACAAACAGCAGAGCCCTGAGCAAAGAAACAATGGCGTCAGCGACAGCGGGCATGTTACTGGGGAACAACCTGAGTCTCCGCGTTCCAAGAACCAATCTTCGGTTCTCAACTCTGCATTCTTCTTCAAAGGCCTCCGCCATTTCGGAACTAGGATTCCTCGGTTATCAATTGAGTGGCATCCGAATCTCCGACCACCTCAATTCGGCCAGACCCATCTCGGCTCCATTCAGGCCGGCTCTCCAGCCCATCGTCGCCAGTAAGAGTCTTATGCAGAACGATTGATTGATATTGGATTGTGAATTTTGTGAGTGATTGGGAATGGGGGTGTTGCAGGGAGGGTGTGTCCGTTTACAGGGAAGAAATCGAACAGGGCGAACAAGGTGTCCTTCTCAAACCACAAGACGAAGAAGCTTCAGTGCGTCAACTTGCAGTATAAGAAGCTTTGGTGGGAAGGAGGGAAGCGCTTCCTCAAGCTCCGTTTATCCACTAAAGCTTTGAAGACCATCGAGAAGAATGGGATCGATGCCGTCGCTAAGAAGGCCGGTATTGATCTTAGCAAGATGTAATTTTTAAGCTTTCTTCTTTTCTGTATGAAAACTCGAACTGCCCATTGAAGTTCTTCATATTCATCTTTCACTTCTATCTTGAAGAACTCTTTAACTCCAACGTTCCGCAATTTTGAGCAGCGCATGCTGCAATACATTTTTACAATCCAGAAAACCTTCTGAAGTTTATTACTTACTCCTACTAATTTGTTCGAAGGAATAAAACAAACTCAAACAAAATGCATAGCCAAATAACGTACACCTTTGCTGGCTTTTTCAAGAATCACTTCATCTCCATAAGTAACTCATTTTGTCGGTAGAGATTCATAACCAATTTTACTCGGTTCATTTCCATACATGTCTCTCAATTCAGTTACACCTCATAGGCACTCATGCTCATGTAATATTTAATTTCTTCTCTTGTTAAGTGAATCTTCGGCCGTGTACCGGTTCCATTTCTCCCGTACGAGCTTGCCTTGATCAACATGGCTCATTCCAGACTCCTTGGTTCTCCAAGAGATGTACTTGGCACTTTCGATTGGGTGACTGGTGGATATTGAAGAAATGCGAAACTCGTACTTTACAGGCTATTATGCTAGAGCACTCTATAGGTCGCAGATGGCGTAGTCATAGAAGAAGTTATGGGTGGTTTTTAGGCGACTTATCCTTGCTTGCATCTGAAGGTAATAGAATTGCATATTAAGTGACGAGATAATCTTTTTCACATCTCTCAAGTATGTTGAGATCGATTTTGCGGTTTGGATCAATTTTTAGTTTTGTGTTATGCTTGCTATCTCAATTCCTTTCATCAATTCGTAACTTTGTTTGGGCGCATTGAATCTGTGTAATCAGCTGCTTGTTGGTGATAAAACTCTCAAAGCACACCAAACTGTATTTGTGCAATATTTCCCACATCAATGATCAATCATGCTAATCCTCCACATAGTACAATAATATACAGTATGAACTGGACTATTTAACATGTTTCAAATCAATACGGAAAAAACACTAGAAATTTTATAATAAAATTTACAACAATTCTTTTCTCTAATTCCCCCCCCCCCCCCCCCAAAATCCTAAGAAATTCGAATAAGAATCACACTACTGACGACTTGAGCAACACACACCAAAAGCAAAATAATTCCTTACTCCCCTTCCATTTGTACTATATGTACTAATAATGTCTAATGGATGGCAAATGTACACCTTAATTGTGCTTTACAGAACCATTATGGAATATTTGGTCATCATCTGAAGGGCTCTATCGGAGCAGTTTCTTCTAGCATCGCAGCAGCCTCAAAGCACTCCATAGCATCAAGTGCAGATGCACACTCATCAGCCTTGTAGATCAATCCAAGCTGGTGCCACGCAGAATGGTTCAGCTTGTCCAGTCGAAGAGCATCTGTCAGGAAGCTTTTAATGATTGGCAATGAGTTTACACCAACGCGTTTGAGGGCACAAGCAGTTGATATCAAGCTTGGGACATGATTTGGTTCAACATCTAATGCGGCTTTATACGCTTTTACTGCTTCTTGTTGCATTCCCTTTGCTTCATACAGTACACCTGAGGAAATATGTGAACCAAGGAAGTGCTTGGAACAATCATACAAGTGCTGAGAGAGCAATGAACAAGACAAAAAGAATCATTACCTGTGGAGTGCCATCTTGATGCAGAATACGGGTTGATAGCCATGGATTTCGAAAGGCACACCTCAGCATCCCGCCATTGAGACATACCCGTATATACGTTAGCTAGATCGTGCCATGTCTCCATTTCCAGTTTCCTATCACGGTTCCTGCTACTCTGCAACAACAACAGATGGACTAACTTAATTTTCTTTGTTCAGCAAAAGGCGTAACTGAAGATATGAATCAGTTAACTAATACCTTATAGAGCAGTTTCTTCTCCATTCCTGAATTTTTGGTTCGAACTTGGAGAATGGCAAGAAGGTGAGTGTATGTCTCAATTGCACTCTTTAGCTGGCCCTGTGCTACTTGCAGTTTTGCTTTTGTTCGAAGTAGTTCCCCATGATCCCACCTTCCAGTCTGATCAAGCGCAGCATTGATCACAGTCTCGGCATCAATGAACCGTTTTTGAGCAGATAATATCCGAGCCAAAAGCACATAACTTCTAATTGAAGACCCAGCTTCCAATTTGAAAACCTGCTTTGCATAAGACAATGCAGCATCTAACTTCCTCTGCTCAGCATTTTCTAGACTAAGGCAGTATATGATGTTCGGATCCTTTTGTTTCATCATTCTTTCAGCAAGCTCAAGTTTCTCGATTGTCTCTGACTGTTTCGAGAACCTCTCAGAATCGGAAGCAACTGATCTTGATTTATTTGACAGTAGAAGACCCAACAAGCAGTTTGTAACACCTGCCATTTGGACACATCTTCCGGGGTCGCATAGAGCTTTACAGGCGTATGTGATCCCCTCATCAACACACAATGAATTCTCTGCACAGATCTTAGAAGCTAGTAACAGTTCCATGGTACAGCTTTTATTCTCCCTGTCTTTTAAGAAATTCCTCAGAAGATTTAAAGCAACTTCATTGTCGCCATCTCCGTGATAGCAAAGAGACAGTGTGAAGAATCTCTCCTGTCTATCTATAGTGCCAGGAAGCAACTCCTCCACCTGATAAGCAAGGGACCTCAATTCCCCAGATACAGATAACGCAAAAGATAGGTGATCCATGACTGATGGGTCCCATCCAATCTTTCTGAGAGCAAATTTTCTCAACAGAATCAGTAACAGAAGGACTGCCTCTTCTATGTTATTTCTTGGCACGAAAGATCCTTCCATCTGGAAACGCAATGTTGGAGGGATCGCATCAGTGCCACTGTACAATAGGAACATAGCAAACTCTTTCTGTATCCTAGCAGTTGTTTCTGTGTCTAGATTCCAGTAATAGAGGAGGGCTCGTCGATATGCCACTATAGCTTCTTCAGGTGCACCAGCTAGTTTACACAGCTCAGGAAGTAATTCCACAGCTTTGTTCAGAATTTCTTGCAGCTTGTTGTCGCCAGAAACTTGTTCGGATATACCATCTGGCAGTGCAGACTCAACAGTATCCATAATTATTTTACAAGACTGAGCAGCCTCTGCAAAATTGCATACCAAAATGGAATATTTCCAATCAAGAACTGTAACAAGCATATTTCTAAAGGAAAGAAAAATCAAACTCAAAAGGTTCAAACAAGACCGGAGGATAGTACCTTGAAACCTTCCTAGACCTTGTAATGATTTTGCCTTGAGAAGGACTGCCTCTAGGAGCAAGGTGATTGCATGCATAGACATTGCTGGAGAAGGATCACTCTGAGACCGGCGTCTATTCTGCTCCACTTTCTTAGATAGACTGACTTTCATCCTTGAAGTGACAGCGGTTATGTCAATTCCTTCAAAGACATGAAGCGCACCTTCGATATTTCCCTTTTGATACTCCAGCCTCCCTAACAATGCTCTTGCTTCCTAAGAATTGGAATGGCCATTAGCTTCATGAATATGTATGCAAAAGAATTCAACCCAAAAACTTCATCATTAAACCAACAACTAGCATCTGATACACTACTACACCAAAACTTTGGTAGAACTTTGATAACTAGAATGAACAACATTGCACAGAACGTTATTAACTTGTAAAGTAGTTATTATCTAGTAAAAGATCAACAGATTTCATTTTACCTCATAATTAAGATAACCGCTCTCGCGAAGAGAGGACTCAGCTTCTTCAATGTTGCTATTATCAAGCTTGGAATCAAGCTCAGCAGCGCGAGAGGAATATCCACTTGCTGAATAGTCTTTAGTTGCCAAAGACTCGGAAGAGGAAACAGTCATATCATCCACTCTGAACTGCTCCCCTGAACGCATACACTTCATCATTTTCCCGAATCTCAAGCTAAACCCGATTTTCCACTTTTGAATCCGATCCTTAAGTCTCATTATCTCTCATTACACTGCGAATTCTTCAATTGACAAGCAGAACAGCAACAAAATAGATAAGAAGATGAACAGAATTAGTGTCCTGTCAGAAACTCACAAGTTCATCAACAAACAAAATGACCCCTAATATCCAATCTGTGAATAGAAACAGATTCCGCAGGAGAACTATAGAACCCAGCAGCCAGTGATACTGAAGCTTCACAATGATAAAAAAACTACATTTCCGTAATTTGGTCTCTCTTCAAATTGAGAGGACAATGGAATTTCAGAGTGATCAGAGCGATCAGCAGACAAACAGACCTCAGCATCATCAAACAGTAACGCAAGTGACAAACACAGAAGGAAATTAGGATGAACAATGAGAATAGGCCATGAACAGAAAGAAATCACAAACTGAAGTCAAACCCAGATAAAATGAGGAGACAATGCACGAGAAAGATCAAACCACTGGAAACTAAATCGAGTGGTTGGAGAGTAAAAACGAAAAACCCATCAACGGAAACGGAAAGAGAATGGCTTGGGAGGGGAACAAAATCAAAGAACTCATCCAATGGATGAAAGAAAGAAAGTACCTTTCATATCGAAAAAGCATTGTATGAGCCCACAAGACATCAATCCAACCAAAACAGTGCATCTTCGTGGCCGAGAATCCTAAGCTCCGGCTGTTGTTCCCTCCAGCAGGCAAAAGTTTTGTCTTTTTTTCTAAAAATTAATTTTATGGCCTCTCTTCTATTATGTCGCCTCTAGTTCCTCTCCCCCTTCTCCAGGAGACTTTTCACAATCTCCCACAATTCTTTTCTGTTCAAAATGTCTCACACTAACTCACACGGCAACATCTCCGCATTAAATTATGCAATCGAACGCTTTCAAAGACTTCAGAGAGAGAGTGTGAGGTGTGAACTGTATGCATAGCAGGAAGAGAAAGTGACTTTTTTCTATTAAACTCACCTGTCACACGGAATTACACAGTGCAAAAATTAAAAGTGAAGGGAAAGATTAAAAGAAACACAAAGTTGAAAACTTTGAGATGCAGAGAGAGACAGAAAGGGAACCCACCCACTAAAATCTGAAAACAAATATTACTAGAGCTCGCTGTCTGATGTAGCAAGTTACTGGGCAGACTAAATGGACTCGCCCGTCACTATTTCTTTCGGCTAAGTTAATGATGGGTTGAAGTTTTGGTCGAGCTCCCTGCGTTTACCCACAGTTGGTTAGTGGTCACGAGCTGTAATGGTGGACACAGTAGCTTAGAACAATATTAAGAAGAAGAAGAAGAAGAAGAAGAAAGGCAACTTTGTTTCCAGAATGCTCAATTTCCCATTGGCTTGCGAACTGTTAATCATTAGAGTTGACGAAATTGGCACCATTCATTGTCCCCGAGGCACACTGCTTTGAGACTATCATCATCAAAGCATCTGCTTTTTTTGTCACTCCCACCACCTTAAAGATTAATTAATTTGAATATCAGAATATGGCTTATGTTATGCATTGTGATATGGGTGATAAAAATGGATATTGCTCTGATTTAAGACTTATTATCTGCTGCGACTTCATCAACTATTGGGTTGAGTAATGAGAATGCCTTAGAGAAGAGTATTGATTGATTCAGTAATGTATTGTCTACGATTATATAGTTTTGCAAAATAAAATATTCATCGACTTGTTGTTGCCACAACAACTCAAGCCATTGATAATTCTGTCTCGTTAAACCATATATATGCAGAAGTGTTATTGTTTATTAGCGGTAATTTCATTTCGTGAGCATGTGATTTATGGAATTTTATATTTTTTCCGACAATATAACTTTGGATTATGTAGAGACAATTTCTAAAAACATATTGATTTATACCCGATTCGACATAACGTCCTATAGTCATATGATGAGTATTTACTTTTGAAATTTAAGTTCATTTATTTTGATCGGTTTTCGAATTTTCTGCAAATTCAGAAAAGAAAAATGGACCTTTTTTTACGAAAAGGTAGCTGTTATTACTGCAAATTGCAAGTGAAGCATTACAACGACAGTTGATAATTTAGGAGGTGCAATCTGCATAACAGATTATAAAGGGAGAAGAAATCGACCCAAAAGGTTGATCAACTTCGCAACCGAACGCTCCTCAATATCGAGACAAACGTCAAGTGCTCAAGAGACTAGATAACGGAATTCATAACTACGGAACCCTATGGAGCTAATTAGACTCAATCTCACCAAGTATTGAAAGCTGGAAAATAAAAGAGAAACAGACTTCATAGCTTATGGAACAGAAAATGGAACTGACTGGAAGTTGGATGTCGGTTGACCCAGCAGCGGGGGTTGGAGTTGTGGGAGATGGTCAAAGTTGGACAATTTGAACCCAGAAAAGAATTTGAAGATGTAAATTTAATTCCATGATAAGAAAGGTTCAAGTTGATATTTGAGGCCCAAAAATGAATGTTTATGTCTTCAATGGAATGGACCACTGAATTTTTGGGTACAAATTAAAAGCTGAAGGAAAGAGAGAGACGTCATCTCGGCCTGTTGGGTGGCCATCAAAAGTCATAACGATGGTAGTTGAACAGGCTTTTAATGGACTGGATCTGACCCATCTCAATTATTAACCAACCGTATTCACCCAATCCAGCCCACCTACTGAAAATTTACTCACCCCCTAACCAACCCACAAACCACAGACTTTCGATCATACATAATATATTTAACTTTTTAGTTTTTAGTGAGTGAACTCTTTTTAAGTATGAAATTATTAATTGTCGGAGTAAACATTCGTATCATATCCTTCCTCTTTCAATCATCTCAACACTACTTTATCATGATTTCAATTATTGCATGTCCATGCATATTTCCGTCCGTACGTCAACAGCAGCTTTGATTTATTGATGTCCACCACCACCACCACCACCCCACCCACCTCCACCACCGAATCCACCGCCTCCTCCACCTCCAAACCCACCACCGCCGCCGGCACCTCCGCCTCCCCCTCCAACTCCACCACCTTTCCCAAATCCTCCGCCTATGCCACCACCTGAACCACCGCCAAACCCTCCTCCACCTCCACCGCCCCCACCAATTCCTCCACCCTTTCCAAACCCACCACCAGATCCACCTCCGAAACCACCACCCTTGCCAAATCCACCGCCAGCTCCACCACCAATGCCGCCTCCCTTGCCGATTCCACCCCCTACTCCTCCACCCTTGCCAAACCCTCCACCGGTGCCACCACCAGCTCCACCACCAACACCGCCTCCCTTGCCGATTCCTCCACCTACTCCTCCACCCTTTCCAAACCCTCCACCGGTGCCACCACCAGCTCCTCCACCCACACCACCGCCAGCTCCACCACCAACGCCGCCTCCCTTGCCGATTCCTCCACCTACTCCTCCACCCTTTCCAAACCCTCCACCGGCGCCACCACCAGCCCCTCCACCCACACCACCACCAGCTCCACCACCCTTACCGATTCCACCGCCAACTCCTCCGCCCTTCCCAATTCCCCCACCTAATCCTCCTCCCTTGCCGATTCCTCCCCCTACTCCTCCACCCTTGCCAAACCCTCCACCGGTGCCACCACCAGCTCCACCACCCACACCACCGCCAGCTCCACCACCAACGCCGCCTCCCTTGCCAATTCCTCCACCTACTCCTCCACCCTTTCCAAACCCTCCACCGGCGCCACCACCAGCTCCTCCACCTGCACCACCACCAACTCCGCCTCCCTTGCCGATTCCTCCACCGGCGCCACCGCCAGCTCCTCCACCAGCACCACCACCAACTCCACCACCCTTACCGATTCCACCGCCAACTCCTCCGCCCTTCCCAATTCCCCCACCTAATCCTCCTCCCTTACCTTTGCCAATACCGCCGCCAACTCCTCCTCCTTTTCCAATCCCACCACCAACACCTCCTCCACCACCAAGTCCTCCACCTTTGCCGATCCCACCGCCCTTTCCAACTCCACCACCAAGTCCGCCACCCTTTCCTGTCCCGCCACCGAGCCCTCCACCTTTCCCGATACCACCACCGGCGCCTCCACCTTTGCCAATCCCGCCGCCAATGCCACCACCTTTCCCAAAACCACCTCCAGCACCACCGCCAAAACCTCCACCTCCTCCGGCACCGCCACCAAAACCACCACCACCTCCGGCACCACCGCCAAAACCTCCACCTCCTCCAGCACCGCCACCAAAACCACCGCCACCTCCGGCACCACCTCCAAAGCCACCGCCCTTGCCGATGAGGGTCTTGACCTCCTCGTCATCTCTCCCGACAGTGACTACATCCCTGGCAAAAACAGCCGCTACCAAAACATGGAAGCAAAACAATGAGAAGAGAGCAATCCTCTTACTTTCCCTCCCACCACCTATTAGCCCCATCATCATTTGTTTGTTTGTGCTCACTTTGTAGATGATGAGATGAAACTTAATCTGTGTGTTTGATGAAGGTTAGGAACTTAGGTGCATGCTCTTTTTATAATGACAGATGCCAACACCAAGATTTTTTGAATTTAATTGGGATTTTGTAATAATATTAAAGTCTCTGCAACTACCAACTGCTCGCTCGCCACATTCAATTCGATATCGTGATTTAGATATCTATCATAATTACAACTTGTAAGATGTTAACCCAAATGCTGGACATGCACTCTATTATTCACCAATGCAATTAATTGCTTTGCCGACTCTCTAACATTTCTTAACCAGTACCTCAAACATGCAAACGCATAGCCGCGTAACGCAACCCATACAAAATATTTCTTCATCATTTAAAGCTTACTATAATTTTACGTCGGTTACCGTTTGTGCATGCCTAGTCTCTGAATTTTTTACGCCTTCATTTCAAGGAAAAGTCTAAATCCTCTTTATTGTAAAAATCGAACAACTTACTTCAACTACTAACCGAATTCTACTAATTACTTACCAAATTTTATTATTTTAATTCTATTAATTACTTACCTACCTAATGTTGCTAATTAAATTCTATTAATTACTTGCCTAATTATACTAATCAAAATTTAAAATAAAATAAAATCTGTTAACGGAAACGCACGGATTCAAATCGTTTGGGTCAACCGATTTGGTTAGAGGGCGGACCTCTGTCCTGAGTCCTTGGGCCGCTGGGTTTCTGGACCTGCCAGTTTGGGCCAGTCGGCCCATCGGCATTCGAACTTTCAAAAATAAATCGTTTCAACAAAAAATCTCAAATCGATACTTCCATCCAAACTTGATAATTTACTTTTTCACCATCCGGTACCAGCTAAATTTTTTCTTTTTCAAAAAATTTCGTGATAGGAGGATTATAAATAATAATTTAATCAGATAAGAGTTGGAAAGAATTTTAAAGAGATGATAAACCAAGCTAAGAGGGAAGGGGGTGAGGGCCAGAATTATATAACAATTGATATGATCGGAATTTCTTTTTTCCGAACCATTATTAATAATAATTAAGATTTAATGTCCGTTCTTTCTAAATAAAAAATAAAAAACCAACTCTATTGTGGATTCCAATATTTTTAGGTAAATTGCACAATTAGATGTTACTCTATTACATAGACGGCGAAGAATTTTGGACGCTAAGATAAGAAAAACACCCATCGATAATTATCCTAAATTATCACATTGGGTTGATTAGGGATAAATTAATGTTTATTGTAAACATAATATTAATAGACGGAGAGCAGAAGCATGTGGTGGGTAGGTGGAATATTAATTCCTGAGGTGGTTCTACGTACAGTACAGAGCTTTCATTTTCAATCGCATTAAATTTGTATCTAATATAGTATACGTGAACATGTTCAGTGGTACTCCCAGAGATTATTAAAGAATAACATTACCAAGTGGTGCTTTATTTCAACTATATATGGAACTCATATTATATATCGGTTCCCTTTGTTCATCGAACTTATTATCACCCTCCATTATTTTTCAGATATAGACAAACTGGCCATTTGAGACTGTCTATTTACTTGCGATATATGTTTATTTGGTCCAATTTTTATGAGAGATGAATGATAAGAATTGCGGGATGATCGAGGTAATTCTTTATCTTCCATTCTTTTGAAATAACACCGTATGGTGAGTGTGAAAATATCGGAATGAACGGTTTTTGATACATCGTTAGGGAGACGATGATCACTTGAACATAGCATTTGTTGTATGACTAGAAATTGAACGAGTTAGGATACTAACAAGTACGCTAATATTGAATATATACACTTTGAACAAATTGAAAAGGCCGCAACTATCACCGAATATCTAGAAGAGAAATTTTGAGTTTTGACCATAAAATCATTTGCGGGTTAAGTGGAGTTAAGTATTAATGAGGTAGGCTTGGATGTCTTATTGACCTATATAATATAATGATAGTTGAAAACAACACGGTGAGTCGGTGACTAGAAATTGTGACATTAAACCAACCTAGCTACTACTACTACATTGCAATTAATCCACCAAAATTAACACCTACGTACAGCACCTTGATGCTGACGACAGATACACCAGTACTTGGCCAAATCGTACTGACACCCTGTCTAGTGCCTAAATTAGCCACACTACGTATCTGAGGCCGTGACAGGGGCGGAGCTAGCCTTTGGCCAAGGAGGGCAGTCGCCGGCCGTGAAATTATAAAACCTCTAAACTCATTAGATCCACATGATATAATTTCTGACATAGTGGTAATGTCCCTCCTCTTAGAGCAGGGGAGGTTGCTGTTTCAAGTCACAGAAACAGCCAATTTGGTTTACTTTTTTAAAATTTTTTCTATCCTTTCCAATAAATAGTCCTTCAATTATCTGATTGTACTGATTTCATCATATTGAAAGTTTAAAAATAGCTACAAACTTTTCAAAACAGATTACGAGTTAATTTGATTGAACCATCTGATTTAATCATTGGTAGAATCAACTCATGGTTCGTTCAAAAAACTTATGGTTCAACAAGTTCACTATAAGCAGTTATATATGAATATTTACAACAAAAAATAGTTTGTAAGACAATACTAATGGAAAAAAGCATGGTCATGGGCTTGGGTTTTTTGTGCGTGAATGTTGGTATTTACTCATTGGCTGATTAATCCAATCGAAAATGATTTTAAGATGAAGATTTTAATTTTTTTTCAACGTTATTGCGGAAATCAAATTTTTATTTACCCTATCCTCTGAAATTACTAAAAATAATAATTTGTAAGATCATACTAATGGAAACAAGGCAAGGTCATGGGCTTAGGTGAATCTTCGTTAATTGCAGAGCATAGAGCAAAGCACCACATATAGGATCATCAATCATCGTCCTCCTCGACATATCGGCTGAATTGGCAGTGTCTTTATAAATGGGCTTTTTTTCTTTTGGGTTGTAAGAGGAATGGGCTTTAGCTCAATAGGTCCAATGAGATTATTGATTCAGATGAAATTAATTTGGACTTCATTGTCCATATCTTCAGAGAATATGGGCTCACAGAAGCCTGCTTCTCTCTTCAACCTTTTTCTAGTAACAGTAAAGTGTCAAACCATATGTTTTAGGGTGGCAATTGTTATCCTCAAACATAAAATATACTTTTTTTAATCAGAGATAAATACTGAACTTGAGCATAAGAATAATATGAAATGAGGAGAAATTCAAATTCGAGCCTCACCATATCCACGGCTTGTTTTTAAGGATCTTATTTATTTTTCGTATTCAAAGGTAATAGAATAGATTTTTCAGAACGGAATAGATCATTTTACAATCAAAAGTTAAAATTGGTCCATAATATTTAGAGATTATGGTCGAAAATTGAAATTGTGGTCTAAAAATATGTTCGAACACAACGAACATCAAGTTGAGTTGAGTTTGTAGCCCTTTGAAGGAGGAGAAACGTGCAAAGAGATTTTCGTAGAGTTTCGAGGTAGGAAATCAGTGAGCCAAAGATGTATGGTTTTAGCTGTATTTATAGAGACTGAAGGGGTGCAATTTGCACAATTGTCATGCTTTGGATATTTTGGGAGGTAAAGAACTGAAATCAATTATTGATTATTAATTATGTGGTAATAATTGGGTATTTGCTGTGAGATCATGTGCTTTAAAATTATAATAATGATAATAAATTATGTATCATGTACAAAATAAAATAAAAACATATGATATTTACGTACATAATTTTATTATTGTTATTTTGACTTAAATAATTGAGTAATTTGTCAATAATTATTTACATCTTAGTTGATCAATTAGAGCGGTTGAATGGTAATCGGGTAATCGATCAATTGGACCAAACAAAAAAGTTGAATAAGGATTTTAACTGTCGATTTTTGGTTGACTCAAAATGATTAGGACATTTATTTAATATTTTAATGATTAGAATACTTTTTATAGCTTTTAGATATTAATATTTTGATCTAGTACTCAGGATTTAGAAATGAAAATTGAAATAAATGGTACTTTTATTTTATTTTGAATGATTTCTATGAAAAAACTTTGTGAAAAAATTCTAGAAATTACGGGTCTATTATTTCTTGAACCCCCAAATTTCCATTTTCTCACTCATGAAACCTAAAAACAACATCAACCACTTTTTTTCTCTGAAATTGCCGGCGACTGAAGCTCTTCAATCCTTCGGCGGCCGAAACTCGAAGTTCCAATTCAGATACCTAGTTTCTTCTTGATCCATAGCCAGGTAGTTGGCTAAACGACATTTATTTGTTAATGGTTTTTTTCTATTTTGGATTGGAAAATGTCTAATTGTTCCTTCTGTTCCTTATTTAACAGTCGCCGTCGTCGAACTAGTCCAAAAGTATTTCTAACGACCGGTTTGATAAGTTTTATTTGATTTCATTTGGTTTTTTAATTCCAAATCATTGTTTCGGAACCTAAATCCAAACTGATATGTTGTAGGTTTTTTCGGCAGAGTTGCCGAAGTAAGAAACAAACTAGACTGTTTTGTTGACTTCCGATTCCGGCCACGAAGTCGTTTTAGCACCACCAAATGTTTGTTTTTGATTTTTAGGATTCGACCTTCTTTTATATATTTATCGGCCGTCGGATGATGATTTGGAACCGTTTATATATCATCCTTACAGATTCAAGCTTTTCATTATGCCGTCGTTCCTTCCCGAGTGACACGCAACCACACTCGAAACTAGCAGCCTCAGACGAGTAGATTCGAGGATGTGAATGTTTCTCGCAGTAAAATTGAACGGAATTTCTTGACCGTAACCACATGCATCAGTCCGTTTGAAGGTGAAAAGTTAGTTTCGGTTTGAAATTGTTTAACCATTTGTGTTGGTGAATTTATTTTGCAGCTTTCTTTTGGAATCTTTCTAGAATGTGTAATTATTTGTTAGTGTTTGTTGTTGTTAGGTTTTTCTTTTACGTAGATTATTAAGATGGTATAGACTTATTTGTGTAGTCCTTTTATGTTCCATGTTTCATTTGGCTATGGTATGGATTATGAATTTAGAGATATGAAGTAACTTGTTTATTTAAACAGAACAAACCTCAGAAATGTCTCAATTAATTTCTTTATTCATCTAAGTTTTAAAATTATTAATTCGGGATATTATGAGATTCGAAATATTACAATATTGGATGTTATTGAAAAATGCTGAAATTCTTATTGATATGGTTTGATACAAAATTACTAATATATCCCCACTTATTAATTATTTTCTCACAAATAATTCTCTTTCCCTGCATCTTCTCTGCTCCATTCTTGCATTCATCTTCTCCACTCCACTAAAAAGATTTTCTGAAGTACTTGTTAAAGGTATAACTGGACTTGAGAGGACTAAAATCTCAATCTCATCTCTGCTGCTTCCAGTTTTGACAGGAAGTTTGCAATTTGTTTGACAGCATCTGCAGATCCACCCCTCATCTTCAATCGTGGTGGTGTAGCTCTTAATTTCCCGTAGCATCTGTCTGTTTCTACTCTTCAATTGAATGCCTGTGTTTGAGTTGAGTGGAGATGGACGATGACGATTACTATCATGAAAGGCCTCGTTCGTCGTAACTGCTTTAAAAGGCCTTGACAACCATCCTGATTCCAACGTCCATTTTCGCGTAATTCCCTAGGGCATATACGAGTTTTGGTAAATTGCAAGGCTTAGATGCATGAGCTGAGGTCAGTCTCGTCATTTCAATCAAAGAACCCGGTGGCGTTTTTCGTTATTTACATCTATATCGTGGGCATTTGCCGAACTATCATCGAAATATATCAACCCGATGCGACCCCTATTCCCTCATTGTTTTCCCTGCTCCCTTCTCTAACGCAGTTTTCTCTCTTCAATTCGACGATTCCCTCACCTATCAGCTCTTTCCGCCTTCCGGGCACAGCTCCATCTCCGGCGTTGCGTTTGACGCCGCCGCCGCCGCCGCCGCCAACAATCAATCTACCAATTAGGTTTTCGTTCTCTGTATGATCTCGATTGCCTTGCCTCTTATCAGATTTGGACCGCCGTGTCTCCCTTCCTTCCCTCCCTCTGATTCCATTTCTTAAACTACAATCTGAGAATCCGCCTCCGTTTCTCGCCCTTCTCTGCTGATTCCGTTCATATTCTTTCGTTTCCCAGTCCAAATTTCAATTCTCTTATTTTTTGTTTGGTGTTTTTTGTTTCAGTTGTGCGTCAATTCACGCCTTTTGCGCTGGGCCTTGGCGGTTCTCTTTACCTTTTTTTTATCCTCTAAACCAGCACAGGCTCTTTTCTCAATTTTTTTATATTCTCTTTCGTTGAGTGCTTTTCCAGTTTTGGACAGATGCTCTCTCTCGTTCGTTTGTAGATAAAAGATCATTTCACTCTTTTACCCCGGAGCCCCCATCTTTGTCCTGGCCTTCCGTTTTGCCAGTTACTTTCTACCCTCTCAGGTTTAAACAATCTGTTTGAGGCCGACGTGGCGTTTGGTGGGGAAATAATGAGTTTCCAGTCCAGTAGGATGCTGCCGCCTGGCGAATCTCGGAAGCGGAAAGAGAGAGAGCCACATCCAGGGTTTTATTCCGTGAAGCCATCAATTCCATCGTCTCGGCCACTTCATCAACTCCACCGCAAGCCTGAGCAGCAGCAGCAGCCGCCGCCGTCTTCTAACGTGCTGCTGGCCGGTTACCTAGCTTACGAGTTCCTATCTAGAGGGACGATTCTGGGAGAGAAGTTCGATCCGGCGAGGGCGGAGGCTGCCTCTGTTGCGCAGCCGCTGTCAGGGAGCCGGAGAAGTAAAGGAGCGGAGGTGATGGTGACGGAGGGGAAGAAAAATGAGGATGACGAGAGGAAATATGCGGAGGTGGCAAGCTTGTTGACAACGGAAGGGGCCCATATTCCTGGGATTGTGAACCCTTGTCAACTGGCGCGGTGGGTGAAGATGTAATGATCGATGTTAGTTACAGGGGAGGGGAAGGAGGTTGAGTGGTGAGACTCGTCGTATCGCGTGGGATGAGTTTGTTTTTACGGTTGGACTACGTGGCGGGATTTGGTTGGAGATCGTGGGAGGGGGCATATATGGTCCACGCTTGATTAACCTGGGAAGTCAAAGTGCCTGCCTGAAGTGACGACTCTGTTTCTGCAATTTTATTTCCTCTGTTTTTTTCTTTTCTGTTGAGGACGGTGATCGGGTGTGAGATTCACGATTGCTGAATTGATAGATTTGGTTTAGGTACGGGGTTGAATAGTTGGGGGGTTATAGGTTCGATTAGATGAAAAGAGAAGGGAAATGATGAATGATGATAGCGTCCACTGCATGCATGGCGAATAAAGCTCTGATGATGATGATGATGTACTGGTAGGTAGTAGAGTGTAAGCGGATTGGGTTGAAAGTGTTACTTACAGCTTACAGTTGCATTGAAAATCGAATCTGTTGCAATTATTCAAGATATATGCTGTCTAACCCTGTCTGCTAATCTCTTTGTTTTATTGTTGTCTGTTATTAGCTGATTGGGGTTGTTTACATGATCGCGCCGATATTTATTTCCTTGGAATGCGTATCTGGGGTGGCTCTGATCATATTCATTATATGCTAATCAAGGCAGACTAGCCTGTTTCTGTTCTTCTGATTTCAACGTTGTGCATACGCAACAGAAAGGATGGATGCTTCTTCTGCTATGTCTTCACACTGTGAAAAGTTTGGTACGTCCGGCCGTTAGCCAAATGCCAGCAATGTAGTTTCACAACAGGGATAATATATTGGATTTTCAGCATCGATTTGACAAGAAATTTTGACAATAGCATAATAAACTAACGGCAGGCGTATTAAGGTAGCCAAATTATATATATATATATATATATATATATATATATATATATGTGGAAAGCGCTTTGATACTTAGCGAGTATCGATACCCTGAGCCACATACGTGTTTTAATTAGTTGAAATTATATAAAATGAATATATATCCAGTAACTTATTTAAATATTAAAATTACCCAATTTAATCACTAGATCTTAAGTTATTATTTTGTTTGAGATATGTTTGGTGAACGAAAGTTAACTAATATACTCTTCTTCCCCACCAAATTATCTCTCACGAACCACCATTTCCTTTCATCTAATTGGTTCTCAAAGCTTAAATCAAATATGCATAAATTTAATTCGAATCAAACTTAACCAAACAATTAAACCACGGGTTACCCTAAGAAGAAAATAATATATAAACACTGCATCTATCATCATCATCCAACGTTGCCGCTGTAAAATCCAACGCTGCTACTGTATCATCATAATCCTTTTTTCCGCACCTCAATCCCGTCGACAAGCTACTACCATTTCGTTGTTCTCATGGAACTTCTCGTAACACTCTAACAACGAACCTCTATCGCCGATGAAATCGTTGATTATTCAACCTGGTCAAAGTTGGGCAACTTGGACCGATTGAGTAATCATGGAGTTGTTGGTTTGTTTATTGTGAGGAAACAAAGTTTCATCGAACAAAAGCCTAATCTCTACAAGAGTACGTATAAGATGGTTCGAGAAGGTATATATATAAAATTTGGAGATATCAATTCTTTTTTCTAAAACAATTAATTGGACTACCAAACAAGCCTGTAAGTTGATGATGTTGACAATAATGATGTTAATCTAAATTGATGGACGTTTTTGTAAACCAAATATCGAATTATTAAATTATACAATAAGCCCAACCAAAAGGATTGTAAAAAAGCACGTATATTAATTATAAGGACCAATATAATAATAACACATGTCCGGTACATCCGCAGGTACCAAAATGTTGTCTATATATACACATATATTATGGACCCTAGTAAGTAACATCTCTATTGTCAACCGTTTTGGTTTGGTTTGAGAAATTTGGGTAATATGGTTGTCGAGCTAGTTGAACCACAATATTATTATGTATACTTTTTTTTTAGATCAGGTTTCTCCATGAACGGAGAATCAAAATAACATACCAATTTAATTTAAACTTAATAAAAAAAAGGAGAAATTTGGGAAGGGAAGATGGAACAAAGAAAAACTCAATAAAAAAGAACAAACAAAAATTATTCACTAATTAAAAAAGTGAGGTCGTGTAAGAACGAGGAATGAAGGAATTGGAGAGCATATATAGTAGTATTATGGACCTCTCTGTATAGTTGTTACCGTATATAATTTCCTCGTGCAATTGCCCGAATCATAACTAGTCTACACATTGGCCGTACTGTGATTTTTTCCCCATTTTAATCGCATCCCTACATTAAACCAGCAGCATAACACAAAGCTCATCATCTTTATATCACAGAAATCAACAAAAATAGACAAAGTAATTGCACCTTCTACCACATTATTGACTAGGTACACATTCATTATAACAGAGTATCCGTAGGTCAAGTGGACATATATTTTATATGTCCTGCAGTTGATTATAGGTTTTCACTGCACGATCAATGGAACAGAAACATCGTAAACACCGAAATAAATAAATAATATTCTCAGAAATGCAGCTTGTCAAGACTGGATCATAACAACATATAATATCATCCCAAGTTCAACGCTTCAGCAAATTCTTTGAAGTTAATGATAGTTGCTGGGATATGTATGTTCATTAATACTGCATCAAGTTTTTATACAGTTAAACCAACTAGTTGTAAGTCTAATTAATATCCAGTTTATTGATACAGTATGTTCCACTAATATCTTGAAGGCCAACGGAAGGGTACCCTCACATTACATCGATGCAGCGTATTTTTTCCACGCAATAAACAGAATATATAACATTAATAAGGTCTCCAGCTAAAGTGTATCTTAACGTACATTCCTCCTCACAACAATAAAACTTAACACAAATGGGTGGTTGCTACGTACTGTTGTGCATTAGGGTACAAACACGAATGCAGAAAGTGTAGATGCAGAAGATAGACGAGAGGCAGCCTCCTACTGCTACAATCTATGCCTGCTTAATAGTTGTTGCTGCTGATCTGGCTTTCAGGTTCAGAAAGATTGCCCTGAACAAACAAACAAACCAACATACACGATCATATATATATATATATATATACGATCATATATCACAACAATGAAACGAAATAGCAGAGTTAAAGCATTGCGAGCAAACATCTTCTGCAACAAAATACAAACTACTGTCATCATTCCAGACGTCATTTCTATTTCACATCTGCTAAATATGCACCAGCTGGTAATACTGGACCTCAGACCAGAAACGGTTGGATCTGATCATATCTTACCTGCTGGTTAGTACTACTAACGCTTTATGAACTTAGAACATCACAGTTATTAAGGGTCTACGGTGGAAAATGTGGCTAGCATTTTAGAGTGAAGCTGGTGGAGAGCATACCAGAGTGAACCAAGGATGCTCCCATAAACAACACGGAACTGCAAAGGGATATACTGGTGGTTCACCCAACCGAGTATAGGCCAGACCTGCACTCCAAATCATCAATCAAGTATTAGTTTTTGCTGTTGTGCTCCATATTGACAAAGTAGAAAGTTTGTGCCTGTCTTGGTCTCGACACACCCTCATGGGCAGGCATTGAGCATCATACACATGAATGTTTAGAATAAGTGCTCTTACCTTCCATGCTGCGAATTGAACAGCTGGTAAATCCTTCCGGACTTTACTCTTCACTGAACTCCACGGTCTACCTGCAAATAATGAAAACTTAATCAGGACTTTCTGACATCAACACGGTTGTGATATGCTGTTAGAGGAAAATAATATAGCTCCTTCTCTGTAAGTGATGTGATGTCCAGTACCGAACACCAGACTAACTGCCAGCAGTAGTTTGTGCTGGCTGAAGCCATATGTTACAGAACACGATTCAAGACCAAGATTCGTATGTTAAGGTGAAAGCTACCATAGGGAGGTCGTCAATTAAGTGGAACTCAACTCGTTTTCAGAACTGAGGAAATCGAGGAAATACAACTATATGTGGTGTGAGGTCACTCTGCATCTCTCCTATTGAGTTTCCACACTGCTACTCTACGATAAAACATTGCAGCAGCAAGCAAAGCAATACTGATATTCGTGAATATTATTGCAATCCGCCCAACTCTTCCAAGCATCTAGTCCTTTGAATTATCTTACTCGCAACATTTGGGACATGCAAACACATTTTAAATGCTGTTATCCATCAAACTAGCAGCTAATGCTCCCAGGAACAAGGAAACTACGAAACATTACAGCGCTGAGCTAAACCAATCATATAGTGATAGCATAGCACAGTGGCCAAAGTTAGTATCCATATCAAATGATTATGTCAGTGAGTTGAAGACTGGGCGTACCTTCCATTACCAAGCCATAGTAGAACATAAACATCATGTTGTTCCAGGGAGAAATAACTAATTGTTCAACCAGTACCTAATGACATATAACACAAGGCATCATTGCTACAAGAGACAGCACATAATATGAGAATAGTCTGCCACTCAGCATTGTAACACTCTTCTGTATTAAGAAAAAGGTACCTTCTTGGCGACAGTTTTGTTATCCTTCTTCCCCCTGAAAAGAGTATCCATGAACTTGTGGAGGAAGTGCCCAAACGGTCCTGCATAACCAAACCCATAAAGCTGCAACGAAAATGTTGGTCAGAAACGTAAACTTCACCCCACTAACAATTTGCCTTAACCCCCAGACCCAAAAATATGAAATGGGAAAAAGTCAATGCAATCAGATTTGCGAACAGCCCAAAAAAAAAAGTTGACGGAGGAATTAGTGAAGTCATTGTTTTACCATGAAAAGAAACAATCTTCGGAGCTGAATCTTCTTCGCCCCAGAAATTTTCTGAGCAATCAAATCACTGGTGCCAGCCAAGACAGCGGCAGTTGCTGCCTGAAGAACACCAAGAAAACACACACAAGAATGAAATAGTTTGACGAAACGCTGATAAGTTAGGAGCCCAGAAAAGAAAATGATGAAAAAAGGGGGGAAAGGAAGTAGTGAAGAGACCTTGGTTCGGAGAGGGTGGGCTTGAAGCTGAATCAGATACTTCCGCCATGCCTCTTTGGCCACGTCCGACATGATGTGAATTACGAAGGAGAAAGATGGGATCTTCTTCTTCCTCGTCAACTTCAGTCCGTGCTCCCCCTGTGATGTTGCAGACAAAATTGAGCTCTTTACACTTGTGTCCTTCCTATGATTTAGATTTGGGCGAGAGGAGAGAGGTTGCAGGGGGGGACTGGGTTGGTAGCGATCATAAATAACTGAGGCTGGCAGATGCACTAAATAAATACCATTACTATAATAATAATCGAATCGCGCAGCCCTGGCACTTACCGCTTTTTTTTTCGGTGGTCCGCATCACTTGGACTCCTGAAGCAGAAGTCACTCGACCCTGAAAATTCACCCTGGTAGAAAGAGACCTGTTCTAGCCGCCTTGGCAATCCGATCAACACGCGAATTGGATTCGCGAGGGAGGTAGTGGAAAGAGAGTCCCGAATTGGTGTTCCGCAACAAATCGATGTTACCAAATATCCCATAACATTCCCACGGCCAATGGTGCTTGGGACCGTGAAGTGCCGAGATTAGGGGGAAGCAATCCGATCTTATGGAACAAGGTTCGTGGAGTGAGGAGGCCATTAAGACCGTTTCCAAAACAGCGCCAGCTTTAGATGCAAGCGTAGAGGTGCAGAAAAAGGTCCCTACCCTCCCGTTAATCACTTTGTCAGCTTGATTGTCACCGAGCCATAGGCCGCTTTTTGGGAATCGTTTAAAAACGACCCGCTTTCTGGCACTTACCGCTTCGTACAGCGACTGGGATGATTTTGTATTAGCGGGTGTTTTTTGGTTGTTTTGGTTTGGACTTTGGAAGTTTCGTCACGGTTGATGAGTATTTGACCATCTCCGTGCGCAAAAAACAAATAAATGTTTGCGTCTTTACACTGTAACTGAGAATTGATTTTTGCTTCCATCCAAACCAATTACAAAGCGTTAAGCATCTGCATTTTACTCAAATCTTTGTCTGATTTCCTTTAGAAAAATGTTTCTTGTCCCACAAAATAATTCTTTTTTAATTTTATTTTATCACGCAATAAAATAGTAAAACTGTAGCGATAATCCAGAGGCTAATGATTGGATTATGCTAATGATCCGAGCGAAAATGTTAATGATTGGAGAGTCGTTTCTTTCGGATTGTCTAGACGGCCAATCCAACTGTCCACAATCATTTTTGTCAATTTCAATCTAACAGTTGGAACTTTACCAGAGTATAATGGGAATCTAAAAAATATTCTCTCTGATATAAAAGAGTGGTAAACTAGACATAATGATGATGAATTCCACTACTCGTAAGGTGGACATAACAACGACATATAGCCTGTAAAATGGTCGTATTAGCGACATAACATGCTCGTACAACGGCTACACCTATGTGATTTTTTTCTAATTTTTTTGTTCTGAAACGACCTCATTCAAGTCGATTCGTTTTGCTCATTTTCAACCGTTGGATGAAATTTGACTGAAAAGTGACATGATCCAACGGTCATGATCTTTCTAGACGATCTATCAGGACCATCTTGAATCATTAGCCTAGTTGTAGTCAAGAGTCCAGATCTACACAAGTTGGTGATCAATTCGAACCATCCACCATGTTGCTTTGGAAGCTGCCGTTGAGGCGCATCGTTTTAGATAAGGCAACTTAGTATATAAGCATCACTTATCTCTCCTTATTCTAGAGAGAGTCGTCTTCCTCACTTTGATTAAAAAACTCTAACAGATGAGAACTTCGAGTGCAAATCTCTATGAGACTGGGCGATTCTTCAAGGCGGTTGATGCTAGCTCTGCGCTGTCACGATCTCTGGTGTCTGGTGGTGAATCAATTGCTTGAAGGAGCTGAGGACTTCTCTCCTTGATCTGCTAAGTATTTTCCCGTTGAACTTGTTAGCTTTCTGGTTCTTGTCAAGTGTTCGTTGTTGATTGCCTCTGTGTAACCAACTATGCTCTTGCGTTCTAGTGGATTTTCTAGGTCGAATCTTTTTTTCTCGAGGCTCCGCTGATTAGGACAAAAATCTCTGAACAACGTTAACAATTCCATATGTTATTTACTTCTCGCTTTCATTTTAGTCTCGATTCGATTAGTTGGTTAGTTGATTCAGCTGTAGGTTATGCCTATAACCTGCAACTGGATTCGAATTTGGTGTGCGTTGGCTACCCATATCGAAATTGGTCTGATACTACCCACTACAAGTTTACAACATGCTTAATAAATCCACCTAAACTCCAATGGGTTTGGAGATACGCAAATTATGGGCCTTAAGCAACAAGATCCGGCCGTTGAAATTTACTATCACGTTCGTAAGCCCAATTTAACTTTGGTGGAAAGTGGGCCAAGCAAAGCTTATGCATCATTCTGAATTTAAATTCAGACCATCAGATTACCTACTTTTCAAGCCCATTTGATCTAACAGCCCGGATTTAAGTGGGTTGTTCAGTCATTTAAAACATATTTTATTTTTCCTATCTTTTAGAAAAAACTAAAATAACTATTACCATTTATGTCCAATTTTTATATAAAAGATTTTTTCTTTTAAAACCGAGTCTAATAACATCAATCTTAATTTGATTCTGATGACTCTAAAAATAATATTTTCCCCCCTTAGTTCAAATATATCTTTTTCATTCCAAGTCTGATTTTCATACTTTTGATATGGCTAATAACCAACGTCTAGGTTGCTCATAATTACATATAAATTGCTAATAATTACGTGTAACTGAAAGTTACTAATAACTACATCAAATTAGTTGCTACATTAGTACATCTAAGATGCTAATAAATACGTCTGAATTCTCTCGGTAACTATCTCTAACTGGATAATAACTACCTTACGGTTCCATCGTTTATACATACATATACGTTGTTCATATGTACCTCAAAGTTGTCAATATCTACGTCTAAGTTGCTAGTAACTACGTTGTGCCCTTTATATCTAATATACGTTTAAGTTGCTAATACCTACATCTAAGTTGGTGTTACCAATGTCTACTTGTAAGTTGTTAATAGCTACGTCGAAGTTGCTAATAACTACCTCTAAGTTGATGATAGTTATTAGCCCTCTAAATGGGTTACAACGGGATTAACCAAAGAGATTAACTAATTTCACAGCCTAACTCTCTTCGATATCTAACCAAAACTCACGCTCTTGATAAAATAGACACTACTAACTCAACTTAAAAGGAAAAAATATTGTTTGACTCGACATTTTGAAAATATTGTTTTTGAAACATTCATCACCAAAGGATTCTACTTTGAAAAGATTCTCATTGTGTTTTTATAGATAGAATATCTATACTAACGTTTATGCTTTATAGAAAATTATTTTTGCTAGACTGAGACCATTAAACTCGATAGATTCAATCATGTTTAACTATTTATCGAGTTCTTTTGAGATTTTCAAATATTTATAATATACAAGTACAGTCAATACTATTCACCGATCGTCCTAAAATCGAATATTTTTCGAAATTAATTTGTTCTTCTACACATAATCCATCATCTTTACAACCATATCCTTTGTTCACTATGTACTTAGTCTATGGGCTAAAAAGTTGGTAGTGTTAATATGATAGTGACCCAAATAAACAAAGTGGTGGATATTAGAGAGATTTGAGCTAAAGTGATCAAGTAGCATATCAAGAATATGCTTATTGACCAAAGAGTTTATTCCCTCTGCCCCTTTGATCTTTCTAGCTACATATAAATGGCTTTCCCAAGTAATAATGAGCCGCCATGGCGTCAGCGACAGTATTTGCTATGGTGGATGTCTCTGCCACTGATCAGTTGACCCCCAAGAAGAATGAACATGATGACCAATTCTAGTGTTTGTGATCAATAATGAGAACAGTAGTTAGTACAGTTGTTAGTTGTTACCTAATCTTTCTTTCATGCTCTTGCTAATGTAGAGGGCACTGTGTGTATATACTTGTGAATTTAATTAGATTGCCAATTGCATCTCTGGAACTGGAAGTGGAAGTGGAAGAATTACATCATTTTTCATTTGTCCTAAAGACAAGCAAGTGGAGGAAATACACATGCATCAATTGCCCTTACTCTTCTCAAATTAGTGTTTTGCTGGTTACGTAAGAAGTTGGGTAGAGTTCCACAACCTCCAACTCACACCCTTTATGTCTTTCCATTGCCTATGGTGTTGGAACGAGAGATGATCACTGATTGATGCATGGTTCGACCGAAGTAATTTTTTTTGCTATAGATAGCTCATAACGGGAAAGATCAGGATAGTAAGCAAACAATTACAATTTTTAAAATGGCCCATGTTGTGAGATCGATCTCAACACGGCTCACAACCCGGGAGATATGAAAGAGCCTTTCACGCGTCACTGAGTAGGCAACTCCATTAACAGACAACTGAGCACAAGTAGTGAGGGAGGCCAAACACCAAACACAACACATCACAAACATTTAGGAGCTCCAAGACATAGAGACCAAGGAGGTCTCGGTATGTTCCTTCCATCGTCTACAAGTGCATGGAAAGCCAATGGCATGTAATGTTCCATGTTGATGGGGACAAGCCTGTACGGGAGGACAAGAGGAGACACAAGGACCTATAGATTCACTCAAGAAGAGAGACCGCATGGGTGTCCATTATGGAGTGTGACATGGATTCTAACCCATGACCCAATGGCGGATCCATGATCAAAACATGCACAGAACCGGATTTGAATCGATATCTGTACATCGAGTAACCAATTTACGAATATAACTTTTAAAACGTAATACTAAATAAAAATAAAAATTTACATGTTGATTTTTTTTCCTAACCAAGTAATACTAAATGTGAATACTTAGCCAAAATTATGATTAATATGTATCAAGTACTAAGCCGAAACAACAAACACATTAAGCCGGATCTAAAATTACTCCGAGCTGGATTCGAAAAACATAAACATATACATAAATGAACGATCCAAAACCGAAATTACTTTAAATTATGAATCACATAACTCTATCAACTAAGCTATCCCACTGGTATAAAATTTGTAAACAGAGAGTAGTAATGATAGTTGGATCTGATTATAATAAAAATGGAAATTACCATTTGGCTCCATTTTGTTTGGTTTGGTAAAAAGATATTGGTTGAGTGTGAAATATGATGCTAGGTAGTTATATTCTGACTAGATATCCAGTAAAAAAAAAGGCATGATGGACAAAACAATCCATACTATGATGTCCAATTGTTTTTAGGTCAAATTTTGAAAGGGGAAATCAATCTGGCAAAAATTAGAATATGATTATGATATCTTTATTATATATTGGAAAAAGTTTGAGTTTCCTTTCACTGCGCACTAATGGAATCTGGAGAATTATTGAATTACATCGACTCTGATCGATCCATGGCGGCCAATAGAATCTCCCCCACTTACCAACAAAAAAGATGACGTGTCCTTCATTTCCTTGGAGGAGAAAATGAAACTAAAACAAAACCCCATAGGATCATACACACCATGAATATTTTATGGTGTAGAAGAAGAAATGGTAAGTGGATTCCTCTGTTTCCAACCCTGTGCTGTACTCGCTAGCCACTCATCTGAAAGCGTATGAAGATCATTAATGGAGTAATTATTTGTCATCACTTCTGTTAAACACTGCTGCTCTACTATATACATAGTGACGATAATGCACGCGTATATGATCTGTGATCACGTCACTAGGAAACATTACTTCCCGATGGATCTGCTGGTGAACTGAGAAATACACAGGGGATGTCTATGCGTGTGCCTTGGATAGTGATCTCTAGGCTTCTTCTGTAGTGCGTACCTTGAGACTTAAGTTAGTAAAATGCTTTCAAAATATAAAATACAGACATGGCGGATTTTCTGGCTCCGGCCGCCGCTCACGATAATGATGAGGAGCAAGGAAGATGAGAAAGAGATTCAACATCCTTTCAAGGCAATCAGAGACCACTGCAGGTGATCTCCACCAACGACGAACAAGATGAAGCGTAATTAATTTCTTAATTTAAGTTGCATGCAGTAGAATGTAACCTAACTTTGTCTGTAGCCAATGAGGGACAATGTACTGATAAACCCCAATAACGGATTAAGAAACAATCAATAAGCCAAATAGTAAAAAGGAGTACGTACGTGTAGAATTCCAGATAAGAGGCATTGAGTAGTTAATTAATTAGTGGGATATGAATTCCCATCATCTTACGGCGTTTCAAAAGCTTATAGAAAACCAAACATCAATTTCAAAATATAACAAAGCTATATAGTATTTCAATAATTTTGTTGCACCATAACCTAACCATCTCCGATAGTTGAAGTTTTCCAATCAATTTTCCAACGATGTTGATCATTGTTGACAAAAAGTTTTTCACCTATGTGATCACCTTCACCGGCTTTACGTTTTCGAAATTTTTCTCTTACGAACGTCCGTACAACTTGTATTGGTGTTTGTACAACTTGTATAAGGAGTTGTATGGATCATAAAAAGTACATACATATTTGTATGGGTTGTACAAACTGGTATAAACATTTGTATGAGTATATTTTTGTTAGGATTTCTACAAAGTGTATATCGTACGAGATTACCTTGTACATGGGGTTGTACAGATCGTACAGAGTGTACACATTTGTGTGCTGTGTACAAATCCATACAAAAGTGTATACAAATTTATATGAGTTTGTACACACTCGTACAAAGGTGTATACACATTTGTACGAGTTTGTATAAAGTGTAATACTATATAAATATGTTTATACTAAAACCATATGATAGTGCTAGGATTTGTCGTGATTGTCTATCCCTATATGCATGCTTTTTGAGTGAATACTAGCTTTTTGAGTGAATACTAGCTTGTTCGTGCTTTGTTCCTGTGTGGTTTCATGTTTTGAAATTATGTGTCTAGACCCGTTCACTTGGACAGGTGTGGTCCATTTGATGTGTTTCTTTTTAGAATTTTTTATCTACGGGCACTCTAGAGATAGATGGTCTAGCTATGAGACTCTGGATGAGGAATAGAACATGATCGGAGCTCGAACGGAAGAACAAAACAAGAATTAGTGAAGCAGAGGAGCTGCACACCGTGCAACCTAATTTGCATTCTAGGCCGCGTAGCAAAATTCAAGGAACGGCGTGCATGGGTGCACATCGTTCCTCATTATTCAGGATGTGACCAATTTCAGCACAGGGGGCACACAACGTGCACTGCCCGGATTATGCAGTTTCCCTATAAACAGCCGAATTTGAGGAAAGAGAAAGGGCTTCTTCCTCAACGAATTACCATCGATTTTACCACGAATTTTCTCTACAAACACATCATATCTCCATCCCTAGAAGTCATATTGAAGATCCGAAGGACTCCCCATTGAAGATTAAAGCTAGGATTGAAGCTAGAAGATAAAAAACGAAGGTTGGAGCAAGATCAATTCATTATCTCTTCAACAAGATAGTGGTTAGGTCTTATTCTATTTTCTCTTCTTCTATAGTCATGAGTAGCTAATTATTTAGAGTTTCTTGGTTGGGATGTAAGAATTGAGGTATGATACTCTCCCTAAAAATACAGGATCGATGATTGTTGGATAATTGGATTTGAATGAAAGATTGCTTTGATTGTTGGGTTTTCAACCTTGTTCTTGTTACGACTTGAATTAGGTCAAATCTATGAAATCCTCTATTTGATCGACTCTATAATTCATATGATTAACAACCTGAGGTAGAAGAAATTTAACAGCGGTGTAAACCGATAGCTCGATTCTACCTTTTGTGCTTCTTTTGGTTTTAACGGTTATTCATCAAATAATTGGCCGGCGCTCTTGTTTGCACCTAATGGACCAAGTTGGGTGTAGTTATCAATAGCTTACGTGTTGATGGACCAAGTTAACATTAATTCCAATTACTTAGGATTTTCTTTAATTTTTAAAGAGCACCTTATCACTTTGTAGAACTTCTAGTTTTCATTACTGGTTAGCATAGTTGAGGATATTCCAACCTTAATTGGGACACTAGTAGTTGTAATCCGCGTGCATGATCGTGCCGCGGATTCATAAGAGTGATAAGAGGAATCATATTTTTCAATCTAAGTCAAACATTGCTCGATCTAACTAGTATTAGGAAGTTAACTTGATGAATTATCCCTTATAAGAACTTGTTTTCTCCTCCTGATTTAAATCATATTTGTTAGTTTTAATTGAATCAATAGAATTATTAGAAACCATTCCCAATTTGTTAGTCTAGACCATGTTGACGAGTTCGATTAGAAGCAGCATAACAAGAGGAATCCATGACACATACGACACTTGTGTAGTCGAGATAACTTCGCAGTTATTTTACGATCACCATACAAAACGTATACAATTTGTACAACTATCCACACTATTCCTATGAAGTGTAGTGCTTAAGTGTTTTTTTTATCAATATACTGTATAAGCTTGTGTATAAAGTGCTTATAAAATGATCACACAAAGTGTATACACATTTGTATGAGTTTGTACAAACTTGTCTATATACTATACAAGTTGGTACACCATTCATACAAAGTTAAAATATTTACACTTTACACACTATATGGATTTCTAAACACTCTTTTTTGTCGGAGTAGACCAAGTCACTCGTCGGTCAATACAAGATGAAAGAATGAAAGTAAACACTACATTTTTTCCATTTCGTGGGGTGTACTAGATTCGAACCCGAAATCTCTAAATTACCAATTACACGCTTTACCATGGAAGCAACTCCACCTGAAGGATTTCTAAACACACTTGTATATAGAATTTTGTTATTATATTTAATTTGGTGAGTAAAAATATACTTTAAATTTGTTATTATATTTAATTTGGTGGTTAAAAATATAGTTTAATCTTTTTATTATATTTAATTTGGTGATTAAGAAGTTGGGGATGGATGTGTAAAACATTATCTTCTTCCGGAGCCTGTCGCCGGCGAGGCCCAAACATTCCTGGAAATGTGATATAACCAAGTTAGTTTCCATTGATGGATTCTCCAATCTCCATTATGGAGTGTTCTGTAATAGTGGAACACAGTATGTCACTTTAATTTTTTTTCTTGCTTATCTCAATTTGACCGTCGTTATCGGCGATGAAAATTAAAATCATGAGGAGTTAATCGAAATTTTGTTAGTGATTCGTCGGTTTAAAATTTATACGTTAAATTGAGATAATTACGTCATTTATAATAGTTTGAGTGATTTTTAAAAAAAAATTAGAGCGGCGAACAATATGTTTTTTCAAATTAATAAAGCTCAAATTCAAAAGTGTATTTAGGTCAAATCCAAATCCAGTTTCATACCGACATACAAACATGTAAATTTTATATTAATTGAAAAATAAAACTCAAATCTACATATCCAAACGAACTATTAAATATGTTTAGACTCGAACCCATATTTAAGAATATTCACATCGAGGAGAAGTAATGTAAAAAGTTTCAAGAACCCTCTCCAACTGAAAGTTGAGAGACAAGGTTTTAATCCAAATAAAATTTCTCAGCAAACATGGCAGCTATAGATAGGAATAGAACCCTAAAAGGAATGTGTTACAGAGCTAATTATTGAATGTGAAGAAGAAATAATGAAATTAAGAATGTCCAAAGGACCAGCACTCAGTTTATTCTAATTGTTGTCAGTGGCAGTTGCTGACGTCGGAATACAACAGTGGGGGGGAGAGGGGGGATTAATTAACATATAAAATAAAATAAAAAAGTGTGCATTTGCCCTCGCCCACATATATACGACCCTATTTGTCGGTCGTATTGCTTTTGTTGATTCATGACAATCAAACAGTAATCCACTCTTCATCACTTGTTTAAATTTAATTTATTATAATGATTTATGAGATTTTCACTGTTATGGAAAATCTAATTTTATTGATTATTTAATGATTTAAATTAGTCCTTAATTATTAACTTGAATCAATCAAGAGAGTAACTATATCACAATTACTAAACAATTAAAACATCACGCGTTCTCCTAAAAATAAGTTAGTGTCATGATTTCTGTAGTGTTTATGGTTTGTGTTAATCTCTCTTTCTTCTTTTATCCATGTATTGGTTCCAATTAATTAATTTAAAAATTTGGGGCTGGTTATGATTTTTTTTAAACCAGTTCCTCGAATTTTATAAATTAGATATTCTTTTACTTTTTTACTCGTTTCTATTATTCATGTTGAGATTTATGGAATTGTCGAGGCAGATTGTTTGGATTTTGAGGATTCGAAAGCTCAGGGTCCAACCTGATTCTACGACAGAGATTGCAATCCTCTCCAATGCTACGACTATTGACCATCAACAGGTGGTCTTTGTCTTAAAGTTTCAGGTTCTCTACCACCGTTAGTGGGAAGTTAAGCTATTCCATATATCTATCGAAAGATAAATTGTGTTGCAGATTTCTTGGTTAATTTGGACCACTCTTTTAACTACGGTTTGCATCTCTTTAATTCACCAAATCGGAACATATTCCGCTAATTAAGTATGATTTTATTGATGCCTCTATTCTTCGACGGATGCAAATTTTAAATAATATCTAACCACGCTTCGTATATTTAAAAAAATGAACACCACTTAAGCCTCTAACCTCCCACTCTGAGTATATTGAAAACATTGTAAACCGATATAATTAAAAATCTATGGGGATAATTCTTCGATGAATATGAAAACTCTGATTCTTGTGGTAAAGGATGTGTACACGTGGTTGGGTGTGGGGGATCTACAGATATGTTAGATTGGTTGGGGAGAATCAATATATGAGTGGGTGTTCTTTGTGCCAATTGCCAAATCATATGGTGATTAAGAATGCTAATTAGCAGCAGCAGCAGCCCTGTAGTAGCGTACACATGGCTTAGCCCACTAGTTGATTTTAATTAATCACTCTGATTATGTCCCGCGTGGCTGCCATTAATTCTCATGATCTGACGACCATTTGCCTCTCATCTCCAATTATATTTTAGCACAATGGGGTGACATGGCCAAGCTGACAGCGTGGTAAACACGGTTTTAGAAATCTAACAAACGAAATAAGGTTATCAAATCCACGACTCTATTTTGTACATTAGATTATCAATTAGTTGGTTTCGTGATAAAGCAACCTAACTCTTCATTTTCGCTGTCGGTGCAGACATATATAGACCTCTGAAAAACACTTTCGATTTAATTTTTTTGACTTTAATATGAAACTTGACACCTATTAAACTCAACTCAAACATGATCCAATAAGCTTGTATGTCACTTCTAATCCAAACCAATCTATAGAAAAGTGAACTACATTTTAGCCACACATCGCCTGGTCGATACATTAATGAAGACACTACGTGTATTATAATCATATAGCCCGCATTCGAGTGGACCTACTACCTCTAAACCAACATACTACAATGCTAAACAAGTTCAAATATATAGTTCTTCTTAACCAACATACGGTTTAAATTGGTTTGGACAGACACATCAGATGGAATGGTGACGTGGACGATGTTACGTTAACGAATTTAATAGGCATTCAGACGGAATCATCTGTGGGGACTTTTTTGTTTCAACAGATTACGAAAAGGACGGATACGTTATTTTTGATACGTAGGGGATGGTTTTGTACATAGCTGATACGTAAAGGAGGAAAACAAGCAATTAGTAAGACCAAATCCAACCAAATTGATTGAGAAAGATCTTTGGAAATAAAAGAATTGATTGAGAAATTAAAAGAATTGATTGGCCTCCCCATGACTAGGGTTTTTTTGCTTCTACTTCTCCGACTCCCGCGACCACACCAAGACAACTCCACACCATGTCACGTGCAGAGATTGAGCGCGTGACGACGAGAACCAGTCGACGCCAATATCGGCTTCCCCAAGGCGTATTTTCGAAAATGAATTCACTTGAAGAGCTAGCGTCTCATAAACTAGTGAAACGAATTATGATTACGGATGACAAATCACCAAATATAGGATGGCTATTCCCCAAAGCAATATAATTAAACTAAGGTTTTCAATTTATAACATGAATTCACTTGATCGAGTTAAGATTTTAGTGAAGGAAGTGTATTGAAACCGATGAAGACCAAGAGATTTCATATGCCACGATAAGAGGAAGCATCGTCGAAGCGACAAGGACGCTTCAAGAAAGGACACATTCGCAATGGAAGTCCTGAAACCATTCAAATCCCCCAAGAAGATAGTTATGTTCTCAACAACATGGTACAAGTGGGTAAGCCATGGTTGACCCGCCCAACAACTTAGATCCAACCTGGGTTGGGAGGAGAATTAGAATGCATCGTTTGATCATCAACTTTAGATTGATAATCAACTTTTCCCCTTTTATAGGCCACATGTTGGTTGCACCTCCCAATAACCGATTCATGTGTTGTACTTCAAAAAAATATCTATCAAAAAGGGACGAGAGCTATTCTAGTAAAAGAAAGAATTAATTATCTGGATAGAGGAACCCAATTTTATTTCCTTCTTTCCTATTTAAGAAAATAATTGAATAAATAAAATAAAATATAAATAAATAATTTTAAAAATGACAAATTGCCCCTCTATTAATCTTAAGCCAAAAAAATTTGACTAAAATTCGAACCCGAAATCAACTTACTCCAAGCTTTTGTGAAATAAGCTAAACTCAGAATCTCATATAATTACAACTTACAAGAAGATCAACTAAAAGAAGTATTTAAATTTTCTTGCATATGGCAAAATTATCCCTGTAACCGTTAGATCAAAACTAAAAAAAAACGGACGGAAGCTGTGTATTTGCCACCAGCAAAGAGCTCTCCTTCTAGCCGGGAATCCAATCCACGAAAACTGCATGATAAGTTGTGTACGTGTGATGTTATTGAGCATCATATATAGCACGATAACATTTGTGATCACGATCATTGTACGACATGAATGTCATAGCAGTAATTTGGTACGGTGGTTCTTCGTAACGAAGCAAGTGCCCCCAAAAACTCAAAAGGCAGTTTATGTCGCAGTTGCTGCATTGGCTGTGATGATTGATTAGATACACAACCGTCTGAACTGCATTGACCCAAAATCAAGGATGTATTGATAATTTCGTTCACAGCGTCGTTCTGTTCCTAAGCAAGAATACTGATAAATTAGACATTGATCCTTGTGATATTTTACAAATTAGTTCATTCGAGGTGCACTCCTCCAGAATAAAAAAAACATTAATTTGTTTTGGGAATCTTGAAGAATTTTGAATAGTTCAGACTTAGCGCAAAATAACACTAATCCACAAACAAAGCAAAGTAGTGACAATCAAGTCAAAAGGCAACATAATTTAGACCTGATTAACGAATATAAATAAGATCAAATAGCAATACATAAATCATCAAAATAGGATACACAAAACCGAAAATCGCCGTAATACAACCAATATTAAACCCTCCTAGAACAACTAAGAGAAGGTTGAACATTGAGTTTATAGTAATATATTCACTAACTACAATTAAACTTACAAAGCCATGTATAGTACTTTTAATAGTTTTCCAAAAGGAAAAATGAGATTGCAAGAGAAAAAGATAACCCATTATTGGCAACCACCAGCACCACCTTTCATTTCTTCTCTGATCACACGTCTCCCTCTTTCGTTTTTTGTTTGCCTTTTTCTTTTCTTTTGATTAATGTCACTCGTCTTCTCTTTTGATCTTCAGAGACGCACACATCTATATATAAACCCCCCCCTTCCTTAGCTTCTTCCCATCTCTGAAACTAATTCCCTCTCTTCCCCCCCCCCCCCCCCCTCTCTTCCTTTTCTTTTTCTCGGTCATTATTATACAACTAAAAGGAAGTTTCATTGAGTGGCCATTTGGCAATTAGTCCAAATGGTGAAGTTCTCAAAAGAGCTAGAAGCTCAGCTTATCCCAGAATGGAAAGAAGCCTTTGTCAATTACTGGCAGCTGAAGAAGCACGTCAAGAAGCTTAAGCTTGCCACTATACCAAAACCTTGTTCCAAACTCATCATCAACCATGCCCATTTCGGCTTCTCCGTTTTCGACCCTATTCGATCCCTCTTCTCCTCCCGCTCTTCCTCCGCCTCCTCCGAGATCATTCAGGTAACCCACCAACACCAGCTCATCATTCATTACACCCCCTTTTTTTCTACAGTATGTATAACTAGTTACTTCGTTATATGATTGTAGCTGTTTGATCACATTACATTACATAGACTAAGTAAATAAGTGATAAGCATTCCTTAAGACATAATTAATCAAACTAGTGCCCGGAGTTATGGGGAAGCTGGCCAGCTGGTGCTGTAGGGATTGAGAGGAAAGTTGTAAAGCGGCGTCGTTTTGTCCATTTTCGTTTTGCTTGGAGCTTCAAAATTGTCTTTCTGTCTTCCCTTTTCAGCCCTTGCTTACGTAGCCACCCACAAGGAGTTTCAGCCGTCAAGTGTGTTTATTACTCACTCCTCCACCACCGAGAAAACCCCCCATTAATTATTTTATTTTTTTAAAAAAACAAACATTTTAACTTATAAATTATTACAAGTTAGCCATTATTACCAACCGTAAAATTCTATCACCCGGGTCCCACGTCTTTCCCTTTGCAAATAACACGACATTTTCCACGTTGCCATCCATTTTTCCATTTTGCTAGCTTTAGCTACCACCATAATGATATATCAACCGCCAAAATCTACGATTAATGTTTGTTTACGTACCGGAAAGCACTCTCAGGTTATAAATGAAGAACTTCCGTGTAAATATAGCATAGCCAAGTCCATACGATGAAGGCTGGGGAGTGAGATGCATGTGGTAGCGTAAGTGAGGGAAAACGGTTGCTAGCTTACAAACGAGTTGTGTAGATGATCATTGTTCAAGGTTCACGAAATTATCGTGACTACATACATATATAAAAAAAAACCAAAACCAAAACCAAAAGCAGAACAAGACATGATCTTCTATACGTATCAGTACTCATTGGGTTTGTTGGGTTACAGGTGAGGAGGAGAATGACGGATGGCGGCGACCAAGAAGTCTACCAAACTGAGCTTGTCCAGCTCTTCTCCGAGGAGGACGAGGTAGGTGTTTTTATTTTATTTCATGCATGCATGTGGTTAATATTTATTCTGAGACTTAATTGATAATATCTGATGTATGTAAATATGATTACAAGATGAGGGCATTTTTTGGGAGACTGGACGAGGAGCTGAACAAAGTGAACCAGTTCTACAAGGCGAAAGAGAACGAGTTCATGCAGAGGGGAGAAATCCTGCAGAAGCAGCTGGAGATCTTGGTTGACCTCAAGCGGATTCTCACCGACCGCCGCCGTCAGTTGAAGTCGTCCAACTCTGTTGGTCGTTCCTCTTGGACCTCCTCTTCCCCTCGTACCTCCGATTTCTCTGGTCAGTACTCCTTTCGAACCTTCTTTGTAATGGTGTTGTGTACGCATGGAAATTCTCTTCTTGTCCAGATGCATGTCACTGTCAGGAGGAGGGGGGGGGGGGGGAAGGAATTCAGATTTTGAATCTCTACAGAATTTGGAATTCCGATCTGTAAAGTCCCACCACCTTAACTCGCCGTTTGTTTATAATATATGAATATGACTACAGTGAGTGACTTATTATCAGTCATGTATTACAGCATGCATTTCCACGCTTGTTTTATTTCAAAGCACTAAATATTGGTGCGGTTTCTGTTTCAAGTAAAACCTTTTTCAAAAATAATGTAAAAAAAACCTCTGTCACATATATTTAAAGGTGTGGTCTTAAGCAAAAGTGTTTAAAATCTACTTAACTAAAACTAAATTAGTAAATACTTTTAATAATATTAACAACATGAAAGCTCTACATGACTCTCCACTATATAATTAGCTTTCTAGTGCTTATACTATTTTATTACCGTGTAATGTCCACTAATTAACTACTCACAAGTTGCAAACAAAAAACGAAATTTACTAAAATATAGTGGAATTTTTCATTATTAAGTATATTTATTACCTCCATAAATAGCAAGGCAATATGATGGACAAATGCAAAGATTGAGTATGAGAGTTGTTATTTTTGAAAATAAATTTGGCAAACTTATCATTATAAAAGATAGAAAAGAAAATAAATATTATATAAGTTATATATAGAGTATGGTAGCTTTGAATTAAAGATTTTTCAGATTGGCAGCATCCAACGCAACTATCTGCATTACTCTACGATAATTCAATTTGAGATTCAAAATCTTCACATCAATCCAACTCGATTCTATAATGGTAATTAATAAACCAATATAAAATTGGGGAAAAGATAAAAAAGCAGCAAGAAAGAAAGAAGCAGGGACAATCTGCCAGGTATTCTGATGTTGTATATTTGCCGTCCACGTCAGACGGTGTTGGGTCATATCTGTTCCTGAAATCCTTGTTGCACACAATTTCGTTTCACATTTAAATGATCAGGGGATCTATTTACCGTAAATTAAATATACGCTAATTTATTCAAATAAATAAATAAATTTACATATTATGTTTTTGTAGTGTATTATTAATTAATAAAGTAATGGGTGCAGAAGGAGGGCTACAGAGCGAGTTGAGCGGCGGCGAGACCCCAACGTCGACGGAGCAGTCGGAGACGGAAGAAGTGATAGCGGCGCTGGAGAGGAACGGGGTGAGCTTCGTGAATTCAAACACGCGGTCCAAAACAAAGAAAGGGAACGGAAACAACAACAACAATAAGCCGAAGATGGCTCTGAGGGTGGACATTCCGGCAACCACTCCGACGAAGACGATCGCGGCCGTGACGTCAATGTTGTGGGAAGATCTGGTGAACAACCCGAAAAGGGGAGAAGCCGGCGGCGGAGACTACATAAACCGGAAGAAAGTGCAGTGCGCCGAGAAGATGATCCGGAGTGCTTTTGTTGAGCTGTACCGTGGCCTTGGCCTCCTCAAAACTTACAGGTAACTAGTTTCCTACCCAGTTCGACTGCATGCTTTTTCTTTACACTGTAACAAATACTTCAAGTTACTTAAAACATATAGCTTTTATTATATTTTTAAGTCAAAAATATAATTATTAATTTATTATTGAGGTTAAATGCAAAAGAGTCAAATTTTAGATTTGTTCGTAACATAGAGAAGAGAAAGAGAACACGAAAGAGCTTTTGTTGGGTGGGCCCTAAGAGTTCTTGAAATGGGCAGGCAGGCGGTTTTTAGTGCTCGGTGGGGGGATTAGCCGTCTGTTTACGGGGAAGCTTGTTATCTCACCGTTTTAGGCCCATTTTGTTTTTTTATATCGATTATTAATTATTTAAAAATATTTATTTTTATTTATATCACATGTAAATGTTATTTTTTTATCATTAATTTCCATCCATTTTCATAACATAGTATTTATGAGTGGTCAAACAAATTGATAAGATACGATATTTATTTTGTTTATTTAGTTTTGGCTGCAGATTGAATGCTGATTTGTGTTTGTTTTTATTTATTTAGCTCACTCAACATGGTGGCGTTTACGAAAATACTCAAGAAATTCGACAAGGTAACGTCTTAATTGGTTTCTTTTGGTTGTTGGCATGTAATTGAACTAGCTAGCTACTAGCCAGGTAAGGCATGTAACCGTTTTCAAAGCACGTAGACATGAAACGTACTTGTATTTGTCATGGCCTTGGCCTACCTAATTAACTCTTGCTTACGTTGTGAGTAATACGTGGGGTTGTATCACATGAAGAGTGTGGGAGTGAGACCTACATCTTTATTTATGCCCAACAATATTACAGATAACTTCTCAAGCTTGACATTTACTTTACAACTATTTGTTCACGATTCATATTAGATACCTCCATCTCTGTTTATAATTGGAAACTAACGATAATATGTTGTTACGTTTCAAATAAATAACTGATACTCGATGACATTTATTTTTAATTGATAATATGTTGGTGTATAAACATAATGATGGTTTTGAATGTTGCTGCAGGTGGCAAACCAGCAGGCATCACCAAGTTATCTAAGAGAGGTGAAGAAGTCTCACTTCATTAGCTCTGACAAGGTATTAATTTTATCACAACCCACTCCCAATTCCACTAATTATAATCTGATAGCTAGTGATGAAGTAATTATAAATTAGTGGGGTTTTTTTTCTAAGTTGTTTACTTTTTTATATGTATAAAAAAAATAAAAAAAGGTGGTGAGGCTAATGGATGAAGTGGAGTGCATATTCACAAAGCACTTCGCCAACAACGATAGGAAAAAGGCAATGAAATTCCTCCGGCCACAGCAACAAAAGGAGTCACACATGGTCACCTTTTTCGTCGGTAATTCTACCTCAGTCACAGACACAGCTTGGTGGTTCAATACTTGGTCAACCTCAGTAATCAATTACTTACATATTTGCTGGGTTTCTTCCTTTTGTTGCAGGCTTGTCCACAGGCTGTTTCGTCTCACTGTTCATCGTATACGCAATTTTGGCACATCTTACTGGCATCTTCAGCCCCACTACTGGCCGCTCCTATGTTGAAACTGTCTACCCTGTTTTCAGGTAAATTTACTATTACTTACTTGTAATTTATTCATATAGAGACTTCGACTTATGAACTTAACCAGAATCCTGACGGCCCTGTAGTGTGTTTGCATTGCTGAGCTTGCACGTGTTCATGTACGGGTGCAACCTGTTCATGTGGAAGGGGACTCGGATCAACTATAACTTCATCTTTGAATTCCAACCCACCACTTCCCTCAAGTACAGAGACGCCTTCCTCATTTGCACCACTTTCATGACCTCTGTCATCAGTGCCATGGTCCTCCATCTCCTCTTAAGGGCTAGTGGCTTCTCCCCCAGCCAAGTTGATGCCATTCCAGGAGTCATCTGCTTGATATTCTTGGCACTGCTCATTTGTCCATTTGACGTCCTGTATCGTCCGACACGTTACTACTTCATCCGAGTCATACGCAACATCGTCTTCTCTCCATTCTACAAGGTTCTCATGGTTGACTTCTTCATGGCTGACCAACTCACCAGTCAGGTATAAAATTCGACTCGAATTTTCCATTTGGCTCATTGGTGGTTTCTTATTGATCAATATATCTTTATGTATACAACAGATTCCGCTGCTGCGACACATGGAATCGACAGCATGCTACTTCCTAGCTGGGAGTTTCAGGACTCACCAGTACGAGACCTGCCACTCTGGAAGGATGTACAGAGAGATTGTTTATGTCATCTCATTTTTGCCTTATTACTGGAGAGCTATGCAGGTTAATTTCATAGTAGTTGCACCTACCGAATTGTTCAAATCATTTTTTGTAACTTGTTTGATGTTTCTGACAACAACAAAATTAAACAGTGTGCAAGAAGATGGTTTGATGAGTCTGACGTCAACCATTTGGCCAACATGGGGAAATATGTCTCGGCCATGGTAGCTGCTGGTGCGAGGTTGACGTATGCCAGACAAGAGAATCACTTGTGGTTCTCTATTGTACTAGCTACTTCTGCATTCGCCACCTTGTACCAGTTGTACTGGGATTTCGTCAAGGACTGGGGGCTTATGAACCCCAAATCGAAGAATCCTTGGCTCAGAGATGAACTGATCCTCAAGAACAAATCCATCTACTACATCTCCATGGTAAGTAAAAGTTCAATCACTTGTCCTGACGCTTGTTTGTCTCCAACTTTTGCTGAACAGTTGGGGAATATGTATATTGATTGCAGGGGTTGAATGTAGTGTTGAGAGTTGCATGGGTTGAAGCAGTGATGGGTTTCCGGTTCAACAATATTGTCGAGTCGAGAATGTTGGACTTCTTCTTGGCTTCTCTGGAGGTTATTCGCCGAGGACACTGGAACTACTACAGGTACTTGTTCTGGAAAAATCTGACTGTTTCAAATATCACCATGACATTGCTCTGATGTTCTCTTCATAAACTGATGTTAAACAGGTTGGAGAATGAGCATTTGAACAACGTTGGCAAGTTCAGGGCAGTCAAGTCTGTTCCCTTACCGTTTCGCGATACAGATTCAGACTGATGATGAGATCGCTAATTGGGAATGTCGAATTTCTTAACAAGTTCTTCTGAGGTACACATTCCCCCCTCACTGCTGACAGCCAAGGGGATTCAACTACTTTCCTCCTCAAGTTTATGGATTCACAAATGTCAGCAAGCAAGGCCAAAAAGAAAAGGAGGTGTGGATATCCTTTAGTAATTCTTCGCAGATGCTAATTCTATTCTGTGAAATGTAAATCAGCTGTTGTTCTAATGAGAAATATCAGCCTTTGAATAAGTTCCTGAAGTTGATCAGATTTTCACTTCATGTGTATCCTGAAGGCTGAAGCTAATCAGTCTTTCAATACAGTGTAACTGTTTTGGGCCCATAAAAAGAAAACTGTTTTTGGGTATAAGTTTTATTAGTTTTTGTACAAAAGAAAATGATGCTTTTAGCCCAGGACATGACTACACTGAGAAAGCCCGCTAAAAACTAAGCATGTAGTTGAGTTCCAATCTTGTATATGGAAATGGAGTACATTTTGTGGCCAGCCGTTTATTGTTTTGTGTGAGCATCCGCGTCTAAGAGATTGATTATTGCTATCGGCGACAAACACCCTAATTACAAAAAAAAACTAAGCATATAGTTGACAGTTGGAGTTCATGGCTAATTTATGCTCTAAGTTATGATACGTATTTTGATTATGTTGTGGCTATAGTTCAGAATATTAAATGCAGGCTTGGTTCCCGCTATTAGCCATTGGTGAGCCTAACAGCGATTTAGTGGGTGCAGTTAAATCTTCTTAATAGTGGTCATAGCCGCTGTTAGACTTTATTTTTGACGCTGTTAAGTAACTGTTTTCTTGTAGTTATGGTGCTGTCCTTCAAATCCAAGCACCTTGGAGAATGGATATTCGAATACCTTGGATGGATGATATCTAATTCAACACATTTGTCCTGCAACCACACACAAATCTGGTCAAGAACTTTCAATTCTATTGCAATAGCTTCGGCTGAGAATAAGATGGCTATGGTTTTCTGTTTACAAATTTTGAGTTCCACTCTTATTACAACACCAGTTCTTCAAAAACACAAGGAAAATGAAAGTTCAGCAAGCAGACCCAGAAGTACCTGGGTTATCTTTTATTTTGGAACTTATCTATACTGTGTTTGTACGGACAATTATCGACAGAAAGAATCTAAACCCAGCGAGTTTGACTCATCTGATCTCCTCATGCTGATGTGATCTTCAGCGTCTCCGCAATTCTCTTGGATAAACAATAAGCAGTGGACTGGATAGTAATCATAGGGTTGACACCAACAGCACTTGGAAGAACACTACCGTCACAAACGAACAATCCTTTAGCTTCCCAACTCTCTCCATTCTCATCAACCGCGCCATCTTCCTCTCCAAACCCCATTCTGCAGCTCCCCATCTGATGAGCCGAAGTATAAACCATCCATTCCTCCTCCCCTACAGACATTGCCCCTCTCGATGCCGTCACACTCTCTATAAACTCATCCAACTCCTTCTCCCCAATTCCTTCACATTTCAACCTCTGACCATCGCTGCGGTGAGTTCCGACCTCCACCGCCCCTGCAGCCACCAGAATCCTCAGCGCCCGCTGCAATCCGATCCTGACATTCTCCCTGTCACGTGAATCCACTGGATAGGTTACCCTTCCTTCCCGCTTCACTTCCCCACTTCCTACATCCTTCACAATGACTATGATATGAGATGTTCTCGAATACCTCAGCATTCTGGCTTTGAAATCGGATCCAGACTCCCATGGACATAATGCCACAAATTGCGATGGCCCTAACATTGGAGTTTCCAGTATAGCTTTTATTGTTTCCTCCTCCGACAACACCTTATGCATCGATGTTATTATCCCACCCTCATATGCTTTACCTTTCATTTCCGCATTCGATTCCGGGAAGTACCCCCAAGCCATTGCAACTGGGTGGAGATGAAGGTTTCTCCCTATGTGCTTATTCTTTAACCCGCTTCTAAATAGAAGGGGAGGAGTTTGTAAAGAGCCACAGGCTGAAATAGTTACCGTGGCTTGAATTTCCAGCTTCGATTGGATTTTGCAGCCACCCATGATTCTCGCTGTAACTCCTGAGCATCTCAGTTTCCTTCTTCTGCCCTCAGATCCTTTGTTTTCTTGGAGTATGAATCTCTCCGCTTTGCAACCTGTAAGAATCACTGCACCTTGTTCCACTGCATCCACCAGCCAAGTCGAGTCCGTACCTTTCTTGTCTCCTCTCCGGCAGCCGTAGCCGCAGGAGCCACAGTAATGATCCTCGGAGGAATTCCGCGCTACCGAATGAACTTCGAGCCCTAAATTCTCGCATCCCTTCCGGAGAACTTGGTTCTGCAACCCTTCCGCCGCGCATTTCTCCGTAACCCTAAGTCTCTCCCAGACCTTATCCATAGCCGCAATGTACTCGCGGCTACCGAAAATATTCAATTTGTTCTCCTCTGCCCATTCTCTCAGCACCGATTCCGGCGTCCTGACGCAAGCGGACCAGTTGATGGCTGAACCGCCGCCGACAGTGGATCCGGCGAGGATCGCGATGTTCCCGACGTCGCAGGGGAAGATGCTTCCGTTTTCGTACAATTGCTCCATGGAAGGGCCTTCAATGGAAGAGTAATCGGCGGAAGTGAAATAGTTCCCTTTCTCCAGAACGAGAACCTTGTGGCCGGCAGCAGCGAGGACTGCTGCCGCGACTCCCCCTCCGCAGCCGGAGCCGACAACCACGACGTCGCATTGGATCCTATAGATGTCACTGTTGGAGTCTCTAGTGACTCCGAGGCCTTTTTTGGTGAGGGATTGGAGAAAGGTGGAATGGGATTCTTGAGCAGCTTCCAAAATTCCGTCTTGGAGCGGCCTCTCTTTCGCAGCGTCGGTTGGTGAATTCTCGTCGGCGGCGTCGACTCGATAGCCGATTGCTTTCCATGCTGGGTTATCGCCGTTTTCGTCCACCTGAAACAAAGAAAATCCGGCATCTATAAAAACCTTCTTTAACTGTTCTTTTTTCCAGTTGTTACGTAACACCTATTCTATCGAAAAATTGCATTCCAATTTCCGCATAGAGATGGCGGGAGAAGGGAAACTTTCACAGTTGCGCTTTTCGTCTTTTCCCGTTTTAACGAAAACTCATCCAGGAATAGTCATTATTAAGGGAGTCCGAATCTGAAGCAGAGACGATGTTTCTTAATTCGATCCAGAAAGTTTTTATGAATTTTAACCGTTCAAAAAGTATAGTACTTAGTATTACACTTGGCACAAAAATCATACAAATGTGTATTAATTTATGTACGGGTTTGTACAAATTTATACTCCATGCAACTCTTCATACAAAGTTATGCGGTTGGCCGTCGGAAAATCTGTCGTATAGCCGACGATGGTGATCTTATGGGTGCAAAAAATTTCGTCAAAGGAGGTTGAAATCGCCGATAAATTAATCGGGAAACTTTCCGGTGATCGAAGAAGGTGATTTGGTCACCGATGACAGTGTCCGACGATCAGATATGGTTGAGTTCAGGTCTAACAAAAATATTTAAAACAACATGACAATATTACCCCTAATTAATCTTTGCTCTGGAGATCCAGGAATGCAGATTGCTAATGAATCAAATGCAGAAAGCAATATGCCCCTGCTCGAGAATAGTACTCTTCATTAAGGTAAGATTTGATATTTGGAAATTAAATTTCCCAAGAAAAATGATGTCCTTTAATTCAGTTTTCTTTTATCATCTGAAATTCAGAAAATTTTAAGAAGCAGAGATCAAAGAGAAGGAAGAAAAAGGAGTGGGGGCGTATGTTATGTACCAGGGAGAAGAAGGTGTAGAGGCAGAGGATTTTGACAAGAATGAAGCCAAGTCTTAAAGGAGTAAAGAATCGATGCTTCATCCAATTCTGCACAAATCTCTCCCTCTTCTCCACCGGCATCTCGCAGAAGCTCTTCACATAAGGCCACTTAAAGCACAGTGATCCACCCATCACAAACGTCCCCACTCTGCTCCACAACGCCAACAGCACCACTCTCACCAGAACCACCGCCTCCGGTAACAACCTGCTCGTCAATATCTCCGCCACCTGTTCACCGACAATTCCCAGTTCAGTGGAGACTAATTAATATATAATTAACAGTTATATTACTACTGATTTGATTCAATTGTGTTCATATATACCTCGTCGGGGACAGGGGATGTTCCGGCGGATGCTCTGTAGAAGAGTTGGTGGTGGTGATCATTGGACGGGGGCGGTAAGGATGGGAAGAAGGTGTCGCAGAGGGCGGCGAGGGATTGAATCTCGATGGAAGAGAGGCCGTGTGTGTATTTGGTTTGTCTCCTGGATCCGTTCAATAAGGGATGAGACTGGCGGCCGCCCTGTTTCGCCATAGTTTGCTCTGTCGGAGGAAGAGGGAATCGGAGAAGATTTCTGTATATTTGTGTACAGTTGGCATCAGTTAAAAACTCGTTATATAATGTCGACTCGGAGATTGTCTCAACAACATTTCTACAACAACTCTCTGTTTGTGCATTCATGATTGCACATTCATTTCACTTTCCTAATTGGTCATAGTCACAAGGACAATTTTTTTTTTTACAAATCAGAAGATTTTCATTCATTGAGCAAAATTTTGGGTTTATAACCGGCACAACTGGAAGACACTTTCTATAAAATAACAAAGGAGAAGTATATAACTAAAAAGTTAGTTAGAGTATTTCGCATCTTCACTTTCCACAATCATGACCAACTCTAGACTCGATCCAGAAACTAAAATGGAACTCTACCCTTGACACAATGAAATAAAACCAAAACTAACAACGTTTGTAACATAAACTAATAGTTGAACGACAATAGTAAATGGAAGGCTGCTTTATTAAATCTGAAAGCTAATGTGACGAGGTAGCTAGCCTCTCTTTTCCCGCGGTGGATAGGCCAGTAATCCACCCAAGCTTTGCGTCTTATATGGCGAGGCGAGTCGCTTTGCGCCTTCAAAATCTCCACGGAAGATAAGTCATCAGGGTCTTGATTAATAGCCACAAGGACTATATGAGAATAACATTGTATATGGATGATCATATTTTTTGAGTGATGTTATATATAATTTATATTTTATTTTGTGTAGTATGTATTTTACCATAGATGAATTAATATTCCTTTAATAAATAAGTTTATTTACTATTTTAATAAAATACTTCTTATTGTATTAATTATCAATACGATTATAGTTTTATGAAAAACGAATTGAAGAAAAGAGAAATTTTCTAAAATGCTATTGCTAATCTCATAAATTTCTGAAATGTCGGAGAATTTTGTAACCATCATTGATAATTAATGTGATATGAGTTATTTTAGCAAAATAGTAAATATGTGTTTTAGTAATGTTATAATAGTCATTTTACGGATTATACAAAGTAAAACTTGAACTGTGTATAAAAATTAGTTATCTTTTTTAATTAATTTTGAAAACTTTGTATTTTTTAAACAGTAATTATTTAAAAATTAAAATCTGATTCATAACATTGTGTAAAATTCAAACCAACTTTTTTGTTTTATAACTAATTCAACCCAACATTTCAAATATGAAAAAAGAAGAAGGACAAACGAGACTTTATTATGTAAGTAGTACTGAAAATATTCTGTAAGACCGTTTGACGTTTCATTGTACTAGAGGTTTTTGAGTGCAAAATCATTGAGATTGTGGAACAAGTGCACAAATATGCTTTTTCTTCTCTAGAAGGCCAGTGTAAACCGTTTCTTTTATTTATGTTGTAACTATTTCTATTTTTGTTATAATTGATTTCATTCGGTTGTAACCCTAAACCATCATGAGTGACAATTGTCCCTTTTCGGTTCTTTTTTTTTTGATTTTTTCTCGCGTTTTTCTAATGTGATGCTTTCTTAATTCTTTTCCTCCTGTCTTTCTGACGACATTTCGATCTAGATGGTTTGCCATTCTCCTCTAATCGTTCCGGAAGTGGATTTGATTATCTTTATTTCATCGGCATCGGAGACCACCCTGGGCTCTTGATTGTTCCGACTGTTCTCACCGGCGCGGCGAATTACTACGCCTGGGCTAGGTCGATGCGGATGGCACTGATGACGAAAGATAAATTGGTCTTCGTGGATGGGTCTGAATCACTACAAGAAACTGCATGTTTTATCGTTGTTTTTTTTATCTATTTTAACAATGGATAGTCCGTTGTTAGAAATCCTAACGGCGCATTTTTACCCACCGTTAGTATAAGTAATGGTAAATAAGCTAACAACGGATTTTATCCCCCGTTAAAACTAACAGCAGATAAAATTCGCCGTTAAACTTTTCGTCCTGTAATAAAAAAATGCTGAAACCCATCTGAATTTCTGTGTTTTTCGTTCATCATTTTTCGTTTTTCAATTATTTTTTTCTTCTTCGATTCTTCAATTTTTTTTTCTTCTTCGATTTTTCTTCTTATTTTTCATATTTTTCATATTTTTCTTCGATTTTTTTTTCTTTTTCTTCGAGTCTTCTTGTTTTTTTTCTTTTTTTGATTTTTTTCTTCTTCCTACGGTGCGAGACTATTTCAGATTGGAGCAGATCATCCGGTTCCTTCGGGGTGTCAATCCGGGTTTCGTCGCCGTCAAATCTCAGATTCTCAAATCTGATCCTCTTCCCACAATCAACGCCGTATTTGCATGGTTTCACAGGAAGATCAAGAGCTTGGAGGAACCCAGAAAGATTCGTCCATCCTTGGATCCCTTCCCACTAGAAGACCTCCTCAACAGATCCTCGCCGCCGGTCCTCCTTACCACAAGAAAACCACCGGAAAACGCCCAATCTGTCCTTTCTGCGGTCTCATTGGCCACACCATAGACAAGTGTTACAAGAAGGTTGGTTTTCCTACTGGCTACCGCTTCAAAGTCAAGGCTGTGGCGGCTGTCACTACCACCAACAACAATGACGATCAGCCTCCTGATGATAACTGTGGCACGGTCACCATCTCCAGTAAGCAGTATCAAACTCTCTACAGTCTCTTTCAAGGTCACTGCTCTGCTGCACTGTTCTTGGACCAGCTCTAGCAGTCAGTTGCGTCACCACCACTCATCCTCGGCCTTATGTTCCTTCTCCTGTTGCACCCTCTCGCAGTCCTACCGATCGTCCGATCCTCAGCTGCAGGCTTCCACCTTTACTCAGCCTCCGGCCGACGACTCTGCTTTTGATTCTACATGTATTATTCTGTCTTCCTCCTCTATCTCTTCTCTTCCTTCTCACATTTGGATTATTGACTCGGGCGCCACGGATCATGTGGCTTGCTCTGTTTCTCTTTTACATTCTTTTCAAACCGTCAATAACATGACGGTATCGTTACCCACCGGAGATCGTGGGGTTGTTACTCATATTGGCACAGTCCATTTGAGTTCTTCTCTTATTCTTCATGGTGTCTTGGTGATTCCCTCTTTCAATCTCGTCTCCATCAGTAGACTTGCTTCCCACAGTTCTTATGTGGCTCTTTTTCATTCTTCCAATTGCAGCATTCTGGACAGGATTACCTCTCGGATGATTGGCACAGCTAAACTTGTTGGAGGACTCTATCAATTTGTGCAAAATGCCTCTACCTTGACTGTTTCTACTACTCCCTCTGTTGGTTCTTTCAAGAATTTTGACCTATGGCACAACCGTTTAGGCCATTCTTCTTCTCCTGCCCTGTTGAAGACACTTCATCTCAAACATTCTTCTCATTTTCATTGTACTGTATGTCCGGTTGGTAGTACTGAATCTTGTGCTTCAAGCCCTTTTCAGCTTTTACATGTTGACCTCTGGACATAGATATTTTCTTACAATTTTAGACCATTACTCTCGGATTTGTCTATTAAATTGCAACATGGTTCCAATTTAATTTTCCATAAATATTTGTACTATCCGTACTGATAATGGGCTCGAGTTCTCTATGCCTCAATTTTACGCCTTAATTTCATAATATTCATCGTCCAGTTGGAGGGGATGTTAGGATGTAGAAGGCTAGTGTAAACCGTTTCTTTTATTTCTGTTGTAACTATTTCTATCTCAGTTGAGAAATTGATTTCATTCTGTTGTAACCCCTCTTTGTATCCTTTCCTATATCAATGAATAACAGGCCACCGTGAGTGGCAACTTCCCCCTTTACCCTACTTACAGTAGTGCAGGTCGAAAACACTTCCAAACGAATTATGACAAGTAAGCACCTCATGAGTCACGTAATGGATGGCGCAATTATCCCGTCAAGAGATGTGCCAAAACTCGAAAGATGATCTATGAAACGGGGGAAGAGGATGGGGCGGCATTCTAGAAGTAACGTGCCCACCCGGATGTCGGACATTGTGTAATTTAGAAATCTAGGGGCCTCTGCACACAGTGAGAATTTGAATTCAACACTGATGTCATCATGCATGATGTCGTTTATACACTAAAGTTAGGTAATTTTATAGAAAATAATAAAAGGCAATAATATTCGAAGAAGTAGTGAAAAATAATGAAGAGTGCGTAGATGAAATCATTTTCCAATTGCCAAAATGACATTGAATCTGTGATTGGATATAATACAGTAGAATACAATGAATGTGTTAAATGATCCACTATTCCTAATGCCTCGTCGTTGGGGATTAGCTTTAGATTAGGCCATTGACAAGATTACAAGTCATTATTAATACTGATTTGGACACATTTAGCATTAAGCAAGGGGAAGAGAAATGAGATACGTGCCACTTGTAGATACCACTGGCTTTCAACTATCGCCCAACCAACTCTTTTAAATACAGACTTTTCCAAGACAACTATTTAACCCTATTGTTCTCTAATGTCAAGTTTCTCTCCATCACAACATTTTTACGGATGGTAAAAATAACTCCAATCGCAACATTTCTTATAGCCATGAACACAACTTAAATAAATCGTATTTAATAAAATGGGACTCGAGCTGACCCACTTGAGCAATGGCCTAGCCACCATTAAAGTTGGATAATCTTTAAATGTACAACAACAACAACATTGACAGAGGCCATCAACCACCAACCAAAAAATAATAAGAGGAATTAACTATTATGCAGTAGCCCAGAGAACGACGTAGAAATTCAAAAATATTCCGTTGCCGGGACTTGAACCCGGGTCTCTCGGGTGAGAGCCGAGTATCCTAACCAACTAGACTACAACGGATTATTGATCCACTTGATCAGTTACCGATACAAAATACAACATTCGTTCAATACTCTTGTGATACATTCAACAGTAGCGGTAGAAATGTGGAATGAAATTTGAATGTATTAGGAAAGTTAAGTTTCAAAATGCACTTCGTTGGAATATAAATTTTCCGTTCAAATAAAAAAGTGCTCAAGATTCCGTCTCACATTCCGACTGCCAAACAAATCATTCATCTTTCATGAATCATATGCATTGGATTGCCAGGAAGAGACGAAAGATACTAACAAAGAACAGTCAAGAAGAACATACAGTAAATATTTCAACAGATAACATAACAATAACAAACCAAGACGGTTTACATTTGTTTACCTTGTGCATGCATGGTACTAGAAAACAACACTGAAATATCCTACACCACTAAATTAACAAGCCGCTGCCCTTTTCTACATTCCTACACCAAGTGCCTATAAAGCGCTGGACGGTCCCTTGATATGAGAAGAACACGAGAACTCAAGTAATCGAACGTAGGAGAGTACAAGTCATCAGGGCCGATCACTTCTTTAACCTTCTGCCCACTTCCACAATCAGCTGACTGAGCCTGATCATCTCTCAACGAATCGAACACAAAAAGTCCGAGACCAGATACTGCCATCACATAGTTTGAGTTCCCCCATACCTGAGTAATGGCAGAGTGGTACGAGTGTGCTTCTGATTCCGGCAGAGAATAGCTACTCACTATCCTTTGTTTCCGCATGGAGAACTGCTGCACTTGTGAACATGGCTGCTTCTTCCCTCCGCTTCTTGTACTAGTGCATCCGACATAGATCGAATCTCCACGAGTGAATACTGACTGCGCATCCATTCCCATTTTGGGTATTTTCAGACCAATCCCAGATGGGTTTCGAAGATCCATTACGTTGATAGCATCAGTTGTGCAGAACACACCATCATTTCCTTCAGCTTCAGAGGAAGTTACCCTGCAATCAAAAGACATATTCTTCATAAGTGTATATGGAACTTTAACGATTGACAGCAAATAACTGAAAGTCTGACCTTTGCCTAACTCCTCCACCCAGTTCTGCATCAGTGTTGACCACACTCAGAGCTGTAATCTTTCGGCCAGACAATGGGATTGTTGACAGCGACTGAGGACTCAGAGAGTTCACATCCCATACAGAAATTGATTCTGATTCAGCTAAAATGATTTTCCCTCGATTCCTCCACTGCACAGGGCTTGAATGGTCCATTCCCATCATCGGCTTCTGCAGTTCCCATCTCATTATCTGATCGCCATCCCGTATATCAAATATCTTGACTGCTCGCTGGGAGCAGGCAGCAGAGACGATGAGAGGTCCACAGGGTCTGCACCACCATTGTCGACTTTCTGGTTGCAACACACTAGACAAAGTAGTCCGTCTGAGTATGGAAGTATTGGGCAATGGACCAAGTATGGTTCTAGCAGTAGTTGTTGCTCCGTCCTCAATGTGGAAAGCTCGTACACTTTTGGTATAGAAATCCCAAGAACAGAAACCAGCATCAAGTGAATTCCCTGCAGATGCAGCCACGACATATTTTGTAGAACAACCATCAGCACCAGGTGTTCTAATCATCCAACAATCTCTCCAAATACTTGGTGAGATCCCTGATGGAGGCTTGTATACTGCTTTCTCCTGGAATCACATCACAAACCAGGGAAACTAAGTGATCTCACAGCAATTTCAGTTAGTGTCACTGATTGACAATAACAATATGCATTAAGGCCTCGCCAAGGCATATATGTATGATTCACATGCGAATCTGTTACAACAGATGCTTACATAGTTGAAACAAAAACAGACGCATCTTTTGTAAGAGTTGGCATTGGCATGTACATGGATAATGCAATCCAAAATCACATATCTAAAGAACCTCGAACTGCAGCCATGTCCAGAACAGTTATAGATGAAAACAAGTAAAGATAGGTCTTGGCACAAACCTCGGAGTTGGCAATATCATAAAATGAGCAGGACCCGTCATCATGAGCTAGAAGAACCGACTCTCCCTCTGATACAAACCAGCCTCCGGTTGAAGTCTTGACACCTATCACATTCAGTTGTTGGACATTAGTCTCATCCATCTCCTCGCCAGCAGTTGGTTTGTTTTCCACGTCATCAAATTCTTCCAGTGTTTCATCGGCTGCAAGAGTAAATGCATCTCCATCTTTGCCATCATACATCTTTGCGGAGTTTTCTGAGTGAGGGGCTTCAATACCTTCCACGTCTTGAAGTTCAATTCCTGTTCTTCTACTCCCTTCACCACACTTGTTTTCTCTATTTAGCGAATCCAAAAACCCTAATTCTATTGGGTTCACCTCAGCAGAGATCAACAATTTTTCATCTACATTCACCTTGTCACTAGATTCCACAGCACTACAGTTGCCATCGTGAATTTGAGAACTTCCTGACCTGACTTTCAAAGATGTCCTATTTCTTAGCAACTTCTGATGAGGGAAAAGCCTTGCTTCAAGCTCCTCGCTGTTTAATCCTTTAACCAGAACCTTAGCCTCCTCCATTCCTTCGTTTTCATTCTTTTCAACAACCTTACTCTTTAACTTATCTTTCACATCTCCCTTAGAAGAATCGCCGACAACATGTACCATCGCCTGCTCTATACCAGAAATCTTCTCTTGGATATCTGACAGTACAACCTTGGAAGCATCAGGGTTGTTCATATCCAAGATCTCCTTGGTTCTCTTGATATCAGAAGCAATTCTCTTCACTTTCCCTTCCAAGAAAGCAAGCTTCTCGTGCAGCCTGCTTGGATAGCCATCACTAACCTTATTTCTTGTTCCGTCTTCCATCAGGCTCGTCTCTTTCCGGTTCTCAGAAACCCTAACTTTACCAGCAGATTTATGACCAGATACTCTCACACGATCAAGTTTGGAATCCGAATCAGATTTCTCTCCACCGAACTTATTAAGTTTCATACCTTCGGTTGCCTTTAAAGCAGGATTCAACTTATGTGCACCATTACCCTCCACATTTCGAATGGATGCCAAATCACTCTCTGCCTCTTCAGTTCTTAAATTCTTTCCTTCCCAAGTCGCTCGTTTTTGGGACAGACCAGCGCTAAATCCGGTGTTCTCCTTATCATCTCTGATAAACCTACTCCCGCTCTTTTTCCCTCTCGACGCGGAACGATTATCCGATTCCCCTTTCAGAATCCTAGAATCCCTAAAAACCCTAATGAAATCAGAAGGACTCTGGCTCCTACCTCTGGGGACTGATGACGTGGACCGCCTCGCCCGCGCCTCATTCGCCTCGCCCTTGGATGGTACCGCTGAGGCTGCAGCCTTATCGACCCCTGGAACCTGTTTAATCGCCGGCCGCTGAACTCGGGAACCGAGCCTCTCTTTAGTAGAGGATGAACTCCTCAAGGTGGGACTAGGGTTTCTGAAGGTGGACGAAACCGGAGTAAGGGTTTTGGCGGATTTCAGAGCGGCGGCGGTTTTGGGTGCCGAGACGACGTCTCGGTCTCTTAGCCGGCGAGTTGACGGGGCTGACATTGGGAGGTGAGGTGGTGACTGGTGAGAATCCACAGATGCAAAGAAAGAAAGGGATGAGCTTCTTCAAGAAAACCTTTTGAGTGGGGTTATGAAAGGAGATGGAATGGCGGAAGGAGGAGGAAATCGCTATGGAGGTGAATTGAAGGAGATCGCATTGAGTTCGGGCGGGAGATCTATTGGATTTCAAATATTTTCAAAATTTTGAGGGATTGTTTTTTCTTCTTGAGCTTTGACTGCTTCCCAATTCTGTCTGCTTGCTTGCTTTTTCTTCTGAATTTAACAAATATGTAAACAATACCCAATTAAATAATTTCTGACAAGTATGTTTGAGGATTGACACCAACTTATTTTCTATTGCGCAAATAATTTCGGATACGTCCGTACGGTAAGGAGGATGAACATGAACACGAATATTGATCAATGAGAGCTTCTAATGAAAGTTGAATTCAATTAAAATAAGACGCGCAAATGACAGTTCAATTCTAAAGAGAATTAAGAAGCACATAGAAGTGTAGAGAATGTTGTTGAGATGTATTTGAGGAGTTATTTGGTTTTTTTATTTATTAATGTTAAAAATATAGGATCGGGCCAGCTGGTTTGATCGATCTTATTACAAACTACCATTACATCCATATCGGTTTGCCGGTTGAGTGATTCGGTTAAAATCAGATGTTGACATGGTTTGATCGAGAAAACCGTTGGTTCAACTTGTAAAAAATACCGGCACTCATATGATCGACTAGAAAAGGAAACCAAATGAATCCCGAGAAGTATCGGGGTCGTTTTGCACTCGAGGTCCCTTCGTTAGACTTTACTCAACCTAAATTTCACGGTCTAGTTTCTCAAACAAGGGAGATAAACTATCACTACAAGGAAACTACAAAGAAACTACAAACTACCTACACTAACTAGATGAGCAAAAGAAAAGTAATGGTCAACAATTGAAATGAGATGTTGCTATGTTTCAAGACTAGTCGATGCTCAAATACCAATCACAAAAAGTGTTGGACACAATGGTATTGTGGAGTGCTAGGTTGCGGAGTAAGTAAGCTGTCAGGTTAACTACTTCTCTTGTTGTAATCGGCTGTGCGGATTACACCTCTCGGGTTACCACCCTTGCAGTGTTTCTTATGCTTTTGATCAATAATATGCAGTTATTATGTTGCCAAAAAAAATCACCCACAAATCAACCAATCCAAACGGTGTATTCAAAGATAGCAAGTTTCATTCAAATCTCTAACTATTTCAAATCTCTTATCTCTGAATGCTCAATTGTTTTAGGTTTAGGATTTAGTAGTTCCTCTTCTATGTGTTTCACATATGGATCCGGAGCGGAACAAGGTGTTAGTATATGTGCATCATGGTGATAGAATGAAATGGACTATTGGAATTCGAGGTTACTTAGGTGGGGAAGTGGACGACTTTGGTGTTATGAGCGAGTATTTGAGTTATGTCATGCTGAAGAAGATTGCGACTGACCACGTCGGATATGATTCGGTAGAAATGATGGGGTATCTCTTCCCTGGTGACATCATGGGTGTTGATCGTATGATCGAGATTTTTTGAGATATTCAAGCCCATGATGAAATAGAAGAAGCTTCCAAGATTAAGGATGTGCATCTGACCTGGATGATAAATTAAACCTACTCTGAGTAAAAACTTTCATAGACTATGAAGGAGAAAGGAAGACCAAGACAGAGGATAAAAGAAGAAGAAGCCGAAGAACAAAGGATAAACAAAGACGGAGGAAAATGAAGAAAGAGTATCAAGAAAGATGCAGACGACAGAGGAACTTCACAGAAGAGGGAGTAGAAAGGAAGAAGAAGTCAGCAGAAGAAAACCGACAAGACAGATAAGGTGTTCACTAAATCATATAAGGTTGACAATGGTGGAATGAGGGGAGGGGTAAAATAAATTTGTTCATCACTGTAACTTACAGACGTGGCGGTTTATGCTTACATGGCTTCCAAAGTGGCAGGTGAACTGTTTTCCAGTCATAACGCGGTTGTGTTTTTCGATATCTGTAACAGTTACTGTCAAAGTTGACCTTCTTTTGTTATATGCGTTTGAAAAGAGTGCCACATTAGTACTCAATAGATGCAGTTCTGGTTGTTTGGATGTTTGTCGGGCCTCGCCACTTCGGAGCCCATAGATGCAGTTCTGGTTGCTTATGAGCTTACACTTCTTAGTGATTTGGATTGAATCCATAATGTACTGAGGAAGTCTTATTAGGTGATTAGGCCAGATGAAGTGGAACTGCGATATGATTAGAGGAGTGGGGTAAGGAGAGGAACGAGCGGGTGTGGATACCCGAGATGCCTGTTAGTGGATGTTAGCCCGCCGACTTCAAAGTTCACATAGCAGCCTGAACGGCGGAGCGGAATCCTTGTGAAACTGGGGGTTTGGAAATTGGAATCAGACCATATCTCCACGGGTTGATGCATGGGGCTCCACGTGCCCGTCACGTGGCGTAACCTGGCTTTCTAGTTTATACCACTCTCGACGGACCACGATTCTTTCCTCTCCCTGACAAACAACTTACTTATAGCCCCTCCAAGAACTCCAGAATTTTGCTATTTTGATCCGACACCTGACAACCATGGCTTCCTTTAGCTCCTCCTCCCTCTATCCTCCTTCTACGCTCTGCTCCTGCTCTTCCTCTCGAACTTCCCTCCCCGCGGGGATTTCAATCGAAGCGAAACGCGTTCCTCGACATCCAAACAACCGTCTTCTCGCCCTTGGCTCTAGGAGTAGGAATAGGAGGAGGAGCAGCTTCGCTTTGAGATCGGTCCTTGAAGACACCTACGTCCTCGACCCGCCACCGCCACCTCTTCCTCCCGCTAGCAGCCCTCAGCGTGTTTATTCTTTGAAGCTCAAACTGCTGGTGAGTTTCTCCTCCCATTTTCTCCAATCTCTCGGTTACTTATCGATTTCCTGTGATTGTATTTGTGTGGATTTGGTTGGTGCGGTTTCCTTTGTAATCGCAGCAACATTTTGTTACCAATTTTTTAAAATTTGCGGAGTCCAGTTATTCAATTTCTCATTCTCCACAGAAGTTGGAATCGGCTTCAATTTAGTTAGTTAGGTTTCCAGAAATGGCATTAGGGAACTTGGCTGAACAACGATAGCAGTTCACTATTTCAGCAAAGATAGAATTGATACGGACATGCTTATCTTTGTGCTTTAATTTGTTTCCTTTGGCATCAAATTGATGGGTTGATGTAGAGTGTGGTTTCTGGGCTGAACCGGGGTCTGGCTGCAACTGAAGATGACCTAAAGAAGGCAGATGCTGCTGCCAAGGAGCTTGAAGATGCAGGGGGAATTGTGGATCTAGCGTGTGACTTGGATAAGCTACAAGGGAACTGGAAGCTGATTTACAGCAGCGCCTTCTCTTCTCGAACTCTTGGTGGAAGTCGTCCCGGTATCCCTACCGGAAGGCTGTTACCTGTCACTCTTGGCCAGGTCGCTGAAACTAGTTTTGCTTACCTAAAACTATTTGCTTTTGGTCTAGAGGGTTAAGTTGGGCTGAGTTTGAAGCTGACCTATTCGACCCGGCAGGTGTTCCAACGGATCGACGTTGTGAGCAGAGATTTTGACAACATAGCAGAGCTTCAATTGGGGACACCATGGCCACTACCACCAGTAGATTTGACTGCAACCTTAGCCCACAAGTTTGAGCTCATAGGTATATATAAACTAGTACTACCCCATTTCTCTCTTAATTTTCCTTGCCTTGTTCGAGTTAATAGCAGTCGTTTGGTTAATCTGGTTACAAAATGCACAGGATCAGCCAAGATCAAAATCAACTTTGAGAAAACAACCGTGAAGACAACGGGGAACCTGGCACAACTTCCTCCACTCGACGTCCCTAGGTTACCAGACGGTCTAAGGCCTCCATCGAACCCAGGATCAGGGGACTTTGAGGTCACCTTCCTGGATGCTGACACTCGGATCACTCGAGGGGATCGCGGGGAGCTCAGGGTGTTTGTCATCTCATGATCTCTCAGCCTTGTGGAGGGTGTATAATATCACCACCATTCTGTCAAAGATGTTGGAAGAGCGTGTACTGTAAAAAAAAAGTAGAAATTTGGTGGCTGCTGTACCCTAAACCCAATCAAAATCATATCACCATCATTGATAAGAGCTGCTATAAATAAAATAATTACATATCTATTTGTCATCTATTGAACAGAAGGAAGCAAACCAACATTGACGTATGTGTACAATAAGGGTAATTGTGTCATTTAAAATAGTTAAAAGACTTTTTTTAGAAATGGTATGGCGGCAAATAACCACTTTCACATGCACAATATTTACCATAATGAGATTCAGTGTAAAATCTTAAAATTATAGTGGTATGGATGGTATTTTACCTTATAACAGCCATTTGGAGAGTGTGGGCTGAAAAGAAAGTGCGGCCCAATTGGATCCGTAATCAAAACGCAGCGCTGATTGAGCGAGAGGCATATCATCATCATCATCATCATCATCATCATAAACTATCCGTTAAGAGTTGTAGCATCCTCCAACGGCTGCATCTAATTTCAAACTTGAAAACCTTTCTCCTCTTCGACTTCTGCTGCCTTTACTCTTTCTCTCAACTCAATTCACTGCACTTCATTCCAACTCCGTCTCTCCTCTCCACAGATGGCTCCCACTCCGTCTTCTTTCAAACAGAACCACACCCACAACCCCTTCAAGACTCCCCAATCTAAACACCGCCTCAATTTCAATTCTTCCAGAACCCCAAACCATCACCCCTCTCCTAACCCTAACTCGGCGCTCAAAGAAAACCCTCCAATCGACCACCCAATTGAAGTCATTGGCCGCATCAGGGATTTCCCAGATCGGAAGGAGAAGCCAGCTCCGGTGTTGAGCGTCACCGCAGATGGCCAGACACTCAGAGTCCGTGCGGAAATCGGCTACAGGGACTTCACCTTGGATGGGGTTTCTTTCTCGGAGAAAGAAGATCTTGATGGGTTCTACCGGAAATTCGTTAAGTCTAGGATCAATGGGGTGAAATTGGGGGAGAAGTGTACGATTATGATGTACGGGCCCACAGGTTCTGGGAAGAGCCACTCCATGTTCGGGAGCCCTAAGCAGCCGGGGATAGTTTACAAGGCGCTCAAGGATATACTTGGAGAAACTGAAGAAGGGGTTGATGGTGGAGAGAAGCTGGGAATGGCTACTTTTGTTCAGGTCACTGTTCTGGAGATTTACAACGAGGAGATTTATGATCTCTTGTCAACTAATGGTGGTGGTGGGGGGTTTGGAATCGGCTGGCCTAAAGGTGGGAGTGCGTCTAAGGTACGGAAAGATCACCTGTAGTTGATGGGTTTTCTATTGGCTACTTTTATTGAGTTTTGAACTTGGAATCTGTAGTTCATTTGATCATTTACCTGGTTTAGTGCGCTTATGTTCCTGTTCCTGTTTTTTTTTGTTGTTGTTGTTGTTTCTAATCAACAGTTTGGAGAGCTTCTTTTGTTTATTACTTTATTTCGTTGCTTTTTAATATGATGCTGCAGCCAGTTGCATTTTAACTTGCCTGTCATTGTGTGATCTAGGTGATGGTTATGTTCTTGTGTGACCATATTCTTATGTTGTTGATGCAAATGTATACAGGCAAGACTTGAAGTGATGGGAAAGAAGGCCAAAAATGCTACTTTCATATCTGGCTCTGAAGCTAACAAAATTCTGAGAGAGATTCAGAAGGTGGAGAAGAAAAGGATAGTTAAGAGCACCTTGTGTAATGAACGAAGTTCCAGGAGTCACTGCATGGTATGAATTGTATTTGTCATTAAGTTGAATTGAATTGTCATTGTCCTCCTCTGACTGGGCATTTTCATAATTTATCCGTCTTGCAGATAATTCTGGATGTTCCAACCGTGGGAGGTCGCCTTATGCTTGTGGACATGGCAGGGTCAGAGAACATTGAACAAGCAGGGCAAAGTGGTTTTGAGGCTAAAATGCAGGTAACGCTTCCTGCAACCCATAAGTTCATTCATAATGTTTTAGAATCAAATTAAGGTGGCTGCTGAATCCTGCACCGTATTGAATGAACAGACAGCAAAGATTAATCAAGGGAATATAGCATTGAAAAGAGTGGTTGAGTCGATTGCAAATGGAGATTCCCATGTTCCATTCCGGGACAGCAAGTTGACCATGCTGCTCCAGGTATATAACTTATCTTTAAATCTTTGTTTTCTAGATTCAGTTTCTGATTGTTTTCTTTGTTTGTATGGTGCAGGATTCATTTGAAGATGATAAGTCAAAGATTCTAATGATTCTTTGTGCAAGTCCAGATCCGAAGGAGATCCACAAGACAATCTGTACCCTTGAATATGGAGCAAAAGCAAAGTGCATTGTCCGTGGCCCTCATACTCCGATCAAAGACAGTGAGGAATCAGGTGCAGATATGTTGGGATCCAGGGTAGCAGCCATGGACCAGTTTATCTACAAGCTACAGTTGGAGAACAAGCTCAAGGAGAAAGAGAGGAACGAGGCACACAAGCAGCTCATGGAGAAAGAAGAAGAAATAGCTGCTTTACGAAAACAAATTGCAGTGAGGGAAGCTTCTGTAGCACCAAGTGAAGAAGAGATCAACGCCAAGGTGAATGAGCGGACAATGATGATGAAACTCGAATTGGAGAGGAAGTTGGAAGAAGGTAAGAAGGCTGCTGAGAAATGTTTCGAGATGGAGAAGAGGAGGATGGAAGAGAAGATATTGGAGCAGCAACAGGAAGTCAAAATGCTGAGGAGACAACTGCAAGAGATCGAACGGGAAAAGGCAAGTCTTCCTCTAGAGAAGACTGCTGCAAAAGATGTGGATGATTGTTGTCGCAGCAGTTTCACAAGTAGGCTGTTGGGGGCTTGTGGGGATGATGAGGCAGGGATGGTGAAGTCTATGGACCTCGACATGGGTGATCAGGAAGTATTTGTTCGCGAGGTGAAGTTTGTAGACACAGCAGCTGCAAACATTGGCAGCAGTCCTTACTTTCTCCAACCTCAGACCGATGTATTCGGAACAAACTATGGAGATAAGTTCAATCTCACTACTGTATTTGAGGAGGAAGAAGTGGAAGAAGAGGAAGAAGAGGATGAACAGGAACAGAAGGTGGAAGAAGAAGTGGAAAAGAAGGTTATAGAAGAAGTGGAGACATCAGAGGCTAGCAGGAGAGTAAGAATTCAAAATATTTTTACTCTCTGCGGGAACCAAAGGGAGCTTACAGCAGCAGTTCCTCCTCCCAGCGGATTTGGGGTTGATTGTGACAAGGAGAACAACCCTAAACTCCTCCCGATGGAGAACATAATGCCACTGCCACTCACACCAGGAGGCTTGTCAAAACAGCAGAAGCAAGGTGGTGATGCCTTTTCACCTGAACTTGGACATCTTAGTTCTACTCCTTTCATCACTCAGAGAAAGGTTCTAAACTAGTCATCCTTGTGGGTTTTCCTTATTTTCCGTCCAAGTTTCTTGAGTACATTACATGTATTCCCCATGTCTACTGTATGCGCGTGTAATTGTTGTACTTTTGTGGAAATGCTTTGTAAGAGCCCCAATGGAGACTCCATCCATTGCTAACCTCTTTCTTCATTCTTTACCTGTTTTTTTATGCATGACATGGAAATATCAAAACTTAAGATTCCACTCCACCAGCCATTCTCAATAGGTTTCAGAGAGTACATAAAGATTGAAACTTTTTTCTCTGGGGTGAAGAACAGCAGTGCAGTACAGATTGAATGATTTCATTTCATCTCTGAAAGAAGGGGTTTACTGGAAAATAAAGTAAACCACTCAATTCCTCTGCCCTTCTCCAAAACTCCTTTTCACTTTACAAATGTAATATAATATACCTTTTCAAATTGATACAGAGAGCTCTCTAGCTATGGCGATTGTGAGATATAGATGTAGTAAAATTAAGATGAAGAAAAATTCAACGAAACTTTTGAACAGAAACAAAAAAATATATATAAAATACACAATTTGTAGGGAAACAAAGACTTTCGATTTGGGGTTGATTAGATTACTCTGCAAAAAGCACAGAGCTTTTTTTTCTTCCTTTTTTCCAATCTCTAAAACAAATTAAACCACCGAGTTTATAGTTATTCTTTCTGAGTTATCATCTCTTCACTCACCGTTCCTCTTGGTAAGCATCCAAAACTGAAGTTAGATGGCCGGCGGTGGTGCTTCTGTTGGAGCCTCCATCGGCCGTGGGAGGAAGCCCGTCGGCGGGAGCGGAATTATCCGGCTGCTCCTTTGACTTGGCTCTCGATTTCCTAGTGCGAGAATGCTTCGGGATGGATGGCTGGTCAACACTGGGAGGGGATTCGTCGCCCTGATTGGCTGACGACGAAGATGATTTCTTGCTCTTCCTCGCTTTCACGCTGCCTCCAGTCGACGTCTCCCTGGCTGGGGATCCCATCGCCATGTTGTTGGAAGAGCGGTGGCGCCTCGACTTCTTCTCGCCGTCGCCGGCTTTTGGTGAACCCACCGGCGAACCGGCTGCACTGCTGGCATTGGATCCTCGTCTCGTGTGCTTTGGCGCGTCGCTGGATGAGCGCCTTGACCTGTGCTTCCTGTGGGTGGACCCACCAGCTGGGTCCCAGAAAGTAGCTCAAAAAAATACCGTTATTAAGGAGCAATATGTAATTTTTCTAATTTATTAGGGACTAATATGCAATTTGTAATAAAATGAAATAGAACCTTCAGATTGTGCTTTTGTTGGGGAAGCAATGCTCTTGAGATCATCTGTAGGATTCAAAGGGCCACTCATCGTCGTCTCTGGGGTAGATTTGAACTCATTCATCTGCAACATTATACTCATAAATGTGAGTCTTTACTATCACATTTTGCACCAAGTAATCCAACAAGACATACCCAACTAGGGGTGGTGGAAGAAGGGCCGTCAGATCCGATATGTGCAACATGTTTTACATCGGTAGGAAACCCAATCTCGATGTCTTGTTCTTTCTCATCTGCTACAACAGGAATCACTTCTTTGAAATTTATCATCATCGAAGAAAGTAGTGTAAACATTTTAACGTTTAAGGGGACTTACTAAAAATATTATGCGATACGGAATACTTAAGCCCTTTAAGAAGACCTTTCACTTTTGTCGTCATTTTACGCTAGCTTAATCGAATGAAAACACTTAAAAACAACCAAAAACAAAATAAAACATATATGATTATAATACAATTTGTCGTCCGAGCGTTAATAAGAAGAAGAAAGAAACCAAGAGAACATCATTTCATGGTTCTATAGAGGAGTTTGGTTGGATTTAGATGCCAACATTTCCTCTATAGAAAAGAAAATGAAACTCGATGATCGATGAATAAGTTTGGATCTCTTTCCCACTTTATGATGATGGATGGTCTATGGAGTTTTTAGGTAATGAACTCGGACAAATCTTGATTGTTGAAGGCCATGAACAACAACAACAACAATCAAGAAGAGAAAGAGGGAGATTAATTAGTGAGTGGTTTGGATTGAAAATGAAGGACAAAAAAAAATCTCGAAATGTTGGGAAAAGGCTAACACATGATTATTTTTGTTGCACAATGCATTGTCTTCCAATCTAAACTCTCCTCCATATCCTCCCACCAATAGACTTCCTATTTTTCAGCCACATCCATCATATTTTACCACTTTACTAATAAAAGCCATCTTTTCTTTTCTTTTATTTTTGTTTTTTATCTTGCCCTTTGATTTCATTTTCTCTCATTTACAAAATTTTTATAGAGTTATTTATGATTATATATGACTATATACTAGGTTAGTAACTGGCCCGTTCGTTGGTTTTTATTTCATTGATATATGTGTAAAATTATCTAAAACATAAATATTTAGCGGTAACGATTATTTAGTTTTCGAGGTTTAGGTGGACCCGATTTAAATAGTTTGGTCATAAAGAGAATGTCGATTCAAGAATCATATGTGTATGGGAGTTTACATGCATACGTCTGGACGTGTATGTGACTGGTGCATATAGTATAGAGAACATATGCATAGGTGTATAGATACACATATGCACACATACACATGGACACTTCATATTTGTGTTAGATTGGTTTGAGAACTCACATGAACCTTCAATAGAACTTGGTATAAGGGTATGTCCATGCGTATCATATATGCCCTTGAAGAGTTTCTACGGGGTCATTTGGATGCCGGAATTCGGAAATTGGGGCCTAAATCCCACTCCTCAAACTCCACGTCGGGCACCAAATGAAGAAGATTCAGAATGCTCAGACTCGTCACAAAAGAAAAGACAGCCACGAAAAAAAGTATATATAAATTAAAGACGGCAGTATCCAGTATGACCCTCCTCACATCGTATAACAGTCAAGTAAAGGGCATTCCCGCAGAGATGCAACTAAAATGATATGAAAACAAACTGGTGATGCAGAGTCTAGTTTCAGAATAAAAGCATCCAACTTGAACATTCTATCACAAGAGGAGGGTGGAAAAGGCAAATGGTAGACGTACATTATGCCACTCATGCTTCACCATTATCCGATTTCTGCTTTCCCAGCAAATTCTAGGAAGCTTTCAGGTCATCCATGCCAACACTAGCCTGCATCCAAATCAAATTTATCATTTTCGGATTTAGTTAATCATGCGTAGTTTCCAGTGGGTGATGGATTTGCGAAATCGGTTCCATTGTTATTTATTAGCAGCGAAGATACCAGTGTTGGACACGAGGAAGATGTTACAGAGACGGGAGAAAATCGTACCAGGAACTTGTGATTCTCTGCAAGGAACGGAGAAAAGGTGGAACAGAACTTTTCAATGTCAGCATTAATGTCCCCTGTCCCAGAAACCACTTCCATGAACTTCTTTCTGTCAGGACCAAGCTTCATTGCAACCTGTGAGTTAAAGGTATTCATACACATCAGTCTAAGTAGGTGAAGTAAGTTCACAATCTCATATGTAATGAAAGCTAATAGAGTTCAACAGAACAATATGAACTCTAAAGATGCAACAAAAAGGATACCACCGATTCTCTGAACAAGCAATTGAAGAAAAGTGGATTTCGATTTCACAGCTTACGTGGACCACCCAAACCATAGAGCAGTGAAGGATATGGCGCAAATGTGATAAACTAAGCACAAATGATCGAATAAATCAAGGGTAGTCAGAACGTTACGGTGAAACTTGAACTAGCAAGCCAGCCATGGAACTTTTTCAGGGTCTTGCAGTATGAATCTGTACATGCTTGGCTCATTGTCCAATCTTGATGTGTCAGTAAATTGCGGAACAGTTCCACCAGGAAATCCATAGCTCTGAGGAGATCATAAAAAACTGAGAGAAGTAAGAACTTGGAGAAAGTTTTTTTTAATGCACAATATATGCAACAAACCAGTAGATAACCAACCAACTGGATTCAGATTATTGAATGTAGTCAAGATGGCTTCAAACTCCAAGTGATCAGATAAAAAATGAGAGTGCAGTGACCATAAAGTTATAAATGGCGACGTTATATACCTGGTTAACCAAAGCAGACCATTAGTACAGCTAGATGATCCTTTTGCCGTTTTTGCTTGAACCTCCTCTTGAATCATAGTGTAAAGGAGCTTGTATTTTGTAGGATCAGTAGAATATTTGGTTTCCAATCTCTACAAAAAGAACAGACAACAATTGCGTTTTAAGTAATCCCACGAAGTCAAGATACACTCAGCAGCACACAAATTTTCCGATCTTTGTAAAACCATATATGATTACGAAGTTGTAAATCAGCGAGCAATCGTATGAATGCGGAAAAACCAAACCTCATCGAGAATCATCGGAAGATCTCATCTTTTCAATCTTCCCAGAGCACAGAACAACAGCATGCCATTAGGTAATCAAAGGATCTTACCGTTATATTGCCGCCAATATCAGATTTCACAATGGCCAAAGCAGCTCCAAACTTATCTGGCAATTAAAAGCAACACCAGTAATTACAAAAAGGCCAACTATGGAACTACAAAAACAATCAACATCTTTAGCAAGATCAAGGACAGAGTTTGCAGCTTCTCTATCCGGACAGTTAAGAAACATTCACTAACCGATCACGGGAAGGATCAATTTGCAGACATCGAGGAAAGGCTTGGTGAGCATTTCCCCTTGCTCGCATTTGACATGCTTCATCCCTTCCAGTGAGGGAGCGAAAATAGTTCCTTCTCCGGCCATCTCACTAACCCTGCATTTGGGATCAACGTCATCCGCTCAACAAAATTGCCCTCCGGATCAGATCTGCCACAGATCACGAGACGGGAGAGAGCGATTCGTACCTGGATCAGCTGGAGATCAAGTTGTAAGACGAAAAACGAGGGAAGGAGGTGTTTGATTCGATTCAAGTGGGAATGTAAGGGTTTAGAGAGAATGGGAGGTGGGACGAAAAAGAAGGAGAGGGGGGGGGGGGGGGGGGGGGGAATCAGAATCAGATTCGATTCTGCTGTATTTCAACTTCTCAGGTAATTTCTTGCTTCCGTTTGTCGGTTGCTTAGATAGTAGTGGTTGGCACGATACCTCAAGGTCACAGTTCACAGACAGAGTGGGGAAATTGGAGAAGAAGGAGACGTGGGGTGAAGTTATGAATGATTGTGCGTTACACTGGGAATTATTAAAGTTGTTGGATTACCCAGAGCATGCGTGTCAGCCGGCGGAACCGTTCGATTGAAATTGGCTGTGGTGCGATTTGGGGAAAGGGGCGGCTCAGAAATCAGAACAATAATATGTCGTTTTTTTACGGATGACGATCGTCGTCAGCAAATTCTACCTGGTTTAATCTTTTTATCTGATCGAGAGTTACGATAGGGTTGTTCACTCTCATCTTTATTTATTTACCCTTCTCTCATGAAGAGATTGAGTCAAATTGTTATGGGTTGCAACAAGAGAGTTGGACTGCTGGAGAACATGGCAAATTGTTAGTACTACTCGTAATTTTACGGTTTTATCGAATTTGCTTCCGATTTCACCAAATTTCAATTTTACTGAAATCTGGATCGCAGACTTGCTTGCAAAGAGTAAACAGCAGAAATAGAGAGTCGATACTCGATACCTTCTAGCCCAAAAGAAGCCTAGTCATTTCCAATCATGCGCTAGAAAGCCCATTCCAACATAATAACCCAACGTTGTGCCCATTTATTTCATATCGGGCACAAACCCGAGTTTGGGTCCAAAGTAGAATAAAGTGGGCAGAGTCCACACTGACCACTGTAGTGTCTTCCCAACCAGAACCTCCTATAAGAGCCTCCTATCCTCCCATTAAACCCTAATTTGCTCAAGTTCTGTTCCTCTCGTCTTTCTGCCGGCAGTCGTCACTTCTTCGCAGGCACACACCTCGCCGGAGCTGAAGATGGTATGTTTCTCGCTCATGGTTTCTCTTTATTTCTTTGTATATTCTTTTCCGGCGATAGTCTTATGGAGATCATTTTGTGGCAGGGTTTCAAAAGATACGTCGAGATCGGACGCGTTGCTCTGATCAACTACGGGAAGGACTACGGAAAGCTCGTTGTCATTGTCGATGTCGTCGACCAAAATCGGGTGAGTTGTTCAATCCATATGCAGCTTTCTCTCTGCTAGTCGTAATCCCTTTGCCTTTCTTAGTAGAACCATTTTGAATCTCGTAGCTGGACGTGTTTGTTGGAATCACTGAAAATTGCTTTGTCCGTAGGGTTCAATTTCTTGGTATATTGATTTGAGAGTAGTTGTTAGAAGTTAGAGCTGTTCAGCTTATGTTATGACTCTTATGATGGATATCCTCGACATTGTTCGGTTCCATGTTTGTACTTTGTATTAGTTCTTGTACAAGCAACCCTTTTTATCTTGGAATTGCTGTAAAAATGAAATTTAAGCATTTGAATCCCTTTTGATATGAAAATTGTTCTGGCTGCAAAATGATATTTTTTGCGATTGAATCCTGCAGGCTCTAGTTGATTCACCTGATATGGTTAGGAGCCAAATCAACTTCAAGAGGCTTACTCTCACCGACATCAAGATTGAGATTAACAGAGTTCCCAGGAAGAAGACTCTTATCGAAGCCATGGAGAAGGCTGGTGGGTTAATTACTGGGTTCTTATATTCACAACTTTTGATATGTTTTTGTATGTGAGTTCTTTTAATGGCGAATGTGGTGATTTTTGAGGATGACAGATGTTAAAGGAAAGTGGGAGAACAGCTCTTGGGGCCGCAAGTTGATCGTTAAGCAGAGGAGGGCTGCTCTCACCGACTTCGACAGGTTCAAGGTTATGTTGGCAAAGATCAAGGTCAGTATCAGATTCCATTTACTTGAGTTTGTTGTATACATGATGCTTTCTTTGATTGGGCTGAAAAGCACGTGGAGCTTAATTTGTTATGGAAATGTGTCATATGCAGAGAGGAGGATTGATCAAGCAAGAGCTTGCCAAGCTGAAGAAGACTGCTGCTTAGGACCGACCCATTTCGTCAAATTTTGTTGTTGGTAAACTGCAACCTGTTACGAAGGGAGAGTTTATTTGGTTTTGTTTTCACAGATACATTGCCTATTTGGAAGGAAATTTTCTTAATGTGATGACCGTTTCTGTAGAAGCTAAGAATGCAATATGGTTTTGGTTGTGTGTTAAAGATTACTAGTACTGTTTGTTCTCTTGTTCTATTGAACCCTCGAATCTGCACCTTGTTGCTCTATGAAGGGGCTCAAATTTATCATTTTCAGGTGACTTCGTTTACAGAGTACTAAAGTGAGTAAAACTATGCGTGGGTATTAGTATGGTTTGGCTTGTCCATTGGGTAAGTTCTTGAAATCGAAAGAAAGTCATTGGCTCAAGAGGATATAAACATAGCAGAAGCCATGGTTAGTCTTGTTCTAGTTCTGTAGAAACTGGACGTTCTCGTCAAGCTTTTGTGGGTATTAATACACTCCTGGTGTGTTTGTGGCGTTCTCTTCTAGTCAGTAGTCATTAAACTGCTTTCGTGTTCTCTTCTAGCTGGCAGTCGTTAGTCTTGTTCTTGCGACGTTTTCCTCATTGCGGTCGTTGTAGGAAAACAGCCATGAACTACCAAGCAAGCTTAGCCATCTCCCAAACACCAGAATCAACACTCCAAACTAAATCACTGCACACTTTTTAAACCTCTTTAATAACAGATCTGGGTAGAAGAAAACAGCCATCCAGAAATTGGCTCATTGTTGCATTGACAGTCTAAATTGAATTGGCTGAGTTTGATGAAGAACATTGTAACTGGCTTTCAGTCTCTATTTACAGATAGAACTGTATTCAGTATTTGTCGTACTAAGAGAAACATGTTTCCTTTCTCGTATTATGATTAATGAGCTCAGTGGAAGTTACATTACAATCACAGCTATCTCCCTGGCCTTAAACCGCGTTCAAACTCGAGTGGACTCTGAGTCATTAACTATCATAGACGAGCTAAGTTTGAGTATAATTCGGATTCCGTTAATTAATAACGATAAAAACCATTAATGAGTTAAGCTCAAAAATAAATTTCATCGAATCCTTTTTGTTTCATTTAAATTAGTTACATCTAAATCAGGCATTATACTATTACTTATATTTCATTAGTCCAATCATAAATTGTATAAGATTTATACTCCATATTTTAGGGGTTTGAGAAAAAAAAATATTATACTATCGAGCCTACTAATGAAGCATATAATTGAGCAAATGTTCCAATTGACTCTTAAACTAGTGCCCGATACGACTAACGGACTTATCAAATCAAATATACGCCGATTTAGATCTGTTCATTTAAAATCAAGCTGAATAGCCAAAGAGCTTTTCTGAAACCGATGCCAGGTTCTTCTCGTTAGTCCTTATGCGTAAGTAACTAACAAAATCTTATGGAAGAACCATCCACTTTGAGTCTTTGACCATTTCTTCCCAATTCAGTCAAGAAGCCACCTAAAAACGTCAACCACTTTTCACTTGTCAATAAACACAAAAAATGGGAAATAATAAGCGGATTACTATTTCACGTTTTAGGTATTGAATAAAATGATGCTCTAAACTTCGTAAAGATGATACTGTTTTTGGCCTTTTACCCGTTTCGGCCGGCACTAGGGTTCGGCCTTTCACCCGTTCCGGCTGACACATGCGCCGGCTGGCCGGTCGTTCCGGCCGACACTAAAGCCAACCCGAATGACCGGCAGGCCGGCTCCTTGGGCCAACCGAAACAAATAGTCGGTCAGGACCTAATGCTGGCGAAACGGGTAAAAGGCCAAAGACAATATCATCTTAACATAAAATTTCGTATAATCCTTTATAATTACTTAATACACAATTTCCTAACAAAATCAATTATTAGCAGTCGCATTATCAGATTATATTATGAAACTATGTTATTATGTTCTCATATTATGGATTATGTTGTTAGTTTCTATGTTATGTACATGATTATACGAAATTTTATGTTAAATTGTTGGATTATGGTCTATTATCATTCAATTAATATCGCGAAAATTAAAAAAAAAACTAAGGGGCCAGCATTAGGGTCCAGTCGGACAACCGTTTTGGCCAGCATTAGGTCTCGACCGATCACCTGTTTTGGCTGGCTCGGCCTGTCGTTCGAGCTGGCTTTAGTATCGGCCGAAACGACCGGCCGGCTCCTTGGGCCATCTCACTTTAGATTGTGTAAATAGGTGGCCGGTCAGGCCCTAGTACTGGCCGAAACGGGTGTCCAGCCAACCCTTAGGTTTTTTTTTCAATTTTTTTAGAGTTAATAACGTAATTTACACAATCTAAAGTGTTGTTTAATTTGAAAATTAAAGCGTCATTAAAAAATTCAGAATAACAATACACGGAAAGGTTGTGAGTTGTTTGTGACTGTTACATCCATGGAGTGCGTTTTCTCCCCAATTTTGAATCATTAATCACTCCATTAACCTCCCCCAACCAAGTTAATAAATATCCCAAACAACCCCTTAATGAAAATAAAACGGCAATTTGGTTTTGACTTCAAACGGCCTTGTTCCGAAATCTCGAGAAAGGGGAAAAAGCAGAACAGAAGAGTAAAAAATTATACAGGAAAAAAACTGTATCTTTTTTCTCTCTTTTGCAGCCTATTAGCCTAATAACCAAATACACTCTACCCTCCTCACTCTTATCATCGTTTATACGTTTCCCATTTGATATATTGTTTGCAAAGCACCAAGTTGGGTTCTTCTGTTGAGGAAAAAGGGCTACTTTTAAGGATCTTGTTTCCAGGAGGGAACTGAGTCTCTCAACACATGGGACTGAAGGATCTCCATCTCAAGCTAAAGGTCTGCCCTTTTTCTTTATAAGGGTTTTTTCAATCTTCCTATTGCATGGTATGATCACATTTCTGTTTGGTTTCTGGACTAATGGGGAAATACTACTCTTTAACCTTGTTTTTTGAGAACTGAATTGCTGGATGGCTAGTAATAAGATGTTTGCTGTTGTTGCTGCTGCTGCTGATGATGATGATAGGGATTCCGGCTCAGGTGGTTGCTCGTAAGGAAAGGTAAGAAAAGAAGGGAGATTGGGTCACGGCAGAAGCCTTCATGGCTAAGACCAGTCTCCCATGGCTATCATGTTGTTGAAGACCAGCCTTTCAGAAACACAATGGAAGCTTCTCCTGCTCCTGCTGCTGTTTCTGACTGTGATTCTGTAGTTGTCCAGAGAGAGCGTGTAGAAGAGATCGACTTGTGGTACTTTGGACTCTCTGATTCTCAAATTGGAGACCGGATCACTAAGCATTTGCAATCCCATCTCTTTGATAGGCACAAAAAAGAGGTTAAAACATCTATCTTGTGAAAGGTTTCTTCTTTCAAGTTTGGTTCTTTACCTCTGGCATGTATATGTTTGCAGTCTCAGGTGAGGAGGAAGAGTAGAGAGGCACTCAGAAAAGCATATCTTGGTGCAAGAGCCAAAATCAGAGAGGGGCTCAACAAGTCAGATGAGGTTCTGAGAATTGGTTCAGCATCAGCCATGGTGATCAATGCAGAAAAGCTTCTTGTTGCCAGTATGGGTAACTATAGAGCTGTAGTTTGCAGAGATGGGGTGGCTTATGACTCCAGCGATAAGCATGGAACGAAATGGGCTCATCGGCTTTTCTCAGGTATTGAGCTAATTACCCTCCAGTTTCACGGCTTTCCTGTAGTTAAAAAAGTCATTACTTTCAGTTAGCTCAAAACGTGCTCTGTGCTAAAAGTTGGCTTACCAGGATGGAAGAGTGCATCCGGCCACAAGCAAGCCAAGGGCTCCGAATTCGTAATCAGAGTCGAAAAGATCGGCTCCGATACTGAGTTTGTAATCATAGCAAGCAATGGCATTTGGGAGGTAAAGTAATCAGACGATGAAACTTAAAAATGTTCCTTCAGAACTATACTGATGATGGTGGTGTACAGGTGATGAAGAAACAGGAAGCAGCGAGTCTGATTAGGCATATGGAGAATCCCCAAGAAGCTGCTGAATGTTTAACAATGGAGGCCTTGACCAGGATGAGCCGAGGCAACATTTCTTGCATAGTCATTCGCTTTGACTAGTTAGCAGTCCTGGTGATTTGAGGCTGATTTGTGCTTGTGATTGAAACATTTAGAAGATTTTCTGCTAAATGCAGCTAAAGTTTATAAATTTGACTTTGTTTCAGTTTGGGGACTGTTGAAGTTGCGCCCAGGTAGAAAACTGTATATACAAATTGGATTTTCATGGCTTCCCATATTTGGTACATTTAACTGCAAATAAAGTGTAATTGAGCACGGCAGGTAGATGGTTCATTCACTTTTCTCCTCACTAAAGTAATGGAACAAGAGTACACAAAATATTCACAGCTCAACACCCACCACATCAAGGGTGAGCTCAGAGTAAGCAGACCATGTGGCTTTTCTAACCTCATCATCATCGTCAGCCCATGTTTCTCACGCTGTTAACTTCTTTTCACTAGTCTTGCTCCGAAAGGGTGACAACAGCGAGAAATGTCGAGAAGCTGCAAAGAAATATGATTTCAGTGGGATAGATATGGAGAATATCTGATTAACCAATGAATGATGAGTCAGATAAAGCTTACATTTCTGAGGTGTAGTTGCAGCAGTAGGGGTTTCATCTTGAGAGATGAGATTCTTCAGAGTAAAAGCTGACAATGATCCGCAGACAGACTGTCATTAATTATAAGGGCAAATAACACCATATGTCAGTGGGAATTTTGTTTTTATTTTTTTACCTTCGTTAGAGGTGGTAGTGTTTGCAACACCTTCATTTCCCTCAAAACTCTTGACGCTCGTAGTATCCACTTCAGAGTTGCGGTCATTTGTTGCATGACTTTTCCTTCCAAACTTTAGCAGCCGTCTAAACCCCTTTGACGATTCTTTCGTTTCAGACTTGTCAGCAACTTCAGGGATCTTCTCTAATTTCAGGCTCGAAGAATCTGACACGCGAACTTTCATTGTGTCAGTACCAATCGTTGCTGTTGTTGGCAGTACATTCGTCGGAGGTGCTTTCCCATACTCCGAGTTCCTAGTGCATGGATCTTCAAGAGATGAGTTCCTGGCAAATGGAGGCTGGTATGGTTTTTCAGCAATGCTGCTGCTCGAACCCTTCGGTAATTCCTTTACTGCCACCGTTGCAGCCTGCGACATAACATAACAGCGGAATGCACCATATATAGATAAAATAATTCTGACATACTATCAATTTTAATATGGACTGAAAGTCAGTAACAGAACATCAGTGTCAACAAACCTGAACTAGTCTAGGTTCTTCTGCTACAATATCAGGCTTCACCACTGTGTTATGCAGATTGGGGTTCGAATCTTGTACTCTGATACTTTCTTCTAAGGCGTGTGATGTGGGAACAGAAGACGTCTCACAGTCAGGTATTACAACAATCTTCTCCAATTCAGAACTTTCAGAACTCACCAGAGGCTTGGACCCATTTTCGACAACATCAGATGCTTTTGGGGTTCTTGTTTTCAGCTCTGGAAGCGATGCAGCTTTGCTTTTATCATAGTTTACAATCGCTGATATCTTCTTTGTTTCAGGCCCATTTGATAGTTTCCGTTTCGATGGTGGCGGGGTACTCTTTGCTTTAACAGCAGATGGTGTCTGTTCAACTTTCCGTGGCTTCGTTGTAGCGACACGAAGGTTGCTGCCGCTTATTACTTTGGGCTCAGATAATCTTCTGATACGTGCCATGGATGCTTTTGTATCAGCGGTTATAGGACCATCCTCCACCTTCGACCCGGACAATGATGACACTGATCTGGTCAGTCTATTTCCAGCAGATGATGAGCTTCCAGTACTCAACTTGCTTGACTTGGAGGCTTTGACAGAAGGACCAGTTCCTGCAGGAACAACTTTTATGGATGATCTTTGTAGAGGAGATGATGGTCCAGGCTCCGAATCACTAAACTTAGACCCCTTGTGAGAAATTGGTGAAAGTTTTGTAGGCAATGATTTCCTGGTTTGCTGAGGGGTTGACGGAGCAGGAATCGAAGTCCCCCTTGAGGAAATTCTCTTTTGCCTTTGTTGCTTCAAAGATGCAAGTCGTTTCATTTCTTCTTCTTCCCTCTCCTTCTTCATTTTCTGGAGATCGGCTTTGAAGCTTCTTAGCTTTTCAGCTCGTGCCTTAGCTTCATCTAATGGACTCAACTTCGAAGGTTTTCCCTTTCTGATTGGTCCCGCTGTCTTTTTCTTGTCTGAAGAATCCGGTGTGCGTTTCGATCTTGTGCCTGGCTTTGGATCATTCTCTACCTTTTTACCTTTCTTAATACCATTAGCAGAAATATGAGTTTCCATATCATAATCTAAAGCAGGATCATAACCAACAGACCCTCTTTCCATCTCACGTTCAGGCATCAAAGTTAAATCATCTGGCTCATATTTGATAATGGCTCCAGTCACTTCTGGCCTAGCTGATGACAACTCAGAATCCATATTAATAGTATTGTTTCCACGTGTTTCACCTTCATATTGCAAAGGTGACCTTAATGGAACAATGCGAGAGCCATCATCCATGTACTGTGGTGACTTCCTATCCAAATCAGTATTTCTGTTCTCGTATTTGTTCAAAGCAAGGGCATCCGCATCATACCCAGAGTGATTTCTATGCCCATTAACTATGAAATCATCAGCTGATCCTCTACCCACCCGGGTCAAGCTGCCACTGATTCTCTGTACGTCTGCCATCTCACCATCTTGACTGTAACCATCTCGTCCACCAACGGATAAGGGATCATCTCCTCCGACAGCATTTTGTCGCCTTTTTGTACGTGTTCCCCTTTCCATTGCAAACATATCTCCCCCGTTGTCATGTTCAGCTTCATCAGCATCTTTCAGCAAATAGTTTTGAAATGCTTGCCAGTGCCCGTCATCTCCCTCCTTATTAGTAGTTGTATTTAGATGACTGTCTTCTCTTTTAGAAGATCTAGTAGATTTCTTCTGTTTGATTCTTGAATTATTCCCGGCTGGGGAATATCCATCTTGCTCTTCGTCATCAGAACCAGAAGCAGATTGGGATTCGTTGTCTGAGACGTCCTGATTGGAAGTGATGTAGTTAATGTTACGTATGACAACCTTTCCAGACCTCTTTTTTCTACCAGAAGATCTACCGCCTTTTCCGGAAGTGTCATTGTCCAATTCTGCATCATCTTGGGATCTAGTCCTGGCAGCATCAACATCCCAAGCTTCAGTATCCTCGCAATCCATGGAATGTCGCCTACGTCTCACTCGCTGACCACTGTTCACTCTGTTATCTTCTCCTGGAAGATACGGTTGCTGAACAAAAGGGGTCCCGGGATAGTTCTGGTAATAAGGGATGCCTTGCATGGGAATTCCCTGAACAACAGGCAATGTACCGGGAGGAGAATTGATAGGCCAAGAAGAGAACATTGGATGTGGCATCTGGCCCTGGAAATATCCTTGGTGACCTTGCATTGGTGACTGATCCATGCCAGGATTTTCATCTGGAAAACCAATTGACAATGAAACATCATTTTGCAGGACTAAAGTTGGGGTGCTACTAGAGTAACATTTTTATCTCGAGATTTTTTTATAATGTTTGAAGCTTATACCCGAACCATGTGATTTCCCATTGTTGTCAGAACTTTCAGGCCATTGCTTGTTGGCTCCATTTGCAAGAATAATGCCAGATGAATTAACCAAGGAGAATTCTGCCTGGCTATTCATTGCTTCAGCTGCTTCAATTTCGACCCATTGGCCACTTTCATGCTTCCTTTTCCACAAATCCTTGAATTTCAAACATGCATCCCTGTCAAACATCACCTAGTAAGTAGCTCGTCATTGTTTAGACTGTAAAGGACTTCCGTTACGGTAGAAGAGATTATGCTTGCCTCATTCGAGAAGCTCCAAAGCTTTCAGCAAAGGACATTAAAGGCGCCATTTGATCAACATCAAAACCTGCTGCTACTGCACGGGCAAATGCCATCCCTTGCTCTTTCTGTAACACAGTTCTACGTGTCTCCAGAACTTTCTTAAGCTGGAGTCTGACAACGCAAATATGGACATCACGTATTAGACCACAACACCACAGGAATCCAAGAGTCAGAGCAATCACAAAAATTACATTCATTACAGAAGTGACTTAATGATTTACTCATTCTCGCAAAAGAGAAGTTATAAAACAGAAATTAATCTTGTGTAACAGTAATACTGATTGTTACAGGCCTAACCTTATATTTTTATTTTTCTTATAAGCTATCAGAAGAGCCAGACAGCTTATTATCAACTTCTTGTAGCTAATGGACAGTAAACCAAGAAACATACCTTGACTCTGCTGGCGTCTCATTTGCTTCAGGTGGATGTGCATCAGGCTGATACAAGAAAAGAAATTAATTTAAGGAATCAATAAAATCAAACATGACGAGGTTAATCTGTGGCACTTACTTGATAAAGTACAATAGCTTTTTCTTCACTGGAATCCAGTAAAGGCTTGCTACCTGCCGCCAAATGTGGTATACAAATATGATTTCAAAGCAAAAATAGAAGCTACTTATTAATGTGTCAGCTCCTTTTAAAGAATAACCATCACATTCGAGCTCGGAAGCTAACTTCAACAAAACGTGGTAAGCGGAATAAGAAGCAAGGAACATGAAAAGGACAGGAAACAGTAGGTGGTTTTTTTAAAAAGAAATAGTGTGTAGTTTCCCAAAAGAACATGGTGTTGAACAGTGTCCATCTGCCATTTACAGGAAAATGAGAACCTGGATCGCAAGATATCTTTTAAATGGTACCTTCATTTCGTTCCAAAGGTTTTGGGTGGTGATCTTCAACCTGCAAAATGAGGTTCTAAAATGGTGAAACCTCATACCATGACTTATCTCGTAAGTTTTCGAGTTCATTACAGATTCGAAGTTACCATGCTATTGCCAAGGTCACTGCTGCTTTGTGTAGCAATTGCCTCTTCCATCTGTAGAATCTCTGATTCTAAAGTATAAACACGTTCCAATATCTCCGGGGTGCTAACAAATCGTACAAACCTGGAGATATGCAAATAGGGGAAGCACATAAAGTAACAGTCTCGTTCAAATGAATAACAAACAAAAGTCATTCGATGCTTAACAACAGTGACAGGGACCTTAACAAAGAAAAAGGAAAACAAACCTTTCAATAGTTTCCTTTGTAAACCATGTAGCATCACTTCCATTCTCGGGCACAAGACTAATAGAGTAACCACCCTTGTCCATTTGTTCTTGGGCAGCCTTCAAATGTGCAAGAAATGGGGTCACCAGCCCAGTAGCTATCTTTTCCGTCTTCCCATTGGCATTTATAACCAAGTCACACCTGTTACCAAGCACCATAATAATTAGTAATCCATCACAACACACAAAAATTGAAGAAGTGAAGGAATCCATAAACAATGGCAGAGAGATGGGAATCCACCACAAGCACTATGACCGCCTATTCAATTGAAAACGAACTCAGAAAATCCTCCAAATTCAACAGTCAAAGCCTGGAGCTATACACTTGAAACAAAATTGAAGAAAGATTTTGAAACACAAAAGAATCTCGCTATCTTGTGCAATGTCGTGCTTAGATTAGCTTAAAGCCTGAAACTCAGATTCTTTCTTAATCACAAAGCTGAACTGCTTCTTCAAGAGCACAAAAAAGGAAATGACCAAACTTTGTGTCTGAACTCTCAATCTCAGAAAGCCTAGACCTTTACAAGCAACATCAACAAAAAAAGGGGACAAAAAGAAAGGTGGGAGGTTTGGAGAATGAATGACCTTGTTCGAGTAGGTGTAAGCTGAAAAACAGCAGAGTGAAGTCTAGTTGAAGACCTCATTTCCCCCTTTTACCACCAAATATCTGATCTTTATTCTCAGACTGAGATCAATGCAAAAGAAAGCCAAGTAAGAAGGAAGAAGCTTTGCGGCGATGTTTCTTTCAACTACCCATTGAACTGCTGCTGATTCATATAGCTTTTACCTTCAACAAAAGGAACTGAAGAAGAAAGAAAGAAAGAAAAAGAGCGATGGAAGCTTGAGATAAAATGTGAGCAAAAGAGTAACGGAAGGCAAGTTCAGAAGGGAAAGACGGAAAAAGCCATTATTGCCACTGCAGAAGGAAAGAGGGAGAAAAGTGGGGAAGTGATGAAGGAGTGGAGGAAAGTCTTTGGATACCAACCGGCTGAGGTGAGTGGGTGTGCTTTTTGTACGTTTGTTTGCTGTTAATTCATTATTATTTACACTAGAGAACTAAGTACAGACACAAAAAAAAAAAGCAATTAATTTAATTAACAGGAGGAGAGGGGGATCTTAATCTTACGATACTCATCCAATTGTTGGAAATACAGGGCAGGAAAAGCGACTGTGTTCGGTGTTTACTGTTTAGCCGGAAGGAATTGGCATTGCTCATTAAGACAATTTACCAGTTCGTCCCTGTGAGCTACGTTGGAGGACAGCTTCGGTCTACACAGCGGTGGAGATGTGATGATAAATAATAATGTTTCTTATTGGGACTTGGAAGGTCAGACAAGGGCGTCCAGGATGTTTCTCATATGGTTTTACCAAAATATCCTCAAAGATTCCGAATGTTACCGTTGAATGTTATGATTATTTTATTTAGATCCATTTAAGTTGTGTGTTCTACTCATCTGCTCTTTCCCGTTAGCTTTGACTTGGATTTGCCGTTCTTTACCTGAACTTTTTTGGGCTAGTTTATGTCATTTTTTCCGCAATGTTAAAGCCTGAACTATAATCACCGTTTAATAGGATTTCGTGTATTTTAATATCATAAGAATAATAATAATTTTATGTATCATAACTTTGATACTTGTTTATAATTATTTATGTTTCAATTGATTTATTTAGATTATTAGTAGTAAAGTAAGAGAAACTATTAATTAATTTATTTATGTTGTCAATGGAGAAGTAAGAAACAAAAATCTCAAATCGATCAACGAGCCGAAACAATATCTAGTAATTCAATAAAAAATTACGTTTCGCATGATGACTTTGTGTGTCAGTTTGAGCGGGCTACGAATTGCCGTTTCGAAGCCGCCGGTGCATAGATTATTTTGGGTAAAATTATTTGCGCCTGATGGAATTGAATTTGTTTATTTTTTAGCAATCATTTTATTCTTAAAAACCAAAGGCGTTCTTTTAATTTCTTCCATTGACGTACCGTAGAGCGAGAGTCAAGGGCTACCGCCATTGTAATAGGCGTCTGCAACTTCGGTCTCTCCTATTAAACGATCCAGGCATTTCGAGTGAACGTTTGTTGCTCAAATAAAAATAAAAGAGCAGATAACCCAAGCTTAAGAGAATGGGGACCCTTTTCTTAAACCAGATGAAGAAGCAAGCTTGCTCTTTTCTTCAAGACAAGTACAAAACTGCGAGGCTGGCTCTTACCGACGTTGCCCCAATTGAATTGTACGTAAGCCACCTACATTTCTCTAATTTATTAATCCAATCAGCCTGCGCTATATTCTTTTGTCAATCATTAATTAAAACTATGCATGTTTCTTGGTGGAAGTTATAAATATATTGAAAAAATCATAATTTCTGTGAATTCTTTTTAATTAAATAATTGATAATTAACATTTATCTGTGAATTATAATTTGTGTCGGAGTAAGACAACAAACTTCTTCCCCATATGCAGGTTGACTGAGGAAGCAACAAACAATGAGCCATGGGGACCAGATGCTAAAACTATGACTAAAATCGCCGTTGCTTCTTTTGGTGTCGATGCTTATTGTAGAATCGTTGAAACTATTCACAAGAGGTAATATATGTTGTTTAACAATCATGGATATTGCTAATTTATACTAAAAAATTTTGTTGAAATAAAATGATTAAAAGTACACATGCAGGTTGGATACGGTAGATTGGAAGCAATGGAGGCAATCCTACAAAACGTTGGTACTTCTGGAGTTCCTAATGACGCATGGTCCTGAGGAACTCGCCGACGAATTCCATAACGACATCGACACCATTGAAGAGCTTGGCACTTTCCAATTCATTGACGACAAAGGGTACGCACATTTATTTATATAATACTTTGATATCTTAAAAGTATCCTTTAAACCATATTTTATTATATTTTACGTTTAAAATTAAAAAATTTTGACGCAGTACATTTGGTTTTAGAATTTAGGGCATAGACGTATAGGGTTAGGAGTTAGAAGTTAATATTTAGGGTTTGTGATTTATGCTTAAAAATTAAAGTTTGTAATACGATTTAGAGTTTGAGTTTATGATACAGTATTTAAGGGTTAAGATTTATTGTTTAGGGTGTTAGTACATCAATTCTTGTTTGTGGTTTATTGTAAGGATTTTAGGATTTAAGTTTTGAATTTTAAATCTTTGTAATGTGAGATTTATAGTATAAAGGTTACGATAACCTAGCAAAGTGTTGACCATATGTACTACAATAAAGTCTAATGTCTTATCACTCACAAATATTATCTTATGAAAAAATTTGAAAATTTTAATTGGATAGTAAAAAGGAAAAAATAGCATTTACACGTAATATGAATAAATAATAAATATACATGAATAATTGATAATTAACGTGAAAAAAATAACATTTATGCGTAAATAATTTTATTTTAGACAAAAACTTCTCTTATAATTAATTCAATAATGAATTAAATATGGTGCATGCAGATTGAACTGGGGAATGAACATGCAAAAGAGAGCCGACAACATCCTGGGCCTCCTACGTGGCGGCGAGACGGCTCTGAAAGAAGCACGCATCAAAGCTTTGAGGATCTCTAAAGAGATCCAAGGCTTCGGTAGCTCAACTCCTTCTTCCGCCGCAGCCGCCGCTTCCTCCTCTCCCACCACCACTACTGCTACTACTCCTTCCTCCGCCGTCTCCGACTGCTCCTTCACCACGGCAGGGTCCACCTTCGAAGACATCTGCCGCCTCGAAAACATCTCCCTCGCCGACGAATCAGATCAATACGACGCTGATGATCATCACGAATCATCACTAGGAGCCGATCAATGTATTACTTTTAGTAGTAATAATAATAATAATAACGATAATCAGGTGAGGCTGAGGTGGACCAAGAGTGTTGATCAATCAGCTGGCGGGACGACTACCCACCGTTGGGATGGCCACGATCCAGTTCAAGAAAAGGGTTCCCTTTTGGATGATGATGGTGATCAGGCAAAGGATCGGAAGCCGTCGTCGGATAATAATTATCAAGGGCTCGTTGGCGGTTTTTGCGCCAAGATTATGACCACTGCTGCGTCTGCTGCTGCTGCTACTGCTACTACTTCCCCCAAGAAGGATTACGGTGACGATAATAATAATAACAATAATTATAATGACAATAATAATGGTACCACTACTGGATTCAGGAGCTTTTCTGATGTTGGCAAGTTCTTGAAGAAGAGATATGATCGACAATTTTCTATAGGCTATTGATCACTTTTTTTCCTATATATATACAATTAAGATTCAATCTTATATGTATAGGGGAACATTTCAATGGATTGTAAGTCTTCCAAGAGGTTCATGATAATTGTGTACCATTACATCTACGAGTTTTGACTTTTAATTAATCTAAAAATCTATATTAAAATTTCAATTAAATTTTTTAATTTAAAGTATTTTAATACATTTTATAAAAAGGTCTTGCCACTCTTGTCTTCAGCGAGTCTCCAATAACTATTTTGCCGAATTTTTCAAAATAAAAGTTATTGACTTCTGACTCTTTGTAAAACAGTCCATTATATTGTCCTTAACTATAACACTTCCAAAATTTACTGACCACAAAGGTAAAATTTTCAAATACTCAAACAATATGCATATTGGTCAACTTACTTCTAAAAGATGCAGAATGGTCACTCTTCCCTACCAAGATTGGAGAAAATCTGAACCGCTCACGTCGCCGGTAAGATTACTGACCTCACAATCCGGCCAAATCAAACCAAAAATAGTTAAATTCTTCAGCGATAAATCGGGAGTATATTCTTGACGATGGTTGTGGAAATTATAATGATATTTGAGTTAGTTTTCGGTTGATGTACATGTGTTTTTTCTATGTAAATTCAACTTGCACTTTCTCCAACTAGAGACAAGCAATACGACGTTCATCTAATTTCATCAGAGTTTCATCTCCCCTTGCTTTGGTGTAGGACTGCATAAGACAAGCGAGGAGATCAACACTTGAGAGATAAGTTTTTCCCTCGTCTCCCCCTCCCCCTATCCCCCACTTCTTTCTTCTCCGCAGTTGTATATTATCGGCTTCTTAATATCATCCTGGTACGTTTACCGGCGCCGACCATCTCAAGGTTTGGGTTTCCTTCGGCATGTTTCGCCGCCTAGCTACTCCTCTCTTCGACATTTCTCTTCGGTTTGCGTCTTCTTTGTTTTCTCCCATCCATCATGTCATCTCTCCGACCCGCACTCTCCGCACAAGACATCATTTTCAATGTCGACAACACGATGAACACAGGCGTCACATCAAACAACCAACCACTTGCATCAAGGTTGCCTTCGAGTCCTGTAGCTGAAGTGATGGCAATTCGAAAGGGCCTAATTGGTGGTCTCAAGTTCGATTCATGATGGGTGACAGTCTATAGACGTTGCCCATTTGATCAATGATTCTTCCTCATATATCCAAGTTGGAATATTGCACGATGAATGCCGCATCATGCTCCGCTCAACACTTAGGGTCAACATTATACACTTTTACGACAAAATAATTACACTGCTAGCTTTTTTGGCTAGAAAAAGCTCTTCATTATCATAGTGTCCACATCTAATGTTTAGATCTTTGGTCTTGTTTCTTTTTTCATATTAATTCTCTTATACTTTTATTTTTTGTGTATTAATAACTGATATCTTTGACAAAAAAAACGTTCATCTAATTTTATCCGAACCATAATTAAAGTAATTTTTTTTGCCTATTTATCTAATTTCATCCAATACAAATGAAAACGTTCCTGCCTATTTAGCATTTATGACTATTTCTATTTTTATGAGATTTACTTCTTAATTTTCACATATTTATTCCCTTTAAGTTTAGAAAATGAATGGTACAACTCTCTCAAATTTCCCTTTTGATATTTAAGTTATCCATATTTGCTTTCACTTTTCATTTAATTATTTTCCTTCCATTTTGAAGAATTATATCTAAAATTTTGAGACGGGTCTTTCCATTAGTCAATTTGTAGGATTTTTATTGTATAGTTTGATTGTTCTATTTTGCTGCTTTCTTGCTTCATGTATCTATCTATCATAACATTTTTCATTGAACGGGAATAAATTTAGCGGCAGACAGATCCATGATGTTTTAGTCAACTGCGATGAATTATATAAAAGTGAAATATACTAATTTGTATATAGAAAATACTTAAATCGTCATACAAATATAATGAAAATTACATAATATTAAAGTTCAATAGCTTCAAACACGAATAATAAATTTTTCCATCTTCACCGAGCAAAAAAACAAACCGCAAACAGACTTGAACTACAACACACTAATTATTAATTAAACTGATCACTGGAAATAAACTAGAACAAAAATATAAATAACGATTCAACACAGCCAATCTAGGGTATTTCGCCCATTTAGATTCCCATAGCATCAACTATTAATTTCTTGACTAAAGCTTCAACGTCAAGTCCAATCCTTTTGTCTTGTAACCCCAGTATGGTTTCACTGCTGGCCATGGCTTCTCCAACTGCTGCAACAAGGGCCTTGTATACAACATTCTTTGTTGGGAAAAATAATTGTTCCCCATGAAATAATTATAATTATAATCATAACATGGTGACGGCGACGGTAGTGTTGCCGCCGCCACAGAAGAAGGCCTTCCCAACGTCAAAGCCAAATTAGGGGATAGCCGCTGAGAATGATAATAATTATAATAATAATTATTACTGCGGTAACGCTCCAGGTCGGAGGAAACCGGACTCAACACCGACACCTGCGGAAGAGCATAGGTGATCGCCGACGATGAAGGTGCGGCGATGGCCTTGCGTTTTTTGGTGTTGTTGGTATTGATGACATGGTGGTGATAGAATTTAGCATGGGAGTCCAAGTGCTCCAATAGCCTTCGGCGATTGTTGAATACAATGTCGCAGAAGAAGCATATCATTAATGGCGCCCCATAACTATTACAATGGCGGCCAAGAACCAGACTTTTGTCGTTATTGCCAACCATTGTTTTGTTTCTTTAGTATGTATGTTGTTGGAAAACAATGATATTTTGGAGTAGGTATGATGTGTGGTAAACAACGTTATTTATAGTCACATAGGGTTAGAGCAATTAAGGCACTAAATATGAAATTGATGACCATTGCATGAGAATCTTCCATGTATGTACTTACCTAAATTCATAGATTGTAATTATGGAAACTCCATTACTTAAAGATTTTGAGTCATTAATTTGTTCTGTCCAGGAAATGTGAAGATTAAGGAATTTAAATAAATACTGCTCATTTGGAAATATTGCTCATTAAGGAATGGAAATCTAGTTACCAAGTTTTGTGGATTTGGGGTGGTCATCAAAAGTGTTTTGGAAACTTGTTAATTTTTTTTTTGATTATATAGACATAATCAGAATATCTTCATTTTTAAGAAGGAATGAGCAAATATTTAATAGGTTTACTATTTTGTTAGTATAACCATTTTCAGGCAGAATAATTTACATGACTTTTAGAGTGATGTGTTATTGATGTGAGCCACAAGGCAAGAATAGGGTCAGATTCGACCACCGTAATTCGAAAAATCACAAACAACAAAAACTAACCATGTAATTGAGCGAAAATCGTACTTGAATCCACTAACTGCGACTGTAATAAAGTTAGTAATCTGAAGTGTTTAGGGGCGAATAGTGCATCGAATTAAGAGGTGGTGACTCTTAAACCAATATACCAACAATCCCCAATCAAGCAACCAAAAGAAAGAGTGAAAAAAGACAGAAAGTACTGTATAGCGAAAATTGTGTTTACTGTAATCCGAGTTATGAAATATATACGTCAAGCGCTCTTTATATAGGGGACGGTGGCCGAAAATACTAAAGGAGAAAAAAGGGATTTACTAGGCCAACAAGAAAATGTACTCCCCGCTAATCAATGATAATTACGAAAACGATTAGCTTCACTACTCCTAGGAATATATATACCCGACCTAAACAAGACTATTCTATAAGTAACATTATTGCGCTCCAAGTTACCTAAATAAGACATAAAAGCCCAAAAATATACTTCTGAATTCGGCCAAGTTCATTAAACAACTTTAGGGTCTCGTAAATGGGCCTAAGTGGGTCCAATGGCGCTGATGGATAGTTGGTCTTGTCTCAGACCTTGAGAACATTCTAGGTAGCCCCTAGAATGTGCGGGCTCCTCCTTGTGCGAGGAAAGTTTGGGTCGTCGTGGTGCGATATGGGGGTGCATCCCTCGTAATTGACTACAAACTATTTTCCTATTTTGTTCATCTCAAAACCTATATTCGATGTTATCTCCTCCACGTGCAATGAGTTTATGGAGCCCACAAGTTACAAATGGCCAGTTCTAAAATCTATGTCCTCAAAGTTCTATCACCCTTCAAAAAACTTACTCGTTTTGTTTATCATAATTAAATACACCTTCCACAATCTAAGGTCTACAAATTTGAGGTCTACTAGTACACCTTATGAATAGAGCACATTCATTCATTTTTCATCCACATGACCAAGATGAAAATGTCACAATGTTGCATTAAAAGTGCCTCCAACAACATCAAAAATTGTTTATCCAGTTTTCCTTTGCAAGAAAAGTACATCTAAAGGTATTATTAAGTCAAAGATATCAATTAGTATGTTATGATAATATATATTACAATGAAAAAATCACTATAATTAAAATGTCGAATAAACTCTAATCCTCCACTGAAATAAACAAAACTGATAAGATCCCCAATTTATCAAAATCAGCTAACAACCCAAAACATTGGATAATCAAAACATTTAACATTTAAATTTGGTTACTATACACGTTAATATTCAATCTATCAAACTCCATAATTCAACACATATCACTAAAAAATACCTACTGAAGCAATTTACAGAAGACATTGAGACCTATAAACAATAATTTTAATCGAACAACTTCAAGATGTGCAACATGCAAAATACAAATTGGATAAGTGATAGTGCTAGGATTTGTAGTGATTATATATCCTTATCTGCATGCTTTTTGAGTGAATATTAACTTGTTCGTGCTTCATTCCTGTGTGGTTTCGTGTTTTGAAATTATGTGTCTAGACCCGTTCACTTGGACCGTTCTGGTCCATTTGATGTGTTACCTTGTAGTATTTGTTATCCACACGTACTTTAGAGATAGGTGGTCTAGCTATGAGACTATGAATGTGTAATAGAGCATGGTTGGAGCTCGAACGAAAGAACATAATAAGGAATGGTGAAGAAAGGTTGCACGTCGTGCATGCCTAAATCACAAATTAGCCACGTAGCAAAAATAGGTGAATGGCGAGCATGGGTGCATGTTGTCCCCCTTATTTTGCACGAAATTGATTTCAGCAAACGGGCTGCACGACGTGCACCTCCCAGATTCAGCAACTTCCATATAAAAGTTTGATTTCGAGGAAAGAGAAACCATATCTTCTCCATCAATAATCCCTCGATTTTTCTCCGACTTTCCTCTGCAAAAACACCATATTTCCATCCCTATAATTCCAATTGAAGATTCGAAGGAGTTCCCATTGAAGATTGAAGTTAGGATTGAAGCTAGAAGATCAAAAGCAAAGATTAGAGCAAGTCTGATTCATTCTCTTCATCAAGATTGTGGTTAGGTCTTTTTCAATTTTCTCTTCTTCTAGAGTTATGAGTAGATAAATCTTTAGAGTTTCTTGGTTGGGATGTAAGAATTGAGCTATAGGGTCGGAATTTTTTGGATTATTGGATTTGAATGAAAGATTGCTTTGGTTGTTGGGTTTTCAACCTTGTTCTTGTTACGACTTGAATTAGGTCAAATCTATTAAATCCTCTGTTTGATAGACTCTGGAATTCATATGATTTAACAATCTAAGATAGAAGGAAGTTATTGATGGAGTAAGCCAACAACTTGATTCTACCTTTCGTGTTTCTTTTGGTTTTAACGGTTGTTCATCAAATAATTGGTGGGCGCTCTGATTTGCACCTAATGGACCAAGTTGGGTGTAGTTATCAGTAGCTTAGGTGTTGATGAACCAAGTTAACATTAATTCCAATTGCTTCTGATTTCCTTTAATTCTTAAAGAACACCTTATCACTTTGTAGAACTTCTCGTTGTTCATTACTGGTTAGCCTAGTTGGGTTATTCTAACCTTGATTAGGAAACTAGTAGTGGTAATCCGCGTGCATGATCGTGTCGCGGATTCATACGAGTGATAAGAGGAATCATATTATTCAATCCAAGTCCAATGTTTGCTCGATACGACTACTATTAGGAAGTTGACATTGGCGAATCATCCCTTCCAATAACTTATCTTCTCCTCCTGATTTAAATCATAATTGCTAGTTTTAATTGAATTAATAGAATCGTTAAAAACCCTCCTCATTTTGTTCAGTCTAGACCGTGTTGACGAGTTTGAGTAAAAGCATAGCGAGATGAATCCTTGGATACATACGACACTTGTGTTGTCGAGATAACTTCGCAGTTACTTTTGCGACCAAGTTTTTGTTCCTTTGAAAGGACTTACTCACCGCTGTTTTAAGCATTCGACTCCGTTTTAATTTCTGGTTTCCCCCTTCTCTTTCTTGTTTTGTTTGGGTTCCACTTTTTTTTGTTTGGATGTGCATGATTTTAGGTGTAGTATATGAGACAATATAATCTAGTCGAATCCGTGAACGACGACTCCGAAATCTACAAAATAATCAACCATCACCTCGAGCTCTGTTTCCTCCTCAGTGAAAACCCGAAGGTCTACCCATCCTCAACCTAGAGGTTGTCCTACCACCGTCTTCACTACCTCATTCGTCACCTCCACCGTCACCACCTCGCTCCTCACCTTCATCATCATCACCAACGGTTTCTTCTCAGTCAAGTTCTTCAAGTGAAGAAGAAGAACTCGAGGAACCAATCAGAATAGGAGATCAGCCCCAAACATATTGATAGATAATCTAGATTTATATATTTTCTTTAAGTGGGCTCAGGTAAGCAAATGTACATCAATCATATCATTTAAGGTTTGAGTAAAATATAGATAATCTATAATTTACAATTGATAAATCATTTATATGCAAGTTATAATTATAGTTTAGATGTTTGATTCAATACTCAAAATTATCACATTTATATCAACATTTATACAAACTTATGGTTAGTTTGCAAGGTGGAATGTGGAACGGAGTTTGGATGGGAATAAAAAAGTTAGATCCCAAAAATAGACTTCGTTGGAATCTAAATTTCCTGCTCTAATTGAAAAATGCTCAAGATTTAATCCCACATTTCAGGTGCCAAACGAACCATTATATTTAATAATAAAATCAATCTGTAAAAAATAAAATACACAATATTTACACTTAACCCCGCTAACAGACGGGTAAAACACTAGTCATGTATGACAAATATTTGATTTTAGGTGCCACGTAGATGATTTTGTCAACTCATATAAACGAGAATTTGACGGCATACTATATTCATAAACAGCCTAAATAGATTGTGACAAACATTAAATTACACATAAGTCATGTATAAATTGGTAAAATGTTAATACTATATGATATTTTGAGTCATCTTTTCTACAAAAATTCACGATTAAACAGACTTATCATAACAGAAAACCAGAGAAGATAACACCTAAATTTATAGCTAAGAACTAGGCAAAATAAAAACTAATGTTATGTTTGATAATAGGAATCATGATTCCTAAGAATATTGAATTAAAATAGCAAAAAAATAACTAAATTAAAGTTGAAATGAATTTTTAAAAAAATGTTATATCAAAAGATATAAATTTTTTTAATATATTCAGAAACATAATTTCAATTGAAATCCTTATATCTTTTAATCCAAATTTCCATTCACAATATTTTCAATTCCAACCCAATTTATTTACACTAATTTCAATTCAACTTTCTTAAAAAATCATAATTCCTATTATCAAACCTAACATAACCTAACATAAGTTTACATAACCTTTTTCCTCCACCTCCATTATTCTTTTCCTCTCTCTCTCTCTCTCCAACTGGCTCTTTTCTTTGTTGGGGTCAAATTGAATCACAAAATTGTTACCACAAAAAAAGTAAAAAAAAAAAGGGAAACACATAACATATACAACAGTGACACAAAATGAGGAAAGGATCAGCAATAAATTACTAATTTTGTAGAGACAAAATTGAGCCTGCCCATTTATTCTTCTTTTAAGAGATTCTGGAGATGGCTGGTAATATGCTCCCATCAACTGGAACTTCCCTGCTTCTATAACTTCCAGTATGTTTCCTCCAGATTCCCCTCGGCGTACAAAGCATACTTGCTGACAAATGGAAACAATACCCTTCAAGTTCACACAAAGTGTCCCACAACCTCCAACTGTCCACATTACTGGATAACAAGAGAGAACTTCAAGTCAATTCTGAATCTTTGTGGGCCTGGAGACGTTCTACTCTCGATGATGCAAGGCTCAAAACCAATAAGTTGGTTTTCAATGAGAAAGCAATGTGATGAGAAAGAAAACACCTTTGTGATTTCAAAAGGGAGCCTCAAGAGATTCCCAGATATCTCCACTTCCATTTGACTCGTCTTCTGCATCGTCCTCCATCGAAAGCCTTATATACTCTCTATGTGCAAACCGATCCCACTCTGTCAAAGTTGGATTCTCTCGTTCCTGAAACAAACTTTGGCATATCAACAAAGCCACCAGCAACTGCCATCACGCACGTTTATAAATGACACCATGTACCTACCTGGCGAATTAGGAATGGATCTCGACTTTCAAAGGCAATGAACTTATTGAGATTGAAAAGAATGTTGAACACATGGCCAGCAAGTTTCGTTCTTTTCATATCACGCAATGTGACGAGGCCTTCAGTCTGTAGATACAAAAAAAGCACAATATCAGATCCGCAAGGATGAAGGCACAATGCAGTATCAACTCCACAACTGAAGACTATAAATAGATGTCATCAGCAAGAGACCTCTGGTCCAATCATATCTATGATCTGGCACAATATATCTTCAAAAAGGACTGGCTCTTGAGCCATGCACTTCATTCGATGTAACTGTTCTTCATAAAAGAACTGCATCTCGTTGGAAGTTAGGATACCGTTTGCATCCAGATCAATACAATTAAACCTGCATCAAGAGAATGGACAGGCCACATAAAACATATGGTGTATCAGGAAATAAAAAGGTAGTCAACTGAAGCAGAAACTTCCCCAATTTGCGTAACACCCTAGTACATAATTAGCACTTCATTCTAGCATTAAAAAATAAATCTCCTTACTGTAAAGCACAAAATTAATAATCGATGATGAAAGCACTGATTGCGACTACATGGAATGAAAAATATGGCTGCTACTTCCACTCTGCTACATTTCTTTTGTGGCATTTAGCTGTTCTATTGCAAACACCCAATTTGCCCAAGAACCCAAAAACACTAGATCCAGAAATACCAATCTTGCTCCGCCAAACCCAACCATAGACCCCTCCACGAAAAGCACATAAAACTGTTCCTGATTGAAATCCAACTTCTCCAATTGTATTTGCAACCGATTTCTGTATGACATCAAAGGGAGTAACAGAACTTTACCAGAACTCTATGCCAGGTTCAGAAGATTTATCCTCCTCTGAGAGTATGAAGTAGACAAAATCTTCATAACCCATCTTGCCTTCAACCTTGCTCCTAAATTTTCTTGCCACCTAAACAAGGGGTCTACCATTAATGATGCAGAACATGTTTTCACATTAGAATATTTCAATATTTTTCTCTTGAAACAGAGTCTGGGAATCAGGATGACAGTATACGAAAGATGTAATACAGTAGCACACCTGAGAAAATACTCTATCAACAATCCTGTACGTAAGAGCATGGTTGCCATATCGGATAAGGTTCTCTTTGTCAATAAAGAAATCATTATCTGTGTCAAGCTCCCAGAATTTGCAGTATATGACATAGAAGTGTTCATAAGAAAAGTATCTGGGAATTGAAAAGAAGAAATAAATATTCATAGTAACATAACCACAAAATTCTATTGATAACAAACATACTTTTATTCAATGAACCTAATGACCGATAAAGGACGTCATTGTCTGGATGGCAATAGATATTAATGGTTGTTGCAAACAAATCTATTAATCAATGGGAAGAAGTCAATGAAACTACAAATATTCCATTCTCAACTACACATACATCCCTAGTCCCTCTCATCTCCACTTTCATAAACAAACTACTAAGGTAAAATAAAAAGTGAAATCCTTGGGCACAAACATACCTTATAACTTTGTTAATATCTTCTTCGTCGTCTACTTGATGCATCGCAGCAATCAAGTTTGAACGCTTTAGCTCCTTGAGAGTGAGACGACCAGTTCCTGATCTATTTACATAGTGAAATATTCTGTATATGACCGTTTCAGCTGTCCCATTGCAATATATGTTAGTAACTAAGGGCCATATCCACAGAATATGACTCTCCTACTTGTTAATGTTAAGAAGGAATTGTAAGGAAAAGAAGGTTCTACAGGCCTATTCCAAGCTTCATATCACTTTCAATACCAATGCGATGCTCAAGTTATCGGCCCAAAAACTTTTTTTTTCTTAAAAGAACAGAATGTAACGGTAACACAGTTAGCCTGACCCTTGTCTGAGTAATTTCTCCAAGAAACCATCTAGACCAGTTTCAACGATTTTTCAAGCACCAGTAGAATTTATATAAAAAAGACCAAACGAGACACAGGGATAGAGAGAATAAGAAGAAAGACAAAAAGAATCTAAGATTTATTGCTAAAAGAAGACAACTCTGGAATGACTGGAAGGTCAGAGAAGAAAGAATATTAAAAGAGAACCTTGTACCATATCTCTCCTGAAATTCTGGAGTGCTCTGTAAAAATTCTAATCCTGGATGAGTGGCCAAAATTTCTCGTAACACTGGTCTGAAATCCTCCTACAAACAGGGAAGATATAAATTATAATTGAGCTGATAATCCGGCATCCAACATTCAGTTTTAAAAGCAACTTGTAGATGATAGAAAGAATAACAAAGATGGAAGAACATTAGGTAAGGATTCAAAAGGAACCTGAGCTAGGTATTCACGATCTGGTTGTTTGAGAATGATATACATTCGAGTAGCTAAATCCATGGTCAAGCAGTTCCCTTTGACCCAATAGTCAATAAACTGATCCCTGCATTTTGTTACCGGGAAGAAAGAAAAAAAGGATAATGGCAACAATGAAATGTCAAGGAAAATTGTACACAGCATCTAATGGGAGGCTAGGACTTGTTTGATATCACGCGTGGAGCAATGGGATCCCAATACCATGCTTAATCAGTATACGTTAGGAACCAGTGGAGTTTAGTTACAAGTGACAATTGATTTTGAGACCCTGAGAATGTAGGACCCATTTTGATGAATCACAACATAACAAATTATTAAAAAAAAATTTCATATCTCAGTTAAATTATCCTCAAGTAGTTTTGACGATGGAACTGTTGAATTGTTGTATTATGTAGTTTGTCTAAACACCAACGTCCAACTGTGCTTTAGCTAATTTTGACAAATACATGTATGCTACTCTTGCTCGTATTATTTGATAAGTGTTGTTTGCCGCTTAGCCTTTGTGGTAGACTATTCATTCTTGCAATCATTTCTTGGTTATTGAGTGTTTTATGTTATATTTCACTTACTCTTCTGAAATCTCTAACGGGTTATAAAAGTTTTAACAGATAGTCAGCAACAATGAGATATATCTTAGACAAGTCTTTCAGTTAGACAGTTGACAAATAGATCAAGGGTGTTTGACATACATTGAAGAGTAAATTTAATAGATGGAGCTATTTTTTTTGGTAGAAATATAGATGGAGCTATGATTATGCTAACATGAAAAAAAAAATCCTCATTTAACAAAATAATTATCTTGCGTTAGTCAATTATCAATTTGTATATTAATTTTTTTTACTATTATTCTTATTACCTTTAACAGGATTGGATTCTTCGATACAACTAACAATACTAACCTATGACAAGAAAAGAAAAACATTACTTGGTTTCTGAAACTTATGATTCCTATTATAGCTTTAGATAGGATCATTCACCTATAATATATGCACCACTCAGATTTTGAAACTACTGATTCCTGTTGTATATTATAAAGGATCATTCAACTCTGACAGTAAAATCATCCACAACATCCTAGGATGTAGATTCGATCTTGAGGTCAACATGCAGAATAAAGAAAACGAAGATGGAAAAGATCAGGCATATTTGGACATTGAAACTTGAAATCCTATTAGAACTTTTCAAAGGGAAAAAACAGACTTTCCCTGTTTTAGTTAAAGTACAACAAAGGACATTAGGTTTCACAAACTTATATGATCTCGTAAACTAAGCATTAAACAAGTGTAACTAGAGCAGTTTCTATATGAAGCAGCCACTCCATGACTAACATATGCAGAAGAAATAATCATAAGTTAAGCTATTACTTTCCAATTTGCACAAACACGCAACAGGTTTGCAGGGATTAGAGAAGCTACATACCTTGTCACCATGCCAACACCATTGACATCAATTCTTTTAAACAATATGGAAGAAAAAAAAGACGGAAGCTTGCAGATATCCTTTGCAGCTGACTTAAACTCTATCATAGAAGACATATATAATCAAAAGAATAAATTCAGCATCAGAACTTTTTAACAAAGGGTAACAGATAAGTAATATTTTGAAGGCAACTAAAAGAGAATTTGAACCAAGGTGCAAGTACCCTAACCATTTAATTGTAATCCATCCATGTGACCATAAAAATGTTGATCAATTTCAAACAAGCATTGCTGTCTCGTGTCATCTGGAGGCGGGCGGCCATTTTTGAAGTAGAACTGCCGTAACTTAAAGTCAGTATAGCATATCATTTGGCAACGTTGGATTAAAATTATAGTGCAGCAAGGTTCATACCTGAGGTATGACTTCTCGCACGGGGTCTTTGATTAATTTAAGGGGAGAACCTAAAGAGGAAAGACCAGCTCTCTGTTTCACAGTACGAGGTGAACCTGAGACGCTACGAGGGGAAAGCGGTGGAGTGCTGACAGAAGGAAACATGGACGGTATTGAACCGCCGGAACCAGCATTTGCACTACTGGAGTTGCCAACAGCGTTCAGGGGACCTCCAGTCTTAGCCACAGAAAGCAAAGATTTGGCCTAGATGTATGTAAAATGCAGTCAACAAAACTAAAGGTGGTGGAATAGAGCAACCAACTTTCCTAGATACCAAAATGGTATAATTAGAGGACAAATTATCAATCCACGGGGTTAATAAAACTATCAGTAAAGTCAAGCATTCTTGCAATTCCATCGGTAAAGACATAATAAATGGTAAAAAGAAACTAACACTAATACTAAGAAAGTAGCACTTCCAAGTTCTACAGTAACCAGATCATGAATCTTAATCAAAGCGTATCCACCTCGACGACAATTCTAAAGCTTTATCATGATAAAATAAGAATTGAAAAGTCAGAAAACCGAAATCGAGTGAAGGACCATAGTATATATAATTCAGAAGCGGGAATAAACGAGGAATGAAAAGGAAAACTAGGGTTTTGCTTGAGGGTGGGTACCAATCGAGAAGTATGAGGAAGGGAAAGCCACTGGGAGAAAAGTTGGTCGGCGAGGGAAGAGTTGGCTTTCAAGGCCAAAGGTGAGAATTCCGGTAACTGGAGGATGTCCGGGTCGAAAGCCGCCACATCAGTCATTGAAACCACCCCTTCCATATCCATAACAGGAGGTTTCGTTGCCTGGCCTTGACAAAATGAATCAGACGAAAGGGGAAACCCTAGCTCGCAGGGAAGAAGCTGGGAAACAATGGTAAATGATGATCGGAAGAAGAAGAAGAAGAAGAAGAAGGGCCGTGAATGCGAAGGAGCTTCTAGTTTCTGTACGGAGAAATCAGGGCAATGCAGGGGGAAAAGAGAAGAAGAAGAAAAGAAAAATAAAAAGCGGAAAAAGAAAAAAGGAAGTTAAGAACAGTAGCCAAGTGTTCGATTGTCAGATTGCTGGTTATTATTATTTTATTTTATTCAAACCCCCAAGAGAAAACAGAACAGTAAACAATTATCCCCGCGCGATTAGTTAAGTTTTGATGAAGGTATTATCCATAAATTATTATTATTATATTCAGTCTAATGATATGATATTTACATCACTTGAAAACAATATGCAATATTATTACAAAAGATACTGGACGAACCAGAGGTTTTCCAACAACAACAAAATCTGGAATCCATTGTTACGTTTAAGACCGGTTCATTACAGCTCTAACCTCAATTCATTCATGATCATATGGATTAGCTTGAGGAACTGAGCTCGACTCAAAGCATGTTGAACTCTGGAAAGAAGGGAAAACAAACAAAATACACAGTGACCACCCCAAAATCATATTCCAGAAAACATCCCATACAGATCAAGACAGGTTACACAATCTCACCATGTCCCCTTATATCAACTCTTCATGAAAGGATCATATGAGTAACGTATCGTCTCAAATGTTCCCTCTAAAAAGTTATTTGAATGAACTTTCACGTCATAATAACATGTGATAGCCATTTATGTAGCAATTTATTCTATGTAAAAAAATTATAATCTTTAGTTTGTTTCCACTTATATGGCAATTTATTATATGAAAATAATCCACCTTATGTTTACTTTTGATTAATATACCGAAAATAGCATTTTTTAAAAACGACGACCAATCAGTTGATGTGTTACATCAACATTCCTTGTTAGGGCTCATAATTCATAACCATACCATCACAGCCTCAACAATGAGTTTCTTCTCTTTTCTTGCTAGAAAACAAAATGGGATCAACACAACACAAACGATACATTAGTAATTATAGCAGGCAACAGCTATTCTCAGCTCTCACGTTATATAAACAACTCGGCAATGTTCGGAAACCATTCATATCCATAGTAATGATAAAAGGAATAGAAAGGGGAAAGAAAATAAGAAAAAACACGAGTCCACCCAGCAAGGCTTAAAGTAGCAGGCAGGGTACTTTGTCTAGGGGGCATCTCACCCAAGATGAGTCTGTTTGAATGTCTTGCTCTCGGGTCAGCAGGAATCTGGGTGTCGAGGACTGAACTTAACAAGAATGCATACACACACATATACAGAGCAAGTGATCAACTGCTAACACATTTCCCGCAATACTGTCCTCTGATTGCCACCACCAGAACCTACACATAGATTGTTATTTTCAGGGTTCACATTCCTCCCATTATAACATGCACCAAATATCCGGATAAAAGATGAGGATACGCCACCTTATTTTCGCTTTCCTGTACCAATGGACAGTAGCTCCAAGCTCCTCAGTGTCTCATCACGGCCCCCTCTCGATGTTGTGGCACGAGTGAAGGAGGATGATTTTGATTCAAAGCCAGGCTGAACCCTTTGCGTTGTTGACAGACGACTACTGCTAGACATCAGTCTGCTCATCCTACTGTCGCTTGGCTCTCCAGATGAGCTTGGCCGGCTACTTGACACCACTGCCCTCTTTGATGTGCTCCCATTTCGAGATGATGACCTGGGCCTTTCTGAATCGGTGCGCTGAAAACATAGATGCAGTATGATAAATAACCAGGAGAAGGGACCACCAGTTGAATAGACCCCTTTCAGTCTGATATGATAAAACCTTTGGAAAGGGTTTGAAAGACAACGTCCCACAATATATGTTGCACTACTCACCACATCTTTAGATGAAGGCTGCACATCATCTGAAGACCTGTGCCGTGACTGATCCCCGCGGTATACTTGTCCAGAGCTACTCCTCCTAACAAATAACTCAGCTACACCAGACAACCTATCTCGGATCTCTCGAACTGCACAATCACATAACTAAATCAAATGCTATCCCACTCCCCCTGCTAATGTGGTCAACCAACTTAAGCCCTGGAGGCTGTTTCAGCAGAGCGTACCTGGAGGTTGATCTACTCTTTCCCCAGATGTTCCAGCATTTACAGCAGGTTTCACACTTGGCTGTCAATAAAGAAGACAAGAAAAGACAAACACCATTTACTTCATCATAATAGAGGTAACTTGAGTAAGAACAACTGAATTCAACAAACTATGAGCACTCACTCGTTGCCTAGAGCTGGACCCGATTTGTGGGTACTTCAATATGGTCCAGTCAAACACATAATCAAACTGGTACCCTGAACCATGAATGTCAGCTCAACCTTTAGCAGCCTAATCAGGCCAATAAGGAACAAAACAATATCTAATAAAAACGAACCTTCTCGAATAAACAAGTCCCTGAAAAGCCTTTTCAGGTATGAATAATCTGGCTTATCTTCAAATCGCAATGATCGGCAATAATGGAAATATGACGTGAATTCAGAGGGATAGTTTTTGCAAAGGACCTGTCATCCAACCAATAGAATCGAAGCATAGTAGACAAAACATTTATTAGCATTAATCCACACAACCTACCAAAACAAAATCGTGCAACCCTCATCTCTTCAAGTGCCAACTGTATATAATTAATTGCTCGAATACAATGCTAGTAAAGGGATCATCATACCTCCACTGGGGTAAGCATCTTCTTCTCACTGATTTTGTCATACTTCTGCTTCTTAGTGCCGGCTTTCAGTCCTTGCCATGGAAGGCTGAAGTAGCATATTAGATAAGAACAAAGTCAATTGTTATTACCGATAGAATTAAAAAGCTTCAGCAAGTTGGTAAGCTAGTCAACCTTCCCCTAAGGAAATACATAAGAACGTATCCGAGAGACTCAAGATCATCTCTTCTGCTTTGCTCTGTATGCAACAGCAACATAAAAAAAACAATTAGAGTTCAAGGAAGTAGGACGATTTCAAGACCTGAACAAATTTTGTGCGAAGTTTAGGTCCACTTACCAACTCCAAGATGAGTATTGACACTAGCATAACGAGCAGTACCCGTTAGATTCTTATTTTCCCTGTAAAGCAAAGAAAAAGGAGAAGATTCATGTATTCACACTGTGCCAAAAACTACAAGAGCCCAGGCTTTCACAAAGCATAGTTGCATTCTCGGATACATATAATTTGACTGCCCCAAGCACAAAGCTTTAATAGCTTACTGATGCACCGCATGACTGGAGTTAAGCAAGATCCAAGAATGGCACATTAGATTTAACTTAAGCATACTAAAATAAAATGCTTATTTGCAGGGTACAAGTTTTATTCCCTATAACTGACAGGGGCAATAGAAAAATAGCCTGAGTAACTCTGGAAGCATACTTCCAAGCCTCCTTCCGTATCACAATATGAGTGTAATCATCACTCGACAACATCAGGATTTACAAGAAAAAATTGGTCAATGGCAAATTATATTCCTTTCCTTGCAATATAAGCTTGCTACTAAATTATACCCAATCCTGTATTAACTTAATATTCATCGGAAAAGGAAAAATTGACTTGGCACATGGAACTCGCAGTACTTCAATAACCTGAATCTTTCTATGCCATATTCAGTCCATGAAAACAAGGCGCCCAGCACTAAAGGCAGCAGAGACTAGAGCAATTGAAAGCCAAACGAGAAAAAATACATGATAAAAAGCTACAGCAACTAAAAAGGAGATATTTTGTTCAAGAAGAATTTATCCATCAAAAGTACCTGTATGGTATGTGCTTGTGTGTTTGAAGATCCCTGTACTTTTTTGCAAGGCCATAGTCAATGATGTAGACCTGTACGAGAGTTTACCATTAGAACTATTTAGATATCTATCCATATGAGGATGTGATTGCTCAAGACTATTTTACTGATTGTCAACAAGTGAAATGAAATTTTTTAAAAACAAAATGATGGAAAATAAGTTCATAGTAAGCATCAAACAGGAAACTAAACCTGATTAGCCTTACGCCCCAAGCCCATTAGGAAATTGTCAGGCTTTATATCACGGTGAAGAAAACCCCGTGAATGCATGTATTCAACTCTGTTTAGCTACAAACAAAACAGAAAAGCACTTAGCAAGCATACAGATTCCTACAATTAGAGAGCCTGACACTTAGGGATTGCACTATCAAAATGATAAGTATCGTACTCACAAGTTGATCTGCAAGCATCAAAACTGTTTTCAAGGTAAATTTGCGGTTGCAATAATTAAACAAGTCTTCTAGACTAGGTCCCAGCAGGTCAATAACCATGACATTGTACTCCCCTTCCACTCCAAACCATTTGAGATGAGGAATTCCAGCTTCATGAGAAACACAAATAGCAAAATGAAAGAAAATTTAATAAATCTCAGGCAGAAGGGAAAAGCCAATAACATCTTGCAAAACTCTTAAGAGCTTGCAAACTGAAGCTTACTTCCTCCTTGAAGGAGCATGTACAACTTTGACTCATAATGAAGTTGAGGATGCTTGGTCTTTACAGATTCCTGGGGAACCACAACAGTACTTATGTTATAAGATAGGAGTATAGACGCCCAAACCTTGACTGTAGTGATTATCGTTTCTCATTTGATGAAGTACATTACTGGAAGAATTTGCCCACAATGTTTATATTTAAAGGAATGCAATGTCTCAGGAAGCAAACTATTTATTATGCATGCTTAGTTAACGAATTCAAGTTTCTGTTCCGATTCTTTCACCGTGACGTTAAAAGAGAGTGTACCATACATATCGTGCAATATAAAACAATGCTTATGAAAGCCATTATTACTAAAGATCAAAGATTACTCCTACCAGAAGAATCAAATTCAAAGAAACAGCTGCGCCACGGTCCCCAATGGGTTACTAATAGCTAATAACTACAATGCACGAATTGAAGATCTTTTTCATCTCAATGAGAAACGATAATTACTATAGTCTCCACTCAGCAAGAGGTTAGCAGCTCAATTTGAGCGAAAAGAACTAACCAAATCAAAGCAAGAATATGTTGAAGTACAAGATAGAAACATATACCAACTTAACAGCCACTTCTTCTCCACTCTGTATGTTAACAGCTGAAACAGAGTACACAAGCCAAACAATAAGCAAACTAGCCAACATCAGAACAGCAAAAACTGAAGCATTAATAGGAATAAAAAGTAAACATAGGGGTGGGAAGAAGCGAGATGATCGAAAAAGACAATGATATTAAGGCAATCCCTAAAATAGCATACCCAAATATAGTTCACCGAAAGATCCACTTCCAATCTTCCGCCCCAGCTTGAACTTGGAAGCAATTACATGATCCATGATCAACCAACTCAAACAAACTCACTCCGCACCAAGTCGAACAGAATAGCACAACACTGAACTCCTCGCCCACCAAACTCACCAACCACGGCGACCAACAGAAATACTTCCTTCCCTAGAAAATTAAACAACTTTCAGATCCCTTCACTGAACCAAGTGTATTACCGAACAATCAACCTCGTCGATCACTCGACTAACTCCAAACCGGTATTAGATGAAAAGAAGAAAGAAAGGGCCGCGATTATTCTAGTCTCAAGCTTCTAAGCAGCAGAAAAAACTGTTAAAAGCAAGAGGCCGCCGCTCCGGAATCCAAGTGATACACCCTAATGCGGGAACACTGAATTAGGATTTGGGGAGAATGAACCAGAAATATCTGCAGAGAGATTGGGGGAAAAGTAAAGGAAGACAAGAGGAAGGAATTTTCAGAGTTAGAGAATAAAATTGGATAAGACTTTTTTTTTTCTCTTTCCTTCAGTTTGGCCGCCCAGAGAGATTTTTAGAGAGGGAGAGATCTAACAAAAACAATATTTGCGGCAAGAATAAGGGGATCTCAAGGATCTGGGTAGAGCTTCTGCAAGGATTGAGGGTTTATCTTTCCCGGAAAGCTATAAGATTCTCGGAAAAGGAATAGCCTTTCAGACTCTCATTTGAGGAGAAGGGGGAGAGAGAGAGAGTGAGAGTTAGAGGATGGATGAACAGCCAAAGCTCTGATGATATTGCTAATTACTTTTTCCATTATTATACATATTTATTTGTTTTCATTATTTTCAACCGTTTTTTAATGGTTCTGTTCCCCTATTGACTGCTGTTTTCAATTTGCTTAATTTTTTCTCTCTTTTAATTTGTTCTTAATCTTGGTTTCTTTTTCTTTGCTTTTGGCAAAAAAAAGTATTTTTTCTTCACAATTATTGAGTAGGTTAGTTGATTAGAGGACCGTTCAATTGAAAAGTTGATTAGAGTGGTGGGAAGAGTAAAATATCTTGTACAGAACATTTAGATTAATTATAATTATTTTCTTAATCAAACCGATTTAATCTCTAAACTTTGATAAAATTTACAAATAGATTTTTTTGTTCCATATATGCCTGTTAAATCTATTGATATATGGCACGCCAACTCAGCTTATGCATATGTATGAGTTGCTGACAGTGTTCTTCATTCAAGGAATTAAATCAACTTGAATAAAAAAAACCTGCAATTGAAAAGGAGGAAGATGAGGTAATAATTCTGATTGGAACCAAGATTTTAGGTGCCTGCATAGTCAAAGATTTCATACGTTTTAGCTTCAAGTTTATGAATTCAGATCTATTGCTCTAACAAGAAGAAAAAACAAAAGGAGATCAGATTGTTACTTGTTTTGGTATGGCTCTTCCTTCTTGGACTATCTTTCATGAAGCTGTTAAGTAAAAATAGTTAGATTTTTTGAATCGATAACCGTTCCGCTAAAGAAGTTGAAGTTCTGGTAGGTATAATGTTTCGGCATGGTTTTTTTTCCCTTCTTTGATTTAGGGTTTCGTTTAAGAATGGAGAGTCGCACAAAGGTTGCAACTGTTGTCACACAAGGCTCAAATACATAAGATGCATGCAAAGGTTGATGGGGCTCGAAAGAAAGAAGACTTTTGAAATCTGCATCAAGCTCGTGCTTAGTGTGTTATGATGATTTTGCAGCAATTTATGTAGGTTTAGAACCTCCAAACCTGTATTTAGAACATCTAGAATTATGCAAAATTGTTATGAATGTGTTCTGAACCTATGGACTTATGTTTTGAATGGTGTTTAGAACCTATGTAATTGTAGCAATTAAATACGAACAAGCACTTGATTGTTTACTTTGTTCTAAGGATTTGCAGCAGTTTATACCCACTTCCGGTTGAATGTTGTGAGTCAGGTTTGGGTTGAACCTAGTTAAAGGTGGATTACACTTAAGCGGGGTAACAGTTGTTGGCAAGTCTGAAACATGGTTTTTTGTATTCAACCTCTAATGCAAACCATAACTAAGTTGGGTCAAATGGAAATCGTTTGAGACAGTGATTAATCAAAGTAAAGGCCAAGTGGAGCTATCGAAAAGTGACAAACTGTGAGGATGAATTACCAAATTAATTGTAACCATGAAATAGACAAATAGTAGAGACATGAATAAGAGGCTAAGGAAGGTCTTTACAAGGTTTGAGACCGTTCAAAGGTGGTTTGGTTGGGAGACAAGTAAGAGACATCAAAGTGAACTATCGTTGGAGATGTTGTCTTGTGGACCAAAACATGGGAAACAACGCGTTGCAAGCCCGTCGGGTGTTGTGCGTATGAGTGGCAACATCCATTGCATGCCCAATGGGCGTTATCAAACCCATTGAGCATATTGTTAGGACTAAAGTCAGAACAATTAAACAAACAAAGAACAAAAATTGGAAAAAACGTGTTATTTGAGAAAGAAACAAGTTATCTGCGATTATGAAATTGTTTCATTGCCTTCTATATTCTCTTGTATCTATAGGAAAAGCTCCCTAAAGTAATCACATAACCAACATTGTTTCTCAGAATCAGTGAAGTAGAATAGTAGAGAATTAAGTTTGACAATCCTAGCCGCTTAATTAACCGTGACCTTACCCAGTTTAACAATTAATAACTATGTTAATTGAGTATTTTGAGGTTACAAAAAACTTGCATTGTGGTCACATACCACGACTATTGACTTTTGTTCTATTACAAATATGCTCTTCGTTTAGGTTATATCGCCGTAATTGAGATTGCAAGCCAGGTAGGCAGAGTATTTTAAAGTCAGTTGCTTCTCCGTTCACTATAATAACTGAACCAGCATACCAAAGACTGACCCAAAATGTACAATACTTAATACAGTAACCCTTGAGAATATGTGCTATTGTAACATAGCAAACAAAGTCTAATTTTGAAACTTCTGATCATGGAACCAGGAAGCGGGTACATAAAACGAGTGTTCAGCATAGAAACCAACAACCCAGCAGAAAAATGGCTATGTCTGTGTCATCGTGTTCTACAGCTATTACAATGAAGACTTCTGCCACTCTAAACAAGTCAAAAGAACACATTTCAAACTGCGGCTACGAGAAGCGCTTTTCTCTTACCGGACATACGACCCCGCGACTTCTGCACTTAACATGACAAGTTGAAATTAGGAGCGCCATCCTGGTCTGGGATTCACTCGTCCTCTCTCTCTGGTGGTAGGCCACACGGCAAAAGCATTTTCTGTGAATAGGAGACAAGCATTAGTTAAGCTTTGTAGTAAGCTGGGAGCATACACCCAAGACAGATCAAGATTCTCACAGAATGATACATCAAACACACATAGAAGAATCAACCATATGTCTTGAGGATATAGGTTCACAAAAAATTATGGCGATTGCGGAAGGTATTGTAACAGAAACTGTCAAGCTCATGGATTTAATCACTCACCAGTAATGATGGATCTTAAAGACTGCAACCCAACACATAGTAATTTCAAACATGCTAACAACAAAATTCACAAATCTGACTGTAGGAACTAGGAAGGACTACACACTGGGATCATTCTTTAAAGTCATAAGAATCTACCTAAGGATCTGGACATCAGCATTCAGAGATTTCATAAGTTCATGACTGACTTCCAATTCAAAAGCAAGTGATCATCAACAAGGCCCCCTTTACAATTCTAGGTATCTGAATATCCTCTTTTGATCAAGAAATACAGGCAGCAGGTTGAAATGAAGAAGAAAATAACAGTATGTATACCAAACCTGCATGAAGTTGTAGCGCTCTCTTCCAATAGACTCGTTTTCAGCAACAGCAAAGTAAGCTAACATAGGGTAGTGTCCAACATAGGAAGCATAGCTGTCACGCTGGATGTTTACCGCCCACTCGCTGCAACAAAAAGACAGACACCAATTTCAAATCAAGCAATACAAACAAGGAAACAGAGAGGCAGAGTTTTTCAGAAACTGAAGCAAGAGGAGGAGGAGACGACTCACAATCTGTTCAAATCGGCGTGGCCAGTGCCGACGTACTTTGCCTGGAGATGTTCGAGCTGGGAATTGATGTTAAACCTATCACTGGCCTGAAATGAAGAGAACAGCGATGAAATGAGAGGGTTAAGAATTTAGGGTTTTGAGAAAGAGGAAGGAAGGAAGGGCGTAGTTACAAGGAAGTTCGATTTGATTTGTCAGCAGAAAGAGACAAGTGTTTAGAGGGGATTGGAAACCAGAGCGGGGAGTAAGGGATGGATTTTACCTGCATTTTTGCGACGGAGGTGGAAGGAAGGGGCGATCGCAGCTGCTGAAGGAAACAAGTGGCCGCAGTGGGAAGAAGGAATAGAAGAAGAAGAAGAAAGAGATCATCCTCCACCTCTGTGGCTTTGGTTATTTACACATTTACACCCCCTGTACATTTTTTTAATCGATTAGACACCTTATACTTTGACAAACAGGCTCTTCATTCAAATTTTCGTTCATTTTCTGTTATATTGAATGTTATGGCATGTCAAATAGACTTATTTGCACGCATGAATTGCTGAATATGTGTATTGTATGTTGAATGGAAAATCGTCATCAAGTGTTGATGCATTGATTTAATGGTTGTAGTATAGAGTGTCGTAACTCACTCCCGATGCTCCGTTTAACCACTGACGATTTCCATTCGGCACATAACCCATACATTCAGTTGTCCATGTGTGCAAGAAAGCCTATTTGACATGCTACGTCATTCAATATAATGGAGAAATGGATGAAAACTTTTGATAGGGTTTGTTTGAAATGTTTGGTCAAAGTACTGGATGTTTATTGGTTAAAATCTTGTATATGGATGCAGATGTAAGCTTTACATAGTATGGGTATAAATGTGTATTTTCCCTTATTTCAATTACATAAGAGTCTGCTTAGCAAATTGGGCTTTAATATTATTGACGAACCCATGGGCTCTAACACAAGGAAAGCCCATTTTTGTCAGTCGCCTTAGACTAAAAACCCAGGTTAGATGATTAACACTTGATCAGATTACGCTTACATTTGATAACAGCTCCATAATGTTACAGGTTGATGGATTCAACCTAAAATTGAGTTAGGATTTTTTGGAGACTTTTTCTTATTTCAATCACCAATCACACTGAGCGGAGTTTTTTTTATGAACTGGCATAAGGTACTTTTATTAAAATTTCCAACAAACACAATTATATCGTATCGGTGGTAAACCGGGAAGTGCAACCCAAACACGTTACAAGAGGAGTTGCAATGATTGAGATCATATGCACAACGTCCAAATTCTCTTCCGTACTAAGTCAAAAGATCTCAAGATATTAGACTTCAAAAAGAAAACTAAGACTGGAACTAATTTAGGTACCGGAGGGAAGAGGCCTTACTGCCGACCCCGCAAACCTCGACACACGAACAAAATAAATAAAAAACAAAACAGAAAAACCGAAAAACCAAATCAAACCGAAAATAGGAAACCAAATAAAATTCAAAAAGGTCTGCCAAGATGCGAATGGAGATGTTGCCGGAGAGAGAGGCTACTCCGCAACCCCAATTCTGTTTTATCCCGATGGGCGGGTCACACTACTGTGACCCGTCTGGTTGATTTGTGTGTTGTTGGAGCCATTTTGTTGATCTGGCTCGCTCCCTATCGGCGTCAAAATCCTGCGTGTAATTCCGGTGCCGGTCTTGCTCGGGTCGAGTTGTTGGTGTTGTTTCAGCGGCATGGTGGGGATGATGATGGATGTGGGTGTGTAGTCTCGACGGTGGGTGATGATTAGTGAGAGACAATGGTTGATGGTGGAGGTGAGGGGTGTGGAATCTCGGCGACGGTGATGATTGATGAGGGGCGACGGTTGATGGTGGCGGTGAAGAGGGGGTTTTACGTGATTGAGATGATGGTGCTGGTGAAAAAACCCTACGGCGATGGGAGGCCCCTAAAGCTTTGATCCTATTTTATTTGTACTTGAATAGCTACATGAAAAGACTATCCAGACTAACATCCACATCATCCCAAGTAGCTATTTATTTAAAAGGTGAGGTACACAACCAACATGTAATCGGTAGGAAATATTAAAGAGTGAAAAAGTCTGAAGACATTGTTCGTACTGAGAGCTCTAAATAACGTCACTTTGGCGTACGTGATCCATGAAGAAACAAACATGAACATGATTGAGAAAGTGGACACCGTGGATGGAATACAGGAGAAGAAAGAAAATCAAGACGGAAAGAGAAAAGGGGGAAGGGGTCAAACTATATGGATATATATATTATATCACAGCTTGCTTGACAGACAGACGACAATCAGCAGATACAACCAACCAACTATGTCCCAAAAAATATTTACCGACTTCATCAGCATCATTTTAGTTACACAAGGCACTCGCGCCATCCCAACACCCACCAATCCAGCTACTAACTTATCAGCACCCAGCCAATAAGAGCTCCATTCATAAGGAAAACTTCACCACCCTCCTCCTCCTGCTTCGGTATTTTCCTCAAAACCCAATCCCACAAAACAAAAATAACATGGAACAACCAAAAGCAGCAACTAGTAGCTATATTCTCACTATCTCAGTTGTTGGATCTCCTTAACCATCACCCTCTCACACACCCCCAATTCATTCATAATTCACAGTCGTCCATGCGACGTCTGAGACACTCATTTCGTTCTACTTGGTTGTCCATACCCATCATGTTTCGGTGGCCGATGGCTCATGAAGCTGCTCTCATGCACGGGTTGTGCTTGATTCGCATCATCCTCTGCTGACTCATCCTCTGTAACAAAATTCATTAGCCATTTAGATTGAAGGAAATACAGAATCACTAACTACGCTTATTTTGATTTCTTCCTCCCTAGGTATAGTATAGACAGCAGTGACAATGAGAAAGGAGTCCTCAGGAACTACTCACCAAAAAGGGACTTGATCGAAGGTCTCTTCGATTTAGTGCTCTTTTTCTTTAGTTCGGCTGTGGATTGAAACGTACAAACACAGGTCAAACACAAAATCATTACCAAAGAATTCTCAGCAATTTTTTAATAACAAAATGAAAGGAATATGACACATATTGGATAGGCTTCATTATTTAATGTCCACAAGAAGAAACATCCTTATGACGTCCGGGAAAAGGTATATTAAAAGTTCCACACTAGGCCAACTTATATCTAGCTGTATCATCATCGGTCCACGTCCTGGACCCAAGACAATTATCAAGTAGAACGTGCAATAACGACCAGGACACAAGGGCAGATTTTTAATGCTTGAAATTACTAGACATATGGTCGTGACTCGACTTTATGAGCTAATGCAATATTTATATAGGAATATTGATAATACAAGGACATGAAACATTACCTATGCCAGGTAACTGATGGTCGTTTACGATTTCAAAGTTCTTGTACGTGTAACCCACAAAGTTTATATCCTTGGAAGACAGCATCTGCATCAGATCATGTTACAAGAATTTCAGAAACCCGAGATAAGAATAGTGAAGGATTTCTATTCCACCCATTTATTGGCCAGCACTCATTGAGAGAGGAAGAAGGAAAACAGAAACAAAATAAGGAAGCTTTAATTTGCTCACCTTTCTCCAAGGACCAGATTTATTCGGAATATGCATTTGGTTGTCATCCTACACCAAAGATCATGAAAATAAGAAAACCAACACTTCAAAATCTAGTCCATTGGCTAAAAAACAGAGAGACATCTACCTCTTCAAACTTCTCAAAATTTTGAGTGTCCAACTCATCGTTGACCTCCGGAATAAATGCAGCTCTCATCTGATATAATCTGTCCCATTCAACTCCTTCAAACCAGGGGTGAGCCTGAAAATCACAAGCGAAACCCGCTTACTTAGCACTTAATTAGAAGTCTCAAATAAATTTAAGAAAGCAAATTCAGAACAGGACACACCACACAACACCTTTATCTCATGAGCACCCTTCGTCCCAAGTCTCTGTTCTACATTGCATAATAACCTACAGATAAGATCCTTAGCCTCAGGAGATAACCTTGCTTCTTCTGGGAACTTTAAATGAGTCTTCCAATTTACAATCTGCATAAAACGAAACTGTGATGAGTACAGGACTTCTTCGCTATTTTAATTATTGATAGAATGAGGGGTATTGCTGATAAAGTTTTACCCAATAGACCCGAGTAAATGACTTTAATTAAAAACACTACTAATGGAAAAACAATTCCATATGATAAACACACTTCTGATGGTCAAATATATTACAAATATTTAGGCACATGTACATAGAATGGTAAAGTTCTCAACTGATACAAGCAAATAAACATCTAAAGAGCACCTTTCTACAAGTTGACATCGGCTCATCTGAATAGAAGGGTGGGTATCCTACAAGCATCTCATACATAATAGCTCCGAGGGACCACCTGGATAAATAAACGGTACGTCATAAACATACAATTTAAGAATGAGATATGTGTTTCTGTCCCACAAGAAAAAAAATAGTAGAAGTAGACAAATTAGTGTACCAACCAATCACATTCCATTCCATATCCTTTCTTCAGCAAAACCTCTGGGGCAATGTAGTCTGGCGTTCCAACGGTTGAATAAGCCTAAAAGTACGAAGAAGGTTAATACTATAACGAAGAGCTCAGTTGTTGTTTCACTAAAGCGATTGTAAAAGGAAACTAGAAATTTAACGGATCACAAAGAAGGATATCATCAGAAAGATACTATTAAAAATGCTAATATGGGTTTTGCATAAAAGTTATGTGGACAGAAGAATTCAGAGTAGTCATTGTTAATTAAGTTATCTATTTACGAGGTTCATATATCATTTGATATGATCTTGTTAGGACAACATACGAAATATGAGCAACTCCGCTCAGTCATAAAATTGAACTTACAAGCATCCTTCTGTTCCTCTGCCAGTGTTGCAATTGCTCCTGTTGTGTGCGCCTTGGCACAGTAGGCCGTCCATCACTCTGAAGAGCTCCACTAAGCTTATTTGATGCTGTAAAATCTTTTTCTTGGAGGTTAGTGCAATCTAGTGGTTTGCATAGTCCAAAATCTGAGAGCTTCATGTGGCCATGCTTGTCTAGTAGCAAGTTGTCAGGCTTGATATCTCTGCACAACATGACAGATGAGTTAGATCTCAATGCAGACAATCACCAAGGCAACCATGATAAGAAAAATATCCACATCTAACTGAAGAAGGTTTTAGTTACCTGTGGATGTAGTTATGTTTATGGATAGATTCAATAGCCAGTACAGTTTCCCCAACATAAAACCTAGCCTCATCTTCAGTTAGGGTATCCTTGCGCATAAGCAATGTCATCATATCCCCACCAGGTAGATATTCCATTACAAGATATAGATACTCTTCATCTTGGAACGAGCAATATAATTTGACTATACAATTGCTATCAACCTCTGCAAGCAAATTCCTTTCTGCCTTTACATGCTCAACCTGGAGAATCCCCGTTGCCATTACTAGTTAGATTTAAGCATGATCTAGTGATATCTTGTAACTGAATCCAGAAGGCTTCACCAGTCACAAACCTGGCCTCTTCGCAACATCTCTGATTTCTTTAGCTTCTTCATTGCATATACGTGACCTGTTGACTTCTCTCTACAGATTCTAACCTAAAATATAAACACAATGGCACCAATAAAAACAATATAAATACAATGGCATAATACATGGGATGAGACTGTTTATTGAAGCATTATGCATAAACCCTCAACGCAAACAAAGGTAACCTCAGAAAGGTGATGAATTTATGCATCCTACGTGTGCATATATGCAAAGGGAAGATCTTATGACGAGAAAATTCAAGTAAGGCCACCGCGAAAAAAGTAGACAACCCGTTGCAAGACAGAGTAGATAATACTAGATGATGGAACAGCAAAAAAAAAATTCCAGATCCTGACTTATGTGTCACCAAAAAGAACACACATACCTCCCCAAAGGCACCCTTGCCTATCATTGTCAATGGTTCGAAATCATCAGCTCCCATTTTATGTCTCAGCAGGCGCATAAATTCTGTTTCCTTTTTCTCTAAATATTGTATCAAGTTACTTTGCTCTTCCTCGGAGACCTCAGCATCAGCCAATTTCCTCTCAAGCATATCACGCCTGCAGGATATCATACGATCAAACATTTGAAAACCACAAAATTATTGTTTATCACAAATCTATAAGCCGCTATATCCTTCCTCATTTGCGAACGTATCACCTAGTTGACCACAATCACATATCAAGAACAGAAAAGACAAGAAGAAAGAAAAGAAATAATTCAAATGGAAACTCTGAATACGATCAGATAAGTGACTTTCCCAGACCATAGATGTGAATTACATCTTACCGATCCTTTCTTTCTTGCAGGTCTTTCATCTGCTTCTTATAGTGATTTTCAATATACTGCTTTGCAGCTGCGACCCTTTGTTTGGTAACATTTGATGGCAATTCTTCGGTGCTTGGAGCTTTAGTCCCCTCTTTGCCGTTGGTTGAGGCTTCTTTCTTTTTAGAAGACCTTGGTTTGTCTTTTGATCTCAATCTATTGAACCAACACCTTGCAGACTCCATATTTTTCAAAGCAGAATTACTAGTGGTTTCTCAGCTTTTTCCAGTTGCAATAATAAACTAACGTTGTAATCCAATCAATATCACATTCACTTCACTTGCTCCAGAAAGAACAAATATTCATCATAATAGCCCAATTTCTAGGAATGAGCCAACCTCGTATGCATAATCAGTTACAGTAGAATTCCAGTGTGTATCCTGCAGTGATCAAGTGCCAAAAGTTTAATAGAATGATAGAGATCGTTGATGCATTCACCTTACACCCCTTCTAAGTACAAACAGACAGGAACAAAAACTTGTAACCAATCTACAAAATACTTATCAAGCCATTTCACTTTCCAACAAAAACAGCGTAACAGCTGAGCTCGGGAACAACTACCAATTCTTACGGCCAATTAAGCGCAATCGCCAGGAAAAAATGTAACTAAACACCGAAATGATTAGCCTACGATTTCTATAGGATGCTAGAATCTAGAAGGAGCATTCCCAGATCAGTTCACTCTCTCAGCAAAGAAAAAAACGTTATTCCCCCCCCCCCCCCCCCCCCTCTTAATCAATTGGGAATAAAGCATCAAGAAACAAAATTTCAACGAAAGCAATCTGATTTAGAAAAGCGATCAAATCCCAGAATTCAACATCTGACAGGAAGCCACTCCCAAAGACAGTCAACATCACCAAAAATCCCAAATTCCTTTGACGTTTTTCCCAGTTAACCTAACTGAATATCCAAATCCAGCAACTTTAACAGCCTCAGAACATAAATGCTTTAAAAATTCACAGTTTGTCGGACCAAAAGGCGTAGCTCAGTACCAAGAAATCAAATTCCAGGATAACCCATCAGGCAGCAAAAACAGTAAACCGAACAAGAAAAGCAGGAATTAAGGGAAGGAAACGAGAATCAAAGTAGTCGAAAAGAAGATGAAGTAAACCAAATCAGAGGATTCCAGATAGTTGGATACAGAAGCAACCACAATAAAGAAGAAGAAAGAAAAGAAGAAGAAGATCACCGGAAGAAGTGGAGACGGCTGGAGAGTTGGTCAGAAGAGAGCAACGGAGTGGCGGGGATTCCGGATTGGAACAGAGATGAGAGAAGAGAAGAGACTGAGGAGAAGAGACCACCCAACCCAACAATGTTGGTTGCGTTGAAAGTTATGAGAGAGGCTTTTGGCTTTGTTGCTTTTCCTTTCTATCTCTCTCTCTCTTCTTCTTCCTTTTCTTTTTTCTTTTTCTTTTTGTTTTTTCGCTTTGGCTTTCTGTAAATGTAATTTCACTGTTCGACCAATCTGCCCTCAGAAATGGAAATTAAACATTTTCAACCGTTCCGTTTATGTCGAGTTCGGATTCGGAGGTATGAGAAATAGTTTTTGAATTTGATATGAATAATTTGTATAAATCTCAACCGTTCAAAATTATGTCTTAAATTTAATGGTTGGAAAATGAAGATAAAATTGATAATTCACGACTATACATATAGATATTCTAAATATTGTACTAATAATACTTAGTATTACGAATAATGGAAATCATGAAAATTCCCTTTTTAGGGTTTTCCTTCCTCGCCGGTTTTGTATGTCGACCTCTCTTTCTCTGCTTCTCCGGTCAGATTTATATCACACCACACCAATCCGTCTTCCAAATCCGTCCCAATCCCTTGTTGATACAACACATCAACCCTCACCGCACCCTGCACGCTCCATCGCTCGTTAGTTGAATCAACCCCATGGCATCCCTGACGGCAGCTGAACTGGCTCAGGAACTCGACCTCAATGGGAAGCTGACTAAATCACCAAGGAAACAACCCTCCTGGACGCCGCAGTGGTACATACCCAAGGGGACTCGTCCCCGATCGTCGTGGGGCACCACCCAAACATCGTACCACTGCCTCAAGACAAAGCAGCAACAACAGCAACCAGAACCCGACCCAAAAACTTCTAAACTACACCCCTACACAATGCTGAACTCAACCCGGGTTGAAAATCATACCTAGCCATTGGATATGCTTGTCAGGAGAGAAACCTCCCGCTGCCTGTGCCCACTGCCCACAATTTACCAAAAATAATCTCATCACAGCAACAATAGTCTGCTCCTTATCTTTAAAAACTCTTATCGTTTCTCTCAATCCATAAAAACCACAAAGTAGCATGCACAATAAATTTCATAGCATGTTTAAAAGGGAGAGAGCATGCTATCCCTTCCCAAGATGAGGCAAAATCTTCAGTATGAGAGGGAAAACATTGCTTAAGGTAGTTTTCCGGCTCTTTGACACCGTCTTCTCCCACCTCAATAGCCTCGACTCCCTGTAGGAGCCTTCGGTGGCATCTTCCTTTCTGAGACCAAGGGTGCGGCAGACCACCTCAATATAGGTTCTATCAACCTTCCTTGCCGCCGCGCGGGTCTTCCCTAGAACATCTTGCACCAACCTGAGAAGTGGAAACCATCCCCCCAAGGCAGTATCCCCCGGGATGATGATGAAGAAGACCTTTCCGTTCGCGCACCTCTCATATATTTTCACTACTCTTCTGCCTCTTAGATGGAAGCATGTAAGAGTACTTCTTCTTGGCCTCTTGGATTCACAAACTAGAGCCAATTATTGCGAGAGGCAACATCAAGCACCCCTTCCATCCACCTGAGCTGAATCGAATCTAAGAAAACGAAGTGAGAAGCCTTCCGGGTGTCAACCGAGATGCGGAAGTCTAATCCGAACCTGCCCTCCGATGCATCAACGGAGATCCTAGAGTACCTAATCTGCGAAAATCGGCTAAGTCGATCCAGAATTTTTTCCCCCGCCCGAAAAAACACTCACCACCCCCTCACCACGCCTAACTCTCCCTCTCTCTAAACAACTCTCTCTCATCTCTCTATTCTTTTACCGGTTGAATATTCACAGCCTTTGGAAAATAGTTGTACGGGTTTGTACAAATCTATACACATTTGTATTATCTGTATAACTCTCCGTTTTACGACCGATTGTCGAAAAATATTTTAAGAAAAGAATTTAAAAAATTCCAAAAACATAGTGTCGATGATGGTGATCGCATTGGTGCAAATTTTTTTGTGAATTAATGTCTGAATCGCCGAGAAATTGATTGAGGAACTTTTTAGTTACCGCAGATGATGGTCCATCGATCGTAAATATCTAAATTTTAATGTAACAAAAAATATTTATAAATTATAACAACATGATTATATTAACCCTGATTAATTTTGACTCTTAAATCATATAGAGATCCAATGGCCTAGATTGCTCCTAGATCGGATCCGAGAAGTAATGTCATGGCTCCGGAATGGAACGCCAAGCAACATCAACGGAGTTGGAGGGATATTTGCCTTGTTCGAAAAGGAAAGAAACGACGCCGTCTACTTTGATGGGCTGGCTTCCATTCCACTGTTATCCTTTTTCAATCGGTGATTCCCAAAATGAAGGAAGAAATTGGAATTGGTTTAGGTGGAGATGGATGTCATTTAATATTTGTCCACCTTAGATTAGACAGAGAAGTAGCATATAAATAATTCTTAATTAAGTGGATTAACTGTTTTAAACATGACATTATGCATTATTTAAGCTTGGACAAAATTATATAAATGTAAATGAACAACCTTGTGAGTTGTGAAGGTGGGGGAACCAAACCGAATTACACTATTTTTCCATCTTTTGTCCACGACAAAATAAAGGGTTTTGCCAACTATTTTTTTTATTGTTGACTGATTTTTTTTAAAAATATTGATAGAATAAATTAATATGAAATAAACAATTTAGATGAAATACAAAAGAAAATTGAATAATAAAGCAACATTTTGTGTTGTACATACCCGATTACGCCATGTAATTCAATGTTTAAAATAACTATGTCAATCATTTTATGAAGTTATTTTGGGTATGAAGGAACCAAGTAAAACATCACAATCTCGTATGTGCTGCACTACCTAATGTTAATTGGGTAAGAGAGTTTTTATGTGTAGTAGATGGAATACATTATCGAACATAAATTCGAATATTGAATAATGTACAATAATTGTGAATGTGATATTGATGATAAAAGATCATAAAAGTAAATGGAAAAAAAATATACTCGCTAATTTGATATAATAAAAATATTATAGAATATATATAAATATGGATTAAAATTTTTGCGTATCCCAAAAAAAGTTTAATATGTCCATTTTTAATAAGTATTGTAGATTTATTTTGAACGTCCATTTTAAATTATCAACCTGGCTAATAAAAATAATTATAATTTTAAATAATTAAACATGCCAGTATGGTATGAACTAAGACAATGAATAGAGGCTTGAAGTGAAACAGATATTGAGTGGGATTAAGTTGAGGTAAATGTCAAATAATAGCTAAGCGAAAGGGATTAAAACTGAAGTCCAAAATCTTGTTGTTGTTCACGACTCCACAAGAACAGAAGACAGAGTATGAAGCTTATAACAATGGTGGCACAATCCTACCCGCTATATGAAACGCAACGCGTGAATCTGATTGATTGCACCTAGGCATTATCTCTATCAGACAATCTAGATGCTCGTTGTTGCTCCTTTGAACTCGATGATGATGTAGGCATGCGCAAAGCTCCAAAATCATATAATACATTGCCAAAGAGTGACTATGCATATCACTGAACAAGCCTCTTAATGTTACTCGCCCAATACCTAGGACGACATGGTCCTTCAATGTGATAGTAATATTTAGTGATAACCCAACAAATTAAATCAATTTTTTGAAGATCGAAAATTGTTACACTATCTCGACCGTATATTGTAATCTGGCATAGGAATACGAAAAACTCGTAACGGTTGATGACAATATTTTTGTGTAGTCACAATTTTTCTAAACTCATGTTCAATTAACATAGAGTATTGTTCACCAAAATGTCAACTCATTAATGAAATAAAAAAATATTTAGGAATAAGGAAAACATAGATCCTGGTATGGAGGTGAGGGAAGGGACTAGCAAGGAAACACCCCAAAAAAACTGACAATATAATAGGATAGAAAATGTAGTAAGAACAAAAGAATAACAAATCAAAGGACCAATTGATTTCCCTTGCAAGTAGGGCAAGAGCCAAGAGGGGACCAGAGTTTGTATTGTAATCAATGGGATATGCATGCATCACTCCCGCCGGGAGGGAACAAATATGACCTTCTTTATAATCTAATAATCGATTTAGTGCATTAACTAGCCGTGATTTTATCAATCTGATAATGGAACGAATTGCATACATCCATCTGATTGTCTCTATATCCGCCGATGAACATGAAGTTACGAAATGCATAGTTACAAGATTGATTAAGAAGAGTTTGCCTCATCGGAAAACCAAATCTGTGGCAGAGGACAGGACAGAGTGGGTGTATCTCGTTTTCTGCTTCCCCTTACGGTAACTGACTGCAACAAAATAACAAAAACAAAAGTGAAGCCCCCTCTGGACCTACTACCTTAAAAACTACAGGATAGGTTACCCTGAAGTGTGTGGTTACTTCAAGTGTTATCATGTTCCCTCACTCATAAAGGAGCTATCTATTTTGACAAGGAGATTGGTTGGTGATCATTTTTCAAAGCAATGAAAAGACCAAAAGGGGTAATAAAAACTTGGTAACCAAATAATAGCAAACACCTCCAATCTCTTCTGTTTGAAATGCTTAAAGCCAAATTCAATTGCATGTGCCAAGGTTGGCCCTTTATTTCCTTTTCTTTCACTTTACAAGTTTGAAAACAACTTTGCCTGGATCATTTACACTTCAAATTATTAACTCCCTCATAGCTACTTTACCTTTTAAGCAAATACTGATCCACTTCAAATTATTAACTCCCTCATAGCTAGTTTACCTTTTAAGCAAATACAAGAAACTTGGTCTTAATTATAAACAGTTGGTAGAGAATATTAAGAGTTGAAGAAGAATAGTGGAGGGTATATATGGATAACTTCTAGTTTGTTGCATCTCTACTAAATTGAATGATTGCAGCAAACGACACAAAAGGCAGAGATAGATGAATAATAATAATAATAATAATAATAAAAGAACACAGCAAAGAAAAAGGATATATGGTGAAACTTCATTTCATGCTACAAAACGTAGAACTGTCTCTTTTTTTTTTACTTCATTACTTGCTTGCTACTCGGCTAAACGATTGATTGCCTTTCTTGTTACTTCTTCTTCTTCCCTTCGGAGCTTGGAGTCGAGCGGCTGAAAATACAAAAAATATAGTGTCTGAATCCCTTTTTCTTCACACCCTGTGTTGTTCTATTCCGTGTCTCTAAGGCTCTCGCTGGTCAGCCAGAGTTTCTTCTGCATAATGAACACAACCTCTTCACCTTCTTGGTCCTGTTCAGTGCTCGAGTCTACTGCTTCCCAATGCAGTGCCACTAAATACTTTTTCACGTAATCTACCACTGATTGCTTGTCGCGAATGATCACGAAACCACTCGGTCGGATCACACGATCCATCTCTAACAGCAGATCTTCTGCACCGCACCCCTTCTTCTCGATGTCGGAGAACACAGTCCAAGCATGAAGCAAATCGTAAGTCCGGGGGTACGTTGAGAAGGCTTCACACCTGTCCAAGATATGTTTTAATAAGTATTTTGTGGATAGGTCAGATGCAAACTAATAGTTTGAGTTTTGAAGTTTAGTTTCCATACCAGCTGTGGACGGTGCCTATCAATCCCCTGTCATATATCACCTTCAACGTGTTAGGTCCATCCTCTGGCACCACGTTCATCACCCATACGTCCTTGCTCTTAAGAGCAGCAGCAAAAGATCCCAGGTTTGCTTTCATGTCCATCACATTCCTTATTGTATCTGATTGAACCTTCGGACTCAAGAGATTCCAGTAGCTCTCCACTCTCCTTCTCCAGAGCTCCTACAGAACACAATCCATGTTCAACAAAAGTATATTGCGATCTTGTAAATTCAAGTTCTCGTGTTCCATCATCATCTCATTTTGACTACCTTTGTAATTACTAATTAGTGTACATTATGATAGGAAAAAGCAACCGCAAAAGTTTTAAAATGATTCAGGCACTTACCACATCCTTCTCAAACATTTCATTTGAGTAGCCAAAATCAGCAAGTCTTGGCGGAGGAGTGGTCAATCTAGCTGGCCAAGGAGCTAATCCACTGCCCTTCACTCTATGGTCGTCTGGTAGAGAACAAAGCCGATGGTAAGCCCGAAGTATAATAAAAATGACTATCGGAAACTCTATATATCATGATGAATCATGTATTGAATGGAACAATTGCTTTCTAGGCAAGACTGCAGATTGAGACGCGAGATAGATCCAAGAAATGATGCACTGAACTAGACACAAACAAGATAGACCAAGGAGCTTCTTAACTTCGTAATCCTTATACTGGTCGAATTAGTATAAGACATCTTGCAAGTAAAAGGTGCGTATTTATGACTAAAACCTATCTAACAAGTATTTAGCAAGTGAAAAGGACACCCAACACAAATCCACCTTTCAGGTCATCACACAAATTATACACCTGTCAATTCATGGTGCATAGGGGGGACAGAGAATGATATTATCATCAGCAAATGTATAAAAGGAAGGCCTGACACATAAGAAAGAACATGGGCCAGAAAAGAACTCACGCTCAGAATAGGGTGTTATGCAAGCTTCCATTTGCACGCCCCAAACAGCATCAGGATCATCATCCGAGCGACAGAGAGGAGGTTGAGTACCAGGTTCTCTTTCCATATAACAGTCATTTGTTAGAGACTTCTGCCAAATGACAGTCTGGTTTCTTTTTGCAGCAATTCTCCAGCACATTCTTTCCACAAGGGCACTCATTTCTCTCCATATTCTAAGATCTTCTTCATCTTGTGCATATGCCTCAGGTGATGAATATGCAAAATAACCTCCTGGTCTGAGTAACCGATCAAGCTCTAGAAGAAGAATACCGTCCCTCTGAAGCCAATCTATTCTACAACGAGAACAGTGGGCAAACTCGAAAGATCGGCTTGGATAAGGGAGCCTCTTGGTCCCAAGAACACCAAGATAGGCAGGAATACCCCTCTCTAGAGCAAACTGTATTTGGTTTTGGTGGACATCATTTGGAGCCAGGGACATCGCAATAATATCAGATGATAGAAGGTAACCCCCAAAACTTGCCACACCACAACCCACATCCAGAACAGATCTTACGTTTCCTTCATTGTTCAGCACATTATTGGAAAAGTTTAGCATCTGCCAATGAAAACCCAAAAGAGGAAGTGTTAAAGTATGAACGCAGATAACTCAAATAGAGGAAACATAAGGAACAAACAGAACATAAACAGTCCAAATTTATAGGCCATTTGGACAGGCTATATTAGTGAAAACGTACTCGAATCTTTCACTGTAAAGAAATAAGAATCGGCTATCTTACATTTGCGATAGAAGCAATATACTTGTCAGCTCCATAGTGAAAATGAGTGCCTCCTCCAGGAAAGACTATCTTATCACCTTTCACAACCATCCAGTTCTGATCAGACTTTTCATGTGCAAGATGAGTATGAGGAATATTTGCTTTCCACACTTCATCCCTACTTTTGGGCCACTTAATGGGGACCTGCAGAATGACCATAATGAGTAATGAACTTGCTGTCATATTTTTACATCTGAAGTTGGGAAGCCATTCACCAGAGGTGTAAAGATTTTAGAAACATTTTTGGCTTCAAAGCTTGTTACAGATCTCACCTTGTACCCTGGTGGAGGGGGAATTAAGCAATTGAACCTCCTTTCCGGGGGAGGACAATGGCGTTCATAGTGCTCCATTACTGACAAGTCTAGCTTCAGTCTCATCTGATATATAAGATGCCTGTCTAAGCATGGAATCAGTTCTGAATGCCGATCATCACAAACCTTCAAAACAAGGATAAGACAAACGATAGACGTTTACAACCAGAAGTTGATGCCAATAGGAAGAACCATACAAGTAAAGGAACTACAGATATAGCTGAGGATAAAGATTAACATGTTCAGAAAGTTCAATTAGCAGAGCATAAGTTCTTTACCGGAAAGCTTTTCGGCACAACATCATCCTCTCCATCTTCCAGAGAAAATTTGGTTCCATCCTCTTTGTCAGATTCGTCATCCCCGCCCAAATAAGATGAGCCGAGTTTCTTCAAAGATTTGCTTCCATATTCTAGAGCCGATGCACCACGGCCTTGAGAACCAAAAACGGATCCATAGTAGAAGTATATGAATCCAAGAAACACGGCTATAACACAGACAGAAGTGATCAAACGCTTCTTCTGCGCACCATCCGGTCTGCCTCTCATCGTATAACTAGTTGTGAAAATCTACCTGACCTTTCTGGCTAATATTTAGTTCACTCAAAAGATCATAATGCAGATCTCGCTGATCTGCAGCTATTCTGCGTAAATCAGTATCCAAAACAACGAGTTAATACTTGATTCCCAGATGGTGTTAATGTTATATCAAACATTAAACATAACATAAAAAGAAACACAAAATAATTGAAAACAAGTAAGAAGAATGAAACACACTTGAAAGATGACATTTGTCAAGTAGAGAGTATCATTAACTAAGATATTATGAATAAATAAATGAAGAAAGCTTCCAGCTTAACCGTCTAGCAAAAAGGCACCAAAAAAAACACGACGGCTAAAATCAAACAAGAAAGTGCAACTTGTTTGTTAATATTGAGTTGAGATCCGTGTTCTTCGCAGATAGCACTTCAGCAAATATGTTAGTTGCTAAGCAAACAAACAAAAAGAGCATTCTTCAAGCTGAGTGCTTAACATAAGTAGTACCCAAGTTGGATGCAGAAAAATTGACGACGGACGGACAAGGAGAACAGATCAAGTAAGTAATTAAGAGTGATCCATAAAATTCAGGAAGGATGAACCAAAAACGGCAAACATGGAGCTGAAACTGAGAGGAATTGAATAAGCAAACCCAGAGTGCGCTGGCAATCGAAAAGTTGAGAGAAATGAAAATGACAGCATTGATTAAGCAACTAAAAAATTAAATGAACAAGGAAGTAAAACCTCATATTAGATCTGAAGAAGCAATAATAAGCCGAGTAATGGAAGATCCTATCCTAGACGCATTGAGAGAAACAACAACAAATCGGAATTCGGATTAAAATCCATCAAAATAAAAACCCGGTGAAGAGCAGACAGATCGGATTGTCCGCCAATCGGATCCGGATACCAAAAAAGGAAACAATGATGCAAGAATCGAAATGAAAAAGGAAGGGAAATAGATAGATAGAGGGGGAAAGGGAGGTGAAAGGAGGGAAGAGCTTACGCGTAGAGTAGAGTAGAGGAGAGGAGAGCAAGGCGATGGGATCTGGGGTCAGAGGGGGGGAGGTGGTGGTGGAGTGTAGTCTGAAAGAGATTAGATCTCAGAGGTTGGAGTTTGGGATTTTGTATATGCGTGCGAGCCGGAGAGAGGGAGACAGACAGTGAGCGAATGATATAATTAACAAAGAGAGGAAGGTCGTTAACGTTTATTTCCGTGAGATCTGCTTATTATAAAATAAAAAACAAAATTAAAATGGGGACCAGGCCAGTGTGTGTTTCGGTGATTAAAACAAAGTGAAAAGAAATCAGATGAGATGCTTGCTCGCTCTGCTCTGAATCGACTGCGAGTCTTGAGACCAGAATGGCTGGTTGCTCCGTTAGCTTTCCTACGCTAGCTGGATCGTGGGATTGTACGAGTTAAAATTGAAGACCCTTTAGGTCGGCAACTCGGCACTCTAATCTGGGGAATATTATTTTTCACCTTCACCGTCGCAATTATCCAACGCTTCTTCTTCTTCTTCTGTCGGTGGGATTCGCTTTTCCTTAAATCCCCCTCTCCCATCACTAATTGAACCCCGCCTCTCATAATTCTTTGGAACCACACATCACTATGACCCACCCATAAGGCCATAACATTAGCAAGCATCGTTAGTCAAATTTCATCCTGTTTAACAACTTGCAGGCACATTCAAATTAAAATTTGTGACCATTCACTTATCCACCAATTTCTAGTCATATTCATTTAAAAGAATACCATCAACAAAATCATAATGGAGCTCTCAACTTTATCAGCTACAGAACTTTATGAGTTGAAAAAGGGTGTAAAGCAAATTTTGCCTTTAATACATGTGTACTGGGAACACCTGATAAGTGTGGAATTTGGGACGAATACCCATCCTATAAGATTCTAAATTTACATTTTAAATCTCAAATCCGCTCATAATTACGGGTACCCAAAACTTGTCCCAAACAATATGCGTTAGAGAGTTTAATACTCTTATCAGGAGAGTATCAGTCGGTGCCTTATATGATGAAGGCACATCAATTCACATAATAGCTTCTCTTTTGTCGCATCTAGATTACTCGCCAATCTAATCTCCCCTCGTCGCCCTTCGTTTAGATTCATTTTTTTGTGTTGGTGCCTGCGTGACTGACCTTAGTAGGGCAGGAGGGAATCGAGTGGCCGTCAAACCACAATGCCTACAGATCATAAGTATCCCCCCAAAAGTGCTGAAGGTCAAGAAACAGGTTGAAGATGATTAAATCTGGAACTTAAAATTAAAAACAGAGGCTGAAAAGATTAAATATGAAGGATCCGAAGTCTGAACATAGTGCGGAAGGCCAAGAAAATGGGCCTTAATGGGCTAGAAAATGAGGTGCATGGTTATTGAGATTGGGAATATGGTTCAACCCAATCCAATCGGTCAATAATGGGCTTTGAAGCTGGGCTGAACCCAAGAGATGTAAATACCTAAAAAGAGATGGAATTACCTGCTCTGCACAACTAGATCGTGCGGTCCACATTAGATGAAGTCAGTGATGGAGATTGACTATATCCAAGGAAAGAGAGAGAGGGGGACATGAAAGACAACTGAGCATGTGAAGTGGAACCCATTACCTTTGAATTTTGCTTTGCGAGTTTGGGTTAGAAAATTGGAGAAAGGTAATAGTACTGTAGAGGTGAAGCGACGGAAGAAGGACAGGGTGCTTTCTCGTACCATTGATATTTTTAGAATTTTCCCATCTCTCTCTGCTGAAATTCTGCCCATTTCGAGATTCGCTCTCTCTACCTGTTTCATCTTCTTTTTTGTAGGTTTTTACTCAAGCCAGAGCTTGCTTTACTACATCTTTCCCCTGCTCTGCTCTACTATCACTTCCCACTCCCACAGATTTATGGCTACAGTCCTCTCTCTCTCTCTACTTCAGCTGTTTCCTTCTTTCCCCTGTAGTGTTTTTTTTTTATCACTTCACGACTCCAAAAGGTTACCATTTTTCCCCAAATGATGCGGTAAACCTATCTAACCAGTAGCAATGGAGGGATCGATCAGTTATGTGTATTAATGTAATTGATAATGTGTTATGCTTGTTCATATGCAGAGCTAGCGGGTGAGTGGGTGAGACCACCAAACCATGCGGTACACACAGTAGCCCTACCGTACTTCATTCAATGCAGGAGCTAGCCCATCATATAATCCACATCTATTGCTAGCCACCACTTCAAATCAAATCTAAAATACTGTTATCACATTAAATATGATCCCTCTCTTTGGTTCGGTGGAGCAATAGTATGGTTTGATTCAATGAGTAAGCTCGATCGGTGCCCAATTCCAACACTTTGGACTTTTGGTTGGGCAGATCAACGTTTAATGTATCGCAAACAAGTGAGTATAGTCAAGTTTAGACCTAAAGGGATATATAGGTGTATAGGAGAGAAACATATCAAAAGTATCGGAACCCTCTTTAACGAATTAGGCTATATCACATTCATAATTATTTTCATAATCCCGACATTTCTTTCTGTAGGCCATGGACCTATTATTTGGCTCCCACGTGGAGTCCCATGGTTGGTTGAACATGATGGAGGTGAATCTCACTTAGTTAATCTAGGCCGTCCATGGAAGAACGACTGAGATATCAGGGTGGATTTCAAGAGAATCCCCCTAATTACTTGATATATCGGCTAACCCAAACTTAAATTTTGGAAGCATGGATATATACTTGGATCAATTGTGACCTAAGTATAGATTAGAGCTTTCTCCCCACTCAGCTGACGTAATGAATAAAGTTGCAAATTCCTCATAATTAACAAATGGAAGATTAATCAATCAAGTTGCTGACTGATCGGCTAATAGCTAAGCTAGCTCTCAAAGTATACAATTACGTCCCTAGTAGCTAGTATGTATATGCATGCATGCATGTCTAAGATCTAATTATACTACACAAACTGATATAGCAGTGGAAGCTCGGAATCTAGATTCAATGTTTTCCTTACTGAGTACGTGGTTGGAAATGAGTTATATTTACCAGGCATAATGTCCCCTCTTTACCAGGCCACAATGATCACCACACATAGCTAAGTATAGGTATTAGATCTTTCTTGTTGCAGATCAATAACTGAGCTTAATAATGGAAAGAAAGCAAGGACCTAAACCCAAATTAATCTTTGATTTATATCCAATGACAATTAATTAAGAATCATAAATAATGGAGCTGCAAACAGTTACATTAAAGTACACACGTAAAAAACGTAACATATGGAGGAAGGAGACAAACAAGTTGATCTCCCAAATCTATTTTGTCGTGACTCATATCATATCTTTTTCCCTGTCACTCCATATGTTATCCCAGCAGGCAGCAGCAGCTTATAATTTTATTTTTTCCTATCAGTTAAAATTTATAAATCAATGATCAATCGAACGACAACTATCAAATAGTAATTTTCATACAACGTATGAACTGATAATTTGAAAGGTGCAACCCACACATGGATAATGAAGGAAAAATAATTAATCCTATTAATTACATTACTTTGCATCATGCAATTAATCTTCTAACAACTATTTTAAAATTATAATTATAAAAACTAATATTAAACTCGACACGAAATTAAATAACACTAAAACCAAAACAAAAATAAACATAAACGAAAAAATACACTGATGAATAAAACAGAAAACAACTAGAACAAACTAGGAATTAAAAAAAACTATAAAATACGGAATAGAGGTCCGGTAAAAAAAAAACAACTAGGAGCCAATTCATAGCTCCACAATCCCCAAAAAACGATTATATAATTTAATATATCAATGTTGTTGAAGAGGGTAAAACCAGTTTAATTATTAATATGTTAAGAGGATTGAACGACGACATATATAGAAGGCAAAGTAAAGATACACTTAACTTAATGAAGCAAATACATAATATAATGTCTACCGTACTAGTTCTCCAGTCATTTTGAAGGGAAATTACTAGTACTACTACCACCATAGGGAAGCTTGTACCTAGAATCACAACATAATACAATATAGTTCGATCTCCTTAATTACTGGTGACCATGAAAACTCGCATTGGCAGCCGAAGTCGGCGGCGGCGGTGGCGGCATGGCCAATTTATTGTTACGAGATGATGATGAAGAAGAACGCTTCTTCTTCTTCTTGTCGTAGCTAACCCCTCTGGCTTTTGCCTGCGAATCTCTAACCTCGCGAAGGTAGAGGCGGACGGCTCTGGCGCCGAAAGGGTTGTTCTCGGGCTTTCCGCCGTTCTCCTCGAAGGCAGCACGGAGGCGGCCGATGAGGGCGTCAAGGGATCCCCATGCCTGTCGGAGCGGGCAGGGGCAGGGGGCAGGGGGGTTAGGCTGCCCGAAGAAAGGGCAACTGTGGTTGTGTACCTTAGTCTTCCCGAACTGGTCCAAGTACCTCAAGAACTCCAATACGTGGGCCCCGCTGCACCTCCCCAACGACAGCGGCGGCCTGTGGTTCCGGAGGTACTGTCCAAACGTGTTCCAGTCCCTCCTCTTCTGGTTCTCGTACCTGGAGGATGATGCAGCCGACGACGAAGATGACGATGAGGATGAAGAAGAAGAGGATGGGGACAGTGCCGCCGCAACCCCGGTGGCGAATGGAAACAGTTGGTGGTGGTGGTTATTACCACCGCCGGTGGGAGTAGTGGGTGGGGTGCTGGTGGTGGTCCTAGCCGGCGTCGACGTGTCGGTGCCTTGGAATGAGTACTGGTGATGATGATGATGATCCATTTGGAGTGGTGGGAGTTGAGTTGATGTTAGTTCGTCGGCAGAGTTGGTTGATCGTAGTTAGCTAGCTAGTGGGAAATCCATGGTGAAATTTCAAAGATGAGATTATTAGGGTTTTGAGAAAGCAAGAGTGAAAACGAAAGGGAGACTTATCGTGTCACGAAATATAAAAGAAAAGGAAGAGGGGATGGGATGGGAAAGAAATATGAAATGAGCAGTGGCTGACTGCTGCTGATTGATTTTGCGTAGCTAGACCTACCTACCTATGGTTAAGCCTGTATTACATAGCCTACTAGGGAATACAGTACCAGAAAATGTTTATTGCTTTTTGGTGTTCATATATATTGCAGTTTGTATTTTTTTATAAATAGTTAATATATTTTTAACACAAAAATTATTTTTTATGTTGCTAAAACAATTTTTATTATATTAGTCATAGTATATTAGTATTATTTGTGGTGAAAAGCTAATTGATGAAGAAAGAAAAGTCATTGTTGAGTTTGTAAATTTTTATTGATAGTTAATAATACAAAGTAAAATAATTGAAAATATCACAAAGTTTGGGTATATATAAAAAATGTTGTCACGTTTTTTATATAGATTTTTTTGTCATAAAGTATCAATTTTCTCAGCAAAAATACCTCGTTTGTTAGGTCTACGTGCTGACGTGGATCTAACGCCGTTAAATCAGTCAACAACAATCAATGCAATGCCATGTTCTATCCTGTCCAACTTTCAGGGAAGGGACACGCCGTGTTCTTCCCAAATCGAACGTTTTGAGTTGTTTCGGCCTCCCCGTCATGTCTTGGTTCATCTCTAAACGTCATATGACACCTGAAATGTACAAAAAACGTACCAAACACCATAACACGGCCCCGAGGGGCAAGAGAACCAAACATGTACTCAAAACCCGAATTTCAATACATTTCGACATACAAAAATATAGTTTATAACGAGAAAACGTGTGTAAAAAATACAGCACATCACTCAGAAAAAAATATGAAATAAAATTGTTTATTGTTTCGCTCACTTCGAGTTAGTAGGTGAATTAAGTGGTTTGATTTAATTTGGAGAGTTAGGTTGGTTTCAGTAAAGTGACGGTCGTTTACATTTGACCATTGCTAATGAAGAGTTCGGAACTTAGGACTGGATTAGGCCTGATGTAACCGAATTGGAGTAACTCCACCCCTATTTCAGGCCTTGGCGAGGGAAGCGGTCCGGCCTAGTCATCCAGCCTCTCCCATGGTCAAATTTCCACACTAGCCTCCGTCTGAACGTTTTTCTTTCTCACATCAAGCAACCCTCTTTAATTTATCTTCTTCTTTTTCTTGTCGTTCAAGAAATAGCTGACGAATCTAACACCTCCCTCAACACATTAAAAATAAACGTCAAAGGTTAGAGCAACAGAGCTAACAAAAAGAATGAGGATCGAAGGAAGCGGCCTCCAAATCTGAAGTCATCTTCTTCTTTTTTCTAAATCTCTATGTCTTCTTCTTCTTCTCCTTCTTCTTCTTCTCAATCTCCATATCTCTTTCTCCTTTTCAATCTCCAAATCTTCTTTCGTATTCGGTTCACCCGGTCTTTGTTGTGGGTGAGACTACAAAAATATTTCAATCAGAGTTGTAACACCCAATCATGCAAACATGAAATGAGGAAGCTTTGTTGAACAGAGTGATCAGAAAACGTTTTCTACAAAGTACAGAGGAGGGAACTTACAACATTTCCGTGTGAAAATTGAGTTTGGTCATTGGTGTTATCTTGACCGGGTAATGATCGGGGCCCAGCCCAAACCCGGATCCGGTTTGACGGATTTCGCGCTGCTCGGCTGTTGTACCTTGGCCGAGCTAGAGTTAAAGTGCTCTTAAGAAGCCCAGAATCTGATCATACCGGCCCGGACCCATATAACAGCCCTACTTCAGGGACTTTTCTTGTTTTGGCTAACCAACTTCAGTTAAACAAATGATTATTAAATAAATAAAAATATTTACTAACTAACCTAATTAATCATTTTCAATTTTTATAGTTAGGCCATTTCCATCTTAACAATTTTTAATAAAAATTTTATTGCCATCACTAAATTTGACTATTAATTAATTCAATAATTTTTAAACATCTCCATCCTTATAATTCTTTAACAATTTCTATTCATAAAACCTATATTATAATTTAACTTGAAATTTTTATTTTATTTTATTTATTTATGCAAAATGAACTAAAATTAAATATTTTGCTTAAAAGATTGATCCATATGCTTATGTGACATTATTAACCAAACTTCTAATTTAAAAATTTTTAATAAAATTTATAAGTTAGCAAGTACACATATAACCCTAACAATTATTAAAAATTATTAAAATTTTGAAATGAAAATACTCTTAGACACTTATTTGGTCCAGAAAGAATTTTTAGTTTCATGTCAAGAAAATTAACGTAATTTAATCCCTAACCTAATCATCCATTTTCACAAGGTAGCAATTAGCATAATGTATGTTTATCTGAATGGAGTTGTTATTCGATGCTTTAATTTTTTCTTTAAACGCTCTAACTAAATGACTAATTGTATATCATTACATCATTAAAAATATGTACTGTAATTTTATTTTCTCAGGTTTTATTCGAACAAAATTCCGACTATCTTCCAACTAGTCACCCATTGCAGGTCACACATCGCCCGCCGATCATTGCCCAAATTGTGGCTAACCACCCATTGCCGGTCACACATCGCCCGCCGATCATTGCCCAAATTGTGGTGGCCACAACGAACGGATGACGAAATTGTCGTCGCGTGGTGCAGATATGAAACTGTCCGTTCGCAGCCCTTGATAAACGGACGGTAAAACCATCTTTACGGGGTGAAGATGGAAGACTGCCCATCTGTAGTGATTGGTCGATTTTTTCTCCAAAAAATTTCCTAATCGTTAAATGATTGTCCTTTTTAACATTTGATCCTTTTTTCGTCCAAACTCAGTCGAACCTGCCGGTCAGAGTCAAACAGAGTATCTTATGCATTAGAATTGTGGGGAGTTGTCTCGCAGAGTGATCTGTCTGCCGTTTGAAGTTAGATGTAAAATCTCGTTAAAAGAAATAAACTAAGATTGAGTTTCCATTCGAATAAGGATTTTATTATTTAAATAACTGGAAGGGTAATTTTGTAATATCTAAAAAACCTAAGACTGATTAATTTAAAAACCGTAGGACGTCGAACCGCGATTCAGTGATCTGAAAGAGAAGTGTACATAGAAATATATTCTTTTATTCATTATTTGAACTCACGATACAAACATCCATTTTTAGTCCCGCGAAAATACAACCAGCTTTATTACTTTTATTATTTATTAAACATTATTTTACTTCTTATTAGTTATATCATAAAACTCAGTAGTCCCTCCTCTGCTGAGACTGGTTACCAGGGCTGAAGAGCGAAACCTCCCTCCGGCTAAACTTGATCCTCTGGGCCTCCTCCCTCGACACTCCGAACGCGTTAGCCAGCACATCCCTCGGAATCGCCCTAATCGTGGACGCCCTTCCGGCAATCTGGTTAATCTTAGCGTTGTCGTTGGTCTTGAATGCAACCCATTCAAGCCCTTCATTTCCAGCTCTCTTGATCACAGCGAAGCCCTGCGGGGCAGTGATTATCTGTCCCTGCTGCACTTGCCCGTCGAACACACTCTCCCCGTTCTCGTTCACGATCTGGACCTGACCGCTCCCGCGTGTGATGTACGCGACGCTGTGCGCGTTGGTGTTCCAGTGCGGCGTCATCAGAGCGTTCCTGTAGAGGAATCCCTTCTGTGCGCTGAGCTGGAGTTGGCGGAGGATCGGGAGGTTGAAGCTGTTGACGGTTGTGAGTCGTCCAGCGCGTGGGTTGAAGACATCGGCGCGTGAAGGGTCGTCGATGTTCACCTTCAGCTTGGCTGTGCAGAAGGTCTCTTCAATTCCGTTGTACCTGTCGTCGCCGCCTTCCCTTCGGGATTGCCTCTCCTGTTGGCTGAATCGTGGGCTGAGGAATTCAAGCTCTTGCTGGACTCTGACGATGATTCCCCTGTTGTCGTTCTCGCTCTTGATCCTCCTAGCAAGGTCGGTGTCGATGTTGAATGCCTCAGCCAAGAACTGCTCGTCGATTGCTTGGAAGATGTTGCCGGATCGCTGCCCTTGTTGTCCCCTGTGTTGCTCGCCTGCCTGGTGTAGGTGTCTCGACTGCTGCCCTCTCTGCCCCTGCACCTGTCTCTGCGGGTTCCCTGCGAGGAAGAATTTCTGCGGCCAAAGAAAAATCCAATTCGATAAATTGATTTAATTAGAGCGCAAAATTGGGAATTAGATAAAACTATCGACCCTGAAGTTCGATTAAATTGATTTAACTAGAGGGCAAAATTGGGAATTAGATAAAATTATCGTTCATAATTTTTTTTCGATGAATAATATAGCTCATAATATGTATCGTGAAGTTGGATAAAATTGATTTAATTAGAGGGCAAAATTAGGAATTAGATAAAATACCCTGAAGTTCTGGTCGAGCTGGTTGTCGGAGCTGCTAGTGTCGAAGATCTGGACAAGAACAAGAGGAGATTGAGCGTCGTTGTAGAACCAGTCTACGACTCCGGCGGGGATGGCGATGACGTCTCCCCTGCGGATCTCTCTGACTTTTTGGTGTTGGTCCCTGGATCCTTGTCTCTGTTCCTGCTGGGATTCCTCCTCTGATTGGTATGTCTCGGGGCAACCCGGGAAGGCGGCTCCGTGGAATCCTCTTCCTGCGCATCCATTTTAATTTTTTTTATTTTAGTTTTGATTGCCAACGACACGGGTAAAATTTAAAGTTTAAAAGAACATAGTCAGAAAGGTAAAAGTAAAAAACAGAGTTGTGGGGATTGACCTTGGTCAACGTAGATGAGCTTGGGGGCGTTGGAGTAAGCGGGCAAGAGGAGGCCTCTCTGCTCGATGGTGTGGCGGACAGCGGCTACGCCGGCGCATTGGAACTGGTCGTCGTTCTCGTCCCAGACCTCGGTGACGCCAGCCTCCGATTTGATACTGCGGTCGGGCTCTTGGGGATTGATTCGGCGGATTTGGCACTCGTTTTGCTGCTGCCATTGGCGGCGGGCTCCCGGCTGCTGCTCTTGTGTTTCATGTTGGGCGGAGCAAGCGTGGAAGAGGAGGACGGAGCAGAGTGCAAGAGCAAGGAAAGTGTAATTGCGGGAAGAAGCCATTGCGTTTATGTAAAAGGGAGATTGTTGTTGTGATGAGGATGGGATGAGAGTGTGGGATGGTATTTATAGAAGCGAACCATTTTGGGACGTGGCGAGGCGTATTGTGTTTTTTTTTGCATGGAGAGTTGTCGTGTATTGGGATAAGCTTTTGCATGGCTTCCTCTCTGTTTACTGTATACACATACTGATGATCCGATGTGTTGTTTGCCACGTACGTACTACTGTCACTGCCACTCGGACGGCTTCTAGCTAGGGTTGCCGAATCATTCCGAGCATATTCGGTTTCCATTCAATTTTAACCACAGCATGCATGGATGGAGTTACACTAAAATGTACAAGGATAGGAAGTGCTAGTAATTTCACTTTTATCATCTACGGTTTTACATAACGTAGATGTTTCATCGGCGCATGCGGTGGGTGGGTTTTTCTGAGATGGAAAGATACGTAAGCAATTCGTATAGTGCTGCCTTCCCTTGTACATTTGGATGTTGATAAGAAGATTGTTGATTCTCTGTATAGGCTAGCTAGGGCCTAGGGATGATCCCATACATCTTTTTCTGAGGTTTTTGTATAGTATTTTTCCACTATGGACAAAAATTAAGTTTAAATTCACATTTAACCTAATGACATTGTGAATCAGAAAAGTAATAACGGTACAAATTCTCCATGACCTAACTAAAGTGGGGCATTTCATTTTAGTAATAATGGAGAATTATGAATTATTTTTCATGATTAATCATCGTGTTTGTTGATTAGCCTGAAGAGAGGATAAAACTGAGGAAGACATGAGGCAACTCAATGGAACGACCAAGTGTTGCCAACTGGTCGTACTGTCACAGACCACCTTTTTACCGATGAAAAGATATCACTTTCACCTTGCAAATATGAACAACAAAATCAAAATGAACTAAAAACCTTACAAAACAAGATGAACAAGCCTTTAAAGCCCGGGCCAATTCATTATTCTATGCTGCCCATTGCTAATATCCGTCCACGTGGCCAACCTAAAAATACATATGTGTAAGCAAGGAAGAGATTCCAGGCCATGCAAATTCACTACACGACACACACACATGCAGATACAACAACACACACAAAATTATACCACAACAGAACCCATTTTGCCACGTCTCCAAATTATTCACCCTACACATTATTAACTCAACAGAAGCGCCACTTGCCACGTCCCATGCATAAACTTGTCACACTACATGGTCTCCGCGTCTCTCTATAAATACAAATAAACTTTCCAAATCAGCCATCTCAGCACCACAACCCACCCATACAAACAAACGAACCAAAAATGGCTTCCAAATCGGTCCTCTCGCTCTCACTATGCCTCCTAGTACTTTTCCATGCTTGCTCCGCCCAGCTGGAGCAAGTGACGTCTCGCCAAGGCGGCATGGGACGTGTGTCGGAAAAGAGGCGAGAAGGGTACAGCCAAAACGAGTGCCAGTTCAGTAGCCTCAGCGCCAGGGAGCCCGACCGCCACGTCACCTCTGAGGCCGGAGTCACCGAGGTCTGGGACGAGAACGACGACCAGTTCCAATGCGCCGGTGTCGCCGTCCTCCGCCACACCGTCGAGGAGCGTGGCCTCCTTCTCCCTGCCTACACAAATGTCCCCAAGCTCGTCTACGTGGACCAAGGCATGCATATTCCATTTGCATGCCTTTTTATAAACAGGGAACTATTTTCTTAATATATATATATATATATATATATATATATATGTTAATTTGGCGCGTAATTAATGCAGGTAGAGGGTTTCACGGAGCAGCCATCCCGGGTTGCGCTGAGACATACGAATCGGGTCACGAGGATTCCGGATCCAGGCAGGACCCGAGACAGGGATTCAGAGACCAACACCAGAAGGTCCGACCGATCCGAGAGGGTGACGTCATTGCATTGCCAGCTGGAGTTGCTGACTGGTTTTACAACGATGCTCAAACTCCTCTCGTCCTCGTCCAGCTCCTCGACACCAGCAACCCTGCCAACCAGCTCGACCAGAACTTCAGGGTACGTAATTCAAACTCTTCTCGTCCTCGTCCGTTGTTTGAAATTTGAATGTCCCGTTAATATATTTGGTGATGTTGCATGCAGAAATTCTTCCTGGCAGGGAACCCACAACAGCAGATCCAAGGGCAGAGAGGGCAGCAAGTCCAGAGCGGAGAGAGCCAGAGACAATCGTCGAGGAGAGGTGGTTCGAGCAGGCTGCAGGAAGGGAGGTCCGGAAACATATTCCAAGGCTTCGACGAGCAGTTCATTGCGGAGTCCTTCAACGTGGACACCGACCTTGCTAGGAGGATGAAGAACGAGAACGACAACAGGGGCATTATCGTCAGGGTTGAGGAAAGTCTCCAGTTCTTGACCCCTGAGTTCAGCCAGGAGGAGAGACAGTACCAACACCAAGGTGGCAGCAGCAGCAGCAGGTACAGTGTTAACGGCGTTGACGAAACCTTCTGCTCCGCTAAGCTCAAACAGAACCTCAACAACCCCTCACGCGCTGATGTCTTCAACCCACGCGCTGGCCGCCTCACCACCGTCAACAGATACAACCTCCCCATCCTCGGCGCCCTCCGACTCAGCGTCCAAAAGGGCCATCTCTACCGCGTTAGCAAACTAACTAATATGATGGAGGACAAAAGTGTAAATACAATATTGTATGTGGTCCCCACCCTACAATTCTGATTTTGCGGATGCATGCATGCAGAACGCGATAATGGCGCCGCACTGGAACATAAACGCCCACTCCGTGTGCTACTTCACTAGAGGGAACGGAAGGGTGCAGATAGTGGACGAGGAAGGAAAGTCGGTGTTCGACGGGGTGGTCCGAGAAGGTCAAGTGCTGACGGCGCCGCAGAACTTCGCGGTGATAAAGAAAGCAGGAGGAGAAGGGCTGGAGTGGGTGGCGTTCAAGACAAACGACATGGCGAAGGTAAACCAGCTGGCAGGTAGGGTGTCGTCGATGAGGGGGTTCCCGGAAGAAGTGATCGCCAACTCGTTCCAGGTGTCGAGGGAGGACGCTAGGAGGCTCAAGTATAACAGGGACGAAGCTACCTTGTTCAGCCCTGCCTCTCAATCCCAGTACAGGCCCCTCTTCTAGACTACTGCATGCTTTAACGGAGTCGAAATTTTTCTAAAAATGTTTTAAAGTCGAGATCGAGGAAGTTGAAGAGAGAATGGTTTGATGTCTAGAAAGTAAATTAGAGTTCAAGAATAAAGCAAATCTCCTACTAAACTTACATATATATTAATGTATAAGAAGGGTAGGGGATTAAGTTAAGGGACTGGTTTTGGTCTCCACTCTTTGCATTATATAAGAGGTCCAACCTTGACTTAGGGGAAGCATGAAATGAAAACTTTCTCCAAAGCTCATGGGAAACCTGATTGATTTTCTTCTACACATTCTAACCACCTTTGTATTTTTTATGAAAATACATTCGAGTCTGACACACACATAAGCTGCGCAATGTGCAAAAGCTATATTGGGCCTACTGTTATTACCCAAAATGGGGCCGCAAACTTAATGGGCCTGATGTTTTGCTGGATTATGATTTTCACTGGTCAGTGCTCACTAAAGGTCCGACATGACATTTTGCCTCTAGTCTTTGCGTTCCCATCCAGCATATGACCAGGTCCGCAACGCTTAATTTAAAAACATACAGATTGGATTAAAGAATAGGCGCGTTGCTTAGTGGCTAATTAATTCCATGCTTAGGATAGGAAGCCATCCAAAGAGAGATGGGAGTCACTTTTTGGGGATTCAAGCTTGAAAAGGGGTACTTGCATTAGCAAGCCAACGAACGAACGTACGAAGAAGGAGAAGCTGTAAAGTGAAAAGCAGGCGCAGGCATCTGGACAAAAGCGAGGATGCGGCCGCTTGCCCACAAACTATCCTTAAAGCAGAGAGTTAGAGCTCCTTTGTCGTCTTTTACGTCGAAACTAAAGGAATACTCCAATTACCCCGCCGGCCATCTCCTTTAAATTCAAAAATTCCCTAACCCAAAATATTACTCATAAATATTAACATCTAACCAATCTAACAAGACAACAAAAAGTTTTTTAAACTTAGTAAACAACTCAAAAGATTCGTCTTCTACAAACCTTCACTAGATTTTTTGTTATAATTTAATTAATAACTGAAGATAATAAATATGTCTGCAATTTTTATGGAATTCATTCTAAAATACCTTCTTAATTTCTCACAATTACTATAACTAGATTCAACACGAAATTCAAAATTTAGAATTCAAAATGAATTCCTTCATATGCGTCACATATTCATATGGATTATAGTAAAACTTATTTCGGTTGATGTATCTATATCCATACTATGTCTATATGATAATGAAAAGTAAAATTAGGATTTATCATTAATTCTATCGGTTTCAAGATAATTACTCACTAATAATTATTTAATTATCCTAATTATACAAATCAACTAATTAAAAAAAAGCTTCAGCCGGCCGCCGGACGGGCCCTCCTGGCTATTTTTTTTTTCGATTTCGTACCTGAAACGGCCGCTTTCGATCTTCGATTTTTTCTTCGGATCTTCGTTTGAGAGTGTTTGAGTTAGTCAATATACACAACTTCTTATATGAATTTCGGTTTTATGAAAGTACAATATTGTAATTTACTTAAATTAGGACGTCGTTTAGTTCGAATGTTAGGATATCGTTTAGTTTGAATGTTAGGGCGTAAAATAGAGATTCAGTTAATTAATGTACAACATTTGGAACTTTTTGTACTAGGGTCTAGGGAGTAAAACTATGCGTATTGGGCGGGTTTCTTCCTTCGACTCCAATGTAACCCAAACCTCATTTACTGGATAAAGGTTTTATTTTCATTTCATTGTTTTTATTGGACTCACTCCTTAACATATGTTTGGAGTTGTGCAGTTTATCACATGTGCTGGTGATATAGAAGTATAAGGTTCGAATTCAATATATACTAAAATTGAACATTCATATAATATTTAATTTTGTTTTATTTTGTACCGTATCATGTATCAACATTTTAAGAAAACGGCACTCAGCATATCATTACATAATACATAATAATTTCATTTAACTATATATTCATTTCAAAATACAACTTTTGTTAAATCCTTCGTGTATAAAAAACAAGTTATAAACCTTACTTGCATATTGATAAATGGTCCTTAGTATAAACAAGCTCAATTTTTTTGATTAAGTACATAATATTGGAGGTTTATTTGTGTGAGAAAATTGAGTGATAGATTATGAAGGATTTGAGCCTCAAATATCTACCTTATAGAATATTTGGATTTGAGAGAATTGAAATTTTTCATGGCGGCCCGAGTGATTTATGAATAAAAATAAATTCTTCCTTTAAAATATTTTGAATGATTTGATTTTTCTTTCTTAATATGCTCTTATCTCATTTTAAAAATTATAATAAATTTTGACTAACCACATTTGTCTTATTTATGAATATTTATATTATTTTTTATTTAATTATATTTTATTCTAATCTTCCAAACTAAAATCTCTCTAGCCATCTAAATATTTTATTTTTTTAAAATAGTATTACCCTCGAATTCACCCGTATAAACGAACTTTTAATTTTAACTTTTTAGATCCATCTTATGAAAAATAACAAACTCAGAAGTTTGTTGGTGTATGATCTTATGCATGATGCACCATTTTTATAAGAAGTTAAACCTCAACGTGCGAATCCAGCTTAATATGTAATTTCTGATATTCTTTGGTCAAAGTAATATGCCACAACTCTTCCAAATTCAACCCTAGTGATCAATTGAGGCATCGAGCAAATTCCCATAAATGTTCATATTATCCGTTCAGGTACCATTGTTTCCTATAGCTAGCTTGTCTATTTAGTGGAAAACAGTGTTACGTTTTCTTTACTTTTCTAAACAAAGAGTTTTCAATAATTTCTGTTTTTTATTATTTTCAAACAGGTTCCACGAAATTGCTATCGCTCCGAGATACATTTTTTCGGATCAATCCGACAGCCGATCCAACGGTTCAAAATTATTTTTTCCAATTTCATTCCGACGGTTGGTATTTTATCAGGGGTATAACGGGGATTACATAATAATTTATCTCTTTCAACTTTTCTTTCTCTCTCCTCTCTCTACTCTTCTCACGTAAATTGGATACAACAATGACATAAAAACTATGTAACAATGACGTAACGTGGATATAACAATTTACATATGAAGTCGACATAATGAGCCTATTAAAAGGACATAATAAAAAACGCACAACAAACTCATAAAGTGTATATATCGTCGATATAGAAGAGTGGTAAACTGAACATAACGATAATGAATTCAACCACTCGTAAGGTGGACGTGGAAACTACATAACGAGCCCGTAAAATGATCGTATTAGCGACATAACATGCTTGTACAATGAGCACACTAATGTGATTTTTTCCAATTTTTGTTCCGAAACTACCCATTTAAGTTAATTCGTTTGACTGATTTTTAATCGTTGGATGAAAATTGACCCCAAACATACTATGATCTGTCGGGATAATCTTTCGAAACCGCCTCTTGCAACGATAGCCGGATTTGCAAGTTCTACACCTAATTATCATATAAAAAAAAAAGAATAATGCCATTGAGGTGGGGATAAGGGGGGTAGAGCAGTGGTGGATAGCTAGTGGTTGAGGGAGTCTTTTTGGTTGTCGGGACTCCAATCCATATATATATATATACATATAGTTTTAAAAACACAGAGGAAAATGATTCATGAAGCTTCCACAAAACAAGCTCACATGGGGAGCAAAGGTTTCTTTAAAACCGAAAACGAAAGGGAAATGAATCAAAGATGGTCAAATTACACCATTATCGTCGATCGTGGGGTATTCTCATAGGGCCACACTTTTTCATTTCTAGTTGAACGTAACACTTTGAATGCGACATCTAAACGTACTCTGTTTATTAATTAGTAAACTAATTGGGATTGGAGATTCTAATCAATCAAATTTGTCGAGGGAGTAGTTAACTATTTTGAAAGTTACTTAGGATTACACCTGGCAATTTCAGACCAATCCGTTGACCAACCTGAACTTGCCCAAAAATTTAGGATTGGGTTTGTTATTTTAGCACTCGAAACTGAAATGATCCGAACTTGAAAAATTAACATTTTTTTGGTGGGTTAGGATCGGGTTTAGATTTAGTGTATATTATAATTATTGTTTTTAACATCACCCAAAAAGTTTTAATATTTAGTCATATTTATGATTATGATTTTTTATTTTATAATGTTTTTTACTTTCTTTCATGTTATTATATATTACAGGTAAAATACCCAAATCTAACCTAAACTATTTTGATGACCAATATCTGACTAATAGTTTTGGTCTTTCGACAATTCTAACCCGTTAACCAAATTTTTCGTTAAATTCTTAACACCGTTAGTGACGAGGTAGACGGAACTGACATGACATGCGCTTAACCGGTCAAATGAATGTCATATCAGCTGCAACGTTGTTGAAATCTAGATCTTTCACTCAATCATTTCAAAGACGACAATCCACCAACATTTATTTGCAGCAGACAACAAACCACCAACAAATCTTCATTATCTAGCCACCAAAATTAAATAAAATCTGTTGTGATAAGATGATAAAATATATATGTTTTCTCTTGATAAATCTATAAAGGCTATATAAAACTTACATTCATTGTGTACCGATCAATCAAGCAAAGTATAAATAATAAAATAAGAGCTTCTCCTACTATCAAATTCTCTGCCGAAGCCAACAGAGGAAGCAGAGAACTTTATCACATCTCTTCAACTCTTTCATAAAATTTCAATTCAGCGTAAAAAAATTTCTACTTTACGAAACAATCATCCAACATTTTCCTTTTAACGTATCAATCACTACATTATTCCAATAGTTCTTACAGGTCAAAATTCACTTCCGTAAAAATTACCTTATCTTTTTACTATTCACAAAAAATTACCTTTAGGCCAAAATAATTTAGATGGCCTCCACGAGCATCTCCTTACCTTCACCTAAGATTTTCAAAGGTGAAAACTATAACTATTGGGCGGTTCGAATGAAAACACTTTTCATGGCCAATGATCTTTGGGAGATCATCGAAGATGGCATCGAACCTCTCAAATCAGAAGAAAAATCATCGAAAGATAAACCACCAGAAGAAGAATCATCGAAAGACTAGAAGAAACAAAGTAAAGAAGTCGCCATGAAGAATAAGAAAGCCATTACTTTCATACACGCATCTGTCTTGGAAAATAGTTTTTCAAGAATCGTCGCCGCCACCACCGCAAAAGAAGATTGGACAATTCTTGAAAAGGAATTCAAGGGCTCGGAGAAGGCGAGAATCATCAAACTACAAACGTTGAAGAGAGATTTCGAGAAACTTAACATGAAGGACGACGAGACACTGAAAGGCTACTCAACTAGAGTAGCGGATGTGACAAATCAAATGAAGCTCTACGGTAAAAATTTACAGATCAGAGAATCGTGGAGAAGATGCTCAGAAGTCTGACGGAAAAGTTCGACCCAATTATCGCTGCCATTGAAGAATCAAAAGACTTGTCAAAACCCACCATAGCAGAACTTTCAAGCTCTCTGGAGGCACACGAGCAAAGGATGAACAGAAAGAGCGAAGGGAATGTCGTGGGAGCACTCCAAACAAATCACGAACATAAGTCTTCCAAGAACAACGGGGAAAAGCGACAGAGCACGAAGTCTACGTCGAAAAACACCCACCTTGCGGAACTTACAAAAAGACCAGCCATCTTGAAAAAAATTGTTGGATAAAGAACAAAGCTCAATGCACATTTTGCAAGAAATTAAGGCACGTTCAAAAACTCTGAAAATTCAAGCAAGCAAGCCAAATATCGGATCAACCTACTCGTCAACAACACAGTAAGAACAACGAAAACTCAACAAAAAATAATTTTTCACTAATCGCTTGTCATATGTGTGAAACAGAGAAGTTAGAATGGCTAGTCGATAGTGGATACACCAACCACATGACATATGACGAAAAACTCTTCTCTGAAATCAATCGCAACATAAAGACTTCTGTCCGGATGGGAAATGGAGCATCGACAAAAATTAAGGGCAAAGACATCGTCTCACTACAATCCCCAAGAGACACAATAACTTTTCGAGGTTGTTGTCCATTCTTTGATTTAAGCTTCGTCATTCCAATCTTCTTCCACCTTTTTCTTACCGATTCTTTTTTCTTCCCCTCCCCTTTGGCCAAACATGTATATCAACCTCTCTCTATCGGTGGGGAGGCTCGACGCCTCAATTTCTACGAATAGTGTACTGTTGAAACTCCTCTTTGAATTCAATTTGAATTGGAAGATAGCAACTACGATGACCTTCACTTGATTTTGTTCTCCTTCGCGCCGAACCTCTTCACCTTCCGGGCCGATTGGGTTCATGAACTTCAACGGACTCTGCGCGTCGAAATCCGCAAACCACCTCGATTTAGGGCTTTTGCCTCAATTTGGATTTGGAACTCACAATCAGGAGTTTGTTTGACTGTAAGTGTTCCAAACATCTGCTTCACTTGCCATCAGTTCAAGAGGGATAGAGATAAGAGGAACATGGAATATGTTGGAGCGACGATGTGGATGAGGCAGCGTCACCGGAGTCGGGTTAAAATGAGAGGGCAGAGTTTGTAGGTTTAATTTTTTTTTTTATAATTTGGACGAAAAAGTTAGTGAAATTTTATTAAATGGTAGATTTGAGATTTAAAATAATTCAAACTAAATTTAACAATTATTTCAAAGTTCGGGCTAGATTTGAATATTCGGCCTAATTACACAATTCATAAATTTTATAATATTACTCAACATAAGCCATGTGCAATATACCTAAAATTCATTAATCTATTTAGTATTTATTGAACGATATTATTAGTTACGTTGTAAAATGTTTTCAAAATAACTACAAAGTGATAAATATTTAGTTTGTACATATTCTCCGTGTATTAATACAAATGTATTGTGCATAAGTGATATCATGAATTTGCGTCAAATTGTAGTATAGTTATCTTAATAAATTTGTCATAATGATGATTATAATTTTGTCATGACTCAAAATGCTTGTAACCCGAAATAACCCGCAATTTCTTTGGAAATTTTATAGTTATTGAGTCAATTTTTGAAAATAACGATCCGTGATCCGAATGATCCAACCCAAAACAAACCGTAACCCGAAACGATCTACTCAAATTGACCCGACTTAACCGAATCGTTAAATTTAATTAGGATAAAAAAGAAATATAGTTAATGTCCAATAATTAAAGATGGTAATATTCGGCGAATTTAGTCGACTTGGGTACTAGAATACAAAACCCTAAAGTAGGTGGGTGGGTGGGTGAAGTTCCATGATTCCAGTTAGTTAGCACAGAGCTCCATACAGTGGAGCGGTTCACCTCAAGAACGAGAAAAGTATTTACCACTATTTTATTTTTGACTCTCTACCAGCTATCTACTGTACTGCCCCACCAATAATTCTACAAAAGAGAAATCAAAATATATGCAGTGCTACCATTCTGAGACATATATTGGTCGACTTATATTTGTATTCATTTGATTAGTGACTTGTGTTAAGTCATTCAAATTGATGCACTTAGAATTTACAAGTTTTTTTTGGAAGGTACCTCGCAAGATTAGGACCGTCTGAACCCGGGGCTTAGACTGTTGGGTCAATCTTTAACTCGTTGACGGTTATACGAATTTTCATCCCAACAAACCCCTCAATATAAGAATACCCAATTCAAACACACTGCACTAAACCATCCTACTATTATGCCGTAGAATTTGTGGCAAGAAAGGAATATCCAATCATAGCAAACACATTATGAAGCATAAGAATAGTTATATAATGAATTATTGTGATAGCAATGGATAATTTTATTTACAAAAGAGAATAAAAAACATATCTAACATAATGGGAAACAATATGCTACAATTATAAGTACATGCACCAACCCGCGGGGGAGTTGGCCCCATCAACCATTATCCTAAACCGTAATAATAGAGGCATAACTGATTAAATAGTAGTTTAAAGAAACTTAAGTGACTTGACTGATCACTCCTCACCAAAATCACAATAATGGCGGTAGACCCCACTCTGATTAAAATTAGTGTCACTTTATAAACTAACCCCCCCAATTGTATACCTCTAACACAGCCGGCCCCTACCACAGTTAGCTATCCTTCTTTATCAACACTAGTATTGTTATTGTATTTCTTCTCCAAAATCAAATTAATTAATTAATAATAAAATCTTAGGACCCAAGATTGCTTCCTATCTTCCCCTTAACTAGGCCCCGACCTTTTCCTCTTTTTTGCCGAAAGTAATTAAAACGCCTAGCAGCTGTAAGCCCTAGCCGGGGCTGCGCTTAATTGACTCCTCAATCCCAATCATTAACCACATTTCGTTATGTCACAATAAAATCATTATTATTATTTACATCCAATTATTGTTTATTAACCATTGACCAGCACGGTTCAAAACATTTGGGTGTGCTCTTGAATACCATTTATACTATATTTTGTTTCTAAAAAGGTTTGTGTTTAGGGTTCAGGGTATAGTGTTAGGAGGTTAGAGTTTAATTCTTCGGGTGTAGGATATATTAGTTTTAATTAATGATTAAAATTTAGAGTTTGTGATACGATTTTGAGTATGAATTTATGATGTTGTGGTTCAGGGTTATGATTTAGAGTTTAGGTGGTAGCACCATACTTTTTTGTTTGTATATGATCTATTATAACACTTTTAAAATTTATTTTTCGAATTTCAAATTTTAAAAATGTAAAAATTTTATAAAAAAATATCAATATTTCCAAGGTACTCAAATGTTATATAAGAGATGTTTCGGTGCTCTAAAGTACCAGTGGCTCAACTACCTGTTGGCTGGGGGGAGCCATGGCATCCCCTGGAAAATTATAGAATGAGAAAATGCAATAGTCAAATATTAGTTGCTTAGTAGCCTAGTGGCAGAATCAACCAAATGCTAGTAATAGCTCTCTGTTTCGACCTACTGCTATAACCAATTTTGTTTTATTTTCTTTAAAATCTTTGCATTTTTCCCTTGGACAATCCTTCACCTTTCTTATTTTGTTGATTTAATAATCGAGAGTTCAAAGATAACTATGAATTATTTTGAAAATTTTGTATTTGATCACTCAATTTTTAACACATTATATGACAGGTAGTTGGCGTAAAGCACTTACTACGTGGGTTTTTTACGTAGTGTCATCACAAAGTACAAGTGCTCTAAGTTTTCTAAAAATGTTATTTCTTTCGTACCTTAGCTAAATTCGTTATTTAATATTAATTATTGACTAAATATGTAATATATATTTACTACGTGAAGCATTAAATAAATATAAAAAAAACTAAAGGACTCTATAGACTACATTAATATGAAAACGAAAGACCAAAACAACCCCGCTACCGTCAAACAAAAGTGGAAAAGTAATCAAAGAATCATAAAAAAAATATTACGAATGAAACAAATATTATATATAAATAATGACCGAAGACCAAAACTCCCCCGCTCCCGTCATGTTCTTCCTACTTTGAAGTGGCATTCCAGGTAAGATTTTGAAACGTCGTTGGGCAATTGAGCTTTATGCCTTCCTCTTCATTTTATTTAATTAGTAAACTAATTAATTAATTAATCAACCAATTAGCACCAATATATATCACCCAAAAAATATCAAACTACTCAAAGGCTACCTTTCTCTCTCTCTCTCTCTCTCCTCCCCCCAAATAATATAACACAACTTTTTTTTTCTCTCTCTCTCTCTCTCTCTTGCCGTTGAAGAAATGCGGCGTTCATCTTCATCGGGCAACTTCTCCAGGAAGCTCCAGCCAGCCAAGCGTGCCCTGAGGCGGTTAGCCTCCAAGTTCCGATCCAAGCTCACCGACCTCGACTTCCCTAGAGCCATCCGGGCCATCCGAAACAGAACCAACCGGATCATCACCTACTGCTCCCACCATCTCTTCCGACACAACCGTTCCCTCAAGCCCACCGCCGCCTCCTCCAAAACGCCGTCCTACCGTCACCACAACCACCACAACTACATCTCCGACTACTACAGCAGTAAGCGCAACCTCCTCCACCATAACTTCTCCGCCATCTACATCGACCAGCTCTACTCCGACGACGACAACCACGGCTCCACAAGCTCCCACCCCACCGCCGATCGGCCTGACAACCGTTCCAGTTCAAAGACTTCCATACCATCGACTGCTCCTCATGTAGAAACAAGGGAAAGGGCGTCGTCGGAGAGGGGTAAGGAAGTGGCGGATAGTGTTAACGGTAATAATAGTCATAAGAGACCGCCTTTGCCGGTGCCGGTGGCGAGGAGGAGTAATTACAATTGTAGAGAAGGAGGGGTGGTGGAGAAAACGGTGCCGTCTTTGGTACAGAGGAGGAAGAAAAAGGAACATGTGGTGATTGTGGAGGAGAAGGAGAATAATAATAATAATAATAATAATCCGATGGAGACGCTAGAAGATGCGTGGAGGGAAGTGGTGGCGAGATCGCCGCAGCTCCGGCCGGTGGACGTAAGGGCGGATGAGTTTATACATAATTTTCGGGCGGATATGAAGATCCAGAAGGATAAGTCAATTGTTGAGTACCGTAAGCTGTTGGCTGGAGGTTCGTGATTAATTAATGAAACTTTACTACTAAATTGTATTTTCAAGTTTATCATCGGAGTGGTGGTAATTACTAGCAAGTATGAAGTGTGTGTGTGTGTGTGTTCATTTTATAAAAAAAAATGGTATGTATAGGGATAGGGAATTAGAGGTGACGAGGGTTTATTTAGAGATTAATTCTCTATCGAGTGGCTTTCTTTATATAATTTGATTTTCAAAATTACATTCCCCTTGATGAATTCTAAGATGGGTTTTTTTGGTTCTTAATAATTACGTACGGGGGAAAGTGTGATTTTATGTAGAGAGTTTAAAATTTGAGTATATGGGTTTTCATTTCCATTATTATGCGTTCCTTCACTTCTAAGGAAGAATCTTATCATTTTTGTTGGCATTGACAGGATGGATGTGAAAAAAGGATTTAGTAGTGCATGTTTTATCAGTAATTAAAATGAAATTTTTACATTTTAATTTTGTTCAGTGTTTCATTCAGCGAATAGAGTTTCATGACCATTATATTCCAACAAATTAGGAAGTTATAGGTTTTTATTTTATGACTTAATGGACAGCGAAGCAATTGGAGGAGATACGCCATGTCAGATGAAATGTTGTTTAATTGGAGAGGCCGACAGTTTTCCGTTACATGTTGAGGTAGGCCTATAAACCAGTGGAGCTTATTTACTTACGGAAAGGAAATGTACAATTGGCATATGCATGTGTGTAGGTAGCTAAAGAAAGAATAAGCTAAGGGTGGTATGGAATATATATGGATAAAAGCTTAAGGGAGCTTGGCCAACTCGATGGAGACTTAGTTTAATTTGTTTCAAAGACTGGATGATTAGACAAGAGCTACTGCGGGGTGTGCTCGAGTGGCTTTACAGAACTGATCAGTTCAATGAACATATGCGAACCATGCATTGCAGGGTCCCATATTTTGTCAGTCAAGTCTTCTTTTGATTTGTCTGAGTGCTTCCTTCCAAAGTAACTTTTTTGTTGGGATTACCCCTCACTCAATCACACTCACTGGGCTGAGCTAGATTGTCTGTCAGATTACGCTGTCTTCTCCGTCTACAATGTCTAGATACATATATATAATTGCTTGCCCATGCCATGCATTTTCCCAAACTCCAACTTTTACGTTTTCAATTTCAAATCAGATAGTTTTTTTTGAAGTAAAATCAGATAGTTATTAATTGTTAGTCGGTGGTCAAGAATCAGTTGGATTATGATGTGGGTATTGGGTGTCTTGGTGCTGAAGCAATTCTTTGATTTGGATTGGCTAGCTCGTTAATCCTGGTCTCCGGGGAATTGGACAGTAGTAGTGTCACCCGGATGGCTTTTCTTAGAGATGAGACTTTTTAGGTGTTGTTGTGTCAATAATAATTAGAGTAATTTTGTTCATCAAACAAATATAATAAGTAAACATTAGTTTGTCTCTGATGAAATGGTAAAACCCTTGAATTGGCAATCAACGAAATGATTGAGAGCTTGATCCTCGCTAAAGTAATTTTTTTTTTGTTAATTTCATACTAAATTTTTTTACAATCAAATGGGCCGCACTCTTCTGCTACGGACAACCACCATTGCAAAAGCGCTTCCAAGCTTCCTTTACGGATCAGTATCGTTGGATAAGGGTTGATCGTCAAAATAATTGTGAAGTTATCTCGACAACACAAGTGTCGTATGTGTATAAGGATTCTTCTCGTTATGTTTTTACTCAAACTCGTCAACACGGTCTACACTAAACAAATTGAGAAGGGTTTCTAATGATTCTATTGATTCAATTAAAACTAACAATTATGATTTAAATCAGGAAGAGAAGACAAGTTCTTGGAAGGGATGATTCATTAAGCTCAACTTCCTATTAGTAGTCGGATCGAGCAAACTTTGGACTTGGATTGAATAATACGATTCCTCTTATCATTAGTATGAATCCGCGACACGATTATGCACGCGGACTACCACTACTAGTTTCCCAATTAAGGCTAGAATAACCTCAACTAGGATAACCAGTAATGAACACCAAGAAATTCTATAAAGTGATCAAGTGCTCTTTTAAGAATTAAAGGAAATCACAAGCAATTGGAATTATTTTTAACTTGGTCCATCAACACCTGAGCTACTGATAACTACATCCAACTTGGTCTATTAGGTGCAAATCAGAGCGCCCGCCAATTATCTGATGAACAACCGTTAAAACCAAAAGACACGCGAAAGGTAGAATAGAGTTGTTGGCTTACTCCACCAATAACTTCCTTCTATCTTAAATTGTTAATCATATGAATTCCAGAGTCTATCAAACAGAGGATTTCATAAATTTGACCTAATTCAAGTCATAACAAGAACAAGGTTGAAAACCCAACAATCAAAGCAATCTTTCATTCAAATCAAATTATCCAACAATCGTCGACCCTATACTTTTAGAGAGAGTATCATAGCTCAATTCTTACATCCCAACCAAGAAACTCTAAAGAATTAGCTATTCATGACTATAGAAGAAGAGAAAATAGACCTAACCATCATCTTGATGAAGAGACAATGAATCAGACTTGCTCCAATCTTCGCTTTTGATCTTTTACCTTCAATCATAACTTCAATCTTCAATGGGGACTCTTTTGCAACAACCAAACCTCTTTTGCAACAAAATTCGTCCGTTGCAAATGAAAGTGGAGTCATCTGTAACCGATAATAACCGCGGCATAAAGATTTAGTATCTATGGTGAAAGAATATTTTTTCTGTTGCCTATAATTGACCTTTCTACTACGATTTTGTCAAGTAGGTATTAGCAACTTTGAGAATAAATGTGGTTATTAACAATGGAAAGATAGTTATTTACAAAGTATCGTGACATATCTTTTTCTTATAATGCCACCTCGCGCCTTCTATCTACCTAGAAGACGGCTATAAAAACATTACACTTGAGTCTCCTAGCTAGTTTGCATTCAGTGGGTGCCACTTAACAGCAGTTAATACATCCATATTTAGTCGGGCACCAGCTGCCCTCAATTACGTCTTGACCATTAATAAATCCTTCAAGCCTTCCATGTTCCAACCTCCACGAACAACTACCACTCCCTACATGAAGCATTCATCATGACAGTGTATGATTTGGCAGTGTATGATTTCGCGGGCTCATATCAGTTCATGATTTGCTATCGGTCCATCTTTTTTGGGCTCCATTTGGCAAGACTACAAACTGGACCTGACTTATCCAAGATAATAATAGATCATTGGGCTTAATTATTTGGCAAGTTTTGGGCTCTGCCTTAGCAATTGTTCGTGGAGGAACAATTAGCAGCCTTCATCATGCCGCACGACGGAGTAGATTGATAGTGTCGTGACGTGACTCACCAATCCCAATATTTTAAATCTCAATCCTCCTAACCGAATCTCAACGGCATATGCGTCACTTTCCTTTATCCTATCCTCTCTATCACAATCACAAAAAAACAATTACACGACTAAACGACCCCATCAGACGCCGTGTGGCGTCATAACCTGCCACGTGTCAGATTATTCAGGCCGATTTTGTTTTCTTTTTGAATATTCAGACCAAATTAATCTCTAATCTAATCTAGTAATCGGCCCAACATCTCAACAAGGCAAAATATATATATTTCTTCCTCCTCGCCCCTCTTCCAGTCTTCCTCATTCACTCGATCACAGTTCTCCCTCACTCTTCTCAACGTGCTCACTCTCACTCCCTACCGTCGCCGATCTCAAAGAATCAACCCATCGCTTCAACTTCATTTCTTTCAATGGCCAAGGATCCCGTTCGCGTTCTCGTCACCGGGGCTGCAGGTAAGAAATTAATGATCTTAAATCTCCGCTAAACTGTCAATCTTGAGCATTGCAGTTTTTGATCAGATCTGTTGTTGATCGTTTGGTAGATTTTCGTTTTTATGTAGTCTTTGGCGCAGTAGGCTCTCGTTATAGCGTCAAGTTAACTTGAACTACTATATCTCTGTCTGATAAGGTTGATGATCGGTCTGTATTAAGTTTCAAATTGCAGGAGCTGTGATATTCTTATCGTTGATTCTGTATTAATCAAATTGATTTTAATAGAAATGTTGTACATAATTGATTCTCCTTCGATTAATGAACTGAAGTAGATTTTGGTGTTAAGCGTGCCTTTGTTAATTGAGAAATGAACCTTTGAGTTTTCGTTTTGATTAGCAAGTGGTAGATCTGATTTTGGACGCCGGAATGCCTTGTTAAACGTGCAGGGCAAATCGGATATGCTCTTGTTCCCATGATTGCTAGGGGAGTGATGCTTGGTGCTGACCAACCAGTCATCCTCCACATGCTTGATATCCCACCTGCAGCTGAGGCTTTGAATGGTGTCAAGATGGAGTTGGTTGATGCTGCGTTCCCTCTTCTTAAAGGTTTCTCCAGTTCTTTACTAGCTCTATTTGGGATTTCTGTTGGGTCAAAATCATAGGATTTATTACTTATTAGTTTGTGGTCTGACTGGTTTTCATTGTGCAGGTGTTGTGGCTACAACTGACGTTGTGGAGGCATGCACTGGGGTCAATATTGCAGTTATGGTTGGTGGTTTCCCTAGGAAAGAAGGTATGGAGAGGAAGGATGTGATGTCTAAGAACGTCTCCATCTACAAGTCCCAGGCTTCCGCCCTAGAGAAGCATGCCGCTGCAAACTGCAAGGTGAGCTACTGTTTCTAGATGCTCGTCTTGTTTTCTCCAATTCCATTTCGATATCATGTGATCTGTGCTATTTCTGAAATCATCTTTACCATTAGGAAGTCGATTAAATACTGTGAGGTACCGGCTAAGCATTTGTTGGGCTGCTTTCACCTATATGCAGGTTCTGGTTGTTGCTAACCCAGCAAACACCAATGCCTTGATTCTCAAGGAATTTGCACCATCCATCCCTGAACAGAACATTACTTGCTTGACTAGACTGGACCATAACAGGGCACTTGGTCAAGTCTCTGAGAGACTTAACGTTCCAGTTTCTGATGTGAAAAACGTGATTATCTGGGGCAATCACTCGTCAACTCAGTATCCCGATGTCAACCATGCCACTGTTAAAACATCATCTGGTGATAAGCCTGTCAGAGAGCTTGTTAAGGATGACGTGTGGTATATATCGCGTACCCACCTTGTGCTCTTTTTCTTTCCTTGAATTTCTAGGCCAGGTTTTGATGATTAAGTGTTCTTCTGTTTATGTAAGGCTGAACGCTGAGTTCATCACAACCGTCCAACAACGTGGTGCTGCAATCATCAAGGCCAGGAAGCTCTCAAGTGCACTATCTGCTGCTAGCTCAGCTTGCGACCACATTCGTGACTGGGTTCTTGGAACTCCCCAGGTATGATTTGGCTTTGTTTGGTAGGATCTCAAGTTGAAATTCTGCTATTTTCAGTTCCCTGATGAATGTTTCGGGTGGGACATCCAGGGAACTTGGGTTTCAATGGGTGTGTACTCTGATGGTTCGTACAATGTCCCTGCTGGACTTATCTATTCTTTCCCAGTGACATGCCAGAATGGAGAGTGGAAGATTGTCCAGGGTAAGGAGGATCCATGGTACTACAACTAGTTGTATTTCATATTTCCTAACTGATATAATAAACTGAAATGTGGCTCTTTGATGGAAATCCCCGACCAGGTCTTGCAATTGATGAATTCTCAAGGAAGAAGCTGGATCTGACAGCAGAGGAACTGAGCGAGGAGAAGGCTCTTGCTTACTCGTGTCTCAATTAAAATGGTGTCCCTGTATGCAGCACCGAGTTGGCCGGCAGCAGTGATGGGTTACAATTTTTTGTTTGAATAAGAAACTGATTTTCGATAGAGATAAATGCAAAACCGTGGGGATTATGGCTGGGGTATGCTTTGATCTGGTTTTGATGTTTGCTGGTTGTTACCGTCTGGAGATGGACTTTGTAATTGGGAGATTTGGACACCAACTGTTCGTTTTACCAGGAACTTGATTTGGGATCATTATACTGCTGGATTTACAGTAGAACTTCTTTTTGTCCGAAACAATACAGTATAACTTCTGCTCAGTCATTTTACCAGAAAACATAAATCATGTTGAAGGAAATTGTATCAATGATCTCTTATAAAGAAAATTTAGAAAGCAAACTGTGCACCAAAACTTGGCGTTGAGGTGCATTCTTTTCGTTTTTTTTTAACAAAATTAATATGATATTTCTTAGCATATTTCCATCCATCTGAGGTGCAATCTTCATCCATGAAATTATGGATCACGTAACAAACACCTCAATCCTTTTTTTCCAACAAACAGATAATTCAAAAGACATTACCATATTAAAAGTAACCAGCATAATTTCTCAAAGGCAAAAGGCCTAGCAAAAGGGGATGAGCCATCCTTAGTTGGATACAGTTAAGGGGGGTTAGAATTTTAATTGACTTGACGACACCTTAGTGCGGCTGACTGATTTCCTGTGGTGGACCGGTTGTGAGTGATGATGAAGTCAACCCTTGAGGACTTTGAGAACCTTTCTTCGACTTTCGTTTTCATTGGATCCGACAATATAAGGTCGCATCTATGCCGCTCTTAGCTTCTGCCACGACTGCTTCATCATCGAGCAGTTGTGTACAATGACAGGTGTCCCACGTGGAACTGTCGGGACTCGATCCTTGTAGCTGGTTAACGCTGTTGTAGGGATTGTCAGGTTTCTTCCTATCGCGTGGGTTGATTATTTGTGATCTCCTTCTCTTGGCTTCTTAAGATCCTACTGACTAGTTGCTTTGGTTTGTGTTTTCTTCCACGTAGGCACCTTGATTGAGTCATCCCATTAAAAAGCTAGTTGTTTTTCAGGGAATTGGAGTCTCAACTGACACTTTTTCTTCACATGCCACATAATTTCACACATATAGCCGAAATTAGACAAACGTTCATATTTATATTTACATATGATTTATGTACCCTTATGAAATGTGACCAGACTTTTTTTTAGTAGAGATACATTGATATCCACTATAACTCTCAGCCGCATGTATGTACTAAGATAGGCGATATTGTTCTTCTCATCATACCCAATATAACGGCCCACAGAGCTCCCCAATGCCTCTCCTACTACCTCCAAAAAATATCCAAATGGCAGGTTGTGGATTTGGATCCACATGTCGATGGTTTGGAGAGGGACCTGGTTTGGGATCTCTCCCAGTCGCATCTCATATGTGAGCAGCAGATGTTTATCAAAAAACCATAAACCATGGTCGAAGACAAAGCGAACTTCGATATCTTGAGCAAACCGGAACAGGTAGCGGGGATCGTCAAGCTGATTGATTCCGACACCTCGGATCTATTGCTATGTGTTTGACAGACTTTTCTTCATTGCAAGGAAGTTGATCTCCTTTTTCATGAGAAAAGCTCCTACCACGCAGAACTCATATTCTCAGATCGGCGGTTGGCTGACAATATTAGTTAGGGATAATGAAGCTAACTCTGGGATAAGTACTACTGGTTGGAGGGATGGTGGATTGGTTGGGGCCTTAGCTGGAACGGCATCCTCTGCCGGCATGTGCTCTTGTCTGACCAGGGTTGTTCCCATGATCGATGAGGCCCAATGAATACAAGAAAACATCAGAACATCCGGATTGTAATGCCTTGACGAGATAACTGGAAAGAGTAGGTAGTTGAAGGATGAGTCTCGACTCTGGACTCAGCAGCCCAAAGGTTTAATGATGAACCGAATTGGTTACTGGACGATGCAAGTGACTCTTTAGTAGATTTCGTTGCAAAATTGAGCTTAGATAATTGTTCAAGCAGCTAATTGTTCGTTAACAATGTTCATGTATCCGCCAACCAGTGTTTTGTCTGTAATGATTGATGTCCATTCATGTCAAAAAAGGAAAATTAATGTTCATACTTTGGTGGGTTCCGTCCAAGAGGAGGCCGTCTCCGTCTTCCGGCCGCCAAAACAAAGTGGCCAAGTTGGTGAAAAGCCACTTGGCATAGCTGCGACTACCACCACCGGCCACGTGCTAGTTGTCTCGTAGCAGCAACTTTGAAATCTTTATTCGGACAAAATGGGCAAGCTGCTAAACGGTGTATTGGAGTGCATGAGGCGCAAGCTCAATCATCGTGTAACAAATAAGTCAAATAGCCGGTAATCAACGTGACGCCTCTATGTTGCGGTCGACATAGTCCTAGTAGGGACGGAATCAAGCTTGCTAGATGCATATTCAAATCAAGTGGAATTAATCTTCTTGTAACTAGTTACACCTTTCTTAATCAATCCCTTTCTCAGTGTAAAACCATGACATTCAAACTCTTCGACTATCGTGAATTATTATTTTGATATTTTGTTATATTTTATCATTTTGAAAATAACCCGTTACATGATTCTTACAATTGGTTTATATTACTCAATACTTATTAGTTACAAAAATAATCAGTTATCGAACTCTAACAGGTTATTGAACTCAATACTTATTAGTTACAAAAATAATCAGTTATCGAACTCTAATAGGTTATTGAACTCTATAATCAGTTATGTGACTGATAATTGCTTATGCGAGCTATAATTAGTTATGGATAAATAACTTTTTATGGGTTGATAATCGGTTACAAGAGCTATAACTAGTTAACCGCCGATAATCAATCATATAGTTATGTATTAATTAGTCAAAGGCTTGTCAAAAAAGTGATCAAATTATAATTGAATGGTTGTTTAAGACGGTTCACCGATCATTGAAGATGATTAAGTGAGGCAGTAGAATTATTTTTTAAAAAAATAAAACATATTTAAAAATCTCAATGCCTTTAACTTTTAACCTTTAAATTGATCACACTTTCACGTAAAAATCATGAGATTAAACCTTGAAATTCTCGAAATTAAAAAATCTATCAATTTGAACCCAACCCTTCAATTATCATATCTAGCCAAACATAAGGAAACGAAAGAAGATTCAAATCAAACTCCCAAAATTTCAATGTTTTGTTTTAGTAGTAAAATATCTCAAGTCAAGTCATCAATAATAATTTATTATTTGTGGAGGTTTCCTTATCCGAAAGTGCTAATGATCTGAAAGGATAAGTCTCTTGCTCATACAGCGATTTAATGGTTCAAAATTAGTTTAGCCAATTTTAATATAATGATTGGAATTTTATTAGAGGTATAACGGAAATTTAAAAAATTAGTTTCTCTCTTTCAACTTTTTTTTATCCTTTTTTTACTCTTCTCACGTAAACTGGATGTAATAATGACATAACAACGAAATGACATAATATGGATATAACAATTTACATATAACAATGATGTAATAATGATGTAGTATGAACATAATAAACATGTATAACAAACTCATAAATTGTATATATCACCGACATAAAAGAGTGGTAAACTAGACATAACGATGATGAATTCAACTATTCGTAAGGTGGACGTAACGACGACATAACGAGCTTATAACATGGTCGTATTGACGGCATAACATGCTCATACAATGACCACACCTATGTGATTTTTTCCAATTTTTTGTTTCGAAACTACCCCCATTCAAGTCAATTCATTTAACTCATCGTCAGCCGTTAGATGAAATTTGACTGAAAAGTCGCTTAATCCAACGACTAAAATCTGTCGGGACCATCTTTCGGAACCAATCTCTCGAATCATTAGTCTGGTTGCTCGTTATCTTGTGTTAATTTAAAGAGGCCCATTATCTTAAACTGCCCTCCTCACAAATATGCTGACATATTGATGATGGCACCTTATGATGATTTTATGATCACACATTTGGTAATTTTATGAACAAAAATAATAAAAGTTTACGCAATCATCTGAATGGATAATTTGGGTAGATAATTTGAAGTGATTTATATTTAAGTATATATTTAGTTTCAAATCTTATTTAGATTTTTAAATCAGAAAATATTTGAAATGATTTTATAAAACCACCTTGTAAGCTTGAACAAAATTATGTAGGTGATTTCACATACTCAGAGGGGTAGAAATATCTGAGGGGTGATTTGGAAAATTTGACTTTTATTTGATGCCATAAGAAATTAAGGATCAAGGTCCATCATACTAATCCGAATACAAATTGGTCAGTTAATCAAATTAACATTTAAATCTGCATGTTATCATCAAAACATGTCCCTATGATACAAATATAGAACATGGAAGTTTGGTTCGGTAATTCAATAATTATTAAAATCGAACATAAATTTTTCGATAATCAATAAACCAAAGACCATGAAAATAAATTTGGTAATAGTAATCTATTTTTTATTTTGGCATAATGTAAAATTCGGTGTTTGATTTGATTTCGATAATTATCGAATTACCGGAAAAACTTTGTAATTAAAAAGAAAGAACTAATCATATCTCAAATAATTTCCAATCAATATTTATTTCGATATTTTTTTTGTTATTTTCGGTATTTTGTTGGTATGTTTTGTGTTGATTTGGTTTTTGGTAACCAAACAGCAATACATAGCGCTTGTTCAGCTGTTCGGTAATTATTGATATCGTACCGAAATTTTCAGTATTGGTAACAGTAATTATCGAAAATATTTTGGTTGGGAAGTGGATCCCAAATTGATCTGATTTTCAATATTCGGTAATACCGTGCCGATCTGATACAAGTATCTTGCAACTTTACAAAATTGTGCTTAATTCCCAGAACTGAAGAGGGTCAAATTAATCTCCTACTCTATGAAAATTGATTCAGTGACTTTATGTACTGGTATGCCAATTGCTCTGCCCCGTTAGTGTTCATGGTAATCCCTCAATCTCCCCAGCTTGGACCAACATATCGTACCAAAAATCCACAGAGTCGCCGATTCCCGGAACAACCCCGCCGCCGGTACTCCCTTCCACAGTGCTCAGCTCCCAAAAGTCCGAGAAATTAATTTGGGTATCATCAAATTGCATATTCACCCATTCCTCCGTTTGCGATGGATCCGACCACAAGTCGTCGTCGATGATCGGGAAATCATCTAGCGACGTCGGCGAAGGTAACTCCACATAATTGCTCGTCTCCGCCGTGGCGAGGGAGTTGTCGGCGGTGACCGACGAAACTGCTGCGCCGCTGCTCGTACTGGTGCCGAATGACAACTGATCAGGCGACAGAGGCGCGTAACTCTGCTTCTGGGTTTCAGCAGATTGCTGCTTCCCTTGGTTATTATTTTGATTCAATCTTTTCTTCAAATGGGTGTGCCAAACATTCTTGATCTCGTTGTCTGTTCTCCCTGGTAATTCCGCTGCAATTGCTGACCACCTTTCAGATTCAAAAAAAGAAGAAGCCAGATTTAGCAAGCGATTGGATAGACTTTTAAACCCATTTCGTCAATTTCCAGAAACATGAGATGGATGAAAGCGATTAAGTACCTGTTTCCGAGAGAGTGATGGAGGCGGATAATGATGTCTTCTTCATCCCTAGTGAAGTTGCCTCTCTTGATATTAGGGTTGAGGTAGTTGATCCATCGGAGACGGCAGCTCTTGCCACACCTCAAAAGGCCAGCAAGCTTAGGGAGAGCCCGCCAGTTTGGATGGCCGTGGTTTTGAATGTAGCAAGTGAGGAGTTGATCTTCTTGAGGAGTCCATGGACCTCTCTTCAGTCCCTTCTTCTCGCAGCATGGAGCTCTCACCATCCTTAACAATTTCTTTCTTCTTCTTCTTCTTCTTCTATCTGTGTGTCTAGTTAATGGTTGAAGTAGTAAGCAAAAGAGAGATTGATTGGTGTAGATGTCAAGTGCATTTGGGATGTTGAATTAGACGAATTTCAAGTATTTATAGATGGGGTGGGAAATAGATGGTCAGCACCCACGAGTGGATTTGGGTTGAAAAGTCTACCCAAACAAACGCAATGAACATCCCCACTTTTGTTTTAAATTCAAAATCAAATGTGTCGGTTGTCTTCTTCCTAAAACCGTTCAACGTTGGCCCCTGTAGGGTAACTTCCACGAACCAAATACTGCACTTCACATTTGCTGCCTCCCATCATCTCCCCTCTGGCTTCTCATACCCGGCCCATTACATTATTTACTTGTACAAATCTCGGAAATATCGATATTCTCAACATTAAAAATATAATAAAATGTAATAAAAAATATACCGATACTTTTAAATACCAAATATATTTATTTTACAACTAGATCATTCTCTTTCCCGTTTCATTAAATAATGGTTATAATGTCAGATGATGATTCATTGACATGTGAAAAAAGCTTTGGTATTGAACTATATGATGTTTTCAAGTTTTGTTTGTATATAACCAAGTCTTCAATTGGAAATCAAGAATATTGCCATGATGATCGATTCACTTTGTAATTGCCGGAAGGAGTACTAGTACTAATTTTGGAATTGCACTAGGCATAATGGTAGTAAAACGATTGGAATGCACGATATGCAACAATACATTCAATTGTGTGTAAACAATTCATACCTCACGGTGGTTTGTTTTATGATTTTCATAATAATATTATATGTTAAATTATCGGTCTAAAAATATGTAGTTTAACTGTTATAACTTGTAGTCTAATTATAGCTGCATTTTAATTATATCAACTTTGATGAGTTGTTTACAATCTAACAAATATGAAAATTAGAAGATGGTCGCTCTCAAATCATTGTTGTTTATGCTGTTTTTTTTGGAGAATGCTGATGGAAAGAAATGTAAGTCTTTAGAGATTCAACATCCAACTATTACTCTGTAATTACAGGCATCTTCTATGATATATATATATATATATATATATAGCTGGGTTTTTGCCCATATTATTCCTCAACATCTCTAGCAAAAATTTTACTTCTTACTTCACGAAACTCAATCTGCTTTCAATTTCTAACCTCCTCGATGTCTTGATTATCACCTCACTTTTTAAACTTTGTTAGTATTGTAATCTCTCACATATTTATTAAGAAAACAAAATAGTTCTATATGGAATTTATAATTTGAATCTATTCGATACATAATTTTTTTCCTAACCATACAAGTTAAATCGTAATTAACTAAAGTCGTAACTTTTGTTGCCATTGGAATTTATTTTTTTCTTTTTGATAAAGACGATATTATATATATATTTATAAAAAAATAAAATATCTCCAACAAATTCTGTATACAACAAAAAAAATGAGAAACTTTAAACAAAGACCAACACCATTAGGTTTATTTATATACACCAATTGGCCTTTGTTTAATTGTTTTAGTGGCAAGTAGGTATTTAAAAAAAATTATATTAAATCAGTAAGTCTTTTCCTTTGTTTGTATATGTGTATTTTATTCCATAAACGACAACACATGTAAATTAAAAAGGAATAAAAAGGCCCAACTTGCTCTTGTTTACAGAAAAATGAGAACCAAAAGGAAAATTCAAAACATCATTATGTTTTTGGTAAACAAATTAAAAAAAAATCATCATTAGATTTATTAGTATTACTAGCATATTATATAGTTGGATGAGGGACAGTGACACCTCATGCGACATTAATTTCCAGTTTTCAACACGTTGGCTTTTCCATTAAAAGTTTAAATTCATATATTTTGACTACTGATAGTCACAGCAGACACTAAGCTAGCTTAATATGACTGTGAAGTGGAGCTGATCAATAGAGGCAAATAGAAAAGGGCTGCAAATTTTATGAACTGATAGAACTTAATTGTTTGTTCCAAATATTAGAAACTCTAAAGTTCTGGTCACTGGAAAATTGCCGTTTTATTTTTGTTATGTGTTCTTATTTTTATTATTCCGAGTTTTCAAGAGTTTCATTTTTGTTATTTTACGGGTATAAATAAAAGGATTTATGTGGTTACTTTTAGTTACAAAACATAATTTATAGGTTGAATTTTGCTCTAAGGGCAACAATTTCCATACTACTCAACACAAGTCAACTGTGTTGATTTCCATCTATGATGTATGCTCTTGATTCGTTCCTCTTTTTTATCTATATAGTTTTGATTTGAGTTTTTTGATTGTATGATCTCGAATAATATTGATTCTTGTCAAAATGTATTAATATTGATTATTGTCATTTGACATAGCAATAAAATAATTAAAATATTGATTCGTGTCAAAATGTATTAATTCAAATCAAAGAAGTTTTATCGCCAATTATAATAAAACCAGATAGCATAACACATTCAAACCGTATCAGCCAAGTATTTTAGCGCATTGAGCGTAAAGGCCAAATAAAGAAGATGAGTTAATTAGCGCGTGGGTTAGTAGATATGACATAACCTTTGATTTGATCCCTTCAAAAGTAAAGCTCGCAAAGAAATAATTAATATTACGTGAAAATAATAATACTGTCGGAAGTAGTTATCTTACCTGGTAATTAAATTAAATGAACATCCGAAGTAGTTATCTACACTCTTTGGGGGAAGCATTCATCATCTTTAACTGAAATTGCTGAAATATTCAAACTAAAATTCAAGATATTTTGAGAATCTAAAATTAAGTACAAACGAATTAGCAGACCATTACGCAACCGATTGCAAATCGGTTGCCGGTGAAGATCCGGCAATAACTAATTGACTGTATAAACATCTACTATAATTAAGCTTAACTAGTGTAAAATGCACCGGATGTCACCTATGTTTGGCTTGCAGTGCATATTAATCATCGATAATTCAATATTTTATCTGAACAATTAATACCACTTAAGTTTAACTTTATTATCACTGATTAATTTTTTCGTTTATCATCCTCGTCGAAGAATTAAATTTACGGCTCAAACCTTTTCAAACAATGTTCAAACGAGGGTGTTTGATTTTTTGTAATGTCTAGAACAAGTTACATTAAATTATCCATATATGAAGATTTAGTAAGAACTCTAAAAACTACGACTATAGCTAAAGTTAAAGATTGCAAAAATCTATTATTTATAATTTTTATAGGTAACTGTATGAACAAACCGCTCCCTCAACCGCCTTGCCAACTGCTTTATGACTATGGCTAAATTAGTTGCAGAGAATGTAAGATTTATATTTTTCAAAGGTAACTGTTTGGAGAGATTAAATTGTTTCCTCATCGGCCTTGCCAACTGCTTTGGTGATAGTTTTTACTGATGACATCCTCTGATCACCAGGGGGGAGACGATCCTCCTTATTGATGATGATGATGATTCGAATTCGATGACCTCCTCCTCTAATGGGGTGTGTTGGTGATCGGAATCAATCGACAAACACCCACGCTTTTTCTACCGTTCAACGAAACATGCAGAAACATAAAGACGGAAACAAAAGAGAATACTTGAGTTTGGTAACACAGTTCGGTGACTAACCACCTACCGGTGGAGTTGGTGTAGGACTGGGATGGGTATTTGGCACTGAGAACAACGACAACAATAAGAAGAGTAATGTCACGTCTCACGAGTGATTCCCTAAAGCACAGTTTAATTTTGTAAGCCTCTTGTGTATCTCTGAGATATGGAATTAATCTCTAAGTTAGTAGCTAGAGAGCCGTCATAATTATTCCAGATGTTAACTAAAACGTTTCTAAGCTGCTACTTTGCTTGTGAACATTAAGTTCCTTTTGATTTCAAGTAGGTCAGTCAAACTGTTAACATATTTACCTAAATGACAAAAATAAATCGAAACAAAATATCAAAATAATAAAGTGGTGAGTTTGTAAAAATATTTTGAAGTTTGGGATCATATTGGCACGTGTAATTAACTTTTTTTTATTATAAATATGTGTAATTAACTTTAAATTACATTTATTTTCAACCGTCAAGATCAATTAGTTAAAATGAGCGTTTACGATGAATCTACATGAAATGACTAACTCTACATCCCATTAAATGTCCAACTGCCAGGCGCTTCACTGAAAACATCATGCACTTGTAACCCGAACAGCAATGAGCTCTATGACATAGGGATCAATGTAGATAAGTCGCCCAGTACCCTACGGCTCGACCAACGATCCATCAACATTGATCTTGAGATGCAGAGGGTCGGGGGTGCCCAAACAATCAATATCGCAGAAAGAATAGCAGCTACCAGCGCCAAGGAGGACGAGGGAAGCAAATCTGACTCTGAGACTTGGCAGAGGAACTGGCGAAGTAGCACATGAGGTTGCAACTGGCGGAGCTCAAGAACAACCAAGCTCAGAGACTTCCAAATGTCCCACAACGAAAGGATAAAGCGGGGGGCCATGGTCAGGCGAAGAGGACATTAGGGACCTCCAGACCATGGCAGGATGTAAGGCGAAGGAAGGAGCAAATATTCTGGAGCCCGGCAAGAGCCGTAAGACGTAGCGCCAGTGGGCATTCAAAGAGTAAGTGTTCAACTGACTCCTCTGCGAACAAGCAGACTGGACAGAAAGCATCCACGTCAATGTGCCTGTGACGGAGGGCCTGGCCAGCTAGATCATGGATTTGTACACTTGAATCTAGGATTTTCTTCACATTACTGCGAACTGCCAGATTATTTGTATCATACATAGAGTTACAACACATCAGTGGATCACTCTCCGTAAGTTACAGTGCTACAATTATTATTATGTTGATGAATATGCTACAATTATTTAACTTACACTGAATTATAGCTTTGTTCTTTTAGATCATGCGAGCCTTCAAGCAATTACCTGAAGGGGTCATAAGGGCTCATCTTCATCGTCGAATTCTGCTTCACTTGATGGCCTCAGTTTCTTTACATCTCTAGGTCCTGCTGATGTTCTTCCCTTCTTCGGCTTCCCCCTGACGAAAAGGATTTACAGCAATTCCATAAGCTATCATTTCATACTACTGAAATGTGGAAAATCTACATAGATATTTCAGTTTCTAGCGAAGATAAAGTATTCTTAAAACTGAAATATACTTACTGCCCATTTGTTGGCAAGCTTCCGCCTTTAGCCCTCCCAAAACCTACATCAGTTCTTCCATCTGTAACGATTGGACAAAACAAAACTTCTCAGTTCATTGGAGATCATAAAACGCCACTCATCCAGTCTTTCCAAATAGATTCAAGTTGTATCAAATGGTCCTTTGACATGCTTGGCTTAACTTGTTTCTTATCAATGATCCAACAATTGCATGAAAGTTTTCTAGATGGCAAGAATATCGTGAAAGAAAAATTAAAACATACCATCACGGCCAACCCCAATTTCCTCAGCCTGAAGATCAAGAAAACAAGTTTTCATAAGTAATATTGCAGAAGAATTAAGATATTGCAAGTCTAATAATAGCTATTCTCCGTGTGCCTTGTTTGGAAATGTAGAATGCACATAAGGAATTCGAACTTTCATTACTGTAACCGTAGTGTAGGCTTTGAAAGCACTTGTAAGTGATTCCCTGAAGTATTTGAGAATATCCATTCTCTGCAATTCAATCCATAGGCCATAGATATCCCATTCCTAACAATTGTAACTTGGGCACAACTTTAGTTCTTACTAGCAATTTAAACTAAGCTGAGAAAAGCATCATGTGAGCTCCCAGCTGAGATATGCCGAGTGCAGTTAATAACAACACATGACAATTGAGGACTTCAAATTTCAATGCAGCTAACAAGTCCAATTAAAAATACAGAGACCTCCCACTGATTTGGAAATCTAAAACTTACTGCTGGTGACGTAACTGACGACAACGAGAAGAGTCTGTCTTCTGGCAGAAGTTTCCTAGATCTCTTTAAGCTGCAAAATCCATTAAATTGGTGCATTAGTCCAACCAAAAACACTGTAGAAAGTTGCAGTCCAGTCCAGTTCTACATTAACTGCTACTTCCTAACCTTTCCAAAAGATTGATACATAAAGGAATTTAGCCTAGAGAACTCTTTGCACAGTAAACAACATTAGCCAAACCCATAAAGTATTACTTGGATGAATTCTTTGAAGAAGACAGAAACCCCTCAAACCCTTTAAGCATATTCCCGAAATGACTTGAATCTTGCAAGTAGCTGGTTTCATACTCGTACACCTGCAGGTCAAACAGCACAAATTGCTAAAGCCCAGCTCCATAAAAACAGGCCGATAAAACAAAAATCCAGGAATCGGGACCTGTTTCTCGATGCTTCGGAGCTCCTCCTGTAGCTTATCTCGCTTTGCTACGAGGGAAGAGAGCATGGCCGCAGGATTCGGACCAGCTTTCTGCCCCGAAGGCATAATTTGAATCGAGGAATCCGGCGAAGGTACACTTCAGATCCCCAAAATGGCGGGGAATTTGAAATCTCGGAGACGATAAGGTCAGACAAGATTGAGAAGAGATTAATTTGGAAAAAAGAATATGCTTGTGGAGAAATCTGCCAAGGCAAATGAACCTTTTAAATTGATAAACAATCTTTAGCAGGAAGGCGCGGCAAAGGTGAAGGAATTTGGTGTTATTTTTTCAAAATTAAACCATGGCTGCTTACTGTTCGTTGGGCTACGTCTGGGAAAGCGCAATAATGGATGCGGGCAAGGCAACACAAGATAACGTGTTAGCATTTGTCGACAAAAAGTAGAAACATACAACTTCAAAAGTATTCCACGTGTATACCCCACAGGATGTGGATGAGATTTCAAAGTTGTTTAGCTATTCTAACAAGATGTTTATATTTACATTAGCAATTTTGTAGTTAAAGTCATTAGAGCCACCTCTCATTTTTAATAACGGGTTGTTTGGATGAAATATGTGGTACTTTAAGATAAAATGATGGGTTACTTAAAAATATGATATTTGTAAAGTACAAAATTTGTGGTATTTGTTTGGTTAATAAATTAATTTAATATAGTATTTGGTAAACAAAAATTATTGGCGAATTCAGGATCGAAACATATACTAAGCTGGATTTGAATACAAAATCTATGCATCAAGTAAGCAATTTATGAATACATTTTTCAATATAATTCAAAGTTAAAATACACAAAAAAAAAGACAATCGTTGTGTTGTTTTTAGTTAAAGCATTTTGTCATTAAAGATAGAATGTGTCATCGTTGATTTTTTAGGTTCTAAATTCAAATTATGATCTATGTGTATTGATTATGGAGCCAAAATTATCATTAATATATATATTAATTAGACTACCACTGAGCCAAAATAATATTTCCCTGAGCCGGATCTAAACTCACCTTAAGCCGAACTCAAAATAATTGTAAATATATATCAAAATTTATGGCTCAGTGCCAAAATTGCCCTAAGCCCTAGTTCTATATGGCACCCTACCAGATCCACCATTGACGAAAATGCCAAATACTTCAAAATATCGCTTCCAATACAACATATGTTTGAGTTATTTGAAATATCACAGTTAAAAAATACTAACATTGTTTTTTGAATCAAATAATTCATAATAAAGTCAAACGAAGTATTTAAGCCAATTTATCTGTAAATCTTTTAGGAATTTATAAAAAAGTGGTTATCTATGTGATATTACTTGCATAAATAATTTTCTTTTTTCAAATAGTTTAATATGTGTATGTGACATTGCTAACAAATTTATAATTTAGCAAACTTGTTAATTTATGAAGAATATATGCATCCTTGATAATTAATAAATGGAGTTACTCAACTTTAATTATAAATTATTAAAAAAGTCAATTGTTAAAGTTGACAATATTCCAATTAAAAATTGTTAAACAATTTTCGGAGTACACATAATTTTAGATTGTTAAAGTTTTCCAAGTTATATTAATCTCTCAATTTTTAAAATTGAGTTAAATGTTTGAAAAATCTAATTATTTGTAACTTAGATCATTGAGGTTTTTAAAATTAATTAAACATATTTTTTATTTTATATAGCGAATAGTGTTATTATGAATTTTTTTGGTATAACACATTTCAAAAATAAGTTTATAAGAGGGTGTTCAGGAGGTTATAAATTAAGTCGTTAATTTTATATTTAGTGACCTGGTACGCGAGTATGCACGTAATGTACCATCACGCTTTCATGATCGACGTCCACAACAATCTATTTTGGTTCCTAGGTTGCTCCTTCCTCAAGTAGCCCCCTCCACAAACGTAGGTCGGTGGTGCTTGAGGTAAACACTCATACCAATTATTACAATCTTTGGGTACAACTCATCCCTTAAGAGGTTATAAGCTTACTGGCTAATTCCATATTTAATTTTGTTGTACACAATTAGATAGGTAACACATAATTTTAAAAAAACAATATAAAATCTATCTTCGTAGAGACTTTTTAATTAATATAATATAGAAAATCATAAATTAATATTACAACAATAAAATATATTAAATTCAGACTTATAAAGTTTGGATTAACAATAAATAACTCTACTAGTTACTTGATAAAATAATCGTATCCAACCATTTGAGATTGGATTAATTTAAATAAAATGCTAAAGTTAGTACTTGTCTCTTTTGTAAAGCTAAGCCTAGTACTTTAATGATAAAAACGTTAATAAAAGTTGGTTGTAGTTGATCCATATGTATCGAAGAGGAAAGGAAATGGAACCGAAGCAAAACAGAGTTGGATTTTTGGTTTGTACAAGCCAACCCAAGAAGGCAAAGGTACATAATTTATGCAGAGAAACGTCCTTATCCATTCAAGTAAACCCACTGTCCTGCAATCTAACGCACACTATCATCTCCTCTCGTCTTTTTTTGATTTTTCTCATCAATAATTCTTGTCTTTTTCTATTTACTTCTGGTGGCCGGGAACGGTGGATCCGCACAAAAATTTGAGAGAGAATGAGAGAGATCAGAGATGGGGGCAAACTAGAAGCCTCCATCATCATCCGCTATCCTATAATCATAATATTACACAGCAGCAGTAGATATTGACCTCCGTGACTGCGTCACAACCCACACTCCCAATTCTCCAAGTATCACTCATTATATACGTCAGTTTTTATTAGTCGAAGAAGCTGGAAAAGGCAAAAGCGGACTGGGAAATAGTTGGATTATTTGCTGCACAATCAACCTTAGAAAGGTATGGGTTCAGTATGGAATCACTTCATTTCTTCCAGGTCACGAATTGCTCTTCAATTTTCGATTCCGGGGTTATTGCCTTTTTTCGTTTTGACTCTCTGGATAACATTATTAATTCCTCCCTGGTGTTTTTGTCTTATTATTTCAGATCTGACTTCTGGGTGGGTGCTTGGTGCGGATATTGCGTTTGGAATTATTAGTTCAACAGCTTTCTTTGATTTGGTTTACTGGAGCCAGGTAAGGCGAGAGAGTTCTTGGTGCATCATAATTGTTTCTTGTCGGCAACTGATTAGATTTCCAAAGTCAAAGAGCTTTTGAGTTGGGGTTCTTCTCAGTTCAGAATTCATTGATCACCTTGTTTTGATGGAGCTCTTTGGAGCTGAAGCTATGGTGGTCAAGACCTGAAATTTAGTCTTGAGATCGAAGATTTAGGAATTTCGGGTGAAATGGGTAGCAGTAGAACTATTGTTTGGTTTAGGAGAGACCTTAGGATTGAAGATAATCCAGCACTAGCAGCTGCTGCAAAAGATGGTGCAGTGTTTCCTGTGTATATTTGGTGTCCTGAAGAGGAAGGGCAGTTTTATCCGGGCCGGGTTTCGCGGTGGTGGTTGAAGCAGTCACTTGCTCACTTGGGGAAATCCCTCAAATCTCTTGGGGCGGAACTTGCCCTCATCAAAACCCATAGCACTTTTGATGCTCTCCGTGATTGTATCAATGCCATTGGAGCAACCAGAGTGGTCTTCAATCATCTCTACGGTGTGTATCGCTCTCTTTTACATACTTGCCTTTGCAAGTGATGGTCTTGCTTGATGTCTCTCTAACATTTGATCGCTTCTCTTGCATAGCTTTCAGCTTTCTAGGAGAAGTCAAAATCTCACCTTTTTATGCCTAGTCTATATATCATATTGTTCACTATTGTTTATGTAGTCCAATGGAGTTGATTGCTTCTTTTAATACCATGTCTTGTAGTTGATAAAATGCTTATCTTTATTTGTCTCTCTTTATGTCAGATCCGGTATCTCTTGTCCGTGATCACAGTATCAAAGACAAACTGGCAGGACATGGAATCTCTGTTCAAAGTTATAATGCAGATTTGTTATTTGAACCATGGGAGATATATGATGATCAAGGACATGCTTTTACAACATTCAATCCATATTGGGAGAAGTGCTTGCATATGCAGATGGAGCCTGTTTCACATCTTCGTCCATGGCGGTTGGTTCCTGCTACAGGTAGATTTTCTGTCAAGTCTGTTTGCTTTGGATCAAGTTGTTTTTTATTATGTGGATATTACAACCAGATTCTTGTTTAGATGGCTTTCCCTAGTACAATGCAAACAACCTTTTTATGAAGTCATATCTATAAAAAATGCTTGCTTTGCGAGTTCTTCATACTGTTGTTTTGGTGTTTGTTCGTCATACCAGGTACAATTAAAACGAGTGTGGTGGATGACCTGGGTCTGGAAGATGAATTGGAAAAGGCAAGCAATTCCTTGTTAGGAAGAGCATGGTCTCCAGGTTGGGGTAATGCTGACAAAGCTTTAACGGAATTTGTTGAACAACATCTAGTTCACTATTTAGAGAACAGACTTAAAGTTGGGGGGAACTCCACTTCACTCTTGTCCCCGTATCTCCATTTCGGAGAAATGAGCGTTAGAAAAGTTTTTCAGAGTGTTCTAATGAAGCAACTAGTGTGGGAGGAAGAACAAAACATGAAAGGAAAAGAAAGTGTGGACCGGTTTCTTAGGTCGATTGGTTTCAGAGAATACTCCCGTTATCTTTGTTTCAATTTCCCCTTCACGCACGAGCGATCATTACTAGGACACTTGAAATACTTCCCTTGGAATGCCAACCAAGCCCATTTCAAGTCCTGGAGACAAGGAAGAACTGGCTACCCTCTTGTTGATGCCGGAATGAGGGAGCTGTGGGCAACTGGTTGGATGCACAATAGAATAAGAGTGATCGCGTCGAGCTTTGCTGTCAAAGTTCTGCTCTTGCCATGGAGATGGGGGATGAAGTATTTCTGGGACACACTTTTGGACGCAGACCTAGAAAGTGACATCCTTGGTTGGCAATATATATCGGGAAGCTTACCAGATGGCCATGAACTTGAACGTATAGACAGTCCAGAGGTATGAAATATTTAAGCTCTTCTCTTCAAGTATGTCTTATGTACTCTTGAATTCGTGTCCAAATTATGCTAAGGTTATTGGGTTAGCTGACTAATCTAAGCATAAGATAAGAATTAACATTTACTTCATTTTCAAATGTATGGTCAATTTCTTTGAAAAGCATGTGAAAAACTGTGATGCTATACAAGGGTATTTGGTGAATGCATGAATATAGTGCCTTGTATCTCTGCATATTGCATTCAAGGGATCTAGGATGTTAATTCAGTGCGGCAGGCAGTCGTATAAGATCAAATGTAATTGCATATTTGCATTGCGATGTGTGAAGTAGATGTTTGTAGTTCTTGATTGGTAAAAGAGATACTAACTTAAGTTTGGAATGCATTACACTATGAATTAGATCCAAGGTTCCAAATTTGACCCAGAAGGTGAATATGTGAGACAATGGTTGCCAGAATTGGCTAGAATGCCAACCGAATGGATTCATCACCCATGGGATGCACCTGAGATTGTGCTTAGATCTGCTGGGGTTGAACTGGGGCTAAACTATCCGATGCCTATAATCGATCTAGACAAAGCTAAAGAACTTCTGACTTCATCCATATTCAAGATGTGGGAAGCAGAAGCGGCTGCCAGGGCATCAAGCTCAAGCGGGACAACTGAAGTAGTTGGTGATAATTCAGACATTGCGGATATTGCAAGCATCCCAAAGGTTATCCTGAGGGAGAAATCCAAAGTTGCTTGTCCTAGTATTTCATCTAATGATCAGAAGGTGCCATCATTTCACAGTATGAAGAAGGAATTAGTCAGTAAGAAGAGACCGAAATGCATGGAGGGGGATAAGCTGCAACATCGTAACGATGGAGTAGGGACTTCAAGAGGAGACGTAGAATTGTACTCGACTGCTGAATCTTCTGCGGCTAAAAAGCAGGCAACAACGAGCATATGTTCATTTTCTGTTCCACAGTATAGTTCGTCGTCAGAAGGCAACAGCACAGCTCAGGAATGCGAACAATCAGAGGGATGTCAATTGCAAATTGACTTGGCAAAAAGTCCAACCAAAGATGGTAAGTGGTTTTTTTTCCTTTATGAATATGGTAAGTAGTTTGGCTTCTTCACATTTTATTTTTTGTCCTAAAACAGTGGTTCTTTCTATCAAACTTGTCTTGGGTTCCAACTTGCAGTTACCATGGGATCTTGATGGGATTCCGAGACTTGTGGGTGATGAAGGAAATAGACACAACATCATTAGACCATGTCCAAACTCAGTCTGAAGCCATTTGAAACAGTAACTGTGGGGAGGTGATTGAGCAAAACTGGAAGCCTGATAGTGTCTATAGTCACATGTAAGTTCTATTTCATGTCACGCGACTCGAAAAACTGTTCCACATATTGCACATGTTTATAGCTAGAGCAATAAAAAGTAAAACCATATACCTTTTGGAGTCGTAGTCGTTTTCCCATGAGTAATGGAATGTGGTTGGAAGTAGGCAACTGATAGCCTGATAAGTATCGAGTTAAACAGTGTTTGATTTACGTAAGAATGGTAGCTTTGTTTGGAGGGATATGTGCTTGTGTTTTGAATTTGGGCTCTGTATTGTCGGCCTAAAGGTGTGAGTTAAGATGAATCAGGATATCTGTGACTTGCGAAGCAAATATATGAAGTATTGATTGATATTTTTTTATTGTATACAAACCAAAAGCACCATCAACAATCTTCCCAAAATTCTATGTCTTTTATAAAATTCAGAGCCAACGAGGCTTGAACGAGAGTATTTTCGATTGCTCCTGGCGGTGCCGCTTCAATGAAGCTTCTACGATTGTTTTTTTGTTTTGATAGAGAGAAAAAAGTAGTGGTGGTTGTGAGCAGATTTTACCGTGATATCAAAATCCCCCTTTTTCATTTATTAATTGAAAAATTGATTGTATTAGGAACAATTCATCCCATTTACCTTTTTCAAATTTCAATTATTGGATCAGTCCTTTAAAATTTATTGGTTACAAAAAATATCATAACCATTAGGACACATGATATTAGATCTGAGCTTTATGTACATGAGTACAATACAGGGGTAGGGAGTATCGTGGCTGACAACCAACGACAACAAAGTCCTTTAGTATAATTTACTTTATGTTCGTAAACACGTCTAAACATATATATATGGCATGATTAATATAATTATTTTTTTTTAGAAAATTGATCTATAATCTTGTATGGTATTGTTAATGAAATTATTAATTTAGCAATCTTATTAATTAATAAATAATTTTTCAATTTTTGTAATTGCTAAGTAGAGTGTCACATCACCCTCTACTTTAAAATTTAAGGATGAAAAAACTCTTAGGCTAACTTTAGCCCTTTGGCTGGGCAAAATCTATTTTAGCCATTTAGCCTTTTTAAAAATACAAATTGCTACAACCATGAGACTAGCCAAATTTAATAAGTTTCATTAATTTTTTATTTGGTTTTGATCGATATAACTCTTCGGCATGTAATTTAAAGTTATGTACTTCAATTTTTATATAGTTTTTCATGATAATTCGATATAAATATTTAAAATTTGAGCCATTTCAATTTTGGGTTGAAGACTAAATTAGCTGGGCAAATTTAACATTTTACATGTTAGCATCAAAGCTGAAATTAACTTTATCTCGACAAGGAGCTATCTACACAAAAAATATATTATTTTAATCGAGAAGAATTCTTTTATATTCCAATAACCTATTTACGTTGCAGAAGAAAGATACACTATAATATAAGCCCAAACGGAGGCCCATCTGACTGTTGTCATTGGGCCAGCTGCCTAGTCCCTAATGAGTTTGTAGTTGGTCCGTGTTGGTTTGGACTAGTGTTGTATTCAAATTACATATGGTCAGTGGTCACAAAGAAATTCAAAGGTCTTTCGAAAGAAAATAGAATTCAGAGGTAACCGGAACACTGTCAAGTCAACAACTTTATTTAAAAGTTAGATTAGTATTTTTTTTAAACCATTTTTTGATTCATTGGATTTTCTTTTCTGAATCAAAATTTCGGTGATCGGAAAAATTGTTTCCCATCAGTGATTCCGGCAATGTCATGTTTGTTTTTTTGAGAACGGTACACGTTTTGCAAACGAGTACAAGCATTGTCGGCAGTCGGCGGTTACAGATCACCGACAACGTCGACCAACGGCTAACATTACTATAGACCGACATATTAATATAGCCTAGTAAACATATCACCATCGGAGGTTCCAAAACAGTTGATCGCCCTAAGTTGGATTATATAGAAGTTGAAATGCACTTAGCCACATACGAGAAATATATTGATTTATTTTAAAATATAATGATAGAAACCCTTGAAGAGCTGCAAGAGCCACACTAATTGAGATTTCCTTTCCCCGCGTCGCAAACTATACTGATGGTTGGTTGGAGAATAATCATAGAAACCATGAAAGAGCTTTAATTCAGCATTTAAAAATATTTTATGGAAAAGAAAGTATTACTGACTGGAACACGTTATGAAGAATGGACGTACAGAGTACTCCCAGCAATCTCGCCCCTAACCGACCCAAATCACCTCTTCCAGTTATTTACTTTGTTGTATATGGCCACACATTTCATACGGGGAGACCAGCCGACCACATGCAACGTTTTGATTTTCTGTCTTTGGTATGTTGTCCGGATGCTGGAATTTCCACGTCCACGTACCCCCCAAACTTGCCATGTTCTGATGACTCTTTGCTTCCTCCATAAGTCATGAAAAGCTGAGCCTCATATCTCTCATTCTGATTCTTGGTCTGCTTCGCTTCCACCGTATCATCAGAAAGCAACATGCTAAATTTATTGTACGGTGCATACAAAGTACATACATGCTAAATTTGAACACATGACCGCAGACGGATATACCAACTCATCACCATCATCTTATCATCGTAAATCACAAAATATTCCGACCAATCAAAGAAGTATAATGACCTTGATGTCGAGCAAAAAATCACAAAAGATGAGAGTATTGTGCATAGCATTATAGTTATCGTCAAGTTGCTTTAGGTAGATAAGGTCCCTGAACAGCTTCCACCTTTTGGAATCTGCCCCGTCGGAGCTGCACTTTTTTTAACGATCTTCGGTGAGTACTCTTCCCTTTTAGGGTTCCACACGAGGTCAACTTTCAATTCGTCATCTTCCCACAAACAAAATTCAGAGGGAGAGTCGTTGAAGAACTCTTGGACGACTCAGACGATGATGTCGATCAGGGTATCGTCGGAGGAGTAGGACGTGTATTATAAGTTGAAGCATGGAGAAATTGGGGTGTATGTGACACTTTTTTTTACCCCTACATCATTTCTGAGCCATCAGATTAAATTACTAGATTTGAATGGCTTAAATTAATCCTTGAAGTTTTCTCAATTAGGTTATGTTTGACTATTTGACCTCCTAATGGATAACTTGCTACAAGGGGGTAAAAAACAAAATGGACACTTTGGATTCCAACTTACATAAAGTTAGTTACGTGTACTAGGGTGTTGATTAAGAGTTGTTAAAAAGTTTAAAGATACAAGTTAGGTAAAGGTAAACCTAATTATTACACACAACCCCCAAACAAAATCTGCTATGTAACTTTATATAAATTATTATAAGACATTCCGATACATATGTGTATACGGTACATTCAACACCTAAAACATTCATTATCAAAATTTAAAACCAAAACAACAAAACCTAAACACCTCACATGCGACCCTGATAACTAAAGAATGATGTTAAACCCCTAAGCACTATATTCTAACCCTACAAAAATAAATCATAAAACCAGTTTCTTAATCATACTGCAAACTCTAACTTTTGATCGTAAATTTAAATTAACCAATCATAAAACCTTTAATTAATCTCTAAACAATAACCTCAAAACTCTTAATTTTAAACATAATATAATATACCGTATACACATATACACATATGTACCAAATTTTTTATCATATAATTATATATATACTACCAAGCAAATCTACAAAACCTAACTAATTAACTTCACCTCCATCGTTAAAAATAAGAACGTTGATTTTGGATTTAAGCGTGGATGATGTGGAATAACACAATACATTTTCGATATCCAAGCATTTGTGAATAGTTTATTTGGGCCCAGTGTAGGGTCTGAAGTCCGAAGGGTTTCCAAGGTGACGGAATATATTTTTCCGGTCAATAGAAAATACAAAGCAAAATAAATTTTATAATGATGTTCAGTTCATAATGTGTATTGGATTCAAATTCAAAATTTTAACCAAATGTGATTAAAACATAAGAAAAATATAAATTAATATTATTTTGATGAAAACATAAGAAAAACATAAATTAATATTATTTTGAAAAAAAATCTAGAAAGGATATTTAGGTGAAACATCAGCTTTTATTATAATATAGTTTGCTTTACTAAACTAAGTAAATTAAAATATGTTGTTGTATATGGTAGAGATTTCGATGCATTAATGCACTGAGTATACACGCTACGTGAGATTTGTTCATTAGCCGGCTATTAAAATATTAAAATATGATCGGCCAACACCCAAATTTAGCCCAAATCACAATTAGGTCACTAATTAAATAAAATTTTTGGATAAAGTTTCTCCATCCACTTTAATAGATTGTTTGCCACCTCCCACCAGTGAATGAATCTACCTCCCACCAGTGAATGAATCTGGGTTGGTTGGTTTTTCAAACCGATTTTTATATGCTCCTAACAAATCAGTCAATGGAAAAACTAAATTATGGTTACTGATTCAGGGGAGAGGGAAAGGAGGTCAATTCTTGTTCGTCGACTGATAGGGCAACCATCGCCGAAATTAATGACGAATAGAGGTCAACAGGTGAAGTAGGGGCCGCCTGAGGTAACCGTTCGTCCTCCGCTCCTCGCTTTGATTCTGCAATCGATCTTTTTATCTCTTCGTGGACAGAGAAAGAGTGTATGAGAGAGCTGGAGTTTCTTCGAGGAGAGTAGCAGTAAGGTGGTGACGGAGGAAGTCCAATAGTCAAAGAAGGAAAAATGATATTGAGAGTTGTGATGGGGCTGAAGGAACCCGATGTCCGTTCTTGGTCTTCCATGGAGTTGGAGAAGACGATTTTCGGAATATTAGATGGGGTTTTAAAAAAAATAATTAATTAATTGAGTTTAGGGTTGGGAAAATGAAAATGTTTAAAATTATTAATGATGGTCATAAAGATAATTACTCAATATTGAAGTGTCCAACCTTAATATTTGGACCATTAAATTAATAGTAGACAATTATGCGTTGCCATGTGTATGTATACCCGGTACATTAATGCAACGGAATCCTTTTGTGTTGTATATATTGTAACATTAAATTAGGTGATTGATTATAAAATTTATGTTCTCTAAATTTATTAAGATTAAATTTTATAATTAAATTATAAACATTTATATAATTGATATTATTTTGAAAAAAAAATGATATTCTAGAAAGGATATTTAGGTGAAACCGGTAACTGTCACATGTATGTACCCTACCTGTACTAGCTGCCGCTGCTTCACTCCTTGTGTACGTCTCCACTGAAAGGACCGTACCAGTACGGATCCTCTCCAACTTTGACAAGTAAGACAGTTTCTCCCACTCCCACTTTTTTCCCATCCAACGGCTCGCTATGCTTACATCCATTCACAGCCGTTAAATCTAACACGCGTCCTCATCAGTCTACCACCCCATGGATTTCGAATATTCCGAAAACATCCCGTTCTCCAGTTCCAACCGCTTATCTCGCTTTCACTTTACCGTAAATCAAACTCTCCTTTTTATCTTTGGATTGCAAAATTAATTAAATTACGGATATGTTGAGGAAAATATAATGTAAGGGGACCAAAATACCCCTGCTTTATTTCCTTTCTTTATATATTTACCAACGACGTCCGGAAACCGGCAGCCAGTTGTATAGCAGAGAGTGAAGTAACTCAAAGTAATGAGCGAAGCATTGGGAAGAGACTACCAAATCTGCGACGAGATCGGCCGGGGACGCTTCGGAACCGTATTCAAGTGCGATTCCCGCTCCACTGGCGAATCCTTCGCCGTCAAATCCATCGATAAATCCCTCACCGCCGGCGATTCCCTGGACGCCCAGTGCCTCTTGACGGAGCCCAAGATTCTGAGCCTCCTCTCCCCTCACCCAAACCTAATTCAGCTCCACCGCACCTACGAGGACGATTCCCATCTCCACATGGTAATGGATCTCTGTCCCAATTCCGATCTCCACACCCTAATCGTCGCCAACGGCGGCGCACTCCCGGAGGCGGAAGCCAGGTCGATCTTCGCCCAATTGATGTCTGCGATCTCGCACTGCCATTGGAACGGCGTGGTCCACAGGGATGTGAAGCCGGACAATGTTCTTTTCGATTCTTGGAATTCCGTGAAATTGGCCGACTTCGGTTCGGCGGAGGTGGTGGCGACGACGGAGGAGGCGGCGGTGACGGGAGTCGTCGGGACGCCGTATTACGTGGCGCCGGAGGTTCTGTTGGGGAGGGAGTACGGTGAGAAAGTGGACGTGTGGAGCGCAGGGGTGGTTCTGTACATAATGCTCGCCGGTTTTCCTCCGTTTTACGGGGAGACGGCGGTGGAGATCTTCGACGCGGTGTTGAGAGGGAATCTGAGGTTTCCGACTAGGGTTTTCCAGTCGGTGTCTCCCGGTGCGAAGGATCTGGTGAGGAGGATGCTGTGTAAAGATGTGTCGAGAAGATTCTCTGCTGAGCAAGTGCTTAGTAAGTTTTGCAAACTCTGTTTTTGATTCTTTATTTTATATATTCTCAAAATCATGTTGAGGATGGAGTTTGATTGATGCGTACTATGTGTTGGTTGTTGCAGGGCATCCATGGGTGAAAAGTGGTGGTGGAACCACCTGAAGGAGCTGGATTGACTGCTTTGATGTAGATAAGGATGAATCAAACTGGAAGAGGAGCCTTTTGTGATGTATCTGCTATAAGTTTGGGTTTGGTAATTAAACAGAGAGAAGAAGCAACTTTTATTCTGCTTTTCTCATTTCTGGGTTTTGATTTCGTGAGCCACTAGTAGCAGTAGTAGTAGTAATAGAGAGAGAGATACGGCCTGCCTCCACTGATCACTGGTGTTGTTATAGAGGGGGTGCAAGTGGAGAAGAAGCTGCTGCTGATGAACTACTTTTTAGTGTATGTACTACGAATATATAATATGGCCCGCCTGTATAATACAAGTAGTAAAATTGCATAAAGCTTTTGTTTTTATGAATTTCGTCCTTCAACCCATATGGTGGTGAATGAATGCTTATTATTTGGGACGTTTCATGTTATCCAATTCCAATATGTTAATGGAAAATTGTTTCCCAATATGCTTGGATCTTCGATTTTGCAGCTCTGCTTTGATTCAGTTTTAGCTATAGATATAACGGTTTACAGAAACCGTATAGTTTTTGAGATGTCGTCGGCATTGATTCTGTTGCCATTTGCTGTTTTGTTCTTGTTGATATGGGATAATCTTAAACAAATAGAAAGAAAGAATTCATTGTCATCCGTTTTGGACTCAATTGGATTTTTGATTGATTGATTTGAGTGATATTATTAACAAAGATATCAGTGTTGATTCTGCCGCTACTGTAACTAATTAACCGTTTTAAAACTAAACATGATTGATTGGGTTGGTTCTCATTTTTAAATACTAAATAGTAATCAATCTTCCGTCATAAGAAATATTATAGTAATCAACAAAATTCACAATCTAAAGAGTGCTTCCTTCCAACAATCCGTATAGACAATCCAGAACCATTAATCAACTTGTTTCCCGTTGGTTGATTTGTTCTTAATCTTACTTTGTTGAACAAATAGACTCGCTGATGTTGAATTTCCTCAACACTTTGGTCTTTGGCGCCGAGTCCTTCCAGATCCAAACTTATTCTTCCACCAAACCCCCAAATGGAACTTTCTAGCGTTAACCTTAACCCACCGAATACGATTTATTTTACAAGATATCAATTTTATAATTGAAGGGTTGGAATCTTCCACAATGAAGAAGGTCAAGAAGACTTGCAAGATCAGGACATGTGGATGATCAGCAAATTGAGGGACTCCAATGGTTCAAGCCAAGCCACAGTAAACAAATGTGAAAGACCCAATAGAGATGCAAAAAATACTATAAAACTGTGGAGCTTTGGATGTTGCACAAGGAAGAAGATATTTCTTGAAAGAGCAATTGTATATATATGGATGGATATACAGAGTACTCTAGTAGAGAGTTATTGGGTAGTTAAGTGAGACCGTGGGGGGTTGTCATCTGCATAAACTTAACCTACATCACTGTTACTCTCCTCATCTTCAGTTATCCCCTCCACGATAAGGTACTGAAGCATTATCGAGTATTTTGCAGTCCGCCTCCTCCCTGGATTTCTCCCGCTCGTTGACACTCCACTGCTTGTAAGAAGAAACGATCCTTTGCCGTCAGCTTCAAGAGGACAAACACCCACATCATCAGCTTTTATATAGCATACACATTTTATGATTAATCAAGCGAGGAACAAAAAGACTATACCTTTAACGGTTAAGAAACATGATATCCAACGTTTGTAGATGAAGAGCAATCTTGGAGATTCTCCATGGTGCGTATCAGAGAGCAAAAACTCACATTTCCCCTTCTCACTATCATCCATCCCATTCATAAAAATCCAAGTTAGTAAACAACATATATACCTAGACATTCAAGAAGAGTATCTATCCAACAGCTGCAAACTTCACTAACTTAGCATGTCCTACTGCGTTGTGGCACAGAGCCAATATCCGAACCATTTCCAAGTCTCTTCCCCGAGGATTGTTGTATCTCTCTTTGCAAACCCTTTCAGAAGAACAACAACTCAAGCAATCGTTAGTTGCTTGAGGAAAACAGGGATTCAAGCAGGGAGGAAAAATTACTGTGATTTGTTTTCACCTTTCATCAAAGAAACCTCCAAAGTCATCAATAACGACAGCAGCAGGAAATGTGTCGAGCAGGTGGAATGCAGCCATGTACTTCTTAATTCCTTGATCATCTTCCACATACCTTTTTGGCGGAGGAATACATTAAGACAAAAACAAACAGCAAAGACTATGTTAAAAGAGTGAACGGTGCTTACTTACTTCATTTGAATTCGTTCAAATACATCGGAAGAAGGATCCACGCCCTACGAATTTCAAAATTATCATGAACAGATGAGAAACACAGCCCACTAATAGTAGTAAACCATAAATTGGTTATGAAAATGGGGGGAAGATGAAAGTACTTGAGATAGATAAGGAGGGTTGGCTTCCATACGGTGGCGGCTGCAAATGAAGACCACTTTGCGGTTTCTATTCAAGGCGGTGTTGATTGCATACTGGAAGAGTAGAGATGTTTTCCCGCTGCCATTGATTCTCTGGTGAATTTCTTTCTCTACTGGGAATTAGGAAAAAACAGAAGCAGAGAGAGGGGTGTATGGGAAATGCTTACGAGGTTGGAGGCCCAGAAAGAAGAGTAATCGGATTGCTGCTGCAATGTCTTCCTGTTTCCACTGGCTTTCCACCGGGAAGGAACATCTCCATCTTTTCCGTAAGGGATCGGAGTTCACCCAGTCGGTTTTAGGTTGAAGATGACAGCAAGATGTAAGGAAATAACTGTTCAAGTTGCAAACAACCAATTTCCCAGTTACTAGCCGTTTAAATGGGTTGGGCTAATTTAGAGTATTGGGCTTATTTGAGTGCTACCTTCATACTGTCCTGATTGAGATTCAACTTCAGCCCACAGCCACATCTCAACTGTTGAGGTTTGATTATTTCTGTAATCAATTGCTTGCTTATCGTGTTTTATTATTTTGTTTTACCATCTTTTCCAAAGAAATAAGTATCCCATAGCCATTAAGAATAGGGCTTTAAATTGGTGGGTAGTTAATCCTATCACAATTTGCGGTTTATGACTAATAATGGCGGAAATTTAAGATTAAGACATACATTAAGTCGAATTTAAATCCAAATTTATGTATTAAGTAATTAATTTATGAACATATATTTTTTATCATAAAGTTAAAATATTAAAAAACACATTCACTAAGTTATTTTTAGTTAAAACAAGTTATTTTAAAAGATCGATTTGCCACCGGCAATTTTTTCCCTAATTAAGTAATAGTAAATGCAAGTACTCAGCCAAAGTGATGATGAATATGTATCGATTACTAAATCGAAATAACAAAACATTAAGTCGGACTAAAATTGTCCTGAGCCGAACTCAAAAAAATTGTAAATATATAACATAAATTTACAAATTACGGCTGGAATTGCTCTCAACCGTAACTTCCCGGGCTCCCCTTTCTATCCGCCCATGATGACTAACAACTAACCGCACCTCCAGTTTGCAATAGCTACTTTTTTCGTAACGAGAAAAAAATAACACGGAATATGAATTACAAAATAATAAAATACAGAATCTTAGCAACTTCATAAATTTTAACATGACACACATAGAAGATAAAGAATGCACCTTCACAATCCAATCCAAATCAAAAACTTCCACAAAGATTCAACTTCACAAACAAAGAAGACAACCACTATCAAAGATTCTATATCGGCTACGTACACATCATCATTATTATTATCTGGTAATTCTTTTGAAATACGTTTGAAAATATGAACTAGTCACGGGAATGAACCCGAGAGGCAAGTTGATTGAGTGAGTCACTACTCTTGTTCAGGAATCACAGCCCCGCCTTTGGCCGCTGCTTCCTCGGAGCTCTCCTCCTCGTCATTTTCTCCGGTCAAAGCCTCCAACGACTTACCATTCGGTTCCGGCACCAACAACGTAAACACCATCCCGAGGAAATTAATACACCCCAACGCTATCAACGAATTCTTCACCCCAATCCCTGGGCTATACCCCTTATCCACCTTCGTCGGATCCTGCGACTGAGCCGCGTACAAAAACCCAAACGCACCCACTATCGCCCCTGCCTTCCCCGCCGCCGCCGATATCCCGTGGCAAGTCGACCTCAATCTCGCCGGGAATATCTCCGCCGGCACCACAAACGTCGTCGCATTCGGCCCGAAATTCGCGAAGAAGAAAGTCAACGAGTACATCACCACAAACCCGAGCCGGTTGGGCTTCAAAGTCCAGTGGTGGTACGGAATCGCCAGGGCGAACATGAACACCGTCATGAAGAAGAACCCCATCATCTGAATCGCGAACCTCCCAATCACGTCGATAAACAGCACCGTGAACCAGTACCCTGGAACCGTACTGCACAGCGCTATCAAAGTCTGGGCCCTAGCAATCCGATAGACCTCGTGAATTGCGTTCATGGTGTTTGCCGGCGGGATCCAATTGATGGCGGTGAAGATATCCTTCTGGAATAGGTTCTGGCTGTAGAAGGCGATGTCGAGCAAGAACCACGTGGATGTAGTCCCCAATAGGTGGAGCCCATGCCTTTTGAGGAACTCACGCGAGAATAGCCCGAATTTGTTAGCGGAATTCTCGGCCATACCTTTTACCTTCTCTTCCTCTGCTTCCAGATCCACGTTCAGCACCTTCGACATGTCCTGCGCGGCCTGTTTGGCGTTCTTCGCCACCAACGCGGTGTACCGGGCAGTCTCCGGCATCTTCATCCGCCAGTAGTAAGTCACGCCGGCGGGAATTGCGCCGAACATCAGAATTATCCGCCACACGTAGTCCGCCTGGGGAGCTAGGGAGGCAGCTCTGTCAGTCGCGTAGGAAGGAGCGCTGAATCTGTGGTCGAACGCCGAGGAGACGACCAAGGCGACGATTCCTCCGCCCAAGATTCCGAACCCTTGCATCGCGAACACGGCGGCGATGAAGGCTCCCCTTGTCTTCTTGTTGGCGTACTCGGACATGATGGTCGCCGAGAGAGGGTAATCGCCGCCGATTCCGAAGCCGAGCCAGAACCGGAAGAAGCAGAGTGTGGCGATTACCGATGAAGGGTCGTGGCTGAAGGAGAGTCCCGATGCTAAGGAGCAGACCACCATGAGTATGAGCGTGATTCCGTACACTTTCTTGCGGCCGAGCTTGTCTCCCAGCCAGCCGAAGAAGAGCTGGCCGGCTAAGGTGCCGCAGAGTGCGACGCCGTTGACGGCTGCGGCGACGTTGGGAGGTAGAGAGCCTGGTTTGGGCAGACTAGTGTCGGTGTAGTAAATTCGGCCGAGCAATTTGCTGACGAGGGAGATGCAGAAGAGGTCGTATGCGTCGGTGAAGAATCCCATTCCTGCGATGACGATCGCGGTGAAATGGTAGAGCTGGGTTTTAGCGACGTCGAGTGCTGTGAGCACTCCCAGTTGCTCTCTCGCCATGACTGCCTGCAGCTAATTAATCAACTCCACGTACGTGCCCTCTGTTTCTTTTTTTCTCTATATTAACGTACAATTGATCAGAGATTTGAGTATAGTCTGTATAATATCAGTAAATGACTATTGGATTAAGACGTGTTCAATATATATAAAGAGAAAACTGGCATGGAGTCATGGTGTTGGATACATAGCTTGACAAATTAAAGGAAGCAAAACAAATGATCTGAACTTATATTGTACAGTTGGCGATGATCATCAACATTCATGACTTGTTCAGGTGTTCTTCCTTAGCTAGCTAGGTAGGCTGGCCAGCCGAACAGAATCGACCTTGGGATTTCCAGATGGAAACAACCATAGATATATGGTTCCCCAGCCATATAGTATACTTAGTTAGCAGCTTCAAGCGCCATGTGTATGCAAATGCATGGATAGCATATAGCATCAGAAAAGAAAAAGCAACCGCACTAGGCAAACAAAGTAAGTATATACTAGAAAGCGACAAAGTAGAGCTTCTTCTTTCTCAACGTACAGATGGAGTTAAGAGAATTACTCACCTTTAGTTACTTGGGGATAGTTAGTGCTTCATCCAAATTCACAAAGGGATCGATGACCAGTGAGAAGAGTAGTGTGTAATTAAGATGTTGCTTGTTGGCAGAGTTTTATAGAGGGAGGGACTCTCATATATGGTTGCATAAATGGCATCTATTAGAGGATATGCTGTGTGTGTTCCCATTGTTTCATGTTTAATTTAGTCCACTCTATTAAGAGGATATACATTACTGATTACTGGCTCTTCCTCTATAACTATTCCTGCTTTCACATTCCATTTCATCAACCTGCTGCATACATTACATACGACTAAACTTATCTATCTGTCTTTCTATTCTCTAATCTACCATTGGGATTGCGGACTTGTTATCTACATTAATTTAGAACCTAAAACAAGTTACTGATATACGCTGTATATTCTTATTGGTCATTCAGAATGAAGAGTTCAAGTTTCCCCAAGCTGTGCTTCAGCTTGGTGCAACACTGCAACTGTGTCCCTTTCTGTTTATAGGTACATGCAATAATTCCATATTGGTGCCTGGTAAGACCAGTATGAGCAAACTAAGCAACTGTTTATCAGAGAGTGAATATATGGAGATTAGTTAAAACTTACGCGATTGAGACATGAAGCGCGTTAATTGCTCAACATTCAACGCTACTATTGAGTATTGACAGCAAAGTTATTTGTATTTAACTTGCTTGTCTTGTCCCTCATGGCCATGGAGAAATGCAATTAATTTGTTTTGATTGATTTCCATCGGGTACGTACACCGGAAGACATGTAGAGGAAGATCATCGTCCCACTATGCTAGATACAAACAAACAATTTGCATGTTCAATGAACGCCACTAAGAAGATAAGATCTGGTATGTATCCTCTTATTTTTCTTTGAGCTCTATTTTGAGAAGTCAACTAGTTGACAAATTCCAGTACTTGGGGTATATGCCATAATATTCCAGCAACTGGGTTGCCAACTTATGTCAACTTAAATTGATTTAACGGTAACTACGTACGTATTAAGTAGCTCAATATGTGAAGTCGCAACATGCTATATATGCTGGAAACTTGAGATTTCTCTCTTGGGAAACTATAGTTTAGGTGACAAATTGAATATTATTGTCTGTGTCCAACTGACATGTTATATTTTATATTACACTTCAAATTCTGAGCACATTCCCATCCTAATTATAAGGTGATGCAGAGAGGTTTGGTGGAGACCTTACAGGGTTACGAAGGGACAACTTAAAACTTATTTTTATTTGGTCCTTTATTTATTGAGATTCTACATTGTTGTCCAAAGTCTTTTTTGGTCCTATTAAAGTGTAACACAATGTTCACTTTATCCATTTTCTGATCATTTTCTTCAAGTACTGATATGGTATTTGTGATCAATCTCCGTCGTTTTGAGTGAAAAAATAATAGTATCTGTTTTGTGAATCGTTTAGGTTGAATTAGATTGCTTTATCCGGATCTAATACTTGAATTAGGTCCTTTACAATCACATATGGTAAACGGTAGGAAGTTCAATGTATGATGCATGACGGCATGAGAGTGAATAGAAATATGAAAGATGGAGGAGAGAAAAATGTATTGAGGTGCCTTCTGCAGTTTTGACTAACGGCCCTCTATAGAGGTGGCATGACAGTATCTATATCGTTGTCTCTAGGTGGTGTGACCTTATTTAGGTTGTAGATCTCTACGAGTGCGATTTGAACCCTCGGATTGAGGATCACCCGAGGTGCCTTGTGTATTAGGGCTTGAGGATTGCCTAAGATGCCTTGGATCTAACCTGCTCAAGACCCGGTCGGTCATCAGTTAAATAATTTTTTTTTGGTATGGTCAACTCTGAAGGTATCAACCATAATTATAGGTTGCTTGTTTAAACCCAAGTATGACAAACCAATCAGCATTCAACCTGATTCGTCATTTAAGAATAATACAACACATTCTTTTATTATTTTATATAGTGAACGAAATAAAAAACTAAAAAATTAAATAAAACTTTTTAAAAACACCGAAGAATTAAAAAAAATTTGTTTGTGCAACTCCCAGTTCTCTTCATACTGCTCAACTTGCTCGCTACACGCCTACACCAGTTGCAATTCCAATAACTCATCTATCCATGCTTCGTCTTTTTCTTTTTGGTCCCTGGGTAATATAATTATTATTTCAGAAGATTTAATTACTATATAGAAATTTCTATGTTATTATTATTATTAATGACTGGATAGGCCAATTATGACCACGTCAGCATTTAACGAGAAAATAGATAAAAAATTATTGTGGTGCCACATTGATATAATCCCATAGGTAAGGTATGTAAGTGGGAAAGAATTGGTGTGTGACTAACTACAATGTATATTCAGTCAAAAGATGGTTTCCCCCCGTTTTTTAATTATAAATGTTGATTTAGATTGAATAGGTGTACCATTCAGAGGGACTGTTCTAATTACACCTCTGCGCTAGAGAGTTTTGATGTAACTTTTTTAAGAGAGTTTCAATTGCCATCCTCTACAAACAAAACATGGCCTCTCCCAACATCACTTCCTATACCCCACCAACCATGTTGTACCATGGACTGGCTACGTTGCCTCGATTGTCTAGAAGTTGGACCGAAGCCGGAGAAGATCATCCATCACTGCCGTCGCATCGCATCCCACCAACGACTCACCGATCGATTGAAGATCGGAATGAAGCCCGGTGATCGCGCCGTAGGGCGACGCCGGAGAACGCACCCAGACCTGGCCGCGGAGGAGCTGCGATTAGCCGAAGCACCGTGGCGACGACGGTGCTCATCCCGTCGGTGGAGGCCCTATCTCTCGTGGATATTGGCAAAAGCACACATGTCACCTAAAGAACCGGTTTGAGAGCAGTTCCAGAACTCACAGCCGGCCGGCCAAAGTCGACCGGTTAGTCTAAGTAGCTGAAAGATCAAGATAGTCATAGTACTAACGATGTGGTGATTCCAATAAGGACATGTTGTCCAATAGATAGGTTTTACGGTTTTTGAATTTACATTTTTATTTGGCTAACTTTATGTCGTTGATCCCTTTGTCGTTTGTCCATGGACAGGAGAGAAAGGATTGAGGTTCTTGTTTACAAGAACCCGCAATCTATACAGTTTCGTTTGTGATGCCTGTACCCCCGGTTGGACACTTGTACGACTTTTGATTCGTTTAAAAGAAATGAAGTGGGGATTTTGTCAAAAAAAAAAACAAAGTCTACCATCGAATATTCAATACTGTTATTTTATAAATAATTTTTTTTATTAAAAAAAACCAACGATTTTACCAAATTGAAAAAACAAGAGTGAAGTCTCAATCTCTTCGAGGCTTGGAGTAGCTCCCTCCCTATAGGGTTTTGCTCATCCCCCATCACCTCTCCCCACCTCACGACACATCCACCAATCACAATTTCAAGCTCTCAAACTTCATCAACAACCCTAAACCTCTTTATCGACTACTAATAAACGCACCTTCAGGCTCGATCCCAACCTCCACCATGCCCCCGAAGCAGGTGAACCCGCACAGACCAAGCAAGCCGGCGGCCGACGGGTACGCAAAAAGAAGCACTCAGGAAAATCACCATTGGTCAATGTACGAGTGGAACAGGCGGGTTTGCCCTTGGCCCAACAGCATAAATCCCTTCGGGGGTTGTGGAGACCGGATCATCTCCGACAACTTCCTCCCCTGCGGCTGATCTAGCTTTTGTGTCTTCTCTCTTGTTTTTTCCGATGATTTTCCTTCGAACTATGTTTATGTGTCAGTTAATATTTCTATTTGTTTGTTGGTTCCTTGAGTTTTACTGAATGTATCGAGAAGCGAAGTTGATTAATTGTATGGTTAATTACTTCTCTCATTGTAATCTTCATAGATTGCACCTTTCGAATTATCATCCACACAATATTTTCAAGTTCTTATTGGAATAATATAAAGGTTGATTATTGTAAAAAAAAAAGAGTGAAGTCTCAAACATTCAAAATTCAAATTATTGTCTACATAAGTATCGATCCACAATGAATTAGCAATGCTGAAATGAAACATCAGACGAAAGAAGAAAACCAAATCATCTTCTATTTATTTTGTTCTATTTGTAATGAGAGTGGATATTATTTAGTATTTACCCATAGTACATGCGGCAACAAACAATCTTTCCTATCTTCCACCTGGTCGTTACCATAGTTTCGTGGGATTAATCGACACCTTAATTTATTCATTCGTTACAGCCAAAGTACCATTCAAACAGAGGATAATTATGTGAACTCTTGCAAACTCTTGCAAAAACTGAAATAGATTCCTCGATTCTTTATGCAGCAGATTAAAACTGGGTAAAAGTTAAAACTTGCAATTCTTGCAGAAACTGAAGAAAACATGGTTGTACGTATATGAAACTATTTGTTGTCACCTGTCAATCTATGGTCTAGAGATAGTGATGTTGTCAATGATCAATCCCTGCTACGCATGAATGGTAAAATATTTGGGATACGCGTTTTTGTGCATCAGGGCAGTTAGCTGTCAGAAACTGGGTGAGCAATTGAAAGGAAAGGAAACTTCGTCTCTGCATTGAATGAACAGAGATGGATCACTTCATGTTAAAAAGATAAAACCAAGTAACAAAATATATATATATTACTGAAGTTGAGCAGTACCATTGGCCTGCAGCGGGTACTGTTCGTAATATGACAAAAATGGTTTTTTTCGTAAACTTAGAGCGACAATAAAAATTCAGGATAGGAATGCAGAACAAAATTTCCTGGGACGATGTTGACTTGAATTTTGGGCCTAAATAAGTGGTGAATTTTTCACAAGTAGTCTTGGTAGGATGTTATTAAGGGCCCAAAAGTGGGACTCCATCATTGTTAGTCCCTATCAATGACAAGCTTCAGGATTAATTGTCAAAGACATCATTCATGTCTTGTCCAGTGTTGGGATTCAAGTTTAAATGGTTTGCCGTTCAACAAATGAAGCTATTAATTTGTAGGGAACACAAATTAATTCTCCCTACGACGGAGCGGTTATGCGACGTTTTTCATCCTCCCCTTGCGTTCTCGCGTCAACCGTCGTCAACCGCCATCAGCAACGGCCTCCGGCCATCGGACAACCATCAACCTTCATCAACAGCAATCTTCAATCATCGAATTCACTACCGATCTCCATCGATCCTCTGGGTAAAACCCCATCCCTTTCCTCTTTTCCTATCATTGGTGCCGAGTTTCTCGATTTCGATTCCTTCGCATTTCCCCTGATTTGATTACGACGCCATGATTGATTGTTCTGGCAAAGGTCGATCCTCTAATCTCCTACTTCTACCTTAAATTCGGCCGTGTAGCCTAATTTTGCCTTTGTGGTAGAATTCGATCATCCATAGAAAGGCCTTCCACATTCACTTTGTTGGGTTTGTTTTGGATCCAATTGGGGTCTCTTCGACCATCGACAATCTCGACTCAAGCACACGGAATCCATACTCATCGGCACAACATGTACCTTTGTTGCATCTCAACTCGTTTCCGGCGGAAGAGGATTCAACACGGTTCAACCCAACCAACCAACCCTTGAAGCTGAATTATAGGTGGAAATGTTAGTAGAGGAAAATGACCGAGTGGTTAATTGACCCATGACCATGATCTTATTACATCAACAACAACAGCAACAAGAGACCACTTTCAAATTTAACTCAAGATACACAAATTTTGAACAGGGTACATGGAAAGTTGTGACTGTACATAACACTAGTTATCAAACTGAATTGGCCGACAATAATTGTTCCTTCTCTCACCTCAAACTGTCAAATAGATTACAAACCATCCACCTTGGAAGCTGACTCCTTCCCCACAATCCCCTCAATGGAATCAAACTCTGTCCCCTTAGCTATATCTCAGAAACGACTGCCAAATAGACACTTTTCATTGAGAACAATAAGAACACAAAAGCAAGACAACACAATGTAACAACGTGCTGAACTGCTGCTACCTTGATTTTAGCATTACTTGTGGTTGTTTTAGTCGAACCGATACTCGGAAACCCAAACCTTGCTGGTTTCTTCTCCAATGGCCTCAGTATCTGAAATGAACACAACAAGTCCCCATCCACACTCATCATTGCACCGGCATTGTCAAACTCCCCACAGTAATTTGGTGCTGAGAATATTGTCACTAGTTGCTTATTAGCAAAGAACTCATATCCATCCTCCATAACCTGCAACCAACAAAAATGCCACATTATTATAACAATCATATATGTACGTAACTTCAGCATCCATATAATACGTAGTTATCTACTCCTCCCAACCTGATGTGCCCTGCAGATTAGATCAAGATCAAGCTTGCGAAGAAACTCAGTGACTCGATCAGCTCCAAACGTATACGAAACACCTCTCTCGTTCGGCCCCCACCCTCGAATGTCCTTGGAAGGATCAGACCATAGAAGATCACACAACAATCCACTGTCAGGGATGGAAGTTGGCCGCGGTAGGTTCCTGATTTGGTCCAAGCTATGGAGATCAGGAGACAACCCACCGTGCATACATAGAATCTTTTCATCAATGAGAGCCGCCACGGGGAGGCAATTAAAGCTGTCTGTGAAGAGCTTCCACAGCCTGACACTGTACCTGCGTTTACACTCGTCGTAGAAGCCGTATATCCTGTTGAGAGAGGCACATTCATGGTTGCCTCTCAGTAGGAAGAAGTTCTCAGGGTACTTGATCTTGTAAGCCAAGAGAAGACAAATGGTCTCAAGGCTTTGTTTCCCTCTGTCCACATAGTCTCCCAAGAACAAGTAATTCGCTCTTGGTGGGAACCCTACACTCTCAAATATCCTTAGCAGGTCACTGTACTGTCCATGGATGTCTCCTGTTTAAGTTTCAAGTTCATTGTAGGCAGCATCAGAGAAAAACCCTCAAGAAAAGTAGTGAACTTTTTACTCATGGTTGGTAAATTGAGCAAATTTGCTGAGTCGAAATACTGTTACATAAGCAAATCGGCAAATACAACTTGTAATTTCCAGCACAATCATAATAAGTTAACTATTGTGCAATCACTCTCATACGCGTATATAACAAGTTATACACCATTACCCTAAACAGAATCAAACAACAGTAGAAAGAAATCCATGACTGAAAAAAAGGAAACAAATTTCTGAAAAGAATGATACGTAACTCTGCAATCAGGGAGAGCAAAAATGAGAATAGAGGTGAAGGATGATTATTGATTACCACAGATGTTGATAGGAGCTTCAATCTCCAAGAGATTAGGCTGGTTCAGTAAAACCTGGCGGGAGGAGACACAAAGCTGGACGATTTCGCTCTCGGAGAGCTGAACCAGCTTTCCGGGCTTTCCCCTGACTTCAAGCAATCGGCTGATGATACTGTCAAGAACCCAGCGTTCTATCATCTTCAAAGTTGCAGACTTTTGATTAATTTGTTGTCAGGCAGCCCTCAGAGATGGACAAAGATCATAGATGAAGAAGAAGATGGGAGAGATGGTTTCTTAATAATGGGGAGCATGTAGTGTATGTGTATAACTTTGGGGAAAGAAGGGTTATTGGGTTTTGTGTTGAGTGACTTTGATGTGGAGGAAGGAATGAGATGACGAATGGTTGTGGAGAAAAGGGCAAATACACAAAATTAAAGGCAATTTGAGAGGAGGATATATTCTATTCTCTGATTCTCTCCTCTTGGTGTTTGTTCCTTTTAGGGGTTTATTTCAAGAAACGAGTTTACTTTATCAAGTTGAATATTATTGGCCTTTTTCTTGGTAATGGTTGGTTTCATTTCACGGTGGAGCCAAAAACAAAATTCAATAAAAAGCACAAGGTGAAATATGCTTTGATTTTGGAATAAAGAAGACGAATTTAGAATAACACGGAAACCAATAGGTGAAGTGTACTTAGCACTCATTTTGCACATTTAATAGTATTAGTTCGATTTCGAATGCCCCAATGGACAAACTGTCTATAGGCCCCGGCTTCGTTCCACCGGGTTTAGGCCTGACATGATGGTAATAGCCTGGCATGATGGTAGTAGCTACGTAGTTCAAAGTCCATCAACTGGGGTCTAGGCCAGATTTTTAATATTTTATCGACTCATATTTTACTATCAATTTTAATGTCATAAAAATATGTCTGATGAAATGTCATGACAAAAATGATTCCAAAATACTAGCTAAATGTGTCATTGTCGTCAACCAACAGAAGGAATTTCAACTAGATGTGGAATTGCATGGGGACGATCGTTCTGCAGATAAACAGAACTTCAAACGGCCGGTACAACCGGGATGACTGAGCTGGCAAGAGAGAAAAACAAATACTATTTCTAGAGTTTAAACCGAAATAAAACTAAAAAAAGAAAAACAAACTGAAAGCAAACGAGTCTAACGAATGAGAAAAATAAAAAAAGAACTAAACGCCTAACAAATTTGGATGTGATATCCGTATTGAGCCCGCTAAGAGAGGCTAGGGTTCTTAGCGGTCTTGAGTTCTTGGATCAGTCGGTGTGTCCGAAACCGAGCTGCAACTCGGTCGAACCGGTTCCTAGTTGCTTCTTCCTCTGTTTTTACTATTATTTTATTATTGGTTAATTTTCTTAATTAAAATTTTTACTTAATTTACGAATGATGATGTGGCTACATTTGACATGTTAGCTGATACGTTATTTTAGTGGTCTCAGTTTCAGTTAATTTGGACGGAAAATTTAGTGAAATTTTGTTAAAAGGCAGGACCGAGATTTAAAATGATTCAAACTAAATTTGAAAATCCGCTTTAAATTTGGGATAGATTTGGGTATTCGGCTAATAAAAAGTTTGGCGATTCGATAGATTTAAGCATATCCCTATACGTTGAATTTGAATTATTTTCTATTAAAATGCAAAACTGGTGTTTGCTTGGTTGAACAAGTATCGTATCAAAGGTTCGTAGACATGGTGACACTTATTGAAGCCTGGCACGTCGGTCGAATATTACCCGCCCAAAATAGGTGAGACAACATATTTTTAAGTAGGAATTAAAATTTCTTTTTTAAAGAGAGGAAACAGAAAATAAACCTTTTAAAACATAAATAGAAAAATTTGCATTCCTCGTAGTATACGGATTGAGATTTTCACGGGTTTCCATTGCCTCTTGATCGGCAATCGAGTGGCACAAAACACCTAATCTCCCTTCCATAATCCTCCCTATATAAACAACCTTGGGATTGCACTAAATCCTCCACCCAACCCAAACACCAAAGCCATAGAGAGAGGGAGAGAGCCAGGGGGGGAAAGCCATGGCTCTACAAATTGTAGTGATGATGTTTCTGCTGGCAGCTGAGATCTCTGAGTTAGGGATGATATCAGCTGATCCAATTCCAAGTGTTGACCCTTGCTCAACATCACACTACGTATACAAACCTTCTAAAGAGCTTCCCCATGGCCGTTATAGTTTCCCTCCTGGCTTTATCTTTGGCACTGCCACTTCTTCTTTTCAGGTTAGTTAATTACTTCTTCACTCTATTTAATCGATATGCATCCATAGCGAGCGAGGTGGTAGGTCTGCTGGATTTCGGCTTGGAGATCCCAGCTTCGGAGTCCGGAGAGTGCACTTCTCACAACCCTATTATAGCGATGTCCTCTGATTTGCTTAAATAAATGCTCGTGCTTAAGATCGATAATCCTGAAACTTATCTGACTGTTCGTCATAAAAAACAATGCATATATCATATATAAGTGCTAGCTATGTATTATTTTTCCTATTTCTTACTTATTATGGTGGTAATGAAGATTGAGGGAGCTTCAGATTTTTCGTATGGGAAAGGTCCGAGCATTTGGGACAGATTTACCCATCAGTATCCAGGTTTGTGCCAATTTAGGACTTTAATTTGATCAATTTTTGAACAAAAAACCGATTCCACCCAATTTTGTAGCTAATACATTATGCTACAATGTTGATTCATTTGTTGCAGAAAGGATTTTAGAAGGTGGTAATGGTGATGTAGCAATAGATCATTATCACAAATTCAAGGTATATGAAAATATACGTAAAAGTTTCTTGTCTCACCGCGAGATAATATTGGGTGTCTCACTACAATAAATTATAATAAAAAAGTGAGACCAAAAACGTTTGGTGCGTTATAATTATAAAGGGTATCATTGTTTTATTATAATGAAGCACCCAATTTTATCTTTTTTTTCATAAATCAATTAACCACTTTCTCTTATATATTAATATAGGAATGATCATATGACTAATTAGTTATTTTTTAATAAAAAAAACAGGAAGATATTATGAAAATGAAGTATCTCAATGTTGATGCGTACAGATTCTCTATCTCATGGCCACGAATTATACCATGTAAGGATGATTGCTTTTCTTGTTTGTTCTTATTTTGAGTAAATATTGCTACTCTTTGTTCATCTAAAACAAAATAAATTATTTTATAATAACAAAACTCCATGTCCTATATTTTACTTGTGTAGTTAAGTACTTATTCTCAAAATTGTGTATGCAGCTGGCAAGAGAAGTGACGGAGTTAATCAAGAAGGAATCAAATTTTACCACGACCTCCTCGATGAACTCATTGAAAATGGTATATAATCTCGTTTTATTAAATTAGTATCAATGGTATATCTCCATTTATAAAATCTCGTTAATGCTAGTTATATTGTGTACGTAGGGATCGAGCCTTTTGTCACAATATGGCATTGGGATACCCCTCAGGCTCTTGAAGCTGAGTATGGTGGCTTTCTAAGCCGAGATATTATGTAAGTTGCATGTATTTCTCCAAATTAGTCGACTTCAGTTGAGTCTGTATGGTTACTTAATTCATACATCTTGATCTTGTCTCGCTACGCAGAAAGGATTTTGAGGATTACTGTGACGTCTTGTTTCAAGAATATGGCTCAAAAGTAAAGAAATGGATAACTTTGAATGAACCTATGGGTAACGCAATGAAAGCCTACGATGAAGGGGTTTTCGCACCCGGACATTGTTCTGTATGGGTTGATAGAGCATGTAAACTTGGAGACTCTTCAACTGAACCTTATATTGTTTCCCATCATCAACTTCTTGCTCATTCCGCTGCTTACCACTTATACAAAAACAAATATCAGGTTTGTTGCATTTTCCACTAGATATATAGTTGCAGGCTAGTCATGGTGCGAACCTATACTTGTATTTTTTTACTGTATTAATTTATTCATTTTTTTATGGAATAGAATCTTACTGGAGAAATAGGAATAACCTATGTCTCACATTGGTTTCTTCCTTACTCTAATACAACTGAAGATATTGATGCTGCTCACAGAGCTCAGGATTGGATGTATGGCTGGTGAGTAGCATTTCTATTATCTCTCTAAAAACTAATTTTTCATTTAAACTATTAGCTAAAAACTAAATTGATTATTTCGGATGTAGGTACATGGATCCAATCACCTATGGTTATTACCCTAGAACAATGGTGGATTTATTGGGATCTCGTTTGCCCAAATTTACACTAGAAGAATCACGCTTGCTTAGAAAGTCATACGACTTTTTAGGCATCAATTATTACACTAGTTATTTTGTGAAGAACAATGATAAATTTGATAATGCTCATCTTCGATATGCAACTGATCACCACGGCATTACTACACGTATTATATTCAATATCTCAATTAACTAGTTTCATTAATTTCAAATATGAGGCAAAGAAATTGTCTAATACGAATTTTTTTTTATTTTTTGTTTTCCCATCAGCTGATAGAGACGGAGTGTACATTGGACCACATGTATGTGATAACCTTGCTCAAATAATATATTAGTTACTTGTTAATAATATGAAATTATAATATTGTAATACAAACAATTTAACTTTTGTTAACATGCAGTTGGGTTCATACTGGCAATATTTATATCCAGATGGTTTACGAGCATTGCTGAAGTACACTAAAGAAAAATATGATAATCCTGTCATTTACATAACTGAAAATGGTACTTAATTATACTAATCAATCATGTAATGACGCAAATAAAATTCTTACTTATTAAAGTTGAATTAACTATTTAACTATGTATGGTATAATTGATGATCAGGATTATCGGAGAAGGACAACGCTACACAGACACTTGAAGAGGCACTACAGGACAAGATGAGGATTGATTTTTACAACAGCCATCTTACAAGTGTTCTGCAAGCCATCAAGTCAGTACAAATATAATAATATTACGCATGCTTTCCACGCACAGTTTATTATTCATGTAACAAGAATTGTCGGATTATGCATGCAGTGAAACACAGGTAAACGTAAAAGGGTTCTTTGCGTGGTCATTCGCAGACAACTTCGAATGGAACGAAGGGTACACAGTTAGGTTTGGGTTGTACTACGTTAACTACACCGATCTCTCCAGACACCCAAAGGACTCAGCATGCTGGTACACTAACTTCTGCAACAAGACCCAGCCGAAGACGAAGTACTTCTCTAACAAATTTGATCTTGATCAGCTCATCACCACACGTGCCGCTCCCGAAGGCCTCTCTCCTCTGCGGACCGTCTTTAATAGTGTCAATCATCAATCTTAATTCTCAAGACCGATGATCTCTTACGTACATATTGTTACGTGCATATTGCAAGACAAATGAGAGTACGTAACTATTGTTACGAGAGAGACGAAAGGTGGCTTATATATCAGTCTACATTGAGCTGCGTTGTTTGCAATTAGTAGTGGGAATGAGATCATATTGTATTCTTGGGTTATTCCCTTACGCGGTTTGCTTGCATAGCTCATTGTTGTTTGATTTCTGGGTTGTAGGCTGATAAGTAATTAAGAACGATGATATTTCCGCTACTGAACCGGTTGACGATCTTGTGTTTTTCTTATTTTAACTAATGATGCTTTGAGATACTGCAGGTCCATGTCATCTTTCTATGACCATTTCGGTTCGTTTAGTGCTCGTCCCGAGTTTAGATAAACCAGAAAGGTTCCATCTTTGTGTAATAGAACCTGCAATATATTTCATTCGATGGGCAAGAAAGGAAATAATCAACTTTCTAGATGGATTCAATTGACTCGTTTCGAAAGGAATAGCACTGAGTAAACCATTATGGTTATATGGTTTAACCCAATGATCATATAATTTTTTTTACAGCTAAAGGATAATACGATTAACAATAAAAAAGATCTGGAAGTGGAGTTCCGTTGTTGACATCGTTGGAACTCCACTTCCCATGAAGGCAGTTACTATTAATAATTTAAAAATAAAATAAAAATTAATTTTATATAGAGACTTATGTTATTTTTTAATTTTACCATTAGTCTTATACTTTAATTGATTGATCCCAGCCATATTAGACATTCATGAGACCTGGACCGATGCACTCATTCACAGTCATTTAAAAAAAGTGTTCTCAATTTCTAGTCATCATTACAGGGTTAATTTCATCAATGATACCATAGGCGAGGACGAACATTAGGGGGTTGATTACATTTTTGGTACCTTACTTATTAATAAGGTGTATTTTGATACTTTATCTTTTGTTTATAATCAAATGATACTTTATCTATTAAATTGTAACTATGTGGTATCTTCATCCATTATTTCTTTATCAAAAAACATTCCATCCATTTTTTTCGTTAACTGTTGACGTGGAAGCCCAATCACTTACCCGGTCAGCAAATATAATAAAAATTTGTAATTTATATAGTAATTACATTTTTAACAAAATATATGATTTAATGAATTATTTAGTTAATAAAGGAGGCAGAGGCGAAGCTCGTGTTAGGTGATGGTGACAAAAGGGGAGATTGTGTTAGGTGATGGTGGCGAAGGCGTAGATCGTGATATGTGACGGCGGCGGAGGCAGACCTTGTGTTAGGTGATGGCGTCGGAGGCAAGGTTCGTGTTAGATGACGGCGACAGAGGCGACTGTTGTCGGGATGTACCAGAAAAGATGAATGTGGCATGGCGGGAGAAGGTGAATGGTACGGAAAAAAGGATTTTTAGGAAAAACTAATATATTAACTAAATAAAAAATATATTTTTTTAAAAACTAATTACTATATAAATTACGAGTATTTTTTATTATATTTGTTGACTGGGATGGGTGATTGGACTTCCACATCAATAATTTATCGAACAATGGATAAAAATTGAATGGAGGTACCACATAGTTACAATTTAATAGGTAAGGTACTATTTGGTTACAAATGAAACATAAAGTAGCAAAGTGTACTCTTTTAATAGCTAAGGTACCACAAATGTTGTCAACCCAACGTTAGGGATATGATTTTTGCTGATTGGGATTGGTGATTGATATTGTGATGCCATGTTAGCATTTAATGAAAAATGGATGGAAACTGGACTCATGTATTATCGAGTTAATAGATAAGGTATCATTTTATTACAAACGATAGATAAAGTATCAAAATATACATTTTTGATAGGTAACCGCTACTATTTATAAAAGGTAAAATCCCCTCAGCTATCATAAATTATTTGAAAAATATATTTTTAGCATCGTACGTCGGAAACAGAGAAATCAACAACTGACGATGAGCTTGTGAGAGAGGAGATCGACGTCGGAGCTATGGATGAGATCGAGGAAGTGCTGGGTACGCCATGGTGAGAGTTCTCTGTTGTGTTTTTTTTCTTGAGATCAAAACTTTTTGATCAAGGTGTTTTGGGGGACGAGGTGCAAAAAGAGTGGGATTTGCATAATTCGTCCCGTTTAAAAGGGAATGGGAATGTCCATTTTGGATAGAATTTGGGCTAATTAAAATTTTAAAAGTTTACGATTTTGGAGTGAAATTTCCATACCGAAAACACGGATTTGGTCCCATCCATGGGAATTGATCAGATCCTGAGCCCAAATTCAATACAAAAAACGATTGCTTAGTTATCATTAATCTTTATAATTTTCGGTAATCTCAATTCTCGCGTCCAAACGGTCTCATTATCGTACCCCAGATATTAATAACTCTCATAGTACAATAACTAATGTGGATTTACTTAAGACGAGAATAGTCTAACACAGTGGCCCCTCCTAGTTTGAACAAAGTGGTAGATTGGCAACAAATTTTCAAACTTGCCGACTCAACTTGTTCCATACGTACGTAGTACACCCACCATGCATTTATAATCCAAAGCCCCATCAGACCAGAGATCAATTGTTAACGTGAATATATCAGTAGCCACTGGCCACATATTTGGATCTAAGACTCACCATATATAAAAAGGAGGCACCCATTCTTCTAATTACACCATTCAAGTAAGCTGCAGCCCTCAAACCAACACAAGACAAAAAAAACATGGCGCTCATGATCACAAACTTGGCAGTTCTGTTCCTCGGAGCTTTACTAGCCATAAGTACTAGTGCCACTCTTTCTATGGGTGATGATGATAATGGCTATGAGAGCCGTCTAGCCATGAGGAAGGCGCCAATACCATCACCAATTGTGCCTTATTATCCTACACCTCCAAGGAAAGTCGGGCCGCCGTTGCCGCCGAAGACGAAGGGGAAGCCTCACCATAGCCAATCTCCAATTGTTCCCTACTTCCCCTTCTATTACATCCCAGCACCATCACCGCTGCCTAATAATTAACTAAACAAGGAGGTGAGCCACCTGTTCATGTACGTAGAACATTTCCAAGGGATGAATAAAATAATAGTTTCATAAGCCATATTTCCCGACTCGTCATATATGAATACAAGGATGAATTAGGTTCAGATTATTGTTTAAAAAGTTGTGTCTTATATATATATTCTCGTGCAACTTTGCAAGTTATTACTACAGTTTGATCCTCTCTGTCCTAGCAGGTACGTTTTTCTGGACAACTAAGTGTTGAATGCTGATGATTGATGCAATCAGTTATGCAGTGTCTAATTCCTTGTGCGCGGTTATATCAGTGTAGTTAGTAAAATACGATATTGGTATAATACGATAATTATACATACATGTATAATATAACAATTTTTTAGCAATAGTACAATAAAAAAGTCGGCGATTAAAACGGCTAATTGAATTAGACGGAAATAAGAATTATATATGCATAATACTTATTTTAATTTAATAAACGTCATTAAAAATACGGATATATCTTATAAAAAATTATTAAAAAGTTGATAGGACTTTGACATAAATAAAATATGAGTGAACTGAAAAGGGAATCAAACTTTCATATTTTATTTCATATATACGGCTCATGCGTCTTTATACGCGCACTAAATGGATTCCATTATTTAAACGCGTATTAGACGGCGGACAAACACAAAAAACGGGAAACGGAGTAAAAAACAGGGATACGAATTGTACGCGAATAAGATAGCGTTTTTTCCGTATAAACTAACTAGACCGGACGTAGTCCGTATTTTATTTGGAGGTGATGTCGAATTCCCGACGAAGATGAAGAACTAAGATTGAGTATCTCTTCGAGTAAGTTTTTTATATTTAAATAAATGTAAAGATAATTTTGTAACTTTTTAAAATCTAAGGAGATTAATTTAACGTACGACGTCGAATAACAATAAGGGTAAACTCAAATCCGGACCCAAAGCAATCGCCACATATTTCGAAACCCCAATCTCAGACATTCTATCTAGTTTTGACTCCTTTGACTAATGTAATATTGTAGATTGGAGTAGGTAGTCCAGCCATTATATTATTATCATTTTTCCTAAAAACATCAAGCAACCACAACCTCCGACGAGGGTCCGCCGATGGCGCAGCTCTCCAGAGGGTTTCTAGTGACTTTTTTGGCGAGTTTTCGCTAACTTTTTCATAAGGTTTTTGTAATATATTACAATCGTTTGTATCAAATTACACGAATAACAAGTTAGAAACGACTAAAATCAGTTACAGACGAGTATAACATGTTAGTTGTGTAACACAGGGTATACACAGAATAGGTTTAATATTTTGCAACTGATTATCACCATATGTAACACGATATAATCGCATATAACTAATTACACGAATACTAATTATAATCGTCAATAACTAGTTATAATCACCGACAAAATACCATTTGGATCCGACCACCTTTGCCTAGTGGATCTTGGCAGCTTACCTAGGACCTGGCTATGCCCCTCGCCATAAGACTCCCTTCTCACGGTAAGAATGTTTGGGAGTCATAATTATCAGCAAATAACCAAACCAATTACCACCACGTTACAATGTCGGCATGCATTGCAATTTGCAAGATGTTGATTGATTTAGCTTAACTGTAAAAGACAGCGCAGCATTAATTATCATTCACGACTTAATGAGCCCAACTCCATTTCTTAGAGGGCAACAAAGCCAAGTCTCTTATCTGCACCAAATTTCCCAACTTTCCAACTAATGGAGCATTGATTCCTCAACCAATTCCAATTTAACTCCCCACAGCGCAGCATTACTATAAAAATAGGCAACGCTATCTCTCCTTTCCAAACCACACTCCTACCGAAAGCATATCAGTCTAATTAGCCTAAAATGGAACTCAGCCACTTCCTACTTGTGCTTATTGTGGCTCTAGCGGCTGCTATATCACTGACCACCGTTCCTTCCGAGGCTGCTGAGTTCGTCGAAGAGAAGCCCTTTTTCAAGAAGAAGCTGCCCAAGTTTGATTATCCTAAGCCATACCATTACCACCACCCACTCTTCAAGAAGCCGGTCGATCCTTTCCACCACAAGCCGCTGATTAAGCCGCTGCCCAAGAAGGTTTACCCCAAGTTCAAGTACCCTAAGTATGGCCACTATCACCCTGGACACCCTCCTGTCGAGAAACCCTGATTAGTTGATCATCAATCAATCGTCATATTATATATATGAATATTGTTGGAGTGTATGAAATAAGTCGTTACACCGTCATGTGTATCATGGTGTTTTTTTATATATGTATCATCTTTCTAGCTGATCGATGCGTTTGAGAGTTGGCGTGTAGCCTGAATACTGTGTGGCATGTATCAATTTCCTGACTATGGCAGGATTGTAAGTTCAATCAAAGTATGTTTCTATTTCCGCCACACTATGAGTCTACTATGCCTAGACTGTAGAGTACATTCTTCTTGTGGGGAATTTAAAGCCCATATTATTGGAGTCCACAATGAAAGCCCGTTGGTGACAAGTCCATCGAGTCTTGAAAAAGTGATGATAGCCCATCTACAATCAACAACGATAACCCATTAGTCCATTTCCAGAAATCTTTTAGTAATATTTTTAAAGTCAGTCAGAATAAACTCATTAGATTGGTTTCTCAAAATATAAATATTTTTATATGATGATATAAAACAATCGGACTTAAATTAAAAAAAATAATTTTTTTAAAAATAATCAATTTTAAATCTGGGCCTTTAGATTGAAAAATTGAATTCGGCAGACTTCTGAAAAATATTTTGAGCACTACACCACGATGGGGGTGCAACTCCAAGTAATCCAAGAGAAAGGAAGAAGAGGGAAAGACTGACTTTGGTGAGTATGATGGTGTGCTTTTATGGCCAGGTTCAGTTAACCCAATAACATAGCCCATGAAAACGACGTCCCCCACCTTACGTATCAATTTAAATTTTCAAAGAATGCAAATCATACCCGAAGTTCAACTGCCACTCACCAATCACTCCTACTAAAAGATTAGTAGATTACACCACTTCATTCATACAAAAACAATAATAGTTTCAAATCAATTGGAGACCAGTCATAGTTGTGCTCAATTTTGTTATGCTGATCGCTCAAATCCCTAAATCTATACTTTACGTTATTAAATCACCTATGAAAACGGTCCATAAAATATTTGTCACAATGTCAAAAGTTAGGCTACTATTGTGTATTATTCTTTCTTATTTGGTTAGATAAGATACAATTGTTCCCTGCTAATTGATACATTAATTCCTTATAAAAGCTATAAATTACCATCCGAAAGATAATGAAGCAAACTTTGACATTTTGAATGGACTGAACAAATATTCCTCAACGACCAATGACCATGCTACATAAAAAAAAATTTGACATTTTGGTAAACACAGTAGAACTCAATTGTAAATTACCCCACGTGATGATATCATCTTCTGAGAAGTCCCTATCACAACTAAACTTGTCTAGGCAAAAAAGGAAGCAAATTAAACTTTTCAATTAGAGGATAATCAATGGAATTGATGTGAAGACTCGAAGCACGATCAAATACAAATATATCTGTTTGTTAAACTATCGCCAACTAATTTAATTGACTAACCCAGTTGGTTCTTAGATGCCTGAATTCTGTCTCCTGCTGAAATTTTCGACCGTTGAAGTCTGCTGAATTATTATGAGACCGGTGGATCGAACATTTTGATCGATGGTTGCGTGCGAGTCGTGTAATTATATGAGAACTGTGATGATATTTTGGGCATAGCATGTTTCATTTAGAAAATGGTAGTTGAAATGACAATTTCTCCGCAAGGTCTCAGTCTGTCTGAACATTTAATGCGATTCTCTTCGATTCTCTCTCTCCTCCAGCGTTCCTCTCAGCATTCCGGCGGTGTTCATCATTATCCTCCGACGTTCATCTCACAATTCCGACGTTCGTCATAATCCTCTGGCGTTCATCTCCCAGTGTTTCGCCGTTCATCATAATCCTCTGGGGTTCATCTTACTCATCCGGCACCCTCCCCCGCTTGTGCGCTGCTTCTTGCTCCGCCGTTCATCATTATTCTCGTTCAACTATTGATAAGAGGCAATCAACTATGTGACCGTCGAAAGAAAACAATCATCGATAGGAGGCCACCAACATACATCTGTTATCTATTTTATTAGGTGTCAATAAGTTTTTTATGGCTTAATAAAGCCATTCAATATTCTCATTCGACTATTGGTAGGAGGTAGTCGACTAGATGGATAAAAAAAATCAAATCAAATGGCCTATTTACCCCAAAAAATAATTAATATACCTAACTTGGCCCTAATAAAATCAATAACTTTCTTATTTTTAACCAATATAGTTCATTTTGAATGTAAATAATAAATCTTACGTAACAAACTCATGACTTATATAACAACAACTACTAACTCAAAATCACTTTACTTATAACTAACACAAATTACCGTATTTATATTTTAGGTTTGTATAATTTTCCCCACAAGCAAAGGAAAGTTTTTGTTGGTCCAAGTAATATAAATAAAAGAAAATTTTGGTTTGAATTGAACAAGTGGACCTTAATAATGAAAAGCGGAGTAGAGACCATTTTGGAATATTCATATTTATTTGCTAGTTTAGTGTAATTATATAGAAATTTGAGGCTATTTTCTTGTTATTAATATAATAATTAGTTGACGTGGCTGTTCTTTCTCCAACTCATTTCAAGTCGTGTGTGTAAGTATGATTTGGAACATGTGCGTCATTGAATCTTCAAAATCTTCTGGACAATGAAGGAAAGGAAATGTAATGGCAACTCTAAAACAATTGGCATCTATGTAGTCTACTACTTGTCGTTACTAGAATATGATATATATCTCTTTTTTTCTTGTGTTGTTTAGTTACTAAGAATCAAATAATTTACAAAGTAAATTTGAGTTCAATAATCATATTTTAAGATGCAATAACAAAATCAAAAGGTGACAAATCCTTTTTTTTAAAAAAAATTTTAGAAGCAAATAACAACGTGGATAAAAGAGCCTATGTATCAAGTTGTAAATACTATTATTATGGTGGATAGTTTTATTTAAATCTGTGGATATTTATTCGTTTATTTGTGAATATAGGATTTAAAATCTATAAAAAAAGAATCATAGCATTGCGAGATCATAAATTATATCGACCGATGAGGGATCTGAAAGAAGAATGAGACTGTGCAGTCCAAATAGCAGTGGGCTCCCTACAAACTTACATTTCTCATTAGAGAGTAACGTTAGGTTGTTTATTTGAAAACTTAAGAAGAAAACAAAATAGAACATTGACCGACTTAGCTCGTGCCCTTCTTGCATTTTTTATAAGGAAGAATCTCTTAGATAGATAGATTTATCGCCGTTAGGGAAACTTTTGGGCTTGTTAGCATAGAGGGAGACCGGTAATATAATTACATAGGTAAAATGGTTATGCATTCGATTATTTGTTTGGCTTTGCATTTTTTGTATATGGAATTTCAAAATGTTATTTGAAATTTATGTGTTTAGATTTTAATGTTATTTTGTGTATATTTCAAATACAATGTAAAACATTATTTAATTACGTAATGCAGAAGCATCAATGAAGGTTTTCGACAAAAAATTAGACGATTTTTTTTCGGCGAATGAACTTTGATGGTACACTTCCGCAACCATAACTCCACCTCTAGAATTGTATCTGAAGAATTTTGAAGGCGGAACTCTACTGGTAAAATTCCATCGACATCGAGCCTCTCTCAATAAAGTATCGGTGCTGGAGGCGAAACTATACCGATAAAAATTTGGCTCTAGCAGCAAAATTTTACCTTCCACCTTGGAACACTACCACTAGAATTTAGACGGTCCAACTCAATCAATAGAATTATGAAAACAAAACTTATTACAAATGTTTATATATATTCGAACTCATAAATTAGATATTTGAAATACGCAATATTCATAATATTGTAGCCGTCACAAATTATTAAAAAAGTTTCAAATTTTGTCGCGATATTAATCTTTCTCTAATATGAGTTGACAAAATGATATATTTTGTCATGTGAAATGGTAATATAGATGACGGGAGTTGACGGTGATACAAATTTTAATGACAAGAGTTGATAGGCGTAACAGAATTTAACAGCGAAAAACAACATAATCTTAAATGTTTTTGCTAAATCACAACACTCGCTATATATATTATGAATGGATCATGTAGTTTCATTATAAGCAACAATACTCCAAACACCCAAACATATATATATAGCCAGGGTGTGGGCATCTTTGTTGATACGGGACTTTGAACTGGCTAGTCCCTTGCTCAGAACAATTTGGGTGAGAAGAAAACTCAAATGAAACCGAATCAAACAACAATGGTCGTCAATGTACCCAAAAGAGATAGCTTATAGTTTGCATTAAATTGAGTGCTTGTACTTGTATTTATACATAGCCTACAATTCTGAATCCTCTAAACTTAAGAAGGTCTTGTCTGGATGTTGCCAAAACAAAATAAAAGGATAAAAATGACCAAAACGCAGAAATAGCCAAACAGAGACTGACTAGTTTAGGAACAAAACGACGACCCAAAACAAAAACAAAAAACAGAGCAACTCTGTTTACTCTGAACTATCTCTGCTTCAATATTCCTTTGCCAATTAATTATACTAACGCACGCCGGCGGTCTCATCGGAAGAATTCATCAGCAACTCCTCCAAATAATCGGCTCCCAAATCCTCCAAGACCACTACATTCAAATGATCCCTTTCGTTCTTCTTCCCTCCCCGTCCGTTCATTTTCCTCCTCATGGAGTGCTTTCTCTTTAACGCTACCACCGGCGAGCAACCTTCCTTCTCCTCCTCTTCCTCGTCCCGCCGGACGTTGCACCCCATGTCCTCCAGCGACTCCACCACCAACTCCACCGGGAAGTTCATTATCGCCGCCGGCCCCCTCATAGAGAACGCCGCCTGGTCGTACGCCAGAGCCGCCGCCTCTGCGCTGTCGAATGTTCCGAGCCACACCCGGACACCGTGCCGAGTCGAATCCCTTATTTCCGCCGCGAATTTCCCCCACGGCCTCCGCCTCACTCCCCTGAAGGACTTGTCCTTCTTGTTAGCTGGCGGCGGTGGCAATGATGGTTTGTAGGCGGCGGAGTCGGAGCTGACTTCCTCTTCTTTGATGGTTGGTTTGGTTTGACTGTTGTTGGAGGCGATGAGGCCGAACAAGAGCATTTCTTCGGAGTCGTTCTCGTTGAAGGGTAGATGATGGGTTTGGTTGAGGGATTGACTGGAGAATTGCTCCGGTGATCCGAAGGAAGAGGATTCCGGCGATGAGAAGTGGAAAATTGGGGATCCCATTGAAACCAAGATGGATGGAGAATAACAATTGGGACTAGTGCTTATTTCTCTGGTTGTAGTTGTGTCTTGGAGGCGCATGTTTGGTTTTGTTGGGTATGCGGAATTTTTTGAAGCTTAACGACGCTATTTATACCCACCAGGCAGGGGCACATTAACCGTTGGGTAAGAAAGGTAAAATATGGCGGGTAACTCGGGTATCGACTAGTGTGGTTAAATTATTATTTGTTTTTAACCCCGTGTGTGTTAGTGGAACCTACGTAGTCGAATGGATTTGGTGGGAAAATGGTAGGGAAACCTGGCGGCTCCCCCGCTGCTGCAGCATGTCAGCCTCAGTTCCAACTTCCAATCCCCATTAAGGAAATATACTTTAGATCGTCTTGAAAGGATTCAAAAGCGATTTCTTTGGGCTGGTAACGTTGAGAAGGATAAGATTCATTGGGTGGATTGGAGTAATGTCAAACCCCCTCTCAATAGAGGTGGTTTGGGAATTGTTGACTTGAGGACTCTCAATTCTTCTTTACTCGCTAAATGGATGTGGAGGTACGCTAGTGAGAGGAATGCTTGGTGGAGACAGTTGATTGTCAATAAATGTGGGGTAGGGCCGTTCTTGTGAATACCTAAGTGGGATCTCGGTTCTTCAGGCCTCTCGTTGTGGAAGTGGGTGATCTCTACTAGTTCATTGTTCTGGAAGTTTGGCTATATTGATTTAGGGGGTGGGATGAGGGATTTTTGGTACGATTATTGGATTCCTGGGGTGAGATTGAGTGATGCTTATCCAAGGATTGTAACAGCTTCCCAATCCTTGGATTCATGTGTTTCTGACTTGGTTTATTTTGATGATAGGCGGCAGAGGAATATCCCCCTCGTTACCAATCTGAGGGGTGGTGCTCGGCGGGAATTGGATCACTTAATGCTCCGCTTGTCCAACCTCCCTGGTACATTTATCACTGCTGGTCCGGATGCAATTGTGTAGCCGTTAGAAAAGAGTGCGTGCTTTACGGTGAGCTCATTAAGGAAGGCTGTTTCTATTGGAAAATTTCATGGGGTTGATGGTTGTCCTCACTCTACTATTTGGGCCAAAGGCGTTCCTACCAAAATTCAAAGCTTCTGCTGGAGTGTCTTTCACAAGAAGATCGCCTCGATCGACAACCTCCAAAGGCGTGGTTTTCAAATGGAAAATCGGTGCGCTTTGTGTAAGGATCAAGAGGAATCGGTGGAACACTTGTTTCGGGGGTGCAAATTGTCATTGCAGGTTTGGGGAAGAATTAAATCTATTCTCTCCATCCATGGTCCGCTGCCCCAGCACATCGAGGAGGTTATTCTGTCCTGGAAAGGATTTAGCTGCATCCATGAGTTTAAAGATGTGATGCACTTTGTGATGCATGCTACTTTGTGGATGTTGTGGACTGAGCATAATGACAGGGTTTTCAACGACAAGGAGAAGACTACTGCTTCTATTGTCCGAAGAATCATGGTAAATTGTGGTCTCTAGGAGAAGGCTGCTGGTTATTTTGGCCCTGATAAGCATCAGCAGCGTTCTAGTTTTATCTTTGATCCGGGCTAAGTAGTTGCTCATAGGGGGTCGGTTTTGGGGTGCTTTGCTGGGGGTAGGGATGCCTGTCCAGCTGATTTTGGGCAGTAGTGTTTCGTCGGGGTTTTTGGGTCGACTGGGTACTGGTGGCTAGGAGCAACCCTACAGTTTCTGGGTTCTTCCTTCTGTATCACGTTGTCACCGTGTTCTTGGGGCCTTGGTTTTCTTTTCTTGGGGGCGGGGTCTGTGTTCTCATTTTTTTTCCGGTGCCTTTTGTATAGTTTGTACAGTCCTCTCTTTTGGTTAAATATATCCTAATATCGCATTATCAAAAAAAAATCTCCCTAAATCTTTATTCCTTTTAGTTAATGTCTAAATATGTGATTTAAGATCAAATCTCTTCCAAAATCTACAACACCTGTTAAAATCATACATTCAAACTATCTGCCTACACCTTCAATTCATCCATAATCTCTAGCTGATTGCAGATCCTTCTGCCACCTCCATAAAATTGTCGATGTCAAGACCAAGTCCGAAGAGGCTTTCTATGTATGACTCCATGGAATATATCAAGGCACCAGAAGGGGTTAGCTTCACCAAGGACAAGGAACATGCATGTGATCTTGACTCCATGTCTCGTATTTAAAGAGGGTTCCAAAACCACAAATTTTATTTGAAGAGGTTTTAGCCGTGTATTAATTATTTTTTTCCAACAAAATCAAAACATTCAATTCAAATCAACTAAATTTTTCTCATCAAAAAAACAGGTGGCAGACTAGATGGAGCCACAAAGCTAGCAGGTGAAGATCGCTGCACCAACGAGGAAGAACAAGAACTGTCAAAAAGCATTACAAGAAATTGAGGAGGTAACAAAAGATTTTTGTTTAATTTAAAAGTGGTCTGACCACTATTAAATTTTTTAATAACGGATACGAATTTATTGTTAAGTTGAGTGACGATAAAAATTCTTAAAATGTTAAAATAGGAAAGTGATAAGTTTGAGTATAACACCAATATATAAAAGTTTTTTTACATTAGCATAAGAGTTCATACACATATTCTTACAAAACTTTATTCATCAGGTTATATGGCCACTTCTCATCAATTTCCGCCCATATTTACCTTTTAAACATATAAATATAACAAAATCTAGCCGAGATAAAATTCAATTTATGTTATATAAATGCGAATTAATGAGTTGATAACCTGACATTAACATAAACATTTTTCTTAGAAAAGTAATCAAATTGTATATGTAATATTGTTAATAAAATTCCTATTTTAACAATCTTTCTAAATTAACAACCTCCTTTGTATCTCTAGTAATTATTAGGTAGAATTACTTCGACCTCATTTGACAATAAAAAAAACAAATAGAATTATTAATTGAAAGAACAGTAAGTAGAATTATTAATTGCTTTATACCTAATATTTTTGTAAATTGGAGGAGGAAATAACTTGTCAAATACAGATTTGCAGCTCAAAATTGTAAAGTCCAAGTTGACGTCAGGAAATGGTGAATCTCTTTGGAAGGGAGCGGACTGCGGAGGCGCTCGTTTGTTGGTTTAGATTTGGCTCTTTAATTACCACTTGTCAATCTCTCGCGTCACGTGGATCATTATTGATTGCGACTCTTCTTTCTTTCCCTGCAACCCCGCCCTTTTCCTGGAAATTCCCCTACACTAAACTAAAATTTACTTTTACCGTTCCAAATTAACTTAACTATTCCGTTAACTCCCAATATTTGAGTATACTACCCAACGGAAATGCTCTAATTACCAAACTTTTGTCGATATTTACTGCGCTCCCCTGCTCCATTTGGGCAAGAACCTGGACTTTACAAAAGAAACGTTTCAACTTCAAACTACAAATAACCGGCAACATTTACTTTTTAACAATTATGAAGAGCCCATAAAACTATTACAGTTTTGAAATTACGTCCCCAGTATTGAAGTAGAATCGGCTTGCGGCAGCTGCCTTCATTGGTTCGTGTGGTATTTCACTTCCATTCCCCAGCCACAGACAGCCACCTCCGCCAGCTGCCTTACGGAACTAAAAATCATCCGCCTAGTAACCCAATAATAGTTTGTGTTTAATGCAGACTGTTTAGAAACTTGCTATATTTCTTCTTCTTGAGTTGACTGTGAGGTCAAGATTGCTCATTAACCCCTTGAAGAGTCACGAGAACCCTCAAACTTAATTTCATATATTATCTTGACTCCAGATAAAATGAAAAAGCCATGCTTTTAGTTCATCATTGAGCTACGAAATGGGATACAGATTCAATTCACCATATCCTCAAAACTCCCCTTTTCACTGCACAGTCTTAACAACAAGTAACGGGTTTCATGTGAATTCAGTTGGTGAAAATAGAAAGAATCATAACTCAGTTCTCTTTTTGTTTCCACTCGTGATCAGCAGTCAAATAAAATTAACGAAAAGGACTTGTTCCTGCTATGAAACGTAACTCTGGCTACTTAATCAGGCCAAGAGCAGAGCATCTGAAGTAGTGTTAGATTTAGGACAGCCACAAGTATGTATAAAAAATTTAGATCAGGCATCATTATCCTAAGACGTCGTAGAGGCTATCTGTCCAGAAAAATAAATAAATTTCTGGGGTTTTCCGAAACATGGTCTAGATTCAGGGCCTCTTGCTTCATCGTCAATGTAAGTTTTCATATCGTCTTTCAAAGTCACTCGAGCTTTGAGATGAATAAGAATCGACACCCTTGGAGAGTCGCTATTTCTTTCTACAGAAGAATGAAAATATATAAATTCGTATTTGTAGGTGAATGTTTAATTATTAAATACAATATTAAATTAATAGGAGGTGAAAAGGTCATTTAATATTTTGTTATCTTTCCACCACCCACCTGCCCCTTGTCGTTATATTACTATCTCCGGCGATTGGACCATCATTGTTGGCGACTTGAATTTTTTTCAGAAATTCTCACGAGATTTCACCCAAGTGATTGCTGTGAAAATTTTCAGAGACCGGTTGTACTTGTACGAGAGTTGTTCTGATTTATACAACGTGTACACAACTTATGTTGGATTGTACGCAGTTTGTAAAAAGTGAGTGGTAAATTTTCATTTTTGCTGTTGAAACTCTGACCGTTAGATTTAAAGTTAAATTATGAACGATTGAGAATAACTCAGATTCAGACTAATGGAGTTTTTTATGTTATCCATAACGACACACTTATTAGTCATTCTAAAAAAAATATGCATATATATGAAGCTTCGAAGAACCTCAGGATGTCCCATTCAATTTCTATGGATGACACGCCACAAATAAACATATCCCAGAAAAGGCTTTATATTGGTTAGCCTGAATTCTTTTTACATATTTTACATATGATCTCAGTCTCAAACCTATAAGACCATTTCTAATATTTTGAGATAAATTGTTAAAGTGTTATAAAACTCAAAATTAAAATTTTATATTTAGCTCAATCAAATGTAAAAGTGTGTCAAATTTAGCTCACTAGTCTAAGAATTTGTATTAGCGGAGAAGATTTATCGGAATCTATAATTTTTTATCAATTCTCCTATTATTTTTATTTTCATTTGAATTCTGATTTGGATAATTTTTATATCAAAATTCCTATCTTTCAACGACGAATATAACAAGTTCAATTTCGATAATATTTCAAAACTTTAAAAACTACTTAAAAAGTCAAATTTAACACTTTGATTTGGCATTTTTAAGCTCACCATTGGAGCAGAAACACTTTTCGAAGTCCTAAATTGTCAAATTTAACACTTTAGTTTGTCACTTTAGCATTTAGGTCTAACTACAGGAAAATCCAACTATTTTTAGTTTTATCATAGATTGAATTGGGAAGCTCGTTTGGTTCTAGAATGTACGTGCGCAAAGATAAATGCGTAACAAAACTAGTTATAATTAAGGATTTGACCTTTTCACTTATATTAAAACGTATTTAGGCCTTTTGTGTGATATTGGAGTTGATGATACTGAACATATTTTTCAGAATTGTACATATGCTTAGGTGATTTGGTCTTATTGTTTAGGAGCCTCTGTCGTAGCTGGAGAGATTTTGTTGATTGTGTAGCTGCTATGATGGTGACAATGTCTACTCTTTCAGGATGTTCTGAAGAGATATTGTATATAACGTTCAGTACGAAAGATGTCGATGTAACGTTGGAGAGAGGCCCAACTCTGTTCTTTCTATTTGCCCAAAGATATTCACTATTTGATAAACCATAGATAATGAATGCTCCTAGTCGTTTGTATAGGTTCTTTCCTAATCTGGTAGGTTGTGCGCAGACTTTGTATGCCACTCTCTTGGTGGTATGCCTTGGTTTTGGGGCATGCTGCATTGTAACGAATAAAATACTATATTCATCGAAAAAAAGTATTTGGGATTTTTATTTTTTATTATTTTTATCTATTTATTTTTTTAAATTCCCGGCATTCCTATGGCTAGTAATTTTTTGACAAATGGTTGACAAGTCTCCAAAGAATGGTTGGTGAGTCTTGGACAAATTTTCCATTAAGTCTTCAGTGACTTTCTTGGCGAAAATTTAAGACTAGTTATAAATGAATAATAAAACTAATTATAATTCAAATAACTAGTTATTCCAACTAGTCTTATAACCAAACAACGAAATATTTAAATTCACTTACTAGTTACGCGATTGATAGTATAACCAGTTATATGCAAAAATAATTAGTTATATTATATTCGAATAATCGAATATTATACGATGGATATTCGGAAAATTAAATTATAGTGACTATTTTTTAATAAAGCAGTAGCAATTGACTATTTTGTTGTATAAAGCAGTAGCAATTGACAATTGAGTCATGCTCCTTGAGCACTGGAATCTTCAAGAAATAGTTTTATAATGTTGGTCCTTTAATGTAATTTATTTAATTTTTGAAAGTAATTATTTCCACAATTCAGCTTGCTAATCAAATACCTGTTTTGGTGTGGACTAATCGAAGACGAATAAACGTAGAGATCCATTAAAATCTTTTGCTCCCGAGTTTAGAAGTGACAATTCATCTAAAACCTCAACCTGAAATTTATTGAGAGCCCATCAATTCTGAACTTCTGGGCCGGGAATGAGCAAGAACCAACAAGTTAGTCCCACAAAAGCCCAATTCTTATTATCCTCTCACATATTAATTTTAAGACTAGCTTGCTTAAAAATTTAATTTTTACATGTTTAAAACATTTTCATTACAAAATTTATTTATCAATTTTTAGTTATTTTTACATGGTAAGCACCCCTCATTGCCTACATTCCTACAATTATTTAGCAATTTCAATTGATTATTTATAATTTTATTATTCCAATGATACAGATCATTCATAGTATATTTTTTTATTCATAAAATATTTTTTTGAAAAAACTCATCCCCCATATAAACCAGGATGATAGTTCAAAGAATCAAGTTTTGAATTCGTAGCTGATAAAGAGTTTTTTTACTCTCTAGTGTTCGAAGGAGTCCTCTTTGTTAAGATAACTAATTTCATGATGTTTATCCATTTAGTTGATATGTAGTGTATGTTTATTTACTCGTCAACAATATATAAAAATTCAACACATTATATTTTTATGTACGAATCCGACCAAATTCTATTTAATATGGTTTTTCAGGTTACCTAAAATTCGGTTTGACTGAGCAAAGTCAGGCTAAACCAAACCAATGAAATTAATGAACATCGAAATGATGTAAATTCGTGGGAAATGTAAATGAAACAGGACGATTGAATAGGTACACATTCCTAATGAATAGTGTAGAGCGTTTGTGGTTTCGATAGTTTTAATGAAATACATTGGCAATGCTGACATCCATCCAACGCCCAAAACGTCATTAACTTGTGTTGTTCTAAGAGAAGTGAATTGGGAATTGAAATTATTGGTCTGAATAGGTATATGTACATTTGGAATTCCAAACAAATTTTCAAATTGATCGCTAAACTACTGTGAACCCCATGCACGTCGATAAATTTAATGAAGAATGGTATAGGTAAATTATGACAGCTCCGGCGACCTGACTTGTAATTTGTTCAAACGTTGATTCAACGGAAGGTCAATGAAGCTGTAGGATTTCGTCACCTCCACCATACGTCATACCTGACCACATTTTTAAATATACTTATATATATATTGGCGCCAACTCTGAAGGAAATAATTAACAACTAAATATCAGGTCTTTTGTTTAAACTACTATTAACAGCAGAGCATGGAGGCCAGGAAAAGCATTATTAGTGGTGGCGAAGATGAGCATCATCAGCAGGAAGTGAAGTATCGGGGTGTGCGGCGGAGACCGTGGGGGAAGTACGCGGCAGAGATACGTGACCCGGCGAGGCGAGGCTGCAGGCTGTGGCTGGGTACTTACGACACTGGGGAGGAGGCAGCTCGTGCTTATGACAGAGCAGCCTTCGACATCAGAGGAAACCTCGCCATCCTCAACTTTCCGAACGAGTATTACTTGCGGCGCCCGAGTAGTAGTAGTCCTAATAATGTCGCCGGTGGCCGTGACGGGCGAGATTTGGAGGACGAAGGAGGGAGAAAGAAAGAGAAGCAGGTGTTGGAGTTGGAGTACTTGGATGACAGCGTGCTGGATGAGCTTCTTCAACATTCACTGCAAGAAGATAATCACAAATCACAAACTGAAGAGTAATCAATCATTGATATTTGACGACGGTAGCACCCGGTAGATCCAACCAAGTTATAATGAAGCACTGAGCCGCATTTAATAAATTAGATACAGTAAGCATAATTATATATAGATTTCATTACAACGTACGACAGTGCTTTAATTATGGACTTAGTGAGAACACCACTCTTATCATGAGAACACTCCCAAAAATCATTATATCTTGAATTCTTGTTACTATAATCTAATGGTCCAGATGAAAACAAGTAAATAACAACAAATAAACATAGTTACACCAAATTAATTATTTTCCCATTAAAAACCAAATCCCTAGTTGTTTTTGTTTCAGGTGAAAATTTTATTGTGGTTGAAGGTAATAAATGCATTTTTGATTTATTAGAAATGGATAAATTATACGGTTCATAATTTTTCAAACAAAGTTGGGGTGACGGTATTAAGGTGCTACATGTGAAGTTGTCATGTTGAAATGATGACAAGGCTTGACATGATGATCATAATGGTTGTGATGATCACGCACGTGACAAAGATGATCCACCGACCATATGATCATGTGATGGTACCATATGATCACGTCACCGTAGTCAAGATTCATCATTATAAGATGGTGAGTAGGGCTGCCGCCTCGAGTGATGACAACGACAAGATGACGCAAGTGTTAGTCGGCATCAAGAAACAACCCGATGCCACGAGTGAGTGCCGCGAGTGATGACAACATGGCACAGTGCCGCGAGTGATGACAACATGGCACGGTTAGCGAGTGAGCAGGTTTCCGCGAGTGATGGCGTCACACGGCATAGTTTCGTGAGTGACGGCGACACGACACGATGCCGCGAGTGAGCACGGTGCCTTAAGTGATGGCGTCACACGGCATGGTGCCGTGAGTGAGTGACGACGACACGACACGGTGCCGCGAGAGATGGAGGCACGATACGGTGTGATGAGCTTAAAACCTAATCAAGGGAAGCTTCCTCCGGCCACCTGCACAGCCTCATCCACCCACGGCCGCCTTCTTCTTTCGTCCCGGCAACTTTTGCTGCCGCCCTCGCGTGGGACGTCGATGTGCAGGGAGAAATAGATTGGATTTTGACGAATTTGTTCCTGCATAACGTATGCCCATCGGATTAGATCTTGTAAATTTAAACGACTAAGATGGATCCTTGAAGTTCTTGAAATATAAATTTTTTATCCTAACTAGAAGCCAAGCAAACTAATTAATTCTACTACACCATAATTACACCCTAATTGATATAAATATTAATTCCATAATTCGATAAGTTTTTAGGAATTAATTTTGAAATGAATTTTTTATATATGATATATGAAGAAATTTATTTTGAATTCTACAAAATTGAAGTGAAATTTTGAATTGGATCATATAAATTCTACTAATTATAATAAAATGATATATTTATTCTCAGTTAATAATTAAATAATTAAATGACACAAACCAACGTGTCTTTGCTTTAATCTAATAGATGGATCTTCAAATTATTTACTAGGTTTGAACAACTTCATGTTTTGTTTGTTAGATTGGTTGGTCATAACGTTGACATTTCCATCTTTAGTAGTTTTCAGTTGCCTTTATGATAAGTAAGTTGGGTAACGTGATAATAATTGTTAATTTTATAAGTTCTGAATGAGTAATAATAATATTTTTTTCTCGAAATACTAATTAATGAGGGTATATGTAGTAAACTGTAATTTAGTTCAATTATGCATGGTATATCAAATATGATTTGGAATTTATCACATATCAAACACACAGTCATTCATTTGACGATAAATTCTATACAATAATTTATTTTAAAATAAAATAAATTTTTAATTCATTTGATACCAAATGATATGTAACATATTGATAAAAGAAATTAGTACTTATCTAATAAACAATTCTCGAAATTAGGTACGCAATAAGGTGGTGTGTTGTGTGAGCATTGTAATTGATCTACGGTCGAACCAATTATTTTAGTACGATTTAAAACTCATGATTTTGCTAGTTCATCAATCACACGTCGTTCTTATATTTTTGTGAACAGTGATTATATGTTTTACTTCCGAGAACAGAAACTAGAGTTGTCAATAGAGTTGGGGTCACGAATTGGGTTAGTCGGATTATGAGTTCATCGGGTTATGGGTTAGTCAAGTTACGGGTGTTCGTCGGATCACATGTTTGTCGGGTTGAGGGCTTGTCAGGTTGCGGGTTCATCGTATTGCGGGTCCATCGGATCGCGGGTTCATCAATCTCTGGTTAGGCGGGTTGGCTCGGATTGTCCATATCGGATCACAACAATTTCACGAAACATAATACAACTTTTTATTTTATCTAGCAAAAAAGTATATTTTTACGTTTATGATTTATAATTTAAAGTTTAAGCATACATTTGTATTCTGTCATTTTTTTACAAAATTTTAATATTTATATAACTTTTCAATCATTATCTACTAAATATATTAGTTAGTTGCTTAGAAAGTAAAATCTTTAATAGTGTTAGATGAGACCATCACTTTAATAGACTTTAAGAAAATTAAAAATTTAATGTAAATTTTATTACATAAATTATATTGAATAAGGTTAATCGGATTCTTAGGATCGCGGGTTAGTCTGGTTATGAGTTGACGGGTTGCAGGGCGATCGGGGTTACGAGTTGATCGGATTACGGGTTGATTGGATCACGAATTCGACGGGTTACGGGTTCATCATCGGGCGGGTTACAGGTTGACAGTCGGATCACAGGTCAGGCTGGGTCAGAAAAAGCGGGTCCATCGGGTCGGGTTAGAATTTTGCAAGCTCCAATAGAAACCATTACTTAAAGGCTTGTATTAATTATTGATGACCTCTACTCATTGGTCCAAGCCACAACTACAGCCCAACTTCAACACCATATACTATTTCACTACATAAGCCCAACACAATGCTCATTATCTGATTTATCATTTAGGGTTGGGTTCTGAAATCTAATCTCAGTCACCGAAGTCATATAAAGGATGAAATCAGGGTCCAAGTCGTGTGAGTCTGAGCCATAAAAGTCTTGAGCCGATAGACAGGGCTGAAGTAATGCGATCTGATTACTGAGTTACTAACAGATACGAGGTTTTGGTTTGTGATTTTATCTTCAAGAGGAAAAAAAGAAGATTAGAAGTGCGGGAATCAAATCTAAGAGGGTGTGGGGAGGGCAAAGATACAAAGAATCTCATTCCAACGGCCACCATTTCTTTAAGGAGAAAGCTGATAATGAGATTTTGGAGAAAGGTTCACTGTTAGCTAAACCTTCTTTCAACAAGTCCCCTGCATCTTGCACCCTATGTACTTATTACTTAAAAGACTTCTTCTTCTACTACGTTAAACTCAGAAGTAACTGGAAAACTTGTTTCATGAAACATTATTATCCTTAAAATTCTCGTACATGTTATATTAACCAAGTGTTCATCGTAATATATAATATCAAGATTTATGCCATAAAGCGTAAACATGTAAATCTTGACTACTTAACTATAACTGGCCAGGCATTGTACAACAACTCTGCAAAAATTACTAGACCAATACAATAACCAAATAATTCTGAAGTAAATCACATAATTGAACGGACGAACGTGTGAAATTTTGAAAATTATAGAAATTATAAAAAAAAAATATTCCCTTCAACCACACCCGTCATTGTAAACCACATTCTACAACAAACGATGTTAATTAAGCACCTTAAAAGTCAGTCCACATATATATATATATATATATATATATATATATATATATATATATATATATATATATATGGAAACGACTATCGTACTCCCGGAGTATTACATACTCCCGCCTGCATGGATTCATCTCAACTCTTCATTTTTAGGATAAGATCTAGACGGTGAATAACCATTTTATTTTAGAAATTAAAATAAATAAATAATAAAATTCCTCAAAGATTACTCCATTTAATTTATATAATCATGAAGACATGATATCTTTTATCTTGTTATTTTAAGATTTGCGCTTGAAAATTCTCTTATGATCATTCTAACATAATCAATATACTTTCAAAATACCATATTTTGTAAATTACATTTTGTGTATCAATTCCGATCTTATCGTTGTCTTTTGTAAATTTATATTAATTTATTTTAATTAATCTTTTTAAAATTATTCTGTTGAAAAATTGGCAATGTGTTTATGTTTTGGCTTGTTTACTCTTTAATGAAAAATTGATCTCTGATTTTTTTACAAACCGAAGAAGCAAAAACATAATATTGCTTCAAATAATGTCCATGAAACTAAAGTCATCGGAGAAGCCGTAAGAGTAAGAATAATGATATATCCTTGTGTCGATGATATTTCATTATATAAGATGTATTAAAAAAATTAATTAAAATAATTTTAATTTTTCAACAGAATAATTTTTCCAAAACATTTGCTTGTTTCCGGCAGTACATTTGCTTTTCACCCTCAGCACTCATTATCTGGCTAAGTGCTTTTTACTGGTTGTTTTGCATGCTTTTTTCTTGGAAAAATTGGCAATGTGTTTCTGTTTTGGAATTATTTTCAATAGAATAATTTTAAAAAGATTAATTAAAATAACTTAATATAAATTTATAAAAGACAATGGATGCGATTAGAATTGAATCACAAAATATAATTTATAAAATATGGTACTTTGAAAGTATATTGATTATGTTAGAATGATCATAAGAAAATTTTTCAAGCGCAAATTTTAAAATAACAAAATAAAAGATATCATGTCTTCATGATTATATAAATTAAATAAAGTGATCTTTGAGGAATTTTGTTTTTTATTTATTTTAATTTCTAAAATAAAATGGTTATTCACCGTCTGATCTTATCCTAAAAATGAAGGGTTGAGATGAATCCATACAGGCGAGAGTATGTAATACTCCGGGAGCACCGAAGTCTTCACCATATATATATATATATATATAAGTACTACCTTACCACATAACTTGTGTCAAGTTCCAAAAGAAGCCACCATACCTTACTGAAAGGAGGGTAACCATACCAGAGAAGCGAGAAGTCTCACACAAACTCAAAGGGTATATAGGCCAAAATGATCGAACTTTTGGGTTAAGCGCGATTTTTAGAAATATCGATTTGTCACCTGTAATTAATGATCCGAATGGAGCTAACATGTACCCAATTTGCCCGACTCACCCGAAATAACAGTTATAACCTTCTACTAGCTAGCACTCCTGATTGGTCCAAGATGGAAGCTGAATGATTGAAGTACTAACTTGAATATCCTAGCTGTCAGACAAAAGCAAAATTTGGTGGGAGTGTGTTTCCAAGTAGGCCAAAATAGACAGTTGCTGGCGGCTGGCGGTCCTGCAGAGCCAACAGACTCAGAATGATGTCATAAAGACTAGCTCAACAGTCAAGTTCATAATTGTAACGAATCTATAGAGGATGATGGTACATGATCTTGAAACAGAATTGACGATGATTACGTGTCTCTCTGACAGATCTGTTTTCTTGGGGGGACAGACACAATCACAAAAGCAGCACACCGAAGTAGACAAGGAACTCAAACAGGCAACACACCATTAATTCCGTTGAAAGAATTAAGTTGTTTCACCAACACACGACCAAACTAGACGATTCTTACAACACATACCAACTTCCCATAGACGACTGACAATCTTCGGCAAAAGAGCAGAGGCTAGGCAACTCACAACAACAAAAGTACATTATTAGCAACACAATAGCAGTTAGCTGCATGAAAAATCAAAGAAAGAATTTAGTTCTATTTGAATAACTACCTTTTGAAAAAATCTATTGGCTTCGGACATCATATAACTGTCAAGATATCAAACCAGTCCCACAAACAAATTTCATAATCCCCCGGCACTCACCGTTCAACAATATGCAGTCCAAAGACAATCAATCAAAGCAAAATGCAAACTCGACAAAGAAACATTTCTTCGAATCTCGACACGGACATTTGTGGACGACTGCAACCTGTTAGGTTAGACACATGTGAATTAGAGGATGAAGTTCGCTAAAGTGTCAGTTATTGTTTTTAAACAAACAGAGAACCAGACTTTGCAAACTATCGAGTGTTTTTACCAAACTGTGATATATAGCACTCCTAGGTGCTATTGAAGTTCCTCATCTTAAAATTTGTGTTTAAGGAATGAAACCACACACTTATACAACGGCTATCACTTATCAACTACAAGCCAATAATCGTATTGTTGTGAGAGGCTTCAGGTACACCCCTATCAAACTGAAGCACTCGTAAGATTTTGAGGTAGACAGTGATATCATGTCAAGAAACCATTAATTGTATCCAAAATTGTTAGGAGAGGATTTATATACCCTTTCAAACGGAAACTCGCATAATATCCTATGGTATTGCTCAAATACTATGTAAAAAACTATGGCATCCCAATATCTTGAGTCGTTGGGATAGAATAGGATTCATATAGTTTTTATGAAGGCGGATTATATTGCAAATAGGAAGTGAATCAGAGTACAATAGGATGAAGAGAAAAGAGACAAGCAAGAATAGTTATTCGGTGGAGATGTTGGTTGATTTCATTGTTGCCGTTGATCCGGATTCGTTTGAGAATGAATTGACCAACCAAGCTCATCACAACCACAACCCTCAAGAGGACGTACATTTCGAGAGACAACAAGAGAAAGATCACACCATCAAAGGACGGAACAAAGCAGTAATAATACACTAGCTAGCAGGGGAGAGATGTAGCATAGCACGTTATTCTCCAGTTAGAATAACTAAACAATGAAAGCCGAAGAAGAGTGAACTGCGATAAGAGTAACTTAACAATGAAGTCACAACCAAATTTCACAGAACATGAGCCACAAACCGATTGTCATGAATATAGGAATGCATGCCGCATGTGATGTGCCTTATAAATGAAAGAACTCTTCTCCAATAACCAAACCAAACCAAATCATCTCAAATTGATCATCATAACCAAACTTAGGGTACATATGTAGTTACGTTCATGACAAATTGTCAACAGACTGACTGAAAAAGGGTTCCAATTTTTCACTTCCTGTGCAGGAAAGGAAAAAAGAACCCTAATTCAACTTCTTGCTCTTAATTAAACTCATATATATATAATTATATAAACTTCTTTGACGCATACAGACAGAACATTTGAAGAGTAAAATTATTTAGTAGCTAGGGTTTCGTTGCTCGACCTTTTGTTTTCAATTTCAGCAGCTAGCTAAGCTAGCCGTGCCTCCTCCTCCGATTCTCTTCTTGCTCCAGCATCTCATCCAGCAACCTATTGTCCAAGTACTCCAACTCCACCACTTGTCTCGAATTCGATGACGATCCGGCAGCTGCAGACGTGGCAGCAGAAGCCGGGCCCCTCCCCATGGGGTACTCATGTGGGAAGTTGAGGACAGCAATGTGTCCCCTCATCGCATACGCAGCACGGTCGTATGCTCTTGCTGCTTCCTCCGCACTGTCGAATGTCCCCAGCCATATCCTCTGCCCGTTCCTCGTCGAGTCTCGTATCTCCGCAGCGAATTTCCCCCAAGGACGGCGCCGGACTCCTCTGTACTTCACCTCTCCTCCTCCTCCTCCTCCTCCGCCTTCTTCTTCACCTGTTGCTTGATTGTCCATAGTGGGGTAAGTTTTGGAAGAAATAGTGCATGGCGAATATATGTGGAGGAAGAAGAATATATATATACATGTGGAAAAAATATAAAAATTTCGGGAAAAGGGAGACACATTAACTTTGAGTGGGCTTGGGCTGCAATTGGAGAGTCAAAGTGGGGATTTTTGCCACGTGGAGAATCGTGTGGGTTGAACAAGGTTCTGGTTAGTTTGAGTCCATTGTATCTAGATGGTCAAGCTGATGGCTTTGATCTCTGAAGAGGGGTCCTGCATGCCCTTGATAGACCTTTTCTCTACTCTGTTTTTTTTCTCTCTTTTAAGAAAAAGTAAGGGAAAAGGAAATCTGTGGGTGTTATTATTGTTTATTTTTTTACTAACTGTTTACATGCCCACTTGCTAAGCTACCTATATTATATTATAGTGTGTCATTAATGAGCTCACCATACAGTCTTTTGATATCATCACTTTCTCCCCCATTCTTACTTCTATACTATCATTCAATTGGTTACTATAATGGGCAACAAATCCAGTTTAGTTGGAATTGTTATGGTGGTTGTTTTGATTATGAAATTATATGTAAAATTTTGATGATTTTATCATTTGGCTAATAGTATTTGAAGTTTTGATCTTCTACTTATGTGTTTAGTCTAGGTAACAATCATAAATTTAGTTTAAAAATTAAAATATACAACAAAAAATTGTCGGTGGCACGTATGTTGTTCTTTTCAACTCAAAGCAGTACCATGGATTTATTTTCATTTTAAATTAGTATTAGGTTTAATTCCTCAATTATTTACTTGATACACATACAACATTTTTAATTCAAATCCGACTCAGTGCATGTTCCCATCCTGGTTCAGCCATTAAATCACACCTCAAAATGCATCATATTAGTAGATGTTGCATGTTACCTTATACTATTTGAATCTCTCAGGTACTTTCTCATGTAGGATTTGTCTAGTATGTTACAGAGTGTATTAATGAATATTATATGTTGTATGTTTGGTGTACGGAAATTTGACACATAATTAAAACATCTTGGTAACTAAGTTCAGACTAAAGATTTGTTAATTTCCTTGGTTCACTGGTCCAGAATATGCATTGCATGTGAAGTAGAATCCATCTAAGTAATTAATAGTTTGAATTATTGGTGGCTTTTAGTAGAAACCGTAGGGTTAGTAATCCTACTGCAGCGTTGCTGATGTCATCTTGGCTTATATCATCATGACATCATCTTCATCACACACCACCCAACTTATTGTTCTTTGCATATCCGTACTTTCACTTTGCATTCATGTTTTGGAATTTCCAAATCTTGTGATAAAGATAGGAAATATGACTTCCTTTTTCCTGTTGGTATATAACAGAGATCTTTACATGTTGCATGTCGATCGGAACTTAGAATTCCTCTGTTTTTATTTTGTTTTTAAAAGAAAGAGTGGTTATCAAATAAAGGGAAATATGCCTTTGCAGGTAGGGCAACGTTAACTCAATTTGTACTCTCAACCATTCTTGCTTATGCCATACAAACTTCAGTCCTCTCATCCACTACTTGTTATGAGATTGACATGAAAAATTGAAATTTTGTATCGGGAACCATGGCGAAGGAGTGAAAGACACACCTACCGTCTTGGGAGGCTATCTACGCACCTAAGTCGGAAGGGGGATTAGGTCTCAGTCGGTGCATCTACTGAATCAGGCATATACAATGAGACTACAGTAAAACTTCTATAAATTAGTATAGTTGGGACCATAAAAATTATTAATTTATTTACTAGTTATTTTGTGATGTATATGGTTAACATAAACCAGTGGAGATTTCGGTATATATGTGTATACGGTACATTTAATACTAAAAACATTCATTTCAAGAATTTAAAACCGAAACAATAAATCCTAAACACCTCATAAACACTAATTCAACCCTTATTAGATCATAAAATCAGATTCTTAATCGTATTCCAAACTCTGTCTTTTGAACATAAAACTAAATTAACCAATCATAAAGCCTTTAATTGGATTTTTAAAAACTTACAATTATGTCCTAAACCCTAAACACTAAACAAGAACCTCAAAACTCTTAGTTTTAAACATAATATATAGCAAAGATGTGATAGACTGTACCGTGTACACATATATACCAGAGTCTTTTCCACCACTTTATAACCTATTCATAATTTTATTTTAGTACAAATATTTTTTTATATATTTTGATAATATTAATTTTAAGGTTCATTGTATTATCTTAATCGTTCAAATTCATACACAATTACTTTGGTATTCTGCATTCTTGTTGATGGTCTAAATTCATATTTTAAGTTACTTGCACCTCTATATTCATCGATCATACCTTTAATATAATCCATCGAATATATGGTCATCCAATTACTATAAATACTACAGAAAATTTGTAAAAATCATATTCAACAATGGCTTCTCATTTGAAAGGTTTCCAAAAGTCTATCATGACCAATAAAATATGTAAATAGTTATGTGAGTTCAATTTAGAAAGGTATCTGAAAATGATGAATGTACCACGACACAATGTGTAGAAGAATGGTGGCTGACATTTTGGGAGTTCGATTGAGGACGAAGGAGATGATGATTCAACACCTTTGGAACCAGTCATGCGAAAGGAAGTGCTTAAAGCCGCATCAACTCTTCAAAACTACTTGTTGCAATTAGAGAAGACAACGCCAAAGATTTTGAGTGTAATGAAGAAAGTTCACGATGAACTTCTACTAGACTTGAACTACAAGAAGAAACAAATAACTATATATCCATATTTATCTAGATTAACCTAGCTATAGAAATTTCTTGATGAATGGTACTTTTTTAATTATTAATTTATAGAATTAAAAATACATGTATTTATAGAGGTTCTTATTATTTTATTAAATTTGCTCATTTTTTACCCTGGCCCAAGTCGAGACTAAAAAAATTATTAATTTATATTAGATTATTAATTTTGTAGAGTATTAATTTATAGAGGTTTTAATGTACCGTTTTTTTCATCTCAAAACCAAACGACTTGTGGTGCAGGTTCTGTGGACGAAATATATTAAGGACTATGTGAATGAATTCCGGAAAAGACACACTAGTTCGCGTTTAACCATCTGGCATAGTATGTTGGCAGTTATGCCACATATGGTGGAGGGTTACGACTGTGCTGGTTTATGGGACGGTCGCAACACCCGATTTTGGTCGCAACATTGGCTGGATAATGGGGCCATGTAGAAGGCTATGCTCTTGTCGGTGTTGGTCAACCTAAACCAGATATGGAAGTTGCTAACGTTGTCACTCCTACACGTATATGGGATTTCGACCTCTTCTCTTATTGTCAAAACAAAACAAAAAATTCGGCGCTGGGATGAGGAGAGGACATTTGGGCGTGAGGTACATCAAGAGAAGCATGAGCGCTTCCATATTCAGTGAGCCTATGATCTTCTTCACTGACCACTGAAGCGGACTAGTGAATTCAACTAGTGGATTGTTTGGCGCTAGTAGGGTCAACAATGAATCCGACACTTCCTCTAGTGCCAATGCTCGACTGCTGACTAACATAGAGAGGAGGCGGCTTATGACCTTTCAATCTAAAAACCAAGTGAACCAAGATCTACCAATGTTTCCATAGATCACACTACAGTAGAAGGCGTAGAGCACTAGGTGTAACATCCCGGTCTTTTCCGACAAGCCATTATCCGTTTTGGGACTAGGCCCTTACGGATATTATGAGTGCATACCAATGACTTCCAAGAGGTCACCCATTTATATAGTGCTCCCTGTGAAACCCGCCCCTAGACGTCCCGATTGAACCAGGCGGTTCGACCCATGTATATACTCGCTGGTTTACTCATCACATAATCATACATAAACATACACACAAAAAAATTGAATCTTGAAACATCATAACATGGTAAACGACGACGTATGAAAACTAAGCAACTAAGGCTCGAAATAAAATACTAAACATCCAAGTAAAAATCATCCCAAATAGGGGAAATCAACATCCAAAGATAAGCAATTAAAACAACTTAAAACATCTGAAATCCGAATACATGAAAGCATCTTAAAACATGAAAAGGGATAAGTGAGGTTCTCCAAGGTACCTTTCTGTATGACTCCTGAAGCCACTCGGTTGAGGTGTCGTTGCTGCTCGTATAAATCTCTGAGGCGACATTTGCTCATGAAGTTTCATAGCCGTTCATACAAGAAGAAAAGATGGGGTCAGTGATAAAAACTGAGTGACTAAACCTAACTTGCGTAGAACAAAACTAGCATCTAGTAATGTGACCCTCTGATCCTGTAGGCATCAACCTAGGATCATCCACCCCTAGCTGTGAGAGGACAACCTCATGGTGGATAAGACCATGAAACCACCCTGAATACCGTGTGAGTAGTATATGTAGGCATACTCAACACATCCTGCTTGAGCCTGAACTCTAACCTGGGGGATTGCGCAATCCATGGGTGGGTAATCGACGCATAATAGGAAGCTATCTAGCTAAGCCTAATCATGTCCTAACATGAAATATGAATCACACGCCACAGTTCAATCATAAAGAGCTTATACTCGTAATACTACAACTGTCTGTACAGTAGATCACACGCTATTGTATAGTCCTGAGAGCTCTACTCTGAATCACAATACTTGTATAGTAGATCAGACGCTACTGTACAGTCCTAAGAGTCATGCTCTGTAAAACAACACATGTACAGTAGATCACACGCTACTATAGTCTTGAGAACTCAATCATTGGATTCCTCAGAACCTATTACAGTTCTACGCTTAAAGCAGAACACCTAACCCTACACGTCTGATAAGCTCTCCTAGTAGAGTTTGATCTGAATATGCCTTCCTAGAGCTCAAGTCTCTCGTTCCGTCTAACCTGAAGAGATCAATCATAGGATTGAAATCCTAAAACCCTAAATCCTAAACTATCCGGATTTATCCTATGCAGGTTTCCAATCAAAGGATTGAGAAAGGAGGAAGGAGATAGATTCCCTTCCGAAACTTCCTCCCCGATCTCAAAACCTCTGCTACCAGGCTGGGACCAATCAACTCTGCCTTCTCTACCTCCTAAAAGTAATCATCGTTCATCAGAGGGATTTCCAAGTTTTAGGTCTTTGTAAATTCTGAGTTGCAAGTCATGTACTAGGTTTTATAATAAGTCCATCATACTCGTGATGTACTTATTGCCACCCCCGTGACTGCCTGACAACCATACTCGTGACTTTCTGACAACCACGTCTGTGACCTACTAATGATCACCCCCGCGACACACTGTTGATCACGGTCGTGGTCTATCTGATAACCACGCCTGTGATTGTCACGGCCGTGACGATCCATTCATCAGCCGATTTCCAGAACTTCGAGAATTGACAAATAGACCCAGAATTGACAATCAAACTGAAATTGGGGTGTCACATTCCCGCCCGAGCATGTTTAACTTTGAAGTTCTTACAAGAACTCCTCCATTTCACCCTAAAACACGTCTTGTGAGTTAATGTCAAATTGTTTCGTATAGCTCATGAACCTCTCTATGTGTTTTGCCAATGTGATATTTGTTTACTCCATATTTCCACCTCTCATCAGTTAGCAATTGTTTCACAAAACTGCTAATTATTACTTATTATGATCTTCTATGGATTAAGATTGGAGTAGTTGATATGACGTTCATCTTGCGAGAGCATATTAGAGAAAGAAAGGAACGACACATTAATTGTGTTAAATGATTTTGTTGTAGCATATCCTATATTTTCCTTCATATTTATTCTTCCTAAGAATCTCCTTAATCTCATCCCTTATATTCCTTGTATATAATCATGTACACTATACAATACAAACAATTTAATCTATACAATTCTATAAATGGGTTCATTCATGTGCTTGGATTTGATATTAAACTTTTTTGGTTGAAAGAGCGGACAAACATCTTAATTATTATTAATAGAAGTGATAAAATGAGGGATAGCAACTCCAATCATGTCGGACTTGATACAATCGATAATATTACAAGAAAAAGAAACAATGTGGTGCACTCCAAAAGAAAGAGAGTGACCCTGATGCTCAAGGGGATCCGCTACTCGATTGCCTTCATGGTAAGTATGGGTGATGAACACAGTCCAACCAGAACATATCACAGCACGTTAACACAAGCATGGTTGTTGATTTTCATTAGAGTTGGGATGTTGGAGCAGGGAAACCACAACTTCTGAATCAGCATGTAGTTTAATCTTTCAATAACTCATATCCCATGAAATCTTGAGGCCATGAAGGGACGCTTGCAGCCTGCACGGGTGATAGAGCAAATTACAAAAATTGCAGCAAAGGCCCTCTGACAAATACCTTTCGTATTCTTAATAATTAGGCCACCTTCTGCGGCCCCAAACGATTGAATGACAAAGCCATCAGTATTAAGAATAGCCTCCACGTCGGATCGAACCATCCATCCGACTAAAGTTTCCACTTGCCGAGGTATGTTTTTGGAAAATACTGTCTCTCCCATTTTCATTGTCTCCCGTACCTCATGATCCAATAAAGAACTCATAGGCGAAACTAATCGCACGATAAAACAATATTACTAAAAGTTACCTCATTCCGATTTGGAAGGCAACATATTGCGCGGAATTCAAATTGATATTGGGAGTCACCCACTCCTGTCAAAATCATTAAACAATAATATGTTAAAACTTTAGCTTATAAGGGCCCAAAATGGGCACTAATACTAATTAGTAATATAAATGGCAAACTATTTTCTACACAACAAATTTGGCCAACCATTCACCGGGACGAAAATATAAATGGCCAACTCAAAAAGCATCTTAGTAGACCTGCCACAAAAGCAAAATAATACTACTTAGGCAAGTATTGGTTCCAACTTCCACCAACTGACGAAGGATGTTCATACATTTGTATGATTGGCATTAATCGTGAATTTTCTAATCTGAATGTAATTAATAGACAAAGATCTTACCCACTAAATTCTTATTATAATAATACTTTAATGTCTTTATCAAAAAAGTAATTGGTGTTTAGAAATGTAATGATTCTATCCTTTAGTCCTATCACCTATGGAAGACAAAGTAACGTATGAGAGAATTGGCCATCTTATGTGACAGCTTACGAAATTTAGTGAACATATATGTTTGTACGGGACTACATAGTTGACATAATTGATCGTTGGATTGTCGGAATTTAGATCTTAAGGATCTGATTTAGTCTATATGTACTTATTAAAATGCTACTTATTATTCATTTTAGAAAAAGCCACTATACTGAATCGTTAGTTGATGAGACAATAATTTCAATTTTTTAAACTTGCATTTCTTGCTTCTCGTTTTTATTGGAATCGCCGGTTCCTTCTCAATAAATATCCTTGTCCTTGGCTGGCACGGAACAACTTCATCAGCTTCAATTTTCGCCAAAGGTTCCACACAAAAAATGAAACATAGGGCTCGTTTGGTATGTGATATTTCAAATAATTAGCTATTCGAGATATCATGATATTGGGTGAGATTGATATTGAATTCAAAAAACATAAATATTCTTGTTTGGTGTAAGATATTGAGTGGTGGGGTTTAAGAATGATTAGATATGCTGTGGGTCCTGGTTTGTAATAATGAGGACAGAGAAAATTACCATTGTAGCACTCACTTGCTTGTAACTATTAAATTGCCTTGGAGCAATTATGTCCATCGAAAAAATATTGGGGTGATCCCATATAGATAAATATTAAATATCACCAAATAGCTAGCTATTCAAACTCCGAAATACGGAGATATCTCGAATAGCTAGCTATTGGGTGATGATATTGGGTGATATTGAATATCAATATCACCCAATATCACTCATACCAAACATGCTCATGGATCATTTTCAACATAACAAAGACTTTTGATTAGGGTTTTTTCTCCATATCAATTAGTGATTTCTTTAATATCGGCGATGGAACTGACCCGGCACGGCGGAGAGCGACGATGAGTAGATGGCGTAGACGCAGCTAGTTGAGGCGCCTCCACCATGGGAGTTGAAGTCACCCAAGAAGGACCAAAACAACACCTCAACTGCATAAACTGATTGTCGACTTTGTTTGAGAACCCGACCAACCTCAGGCAGCTCATGGGGTCTCACCGACAAAGTATTTTAGTCTTAGTTTCTTTTTCCGGTCTTGTCATGGTACGTTTCTTATGTTTGCTTTTGTTAGTTTCTGGTCGCAGTTCCTTCATGTCTTTGTTTTTTTAATGGTGTTTTGTTTGATTTCGTATAGTCCTTTCAATTTTTGTCTCCCATTATGAAGTTGTCTTATTGGAGAGCAAGGATATGAAGATCACCTTTCTTGTAAGGGTCCGCAATTTATATATCCTTTTGCGGAGTTTGCACCTTCTATTAAGCACATTTACGCTATTTGGCCAAGGCCTCATGTCACCGAATTTACCAATGAGTGTTTTATTTCAAAAACAAATGAATTACATGGTAATGATCCATAAAAAAACATTAATATTATTGGGTGAGAAGATCATTTTAATTGTCATAAACCATACTTTTACAAAAAAAAATATTTTGAAAAGTAAGTTTAGTGAAAAAGAGTATATACAATTAGGTCATTTGGTTTATTTAGATTGGGTTGGGCAGGTTATTAGTTAGTCGATTGCACATTCACCAAATTACAAATTCATGAGTTACGGATTGAGTTGATTAAAAATTGTTTTTTTTAATCAATCAGGTCATAAATCAAACTGGGCTGAAATAAGCGGGCTGGAGGGTATTACGAGCATTTTCCAGCTTTAGGTACAACTCAACTCCAATTGTGCAATTTGGTATTTAACATTTAAAACCTAGTAATGGTGATAGAAGAAGTACGTGGGGTAGAAATGAATGGCAGACAACCCTTATGATTCTGCCACTATAAAAGGGAGTGTGTATTGGGAGAGCAGCCACAGACCAGCATTTATATATATAGCAAAGAATCCATAAACACCCCCCCAGAAAAAGAAGAAGCAAATAGCTAGCTAGATACAACCATTGTACATAATTAGTTCAATGGATTTGCTAACAGACATAAACCCCACACACAATCATTCGTCCCTCTTGTCTCTTCTGTTCACACAATTAGATAGAAATAATCTAATTAACGATCTCCTCGTACAAAACACTTTCCCCCATGCTAATACCAAACGTGCTTCAAAAAACAACAGAATTCCAATTTCCTTTTGGCTTTCTCAACCGAGTATGTTGCTAATGAGGGGCGGGAAACACCAGCAGTCACAAAGAGAAACCATTGCAGCACCAAAATCAAGGAGCGAAAAGCCCTCGCAACAAGGTCCAAACGAAACGCACCCACCAAAGGCACACAAAACAAAACCAAAACAGAATACATCGATTCGCTAGCATAAAACCCCTTCGTTGCAAGTTGCCGAAGGTCGCAATCTTTCCATAAAAAATCTTCCAATAAAAGCTTTGGATTTTGGCAGGAAAATCACCTACCCATGTAGAGCCATGGGGAATTTTCCCCGGGGAAATTCTCTAAGGTGGCTCTCTGCCTGAACGATCTAACCGCAAATCTTGCCGACGTCTTAGGAGGCTACACAATCGAAGCTGGACCCGCCGTGATAGTATTTGGAGGAATGTTTGTCAACTTTTGTAAGAGGTGGTTCCACTATGCAAGAGCCCCACCTCGCAAAGAGGTCATAAGAGGAATCGTCCTCCTACCTATCAGAGAACAAACATAAATCAGAAATATTCTTATCCAAGGATTGCCCTCACACAACCTCACACCCGGGATCCAATAACCAAACGGCAAACTTGGCTCTCCTCGGCGTCACCGAACAGAAGGGCATTCGCATAGAAGATATGGTTGACCTTCCCATCAAGAGAACCACTATTCATGAGAGAGGAAGTACCCATTTCAATGCGCACCTCGGTCAGCAATGAACCCTCGTCGGTGCAAAGAAAGCCACCACAGAGTTCACCTGATCCAGGAGAACCCAAAATCTGTCATCACTGAGGATCTTCCTGCGTCCTTAATCCAGCCGTCGAGGAAAATCTTGATGCCATTGAATTTCCTTCTTCCTAGACTCACAATCCTTTGCACTTCGGCCTCGGAGGAGCATTCCAAGACCCAAAGGTCATCGCTAATGGACGTGATGGAAGAATCCAAAGCAACTTCCCAGTTTTGTTTCGCCCATCTACGGAAAACTTCCCAGTTTATGATGCCGCCCATCGCAAACCGGAATACCAAACACTGACGGAGAAACCGAATTCGTTCCTCAAACCGGAATACCAAAGGGCGCCACCCCTCGGAAGGCTGCTCACCAGGAATCAGAACGAAAAATACCTTACCATTTGGGCATTTTTCATAAATTTTTATCACCAACTCCCCTTGAGAGTGAAAACTGATCGGGGAAAGAGTTCTTTCACTGCGAATTTTGGTAACTCTCAATCAGTGCATATGATTTATCGAAAATGTACAAACCCTAACTTTTATGAAAATTTCCATTTGAGAGAACATGTTAGTAAATAATATAAATATCAATTAAAATACTCTCTCAACTATTCGAATTATTGAAACAAAATAATTATTGACGAGCATAAATTTCTAATCAGAAATTTGATCAAATGCTTCGTTCAATTTGGTATAATATTTTTCTAGATATATGCATCATTAGAAAATTATTTTATAGTTACTTAATTAATTAGGGATTTACAACGTCAATTATTATTCAAATTATTTTGAGAACTAACATATCCTGTAATTGCTTTGGTTGGGGTTTCTTTTCTTTGGTAGCCTGGGTCATGTCTATATATATTGTACATTCTCTCCTTTTTTGCTCTCTTTAATACATATCCTCTCGATTAATAAAAAAAACATATACTGTAATTGTAATTTATTTATTTAAAAAGAAATAATAGCTTGCATTGCAGAAAATTTGAACGATGGTCCGTCCATTTGAATTGAACAAGACCAGTCCTGAGCATTTGGATAAAATAGAATGCCGTTTATGTGAATTCATCGTTAAGCATACCATGGATGGAAGAATGTGGAGCCTCAGTCTTTTCTGGTAGGTAATAATTTCTAATAAAATTATTTGACTTGGAGAATCGTGTGATTATGGAGGTTAATTTGCTATAACAAGCGTAAGAAAAGATGCAAGTACACAAAACAAAAGCTAGTATATGGAAACAAGTATATGACACAAAAATTAGTACAACATTACAAAAAAACGAAGAGCAACTCTAGGACACACTTATTTTGTACTCGTTTTATATTCTACGCACTTATATATTTGTTTGTATACTCATATGTCGTAAGCATATGTACCACTTATGTACCTACCGTTTTTAATCCTCTATATACAAATCAATGAAAATATTTTGTAACTCAATTAAAATATTCTAAAAAAAGTCCTAAAGAAAAATAGCCCCTTTCCAGCAACCTTATTCAAACGACTTGGAAGTCCACCACAGAAGTTGATTTCTAACTTTGATTTTGACTTTTTCCTTAGCTTGATAAAATAACAAATTGAAGATATATTTAACATACTTGGTATGATAAAATTTCACATATAATATGAAATTTCAGAAAATTACACTTAAATAAAGTTTGACATAACATTGCCACTTCCTCCTTTTATTTGCCGTCAGCAAATAAGTTGGATATTTATCGTGGATCCGGACTTCCAACCCAGTCCATTTATCATGCTTGAAGCCTTTAACTTGACAAAAAGGCCAGCCCAGTACTGCTACATTTGATCTTATCAATTAAAAATTCTTCTGGGCCGAGCCCAATATTTGAAGAGGCTTAATGGTGTTTAAGTTGTTTACAGACTCCGGAGTTATGGTTGCCGTCGACGAGATTTGTGGGTGATCACTACTGTCCATATATGTCACATTTTCCTGACATAGTGAGTGATTCATGACTCTGCGTATGATACTGATGGAATCTCATGTTGAAGGCTATTGAGGTTTGGATTAGAAGGGCAATTTTGTAATTTCGAGTCATTCACACATCCCTTCAGCCCCTGAAGACGCCAATGAATCAAAGAATGTATAAATATTATGCGGTCTCAATATATAGTCCATATTCATATTATCATTTATCTATAGTATCGGAAATTTGTGATGCATTTAGAAAACTTGGACTTCCCCTTAAAAGATTCTTACCCATGCATGTGATCGTAAGTATGGTGGTAGGTTGAGGTGGCTGCATGCATCAGGTTGAATCTGGCTGAGCAATATAGATCGTCAGATTAAGACCGTCTGTAAAAAATTTAAAAGGTGATGACCCACAATTAAGACGTTGCCCATTTGATCTTTAGGCGGTCAACAATACAATTGTTGATTTAAATGCGGACGTTTGGTAGACTTTTCTCTAGGCCCATCAAAACAAAAACATGAAATTAATTATAACTATAATATAGAAAAAAAGAACCCTAAAGAATATTGCTACTGGGTTTTGTATTTCGACCCAATTTACTATATTTGACTAACATAGTAAACGGTGTGGCCAGATTCTTTTGAAAACCAAAAGAAAGAAATAGTTTTTGTCAACCTTTTGACTGACTACATTTGACTGGTTTTGTTAAAATTAATTGCTGACAGTGAGAAGCTGTTATTGGGCAAAAACAAAATTGACAATCCAGGACGGTTTGCTAGCTTCTTCTTTTCTCTCCATGATCAGTTTCATTGCAAGGAAGTGGACTGAGCCACGTGCCGTCACATGGAGCGCTAATTTTAATTTCATTTTCTAGTGGTATGTTTTCTGTAACCTCACGTGAGTCGAAGAACAATTCATATCGTAACGTGAGCAACAACAGTATGACATCATGTTTAATTGTATAGAAGTTTAAATACATTTTAAAATTGAAAAACGAAACAGTAACAAAATTAGAAGCAGCAAATTCTTGCGGGGGGGTTGCTGATCGGTGTGATCCTATTGGTTCTTCAGTTTTCAACGAACTCCCATCTGACGGCGTTAACCAACCATCAACTCTCTGATGATTATACTGTTTATTCATCCCGAGAAGTATTATATAGTTGAAGCACCATACTGCTTAGTAAAGGAAAACATGGCAACACGGTACAAATTAACTTCATCATCACCCACCAAGTAATCAACTGGTTATTTATGTCATCTGTGATCACTTTGTTTTTAATGAATTTCAATGGATCTAAGGCCTTGTTTATATATTGGATATAAGTACATACACATGCTAGCTCTTCCATTTCCAGGCAAGTTTGGTCAGTTTCCAACTGTTAATCCCTCCATCATGTGACACATGTACTAGTTCAACTTTTATCTCATTATTATTATTATTATTATTATTATTATTATTAATCTAGCTATAATCTAAAATCTTGACTGCTTATTACAGTGGCAGCCTCTCATGCTAACATCCCTGTAAAGTGCTTATTGGAACAATATCGAGCATATAGCCAATTAACCGACCCCAAGAGTCTTGCTTAACATATTCTCCCTACAAAAGAGACCTTTGTTGGAATTTTTTTAATAAAACAAAACCAAAAATTGAAACTTCAGGTGACTTGCAGACCAAGTATATAGGTCTGGGACCATGTTGGACCAGGAAATAAATTAACAAAGGGAAGAAGAAGCAGGCTGAGGCTGCACATATCCATATGACTTTTCCACAGTTTGGCAGTCCGAAACCTCTGACGACCAACAAGAAAATGAAAATGAAATCAATACTCCAAGTCCCATTCATATAATATGTATTTGTTCACTTCACGTCCCATTCAACTTCCCACCCAAGTTTCCTAATCGTGTCCATTTCTCTTGGCCAGTCAGTTAGTCAATAACGCTGCTCCCAACTCCACCAATAAAATCAAATTAAAAAAGGTTCCAAATTAAGGATATGGCGATGAAATTTAGGGCCCAAAATGTATGGGAAACTGCATGGTTAAAACCATATCAATTACCAGCAGAGCATCATCATTATTTATATAATACGTATACACAACTTTACGCACAGCTACATAGCTGTAAAGACTGGCAAACAGCAAACTCTCACCCACCATCAGCAAGTATCTACGTTTCTCAGCATGTCGACATATCTGCTAGAACTTGTAATCCTAGAGAAAACAAAGGTGGGAGAATTTGAGACAAATTTTAAGAACCCTTGGATGTTATTATATATATTATAAGGCTTACGGCCGAAAAAGTTTGTTGCGGGGGAGGGCCAGGCGGGCAGCGCCAGCCATGTATGAATGATGATGGAATTGGAAGGAGCTTTTTGACTGTGTGGATATCAGAATCCATACTGCTGCTTTCCAACCAGGACTGCCTCACTCACTGATCACAAGTGCAACTTTTGTGTTCGTACAAGAATCACGAGCCTCACACCGAGGGTGTATGTCGGGTAATTGGATTCATCAGTAGATCCTGTGTAGATATGTACTCTCACCCTAAGAAGAAAACATAACCATTTCTCTCTACGGCTCCATATTTGACTTCCTCTCTTTGATTTATCCAACCTTCTAAATTGTTGACAAAACTAACCCCCTCTCTTTTTTCAAGATTCTATGTTGTTGAGTAGGACCTACTTATTCATTTAACGACTTATTTGTTTTGTTTTGTGATGATGAATCCCTTCTACCGGCCCTACCGTTTGGTAAATTTTGGGATTTTTTATTTTTGATTTTTAATTTGAATATTTATTTAAGTAAATTGGATGTATTCTAAAAGTAAAATAAAGATTACTCAACATTTAAATTTGAGATCTCCAAACTGAAAACAAAAAAACATTTAAATTTGGACACAACAACCTTCGCGTTTTCTTTAATATCCACTTACCAAATATCATTATAGAAACTCCAAATTCTGAATATGTCCACCCGATCCTTGTAAAAAGTTTAAACATGAATCTTTTAGGACTTTTGAAAATATTCCTTAATGACATCTAACAAAATTTTATCAGTAAAATGTTAATGGGTTGGATCTAACAATTTAAGAAAAATAGAAAATAAAGTAAACAAAAAGTGGATGAAGGGTTAAACTTAAACGTGTGTGGTGGATTGCATGTGGGGTCTTATGGAGCAGCTTATTAGTGACTGATGATGATTAATAAGGGAAACCATAATGGGTATTATCAAAAGTCTAGTCTTTTCTTAATTACTAATCATGATCTCTCAATCCATTTCCAAAATCGTTAACACTTCAGAAAAAGTGTAGATTAATTAATTGCCTGATATTTTATATACCATGGTTGTTAATAATTAATTAATTAACCATAGTGGAGGGTGTGGAATGGATTTGCCATTGATTAAGTATTGAGTTGAGCTTTGGTATGTATATACCGCTCATGTGTAGTTTGAAACTTGGTTGGCTCATCACTACGGCATGATGAGCAGACTCATCACGACTGAATAAAGTAATCAAATTGTTTGGTAAAGGGTAGGTTGGTGATCTAATTTTTTTGGCTGCATTAGTGAACTCCTAATCACGCTTTGTATAATGATAGCCAAAATTTTAATTATAAAATAGAAAATGGAAAATGGAAGAAAATTTTTGAAGAAAAAATATTCAACAAACAGATCCCCATCATCACACTATGATCTATACATGAGCTACAAATAAAGTAATAAACCAAAGTTCGATTTCCCGCAATAATGTTGAAAGAGGAATAAAACATTAAAGTTGGGACCATTCTCGACTAGATTAGTCGGTTAGTAGGTCGGATACCAGAGTTCACACCAAAAAGAAAATGCTGATAAAGGTATAAAGCCAATTTATTGACCAAACCTATCTAGAGGCCCAAAGTTAGGAGCCTACCGTATCATGGCCCTGTCCAATTCACAGGTGAGTTAGATCGTCGAGTTTTGGTTAGATTCAATTAATTATTAGCGTTCAGTCCATCAACCTCCACAACCAAATTTTTTTTTATGTGTGTATATCTCTAATACACCAATAGTATCATTTTAGGGTGAAAGTTCTTATCCAACTCGTCCTTTTAGACTCTCATGCTTTATTTCCTTTTTGGTGGCGCATTAGCTTTCGATTCTCAATCACCAATCGCACATGTGAAGTTTCTTCAATCTCAATGAGATATCCATCAAGCTCAACAAAGACCCTGATTTGATAGGCAAGGTCCAACTAAATAAGAGGCTCTAAAAAAATAATTGGTGAAAATTAATATTGGCATAATTACGTAAGAAATCAAATTCATTCTTCACCCGTAACTTTGAAAAGACAACCTATAAAGAAAACTTTCAAGCATCTTTCAACATAGATTTTGCTTGCTTGGGTTTGTAGTTTGTACCCCCCATACGTAAAATCTGACCTTGGAGGAGAGAAACTCTCTTGTAGAATTAGGTTCATCAGTGAGCTAACCTTATCTAATCAATAATCAATAATCATTAATCATTAATCATAGCAACTAAAAAACAATCCCCCCAGAGTTTTAAAAAGATTACAAATTAGATAGAAATTTCAACCATCCATTGTCATTGGCTGCTCTCTGTAATCTGAAGCATAATGGAGGCTAGCTGTCCAATTAACATCACTCCAATTTTTTTAATCTATATTATTGACAGTCCCCCCCAAAAAAAATTTGAAAAAAAATAAGAAACAATTTCTAAAAACTCTCGTGGGAACAGCAAGCAGCATGAACACAGGGTAAGAGAGAGAGCCCTGATCGTCACCGACCCCTTTTACATAAGTAGCAGTATAGTTAGTCTTTTGTCATTTGTTCGATTCATACCTGCCACTGCAAAAATTATTATAAAAAAAGGTTAAGACTTCTGGTTGAATCTCATAACATAAAACCTTCAATTAATACGCTTCCTTCCTTCTTCATTTAAGACCACCACCTGGTTTTCTTCCTTCCTTTCACTCTCTCTCCCTCTCTCTCTGCTTCTCTTCCCTCATTCTCATTAAAGCTTCCACCTTCACCATCTCCCCCGATGGATCCCAATCCGCCGCCGCCGCCTCTACATTCCTCCGACAGCGGCGGATTCCCGATCATAGCCGTCGCAATAATCGGAATCATAGCCACGGGATTCCTGCTGGTCAGCTACTACGTCTTCGTCATTAAATGCTGCCTCAATTGGCACCGGATCGACATCCTCCGAAGATTCTCCTTATCCAGAAGCCGAACCCACGACGAGGCAATAATCGCTGCTCGTAATTCTTCGTGCCCAACGGAGATTCGCGGGCTCGATGAATCGGTCATAAGGTCGATCCCTGTTGTCAAGTACAAGAAAACAGAGCAAGAGAGGAAACAGGGGAAGTCGGAAACAGAGGACGCGAGTTCTCCGGAATGCGTCGTCTGTTTGAACGAGTTCGTGGAGGACGAGAAGCTGCGGAGGATACCCAATTGCTGCCACGTGTTCCACATCGACTGCATCGACGTCTGGCTTCAGAACAACTCCAACTGCCCGCTCTGCCGGACCAGCATTTCCCACTACCCCACTGGGTTCCCGTTGGGTTTCGGGTCGGATCCGAGCCCGACTCCGTACCCGGAAAGGATCGAGAACATCGGGGGAGACGAAGAGTACGTGGTGATTGAATTGGGGAATTACGTGACGACGAGCCGGCAGAGCTCGACTGAGAGGACGCTGAGAGAGGCTCAGGAGAGGCTGAATTCAGGAGAAGAGAAGAAATGGACGAAGAAAATGAGGAGCATGGGAGATGAGTGTATTGACACGAGAGGAGGGAAGAAGGACGGTGGTGGGTTTGGGATTCAGCCGATACGGCGGTCGTTTTCGATGGATTCGTCGGCGGATCGGCAGCTTCTGATGAAAATTCAAGAGATTGTTCAACAGCAGCAGCAGAGCTGCAATGGGCAGAATGCAGAGATTAGTCCCGTTGAAGGTTGTAGTAGTGGTAGTAACAGAAGCAGAAGGAATTTCTTTTCCTTCGGCCATAGTAGAGGATCCAAAACTTCAGTCTTGCCTGTATATCTGGACCCATAAACTGGAGAGGAAAAGGAAAAGATTGGAGCTTTATTTTTTATGGGGGGGTTTTATTCAATTTTTTTTTTACTTTTTACATATATAGGAAAAAGAGTAGATTTTGTGATACGTAAGATTACAAAAACATTGATAATGGAACTCCAAATCCTTCTTCTTGTTCTTCTTCTTCTTAATTTGTTGATTCTTCTGATTCCTCCTCAGTGGTTGGCCTACCGTGTTGAAATTTGCAAACTTAATGACTTTGAGACAGTTAGAAAGTAGAAACTACAGTTTGGATTACACTAATATACTGACACAAAGAATATGGTTTAGAAACGTTGGTAGCATTGTATGTTGGTGAACCCTAAGTTTCATGATTTGAATATAGTTACACCAAAAATTTTAAATTTTGTATAGAAGCAACGAATTGGGGGGAGGGGGGCACTTTTTGTCTGGGCTGAAATGGGATTGTTTGGCTGAGAAGTAGTCGTGTGGGTGGAGAGTACGTAGTAGAGCTAGGGGGAGATTGGTGGCACATGGATATGATGAAAGAAAGAAGATCCTAAACTCAAAAATAAAAGCTAGAAAAGCCAATGGTACCACCTTTCCATTGATTTAGGAATCCACAAATGAAAGGGGAAACCAGAAGGGGGACCCGGGCACCCACCCATCTCTCTTACAGATCGCCATGGCAATAATGCTATATGGTAAAAAACAACAAGAAGATGGGTTAGGATGGAGTTAGGGAGGGAGGGAGGGGGCAGAAATGGGTCGTTTTCAAAATTGGAGATTTTCCATATGATAATGATGGGGAAAGGCCTTACCAACAACAACATGATGCTCAGCTCTTTCAATTCAATAATGTCCACTCTTGTTAGGTTAGGGGGTTCTGTTCTGGTACCAGTTCCTGTTCTTCCCCCTAACAACCTCTCTTCTGATCTTATTATGTATTGTTTGTTCCTTCCAGCCTGTAAGAGAATCAACGTAACATTTATCCAACTAAAAATGCAGAAGCTTATAATAAGCTTGAAATTCGATGCATTTCTTCTAGCCTTTTGGCATTTGTTGTTGGTGACTGAATTAAGAGGCCATCAGAAAGAATACCCATTCATTAAATACAAAATCACAAGGAATATGAAATGCCAAGTGGGTACTGTACTGGGAATGGAAAGACTAAAATAAAGGAAACGGAAAACAGAGTCTCAGAAGTCCAACGCTGTGACAGTGAAGCATGCAGCTACTTCAACGCGCCTGCTAACTCTTCAAACCCGAAATTCAAAAGTATATGATCTCTATTAGTTTCCTTAAAAGCACATGTAAAAAGAGCAGTCAGCAATGCATTAAATTGGTTCCCAAACTGTTTTGACAATTTTACCTACACAATCACCACTAGTCCCGTACGATGTTTTCAGAATTGTACCGATGAGACTAACTGTATAACGTTCCGTGGTTTAATCGTTATGATACCGTTGTTATCCCATAATTGAATGGTTTTGAATATTAAATAAGTAATTAATATCAAGATACCATACCGGACAAAATCTGCCTCGAACCGGAATTATACCGGAGTAAGTTATTTTAACGTTTTTATCAAATAAAGTAAGTTATTTATTAAATAAGATGAACTTAATTGTGTCATGTTTTGTGGTATATATTGTTAAGTGCAACAAATTGGTACAAAATGACGTTTGCCAAGTTGGTCAAGGTTTAGCCCATTGTGTGGGTTCGATACCTACTGCCAGCAATTGTTTCTTTGATTTTTCAACCAAAGAAACAGTCATTGAACTTTGAACCACGGTTTGACCTTAACCGGCCGGTCCAATTATGGTTATTATTAGTTCAACCGATTGTGCCGTCCGGTTTGATGCTGTTGTAGAATCCGGCGTATCAAACCGTTCAATTCCTAATTCACGGTCTGATTGATTCAACCGACCGGTCTGGTACGGTTCTAAATGCACTGGTCCCATGTTGTCAGTTGTTGTCTTGATTTTGCGTGTTTGTTTGCCAAGTGCAAATAGGAGACCAGGCTCTAGTTTTGATAACTTCTTCATATGGTCTCTACTTCATTCCGGCCATGTTATTTATTAGATGTAGGGGACAGAGGATCACACAGATGGTGTAGTAGTTCACGATCAAAGAAACGAGAAAACGAATACCAAGAATTAAGTGATTTTTTAACGATGTGTTGAGTACCTCGACGAACCAACCAAGACTATATAATACATAAAAATGGATATATAGGCTTTGGTACTTTAATTGTATTTGTAACTTTGCAAAGAAAAATACCATATGAGTCTCAAATGTTCTTGTCACTAGATTTCGCAAGACAAATATAGCTCCTCGATCTTGATTCCACGATATGACCACCGTAAATTCGTCATACGATTTTTAAAAAGTTCAAAATTTGTATCTTTGTTAGCAACTACCGTCCCACCGCACTGTCGATTCAAACTCATAAATCTCCGTTCTTACGTACACCCTCCTCTTCCTCCTCTTGGGTTAGCAAGCCAAATCTTGAACGATCACCTTCTTCTCGCTTCTCGAAAGAGTTACACACTACGATTACAAACCCTAGATAGTGACACATTTGTAAACAAAGATAAAAATCGCTACAACAGGTTTTCTCCAAAAAATTCGTAAACCGTAGGTTTCCTAAAAAAAGTGCATGACCAATTTGAGTTAATTGAATTACCAATTGGACTAGTAGTTGTCTTGAATAATTCTATAAGAACATATAATATAAAATTGAGCCATGATCGTACTTTCCATCATTTGCAAACTCTAACCATCATCTTTTTCGCTTTTTATCTCTTCCCCTTAAATTTAAAAATATAACCACTCACATAATTTTTCATAGCCGCTCCTGCACAATTCAATAATGTCAAACAATATCGTTGATTATTTATTTATTGTTGAATTACTTTTACATCCCGATTGGTATAAATAAATTTCTCAAAAACTTATAAAATTCATTTTAAAATAAATTATTTTGTGTTTGGTATATGAAGTAATTCATTTCGAATTCAAAATTTTGAATTCCATGGAATTGAAGCTACTTATAGCATTTCCGAGATATTGATGAGGTATTTCGAAATGAATTCCATAAGAATTCTACTCATTATTGTAAAATAACATATTTACGCTCTGTTTGGTATTAAATAAAGCAGGAATTCATTTCATTTCGAACTGAATTACGTGTAGAACTAATTTTGAAATGAATTTTTAAGTTTGGGATGTCATATTCAATTCTTAAAAATAAATTGAATTGAGTTCCCAAATCATGTTTGGTATATGATACATAAATTACATAAATCAAATGTTTCCACATATATCCTTTCAGCATATATGGCACTATTATTACTCATTGAATGAAAGAATTTATTAAATTAGCAACTATATCACCTTAACTGACATACCAAAAAAGTAATAATAATTTAACAAAGAACGAATGCAAACAATGATAGTTATAACAATTAATAAGTAGAAAATGCGGCAGTTAAGAATGAATGAAGAAGAAGAAATGAGGTATCTAACCTCTTTCAATTTGGTGTTTTGTTGTCGACAGTAAAAATGTGAAGGTTTGAACAAATAGAAAGTCAACCGACTAATTATATATTATGTTTGATGGATATGATGTTAATTTAAAAATTGAGGTATCACCTTGTTAAGCCGTTCAATTAATAGACAAATGAAGTTACAAAAACCTTTTTCAACGTGCTAAAATAACACCGAGAAAAATTAATTTTTAACTTCGTGTGGCCATTGTTTACAGGGGTTACCATGATGACACTTGATTTTTTAGCCATTTTCAACATGCATGTCAAATATTAGTCGATTTTAAAATTTTGAAGATTTCTTGCGAAAACGGTCAATTTCGGTAGGTTAACCCCTTTGAAAATCGACAATTTAGACATGAAAATTGAAAATTTTCAAAATGGTTAATATTTGACATGGATGTTTGAAATGACTAAATTTGAGATCTCACCTTGTTAAACCATTCAAATAATAGCCAAATGAAGCTACAAAAACCTTTTTCAACATGCTAAAATAACACCGAGAAAATTTAATTTTTAACTTCGTATGGCCATTGTTTACAGGGGTTACCATGATGACACTTGATTTTTTAGCCATTTTCAACATGCATGTCAAATATTAGTCGATTTTAAAATTTTGAAGATTTCTTGCGAAAACGGTCAATTTCGGTAGGTTAACCCATTTGGAAATCGACAATTTACACATGAAAATGAAAATTTTCAAAATGGTTAATATTTGACATGGATGTTTGAAATGACTAAAAATTGAGATCTCACCTTGTTAAGCCCTTCAATTAATAGCCAAATGAAGTTACAAAAACCTTTTTCAACGTGTTAAAATAACACCGAGAAAATTGAATTTTTCACTTCGTGTGGCCATTGTATACAGGGGTTACCATGATGACACTTGATTTTAAAGCCATTTCCAACATGCATGTCAAATATTAGTCGATATTAAAATTTTGAAGTTTTCTTGCTAAAACGGTCAATTTCGGTAGGTTAACCCCTTTGGAAATCGTCAATTTTGAGATGAAAATTAAAAAAATTCAACTTGGCTAATATTTGACATGGATGTTTGAAATGGCTAAAAATTGAGGTATCACCTTGTTAAGCCCTTCAATTAATAAGGAAATGAAGTTACAAAAACCTTTTTCAACGTGCTAAAATAACACCGAGAAAAATTGAATTTTTCACCTCGTGTGGCCATTGTATACAGGGGTTACCATGATGACACTTAATTTTTTAGCCATTTCCAACATGCATGTCAAATATTAGTCGATATTAAAATTTTGAAGTTTTCTTGCTAAAACGGTCAATTTCGGTAGGTTAACCCCTTTGGAAATCGACAATTTAGACATGAAAATTAAAAATTTTCAAAATGGTTAATATTTGACATGGATGTTTGAAATGACTAAAATTTGAGAACTCACCTTATTAAGCCATTCAAATAATAGCTAAATGAAGCTACAAAAACATTTTCCACCGTGTTAAAATAACACCGATGAAATTTAATTTTTCACTTCGTGTGACCATTGTTTACAGGGGTTACCATGATGACACTTGATTTTTTAGCCATTTCCAACATGCATGTCAAATATTAGTCGATATTAAAATTTTGAAGTTTTCTTGCTAAAACGGTCAATTTCGGTAGGTTAACCCCTTTGGAAATCGTCAATTTTGAGATGAAAATTAAAAAATTTCAACTTGGCTAATATTTGACATGGATGTTTGCAATGGCTAAAAATTGAGGTATCACCTTGTTAAGCCCTTCAATTAATAGTCAAATGAAGTTACAAAAACCTTTTTCAACGTGCTAAAATAACACCGAGAAAAATTAATTTTTAACTTCGTGTGGCAATTGCTTACAGGGGTTACATGATGACACTTGATTTTTAGCCATTTTCAACATGCATGTCAAATATTAGTCGATTTTAAAATTTTGAAGATTTCTTGCGAAAACGGTCAATTTCGGTAGGTTAACCCCTTTGGAAATCGTCAATTTTGAGATGAAAATTAAAAAATTTCAACTTGGCTAATATTTGACATGGATTTTTGCAATGGCTAAAAATTGAGGTATCACCGTGTTAAGCCCTTCAATTAATGGCGAAATAAAGTTACAAAAACCTTTTTCAACGTGCTAAAATAACACCGAGAAAATTTAATTTTTAACTTCGTGTGGCCATTGTTTACAGGGGTTACCATGATGATACTTGATTTTTTAGACATTTCTAGCATGCATGTCAAATTTTAGTCGATTTTAAAATTTTGAAGTTTTCTTGCGAAAACGGTCAATTTCGGTAGGTTAACCCATTTGGAAATCGACAATTTAGACATGAAAATTGAAAATTTTCAAAATGGTTAATATTTGACATGGATGTTTGAAATGTCTAAAATTTGAGAACTCACCTTGTTAAGCTATTCAAATAATAGCCAAATGAAGCTACAAAAACATTTTTCAACGTGCTAAAATAACACCGATGAAATTTAATTTTTAACTTCGTGTGGCCATTCTTTACAAAGGTTACCATGATGATACATGCATGTCAAATATTAGTCGATTTTAAAATTTTGAAGATTTCTTGCGAAAACGGTCAATTTCGGTAGGTTAACCCCTTTGGAAATCGACAATTTAGACATGAAAATTAAAAATTTTCAAAATGGTTAATATTTGACATGGATGTTTGAAATGACTAAAATTTGAGATCTCACCTCGTTAAGCCATTCAAATAATAGCCAAATGAAGCTACAAAAACATTTTTCAACGTGCTAAAATAACACCGAGGAAATTTAATTTTTAACTTCTTGTGGCCATTGTTTACAGAGGTTACCATGATGATACTTGATTTTTAGCCATTTTCAAAATGCATGTCAAATATTAGTCGATTTTAATATTTTGAAGATTTCTTGCGAAAACGGACAATTTCGGTAGGTTAACCCCTTTGCAAATCGACAATTTAGACATGAAAATTAAAATTTTTCAAAATGGTTAATATTTGACATGGATGTTTGAAATGTCTAAAATTTGAGATCTCACCTTGTTAAGCCATTCAAATAATAGCTAAATGAAGCTACAAAAACATTTTTCACCGTGTTAAAATAACACCGAGGAAATTTAATTTTTAACTTCGTGTGACCATTGTTTACAGGGGTTACCATGATGACACTTGATTTTTTAGCCATTTCCAACATGCATGTCAAATATTAGTCGATATTAAAATTTTGAAGTTTTCTTGCTAAAACGGTCAATTTCGGTAGGTTAACCCCTTTGGAAATCGTCAATTTTGAGATGAAAATTAAAAAATTTCAACTTGGCTAATATTTGACATGGATATTTGCAATGGCTAAAAATTGAGGTATCACAATTTCAACTTGGCTAATATTTGACATGGATGCTTGAAATGACTAAAAATTGAGGTATCACCTTGTTAAGCTATTCAAATAATAGCCAAATGAAGCTACAAAAACATTTTTCAACGTGCTAAAATAACACCGATGAAATTTAATTTTTAACTTCGTGTGGCCATTCTTTACAAAGGTTACCATGATGATACATGCATGTCAAATATTAGTCGATTTTAAAATTTTGAAGATTTCTTGCGAAAACGGTCAATTTCGGTAGGTTAACCCCTTTGGAAATCGACAATTTAGACATGAAAATTAAAAATTTTCAAAATGGTTAATATTTGACATGGATGTTTGAAATGACTAAAATTTGAGATCTCACCTCGTTAAGCCATTCAAATAATAGCCAAATGAAGCTACAAAAACATTTTTCAACGTGCTAAAATAACACCGAGGAAATTTAATTTTTAACTTCTTGTGGCCATTGTTTACAGAGGTTACCATGATGATACTTGATTTTTAGCCATTTTCAAAATGCATGTCAAATATTAGTCGATTTTAATATTTTGAAGATTTCTTGCGAAAACGGACAATTTCGGTAGGTTAACCCCTTTGCAAATCGACAATTTAGACATGAAAATTAAAAATTTTCAAAATGGTTAATATTTGACATGGATGTTTGAAATGTCTAAAATTTGAGATCTCACCTTGTTAAGCCATTCAAATAATAGCTAAATGAAGCTACAAAAACATTTTTCACCGTGTTAAAATAACACCGAGGAAATTTAATTTTTAACTTCGTGTGACCATTGTTTACAGGGGTTACCATGATGACACTTGATTTTTTAGCCATTTCCAACATGCATGTCAAATATTAGTCGATATTAAAATTTTGAAGTTTTCTTGCTAAAACGGTCAATTTCGGTAGGTTAACCCCTTTGGAAATCGTCAATTTTGAGATGAAAATTAAAAAATTTCAACTTGGCTAATATTTGACATGGATGTTTGCAATGGCTAAAAGTTGAGGTATCACAATTTCAACTTGGCTAATATTTGACATGGATGCTTGAAATGACTAAAAATTGAGGTATCACCTTGTTAAGCCCTTCAATTAATAGTCAAATGAAGTTACAAAAACCTTTTTCAACGTGCTAAAATAACACCGAAAAAAATTAATTTTTAACTTCGTGTGGCCATTGCTTACAGGGGTTACCATGATGACACTTGATTTTTTAGCCATTTCCAACATGCATGTCAAATATTAATCGATTTTAAAATTTGAAGTTTTCTTGCGAAAACGGTCAATTTCGGTAGTTTAACCGCTTTGGAAATCGACAATTTAGACATGAAAATTGAAAATTTTCAAAATGGCTAATTTTTGACATGGATGTTTGAAATGACTAAAAATTGAGATCTCACCTTGTTAACCCATTCAAATAATAGCCAAATGAAGCTACAAAAACATTTTTCAATGTGCTAAAATAACACCGAGGAAATTTAATTTTTAACTTCGTGTGGCGATTGTTTACAGAGGTTACCATGATGATACTTGATTTTTTAGACATTTCTAGCATGCATGTCAAATATTAGTCGATTTTAAAATTTTGAAGTTTTCTTGCGAAAACGGTCAATTTTGGTAGGTTAACCCCTTTGGAAATCGTCAATTTTGAGATGAGAATAAAAAATTTTCAACTTGGCTAATATTTGACATTGATGTTTGCAATGGCTAAAAATTGAGTTATTACCTTGTTAAGCCCTTCAATTAATAGCGAAATGAAGTTAGAAAAACCTTTTTCAACGTGCTAAAATAACACCGAGAAAATTTAACTTTTAACTTCGTGTGGCCATTGTTTACAGGGGTTACCATGATGACACTTGATTTTTTAGCCATTTTCAACATGCATGTCAAATATTAGTCGATATTAAAATTTTGAAGTTTTCTTGCTAAAACGGTCAATTTCGGTAGGTTAACCCCTTTGGAAATCGACAATTTAGACATGAAAATTAAAAATTTTCAAAATGGTTAATATTTGACATGGATGTTTGAAATGACTAAAAATTGAGATCTCACCTTGTTAAGCCCTTCAATTAATAGCCAAATGAAGTTACAAAAACCTTTTTCAACGTGTTAAAATAACACCGAGAAAATTGAATTTTTCACTTCGTGTGGCCATTGTATACGGGGGTTACCATGATGACACTTGATTTTAAAGCCATTTCCAACATGCATGTCAAATATTAGTCGATATTAAAATTTTGAAGTTTTCTTGCTAAAACGGTCAATTTCGGTAGGTTAACCCCTTTGGAAATCGTCAATTTTGAGATGAAAATTAAAAAAATTCAACTTGGCTAATATTTGACATGGATGTTTGAAATGGCTAAAAATTGAGGTATCACCTTGTTAAGCCCTTCAATTAATAAGGAAATGAAGTTACAAAAACCTTTTTCAACGTGCTAAAATAACACCGAGAAAAATTGAATTTTTCACCTCGTGTGGCCATTGTATACAGGGGTTACCGTGATGACACTTAATTTTTTAGCCATTTCCAACATGCATGTCAAATATTAGGCGATATTAAAATTTTGAAGTTTTCTTGCTAAAACGGTCAATTTCGGTAGGTTAACCCCTTTGGAAATCGACAATTTAGACATGAAAATTAAAAATTTTCAAAATGGTTAATATTTGACATGGATGTTTGAAATGACTAAAATTTGAGATCTCACCTTATTAAGCCATTCAAATAATAGCTAAATGAAGCTACAAAAACATTTTCCACCGTGTTAAAATAACACCGATGAAATTTAATTTTTAACTTCGTGTGACCATTGTTTACGGGGGTTACCATGATGACACTTGATTTTTTAGCCATTTCCAACATGCATGTCAAATATTAGTCGATATTAAAATTTTGAAGTTTTCTTGCTAAAACGGTCAATTTCGGTAGGTTAACCCCTTTGGAAATCGTCAATTTTGAGATGAAAATTAAAAAATTTCAACTTGGCTAATATTTGACATGGATGTTTTCAATGGCTAAAAATTGAGGTATCACCTTGTTAAGCCCTTCAATTAATAGTCAAATGAAGTTACAAAAACCTTTTTCAACGTGCTAAAATAACACCGAGAAAAATTAATTTTTAACTTCGTGTGGCAATTGCTTACAGGGGTTACATGATGACACTTGATTTTTAGCCATTTTCAACATGCATGTCAAATATTAGTCGATTTTAAAATTTTGAAGATTTCTTGCGAAAACGGTCAATTTCGGTAGGTTAACCCCTTTGGAAATCGTCAATTTTGAGATGAAAATTAAAAAATTTCAACTTGGCTAATATTTGACATGGATTTTTGCAATGGCTAAAAATTGAGGTATCACCGTGTTAAGCCCTTCAATTAATAGCGAAATAAAGTTACAAAAACCTTTTTCAACGTGCTAAACTAACACCGAGAAAATTTAATTTTTAACTTCGTGTGGCCATTGTTTAAAGGGGTTACCATGATGACACTTGATTTTTTAGCCATTTTCAACATGCATGTCAAATATTAGTCGATTTTAAAATTTTGAAGATTTCTTGCGAAAACGGTCAATTTCGGTAGGTTAACCCATTTGGAAATCGACAATTTAGACATGAAAATTGAAAATTTTCAAAATGGTTAATATTTGACATGGATGTTTGAAATGTCTAAAATTTGAGATCTCACCTTGTTAAGCTATTCAAATAATAGCCAAATGAAGCTACAAAAACATTTTTCAACGTGCTAAAATAACACCGATGAAATTTAATTTTTAACTTCGTGTGGCCATTCTTTACAAAGGTTACCATGATGATACATGCATGTCAAATATTAGTCGATTTTAAAATTTTGAAGATTTCTTGCGAAAACGGTCAATTTCGGTAGGTTAACCCCTTTGGAAATCGACAATTTAGACATGAAAATTAAAAATTTTCAAAATGGTTAATATTTGACATGGATGTTTGAAATGACTAAAATTTGAGATCTCACCTCGTTAAGCCATTCAAATAATAGCCAAATGAAGCTACAAAAACATTTTTCAACGTGCTAAAATAACACCGAGGAAATTTAATTTTTAACTTCTTGTGGCCATTGTTTATAGAGGTTACCATGATGATACTTGATTTTTAGCCATTTTCAAAATGCATGTCAAATATTAGTCGATTTTAAAATTTTGAAGATTTCTTGCGAAAACGGACAATTTCGGTAGGTTAACCCCTTTGCAAATCGACAATTTAGACATGAAAATTAAAAATTTTCAAAATGGTTAATATTTGACATGGATGTTTGAAATGTCTAAAATTTGAGATCTCACCTTGTTAAGCCATTCAAATAATAGCTAAATGAAGCTACAAAAACATTTTTCACCGTGTTAAAATAACACCGAGGAAATTTAATTTTTAACTTCGTGTGACCATTGTTTACAGGGGTTACCATGATGACACTTGATTTTTTAGCCATTTCCAACATGCATGTCAAATATTAGTCGATATTAAAATTTTGAAGTTTTCTTGCTAAAACGGTCAATTTCGGTAGGTTAACCCCTTTGGAAATCGTCAATTTTGAGATGAAAATTAAAAAATTTCAACTTGGCTAATATTTGACATGGATGTTTGCAATGGCTAAAAATTGAGGTATCACAATTTCAACTTGGCTAATATTTGACATGGATGCTTGAAATGACTAAAAATTGAGGTATCACCTTGTTAAGCCCTTGAATTAATAGTCAAATGAAGTTACAAAAACCTTTTTCAACGTGCTAAAATAACACCGAAAAAAATTAATTTTTAACTTCGTGTGGCCATTGCTTACAGGGGTTACCATGATGACACTTGATTTTTTAGCCATTTCCAACATGCATGTCAAATATTAATCGATTTTAAAATTTGAAGTTTTCTTGCGAAAACGGTCAATTTCGGTAGTTTAACCGCTTTGGAAATCGACAATTTAGACATGAAAATTGAAAATTTTCAAAATGGCTAATTTTTGACATGGATATTTGAAATGACTAAAAATTGAGATCTCACCTTGTTAACCCATTCAAATAATAGCCAAATGAAGCTACAAAAACATTTTTCAATGTGCTAAAATAACACCGAGGAAATTTAATTTTTAACTTCGTGTGGCGATTGTTTACGAGAGGTTACCATGATGATACTTGATTTTTTAGACATTTCTAGCATGCATGTCAAATATTAGTCGATTTTAAAATTTTGAAGTTTTCTTGCGAAAACGGTCAATTTTGGTAGGTTAACCCCTTTGGAAATCGTCAATTTTGAGATGAGAATAAAAAATTTTCAACTTGGCTAATATTTGACATTGATGTTTGCAATGGCTAAAAATTGAGTTATTACCTTGTTAAGCCCTTCAATTAATAGCGAAATGAAGTTAGAAAAACCTTTTTCAACGTGCTAAAATAACACCGAGAAAATTTAACTTTTAACTTCGTGTGGCCATTGTTTACAGGGGTTACCATGATGACACTTGATTTTTTAGCCATTTTCAACATGCATGTCAAATATTAGTCGATATTAAAATTTTGAAGTTTTTTCTTGCTAAAACGGTCAATTTCGGTACCCTTTGGAAATCGACAATTTAGACATGAAAATTAAAAATTTTCAAAATGGTTAATATTTGACATGGATGTTTGAAATGACTAAAAATTGAGATCTCACCTTGTTAAGCCCTTCAATTAATAGCCAAATGAAGTTACAAAAACCTTTTTCAACGTGTTAAAATAACACCGAGAAAATTGAATTTTTCACTTCGTGTGGCCATTGTATACAGGGGTTACCATGATGACACTTGATTTTAAAGCCATTTCCAACATGCATGTCAAATATTAGTCGATATTAAAATTTTGAAGTTTTCTTGCTAAAACGGTCAATTTCGGTAGGTTAACCCCTTTGGAAATCGTCAATTTTGAGATGAAAATTAAAAAAATTCAACTTGGCTAATATTTGACATGGATGTTTGAAATGGCTAAAAATTGAGGTATCACCTTGTTAACCCCTTCAATTAATAAGGAAATGAAGTTACAAAAACCTTTTTCAACGTGCTAAAATAACACCGAGAAAAATTGAATTTTTCACCTCGTGTGGCCATTGTATACAGGGGTTACCGTGATGACACTTAATTTTTTAGCCATTTCCAACATGCATGTCAAATATTAGTCGATATTAAAATTTTGAAGTTTTCTTGCTAAAACGGTCAATTTCGGTAGGTTAACCCCTTTGGAAATCGACAATTTAGACATGAAAATTAAAAATTTTCAAAATGGTTAATATTTGACATGGATGTTTGAAATGACTAAAATTTGAGATCTCACCTTATTAAGCCATTCAAATAATAGCTAAATGAAGCTACAAAAACATTTTCCACCGTGTTAAAATAACACCGATGAAATTTAATTTTTAACTTCGTGTGACCATTGTTTACAGGGGTTACCATGATGACACTTGATTTTTTAGCCATTTCCAACATGCATGTCAAATATTAGTCGATATTAAAATTTTGAAGTTTTCTTGCGAAAACGGTCAATTTCGGTAGGTTAACCCCTTTGGAAATCGTCAATTTTGAGATGAAAATTAAAAAATTTCAACTTGGCTAATATTTGACATGGATTTTTGCAATGGCTAAAAATTGAGGTATCACCGTGTTAAGCCCTTCAATTAATAGCGAAATAAAGTTACAAAAACCTTTTTCAACGTGCTAAAATAACACCGAGAAAATTTAATTTTTAACTTCGTGTGGCCATTGTTTACAGGGGTTACCATGATGATACTTGATTTTTTAGACATTTCTAGCATGCATGTCAAATTTTAGTCGATTTTAAAATTTTGAAGTTTTCTTGCGAAAACGGTCAATTTCGGTAGGTTAACCCATTTGGAAATCGACAATTTAGACATGAAAATTGAAAATTTTCAAAATGGTTAATATTTGACATGGATGTTTGAAATGTCTAAAATTTGAGAACTCACCTTGTTAAGCTATTCAAATAATAGCCAAATGAAGCTACAAAAACATTTTTCAACGTGCTAAAATAACACCGATGAAATTTAATTTTTAACTTCGTGTGGCCATTCTTTACAAAGGTTACCATGATGATACATGCATGTCAAATATTAGTCGATTTTAAAATTTTGAAGATTTCTTGCGAAAACGGTCAATTTCGGTAGGTTAACCCCTTTGGAAATCGTCAATTTTGAGATGAAAATTAAAAAATTTCAACTTGGCTAATATTTGACATGGATTTTTGCAATGGCTAAAAATTGAGGTATCACCGTGTTAAGCCCTTCAATTAATAGCGAAATAAAGTTACAAAAACCTTTTTCAACGTGCTAAACTAACACCGAGAAAATTTAATTTTTAACTTCGTGTGGCCATTGTTTAAAGGGGTTACCATGATGACACTTGATTTTTTAGCCATTTTCAACATGCATGTCAAATATTAGTCGATTTTAAAATTTTGAAGATTTCTTGCGAAAACGGTCAATTTCGGTAGGTTAACCCATTTGGAAATCGACAATTTAGACATGAAAATTGAAAATTTTCAAAATGGTTAATATTTGACATGGATGTTTGAAATGTCTAAAATTTGAGATCTCACCTTGTTAAGCTATTCAAATAATAGCCAAATGAAGCTACAAAAACATTTTTCAACGTGCTAAAATAACACCGATGAAATTTAATTTTTAACTTCGTGTGGCCATTCTTTACAAAGGTTACCATGATGATACATGCATGTCAAATATTAGTCGATTTTAAAATTTTGAAGATTTCTTGCGAAAACGGTCAATTTCGGTAGGTTAACCACTTTGGAAATCGACAATTTAGACATGAAAATTAAAAATTTTCAAAATGGTTAATATTTGACATGGATGTTTGAAATGACTAAAATTTGAGATCTCACCTCGTTAAGCCATTCAAATAATAGCCAAATGAAGCTACAAAAACATTTTTCAACGTGCTAAAATAACACCGAGGAAATTTAATTTTTAACTTCTTGTGGCCATTGTTTACAGAGGTTACCATGATGATACTTGATTTTTAGCCATTTTCAAAATGCATGTCAAATATTAGTCGATTTTAAAATTTTGAAGATTTCTTGCGAAAACGGACAATTTCGGTAGGTTAACCCCTTTGCAAATCGACAATTTAGACATGAAAATTAAAAATTTTCAAAATGGTTAATATTTGACATGGATGTTTGAAATGTCTAAAATTTGAGATCTCACCTTGTTAAGCCATTCAAATAATAGCTAAATGAAGCTACAAAAACATTTTTCACCGTGTTAAAATAACACCGAGGAAATTTAATTTTTAACTTCGTGTGACCATTGTTTATAGGGGTTACCATGATGACACTTGATTTTTTAGCCATTTCCAACATGCATGTCAAATATTAGTCGATATTAAAATTTTGAAGTTTTCTTGCTAAAACGGTCAATTTCGGTAGGTTAACCCCTTTGGAAATCGTCAATTTTGAGATGAAAATTAAAAAATTTCAACTTGGCTAATATTTGACATGGATGTTTGCAATGGCTAAAAATTGAGGTATCACAATTTCAACTTGGCTAATATTTGACATGGATGTTTAAAATGACTAAAAATTGAGGTATCACCTTGTTAAGCCCTTCAATTAATAGTCAAATGAAGTTACAAAAACCTTTTTCAACGTGCTAAAATAACACCGAAAAAAATTAATTTTTAACTTCGTGTGGCCATTGCTTACAGGGGTTACCATGATGACACTTGATTTTTTAGCCATTTCCAACATGCATGTCAAATATTAATCGATTTTAAAATTTGAAGTTTTCTTGCGAAAACGGTCAATTTCGGTAGTTTAACCGCTTTGGAAATCGACAATTTAGACATGAAAATTGAAAATTTTCAAAATGGCTAATTTTTGACATGGATGTTTGAAATGACTAAAAATTGAGATCTCACCTTGTTAAGCCATTCAAATAATAGCCAAATGAAGCTACAAAAACATTTTTCAATGTGCTAAAATAACACCGAGGAAATTTAATTTTTAACTTCGTGTGGCGATTGTTTACAGAGGTTACCATGATGATACTTGATTTTTTAGACATTTCTAGCATGCATGTCAAATATTAGTCGATTTTAAAATTTTGAAGTTTTCTTGCGAAAACGGTCAATTTCGGTAGGTTAACCCCTTTGGAAATCGTCAATTTTGAGATGAGAATAAAAAATTTTCAACTTGGCTAATATTTGACATTGATGTTCGCAATGGCTAAAAATTGAGTTATTACCTTGTTAAGCCCTTCAATTAATAGCGAAATGAAGTTATAAAAACCTTTTTCAACGTGCTAAAATAACACCGAGAAAATTTAACTTTTAACTTCGTGTGGCCATTGTTTATACAGGTTACCATGATGACACTTGATTTTTTAGCCATTTTCAACATGCATGTCAAATATTAGTCGATTTTAAAATTTTGAAGATTTCTTCCGAAAACGGTCAATTTCGGTAGGTTAACCCCTTTGGAAATCGACAATTTAGACATGAAAATTGAAAATTTTCAAAATGGTTAATATTTGACATGGATGTTTGAAATGACTAAAATTTGAGATCTCACCTTGTTAAGCCATTCAAATGATAGCCAAATGAAGCTACAAAAATATTTTTCTACGTGCTAAAATAACACAGAGAAAATTTAATTTTTAACTTCGTGTGGCCATTGTTTACAGGGGTTACCATGATGACACTTGATTTTTTAGCCATTTTCAACATGCATGTCAAATATTAGTCGATTTTAAAATTTTGAAGATTTCTTGCGAAAACGGTCAATTTCGGTAGGTTAACCCCTTTGGAAATCGACAATTTAGACATGAAAATTGAAAATTTTCAAAATGGTTAATATTTGACATGGATGTTTGAAATGACTAAAAATTGAGATCTCACCTTGTTAAGCCATTCAAATAATAGCCAAATGAAGCTACAAAAATATTTTTCAACGTGCTAAAATAACACAGAGAAAATTTAATTTTTAACTTCGTGTGGCCATTGTTTACAGGGGTTACCATGATGACACTTGATTTTTTAGCCATTTTCAACATGCATGTCAAATATTAGTCGATTTTAAAATTTTGAAGATTTCTTGCCAAAACGGTCAATTTCGGTAGGTTAACCCCTTTGGAAATCGACAATTTAGACATGAAAATTGAAAATTTTCAAAATGGTTAATATTTGACATGGATGTTTGAAATGACCTAAAATTGAGATCTCACCTTGTTAAGACATTCAAATAATAGCCAAATGAAGCTACAAAAACATTTTTCAACGTGCTAAAATAACACCGAGGAAATTTAATTTTTAACTTCGTGTGGCCATTGTTTACAGAGGTTACCATGATGATACTTGATTTTTTAGCCATTTCTAACCTGCATGTCAAATATTAGTCGATTTTAAAATTTTGAAGTTTTCTTGCGAAAACGGTCAATTTCGGTAGGTTAAGCCATTTTAGTGTAACTAGTAAATTTTTGTGGAATTTATTTTGAAATACCTACTCGATTCTACGGAATTGCTAACACTAGTCTCAATTCCACAGAATTCAAAATTTAGAATTGATATTTGGTATTTGAAATACCAAATTTTTATGTTTGGATGAGATATGTATTTGGTATTTGGATTTGACTGAAATGCAGGCTTTAATTTGGGCCAACTTTCTTTGTAATTTCAAAATTCATTAAAAAACGGACTGATTTCAGTCCAGTCCAAGTTTGGGCTTCATATCTAATCTCTTACAACCCGCTAGCTCCCTCTAAACAGCCACCGCTCTTTGTTCTTCACGTCTACCTAAAGAGGATCAAACTTTTCCTTACCCTGAACAGCCGCCGCTCTTTGTTCTTCACGTCTACCTAAAGAGGATCGAAGGAGCCATCGACACGATGGAGTTTCTTTAATCTTCACTGTCTACCTAAAGGGAATCGTTGATACCATCGCACCACTCTTTCTTCACTCTTCGACTACGACGACGGCTTTCCGATAGTAATCAAAAGATAAGTTCCATCTCTACCATCAAACCATTCTCTCTTCAGATCTCCGGTCAGACTAGATGTTGGTAGTTCTATTGTTTGTGCTTTCAATGAGTAGAAACTACGTGTCTTTGACAAAAGAACCATATTCAAAACGTTTTGAATATAGAATTAGACATCGATAAGAATGGTTAAAAAACTTACTTTCTCAGCCAATATGTATTGAGCAGTTACGTATCAAACCAAAAAGTTTTGAAAATTCATGTGACATCTTGCAAACTAAGGGTGGTCTAATGGCTTCAAAACATGTGACGATTCCAAAAATTATTTCATTGTTTCTTCATATTTTGTCACATTGTATCCAAAATAGGACGATGAAGGCTACCTTTATTTGTTCGGGGAAACAATTAGTAGACAGTTCCATAAGGTCTTGCGGGCAGTATTGGTTATAGGTAGTGATTATATCAAAGAGCACCTATGAGTTCTCGAAAGGTTCTCAGCTTTCGAGATGCTGAAAAGTGGAAGTGGTTTCAGGTATATTAATGTTTCTTATAACTAACTTAAGTACAAACGTCCTTGCTGTTTGTGACGCTAATTTGAAATTCACGTATGTTTTACCTGACTGGGAGGGATGTGATGCTTTATGAAGAAATAATGGTATAAAAGTTCCCAAAAATAGGTATTCAAACACTATTCTTAGATATATCTTAATTTTGTTAATCTAGTTGCTACTAATAGAGTTGGTGTTGCTTTAATTATAGATAATTATTATCTGGTGGACGCGGGTTATAGTAATTGTCCTTGTTTTCTAGCTCCATGTAGAAAGACCCGCTATCATTTGAATCTATGGAGGGGTAACACTCCCTAAAATTATAAAAAATTGTTCAATCTTAGGCATTGGTTAAACGAGCTTTTGGATCGTTAAAGAAAAGATGGGATATATTACGTGTTGCTGGATTTTATGATGTGAAGACACAAATCAGAATCATCAATGCTTGTTTTATCCTTCATAACTTTATTCTTGCGATGAATTATTGAATGAAGTTGATCATGAACTCAAGAAAGTCTCAAATGTTGATATTAATTCTGATGTTGATTCTGATGACTCCGAATGAAAAAACCATAACATCTATTAGCACAATACAAGAGTGGTCTTTAATGAGGGATAACATAGCTATGGACATGTGGCAGTCTTATGATGGAGGTTGAGAGGAAGTTGTGTTGGTTAAATCTCACAAGCATGCTTCATCCAAATATGTTGATTAATTTTTTAATTGATCTAAACTGATGAAATGTATTGAAAAAAAAATATAAAGTAATACAATGATAGGGAAGTTAACAGACTTAAATCGAAAAATTTAAATAATCTAGTTATATTATCCTACATATTTAGATGTTAATATAATATTATTTTTTATTAAAAAAATCAAACCATGATACTTCGCCACGCCTTAATTAAATAACCAAAACAAAAAGAAAGAAAAATGATGCACGAAACTATCAAGGGCCATGGCTCTCTTTTGGGTTGCAAACTTGCTCAGAACAAAAACAGGCACGGAACTGTTTCATTGTAGTCTTTAGATTCAGCAAATCTCATTCTCTCTGCACAACTTGTGATCTTCGCTCCTCACCCGACAGCTTCTCCTGCCGTCAGAAAGGATGAAGATAATGGTGGCCGTAAAACGAGTGATCGACTACGCCGTCAAAATCAGAGTCAAACCCGACAAGGTACAACTCCAACCTCCCTACTACCACCACCAATCTAGCAATAACGCCATCTGGAATCCCCAATTTGATGTCTTTTTTCTTTGTGCCTCTTTGGATTTAGAGTGGTGTAGAGACTCAAAACGTCAAGATGTCCATGAACCCATTCTGCGAGATAGCTCTTGAAGAGGCCCTTCGAATCAAAGAAGCCGGATTAGCTTCTGAAGTTGTCGCCGTCAGTATGGGCCCTAAACAGTCCGTCGATACTCTGAGGACGGGTCTCGCCATGGGTGCCGATCGAGGGATTCACGTCGAGACCACTGACCATTTGTTTCCTCTAGCTGTTGCTAAGCTTCTCAAGGCTCTTGTGGAGGTGGAGAAGCCTGGTCTGATTATTTTGGGGAAACAGGTTTGCTTTTGAATTTGAATTTGTTTTTTTTAATGTATATTGGGTTAGTTTTCAGCTTGGTGTTTTATTGTGCTTGGTTTGGTGTAGGCCATTGATGATGACTGTAATCAAACTGGCCAAATGGTGGCTGGCCTGCTTAATTGGCCTCAGGGGACATTTGCTTCCAAGGTTAGTTAAATGGACTCTGCTTTGCTCATTTGCATATTGTTTCATGCTTTATATAAGAATGAAGTTCGATTGTCCTGCATCTCATAGGTAAAGAATGGAAGAACTTTGATTGTGAAGGCTTTTCCTAATCACTTTCCTATACGGGTTCTTTATGCTGCTTGAATGGTTCAATGCGCTTTTAAGTTTGCTTTTAGCTGGTTCTGGTTGCTCTTGATTTGGACAGTGATCTCACGATACACACGGAAGTATGTATTAAGGTGATGCAGTTTCGACCTTGTAATTTTTTGCTTCGTGTATTGTGGAAGAGGCTACCTTCATGTTTTAGTAATGATCAAGGATCTTACTAGTTCCCATCTGCATTTTTGTGGTGTATATCTCAGAAGTAAGAAATGTTTGGATCAGATGGGAGATTCTTACGAACTTTGACTTGATCGAAGTTATATTCTGCTATTCTGCTATCGGGCTTACTTGTTCAGCATTTTCTGATTGGCACTTGGTACTATCTAGTAGGTCTTGCTTGACATGGAGAAACAGGAAGTAACCGTGGAACGAGAAGTGGATGGTGGTCTTGAGACTGTCTGTTTAAACTTACCTGCAGTGATCACGTAAGCACATGGCTGCACTGCTCCTCCATGTCTGTTTATGTGCTTATAAGTTGCTCATCTTCTGTTCACTGTCGATTTTGTGAAAGAGAAAGGATTAAGGTTTGTTGGCTCATGGCTGGAGGGATTGATTAGATTTTTCATAATGATGATGAGAGTAGCACAGCTAAGAGTAGTGGCATATTAGCTCAATTTTGACAGGGTTAAGGTCTAGTTCTGCTTTATCTGGCTTATACCTATCCCAGATTTAGTAGCTACACCTTCTCCATTTCAGCCAATTGGACGCTCAAAGCTTATATGTTATTTTTGCAGCACTGATCTAAGACTGAACCAACCAAGGTATGCCACGCTACCAAATATTATGAAAGCGAAATCAAAGCCGATCAAGAAATACACACCGGAGGAGCTGAATGTAGAAACGAAGTCAGATGTAGAGGTTGTTGAAGTCACGGAACCTCCAAAGAGAAAGGCAGGGGTGCTTGTTTCTTCGGTGGACGAGTTGATAGACAAGCTTAAAAATGAAGCTCATGTCATCTAATTTCCTACTTTCTGACATAGTTAGCCTTGAACCAATCAGTTTCCTGTTTCACATTGGAGGGTGATTTCATATGTAATCTCGGACAAAATGGCTCGCACCTGACAGCATCTCAGCTTCAGGTTGAATAAGACGAATATTGATGAGGATGTGTGCACTAATCTTTCACAGCTGAGTTCTTAAGATGAATTTGAGCTGTTCCATAGTCTATGTTCCTTGTCAGGATAAATGTGCTGCGCATATAATAGTTAAAAGACTATTCATTATCCCGTCATTTAGTAATCGTAGCTTAGACCTTAGATACTGACTGTAATATGGTATACATGCATTGGTACCTCCGATTTAATTCCCCCTGTGGATCTCTCATCTCGGCTACCCGAACATCACAGACCATTGACGTTGGAAGTTATGGCTATTTGAGATGCTCTCTTTGTGGCGCCTTTGAAATCCCGTTGATATTGATACCGACTCAGCTGAAGCTTCTTTGGACTGAATGTCGTATCCTGCTCGTCTTCCTGCCTTGGATCTACATCAACTATATATTATCATGGCGGTCATTATCGTCCTCTTTCGTTACACTATTGTATTCCAAACTGATTGATAATGCCAATTGCTATTTGATCCCTCTTAAACAAAACAAAAAAACTGTGAACCAATAATGTTGCTCGTCGGGTAATGCACAAATTGGTTTCACCACGTGTTTCCTTACAGAAATAATACCCATTTTCTTTCCCAAAGTCTGTTATTGTTCTCGGAGAACAGAGGTCAGGGGAGCTGTATCTCCGTCTCCGTCTCACCTCTTATCAGTTCACATGCGGGTGTTTGAAACCACTTTCTCACATCAAATTTCAAAATCCTCAAACCCCTGAAACAATCAATTAAGCCGCCCAGAAATCCATTCACGGCGGATGATCAAAGTTCAATGGATTCAATAGACGACCCCAATTGCTGGGACTTTCTCGACAATATCATTGACGAAACTGCGTCTCCGTCTTTGCTTTGGCCCAGCAGTAATAGGTGTACTTCTATTTGTTTCGTCTTATAACCGTTTTTTGCAGATCAGTTCAGCCTCCGCCCCTTTTCCATTCTTCTTTTATCAGGGATGATCTCGCGTCTCCTATTAACCAACTGTTCACTGCTTTTGGGGTTCCCACGTTTTGTTAAGAGAATTATCGAAACGGAGATTTGGAATTGAGATTTCAGTTAAAATTCGGCGCAAAGGCTAATTGATTCATTGTTGTGTGTTTGCAGTGGGAGCGTGGAAATTGATTTGTCATGCAGTGGTGTAGTTTCCCAACAGAAGGAACCTGCACGCAAGAGGTAAAATGCTGTATCAATTTCCAAGATTTTGACTCCTGCATTTGGTTATATCCATGATACTTTCAGAGGATCAGAACTTTTGCTTTGAGACCAACTGTTTCTAGCTTACATACTACCTTAGGCTTCAGGGGTTACTGCAATCTCTTTTCCGGTACAAAGGTTTATTATCATGGTAGATTATGTGGCTTATTTAGGGGACGTGGTGGTGAGTCATGTAGCAGGCCAGGAGCCAAAGCATGTCGTGAGAAGCTGAGGAGAGAGAAGTTGAATGACAGGTGCATACTCTATTTACAATTACATGCTGCTGGCATATGTCCATGTCTGTAACGAGCTTACACTTTTGAGCTCATTTTAATGTATTTGTATTCTACTGAGAGAGGTACTTACTACTGTTATTGCAGATTTCACGATCTAGCTGCTGTTTTAGACCCTGGGAGACCTGTTAAAGCTGACAAACCCGCCATACTTGATGATACTATTAGACTTCTGAACCAACTAAAATCTGAGACGCAGGAGCTCAAAGAAACAAATGAAAAACTTCAAGAGGAAATAAACTGTCTCAAGGTTTGCATTTCTCTCAAGCATACGCAGCACGTGATTTCGGATGTTGATTTGATTGACTTTCCTTTGACTTTTTGAACAGGCTGAAAAGAATGAACTCCGCGAGGAGAAACTTACCCTGAAGGCAGACAAGGAAAAGATTGAGCAGCAGGTGAAAGCTATGGCTGTTCCTCCTTCAGGGTTTATGCCAGCACACCCAGCAGCTACCTATCATGCTGGTGCAGCAAAGATGCCAATGTATCCAGGCTACAGTCTGATACCTATGTGGCAGTATTTACCTCCTACTGTGTATGACACATCTCGTGATCACGAGTTAAGGCCTCCAGCTGCTTAGTTCTTGCGACTTGCGGGTGCATCAGCTTAGAATCATCCAACAATTATTTTGCCCTCATTGATTCTAGGTCATTAACTTGTAAATACAGATTCCTCCACAGCTTCGTTGTGCTGTGTTTTGACATTTTTTTTCTGAGGTAGACAAATGTTCTGAGTAATGTTTTATAACATGAATCATTTTGAACTCGTTTGCTGCTCACTGTGTTTTGGGAACTTTTCGATTGATCTCACTATACAGACTCTCACTTGTTCTTTGCATTTGCTCTCAGCTCTGCACAGTTTCTGCTTCTGGTGTTTGGGATTCGAAATTTGAAAGAGGTATAGAATTAGAACTCCATGTTAGCTGAACTGAAACAATGACCTGAGCATATGATTCATGTTTCTCCATTTTGCTTTTATTCCAACCCCCAAATGAATTGAGTTTTTGGAACTGATTGAACTCGTGCATTACTGCATCTATTAGGAGAAAAGAATTTTTCTCTTTCACATTCAGCAACAGGTGGCACAATAGAAACGACGACGTTAGTATCAATCAAATACGTAGATGTATTTAGGAAGATGCTCTGTATTTCTGTTTGCTGCCAGCACTGACATTCTCCAGGTTGTGCACTTTGTCCTTTTCCTTCCCTTCAGTTTGTATAAGAACTAAAGGTGACGATGAATAAGAATTGAGCTGAATCAATTTCTTCAAAACCCTTGAAGCATTAATATGGTATCAGAGCGGTGTGCTTAAAATCATGGCGCTAATCATGAATGAATACCCAGTATTGGATCTGTATTATCTCCATGGCTCGGAGCAGCCTGGACAATCGCTCGTAACGGAGAAGCTAACCACGGTGAACTACACCGACTGGAGCAGGGCGATTCACAACCCACTGTGAGCTAAAAATAAGCTTGGCTTCATAGATGGATGGTAGTCTTCAAGAACCAGAAACGGCAGACCAGATGTTTTGGCCATGGATGCGCTGCAAAATCATGGTGCTCAGCTGGCTGCAGCATTCAGTGGAGCCAGGCATCAAGAAGACGATTATGGGCTTGAAGAACGCAGCTGATGCTTGGCAGAGTCTCAAATCCCGTTATGGTCAGGGAGATGTGGTTCGAGTTGCAGAAGTTCAGGAGGAGCTATCAAACATGAAGCAGGGGACTCAAAGCATTACGGAATATTACGGTACGATTATTACCCTTCGCGATGAATTAAAGAACTATCAGCCTCTCATGGATTGTGACTGTACTGCAACTAGCCATTTTGACTGCGCTGCGATGAAACAAGTTATTCGATATGAAGAGACCAATCAGGTGATTCATTTTCTGAGAGGATTGAACGAAAACTTCGCTGCACCAAGAGCTCAGGTCTTGTTTGGCGATGAATTGCCTTCAATTTATAAGGTTGTTCAACGGATGATGCAACATGAACGCCAATTGTATGGTACTCAAACTATAGGAGGTCATGAAAACTTGGCTATGGCTGCTCAAGGCAACTTTCAGAGCAACATGAATGGAGGATCTGACAAGCCAAGAATTTCTGCATCAATTGCAAAATGCATGGTCATACAGTTAAAAGGTGTTACTTTAAAAATGGTTTTCCTCCAGGGATGCAACCACGCAATCCTAACCTTGCTTATAGGCCAAGAAAAATGTAAGGAACAATTTTGATAGATTAGCCGAACTGTTAAAATTTTATATTGGTGCTAGAAAGTCGATATAATAGTTACGCTGGATTTTTTTATGTGCATAGTTTTTTTTCTGTAACGTAAATTCATTACCAACGTTCATTTTAATTTGCGATCTCAACGGTTCATAATTATTCGAATATTAAATCTCTATCTAATATTTTAATCGAGGGCTTCAAAAAATTCAATACAGAGGAGAGAGAGAGAAAGAGAAGCGCGGCTCTATGAACGATTGCTTATTAATCTTTTGGGAGGACAGTTATTTTACCATGTCTGCATATTCGTATTTCTGATGGATTGTTAATTTATTCGTTTTGTGTGTTACTGCAGCAACTATGACATATCCTAACCAGGGATTGCTTAGCCTACTCGAAAGTGAAGCCAGCTGGGAATCAAATCGAAACTCATCCATACTTTCAGCGTGAATCTCTGGTAAAGTTCTGTCTAAAGCACGGCATTTCAGTGACCGCTCACACCCCTTTTGGAGGCTCTCTGGCTAATACTGCATGGTTCGGCTCAGTATCCTGCTTGGACGATGATGTTCTCAAAGTAAGCGCTGGAGACCAACGAACTTCGAGAAGATTGTTCATTCTTTCATTGTTACGTCTTTTATTCAAACATATCGCCAAAAATTCTTCTTTACTACAGAATCTGGGTGAAAAGTACAAGAAGAGAGTTGCTCAAATCGCCCTGAGGTGCGGGATTCAAAGAGCCACGGTTGTCATACCGAAATCTTCAAAGGTCGAGAGGCTGAAAGAGAATTTCGAAGTTTTCGACTTCGAGCTGAGCAAAGAGGATATGGAGCTGATCAAAGGATGGACATGAAGTACAGAACCAACCAACTCGCCAAGTTCTGGGGAGTCGATCTCTATGCACAGATCAGGCTTATCGTCGCCTAGTATCAAAACTGTTTCCGGATAAAGTTAAGAAACTGTATTTATGTTAGATAGGTGGGTGAAATATTAAGAAATTGTATTTGAATATTAATTGATATATAGGAATTAAAGAGAGTGACTAGTTTACAAATTGAAAAAAATAGGGGATTAACGATAAAATGTTAGATAGAGATTTAATATTCGAATAATTGTGAACCATCGAGATCGCGAACATATGGATTTACGTTATGAAAAAAAAAACTAGGCACACCACAAATTTTGATATACCAGCTGTACAGAAGAATTATCTTATAAAAGAGTTAAATATAATCAAGGATATAACCATGTCATTTTTGTTAATAATGATTTATCAAGGAGTGTTGAAAGATCATTAAGGACAGACATTCATAGTCTCGGGTTAGGAGATTTGTCAAAGGGGTTGCGCACGAGCTTGTTCAGCACTCTCATAGTCTTGTGTCAACCATTATGAGCATGTCGCCTCTTGATTGGTGTGAAGTGTTTGTGACCGCCAATTGTTTTAATTTGAGTCATTAATAAAATCACTAGCCAGTTTGAAAAAAATAGTTAAAAATTCAGGTTGATATGAGATCAGAAATATTAAAGTGTTTATGACTTAGTGCAACCACCATAATCTACGAATGAGTAAAGTCACATAATTGTTCAGAAGAAAATTTTCACTACATCGCGCGGCCATCAAACCTAATACATATATAAAAGATCACAAACGAATTACAGAATCACAACCAACCATAGACCCAAAAAAAAAAAAAAAATTAAGCACAATCGACAGTTTAAAATTTCCAGATGCTCTGGGTTTAGCAAAATTCATGTGATCTTCAACGGGTCAGCATCCCTACCTAAACCTTAGATACAGCTGAAGTACTTATCTGTATATCAGTAGTTTCATTTCCCTCACTAACAGCTCCTGAAACAGTTTGCTGTTCAGATTTCTTACTAGGCTGGTGATCTGCTTCTTTCCCCCAGAGAAGTAAGTATAAGCCAATGATCACAATTACAGCTCCTATGATACTGCAAAAAGGTAAAAGACCAACAACATTGAACACTCAGGATATCTTGTTTTTTCTTTGTGTTGGCTTGTAATTAGTATAGACAGTGAGACATATTGTGAAGACCAAACCTTCCCAAGTAAAGCTTTTCTCCCATAATGAAGTAAGCAAGAACTGCCACTAAAATTGTGGAAAGAGGGTTGAAGGTGGTCACAAAGACTGGCCCTTTTTGCTCTGTGCACCACAGCTGAATGAACACCACCATTCCTGAGATCACCACTCCCTGAAAGAACCCAACACAAAAAACCTGTTCATCAATCCCATCTTAGAATTCTCTACCTGAATGAGATTTCGGGATCGTGAATTCTACTTACACCATAGATGGTAGACCAGAAATCTACATTGAAACCAATTGTCCAATCAGACTTTTTATGTTCTATAATAACTGTGAAGACAGCTGATTGTACTGCTCCCACAGCGCTCATCCAAGCTGTTAGTGATAATTGAGCAGGATATCTCTTCAATGTTAACGCCTGCAAATACGAAAGGCATTCAATTCATTGTTTTAGTTGGTACATGCATTCTGCAATGGTGAAAATTAAAGCTTGAGTTGGCTTGTTTAGAGACCTGCATAATGTACCATAAAGACCATGTTATGCAGCTTGCAACTGTAAGAATGGAACCTATCAGCCAGCTCCCATGGTTATTGGACATTGTCCCGTGCAACTGGATCAACGGAGGCCACAAATGCTTAATGATGGGACCTCTGTACAATGTCATAGTCATTACACCGGACAAAGAAATCAACGTCCCTAGAATTTTCGCCACCCCTCGGGGATTTCGGAGGTCAAGTGTCTCCAACCTGGAAAAATGAAAGATGGAAACTTTGACTTGATTTAGAAAAGACATGCCAAGCCCTATCTTGCTAGGACAAGGGAGAAACATACCTTAGTACAACTGCAATAACAAATGTCAAGGAAGCTATGGTATTCACCATTGAAGCAACAAAAGTTGGAGAAGTGTATGTCAAACTCACAAAGTACATGTTCAAAGTCAAACCCACCCTGCAATCAGCAGAAATTTTGAAAAATTAACCATCCAATTCTTGAGTTTATAATCCTCATTTATCTGATGAATGCATAAGAGTTATGAGCAGCCTTACCCTAAGAGAGCCAGAAGGAAGATCTCCATGAAAAGGGCAAATGTCATTTTGGGCCTTTGTTTTCTGCACGAAAAGCATATGAATCCTCAGCATGAAGAAGAAGACCCATCACAGAAAGAAACAGAAGGTGTATAACACAATAATTAGTGTACCTTTCAATGAAATAGGCAATAGGGAACATGACCACAGCTGACACGACGTGACGATAAGTTACGTAAACATTAGGATTCATGCCATGTTTGAAGGAAGCTTCAGTGATGAAGTAGAGAAAAGTATAGCAAAGCTGTGCCAGAACCATCAGCAAGTGTGGCCTGAACTTTCTGCAAGTGTCTCCAAACTTACACCCACCACCTTTCATCTTCACTTTGTTGCTTACTCTTTCTCTTCAATTTCTGATATCCACAAGTCTGGAGAAAAAATGGAACACACAAGGGAAATAAATGAACATCAATAAAATATGATGAGCTATACTTAACATGATTCCTCTTTTTTTTTAATAATCATATCTGTCCTTTTCCAAAAGATTTGTTTTAGAGAATTTATGCTTTCATCCTGAGTGCACCGTATAGTAACTATAGTTGCTTACGATGTCAGGCAACAACCCACTAGGTACCTAACTAATCAGATGACTACGGTACCTATTTGGTTCCAGGACAATTCCACTTTTGTTCTCTTTGTTGATACACATCATATCTACAAGTTATGCATAATACCAGAGAACAATCCTGTTGATGACTATAGTACTCTTGTCTCTGAATAAGAACATAAAATTTGGAGCTTTCTCGTCTATAACCACATAACTTAGAGGCGGGCACAAAAGGTTCGGAAAGCAACCGATATATATATATATAGCCATTAAAACTGATAGTAGGATAATTAGACGAAAAAGATAGCATAAAATTCCATACTTAGCCAGAGTTGAGTGAAGGTATTGAGCAACAATTAGCATCCAATTAGTGCTCTTGTTGCAGACTTGCAGCTTCCAGTAATCCTAATATGGATGGTGTGTAAGCAACTTGGTAAGGGAGAGGCATTAGAGAGAGTTAAAGCAGTTGATGTAAATAAGTAGGATGAAATATGGGGTTGTGGGTGCATGTTTTTTTATAGGCACCTTATCAAAACACTGCACTGCATGAGTGTTGCGCTTTCCTTAGGTGGCATTAAACAATACTGAGGGAAAAAGGAAACAGATTCCATTGTGTATGTTTGGATACTTGAAAGTCGTGGAAGAGCACTTCATGTGGCTCATATTCATTGCAGCAGCAGCAACTGTTCAAACATTTTTCGCCTAATTAACAGCTTCAGTAATTGTGGCATTGCAATGAACCTTATATATATATGGGGGCTTTGACGAATGTGATCTCAAAGCTTACTTTTCCTATTGGATATTGTCACACTCCACAAGCTAGCTTCAAGAAAGAAGAAGCAATTGTCTGAAACAGAAAGAAAGCTCTGCCGTTTGGCATTCTTAATGTCTCCCCTGTTCTGTTCTCATGTTCTGTTCTGGAAGTTAGTTTGTATGAGGTAATAGAACGACAGAATGAAATAGTTACGTAGTGGAATTGGAGTGTACAAAGGAGTGAAGGGCAAGACACGATGGGCCAACGTCAACAACGAACAAAATCAATGAAGTCCCGTCCAGTCTGCCCATTCTCCACTTTCTTATTCTACCCTCCAACTCCACGTTTTGTTAGTTGTTTGGGTTTCAAGTAGGATTAAGGTTGCGTTAGTGATGGATGGAACTGATGCTGCTCTCTACCGTCTCCACTGACAACAACAGGGATTCCCCTGTTGCAAACTCATACGACAGTTCGTCACTCTCCACCTGAAAATTTGACTTGTCCCTTTACAAAAATGATCGTGATTGGTAGGGGGGATCTGTTTGGAAAGTTTCTAAATCGTCCGATGGAATATGAATCAGAACCCAACAGAGGGAATAATAAAACTTTTATAAACCAATGGTTTCACAGCATAATATGCGGTTATGCGGAAATCATGCCCACTAATTAATTTGTGGCTGATTACTGCTTCTGGCATCAAGAATAATATTTTCTGTTTTGTTTCTTGTGGATGAATGCTTTCCTCTTAAATACTTCCAATAAAATTTACTTTTCTTGTCGAAAACTATTAAAACTCTCTATCAATACAAAAAAGAACTAGATCGGATTTTTTTATCGAGAAAGGTAGAACTATATAATACATGAATTAAATATTATGTCAACGTCCGTTCGTGAGGTTTCTTTGGATTGAAACAGAGGACCTCTGAATCACCATATAGGCAGATACAGAACCAACTTTACCACCAGAAAAATTTCGTATTGACTTGCATACGAAGTGTGTACACAGTTAATACATAATGTGATACACTTGTATGCAGTTCATATATGTATGGAATCAAACGGCTAGCGACGGAGTATACAAAATGCAATTTGTAACCGATTCATAAAAAGTCTATTACACTGTGTATGAAGTTTGGCGACTATGAAAGCGTAGCGACTAGATGTCGAAAAAAGGAAGAATGGTAAATATTCATAGTTACACCGTAAATATCAACCATTGAATTTAATGATCATTGATGTTAAATTATTGTAGTTTATTTTCTTTATCAAAAAAATTATTGTTGTCTGTTGTTTATTTGAAAGTTCAAAATGATGGGGAGAAAATTAAAAAAAAATTGATGTGAAAAGAAAGTTAATAATTCAACATTATTTGGGAAATTAATGTTCATACAAAAAACAGTAGTCCGAACTGAAATAAATAAGAATGGATTGGTGGAGGATAATTGTGTCAATTTTGAAATTGATCTTCAATTCCAAACATTTAGCATGAGGATCCAATTCCAATTTTCAATCCTATCACCTATTACAATGGAGTCCTGATTTTCAAGCCATTGCAATTTTGTCACAGGTTTATTAAAACTTTAAAAGTCTGGAAATGTTAGGCCTGTTAGTTTGAATTTTTGTACGCTTTGAGAATTTCATCAAATCCAAATTAAAGTAAATATTTTCCTGTATGGCTATGTACTTCTTGTCACTTGTGATCCCCCATGACATCTCCGTAAAAAGATAAAAAATTTCCCCCTGGGAAAGATTCTACCTTGGTTGGATATTTTCTTTCCTTTTCACAGAATGAATAGCCTGTACACTAACGCTGCTGCTGTGCCTAACCTTGAGCCATTAACCAAAGCATTATGATTGAAGATGTTGCGACTGTAACCCAGCTCAGAAACGCCAACCCAACTGCCATTTGGTACTTTTGACATTCCCCTACAAGACCGCAATGTCCCAAGTCATGAAAAAGAAGTACGGTGATGCCCGCAGAAGCAGAAGCCGCAGCAAGAGACAAAGTTGCTGTCACCTGTTGGCAATGTGTTAGCTGGTGTCAACGAAACCGCAGTAATCTATAAACGAGGAGCAGGCTTCCATGCAGTTTACAAATGATCAATATTTCATATAATAGAGACTTTTGTGAAGACTAACCCAGTCTCCCACTGCAAATAGGCTGACCAATAGAGAGTTGTGCAGAATTTTCCCTCTCAGCAAGGCATATGCATCTAATAGTGCAAGTCCAAAGCTCCAGATCACTTGCAAACCCATTGATGCGATTAAGTAGCTGCAGACACATTCAGCCATTCTTAGGGAGAAATGCCCTCTTATATCACGAATTTGGAATAGTAAACATCTAACCAGCTAAACATAGTTCAGTGTTTCAGTGATGAATGTTCTTTTCGTCACTATCAAATCAAAGAATTAAACCTAAATCCAGGTTACATATGTAAGTATGTAACTATCCATCCTTACCCTTTTTGCGAGATTAGCTTGAAATAAGCATAGAGTAAACTGATGCGTGCATCAAAGGTATGCATCACTTTTGTTCTCTACAATGTCATTCCAGTGTTTTAATATTTCAGCTTTATTAATCAGGTAATATCCTATAACTAAACGGAACTGTCCTCGGCCTCAATAGTAACATCAAAGAGGTTTCCCATTTCATTAATTACAAAGCAGAATTATAATGCAAGAAATCGTATTGGTTTTGACTGAAGAGACTATAGTAAGGATTGAAGGAGTTAACAGTCAAGTTTTAAAACTCTCTATTTATGAGGCAATGTACACACTTTGTATCTTCCACAAAGAGATAATGCAGATCTAATTCACAGAGCTTTGGAAGTTATACCAACTATAGGAAAATGCATTTATTGAGGACAAAATTTGACCGTTGCAGGCAACAAACAAATCCTGAAGAGCAGTAGCTTAGTGCAAGTTTATGACTTTGGGCATTCTCGATTAGTATGCTGGAATCAAGTTGTTCAAATCTGAATGTAAAATTCATTCCGATAAACCTAAATTGAGCTCCCAAAGACTGAACCCCCAAAATTGAAATTAGAAACAAGAAGGAGCGGCATACCAGAAAGCAGTGAAACTGAAGAAGTTGGAAGTTGTGGACATGGCAGTAATTGAGGCAGCAGCAAAAACACATTGAGATATCCGGAGGAAAAGGGCGGTGAGTGTCCCCGGAGTTCCAGCAAAATCCCTCATTCCTGGGTCCTGGCCTCCGAATCGAACAGAATATCAAATTGCTGATGGGGGATTCGACATAGTCATCGAAGGGAGAAGAAGGAGGAGAAGATGAATAGAACAAAAAGGTGGGGGAAAGGGGAATAGTATGAAGTTAGGTGAAGTGGTAGGGGAAGAGGCTGGCTGAAGATGTTGAGCACATTTCGAACAAGGAACGTTCTTCCAAAATTATTATTATTGATTGTGTGAGTACGCAATGTTCCGCTTTATGCATCCGAACCGATTTGGGTGGCGGGTAAATGCAGCCGTTTCGTGGTGGCGGGTTCGATGCCGCCAGCTGGAAATCATTAATCTGACTAGGAAAGGTTGTTTGCCGTTTCCTGCGTCTTTCCTCCTTCCATTGGTGAAAATAATATGTGATTTCGAATGATTGGTTTCCAATTGCAGATCATAGAAGAAACATTGATTTCATCGAGGGCCAGGCTAGTAAGAGGTTCGGAGATAGTTATGACATACTTATTATTTATTTTTTATTTTTGTTTGTGGGTAAATGTTAGTTATATAGCGAGTTGGAGATGGTTGCGAGTATGGTTATGGTAATGGTACGGTTCCTACATAACCCACAACCTAATTTTATCTATTTTTAACAGTTAACGATTATTATAATAACCTCAATATACCTAATCAATGTGATTAATAACTGTCAAATTTCAGTAATGTTACGGCTGATTAAACTGCCAGGATTGCCAAATCTAATTGGGTATGTGTTTGGATAGCTAATTATTAAATAATAAGTTTAAATTTTCGGGTTGCAGTAGTTAAAGCAGGTTGATTGCGGAATTATTTTGTTAGGAAAAACTAGGTGCAGTCCATGTCAACAGAACTGCACTCCACATTCATTGGCGCATCAAATTTCCCAGCAACACAAGTAAGCCATTCCACTACGCTTCATTTCTCTAAGCAAACTAGAAAATCATTTTACTTTACAATAACGCTTCCTCTAGTCGGCTATAGCCACTTTACTCATTACCATATAACATTACTTTCCAGTCATATAAATTGGAAGGCCAAAGATTTTCATTACAATTAAAGAATGTATTTCTAGCAAAGAAGACGATTGAATGATTCTATAAATTTAATTTGGATGAATGATCTGAAAAATCACTAAGGGTGTCCGTAGAGTCATAATTTAGGGCAATTTTGGCTCCGATTTATAAATTCATATATATATTTACTTATTTATTGTTGCCAACTGCCAAATGCTAGTATAATACATGCTTTGATTCACCTGCAATGTAGTTTACAAACTCATTACTAAGGCCATCTTTATTGCAAATTTTGTTTAACAATTTCTATTTGTATTCATATTGTTATATCAAACAATTTTAGCAATTAATGTAATGAACAATTCTAATAACCTCCATCTCTAAATTATTTAGTAATTTCTACTCATCGTTTATATCATCTTTAACAATATTTTTTCACCAATAATAATACATCATTCATAATATAAATCTTAATCATAAATATATTTTTCTGAAAATGTAATTTATTTTTTTATGTGGCATTGTTAATTTACTTTCTAAATTATAAAATTTGCTAATTTATTTTACTTATGTGATCCTTAATAATTGATAATTAGATATCACCTCACCCTTTATCTTATTTTAATAATTATTAAAATTTTGGGATGAAAATTTCTCAATATTCATACAATCTGGATACGAGTATAGTTTTTTGTTTGGTTATTAATCCTAGTGATTAGTGACGATATCCTTATGGCTCAAGAGCTACTTCAGTTTTATCCTATTGCTCATGTTATTCCTCTTTGTGCTAAAATTCGACGTCATGAAAGCCATTGACTCAATGGGTTTGATTTTCTTATTTTAACTTCTTTATGCCATGAATTTTCCCTAGTAAGTTTGTTGAGTACTGGATTGAAGTTTGCATGAAAACTGCTAGATTTAGTGTGGCTATCAATGGCAACTTCTGTGGAACTTTTCCTGCTAAGTAGGGGGTTCATCAAGGAAAACTGCAGGATTCATCCCCTTTCATCCACGATGTAAGCGTTACACATATGCTTTGCTCATTGGTTACCCGAAACCATTCCCATTCCGAACAAGCACTGTGGACTTTCTCAATTGCAACAGAACGTGAATGTTGATCTTCTTTGATGGCGCCCAAGTCTAGGTATCGTATGTAAAATTTGGCAGCATTTGAGACTGGATCTTCATTGATCACGGAGGAATCATGCTTGAATATCCGATCCGAGGGACCGCTGTAATTCCAACATCAACAAGACCTATAGGCCAGGTTTGGTATCGTCAAAAGCCTTTAGTTCAGAATACACGTTAAGCTCTAAGGTCACAAACACAATACATTGAACTGGGAAAACAAGGGGACTTTATGATAAAGTTATGATGAGTACGGATGTTACTGACAGACTCTTCTTTCTACACATACTAGGTTTTAGAAGTGCCGGATGCCGTTTAATCGTTAATTGATTTGTAGTATGTATTTGTTCACTCGTCAGTAATGTAGAAAATCTCAAACATTATATATTGAAAGTTTGAACCATATCCGATCCTATTTAATACGAGATAATTCCGGTTTCACATGATCTTATTTTAAGGATATGAGAAAACTCAAGAACTATTATGTACGAATACGAGTAGAATATGGATAACCACAAAATACCCCGTACTGAATAATAAAATACCATTCCCCTTTATATAGTTTTAATATTCATAGGGGTACTATAGTGATCGCTAGATATATACTATAGTTGTTATGTAACATTTAGGTTCCGACTTGAATTAAAGACTTGATCATCATTGGCCTACTTCAAGTACCATCAGCTGCCAGATGATGTCAATTTGAAATCTCTACCAGGCTCCTCCTTCAGACCCTGAAATGCTCCAGAGCGGAGACTCCGTTAAGCCCTTTTTCATAGTAATGTGCCACAAACTCATTCACGGTTACTCCCCTGTAAACTGGAGGATTTTCTTCCGACAAGAGCTCCTTAATTGGACCATAAATCCTCGAAGCATTCTCCGGAGGCAGCTGCTGTCTTAGAAAACAAGCCACCGAAATTCGGGGACCTATGGACTTCGCAACCACCCTGTGCTGGGAGCTCTTGAATATGTCATTCGATATTAACTGCACATTTCGTCATAAAATAAAATTACTTACCAACTGTTTTTTAAAGCTCCTGAAACAGAATCAGGTCAAGAAGCAGCTTTTAATGCTTACCTGCAAAAGGTCTCCAAGGTTGATCACAAGCGCAGAAGGATTGGGTTTGACATCAACCCAGTGCTCATCAGCGAGAACCTGAAGACCACCGATTTGGTCTTGTAGAAGCACTGTAAGAAATCCACTGTCGGAATGACTGCTAGTTCCCATTGTCAATTCCGGTTCAGGACAAGCCGGGTAGTAATGCCCCACAAAGAACAGCCCTTCCGAGCAACCAATCTCGTTAAGGTAACTGGGATCCAGTCCTAATGCTTCAGACAGCAATTCAAAAAGCTCGGTTGCCAATTTCATCACTTGGTTGGAGTAATCAACCATTACATCCCTTACATAACACATAAGTCATTAGTCATTGTTGACTGACTATTCGATCTATTGAGATGAATTACCCAGATTAACCTTGTTTACCTGCAAACTTGGGGGAGTTCTTCAGGGTTTGGAGGGCGGGGTGCCATGACACAGCTCATGGTATCCCTCCAATTAGCCGCCGGCGCCTTATAGAAATCGAAATTGCAGTTATACGTCACCGTTTTAGTGAAGTCCCTGGTGTAGAACGTTTTCTTGACTTGAGTATCCTGTTCGTGGAAATCCCTAACTCCATCAAGCATCTTATCCATGAGGGTTACGGGGATTCCATGATTGATCACCTGGAAGAATCCTCGGCTTCGGCAAGCTTCTCTTATCAGGCCGATTACTTGGCCGCGGAGATCCAGGTCTTGGTCGATACCTTTCAAGTCAATAGTCGGGATGGCGCCGGGCGGTACAGAGTCTTCCGTAGTTGTCTTGGCGACGGAAGCTGTGTTGGACTGAGAGTGAAGAAATATGGTCGGAATTTGTGAAACTTGAGCGTCAACGAGGCCTTTGACCCCTGCTTTTGTGTCGTCGAAGGCCTTGAGTGCGATGTTCCGATCAAAAGCGGCGGGTTCGGTTCCCATATTCGGCGCCGGCGAATTGAGAGAGAAGTAAGTATTAGTTTTGGACTTTGGGTTAGTAGTATGATGCAAATTCATCAGGATAAAGAAGATAAGATCTTCTTAAGAATCAAGATGACCGCCACACATGATAAAATTGAGACAAAACAACCGTGTCAATATGTCATGCATGACACAATTTAAAATGTAAAATTAAAAAAAGGTGCATAATAAGCCTAGTAAGAATAGATTCTAATCTCTTTATGCATTAATAACAGTAAATCCGTAACACACCTTCTACTATAAATTTTAATGTTTTGGAAACAACATAGGGATACAAGGACTCAGTTTGAAACCTAACACAGAAAGCTTGAGGAAACTCACTGGTTCAACAGTCCAACAAAGATCCACAAAGCCTAATGAGAAGTGAAGGAAGAAACCCTCAAAGCTCTTTGTCGAACCCCACCAGAAATAAAACCAACACCGCAATGCAAGTATATGGAACATTGTGTGTCAAGTCATATACACAACGGTTCACAGCTTAAAATACCCCAATTTAGAGCTGCCGTCAAGCCCAATGGAGTATACGTTGGAGATATAGTCTTTTATGGTCGTGGCCCTATACTTTGCCGGACTCTCCTCCGACACCAATTCTTTAATCGGCTCAATCATCCGCTCACTGCCTTCATGTAGATGATGCGGTCTGAAGAAGAATGGAACCGAAACTCTCGGCCCAACACTCTTCGACATCAATCGTACTCTATGGTACACGCTTTTGAACTTGTCGTTCGTAATAAGCTAAAACAAAAAAACAAAACCCTGAATCAGAAATGGCTTCAAGATACGATTAATATCACAAAAGATGGAATCTTTAATTTAAAACAACTCGCCTGGGACATGTCTCCTAAGTTGACTACTAAGGATCCAGGGATGGGTTGAATATCGACCCATTGGCCTTGGTGGAGAACCTGAAGTCCGCCCGTTTGGTCTTGGAGAAGCACTGTCAGAAACCCACTATCCGTGTGCTTGCTCAATCCAAGTGTCGATTCTGGCTCTGGGCATTCTGGGTAGTAATGACCTATCATATACAGTCCATCGCTGCATCCCATGTGTCTGAGGTGGTTTGGTTCTAATCCGAGAGCTTCCGACATCAACTCGAAAATGGTTAGCCCCAATTTCATCACTTCCTTTGAGTAGTTGATTACTACATCCCTGCAACATCAATTGCAGAACAATTTTATCAAGGTTTCAATGTTTAGGTTTACATAACTCTGATTGAGTAGTTGAGCATACCTGCAAATGGGAGGAAGCTCGTCAGGGTGTGCAGGGACAGGAGCCATAAGGCAGTACAGAGAGTCCCTCCAATTAGCTGATGAAGTTTGGTAAAAATCGAAGTTGGTGTTGAACATGACCTTTCTAGTCTCGTCCCTGGTGTACAAGTCTTTCTTGGCATCACTGTCCTGCTCGTGAAACTTTCTAATTCCATCGAGTGCGCTCTCCAGAAGTGAATCTGGGATTCCGTGGTTGATTACCTGAAAGAACCCCCATTCTGAACAAGCGTCGCGAACTTTCTCGATTGCAGCTGAACGTGAAGCCGGAAGGCCTCCCATGTCTATGACTGGTATGAGTTTTGTTGCATCGGTGACTGGTTGTTCGTTGATTACGGATGGATCGTGCTTGAATATACGAGGGAGCTGTGTGATCCCAGCATCGACTAGGCCTTTCACGCCGGATTTGGTGTCGTCAAAAGCCTTCAGTTCGCTCTTCCTCTCAGAATCTGCTCCGGTTCCGGCTGAAATGGTATTAACCATCTTGCTCTGTATACTGTACGAAGCTGAAGGTCAAATTGGATCAGTGTAAACTCAAATGATTGGATATGAAAAACAGACGTGTTATGCTTGTTTTGGCAGACAACTATGCAGTTCATGACTCACGTGATTTCCCGACAATTTGTTCACTAGCTCAACTGATTGCGTGGGATTTCAATACACGACAAGCTCCTAGCTAGGTGACAAACGCCAATGCATTGGACTGAGTAATTATCCACCCAAGAAGAAAGTGACTTTATCAATGAAGTGATTAGAACGAGTATTGGATGCTACTGGAAAAAAGATTGTATCAAGATTTAGACACGTTAAAATGAATTTACTGACAGAAGATACCAAAAGATATTTCAGACACCAATTTAAACAGTATGGGTTTTTTCAACGCCGATATTGATTAGAGAGAGGTAAATTCGACAGATTTTAATAATTGAATCAAGTCATTTTTGATCATTTATTAATTGAAAATATTAAATAAATTAATTTGAATGGGTAGTTTCGAAATAAAAATAAATAAATAAAATTCACATGAGTGGGAAGCCAATTTTTGGGGGGAAATAAATTTTTCTCTCTTTTATCATACGTTCTTTTTTATATATTTAACTTTTACATCATTGTTATGTTCATCATACGAGCATGTTAAGTCGTTAATACGACCATTTTACAGGCTCGTTATGTCCTTATGAGTAGTTGAATTCATCATCGTTATGTCATGTTTACCACTCTTTTATGTCGGTGCTATATGCACTTTACGAGTATGTTATGCGTTTTTATTATGTCCTTTTCATAGGTTCATTATATCGAGTTTATAAGTAAATTGTTATATCCACGTTACGTCATTATTAAATCATTATTAAATCATTGTTATATCCACTTTACGAGTAATTATGTTAATATTATATTCACATTCCTTTTATTGTTTTGCCCCATTGTTACAATTGTGATATCGGGTTCATAATTTAATTACATCACTGTTATAACTACTTTATAAGTATTATGTCATTATTATGTCAATTTTAAGGAGCAATAAGATTGGGAAGAGAAAAGAGAAAGAAAGAAAATTAAAAAAAAAAGTAAATTTTTTAAAATTCTTTTTATACTTCTATTAAAATTCCAACCGATAAATTAAAATCGACAAAAATAATTTGAGGTTATTGGATGAGCTCTCGAAATCTCCTACAAACCAGATTATAGATAAATATTGTCCCTTATAAAAATAGTAGCCTAATTAATTAGGATATTGTAAGTGGTGACGTAATAAAAAAATAAACGCAACATATTATTACGTAACAGAGTCTGACAATACCAGATGCACAATATATGACACCAGATGATTAACACAACAACAAAGATACATATGAAACTCTTAGTGAAAGTCAAAACCACCTCTTTATTTAATTTATTGTGCTTAATAATATTATCGAAAGATTTAATTTAGAGCTTGAAATGGAGGAGAGGAGATTTTCCATCGAGGCCTTTATTAGTAACATAGGTAACATATTCAGAGACGGTAGTAGCTCGGTATTTGGGAGGATTGTCTTCGGATAAGAGTTCCTTAATGGGTTCATACTTTGTAGGATTTGGTAGCATACCAGTACTGAAAAAGCACGCCACGGATATCCTAGGTCCAGTGGTGGGATTTGCGAGAACCCGATGCTCGACACTTAGGAGTTTGTCATTGGACATCAACTGCAAAAGATCTCCGACGTTGATGACTAGAGATCCAGGCAATGGAGGGACATCAACCCACTGATCTTGATGAAGAACTTGAAGGCCACCAACATGATCTTGTAAGAGAATGGTCATGAAGTCAGTGTCGGCATGCTTGCTTGCTCCCAAAGTAAGGTCTGGTTGAGGACAAGGTGGGTAGTAATGACACACAAAGTTGTGTCCCATCAAGCACTCTTTGTTTCTCAAGTAATTTGGTTCAAGGCCTAAAGCCTCCGACAAAAGCTCAAAGATCAAGTAACCCATGTTCAACATTTCTTTGGAATATTCAATCAGGATCTCCCTGCAGAATATATAGATTAAGAGGATATATATGCATGATTAGTACATATAATTAGTAATATTTCCAAAAACAACATGACACAAGATCCAAAAAGTCAATTACCTATTGGCAGCAGGCAACTCTTCAGGTTTGGGAGGATCAGGAGCCATATAGAAGACAGTGGTGTCTCTCCAGTTGGTGACCTGACCAGTGTACAAGTCAAAGTTACTGTTGTAAACAATCTTCCTAGTATAGTCACGTGTGAAGAATTCTTTCTTCTCTTCAAGATCTTGCTCGTAGAATCTCTTGACACCTGATTTCATCTCTTCCAAGACGTTGATAGGGACACCATGGTTGAGAACTTCGAAAAATCCCCAAGTTGCGGAAGCATCCCTGACTTTCTCAACGATCTCCTTGCGCTTGACCGGATCGGTGGCCACACCTTCGAGGTCAATGATTGGGAAAGTGAAGTTGTTCTTCTTGTCGGATGACGATGATCTGTTGTCGAGGAGATGAGGTGGTGTGTGGAAGAGTGATGGGATTTCTTTCACTCCCGCGTCAACCAGCCCTTTCACTCCGGCCTTGGTCGCATCAAACGCCTTCAGCTGTGCGAGCCGGTCGGTCTCTGAGTTCAGCAACATGCTGGACGCCATTGATCTCTGTTTAGTGTTTAATTGGTTTACTATGAGAAGCTTTATAAACTTGGGATGTTCTGTTTTTATTTTGTGATGTGAAAGAGTGAAGCGAGGTGGTGGGTTATTTATAGTTGGCCCATGCATCCATGTACGTAACTCCACTCCAGATTAAATATGTTAAAAAGTCGGTCAAGCCTCCATGTTATACGATGTATTGGTTTTCGTTATATTCAGTATTCAAATGATTTTTTTTATGGTTGCGTTTCTTTTCAGCTTACCACTCGGTCCATTCTGCACACCTGAGACACTGTGTCATCAATCAGTGCATACTTTGACTGTTTTTCTTCCACATTGTGTGTATCAAATCGCAGCAAACTTTCAGATTTCTAACGATCTGAATTTGATCTCACTATTACATTTAAATTTTTATTAATAATGTATAAGATTGAATTAATTCGGACCCCTGTTATCACAATATTGACAATATTAATCTAAACTGTCTATTTAATTAATTAATTATAATTTATGTTCAATGGTCTAAATTATTTGGAATTTTAGATCATTTTTAAAATTGTTATTTTACTACTCAAATTAAGTAATAAAAATATTACAGTTAATTTTATATCCCACTTTTTCAAGTCTCTTTCTATTTGAAACTTTCAGATAAAAAGTGTAGTTTAATTCGGTACCACAACATCAAAATATATACATATAAGTTCATAATACATAAAAAGTTAGTACCTCGAACTCCAATCACTCTTAGGTACCGCATCAAGAGAAAATAGTAGTATTTATTTGTACCTGTAATTATAACTGATATCTATATCAATGAAAGTCGGTACCTCCAACGAATCTAAGGTAATAAATCACAACCACGCTCAAAAAACAGCACCAAGAGAAATTAATTACAAAACAAAACAATTTGTACCTGCAATTACTAACAAATATCGAGCATGAATAAAGTAAGTATCTATGTCGGATCCAATATACTAAATCATGGTTTTGCTGGGGTTGGGTTGCGGTGGTGGTAATGGTCGGAGACGAGGAGGCGGTGGTGGGAGTCGGAGATAGGAGAAGAAGAAATGGTGGTGGTTGGCAGTCAAAGATCCCGAGAAGAAGAGGTGGGGTCGATAGATCTGGTGGTAGTGGTCGAAGACGAGGAGGTGGTGGTGGGAATTGGAAATCGGAGGTGGTGGGTTATTTATAGTTGGCCCATGCATCCATGTACGGCAGATTAATTATGTTTAATTCACTCTTACACACAAGTTGGTCAGGCCTCCATATTACACGATGCGTTGTTTTTCCATAAAGATTCAGTATTCTAATGAATTTTGGTAGTTGCGGTTCTTTCCTGCTTACCAATCGGTCCATTTTGCACAACAAACCTCATCTGTGACCTGATGTTAACGTAGTAACTAATTAAACCCTCTGCATAAAATATGTTATAAGAGAGACTGAAAAGAGTCTCAGTTTATGGTGTTGAAAAAATTTGTGCCGATCCAAATGTGCTCAAGTCAATAATTTGATTTAATTGATAATTCTTTAGTGTTTATATTAAGCTTTATGCAGATAATCCATCATCGCCGGCGCCCGACTGAAAATTATATTGATTTTAAAGCTGCAAGCTGTACGTACAGCAAGTTTTCCACAGTACTTTTTCCAGAGCTGTTAGTGGTAATTAAAATTCCACAGCAATTTTTCTAACACAAAGACTCAGACTATTCAAATTATGTTGGTACTGTAACAGAGACACAGGCGACAGAGGCTCGCAGTGGCAACTTAGTAATGTTATTAATAAAACTTGATTACTTGAAAATTATTGCTCATCCCTGCTCCGAAGTGGAAATAAACACATCTATTTAAGCGAAAATGCAGTTTTGATTTCACCATATAAGCTGCTGTTGTTCTTATTCAATTGTTTTTGCTTTTAAAGAGGAGTGACTCATAACTCCTTATCAGCCAACTACATTTAATGATATTAAAAATCAAACTTTAGTGGGATTAGTATTTTACTACTTATCAAATAAAAACTAATTTCAATAAAAGACACAAATCCGGCTTCTGTTATAAATTATTTTAATTTCTGAATTTGTTTTTTTAATAAAAATACTTGTTTACATTATAAAGTTATGAACGAGTTTTGGTAAATATATATAAACGTGAAAATTTTAATATATTCATATAGATTAAGAAAATTAAGTAAAAATTTGATGAGTCATTAAATTATAGAAACTTAATTTGAATTGGACAGGTCCATCAAACATTAGTTTATATAACATGTTCATTCATTCAAAAAAAATTCAACAGGCCAATGGATACTATATTTTTGTACATTAATCGAGTTACGAGTTATTAAATCTTGACCGATTTAGGAAACTAAACAGCGTTGAGTCGGTTTGAATTGGACTAATTCTTAAACCCGAGCATAGTTAACATAGTGTGATCCTTCTTTCAACATTCTTTCGACGAGCCAATTGAGGTTATATTTTTGTAAGTTAATCGGGTTACGATCATTATCTCTTGACCAACGTCATACACTGATGAGGTTGAATCAGTTTGAATTAGACATATCCATCAAATATAACCTCATATAACATGATCTTTCATTCAAGAGTCTTTTAACATGTCAATTGATGTTACATTTTACGTAAGTTAATCAGGTTATTAGTCATTATTATTGACCAATTAAAAAAATTAAACTAATCAGGTTGAGTCAATTTGAATTGGACAAATTAAAATCCGACATAGTGATTGAAAAGCAACCATTTGAGGACAAAGAATGTGAGCATTGCCGCGGCTCCAAACACATTTCCGAGTACATAAAGTTAAAGATGGCGAGGGGCAATACGCGGAGGATAGCCGTAGCCCTCGCGTTGTTGCGATACGAAGCACATTTGCTTAGTATTCATACATATTGAAGGCAAAAATATAAAGACTAAGAAATTATATTCTAATTTAAAGTCAGGGAAAAAATTAGCAATTCATTAAATCAGTTCTTCGTTCACCCATTTTAATTGTCATAATTTAATTTATTTCATCCAATAATAAACTAAAAACTTACCATATAATTTACAAAACATGAGAAAATATAATACTCTAAATTTTTATATTGTGTAAACCCAATAGAATTTTAATATTAGTTTATAAATCTAAACATGATATAAAATATCAATGATAGTTTTAACTATTGTTATGGTTACTTATCCTGATTCGAATTGGCCAAAAATTGTAAAATTAAGATGGTATTAGGGTGATTATGATCCATATAAAAATCACAACTACAATCAATAACTATAGTTTACGTGAACCTTACTTTGTAACAAAGTTAATATAAAGTAATTTTTAATAATGAGGTAATTAGAAAAATTGTTGGTCGTTTAATTTATATGGTTTTCTAGTGTAAAATAATTAAATAAATATAGACACATAATTATATTTCTTTTAATAGCTGCGCTTAGGCTTGGAAACGATTCGTTTCACATTCAGATAGTTGATACTCGTTTCACACATGTTGTAGTTTCGTGTTTGGTAATATCAACCTAAACATCATTTTTTTGTAGTAGCTGCCTGCCATATCGTAACCATACCCGTCAAATTTTTGGATAAATATGCCCGTCATTTTCAGTTATAACCGTAATAAAAAAATTAAACTTTGAAATTTAAAGAGAAAACCAAGATACTAAATTATTTTTCAAACACTTCAACTTTGTAAAATACTAATAGATCTATGATCAAATTATAAACCGGTATCATTTGATTATATCATACACAATAATTCATAAAACTAAAATAATTAAAGGTAAACAATAAGATTTGTAATATAATTAAATTTTTAATGCGTAGTGTATCTGCGAGTAATGTTTACCGGTTTGGTTATGCTCTGCATAACTTTCAATATTAATAACAAAAATAAATTAAACATATCAAAATTGATGTCGTTGGATTCAAAAAATTATAATAAACAGCATTTGTGAAGATATCAATATATATTAGGTTATACATAAAAATTTATCTAAGAAAAATAAATTTAAAGGGGAAAAATATGACAAAGTTATGAGAGAAGAAATATGATTGGTGGAATGGAAACAAAAATGGGCCAATCAAATTTGATGAAAGTGTCACATGTCAAATAGTTTTAACTATATATATATATTACTTTAGAAGCGGATTTTACACCGCATTTCAAATATCCACTGGATTGCTCTAATTAATTGTTTATTTCTCTAGGGTCTTTCTGATACTATTACTCAACTTTAATTTACTAACTAGACCAAGTAACAATTTGGATTTGGTTGTTAAGTATCAATGTAACAATATATCAACTAAAACTAAATGAAAAGAATGTAAAATGCAAGAAATCGAGTTTCAAATATGAGATTGAAGGTTGTTTAGACTCGAATCCACAATAGTTAGAAATGTATGAATGAATTTTATGCAATCTCAATTAAACAGGTAATAATGGCTTGACAGTTTCCTGAGATAACATTAGACTGCTCCAACGAATCTAAGGATCAATTCTACTTGACTTAAGAATCATCTCTCGAGCTAATCTGCACCCAATCAGAACGCACTATAGGTGTTCGATGAAATGCCACAACGATAACGATGCAAAAAGCCTAGATTAAACGCTCGTCTCTCGAGCTAACGAGTAACCTAGAGTTCTTCCTAAATTACCTATCGATCTACGTTCCTCTTAGAACAATAAATCAATGCTAGAGATTCAATCAAGATGATCAAACAAGAATGAATCGAAATTAGGTTTTAGCAAGAACACACCATTATCCTAAATAACATCGATAACATAATCAAATGGTTAGAAACAAGAAAGCAAGAAGAAAGGAAAATAACCCGAGAAGAGACATCTTGTGTCGAGGAATCTCCATCTTATCGCCAATCTGTGATCTGTCTCCAATCATTGATGAACTCTTGCTTCGATCGATCTATGAAATTCTCGCTCTTTCTAAAAGCTCAAAAATATGTCTGGTATAAAGTATATCTCGTCCAACTTCTTGGCCAAGTTGGAGAATGAAAAAACCCAAAAATCTCCTATGGACAAATAACACGGGGTAACCATCCGGTGATAATCTCACATATAAACACTTGATGAGAATGAAGTCTAACAAATAAATGAGAAACATCACTAAAATAACATAAACTATCTTAATACTTAGAACATTTTCATCCCAATTTTTAACAATTACTAAAATGAGCTGGAGAGATTAGAGACAAGACATTTACTTTATAATTGTTAGAGAAATTGACATGCTTGCTAATTTATCAAGTTAATTAAAAAATTTATATAGGCAAATTGCTAAGTTTTCCATAAAAGTGTGTTCATTCTTAGATTAGATATCAAGATTCGAAGGTTGAAATAGAAAGAGACAAATACATAAAATTAGGTTTTTTCTTTTATGTAACAACTAATCCAACATAATAAAACCCTAGCCACCACCCTCAGGATCACCTCAACTGCCAACCACCACCTCTTTTTTCTTCTCTGACTCTCACCACCACATCCTCGTCATCAACCAGTATCACCGCCACCTGACCCCGCCAGATCCACTAACCCAACTTCTTCTTCTCCGATCTCCAACTACCAACCACCACCTCTTCTTCTTCTCCGATTTCCAATTCCCACCACCACCTCCTCGTCTTCGACCACTACCACCAGATCTATCGACCCCACCTCTTCTTCTCGGGATCTTTGACTGCCAACCACCACCATTTCTTCTTCTCCTATCTCCGACTCCCACCACCGCCTCCTCGTCTCCGACCATTACCACCACCGCAACCCAACCCCAGCAAAACCATGATTTAGTATATTGGATCCGACATAGATACTTACTTTATTCATGCTCGATATTTGTTAGTAATTGCAGGTACAAATTGTTTTGTTTTGTAATTAATTTCTCTTGGTGCCGTTTTTTGAGCGTGGTTGTGATTTATTACCTTAGATTCGTTGGAGGTACCGACTTTCATTGATATAGATATCGTTATAATTACGGAGTACAAATAAATACTACTATTTTCTCTTGATGCGGTACCTAAGAGTGATTGGAGTTCGAGGTACTAACTTTTTATGTATTATGAACTTATATGTATATATTTTGATGTTGTGGTACCGAATTAAACTACACTTTTTATCCGAAAGTTTCAAATAGAAAGAGACTTGAAAAAGTGGGATATAAAATTAACTGTAATATTTTTATTACTTAATTTGAGTAGTAAAATAACAATTTTAAAAATGATCTAAAATTCCAAATAATTTAGACCATTGAACATAAATTATAATTAATTAATTAAATAGACAGTTTAGATTAATATTGTCAATATTGTGATAACAGGGGTCCGAATTAATTCAATCTTATACATTATTAATAAAAATTTAAATGTAATAGTGAGATCAAATTCAGATCGTTAGAAATCTGAAAGTTTGCTGCGATTTGATACACACAATGTGGAAGAAAAACAGTCAAAGTATGCACTGATTGATGACACAGTGTCTCAGGTGTGCAGAATGGACCGAGTGGTAAGCTGAAAAGAAACGCAACCATAAAAAAAATCATTTGAATACTGAATATAACGAAAACCAATACATCGTATAACATGGAGGCTTGACCGACTTTTTAACATATTTAATCTGGAGTGGAGTTACGTACATGGATGCATGGGCCAACTATAAATAACCCACCACCTCGCTTCACTCTTTCACATCACAAAATAAAAACAGAACATCCCAAGTTTATAAAGCTTCTCATAGTAAACCAATTAAACACTAAACAGAGATCAATGGCGTCCAGCATGTTGCTGAACTCAGAGACCGACCGGCTCGCACAGCTGAAGGCGTTTGATGCGACCAAGGCCGGAGTGAAAGGGCTGGTTGACGCGGGAGTGAAAGAAATCCCATCACTCTTCCACACACCACCTCATCTCCTCGACAACAGATCATCGTCATCCGACAAGAAGAACAACTTCACTTTCCCAATCATTGACCTCGAAGGTGTGGCCACCGATCCGGTCAAGCGCAAGGAGATCGTTGAGAAAGTCAGGGATGCTTCCGCAACTTGGGGATTTTTCGAAGTTCTCAACCATGGTGTCCCTATCAACGTCTTGGAAGAGATGAAATCAGGTGTCAAGAGATTCTACGAGCAAGATCTTGAAGAGAAGAAAGAATTCTTCACACGTGACTATACTAGGAAGATTGTTTACAACAGTAACTTTGACTTGTACACTGGTCAGGTCACCAACTGGAGAGACACCACTGTCTTCTATATGGCTCCTGATCCTCCCAAACCTGAAGAGTTGCCTGCTGCCAATAGGTAATTGACTTTTTGGATCTTGTGTCATGTTGTTTTTGGAAATATTACTAATTATATGTACTAATCATGCATATATATCCTCTTAATCTATATATTCTGCAGGGAGATCCTGATTGAATATTCCAAAGAAATGTTGAACATGGGTTACTTGATCTTTGAGCTTTTGTCGGAGGCTTTAGGCCTTGAACCAAATTACTTGAGAAACAAAGAGTGCTTGATGGGACACAACTTTGTGTGTCATTACTACCCACCTTGTCCTCAACCAGACCTTACTTTGGGAGCAAGCAAGCATGCCGACACTGACTTCATGACCATTCTCTTACAAGATCATGTCGGTGGTCTTCAAGTTCTTCATCAAGATCAGTGGGTTGATGTCCCTCCATTGCCTGGATCTTTGGTCATCAACGTCGGAGATCTGTTGCAGTTGATGTCCAATGACAAACTCCTAAGTGTCGAGCATCGGGTTCTCGCAAATCCCACCACCGGACCTAGGATATCCGTGGCGTGCTTTTTCAGTACCGGTATGCTACCAAATCCTACAAAGTATGAACCCATTAAGGAACTCTTATCCGAAGACAATCCTGCCAAGTACCGGGCTACTACCGTCTCTGAATATGTCACCTATGTTACTAATAAGGGCCTCGACGGAAAATCTCCTCTCCTCCATTTCAAACTCTAAATTAAATCTTTTGATAATATCAATAATCACAATAAATTAAATAAAGAGGTGGATTTGACTTTCAGTAGGATCAAGTTGACATGTATCTTTGCTATGTTATCTTAATGTGATACTCTATTATGCAATGTGTAATAATAATATACCTACTTTTATTTTATTCCTGACCAGGTCAGTCCATACACCACATCACACCTATTGTTTTTCAATGATATAGTGATTATATGAAATTGATTGGAAAAGAAAAAGTTTAGTCTTTTTCCCACTTTTAATAAAGACCAAGTAGTGTAAGGTTGAATTATCAGGTCTGTTTGACGGCATAGGAATAAAAAGATTTAGACCTTCACAAATCTTGCTCCTCCCGGTTAAAATTTTTGATTCCACCCTTGTGAAAAAGCTTAGAAAAAATGCCTCCATGAATGATTCTTATAATCGTTAAATAAGCGTTCAAACGAGCGAAACGATTTGCTCCATTTTTTTAAAATTTGATTGTTGATGGTGTAGTGTAAACGAAAAGCGAAACAGTATAGACACAAAGTGGAGAAGCATTAACTTTTCATTATTATCATCCTCAAACAAATTCCGGACTCATATCACTTATTTATTCAAATCTATAAAACCAATGAAAAGGTCTTTTATTTTCCAGGAGCCCATAATAAGCTTCAGATCTTGAACTGCAACAGAGTAGAAGTCCCATCAAGTCCCTTGTTGTTTCCACATATGACATATTCTGCAGTTGTAGTTTCCCTGTACTTGGGCGGATTCTCGTTCGATAACAGCTCCTTGATCGGCCCATACTTTCTTGGGTTCGGATGTAGGTAAGTCCCAAACAAACTTGCAACAGATATTCTCGGCCCCTTGCTATTCGCTACTACTCTGTGCTCCACACTTACAAACTCATCATTCGAAACCAGCTGTAGAAAATCTCCAATATTGATCACAAACGCTCCCGGTATCGAAGGCACGTCAACCCACTGGCCATGACGAAGAACCTGCAGGCCTCCGATATGGTCTTGTAGAAGAATGGTGATGAAGTCGTTATCAGCATGCTTAGTTGCTCCCAGTGTAAGCTCAGGCTGAGGACATGCCGGATAGTAATGACACACAACCTGAATCCCCTTCCCACAATCCAAATCCTTCAAGCAGTTGGATTCTAAACCCAAAGCTTCCGACAGCAACTCAAACAACAAATCCCCCAATTTTGCAACTTGCCCAGAATACTCCGCCACAATTTCATCACAGACGGCGGGCAACTGGTCGGGATTAGGAGGGTTTGGAGCCATATTAAAAGATACGGTGTCCCTCCAGTTAGCCGATGGCGCCGTGTAGAGGTCGAAGTTGCTGTTGTAAACGATCCTGGCGTTGAAATCGCGGGTGTAGAATTTCCGCCTCTGCTCCACGTCCTGCTCGTGAAACCTGCGAACCCCTGATTTCATTTCTTCAAGGACGGTTAACGGGATCCCGTGGTTGACGATTTGGAAAAACCCAGATTGCTTTGAGGCATCCCTGACTTTATCCACTATCTCCTGGCGCTTGATTGGATCTTGGATTTGAGTGACTAGGCCGCCTTCCAGGTCTATGATCGGGAAGGTGAAATCGGGATGATCAGTTGTAAGGGCGGTGGAGGGTGGGATGTTGTCGAGGAGATGAGGCGGCGCGTGGAAGATACGAGGGAGGTGATTGATTCCTGAGTCGACGAGTCCTTTGACCCCTGCTTTGGTTTCGTCAAAGGATTTCAACTCCGCGAGTCGATCGTACGAAGCTGCCATTTGTGATCTTTTTGTTGGGTGGGTGAGAGGGGGGGGGGGGGTGTGGGGGGTTTGTTTTGATTTGGAAGGAGTAGAGCGAATTAAGTAGTAGTTATATACTTGTAATGGATGCTTTGAGCTGCAAGTTCATGGACTTTTGGAACTTTTTGACTCGTCAACTTGTGTGCCACACTGCCACCCAAGGCAGTCGGTAGATAGCTGATATCACAATTTAATAGAAACATAACGTCATTATTTTTATGGAGAATCTTGAGATCAGTGATTATTGTTGTTAGTTTTATGTTTTTAGAAATATTAGCTGTTATGGCGTGTCTGATTCCTCTCCTGTGTGCTTCATCAAATCCTTCTGATTTAGAGTTCCTCTGAACAAGCAACCAAGATAGTAAAAATTTCATCTTTGCATCTTCATCAGCTTCTCCTCTTCTTCGCACCATACCTCTCCACTCCAATTCTCCTCTAGGTTTGTCCGGTTCTCCTTTTCCGTATCGACGATCAGTTTCTTCAAAGCAGTTTCCCGTCTTAACATATCTCAGTAATTATATGTTGGTAACCCTGCTACTTCAGAGAAGTTTTTTTGCATTTCGTACACTATGGCCTGATGAAAAGGTTACTTTTTTCGATCTTCTCTTCATCTGATTCAAGTGCTTTTTCTGTTTTTATACAACCTAACTGATCTTAGCATCTTCATTTGCTTCTTCTCTTCTTCGAACCAGACCTCTCCAATCCATTTCTTCTCTAGGTCTCTCTGGTTCTCCTCTTCAGCATCAACGATTAGTTTCTTCAAAGCAGTTTCCGGTCTTGGTTGCAAAAGGACTTCAATCATCGATGGTGAAACCGTATCTTAGGTACGAGCCTCCAGCTTCATTCGGGGTTATAGCGGCGAGTCATACATAGCTTACGACAGCTCCGGCAAGTACCTGCTAGCTTCGGCACTTGAGAAGCTTGGAGTTTGGCACGTCGGACAAGGAATCTGCTCTACGACCCTAGAGCCTTCTTCACTTCTCGCGCCGGACCTTCTCTTGCTCACGTACATAGCATCCTCTGCTACTTCTCTGGTGAGTGATGATTACTGATGAATGGGGATTAAGTTAGCAGAAAGGGATTTGGTTAGTTTCGCTGTAAAATTACTGATTTACAGCTCACGTTGATTCACTACTTAGGTTAGAGACTTAACATATCGGTTAACACTTTGTTGTCTTCTCCACGAGATAGGAATTCTGATTCATGATGTGGAGGAATAATTGCTGAAAGGAAGGATTAATCTTGATATTTTGAATGCATGTAGCAAGTGGTTATGCCTAAGGTTGTATAAGAATTGGAGGTAGTGATAAGGGGACCTGTGAGTCCACTTTGAATGGCCACGAAGGTACATGAACTGTTCTGCGGTACAACAAGAATGGTGCTCAGCAAAATATACAGTACAATCTTTAACTTTTTGAACTGTGTATTCTAATTCTCCATCTCATGGTATGTTACTTTACGATCTGTAGGAAATTCTAGCCAAGCGAGTGATGGTGCTGGGGCTGTTTTGCTCATGATTTCAATGCAAAAAGGAGCTACCTTTCATTGGAGTGTTAAGGTGACTATATATTTATTCTGCATGAAGTCATTTATCTCCTTGTAGTGATATGGTTCTCAAGTTGTTTCCATGCAAAATGATGTTCATGCCATGATTTCCATGTTTTCTATTTGTTACTTTCGAACAGTTGAATCAGAATATGCGAATGCATCATTTTTGTTCAAGTTTATTCTTGGTTCTTTAAAGTGAATTTCCTGAAAGTTGACCGCGGCATTCTTCTTGGTAACTAGTTTGAATTTTGAAATCTAGTGTCCTTGCCCATTGAGTTTGATGCTCGGGTTGAGGCTTTCTTCTGCTCTACCTTCAAACCGTATCTTGCTTATGTAGGAGCTGTTCTATTGTTGGGGTTGATCCAGCAATCATGGTCATTGATCAAGCTGTTGGTGAAACCCCTTGCAGGCTTGCAGCTGCTCTGAAAGTGCTATCCTACCTGCCTCTCCCACACTGCTTTGAGCCATAGTCGTTAGTTCAATGGCTTGTGTAGTTTCAGTGATACATGTGGGTTCTATCTTTTCCATGCATGGGCATTCTGGAGTCAGGGGAAAGCAGTCGAGTTGATTGATTTGTCAATTAGAGATTCGTGTACACGACATGAGGAATTGTTCAGATTCATGCAAGATAAGTAAATTTTATGTTTCATCGATGTTAGTTCTTTCCCTTTCTGCATCGAGACTACAGTTAAACGCCAGCACTGGGAAAACTGGTTGTTCTAGAGCATGTACTACACTTTTTTTTAGTCTCTTTACTAATCCTTCTCATGCAGTTATGCCCTCCGACCATCAAAAGCTCAAGTTGTACCATAAATCTTGCTAAATATGGGATCTGTGATGAATCGTGCCGGGAATCTCACGTCAGCCTGGAGGTGTTGAGGAGGAATAGTAATCGGATTTCGTGCGATTCGGTCTCGACTCAGCCGTCAGCTGAGTGCCAATGGTACGATTTCGCTTTGAAATCTGGGATCTGTGACGAATTGGGATCTCCCAAGTGTAGGTGGAATTGGTTTGCTGGCTGCTGCAGGATTACACCGTTGGTTTGTGCCGGACGACACGGCCGCAACGAGTTTACAGGGTTCAGAGGTGGGAAGTTGCTGGATTTGGCGAATTTACGACAAGTATGGTTGGAGAAGGATTCGTGCAGGACAATTCCCTTCACGCGGGTAAGAATCGTCATCAGTGCTACGCAGGTGTTGGTCATCAGTCCTGCCCTTTCCAAGATTTCACCCATGGTAACACTACAAGAAAAGCGTGATTTCGTGTCGTTCGTTTCTGTTCTTATGTTAATTTTATCATGTTAAGATACAGATGTCCTTCTGTCATCATGTTCTTATGTTAATTTTATCCAAGACTTCTATTCATGTGCTATGCTCCATTTTCCCAAGTATGATGCTAATTCAGTTTTGAACTGCTTACCACCTCTTGTGATGAGACCCGTAGGATTTAAGACTATGCCCATTACCTTGGGTCTGCTCATCATGTTCATTACATCAAAATTTGTTCATGAATTCTGACTTCATCATTTTCACACACAAAAAAAAATGAATTCTGACTTAACATTTTCCAGGTTGTTCCCTCTACAAATTTTGCTATTGCTTAAAGGAAGAGGAAGATAACAGAGGATGAAAGCTGGGGCAAACATAATCCCCGTACAGGTGGATCAACCGGAGCGCTGTGATAAATGGCATCGACCGGTTCTCGGAGATATTAAATTCAATGTTGATGGTGCCATTTCCCAGCAACAAGCTCGATCGTACAGTGGTGCAGTCATCTGGGATGAGACGAGCTCGTTCATCGCGTCAAGACAACGACACTTTCCAGGGTTTCGAGATGGTAGGGAGAGCGAGGCGTTGGCCTTGCTAGATACCATTGAATGGCTTTAACTCCAGAGGTCTTACTACGGTGGATATCGAGTCCGTTTGCCGGGAGGTGGTTAGAGCGGTCAACAATGGTATCGAGGACATCATTGAATTTGGCATGCTAGTTAAGCGAGCAGGGAGTTACTTATTCTTCGACCAAATTTCAAGGTCTTTTTTGTTAGGAGGAAAGAAATGTTTTTGCCTATGAATTAGCCAAGCGTTCATGTTTTCTTACTATACTATTTCTCTTAGTTGGACAACTGATGATATTATTTCGATATATTTTGAGCATTAATAATATTATAAAATCCTTTTCGAAAAGAAGAAAAAAAGAAGATGCTAAACAGTTTCTTAGACAAACATGATCTCATAATAGTCATATAATTCCAACTTGCACTTCACGTGTCACGTGGATGTTTAAGTCCAAAGAGTAACATAATTGACTTCATATCAAAGCAAACGCATTCACTTCCGAGATCAAGCATTTCTCCATGTAACTTCTGATTTAAGCATGTTCCACATATTTTAAATCTTAAAATGAAGCAACGCGGAAGTCCCGTGAAGGCCTTTACTGAAGAAGCGAGTATTATACTCAGTTAATGTAGTATACCTATATTTTGGAGGTTCATTTTCTGATAAAAGCTCCTCAATGGGTCCATATTTAATTTGATTCTCTGTAAAACCAGTGTTGAAGAAAGATGCAATAGATACTCTTGGCCCGACGTTTTGTGATACCACCCTATGCTCCGCACTTATAAATTTGTCGTTCGATATTAGCTGCAACGTAACATACACTATCGTCATCATATAAATGATTTTAAGTGAATCATTAACAAAATTTAAAACCAATTTAAAAAGATTTACCTGGAGTAAATCTCCAAGGTTGACCACTAAAGCATCCGGCATGGGCGGAATATCAACCCATTGGTCTTTGTGAAGAACTTGGAGGCCTCCACTATGGTCTTGGAGAAGCACTGTAATGAAGTCGTTGTCAGTATGTTTGCATGCTCCCATCGTCAGTTCTGGCTCTGGACATGCCGGATAGTAATGGCATGACAAGTTAAGTCCCTTTGTACATTCCATTTCTATCAGACGATTCGAAGCCAACCCCAAAGCCTCTGACAGCAATTGGAAAAGTAAGTGTCCGAGTTCCGCCACTCCATTCGAATATTCAAGCAAGATATCTCTGCATACTCAATAGAACATCCATAGTGTTTGAGAAACTGAATCGAAAACAAATCCGGTACAAATTATTCAAGTGATACTATTACTAATGCATAGTCATAATTAGTATACCTGCAACAAGCTGGATATTCATCAGGGGAGAGAGGATCCGGAGCCATATTGAACAGAACAGAGTCCCTCCAATTGGTAAAGGCTCCGGTGTAGAGATCGAAGTTGCTGTTGTAAATGATCTTTTTGGTAACAACGTCACGGGTATAGAATTGCTTCTTCACCTCGACATCCTGCTCGTGAAACCTGCGAACACCAGCCTTCATCTCATCCAACACGCTGAGTGGAATTCCATGATTCACCACTTGGAAAAATCCCCAGTTGGAAGATGCTTCTTTCACTTGGTGAACAATTTGCTTCCTCTTCTCCGGGTCTTTGGCCGCACCTTCCAGGTCTATGATTGGGAAAATGAAGTTCGGGTCTTGGGATGAAAAGCTTGGTGGTTTGTTGTCCAGAAGATGAGGAGGTGCCTTGAATATACGAGGGAGCTCAGTGATTCCAGCGTCGACTAGGCCTTTGACTCCGGCTTTGGTTTCGTCGAATGCCTTCAGTTCTGCGAGCCTATCGTAAGAAGCTGGATCCTGCTCCTGGGTGGGTGTTATTGCCATTCTTTGTTTGTGCTTTTTACTTGTGGGATTTCTGATAGGCGATAAGAGGATGGAAAGGGTGCTGGGAGGGCGGTGGAATTTTAAAGTCGTTAAGGATATGGACTTCTTCTACATCTCCTAGAAGGAAACTTGGAATGTGATTGCGGCTTACGTCTAAGATTTGAAATGTGTTGTGTTGTGATTGGAGCAACTAATCCAATGACTGGACGTGATGATTCAAGCCACCGCCATTGACTGAATTGTTCATCTTGTTAGTTTTATTTTATTTTACGATAGGTAACGTGAAATTCATGGACATTTTTAAGTGTGTGTCTTTTTCTTAGCTCAAATTGTGTTATATAAATTATTATTAGTTATAATTATTGTAGTTACATGTATAACTAGTATGTATATAATTTAAAAATTAGTTATTATTGTTACGTTAGATTAGTCTTTGAATTATTTTTGCGCTAAAATTTTTATTGAGACGTAATTATTGAGCAAATTTATAATCGGTAATCGTAGCGAGACGGAGTTTGAAAACACGGCATGATTCCCTAATTGAATTATTATATGTTTTAGTAATGCCTGCCAAAACATAAGTTGATTCACGTAAACTGAATTCAAGTTAATATAATAAGACCACTCCAAGGAGTGATTGGTCAAAAAGAAAATGATGAGAAAATACGGTTATACTTATTAACAATTATATAAATAATTATTTATAATTTTAATGTTGTTATTAATAACTTAAACGTATTTATGATGGATAAAAATATAATATATATATATATAAGGAAAATATAATTATGATCTCTTAAAATTTTCCACGTGTTTTCTTAATTAACCAGCTAAATTTGAATAATAGAACGTCTAATTCAAATTAATAATATTTTATAGGTTTTTCGTAATAAAAATAGTTTAAGAGGTTCCTTTTCGATTCTCCAATCCAAGCAGCGGCACATGATCCCAACGTTGAAAATTGAAGTAATGGTGATGAAGGGAGAAGGCCAAAAGCCCGACAGCAGAGACCTGTAGAGGGAATCGATTGAAGATGCACATCTCAACACACAAGGTTTAATGCATACACAACATTTCCAACCACACAACAGAACCAATTCACAATATTACATTAATATAATATAGATAATGAAAAATCAATGTATTTAAAAAAAAAAAAAAGTCTCGACCAAAACAAATTAAACATCCACTGTTATTGAAAGAATATTCATCTTTCGTACTTCCAGCCGTTTAAGCATGTGTTTGCCCACATTAGAGCTTAAAATGAGCCAAAGCAGAAGTCCCGTTAAGGCCTTTACTGAAGTAGTGAGCATTAAACTCTGCCGCTGTAGTGCGCCTATATTTAGGCGGGTCATTTTCTGATACCAACTCTTCAAGCGGGCCGTAGTTCACTGGCAATGGCGTAAATGGAGTGTGCACGAACGACGCAATGGATACTCTTGGCCCAGTATTTTGCGCTAGCACTCTATGCTCCGCACTTATAAATTTGTCGTTCGAAATTAACTGCACGTATATTATCATAGAACCAGTACGATTAACCATGAATGAACATGTTAAAAGTGAGCTTTATAATTAATTGGTGGAATATATATGAAAATATGTACATAGAAGTCATTTTTACCTGGAGTAGATCTCCAAGATTGATGACCAAAGCACCAGGCAAAGGAGACACATCAACCCATTGGCCCTTATGAAGGACTTGGAGGCCTCCACTATTGTCTTGGAGAAGCACCGTTAGGAAGTCGTCGTCGGCATGCCTGCCAGTCCCCATTGTAAGTTCTGGCTGTGGACATGGAGGGTAGTAGTGACATATCACATTAAGCCCCTTTGTGCATTCCAGTTCTTTTAGGCGAGTAGACGCCAGACCCAATGCCTCTGATATCAATTGGAGAAGCAAGTCTCCCAGTTTCTGCACTTGCTTTGAATATTCAAGCAGGATTTCTCTGCACATTCAAACAATCCATGAACCTATTACATACCTAGCTACATGTTGTTGGAACGTTGACCGAATATAGCAAAATTTAAAATCTTAAAAGAAAAGAAATTTTATATATCACTCATACATCCCTAATATTAATTGCTTAATGAAAGACCTTGCATAGCAATTATTGAATAAAATTAAAATACCAGCTTATCCTCCACCTTCCGAATTGCTAAATATGATTCGAGAATGAGATCGAGGGACATTGGTTTCTATATCCGATTTAGAAGCAATCAAGGATCCTTAGATCTTCACACGATTTAAAAGCTAAGATTAATCAAGGATAATATAAGTTGAACTAGAACTCAGACATTTTCTATTGTCGTGCCACCACCTTCGATGACCAATTGATCGGATCACCGTCTTCGGTCATCGGAAATTTCCCTATCATTTTTTTTACTGATTCTGACCTCTGTTGACGATTTTTTTTACATTCACGTGATCACTGTCGTTGGCTCTACATTTAGGAAAATAAATATTTTTGTTGGAAATATTTTTTGAAGACCGACTCTACAACTTTATACTAAGAGTTGTATGGATCTTACAATTGTCTATCGATTTGTCTAAATCTATATATAATTTATATAGCTTTTGTATAAAGTATAATACTAAATATAATAGTTAAAATATTTCACACTCACTAGATGCCAATGCCCATGAGGACTTTTTTATAGTAATAATAGAGTGGATGGGAACAGTCCAATAAAAAAAGAGTTGGATGGGAGATATTTTTGTATGCAAATTTTTGGAAGGGATCGTTTGGATAAACTAATCTAAATAATATACCTGCAACAAGGCGGAAATTGGTCAGGGGAGGGAGGATCCGGAGCCATACGAAACAGGACAGTGTCCCTCCAGTTGGTAAAAGCTCCAGTATAGAGATCGAAGTTACAGTTGTAAACAATCTTCTTGCCGACAACGTCACGTGTATAGAATTCCTTCTTCACCTCGACATCCTGCTCGTGGAACCTGCGAACCCCAGCTTTCATTTCCTCCAAAACACGATCTGGAATTCCATGATTCACCACTTGGAAAAATCCCCATTTGGAAGATGCGTCCCTCACTTGGTCAACAATCTGCTTACGCTTGTCATCTCGTGCAGCGGCGGCCAAATCTATGACGGGGAAAATGAAGTCCGGGTCGTCGGGTGAAAATGTCGGCGGGCTGTTGTCTAGCAGATGAAGGGGTGCCTTGAAGATACGAGGAAGCTCTGTAACTCCGGCGTCAGAGAGGCCCTTCACTCCGGATTTCGTCCCGTCGAAAGCCTTCAATTCGGAAAGCCTATCGTAAGCTGCATCTTCCATTTTTGTGCCTTTGAATTAAGGAAAACAATTGAACTCACAAGTGGGAGGGAGGAGCTTGGCTCTATTGAACTTCACATGCCAGCTAATACAATCTGAACCTACCAACTAGGCAACTACACTAGCATGTTTTCCATCATGTTGCCGCACCCCCAACCCCACCCCCAACCCCAACCACAACCACAATTCCACCCCCAGCCCCCAACCCCCAACTCACAACTCTCTCCTAACCCCTAATTCCTTAATTATTTTAGGATGATTCGCAATTTTATCTTTCTTTAACAGAGTTAATGTGAATAAAAAAAAAGGCAACTACGCTACACTATTTAGACAAGTAAATTACATCATTACCAATATAGCATGCAAGATCACTCCTCATGCTGTATTGTGGTATCTTTGGATTGAATGAAAGAATAGAGTTTTTAGAGACACCACTTGCAATGAGATCAAAATAGTTAGGAGGATCGCATACAACTCGTTAAGGTGGCTTTCGATGCATCGGCCAGTCAATCAAAAAGATGGTTTATTATGGATAAACGTTATTTTCTTGCCTCCTTGATCACAATCGATTAGCTGCTAGTCGATACAAATTGATTTCATAATTGATCTCTATCAATCATAAAAAATAAATTACGTAAGTGAGGTCGCTCACAGACAAATTTGAAGACCTGAAAGTGCATATATAAGCATTTACAACATAACACATAGATAGATCATCATTATCACCTAAGGTACATGCATAAATTCCATACATCAGTTGGTTCGACTACCTCGCAGCGATGGCTTAAAATGTACGATTCCACGGCAAAATCCAAACATCCAAATATTCATAACTTAAGATGATGCAGAGCAGAAGATCCGCCAAGGCCGTTATCATATATGTGGGAAGTATACTCCTGAATCGAGACTTCCCTGTACTTTGGCGGATTGTCTTTTGACAAGAGCTCCTTGATAGGCCCATACATTCGAGGATTGGGTGAAAACCCATGAGTGAAAAACGACGCCACTGAGACTCGAGGTCCTTTGCTTTTAACCAGAGCACGGTGCTCGACGCTTATGAACTTGTCATTCGACAGAAGCTGAAACCAAGCAAGCAACCGTGAAACTCAACTAAAGTCGAAACTTATAAAACTTGATTTTACCACAATATGATCAATTAAAAGGCATTATTTATACCTGAAGCAAGTCTCCAATGTTGACCACCAGACTCCCTGGCAAGGGAGGTACATCAACCCATTGATCCAGGTGAAGAACTTGAAGACCTCCGATGTCATCTTGTAGAAGCACTGTTATGAAATCATCATCTTGATGCTTGGATGAACCCAGAGTGAGCTCTGGTTGAGGACAAGGTGGATGGTAATGGCACAATACGCATAACCCATTCGAACAATCCATTTCTTTCAAATGATTTGGGGTTAAACCTAGAGCCTCAGACAACAGTTCCAAGAGTAGATCACCCAATTTCAGCATTTCGCTAGAGTAACTAATCAAGATATCCCTGCGCAAATATTCCTTAGAATTGTTAGTACCGAGGCAGTGTACCTTATCCTCTAGATCATCGACCAGAGTGTGAAGAATATGAACATGATCACATTAACCAAAACGCATAAAACTATAATCAAAATCCGACCAACCGAATTTTATGGCTTCCTGGGGGATTTGAATCCTCTCAAGATATAACGGATTGCCTCACTAGCGTAGTGGTATTGCAAACGCTTGTGAACACAACACATAGCAGAATCACACAACTCTGATTTGATGCAATTTCAAAAAGAGTAATGCTGAGAATTCTCGACAGGGTTTTTGTGCAGGACAAATATGTGGAAATCTGCAAGGAAATGAAGTGCATTTATAGGAACTGAAGTGGTACGATAAGGGTTGTAGCAGCCAGTTCTGGATGAACCAGAATCATACCAAACCGGTCCAGTCCGGATCAAAGCACCAAACCCACAATTTTCCGATACGATCCCCTTCTTTATCCCCCCATCTGACATATTCTTGGTCCAATTTATCTGACAATGTGGTAAAAAGTAGTTAAGTACCTGCAGCAAGCGGGCAATTCATGAGGTTGAGGAGGATGCGGAGCCATATTAAAGGTGGTGGTGTCCCTCCAATTAGCAAATGGTGCGGTGTACAGATCGAAATTGCTGTTGTAGACGATCTTCTTGGTGGGGTCATCGCGCTCGAAGAATGGCTTCTTCAGCTCAACATCCTGCTCGTAAAACCTAGCCACTCCAGCTTTCATCTCATCCAGTAGACTGTCGGGAATGCCGTGATTGAGGACCTGAAAGAATCCCCAATTGGAAGATGCATCCCTGACTTTGTCAACGATCTGCTTTCTGTTCGGGCCCAGAACGCCTTGGAGATCGATGATTGGGAAGGTGAAGTCTGAAGCGGTGGGTCTGGAGTCGAGTAAATGAGGTGGTATGTGGAAGAAGGGAGGAAGTTGAGTGATTCCTGCATCGGCGAGGCCTTTGACTCCAGCTTTGGTTTCGTCGAAAGCCTTCAGTTCCACTAACCGATCGTAATCAAGGTTGCTGACGCCTTTCATCTCTCCTTTCTTGCTGTGTTCGGCAGAGATTATTATTTGGACTTGGAAAATTCGAGCTAAATCCTTCAACTAACACCGTTCTGAACTGAACTTCTGATGGAAAATACAAATGAGGGAGAGATTTGGTAGATTAGCGATAGTCCCTTAAGTTTATTGTCTTACAAAAGCATCATTTTCTTAACAAAAATGAAAGAAACCCACATTTTATGTACCAAAATGGAACGATTAACATTTATCACACTAATAACTACATTCTTTGTTTATGGGATATCACTCAACTGATATTATTGTACAATTACTAGCTTTCCACTTTTGATTTACCCGTGTTAATGTTTTTATCACCGTCTATCCGTGTTAGGGTTTTTATCCCCATCAACATCTCCAGCCGCCTCCGACCGCCTTCCTATCATCGCTCAACAATCCACCTGGTTCTATGCGTATCCTCTATTAGAATTCAGTCCAAGCACCAAAGGCAAAGATGTAACACACTAGCACCGTTACTGTTTCAACCTCTTCTCCACGCCTAAAGAACTCCACATCCAGAGACCTGGTGGAGAAACAAGTTTGTGACCTCTCGTTGTGCGCCAACGACGATGAGGCGGTCTCCCTCACTGAGCTTGTCTGGCTAAACTATCATTGCCTTGGTTACCTTTTGTTTTACTTTCTATTTTGGGTTCTTAGTTTTGGTTCCTTCTTTCGTTTTGTCAAACTTTTGAATCATTCGATCTCTGAGTTTTGACGTCGGCCTACGTTTACGTTTTAGGATGTCGAGTTTTTTATTGTTGAGGCTAAATAGCCGTGTTGAGAGGATTGTGAGGAGAGTTTAGGATGCATCGTTTGATCAGTTAAAAAAGTGATTAATTTTTCTTTATTATGGATTGGTTGTGGTCTACACCTTTCAATAATCGATTTATGCGTTTTACTTTATTTTTGAAATGATCAATTTTTTTCTATTGTGGGTCGTTTATGGTCTACATCTCTCAGTAACCGATTAATATATTTTAATTAATTCTTTTATATCTATCAAGAAAGAACGAGAACCATTAAAAAAACTATTATTATTGTGCACATAATACATTCCGTTTAAAATTGATCGAAAAGATGATGTGGCTTAATTGATAGCTTCCAAATATTTGCTTGTAATAAATTATAAGTTTTGGAGATGGCATTCATAATAAAATAGTAATAAAAAAAGTATGAAATTTCTAAAACTAACAATAGCTAATAACAAAATATTATAGGTAGACATTTTAGTCTGAATATAAAATATAGTGATTGCGGTTAAATTGAGTGATTGACCCCCTACTCAAACAAACCAACTCACTTTTGAAAATGTCACTACCTGACCAATGGCACACCGAAGTTCCAACCACAACACTCGATCTCACCCCCTAGAAACCAACATTTTATTTATTTTTATGAGATGCTGTATTGGTAATTGGATTTCCAAGCCAAAGGTTTTCGATTTTCGTCCGTCAGTTGTTGTTTTGTTTTGTTGTGTCGTCTTCTATACTCTAGGTCGAGTACAGTGGGAGGGAGAGGGAGAGAGAGAGAGAGAGAGAGAGAGAGTGTGGTCTGCTGTCTAATTTAATATTTTATTAATTGATCCATTAAATCCATCACCAGGCCGCCTCGGGACTATCCTCCAATTCTCTCTCTCGACTGCTTACTGTACTGTCATCCTGGAGAGCTGAAAGCCTTTCCCCTTAGTTTCCCTTCCGGCAACGGCGGCGCCTTAACCAATCCCCCCCCCCCCGGCTAATACCCTCTAGAGAAAGAGAGACAGAGAGAAAGAGCAATGGGCTTCTTTTCTTTCCTCGGCAGAGTTCTCTTCTCCTCTCTCTTCATCCTCTCCGCCTGGCAAATGTATTTTTCTCTCTTCCCTCTATTTGCATACATCCGCGAGTTTATATATCTACTTCAACCCATTTCTTAGATCTAATCGGATCGTGCTCTGTTCATTGATTGTTTGCTTATCTCTCCGATTCCCACCTTGATCCTCCAGCTTAGGTATCTGTGATTCGTATCTTTCGTTTACTGTTACATTTGGGGATTGATGATTTCTAGGTTTCTTCTGCTGCTCCTGTCCCCCCCTTGTACCTTTCTAATTTTTATTTGTGTTGTGATTAGAAATGAACCATCCGAGATTTTGTCTATCTGTGTAATTTTGATTGTTCTGTTTCGGCCGCCCCCCCATATGAGGTTGTTAGGATTCGTCTGCTTATTCTCTCAATTATGTCATTATGGAAACAACAGTTCCTCACTCTAGATTGATGAATTGAGCAGTTTGATGAGTATTCACTGCTTTACTTATCTGATGAATGTGGACTGCAGAAGAGTACTATGTCTTCTGGGTAATGACTGTCTGTGTGCATGCATACTTGATTAGGTTCAATGAGTTTGGAGATGATGGTGGCCCTGCTGCCCAAGAGATAATGTCAAAGCTTTCTATGGTTAAGGCTCATCTTGCAACCTCATTTGCAGTCGAAATGCCCGATGTTGATGTAAGAATTTCGCTGCACTTTCCCCAATCTGTCATCGATTTGATTACTAATTAGTAATTACATCTGCCTCAACCTCGTTTGGCTTTTGCATCTAACAGGCTAGGCACGTTGTGGCTTTAAACATTGGCCTCAAGGGTCTGGGTGGCTTCCTCTTTGTATTTGGCACTCCTTTTGGTGCTTATCTCCTGGTGAGACAGACTCAATCCCATCCTCACCTCTACTTACAATTTTTAACCACAGCGCATATTAACCTTTTGATTCGATTCCGCTGTTAGCTCGTCTACTTGGCTGTGAATGCTCCACTCCTGTATGACTTTTACAACTATCGACGGGGTGAGATTGAGTACTTGATTCTCTTGAATGAATTCTTGCAGGTTTGTTTTTCTTTTTTCTCACCCACTCAACCCCCCTTTGATGTTCTTCTATATGATAATATGAAACTTTTGTAACGGTTGCTTTCTTGTTGTGATCCTGTATTGCGCAGAGCGTTGCTCTTTTTGGTGCATTGCTTTTCTTCCTGGGGATGAAGAACCTGATTCCAAGGAGACAGATGAAGAAGAAGGCTGCTTCCAAAGCCAAAGTTGGTTAGACGCACGCCATTAGCTAGCTATGAAGCAACAACTCCCCTTGCAAAGAGCTTAGCAGATGCACACCAGAGATATTCTAGGATAATAGAGTGCCCAAACATTCACTAGGCTGTTTTATTGTGTTTGGTTTTCCTACAATTGTAATTTGGAAGTGATCCACCAACAGAATGAATGATTCAACAACACTTGTCTCTCCTTTTTGTAACCCAGAAATCTTCATCTGTTCACTGGTTTTCTGTCTACTTTTGCATACTTTTCCATCTAATGGTATTTTAATTTTATAAATCTAGATTCGTTTCGATAAGATAGTTATTGATGCTGGATCTTATACGGAAAGTTTTGAACTCGAGTGCCAGCTATTTCATTTTCTCAGCTAATCTCCGATTTGGTTAAAACAAAAGATAATGCGTTCAATAGCACTTCTACATGAGTTTTCCGATTTTACTTGGAATCTAGATCGCTAGGTCTAAAATACAGCATAAAATGAATCGTTCATTTTATTGAGTTAAATCGTCGATTTCAGGTTCCATTCAAAATGACTAAAAGCGACGCCGTATCCCCTGGTTCTCACTTAAGTACTCGGAAAGCAGCTAAGAATTCCGCAGGGGACTGGCATTTAGCAAAGAAACCGCAAGGATATCGCCGACGCCATCGGAGGCGCAGTAGCAGTAGCTAAGCTTTCGGTTTCCTTTTATTCCAAAATGGTAACTGTTCATAACTAACTGCATGAAATACGGTCCAGTTCTGTTTCTTTTCCTCCCTTCTTAAGTGATGCATTCTCTTCTCTCTATTATCAATCAATGGCGCAGGATTACTTGAAAACCGTGGTTCCGTCCCAACTAGTTGCCGATCGAGGTTCTAATATAGTCGTTATCAACCCTGGTAACTGCTGACATTTAAACCCTAACTTCTTCTCGAGCTCACTGTTTTGAGTTGTAGAGCCCCACCTTCTCCTTCCTCCTCCTTGATGGCAATGAGGTTAATTTGGTTTGGTTCACAGGTTCTGCCAACGTTCGAATCGGAGCCGCTCAACAGGATGCTCCCTACTCCATTCCTCACTGCATTGCTCGGCATACCAATCAAACACCCAAGTTGAATGTTCTAGATCAGGTTATTTGATCCGTTCCTGCACTTATTTTTGGTTTCCTTCTAATTTCTTTACTTACCGGTACCTCGATTGTCATTATGCCTCTGTTTAGCAGATGCTAAATTGTCAGGTGACGACTGGTCAGCACATGGAGCGTGAGAAGGCTTATGATGCTGTAAGTAGACAGGCAGACTTCTTCCGTATGCCAATTCTTTTTATAGATCGATCCTTAGAGTCGTGGAACATAGAACGTATTTCGAACTGAATGCTACTGCTCTTCTCATATTACATTTCTTTGTAGATTGCTCCATTCTTGAAGATTCCTTTTTTGGGGGAACAAGTGGGAGTCCCACGAAAGGTATTGAATGGCTTCTGAGTGATTGGCTCACTTGTTGATGTAGCAAAGATGGCAAGTTCAGTTTAACTACCGTACGGTTTTCTGGCTTAGCAAGTAAATATAATCATAGGTTTTTTGTGCAGATAGGCCGTGTTGATCATAATCATAATGGTAGGAAGGACGAAAGTCTTGCATGGACTAATGTGTATGAACAGGATGCGAACTCCAGTTTAGGACCAGGTAATCTAATAGGATGTGATTAGTTGGATAATCTCTTGCTGCTTTGCTTGTTACTATGGGATTAGTTAGATAATGCTCTGTACTTAATTGTGGTCTTGCTATTCTGTGTCTCTGTTGACCCTTTTGTTGCACATATTTGTGTACAGAAAGGATGACAAATGAAGAGCAGGCTGGTGAATCCTCAGAGGAACATCAAGATGATGAGTCAAAGCAGCTCCGTTCTACTGAATATAGATACAGACAATTCATTATTGGGGATGAAGCATTAAGAATATCACCTACAGAACCATATTGCTTACGCCGTCCAATTCGCAGAGGTCACTTAAACATTTCTCAGCAGTATCCACTGCAGCAGGTGTGTCCTTAAATGGCCTGGTTTTTCCTTGTTCGCTTGTGAATTTTTCTGATCACCGGTAGTTTAGTTAGTCATTTGACTTAAACAGATAAGAATGATTAAAATTCTTCCATGTCAGGGTGCATGATCTGCTTAAACTGTTAAACGTTCTGAATGCTCATGACTTGTATCCTTGAAAATGTCGCAGATTTGGATGTTTTAAATTTCTGGGCAGTATGAGGTTACTAATCATTCAGCTTTCTTTTTGGCCAGGTGATTGAGGATCTGCACACTATCTGGGACTGGATTTTGACACAGAAACTTGATGTTCCTCAGTCAGATAGAAACAAGTATTCAGTTGTCCTTGTTCTGTCAGAAAGCTTTGATAATCGAGGTGATTCCATGAATTTACAGGAAGTTGAAAGGGGTTGAGGATTTTATTTTTCCCGTGGCTCTGTTGTAAGTGTTGTAGATAATTCAATAGTTGAACTGAATAGATTGGGTGTCCTTAACTTCGTTCTTACTTTTTTTGTAGAAATGAAAGAACTGCTATCTGTAGTATTACGAGATTTGCACTTCGGCTCGGCAGTAGTACACCAGGTCAGAAATCTTTTGCTTTGTTACAGAAATTATTTGACCTGTTAAATACTTACTTTTGGTTTTAGGTCACCTGTTTATTTTTGGTAGAGTAAGCTTGTATTACTTCACTAGTGGTCCGTAGGTTCACTTGGTCTCTACCACATGATGTTAGCTTTCAAATCTTAAATTCCATAATCTTCACTCTTCTCCTGCTCTAGTTTATCTTCAACTTATATGATTTTCCCATCTTAGTTTCTGTTTATGCATTAGATCTGCGTGTTCTTGAAATCCAGTGTCGTTTCATCACTTGTCCTGTCATGATCACGGAATTTAACCGTCACAGGAAGGTCTTGCTGCAGTATTTGGAAATGGATTATCAACAGCATGCGTAGTCAATATGGGTGCTCAAGTTACTACGGTTATTTGTATTGAGGTAACTGAAATGATTTGCTAATTTTGGCATTCTGCCACAATCTTACTGTAAATCATGATTCGAAAAAGTCTGGCAGCAGCATTTTCAAGTATCAACTAAAAGCGTGGAATTGACATATTGACTTTGGCCTCTGGAACATTATTTCCTATGTTACTTTCTGATTAAAGAGGAGAAGCTCTGCTTTCTTATGGGATTCTTTTGGTATATTTATATAATATATCATGAACCTTGGGAGTCACCCTGTAAAATGAAGTTCTTGGAGCATGAAGATTTCAAGGCAATGACTGAATAATCACCCTGTTTTTGCTGTTCACTGTAGGATGGGGCAGCATTACCTCACACCGAAAAGACATTACCATTTGGCGGAGAGGTGGGGTTCTAGGTTAACGCGGAACTATTTCTCTCTTCATTGTTTATTTGCTTCAGCAAACTGAGGGCGTTGTTTTATCAATTTTTCTCCAGGATCTTGCCAACTTAAGTTTTCCCTAAATCAGCTAATTGTGTCTTATCTTTTTTTAGGATATATCAAGATGTCTACTCTGGACCCAAAGGCGCCATCAGACATGGCCACCAATTCGAACCGACATGTTGACAAAACCTATGGATCTGCTTATGTTAAACAAACTGAAAGAGTCTTATTGTGAGATCAAGGTGAGATCAGCAGCATATTTGGTGTGTCTATTCAGTTATTCGAGTCTGTCCTCTCCATATTGAAGATAGTTTGGCGACTGTTGGTCTGAAAATTGTGAAACCTGAGTTCTCGGCTATGGCCCATTCCTTTTTAAATTATGTTGGCCAAATAGCATTTTCATTCTCGATAAGTGGCTCCCTAAACCCTTCCTGGACCTTTTCTCTTTATATTTTAAACATGTGAACATGGTTTGTTGCTACTTAGTTTGTGGACAGTTTCAAATATGAATGATCTTTCTTATAGATGGTGTCACAGATGAAGTGGTCTTAACTCTTTCCTTTCTTCTCTTTCTGGAATATATATTCCCTTCGTGCAGGAGGGGGAGCTTGATGTTGTTTCCATAGTTCATTCCTATGAGGACGGCCTGGCACCTGGATCTCATAAGGCTAGGTTAACTGCTCTTAATGTAAGTCTTTTAATTGGCATACCCTGGTTTTAACTACGAAGAATAGCATACCCTGGTGTTAACTATGAAGAATACTTTTTATATATTGGCAGACTGCGTCTTCTTCCTTTCCCTCTTTGGCACTTGTATCTCATTAGACTAGATTAATTGCACTTGATGTAGTTCTGTTGAAGAAGCATATCCTGTTGATAGACTGAGTCTTCCTTTTCTTGATTAGGTACCTCCTATGGGGCTTTTCTATCCTACGCTTTTGGTTCCAGATGTGTATCCTCCCCCACCTCGTTCTTGGTGAGTTGTATTGAATGTTTTCTTCATTTCTTCTGGTTATATAATGTCAGTTGTTTGATTCATGTTAGCCATACCCTGATCATTTTTATTATCAGGTTTAATAACTACGATGACATGCTGGAAGAGACATGGCATATAGAATATCCCAGAAGGCCTGACATATCTGACAATATGTATTCTGGCATGAACGTTGGATTACCCATGTGGGACAACTACCCGATATTTGCCTCTAAGCCAAAAAAGGAAGAAAAAGTCGGCCTTGCAGAAGCTATCACCGGTAGCATTCTCTCAAGTGGTAAGACTCATATAATGGAACTGTTTCGTCGTCTTACCTGATTGATAGTTGCATATTTACGTAGGCATTCTTTTGCATTTCAATGCTGTTTGATGCTCCCGTGTTAATGTCATATATTGTCAGGCCGCATAGAGCTTCAGAGGAAGTTGTTCTGTAGCATACAACTGGTAACCTCTTTGGACCTAGAATGATTAATGCAATTTTACATCTCTGAAGATAGAAAGTAACCTTGTGCCGTGTTCTAGATTGGTGGAGTAGCCTTGACCGCTGGTCTCATTGCTGCTGTGGAAGAAAGGTTGGTTTACTTTAGATTTACCAGCCAAGCATAGTTTCTATGTTATTCACTGATGCCTTACCAATAATGAATGATGCTTTGCCAATGAAGTATAACTCACACCGGGGGAACTTTGCTACGAGGGCACCAAGTTTCTGGGTATTGTGGTAATTTATGTGGGGAAAACCTGTTTCAATGGCTAGTAGTAGTATCACGCCACACTGTTTTATGAACTGACACATCTCAGAAGTTATATACTGAACTTTGTAGGCAGGTAGAGTAACACACTAACACGTGAAAGTTCATCCTGGCCATCTAACGTAATAAGTTCGTTAGATGTATTCAATTCCACTTTGTAGGCAGGTTATCTTTATGCATTGTTTTCCTCTCTTTAGTGCTGTTACTAGTCAGTGGGTAATAAGTCGAAGGCAGCAAGGAATTATATTATATTGGAAAAAGTAATCATTGACCACCAAAAAACTAAACAAGCGGTTAATTGAGAATTGTTATTTTGTTAATGTGTGAGCCAGTGTTGAGCTGTCGAGTAGATACATGATCCACGTTTCACTGATCTATACTATGTTGACATGGAAAAACTGTGAGTTCTTGTCCATCAAGTCGTCTCTCTTCTTGTTGCAGAGTTCTGCATACAATTCCCCCAAACGAGGCAATCGATACCGTAGAGGTAAGCCTGAACACTGTTTTTTGCTATTATTTTGCGGTGGTTCTCGCGTCTTTTATTTCCCGAAAAATGTGTGTTCCACAAGTTTGGATGTGTGTTAATTGGCAATGGCAGAATGCCTGGACTATTCTTGTACATTTTCAATGCTTTTGTCAAACTACCAGTGAAATGTTCTGTACTTCTGTTACCAAGTATCGTCCTCGTATGTACGGCTATCTATGATTGTGTCTTCATTTCTTTCTATTTCTTGTTCTCCTGCTTTAGGTTAGGTAATTACCACTTTATTAGTATTCTAATTTAAGGTAGGCAGGTTCATTGTAAGACTGTATAATAGAGCCCTTTTCCAGTAATAAGATATCAAATAAAACGGGAATCATTCTACCTCATTATCAGCAGTAGGATTTATCTTCTGTTATTTATTATTTTGGTAAATAGATCCATCTTTGGTTGGTTAATTAATTGTGCCAAGTATGATTACTTGATTTTGGTAGGAGGCATGAACCTGCTTATTTTGTTACAAACTTTTAACCTTGTTCACGTCTCTGCTAAATAGGTCCTGCAATCAAGAACAAGACAAACTCAGGTGGCATGGAAAGGGGGAGCGGTAGGTCAATAAACCACTGTTCTAGATGTGCTCTTACTGATGCCTATTCCTGGGATTGTCAATTCACGAGACGCATTTTTACTGTCAGTGCATCATTTTTGTATCCATCAAATCGTAATTGCACACGTTGATTGATTACTGTTGATGTCAGATACTCGGGATCCTCGACTTTGGCCGTGATGCTTGGATTCACAGGGAGGACTGGATTCGCAACGGAATTCACATAAATAGTAACAGAAAGTACAGAGACTCTTACTATCTCCAAGCTCAAGCGATGAGCTACATAAACTCTTGAAAGCTGAATATTTGTGTTAGCGTGTTACATCTCAATACCAATCACTGTGTCACTCAATGTAATTAAGCTCTCCGTATTGTGGAATCAAATCCTGTTGAATCCTTGATCGTGATGAGCAGCATCCATCGGGTTACATGGTTAAATCTCTGAGTTGAGAAGAAGAAACCATTCTGATTGGAAAATCTTTTGTGTAATGTAATATTATGATTTACGACACACCAAAGCAAGTTGGACCAGAAGGAATTACACAATGAAGGAGCTAAATGGTGTAATTTATTTTTGCGCTGGTTTATTCAGAGCTTTGAGACGACAGGGTTGGTAACTTCCAACCCCAGGATGCCACATAGCTCAGGATACAAACTCTTCCTAATCTCCTTGTAAACCTCGCCGTCCCACTTCCTCCCTGCCAGCTGCTCCGCTAACCGCATTCCAGCATCCTTCAACTTCTCCTCGGTATCGTGCGCCCCGTCCACGATCCCTAACCTCAACGCCTCCGCTCCCCTCACCTTCTTCCCTCCCAGCAGCACGTCCCGCCGCGCCGCGACTGACCCGAGCTTGGCCCGAAACAGAACGGTGAAGTAGTCCGGGAACGGCAGCCCCAAATCCACCTCGCTCATGTATAGAACCCCCTTGTCACTCCTCATGAACACGTAATCGTGGCTCAGGGCGAGCGAGAATCCGGCAGCAGCGGCGTGGCCCTGGACTACGGCGACGGTGGGCATCGGGAGGGAGATCAGCTCCGCTACGATCGGCCGGAACGAATCGACCATTTGATGGAGACGCTCGGCGGCCTTGGATCTGGATCCGGCAGATGTGGCCCAGGCGAGATCGAATCCGTTGGAGAAGAATTTGCCTTGCGATGTGGTCACGAGGACAGATCCTCGAGTGGCCTGTGACTTGACTTCGCGGAGAGTCGACAGGAGGGAGGAGATTAGCGCTGGGCTGAGACGGTGCTCGTTGTTGCCATCGCCGGTCAACGTGAGGATGAAGAAATCGCCACGCTTCTCTAACGAGCACATCGTGGTCGGATATGTGTTGGATGGAGTGATGTGGCAACAGTTGAAACGGCTGATTAAATACTAAACGGCAGTCGTGTTGTTGTTGTTGTTGTTGTTTAAAACGTCATGGGCTTTCTTTCTGTTCTTATTTTTGTCCAGTTAATACAACATGGCACAACTCAGCGAACTCTTTTAGACTCTTTCTGACCTTTTCTAAACCGATTACCGTTACATGTGAATAAAATGCGACCCATATTATTATAGTTTTAAGTGTTTGCATTTTATACTATTATATCTAAATTTTTGCACCGTGTATCATTATAATCAATTTAATGTTGCGCATCCATCAGTCAGTTTTCAGTCATCCAGTCGGTTCATTTGGCATCTACGTTGGGAAGTTTACTGGCTGGATGACTGAGAACTGACTGACGGGCACGATACGCATTGTTAAACAAACTATAATAACATATGGTGTAGAATTTTAAATATGATGACATATGATGTAGTCATTTCAAACTATAGTGGTACGGCCACATTTTACTCTTACTAAGATAAGCAAGGCATTTAAGTTTCGAGCCCTTTGGTTCAGGCCCATAGGAGCAGCCCGTGAAGCTTAATTTTTTTAAAATTAGGCTTAATCTGTTATCAAATAAAAAAGTTTTATCTTTCTTATGATGATGACCATAACTTAGCCGTTAATATTATTTGGTGAGAGTCAAAGAATTAGTGAACATTATATGCATAAAATATATATATATATATAAGAAGAAAATCTTGTGCGTGCATGCATGTTTAGTCAAAGTCAACAATGTAAATGTTTCGAGAAGAGTAAAACTTGGTTAAGAAAATGCATCCTCAAACTTTATAATCATGGCTCGTTGGACGGGACTGACTTGGTATAGCTTTCCCATAGGCCATACCAAACAAAATTACTGCGGCTAGTTTCTATATTTAATCAATATAATTCAACTAATCCAGTGTTCCAGCTAATTGTTCTTATCAAGAAGAGAAGCAATGCTTGCTAGCTGATAATCCAAAGGCCAGTATCCAAATGAAGTAGAGAATCGGCCAACTGTAATAAGTGTAATGACAAAGGGTTTGAATCAGTTATGTTCGAGTCTGTGTTGGAGCATTTATTCATGGAAAAAGATCTAAAGGAGTACGTTTGTGATTCGTACACCACCCAAATTGGGCCCTCCGAGAGCATGGCGATGCACCACACATGCGCACCCGATATTGCTTGAATTATTTGCACATTATTTTCCAAATTCCCCAAATCAATAGAATTGGTGTCTTCTTCTACTGGTTGGTGGTTTACCTCCTCATTACGTACTAAATAGTGTTGTCTGTTCAATTTTAGCCAGCAGCTCCGGCGTAACCATACATGAGGAACAATTACCCGTTACCACACTAAACGCGATAACAACACCAACTCGACAATCAAAATATTTTCTTTTCTTATAAAATATTTCCTCATATAGCATGAACACGCAAATCGGAAGTCCTAAATATATATATTTAAAAATGCATGGAAAACAACATTGCTCCATGAATTATAAATAATAGTTAGCGTCCGTAGATGAGTCGTTAAATCTTAGCCATCATAGCCGATTTCGTTTTTTCAATGTTTTTCATTTTTTAATTTCAAATTGAATCCTTGTTGCCTAGATGTCTAAGTTACCTCTCAAATGAGAGTTTCTCTAACTCTAATTCTCAAACCGCTGCATCATGCTCCCGCCGTCGCCTCCTTCTTCCGCTGCTCCTAAGAAACCCACGATCAAGACCAGCGATCGCAACCACACAGGCGCAGCCTCGTCCGCCACATCATCCGGCAACACCACTTCCTTAGCCAATTCTGCATCCGACGCCATCATCCAACTTTCCACTGCACTACAGACAGCTTTCCCAACCGAAACTACCATGATGACCAACACAACACCCAATGGGTCCAGCGGCCAACCATGAGCAATGGAATTTGAGAACGCGGCCATTCAGATTCCAACACAATCAATCGCCGACAACCAGAGTCAAGGTCTGGCCCGGAAAGAGAACCCAATTTCACCCTCATCATCAACAGTCAATCAACCTCGAGCAACTAGTCTGCCACACTGAAATCCGAGGTCCTGCCAGCTAAGGTCCTAGCCTCCCTCGGTGGTAGCCTAATAAGAATGGTTTTCATTCATGTTTGTTGGGTTTAGTTTTAAGGTTCAGATTTTTTTGTGTCAATTTTTTCGGTTAGTTAGTTCCTTAATTTTGATTTTACCAGTGAATTTGATTGCCCGTTAGGTTAGAGAGAAAAGGTTGATGTCACTTACTCATAAGAATCTACGATCTATATAGCCTTGTCCTCAATACCTGTAACTTTAATGAAATATCTTGTATACTTCTACATTATTATCTTTCAGAAGTACAAAAATTGATGATTATTTGTAAAAAAAATAGTTAGCGTGCGTAACCTTAAACGGACCTAACTTTTCATTTTTTGTTCATCAACTTTTCTTTTCTAGTTCTCAGAAATACGGCATTTGATTTGGAATTCACTACTTTTCAGTCAAACTTAGGGATAATTTGGCATTTTTCATCATCAAGTTTAGATTAATCACGACTAATATAATCATGAATATTTTTTTTTTACCAAACCTATCATTTTCAATCATTGGACCGTCTGATCTAATCGACAATCACGGGACCATCGTTTCTTGTGATCAAAGACTAGTTCCAAATATTGAAAAATTTCTTGATCAATTTTCAAGTGATTTCGACCCTGTTGATGAAAATTTTTATACTCACGTGTTCACCATCGTCCACATATTACTGTTGACCGATCGTACAACTTTGTACTGACAGTTGTACGGATCATACGAATATTATATGTATAGGTTTGTATATACTCATACAGAAGTGTAAACACATTTCACTACAACAATTCACATGCCTAACAGCGGATACAATTACTCCTAACGGCGGGTTGAGCCGTTGTTAGGAATCCTCATAACGGCCACTTATCCGCTGTTAGATCGGTAAGTGCTAATGGATACTAACAACAGCCAACGAAGCCGCAGTTAAATAAAACTACTTCGAGGATATAACAAGACACTTATCCATCCGTAACTCAAACAAGTGGTTTTCTATCTAGTTCTCAGATGCATCATTTTACTAACTATTCCAAAATATATCATACTAGCTCTTCTAAACATATAATCAACTATTCTTGACCAATATAACGATCTAGACTTTCCAAAAAAGCATCAAGTTAGAACAAGAATCAACTCAAAATACTCAATATATAAATGTACATTCCTAAACCAATAACCCTAATTCCTAAACTAACATCAACCATCAAACCTAAACTAAAATTTTGAACATCTTTTTAATCATATATCGTGGACATATCATGTTGACATAAAATTAACTCTATATCAACCTAAATTACATAATTTAACATCATACAACAAAAAGGCCCAAATTAAGAATTAGGGTTCATCCCACAATTCCCAAATTGTAAAATATATGCAATTGTACACCCAAAACTTCGTATTCATGGTTCAAACAACAAAACTATTTACCATTCACCTATAAACATCTTAAATTTCATCAATTTTAACTCAATCAATCAGAAGCCTAAAATTTGTAAAAATTAGGGTTTATGGTATTAGTTACCTTGAATCGAACAATAGTTCGTCGGTAGGGGTTAATGGAGTTGGAGCGGACGGACCAGACGGCAGGAGAGACGCTGGCGGCCGCTGGTTGGCGACAGTGGCGTCGGTGTTGTGATGAGAGAGGAGGAGTGGAGAGAGATGAATGGAGAAGAAAATAGATGGGGCTACTCTTCTGTCTCGGGTGACGGGCTGCACTACTATTTTAAGAGCAGCCTAACAACGGCTAGGATGTAAATTCTAACAGCGGCTTAAGTGCCCGCTATTAGAACGTTAATGTTACGAATTCTAACAGCGGCAACAGTAATGGTCGTTGTTAAGTGTCCAATGCTAGAGTATATTTTTTTGTAGTGTTTAGATTACTTTTGTAGGAAGTGTAATACTAGGCATTATAAAGTATTATACTAGTACTTAATATAATACTTAACACACATTTGTATAGTTGTGAAATATCAATTTGTTTTTATATTTTCAGCCGTTAAATCGATGATAAAAATTTTAGATGATTGAGATTTGTGTGGGATTTTTGAATCAAATTCAAAAATCATTTTTCTTACCCAGACGGGACTCGAGATTAACACCGTGTATGACAACTCAATAATAATGATAATAAATGAATTATAATAATTGCATTAACAGTCACGTTACCCCTTTTTTGACCTTCCGTTTCTTTTCCCCCGTCCCAAACGTGTCCTCCACATGCTCCCTTATTTATTCCCAAACCCCTTTCTTCTCTCTCCATCTCTCCGCCCCACAGCAGCAGCATCACCCAGCCAGATCCACATCTGAAATCCTCTATTCATCACTCACAAAAAACAACAAATACCTTCCTTCTCTCATCCCCAATCCATACACCGTACATCTCAATGGCAGACAAGCAGAGGAACGGAAGTAGTAAGATCTCCTCCACCTCTACCCCGGCCGCCGGGCAGTCGAGCCGTCTCCAACGGCGGAGACCGGCGTCCTTGCAGATAAATCCGGCGTCTTCTTCCTTCTGGAACGCGGCCATCCCTCTTCTCTCTCCTCTCGAAACCTCCCCCACGGCAATCGATCGGAAGGAGCAGCAGCAACAGCAACATCAGATTCAGAATCAGAAGCGAGGAGGCGGAGGGGAGGCAGATAATAAGCCAATCGTGTTAAAGAAGTGGCAGCATCCTGCTGCGCCCTTCTGCTACGAGCCGGAGAAATTTAAGCCCTCTTTCTTCGTCCCCGTATAGCTTGTATACTCATCAGAAGACTAGATTTCAATGTGACAGAGTGTTGTTTTCGGATCTGACCTAATGATAATTCTTTCTTTATTTTTTCCAGCAGATTTGTATACATGATTTTTGAGGAAGTGAAGATATTGTTCATACAAATTCCATCCAGTAACAGATATGAAATTAGGGAGGGTTCGGTGAAATGTTGGTGTCAGTTTGTAGGAGTATGATGTCCGTTTGTTGAAAGTCGAGGACCGGCGTTGTTGTTGGAATGGGCGGTGCCCCCCGAATTACGATTTGACTCTGACTGGAATACAAGAATACAAAGCAAAACAACTGGCCTTCTTCTTCCCCTTGAAGCATGAGTGTTTTACTGATTCAAGTCAACAAATCCCTAGTATTTCAATTTTGGATATGTGCCAAAGCTAGTCAAAGTTATTCTTCCATTCCAGCGATTATCAAAATCGGCTAATTCTAACGTATGCCTTCATTTCAGAATCATTAATTCAAACAAGTTGTATTAGTGACGAGTACTGGAGACAAGGAGTTGATGAATAACTGTGGCAGACAAACGAAATGGGGGATCCGGTGGGTGGGCACCGACAGGAATAGCTAACATTCGGTGGATGATGATGGGTCGGATCTCATATCTTTCAACGCCATGGTCAAACGTTGGCGAGGGTTCAAATTTTTAACTTGGAATCTTTATTATCGGGAAAGAAAAAAGAAAAGAGATGTTCAGATTTGGTGAGGGTGATGTGGAAGAAAGAAAAAGAAACAAAGTTTTGTAGTAAAAGAAGAAAATTGATTTCTTATAGTGAAATAAATTATGTTGCGGATTATTTAGTCAATATACGCTATTCATTTACGTATTATTTTTAGTTTCTTTGCATGTCGTGGGTATGTTTCATTGGCTTCAATATGATTTTGTTGGTGTTTCCTTCTCGAAAGTTGTGTGGGTTTTAAATAATATATAAGTACACTTCAGCTAATTTATTTATAAATCATTATTATCAAACCTAATCTGAAGTTAAAGAAAAAGGATAATGGCCCTTCCTGTGGAGTACTTCAACATATACGCACAAACACTATCCCTACGAGATCTAATAAAGCCCAGCCTTTTTGGGCCATTCCAATCAAGTAAAAGGCCCAAGTTACACATATTTGTCTTCTTCATTTGTTCGGCCTTCCGAATCGCACCGTTGCCCTAACCCCATATGAACTGTCTAAATTTAGTAAGGCCTCGTTTGGTATAAAGGAAATTAGGAGGGTTTTATCAAAACTCGGAGTAACGAAGAAATACTTATTTGTTTAGTTTTAATTTGCTAGTGTTTTACGAAAACACTTTTCCTCTGAGCCCACATTTCATCTCAAATGTGCATTTTTCAAATACATGGTGTTGAGGATGTTTTTTTCAAAACTCTGAATCTTCATAAACAATGTATAGATATTGTCGTTATTACCCCCAACTTCCTTTACGGCTATAACGACTATAACAACCGAGGTGGGGAATAAAAGTGGGGTATTGGTTTGATTTTCCAAAGCATGTAATATATTATTGTAATTATGTAATGTATATTTGGAAAAACTATATGATTAGCCATGACATATTATAATATATGGTTGTAGATATGTACAAATATTAGTTCTTCTTCCCTGGCAAATATAAGTAGTGGTGGGTATCGGATTTGTTCTCATTTATAGTTAGTAAAATTGGGACGAGTATAGTACAATATTAATACGTTCAAAGTTTCATACATTGTTTCAACATAGTAATACGTTTAAATTTAGGCAACAATTAGAAAATATTAAAATTTTAAAATTAAACTGCTCTACAATAGTACGAGAACGGAAGTTCTAAATGCATATAGTATGTATATGTGTATTATACGAGTCTTAAACGAATTTTTGCTAACTAGAAGATGATGGGTCTTGAAATTAGATTTCAAATAAGGGCATCATGGTCATTGCACAATAAATCCCTAACAAACTGAAAATTATATTTCAATTGCAAACCTTATCACCAAATAATGTAATTGGAATTACACAATCTCTGATTCTTCAATTCCTCTTTTTTACTTTTCCCCTACTCTCCATTACTCTATACCAAACGAGGCCTAAGCAATATCACTGGTCGCGTGAAAGGTCTTCCATCTGAGGTTCGGGCCTCACGACTAAAGCTCACGTCTGCTAATGGGCCTATCGAAAGGAAAATTCTCTCTTGGGCGATAATTCTAACCCTAAGAAAGTCACCACCATCTAAAGGATCAGATCGCATCTAGAAAATTTGTCGTTAGGGGTGTCGATTTTAAAATGTTCACCAGGCAGAAACCGCACTAGTTACGGATTGTCTCTGAGCCAGCATCATGATCTGGACTGAAGTTGATAAGTTTGTGTAATTATTGTTTTTCTTATCAATATTTGTGTAATTGTTGTCGCCATCTCTTTGTTTGTAAATCATGAATCACACATATATGCACAATGTTGATGTCGTCCATGTGGTTGGTCTCCTTGGAAATTAAGCCACCGAATCCCACTATATACATGTAGCTGCCTTTTGACTAACTCTGGCATTTAGCTGTGCGTAAATCACAATTCAACTAACATACGTCTTCCCATGCACAACAAACACCAAAAGAAAAGTCCAAATTTTACGTTAATGAAAGTTACATGTAGAGTTTGTATATACACGACAACATATTCCGATTAGTCGTCCTAGCTTTCTAAGCTAGCTAGTGGATCAGACGCCACCGGCCATATAATAGAACCCGATTTATAAGTGGAGTTGTTGTAACCTAATTAAAACCCTTTGTTGCTACCAACTTGGCAATCTAATATTCTTCTAGACCACTGAATACGATATAAGTTAACGAGTCTCTGGCCGGCTCTTTCTTGGTTTTTACAGTTCATAGCGTTTTACACATAAAATAAGTGGCAAATGAGTTAATATCCATTTTGGTCACTAAATTATTAGGGTCGCAATCCCTTGGTCACTAAACGTTTTCATAGTAATTTTTATACCACAAACTTATTAATTGTAGTTGTAATCCATTAGTCATACTATAAATTATGTGTCTAAAAACATCAATAATTAGACAGATCCATATGCATGCCAAACTCACTATTTTGGTCCACAACACCCCTTACCATGCCACCTATTAAATTCATGACTCAACACATCCGACCAACTTCCAAAAACCAAATCACTCTCGTTTTCAAGTTCATCATCAAAGTTCACTACCCCAAACCAACACGTCCCAAATTGATGTCTTTGTCAGTGACAAATCCGTCTAGTTACAATGGGTACGAGATGTTCATATGACATAAGATTTTAATAAGTATCTGACGGAAAGTTAATGAAATGACGAGGAAGTTACAACTAAAACAATATGTTAGTATTGAGTAAAATACGGCTCATATCCTCATAATTTTAAGTTGTTGCACTAAGTGATATCATATTTAAAAATCTGTACTGAATACCTTTATTATACAATTTTTAGTGCACCCACCCAATTTTAACCAATTTCCAATCACCCAACCAGTTACTTGCTGATGTGGATCGCCACATAGGATCCCACTTATCGAAATTAAATATAAAGAAAAACTAAAAAGAAAACATTCCATAAAAGCTTGATTTCTTTTTCTTCTAATCTTCTCTATTCTTTTTGAAATTAATTCTCTTAGATCGGAGATTACAAGAAGGGAGATTGGGGAAAACTCATAGGTAGAGATTAGTAGTTTTGTAAAAACCTTATGGGTGAAGTGTTAACAAAAATTTCTTATATTTGCTTATAGTTGTGTAGTCATATGATTCTGAATCAACAGAGTAAGTGATAAATCCCAAGCAAGATTGCTTCTCTGGATAAACCCACTATCCTCGTTTCTTCTTCTTGGACTGTGTCTTTGTCTCTTCTTCTTCGTTCCAACAATGGAATCAGTCCTCTGTCTGCGTCTTCTTCTTCGTTTCATCAATGGGATTAGTCATTCCTTGCTACATGGGTCGAATATTCATGGAAGAGTTTAGGTTTAGGTCAAAAAGCAAGAGTTTTGGTCCACAGTTTATTCTACTTCAGCTTCTTCACCAGAAAATTAGGTTCTTCAATCTGTTTCTCTTTGCTCTGTTTTTTTCGCTATTCTGTTGCAACTATTTCAGATTGTAGTTTATGATAGGTTAGTGACAAAGGGTTACAACCCTAATAGATTATTGACCAAAATGAATATTAACCCTATGAAACGTTTCCATGATATGCAGTAACGTATACCGTTGGGGTGGGTTTGGCAGTTTTGTCTCAAAGGTTGACCGGAGCTCAAAAGAAGCAGTTGAATCGAAAAGTCAAACCCACTTATGTCACTAGTCAAAGCAGTCATATGTTTCCAAAAGACTAAAGAGAAAAGGAAGCGAACTTCTCCACACAGGAAAACAAGCCTCAGCAGCTCAGCTAATTAAGTAGGATTAAGAGTCTAATAACACAGATATTATATAGTTTGTACGAATAATATATGAAAGTAGTAGTTAGTATATGTCCACTTCATTAAGACAGATAATACAATAGAATAACAGATATGTCTTATTGTTCTTATCAGTTAATAATAATTATATTATGACGAAGGTGCGATTAAGGCGATACAGCTGCATTCCATGAGTGGAATTTGATACCATGCTCCTTGATTCTTGAACTCGTGGCTAACCATTTCCATTAATTTTTGCATGGATTCCAAGGATCTTATTGTTTCCCCCCACCCCCCCCCCCCCCCCCCCCCCCTCATTCCAATGCTAATTTGATACCCATTTTGTCATTAAACAAATCCAAGTCTCCTCCTCAATTGTTCGCATGCTGTGTGCTTCAGGACTAGTTTGGTTGGTTCACTCACCACAAAAACCTGAAACCCACATCATTCAAACCTTTTAAAATAATGAACCCATCTTGCTCTGTTCAAGAAAAACACTTTATATAATAATAGCCTCAATCATTGCCATATTTACCGCATGGTTTTGTTAATTTGGTCGTTGATGACAAAAAACCAATTGATCAGATCCAGTTATCATTCTGTCAATCGTTAATTTAGTTATTGATTTGAACTATACCACCAAATTAACAGTTGTTTGTCAGCAAAGACTAAAATAAAATAAAATAAAGATTCAAATGTGTTTGGCTTTATCTATCATTCTCAGAAGAAAACAAAAAGAAAAATATAGACAGACACTGTAAAAAATCAATCCTTTCTCTCAAATTAAATGGCGACAACAGACGCTTGTTTTTTCAAACATCGTTGCCAAAAACTCACCAGTTCCACTGTCTGCAAAACAAGTTCTCAGGTTAAAGCTTTCCCCTTCCTCCTTCGCTCCCTCCATTCTTGCTTCCTGCTTGCTTCTTCTGCTACAGTTGTTCTGAGATCCAAATAAAGAAGCTTCCGATTTCCTCGCCATTGCTTTCCCTTTCTACGCTTTTGAATTCATTGTTTCTTCCTCATTATGCTCCCCACACGCTTCTTTCTCTCCACTCATTCTCCCAAATTTGCAACCCAGTCTTTCCGACCAACAAATTGATTTCCTCCAGATCTTTCGAGCTTTATTTCATAGTCCGAGCAGAAGAAATGGTGGCCGAGACTTGGATACTGAAGATGGGTAACCAGGTTAGCAGCAATTTAAAGCACGCATTCCTTCCAGAACCCAACAAGAAAAAACCACCCCACCACAAAAAGAGGCTTTCTTCCTCTGCAACCGTACCTCCCTCCAAACAAACCATTGGAATCCTCTCCTTCGAGGTAGCCAATGTCATGTCCAAAACCGTCCACCTCCATAAATCCCTCTCTGATTCCGAGATCTCCAAGCTCAAAGCTGAGATCTTGGGGTCTCCGGGAGTCCGAAACTTGGTCTCCGGCGACGAATCCCGTCTCCTCCAGCTTGCCCTGGCCGAGAAGCTCGACGACCTCAACCGGGTAGCCGCGGTAGTCTCCCGGCTCGGCAAGAAATGTGCCGAGCCGGCTTTACAGGGGTTTGAGCATGTCTATGGGGATTTAACTAGCGGGGAGATTGATGTCAATGAATTAGGGTTTCTGGTTAAGGATATGGATGCGATGAGTCGGAGGATGGAGAGGTATGTTAGCGCCACCGCTAATTTGTACAGTGAAATGGAGGTGTTGAGTGAATTAGAGCAAGCTACTAAGAAGTTTCAGATGAACCAGCATGAGGAGAGTCGGAGGGCCTTTGAACAGAAAGTGATTTGGCAGAAGCAGGATGTCAGGCATCTTAAGGAGGTTTCCATTTGGAACCAGAGTTATGATAAGGTTGTGGAGCTTTTGGTTAGGACTGTTTGTACAATCTACGCTAGGATTTGTGCTGTTTTTGGGGAATCCGTGCTGCACAAGGAGAAAAGTTGTTCTACTTCTTCGTCCCCTTCTAGTTGTAAGGATGAATGCTGGGAATCGGGGCAATTGAAGCGTGGTGGTAGTCGAGGAAGTGACTATGTGCATACCAAGTCTGGTCAGATTGAGCGAGCTGTGGTAAGTGGTAAGCTTAAGCCTCATGTTGTGGATCCGAGGAGGAACGAAATTTCGGTGTTTGAGCCTGGGGATGTCATGTTTCCTTGTGGAATTAGTCCAGGGAGGCTTTTCATGGAGTGCCTTAGCCTGACGAGCTCCAGTTCCAAATTGGATTACGATGACGAGGGTACCATTGATGATCGGAGTAGTCACATTTCCAGCTGCAAAAGCACCGCAAAGTGTGGTTTGAGCAAAGGGCTAAGCCGGTTTAGCTCTTCGAGTCTAGCTCAAGGAGAGGCAGCTAGTCTATTTGGTCCGAAGAGCAAATTGACTGTTTATGCTCCTCCCACTACCTTGGGTGGATGTGCTCTGGCATTGCATTATGCGAATGTCATAATCGTAATTGAGAAGCTGCTTCGGTATCCACATTTGGTTGGGGAAGAAGCTAGGGATGATCTGTACCAGATGTTACCTACAAGCTTACGAATGTCGTTGAGGACTAAGCTCAAGTCCTACATGAAGAACTTGGCGATCTACGATGCTCCTCTGGCTCACGATTGGAGAGAAGCAATTGACGGGATACTCAGATGGCTTGCTCCATTGGCACATAATATGATCAGGTGGCAGAGTGAGAGGAATGTGGAGCAGCATCAGATTGCAGCGAGGACTAATGTGCTGTTGCTGCAGACGTTGTACTTTGCCGATAGGGAGAGGACGGAGGGAGCCATCAGTGAGCTTCTGGTGGGGTTGAATTACATCTGCAGGTATGAACATCAGCAGAATGCACTGTTGGATTGTGCCAGTAGCTTTGATTTCGAAGATTGTATGGAGTGGCAGATGCAGTGTCGAGCTGCTTTTCTCAACTGATGCTGCTATGCTACCCATTTGGTGTAATAAGGACCCTGTAGTTGTGGAGTTTTAGCATTCAATTATCAAGAAACACAAAACAGGAGAAGACCAACAAAAAAACACACAGGATGAAGACCTGAAATTTTTATACAGTGATTGAAAATTTCATTTTGAGGGAGAAAAGATCCCAGTTGATTAATATTGTTACAGGCAGCTTTGTCCATAAGAAGAAAAAAGAACTACTACCATCATTTATCAAAGGGGATCTCTTTTCTGTGTCATTTTGTTGGTGTTGTATATTCTTGTCAGTAGAATATTGTGTGCAGTTATAGCAGCTAGTGCGTTATGTAAAATCTTCTTACCCATGTCTGTATTTTGCAAGGGAATGAATTGGAGTAGTTGCATTAAGGCTCTGTTACTGGTGCATCCTTGTACGCTTACACTTCCATCAGGTTATGTTTGCTTTCAAGTATTCGTGTTGATAAGATTGATATACGTAGCTTCATCATCTGTACTTTTGATGTGAACGAGCAGTTGTGAGTTTCGAATCTGATGATGGGTTCAATTATTATGAAGCTCTGACATCAAGCTCCTCAGCGTTGGATAGTGTAGTGGTTCATAGAATCTTGTTTTTGTTGTTTTAAAAGTGTTTTTTTGAAGGGAAACGTTTTATTAAATGCGATGTGGACTAGCCTAGTGTAGTTGGTTTAAACATAAGCCAATTGTTTAATGAAGACGTCAGCATTCAGTGGTTTTATCATAATGAGAAGAAGAAGGTATTGCTTGTTGAGGACATTGAAGAATGTGAAATGCTGCTGGATTCCCATTTCCTACATGCCTAGGAAATCTCTGCAACTATACTAGTGGATTGAGGTGGATGCAGTAGCTGAAGCAAAGTGGTAAAGGATGTATGGTCCAAAGGGAAAGGCGGTAAGGAGAGGAGGGGGGGTGGGGTGTGCATTTAAGAGAGATTGGGAGTTGATGGAGAGGTAGACGAGAGAGCATTGAGTGAGTGTGAGGACGGAAGATGGATCACATAACTGCAGTTACCAACACCCCTCCTATTAGTAGAAATCAAGACATCACAGCACTACCGCTGCTGTACTGTATCTGTTCCTTGCTTGCTTCACATTCAATACGCCCACAAGACATATTCAATGCTGTTACTTCCAATGCAGTAGTACTACTGCTACAAACACCAGGGTCCTGAATTTCTTGGTTTCTTTTTTCTTCTTCTTCTTCTTCTTCTTCTTGTTATCGTAACTGAGGAAGTCAAACTCAGTCCCTCACTACCATAATGCAATCGCAAAATAAGCCTATGCATGATGTGAATCCTCAACTTTGAAATACTGTACGCATTTTCTTCCTAGCTAGTTCACAGCACTTTGATGGTGTCATGGTCAAACTCAGTCCCTCACTTTGATTGTGTTCACAACACTCCTAGATGGTTGTATTACGTACCCAATTGAATATCACATTGCTAAACATAGAATTAGCGGATATATTTATAATCTTCTGGACACCCTCTCCTCACAAGTCAATTTTTGGGATGAGTTCTACCCATAATATTATAATTGTTGGTATCAAAGCTTGTCCTACGCCTGATTTAAGGTGATTTATAAATAGACGCCAAAATAAGCTAATTAACCAAAATAAACTATCGTTAAATGAATTTATATATAACCTTTTAGGCACCCTCCTCAAAAACTATGTTATTTCCATTATACATTCTAACCATATTTGTAAAAGAACACTTCCTTATTTAATGAAAAACATCAATAAAAAATATAATCCAATAATGCAATGGTTTCGAATATAATATCCATTAGCGGATTGGAGTTCATTCGCAGTGTTTTCCATATTCTTATTAAAAAAGAGGTTCAAAGTTTAAAGATTCAATCGGAAATCTGTCAAAAACTGACTAATATTATTTTAAAAAACCGAATCGATTTTAAAGTGTAACCGAATCGTATTCATGTTTCCTTCGGACGTCACTAATCTGACAAAAAAAAGATTCACACTTTTTAGGTTCTGATCCGATTCTAACAAAACCCGATTTAAGAGTTGAACTGACAGGCAAATGTGCGATGGGCCTCCGTTTAATCAATTTATCCGCTGCAACGCCTCTTCCCGAATAAGCCCAATTTATTGGGAAGAATACAAAGTCCGGAGCCTGCCTGAAGCACTCCTGGGCTCATCTCGTATCCAGACCCTACCCGGGCCCACTCGTCATTTTCTTGAAATATATTGGATTGAAATGACCAAGGAATTGAATGGATTCAATAAGCAAACAAAATCCGGATCTGTAGAACACAAATCTGAATTCCGACATTCCGTCGTGCCGCCGAGCAAGCATTTTTCGCCAACTTAAATAAAATTTTAATTTGATTTGTTTCCCACGCTTTCTCTGTTCACTTACAAGTCCCCGGTGAAGTCACCGACACGGAGACGGAGGCGTAGCTGTTCCGAGATTATGAGTTACCGGAGGTTGGTTGAACCCCTAATCACTTACTCCAGTTATAGCTTTTACATTCCCCTCCTCTAGATCTGATTCACCTCCTCTTGGTTTCAGTTTTCAGAATCGTAGCAGGGATAGTCGTTCCTCTAGATCAGCTCTCTTCGATGACGGCCTCGAGGAAGGTGGATTGAAGGCTTCTTCTTCTTCTTCTACTTCTTCGGAGATTAAGGAGCATGATAATGACAGAGCGATCGACACTCTTCATGACAGAGTGAATTTCCTTAAAAGAGTAAGAAATAATCCCCCTCTTATTTTAGATTTGAGTGACTGCAAATTGGTTTTGGTCATCTTTTGATTGTATGTGAGAATTGCCTTAGAATCAGCTAGATGTTCCGCGTATAGTCGAATCAAAGGGATCATCATAGATTGGTTTGGATTGTGATGCATAGAATGATGGCAAATGTGCTTTATTTACAGAATCTACCATCTGAATTTCTGGGGCTGGAGAACTGATCCGGACTTTATATCACTAACACCAAACCAGACTACAAAAATAAAAAATAACCGCAAACCTCACCCGTAGAGTTGCGACTTCATTCTAAATGTAATTACATTAAGCTACAACTTTTAGGGATCATGAATCTTTCTTCGGTTACTAGTCCTTCTTCTCTACATTTGTTATGCGATAAGTTGATGCTTGGATTACATGAAATCAATGGATCAACTCTAAGATGTATGGAATCAGGAAGATATCCTTTTGAAATTTTAGCAGATTCAGTTGTTCATTAATACAGGCTGGGTTTGGCTTGTGTTATCTCCTCAGTCACTATTGATTCAGCTCCAAAGCCTTAGAATTTCCATAAATTAACTGATTTTGTTGTTACTTCTCCCTGTGTGTACACAACTAGTCTTTGGCTGAAGAATGCTTCGGCTCCAGTTGATGCTTATTTGAACTTAATAGAAAGATGTTGGATGTGTCATGTTATAAACATTTATTAGATTTTCTGGAAATTGTCATTTTTTATAACCTTTGTAGCTTGCGTACTAATGAGTGCTCCTGTTCACAGATAACTGGCGATATACACCAGGAAGCAGAGAGTCACAATCGTCTGCTAGACCGAATGGTACGTTGGTTTCAGTATAATCAATAAGTTTCCATCTTTGAAGACATGCTCGGTTTTCTTCTCTATTGAAATCAGCCGTGTTGTACGTAAACAAGGGTAATGGCATGGACATTTCGAGGGGCGTAATATCTGGGACAATGGATCGGTTCAAAGCGGTATGCAAACTAGGCTTGCGGCTTCAAGTGCCTTTTCTATTTACTTCATCAGCACTTGTTAATGACCTGGTCCAATTATGGCATCGCACGGCAGGTCATGGAGAAGAAATCCAAGCGTAGGACGTGTGTTCTTGCTGGGTACTTGGTGCTGTCATTTTTAGGTGTATATTATCTCATAAGGTAAGGGTCACATTACTACATTTGGTTATTACCTCCAAACGAATGATCTATAAATAGAAAACATTCACTCACTTCCTTATCTTCGCTGATGCTTTAGTATGAAACATGTTGGATGCAGGATTCTTAGATTCTTCTTGTAACCTTGTAAGAGGAGCCCTCAACTCATGGATAGAAGGTGATAAATTGGTAACGCCAACCCTTCCTTGTTTCCTTGAGAATTTTACAGGGAACCCTTTCCCCATTTTGGTTGAAGTGGCTGGACTGTTGTGATGAAAAATAGTCAATTGGTTACCAGAATGCACATTGTTGCATGTAACAAAACCGTACTCTTGTAGAAATTACTTGGGAACTAATGTAATATCAAATTCCCTTCCAATTTGGCAGGCGTGTATCTTCAGTTGAGTAGTTTCTGTCTGCACCAGGTAAGAGCTGAACCAGATGTTGGCAGGAAATTCAAATTTCCAGAGATTGATTGACTGGCAAAGTCGTCGAGGGTGCAGACGGCTAATATGGACAGAAGGATCAGACAGCATAAAGTTTGTCAGCCTTAGCTATCAACTTGCCGGCCGCAGAAGCTCAGATAAATTGTTTATTAATTTGTACGTATGATTCAAACCAAATATTTGATCGTCAAAGTCTTAAACCGTGTATGTTTCGTGTTTGTGTCACCACTATTACAATAAACAATAAGAAAGGGTTTCTAGGGTTTTAGCTTCCGTTTGTAGGTGTTTCTAAATAATAGTGACAAAATTCTAACAATAAACGATATCCATACTTCTTATTCTACGATGGATAGTAGGGTTATGTTCTTCGCGAATCGAGTCAAGTTGAATTTCACAATGTTTAAGTTTGGAAAATTCGGCTTATGTCGAGCTTTAGTCTGATTCGTTAATTATCATTTATGGGTCAAATGCAAGCTCTCAACTCAAACTTCGTTCATTAAAACTCATGATAAAAGTATAATTTGAAGATTGTATGCTATAAAACATCCCGATCCTATCGAGTTGAACATACACTCGCCTCAACCTTGACTGGCTTAAAATCTAGCGAGTCACAAAAGGAGTTTTTTCTATAGTAAAGCTTCTGACAAACAAATTTAATCATATATGGTCAAAACATGGCGACATCACGCATCAGCCAACAGCCAATGGGGTTTTGATCGATCATCCAAAATCCAACCAATTTAGATGATACTGTTTGAAAATTTTCCAACCAGTTATAAATCTGGCGATCTTTCATACTTGTTTTTTATTGCAGAAAATGCTGCCTTTACAAACTCGCCAATAATCCAACTATACAAATAGATAGAAGAGCAATTACTCAGCTTCCAATCAAAGAAACGATCAAATTGCAGCCCCTACAAATCAACTCAACCAGTTGAAGAACACTTACGTGACTTACGCACGGACACATCTTTCATTTTCATGGGACACATTATTTAATTTCTAATCACGGAATTCCAGAGAATCCTACCAACGCCAGCACGAAAAGATCCAATGACCAGTGAAATTGATATCCAAACAATGCTCAGAACCATACCTCCCAGCTGCCCAGAGACCATTGCCCATTCCTTGGTTGATGCCTTGATCGTGATGGGGTTGTCACAACAACACTCAATTGGATGGGGGAAGTGTATAGTAAATAACTCAATATAATATAGAGAGTAGAGAGAGTGTGTTTGTCTGTTTATGCTTTGAAATAAAATAATAATAATAACAATAATAATAATAGACAACATTGAAATTGTTGGGAGAAGAGAAAATGACGTGCTTCCCAACCTGCCCACGCGCACCTTACCCCACCACATTGCAACCCTAATTTCAATGTTGTCTTCTGTAAATACTCCACACCAGCAAATGGTATTGATGAGTAGTCTGTCTGCAGGTTAATATTCCAGCCTAAGCATAAAGCAAACCAAAGATGAACCCCAATTCAGGAAAGTTAGCCACCATTTTTTAATCTATAACACAGCTTTATCTTCTTCTTCTTCTTTGCTTCATTCCTCCCCCTTGCGAACCCCACGATTGCAATTTGCTATCTAATTCCATCTCCTCATCCCCTCTTTCATTATCTCTTCCCCAAGCACCACAGTTCACTAAATTAACTGCGCTACCTACCTAGCTAGTTCATCATCATCAATATACAAAACAAATCTATAACCCTACAGTCCTTGCCAGGCAGTTCATCAAGTTCCCTCTTCTTTAATTTACTTATTCAAACCCCGACCCTCTAGCCCTGGCTAATCCTTGGTGGACCGGACATGCCGCCGGATCAGCCGGCCTGTCCGGCTTGGACCTCCACCACCACGCGTCCCTCCACAAATCGGCCCTCGGTATCTCCATCAACGACACAATACCAGATGTTGACCAATTACAAGACGAAGAAGACGACAACAATAACAGCGGAGGCAGCGGCGAGCCCAAGGAAGGAGCCGTCGAAGTCACTAGGAGGCCACGTGGCCGCCCAGCCGGTTCCAAGAACAAGCCCAAGCCACCCATCTTCGTCACCCGGGACAGCCCCAACTCCCTCCGCAGCCACGTCATGGAGGTAGCCGGCGGAGCCGACGTCGCCGAGAGCGTCGCACAGTTCGCCCGCCGCCGACAGCGCGGCGTCTGCGTACTCAGCGGTAGCGGCTCCGTAGCCAACGTTACCCTCCGCCAGCCGACGGCTCCTGGAGCCGTCGTCGCCCTCCAGGGAAGGTTCGAGATCCTCTCCGTCACGGGAGCGTTCCTACCTGGGCCGGCACCTCCCGGTTCGACCGGACTCACGGTTTACCTGGCCGGGGGACAGGGGCAGGTTGTAGGTGGGAGCGTGGTGGGGCCTCTCGTTGCGGTGGGGCCGGTTATGGTGGTGGCTGCTACTTTTGCTAACGCTACTTATGAGAGGCTGCCTTTAGAAGAGGAGGAGGAGGCAGATGCTGATGCCGGCACCGGCCAGATCCATGACCATTCTTCTCCACCGCAGATGAGCAATGGAGGGATACATCCTGCTGATCATCCGTCCACTATGATGCAGCCCGTGCCGCCGCAGCATCTGTTTAATTTGCCGCCGAATCTGATCCCTAATGGAGGTGGTGGTCAGTTAGGGCATGATGGTTACGTTGCGGCGGCGGAGGCCTGGAGTAGTCATGTCCGGCCGCCGTACTAATAATTCTCTTGCTGCTCATCGGAGAAGGTAGGGGTTGTTTTTATTATACTATAGGATTGAACAAAAGTACTGAAGTGTTATAGAGAGTTGTGAAGAGAGATTTTAAAACATATTAATATTAATGTAAATGGTTTTTTTCCTTTCTGGTTCCAATAAACGAGATTATTAGTTCAGTTTGACGAAGCTAATTAATCCCTTTTTATATATTTATTATATAGTTAGTTAATGGTATTTATTCCTGAACTATTTTAATTGTTGGTCACCTAGGTTTAATTTAAGAGCTGCAGTTGTTATGTCTATATACATATGAATGTCTGCTTGATGTTCCTACAAAACTTTGCTCTTTACAGATCGTTTTAGAAAAATATGTAAATATATTTATGGATGATGGTTTCATTTTGTTATTTATTGTTTTCAATCAATATTAGACGGCGGAGATATGAAGTGAGTCAGTGATAGCATGCTAATATGTTTTCTGGGTTTCGTTGGTTATATTTAAGAGGGATGTTCATACTGATCTACTGTAAATAGTGATCATAGAGTCATTATTGAGAACTGCTACAAAAGTTGACATAATATTGAATTACTGAGTATGTTTGTATGGCAAAACTCTTAGGACTATGTTTGGATATATAATTTCTAAGTTAGTTGATAGCCTTGCCATTTAAAGTCTAAAGAGAAAACTTACATTACAAATCCAGAAATTCAGTTCTTTTTCAGAGAATCGTAGAATGTAGAAGCAAATTAAAATGAAGCTAAGCGTCAAGTCAAGGAGAGGTTTAATTTTAAGTCACCGTCTTCTGCCAGTTTGCTGCAATGGACTAATGGGCCCTGAGTCAGACGGTTTAGAACGATCGGCCTAGGAGTACTCAACCCTAGAGCAAACTCAGAAATAATCTTAGTTCTCTGTCACTGAGGCTATGAATGATCATGCATAAGCATGAAATGTTGTACTAAGTGTTCTTCGCTTTCTTCAAGTTTATGTAACTGACATTAATACCAAAAGACCACATTATGCAACATGGGGTGTGGAAAATAGATAATACAATTACAAATTTGCAAGACACGAGAATCATTATAAATTCTTTAGTTCCAAATTGTTAGTAAAGGGATAGAATACCATTTTCCTAAAACAGGCAAGATCGACAACATATGCCTATGCAGATGTATGATTATATACTCGAAGGTCCTTGTTCTGATGCCTAACCAAAAATATATTAGTTTCAAAATTTTCAAATCGATTAATATTTGATATATAGGTTGAAAATGACTAAAAAATCAAGTTTTGTTTTGATAACCCTGTAAATAATTGTCGAATAAAGTTAAAAATTAATTTTACTTAATATTAGGTTAGTGTTGAAATTTTTAAATTGGCTTACGTTCTGCATGCATGTGCGGGAAACCGCTAGAAATCCAAGTTAATTTTAGTATTCGAAAGCACATACATCCCCGCTAACCCCAATGATCAAAACTCTTTAAAATGTTTTTTTTTACTTCATTTGGCTATTATTGGAAAGGTTTAACACGGTGGATCCTCAATTTTTAGTCATTCCCAAAATACATGTTAAGTATTAGCCAATTTGAAAATTTTCAATTTTTATGTCAAAATTGGTCAACTTCTGTGTGTTATACTATGGAAATTTGACCATTTTCACAAGAAAATGTCAAAATTTTCAAATCGGCTAATATTTAACATGCATATTGAAAATGGCTAAAAAATCAAGTTTCGCTATGATAACCCCTATAAATAATGGCCAAATGAAATTAAAAATCAATTTTACTTGGTGTTGTGTTATATTGAATTTTCAAATTAATTTACTTTCCGCATGTTGAGCCGTCGTTACAAGAATTACGCTTTGTTACTTTGATCATACACAATTCCGTGAAAACCAAAATGTTTACTATACATTTCAACACGTACAGACAATAATAAAATACACAAATCTGCACGTTCAGTTAACTTTATAACAGACGGAGGGCGAACAAACAACCTAGTTAATTTAAAAGAGGCTGAAGCACGAGGTCTTACTTCTTAGCACTTGTTAACTCATTTATAAAAAAATTGGTCATAGATCAAAATAATATTCTTTTGTAATTAGATTATTTGATTTTTTAGGAGTTGAGTTTAAATCATATTTTGTAATTAATCTATAACCAGTAACCCAATTAATTCAATCTGTGACCTGCAATAGCCGCCTGTTTGATCAACCGAAGCGAGTTTTCAGTTTTATGATACATCATCAACGGACCTAGCTACCGTTCAACTGTACAGATCATCCATATTCGTACCAAGCAATTCAACGCAAAAGAAACTGAGGAGAAACCCAATAATATAATCTCCAGCCTGTTGATAGCTGGAGAGAAATTCCAGCCGTGGGATCGTGGTGTCAAGTCCAGGCGGAAGATAAGGGGTATCAGCACTGAAGCTGAAAAGTTCTTACAACAGTGCAAGAACTTGGTTGATCTCAACTCTCGGTCCTGCATGAGTTTGCTCCTCTGGAAGATGGACCCCAGGGATGCGTGATGGTGGAGTCCTATAGAAATGTCAATTAAAGCAATAATGAGCAATCCCTTCAAAACACTCTGTTTGATTTGGCATGTCGAAAGTTGGAAGGATTATAAATGGCAAACGCAAAGTTCGCTCTCCAAAATCAATTTGTCGGAATCTAATTTTCTAATCCAGTCAAAAAAATGCTCAAAATTTCATCCAACTTTCCACCCCAAATCAAACCCGTTAGATTCCAATTGAACAGTACAAAAATTGTTATCTAGAATAAGAAGGTCTTACTTGTTGATGAAATTTGGATAAGAGATTCGGATATCGCCCATTATGTTTCCTGAAGCCTGGAAATATTGTACTAGGGCAGCTCTTTGATCACATTAGGTTGCGAATGCAAATGCCACTTCTGCAGTTCTTCCAACCAACTGTAAATTGCATAACTAGCCCACTCGATAACAGTCATGACCTCATTTTGGCTTAACAAGGTAGGAAGCCCACCCATCATCTGCAGGAGGTAGTGGCACAACCCAGTGTCCTGGTATGCGACTGCATTTTACATATATACAATGGTTCAGAGACAATAATTCACAATCTTGGATGATTCTTCATGCAAGAAACGAACAAGTGATTAGTAAAGGTTTAGTCATCGTTGCGCAACAGCAATGTTTCCCCATATAATGCATAACTAAAGAGAAACATAACAGCACGCTTACCTTCCTCCTGGCCTGATATATGCATCCCAAGTCCTTCTCACCTGCAAACAAACTAAATCTCATCAAACATGCAAACCATCTCTAGGTAAGAAGCAGCCATATTCCATGAGATCATCTTTTCGTTAGAAACAAACAGATGAAGTTGAGAATAACCTCGATAAGCGTCCCCACGTCGTTATTGCTGCCATGATAATAATCATAGAATTCGATTGGTAAATTAGCTGCAGAACCAAATGCTCCACCATGAGTATGACTTTCCAGTCCCTTTTCTCTAGATGGAAATGTTTCTGCCGAAGAGCCTACAGTGCCTTTTTCATCGACCACCGGGTCTATGTTTTGTTTATCCTCGTTAACATCACCTCTTGCTTCCTTTGGGATAGACCCATGATTCTGTATCGTTTTCCTTGATTCTTCAGCAGAAGCTATTGCATCGTTGGCAGCGTTTGTCTCGGCAGCAACCTGGGCCAGGCGCTCCTCCTCCTCAACTACAGCTTGAACCGTCTCCAAAACTTATCATCCTCCTCGGGCAGGAAATGTCCTGCATAACCATTTTGTGGAATTACGTAAATTAGTCAGAATGGGAAGTTTTATATTCTGTAGATATATCCTAATTAGTAGTTACTCTATTATAATTTCTACTTATGGTAGGAGTCCTAAACCCTTGTCTATATGTAATCTCGGCCCTTTCATCTGATCAACAACCGAAATATTTTACCTACTTTAATACATTTGAAACATAACATTAGTTCGAGACACTATTATCTGATACCACTGAATCACAAAACGCATTGAAAACGTTAGTATTCATCAAACAAAAGTTAATATATATGAGGAAAAGTAGAGAGCACATAATTAGCTAACACAAAAGATAGTTACAAGATAACCTTGTTTCTTTAATTTTTGGATCCTCACGGAACGCAATTCTTGCAACTTCTCTACCATCAAGACTAGCTCAAGCTAAAAAGTGATGCAGACATCGTGAGTCTTGGATGTGGAATAGAGTATAAGTTCAGTTTTCTCTGAGTGAGTATACAAAGATGAAAAAATAAAGCAACCCCTATGAATAACACATTACACACTAGTCTGCAAAATCATACATAAGTAAACATAGGGTTTTCATCACTGAATTCTCCCTGCATCTAAAATAAAGTCCAACATATTAAAGGGATTTTCATTTTGTGATATAAGGTTACAAGCAATTCAGACATGGAAGAGTCTTACCATGATAACACTGTGACTAGCTTAAAACCAGAACACAAGGATCAAGACAAATAAAGTATCACCTAATATGCACGAAGAGGAAGCTCAGCAGAGAAAATTTTGGTAGTTCTGTTATCTACTTTCATTGAGAAAGCTTAATATGATCACAGATATAAAATGACTCTTACTTCAGATTCGAGCTTCTTTCTGTCTTCTTTTGCCTTGAGCTTTGCAATTGAGTTCATACTTTCAACCTGTAAACAATTAGCCAAGCCACAACGTTATTCAAACCATAGAAGCTTCTGAATGAAACCTAATTTTGATTTTGAATGAAACTAGATTCTCTTATTTCCAAATATAAAACTAACAGCACAAGCAATTACAAAGTGGAGATCAATATAATTCAGCTTCCTCGGCAATCTCCCTAGCCCTCCACTCGTTAGCTTCGTGATCAGCTTGAACAAAACGCTCATGCTCCTAAACATCCATATTCCCCAATCAATATACTGTTGAGAATTGAAAGAAGAAGAGAAAATAATTTCAGCTAAACCAGGGAAAACCACCTTAGCATACATTTCTGCAGCGCATTTTCGTTTTCTCTTCCTCCATTGTTTATTTCTCTTGGACTTGAGCAATTTTACAGAGAGTCTAATGGCTGCAGCCTTCTCCTCCCAAGGAGTTGCTTCGTCCATGCCATACTGTAATAGCTCCAGCTGAGCTCTTAACTTCAACATTAAAGCACTCTCTGCACTGGTCGAAAGGTGTTCCAGTGTTGCTAAGTCAATTTCCTGCCCTCTAAACACTTAGAGAGCAGACAAGAAAAAGGATCATCGGAAACCATATCCCTGTCTTCCCAAATTCTTGAATAGGCTTCAACTTTTCCAGCCCTTCCAACTCTTTCTGCCTGGTCAGAATTACACGTTCAATTAGGATTAATTGTTTCAAGGAGCAGCCTCTTAATGCTCATCATCAGAATTTCGAGCAGAAGAAGAAGAAGAAGAAGAAGAGGAAAACTGATATGTTCAGCATAAATATAGTAACACGTTCAGATTGAAGAAAAGAGAGAACAAGTACATTTCCTGTGCAAGCAGCAAAGTGTCTTGCAGCTCTCTCCGCCGCTCATGAACATTCCTATTCTTCCAAACTCCACTTGACTGTAATGGGTTGGGCGGTAACATCAGCATCCAAGGGGAAGTTTGTTGGCCGGGATGAGGTACGCGGAAAGGAACTGAATTCATTCTGAATGGAAAGGTAAGGCAAAGGAGTATGTCAGAAATTCGAAAGCAGCACCGTTGCTGACTTCTGATGCAACAAGCTAATCGGAATGCAGTATTCACTATATAGCATACTAGTCGACTCGTCAAATCAGATGTTCATCCATAGGCATTTAAGCATACAGCATACATGTCCAATTGTTCCACGTCAAATTAGAAGGCTTACCTGGATTGTGTTCAAAATCAGCGGGACATACATTCGGGATTCGACTGGTCCAGTGGTCCCTAAAACTGGTCTGACTCAAAAGGCTGGGCGTCGGGACTCGAACGACGAGCAGCTGAGAGTAGTCTTGAAGTTCGACGAGGAGCAGAGGACAACGAGCGGCACTGCAGCAAGGCGACGCCGACGGGAGGGAGAGGAAGTAAGGCTGTAAGCCTGCAATCGACGGTGCGACGGGAAGAAGAAGCAATTCGGCAGCCGACGGAGGACGACCTCACCGGCATCAAGGTGACAAAGGAAATATTATATTAATATCCGTTTGTGAGGGGTTGGATTTGAATTAAAAAAATTTCAATTTTTAAACATTTAATTTTATCAACGAAACAATTCAACCTTGACAACAAAAAATTAATCTAATTATTAAGATCGATTTTCACAATTTATTTACTCAACATAATTTTTCGTTAAATAATAAGAGATTTGATAAAGGGTAGTATAGGAATATTCACATGTTATCTATCCATCGACTACGCCTTTCGGCTCTTAGAACATACTATTGCTCCAAATAGTGAAGAGCCATTTACCTAATTTAAATGAAAGATATGAGGAAAAACAAAAAAAAATAATTTAAAGAATAAGTTCATTTAAAAAAAATACCGTCAATTTAAAAAGGAAATGATAATTTATTTTATTGTATGGTTTTACACAAATCTTAAATTTAAGTCTCTAAAAAAGTTCAATTTCGTGTACATTTGAAAATATATTTTTTTTATGAGAAGAGCAGTAACCCGGTTAATTTTATTAATGTTAATTTAAAAATGATTATAGAGGTTCAAAAACATTAATAAGTTTAATGGGAGGTGTAACCTTGCAGACGAGGATATATGGAGTTGAAGTCGTTATCAGAAAGATAACATGACCCATTTCCTTTCTCTCCTGACGAATTAATTCTAAAAAAGTCAGTAACTAAGACACTTGACAGAGTGCAAAAATGAAAAAACAGGACAAACAACGGAAAAGAAATAAAACAGCAAAGTTCGAAATAATGAAAAAGCCAGCTAAACGACATTGCTTTAAAGTGAAAGAAACAAAGAAGAGCCTCCTGGGGCTACCAAGGTTCCAATGTGTGTGTTGAGATATCCACCCATTTGCGTGGTCTTGTCTTCATCTGGTTGCCCTAGTTCATCAGTTATGAGGCGCTGTTTCAATTTCCCATTGATCTCCATCGTGTCTTCCTCCAGTTGCGTAGCCACTGCTAGCTCAGCCATGGAGCGTGGAGGGTGCTCGGTCGTGAGGCCTCTCGATGGCTTGTCCGTCATTTCCTCCACCAGCCAGCGAGCCCCGCCTCTTGGTTGTGTGGATAAACGTGATGGAGCACCCAACTTGACATCCCATAGTCTCGACACTTCACCATATGGATGCTCGAATCGTATATCGCAAGTGCGCTCCATGTGTCCCATTACACCACAAATGAAGTAGTAACTAGGAAGTTTTTCATATTTGAAATGAGTCGTGACCACCTGTCCTCCGGACCGTTTAATCTTCTTTTTATCTCTTTAGTTGGTTATGTGCAGCCATTCGTGCTCGGAAGCGCATCACAGGATTCTCGCTATCATAGTATTGGGTAGTGTCGTATGATACGAAGTCGTCGATGAAATTTCCTACTGTGCGGGCTACCGGCTCCGCGAAAAACCACGACGCAACTCATAGTTAAGCTAATACCCAAAATTCGACTTGCCGTAGCGGAATCAACATTGGTGACTCTCCCTGTTTCATCTCATACTTGATGACCTAACGAACATCGAGCTTCTGGTAAAACTTGAACAAATAGCTACCTTTTTTTGGGCGCCGGGTTTCCGGCATCCTGTCCTTCACAACATCATACTTAAAGGTGTGATCGGTGAGGAACTCGCCCAGTACATACATCGAGTAGTCTTCGACGACAGGTTCCGGTTGATCGAGGCCCTCAACTTCCTCGACTTCGTCTTCGATCGCCGTTAACGCTAGGCCTTGCATCCGGGCTTCCATTACGTCGAGTTTAGCAAAGAGGCGACGAGCACCGAGGGTGTTTCACTGTAGAGATCCGAGTTGGTGATGAAGGCAAGCAAGGATGGCGTTCGGCGACCGGGATCTGAACTTATGATGTTGTCAGCGAAAGTTGTGAGCTGGATGATGGGGTGCTGTAGCGGCGGGATGCGAGATTGATGCTGAGGGAGCTGTAGTGTCGGCGAAGGAGACTGGCTAATGAGTTGAGGGGTGCTGGCGGCGTACTTACGGCGAAGGATTTGGGTGATGACGGCGGCGAACCCTTAAAACGAAGGGAAGAAAATTTGGAAATATTATTAAACATAATAAAATAAATTCTTCTACAAATACCTCACATTTTTGCTCTCATTCTTTACGACATTATCGGTTATTTGTATGAGAGAAAGTTTGAAGTGATTTTGAGTGATTTGGAGTTTAAAATTTTAAGTTTGAATATTTGTTTAAATAGATTATTTGGATTGTTGGAGGAGAATTTTTAGTTAATTTTTAGTGTGGGCCCTTAGAGAATTCGAGCACAAAGTGAAATCTCTAGGCCGCATAGGAGATTTGGGGAGAATTCATATTCCGTTTTTTGAGAAAGCACCTGCGTTTCTAACAATTATACCTTGTTTGTGTAGGTGAAAATAATAAGAAATTTTGGGTAATTTTGACCATAAAATCTATAAGTTAGAGATTTCACCAAATATTTTGTTTGGATTACAATTAATTGTGGGAGAATGTTAGAGAATTGAATTCTTGGTGTGAGCCCTTAGAGATTTGAGCTCATATTGAAATCACTAGCTTAGGGATGGAATTTTGGGAGAATTCATTCCATTTCATTAAATTTTTGAATTATCTAGTCCCAACAATTACCTAAAATCACACATCCAAACATTCTATTTATCAAAATAGCATGACTCTCATATTCTCTAACTGAAAATGCTAATGATCATGGATGTTATTCAAACTGGAACGGTTCAAACAGGTAAATCCGACAGTTGTCGATCCATATGTTCGTTGACATAATGGACACATAATGGACACATAACAGGTTATTATAGTCATCATAACGAGTGGATTTAATGTACTCATAAAATGGACATAATAGTGATATAACTATTATGTCACAGAGATATAAAGAACCCATTACAATAACGTATCAATGATATAACGGTTGTGTAATAGACTCGGTGACATAACATGTACGTAATAACTGTGACATATTAGTTATTAACATAATTACATGTGAAGTGGATAAAAAATGACTTAACAAGTTCGTAAGGTGGACATGTAAAGAGGACTCGTATCGGGTGGATAATTGTTCCAAAATTATATGGTAAACGACTCGTAATATCAAAGTATTGATTTTAATATTTTTGAAAAAATATTGATATTGGTCTTGTTAGATTCAAAAAATTAAAACAAACAACATTGTTTATGAAGTAAAAGTTATGTTTTAAGCATAGTGTAATTAGTTATATTGATTAAAAAGAAAAATAAAAAGAAGAGAAAATATATCTGAAAATAAATAAATAAAAATATCTATTTTTCAAACTTTATTTTCCTGTATACTTTTCCCTCCTATCATTTTGGTACCTTACGGAATTGCCCTGACGATTGTGGCCACTAAATCAAAGTATGACGTTATGACCCAAATTAAGTTGACTTATAGAAATCAAAAATAGAAAAGTACTTTGATAATATATTTTCTTAGAGTAGCTACCTGTTAGAGATATAGTTATGAATCCGTCCTTACCTATTATCTAATATCTAAGGTTATCTGGTTTTGGATTAATCGGTGTCCGTTAATAGATTTTATTGAAGTAAAATGTGATTCATGTCATTATAATTTTAAATGGTTATACATTATGTCATTATATTTAAGATTCTGTACCGCATATGACTATAGTCAGTTTAACGATGCGTACCGTGCCCGTCAGCCGATTCTCAGTCATCCAACCAGAGGAGTGGGTTCAGAGGAGTTTGGGAAACGTAGACTTCTTCGTCTGACAGCGAAGATGGCCGGTGACAACACAGCGCCGACCACCGACAAGTCCAAGAGACCAGTTTAGCCTTGGCAGGCCCAATTTATTATGCGGGCATCCAACCAAAACCCACTGGGGGTGGGCTCAATTTGCCAAGTCAATAACCCACAGATTTGACATGACATAAACAAAATTTACAATAATTTGGATTAAATTTTATAATCGGCTTAAAATTTAGGTTTGATTCAGATATTTGACCAATTACATCATGTACTTTTGAGAACTTAATTAAAAAATTTTAATTATCATTTTTATAAACAAATACAATGAAAATGAACCAATAAAAATTATTAAATATTATTTATTTTTAATTTATTTTTTATACATAAATACATTTCTTAAAAAATTATAACAATGTGTTTATATAATATTACTAATTAACTCGTTAAATTAACAAGCAATACTCCATCTCTTATAATTATTTAAATACATTATCTTTTACATCACTTATAATTATTAAAAAATGAAAAATATACATCACTCCACATACGGATGAGATGAACCAGTTTGGGGTACCATAAATTGAAAAGAAGGCGTGTCGCTTTCTAGAATGCACGTAGTTAGTAGATATTTGGAAGCAAGCAGCAGCTTTCACTTTCAAGCTCGTCAATTTCCACAACGGAAACACAGGAGATAACTATTTTCCCTTGCACATTTCATATCCCAATTATCGTAATTTCGTGGTTAAATAACTAATGCTATATATATATAAAATAAAGTATTTTATTATTGCTTTGGATGAGGATGCAGCCCCCCTTACCCAGTTTATCAGAACCAAATAGATTAATATTATGACGTTTGTCATCAGTGTTCCTACCTATAATTATTGCCTTCCGTCGGTATCATTTGTATGTATCAACCACTACAAGGACTTGTCCTTATGTAATTCATTCTTTGAGAGGCACAATTAATAAACGTACGTGGAGGGTGAGACGTTTCGATTGATGTATATACTTCACACCTGAATACCGTTTAATATACATGTCATTATTGTATTTTAAAAACTCTCCAAAATGGTACTTGAGTTTGGAGAATATAGCTAGTTAGTACTTAGTACTTCCATCGAAAGATCATCACACATTCGCGATTATAAATTTACGATCTCTTATTTTCCCTTGTAGACGAATATGATGGAATAATCTCCTGTTATGATTGTATATTATATAGTTGAGATATTTTTAATTTGAAAGGGTTTGTAACAGCAGAAGAAGAAAGTTGGTGGGAGCTGGGTAGATTCAGCGCCACATGCAAAATCCAAAATCCAAGAAAGACAAAGAAAAAGTCGAGAAATTTAATTAACTTGCAGATACAGACCCCCTCACCTCACCTGCTAAAATCGACCATAATCGGTCAGATAATTAACCAACCATGCCCCAAAGTTAATTACATGAGTTGTGAATTATCTATATTGTAAACGTTTTGTCACTAAGCAAAAAATTGGGGGGAAACAGAAGAGAATCTCCAAATTCAATGTTGGTCTGATGTTTGAGGATGATTTAGACTCAGGGCCAGTGGTGGGGGTCCAAGACTAGACGTGATGCATATATGGTGGAAGACAAAGGGATGAGCTGATGTTACCTCCAACAATGAATAATAGGAATAATAATCACTTTCGTATCTCTATTCTTTACCATACAAAACTCATTATTATTATTATTATTATTATTTTGTATGGTGAATTGAAAAGGACAGCGAGAGAGAGATTTCTACGTTGAAATTCGGGAGGTTCATGCATGGTTTCCCAAAAGCAACCAAAGCTGTAGAGATGGGGAACACACAGCATTTTCATTTTTCTCTCTTCCAAAATGATTAGTTTTGTCAACGTACACACTTGATATAACTATGACTAACCTTTTTTTTCTGTAACAGGTCATCAAACCAAAGAGTAACGACGATCCAGTTGTTTAATACCATTCAAATTAAAGGGCGGCTGCAATCCCATTTTGTAGGTATAATGACAACCATGAACGAATGCAGATGATGTCTTAAGATGTTTAGGTAATTATGCAAGTTTTTTATCGATGGTTTCATGGCAATTTCGTTTTATATATACTGAGCTGCACATATAATATTGTGTTGGATCATGATACTAATACTAGCAAAGGAGGGAGCTAATTTCTGTATTTATCATTTTTCTTTCTTTTAATTTCTGACTGTAACATTAACATGTTAATGCTGTGTATATCTAGACATCATACTCTAATTTTTTCTTAGGCACAACAAAAAAAACATATTACCAAAATCTTGAACAACTTTCCCCCCTTTTCTTTCCTTCTTTCTTTCTAGTCTGTACGTAGCCCTTAAGTTACATTACACCACCACTTCTGTTTGCGAGCAGCACCACTCTCCTTAGCTCATTTGCAATCCCTTGCAGCATAATCGGTTTCCTTATCACACCATTCATCCCCATCTGCATACACTTGTCCCACAATTCGTCGTCCCCACTCGACGTCATCGCCACAATCAGCGGCCAGTTCCTGCTCCTGAACTTCCTGATCTGCGCTGCAACTTCAAACCCGTCCAGGTCTGGCAGTTGTAGATCGAGCAGCACTACTTGGAAGGAAGAAGCGGCTGGGCCTATTGCACTGAGGCACTCGTACCCTGAAGATAGAGGGACCACCGAGCAACCTAGCTTCTCGAGCAGTCTTCGAGTGACGCTTCTGTTCAAATCGTCCGACTCTACCAACACCACTTGCCACCCTCGGAAGAAGGAGTTTGAGTGCGGTAGATGATTATGCTCAGACGAATCTCCTGGCTCGGAGATGGATAATGAGATTGACGAGCGGAGTTGAAACCGTAGGATGAGTCCCATGTTCTTGACGAAACCTTGATTGTTCGGTACTACCCAAATGTTGCCTTGCATCATCTGCAAAAATGACAAGAAAGGTTATCAAATTGCTTCCACAAAAGTGAAACTAAATGTTCTAATGTTCAAACGTTCTGTGTGGGGTGTGTTCTTGCACAGGACCAACAGGACCAGAGTTTAACGGGGCTAGACTGTCCGAAGAAAAAAAAACTGTGTATTTACCTGGACAAGCTTTTTGCATACTGTGAAGCTGAGACCTTGCTCAAACCCTTCGCTTGTGTACCGTCTACCACCAAGCTGCATTGCTGATGTGGAGGGTCCAGATTCAGAACCGCCAGAGGTAATTCCAATTTCGAATCTGATCGATATCTCGCCATCCGACAAAGGGCTTTGCCTCCACGTCGCCCATCTCTGATCATTCCTCTCCTGGCTTCCATTGTCAACCACAATCCGAAGTAGTACAGATCCACCCTTACTATTTCCATCAAGCAAATTGCCAATCATATGCAAGATCACCTGAAAGATCCTCCTCTCATCTCCCACAACATGATCAGGCAAGGACCTATCAACTTCCATTGAAAAACCAAAGCCTTTGTAAATACACAAGCACTTGGCAAGGCAAGTTGCTTCTGTGATCATGGAATGCAGCCGGAAAGACTTGGTGTCCATTCGAAACCTCCCGCTATCCTTGGTCGAGATTTCCATCACATCATCTATTAACACCGATAACACATTGCTCGCCTTCATCATCGTATCTACTAGAATCTGCTGCTCGCTGCGTAAACTTCCATCCTGCATCATGGATACCAATCCCAAAATAGAATGCATCGGCCTCTTCATTCCATCACTCATTACCTTCTGGAAAGCATTCCTAGCTTGACTAGCCATCATCGCGTCGATCTTCGCCTGCTGCAATGCTCGATTCTGCTCCTCCAATTTCTCCCTCATAAGCTGCGATTCCTCAAGCACCGCAGCATGGGAGAGAGCCACAGCCACCTGATCAGCCACTACTTTGATAATCTCCAGCTCTTGATTGCTCCATGACCTAGGCTGATCACCGGGAAGAACCAATACGAGTATCGCATAGCACGCCTGGATCATTTCAGGGGTTCCACCTTTGAAATTGCAAACACGAAGCATAGGCATTCGGATCGCAGCCACCGGACCCGGCTCACCAGACTCGCCATAGCTCGCGGAAGCTAAAGGCGAATCGAAACCGAGGATGTTCACACTATCGCTGCCCTTGATCGTCGCAACATCAGGATCAGATGTCGGTATCGAACAGCTATCCATGTCGGAGTAATGTCCCCCGTGGAGCTCATGAGTCAAGTGCATCTGAGTCCTAATCTCATTAGGCATCCAAACAGCACAATTCTGCAAACCAAGCGTCTTGGACAGCTCAACAAGTGTCGTGTACAATATGGTGTGCCTGTCAAGCGATTTCCTAATCTCCTGAGTAAGCATTCGAACATGCAATCCAGCTTCTCTTTGCTTCATAATCATTCCAACTTCCCTACCCAGATCCCAAGTTTTCTTCTTTAACATGAATTCCCTCACTTTGACCTTGAGAAGCAAAGGGATCAAGCTGAAGAGAGTGATAGCGGTGGCAGAGGAGACCAAAGCGGTTAGGATCTTGAAGACTGTGACAGCAACCATGAGATGGAAACTGTGAGGGCCATACGTCCATCCGTTGAGCAAGTGGGTCATCCCACACAGAACAATGAAAGCAATGAATTCGAAAAGTACCCATTTGAATGGGACGTTGGAGCAGCTGATGAAGTAGAGCAACTCGATCGGGATCGAGAAATACGCAACCGCAATCAGGAAATCGCCCACCCTTTGGCATTCCAGGATGGTATCTATGCTCCATAAACTGTCCTCGTCGTCGCAGTTACATCTTGAGAATCCATTGTCGTTGGCAGAAACAGATGCCAAAAGGAGGAAAGTCAACAGCAGCAGCCCAGGAGCTAATGATTTGAACATTGCGGCCAAATTGGGCTGCCGGCTGTGTTTCAATCCATTTGGGGGAACAAGGCTATCCAAAGTTTGAATCTTTCAAACGGGTATTTTCCTCAGTTTTTAAAACAGAAAGCTACCCACTTTGACTGCAGAGAGAATTAAGAAGAAAGGAATCTCCCAACTAGCGTCCTTCAATTCTTCTTCACCTTTCTACACATAACCTGGTAAGGAAAAGGGAGCACCTTTATCAACAAACCAATACAAAAGAGTGATCGCCATCAACCAAAACTTTGTTTTTATCAATTAATAAGCAATACCAAAATTGGGGGGGGGATCTATCTAAGAACCATTGAATCCAACCTTTTCTCCAAGTTCATAACTACACGGATAAACATTTTCCAAAAAAAAAACCGGCAGGGTTCCATGAATCATTCCTCGTATTTGGACCTACTGATTTTTTTAAATAGAAAGCATGCAAAGTTGGGGTAGTATTCCCAACAGAAGACGACATTTTCCTCAATCGGGACATAATAAAAAAATATGCATAGAAGGAATACAAGTGGAAATAGAAACAGAGCCACTTGCTTAACAGCAGGGAGACTTAGACAGCCGGCTCTCTTAACACTTGAAATGAACTGGGTAGAAAGAATGGGAAATTATCAGAGGAAGAATGCAGGTCGGGTAAGGAAAGAATCGGTTACCTGGAAGACGAGAATCCCAGATACCACAGAAATCAAAACAAGACCCCCCACACGCAATACCGATGTCTAGATCTTCAGAGTGTGATGGTACAGATTAAACAGCCTCTGTGAGTGAACACATTTGTAGAGGGATTAAAGAATGGGAAAATCTAATCCAACCCAAAACCCCAGGCCAATTGAGTGGGGAACTAGCTTAAACAAACGGAACCCAGAATGAAAAGAATACAAGCACCCTGTTTTACTTTACAGAGATGAAAAATAAAAGGAAATGAAAAAGCTCGATCAAGTGTGTGTACCAACTAAATAAGCCTCCGTGGACGGAGCCTGCCACCTTTTTATAGCTCCAACGGGAATAATAGTTAATAAAAAAGAAAAAAAAATTAATGAGGGGAAGACCGAAGGAAGAGTCTTTCACTGTAAAGAAATCTCTAGTGTACTGTACCCTTTATCTATGTCATTCAAATTCCAAGCAAGAGCGAGCAGGAGAGAGAAAGAGACGAGTGGTAGGTTTATTACTTCATTTATTTTTAAATTACCAAAACCTTTTCGTCCTTTGTGTTTCTCCGTTTGTGCAGTGTTGTTTGGCGCCGTTGTTTTGTTTATTTTAGAGAGAGAAGTGGGATCCACAAAGGGTAGTGGAGTCCGGATCTCTCCCTTCTCAATTCAGAAAGTCCATACAAATTTCAACAGTTTATAAATTGTATTTTAGATTTACCGATTGAATACATGGGGTAAATTTATTATTTCATAAAATTTATGTGTATAACGACTATTAGGCTTTGATAAAAAAGCCCTATAAATAGATATACATTTTTATACGATTTGTACGAATCTATACATATTTTTATGATTCGATAACTTTTGACATAAAGTGTACGATCGATCGTTAAAAAATATTTTTTCCCAAAATGAAAAACCTACAATGGTAAATATGTGGGTATAAAAATTTCCTTCAACTAAGATCGAAATTAATGAAAATTTAGTTGAAAAACTTTCCGATAATTAAAAACGGTGGTCTGGTGATCAAAAAGTTAATCAGCCGATAAAATATTATGTGTCCAATAAAAATATTTAAATATATATAACCATATTGTCCATGATTAATTTTTAAAAAAATAAATTTTATGCAAATCCAAAGACTTAGATTGTTCTTAGATGGGATCCGGTAAGCAAGGTATATGGATTCAGAATGGGGCTCGAGGAGAGTGGGGCCCAGAGGGTTGCATGAAGCGAACTTGGACATCTATCTGGAACTAAAACGTCCTCGTCATACCCGAAACTATTTGTTGTTTAATTTTGGCACTCTTCGTTATCTCCGACGGTTTTTTCTTTGTGTTTTCCTTTTCGTTTCATTTTGCCGCTTCATATTATTATTATTAATTAATGCGCCTTTTTTATCATGGCATTGATTATTATGTCATTAAATTAGGTAGGTAGGTTAAATACGTAATCTTACATTTCCGCAACTAGGAATTTTATATTAATTTGATGGAATTCTTCTACCTTTAATTATTTACCTCTTTTGGATTTCGTGATGATTTTGATTTAACCACTAGTTCAGTGTTCTCTGAATGTGTTATCTTTCTCTGCAACATGGCCTAAATTTCTTTGTGACAGGTTACTTGATTACTTCTTTATTATGTCTGAATGCATGCATATACTTTTCCACCGATTTATTCTTAGATAGAACTCAAGTTATATGTGTGTTGTTGAAAGTTGAAACTCCTCTCGTAAAACATCAAAATTACACTGGTACATGCATGAGGCCACACTTTGGTTTTGTAATTTACGTATGTTACTGGTTAATACCTTTTTTTGATGATTAAGATGGTGTGTTTTGGAATGACATGGGTGTTCATCAATTGCTCTCCAAGAGATAATATCAATGAATTGATCAAACAAACATTGGAATTTTTTTTTGTTATAAACCGAACTAAAAATAAATAAGGTTACCAATTTAACGGAATCACGAAATAAGACGTCGCTCTCTTTATGTTATTTGGGGCACTGCCTTGTAACCGTGTATGCACACGAGATTACCAACTAGTTGTCTCGAAAACAAAATAACTATTTAATTCACCTTTAAAACTCTAGTTATAATCAGATTTTAAAATTTTCATATCGTTTCTGTAGGAAAATGGATCTTTCTATACTGTTTGATTCTTTAACAATTAAATCAAACTCGATTGAGGATTTGATTATATTTGTGGAAAGTATTTTTATAATTTTTTGTAGGACACGATGAAGGAAGAAATCAACATTATACGGAAAATCCTATAAAAAAGAGATGAACATACATAAGGAGAAGCAATGATTCAAAGAGTGCAAGTACAGGAGTAAAAATTTGGCTGAAAAGATCGGTGATTCTCTCCATAGTGAACTGATTGCTGTTGGTGAAGTTTAGAATCTTTGTTTTGGAGAAGAAGCTTGGGAGACTTCTGCTAGAGTGCTAAAACGACAATACTGTTTGTTTTTATTTAGATTTGAGTTATACAAATTAATAAAGAAAAACTCCCAAACTAACTAGGAAATTTCATTCCTGAACATCGTTAACAAATTCATATATCATCTATTCTAATTGCTCCTCATCTGAACAATTAAAAGATGACATCATAGAAACGAATTAAAATAACTAGTTATAAGTTTAAAATTAAAACTGTTCCATTATAATTAATTATTACACTAATATTCTGTTTTCAGTTTCATGAGCAACGTTCAAGGTCCTAACATGGAGTGCAGATCCCAACATGGGAAAAATCAACATTCAAAAAATAGATAAAAAAAATTAACATATACTATAGATATCAAATTCTCACGGTGTAATTTAGTTGCGATGGATTCAATTCTGAATTAATACATATCATGGACATCCAATTCTCACTCGATATCCATAAATCGTTAACATAAAACTTTACTAATTAACTGAAGTATTTTAATTTGACTAAATAGTCTATCGGCCAGATAGTGAATAGTGATTAACATATTTGATGGTATGAATGGCAATGAGCATTGTGCTTGGATCCCAAATTAACTGGAAACGTAAGTATAGGGATGGAGAAATGCTTCACGCTACGGGGACACACAGCATAATTATGGTGGCAAAAGTCAAGAGCATGTACCCTCGGGAGAAAAACATGGGACTAGGATTAATTTTGTTGACTTCAAATTTGGACTCTTTTTAAGTTTTTCTTTGAATGAAAAATATGTAACAAAGTAGAATTAGCTGGACAACTTTTTTTGGTTCATATGATCATTTCACATATAATTGTGTACTTTAAGTACAAGTAGAATTAGAGATGGATGGTTTCTCCCACATGTCAAACCCGCTACAATCCCATTCATGGTCGCGGTTCTAGTTTTTTTTTTCTCACGCGGTTAGTTGATTTCGAAGCGCTGTCGGACTAGCAAACTAAGCAATTCTTTCAGGTCAGCTATTATGGCCATTTGGGTATGCTCAGTGGCCCTCGCATTAAATTAGTGTGGATGGTGTGGTGTTGGATCCGACTGATGGCGGGGTGAGTATGGTGGTTCAAAATGTTGGTGGGTGATTTTGAAAGGGATTTGACGGACGTATTCAAAACTCTTAGGTCACTATGCCCTGGAGCTCCTCGCCACCCGCGATACATGCGAGTGGTGTTTTCGTCACAGAGTATGGCGGGTATTGAAGGGTACGATGAGGCTGTTCTGTCGAAAATATCTCGTCGTAGAACTCGTTGTGTAGCAGGTGACACGGTGGTGGCTGGGATCCTTACCTCTTTTGAGGTCTGCCCGTATTTACAGGTGCAGGTATTTCGGTGTGACGCCAACTGAGTTGCCCATAAAGTAGCAAAACAAGCTCCTTTATACCTCTCTTGCTACTCACGGTTTTGATTGATACTTAATTTTTGGTTGATTAGCTATCTTTGTTCTCCCTCTTGGAACTATTTATAGAATAAAAAATTAGCTTCATTAGATTATGTTTTCATGAGATGTTTTTGCTTTGGGAGCATGTACATCATCCTTAGTGTTTTAACAATTGTTAAATGATGTGCAGGGTGATGTAGCACATATATTAGCAATTGTTAAGGATGTAAGGGTGATTGCTAATTAGCAATTTCATTAGATTATGGACTACTTTCTTAAGAGAAATTTGTATGTTAGTCATGACACATAAACATGTTGGAATATATTTTTTAAATATAAAAAATTGTCGAAGGATTTTTAGAAATATAAGTAATTAGAAATGGTGGAAAGCATCAATTGTTAAAATTGGTAATGTGACAATTAAAATTATTAAATAATTTTTGAAATGTATATGATTCAACTAATAATAAATGCATCAAAATGGATATCAACTAGTAATAAATGCATATCATTAAGTATTTGAGATAAAAAAAATTTGGGTGTATGGGAAACAATTCTTCTTCAGGCAGCTTAAATGGTTTGCTTGGATGCATGGAGGGCCGCCACTAGCAGAAGGCACATGCCCTAAACCACATACCCACATGCTCCTTAGCTTACACATCCCATGTGTGATCCAAATAGGACTAATTTTCTTTGCTTTCGTGAGCTTTCTTTGTGTGATAACTTGCCAACATCCCTAGTGCTTTTTAATCACTCCCTTTTTAAATATGGCTCAATTTGGGGAGATTAGCTGACCTTTTTTTTTAAATGGGTGATAAAGATTATATATAGTGACTAATATATGCTATGTTTGGTAATAGGAATCATGATTTTGGAATGTTGAATTATAAATATTAGTGCATGTCGAAAGTTTTTAAAAGACGTTCTGCGTGTTGATTGAATTATTAAAAGAGAGATGGGTCAAAGGTTTAAATGATTTGCAGAGGAGAAAGAATGAGATGATGAGATGAAATAGTAGGACTTGACTACACTAACGTCACAAATATATCAAATACAACAAGGCTATTGGGTTTTGGCAATAAGATTTGAAGGTGATAGTTATCACCCATTAACCCATACAAACTTGCTCTAATTGGTTGCACTTTGCTAAATGCAGGAGGACTAAATGGGCCCAATTTCACGTGGGTTGGGTTATTAAGGATACTCGAATCCTGCTTTCTTGTTGGGAAATTTTTTTCTACCTAGGATTAAATAATAAATTACTTTAAATAGTTAGGCTGAAATCTAAATTATAAAATATAATAATTATTAAAACTTACAGTGCACCGTGCATCATCGTCGCGCACTGCACATTTCAAAAAATTAAATTTACTTCACCAAACCAACTTTTTGCTTTAACACCCCAAATTGTGTGTAATTGCAATTTAGTCACTTAATTAGTTTATGAAGTGCAGTTAACTAAACTTGATTTTTGGTTCGGCAGGTTGACATCAGCTGGTTACGAAATTGGTTAAAATGCACTAAACTACTTAAAGTCTAAGCTCAATCCATATCTGGGCTGAACTCGTGTTAACCGTAACAGATTTTAAATATCCGCAATCGTTCAATTTAAAATATGGTATGGTTAACCCGAGTTCAGCCCAAATATGGATTGAGCTCAAATTTTAACTGGTTTAGTGCATTTTAACCAGTTTCATAACCAATTGATGTTAATCTAATGTACGAAAATCAAGTTTTAGTTAATTGCACTTCATAAACTAATTGAGTGACTAAATTGTTATTACACATAAGTTTGGATATTAAAGTACAAATCTGAATTTGGTGAAATAAATCAAATAATGCAACCTTTTAAATGGGTACCCGTGTGCGCGGCGCCTTCTTACGTGGTGCATCGTATATTTCGATAAATATCGTTTTTTATAAAGTTTTGACTTTATTGTATACGTAATTTTTTATTTAATCATACTAAAAAAGTTCTTTCTTTGCCTTTACGTTCTCATTTCAACTAACTAATTAGTTTAGTTTTTTAGCTTATTACCACTAAACTAATTTTAGTACATCATAGGCTATTGGACTATAGTTTTTATGTGTCCATCTTACAATTTTTACTCAAACGAAACTATTTTCTACAAATTAATAATCAATTTAAAGAGTGAGAACTAATGAAAATACTTTTGTAATAAAAACCTATCGTGCCACACAATAAACATCTATCACCTGACCATCAAACAATCATACAAGGATGAAAACCACTGACAGATCTCCTTAACAACAAAACCTCCAATAGCCAACCTGATAAATCCATCCCAAATCTACATCGCATTGTAGATCTCTTTGGATGTTTACCTGTAAAAATCCAGTATGAAGATACCACAAACAGATGTCATGAACAATCAACAGTTCTAAGACGAAGGGATTAGAAAGCCCGGAATAAAGCATTCCGACCACATGAAGCATTCCAGTGCTGGAGGAAGAGTTTTGGTCGAAGGATTTTAAGGATAAATAAAGACATTCGGATTTTAGAGTTTATTTTAAAAAGGCTATTTAGGTCTTAAATATTTTTAATATTTTTTCTTTTTTTAATTTTCATTGCCATTTTTCTGTCGTTAGCTAGAGTTTGGGGACCGCTTGATGAGTCTTCTTGAATTTTCCTACTAGTCTTTGGTGAATTATCCAACAAGCTTAGGGAATTTTTTCTAATAATTTATAACTAATTATATAAAAAAAACTAGTCATTTTTTGTGTTAATGAAAAACTAGTAATATTAGTGAATAATTAGTATTTCAAATAAATAACTAGTTATTTTTTTATAAGGGCGCTCCTAATAAAATAGGCAGCCTAATTCTTGAAGGGCCTCCAGATTTGTAAGCCTTTAATAATATATCAAAAATTAATTCACTTGTGTTTGGACTCCTACAAATTGGGCCGCCAAATTCATGGCCCTCTTTTTATGGCCCTCTTATTGTAATGGCCCTTTACATTAACGTCACCGTTTAATAATAAGTCCCTAGCCGCCGATCACTGGCGGGGACAAATATTGAAGGGTGGAATTAGGGCTTGGATGGGTAGGTGTAATTTCTTTTTTCGAAATGGATCTTTATAAACCTATTGTGAAATGATATTTAATTTGTCAAATGATTTTTAGGGAGAATTCTCATTTTTAACGAGTGAAGTCCGGATCCATAAATGAGTAGTATGAGCTATCACATTCGTATTTCCAATCATCCCTATAATAGAAATATTTGAACGAGTGTTAACATCACAGAAGCTAAACTCTACCCGATAGCAAAACAAACAAGAAATAATTGTTCAAACGGAAAGAAACATCTGAAACTAAAAAAGCAGTAAACGACCGATGGACTCCGAATTGGGGACACCCATCCAATACTCGAAGAGGTCGATAACTCGAGTGAGTTCTTTCCAGCGAATCACTCCTCGTGGCATGACCTATTGTTCAGGCCTGCCTTTGCCATGTTTTTTGGGCGTTCCTGGATACCCATAAAATTCGCCAATTGTCCCTTGTCGTCTAACTGCAGTCCGTCCGCTCCCCGGTCCATCGCATCATCTTCTCGTCCTGGCGTAACCATCTCCATCGCTGATCCGCCGCTAAGAAAAGAACGCGAAAACCTTAGTCGTCACCGTTGTAAACCCTAACTTACAGAGAAAACCTCTCAAAGGAGGAATACTAAAACATGAACCACAACTTCAATGTCACTATCGTTGATTAGACCATGTCGTCGTCACCTACCCGTCAAGTGCGACAACAGCCGCTGCCGGATCCGCTCAAAGCTTCACTGCCGCCGCTGCTCACCTAGGGTTTAGTTGAGGAGTAGGTGTAATTTTGGATTGAATTTTAAATAATTTTCATCGGGATACAAAAATTAGATTTGAAGATCAATTTTCTTATGACCATTTACATTCGATCCTACACTTGATCCGCAAAACCAAGACTAGCTTTAAACTCATATTTAGTGGCATAGTCCAAATGTGGGTTTAGGGTGTTGATTGACAAAACACTAAGTGGAATTAAAATTAAAATTTTGTACATCAAATTATTTAAGAAGTTAATTTTTTTAATCCACTATTAAGTTAAAATATACAATAAAAACATTCGTCATACTTTCAATGTGCTATTAGCTCTATTTTTTTGACATTTGGATTATTTGAACTAAATTGATGATTATTTCTAGCATATATATTAATTATAAGTTTATAACTCAATATATTTCTTTATTTTAATTTAATGACAATTATAACATGACACATGGCATGTTTTTGGAGTACCCATATACACTCGAATCTTTTCCTTAAATGTAATACATCACTTAGTCTAAACAAATAAGTAAGTGAGTTGAATTTCAAATACCATTAACTAAATTAAATTACGAAACCATTAAGATTTTACATATAATTTAGTACAAAAAGTCATGATTGAATGGGAATTTGTGAACTAACCGTATATAGAGTAACCAAATAGGGTAACGGGTCTGGTTGCATAAGGGTTATAAAACAAGCAGCTCTTCCTGTATAGATTCGCAGTTGGTAAAATATAATGGCTGATTTAAGTCTGGTATTACAAAAACTAAAATTGGTATTTATTATGACGCCCGATCAATTTAGTCATACTCGATACTACAATCCTTTAGAAATTATTAAGAATATAATAGTAAGAAAAGTTTTACTACGACATAACGAAGTGAGGATCCTTATAAAGGGTTTTACATTACTTTTTATGTATAGTCTTTTTTTAATTAGTAATGTGTCATGTATGGTATCTTTGTAGGTCTGATGATATTCATATTTTTTCGATACAAATGGCTTTTTGATTGATAAAATTATTGAAGTTTTTAATACTTTTGATTTAGGCGGGCTTTTCTAGTTGATAATGTATTTGGTTTGATATGTTAAAGTTTTTTTACTCTACTAGAAAAGTGACCATCCTATTTGTTATGGTCATAAGTTTGTCAACGTTCAATTTATAATTCAATATAACTCGATAAATCTATCTCAATAAGTTAATTTATAAACTTTTCATAATAATTAATATCATATTATTTCCCGCAACAAAAATACAGATTGTTTCTAGTATCACTAAATTTGGAAGCATTAACAGTCCAATCACCATACAGTTTCGTGAGTACACTAGATATATAGTAACAAACAATGCTATTGGGGATAAGGCCCCAGCCTAAGTTCCAAATCCATGACATCCTCCTCCTCATCGTCCAGACCCGAACCCGCCTCCCCGACCCGCAAACTCAAATTGGTTCCCCATACCACTTCCTCCACGTTGCTAACAGGCCGATCAAGACGACGTTGGTGGTTACTAACGGAGGATGGCGGCACCGCCGCCATGTTATTATAATACCCATTATTAGTACTAGTACCATTCGTCTGGTGATGATCAAAGTACAAGTGGCGATATTGAGCATCCCAAACGGCGAAGGGGCCAACCGGCTGGCGGACGTTGGCGGCGGCGGCAGAAGCTGTCGACTTTTTGCGGTCGCGGCGGTGGATGTTCATGTGGCCGCCTAGTGCCTGGGCGTTGGTGAACCCTCTCTTGCAGAAACTGCACTCGTACGAGCGTTTGGGTTTCGGCAGCGAAACCACCGTGTCGTTTACGGTGTCTTCGCTGGATGAGTCCGATGAGCTGCGTTGCTTTTTCGGCGCCATTATATTATAAAATTCTGTTTGCGTAGTTACTTGGTAGTTAGCAAAGGGGAGGAGGAGGGGAGAAAAGTGATGTGTATATAAGAGTTTTGGATGAAGATAGAGGGAGAAAGTTGTAAAATTAGTGGAAGAAGAAGAAGAAGAAGAGAGACAATTGGGAAGGAGAAGGAAGCTTTGGATAAATGTAAGGTGTTTTTGGTGCTGCTTCTTCTTCAATCTTTAAGTTTGGTCAGAGTTGCGCCGATGGGTATTAATATTTAAGAATAATAATTAGTGTAGTGTTGTTGTGTCGTTAATTAAGTTTGTTTTTGTCTTGGAGGAAGACGGCTGTTTCGATGGATTGCGGGTGGCTAAATCCAATATTACACGGTCATCAATATCACTCATCAGACATAACGCACTACTACTTCTCTTCTTCTTCTTCTTCTTCTTCTTCTTCTTCTTCTTCTTCTTTTGGATTATTGGGGGAATTCAAGCTTGTTCCCACTTCCATTCCACGCACACAACGTGATTGTACATCTTACTCGTAGCGCAGCTCAGACGGGTAATACAATACTAGCTACTCATTCCTTCCTCTTCGTTAATTAGTAGAGCCGCTCCAAATAAGAAGGGGTCAAAATGGTTTTATTTTTTCTTATTTTTTAAAGTAAGAAAAAAAATGACAATGGTGACGTGGACAATTCAGCCATCGGACCAAGTTTATTTGGTCATTGGTTGTGTTGTTGAAATGAGCAGCTTTTACAAGAGTGAGATTGGATGGTACTGACCCGTGGTAGTGGAGAAGAACTTGCCAGCTTTCAAAATTCAGGTTTTATTTTCCAACAGCTTCAAGTTTAGATAAATGAATAAATGGATCACCGATTTCATCTCGTCTGATGGCCAGCAATTGACTCTAGAGTTTACTTAACAATGACATCAATAAATGTAATATATACCCGTCAAAAGAGTTTTTTTTATATAAATAAGAAAACATAAACCAATAAACCAAATAAAGTTAAAAAGATAACAAAAAACAAGTGCGTGTCAGTCATGATAAATACGTCTGAAATAAAATTTTCCCATTGAAGCTTTTCCGTCATTACAAATTCAATAAAATTTAAACCAAAATACGTCTGAAATCGTGTGAAGACTTTGGAAATTAAACAAGATGCGGAAGGAGTTGAAGAGCAATCCCAAATAGATTAATAATAATAATATAAAAAAATAAATATTAATATTAATGTACGTGAAGGGATTAATTTAAATCATATACGTCCAAAAGGGCTTACTCTTTATCTACGTCATATTATATAATATCGCCCATGTGGCCCAATCTAATTTCATGGCTCCACTATGATCAGCAGTGTAATTATCTCCAACTAATCACCTTGTATTCATTCATTGTTCTAATCTAATTTAATATTCCAAGGACGACGACTGATTCAAGTGAGAGAGATATGTCGGGGACGACACACTTAACGGAAGAGCAGTTCGAACAGTACGAATTAGTTGATGTAGTGTAACTCTCCTCGTTACTTCACTCACAATATACAAAAACAAAAATCCCCCCCGACAACATTCCTTGTGTTTTTGTTGATATCTACACCTGTCTTTTATGACCTAACTATATGTTTTATCACGACACTTCCATTCAGCCAAGTTGAATAATGGTTTTCTTTTCCTTTTTCCTAAAAAATATGCAATTTGGTTCTTCGGTAATATTTTTGCCACGAGTTCTCCTAAAATCACTGATTTATAAAAAATATATTTCATTCGTATGTTTAGATATTTAACATCTAATATGATGATATGAAGTGAGCAACAAAGTGACATTATAGTTAGGATTTGATTGTTTTATTTAAGTGGACTTGTTCTAGTGATAAAACAATGTGTCTCGTAATCTAAAGGTTATGAGTTTAAATCCAATACGTTATACTGTTTATACAAACAATTAATCAAGTTGAATGAATACCACATTGACTATTTTTAAGAAAATAATATATTATTCAATGGCCAATTAAAGAGTTTTGATTAACTTTAAATTTAATGAGTTCAATTGACTTTAAGCCCATTACCACGTCGGTCTCTTGTGTGGACCAGTTCCATGTAAACCTCTTGTGTCCTATAAATTGAAATGGACACAAATTGTTTTTCTTTTACTCTTCTATCCTAGAAAAAACAAAAAAAATTATAATCAAGTTTGTTTAGACGTGGTTTAGGCGACTATTTTAATTCCAATATTTTAAATTCTCAAATATTCATCTCAATTCTTAAACTTAGTTTTGATATTTTGACTGATCAGTGGTGTATAATTAAGTGTCATTTAATCTAACAATTTTTTTTCAAAACTTCCAACCACCGTTGAGCGACAGCCGATTGTGATGAGGCTCCGACAAGGATGCACTTGTCGTCGGCGAGGCTTCAACAAAACTTTGACGAAAATCTGACGTGGACTGATCGGCCGCTAACAGAGTGCTGACATGGGGACGCCGTGTCACATTTTGTCATTAAAATAACAAGATGACATCTTTTTGTACTTTTGTGGACAAAATTAAACAATATATTTGAGACTCTTGAGTACTTTGATCGGAGCCTTTTCCGCCAAAACATTGAGAGTCTTTTCATCTTCTCCTCTCAATCATACAGACTTCCATCATCTTCTCCTTCAATTTAATCGTACTTCCTACTTGAATGTCAATAGTGCTACTCGATCAAATCACTCAACATAGGTAGGTAAGTTTCAAGTTTCTTCAGTACATATCTGGAAATACACCATACTCTGTTTTTTTTGTTTGTTTTGATTATGCAATGGTGATTTCAGGAAACACTAAGCCTGTTTGCTGAATTCAAATGGCTCCATTATTACGAGGAAAATGGCAGCTTCGATTCAACCTGACTATGGTAAGCTTGTTTTGATGACGAAAGTAGTGTGTTTCTTGTATCCAATATGGTGTGGAATTTATATATAATTTTCTGTCTACAGGTGATGATGAATCTAAATTTACGATTGAGATGAACTAAGACGGCAAACTGGTATACATTGCCAATGACGAATTGCATTATATGAGAGGAAAGGTGGAATTTTGGGATTGGGTCGATCCTGATTTTATATCGATGTTCGACTTGGATAGCTATTTAGCAGATGTTGGATATTTACAGCAAGTTGGTACAACGAGTATGGAAGAGTATAGGTTACAAAATGAGTGCTCGTACGTTTGGTATAAGGAAACAGAGAGTCTGGTGGATGGTTTGGTGGAGTTGGGATCTGATAACGAGGTTCTTGACATGGCAGTACATGTGGCAAAGAGTACCGAGTTTGTCAAATTGTTTCTGATCAAGAAAGATGAGTTAATACCTATCGAAGCTATTTTGTCATGACTTTTGGTAGACTTGGATTAGTTTTGGGTAATTAGACTTGGTGTGTTTAGTTTCTTGGTATTGCCATGCATCTGTATACTTGGATTGTGGCAGTATCTGCTATGTTTTGGCTCCAATGTGCTTTTCATGTGTATGCTACTTAAGGAACCTAAACTAATATTAAACTGGCGTGTTCTGTTAATTTAAAATTCCTTGAGCATATCCTTAATCATCGTATTCCGCCCTATAAACCATTTTCTGGAGTAAATGAAAAAGCTTCATCTATTCTTTGGTGCTGAGAATGGTGATTGGGGAAAAAAGAAGAGGACGCATGCTCGTCAAATGAGACTGGGAAGGGAAATGAATCTATCACGTGGTGCTAAGGAAGGAAGTTAATTTGTATGCAAAATAACCTCGTTTCGATATTTCAACTAAAAGAAATTAAAAAATGTGACATGGCGTCCATGTCAGCACTTGGTTAGCGGCCGATCAGTCCACGTCTGATTTCCGTCAATGGTTTTAACGGAGTGGTATTCGAATAAATTATAAATAAACTTTTAGTTGTATCGGGTACACTAAATAAAGTTTAGTGGCGAGCGTGAAAGGTTTGTAGAAGTTCAGTGGTATTTCGTGTAATTAAGTCAAACATAACAGTAGGACGAGTTAAATACACCGGATACCATTGAATTTTAATTTACAGCCATACTAACCACCGAATCATGTTTTGTCCATCAGATACCACTAAAGTATTATGTGTGTTCTTTTTTTTTTGCGTGCAGCAATGATATTGGTTTGTTTATCAATTCAATTTATTAATATTGATCTATGTGCATAATTTCATCAACTTTACAATAATTTGCATTGATCCTTTATGTGGAGGAGGATTAACCGGCTAAAGGTTAATGACAAGCAGCACTGGACAAATAGAAGAATTTGGCGTCAATGACGATAACGCCACTGCATGCCTAGCTAGCTAAGAATTTGGCTTCAGAGTGATACTTGCCTAGCTAGCTAAGATAGGATGATCATAATTAATAAATGCCTCGTAATGATTAAGATGTGTGTTGATAAATCGATTGCTTGATTGCTTCATTTTCGTACACTTGGAACATCGACTTCAGCCTTCACACTTCATGTATCTCTACTCCGCAAAAGAAAAAACTGTCATATGCAAATAAAAGGTGTGACACCGTCGGTGCCCTCCGACATACCCTTGAGTCGTGAAGCCTCCCTGCCTCCTTTTCGCGTCGCATCAATGCTGATAATCCCTCAATACAACGTATGAACAATGGTCCATTTTCTTTCTATTCAAAATATGTCTAAATTCCAATTTCACCACATCTCGAAATCAACAACGAAAAACGTTACAAAAAATTCAACGAGAATTAAATTCCACTAGAGTTCGAATTCCATTGCAGAAAACGACACCTACATTTATTAGGTAAGTTACCAAAAAATTACTGACCCAATATGTAAATGACCAAAATGGTTAATTACCCGATTACAACTAAGTAACTAACACACAAAAAAAATTGCTGCTGGCCTATGGAATGCTAAGCTAAAAAGTTGCTAGCCTATTAAATCATGACACTGATTTAATTAACCTACATCAACCAATGCTAAGATATCAAATTAATTGTGGGAGACACCAAGGGGTCGTTTGATATGGGATTATTTGGTGTTATTGATATTTTAACTATTTGAAAAATTATTTATTTTTTGTTGAGTGAAATAATTAGTTATTGGGTGTTATTTCGAAATTTAATATATATTCACCTAGCTGAATTTCTGGGCAAAACTCAGATTTCACTTTGGTTTTCCTATTTGCCCTTGATTAATGCAAAAACTACATGCCAGTCTTATCTCCCCACTGTTACTTGCTTCCTCCCCCAACAAGACAATGAACAACAATGCAACATCGTCTCCGGCGACTCCCAATCCTCCACTTCCTCTTCTTTTTACCGAGCAATACAGAGCTATGTCAGACGGTGGGTCCCGCTATCATTGCCGCTGATCTAATCTTCAACAGAAGGCTGTCTGGATCCAAAGCACCGCCGACGGAAGATCCGCCGCCACCGCGGCTGTTGGACTCAACCAATGACGGAGGAATTTTATTGCCGTTGATTGAAACGCCAGTTGATTGCATAAGATTCGAGATATCCCATACTAAACGAGTACTAAGTTACATATCGACATCTCAACATCATTTTGCGACCAAACGCCAAGTACTATGATGTCGACATCAGTCTCCAATCTAAACAAACTGCCTCCATGAGATCGAATTCTTACGAGTTACAAAACTAAACCTAAAATATAGTAAAAAATGCACCTAATCTTAATAATAGTTGCTACATTTAAACTAAATCTCAGGTGATGTTTGTAAATGAAAGAAGATAATTATAATATTCACATGAAAAAAAAAAACTCGACCTTCATCATCATCATCATACCTCTCCACATATATTCTCTGTTTATGTGTCTATTGGAAAAAAGAAGAGGACAAAAGGTGACATGAAAGAAGATTGGGTCACAATGACAGCATAATCTACCTGCACTTTCACTTCTGGTGTAAGTTTGCAACCTTTCACCTTTCACTTTTGGTTTTCCAATCATTGCTCTCTATACGCCTTGTTCCATGCATCAACTCCCTTGCCAAACTCATGCAATTTTTTTACACTTGTCTTTTATTTTTTACACACCAAAACTTGGATGCAAGAAATTAAAGAGAACATGTATGGGGTGGTTGGCCAGTAATAAATTGAATTCAACAGAAGCAGCCAGCCAGTGTTAATTAATAGTAAAGACGACTGAGAAAGAAAAGGATAAACAAAACAACAAACGGGAATAAATATTAATAATGTGCAGTGTGTGTGTGTGTGTGTCATCATGGGCTCTACTGCATTCTCATGAAATAAATAATTCTTGTGTTGGAACTTGTTTCTGACTAAAATAATATTTGACATAAAAAGCAGTTTTTGGGAAAGTAAATTTATTTAATGTATTTTATATGTAAACACATTTGTTTGTTTTTTATGGTAAAAATGGCATACAAATAATTTTGAACCGAGGACCACCCAAAGTCCAAGCTTTCTAAACTTCAGCGACTCAAAAACCATGTTGAATTGAAACTAGCCAGCTTTTTCCAATTTGTAACCTTTCTGCACACTCAGATATTTTGTGATTGTGGTTTGACATTCTTCATTTACGTTGACTAATTGTGTTTCTTTTAATCAATATATATTAGCTACAACTGGGATTGAGAGACGAGTGGCAAGGGAAACGTCAGAGATCCCAGCTACGTGGATCAATGTCTTGGTGTAGTTAGCGACCATGAGACATCAATTTATAAAAGCTTAGTTAAGGATACGTTACTAATTGTTTAATCTCATTCAAAATGGAGGAAAGGATCTAGCTAGGTTAACACGACCATCGTCTGACTTAGTAATAATATATTCCTATTTTTAAATCGAGTGACTCATGCATGCAACTGGTCATCATTATCCAGATGCTGGTAACTCCCCAACATTCTACTTATTATATTATTTAAACGTCTGTTCTTCTTTTTTAAATTCATTGTAAAATCTTCGGCTTTGGTCTAAGACTATTTGTATTAAATATATGAATCAGCAAGACAAGTGTAGACAATGGCCACTCTGCCTGTTCGGCTGTTGTAAAGCTTAAATTCACACAACATTACGTTTGAGGAGGTATATATATGTAAACCGTTATATTTCAATAATTTTAAAGTAAGAATTGATTTATATAACATTCATGAACATAAGCGATGATTAGCAAACATTCATTTCACGACACCAATCGCTGGCCACGTCTATCGTCCATCACAACAAATTACTATATTAACATTTGATCATCAATGATCAACCTGCAGGAACTAAAATGTACCAGCCCTTGATTAAAAGTAGAGACGTGCAAATCTTTATATATAAAAAAACAGTGTCTTATGTAGTTAAGTTACAGTTAACCTAACAAGACCCCACATGGCAAATTCCAAGTTTTAACTGCATCAGCAGAACCAAACTAAACATGAATCACCCACAAAGAATACAAAAGAAAAACAGTATAATAAACATTATAAGCGACAGAGTCATAGACACATGTATTGTAAGTGCAGAAAAAGTAGCTCTCTCTTTTTTTTATCACGAAGTCATTTGGATTCAAGGACGAACATATAATATAAGTGATACACGTACCATGATGGATCGAGCTTAATTAAACACTAGCTAAAAGAACAAGATTCCAGGAATCTAAAAAAGAAGAAAAAAGATTCAAGGAATGCATTAGATTACTAACTGTCTCTCTCTCTCTCTCTCTCTCTTAGCTCTGAATAAACCCTGTTGATCGTTTGTTGAGTTGAATCATGCATCATGTTAGCAACTTTCTCACGTTCAAATCTAGCTAGTACGTACTCATCAATTTCTACCCTTATTTCATATACTACTACTACTACTAATAATAATAAGATCAAATGCCTAACCGAAGCTCCAAGTCAAGCTGCTCTTTTTTGGAAGAGCCACCGCCGCCGCCGTTAACGACTGATCCAATCTCCAACTCCAGGCTTACATTAATCTCCCCACCTCTCTTCCTCAACTTGTTGGAACCGTCAAACTCAGCTCCAAACAGAGACTTGCGGGTCCCAACTTTAGTCAAATGGTCAACACTACCCTCAGCCCATGATCTCCTGCCAGCTGGAGAAGGAGAAGGAGGAGATGAAGCTGCTGCTGCTGATGAGAAGCTAGGGTTAGGGTTAGGGTTGGCATTCAGGTTCAGGATGGGGCATTCTCGCGGTGGTAGCGGCGGAGGAGAATACTGCCTCAAGCGGGCCCGGTCACGCCGGTGGACGTTCATGTGGCCGCCCAGAGCCTGAGCGGACCTGAATTCCCTCTTGCAGAAGGTGCACGTGTAGGATCTCGGCGGCCATGTGAACCCGGAGAGATAGTCCGGATGCTGATGCTGGTGGTGGTGGCTAGTAGTGGTGATGGTGCTGTTGGTGGTGCAGCTCCATGATGGTGGTGGCGGTGCTGCTGGTGATCTAGCGTTGCTTCGGCCATCGAGGTTACTGTGGTCCTTCATGCTGCTGCTGCTCATCACTAGCCTCTCCATATCGGACTGACTGACTGCAGGCTTGAATATTATACCTAGTAGGAAGGAAGAAACAAAGAAATCATTATATCCCATTTTAGTGTCAAAAGCTTAGTAATAATTGTAAAGTAGAAGAAGGAAAAAAAACTCACGAGGAGAGAAATGATGGTAGTGAAATGATGAGGTGTTGAATGGATGGATTGTTGCTGCAGAGAGGGTTGAATGATAAGCTTCAGAATGAATTCGAAAAAGAGAAGAAGAAGAAGAAGAAGAAGAAGAAGAAGAAGATGATGATGGTGATGTTGTCGTTGATGAAAAAAATGCTCATTGGGAGAAGTGGGGGATGGATGGATGATGATATAATAAGATGAAGAAATTATATTTTTTTCTTTTTGGGTTTTGGCCTCCTACCAAGCTATATAATGATTTTTATTTTTATTTTTATTTTTTGGGCTAGCTTTGTTTCCTATTTATGAACAACCTCTGCCTCCTTCAGGTTATACCTTTTTGCTATATCCGTGAATGAGCTTTTCTCTCTTATTTTCCCCTTTTTTTTTTTTTTTTACACTTTTTGTTTTATCATTTATATTTATATATTCAAAATGTCCCTCTCAACCTGCCATTATTATTATTATTATTCATTGAAAACAAAACGTTCAGCCGAAGGCACGAAGAGTTTAAGAAAAAGGCATAGTACACTATTTTCATTGCTAGATTGATGAAAGCTAGTTCATTAAGCAGTGATTAATTATATAATTAATTCAATGCCTCTGCCCCCAGCAGAAAGGGAAAAGTATAGTTAATAAATAAACATTAAAAGGAAATCAAGAAGGTCATCGTCAAGCAAGCAACGACGAATTTTAATTAAATTTGATTAAAGAGTGTAACATGTTAATTAGTAGACAAAAGGCACGTACACATGCGTCCACCAAATTCAACTGTTTACACGTCAGCGGGGAGCTCCTCGATGCTCCACTTCTGCCCTTCGTCACCCTACCTACTAGCTACACAGACACAGTTTCATCTTTCGGAATAATAACATATAGTTAGAATTAATTAATTCAATGAATTATTCATCAAAATTAAAAATAGAAAATTTCAATGAATATGAATATTTCACACGTAAACCAATCGAAATGCATGAACTGAAATTAATAATTTCAAACTCCTAATAAATTGTTTAATTAACCTAATTCCTTAGATCAATACTAGCACAGTCAGATATTCTCAGCTAATAAGTGAAATACTATTCTTATTCAATGTTTTTCTTTTGTTATACGTTTATTCACTGATTAATTAACAGAACATTAAGAATTCCGATTCGCCAATTTTTTTTACATATTTACGGTTTTTTTTAAATCTAAAGATTGAATTATTAATTAATGTATAAATAACAAACACTCTTTCAATGTACCTCATAATAGAGGAACCTGTTCTGCACTGTACACTCGAGTAAACACAATACTGGTTTAGTTATGGAGATATGGATGTGCTGAAATGCATCCTGATGAGGTCTTCGTTAAAAAGCGCCGGAATCAAACTCATATATGAGAGAATGTGAGTTAGTATTCGCTTGTGAAATAAGGGCGAAACTAGATGAACAAGCAAATAGGAAGCCAAAATGTGTATAGTATACGTATGGTTAATATAAGCGGTCAGAGTCTCAAGTTTAAATTTTCGCTAGAGTCTAAAAAATATGAGAGTTAATCACTCATTTAGTTCAGCTATAAATTGATATAATAATAAGCAAGCACACTATGATTATACTCAACAGAGTAGATTGTACGAAGTGGCAGAGGAAAAGACTAATCGAGAACAAAAAGGCAAGGGAAACAGAAGTCAAATGGAGCACATGCCGTTTTGATGCAACACACTCTAGAGGTGCTTCAACTACTCAGATTGGCCAGAAATGTGATTCAGCACTTTGGAGGACATAATCGTCATTTACCTGAGGAGGAGGAGGAGGAGGAGGAGGGGGTGGGTTGCCATCAAGTTCGTTTGTGCTTAAGTACGAAGAAATGAAAGACAAGGGTCTTAGTTAAACAAGAGCAATCAATCAAAGAGTGGGGGTGGGGGGGGGGGGGAATCGTACTGTATGTGTAATAGCTTTAGTTAGAATATTTCATCATAAAAATGAAAAAAACATTCCTTTATGTTAGAGTTGTAGGCCACCAATTTAGGGGAAACAGCCTGGGAATGGTCCCCAACCACACCTTCCAGTTTTGTTCCAAATTAGTGTCTAGCTTGGTTGGCCCAACCAGAATTTGAGATAGATAGATAGATGGAATTAATAAGTGCTATCTGCATAATAATAATAATAATAATAATCCCACTTCATTCATAAGGTGACATGCAGCTTCTTCTTTCTTTTATTAAAGTGATGGTTGCAAAAGTTGTAGCTAGTACCACCCAGTACTCAAACATCCATGATTTCAGTTTCTTATTATTATTTTTCGGAAGCATTACTGTCTTTTGCACCAGAATGTTCGATAGCGAAATTCGGGGGCGAGAGAATTTAGATCACCGTTCGGAGGTTTTTGGGTTGAGAGCTACGATATTTGATGTAATATTTTCAAAATTGATGTTTTTTTTCTGGTGTGTATTTGAATCTCGTCTTCTAAGCCTGCACCAAACTTGAAATCGCGCTTAGAGTATCCGGCGGCCATCTTGATTCCGTTATTGAGCATGCTAATTTGGTTGCGCGATTCCAGAAAGATTGGAAGATCCATATTGCTCATGTGTATCGTGCATAAGGCTAACTTTTATCACTGAGTGCTTAGCAGTGAAAGGCTATCACTGGTCAATGGAAGATCAATGATGCTTTAGATCCGAAGATGTGCAACTATGGTATCGCTTTTGGAGGTGGATCTTTGGGGTGGAATTGGCCGAATTTGATGGTCAATTTTGGACGTTTAAATCAATTCTGTCGGATACATTTTTCGGTTTACAAAGCGACATCCTGAAATCCCCCGGATTTGAGGGTTTACTTCCGCCTTATTCAACCTCCGGATTTTGTTTGAAGTGATATGAATTTATCAAATCCGACGACTTTGCGCTTGAATCCAAATTTCGTCGACTTTGAAAATATCAGACGGAATTGACATACTTTGAGAAAAAAACGATACCTATGATCGGAGGGTCATTTCCAATGTGGGTTATATATATTTAATGTAATTTTGTTTTGAGAGTATGTCACACCGAAAAAAGAAGATAGTAAAGAAATATAAACAAGTGGGAAAACGTTAAGGGTGGAATTGGCTAAGTAGTGCAGGAATCCATGGAAAAATCTTAGTCCATAAATTTTAGAGAAGAAAGGAAGAGAGGATAAGTGAGTGAGGGCAGAGTATTGGGATGACATAGAAGCTGAGTTTGGAAGGTTTTGAGGCAGAGAAGTAAGATAGACAAAAGATTGTGGCAGTTTATAGCTGAGTTAGGGGCCATAGATTTGCTGAAAGACTAGTGGCCAATGGGGAGAGCCTTTCACTATCCCATATCCCTCATTTGGTGTTCTTCACAGACTCTATCTTGGGCCGAAGCTTCAGTGTTTACCCGCAGTGTAACAAAAACCTTGGCGTCTGTCTTTTACGTACGAAAACTCATGAGACCAATCCGATTTCCATGTTTGTGTGCTATGAAAAAAGTTGCAAGGGGAAAGCAGGTTTATGATATGGCCTCAAAATAGGGCTCTGCTTTTCTGGGTTAGTTGGTGAAGATGGATTTTGATTGGGAGCAGAGTCAAAATGTCAAGTTGAATTCAATCTTTGTATATGTATTGACAAGTGACAAACCAAGTTCCAGTTTGTCGCTGCTGGAACCAAAATTAAACCACGTTCTAGTTGTTGCGTTGCGTGCCCAAAGGGCATAACTCTCCTTTATATTCCCAGTCTGGCTCCATAACCATTCCACCACACTTTGACTGAATTGGTAGAATCTAGCTTTTCTGACCATGAAAGTAATATCTGATTTTTACTTATTATGTTTCTCATTGAAATCCTACATTATCATGATGATTTTGTTGTTGTTGTTGAAACAAGGTTATATTATTCATTAATCAATATGGCAAAGCTGATGCAAATATGAAATTACGTACGATTTTAGATCCACTTCATAGGTAAAGAATTAGCACGACAAGATTTTGTTACTCGATCCTTAATGACGACTCCATACGCCACCGCAAGATCAATTTTTATAAAGGAAAAATCACATGAAATTTCTGAGTTGGAAAGAATTTCCTTGAACATTTGGGGTTCACACCCACCTATCTTCTTGATTGTGGCCACCAATTGGGATCTTTTTACAGGTTGACTTTAGTTAAATGATATCCATGCCAGATGAGATAAGATCACTACTCCATCCTCTTTCTTGCTCCTTAATCCAATAGAAACCAGAATTTGCTCCTTTTGACAATTTACTATGATCCGTTTTCCGTTGAACCTTATGAGTCAAGTTTGGGTCCAACTCGGTTATGGGTGGATTGGATGTAAGGGGGCAACGACTATTGGAAAATTTCAACGATAGTTTTGATGGTTAAGGTCTAATGAAGATCCTCATAAAGTTTCAGGTAAAATGGAAATTGTTTGAGTCATTAACAATTAAAATAATGGTCAAATGAAGCTAACGAGAAGTTGTAAATCGTGAAAAAAAATTATTGGATCAAATGTGTACTTGTAACCATGAAATATTTGAGACATGAATAAGAGGTTAAAGAAGGTCTCTTCAAACTTTGAGACCATTCTTAGATTGGTTGGTTGAGAAACGAGCAAGAGGTGTCATAGCGGCCAGTTGAAAGTGTTGTTCATGTTGGAGAAACCATGTAAAATCCCGACATTCATGTTGGAGAAACCATGTAAATCTTGTCTTCTTTTGATTTACTATTTTAATATGGTTCCAGAGTCTCTATTGTGATTGGATCGATCATCTCGTATTTGTACTTTCTTGCTTTTTGTTCTCGTCCTTAGGTCATTTTGTTGATTTCTTGTGCTCATGTATTTTCAGTGGCGGATTCAAGATTGAAACATGCACTAAGTCGTATTTGAACCGAAATTTATGTATCGAGTAACCAATTTATGAGTATTATTTTTTTCCTAAGTTAAAATATACCAAAACCATTCGTTGTGCTATTTTTAGTTAAAGCAAGTCGTCCTTGATTTTTTTCCTAACCAAGTAATAGTAAATACAAGTACTAAGTCTAAATGTTCATTAATATGATTTCGATTATTGTGCCGAAACATCAAAACACCGAGCTAGATCTAAAATTAATCTGAGCCGAACTTAGAAAAATTGTAACTATATACATGAATTTACGGCTCATGACCGAAATTGTCCTGAGCCATGGCTCCCCCTTGTATTCATGTGTATTTCGTCTGATTGCTTTCAATGGAAGGTGTTAAGGCTGACTCGATTTTGGTTTGTTTTAATGGTAAGAATTTTGCGTTGTGTGGGAATTTCAGTTCCGGCTTTTTATTCAAGGGCGTCGTCTCTTGTCTATTTTGGATGGAACTTTGAAAGAGCCAGCAGAGACAGCTACTTCGAAGGTTAAGGAGGATTGGGAGGCAAATAATGGCATTGTGATGTCTTGGATTTGTCATCTGTGGAACCATCGATCACGTTAAGCTTACGTGGATTTACGAGCACCAATGCGATCTGAAGGCACCTTACACAGCTTCATACTCAAATGAATTCGTCTCGTAAGTTTGAGTTGGAATATGAAATTGCCTCTCTTCAACAAGGAGAGTTTTGTCAAAAAATTCAAAGAGAGTTGGGTATGCAAGCTTATTATCAAGCGGTTGTTCATCTATGGACGGAACACGGTCTTCTTACTGCTTCCCTGATTACCGAGGCTGCCTCCGAAGAAGTTTTGAAAGAACGTGCTAGCTCACATCTTATGATGTTTCTCATGAAACTTCAACAAGATTTTGAGGGTGTTCGTGCTTCTCCTTCATCTTAATGTCACTACCATTAAGACCACTGATAAGGCTAGAATTTTTAGAAATTATCTACCCTTATATGCATGCTTTTTGAGGGATTATTAGTTTGTTCGAGCTTCATTCTCGTGTGATTTCGTGTTTTGCCATTATGTTCCTAGACCCGTTCATTTGGACAGTTTCAGACCATTTGATGTATTTCTTTGTAGTATTTGTTGTCCACATGTACTCTAGAGATAGGTGGTCTTGTTATGAAGCTATGAACATGAAGTAGAGCACGGTTGGAGCTCGAAGGGAAGATCGAGAAATGAAATGGAGGAGCCAAGGGGGTGCACACCGTGCACCCCTAGGATGCTTCAAAATCTCGGCCATAAAACAGGGGAATGATGTGCACACCTGCACGCCCTTTTCCCCATTCAACTATGCAAAATTTTGGAAAAAAGAACTTGCACGGCGTGCACCCCCCAGTTTCAGCAGCTTCCTATAAAAGGGCAGATTTTGAGGAAAGAGGGCAATCTTCCCCAAACTCGTTTCCCCCGATTTTTCACGACTTCCCTCTGTAAAAACCAGCAATAATCCATCCAAAGAAGCTCAATTGAAGATCTAAAAGAGTCCCCATCAAAGATTGAAGTTAGGATTGAAGCTGGAAGATTAAAAGCGACGATTGGAGGAAGAGCAAGCCGCCATCTCTTCAATAAGATGGTTGTTAGAGTTTCTTTTGATTTGTCTTCTTCTAGGGTTATGAGTAGCTAAATTCTTTAGAGTTTCTTGGTTGAGATGTAGGATTTGAGCCATGATACTTGTCTTGAACGTTTAAAAATGACGATTGTGGATATTTAGATATGAATGAAACTTAGGATAATAGGATTGAGAAATCAAAGTATTGTTGTCTACAGCGGAGGAGGAACACGTTGTCCCATCGACGGGGAAAAGATCAAGAGCAAACATTAAATTAGCTTTAGATTTCTTGAAATCAAATTAATTAATTTCCTATGTGGAACACACATTTAGCAGGCCACGGGTATAGGAAAACTGAGTTGGCATGCTATGTTAGCTGATTTAACGGACATCTTAACGGGTACCTAAACGAAGGGCTCGTTTGTAAACTTTTACACTAATTGGCAAATTTCCTTCAAATCTTACCTTAAGTCTCATTATAATCCAATTCGGTGACTTCTTGATCTTTGTGGATTTTGTCACGCCAAAAAATGAATAGATCTATAACTACAATCTGAAACGTAGAAAATGAGTGTTTTCTTTCATCCTTCAAAATATTTATGTGCAAAAAATTTAATCAATTTAATTTGAGGTATGCATGAACATGTGAGTTCTCAATTTTTTGTATAATTAATCAGACAAATGATCGAAAGATATGAAAATATTAATAAATTGTTTGAGTTAGTGATTTATATGGATGATTCAAACTTCTAAAAAAAATTAATAATTTTTATTTTAAATTATTCATCCAAATGATTTGTAGGTTTTCAGGATAATATACCGACGATATACTATTAGTCCATATATATTACCAAAGAACGAAACGTTTCGACGGGTAAGGGAAAAAAAAGCCAACAAAAAAGAAGGTTTTACAGAATTTGGGCTCCGCCTTTGGTCTCTTGTTCGTTTTCATTTGCTGCTCCCTTGGACTTCTCTCTCCCCCCAGAATCTTAGAGCTTCACCATCATCTACACACCGATTAACGAACCTCAAGGTGTTTACATCCAGCTCGATCTCGCTATTTCTGCGTTTTTGTCTTCAGTGGCTCTGTTTCTGCTATATCATGGATTTTTAACTCTCGACTCGCGTTGTCGGTTTGTCTTCCTCGAGGCTTTAGGGTTTGATCGTTGATTGTGAATTTATTGGGGATACTACGCCTCCCACTATTTGCCGAATTCGATCTTCATCTTATTGTACATGGTATGGATTGATTTTAATTGGCGCAAGTCCAATGTAATTTTGGACACAGATTGTGTTACTTTGTTTCACTTTAATCCTTGATGAATTTTTATCATTTGGCGCCCCCGCTGAATCCATCGGGTTCTTTGTCCATATTCAGTTCCTTCAATCTCTTGTCATCATATTTTCAGTTTTTTTTCTGGATGCTGGTTGACCTTTGAGATGTCAGCTGTTATGTTTCCCTGAAGATCGTCGAGTAACCGGAGTTTGGAGTAGCTGAAATGGAAAGTTTGATGATTGGGGAGTCGAATCAATGCAAACCATCTTCGTTTACAGAGTCTTTTACATAGTCCGGAAGTTTATTAAATATATGTCCATCCATCTGGCTGATTTGGAACTGGGTTTTAGGGATGAGAACTACTTGTGTCAAACATACCACTTCTAGGATACTTGTTTGTTCTTATCAGTTCATGCATTGGTGCGCAGTGACTGCAGTTGAGGTATTCTGGGAAGATATTATTGGAGAGGGATATGGCTCGGAGTGCCAGCGAGGAAGCTGGAGCTGGAAGAACTGCTGACAGGATTTCCAGTGGGCAGCGCTGTCAAGCTGGCGAAACAATGGTTGAATGGCGGTCTTCTGACCAGGTGGTTACTGGGGCTCCATCAACTTCACCCCCTTATTGGGACACTGATGACGAAGATGACGGTGGTATGTCATACTTGTTTCAATTGCTAAGTGTGCTAGCTTATGTCTTCTTCTGTGGTTAATACTTAATAGTATAATTTGTATCGGTGAACTATGAATTTCAAAACGCTATCTCTTGATATGTTAGTTTATGTCATTCCTCATTGAACTGCTTTTATGATTTCCTCTCTTTCTTATCCTAGACTATATAATATGTGGGTAAATAAATGACACCTGTTTTTTTCTCATGTAGGGCTTAAACCCTCAGAGTTGTATGGAAAATATACATGGAAGATTGACAAATTTTCACAGATTAACAAAAGGGAACTCCGTAGTAATGTATTTGAGGTTGGCGGCTACAAATGGTATGGAATGCTGAAAATTTTGTCTTTGAATGGGTCATGCCGGTTGCTTGATCCTGCTGATTTTCTTTTATAATTTGGATGCACATATTTTTCTGGAGACATCTCAGACATCGTCAGGAAATTATATAAAATTTACTCCCCGTCATGCATATCCTACCTTTTTTCCCCCTATCGTATACATGGCACTCTATTTATATTGTTTTGAACCTGTTAAATCTGCTGAAACTACCAAGGAATATATTTGATCAGCATCCTAGAAACTGTCATTTGAACCTTAAATCATGTCTATTTATGTTTGATAGTGTACCCTTCCAATGTACTTGATGAATGCAGACTGTTATCGTTTGGTGGTTGCTTTTAAAGCCCTTATTTTTCCCATGGCAGTGATGTTGAAAGTTGAAACAGTTGAAACTATCTGGGGTAGTATTTTGTCGTGGCTCATTCACATGCCCTGTGTGTATCTCCATCCATTTCTATGCATTTCTGGCTCTTCTTCTTATATTATAATGTTACACTGATTTAGTATCTTTTACATTGCGGGACAGGTACATATTGATCTACCCCCAAGGTTGTGATGTCTGCAATCATCTCTCTTTGTTTCTCTGCGTTGCCAATCATGAAAAGCTTCTTCCAGGTTTGACATGCTTATAATTTCAAATAGCAGTGATGATCACTCCTGTTCTTTATTTGTTAGTATTCACTCTAAGCAGTTCTTTTGGTTTGTTTGAACCAGGTTGGAGTCATTTTGCCCAGTTCACTATTGCTGTGGTCAATAAAGATCCGAAAAAGTCAAAATACTCTGGTTGGTTGGTCTAGTTTTAGCTTATTTGTTGAATCAACATGTTTTCTGAATATGCTAATTACTCCTTATAAAAACTGTAGATACATTACATCGTTTTTGGAAGAAAGAGCATGACTGGGGTTGGAAGAAGTTCATGGAGCTGTCAAAAGTTGGGGACGGATTTTTGGATGCTGCTGACACTCTAATAATAAAGGCACAAGTGCAAGTCATCAGGTTTCTGATATAATTTTTTTCCCTGGAACTTTGCTGCTTATTTTTCATTTTCTGAGCTGTCTATTGCACGCCCAACTCCATATTTGCAATGTCGTTTGGCTTGTGATCTTTCTTGGTTGCGTTGAAATTATTAGTGTTATTGTAAATCAACTTAAGAACCGGGAGTTATACTTACTCTTTGAGACTTAAGGTCCATAGCTAAAGATGACCAATCAAGGGATTTTAGCTGATAATCGCCATAATATATGGTGAATATACAATAAGTTTATGCTTTACTTTTGTGCATATGCAAGTTTCCGTGCCTGTCATGTAAACAAAATTAGGAGACGTGCGAATCTTGAATTTTCCAGCCTATTTGGGATTGTTTATTGTTCTTTGATAGTTTATAATATATATGGGCATGTAAACACAGAATTTTAATGGCGCTATCAGTCAATGATTATTATTTTTGGATGAGGAAACTCTACAGGGAAGGGTGGTCTGGTGTGTGCAATCTTTATTTTTACATTTGTTTTCTCCTAATATTCTCTCATCGTCTCGTCTCATAATTTCTTGTACTTTGTCTGTGTCTAATCTAGCACGTCACATTAATTGGTTATTCATCTTCTGTAGGGAGAAAACCGATCGGCCTTTCCGTTGCCTTGACTGTCAATATAGGAGAGAACTTGTGAGAGTATACCTGAGCAATGTAGAGCAGATCTGTCGGCGCTTTGTGGAGGAGAGACGGGGCAAGCTTGTTAAATTATTAGGGGACAAAAATAGGTGGTCGAGGTATTTACCTCCATCTATGATACCCTTAATTCTGGATTACATAGACTGTTATTTCTTCCACTTGTTATGTTATTCCCTCTTGGAACTTGCTGCTTGATAGCTGTCCTTAGAGCCTAAGTGCCCTCAGGTCAGTTATATGAATGCTAGACTTCTGGGACACCCTTTATTTTTTTAAAATACTGAACAATGGTTTTATGTTACCAATTGGTCGCTCACTCATGGCTGTTCATGTATCTTTTCATTTCTGCTGTTCTGCCATTGTATATTTCAATCTCAAAATTCAATTGATCATAATTGTACAGCATCATCTTTGCAGTTTTTGTTCTTTCTGGCTGGGGATGGATCAGAATGCTCAACGTCGTATGTCTAGGGAGAAGATGGATGTTATTTTAAAAGTAGTTGTTAAGCATTTCTTTATAGAGAAGGAAGTTACATCGACGTTGGTGATGGATTCCTTGTATAGTGGACTGAAGGCTCTCGAGGGACAGGCTAAGAACAAGAAAGGAAAGGTTAAAAGTCATTCTGAAGAAATCCCGGCTCCTATTGTACATGTTGAAAAAGATACATTTGTATTAGTAGATGATGTGCTGCTATTACTAGAGAGGGCTGCTATGGAACCTTTACCTCCAAAGGATGATAAAGGACCTCAGAATCGTACAAAGGTCAGTTTAGGATTTTTTTTTCATTTCGATGAGAATGCTCAGCTCAAACCCTTGAACCAAATCTCATGTGATAATTAACTTGACTATAATTTCAATTGTCGAGTACATATATTCTTAATGTTTAGTTTAGTGTACACAAGTTAGTTGTATAGGATGGTTTTTAATATTTGCATTCATACTGGTTTTACTTTTTAGTTTTGGAGGGAGTGAGTGGGGATGCCTAAATGATAGCATGCTTAGGCTCAGGAAGTGTCAACAGTTCTAATGGTGTGGTGAGTGTGATATTGGTATCTTAGTGGGTGTGACACTTGGGGAGATAACACAAGATGCATCCTCAGCTAATTGAAACAAGTTGGTGTTGGACTATGACTATGTTAAACTGATAATTTGGGAACACTATATGTCTAATACGTACCACTTATAGACCTATGCTGTTCTTGAAGCGCTTGTATGTCTTTGCAGGATGGGAATTCAGGGGATGAATTTACCAAGGATTCCATTGAGCGTGATGAAAGGCGGCTTACTGAATTAGGCCGCAGGACTGTGGAAATATTTGTCCTTGCTCATATTTTCAAGTAAGTTGTAGACAATTAAAAGCTGTCTCAGAAACTTGGTTAATGCTCTCACACCTTTGAACCTTTTGATTTTATGATCAGTATCTTGAATAACAGGGAAATACATGCTTCATTTGCTCTTTTGTATGTAGCCATAAGATCGAAGTTGCCTACCAGGAAGCTGTTGCTCTGAGGAGGCAAGAGGAGCTAATTCGTGAAGAAGAGGAAGCAGGATTAGCTGGGGTCGAACAGAAGGCTAAGCGTGGGGCAGCTGAAAAGGAAAAGAAATCTAAGAAAAAACAAGTATGATATTCTTCTTTTTGTACTTAGATTTGAAATTCATGTATGTTCACTGCACCCTTATAATCTAGGTTGGGAAATGGCATTGATTATTTATATCTGTTAAAAATTTCATTTATGCAGTTTTCTGGAACCTATTCAGCCATGATGAATGATAACTAGTTTGATTAATGTGTTCCAGTTGCTGATTGTTTCTATCACGCATCTAGACTGGGTTGTTTTTTTTCCTATTCCATATTTTCGTACAGCTATTGTTCCTGTGTGTGTTCGCATGAGCTCTTCAAATGAAAAATGGAGAGTTCTTCTATGGGTGACCTCAATTACTTATCTCAACTTTTGTGTTTTTGTTGAGTGTAGGCGAAGCAGAAACGCAACAATCGGAAGGGAAAGGAAAAAGGTAAGGAAGAACGCCCTGGTGCTGTAACAGTAGACAATCATCATGAAGACAACGCTAGCAATGGGAAACAAGTTACCCTAAACGATGAGGTGCAACCTACAGATGAGAAACCTGATATCCCAGAAGATGTTTCTGATGTGTCTGATTCCATTGATGGTGTTGCTGAAGTTCTCCAGATTGATTCAGAAGACAGAGATGCTAGTACTGTCAACTGGGATACTGATACTTCAGAAGTTCATCTACCCGCTGAAGATTGCAAGAGTGGTGTCAGTGGGTTATCATCAGCAGCAGATGGCACTGCCGAGAAAAGGAGTGTATTTGCTATGGATGATAGTTCGTCGACATGTTCAACTGATTCTTTACCCTCTGTAGTTATGAATGGTTCCTACAAAGGAAGTTCAGTCTCAACCTACCAGTGTGATACATCACCTAACAGGTAAGAAGATTTTATCCCAAAATTCTTCTCCCCTGATAATATTGTGCATGTTTGTCAGTATTGAACATTATGCTTGTAGGGGGAAGAACCATCGAGGTAAGATGACATCCAATGGGGCTTGGGGTTCTGAAGCTGAAAGTCAGCCCTCTGGCTCTACAACAGGGTCTTGGGATCGTAATAGTAAGACTGAAAATTGCAAGTCTAATGAATGTGAATTGGAGGCTGCTGCCCATAGCTTTCAAGACATGGCAACAAGGGCTGAGCAGATTAAATGGGTAGGTTGGTTATATTCGCTATTGATTATCCGCAGCATAGTTATCTATTTATGCTTCTTCCAAGTCCGCTTGCACTCAGATCTGAGACCAGACCGGTAAAGTTTTGCTGCTTCTTGATATGATAGCAACATGTGATATGATCAGGATTCAGGAACATCTTTTTCTAATTACTTCATGTTACTAATTATAATTCGGTCTGACAGGATGAGAAAGTTGCTTTGCCGTTTAAGAAGCCAAGTACCACAAACATTGTTGAATTGGAGAAGCACTCTAGAGAAACGGCAAAATCTGTATTGACCTCTCCAAGTAGTCCTTCGAAAACTCCAGCTGGGACTATTCAAGTTAAACCAGAATTGAAGGTTTCTATCACAGTAGATGCTGCTAAAGTCGAGAACATTTGTTCTCCCTTGCCACAACCGACTGAGAAAGGAGCAGGCAGAGCTCTCACCCAAAATGCTAGTCTACCCAAACCAGAAATCCACATTGCTTCAGCTCCAAAATTTTCCAAAAAGCCAACACAACAGCAAGTCTCTGTTGTTTCAAGGCCATCCAGTGCTCCTCTCGTGCCTGGACCTAGACTGGCTACTCCTGCTGTTTCAATGCCTCCAATGAGCGCCCCAATTTCTCGTTCAGTGAGTGCAACCGGGCGGTTAGGTCCTGAGCCTACCATGACGGCACATAGTTACATTCCCCAGTCCTACAGGAATGCTATGGTTGGAAACTCTGCTATCCGAACTTCAAGCAGCTCTAGTAGTAATCCCAATTCACCAAATCCGAGGATGAATCTGTCTACAGCACCAACCATGGTATCTCCATATGTGCCTCAGAGCTCTGAAAGAGCTGATATCAATGCTGTACAATCAGGCTATCCATTTTCAATGATGACGAGAGATGTGTTTCAAAATGGACATCAGTGGATGGAGATGGAGAGTCCTCAAAGGGATCCTAGCAGGAGTATGCAGTGTAATTCTTCATCATATTTAAATGAGATTCAGAACCTCGATTTGAATAATCGGGTAGACAGCAGTTTACGGGATCAGTACCCTGCAGAGTTGCCATTTTTGAAATACAGGCGTCAGAATCAAGGTGTTTCAACAGATGAATTCCCACATCTTGATATCATCAATGACTTGCTTGATGATGAACATGTTATTGCAAGGGGTGTTAGGGCAGAAGGCTTCAACTCTTACAGCAATGGTCCTCACTACTTAAGTAGGCAGTCATCTTTCCCTTGTGATTTAGGAGCGTCTGCTAACTCATCAAGTAGCAGCAGTTCATGCAGTAAGTTTGAGCGGACAAGAAGTTACCAGGACGAAGTGTACCAGCGAGGGTACAGCCCTTTTGGAGGGCATTATGACCCAATAAGCGACTATGTTCCTCATCTACCTTATGCCAACGGGCAGATGGATAGCTTGATATCTAATCAGTGGCAGTTTCCAACAAGCCCAGATTTTTCATTAGCTGGTATGAGAAATGCAGAGGGTGATGGATCAACATACTTCAGTCCAGATTATCCTACGAATGTGGCTTGTGGTGTGAATGGTTATACGATGTATCGTCCTTCAAATGGGCATTGAAATCCTTTAAGTGGAGGCATGGAAAACGGAATTGCCAGCCAGATTTAAGAGTTGGGTTGGTACTATTCTCCGTTTGTAATAATGTTACAAGGTATTAGGTTGAAAGTGATGAATGAGATTGTGATTCTTCCTTTCCGCTCTATTTATGCCTTCCCATTACACGCACTTAGTACAGACCAGCCCATTTTTTTACATCAAAAGCTTCATTCATGTCGAGAACCAATTTGGAGGGACAACACTTGTTGTAGGTCACGTAACGAAAGAAAACTGTTTAGCCGAAACATGGCGGACGTCATGCTACCAAAGTCTCCCTAAACTCTGTTATATCTCCTTCCTCGTTAGCCCATGCCAACAATATCACTTGCAAGTTCTGTGTAATCTTCTCCAAACTGGGGCAGCATAAATTGTATGCTGTGAGTTCACTAACATGGTTTTGGATTACCATACCGATCCTTTCCAAACCTAGAGCTGCAGACACTGTTCTGTTGGCAATGCCTGTTCCCGAGGAGGTTTGTCAGGATATTTTGACGGAACTTGAAGAGGGCTTGCCTAGGTCAAATGGGAAATCAATGATCTTGGTGGCTGTGGACTGCTTGCCTATGACGGTGCATTTCATCCCTCTTTCTCACACCTACATGGCAGTCTGAACCGCCGAGGTAATTTTCAAAGAAGTGTATTGTGTGTGACACGGACGTTACATGGACTAGGAATCCATCTGCTTGTTGGAGGAAAAAGTGAAGCCAAAGCCGTCACTGTTGGAGGGTTATAGACCCTTTTAGGAAACGAGTATATATACTTCACTATTACAGCCCAGACATGTACGAAACCATGTAAATCCACTACTCATGTTGAGATCAATTCGCCCGCCGCCACAGCGGGATGCGGTGGTGTTCAGTGGCGGAGTTGGAAGCTGCCGGCGGCGTAGTTCATTTCATAATTCATGGGGCAGTGGCCTCTGCCTGGTCTACCTGAAGTGTGGCCGGAACCAGAAGCATCAGAACCAGTAATTGGTCCTCTACTCAATGACTGACGATGCAGAAAATGGTCCTTCTGTTGCAACGGCCTCGGAGCAGCCGCCACCAGCAAAAGTAATAATATCATTGCTGCTTTGATCACCACCATCGATTTAAGAGAAATTATTTATTTTGCTTTAATTAGCTTTGGTATATATATGAAAATGTGAGATAGTGAACGAGTTCAGAAGCATGAAAATGTTTGTGTGTGTTTATAGGATGGGGAAAGGGGTCCGATTTGATTGATGGTTGTATATTGAATTGGACTAATTTGCTGCAACTTCCTATAGCTAGTTAATGGTTCATAGAAGACTAACTTATGATGAATTTTTATCTCACGCAAACCTGTAGAAATTAGTCAGTACTCAGTATGTAAGTAAAAATATTGAAAAATATACTTATGTTTCATGTCATTATCTGGATCGTAAGAAGGTTAGATTACGAGTCGAGACGAGTTAAATTTGGAACAATTTGACTGGACTTCGGGCTATTTGGTGACGCATAACCTGATATGGGGAGCCCGTTGACCATTTCTCATCAACGGTTGCAGTTGGTCCATGGGTATTTTTGAGACAAAAATATGTGTGGGGCCTGGTCTGGCGCAAATACGAAATTTCAAATGTTTAATTATTTAAAATATTTTAAATAGATTCAAATTGTCCTATCAAGTAAGAATGGGGAAGTGTAATATTTATTGCCTCTATCTACCTATCCACTCTACCACGCTGACTCCCCCATTTTTCAATTTTGTTACCTCTCTTCTCCCCCCGTCTTTCCTTCTCCATGTTCTTCCCTTCTTATCCAAAAACAGCGGTTTCTCAGCGGCGACGGTTTCCCGACGGTTGTGACATCTTCATCTTCTCGACAGTTTCCGGAAGACGATTGGTTGTACATTTTTTTCCATTCTAAACAACATCGTGGTCAACCCCTCATCTAATCTAAACCCCCAGTGTTTTAGGTTGTAATGGCGAAAACTAAGAATCCATCCGACAAACCTCCGTCGACTTCAGGTGGCCGGAAGCCTAAAGAAAACAAGACCAATCCTTTTATAGCACTCCCACGAACAAGATCTTCAACACTGATGAAAGTGACGGAAGACAACAAGGGTGCGAAGCCGGGAATAGTGAAACCTAAGAAAAGGAAACAAATCTCTTCTCCAACTGAATTCGAATCAAATGTTTGCATTTGTGGATTGTTAATAGTATTGTTATCCGTGTGTTTTAGGGTTTTCATGGTTATTATCACTGTTATTCATGTGTTCTATTTAATCTGTGTTCTTTGGGGTGGTGTTACTCTGTGTTCTGTTTGTTCATTGTTTCTCTTATGCTTCATCCCGTGTTGAATTTGCTAGTGTTTATTAGTGTTTATATGTGTTGACTGTTTATGCATTCTATTTGTTGATCGATATTCCTTTTTTCTATTTATAGTTTATGTTTTTTGGTAGTGTTATTCATGTGTTCTAGCTATGAAATGTTTAGTTTTCCTTTGACTTTCAGTACACACCCGCTGTCAAATAGAACCCCGAGAAGATGAAGAAGGCTGATGAGGGAACCAGTAAGAAGAAGAAGAAGAGTCGCTTCATCCAATTTCGAAGCAACACCAGTAGGATACTCCAGATGAACGGTGTCGTGGACAAACATAGGAGGAATAACTGGATCAGAAAGTTGTTGATGGACGCTAGTGTCCACAGATTGCTGTTTGTGAAGTTGAATTTCATCAACAAGGAAATCTCTGAATTTCTGATTGGATGCTACCGACTTCGCACCAGGATTTCAAGTTCTTGAGAAGATCGGTGAAATTAGGTTTTTCATAATTCTTTGTGTAAACCTAGATTCAATGTCTTCCTCTTTTGATTTTGATTTGTCTATCGAGATTATGAGCGGCAAAACATCATCATACTATGCAGTTCCATGTGAGGGATAGAACGCACACATAACAATAGGAAGATAGAACGGAAACATAACAGTGACATCAAACTAACTTGTGGACAGTAGCATACCGATCAAAAGGGGGAAAAAGTCGACGATGGTATGTTTTGCATTCAGGAACCCTCGCACGGTTGCATTGCACGATTTGACTAGCTGAGTAGATCGCATTCCAGCAGTATAATGACTTTTCATCCATGCCAACGACCATTGTGTTCGGAACCTAACGATATACTACAACCACTTATGACTAGTCGGTCCATCATTAGGGAAACACTCCCGTATCATCACCGCCCACGCAAAATTGAAACGGAACAACAAATGGCGAACAAAATCGGGAGTGAACAATGCGCTGAGGTTCCTCTTAGCATTTTGCAGGATGTGGAACGTGCATAATGCATGATAAGTTCCAGGAATCTCACTTTTCAATGCGACATCCATCGTTTGATCTTGGTTGGTAAATATCGTTTTTAGTGCCTTACTGCCCATACATCTTAGGAATGTTCGAAACAGCCATTGGAAGGATTCAACCGTCTCGTCGTACATTAAGCATGCGCCAAACACAATGCCCTGGTGGTGGTTATTGAATCCAACGAATACGGCTGCAAAATACAGGAAAATAAAGGTGCAAAGTGTTATATGTATATTACAGGTATGATATGACTGTGTTATGTCGTCCTTATACACTACTTATTGAGGGGACGACACTTCCTGTTAGTGCGATAGGTTGTGTCGAACGTAATAGAATCTCCAAAAACAGCATAGTCATCTTGCATACGCTGATCCACCCAAAAAATGTTTGTCATTTGCTCCATTGCATCGATCTCCACTTCTACGAAGTACCCGAAATTGTATTGTTGTTTTCCCAAAAAATATTCATTAATAGCGGTTGTTCCCCATACATCATTTGCCTTTGTCGTATTTTACCTTGCAAGTTCTGCACATCACGCTTTGTGCATCCCACGTTTGCTTCCCCACCTAGTTGTCCACAAAGAACTTCGAACGAAGATCTCAATTCGCAACCCAGCTTCACAATTAATTATAGCCATATGTCCTGTAACATCGGTAACTAATCTATTTCCCAGCAACATGTGCGTTGTTTCCTCAGGTTCCATTGGATGCTCGTGTATGTCTGTCCACTCATTAATCTTGTAGATGCCCTCGTACTTCTTGTATCAGAAGCAAATTATAGCTTGACAACCGATTTTTCCATCAGGATGCTTGCGCGACAACTGCTTCTTCGACTCTGCTTCAACTTTGGAAGCACCTATCTCGACACAAGGTTTGATGTTGCTCCCATTTTTTAAGAATATTTATGTGGTCCACAATTACAGAGAAGAACAAAATCCACCTTTTTAAAGTGATTATTACAATAAAAAAAAAATCAACGCATATACCTTTCAAACCATTCATCTGACTCAGATCTGGCTGATCGAAACTACCATCGCCGACATCTTCTTGGTTAATGTCGTGTACATTTGCACTACCATACCTCTCTCCTTCATCGGGTGGATAGAATTTCCATTCTTCGGACAGTCCTTGTAACCCCTCGTCACCAACAGGAACCTCACCTGTCATTTAACTCCTCTAACTACCACTTCAATTAATTTCGAAAAACTTCATCATCGACAATAGTAGAAACGAACCTTCAACGGCGTCAATGGTAGAAGAAAATGAAAGGGGGAGAAGTAAATGAAGAGAGATGGACAAAATAATTGTTTATGTCCAAAAAAATTGCCAAATAACGAAACGTTTCGACAGGTAAGGAAAAAAAATAAAAAAGCCAACAAAAAAAGGTTTTACAGAGTTTGGGCTCCGCCTTTGGTCTCTTGTTTCGTTTTCATTTGCTGCTCCCTTGGACTTCTCTCTCCCCCCCCCCCCCCCCCCCCAGAATCTTAGAGCTTCACCATCATCTACACAACGATTAACGAACCTCAAGGTGTTTACATCCAGCTCGATCTCGCTATTTCTGCGTTTTTGTCTTCAGTGGCTCTGTTTCTGCTATATCATGAATTTTTAACTCTCGACTCGCGTTGTCGGTTTGTCTTTCCTCGAGGCTTTAGGGTTTGATCGTTGATTGTGAATTTATTGGGGATGCTACGCCTCCCACTATTTGCCGAATTCGATCTTCATCTTATTGTACATGGTATGGATTGATTTTAATTGGCGCAAGTCCAATGTAATTTTGGACACAGATTGTGTTACTTTGTTTCACTTTAATCCTTGATGAATTTTTATCATTTGGCGCCCCCGCTGAATCCATCGGGTTCTTTGTCCATATTCAGTTCCTTCAATCTCTTGTCATCATATTTTCAGTTTTTTTTTTCTGGATGCTGGTTGACCTTTGAGATGTCAGCTGTTATGTTTCCCTGAAGATCGTCGAGTAACCGGAGTTTGGAGTAGCTGAAATTGAAAATTTGATGATTGGGGAGTCGAATCAATGCAAACCATCTTCGTTTACAGAGTCTTTTACATAGTCCGGAAGTTTATTAAATATATGTCCATCCATCTGGCTGATTTGGAACTGGGTTTTAGGGATGAGAACTACTTGTGTCAAACATACCACTTCTAGGATACTTGTTTGTTCTTATCAGTTCATGCATTGGTGCGCAGTGACTGCAGTTGAGGTATTCTGGGAAGATATTATTGGAGAGGGATATGGCTCGGAGTGCCAGCGAGGAAGCTGGAGCTGGAAGAACTGCTGACAGGATTTCCAGTGGTCAGCGCTGTCAAGCTGGCGAAACAATGGTTGAATGGCGGTCTTCTGACCAGGTGGTTACTGGGGCTCCATCAACTTCACCCCCTTATTGGGACACTGATGACGATGATGACGGTGGTATGTCATACTTGTTTCAATTGCTAAGTGTGCTAGCTTATGTGTTCTTCTGTGGTTAATACTTAATAGTATAATTTGTATTGGTGAACTATGAATTTCAAAATGCTATCTCTTGATATGTTAGTTTATGTCATTCCTCATTGAACTGCTTTTATGATTTCCTCTCTTTCTTATCCTAGACTATATAATATGTGGGTAAATAAATGACACCTGTTTTTTTCTCATGTAGGGCTTAAACCCTCAGAGTTGTATGGAAAATATACATGGAAGATTGACAAATTTTCACAGATTAACAAAAGGGAACTCCGTAGTAATGTATTTGAGGTTGGCGGCTACAAATGGTATGGAATGCTGAAAATTTTGTCTTTGAATGGGTCATGCCGGTTGCTTGATCCTGCTGATTTTCTTTTATAATTTGGATGCACATATTTTTCTGGAGACATATCAGACATTCTCAGGAAATTATATAAAATGTACTCCCCGTCATGCATATCCTACCTTTTTCCCCCCTATCGTATACATGGCACTCTATTTATATTGTTTTGAACCTGTTAAATCTGCTGAAACTACCAAGGAATATATTTGATCAGCATCCTAGAAACTGTCATTTGAACCTTAAATCATGTCTATTTATGTTTGATAGTGTACCCTTCCAATGTACTTGATGAATGCAGACTGTTATCGTTTGGTGGTTGCTTTTAAAGCCCTTATTTTTCCCATGGCAGTGATGTTGAAAGTTGAAACAGTTGAAACTATCTGGGGTAGTATTTTGTCGTGGCTCATTCACATGTTCTGTGTGTATCTCCATCCATTTCTATGCATTTCTGGCTCTTCTTCTTATATTATAATGTTACACTGATTTAGGATCTTTTACATTGCGGGACAGGTACATATTGATCTACCCCCAAGGTTGTGATGTCTGCAATCATCTCTCTTTGTTTCTCTGCGTTGCCAATCATGAAAAGCTTCTTCCAGGTTTGACATGCTTATAATTTCAAATAGCAGTGATGATCACTCCTGTTCTTTATTTGTTAGTATTCACTCTAAGCAGTTCTTTTGGTTTGTTTGAACCAGGTTGGAGTCATTTTGCCCAGTTCACTATTGCTGTGGTCAATAAAGATCCGAAAAAGTCAAAATACTCTGGTTGGTTGGTCTAGTTTTAGCTTATTTGTTGAATCAACATGTTTTCTGAATATGCTAATTACTCCTTATAAAAACTGTAGATACATTACATCGTTTTTGGAAGAAAGAGCATGACTGGGGTTGGAAGAAGTTCATGGAGCTGTCAAAAGTTGGGGACGGATTTTTGGATGCTGCTGACACTCTAATAATAAAGGCACAAGTGCAAGTCATCAGGTTTCTGATATAATTTTTTTCCCTGGAACTTTGCTTCTTATTTTTCATTTTCTGAGCTGTCTATTGCACCCCCAACTCCATATTTTCAATGTCGTTTGGCTTGTGATCTTTCTTGCTTGCGTTGAAATTATTAGTGTTATTGTAAATCAACTTAAGAACTGGAAGTTATACTTTTACTCTTGGAGACTTAAGGTCCATAGCTAAAGATGACCAATCAAGGGATTTTATCTGATAATCAGCATGATATGGTGGTGAATGTACGATAAATTTATGCTTTAATTTTTTGCATATGCAAGTTTCCGTGCCTGACATGTAAACATAATAAGAAGAAGACACGAATCTTGAATTTTCCAGCCTATTTGGGATTGTTTATTGTTCTTTGATAGTTTATAATATATATGGGCATGTAAACACAGAATTTTAATGGCGCTATCAGTCAATGGTTATTATTTTTGGATGAGGAAACTCTACAGGGAAGGGTGGTCTGGTGTGTGCAATCTTTATTTTTACATTTGTTTTCTCCTAATATTCTCTCATCGTCTCGTCTCATAATTTCTTGTACTTGGTCTGTGTGCAATCTATCACGTGACATTGATTGGTTATTCATCTTCTGTAGGGAGAAAACCGATCGGCCTTTCCGTTGCCTTGACTGTCAATATAGGAGAGAACTTGTGAGAGTATACCTGAGCAATGTAGAGCAGATCTGTCGGCGCTTTGTGGAGGAGAGACGGGGCAAGCTTGTTAAATTATTAGGGGACAAAAATAGGTGGTCGAGGTATTTACCTCCATCTATGATACCCTTAATTCTGGATTACATAGACTGTTATTTCTTCCACTTGTTATGTTATTCCCTCTTGGAACTTGCTGCTTGATAGCTGTCCTTAGAGCCTAAGTGCCCTCAGCTCAGTTATATGAATGCTAGACTTCTGGGACACCCTTTATTTTTTTAAAATACTGAACAATGGTATTATGTTACCAATTGGTTGCTCACTCGTGGCTGTTCATGTATCTTTTCATTTCTGCTGTTCTGCCATTGTATATTTCAATCTCAAAATTCAATTGATCATAATTGTACAGCATCATCTTTGCAGTTTTTGTTCTTTCTGGCTGGGGATGGATCAGAATGCTCAACGTCGTATGTCTAGGGAGAAGATGGATGTTATTTTAAAAGTAGTTGTTAAGCATTTCTTTATAGAGAAGGAAGTTACATCGACGTTGGTGATGGATTCCTTGTATAGTGGACTGAAGGCTCTCGAGGGACAGGCTAAGAACAAGAAAGGAAAGGTTAAAAGTCATTCTGAAGAAATCCCAGCTCCTATTGTACATGTTGAAAAAGATACATTTGTATTAGTAGATGATGTGCTGCTATTACTAGAGAGGGCTGCTATGGAACCTTTACCTCCAAAGGATGATAAAGGACCTCAGAATCGTACAAAGGTCAGTTTAGGATTTTTTTTTTTTCATTTCGATGAGAATGCTCAGCTCAAACCCTTGAACCAAATCTCATGTGATAATTAACTTGACTATAATTTCAATTGTCGAGTACATATATTCTTAATGTTTAGTTTAGTGTACACAAGTTAGTTGTATAGGATGGTTTTTAATATTTGCATTCATACTGGTTTTACTTTTTAGTTTTGGAGGGAGTGAGTGGGGATGCCTAAATGATAGCATGCTTAGGCTCAGGAAGTGTCAACAGTTCTAATGGTTTGGTGAGTGTGATATTGGTATCTTAGTGGGTGTGACACTTGGGGAGATAACACAAGATGCATCCTCAGCTAATTGAAACAAGTTGGTGTTGGACTATGACTATGTTAAACTGATAATTTGGGAACACTATATGTCTAATACGTACCACTTATAGACCTATGCTGTTCTTGAAGCGCTTGTATGTCTTTGCAGGATGGGAATTCAGGGGATGAATTTACCAAGGATTCCATTGAGCGTGATGAAAGGCGGCTTACTGAATTAGGCCGCAGGACTCTGGAAATATTTGTTCTTGCTCATATTTTCAAGTAAGTTGTAGACAATTAAAAGCTGTCTCAGAAACTTGGTTAATGCTCTCACACCTTTGAACCTTTTGATTTTATGATCAGTATCTTGAATAACAGGGAAATACATGCTTCATTTGCTCTTTTGTATGTAGCCATAAGATCGAAGTTGCCTACCAGGAAGCTGTTGCTCTGAGGAGGCAAGAGGAGCTAATTCGTGAAGAAGAGGAAGCAGGATTAGCTGGGGTCGAACAGAAGGCTAAGCGTGGGGCAGCTGAAAAGGAAAAGAAATCTAAGAAAAAACAAGTATGATATTCTTCTTTTTGTACTTACATTTGAAATTCATGAATGTTCACTGCACCCTTTTAATCTAGGTTGGGAAATGGCATTGATTATTTATATCTTTTAGAAATTTCATTTATGCAGCTTTCTGGAACCTATTCAGCCATGATGAATGATAAATAGTTTGATTAATGTATTCCAGTTGCTGATTGTTTCTATCACGCATCTAGAATGGGTTGCTTTTTTCCTATTCCATATTTTCATACAACTATTGTTCTTGTGTGTGTTCGCATGAGCTCTTCAAATGAAAAATGGAGAGTTCTTCTATGGGTGACCTCAATTACTTATCTCAACTTTTGTGTTTTTGTTGAGTGTAGGCGAAGCAGAAACGCAACAATCGGAAGGGAAAGGAAAAAGGTAAGGAAGAACGGCCTGGTGCTGCAACAGTAGACAATCATCATGAAGACAACGCTAGCAATGGGAAACAAGTTACCCTAAACGATGAGGTGCAACCTACAGATGAGAAACCTGATATCCCAGAAGATGTTTCTGATGTGTCTGATTCCATTGATGGTGTTGCTGAAGTTCTCCAGCTTGATTCAGAAGACAGAGATGCTAGTACTGTCAATTGGGATACTGATACTTCAGAAGTTCATCTACCTGCTGATGATTGCAGCAGTGGTGTCAGTGGGTTATCATCAGTAGCAAATGGCACTGCCGAGAAAAAGAGTGTATCTGCTATGGATGATAGTTCGTCGACATGTTCAACTGATTCTTTGCCCTCCGTAGTTATGAATGGTTCCTACAAAGGAAGTTCAGTCCCGACCTACCAGTGTGATAAATCACCTAACAGGTAAGAAGAATTTATCCCAAAATTCTTCTCCCCTGATAATATTGTACATGTTTGTCAGTATTGAACGTTATGCCTGTAGGGGGAAAAACCATCGAGGTAAGATGACAGCCACTGGGGCTTGGGGTTCTGAAGCCGAAAGTCAGCCCTCTGGCTCTACAGTAGGCTCTTGGGATCTTAACAGTAAGACTGGAAATAGCAAGTCTAATGGATGTGAATTTGAGGCGGCTGCTCATAGCTTGCAAGACACGGCAACAAGGGCTGAGCAGCATATGATTAAAAGGGTAGGTTGGTTATATTCTATTGATTATTCGCAGCCATAGTTATCTATTTATGTTTGTTCCAAGTCCGCTTGCAGTCAGATCTGAGACCGGTAAAGTTCGTCTGCTTCTTGATTTGTTCGCAACATGAGATATTATCAGGATTCAGGAACATTGTTTCTTTTTCTGATTACTTCATGTTACTAATTATAATTCCATCTGACAGGATGAGAAAGTTGCTTCGCCGTCTAAGAAGCCAAGTACCACAAACATTGTTGAATTGGAGAAACACTCTAGAGAAACGGCTAAATCTGTATTGATCTCTCCAAGAAGTCCTTCAAAAACTCCAGCCGGGACTATTCAAGTTAAACCAGAATTGAAGCTTTCTATTACGGTAGATGCTGCTAAAGTCCAGAACATTTGTTCTCCCTTGCCACAACTGTCTGAGAAAGGAGCAGACAGTGCCCTCGCCCAAAATGCTAGTCTACCCAAACCAGAAATCCGCAACGCTTCAGCTCCAAAATTTTCTGAAAAGCCAACACAACCGCAAGTTCCTGTTGTTTCAAGGCCATCCAGTGCTCCTCTCGTGCCTGGACCTAGACCGGCTACTCCTGCTGTTTCAATACCTCTAATGAGCGCCCCAATTTCTCGTTCAGTGAGTGCAACCGGGCGGTTAGGTTCTGATCCTACCTTGACGTCACATAGTTATATTCCCCGGTCCTATAGGAATGCTATAGTTGGAAACTCTGTTGTCCGACCTTCAAGCAGCTCTAGTAGTGATCCCAATTCATCAAATCTGAGGATGAATCTGTCTACAGCACCAACCATGGTATCTCCATATGTGCCGCAGAGCTCTGAAAGAGCTGATCTCAACACTGTACAATCAGGCTATCCATTTTCAATGATGACGAGAGATGTGTTTCAAAATGGACATCAGTGGATGGAGACGAAGAGTCCTCAAAGGGATCCTATCAGGAGTATGCAGTGTAGTAATTCTTCATCGTTTTTAAATGAGATTCAGAACCTCGATTTGCATAATCGGGTACACAGCAGTTCACGGGATCAGTACCCTGCAGAGTTGCCATCTTCGATATACAGGCGTCAGAATCAAGGTGTTTCAACAGATGAATTTCCACATCTTGATATCATCAATGACTTGCTTGATGATGAACATGTTATTTCGAGGGGTGTTAGGGCAGAAGGCTTGAACTCTTACAGCAATGGTCCTCACTACTTAAGTAGGCAGTCATCTTTCCCTTGTGATTTAGGAGCGTCTGCTAACTCATCAAGTAGCAGCAGCAGCAGCAGTTCATGCAGTAAGTTTGAGCGGACAAGAAGTTACCAGGACAAAGTGTACCGGCGAGGGTACAGCTCTTTTGGAGGGCATTACGACCCAATAATCGACTACGTTCCTCATCTACCTTATGCCAACGGGCAGATGGATAGCTTGATATCTAATCAGTGGCAGTTTCCAACAAGCCCAGATTTTTCATTAGCTGGTATCAGAAATGCAGAGGGTGATGGGTCAACATACTTCAGTCCAGATTATCCTACGAATGTGGCTTATGGTGTGAATGGTTATACGATGTATCGTCCTTCAAATGGGCATTGAAATCCTTTAAGTGGAGACATGGAAAACGGAATTGCCAGCCAGATTTAAGAGTTGGGTTGGTACTATTCTCCGTTTGGAATAATGTTACAAGGTATTAGGTTGAAAGTGATGAATGAGGTTGAGATTCTTCCTTTCCTTATGTTTGTAAAAAGTGTTTTCTGCTCTCTTTATGCCTTCCCTTTACACGCACTTAGTACAGACCAGGCCTTTTTTTACATCAAAAGCTTCATTCACTTATAATTCAGAGCATGCTCGAACCAATTTGGAGGGACAACACTTGTTATAGGTGATGTAACAAAAGAATACCGTCATTCTCCCAATGCCAACAATATCTCTGTGTAACCTTCATCCGTCTACCAAACTGCAGCATCATAAATTGTAATCTACGAGTTCCCGAACATGATTTTGGACCGCCATACTGTCCCTGTACAAACGTCGAGCTGCAGACACTATTCTATCAGCATTGCCTGTTCAGGTCTGGCAAGATATTTCGATGGAATTTGGTGGTTGTGGACTGCTTGTCTAAGATTGTGCATTTCATCCCTCTTGTTCATCCCTTCACGGTAGTAGAGGTAATTTTGAGAGAAGTGTTTTAAACTATATGGAGTTCAACATCTATTGGGTATGTCAGGGACACTACATGGAATAGTGCTTTTTGGACCGATCTATCTCGTCTGCAGAGAAGAAGCTTCAACTTTTGCTCGGCCTATCATCCACGAACCGACGGCCAAACGGAAGTAGTTAACAAGGCACTTGAAATGTACTTAAAGGTGTTTCTCAATCAATTGTCTGCAGGGCGACCTAGAGAGGGATCGGAATCAACCCCCTCCGACACCATCTTTGCCATCATCGCCACTTCGACTGAAATGCTGCTCATGAACTTTGATAAATACCTGATTTATTGGTATGACACTATAGTTAACGTGCATATTCTGCTTCGTATGCCATTATGTATATTAGTAGTTTACATGCAATTATCAATTTTTGAAAATTCAGGATCAAGCTCCTTACAAAATGACACAATATAATATATTATTTTTTTAATAAAAAATAGACCAGACAAAAACTACGCTTACAAAAAAATGAAATAAATATAACATAGATGTCCATATGTGAGGTGTAATTAGATACGAACCCGATACTCAACCACACAACGCTGGTAATTGTACTACTGTTGATTAACATAACATGCCACATAGATCACAAATGAATCTGAAAATTAAAAATTAAAAACAACAAGAATTCGACACAAATAAAATAAAACATTGGAAAAACCTGTAGTTAAGAGAAAAACTGAAAAAAATCAGTTATGAAAAAAGTAAAAAAGAAATTTACTCCTTCCCCTCCCCTGCCCAGCTGCCCTAACCCGTCTCTCTGTTTTCAAAATTTCAATTCCATTGTTCTTCTTTTCTTCTTCATTGAAAAGAACACTGTCACATACCTCAGGACTTCTTCATCTTCTTCACTCTTCCCAACGCTCAGCCTACCGGTGTCGGAGACGAAGAAAAGGAGAAGACCCTCCTCCAGTCCAGCCGATTCTCCTTCAGCGATTCAGCCGATCTCCTTCCGCCGGACTATCGACGATAACGGCGACATAACCTAGCCGATTCTCCTGCAGCTGATCCTCTCCTCCGCCGAATCCGAGGTCTCTCCGTCTATTCTCGTAAGCTTTCTCCCTAAATTAGGCTCGTTGAACTAGATAACCCTAAATTCCTCTTCAAAAAATTTAGGCTCGTTGAAGTAGACAGAGACAGTAGTTAAGATTTAAGAGAAGCCGAAAAATTGCCCTTTGTATTAGCTCGGGGGTACTTTTAGAAGAACAGTTTTGAATTTGGATGCGTTACTGCATAGTTCATATTATCCCTTTGCTGCTGGCCCGTTATATTCTCTTAAATCATATTAGTTGTCTATATCCTATTCCTTTCATCTTCATTCACTTTGTTTGTGTTTCTGATACAGGTAGCTCGAGCAATACGGTGCCGCCACTGGCAACTTTGGTTTTTAGTTGCTTAGCGGTGACTAAGCTGGTTACGGTTTAATTTGGCATCCGAAAGATGCTTTCTGGAGTCAAATTCATTCCTCGGGACCAAGTTGACGAAGTAAGTTCCTTACTTTGAGTCTTTGATATAAGATCTATCACGCATTTTTGTCTTGTGGGCTGGTACTCCTGTTCGTCTAAGGTTCTTATTTTGTAGGTATCCTTGGTTAGAAGATCTTCTGTTTTCAGTGAACTTGTGTGATTTAACGTCAATTGGTTACTATATAGGCTGGAGGTAAAGACGGAAGCAATTCTTCCAAGAAGAGGAGGAAGGACGATAAGAGGGAAAAGAGAGGGAAGAAGAGCTCACGATGGAAGAGTAGTTCTGATGATGATTTTGAGATAATTAAGGAAAGTTCGAGGAGAAAGAAGAAGTGGTACTCCTCTGACGATTATTCCTCTTCGTCCTCGTCTGAAGATGAGGATGGAAAAGGAAAAGCTAGGAAGAGAAAAGGAGTTAAAGGAAGCAGGAAAGTTGATCACTCGCCAGGTATGTATAAGCTACGGGTGTTTGTTAGGAATTTGTTATGGTTTCATGTACTTGATGAGCTGGTTTAGTTTTGGAATTGATAAAATTGTTGTTTTGTAGATGGTCGTAGAGAATCCGACTCCATCAAGGAAATGGAAGTTACTAGGAAGGAAATGGGATTAGATTGGATGCTTAGACCTTCAGACGCTTCTGAGAAAAGGGTAGCTCCCAAGGTTGATGAGCAGCCAGTGGAACCTGCTGAGGAGGTTAGCTTATATATATAGATACATACTTAACTGGATAAGGTTGTTTGTCTTGTTGTGAAATATGGGGGTATTTAGTTTCTTGTGCATCTTTGAGGTCTGCTAGAGTTGTAATTCCTAGGTATCCTATCAGGTGAAAAGGGCAAATCCCAGAGAATTAAATCCCTATCTGAAGGATGATGGAAGTGGTTACCCTGATGAGGCGGAGGAAAAACGTGGCGGAGACAAGCTCCCTAGATCTGCAGTTGTTGGAGATGGAGGTGCAAGCTGGAGGCTGAAAGCCCTAAAGCGTGCAGAAGAACAAGCAGCTAGAGATGGCCGGAAACTGGACGAGGTATGCTTCCTCTTCGTACACACCTGGATGGGTTCCTTGAATGACTAGCGATGTGCATGGGTGTGCAGGAAAAATATTTAAAAGTATGCTGCTGAAATATAGAAGATGCATTTAAATTTAGGTCCAATATCTATAATTTATGGAGCCACAATTTGAGGTTGATAAGCTAAGGAAGACACAAAAATAACTCTTGCAATTAACTCTAAATTTTCATTGAAATCTGAGTAAAATCTTGTGCTCTCCTACTCCAAAATAATTCCTAGTGAAGTCAAATCTTATGCTTTAAATTGAGGACTGGTATTGAGGCATTTATGTGCCAATGTTCTGTAGGTGGTGGGAGAAAGGTGGGGCTCTCTTGGTCAATTGGCTGCTTCTGCTGCATCTCACAGGGCAGCCCCTTCTCGTGCTCATCTACATGCCATTAGAAGTAGACAAATGAGGCAGAAAGAGGAACAAGGACCTGCCACAAATGGTCGACACGGGGAAGATATTGAAAAGGTAAATTATGAGTTTCATAGAAACCTTGTTATATGCGGATTGAAAGCTTTACAGCTGCTTTGAAAGGTAATTCTAATTGGTTTGCTTAATTTTGATGTGGGTGTTGTTACCAGACTCCTGACAGAAGTTACTTGAAGGATGTTTCTGTTCGCCATCCTGAGATGAAAGCCCCTAAAGTCCGTGATTCCTTATCTTGGGGAAAGCAGAGAATTCCAAAGCTGTCTACAAGCGATGCAAGCATTATATCCAGTGCAGCCTCGAGCCTAAATAAGTTCGCTAATGATGGGAACTTTATGAACCAAGTCCTTGGTCAGACTAGTGTTTTGGGTAGTTCAAATGCAAAACTAGATGTCGTATCTAAGGTTGATTTGTCCGACAGGAGCCAACCTTCCGAATGTACTATAGTGATTACAGAAGGAATGACTGCAAATCAATTGGCAGCTAAGGCCTTGCAACTTCGATTAAAAGGCAAGCATGAAGAAGCTGATAACCTAATGGTGAGACAACTTCTTCCTTTCAGGTCTCGACGAAAATTTATTATTTTCAATTTGCGTGATCAATAGTTGTCTTCTAATCTACCCTTTTCTTTTCTTCCATACCAGAAAGAGTCTGAAAAGCTGAAGGAGAAGCAGAATGTTGGAGAGCAAATGGTTCAACCACAAACTGCTGGAAGTGCTAACAGGTACTTTCATATCTGATTTAGTTGTAGTTCAACGTTTTTCGTTTCAGAAGCTACCTAGCTCATACTTGTCTCTCTTCCGAACTGACTCCCACAAGAATAAACTAAGGGGAGATTTCGCCTGGATGTGTAATGGAAAACATGACATAGTCTTCCATACCTCTCAGTTTTATATGATTTTCTTTGCAATCATCACTGAATTTAGTTCGTTTTTTTGGAATAACCTATGCTTTCTCCTTCTGTTTAGGTATGTTCAGCATCACTCCAACACGCAAAAGAAGGATGATGACAATGCGGACAAAAACTTAGCTCGAACCATAATGCACAATAAACAATATAGCTTATCGGGCCGTGCTGATGATGAGTACGATTTTGAGGATGGGCCAAGAAAGAAATCACGAAAGAAGGAGAAAGACAATGATCGGAAATCTGAGAACATCAGTCTTGGTAGGAGCATCATGACACAACAAGACCGCTGTCTGTTTTGCTTTGAGAACCCAAATAGACCAAAGCATTTAGTTTTGTCGATAGCAAACTTCACCTATTTGATGTTGCCTCAAAGGAAGCCAGTTGTACCAGGTCATTGCTGCATCGTACCTTTACAGGTAAACTTGGCGTAGTTACTCCTGATTTTCTGCAGCATGTTTATGATATTTTCACCAATTTCCCTTGGTTAATCTAACTGCGAAATTCCTGTTGCAGCATGAATCATCTACAAGGACTGTAGACAATAACGCATGGGAGGAGATTCGGAATTTCAAGAAATGCCTGATAATGATGTTTGCAAAGCAAGACAAAGAGGTAGTGTTTCTTGAAACGGTAATGGGTTTGGCCAAACAACGTCGACATTGTTTAGTTGAGTGCATCCCTTTGCCACAAGATATTGCCAAAGAAGCCCCTCTTTATTTCAAAAAGGTTGGTAACCTGTATTGTTTCTTAATTTTTACACCTGGTTTCAATCAGCATCCCTTGCTTCTATGGTCATGAAAAAATTGTTAAAGAATGAACCATTTTTTAACTGACAGGCAATCGACGAGGCTGAAGACGAATGGAGTCAGCACAATGCAAAAAAGCTGATCGACACGAGCATAAAGGGGCTGCGGGGATCTATCCCCAAGGACTTTCCATATTTCCATGTTGAATTTGGATTGAAGAAAGGGTTCGCCCATGTTATCGACGATGAGAGCCAGTTTAATAGCAGCCTCGGCCTTAATGTCATAAGAGGGATGATGCAGCTACCCGATGAAGATATGTATCGACGAAGGAGACAAGATTCTGGAGAAGGACAGAAGCTGGCAGTTGCTGAGTTTGCGCGGGATTGGCAACCTTTCGATTGGACTAAACAGCTATGAGTCTGTCTAGAAATGTTTCGCAATGCAACTATATTTTGTTTTCCATCAACGTACTAATATTGTAATGATTTTTAGCAATTGTTTCCTAACCCTAACAAGTCAGATTTTGACCTAGTTTTGTTAATTGTACATTCTTTTTCTACCTGGTATAGTTTTTTTATAGGGTTCTGCCTGGTATAGTTAACTGGAGCCAAGATTAATACTGCGATTGCTTCTGAACACAGTATGCACTGATTGTAGCATTGTGCTACCGTTAACACGTTTCAAACATGGAATTGCTAATTAAGAGTGCTTCTCTTTCTTCCCCTGCTCCTTCCCTTCCCACTTGACGATGAAGCTGCTGTTGCTGTCCCGTGAGCTTCTTCCTTACTTGCATCGTCACTTTCATTGAAGCTTTCAGTTTTGTCTGTAGATTCTCCCTTTTCTTCTTCGTCCTCATCAGTGTCTTCTTCTCGTTCTGGTGGTTGCTTCTTGGAGAGCTGATCTCGAAGCTCTCTAATTTTCCGCTTTTTCGAGTTCAGAACTGCAAGGAACTGGAAATATACAAAGGCATTAGCGATGGGATTGCAAATCAGTTTTATTGGGTAGAATTGTAAATGTTACACCTTTAGCTATCTTCCACATTCAGAATCACAATTCACATCCATCTTGATCAGAACAACTTGACCAGGGAGGAAATGATCAAAACATCTCAGAGTTCAGCTGTGCTAAAATAATCCTCATCAAATGTGAGCCTAAGTATCATCACAAACACTAGACTTGAAAGATAATTCCAGACATGCGATGAATTAATCAGTGCTTCAAATGGAAACCCAAGCCATTAGTGTGTCTTAGAAACATAACGATCAAAGTTTCAGAGATGTAATTCAGACTTTCGGAGAACAGGAGGAGCATCAACATAGATCTTCAAGAACAAAGAACCAAAAAGAAAGCTATTGGCAGCAAAGAGGTTTCCTAATCTTCTAAACAAATTAATGGCTTCCATTGCGGTATGTAGGTTATTGACAGAAATCGGAAAGTTGAAGCACTTAACCTTTGCATAGATTGCAGACTCAAACTCCACTTTCTCACTGCAATACCTCTCGCTTTGCGCCAGGCATTTCTCAGCTTCCCCTTTCATCTGCTCAAATGACCGCGTCTTTCTAACAACTTCTTCCTACAACAGTTGAAACGTGGAGATTGAGAACAGATGCAATCACGGTTTTTGCTTTACTAGAACTGAACAAAATCAGAAGGTGGAGGGTTTTAGTTTACACTGAGCCTTATATTTGCGTCCATAAGGAAATCCAAGATCCTTGCTGTAGTCTTCTTACTGTCAGGCGATGGCTGGAACTTCCATCTCCATTGTAGCGTCATCCCTTCTTTTTCAAAGGTCCATGATAACTTCAAAATAACTCAACCCAAACTATATTCAATTACAAAACCACGGCCGAGATTTGGAGCCAATTCCACTATTCTCTGGATAAAAAAATATGCCTAAAGGAAAAGCCAGATTGAGGGGGGAGCAGAAGACTAACTCGTTTACAACCATCGCCGACATCGTCGAACCTGTAGACCGAGCCAGGGATTTGAAACCCTAGGTGATTCTCAGCCAATTGAATGTACTCGGTAATCGATTGATCCCACTGCGCCGCTCTCTCTTTAACCTCGTCTTCCGTAGCTGCCAATTTGGGCAAGAGCTCAGATCAGCAAGAAAAAAAAAAGGAAATAAGCAAAGCTCCAAACAACGTTGAACTCATCAAGCAAGAGCTAACATTTCAGTACAACAGAACTGGGCATCAGGAGGGAAGGAATAGAGGTTTTATACCGTAGCAAACCCAAGAGTGAAGGCCGTCCGCTACAGAGAGGTCGAAGTGAGTCTCGAACCAAGTTCCTTTGACGAATACCGGTTCGCTCGTAGCGTCGGAAACCTCGAGCTTCAAGCATGTGTGCCTCCTCGTCGCCGCCGTCGTATCCATTTCCTCCGACTGAGTCGTCCCCCGTCTTGCTCGACAAGCTTCGCAGTTCCTTTGGCGCCGTGATTATATTGAGTATTCAATATTCATTTGTTCTGCAACGACAACGTTTGATACTAAAAGGAAAAAGAGAGCGGTTAATATTAAAAAAAAAAGGAAATAAAGGAGAAAACTCCAAAAATCACGACAGCAGCAGAGGAATCCCAGTTTGTTTGTGTACGCCTTCAATCACTCACAAGTCACACCTTCCTTTTCATCAACAAAATGGATTTATGAATTCAAAACTCTAATGCGCAGTACTACCGATTCCAAACAATTCCCTGAAAATGGCGTCTCCAGAACTTCATCCTACAAGCCATTTCACCTTTCTTCTGCTAGTCTGCTTAATCAGCTGCTCAATCTCAACACTAGCAAATGAAGCCGACACTATCAAAACCATGGAGGATTTCTCTGGCTACCCACTTCACGAGACAATCAATCCCTTCGGTTCCAGATCACTTTCAGTTGACGGCGAAAGCCTGCAGAGACAGGTATTGACAAAACAACTGGGAGCTTCTTTCAATTTAAAGACTGACTTCTTCTTACTTCGAATTCTCGCTTTGTTTTGTAGATTGATGAGCTCTCGACCTTCTCGGATACACCGGCACCATCGGTCACTAGGGTTCTTTATACTGACAAGGATGTCTTGGCTCGCAGGTAAATTGCTTCCATTTGTGTTTTCAGGATGTGTGTATTTATTGTTTCTTGTTGATTCTTCTGGTTTCCTTCCTGTCCATGTTTTCACATTACAGGTACGTTAAGAATTTGATGGTACTTTCTGGCCTCTCTGTTAGAGAAGATGCCGTGGGAAATATCTTTGGCCGCTGGTAAGTTCGAAGTCTTCTCTTGTTTCATCAATTTTGCTACTACAATTGGAAACAAGATTTGCTTCATGCAACTGGTTTGTCTCATTATTGACCTCAATTTGATTTCGGTTTATTTTAAGGGATGGGAACGAGCCAGGGCTCCCAGCTGTGGCAACCGGTTCTCACATTGATGCCATTCCATACTCTGGAAAGTATGATGGAGTTGTTGGTGTCTTAGGTGCAATCGAAGCCATAAATGTATTGAAGAGGTAAATTATAATGTGAATCATTCATCATGTAGCAGCTCCCTTTTCTTTTTCTTGTGAGATGAAATGGTAGTTTATTAAGCTTGCATATTATGTACCTGCTAAGCTCTATAACTGCTACACAGGTCAGGGTTCCAACCAAAGAGGTCATTAGAAGTTATCCTATTCACATCAGAAGAACCAACAAGATTTGGGATCAGCTGCTTGGGAAGGTAATTACAGCTGCCTTTTACATTGAATTTGAGATGCAATGGAAAGATTTGGAGTGTATCTTATTTACTATGTTTGACTTGCAGCCGACTCTTGGCTGGGAGTAGCGCTCTGGCTGAAGCTTTGAAGACAACAACAGTAGATGGTCAAAATATATCATTTGTAGAGGCTGCTAGATCTGCTGGTTATATGAAAGATGGGGATGACTTATCCAGTGTTTTCCTAGACAATAGAAATTATTCTGCCTTCCTGGAACTTCATATAGAGCAGGGGCCGACTCTAGAGGCAGAAGGTATATACTATTTCTCTATGCAACTCCACCGTTCCTGCTCATTGTATTCTGGACTCTTATTTATCCACATCTTGTTTGAAATCAGGTTTGTCCATCGGTATAGTGACTGCAATAGCAGCCCCAGCTAGCATCAAGGTCGATTTTGAAGGGAATGGAGGCCATGCCGGTGCTGTTTTGATGCCAAACCGGTAATCTTCACCTACCTTTGCACGGAAACTTTGTGATGGTATTTTGAGTTATTGTGGTTTATGTGACTAAAGTCTCCTTCCCACTTTCAAATACTTGCGTAGTAAGATATGCTCAAACCCGCAATGTTGATATTGATAAGCACTAGATTTATGTGTATGATGGAACAGAAATGATGCTGGACTTGCAGCTGCTGAGTTGGCATTAGCTGTTGAGAAACATGTACTAGATTCTGGCTCAATTGATACCGTTGGTACAGTAGGTATGCATTGTTTGTAATTCTGTATTGGTCTATACCCTTGCATACATTTCGTCATAGTTTTTACTTAAAGAGAAGTCTTTATAAGCTATTAAGTTCATCCTTTCATAGGTATTCTAGATCTTCACCCTGGTGCAATCAACAGTATCCCAAGCAAGTCACACCTAGAAATAGGTAATGTATGCTGTTTTTGTCAACAGAACAACAGGTAATCGAAGTTACTGTAGGTTATGTCGAGATCTACTCATGGTTTCTTGTTTTCAACTGTTGCCAGATACCAGGGATATTGACGAAAAACGAAGAAATGAAGTGATAAAAAAGATTCATGCATCTGCAATTGCAATAGCCAAAAAACGTAGCGTGACGTTGTCAGAATTCAAAATAGTGAACCAAGACCCACCAGCTCTTTCAGATAAATCTGTAATCGCGGCTATGGAAGACGCATCAAAGGAGTTGAACTTAACTCATAAGATGATGATAAGCCGAGCCTACCATGATTCCTTGTTTATGGCAAGGTAAAACATTTCTTTTTTTTTTTTCAAGTTTGAAGTGCACAGTATTGAATTGTTATTGCCAAGTTCCATATTCTTCACTGCAAACAAGTTGACTGACACAGTAAGAATGAACTCTTGCAGAAAAGCTCCAATGGGCATGCTGTTCATTCCATGCTTCAAAGGTATATTTGATTCATAAAGAAGTTGTTGGGACACCGTTCTCTTCTCCGTCAACAATTTAGTAGTCAACTTTACCCTAAAACACACAACTAAGTTATATATTTACTTGGTTTTGTAGGATACAGCCATAAACCTGAAGAATATTCTTCCAAGCAGGATATGGTCAACGGTGTCAAAGTACTTGCCCTTACACTCGCCAAACTTTCTGTACACTGATGTCCATTACCCACCATTCATAGACAAAATTGCATGAAATTTGTTTAGTTCATGGGGCTTTATCTGTACACTTTTACCACTTTTTATATCAATAAATAAATACATTAGGATTCCCTTGATATCCCACGTTGTTATTTTCCAGTCACCACCATGCTAAGTACTTTTAAGATCATGAACTCAACTTCTCATTTCCAGTAACAAATGAAGAGGGATTGTTCTTCAGTTTACAATGAAGCACACTCTAAGAAGTGAGAAAGCACTAGTAGTCCAGTTCCAGTAGTAGCTAGACGGCAACAACAGAAAGGAGAAATGTACAGATACAAGAACAGACGATAATCTGCATACTGTGGCAGCTTGTTGACACTTGTATTAACAAAACAAGAAATCTGTCACCAGGTAGGAGCAGGACCAGTCAGATGCTCTTCACCGCCAGCAAAGATGCAGCCTTGGAGATGGTAATAGGCGCATAGCTAGTGGGTTCCTCGGGTTTCTCAGCCTTCTCCATCAGAATCTCAATCTAATATCCACAGATGCATAGGGACGTTAGGGGGGTGAAATAACATCTGCTACTACTTTTTGCATAAACAAACATCTTTCTATATGCAGATACCAACCTTAGCCTTCTGAATTACGCGCCCAGTGTCACTGTCCATGCTTTCAACGCTAGACATCTTGATACCTGATTGGTGGAGTTCCACAATTAAATAAACTTCAGTAACAAAACAACACAGATCAGGGAAGTTATGGTGATTAAGAATGAATAATCCAACTTACTTTTCTCAACACCCAGTCCAATGCGTTTCAGATTCTCGGCAATCGTAACCACAGTGGGAATAGCTGGTACCACTCAAACAGCGTAAGTTATAAAATCAAATTCTGGACAAAATCACAGAGACGAAGAAATTAGAGTGTTCGATGAAAGTTACCCATTCCAAGAGCAGAGAGCTCTACGTGGTTGTGCTGCTTGATGTGCCTCTGCAACAAAACAAAAACAAACGCTTACAACGTTTAACAAGAACACGATATTGCAGGAGATGTTTAACAAGAACTCCGAATGATTAACAATCATACACACAAAACGCCAAAATGATACTACTCGGAATCGCAGAGCATCAAGCGAAAATAGCTTAACATAACGAATTTCAAGTCCATATTATCAAGAATTGGGAAGGAAGATAGAAGTTTCTACCGAATCCCTAGATTTCCTCTGTTTCCATCAAGAAATTAGATGAGAGTTGCGCTGTTTTTACCTTGGCGAGATTGAGATAGAAGACGAAGGGGTTCTTGCTGTTGGACACTTTAATCGGATGCTCCCTCCTCTTGTTTGCCTTCTTCTTCTCCTGACTTTCTCCAGCGACATCAGCAGAAACAGTTGGAACGACTTCGTCAGTCTTGACGATTGATGGATCGCCGGAGACCTCTTGGACTGTCGCGGCGGCAGCGGCGGGGGAGATGAGCGTCATGCCTCCGTTATTGGCCTCGTACTCCGTGGCGCCACCATGAATCTGACTATCGGAATCCTGCTGTGGAAGAATAACCGCCAGACCTTCCATTGAAGCGAGTTTTCTGATCTCTGATCTTGAAGATGTTGAAAGGGCGGGAAATTTTGTTTAGAACTGTGAAAAAGGTATAGATGTTGAGTGGTGGTTGATGAAAACGAACTGTGAAATGTGAACAGAAGAATAGCGGGAGAAGGGCGACTCTGTTTTTATTTGCAGTCCCTCCAATTGAAGATCGAAACGTGTAGAGATGGGATTGGTTTGGGCAAGAAGATATCTTCTTGGCGGTTATCGTCGAACGGTTAAGCAGTCGATCGAAGGACGTATTTGCCCCTCGTTTCTTGATTCTGTTACTTGCACAGTGCGTGGGCTGAATCGAGATCGAGAGTAAAGCTACGGCCCACGATCTTGCAGCCCACGTTCTCTAGCAGTATTTAGCTTCCAAGACTCTGTCCTATAACTTGTCCAGCTGCTTCAGGGCTTGCCAGCTAAGTTTGGACCGCATTGCTAAGTAGGATTCTGAGACTTCGCCCCGTGAGGAAATGGTAGCGTGCAGGCAGATAGCTAGATATAGTAAGAGACGAACTCTTGGGAGTAGGATTAGGAAAGGTTTCGAAATTCTAGATTTTAAGATTTGTTAATTTAGATTTATTGTTAAGGATTAAAATTTGAAATACGATCTAGAATATTTTATTTTATAATATAGTGTTTTGGGGTTAAAATTTGATATTTAGCATGGTGTTTACGTTTAATTGTAACATGTAATATGGGTAACTAAGCGCTCATTGTCATTCTTTTATAACTAGGTAGTGTATCGATTGAAATGACAACATTGTTTGCTAGCTATATATGTTATTGCTTGGTGAGCTGGTTTTCATAATTTAGGAGTCAACTTAAGAATAAGCACGATATGAAATAACTGATGATTCGGTAATTCTTTTATGTTTCCAAAGTGATTTTATAGAAGAAGAAAAAATATTGAATTGTTGTCGAGTACATCATAAAGTAAAGGAGTGCTGTTTCCCAAATAAACTATCAGCACCATGCATGAAGTTTGGTATTGTTCATTCGTGTTGGCTATATATAATAATAATAATAATAACAATAATATATAAACGTACCTAATATAGGTCGATTATTCCTTCTTCTGGAACATTAAAATTGACGTTTTATTCCTTGATGCATGGCCATTCAACAACACTTAAGCCAGGAATGTTAATCCAAAACGAACTAGCTAGTCAACTACTACACCACCAACAACAACAATAAGAAGAAGAAGAAGAAGAAGGGGGCAAATTGCAAATGATTGGCACGCGTAATCCGACAAGAAGGAACTTGTGAATTTGATATCGAAGCTTCTCTTTTAATTAATTATTATGTCCTTACCATAAATAAATAAATTATACTATATGAAGGGAACAGACATGAAATAATGTTTCCTACGGGGTTTATTGTCAAATCCCAATAGTTATGCGACTTAGATGAGCTATCTCTTGCAAGATTGATGAAGAAATGATGTGTGTGAATGGATAACCTTTTAGAAATTAAGGAATAAATAAAATGGATCTTCAGTGATTTTGATGGAAAAGTAAAAGGTGGCCCTCTGCCCTTTCGGCTACTCACGTCATTTTTCCTTTACATATGGAATAGCTTCATTTCAGTTCCTTACGTATACAAACGTGAATGTTCTTCTTGTTTTCGGTAATAACATTGGAGTTTGAATTTAACATTTCGTCCAAATTGTTGTTAATTTTGTCGATATGGCAGAACCAATTAGCAAGATCAGTCATGTGACACTGTACCACTCAAATTTCGGTTCAATACTTAAACCGAACGAACCGTTGCCCAAATCCGGGCCACCCAAAATAAATCACATTGGCTGACTTTTCGTATCCCTAGTTCAATTCGAGGAATAAGATATCCCTAACTATCCATCTCTCCTTTACTTCCAATGCAAATGACAAGAACAAAAAGGTAGGGTTTCACACCATTGCTTTGATTCCATAGCTCTGTTCTCAAGCTTTCTGTGATTCGAAAACTTGTTATCTTCCTTTTATGTAGCTGCTTCTTCGACCTAGCACTTTCCTCCCACTTCCAAGCTTTTTTTTCTTCCTCGACTAAAACTGCAGTCAATTTATCTTATATGCACTGGACCAGTGCAGGGACTTATTAATGTGATGAATGCTATGTTCCCTAATGTGGAACATAGGTATTGTGTTCGTCATCTTTACGTGAATTTCAGTTCAAAGTTCACCCGTTCAGAGCGATTGAAAAGTTTATTCTGGGGAGCTGCCACTGCTACATATGAAGCTGAGTTTAACCGTTGGATGGCTGGATTGGAGCAGCAAGGGGCGGCATATAATCTTGTAATATTATATAGACTAGCACTCTATACTGTTTAGAAAGGAGAAAAAGATGGAATATTTAGTGGGAGGTGGAGATCAAGAATGGAATGGGGAAGGTATGGGTCATAAAATGAATAAACAATTAAGAATGAGGGAGAGGGGAGGTTGTTAAGGCTTAATCAATTAGGGTTAAGAAGGATAATCAATCAGAGATGTGGGCCATCCGTCATTTAGCTTAAACAATTAGATTAATTTGGATGGTATGTCTCTCTCTCTCTCTCTCTCTCTCTCTCTCTCTCTCTCTCTCTCTCAACAAGATCAATGCTTTGTCTTGAAGATTAATATATATATAATATTATACACAATTTGGACTCTGCCTTTTTACTGTTTGAACTCTCTCCTCTTGTCATTTCCGTTGAGAAGGAGATGGTCAACATTTGGGATAGCTAGCGTGTTCTAACAACATATTTAAAGCGTTAGTATCTCCGAGCGAGATTCATGAGTTGATGTAGGTAACGATGTGGGTGGTTTGAGTTTATTCATGTTTATAAAGAATGCAATTACGCAATAGAGTACCTTATTATGTTGAGCACGATATGTCATTAAATGTGATATATTTAGTGTTTTTGAGAACATGTTGATTTTGAATAAATGTTAATCACGCTCTATCAAAAAAAGCATTAGTATGCCCACAGGATTTTGAAACTGATTTTTTTTATATTTTCACAAGAAGTTAATTTTTATTATGATTACTATATATATTACCCTAGTCCAAGTATGTTTTAAAAATTTAAAAAAAAAAAAAACTAAATTGAGAAAGAAACAGCATAATATATACACAAATAACAAGTGCTTAAAACTATTGAGAGTTTGGCTTGATTGGAATAATGGGGTTTATATGTATAAAAAGTAAGTAGCTGGTTAGTGCACGAATCCTACTGTGAGAGTCTTGTTTGGTTTCGGAATTAGGCGTATACGTGTAGTTAATAAAGAGGAAATATGGTAGGAAATAGGGAAATTGATTTTGATAATCTATACCAGAAATCAACATATATACAAGATATAGAGTTGGTATAGGAGCACCAACTTTGTGAATATGAGTGGGTTTGGTTGGGAGTTTGATATGGGGAATGCAGACAAAGGACGGAGGTGGTTTGAAGAACAAAATTATGTGGCAGTGGCTTTGTACGTAATTGGGTTACAAGATTCTCCCACGAATTAAGGATATTATAAACAACTTCTGCGTAATTAATCTATTAAATTTGTGCGTGGAGTTGGTGGAATGCTAATCATAATTCTGGCGTGTTGGCGACTTTACTGAGGTAGAAAACAAGTTGACAACCCACTTTTCTTATGAAAATGTTCTTTTGTTCAAAGTAGATTAAAATTATTGGTGAATATAAAATAGAAAATATAAAAATAAATATATGTTTATTTTTTGAAAGTATATTGAATTTAAATTTAAAATTTGGGCCTGCTTCGCCACCACAATCATCCACCGGAACTTCCGCCGCCGTTCGCCGGCAACCTCCGCCGCTGGGCGCCGGGCTGTTGTGAAAGTTTTTTATTTTGCTATTTTATAAAAATATTGGATATTATTAGATGAAGAAATGTGTGTATTGTATTTGAAATACACACAAACTTAGCATCCAAACACATGATTTCAATTTGAAAATAATTTCAAATTCATGCATTTTAAATGCATTAATTTTAAATTCCAAATGCAAATACACCTATTCAAACCCACCCTTACTTAATTACGAAGACTAAGAAAGTTTATAAGTAGAGCTATTATTTGGGTACTCCGGAATACTTCTTATGTGGTTGATATGAGCATCAATGACACAGTGTGTAAGTGACAACCACATAGAAGAGTATTTGTCTTCGGGGTGGCAAGTCACAAGGGGATTCACAAGATTATATTTAAAATAAATATAGAATATTATTGGGCTAAAATTAAAAATATATCAAATTATAAGAAAAAATTAACTAAAAAAAAAAAAAACATATATAACAGATGGTCGTGGGCTGAGGCAGTCATCCCACATCTATCCCTTTCGCCGTTGTTTCACCCGTATATGCCATGTTTTAAAATTCTTTTACTATATAATTGTATTTAATATTCTACTCACTACATATCTTGAACGTATATGTGTGTTTATGATAAGCTACACAACAAACATATGAGTCAATCTGCTATTACTCATGACTCAAATTGATTAAAGAAAATAGAACTTACAAAGGATTAAATGCACATACCCGAATGTCATAACTCAATTAGTGTTGCAATAAACATATAAATGTATCGAATTTAAATATTAGTTTTGACTATCCTTCTTCGTTACATCATTGTCTTGGACTCATAATTCATAATTCAAATAATAATTTTTCAATATGTTTCAGTAATCATGTAAAACCATTTGAATTGTGGTCACCTTGAATTGATAATAATTATTTATAAGTTGAAAAGTAAATATTTGTGGGGTCTCAACACTTTTTATATGCTATAATCCACCTGCCCAGCATGTCGACACAGGATCTTCATTTTTGAATGAAATAAAGAACAAAAAGCATCCATTTCTTTAACTATTACAGTATTTCAATATTCAAATTTCAGACATAACGCCGTGAAGAAACGGCGTCAACACCGACGGACATCAGTAGTATAAAAACCAAGTAACAGAAAGAAACAAACACCCCAGCCAAAGCAAAGCAATTAGAGACCGGGAGAGAAGAAGAAGAGAGAATATACGGATAGCTCCATCTGAAACTGCCAACAGATTACAGATCAGACCAAAAACTGTGAGTATTCTACGTAATCCGCCATTCTTCCAACTCTCAATCCCTTCCTTCTGCGTCCTTCCTTCAATGTAGCTTCAATTTCGATCCGTTCTCTATCACCAACTCTTGACTGTTTGTTTGCTTATGCATATCGCTGATCTCAATGCTATGGCCGGTGGAATTTTTTTCGTTTCTTTTCTTGGCTGTAATTTTGACGCGGAATGATGTCCGTTTTTGGAGCTTAGTTTATTGATTGGTTGCGCAGAAAATGTTGGATGGAAATTGACGAGAGTCGCTAGCTCTTCTTTTTCTTGTCCTGCCATTGCTTAAAAATGCTTGCCTTTCGATTATTTTTTTATGAATTTGTGTTTCTTTACATGGTGAGCGGGGGCTTTCTGTGTGGTTTCGAGAGCTCTAGCTGGTTGTGAATATCTGGTATTGAGAAGCCAAAGACGGAAATTGTATGTTACCGCTTGAAAACTGATTTCTTTCGTTGTTAAAAGGATTTCAAAAAGAGGAAATTAAACAATTGTTAGTTTGTGTATGAACACTTCTTAGTACGAAGAACTAGAAATGGGAAAGCGATGAAGCTAGTTCTTCACTTCACCATCCTGACTATCTGAGTTGCTGTTTGGGATTTTTCATTTATATGGTCACCCTCTTGTCTTTAAGTAGGCTTCAATTCATCCCTTTTTCAAGAAAGCCGGTTAGTTTGCTGCTTCCATTAATTTAACGACAAACAATGATGATCTTGTGTCATGCTTTCAAGTAATTAGATATATTGATTCTTTATTATTTGTTTTAATCCATTATTGTGTACGGACCTTTTGTTTCCTCTGATTACTCCGTTATCTCCTGATGAAGCAACATTTTTCTGTTGTCAAGTGCTAGTTGTATGATTTGTTTTTTGTTGGACTGGCTACTCATTGCATGTGTATATTTTCTGGGGCCGAGTTCCAGCAGATCAATATTGAAAATATCTATCATAGGTAAGGTTATTTAGATATTAAAACCTGTTTTCATTTCAATATACGATTTTGAAATTAGCCTGCTACATAACCAAAGACATCGACATATGAGCCATGTGGACAATCTGTTGAAACTTAACATTTGTGATTAACCTGGGTCGATGATTGAAAAAATAGCACAGGGACAGTGTTGAGGTGTTCAATGGGAGGACATGAAACAAATTTGAAAATCAAACATAATTTCTGATGTTCTCTTGTTGGTTTTTGTAGGCAATGAGGATAGACATTATGGAAATCAGCCTGGACAAGCAGCATGATTGTGAAATTGCTCACCTGAATGGAACTCCCCATGATCTAGATCATCCTTCTATCCCCAATCATGACGTAGCACTTGATTCCTACGAGGGAGTCAGTGTGGACTCTGAACAACAGAGTGATGAAGGGAGCACTGAGTCAAAGGACTATGAAGTGAAAGAATGCACAACTGAAACTATGATTGGGAGTACTGAAATTTCCATTGCTTACCAAAGTAAGGAGGATCAGTCTGCAGCAAATTCAAACTTTGAGGCTGGTTTGGAGGAGAAATTCAAATCAGAAACCAAGGCATCAAGGGATGAGAACAAGTCACATAGTTCACCTAAGAAACTTGCAAGCAAGTCTGGAGTTGCTCGAGCGAAGTACACCGTTCCTAGACCATTTGCCCTAGCTACTGAAAAGCGTGCATCATCCGGACCTCGTCCTTCTGCAACAGGCGCTAAAGCTGTTGTGAATAAACAATCTAAAGGAAACAGAGTGCTCCAACCAAATACGTTAAAACAGAATCAGGTAGTTTTTGCAAGAATATAATAATTATCTTCCAGATTCTGCAGTTTCCAGAGTTTAGAATTCAAATGTCACATATGCTTACAACATTGATTTTAGGACATTGACGTCAACTTGAAAGTGTTAGGTGCTGTACATGATACATCTAGCATAACCTGTTGGTATCATTTGATCAAAGTTGATCGTGATGTATTGCTCTGTGTTGAAATGCAGCCTCTTTCAGTAGCAAGAAGGCCACTGCAACCGAACAACAAGAAGCATCCTGGTGAAGAAGATTCTTGTTCTGTCACTTCCTTGTATCCTTCCTGCTACCAGCAATTTATTTTTTCATTGATTCTCTACTTATCCACTACTCAGTCTTTTGGGCCCTATATAGCTCATTTACTGTTCTCGGGTTGATGTTAAACCTTGACTATCTTCAGCACAGGAACTTCTGTACAGAAAACGAAGACAAAATCAGTTATTGCATCACCTCCGACATTCAGATGCACTCAACGAGCCGAGAAGCGCAAGGAGGTATACCGTTATGATAACAATCACTATGCGACTTAGACCTATGAGGCTTGATGTTGGATCCAATGTCTACTCTATGATTTGCTGCAAATGATCTGATCGATCTTTGTTGTGTTTCTATGATTTAGTTTTACTCAAAATTAGAGGAAAAACATCAAGCTCTGGAGTCTGAGAAGACCCAAAATGAAGCCAGGACAAAGGTGAAGCATTTTATTGATTCTGTCATGTTCAAGCTCATCTAATAATTTGGATTTGATGGCTGAGTCTCAAACTTTATGGTTCTGATTTACTCTGTGTGTCAACTTGTTTTTTTGTCTCCGGAACTTAAAGGAAGAAATGGAGGCAGCTATCAAGCAATTGAGAAAGAGTTTAACGTTCAAGGCCAACCCAATGCCAAGTTTCTACCATGAGGGTCCACCACCAAAGATCGAGCTTAAAAAGGTACCACATAAATTCTGGAGTTTTCTGTTGTCAATGACTCAATGTCAGATGTTATGTTAGCGCACTTTGTAGAAACATTATAGTTTTCAAAACTTGCCATTTTGAACAATAGGTGGCACCAACTCGTGCAAAATCACCAAAGTTGGGTAGAAATAAGAGCACTGGTGTTGAGACAAAGACTCCATCCCAGACCAAAGCAGTTCCCAATCAGGAAAGTCATCTAGGCCGTTCCGAAGAAGGCGAAGACAATCCTCTGGAAGAACCAAGTCGAGCTATTCCATTGGAGGCGAATCGAAACAACATGGCAATCGTCATTTGAGTCATAATCTTGCAGATGAGTAATTAATTTATGAAGCAACTGGTGTCGTCTGTTATCTAATGTTAAAGTTTGACTGTTAATATATTCGTTTGTACCTCCAGGTTTGTCATCTAATGTTATCTTGTGTAATTTATTTCTGATGAAGTGTAAATCTGTTGTTAAGTTAAGACGTTGTCTCTGTACGGAAAGCAACTTTGTTCTTGAAATAAACTTCATGTTCAGACTGATTGGAGGCCTGTTTATCTATGCTTTATTTTGGTGGAAATTAATGGTGTTGCTTGAATCTTAAATCCTGGTGTTTTACACGATAATAGTAACAAGTGTGTCATCATTAAAAGCAAAAGAGATTGATGAAAGATTGCAAATTGGCCGCTCCAAATGGCTTAAAAGCACCTGGCGCTGTTTTAAGTGGGGCTTTTGTTTTACTGTTGCGTAAAGGACTTGTTGATTTTACAGGCTTGCCCCATTTTTCTCAGGTAATTGTTATTATTAGTCCCTTTCGTATTGAGATTGAGATGAACGATGTTAGACATGTGATCATACTTGACCAAAACTTGATACCTATCTGTCGATTGGATAGCTAAGTGATGGTGTTCGGTTTACGATCAGAAAGTTAATATTCCAAAATTGATTGTAATTTTGAATTTGTATAATAACCAAATTAAATAGTCTTCGCATAACAAATTCGTACTGTACTCATACTAATAATCTGAGCAAACTACAATTGTAAGATCAACACTCAGAAGCAAAATCACCATGTAACTAGAATAATTTAGCTGGTGTCGAGCATATCCTAGAGGTGCAAATTTTGGGAAGCCGCCTACGTACTAGGTATGAATTAGAAAACATGGATAGCTTATTCATTTGAAATCGATCCGGTACTGTAACATCTGAACCGTATTACAAGATTTTGAGCTTCCGCGACAACTATATATCACGGAAAATGTCTGAAATTAAAAGTTTTCACACCCTCAGAAAGAAGAAATTCTGGGAAGTCTCCTACACGAAATTTAGATATCTTTTCTCTTATATAGCATGGCAGTTCTTATTATATTGCGTGCTTCTGCTGTCTGTGAAACAAAACTAAAAGATTACACCAAACGAACACAGACAGTGAAATTCTTTTCCACCCGTATTGATTTATCTGCTTCGTTGGTTTTGTTTATGAATGAATGACACGCTTACTTTGTCACGTATATAAAAGGGCCCATCTTATGAAAAGAAACCAAAAAAAGAAGAATGCATGGGGATATCAAAATCCAACAGTCTTCTCTTGCCCCCTCCATTTCTCTCTCATTCATCTCTATTTCTTTCTGTGTCACACACTCTGTTTTCCTCTGTTTCTGGGCAGCGCAGAAACCGAAACCGTACAGTAGGATGTTAGAGTTGAGGGGAATGCTGTCTGGTTCGAGACCATTCATTCATTCATCTTTCCAGATATGAACGACCTCGGACCAGGCTTCATTCCCCCCAACTTCCAACATTTCACAGCTCTCTGTTTTTCTGTTAGGAGGAACAATGTTCGAGAATTTCCAATGATTGATTGTTGGGCTGCCACAATTCAGATTGTTTTGTCTTTTTCGTTGCAGGTACATCTCTGGTAGATTCTGGATACCCTTTTCGTAATTTTCTTTCAATATATTTGGAGAGCTTTGCAGGGGGTAGCCGACAAAGTGACATCTTGATGATGGTATATTGGCCAACAAGAGCAACTGCGTTGAAATCGGCCATGGAAGATCTCCTTAGGGACAAAAAATGCAGGCATTGGTTGATCATCACCAAATCTGCGGAGATTGTGAAGTAGGAAGAAAGACAGTAGGTAAGTGTTTGGTTTGGTTTGTAGTGTTGGTGTGAAAAACTGACTGTAAAGCAAAGAAATTATGAAAAGGAAAGATAGAAAGTGAAAGGTGGAGAGAGTCTGTGTCTGTCTGTGGTGGTTCATTTCTCTCTTTGCCAATATTTGGACTTTGCTTGCAGTGAGCTGCAAAGAATATTGATTCTTCACTTGTGTTCATCTTCTCACCTCAATTTCTCATGACTGATGATTAAGATGTTACCCTCTTAAATTAAAAATTATCAGTATATAGAGTACTATAGTATAACTTAACTGATATGATCTTGTCACATCATACACACACTATATGTTAGACAACATGATTAGCACTCCACACTGATAGAATCCAAATATCAACCATTCCAAAAGGGTGACTTTGAATTGAATTTTCTTCGGTCACTTTGTGTTAGGGAAGACATGGTAGGTATTCTAACCAAACCTCTGCACTAAATTGAAGACCAAATGGGGTCAGATTTTCATTTATTCAATTTGGTTGTGTGGGTCTGCTCTCTGCTGCTACTGGTTTTGCCTCTTTCTACTCCATGTGGGTATGTTTTGATCAATTAAACATCTAAATTAATCAACTCTATGTTAACTACCTAATACAGCTCCAGTATTAGTCAGAGAGTGTGATGCCTTGCCATTGTAGCAGCCTCATCCCCATGTGGCTTTCAATATCATCATCATCAGCATTCAATTTACTAGAGCCCCACTGATCTCCCTCACTGCCTCTCCTCATACCCTATAGCTACAACAACTAACAGATCATCACATAATGCTATTGGAAATGAAAGTTAGCTGTTACCAAACTCCCTACCAATACAAACTGAGAAACAATTGGCTTGAATGACAGGCTTGGTCGCGCCATCGAATCCAGTCCATCATTTCGAGCTTAAGATGATCTCATTTGATGCAAACAGAGAAAATTGTTAACGATCGAGAAGGAAGACGAAGAACAATCACACAAGACACGATTTACGTGATATCCTCAACAAGATCGTCGAGACTAATCCACTGCACAACGGCAAAGATATCTTATTCAGAGAGACTGTCACGAATACAGTCAAATACAATCGATAGCCTTATAAGGTGTATCGGCCTAGTATATATACTCGTAAAGACAACCAGAGGACGACGAGAACTACATAATAAACCCACAACTCGAGTTGGGCCTTAAGGCCCATTCGACATATCTGCTAACACCCTCTAAAATTGATGGTCATCTCGACACATCAATTTGCTAGCAAAAAACCAGTGACGACCAGTAACAACCGACTTGGTTTCTGACTTGTTTACTGTTGGCATGAGAAGGTGGAACATTCCCCTCAAATTCATCCTGAGGGGTGGCGCGCTGGTCGAGTTCGAGCATTTGATGAAGCGGCTGGTCGATGCTCCAAAAGATATCATAACTGCGGGGCCGGATACCATCATATGGCCACTGGAAACCAACTCCAACTTCTCGATCAAATCTCTCAAAAATTCCTTGACTTATGAGAGACTTCTAGGTGACCTCTCCTTCCCTTTTTCTACAATCTAGGCTAAGGGCATTCCTTCCAAGGTTCAAAGTTTCAGCGGGAGGGTTTATCATAAGAAGATCGCAACTCTCGACAATCTCCAAAGGCGGGGATTCCAATTATCAAATTGGTGTGTTTTGTGCAAAGCGCACGAGGAATCGGTGGATCATCTATTCTTTGCGTGTGCCTTTTCCCTTGCAGTTTGGAGAAGAACCACTATGAAACTTTCCATCCACGGACCGATGCTTCTTCATATCGACGAGGTTATCTCTTCGTGGACAGGTTTGAACTGCATACTCTCTTTCAAAGATGCAATGAAATTGGTCTTGCAATGCTGCTATGTGGTTCTTTTGGCTCGAAAGGAAAGAGAGGATTTTTAACGACGATGAGAAAAATGTTGATTCATTGTTTAAAAGAATCATGGTGAATAGTGGACAGTGGGCGCATGCGACGGGATTCTTCTCTCCCAATAGACTACGACAGTGGACTTGTTCAATGTATAATTTATCTTTTGAAAAAATATACATCCAAACGAATTCTCAATAGTTTTTCTTCGACTTTGAATCATCCAAACGAACTTTACAGATAGCCAGATAGGGATACCCGCAGATTAAAAATGGGTATGAAGGCCCATGATTCGAAGCCCGCTTGTTTAAATCCAATTAAAGTGAGAAATGCCAAAACAATGAAGGCCCATAAGTCAAAGCCCATTAAATTTATGTGCACTAGTAATAGACTAATAGTGAGAACAGTGAGCTCAGTATTTTTGTTTTAATCTTAGAGAGCAAATGAATGAGAATAGATATTAACCCTCCAAATAATAAAACCAAAAGTATGATAATAGAAATGTAGAGTTCACCCAATTACTGAAATTAACTGTTGAAATTACCAATTATCCCTCTATTGCAGTTGATAGGTCTAGGAAGAAGATTCATTTTTCTAACCGATTGATGCAATAGACAAGAGATGGAGTTATTGATAAGAATAGTACTTTGCGAGTTTGCCAATTTGCGTAATAAGGACAAAAAGGATATATGTTATAAGTGGATATTCAAACGAAGATGAAAGTATTCCACCCACTCGTAGGAACGAATTTAGAATGAAAAATAACAAGTTTGTTAAATTTAAAATAAAAAAAAGCAACCATATGATAAAGAAAAACAACGGCAACGAAGTAGCATACATTTTGAAATGAAACCTCATATGTGGATACTTGTACCAGTATCGTGTCCCATTTGGCACCACTCCACTGCAGTGAAGAAAATAGCTCTGCAGCGAGCAGTCTCTTCATCTGACTGACGGAACCTTTCCATAAATGTAAATTGTAATTTCCAAATCGGGTTGTGTGGTGTACGATTGGTGGCTGCTCAGCTTCCTCCATCGAGAGGATGGTGGTGGTTGGGTGTCCACATACACACGACTACAAATTAATACAGTACTGTCAAATGAACTTAAAAAGACTCTACTGACCCACCCACCATCTCAATACTCGTAACTATTACTTGTAATTGTACTTACTTGGAATTTGGATCCTCAACCTGATTTCGACACATTGGTTGCAGCAAGTCAGCAACAGCTATCAATACCACTGGTCCACACGTAGGTTTCTCCACATCCAGCCATCCATTCTTCTCCATTAATAAATGAAACGAAAGGTTCTATTTTTCCATCCCTTTCTTCTCTTCTACCACCACCCCCACCAAATTCATTCTCCAAGGAATCAGCTGGTTAACCCATCAAGCTAATACATATCAACACCATCCATACCACATCACAAGACAACCAATATTACAGGAAACTGAAATGATGTCTAAAGTCTGTTTTACCCGTCCAAAGTTCAACTTGTAGCTGGAATGAATTCCTCAATCGAGCAATTACTACATCCAATCCAACTTTTTGGAATAGCATACTCCATAGACATAAATTCGATATACAAATTTAGTGGGAGGACCACTAACTGCAGTAGCTGTAGTGTTGTGTTGACTCACCCAATAATAAAACACCACAAGCTTAATTGCAACTGTTTTTAGGTCAAAATTGAACAAAGTGTCATCACCCCCACAACACAACACAACACAAGCCACAAGACTTTTCTGTTAAAATAATCACAACTCAAATCTCGTGCCACTTAATAATAATAATAATACAATATTAAGGATGCGATGCTAAGTTAAACCCCATCCCCAACATTAAATAATAATAATAATAATAATATGGAACTTGTTCATATTCAGTGTCCCATGCATGAACAATGAAGATGGAGATGATGTCATGTTTATCAAATTCAACAATGTGCCACTGTCTGTCTCAAAACAATACAACGTCCAAATTACTAATTTGATTTTTTCTCTTCGCCCGACAAATCCAAATGAAGATTGAAATCAGCAGTTGAGATTTTAAATTTATTTATTTTCACAGCAGCAGCAGCAGCATCAGGTTGGGGAAAAGCAGCAATCACTCCTCTGGGATTACTGTCAGATATCTAAATGGCCGACGTGGCCTTTCCTTCACCTTTCACTTTTTCTTTTCATTTTTTCGTATTGTAGAATCTCTCCTTTTTCCGCTCTGTTGTCTTTTCGGCTTCGGTGTTCACTTGCTCGCCGCAACCCCCGCATGCCACTCCCCCTCCTCCATACCCATATTTTCTTTCTTCCTTGCAAACTGAAACTCCTAACAAAACCTCCCTTTCCTTGTTTAATTCTCCATTGCACTGTCCTCCTCTTTTGCTCTTGTCGAATTCTGAGCCTGTTTTGGCGTTATAGAGTGAGTAATTTGTGGATGAATGAAAGAAAGAACTCAACTTTCTGGGAGGTCAAGGGATTATAGGTAAGTGGGTCTATCCTTTCTATTGGGTAAATTCCTCAATTCTGGTAAAGTTGAAAGCTTTTAGTATTATATCTTGTTGGTGTGTGGAAATGGTGTTTCTTTGTTTGTGATGCACCACCTATAATTCCTTTCTTCTTGATGCCATTTTACTTCACGTGGGGTGGGTTGTTGCTTTCTCCTTTAATTTACAACGATTGATCTGTCTGTTTTGGTTTTAACTTTTGATGATTAGCAGCTCTTTGATTTACTTACAAAATTGTGGAGTTGCTTTCCATTTACCTCAATCGTCATCTATGTAACTGTTGGAAGCAAATAGCTATAATATTCTTATCAGTGCGAGACTAGCACATTTTCTTCGACCTTGTTTCAGTTTTGGCTATAGACAATAGGTATAATGACTAGGTAGAAACCATTGCCTAAAGCTCTTTGAGCGGTTGTTTCCATCCCCACTTCCTTATCTATTTGCTTCTTTCACTTAGAAGATCAAGGTTCATTCCTAAACTGATTTCCAGATAGAAGGGCGCAATTCAATTTGGATGTTTTACTAGACTTCAAATGTGCAGTCTTTTATGTGTGTGGATGATGTTCATGGGCTGGAATGCTGTTTGTAATGATAGCTTTCCATCAAATGGAACTTCTCCTGATTTCAAAATCGTCTATGTGGTTATCTTCTACTAATTCATTCTAGTTTTAATGTATAATATAAAAACCAATCTAAACTTTCTCTCAACAACTTGAGTTATTAAGATGCAACAGGTCTTGACATGGTATTAGAGCTTTAAACGATAGATATGTCTTCGTTTCGAATTCAGGTAGCCCCCAATCCGCGCACATGACTAACCGAAGTTGTGCAAATCTCAACTCTTCCGAGAGCTTCGGTTTAACAGCCGTGCTAATGAATAATATAAAAGTCAATCTGAAATCGCATACTCAAAAAGTTAAAGCATGAGGAATAGTATACAGTCGAATCTTCTAAGAGTGTTTGAATTATTTAAAGGAGTTATAATTTACTCTTCTTTAGCCATTCATTTTTGTAGAACAACTCAGAACCTCACATTCATACAATCATAATCTCAAGTTCAATGTTTCTTCTATGCTTGCATTAGTTTTGTCTCTACTTTGTACTTGAAGGAATAAAGGAAAGTGAATTTACACAGTTATGAATTATGATTGTCGGACAGAATCTATTAACATACCCAAAAGTGAAAAAGGGGTCACAAGCCAATATCCAAGCGCTATAGCTTGCAGCTTCTTTCCACTTTTGATAGCTAGCTTGTAATGTAACAAATTTAGTGAACTGGAAACAAACATTGAACTTGATATTTTGAATTTTGGAGTGGGTTCTCTTACTATCATCATCGTCTTCTGCAACATAACACAGCAGTGTTATATAATGTTACAACTACTATATATGTAAACAGAACCTTTTGTGTGTAGCTATCATGAGAAGCCTGACCTGGAATTAACTGGCGTTTCAGGGTTCCGACTGAAAGAGATGAACGATGATGAGAACAGCATAGCATTTAATGATTTTGGACTGCTTTTGAATTACTCTAATCGATTTATTCAAAGGAGATTGAACAGCGCTGAAGCTTCAGGTGCTGGTACAAATGCAGATCCAACTGTTGGAATGGCATTAAGAGCCAGTGACCCGTTGTCTGAGCTAGTTTGGTCCCCACGGAAAGGCTTGACTGTCAAATGTGCTGATCGCAGCTTCTTCAGCAGAAACACATCGAGATCTCGAGACAATATTGTAATGGGTTCAAGCAGTGACACCAAACCTTTGAATGAAGCGGATTCTGTCAGAATGGATGTTAATCTAACAAGTGAAGTTCCTGAAAGACATCATCAGTTCATAAATATCCCATCAAATGATGTGGAAGCCATGCCATGTAGCGGATCTGGCCATGACCTGAACGCAGGTATAAAATTGAGAATCTCACTGAGATTTCTTTCTTGTCAGATTAATTCATGATCATTGTATGTATGCCCACTCATTTATTTTCTCTGTGGACAAAGGAAGCAAATTCTTCTAAAGATAGGCAGTCTTATTGCTAATATCTCTCTCTTAATTGACATCTCTCCCATTTCTTCTGCCTAATAGCTGAGCACAAATCTGATGTGGCACAGCCCAGGCAAACTTTTCAGGAACCTGTTAAGGTAGTAAGTGATATCGGTGGAGGAAGCACAGAAGTGGGAAAACAAGGGGAATGCAAAGCCAGCAGCTCTAAAATGAAGACTGCAACCTTCTCAGGAAAAGTAGGTGAAGAAGAATCACCTTGCTCCGTGGAGAAGGATGTTTGTGTAGTTCGTCCACTGGAAAGATTGGAGTCGTCCGATGAGAATGACCCGGGAAGTTCACAGGGTCAAAGTGTTTGCGTTGAGAAAAATAAACTTGTGGTGGCAATATCTACCAAGAGACAAGAGCATCAGGTGGATGAGATTCCTGAAGATGACAGGCTGGCAGTTACAGAATCTCCCACAAATAGCAGGAGTACAAGAAGGTATCAGAGGAAAGGGAAAGCAAAAGCTTTATCTGCTGGATTTGTAAATGGGAAGAGTATGGATGATGCAGGAAGTGATAGTGATGAGAGCGTTGAAAGTTGCACAAGTGCTGGGATTCTGTCTAAAGGGAAAAGGCGTTGGAACTTTGAGGAACAGTTAAACAAGAGAGTGAAAAGGCATATCCAAGACACGCCCGGTTCATCATCATCATTGCTTAAACATGACAGCTCATTTGTAAATTGGATCTCCAACATGGTGAATGGATTCTTGAAAACAACTCATCAAGAGATACCACCTTCATTTCCACTTACTGTTGGTAACCAAGATCCCGCCAATACAAATACTGGATTCCAGTCCATTTTTCAGTCCTTGTACTGTCCAAAGAAGATGGTTGGTTTTGTGGATCCGGGTCATCAAAAAGAAGCTAGACCGGATAGCCAAATGTGTGACGTTAATGCTACTCCTATAGCCTGTCATCCAGTGAGTGGTAATGTCTTCAAACCATTTCTTCCATCTTCAGACAAACATGGCGATTCAATGCCAACCATCAATGTAGTAGCTGAGAAAAACAGCTCATTTCAAGCTAAAGATTCACGCAGTTCAGAAAGTTACAAGCAGAGGAATGGAACAGACTTGGACAAAGCAAGGATTAACATTGCTCATAAAGTTGACCCTTTTGCAAGCACCTGGATAACTCGCTTTACGCCGAAATCTTTTGCTTGTCCAGCAGACCAAAGTGTGGTGGTCTCTAACAAGAGCACAGGAGAGCTTCATGCCTGTTCCCCTGAGAGAATGCCAGCCAAATCTCACTTGCAAAACCTTCTTAATTCTTCCAAAGCGCGCTCAATAATGGAGACAGACGAGCAATCACATGTAAACCCTTGTTCTACTAGCGTGGATGCTTCATTTAGTTTCTATAAAGTGAAGAGCCACCTTGGCGAGACTTCCTCAAGTAAACTGAATCCGATCCCACCTACGGAACGACTCGCAAATTCAGAGGCAATGGCTTCTGTGTTTGCAAGGAGGTTGGATGCCCTCAAACACATCATTCCTTCAGATGGTGGTGATTTGAACGATAAAGCTCCTTCGAGTATGATCTGTTTCTTTTGTGGCACGAGAGGTCACCATCTACGAGATTGTTCGGAGATCACAGATTGTGAGCTTGAGGACCTCTTGACGAACATTACTACATATGAAGGAAGAGAAGAGCCGCCATGTTTCTGCATCAGATGCTTTCAGCTCAATCATTGGGCTGTTGCATGCCCTAGAGCGCCAGGCAGGGCAAGTCTTCAAGAAGAATGTGACACCCCTCAACTCACTGGCATTGGTGCAGTCAAAACACAGCTGAATTCAAGAAAGGAAGATAGCAAAAGGTTGTTAGATAGCAGGTCTGGCCAACATGCAGTTTCCAGTGGGACTACAGCTTGTGGAATGAAGAACAAGATGTTCTATAAGACCACCAGTACTAGTAGAAAACTCCTAGTCGCTTCTTCAAGCTCTGGGGCTACCAAATTAAAGGGTATTCAGATGCATCCCTTGATCAAGTCCGACATTGTAGATGTTCCGAAAGGAATTTGCGACATTGTAAAAAGCCTACGTTTGTCTCGGACAGACATACTAAGGTTAGTTAGACAACTCCACAATTGGCGGTATAAGGTAAGGTTTGGCATCTCGAATCATGTTTGTCCAGGAAAATTGAATTGGGGTGAGCTGAAGAAAGTTGAGTTGAGGTTGGAGAAGTTGTGGGAGGAAAGTTGAATACAGTGATATATAAGAGATTCTAAGTGGAATTATGTTTCCCAAGCAACTCAAGTGGAAATTAAGATTCCCTAGTAATCTTTTATATCCCTTAATTGAACTTTCCTTCTACAAGTTCTCTCAACCTCAATTCAACTTCATTCCACAGATCACAATTGAGCTTTCCTTGAAAAGATGATTCTAGATGCCAAACATTGCCTAAATTTGTTATTTCATAGGATGATTCTTGGCTAGTAATGCATTTTTTTCCCCTTGACATCAGATGGATGAATTCTGGATTGCCAATCTCACAGCTTGATGGTTGTTACCTTCGGCTGCGGCTAGGAAAATGGCAAGCTGGATTTGGGGGAAGTGGCTACCATGTAGCTTGCATAACAAGTATGGCCAAAACTACACGACCCCATATTTTACGGTTTTGCGGTGAAACCGTATATTCAGTTCTATTGTGGCCTATTCAGGTGGAGAAGGGACGAGCGGATCACAACCAAAGTTCAGAAGTTGTGCGAGTGGATCACAGTCCAATTCCAGAAGTTGTGTACCTGTAGATGTTGGTGGCGTCAGATGTCTAGTGGAATCTCAGTACGTCTCCAACAATGATTTCCTCGAGGTAGTCAGAAACCTAATACTTGACCATGTACTTGTTCGAAAGTCATGGATCGATGCATCATTGTGTTGAAATTGTTTCTAATCCGGGGTCTGTTTTCGGAAACGTTAAGGATGAGCTCATGTCATGGTGGTCTGCAACGCTGAAGGGAAACAAGGTACCATGTGAAGAAGACTTGAGACTGAAGCTTAAAGATAAGCAAAGGTTGGGGCTTTGACACATGATATACTTGCTTGCCTTGAGGGATTACTTGCAGAAATCCCCTGGCCATGTTGTATTTGTAGACAGATACCAAAAAGGCTTACTTGAATAAAAAGGCGTGTATGAAATGAATATGCTAGAACAAAGTGTAAAATGCATCCAAGATAGTATTCCCTCTGTACATAATGCAAAAAAGGAGAGAGATGGAAGGTCTAATATGGGTACGGGGAGTGTATAGAATAATACAAATTCTGAGGTGGGGGCGGACAGACATACGAATCATTCCATTAATTACTTTGTTACTACACATACTAAAAAAAGAGGGGAACCCTTCTGTTTATTTGTGTATATCTCTGTTTCATGTTTAATGGATGTATGGTTACATTAGAATTTGGTATGTTTGTAGAGTTGAGTGTTGGTAATTCGAGATAGTGGAAAAGACATGTTTATGCACTGTAAAATTAGCTGGATGTGCAGTATCTGACTGTAACAATTAGGTTGGTTTAATGTTGGGGATCCATAATTTTCAAACAAGTGGGGGCGTTCTCCGACGCAGGAGTGATCCACTAGCCTTTCTTTAATCTAAAAAAATAGCAACATTTTACCAATTTTTATCATTACAAATGAGCAAGGCATGAAGCATGTGTTATGTTGTGTGGGGTTTTGAATTATTACATCTTTGGCCACTTTGTTTGGTTTGGCATCATTCCCTACAATTTAACCCAGGGGTCTTCATATTCTTCATGTCCTCGTTATTTTATGGCTTGAGTTTCTTTGCTTGTGTTAATTATGGTGCGTAATTTCAGTTCACCCTTTAGATGGAGCAAAAGGGTAGTTAGTATACACCAAGGGGCATTTTGATGAATATATATATATATATATATTTTTCTACTTTTTTATAAAAATATTTGTTTTAATTCTATATAGAATGATTCTTATATCAACAAATTTGTGAGTACATTTTGTCTTAAAAAAAATTATGAGTATTTCTTTTGACGAGAAGTATGTTATGATGAGCGTTTGCTAGATTGTGGTGTGACTTCCATGTGGAGGATTTTGAAACTTGGTTACTCACCCAACAAAAGCCTTGATTTTGGGCTTACTTGTTGGTAGCTCTGGAAATACCAAAACAAAGTTATTTTCCAAATACTATAGCTTCCCATGATTAGATCTACCTACGAGTCCTTCGTTGGATCGTCGGGGTTCGGGAGACAATAAGATTGAAGGTATAGTATCTCTTATCTACTCGGGAAGAAGTGCTTATTGGATGGCCAGCGGCAACCGGGGATGTGGTTACTATCAATACAAATGGCTCTGTTATTATGCTAGTTAGTGAGGCAGCTGCCGGTGGAGTTATTCGTAATAGTCAGGGAGAGGTGCTAGCCACTTTTGCAGCTAACCTGGGGCGGTGCACCATCACACAAGCCGAACTGCGTGGAGCCATCTTCGGACTTCAAATTGCTTGGGATAAGGGCTACAAGTAAGTGAACTTGCCGCTGGATTCTCAATGCGTGATTTCAGCTATTCTTGGCGATCCTCCCAATGACTTTATACATCTCTCTTGTATTATGGAGGCTCAGCCACTCCTGAAGAGAGAATCTGTTGTGCACATTACGCATACTTATCGTGAAAGCAACCGCATAACGGATGCCTTGGCCCATTGTTGGCACTCCCTTTCTTCTCCATCTTCCAACTACTATTGTCGATTGTATTCGCGCAAACTGCATAAATGTAGTTTTACCCTACTTTATTTATACTAATGATTAAACCCTAGCGTCATAACTTTTTTAAAAAAAGGCATCCAATTAAACCTGATTTATATTTTCAAAATATACACTTTACTTGGTCCATGTGTTGTGTTAAACAAGGAGGTGTTCTTTTATCACATTATTATTGGAAGTCCACTTCCAAGGGCAAGCACTCTCTTCATTTTTACAAAAGAGAAAAAGTTCCACTTCCATGTCAAGATAAGCATTTTTATTCATCAAACTAACGGTTATGATATTTCCATCAAAACTTTTTTTCATTTTTCCATCGAATCACTCTTTGTGACAGAATCTGTTATCAACGCCTGTCGGTGTTAGATTTTTTGGGTGTTCCTAAATACCATCGAATATTGTCGTCGGATCTTCTTCGCGCAACTACTACGTGTTTTTTCCTCATTCCTCTCCATTCTGGCGACACTATTACCATCTTCGATTTTCCGTGGAGGGAAGAAAACAAAAAACTACAACCCTCTTTTTGCTTCAAGTAAGAATCCTAGTTAGACTTTTGCTTCAAAAACTCTCTAGTTGTCTTTTGCATCGAAGAAAAGTCCGCCGAAAGATTGAATATTGAATATTATCTGCCGAAAAGAATTTAAGGGGCGCTGAAATCCTAGCCAGAAAGAAAAAGCTCTCAGCTCATCCGGGGAAAAAATCTTTTAATAAAAACATTTTATCTCTACGCAATTCCTCTTAATATATAAAAAATACGAACGAGGATATCTTACAATTCTTTCAAACACTTTTTATCTCGTATTTCATACCCCAATAATATATTTGAATGTATCTTGAAATCCAACAAATAGGATAAAAAAACATTTTATAAACCAGTCTGGTGGATTGGGGTACGTAGACCAATCATGGCCAGTATCAAAGATCATCTAATTTTGAACCAATAAAATTATACGCTTATTTTTTAAAATCAAAGTTTATACCTAATTTTTATCATTTTATTTTAAAATTATTTTTCAACTTAAAATCATATCAGAAACTCTAACCATTCTAATTTCAACATAACATATATATATATATACTTTTTATTAGCCATAACGCAATCAATCATGACAAAAATAACAGGTTTATATTACGACCTAAGTAGTAGTCTTTTCCAATTTTATAGTTACGGACAAAAAAAAAAATTTTAAAAAAAAGAATATATGAAAGAAAATAAAAGATAAGAAACTTGGAAGGGGGTGAGAGAATGAAAATATAAATATACACCCACTACTCACCCGACAATCAAATTATCAAAAAGTCGTTTTTATCATTTCTAAAAATAAATCTCACCAAATTCATTTCCGCCAACGCTCCCCCGCTCCAACGATGACCAACGGTAATTAAACCTCCTCCTCCGTTTGACTTTCTCTCACTCTCAATTAATTAATCAATTCTCTCTCACTCTCATTGTAGACGACGGTGATACCAAGGCCGTCGTCACTGGCGTCGTCGCGGCGTCGTCACTCTTGTTCATCGCCGCCGCCGCAGCAGAGTACTACCGCCGGAAGTCCAAGGACGCCTGCAAATACGTGGTCCCGAGGCTAGGCGAGTCGACGGAATCCGGCCACGGCGGGCGGAAGGTAGAGAGATTCTCTCACTATGTGGCTAGGCAGCTGGGGTTCTCAGATCCAGCCGAATGCCCTCAGCTCTGCAAGCTTGCCTACGATTACCTGAGGAAAATCGACGGCAGCGAAGACAACATCTACGATTACTTCACCAGCAGTGGCGGCGACGACCTCGAGGATCGTGCGAAACTGCTGTGCGCACAGCTCGTGGAAGAGCTGGAGAGGTGCATTTTAAGCTACCTCGCCTTCCACTGGAACCACGCCGCTTCTCTCGTCACTCAGGTAAGTTCCGACCGTCGCCGGCTCTTTTTTATTTTTTGTTATCGTCGTTGATGTTCACAGAAAATTGATGGGTAATGTTGTTCAGGTGATAAACGAAGAGTCGTCGGAAAAGAAGGGGAAGCTGAAAAGCATGGTAATGGCTGCCACCAGGTACACGCCCCCGGATGGCGGATAATAATTTCTGTAAAGAAATTTAATTATAAATATAATATTGTTATATAAAATGATGCAATTAGAAAAAATGTTTAATACGATATGAGTTATTTTAATAAAATATTAAATAAGTGTTTGGTAAAAACACGAAAACAGTTGCTAGTTAGTACTCCCTATCTATAAGTTTTGCCATGCTGACAGTGTTAAATTATGAAATTTTATATATTAATATATATGACACGTAAAATTACAAATTAAAAAATTTATCTTCTTATTATATATATATATATATATATAAAAGATAATATGGTGGTGGATGATGATGGAGCCGTTTATGGTGATGGCTGATGGGGAGATATTTTTAAAAATTATTGCTAATTTCAACTTGCAAGACTTTACTATTAAATACTGGTTTCCAATTATATTATATTATATGGTGAAAGAAACATGTTGTTGTCATGTGGTCCATGTAGACTGTAGAGCATTACACATTACACAACTTGTTTGTAATTAAAAACGTTGTTATAATAACTTAGTAAGGTCCCATTCAAATCGAATTATTGATGTGCAGTACGTTTTAGAGTAGTAGTCTGACAATTAAATTCAATCAACAGCTGCCAAGTCGGAAGTTCCACTTTACCAGCCCATCTTGACTTTGATTATCTGAAGTCAAAATCATATGTGCTGTATTTTAACAATCATATTTGACATTTATAATAAAAAAAATCATATTTGAGTTGTCTTTTGTGGGTTACATTGAATATTATGACGACAGAGAGCGAAGGTTTGAGAGAGTGAGTAAGAGCCTGAAGGTGACGAGGGTGTTCTCAACTTTAGTTGAGGAGATGAAAGCAATCGGAATAAGTAGTAGTGATCGTCAAGCCCATCGTAACGATGTTATGGTCCCCGCCGCCCACTGCGACCGGAGCCCTGTCCTTCTCTTCATGGGCGGCGGCATGGGTGCCGGCAAGAGCACCGTCATCAAGGACATCCTCAAAGAGTAATTAATAATTAATCATCTTTACCTCAATATTTTTTCTGTAAAACAAAAGCTTAATTATGTTGTTATTATTATTTTATAATGGGCAGGTCATTTTGGGGTGGGGCAGCTGCAAACGCCGTCGTAGTGGAGGCAGATGCGTTCAAGGAGTCCGATGTTATTTACAAAGCTCTCAACTCAATGGGACACCACGACGACATGCTTCCAACCTCTGAACTCGTAAGTGCTGAGCCAGATAAATGGTTTTTGATTCGATCTACAAAGCTTATAGCAATCTCAGTCGTAAAAAAATCGTGTTTTAAATCTAACAGCTGAAAAATATTGGGGTAAAATTGGTATTTCCTATCCATATAAATGTTTATATTAAGTATCAAACTTAGTATAATATTTGGTATTACACCTTATACAAAAACTATATAAATGTATATATACTTCAGTACGGATTTGTATAAATTTATACACATTTGTATGATTCATATAACTCTCCATACAAAGTTAACGACTGATCGTACGAAATGTTCCAAAAATATTTAAAAAATTCCAAAATTTAGAGCCTAGAACAATGATCACATGATTGGACAATTGATAGGGAAACTTTCTGGTGGCCGGAGATGGTGGTCCAGTCACCAGGATATGGCGGTGCAGCCACCAGATAGGTGGTCCGATAATCGTAGTTGACTGAGTTTTAATCCAACAAAAATATTAAAATCAAAATGATCATATTACCCCTAATTAATTTTGTTATTTAAATCATGTGAAGATTTAAAGGGGTAGCTTGCTCCTGAATCAAATCGACGTCCCTGCCTCCAAACTCGAGTGAACGCAATGTCTAGTTTAATTTGTTAACTTATTAGTTAATTAACTAATTATTGACTGTTGGTTAACTGCAGGTTCACCAATCGTCAACTGATGCGGCGTCGTCGTTACTAGTGACGGCACTTAACGAAGGGCGGGACGTGATAATGGACGGCACCTTGTCATGGGAACCCTTCGTGGAGCAAACCATCGAGATGGCGCGTAACGTCCACAAACGCCGTTACCGCATGGGAGTGGGCTACAAGGTGGACGAAAACGGTACTACCGTAGCAGAAAATTACTGGGAACCAGCAGATGATGAGGTAAATAATGGAAATAATGGAGAAATGGCCGGATTATTATTAACAAAGAGACCCTACAGAATCGAGATGGTTGGTGTGGTTTGCGACGCATATCTAGCCGTTGCTAGAGGAATCAGGTACCATAACCTACTAATTATTTCTGCTTTAAATTTGATATAGAAATTTACTAATTTAGCTCAGTAATTTTTTGGCTACCATAAAAAAAATAAGTTATGTATTTTGAATTAAGTTATTTTAAATATCACATCCATATAGTCAAGTATTTGAATAACTCGATTGGAGTTATTTCAAATACCCAAGTTACGAAATATCATGCTACGACTTTTATTTTGGATGGCAAATGAGGTATTTAACGACCCGTTAGTCTAAGCAAATAAGTAGAGGAGTAAAACTTCAAACACCATAAGCCGGATTATGAAATCATCTAAAACATGACATATAATTTAGTTCTCGAGACCAAAAAATAAGATAGTTGGCTGGGAACTCTCTCTAGTTCTGACACGACCAAATACTAAGCCGAACTTAAAATTTCCGACAAACTCAAAAAAATTATAAATATACATCTGAAATGAATGATCTAAATCGAAATTAGGTGAGCCGGAAGCTCCCCACCCACCCCTTAGTTCCGCCCCTGAATTTAGCCATTGTGGGTGACATTAGAGTTGTATCATAGAGTCATACTGATTGGGTTTTCTTGTTTTGGATAATTAGGAGAGCTATAATAACGGGGAGGGCAGTGAGGGTAAATGCACAGCTGAAGTCCCACAAGAGATTCGCGGATGCGTTCCCGAGGTACTGTCAACTTGTGGATAATGCCAGACTTTACTGCACAAACACCGTAGGAGGTCCCCCAAAGGTAACTTTTTTTTTTGTTGATAATTGAAAGTTACTGCACATGCAAATTAAATATAGTGAAATTATAAAATACATTGACGTGTGTTTTGGGATGAATGCAATGCAGCTGATAGCCAGGAAGGATGGCGGGGAGAACACGATGTTGATCGATCCGGAGCATTTTAAATGTTTGGGGGATTTGGCGAGGTTGAATCCTAATGCAGAATCTGTGTATCAACTTTACGGCAAAACTAGCATTATTCACGGCCCCGGCTCGGGTTGGAAACAAGTTGTTTTCAACCCTTCCAGGCCCAGCTTTCAGGCAGAGCTCAAAACAGTCATCCAACAAATCGAAAGCTTGTCAAGATAGATAGCAGTATAGTAGAAAGTTGTTTTTGTGTACTGTTTATTCTTTCCTTTTCTGGGTTCGGCGTAGTAGTAGTTATATTAAGAGCAAATGTGTTGTTGGTCCTACGTACTCCTTGTGAAGTGATAAGGAAGTGAGAAAGGCTATGTTTGGTGAAAGTGATGGTATGCAGATAAGATTGAAGCCTCGAAGAATGCCTAGCAAAAGGAAAAGTCTGTGTATAGGGCCTCGGTTGTTGATTTGAAGTATATTGTAATCAATAGAGAAAGGACAGATAAAATCACACCAAACAAACACGTAGTTCTCAAAACTTTTATAGGAGTAATACTAGGTAGTAGTAGATAGGTAGTCATCGTAGACATTAAACATTCTCGTTCAAATTTTATTTGAAGAGATATAGATTATATAGTTAATTCGTGTTTAAGAAATTAAAAGTGCATTCATTATGTTTAAACATGAACATTGTCCTACTAGAAACTATACAACAAAACCCAGGATCCTCTGAACCTCAAGAACAAGTACACCTCCAAAATGAGAAAAAAACTAAATATACCATAACATAAGCGTGAAGCATCATAGCATTTTAAGCACATTATATGTATATTTTGAGTAGTTTTTAAAATTTTATTATTATTTTGTCCTCTTAGCTTATTCTGAGGCCAATTGATGTTAATTTCAAGTATATATTTTTTGCAAGTATTCCACGATTTTAGTATTAAAGGAGCTGACGAACATGTAATATGCATCATGAAATCAAGGCATAAACGAAAGAGAATTGAACGAACGAAAAAAATACAAACATGGAAACAATCATGTTTATAGGGCGGAAGATGTACTCAATTTGTCTAAAAAAGTACATATTGTTGCGCTTTTTGGCATGCTACGAGAAAAATCACTATCCAAAGGTTTTCAGATCCTAATTTGGCTATATATAACTCGATTTTTTACGATTGAAAGCTCTTTAGTGACGACCTTTGGTGAAGATTTTAAAGCTGAAACGCGTTAAAACCATTTTCGAAACTCGTGGGTTTTGCAACTGAAGATGGAGAAGATTCAAGCTGCCGAAGTTCCTAACAATTCTAGGTTTCTCAAATTCCTCTTACATTAACCCTAATTTCTATATATGGAATTTGGTATGCCTTTTGATTTGTCTTCCAAGAATATGAATAGCTAACTTTTTTAGTATTTAGGTTAGATGAACCTTAGCTAATACAACAAGCTTTGATGTAGGTAGGAGATTATGAATCTCGATTCAAATTGACATTTCAACTGTCAGTTTACACAAATCCATATTTTTACCAAGACAGAGTCCAAACCAACGGTTACAGTTGCAATCAAAATCTGGGACTAGACGAACCCCCATTGACTAAATATATTCAACCAAGATTGACCATTGTAGTCACTTCTGTTGGCAGCTAGCTTTCCAAGACAAAGCACCCGGGAATACCAGAAACAATCTTCTTCTCAGCATCGCTCTGAGTTTCCACATCCATGACGGCCTCAAACCCCTGACGTGAAATCTTGGATTTGATAGTGGTTGGTTCAGCACCCAACGCCTTCAACTCGTATAGAACCTCCAACATTGAACCTTCTAACCCAGATGATGTTGTACTCACAACTTTGATCTTCACCTTCTTCTTCGCAACTCTGCGATCCAAAGTCGACGATTGAGCTTCTTCTGCTTCTTGGAGGTCCATGATTCTTCTTTCCAGCATCTGCTTGTATCCCTCAATCTCTTCTATCCTCCTCGTCGCCCCTGTCACAATCGCGTTCTTGTTCTTCTTCCCAATGCATAAAAAAAAGTCTCAGTTGAAAAGTCAGTTGGACAAATTTAGTAACATTTAGAATCATGTTTCTTAGGAAAGTTGAAACGGAGGATAGTTGAAGAAAGTGGATTTGATAATAGAAAAAATTATCGGAGGAAGGTTGAATAAAGTGATATATGAAATTACAGGTTTTTATTTTATAGAGAAATTTCTTGTAATTTTATACATTTATCATAGGAATATTTTTATAAAAAAGTGAATTTGTTCACGATTTTATTAAAATCCTAATCATTACTTGGTTTAGTCAATTACTCATACATGACGTTCGAGAGGTGACGATGAAGTTCGAGTTGAATCACATACCAACGCTGCCGCCTATGCACTTCCGTTATGGTACATACCCAACACTTACTAATTGAATTTTCTTTCCGCAAATCCTTTCAACCTCAACTCAACTTGTTTTCGCAAATCTCAATTTAAACTTTCTTTAAAAAACACGATTCTAGATGCTAAGCTTTTACCTTAGTGTCGGAGGGCAACATGGAGAGAAGAGAAGAGTAGCCTTCCTTCTCCTCCTCCCTTCTCAGTCTCTCGTTCATCATATGCCGAAACGACAAATGTTGCTTGCTGCTGCTGCTGCTGTCCACATTCTTCCCATTGAATTCCCAGTTTGTCTTCTGGAATTCCATCATTCTCCTGTTCAAGTTGGTTGCTGGGGCTACATTATTACTTGAATAATCCTCTCTGTTCCCGCCGTTGGAATATGGTGCGAAAGATTGGTTAGGAGGATGGGTTCGGCCTTTTACAACCAGGCTCAATTCGTCAACCAAGAAATCATCATCCATAGATACCTTCTGAAAAAGCAATGAAGCTCTCAGCTTTATCTTAACGGCTATGAATAACAGGCACTGCTTCTGTATATATATAATATAATGTCAAGGAGGAAATTAATTAAGCACGTTTTACAGAGATGGGTGGAGTAGAAAAGTAGCAGATCGTGTCGTCAAAATGTAAGATGTCTCAATCCAACAGCGTTTTGTTGAGATAGTGGTCAGTTGTTTCAGATGCACAAGGTTTTTTAGTTTAAATCATTATTGGTGTCTGGTGATGAATCCGCGGAGTTAGGAAGGAAGGAGTCTGTTTCCACGCGAGCAACTTGGAAGAAAATGCTTCATACTTTTGGATGTTTAGTTGAACTCCCACTTGAATAGTTGTACGTATTCTTTTATTGTACAACTTTGACTTTCTCCCTGCGCCAATTAAAACAAATTAGGGATTCCCTGCAATCACTTGGTCTGTACTTCGAGTACCAATTCCGCACTTTGGAGTAACGTGAGATTACAGCAAACTGAGAAAGCGAGCACAACTCCGGATGCTCCGAGGTAATCAAATCCGACACCTCCGGATGGGGAAACGGGAGGAGAACCTCTTGCAATTAGATTGCAGATGACCCATCTTGGCCAAACACTTTAATATCTAGCTAGTTGATTTACAAGAAAAAAGAAACAGATAGACAGAACACAGAGCGTACAGAGTCAAAACAGCTTCACCCAAATATATGTAGTTTGGCAACTCTTCAATGTTCAACTATCACTATAGTTTGGCTGTGGTTCCTCTCACGCAGACGTATAAAAGAGAGGAATATTAACAATTGTGAATGACTGCCACAAAATCCACGCAAGTTACATTTTGGAACCAACTTGTCTTACATGTTATCAATGTCAATATGCCTTTGAACTCGGTTTCGGTAAGTCCTTCGAAATTGGTTTTGGATGATCTGCAAACCCAGCTTACTCATCACCTCCAAACTCAGACCCAAACTTCGCTGGAAGAAGACTCATGAAGCTCAAGCACACAGCATCGCAAGACCTTAAAAGAAAGCATATTTCTTCAACACAAATCGTTATTCTGGCCTTACGACTTCAAGATCCAACCAGCCCCTTGTAGCGGGCATACGACATGATTCCTAGGAATACAACTGCACAGAATATCCCTGCTAAGATCACCACCTAGCACAATTGATCCAGTTTGACACACATTAGTTTGAAACACGAAGTTTCAAACTTCACTAGCTTATCAACAAAAAGTATATTCGCATACCCATTTGAAGACATATCCATAGTGAGCGTTCCATGTGTAGGGGATATTCATACCAAATATTCCGGCCACCAAAGAATAAATTGACAAACACACGGTGCCTGAACTGAGAAACAACTCCAACTGTTGCACAAAGAAGGAATAAGTTCAGAGAAAGTAGGAAAGAAGGAACCAGGCTCCACTTGGATATGGATACTGAAGATGATTGCAGAGAAATAAAACAGTACCTGAATAAGCTGATTTCGATGGTTGTCAAGCTGTGACATGAAAACGTGGATAAGCCTTCATTTGCAACCAAAGAGAAGCACAGCCGAAAAACTAGCATGTAGATAAATTACTTTTGATACTTTTATAATGCTTACCTGAATGTTGATGTAATCCTCAGTATCATCAATGTATTCTCGCAACTGCATATTTCAACAATATATGGTTGTTGAATTGTATGTAAGTCATATGTACGTTGCTACACTCTTACTTATAAATGATCAATGAAGAACAAAAACAGAGGTGGGAGAACAAACCGTGGTTAATTTGTTCAGCGTGCCATCGATTTGCATAAAGTAAGCCTGCAACCATTACTACCCATATGAGCAAGCATTCCCAACATAAACTATAATTTGAATAAAGAAGCCTAACAGTTAAATAACCTCTAGTAACATCTCAAGCTCCTCAACGTCATTATCGTCATCACGAACTGTAGCGACACTTGCCCTACTTGCCCTAGAGATTTTAGAACCTATCGTAGGGGAAGCAGAAAACCAATCGACACCTGAGGCACTAACTGGTGAAGATGAGCCAGCCATCTTCCTCGACAAGTAAAGGTCAGCCATATCATCATCATCATCCAGTAACTGTTCCAGCTCATCACGGACCTACAACCAGAATGTATTACTTTGTTCATATTAACTACAGATATAGGGACTAAATCATAAGCATGTACATCTAAAATGCAAGCTGCAACCCTGGCTGTAAGATATCACATTCAAATATACATGAGTGGACGTGAAATGAAGGGACTAGACTCCAGCAAAAATGTGATAATAATTTATCTTTGAGATGACGAGATTAGTTATATGCCCAATTTCATTCATCCACCTACTTTTTGAACCCGAGCAGTCAACCTTGTCATTGCACTCTTCAGTTTACGAACTCTATCCAAATTGCGGCTGCTGATCTGACACATTTAAAGGACAAATTAAAGAGGAGAAGACCCCACAGTAGAACCTGAAAATACAGAATGATAAAGGATGGAAGACAACATATCATTGATGTATGCTGGAAATCGAAGAAACTAATCAAACAAAATCAGGCACTGTTACGTAATGAACTGAGAGTTTCATGCAATGGATCGATCTTAAGAAACCAAATATATCGTCTTTGACAGTGTCATCCAATTAATCAATTCTTCAAATGAATTATTATGTTATCTAAACTGTATTTCCAAGTAAATTTTCCTTTTCCCTTGATCCAAAAAAAAAAAAGAATTCATTTTCCCTTTAACACTTAACAGAACCTCTTTTAAGAGGTTTAGTTACACCAAGTCTTACCTTGGAGGTTAGCTCATCCAGTGCAGGGTAAGCAGCAGTCTCTAATTCTGTCGTGCGTTCAGCTAGAAAAATACAAATGGCTTCCAAAGCAACCTCCAGAGCACGGAATTCAAAAGGAGATTCTGTGATGATTCATAATGCAGTAGCATCAGGAAAATGGGGAAGCCGAAAGGGCCTGAAGTAATAGCTGAATAAAACCTTTCTACTGACGACACTTCTGTTAGAAGCAAAATAGTCATATTATAGACTTCTAATAAAGCATACCATCCTCTTCACCCCCTTCAGCATCAGTTTGCTTGGTGCATTGGCTTTTATCATTTGATTGGCCTTCTTGCTGAGTGTCATTTGCAAGTGGTAATCGCCTCTGAAGTTCTTTGACAACAGGACTAACATGTTCATCCGATGGATCTCTCAGCAGTACCTAAACATGGTAACGAGATACTTTGGAATCCAGAAGTACAGTGTAAGAGACGAGCACAGAGTTGCTTGAGCCAAGTAAAGAAACTCTGATTTGAAGCAGGCATCAAGATCCACTACAGACTCATTCTGTACATTAGGAAGAAAGTGCAACCCCACAATTTGACTCAATGCATTCTGAAAACTAGAGTGAGTCCAATAAGTCTTAATCATAACTAAAGAACAAAAATCACAAAAACAGAAATGATTCTTCACATCATATTTCAACCAAACTAAACAATGAGTTTAGACTGAAGATAGCAAGATCACTAACCTCCTCAGCAGTGATAATCGCCTTGATGTACTGCAACCAAAACAAACAGAGAGCTATCAGAAAACAAAAAACTACAGCAATGACTGGCATATGACATGGATCGAAGTAAAAAAGAAAAAGAACGTACCTCCAAGTTCAAAACAATGGCCCTCTCTCGGCCGAGAATTGTGGAGGGGTAAGAGAGCAAGGGATCGAGGATGCGGAGATCGCGCGCGTGAATCTGAACACGGTGCATGATTGCATGCTTGTCAGCATCGAGGATGGTGCCTTGGCCAGTGGAGTCGACCAGAATCCAACTCATAGCCGGCTGAGTCTTCTTCTTCACGGCGGCAACCACCACCGCAGGAGGCGTGAGTGTGACTGCAGCCGGGTCGGCCAGAACAACGTGGCTGTCGTTCGCCATGCCGCTTAACCGTAATCAAAAAGAGTATCAGCAGGAGAAAAGCGGGCAATCAAATCTCCGCCGCTATTTATTATTAGAGTGACCTAAATATGTTAAGATTCCGCCGGTGGGAAAAGAAACTCGAGAATATTAACCAACAAAAGAAAAATACAACAGAATTATAAAAAAAAAAAAATTAATTTGTAACACTGCGCTCTGGGCTCTGGCTGGCTTCTGCAGGGGGGGAAGAGAGGAGGGAATCGCCGAGCGGGTTTCAGGGGTTTTTGCCGTCTTTGCCCTTGTTGTCGTTTTAATTACTGAATAAATAAACAATTGATTTTTGGTTTGGACTTTGTTTAGTCTCGACTCTCGACTACTCTTGAGAAGGGCGTTGGTTGACTTGGCGTGGCGTCAGATTAGTTGGGAAGGAGTTGTCAGCTTACGGCACCAGATCCAATCCATGGGCTGTCAAAATCCGACAAGTTACAAGTATAGGGACTGTTTGTGCAATTAGTCATACTTTATTTTTTTCTTTTAAAAACATTTAGCAATTAGCCATAGATTATTATGGTCACTACACCTTTAAATATCTTTGTAGTTCGTATATAGAACGCTAATCCAAAGCATTCAACCAAAAATGGATGACCGTTGTTAACTAATGGAGAATGTAATCACTATCAAAAAAGAAGAGAGAATAATTCCTGATTGTGTGTAATTATGAATAGCTTATTATAAATTATAGGATCTGATAATATATGGATAGTTACGATATTTTTTTTATAAATAGTTGTCTTTCATTGGGTTTGGTTTTAACTTTCTATGTGTGCTCTTCTCGCTCAACTCGCCTGTAGAAAGATTATTGGCCACTAAAACAGTCTTAGGCTATGTTTGACAAAGGGATTGTAAAATGGAAGTAGGAAGTATGTGATTTTTAAAGTTTATATTGCATGGTTAAGTTTTAATATTCATTGTCGAACGTGGCTGTAGTTTAGTGGTAAGAATATCACGTTGTGGCCGTGATGACCTGGGCTCGAATCCCAGCAGCCACAGTTATATCTACTTTTTTGGGAAAACATTATTTTAGCTTCTACACTCTTACTGTTCCATGTCTTCTTTCTCCATGTGAAGGCGAGCTCCATGGTATCACGATGCATTGGGTCTCCAAAGCCATCTTTGAGACCGACTCTCTCTGCTATTCAAGCAATCGACCGCTGCCACAACGACTTGACAAAACAAGATAGGATTGCTCGTTTATGTGGTTCTTTTTTATTTTATAACCGTTATTTCAAAGTGGTTTTCGTTAGGAGAATTCGGAATACATCTTTGGAATGACACCCAGCTAAATTTACTGTAAGATCCAAACGGCATCACAGTTCACTGTGCTGGATACCAGCAAAACATGTTGCCATATGCATTGAAATGCGGCCGATGTTGATGCCGTAACAATAAGGCTTACAATTAGGGACCACTGGGCCAATCAGTGCACAACAAACCACACCCGAGCCATGAGATTAGCCGAAACTCACCGTGTATTACCGTCACAAACAATCCCGAAAATTGGCAAACACAAATACACACACACAAAAGACAGTATTCCTGATGAGGGTTACCCTAACCAGCTAATCTATTCTCAATACCAAAACTGCCTTAGCTCTGCAGCAGATACAAATGGCTTCCTTCGCCTGCTCTTACAGATGAAAAATTATAAAAATAATAATATTTACAGTGTTTCCCCTTTTTCTTTCTAGTTCCATTAACCTTTCACTGCCAGGGTCTGCAAGTGATCTATGAATACTTGCAGGCTGAAATCATCGGTGAATATGACGTCTGATCCTTCTTTATATGTCGAGTCCTGAGTCACTGATGGGTTCAGCTTGGCCAGAAGAAACCTGGCCTGACTGCTGTGCTGATCACATTTTATCAGTTTCGGTACTGGGATTCTGTCTTGTACCAACTGCTCTGCATCAATCTCAGGTGCTTCCAACAACTTCCTCAGATTCTCATGGTTGGGGTCGTTGTGGTAGCCGAGCTTCTTCCACTGAGCAATGTTGGAACCGTAGTGGATCACTACCTGGAAGTAGGAATCAAAGAGCAGAATCACATCGGCAGAGATGGAACGAACATCCAAGAGGACTGGAATCGGAGGGCCACCGAACGAGTACTGGAACAATGTCGGCTGTATCATCACGAGGGAACTCACTACCCCTTCACGGTTCAGCATCAGGCGGAAGAAGGCAGTCTCGTCAGGGCTCGAGTTGAAAACATCGATAAACTGGGACCTCCTCAGATAGTACATGAACTGAGGATAAAGAGAGAAACTTGACGAAAGTCGGAAGGACGATGGATCTTCCTCGATATAGTCTCCAAACTTTGAAGCAAAAGTAATTAGGTTATCATCGAGCCATCTGATAACATCTCTCGCGTGACATTTCTCTGCTCTGTGGATGGCAAGTCTGCCCATTACAGCTGCTGCTGCTTCCTGATCAAAACCAGCACTGATGTCTGCTGCTTTGCTTACCGTAACCCACCTTCTTGCAGCGGTTGTAACCCTTTTATAGACTCCCAAGTTCCCACGACGAAACCGTGTTATAAACTGTATCAAAAAAGCAGACCCGGGATGGGCCTTCTGCTCATTCCCCACTTCAAAGAAGAAAGCTATGCAGGTTCTATTTGTTAGAGTGCCCAAGTTCCACAAGTATGTTCCGCCCTCTCCTATTTCATGCTCACTTACTAAATCATTCTTTTTCCCAAGGGATATACAAGGCCCAAGTGCTCCACAGATTTTCACATCTTTAGTGGTCACCACTTCGATTGTTGCATCAAAATGCATCTTCAAGTTCCTGTCGTCATCACGACTGAATATGTGGCGCAGGCATTTTCGGAACTGATGCGAATCAAATAGCTCGCCCAAGAGCAAGAATCCACCCGACTGCTCAACGGGAACTTTGAGCTCGGCTACTCCAACTTGATCAAGAGAACAAGCAAATAAATCAAGAACAATAGAAGCATCCGATAGTCGCGTAGACAAGTTGTTGTAGAAGCTGCAAGAGTTTGTATAGTATGGTGCACGGCCATTGATGAGATCCTGGTGAGTCCTAATCATACTACTGAGATCAGAGTCCACCACAACACCGGGGCCTAAAGTTGCAGGTCCAGACGTGAACACCATAATCCTGGATCCAGTATTCACACAACAACCTTCAAGTAGTCCAACAGCAACAGCTATTGCTGCTCCAGTGCACCTTTGAGGCCGATGGCCGGTCTTCACAACAGATAAGGAACGAAGTTCTTCAATTGCAGTTGTTATGTTGAAATCACATTCAGAAACAGGAAGCAAAAATCCCTGTTTTTGGATAAATTGTGTGCCACCATGTTGTTGCTGCTGCTTTCTGATGTGCAAACCCAGAAATTGTTGAGTCTGTGCTTCCAAATGAAAACACAAAACTCAGATTCTCTTCCCACTGAACTCTCAGAAAATATAATTTGACAGAAGAACCAATTACTAGGAATAGGAGCACTGATAAAGAAGATTAGTTCCCAGAAAGATTTAACTATTCTGCACCAAAGCGGCAGTGACCACGGATGTCACAGAAAGTGAGATAAACTAGGTTCTTAACATTGAAAATCCATTTGAAATTACTAAATTAACTTCTTAATTAGTTTACCTGCTGAGATGAGAGCTCACGTTCACCATGAAACACAATAGCTCTGGAGCAGTCAGAGAAACCTAGATCAGTAACCCTCACCATTGAATCAAACGCAACCAAACCGACCAGTGCATTCTCTGGCAGCTGCTCCACAACCAACAGCAGCTCACTCTTAATCGCACTCAGCTCCTCATCCTCGGTGCAAGCATCCACAACAAACACGAAAGCAGGCCCTACCTTCCTAAAATCACCACCGCCTCCACCTCCACCTCCGCCGCCGCCCATCCCAACCCTGGGAGACCCGATCGACGCCATCGACGAAAGCGAACCATTAGACGAAGGCAAACCTTGAGGAGACCAGCGGTAACCTAACTGTGAACTAGCACTAATCTTGGCATCCTTCTTATCGATCTTGTACTCGACTGCGCTGTAGGTAGGGAAGAGCTCGGCGGGGAGATTAGTCTCGCCGATTCCAGAGTAAGAAATGGGGAACGTGTTGCGGTGGTAGCAGAATGGGCAGCTCCAAATGCGGGACTGGTAATCGACCCTGGCGTAAGGATTCAGGACGGAATTGCATCGACTGCAGTGGAGAGGCTCGTAGGGAAGGATCGGGAGCTCCGAAGACTGCATCAACGGCGTGCACATGATACTTAGCGGGACTACCAGTGAGGCCGCCTCCGATTTGGTCGTCGGCCAAGCGTTCCATGACCATCGCAGACCTTCGGTCGCTTCCAGCTCCACGAAATCCATGGCCCGGATCCGGATTTTCGAATTCCGATGGAGGGGTTTTGTTACTTAAAAAATGATTCCATGAAAGCTTTTTTTTTCTTCTCTCTCGAGATGGAGTGTGGGATAAGAAAGGTAGTACAAAAGTGTATGCGGGAAGTTGCAGGATGAGGCGTGGCCGGGAAAATCAAGGGGTAGAGAGCAATAGAATATCCGCCGGAGAAAAGAAATATGGAGGGTTTGAGGGTGGCGATGATTTCGACGATTGTATCCCGCCGGCCGATTTAGAAACTGCAGAAACTAGAATTCGAGGAAGATTTTGAGTTGCTTTCAGGTGGGGAAGGGGTCAGAGTACTGAAGAAAGCAAAAGCAATGGATGGTCGCCACGTAAGCGGGAATACTCAAATCTTTCTGACTGAAGCTGGCCTACTTAACGACCCAACATTTTGGGCTTTTTTAATTGTCACTCTTAAATATGGGCCTAGAAATAATGCTGAAGAAGCAAATCAAAGGCCCATCTATCAATTCACTCATACTGTTGAGCAGAGCTGCTCCATTCAGTGCTGCAGTTTCTGCAGTTTCTGGAGTCCAACTCCAATGAATCTGAAATCCTACTGTAGGTTGCAGGTGATGGGAAGAACGATTTCGCCAGCTTAAAAAATGTAATCGGCTTCAATTTTCAGTTATATCGGCAGACTCAAACGAGCATCATTCTACAAGTGAAAGCTGTCATCTCCCTCAGCTTATAGAGGTAAAGCATATGAAAATGAAATTATACTATACGCAAGAAGAAAAGAAGAAGAACCTTCATTACCCTTTATTCAATTGAAGTTTACAGATTTATTACAATAGTATAAACTCATGGATGTTAGGTTCTTTTGCGGCATAATTCTTCGATAAGCATGTCCAGCGTGCGCCAGGATGAACCTGTCTTTTCCCCCATGGCCTGCATTGCTTTTGTAGAGTACTCCATCACTTTCTTCTTCGCCTCTTCCCCCTTTTCTCCCTCCATAAGCTCCCTCGCCGTCTTCTCCAACCCTTCCCATTTCACAAACCCTCTTACCGACCCATTACTCGTCTCCACTCTTATCCCCACTTCCAATTCCTCCACCACCATTCTCGCATTCAGATGTTGTTCTGCCATCATTGGCCACGCCAGGATCGGGACCCCTGCACTTATGGCTTCCAGGACTGAATTCCATCCGCAGTGGCTCACGAATCCTTGCACGCTAGGATGCTTTAGTATCTCCATCTGGTCTACCCACTCTCGTACCACAATCCCTCTGCCTCTAACCCTCTCTTCAAACCCGTCCCCTAACTCGGATTCTTTCTCTTTCGTAACCCACAGGAAGTTTACATTTGATTTCTCAAGTCCAGCTGAAATCTCCCTTAGTTGGTCTGGCAAGACTTTGGCTTGTGAACCAAAAGCAACGAAAAGTACCGAGCTTTTCTGCTCTGTTTTTTCATCCAGCCACTGAATCCAACTGGGTTTCTGATGTTCAATCTTTTCATGAGCCTTTGCTAGGCAAAGTGGTCCAACGCACCAAGCCTTAGGTCCACCGCTTACAAAGTTGTTAAAGGAATCCACAAAAACTGGTTCAAGCTCATAGAAGCTATTCACAACGTAACCGTAACTGCTTTTGGATGCAGTCATTGACTTCATCACAAACTCATAGTCAGGACCATTGATTCCAACGGGGTTCTTGACATGGCTTTCGAAGTCATTCTTGGTCACTTTAATCCATGGAAACTTCGGGACCGGGATCAATTCATCATCCAACTCGTTCCCGAAGAGAATCCCACTCTGGACTACACTTCTAAATACACAGATGGAGTAGTTACACATACCATTGAACACTAACCTTGGAAATCCGTACTTGATTGAAGACTCCAATGTCCACCATAGGAAGCCATCTGATACGATGAAGTCGATCGGGGGAAGACTCTCGAGGGATCGTTCGAAATCTGGCTGCATTAGCTGTGTGGCTAAGGCGAATCGAGCGAAGAGGGACATGGATGGGAGGTTGTCTGTGCTCTCAACACCGGGAGGGATGCCTTCCAAATTTGCAGGGAATGGGATTTGGAGAATGGATGCAGATGTGTCTTGGAGAGATTGAGCAATGAAAGGGCGGTTAGCAGGGGTGGTGATAACGGTGACGGCGACCTGACGACGAAGAAGGAGATGAACTAGGTGAAGGATTGGGATGGTATGGCCTTTTGACATGAATGGGAATATCAGTACATGATGTTGGCGTGAATCTCCCATCCTAATTAAGCCGGCCGGCTGATAGAATGATGATCTACTAGTAGTAGCTTGAATGTTGCAGGCGTGAATTGGACAAAAGGCTTGAAAGAAAAATCCAGCTGGGAAGAAGTTCAACGGAGAGCGAGTTTGTGGGGAAATGAATAGTTACGTGTTTGATCGATGGACTACTGGGCTGATCCGACACAATGGCTAGATTCTCATTTGCAGCTTTTCTATTCTCCGAATAGGAAATTCTATTTACCCCAGCAGACAGATTTTCAGCCATCCGATCAGCCCGTAAGTAGATCTAATGGTTCGCATAAGGAGTGTGAAATACTAGCATTTTTGGACAGTAACAAACGCGAAAATGAGTCGGGCGGGAAAGTAAAAACAATGGGAGGGAAACTATTTTCTGTTTTCCTTTTTTTTATATTCTCTGTCATTCTTTAATTATTTCTCTAATTTTATTTTAAATTTCTATATTTTTATAGATTTATTCAAACAAAATATTCACATTGTAAATGTTCTTTATTTTAATTTTCAAATTTAATGAGATTAATCTTGATTATTGATTTTTTTGAAAAAAGTTCAAATCACTACATTTTAGGACACGTCAAAATTATGTAAAAAAATCAATCATATTTTGAAATAAATGTTGATTTAGTGGTTGGTGTGAATGAAGTCTACAACATTATGCATAAGTTTAGATCGTCGTTGTCATTTCTATAAGTATATAATTACAATGTTAGAGGTTGAATAACTTAGTTGAACTTTTAGTTATATGTCATTTATAAGATGTAATGTCATATCATCGTGACCTGTTATGTTACATAATTGTTATACATACATATAAAACCTTTATATATGATATTTTTGGCACGATTATACCACTATTATGTCCACTTTACGAATCAGGTATCCCTTAATTATATCAACTTTACGAATATATTATGCTACAGTTATGTCCTATGTGTTTATTATGAAAAGTTATGTTCATCTTATACGAGTAGGTTATGGGAAAATATTAAGGAAGATTGTTACAATTTTATCACTATACTAAACATAAATTAATCTAATCTATTTTTCTCACATTTAATTTATTGTTGCAAGTCACTTATATGATGAAATATTATATTACCATTATATCTATGTTAGACCACCATTATACCCACTTTACAAATATATTATATAATTTCTATATATAATAAAATTGTTTTTACAATTTCTTCACTGTTAACAAATATTTATGTGACACGATAATATTTCTATACTCTTTACAGTTATTCACAATAAAATTGCCCAATACAATTATACCCGAGTAACAAAAAACAAATACCAACAATAAACTCAAAATGCTACCTAGATAGAATAACAAACCCTAAAAAAATCTGCACCTGCATTAATCGTAGGCGCAACACATTCAAATCTAAAATAAAACAAACGCAAAGAAAAATTAGATTCCAAATTATTTTCTTTCGCTCTCCGTGCGACGCTACTCACACTAACTACACATCATTCTCTCTACTGTTGTGCTGTTGGTTTTCACCATTCCCGCCTAAAGTAAATTATGAACTTTGTATCGGCCACAAACACAACAATAACAATGTTTTAACACAACAATAACAATAATAAAACAATAACAATAAAATATGTTAGATTTGATAAAATTACATACTAAACTCTTAAAAAATAGAATTTCAAAAGATAAATCAAAAAGAAATAAATAAATAAACGATAAGATATGTCAGATATGATGAAATTAGATCTGAAATTCTTAAAAAATAAAACTTCAAATAACATATCAGAAAGAAATAAAAACTGGAAAATAGATCGACTAAAGATAAAGAAAAAAAATATATGAAAAAGAGATGAGGACAAAAAAAATACCCTTTTTGTCTGCTTCCCTCCTCCTTCTTCTTCTTCTTTTGCTTCCCTTTTTCTTTTTTGATTTTTCTTCCACTTCTTCTTCTTATGCAAAAAAAAAAAGAGAAAAAGATGGGAGTAGAAGAGAGAGAGGTTAGAGAGATGGGAGAATAGAGAAGATATGGTTTGACGAGGATAATAAAGAATTATTAAAATTATGATTTCACAATTTGAATTTCAAATTGAAATTTGGTTTGGTAAAACTTACCCCAAATACACTCAAATAATTTATAACCATTGGATTAGAACACTTGCTGAGATAAAATTATGGCCGTCAGATCAGACTTATTCATTGGTTTGGACAAAAGTGGCTGTCCGGAGAATAGCAAAATTGCTCGTTTGTCTGTTAAATACATGTTTTTTCTATTTCATACATTTAATCATCTTTATTTTGACATTCTGTATTCTTGTGGCTTATGAAAATTTACGAGTATTAGAATTCGTAGTCAATATCATAATTCATAACTACACTCTTATACAATTTAATTTTAATGATGTGTATTCATTAATTTCCATAGATATCAAATGCGTATAAAGTATGGAGTATCGTCAATATTATGTTTTTTCTGTGTGGTGTTAAATCATTTTTCACGTTATTATTAGTAAATTATAATTGTTGTAAGTACACTGTATGTTTTACAAAACAACTATAGTAAATAGATAAAAAATTTACTTATTGGACATTAATTTATTTCAAATATTTATTTGTAAATATTAGATTCAAAACAGACTCGTTCGAGTAATCAACACACAACTTTACGAAACCGTAATAACCTCAAATCCTATCAATATGATTAATATGTAAACTTCGCTCGTAAACATTGATATTCAAGTGTAGAACCAAACACGATCAGCTTCGTCGTCTACTGCTGCTAATCCAAAGTCCATTTTATTTTTCAGCAATGGCTTTGTAACTCCACAACTCACGAACAAGCCCATCCAAAGTTCGCCACGACGAACCACTCCCTTTCTCCATACTCTTGATCGCCTTCTCAGCAAACGCCTCAACATTCTTCCGAACTTCCTTCCCTTTCTCTCCGGCCATCAACTCCCTCACCGCCTCCTCCACCGCTCCCTTCTTCACAAGCCGCCCATTCCTCCCCGAACCTTCCACCCTAATCCCGACCTTAATCTCCTCCGCCACCATCCTCGCGTTCAACGGCTGCTCCGCCATCATCGGCCACGCCACCATCGGAACCCCCGCGCAGACGCTCTCCATCACCGAATTCCACCCGCAGTGACTCATGAACCCCTTGACGCTCTTATGCCCCAATATCTCCATCTGGTTCACCCAATCCCCAATCACCATCCCCCGACGACGATGATCCTTATTATTACCTACTCCTCTCACCACTTCCGCATCCTTCCGAATCACCCACAAGTAATTCGCCTCCGAATCTTCCAGCCCACGCGCTATCTCCTCCAATTGCTCCCTCGAGATCTCCGCTTGTGAACCGAACGCCACGTACAGCACGGATTTCCCCTCCTCTAGCTTTTTGTCCAACCACGACATCCACGGATTTTCATCCTTGTTGTTGCCAACGGCGTCGTTTTCATCGTCAGCCAGGCAGAGGGGCCCCACGCAGTGATGTTTCTGACTGCCGAGGCCGTTCAAATAGTCAACGAAGACAGATTCCAGCTCGTAGAAGCTGTTCATTACATACCCGAAACTTCTAGAGGAGGCCATTACGGATTTCCAGATGAATTCAGCGTTGACGCCTTTGGGCTCAGGGGATCTGGAATCTTCATGGAAATCGTTTTTGCAGACCTTCATCCAGGGCAATTGAGTTACGGTGATTAATTCGTCCTCCGACTCGGGGCCGAGGAGGAGGCGGTCGATGGCGACGGCTCTAGAGACGCTGGCGGCGTGGTTGGACATGCCGTAGAAGGTGAGGCGTGGGATTCCGAATTTTTCGGCGGTGTCCTGTGTCCACCAGAGGAATCCGTCGGAGACCATGAAAGTGGGGCGGGGATTTAGGTTCTGTAAGGCGGAGTCGAATTGCGGGCGGAGATATTTTTCGGTGGAGAGGGCGAATTGAGGGAAGAGGGACATGGAAGGGAGCTTGTCGGTGCTCTCGACTCCGGCGGGTATTCCGGGGATTTCGTGAGGGAAAGGCAATTCGAGGATGGAAGCTGAATCGTCGGGGAGTGCGGAGGAGATGAAAGGGCGGTTGGCAGGAGTGGTGAAGATGGTGACGGAGATTTGACGGCGGAGGAGGAGACGTGCGAGGTGGAGGAGGGGGATTGTGTGGCCTTTGGACATGAAGGGGAAAAGGACGGCGTGAATATGAGTGGCGCCGCCGTTTCCATTTTGATGGAGTGTAGTAGTAGTAGCAGTAGATATGTCTGCAGCTGCTACGGAATCCATGGTGTCTCTGGTGTGTTTCTATGAAGAGACGAAGGAAACTAGGATCGGGAATTAATTGTTTGTAACGGTCCAGTGTGCACTATACCTCTTTTATAGGCAACAGAGCATACTCAGTGCTGTCGTGAAAAATAATATGATTTTAGTGTAAAAAATATAAATCGAATCTGATTAAAAAGAAATGTATATACAAAATGTAAAAATATAAGTATTGAAAATTGAATATGAATATAATTATCGAATATAATTAGTCGGACATATTATAATTTATATTTTAATAAATAACGTGTTAAAAAAGTTGAGATGTATCAATTAACGAAAATTTGAAAATATAAATACTTAATTTCTTAATGCATATTATATTTTTGTTAGAAATTAATGCATATTCTAAATTGGAGAGAAAATGAATGTGTAAAGTTACAAAAAAAAGTTAAATTCATGAAATAAATATAATCTTATTAATAAAAATGTGGGATTATAAGTACTTAATTTTTTAATATATATTATATTCTTATCAGAAATTAATGCCTATTTTAAATTAAATAAAAACTGAATACATAAAGTGAAAAAACTTATGAAGTCAATATAAATCTATATTTTTTGTACACATAAACCTTACATAAAATTGATTAAAGACTTGAAAGAAATCCGATCTTCTTGATATAACATTAACTCTCACTCTAATATCATATATATAATTTTTGTTTAAATTTAAAATGTAATATAATGTTGATTTTCGCTCCTTTTTTTCCCAAATCCAATTCCCGACTCCCACTTGAATATTGTCATATTTCTCTCCAACTGTTAGATCACCCAAACTAACCCTCAGCCGTTGGATGAATTTGTCTTCACATGCAGACGAATTGGCGGGTCAGTACCTAGGGTGGACTCATCACTAGAGATGAGTGGTGACCACTGATCACAGGTCAGATTGCTCCCGTAGTCTTTGACTCTCGTACACAAAAAAAGAATAAATGGCACCAAGCCTTGTCCCTTGTACAAACGCATCTACACTGTTGAGGACAACAGTGCACCATTCAAAATTCCACCTAAATTTTAACATTTTAGGTGGGGAAAAATAGTTCTGCTCCAATACATTATTTTTAAATTTTGGCAATTGGCATTTCATTTTTTTATCTAAATTTAATATTTTGATGACTGATTTGCACAGAAAACACATGTAATTAGTAAACAAGTGAGAAGAAGCATTAATTCTAGAAGTAGTCCAATTGTCGATTAGTGAAGATAATTTTCTTCTACTTTTTGGCATACATATGAACTGTAGCTGGGTAGAAGAGTAGAGGTGATATTCAATATTCAACATGTCAATATGGGCAGGCGATCGCACCGTTGGTTGATGTGATTGCGTTCATTTCTTGACCATTATTAAAATTAAAGGCAGTGCATTCTAGAAGGGGTCATTGAGTTATAATAATAATAATAAATAAATAATACCAGTCAGTAACAGCACCTGTATTGGCCAAACAAAGTGGCAGTCGGCAGTAGACGTCGTAGTCGTCGTACCAACCGGTAAGACATTAATCTTAGAATATATTTTTAAGCTTAAATTGTATAAATAAAATGGTAAGACATTAATAATAAGATTATATAATTAGAATTTATTATCCGTTTTTCAATGATTATTTCTGGTGAGGGCCTCCTGTATATCCAATTGGGTTAGACGTTTTATTATGAGTTTATTATTATTAAAGGTCGTATGCGTGATAGGATAATGATTGTTTAATCCTAAGATTATATATGCTTCTTTATCATATTTATGACTTAATATGATACATGTTCTGTTACTTTGCTGGTATATCTGATTTAATATATGTGTTAATCTGAGCATTAGCTATTACTGATTATTGAATAAATATGGTAATTGATTGATCACATAGTTAGGGCTCGTATGCTGGTGATTGTGCTTATTGCACTTCTGTTACGCGGTGGGTCTTGGTAAGCGTCACATCATTTGAAAAGCAATAATAATAGCATAGCAACCTACAACCTACTCGTCTTCATCCTCATCCTCCTCCTCCTCAGCTGGTGGGCTATTTTCGACGTGTCTTTTTTCTTTGGAAGCTGCCGATGATCTGGAAGCTCCAAATGAGTCCGGTGCAGAACCTTCGAATACTCGAGCTTTCGCCTGCAACTCGGGGGAGAGAGTATCAGTTTGCTTTTGAAACTCCGCAAGTATAAGTTTCGCAAACTGTCACATGACCAGGTCCTCGGCTTGAACTCCTCGATGAGGAAAATGTGTATTTTTACAACGGTTGGTCATCCGCTGTTAGATTAAAAATTATCCACCGTTAAATAATTCTTTTAATGACGATTTTCTTTCCGCGGTTAAACATGTGATGTTAGAAATGCAAATTCTTGCAGTGATGGTTGTTTTTTAGTTTTAGGTACAAAATGGCGTAAAATTATTTCTTATAACGGATGAGTTTGTTTTTATTTTTATTATAGAGGGGTTAGGTTATATAGTTAATGTCAATACAACATAAAAACCAACAAACAAATAAATATTATATTAATATTTAAATTATTTTATAGAGTGTATTTAAATTTAAATCCAAAACTTTGGACTTGTCATAACTTTACCACCTAGCGGGCTTTTTTTGGTTCATATTTTTCTCGTAATCTTGCCTATTGTCTTCTTTTGCATACCTTTTTCTTTGCTCGATTTCGTTTGGGCTCCCACATATTGGAGAGGGTTTGGTCTCTTAATACAAATCATTTTATACAAAGAAATCCCGTTTTAAATTGAAAAAAATGTCGGATAGCTAATTACAACTTGTTTGCCGATCTCTATATAAATACATCACGTAACATTAATAAAGTAGCTTAGTTTTGTAATCATACGTACGCATACACATATAGTCGTACTAAATATACAAACTTACACATCACAAATGAAAACAACACGTACCACCCCCGACATATATAAAATCATAGAGACAAAGACAAGCAACTAGACAACTATAGTGATGATAAGTCGTGCGATGTTTTTCTTCCATACAGTCCACCCAACATGCATATTTACGTCAAACATTTTGCACCATCAATTACTCCACGTACGACCCCACATCATATTTTTGCAGTAAATATCTCACCAAGCAACAAATCCAAATTCCTCCACGACGACCCGCTCCCTTCTTCCATAGCCTTCCTAGCCATCTCCCCGTACTCTTTTGCCCTCTTCCTCACTTCTTTCCCTTTCTCTCCTTCCATCAGCTCCTTAACCATCTTACTCAACCCTTCTGACCGGACAAACCCTTTGACCGACCCGTCACAACTCTCCACCCGAATTCCCACTTTTATCTCCTCCGACACCATTCGCGCATTCAGCGGCTGCTCCGCCAGCATCGGCCATGCCAGGATCGGCACTCCTGCAGACATTGCCTCCATCATCGAGTTCCAGCCGCAGTGACTCAGGAAACCCTGAACACTCGGGTGGACCAGTATTTCCCTCTGGTCCACCCATTCTCGAACAATCATCCCTTGGTCCTTCACTCTAGCCTCGAATTCTCCTCCGAGTACTGCTTCTGGCTCGTGGTGGCTCCTAGTCACCCATAGGAACTTCACGCCCGAGTCATGTAGACCTTGCGCTATCTCCTTCAACTGGCTCGACGATATCTCTGACTGAGACCCGAATGCCACATACAAGACAGGGATCCCTTCCCTCAAGTTTCGGTCCAACCACTCGATCCATGTGGGTTTCGTGTATGGTTTGACCAGATAATGATCAGTTTCATCTCCTTTTTTGTTGGGCTGGGCCAGGAAAAATGGGCCCACGCACCACGCCTTAGGCAATGCGTGACGGTTTAAGTGATCCACGAACAGTGGTTCCAACTCGTAAAAGCCGTTGATGATCAACCCGAAACTATTTGCCATGGAAATGAAACACGAGAGATGGAAATCGAAGTATGCGCCTTTTGCTTCGGGATCGTCAAATGGCGGCTCAAAGTCTTGCTTCGTCACCTAAATTATCACACACCAATTACGTATCAAATCTTAGGAAATTAATTTGTTCATTAAAGTTATGACACCTCACTTGTCACTAATGATAAAGACAATTTTTAAAATTGTTTTATAAACATCAGATAGTCAATATATGTTTTCAAAATTAACATCTGAAAACTTGACTATGTAAATGCTATAGGAAGGTAAATTTTAGAGTTGTTAATATTCAGTTTAGGTACGGGTTGGTTTCTTGATTTTAGTTAATTAGTTACAATCAATTGACTGATTGTATTGGTTAAAAATCAATTTAATTGAAATTAGGTTGGTCGATGAAACGGTCAATACATTTGGTGAAATCTGATAATCGGTTAAAATGGTTAAATGTGGTTAACAAAAAAAGTAAATTACCCCAAATTCAATAAAAACTACCCAATTTTGGCATTAATCTATCAATTAAATTAATCGATTAGTTAACTCATAATTATTTAATTCAATTGGTTAAAATGTTAACCAGAACATCGTGAAATTTCAATTTTTACCAACAAAAATCCACAGTGATTAAAAAATATTACAAAAAATGATGAAAAATATACTTTTGCAATTCAAACCTAAAATTTCCAAATTAAAACCCCACCACTATAGCACAACATTCACAATATTATAAGAATTGAATAATTAAATAAGAAACATAAGTATATGACGTAGCTACCTGAATCCAAGGAAACTCCGGCAAAGTGACGGGGTCGTGGTCGGAGAGAGCGCGGGCAAGGAGCTTACCTTCTCCGACACTCTTACATACACAAGAAGCGTAGCAGCTGATTCCGTAGAAAACCAACCTGGGAATCCCGAACTTGTTGGCGGAATCAAGGGTCCACCCTAGAAAACCATCCGAGACTAAGAAGTCGACCGGTCGGAGGGAAGCAAGGGCGAGCTCGAAGTGAGGCTGCATGAGCTTGGTGGAGATGGCAAAGGTGGGGAAGAGGGACATGGAAGGGAGTTTGTCGGTGCTCTCCACTCCCGGCGGGATATCCCGGTGGATTCCCTGCGGGAAAGGGATGGTGACTACGGCGGCGGAAGAGTTATTATGACCGCCGAGGAATTCGGCAACGAAGGAGCGGTTGGCCGGGGTGGTGACTACGGTGACGTGGATTTGGCGGCGGAGGAGGAGGCGAGCGAAGTGGAGGAGGGGGATGACGTGGCCTTTCGCCATGAATGGGAATATAACGGCGTGGCGGTTGGTGTTTTCCATTTCGGCGGTACCGGCGGCTGGTAGTAGTATCAATTTTTTATTCTGATTTTGATTGATACTGAAGTGGAGAACTGGGAGCCAAGTAAGGAGTATTTATTGCAGTATGTTTGAACCGTAAATAGAAAGATATGAATTGTTTGCAGAAGAAGAATAGATTCATTTCTAGATTGTTATGTGTAAGCTCAACAATGCACAAGTCTTTCTTGTAATTTACTGTTTGATTTTGTGGTCAATATTTGCGTGCAAACCGGTTTGCAGGCCCCCCCTGCACCCAGTCAACGTGTAGCCAACTTATTGGCTCTTTTCCTTTTTCATTTTCTTAATTAAATGAAGGCTTAAGTACTTAACTGATATACAAAAATGACTTAATTTGTCGAAAAGGATAAAAGTAACGGTCGACCAAATCAACTAAATAAAACATATTTACATCAAAATTTAGGACAATATTTACATGCAGACCAGGTCATAAGGCCTTCCTGCAGACCACTTTCTTTTCTTCATTCTCTTCTTATTTGATTTTTTGCATCGAATTGTTTTTGTCACAATTACAGCTGCATGCTGATCCAAACAAATCCAAATTTTCTTTTTCAAATACCTAAAACGATACGTAGATTTATATCTTTGAAAAAATTAGTTGTTCTTTAATCGATCCGTAAAAGTAAATAATATTCAATTTTAGTAGGGAAATGTATCTCTACCTACATTAGATTTTTTTAAGCGTTTAGGTTAGTTAATGTTTTTTTGTCATAAATAGCTTTCAATGAGAAAGATCAAGATAGTAAGCAGATGCCATACAAGTGAGTTATTAAAGAGCTTTCCAGTTTTCATGCATCATTGAGTGGGCAGCCCTATTTAGTAGATTGTCGAGCAACGTGCACTGAAACTAAGGATCAAGTAGTCGAAGGGACAAGGACTTCTGATGATGACATCGAAAGCTCCACAATACTGGCGACCACCCCGACAACCTCCTTTTTGCACTGCCCCTCCCTGTTTGTTGTGATAGTACATCTGCCATCAAACTCGCCGAGAACCTGATTGCTCACAAACGGACGAAGCACATCAAATTGGATTGCCATGCCAGTAAAGACTGTATCATGTATGGTTTTATCACTGTTGTTCACATCTCGACAACAGACCAGCTCGCGGATCTCTTGATGAAGCCTCTCGGTGTTGCTCCGTTCCAAACTCTAGTTTCCAAGCTCGGTCTGCTCAACATTCACAATCTAGCTTGAGGGGGCGCACGAGCGAGGGGGTTGGGATGTATCTGCAATTCGTCTAATTTCTATACTTTTGTGGTAGTCAGGGGTAGTATTATAAATATCAGGCTCTATTTATCTGAATAACAACTTTTACAATTCAATTTAATACCGTCACACTGAATATCCACCTTCTAAATATTTGTATGAAATACCAATACAAGTCTCACAAATAGTTGGGGCTCCAAATCATAGAGATTAAAGAGGTCTGGGTGTAGGCGTTCAATCTCCTACAAAAACATGTTAAAGGGGAAATGTCCATACAAGAAAATTCAAGAAGGCACAACGCTGATAGATTCACTCAACAAAACAAAATTCATTAAATATTTTATGTGCTAAATTCCCTCAAAATTCCATTAAATATTTCATAAATATCCATTTTTAAAAATGTGACCGAATTCAAACCCCGAAGTTCCAGATTATCAATCAAACAACTCTAACCCTACACACTAAACTATTCCGCATCAACTTAACTAGTTGATATTTTGTGAATCCGTTACATTGCATGTTGCGTGCACTATTGAACAGGCCAAGGCTCTTTCTACATCCGTGGTCACCTAGAAGACATCACTTGTAGCAAAATTGGGTTATTGTACGTAATTAAGGTGGTGATCATAGGGTAGCTGTGTTTTCAAATACACACGACACTTCCATTTCGGTGTACTATATAATTGGCTCTCAGTAGCGATGACAGGTATAAGAGTGTAGACCTAGGAACACAACTAACAAACCTATAATAGTACGTACGTGCCGGCAGGAATCACAAAATCTTAATAGAGTGGTTAATGATCTTCCCATAATTAATTCTAAGACAAGTACCCACGTGGCTTTTAAACATCAATGTCGTCTATCGTGGATTCACTTGCTGGTATGTACGTAGTGCCGTAGCTTCCTTACTTTGTTAAACTAAACTCTAATTAAAGAAACATATGCATGTTACATGTATGTTGATGTTGTTATTAAAATCTCACCACCCTTCAATACCACTTTTATACTTCTCTTCATTCTAGAAGACGGCGACATTACACGTATCGTACGTGTTCTTTGTTGGGTTGGAGAACTGAATCATCTGTGTTGAACAGGAACCCTTGCTCCCGGGTTCGCAAGCCATCAAAGCATCGCCTTATTTCTTCTCGAGGCGGTTTGAGGAGATGCTCGTGAACTCTAATAATCCAATGGAAGACTTGTAAACGGAGCTAATCGCATGAAGCTATTACATCCTGAAAAACCACCTCGTTATTATTTACGTTAAAAATCCGATTTACCTACAAATGTCTAATAATTTGGAAAAGAAAACAATATAACCGATTATAAGCCTGAAAAAAAACAATAAAAAAATATAAGCCTGAAAAAAAACCGTCGGCGACGAATAAATTGGAGGTTGCAAATCCTTCTCACAATATGAACAATCGAAGGAATATCAACAAGCACCAGTCCGATACAAGTGCAGAGGTTAGTTTACATTCCTTATTATCGATTCCTTCTTATTTCTATATGTTCTTTCTAGAAATCTGCCTTAATACGATTTTGTCAACAATGAGGCTCTTTCTGATTATTGTTCTTAGTTGTGTACATGTTTTTTTTTCTTTGTATCTATTTATCATACCGTTGCAGGTTGTTCCTGTTTTGAATTTGTTACATTACTAACTTTTAATTTATTCACAATTGATTTTGAGTTTTTTTAACTAAAAGATTTTGGTGATTGTCATTATTATAGATGGACCCTAATGTTCTAGTAATCTTAAACTGATACTTGTTATTAGTAATGAATCAGTAGGATTCTATGAGGAACGATGTGTGCTTAAAGTTTAATTGTGGAACAAATAATGACTTGATGCGTACAGATTGGTTCGGAACACGGCGATTTTGATTGGAATTTGGTGGTTGGAGATTTAAAAATCGGACCTTGTAGATTAGTATTTGTGCAACCTTGTATGCAGTAACGATTAAATTGTTTAAAAATGCTAGAGGTTCTAAGACTATGGTACGTGGGAGATTATATGACTTAGGTGTGGTGTAACAGAACTTACAGTAGGAACCGCATAAATGCTATATGTCTTCAGCCGATATCTTGGGAGATTAACACCGTAATTTGAGAAGGTTTTAAAAAAAAGCGAAGAAATGGAGTGTTCGACAGACGACTCGTTCATAGTAAATTTGAGAATGTTTTGTCATCATATTTTTATTTCGCATTGGTACAGTTAGTACTTCAGCTTGAAGACATGTACAAAACGAGGGAGTTTTAGGTGGTTGTTTGGGTATTTCAATTTAAATGCTCTTTTAAACAACGGTGGGTTACTTCTCATTGGAAAAATAAAATAAATACATCAATAAAAGTATTAAGTACAACTTGTACCAACCAAAATGTGTAGGAACAAAATTAACATGTACACAATTAAAATCCGCCACTAAAAAAAATTAAAATCTAAAACTGAAAAGAATTAATTAATTAATAAAAAATGAAAACATATATTAAATGAATAAAGAATGGATTTAACCAAAAATCATCAACGATACGCAATTACACAAATTTAACGAAATATCCGTATTTGGATACTAGATCCTTATTTTTAGATTTTTTAATATTTTATATTTGATTTCTCATTTGTATAGTTCAAAACACTAATTAAAAATTAATGTAAACTAATAAATATTAATCAAAACAATTTAATGGCCCAACCCAGCCCATAACAGCAAAATTCGGCTCGAATTCCAGTAATCTGAAATTTGCATAGGCAGTCAACTGTCAGAGCACGCTCATCAGTGATGAAGATGTTCGATGGAACTTCACTATATTTGCCAACTGATCCAATCAACTGGGGATGGAAAAACCCAGTCCACCGGCCAGGGTTCTATTCTTCATCAGCATCCATCTTTTATATATTTCTGAATTTTGCCCATTCTACTTTAAAATTTCAATTAGTGTATTTTTAAATTTGTCAAATATTAAATCATTATTTAAAACTCACTCATTAAATAAAATAAGTTTAACTTGAGTTTAAATTCTTTAATAGATGATAACTTATTCAATTTAAATTTATAATCAATTTATTAATTAGTAATAATCATAAATTTAATTCAAATTTAGAAAAAATAAAATTATCAGTGAAAAATTTAATTTCGGTTCAACTAAAAAGTATAATGAATGTCTTTCTCATATATTTTAGTTTAGTATTAGGTAAAAATAATGAATCCGGCAATTAATTACTCGATATACAAATATTTAATTTAAATTTAGCTTTGTGCATGTTTCAATCATGAATTATAATTACGCATTTTATTTTTTATTATTAATAAAAATAGTTACTATAACTAACCATTTTTATCAATTGACTTTTAGACTTAAGATCCACTCAGAATCTCCTATCATCATAATTTCGCCATTGCTGTCACATGTTTTTTTCAACCACGAGATCTCCTTAGGCAAAAAGTATTCAGATTTGCTCCAGGTTATAGCATGGAACTAACATATACCCAGAGCAAACAGTAAGTTTCCAGCAGCATGACAGAATGAAGAACAAAGTAGGCTGCCAAAAATATCTGATAATATCTACAATGGCAATGAATCAAGAGAAGCAGGAGGTCCAGAAATGGAATCACTCATGGCATCATCAACATCTCTATCTGGGCTATCCACCATCTCTATTATTACATTCTCACTTCCCATTATGAACATCCTCCCAGTACCCACTTGATTAAAACTCGCATCACTAAAACGGCTGCTCCCCTGACTTGTGCTGGCAAAGCTCCTTTCTCTCATCTCCAAGCTCCTCGACTCATCACTGAAGTTAGCACTCATCGTCCTCGACGACGAAGATGAAAAATCCGAATTAATTTTGCCTCTGCAGATTGGACAAACGGGTATCTTAAGGAGCCACCCATCCACACACTCAGCATGAAAAGAGTGCTTACAAGCCGGCAGCACCCTGCATTTCTCCCCTGTCTTGAAGCTTTCCAGGCACACCGCGCAATCTGCCTCCTCGAATTCACCAGTAATTACTATCCCTTCCCTGACGATGATGCTGTCGTTGTCCTTGGATGACTGATATTCATAGCAAGGGAGCTTGTCCAAGTCTGCTTGAGACAACCTCCTCATCACCCTCCGGCTACTGCTCCTTTCGGTTCGAAGATTGGTATCCTCGTCTTCGATTCCTCTCCCGGCCGATCGAGCAGTGACGCAAACGTGGATGATCACTACCCCTACCACAATCATGAATAGTAAGAGCATTGAGACTAGTATACCCATGATTGCAACATCTGAAGCTACCATTGATATGTTATGGTTATTGCTTTTCTTTGATGGAAATGTCTATATACACAGAGAAACTGTTTTTAATGGTTACATGTTTGGCATCAAAGAAGAGGCCGATCAAAGGGTTTTGTTTGTTGTAGACAGTAGACACCGTCAGGATCCATTTCCGATGAGATTTATTATTATGCTCTTGTTTTATAATTCTAAATGGATAATTTCTCACGTTATGTATATATTGATAATGCAAGCAATCATGTTAATGAAGATTGAGTTGTTTGTAGGTGAAACGACAAAACAGGAAATTCATTATTATAGGTTGTGTTTTAGAGTTGCAGGCATCCTAAACTTCTGTTGTTTCTTTTGTCCTGGGTGTTGGTTTCCTTCCAGAACCAAATTCACAGTTGTTGGTTCCCTTGGATTGTTCATGATAATCGTTAGTGTTTCAAAATTTTCTTTTATATTGCTCGTTATGTAGTTCATCAATGAAAGCTTTTAGACTAAAATAAATGAGAAATGAGAATGACCGCTGAATTGGAAGAGCAGTGATAGACGAATATGTCCCTTTTCAGTTTTCATGCAAGTAAATGTGATAGGATAATCAATCGTTAGCTCCTGTTGTTCGGTCAAAGAAAATTTCGTTTTAATTTATTGGCAAGAACAATCAGAGATTTATTAATACGAAATTGCTTACTTATTTTTTCAATTGAACTAAGCTGAAGTACACAATTGATTCAACTACTTCTTCCTAATTGTGTGAAGCTACATCTCATGTTTATCGCCAATCAACTCATGCTTCCACTCAAGGTGGGGGTAGCTACATGCTACTGCATATTTCAAGGAACTACAACAAAAGTTATGTGAACTATGAAATATAGATGACCACAAGTCTTGAACGAGTCAACGATCGAGGAATTGTGAGTTGGGCTGGTGTGGATGAGCGGAGCTACGAGGTCCATTTGGTTGCCCATCAAACCATCACCCCGACCCCCAACCCCTAATCTTCACCTAACTCCTAACCCTTTAGTTGTTTTAGGATGATTTACGATCTTATCTTTTGTTGACGAGTTGATATGAATTAAAAGAAAATGTGATTTCAACTTGGAGTGGTGGAAGCTTGATGATTTGCTGATACGCCAATGTGTGAACTGATGATGATACCAACAAATGATAATAGAGGGTTTTTTTATCTACTAATTTCGTTGGATTCACATAGACATTCGGTTGGGAACGTTAAATTGTAATTATATATCTCTTTATGTTCATAGTCAAATATGATTTATGAGTTTGTATTATTATGTCCAATCTAACCGAATTTAAACTCGGTATCTTCTGATTGCTAACGCATAACTCTACTCTTAGAGTAATTTTACTGATTATTATAATTTCGATGGATTTCTCTCCTATATATATATATATATATAGATATAGAGAGAGAGAGAGAGAGAGAGAGGACGAGCATTTGTTTGGGAACTAAAAATTGTATTTATGTATCTCTTTGGGACTTTTTTAGACAAGATTTAATCTAAAATAACCGATGTATACACTCGTAAGAACAAATAACAAAAAAAGACAATAACCCGTCTCACACAACGCCGTATAGTGCAAATTGCACGATGTAATAAATGGTTTCAAAATATAACTATTAGGATCCAGTCATTACATGCCATTAGTATATAGCCGTTGAATCAAAATCTGCTTAGTGTCACACAACCTGGATATAGACATCGAGCTCCTGAAATCTTCTACAACGACATTAGACTATTTATTTATGCATTTTTTTTATAATTTCCATATTACCACTACTATACTTAGCATAATTAGTATACACTTTAATTAGTTGATAGGACACCAATATTACACATTAGTACTTAATTACCGAATACTTATTATTACATAGGAACCTAACATAGCTCTACAATGTCGACACATGAAGAACATTGTAGCACCCTGTTTTCAAGATTAATTAAACTAATTTGTATTAAAATGAGTGGTCAAAACTTATCACAAACGTAACACAATTTGAGCTTAGAGATTCAAAATCGAACTTCTGATAAGTTGAGGGTTTTTTCATTTGACACGTGTTAGAGTAATCGTCCTCTTGGATGTTGGGTGGTAGTGGAGATTGAAAGGAAGTTGGCAAGAGTATGATGCTATCTTAATTTTTTTAAATCGTCGAAATAAAATTAATACTCAGTCTTGTTAATTTCTTCTTTAATTTTTTATAGAAATATCATAAAATTCAGACTTCGATTAAAGAAGTTGTGTTAGGTTTTAAAAAAGGTAAGAACAAAACATATTTTTAAATGCCCAAATTATTCTCGTAAATTTGGTTTTCTGATTAAAAAAATTGAAAATATAAATAATCCGACGGTTCAAATTGAATTGAGCATGGTGATGATAGATGAAAGACATCTATCTAGCTTTGGCTAACAATATTTAGTAAATAACTAAATACATTTAAAAATAGATGTTAGTTAAACGAGCCCTTAATTTAAATTTACAAATGACTAACATGGCACTAACTTGGATTAAAGAGTCCACGAGATGACATGAGAACCAGGCTAAACCCTAAAACAGAAAACAGAGTCAGAGCCTGAGAGCCGTACACCGACAGGCGATCCTATCTAACTCCTAGAAGTGGCCGCAAGTATTAGAATCAGTTTCACCTGAACTCAGTCCACTAGATTGCGCACAACCGGACCCGGCCCGAAACATATTTTCCTCAATTAAACCCAAACTCCGAATCCGAACACCAAAGCCACCCTCCTCCCCCAACCTCCTTCCTTCTCTCGATCTATATCCATCATTCTCTCTCCGAGTCCGCCTTCGATCGATCGTCCACCCCAACCTAATAATGTTGCATCAACTCGGCTGATGGGACTCTACGATTCAACCGACGTGGCCGGCGACGCTGTAGCAGCCGTCGCCGCCTCCACTCCCCGCTCTCCGCTTCCGATTGATCTCAATGAGATCCCTTCTTCATCTTCTTCTCCCTCGCTCCCGCACCTCCCCGAACCGGACCAAGCCGACCCCTCCGACGATTATCTAGCTCCCATCGACATCGTTCGCTCTTTCCATGACCATCCCGACCCGCCTCCTGGTGTTGCTGCTGGCTTGCCCAGGGATGGAGCCTGCGAGGCTTGTGGCGGCTCCGAGTTGCAGGGTCGCGCCGTCGTCTGCGATGGTTGCGAGCGGGGCTTCCACTTGGCGTGCGTTGAAAAGCGCGGGGGCAGGGGATGTGATGCTGCCGCTGGTTCGTCAGAATGGCTCTGCGCCGAGTGCGTCGGCGGTGGTTTGAAGAGTAAGCGGTGGCCCTTGGGTTTTAAGAGCAGTAAGAGGATGATTTTGGACATTAATGCCTCGCCTCCCAGTGATGTGGACGGGGATGTGGAGGGCGATGAAGAAGCTCATTTGAGGTAAATGATCCAGCCTTTTGTAAACTCCGTGTGTGTTGCGGGAAGCTTTGTGTTTCCTTGGTGGAGAACGTGCATGAGACAGTTAGTTTAGACAATGTGTTAGTTTGAATTAAAGTGTGAAATGCTGTTTTAGTATGAACCCCCGCCGCTAGCTGGTGTGGCTATATAAAATTCTAGTTCATTTTACAGAATATCCATTCTTTTCCGACTCACTCATCACTCCCACCATGATTTTTATTACTTTTGTTGCAGTACAAGTTTTACTCAGTCTTCTTCTTTAGCTGCTTGTGCAATGACTTTCAGCTATCTTATGCATTCAGAAATTCAAGCCTGTCCGCCCTCCCAATTTACATTTCTCAAACTGCTGATTCGTTCCAGTCTTCTACTGTTTCGAGTTCATTTTTACTAACTAATTCAACTTGCAATTATCACATAAATTGTTACTGACGACATTCCCTGTGTTAGGAAGGGCACTCTTGGTGATAATTCTTCTGATGGAAATGCCTTTGGTGCCCCAGTGACATATTCAAATATTTTGTATGCGGGGAGCGGATTCGGTTCGAGGAAAGGTTCAGGAATGGTGATGCATGCACTCAGAATGGGTTTCAGGGACCTATCACATCATGATACGGATAGAAGCCTAGAAGAAGTAAACTGGGGATTTCCTTTAGGGAAGTGTAGGAGTGGTGATGATACAACAATCAGATTGCCATCTAGGAAACCAGATGAGCTTTTTCTGCAGGGTCTTAGAGAATTTGTTGCTGAAAGGCGTGGTGTGCTGGAAGAAGGTTGGCGTGTAGAATTGAGACATTCTACTAGTAGTTACGAACTCTATGTGGTTTATTGCTCTCCAGATGGGAAGACTTTCGGTTCAATGTCTGAGGTTGCTTGTCATCTCGGATTGTTGTCTGTTAATAATGCAATGGATAATGATAGTAGTATTAGCCCTTGCTCAAAGTTTCCTGAAAGGCCACATGCATATAAGAGGAGAAAGTCAAAGAAAAATAGGGAAGATGTGCAAAATGGCTATAATAAGCATTTGTTGTCAAATAATGAAATTGCAGTGATACAAGGCAGAAAGTTGGGACAAGTCACAGAACATAAGACGTGTGAAATTGGTGCCGCCAATGCTGAGCCATCTAGTGTAAGTGAATTATTTCTTGCAGTTAGTGATCTTGATTGGATAACTTTTCTTTTGCATGGATTAACTCAATAATACCGTTTATGCTGTTCCCTATACAGATCAATGCTTCATCACCTATCTGTCTCACTTATTTTACATGTTGCAGGATGGATTTCCAGTTCAGTTTGGAGATTTCTTTGTTATGTCGTTGGGAAAAATTGATACAAGACCATCCTATCATGATGTTGGGCACATTTGGCCAATAGGTTATAGGTCATGTTGGCATGATAAGGTTACTGGATCGATATTTGTATATGAAGTGGAAGATGGCAGTGATTCAGGGCCTGTCTTTAGGATCAAGCGGTTTTCATGCTCTGTGTTCCCCGTTCCTGATTCATCAACTGTTTTGGTCAGGAAAAACATTGACCAGCTTGCCATACAGAACAGTGAAGAGAGTTGTGGTAAGCTGTGCGACGGAGATAATGAAAATGGCGAGATTGTTGAAATGTTTCTTATGGAGCATTCCCCTCCAATAGAAAATGATGTTTTGAATTGTCTCAACTGTTTGTCCAGTGAATGTTTTGCTGAGACTTCAAAGTGCTTGCAGAATAGTTCGGCCTGTGGCACCTCCTTGGTTCTTTCATCAGATAAGTATGCTGGAGAATATGTTGGTGAGATATCAGTGGAAGGGAAGTCATCATTGTCTGCTTGGAGAACATTAATTCAGAAATTAATCGATGCTTATTCTGAAATATACAAACGTGAAGGTAAGCTTAGACTGTCCTGTAATCATGCTGATGTTGCTGTGGGAGAACCAACATGGGTCCCTCAGGATGGGAACATAGAAACTGGTTTTGCTGCATTGACCAAGTTCTGCAGTTCCCCAATCTATATTGGCATTCCGTTGGAATACCAGGGAGAAGTCAGCTTATTGGCTGCTTCACTGCTAAAGTGGCTTGACCAGGATAGGTCTGGACTGGATGCGGATTTTGTTCAAGAGATGCTAGAAGAGCTTCCTGGAGTTGAAGTCTGTTCAAAATACGACTCTTTAATACATAGAAGCAAGCATACTGCAGTATTAACTATAGGAAATGGACTATTAACAGCTAAAAGGAAACATGCTGATTTATTAGACGACTTATCTCACAGCTCTAAGAAGCAAAGGCTGACTAAAGACAGCGTAATGGATTATCCTCCAGGAAGGCTGTTGTGCCCCAAGCTTCCTTCTTCTGTACTTGTTGGTGATCTTTATCAGGTATGGAGTTTTTGGATGTGGTGTAATCATCTAGATGGTTATATATTGAATGTGCTTTCTGACAGAAAATTCTGTAGTTCAACTAAGCTTGATAATTTGTGTTTGTCTCTTTCTCTAGATATGGGAGTCAATGTGGCGTTTCCACAAGATTTTGGGCTTGAAAGAGCCTCTGAAACTGGAGGAACTTGAAGAGGAAATTATCAGCCCATGGTCTGGTGGATTGGCTGGTGGTAATAACTTTAAGAAGGTTCAGGGAAGTCGAGTCCCAGATCTTCTAGGTCTTGATACCCCAAATGGGCAAATCCAATCTTCAAGTGATGATCATATGTTAGTAAATGAAGATGATCCACATGCTTTTATACAAGTAGAGACAAAAATTGCACCTGATGCAGCCGACAGTGAACTTACCGCCATAAACTCCTGTCGACGCATTGGTGCTGCGTTAACTGCTGGTCACAGTGCTCTTTTAGATGTTTTAATAAGTGAGCTGCAATCCAGAGTTGCTGTAATTGTAGATCCGACTTTTGATTCTGGGGACATCAAATCAAAAAAGGGTAGACGCAAAGATTCTGATAGTGCAATTTCTGGGAGAAGAAGTAAAATAACTATGCTTCCTATCAATGAACTGACATGGCCAGAATTATCACGGAGATTTGTCTTGGCAGTCTTGTGCATGGATGGTAACCTTGAATCTGCTGAGATTACAGCTCGTGAAAGTGGTAATAAACTGTTTCGCTGCTTGCTAGGGGATGGTGGGGTGCTTTGTGGTGCACTTACTGGGGTTGCAGGAATGGAAGCAGATGCACTGGTGAGATTATTTTTTTCTTACCCTTTGTTTACTGTACTATTATTTAAAATCAATTCCATGTGCACAACTTATTTGTTCTCTGCACAGCTTTTATGAACCAATGTTTGTAACACACGTCTTTGCTCATGGAATTATGTTTTGGTAGATGACGCTTGCCCCAGTATTTGAACCCATGATTTGCTGGACGTTTTCATCTCATGTTACTGTCTAGGCTATTTTAGGTTTCTGGTTTATATGGAAGTTATCGGCGCAATATAGTTATATCGCTAGATTGTAACTTGTAAGGATCATAGGAACTGAAACTATTGCTTGATTTTGATCTGCAGTTACTTGCAGAAGCTATGAAGAAACTTTACGGAACTTCAAGTTGTGAAATGGATGTTATTACCATTGAAGACGAAGTTACAGATGCAAGTGGGGCCAGTGAAAAGAATGAACCACATGATTTGACCATGCCTGAGTGGGCGCAGGTGCTGGAGCCTGTTCGGAAACTGCCCACTAATGTTGGTACCAGAATCAGGAAATGTGTGAACGATGCTATTGAAAAATGCCCACCAGAATGGGCTACGGAAAGACTGAAATATTCAATCAGTAAAGAAATCTACAAGGGAAATGCGTCAGGGCCAACAAAGGTAAAACCTACTATTTATACTTTCTGGCAGATCTAATTATGTATGTGAACGAAGTCTTTTAATATTGGTTACTTGAGTTAGATTGAGAAGTTAGCCACAGTGATTGCTCACTTTGTACTGTAGCACCATCTTGTGTTACTGGGTCAGCCATTTAAATATGGGGCGGGTCTCTTCACTCCAACATACCTTGTCAGTAAAAATGCACTGTACATATACCATGTACTGAGTTTTACTTAACATTGATAAATGCGCTGCTCTTACTCCACTCGTTCTTCAAATGCAGAAAGCAGTACTAGCAGTGCTCGCCGAAGTACAGAATGAGATGTTGCTACAGAATTCTGAAAAGAAAAATAAGAGGAAAGTTACTGTACAGATATCTGACATTGTAATGAAGCAATGTCGGATAATCTTACGTCGGGCTGCTTCTGCTGATGATGGGAAAGTGTTTTGCACCTTGCTTGGTGGAAATCTACTAAATTCAAGTGATAATGATGATGAGGGGCTCCTTGGATCTCCAGCGATGGTTTCCCGTCCTCTTGATTTCCGAACTATAGATTTGAGATTAGCTCTGGGAGTTTATGGGACTTGCCATGCCTCTTTTCTTGAAGATGTGCGAGAGGTGTGTTATCTTGCAAATACTAATTTTAGCTGAAAATATTCATTGGTCACTCCTTTTATGGGCTTGTCTATTGGAAAGGATGTGATGTATGGGTTGTGATATTGTTTAGGGATAGAATTTTTCCCGTTTATTTATTATTGAGCTCTTAGGCTGGAAAGTAGCCAGTAGGAGAACGAGCCTACCATATATAGGACACGGAACTACAAAAACAGGAAAGCTAAATAGGCTATGAAAATAATCCTAGTTAATAGCTAACATGACTATATGGGGATACAGTTGTATCCACCATATCCCTACAGGTTGTTGTTTGGATGTCCTGACAACCGCAGTCTCTGTTTCTTGATAATGTGGTGATTGTCATTTTGCTCTAACCTGTTTTCTTTTAAGTTCTGCTAGACAGATTTTTTTTATCTATCTCTCGCAATATTCTAGCTGTTGTGCTAAGGAAAAGGCTTGAATACCAAAATCAAGAACTGTAAAAACTGTCTTGTACATATTTTGCCTGGTCGTGGATGAAACCATCAGCCACTTAAGTTCAAACAATGAAACCAGGATTCATCTATCATGTGATAGTTATGGTATTAATACTTGGGTGAATATATGCCACATTCTTCATAGGGGTGGTAATCTAGTGACTTGCTGTAAGAAAATTGCCTCGATGGTTCATTTAAGCTTAAAAGTGATATACTACTGTGTCTTCTGGAGCTCAAAGTTTATAGAATATGTTTCACTGTTGTTCCATGTTCTTATTAACTCTAGAGCATGTTTCATCATTGTTTCATGCTACTAACTCCAATGATTTTTGCGAAATGTTTGAGGATTCTGTGAAAGGATTGATAACATACTATCTTTCTGTTGCAGTTGTGGGACAATGTGCGGACTGTCTTTCATGACCAGTCTGATCTGTGTCAATTGGCCGAGACGCTTTCCCAAAATTTCGAATCTATGTATGAGAAAGAGGTAGGATCACCTCCGCTTTGATCCTCTGTAGCCTTATTGATATACATTGGACTTTCCCTTCTTTCTAAGTAATTGGCTTAATAAATTGTCCAGACTCTACCAAAATTTTTAAATTGTTCTGACATTCTTAATGATGCTAACTCTGATTAAATAACAGTTCTCGTACCTTTTATTCATTCTCTTGGTCAGCATCTTTGCTTGCAATGCTAATGGGTGACATCCTGATTTACGATCTCATGGTCTCTTGCTTTTAGACACCTTGAACATTAAATTAGTGTACATGATTGCAAAGGTCGCTGGATTGTCATATCATTGATACTTTGAGTACTAATAGGAGTTTATTCTGTATAAAGGATAGGAATACATATCTATATTTGAATGATTAGCAAAAAATATGAAAAATTAAATGCACAGTGGTCGTTATGCTAATCTTTCTGACAGCATTGCTTAACTGAAAATTGATGCCAGGTCCTTGACCTCGTTAAGAAGTTGGAGGGATATGCTAAAATGGACCAGATAATAGGAGAAACTAGAAAGGACTTGGATGACATCCTTGCCTCAATTGAAGCGATTCCAAAAGCTCCCTGGGATGAAGGGGTTTGCAAACTCTGTGGTGTGGATAAAGATGACGAAAGTGTCCTATTATGTGATACTTGTGATGCAGAATATCATACTTATTGCTTGAATCCACCACTTGCAAGGATTCCTGAGGGAAACTGGTATTGTCCATCCTGTGTCAGTGGTGTTTGTGTCATTCAACAGCCGTCACAGGACAGTCAAGTTTCTGGCAGAAGTCGACGCAAGAAATGCCAGGGTGAGGTGACCAATCTCCACTTGGACAAACTTGGACACTTATCTGTCGTTTTAGGACGAAAAGACTACTGGGAGTTCACTGTCGATGAGGTTTGTCTATCAACTTATTGTGCTTTACTTACTGGGTTCTATTTAGTCATTTCAACTCCATGACATCGCTGCTAATTTACAATTGAGGAGATTTTAGTTCTTAATTTGACTGCTCATATCCATATTGGTGTAGTCAAGGGATTGCATGTTGCTCAATGAGATCATAAGATAGAGGATCCTAAACTACATGAGAAGCTTTAGCTTGTGACGTTTATTTTTTTCCCGGTTTCATATCATAAAGTTCATGGCGGATCTTAATTTGTCTCCTTCAGTTTTTAAGTCTTTTTTTTCTCTGGGTACAGAGAGTCTTCTTGCTCAAGTTCTTGTGTGATGAATTGCTTGGATCAGCTCTTATTCGTCAACATCTCGATCAGTGTATTGAAACTAATGCTGAGCTGCAACAGAAATTGAGAGCTTTTGTGATTGAATGGAAAAATATGAAGTCTAAGGAAGAGTTCATGGCTCTTAGAGCTGCAAGAACCAGTTCATTTGTTGAAAAAGTTGTGAAGGATGGGGCTACATCTGTAGTTGTCAATCATGATAGCCATGTGGCACTGCCAACTAGTTTAAGCAATGAGCCTACACATTGTAGTCAGACATTGACAGTAATGTGTGGCCGAGAAGGCACTGGGGTCAATAGCTGTAGCGACCACCACGTGAAGGACTCTGAAGGCAATCAGTATGGTAAAGACCAAACTGTGGATCTGTCAAATAAAACCAGCCAAGTTAAACCTCTTCTTACTTCAAGTAATGGTAAGAACAGTACTTGTCAAGAGAATAGTAATTCATCTCAACTTAGCCAGTTAAGTCCTGAAGCTCAGTTGGTACAGGAGGGTGATGATATGCCTGAAAGTGAATCCAGAAATTCACAAGGACTCTTGCCTACTGCTAATATGGATGAGTCACAACAGTTCGATATTGAGCTCTGTACTCTCAAGAATGACATTCTTAAGTTGAAGAACTCTATACTGAGCATAGAGTTGGAGCTGTTTAGGCTGTCTATCAGAAGGGATTATTTGGGTAGTGATTCTAGTGGTCGAATTTACTGGGCTTCAGCTTTTCCCGGAAAGCATTCTGGCGTGATTGTGGATGGAACTTGTTCCCTGGAGAAAAGAGAAACGTCAGTATATGGAAAAAACCCATTGCGTTATACTTTAGATAGGAACAAGTTGGGGACTGCCAAAGATCGCTTTCCTTTTGCAGGTCTGACGGATTCTGCAGGTATAGATTCATACTGGATTATGTATGAAACTGATGCAGAAATTGAGGAACTCATTGGTTGCTTGAAGAACAATGACACTAAAGAAAAAGAATTGAAAGATTCTTTAATGCAACTGCTAAAGCTGAGATCTCTTGAGAATCGGAAATCTTGTAATCCAGTTGGGGCTGAGCACCAAACAGCCCCATCATTGGATGCAGACAACGAGAAAGTTTCATGTAGTGATGTTGTTACAAAAGCTTCTGTATACTTGGAGAAGAAATATGGTAAGCTTGTTGCGTTAGAGTTCTGTGACCTGTCAAACAAAACGTGGGAAAAGTTACGAATGACTGATGAAGATAAGACGTACAGGTGTCGGTGTTTAGAGCCAATTTGGCGTTCTAGACTCCATTGTTTCTATTGCCACAGAAGTTTCAGTGATGTTGCTGGATTCAAGGCCCATGATGATGGCAAGTGCAATCAAACTCAGTTATATAAGCCATCTGACGAGAGTAACTATTCTATAAGGATGGGGAACAATATGATATCTGAGGCTAATAAGAAAGATTGTTCAAGCCAAAAGGAGGTTGTTGAAACCTATCAAAGCAGGTCTGATGTCAGACCTAGGCTGGTTAAATTTCAAACTGAGGTGACAGCAAGCCCCTATAATTTTGAAGATATTAGCACTCGATTCGTTACAAAAGATTCTGTCATGGAGTTGGTGCAGGAAATAGGTCTGATTGGTTCGAAGGGGGTCCCATCATTTCTTGCATCTCCTTCTCCGTATGTCAGTGATTCCACTGTGATGTTGATTTCTGCAGAAAATGGAGGTGGTCTTGTCAATGAGTTGAATTTTGATGCGAGCCTGGCTGATCAACCAGTGTCTAACAAAGTTTCAGGAAAATCAGCTGCTGGCGAAATAAATGAGCTTGCAAGGACGAAGAAGTCTTCTTTGGGATGCCTGGAAAGACGAGATGTCAAGCCCTACTATGATAAACGGAGTCCCGAAATTAGACGTAGGAACTTATGTGTAGCTCCCTCTTCTGCAATACGACCATTGATAGGCAAGGCTGCTCCTATTCTAAGGAAATTAAAGATCAATTTGCTTGACATGGAGGCGGTTCTGCCTGAAGACGCCCTAAGGGCTTCAAAATCGGGGATGGAAAGAAGGTGGGCCTGGCGTTCCTTTGTGAAATCGGCCAAGACAATTTACGAGGTTTGTTTCTTCACATTGTTTTCATTTGGGTGCTGGTACATTCATTAATTATGCAGTTGAAGACTTCCCATAAAATAAATGATAATTGTGATTTTTGCTTCTGTCGTATATAGCTGTTAAAGTATTCGTAAACATATTGTCAAAATATGTTTGTACTTGAAATTCTTTTGCACTTTGTATCTCGTGGATTCATTTGCTAGTGTTAGTTACACTAACCTGTAATCCAGTTTGGATGATAAGCTGAAACGCTGACCATACCAGAACATTATTTATACGTAACACCGACTTGCTAATCATCTCTCTTTAGGTTCTCTTCTCTTGCCTTGATTCTTCTTGAAGTTAAGTTGGTTCTCTTTGGTCTTTGCTTGAATGCCTAATTGTCGGACAATCTGGTTCCGTTCATCTCATAAGTTCAAAGTTGAATTTTTTCTCTTGTATAGGATCACCATATACCATAGTAGGCCCAAACTGAACTGTATATAATATTCCTTGTTATTTCAGATGATCCAAGCGACAATTGTACTGGAGGACATGATTAAAAGAGATTACCTGAGGAACGAGTGGTGGTATTGGTCATCTCTTTCAGCTGCCGCCAAAACTTCTACAGTCTCTTCCCTGGCACTCCGGATATTCTCCCTTGACTCTGCCATTGTTTACGAGAAATTTTGTTGTGATTCGAATCCCTCAGATAAGCTGGAACCCAGCTGTATACCAGAAGAGAAAACAGTGCATCTGGATTCAGCTGAAAAAATAAAGGTAGGGAGGAGATCTAATAAGAAAAGGAAGGAACCAGAAGGTTGAGACATTGTTATGCCACAGTCTCTAAACGCTGAGGAACTCCAACCTATTTGGAGTCAACCTTGGACAATTCGGAGGCGCAGGGATTATTATCAGCAGAAGCCAAATATATATTTGTTTCTGCTGCAGCTGCTGCCGATGCTAATTCACATCTGTATATAAAAACAAGCGCTGACGCTAACTCAGTGATTACGGAGTTGAGAGACCTCTGTTTCATGCAGCAATTCAGAGCAGCACCCCTGTATAAATGAGAGCATAACCAGAAATGAGATGATTTTTGCTGCAGCAATAAGCTCGATAAGTGGGAGATGAGTTTGTAACAAAGAAGACCCGATCCATACTATGAAGAAATGATGTAAAGAAAAGGTAAAGAAGAAGAAAAGAAAAGGAAATAAAAGGAATATCACTAGTTGCAAGAAGTAGTATTGGGTTCTATGTATCTTTCACCTGGTATCTTTGTGATAGTGGAAGTTACAGATTCTTTTGATTTTCAACTGGGCTGTGTATATAGATAGGCTTCTAACATTTTGATTTTGATTAACTAGAAACTAATTTAGTTGCATTGCTTGCTATCAGAAGCTTTGGTCACTGAGGTCCAGAGTGATGATAAGCAACTGGAACTGGTCGTCTTCCAGAGTTCACACCTGGGAGGAATAACAACCGCACAATTCTAAAGAGTTGCAGAGGCAGCTTCTTGGTATGGCTAAAGACCAGGTACTCTTCCTCCCGTTCCCCGTAGTTTATGTACACAATCCAGGGAGACTCCCCTTCAATTTTTGGCGATGCAGAGCATCTCTTATTGCAAGGAATTTTTTAGGAAGATAGATAGAGGGCTGGCTAACCCTTGCTCCTGGCAATTTCTAGTTAAATATCTTTTTGCTTTGCCTGTTCTACCTACAATTTAGTTTATCCTTCTTTCCCCTTGGAAGTCAGGTGCAAAGCTTTGGACTTGGGTACGTGGAAGTCGTGTTGTGCTATATCAGTGTGTGTTAAATCATAATAATGAATCTGGTGCCAGTCTTATATTTACGTAGACATCAGGAAGACGTTATTCTAGCGGGTGATGGATCGATGGTCTGATTTAGACATGAAAAAATGAAATACAAGCTCTATTTAGTTGAGAGAAAAACCAAAGAGTTATTTAATATAAATATTGAAAAAAGTAATTGGAAGTAGGCACAAGTGCTTCAAGTGCAGGAGGTTGTGGTGGTTCAACTGGTACTAGTGTTTGGTGAGGTTACAAGTGCCTAGTGACGTGAGCCTCTCACATTTTACATTATTAAGGTGCTGTTTGTATTTTTCTTCTCCCATTACCAAACTCTGGATTATGTGCAATGTGCAACCATAGTTTAAACTAACCTTCTAATTTCAACATTCTATATTAGATTTCGATGACTTCACCTTATCATCTACCCTCTGTAGGACAGAGCCACCCTCTCACATCAGCCTATTTGGAAAGTCAATAAGCAAAAGCTTTAGGTTTCCGATTGATGCATAAGATACCACTTTTTTAAGTATTTGATACAGAGCATGAAAAGTAGAGTATGATAATATGACATTGATGAAATGTTACTACTCAACCAACAACTTAAAGACCCTTTTTTATTTATGAGCTATTTTGCCCTCCTTCTAAACATCCGACCTCGTCCACTTCCAAACTCGGAAATATTCAAATCCCCATAGGTACTGGTTGATACGTTGATGTATCATTAACTTTCACCGTGAAGAAGTCAGTCTAGGACCAAACCCACCATCCCAGAGCCTCTCCTTCCTCCTGCTGATCCACGAATACGTTGGTGAAATATCCACCACCATCGTCGCTCCTCTCATCCTCTTCCGACAGCATGGCTTCCCCTGGAACTATGCCACCAGGGTAGTCGTTGGCCAAGAAATATGAATCGCCACTGTCCACAAGTTGGCGACTGTCCTCATCAACCACTGCACTTCCAGCACTTCCCGTGCTCACCCGGTCCTCGGCCTTGACGTTGACCACCTCATGCTCCAATAGGTTCGTCGTGGCTTCAATCTGAAGCGTGCATGGGTCCTCAGCCGGTGCTAGGGTAACCTCTTTGGCTTCTAGTTTCTCGGTCAAACTAACCACCTGCAGAGAGGTCCTCCATGTGAAGTCAGCATTCGGCAGTGACAAGAGGCAAATACTTAAAGCATTTATGGTTAGCATGTATAAGGGGAAATGTTCAAAGGCATATTTGGAAAAAGTCATCAAAGTATATTCTACTACTAGCGTGTCTTTATCAAGGCTTTGCCTTCAGGGGGAAGAAAAATAATCAAAGAAAAAAGTCGCTCATTTTAAGCAAAAATAAGGAAAGCAGAAAGGTGGGTTGTGGTGGGGTTTGCAGAAGCGGATGCCACATTTGAAACCACGTGTTATGTTTTAACTGTTAAATGTGGAATCTGATTGGAAGACATACGAGTACCACTACTAGCACAAGTCTTAATCACCCTCCAAAAGACAAAGCTATTATGTGTCCATAAAGAATATGGACACCAAAACAAAACACAGTCCCCAAAAGCATTTCGTCACATCAAAGTAAGAGGGGGATCGATCAGCTCCAGCAACAACCCACATCTCAAATTTCTTCAACTTTTCTAATTGCCTAGTGGGGGACTTGATTTCCATCCATTACTTTTAATCAAAAGGAAAAGAGCATGCTGCTGCTTCTGCTGCTGTTCCTATTCCAATTGGGACAGGAAGACAGCATTCAAGTCCACTACAAGAACAAGTTGATTGGTTTACCTCGGATTTGAGACGGTCGTTCTCCTTAACAGCAGAGTCATAGTTGGAACGAAGCGAATCGTAAGAAGCCTTGAGAAGATCATAGTCCCTCTCCAGCTGTTTTGTCTTGCAACGAGCCCTCCTGTTCTGGAACCATACAGCCACCTGCCTAGGCTGCAATCCCAGCTTCTTGGCCAGCTCTGTCTTCCTCTCTGGCTCCAGCTTGTTCTCTGCCTCAAAACTCTTCTCCAACAGATTCACCTTCAATAATTCAACAGCATAATCCATCTTTATTATACCAAATGATCAACATGTAATCAAAAACAAATATCTACCTACTGTACCAGTTTAGGAAAGCTGAACCAGATCTTTAGGAAGACTGCCAGACAGAAAATGTAACTAATTAACCTTGTAAGTGCTCCCAAAATGTTATGTCTAAAGCAGGTAATTGCTTTGTATCCTGTGAGATTGAGATACTAACTAACGAAAGTCAAGTTGCGTGATAAGGGTAAAGTCAGACAAGTGAAGGTATTATAGGAATCCTTGTGTCTGTATCTGCCTAAGTAGTAAGAAAGAGGAATTAGATACTGATAAGGTTAGAATTTGGAGTGACAGGTCGAGGTCCGGATTATACGTATGTTGTCCCATATTCCAACTCTTTACATGGAATATATTGCCTTTGTCAAGATACAGGTTTAACCATCGATGAAGGAGCTAAGCAGTCACAACACGTTATTTCATTATATTATACCTGTTCTGCTGTAAGCCGGCGCTTCTTCTCCGGCAACTGCTCGTCGTAGTATTCGTCGTCGTAGAAATCAGACGACGTGCTGAAGAATGGTCTCTTCTTTGATGAGGCGTCCTCCATGCTCAGCAAGCTTCCTTGACCTTAATTCATCCAACAAAACACACCCTTCATATAATTTAGCAATACAAGAGTAATTTGGTACGGATTCAGATTCAAAATTTGAATTTCAATTCACATGTACGCCAAGCAAGCAGTCGGTAAAAATAAATTTGAATCCAAAGTCAACTCTGGAAGTCCACAGGTTAAACAGAAACAAAATTGCAATGAATGGAAAGAAAACTTGAGAGCTAATCAATCATCCATTCTTCTTAATTTGTGAGTTTACCTTGGAAAACGGAATTGTCGCTCCCCAGAAACAGGGTATTTCCATGGCAAGCAGAAGGATCGAAGAAAAGGTGGCCGGACTGTTGGAGATGATGATCCATCTCTCTGTCTCGCCGTCCAATTCGATCCTCTTTTTCTTTATTCCAATTTCTCTTCTTACACGAGCTAGTAATTGCTACTAACAAGTATAACAAACGATCGATTTTTCTTTAGTATTTGGATCTCCGTCACCGTTCCGACGAAGACACAGAAACAGGAAAGAGGAAACCTACCGGCGGCGTTTGGTAATATTGGACTTATGAAAGTAAAAAAAAGAAATTCAGTAAGAAGAGGGGCTATGTATATGTGATTGATTAAAATAGCATGAGCTTGTGGCGGAAGAAGCTGGTGCTCCATAGCAGCCTCGCCGGAGTCTCTAGCGGACAGATGCAAAACCCCATGGCTATACTACAATCAGGTGTAATTGAAAAAAAGTCAACGACGAGAAGGGGGAACGATTTTTGCCTTGTCACCGGAGAGTATGGAATTCCGGCCTAAGGGAACAATATTCTATCTCTGGTTTTTTTTTTCTTTTTTCGGGCAAGCGAGGGGGAGGGGGAATTGTGGCGTTAAATCGTGGACCAATTATATAGTGGTCGGACCGGAATGAAATGACTTAAATATTGCGAGGTGGTTGAGAAACGGTAGGGGTGTTTTGGGGATTTCAGCAGTGGAGGGAGAGTTGAGTTTTTGGCTTTTTTTGAGGGTTGACTCCGAGAGTTTAGAGCCGTTGGATTTGGCGGGGGCCTGCCGCCAGCCAGGGTGTTAAATTTTAATGGGATGGAGCTCCTTGCTTTCCGGTCGGGCCATTGTCGGATCAGAATCGGGTCAGTTTTCTTCTGTTGTTTATATTGAGTTTTGAATTGATTACAAGAATCACACGGTGGTTTCAAAATGACAGGAATTAGGGCATAATAAGTTACGATAATTATCTTTTTTATTTATGTATGTCGAGGTTTAATAATGGTTTGGATCGGTGATGGTTAGTGCATATTAATAATGGTTAGTGTATATTCATTGGTTATCTGTTTTAATAATGATTTTCGTAAAAAATTATCAAATTTGATAGTTCGGGTTTTGATATTAATATTATCATTGTATTTCATCGGGTTACAATTTTAACCATCGGTTTGTTGTTGCAAACGGGTTTTTTGAACCAATTAGTAAAAACTGCTTGAAAAAATTGGTGAGTTTGGAGTTTAAAAACCGATATTTTTACTTTTATGGAAGAATAGATAATTATTAACTAGCTAAATATTATCATTTATGAAATGACTTCGTTTCACATTAGCGGGTTGGTGACGACGGTGCTGTTCGGATAGCATGATATTCATCACTACACCAACACCATACATTTTGCGATGTGGTTTAATAATTTCAAAACCGCATTAACCAGTTCGGTTTTGGTCGGATTTGCAACTTTTGGATTTCATTGCCAAGTCTATGTGTCATCATATCCATCCTCTTAATAACTGACAAAATAAGCTAGGTAAAGAACGGTAATTTGGTCTATATAGTAAAAAAAATTAATTTTTTTTTGTCAGAGTAGACTCTCGGTCAATATAAAATAAAAGACAGGAAAATAAACATTACATATTTACATTAATATTGATTTCATGAGGTGTATTGAATTCAAATCCAAAACTTTAGTCACCAAATACACATCTTTACTATCGAAGAATCCAGTTGACCTGATAAGTTTCGAGTTGGAATGATTTTTCTTGGTTTGTACTTTGTATGATAATTAGATTTTGGTGTGATTTGTATGATTGCTAAACTAAATTGTGTATAAATTCCTAGTGGATTTGAGAAAACATACCACACTTTTGAAGTCCATTAATATGAAAACTATAGCTGGGCCTGCGTGATGCAATCGGCTCCATTATGTTATGTGGTGCGTTGAATTTTGTGAGTTTAATAAATAAATTAATAAGGATATTGTTATTTCTTAAAATTGAAAATGGATGGAGATATAGTCGTAGTACACATATACAAAGAATCTCCAATGGATTGATTACTAAGTAGAAACACACACTTGCTGTCAGATGGGAGACACAAAAACAATTAGGGCATTCTAAAGTCAACTCACATTCACATAAGAAAAGTGGAAAATGAGGCATCCGATTCTGGGTCAAGCAAACCATTGGGATTTGGAGTAATCTAGGACCTCAATTTCCATCCATATCATTTAATCTGTCGGAGCATCGTCTTTAAAATTGGTTGACATTTTTTCTATGCGCGGCTCAATATATTTAGACTAATATACAATTCGATCCATATGGGTTTGGTTACTAATCTACGTATAGAGCAAGGTATGTTTTCGTAACTATGTGAGTACGTACACAAACTGAGGTTACCTGATCACATCGACGATTAAATAAGACGGGCTACTCGCTATAGTAATATGTACATTATGCTTCAGTTACATAGTTCGCATGAACTTGAATGAAAATCTTCAAAGCATCATATTCACAATAACACAAACTACCTGTAGGAATATAATAACGAGTAGCAGATGTGGCCTGTGTACATCTCCCTTGCAACTCTGTAAATACCATGGATGATGCAACTACGTGCTATACAATCTCCCAATTGCATTAGGTTCGTATCTTCGTCCTCACCTGGATGTATAATATTTCGGTAAATTTTCTTTAAACATATTTTAATACAAAATAATAAATTTAAATATCTATTAAAACAAATTTAAAAAATAGATTATGCGGCACAATGTGACTTCATAAATTCACAATCACCTTGAATCCAATAATTTTCTCTCTTCTTGTTTTTCAAAAGTATTCATCCCCATCATCAAACAAATCACAATAGATTTTGTTTTTATAAGATTTGTCTTTCGAAAGAGACTTCAAGATTTATCAAGAAAAAGCTCCTCCTTGGGTCTATCCTCTTCCTTCCATCCTTATGACATCCCTTCCTAGAACTGATCCACAAAGTTATAGGAACTAAATACTCTTTTCGATTGTTGGCGATTTCACTCAACAATGCGTATTGGAAAGGTGGTTGCTTTCCTATGAACGAAACCTTGTTGACAAAACACAAAATCGTTTGTGTTCTCAGAAAGTAGGGGAGTCACAAGAACTACTTAAATTCTTACAACTTTAGGAATCATTTCTTTAGAATACCGAAGTTGAGACCTTCGTGCACAACAATATTCCAGAAAACATAGGAGAATCTTGGATCGTGATGGAATCATGGATACCACTTTCTGAAAAGGGTATTTCGACCCTTATAAGTCTTGGGTTACACGAACTATCGCCTGATAATAAGACCATCACCACTGTTATTCTTAGGATCAAGAGATAAGAGTAAAATCTTGAGAACCATAAAAGAAAGATTGCTCTATCACTTTAATGACCAAAGTGCCTATTTATGTTTAATATTTTATGTACTGTATGGAGAATACATATAGCATTGATGTGTCGTTTCTCTAAGCTATTCCACCCCTATTTATACAAGGTTGGTCTTTCATATGCATCCCTTCACGAAGGGGTGTGTCCATCCAAACAGGAAGGGAATGGAAAAGTGTTGTTTGGCTATTTGTGGATGGTGTCTTTTGGTTCAAATCAAAAGATAGCTACCCCTTTTGAAGCGAAATGGAGGGTGATGACCCATAGGGATATAACCACTCTTATACACTCAAATTTGAACTCAAATAGGAGTAGAAATGGCTCCAAATAAGGTGGGATGGGCAGCTTCCACCTACACTGCTCACTAGCTCACTTTAGCTCCCGAAACAGTGTCACTATCTTCCAAGCTTAACTTGGCTTGGTATTTTTCAGTGGCACTTTCCCAACTCATTTTCAACTTAGATCAAAGTGTTTTGAACTCATATTAACTAAATTTAGCTAGGATACTCATGAGTTAAACCATCACTATCACAAGGTAAGTGTTGCTACTACTCGTACCTAATCATAAGCTTCCCAAACCTAATTAGAGCTACTCAATGATTATAATAACAATTCTTAAATCACCATGAGCTACTCATAGTTTAAATGAATAATTATAAAACTATCATTACACAGATTTGAGCTACACTTAGGTGCTTCAAGCCAACATGAGCTGCCTCTAGCTACCACGAAATGTTTCTAGCTACTTTGAGCTATCTTTGATTTACTTCTAGCTTTGTTGAGCTAGTACCACGTAATCTAGTTCCTCCCTCATGCTTATTCAAACTTCATTAAGTTACTTATCAAGTAATCAAACCCTCAACATTACAACATAATGTTATAAACAACCAAAATCGATTTTAAGCAACTAAAGTTACTTATTCTCCCAATGTTACTCTTGATCCAAGTAAAATTGAACCATATTACTTTAAGTCCAAGTAACATAATATCCAACACTGATCAATATATACCAATATATGATCTTCGTGGTCTTCAAAATTGTGGGAAGGTTTTGTTTACAACTTATTCCTACCCTAAACTCTTGATAGATAAACAGAATCAGGTTAAAACATAATAGATTTAAGTGTCATATGGTTTAAGAGATAGATAGATAAATGAGCTTTCATATCCGCATCCTCATGCTAGCTCTAATGTAATGATACAATGAGCTTTCCACTCTTGATACTCATCAAGATCCATTGTCATAGTTTTGGTTTCCCACCATCAACTCTTCCAACCAGAGCCTCATACTTGTTGTTTTTGTGTGATTCCGCTGCAAGTTTCACCTCACCATTGAGCAAAATGAATCATTTCCACTAAACTATATTTTTTGTCTAGATTTCAGTGCTGACGGTTCAATATTTCAAAATATTTCACTTCTAACCTTAACATACATGATGTCTTTCTGTATGAAATAGAGCTTTACATTGTCATCACCAAGTGTCCAACTAGTACTTTTATCAGAAAAGGGTCTGTTATCGACTACTACCAACATCTTCTTTGATAATGTTGTTCCTTCACGATTTGAGGCTATGATTCCTTCACAAAGTTGAGGTTACATGTCTCTGATAAAGGCACTGCAAAATAGAAGGATTGGAAGACTCCATAAAACCATGTTAATATCTTGAAGTTTTGCAATGTGTTGATATTATCAAGAACAAAGTCTAATGACTGAACAAATTTGATTGTAATATTTTTGGTAAGCTCGGCGGTGATAGCACACTTATTCGAAAAGATTCTTGTTTGGTTCTAAAATACTGACGGTAATCCTAAATCAGTTTTAGTTTTATCTTTCAGAATTTTATGTTGCTTGAGAACTTGGTTTGGTGAGATTTTTTTTTCTTCTACACTACAAGAATTCGATGTTATTGTAGGAATTATGTTCTCACGGTAAACTCATTTATCTATCTATCTATCTATCTATCTATCTATCTGTTAAACCATAATTACAACTTCATAATTAAAATAAAAATTTTAAAAATTTCACGAGAACTTTTAGATTAGATTAGCTACACATTATAACTTTTAGACGATCTGAGTTCAATTTTAGAACTCTCACTGTATAGAACAAATATACGGGTAACTTCACAACTCAAATTTTTTAGTGAACTCACAACTTAAACTACAAAAGAAGTAAATTTAAATATACTGAATAAACAAGCTCTAAATTAATTTACATGTACTGTCAACAAATAATTAAAGAAGAACAATGAATAAAGAAGCCAATAAAAATACAAATGGAGTTGAAGTCAGATGTATTTTACCCTTTAAAATTTGTTAAATTCCCCGTTCTTATTCTTCCAAGCACACTTGTTGACAAATTTTGTTTTCTCCTCTATAGACTTGGCCTGAAATAATGAATGCGCTATTGAATCATCCTCTTCCCTAGCTTGTATCGCTTCCCGCTCATTCTTCTTTTTAGATGTTTTAGTAACATCAAAGTATTCTTTCATTTTGTTTTGGGTTACTTTGTAAGTTGTCTTTACCCCGACTTGATTGATAGTCGTAATTCAAAAACATAACCCCAATGTGAGGACCAGCTATTGAAGCTACCATTAAATCTTGAAACGCGATCTCTATCACCTTCACCACCTTCATTCGCACATAGAACAAATCAAGTTCTGAATTCGCATAGCAATCCTCTACTCCCATGGAACTACACAATGAGTTTCTCTCTATTTTATATCCACCAATCTCAAGCTTCCATAGCTTGGGGTTCCCACTCCTATCGATTCCTCCAATCAACCCCCAATAGCTCTCATCCTTTATTTTGTGACTCTTCTTTTTGTAACTTTCGACTATAAGTTTAACCTCCTTAGAGAACTTTGGAATTCTATCCTTCAAATGGGTTTTATCATTTTGGTTTTTTAGAATATCACTCCAGTTTCTTGAATTTCATTATGCGTGCTTTGTCAAAATTCTTATATCCGCATTTTGCATACAATACGTCATTGAAGAAGGAAAAGACTTTGACATCGTCTTTTTTCAGCTTTCTCACCGATCAGCGAATTCAGATATATTCGGCGTAATTGACCACACAATCATGGTGCCGACGTTGGATTGTCCGAAGGAGTTTCGGATGCGGGTGGATCGGATTGCATATCAGCTATTTTCTTCCGAGCTGAGTCAGTGATTCGGCTATCAATGTGTTGAATTGGCAGGGCTGCCATCGCCGGAGGATGCGATCAGCGGCGACCAGGAGGAGGAGGAAGGAAGAAGATGAAAAAAATTTATTTAATTGAGTAAGAATAGTATTATTTAATAATAAAAAAATTATTTAAAAGTAATACGTGGCATTGTCTTCTGCTGACTCTTAATGGTGTTGGGTCCATGTCAGCACTTAAATTGAACCAACTAATGGCGAGACATTTTTGGCGAGAAAGTTAATATCATGTGACAAAAAATCTATATTAAAACTGTGGTGACATTTCTCTACATATGCCCAAACTTCGTTACATTTTAAGGTATTTTGTCTAATTGTTATCGCAATTTCTTGAATCTTTCCAAAAAAACGTTTATCTCATCATGAAATATGAACCTTACAATATTACAACAACAAAATAAATAATTATAATAACCTACAAAAGAAAGTTTGACAACATCGGTCTACAAATTTAAAAGTTTAGAAGATAACTCTAAAAGCAATCTCTATCTCAAAGTTCTTTTACTTTTACTTTAAAGGGTGTTTTTCAATTTTTTATATCCATTAATCTCAAAGTTCTCATATTTTCAATTTTTCAGACTTCCAAACTCCTCTATCATAAATTTGTAATTGTTATCACAAATTCTTAACTTTTTGTGAGAACTTTTACCTCACAAAAATTCAAGTGAATTATGCCTTATGGACTAGCTACAACTATAGAAATTTCATAATAGTTCATAATATAATTCTATAGAAATTTTCAAATCAGTAAAAGCTCTAAAGGAAATCAAGCTAGGGAACACAAAAACTTTAATAAGAAAAAAAAAGACCTCCTCAATAACCTTCTCTTGAAGTTTTGCTTGAGCTTCACTTCCAAAACCTCCTCTAGGCATTTTGGGTTTTTCATAGCCGTGTTAGATTCTAGCTAAAAGAACTGTGAGGTTGATGAGCTAAAAAAAGGTTACTAACCGATCACTAATTAATGAGTGTCGTTTTTATTTTAAGGTTCATTCATTAATTCCTATTGAACACTTATGTTTATGACTTAACTGTTAAAACGTTTTCAAAAAGTTTCTAAAGTTATTACTCGATCCACTACAAGTACTAATAAGCATACAAATGAAAGTATCACTAAGCAAGCGAGAAGAGAGAAGTAAGTAGACAATAGAGAAGGAGTAGCTCGATTTCGGGGTTAGTAGATGCTCAAATCACACGAATTATCATCACTAGTTCACTTGATCAAGTAACCTAGCAATGAACACAAGGTGCTCGACAAAATTTCTAAGTGTTCGGATAACCTTAATGACCTCACAAACTTTTGGCTAGGGTGCTAAGCCACCATTTACACCTGAAACACCCCATCCCTCAATTGTGTCATCCAATTGAGTGACTTACAAAATGCCTGTTAAGTGTTCAACAAAATGGTTAAATTTAGTCCACACACATATTACTTCAATCTTGAATTAACTTTTAACACAATCCTAAACATAATCATGCAAATGAAAGGGTTCATTTGACCTAATTCAAACAATAACACAAACTAGGTTGAGAACACCATAATCCAAGCACACCATTCATCATATAATTAATGTTCAAGTGGGGGTAGTTTGATATCACTCCATATTGTAATGATAATCACACCCGCCTTGACATCCGTTAGCTCAATTTGATTAATATCCTGACCTGTTCTGAGTGATTGAATATGCTTATTCGACCCCATTAACCACAGAGTATAATAGACTAAAATGTACTGCTTATGTTTAGCAATATTCAAACTAATTAGCTAATAGAACGATGACGTGAGATGGCTGATAGCTGTTGGAAATGCAAAGGTGTCGCACGAGTAAACCAGAACTGAACTCAACTCTCAAAACGGTGACGCTGAATTTAAATCAGTTCAGCCAATAAGGGGAGTCAGTTGGTAACAGATAGATTATGATGCAACTGATTTAGCAAAATCAGATTGGTGTAACAAGAGTTTGATTCGTGGCCACTCTTCTGAGAATGAGGGGTTCTGGTCTTTGAGATGGCTATATACAACCAGAAGATTAGTGCATTAAGCAAATATCAATTCATCAGAAAATTAGTGCATCAGATAGCTGAGTGTCATTACTTTAGTAAACTAGTAGTATTGCAATTTCAATTAGTGCAAGGAATGACCGAATGGCTGCTTGGATTTTCAATTTAAATAACAGCAATAGTTTGTTAACAATTAGTTAGCTAGTTGGTTGGATGGTGATCCATACATACAATCTTTGTATATATAAGGTACAAAACTTAACTTGTAGGCGTTCTATTAATCCAATAATATTCCAATTCATTTTTAGTAAATATGAAGTAGGATCAGGTCGTTTTCATTGCAAACTTCATATAGTAATTTTTAATTATATTCATATTGTTACATAAGCAATTTTAATCATGAGTTAATGAAACAATTTTTAATCACCTCCATTTCTATAATCTTTAACAATTTCAATTGAATATTTATAGTTTATAAATAATATTTTTTCATCAATGATAATACATTATTTTTAATATATGTTTTTCTTAAAAAATATATTAATGAACTTATGTAGCATTCCGAATTCACTTTTTAAATTATTAAAATTATTAATAGTCATGAATATTATATCACCATCCCAGACTTTAGAAATGGAAATGCGCGGATAGTTTGTGCTTGGCTGGCTTGTAACGGAATGAAGAAAAGAAATGATCTGGGAAACAGTAATTGAGAGTCGTGCCGTTTAAAAATGTACAAGAGGAACCATCGTATCTTTAGAGAGGAGTTTAGATTGCCAATCCAAATTTTGTACAAGATTTGTAGTATGGTTAGTAGTTGGCTGCATGTTTGGGGCAGATGGTCAAGCACGATGATTTCAGATTTGCATCGTATTGTTTTCGACAATGGTTAGAGTTTAGATTGCCTTTGCAGGTGTCTTTGGTGGCTACAACCCTCGAGTCCAGGTTGTGCTGCCCATTTTTCTGCTTCTAGTGCACTGCAGTTTGTTATTGGGTGATGATGTAGTTCTCTCCTTTTTTATGCAACAGATTTTGATGTTTTTTGAGCTGTTTCTTTTGGGTGTTTGCCTGTATTTGAAGTTTTTCATTTTTTTATTTTCTTGTTGTTGTATATAAAGTTTGTTGGAGACATTTATCTTTATAAATATATATAGCATCGCCTTTTATCAAAAAAAGAAAATGTACAAGAGGAAAAGAAACCTGAGGGGGTCAGATGGTAAATAAGTTACAAAGTCAGGGGTAGTAGTGTAGGAAGACGTAACAACCTCAGTACGATTGCTTGCGCCTTATTCTCGTGTTACTGGTCCCACGCCCATGCATTCTAACCCGCCCCTACCATTCCCGAATCCTGATAATTACAAAAGCCAAAAAATACAATTTCATGCCGAAACTTCAGCCCCAATCCCACATTAATTATTACCGTCTTGGTGAAACTAACGGATTTTTTTTTCTCATTGGCCATTGCTGGTCATAAGTCAAAACAAGAGAATCATCAAAATAAAATTTAATTATAATACACCAGAATTCGAGTTATATTTTGGATAATAATGCAATTAAATTGAATTTTTTCTTGGTGAATAAACCTTGTTAGTAATTGCGCGCCTTTTTATCCGGATTTATTACAGTCAGCAAAGGATTTTCAATTTTCTACCCAGAAAAAGTAAAGAGACGCAACGACGTACGTCGCTATATTTACTAAATTCAATTATCGAAACTAATCCATTAGTTACAGTTCACGATAAGAATACGGAAGCATCAAGGGCCGATCCTGGAGAACTCTATATATACGTGCGTCCGCAGATGGACGCTAATCACAGTTATTTCTTACTCTCTGCCTCCGATTTCTAGCTCTTCTACTTCAAATCTTTTGCTCCTGTAGATTCACCATGGTGGACGCTCAACTCGCTCGTAACGTCGTCGGCATTATCGGTAATTCAATCGTTCTCCCTTTCCCTTCCCTATCTGCAGTCTCTGCTTCCATTCTTGTTGTCGCTGCTCTCGGATTCACTAGTTTCCGATCTCTGCTCCATTGATTCGCATCTTTTCCCTGCCTTCTCTGTTCTTCTGTTCATACTGTAAATCTGTTTCGATTGTATTGATCAGTAATCTGCCGTTCTACCTGATCGCGGTCTGCATACATATACTTTTGGAATTGTTTCCCTGCTATTCTTGTGATTTTGATGATCGACCGAATGAATGAGTATTAGCAGCAAGCCGTAGGCCAGCTATCAGCTAGCTATGGCGTTTCTAGAATGATGCTAATCGTATGTTTTGCTCGTCTGTTTGGCTTCTGCTTCTCATTAGTTATCGTATTCCTCCGACTCCGAACGAATAGCATTCTGTTGTTATGGATGACATTAAAAACTCTGCGTTTCAACTGTTGATGGATCAGTGCAATTTATAGTCAGGAATTGTCGGTTTAAAGCTAATTGACTCTGTGATTCATTGAGTTTAATTTCTTAACAAGAATTCATCCAATAATTGTAACTCACGTTTATCTGCTGAATTGAATATATACGATGTTCATGATCAGTTAATTTAATAATGGAGTTTTCTTAACGCAGGGAATGTTGTTTCGTTTGGTCTTTTCCTGTCCCCGGTGCATACATTCCTGAGGATCATAAAGAAGAAGGATGTGGAGGAGTTCCAGCCGTATCCATACATCGCGGCAGTGATGAACTGCATGACCTGGGTACTGTACGGGACACCGTTCATAACTCCAAACAGCATCCTGGTTATCACCATCAACGCAATTGGGCTGGGAATCGAGCTCATCTACCTGTCCATCTTCGTCTACTACGACCGCAAGAACAAGGGGAGGAAGAAGGTGTTTTACGGGATATTCGGGGAAGTGATTCTGTTGGCAGCAATTGGACTGATAGCTAAGTTTGCATTCCACACACAGAAGAACAGGAATCTGTTCGTAGGGGTGTTTGCCGACATCTTCAACATCATCATGTACGCATCCCCTCTTGCCGTGATGAACAAGGTGAGGAAGACCAAGAGTGTGGAGTACATGCCGCTGTGGCTCTCGGTTGCCAACTTCTGCAACGGTTCTATTTGGACGGCGTACGCGTTCATCAAGGTGTTTGACCCTTTCCTGTTGGTTAGCAATGGGCTCGGTGCAATCTTTGCTGTGGTCCAGCTCGTGTTCTATGCGTGGTATGCTAGGTACACCCCCGAAAAGGATGGTTCTACTGTGCCCAAGTCGGAGGTCCAGATCACTGACATCCCTTCATCTGTTTGAAACAAGTGAAAATAATATCGTCGCCATTCGCCGCGTATCCCGTTAGTTTCTAGTGTTGGTTGATTATCGTTGAACTTTTTTGTTTTCCTTTTTAGATATTCGGATTTAAGTTTTTGTATGAAGTTATAGTTGGGATTATGTTTATTATGTTAATGCTAAGAGGATGTCATTCAATTCGATTACTGTTCACAAAAAACAATGCTGAAGAATCTAACATTAATTATACAGCGGCAATCCACCCATAAACATGCCATAATTAATTATAAAACGTAGTTGCATTGCATGCAGTTCGGTTGACCGCTTCTCAATAAAGGACCTCCCTCAATGGATAATTAAATATGTTTCGGGAGGAAAAATAGATTAATGTGCCAATTAATGAGATAAATACAGAAAGAACACAAAATATAGAGTGTAGAGTGTGAGCGAGTATTTCACAACAGTAATATCCTTATCCTTATGTGAAGTAATCTTAAAGTTGGATTCTGAAAATCGCATTCGAGATACAAGGGTGAAAAGAGTTATTGTCTATGGGTTACGTTCCGAGTTCAATGGACTTGTAACTGCGGTAAGAGGATGGGCTGAGGAGCCAATACTCAAGGAGTTTGAGAATATATTGACTAACCAAAAAGCTTTAGACAACCTGATCTTTAAAGTGAAAGTGAGATGAAAGATGATGAAGAGGAAGTACCCTTTAGCAAGAAGACTGGTGTTGGACACCAGAGGCATGCGATACAAGGAGGCTATGATGAGCAAGAGAAAAAATTGCGAAGAAGACCCATGAGTAAATGGGAGCAAGAGGGAGTCGATAGGAGCTCAGACGATGATAAATATAAAGCAGAACGACGACGAAACAATATGTGTTTCATTTGCGAAAATAAAGGTCACTATGCTCGAGACAGTTGGCATAGGAAGACTATTGAAGGAAACGCTGTTACAAATGCAGTTCATGAAGGATATCTAAACGAAGAAGAATGAGATTTTGAAGCTACAGCAGCCGCTACATAAGTAATTGAAGAAAAATTGAGTGATAAAAAATTTGACGATGGTGCAAAATGGGAGTTTGAGGCAATGATTGCTTCGACTCATATATTTAAAGTAGAAATCGGGTGAAAAATGGATGATTCCCTAATCGTGCCTGAAATCATTCAAGAGATACACAATAAATAAGAAGACAAGTGTGACATGGTACCAACTTCCATAACAAAAGATCTGTCTGAGATATTTGACGTCAAAAGAACAAGCTCAATAAATAATAAGTTGAAAAAGTACTACCACCCAACATGAAGAAAGAGAGTCAAGCTAGCAAGAACGTAGAGAGCACCATATCAATAATCAAGTTAAAACAAAGGTCTTTACAAAAGAGGTGCCAAGAAAAAAAAATTAAATAAGTTCAAGAAGAGGAATTGAAGATTATCTGCAAGGATTATTGAAGAAGAAAAAGCAAATCCTGAATCCATAACTTTAACATTAAGTTATAAATTATCAACCGGTGTATGAAAAGAAGATAATACTACGAAAATCTGGAATAAAATCAAGTGGAGAAACATACAAGCGAAAAAACTTTACCAAAACAAAAAGAGAGAGACATCATTACAACTTTAGATGGATAACGACGGTGTCAAGAAGAAAAATAACGTTCACACTACATATATAGTTAAAGATTTGAAGTTTTAGAAATTTTTCGTTCAGGGAAAATATTGAGAATCGACTCCAATCTTTTGAAGTGTTCCCAATTTAAAGAGCAGGGTTGGGCGCGATTTGAAAACCACCAGTATTGTCCCCAAAAAGATAATCAGGTTGAGAAACAATCACACCCAAATCATCTAGCAGTCTAACTAACCACATGATTTCTGAACACACTTCAAACACAGACCTATATTCAGACTTGATCGAAGACTTTAACACTTTATCTAGTTTCTTGCATTTCGAGAGATAAACACTTGTCCTGACACACCAACCAGGTGTAGAATGGTTATTAGGGTAAAACCAAGAATTGGTTGGATTCTAGAATTGTTGATGTGGCCTTCTAAAATGAGTATTTATTAACCCGTTAGTTACGTCAAATTTTGGACGGATTTTCAAATGAAAGAGGATGGATTGAGTATTTGGAAGTGGTATTTTGGCATAAATATCACATTATGTGGTATTTAAGCCGAAATATCACATTTGGCATCTGAAACAGAATCAGTGGTATTTTAACATCAGGTATTTGAAATAGTGGGTTTTGATGGTATTTGAAATACTTGGTATGAGGGTGGTATTTGAATTAGTGGGTTTTTGTAACACTCGTTTTAAACTCCAAACTACCCTTGATTTGTTCTTCCTTTTCACAACTAGATTTGGCAATGGGACGGGTTTCGGACGGGATACATATACCCATCTCCATACCTATTCATAAAATTCATCCCATCCCCATCCCCGTCCCCATCCGAATATCAATATTCATACACATCCCAAACTCGTGGATTTCTAATACTCGTGGGTTTCGAATACCAGTGGGTATCCCCATCCCCGCATAACTTATTAATTAAAATTTTAAATATAAGACTACCACATAATCCAACTTCAAAAGATTTTAAGACACAAAACATCATTTTACACTAAAACACATAACAAAATAATCTCACAAACACGGTCATTGTCTTCATTAGGGATTGAGCTTTATGAGGGTAATATAGTAATAGACCTATTTATTCATAAAATACCACATGTGAATTAACACATTATTTTGAATTAGTCAAACAAGAGAATTTTCATACTACAAGTATTTTATACCACACAAAAACAAAATTCTCAAATAACCCACTACTTTGTTTAAAAATACCACATATTCAAAATATCTCATCCAAACGACACATTTGCTACTTAAGAAAGCTTGAACAAATGCTTGTTAATAGTAAAAAGTCAAGTGAAGAAAATGTTATCTACTCAAACACTTAAATCACTTCTTAAGGAAATGTTGTCTACCCAAAGGAAGGTCATGTGTCCATAACAAGAACAAAAAAAAAAGAAGCTTTTTCGGGGATACGAGAACTCGTCAAATACACAGGAATGTCATAAGGGATTAATCAACATAGGACAGTTCTGATGAAATAGAGTGAGCACATGAGTGAAGAAGAAGAAGAAGAAGAAGAAGGAAGGAGGAAAAAGGCTTTACAGTATAAATATCTAAGTGGAGTTCATGGGCCTCGATGCCTACGGAAGCAAAAGCAGCCCTGAGGATGATCCCCTGGTATCATACCACCACCTTTGGAAGTGTCGATTGCCTCTAACATTGAAACAACCTCCTCCATCTCTGGCCTCCTGTCAGGATTTGCATCCCAGCATCGCTTCATCACGTTCGCCAGCGAGCTCGGACAGCATCGTGGTATCTCTGGCCTCAAATTCTACAATCAAACAAGTTCTTGATGTTAACTACCATCATATTAAAAAGCATCGGTTAATCTGGGAGAAACTAAAAGAGAACCTGTCGGACAACAGCAGAAGTCATTTCTGAGAAACTAAGGTCAGGATATGGCATGTCACAGCAATATATCTCCCACAGACAGATCCCGAAGCTGTAAACATCGCACTTTCTGTTGTACGGGTTGCCATTCAAAACCTCAGGCGCCATGTAGCCCAGCGTTCCAGTCTCGCCAGTCATGTCGTTGGGATTGGAAGCTTCGAGGCGAGCGACACCGAAATCAGCAATCTTGACGGTCCTGGACTTGTCGAGGAGCATGTTCTCAGTTTTGACATCTCTGTGGACAATCTTCATAGTGTGGAGATAGCTCATTCCTCTGGCAAGGTCAAGCGCCAGTTGGATCACTACTTTAAAGGCAAGCTTCCTTCTCCTGTTCTTTATCAGGTAAGATTTCAAGGCACCACCAGGGCAGTACTCAACCACCACACAACATATGTTACTTGGCATCCCAATGTGACCATTCTCCGTCTGTAGCTGTAGATTTGCAGATCCGATCGTCGCCCCGAGGAACTGATCGTTAATTAAACAACTTTTAATGGTTACAGTCTCCTCCCATTAACTGATAAGAACAACTTTAATGGTTAGGTACCTTGGTGACATTAGGGTGATCAAGCTTGTGCCAGACAGCAACTTCTTGAGTGAAAGCAGACCTTAGAGATGCTATCTCTGCATCTGATCTGTGTCCTTCTTCCCCCCAGTCCAGCAGCTTCACTGCAAAACAAAACCCACTTCCAAAAAAGGTTTTAAAAAGTTTGATTCTGATTAGATGAAACTACATAAATTGTTTTACCAAAGCTGAACCTCTTAATTACTGAAAAGTTATACCCTTTCCAGACAAAGTTAGGAAACCCGTCAATGATCTCGTGAACACAAATATAATTTATAAAGGGGGGCAGAGGTCACGGATCCTTTGACAGAGGACATGCATGATTCATCTGGATAATGCCAGGGAAAGCTCTGCCTTACTGCCTTGTTCGGTTGGTCAGGCAAAATAAAATAATAAATATATAAAACACAAAAATTATCATAACTCATGCCGCTACAATTGTTTATGATTAAATAATTTTTTTTTGATAAGGTGTAGCAATTGTTGATAAAGTCTACAGTCAAATTCTTAATTTTTACAATTAACTTATTCATCAATTTATACCATTTCCACCGTCAGAATCTTTTAGTAATATTTAGTAGTGAGAGTGTGAGACCTACAATATAATTTTCTTTTTATTAATTTATCCTCAAAATTGAACTCTATATAAATATTTTTCTAAAAAAATGGACTAACATGCCTATGTAAGGTATCTATAACGATTGATAAACGCAACGATACATCAACTTCCACGATTATTAAAAAAATAGAGATGGAGATGCTTAATAATATATATATATATATAAATAGAGACTCCAGTACAAGAAATAAAGCGGGGAATTAACCTCATTATTACTCATCTAGAAATGGAGGGAGTTTGATTAACATAGTAGTAGTTACCAGCAACGTCAAGGCCGTCGTAAATGCCACGATGAACAGTGCCAAAGGTGCCGCGAGCAATAACGGACTTGATGATGAGCTTGGAGGGGTCAATCTCCCATTCCTGCCTCCGCCCTGCAGAGGCGGCGGATGAAGAATATGTTGAAGCTGCAGAAGACAGAGACAGAGGAGGAGGAACAGGGGATAGACTTGTGCTGGAGGAGTTCTTGATCCTCGTCATCATGTTGCTGTTGCTGTTGTTGTTGTTGTTGGTGGTGGTGGTGGTGGTGGTGTGGTACTGGTGGTCGTTGTTGTTGGTGGTGGTGTTGTTGTTGTCGGAAGCATGGCGCCGAGAGAGATGGCGGTGGAGCTGCTCATCAAGGCTCTTCAGATCTATTTGATCAGCTCTAACATACCCTGCTCCTCCACCACCTCCCCCACTCTCACTACTCCTCTCCTTCATTTTTTGCTTCCTTCCCTCTCGGTAGAGAGCAGAGTTTCCTCTGTTTTTGTTTTCTGTTTATTAGTTGGCTTATTTTATGAACCCTTTTTCTCTATTTATATAAATAAATAAATAAATATATCTAGTCTCTTCCTCTCGGTATCCATGCTGCTTCTCATATCTGTCTTCTTCTACCTTTTCGAACTTGTGCTGTTGTCAACATTAATGATCTCCCTCTTTCCTTTCTTCTTTTTTATATCTGCCTCTGTGACTATTTTGTTGGATGAATCATCAACAACTAATAGTAATAAATATTTAGTTTCCAAAAAAACAAATAGTGATAAATTCCAATAGGACTAAAGGCCAAAAAAATGGGGAATTGAGAGATCCCATGGACATTGTTTCAGGGAAGCAAACCCCAATATTGCAATAGTGATTCTCATTGTGTTTTTAGAGATAGAACTGCAGCAACTCAAAAACATGGAAAAGAATATTCAGTAAACTAAACATTTTTAAAAAATAAAAAATATATATTCAGTAAACTAAACATATCTACGACACTTAAGCTGCTGGGGTTGCAGCTAGCGTGCGAGAGTTGGAACTTGAACGAGCAAGGAACCCATGTGCAGCTCGTCTACAACGTTCATACCACACTCAACTAATTCCCGCTCTCGGAACGAAAAATCTCCCAGTTTTTGTAGTGGTAGTGTAACCTTTAAAGAGGCTAGCACCATCGTCAAGAACCTCATCCCAGCTAGCAAACTTAAACTGAGTACCAAAAGAAGATGGATGAATGGATGGATGATGCCCAACACTTGTAACCTCAAACTCGCCGTTTCTTTGTCTCAGGAGTTGAGTGTACTTGTGTCTTTATTCCGTATGTTTTCAACTGGAAGTTCTCAAATGCCTCCGACACTGCTCCCACCTGTTCATCATTTCCAAAAACACACAACTTTTAGGCTTCCTATTCTTTTTACCCAACATAAATATTGGTATGGCAAACAGTTTTAGAAATTACCAGTTCAGGCTTTTTCGCATACACCCTAACTATCATATCTTGGCAAGATGCTGGTAGCAAGTGACTGACGCGGTCGTCTGGGATGCTAAATTTTTCATTGCATTGATAATCCTGTAACAGTACACAAACATTGTTCACCATCGTACGCTCCCTCAAGTATATAACAGATCTTGCAGTATGGTAATTTACTGTTCGGTTACCTTGAAGAAATTGATACTGGAGAAGGGTTGAGAATGAAGAGACAACGGGTAAACACAACAGTCAGCACACCCCATTTTGGGAACACAAAAACAATAATAATAACTGACAGATGCTTTTGGGCGTTAATTAGATAGATGCTGAATCAAGAGTACCTTTCAAGAGGATTCTGCACTCCACGAGTTAAATCAATCCCCACATTGCTCACTGCAATATCTTCTTCTTTCAGAAGTACACCATCTTTCTGCCGTACAAATGTGGGATGTGTTAACTTCAGCTATGGCCATTCAAGTAACGAACTTGTTCACTGGCCAAGATTCATACACGATACCTGGGAACAAGCAATGTCACGGGGAGTGACATCTTTGAAGTGTTCTAACTGCTCTCTAGGAACCGAATACTCATTGCAGAACTGCATGACGATAAAAAACAACGCTGAGTTACTTTAAAAAGCCCATAGCATCTATTATGTGCGGATGGAATAGGGTATGAATGTTACAAGTATTAAGAATCTTTTATACCTTATATAAGTCTCTTCTACGCACTCGTATAATCAAATCTTTAGCTTCTCTTAATTGCTGGTCAGGAGCGGTTTCAATGGTTTTGAGTATTGTGTCATCCAACTGCATTCCCAATATTTTAATTAATCAAAGCTTCGACTTGCCAACACGAGCAAACTACTAATAATGTCAAAGCAGGGCCTAGTATGAGACATATTTGGTATTTTGGTTACCTTCCAATACTCTGAAGGATCTTGAATGTAAGCTGAAAGTTGCAAATACTCATTTGATAGCAACAAGGCATCGACTATCATAAGCTCTATTGCCTGAAACAGCCGCATTGTGAATTGAGAAGGAGCAGTACTACTTTGAACAACATAGCAAATAGAGAAAATGATCGAAATTAAAAGCGAGTTGACAACGTCACAAATGTAGGTCATACACTTCAGATTCTAGATGGAGAAGCTGGAAACCATAAAAGTGGCAATTGTTTATACCTTTACTTTTGGATGTGTGTACACTGTGCGGTAAAGGTCAGCCCGGGAGGTGAACAACTTATGGATGGTGAGATCTGAAAAGCATTAATAATTACTGAAGAACATGACAAAGACTATCTATCAAGGACCAGAGAATTGGTCAGGTGATACTCACAGTCTTTAGCACGATAGCAGATCTCATCATCAATAACCCGCATGGTCTCCATTAATCTATATTAGGCTTGAGTGTATCAATTTTATGCATTACCGACAGAAGTTAATAGCCATTTGTAAAATGTTGGTTTTAGCGGCCACCAATACCAGTCAATTTTGACCAGGGAACACAAACAAATACCTCTTATGTTCGAAGTTGCACACTATACCACAAGCTCTACTGTCACGAGCAATATAATCAAACCTGTCAAAAGTTAATGTCTTTAATTGAATTAGAAATATGAACCAAAATGATTAAGCAAAGGAAAATGCTGAATAGAATCAGTAAACCTTACTTGTCTACATCAATTCCATTGCGACCATTTGCGACAATATCATAGAGGAAACGCTTTTCCAAGTTCTACATATCGGGTGGGGAAGATATAAACTTGCATGTTAGTACCAAATTTAAACTACAGAAATGCTTATTAGACGAAGCACAAGGAACTGCAGAAAGACCTTACTTTTTTCTGTACAGATTCTGAAGTTGCTAGTATCATGTCCTGTACATATATTAAAAATACAATCTCAAATATTGGAGAACACAAAAGAAATACTATGGAAGATACATTTTCTTAAGAAGTAAATCTCCAGCACGCAGGTGGCAGTTGTGGAAATTGTGCAACATCTACGTACCATAACAAAGTACAAAATACTGAAGAGCTAATAGAGAAAGGCTTCAGCAGAAGCAAACTTACTACAATTTGTATCTTAAATACTTTAATAATAACGATTAGAGGTCAGTATTTGAACACCAATCTCACTAAAAGCCAATGAGAGACAAAAAATTTGAAGTAACATCAGCTACCTTCACTCTTTTCATCATCTGACTGTCAACATCAATGTTGTGCTCATCCACTATATGGTCAATCATTTTTGCAGACATTTCCTCATGAGACCTAACGGGAAAAACCAGGTCACTTAGAAATCTAGACAGTGCTAAAGAATAACAAAGAGAAGGGCTGATACAGTTATACTGAAACATAACAAAGCCTTCTTGTCGAATAGGAGCCTAATAACATCAGAAAGATCCACGCAAGGCACATCCATATTCAGAGAGAAAGCATTAAACTGGTCTTGAATCAATACAGCCTTTCACCAACTATGTATCCTCTCCAATTATGTTTGTACAGGGAACAAAAAAACCATATTCAATTAAGTTTGCTGGCAAAGCTTGAACCTAAAGTAAGATGGATGTATTCATCACATATCACCACTATGGCATCCATTTTGGGTTCTACTTTTTTAATAGAATTAATTTTTTTTGCAGAAGACCATAAAACTGGAACAGATTCGCTGTAACTAAGATGCACGGCGTACCATTTTACACCACTCATCACTTGTGGGAGGAACTCGCGTTCGAAAAAATGACTAAACGGTCCATGGCCAACATCATGCAGAAGTCCTGCAGAAAACGTAGGAATCAAACAATCATGAAACAGAAGCAGCTTCAAACCAGTATAACACACGGTTGGCTGCTTACCTGCAAGTTTGACTGCCTGTATATCAAAATAGTCTATTCCCAGCTCCAAACCCTGCATTCCATGACAAAGGGAATGAAGAAAATAAAAAAGAAACCATGACAAATGGAATGAAGAAGATCAAAAGCAAGAACTAGCTTGACCTGGTAATTTTTGAGGTCGTGAACAGCTTGACCAGCTAGCCAATGCACTCCAAGAGAATGTTCAAACCTAGAATGGACAGCTCCTGGATAAACCATATTCGTCACGCCTGAAATTTACCCCACACCTCAGAGTTATAAACAAACTGTTGTCATGATTATGAAAACCGTATCATCTTCTCAAGAATGGAGGCTCACCTAGTTGTTTAAGCTCGCGAAGCCTGAAAACAACTGAAAGGTCCAAATTAGAAACTGCAAAATTTAACAATTTGGGGCAGACATCTTGGGAAAAAGGAAAGAGTGCAAGACTTGCCTCTGAAAATGCTCGGTATCAACAAATTTCAAGCAGAGCTGGAAACCATATTCAAGTAGGCAGAAAAGAATCAGCCGATGGCAGAAATGAATTGGAATTGAAAGGGGAGGAAGAAGGTAGTAGTAATAGCGATGGTACCGGGTCAAGATAGATATTGCCGTGGACGTTATCGTGGACATGCTTGGAGAATCGGCGGTCGCGGGCAATGGCATAGTCGTCGATCGGAGATAAGGAGAGTTCCTCGTTGCAATAAGCCCCCATCTTAACTTTGCGAGGGTGAGATTCTTCGCCGACCGCCGGAAAAGTGGTAAAGCTCCCGGGAATGAGGAGACCAAAAACCTACTTGTGAAATTTCTCTCAACGATTGTAATTATGCTAAGTGAGCTAAACTCGGAATACTGGAATTGATACTTAATTAGCTGGAACAGAATAACAGAATATTTGAAAAGGATTAAAAAGTTAAGAAAAATTATGGAAAATTCTTAGCAGAAATTTTAAGTGTTTATTTTAGTAAAAGTGCCACCAAAATGCGCTGCCAGCCTGGCACATGTTTATTCCCCTCAATTTATTTTATTTAAATTTTTTTTATTAATTCTGATGAATCTTACACGCTATTTTATGAGTTCAAATAGAGTGTTTCGGTAATAAAGTAGTGTAATTGGTAATTTAAAAGTTCCGAATTCGAATACAACATACTTTGCAAAATGAACACATGTATAATATTTATAATTTTCTTTTCTCTTTTAAAGATTATGTTGTCCATCTTTCTCCGATAAAAAAAACACTCTACAATATGACACATCTCATAATTTTAATATGACACTGACCACTAGAATAATGAAAATATGAAATTTTGTATTTCTATATTTATAAATTATGAAAAGAAAATATTATGAAAAAAAAAGATGAACACCAGTAAGAATAAGAAAAAAAGTAACACGTGTTATTATGATTTTTAATAACTGCACCAAATATTATTATAGTTAAGATTTTGTATGACATGCCACTATAACTCGTTTGACGCTGCGTATCCCGATCTTTTTCTTCTTCTTTTCCTTTTCCTTCTTCTTCTCCTTCTCCTTCTCTTTCTCCTCCTCCTTCTTCTTTTTCTTCTCCTTCTCCTTCTTCTCTTTCTTCTTCTCCTTCTCCTTCTCCTGCTCCTCTTCCTTCTCCTTCTTCTTCCTTTTCTTCTTCTCCTTCTCCTTCTCCTTCTCCTTCTCCTTCTTCTCCTTCTTCTTCTTCTTCTCCTTCTTCTCCTTCTTCTTCTCCTTCTTCTCCTTCTTCTTCTCCTTCTTCTTCTTCTTCTTCTTCTTTTTCTTCTTCTTCTTCTTGCCCTAGATTGAAATGTGATCTTGAAGATGTTGCTTTGCTTACTTGTACATTCATGTTTATAATTCATATCTTCGTCAATTTGATAAAAAAAATTGATATGTGATGCAGTTATTAAGGATTATAATGACTGCATTTTTTTTCGTAAGAACAAACAGTTGCGAATGGGCAGACCAAGGCCCATAGCTTATCGCATGACCCAATAGAAACCCGGGCGGTCTATCAAGGAACCGAACCAGGCTCTGGACTTTGTGGATAACGTATATGAACGAACGTGGAGGCCGATAGATAATGCAATCCGTAAACACGAAGGTAACAAAGACTGCTACATACATACATATGATTTCACAGCGATGGTGGCTGTGATTACTCCTCCTTCATCGCTATCCTCCTCCATCCCGCCATCTCTGCAAAGCTCTCGACCGGGAATCTTCGCAAACTGCACAGTACCCAGAAGACACCAGACCTCAAATGGGTTTTTCTCCGTCAGAGCTTACATGGAGAATCCCAACTCAATTTCGGGCTTCGTCAGCAAAGTCATCGGATCCCTCCCTGTAGTAGGCCTCTTAGCCAGAATTGTTAGCGACGAAGGTGGAGTTGGTGGCGATCTCATTGATTTCGCGGAGTTTAGAAGGCGAGTCGGCAAGCAATGCACAATCATGGATTCCAGAGCCTTCGTTGAGTTCAAGGATAGGCGAGGAAAGGTAAATTACTTATTAATTTGTTACTTCTCTCCGGTATATTGCTTTGTTTGCACACCTTGTGTTTGATGAAATGCGTATAAGAGTTAATAATCTGCCGTTTTTATTTGTTTTCCTTATGTTTGACTGGACTCTGTTCGTGGGTGAGTAGGCTGGGGAGCCTCTGTATGTTTTGATGTGCTGTTGGGTGGCGGCTGTTGGGGCAGGACTTTTGAAATCTGAAGAGATTTTTGAAGGGGTAGCAAGGCTTCGGGTATCTGATGATATCGAATTTGAAGAGCAGAGTTTCATTGCTTTGCTGAACGAAGCTAAAGAGGTTGGTCAGCCAGAAGAACATTTTTTTTGTAATTTTTCTAAAATTTAACTTTCAGTGATTTGGTTTGTTCTTCAGCTTGACTGATATCCTGCTGTATTGCTTGCAAAAAATCTGTAGAGACGATCCAAGATGAAAGTGGCAGCACCTTTCGTTCCAATGGAGGTTCGAGCAGAGAAGGCAGTGGATGCAATCTACATTTGTTGCTTTGATAAGGATCCCATAGAAGAGGAAGACAAGAGGCTGCTAGGAGTGATGCTGCCTGCTGTTTTCCCATCGGTTAATCAGCAAGAGATAGATAGGATTGTGGAGGCGAAAGCCATTAGAGTTGCTCAAGGCATGGATGAGATGAATGTTCCAGACGCAAAGCGACTAAGGAAAGAAGCAGTTCAGTTACAGATGAAAGACCTACAGTTCCTCCAGCAAAACAAAGATGATTGAACTGTTTTTGTGGGTGAGCGGATGTTGAGCAGTCTGGATGAGTTCATTCAGTTCCCTGCTTGCTTGCTTGCCGGAACAGATTCCAGAGTGCGGTATGGATCGAAGGTGGGCATTGTAAAGTCGAATTCTAAGTTAAGCAGCTAATGGTTGAATGATCTCTATGCCTAATTCACTTCTTTTGTCCAACTATACTGTGTTTGGGTAAATTCATACATAGTTTGAACTTTGAACCCAAGGTGTCAGCAATCTTCATTGACCTGGCCTGCAACATGATATCAGCACAGCCTTTCTGCTGCACTATCTTTGACCTAACTAACCAACTACTACAACAAAAGCTGTATCATATTGTAGGTGTATATAAACACTATGAAAGCTTATCTGAAAAAGGTTTTCTCTCGTCGATCTACACACCTCCAAAGGTACTTTATCTGGGGAGCGACAAGGAATGTGACATGATGTTTCCTGCGCTGATGAATCCAGATGGTGAATTGCTTACATTTCGAATGGACCATGGAGTGGGCGGGTGTCCGCTAGTCAATGAGTGTGAAGCCATTGCATTGCTGGAAGCTTTGAGGTGGCTGGAACGTGTGGATTTACATATATGATCTTTGTGGTGCTTACGACGATTGGCTAAAGGAGGCTGTGGATAGCTTCTAGTTCAGGATGATCATTGGACAGGGCAGCAGTTACTTCTCCCATCCTTCCATAAACAACATGCATAAACTAGCGGCTCCGATTTTGGATTGGTGCACGGCAAGAGCTTCAGAGCCACACGACATATCGGCCGATATGAGTCGTTTGTGTTCAATATGGTATGTGCCTCTAGGCTGTAGCCCTATATGTGAATGTAATTGTAGCTAGTGGTGCATTTATTCAACAAGAGTGATTGGTTTTTACTCTCTTGGTCTCTTTTCTAAAAGATGTCGATTAGGTACGTATAAGATGCGAATCCTTCGGGTCTTTCCAAGGCATTAACGAGGGATGCCAATGCTCTACTGTTCTTGAATTTGCTTCAGTTGCTGATTGGCCGGAGGAAAGACATAACATAACACACGTTATCATCGAAATAGATCACTTGTTGACCATAGCCTCGACCCTCGGGGATCATGCCTGATGATGTCGATTATATAGAGCTTGGTGCTCTCTCATCTGCATCCGCCGTCGCCTTGAACCAAGACACAAATTACAAACAACACATCGCCTCTTCATATATCATCGATCTCTAAAGCAATACTTTACTTTTCCACTCGCAAACAAAAATGGCTTCCTCGGTCTTCACTACTACTCTTACTACCAGTACTCCCCCGACCACTAAAAGTTGCTTGGGAGCAGCTGAAAAATTACATGTTCGACCATGTCTATGAAATCAGGCAGGAAGGGGGATAGCGCCGCCCTCTTGACCTTCGCTTCAAAGGGGGATGCCACCCTCATTCCTGTTCCGATGTTCGGCAAGGCGGAAATGATGGATCGAAAGGGGGATGCCGGCATCATTGATCCTACCTTACCGATATTTGGTAAGGTGGAAATGATGGCTCGAAATAAGGTCGAAATGATGGCTCCAAAGGGTGATGCCGGCTTCGATATTTTCTTCCCGTTCTTCGGTAAGCAGGCAGAAAGGATGCCACCAAAGGAGGATGCTGGCTTCGACAATTTCTTCCCGTTCTTCGGTAAGCAGGCAGAAATGATGACTCCAAAGGGGGTGACGCTCCGAGTGCATGCACAAGATCACGACATAAATGTTCTCTCCTTCCATAGGCATATATGCTTAATTAATTATAAAAATCTGATGAGTTCATAGCTATTTCAATGTGTCCGCCTGAGATGCATGCCGTAGTTTTCTCTTAGTCTGGTTATGATGGAGGAACAACTCATAAAAGGTAGCTGGTGATTTTATCTGTATAATTTTTTTTGTATAAATAAAGCCAAAGGGGAGAACACGATTATTATTTATGTTTTGTCTCTAAATATATCCATCATCAGTACTTCCACTATTAATTTCTTTTTCTTTTTCGTCCACAATAACGATCCAAAGTAATAATCAAATGCTTGAAAATTTCCTGCATTCCAAGCTAGAATGTTTAACATTTCCTGTTGAAACAGGATATCAGTTTCAAAGCATGTACAAATCGATTCAAATAGGGTTGTTCCAATGATAAAACAATATGTTAAGTAACCTAGAAGTTTAAAGTTTGAATCCATTATATCCTACAGAAATGAACAGACCAACAAAAAAAACTTGCACATCCCTAAACCCTAATATTTTTTTGTGACGAAAAATATTGTCCTACCACCAAAAATTTGCTGTAAAATACTATAAATTTTTGAGTAACTGTAACCTGGTTGAGTATTTTTTTTTGAATTTTCCAATTACCTTTTCCCTCTTATAGTCTTCTTTTTGACGTGAGAAAGATAAGGCCGTGAGAAGTCAAACTAATGAGCAAAGGTTAGGTTCCAGATTTGAGCTTTGCTAGGTTGCTTCTTCCTCAAATAGAGCTCCACCAATTCTATCACAATTTGTTTCATAGAAACCATAGCTCTTCTTTCTTGGGTGTTTGATAGGGATTGCGTTTGCTAATTTTTGTTCAAACAGAGGTTGATATATTGGTCATTCGTCCAAACTTTAGATAAACCGTAGGAGTGTATGTAGTCCAAAATTTGGAGTTGGACAAATAACTGGAAGTGTATTAGTCATTTGTCCAAAATTTAGATGAATATGAATTTTATTCAATCAGCAAACATTCAACCGAATTCGATCTGGATAAACTACTTCTCAATTTCGATTTACAAGTGTTCATATACTCTTTTAAACAAATTACTCAATAAATAATCAATTGCATTATTTTATAGTTAAAATAATTTTTTTACTCAGAGAAATATTACGTGCAATAGATAAAATACTTCTCAATTTTGATCTATAAGTGTCCATGTACTTTTTTTCACCCAACTGCTGAATAAATAATCAATTGCATTATTTTATAATCAAAATTCTTTTTTTACAAAGAGAACTGTTACATGCGATAGACAAACTACTTCTCAATTTCGACATCCAAATGTCCATGTACTATTTTTAACCTAACTACTCAATAAATAATCAATTATATTATTTTATAGTTAAAATTCTTTTTTTACAAAAAGAACTGTTACGTGCAATAGACAAACTACTTCTCAATTTCGACCTACAAGTGTTCATGTAACTCTTTTTAACCTAACTACACAATAAATAATCAATCACATTATTTTATAGTTGAAATTCCTTTTTTTCGTTGAGAACTATTACGTGCGTTAGACTGTTGCATGCGATGGACAACAATCAATAAATTGAGTAGTTAAATAATTTATTAATGTCCTTTTAGTTGAGATTTCCTTTATTACTCGATATATATATATAACTCATTCTTTTAGATTTTGTATCTCTCATTAGGCTCTCTAACTTTAAATAAAGAAAAAAAAAGCATGTTTTTGCTTTGGCGGGTTGATTGCTCTTGTTTGTTGTTTACATCACTTGTATGTCGTTGATAATCTACGAGTTACAGTTTTTAGATTAGAAAAAAGGACTTGGCCATTTTAGAGATCGTAAAATGGGATATACTGAATGCGAATTGATTTTCCGTTATTTTACTCCCTATATGAATGACCAATGTCGTATCGTTGAAAATAAAGCATATTATATATGCAAAAAAGAAAAATTGTGTGGCCTTTTACATAACATCAATAAGGAGAAATTACAAGATTCGGAAAATATGATATACGTTTATGACAACTAAAATTTCACAACGGTAGATTACATTAATAACTATAATGACAAAGAGAAGGTGGCCAATTTGATCATAAGGTACTTTAATTTGAATTGTTATGGTACTTGCACTTTTTAGTTTTGTGGATATTTATTTTGTTTCATTTTTTGCTTTTTGTAACAAGTTGATGTGTATAATCAATGATCTTTATGAGAAGAATATCTTATACGATAATTTAGTTCGATACGACAGAAACGTCATGGTTGTCAAGCTAACCTCATTCTATAATGACGAGTCAAACTTCAACATAAATGTTGTTGGACTCAAGAAAGACGATGATATTAATGATTTCACTAAACTGAGTGATCGAGAAAATTTGGTTATGATATTCATGAGGTGGACCCCACCAAATATGATTGCCGATCCGACATTCAACTCTTTGATAGAGTGTATTAGTCACATTCAATTAAAAATTAATACAATCACTTAGTTTTTATGTGATTTTAGTTGGATGTAAGAATTGAGTAAAAATATCGGAGGATTGGAAAGATGAATTATATAGCATTTGTTTTCAAAGTTTAGAAACTGATTATTTACAAGGATTTGTTGGATGTCTAATTCTATATTACTTGTTGATGTTAAAATGGGTCCAAACCTTTATATACTAGGTTTTTTTGTAACACGCGATGTTGTTTACTATTTAATTGATGTGTAGGATAAGTGTATTTACCCGTCGAAAGATAACTTATAAGATGATGCAAATCATCAAAGATTTCGATATAGATGAACATTAATTGCACGTTTTTGTAACACCCTGTTCTTTTCCGGCAAGATATTGTCCGCTTTGGACATAACTAATCCATCACAGATTTTTTTTCGGGTGCAAAACAGTAACTTCCCAAGAGGCCACCCATTTTTGCACTGCTCCCACCGAGCACGATTAACTTTACAGTTCTGGGAAAGAACTCTTTCATTTCACTCCGAAAACGAGTCTTACCAGTTAGGGACGAATTCTTACTTATAGTCCATGGATCTCTCCCGTGATTTGTTGATGTGAGATTTGCCTAAGGTTTACAGTCTTCTTGGGACTCAACGTCCTCGTTGAGGTTTGTCACACCATCGTTCAAAAGGTACACAGAGAGACTCTGATACCACTTGTAACATCCCGTCCTTTTTCGATAAGATATTGTCCGTTTTGGGCATAACTAATCCCTCACATATTTGTTTTCGGGTGCAGAACAGTGACTTCCTAGGAGGTCACTCATTTATGCACTACTCCCACCCGAGCACGATTAACTTCAGAGTTCCTAGAAAGAGCTCTTCCATTTCACCCCAAAAATGCATTTTGTCAATTAGGGACAAATTATTATTTATAGTTCATGGATCTCTTCCGTACTTTGTCGATATGAGAGTTGCCTAAGGTGTTATAGTCTTCCAGATTAAAAAAATGTAAAACAATAACACATCACTAATTAAAAAAGTCCACCATGAGAAGTTGGAAGAAACAGGAAAGGAAACGTTACTAACAACAGTTTACAATAGAGATAACCTAATAGTACAAAAATGGGTTTGAGAAAACTTCAATCAATCTAGATGTATGATTCATGTAAATGGAGTTAGATACCAATACATCTCTTGCAAACATTGAATGATCGTAAATACCAAAGCACACCAAGCTTTACTTATACTAATAATAAGTTCAGAGTTAGGATGGTGAAATAATAAAATACTGAACGCCATAAACCGAGTGAGATGACCATACATATGCAGCATTCCGAGTATGAATCCCCTAAGGCAATTCTAGCACAAAAGGTTGAATTGGGATCTGTGCTTGGTCCACACACACCTTATTTTAATCCTGGACTTACTTTTAAGACATTCCAATCATAATCATGCAAATAAAAGGGTCCATATGACCTAATTCAAACCATGACACAAACTACGTTGAAACTCCAAATTCCAAACTTCATCATTATCATAATACATATCCAATATGTTCAACCCCTCATCATGAGGGATCATCCTGGGAACAACATCAATTCCTAATCTAACAATAAAAGGCCTAGCTAATCATGATCAAACTAGTACAAGAAGGAAGAGATACAATCACCATCTTTCTCAATGAAAGAAGAAGGTGATGAATGCTATAGGAGTTGGAATTTTCAGACTCAGCAAATGTAACAGACGTTTATACGGAGACGGACGGAGGGACATATTAGTTAAATCGGATAACGAAAGGGACGACTAAGTTAATTTTGATACAACGGGACGAGTTTGTGATTTATCTCAAACGTAAGAAACCATTTCGACTAATTAGCCAGAAATTAGTCTAATCATACATCAAATACATACCGAGACAAAAAGATTATGACGGATCGACAGTATGGCCTGTACCACTGATTACACAAATAAGCATTAACTTATGCATGATACTACATCCTGCTGCAATTGCTTCATAACAACAGCAACCAGTTAAGAATCCTATGTATCGCTGGGCGGATCAATGAGGTCGACGAATCCATTGGTTACTTGTAGCTTGTTGCAACGAAATTTCTCATCACCAGCAACGGATCATCTGCTCAAAAGGTACACAAAGTTGTCTGCGCTGATACTATTCTATTTTTTTCCCGAAAGACGTTTGGTACTCTGTTTGGTTGCTTGGTCCCCTGATGTGAAACCCTAATTTTCTACGCAGAAATTGGTTAATTTCAGGACCAGTGTTTGTATGTGTTTGTGCGGGGAGAAAGCTCTAATTGTTTAAGTTCAGAAAAGATTGAACACTTTAATTATTATTATTTTTCGCTTTATTGGATATATATAGCTTACAGTGCCCAGGAAACGAACACAGCACACACAAGAAGCACAAAGAACATAGAATGTGTCTCCAATCTGGAAGGCATACATAGTATAAAATTATCTATACTCATGATTATGAATAGGCCTCTCTGCTTTATTATCTTATCAAACTGACTAGGAATCCAAGCACCAACAGTAATAATCTGATCTGGATAAAGCAAGTAAGTCCTCTGGGCTCATCCTCTCCAGCTCATTTTGCCTCCATGGAGCCAAATTGTTACGGTTCTGTGGATCAGTGGCAACTGGATTATCCTCTGCACCATGTCGTTGAGATCTCATCCTCATGTACAGTCTCATAGTTGCCACACAATCTTCATAGGGGTCTTGGGTTCCAATTTGAATGTCATACCTGCAATAGATAGGACTGGTGTTAAGTAATTTACAGACTACAGTAGATAAAAGCTTGGGCTTGATGGTTAACTTACCCAAGATAGGCCTGTGTTAGGTACTTGAGTGAGTTGCTAAGCTTGCTTGTTTTCATTAATGGAGGGTACTTTGCTGTGTCCCTGCAGTAACATGACATGATTCCATACGATTATTAATCAACTTGATGGTCAACCAATCCCCACCTCCTAGGAGATAGGAATCTACTAGTGACTACTAAAAAGATAGCTTTATATACGTACCTGATCATCACAGCTGGATATTCCACTTGAAGGCGGTCAAGGTCGTGGTCCAAGCCATGACCCACGAGAATCCTAGCTCTTCCTCCTCTTGGTCTAATTTTCCACATGGGTTCACCATTGCTTAGGAAATCTTGAATCTTCTTTTGCACCTGTCTTAGTGGGACTGCATCCCTCATATATTCTGCCCTTATCCCTGTGGTTTCGTACCTATGAAGTGTTTTTTATGCAAAGAATAAGCATTAATATTATAATCGGAACACTAGTAGGAAGTTGCGATGGAAAGTCAGTAGATGACTGCAACTATACCTGTAATTGGTGACTGGAATTGGTGGTTTGACATAGGAATGGAAAAGAATGTTTTCGTTTTCGTCGACGAGGCAAACCCTCCCACAGAGATCAAGGGAGCCATCACTGCCTCCTCCAACCATCTTGCACGCCAGTGCAACAACTTGTGTCCCTCTGGAGTGGCCACTGTCTGTACTCAAGCTGTCGCGCAAGCCTAGATTAGCCATTCGAGCTAGCAGTCCCTGTTTGAAAAGGTGTTTTGCAACATTAGATTGAGATATATATCCTCTGTTTATAAGGAGAAAGGATTGACTGATAACTTTCACATTACCGCATTAACATTAGGGAACTGACATCTATCTTGATGAGCCCTGCGGGCATTTGAGCTGTCGAGAATGGTCAGACAAAATCTGCATCCTCGGACGTTGAAAATGTTCTTGCATTCTTGCTTTGGTAATGGTCCTGAAGAAAAACCCATGTTTAACCTTGTCATAAAACTTAATGAAATGTTTGGGTTCACTATAGTTACTATGCGATGTGCAGAGAAATAAGTACCGATGAGATGCTCCCTCAGGGACTCGAAGGATCTGCAGTGCTTCTTACAGATTCCACACTTGGGTTCATGCACTGAGTGAAAGGATATCCTCATGTGCTCCACTAGGTGTTCCTTTTTGTTGAACTGCCTAAAGCACGCTGCACACTTATTCCTGCCACCATAGGAAACACCATTCATTCGATTACACAATTGTTTCTATGGAAGTTTCAAGCTTGAATATATGTCAGACATGAACATTTATGCATGCATGTGAATGTGAATGGGAGGTAGAGAGGGAGAGAAAGAGAGAGGACCTTGAGTTCTCAGATGAGTCATTTCTGTACTCCATGCTGTGGTTTGGGTTGGTGAATGGTGAGGAAGGTCTTACCAAAGTAAGAGATGGTAGTGAAGGATGGAGAGCAGAGAAGTTTGAGGAATGAATATGGGAAGGAAGGGTATTTATACTGGCGCATAGAAAGGTTTCTCACAGGGCACTTGGTGATCATGCAATATTTTTTACCCGATTCTCTCTATTTGGTACCTTTCTGATATTTATAAGTAGTGTGAATCTTGATAAACTTTCGGACGAGTCTTCTTTCCGTCAAGAATTACTATATGATGGTGTAACGCAATTAACATCATCAATCTGTAGTCTGTTCCCTGTGTCCTTGGTGATATGCTAAATCTCTACTATTATATAAGAAGATAAGAAATTGAGTTTGCGACATAAGTTTTCAGAAACTTTTTCTTAAGTTTAGGAGAATTTTTTTTTTCAAACAACTCTTTTTATTTACACACAAACTACTTTTATAATAAAAAAAGACTCATCAATTTTTTCTTTATTTTAATTAATTTTTCTTCCATAACGTTTTATATGTCACTTAAAATAAATTGTGACATTCACAAATGTTGTTCGCTATAATTTTTTGAGTCCAATGATATCAATTTGGTTTTATTTAACTGAATTTTTCAGAAAAACAATCCATCTAATAGTGAATGTTATGTCGTTATGGGGAAGATAACCAACATGCACATCACACTCAACATTTTCAAATATATTCAATCATATTGTTCACTGACGTCACACTAAATGAGTCTAATATGTTGTTCATTTGTAAACTTATATAAAATCAACTTGATTCAATCTTCTTTCAATATTGTTTTAACACCACAACTGAGCTTACATTTTCTTAATTTGAGGGTTCTTGACTTATTCAGAAACTTAATCGGGTTAAGTCTGTTTGAATCAAACATACCTATCAAACCTAAACACAGTCCATATAACACGGTCGTTCTTTCAATATTCTTTTAACAAGAATAATTTACAATACTAATAGAGTTGAGTTGGTTTGAATGAGACGTATCAATCAAACCCAAACATAGCTTAACATGATCCTTCTGTCAATAGTTTTTAATGTGTCAATTGAGGTTATATGTTATATATTAATTGTTACTATTTAAAGTTACAACTTAATTTTGAATATATCTATTACCATTAGCATTTTGTGTTAGAAAATTAGAGATACACCTAATTGCTTTTTAATCATATATTGTTTTATAATTTATATCATTCAATCAATTATTTTAAAGACATCCATGTTTGCACAAATTTTGAAAAAATATTACAATGATCACCTAAATTCTGAGTACATAAGGGTAGAGTTTTTCTTTCAAAAACTTTTTTTTCCACAAACCACTTTCTATTGCAAAAAAATAACATTATTAATTGTTTTAATCTCTTATTTTGTTTCTCCCTTTTAATTAATTTTTCTTCCATAACATTTTGTATGTTACTGAAAATAAATTGTGACCTTCACTACTATTGTTTGTTACAAATTTTTGAGTCCAACGATATCAATTTTGATACATTTTACCGTTCTTTTATGGGAAACAATTAATCCAATATTGAATATTATGACGTTATGCTGAGGATAACCAACCCATACATCACACTAAATATTTTCAAACATATTCAATCACACGCTACCATCATATAACGAAGTTAATACTCATGTATTTTTCAATCTTACATATTTTTATCCTTTTATTTTTTCTTCTTAACTTATTTGCTACTAACTACTCTTACAACAATAGTTTAATACACCACAGCATAGGTATAATATGAGAAAAGTTACATGGTCACTCTCTTATAGTCGTAACAGAAGAGTCCATTATAAGTTGTCCTTCCTTCCATTAACAAATTATTTGGTTGGAATTCTTGGTTAAAAGGTATTTTTCTGTCATGAATATAATTGAGGTGTTTGTGGATAGGATTTGGCTTAAACACCACGGAGCGAAGTTGCAACAAGACATAGTATTGTCTTTTTTTTACATGGTGTTTGTGTTTGGAACATACACTTTGCTTCGTTACTGAATATTTTAGTGTTGATTAAATTTTGTAGCGTTTATTGTCGCTTTTTTGTCAGTTGTTCTTTAGTTTTTAATCCATTAATCATTTCTCTAGTATTTATCCACTTTAATACTTTATAAGAGTTCTTCTTTGGTTGTATGGACAGTTTAATAGATTTGACTTCATTTTTATTAAGTTTGTTACTAATGGAATAATATATTTGACTTCATTTTTATTAAGTTTGTTACTAATGGAATTTGGTTATTTAAGATGTAAAAGTAAGGACTAAATTTGGTAAATAGGTAATAAGAGATTATTTTGAAAATTTTAATAGTCTTTGAAAATTTAGAACTAAGCAAAAAAATCTTAGTATTATATGTATTAATCACCTTAAACACGGGTGAGTAAGTTGATAAAAGTCTTTGCCGCATAGTTCGCCCACGGTATGTTTGTGATGTTGGAACATTCTAACTATGAATCCGAGAGAGATATGCATGAAGATTGAGAGAGATGAAAATTCAATTTATATCTAAACTATCACTTAAAATATATTAAAAACTACGACAAACAATCAATTAAAATTTAGGATTCCCACAATACATACGATATTCAATTCGGGCAACGGGAGAACAAAATTGCTAGTTACATAATACGAGAATGATTCTCTTCCACATTTTATACTATCTAACTGACTCTGTTTAATTTGAAATGATGACTGCATGAGCAGTCGGAAATCATAGTGACATTCTTACCCATCAAGTTAGTTACCAGATTAGCAGAAAGATGAAAAGTTGGGATATGCAGGGAGATTGTATGAAAGCTATTCCACCCACGCAAGTTGATTCCCCGGCTGAAAAGCGAAAATAAAGAATACACTAAAATGCATGGGCACTGCAGGCGATCAAGGAATACTCGTGTCGTGTGACACAGAGCATCCTCAAGCAAAAAGGAGGGAATGCTGAATCCCACCATGGAGGTCTCTCTGACTAGATAAGTCTTTCCATTCAAACCTGCAACTTCTTTTTTCCCTCTTAGCACCTGCATTGGTTAATCCCTACTCTCACTAGCTCTCTCTTCGGTTATGACGAACCCTTTTGCTTAGAGCTGGTACACAAAGACTTTAGGTTGACTGGACAGCTGACTTGTTTGTTTGTATGTGGAGAATGGAGAGGGATGGGTGTGGTCGTTAGATTCCCAATTGGAATGTTTTGACTGTCCAAAAATCTAAAAAGTAGAAACGAATCAGAATATACTGCACTGGTCAACCATGTTCCTATCATGTGGCCTACCCGCTAATCCCCGCTCTCATTCTCCAACACATGTCTCTCTTATACATACAATTAGGGCTGGAAAATCGGTCTCGGTTAATTGGTTAACCGACCGACTCGGTTAGAGGATCGTTTTAACAGAGATTGAGGGCGGTAGGGGAACGGTTAAAAGTCACTGCTGGAGTCGGGTAAATGGTTAATCGGTTAAATTCATCGGTTAACTCAAGTTAACCAGTAATAAAAAAATCAATTTTTCTGCTCAAGGTGGTCGGTTAATCTACGATTTATTCGGTTAACCGATGCGTCGGTCGGTTAAATTTGGTCATTTAACCGACTGGTCGGTTATCGGCCGGTCAGATTAACCGTGAGCTCCGCTCGGTCAGTTATTCGGTTAACCGATTTCAGTCATCAAATCGCTTTCCCCGACCGTTAACCGACGATTAATAACCAAATTAACCGACTTCCAGACCTACATACTATTGAAATGGGATTTTTGGCAACTTCAATCAAACTCACATGGTTTATTATTGGAAGTGTATTAGGCCAAAAAGTTTAGCATGAATAAATGGATGAATATGCTTAACATCCAACCCTCTTATTCATATTAGGAGATATGCTAATCATAATGAGTTGTTGGTTAATTGAAACATATTAATTAATCGATTTAGTCGAACTGGTGGCTTTTTAATTTATAATTAGAGATAAATACAAGAAAATAACTTCTTTTTTCTATAGTGGGGTTGGGATGAGACAACCTTGTAATATACAAATTACACAGACATGGTGTTTATGCTTTGTTCCCTATCATGGAGTTGGTAGTATGCACCTACCATCTAACTAATTTGTGCTTTTCTTTCTGATAATAAAACTTTCATGTCTCTCTATCATTGAAGTCATTTGCTAATTATGAGTTGTATGTTGGCGATTTAAAAATATTAAATTTAAATTTAATTATACTTTTATAACGTTTAGATTTTTCTGTCTTGTTTTCTTATTTTTGAAAGAAAAGAGATATGATATTCTTTTAGTAAAGAGAAGAGATATGGTATGATACTATGATATAGTTGTTATGTAACTCTATGCTAGTATCATAAATTAAACAAGTAATAGTTGGACACTCTTATGATTGGAGGCAATTATTATATCCAAACAACAACAACAATAATAATAACTAGATCGTGTGCGGTCAGTTGGTCAAAAGTTCAACGAACTAAAACATCGTATGTTTGAAAAATTCTATAAGAAAGACATAGTCATATCATAAGTATTGTACATCCTAATTAATGTGCTTTTAGACATAATTTTAAAAGATGAGTAGCCCGTACATTGTCGCGGCTTCAGACATATTAGCTTGTAGATCCTTCAGGATTTCAATGTGATTTTATAAATTTAAGAATCATGTGTAATTGGAATTATAATGTTAATTATTGTTATGGTTATTTGGCCAAACCATAATGGGTGAAACAAAGTAAAATTGATAGAGTATTTTTAAAGTATGTGTAGATACGAAACTTATTAGTACGGGTAAGATATTAAAATAAGAGAGCAAATAATTGGGTTATTAAAATAAGAAAAATATTAAAATAAAATTTCATTAGTTGAAATTTTTAAAATATGGATTGAAAGTTTAGACGATCGGTATAATGAAATGACAAATTTTAAAATTTTAAAATATATGATAGATATGTCTAATATGTTGTGGTCCAGGTAGACAGTGGGAAGTCTATTGTTATAATTAGTGAGTTGTGTGCTCGTGTGCCTGACCCGGTTTCAAGCCCCTGATTGACATCCATTGCAGCTGTTGGATCAATTTGGTCCAAAAAACAATTGTGGTATAGAAAAGACCTCAAAAGTGTTTTGACTCAAAATTTATGTTCTGGCCAAAATGTTATGTCACATTTGCTCCTATTTAATGTGCCCAAAATGTATGAAATATACATACATCTATACGTTTTCATAGGTTTAAATAACGAACACATAAGTTTGAACATATGGTAGTTGGAAAATGGTCATTTGAGATTTAGTATGGGACATGGTCTAATATGTTCTTAAAACCATCTTTCATATATAATATGTATCGTCTAACTACCTGGTGGATCAATAAGTGGTTCGACTATAGGGTTGAGTTGATGAAAATGTGAGTATTTCATTGTGGATGTCTATGAGTCTCGATGTGTGGTTCCTTACAGCGTCGTAAAAGGGAAAGTACGAAGAGGAGACTGATGTTAAGGAGATAGGCGTATGGGAATGTATGTGTGAGAGACAGAAAAATATTGGAGATGTGTTGAGGGCGTGTGACCTATCATATGCATATAGGTTATACATGTTTGATCAGGGTAAATGATGTGTTATAAATGTAGTGGCCATTATGTCTTATATAGGTTCATACTACCATGGGCGGCTGCCATATGTCGGTGGAGTGTTGAACAGTTGAAGACTAGTGATTTAGGACTAAACAAGATCTTGGTCATTGATGATAAAGAGTCAGGATATACCTAGCTAGGCCTGAGATCCTCCAAGACATGGATGGTTAAACCACTTCCTATTGAGATGGACATCTTGTCCGATAATGCGACATAGCGCCTTTGTCATATTTGTTTATGTGACAGGTGATAAAAGTCAATGTACCAATTGATCAAGGGCCAATAGTTCTTTCACAGTTTCAGGATTTCTGGTTGATGGGCGTGAATGGTTGGGCATTCATCGACACTAGACGTAGGGCTTATCAATAGGTACAAATTACCTCATGATCTCTTAGGCGCCGTTTAATACTTATTCCATCTCAATATGAAAACGATGTGAATGTCAAAACGGAATGACATCAAAGTAAAAATTGGAAACACAATCCTGTTTATTTACATATTTTATCATTATAATAAATTAAAAACGAAGAAAAAATCTTGTTTAGTTGAGCATTATAAAAATCTTTACCATTCTAATTTCCAAACAAAGTTAACGAATCGTTTGGTATAAGTAATGAAGAGTGAGAGAAAGTAAAAAAAAGGAATCGAAAAATCAGAAATTGTGTAATTTCAATTACATTGTTTGGTGATAAAGTTTGTAATTGAAATATAATTTTCAGTTTGTAAGGGATTTATTGTACAATGACCATGATGCCCTTATTTGAAATCCAATTTCAAGACACATCATTTTCTAGTTAGCAAAAATTTGTTTAATACTCGTATAATACACATATACGTACTATATGCATTTAGAACTTCCATTCTCGTACTATCGTAGAGCCGTTTAATTTTAAAATTTTAATATTTTCTAATTGTTGCCGAAATTTTAAACGTATTGCTATGTTGAAACAATGTATGAAACTCTGAACGTATTAATATTGTACCATAATCGTACGTATTTTACTAACTATAAATGAGAATAAATCCGAAACCCACCACTATTTGTATTTGCCATGGAAGAAGAACTAATATTTGTACATATTTACAACCATATATTATAATATGTCAGGACTAATCATATAGTTTTTCCAAATATGCATTACATAATTGCAATAATATATTACATGCTTTGGCTAATCAAATCAATATCCCACTTTTATTTCCCATCTTGGTTGTTATAGTCGTTATAGCCGTAAAGGAAGTTGGGGGTAATAATGATAATGTCTGTCCATTGTTTATGAAAACTCAGAGTTTTGAAGAAAATATCCTCAAACACCATATATTTCAAAAATGCACATTTGAGAGGAAATGTTTTCGTGATAATGAGCATAGGGATTAACGTTGATGTAAATACAAGGGACCAAATAAATCAATCTAAACCCACAAATCTACATTAATAATCATAAAACATACCTCTGTTATTGGAGATAGTTTTGTTGGGATGAGGAGAGACTTGGTGGATGATGGAAGTTGATAATATTTACATGCAGCAAAATGAAAATAAGATTTGCTAAAGGTTGGACTCGATCCAAGGCTCCCATTGAATGAAATCAGAACACTACCACTCAAATCCCAGTCAAAATTGCTGTGGAAACAGAGAGGAAGTCATTATATACTCCATTCTTTATGCAGTTTTGAAAGTGATTAAAGAAAACGTCCAATAAATATACTTCAGCTTTCTAGTTCGAAATAGGGTAGAATGAAAACACGTGGATACTAAACGACACCTTATAAATGGATTTGTTCTATACTTTTTTTACGTTGTCTCGACTCGGGTTATCAATCAAATGGACATTTTGTATTTATCAGACTTGTAAGAATATTTAGTGCTTTTTCCCCCGAACGATGTAGTGTTCGGTTGATTGAGGTTTGTCATCCTGTCAATTGAATGTCGCCTCAAGTCTGAGAAACAAGTTGCACCTACCGCATAGAGTTGGAGCCGCTAAATAATGTAATTTTGCCGCTATCTCTACATATTATATTGCTGGCCAACCTTGAGTTCTGCTTTATTAGTATTGATATCGCGCGCGCGTGTGTGTGTAATATATAGGCTAATGAGTTGTTTTCTTCATCTTCGCAAACAGAAAGTTGTTTTCTTCATGCTTCTTCTGGCCAAATGACAGACACATCTACAGGCAAAGTAGTCGAAAAGTTCTTTTATATTTGGGCCTAATTATAAACTCGTCTTTATCGTATTAAAAATAATTTTATCATTCTTTTCCTAATTAGCCCACAATTACATTATATATTTTAAAGAAAGACTCATCTTTTAAAGAAGAATCATTTATCTAATGAGACGAATATTGATTTTATTTCCATAATTTTTTTAAAGTTCCTCTTTTCAACCATATTTCGATTTCATTTCTTGTTCGTTTTTCATACTTTTGGCATGGAAAGACTAGACGCATATAATGATATCAATATTGAGAGTATTTGAGAACTTATAAAAACGTGTGTATTTTTAGGGGACTTCGTCATCACTTTATTTTGAAAGGGATCTTACATCATTTCGTCGTAAAATGTATATATTAGGAACAAGGACAGCTAAATACCTTCAAGTTGCTAAATACCTTCAAGTTGCTAATAACTATGAAATTTCCTAATAACTACGTCTAAATTGCTAATAACTACTTTTCTTTCTTTAGATCTATCTTACGTTTAAGTTGTTAATAAGTATGAATAAGTTGTTAATAACTACCTCAAAATTGCTAATAACTATGTCTACCTCAAAGTTGCTAATATTTACGTCTAAATTGGTAATAACTATCTCTAAGTTGGTTATAACTACGGTAAGTTCCTCAATAACTACGTCTAAGTTGCTAATAATTACGTTTTCACCCCTTATATCTACCTTAGGTTTAAGTTGTTAATACCTACCTCAAAGTGACTAATACTTACCTCTAACTTGCTAATAACTACGTCTACATCTAAGTTGCTAATAACTACCTCAAAGTGGCTAATACGTACCTCTAATTTGGCGATACATATAATGTGTAGTTTTGAGCAGTTAACTCACGGCTTTGACCTCGGAAAAAAAGTTCATCGAAACCCTATCAAGGGACTATGCTAGTTTTAATCGTATTTAAAAAATTAAGATTTTGACGCAAAAATTATTCTAATCCAAATTCACATATAAAATATATTAATTAAATAAAAAAAATTTGAAAAAAAATTACATAAAATTATGAAACTGCCCTTTTGAACTAAACTTAAGCACATTTCGGCATGAAAATTCTTAAGCACTGTACGGCTGAGCGGGCGGGAAATGCTGACTTGCTGAGTAGTCTACAGAAGCGCATAGCTGGCATTATTAGTCGTGGTCAAAGCCAAAAGCCCCTCAATTATTACGGCGGTAAATAACAACAAACAATTTTTCACCCTAGCTTTCACCTTGGCTTTTTAAGGTTAGTTAATATATATTCAGCCCCTACCAGTGGCGCTTTTGAACAGCCAGTAATCCGGCCAACTCCTGCTCCGGCGCCTTGAGGAAAGAGAAAGCAAGGAGGAAGTTGGATAGAAGTCGCCTTCCTGATTGCTTCAACAATCCACCATCATATCATAATATCGTATATTCATCCAACCCCGCAGCTTATTATTATTCATAATTTATCATATTCCTCTCTCTCTCTCTCTCTCAATATAATAATGTCAAATACGCCTGTATAATTGTACAATACCATTTTGATGAAACTTCATTTTTCACAGAATAGCTAGCGTAATTGCAAAATGAAATGGAAGCAACTTCCTGTCCCTAAACGCCACTTTCCTTCACCTTGTTTTCATGTGTCATGTTATGTATATAAGTAGTACAGACAACCCAAAGCTCACCAGCTACAGACCTACCATCTCCCTCTCTTCATAATCTGCTTGCTAGCTCTACATATGAACATTAAGAACAACAACTCTCTGAACTTATTCAGATATTCATACACATAACCTGCAAGCATATAGAGCTCTGGGTCAATCCCTTTTCCTCTCCAATCCAACAGTTAAATAAAGGTATGCATGGCCGGACTGTCTCTGACCCCATTTCCATCCCCCCTTTATTCCCTCCAAATAATTGTGATTCCTTTCCCATTTTTGGGATGATTCATTTGGTACTTTGATGCCAGTGTACTGTAATCCTGCTCTCTGGGTTTTGGTTTCTTATCTGAAATTTGAACGTTTCATATCCCCTGCTTCAGTTTTCTGCAAATTTGCATACAATTCAAAGTTCGGTTTATTTTGTTTTACAATTTAGTAATCCCATTTTGGTTAAACAATTGGTGCCGTTTCAGAAAGTTCGATTCTTGATCGAAAATGCCCGGACTGGCTATCATGGGATCAGAAGGAGAAAATGGCGGGACAGAGCAGGGTAACACTAATGGCAAGCAAAAATCAGGAGAAAGCACGATGATGAGTCAACGCAGCGGCGACTCTATTGATCTAGCCATTGACGGCGTGATCGATACCTCCATAGAGCAGCTATATCACAACGTCTGTGAGATGCAGGAGAGTTCTGATGATCCTTCCCCTTCAAGGAGAAGCTTCTTCTCCTACGGCGAAGAGTCGAGGATCGACTCCGAATTGTGCCATCTAGTCGGAGACGTTAGGATTATGGAGATGATGATGACAAAAGAGGTTGTTGCGACAGAGAACGCAGATAAAAATAGTGAAAATAACGGCGGCGTTGACCATAATTTGCCTTTTACAGGCAAGAAGATCAGGAGGAGCCAGGCTGAGAGCATTCAGAAGCAGCTTTTCAGGCTGCAATCCGAGTTTGGTGCTTCTGAGAAAAAGCACCAAACGTTGAGAAGGCCTAGGCCTCCAAATTCGAAGAGGCCTATTAGGAAAGTTCAGATTATAAATATGGCTGATGATGATGATCATCAGCTTGTTGGACCGTTACTGCTGAAACAAACAAGAGAGATGATCTCTTCGGGGGAGAACCCAAAACGGGTTCTCAAGTTTGCAACCAGAGCAGCCAAATCATTTGAGGAACATTCAAACGACGACGGGGAGGCACCGAATTTGGAACATGTCATGTCCTTACATGTCCTAGCATCAATACATTGCAGCTTAGGCCAGTACAACGAAGCCATCCCAGTTCTAGAAAAGTCAATACAAATTCCGGTCATAGAATACGGCCAGGATCATTCTCTAGCCAAGTTTGCAGGATGCATGCAGTTAGGTGACACTTATTCAATGTTGGGACAGATTGAGAACTCAATATTATGCTACACAGCTGGTTTGGAGATTCAGAAGCAAGTCCTGGGCGAAATGGATCCTCGAGTTGGCGAAACATGCCGGTATGTAGCTGAAGCTCATGTCCAGGCATTACAATTTGATGAGGCTGCAAAAGTTTGTCAATTGGCGCTTGACATCCACAGGGAGAAAGGAGGAGGTGCTTCGTCGATGGAGGAAGCCGCGGATAGAAGACTGATGGGACTAATCTGCGACGCGAGGGGAGATTACGATGCTGCCCTCGAGCATTATGTTCTTGCAAGCATGTCAATGTCAGCAAATGGCCAGGAGATGGAAGTTGCTGCTATTGATTGCAGCATTGGAGATGCCTATCTGTCGTTGGCGCGATACGATGAGGCTGTATTTGCGTACAAGAAGGCACTTGCGAGTTTCAAATCAAGCAAAGAAGGAGAGAAGTACAGCGCATCAGTTGCATCTGTGTTTGTGAGGCTGGCTGATCTGTATAACAAGATTGGAAAATATAAGGACTCAAAATCCTACTGCGAGAATGCTCTGAAGATCTACGCAAAGCGCGACAGGATCATGGCGGCTGAGGATATAGCCAGTGGGTTTATTGACATCGCTGCGATATACCAGTCGATGGATGAGCTTGATCAGGCTATCAAGTTGCTGAGGAAGGCTCTGAAGAAGATAAATCATAATAATGGAGATGATGATGGTGATGATATTTTGGGCCAGCGAAGTACAGTCGCTGGGATTGAAGCTCAGATTGGGGTTATGCATTACATGACGGGGAACTTCCCCGAGTCGTACAGAACGTTCAAGAGCGCGATAGCAAAAATGAGAGCGAGCGGGGAGAAGAAATCGGCCATGTTCGCTATTGCGTTGAACCAAATGGGGCTAGCCTGCGTGCAGCTTTACGCGATCAACGAGGCTGCTGATCTGTTTGAAGAAGCTAGGACCATTTTAGAGAAAGAATATGGACCATATCATCCCGACACATTAGCTGTGTACAGCAATCTAGCAGGAACTTATGATGCTATGGGGAGGTGATCTGATCAGCTTCTTCTTATTATTATTGCTAGCTAGATTAATCAACTTGTTGTAAGTTTTTTTTGCAGGTCTAATTAATCGAAATTTGTGACGTAATGCGCGCAGATTGGATGATGCAATTGAGATATTGGAGAAAGTGGTTAGAATGAGGGAACAGAAGCTGGGAACAGCAAATCCAGAAGTGGTGGATGAGAAGAGGAGGCTTGGTGAGCTGCTGAAAGAAGCTGGAAGGACAAGGGACAGGGAATCTATAGCATTGCTAGCTTTCCTTGACACTCATGAAGTTGTTGAGAGGGCTGAAATGATTGAGCTAGCTTATTAATTGAATATTTCAACATGCATGTATACATAACACAAAATCTAAACAAAAGGGTGTTTGTTTGTTATATCTGTAAAGGGAGAGAGTTGGTTCTGTCTGTATGTTTGATTGATTTGCTTGTTTGAAATCCGAATATATTTTCATTGATCGTTTTCTTTGAATACACCAAACTGTGGGTTAGAATGATAATTTTTTAATTTCCATCTCACGAGACGTCCAAATATCAATGCATGTTTAAAGTGGGTTAGGTTGAAAATATTGAGCTACCATTCGAATCTGCTAATTAATCTAAATAAATAAATAAAATCTGCTAATAAAGTAATGGAAAGAGTGAAGCTTGGCCGTATATCAAAATGAATTGAAGTAGACATTCCAATATAGCACTCTGTTTTGTCACAAGTAATTGTCTTGTAACCGAAGGCCCAGGGCAGTAAGTTGAAGGGTCAAAACTTGTATTTGGTTTGAACTTACCTTTCTAATGAGGAGTCCGAATCAAGGAAGGATTCCCACAAAATCTGGCTTCTTCTGAGATTAGCTATTTGGTCCCTTTTCCCCTCGTCAAAAGCAATGCTGCATTCAAGTGCAATTCCCAGCTCCTGAAGCAAGTTGGTTATGCTGCCGCTGCTGAATTGCGCAATTAATGGCCAGACTAACATTTCAACGTCAACACGCAAAGACATGTCATCTGATATTATCATTCCGATTTCTCTAGCTTTATTATCACATTTTCATATTACATAAATTATATTAAGGAGTTACTCTAGTGATACCGTTGTGTATTTGACAATTTGGAGGTCTCAAATACAATTCCAGCAGATCCCATGAATGGACACCACCAATGTATCTATCTTGTATTGACCGAGGGTCTCGATCTACTATGAAATTATTCTGAAGCACATGAAAGCTATATTTACACTAACTACAAATTTTTATTTCTTTGTACCAATTGTGAGATTTTGTTGATCGACGTAATGATCCGAATCACAATTTGATGATTCAAATTTTAAATGACCAATGATATAAACTAAATTGTATGTTTTACCTCAACTTCTAACTAATCTTAGACTTTTATGTATGCTTATTAGAGTTGTAACCGCACCCATTACCACTTCTAGTTGCGTAGAAAAAACAATATGGATGTAGCATCCTTATTAGTTCAACATGTGTAGTACCCATCAGATAATGGGCCTGTCCATGAAAATAATAAGCTAAGTGGCCCATTTTCTGAGCCCAGTAAGCTGCGAATAAAGCTGAAGGAAAAAGATAAGGAGACTGTTGTTCAATGTCCATCATCTAATCATCATCATTTCATACAGGTCGGAAGACTAGCTAGTAGAAAGAAGCACAGAGAAGGAGAGAGGAGTGAGTGGAGTAAAAAGGAAGGAAGGTAGTAAATCATGGCAAATATAACGGAAAGTGAATTGGCCGGATTTGGAGTGGGAACGTTGCTATTAGTGGCCACCATTGCTGCTCCTAAACTCGACGCCCTCATCTCTGCTTCTCAGAGGAGGTTAGTTAAACACCAAGCTTGCACTTTTTCTCACTACAGCATGCGATTTATGATTTGATTGGCCATCAGATGGATACCGCTTGTTTGCAGATGTTACATATTGTGCTGTAATCCATCCACAACTCGTACTAATTACTGGGTTTAATTACAGCTCCCTAGGGATGTGCAAGAGATGCGGGGACTTGAGGATGATAGCGTGCTCAAATTGTAAAGGAACTGGATTAATGAAAGCAGGTGAGCCATTTCTAAGCTTCAGATTACTAGATGACTTGTATCAGTCCATTGGCGGTGAACAACAACATGTAAACCGTGTCAACTGTAGTAAATGCAAAGCCAAGGGTCACTTCACCTGTCCTAACTGCTCCCCAGGGAACTAGACCCTCTACTCTCTTGTATTTTATTTCACACACATACTTACTGTATGTGCCAATTACCAAAAGTTTCACAATTTACATCTATATATTCATTCTCCTCTTATTGTAGCTTGTATTAACTTAGTTTGTGGAACTGATTCCTTCAGGAATCCATTGATAGGGTTAATTCGACTAGCATTATTATATTATTATTCTAGATTAGGAAGAGTTTTATTCCCGTTTGGTTTAGGATTACTCGTTAATTGATTTTCCTTTTAGCAGTAGGAATAGGATTTGATTGTGTTTTTTCCCAAGCCTATAAATAGGCTGTGCTTCTGTGCGTCTGAACCAAGAAGAGTAACAAGAAATCAATATCAATAATATTATGGTTTGTTTTGGTTAAACTTCATAGATCTTGGTGAGATTCTTGCCTAGCTACCTATCATATCGCTATCATCCATTACATGCAAATCTCTGTAAGTTGTTTCTTTACGAAAATCATACAAACTCAAGCCATGAAATGGGTTATTCTTGAAAGCTTAGGGACCAGGTTCTTACTGTCCTACTTTCCTGGAACTTATCTGAATTAGTAGACACTATTATTGTAAGGAGATTTTGAGAAACTTTAGGTGCTAGCTAGAGAAGTGTCTCTGATCCTAGATGTGCCCACAAGCCTGCTGAACAGAAGCAGGCGGATGAGAAAGGCTGCCATTGAGTATCCTATTTGCCACCCACACATTAGCTGCTTCAGAGTAGTGTACTCCGTCCCAGCTCACGTGCATTGATGGATACTTGCATGGATTACCATATTCTGTTCCATTCACCACAGCTTTCTTCCCACAGTCTATGTGATAGCCGTAGTAGCTGCCGCAACAGAACTCCATCGGATTCACGAAACCTACGTTTATAAACGAACACGCAATACATCGTGAGGTTTCCACATATTGATAAGCATTTTGCAGATGTAACATGGACTAAACAGTTACCTTGATTCGTTGCTGTGCTAATCAGTTGATACTTGGCTGAATACACATCAACATATGTGAAAGCTGAACCAGGAAGCTTTTCCGTAAGCTGGGAAACTTTGTCTTCGAGTTGCCTGTTGAACTCCTTGGCAACGTCTTTGTGGGACCTGACATCCATTTCTATCCAAGTTTTCAGGATCTGAGTTGTATATAACAGAATAGGGCAAGCATCCAATTGGTCCTGTGTTGTGCACCCAGAAGACTCTTGCGCCTTCTGTGTGCAGTTGCTGAGAGAAGACGTGCATTATATATAACCTTGAACTGTCAAGTGATATCTCTTCTGGAAAACGTAGTAACTTATATGTTGATTGATTTATATACCTGCACTGCCTCAAAAAGCTGGCTCAAAATATCAGGTATGGACTTCTGAACCTCTTCGACTGATGAATGTTGGAAGCCAAAGGCGAGATCATTCTGTCCTATGTCCAATGTGAGCTGTTGAGAAGTCCTCTGGCCTTGGCAGATTGCTTTTCAAAGGTTTGGCCTTGTGCAGTCCTGCTCAAAAAAAATTATTTACAGGAGATAATTGTTCTTGACGCCAGAAAGCATAATGATCAAAAGAGAGATGACACGAACGATTACATGGAAACATTGCGGGGATGGATTCACAGTGGGGTTTACAAACTAATTTCAGGATATTCCAATCAACAAAACATGAGGTAATTAAACTAGATGAAAACAGACAGTACAATGAAAGTACAAAGTACGATTCGGCTGATCCATCCCTTTTGACATAAGAGAAATTTGAATCAACTAACTTCAAGAGAGAGACTGACCGTTGGTGCTAACATGGCTTTGATAAAGTTGGTTGGTCCGAGTTTTGAACCGCTTGAACTGGGAAATCTGTACGCCCAGGGGCTGTAACCGCCTGGACGAATGGATGAGCCACCAGTAGCAAAGTTTGCACCATGTCTGAAATCTGTCTCGACGGAGTCCAGGTATGCACTTAGATATGTCAATTTCAGTCTCTCAGCTGGTCTATATCATATAATTCAACATGAAGTTAGAAACTCTGTATTTTCCTAAACCAGTAAAAAGGAGGTTAAGAGTTTGAAGTCTTACCAATAAAATCTATGATAAGGCAGCCATCACAAACTCTCCCTGAAGGACGTCCAACGAAGGTTTCGCCGTTGGGTGGAGGGAACTCTCCAAACGCTGCAGATCTCCCTCCGGTATCGGAGTTGGAGTCGCCAAAGTTGTACACTGCCGGGAACTTGCATTTTTGAAACTTGTCATTACCTTTCACCAATGTTGTTATGTTGTTGTTGCATCTGTCCCCATGTTCAGGACCAGAGTCCCAAACAGTCCAAGGAGCAGCAGCATCAAGCAATCCATTTCTGTTCACAATCTTGAAGAGAAGTCCAAAGATCCCTTCTCCTTAAACAAGTAGGATGTCTGACAAATACATTACTAAAGTTCACTTTTGAGATCAACAAGGAAAACGACATGGAAAAGCTGCTCTGCCAAATTTGCTCTTCACGGGGATAAGATTTAGGGTAACAGACAAAGGACAATAAAGTCAGCAATTGCATCTTGTTTTGTGAAAAGAGAATGTCCTGTAGGATAATGAACTGTTGGCTATCTTCAAGTGAAGCAAGCAGCAACAGGTTTACAGCTGGAAAATGTCCACCTTCTTGATGATTTCAGTTTCTTTTCTTTAAGGTAGCTTCTTGAATTAGGTGACAAACATGCAAATTTTGAGAGGGTGAAATGAAAGACTGATCCATATGAAATCTCACCTTTTCCAATGTACGAGTAAACTTATGCAGCAAACGATACTGGTCAATGGTGAGTAACAACGTATCTCGATCGGTAGTAAATTGTCTCCAGAATTACTTTCATGAAACGAAATTATTAGTCAAGAATATGTTGTTTGCATGATAAATATTCAAAATACGAGTTTTTAGTGTTAAGAGTACTAAAGCGTTCATTATATAGTCAATATTTATTTTGATGTACACTAAATAAAAATATAAAAACTGCTTATTATGTTTTTAGTTGAGAGAGATTTGAACGTGTCAATCTAAAATTAGATGATTTTGAAACAAATTTTATGATTATTACAGTTATGGATACATTAACTACCCCTCATCGGCTTTATACAGGGAGAGATATAGGCAGATCACTTTATATATAGAAAATTTGGAAAGTCCCATTCGGTTTTGGGTCTGTGCAAAATTAATTTGGTTTTTTATTCTTATTCGGTTCATTAATCGACTGATAATATATGCCGATGTGGAGAGCCAGTTAGGCCAACTTGATGGAAAAAACTGACAGAATAGTGACGAAAATAGTGCTCCGTATTGTTTTGATAAATTTTCCGACTTAAAGACCCACTCAAAAATCGACCTAAATCTTCGAAACTATTTAAGTAAACGACCCATCTGAACTTCACAACCTTTGCTTGTTCAAGTGCATGTTAATCAGTTAATTCATGTTTAAAATTTTGCAAAGTAGCGGAGCAGCGTCTTCCAGAAATGGGTAAAAATGGGAAATGAAAATGAGTAAATAACTATGGAGTTAAGTCTCTCACAACCACACAATAACAGTTGGACCGGAGGAGGGAGGAAGCAGCTGAAACCGGTAAAGAGTGAGACAAACGGAACTGAATCCAAATGGGGATCCAAATGGCTTCCTCTTCTTCGTCTTCTCTAGCTTCAACCTTTCTCCCTCGCTCATGTCCAGCCAGTACTACCACCTTCCTTCTGCCATCACACTCTCTTCCTCTTCCCAAACCATCTGCCTTCCACCGCTGCCGGACCTTCTCCTCTTCACGCGCTGTCCTCTCCTTGCTCCGTCCTACTTCCGGCGGTTCTCCTCCTACTCCTCGCCCTTCGATCTCAGCTGCTCTCTTTCCTGCGCGGAAACACTCTATCTCATCCTCCGACTCTTCCTCTTCTTCTTCATCTTCTTCTTTTTCTTCTGTTGTGGATGCGCTGTTTGTGGTGTGCACCTCCGTCGCCCTGTCCTTGACCTTGTTCCTGGCCGATGTTGACTCCGCCGCTGCTTTTGTCGTAACTCCGCCGAGGAAGTTGCAGGCCGATGAATTGGCTACTGTTCGCCTCTTCCAGGAGAATACTCCTTCCGTTGTCTACATCACCAATTTGGCTGTCAAGTATGTAAAGTACAGCACTTCATTTTGTTTTTGTCGCTCTTTTAATCCTAACAATATTTTCCCGGCAGGCAAGACGCCTTCACTCTGGATGTGTTGGAGGTGCCGCAGGGTTCAGGATCCGGGTTTGTATGGGACAAAGATGGTCACATTGTCACCAATTATCACGTCATTCGCGGTGCTTCCGATCTGAAGTTAGTCTTATGCATCCTATTCCCTCCTCCCTTGTTCTTACTTTTCACAAACTGTGATGCGTTTTGCTAGTACGATCTTCAGTGCTAGGAAGGGCATCTTCTTAATTTCTCTATTGTGGTTGAGAAACTTCTGAGATGATTGGTTCTTTTTTATTATGCAGAGTGACTCTATCGGACCAGTCGGCTTATGATGCAACGGTTGTTGGGTTTGACCAAGACAAAGACGTAGCTGTGTTGAGAGTTGATGCTCCCAAGGACAAACTGAAACCTATACCTGTTGGTGTCTCTGCTGACTTGCTTGTCGGTCAGAAAGTATTCGCTATTGGCAACCCTGTGAGTAGGATCCAGCTCTCCTTAAATTTTGAAAAGAAGAATGCAAACTGCGGCACCCTTGTAACATTTCTTGAGCATCAAAATCTAGCTTGTGTTTGCGCTAGTTTCACGAAGATTGTATACTATAATCACAAAGCTTTCAGATTTGATGCTTTCCAGCATTTATTAGTTATGTTTCTTTTGCTCTAATTTCACCTCAGTTCCCGACTTCAGGAACAAATCTTTGAAGAGGGTTTGCATACAACTTCACTTCCTTTTTTGGTCCTGCTTATTGACTTTGATTCCTGTGTTCTGGTTTTACAGTTTGGCCTTGACCATACACTTACCACCGGTGTCATCAGGTACAAAGCTTTATAGAAAGTTTCTACGGGCTTGTAACTCGTGACTAGATTAGTACATCTTTCGTTATTCTGCCGTGTTAGCATTGTGCTTTGCTTTACAAATTGATGTACAGCAGGGTACTACTCCAGCTATTTTATCCAAATGATAACGAACAGTTTAACATAACTAACTTATCAATAGCAGTAACTAAATGAGGTAGAAGGTGGCTTGATATATGTATATTTTTCTGTAGCAGTGTCTTCCTTCATGTCCATCTGCGAGATGTAACTCCTTCCCTAGCTGACAAGCCTTTTTCACATGTTGTACTTGCAGTGGACTCCGTAGAGAAATAAGCTCTGCTGCTACAGGGCGTCCTATTCAGGATGTTATACAGACAGATGCTGCAATTAATCCAGGGAATAGTGGAGGGCCGTTACTTGATAGTGCAGGAAACCTAATTGGGATCAACACAGCCATCTATTCACCGTCTGGGGCATCTTCTGGTGTCGGGTTTTCAATTCCAGTTGACACTGTAAGTAATTACTAGGGCAGGATCTTGGTCAAATACTGCATAATTGATACCATCTGATGTAAACTAAGTGGGCAAACTCTTGGTTGTATTGATCAGGTAGGAAGGTACCGTAACTTGTTAGACTGTTTGAAATACAGGTGAGCGGCATTGTCGATCAACTAGTGAAGTTTGGAAAAGTGACAAGACCAATTTTAGGAATAAAATTTGCGCCGGATCAATCAGTGGAGCAATTGGGTGTTAGTGGGGTGCTGGTCTTAGATGCGCCTGCAAATGGTCCAGCTGGGAAAGCGGTATGCATTTAGTCTCCTTGTGCCTCCATGGAAAACTATTTTGGGAGGATGTCTATAAATATTTTATTCTCTATACTTGTAGGGCCTGCTACCGACTAAACGTGATGCTTATGGTAGACTTGTGTTGGGGGATATCATAACATCCTTGAACGGGAAAAAGGTCGCAAATGGAAGTGATTTGTACAGAATTCTTGACCAATGTAACGTGGGTGATAAGGTATGTGTAGTGAAATGAGATCATTCATGTTGGTTGGTTTCTATCTGGTTTAACAAGCCTAACACTGTCGACCATCCTGCCTTTCGATATCTTCAAGTTAGTATAACCAGAATTGTGCATGTGTGGTACACAAACAGATTGTTGTGGAGGTTCTGCGTGGGGATCACAAGGAGAAGATACCGGTGATTCTTGAACCAAAGCCGGACGAGTCGTAGGTGGTTTTGGTTGATAGTGGTGCGTATCTCGTCATATAGTCGGCGGCCCTTGCCACTTGCAATGTAATGTAATTGTTTCATATAATTGAATGGGAGGGCTGCTTCAGCTGCTGTTGTTGTACATATTTTTGTCTGTATACATTGTTGACAACGCTAAACAGTGATGCTCAGTTCACTCATTATCTAAACTTTCTTTGCCGCCGTACGCTTCCTGAAACTTTGACCCTAAAAAGCACTCAGGTGAAAAAGAAATTGCCGCGTGTCTCTAGAGTTCCTTATGGCGCTAGTATGATTCGTTCACTGTTCCTGAGACTGCTGTGCTCTAATAATCTCTACACCCTAAAGCTGGCTAGGGGCCGAATTCCTTCATCCATCTATGATCTTCTGAATTTTAGTTCTATGGTTATTTCGCTTGTGATATGTACTCTCGTTTGTGGTTATAGTGCATCTTTGTGTTGAGCTTCTCTCCATGAGACTACTTGTATCGCCAGACTACGTCAATAAATATTGGTGCATTTTCGATTTATTTTTGTCTTCTAAATCTTTTCTTTGTTCTTTTGATCCGAAAAAAAAAAGAGTGGATTTCAAATGTTTTTGCTATCGTTGCAATCTCTATGATATCAATTTTTAATACCTCACTAATATCTGGGTCTAAATCAACACATATATATAATGTTTAACGATTGAATTTGAAATCGCGACATGGGCGCATGACCACCCAAACTAGTATAAGTTAAGAGACAAATCGAAGGTGAAGGTTAAAGTTGAGTGAGTGGCTGTTGGAGTACAAATGTGAAGATCCAATTACGAATTGAATATGAACTCTGTAGTTTAGTAAGTGTGTTGAAAGGAATGGGGAGAAAAATGTGCCACTTTATTAGGGTATCTCTTAAGTTATATATGATTGAGAATCCCCCCCAACTTCAGGTATTGAGGTTGAGGAGCAGGAGTAGAGAAAGAGTATATATATATATAGGACATAGTATTCAAAAAAGAAAACAAAGTGCAGAAGAAGATGCAGGCTGCTAGCTTGTAATAATTGAGATCAAAGTCCCTTAGAGCTTCCAGTGGAGAATGGTGGCCACATCTTTAACCTACCACCAATAAAACAGTATTGTCTTTAATCTTTCATTAATTACCATCATCATCACATACTTATAATTAATGGATTGCTACTATAAATTTATAAAAAAAAACAACACATTTTTATTCATTCATTGCGCATATATATCATATAGAGAGCTCTCAGAGTTCATCAAACGATAAGGAAAAAGTACAGTTGGGTTTGGCATGACAGAAGAAGAAGAAGAAGAAGAAGAAGAAGAAGCAAATTAATTGAAGGTTGATAGATAGGATTAGGAGGTGTACGTAGTTGATCATACTGAGATGGGTGCTGAAAGGCCATAGTCAAGGCTCCACAGCTCAAACCCTCCATTCACAAAGTCATAGTATCCTCCGTACAGCTTCAGTGTTTTGCTGCAGAGTCCATCCCTCACAAATGGATATGTCAGCAGATTTGCCAGCGACACATTCACCGCCTCCTGCAATTCCATTTTAATTTTTTAATTCACATTCAGAAATCTGTGTAACTAGTTATAATAATATCAATACTAAGAATTGAAAGCAAACCTTTTCACAGGTGGTGCATTGGTCTCCAAATCCAGCACTCCCATTCTCAGCCAACACCTTCTTCTTCGCCGGGAACCCAATCTTCACCCAGTCCTCTATGAAATCACTGACATGCCATTAACAACGTATGATATTATATACATACAGAGTATATTAATGATTTAAATCCAGAATTCAGGCAAGTCGTTGATTAAGAGACGGACGTACGTGGAAGTGTTGCCGTCGTAGGGGAAGGACATGAGGCCCTTAATACCACCGCAGGCGCTGTGACCAATCACGACAATGTTCTCAACCTTGAGATGCAGCACCGCGTACTCCACCGCTGCCCCAACCCCAGCGTACTTCACCTGGTCGAATTCCGGGACCATGTTGGCTACGTTACGCACCACGAATGCCTCTCCTGGCTGGAAATCCATAACGTGCGAGGGGCACACCCTCGAGTCCGAGCACGCAAACACCATGTACTGCATCATCAATATTTTCTCAATCTCACAGTATAACAATATTAAACAGATGGAGAACCCCAAAATTTAGTTAAACCAACCAACCTTGGGGCTCTGCCCTTTGGCAAGCTCTCCGTACAGTTTCGGGTTGGTCCTGTTACAGTACCATTAATTATTTACATAATTAAGTAACTAGTCTTGTATATATAATTGAGAACGAAGCTAGGGGGGTAGTGTACTGACTGGTATTTCTCGTGCTTGAACTTGATGAAGCCATCTTTGATACGCTGGACAGCATCGAAGGGCTTAGTACCAGAAGCACTTGCTGTCAGCTCTGCCTTTATCTGCTCCACTTTCTCTGCTGCCACCTCCTTCAGTTCTTCCTTCTCGCTGATATATGAATGAATTAAAAAACAAGAATAAAAATACAATTCAAAAGTTTAATTTAAATCGTGCAGCCTAGGTACCTGAGGAGCTTCTCAAGACCCTTGATAGCTTCCTGGTAGTCCTTGGACATGTCTTCCTCACCCTGAAATTCATGTCAAGTTTCACATATTACTTATTATTTCATTTCATTTCCCCACCCATCATGCACATATGTCAAATATATGGAAGTTATTGGGTAGGAAGCTATCGTAATTATTAAATATTAATGAACTACCCACGAGTCCTTCAAGTTAGCAAAATCACTACTTAAATTACCTACTTGGCCGTCACGTAACGTGAAGATATATATATTTATTTATCTAATCAATGTGCATGCATGGAATTTATGACGATTAAAGCAATTAATCTACGTGTTCAAGTGAGGAGAAAAAGACACCTCTCTTTCAGTCTTTCTCTATCAAGCTTTCACAGTTGGGGAACTTCTTTTTTTATGGTTTTGACAAATGTTAGCATCTACAGCCAGCAATCAATCAGGAAGCCAAAAAAAGTAGGCAAATGCAGAAAATGCTGCCATACAAGTGTAAAGAAAGGAGTGGGGATATTAATGGAATCCGTACCGAAGTAGGATTGAGAAGAGGGGCAGGGGCAGCGAAAACGGGCTGGTTTCTGATGAGCCTAGGGACAGGTGTAGCGTTGTTAGAAGAAGAAGAAGAAGAAGAAGAGAAAGAGGGAGTGTTGTTGAGCTTAGCAAGGATGACTTGGTGGGAGGAGGCTAATGGTAGTCTTATTTGTGATTTGGTGGGTTTGGGAGTGGAGAGGGAAGTAAGGAAGCAACCACCGTTTAGTGAAGCTGCAGTCGACATTGTGGCGAAGGAACCCTTTGCTTCTCTTCAATTTATAATACTACTACTACAAGCTACTTAATTACAACACCAGCTGGCCCTCTAGTGGTTCATTTATAAAACAATTGAACACCAAGTTAGAGAGATAGATTGATGAGTGGAAGTGGATAAGCTAGCAGTCGACGAGCCTCCACACCACCACAACCGGGGAAAACAAATGCATGGGCGCCTTTGCATTTTTTTGGGATAACGAAAGCGATAGCTGCCTTCATCTCCTCTTTCTAGTATTTTCCCTCTAAAGATGTTGCCTCCCGGGTATCGGCCCCCTATATTTCTTATTTCCTATTTTCTTAAATGTAATATTTCATTCCAATTTATTGTTTGCAATGATGCTAATAATAAAATTGGCCACCGTAACACCTTGCATTCTTGCAACGATACTAACACCGCAATGTAACACCATCCAAAAAAATTGTGTTGAAGCCGATCGAACAAACCAACAATAGATAGGGTGTGTTGATACGAATATGGCGAGAAATATTGAAGGATCGTCTGATGCCAACTCGAACGAGTTATATACAAACATCTTGTTTAGCTTCCAATCTTACTGTATTCTGGCTAATTTATAAAATAAAATAAAATAAAAATAAGAAAACCTTGTGGTGTGTTTGTGAAAGAGAGAATAATATCAAAGATTTGGGGAGGGTTGAAATTGTGTGGTGAAGGGTGAGGATGATGGGAATGTGAAAACTTGGAGGGAGTTTGATTTCCAGGGATAAGATCCCTATCCCCACAACATGGCTCTGCAGTGCTTACTTGGCTGTGCCTGTGTGATTGAATTTCCACCTACCTCACTCCTCTTATCTCCTTTTGTTCTCTTTACTTTGTTTTTTTTTTTATACTAATTCCCAGTTCTCCTCTGCAGCAGCTCCTTCTGCCCGTTTGCTTACCCAGCTTTGGACTCTTGAGTTCCCACCATCACCTCCATCAAGCCTCTAACTTCCCCATTTCGGCCATTAGTATACTCGTTTCAATCCTGCCTCCTGCCCTACCGAACCTTCCTTTCACTTCTACCTCCTTTTCCTCATCTCCATGTTTGCGTTGCTATATCTGCTCTTGCGTACGCTCACTCTTCCTCAGCACTTGTAATCAACTCTGCCCTTACAAAAATCACTGATATTTAACGAAACAATTAATGAACGCATGGAAATACCAATAATATAGTTCAAGTTTCTCTTCCTGGATTAAGATGACCCATCAATAAGAACACCACCACCTTCACTTAAGGTTACGATAACACAGAGAAAGCTTACCCGCTGGCCTTCTTCATCTTCTTTGTTCCCTGATCCTTCATTCCTCTTTTGCTTCCTTACTGCACTGCGCTCTGACACACAACTGCTTCTTTTGATTTTGAGGAAGAAACTCAAGTTTCAATATTCGGGTCTTGCATCCCCTGTTCATGGTTGTATATAGCATGCATATATATTCCAGATTATATCGAAATCAAAAGAAGACCCAAGTGTCAACATGCTTGTGTCAACTACCTTGTAGTATGTCAACATTTTTTTGCTCAAGTGTCGACATACGTTGTGTCATCTTCTGCCCCCTTCATGTTTGCTTCTCTTGTCCTTTTCTGTTACATGTAAGTAAGTGAAACACCTTCACCACCATTCCCCAATTATGATGTTTTCATAAACTGCACATCATTCTTCTCCCTCTTTGTCATATTTGTGAACCCAAGTTGATTCTCAGCAAGTAAACACCTTGCATAAACCACCCTACAATCCAAAATGTTGAACAAACACCACTAACAATGTACAATCCATCTTTCATGTAATCTCTAGTGCTGTGACACAGATGCTCTGCCTCTGGATCGCAAAAATAACATGGCATACTACTTGCAAGATAAAATAAAATCAACTACCAAACAATGTTTAACACCTTTTGTTTGAAAAGATTTGATTCGAGTAATGTACTAGTGCATACCTTTCTTATCATCCATAGAACAGTGCATAACTCAATTCTTCTGATATATAATACAAAGACAAACAAGAAAACAACATATTTCTAGGCAATGAACAGAAATATAGCAGCACTTTTATTAACGAGTAAAACAGAAAGGATAGTATCATGTAGCAACTGATATGAGCTACTAAGTAGGAAAGGGAAAAAGAAGCTACAACATATGGAAAAGATAACAGGCAACTGAATAGTCCCCTTATATACCATTTTACAGTCTGCGTATATCTCCTCGTTATTCGACCATCATCAGTTTAGGCGGCCAGATCTTTCGTCTGATCAGTTCATGGTGACAACTGGCAACAACAATACCATGAATTATTCATCTTTCTATATATCTTGTGCCAAGAAATCGTATTTAATCCTCAGCCACCAGCATATTTTACTTGTATCAGTACTAACTGTCACCCCCGTGGTGTGGCACATGAAAACTTAGGTGCCAGACCGTGTACAAACAGTCTTGCTTGACAGTGCTGAATTACTTGGGAGCTAGTTTCAGAGGGCACACTGAAAACGCGATGCAACGACCCGCTTTAGCCAGTGTGAATCTCTCACTTTCCGTTAGCCCCCTTTCGATCACTTTGACAATGTTGACATCCTGGAAAACAATGAGGTGTGTAATTTTTTGGTAAGAAAACCTTGGCAATCAATCAACAATTATGGAAAGCACGGAGTCCTTTGGTTACTTCATTTGTGGTTAGAGTGCTTTTAATTTTCCACATAGTTGCTTCTCGCCACTTGCTACTTGGTTAATCTAGGAGGTATAATTTGGCAACCAATAAAACATAGGAGGTATAATTTGGTAACAACCTCGGGATCCAAACAAACTAGGTACTGAAGGTGGTACTTCAAGGATTAAAGGTTAACAAACAAGAATTAAGGCAAGAAAGAGAGGAATAGCAAATAGCTAATAACCCAACTGTTGTTGTCGAACCTTCTTTACTTCCTCAAGGTAGAATTCTAGTATTAATTATTAGTACAGACGACACGTTATAGTCTAAATATTCATTTCATCCAAAGCTGTTATACCAACAAGAGTGGCAAGTTCCTGATTCTCATTAAGCAGTTCACAGAGCCAAGTCGCATGGCTTCAAACGTAGATATTCCCATACAGATTAAGCAGTGCTCCAAAGATCCAGAAACAATCCCTCTATTTTTATTTCCATTTCATAAACATCCCTCATATTCTAAACAACTCATTTCGTCCAACTATCCATCAGTATTGGAGAATACATATAGGTTATATGGAACCAGCAACAACAACAGATTCACAGAAGATGCAACACACTAGTTATTAGTTAACGGTATACCTAATACTAGAAAGCCTAATACTCGAGTCTTGTAATTAGGACTCGATCCTATTACTGAGGTTGTAACACACAACTAGCTAAGTAGATGACCTTCAAGTTCACAGATACACTTAACACGGATCACATCAAGGAAATGAAAATCAGCACAACAATAGCAATTATTAAGTGAATAAATGAAGTGAAACAACTTCACTTGCACAGTACTAGAGGATAAGATTTCGGACACCAACCTTCTGATTTTGTTTAACAGTATGCCTTATGCTGGCAGGCTCACCTAGGACAAGTACATTGTTTAAATTACCACTTTCATCTCTTTCTGATGGTGAGTACATTGAATGCCGCCAGTCCCCATTTATAATGTACTTATAGTAGTACCTGAAAGCAGTGCCAAAATTTAATCAAATGTACTTCTAAGAAAAAACAAAGTTTCACCGTTTTACCAAACAAATACAGTCGAACCTATTGCTTATAGACATTCTCAGAGAGGAAACTTCTTTCGAATAAGAATAACAAACAGATACGTTCAGTGATGTACATTGAAAAAATGAAAATTACATTCAACGTATAATTGAGCTAAAGCATGCGACTGATCAGCAAAAGATCTATACAGCATATTATTACAACAGACAAACAGGGAGAAGTCATAACCACTAAAGACTGGAAGTATGAAAAGTCTGTCGGGCTGATAACAGAAATCAATTAGCACCACAACTGTTAAATTATAAATAACATAACCACTAAAGACTATAGAAATCCTAACATGAAAAACAACTACTGGAAAAAAACACCACCATATCGATGTGAAATGAACTGACAAATAATCAGTTGCCTGAGTAATTCTACATTTTGGAACTAAGAGATCTGAAAAGAAGTAAGAGATAAGAATTACAAAGACACGCATTTGAGCAAGCAAACCATGTACAAAACTGATTTAAAAGTTTTGGACTCTGAGCAAGGTGTCGGTAAATAATGCTTACTTTCCTTGTCCTAGCCTCAGTTCAACTTCATATCTTGGTCCACCCTTGTGAGTTGCCTTAACTGGTTCTTTCCAGTTTCCGGTAAAACTTCCAACCAAGGACACATCTTCACCCTTTATGAGGTAAGAGAGCAAAATGTTGGATCAGGTTCTTCACTTTTATATTAAAATCGGGATTCGATCCCATATGCTTAATCCAAGTTAACATTAGCAACCACTTTGATAACAGTATAGTCTTGGAACCTTAAGTTACCTCCTGCCCAGTCCAAACAAAAGTTACAGCATGAGTTGCTGGCCCATCATGCACTCCATTTTCCACCATAGCAAAAAGATCCCACGTTGCCCAAGCAATTGCAGCTCTGCTATAATAATTTTAGTAAGAAGGTTCTTCAGAGTTGGAAGGAACACAGCCAAAATTCCTTCTTCATAATCTGCCCAGAGAAGAAGATATGTACTTTTCGAGGAATGAAACATATGCATGGCTTTACTCTTGGTTCAAACAGCAATGTATATAGCTGGTTCAATTGGTGGTTTAAGACGAGAACCCCAGAACAGAAGTCAGATAAGTAAAGCCTAACCCCAGCCAGTACCAAAAATAGTATAAATCAGGTAATTTAACACATGGGAGAGAATCTAACACAAGTAGCAGAAACTACTGATTCATGTATTCTATTTCCGACAGAACATTACTTGTGTCTTGCATCAAACTGTTATAAGGATTTTAAAACAAGGAACATATATGGGCCAAGGTAATGCTGCATGGATGTGGCACAGCAACAATATTAAAAAAATTACCTGTCAGGCTTGCATAAGTGGAAGCTAGTGACATAATTGTATGCAGCGTGAAGGGATGTATCGGTAATCCAATGCAGATATGCTACCACACAAGCAGGAGATCGATCAAAACCAGTTGTGCAAGTTACCAAAACATGATGGTTTTTTCTCAGCAAGCGAAACAGGAGACCAACAGCAAAGGGTAGTTTCTTTCTCAAGTCAAACGAATCCACATCCCTGCAAGAAAATGAAAGCGACAATATGCTTCTGTAGATAATGCCTCAACCGCTAGTATTTTCTAGTCTATTGGCAAAGCAAATATCCAAGTTACTAGATTCTTTTAACCCATGAGTCTACATAAGTGCCAAACAAAGTTCGTAAACCAATCATGGCAAAAATCTAACAGCATAAGATTACAGCAGAAGCTCAACATGGCATGTCCTATTTTTTCATGGATTACGATCAGAAATACTGGCAATAGACATCTTTATGTACTCAAATGGGCATAAAAAAGGCTGACCTTATTGGATAGTTGATCATTAGGATATTAGATCTTTGGCATGATTCATTTATTGAATTCAAATTGATTCCCCAGTTCTCTGCTTCAGTAGGACCTTGGAAATTTATTACAGCAGTGATACCCTGTTGCAGACACAGCTGTTAAAAAGTAGGATGGAACCTTCGCTATTTTACAGCATACAATAAAGCACTTAATATATAATTGAATTATAGTATCATTGAGAACGCAATCAAACAGACACTCTCCTACAGCCAACCATGACAAACAGAATCCTCATCCATCAGTGGATTTATAGGACAATGGTGACCGAGTCAAAACTAAACAGACTCCTGGTGAGGCTGAATAAATGTTGTTCAATTGAGCAAGAACAAATGTCCAATACTCTTCGCCTAAATCAAGTGGAGACAGTCAAGTTAGTAGATAAATTGAACTCACAGCTCTGGACAATCTTTTCACATCCTCCCCCTTTTGCAGACATGATCCCACAAATATTTGCTCTGTGACCTGGCGGCAAAAGCAGACAAGTGTATATATAAAATGTATGAGATCTCCCAAAAGTGACAGTTATACAAGTTGATTAACAGTTGAAAAGACGGTTGAACACCATACCTTAGTATAGTGCATTCCAAGAGAATGATCATAGTACAATTCATCTTTTGAACGTTCTAGTGCACCAATGTACTCTTCGAGAGGGAAGTTTCCATGAGCCCATTCTCCATCTCCCGACACATCTTCAGACAAAAGGCTGACAACTTGAGTTTTATACCTATATTCTGCAGGTTCTGCCCTTCCAGTACGATCATTCAAAAGCTTCCACCCATGATGTGTTAATAAGTTCCATGAAAATGCTACAAATCCAGAATTCCCACTTTCCTCATTGCTTTGAAGATGTGGTGCTAGCATAGATTTGTTCCAAGTCACCATGGCGACCCGTCCTCTGTTAAAGCTTCCAATATCGCTAGAGAAGTCAAGTAGGTGAATCGGAAAAGGAAATGTTGGCCTCTCTAGGACCAGAGTCAATTGTCTATTGGAATCAACATCCTCGAGCAACACCTTCCTACAGAAACCAAATTTGAAAACAGCAAAAATGAATTAACGGATCAACTACAGTTAAAATATTACGCGCAGTGAAAACTTGATCCAACCCACGCATATAACCAGCACCAGCAGGCTGGAGGCAATTAATCATCAAGAGAGTCAAAGTCACTAAGTCGCATATTCTAGCATTCTTAACCGTAGGAATCTGCAGACCTTTCGTCTTTTAACATAGATAGTAGTTTGAGTGAAATGCAGACGGTTATCAAACAGCATTGATGATAGAAAGAATTCTCACAACTGCGTAATTAAGTAACGGTACAGTAATTAGTGTCTATGAAACTCAAAAAGTAATTTTGAAGAAGTTGTGAAGATGAATAAAATCGTGCTTACCGTGCAGCACCAATATCAGTGATCACCATAAGCGAGCCAGAGGAGCCGCCTGCCTTCTTCAATGTATCTCCAACCATTATTATTCTCGTCCGTTCTGCGTTTCCCTGAAAATCACATCACCAATCGCGAGCGAAAGAAAACAACTCCGAACTAAGAAATAATCCAAATCTCTCATAAAAAAACGAGCAACCGAAAGAAGATTGAGGAAAAAGACACGATGCGCTTACGCCTCTCTTGAGAGAATGAACGATGATTTTGCCGTCCAGGGACAAGGCGAAGCGAATGCCGAGAGGCCTGTCGAGAGTGACCATGTACTCGCTCAGATGCATGACAGATGAAGATGAAGCTCCGTTAGTGGCCGACATTGCGCGAATCCTGCCGTCTCTTCTCCTCGCTCTTTCGGAACCGAATCGGAAATGGATACGATAGTCCTTTTTCAGGCGAAACGAGCTCAGATCTCTGCAGGGGAACGGAACGTACGAAAGAGTGCGCTGACGGAAGGCTGTACCACCGGTGCTGCATCCGGCTAACTGAAGAGAAGCCATTTTTTCACGGAGGGCAGAAAATTGGCGGCAGCACGTTTTTCAGTGTGATGGTTAATTTAATTAAGGGAAGGAAATGGGATGGGTCAGGGAGCTGAGTGCTGTGGCTGATTATTGGTTGAGGAATGAGTGATGTGGAAGTGCAAAGGCGCTGGCTGGTTGGCTGCCCGATGATATTTAAATCGCTAACCAACATCGAGACTTGGGAGTGTGTGAGCGACAGAGTGCTTAGAGTCGGTCCCGGCCGAAGCGCCCGGCGGTGTATTATAATGTGTGGGACTGTGGGCCCCGCTACGTCTGCAAATAGCGTCCACAAGCACGACACGTGTGATATCATGCACTCATTTCACCAACAAAAAGAGGATTGATGTAGGGTGAAGTGTAGTTATCAGTGATCGGAATATCAAATCACAAAACTCTTTTACTACAGAAACAGAAAGCACAAGGATTGAAAAGGGGTATTATTTCCTTTTCCCACTCGCCTTCAGCGGTCTCTCGTCTGCAAATGGAATTATCAAATAAATCATTTTTAACACAGCCAACACGAGGTTGTCAACTACATTACAACCTTCGGCCTGCAAATGGAATGGCTCATGTCTTAACTACATTACAACTTCGGCTTGCAACCTTGGCACGCAGCCTTTCCATAAAAGCTGGATTGGCCTTCAGTCTGGACTTGACATATGATACTCGAGCATCATCAGCCAATTTGTTTGCTTTCCCAGCTTCCTCTATTATTGAGAAGAGAGTTCTCAGGCAATCTTTCCTGTTTTCTTCTCTGTGTTCATACCTGTAAAACCAAACTGCCTATCAGTCCTTTCCATAACATTAAGCGCCCATCATCATCTATGCCAGGCAAGAACAGCAGGTGCAATAGAGTAGGAAACAGAGCAAGACTTAAAATGATTGATAATCGGTATGTAAGATTCATATCAAGATAAGGATTACTAAATCAAGTAAGAGATCAAACGCTACCTCTCACTAGTGATTGTAAGTTCATCTTTGCCAGGATGATAACGTTTGCCAACCAGTTCTCTTAGCCGCCTATATTGATGCTTTGAAAGGCCAAGTTCCTTGACAGTAACTGACATCTTGACTTTCCTGTTCTTGGGATGCCACGCATCACCACCGGGGGCAAAGACCGCGCGTGTTGTCCACCTAAGAATTGGCCCCTCACCTGGTGGGTCATCTGTATCTTTTTTCTTGTCAGGCACACTTGTGTCATCAAACTGTGGTGCGCCATCAGCTTCCATTCTATTTCCATACTCCAATACTATTTGATCCTCAAATTCTTTAAACAATTTATAAGCTTCTTCTGGCTCAAGACCCCCATTTTCACACAGATCCCCCAGCTCATTGAACTTCTTCTCGACTTTCTCCTTGACATCAGCTGAGAACATGCACAAAATCGAAGACAAGCAAACAAAATCAGCACAGGAAGAGCATTACATGTAATTGGCATTGTCAATTACCGAACTTAGATTTATTTTGTGATGTACACTGAATATGTTAAGGAAAAATTTAGAAAGGATAAGAATTTATATTGATAAAACACTTATCAAGAAGGAAGAAAATGTATCACAACAGCACTAGAACTCCCTGCAAAGCCTCAGAACCCGAGCGTACCCTGAATATTCAAATACCAGCTAACATCAATTGTTCAACAGTACGTAACATTTTTCTGGGGCCTTGCCCTATCTTTGTAATCTTGTTCATTTCATGAAATGAAACTGATTTGCCAAAAAAAAAAGTACCATTTTTCAGAATGGTTCAGTATCACCTAAACAAAATTGACATAATGATTCTCTCTTGGCTATAATCTATCCATCCCACCTAATCAAAATTGAAACTATTTTCACAAAGTCGTCCATATTAAAGATGTGTAGAAACAAAGGAAATTGAAAACATAACATCCTCCATGTGAAACAAGAGAGCAACTGTATCAAAGAAGATTGCTCCATGACAAATATCCTCGGGGAACAACAGCAAGGGTGCATCCGTTAAATTTCACAATGCAATACCCTCAGAAGGACAAAACAGAAGATTGTAAACAACCATCAAGGTTCACAATACAACAACATAGTTACAAATAATTGGATTCAGCTACTAAGGAATGTAAAACAAGGGGGTCATAACTACCTGGAAGAAGCTTGTCCCAGTTAAGCATGTCTTCCAAAATTTCCTCGCATTCTCTGGTATCTCTTATGAAGCCATGCTCCATTGCCTCGTTAACCATATCGTCCCACTTCTTATCATCCATGTTGAAATACTCGTCCTTTTGCATTCTATCAATCACAATATCGCTTGCACTATACAAATTATCAATCTCCTCATCTGTATCATGCATTTCCTCCAAATCAGATTCGAACTCTGTGTCCTTCACATCATCCAATGGCTTCATACGCAGTTCCTCCATCAACTCGTCATCAGTTTCTTCATGCTTCCCAGACAACCTCCTTTGCAGAATTGATTCCATGATTAAAGGAAGCACGTCCTCTTCACCTTTGAAGTACTTCTCCATCATTTCCTTCAAGTCTGCGAACCAAGTAAGAAGATCAAAAACAAAATTTAGATACTACAGAATCAATTCACTAACTAATTACTCCTACGTCTTCATCTCTTCCAACAACAATCGTAGAAAAAGGAAGCGTTCAGTAAGAACATTTCAAATCCATTAGAATAGTCTCTGTAATATAACGATATTCCCTGAATCAGCAAATAAGAACATTGACGAACATTTGTCATCAACATTTGTCATTTTACCTTTATTACTCACGTCTTCTACTTGCCTAGACTCGTCTTCCTTCCGGACCTGCGCCAACGCTGATGACTCGGGGACAGGGCCGGGCTTCTCGCCGGACTCGGACGAGTACAACCTAAGTATGGAACGAGCAGAAGCAGCCGGCAACGGGACGATTGAAGGATTGGTGATTGAGGATCCGACATTGCGAGAAGAATGAAGGAGACGCCAAGTGAAGTTTCGCAACAATGATTGCCGCATCTTCTCGACGGAGGAGTCCGAACCGGAGAAGTAAAGACTGATCTCTTCTTGGGCAAACGACGGGTCTCTACGTTTAGTTCAGGAACACTAGGAATTGTAAATTAGGGTTAGTGGCGAAATGTATTATTACATATTGGTACCTAGAGTATATTTAAATAACAAGAAATAACCAATATGTTATATTTCAACTTTAAGTTGATAGGCATTTTACAAGTTATATTTCTAAATTAGGTTAATACACAATTGGGACATTATACTATGCAAAATTTTACATCGGCAAGAAATGTTAACCGATAATTATCGAGGAAAAAATGTTAACCAATCTTACCCACTAAATTTTGATACAGTTTAAAAACATTTTTAGCCATTCTGTTAAGTTCCATTCAGATTCCTTTTAAATCTGCTGACGTAAAATAATAAATCAGTCGTCTGTCCACGTGGATGCTGACTCGGACATCCACTTACCTTATTAAGTTTCGGAATTTTTTAAAAATAATCAACCTTGAAATATCAAGCTCTTAATCACTGGAAGTGAAGAACAATCTAACATTTGAGAACTTCAAAACAAAAAATTGAACCCGCCCGTTAACATTGACTCTATATACTTTCTGTTTAATCTGATTCAATTGAAAAGTTGTTAGATTTGGTATAATTATATTAATTTATTTAATAATTAAAATAGTTTGATCTGGTTTAATATATGGTATGACCTTGGTCGAACCATCGTACCTTGAACCATCAACTTCATCGGTTCAATTTCCAATCCGGTTTAGAAAACCTTGGTATCAGTCGATAAATTAAAAACGACAACAATAGGTAATTTGATTGACCTGTTGAAAGTTCTACAGTGAAAACATTGGATGAAACGATGACAATGGGTTTTGAACTAGAAGAGATCGATCTATACTATCAAGATCTTCAGTTTCTCCAAAAACACCAGATGTGATCCCATGTGATTTAAAGTGTGATTTGAAATCGATTTAGAGTGTGTTATGGGCTTCAATTGTGAGTGAGCGAGTGAGAACTAAAGAATGAAAAGCAGTAGAGACAAAACTCTCAACTCTTATGTTAAAACCGAAAGAAACTGAGCAGATCCAGATGGGCATTTACACAAAAAGAGAACTTTACAAGTATCACATATCAACAATGTGGTCGGTTTACTCATCTCGTGCAGTTGGGAGCGACCGAAAATAGCAAACGCGTGTAATGAAAACATGTAAAAGCCTAAAAACAACCAACTTTTTACGAGTTCCTCTGCCTCAACCCTTCCTTGAGATGATGCACTCTTAACTTAACGTCTGTAGGCAACTCGCCTGCACCGGAAGAAGTTTCAATCTCCGAGCCTTCTGCTCTCCGTATCTGTATAATGTCATGGTACATTGGCCGGAATCTGGACTGGAAGGCTCGGTACGCAAAGCAAGGCAGCAGAGCAGACACCACAACGAGAAGCGTTACGAGCCAATAGAGAGGACTTGGGATGCAGGCTTCTATGAGTACCATGTAAGCTGTTGTGGATATTGTTGGGTCAATGTAGCCGTAGATCAAGAGAAATATGTACCAGAATGCTATGCTTCCCCAGATGAAGAAGTGCTGAATCCAAGTGAAGTAATTGATGGAGAGTGCCATTTGGCAGTTTACTGTCCACACCACGCATGTGTACATTGTTGCTCCCAGGATCGCATAGTCGGTTACTTGCCCATCTTCTCGGAGTGCTTGATTGATCAAGGAGTTGGTGGTGAAGAAGAAGATGATAATGGATGTCAGGACTCCATTGCACATCCAACCTAGGATACGGGACCAGCTGAAGAGGACGTTCTGTACGCCTTCTTGATATAATACCGGATACTGCGCAGATGAATTTTGCAGTGACAGTAGTCTGTTAATGGTGTGGCTATATCTTTTTAGGAAACAGTGATAATAACAAAGGAAAGGGACGGTTGCTTGTACCTTAAGGCAAAGCCTAGCGGAAACATCCTGATCGAAAACTCCAAGTGCGATTACTGGAAATGATGTGAAGAAGACGTTGTAGAATGACATATACCAGTCGTTATATGCAGGCTGACCGGAGAACGAAGCATAAGCTTCATACCAAAATAATGTAAATCCGAATGCAATGTTCTTGTAGAAGAAGTAACAAATCTGAAAACAGAATGTAGATGAGAAAGAATATAAGCAAATCCACTTTTCTGAGTAATTATCAGGTGACAGGAGTCGGATTTTACCATCATAGCTATTCTCCTGTAGCACCAATGACCATGAACCAGTAACAAACGTTCTAGAAAACGGAATTGTGCTATCGAGTAATCACTTGCCATCACAGCCTGCCGTGACACAATAACTTATTCAGTGTAAGAAACCATGGCGACTTCAGCAATGTATAAACTTCAAAAGGAGATAGGTTACGTTCCCGACACTACTATGAAGATAGATACAGGATCAAATCCGGTACGTACCTGCATTCCTTCAGCACCACTTATGCCGACTCCTATGTCAGCTTCCTGAAGCATACCTACATCATTTGCCCCGTCACCAATGGCCAATGTTATCTTACCTGTTCTTGTTTTTACCAATCTTGTGACCTGCAAATCTCCTATACTTCTATCAGATTGCTTGACATCACAAAGAAGAACAACTATAATTAGACAACCGCACATAAGTATGGTACTTACAAGAGCCTTATGTTTAGGAGTAGACCTGCAACATATGACAGAAGCACAATCAAGCGCAAGCTCCAGAAACGACTTCTCTAGGCTTTCGTTAAGGGCATAACCCAAAGACTTCCCATCAATCACTAAACTAAACTCCATTGAGCTTCCTTTGGCAGAATTCAACAGGGCTCTTCCGTCGTTGATTTGCTTCGTTACACTTTCCAGAGAAGCCTGGCACATTTGACAGTTTCAGACCCTCTTTCTCACAATATGAAAAAACAGACAAGACATCACTTCGAAAAATTCCTCACCTTAGAAGCGACCTCTTTATCCCCCTGTTTCTCCAAGGCTTCAATCTCTGGCAAGTCTAACGAGATTGTGATTTGTTTCATTCCTTGTCTTAGCAGACTACAAGCATACCCGATATTTATCGCCGTCTCCATCTTATCACCAGTTATGACCCATATATTAATCCCTGCCTGTGAAAGGTTGTTAATGCATTCTGGAACCTGAGGAAAATTAAAAATTAACAATGTCAAAAATCAAGTGGATAGATATCTCCTAATTATACATGTTAGTCCTTCATCTGAGAAGATCATTTTCAAATTTGATGCGTACCCCTTTTTGCAGTTTGTCCTCGACAGCAGTAGCGCCAAGCAGAACTAAATCCTTTTCAATCTTATCAGCGAGCTCATCCACCAAAACATCACGGTCTGCCGTTTCTGCTGTTTTGGCTTTTGTAAATTCTGCTTCCCAATTACCATACTCAGTTTCATCAAGCTTACGGAAGGCAATGACCAGGGTTCGAAGACCAGCCTCGGCATATTTTTTTATGTGCTCCTTCGTCTCTGCCTCAAATAGGCGCCCATGCTTCGACAGCCTATCAAACATCACGCTGCAGACCAGAAAATAGGTAGAAAAAGTGCATTTCAGAAAGAATAAACAAAATTAATTGCAGAAAATCTAGATCGACAATCCTATGCATTAGATTTCAAACCTGTCTGCACCCTTGGATAGAAGTAACAGTTGATTTTCCATGCTCCTTATGATCACAGACATTCTTTTGCGCGAACTACTGAATTCCAAAACATGAAGAACCTTGTATACTCTGTCATATAAAGTTACTGGGTTAGAACACATATATAGTGAAAGGATAGAGATGTGTATTTGTCTAATGCCATACCTAACGTTAAGATGCTATTACCATGCTATATTCACCAGTTAGAAAACAAAGGAATAATAAATTATTCAGCGAACAATTTATTTTCTACGCAATCGAAAAAAGTTGCGCAGATTGGAAATGAGTCCACAGTAAACTCCTCAATATGATAATTTCAGAGAATTGAAGACCTCTCGGATGATTAGAATTGATAATAGCATATGATTTCGACGACCACAAGACTACGACGAGTATAGAAGCAAAATAACACACTAGACTTACCTATCAACTCGTCTGCCAGACGCAGGATCCAACTCATGCAATGATATAGTCGTTTGTGTTCTTTCATATAACTCGAATCCCATCTCCTTAGCAGCTACGACAAAGGCTGCCTCGTCTGGTGATTCAGCTTCATAAGAAATTTCATGAGACTCTTTGTTTTCCTCTGGAACAGCTGTATTGCATAGTGCTAATACTTGAAAGAACATCCGTATACAGTCGGAATATTGTTCATGAATCCACTGTCCATTCATTATGCGTTCGTCTCTGAAGTTAAATCCCTTCACTGGCTTTCCCGAGGCACCTGAGTCATCCGGCCTGTCACCGACATCTACTGGCTTGCCATTTTTTCTCTGCAATAAGGCCCATTCCACTTCTGTCATACCCCTGCCATATGGATTCCCAGCAATTGAACATTTCACGAACTCCATTGAATTACATGTCAATGTGCCAGTCTTGTCAGAGAGCACAGTATCAACCTGCCCAAGTTCCTCATTTAAATTAGAAGTACGTGCACGAGCTGGCCTGTCAGCTTCCGCATGGTACATTTCCTGATCTTGGTTAATGAAGATGCTTTGTAAGACCTTCACTATTTCAATAGACACATAAAGTGATATGGGTATTAAATATCCATACAGCATGAGTCCTGTTAAGAAGTGGAGCAAAGCAGCAAGTGGTGCTCTTTCAGGACCATAAAGAGCATTTCTGTTATCAGGCTGAAGATACCACCTCCTATATTTCCCATCTTCATAATCTCTACTGGTCTCGATACCGAAAAATAGAGACCCAATAAACGATACAGTAATCAGAGCGCTGAAAAGGATATAAATGATCTTGTCCATTGTCTTCTCGATTTTGCTCCTCTTAGAAGGAGGATCCACGGAGTTCTGCATCACCTTAGTGTCGTTCCCGGTAAAGATAACAACACCGTATACATACTCCGTATTCTTAAGCTTTGAATCCCTCAAAAGAATCTGCTGCGGTGAAAGTGGATACTGACTTCTATTGTAATGAAGTGTCCCCACAAATGAGTAAAGATTCTCATTTGGGTCCTCACACTTGATCACAGCCTTGAATTCCTTTAAACCTCCTTCATCGTGCAGCGAGGAAGTGACCTCCAGAGCATGCTTCAACTTTAAGTTAGTCTCTCCATCCAAATTCATCGTCTCGACGTAGCAAACTCCATCATCATAGCTCGAAGAGAGCAGAAGAAGATCAGCAGGGAAATACTGATCCTTATCCACTTCAACAATATCTCCAACTCGGAGATGCTTCCATCTAGTCTGTGTGAATTTGGAATTCTTACCCAACACTTTCACCTTTCTATTATTAGCTTCTACATCCTGCAAACAAGTTAAATTTTCAGCCAAATGAAACTTGCTTAGTGTCCTGTCGACAGACCAAGATTAAGAGATTCCAAGTGGAATTGTGTTTCCCAAACTACTCCGGTGGAAATTAAACATTCCTAGGAATCCTCTATATTCCTTAAATTCAAATTTCCTTTCACAAGACCTCTAACTCTCAACTCAAGTTTCCTCCACTAATCTCAATTCAACTTTCCTAGGAAACATGATTCCAGATGCCAAAGCTTACCTAAGACTACAGCAAAAAAGAACCTCTTCAATTTATGAAAAAAAGCAAGTCAACTGTAAGCATATATAGTCAAGAAGACAGCTTTATGTGCAAATCATTAGTATAATGATCCCTCCATCTTGTAATTAAACCCCAAAAGACAAGGCAGGGAAGCACATAAAGAAACCTAATTAAAATACCTGTTTTCTCCTCCTCCAATCTTCGACAGCTTCTTTCACCATGGTAGCTCCAATGACCACAACCAGAGGTGCAAGAATACTTTTAGCGTTATAAGGTGCCAATGGACTAAAAGAGACACAAGCTACAACAAGAAAATAAATGTTGGCAACCCGCCTGAACTGCTCAAAGAGAGACTTGGGAATAAAGTTAGCGGCCGTGTATTTGGTGGTGGAGACGTAATTGCCTTTGTAATTAAGCTCAACTGATTCTGGACTGTCAGGGTCATTGCAATACACTACCCTGGAGTAACCTTTCCTCCCAATTTGAGCATGATCATCCTCAAAAGATGCTTTGAAACATGAAAAAGAATACAACTTGCTAAACCGCAACAACTTCCTCCTCCTCCCCATTTTTCCTCTCTCCCTAGTCGCTCTCTTACACTGTTAACAAAATAGAAATTGATTCACAGACACATTTTCCCCACCACCTTGTGTGCACTAACCAGAATTCAAAAGGGAAGACAACCCATTGTGACAAAAGCAGAGAAAGGAAGAACCCAGAAGAGGGATTTGAATCTTGAGCTGAAGGAGGAGAATCCAAAGGAAGGAAAACAGAAAGAAGAAGGTTGGACGAAGGAGAAGGAAAAGGGCGCCGACAGAATCAAAGCGGAGAAGAATGCAGGTGGAAAACGATCAATCAATCCTTTACTTGGAAACGGAGAAGTAGTGATCTTTGCTTGGAGAGAAGGATAGAGACAGAGAGACAGAGACGGAGGTTTAACAATAACAATAATAGGGAAGGGGGGAGAAAATTTAATCACAATAACAAAGAAAAAGAAAGAGAGAGAGGTTGGAAGAGTTGTTGTAATTTGTAGTGAAGTAGGTTGCCCAGTTGCTTGCTTGCCGCTTTAGGAAGCAAAATTAAGAAACAAAAAGCAAGAAAAAAAAAAACAGTAATGAATATAAGAAAAGAAAAATCAAAATAATATTAGTAAAGATGAGTGAAATTTCATGGAAATGGAGGAGGAGACTAGACTAATAAAGATGATTATGAAGATGTGCATTGCTTTGCTGGGGTCTAAGTCAAGTTTGAATAATTGTTGCAGGTTGGAGACGTGGAGAAAAACGGGTTAACTTACTTCAATTAAACCAGACAAAACAAAACAAAACTAGTACGTTGGAGTCCTGCAGCCGGCTCTTTCCTTTTCTTTTTCTGTTTTTTTTTCTTTTGGATTTAAATGGCCGGCTCCCCAGTTGAATTTCGCTTTCCTTCTTCTTCTAGCTTCTGGTCTGGGCTTTCTTCTGCATGCATTCCCTTTCGCTCCTCCATTTGTCCACTAATATGAAGTTAGAATTTCCTTGCTCATGAACTTGCCAACTTTCCTGTCTCTCAAATTGAATAGTATGGAACGGTTGGATCGATTCGGTCTGTACTGATTATAAGGTAAGTGGGTGGATTCAGTCAGTGATTTGCCCAAACCACATGTTTGGCATGGAAAAAGCATAACACGGTGATGTGGACCTTGAAAGAGAATTCGTTCCAAATCATTTATTTAAATATTAAAAAAAATAAAAATTTTGAAAGGTTTGAAATTTTTTTATTGATCTAAAATGAATTCACAAGTGATTTCAAATAAATTTTTTACCTAAATAAACTAGAAGCAGTCTTGTATTTTTATCTTTACATTTTTTTATATTTTTCTTTTGGAAATAATTACATTCAAAATCACTTACAAATCACTCATCTAAATGATATATTTTAAAAATAACAAACTCCATCGAACTTTTTTTTATTTCAAATCTTTAATTATTTTAAATATTTTTTATTTTAAATTATTTAGACAAACAACTCGTAAAAGATTAAAAGATTTAAAGATGATTTAAAATCTCTTTATGATTCTCAAAGAGATTTTAGTCCGTTTTGAGATCTCTTTCATGGAGTAAAAAATTTCCAAAGCGATAGTGATTGAGGTGGAAAAATCAAAATTGTCTTAATATAAATAGAAAATATATTTAAAAATATATAAGATATAGGATTTATTGATCATTTACTAAATAAGTTAATTATTTTTTTAACATTTAATAATCTCGACTAAACAAATAAATTATTAACGAAATATTCAATCTTTGGTCTAATTCTTAAATGTCCAATTTTGAAGATAAAATTCAGGATCATGTTATTCCAAGTTAATGCGCCTGCGATGAAATTATTATATAAGACTGCACTATTGAAATAGAACATTTTTTTTGAAATTTTTAAAGTTCTAAATATAAAACTCAATTATAGGACTTTGAGTCTAATCATCGGAGATGGTCTTAACAACTGCGAATCTGAAATGAACATATTTGCTTGCTTGCGTGCGTGCGCGCGCGTTGATTGGGTTCCCAGGGCCAGCAAAGGACAGTAAGGATTGATGAACAATCTTAATTACTTTGGACTTTGGTGATATCCATACACAACACAACAGTAATTAATTGATAATAATAACAACAATAACACATGGTTGTTTCAGACAACAAGAACTTTTGGTTGATTGTTCCCTCTTGTCATTTGGTTTCTTGGATTTTTCAGACAAGGGTTTCTTGTCAATAACTAATTCATAACTTTTTTTTATAAATAACTAATTCAATAGAGATAAGATTGTGTTTGAATAATTTGATTTGATTTGGTACTTAAAATAACTATTTTTAAAATAGAATTTGAAATAATAGCCAAAAATGGCAGGGTATATTTCATTCAAATCTAAATGCATAAATATAATTTCTAACTAAACAAAACCATTTTGAGATTCGAAATATCAAATACAAATTCATATATCCAAACAAATTATTTAATAAAAATTTGTCAGTCATATATAGTAACTATAAGGGGTTGTTCAATACTATGGTTGGTACATTAATCAGTTGGTGGTTGCCTCGTGTCTCCTTAATTTTTTAACATTAGAGTGTTTTAATATTAAGAGTACTAGTTGGTATCTTCAACATATAAGATTTGGAGTTCAATGATTATTTCATGTTTATACATTTTTTAATAATTATTCAAATTAGTATTATGAATAAAAGTCATATTAGTCCCCGTGAAATATGTGTTCGATTTAATTGTGAACCACCCATTTAATGGTACACATGACTTTTAGATCTCTCAAAAATATTTTTAATAATCTTTATTTTTTAAGTAAATTGGTTAGAATTGTTTTGATTTCTATTTTCTGATTTCAATGGCAATGCAGAACAGAATATTAAAATAAATAACACTTTCACAAATAAATAACACTTTCACAAATCTGTAATATCTAGTGGGCCTTCGTTGGGCCTGTAAACAACAAGAGCACTTTCGGCTCTGGACCCGGTTTCCGGTTACAGCACAGCACCCTTGTCAGGCAATCGACCCGCTTCCTGTTCAACAACCTGCAAAACAGAGTAAATTCCAGTGGCACGAGAGAACAGAAGAAGAGTATTTGCAAAGATAAAAAGAGACGACGCGGCATTTTTTAACGAGGTTCGGCGGAAGGTAAGTCCAGAAGTCCTTCGTGGTGACCATTGAGAGTCCAGAATTCCAGATCAGTAGTTTCCTCATCAGTACAAGAACAGCTGTTTGTTCACACTTCACTCGACCAAACAAGATCGAGTGTGCATTGATAAGCAGTTGGTTGTGAGAGCAGAGCAGACGTTTGATCAATTTAACGTTTAGTTTTTTCTTTTAGATACATCGTAGTCGTTGGAGATTTCATAAGATAATTGGAGTTAAAAATTAACTACGACAAACCAAATTTATTCACTATATTTATTATTTTATATATAATTTTATCGGGACTAAATGTTGTATCAACTGAACGTTTAATATTTTATGACATGTATATTATATACACGTTAACCGTGGGAGAGTTAACCATTATAGATTGAATAAAAATAACAAATTATTGTTGGTTAAAACCTAATTATGTCAAACAAAGTTTATTGATTATATAAAATTTTATCAAATAGATCTAAGTGTTACATAAACTGAATACTTAATATTTTAATTTTAGATACATCAGCTAAAAATTTAGTAATGTTATATATTTATATTATTATTATTTAAAAACTATATTAATTTTCCTTCATAATTTATGGATAGGAGTGATATGTCGAGAATTATAACTTATCGACATTAGGTTGGACTTCATGGCAAGTTTTTAAACCCCGAACTCCACGGGTATCCATCATATGAGATTGAAACTTTTGATTCCCAAATCCCAAACTCATTCAGAACTACGAATATCCATAACTCAAACGGGTATCACAAATACACGATTGGGTAACTATCTATCGTAATATTCAAATTCCATTCGGAACATTTAATTTCCAAACATTACAAAATATGAAAATATAATTACTGCACATTTTAAAATAAAAATTGTTACGCATAACAAAATATAAATCGTCCAACGAACCGGCGAGGAATCTAGTTAAACGAAGGAGAAAATTAACAGAAACAAAAAAAAGGAGCAATAACAGGCAAGGGGGGAGAGAGAGACATTTTCATTTCGGATTCATTCTTTCGTTGCTTCTGCACACTCCTCGCTGTTTCTTAAGAGTGGGCTCCCCCCTCCCATTAATTAGTAAAATGAAGCTACCATTCTCCTCCTCAATGTTTTTGTTTTAAAGTTCCATCCCACGCAGCCACAGACAGTTTTACTTCCCTCCCTTCCTTTCGTCTGCTATATTATCTCTTCCCGCCGCCGGAGGGCAGGTTTTTCACATGGGATTCATTCCGACGGAGGAGAGCCGCAAGAATGAGATTGAGGATTTCAAACGGATGCTGGTTGCCTGTGCCGGACTCAGCCGAAGGAAAGACCAAGAGGAACTGTTCGGCTTCCGCTCACCAGAATTTGACGACAACGACGACGGTAGTGAAAAGATTGTGTGCGTCACCAGCGGAGTTTCCTTCTTAGGCCTTGCCATCGTCAACCGCCTCCTTATCCGCGGTTACTCTGTCCGAATCCTCGTCGACAACCAAGGTAAAATTTTAAAAAGAGCAAATCCAACCTGAATAATTGGAATCTATCTGACTGCTGATTATTCCAATAGAAGATTAACAGTCTAGATCAAACTTTGCAGCAAAATTAGGCTGCAATCATTTTTAATCAAAGATTAGATATTGAGACTTGAGAGGGAGTTGAATAGGATTAAATCTAATAGTGATTTGGTTGATGTGGTGGTTGGTGGCAGAGGATGTGGAGAAGTTGAGGGAGGTGGAGAGAAGGCAAAACAGCAATAGCGGCGTGGTGGCGGTGGAAGCGGTGATGGCGAGTTTGTTTCAAGTGGAGAGATTGAAGGAGGCATTCAGCGGATGCCGCGGCGTCTTCCACACCGCTGCCTTCGCGGATCCGGCTGGACTTTCCGGTTACACGGTCAGTTCTAATACATTACTTTTTGGTCCATTTAAAAATAAATAAATAAATAAATAGTATCTACTTATCTTTGCTGCTGAGTGATCCTCACTTTCCGTTTACAAATTGTTTATTAAATAGCATGGCGGTTCTAGGATACCATATATATGGATTGGGAGAATTTAGTAAGCCATACTTGATACATAATCAATGGAGTTAGGTGTTTTTGTTTAATTTGTCGTCAGTATTAAGTCAGATATAAGAGGAATCAAATGATATTTTATGGTAACACATAACTGGTAAATTAAATAATTGATAAAAGAAGGAAGGAGGACGATTCAGAAGATTAGTAGCAAGCAAAAATGATTAATGCCATGTTTGGTTTGGCTTCACAAAATTAGAAACAAGAAGTGGCCGCGGAGCTCTTCTCATCCCATAACAGTTTCCCTTTTTTTCTTCGACTTGTGTTTTTGTTACGTCTTTCCAACGTGTACTGTGATGAATGAAGCAGTACTGACGAGAGATCGCTGTATTTAATCCAAATGGATGGAGATTAGAGATTCAGTCACCAACCAACTGTACCGGAGGACCATATTCATTATAATAGGGTCGGTGAGCTCAAAACTGAGATATAAGATGTCCACGCTGCACTCTCCGGTGCCAGTAGCTGGGTTGTCCTACTCCTAGTTCTAACTACCTGGCTGCTTCCTAAGAATTAAATTTCTAAATCTTCTCTCAATCCATCTACTTGGACATTTTTGCTCCACTTTCAAGCTTCTAGAACCCCAAGGCCCCATCCCTTCTCAATGCTTGGTCGGTCCCCTTAACATAAATCCAAACCAACCACCGTAGATAGAGCCAAATGTCACGCTCATGCTTTCGCTTTTCATTGGCCATTTTTTAAAAACTCACTGTTTAAACTCAGCCCTTGACCATGTCAGACAGCAGGGATGTCCAACTTTTTGTAGTTGGCTTATATTGATTTCGAGACCCTTTGGTGAGTTTGTCTTAGATACTGGTCTACTATTTTCCTTCCTGTATGATTTGGATGACCGTCTTTTCCCCTGCTTGTGCTTTTATGGACGTCTGTTATCTCTCTGGATCCTGCTGTTTATTATCGGCATCTACGGTGAATGAATTTGGACCCGAATGTATTGAGCTAATGAGTTGTGTTAGGCGGCTGATGTTGAGTTGGTCACTTCCGTGTAGCAGTTTGTAGGTAAAACGAAAGTGACTCCTAACTAGTTGTTAATTAGTACGTGGGTCACGATTTCATTATTTCCTGCAGTTTCATTTTTTCAAACTGCAATCATGTTTGATGCATGGCAATCAATTAATTTATCCTAATCTTAAAATATTGCAAACTGTTGATAATTGTTAATTAATCAGAAATCCATGGGGGAAATAGAAGTGAAGGCGTCAGAGAACGTGGTGGAGGCATGCTCAGCAACTCCATCAGTGAGGAGCTGTGTGGTGACTTCATCGCTTCTGGCCTGCATTTGGCGAGACAGCACCTTGCAGGATTACCCTTGTGTCATCAACCACAACTCCTGGAGCGACGAATCATTTTGCAGAGATAAGAGGGTACTACTTGCTACCAACGAAAACAATTCCAAGATGAAAGTTCCAAATCTGTAATCTTTTTCTGTTAATTGATGAACACATACAGCTGTGGTATGCATTGGGGAAGCTGAGAGCAGAGAAAGCAGCTTGGAGTAAAGCAAAAGAGAAAGGTGTAAAACTGGCTACTATCTGCCCGGGACTCGTCACTGGTCCTGAATTCTTCGCTAGAAATCCAACATCAACAGTCGCTTACTTAAAAGGTACGTAGGAGAACCGTACCAGAAATCCAACAACATCAACAGTTGCCTAAAATACATGTGATTTGCAGGAGCACAAGAAATGTTTGCAGATGGGCTGCTAGCAACGGTGGATGTAATGAAGGTGGCAGAAGCACATGTGTGTGTCTATGAAGGGATGAGGAAGACGGCAGGTGGGAGGTACGTATGCTATGATAAGGTGATAGAGAGGGAGGAGGTGGCGGAGAAGCTGGCGGAAGAAGTTGGGATGCCGACGGAGAGGATATGTGGGCAAAGAGGGGAATACATTCCAGCTCCATTCCAGTTATCAAACAGAAAGCTTTCTAACCTCATGTTCACAACACTTCGTACTTGTTACAATCACAGCTGATGCATTTGAATCAGTGAATTTGTTTTAGCTATGTCCCACGGGTAATTAAGCAGCACTGGAAATTACCAGTGGCACGAAGAAGTCAAATACGGTTAGCTTGTCATGTTTATGAAAAATCGTCTATTTTAAACCCGAAATGTGTGCTAATCTTACCATCTGACGCGTCCAACTTATCTCTGCTAACCCACAGTTAGCAACTCAAGGGAGAGCACTCTTCATCATTTTTGCCGTAACTTCATTCCATTTTGGGACACAACTACTAAAATCCGATTTGAAAGCCTTACCCAACTCAGCTCTCGTGTTCGCCTCGTCAATGGAAAAATCACATTATAAGAGTCGACGAAAACATCCAAGATATCCACGTACCTAGGTTGGCAATCTCGTTGGCTTCTGCTCACCCTCTGCCGCCAACTTCATCCATATCGACTCAGTGGAGACCGCGCGGTTGTTTACTTCGTCGGTGCCCGACGTCAAATTCCACCTTCTCCTTAATGAAAGTCGCGAGTGTATGCACTCCTTCCCTCTTGTAGTACGCGAAATTCTACATTATCCCGACTCGGCAACACGACTCTTGGATTTGCATTATTACCTGTAATTATTTGTTATCTCGAGTGTGTTCTACTGGTTACAGGGCAGCGTTAGAATTTGTGAGTGATCATGTTCAGAGATATAAAGAGTGCCATGTAATCGTAATCACTCGCAATGCTCATGAAGCCTCCTGGAGGATCAAGTTTGAGACTGACTGACTCCATGTGATCTTCTTCTTAGAGAATGAAGGATACACAGACCATAATGCACAAAGAGATCTAGTGATAGGAGAGGAGGAAGCAATCATCAAGCATCAAGTATGATCAGAGTGACTGATCATATGATCGAACCGTTGGATCAGATAGACAATATCAAAGTGTTGCTACAGTGTACATATTCTTTTGAGACTTCATTTCCTTACAAAGATGGATTACTGTGAATATTCTTCAACATTACAAGCAAGAAAAACCCAGGGGACTCGGATATATAGGATTATGTTTCTATGGAGCCAGAGCTGTATATAATAGACACAATATGATTGAATCCGATCAACTAGCGACCGTGATAAATAGAGATATTCGGTCTACAAAAACTAAATCAAAATAAGACTATCGTCAAAACAAAAATTCAACTAGAGAACCACCGGACCATGGGACCTCAACGGTAACCAAGCAACCTTCATAACGGAACTCAACCTCTCCACCATCTACCTTGCAAACCGTCGGCTTCTCTGACGCAAATGCCATCATTTCTCCGACACCCTTCACGCCAATTTTTGCCGAGCTTTCCTCGTAAACCACCGACTGGATTGCACCACCGGCGTTTAGCATGTTAACCAGCCCAATTGGCGCAAATTGCACTGATTTTCCAGCCAATGTGGTCACCGGAGACACAATGACTAGCTCATACTCAAAAGGTTCTAATGAGAGCTCAATATTCTCGTTAAGCTTGGACAACACCAACTTATGGGCCTTGGATAAGTACATGGCGAAGACTTGGGCTGTCTCGATGGATATTGGGCTTTTCCCGCTGGCCCACTCAATGTCATTTGGGTTGGTTTGGGCGGTGACCTTGTGAGAGAACTGTGAAGCACATTGATTGCGTCTTGTTTCTCTAGACCACCCTCCACCTTGGCAGTTGAACGCTCCGATGATTCCAGTAAACTGTGAATAAGATTCCAATGAGTAAACAAATGAGCATGTCAGGCTCAAATGAAAGTAAAAACAAATCAACAAACAGACCTTGTTGAGGTTCCAAATTTTGAGCATGGTCTTGCCATCATGTAAGGGATCCTCAAAGAGGCAGTCTCTAGTGGGAAGGGCATAGTACTCGCAACGGAGAATAGACCCATCAGGCAACGCTAGACGCTTCAACAATGAGAAATTGTGCTTGCCAACGGTGTCACTAATGTAAATCGGGCCTCCGGAGATGGCACGAGAAGCAGCATGAAACTCAGCACAAGGATGAGTTGACTGAAACATATCCCAGTCAGGATGAATGAAGTTTCCCATCCACAAACTGTTGTATGCACAATGAACCATATGACATCCCTGGAGCCAAAATGTGCCGTTTGGGTCTCCGGATGGATCGGTACACCAGAAATCATCACCTGCAAGCCCAACCCGAACCCAATCCCAATAACATTTAGTTCCTTCCATCGCTATAAGAGCATTTAATATCATGTAATGTTTTGCCTCAAAGACAAGGCAAGTTTAAGGTGGTAAATTTGTGTAATAGAACAAGGAACTTGGAAAGTAATGAAGAGAGAAACATACCAACACGGCCGAGAGTTATGGCTTCGGTACCAAGGAACATGAAATCGTTGCAATGTTCCATGCTAGCAATTACCCCATTCCCATTGAAATGCTTTCTTACTGAAGCAGTCAATGCTTTGAAATATGCCTTTGCCAGGTCAACTCTTCCTCCGTAATCCTCGCACACCATCTCTAACAACTGCCACGTCAACAAAATAAAACAGAACATACCAGATTAACAACTGACGTGACACTACATAACTATAATAGGACAAAACAATGTTATCCCACTAAAGAGCTTGAAAATCTAACAAATATAAACAAAAATCAATGTAAAATGGAAAAGAACTTACGTGAATGACGTCCACTTTGACGCCGTCAATCCCCACACTTTCTAGATGCGAGTGGATCCCTTCGTACATCTGATCAACCAGCTCCGGCGGCACCAATCCGACGCCGTTTCCCACTATCTTATCCACCGCTAGATCCTCCATCGTCATTTTCAGACCGGGAGACAGTTTGGGCTTCACCACCACACTTCCAGGAAGGCCCGGAACATTGGGCCTAAGCCCACCCCAATACCCACAAAGCGCGTGCCACACGTACACATAATCAACGGTCCCAAACTCATCCTTGAGATCCTTAACGAACGCTCCCATGCCCTTGCCAGTAATTTCACCTTTTGGGCTAACGTAGTCCCTGAACTTGTAATTCTCTTGAAACTTCAACAGCCGGCAGGGCATCTGCTCCCCTGCGGCGGTCTGGTTCATCCCTTCAGTGGTGATCGGATCCTCATCGTGGCTTATCGACTGCCAGCCGTCGTCGATGAGCACCATCCCGGGAGGGCATCCTCCGTCGACGAGTCCTTTGACTCCTTCCCAGATTCCCTGAGGGTTGACCGTAAGATAGAATGCGTCCCACGTACACCACCCGAACTTATCCACAATCCCCGGTGGCGTCTTCTCCTCCAAGAGCTTGAACGTCCCCAAGTGGGCCCGGACGACCTTCATAGCATCCTTGACGAGGGTAAAAGGGTCATCTCCAGCGTGAATGTAGACCGCCCGGTTAAAGCTGGAGGCTTTGACCTTTGTGGACCCGCTCTCCACGCAGACGTCCACGTCGTCGTTGAGTCCAGGCTGGAAGGATGCTCGAAATGGGCCTTCCAAGATAGGGAGGAGGAGGACGTAGGGCCTACCGTGGGCAGATGGGGATGACGTGGATGATGAGGTGTCGAGGATGAGGAGTTGGGTCTCGTGTTCGAGGTCTCGGCCGTTGGAGCCGACCCAGTGAGTGGTCCACCAGACTTTGAAGCGGAAGATGCTCATGAAGCGTAGGTTCTTGAGCTTTCCGATGGGGATGACGTGGCGGTCGAGGGCTTGGTCGGCGTCAAACCCGAGGAAGGCACCTGATGCTGATTTGTGGGAAGGAGTGAGTTTGATATTGTGTGGGACGTCTGAGAGGAAGACGTGGCCGTTGGCCTTGAGATTGGTTCCGTCTAAGGAGATGGCAGAAGGCGGCTGGTTAGTTTCTGAAACTGGTTTGGTCGTGTAACTTGGAGGAGATGTTGGAGCCATGGTGAAATGGGGTTTGATTCTGGTTGTGTTGTGTTGTTTGTGTTGAATATAGGAAGTGAAATTGTGTCTTTTGTGTGTGTGTAAGAGAGTAACTGAGTACTGGTCGGGAGGGCCGAGGGGCCATATTTATAGGGATAAGACAACCTTCAAATTGAGGTCGGTGAACAGGTGTAGGTTGGTTTGACGTATTTCACATTTAAAAAAGAAATATATTTTTTATTGGTCGGTCGGTTTGGGTTTTGATGATTTTTCATGGATTAATTTTCATTTTCTTTGTTGGTTTACTTTGATGTGTGATAATTTAGAGTCTAGATAGGATTGACGAGACCAACTCCCTTCACTGCCTACGTATTGAAGTAACGGTCTTAACCGACTTTAACGGTGACGGACACATAATCACGGAGTTTCGTCAACATTCTGGCCCACTACAAGTACTAAACATAAATGACAGGTTTTTATAGATAGGTCCTATATTAGAAAATTAAACTAAAAATATACTCTACATGAAAGATTGATGATCTCGACAACTTGTATGCGAAGTAAGGATAAGTAGTCGGGAAGTTAATGATCTCGACAACAATTGCGGATGCAAAGACATGATGAGTATTTTTGTTTGTAAATCTAGAGAGGACAAGTTTCGCGTCACCTTCAATGTTTCCCTGTCAAAAACCTCACTAAAAGCATCAATTGCACACATCCCAAATGTAACAGTTAGGATTTCCATAATATATAGGGATTAAGGATTTATATGTACATTTGACGAAGTACCTCCAAAACTACCCTCTTCAAATTACAAACCACAAATCTCACCAAACCTTCAAGCGATTCAGCCACCGTGCTGTCAATATTAAGATTAAGATGTGGAGACCTAGAAATGATTCACGAAATAAAAAGAGTAAAGGTGATTACACCAACCAATCGTTTAGGGTTGAAAAAAAATAAAAAAAAGTTTTAAAAATTGCCAAACGAGTTGACAATGAAGAATTTGTAGAAATATCGTAGATGTCCAAAGACAATAATTTATTCAGGATTTTTGTATGTAAATTACTTCTTAAACTTTAATTAAGATATTTTCGAATATCGGCCAGGATTTCTTGAAATCCAAGACTACAAACCCCAATAAGAGTTCAATTTATTGATCAATATCTTAGGCCATCATAGATTGGCCCCCCATATCGGCGATGGATGGCGTATGGGCATTTGGAAAATGGCAGTGGCCACTTGCGAAGGAACGGGCCCGCAGATCCACCGGCCCGATACAGCCGGACTACTGGATAATAATAAAATACAAAACCACTAATTAATTGTCCTGGAAAAGTCATTGTCCTGGAAAAAGGGGAAACAATTGAAGGGGAAATAAATATCAGAAAACAAACCCATTTTCGTTTGAAGTACCAACTGTTCAACTAACAGCAGCAGGTGGATTGTGAATGGTTGACCAGTAACTAACAAACAGATAAGAAAAGGAGACTTCTATGCCACCTGCCCTGCATCTCCGGACAAGATAATCAAGAACCGACATTCCGGGATATCAATAATCTGAGTTTAGAAAAAGATAACATCACTCGTCTGCAGATTTCGATCTTCATTTCCGTGATGTGGAACAAGTGATGTCGTGTCGTCCTTTCAATCACACTACGCTGTCTCCTCTGTATTGGACGCTTCACCAACTTAACAACACAACACACTCTAAAAGTAAATTCTTTTCTTCTAGCTGCTGATTCTACCCGTAATATACGGGTGTCGGTCACCAGACCATCTTGAAACCTTGTTCCTCAAGGCTTCTGCACCTCCAAATCAGATCTAAGGTAATTCTTTATATGCACCTGGACGATTACAGAAGATCATGAAAATTGATCTTAAGGATCAATCATCAAACGGAAATAAGGTATGATCGACACCTATATATAGAGAAGAAGATGGATGGATCAAATCACCAATTCACAAATAAACTAAGTGTTCTATTCTCTAAAGCTTCAAGTCATTATTTTTCGAGTTGGTCGTTGTCATTATCGTCTTTGAGTGAAAAGTCGGTGGGCTGTGATTGATAGAAAAGAGTGTGAGTGGAGTGCTCTGGGTTAGTTGATAAGATTGTTGGTGAGTAACAATCTGTATCGCTGCTCTTATACTCGAGAGGTCACAGGTAGAAGTTGTCACTCTGATTTGTAACTCTCGGGATAATCATTTCTCGGGTGTGGAGTAGGCCGAGTTTCCGATACCACGTTAAAACACTGTGTTCTTAATTCTCGTAATTATCTTGTAAATTAATTTGTAGAACTGAACATTGGTCTTGAGCTGAAATTAATTGACTAAATAATTGGGCTTTAGTTTATAAGCTACATGAAGTAAAGGAAGAAGAAGAAATTTGATTCCTATTCACCAGTTTACTTCTTCATTTACAATTTATCAAATCTCTACTTGCTTGACCAGACTGATTGCCAATGTTTAATTGAGTTTCATTCAACCACCCAAATTTTCTTCTCAAGAACAACAAATAATACAATCTATAGCAAGGAACTGGATTGTTAAAGCTCCCTTGTATTCACAAACACACAAGTATAGAGAAGGTAATGCATGCGACAAGTAAAAAAGCAAAATAGGGCGACGCACCAGACTTCCCCTTCTTATTTATTTCACTCACTCCCACCTATGAATGACGAAAATGAATATAAAGATACAACGCACACTTGACACTACTACTAGTAGTCTAATACTACAATACACACATGATTCCTTTTCCCTGTTTGTTTGTTTGTCGTAAATGAATCCACCCTCTCTCTCTCTCTCTCTGTTCCAGTGATGCACCTTTCTTACTCAGTAATTGCATGCACGTAGAGGTTTAAGTGTAGTTATTTTTTGTAAAACAGACAGCCAGTAAGCAAATTACCTACATATCGCTCTCAGGGGGGATCACCAGCTGCTTTTTGCACTCGTCCTATCAAAGACTGCCCAGAACAAGACGGCAATGAGAATATGGGAGGAGCCGCAGATTATGACCAAAAGAAAGAATCGTGCTATCACAAACTTACCATGTTGAGGAGGCGGAGAGCAGCAGGACGGGTGAACTTTCTTGCAAAAAGGAAGCATGTACTTGGCTTCCCTTTGCTTGTGCACCACTCTCTTCGGTATTCAGTCTCATAATATATGTTATCAATATCCTGCACAAGTCATTCCTACCCTCATCAAGATCAGGAAGATTCGCAAGCCAAGGGAAAATGAAATTTCGTTGAACATTGACATGCCGTACCTTTATAGATTGCAACAGCATCGGAGTTGCATCAGAATACTTATAAGTAAGAGGATGCCATCCACGACGTTTGGGGTCTTTAGAGGACGAAAGGTCCCATGAACTGTGTGTCAATGATCTTCTTGTCAACTCTCTTTCAAGGCCTTTTTGCTAGTTACAAAAGAACAACTCTCAGTAAGATCTTAACAATGTGCTGCAAATGCAAGAAATATTAGAGGGAAAAAACGGATAGAGAAGCTTATAATATGGTTTTGTAAGATAATTTCTGACACTTGGCAAAGATGAACGATAAAGTATATCTTACAGCCAATAATGTTTGGACATAATGTTCATCAGGTATACAGTTGTGCTCTTTGGATGGATCAGCAGGCTGCAGTCAGAGTAACGTGAAGAAAATGGTGAATCCGAATGAACTTGAGAAAGGTTATGATAGGAGTTGCGCATTTGGAAAGAGCTTCAAGATTATTTTCTTTGTATGTGAAGGAACTTTATCTCAGCAAGCAGAAACTATAATGAAGTTCTAGATTTATACACGTCTACCATCAATCTGAACATTGACAGTTGAACTTGCTAGTACAGCAAAAAACCAAACCATGAATAAACTTCTATATTTTGCTAGTTGGTACTTACAAAGGGTTGATCACGCCAGAACTCGGGAAGCGATTTCCGCTGTGACAAATATAGCATATATAAAGAATGTCAATTGAGATAGATCACATAAAGCTCACAGCAATGGAGAAGCTCTTCTAAGGAATTTTATGGCAAAAAGGACTAAGCAAACTCTGAACTTCAAGTCAAATGGACAAACTCAGAATGAACAGAAGGCTAAATGGCAGGCGTTAAAATCCCTGGACACCAACCCCGAACTGCACATAAGTTCTAGACTTCCAACCAAAAATATATCATTGACAGTTAGAAGGCCACATGTTTGTTCTGACTTCTGAATCTGACACATTATCAGTCCCTAATTAACATTATGACACTGATGTGTTCAAACAACTGAAATAAGATAAAGAATCTAGCATCATAACAGTGGCTACACAAACCATGAACCGTGCGTGATATTGTTAGAACCGATAATTTACTTACCCTGCAATGTTTTTGGAAAACAGGAAAGACGGTACTATCGTGCACTACAGCCTCGGCGTGTTTTCTGGTCAGAACAACCCACTACAGGAAATCAAGTTTTTTCAATTAGACAATCTGCAGTACCACCGCCATAGCAATTATTTTGCTGCTGGCTTTAATGGTTCAGCAAACAAAAAGTGATGAAATTAGCCAAGCACCTGAGATCCTTTCCTCCAGTTACGTACTGGAATGATGGGACCCATTTTAGGATTATAGCGACCGTCTTTTGTATCAGCAAAGCTGCATTCAGAATTCAGGTTAACCGTTAAGAGTCATCAAAAAAGAAACACTGTTTAACGTTACGGAAACTGTTCTTGCAAACTACAAGGAAACGCTCGCATATGTTACTCAGTAAACATAAGAATGGGTACAAAATGAGGGTAACAGCTAACAAGGAGAAATCCAAATGATCAACCCATAACCATAATCCTTCATGCGATAAGAAAAAAGGGGAACCCACGTGCAATTACTTGTCCAATAATAGTAATTCATCGAAAAGAAATAGTTAATAGTAATATCACTTAGAGGATTAAAATCCATATTTATAGTCCAACAATGCATGCAAACCGCGAAAATCAATCAGGAACTTGCTCCAAGTCACAGCCACTAATGTTATTCCAGTCAACAAACTTCATGGTGTTTAGGAGTATCAGAGTTGGACACAACATAGAGGGAGAGAACAGTACAATCAATTTTAAAGCATGCCAAGCTGACAAAATATTCCCGCCAATATCAAGAGATTGGATTAAATTTTTACTTGGATTCAACTTTTGAAGCTCCAGAGACATAGATAAGTATCACACTTGTATCACTGATATGATGTAAATGGATCTTGCGATGGAAACCACTAATTTCATAACTCTTTTAATACATGAATGGGTCCATTATCAGTTTGTATAAGGAACACTGCATACAGAATATGATAGGCCAGTTTCCAGACAAAAATTGATTATAACTTAACTTTTCAGCTCCATATAAACTTAAAAAAGAAGCGTGCATTAATTAGTAATGATTAATGAAAGGAAAAACGACTTCCTGACTAACCTGTCTACAAAACTGGTTGATGTTGACATGACATAGTCATATGTGTAGCTGAAGTTGTAAAGTGGTATGCAGCTGAGAAAAGATCCGGAAGCTGAATTCTTGTTAATTTTAATAATAATGACACTGTTAAAAAAATGAAGACACTTGTGCCTGAGGTGCTGAGTGAAACACCTGTCTGAGAGGAAAACAAAGCGCTTATTTGAAGGTTCCTCAAGTGCATGTCTAAGTAAAATACGTTCTGCTTCGATCATGGTAGCTTCTCCCCAATCTACCTGGAAAAATAGGTTTCCAAGCAAATTGTAACCACAGGTATAGCTATTCCAGGATCACAACAATAAATGCAGAAAAATAGCCAAGTCGCAACATGCCTCTACAGGTTTCACACGGAATTATTATGATGTTCAATGTGAATATATGGGAAAAAAGCAAAAAAGGTATGCAGACATATAACGTCTTAGGACAGTATAAAACGCCACTTAATACACGAGTGTAAAACCACGATCCATGCACATTCAAATGGCTTCATAGCAACTACAGAGTTCAGAATTATTGATCAAATAGGAAGACCAAATACGAAGACTGGTGTAACACAGTTTCAGGCATACCCCGTAAGCAGAAATTCTTTTTTTTCCTCCCAAAAAGAAGTACAAGCAGTGTCATAACTCATACACTTTATAAGCAGAAGCTAATGCATAACTGGACATGCTCAATTTTGTGCTTATAGCTTATAACATCAAGTAGGCTATAAGACCAAGCCTAAAAAAATGCTTGCAGTTGAAAAGATACGAGATTCGCCAATAGAAATAACAACCTGAATGCTATCATTAACTTGGCGATCCAAGAAATAGTCAGACCTCGTTGTTGCCTTGTTGAATAGGAAACCAGGCCTGGAGTGAACAAGAATTGAAAATCTCGACTCCTCACCCTGCAAAATCATCCAAACGCTTAATGCATATTGATACAAAACAAACACCGGATTGAACCACCAAGTAAAGGGAGCAGCGAACCTTTCTAATTCTAGCAAATAAAATATTGTAGAGAAATACACAAGAAAAAAACAAACAAAAGCTTCGTTTCACTTTCCATCTGAAGCGCATTGAAGCATTGGCATTTACATATACCAGAATCGGAAAAGTCAATGAATCATGAACGCTTCAAATGCTGAAAGGATAGGGAAGCAAAGAGGTTACCGCATTCGTCCTATCTAATTAAGATTTTCGTTTGCAAATATGTGTCCAAAACAATATGCAGCCAAGTAGCTGCCAAATTCCAACAGCAAAAGACAATTACTCTGCATCACTCATTGAGCACAGAAACATACATCCCAGATCGTTTTACCTTGAAAAACGCATCCCAAACCACATCAAGAGGGAGTCGATTCCGAGCGATAAACAGGAAGGCGATCTTCGGCAGCTGCTGCTCGTGACGAAACCGCGCTTTGAGAGCGGAGAGCGCTATGATTTGACTACAGTGAGTCTGCAAAAGGAACAAACTTCCGAAGCAGAACCCTAGAAACAGAGCCGCAAACAGCTTCCTCCTCCATTTGAAGTTAGATTTGTGATGGTGGTGGTGCTGCTGCTGCGCTGCCTTCCTCTGCTTCATCTCTGGGAGCAAGAGCAACTCCTTCTAACTACGTTCAGTTCAATACGTTATCCAACATGCCCTCAAGCACAACCATTCAAGTTCTCCAGCTCGATCCGCCGACTGCGGGGGGAGTAAAAGGCAAAGCACGGTGGTTGTGAAGGTTCCCGATTCGAGTTGCGGGAAGGAAGGAATTCACGGGAGTCTTGAGGAACTGTCCATAGAGATTGGACGATTTGTGTGGAAGTGGGCGATGGAGGTTTCACGTGGGCAGGATGGAGATGATAGGATTTGGTGGAGAAATGGAGGAGTGGGGGAGTGTGTTGGGAAGCAGAAGAAGAAGAAGAAGAAGAAGTGGAAAGACTTGAGTAGAGAGACTAGAGGGAGGGAATGTGTTGAATTGAAGTTACGGTTTGCTTTCCTTTTCCTGATTGGTACGGTATCGTGTTCGTATCTTACATATTTAGCTTTTTGCAGGCTTGATTCTTGAAGCATTTTTGCATTATGGCATTATGATTATGCTTGCAAGTTCAGCATTTCTCTACTTTCTTAAGAAAAGAACAAAATCATACATCATATCAAAAAGCAAGCCTGCAACCGAAAGCTACAATGTCCCTAGTAAATTCTCGATTAGGATTTCTGACAATTCTCGATTTACAACTGGGATGAGCATATGAATTCATCGTAGCTTACTTGGAGTCGTTCTTAATACACTGTGATTAATGAAAATAAAAATGCTTCTATTAGTATTGTTTTTGTGTCAACCAATCCGATTGACAGAACAACAACACCTACTTACTGGACTCATAAAGCAGACAAAACACACACAAGAATATGCACCCGAATTTGAGAGAAACGTATCACCGACCGGGTGTGGTGTAGATGACACACTACTACATTTTCATTATTTTCCTTATTTTCTGGAATGCTTAATTTGCAAACACGACTCACAGATCGGACACATTTCCATCTTTTCCTATGTTTTGTTTGGTTTCAACTTTTTTAAGTTTTCCCATCTTTTCCAAAACAAACTCATAAAATGTTATAATTTTACGATTCGATTCTATGACTATAATTTTACGTTACTTTTCGATTTCGCGTGAAATACATGACTACTGTTATTGATCAACCTTCTGGATTCTTTCCCTTGCAGTACGAGACTGATACACGTAAAGAGCTAGCGGCTAACATGCATTTAAGCTGCATCAGCGACTAAGTCTAAAAACCATTGATTTTCCACTACTACTTAACGATATCATATTCCAAAAATAGCAAACATCACAATAAAACTTTCTTCATCATTATAGCCAGCAGGCAGCAACAGCACAACTTGTTGCCATTGATAGTAGAATTTCTTGGTTCAGAACTGTTCTTTCGATCTCTCAGTGTACCCAGCTACAAGTTGTGCAAACGAGGATGACTTGTTCTCCAACAATCTTGCTGGACTATCATATTCTTCAATAAGAGCTGTTGCAAATGTTTACAATTTCATCAGCAATTGTTCCTCGGAAGAATAGGAGAAGCTTTTATTTAGTTACTAAAGGAGTTTGAGAACCGACCGTGACTCAGCAGAAGAACCATGTCGCTGTCAAGAACAGATGTTATTCTATGGGCAATGGTGATAACTGTGCAGTCAAAAGAAGTGTTGTCTGACAGTATGCTGGATCAGATTATCTGTAGCTGTATCTACTGACGTAGTAGCTTCATCCAACACCAAAACTTTGCTCTTTTTCAGCAGAACACGGCCTGGGCATACTAGCTGTCTCTGCCCCATGCTCCAGTTCTCTCCATTCTCAGTAACTAAGGAGTCTTAACTTTTTCTCCTTCCTAACTTCTTCTCCAAGTTGGCATTTATCTAGAGCCTCCCAAATCTGTTCATGGGAATATTCCTCAAGAGGGTCTAGGTTGCTTCTTACAGTGCCTTCAAACATGGTAGGGTCTTGAGGAATAATGGTGAGTCTAGAACGCAAATCGTGGAGTCCGATCGATGAGATGTCAATGCCGTCAATGGTAATCTTGCCGGCTGTTGGATCCACAATCCTAAACAATGTCTGGATAAGGGTTGATTTACCACTACCCTTCTCCCCACAATCCCTGTTTTCTTTCCTCCTTCAAACGTGCAGGTAAGACCTCTCAGCACAAGTGGCAAGTGCGGAGCATATCGAACCTGCAAGGATCGATCGCACAGTTAGTGCTTAATTATGTGAGCACCAGATGCACTTTTCATAGAAATAACTGTACCTCCAAGCCATCAATATCAACTTTTCCAAGTGACGGCCAAGAAAGATCCTGTCTGGTCTCTTGTATAACAAGAGGAGGCTCACTGGGAATAGATATATACTGAAGAGTTCTCTCCACTGATATGATTTTGTTCTCCACATTACAAAGATTCCATATCACCCAAGCTTGGATCATGTTTAGATTCAGCCCATATGTCACCGTTAAACCAGCAAGAACTGTAGGAAAGTCAATGAACACGCATCATCAAGTTTAAGTTTGTGCTGAAGGAATCAAGATAATAAAAAATTGAGAACGAAGAATACAATTTACTTACATGGATTTATCCCAGGGACAGAGATTAAGAAAAACAAAGAGAAGGCTAATGTAACTGAAGAAAAAAAGTCGAGGCGGACGCAAAGCCATTCCATTGCACCAGCGGTGTGAAACTTGGGGCGGGAATGTGCATCTGTAAGTTCCATAGATGTATGTTGGAATCTTGGTTGTTGATCGAAGTTCCTTATGGTTGTTGTTCCTGATATCGTTTCAGCAAAATGCTGGATTAGCGGAGCTTTGCAAACTCCCAATCAACCTTGAAAGTTCTCTTGCTGCTGTTATATAGTATTGCTGCACACAAGTACTGAATCAGAATTTCTGATAGAAAACATGCTCAAATCAATGATAAAAAAAAGCATACCTGATACCAGATGCTGATAGCAATGACAGGAATGCATACAAAAAAAACTTGCCAAGCCACCTGAGACATGACTGCGATGATTCCCAAAAGCTGGATGATTGAAAATGCAGTTGCCCCAAGTTGGTATGGAATTTGTTGATCAACTGCACTTTGATCCGTAGAAGCCTATCAAAAGCATAGAAAAGCTCATGATCAACTTTATGCAGTGATTTAAAAAGTATTAGAAATGGGGTTTTAACTTACACGATTGAGTATTCTTCCACTAGGAGTAGAGTCAAAAAAGGACATGGGAGCACGGAAGATGCACAAATGCATCTTGTTGAAGAGCAGAGTAGCGGTTTTGTAAGCTATAGCTGCAAGAAGTGTGGTTCTGGCTAGGATGCATAGAGAGCTAGCAACAGCCAAAATTACATATACAGCTATCAGCGTCATTGGAGGAACAGGAGGCTCTTCATCCTCTGATACTGGAGTTGCCCAAGCCATCCAATAATTGCTCCCAATTTGGAAGCCCTCAAACATTACATGCGAAAGTGTCAAGCCCTTGTTGTAGATCATTATAACTACTGCAGCACGCATCCTCATACCGACTTGCTGCAACTTAAAGAGCCATTGCCTTTGTGAAATACACTCAAGAATCTTTCCAACCAGAAACACGACAGCCAGGACATACCCTTGATTCTTGTACTCCCCTTGCCCGCTCAGGCATTGAACAAAAGCGTCAATGAGAAATGGCCCAACATAGGACGCTGCAGTGTGCAACAAAGCCAGAAAACCTGTCAACAGAATCTCTTTCCAAGCTGTCAAGAACAATGCCTTGACAAGTTTGAAAGCTGTAATATCTTTGACCGATCCCCCATCGATTTTGGTCTTAAGGGATGAGAAAGCCCCAACAACACTATCATCTTTATAAAGCTGAGGAATATCATCAAGGTCTAAAGCTTTGTTATGGCCAAGAGCAATCAGAGGACTGATCCAAGAGAAAGAAAGAATACCCCAAACACCAGCATATGAATAAGGGGTGACACTGACATCCCCTTTTGACGTATTTGGCTCTAAACCATTTCTCAAACTTGACTCTTGAACCAAGAGAGGCTCTTGCTCTTCCATTATTAGTGGGTTTTCACTTGTATTTCTTAAACCCTAAACCTTAAAAAAGTGACATTGATTCATTGAATAAGAGGTATAGAAATGTTTGATTCGTTTAGACTTTTTCCATGGAAAGATAAGACAAGCAAAAAGAATTGAGATAACGTAAAACCATCTCCAATGAAACATCTTTAACTTTGAGATTTTAAAATAATTATTTGAGATTTGAAATTAGAAATGGTCTAAAGTTTCAAATGTCTAAAAAATGTAACTTTAACTTGATATTTGGTTAAATTTGGGGCCAAATGATTATATTTAGCCAATCAATAAAAACAGTCATGTAAATTCTACTAAAAAGAGATGATCTAATATGTAAAAGTTTTAGTGGAATACATGTGGCTTTTATTAATTAGTTGTTAATATGTTATAAAATAAATTTTAATATTTATAATTACAATAATTTTTAATTATTTATTCTTTTACGTATGTGGTCATATTGATTGAAAAACATAATGTGTAAATTTTAAAAAAATTATATCGAATTGTTTGTTTCAATTAATTAATTATATCTATCTGGATAGCGCTATCCACTAAACTGGGGCAATAGTTACATCCATTGACGTTTAACCTATATGGTGTGATTTTTTTGCTTAACCAAACGTTGGAATCAATATATACAATCTTATTACGTCTAGATTAAGTCGCATTGAAATTTTCAGTGATCATAATATAAAATTATAGTCGATGTTCTTTAAGTTTCCTTCTATCGATACATTTTTAAGTAAAACAATGGATATTAATCAAAAATTTTTTTTTGCGAAAATCGCTTCATCTATCCTTTTATGACATGTAGATTCATACCCTTAAAAAATTTAGGTATTAGAAGCATGTTTATCCATCAAACTGCTAGTGGATGTAACTATTACTCCACTTTTGGTGGAGGCACCGTAGAGCTTGCCCTATCTATATGAAAATAATGACCTAATTATTAAATTAAAATGAAAAAATCAACATTAGATTAAACTTATAAAAAGTACCGATCCTAAATATAGTACTACACCATTGAAGCAAAACACCTTTTGGAAAATATAAAGTGCCAAATATAGAACCCAAATATAATCATTTGAGACTTAGCATTGAAGATGGTCTAAAATGTTCAACTTTGACGATTAACTCGTTCAACAATTTCAAATCACTTTCTTTTCAGACACAAATATATCTTTTATTCGTCAATCAAATTTGCAAAGTAAGACAAAGAGTAGCAACTTACAATAGATTCCGGTCCAATCAAAAGGTAAAAAAGCCCAACCAACAAGATTTCGCAATCCAATTCGCAAGCTAATTTCAACTCCTTGAGATGAAAGAGCAAACAATAAAATCACACTATAAAACTTTTTTCCCCATACGGCCAAGCCAATCATAGCATTGCCATGGGCATGTCTCATGTCGACCAGTGATAGCTTGAATAAGCACAAACTAGTATGATTTGATGATGATATGAAGTCCCGAATCTTTTGCCAATTCCATCGAGATAAAAAGAGTCCAAAATAAGCCATGCACAAAAGAATTGGCCTGTGCATTGTTTATTTTCGGTGAGTTATATCAATTGATTATGAAATTGGTTAAAATGTACTAAACTAGTTAAAATATGAGCTCAATCCGCAATTGTTTAATTTAAAATCTATTATGATTAATTCGAGTTCAATCCAAATACGAATTGTGTTGGCATTTAAACTAAGTTAGTGCATTTTAACTAATTTCGTAACGATTTGACGTTACCCTAACTCACCATAAGAGTTAGGTAACGATGTCCCAAATGAACGATGATCCGGATCACGGAGGTACGTCTAATTCGCCATAATTGGTAATGTTAGATCGGCATTTGAAAGACTGTAAGAAATTTTTTTTAATAAGTAAAATTTGAGTGGAAAAAAATAATGTTAATTTAAAAAGACAGAGTAGAGAGAAACAATATAAAAAAACCTCAAATTTCCCCTGGCATTTAGATTGATCTAAAGGCTGTTAGTGGCTGTAGGCATGATGCAGCCGCATTTTGCTCGGCGACTGACATAGACACCAACAGAAGTAGAGAGTTCAGCTTCCGCCATCTAGAACCACCGGCAAATAGCACCGGAACAGATGCCGATAGGGTCCCTATCGGTGCCGCATCTGAACGCCGTTAAAGGGTGACCAATCTCATGTGTTTTTTTGTTAGACAAAGTTCCGTTCTTGCCATTTGTTCCAAAATCCGAATTCCTCCTTTGAGCAGGGCTTTTCATTCGATGCCTTTTTCAGCAGGTTTAATTTTACAGTGGATGAAGCTGGAAGAAACCCACAACCCCATTCCTTCAAACTTCCACTAGGCCGTTCCAAAAACAAGTCTTTTGCTGCAAGGATGAGCCTGAGTTCTTCCAACGGCGGATTAGGGAAGAGCCTTCATGGGATTGGAGATGACGACGGCGTCATCATTGTCGACCATGGGTCCCGGCGGAAGGAATCTAATCTCATGCTAAGTAAGCTTCAATTAATTTAACTGCACCTCACTTTTTTCATGGCAGAGTTTTGACAAGGGTTCTGTGTTCTGTGGGATTTTCAGATGAATTCGTGGCTATGTTTAAGGATAAAACTGGATACCCAATTGTGGAGCCAGCTCATATGGTAATTTAGTCTGGAATTAGTTTTATGTTTTCATTGCACGAGCATCTCATTTCCTGAATTAGTGACATGCTTTGATCCCTTCAATTGCACAGCTGTTTCTGCTTTTTGGCTTAGTTCCTTGCAAAAGAATGATAGCTTAATCTATTAACAGATGTGTTTCATTGGTTGAATTAAGATAGGAGTGTTGGTAATTGAAGTAGAGAGAACTTTTGGACATGGCGTAAATACAGCACACTATGAATAATACAAGCTAGCTTGCCAGTTGTTTCTTTGAGCTGGTTGGAATTGTAAGTCCTAGGTTTTAACTGGCGACAGCCCCCAACTGTCAGTCTGTGACACATACCTACATTCTTTTGGGGGTAATAAACAGTTAAAGCATACTTGATTGAGTGACTAGAATATAATAAGGACTTTTGAGTTTAGAGATTCATGGATTAGTTGAGATATCTGGTTGAAATATCACTTCCTTTTTTTCTGTTATCTCCAAGTAGGGAACTCTCACTGATTGGTTTGACAGTTGAAGATTAGGGCTGTTGCAACGCGCTGATCAACAATGTCATCATGTTTTCATTTGCAGAATCTATTTGCTGAGGGGTATCTTTACCTGTCTCTAATCTAAAGTCGATCGTCCTGATTAGTAGACTTGATTTGGCACGTTGTTTGTGCTTATTGATTGTTAAGGCAGTTTGAATTCCATGCGGCCTTTGTTGATCCTTTTATGTTCGAATGACGAACTAACTGATGTAATATTGGTATAATTCTTCAATATGATCAGGAGTTGGCAGAACCCTCAATAAAAGATGCATTTGGTATGTGTGTTCAAAAAGGTGCAAAGCGTGTTGTTGTCAGCCCATTCTTCCTTTTCCCAGGACGCCATTGGCACCAGGTTACATCTTATAACTAACTAAGCTTTTGATTTATGAATTTGTTCAATTTTTAAAGGATATTCCTTCATTAAATGCAGATAATAAGAATCGTTTATCTGTCTGTTTAAAGGATATTCCTTCATTAACTGCTGAAGCTGCAAAAGAGCACCCGGGTGTCTCATATCTCATAACCGCACCTCTTGGGTTGCACGAGCTGCTTGTGGTATGTAACCTTGCATTCATATGCCATTTAGTTATGTAGGAGAAGTCCGTTGGGTTTGAGACTGTTCTGAGGTTTTATGTCTAATATTTGACGTAGTGATTCATTAAGTGTTAGATTTGGATATTTTCCGAGGATGCTCCATGCCTTATGATGGATGTCTAAATTTCACTGGTATCTGGTGGCAGGATGTCGTGAATGATAGGATCAGATACTGTTTAAGTCATGTCTCTGGAGATGTCGATGAATGTGAAGTTTGTGTTGGTACGAACAAGTGCAAGCTCAACTCGAACGAGTAGGACTCGATCATCAATTTACTTGCAAGACAACCGAGCGACAGCTGAAACTTTCTTTCTAGTGGATCCATGGTTCAGATCCAACTACAACTTGGTTTGAGCTATTAGATTATTTTTTCATAGGCTGGAGTGTCTAGAGATTTTGTTGGTCTCCTTGTGAAATCACAATCGAAACAGACACTGGATATATTGAGCAGTATAGTTGTTCTAGTAGAACATTAACATTAAGTTGTAGATGGGTAACATGCTCATCCTGTGATGTCCTATTCTTTTGTATATGTACACAATCATAAGAAACAGAAGTTGGTATACTTGTCCGTGACTGGCTTCTTGCTTCAGGGCTTCGAATCAATCTTTTGTTGCTTTCTGTTTCATTTGAAGGTTTCTTTGATCGTATTCCATATAGACGAGAAGCTATTCACCTTGATATTCATACTAGCAGCTTCTCTAGTGGCTGCTTGAGCAGGTGTTTCCTCTTCAGCAGGCTCTTGTCCTGCAGTACATCACCACAAAGAGAGTATGATAATGATAATACAGCAAGTTGAATCTTCAGTTAGTCGTATGGCGGGAGGAAGACTTACTGTTGTCTTGTTGATCTTTTGCCTGTTTCTGTAACTGCTTTTTGAACGTATCAGCAGCCTTGAATACGTTAGCTGGTCTTTCCCAGCCTTGCCCGAATACACCAAAGCCTTCCTTTGGTTTCGGTCGAATCAAGGACTCGAGCAATGGCAAGTCTTCGCTGTCGACCCAGTGGATGCAGTTCACAGGACATGAATCAACTGACACCTGAAAAAAAATGTAACATTATTATCAAAATATCGTTTTAGGTTCCCTAATAATACCAACAATTGAAATGGCGTTTTACTTCAATCTTTTCTGCATCGTCTCCGTACTGCACTTTGACTCTTGCACAGCCAAGTCCTTCGTCCATGACGAATGTGTTGCTTGCATGGTGAGCGCATTCTCCACACCCTGCAAGCTCGTTTACATTCTAGTTTAGATAGAAGCTTAAAACAGAATAATGCATAGAAAGGAAATCTGCTTCATTTGAATTCACCTATGCAAGCAGTTTCGTCTACGAACAGAGCGTGTGGTCTCGACGGACCATTCCAAGCGCTGTATCCATTACTGACGTTACCATTTCTGCCAAAAGTCCCAATCCCAACTTCTCCGATTGAAGTATCGTACTGTCTCCTGAGATCTTTCCTCATCAGCACCTTATAGGCATGGTTCAGCTTCAGGGTAAACTCATGGCCCTAACAAAGAAGCAAAAGATAGCAACTTTAAGCTCTCAAAAGAATAAAGACAGCAACTTTTAAGCTCTATGACACCCAATTCTATTGATAAGACTTTGAGCTGACCTTGTCTCCAGCAATATCAGGATGGTAGATCTTCTGCAGCTTCCTGTATGCATCTTTGATCTCTCGGGAGCTTGAATCAACAGAAATCCCCAACAGCTCATAGTGATTCTTTTTCCCTGTAGTATTATTACCTACACTTGTGCTGCAGTTTCGGATCATGGTTGTGGATATTCTCCTTCTTCTTGTTTCCCTAACACAAGGAAAGTTTCAGCCTTACAGGAGACATGGAAATGATGTAAGACAATAAGAGCAAGAAGAAGGAAGAGAGCCTGCCGGTTATAATATATTATTACCTTGAGCTGTTAGTATTATTGTTGCTGATTGAACTGAAGAAGTGGCTATGGTTTCTAGTAGATTTCAGCACCGAGAACTGATCAATTGGTAGTACAATCGCCATTGACGTGCTCTGCTCAACCAGACCACTTGAAGAATTGGTGTGAAGATATTTTTCTTCAGTACGAAAGTCGCAATATAAGGAAAAGTACACGGCCGGGTAGCTGGACCCACTTTGGATCTTACTGAATGTCTCTACGGCGTCGTTTGGAGAATTAGTTTATGAAATATTTTATTTGATTCATGAGAAATATATTTTATTTAAAATAAATTATTTATAAAAATTATTTTCAAATGAATTTTTATGTTTGACATGTCGTATTCAATTTTTAAAAATAAATTGAATTGAATTTTAAAATTATGTTTAATATAAAATTGAAAATTAAATTTATAATTTATATATTCTTTCAGTAAATAAAATATTATTATTATCCATTAAATATTAAAATTTATTAAATTAACACCTATCTATCACTTTAAGTAACATATAAATTATAACTTTATAATTAAAAAATATAAATATCAAAATTATCATCTAATTAATTAAATAAAACAAAAAAATGAAGTTTTTAAAAACTAATAAATAATTTAAGAATTCATCTTTTAAAAATTAATTGCATAATAGAAAGAAAAAAAAGGATGATAATTATATTTGTATAATATTAGTAGTAGTGGGCTTAGTTTTTTACTTAAGATGATAATAGTCTATTAGAAATTTTAAATTGTGTAATTTAATTAATAAATAAAAATATATTATTTTATAATAATTAATAAAAATTTTATAATACTTTCTGAATTTCTCAAATTTATAATTAACTTTAATAAAATTTAAAACTTAAAATAAATTCCTTCACATATCAAATAAAATAATTTATTTCAAAATGAATTCGGTAAACTTTTTAGGAATTCATCTGGTTCAACAAAAATTCCTCAGAGAACTCTAAGAAAAAGCAGTCGTCCGTCGTGTCTTTTAAAGTCTCCGCCGGCGAAGAAATGAAAGTGGCGACGACACTGAATTAAGAAGAACAAGAAATGGCGCGGCAGGCTGCAAAGCTTCTGAATCCAATCCGGCAACCCATGTCGTTGTTCAGTTCTTGGAAATATTCTTCAATCTCTCAATCCAGGCAGCTAGGTGAATGAATTCTTCTCTCTCCTTTTCTTCCTCTAAATTTGGCCGTGCTCTGTTTGTTTGATGATTCCGTCCCTCATTTATTTCTCAGTTGGTGGCCGGTTAGAGCCGGTGAAGACATTATTAAAGCGATTTGAACCTTCGATAGCACAGCATCGATGCTCTGAGTTCAAGTACAAGTTCATCTCAACCCTACAAACGTTTCGTTCGCTCAAGTCAGCAGGTGACCCCCCGCATTGATTAGGTTAAAATTTTGATTTAGTGCTCCTCTTACTGAATTCCTCGATACGGTGTTTGAAATTTCAGGGAGTGTCGTAGGAATAGCTAGTGCTTCTTTTGTAATCGGCTCAATCGGTAGCTTATCCGCAGTTTCCCACGCCATTCATGGTGAGATAATTGCTGTGGTTTGAGATTGATTTGGTTTACCTAATAAGGGAAAATGGAGCATTTCGGTCATTTTGTTTGGTTTGGATGGGTTATTGGTTCTGTAGGGGAGGGCATTTTGATGGATGATAGTGAATCCTTTGATGCCTCGGATAGGGATGAGTTTGCACACGCTGCTTGGATGGTCATTCGGAAACTGTGGTTGCCTGCTTTCTTTTTTCTCACTTGTGTATGGAACTGGCATAATCCAGTTATGTTTTGCACCAAGGCTGTGCTTTTGCTTCTTGCTACCAGACCTAGTCCCTTGACGGTCTACCTTTTCGTCAATCAGGTCTACCAGCATTCACATTCTCTAACTATTGTTATTCACTCTTGAAATGTTAAGCAAGGATATCTAAGACTGTAGGAAAAAAAAGAAGTCAGTTTGTATACAGCTGGAAAAAGTTTTTGACTGCAGCTTCTAATGTTTCAGCTATGTCATCAGTCTGTGCGCCAGCATCCTCAATCCTTTTGGGCAAAGGTATGTTCTGGACTGTGATACTTCCGTTTATAACGCCTGTTGGCATCCGGGTTGCTTAGGTTCCTTCTGGAGGATGGACTTGTAGGCTGAACTATTTGATCTCTATTGCTTATTCTTTACCGTGAAAGTTTCACATATGTCTTCAAATTGGATTCAGAGTGAGACTTCTGTAATTTATTCCAAACTCCAGCATTATGGGAATAACTTGTTGGCTCTACTAACTGTAACAGTCCTTGTACGCGAAAAAGGTTGAAGTTCAAGACTACAAGTTGCTCTGTGTTGCAACTGTAGAAGTAAGAGACAAAAAGTTTAGCTTGGTGGGAATCCTTGGAGGTTGGTGGGTTTTGCCATTGTCAGAAGGAGCATTGTCTAGTTTTTGGGAGAGTGCTCTTTACTAAGAATACCGAAGGTGAGTCCTAACAGCAATAATCCATCTTTTCAGACTTGTTCGCTTAGCAATAATCCTAACAGCAATACCATGACTTATAATGAATTCGGAGACTGCAACTTTGTCGTTAACTGATGCAACAAGTTCAATCGTACTGTAAAACTTGAGAGGAACCGGTTGACTAGCACATATGAATCTGTAGAACATACATACTTCCCTCATCTGGCATTTTCCCTTTTCACAGCATGTGTGTTATGGGTGTCGAATGGATACAGAAGAATGGAAAATGTGATTTTGATATTTACACTAGTGGTGTATTGCTTGAAACATTGTTCATGTAGAGCTGTTCATTTTTCTCCCCAGTACTCTCTTCTGCGCATCATCTGTTTTCTTTGGTATCAAACATTCTGATGTTGGCATTCATTCATTCCATTGGATCTGCTGGCATTCTTGATAAAAGGCTGTGTCTTTAATATCATCTAACAAGTCATTTTTCATTCCAGCAGGCGGTAATGATCGCTGGTGTCTTCTTCAACTTTTGAATCATTGGGGGTGTCTGATTGAGGAGGAGGGAAGTAGATGAAGGTGACAGGGAGAGTACAGACGATAAGCATTAGCCCCATGAGAGAAATGCTGGTTTGTGTTGAGAATTTTGACCCTGAAAACAGCACAAGCTGTGTTAAGACGGCTCCCACCGTTCCTCCACTGCCGGTCATTCCTACTATCACTCCCATCGACCTGCAGCCGAAAAACAAGGTGGTTGTTAATCCGTTGTTTGCGAATTGTTATTCAAGTTGTAAAGAAAGCTGAGTTCGACCAAACAGCCCTTTTGTATCATTAGTAAAGAAAAGATGCATGATATGATGGCTCATGTATGATACCAAGTTCAATCAGCTATTTGACATAGGATGAGTTTCACAACGTGTTATGTACAAAGCTTGCCTACTCGGAATTCATTCTATTTTAAATCTCCTGCTCTTGCTATTTTAAAAATTCCAAAATCAAATATCCTCTATACACAATTCTAGTTTTAATTTCTAAAAGCATTTTAGACTCTTTTTTTTTGCTTGCATATTCTATTTCGGAAAAAGAATGAGTATGAGTGTGAGTTCGTCAATGTTATAAAAATTCAAAATCGATAGGAAAAAATTAGATTCAGTACATGTTTCAATTTTGATGATGATATCTAACTTAGGTTTATAGAAAATTATATTATCCACTTTGTTGCATAAAGGATATTTGGCATATCACAAATAGTCATTAGATTTGTTCAATTGGAATTAATTTTGATAGTGGAATTAACTTTAATTATAGAGTTATGTGTCGATTTAAAGGGATCAGATTCAAATGATATAAATCTACCGTGAACAAATTAACCGAAATAAAACCAGAAAAATATCCGGGCCCCACCTCTACGTAATATGTACGTACTACACGTCAAAATAATCGTCCAAATAGTTTGCATGGAAGCTACGTGGCGCACAACCTCACCATGCAAAGCGCCACCTAGCCTATTTATCTATCTGTAACAATCATCTCCCCAACCAACTAAAACCCCAACAATTAAACACATCATTATTGTTATCATATTTTCATCTTTTATTGATTAATCAACTTAACCATCATAATTAAACCCGGTGGTGCATGCAGTAAACAAGGTAGCATTATTTTTCTTAGGTAGAAAGAGGGACTATATTATTTAATAGGAATTATTCGAGGGATTGTGACACCCACCAAGTTGATAAAAATATATTTATAAACATTCTGGAGAAAAAAAGACAAAAAATGTAAATCATGATCGAAAGAATGACCATGATAAGCAAGAGAATCGGTAACACGATTTCTTTCCTGGAAAATGTGGGTTATCTGCACATTTCAGTCACAACTGAACAATTCACGAGCCTCTTGAATGCAAGACCTATGACGAGAGTCCTCCGCTGATGAACCCTTGATACAGACTATGGCCGTTTGAGAGTCAAGCTGCAGATTGACCAAATGAAAATCCATATCCCAAGCAATTTGTAATCCAAAAACGGGTCCTCAAATTTCAGCCTTGGTAATAAAATAAAGGTCGAGGTTGGCTGAGAAGGAGGCTAGGCAATGGAAATCCATATCCCAAGCAATTTGTAATCCAAAAACTTCCTCAAATTTCAGCCTTGGTAATAAAATAAAGGTCGAGGTTGGCTGAGAAGGAGGCTAGGCAACGACCAAGGCTATTCCTGATGATTCTCCCTGCTGTAACATTTTCGAAAGATGTGACAATCGATCCGTTTGTGTTTATTGTAACCCAATTACTTGTAGCTGCTGCCCAATGTATGAGTGTTTCCTGTCGTTGAGATTTATTTCTAACGCAATCCATACTTCCCATTCTCATTTCTCCCGAACCCGGTGATTCAATAAAGAATTCATAAGCGAAGCTAGTCATATGAAGTGAAGGTTTGGTAAAAAATAATCTCATTCCGATTCCCCCACAATAACTAAACAATAAGAACAAATTCAAGAGCATAGCTACTACAATAAACCATGCTTCAAAGTCAGTATTGAAAAAGTCAACCTCCAATTGATTACCAAGGACAACTATCCATAATTGGTGAGCTGTATTGCATTCCCAGAGGACATGGATCATCGATTCTAGTTGAAGTCCACAAATTGTACACCTATTTGAAGTTGTGATGTGACGTCTTTGTCTCTGTGTGTTACTCATCAATCTATTATGGAATGCTAGTCAGAAAAAGTGGACAACACGATTCAGACCTTTCCATCTCCAGATATGTCTCCACTTCGGTTGATTTTGTGACTCATTAATACATGCAAGTAAAATAAAAGCACTCTTAATAAGTTTCCCTTTAGCTTCCAATCCCCAAAGGAGGGAGTCACGATTATCGCCTCTCGGTGGGTTCATTCCTGCAACGAACGCATGTGCCTTGCTAGAAAGAATTAGATTGTTAATCATATAAATTCGAGAATCTATCAAATAAAAGATTTCATAGATTTGACCTAATTCAAGTCGGGACAAGAATAACGTTGAAAAACCAACAATCAAGACAATCTTTCATTTGAATCCAAATATCCAATAATCGTCAACCCTATACTTTTAGGGAGAGTTTCATATCTCAAATCCTACATCTCAACCAAGAAACTCTAAAAAATTAGCTACTCATGATTCTAGAAGAAAACAAATCAGAATTCGACCTAACTACCATCTTGATGACGAGACGATGAATCGATCTTGCTCCAATCGTCGCTTTTAATCTTCTAGCTTCATTCCTAATTTCAATCTTCAATGGGAACTCCTTTTGATCTTCAATTGGACTTCTAGGGATGAAGAATGGTGTTTTTGCAGAGGGGCGGTTGTGAAAAAGTCGAAGGATTTCGTTTTGGGGAAATCTGTTTTCTCTTTTCTCGAAATCATACTTTTATAGGAAAACTACTGAATTTGAGAGGTGCACACCGTGCACCTCCTTTGCTGAAATTTTTTGGGGTACAAATAAGGCTGCACGGCGTGCACCTCCTTTTACTACGAGGTCACTTTTGTGATTTAGGGCTGCACGGCGTGCAGCTCTTGTGCTTCACCATTTCTTGTCTTATTCTTCTTTCTGAGCTCCAACTGTGCTCTATTTCGTATCCAAACAGTCTTAACCAGACCCTCTATCTCTAGAGTACCTGTGAATAATAAATACTACAAAGAAAAACATCAAATGGATCAAAACTGTTCATGTGAACGGGTCTAGCCACATAATGCCAAAACACGAAAACATACAGGAATGAAGCACGAAAAAGCTAGTATTTACTTCAAAACATGCATATAGGGATAGATAATCACTACAAATTATAGCACTATCACACACCCGTTTACTTTTATGGTTTTACCTCTTTGAGACGAAAGGCACCACGCCAAACACCAGCCCTAAAGCCGCTTGAACCGTCACCGAAAACGCGTACATCGTCGCCACCGAGCTCTCGTTGCCGCCCTCCCTAATAGAACACACATCCCTCCAGCTGCCGTCAACACCACCCACAGCCCCAACGACAGATCCAGATTAGTTCAATGTACTGTGCCGAATTGTATAAAAGTTCAAATATACTAAATCGTATATAGAAAAAATGCCAACCAACAAAAAAAATATAAATAATTACATAATATCAAACTTCAAAATTCGAAAAATGTACTGGATCGGGATTCGGGAAGACCCCCTGAATCCGCCACTGCAAAGCTCCAAACCCTCCCTCCCCAAACCTCCTCCCCATCTCGTTGGAAATCATCCCTCCCATCGACCTCGAGAAGAAATTCGTAAGTGCGAATCTCGCCCCAATTGTACCCGCAACCTGCAGGTCCAACCCGAACCGATCGTAAAAGTAACCCGCCACCACATTATCTGTCGTGAGCTCCGACCCGAACGAGCACCCGTACGCGAACCCCAGAATGCATCCCCTGTAGTCCTTAATCCCTCCTTCCACCACAATCTCCCACCACGAATACGACGCCGTTTTGGTTTCAAAATCCATTGACATCATTTTAATTCTGAATCCCTAAACGACGCGCTAGTTTTCGAATTAGACGACGCCCTAAAACGATAAAATTACTAAATTGACCTTTCGTAAATTTATAAGAAGTTCAATCTTGAACAAACACATTCAATCTAAAACACAACAGTTGAAGAAGTTGAAGATCCTAACTCGAAGATTCAACGAGAAATCGAAGTTCCGAACGAAGATCCTAATTCGTACCTTCCGAATTTTGAATCGTTGTTCGTAAAGAGTGTTTTCGACAAACAAAACATACTAAAACATAATACATAAGAGTCTTTTGGATCGAAATAGTACTTTTTTCAATTTTACGAAATGGACGTTTAGGTCATATATGAATGTACGGCGTCGTCTAATTCGAAAACTAGGGCGTCGTTTAGGGACCCTCTAATTTCACGGCCGAACATTAAAACCATCGCGGCGGTTATCAATGGGAGAATTCCGGGGAAGAGTAAGGAGATCCGCCAGGATGCGGAGGAGAGGTTGAAGGAAGAGACTAGGAGGGAGTGAATTTGCGGCATGAGGAACTGGGAGAATCCGGCGCCAGTGTTGGCCCAGCCGGCGGAGACGCCGTTTGCCAGGGCGACGACGGAGGGGGAGAAAATTGAGGACATCCAGTACTGGTTGGCGACGAAGTTTCCGAGGGAGAGGCCGACGAGGAGGCGGACGCGAGGAAGGAGTTCGGGGAGGAGATGAGGGAGGCGGCGAAGATTGTGGGGACGGTGAGGAAGGATTGAGAAGGTGGAGACGAAATTGGAGAAGAGGGAGATCCGTGCGAGGTGGAAGGCTCGGATTTGAGGGGTGGAGAAAGAAAATGGGTTAAAGTCTGCGGACTTGCCGCCGGCGGTGGACGTTGTTGGTTCGTCTTCATCTATGGCGGTGAACGGAGAATCAGTGTCAAAGAAGAGTTAAATCACACTTTGGAATTGTTGTTTATTCAATGAATTGGAAAAGTGAAGGTTTACATACAAAATCTCTTTATTTTATACAAAAAGGTAATCCAACTAATCTAACTGACTATTATAACCACTAATTAATCCTTTCTAACAAAACTGGTAATAAACTAACGATTTGTATACCTAATACCCTGCATGGATTGATTCCACGGGTAGTTTAGAGATCAAATCCTGGAAAACATGAACAGGAAGAGATTTGGTGAAATGATTGGCAAGTTGATTGAGAGTGGAAATGTGATGGACAATCTAACTATGTTTAGTTCGTTTATGAGGGAGAATCTCCGAAAAAAACACGTGACAGATTGTCAAGAATCGGGACGACATGCCCAACCAAAATCAAAGAGAGAATTGATTTTAAAAGAAGATACGTTTGAAAAAATGTAATCCATAAGCGGTAGTTCCTTTGAGAGAGCCTAAGAGACGATTGACTTGCTAGCTCATGAGTAATAATAGTAACTAGTTATTTAAGCAGACACAATTTAGCTTAACTATCTGGTTGGGCTGAAAACAAGAACCAGTCCGCCCAATTTGTTTCAGCCCAGGCCGGCACTTAAAACATCCAAATAAGCCCAAAATTATCAAACGGGCCCATATATATATTAATCAGTTTAGGCAACTCTTCAGCCCTTGCTGAATAAGTTGCCGATAAATGGATGCCCTACAGTTGTGGGTCATCAATCGTCTCACACAGATGTTCACTTCTCGCAATTCAGGAGGATATCATAAACAAAAGGAAGTAGCTTACAAAAATAACTAGTTACTTAGGAGAGCCTCTATACATTCTTCATATCAAACCTTAACCCTGGGATCCTTCAAGAACACAGCCTCTCCAGAGCCAAGTTCTCGTCCCCACCAACTGAATCCAGTGTACTCCTCACCAAAGCTTCAGGGAATCCCATTTCAACAAGTTTCTGTACCTAATTCACCAACCAAGCACCAACAAGTCAAAAGTATTGACCATTTGGACTTTGGACATTTCGACCTACAGGATTATAGATGTACCTTTTCTTCAACACCGAGAGATGAGACCTTAGCAAAAGTTTCTGTCCAGTAGCGAGCTGTCCCAACAAAGGTCTGGTAATCCTTGAGATACTACAATATCATTCACGTCAAGTAACATGAGTATGCGTTGAAAACCAGAAATAGGCTGAAGATGATAACTCTAAAGTGCAGGATAAAAGGACTCGTTAGGAATTGACCTGCTGTGCTACTACTGCATCTTGAGGGTCATCAGGCTCAGGAGCAGAGAGCAGTGCTTGAACGGAGAGTAGAGCTGTCTTCAGAGTTAGAGCAGGGCTCCATTGGTCTTTCAATATATCAAGGCAAATAGCTCCGCTCTGACTGCTAATATTTGGGTGCCTTTGAAAAACATATATATAGTAATGAATAAGACTGTAACATACGAAAGAAGGTAGACACAAAATCATTCTCTTCAACTGATAAAAATACTTGTTCCTCATGAAAAAGAAAGGTTCAGATTAATGCCAACAAAGGAGTTTACTTGTCAGTACTACGATATCATTCATAGTAAACAAGAAGATTATGCGCAATGGTTATCTACTGAAGTAAACAAGCATTAACATCCTGGAGAAAATAAAGTACAAAGGAAACCAAGCGGTCAGTAAAAGCTTAAGATAGACATGATAGTCCAACCACCAAAGAAGAATCCAAGCTAAAGAAAACAGCTCGTTTTATTTTAGTCATACATCAATGAGAAGCGTCAATTCTTCAATCACTTTACTAACGCAAAATCAACAATGCTTAGTTACTAGATAGTTTTGCCTACCAGACTTTCGTCACGAACTTCATTCTAGGAGGCTCGAACGGGTACCCATCTGCAATTAAGAAATTAAATGAATGAGCCTCATTCTTAATAGCTCCATCCGATCGAAACTCAAGTCATAGGCCATTGGTATAATCAGTTTAACAAAAATCCTCAGTCTCTCCTTAGTCTGGCTGTCCTAAAAATTGAATAGGCATCATTCTTACTTTGTGGAATCAAATGGCAGCTAAACTTTTCAAAGCAAAGTTGGAAAAGAGAAGCATTTTCAAAAAGATGATGGAATAGGAGGAAACCTGGAAGGGAGATGTCAATTTGGAAAGAGCCACCTTCATAAGGAGTGCCAATAGGGCCAGGAATGGTGCCACTGAGGCGAGCTAGGCTGTCGGAGTTGGGGGAAACCTTGATGCCGGAAGCTCCAATGTCTCTGCTGCATTCTTGGAGCTCCTTCTGAACTCGAGCGAAGTCGATCATAGTAGCAACCACTCTACTCAACTGGGAGAAATCTAAGAGTAGAGGAGAAGTGAACAGAAGTCGAAGAAACAGCAGAAGAACGAAACATATATCCAATTGAAGGGCATCATTCCAATCAAATCCACTATCCACGGTCCAACAGTAAGTTCCCTCAACATGCGAACACAACGAGACAATGATGAACATAACAAAATTACATAAAAGCACCCAAAAAGCTTCTCCTCGGTTTTCCGGTAACATGAAAACAACTTAGCATTCAAAGTTGGAACGCATCAAACAAGGACAACCTCAAACACACCATACGGTTTCACATTCACCTTCAGTCATTCACTAGATTTGAGATAGGAATCAACCACAATCACGTTCACTAGATTATAGACAATATATGGTTTCACATGTGATGCAAACACAATTACTTATTTGACCATGAAATACAAATACTCGAACAAGAAATCAAAATGAGATAGCAATCATGAACTGGAAAGCCAACAAGAAAACAAATCTTTTCTACGTACAATTAAAGGATACTCATTACACTGAAGGAGTTTCCACTGTTTTCTTATTTGACCATGAAATGCAAATACTCAAACAAGAAATCGAAATGTGATAGCAATGATGAACTGGAAAGCAAACAAGAAAACAAATATTTTCTACGTACACTGAACGAGTTTCTACTGTTTTCTATTGTGAAGGAAGCATACTGCAAACTAGACGTAGATGCTGCGAAAAAACCAATAGAGTGGACTCAATGGCATGAACGTAGAAATCCGACCCTACCGATGGAACCCTAATCGAGCAGCAGTCTTCTCCGGGAAGTACTTCAACACCTAGTCCACTGTTTACTGGGTTGAAGGAGACAGCAAATGGTCTCTATCTTTCCCCTGATCTCAAACCAGCACCGCCACTTCTGCAAATTAGAATTACAACCCACCTTTTCGTAAGGAATTTAAAATATCAACAGTGGCGGAATTTATCCGGAATCCAGCGCAACAGAGAACACAAATGAAAGAAGAAACTGACCGGAGAAGGAAGCTGGACGCCGGGGAAGGCTCCAGTAGACGCCGGAGTTCAGACTTATCGGAGAGGAGAGAGTTTGGAGCGGATGGAGGTTGTGTAGGGTAAATGGGAAGGGTAGTTAACATAGAAAATCCCTCATGTTTGGGCCAAATTCCTTACAAGGCCTCACAACTTTTATGTGTTACTCTTCGTTTGATTTTGTATTTGGAGCGAGATTTAAAAGGGAATTGATGATTTAGATAAAAGATTTTATTTTATATTTATCGTTTAAGGTGTCGGTACGATTCTTCATCTCATTTCGATCATTGACGTGTTGTCTTTCACCTCTGATAAGATGAGTTTCAAAATCCCTTGTTTGATTTTTAAAAATAATAAGGATTTAAAATCATCATATGTGGTCTAATGGTCATTTGAAGAGTGATTTGAAATCACCATGAACTTGATATGATTTAAAAATTCTAAAAATGATTTGAACACAAAATAACATATTAACCAAATTAAAATTCAATAATTATAACAATGCCACTAAAATGTGAAGAATTGAGAAAACTAATTTTAAAACTAAAGAGCAATCTAATTTTTTTAAATAAGTTAACTTGATTTTTTTATTTGAAATGTTAAAATTATTTTCAATTTTAAAAAATAAATAAGATATTTATGAAATCATTAGCTATTTGAAATTATTAGTGATTTCAATCACTAGCTATTTCAAATTCAGACCACAACATAATCCTCTTCAAATGTGAATTTAACACATTCATTTAAACATCAACTTGTATCTAAATATCATGTTAAATGATTAGTTAGCAAGTTGAGTCACTCAAATTAAGAATTTTGATGAATCACCTAATCAAAACTCAATCTTGTAAAATCCAATCAATGATAGCAATTAGTTTGGACCATGCTCAAAATCGAACGAGTTGTTCATCTTCTTTATTTATTTATTTATTTTTCATTGTTGACGTCTTCCTTTTTCATACTTTGACAATATGTGTACAAATGAAGAATATAGTATAGAGTAACTATTCTACAACGTCATAGGTTAATCAGATCATAAACTTGTCGGATTACATACTAATCGGATTGTGTTCATCATATTGTGGCCTACTGATTCATCGGGTTACGAGTTTATCATATGTCAGGTTTGCGGGATGATTTGTTTTAGTAGGCCAACTTATAAATGAGGTGGTAAATGAGCAGCACTTGTTGCACGCCGGCCACGTATCTCTGAAGCAGCGGCACCTAGAGCGGTCCACAATCCATATTCCACAATATCCAAACCCAACAGACGCCATGGCTGGGAAGGTCGCACACGTTGCATACAAAGGTCCGAGTATCATCAAGGAGATTGTATATGGCGTCTCACTGGGACTGGCTGCTGGCTTCCTCTGGAAAATGCACCACTGGAACAACCAGAAACGAACCAGAGAGTTCTATGATCTCCTTGACAAAGGAGCCATCAGCAAGACGACCACCATTAATTAGCTAAGCTAGATTTCAAATCTGACTCTGTGTATAGTATGATGTCCCACTGCTGTGCTGCTGCTTCATTAATTAGGTGCTTTCTGTGTAAAAGATCAATCTTATCTCTCCTTCCTTTTGCAGGAATCTGTCATTGTAGCTTTCATAATTAGCGCTGCGTGTGAACATGCATAGCGGCTGATAATAGTACCCGCCCCACCACGTGTAATTAAAAATTATTGCTGTATTAAGCACTTTACTAAGCTGATACATTTTGTCCTCTGTGAGGGAAGTCCCAATCCACCTAACTGTTTGACAAATTCTGCCGCCACATTACAACCCCCCTCATGAAAAGAACAGCTCAGCTACATCTGCCACCTCTCTTCTTTCTTTCTTCTTTCTATCTTTAGGTCCCCCCTTTTTCACACAAATGAAATTATAACAAGTATAAACAAGTCGTGGATATGCTTTATTCACTCCTCTATTAGTTCTTGACTTCTGGATGGACCACCGCCTGTTACGCTGCTGAGCAGGCTAGACGACTCTTTGCTGGTTTCCGGATTCGATACCGAGCTGTATGTGCTTCGTGACCTAAACGATGCATCAGGGTACACAAAATCCGCACCTCTCATGAAAGGAGGTTGACTTGGAGCTCCAATTTCGCAGTCGTCGCTAGTCAGCATCTCGGTCACTTGTTTCATCGATGGTCTCATCGACACCGAAGCTTGCGCGCATAGTAGCGCAATCCGGAGCACTGTTTCCGCCTCTTCCGATGGGAAATAGCCTTGTAATGAAGGATCAACTGCTTCTAGCAACCTGTTTGTTCTGTAAAACAACCACACCTGAACCGCCAAACAATGCAAATGGGTTACTATTCTCTGCAACAGTTTATTTATATAAACACAAAGATGTATTAGTATAACAACGTACTGCTTGGAGGAGGGAGTTGGATTCGCCTATCACAGCGTTGCACCTTTTACCGCACACGATTTCCAGAACCAGGACTCCGAAACTGTATACATCTGCCTTCTCAGTGAGTTGTCCTCGAACCAAATACTCTGGAGCCATGTACCCTCTGCACACCATTTCAACAGTTTTAAGGAAACTTTATTCACCCCTGGAGAAAAGAAAAGAAAAATCTGAAAGGTATGAAACGAAATTGGAAGAGAGCTTTACATTGTTCCTGCTATTCCGGTACTGAGATGGGACTTATCAGCGCCAAAATGTCTAACCAGTCCGAAATCCGCAATCTTGGCGTTGCAGTCTTCATCCAGAAGCACATTGCTGCTTTTGATATCTCTGTGGATTATCCTTACTGGAGAATCTCCATCGCCACCATGAAGATACGTTAGCCCTTCGGCTGTTCCAACTATAATGTTCAACCTCTGCTTCCAATCCAACGTCATTGTGGCCTTGTTCTTATCTGCATCCAGATAGAACCAATCAATCATTCAACATTATATTCAAACTCGAAAAGGAACGAACTCTCTTTGATGGGATGATCATTACCAAATAGGAACTGATCAAGGCTCTTGTTACAAACATACTCATACACCAGCAGACTCTCAGGGCCTTCAATGCTGCAACCCAGTAGCTTGACAAGGTTCTTGTGCTGGATTCCGCTGATCAAATTGACCTCGTTGAAGAACTCATCCACCCACTGCCTTGTGTTGAATATCAGTCTCTTCACAGCCACTGTTTGACCATTTGGAAGGTTTCCAATGTACACAGTTCCTGCTCCTCCTTGGCCTAACTTCTTTGATAAGCTGAAGTAATTCGTCGCCTTCTCTAGGGTTTCATACTTGAAGCTCATGCTCGATTTGTTGAAACTGATGGACACCTTCCCCACATTCTTCCTCGCTGCAGCAACACTTAATTGGATTAATTACTTACGTAGATAATTTTCATCAGAACTATCACTTTTTTCCTAAGTATGTATATATGTACCTTGTTTAGCCTTCAAGCATCTGTGATAGCTTGCATAAACTGCGAAGAAAGCGATCATGGCGAATGCTGCTGATGCTAAAACAGCTGCTATGATCACTCCCAAAGTAGAATCCCCTGCAATTAACAATTAAACCAAATGTATTAAGGTTACCTAATTTCAGAGAAACTATGAATACAGAATTGAATCCCGAAATTACCATGGGGCTTCAGTCGATCTCCTCTGTTGCTGTAGAACTTCTGAGTGGAGTATTTCAAGAAGCAACCGGCATTCATTCCTCTCCCTTCCGTCCTAAGCCGACAACCTCCGGTCACCGCGGCGGCGGCTTTAGCCAAACACTTGCGGCATCCGTCTCTCCCGACGCTCTCCCAGCACTGCGCAAGGGCGTACACTCCACCGACCTCCGCCACTCCGAAAAATCCGTTCCCGTCGGCGGTGGCCTTCCTAGTCACATTGCCCACCGCGTAACGCACGCTGGCGTCGAATCCGGAATTGGCGGCTCCGAGTACCTGATCGCCATGGCAGGTGAAGTTATCGAGGGAAGGGGAGACGGATTCGCGGTAGAAGCTGTAGTTGTCGTAGCGGAGGAAGCAGCCGTCGAGGTAGATGCGGGCGGAGACGGAAGGGAGGCAGCGTGGGAGCTTGGTACGGGCGGCGGCGTAGCAGAGGAGGCAGTCTGTACGGGAGAGGTCCACGTGGCACTGGGCCAGGGAGTAGAAGGAGATCGAGGTGGTGTTGAGGTGGTAAGTGGCGAATTTCTTGGTGGTGATTATTTGGGAGAGGGATTCCATTTCCTTGACGAAGGATGGGATGAAGCTTGCCGCGGCGGACGGCGGCGGGCGGGCAGTGCCGCAGAAGAGGCCGGACTCTGTCGTCCTGGAAACGGCGTTGGAGAGCTGGAAGAAAGAAGAGGAAGAGATGAGCAGGATGAAGAATATCGTTGATCCTGTCCATGGCTTCATTTCTTCCATGGCTGGTCAGTGTGGTGATGAAGCTGCAGCTGCTGCAGCTGTTAAGTACGTTGGCCGGTGGGTTTGAAATATATAACCAGAGAGTAATAATTAATTATATTATTCGGCCAGCTTCTGTTATTATTTGGCTTCTAGAATTTCAGGCATTTGTCACGAGTGTTTTTATTTTACCATATAACAACCTCTTGGTTAAGAAATGAAATTCAAAGGATTATCGTTGGATTTGTTTCAGTTTCGTTGTCCCAAATATAAAATATTAAGATTTTAATTTCTTTTTCTTTTCAATCAATCATTTTAATTTCAATAATTAGATTTCTTTATATAATACACCATCTTCATTATAGGACTTTTAAGCAACATTCCACGATCTATTCATACTACGTACTCTAGTTTGATGCATGTTGGAATAAGAAATTTCCTTGGTAGAATCAGAATCATTAGTTAACACTTTAGAGCATCTTCATTGATGATTATGGTATTTTTCTTAACAAAACACCATTAATTACTAATTAGAGAACAAACATAATATAACTATTACATTGATACCGGACATGTTGGCTGATTTACTTTTAACTATTTTGGTTAACACGCAATGTTTTAACTTTGTATTGTCAATTTTTAATTTATTAAGGAATAACTATTAATTATATATCAAAGTAAATTTAAAAAATGATCGCAAGAGATTGTAGTCTTAAATATAATGTTTAAAGTAAAAATATGCGTCTACGAATGTACTAAAAAAATCTAGGTTATAGATGCTTGAATAGCTAATTATTTTATGATTTCGGAATCTTTTGCAAATTTCACTGCTTTGAAGAGTGCCATAGCTTCCGCCACTATAGACGATGAAAAAAGAAACTGGCCTGCACTGCCATTGCATATTCTCCCATGATCGTCTTTAATGATGACCCCATAAGACGTCACATGAACATTTTCCATAAATGAACCGGCACAGAAGATTTCCAGCTGAAATTGCTGAGGCGGTAGGATAGTAGGCAACGTGGTATAAGTATAGTTGGCCCTCTGCTGGTTCGAAGGGCAACGCGTTCGATTCCAGTCCAAGAGTAATTGGTCAATAAGGATTCGCGATCTTGATGAAGAGGGTTGCTTCCGGCGAAAAATCCATTCATTTATGTTTCTCCATATGCACCAACCTGAAGCAACGAAAATGCCCAATGCCCTACTACTAGCTGTTCGTCGGAAAGTATCCATCCAGGTAGGGAAGGTGGTAGCCGAGATTGGTAGAATTATATTAGGCAAATTGTACCTCCAAACTTTCCTAGCATGGATGCAGTTGAAAATACAGTGGATAATATCCTCATACGGCCCATTACAAACCTGGCAACCTGGATCCGGCGAGCAGTGTCGATGATACAAATTCCCCTTAGTTGCCAGGGCATCATTTCAAAATCCTCCACATATAGTTTGAATATCGGTGGGATAATCAAGCTGCAGAGCCATTTCCACATTCCATCACACAATCTGTCAGGGTTGTTGTTATTCACATCTCTCTCCTGCTTAGCCCGTGTGCAGTGATGTTGATTTGACATGAGAAGTTTCCTCTTTGATTAGGCTTCCATACCCATCGATCTTCTTGGTCTGTTCCACCAATTGGTGTGAGCTTCATACCTTCTAATTCTTCATTAGATGTTCCAGCCTCCACCAGGTGATCGTCCCAATCCATTCCATTGTCCATAATCCCTTCAAACACATATCTCTGGTCCTATTGTTTGCTATTCAACCTGAAATTTGGGAGTGTCGGGATCCACGAGTCATCTTGGATATTTTTAATTCCGCCCATTCAAAGGCTTTGTGAAAGTGCACTCTCTAAGCAGGGGAGCGTAGCGCTCGATCGAGTCGAACTCTTATATTGTCTTCTCCTCACCTGTAGTTGTTCCAATTAAATCTTTGTCCCTCTAATCCAAGGTCCATAATGTTATTGTCAAATATAAATTGTTTGAAAGATTCAGAGGATTCTTTACCGATGATACTGCCACCACTCTTTTCTTGCGCATTGATGATAGCATTGAAGTCTCCCATGACTAGCCATGGAGCATTTCGGTCATTTCGCAAATTTCCTAAGGTACCCCATAGCAAGTTAAATGGAGTAGTTGTAATGGGCGTGCAAAATCGTAAGGTACAAAGGAAAGGCACCATCAATATAAGCATTCACAAACTGATCGAGTCGAACCCACCAAAGTGCAAGACCCTCTCTACTCCTACAAGAATCGCAATACCAATTACACGAAAATTTTAAACTTTTTAATAAATTCCAATTTAGCTTGATCTTGTTTCGTTTTCATTAGAAAAAAAGATAGAGGGTCAGAGATCTCTAATGAGATCTTATTGTTTAAATATTTTCAGTCATGAGTAGATGATGGCATAGGCATTTTCTCCAAGACTATTAAGTTTACAACTTATGGAAAATAAGGTTTCTTTCATAGTAGATACAATTTTTATGGAAATGAATATAAATATAAAAATTATAAAACAATGACCCAACATTATGATTAAGGTTCTAAAATTTCTAGAGGGTTTTTCTAATTTCACACAACTATCTTTTGTGGGCGTTTACTAGACTAAAAATATTCAATACTATAATTGATTCACTAATTAAAACAATTTAATAAAAAAAAACTCTTAATCAAATTAATTCCATTTTTTAACAAAGGCAAAACCAACCCACATTTTAAGTGCCTAAAATTATAACTATCGGATTCGGATAGTTTATATATGTTCTTCGCCTATAGTGTGAACTGACAAGTGCGGGCAGTTTCCGGAGTATCCACGTCACGTGACACATTATTCTATGCGTTGCTATAATAATCTCTTAATCATTTTGTAACCTTGATGATAAAAGAAAGGTTAAAATAATAAACCACGCTGTAACCGTGGGATCATAACTGGGTCCCGTTTGCTTGACTTCCTTTACTCCGCCGGTTGGGTTTTAAATGTGGGTCGCCGCCACCTCATCGTCAGAAAGGATTTGATTAGGCCAGGCGGCGACTATCCGACGGAGACAGACAACCATATAAATCAATTATTATGTTACATCCGGTGGTGAAATTAAAATCTCGCATTATTATTCTACTTAATTGATGGAGGCATGCAATCTTCAGTTTGATAGAATGTCACCATCACTTCATTTTCTTACCACAATATAGGAACATATTTATATATAAAAAAACATCATGCGAACATGTGAATAACTATTTACGACCATCATATAATAATGTCAAAAGTAACAAGAAACTAACAACATAAAAACACGTCGATAACTGGTCACTACCATCATATAAAGTCGAAGTAACATGAGATTAACACTACCAACATAAAAAATGTGGTAAGAAAATGAAGTGACTAACCGATTAGTGATCCTAATAGTAACAGCCAATAATTTACAAAGGATACAAACCAGTGATGAGCCTAGCCTAACCCAGTTTCGTATTGAGCTTTAGAAACAAACTTGTAAAACCTCTCCCTGGAAAGCTTTGTGTTAATCAATCAAGTAAAAATGAGTTTCCGGATCTCTTTTATCAAAGACAAAGCTCTCTACTCATCATGCATCCGCTAGAGACTGTTATGAAGAGCTTGGGCGAGCGAACGCGTCACGGGCCTCCGAGGGGGTTGAGAGGAACTGGAACTCGATGGTTCCGCAATGATTGGACGGTGGAAGAAGAGTACGAGATTAGAGATGGAAATGGAGAAGTGGAAGAGTAGTGATAAGAGTTTTTTCATTGAGAACTCTTAACTCCCTCAAATATAATATTTTGCTATTGAATGAGAAAGGCAAAGATCACTCTTATTTGCTTGATTTCATCTTGGCGGAATCAGCTCTCCTTGATTGGTGTCTTGTCTTTCTTCCTCCTGTGATATTGGAGGCCAATGAATGCATCAGAGACATGACTGGAATCCCCTTGCTCGAAAAACTCGTGCACCTTACTACCAACTCATCACCAACTGCGAATTTTGTCTTCCCTTGATCCTGCATTATATTATCAAATTTCAACATGGTTGGTAACAAATACAACACACACACACTTGGGGATCGAAAGGGGACATCTTTACAAACCTCGAAACGATACATTCCACGAACTCCACCTCCCAAATCAAGTACCAAGCCAAGAGCACGAATTTCATGCACCTTTGCTGTTACTGTTGTTCCGAGTTTCAGCGTTTTTTTCATTGTACGAGCCTTGCCTTTCACTTCCTTAATATCCGAACAGGCCCCAGATGGCCATGGGGTGTTTCCAGATCCTTGCGATCGCAAAGCTGATTTTTTTTCCTCTTCGTCACACTCTACAGCACTTCGAATCAGAAAATCTGGTGAAGAAGTAGGACTTTCAATACTTGTAGCCTGCGGCAGCAAATCAAGAACCGACTTGTGATCTAGCTGAGTGGACGAATCGGTGGTCGAAGACCGAGTATCAGCCGTCTCTTTGCTAACAGCAACATAACTGTCATTGTCCTCCGCTGATTTTGGGCGTTGAGACATTGCTTTAAGAGATAACTTAATGTTGCCACGTACATCCTGTCCTATGCACTTCAGAGAAATCTGCTGGCCGACCGATAAAACATCCGATATTCGTATCACCTGATGAAAACAACAGATTTAGCGTCAAAAAAGAAAATGTCAACAACGAGACGAGTGTATTTTTCACCCTAATGATTCTCAAGGAACTGACTAATTTGGCTGTTAGGGTGAAAGATGAGGATGCCACAACATACCGGCTCATGTGATAATTCAGAAACATGCAGTAGACCTTGCTGGCCGCCACCGAACTCTACAAATGCACCATATTCTTTTATTGAACCTACGACGCCCTTGTAAATTCCTCCAATTTCAATCTCCCGGCCAATAATGACATCAACCTGAGGAAGAAAATTAAGTGTTGAACGTGGGAATGCCTTTATCACAAAAAAAAAAAAACTTAAGTGTTGATTATAACATGGACATATCCAACCACGAAAAGACTAGTGCAATTCTTGTTACAGCATTATCATGATTCATGAACACTTACGGACAGATAGTAATGTATCAAACAGAAAAATCTACCTTTTCTAGCACTTTCTCCATCACGGTCTGATTCTTAGCTACTATGGTAAGTGTTCCATCGCCGACAGACAAACGTGCACCTGTATTAAGATATGTAACATCAAGAAACGATTAAACTTAGTCCACATACTAGGAAGTTCAGAGTGTCTGGAATAAGTCAAAGCAAAAACCTGTTTCCTCTTCAATCTTTTTCCTAATAGCACCGAGAGGTCCAATCAAGCGACGAAGAGCATCATTGCTATACTTCAGGCTAGCTGCACACAACCAGAATTTCAAGTTAATAAACGAACATGTTTAAGTAAGAACGGTATAATTAGAAAGTGTACAAGCAAATACAATTGGCGCAAAACAATCAACCTAGTCGAGGAGCATTCCTATCATCCTTAGCGGGCGGAGTATTAATCTCTCTTTCCATGTGCTCAAGGATCTGAACGCGACCTTTACGTGCAGCCTCCAAACTCTCACAAACTATGTCCAAAGGAATTCCAGCTGGTTTAATATCCAACTGAATTGCAGTGATACCACTCCGTGTTCCTGCAATTTTGAAATCCATATCCCCCAAATGATCTTCCAGGCCCTGGAAAAATCCAATAAAGAGAAAGGTGCAACAGAGTGTGAAAAGACCTTCAATATCAAATGATCTACCAGACAGCAATCGATGTGCAAGCAACCGTTAAAAAGCACAAATTGGCAACGTTATGCTGCAAAAATAGCTAGTAGCATCTTTATAAATACGAATGACCAAGGTTCAGGAAGGCGACCGGAATGATACATAGACAGCATACACAACATTGATATAAACAAATGACATCATCTTACCAAAATATCGGTCAATATACGGTAGTCTTTAATTTCCCCCGTCGAGTCAACTTGACTAACAAGACCCACGGAAACACCAGCTACATGCTCTCTTAGAGGGATACCAGCGTCCATCAAAGCCATACTGCCTATTTGAAACATCAAAAGAAAGTTGTCATGCCACAGTCCTTACCTTACAACAGAGCAAGGAAATGACGAAAATGGCTGTATAAAACGAGAAACCAATTCAAATAAATCAAGGATTTCTTAATTAAAATGTCCTACCCTGACCAGTTGAGTTTATCAATACAGACCAATTCTTTCACATCTCAGAAGCACAGGCGGAACAAGTTATTCACATCAATAGCAGGCTGTAAAAATAGCCAGTTGAAAAGATACCTCCACAAACAGTTGCCATTGAAGTTGACCCATCAGATGCCATAACTTCAGAATTAATGCGAACAGTATACATAAACTCATCTTCTGGAGGTAATACCGCTAGTAAAGCCTTTTCTGCTAGGGTTCCTGCAGGTATGAAGACAAACAAAGAGTAACTACCTCAGACGCTTTGCTCTGAAATTTGCAGGTACTTGGTTCAGTAATTCAGAAAGATGGCGTAAGCATACAAAAGCATTGAAAGTATTTACCATGCCCAACCTCACGTCTGTTAAGCCCTGTCCGTTTACCAACTTCGTTAATGCAAAATGGTGGAAAACTATAATGGAGCATGAAACGCTTCGTTGAGGGTCCAACAATAGCATCTAAGCGCTGAGCATCCTGAGGTGCTCCTAGTGTTACAGTACAAAGAACCTATATACAGTCACGAATACCAACAGAGTTCAGATAAAAAAGAAGTGCATAAATCTGCTCCTAGGGAGCTGGGAGCATTAAGGGTGACATTCCCCTTTTCACCGGACATACAGCCACAATCGAACAACATGAATAATGGAAAATATATATTCACCTGAGTGTCTCCACGGTTAAAAAGAGCAGATCCATGTAAAATGGGCAAATTTCCAGCTTCACAATATATAGGTCTCACTTCATCAAGATGTCTTCCATCAAGTCTGTAACCCTCTGCAAGAATTCTCTTCCGTACTACCTGATATTTGGAAATGACGCTTTAGTCCAAGAAACACTGATTTCCGAAGTCTTCTATTAATAGCTTGCACAACAGCTAACCAAGTAAGGAAATCAATAGTCCTAACATATCCTAGAAGAGACCAATCCTGGTGCTTTGTTAAATATTAAAGCACTTGCCTGCTGCGGACATCGTAAGGAGAAACAGTGAAGCATGTATTACCAAGGGTATCTAATAATGGCCTTCAAGCCAAATTCCTTCAAGATGGCGTTTAATAGATATATGGATAACAAAATAACAAGAGGAAAACAGCTCCTCTAGCCATCAATTTGTTCACGTTAAGAAACTGAATGAGATAATAGTTACTCTGGCAGAAAACTCACCTGTTTCCTCACTGTATCTATTGCCTTTGGAAGAACTTTTAAACTCTCCTCATCACCTTCTTCTTTTAGTTTTTCTTTTACATCTTGCATGATCTTCTCTAAGGCTTCTCCACGCTCAAACTAGACAGGTCAAATATGATTTAGAATAAAAGAGTTGCGACGCAGAGGCACCCATTCTGAGACAAAATATTTTGGGCCCTTAAAAAAAAGAAGACAGAAAGCAAATAATTCTCAATAGCAAATGTGCCGATACAGAGAAACATGGTACCTTGCCATAAGAGGGATCAGTAAAAACAGCTTCAATATTTGCTTCTGCCAATGTACCAACTTTTTCCATTGTTTTGTCTGACAACATAGATAATGTATAATCCTTTTTCTGTTTTCCAGCTTTTGCAGCCAGTCTGATCTGGGGCTCGATGTATTTAACTGCCTGAACAACCAGAGTAACCCATTCCTTTACCCTCCATCTTTAGAAACGGTGCCAGAAAACCGGTAATAAATGGAAACAGTTTACCTCTGGATGAGCCAGTCTCAACCCTGCTTCGAGATCTCTCTCTGTGATCTCACGAGCTTGTACATCTATCATTAAAGTTTTATCCTTTGTGCATGCATAAACTAAGTTGAGATCACTTAAGTTGAGCTACACCATACCAACAAAAACCCAATGAGCAAGCAAATCTGGGAAAAATGTTAGCTTGGGTCTATAACACAGACATGAGAACCCCAAAGAATGACCTCATCCATGGTGGGATTAACAACAAATTTCCCATCAATTCTCCCGATTCGTATCATCCCGATGGGGCCAGCCCAGGGTATATCAGATAACATAAGTGCAGCAGATGTTGCATTAGCTGCCATCACATCCGGATCGTGTTTACCATCGGATGAGAGAACACTCGCCGTTACCTACAAAGTTTAAGCAAAGATGAGTAATTGCAGCCAAATTGGAGAAGAGAAGAGAAGTAAAAGATATGAGAATTTATACCTGAACTTCGTGATAAAATCCGGAAGGGAAGAGCGGACGAATCGGCCGATCAATAAGACGGCCACATAAGAGTTCGCGTTCTCTGGGAGCACCTTCCCTTCGCATGAAGGTAGTTGGAATTACACTCTGAGCAAACTGTTTCTCTTGATAATCAACCTAGTAAAAATCAATGCATAGCAAAGACGTACGAAGAACATAATAGATCAATTTAACCTCAAATTCCACAAAAATAAAAAAACAAAAGAAAAAGTCACTAGTTTCTACCAAATCAAGGGACCGTACTTACAGTAAGAGGTAGGAAATCGCGGAGGGCGTCGCCTTTAGAAGAGGCGACGGTGGAAAGCACTTTGGTTTGGCTGGTGCCCAAAACTACAGCGCCGTTAGCGAATCTGGCTATTTTGCCGGTTTCGAGAGTGATCAAGCTGGAGCCGATCTCGAATTCTTCAGTGAAGGACTCCAAGACCTTGGTTCCGGCGACGGGTGATTTGGAATCGGACGGCGCGAAGCCGAGGCGGCCGCTGCAGATGGTGCGGAAACCTAGAGTCCGCCATGTTAGGAAGGAAGGTATGGAGTTGAGAAGAGGGTTGGCCCTGGATGCTAAGGCGGACATCAAACAAAGAAAGAGAATGGAGGAACTGGAAAGGGAAAATGGGGAAGTAGAATGGGAAAATGTTTGCAGGGTTTAAGCCTCGAGGGGTTTGGAAGGAACTGCGAATGAAAGCGATAGTCAACTCAACTCTGAGGGTTTAAGAGCTGTGATCTCCTACGTCGCAGGTGCACTCTGCCTGCCCGTGGTTTTAATTGGAAAAATGATCATTTGGCCCCTCTATTTTATCAAGGTGGTAGTGATGGAAGACTTGAAATTTGTAGCTAATGTAAGCGAACTCAAAACTCTTTTTATGTAATTATTTTCTTTTAATGAAAATTTTCTATTTTCACAATAATTTCACTTTAAATAACAATCACGAATCAACTTAAATAGTAGCAAACTCCTATCATTTCAAATCTATAACTATTTTTTTACGCAAGCAATCTCATCATATTCCATAGCTAGGTAAAGCAACGTCGGACATACAAAAAGTCTAATCAGAGGTGCAGTCCTCACCAACGGACTAGCATGGATCACGAATCTTTGCAACAACAAACACCTCAATCCTTTTTCTCCAACAAACGGACATTCATCAGAGTTCATCCAATAGAAACAACCAACTAACAACGTTTTGGAAAGCATAAAAACACATAAAACAAAAGCCAAAAAAAGATGGATGAGTTCATCCTAAAGTACACAGCCAAGGGGGCTAAGGCCTTAGCTGTGTTGACGACGCCTCAATGTGCCTGACCGGTCCCCTGTCAAGGACCGGCTGTAACTGATGGTATTGTCGCCTCTTGGTTGGTCTTCTTCGAGGACTTAGAGAATTGTCCTTCGGCTTCCGTCTCCATTGGATCCGACGCTGTGAGGTCACATCGAGGTGATGCGGTCGTTGCAACCCCAAGGATTCGGCCAGTCTCGAGTTCGCCTTGAGTTACGTTGCCTGATCCACGGTGATTGCGGCTTGACTCTGCGGGGAGTTGTTGCCAGAGGGGAGAGACTCGTTGACGTTGAGATTGTCGGTGGCGGGGCGGGATGAGTGATTGCTGGAACAAAAAACATGGCGATGCTGGTGCTGCCGATGGTTGAGGTCGGTTTAGGGTTTGTGTTGGGACGGTTAGGGTTTGTTGGGGAGGCCATGAATCGGCGCTTACAGAGTCTCCTTGAGAGAGATAACGTGACTGCGGAAACGGGTTAATCTATAACTATTTTAACTTTTACATTCTTATTATTACAATACAATAAAAAAGACTTAGCTAATTAATTAAGGCTTATTAATCAAGTAGTTGATGAGATAGAATATAGATTTTGCAGTAATCGATCAGTACATGAAGCAAGAACCAGGCTCAAGAGGGGGTGCTCGTCCAAATGCAGCCAATGGAGCAGCAGCAACTCCTCTTTCATTCAGTAGACACCTGAACTGTGTTAACCTTGTCGTCACTTTCTTTGGATCTTTGGCTATCTTGTCATAACTTGTCCATAGCCTTTCTTCACTCCAACCCCCCGACAATACACAAAAATCAGGTACTACAACTATTCGACTATAACCTTTTTAACTTATACACGAAAAAAAATGTTAATAAGAAAGTAAGTAGTTACCGGCGGCAGCGGCGGCACGAGGCCAAATGGTCTGCTGAATATCTGACATATCAACGGTCTCACCCCACACACAAACCTCACCACCAATTACCAAGCTATGGAGTTGAGGATTTGTGATATTAGCAAGGGGGTCATTCAGGTAGAAGTCCTCCCATTTAGCATCCAAATGGTCCAAATACCACTTGTTTTGATTGCTTACAATGCACCTAAACCCTTCTTCCACCACTTTTGGAGCCACGTTTCCACCAAGCCTACAATTTTATACCCAAAACATTATTGGATAAATTGATAATAATCATAGCATAAAAATTATGATAAACAAATATAGGTAGTGCTCCGGTACTTACAAATATAAATTATTAAGTGTTAAATATTATATTTTTGACATATTATGTATTTAAAATTCAAAGTTTTGAGATTTTAGTTTAGTAATTAGGGTTTACAATATGTGTTAACAATTTATAGTCCAATTTTTGGAGCTTATGATGTATTAATTTGGATTTTTATTAATTAAAAGTTAGAGTTAAGAATACAATTTTGAATCTAGATTTATAATGTCGTGCTTGAAGATTACAATTGAGTTTTTAGAGGTTTATTGTAATTATTCTTTAGTGGTATTTTCATCTCCAAAATTTTGTAATTGCTAAAATGAGGTGAAATAATGGTTAGGGATGTATATGTATTAGCTAAATTAGAAAGTCAATTAGCAATGCAACATAAGTTGAGGTACATTTTTAGAGAAAAATATTTATGAGTAAAAAATATTTTATAAATTATCTATTTATTATTGGTGCAAAAATGGTGTTAAGAAAAAACAAAATTACTCATTAGAAATTGCTAAAGATGGTAGGGATGGAGGTGGTTAGAAATTGTTCAATAAATTGATTGGTAAAATTATTATGTGGCGATGTGAACACAATTAAAGTTTGTTCAATAAATTTTGCTATGGAGATGGTTTTAGGGTTTATAATAAAGTGTTTAAAATTTAAAATTTATATTTTAAATATCAAAATATGAGTTTTTAGTGTTAAGTATACGTAACACTCATGAGTATCACAACATCTGCCATAAATATATATATATAGTTGTCGGAACAAAACATACCAGTTGTGTATAACAGTTTGTGGGTTCAGTTCACTACTGAAGTACTTGAATGTCTCCTCCCTGTGTTAATTCCAATGTGTAAGATTCATTTGGGAAAATATATATATAAATAAAAGATATTAATTCATCATATAGAAAAGTTATGTATGGTCTTACAAATATAATTACCAGTTGATAATGTCAAATCCATGGGACAAAGCTATTTTTTGTGTACGCAAGACGAAATACTCATAAGCTTCAGATGCGTTCATCTTTTGTTCTTTTAACCTGCAACACTTCAAATGGAATGCAATCAATTGACCTCCTGTGTTTCGGTAATCTGAAGGTATCAGTACCTTCTATACTAAAACTCATATTTATAAAATTTAAAATTTAAAAAATCATCGTAAAATTCTTATAGCAAACCCTAAACTCTAACTTTTGACTATAAATCAAAATTAATAAATCTAAACCTCATATATCAAACTCTACTCCTTAACAGTAGACCATGAATACTAAACACAAACTTTCAACCTCAAAAAATTTTAACTTTAACACACAGTATATAGGATACCGCGTGCCGAAACATTTTCCACCATTTATATATGTCCAATATGAAGAAGAAACATAGTGTATACCAATTCTTTATGTGCGGTGTTGATGTCCAGCAAGCTGAAAAAAGTGTGTGATCGACATTATCATACGACCAAGGTTTTATCCTAAGTAATGATGTGCCAAGAGTGACGTGTACCAATTAGCATGCCTTTTTTTATGGGAAGCAATTGTTATATTTACCGGTGTTGACCTCATCACCTCCCAGGTGGACAAATTTGAACTTGAACATTTTGCTGAAATCTGAAAGAGATGAGTACAAAAAATAATCAAAATTGACTGTGAAATTACGAGTCTGGCCTTAGTGACAAATCTAAAAAATAGTACCTTTAAGAATACCATCTATTACTGTAAAAGTGAACTCATTACTGACATCCAATGGCTCTTGGCAATCTTTTGATGGCCACAATGAAGGATACCCGACTCCCCTGATCAACATAACCCAAACAAATATATATATTTTTTTATTATTATTGGCGTTGTTGGCGACTCGAAAGTATTGTTTTCGAATCCGGTTACACGTTACGTACACATCTAAAAACATCTATCTATGACTTATATTAAGGTCTTGACACCAATGTATTCATCTAAACAAAAATCCATGGATTCTATGTTATAAAAATATAAAATTACAATGTTGTTACCAGGAAAGTGTATGTCCAGGAACATCTATTTCTGCCAGTACATGGACACCTCGTCTCTCAGCATAGCTGCAAATTTGAACTACGTACTTGAGAGAAAAAAAACCCAGTAATTAAGTGTAAGTATTTAAAAAAGGGTATCTTGCCTGACAATTTCAAGTGCATCAGAAGAAGTGTAACGCTCAGTGGGAGAATATGCACCATCCCATAATTTAGGGAATGAGGGTATCTCCAGAGGAAAAGATTGTGTATCTATAATATGCCAGTGCAGTACATTCTGCATGCATGCATGCATGCAAAAATAATATTTAATTTTCTTTCATCTATTTAATGAGAAGATTAGTAGGCATATATACATATGTAATTAATTTAGAAGCATATATACCAATTTGGCATATGTCATAGAATCGATTATTTTCTTGATCATCGAGATTGGTTGGTAATGTCGAGATGTATCTGTACAAAACACCAACCATGGAATTAATTCACTGGAAGGAAACTAATTAATTTTGCATGAGATGCATGCTCACCGATTAATAGGCCTCTGTACAAAAATCTTGGCTGGTCGATGATGATCCATGGAACCATTTGGATTTGAATCTCTCTTGTGGCGAAATCAAATTGGCATAATTGGCTGAATGTCTGCAATTTACCAGTCCAGTCTCACAAATTAACACCTCGAGACACTGGTAAATACAGTATATATTAATTGTTCTATTTTTATTTTCTAATTAAACTAGGAGAAAGTTGAAACAGAAGCATGCATGACGTCCAACCTCGAGGCCGTGTAGAGCTCCATAAACTGTGGCTGCCTGCAATTATTAACACCAAAATACATAAATCTTTAAGTGGTGTTCCATGCAAAATTAAAGTAAGAAATTTGATTGACCAGTAAGAGAGAAGATAACATTTGTACATGGTGTGAATAAATTTATGTAATATTTATGCGTAAATGGTGAGACGAACACGGTGAAACAAAAGCAACTTCTACCAGTACTGTTCATATTTGGTAGTTTAGAATTACATACCTCAAGATGTGCAATATCGGACTTATCAGTGGATGGAACCATTAAGTTGTAGGATTCGTCAATGCCGTACTGTAACTGCGATATATTATATGAATACGTGTTGGAAAAATGGTAAAAGGGTGAATGAGTAATTGTATCTCAAATATTTTGGTAATATCAATTTCTAATTGAATCGAATAAATAGATTTCACTACAAACGTGTGGGAAAAAACATATATTGGTTTAAATCAAGTTCGGATGATAATCGGAACCGAATAGGATCCGCTACCAACACTCTTGTTTTAATGGCTCCATGAGAAAGCAGTAGCATTCATTATGAACCTGCGTGCACATGTCTTCACCACCTCCATCTTATGATAACAATGTATGCACCGTTTTAAAGGTCGTGATATCGCAAAATTTTGAATAAATTGTCTGCCATTTTATATATTGTGATAGTTTTCATTTGAAAGTGAAAAAAAAAAGAAAAAGAACACCCTACAAAACCCAAAATCTGCCATCCTCTACATCCTCCTTTTTCTCTTTCTTTTGTTCATGTCTTTACCTTGCTTTTTTCTGAGTCGATGGGTCTTGTAAGGTTTGGCTCAAGCGTAATTTGAATTCGGCAACACAACGTGTTATTCCTGTCGTTGTATTCAAAAAAATAAACGTTTCGTGCAAAAGACGAATTTATCTTAAAGAAACTGTGTCAAGCACTAAGCTTGGCATATCTTATTCTGTAAGTTCTATTTACACCATTTTCGTCAATTTTTCTTTTACAACAAGTACTATATTTAAGTATTTAAACACAAAGGAATCCTTAGGTTTATTCGTTTAAATTTGAGTCGGATCTATATTTTTTTATTCATATGTATCGAAGAATGCTACTAAATTCGAGTCGGACCTGTGTTTCTCGGGTTTAATTAAGTGATCTAGAATAATTAAGAAGGGTGATTAAGTAAAGTACGTACCTTGTCATTTGGAGAGGAAATAAGGACGCGGATGGCGGTGAGACGAGGCAGAGCCGCCGTGTAGGAAGAGGAACGAACATTTGCCAGTGTATGAGAGAGCGTGAGCAACCCCAACATTCTGGAGAAGGCTTCTTTGAGAATCCCCGACGGATCGGTGTATTTGGTAGAAGGCGAAGCAATTAGTTTTAAATTGCCTGGATTCATGTACATCGTTTTCTCCCCACTGCTGATCCGTTTCGGCATCGGCCACACCTTGATCACTTCCGGCCTCCGGCCACCGCCGCCGCCAACAGATTTAGTGGCGGTAGTAGCTGACGTCGATCCGATGATGATCAGCAGCGAAAGCGATAACAATTGTATCGTTTTCATTGTTCGACGAGGTTTAATTAATGCCGTATGGATTCGGGTCAGGGGATCTCAAATTATTCAATTGATGAAGGAAAGGAATGAAGAAGCTGGCTTGGGGACGTTAATGACTTGTCACGAGAGCGGACACCTGTTGTCGACAACCGGAGTTTTTGTTGTCATATAATAATATTAATCTAAATTATTTTAGATTAATTGAATTTTTAGATCATTTTTAAAAAATTAATTATTTTATTACTTAAATTAAAGGATAAAAATATGCCATTATTTTTATCTTCCACTTTTTTAAAAAAAATTTTGAAGAAATTTCTAAATCTTAAGTATAATTCGTATCATAACACCATATATAATCTATATCTGTAAATTCATCAAAGAATATTAGTACTTCGAATCACTCACATATACTACATCAACAAAAAATCAATACAACAAATTACTCGCAAATACATACATCAATGAAAGTACATAAATATCTCCAACAAATTTAAGGTATAAAATAAAATAATCTGTACCTACTGCAACATAAAACAAGAATTTTTTTTATTAAGGTTACATTTAGAATTAGTATTTCAAATGATGTGGCTGGCTGATGTAGCATTTTGGATGATATATGTAACAGAATTGGATGGAAACCTAATTTGTTACCTAATCAAAACTTAAATCATTCATTCGTCAAAAAATAAAAGTAGAGTGACCAAAATGTTACACAACTAGAATTTGAGTCACAGTCGATTCTTTATTTCTTTTAACCCAAAACGGTACAGGCTAAAGGGTAAAAAAACACAAGAGAACCACGATACGGCGGAGCGTAATTATATTTTGGAGAAGCTTCGGACTCTTCAAGAAAAGCAGCGTCGAAGACATCTTTCCAAAACGCGAGAATTTCCACTTCACTTCACTGCTTCGCCTGAATGCTAAACGGACTCGCTCCTTCCAGACTCCGACTGGCCGTCATGTCAGGCGCTGCTGCGATGTTGTCGTCTTCCAAGTCTTCTCTGGCCCTGAGGAACCCTAGTTCCTCATTCTCTTCGAGTTCTATGTTCTTCAATGGCAGAGGAAACGGAGGAGCTGGAACCGTCGGGAGAAGTGTCGTTAGTTTCAGCTCTCCGCTAGTTCGCGCCATTTCGCTTCGTTGCTTTGCTTCTGCTTCCAATTCCGATCGAGTTAAAGTTCAAAATCCGATTGTTGAAATGGACGGTAAAACCCCTCCAAAACCCTGCTCGCCATGGATTTGACTAGTGTTTAGAAATGAATTTGATCGGTTATTCATGTCATTCTCTCTGTTTGTTCGGCGATTAGGTGATGAAATGACCAGGATCATCTGGAAAACGATTAAAGATAAGGTGATGTTGAACTTTTGTTTTTAAGTTAATCCTACTTTTTGTTAGTTTTCATCTAACATCTCACAGGCCCAAGCACTTCGGGAGAACTGAGCTTTCTTTACTTGCGTTAAATTGACAAGTATAATTACTTTGATGTTTCGATCTCGTTTCAGCTTATATTCCCTTATCTGGACTTGGATATCAAGTATTTTGACTTGGGAATAACGAATCGTGATGCTACTGATGATAAAGTCACCGTAGAAAGTGCCGAAGCCACCCTCAAGTGAGTTTCATGCATCTCATTTTATGGATATTGCCCATTTCAACAACCTTAATTGGGCTATTGCAATGTTCGTTACTATCCGTCATTTTCATTTTCGTATAGAATCAGTTCAATTGAGAATTGTTGAGTTCCATTTGGTAGACTTGTATGTGTTCTACATATAGTAGCTGGTGGTTCTGTAGCTCTAGGAGCGACAGAAAACGTTGAAGGCTCTAATTCTGCTGAAGGGTTTGAAGTCTACCCTCATCGCACACTTTCCCTTTTCTTTGCAGGTACAATGTTGCTGTTAAATGTGCTACTATTACTCCTGGTTAGTTTTCGTCTTTCCATATTGTTTTGGTTTTTCTGTTGTTTTGCGGAATCCTGTAGGTTTCTGCATTTGCTGAGAAACGTTAGGTTGTTATCTTTAATAAAGAGGCTTATATACTTTAGATTTTCTTGCTAGTTCAGGAATGCTCTATATTTTCTCCAGTGTCTATTAAAGATGGTTAGTCATATACTCATATTTTGTTTCTCTTCTATGCAGATGAGACTAGAGTAAAAGAGTTTGGCCTTAAGTCCATGTGGAGGAGTCCTAATGGCACAATTCGCAACATCTTAGATGGTTTGTTTTGGATGCATTTACCACTTTTTTTATTGAAGCATAATTGTTTGAATTATGTAAAAACTAATTTATTGTGGTTTGACTTTGGTTGGCCATGCTTGATCATAGATACCCTTACGTTAGGGGCTGCCTCAGATGCGAGGATCTAAGATCCAGCTTTGCTGCTGCTATAAGTTCATGATATAGACAATGTTACATGTGCTTATAAGTTTCATTTGGAATGCTTTTGTTCTGTTTGGCTTGGTAACTGTAGTTAGTGTTTATTATCTAGGGATCCTGGTGGGAAAATCTCTTAGCTTGTAATGTAAAACCATCTAGCCCATTGAAGCCATTGAGCTCTGAAGTATGCTATCAAAATTCAAAGTATTTATTATATGTTATTTAGGGACCCTGATGGGAAAAGCTCTTAGCTTTTTTTAATATACATCCATCTTTGCCCATTGGAGCCTTTGGGACCTGGAGTATGCTGTCAAGATTCACTCAATTTATGCACAACCCCTGCTATACGATGTTGTTTTTATAGATTGAAGGTCTTTTGTGGCTCATATGAATAATAATTTTGCTGGTACCGGGTTCGTTTTTCTTTTGATTCTAACGACTCTGTTCATGATGGTCTTGGATTAGTATGTTATATATACTGGTTTACCTTGGTTGTCTTGTCTCACTTCGTGGGTATTTTTTGAGCGATTTGAATTGTAATTACCTTTTGCGTGATTCTCCTTGGTACAAAGTCCTTAGTTACAGTTGGTTATGCAAGAATATTTCTGATAGTGACTTTTCTTTTCTCATTGATCCTAACTGGAGTATATCTTTGTCTTTCTAGGTACTGTTTTTCGGGAACCAATTATCTGCCGTAACATCCCAAGAATTGTTGCCGGTAACATTGGAACTTTTGCCTACTACATTTGTAAATAATATGGCAATAGTGCCCGGTGCTTACAAATCAGTCAACAGGTTGGAAGAAACCGATATGCATTGGTAGGCATGCCTTTGGTGATCAGTACCGTGCCACTGATGCTGTTATCAAAGGACCTGGAAAGCTGAAAATGGTTTTTGGTATGGCTTCTTGACATTGTTGCTTAAGTAAGGTGAAATGAATACTTGTCTTCATGATGCTTATTTTGCGTACCAATTCTTAATTCATAATTCTCAGTCCCAGAGGGCGGTGATACCCCGATGGAGCTTGATGTTCATGATTTCAAAGGTCCTGGTGTGGCATTGGCAATGTATAATGTTGATGAGGTTTGTTCAATTTAATTCTATTGTTTGTATATAAATCTATAGAAACTTGAAATTGGCCTAATCCCCGTGTATGTGTAGTCTATTCAAGCTTTTGCTGAGTCGTCAATGGCAATGGCGTTTGCAAAGAAATGGCCTCTATACTTGAGTACCAAAAACACAATTCTTAAGAAGTATGATGGCAGGTAAGTGACTCCTCGCTCTAATTGACTTATGCAAAATGCTCCTCTTATTTCTCCTTTTCGAGGAAGGAAGAAACCATGAATGGTTATCTTAACGACGGTATTTCAGGTTTAAGGACATTTTCCAGGAAGTTTACGAGCAGAACTGGAGGAACAAGTTTGAAGAACATTCTATTTGGTATGCATGAAAATTTACTGTTTTTTGGCTTCTTGTTATTAGTAATTAAAAATGGTATACAAGCAAGTGCTTTTGTTCTGCAGGTATGAGCATCGGCTAATAGATGACATGGTCGCTTATGCGATGAAAAGTGAAGGTGGATATGTCTGGGCATGCAAAAATTATGACGGAGATGTCCAAAGTGATTTACTTGCGCAAGGTTTCGTATTCTCTCATCCCAGCTCTCAGAATTTACAAATACATTTCCCTTTCTTTTCAATGGACGCCATAGCGGAAGATTGGGTACCAAGTGAAAGAGTGGCCAATTAAGGACTTACTTCTTGTTTGTGCGAACCATTTGTAGGATTTGGCTCATTGGGTCTTATGACATCTGTGCTGGTGTGTAGTAAGCTGTCCTTTTTACCTTTTTACATGGATTCCATTTGTAAGTCTGTTTGTGGTGACTTAACACTTTAAGCGAAACATACTCAGATATCATCTGATGGTAAGACACTAGAAGCTGAGGCAGCTCATGGAACTGTAACCAGGCATTACAGATTACATCAGAAAGGTCAAGAAACCAGCACCAACAGTATTGCTTCGATTTTTGCGTGGTCGCGAGGATTAGAACATAGGTAATCTTCTTCCTTTTGTTTGAAGTGAGTCTAGATTCTTCAGCCATAATGTTCATCTTACTAAGATCCATGGTTTCGTGAGACCAACAATACAACCAAGCCTCGGAGGGGGCCTCTGTGTACTGGTTATGGCAGCAAATGAGCAAAGTTGTCGAACTTATTTTAAGTTTTAACCCTTTTTGATGTATCACTGTAGGGGAAAACTGGATAAGAACGAAAAGCTGCTTGGTTTTGTTCAAAAGTTGGAGGCTTCGTGCATTGAAACAGTGGAATCAGGAAAAATGACCAAGGATCTGGCCATATTGGTTCACGGCTCCAAGTAAGTTGAGAGGAGGGATACTTTGCATTATGTATATTAAGTGATTCAGTGGAAGGTATAGAAAGCCAACATGATGAAATAAAGGCACATATTTCACATCAAATGTTAAGATATGAAAAACTGAATGTTAAAGATAAGAATCAGATTCCCTTCTTATTGTGAATTGGAAGAATCAGATCCAGTATAGTTACGCGTAGGCGGGAATTGAAGAGATGAAGGAGAATATGTTCTTTCCAGGTTGCCAGGGAATCAAATTCGTAGATCACGTAATCTGTTTAAGCTAAGCTATTGGAAATAATACTCTGAAAAGCATAACTCGACATTTGAGAGGGGTAAAAGTCTGATTGATTCATTCAGTCTATCTTTGAAAAAGTTTGCATGCCAACAATCATCAATTGATATATTTTATTAAGGTATTGATGTTCATAGTTCAGGGTTGTGTGTGTGTCTTATTTTTTAGTAATGATTAAGGTATTGATGTTCATAGTTCAGGGTTGTGTGTGTGTCTTAATTTTTTAGTAATGATGAGCTTGGCCGTTGATGCTGATATGGTGCAGGGTATCAAGGGAACTTTACTTGAACACAGAGGAGTTTATAGATGCCGTTTCACAGAATCTGGAGTCGAAGCTCCGAAAAGCAGCACCAGTTTGAAGCGTGGAGTCCAGCCAGCTACCGAAAACACTGATCCTTTTGAAGATTCGGAGAATGGGTACTATAGAGTTTCGCACAGAACAAACATTTGCATACTTTGAAGTTGGAAAGCTCATTTCTGTCTGCATTAACAATTAATAAGACGAGTTAGTTCTCAATATGTTGCTGGTCGTGCTCTGGAACTTGGAGGTCCTTTCACAAATCTAAAAGTGAAGAAAAAATTAGTGGTAGCTTTCCATTAGTGATTTTGATACAGCAGCTTTACAGTAGTGGTTTTATAAATAAACAAAGGAAGATAAATGATACCAAATATGGTTCATCACCGAATGGTAATAACAGTGCGGACCTATGTTTTGTCTTGTTTTGTTTTTGGTGCAGTATGTGTTGAGGAGTTTAACGAGCTTAAAATGACTCGAGTTATTTTTCGGCGTACTAGGAAACTCGAACCAAAGACGAGCCAAAGAGAACAGAGACCTACCCATGTCAGACCAAGTACCAGTTCGTCGGCATGCAAAATGTCCGGCGAGTGTTATCTTGCCAAACATTACACAATTCATACATAGTGTACAAACATTCACAATTTGTATGTAGTTTGTACATAATTTGTACAACAATATGTATAAAATTAGGCAGAGATTCTGCAACGACAATAGGGATGACGGGAGAGGCATCAATTTCCATATTTTACTTGTAATATCAACGATTAGATCTAACACAAATCAATCAACGGCATAAATTGTGTTAGATCTGATCGAAAAATGATTTTATCGGATGGTACTCTCATATTGATTAATAATCATTCTGATTGCCGGCCAAAATGAGGTTCCATTTATTTTAGAAATTGGGAGATCCAAACCAATTCTTATGGATTAGATTTGACGAGTCAACTCGTCCAATTCCTTAGGACAGGCCATTTGGGTGAAGTACACACAAACAATAGCAAGAATCCGCAATCAGATTCATTCAGAGGCTGTGGACTGGTGGGTACCTACCACCACCACCACCACTTCCCGACATCACTCACCTATATAAACCAAGTCTTCAGTTACAGCGACAAACCAATTCAACCAGATCCTCACCATCGACACTCTCAAAACCGTAGCCAGCCAACACAGGCGAGAAGAGGAAAGATGGCCATGTCTAAGGCTAAGGATCTCGTTTCCTCCAACGCCGTCGTCGTTTTCAGGTTCCTTTCCCGATTTGCTTCTGCTCCTGCTTGATTTTTCATTTTCTTCTTCTCTTCGATTGATTTGGATTTTTATTATTTCTCGATCGTCGATTGATTTCCGGCGTCTTGCAGCAAGTCCTACTGTCCCTACTGTACGTCGGTGAAGAAGCTGTTTGATCAGCTTGGAGCTGCTTACAAGGCCGTGGAGTTGGATAGAGAGAGTGCGTATCTTTCCTTCTCCTTTTCGCAATTTCGATATGTTAGGTTTTTTGTGTATGATAAAATCGCATGGAATTAATTATGCAGCGAATTCTCCTGTTCTTGCTAGTATATCTCTTTTTTCTTCCTGTGTTGATCGTTTGTTTAGTCGCCTGATTTTGGCCTTGTTTCCTGAATGAGATCTCTCAGTTTTGTATTTGGTGGATTGTTCTTTTCTGTCCTAGCATTTTCCTACGCTTCACTGTCATGTTTGCTATCAGTGAGCGATATTTGATTTACTTAATCCGCGGATCAACTTAGACTCGGAAGAGAACAATACTAGTAGTCGACTTGGTTCAATAGTTTTCTTTTCATTAAAACAGATTGATAATCTCCATTTATTTTACTGAAATAATCCATTTTAAACTGTCATTTGGTGTATATTGTTCATTGATGTCATCTTCTGCAATACTGCAAGCAAAAGCAGAACGTCAGTTCTGTTTTCTTCTCTTCGCTCATGTTTCTTATTAAGAAAACGCAGATGCATATTGCTGCAAGAACTGAATCGATTATGGTTGGGTGATGTGTTGTATTTCCAGGTGATGGAGCTGATATCCAAGCAGCATTGGGGCAGTGGACAGGACAGAAGACGGTGCCTAATGTCTTCATTGGTGGCAAGCACATTGGTGGTTGTGACGGTAAAGTATTGACACCAAGCTAGCTGGTTGCTTGCCTTTGTTTCTTGTTTTCATGGGCTTGCTTTGCTTGACATTAGAGTTGACGTTTTGGGCAGATACAATTGCGCTGAACAAGTCAGGGAAGTTGGTTCCTCTTCTGACTGAAGCTGGAGCTGTTGTTGCATCGTCTTCTTCCTAGATCCTTTATCCACAACTGATTTGTCTAATAAAAAATTGTGAGTCTTTTTATAGATTTGCAGTACCCCTACTGCGCCTGTTGCTCTATGTTTGTTATTCTTGATTGGATAGTACTTGATGTGGTCTGCGATCAGAATGGTAATTGAAATTTGGGCGTCTGGATTGGGTCCCTATAAGATTTCTAGTTACTATACCTTGTGCAAGTTGTTGATACTTTGTGTGTGGCTTGTTGATCATCTTACTTCTTAGCTGGTTGTCCCCTGCGTTTAAGTAAAACCTTACTTCTATTTGCAACGGAGCTTGCCTGCTTTGACTGGTCTTGTCAGAACAAAGTAAACAATTTGTTGAATGCTCAAAGAATGAGACCAATTTAATAAAGCGTGGGAGAGAGAAGGATATATGATAGAAAGAGTATAAGTGCAGCTCGAACTCCTGTTGTGCTATCAATTCACTTTGCTGTGGAGAACAGTCCAGCCGCAAGCAGCACCTTGTGATAGTGAAACAATTTCAAGAATTATTGTAGAGAGCACGAGAGATCAAGATTATCCATATTTACGGAGAGGACAATTATGCAGTTGAATACTTGGCTAGTAATGGTACAAAATGAATTTAGGATGAACGCAGCAGCTAGCTTCCCTGCAGCTCGTGCCTGTGCTTCCATATTGAATGGTAACGGCATTCAATGTTAGGACGTTAGTACCACCAGTTCTGGTCCTTTTGAGTTTGAATTTCGTCTACGATATCAACCGCTTTTACAAGTCTGTTGCAGCATTTACAATGAAATTCGTCAAAGACATCTTCTTTGGCATTGCTCAACAAGAAAAAAGGAAAAGGAAGAAGACATCTTCATATGGAGATGAAAGAGTGGCCATGCATATCTGGGGCTATAACGCTTACCAGCAAGAGGATCTTAATTAGCTACGCAGATTCAACATAGTAAACAAGACGGTCTGTTGTCCAGTACAAAATATATAGATAGGCATAGACAACATGATATGTTAGCTTCCAAAATCATAGTAACAGTCTTCGCGACTTCAAACCATCTACATAAGTACCACTTGTGTCTCTTGTTTCATGGTTAACTTTCCAAAACCGACAAATTCTCAGGAGAACGAGTATATTAGTCCTAGAGACCCAGGAAAGGACATTGTTTCCGGGCATGCTCTGGAACCAGTCGAGACACAAGCTCCATGTTTGCACCTTTCAGTTCTGCAAATACCAGTCACCACAAATTTGAATCTTTTTGCGGAAAAAAGGCAGAGATGACAAACAGATAGAAAAAGTACAGAGATGTTCTACAAACCGTGAGTTTTAAAGTTGAATAGGGGAGGCAAGTGGCGTCCGCTTGGCAGCCTAGCATTTGCATCGCGGAGTTCGTCAAAGAATGGATGAACCAGAGCTTCTACCTGCAATTTTGCCATGTGATTGGTAACTAATGTCCCTCATAGTGTCATCCTTGAGTCCAAGCACATAACTAACAAAACTTACCGCAGTGCATCGTAGATTTGGTGAGTATTGGAGAAGCCTGGAGACCAGATCTACTGCTTCAGGAGGCATACGCTTGTGAAATATCTGCAGCTCGCCAAATGTGTATGGCCATGTAAGAACCAGGAGGAGAATAATGCAAACATAAAGCAAGACCGTCAAGAGAAAAAAGTGAGACAACTAACTTTGTGCCAAGGATGGGCCTTGATCTGAGGGAACTTGAATTCCGTGTAATTCGGGTTCATACATTTGATTTCCTCACGGGTCGGTGTGCCGAGAACCTATCCGTCAGCATAATGATTAAGAGGCAGAAGATCTAAAATTGTAGCTAATGAAGTACATCCACCTCATTGTTTCCTACCTTTATGATCTCCACTAGCTGATCAACTCCACTTTCTCCCGGGAAGAGAGGCTACACATTAGGAAAGAAAGAAACGGGTAAATCCAGTTGCTATTTATATCCACACAATAATGGTAAACAGACAGGAGCGCTTAGACAACCTGTCCTAGAAGCAACTCAGCAAGGACACATCCCACAGACCATATGTCAATTGCACTGGTGTATTCCGTAGCGCCAAATATAAGTTCAGGTGCTCGATAATAACGGGAACATATATACGATATGTTTGGCTCGCCTTTCACCTGTAAAAAATCACTGGTTAGAAACTTCAAAACATGTGTAAAAGAGCAGGATGTGGAAAAGAAGCAAACCCGAGGGTCCGTAACCCGAATTCTTGTTAGATGGAAATGAGAATTCATGACCATTTGAATTCCATATGTAATTTCAAGTCTTAACAAACGCTTCATATAACTTCACGCACTGACGTAATGTTCATCACATGGAATGTTACGAATATATCGAAATAGAATAAAAAGGTATCATAGTGGAAAATGAACTATACCAGAACTTTTGCACTTCCAAAATCACACAGCTTGACCTGATGGGTATGTGGATTAACCTGCAATGACAGATTTCTTTAGTATACTGTGTTTACAAATCAAGGAGGGTAAAATTTAGAGACAAACCAGAAGATTTTGAGGCTTGATGTCTCTGTGGCATACTCCGAGTCCATGAATGTATGCCAAAGCTCTGCATATCTGCTCCACGAAATTCATAAAATCCAAAAACACAAAGATCCCTGTATCAGCATGCTTCGTCATTTCAGAAATCACAAAAGGCATTAGGAATCATGTTTATCAACATCAACAACCAAAATTTCACCCTGATTGAACAGCAAACATGTGGAAGTATGTATCAAATAATGGGCAAGAGTTACTATTAACTGGGAACCACACATTCAAGATGCACACATTTTTAAGAGCATGAGCATAAGGAAACAGAGAATATAACCTGATAAGTATAAAGCTTGACGTAGATTATAGGCATCTTCTGATTGGCTTTGCTATAATGTTTTGAAACACGGTAAATAGTCTCTGGTACATATTCAAGCACCAAATTTAGGTACAGCTCATCCTTGTCTGTCGTGGAGAAGAAGCAGTGCTTGAGCGAAACTACATTGGGGTGATCAAGAAGGCGCATGGTTTGTAGCTCCCTGTTCTTATAACGTTTATCCTGCAACACCTTTTTAATGGCAACCGTTTCTCCTGTTTCAAGGCACTTGGCCTATAAGATAAGATGGCAGAAAATGAGAGTGAAACATGATCAAGTAGGAACACTTCACCAAAGATGATTATTAACAAATGTGAAAAATCCAAAGATGAGTACCTGAAATACAAGTCCAAATGATCCCTGCCCAACAACTCTTTCTGCCATGTAACTTATGGTCTACATTACAGGAAAAAGGCAAATAGGAATACATCATTGACAGGAAGGTACAATGAGCATAACCAGTATCCAGAATACATAGGATGACATTTACAAGTTCAAAAGAAAAGCTGTAACAGAACCAGATGGGCATTACATGGTTAAAAAATATTTCTAGGAAATTTACCTGTTTGGGTTGGCCATTTCTACCCCCAATAGTTGTTACGATGATATGGCCAGTCTCGGTTCCATTTCCATCTACTATAGTTGGTTCCATTTCCTGCCACAAGGAAAAAAACAAAGCCAATCAGAAAGAGTTTCAAGAGTGAAGAGGCACCAAGACGTTTGAGAGAAACAGGATACAGAATCCATTCAGAAGTTATGTGAAAATATGGGTTTCAACCTTCTCATCCTTGATTTTCATGTCATTGATTTCTTCAGGGAGTTTGTCAACTAGCATTTCATCAGTGCCTGCTTTTCCAACAGTTGAAGCAGTAGCCATAACAGCAGATTCCATTATAACTTAATCCAGAAAATGAAGCTACTTGTCTTCGTAGCTTAAATAACTCAAGCCATGTACCAATGCACCTACACAAAAATGAGAAGGCAATGAAGCAGGATTCTTACTACAGTGACAAACTAAAGCACAAAAATCAGTCCATGAAAATCAAAGCGATAAAGCTTCTGTCTACTACAAAAAAGCCTACATAAGTAGACAAATATCGAGCTTCCTTCCATTTTTTCCTTTTTCAGGTAGGCTCTGAATTGAACTTAAGAAATACGAACTCCAGCATCTCTTATAAAGCATACCAGAATCAAAGGGATCTAGCCCAAAAATCCATTAAGCAAAATTTATATCGTTACACAAGGCACAAAAATCCAAAAATTATGTTGTGAGTGAACTTGTAATCATATTCTTTGGCTACTTGGTGATATGACGGAGTTCACATCCTATCCTCTCGGAGCAGATCCACCATTTCTCTTCCCGCATAGAAAGAAGACCGACGGAATCGAGCCCGCCAGCCTCGGCAGTGTCAGATAGTAGACGAAGTAACGGAGCTTTTAACACGAGGCAGCAGTAAGAGCAAGAGAGAAAATTACTGCTGCATATATCTAAGGAGGAACGAGAATTCAAGGCTAAAAACAAAGAAGAAAAGTTGCAACTGTGATTCAAAGCCAGATCAAGCAAATTCAAGCATAACCAAACGGAATCAGCAGAAACGATTATCCGGACCAGTTACTTTATTACCTATGAAATGAAGAGAACTGGGACCTCCTCTGACATTTACCGGCTAACGCGAAGCTGCGTTGATACACTGAGCTTCTTCCACCACCACCACCACCACCACCGCGGCTCAGAAAACAGAAAAGAAACCCTAGAAGGAGAAGTGCAGTTGTCTAAAGCTTTGACCAAGGACACTGTCTCTCCCACTCACGTTTTTCTCTCTCTTTCTTTTCTGTTGGTGTTTTTATTAACTTGCTCAAATTTCTGAAAGCCATCAAAATGAGAAATGAAATGTACAGTCAGCTCTCCTTTGTGTATCCCCTGAATTCACTTCCAATTTCCCATGTTAATCCGGATTCTTTGAAATTTAATATTTAAATTTTAGAAATATACTGAATTCACATTTGGAATAGAGTTATTTATAAAAAGAACATTTAGAATAGAATTCTGAATTGAATTAAATTTAATTAATATAATTTAATTACTCATTAAATAAATTTTTTATTAAATTAGCAACTATTATCACCTTAACCAATATATTAATCGTTAAAAATGTTAAATACCAAAATTATCATCCAACTAAGAGAAACCAAAATTGTTAAAAATTAATAAGCAATTTGAAAATCCATCTCCAAAAAATCTCCATTTTAAACCCGTCGTTCTCCTGAGCCAAGAAAGCTTATTCGAAAATCCTGGTAGAAAAGGCCAACATTGACTCTTAAAAAGTACAAGATGCATATGGTAATATGCGTAAATTTGTAAAACAAATAATTTCCTCCCATCCATGTCACTCATATAGGAATCACCTCATCTTGCAAGTCCCTTCATTTACATGGATGAAGATGTTGTACAAAAATGGTTACAGTGGTTACCATGGACAGGAAGACTCTTATTCACCGGCGACCTGATTCTGATGCAGAACAACCCTGCATTAAATTCATCATGGATCACCATTCAACTTTTACATTAACAATAACTGAAAGTACCTGACAGTACAATTACATTCGTCTCTCGCTCAACAACTATTTGCTCTCAAGCAAAGGTTATCTCAGTCGCAACCATCCAGCTTTATGTATCTACTTACACTATTGCTGCGATCGCAGGCTTATGTTCTTGTCAAGAGAACTTCCCCACGCTTTCAGGTCTACAATATACTCAGCTACCATCACAAAACTCTAAATCTAATTGCACCCACTTCTTATCAGACAGATGAACAACCTTTACGATGCCAATATTGTTTTCCAGGTTGTGTGAATTGTGCTCCAAGTCCAACGGCTGTTCATGAGAGTTATTAAATAACAAATAACTGCATCTTGCTTGCGGAGGAGAACCCAACAATGGATCTCCAGTTCTCCACACTGCGTTTCAATTTCCATTCCTATTGCTTTGTTAAAAAGAGAAAGAAAACGCCGTTGCCGGGGATCGAACCCGGGTCACCCGCGTGACAGGCGGGAATACTTACCACTATACTACAACGACCTTGTTGATAGTTGATAAACACTAGCACTATAGATTTTATCAAATAACGTTCCTTTCAAACTTTCACCGCAGGAAGCCACAGGCCCCCGGGAATCATGTTATCCAACACACAAGTTTCTCTATCATGGATCGCTTCGACTGTGACAAAAGCTGCTGCAGAAACGAATCTTCAGCTGTGGCTATATCTGCAATAAACGTAATGTGAAACGTTCAAGGCACATACACAGCAAAGCCTGTGTACTTTGGCCAACAGGCCGTCCAGTTGCATCTCTAGGAAAGGCAATCCAAAATCCCCATTCGAGAGTGTGACGCTTAGGTAATGAATGTTGGATCAAATCAACCAATACTGTATCATAAGTTACAAGTCATGTTTGAAGTTCACGCATGTAAGAGACAACAGTTGCTTTTCTTAATTTTTATTTCAGTCGCAACATTGCACATGCTTCTCCGAGGATAACCCACGTTTATTGAGGGAATGTAAGAATAAGAACTATCCAACTATTGGTACACCAGCAACTGAATTTTCATATCACCAACCAACAATCTATCTCAGCCAGGCGCCAATACCTACTTCACTCGCCCTGCTGTGCAGATCAACGTATACCTCCCAAGCATGGCAATATAGAGTAGTGGCTGTAATTTTCATGTGTAGTATAATTAACATTAAGAGAAACGGGACCTGGGATTCCAAACGAGCATAATTAGATCAGCTAAAGACAGAAACTGAAACTCAGAAACCAACACTTGTCTGGTATGTGTTACTTTGTTCATCTGCAGGGACACAGTTTGCCAAGTCATGTCTTTCCAAAGCCCACAGCAGCGACTCGTTTCCTTGGTGCTTCTACCTTTTCAGGGCTTGGGAGTCCAGTTTTCTCTTCATACTTCTTTTCTAAGGCCTGATAATATAGCAGAGAGACATCAACTTTCAGGACACCCAGATAATGCTTGCAATCATATATTGGAACGATTGTCATGCTTCTACTGACCTGTAGCTGCGCATAAATTCTGTCAAGTACTTCTCCTGACATTCTATCAAAGAAAAGAATCCCCTGCACGTGAACCCAACTCAGCCAACGGTTTCAAGCTAGAGATATCTCAAAAATCAATAAATCTATGAGAAAGCACGACGGGTTTAGTTATTCACATTTATATTAATCTTACATCAAGGAGGTCATCAGGTCAAAGGACTCGAGTCCCTCATCTCGTTTAATTATCAAAATCAGAAGAAAAACGAGGAAGACACACACAAACAGAAAAAAAAACGAGGAGACTAAATAATGCTTATGGCTGTGATACCAACCAGAGCCACTCCAAGTTTTCATAAAAGAAAGGACTTGCATCAAGAGACCATTGAATGCAGCAAAGGCATATATCATTCTTCTGTAGAATGAAAATGAAACACATTCCTACATTTATCCCCAACTAGGAATGACTTAAACATGCACCTTGATTAACTATGTCTTCAGCTCGTTATTAAACTTTATTACCCATGTTTAAGGTGTCAAGAGTGTTAGTAGCCAAGTCACTTGTACAACTTAAATCACATCCAACAACGATCATGCCACTCCATGTTGAGAAAAAAGAAACAAAATGGAAACTTCATAATTTGTGCCATCAAACTAATATGATTCAACAGTTATGTTTGAAGGAAGGACCTCTAAATGGTCAAACTCGTGCTGGAAAACCCGGGCAGGAAGTTCCGATAAGTTCACAGTAAACTTTGCGCCAGTAATATCCTTAGCATCAATCTTCACAGATTCTGGTCTCTGCAAAATAGAGAACCCCACTTGGATGGTCAGAGAACCAAGCAATTGCACTGTTTTTGGAAACCATCTGCATATCAGTTACTACTTTTCATTGATGTTGATATCAAGAACGATAACCAAAAGAGTATGAATATGCTCACATCTACATCAGCATATATCCCAGGAAAAGACAGGCATCCTTCCTCAAAAAGCACCCTCTTCTTTGAGTACCTACTAACTCTTGGATTAACCAGAACAATTTCCTCCCCTTCATCAGGTTCACCGGCAGGGTTGAAAACCATAAGTTGAACATTGATCCCAACTTGTGGTGCTGAGAGCCCAATGCCATCAGTTCTGTCAAAAAGCAACCGAACGAGTTTCAAGTTTCACCCAAGCTTATATAAAAGTAGCTAATAAGTATTAACCTGCAGGGAATTTGAATGGATAACTCAGCCTTAGAGTAACAATTAAAAACCAATAACTCTGGATGAAGTTCAATCTAGGAGCGGAAATTCCAGCATTGTTCCCCAATATCATTAGGAATGCAAAGCGGAAGCTTACTTGTACATAATATCAAACATCTCATCCACCAATTTCTTCAAGTTGTCGTCAAACGAACCTATTCTTTTGTTCTTCCTTCTCAATATAGGGTCAGGGTACTCCACAATTTTAAGCGGTGCCTCGAATTGAAGATCAGAAGCTAGTGAAGAGAAGTTGGATATACAAAAAAAAATCAGCAACTCTACTTAACAATCTCTCTAAACATAAAAATATGAAGATAAGGGGGTTCTTACAAGTAGCTAGTTCGTCTTCTTTGAACGAGGAACCTCCTCGCTTGGTCTGTCCGCTGCGAACCGCCATACAAACAGTTGGTTTGGGGCTACTAGTGGAAATGGAGCGAGAAGCTACTGAAGAGAAAGCGTAAAACGATTGACAGGAATGGGGGGTGGGAAGGAAGAGAGCTCGCCTGAGCGAGGAAGACAAAGAATAAGAGCACAAAGAAGCCGCATAGGACGCCATGGTCGAAACAGAGCCAAGCAGGAGACGAACTGGAGCAGAGGACAAGTGGTTACCGGATGGGAAGTTGGGTAATCGTGACTAAATAGGTAAATATCCATTTTGGTCTCGCTTAGACGATTTTTTTAAATATTAGTAGCGATATAGAAGAAATGACGGATTTAGAGGGCTACCGGTTGAAATTATTAAAAACGGCAACAACCCAGGGATTCAATCTGGTTCGTTGTTAGCTTCGAGGAGGTTATGGGATGGTTATGATAATATTTATTATTCAATTTTTTATGCCGGTTATTAATTAAAATCATCTTAAGCGGTTAATGGTTATAATCACTTTCAACGATTATAACCATTTTCCGTTATGAAAAAAAATCAAAATGCATCCACTTTAATTTGTCTCAAAAGTGGTGGATGAGATATTTTCAATCGAAAAATAATGATTGAATTTTATAGAAAACGAGAAGACGAAGAGATATCGTTGAAATCGAATACGACAAATGAGATATTTTTGAGGAAGGAATGAGTAAATGAATTAGATTTTGTTTTCTCGATAAATTTCATGTACATTTAGGTTACCTAGTGAGTTTATTGGGCTCATGTATTGACGGATAAATGGTGATTATATAACAGGTCGGTGATGATTATGGGTATCGTTACAGTGATGGTGCGGTTACTACAAAACCCATAATCTAACCTTACTCATTCCTAACGGTTAACGGTTATAACCGTAACCTCAAAATACCCAATCAACACGATTAATAACCGTCAAATTCGATAAAATTATAATCGGTTAAACGGTCAACATTGTCAAGCCTATTTGTTCCGCTATTCACCCTCACATTTTCCTTTTGATCCTCTATTGTGGGACAGTCAGTAGTATGTCCAAGTTTTCTGTTAAACGAGTTTGGAAGACTATCTGTGCTCCCTCCTCCAAAGTCAGTAGTCTGTGCTCGCTACAGCTTGGGCTCCCATTAGTGTTTCAATGCTCCCTTTGCTAATTGGGATGACCTCCTCAGTTCTATGATTGGCTCGGGTACAATGGCGAATAAAGCGACCAAGGTGATTTTGCGAGCTATCATTAGTAAATTCTGGTATGAGAGATGTCGTTGAGCCGTGACCGACTGCCACTTGCCTGGCTGAGAAAATTCACCTTCTAATGAAGAGGGAGGAAGTACAGTTGAGAGAAGGAGAAAATAAATGAAGATAGTGAGCAGAATATATTTTCTGTTAACACCCCCGGCAAGTCTAAGGACATATCTGACTTGGAGCTTGTTTCATAACAAAGCGGTCTTTTTTGGTAGTGGTTTGGTGAAGATATCCGCGACTTGGTCTATTGTGGAGACGTAGCATATCCGAAGTTTACTAGAGTCGATTTGGTCATGAATGAAATGGAAGTCGAGACATTTTTTAAACGAGTGTTGATGACCGGAGTTTTACTCATGAAGATGGCTCCGACGTTGTCACAAAATAGGAGCGGTGAGTGAGGCAATGACATATGTTGGGTGGGTGAGTTGGGTTTGAGGCCAAAACCAACCCACCCGTTAATGTGGTGGATGACTGCACACCCACCCACTTATCGATGGTGGGTCGTTACGAGTGTGGCGGATAGTGGGTGAGTTAAGAGGATGGAAGAACATTAAACCATTCCATTGTAATCGTAATTTAAATCAAATAAAATTAGTACAATTTTATAAAGTACGGCTTAAAGAATTATCACTATAACAACGAAAAAAACAAGTTTGTAAGACTTGGACTATCCATCTATTTCATTGTTATGATTTGGAAGAAAACTTTTACGGATTACAAAGGAAAAGTACCAAAGATAAAGAAAAATTGAAAGCTCAGGGCTATGAGTAAACTATTTGGGTGTTTGGGGTAACACATCACCCAACCCAACCCACTAATTGATAGGTGACTAAATATATAACTCAAACTCTTGATAGTTCCGGCTGATTACGATGATCATGATGATGGGCCGGTCGGATGAGCATCACTTGAATGAATAAAGTTTGACATCCTTTACAAAGTTCAGTAGCAAGAATTAGTACCACCATTTAGTATATTTGTTGATAGTTTTATGAAAAAAATTAATTTCTTATTCATTCTAGTCATTTCTGTCATCTCTAAATCATCAAATTTAATAAATAATCTCTTGTGTATACTTGTTCTCTCGCTTCCTATTTAAATCAATACGAATATCCACATTACCCGAATCGGCAAAAATTGAATACCCACCTATATAAATTTTGTTGTCATTCTTAAAATAATAAAACATAACGAGAATTTCAATAGAAATAATTTCTTTTTATTTAGGGATGAATTTGATTTACCAAATCGAACCAATTCCCAATATTCTACTTAATAATCAAGTTTTTTAAAGTTAAAGCAAAACAGAAACATTATAACAGAAACCTTGTCTCACAAGTCACACCTCCAGCTGTTGCAACCCTGATTGAACCCCCCATGATCATTTATAATAGGAATCCCAAACCCAGCTATCATCATCATCTTCACTGCTATCATCATCATCAGCAAGCGAGTTTACATTCGCAAACTCCACGCCGAATTCGGGATCACTGGTGGCGGTGGCAGAAGCGGCAGGGGCGGAGGTAGAGGCCTTTGCAGAGGTAGATTTGTTGACGCCGCGGCGGGCGGATGAGGGTGCGAGGGAGTCGATGTAGCCCTTGAGGGCAGCGCCATAATCTGAAGAAGCAGCTGATCTGTTGTTGCGGCGGATGGAAGGGAAGCGACGCCGTTTAGTGGCGTTCCAGTGGTTCTTGATGTTGTTTTCGGTTCGACCCGGGAGTCGTTTGGCGATTTCGGCCCATCTATTTCCCATTTCTTTGTGGGCATTGATTAGCATCTCATCTTCTTCTTTGCTCCAAGCTTCTTTCTAATTATGTAGCAAGGAAGAAGATGAAAGAAGAAAATATAATTATGTAAAATTGATACTTAACATATGTCATGCACCTAAAAAAAAATAAGTATCAATTTTATGAAGATTTTTTATTTGTAACGTCATTCTTTCATATCATTGCAACTTAGAAGGCCAAGCTTGCCATCTACAAAATTATACTCATTACATATGACCACAGGTAGGTTGAGATTTTGGTACATATGTGTATCTGGTACATTCAATATTAAAAATATTCATTTTAAGAATTTAAAATCAAAATAAATCCTAAACACCGCACATGCGACCCTAAACACTAACAAATAATGTTAGACCCCTAAACACTAAATTCTAACTCTCAAACATTAGATCATAAAATTAGGTTCTTAACCGTACTCCAAACTCTTACATTTGACCATAAATCTAAATTAACCAATCATAAAGCCCTTAATTAGACTCTAAACACTCACCACTATGTCCTAAACCCTAAACACTAACCAAAAATCTCAAAACTCTTATTTTTAAAATTGAAATACCACTACTTTTAACGTTATTTTACTTATTCTGTGAATCGGAGGCGGGACACTGCCCCTCCTTTTGGACCAAAGGCCGTTCGGCAGGCCGATCCGGGCGGAAGACATTGTTAGGTGGGGAGTTTGGCTGGAGCGGTATATTAGAAAATATAGGTAATTATATATCGGAGTTTTTTTCATATAATGTAACTTATACTCCAACAATCATTATATTAGGAAACATAGGTAATTACTATATTAAAATAAAATAAAAATCTTCATAATGAGTTGCAAGATTAAAGGAAGATTAAGGAGTCCAAGTAAATATACTCAAAATTGTGTGTTTAAATTTAAAAGTATTAGATTCGAATCTAAATTATATTCCATAAGCTAATATGGTTTATTTATTTTCTTCTACATTATATTTGACGAAAAGTTTAATCCGAATAAAAACGAAGAGGACACACATCTGAAACTGAAAACCATGAAACCGTCTGATAAAAAAAAGTTTCATGAAACCAACGTTTGGCATTTCCCAATCCTCTTAACGTTTTCTTGTGCATGAACAAACTTTTTATTTTGCTTTAATTACACTTTTCATAAAAGGACAAATGGCTCACATGGTAAACTCATTTACTCTTGTTCATCTAGTCAACTATTTTAGTAAAAGAAAACGAAAAATTCAGAATCTAGACTTAAATGAAGATGGAAACTCCACGTATTACACCAACTAAGCAGATTACAGATGTCACTATTCTTTTAAATTTGTTGCAATTTCTGTCTCTATATAAGTAAATACTTACTGGCACAAACAATTCTAACCGTTTTAATTTCCATAAACCAAAAGTTGAAAGGATAAAAATTTGGAATATTATTTAATGAAATTAATTAGATTACCATTTCATAAAAGAATTTACAATGAACCAAGATATTCATATATTAGAGAATTATTAAGGATAATATCAAAAATAATAATAAATACCTTGATATGAGGCTTTAGATGGTTGTGCCACCTTTCTCTGCATTGTTTTCCAAGCCTCCCACCAATAATATTACCAATTACAGCCCACCTCTTCAGTCCATGCACACCCACCAATTGAATCAACAATCTGTAAAATCATCATCACACAAAAAAATTAAGTTAATTTCAAAAAATGAAAAAAAATAGACATGCAAAGGAATAATTAATATATAATTTAAAAATTACTTACTCGTCTTCTTTAGGAATCCATGGACCTTTAATGATAAGTTGATGTTCTGGAGCTGGGGCTTTGATACGAATTTGTTGAGACTCTTTATCGACTTCGTTGCCACGACTCGTATGATTTGGAATCGTGAACCCCGATTTCTTTTCATCATTTTTTATCTTCTTACCCTTGTCATCTTGCTCCTGGGCAGTCCTAGCTCCACCAAGTGAGTTGAGATTGTTGCCACCAGGGTGATTGTGATTGCCAGAATGACCAGTTGGAAATAGGTTCATCTCACGGTTAATATTATGTGTGGGAGTGAGATGGTCAATATTGTGATAATAATGATAGTGATAATGATGGTGGTATGATGAGAATCCTCTTTGAAGATTTAGTATGGGATCAACTGGCCATGAAGAAGAATAAGGTGGTGGTGGTGGTGGTGGTTGTTGTAGGAATGCAGGGATATACGGCGGCTTATTTTCATTATGGATTATTGGTGAGGAGTCGGACGAGGAACCATTAGCAGTATTGCTAAAGCCAAGAAAACCATTGGCGGGGGTTTTCTTGACTGAAGAAAAAGCTGAACTCACTCCTCTTTTATGATTTGTAAAATTGTTGTGTTTGCCAAACTCCATAAAGATGAAAAAGAGAGAAATAGGGGAAAAATTGAAAAATCGAGAGAGATTTGGTGATGTATAGCACAAAGATACTAGAGAAATGACGGACAAGTGAGATAACTCTAGCGTGTAGCGGTATATAAAGAGAAACTTGAGGGGAGAGACTAAATGAATTTAAGGAGTAGGTCAGATTTTACGGTATGGGCCGCGCTTTTTATGAGTCTATATTTTTACCGCTTCGGCCCATGCATATTAATCGTCTATGGTTTCATTAAACATCTCATCAATCCCAAAGAACTCCAAAAAAGGGCAACAACATTCAATACCAAGTAAAAACATAATGAAACTTAGCAAGAAAAACAGAGGTTTATCCCAAGATCGAACATCAATCGAACATCAAGCCTGGAAACAAAAGAAAAATAATGAAAAGCATCAGGGTCAAACATCCGTCAAGTACCTCTCTCTCAGGTCTCGGGAGCCACTCGGTGGAGATACCGTCGCTGCACGCCTTGTCCTCTTAGGAGACATTGACTCATGTGGGACCATAGTTGCACAAATTACAAACATGTAGACAAGGTCAGTGATATGCATTGAGTCTTTATCCATATACCAATCAGAAGAGTAACTAGTATCAATAAGGATGAGACTTAATCATGATAACATACATAACCTCCCAACTCCATATATAATAATGTGACCCTACCGACCCGTAATCATACTACCTAGCACCAGCCACCCCTATCATCAAGTGGATGGCCTCGTAGTGGATCGGACCATGAAACCATCCTAATACGTGTGAGCAGCAATAAAAGGCATACTATACGCGTCCTTAACATCATCATTACATCACTTAGATGATTGCACAATCTGGGGGTGGTGACCGATACATACACATCATCATCTAGTCTAGCTAAATCTATCTTATCATAATCTATACATTAGATTACACGGTACCATACGACCATTAAGAGTTTCATGCTCAACATCACCATCATCAAGAGGGAAATCCAATCATAGGATTCCATAACACCAATCTATAGTTCTACACTAGATAAGGCAATGACTGAAAATGGACCCCCACCTCTAATAAGCTTTTCTGAAGACTCTGAACTGAGAAAGCCACCCTAACTCCCTTCACTTACTCTCCTTCAATCAACTTATGGGGACCATTCTCATTGAATTCCTAAATCACCTCGTGAATTTTTAGGATGATTCGCCTCCAATTGCACCTTCGATCGACTTAACTTTGAAGAGAAATTTCGTCTGTCAGGAAGTTGAGAGGATAAGTGAAAGAAGGGTATCTGTAAAATAAAGGGTTCTATCCGCGATGAGTTTATATAAAAGTCTCACTACGCCCGTGGTGCCTTGTTAGCCACAAGTGTGATGAACATCAGGCCACGCCCGTGGTAAAACTTTGGCCACACTCGTGGTCATTCCTCAACCACGATCGTGACTGACAATCAACCACACATGTGGTCATCATCTCATCACGATTCCACTTCTATTCTCCAAAATCCCGACAACAACCCAAAATTAGGGTGTCACATAATCAATCTAGCGTGTTTTCTTAATGTTAAGGTTTTGTTTTTTCCAGGGAGATGCACTACTTGAGTACTTGAGATCGTGTGTACCAATCTTCAACAGTACATCATAACTTAGCATATCCTGTTCAAGAGTAATCTCAATGACAATCCTACTTCAAAGAACGTACTCCGGAGCCCAACTTGAGAAAATTCAATTACCCCGTGATGAACAATCAGTTCAATAGGTCCATCCATCCGCCATGTTATAACAATATTAATAATTGAAACTACCTACAATCTCTGTGTGCAGGTCCGGCCCAAACCATGTGCTGGTCAAACCCCCAACACAGGGCCTCAAATATTTGGGGCCTCATTATATAGTAAGCCCATTATATGTATCCCTACAAAAATAACCCTAAGACTCTAACCTATCGAATAATGATGTTGCTTAATTATTTGGGCCTCGTCCTTAGAAAAAGCCCATTACAACTTGCTTTATATCTCTCATACATTAAAAAAATGATAATTAAACATGTACACACCGAATGCTGCTCCAGCTACCTCCCTCCATCTTTCCCTTCTCAACTTCCCATCAATTCTAACATCTATAATTTTAATAATTTTTATTTTTAATATATTTTAACAAAAGCTTTTTTTAAAAAAATGAAGGCCACAATTTATATTTTTGAACAGGACCTCCAAATATTATGGACCGGCCCTATCTGTGCCGCCAAATAAATGTTATAAATTATTGATTTTGTCTAGAGAAAAAAAATTAAGTAATTTTTTATTCATACACAAGTCCCAATCGGCTGGCAAAAATTGTCCAAAATGTACAAATTTTACCTTTTTTATTCACTTTTGAAGGGGAAGATATTCTATATCGACAATGATACTAATTTTTCATGGAGATGATATCTAGAGTCTGAGTGGTCTTTGGTTTTGCAAAATTTATTTTTGAAAAATAAATATTTCAAGAAAAGGAGTTTTGAAAGAAAATGGAAAATGTTTTTGAGAAAAGTTTTATCATGTGTCGTGGCCGTTCTTTCTTCAGCAAGATGATGAGGAATCAAAGTTAGAGTTCGTTAAATTTTTAAAGTTTTGAGACTTTCTATGAAGCCATTGTTGGCTTCGGGAAGGCAAAAGAAAGGTAATGCGAAATAGAGGATGAGACTCCATAAGTACTCTGAGTTCAAACTCTTCCGTAGAGCAATTAGTAGGATTTAGAATCCTTCTCGACCTTAAGTTGGAAAAGGAAATTATGAGAAAGGGTGTTGTCTTCGCTTCTTGGGACGTTGAGTCCAAGACCGAAGTAATTTATGGTGTTCGATACAAAGTCAATTTCGAAAGCAATGAAGCAAGTCCATGCTGCGTGAGTTCATGAGAAGAAATTAGAAAACCATAAGCTCACTATTGGGAGCAGATCTGGAGAGGACTACATGCGTGACGATGGGAGTCATGGTTGTGGCAAGAAGAAAGATCACCAGTGTGCCATGAAGGTATGCCAAAGGCGTAATGAGACATGCCATATGAGTAAGAGAATGGCTCACCACGCCGTGGTGCAGTCTATCCCGAGCATGGCATGCCCCAGTCAGAGAATCAAATAAAGGACCGAACAGTGTTGCTGGGGACGGACTCATAGGAGGAATGACCTCCGAAATCAAGCGGGAAATTGCTAATAGTACAATACTATCATGTGTGTGTTGTGTACGGCTGTTAGATGTTAATGCTTTATGCTGTATGGAATTTACAAAATTGCAATCTTAATTAGGCCCGTCAAACGAATTTTGAGAGAAGGATCATGCTAAATAAACTATGTGTAAGTTTGATAGATATGTTCAATTCAAATCGGCTCAACTTGATTAGTTTTTTAGATTAACTTGTTAATTTAGAGATCATAAAAGAAAGGACAAGAATGCACAAGAGAGAGAAGAGGGGAAGGGAACCATTTTCTTTCATGAACTATCAACAGATGGGTAGCCAAAATGATTCATACAGACTTAGGGTTTGGTTTCACCCTCTTTGCTCTGGAGTAGAACCACACTCCCACAAGCGCCATTCCAGTTCCTGAAGCAAACATTTTAAACCAAACTTAAATTGCATCAGACGAGACAACCTCCAAGTTTAATGACCAAGTTAAGTTCAGAGACTGAATCAAACATTAGTCAAAGTTCCATGGAAACCAAGCTAAGCCCAACCCATGAATGAATAGATGGTTCGAGAAAGTATTACCAAGAGAGTTGATTGGAGAGACCGGGGTGTTGAAGAAGATAATGGATGACACAATCACCACCACCCTCTTCACGCAGTTCCCTACTGCATGACTCACTGGATTCACCATTCCCAGTATCATGTATGATACCTGTTTTTTCTCCAACTTTCAGTAACTCAAACCCGGATTTTGCCTTGAACATTCTATACTGTGAAAAACCCATTTGGAGATAGGACAGAAATTTGCTCACTTGTTGGTACATATGGAGACAGAAGCCAGCAATGAGAGATCTGAAGCATAGCTGTCTTACATTCAAACCTTCACTAGCCTTCAAAAACAAGACAAGGCCAAGATTAAACATTCCAAAACCATAATGCTGCTGCACTCAAGTGACACAAATATAGACCACACTCACTGCAGCCTTGAAATATGAAGGTGTGAACTTGATCCCTTCGATCGAGATTGCAGACGGAAGTAGCACAAGAAATGAGATGATGGTTATAACAGAGAAAATATTGATGTTGTCCAGGGTTTCTTCTTCCTTAACCATTAGCTTTTTGCTCAGTACGTTCCTCGATTGGTTGGTCACATTCGAAGCCATGGCACTGCAAAAACCAGACCTGTTTCCCACCACCATATCATAATTCTTGTGCTAACAAACAAAGATATACTTAAATAGAGGGTTTGGTCTCTCTTTACCAATTGAAGGAAGCCTCAGTCAAAGATGCCAATGCCACTCCTCCCACTATTGGCACAAGTGAAGAAAACACCCAAATTGTGGGTTTCTGTTGTTGTTTTTGTGGAAAATATTATTCCAATGAAGTTAGTGGAAAAAGGTTACCAACCCAGAAAGAACATCTTGGAGAACCTATGAGGTAATAATTAGTTTACCTTACCTCGCCAAGGAAAAGGGCAGCGAAGATGACTGTGAAAAAGGGTTCCATGGCTTTGACAGTGTGGGTGAATGAAACAGAAACTTTCCCAATACTAACGTTGGTCAGAAGATTTCCCATTGAGTGTGCCAGAGCCAGTGGGATTATTGCTGCAAGCTGAGAAACAGAAAAAAAGGGTAAATTTACTTATAACTTGGAAAGTAAGTAGGCTCCTTAAAAGTATTCTGTCAATTGGGATACCTGAGAAGAGGTGAGTTTAGGTATGGGATGGAGTTTTAGTGCCCACATAGTAACAACCACCAAAGACCCACATCCAAATTGGAAGGCAGTTACTGTTACTGGAAATGGATACACCTCCAGAACCTGCAATGTACCCACAAAACAGAAACTTCATAAGTGTGAACAATAATGAAAAAAGATTGAATCTTGAACATTGAATAGAATGAACCTGCTTGTTGTAAATGTTGAAGCAGCTGTTGAGAAGGTACCAAACTCCAAACATTGCTCCTAGTATTAGGGTCCTAGTCAGCTGGCCAGAGCTTGATTTCTCGCCTTCGTTCTCAGCTGAACTTGCAGAAATTGATCCAGTACCTTTGGCCTTAGTGGAACTGCCATTTCCAGGAACCAGAAACAGCTTTTTAGGTGTAGTAAATGGTGGAACTTGTTGAAAGGAAGTACTGGGCTTTATTTGGTTCAACGAACTTAGTATGAAAGTTGTATATGGCGGCTGTTTCGGTGGTTTGAAGAGGGACAAGGCTGAAACAGAAAGAGTGGGAGCTGATGCTACTATTCCCTGCATTCTCCTGGTGAAGGAGGAGGAGCTTTGAGAATAGGAGAAGTAGTTTTGAGCATTGGATTTCAATCTGGACCTATGGTTCTTCTTTGTCTTTTCAAAGTGGGACTTGTCTGACACTAGCAAAGAAGAAATATGGAAATTGTTTGAATGACTACAACCTTTGCTCTGTTAATAGACACTGATTACTCTGCCCTCAAGTGTACATTCTCTTTATGATGTTCCAAATCTATCGGTTCTGAAGATTAGCACCGATTGGCATTAGGAAAAGGAGTTTCTTGATGTATCAAATAAAATTTGGACCGTCAGATCTAATTAATTTGATTTAACTCAACTAGATCTAGCGGTTTAGACTGAAGGGGCAGAAACAGAAATTCACACTCTCCTAAATACAACCCCACCTTCGATCGTCGGACCACCAGTTACCAGGTTGTAACCATCGGCCACTCAGCGTATACTCGTTTACAGGAAGTGTGAGCATGAATGCATGTGCGTGTCCACGAGTACGAAAATGTGTGTATGCGAGTACAAAGACATAGGCATGTACTCGTTTTATAGCAAATGCGTAAATAAGTATGTACTGTCTACCAAAAGCGAGTACAACGCTTCTATACACGAGTAACAAAGACATGTATACATGTACATACGTTCTATACACTTGTTTTAGAAAAATGACGTTCGATACACGAGTACAAAGACATGTACACGTCTTGTACTCGTTTATAAAAAACAAGTACAACATATCCCCGAAAAAATCGTTAAAAACAGCTTCGACGACAATCCTTCGACGGCTGTAATTTTTCTGAAATGGAGCTCCGGTGACCAGAAGAGTGGCCAGCGAAAAATAGACGGAACTCCTGTGACATGTCTCCAACAAGTTTCTGATCGTCGATGCTCATGGTCCGGTCACTAGAGTTGGATGCTGGTTTCTTTTAATTAAATTAAGCCAAATAGTAAGATGATGTATTCGCCCCTATCAATCTAGACCGTTGAATCTTAGACTTTTATAAGTCATCCAAGATCTGGAGTTGGACCCTGATGCCATGAAGATGACTTGTTTTTGACAGGAATTTGGACTATTGGAAGATCACTTGTAAGTAAGTAGTAACTGTGCCGACTTAATAATACTTGCACCTTGACATCTACATAAATACAAAATAGAGGTTCACTATTGTCGCGGGTATATATGGCATGCGTTGCTTCAAGACCCACCACATACAGCCTGCCATGGACCATCTATCCTTCCTTTGATAAGATTGAAGATCACGGCATGATGTATTACTTAGCATGTCTTTAATCAATATTGAAGACATTTCATAAATATTTGAAAGGTAGTCATAACTCATAACAACGAAATGCAGAATTAACAAGGTTGAGCAAACTGAAATTACCTTGTAAACCATCTCATTCATCCGGCAAACTGCTTCTTTGACTTGAAGGCTGCTTCTTCCTCGTAGTAGACATAATGCCTTCTTCTCCCTGTTAGCTGTCCACTTGACCTTCTCCAACTTGAGGAATATCTCAAATGTTTAATTATATATCTTCAAGACAGATGGCAATGGTAAATTCAGTGTCAATAAAAAATCTGGATGATCTGCAGATTTGAAACAAGGATTCCACATTACACAGGCACCAAGGCTGCAGGCATTCTTCACAAATCTCGCAAAGACAACACAGATATACATAGTAGCACCACTAAATTCAATGTAAATGACCAATCTGCCAACATGCATTTATATACAAAGGATTTGAACTAAGGGTGTCACAGGAGCAACACTTATCAGTAAAGTAATTTGCAGCATAGAAGCAAGCAACACTTACCAGTAAAGTTTGAACTAAGGGTTTCACAGGAGCGCTGAACTGGTTCAATGCATGGCGAGAATGAAAACAATACACCATTTTGTTTCAACAATATATTCCGGCAGAAGGAATAGACCATGCCTGCGGTAAATCCAGAAATAAAGCATCGTCTAAGCCGCCGGTATGTGTTTCAGGGAACCCCCGAGCCTGAATGTCCCCAACTCCTACTGTGACTAAGCTTCTAATTCCTGTCTTTCCAATATCTTACCTATTTTAACTGTGACTTCTTTGTTTTAGCATTGAGCTTTCCTTCATCTTAGAGGCTACTTAAAATTGAGGGATACCCACGGGGGCTGGCTCTGACGGAAGTAGAAGGTGGGGGTCGCCGGCGAGACCATGAATAGCCGGATAGAAAGCCGTTAGTAAACAAACAAGAACAGCAGGCCCAGTTATGCTGGTTGAGTCTAGTAGCCCAAATAAGCGGCTCACTTCCTTTTATTCTACGCCCAAACTTATCAATCACAGTTCAGTGTTTAATTGGACATTTACATAGGCCCAGAAAATTGGAAACCCTACGGCGGCGGCCGAGGTCTCGGCCGAATACCAAAGACAATCTCACTTCTGTAACATCGAGTCCAAAATCTATTCAAAGTTGGGTCACCAATTAAATGGTGACATATGACAATTCGATTCGAATCTCAAAAAGTTATATATGAAATGAGGAAGGTTATTATTTATTTGCTTAATATGTTTAAGATTGGACACTCTCTATCGAGCTATCGAGCTAAGTTGTCATAGGCACCCCCAACATTTATATGTCTTTCAAACTCCTTCATATAAGTCTTATCCTCTCTCACACATTCATTTTTTTAATTTTTTCTTTCATACGCATTGCGAGAAACCACTAAACCAAACTTATTTATAAGATATTGCGTCATTACTTCATCAATTATATCAATTCTTCACACACAAACCACTTATTGAACAAAATGCTCAGATGGAATTTGTTTCCATATTAAATAACATGTCAGCATTTCTGGCTTATTATTTATTAACTTGAATGAAGAAGATCACTAAAATAACTAATTTGAGAAGAAGCGGCTAGAATTGGCTCATATCTATATTATATACTAGACCTAAATGAATATATGTGAATTTTCTCAAAGAGTTGCCTCTTATAATTATGTTTGTTATAGGTGCACTTTTGATATCAATGATATGTTTTTTCGGCTTAATATCTCAATTTTTATTATATTTCTCATTTTATGATTCAAGAGTTCTTTGATGACCCCTCAGTTCGACATTCGGAGTCGGGTTGTGATTTCCTGCCCTGCCCATGATACTAGCCCTTGGTTGGAGTAAGATTGCTTTTGATGCTAGTTCGGGTTCCAATTGGTCGGGGGCGGTTGGTTAGGTGGTCAAGATATTAAGGACCATCAGGTTGATAGCTAGGATACAAGAGCTCGAGATTTTCCTCAGGGTATCTTGGACGACAAAACTGTCTCCGCCAAAATATCTCTTCTTTCCCTCTAGCTACTCACCTAAGATGTGTGAAGAAGAAGTTCATCATCATGATGAGCTGCATCCACAATTCCCGTGCTTGCAGTGCCACCCGCAAGATTGTAGATTCACAAAAAAGTTTCGTTAAAACATATTATATTACCGATATGATATTAATAATTGAGTAGTTATAACGTCTAATTTTTTTCGATGTGCTCCAAGCTTGATGACAATTATTTAACGGGAGATGGTTAATTTCTGGCAGGACAAAATAGAGTAATCAAATCAGTATATTGTAAAAATCCTATCTACATGACCCCATTGAATCAATTTAAAGCGACAAAACAATTATAAAACGTCGATTTTAAGAACCGGAATCGTTCGCTATCTCCTCCGGCTCCGCCTCATCATCGCCGTCCACCTGTCTAGCGAAACTCAACCCGCGCTTGCCGCAAGAAATCCGATCTCCGTGATCCGCCATGAAAGTCCCTGCCTCGCACTTGGGGCACTCCTTCCTCAACCTCTGCAAAACCACAACCGGATCCCCATCTCCATTACTCTCTTCCACAATTTTGTAAAGCTTAAGCACCGACAGCTTCTACTTCTCTTTCTCCTTCTTCTCCTTCTTCGGTGTGCTGAACACTTTCTTCTTCCTCCTCTTCCCTCCTCCGCCGCCAAGCAGCCTCGGCAGGATTTGGATTGTCGCCAATTGATTCCTTATCCCGTAGTGATCCAGGGTTAGGCTATCGTATTCCAGGAGCTTCCCTCCGTGGATTAAGCTGTAGTACTGCTCGTCGTCATCTGCTTTAGACAGTGATGTTCCTTTGCGGGATTCGATTGCGGATTTGACGTCGGCGACTGTGTCCGAAGGCGTCGCGTCTAGAGTTAGGGTTTGCTGTGATGGAAGATTCACGAATATCTGCATCCCGTTCTCTGTTATCGGCGGCGCAAAGGGGAGGGATGAATTTGATGATCTCCGCGAGCGTTGGGATTGGAAGCTATATACAACGATGAGCCTAAGGCGGTAGTGCGCCAGTAGTTGTCCAGTGGTTATGTTAAATTGTTATTGGGCTTTTTTCAATTTCAGCACTTTCACTGGGCTTTTTGGATCAAGATTTTTATCGGGCTTGGGAGAAAGGTGTTAAAATAGTCATTTTATAAAGTGGTTTTTTTTCGGTTTGTAAATAAATTTTATTTGATATTATATTTTGATATTAAAAAATTAACATTTATACAATATACAAAATAGTTCAACTTCGGTAACAATGAGATTACAATAATTGAATCAGTAAACCATAAAATATCAGTCTCACCTGTATTACTTACAGCTAGATTCTAAAAACCATAGTTTAATATTCTTTTTTTATAAAGGGTATGTTTTCTTTCGTATATTTTTTTTGTCAAATGCAACATAATCCATATATTAGAGATGAAAAAAACTATTATGAATTAACGAAACAGTATTGTAAATCTAACAAGTGCATATCCAAAATTGGGTAATAAAAAGCTTTTCTTCTTACGAAAATGAACGGCATAATTACCTTAACGAAATATATGCATCATATAAACATTAAGTAAAAACCAGTATAACCGTCATCCAACACCAAGTAAAAAAACGCCAAAGTTCGAACAATCTCGGTACCAAAGACAAACTGGTCATCATTTGGTTGTGTACCACCGCCAGGCAAACATAAGAAAGTAGGGTGTTTGCTTTTTCATATACACTGCAATCTGAAACTAGTGGATAAGTTCCCACCAATCCAGAAACACCACGTAGCTAGGGCTTTATCTTCAGCACAAACACATATTAGGCAACAAAAGTCTCTTTGGAATCCAACTTAAAATACACAACCCCTTATTAATAATAATTCCAACTCAATAACTACTACTATTCCCATTAAATCCTGATTAAATGAATTCCAATCACAGTCAGAACCACAAACCTGTGCATCATATTCATGATCATCACCTCCATTCTTCTACGGGAAGGGGACCACTCACCCGATTCTTTAGACATGTTAGCATACGATAAGTCGAATTCCATCTCTCCGAACGTGGAATTAAGCGGATAAAGCAATAGCAATCTCTGTTCCAAATTAAAGTCTTGTTGATGATGAAGAAGGTTCATTAATTATACTAATATTGGTTTGTCTTCCTAACCTCGACGGCCTAATCCATCATTTTCATTGTCATTAAGGCTACCTCTATTAAACTTTTTATTTTATTTTAAGAGTAATAATATATAAATAGTTGATTGGATTACTACATGTTGTGTTGGATGGAGCCCTGCACTTCAATTTGCATTAGTTGGATCACATGCAAGTGCCTTCTTCTTTTTCCAAAGACAAAAGAGTTCATCTCAACCAGCTAGCTTTCCTTTGTCGTTTTCCTCGATTTTAGTTTTGTCTATTTTCTTTTCCTCTTCAACTAATTATTTGCTTGATCCTTGCAAAGAATTTGACCAATTTACTTTGGAAATTAACCAAAGTTGCTAATTATATACCACCTTTAACCAAAAGGAAACAATAATGTTTTTTTCTTTTTAGATAGACTTACTGTGACATATCTGATCTCTTGTAAGTGTGTCAAGTCTACTTATAATTTTTAGAAAATATATAATAAAAAAAAATTAGGCGTGCTACTAATTCGGCGATTATATTATCTAAAAAATGGACAATCTAAAACTAAGGAGCTGTAACCTGCATAAGCACGACCTCACCAATAATAACACGGCTTGAAACATAAGTGACATGTATAGTCTAAAATCAAGATAGCACTAACTTCAGTTGAAGAACTAGATGTTGTCGCACTAATGGAGAGTAGAATCAATTAAGAATGAACCACTAAGAGCGTACGTGGTCTAAGTCTGATCTTGAACGACAACAAAAACACAAAGTACAGTTGAAGCGCGGATTTTCACCCGCTAACCAAATACCCACTTGAATGAACTAATGGAATCGTAGTTTCATCTCATCCGAACAACACAAAAAGTTTAGCCGCTCATGGTTTCGGAAAATAAATCACTAGAGAAGGTAAGAAAAATCGGAGAAGACGACATGTTCTTCGTGGAAATCCCAATCTTCGACTTGATGATTCTCCCTTCACCAATTGTGGTTGATCCTCTCGCTTCAATCGTCTATCTGGAACCCTAGCTCTCTCCAAGAGCTCGAAAATATGTGTATAATGAAATATATCCCGTCTATAGAGGGTCTCGGGGGTATTTATATCCCCTCTTCCAAATCGTAGAAGGAAAAGAACTTGAAAATCTGTCTCGAGGGTATTTATATCCCCATAGCCTCGGCAAATCCCTTATCAGCTTAAATAGTCCGTCTTCATTCTCGTTTGTCCCCAAATGTCGTACATTGCCTGAAAATGCATCAAAACATCCCAAACAACGTAATTTAGTTCCGAGGGACAGGAAAACTAAACATATGCTCAAAATCCTGAGTTTAAATACATTTCGACACACAAAAATATAATTTATAACAAAAATAATTGTGTTGAAAGTACACCACATCAACCGTAACCAATATAACAAGAAGGCATGTATTTGTATGTTAGTAACCGTATGACTTACCAAGTTAAAAATTGAAAAGCGATTTAAATATTATTTTAACCATAATGATGGTACATAAAATTGATTAGCTTTTTTAGAGGATAACCCAATTAGATAAGATTTGGAAAGCCACTAAAAGAATACTTCATTAGGGGTGGACACCAAATTTTAACGGTATGTGATTGAGCAGTTTAAACCATACCGAAACCGTAAATTAATGCGGAACAATCAAACCGCACCATTATTTTAGACGGAGCGATTACAAAGCGATTTTTTATATTGTTACGATGCAGTATTTTTACATCATCAAGATGTGGTGCGGTTCGATCCGTACCGTGCCCACCCTTGGTCATAGTCATTCTAAAACCTCAACATATGGGATGGGGGAGCCTTCCATATTGGGAATAAAGCCAATCCAACTTTTTAGAATGAAGTGTCAAATTAGACACATATATGGCATATGATGATAGAAAGAAATAAATGAGAAAGTGATTACTTCAATTACTATTGCCCAATACTAACTTTGCATGATGTTAGTTAGGAATCAGTCTCTTAATCAATAAAATGTAGACATCTCAATAAATAAATAAAAATAACAACAAAAGTATTATTTCAAACTAGACCAAACATCTCCATCACACTTTTTTCCCATAAACATACACGTATTCATTGTGCTTGTTGTCTTGTTGAGACTTTAGGATGGAATGGCTCCTGAGTTTCTTCAGTACCTAATCGTTATTAATAAAATTAAGTTGAGTACATGTTATGTTTTCCCCACTGGTTTCTCTAATTCTTGGCCACAAATAATCCACACTTTTTTCTGAAAATAAAGGGAAAAGAAGATGACCCTTTGTTGCTTTTGAACATTAGAATTTGGATGATAATGCTATACGGAAAAGAATCTGATATATATTTATATTTTATTACATTTTTATATATTTATTATGTTTACAAATAATCCATTCAATCTTAGTTGTCACACATTTATACCGTACGTTATGTCACATTTTCTGGATTTTTAAGTGTTTATATGTAGTTCTCGTGAATGGAGATTTGTGGTTCAACAATACATTATTCATTTGTTAGCTTGAAGACTTCCATCGTCTCCGGTTGACTTTTGGGTTCGATCATGACCATTTGGCTTCAATTTTATGCGTATTGTTGGACTGAGTTGTCTTCTTGGACTACTTACTCGGTATTGATTGTACGATTAGATTGTATTGGAAGAACCATTATTTTTAATAATTAGAATCTTGAGTCCATCCTTTTTATAAAAAAAAACTTACCCGGCATCGCTTATTGTGCTGCAATTGAGTTTCAACAGAGTGATGAAGCCTAAAAGAACAGTGGCGAAGTTACTTAAAGAAGAGGGAGTGCTCTCCAGTTTCTAGGATTTTGTTTAGCTATGTTCGCCTAGAGTAGACTATAATAGTGATGATGGATCTGGGAGCCCTTAGGTTTACAATCCATCATAAGTAAAACCATGTAGTAGCGAGTTCGCATGGTGATGTGAGAATGTGAGAGAGAAGAGAAAAGTGTCTCCCATGGTATGGTTGCAGAACTCCTATTTATAGTGCTATCACATGATATTGTGGCTGCGTCTTGGTGGTTACATTTGACTGGGTAATCAGAACTTTTGGACTGAGGCGGTGCGTTGAGATAATGTTACATAGGTCACCCTCTCGAGCGACGACCTAATTAGGGTGAGATTCGTTATAGGCGATCCATACCTATGATGCGGCCGATTTGGCCTTTAGACACATCAACAGTGGCCCTAGTCATCGTAAGAACTGTTGTGTGTGAACAAGCGATTGACTCTTAGTCGCTTATACCATGAACTTCCGCCCATGACCCATCAGTTTCTATTTTTTCCTTTTCATATTGCATTAATAGAATTGGAACCCTTAACCTCCCATATACATCCTCACAAGTCACAGCGTTACCATCTCTGCTGCAATGGAATTGTGTACTGCACGGCTAACTACGACTTAGAGAGGAAATGGATAGGCGCCTTAATTATAAACAGAGCATTAACCAGTGAAAGGAAAAAAACCAAAGAAACTGGAGAAATGACGATGATGACGACGATGATCAATGGAGATCAAGTGCAGCGACGAGTGACAAACTATTCACCCGTCGATGAAATACTGCTTGATGGGGAAGGAAACTTCTCATCCTCCATTGTGATTGTATTTGGCTATAATATTTTGCTCTGCTTCCAAGTTTCTGTTCCAACATCGTCGCTACTAGTACTGCTTCAGACAAAGAAGTAACCGCAGCACAATCCCCTGTAGTCTGAGGAGATGCATTCTTATTCTCTGTTTGTTATCCGTGTGTCATAGTATAAAATACCATATATGCCCTCGCTATGCTAAAGTAAAGTTCCTGATCTTGATTCTTGATTAAATGGACGGGTAGCACAGTCACTCCCAGCCCGCGGAAAGAATTGGACATGACAGGCTAATAGGCTTTCTGAAGATGGGCATTGAAGCTGGGCTTTAGGCCCATTTTATGGCAAACCTTACTAAACCCTATGATTCATTCCCATGCATGCAAAGCAGTAAGAAAATAGTTAGGTAGAAGCAAATCTCTGTGGCTCTCTCCTCAAGTTAAAATGAATTTTATTTTTACAAGATCAAAGTACGTACGTACATAAAGTATTTTTTGTCTATAAAACAGTGGATTAGCTACCTTCAAGTTTCTTATCTCACAATCCATCTTCTTCTTCATCATATCCTTTTCCTCAACCCCTCTAGCAAACTAGTACTTTCTTAATTTGTTTCATTTCTCTCTTCCGTAAAAAGAACTGAGAAAAGAAAGATGGAGAAGAAGGGAATTAGTAATACGCAAATAGAAGCGGAGGTGAGGAAAGGACCATGGACAATGGAGGAAGACTTGATCTTGATCAACTACATAGCCAACCATGGCGAAGGTGTTTGGAACTCCCTTGCCAAAGCCGCTGGTACGTTCTATATATGTCTCTTGTGTGTGTATTTGTTCGTGATCCCTCGATCCTTTGGCTCAATAGTAGTGTTGTTGTTGGTGGTGTTACAGGGCTGAAGAGAACGGGGAAGAGTTGCAGGCTGAGGTGGTTGAACTACTTGCGTCCAGACGTCCGGCGAGGCAACATTACTCCTGAGGAACAGCTCCTCATCATGGACCTTCATTCCAAATGGGGTAACAGGTATAGATATTTTGTGTTTTCAGTTCTGATTTGTTGCTGATGGAGATATCATTAGCTAGATATTTTGATTCTAGATCTCTGTAGATATTTTTCTCTCTAGATCTTCTTTTGGTATCTATCTAGTTTATTTTAGGGTTTTTTTTTCACGGAAGAAGGGAATGAAAATATCTCAGAGTGGAACAACCAGCAAGCAAAAGATCTCATCATCAGCATCATTAACATGCGATGGATGATGTGTGTGTTTTGTTTTGCTATTATTAGGGTTTCCGGCGGAAAAGAAGGGATCTTTGGTCATTGCCCGTTTTGCTACTACTTACTGTCACGTTCAGATATTTTTTTAAGAGCTAGGGTTAGATGGAGAGCCCGGAAGAAAGATATTTTTAGCTTCTGTGATTGATTGAATTGGCGCCTCCTTTATATTGAAACGTGCTGATATATTCACAACAAGTAGTGAATCTCTCTCTCTCTCTCTCTCTCGTCATCTTCTTCTTCGTCTTCTTCTTCTTCCTCTCTTGGTTGCAAATCTCAAGTGGTTTTGGTAAGGTTTTCTGGAGGGGAACCCTAACCCTTGGTTTTGTAATTGCAGCGCTAATTAACCATAGTTGGAGATAGATAAGGAAAGCGTGTTTGATTTTTTCATGGAGATGATGAAGCCATGGCCACTGGGGCACATGTTAAGTTTCCATTTTAAGGATATTTATACTACAAGTCGACGGAGTTAGGTTTCATGATTTCTTGCTTTTCTGCCCTTGGATGCTGACTTTAAACCCACTTCTCTGTCTCCTTAATTTATTGATTTTCATTTACCCCCCGCCAAACGTAATATAATTTATTATTATTATGTTCATCGTATATATTATTAATTTCCAGTTTCATGCATTGACGTAGTGGCTTGTCGATTTCTCCTATGTTCCCTCATTTATTCGAAACATATATTATTCATTCTTAATTCTAAATATATTTAATTAATGCTGCAGGGCATAATAATATGCAGTTGTCGTTGTACTTTGAACAAACTAATGGTCGATTCCCAGAATTGTTAATATTCCTTCTATGTCCACAGAACATGCACAAGCTCATAATCCCACCATCTTTCCTTTCTCCCACCACTTTTTCTTATTTGTTTCATCCTCTTTTTATTTATTATCATTATTACCGGCATCGTATATTACTTACTGCTTGTTACAAGTTTACTGACAAATACTTTGTTAATATGAAGGTGGTCCAAGATAGCAAAGCATCTGCCTGGAAGGACTGACAACGAGATAAAGAACTACTGGCGAACGAGGATCCAAAAGCACCTCAAGCAAGCCGATCACCACCATCAACAGCAGCAAAGGTTCCCCTCATCAGGCCACCCGGGTATCGGGTTGGACCAGATGATGACCATGGGTCGCGAGACATCTGCTAGCAACAACAACACCAGTCATGTCTCTGCCGACACAATGGAGATGGATTACTCCCCTCCTGCATCTCACCATCATTACAACAACAACCACCACCACCACTTTGATGTAGGTTTCCCTGGAGCTTCGGCCGCGCCCACCAGCAAAATGGCGACTTCCGGGTCTTCGAGTAACATGCAGCCGCCGCCTCCTCCTCTTGAGTCTGCGGAAGGTTACAGCTGGAGCATGGAGGAGCTCTGGTCTATGCAGCTCCTGAATGGAGATCAATAAAGCTCATGTCTAATGAAAGCTAAACGATGCCGTTTTGGGGTTTGCCTATATATCTCTATACATTATATTAAAAAATATATGACATATATTAGGTGTGTTAATGGGGGTGGCAAGAGGCATATGTCTTAAAATACTATATGAAGAATGCAGATACGGGCTTTTATACATATATATAGTATTTTGTATATATTGGACTAGTAGGTTTGTCCAAGTGATTTTACTGGAAAATAAAAAAATTTACCAAGGTGGTAACTAGTTATATATCCCATGTAAACCACTCCGATTCATTATTAATTTATCATTAAATATATTATCGCATATACTAATAATGATTTATTGGTATAAAACAGTTAAAATGATAGAGACTGCACTGGTCTACCGTCCGTCAACGGGCAACAAAGTCACAATGAATTGATTGTTGTGATTTTGGAAAAAAAACAGACAATGCATTAATTATTATATAATATTAATATGCATGGATGATCCTTCATCTATATATCACCAAACTCAAGTACTTAACCAATAGGAAACCGATACGTGAAGGAAAGGAAAGCTATGCCTAGATGGTCTACTCTTAGCTCATTTTCTCTTTACCTTTCTAACAAATCATCTAAATTTGTGCATTCCCATGCCAAATCAAACCCTAGCATCCGCCTAATTAATTGCCATCTTCGCAGGTAAACTCTTCCTAATCACTCCCATCATATGCCTTTAATATAATTCTCTCTTTATTTTCATCAATATTATATATTTATCTCATTAAACTCCTGTTGCAAGTTGTAACATAAAACATACGGTTTTTATATAGAGTCGTCTCTTCTCAAAGTGCGATACAACATATCAACTTGTGACCTTAAACTTCTACGATGACAACTCTTTAGAAATGTATCTACAATCTTAATATGCTCTATATATATATATATCACATGTTACATGAATCTCCTTAACCAAAACGCAGCATACGAAAACTTGGCAACCGACCATGCAAAAATTGTGAAACCTCAATTACTTGATAGTCGAGCTTTATCATCTTTGCCGCGTATGTTGATCATCCACGTCGGTCTCTTTAGCTGTAAATCTGAATATCATAGCTCTTTCTATTTCCCACTCTACATACATTTAGTTGATGAAGATGAATGTATGTCGGGCTAAGAAGAGAGGTGATAATGACGAAGCTAAGTAATAGAGATTTGGAGAAGCATCGACCATGCACCAACCATGCATGCACGTAGGGAGAAGTAACTTATTTTTTTTTCTTTTTCTCTAATACTAAATTTACACTTGGACGCAAACACTTCCCCAAACACTTTGTGAAATGGGCTTAGCTGCTAGTGTACATGCTGCAATAATGAAGAAGAAGGGAGCTTTGATTCGGGGAGATTAATAACTTCCCAGCATTCATATGGCTCCCATGTTGCAGCGGCTTATATAGAGAACAGATGGCTTCGTGGTGCCAAGTTTTCAGCCGCATGTTTGAATTGAGACACATGTTATAATGTTTTACGTGGTGAATATTTCTGAAACCAAGTTCACAGCCGCATGTTGAATTAACGCACATTTTCAATGTGTTCAGCAAGATTAATTAACACCCCATGTGGAAGTGAAGGGGGGGAAGCACGTGGTGGGTCGGCCATGATGGATTGAAATTACATTAAGATAACATAAGCCCATGCGTCATGCGTGCAATCCAAATCAGATGATAGAGCCCCTAACGTTCTTAAAATTATGTAGAGAGAATTAATTAATATTCTTGATAACATAAACCATTGTGCATAATTATCCACAGCGGCCAGCTATATATACTCACACCAATAGTAATTAAATTCATGCATATTTATCAATACTATTTCTGTTGTCTATCTTATTAGTACAACTCAATTATGGTTCGTAGTCGTTTTCCGATGGGAAGCCCAACCAAACCACTTTGAAAGTTGAAACGTTCCCAAATATAGTAGTAACAACACATGCACCCACCTTTTGAAGCGGCACTTCAGTGAGAATGACACCATCCATGTTCACAATAAGGCACGTTTTACTTGCTTCTAAGAAGAAACAACAACGCACGTTTTTATCTCAATTCTCACATATGGTTCACTTTCTATTTTTACAGTACTACATCATTACTCATTTACTCCAAGATTTCTTCGGAAAAAAGGTGCTAGTCGTACGGACACTAATTACTCAAGATTGTAGCTTGTGTTCCTATTGAAAAATGCACACAAGAAGTCTCGACCCAAAGATTTTTTCGAAAAAGATACGTAGTCGTATGAATATTAAATGTCGATTCGTAATAAATATAATAATAATAATAATTGCGGCCCAGAAGAATGAGACCGTCAGCAACTTGAACTTTACGTTGCAAAAGTAGTAACGGATCACAAGTGAGAAAGTTTAATTGGACTACTATTGCATGGGAAATGAGATCAGGCCCAATAAGACAAATTCTTCTCAAGCTGACAATAGGCCCAATGATATTTTTAGTAGAAAGTCAAGGTATCATTAATGATGAATATGTATCACAAAAAAATTTAATCAGAAATATTTACCTTGGTACAATAATTTTCATAATGCATAACAATATAGTATATTTCAATTATATATAAAGTACTGTACACTTTGATATAGTGTAGTAAAATCAGAGAGTATATATATGATCAAATAAAAATAGAAGGTCTTTACTACAAAAACGGTGATGTTAAAGAAAAAAATGTTGCACTAACTCAAGTGCCACCCTTAGTCATGTTCTTCTTAATACCAACAACATGAAACAAAGGCCAAGAGTGTAAAATTTTATGAGAGAGTGCCACAATCCGAGCAAACTCGGTTGCACCATTCGTATTTTGCTGGATTGTCGAAGTTAGCCCAGGTGAATTCATGTGAAAAATCACGTCCTTTCAAATGTCCCACCTGGACAGAGGCGGAGAGAGGAGGCCTACGTGGATGCGTTAGACCCAACTTGAGAAATAAATTTTATTTAAAATTAGTATGTAATTTAACATAAACGACTAAGTAATTTGAATCTTAGACACATTTGATTGAAGTTAGAACTCTTTCATACCATTCAATCATGCACCTTGAAAATTTAAAATAAAATATTGTAATAACATATACTACATTCCTCAACCCGGCACCATGACTAATTTAAAAGTAAAATAAGTATTTACTGAATAACTAATGAAGCAATTATAAATAAAATATTAAAAATATATACAACATCGCGTCTCACTCTCTGATCAGTTGTCGTCTTACACTATTTATGTTTTGATTCTCTCTTTCAAAACAAGCTTTACAGTCAAATAAGAGATGAATTATATTGTTTAAAGGTTGTCGATATTGTTGGATGCATCTTTAAACAATGCCCAATATTTAAGAGATGAATTATAATGTTGAAAGGTTGTCAATGTTGTTGAATGCATCTTTAAACAATAACCAAGATTCACCCTCTCTGACTTAAGGGGAAGCGCTTTTACGGAGATGAGAGTGCCATGTGATCTCTGATGGCCATCCAGCAACTCCAACGCCTTTTAGGAGCTCAAAAGGTGGCGTCAACATTACATTTCAGGTTGGGCGAAGCAGGACGGTGTAAGCTCCCACACATGAGGGACAATGAGTTCGACTATTGGGATGACTTATTTCACTCGTAACCAAAATTTGACAAAGATTAATTTAGTGATCAATTAATATATAGTGATAACATCAAAGACCGAAATGTACAAACAAACTAATGCAAAGAGTTAGTAAAATTAATTAACCAAAAACCCACGGCAAGACGTTTTGTGTATATATTAACCGAAAAGCATTTCCTCAAATAAAACAGAAGTGGATAATTTTGAACCATACACATGTGGCGGATAATAACGTTATCAGATCATCTTCATTTTCCTGGCTCATAATTCCTCCCTTCATATCGTTATCACGCTTCCCAAGATATCCAACGGGACACATGGCCAACTTTTATTGGCTGGCTGCGCTACGCCGATGGCTTTACGGATCCGAAACCGTAAGAACCTTCGGATGGCAGAGTGGGGCCCGCCCCAGTTGTTGGATCTGACGGTGGAGGGAGGGATGGAGTGATGACTTGGTTTCTTCTGATTTGTTTTGTTTTGACTCTAAACGAACAACCAAGCAAGTTCAGCGTAGCTTGTTCAATTCGTGCTCATTGGTTAACAACTTAACATGCCCTCCAACTATTTTTACTGACCAATACGGTCTCCTTAACTTTCTTCAGTACTACATTTGAACCATGATACTCATGTAAAATTTACATGTCTTTTCCTTACAGGCGCCGTGGATTATGTTTTTTTCTCAAGTAGCTAGGTTTGATTATATATTTTTTTTATTGTAGTTTTATATGTTTAGAACGAATTTATAATATCATAGAGCAATGCTATCAATTATACGGACCTAATTATTTAGGTTAAACTGAAATTTTGAATAAATAATCTCGATTCGTTATTGATGGTGTTTCGTATTGTGGTAAAAGCTTGTTGAAAGTTGGAGAGAGTTGCTTGTACTTACTAAAGAAGCCTATAATGTCATAGTTTGGTAATTAGATATGCATATAATTGTCAAGGTAGAGAATAAATCCAACATGTTACTAATGAAATATTGTCATAATGGACATGAGATTGAATTGCGTTTACAGATTATAATAAGATTATAAATCACACGATTTTATTTGATCGATTTACGAGAATGAGCAAAAATCTCTAGTTTACTGTTCCCTTTCTCTTTAAGTGGATGTACTTTTTATTCAAATGAACCTATTAATTTGAAATGAAATAAATAATTATGAGAGGTTTGCTCCATATAATTAGGGGTGTTGCCTCTATACATATAAATATGACAGTTTTTATGACCTAGACAAAGTCAAATACATATGCGACATACCTTCTAAACATAACGAAGAGTGGGGTAGTTTGACTATTTTCTCGTGAGGAGTATTTTTTGCATAAAAAAAGCGGTTGTGCGTGAGGGCTAATTTAAACGAAGGTAGTATCATAATAATAGAAAATAAGTTCAAGGACTGTATCAACCAATAGACAAAAGTTCAAGAGCTATACATTATTTCGATAAACCCAAAGGATGGGAATGTAAAAAATAATAAAATTAAAAAACTCCGCGCGAGCAGGTTGAGCCGTGGAGGATAACGGAAGAACATATTTGAAGGGACGAAAAGAAAAAGCGAAAAACAAAAATTAAAAAGAGAGGGGATTTTCATTTTCATTTGTTTTCTGGGGGAGGCGCGAGAGGCACTCTCTGGGAAAAATAAGAAAGAAAAGAAAAAACGAAAATTGAAGAAATTCGCTGCAAGAGAAGAAAATCGGGCTGGGTTGGAATTAGATGGGAAGAGCATTTGTCTACGTGATTCTGGGAGGAGGGGTGGCAGCTGGGTATGCAGCTCTTGAATTTACAAGGAAAGGCGTCGCACCTGGCGAACTCTGTATCATCTCTGAAGAACCTGTGAGACCCTCTCACCCCCATCTCATTTCCTTTGTTTGGTTTCTCGTCAGTGCTTCGTTAGGATCATTGCTCAGATGGGTAATCGTGAATTATTCTTATTGCTTCCGGCGGGAAAGAAACGGCGCTCCTTTTTAGTTCCTTGCAGAATTCAAATGTCAGCTTTCGTGTCCGTTAATTTTCTTCAAATTATCAAGTTAAAGTTGTGCGGAGAAGATTAGGCTTCATCTGTTTGAATTATGGCACGCAAAGAGCATTTCCTCTGTATGGGATTTTAATGTGTGTGTGTGTGGTGGGGGGCGGGGGGGTTCAGGGTTTTCGTGTGTTTTGCCTACATGGCTGGATATGATGAAGGGTTAGTCAGTTGCAGGCTTGCAGCAACAGTAACATCAACCCTCTTATTTTCGTTGTGTAGACAATCCAATGTCTTCGTTTCTTCATCGATAGAATTGGCAATGAGGGTTGTACGAGTACAATACGGAATGTGATTTTTGATGTATTATTCTTGGCATAGCTATGCTTTGAGAAACAGAGTTGACAGTAAGCTAGGAAGTCTAAACTGTGGCTGAAAGTCCTTACCTGTTGGGTGGGGTTTAAGGTTTCTTATCCTTCTTAAGTAATGTACTTGCTTTGACTGTATGTATGACTTCTTTTGCTTATTGCTAATTGCTGTTGCTTTCAGTTAGTCTAGAGATGCTAAAAATTTCCGACTTTCTTTCAGGTTGCACCTTATGAAAGACCAGCTCTCAGTAAAGGTTATTTACTACCAGAAGGTAAAAGGGTGCTTATTATTCTATAATTCAGGACTTTTAATAACTGGCGTGCTTCTAGTTTCTCATATCTCCAGAGGAAAAAGTGTTCTCTTTTCCTTATTTCCTTTTTGTCTGTTTGAATATTCATGTTTTCTAGTCAACATGCTTGTAGTTAGATGAAGCTACAAATCGCAGTGACATATTTTGAATGCCAGGAAGACTAGGCTTATCCTTGGAATTTCCTAGCCAGAGGGTGGTTTGACTCAACAATTCTGTTTTTAGTTTGCAAGATCATTAAAGCTAGAAGACTTTTTTTCCTTAATCTGTTGGGTTATGTTTGGTCCAGTTTGCTTGTTGTCCTGATAATTTGTGCGTAACATGCAGCTCCATCAAGGCTTCCATCTTTCCACACTTGTGTTGGAGCTAATGAGGAGAAATTATCTCCAAAATGGTATAAAGAACATGGTAATATGCCTTCCATGCAATGTTTATCCTGTCAATTTGTAATCAACTTCGTTTGTCATATATAATTTTCTTTGTCGGAACTATTTCTCATTTTTATATGATGCCATCAGATCTAGAGAAGTCGTTTTTTGTATTTTAACTTGTAACTTTTCTCTAACTCCAACATTTGTGTTTGTGGGATTATTTTTCTTATCAGGGATTGAGTTAGTCCTCGGGACTCGAGTTATATCTGCTGATGTGAGGCGCAAAACATTGCTTACTGCTGCAGGGGAGACTATAAGTTTCAAGATTCTCATTATTGCCACAGGTGCTCGGGTATTGAAACTGATCTCCACTGGGTTGAAGTTGACTATAGATCTAAGTTGACAAATGTATATATATTCATTCACATTGGTGGATGGATTAAAGAACATAGTGCAATAAATTCACTGAGCCAAGACATATTCATTTCGATGAATGAAACTCTTGTTAATAATATGGATGGCTAATTTGAAATCAAATTTATCGTTCTTAACTGATTTTTATCTGATGATGCAGGCTCTGAAGCTAGAGGAATTTGGTGTTACCGCATCGGATGCCCAAAATGTGTGTTATTTACGAGATATAGCGGATGCAAATAGGCTTGTCGATGTTGTGGGATCACGAGCTGGTGGGAATGCTGTTGTCATTGGCGGTGGCTACATAGGAATGGAATGTGCAGCATCTTTAGTGATCAATAAGATGAACGTGGCTATGGTTTTCCCAGAAGCACATTGCAGTATGACTTGATTACTTCACATCTGCCTGTCAACCGTGAAGTAAAAGTTCATAAACTTGTTATTTATTCTCTATTTTAATTTTACTTTCTCAGTGGCGAGGTTGTTTTCACCCAAGATAGCTGGCTATTATGAAGAATACTATGAGTCCAAAGGAGTACAATTCGTCAAAGGCACCGTGTTGTCATCCTTCGATTTTGGTGCTGATGGACAGGTAAAAAACTTAGTAGTCATATCATTCATAACTATAATCCTTAACAGGCTACCTCCTAGATATTTGGAGATAGGAAATGCCATGTTAGTAACAGCTACCTTGGCTGTTAAGTGTGCATCCATTGATGGTCGGTTGTCTTATATATGAAAGCATTGAGATACTGGTAATGAGTTGAATCTCACCGTTCAGTTTTCTTGAACAGGTTACAGCTGTGAATCTCAGAGATGGAACTCAGTTACCGGCAGACATGGTTGTGGTGGGAATTGGGATACGACCGAACACAAGTCTATTTGAAGGCCAACTAACTTTGGAGAAGGGTGGGATCAAAACTAATGCAAGAATGCAGACGAGCAACTCCTCGGTGTATGCAGTTGGGGACGTTGCAACATTTCCAGTCAAATTATTTGGAGAAACTCGGAGGCTGGAGCATGTTGACTGTGCCAGGAAGTCAGCAAGGCATGCTGTGGCCGCGATAATGGAGCCCCAGAAGACGGAGGATTTTGATTACCTGCCGTTTTTCTACTCCAGAGTCTTTGCATTCTCTTGGCAGTTTTACGGAGACAATGCAGGAGAAGTGGTTCACTTCGGGGACTTCTCGGGGAACAGAATTGGGGGATACTGGGTAAGTAAAGGGCACCTTGTTGGATCATTCCTTGAAGGGGGAACAAAAGAAGAGTATGAAGCCATAGCAATGGCCACAAAGGCGAAACCGGCAGTTGAAGACTTGGTTGAGCTAGAAAGTCAAGGGTTGGAATTTGCATTAGCAATCAGCAAGAAACCGGTTGAATCTGCCCTGGTTCCTCCTGTTGATGCGAATGCGAATGCTCCCGGCCTGGATGTGGAGAAATCAGTGTATTCTTGGAACGCGGCAGCTGGTGTTGTTGTTGCTGCATCTGTTGCTGCATTTGCATATTGGTATGGGAGGAGACGTAAGAGGTGGTGAAAGAGAGAGAATGGATGGATTGATGGAGTTAAGGTTATAATCTGTGAAATGGTGTAGGTTACTGAAACATTTGTAAGTGAACTTCTGTAGTACAATTCCCCTTGTTGTACTTGTACCACTAATACATACAGGGCCTTGGGATCTGCAGAAATACATCTTGATCATGATGATGAGATATGATTATCCCACTTTTCGCCATTTTAGTATCATCTGAGAGTGCACATCTTCTACAGGTGCCCCAGTGGTTTCTGGCTGTAAGAGATGTATAAAATTGAGTCGAGCAAGTTTACGAATGTTGACAGAAATTAGATGTTCAAGAATAAGATACATGCCGGTAGTGATATAGAACTACATGTTTACCTTTACTTCTCGCTAAGTGGATGATGCAAAAGACGTATACTACTAGGTCGATACAAGTGACAAAATCATGTTACAACCTAAAATCTTATATGAACTTACGATTATGTTTTGTGAATCAAAACTTGGAATATATAGGATATAGTAATGTCTTGGACTTAGAACATCAAGGGCATTTGGTCTAGTGGTATGATTCTCGCTTTGGGTGCGAGAGGTCCGGAGTTCGATTCTCCGAATGCCCCCTCCTAATGTTTTTGTTCCTTTTTTCAATTGTTGGTATGTTATTTTCCCGTTCTACCCTCCACATCCCCTACTCTTCCGCTGCGCACTTCTCAAAACAGCCAAGGGTAGTGAAGTCTATTCACGGTCGCTCATCATCCATAAACATTGGCGACTCTAGCGCTCCACGCTTCCTTCTGCACTTCGTCTTATCCTTTCTCTAATCCTTTTTTCAATTGTTGGTATGTTATTTTCCCGTTCTACCCTCCACATCCCCTACTCTTCCGCTGCGCACTTCTCAAAACAGCCAAGGGTAGTGAAGTCTATTCACGGTCGCTCATCATCCATAAACATTGGCGACTCTAGCGCTCCACGCTTCCTTCTGCACTTCGTCTTATCCTTTCTCTAATCCTTTTTCCCCCATTTCTCTGGCTCTTCGCTTTCTCTGCTTCACATCAATTATACAATGGCGTCCACTGCAGCATCTCTGTCCATCTCCGCCACCCTCTACTCTTCTCCATCCTCTTACTCAACAGCCACCGCGAAACTTCCCGTCCTCGAATTGCCCCTCCGCACCACCTCCTTCCCTTCCCTCTCCACTCGCCGCTCCGCTTCCCGCATGGGTCCGGTGCACGCCGTCGCCGCTCCCGAGAAAATCGAGAAGCTCGGCGCCGACATCTCCTCACTGACTCTGGAAGAGGCTCGCACTCTCGTGGACTACCTGCAGGAGAAGCTCGGAGTCTCCGCCGCCGCTTTCGCCCCCGCCGCAGTGGCAGCCGCTCCCGGAGCGGGTGGAGAAGCCGTCGCGGAGGCAGTGGTGGAGAAGACGGAATTCGATGTGTCGATAGACGAGGTGCCGAGCAACGTCAGAATTGCAGTGATCAAGGCGGTTAGGGCGTTGACGAACTTGGGGCTGAAGGAGGCAAAGGAGCTGATTGAAGGGCTTCCGAAGAAGTTGAAGGAAGCAGTCTCTAAAGAAGAGGCTGAGGAAGCCAAGAAGCAGCTGGAAGCAGCCGGTGCTAAGGTTTCAGTTGTATGATTTGCTTTGAGAATTAGACCCCGAACAGTAGAGGGAAATGCTTGATTTTGGTTTTGTATTTGTGGTTCAATGGTGGCTTTTGTTTAACAATCTCTACGTTTTTTGCATAATCAATTTATCCAGTTGAACAATCAAATCTATTATCCATTACTGCTGCAAAATTTTACACCTCTACCAACTGATAAAAGCTTGTACGTACATTTGGATTTCAAAACCTAAAGAAAAGGGAAGTGATTGTACATACATCATAACACAACAACTGAAATCTGGGTTTGGAATTCTCAATGAGTCGATGGATGATAAAGTTTCATTCTCTTTGTCGAGTCCCACGGTTCTCCACAGAGCCTCGATTGTGTACTTGAAAGTCATGCTACTGGGTGCATACCCAACTTTCAACATCCCATCCTGCAGATTCCATCAACTTACTAGCATCACCATCTTCGCATACGACTCTCGCAACTTCATTGTGATTCTCATTGTCCAATATGCCAAACTCCCTGGCAAATGATTCCAGCACTGACTCAGCTTTCCGAACAGCTCTTTCTTTGCAGTACCCGGATACCAATGCCGGACATATTTCTTGATCCGGAACGACACCTGATTCAATCATCTCATCCGTCAAAGATTCCGCTTCGGCACTTCTGCCTGCTCTACACAAACCAGCGATCAGAGCTTTGTATGCCGCAACACTGGGGGGTTTCCCATTCCTATTACATATCATCTCAGACTTGAGAAGCAATGCATCAGCTAAACTGTTGACTGTGCTCAGAGACTCGATGAGTTTTTCGTAGATTAGCATATCTGATTTATAACCATCCTTACACTTCCTTTCTAATAGACTCTTCGCTGCAAACGGCTTATCCTCTTCACACAGGCGAACTATTAAATACTCATAAACATCGCAAGAAATTGATGCGCCAAATCTCTCAAGCTCCACTGCCAAATTCAGAGCCGAAATCAACCTGCCGTCTTCCACGTAGGCTCGAATCAAAACTCGACAAGTGAAACTATCAGAACGGATCCCATTACCTTGAATCCTTCCCTTTTTGCAGTAGCCACAGATTAAAGTGTAGTACGCCACCACGTCCGGAATTAGACCTCTATGAACCATCCTGTGGAAGAACTGCAGAGCTTCTTTCATCTTCCCTTCTTTACAAAGACCATTGATCAATGCTGTATACGATACCAAATCGGGTAACACACCCCGCCGATACATGATCTTTTAACCCACTTTAAACGACAATTTTTGAAGCTTTCTTCAATTGAGTGTGTAACCGAGATTTAATGCATTATGAAAGCGTACATTTTCATGAGCATATTTTACTTTCTGACATGTGTATTCAGGAGATATGAAACGGGGCGGAATTCATTTTTAAACCTAACCCTAAGTCAAGACATGTACAAAAAACTGATATTGTATTTGTTTTAGTTGAAAAATATTTGAATATCACACTACTTATGATTTTTTGTTCCTATATTTGGATGATCTAAATTAAATTTATTATTATTACTTATTGATATCAACCTTATATATTAAGTATTTTTAAATTTAGAATCTGGGCACATCAACATATTTAAAAAATAGAACATTTTTCATGATTTTCTCTTTTCAACCAATCACCTTTAAAATATTTATTTTTTTTATTCTTTTATTTTAATCTTTTAAATTCTTTCTCACACTCACATCTTTCTTTTTCCTTTTAATTAATTTTTTCTTCATAAGATTTTTATAGTTTACTCAAAACATATTATTACCATTACAAATGTTGTTCGTTATAATTTTTCTAATAGAATGACATCAATCTTGACATATTTCATTTTAAAAAAATTCATATAATATCAAAATCAACAATCAATAATATATATAAGGTTTACTATCAACTATGTCTAATCACCTTTATTTTTTTACATATATATGCTTATCGGGTCTATGTGTTACATATATATGCTTATCGGGTCTAAGTGCTAAATAATTTAACGCTTAACATTATGATACTAGATATATATCAACTAAAGATTCAATATTTTCATAAACTTACTATTTCTATTTTTAATGATAGGAATGTCCTATCGAAAATGATAGCTCATCGAGATCCATTTACGAACAATAAAGTTACATCATGTTAGCAATATCAAGCACATGAAATAAAGTTTATCAAAAAATATATATAATATTTTATCATATATTATAAATATTTGAAAAATAAAAAATGACACATTAACTTTTACTATGATTCCCACTAAAACTAAGTAAATTAAAATACATTCTTATATATATTGTAATATTAAATTAGGTAATTGATTATAAACATTTATATTCCTTTGGTTTATTAAAAATAAACCCTATAATTAAATTTTCAAAAAATACAAATCATATATGCTTGATCAAACCGAATAAAAAGCTAAAATTATAATTTATAAATTTCAATTTAATAAATAATCTACTGCGATCCTCACCGACTGCCATTAGACATGGGTGGTCACATTTAACCACATCAATGAATCCCTTTCCTTGCTTCCTTGCTCCTAATCTTCAGCTGAATTAAATATTGGTAATCATTTAATTTAAAATTGGTTACGGTTAATTTGATTTCAGTCCAGATACAGATTGAGTTCAGATTTTAACTGGTTTAGTGCATTTTAACCAAATTCGTAATCAATTGACGTCCACCTAACGCACTTAAAATCGAGTTTCAGTTAATCACACTTCCTAAATTAATTGAGTGACTAAATTGAAATTACACACAAAGTTGGGTGTTAAAGTAAGAAACTGGTTTGGTGAAATAAATCAAATAATGAAACTTTTCAAATATATCATGCGTCTGTGCGCATCGTATTCTACGATGTGCAATGCACAGTAATTGCTATTTTTTGTAATTTCGATTTTGACTTAACTATATACGTAATTTTTTATTTAATTATGCATAAAAAAATTCGGTATAAAAAAAGTAAAAAACATATCTATTGTAGAAAAATGAATACAAAGCTGTATACATGCTTAACAAAATATGTATGCAAATGTAAAATTAATTAATTTATTCGGATCTCGATGAATTTTGACCAACGACTAAGCCGTTTCATAAAGCTGGATTGGCCTATTTAAAGCTTCTGAGTAGTAACGAACCTCACTGGGGTCCTACAAAGGGATTATAGTTATTTTTCTGTCTATTGGGACTAATTGGTTCATTTATATAAGTTGGTTCTCACGGGTCCTAGATAGGAGATCATGTCCATCTTGGTTTGCCTTCTGTCCGTTCTTTGACATTTGTTTGTTGCAATCACGGTAGTGAAATCGTATTCTACGTAAAATCGAAAACATTGGTGAAATCGAAATCGTATGATCGAATCATAAAATCTTATGTATCACCCACAGTTTAAATTAAACAGCTAAAAGTACATAGTTTACGATAGAAAACTTATAAAATCACAAGTACGCACCACAACACATTCTTCAAACGATTTTATGATTCTACGGTTACGATTTTATGATTTTACCTCAAACGATTTTACGATTTCGATGTCCAGCGATTTTACAATGAAATGAAGATCGAACTCCTATAAAATCGTAAAATCATACGATTTTACGATTTAAATCGCGATTTTGACTACCTTGGTTGCAATATATGAAGTTCCTAAACTGGAACCTTACTTTGGGTTGCCGTTTTGCCTTCTAATTATACAGAGGTGGAAATCATGCTCATATCGAGTCCTAAAACGGAAACCATACTCATCTGAGTTTGCCTTCTGCCTACTCGGGACATTAGTTTGTTGCAAAAGTTGAAGGTTCTAAAAAGAAACTTCGGTTGCCTTTGCCTTGTACAAATATACAGAGTAAAAGGTGCCTAAAAAAAGAATTGAGTTACTCTTCATCCTATTTTAAACACTAAGACAGTTGTCTCCCGTGAGTTGTCCATATTGGGTCCTAGAAAGGGAACCATTCTCAATATTGGTTTGCCTTCTGCCCATTCGAGAAATTTAAGTTGGTGGGTTTGATTAAGTTTATAATCGAAGGGTACTTGTGTTTGATTATGGAGGCAACTTATTATGTGGGTTCGAGAATTCTGTTGGAAAAGTCTTCTGATTACTATGAGCAATATGATCTTGTGGGTTTTTTCAGTTCATGCTATGCTATTCATGTCCCTTAAACATCATAAAACGCTTTGTTACCTGTAGTTGTGGTTTTGTTTCCCGATCAATTTGCAGATTACATAGATCTGTCGCACAGATATGAACGGATGGTTTTTATATTGAATTCCATGGTGTTCTGAAATTTGACGTTCTCCAAATTGGGGGTTTCAAGGCAACTCTTCTGAAGGGTTGGAAATTCTGTAGTTTTCTGTTCAATGGTAAATATTCATCTTGAAGTATAGATTGATATGAGCGTGTCCCCTCTGTCCTATTTCAAAAGTATTGATTGAGATTTCTTCTTGCAGAAAGGAATTCGGAGTTGAAAGTACTAACCTTTCTTATTGAAGTATCAACAAAATGGAATTCATTACAAAGAAAGTATGTGGCCAACTAAGGCTGTGGGTTTGATTTATGTTGATATTTTGTTGGATTCTTATGTTTTCTTGTCGCTGTAAGAACATAAATGGTTAACGATGCTGCATACTATCTTACTGTTGGTAGCCGATTTGCATCCTAAATAGTTTTTTCACGCAAGTTATGGTAACACTTGTAACTCCCAATGACAAAGAGCAATCTCAAACGGTAATATTCAACTTCCCTTGTGTCTAGTTTCATATTATGATGGATGGTGGTGGTAATGTCTGTCAGAAAGAATGGACATAGAAGGTTTATTATGAACTGGGCAGGGTTGTCATCATTCATTATCTTTCCCATCTATTCCGACACAAACAGGGTTTATTATGAATTGGCCATCTCCTAGCTAGTATGAAAATGATGATGCAGATGCGAACGTCCATTTTACTTGACCCGGTTGATTTCCCGTGAGGACTAAGAAGTAAGATGATGCATATTGCCCCCAAGAAGTAAGATGATGCATCTTGTCCATAGAAAAGCTGGAAAAGGGCGCGAATAAACCACAAGACCTGACTTACATCTGCTGCCCATCAGTATGACACCAACAGCGGTACCAACCATGTGAATAAATAAGGTTTCATTGGGGATAACTGTGAGGCAACAATGCAAAGTGAATTGAAAGGGCAAATTTTAATCTGATATGGTGTTGGTAAGTACAGTAGATATATGAATCAGTGGCGCCGTGCTGGGTTTACAAGATTATTACTCAAAAGGAATCAAACCCAGTATATGTCCTACAGGTTACAGATGTTGTCAGCATTCAGTTCGTTTTGTTCACAACTGGAAGTGAAGTCAGGGCCTGTTTCAAAAGCGAACTTCACCGAGCCACAATATCTATCCGAAAGTCAAGAACTCCACCAAAAAGATCACTCGAGTCCAGATCGATCTTAAAGGTTGATAATCATGTTGGCAAGCAGAAGCTGCTTCTCTAGGGGCAGGTACTCTTTCAAACATAGACAGGTGGAATGGATTGTACGCAATAACAAGGCACAGTTTTCTTTCTCACTTTCGTCAATAGGCTGAGTGCTGGACCTGTTGTATCCTGATGTAATCCACTCATACATTCGTTCTGTTGACGCATATAGACTGCAAGTAACCGATATGGCAATAGATTCCCAACTGGGCTCCTTCAGGAGAGCCGTAAGAGTCACTGGTAGATCACTTAGAACCGTTAACATGTCAAAGGTTAAAAGAGGCATGTATTTGCAGCAGATACCAGATACAAGCCCCACAAATCTCAGTGCCTGGACAAGAATAGGTATAGTCATAAGGAATTATGAACAAGGAGCCTGCAGAATGGTTGATATGGTATGAAAGATAAAAACCTATAATCTTACCGTGGATGGATGGGTTGATACGCAACTTATTTCCACCGCATCAATCAGCCACTGCCTCTTTACACTCCCATCTCTCCGTTGCAAAGCTGCTACAACCTCTACAAGAACGTGCCAAACACCTGTGTGTTCAAGCAAGTCAATAGCCAGTATGGAAAAAGGAAAAGCAACTATCGTTTCTCGGAAACAGAAGGATGCACCAAGCAGAAACTGAAATGTTTAGAATATATAAAGAACATAAGAACATGGCGAAAAGCTAACCATTTGAGTTGAAGTTGAATAAGTAAGTTTTCAGTTTTCCGAGCTCAGTTAAAGGCAAAGAACTCATTCTGGCAAGCTTTGCTTTTGCTTGAATCTTCTTTAGGACTCCGGAGTACTGGCCTTCCCCTTCAACTAGATTCACCAAGGGAACCTGAGAGATGTACAAGCAATCAAAACAGAAGCATAGGAAACGTATCCACTTATCAGCGTGTTTATGTGTGCTAATTTTTACTTTTCAAGATAACTGAGGACCTTATCTTTGATGCATCTGTGCTAGTACTAGAATACAGAGACAGACTCATCCTATGAAAAGAGGACGGGATTATGACAGACTTGCCTAAAAGAAAATGTGATATATGAAAGACTGCTAAGACAGAAGTGGGGAGCATAGAGGAGGTGGGGAATGGAGAGCTAGTCCCCATAATTACGGATGACGATATGTGGACAATCGTTAAAGTCAATGGGGGTGATATCAACTCAACACTGGAAAAACAGTATCTTTAAAATGTTGGATTAAGATAATTACCTGGAGGAAGTTTGATAGCCAAGCCCCTCGAGCCTTTGCAAAACATTTAACAACTACAGTCCATTCTTTTAAGGAATTAGACAAGTCACCACTACTCTCAGTGAATTCTGACAGAGGCAGCAGCGTAAACAGAACCTCCATGCACCGTTCTATACTAGATATACACTGCAGCGAGTCGAGGGAAGCTTCATCTAAACAGTCACATATGCCTTCCCAACATGATACCCTCAAAAAACTTTTCTGATCCAGGCTGCACATGTTGTATGAAGAATCTGAAGAAAAGAATTCCATCATATCATCAAATAAGGTAAGTAGCCGAGAGCCTGAGAAAACCTTAATCAGGCCAGCCAGATGAATAAGGAGGCATGATTGCAAACGCAGCTCCAGTGTCCTGAACCTAGATAGGAGAGATAGTTCATCAAGAAAAATAAGGAGTTGATCAAATTTGTTTGCATGAGATATGGCGAATTTCAGGCATTCCTCTCTAAGTGTTGCCCTATTAATATCTGAATCTGAGGGCAGAGATTTGTAAACTTCAGCCTCATATCTCATGCAGCGCCTAATGATGCTACCCCAATCTACAGCTGGCAGCCGTGGAGCTCGTGATAGGCATCTCAGAACAGTGGCTGCATTTGTAACAAACGTTACATTCCCAACCTGTGTTCACAAGTTAGATAAGAATTAGATTACTGGCCAAGGAACATTAAACCTAAAAAGATTAATGAGGCTTTTGAACATGAGAGATGGTCCAAATAGGAACGGAGGAACCTAGTTCGGACAAGTATCATCATTTGAACCTACCTCGGCATAGTTCAAATTCAAAAGCCACATCGATAGCTTCACCACTAAACTGTCATCGAGAAAGCTGTGAGAAATTATTCTGGAGTCGACAATATCACCCTGACCAGTAGAATCAATATTTTTCACTTCATGTGACCATAAATGATTTCTCAGGAAGGACAATGCCCAAGTTGCAGTCTGTTGCATCATAAGATCATTTGAGTTCTGCGCAACAAGAAATATTTCTTGCACCAATGAAGTCACATTTGGTTCACAAGCTGGACTTGACACCAGAGGACCTAAAAGACATGAAGAATCCTGCAATAGATATCGAAGATGGTTATATATATTACTAAATTTCATGACGTGTTTACTAGGAACCAGGAGGAAAAAAAGGGACCTGTTCGTAAACACTCCTCGTTTGAGAAGAAAAGTCAAAGTCATGAACCAAAACCCCAACTGCTCCTCCCATGGCATTGACTATTCCAAACATCCCTCCAAGATTAACCATAGATGGATAAGTATTAGTATAACAACTTCTAAATAATTCAAGCAGGCGTTTCACATATTCTGTGTCAACGGGGTGTACGCCTTCCTTCAGAATGCAGGCAAGAAGGCTTCCTGCTCCTATACACGAGGCTGCCAATAAGCTTTGATGGAAAGTACCAGATTTCTTCACGCCTAACAGTTCCTTAATAAGCTTTTCATATCCAAGAAGTAAATGATCTAGCTCAACGCCATTCATCATTTCTACTTTCAGGCAGAAAGCTACAATATTAGGAAGAGCAAGACAGGATCCTACTGATAAGACCTTCTCCTGGTCTTCCTTAAGGAAACTAGGGTTTAACGGTGAAACATCTATGTGTGGGATCCAAGAAAGAATAAGGTCTTTCACCTTTCGTACAGCATCATATGCCCCAGCTCTGTACATTGCACCAACACAGAACCCCAAGCCAAGGACAAGACCAGCAACACCCCATGCATCCTCCATGAGCTCATCAGACTCTTTGACCAAAAATTTAGAACTCACATTTAGTTTGGAATCGCTCTTGCAAAGTGGGGGATATGCAGACAAGCCTTCCATAAAATCATTTGAAGCTTCACTGAGCGGGCTTGTCATAAGAAGTAATGCACTAATAATTCTGGAGAGTAAGTTGACCTCCTGCAGTCTATAGTGCTCTTTCTCTTTGTTAACAAAGTCATCCCCCCTGGTCAAGAGATCTTCACATGAAAAGCCCAAGCTAACACCACAAGCTCCTTTGACAAGAGTGCTTCTGCTCGTGCACAGTACCTAAAATCAACAGGAAAGACCACCACCATATTTTATGAGACCTTCCACTGAAATATGTTGATCACATATCCAATCAGAATGGAAGTTGAAATTTTTTTGTTACAGCATTCTCAAGTTGGAACACTATGTGAGCAGCAGCATATATATACCTCAAGAAGGCCATTGATGTTTTCAAATTTCTGCTTATGATCAGTTGCATGCAGACCAGTTGAGATCAGCCCAAGGGACATTGCAGCCGACCATTGCCGATGTTCATGCTCATGCTGGAATAACCAACTCAACAGAAATTTTGAAGCAGCTGATTTTATAGTATGGGCAGATGCAGGCAATACCTGACCACAGTTGGGAAAACCAAACATCAGACTGAGAAAATCATTTCAATGTCCAGCAAGAGAAAAATGGAAATCAAATTAATAATTTGAAAACGCTACACAATATGACCAATAGTTAAACAGGATTTGAAGTTGACAACCGCTAAGATGTGCTGCCACATGAATATGTGAAAGATTGATCACAGCAACAAAAGAATTCCGTTTGATACCCATAAGGTGGTTAGGAAATCATGTATCCAGTTTGGTGGCTTTATGAGTAGGCGTGGTTTTGCTTTTGGATGAATATTATGAGTAGGTATGTATGGTTGACATCCATTAAAACTATTAGAGACAGCAGTCAGAAAAAATGAACTTTTACCGCACAAAGTGCACCAATAGCAAGTGCCATGTTCTCAGCTGCTCTCGGCAAAGATTCTTCTGCTAATTGCATAGCACTCTGCGAAACAACTAAAACTAATAAGAAAAGAGGAACATTTTATGTCAAATGAAATCTCTACGAGATTGGCACTGATAGTGATAAGAAAAAAGATTCATCCACATCATGCAAAGAATTCGAGGGAAAAAATGAACCTTCAAAATATCATTTGCAGCTTTACAATTTTTGTCTACTCCGACAGATGATGCTTTAGCGTCAAGAGAGGAAACATTAGCATTCATCCAATGATACATGAAGGATTTCCATGATTCAAGGGAAAGAAGTGCAACAAAAATATTTCTTGAGAGATGAAGAGATGCAGCAATTTCAGCCAGTTCAGTCTCATACTTTGCATGGACATCCACTGTTACCTAAACCACATAAAAGCATGAGTATAAGCAACTCGAATTATCAAAGCAAACATCTATTTATTGAGATCTTACATTAGGCCGCGCTCGCTTCGTCAGATCTTTAGGTGTAAACGACATCAACAAAAGAGCTGCACCAGGCAATTGACTAGCATTGCCTTTTCTCTCTGAAAATTAAACCGCACAATAAGACAGTGAAGCCACACAAGTTTCATAAATGGATCCAACACATTCTTTCCGGTAAAATATCCAATATGTCAAAGAATTAGTAGGCTTAACATAACAATAATCATCTAAAGCTTGGCATGTTGCAGTATAAACTGGGAAAAAAGGAAAACATTAGAGGTGCATTTTTCATCTGAAACCAACTTAAAAAGTCAAACCAGCTTTGCTGCTTTTTGCCTCAAAAAGCCTACATACTCAAGATACCTGAAGGGAAGATAAGCCGGGGAAATACATCCAACAACTTCTCAACTTTACTACGTGAAACCCTTTTCTCCTTGACCAATCTCCGGCGATTTCTACAGAAACATAATCAAAGGCATCAGTGCATGATAGCTTATGCATTTAAGATTCAAAACGTGAAAATACAAGTTCTTTACAAGTGTTCATCTCCAATGATCTTGGCTTCCAGTCCTTCCATGGCTCTGAGTACATCAGAATTTCTCTCCCGAAAAAGAAAATTTGTGTTCTCTTCCTTGAAATTTGGAATAGCCTTTTGCACATGAAGCACCTACCACCGCAGGGAGATTGATATAAGCATACATGGTCAGGTTCAAACTGAATAAGGAGCATAAAATCAACCATGGTACATCTTTCAGGAAACCAACTATTCTACCTCATAGTGGGCTAATGCTTCAAAGGCAGAGGCCCTTGCCTTAGTCCATAATTGCACATTGTTCATAGGAGATGTGACAGCAATAGCCCATAACATTTGCAGGATATTCGTTGAAGCTTCCACATATAATTCCGCATCCAGCGCACCCCATTTCAGAAGAAAGCATAAACTGAAATTAAAGGTTGATTCAAAAGCAGCAGGAGAAATAAGTGAATCAATGTCATGATATAAGCTAGAAGTCAAAATAACTGAAGAGCACAGATGGTTAATCACGCAGAAATGCATATATCATACTGGTTGAAATAGTTATACCAAGTTCAACTGTTCTTTGCTTTTGTGTATCTCCCTAGACTCAATTTCAATATCTAGGGAAATTTTCAGATGATGAGCCCTCACTCTCATCACTCTGCCTACACATTTAATATAGATTGATCGAACAGGTCATGCATAGCTCTAGGCTTACCTTTGTGCTAGAACAGGATCTATGGAATAGTTTAGAACATCCTTGGCAATGATTTCCCAGGCTGTATAGAATTCTGAAAACAGAAAAAAAACAGTTATCCTCTTTTTCTAGTCAAGAATCTCATATTGCCAGCGTAATTGAGATGGACTTATTAGCCGTTCCAATACGACAACCAAGCCACTCAGACCCACCAGAGTGATCACAAGATAGCAGTGTCCCTAACCATCAGAGTAATATATCAGAATATTCTCAATTATTATTGGTTATCATATGTCCTTAGTTGTAGCAGCAAGTTAGCTTATTTATCCCAACTTATTATGGTAGTAAGTAGTTATAGGAATACGATATCTAAGCTTGGTTTGGCAGGTGAAAAGATGGATGGAATTTTGAGCATTTTCCTGCCTGGATGGGAAAATAAGATCGACGAACTTCCCCATTGTCATCCAAAACCATCCAACATTCCATCTGTCAAACCCAACCCTATAATAAGTAACTAATCTCCTAGATGTTAGATCTCTCTAAACCTCATATAAGGAGTTAATGTATCTATAATTAATAAACATAGAGGAAAAAGTACTCTAATAATTCTGACACGGTAAATATAAGATTACCAACAACATCAGCTTCACAAAGATGTGCCAGGCCTTGAAAACCTAGAGCTTGAATAGTTGGGTCTCGGCTCTCGATGCAAGCCTGGTTGGGAATACAGAAGAAGAAGCTAAGTTTTTATAATATAAGAAAAATACAAATTGCAGTCATTTCAGAACATACCGAGACGGACAATATAAGATCAACACCCCTATCAGGATTTTTTCCGCAGACATCCCTGACAGAAGCAGCTAAACTGATACAGGTAGTTCTCTCCAACTTGAATTGTGAAAACCCATTTGGAAGAAGTGCTGCCTGAATAAAACAGATCATTAATCCAACATAGCAAAAATAAGGAATCAACCAAGGGATAAATTAAGCTCCAATAATAGCATATTATATGTTCTTATACTAAAGCATGAAGAAACCTAAGCATCTCGCAGACCAGAACTTTTAGCAAATATGATACACTTTTATTTCTGGCTTAAACAAGAGAACCACTATAGCCCACATACTTAACTTAACAGCTTCTGGAAAATAATGTAATATCTTAGCAGCACTTACGAAATATCATTACAAAACTTTACTCGACAACTTTCAAGGCAATATAAACTTTGACAGAAGAAAACCCATTGAGTACAGAGGTGGCCGTAGGCTCAAAATGAATCAGTGGAGAAAGGGATGTCATGCATGGAAGGGTAACATCAAATTTCCTGTTTAGAGGTGCTGAACAGTAGATATTGTTACAAACTCATGAAAGGAAGTTGCATAAAATAAACCTTACCTGCAAACTTACAAAAGCTCGGTCATTCATTGCCCAGGTATGATAAAGCAAGCGGATGCCTGTACCATACAACATTCTGAATGTGACAAGGTTAGAATATGGTTAAAAGTAGACACAAATGTACTAAATTTATACAGATATACACAGAATTCCGTACAAGAGAAAAATTAGTGTTCACAAACTATTGGAATATTTTAAGTGTCAACCAATAGATGCTTATTCTAACTACAGAAAAGTACGCCAGGTCTATCTTCGAAGGACAAAAACTACAGAAAAGTAGCCCACTGATTACATGGCTAATCCTCCGTAAATGGAGTCGAGGATTCATGTCCAAGTTAACATAACGGATTTTTGGTAAATAGTTCATTGTATGCGTCTGGGTAGCCAAAACTAAATAATAGCAATAACGTTACATAAAAGGCAAGGACTGAATCCGTAAGGGATCTACAAAGATATAGCAACAAATCTCAAGATAGTATGCCAAGGAGATGCATCAATAGAGGCATTCTGAAAGGAGATGCATCAAGAGAGGCACACTCCACAATGAAAGGAGGGACCCATAACCTTAATGATGGAACATATCAAGACTTCTGTTATGCATACTGCGTTAGTAGCTAACTTTACCATCCAGACTGACTCACTTGTGGCAGAATGTCTACATGACATTCACATTGGCCTTAAGAGTCACATGGTTGTACCAAAATAATTGGAAACAACAAACAAACAGATCCACACAAATTGCATGAACGACAGTTACACTCAGAAGACATTGCATGCAGCATGGTTACAAATCTTACCTTGATGCTTGCATACCCAGATTAGAAATGGAAGGGATACAAATTGCCAACATGCATGCATCAAGCATATTATGCCGACAAAAATTAAGAGGCCAAAGGGAAAATGGAAAATGAACATGAAGAAGCCCAATTATTGCTTAGAAAGATAACTTACTGTTTCCCCTCTGTCCGAAGCATTGGCATAATACTTTGAATAATGAGTGGAACCATCATGTTGTGTGCAGCAAGTGATGGAAGCATGGCTAATATTTGTGGCTGCAAGGACATTGACTAAGGTATGAGGATAGTTAAGTGAAGGAAAGACTTGAACTGAATCTAGTAGGAAAAATTAGCAATATCAATACCAGCATGCTCTGGCAGTTGAGATCTGTTCTTGTAGAAATATTGATGTAAAATAGAACAAAGAGCAACAATCCAACTCCTAGTTTAGGATCCATAATACCGACTGCAGCCAACAAATCAACTGCATCGTTGCCCAGTAACTGATGGATCACCAAAACACCACCAACAGCACCGAGTAATGGTGGTATCTCTGGAGATCAATAAGTATGATTAGAATGACAGAACAATCTCCAATACAAACTGAACAAAAAACCTTAAGGAAAAAAGAATTGAGCTAAATGAATGAAAAAAGTTTGGCATCACTTGCCTTTCAAGAAAACTTCTTCGAACTGCGATAGGTGCAGAGAGGATTTCCGCTTGTCAGTAATCCTCAAACAGTACTCTCTAACTTTAGAAGCCCAGCCCCGAAATCTCAGTGTTGGTTTCTCTTCTTCATGAATTTCGGCACAAGAAATAAGATCCATATAGCACGAAGTAGAGTTTACAATTTTTTCCTGAGTATTTTAGCAGAGTTAGAATATACTAACCGTCACTTTATACCCACACAAACAACTCATACAGTCATACATTAAGAATGATGAAGAGTTAAATGCAACGTTCTGTCATTTGAAAACTGAGCATATGCACAAACTTAATGTCTAACCACAAGCAACAACATCTACTCTGTGAACAGTGGCAAAAAGGTTCCAGAAAAAAACAACTACGAAAACCATAAACCACAATCTAGCAATCAAAGATTATGAATCCCTAATTAGAGAGCAAAAAATATGCACCTTGCATGAAGAACAATAAGAGTAGAGTTGGGAATATGAAACTAAAATATCAGAAGAAGAAGGGACCCAAACCTGTATCCATAAATGTTGCAAAAGCCTATACACGATGGTCCCCACTGTGCTCTTATGAGGAAATTTCAAACCAACACACAGCTTAGGATTTAATGCTTTTAATAATTGCACTAGACAATTCTCAACCACGCCAATTAAATCAGTTGCTGCAGCCTTAACCGATTTTGAAGAGGATGACATAAGGTTAAGCACAGGAAACATAAAAACGAGTTCTTCACTTAGAGCAGGTTTAAACGGTGATACTGAATTTGCTGTAAAACAGATAGACAAAATCAGATGTTATGAACAATGCATGTAACTGTTAAAGCAAAGACCATATACTGACAGGAGGAAATCAGAACCGACTCGAACTACAGCTTTGTTAGATACTAGATAGATTCGATTTCAGGGCAACAATCATCGATACAGGCACAAAATGTTCAAATCGTCAAGGACTTATAACAGTGTCCTACGTAAGAACATACTCAAACTTAACTATGAGTCTCAACCAAAAGAAATAGTAATAGAAAAAAACTTCAATTGTAAACTAAATGGATTATTTTCCCAATTGTTTTGAGAAACTTCTCCACTTCAAAGCTAAAGTTGGTTAAAGTGCTCCAGAGAAGGTGCTAATAGGTTTGGCTCAGTGCAACCTACTGATTGAAGAATAAAGAATGATAATGTGATGTTACCATTTTCCATTTTCCACCTAAAAATGTAGATGAGGAGTTTCAGTAGAGAGAGCTGTTCATGTTCAAGCTCAGACTGAGCTAAGATAGTAGAGAGAGAGAGGAGTGTCGCTGACAATTCTGGCATGTATCCCAATCCAAGATCCTTCTGAGCAACAACTAGGTGCTTCAACAATGCAAAAATTCGTTCACTGCTGCCATGACACTCATGAAAACGATCCAACAGTGAAAGAATGGTTTCGGTCAGTTCCAGTCCTAGCTGCTGAGCCTCAGCAACTGACAGCTTCATAAAACAGAGAACAGAAAAATGAAGCAGGAACGAACGTCAATTAACGTGACAATAATTACTACATAATTAGAGAAGGTTTGACATCTAAATTGTACCAAATAAACCTGAGAAAACATACCGCCAATTTTCCAACCCAGTGCCTCAAAACCACTATATATGCATCAACTGTGCATTCTATAAAATAGTATGTCCTGAGATCCTACCCTTGACAAAGATAGAAACAGCAAGAGCCATCAGATGCCAGAAAAGCCATCCCGAGTAAGCATAGTTAATGTGTGAGAACGAAAAGATAATTGATTACTTCTATTCACTAAAACAAAAATGATACTCATTACGCAAGATAAAAGATGGTACTACTGACATCCGAGGTCTCGTATGGCAAGAATTTTAGGACGCCCACCAATAGCCTGAGAATAGGAATTCCATCATCTGGGAATGAGCAGCAGAAAGATGCCATTGATGATATTAACCGCCTAGCGAACGACGATGACACTGAATCTGAAAATGGTAAACTCAGTACTGAAAAGTTCAGCAAGGGTCTCACGAATTCACAAGCATCAACCATTCCCAACCCCCTATCCTTAGCCATGAACATTAAAACTTGCTGCACCAATTCAGACTGAACCTGGCTTCTACACAGCAACATCTGCATCCAGGAATGCAGGACCAGCATTCAGGGTCTCAAGTCATGAAAGAACCTTTGCGAATTTATTTAAGAGAAGAGAAAGGCAATAGGCTTGGTTTTCCTCGAACATGCACGAACTGAACAATCATAAGATATCAGGAACAAAATAATCAGTTCACCAACCTTAACAAACGGATGATTTTCGCAAGAAGTGAACCGCCAGGAGCCATGACTCCTGTCAAAGCCCATCCTAACTAGAAATCCAAGGCCTTTAACAAATAAGGTAACGAACTTGTCCTCTGTTCCTTCAAGAGCTGACTGGAGCTCAACAATGCCATGAGAGAGGTCCAATTTCGAATCGGAAACGAGACGGCAGAGTTCACGAACAGCCTGGTCAACAACTGCAGGGGATCGAGACAGTAGGCATTCGGAGATTGCTTCTCTGCCAGGTTCGGAGTCAGCGTCAAGGTACTTAGGAGCTGTGCGGAGCTTCGAGAAGATAGAAACCACAGCGAGTTTCTGTAAAGACGGCTGCGGAACCTTCGTTTTCTCCAGTAGTGGAGCGTAAGCGTCCATGATTTGCTTTGACAGTGAAAATTTGAGAACTTGAGGTGAGACACCGGAGATAGGAAAAACAGATTGTCAGATGTCACTATTTCAGTGACGAAGACGAAGAGACGATCACGGTCAAGAAGACGGTGCCTTTTGAGGCTGAGTTCAACTCTGACCCGAGATAAGGATCCATCTGCAGGGTCCCGGGCCGGCCCAGTCGGAAATCAAATCAAATAAAGTAATAAACTGTCACTAATGCCAGCCTCATCGCGACACATCGTTTACTCCCCGTATTAGTCTCAGCAATCCGAATAAAATGCCGATAATGTTATTATAGTTTTAAATTATTACATCGAATATTATTACTGTTGCATCAAGTAAACAAATAAAAATAAAAAAGCCATAATCCTCTTCTTCCCCTTCGTCGCCCCCTACCATCTAACCCCACAACCACCACGTTCGCGGTCGCGATCTTCATCTCCATCTCCATCTCCCAACTCGTTCATGTTAAGTCATGATTTTAAACTTAACAGTAAGGAACACTCTCACACTTGGTCTATGGAAAGGTTTCTTCCCTTCTTGTGTTCTTGTTACAACAAATGAATACAAAGATCATCTTCAACTTTAAGAAAGGCGAAGATGCTGCAAATGGAAATTAGCCTTCCATATCGGTCAGCTACAGCCTTACAAAACAAAAAGAAAAACTAGTCCTAGAGATCGTGAAAATTCATTCTGATGTTGGTGATATTTTCCTAAAAATCAACCAGTTTTTGTTACAAGGGCTATTTTCTCTAATTGTCACTAACATTTTTTCGGCCCGTTGGCCAAATTGAATGTCACATGTATTGTGGGAAATTCTAAATTTTAATTGATTAATTGTCGTAATTTTTAATGAATTTAAGTGAAAATTTAGATATACATTGAATTTTCATCTCTCTTAATCTTCATGTATATCTCTAGATCCGTAATTAGAATGTTTCAAAATCACAAACATACAGTGGCCAAACTATGCGACATAGACTTTTATTAACTTGTTTTGTTCACCTATGTTTAAAGTGAATAATACATATAAGACTAAATTTTTTTGTTTAATTTTAAATTTTTGGAGACTTAAAATTTTAAAATAATCTCATAACTTATTTACTAAATTTTTTCCTTACTTTTATATGTTAAAATAACCAAATTCTATTAGTAACGAATTTAATAATAATGAAGCCAAATCTATTAAACTACAGTTCATGCGACCAAAGTAGAACTATTATAAAGTATCAAAGTGGATAAATACTAGAGAAATCATTGATAGATTAATAACTAAAGAAAAATTGACAAAAATTCCGGCAATAATAACTACAAAATTCAATCAACACTAAAATATTCAGTAAGGAAGCAAATTGTATGTTCCAAAGACAAACATCATGTCCAACTAAAAAGACAACATCATGTTATATTGCAACTTCCCTACCTTGTGATTAACCCAAATTCTATCCACAAACCCCCAATTATATTCATGACAGAAAAATACCTTTTAACCAATAATTCCAACCAAATAATTTGTTAATGAAAAGAAGGACACCTTATAATGGACTTTTCTTTTACGACTATAAGAAAGTGATCATGTAACTTTTCTCATGTTATACCCATGTTATAGTATATTAACCTATTGTTTGTCATGTTATACCCATCGCCTCCCGTGCGTCTCGGAGAAGTATCCAAAGGGCAGGTTATGAACCAGCACCCAGAACGTCGCCGTCTTCAGCTGGGCATGTTGAGGAATATCCCCGTTGCGGAGCTCGTGTGTGAGAAATAACATGACATCCATGCTCCATGGGCTGCCGTTGATCACGTGGGCTACATCAATGAAATGGTTGAAACAAAAGAGGAACATACCTCTCTCCAAGGCGTCGATCTCCACCCCTCGTCCCGGTTGCCAGATCTCCGGCATCGTGTGACGAACGACGTTGAGGTTACGGTTAGAGGTGCAGAAGTTGTGGTGGTGGCGGAGTGCATGAGTGGTGCTGGAGGGCTAGTTATAGCCTCGATGAGCTCCATGGATAGGGTGGTGTTGGTGGAATCGATGTTTTTCATGTTAGGAGATTGGTAGTTGGGATTTCGGGTGATGGAAGGAAGATTTGGGGATAGGGATGCGGGATTACTGACGTCAGGGTTTTCAAGCCCAAACAATCAAATGATTCTGAGATAACTCAGAGTCGAATTCTCTCGGGTCACTTGGCCTTCACTACTCAGCTTTGGTTCGCTGGTTAGTCGATCACAATTTGAAGACAGTTTTATCCTAAACTATAAAATGAAAACAGAACAACTACTAAAGGAAACAAGAAACCAGGAATGCAAATATATCACTCGATGGCTACGAATCAAATTAAGGTGAGAACGAATGTGGGGAAAGGTCTTGCTTGGGTTTTGAATCATCCTAAGAACTATGGAAAACTGTTCAGCAGCAAAATAAACAGGAACATGAATAACGATAGAATCGGGTCTGTCAACTGAACGACCTAAAACCACTCTCAACACCCACAAGTATCCATTCAACAAACAACTCAGCAACAATCTCACAAGAAAATCTAAATCAGGAAAACTGAGAACAACTGCGAATCGAATGGAAACGGGACAATCGAGGCAACGAAATAACAAAATACTTAATCAATCAACATGAATTCACAATTTTATCACTACACACAAGAACAATTCCACAAATCCAAAGTAATTCACAAAACCCAAACAAGAAGAAAACCTATTTTTCCATGGAAGATGTAGAGAAAGTTTCGAACCGTCAATCCATCGAAGTAGAAGGTAAATCCTCCGTTGGGCTTCGATTCCTCGACTATCCGGCTTCAAATCTTCATTCCCATGGCGTTCCTAGGCTCTCAAGCACTTCTCCCTTCGTCAAAATGTGTTTTAGTTCGTCATTTTCTGTCTTCTCCCCCTTTTGAAATCGCCTCTGGTGCTGAATTAATTTTGCTGCCCAAACTAGGCGTCACGTCCGTGACACCTATTGACTGGTCAACAGCAGCATTGATCGACTTCTTTCGACTATAACTTCTTCATTCGGACTCCGATTTCGCTCCGGAAGGTACCCTCGGCTTCGTATTCGAACCTTCTATCCAACGGATACCTGCAATCAAGGAAGAGACTCCAAGAAACAAGTAAAACGGACCGAAATGGTCTGTTCGAGAGGAAACAAACACGAAATGCACTAATGATCAAACCGGTCACTTATAACCATCAAATATCATCGAAACCGGAGCAAAAAACTGGTCAAGGTAGGGTCAATATGACTACCAATAATCAAGCTATCAATTATAGGTGGTGGCGGATGGCGTGGGATAAACCCTAATGGCGTTCTAAACAAGAGAAAACCCTTATTCTCAATCGGCAAGAGGAAAACTTTGATCGCGGCTAGTTAATTGCGCAATTTTGTTTTAGACCTGAACCGTTAAAACTGATGCTACTATAATATACATTATTACTGGTGGTGCTATACTATATTAACAATTTATACATTAATGGAATTCTAGGATTGGCTAAAATAGAGAAAATAAATCAAAGTAATGGCTAAAATAAGCAAGTATCAGAACTAAGAAGTGAGATTAGAAGCTTTATTGAAAGGTTATAGCTCCCCAGTTTGGTCCAGTAGCTAGTGGCATACCATCATAATTTAAGGTTCATGTACACACTTCCTTGTGTGTGGTTGAATTAATAATTGCAACGAGGAATAATGGTGCGTGACTAGAATATTGCCGTATAACTCCAAATGATAGATAAACACCAAAAGGAGTGGATCCAACTAAATCAATGTAGGCAAGGCTAACGATTCAATTTCAAAATTTTGTAGAACAAACAACAACCATAAGAAGGAAAAGCTGCATGGTCCAGGATATTCATTCACGACATCACCCAATCCAACACACCACAACAATCTTACGTACGATACATACTATCTCATAAGCAACACATTCGTTAAGTCTGTAACGACACATTTAATAATTAACACACACGACCTCAAAATAAAATCAACAATGTTCACGAAATCGGAAATCGGACCAAAACCCTAACTTAGCAGTACTCCTTCAACACAATAATAATCAAACAAATGTGATCACCCACCCAATAAAACCTTTAATTTAACTTACAAGCATGCAGCACCCCCAGCCATTATATTAATTTGATGTATATAGATAAGAAGTAATTAGAAACCTCCTCCTCCATTTCCTCTTCCATGACCATCTCCACCACAATTATTGTTGTTCCATGAGCTGTAATTACCATAGTAACCCTGATGATGATCATACATGTTGTTCATTCTTGATGATGCCGCTGCTGAAGAAGAAGAAGAAGAAGACCTTCCGATTGGAGGGATATTGATGTCGTTAGTAGTAGTAGCAGTAGTGTTGGTGTAGGCATAGCGGATCAAGTCGGCATTGGTAGCGTCAAGCTCCTTCTGCAACCTAATAACCTGTCTCTGGAGGACTGAGATAGCTCCAACGCAGCCGTAGACCGGGTCCTTGAGCCTCGCCTCGGCCTCGTAAGCCAGCGAGTTGACCGCGTCCTCCCTCTGGTGCGGGAGGACCTCGTGGAGCAGCTTGCTGACGTTGCTTGCCCCGAAAATCTTGTGGACGTTTGCAAACTTGTGGGGCTCCTCTGGAGGGAAGTAGGGCGCGAAGATGCAGTCCGGCAGGCATTTCCTCCTCAGGAACTTGCACGCCGCGCACGGCGAGTTTGTGTAGTTGCTTGTTGTCGATGACGATGCTGATGAATTTGCTGCCATTGTATATCTTATGTTATGTATGCACCCACCCTGAAAAGATAAAAAATGGCCCAACAATTAAAACTAGCTAGCTAGCTAGAATTTCTTCTTCTTCTTCTTCTTCTGCATAGTTCTGCATAGTTTTGAAGTTGTGCATGTGAATCATAAGAGTGTGTAATTTGGTACTTTTTAAGGAAAATTGAAGCCGACTTTGTTGAATTATTGGCCTCCACACAAGAGACTTTGCTGTCCAAGTATAGCCTATCTCCTCTCTCTCTCTATATATATATATACTGTACTAGATAGCTAGCTAGCTATGTGATGAAATTGGATAATATCATACACTGTTTGTACACGGTATGATCATAAGATATGAAAACAACATCGGATTATCAATTAAATTGCTGTCTGTTTTCTGAGATGGAGTTTTGGGTGGAAAAAGAATATCAAGTACAGTGGTGATGACACAGAAATGAAATGATGAATGGAAACTTACTCACCTTGCTGAAGAATACTGTTACTGCTCCTCTGGAGATCTTATGAGAGATGGAAAAATAGATTAGGTGGAGTGGGGAAACCCTACTTATATATATATACACTGATCATCATCACTGAAGCAGCAGCTGGGAAGAAGATGGGCAGAGATAGATAAAGGGGGTAGTACTGCAGGAGAAAAGAAAGAGTGACAAAAAGGTAGCAGGCAAAGTGGGATGATGAATGATCATAGGGGAATACTAGCTGGTAGAATTGGTGAAATAAAAGGTGAGACAAAGAGCATTTTTCTCTTTGTGTTACGAATTCGGTTAATTTATTCGTTTAGGGGGTGTGTTGAATATCATTTGCATCGGTCCACACATTAAATTGGTCTGGAAAGCGACTCTTTTAAGACCGATTTGATAAGATTACAAAACGACTCTCTTTTCATCTTGTATGCATCAAAACTTAAAGACCCTCAGTCGTAGGTTTCGCTGCCTAGAAACAGTCTAACTTTCATGGTTTTCATTTAGTTTATGTAATTTTATTTATTTTTGTAGAAAAAATATCTAGATTGGCGTCTCATTAGTCAGACTCACTGTCACTAGTTGTCAACTTAGATCTTAGGGTTGAAATCCTTGTGTAGAATGAGATACATGCTCTCCGCAATCTATAATGAATTCAAGTCTTCGTGTTCCTTGTTAGATTCAAGTCTCGTATTTGTGAACCGGTGCTTAGTCACTAATGTTAATGTTTGGGTCTCGCAATAAACCATAAGGCTAGCTAGATAAGTTAAGAAGGGTCCTAATTACGTGATGTGTTGAGGATGTCATGATAACGGTAATTACTTTTTTGGTGCGGGTTTAACCTATAAAAAAACTTAATGATAACTATTATGGTCTTGGCGTGTTTGGTATTCCTCTCTTGTTTTTGTTGCGGTTTGAACACAAAAAAAAGCACAGCAAAATCTCATACATTTTGGCTGCATATCCCTTGTTGGGTGGTTTGGCACTGTAACAATGTTATGGGTCATACACATCCATCGTCCATGCAGAGACAATCCCATCACTGAATAACAGGGTTCACTTTGTCCACAACCTTTCATAAACTAAAAAACAAAATTTTGCATTCAATGTCTCTCCCCTCCACTGCTTCCACTGTTGGCTACTGTATCCAATTCAATTTACCCCAATTTCGTACAGAAATTTATAATGTGGAGAAAAATAGGATATTTCAAGTGGCATGCAGTTATACTTGCACGTCCATTTCAGTATTAATTAAGCAATAATAATAATAATAATAATAATAATAATAATGTAATGAGTCTGAGTGTCTGACTCTGAGTCTCTGAGCATGTATGACATATAAAATTGTGTAGCTTACAAATACAATATAATTTTGTTAAAAATAAATAAAACTAAATACGAAATAATAAGGAGATGTATGTGAATTTGAGGGACAGGCTGATGGAGAAAACGTTTGTCGTCGACTGTGGAGATATGGTCAGTGACTGTTAGCACCTCAATTATTGATTGATTTTCAGTTACCTGTTCTCTTCTGCAGTTGTCTACTGTTGTTGTTGTTGTTGTGGCCTGATTCGGCCCACCTATTTTTCTTCTGTATCGAAATTTTTTGTTGAAATGATGAAGTACGTACGTATGTATGTATGTATGTATGTATGAATTAGCAACTTGCATATGAATGGTGAATAATTGTGAGGTGGATAGATGGAGGTCCTAAAAGTCTACATGGAATGTCATGATGATAAAAGGGTGACGAGACAGTATGAAATCCTTGGCAACCTTTCACAAACTTCCCATCGATCGCCACATAACAAACTGATCCCTCCCACCGCCCAACCCAATTCTACCTTTTTTCTCAATCCGTGATTGCAGAAAGTGTACATCTCAAATAGTAGGATTGGAGCGATGGGGATTATAAATATAGTAATGTTTTTTTTTCTAAACCTAAATACTGAGTAAAACACTACCACACACTTTACAATAAATTACCCCAAACTAACTTGTTTATTTTCTTTCAACTTTTAGGCCAAAGAGTTTGTCCATAAACTGATGGATCCGGGATGCCACCATTCCATTTTTTAGTGTAGTTGGTTGGCGTTGTGTGGCTTGATATTTAGAGGTATTGAACTCGAATCATTTTATGCTTTGTATGATATTAGATTCAGCAGTGGAGGAACGGATCTAATCACAATCTACTAATAGTTTCGGCTCGTAAGTTTTGAACAGAAATCTAAAGCCGAAAGTAAAGAGACACTGAGAATTGTTGACGCTGTTCAGAGAAATCTCCTACTCAACGGAGCCTCGGAGAGGGAAGACTCAACCCAAATCCACTATCAGCAGCGAGCACTCGAGTACAGTTTATAGAACAAGAGACCCCAAAACCTAACCCTAAAACCAAAGAATCCAATCAAGCTAACAACGATATAGAGAAGATACTCAAAAGGGATTCAGGCCCCTTTCAGGCTGAGGAACTTCTCCCATAAGTTCCCTGAGTAATGATCGGAGCACAGACCAGCGTCGGAGATCTTCGGATCACTGTCTTGACGCTTCGTCCTCTTCTTCTGAGTTGAAAGGATGAGAAGACTAGGATTTGTGTTTGGAGAGAGGAGTCAATCTTCTTATCCAAACAACTCAAAGTCGCCTTTTATATTTAGTGACCCAACACCAAAACGCTCCGCTTCAATAACCTGCAAAACATATTTTAAAGACGGAACCGGGCGATCTAGGAATTCAACCTGGTTTAGAAACCAACTCGATTCAACTGATTGCTAATAGGATTACAATACTGCATATGGATACTTATGTTATATTTTTTTTTGTAGGTGCAAATTTGCCCGGGTAGATTTAGGTTTTTGAAGAACTAAGACTAGAATTGTTCATATCAATAAAGTTGAGGCCTTGTGTTTCTTTAGCGATAATCTTTAAACCATGTGTGCATAAATTTTAGTAATAAATTAAATGATATACAACATGCGGGCGGAGTAGTGTAGTGTAATTGGTAGAATATTAGATTTATGTGTAGGTGATTTGGAGGTATGAAATTTGAATTCAGTTACACTCTAAAGATAGGTAGGGGTGAAATTGGTGTTGTGCCGTAAGCAGTTTCGACTCACCCAGTTTTGGTTTAGACCATTAACTTCGGACACCAAATTATATGTAAAGTTTTTATAATTTGAAGTTCTGCTCCTCTACTCATTTGTTTAAACTAAATAATCTATCAAATCTAAACTTGTAACCAACCTATTAGTTATTAACAATCATAAATTTAGTTCAAAAAAATCATATATAGGAAAGAAACTCATCGGTAGCACATATACTCATTGGTTTTAACTAAAAGTAGTACATCGAATGTTTTCTTATATTTCATTTTAGCATTAGGTTTAAAAAAATGTATTCGCAAATTGATTACTCGATACACACATACAAAATTCTAATTCAAATCCGACTCAATGCATGTCTCAATCCTGGTTCCTTCATTGCAAACAGACACTCATAACATGTTTGATTTTCTTCTCTTGTTGTGTGAATTAACGACCTTGTGCGGCTTCATGCTCTCCCAATTAGTATGGTGATCAAGTCGTATAATCGCCGCAAAAGCTAATCTTAGCTTCCAATGACAGCTTGTACTCACTTACATCTGTAGACTATTATTAATAAAAACCAATTGTGCCAAAAAAAAAGTAAACAACATACTACCAATCCACTGAAAACCTACTTATTGAACATTAAAGTTCAAAATTATTGAAACCCAAGTGACACTATAGAAGCATAATGTAGGCAAATCATAAATAAGAAGAAGCATATAATATATATATATATATATATATATATATATATATATATATATATATATATATATATATATATCACACTCTTCACTGCATTTTGCCAATGTTTATTAATTAAGCTTGAATAAGAAGAACCATATGTACATTGGATATTTAGCTATTGTACCTTTTTTCCCACTCAAAGTCGCCGTCATTGGAAAAAAAGACAGTATGTAAGGAGATGTCGACAATCTACCAACCATTAATTCTGCTTCACAAAATATCAAAATGTAAAGAAGATAGTGATTAAATATCACTAACATCGACAATTTGTTAAATTATGTGCTGATTATCATCTTAAATGGACTTCTTCTTCTTCTTCTTCTTCTTCTTCTTCTTCTTCTTCTTCTTCTTCTTCTTCTTCTGTTCTCTTAATTGAATTTGTTTGCTTAATCGTTTTCGTGTTATAAATTATATACTGGAGATAGATGTACCCATTGAGTGACTTGTGATTGGGATTGGTGAGGAAGTTGTGGGGATGAGGGAAATTAAAAGGCTGGTATATATAAATATTAGTCATAATAATCTATTTCAGGGTTTCGATTAAAGCATGGCCATAATGATTAGGACGACAATTATTGGTTGATGCAGATTTTAAATTTACTTCTTTCCCTACGCAATTCCTATTTCTATATAACTACAACAAACCCAAAGAAAATGTTGTGAAAAGGATGTTATAACAACTCTGTCATGCGCCAGGTCGTAGCCAGTGGAGTGATTGTAGTGTTTTGTTTTTTATTTCGATAAAAATTGGGTTTGAAGTTTGGAAAGTGTAATTTTTTCAATTTATATTATAACATCACGGCTTTTATATGAGTTGAAGACCAACATTCTTAAATATGGTATCTATCGAATAAGAAATTTTTCATGCATGTTAACACAATATTATTAGAATATCTATGTGCTGTCCGTTATCGACACTAAACTATTAAACTGTTAAAACAATTTTTTATGTAATCTTCAGAGCAACATCATCAATTTTCACAATTAATTCATTTAGCTGTTTCAAATTACCTTTATCTCTATAATTTTTTAATTAATTGTATTAAAAAATTAATTAATATAATGTACTCATATGGCATTGCTAAACTCTTACATGCAAAGAATTAAAGACAGATACGTATAGTAGTGCATATGGCATAATCGGCCGACAAAAGTTGAGGAGTTTGACGACCAAACTAGTCAAACAAACGGTTTCTCTTTTTAAATATTATTAATTTTTTTGCCTAGTCGAGGCAAAACGTAAGAAATAAGATTTCAAAGCACAAATTTAAGCCAAGTGGCACATGTTTCTCCTATTGTACGTTCACATTCGAAACAAATTCAAATTAACGGCCCAAAAATTTGCAAGAGATTGATGATCAGGATTCATGATTGGTCAAAGTCAGACTATACAAAACTTGGAAATCAACAACAATAATTATGATTGGTTTGTATGAAATGAAGACGGCTGCTGTCTCCTCTCTTTCTGGCGGCCTCTTTTAGTTCAAACCGTTGTTCTTGTAGTTTGGGCCAAAAGTTAGGTAGGCCCATTGCTAATGTTCTAGGATTCATTTGACCATCGGCAAAAGATGGGATGGCCCGTAGTGGGTTTGATTACCACATTTTTGAAATTCCAAAACCCAGCAACCCTTTGCCAACTTCTATGCGTTGAACGCTATCATGATTCATGAACTACCCTGAACTTTCTTCCTTTTCAAAAGGGTGAATCAGAGTTACTAATGATCATGTTATACAACTTTGAACTTTAGGGCGATCCAACCAAGTCAATTCAATCTCGAAGATGTTAACTTATATTTAACGATTCCTTTTTCGTCAGAGCTTTGTTGCTGCCGCGAGACCTCTGCTGCACTCGATACATGTATTGCACTTCATATTGTACAGACAGATGTGTATTTCAAAGTCCATATTTATGTACTGTGTGATACAAATTGTATACACTTCGTATATGTAAATGGTGTCCAATCCTCACATACAAACTTTGTACAATTCGTGTACAAACCCCGTACATTATCGGTATATTGGCCGGTCGCCGTAAAGGAAAACAGTTGAAGTAGCAACTAATAGCGAACTAAAACCAAACCCGTGATGTCGGTCCATTAACAAATTGAAGTAAAAACTTTAGGGCCCATTGGACAGGCCCTGATCCAGGATGGAAGCCACGCCACGTGTCGCCCTAAGAGAGACTGAAAGAAGTCGCCAACTTCCCGAAAGAAAACTGGTTTGGGAATTAACGAACTGGCCAACATCAAACATTACTGTTGATTTCCTTTTCCATCGAGGAAAACCCGAAGAACCCACACAACTGTAGTCCAAATTTCGCGTCTTTTCCTGTTTTTTTGTTTCTTGCATCCTGAAGTTCCGGTCTGCGAGCTTGTGGCCCCTATTGGGTATGCTTTACTCTTCTTGTTTGATGCTTTACAACTGAACTGAGATTGCTTTCAGTGATCATGCTTTCGTCTGCGTCTCTCCTGTTTGGGATTCTATTCCTAGTTGAATTTTTTTATTTCTATTCTAAGTAGGAGGTTTCTTGTTGATCATGGGGGTTGCTTTTTCCTGCATATGTTAGTTGGAGTTCTGGTCAATGCTTAATCAAACCAGTGTTTGTTCGTTGCTTCGATGATCATGAACATGAACTGATGTTTCCTTTTGATCAGTTGACTGTAAAGGGAGGTTAACATGACCATTGATTATCAACGGCAGCTTTGCTGCATAGGTAGTTTATTGAAGCCAGTTTTGGTCAAGGATGACCAATGCCTTGAACAATTGCTAGGTTTTTGCTTGAAAGCAATTTTTAGATCATTGAATGAACTAATAATCTGGACAGTCCTTTTGTTTTCTGAGTTTTCTGTCTGGCTACTCATTGTTTAGGTTTATTATCCAGAGATGAGGAGTGAATGAGAATGCTTTGATGTTCCGGAAGCCTTAAAGCTAAGTTTTGTAACTTATCATGGCTGGCCTGGAGGAGTTGAGAAAGAAGCTTACGCCTTTGTTTGATGCCGAGAAGGGTTTCCCAGCTGGGCCATCTTTGGACCCTAACGATTCTTACATGGTTAGCTTATACCTTGTGGAGTTATGAAGAAATCTAAGTGTGTAGGGTTTGGAGACTATTTTCTGTTTGTGACTGACATAATATTGGTGTGTCAAGCTGTCAGATGGTGGAACAGTTAACTTATTGAGCAGATCATACGGGGTATACAACATAAACGAGCTCGGACTGCACAAAAGCACTTCTTCTCCGATCGGGAACACAGAGCATAGTGAAAAAACGTACAACTGTGCGTCCCATGAAATGAGGATCTATGGTGCCATAGGTAGTGGTGCAAGCAGTGTTGTTCAGAGAGCTATCCATATTCCAACTCATAAAATTCTTGCTTTGAAGAAAATTAACATTTTCGAAAAGGTTTGTCGTTTTTTCTGGTGTCTCTATGGATGTGATAGAACAAGAAAACTTTGACTTGCATCGTTGTTTGTCCTTACTGTCTGTATCTCGATTTTAGGAGAAGAGACAACAGCTCCTGACAGAGATACGGACACTATGTGAGGCACCATGCTATGAGGGGCTTGTGGAATTCCATGGAGCCTTTTACACTCCTGATTCTGGCCAAATAAGCATAGCTTTGGAATATATGGATGGAGGATCACTGGCAGATATCTTGCGATTGCGGAAAACCATTCCAGAACCAGTGCTTTCATTTATGTTTCAAAAGCTTCTGCATGTAAGCAATTAATTATATTAATTCTGGCTCAATCACATAATTCTCATTGTTGTTGCTTGACTCCATTCAAGCATCCTTCATCTGGCTTTACCTAACCATCTCCTATTTGTTCATTTGTTGTTTTATTCTTTAAGGGACTAAGTTATTTGCATGGGGTCAGACATTTAGTCCACAGAGACATCAAACCAGCAAATATGCTTGTAAATCTCAAGGGCGAGCCAAAAATAACAGACTTTGGAATAAGTGCCGGTCTAGAGAATTCAGTCGCAATGGTGTGTTAAGCTGTGCTTTGTTTCATCGTATGCTGTTGACATTACCTACCTAGAAACTACCCTTTAGAGTTCCTTACTTAATCCTGAATATGGTAATTTTCCAGTGTGCAACTTTTGTTGGAACAGTTACTTATATGTCACCGGAGAGAATTCGAAATGAGAGCTACTCACATCCAGCGGATATTTGGAGCCTTGGCCTCGCTCTCTTTGAGTGTGGAACCGGGGAGTTCCCTTACACTGCTAATGAAGGACCAGTCAATCTTATGTTGCAGGTGAGTTTTAGTGCTAAAAGATTCTGCCTAGCATATGAATACTGCAGCTGTATTACTATGATCCTCTCAATGTGTAGCCACTGAACTTACTTAATTTGTATGAAAAAGATTTTGGACGATCCATCTCCTTCACCACCCAAGGATAAGTTTTCACCTGAGTTCTGCTCATTTATTGATGTTTGCTTACGTAAGGATCCAGATGCAAGGCCTACTGCAGAAGAGGTAATTTCTGTCTAGCATTTGACCAAAAAAAATCACTTCATCCTATGCTTGTGGTTGAGTTATTTGGCATTTTCTGTCTGCAGCTCCTTTCTCACCCATTCATTATGAAGTACGCTCACACTGCAGTAGACTTGGCTGCATTCGTTCGAGGTGTTTTTGATCCAACTCAGAAAATGAAGGATTTAGCAGATGTACGTGTATGAATGTCGACATCGACACACATCTCTTACTTGCTTTACCCTTTGGAACTTCTTTATGCTATAATTCTGTTTGGATGCTCCTGCATGTTCTCCATGTTATAATTCTGTATTGGAATTTGATGTTAAACCATTGTGATAGATGCTGACAATCCACTACTACCTTCTTTTCGATGGACCGGACGAGTTTTGGTTTCACGCAAAGAAATTGTACAGCGAAGGGTCAACATTTAGGTATACCCATCCAAACAAGTAGTTGTTCTTTGCCATTTCTCTCTTTTGGATAGGTCAATATTTGTTGGTGCTATCATGGTTATGTTTTGGAGGGCAACAGTTGATTAGTGACTCAACTTTCTTCTTTCATTTCTTCCAGTTTCTCTGGGAACCAATCATTTGGTTCAAGGGACATCTTCATGGCCTTGTCGAACATCCGGACGACATTGGCAGGTGACTGGCCTCCTCAGAAGCTTGTTCATGTGGTCGAAAAGCTACAGTGTCGTGCTCATGGCCAGGATGGTGTGGCGATAAGAGTATCAGGGTCTTTCATAATCGGAAATCAGTTCCTTATTTGTGGGGATGGCATACAAGTTGAAGGACTGCCGAATTTTAAGGATCTGTCAATTGATTTAGCCACCAAGCGGATGGGTACTTTCCAGGAGCAGTTTATCATGCAACCAGGAACCGCCATCGGGTGCTACTTCATAGCTAAGCAAGAGCTTTACATCATGCAATAGAACCAACCACCATAGCTCTGTAGTCTGTACCATCTTCCCTAAGGTCAGCAAAATCAGTGGTTCCTTAATGCAGGCGCGTTTTAATCTTGCCGAATTCAGCAGAAAGTAGAGCTGAATGCTAATTGCAAGCTCAACATGTTTGTATTCCCTGTATTTTCTACTAATCTGTACTCATGTACCATGCAACATAATCTCCAATGGGATAACAATACAATTATATGTGCGTTCTGTATCATGTCGGTGCAATTAGTTAGTTATCTTGTGCTTTGCTGAGTGTGCATTGTTCCATTAGTGTCAGTAACAGCTACTCCCTTTGCTATTGTGATGTGGTTCATCATATTTAAGGAAATAAGTCAAATTTGAGGATCTTCACATATTTGAAGAACCCAGATGAGACCCAGAACAACACAGACACCAAACAAAAACTAACAAAACAACCCTTAGTAATTTGAGAACCAGAACACTGCACACCAATCAAAAGAAGAAGCAGAAAAATGAATGTTGTCAGCCATGCCCAGCTGACTATATACAAAACCAATAACCCAAAAAAATCTACAAAAAAAGTTGAAAACTTTAGAAGCAACAAGCTCCCATATGCACACCCACACCACACCTGCAAACCAAGTAATAAAAGAAAAGAAAAATCATATACACTCACTCTTCACAATATATGCATCTTCTATAACCGCAACTGGAACCACTGTATGATTTTCGCTTTGGTGAATCTCGCCTTAGCTTGAATTTGGCTTGGTATGATTAGAAGAACTGGACTTCCCTGTGATAACTTTCTTCACTTTGGAAATCGAATGCTTCACCTTTGACCCAACTTCTGATAGTATGTTGTGGGATTTCTTCTTCGGAGAAACCACCTTTACTGCTGTCTCTGTCTCCTTGCTGACTGCCTCAACAATCACTAGTCCATCGGACCCTGAATCATTTTTATGCTGTTCTTCATTTTCATCGTCTTCTTCTTTCTCTTCGTCTGACTTTGCTTTCTCTGCTTCTGCTTTGGTCTCATCTCCTGTTGTTATTGCCTTTTGTTCTTTATCCTCTGGTTCCGAGTCTAGATCCAATTGAGTTACCCTTGTGGACTGCTGCATCATGTCGAACAGTGATATTTTTGCTGGATTGACTGTTTCAGCTTCCTGGTCTCTTTGTGATATATGTGTGTCCAGTTCCTGACAGGATAAAACATGAGCTACTTAGTGCACCAATTCATCTCTATGCTAAAACTTGTGTTGCAAGCTAGGTCAGATTGTCACATCAATAGCTGCCTGTACGTAAAACGAGATGACTCGGACTATAACTAACCTTATCAATCACAGTTGTGGTTTCTGCTGCATTGATTGCTTCAGTAATTGCCTGACTGCTTTGCTCTTCGGATTTCAATTTTGTTTGTTCTTCCTCAACAATTTTTCCGAGTTCTTCACTTGGAATATTGATTTCCTTGCTGACGGTCTCCTTCTCAACGAACGGTTCTCCAAGAATGGAAGTTGTCGTCTCATCAGGATTCTTGGGTTGCAGGTTTAGCTGTGATAATAGAGCAAAAAATGACCTTATAAACTTGACTGAAATGAAGCTTTCGAGGAAAAACGATGTTCAGGATTTAGTAGACAGACTGACTGACCTCTTTACTTTGTCTTTCCTTTGGTTGAGTAATCTCTCCATCAGAGATTCTTTCAGCCTTTTCTTCGCTTTCTGGTTGACTCTCCTTCCTTTCTTCTGCGGGGGAACAAACCTGGATAATATTCTTTTCCTTGATTACCTGCTGCATTTACCTTTCAGTTAGCGTAAATTTCTAGCACTTGGAAACCAATTGAATTACTTGGCTCACAAGAAACAATAATATCTTGTTTGTATATTACCTGCTCAGCTGTGGACTCCTCTTGTTGAGTTTCATTGACTACCTTATCTTCTGGATTAGTGATGACTTCCTGGTGGGGACTAACTTCTAATGCAGACTCTGAAGTCTCATTTGCTGTTTCAGTGGTGATACCGGAGGGTTTTTTTCCCAATGATTCCGAAGCTTCTTTGTGTTCTTCCGGCAGTACTGCTGGAGGAACATGCGCTCCTTGTTCTGGTTTTTCCTCTGGTAAAGGCTGATAAGAATCATCTGTATCTTCTTTTTCTACTTTAAAACCTTGAAACTCAAACTCTGAAGCATCATTCTCCTGTTGTACTTCTTTTGCAAGGCCTGATTCAACTGTGGAATCTTTCTTTAACAAAGATTCCTCATCACTTATTTTTGGCACCAATTCCAGTTCTTTGACTAGTACTGACTCGCTTGTTTCTGAATCTTCAGGCTTGATCTCGGGTGTCTGATGAGACTGTCTCTCTGGTTCCTCAACAAGGAGAGTCTGAAGAGAACTGAGTTCTTTTTCTACAATGCCTTCAGTTTCCTGGGAATCAGACTTAGTTACTACTTCGGAAACTTCTTTGATTTCTGTGTGGTTGGCTTCTTTGCTCTCAAATGTGCTCGTTTCAACTCGAGGCTCTAACTCGGAGACCTGAAAATCTCTTGAACCTTGTTCTTCTTGCCTACTTGTGGGGGATGGAGAAACAGTGGTAGACAGTGATTCAGAAACTTGTGGGGTTTCTTCAACACTCTCAGCTGCAGAATCTCCCTTCTGTAAGTTTTCACTTTCCTCTACTACGTCATTTGCAACTTCAGGCTCCACTTGCTTCATACTCAGCACCTCTTCTTCTTGTGCAGGAGCTTCTTTTGCCTGTTTTGCCTTTTCTTCTGGTGCTTCCTCAGAAACTTCGCTGACTTCTTCCTTAATATCAGCTGAAGGAACAATAACTTCATCCTGAACTTCCTTTTCCTGGGTTTCTTCAAAGGTTGTGAGAGTTGGAGAATCAGAGGTAGACAGTGATTCAGAAACTTCATGGGTTTCTTCAGCAACCTCAGTTGCAGCATCTACCTTCGGTAAGTTTTCAATTTCCTGGTTTTCATTTTTAACTTCAGCCTCCTCATGGTTGACACTCAGCTCTTCTTCTTCTTCTTTTTCTTCTTGTTTTGGCTTGTCCTCTGGTATTTCCTTAGAAATTACTTCAGCTGCTGGTTCTGGAATTCGAATGGCTTCTTCCTTAACGTCAGCTAAAGGAATAATAACTTCATCCTGAACTTCTTGTTTGTGACTTTCTGCTTCAACTTCTGGGACCTTGACCTCTTCGACACCTTCTTCTTGCTTGCATTCTTCTAACACCTCAGGTTCTTCTGCAGTCTTCTTGTCCGTGTTTTTTATTCCTTCCATTTGGATTTCAGGATATGATTCTCCATCTTCCGATTTGTGTTCTTCAGGGAGAGACTGAACTTCCTGCGCTGCTTCATTGGGTTCTGCGATTGTCTTCAAAGTGGAATCTGAAGCCACAATTTCCTGCTTCAATTCGACTTCAGGATTTTCCCTTTCTTGGACATTAGCTGCTTCAATCTCTACTCTTTCCTTGGTTATAGTTGAGCTTTCGTGCTCCTTCTTCTCCGGAATCACTGCAGGGGGGTGTACTTCTGATTCGTTCTCCTCGACGGTGTCCTCAAATGCGTCCTTCTCAACTCGAGGCTCTAACTCGGAGACGTGGAAATCTCTTGAACCTTGTTCTTCTTGCCTGCTTGTGGGAGATGAAGAAACAGTGGTAGACAGTGATTCAGAAACTTGTGGGGTTTCTTCCAGAGTCTCAGCTACAGCATCTCCCTTCTGTAAAATTTCACTTTCCTGTGCGTCATCTGCAACTTCGGGCTCCACTTGGTTGATACTCGGCACCTCTTCTAGTTGTGCAGGAGCTTCTTTTGCATGTTTTGGCTTGTCTTCTGGTGTTTCCTCGGAGATTTCTCTGACTTCTTCCTTAATGTCAGCTGAAGGAACGATAACTTCATCCTGAACTTCCTTTTCTTGGGTTTCTTCTTCAATGGTTGTAGTGGAAGTTGGAGAATCAGCGGTAGACAGTGATTCCGAAACTTCTTGGGTTTCTTCAGAAACCTCAGCTGCAGCATCTGCCTTCTGTATGTTTTGACTTTCCTGGCTGTCATTTGCAACTTCATCCTCGCCATGGTTGGCACTCAGCTCCTCTTCTTCTTCTTCCTGGTTTGGCTTGTCCTCGATTTCTTCCTTGGTAATTACTTCAGCTGCTGGTTCTATCATTGGACTGACTTCTACTTTAGTGTCAGCCAATGGAAAAATAACTTCATCCTGAACTTCTTTTTTCTGAGTTTCTTCTACAATTGCTGGGACTTTGACCTCCTGGACACGTTCTTCTGGCTTGCATTCTCCTTCCGTTTGGTTTTTAGTATCTTCCAACTCCTCAGGTTCTTCTGCGCCGTTCGTGTCCTTGTTTTCAGTTGCATCTGAATCTCTGTGCTGCTTTCCTTCCAGTTGGATTTCAGGACATGATTCTCCATCTTCCGATTTGTGTTCTTCAGGCAAAGACTGAACTTCCAGCATTTCTTCATTGGATTCTGAAATTCTCTTCAAAGTGGAATCTGAAGCTTCTTGATCATCTGCAGCCACAATTTCTTGCTTCAATGCATCTTCAAGATTCTCCCTTTCTTGTACATTAGCTGCTTCACTCTCTACTTTAGAGATCAAGAAGGACTCTCCTTCAGTTGCCAGCACCTCCTCGTTCATTTCCTCGGTTTTAGTCGAGCTTTCGTTTGACACCTCCTCTGGAATCACTGCAGGAGGTTGTACTTCTGATTCATTCTCCTCGATGGATTCTTCCTTAGTAACTTCAAACTCTCTTGACACTTGTTGTGGCTCTTCTTCCATTGTTGTGGAGGGCGAAGGAGTATCAGGAGTTTTAAGTGATTTAGAAATTTCTTTGGTCCCTTCATCAGTCTCAGCTGGAGCATTTCCGATTTCCTGTACATCGGTTTCAACTTGTTGGGTGACTTTTGGATTCAGCTCCTCTTCTGCCTGTTTTGGATTGTCTTCTGCTGATGCTTCTTTGACTGCTGTTGTAGTTTCAGGTACTGAAATGTCCACTTCTGGAGGCTCAACTTTATCTTCTTTTGGCTTACTTTCTGATGCATCGAACGCTGATTCCGGAATTTCTCTGGCTTCTTCATCAGTTACAGCTGAAGGAACAAAAACTTCATCCTCGATTTCTTTCTCGACTATGTGTTCTAACTGAGGGACCTTCAGCTCCTGTAAATTACATTCTCCTTCTGCCTGTTTTGGAGCATCTTCTACCATTTCAGGTGCTTCCTTAGGAAGAGCTTGATCTGAGATCGTCTGCATAGAGGAATCTGAAGTATCTCGGATGCATTTCACCTCATCTGAAACCGGTATTTCTTCCTTCAAAGCATCTTCAGGGATCTCGATTTCGGTGACATCAGCTGCTTCACTCTCTGCTTTAGAGACTTCAACCTTCTCCACCAGAGGTTCTCTGTCAGCTTGTAGTTCAGTTTCCAGAAACTCCTCCTTCAATTCCTCAGTTTTAGTTAATCCTTCGAGCTCCTCCTTCTCTGCAAGCAATGCAGAAGGTTGTGCCTGATGTTGAGCTTCAGATTTCTCCTCCTTCACGGATTCATCAACTGCTGCGACTTCAAGCCTTTCAGATACTTGTTTGATTTCCTCTTCAACCGCCACTGTTGAAGCTCCTTCATTGGGATCAACTTCAAACTCCCTAGGCTCCACATCTTTAAGGGATATCTCTTCTGTTGTATCTTCAGGAATGTCATTCTGTGAAACTATCATATCTCTTGTTTTCTCTTCTGTTTCTTGGGAATGGAGTTCATCGGATTCTGGAATGGCTTCACTTTCTGCAACTACCTCAACACCTTGTGATCCAGCTACACGTTCTAGATTTTCTTTCACCAATTCCTCTTCAATAACTTCAGGATGCAGCTTGTCCTCTTCAGGAATTCCAGATTCACGGACCGTATCAGAATGCTGCTGCTTGTTGTTTTGCTCATGATCTGCTTCCCCTGGAGCAGCAGGTTCGACTTCCTGGCTGGACAGAGCTTCAGTTGTGCTTATATCCTTCGACTTATCATCCGGTTCGTCGATTTCCTTGTCCTGTATCTTCTCTTTCTCCAAAGTGGTCTCCTCTTCTATCTCTGTCATCGTAATTGCATTAAGGCTCTCATCTTCCACTGCCGCTTCCTTTATATTTATATCACTGCAGTCTTGTTTGTCAGCCTGCAAGAGATTAACATTGTGAGGATATCAAACAACGAAATGGCTATTATGCTTGGTTGGCAATATGCTCCATTTCTTTACCTCTTCTGTAACAACATTAGGCTTTGTGATCCCATCCATTTCTTCAATACATTCTGGTTTCATCAGCTCTTCATTCTCTTTCGCTTCCTCATTAGATTCCTCAATGTTGCCTTTTGCGACTTCATTGTGAACCTGAAAGAAATACAAGAGTGAACAAAGATTGTAACTATACAATCACATTTGGCAACAGAATATTTTGGTTGTTCTTGCCTCTTCGGTCACATTAGTAGCCTGCTTAGGCTCATCTATTTCTGCAATCTGATTTTCAGCCTCTGGTTTCAGATCTTCAACGCTTGCTCCTCCTTCTTCTGCTTCAGGTAATAATTTCTCTTCAGCTACACTTTCCTTATCTGCTTCCTTTTCCAACACCGCTTCAACCTCTGGCAATTCTTTCTGCACTACTGCTGCCTTATCACCTTCAGTCACAATTTCGAGTTCAGAGACTAGTACGTCTTCAGGATTCTCTTGTACAGCTTCTGATTCATGTTCTTTCTGCTAAGTAGAAAATGTTGCATTAGACAAAAAAGAATATTGAGGAAATGCAAAACCAAATTAGCTCTTCAGTAGTTTCAATTCACCTCTGGTAGAACATTTTCAACACCAATTTCTTCAACACTGTCTTTGGTGTTTTCACTGACAGCAAATCCTTCAGTTTCTGCAACGGAGGACTGTTCGATAATCTCTTCAACGTCATTCTTCTGCAAATCTGGTTCCTTATCTTCCAATATTTCCTTCTCAGTGCTCTCGTCGGTCTCAGTTACCTCAGCTTTGCTTTCATTCTGTGTCTTCTCCTGCGAAGTTTCAGTTATGGTTTCAGGTTCATCAGATGAAACTCTTGCAGCATCATCGTTCTGTTCAGTCTCTCTTGGAATACTGCTCTCAACTTCTCCAGCAGTTTCAGTCTGTTCAAAAAATAAAAACGAGATTCAAAGCAACTTTCTTAGCACAAGATCTCAGCTACTAACATGAAAATAAGTATATCTCCGTGTAAAAGAACTCCTAACCTTTGTATCTGAGAGCTCAACATTCTCTTCATCTTTTTGCAAGGTCACCTCTTCAATTGGATATGGCTCAAAGGAGGAATCTGTTGCCTTGTTTTCATTCACCAGATCTTCATTGCTGTCTTCTTTAGGAATCTCTGCCTTCTCTTGGGTAATTACATCATCCAATTTACCTGAGGAACTTTCTTCAGCTTCAGAAGACACTGGAACTGCCAACTGTTCTGCTTCTTCTGACACCTTTCCTGTTTCGGATGCCTCCTTTTCGACCTTCTTCTCAACAACTTCTTCAAGACCCTTCCTGTTCTCATTCGATCCAACTGCCACATCATCACTTTCAATTGAAGCATGAACAGTTGTTACGGAGCCTTGAAGATCCTGAGTTGCTTCATGGCCAAGGAAAGGTTCTTCATCAACTGTTTCAGTTGTTTCCTTCTTGATGTCCTCTGCCTCTTCATTCGTTTCTTCTGAATCCTCGAATTTGTCCTGTGGGGTCTCGACAATTTCTCCTTGTTCAACAATTGCTTCAGTCTCTAGTTCCTCGTCCTTAGTCGACTCATTGATTTCCTCTACTGGTGATGGAGTTGGTCCAACACTTTCCAGGCCTTCCCTTTCTGCATCAGGTGAAATCTGTAGCTTTGCATCAGGACTTGGATCATCAGATTGAAGAGTTCCTGCTTCTTTCAAAGGCTCTTGTACTTGGATATGATCAGCAGCATCATTTCCTGGGATCTCTTCTTTCTCTACCCGACTTTCAGCATGTACCATCTCGTTAGCAATCTCTCCTATGCTTGTGGTCTGAGATTCATCATGCATCTGTAATTTGAGACGCAGGTTGACCATATATATCATGCTGAGTTCATCGAAAGAAAATTAATGTATTCAGATTCACCAGCTGATACTTGTTTTTTGGTACAAAATCCATACCTCCTCTTGTTTAACAATGTCAAGGGACCCGTCTTTGCTGCTCTCTGCAGTATCCAGTGCCTCAGTTGCATCATCATTGCCTGCAGCACATACTCTAATTAGTAGATGAGGGCTGTAATTTTCCAGCTGGCACTAACGTGCATAGTTTTCTGCCAAAACTCACTCTTTGTTCCCAGATCACTAAATACTTCTTTTGTCAACATTTCCACTACGGGCAAGATATTCTCCACTGGCACTGCTTCTGCTTCTGCTTCCACCAATGATGATGATGGTGTGATATCGTCAGTTTTATCAACTGGGGTTGTAGCTACTGCAATTTCAGTGTTCTCAATTGCTTCATCTTCGGTTGAATTCTGCAACAAGTATGATAAAGACAGCAACTTTAGGCAGTGAAGAAGAACTCACTGAAAATTCAACTAAATAAAGAAATCGCCACCCAAACCTGAACTCCATTATCTGATATTTCTTCTTCTCTTTTTGCTTCACCTGACTTGTCAAGAATCTCTGGCACTTTTACTTCTTCTGTTACTAACTTTATGGCTTCCTTCTGGTTCTCAACCTTATTGATGCCATCCGAGGATGATTCCAAAAAATTATCATCCTCGGAAATGGGCTTTTCTAGAAAACCAGCAAAGTCTTGTTGAGGAGAAGTATGGTGGAGTTGGATTTCGGTGGATTTGACTATGCTCACAGCAGCTTCAACCTCAGCTCTCAGGTACCTGCTCTCCACCCCTTCTACTTCCTGACATTCAACACAAGCTTGATTTCACTATTCTCATTACAGCAAGAAGATCCGCGGAAAAAAGTTGGATACTTGCTTGAAAAAAATGGACATCTCATGCTTTTTTTGTATGAATCAAACCCAATATACTTTGGTGATCAAGAAACACGAAAACATAACAAGTATAGCTGGAATCAATGAAGCAAATAAGTGTCCTTGATCCTGCTGATCATCATGACCAAAAACCTTACTTGAGAGTAAAACTAAACAAGAAGTGAAGAAGGCGATCACAAAATCTGCAGCTGGAATTCAAATAACCAGCAGAACTAGTTGAGCAAAATTGAAAGTTGATCATTAGTACACATACCGAGATAGGAAGAGGTTCCACGATCTGTTCAACTTCACTACTAGCCATGTTTTTTCTAGGAAAAGGTGCTAAAGTTTACTTGTTGATCCCTCCCAAAGAAAGATGAGCCCTTGTTTGGTATCTTACAGCTGATGAACGTGCAATGATAGGCTGGATGTACTAATCACTGCTGCTCTTTTCAATTAGCAAATGGGAATTGGTGGCTATATTAGCAAATGGGTAATGATGTGGGGTGGGACCAATAAGTGACAAATTGCCAATTGGGATAGCATGCTTAATGCTGTTGTGAGTTGGCAAGATTTGGAAATTGGGTCCCTTTACTCATTCGCCCTTCACATGCATATCAGCATATGCATGCTCCTTACTCTCTTCATCTTTTTCTCCCTTTCTGTATTTATCTTTTTGTTTGGCCTAAACATACAGCCAACTCTTCTTTGTCTAATGACACAGAATTATGAATACATTCATGTAACATGTTACCATTACCAGACTAATAATCTACTGGTATTAAGCAGAGCATGAATACTTTACTTACAGACACTTGGTTCCTGATTTTGACAGGCCAAAAGGGGGGTGCCCAAGAACTGGTGGGGCGGCGGTATGGAAAGGTGACGTGTGGGATTCTTTCTCCTCTTTCATTTGCTATACTTTTCTATTCCAAAGTCTGGTTTTTTTTCCTTCATGCGTTTGCAGATTTTTAATTTGATTTATTATTATCAACTGGTGGTTTGATTGTTGTAAGAAAAGCCATCCAATTTAAACTTCAAATTTTAAATCCTAAACGCTAAATCTTAAATCCCACATTAATTAATGGTAACATCAAACCTTAATCATCCCAAATAATCTTATCATATATTTATTGAGGGTGTTCTTGGAGAAGGTTGAGATTTCATGGAAGCCAAACAGAGACTTTCCTCAAGGCACGACTTTTCCAGTCTAAGAAAAGCCATCCAATTCCAAACCAAAGCTGATATGGACGGCTGATCTGGCCGGTGGGGTGGGTCCTTCATTTGCTGATGTAATCGCTTACATGGAGACTGTTTTGTTTGATAAAAGCAAAGTATTAATAATGTAGTATTATTATATTCTATTCTATGACATCCAGTCCAGACAAGTTACAAACAATTAATAAACACGCATATCAAATTTTATCATCAGCCACCCAACCAAACCAAGGCCCGCCGCCGGGGAAAGAATTCGGAGATGGAATGTTTTTTAGTTTTTGAAGACTAATTAAATAGCTATGAGACACATTTATTAAAGAGCTGTGTTTTTTAGTTTACCAAAACAAGTTATTTTTAATTTTATGGTCGGTAAATAATTCTATTATGTAGATGAATAAGTTTATTTAGCATATACAATTCATATATTAAATAGAATTTGGAAGAAAAAATTAACGAAATGGTGTGTTTGTTAAAATTATAAAAATTCAGGGAATTTGATTGATTAAAATTTAGTAGAAGGATGCCGATGTAAATTATATATAGTACAATTATACAAATGTGTATTTTTCTTGTATTATTTATTAGCAACTAAAATGGTATGTATTTCAATTTTTGATATATGGTTGCTTCATGTTCCAGATTTATATTTTATGTTGGAATCATGTAAGAAAAGACGTGGTAATGACACCTCGTAACGTGGTGATCAACCTGAAAAATGTAGTGGTAACGACCCTCTGAAAAATACGAGTAACCCTGAAAAAGTATGAATTTTTATAATTTTTTGAATATCACCAAAATTGGTATCGTTATATTTATTTTTTAAAGACAAATCTATTTCATTTTAAAAGAATAAAAATAGGATTTGAATAAAGGAGTTATGCTCGAAATAACGAGAAAACATAAAGAAACACTACATGTTCTTGTCAAAAAAATGTCACTAATAATCGAGATCCAAAATCAACGCACCACTCAACTCAATATGTGCTCAATGCGACTATTAAATCCTCGCCTGAAAACCTGAATTTCCTTAACCCTGACTCTCGTTCATCTTCATAGTTCAATTCATTGCCAAACCCTAACTCGAACTAATAATCTTCTCGTTTCAGTTTCGATTTCTATTCTCAACAAATTGGAAATGGTGATATGTGTGTTTATTGCTTGTAATAACTCCAACATTCAACAATACTACATATGAGTACGCCACAGACTATCGTAATTTGGTAAGCTGTAAGCATATACGACTAATTATATTAATAATTATAATAAGCGTTAAGCCTACGTGGAGCCATGTCAGCCAGCAGGAGTTGATGCTCCAACGTGCCTAGGATTTTTGGGGAGGCAGCCTACAAGTACAAGACCCACAACGTAAACCCCACCGGCGGCCACCGCCCTGCCTAACTGGCAGGATATCATGCATGGCTGCTGTCCCCACTTCCGGCTTGTGGTGGGGTTGATAACTATAAACGTTCTTCGTCTTGTTCCGCATCATCGTCATAAAGATTCTCATATGCGTCGTTTTTATCAGGGACAAATTTTTCATTTCAATTGTAAGATTATACCAACCAAATAATTTTCCACCTTCAAAGAGAGGACTCATTGCTTTAATGAAGTCCTGTCTCTCTGAATGATTTTCTTTTCTGTATCAACCCTCTCTCAGGTGAGATTATAAGGTCTAGATGTATGGTAACAAACAGAGACAAGTAGCCCTCCTTAGTACCAGAAATGATAACGAATTTGTTTCAACGGAATACTGCTCTTCCAAAGTTTACATGCAGTGTTTTTGAAAATGTGCAACTATTTCGGCGCTCCTGGACCAGAGTTCCAGAGCCCAACCTTGGTTCCGCACGGCGGTCTGTCCGACGCCAACTTCGACCCGCATCAATGAAGGAGCCGTCGAATGTAGAGGGCGAATCTCACCAAAACCCTGCCGATAAAGAAGATATAACCGGCTCAGACGACGACAGAGTTCGTAGTCACCGCCGCACTGGAAGGAAGGGCAAGAAACCATGGGAGGATACCGAAAACATGCAACAACGGAAACAAGTACCAAATAGTTTACAACATTTTAGGGGGGAGGTTTTGATTTGCTTTGTTCCGTCCTAAGGTCGGAAGTAAGGATTTCAGATTGAGTTTAGTCTAGATCTGTACCTTTGCATGAGTTCTGGTATTTAATTTGTACCTTTCAATGTTTGATGGTACTGGGTTCTTATTTCCTCAGGCTGTCGGCAGACCAACAAAACCCTCATCTGTATCTCAAGAAGCTGGAGAATCATCAATGGGAAGTCACAAAACCAACATGAAGCAGCCGAATAAGCATGTAAAAAGGAGTTAATTATGAATGCGAGATTCTCTCCTCTAAAATAGAAACATATTAATTAAATAAAAATTAAGTGAAAAATATTAAAATAACCAACAAATTAAGATCATCAGATTTTAACACTAAAAATAATAAAAAATCAAATGAAGAAGATTTTATATTTAATTCAGACTTCAGGCTTGTATATTGGGCCAAGAACTCATAAATGGATCTCCCTGATGCGACAACCCAGCACAAAGGCCGAGTGGCGTTGTACGGAAGGCCCAAACAACTAGAGTGCAGCTACGTCACCGTTGCTCACATGATTTAGAAAAACTTGGCAAAGAAGCTGTGTGCCGGTGATTGTGCCCTGACTCACCAAATCATCACTCCCGAGACGATAATAATGGCGAATCAAAGGGGCAAAACAGAGAATTCAACCGTGCAGAAAAAAATGAGCGCGGGAATAGGAGCCGTTGCTCATTTTCGCGCCCAAAGTTTCCCCCAAATTCCTTCCCACTCAGGGGTTTTCGCCTGCCCGTAAAATTCCCGGGCAGCCCAGCCGCCCCCAGCAAACTCCTTTTCCCATTTCCGAATATATATAAATTCACTCTCCTTTATTTTTTTTCCACTCTCATCCTCTGGTTTCTCAAATTTGCGTCAAAATTCCTCTCTTTCAAAAACCTACGCTTTCTCTCCATTTTCCCTCCCTTTCTCTCTCTTTCTCGGAGAAGGAATTCGGCATCCAAAGTTCTCTTTTCTCTTATTCTCTTCGTGTTTGCGCCGATTCCTTGAATCAAAGTTCTCACCGGTTTCCCCACTCTGTTTGCGCTGTATTACCCCCCACCCTCCTCTGTTCTTTGAAAATAATTAATGGGGTTTCCGAAGAAGAAGATGGCGGATTCCAGTCTAGAATCCGACGGGAAGAAATGGGTCATCGCTGGAATCTCAATAAAGTCACTGAAACCCATCAACACCAAACCCAGAGGCAGAGCAAGCGGTGGAGATAACACAGGGGAGGAAGAGGAGCGTTCAACTACGCCGACGGCGAAGGAGGCGAGAATACCGGAGAAACTGTCTTGCCCTCCGGCGCCGAGGAAGAGACGGCCGCCGCCGTCGTCGTCAAGGTGCAACTACACGGTTGCTAGAGAGTTCTTCACTCCGCCTGACCTGGACACAGTCTTCAAACGCTATGTTGAAAAAGCCAATTGAAAGAAGTAGTATTGTGTTGTTGTTTAGTTATAGAGTCTGCGTTTTGACTTTGTTTGGGATGTTTAGTTAGTAGGTAGGGATTAAAAGAGATGAAGAGAAGAGGTAGCGAGATGTACAAACAGAAATATATAGTAGTATGTATGAAACAAGATGTAGCCTAGATTTAATTTCCTTAGATTGTTGTATCCTGGTTTGGGTTTTGTGGTTTGGTGTATGCTCTGTTTCTTAAGTTAAATGAGGAGGATTTAGTTCATCTTATTTCTCCAGTTCTGTTGTGGGTTTGTTTGATTCATTTCTTGCTTGAAGTTTGCTCCTCAAAAGATCCAGAACAAGTGTGGACTAAAATAAAAATAAAAAGTAAAATGATCATTATTATGACTTGGGGAGGAGATGGCGAGAGAGTGGTTGGTACTGAAATGAGTTTATTGCAGTATTGATTGAAGAGACAGTGGGTTGAATGAAGTGTGAGAAGATCTACTGAGTAAGTATGCTGGTGTGGGTTGGGGTAGAAATGTTTGATGAAATTAGGTTTGGGGTGGGTGTCAATGAGTCAGGAGAGGGAAGGCATCTGATGAAGTACTATGCTATGCTCTTACATCATTACATTACATTACATGTATGTATGTATGTACATCCATTCATTGATTGATCTGAGAAATGGGGGAATGGGGGGTATCAGCCAGCCATCAGTGTTCAGAGGCAGAGTGCCGTTTGGGTGTTTGTTTGTTCTCATTGGGGCTCTCCACTTTTGATTCTTCTGCTACTGCGGCTACCTTTCTTCAAAACCCATGGCCCCTTTGGCAGCTTGGATTATTTATTCTCTATAATTCTGCGCTGAGATGAGAATGTTTCTGGTTTCTTTTTCCTTACTCAAGTGAGATGTTCTTAACTGGTAGCTGGCTGGTCTAATTAAATGTAATTTGACGTCAACAACCGACTCACGTTTGTTCAAACTTTGAATCCCAGATAATCATTTTACTTCCGTCATACCTCTGCCATGCAAGACTGAATAAAAGACTTTTGTGAATGAATAAAGGCTGGCATCCAGAGATTGATTATGGAACCCTCTCACACACACACGCACACGTGTTGCTATAATTTTTGTTTCTGTATATCCTCGGATGGAGTAGGAGTGCAATAAGAGCAGATCATGTAATTAGTTATTTGCAAAGGGTTATCAAAACAAAAGAACTAACAGCCTTCCCATACTACACACAGTAATATGGGGGGGAAAAGAGAAAGGAAGCTGCACGGATGCTTCTCCATCAATTTGTTTTGACTAAACCATCCCAATCTCCTCCAACCTAACCAACCCCACAAAAACATAATGCAACCAATCAATAAAACAAACTTCCTCAATCACTTACACTTTCAAGACAATGGCTTCACATTTACTACTCTCCCAAGTTCAATTTTGAGGTAATATTATTCCATTTAGCTTCGACTTTAGGGCGGCATACGAATCGAGTCGAGCCGAACTTTTAGTCAGCATGGTAAAGGCCTCTAGGGATTAGTATGCTTTGAGGAAAGCACAGCTTATAAATAGTGAAAGTTATTACCAAAGGAATTTTTGAATTGAGTGGTCCTTTTAACTTTGGCAGATTGTGGTCACCAACTTGTGTTAATTATAATGAATGAGAGCTTTAATAACTCATCACTTTCACTATGCAATCATGTACTATTAATAGTTTAGGAGTTGGCTTGCTTTTGTCTTTCCATCTTCCTTATGGCATATTTCAGTTTATCTGAGGACTTTGGTTGCCTTGGTTTTTGTTGCAGCTTAGGGAACAGTGGCTCTTGCCCACCAATTAACGAAATCGAATTCCATCCCAAACCCTAATTAACTATTTCTGAAAATATAAATCTGTATATTGGCCAACTCCAAAGAAGAAGTTTATACAAATAATACAATGTCCTGACAAATTTGTCGTTACTAGGCGCCTATACAAATTAAAAAAAGGGTTAATTTGGATTTATTGTTAACGAGCGGTTAGAATCACCGATATGATTTAAAGTTTAGGTTTACTTTGATGATTATGATAAGTGTTTAGGATTTTATAATATAAATGGTACCTTACCTGTTAAACGCATATATTTTGGTATTTTAGTTATTGTTTGTAATCAATTCATACCTTAATCTATTAGAACGTAACTTCATAGTATTTCCATCAAGTTATCGTCTATTGTTTATTAATTGTTATTATGTTATACCGTATATTTTTTTGTTAACTCTCATAGGGGATGATAATTTTCTCGTCTTCTTTGAAGTGGAGTTGAAGAATGAAAGGTGTCCTTGGTACCCTTGGAAGTTTATCCTGATAGAGAAATCGTAACAACGGTTCTAGAAAATATAACAACGGTTTAAATTCGCTGTTACATATGGCTAAATCTATATCGTTTTCAGTTAAAGGGATTTGATGCGCATTGACAGAGTGTAAGAGTTTTAAAATGAAAGCTACCGACGGATATAGCTTACTGTTAAACCTAACATTGATTCTTATTCGTTGTTAGAGTTGTTTTTTTTAACAACGGACACAAAATTGCTGTTACAGAAATATAAATTGTTGTTAATTTTATCAGTGACGGATCTAGAGCCTCTCCCAGGCTACGACTCAGTGCATTTCCGAATTTCGAGTTTTAATATTACATAATTTCTTTATATTTTGAGAAGAAGTAGTAAATTTTGTATACACAGTCTAGTGCATTTAAAATTCAATATAATTCGGTTTAGTGCACCAACTATTCTGAATCCGTCACCGAATTTTATATTCTAACAGTGAGTTAGGAACTGCTGGTAAAGATGAGACGTTAGTTTAAGTGTTTTCTTGCAGCGATGAGAAGGGTGGAAAATAAACAGCAATTGGTGAAGAGGTACTTGGCATAGAAATCCTGTTTACCTTTTTTCACATTAAAAAAAATGAAGTTAAAACTTGCTTGCATGGAGAGACGGGAAAGAAACAAGAGAATCCTATGTTTGAAAATAATAATATAATAAGATAGGGGAGGAAGAAACATTGGTGCTCGCCAGCCAATCACACAGCTGATGATGGGCTTGGGCCTTCCAAAGGAGGAATCCTATGTTACCAAACTTTAACTTCAGGCCCGGAAGCCTAGTAATCGGTTTGCTCCAGCCCAAAGCCTAGCTAGACACTTGGGCTGACTGGGTCTTGGATAATTAGGCCCAACAGTAATCATGGCATTTACTTGTCATGATCATGATTCAGAAAAGGTTGGTTACTTGCTCTCAGTGGATCAATGTCAGTTCAGCTAACAACAGAAGTAGACAAATTTGGAAAATGAGAAGTATTTGAGTATTATCACTACAATAAGTAACTGAACCAATTTTCATTTCCCAAAGAGGAATAAGATCATTCATCCATGAATGATTCTGTACAAGTACTAATACAAATTATTCAGAACAGGGTCTTCACCCTTTAGTTTACAAGACAGCTGCAGAAAGAACCATTTACAAACAAACCAATGTGATACAATACAACACTTGTTTTGTGTTTGCATAAAAATAAATTACTTGATAAATTGTATGATACAAACAGAACAGCTTCCTTCTGTTCTTCTGGGGGGCATTATTAACCAACAACCTCGATGCACCTTCGATCAGCCCACGCCCTCGCGACACCGGAGAGCTTGTTCTCCTCGACCTGGAATCGCCTCAGCCGAGGGGAGTTGAGCAAGAACACCTCAACATCACCAGAACCAATCCCATCGCAATGCACAACATCAACACTCTCCAATCCTTTACAACTCCTGAACATGGACATCACTGCCGTGCCAGTAAGCCCCCTGCAGCCTCTCAGCTTCAGCTCAATCAAATTGGCACAAGATGCTAACATCCCAACAAACTCCTTATCAAACAGGTACTCATTATAGGATAAATCCAGTCTCCTCAGCTGCTTCAGCTTCTGCCCCAACGTGGCCAGCAACCCTGATTCTCTCTCAACGACATCGCAGTTGATCAGCGCCAATTCCTGGAGACCCGAGCTGATGGCGATTCCAAGAGCCTTGAGTCCTTCACCTGTCACAAGGCAACAACTCTGGAGCCTCAGAGTTTTGAGACTTGTGAAATTTACTGCAATAGCTGAGAGATGGTGGTTGCTTAGGTCCAAAGGTAATCGGAAATCAAGCTTGGAGAGATTGCTGCTACATTTGGAGTTGGTAAGGAAATGAAGCAATCCGTCTCTACTCCCGCCGTCGTAAAGCAGTAGAGAAACTAAAGAAGCAGAATTTTCAGCGAGTCTGAAAAGTACCAAATCGGCTATGTTCCTACAAGTCCTTAGCTCCAATTCTAGGAGAGACTTCAAGCAATTCACAAAAGAGCAGAAAGAGCCACCGTCGCCGATACCTTCACAGCTCTTAAGCCTCAGTTTCTTTAGCCTTTTGCATCTCCTCCATAAATAACCAATTCCCGAATCGTCTCTTCCGATCCCCGTAAGCGAGACGCTTTCCAACCCTAATTCTGCATCGATTTCTTCATTTGTTGTATAATCATCAAACTGCCGACCCTCACCGTCGCAGACATAGACGGATAAATCTTTCAAAGAAGAAAACCAAGAAATCCAGTGGAAATCCAAAGGTCTGGATTGGGAAACTGTGAGGGAGGTGAGGAGGGTACAGGACTTGGAGAGGGAGCGAAGAGAAAGAGAAGAAACAGGGGCGTTGAGGAGCCTGAGGTTGTTGAGTTTGAAGCATAGAGAGGAAACTAAAAAGAGGAAATGATCGTTGAAATCCAGAGAGCGGGGAGGTGAAGAAGAAGAAGGATCATCGGAAGGGAGGATGGAAAGGGAGGAGAGGAAAGGGTAGTTGGAGAGAAGAGAAGATAGGGACTGAAACAGGGCGGCGGCGGCGGAGGAATCATCTGTGTGATGGTGGTTGAGGAGAGTGATTCTGAGGGAAAGGGATGTCTTTGATGCTCTGTAGAGATGAAGCCATCGCTTGGAAACTAGAGGAATTGATAAAGATGATGATGAAGAAGAAGAAGAAGAAGAGGAGGGAGGATGATTCCCAGGTGGGATTTTGGTGAAGAGTTCTTGCAGTAGTTCATCGCAGAGCATCTCATCCATAGTTTGATTCAAATGAAGAAACAAGGAAGGATTTGTTGCAGATAGTGGATTATTGAGGAGGTTTGGGATTATTTGGAATTTGTTGCAGAATTTCTAGGGAGGGGAGTGGATGAAGCTGCTGAGCTGCCATGAGAGAGGGAGAAGGAGAATTAAGACTTCCATTTTCCATTGTTCTCCTCCACCCGCGGCTTATGTAAGATTGACTGTACGTAAATATGGAGCGTGAAATCCACTCTCTCCAATCGAGTGAAGCAACGTTCTTTGTCTAAATTGTCTTCTTCATCCATTTTCTTCTACGAATACTCCATTTTTTTTCTCTTCTTGCTCTCTGCATTTCATCAATTACGCAATGATCCTTTTCTTAGACTAAAATAGTAGGCGGCATCAAATTATTCATTATTTTTCCAGGGGAATCACTTTTTTTAAAGCTCCACATCCATCTTTCATTTATAATTAAACTGAAATTGAGACGCCTCTAAATAAATTATACCACAAATATTCTATAAAGTAAGATTATTAACAAAAATATAATAAATATTTAATCAAGACCAGTTAACTAGTTTAGTCTCTACAGTTTTATTTATTTATTTTTTAGTATATGATCAAATACGGAATATTGTATGGATGGATGGATTCTTGTTATTAATATGATATATGTATATGTGCAGAGCAACTTTGATGACTTAATGGTTCACTAACAAGTGGAATTTGTCCGTTACCAGAAAGCTAAGTACTTTGATGCAAATTGAGAACCTACTACTTTTATGGAGTTTTGGTGGGGGTAGAGGACAAGAATGAGAAGAAGAATCTACGTCAAGCAAGGCAACTTGTCTCCATCAATGTACTGATTTCAGCTCTAATTACATAATTAAAGAGAGCAACCAACCCCCAGCAACAGTTCTCCTGAAATTACTAACAGGGGAAACCAAAGGTGAGGTTTTACCTGTGCATTGCTCAACCGGGAAAGATTTGTGAAGCCTTGGAAAGATCAAAGATTATCTTCCCTTTTCCCAGGTGAAATGTCAACTAACAAGCAAACACCCTGTGCCTTTTGCAGAGATACGGAGAGGGTAACAAAATTTGCAAGTTGATATGTCATTTTGAAGTTCATTTGGCCTAGTTTTGTTTTGTTGGTATGCAAACTTCACTTAGTACGTGTCTAAGTTGTTTTGAACAAGGAGTGTAAGTTGAAGTGATCAAGAAGACTCAAGGCATGAAGCAAAATGCTGAAACTTCCTTCACCGCACCCGCCATTACTGTAAAGCATCGAGTTCTAAAATTAACGAAAAGCTTGGGCAGTAGTAGTAGGCACCAGTCTTCGCTGAGTTACCATGACCGCTGGATCATGTTGACTTGAAGTTCAACTTACACACGTGGCAAAATCCTGTGAAAGCTTGTTTGTTTGTCTCTTATTTGCTGGTTTCGCTTCAGTCTCTCAGACTCGCACAGTAACTAACGAGCCGTTGGCTTCAATGGCGGCAGGTCGCCTGAATCTCTATACTCTCAGTTATAGCTCTTCAAGCGGGGAGATATTTCTCTCCAATTCGAGTCCGAGAATCGTACGCGTCTTCGCCAGAACTGATTTTTATTCGAGGGTTCAGTTCCCCACAACATCTCAAAGAATTAGATATCGATGCTTAAAATTTCCGCGCTGGGGATTTCGCGATGAAAAAGCCGTAGTTGGACAGACGGAGAATTCGGTGAACAACTTACAAACCCCGTTCGAATTTCTGCTGTCGATTTTTCCCGGAGGAAGCTGGTGGAGTCTGCCGGCTTATGAAGAGAAGAGCTCGGCGGAAAATGAAGTTACTGTACGGGATGCGCTCAAGTTAATGTGGGGATATCTGGGGAAGGAACAATGGATTGTTGTTGCTGCCCTAGGCGCTTTAATCATAGCTGCGGTGGGGGTTTGAGAATTTCACTCGAACTCGCTGCAATTTGTTTTTTTGGTAGAAAGATAGCATCTGAGACATATTTGGTGCACAGATTGCGGAGATAACAATGCCGAGGGTGCTGGCAGCTTCGATCTTCTCTGCGCAGCACGGGGATAAGACGCTGTTCTACAGTAAAGCACATTTCTTGCTTGTTTTATGCTTCACTTCGGGAGTTAGCAGGTTCGCTCATATCTTTCCATTTATCAATTCTTTCACCATTGCAGCTTAGCAGTTGTCATTATCTGCTTGGCCTACTTTTGGTGATTGCAGTGGCTTGCGCAGTGCCCTTTTTGCAACGGCAAATGTAATTCTTGTAAGGAGCTAGAGTATCAGTTTTCTTCTGATAAAGCCTTGATGAGCGTGCACCATTGGTTTTACTGAAGTCAGACTAAGTTAAGCATCTGGTTATTTGAAACTTCCTTTTGCAGGTGAAACGCCTCAGAAAAGCTCTATATTCAGCTCTAATTTCCCAGGTATGTGTTCAGATTACTCCCAAAACTGGTAAACCTTTAATCCGAGGATCTAAAATTGTCTGGCAATTTTCTTTAACTAGTCTGATCTCTTTTCATTTGAAGTATAGGACATGGTGTTTTTCGATAGAGAGGAAGTTGGTAGCTTGACAAGCAGGTTAGGGGCAGATTGTCAACAACTTTCCAATGTCCTTGGAAATAACATTCACTTGATAGGACGCAATGCACTTCAGGTTGGGTTTGAGATTGAATGTTATGCTTTTTTCTCCAGACGTGCTGGAATGTATAGACTCTAATGTCTTGCTTTGAAATATGTAGGGGCTGGGTGCATTGATCAACCTGCTGATGTTGTCTTGGCCTCTTGCGTTGTCATCAATTATCACATGTTTAGCTCTAGCAGCAATTTTTCTACTTTATGGCCGGTTAGTGTCCTACAACTATGTGGTAACAAGATGTTGAATTTGTCATGAAAGAATACTTACGGTCTGTTAGGCATCATTCATAAGCTAATTGTATGAACTCTTCTCAAATTTGCAAACTGTGCCACTTTGAAATCTAACTGAAACATAAACAAGTCTATTTTACTTTTCTGTCTTAGGTACCAGAAACTAGCTGCCAAGCTAACTCAAGATCTGACTGCCTCTGCCAGTGAGGTAGGAAATACATAATTCTTCAATCAGGTAACCATTTCCAGGCTTAGAATGATATCTTAGCAATTTTTTACCCTTGGTATAGGCAGCAGAAGAAACCCTATCCTCAATCCGAACCATCCGAGTTTATGGAACAGAGAATGAAGAACTAGGAAGGCAATAATATTATATCCGTGCTGGTTCAACTGTGACTTCATTCTTGATTCGATTGTTGAACCGATAGATCATTCCATCCAGATTTACTCACTATAAATGTCGTATAATTTATAAGTACTAGCATCAAAAGACACTCCCTGGTTTATGGCTGCAGGTATAAACATTGGCTAGAGAGGTTATCTTCTCTAAGTCTCAGAGAAAGTGTAGCGTATGGATTCTGGAACATGAGTTTCAGCATCCTTTTCCGATCAACACAGGTTATATTCATTTCAATGTGATCAAGAACTTTGTCGATCCAAGTGTTATTATCAATGGAAAGTTGCCGACTTTTAGCTAGGTTAGCTTCTAAATATTACCCTAAACTAAGCTTATTGTGGTCTCTAACTGGTCTTCTAGATAATAGAGGAAATTTAAGTAATTTTCTGAGCTCAGCAATTTAGTTAAGCTGCCATGAGAGTTGATCTGTGTCTCTGGTTGGCTCTTCTTTGGCTAGCTCCTTCTTATATTCCCACTCATGAAGCAGTCACTCTATTAATCATTTGAGCAGGGGATATATTCAACAAAAACAGTCTTAAAGGAACCAATTAAATCACCACTAAGCCTTAGCCGCTTTGATTAGTATACCATCGTTTTTTATAGTCTATCTATATAACTCCTTCCCGATTTTTGAATCTGACTGACACTCTCTTTCAATCACAGAATTGATTTTTATACACTGAAAGTTACTAATTCTCAGAGTGGAAATATGCAAATAGTATGCAATGGATTGATTATTCATGAACCCTAGTGTAAATTGTGGAATGACAGGTGTTTGCATTGTTGTTGGGCGGAATGGCTATTATGACCGGCCATGTCTCAACTGAGGATCTAACTAAGTACGTGTTGTATTGTGAGTGGTTGATTTATGCTACTTGGAGGATTGTAGACAATATAATCTCATTGTTTCGAGCTGTTGGATCAAGTGAAAGAGTTTTCCAGTTGATGAAACTGCCATGCAGTGACCAAGTCTTGTCCAAAGGTAGAGTCATCGCCCAATGCTTATTTCACTAAGAAATGAAGTAATGAACGGACTATGCACCCAGCTGGATGTGCAACATCCAGGGTTTCTTTGTTCATTGTCGATCTAGGAGTTTAAGTTGAGCTTTAGGTCTCTATGCACTTATATAATTCCTGGCATATTTCTTTTCTCAGTGAAAACATAGTATTCACCCAGATATTTGCCTCCTCATGTTAATGGCTATTCCACTTTCTTCAGGGGTAAGATTACAGAGGCTGGATGGAAAAACCGAGTTTGTGAATGTGTCCTTCCGATATCCTTCAAGACCAACGGTACGTCTGATTCCTTGCTAGAAATGAGCCATTCAGGATTTATAAGATAGGACCAGTTTTAATAGTTCACCAATTTCTTCCAGTACCGTTTGAAAGGTGTCATCTTTGTTTGGTTTGTGATTCTACCTCAGATACCAATTCTGGAAAATTTCAACCTTTCAATGAAAGCTAATGAGGTCATTGCATTGGTGAGAAATAGTTACATTTCTTTTCATTTACCGTTTCCTCTAAATCCAGAACCATGAATTATGGCTTTCTTTGAAGAAAATAATGGCCTCAATTTTCTTATTGCAAGGTTGGACCCAGTGGCAGTGGAAAAACCACTCTGGTTAATCTTCTGCTTCGTCTTTATGAACCAAGTAACGGAGAGGTACACACTTTTGCTTCAGTTCAACTTCTTTCGCAGGTATTCTTGATGTTCTCTCGCTGAAGTTTGATTTTCCATTGTGCATTCTGCATTTGGGAATCCAGATCTACGTTGATGGTTGCCCTCTCAGCAAGCTGGACATCAGGTGGCTCAGAGAGAACATTGGATTCGTTGGACAGGTTAACTATTAGCTTATTCCTGCTGTATGCAAAATTTTAAAAATCCAGATGGATTTATTTAGCAGCCTGTAAAAAAGAATTGAAAGGCGTTTAACATAATCTAGGCAGGAGCCAAAGCTTTTCCACATGGATGTTAAGTCAAACATCACATATGGTTGTGACGAGGACATTACAGAAGAAGAATTGGAGCAGGCTGCGAAACTCGCACATGCCCATAACTTCATCCTGTCTCTCCCAGATGGTTACAGAACCATGGTAGATGGTAATTTGCTGAGTGGGGGACAGAAGCAGCGTCTCGCCATTGCCAGGGCTATTATCAGAAAGCCTCCTATCCTCGTCCTAGACGAAGCTACCAGCGCCTTGGATTCACAAACTGAACATTTTGTCAAGGTCAGTTTCCTACTGTATGTATATGCATCGCCGTATGTCATGATATTTCATTAATTTACTTCTTTCCCACGCCCTTCAGGAAATTATTGAAGCATGCAAAAGTGGAGTGATGTGGAAAACAACAGTCATACTGATAGCTCACAGGTAGGTTTGCTTTAACTTTTGAGAAATATTTAGTCCATGCTTAAGATTAAAAAACATTGCCTTTTCAGTAATCACATAACAACTGCAGGTTGTCTACTGTGAAATCTGCAGACAGGATCATTGTGATGGATGGTGGTCGAATTGTAGAGGTAATTGGGCCACAATGATCGATCAAAAGCAACATATAATTTTTTTTGATTAAAATCACCAATTGTATGATGATGTTGCAGATGGGAAGACACAAGGAACTGGTGCAGAAAAGGGGCCTATATTATCGCCTTGTAAAGTTACAATCCAGCTTCATCAGTTGACAGAGAGGGTTTAGTTAGTGGATATGGAGAGCACGCTCTAGAGGCTCTGTGGAGAAGTCTCCGGGCTGAGGAACTTGTTGATGAGGAAGCCCTTTCACTGCTGCTGTTTCTTCCTCTTGCTTTGCCTCCTCCGCAGCCGCATCGTCAACCACGCCTTTCACTTCCTTCCTAATCGGTGGCGGACCCTTCAGGGATGGTAGCAGCAGCGCCGCCACCCCTGTGTGTGGCGTTTCCCTATTTGTTTCTCCTTCTTCCTTGTCCATGTTAATGGTTTTCTTTGTGCTCAAGTTCTGTTTGGGCTCATCTTCCTATTACTCTACGAAAAGGAAATAGGAGTTTCTGATGGCTTGTGCATGGATGGATGAGGTGTCACCAGTCACCACCAAAAGCTAACCACCTGTCTGCTCTTTAACAATTCACAATGACACGTTCCAATGCTAGTCGGCTTATTAGTGTTAAGTGATAACTGATAACAGTTTTTAAAATTTCTAAACTTGTAAAATACAAGTTTTTAAAAACCTCCAACCCAATCTTTATAACAAGTTAAAGCCAACAATTTATGAAGGTTGCTGGGAGCCATGCCACCGTGAAAACAAGTTATCACTAACAAGTTAAAGCAACATTCATAAATTATTGGCTTTAACTTGTTATAAAGTAAATTTTAATCAGATTGAATGCGTTGGTTGTCGATCCCTTAGTTGGTCACGGTTCTGGAAAATAAAAATGGGCTTCAACGGTATGAAACACAACATATATTACAAAGTGTCATCAAACAAGTCTAAAAAAAGTGGGGAAAAACAAACATGAAATATCATTTAAAATGGAAAAATAAATGCGGTAAATCGAACGTTATTTTTCTAGAAATTTGTTTTGCTGACCATTTTGTTAGAATCCTAGTAATTAAGAACTATCTTGACAATAAGCCAAATTCTTACACAAAATTGACGAGAAAATCCCTTGAAAAAGTTGAAATCGGAAAGACGAAGCTTTCCAGACGACGCGCGCGTCTGTTAAATTATCCTTGTGCAAAATTTCGCAGATTCATTCAGCAACAACCCAACCAGTGAAAGCCACGTAGTAGGAGCTTTTCAGTCTTTTTTGTTTCTTCTTCCCCCCATCTTTGCTCTCCTCCCTTCACCACCTCGAAAATCAAACTGCTAAAACCCTGGATTTAGGGGTTTTACTCCCTCAGTTCTTCTCTGCTCACCTTGCTTGCTCCAGCACTCATTCACTGCTCCGCTTTCCAGAATAGCTACTAGATGCTATACGATCATGCGCCTGAAGATGCTTCCAACTGTACTCCTGATAGTTTCCTTGCTTCTCATGGCGGAGGAGACCACGTCCTGGTCGCCGTCGCTTGCGAGTTCTGGCCCTCACATTGCTGATGTCAACATACTGCTGCCTCCTAAGATGACATATTCCGTCGATTATCGGCTTCAAGGATATGATGGCTGCTTCAAATGGTAAGTTCAGTGTTTTATGTTGTTTGTTTAGAGGGACGAAACTGAGACAAGTGTTCACCGTTGTGAAGTTCCTTTTATGGAACCATATGGTTTATAGTTCTGGAGATTTGATCATTATCAGCCAAACCTTCGGTTTCCTGTACACAAATTGGAAAATACAAGATGCGAATTTCAAGAAAAAAGTAATGAAACATAGCAGCTATCGCGTGTTGTCTCTTTCTGATGTCCATTTCGTAACTTCTTACAGGTCATGGGATCATCATGATATTCTGTCTGTCCTGCCTGAGTATAATGCAAGTAGCTATTGTTCCACCAGTGCAATGTTGAGCTCCATTGCTCCCTTTGATGGTCGGAAAGAGACTGCAGTTTATGCTACTGATACACAGACTGGGGTTGTAATTCGCTGCAAGGTTTTCATTGATAAGATCTCTAGAATTCAGATCTTTCATAATTCTATTAAACTGGATTTGGATGGGCTTGCTACACTTCGAGTTCACGCATTTGATGGCGAAGGTATCTAACATTCTGCTCTATTCACAAATGAGTTTTTTTATATCTCATTTGGTTAAGAAGCGGTCAGCATATATGTTGTTTTCCTTTTTCTTGAGATACATCACGATCAATCTCCAGTGCTTCCTCTTTGCTGTTGTTCTTGACCTGTATAGATAAAATCTCCCAAATCTATGTTCTAGTTGCATTATGTTGGCACTCTCTTTTCTGAGAAAATAAGTTGTTTTATGCATAACCTTAGGCTTTATGTGTTGTCTCTTATACTGACTAGAAGTGGTCCTTATGGGATCCCATGAACTTTTTTTGCAGATAATGTGTTTTCATCATTAGTTGGCATACAGTTCATGTGGAAATTCGTGCCTGAACATCTTGGGTCTCATCATCTCGTCCATGTTCCTCTCAAGCATTCTCCTCTGAGCGATTGTGGTGGATTGTGTGCTGCATTGAATTTCAGGATAAAGCTGGAAGATGATGTATGGACGATAGAATTGTATGTTAATTCAGCTGATGTAATTTCTTCTCTGTATCTGACTGTGTTTAATGGTGTTCTATCAGGGTGTTTTCTCAGATCTGTGCGTTGTTAAAGGGGTGGGGATCGGACATGAGACTGTATCAGTGCAAATGCTTGAACCTCAACATGAGCACATGGCTGACAAGATCGTGTTTACAGTAGCGGAGGCCATGTCACTTGACCCCCCTTCTCCTGCATTTGTTCTAGTTGGCGCTGTTCTACAATATAATCTTAAAGTCATTAAGGGAAATGTTCCACAAGGTTTTTTCTCCTATCCTTTTCCAGTTCGTTAAACCATAAAATTTCTAACCATTTATGATAGTCTGCTTGCCTAAAACAGCAATATATACTGGTCACATGTTTCTTTTGGATAACATGATATATTGATAATCTTAACCTTTCCCCACTTTTAAAACTGGAAGAAGACTTGGATATAAAATGATCTGTCAACTATTTGATGAGGTGGGGTATTAAGGTGATGCCTCCACCTTTATCAGTCACATGCACATAATACAAGTAAGACTCTTTTAAGTTTTGTTTTGTTCATAGTTACATAATTAATAGGCATTAGGCGATATATATATGTTGGTATTTAACAAGATATCTTTGTCGAAGATATGGTTTACTTTATTTAATGAGTCAAAATCTGGATGATTCAGTTATTGTTATGGGAACTGCTTGCTGCTTGCTTTCTCCACGTTTCATGTATTTGGAGTTGTGTTGCTCTTTGTGTCCTGATCTTTTGTGATTCCATAATAATCAAGACATTTTTATGTTTACTTTCTTCAAGGGAGATATGCATTGCATAAGCCATGTTTTGTCATGAAATGGACAGATCTGAAGAATGTATTTTTCCTGAATCCTCGATTAACAGATGGAAATTTTCTTTATTTTCTTCCCATCTTCTTTGCACTGGTCTCAACCCAAACAAATATTGACGGAACCCTTATAGAGTTGTACAATGTAACTGTAATAATATTATGCGTGCTTTTCTGTAAAGTATTATTGTACATCATCATTTTTGTTTTGCAGTGGTGGCATTACCATCTCCGCATCATTACTGGTCTGTCTCCAACACTTCGGTTGCTGAAGTAGAGCCAATGCAGGGTTATGCCCGTGCTCTGAGTTTGGGAGTAACATCAGTTGTTGTAGAAGATAAACGAATTGCTGGCCATATACAGCTTTCCTCACTTAATGTGGTGGTTCCAGAAAGATTATATCTGTACATAGTGCCACTATCCGTTTCTGGTGACCCTGTGGATGGAGTGAAACCCGTCTCGTCTGGGTCTCCATGGTATGTGGTTTCTGGACGTAGTTATCTTATTAAAGTTAAGGTTTTCTCTGGTGGGCCTGATGCACAAGAGATCTATATTACAGAGGTTAGTCCCAGAATCTAACACCTCTCGTTTTACCAGTCCATTTTTCATCCGTCATACCTTCTGTCTCTTTCCAATCAAGTGACCTACGTAATCACTTCATGATTAATTTAGTAACTATTAGTAAAAGAACATTGAACTGTCAGTTCAGGTCAATATGTTTTGCGCTGAGTTGAGAGTTTAGATTGATTGGTAAATTTGGATACAGTTCTTAGTATTTTCTTTTGTAGCAGTTGAAAACAGAGGGGAAGGGCGTGAGATAGTTAGTTCAAGAGATTGTTTTAGCTCTAGTTTCTGTTTTTATTGTGAACAATGTTGGTATCTTGACACTTATGTAAGGTCCCATATAATATACACAGTTTCATGTTTGATTAGGAGTATTCATTTTCCTGCGTTTTGCCTTATGCCATCTGTTTAGTATCTTGAAAAGGAAGATATGATTATTCCACTTGCTTGAGCTGTTGTTTATCTTCTCCTGCTCAACATAATTTGTTCTCACGTGCCGAAGTAGCAATGTCTGTGAAAAGGAAGAACTGTTTATTTGGCATATTTAAGCATAAACTATGATCTTTGCACATGAAGAGATGATGTTATGAACCATGCTTGTTTTTTAGCTGGACATTTTACTCCTGAACCTTCTAATTTTTATTTATTTGTTCCTGGTCCTGATCTTCCTCCTTTCTGGTTTCTATATGGCTTACATAATGACTCTTAAGTCCAACTATCTTTATGCATGAAGGGTTTTGTGCCTCACAATGATGACATTTTCTGGTCCTGATCTTCCTCCTTTGTATTGCAGAAAGACAAAATTACATGGTTCGATGGGTCAGCTGATTACTGGACTACATTGTTGCCATCGCCTGCTAGTGTTGTTGAACATGGTTGGTGGAATTATAAAGTCATCAATGTAACTTCACCGGGGTTTGGAGAACTGACAGCATCATTGACGTTTTTCCTTGAGGATCAGGGAAGAGTGCAGGTGAGATATCTTCCGTCTATACACTTCTTTCTTTGCGTAGTTATACATGTAATCGTTATTTCCTTTGCAGTGAACTATGTTAGTTTGCTTTAATTTCCCCTTAAGTCTTGACAGTTGAGCAAAACATTATGATTTGTGTTCAAGTGAACTTCTCAAGTTATTTTCATTAATTAACTATAATCTTCATTAGGTCCTGACAGTTGAGCAAAAAGTTATCATTTGTGATCAAGTGAAATTCACTTTCGACGGTAAAGTGGCATCTCAAGTTGTCCAACTTCCGTGGGCCCCTGCAGTTTACCAAGAAGTGGAGCTGAAGGCTGTGGGAGGTTGATGTCTTCTGAATTCTTTATACATTGGGTTTTAAGCTGCTTGTACTCTTTTAACGGTCACTGATTTCTGGGACCCTGCAGGTTGTGCCAAAGTATCAGCTGATTACGAATGGTACTCCTCGGATACTGCTACTGTATCAATATCGACTTCAGCAATTGCCCTGGCTAAGAAGCCTGGTAAAGCCACTATGAAAGCTGTTTCTGGATTTGATTCCTTCAATTATGATGAGGTACTGATTATATTACGTCCAGTTTTGACTGTCTGCATCATTGTTGTTGGCTAGTCCTACATCTTGGCTTCACACAATTGATTTTGATCAGTGGGATTGTTCCGGGTATCATTGTCTGTAAGATTGTAACAGGCTGGTGATAGCAAACTCAATTTGTCAACATTTATTGGTATCATAAAGAAAAACCAGAAGGGCTCCGGTTTTTTTCTAGTTTTAAGTACTCATCATGTATACAGTAGAAAGTTCCATTTCATTTTTGTCTTCCACCTATCAGTCTCTTGCTCCTACAAATTCTATTATTCTAGGCATCTTTTTGTCAAACTATGGTAGTGAATTAGTCCCTGTACTTTTCAATTTCTTTGATGCTTCCGTGAGGCCATTTGTTGGTTTCTTTATATGTACTCAAAGTTCTTGTGATGTTTAGATGAGTAAAACTGTATGAATGGCTGAAGTTCCTTATTTTATACAATTTTTGAAGTTGCCGCTCACCCTTAACAGGTTGTGATTGAAGTTTCTTTGCCGTCATCCATGAGTATGCTGCCAAAATTCCCTGTCGAGACTGTTGTGGGATCACATCTTCAATCTGCAGTGACATTAAAATCGTCAAATGGTTAATACATTCTTAGAGCTTTCTCAAACTGGCTTAGCTGCAGTTGTTTACCTCCGTTTGTGCTGATCTGAAGTTTGGCTTATATCTTGCAGGAGCCTACTTCTACAGATGCGATGCTTTTCATTCTTTCGTGAATTGGAGAACTGGAAGTGACTCTTTTGTTGTCCTCAATGCAACAGAGCATTTTTTTGCTGTTGAAAAGCTAGCTGATTCTGGTCATCGTGATGTGACTGGTCCACCTTGTTCATGGACTAACATTTATGCATCTGATTCTGGTCAGACACTTCTGCAAGCAATTCTGTCGAAGGAATATCACAATTCTGATAATCACTATCACGGACCTCTTGTTTTAAAGGCTTCATCACGAATTGCAGCATATCCACCACTTATCTTGGGACAGTTAGGTGATGGAAACCAATATGGAGGCTATTCATTTAAAGAAACAGATGATGTAGAGAATTTGGAGAAGTTAAATCTTGTCCCTGGAACAAGTTTGGATGTCATCCTGCTTGGAGGACCCAGACAGTGGGACAATGGTGTCGAGTTCATTGAAACTGTGGAAGTATTGGATGACAAGAACGTAAAAGATAAAGATGGACTTATTGTGCGTCAACTAACTGGCAGCTACACGAGTACATACAGAATTTTGTGCTCAGATCATGGGACCTATGTAAGTTTTTGAATTTCTTGCGACTTACCTTTATTTGCTGATATGCACATATAATATACCGTATGATATATAACCTCTATGTCTGTATCATGAACATGCAAATTGATATGGATTTTTGTGGTTTTACATGATTCAGAAATTGGTTTCCAGACGTGGAAACTTGGTAGGAGATGAGCATCCACTGCCTGCTGTAGCAGAAGTTACAATATCCGTTTCTTGCAGTGTTCCTTCTTCCATTGCACTTATAATTGATGAACCTGGTAACCTAACCATTTATTTTCTCTTGTTTAGAGATTATGTTTCTTGCAGTTTTCCTTTGATCTGACATTCTGCAACTGTCAGTTAATGAACGCGATCTTGTGAGGACTGTGGCTGTTGCTGAACGAAGCACTGGGCTGATTCAAATCACCCCAATTACCGTAGAGAGTGGCCGAACTCTCAGAGTCTCTGCTGTTGGCATTGCAACTCCAGGAGCAGCTTTTGCAAACTCATCTTCTCTTGATTTGAAATGGGAATTGTATGGCTGTGAGGGGTTAGCATACTGGGATTATGCTTATGAGTCAAAGCGGTCCAAATCCAGTTGGGAGAGGTTTTTAGTTTTGCAGAATGAAACAGGACAGGTAATGATGTGGTGCACTCGTCTTGTGTTGGCAGCTCCTGTTGCGTTCCTTGTTATTCTATTTCAAAGTGGCATTTCTATTTTCAGTTTACTGTGAACTCATGCATAACGAAACTTGTTGATGCTAAAAGATTTGGGGTACTAGAACTGTATGTGATTCCTTGAAATGCAGGTTATATGCAGCTACTATCAGTTTCACTAGTATTACTTATAGAAGTGCCTAGCCATTGCCATAGCCCATATGAAATAATGGCAATTCAAGACCTCAAATCATGACATGGATGGTTATTATTGTCATTAATAACTGCAACTGTCAATTACTCACTGTCGTGGGAAGAAAACTGAGGTGTTTAATTCTTGTTTATTCAGTGCATTGTCCGTGCTACTGTTCGTGGCTTTAGGGAATCCATACGCAGTCAGTATTCTGCTGAGCTGCCATACAGTTCTCTGACTGATGCTATACATTTGCAGGTATGATTTTTTTATAATGCTATTCATGGGATGGTTGAGACTATTGTTTGCCAAGTTTATCAGATTAATGTCATGCTGTTTCTCTCTTTATCTGCAAGCACTTATTTATATGTTACAATATGCAGCTTGTGTCAACTTTGAGGCTGACACCAGAGTTCAGCTTGCTATATTCGAATGCCAATGCAAAGGTAGACTACAACAAGAGAACTCTTCCTGTATTAGACTTGCTTTCCCCACCTCGAATTAACGACCTGCTCTTTTAGTAATAGTGCATTTACCGATATGCTTCTTTAACTGTACACAATTACACCCTGGTACTGTAGGTTAATCTTTCAGTTGTGGGAGGCAGTTGTCTCTTAAAAGCTGCTACCAATGATTCTCAAGTGGTTGAGGTTCTAGAATCTCCACCTGCCCTTCAATGTTTTCAGTTGACAATCTCCCCTAGAGGACCTGGGATTGCAAATGTTACAGTTCATGACATTGGACTCGTCACTCCAGTTGCAGCGTCAGCTGTGGTAATTTCTGTACCTTTTCCATTGTTGACACTGGCTATGTGGCATAACATTTGAATTCTTTTGGAGGGAGAAATTACCTTGTCATTTGGGCACATATCAAGTGTTCTTGCATTTAGAGTATCATCTGATTCCCATATAGAGTATCAACTTTGACTATATGCCCCTTCTTTTAGATGTCCTATTCATATTGTGATGTCTGTATTGCATTTGCTCTTCTGTTAGCTATCATGTTCTGAGGGAATTCCTTCTGGTTGCATAATTGATGTAGGTCCAAGTTGCTGATATCGAGTGGATTAAGATTGTTTCAAGGGAGAAGATCAGTCTCATGGTGCGCCTTTGTATTTGATTGGATCATTTCTGTTTAGCAACATGAACTGCCATTTATCATCTTGTATTGGATTAATTTCAGGAAGGGCAGTCTCATTCCATAAATCTTATTTGTGGGATTAATAATGGACAAACTTTTGACTCATCTCAGGTATGAGCCATGTCAGTACTAGCAGTCTGTTACATTTGTTTATGGCTGTGCTGTCTTTTCGTTTTGATTGCAAGAATGCTAATTGTCAGAAAATACCAAATTAATTTGTTATATATGGCTTTATTGGTCATTTGCTGGTTCATTTGTTTTGCAGTATGCATACATGGAGTTGGTAGTACATACTGAGGATGACATAGTGGAAGCAGTAGATAGCAAGAAGCTGGGTAATTTTGCTTCCTTGTATCTTAATGCTCCTAACTTCGAGATCATTGGTAAACGTCTAGGGCTCACAACTCTTTACGTAAGTTTCTTCTTTAAACCCAAAACCGGTGTTGCCACACATTGCCACTTATTGAAATTTTGATTTTCACATTGTGTTTGTTATTTTGAATTTTGATTCAGGTTAGTGCTAGACAGCAATCTGGACATGAAATTTTGAGTCAACCAATACAGGTAGAAGTCTTTGCACCACTGAAACTTCAACCGGAAGAGATCTTCCTCGCACCTGGGGCATCTTACATGGTATGTTCCTGTCCAAATTCTTCTCTTCTATTTTTCTGTTTGCTCCTCTAATTTATCTTTAATACTTTCTTGTTAGTTATTTGTTTTTTACTTCTGAATAATTGGACTTATTCTTTGCATGAAAACTGTGTTACTAGCTGAATGTAGAAGGGGGGCCTACCATTGGCCAGAACGTGGAATTTGCTTCTGAGGATGAAAGAATAGCTACAGTGGACAAAGCATCAGGCCTGCTGTCTGCTATTTCTCCCGGAAACACTGTAAAACATGATTCCTTGCTGCAAATCATTAATTTACTTTACTGTGGCAGTTCTCTTATTTCTTGTTGTACTCTTAATTTTCCATCAATTATGGTTTGGGGTTATTATCTGGTTCCTTTATGGTTCTCCCTGTACATTGTTTATGCACAAAAAATGGTAAACAGTTATCTTTGGTGATCAGACAATAATTTCTAAAGTTAATGGAGTTGAAGAGACGATTTGCAAAGCATCAATCCGTGTGCAAGTGGGAGTGCCTTCTTTGTTAACGTTAAATGTTCAAAGCGAACAGCTTGACGTCGGCAGTCATTTGCCAATATATCCATCATTTCAAGAGGCAAGTACCTGATCAGACGCCAGATTTTTTTTCACTTTAGTTAAAATATCTATTGATAGGGTATCAACTGACATACTTGAGTTTCTCAGGGAAATTTATTTTCTTTCTATGAGCTTTGCAAAGGGTACAAATGGACTATAAATGACGAAAAGGTAGGACAATGCTGCAACTTGTCTCAATTGTTCCCTTCCCCTTGGTCAATTTATATTCTCTTATTTTTTTATGAGTCGATATAGGTGATGGAGTTCTACAGAATGGAAAAACTTCTTGGTGATAAACAACGGTTACCTTTGGATGATGATAAAGTCGATTTTATCAAAGTCTTGTATGGAAGGTACTCATTGCTCACTGAACTTGAAATTCGAAGATGGAACTGATCAAGCAATCAGACATTCACCGTTTTATATTTCTTATGATGTTTTCTTGAGTGATAGGGTAGCTGATATGGAATTTTCCCTTCCCCTTTATACACTTTTCTAGTCATTATGCTTAGGATTTACATTTGTGTTCATGCGCTCAACTCATTGGTTTTTGCCGAGGCAAAACGTAAAGTTCACCTTCTATTTCCGATGATTGTAGTATATGTTAGTAGAAAGACACTACTTGCATAGGAGTAGTATGATACTATACAATATTCCTGATTTTTCTACGTTGACCAAACATCTTTTCGAACTCCTTGTTGTAGCCCCGAGGAAATAATAATGGGGTTCTGAGAAGATTGAACTTGTTATTTATCCTTGATGATAGCAAAATATTAGCGGCGTTTCCTGCGAGTGGTTTATATACTGGACTTTCAGTTGTCAACTTGCAACAAAATCTGGATGCTTATAATGACTTCATTACCTTCATTTCCTGGATTGTAGATTAACTAACTTTTCTCATGAATGATTCTCTTATTCCAGATCTGCCGGGAGGACATCTGTTGGAGTTACTTTCTCATGTGATTTTATTTCTAGTTCGTATTCACAATCAAGGATGTATGATGCTTCTGTGTCATTGTTGGTTGTGCCTGATATCCGGCTCTTTCCGGGAGCTCCAACAGCATGGATTCTACCTCCTCACTATGTTACGTCTGCTCTACTGCCTTTATCTTTTGAATTGAGTGGTCCACGGGATAGTAGCCAAAAAGGAACAATCTCCTATTCCTTATTGAGGAATAGCTATGAGAAGAATGAAATCAAGCAAGGTATTGTTCTTGAAGGAGATAGGGTAAGAACAGCAGAAAGTAACAATCTTGCATGCATACAAGCCAAAGATCGCATCAATGGAAAGACAGACATCGCTTGCTGCATCAGAGTTGCCGAGGTTTACATCTTTGCTTCTAACATATTAATGAGTTGTGAAACATGATTTTGAAACGTATCATCATTACTACATCTTTGTTACACAAGTCTGTAGAGCCTAATACTTGTCACTTGACCTTACATGTTCTTTAAAAGTGAAATCAAAGTTTCTGATGTGCCGAAGATCATGTTTCTACCCTATCGCAAGGCTCATTGCTTTTTTGTTCTTTTTATATTTATTCTTATAATTTTAACATCATATGGTTCATCAGAATGTTGGGTCGTACATAGTAACTTATACCATTCCATAATCTTTTGAAACAGTTGCGCTTGTTAACTTCCATTTTCGTTGACTTGTGAGTTCTCTTGCAACTTTATCGAAAATTAATCTGTGGAGAATAATAATGGAGATGATACAGGGGGACTGGCGATCTTTGATAAGGTCCCTAGTTCCGGATCCCACTTACCCACTATTGCCTCTTGCGGTTATCACTTAAAAAAAGATGGCAGCTGTGAGTGATTTTCCCACACAACCATTGACGATCATGCTCCACCCGATTTTGAGATGCATGACTTGGATATTTTGGTCTCTGTTTTTGTTTGTTCATGTTGCTCTTAGGGATGCATACCTTACGTGGTCTTCTGAAACAGCTACATGGTTTTTTTTATAAGTTGAAACAGTTGCATTGTTAATTGTTCTTTATGCTTCTCTTGAAAGTTCCTTTGCAGCTTTACTGAAATTTAGATATACAAATAAGAACAATATCCTGTACAATCAGTTATAGCCTGCCCGAAATGATGGACAGCTTCATCTTTGGACTTTGATTGATAACGACCTTTTTCCTGTTAAGTGTGCATTGTTTTGTTCATATCTCTTTACACAGTCACAAAGTTTTATGTTCCATTGAAAGTTCATTGGTAGTTTTCAACCAGTAATGCTTGCTTAGTGTTCAATGTGTGGTTATGAGCTGATTTGGTCCGTTCTGCTTATTTTTCAGGTAGCTCAAGTCCGAATGACAAATAAGGAGTTTCCATTTCATGTAGTTTATCTTTCAGTTGGTGCTGAACTTGATCTTCCCATAACGTACTTTGACATCTTAGGTAGAAAATCTTCATAATTATTAAGAAGTTTGATGCTTAATTACTATTAAGAAATTCGCAAATTTCATATGCTTGATCTGAGCCACCTCTATGATGTCTCTATGGACAGGAAATCCGTTCCACGAGGCACACTATGTTGTTCCTTATCAAGTTGAAACGAACCATCATGACTTCGTTTCTCTCGGGGATATAAGACGGGGAAATATGAATATTAACCTCAAGGTCTCTACTGCAGGCTCTTTTATTCAATGTTTTTAATGGAATTTGTACTATAAGTTCTCAGCATACATTTTTTTATTTCTTGGAATTTTTTGGTGTTCTGTCTGACTATGTTCATCTGTTCCGTTGGCTTGAAGGCATTGCAACCTGGGCGAGCTCTTGTGAGGGTATCACTCACTAGCAATCAGAAGAAGTCTGACTATATTCTTGTAAGTGCATGATTGGCAGCTGTTTTGAGGGTGAATACATGCAAATAGTAGGGGAGTTTATTTGACTTTTTCCTCATTTATCTCTGTAGTTTAAGATGTCTGAATTTTGTTTATCAGATTTCAGTTGGTGCTCATTTGTACCCTCAAAACCCGGTAATCCATGAAGGAGGTTCTCTTAGTTTCAGCGTACAAGGTATTTATCATCTTTCTTAAATCATGTATTTGGAACTCGAAATGTTATCTGCTTCCTAAGGTTGGTGGAATTAGCTTGATTCTTTCATGCTTTCAAGGCTAATAATGAGATTATCCTACTCCATTTTAGGAATTAATGACTGGGATCTAGGACGTTGGGATAGCTATAATAAGAGTGTCATATCTGTGGATGCATCTGGAAAAGCTGAAGCAGTTGGAGTAGGTTCAACTCGAGGTATTTGTTAATCCTTCATCTGTGTTTTGGAGGTGTACAAAAATCAGTCCAGAATTACGAGTTCTCTAATTGGAGTTTGCATTTTTCCACAGTAATTTTTGAATGCCCAACGATGAAAGTGCAAACTGAGGTCACAGTGCTACCAGGAAATGTTTTTTCTGTTGTTCCTCCTAAAGAGATGCTGTCTAATGTTCCCTACCCAACCAGAGGATATAGCTTCCCTGTTGAATTGAGGTATTATTGTAAGGCGCTCATTATGTGTGTTTTTTTTGCAATATTTCAACGTTTCAACATAAATTTCTTTGCAGAGCAATGTCAAATGATACTATTAGAATTGAGAGAACACAGAATTAGGGCAGAAGGAAGAATGATAGATATTATTAGGGTTGTGGCCAACGGGGTATTATATACCCTTACAAGAAGGGGGACTCCTACCATATGTAGGAGTCCCAAATAAATAACTTCTTTATTAAGATTCTAACTTGTCTCTCAAATAATAGGAACTACCTAATTAGGATAACTATTTCTACAGATACAAGGAGAAAGTTTCTCTTTTGGTTAATTAAGTTCTTAATATTTCATAACCCTGAAGCTCACATCCTTTGTAGCTATACTTAGTATTTACATATTTTATTATTGTGGTCCATTTTTCATCGTTGGCCAGAAGCTTAGGATACAAACATTGTGCCATATGTTATGAAACAAACTTGTCATATTTTTCCCTGGTTGGAGATTTCATCATCAATCGCAACCTACTTCCTTACAATTAATCAATGCGATAGATGATTGTTTGTATTTTCTACATGGGTGACTGACAGCGATGCCCACAAAATGTCTGAAACTGGTGGAACTGACAAAGTACTAGTTGATTGCAAGGTGGATCCATCATTTGTTGGGTATTCTTCGTTCTTTCACTTCCGACTTGTGTTTTATTATGTATCTACTCCCGTAAATACTAATTCATTGTCTGGACTGAAGATATGCAAAGCCACGGGTGGATTCAGACTCTGGAAATCTATACTGCGTCTTCTTCCCATATACTCCGGAACATTTGGCACGCTCAATGCCTAAGTCGAAGGATATAAGACGACATATATCTCTTTCCATTAACGTTTCACTCAGGGAAACCAATCATGTTTTGGGATCAGCATCTGCACTTTTTGTTGGGGGCTTCTCCATTCCAGAGATGCACAGGGTAATTTAGGTTCCTTAAAAGTATATTTGTTCCCGGTTCCATTTGTATTATGTCCTGGCAGTAAATTCGAAACAACTCTTTCTCGACTGAAGTGCTGAATCTGATAATTTTCAACATCTTGTGAATTCGGATCGCTGTCGTTAGTTATGCAGAGGATTGTAGGTGATGTGATGCTCTTCACCTTTTTTTTACAGGGTTTCATGCAGTTAAATCTGACGCCAGACTCCAACAGGACAACTATAACCATCTTGGGGAACACAGGTAAAGATAGATTCTATTTGTTGATCGGTTCCACTGTGGATATTTATTCTGAAGAGAAGTAGAAGGTTAAGTTTAGGCGATGATCTGGGATCCTATTTTACCTCCGTCATTTCAAGTCTTAATTATTAACATTAACGCCCGTGCACCTCCCATCTCAGCCTTGTCTCTTAAAAAGCAATCATGAGAATTCTATGACATCTTTATATCCTATTAATCAAACATCATCTCGTTGCAGATATCGACATTTATTGGCAGAAAAAGGATGCCATTTCGATCAACCTCATTGACAAGGAAGACTTTGGTGTTGGTGGCATAGCAACATACGAGGTGAGTGGTGCTTCGTTTCTAGAGTTTGTTGAGTAAAAACCAATACTTTAACAAATTGAAAATTCTTATTCTTCACTGATTAAACCAACCACGTTCTTTCCATTTCCAGGTGAAGGTGTTTGGTCCAGATGCAGTAAAGGACAGAGTAAGGGTCTCACTCCCTGCCAACGGTGAGAGCTTCTCAGCAATTAAACAATATAAATTTGTTAAGGTATACATGTTCCTGGACTCATGACAAAAGATGGAATAATAACCAACTAACATATTGCAGGCCAAGAAATGGTAATAGATGTGAACTACCAGCCTGCTGCAAAACCAGTAGCCATCAGCTTCCTCTTTCAAATATTAATATCGGCATTTCTGGCCCTATTGACAATATGGATGATTATTACCGTTTTCTGGAAGATAACTGCACCACTGCCATCGCCATCACCATCACTATCTGTTTATGCCCCTGCTAATGGTAATGGCAATGGAAACAATGCTGGTCCTGGCACTCCGGATCGCAGCAGTCCACCTGGATTTGCAGAACGTTCGCCAAGAACGCCTCAGCCTTATATAGAATACATGAGAAGGACGATTGACGAGACCCCATTTTATAAAAGGGATGCTAGGAGAAGGTTTAACCCACAGAACACTTACTAGATTGAGCTTCGCTACCTGAGAATTGCTTCGGATTGTAAATGGTAGGATTCTTGTTTTGGCAAGGGGTTGGTTTAGAATTTGGTTTTGTAAGAATGATGTAATGTAACCCTAAAACTTGTTAAGACTTCCTTTATAAATTGGTTCGACAGCCTGACTTGGCGTTCACTCAGTATTCACACTTGTTTCTTTCTTCCTAGCCACCCTGAGTTAGCAAGACGTTACAGGAGACGGTTGATGTGTTCTGAGTAGTCGAAACTCAAGATGCTGTGCTTGTAATCCAAATGAAAGAAAGATTGTGTTTTCATTGCTTTCCTTTCTGTTTTCCTTTCCAAACAAAGAAACCCACAATACAACCCAACAGCAGCATCAGAGAGAGTGCTGTGCAAATCAGAAGAAATCAATGTCCAAATAATTACCACATGACTTCACATCTACACCACTCCCTACATTATCACCAGCAGCAGCTGCCAACATCTCCACCATTGCTTGTCTGGGGACATCCGGAGGATTGGTGCATCTTATCAAAGCCCAGTTCACACTCTGAAAGAAAGGATGCTGCTTTATCTCAGTTGCTCCCCTCCTGTACGCTAACCTATGCTGCGGCTCCTTCACTAGCAACCCTCTTATCAAATCTCTAGCAGCAAAGCTCACACTCGGACACTCTGGAAACTTAAGTGGCTGCCCGATCACATTGAACAACGTTGCTCGATTCCCCGCCCCTTTGAACGGTGTCTTCCCGAACAACAACTCGTACAGAAATATCCCGAACGTCCACCAGTCCACAGCACTTCCGTGTCCTTCTCCTTTGATGATCTCCGGTGCTAAATACTCATGTGTCCCCACGAACGACATTGATCTCGCATTCGTTGGCTCTGCAACCAGCTCGGGTAGCGGGTTCACTTGATGACTCACCTCATTTCTTCCCTTGCTGTTGTTTTTGTTGCTCTTGTTCTTCTTCTCTTTCTTCTGCTTGCTGCTCGACATGAATCGAGGCGTAAAGCAACCCGGTTTGAGGCAATCCGGCTGTATTACGCATGTTGGTTCCATGCAAGCTGGCTGTGCACAGTAGCCTGAGTTTTTGGACTCCGTTGCTACATTTGGTTTTGATGATCTGACAAGAGTTGGGCATACAGCACATCTCAGGGAGAGGTCAAAGTCAGAGAGCATTATGTGGCCATCTTCCCTTACTAAAACGTTTTCTGGTTTAAGGTCTCTGTATATGATTCCCAGCATGTGCAGGTACTCCATAGCAAGGAGAACTTCTGCCACGTAAAATCTGTACCATACATCAACAACAAACAACATTACAAATTTCGTTCAGATAATGTGTTGAGTAAGTCGAAAATGCTTGATGATCGAGAATTTGCGAAATGCCGAGTTGTTAAGATAATGACTACTTAAATAAGTACAACTTCATCTCATGAATCAACCATCTGCACAATAAGTGTATAAGAAGGCAGCTTATGTATTACAGCAAAATAAAAATCAGGCTCCATTCTCCAACAAAGTCTTCAGTACATTTTAAGTCATACATACAACGATTAAAAGGAAATTACCAGATTCCTGGAACTCTAAGTTCAGTTATTCTATCATGACACCAAATGGCAGACATCAATAAATGATTAAAAAAAGCAGACAGTGATGAAAGATTGAGGGGAGAAATTCCAAACCGTGCTGCTTGCTCAGGAAAGTATTTCCCAGGTTGCCTTTGGCGGAGTGAATGCAGGTCTCCACCAGGGCAGAACTCCATCACCAAGCAAGCCCATTTTTCGGTCTGGAAATGAGAGTACAATGTGGGTAAAAAGGGATGATCCAGCGACTGAAGAATCTCTCTTTCCGTCTGAGCTCTGAGGAGCTTCTTCCTAGCCTCTAGGCACGATTTGTCCATAACCTTCATCGCAAAATACGTTCTTGTGCTGGTCAACTCGGACAGATAAACACTGCCTATGTCTCCACATCCTAGCTTCTTCAACACTTTGAAGTGCTTCAACTCCAGTGCTCCGACATGAGACCGGACAGCTTGGATTGCTTCCCATCTGACATCATTCGCCTTGTGAGGCTTGTACAAGGTGCTGCTCAAACTGCTCGAGCTACTCTCGTCGCTAACATCACTACCCGTGCTACCTCTATGATAGATGCTCGTCTTCCTGCTCTCAATATCAAGGGAGTTGCTCACTTTGCAACTCTCAATAGACTTCTCAACTTCCTCACTAACCTCTGTGTTGGTGAAGCTATCTTTAGCCTCTGCATACAAAGTGGCAGTGTAAATGCTATTGGAAGGGCTTCCACTATAGCCAACTGGCTGAGAAGAGGAGGGTAATAAAGGCATGTCATTTAGCTGACGAAATCCCGATTCGACTGAGCTACTTGAAGTAGAACTCTCAACATCAGGAGTGGATTGCTGAACCAAATCCTTGTTTGCAGCAGAAGATGATGCCATAGAGCCAGGGTGGTCCTTGCTGGAAGTGTAAAACTGTTTGGCAGTTTTGGAAATTTCAAATCCACCAGATTGGGAAGCAGTGTTCACAGCAACTGAAGAACCATTGTAGTATGATGTGGAAGCTCCTTGGAGTTTCATCTGGCTGTTGTTAGTGTCCATAGCTGACTTTTTGGTGTTGGCTCCTCCATCAACCAATGAGGACTCCTCCATGGCAAAACAGCAACTTCAAAACTGGAAACCAAACAAACAAAGGATATGGATTTTTATGAGATGATATAGCATTAAAAACAAAAATTAATCTAGATAATCAAATTCCTAGAAAATCAAGGAAGCGTTACAATTTCTAGGTGGGGATTCATTTATGGCAGATTAATCAGAAAAGAGCAGTCAATAAAACCAAGAGGATGTGAAATAACAAGAGCATATCCCGTCAATGAATCGGATTGAACAAGATACCGCATCGAACTAAGCCGGAAGCCTAACAAGAGAACAAGTACTAGAAAACGGATCAACTCCAAGAAAATACATTGCTTTCTTCACATTCAGAACAAGTTGACCTTTGAAACGAACAACCAAGCAAGAAAGTTTAGAGCTTTGACACACCCTTTGAATATCCCCAATCGCCCACTTGAAAAAGAAACGAACCCAAGAAGATGGAAGAAACAGTAGAAGTTTAGAGTTGCTATACCTGGTTTAAAGCAAAAGGAGGCAGTGTTGCATGATTTGTGCAGACAACCCAAATGGCTGGGTGGCTGGAAAGCGAAGGGAGAGAGAAATCCCAAAGAATGGACAGCGTGGAGAAATCAAACCCAGAAAAAAAAGTGAAAGTGAAAGTGAAATCACTTTTTGTTGGCTCTGATGGAGAGTCTCCAGTTGTTCTCAGATCAGATCGGTAAAATGAGGAGCCTGACTGGCACTCTCGCCTCAGAAAGAGAGAGAGAGAGAGAGAGAGAGAGAGAGAGAGATTAAAAGCAAGAAAAGGAGAGATTTATTGAAAAATGGTTATATATTCATAAAAACAAGACTTCATTCATTACTTGCTCCAGTAAGAAAAAAGATCACTGTTTTTTTAATTTCTCGTTTGCTTTGTTTTCAGGACTCGGATGAACACAGACAAAGCAGAGCTTTTGGCCACTGGGTTCTTTAATTATTATTATTATCAAGAAGTCAGAATGATAACTCTCTTTTTTCTATAACCCGAAAAGTAAGGATTTTTTTTTCTCTTAGCGGAAATCTGTAACCATGAATTGATGTTAATATCGAAATAATAAAATGATTTTAGTAAGGCCGAGCTTAAACTAAGCCATGAAAAAGATTAGTTTGATATCTTTTTTTCCCTTAAAAAAAAAATTTAAGATTCGTATCTTTTGTTTTTATTTGATTCCTTGGAATCTAAAACAGTTGTATCCATTACTTTTTTTTCGAATTTTGTTTGAGGAATCATGGATGCGAACAACATTAGTGAGATGAACATTAACAATGTCTGTTTGTGGAGTACTTTGTTCAGTGAAATGATGGACGGAAAATGTACCGTTGTAATTTTATAGTTTTTTAACGTTAAATCATCATCAATTTACGTAGTACATTATCCAATCAATAGGAAAAAACATTTCTTTGACGTAACGATAACTTTAATAATTGATCGTCTCATGTTTTTTCTTTAAACCCCTCATCTTCTATCTTTTTTCTCTTTTTTATTTCTTTGGTTTTAGTTTTAGGTTAGTGATTTTGCCCTTTTTAGTCAAACATGGAAGATAACTCTATTAGTCAGTCCACCCTTTCCCTTTAAACCTCTCAATTTATATCATTTTATTTTTTTAGTTTAGTGCACTATTTTAGTATCAACTTCAGAAATACCTTGTTCAAAAAATTTACAAATAAATTCATCTAAGTAACTGTTATATTCTTGCAAGGCATTAATCCGTTATCCATATGGAAATCACCTAATTTTGCTACTATCGGCCTAACATGGAAAGATGGAGATTTCGTGTTATAAAACGTTAACCCTTGATTGGTATAAATAAATTCTTCAAATATTTATGAAATTTATTTCGAAATAAATGTTTTGTTTGGTATGTAAAACAATTCATTTCTAATTCTAAATTTTGAATTATGCGGAATTGAGGCTAGTGTTAGTATTTCCGTTAAATTTAGTAGGTATTTTGAAATGAATTCCACAAGGATTTACTAATTGTATTAAAATGACTTATCTACCATCAACTAATAATTAAATTAACGCCATCAAAACTATTATATATATAATTAAAGTCAGCCGACTCTCTATTTGCTCAAACCTTTTCATTCTTGTTGCCGACACCCAAACACCAATTTGAAAGAGGTTAGATACCTCCTTCCTTCTTCTTCATTCAATAACCATCACATTTTCTAATTATTAATTGTTATGGTTGCCGTCATATGCATTCGTTCTTTGTTAATTGTTATTACATTTTCGGCCTGTCGGTTAAGGTGATATAATTGCTAATTCAATAAACTCTTCCACACAATGAATAATGACATGTATGCTGAAAGGGCATATGTGAAAACTTTTGATTTAATTAAATTCTGAATTATATACCAAATATGATTTGAGAATTCAATTCAATTTATTTTTCAATTTATTTTTAAGAATCGAATATAACATTTCAAATATAGAAATTCATTTCAAAATGAATTTGAGGAGTAATTCATTTTAAAATAAAAATGAATTTTTTATTCATTTAATACCTGTATAAATTGAATTTTAAATTACTTATTATCTTGATTTATGAAAACGAGACATTGGACCCAATCAGGTCAAGCTTCTAGTGGGTAGTTGAGACTTGAGAGGGTTTTCCTTTCAATTATATATTACGTGGCTTGTGATATCTTCTACAAAAGTAGCCATTTGTACCATAGGCATGGTTTGTGAAACATACTCGTCACAGCCTCTACAATGCTAATTTAAGCTGTAGCAAATTCATCACAAGCTTAACTAATAACTGAGATGTTGCTGCTTTATGTTGTTGCCCTAGGTCAGGATTGTTCTAGCAAGTTCTCTAAATATAAGTTCAACATGTATCTCCCCGTGGACAGAACATCAAGCCTCTTCTCACTCGGTTCATATTTTCCCTTCCGGAGCTGGTATCGATGAGTTACCGCTGACACTGTATACGCTTGGCCTTCGATTGTCACGCTCTCCCCACATTGCAAGTTCTGCTTAACAGAAAACAGATGTTCAGTTAACATTAGTACATTACCATGCCTGCTTTCTGCTCAATTCGACTGCCTGTACTAGTTGTTAACAGCATTGCCAACCCAGTTAAACAGCATAGAATATGTTGTCCCAGTAATCTCTTTCCATAACTAGCAACTTGATGTACCACGCTAGTGCCTAAAAGTTAGGCCAGGGGAATTACAGATTGGGTTGGGATATCTCCTAGATTTCTGCCAACAGTGTACAGTCCCCAATTTCCAAAAGGGTACAGCTTGAGCATAATAATGTCAAGTATTTCCAAACTCTATCCAACGGGTTGTCATGTCTTCAATTATTATAACATCACATTCCCAAGTTCCCTCCGCCTGCTACAGCAGAGACACTAGCACAAGAAGAATTGAGGACTCAGAAAAGACATGTTCGTCCTACAATCTTCAATTATGTCCTACGGCATGCATTCGTTGATTTTGTAGACTGGCAAGGATTAATGTCTATCTGAACATTCACCGCTGCTAATAATCTCTAATCATGGAGATCTATGTATCTGCGCAGTAAACCTAATCATTCAAGAAAAAACAAAATACAAGCACATGGGTTCTAAAGCTTTAACCAGATGCAGATCACAATCTGACAATCTGTCCACATGGCTCGTGGATTCCCTACAATCTTTGGTTCTTGGTTGTGACCTACATTTTATCATCATTGACCACCGTTGTCTCCTAGATTTGTTTTGATTTTTCAACCTCTACACATCAAATTGACACAGCATCAATTTACTCTTCCATGTAACTGACAGAAGCAACTACATTCTCTTCGGCCATAAACGAAATGCTTTACTGCTAACCCTGAGTGACATGAACTACTGGATTAGTTCAGAAGCCATGTAAGGATGAGTTCTAGGCAGTCATCTATCTATCCGTGTAGCTAAGTAAGTAGTGGCGTATCATTCAAAGAATCTAATCGCGATCTGCGGACATTAAAGCCTCGATTAAGAAAAACGGTTAGGATGTTAATTATCTTCCAAATTCGTATTATCGGTTAATGTGACGGAGAGGTCAAAACTTACGGGAGGAAGGCAACGGATGCCGAGGTTCTTAGGAGGCGGAGTGATCTCGATGACTTTGTAAGGAAGAATATGATGATCTCTTTCTTTCTTTCTGCACAAAATTCGAAGAGAGGGAGCCTGCGGGGCGAATTAGAGCAGAGCAGTGAGCAGAAGAAGCTCCGATTGGTAAGATACTGGGAAATCGGAATTCAACATCAGTAGCCTACCTTCTTATAGGCACTGGAATAGCTCCAAGACGCCATCGCCATTCTTCCCCTTGCGAGCTCTCTTTCTAGCTGTGCTTCGTTCGCTTGAAAGATGAAGCAAGTGAACGAGGAACAACAACAGCCAGAATCTTTTCTCAGCTCCTTAATTTATTTATTCCTTATAGCCATATTGATCTTTTTATGATTATTTTATTACTCTTATTTAGGTAAATCGTAAATGCCAAATAGTAACAGTGTCTGTGGAGGTTCGCTGATTTCTTTCGGAGCGTTCCGTTCCACATGCACTTTTTGAGTTCGGAAAAATGAAGTTTTAGTGTTACTTTAAGATTATGAATTGAACAGCTCGTTCTTCAAATGTTGTTTTCGAAGTAGATTTGGTTGAGGTTGTAGCGGTTAATGGTGGATTTAGGACTGAAACATGTACTGAGTCGGATTTGAATCGAAATCTATGTATTGAGTAACCCATTTACGAATATATATTTTCAAACGTAATTCTAAGTTAAAATATATAAAAACGCATTCGTTGTGCTATTTTTAGTTAAAATAAATTATCCTTAAAGATTAAATGTGCCACCACGATTTCCCCCTAACCTAGTAATAGTAAATACAAGTATTAAGCAGAAATGATTATTAATATATATCAAGTATTGAGCCGAAGCAACATAACATTATGCCGGATCTAAAATTTTCTTGAGTCAAACTCGAAAAATTCGTAAATATATACACAAATTTACGACGATAACGAGTAGAACTCGTAATCCTATAAAGTTCAGCCGCATAATTGCTTCTTGCCTGTTTCGTATCGTTAAGAATAAAATCACTTATAAACTTGTTCAACAATATTTTATCTTAACATCATCAAATATTTGACATACATTTCCTTTTTCACTCCAACATGCACTATCAAATAAATATGTGTCATTGATAACGTCACGAGAATGACTTTAAAAAAGAATTACAGTGCCCGTGAGAAAATAAATCGAGCAAGAATAATATTTACATTAACTTTACCAAATTTTTAAATGGTCTAATGATCCAAGTAAAGTTACGAATCAGTTTCCGGGACTGTCACATTTGGGCCTAAAATGATAGTTTGGCCCATTATAAATTTTTAATGGATACAGGCCGTTTCATCTTTAGCAATATTCCCGCAGCACTGTTCCAGGTTTCAGTCACTTTCTTTTACTGTAATAATTACCATCCTCGAAAGTCAAAGACTCCAATATCCACGCGCTACCATTTTTCCCTTCTACCAGCTCGGAGGCACTGTAGCAGTTACCGAGTAACAAACTAACAACTAATACGGTCATACAATACCACCCTCAAAGTAGCGCGTTCAATACACGATCCTCCTGCGTATCCTTTTTTAAACTTACACACCACACACAGGCCAGCAGCCACACGCCTCTAGTCATTTTCCTTCATTTTCTTACATTTTCTTTCGTGGGTCTTTTACCAATCACGACAAAAATTCAGAGAGAAAAAGTAAAATTTTATTTAAATTTTATTTCGTGTGGCGTAATCCAACCCTCCCCCAAATGCGCATTGTTGCGCACCCTTTCCTCTCTCATATATACATTCATCGTCTCCGAGCCTGCACCATTTCTATCCATCGCTGCCCGAAAACCCTAATTCCTTCTTATCCTTTCACCCAGAGCTTCAGTACCAGTGCTTCGATATCTTCCATGGCTGACTCAGACCTTGCTGCTGTTCCTACTCTTCCGGCGGAGGATGTCGTCGCGAGCGACGATGAGAAGTTTGGGTTCAAGCGGTCGGAGATGTACAAGGAAACACTCGCCGGAACCGTTGATCGCTACGACCGCCACGTCTTCCTCTGCTACAAGAATCCAGAGGATTGGCTGCCTCGCATTGAGAACTCCGAAACCGATACTCTTCCTAAGCTGCTCGCCTCTGCTATAAGAACACGCAAGAGCGAAATCACTGTCAAGGTCATATTCGGTTTTCGGTGTTCTTGACTTGTTTCCTATTTTGCTTGTTTGTTTCTTCTTCGCTTCGTCTCTGATTGTTGACGAATTTTGGCAGACCAAGGTTACCACGTGCGAGTCACGTGAGGGGACGGGGTTTGAGGAAGGAGACGTGCTGATATTTCCTGATCTGATCAAGTATAAGTGAGTTTCTATATTGATTTCTGAATTCGAGCAATTGCTGTTACATTGGAACCTCGCCTGGTTAGTATTCCTGAGGAGGATGAGTGATTATATCGACTGCTGTTTTCTTAATTATTTTACTGCTCTGCATAAGAAATAATGTTTACGATGTCGATTCAGCAACGTGCCTTACGAGATGTTTAAGATCTTTGATTATCATACGCCTTTGCTGAACTGGAGTCTCATGTAATCAGCGTCCGTTTTGGTAAGAGTGATTTTGATGAGAAAGTGTGTTGTTATCCTTTTGCAATCAGGGGTTTGAAGGACTCGGATGTTGATGGTTTCGTCGATGATGTTCTTGTGAATGGAAAACCATGGGCTTCTGGGCTGCAGGAGACGTTAACTGGTTCACACATATTTGTGTGTGCTCATGGGAGCCGTGATAAGAGATGTGGTGTTTGTGGCCCAGTTCTAATGGAGAAGCTCAACGAAGGTATTGAATCTCGTGGGTTGAAAGACCAGGTGTTTGTCAGTGCTTGCTCACATATTGGAGGGCATAAGTATGCTGGCAATGTCATTGTTTACAGATCAGACTCAGATGGCAAAGTTACCGGCCATTGGTATGTCTTAGGATTGCAACCTGCATTTTCTCTTTGTCGTGTTGTAGAGATCCTAGATGCCATTGTAACATAATTTATTGTTTCAGGTTTGGCTATGTTACTCCTGAGGATGTGCCTGAGATTCTGGATGAGCATATTGGGAAAGGAGAGGTGATCGAACGTCTTTGGAGGTTTGTGATCTTGTCCATATGTGTGTGTGTGCTTTCATTTTTTTCTCTACTATTAATCTGAAAGTTTTAGGCTCCAAGTCTTTACACTGTTTAATGCCTGTAAGTTAAACCTCTTGAGCTATGTTTCATACTGCTTCTGCTTGGTTGAAGAGTTGGTTAGTAGGATTTCTTTTCAAAGTTTTGGTTGAATGAAAATGCCAAAATGGTTTGAATTGTATCTCTTTAAATTTCAAGCTTAGTAACTTTCTACTTGTATCCAACAGCACAATTATGGAGTCACAATCACAAAAACCATCAGCTTAGAGTCTTTACAACCTTTGGTGTGCTTACATACTGGTTCTACTTAATTCACTTCTCGCCAGCTTTTTCGTTGGATGATACTGGTTTCAGCCATATGTTCAAATTTTGAGCTCATTAACTTTGTACCTGTACCGGAGATGTTTCATAACCTAAACATCATTATCTGGTCACATTCTCTTTGAAATTTCTTAGAGAGTACTTGTACTTTGAGCCTACCCAATAAAACGAGGGGCCAGTAGAAATTGATTAGGGATATCATATCTCGCACTTAACTTTGACGGGACCATCTTTCACACTAGGTGGTGCCTGATAGTTGTTAGATGCTTGATATTTCCCAATTCCCATGTGCTGAGATGTCAATTTTCATTAGCATGTTACTTGTCTTTTGTTTTTTTGTTTAACTTGTCTATTCAAGGCAAAAGCCTAATAGATGGGGAATTGCACATGAAATGCAGGGGCCAGCTTGGAGAACCCATTGAAGTTGAAAGCTTTCCAGAACAGAAGGTTCCTAATGGAGAAGCCACAAAAGAAGTGAAGAAGCAAGAAGAAGAGAAGACGAGTGAGGTGGTGAAGGATAGTTTTGTTGGGTGTTGCCAGGAAGGTGTGAATGGCGTTTCATGTTGCAGAGAAGTGAGTGAAGAAAGTAAGAAGGAGAACTCGGGGAAGAAGGGGTGCGGTGGGAAATTGTCAAGCTGGGTAGGCTCATTGGATCAGAGTGATGTGCTTGCTGGAGTGGCTGTGGTGGGAGCAGTAGCAACCATTGCGGTAGCTTATAGCTTCTACCGAAAGTCCGCCTGAAACTTGGTCCCCGAGTTTCACAAAGGGTTGACGCTGTGAGTGCCGAGGATACCTATGTTTTTTCCCTTCTTTGTAGACAGTCAGGTGAAACTGCGAACCGACCGATTAGAATAAAGATCCACAGACCTTATAAGGTAGTTTGAATAGAGCAACAATATATATGATATTTTTGTCAAATCAAGTGGGGGAATGTACTTCCTCCACAAAAGATTTAAAGAAAGCTGCAAAGTAATATAGCTACTGCCTGTAGAACAGCATCGTTTTATGTGCTTATTTTCTTTCTGCAAAGTTCTCCAGAATATTAGGGTGATGAAGTTTGGCAATGCCTCTTCGATGTTAATGCTGCTGTGATTTTGGGGTCTTGGCAATGCAGTAATGAATGCATCTTGCTGAACCAGGCTGACACTGAAATCCCCTGGGGAGAGCGAAAAATCAGATTCGCTCTTGGGTTTTGTCTTCTGTCGAAACTCGTGTGCTCTCCTCGCTAATGGCTCTGTCTAAGAATATATGTTATGGAAGTTGTCATATAGTTGATAGTTTATTAACTTATATTTTGTTTTAATGAACGTGAAATGGAGCAGCACTGGATAACCAAGCACAGTGCGTATCTTGTCTGGAGAATACTAATTCCAACTCTCACAGTAATGTTTCCGTTGAAAAGAAAAAAGAAGACCAAGTCTGATGAACTCTGTACAAAATCCGGAATCCCAATTCGCTAACGTCGTCATCATCCAACTGGACTGAAATGAAGATCTAATAATATCAGGTTGTAAGTTTGGCAATCATCTCTTCCACTAATCTCAGTGTAGTTCTACTTGTACTGTTGCTACTGCTGCTGCTACTCCCTATAACTTGCTCATTACGATTATCATCATCATCATCATCCCCTTGTGCGTCGATCTCTTGCATTATCCGTTCAACCATCTCCTGCTTCCACTGCTTCCCTCTGGACCCATAACCTTCACAATCCCTTAGCAGAAGCAGCAACTCCTGAGCCAGATTCCTGGCCCTCCATGTCCCATCCACACTCAGCTGTAGCAGCCCAGGCATGGCTCCTTCTCTCAGTATCATCCCTCTGTACTTATCCCTGCAGCTCTGGCATATCAGCAGCAGCACCCCAACTGCATGCTCTTTGCACTGTGGGGACGACCCTTCCTCTATCAACTCCACCAACGCCTGGATCCCTCCTGACGCCTGGACCACTGCCATCTCGGACGAAATCGCCACCGTCTCCAGCAGTGCCGTTGCCTTCTCCGCCAGTGTTTGGTGGGTTGTTGTCATTAGTTGGAGCAGTGTGAAGACTAGCCCTGATGAAACAATTGGTGGGATTGCTTGGCTGCAGGTCGAGAGGTTGTGGAGTGTGGTTAAAGCATCCATCTTTGTTTGGACTGTTGTGGTGGTAGTTAGTAATTGAACAAGGTGGTCGATTGCTCCTGAGGTTATGATCAATGGCTTGTTTGGTGCACAGGAGGATAGGATGAGTAAGGCTGCCACAGTGAGCTCTGTTAACGTCTCGTTCCGCCATTGGAGAAGGCCCAGTAACACCTCCACCACCCCTGATTTCACCATTCCTCTCTTGTTCCTGCAACATTGTAAAAAGGATGTCAATTGGTGAAATATTGGGATCAGAAAAATTAAAGGGGTTACCTTTCACTGCCAAAGGCGATGCTGAGCAAGGCGAAAAGGGAAGCTTCAATGGGCTCATAATCCTGAGACTGAAGCATGGAGATCAAAGGAAGAATGACTCCATTCTCAACCAATGTCCTCCTAGACTTACTGCTGAGCTTTCCCACCTGGGTAGCAGCCTCAATTTGAGCATCTCTTCCTCCATGGAACAGATTCTGCAACACATAATCCTCCATTGGCTGTTCCTTGTTTTGTTTCAGGGTGCCACCATTAAGAAACAGAAGAGAATGTAGAGGTAGCCTTCAATGTGAGAGTGAGTGGGGAAATGCCTTTCTTAAATGATGAAAAGGATGAGGAAACAATGGCATTGGTTGGTTGCTTGAGGATGTGATGTTAACCTTTTGTGGGCATCCATTGTTTCATAGAGAAGCAAACTTTTGGAATGAATGAATGAATGGCTTTAAAGCCGGCCTCTTTCTTCTTTTTGTATTGGTGGGTTTTGTTGTATGTCTGATTTGGAATGAATCCCCCCTCTCTCGTTCCTGCAAGTGAATCTTCAGATTTCCTTTAATAGAAGCCAACCCACCACAATTAACAAAAAAATTGATGGAAATGTTTCCCTTCACCATTTGCTAAACAACATCACTGGTTGCTACAGAGCTCTATTGTGTGTTGTGTTTTTCCTGCCCAAAATTAGGATGTTTTTGTAATTGACAAAATACCCATTTTAATAACGTTGAGTTTTGAGCTTATAAATAAGGTGAAAACGTAATGTTGTCACATGTAAATTGATGGGTACGAATTACAAACAACATCCCATGTGCACATCAAGTGGTGGTTTTCAGGGTTCACTGTGCTGTGGGGTCGATCGGGTAGTAGTGTGGAGATATTATTTATTTTTTTATTTATTTTTCTGATGAATTTTAGGCTGCGGTTTAGGTGGGCTTAAGCTAAGGATCCTAGCTTAGCTAGGTAAATAGATAAACACAGTAATCGACGACAAAGTACACTTATTAATTACTTCAAACGTAGTTCAGCATCTAATTACTTACGACTATGGCCTACTCTATCTCATCACTATAATTCTTTTGTTTATGGAAATTTGAATTCGTTTACACCAATTATTACCTAGTTTCTTAAACAGTTGAATTATATATTGTCCATGAAGAATGTTTAGATTAGCTGCAGATGAGAAGAAGAGAAGGATTCTCTTCCTCTAATCTTTTATACTTAATGAAAGAATTTTTTTGGGGTTGTTCTGCACTTCGATCACATTGCAACAGTCCAGAAGAGAATAGTAAAGACAGTAGGGTTACTTTTATTTTAGTGAATATGTTTTATGATTAAAAGGAAAAAAAATTAGAATTTAGGATTAGATTAACTATTCGGAAAGGATTCAGAAATCAAAGAAGAAGAGATGATTTAGAAATCAGAGAAAAGGAGATGATTCAGGTAGCACACAGTGTCATAGTTGTAGTCTTTTAGACTCGAAAAGTAAATTTGCTTTAATAAATGTTGAGTAGAACTTCAAAAATTCAGTCGATCGAACCGAAACTTGATGATTGCAAGAGCTTCTTAATAGCAGAAAGCTACACATGAACAAAAAATAAAAACATTAATTTCTTCTTAATAAAATAAGTACAAAAAATCATAGATAAGAAATCGAGATGACTTTAGATATTTATCCACTTACTTTATATGATCGTCATTGATGGGCTTGGATTGTAGTAAACAAAGTTTAAATTGACAGTTAAAAATTTGTATCATCCGTTGGTTGAGGAGGAGATGAGTCTGCCTGGGAAGGTGGACCTTTGGAACATGGAGGATAATGCCCCCAACCCTATCTACTACTGACTACCCACGACTACAGGAACATGCTTGGGTTTCCTTTGGATTTATTGATTCATGTATGTGATTTGCAAAGCTGTTATTACTTTTTCGTAAAGAGCTCAAAATTCGTTATTCGATTATTATGTTTTGATGATATAAATTATAACGATGAACAAATTATATTTAAACTCATCGACTAAACCAACTCTTCATTGGATTGGATCTCCAAACACTTTGAATTTCATACAATTATTCATAATGCGTGCAGTCCATCAAAACTTCACAATCCATAATACAAATAATAAATTACTATTTTTATTAAAATTCTAGGCATGGGTTATGGCTAATTATTATTTTTATAAAATAAAAAGTATTATAATATTAAAAATTATGGATATAGGTATTAGGTATAGACTGCCCACTAACATAACTAACTAACTAACTGCTACTCAGTGTGGCTGTCTCGTGATCCAAAGATGCAACACAAGATAGATCAACCCACGTGCCACCTTCCCTTTCTTTTATTCAACTCGATCGGAACCAAACCCCATCACATACACCAAATTTGAACTCTTCCTCATCTCATTACATATTAAGTATTTTTTAAAAATAAAGCTTTTTTCATAATTTATTTTTTTAATCCATCACATTTAAAATGTTTATTTTTTATTATTATTTGTTTTCTAAACTCTCCCTCCTCAACCGCATCTTTCTTTTCACTTTTAATTAGTTTTTCCTTTATAATATTTTATGTTTTACTCTAAATACATTGTTCCCTTTACAATGTTGTTTGTTATAATTTTTCGAGTAGAATGACATTAATTTTGATATATTTTATTTTTTAAAAAAATCAACTAATATCAAAATCAGCAATCAATAATATATACTAGATTTATTATCAACTATGTACAATCACTTTTTTTTACATATGTATTTTTATCGGGTCTATGTATTACATATATATGCTTATCAGGTCTAAATGCTAAATAATTGAACTCTTAACATTATGATACTAGATATATATCAACTAAAGATTCAATATTTTCATAAACTTACTATTAATGATAGGAATGCTCTATCAAAAACTATAACTCATCGAAATCCATTTACAAATAATAAAGATACATCATGTTAGCAAAAAGCGCATGAAATAAAGTTTATCAAAAATTGTATATAATATTTTATCATATATTATAAATATTTGAAAAATAAAAAATGACACATCAACTTATACTATAATTTGGAGTTGTCCCACTAAAACTAAGTAAATTAAAATACATTATATATATATATATATATATATATATATATATATATATTGTAACATTAAATTATGTGACTGGTTATAAACACTTATGTTTCTTTGGTTTATTAAAATTAAACCTTATAAATAGATTTTAAAAAGATAGAAATCATATGTGCCCGGCCAAGTCGGATAAGACGGCAGTGTTGTAATATATATTTTGCCCATGTACATACCTCTTCATCAGTACTGCATCTTCAATCGTGCATCAATAACTCGATTATATTCTCAAGTCTAACAATGTACAGTGCTGGCATGTAATCCATGGCGGAAAGGTTTATCATTCAATGGGATAAGGCATTTTGCTTTCCTCTTTTCCTTTTCTTATGTTTGCAGTAACAAGGCCACCAGGTGCGGCTGCCTTACTTTTCACTTCACACATTTCTATTATGATTCGTCATCCTCTCATGTTAATTATGTTTCTTCTACCTTTATATGGCTACGTTTGATCTCCACTGCTTAGCTCTATTCAACAATGAACAAACAAAGAGATTAGAGAGAAGAACATCTTTACTTCACTTCACTTACCTTGTAATCCACTGCTTAGCTTAATAACAAACAATACTAATCTTCAACCATACTCATTCTCTCTCAGATCTCAATCATACCGGCTCATATTTTTACTCATTTAATTACCAACGACCAAGCAAACAAAACATCACAATACAGGAAATGAGAAAAGAAAAAACACCACATCTAAATATAGTTTTAGCCAATTAATAGTTGGCACCATAATCATAGAAAATAACGTTAATTTGTATTGTGCAACGTAACAAGGAATCATAGAAATTAGAACTGAAATGTGGTTACTCCATACACAAAATTTGAAATTATCATGCGAGTCGCCAGCTTTAGATGCCCAGTCCAATTGAAGCGGTAATTCTCTTTAACAAACAGATGAACACGATCTAACTACAAATACATTAAAGTACTGCAGCAAGCTGGGAAGTTCTCTACTTTATGCATTCATTCATTCATTGGAATACACATTCATATATATTAGGAAATGCAAACAACAGCTCACACCAACCTACACCAATCTCTACATTTCCAGGACTCGTATGCTTTCACCGGCGCTTGTATAAGCAAGGCTTCAGTTCTGGCCACTCTATTTCTTTGCCCTTTGAGATCTGCCGCTTCTCCTGCGAAAACCATTCGAGTATCCACACCAACCGTCAACACTTTAACAAGTCTGCATTCAGATGCTACGTGGCTATAAATCATAAGACTAGCTTCTTTTGGAACTAACCTTCTTCTGGAAATGGAACAGGAAGAACATTTTGTTTGAGAAATCCTGATTGGTCATCAAGTCAAATCAGAGATTAGCTTGGATTCACAAGTCAAAAGATAAACGAGGTCGGGAGTTTCTGAATGATTTAGCAAACCTTCAGTACAGATATAAATCCCAAGTCAGAAATGGCTTTCAAGAACTTATTTGGGTCCGCCCCTCCAGTAGTTGGATCAAACCTACTCTTCACCTCTGCTATCAAAAGCCAACCACTGCAAGAAATGAACATGGGTTGGACTGGACACACACACGCACAGCTAATAACATCAATAATCCAGAATCTTGGAATCGCAACCAACCAACCAACCTTTGCTTGAGCACCCGGTGTGCTTCCTTAAGGTAACTTGGATAATCAGTCCCCATCAGTGAAAGACAAAATACAGCTACATCTACAGCTGAAGAATCAAGTGGAATCTGCCAAGAAGTAAAGAGCAATTAGCTCTCTTAGACAGCCTTACGCGTAGGATACTAAACAAGACAATTGATGCCGACTTACATACTTTTGACATATCGCATGCAATCACCGAAGGATCGTTGGACACGAGATCGAAAGAGAAAACCTTATTTTTCACATTTTTTGCTAGGCGTGCATCTCCTGACAAATTGAACAAGGAGGAAGAGAATGAACCCATCAGAAAAGTGTTTAAATCATCCTTCTCATCCTGATTCTCTGGCAACAAACTAGCAAGATTACAAAACAATAGAATTCGATCAAGGCACTCACCACAACCGAAATCTGCTACGACAAAAGAAGGGCTGTGACTTTTTAGCCAATTTATGATCACATTTACAGGCTGCTCAGGCCAGTGTGACATTTGTTCTTGATACCCTGTATGATACTGCCAGATAAGATCATGTCAAACCAGAAATGTAGGGTGCCTGTCTCATCAGAAATCGTAACTTGAACTCAAGATCATTAGAAGCTATAGCTGATGAATACCTTGATATAGAGTATAAAAGAAAAATTTGAAGACTCAGCAGAAGTTAAAGTGATGGGGAATGAGAATAACTGAAACAAGGATTACCATATTAAACAAGGATGGATCTTCTTTGAAGTAGTTAAAAGCCTCTCCTCCACTGGGAAAAAAAGAATTGAAAAGGAAGAGCAAAACATTGAAGTAATGGATTGGAATAACTCCTCTGCACTCGTAACTAACAAATACTAAGTATAAGCTAATTATTATTAAAAAAAAACAAGTTATAAACAGAGAGAAGAACCCCAAAAGGAAGAGGAATCGGAAATTACGTGCAAGTGTAGAGCTTTTCATTAAGCATTCTGAAATGGCCCCCAGACAATCTGGCTTTCATCTGCAAATATACAAAAAGCCCAACATGAAAGTTTAATAACCCAGAAATTGAATTACCACAAGCAATTATTGAGAGAGAAATAGAGGGAACCTTGTCGAGGAAAGAAGAAGACGACGACGGTTTCGGCCGCTTAGGAGGAGCATCAACAAGTTGCGAACTTGGAGATTGTTTTGGGATGGTGATGTCGTTATTCTTCTGTTTGTTGGCATGCTTTCCTCCTCTTTTGCGTTTTCTGTTTGCTTCGTTCATAGCTGATAGCTCCTCCCACTGTCTTCTAAAACCCTCCCACTACTACTGCAACGACTGCTCTGTTCGTTGGGAAGGAAGGAAGAACGAAGAGAGGATGCAGAAAACCTGGACTCGTTATGGGCCTGGAGGTGGGCTTCCTTCGAGTGAACCGACAGGCTTCACACTGTAGTGGTATCCTAAAGCCCACAGTCAAAATTACATATTTTTATACTTCCTTCGATTTTCAACACCATGGATTTATTTTCCCAAAGAGTTTTCAACACAATGGATAACTGTCTACGTGGATGTGTTGTTGTTATTCGTTCTACTTGGACTAGTCAAATATGTATCGTATCTTTTCCTGCTGTTTTTATGGAATATAGATATTGAAATATCACTGAAAAGATCGATTAGATTCTTTTTTTCGAAAATGATCTATTTATATTATTTAAATTTATAGTTAAAAGATACTTAATCTGTTAAACGAACCTCAAAGGATTACTATTCTTGATGAGCGAAGTTTGGACCTACAAATGTGTAGCAAAAGTTATCGCATTCGTACTTCCAATCATCTCTATACTAGATAACCTTGAACGGAAGCTAACAACCCATGCGCTAAGCTCTACCCGATAATAAAAAATAAGAAATAGTTGTTCAAAACGAAAGATAAATCCGAAACTAATAAAACAGGAAACGAGTGGTGGAGCCCGAATTGGAGACACCCAAAACATCAAACACTCGAAGAGGCCGATACTTCGAGTGATTTCTTGACGACGAATCACTCCTCGTGGCAGGATCTGTTCAGGCATGCCGGTGCCAGGTCTTTTGGGTGTTCCTAAAAACTCTCGAATGCCGCCGTCTGTTCTTCCTTGTCCAGTTGCAGTGCGTTCACTTTTTGTTCCACCACAACATCCTCTCGTCCTGGAGAAACCATCGCAGTTGCCGATTTTTTGTCGAGAGAAGGAATCAAAACTCTATCCGTCTTTCAATTCGAAAAACCCCAACTCACTTTTACTTCAATAACTCTAGCAATCTTTTACCCAAATAAAGATGAGTCTTCCAAAGAAAAAAAAACGGACAACAAAAGGAAACGATCAACATCATTATCACGAACCTCTCAATAGAATGAATACTTACTTTTAGCCTGTAGAAAAAACCCTTTGCCACCACAACTTGAATTGAAGAATACCAAATTAGGTTTTTTATTCTTATTAAATATTTGTATAATGGGATAATTTATGTAAAAAAAGTAGCATATTATTATATTTTATGTAGTTAAACTGATATAAAAAAAAATTGAGTGATGTATTGAATAGTTTATTAGCAATTTATAAAGTTTACTGTTCGGACGTTTGCGAATCTTTTGATTTCATATATCATCTACCCAGAATTGAATCAAATTGCAATTTCCCACTAGACGCAGGTAATGAAACCACACTGATTTCCAACTCGATCTGGCGTAATTAGGCTTCATGATAATCAATAGATATTCATATACAAGAGAAGTTTAGTCATTGAATTTACATTGGTACAAGAAGTCAGAGTAGATGGTATTTAATTTTCAGAGCTGTCACGAATATCAAATACGTGTATGCAGTAGATATGCATGTGTTACAGATTTACAATGGCCTACGTCAATTAACTGCAGTTTCCTTTGAACCATAACTACCACATAAGTCCTTACAATGGCCTACGTATTAAATGTATTTATTTTAATTTAATAGCATCTGCCACCTCTCCTTCCTTGCCGCGGTCGATGAGTCTCCGAACGGCCGAGTACCGACGAGACTACAGAACTCTTTTCATTCAGATTAAATCCTTAATCCTAGCTAGCTTACTTAACCATGCAACAATGGAACACGTTCAACCCATAAGGACTATTTACAAGTATTACTTCTTTCAAATTATTGTTGAATATATAGTACTGAAATGGGGCACTCCAAGCACAGAATAATATCCTGTTGTTTGTACAAATGTAGTTGGAATTTTATACGTGTACGAAATTACAAATATTGCTTCCAAAATTGGTAGTTATCACTTTGTCAGATGCCAATACGTACAGCCTCAGGGGGCCCCAAAGGGTAATAAATTAAAAAATGGCAAGTTGGAAGATGGGCAGATAGCAGCTAGCTACCATCATTGTATGGTTGTAACTACAGTTTTCCCTACCAACCTGTTTGATTTTTATACCACACTCTTACTGTACGACGCAGAAATATTAAAATCCTGCATGCATGGCAGTCTGTCTGGCAGAGACGTAGAGTACGTACTACGTACGTAAAATATCGGATTGATATTTAATCCATGTACTAGTCCTTTTTGTTTTACGGTTTATTCCGCCATCCCTGTAATTTGTAAGCCATTTACTCTCCTATAAACATTTTAAATGGTACCTATCATGCAACAAGCGACAAATATCAGGTAAGCTTTATTTAATAGTATTCGCACATACATACAAATTATGTTTAATTTTTGGCAAATAATTGTTTTCTTCTCACAAATTGTCTACCTATATTATAAAGCTCGTGGTCAAAAGATTCTTAATCTATCAATCGATCTCAAGGGAGACTCTTATTGAGTGAAGTCTAGACCCACATATGTGTAGCATGAGCTATCATATTTTAACTTATAATCATCTCCAAAACAATAAAATTTGAACAGAGGATGACAAGTTAGATGCTTAGCTTTACCCAACAGCAAGAACATGCATGGAATAAATGCTCAAACATAAAGAAATACCAAAAACTAAGAAAGCAATAAATGATTGATAGATCCCGAATTAGGGACACCCAAAACATTAAACACCCGAAGAGGCCTATACCTCGAGTGAGTTATTGCCGACGAATCACTTCTCGTGACAAGACCTGGAAGTTAGGTTTGTTGGTGTCGAGTTTTTTTTGGGTATTCTTTGATAAACTCGAACTGCGCTGCCTGTTCTTCTTCGCCCAAACGCAGCGCGTCTACTCCTCTGTTCGCGTCATCCTCTTGTCCGTGTGAAATCATCGCCATTACTGATTCGTTGTTGAGAGAAAGAACCAAAACCCTGATCGTCTTTTACTTAAAAAACACTAATTGGCTTTTGCTTTGAAAGATCTATCTTTTTTCACACAAAAAGAGAGCCCACCGAAAAAAATAAAGATGAAACAAAAATAAAACGATCAATGATATTACCACAAACCTTTGGATAGGATAAATCTTAAATTCTAACCGACAGCCGAAAAAATGGGACGGAAATCCTATAGAAAAAAAAAAAGATGGCAAACAATTGTTTTTGAGTAACGAATAATCTCAGGTTTTTATTTTAATCAACGGCTAATTTTATAATTTTATTAAACTTCAAGTGACCTAACTTTAAGTTTATTGGAGTGACGCTGAAATATCTGGAGGAAAAAATAAAATTTACGTTGAAACCGGGAGCTGTTTGAATTCCAGCAATTCGGACATTCCAAGATGTCCATGACAATGACGAGTCGTTAGATTTGAGAGCTTTAATCCTCCATTGATCTAACGGCCTACATAAAAAGAGTATTTAAGTCTTTTACCTAAATTATTTTAATTTATTATTTTATAAAGTCACCGCCACTTCATTTTTCGCCAATGAGTCTCCGATGATATGCCTGTAATTTTATTAGACTTCAGTAACCAGCCCAAATACTTTTCCTGTTACTTGACGCTCAAAAATCGGAAGTTGGGATATCATTGGGCGTCAAGAAGCAGCGTCCTAATGGGGTTGGAGGCATGGATGGAGGCGGAAATAGTTTGGCTGCTGGCGGAGATGTGGACGCAGCCGTTTGAACTGGCCAGAGATGACAGAGAAATGCAGGGTTGATGATGAATCAATTAAAATTAAAAAATAAATACAAAATAAAAATAAATGACTCAGATAAAATAAATACAATTTTATTTCTCCATCTTCGACAACACATAATAAAAACAACCGCCCCTTTATTAAAATTAGCCTCGTAGCCAAAAAGGGTTCAAACCGTGCATATCGATACGGCGTGCACCTCCCAAATTTAGCAGCTTTCATATAAAAGCATGATTTCGAGGAAAGAGAATCATCATTTTCCCCAGCAAAATTCCTTCGATTTTTCCGCGACTCTCCTCTGCAAAAACATCATATTTCCATTACTAGAAGTCCGATTGAAGATCAAAATGAGTTCCCATTGAAGATTGAAACTAGAAGATCAAAAGCGAAAATTGAAGCAAGTCTGATTCATTGTCTCTTCATCAAGATGGTGGTTAGGTCTTTTTCTATTTTTTTTCTTCTTCTAGAGTTATGAGTAACTACATCTTTAGAATTTTTTGGTTGGGATATAGGATTTGAGCCATGAAACTCTTCCTAAAAGTATAGGGTCCACAATTGTTGGATATTTGAAATTGAATAAAAGATTGCTTTGATTGTTGGTTTTTCAACCTTGTTCTTGTTACGACTTGAATTAGGTCAAATCTATGAACCCTTTTGATCGACTTAAGAATTCATACGATTAGCAATCTAAGATAGAAGGAAGTTATCGGTAGAGTTAGCTAATAGCTCGATTCTACCTTTCGTGTTTCTCATGGTTTTAACGGCTGTTCATCGGGTAATTGACGGGTGCTCTGGTTTGTACCCAATGGACCAAATTGGATGTAGTTATCAGTAGCTGAGGTGTTGATGGACCAAGTTAACACTATTTCCAATTACTTGTAATTTTCTTTAATTCTTAAAGAGCACCTTATCACGTTGTGGAACTTCTCGATGTTCATTACTGGTTAGCTTAATTGAGGTTATTCCAACCTTGATTGGGAAGGTAGTAGTGGTAATCCGCGTGCATGATCGTGCCGCGGATTCATACGAGTGATAAGAGGAATCATATTGTTCAATCCAAGTCACATTTGCTCGATTCGACTACTATTAGAAAGTTGAGCTTGATAAATCATCCCTTCCAAGAACTTGTCTTCTCCTCCTGATCAAACTATAATTATTAGTTTTAATTGAATCAATAGAATCCTTAAAAACTTTTCTGTTCAGTCTAGATCGAATTGACGAGTTTGAGGAAAAGCATAACGAGAGGAATTTTTAGACATATGCGACACTTGTGTTGTCCAGATAATTTGACAGCTATTTTGGTGATCAACTATCTTTAAATGCAGCTCTAATTTTTGAAAGTTTGGTTACGTCGATGTTGGATGTGGGTCTCAAACCTCCTTTTGGTTTGAGTTTTGGGCGAGGGGTGAAGTTGAGTGTTTAATGGTCAAATTCCCTAGTAATTTTGCTGCCTCCTCTTGTGATTCTGCCAAGGTTTCTAACCCCTTTTTATCCATCTGAGAGGTCTTGGAATTTACAACTCAATGGTGAGATCCAAGGCGGTGCAAGAGTAGAACTATGTTCTATGCTTGGCCTTCTCGAGGATGCTGTTACCCTTGTTTCCACATCGGAGTCCAAAGGGGTTCTTTGGCCACTTCAACGAAACCTCATATTCTCTGTTAAGTCTATGTATTTAGCTCTTGCAGATAACAGATTTTCTGGCTTACAAGGTTTCCCCACCAAGTTTATTTGGAGGAAGGAAGTCCCCTCGAAGATTGAGTGTTTCACTTGGAGGTGCTTCTACGGAAAAATTGCTACTCTTGACAACCTCAAACTTCGTGGTTGGTCGCTTGCAAATAGATGTTATCTTTGTAAATCTGCAGAAGAGTCGGTTAGTCAATTGTTTCTTCACTGCAGCGTTGTCGTGCAGGTTTGGCATTATTTTATGAACCTGCTCTCCATCAAAGTGATTATGACAGCTTCTCTTTCGGATTGGTTGATGGTATGGTTTGAGGTGGATTGCTCCAAGTCAACTTTTGCTGCTCTTCCTTCGCACGCAATTATTTGGACAATTTGGAACTCACGAAATAGCATTATTTTCGAGAACAAGCCTCTCTCTGAAGTTACGATATATAGGAAAACTTCCTCTCTTGATTGCAGCTGGTGGATTTCCAGCAGGTGTGAGTTTCGTCCTCCTTAGCTTTGTTGTTTGTTCGGGGATTGATTGGCTTGCGAGTGTGCTCAGCTGGATTGACTAATTCGCTTCTTGCGAATCGGAGTCTCGAAATCACTTGATTACTTGAATAATTTTCTTTGTTTCTGCATCGGTGACGATGTGCAAGATCGGATACGCCTCAATTACCTCCAGAGAAACGTTGGAGGAGAGGAGGTGGGAAAATAAACGGTGAAGAATGGGAGGATGAGGGATGAAGTACGTGTACTTTATTTTTTGTACGCTGCATGTGTACTGCTTAAAATATTAGTTAGATGTGTACAAGTATATCAATTATCACATTCCATCATATTGTAATTTAATAAATAAATAAATGTTAAATTTAGTTAGTGGTGATGTTTTTTTTTACTTTAATCACCTCGTTTTTACTTTTATACTAATCTGGATGATCATCCTATCAAATGCCAACTCAATTAATTATATGTTGTAACTGGTTATTAAGTAGTTTATTGGATCGTTCACCAATAATTATAACCTATTATAGACGATGACAATTTGTTACATACGATTATAACTTATGATATTCAATTATAATATGTTATAGATAATTATAACTTCCTACTCATTTAACAAGTTAACGAAAATTATAATTTATTATTCACATAAAACATTATAAATCATAACCTATTATTCATATACAATTATAACATATTACAAACTGTAATTATTCACCGGGGGAAGTACCGTTACAAATGCGCCGGGGACTCGACAGCAGCCAGAAGGTGGAAGGAGGTTCTTATAAATAAATTTAAATAAAGAAAAACGAAAAGACAAAAATGGCCCAGCATTCATTATAAAGTCCTGAATTTTTAAAATGAATCCAACGGCTCAGAAGAATCCTAAAAAATCATAACAGGATGAGATGCTTGAACACAAATGGGCTGCCACCCATGCATAGAATACTATTTAACGATGCATTGGGCGTCCCACTCCCTCATTCATTCAGCATCGACTGGCAAAAATGGAAATATTACTACACCTACTACTGTCCTTTCTTTCCCTTTTCCTCTTCTCGTGGTATTGGATAGCTAAGAACAAAGCCTCCCCTGTCTACATTTGGCCTTTCTTAGGTATGCTTCCTAGCCTCTTTTGGAACTCATCCAACTACAACCTCCACGATTTCTTAACCCAAGCTCTCAAACGATCCGGCGGGACATTCTTGCTCAAGGGTCCTTCTTTCATTAACGCCGACTACATCGTCACGAGCGATGCCATGAACTGCCATCACATCTTCAGCCGGAACTCGGCCAACTATCACAAAGGCCACGATTTCAAGGTCATCATGGAGGCGCTGGGTGACGGCATCTTCAACGTCGACGGAGATTCGTGGAAGTTCCAAAGACAGCTCCTCCATTCCCTCTTGAACAACAACGAGTTCGAGTCTCACACCATGAGAACCCTCCTCTTCAAGATGGAGTCTACGCTGTCCCGTGTCCTGGATGATGCATCCAAGCTACAAACCGTGCTTGACATGCAGGACGTGTTCAAGAGGTTCATGTTCGACAACATATGCATGCTCGCGCTGGGGTCCGACCCGTGTTGTCTTACTGTCGATGGACTTTCGAGTAGTGTGTGTGACAAGGCGTTTGAGGAACTGGAGGAGGCGGCTGTTTATCGCCACGTCATTCCCATACCGGTGTGGAAGTTGCAAAATAAACTCAATATCGGTGCGGAGAGGACGTTTATGCGAGCTTGGAGGATCATGGACCAGTTTCTATATGGGCACATCAAGGCCAAAAAAGAAGCCTTATTGTTAGCCAACAACAACAACGTAGCCACTACTACGATAAACAAGGCGCAAAAGCTTGACTTGTTGACACAAATCTTGGTTGGTAAAGAAGAAGAAGATCACAAGGGAGAATATTATTCGAACAATAATATTGTCTCTCATAAATCCGACAAGTTTCTGAGAGACACTGCGTTTACCTTAATAGCCGCCGGAAGAGATACTATCTCCTCGGGGCTGACATGGTTGCTTTGGCTGGTTGCGACCCACCCGGAGGTTGAGAAAAAGATTGTAGACGAGATCAAACAAATCATGGCTACACGGCCACGTGGCGGCGATCTCGGAGGGATCAATAATAATAATAATAATAATAACAATGTCTTCCTCACCAAATACGAGCTGAACAAGCTCGTATACCTCCATGCAGCCTTATGTGAAACGTTTCGACTGTACCCTCCGGTACCATTCGAGCACAAGTGCGCGATCGGGACGGACGTTCTACCAAGCGGTCACGTGGTCGAAAGAGGGACGAGGTTGGTGTTCTCGATATACTCGATGGGGAGGATGGAAGAGACGTGGGGGAAAGACTGCATGGAGTTCAAGCCGGAGAGATGGATTTCGGATCGAGGAGGGATAATCCACGTGCCGTCTTACAAGTTCATGACGTTCCTGGCCGGTGCGAGGACTTGCTTGGGGAAGAACATGGCGTTCATGCAAGTGAAGGCGTTGGCGAGTTCGCTACTATACAACTACCAGTTTCGGTTGGTGGAAGGTGGTCATGTCGTTAGGGCAACTACTTCCATGGTGATGGTTATGAAAGATGGGCTGAAGACTAGGGTTTCCAAGAGGGTTCAGCATACCACCATTAATGCTACTGGCTTGCTACCTCATTAAATTGGGTCCGGACGAGAAATGGTCCTAACGCAGCTGCAGAGGATTTTAATGTTGTTGTCTATTTAATATTATGGGTCTTTACGAATGGTATGTTTGTTGGGTTTGCTGTTGTTTTAATTTGGTTCATTTGTAGCTAACTAGATAATGGGGTTTGCAACGATTTCATGGGCCGGATTGTTTGATGGTGATATGTGATATATATAATGTATGGTTTTAATTAGGAAGAATTAATGTCTTCGATAAATTGAATATTATGATGATGTTGTTTTGTCGATGGTCCATGCTCGATCCCCCGTCAATATAAGCCGGCCTCTCAACTTGTATCAAGTGGTGTTCATAATAAACAAATAATATGTTTTATTTTAAATATATAAAGTTGACAAAAATTTGACTCGACCCACTAAACCTGGGCATGGATAGAAAATTGAGAGGGAATGAAAAGTAAAGAGAGTGTGAACAAATATTTTCTTGCGAATATCGTAGCTCAAATTGTAGGGATGTTACTATCCAAATCAGGGCTTGGCGAGGAAGTTTTGGCTTGGGGTGCATATAAAGATGGGAGGTACCTTGTACATGATGAACGGATTTTACCCCGTTAATCAAATATCCACTAGAATGAATTAATGAAATTGTATTAATGTCTTAGATAAATTGAATATTATGATGATGTTGTTTTGTCGATGGTCCATGCACGATCCCCACTCAATATTAGCCGGCCTCTTAACTTGTATCAAGTGGTGTTCATAATAAATAAATATAAAAACAAATAATAAATTTTATTTTAAATATATAAAGTTGACGAAAATTTTATTAGGGTATTTCTAATGCTATTACTCAAATTGATTGAGCTAACTAAACCAAGTAACAGAGAATGATTGTTTGTTTGATTGTTGAAGTATCCAATTATCAACTAAGATTGCCAATCAAAAGAAAGCAAATGCAAGAGAGTGAGTTTCAAGTATGGAATGAAGGTTGTTCGGATTCGAATCCACTAAAGCTAGCAATGCATGGATGAACGACAAGTTATCTCAATTATTCAGGTTATAATCGCTTCGCGATTTCCTACGATAGTCTTAGATTACTCTCGCGCCTCTAAGGACCTATTCTGCTCAACCGCAGACTCTTCTCTCGAGCTAATCTACACCTAAGCAAAACGCACGAAAGGTGTTAGATGAAATGCCACAACGATAAATGATGCAAAAAATCTAAACGATCTGTTCCTCTCTCGAGCTAACGAATAATCTAGAGTACTTCCTAAGTAACCTATCAATCTATGTTCCTCTCAGACCCACAAATCAATGACGATTATTTAATCAAGATGGCCAGATAAAATTGAACCAGAAATTGAGTTCAAGAAGAACACATCATAAGTCTGAATAACCTCGATAACATATCAAAAGGGTTAAACCCCATCATTCATACAAAGCGAAGCTAAAGTTTCATCTAATCCAAACAACACGAAAGGTTTAGCTACTCATGGTTTGGGAAACAAGAAGGGAAGAAGAAAGGAAAATAACCCGGGAAGAAAACATGTTTCGTCGAGAAATCTCCGTCTTGTCGCTGATCTTCATACCGTCTCCAATCGTTGATGTTCTCTCGCTTCAATCGATCTCTAAAACTCTTTCTCTCTCTAAAAGCTCGAATCTCTATTTAGAGTAATGTATAGTGAAGTCTATCTCATCCATAGGGAGTCTCGAGGGAATTTATAAGCTTCTGAACCAAGTTGAAGAAGGATTAAGCTCAAAAATCTCGCCAGGAGGAATAACATGGTGTGTCCTTAGATAAAATGGCATGCCTAAAAGGTCATTGAGTATCCTTAGAGAACATGACCTGTTCTAAAAGCACATGGCGTTTCCTTAGAGAACATGACGTGTCCGAAAAGGACACAGACGTGTTCTCTCAATTTTGCTTATCGGCCGTGACTTATAGAGAAAAGGAACACAGCCGTGTTCTTTTATGAACACGCCTTGTTCTTTTAGAACACGAAATTTGACCATGGCGTCAACATAAAAGTTGTAGACAATCGAATTAGCTTTTCCCAATGTCGTTGACCTTGCATCAATTGGACTTCCAAGAGATGCGTTATGCCCAAAATACTAAACTGTGACGTTTTCTTCCCAAGTCGAACGTACTGAGTTGTTCCAGCATCCTTGTCATGTCTTGATTCATCTCGAGACGTCATATGACACCTGAAATGTACCAAAAATATAAAAAGCAACGTAACAAGGCCCAATGGGCCAAGGAGAATCAAATATGCACCAAACGTCAAGAATTCAAACATGTTAAGGCATGCAAACGTCCAAAATTGTCAATTAAAGAGGGAACAAATGTACTAACAATTGAGCACATCAGTACACCCTTCTTAATTAGCTCGGATCGATATGAGAATGATCGACCAAACTAGAAGACAGTTTGGACATGGAGAGCGGATTTGCTAGTCCCGGACCCGATGAATCCTTCTCCCATTATGTATTGAACCAACAACCTGTGATTCTTCGAACCAACACGATTATAACTTTATCTCCTTCTTCTAAATAAACAAAACATACAATTTGATACCCTTCCAACTAAATCACGTGAAATCTAGCAAATATTTTGTCTATGAAAGAGATTTCAAATTTTGCATTCTAAATCACTTGAGAGCAAAGTGGTAATTTCAAATCACCTTTATTTTTTTTATGTGAAACAAAAGATAAAAAACAAGGATGTAAAACATGCCACAGTGACCAAGTCCGAGTTGGCTTGCCTCTTTGCCTCTAGTGGAGTATGTCCCTTCATGTATCACCTTCAATTTCGATTATCATTAAACAATTGTTGCACCATGGAGGAAGGAGGGGGTGTGGGGGAGCCAAATTTCCCCAACATCCTTCATTGCATAGTTCTCAAGCAAATGATTTCACCACTATCCATATGGCTTGATGTGGTCAAATTACTTTTTCCTGACAGTATTAATGTTCTATCGAACGTGTATTTCGACCAAATCATCCACTCAATTTTAAATCAAACAACCCTTAAGGGGTTGGGTTAAAGCCCAAATATTTTTTACTACACAGATATGTTCTAAACTGAAATTGGGCTCAGTTTTTTGTTTTTTAAAATCACACAAGTCCGCTGTGTTTTATTGGATTAATATGAGGCTAGACTAGGGCCTACATTACTTCGGCCCATTGAGATTTATAGCTCAATTTAAATAATCATTCTGTGAAAAAGTAAAAGCAGATAATGGTATATCGAAAATATTGATAAAAAACTAGTGAAAATAGCAAAGTTGTATAAATTTATGTTAGAGGCAGTTGGAGATGATTGAAAATAAATCTTTACATTTATATATAAGAAAATAATGAATTGAGTTTTCCACATAAACTTTTAGAGGTTTCTCTTTAAATTTAGAAGAAGGTTTATTAAATAACTTTTTTGTTTACAAAATACTATTTTATTGCTACAATAAAAATTCATTAATTGTTCTATATCTCTATTTTTTCATTTTAATTAGTTTTACAAAATAAATTGTGACGTAAGTTCGCCATATTTGTTTGATCAAATGACATCAATTTTGTTATGTTAAGCTGAATTTTATAGGAAAATAATCCATATAATATTGATGGTTATGTCCTTATGGGGAACAAACATGCACATCACACTCAATATTTTCAAGTATATTTAATTATATTGTTCACTAACGTCACTCTAAACGAGGCTAATATGCTGTTCATTTATAAACTATATAAAATCATAATGAATCATAATTAAAGTTACAACTTAATTTTGAATAAATCTATTACAATTAGCATTTTGTGTTAGGTAAGTGAAAAATGACATGGAATAAGAACGAGAAATATTAGGGAAATGAAATTATAAGTACATCTAATTGTTTTTTAATCATATATTGTTTTAAAATTTATATCATTCAATCAATTATTGTATAGATATCAATGTTTCCAAAATATTTGAAAAAACATGACAATAGTCACCTAAATTCTGGGTACATAAGGGTACATGGTAATAGGTTGTAAGTTAAACAGGCTAAAAGTCTGCTCGAATTGATTTGAGTCCGCTCGAATTGATTTGAGTCCGCTCGAATTGATTTGAGTCCGCTCGAATCGAACCACATTCATTAATCTTAACTATATTTTAGATGACATGTCCATGTTCCCGAGACTATTCTAACGGGTCAATCAATATTTTATTTTTTATTATCTTTTATTATCTTTTGACTAATTTAGGCCACTAATCGGGTTGAGTCAGTTTTAACGAGATATATCCATAGCATCTAAGCATAGCTCACATAACATGATCTCTTTTTCAAGATTCTTTTAACGGGCCAATAGAGGTTAAATTTTTCATTATGCTCAACTATTCATCAAAAAATGTTTATTACATTTTGTAATCTCAACAACCAATTATATAATTTATTAGCATTATAAATTGTAGGTTGAACTTCATTCGGTAATGTTTAAACACATTAAAAATAAAAATTAACATAAATTGACTAACAAACCAGTGAGTAATTTAAATTTGTTGGTTGATTATAACAAAATTTTAAGCTATTATTCTTAGTTTTAAAAAACTTCAGCACTTATTGATAATTATTTATGATTCAGTCGAATTATTTATGTTATCAATAATACGATAAAAAATTTCAAATCGGTCATTGGGCCAAAAACTTGTCAGCTATTTATTTAAATTGTCAGTAATAAAGTCAGAAAGAAAAACCTGAAACCGGCCAGCGAGTCGAAACACTATTCAGCTTATATTTAGAAACTTTTATTCGGACGAAGGAAGAAAAGAGAATAAAGACAATTAAGACAACTTAGTTTATTTTTAAAGTTGGCTGGGAGAAACTCTAGAGTTTTCAAAAATATATCATCTCCTTATCATGTATTTGAAGAATGCCCAAATTATAAAAAATATAAGTTTGGAGGAAAAAGTTATAAAATTCTTCCAGCCAAAATTATGTAAACAAACAGGGAATTATTAAAAATACATAGTTTCAGAAAACTCTTCCTTATTTCCCCTATAACAAACAATCCTAGCGGGTTTAGAGAAGTTTCCCAATCCAACCTATTTTTTTTATCAAAGTTACGATACAATATAATTTTCTTTATATTTTGAATGAGTCAAACCGTATTTTAAATTTTATACAATTTAATCTAGTGTATTTTAAATTTGCTGTTGCTAAAATTGCAAACCAATCCCTCTGCTCTGCATCATGTCGCCTCCATTCACCCCGGCCGGCTGTCGGCGCAACAGAAGGCGCAGGCTGCTTGAGATCAGAAATGCTGACAAAAACTAGGTACAGGCTCCGTATATACATTGATCATACGTACCAAATAGCGGTTGAATATAATGAGGCACGTTCTGACGTGGTTGTAAGAAAATGCTAGTAAGTTGTCTGTCCCAGATGATTCAAGTTGGGAGATATATAGGTGAATTTTACTGCTTCTCTGCATCTTTTGGATGGTTGTAATGTAATGCTAGTTTACCCTACCAAAACCCCTACATCCATCATTACTTCTCACACATAAAAAAATGCATAGCTGTTCTTCAGATCAGAGAGCTGGCCTGGTCTCTTTAGTTTGCAGACTGGAGAAGAAATCCAGAATACCGTTCTGCTTGAGAGGATGCGAATGATGAAATTTGTTATTGCTTGTAATAACTGAATCGAGGAGTAAGAATTAACAATCATCCCACGTACTCTAGCTTCATTATACAGAATTACGTACTAGTTCTGACTTCTGACTAACTACAATCAAAATTACAATAAAGGACAAACGATCTAAAAACCACTTCCAAACTGTAAGCAGTTTGGTAAAATTTGGCCGGCCGAATATTCAAATCTAACCTAAATTTTGAGGGAAATTGTTAAATCTAACCCAAACTGTTTTAAATTATAAATTTATTTTTTAACAGAATTTCGTTAATTTTTTTGTCCAAATAAATGGAAGTTGTAACCATCAAAGTGAAGTGTTAGCTGACATGTCAAATGTAACCACGTCATCATCACTAAATTAAGTAAAAACGGTAATTAAGAAATTAAGAAATAAAAAAAAATATTTTATTTGTAAGGTTTGATTTTTAATTTTATTTTTTGGGAATAATCAAATTTTTATTTAATTAAATTTTATTTTATAGTTGAAATGATGACGTGGCGACTGATATGACATTCATTTGATTGGTCAAGCGAATGTCATGTCAGCTATGACTGTCCTGTCACAAACTGTGTTAAAAAATTAAACGAAAAATTTAATCAACGGACTAGAATTATCGGAAGATCAAAACTATTAGCCAGATAATAGTCATCGAAATAATTGAAGCTAAAATTGACAATCCGCACAAAATTTGAAAGAAATTTGGATATTCTGCGGATTTGGCCTGTATTAGGTGTTTCGTAAACAACAAAAGGACAGTACTTGGTTTCATATTCTGCGATGCAAATAGCATACAATTAGGAATCTGAAAGCATTCTCTTCCAAACTCATGTGTTCCTCCAACAAGAGGGTGTGCTCCATGCCAGAATTTGAAAGCAACACAAATCGTACGTTAGCGTGGCAACCGGCAATAATAAGGATATCGTTATCTTATCTAGTTAAAGATGATAATCTTTGTCGCCAAGCTTCACCCCATAGATACATACTATGACAAGAACCAATTGCACGTGTCTCATTCTTTATCGGGAATCTTATTTCTATTTTTTGTATTCGGATTGACGATCGAAATATGCATTAAGCCGGTTTTGAATCGTAATTTGCGTATCGAGTAACCAATTTATGAATTTTTTTTAAAACGTAATATTAGCTTAAGAAATATATAAAAATACCTTCGTTGTACTGTTTTTTTTAAAACGTAATAATAAGTTAAAATATATAAAAATATATTTTTAAATATTGAATGTACCATCAAAGACTTTCCTAACCAAATAATAATAAATGCAAGTACGAAAACGAAAATGGAGAAAAAAATAAATAAATATTTATAAAATCGAAATAAAAAACCCCATCCATTGTTTCACTCTCTTTCCTCCCCTCTGCCCATCATTATTTCACCCTCTCTCCTCCCCTTCTTTCCAATATCGGAGCCAGAACCACCATTTTTACACTTCTTCATTTTTTATTTCTTCTCCTCTCTTCTCAACCCACCATTTCTCCTGCAATCACTCTGCTGCTTAGTTGACTGAGACTTAGGACGGTTATGCTGCTGCCTTTGTAAACAATCTCAGTGATTAGACCATCCAACGACCTCTCCACTTTTTTCTTCGTGGGACAGTTGGGATAAGTGCATTTGTAATAGCTCCTTGGATTCTCGCTCCCTTTCACCTGCTTCTGGTCGTACTTCCTCCAGTTGTACCCGTCGTCCGGTCTCCTGCTCTCCCTCATGTAATGAGCCGTCTGAGTCTGATTATTGGTGGATCGATACAGTGTCGTTTTTGTTGAGAAACTGGCGAATTCGATTTGGGTACCATCTCCGCTGACCAAGTGTTGGTTGCTTGTTTGTTGAATCCCCAATCCTGGACAAAAAATTTCAATCCCTAAATTGGAAATTAGGAAAAAAATTTGAAAAAAACAACAGGGTAGAAGAAAGAAAGAAACAAACTGTTGAGGAATTCAGTCTGGTTTGCGGCAGGAAAGAGAAATCGGAATGGTTAGTTTCGTCTTTACTTGTCTGCTGATTATATCCGCCGGCGATGAAGGAATCAAAGAAATCGGTCCTTCAATTGAAATTCTGGCAGTTGAAAGCTCCGGTGATCGGAAACGGAAGAAGCTGCATAAACCAAACAACAACAAAACATCAACAAGACAAACCCAGAATGAATTTTGAAGAAACGAACAAGACCAACGACGAAATTTTCAATCTTTACATTAGTAGCAGAGGAGAAGAGAACAAGAGAATCGAAGAGGTCGAGGGGCTTAAACCAGGAGGAAAGGCAAAGTAGGAAGAAGGAGACAAAGGAGGAGAAAAAAACGGTACGATAGGTGGCGGGATCGACTTGAATATCGGAGCTGCAGCTCCTCCTCCATTGATGTTGTTTCCATTTATGTTCAAATGGTGATGATTATGGGAGGGATCACGATGAGGTGAGAAGGTGAAGTGGGATGGTGAAAGGGTAGATGGTGAGATGAGGTGAGAGGGTCAAAATAATTATATTTTTTATTTAATTTTCACGTCGGCAAATTGCTGACCCATCAAATCTCAGTGATCGATGTATCACTTTTTTTGATCACAATCGAAACTAAATTTCAATAATTTATCACATCCATCTTATAGCGAAAAGTATAATGTTAAAAAGATATTTTTGAAATACTTCATAACATAAAAAAGATTTTAGCCTATATTTCATATATATGCTATTCTTACGAATAAAATATATTTCACTCATTAATATATTAATTAAATATGTTTTAAATCATCTCAACCGCTTTACATCTTCAGCTATCATCCCAGTCTTCGAACCTCCCCCATTCAGAGAAACCTCAAAGCGTAGAGAGACCCAGCGCCCACCCTTGAGAAACACACACGTACGTCCCCAATCTGCAGAATTCGTATAATAATGTTGGTGCTGCTGCTGCTGCTAATCCTTCTCATCTTGGTGGATTACGTGGTTCGGAAGAGCAAATCTTCGATATTACCAAACTGGCCTCTGGTGGGTATGGTTCCATCTCTACTGTGGCATGTTTCCCGCAACCTCCTACACCAGCTGGTCACCCAAGTCCTGAAACAAGAAGGAGGCTCTTTCTTATTCAAAGGTCCCATTTTTACTGATCTCAACTTCTTTATCACCTCTGATCCTGGTAACGTCCACCACATCTTCAGCCGCAACTTCGCCAATTATCCCAAGGTAACTTAACTACCCTGCCTATCTAAAACTCTCTCTACAGTCTATACACTACTAGCTAAGTATGATCAACAGGTTTTCAAAAGCTGCAGCCTGACAGTTCTAGCTAGCTCCTCTGGATTTGTAGTCCGATTCTGGAACCAGAGCCTTTGTTTCCTCCATCGGATCCAGGAGCAATATGTGTCTTTGGATCTCCATATGATCCAAAGGCCTAAATTAACCAGGAACAATATGGTTATATGTATTTAACTATTTTTTATTGGACCATAATCCAATCATCTTTGATCGCTGGACTACCTGCTCTAATCGCCGGACCACCATCTCTGGTGACCGGAGACCTTATCTGGTCACCAAAAAGTTTTTCGATGAATTTTCCAGCAATTCCGAACTCCGTTGACTCCTTACACCTTTGGATAGAGATTTGTACGGATTATACAAATGTGTATATATTTGTACATCAGTGTATGCATATTTATATGGTTTTTGTACAAAGTGTAATAATAAATATAAATATTAACTAACTATTTTACTAAGTATCATGATACTAGTATGATATTTGAAACGTATACACATATTTATATGACTGTAAAATGTTAATTTTACCCCTGTATTTTCAACCGTTAGATTTAAAAATGATTTTTTGATGGGTGAGATTTATGCGGACCCATTTTTTTGGATCCAGATCCGGACTCCTCTGGATTGAGGTGTTTGAGGATAAGGGCATTGGAGGATTAAAAAGGGGTTCGGAGGAATGGGCAGTACCGTGCCTGATTACTGTCCACCCCCGCTTAATTACAAAATCTTTTTTAGTTTGATTTAAGCCATCAATGATTTATCTCTCTTCTGAAAACAATGGAATAAAGTTTCAGTTTCAATGTCTTCTAACAATTCTGAGTCATTAAAATTAACCAGGAGTTAGCAGACTCAGTGGTGTCTTCGACATTTCATAAATCATAAATATTACAGAGCTATAAAACTACTAGGTGTTGATTCAAAAATGAAAAAACTGCTAGATGTTTCAGTCAGGCATTCAAGCAATTTATTAGCTAAACAACTCATGTTGTTTTGTGAATTGGCAAAGGGGGCAGAGCTGAAGGAAATAATGGAGCCATTAGGAGACGGAATATTCAACGCCGACGGCAATTCATGGAAGACACAAAGGGAAATGATCCATTCCTTAATCACCACCTCCAAATTCGAGCAGCTGATGCTCGATACCCTCCGCCGCAAGTTGGACAGTGCCCTTATCCCCATTCTCCACAACGCCTCTTCTTCATCATCAAAAACACTCGACTTACAAGATCTCATGAAGCGATTCACATTCGACACAATCTGTCAGCTAGTTTTGGGATTCGACCCAGAATACCTATCCTTGGAACTTCCATACTTGGATTACGCCGAGGCGTTTGATGTGATTGAGGAAGTAATCGTGTACCGCCATTGCGTTCCTCTGTGCGTGTGGAAGTTGCAGAAATGGGTCGGAATTGGGGAGGAGGCCAAGATGAAGAAGGCTTCCGAATGCTTTGGGAGGTTCTTGGATGGGAGGATTCAGGTGAAGAAAGAAGAACAGGGGAGATTTGACGATGATTTTCTAACGCAGCTCATATCGGGGACGGAACGAATTGGGGAATCCGATGATTTCTTGAAAGACGCTGCGTTTAACTTGATTGTTGCAGGGAGAGATACGATTGCTGCTGCTCTCACTTGGTTCTTCTGGCTTGTGGCTATCAATCCTGTTGTCGAGCAAAATATTTTGGAAGAGATGCATCGAGTCATTCCTGCTACTGGTACGTTACTCTATCTAATTGTTCATTAACCCACACTCTTCAACTAGAAGCTCTACACAACTTCAATAAGTTGTGTGCACGAATTGAGTGTGAGTAAGATTTGAAATAAACAGAGACTTTTCGGTCATTAAAGATTTTCATATTGTGTAATGAAGTAATAAATTATTAATTCAAATTATTAGGAGAGGATACAATAACTTATCGTAGTGAAATCGTAGATTCCACGTAAAATCGTAGATTCCACGTAAAATCGAAAAACATGGGTAAAATCGATACCATAAAATTTTAAGATTTTTTGTACAACCTAATAAAAAATTAAAAATCATAATATTTCTCTTGAAAAAAAATTACTCAATAAAGAAGCTAGAACTATAATTTAATACCAAATGCAATGATAATTACGATATTAGTTGATACAAGAATATATTCAAATTAAACAACTATAGTACATAGTTCACGTCATGAAACTTATAAATCATAAATACGCCACAAAAAATACACACGATGCAAACATTTTATAGTTTTCAATACTAAGTCTTTAGGGTCAACATTAAAATCTAAGTCTAAGTCGTCTTTTTCAAACGATTTTATGATTTTAATTATTTTTCTCTCGATTTCAATAACAAGCGATTTTATAATGAAATCAGGATCGAACTCAATTGGTAACATCGTAAAATCGTTACGATTAAAATCACCATTTTGGAGAATGAATTGTGGGCTATTAAAATTCGAAACATAAACCTCTTGAATATTAAAAGCTCTGATAGTGATATCATATACTAAACATTGCATCTCAAATAACTTGAATTTTACGTTAACCGTAGCTTCACTAAATGATGGTCTTGTTAATTTTTTTCATCAGATAGAAGCAGCAGCAGCGTTATTATTCCAAGCATGGAGGAACTGAACAGATTAGTGTATCTCCATGGAGCCATATGCGAGACTCTGCGGCTGTACCCATCAGTGCCTTTCGAACATAAGAAATCTCTAAAAGCAGATGTGCTCCCCAGTGGTCATGCCATTAGCAGCAACACGAAGATTCTGATGTCTCTTTACTCCATGGGAAGAATGGAAGAGATATGGGGCGAGGATTGCATGGAATTCAAGCCTGAGAGATGGGTTTCACATAAAGAAGATCAGGATGGTGGAAAGATTGTTTATGTACCGTCGTACAAGTTTCCAGCATTCTTAGCAGGACCGCGGACTTGCTTGGGGAGGAAGATAGCATTCACACAGATGAAGGTTATAGCTTGCTGTGTACTGCAAAAGTTTAAGATTGAGGTGGTTGAAGGGCATCCTGTAGTTCCAGTTCCTGCAATCCTCATGTTCATGACATATGGACTCAAGATCAGAGTTTCTCAAAGGACCTTGCCTACTACTGCTTTCACTTTATGAATATATAGTAAGTTGTGCTTCTCATCAGACTAAGTAAGTAAATTAAATGTGGGGAGGTGTGTATCTGAAGGGAGAATAAAATGGGTTGATGAGTTCATGACAACATGGATTCGTTGGAGTTCACTTTCTTACTAGTAATATTTTGAGAAATATACATTTATACTTTGAGAAAATATACATTTATACTTATGTAAAATTTTTATTGGTATCTCTTTACTAAATTTTACCCGATCATACCCCTAAACTTTGACTGTTCTAACAAATACATATTTCATTAGTTTTTCCATTCAAATTTTATTTAATATACTAATTGTACATGCCACATAAACTTATTCGTCTACGTGACAGAATTATTTACTGGTTATAATTATTATCAGGAAAAACGAAAAATGTTTGAAAAATGTCTGATCTTGATGAAATCGTAGGAAAAGATGATGAGGACAATGATATGTATTATCCAATGTTTTCAGAATCAAGCCGAAGATTGGACCGGGATTTTGATTGTTTATATATCGGTGTATCAAAGAAGAAACTAAAAAGTAAAATGCAAGTAATATGGTCTCAATATTGAATGGAATGTTGTTCAAGACTCGAATTCACTTTAGCTAGCAATGTATGAATGATAATCATGCATTCTCAATTAAATAGGGTATAATGGCTTTGAAAATTTCCTAAAGTAAGCTTAGACCGCTCCCACGAATCTAAGAGTCTATCATGTTTGACTAAAGACGACTCCTCTCTCGAGCTAATCTTCACCCAAACTGAACGCATTACATGTATTAGATGAAATGCCACGAAGATAACAAAGCAAAAAGCCTAGATAAATAGTTGGTCTCTCAGCTAACAAAAAATCTAGAGTTCTGATGTCCTTTATTTTTTACACACGTTTTCTCGTTATAAACTATATTTTTGTGTGTCGAAATGTATTCAAACTCGTAATTTTTAGCACATGATTAGTTCTACTGCCCCTTGGAGCCGTATTACGTTGTTTGTGATGTTTTATGCATTTTCAGCCAATATACATCGTTTGGGGATGAGCAGGAACGAAAACGGACGATTTAACCTGTTCGGAGCGAAGATCTTAGGAAGTTGGAGAGAAACACGGCGTGCTCTCCTGAGAACACGACGTGTTCCTTAGGGACACGACGTGTCCCTCTCTCTGAATCTTGCTCGAGAATTAGACATGGGTGGAACACAACGTGTCTCACCCCATACGGATTTTTCCCAGTCCTTTTCCTTCTCCGATTTGGGAAGGAACAATATAAATAGTCCGAGCAGCCCTTTGGACGGGATATCTATCATTCTAGACATAGTTTCGAGTTTTGAGAGAGAAAGAGAGTTCCAGAGATCGATTGAAGCGAGAGGACATCAACGTTTGGAGAAGGAGCGAAGATCGGCGACAGGATTGAGAATTCTCGACGGAACATATTTTCTTTCCGGGTTATTCTCGACAGGATTGTTTATGTACCGTCGTACAAATTTCCAGCCTTGTTAGCAGGACCGAGGACTTGCTTGGGGAGGAAGATAGCATTCATACAGATGAAGGTTATAGCGTGTTGCGTACTGCGAAAGTTTAAGATTGAGGTGGTGGAAGGGCATCCTGTGGTTCCAGTTCCTGCCATCCTTCTGTTCATGACATATGGACTCAAGATCAGAGTTTCTCAGAGGAAGACTAGTACTGTAGCCTTATGAACTTAAGTTTGTGTTTCTCATCCGACTTGAGTAAATAAATTAAATGTGGGGAGTTGTCTATCTAAAGAGGAATAAAATGGGGTTGATACTGCTTAAGTTCGTGACATGGATTTGTTGGAGTTCACTTTCTTACTGGTAATATTTTTCCAAATTGATATGTTGAATTCAGGAATTTGACAGTCAGTTGGACAAACTGTCAAAGAACATGCAATTTGATCATCATATTTAAACCACCATTACTAGTTATGACATATAAACGGTTATAAGTTCAATAACTAGTTACAGGCTTATATATTCTGTTCATGACCAGTTATTGAGTTTTATCTGAGGAATGCTCCTGAGTAAGGATGTATTTATTCATCGAACATCGAAGAACAAAGTATTGCAGCCAGATTCACCTGGGGAGACTTCTCTAATGGCTGCAAGAGAAGAACCCAAGATGAAGACAAGGCTAAATGTTTCTTCTTCTGCGGTTAAGTGGTTACTGGTTAACCAGTGTCTTTATGACATATGAGCAAATCACTGTATATGACACCCCCTCCAAAAATGATGAATATAGCTAGAGAATTTAAAATTTCGCCGCTGCCGGGGATCGAACCCGGGTCACCCGGGTGACAGGCGGGAATACTTACCACTATACTACAACGACTTGTTGATATAAGTATTTCCGAAAACGAATATATTTTATGATGAAAAATCAACAATTATTCTGAAAAATCTTAAATAAATCATACATAATATATGTAAAGATAAAGTAGGATTACTAATAGGAATAAAACGAACATCAATAGGTAAACTATGACCTTAACCCGTAAGGAAATCAACGACCTTGTTGCTTTCCTAATAAATATGCTCAACTTTGATAGTCTAATTCCGATCCAACAACTCATATAACTGGTCGATCTCATAAAAGTGTTGGTGTGTGCTCTCACGCTTCCCCAACAAAAACTAAATCAGTGCAAGAATGTACACTTTTTGTTTTTTTTATCGTCTGCATTTATTTTATTATAATAAATTGTATCTTCGTATTTTTTTATTCTCTCAATGATATTGTTGTTGTAGGTAATATAGTAATGTTGGAGTTTTCAGATTCCTCCCAAATGATTTGTGAAATGATTTGAAATCCACCAGATTTGTCAAGTGTTGATTATTTGAATTGGAAATGACAAATTTTGAAAACCTACAATCTGATCTCATGTACAAAATGGCAAAGATCATATGATGACGAATATTTTTGGAGTTATTATATTTTTGGTAACTTATTTATTGAAAATATATATTTTTGTACCTTACAAATCATTTATAATCAATTGGTACCTTACCTATTAAAACGTAACGAGATGATACTTCCATCCAATTTCGATCCACATTCGTTAAGTTTCGCTGAAATCAGACTTTCCCGAAAACCCTCGAACACATATGACGTCAAAATCTTAATTTTGAGAAGAAAATCGTTTAAAAAAAAGTGACGAAAAACCGATAACTTTTTAAAATCAGATCTAGATAAATAAGCGACCAATTTAGCAGGAGAAACGGTCAACCTCTTTATGCTTCCCCACAAACGGCAAAGACCAGAATGACCAAACTTTATAGTGTGAAACAAAAAAAGAAACTAGTTCGGTTTTTTCAGTTATCGAAAAGAAAAGGGGAAAATCGGGGGGAAAAAGTTTCCATCTTAAGCTTGGGAAGCAAGTCAGAGTTGCACCAAATTACGGTTATGACACTTCCCAAGCTGCCACCGTACCATCGGCAGCTCAGCCAAGTGTTGGCAAGACATTCTTCGGACAAGACAAAAAGCCTACAGGTTCCGCCTCGGCCAACTCCGGTCCCACCCAACCAACCTGGTTCGGTGGCTACTGCTACTATGCACAGCCTCAAATCTGGAGGTTCGGCGTTACGAACCACGGTCCAAGCCGGCAACTTCCCGCCCATTGCTACAGATGTTGAGACTATCTGACTGTTTTCAGTCGCTTTCTCTCTCTTTAAGCATTTACTTAGTCTAGTGGAGGAAAAGGGGATGACTTTTTTGTTTATATATATAAAAGCTTCGCCAGCACTCTCCTCCCCTAGAGCTCTTCTTCTTCTCTGTTTCTCTCTAGTCTGCTGTTTTGGGGAGATGGCTAGGTGAGCTTCTAGATTCGAGTTTCTGCAGGAATTTGTGTTCAAGTGTGGGTAATCTGTGGAATAGATAAAAATCCAACTATGAGATGGGAGAATGACTCTTTTTCTTTTCCAATTCGATTCTGAGAGAAAGGAAATCCCCTGAAGATCAATCGTTAAATTCTGCTTTGTTGTGTTCTTAGAGATGATCGCTTCTTCTTTGGCTTCTTCCTCTTGTTTTCTTTTCTGGGTATATTTTAATGGAGTAACTTCAAGTGCTAGGTTAACAAATTAAGCCTTGGGGTTTAAAGCTATAACAAAATTTCTGAAATGCTCTCTCAAAGGGATTCCAAGGCAATGTTTCACGTTGTACTCGGCCTTTGAGGGAGATGGGTAGTTTACTCTTTTAACACTTTGATGAGTAGTTTTAAAGATGGACAAAAAACCCAGTGAATGTGGGCAGTAGAAACTGAGTTGGAGCACATCACTTGATAATGCTGGTCTAAGAAATCAGTTTCTGGAGCTTGAAAACCCAAGTCCCTTTCTAATAGTGTGTCCAGCAAAGCTTCAGTCTTTTCAATTTTCATGGTTGTGAGAGAACCCCAAATGCCTAACAATCATTTGACAACAGAGTTCTGCTGTGTTTATTTTCTTTTTGGCTATTATTGGAATCTTTCCTTTTTAAGACTTTGATCATCAGTTGGTAGCTAGATGGGCATTGGATTTCTTTTGTGCAGCAACCTTTCTAAAACATCCTTACTTGCTCTCATTTGATTGCAGGGCTTGGGTTCTGGATGGGAAATCAATTGCTAGGAAACTTACTCGAACTTGTTCTTCTGAATCCATCAATGACTTGGGAGCTTCCAGGGAATGTCCAAACTGCCATCATGAAATAGATAATAGTGATGTAAGCTGTATATCTTACGCAATCTTTTCCTATTTTAGTAAAGTTTCCGTCAGTTTTCTAGTGGTTTAGTTAATTTGTTACTCCGCAGGTGATGAATGAGTGGCCTGGCCTACCAGCAGGGGTGAAGTTTGCCCCAACTGATGCAGAGCTCGTTCAGCATTTAGCTGCCAAATGTGGCATTGGTAACTCAACTCCTCATCTGTTTATCGATGACTTCATTCCAACTCTTGAAGGGGATACTGGAATTTGTTATTCGCATCCTGAAAACCTTCCTGGTAACTAACTAACACTCTCTGCATTAAAAAATGAAGAAGATTGATTAATTATAGGCTACATTGATTGACTATAAACTATTGTTGACAAAAAATTCCTAATTAGGTGCTAGGAAAGACGGGAGTAGTGTCCATTTCTTTCATCGCACGATGAATGCTTATGCTACTGGTCACAGGAAGCGCCGAAAGATCCTGACCGAACATACTAGTCCTGCTGCTGCTGCCGAAGAACATGTGCGTTGGCATAAGACAGGCAAGACAAAGGCTGTGTTACTAAATGGGGTTCAGAAGGGGTGCAAGAAGATCATGGTGTTGTATAAGAGCTCAAAGAAAGGGTGTAAACCTGACAAAACAGATTGGATAATGCACCAGTTCCATTTGGGGACTGAGGAACATGAGACGGCTGGTGAATATGTGGTGTCAAGGATCTTTTATCAGCTTCCCAAGCATAGCAGCACCGAAAAGAATGAAATTGAAACTGTCGTCTCCACGGTGATGGTGCACAATGCTACTACTCCAACGACCCCTAACCTTAACCCTCCGACTCGTCCTCGACCTGACAAGGCAATTCTGTACGATGATGTTGCTGATGACACCATTACAGATTCTTCTGTACAGGTTGGCTATACTTCTGTTTGTTTCTTGTTCACTTGAAATGCAAAATGAAAATGATCCAGTGACTTGTCAACAACCACCTGCATCCCAATAACTAGAGTTGTTGGGGAGTGAGTTCAGATTAGTTTTTATAGTATTCATTAACACGCTCCCTCAAACGGAAGCTCTGAGAAGAGCTGAGATAATGGAGACCTCTTGGATATTAAAGGCTTTGATACCATGTCAAGTGTCTCAATAACTCGAGTTGTTAGGGAAAAGTTCAAATATTTTTTTTTTATTGTTAACATGACTTCCTTCCTTTCAAATCAGCATGGCATGAGATGATTTCTTATTGATGAGTTTGTTTGTTGATGGTTTTAGGAACAAAAGATCAATTCTCTGGCTGTAGAAGATGTGGGGGGTTATGAAGCATCATGGTTGGCTGGTGAATCCCAGCCTGTTGAAACCTCTCATCACTTCTCTAACAACATTGATAATTCTTTAGTATGCAAACAGATTTTCAGTTCCTCGTCGCTTTTCGCTAATAACTCGGGACTCAATCTAGTCCCATCATACACCACTATGAACTGCAACACTAGCGGAGATAGTGGCAACAAAAACTCTCCCTGTGGAGTTCCATACCTGGAGAACATAGAAGTGGACACTCCACCAGATTTCCAGCTTTCTGTAAGTCCTTACCTTATGTAATACTCTAAAGGCATTGTAGTTCATGTTTCATCAAGTGTGGTCCTTGATCTTTGTTGATATGTTCTTCAGGATCTGCAATTTAGCTCCCAGGATAGCCTTTTAAGTTGGCTGGACAAAATATGAAGTAGATTCCAGTAACCTGGGAGGAAGAATAAGCTGTTCAGAACCAACGAACATATGTCACCAAGTTTTGTGTACTCTACTTAATGGTGAAGTGAAAGCCATCACCTATGGCTTCTTTAGCGGCATTGTTTGTTACCATATCGGATTAGAATATCGGCATTTCTGTCGTTGTTCATAGTTTGTTTTGCGACGTGATCGAGAGGCTGCAGAGAGATTTCAGTTGCAGGAGCTAAGGAACCACTGACTGCAATGTAGAAGGAAAAAAATGGGTTCAACAGGAATGGCCGTAGCTTCTTGATTTATCTGTGGAATTGTGTATTGTACTCTAGTTAAATAAGCAAGCGTGTAACCTGCAGATACTTAACTGCTCCAAAGACATTAGATGTCTATTTGTGAACATGACTCATGAATTGTGCTGGAAAGCTGCTAAACATTTTGTTCTGTGATTTCTGGGAATGCTATGAATGTAATTTGGCCTTTCTATTGAAGTTGAAGCTATTATGTGCCTGTTTGGGTACATGTATTATGATTTTTTATTGTCTGGTTGCATAGGTTTTGGACTTACCTTCTTACTTAATATATCAGACTTATGCAATCTAAATTTATATGTACGAATTATTCGTAAATATCATCATATAATTTAACAATTAATTTAAGCTATCCAATCTCATTTGTACTCTTGTCCCTCTTCTATCTCCCTTTACCCCATCTTCAAAACTTTTTCACTTCTTAAAGTCCTTTCTACTATAATAGTTTATATTTTTATATTTTATATATCCTATAATAGTTTAGAATCTTTCAATTAATTCTCTTTAATACTCACATAATACATACATGTATACGTACTAAATACGTTTAAAGTTCTCATTTCCGTACTATTATAAAGCTATTTAAGTTTTTATTTATTTTTATATTTTACGTACTAAACACATATAAAACATATGTTACACATTTAATACATGTATTTTAAAGAATTAAATTGATAATTTTATAATTTTTGACATTTATTCACTTTTAAATTATAAATTTCTAATATTTATAAGTAATGATGAATTTTCAAACATATTATTATGTTAAATTAACGCATAAAACTCTGTATATTTTAATACCTTAACGTATCTGTACCGTATCGTACTACAGAACTGCTTGCTCACGTTATGTGAAGCGCGGGAAAGCCCTTAGGCAGGACGACACCGTTTGCAGAAGGTGGAAATGGCAACCTTGTGATTATTTAACATATTGAAGCATAGATATGTAATTTTAGCAGGATATCAACAAATCTAAAAGTAAGGGGCTTTACGAGTACCCCGGGCAACAACCTTCAGAAACCTAAAAGGCTAAAACCCTGGAACCAGAAGTCGTCGTGTTCAAAACCCCTGCTCCAATGAGGTAACCAGAAATCAGACTGTAAAGCTCTGCTCTTCCCATTTTGTGTCTGTTTCTTCTTCGAGCAGATGTTGGCTTCAAGGATCCTTCGAACTAATTGCTTTAGAACACTATCTACTATCCACCTCTCCAATCCCTCCAGGTAGCTCAAGTTCCTTCCCTTTGGATTTACTTCTGCATTCGTCTGTCTTCAAGTTTGCTACTTTATCTTTTTACTGATGTAATTCCTGAATTGGGTTTTACAGAAATTTGGTGGCTTTGAAAGATGTTAGCTCTACGAACAAGTCCGGCCCAGCAGGCATTGTTGTGAGAGAAGAGTCGCCTCTTTTTCCGCCGTTAAATAGCCATCCTTTGGCGGGATGGCGCCGTGGAATGTCTACTTCGAAAGGGAGGAGCATGAGAAGCAAAGTGGAGAAGAGGATGAGGAAAGAGTCTGGCAAAACCATGAGGGAGATTAGGAGAGCTAAGAAGTTGAAGAAGAAACTCATGACTGATGAGGAGAGACTTATTCACAATCTTAAAAAGGTAATTTGATTGCTGCAACCTCTCCAAGCTCTAGATATGACTTAGAATCTTTACATTGCTGCAGAATTATATTTCTCAGAAACATAGGGAGTGAATCAATAGAAAGTCAGTGGTGTTTAAGGTTATTAGCAACTATGGTTCCCTTTTCCGTCTAACGATTAAAGCACTAGTTGATAAAATGATCTCAGTCTAATGATAGGATGTATGTAAAGGAGAAAAATGTACTTGGAAGATCCTGAGATGTTCCATGCAATAATGCAAATAGGTATTGTTTGATTGATTTGGCTGACTTTACATTTGTATGTCTATCTTGGAAGATAAGAAGTTTACATTTGATTGTGACTAAATATCTCCAAGATTTTTAGATGACCTAGAATCTTTGCATTGCATTGCAGCAGAATTAGAAGTATTAGCGAATTTGGAATTGAACAAATAGAAAATTTCAATGGTGTCTGTTATTAGCTACTATTTTTTGCTTTCTTGTCTAAGAATGAGGCAACTAGTGGATGGAATGATCTCAGTCTAATGATACAAGGTTTTAATAGGATGTATGTATAGGAGGACTTGTACTCTAAAGAGGCTAAGATGTTCTATGCAAAAAGGTATTGTTTGATTGATTTGACTGACTTCTTCAACTTGTGGTTACATGTATATGTTGGTGTTGGAAGTTCTGTACTCGTCAATATTGGATGTGGGAGGCAACTTTATTCCACTGGACCATTCGGACTTTATTTGGTGATTGCTGATTGATGAATTCTCTGGTTTAACAGGCTAAGAAGAAAGTGGCACTTCTCCTACAAAAGCTCAAGAAGTATGAGCTGCCCGAGTTGCCACCATCGCTGCATGATCCTGAGCTATTCACACCTGAGCAGCTTCAGGCGTTTAAGAAGATAGGCTTCAAGAATAAAAATTATGTCCCTGTTGGTGTTCGTGGAGTGTTTGGAGGAGTTGTGCAGAATATGCACATGCATTGGAAATTCCACGAGACTGTGCAGGTGTGTTGTGACAACTTTCCAAAGGAAAAAATCAAGGAGATGGCCACCATGATAGCAAGACTTAGCGGGGGGATTGTGGTGAATATTCATAATGTGAAGACAATTATCATGTTTCGTGGCAGAAACTATCGTCAACCGAAGAACTTGATTCCCTTTAACACCCTAACAAAGAGGAAGGTATGTGCCCTTTTATAATTGACCTTGTCGATTGTTAGGGTGGTACTTTGTTAGGTATTTTTTAGAAATCGAGGCATCTGGAATTTCATACAGCAGAGTTGTCTTGGGAGTATACTATGCATTATCTGATGGATCTTGTAAAGGAATTATGCTATGCTATGTATTATTTGTTACCCAGCCGGAATATGGTGCTGTTCTTGCTCCATGATTGCTTCATCTTCATTTCTACTGTGCAGGCATTATTTAAGGCCAGATTTGAGCAGGCCCTTGAATCACAGAAGCTAAACATCAAGAAGACAGAGCAACAGCTTCGGCGAATGGGTCTGAACCCTGAGGATCCAGTAGCCATGGCAAGCATCCAGAGAGTGGCGTCCACTTTCTTTAATGCTATTGATAGCAAAGAAGGAAGTCCTTACGTGTTTAAAGGTGATGAAATCTCATTACAAGAGCCTGCTAATGACGCGGAGGATTCGGAATCCTCAACTGACAGTGACCAGGATGAGCTAGACAGATTTATATCTGAGATAGAGGATGCTGCAGATCAAGAATGGGCTGCAGAAGAAGCGGCAGAGCAAGAAGAATTCGGTAGGATTAGGTATCTGAACAAAGCCGATTTCGGTGGGAGGATAAGAAGATCAGACATGTATCCTAATAATGAAGCCTTCGACGATGATAATAGGCGAGAGAGGCGATGGCAAGATGGACACATTGATCGCAGGAGTGGCAGCCGTGATGATGAGAGTGGCATATCTGATGAAGACGGTGAGTGTGATTCTGATGATTCCGAAGATGCTAATGATCATGGTAGATCTAGGCCATCGCAAAGGAAACAAGAGCGGAGTAGTCCACAATATAGTAATGATCGGTTTTCTAGGAGACCTGCAATTACAGAAAGACAGATGGATCCTGGAGAAGATTCTGAATCGGAAGACATGTTGAGCGATCTTGACAACACAATGTGGGATTCGGATGAGGAAGATAAAAGTAGAGCACCAAATAAGGAGCCAAGTCATAGTTTCAAAAGCAGCAGTGAAGAGGAAGACGAAGAAGATTCTTCTTATCCAATTAAAAGAAACGAATATTACAGACCGAACGATCTCGCGAGTGATGCTGATGACGAGAGAGAAGTTCGCGAGAGGCCCCGGACAGCAGCTCAAAATGCAAGAACCAATCAAGGAAGATTCAGCTCTACGATTAGAGATACTGGAGCTGATATCAGAGATTCCGCATCAGAAGAAGATGATGCATTGAGCGATCCCGAAGTTCCAATGTGGTCATCAGGCTCTGAAGATGACTTGAGTGAAAACAGAGGCAGAAAATTCGATTTTGGTCACAAGGATGATGAAAATGAGAGTGATGAGAAACAAGGGGGCAAGAGGGTAAAGTCAGCAAAAGAAGTAGATGAAACTTGGGACAGTGACTAGCTCACCAGCAATTCAGATTAAGATGGTTAAAACCCCCTAGCAAGACCACAGCCAGAGGAAAACATATAAGATTTGGTAATCATCTGAGTTAGTTAAAGTTGAAATTTTTGGCCATTGGTTGAAATTGAAATGGAAGCTAGCTAGTCTGCATCAGTAATGTATACTCTCAGAGTAACATATTTACCACCACCCCTCCATTTGTTTACTATACCAATTTGGATTGAGCTGCATTTTGTCCTTTTGTCAGAGGTGAAATGAGATGTTACAAAAAGGATATAAATTGCAGGTAGTCTGCATTTATAAACCTTGGAAATATCAGAAGCAATGTTGAAAAAAGGAGTCCCTTCCAAAAACGGACCTAAAGACCATTCTTGTAGAAAGTTTCAGATTCACAGTCACCATCATCAACAGATGAAGAAGATATCTTATTAGAGGGTCCACGCGTCGCCGAGTTGAGAAAGTTAACAGAAGAAAGACGAAGGCAGAGACTTTGGTTTCTCTGAACTTTTTCCAAGTCAATCCATGAATCAATTAACAGCACTGTTACACGGCATTTCCATCCATGAATGACTATGACATGCTTCAAGCCATTTGATCTTTTTTCCTGATTGGGTTTGGAAATTGGAATGGTGTAAAGTCAACACGACTTAACTATACAATTGGAATTGGGAAAATGGAGCAAAGCTTTGCTTTCGAGGCCCCATTGACTGCTTCAGAAAAGACTCATCGATGACTGATATGATATGCAACCTGTTTCATCCCTTGTTTACAGTACAAAACAAACAAAGAGCTAAATACACCACAGCCCTAACCGTCCTACCAAACAGAATCCACCATTACTGCTATTACTACGACTGCACACGCTTTCCCTAATCGTATTCCACTCATTTTCCTGCAACAGCACAATGATTTCCTCACACAAGCAATCCAAAGATGGTTAAAATAACAAAGGGACACGTATATGATTGATTCTTCGTTAAAAACAGAGGTCCTGATTGAGTTTTCCAGCGACAGATAAGGTTGCTTCTGGGTGCCTTTTGGGGGGGGGGGGGGGGGGGTGGGTGGGGAAGGAACAAGCACTCATCATTATAAAAATATACTATTAAGGTGGTGGGGAATCTCTGCTTGATTATAAACGAACGAATCCATTCTGGGTTTTCACCATATTCATCACTTTCTACATAATCTCGAGTAATTTAACACCAGGACAACAAGCAACATCACTGTCAGAATAAAAGCATAAAACTTGCAAGCTTGGCTTGGCGCTTCTAGAATTAGCCAGCAGGAAAGCAGAGTATTTATTATTCCTAGAGACTTCTAATGAGATTCTGCAGAAGAAAACTCTGGAGACATTTCACTGCACATGGACTGTGTTTTATCTTTTTATACATCCATATTGATAGAACTGTAAAAGTATATACACTGAGAAGGCTCTGTCCAGACAAAATAGTTAACAACAGGATAAACACAGGCTCTGTAACTAGTTCAAAGATGAAAATGACCAACCAACAATATCGCTTTTTCTATTAATTAGAGTTAAGAAAATGTCAACTGTATCTGAAATAAGCTCATGCCAGACAACAGGACGCTGACATTACATGGGAAACTAACAGAGATATGTTCCCCTATATCTCGACCACCCAATGAAAACTGGATGACTACATGATTGAAGCAGGCTAAAATCTCCAAGCATTCAAAAATTTCCCCTCACACAGTGCAACAATTTGTCAATCTCTTCCACATACCATAAAGATTGACGTACATGTCTCAATTCTGAAGGTATAGCGGTAACGCTGCCATGCCATGGCTTGTCCAATGTCTGATTTCTCTAATGTGGATTCCTTCCCGTGTGAAGCCGGCGAGTTTTAAAAAACAAGCTACCAACTTCCCGGAAAATTCACTCACTTTCTCTCCTGCAGTTACCAGGTAAGAGATATTTATACTTCTCAGCGTTATTCAACAAGAACGCAGGAAGGTGAACTGCCGAGAATGAGCGTCGTATAAGCCCCATCTTGCCGATGATCTCCTTGAATGTATACTCCTCAGGGAGCATGTCAAACAAGTCAGCCCCCTTGCATATTACATCCTGAACTCTTTTTGGATCCAAGTAGTGGGAGAACCTCACCCGGTCATAATGGCTGTATGCTTTCATCTTAAATATGAAGTCATTTATATATCGGAAGCAGAAACTGCAATGCCACCCTGAATCAGCTAGCAGGACATCCGATCGACGGAAATGTGCATATCTAGTGCTCCCTGTCTGGTACCGATGAATCGATGCTCTCCAGCTCTTGCTATCCACAAAATACTCAAAGGAGTACAAGTAGTTCCTCAACTGAAGGTGAAGGATAGGAGGAATGTCCTCGCACCATCGCAGAAGATTAATCGTGTGGGCACTGGGAATCTCATCCACATCCGACATTATCAGCAAATCATCATCTTCTATACCAGCTATTCTAATCAGCTGATCCAGTGCTACTCTCTGATACGCTTCCTCCACAAATGGATTTTCGCCCTTCTTAAACCGTCCTCCAATCATCCCGTAAGTCAACCGAGGCTCTATAAATTTAAACTTATCCTTATTGCTGGCAAAGATCAGTGGCTTAGACAATCCTGTAAAAGTGGAGTTCGACTCGAGAAGCACAAACTGTGTAATGTAGGGATACAATTCATTCCACCGAATGGTAAGAATGTCAACTTCGTTGCTGAACAACACAGCATCGTAAACTCGTCTCGGGGACTCCCGAACTCCCCATCCATGAAGCTTACAAAGTGTCTCAGTCGTCACATTCTCATTATAGTAATGAGGAATGATGTTGAATGGCTTTGGAGGTCTCTCCCACAGTGGCCTCAGGAAATAGGTGACTTTCTGCCCATGCACATAAACTCCAAAGATAATCAATGGGATAGTTATGAAAAAAAACAAATAGGTCTTGAAGTCGAACCCTCGCAATATACACTTTAATCTCGACATGCTGAAAGGTCCTCTTGGAGACTGCAGAAACATCAAAGAGAAAGAGACGGGTTAGACACCAGAATCAAATCATTTTCAGAAATTAAAAACATAGGCAACAACAAGAGGACCCTAATCTTCTTTTCACAACTTAATCATTCATAAAAACAACTTTCGAATCATCTTCCAGTGGGTAAATTTGCTGCGCGATGATCCTTGACGTCTCATATTATACACCATCCTTATCCGGGAAACCAATTTGATCAATTATCCATCGATTAATCCATGATGTTGACATCCTAAAAGGCTAAAACCATCGAGTTTGCCTTATTGCTTCCATTGGAGAGCACAAAAGCAAAGGAACTGAAAGCAGAACAACCAACCAACCACTCACAAATATCAGAGAAAAGGACGAACAAAGAGAAATCGGAACCTAAAGAAGAAGAAGACGAACGGTAACGGAAACCAAATCACAGCAGCGGAGAAAAGCAATACAACTTTACAAAAAAAAAATTGAAGAAGATCGGAATCAGGAAACTACCTGGCCGCAAACGCTCTCGCAAATATCATCAGTTTTCTTGGAACTGTAATACCCTTCAGCCATGATTTATTTCCCCCAATCCGCCACACAAAATTTCAACGATCAGGAAAAAAAATGACAACCCAAAATGCTAGAAACCTGCTGCTTCCGTAATGTTGACAAAAAGTGAAGGTAAAACCCCCCCTTGGAACGGGTTAGAGTTGAGATAGATCCCTCCAGCGAGAAGAAATAAGCGGTTGGAAGGAGAAACCAATGGCTGTGTGGGCAGAAAGGAAAAAAACAGGGAATGGCGGCAAGAGGAGGAGGGGGGAATCAGCCGAAAATCGTAAAAATGGCCGGAAAACAAAATCGAGAGGGGTTTGGATTTAGATAGGAGGACGGCTCTGTTTTGCCGCTCTTTCGCCGGATAGCAAATTCGTCTGTCTCTCTCTCTCTCCCCCCCCCTCCGCTTCCTTATTTATAGCCAAAATAAATAAAAATAAAATAAAAGGCGGAGAATTTGCTGAGACGAACCCCCAACAACATAAATATCAGACATCCTCCTCGCCACAGGCCAGGCTAGCACTGCACGAATCCGATTTTGGAGCTAGTGACATTGCTTCTAAGATCTATTGCGGAGCAATCTGCACCCTTCGATCTCCACATGAATCAAAAGGGTAAAATTAATTAGGATAATATGGTCATTTTCTAACATATTTTTGTTGGACCAGAATCCGGTCATCTATGATAGCAAGATCATCATCTCCGATCACAAAAAAGTTTCCTGATTAATTTTCCGTGATCCCGATCTACGTCGATGAAATTTTGTCTACACACGTTATCACCTGAAAATTTTTATTTGTAGGCACGATTAAATAAAAAATTACATAGACAGTCGGATCGAAATCTAAATTACAAAAATTAACAATTACCTACACTTACATTTCAAAGTTGCATTATTTGATTTATTTCACCAAAATTTAAATTTGTACTTTAACACCCAAATTTTTGTATAATTGTAATTTAGTCAGTCAATTAGTTTATGAAGTGTGGTCTGTACAAATGTGCGGTCTGTACCATCGTGGACTCTATAAACCTGAGAAAAAATTTCCAACTACCAATCATACAAATGTGAGGTCTGCACAAACCCGTACAAAAATATATACAAATTACAATATTTATATAATTTTTGTATAACGTGTAATACTCAACATACACATTTGATTAGTGCCACCGGGTGGATGCACACAATTTAAAAACCTTTTATAGGTGGTCATGGTTAAGGACTTTCGGTGGTTTGGATGTGTTGCTAATTGATGGAGGGGAGGGTACGGTTGTTCGGGTTAAAATTGTTCTTATAATCAACCACTTTGCAGAGTGCTTTTGGCATCATGAGAGACTCATAGTGACATTGTGGGTCGTTGCTACTGCTCAACCATTTCGTTGAAGTGGTGCAACTTTTCGACTCAACTTCCGCTGACATCCGTGAGAGGGTCCTTAAACAAGGTCCATGATTGTTGTCCTCTACTCTCGTTTCTGGCCTATGATCTATATCAAGTTCGTTCGTCGTCAGAATAACTGCGATATTAATATGGATTTGAAATGTCGGTTTTGTCCATATATTTTCAACCGTTAGATGTGAAATATAATTTTTAAACGATTGAAATTTGTGCGGGCTTTTTAGATCCAGTCTGTTCGACTCCAGAATACTCTCCACTGCACAGGTATGGTAAAGTTTCAATTACTTAATTACTTCGCAACAAGGAAAACTAAAAGTAAAAACAAAAGAATAAAAAACTTCATCGGGAATGGATTTGGAAAAGAATTGCCGAAAATTCCGCCGAACGGTAAAAGGAAAACGGACAAATGAATTTGGGAAAATAAGGCGACATTTATTATAAAATCCAAATTTAAACGACCAGCATGCACCTGCTGACTCCAACCACCCTACGATTAACTTACCATTTGCTGTACGGCTCCCATCCTACGGTCATCATTCGTTTCCTATTTCATTGTAATGTGGATTATTTTAATAGCTTTGCTGTCCGGGGAATTATCAATATCCTTCCTATCTGGCGGAAAGGGAATTGGTTGGTTTCAATGTTTCCGGCACATTTCCGTTAAGAGTTATTTATTCCTTTGGAATATCAGACGCCGATGAGAATTGGATGAATTGAAGGTTAGTTCGCATACTATATAGACATGGCTTCTTATGCACGACAGTCGGTTAAAATTCGACTATTATACTTTTAATGATGAAAAATATGGACCGAGTTAATACAAAACGGATTGCATGTAATGAGTTTGTGGTGTATTGATGTCCTGGATCTTGGTTGCATTGTCTCCTGACTAACGCTCACTAACCTATTTAACCTAAAATTACCCTTTATTGTGTAAAGACGTGTGCCTTTTAAATCAGATGCAAGTGTTATGAGACTGTTACAGCTTGGGTTGATTTGGTAGTTTCTAGTATCATTGATATGCAGGTTGGTTCTGCAACTCACACAGGGAAGACAATCAACTAGAAACGATCTTTGTTATCCACTTGTAATTGCAGCAAAAAATAGGTCTGAAACCAGTTATATTACCAGTATGTATGACCATAATCATCCATTAAAGGAAGAAATTGTACTGGGAAAGGGCATCTTCACATTTGCCTGGACATGTGAATAGTTTGGGTCCAACGTTTAATTGGGCTGGACTAAACAATTCTTTTAATTCTCAATTTTCATTCACTTAGACAGTATATGAGATGGGCTGTTGAACCCATTGATGTTAGGGCCAATTAATTACCCGGTCATTTGGGCCTTTCCGCCCATTATCTTTCTCTGCGAGCCCATTTCCCTCTCCCATGTTTCCAATTACGGAACACCATTTGTCCAAGTTGAGTAACCCTAGGGGTAAAGTATTTTTATTCGGCTTACAGATATTAAGTTTAAAAAGGGACAAAACAAAACTGGGGAGGGGAATATTTGGTGGGGGGGCGCAGCTGGTGACGGTTATGTTGGATTTTTGGTTATGTGCGTTTTGATATCCAGACTCAAAATTAATATGGTTGGCGGTTTTGATTTCGATTTCGATTTCGATTGGTGGGGATAGTGGGGTTAGTGGTTCGAGATGTTGATGAAGTATTGTTATAGGATGTAGAGTGGATATATCCAAAACTCTTTAATCTTTATGTTTTTTAGCTCTTGATTGTGTGTGGTGCATATAAGGTGGTGCTCACCCGTTTGTCTAACAATATACTCAATATGTGACAAATGGAGCTTTCATAATGAGATTTTCGCTCCTTGATTACATGTCATCGGCTCCAAATTCAGATTGTTCGATGTATGCTAACGGAACTTTTATACTTCTATATATGTATATCTAAAATTGATGGTTTGAACTGAATTTTAATTTGGTGTGTATTTATTATATTGATTTCTCCCCTTTTTGCTAAGGCCTTAGCCCATATTTTGGGACTGGTGGGCGGTGGCCCCGAGCACAGAACGTTCCTCGTACCAGAGGAAGGAGGGAAAGAAAGAAGATAAAGATCGAAACGGCGTATTTCCATCTTCCTGCCATGGATGAAATTGTGGATACATGCTACCATTAATATATCAACGACATATGATGATTAGATGCTGACACACCATCTGATGAGATAACACCAATGAACAACCCTCTGCCAAAAAAAAAAATTTCAGTGAGATGATCCTAACAGCTGGGACTCTTCCTCCTCATCCAGTGCCTGCTGAAACCGAAAATCCAACAAATACCCAAAAGCCAAGACCGCGTCTTTATTTTATTTTATTCCCCCCTTCCCCTCTCTGCCTCCTTTCCCCACTTGTCTTCTTCTTCTTCTTCTTCCTCCTCCTCAATTCTGGGTTTCTTAGTTTTCATATACAGAAAGTAATTAGACAACAATGGGAGAGACGATTGAGCACAGATCTTATGCCAGAGTCGGGCTTCTTGGTAACCCAAGCGATGTTTACTTCGGACGCACCATTTCTTTCAGCCTCTCCAATTTCTGGGCCACCGTCCTTCTCAGCCCTTCCGATGATCTCGTCATCACTCCTCATCCTAAGCACGATCTTGTCAATTTCTCCTCCCTCAATCACCTGGTCCGGACCCCCTATACACTAACCCCTTTTTCGTTGCTGTCGCTTGGTTTGTTACCTTTTTTTGTTTTTGTGTGTTTTGCGGGACAAACTTGACAGGCTATGTCTTTTTTTTTTCCTCCCAAAATTGAGAACGGACCCAATGTGGCGGGCGGACATTGTTATGGCCTGTTCCTGATAACGATGTTTATGTGTGGATCCTGATCTCAGGATTCAGTTAATATAGTGGGTCGTTCTCAATTTTGCATCTTGGATTCATTGGGTGGTTCTTGACACTTCTCTTTTGCGATCGGCTTAGATATTGATAACAATAACTAATAGAATTGTTTTGAAAACAGGTGAATCGGCTGCAGAGTGAAGGTTACTATGGAGGGGTCAGGCTGCTGATGGCGATCTGTAAAGTTTTCTACAATTACTGTAGGGAGAACAAGATTCAGCTTCATCAGCGCAAGTTTGCTCTTTCCTACGACACCAATATTCCTCGACAGGTTTCAATTCAAACCCCATCATTGCTTCCTTCTTATCTGTTTCACTTCACTGGGACCTTGGTTTATATTATTTATTCATCATCCAATGAATTGGTACTGTAGCTTTTGATTATTTCCAAGTGATTCCAATCTAATTCCTGTGACAGACTAAAAAAATACATTAGTTTAATGTCAACTGCACGTGTTGACTAAAGTTTAATTGTTAGATATGCTGATGAATGGTTGCATTTTAGTTGTACTAGTGGAGCTATTCTTCTATATTTTGTATCAGCAACTTGCTGGAATGTTTCGTCACATCTTGATAATTTTTTTTTGTTACAGGCAGGACTTTCTGGATCCAGTGCTATTGTATCTGCAGCCCTGAACTGCCTACTTGACTTTTACAAAGTGAGGGATATGATCAAGCTTGAAATCAGGCCTAATCTAGTCCTCGGCGCAGAAAAAGAGCTTGGAATCGTTGCTGGCCTCCAAGATCGCGTGGCACAGATATATGGGGGCCTTGTTTATATGGTAGGTGATGCTTTGATGCAGGAGTGAGATGAGATGATGAATGTTTGCATAATGGTTTTTAACATATGTCTATCTGGTTTCTTCCTCAGGAATTCTCTCATGAACACATGGATAAGTTAGGACATGGGATCTACACACCCATGGACATTAACCTTCTTCCACCACTTCACCTCGTCTATGCTGAGAACCCTAGTGATTCTGGCAAGGTTAGTTGCAGATGCTCACTTCTGTTTTGTTCTGCAGTTTGCTTTTGTCTTCTGTTTCGAATTGAGTAAGTTGCTGTTACATTGGAGATTTCATTCAAGAGAGTTCAATCTCTGTTCCTTTGACTTAAGTGCAGTTTAGATGGAGTTTAAATCACATACACTTTTAAATACAGGTGCACAGTTCAGTCAGGCAAAGATGGCTCGACGGAGACAAGTTCATCATTACAACAATGGAAGAAGTCGCAAATATAGCATTAGAAGGGAAAACTGCTATCATGGAAAAGAACTACTCAAAACTTGCAGAGCTCATGAACCGTAATTTTGATCTACGAAGGTAAGCGGTTCTGTTGTTGGGATTGTTAGAAATCCAAACTAGTTTGAATGTATAAAAGTGATGTTGCTGGCAAAGCTCAATACTTGGACTTTCTTCGGCCATTGCCATCTGACCGTTGAAAATGCCTCTCCAGGAGCATGTTTGGAGATGAAGTTATTGGTGCTTTAAACATAAAAATGGTGGAAACTGCACGCAAGGTGGGTGCTGCTTCAAAATTCACGGGCAGTGGTGGTGCTGTGATTGTATTTTGTCCGAATGGGCAGTCGCAAGTAAAGCTCCTGGAGGATGAATGTCGAAAAGCTGGATTTGTAGTTGAACCTGTGAAAATCGCCCAGTCCAATCTTTCACGAGGATGATTGAAGACTCTGCTAAATCAGTAGAATTTCGTAGTGCAGCTAAAGCTTTAGTATTACAAGTTCCCGTTTCCATTGCTCAATCTTGTTCGATGTAATAATCTCTTATATGTTCATTTTCATTTCAAGTATAGCTCGTCTCCTGAGTTCCATTGTAACAGTTTTGCCTCCCAACAGTCGGGCCAACACTCCTCAATAGGACGAGAAATTGATTCTTTGTTCCGGTGAATTATCGTTCACCTTCAGAAAGAAGAGCCTCTTCAAACTCCACTGTCTTAGATCCAATCTTCATTGTAAGCAAAAGGTGCAGTTTGGTCCTATTTTGATCGACTTAACTTCTGCGACCAACTCTAATGGTGTTATATGGTGATAGAAATGCCAGGATTGAAAGATTTGGCCAAGAAGAATAAATAGCACCCCATAGGGCTCGAAACAAACTCGATATACAAAAGGAGCAGCGAGATGAACAGGGTTTTACAATGGGTTTCAATTAACCCTAGAACAACTAAATAAGTGCAAACACTCTCTCTATCTTCCATCTCTAAATCTACTACGCTCTTCAGCTAAACTGCCCCTAAGAATACATTTCAAACAGAAAGCTCTCTTACTTACAAGTTGTCAAGACAGCAAGAACACGGTGACCTTTCAGCTAAAGATTGATTACCAATTACTAACACAGACAGTTGAACAGCCGACCTACTTCACGAAGTGTTTGAGAGAAACTTACTCATCAGTCATCACAAAGCGATGCCATTAGTTCTTGCGGTGAAGACCAAACTGGTAGGTCCATGAAAGTTTGTACTAACAAATCCTGATGAACATTACAAATTGTTTCGGCTATATCGCAGAGGTTTGAAACGTTCCGGATGATTCCCTCTTGGGCTTCCGCCTGTGAATTTCAACAATGAAGAACCATCAGTCACAAGCATTCAGTTTGGTTTCTGTCTTGTGTGACATTATCATAATCCTCGCTGCAAACTAACAAGTCAAGTAAAATCAACATGGACGGATTGGCCGCAGCAATTGGTGAAGCAAATATTCAACCACAACCAAAACATCAACTTAAATGAATACTTTCACAAGAATTTATTGGAGCAATTCGATGCCCCATCATGGCAAACAAGGGAGGCTGGAAAAAAACAGTCGCTTTTCTCAACCGAAGAGCAGCGAAATTACCTTAGAGAGGAGCTCATCGACGAGTGACCCATAAGGATCTTCTTCTTCCACTCCCCTCGATTCCGTTCCTTGAGCAGCCGTCCTGTCTGACGATTGGTGTTGTTCCCGTGACTGAAGCTGTTGTTGGTTGACTCTTTCCTCCATTGCTCGGAAGCTGTTCGATAAAAGTTCCCATTGTTGGATCTCCTTCTGGTACCGAGTCTTCACTTTCAAAAGCACGTCACGCTTGCGCGCTCTCCTGCGTTTCTCTTCCGCCTCCGGATCCGCAGGCGGTGGATCTGGGACGGGGAAGTCGAGCCGCTGGCGCTTGAGTATCTTATAAGTGAATCCATCCTCGTCGTGGCGGAGCTCCCACTCTTGGCCTTCCTCAGGCGTCCAAGCTGTGGGCGCGGAATCCATAGCATTAACTTCGCGAGGGCGGGAAGTTGGAAAAGTAATTCAGATGAGATGTGTAAATTGGGAAGTAGTGCGAGAAATTAGAGATTTTGAATTTTTGGGAGATGGCGGTGACCAAGGATAACAGCAGAAAGAGCTCGGATTGGGGGGAAATGGTGGAATTTCCCGGCCAACAGGCAACAAATTGCCTCTCTTTGGGCTGAATATTGTGTGGGCCTGTCTATGACTCCATCCTTGTTGGCACGGCCCAACAACAGAACCATAACTAATTTTATATAAAAAATTAAAATCGAGAACGACAACTTACGGTAGAATTGTACATCTAGTAATCCAGAAATTTTAAGTTATAATTTAGTATACTATACAGAATGAATATTGATGTAGTATTTATAATTTTTTTATAAGAGTATATTCACTCGATTTATCTTTGACTAAAAAAAATAATTCTTATGAAATTATTAAGCATCGTACAAGTTAATTAACCTTACAAGATAGAGATAGCTGATAAGGCCAGAGAAAAATAAATTAAAAATATAATGTATAATTTTGTGTTCAAAATTAAATTCAAACTTTGAACATCACTTAAATTAGTTTGAAATTTTTATCACTCTACTAGAATAGATTGTTAAGATATTTTATCTTACCTTAAATATATAAACCATTGTTGACAACTTGAGCTCATTTTTTGTAATAATTTATGTACAAAATAAATTTCATAATCGAATAAAAAATAAATTATTGAATGATTGTTCTAGTAATATGTATCGTAAAAAATGCAATTTGCAGTTCGACAAAAAATGTACTATACACTCCTTTCTAAATATGAAAACACATTTTTGAATATTATAAATGAAAAAATATTTGATTAAGAGCTCAAATCCCCATCAAAGGCTCATCAATTTGAGGCGAGACGTGGCACCAACCAATCTTTTCATAAATAAGGTGTTCGTTAAGCATCAATCAATCTTTTCATAAATAAGATGTTGGTTAAGCACCAATTAATATCAAAGATACATCTCAATAAGAGAGTATTTTAGTGGTAAGACAAGAAGATTATTGTTGTTGAAATGCAGGTTTGATCCATTGCTCCGTTGAGGATTACTTCTGAGGCATTTGAACCCGATTTTAGCTGTGGACACCCGAATTATCAGCTTTAAAGTTTAACCTGCCTAACATTATTCAATATGATTATTCAATATGGTAACTGGCGAAGATATTATTATAAATGAAACACACATGATATAAAATAATCCAAAGAAATCTCATCTTGAGAAATATGGGAAGGCTGTGTGTGGTGTGGGAGAAGGTATGTTTGAGGAAGATATATATTGATGTACTTGCCCACCACCACTACTCTAATACAATTTGGGGGTTAATTACATAATAGGGTAGTGGACTTTAGACGTTTGACCCACTCATCACTGGAACTTTAATAAATATACGTATAGTAACTGAAGTTTCCAACAATAATCCTATAGTCACATTTGTTTACGGTGGTTTCCACCGTTCATCAATTACTTCATCGCACTTAGCCCTCGTACACCATTACTCTATTAGGTGCATTCTTCTAGCAGTCCAAACGGCTCACCAAGCATGATTTATAAACAAAAACTCTCCAAATCGGACCACTATTATATTGTTTTACCAATTCAGCAGCGCAAAATAAAAATGTTGCGATCGACATAAAAATAATTAACAATCATTTATTTAAATACCTCTCCCTCTATATGTGTTTGTGGCTATGTAATTCACTTATTGTTGCCCTCCATTATTGGTTACTATAATAGCACCACACAGCGTACACTTTAAAGTGGAAATTAAATAATGACACCAATAATTGGTTTTACTTGTTTTTCGATATGAAAATATTAACTTGTTCAAGCTAAAAATACAAAGTTGGTTAAATATAGATACTTAATTTCTTCTTTTTTTTCATATACCATGCAACATGACAGGATGATCTGAGATGATTTGAGACTTTAGACGGATTTTCAAATCTAAAAGTCAACTATAGTAACATTTTTTATTAATAATAAGAAAATCAGGGTGTAATTACGATTGAAATATGCATCGAGATGGATTTTGATAGAGTAATTAATTGTATAATCCATTACTTTTTACCTAATACAAATCTACAATACATGAGAAAGACATTTGTTATACTTTTTAGTTGAACCAAATTTGAATGTGCCACAAACAAATTTTTTCTTTTAAATTTAATTAATTTGAATTAAACTTATAATTATTACTAACTAATAGATTGATTATAAATCACTACAAGGAAGATAGTTTTTTTGCAAGGGTTATAAAGTCAGTTAACAGCGGTTTGAGATCCGCTGTTAAACGAAGCAACGCTAAGCCGTTTAACAGAGGTTTTGTGTGTTTCGCTGCTAATCCAGGTTTAACAGCGGATTAAAATCCCTGTTAAACGAGGGGTCCATTTAACAACGAATCCAAACCGCTGTTAAACTGGGCCTCGTTTAACAGGGGTTGTAATCCGCTGTTAAACTGAGATTCGTTTAACAATGGATCTAAACCGCTGTTAAACGAAATTTACATAAACCAAATTCTGCTTCCAGTTTTCCTAATGGTTCTGTTTTCAGAATTGTTAATTTCCTAATTGCTATTTTAAGTTCAACATTCACATACAACTCAAATATAACAAAAAAATGTTTTATATGTTAGAACTCAAGAATTTAATTCGAACAAAATATTTCATTCATGAGAACACAAAAAAAGAAATACATGTTACTAGTACATACTTAGTGTTTAAACGAAGTTCACGAGAGTACTTAAACCTAGCTAGCTAACACTAGTCCTCCCTATCATCATCGTCGTCACTGTTGTCGGTAGAGGAACTCAGATCATTGGATTCTCTTTGCTTTTTCACTTGATCCACTGTCATCACTAGAAGAAGGGTGTGATGTCCTCGTGCCAAACTTAGGTGAAGTTGTAGCCATCGATCCACCGTGGTTACTCCCGAGTGTTGAGACGATGGTTGTGCAAACTCACTTTGAAAGCTGCTGATATTTTGTGATAATTTGGGGGACATTCGGATTGTTTTCCACAAGTTGGTTAATGATGCTCATTGCCCCTGTAAAAAATCGCTGGAACTGCTCCACCGACACACTATCAACGGATCATAGACTGTTAAACCACTATCGATTAACAGGGTTTGGATCGTAGCAAAATCAAACAATATAGTAGATGTGGATAAAAGTATGATTTTGTGTTGATTGGATAGAGCATGATCCCCATTGAGCTTATAGACGAGTTGAGAGGACACCGTAGTATCAATCACAAGATCTTGTTCCTGAAAATCTTCTAGATCTCTTTTATTGTTCATGAGAATCTTAGCAATTACGTACCCTCCATGATTGATTACTACTGCTATAATACCACCACGCTTGCTTTTTAAGTGCCTCCCCCTATCGGTGTTAACGTTTGTACGTAGTTTCCCAATATGAAGCATTAACTTGTTCTAGCAAAAAATTGGAGTTTGATGATTTTAACAAATACATAAGTTTTTTAATTTTTTTATTTAAATTTTGTTTAGCATGCTAATTATATACGTTATGTGTATTTTTAATTTCATTAAAACTCAAAATTATTATTTTTAAACAATTACAACCCTAAAATTATTTTGCATGTATAATGTATTTTGATTTTCCCTTACAAAAATTAACAACAGGAAAGAAAAGTGCAAACCAGTGAAGAAGAAAGGAGAGTTGGGCCAACTCGCTAGTCGCTACTCCGTTTCCAATTCGCTTAGCTAAACTTCACTCTTCTTCAACAATGGCGAAATCACTCTCAATCTTCTTCTCCTTCCGCCAAAACCCCACCTTTTCTCCCTTCTCAACAATGGCCACTCTGAAAAACTCGCCTTCTTTCCCTTCTTCTTCTTTGTCTTCAATAATCCCCATCCTTTTCAGTCGCCATTCCCTTATCTCGCTCTCGCAAACCCGCCTCTCCTCCAAAACCCCTTACCCTCTTCAATACGACATGATCATCAGCCGCCCCACTCAGTCTTCCATGGCCCAGCCTCGCCGCCGCCGACCATCCACCCGGGTCGCCGACCCGGACTCACCCGAACCGGAAGCAGGACTCGACGATTGGGTTGATCAGAAGCTGTCGGAAGGAGGCATGGAGATGGACAAGTCAAAGAGGAAGTATTACAGCAAGAGGAAGAAGCGGATGTACGGCACGGATTCCGAGGAGGAGGAGTTCAGGAAGAGCAGCGAGGAATCTTTAGTGGAATTAAAGCCCGAAGTTGTGGAGTTTCACAGGCTGCATAAGAGAGAAGAGGAGCTGTACTTCTACGACGCTTTGGCTTATCCTTGGGAGAAAGATAAGCATTACAAGATGGTTTATCAGCTGGAGAAGAAGTATTTCCCTGACCAGTGCCTTGACAAGGCGTTTCTTGATCCTAAGGACTCCAATTTGAATCAGGCCAAAAGGAGTGTTAAGACTAGGGTTAAAAGAGATGAGCATGTTGAAGGAGACAAAAATCTCTTGTTTTTCGAAGAGGGGGATGATAAGAAGGGTGAGGTAGTGGAGGATGATGTTGTCACGCACAAGAAAGTAGCAGATTTCTTCAAGGTTTTGAAGAAGGGTTCTTCTGGAGCAAAGGTGGTTGAAGTTGGGAATGGTGGTGGAGAGCCATTCCTTGCTACTAGGACTACCGGACTTCCTCCAACCTGGGATGGTCCTTATGGCACAGTGGTCTTGGTCAACAAGCCTAAAGGTTACCTTTTTGGATTTCTTGCAATGCTGATAATGTAAGGCAATGAAGTTGGTGTTCTTTTTTGACAATCATCTTGTTTTTACTAGAGAACAGGGTGGACTTCATTTACCGTTTGTGGGAAGCTTCGTCGCCTGGTCAAAGTGAAAAAGGTGCTTACTTTTTCGTTATTCTGATGTCTGTATGAAGCCTGGTCGAATTTTTTTTCTAATGGTTGTCTTATGCATGGATTACTTGAAAAGGTTGGGCATGCTGGAACACTTGATCCAATGGCGACAGGTTTGTTGATTGTCTGTGTTGGGAAGTCTACTAAGATTGTAGATAGGTAATGCTGGTGCTGGAACTACTGAATTACACATTTAGTTATAATGCAGAGATCCTCTTAATGTTGCTCTATGCAGTTCTGCCTGCTGTGGATATTTTGAGTATGTATTGGGTGATTGAGGCTTTGTTATTATCATACAGCTATCAGGGCATGGTCAAAGGTTATAGTGGAGTTTTTCGTCTAGGGGAAGCTACTTCAACTTGGGATGCCGATTCCCCAGTAGGTTCTTATTATCTGAATGCTGCTTCTGTAGCTCTTAAACTTGCATGTTGTCTAATGGTATCTTTGTTGAATTTGATCTCCAATGTCCACTGACCAATGTAGTAAATTCTATGCCTTTGTTTGTGAAGGTCATCCAGCGTGAGCCTTGGGAGCACATTAAAGAGAACGACATAAAGAAAGCTGCTGCATCTTTTGTTGGAGAGATATGGCAAGTTCCTCCGATGTTCTCAGCGATCAAAGTAAGGATTTTTAAGTCAACTTGAAACGGATACGTATTCACAAAGCTGGTTCTCATGATGTGCATAAACAATAGATGTCCAGATCACTTGATATTCCTTTTAGAATGTTTCCATATATCCAGATTTTGGTGAATCTGCCAGAAAGTTTGTGTATTAGAGGCATCTATTCTGACCTCAGTGCTTCCATGATGACATTCTGGCTTGTTGTTTGTAGGTTGGAGGTGAGAAAATGTATGATAAAGCAAGAAGAGGAGAAAGCGTTGAGCTTGCACCCAGGAGAATTTCCATCTTCCAGTTTGACATTGAACGTAGCCTGGAGGACAGGTTCTTAATCATTCTCTAAATATTGGTTAATTCACACACCAACATGTGAATCTTGAGCAACTTTCTTTAAGCATTTGACTTGTCTTGGTAGCTGCTACATGGTGGTCAGTCAATGATACCTCAAAAGGCAAACCTATATTTTTGTTAATGTGGTAGAGTATGATAGTTGCAGGACTTACAATTACTTGTGCTTGATTCTGAAATGGATAGAAGTAATCTCAGCTAGAGTATACTTCACTATTTTTGGCATTTTCTATACATTAACTACTCAGTTAGGCACCAGTTATATGGATCAGGCAACGTCCATGCTGCTTCGACTTGGAATCTAATTTGAGCGAGTGTGTCTGGCTGTTGCAGACAAAATCTGATATTCCGGGTGACATGCTCAAAAGGAACGTACATTCGGTCGTTATGTGCAGATCTTGGGAAGGCTCTCGGCAGGTATGCACTCGGGACCTCTCTTGTTGATTGTTGTTGAGCAGTGTAGTAAATTTTCATAGTGGCGCCATGTTTGTTCTGATAAAAAGTGGTTGATGAAACTTGCAGTTGTGCTCATTTAAGTGCACTTCGAAGAGATTCAATAGGTAAGAAATAAATGGTTTTTTGGAGAAGCATACCGTGAAAACTTCGATTATGTCTATTGATAACGTCTTGATGTTCTTCTTGCATGGGGGGTTTCAGGAGAATATTCGGCAGATGATGCGTGGGAGTTTAAAGAGCTGGAAGATGCTATTGCTAAATCATACTTTTAAGTTAACTAACTAGATGCACCATTGTCATTTGGCAACGGCCCCTGTTAAGTCTTGGAGGCCCTCTTACTCATTCTTTAGACCAACAATACTTCCAGAATATGCACTGATGCACAACTATTCAATTTGTGGATGTTTTGTTCTGGAAAAAGGTGAAAAGTCTCCGATATAGTTAGGTCATTTTGTATTGTAGGCCGTGTATATTGTAACTTGACGGTTTATACAAAGATTCAATATCAATTGTTAGAACCAAATTGTTCCATTTGTTAAGTTTTTGTTCTGCACTGTTGAGTTGGGTGAGACAATAATAGTCTGACTTGGAGAATCGGTGTATGTAATCATGTATGGTGAACTCTGTTGAGACTGCATGAGAGAGTACTTCACAGTTCACAAGTAAAAGGGGAAATTAGTGTAGTACAAACTATTAGTATTACTGATACACAAAAGGATAATAATTGCTGTGGGATGACGGTATGTGTGTAACAACTAATTAGCAAGCTGTACCATTTGCGACGAATAGTCTCTAAGCTAAGTAGAAAAGGTACTCGAATTCATGCAGAGGTTAATGATGGAATTACATTCAAAATTCGTAGTTAGAACACAAGGCAAGCAGTTGATGGAGGCTTGCTTTGAGATAGTGTAAGAGGTTGTCTTTTTTATTTTAGTATTAATCTGAATTGGGTTTGGTCACTAGTGCAGAGTTGAGAACGGTCATTATAAGTCTTTTAATAGTTTGGGAGAGTTGGAGAGGGGACCAAATAGTAGAGGTGTAGTTTGATTTTATATGTGTAGTCACTTTATTACACTAGGAGATAGAATGTGGTTTTGTTTCTTTGGTTGTAGTATTAACCCAGGTGTGTTCATCACCAAGGCAAAGTTGAGGGTTTTCAAATAGCATATGTGCAATTCGACTCCATATGAGTGGTCAGTTTATTATGCCAAGAAGGAGTATGCGGATCACTAGGACTTTGCGTGGTAATGGCGCAAGTCCAAAAACCTTTGGAGAGGGCATGAGATCGGGTTATTTTGAGTTTAAGATCATATTTGGATTTGTAGTTTTAGCGAGGATAAAGTTCAGTTACAGAGACATCATTTTGAGATAGAGAGAGCACTTGTGTAGAAGGAGAAGAACTAACAGCCTTCCTTAAAGCGCTGCTGAAACTCCACGAGCCTCCATTGTTGTTGAGTTGATCACCATCGGTGTCGGTGTGCATGAAAAACCCCGACCTCGAAGGCAGCTGCAGACTCAGCGAGTCACTGGTCACCATGAGAGCAACGGAAGCCATGGTTGGCCTTCCACTTACATTCTCTTGTACACATAGCAACCAGATATGGATGCATTTTGTGATCTCGTTTACAAAAATATTCAGTAGAAATGGATCTATAATGTTTGAATATGTTCCCGCCTCCTAGTTTTCCCATGCATACAGAAGAAAAAAACGATATCATTAGCATGTCATGAAGTTCTAATTCGAAAGGAACTTTGGGATATCGTTGGATAACTCACACGACTTAAAATGTTGAAGTGACACTTTTGCCCGCTAACAATTTCTAAAACAAGCACTCCAAAACTAAACACATCCGACTTTATTGAGAACAGTTCCTTATATACTCTAAAGCCATATAACCACTGCCACCAGAATTATTGTTTCACATGATTGATTGCATTCACCAATGAACAAAATTGAATTTGTATAGTTTTGCAATACTTACATGGTTCCGACAATTCTCTTGGTATTGCCTTGTGTTTCATCAATATCAAACAGTCTAGCCATCCCAAAATCTGCAATCTTGGGGTTCATATCTGCATCTAATAGAATGTTACTAGCTTTGAGATCTGAATGATCCTAAATCGGGAGTCTTCATGAAGGTAAACTAGCCCTCGGGCAATGCCTCGAATTATCTGGTACCGTCTTTCCCAGTCCAAAGACGTTCGCTTATCTTCATCCGGAGTACTTCTATATAAGTAAGTTTCCGATATCAAAATCGACAAAAATCACTTATATTGGTTTACTTTCGAAAGAGGAAATGATCAAGGCTAGCATTGGGAATAAACTCGTAGATAAGAAGTCTCTCCCGTCCTTGTAGAGAGAAACCAAGAAGCCTCACTAAGTTCTGATGCTGAAGATTGGCCACCAGCATTACTTCGTTCTTGAACTCCACGTCTCCTTGCCCTGAATCTTTCGCCTACCTCTTCACTGCTATGTCTTGCCCATTTGGTAGAGTTCCTTTCGAAAACAAAAAAATAATAATTACCGTGTGACGTGATTAATTTTGAAATGTTTTCGATAGGCCATGGCACCCCTGTGTTACGAGTAAAACCCGCAAAACAAAAACAAGTTGTTCATTCAAACCTTGTAAACTGCTCCAAACCCGCCTTCTCCAACCTTGTTTCTACCGGCAAAACCGTTGGTTGCAGCTCCGATCATGTCGAAATCGAATTGTAACGACCCGTCATCAATGCTTATTTCATCCGTCGCTTCATAGTTGATCATCAAACAAACAAACAAACCACAGTTGATCATCTTCTAATTGATTAAAACTGTAATTAAATCAGAAATTCTATTGCTGGCTTACTCATACCATCTTGACTTAACCTCTGCTTTGCTATTCTTGCCGGTTTCCAGATCAGGCGGCGACACCAGAAGAAAATGATAAATCCCATGGGAACACTGAGTATCGGAACCACAATCGCTATATACCTCCTACGCCTACTCTTAATCTTAGTCTTAGTCTTACTCTGTTCTTCCCCTGAAGAAAATAACTTAGTTATAAATTTGCATGAATACATATATCCACTTAGAAACTGAAAGATCTAGGTGATTGGGAAACTGGAAATCTCACCTGCAGGGAACGGAGGCGGAGAAGAAACCGGCGGAGACGGCGGTGATATCGTCGTACCACTGCACGAGTCCATAGATCGTCAAAGCTGTTCCGACTCGCTCCATTCCGGTAGCGAATTTCCTGACGCCGGAAGCCACGGCCGTTTTCCTCAGCCGAGTCAACAGGGTATAAAGTGAAGAGTTAAATGTGTTGGGGCTGGAAGCAGTTTCCACGTTCCACAGGTAGAAAGTGATAGGGTTGGGGTTGAGTACCCCGTAGATGGTCCAGTTCGAAAACTGGATCATACAGAAGTCGTACCACCCGACGGCCTCCTTCTCGAGGGGGCAATCCACCAGAATACGGCGGGTGGCATCTTTTATGCAGGTACTGCAGTCATCCGGACTGACGTTGCCTGAGCATAGGCCGAGTCCGTTGACCCAGTCGGAGCCTCGTCCGAACGACGAGTAGTAGAAGCCGGCGCTGGTTGTGTTGCCTGCGGCTATCGAGGTCATCAGTAGGTTGTTTAGATTTCTTTCATATGTGCTGCCGGCTGTGTAGTTTCCGACGTTGTTGGAGCAAAAATAAACTACGAAATCCGCCGGCTGGGGATTTGTGTAAGAAGGTAGAGTAAGGAGAAGGAGAGGAAGGAAGAGGGGATTCATTTCTGGAGTTTTTCTTGCAATCTGAAGAAGAAGAATAAGAAGTGAAGTGAAGCTTTGATAATCATTTTTTGAGTGTTTAAAAACAGAGTATGTACTAGTACTGGAAAAGTGGAAAGTTTCAGTCAAGAGAAGAGAAGAGATGTACTGACTAGTACCGGGAATTTTCAGTCAACAGCAGGACTCACTACGTGGCATCTTACGTGAAAGTAACGATTGTTGAAACAAACATCATCGTCTAATTTTCATCTCAAAGTCTTGAGTCTAAGAGAATTGGAGAACGAGTCCTAAGGAGATTGTAGTAAGTCTATTTTTCATATCTTGGATACCGACCTCGAGATCACATCTATAGTGCCTTAGGATTTAAGTTGATAGCTTAGGGTTATTCTGAAATTCTTTAGGGTTTTCGACAGTTAGTTGAACGACGGCGAAAACTGATTGTGTAGCAATGCCTAAGCCAAATCCAGTGGTCCGATTAGCCTGGGTCCATCAATGTTCGACCGTACTTTATGTAGATGTATTATTAGATATGAGTACACATTGTGACTAACAGTTTAACACCTTATGCAAACATCCACGACAAAGGAATCCACTATTGCTATCAGCGATAACACTAATAAAAATAAAATTAATAGACTACGAGAGCCATTTTCCCGTTTTTCCTATGTTGGAATACAAAGAAGACTGGCTACCAAACGCAAAAAGAAACACTAGTTTAACTAGCAAGTTCTCGGGTTAACATATCCATCTTAACCTTTAACTACGCTCACTATTTTCTAGCAACTATGAGAAAGGAATTCAATTTACAGTTGAAGCAAAGGGTTGGAGATCAGTTCTCCTGCCAATTCAGTTCTCCTGCCAATTATAGCCTAGCTGTCGGTTACATTACTTCCTGCACTAAATTTGAGCATCAAGAAATAGGCTTTCTGTGCTTGGGAGATGCGATCATAAAACATTTTCCATTCCTTTTCACACCTCTCCCTCACCTGTCCAACAAACAAACACAATGATTGCAATACACTAGGCACCACGTCCAATCCATATTCAACAAGGATTACTTCCCAATCCCAGAAAACCAGCCTCAAGGTGCACAAAAAGAGTGAGTCTTTTCTTACCCCTTGCCACGGTGCTTTCCCATTCTCTGCTTTTCCCTGAAAATGGGAAAAAATAGGACCAACTCACCACAAATGATATTACGAGCAAGGGTCCCATCGGTTCGGATACTTTACCTGGTTCCCGAGTGAGGGGACGCCTAAATGAACAATCCATTGAGCATCTACGACTCCTATCCTCTCGTGAGCAGGCTGCGTTTCCAACAATAATCCATATTACAGACAGAAGAGGGGTTGAGGTAAAACATAAGGGTCCAAAGAAATAAGCATTACGGACCTCAACACAGTTCCTCATAGAAAAGTCAAGACCCCATCCATGAACCAAGTCGTTCTGTAAAAAAGTGGGCATCATTTTTCACAAGATGGAAACACTCGCAAAACATTATGAACAGCCGTATGATAGTCATTCCTTCATAAATACCTGAATCATATGCCAAGCACAGCGCCATGCATCTCGGGAAAATACTGGCGCCATAATCTCCACAAATCTGTAGCACTCATATTAGATCATCAACCCGCAAGCTAATACATTAGCTAGAACTTAAGAAACTTGAATTCCCTGGACTTACGATGAACAGGGTGGCAAATATGGTTCCTGCACCAACCAGGCTTTTCTTCGGCATTTCTGCGAGATTCCATGATACCGAAACGAAAATTAGAAGCTTGAAGCAGAGTATTGTTATGCTTCACATAAATTGTTGATCAGATAAGAGTCTCCTTACTTGTGAACTTCTGTGTCATTTCTTCTCTTGGTCATGACCCAGGTTGTTCCTCTCTCGGGGTCTAAAGCAGGCTGAGAAATTTCCAAAGTATGCTTCTTTACCAGTTTAATGTATCTGAAAATAGAAGCAATTTTCCATCATTAAGAAGATTGAAGCATTAACCAGAGGTCTATTCTCAGTGAATCAACTTGTTAGTTTCATGCTTACTCCTCGGCATCGAAATGCTCCAAGCCAAGATCTTCATCCCATATGAAAATATAGTCGTATGGTGCAACAATATCAGGATGCAGGAAACGCTTGGCGAACCACCTTGGCAAAAATGTTCTAAATAGTGAGGAAACCACTCAAAATCTGCAAACCTGAGTTTGTGAAGGTCAGACGGATAAAGAGGCTTACCACTTGGTTTGTTTCTGAGCACTCACATGGATTGCTCGTTTTGACCACTCAAACTCATCCCATTCGGTTGTCCGGCCATCATAGTGAAACAATAGGACGGTGAAGTTCTCAGAAAACTGCTTTACATACAAGCTGGTGATTACAAAAACAAAGTAAGTGGAGTGAAGAGTGTACTTGAGATTAAACTGACCTTTTGAACTGCTGCATTGATATTTTTTTTCTGATCATAACCAACAGTAAATGTGACAAGATACTTCTGTTTGATGGCCAAGTCCTGTGATTCCAAGTTCCATCAATAATACAGAAACTTAGAGAAGAGAACAAACAAGATGTTGAATTTGCGTTAAGAGACGAAGCCAAGTCCTCAGTTTGCTAAGTTTGATCGAAACATTATATGAATCCCGTAAAGAGAAGAAGCAAGGAAATAAAGCAAAATAAGCGTTTAGAGGATCCAAGTCTGAGTCTCGATGAAACAAAATTGTGCATCGTGGCACCTATTGTTCAGGAACTCAATTTGTAACAGCTATATGCATTTTATTGTAAATATCTGGTTGCACTAACCTTGTCGGGGGCACCCCACAATCGTCGGGGATACAAGTCGGATTCAGAAACTACTATGCCAGGGGGCAACCTCTGCGCACCCCGAGGGTTGTCATTGACCCATATCTGTATTATTGTTAAATAATATGCATTGACAGTTATGCTATACGCCATGCTAACAGTCCTCAAGATACCTCCATGAACAAGAAATGAAAAGCAAGGGGATTGTATTGTATTATTCATAGAGAATATACAAAAGAGTTATTTTAGCATCAGTTACCTCGGTTCGATTGTGTCTGTGAAACGGCAAGGAGTTTGAGCTATGGCCCCCCAATGAGGACAAAGCATTGAGCAGTGCGTGTGGTGAAATAGCAGAATACTTATCCTCCATATAAGTGATGTCAAAGGAAGGAAACAAACCAGATGGAAGATTCATCTAACAAAATCCAAATCCATATTTTCAAATCAGATGGTCAAATCATATCGGAGAAGTGTAAAAGAAGAAGACGGCCAACACCCTATGGTCTCTACCTTTGACAGGAACAATGTTGGTAAGGATACTCCCAGGAAGAAGCCAAAGATAAGTCCAAGGAAAGTTGTTATGAAAAGCTTCATCATTTCAGTAGCTTTTCTTGTATTTGAGCTGCACCTCCCAACAGAGAAGAAAAGGAAAATCAATTAGATAACAAAGATTTCTCTATAACAACCGAAAAACACAGAAGGGAGCAAGTCAAGGCACCTTCTAATGGGTAGTGACATTATAGTCCAACACTTATGATTCACTATCCAGTGGGAGGATGCTGCTGCACAATATCACCAACTGCAAATTTTAGGGCTCATAAAAACTGAGACTTTGAGCTCAGTTTGTATAAGAGAACCAATTCATAGGCATGTTTCAAACAAACAACTACATTGACAAAAGATTAAGAAAAAAATCGAATTGGCTGCATTTCATCATAGGGTGGTATCTCGGTGATCAGTCCAAACAGAGAACTGGAGGAGCGAAACCTGAAATCCCCCAGTAGAATTTGAAATTCATTCATTCATTGGAAGGCTGAATTCAAACAGAGACTCAGCATTGGTCTTAGAGAAACATGGCATTGGGTTATGGAGGGAGTAAGAAGCAGAGAGATCAATGACACAGTGTTTCTTCACATTAGGTACCAAATGCAGAGGGAACATGCAGTTGGGATGAACCCCTTTTTTCCAGGAGAGAAAAGAAAACCACAACATGAAACACATGAGAGACGAACAAACGGGGCGGGTGCGCTGGCACCTGTAAAGCCGTCGCCGGAACTCCCTCCGGTCGCCGGAGGACAAGTGAATGAGGTTTGGTTTCCCCTTCCGCCAGTAACCAAACAGAGTAAAAGATCAATCGTCTCCTAGTGGCAGTCATAATCCAACAAAATTTAATCCTTATTTATCTTTTCAGCTTTATTTGGAAAACAATTTAATGTATTTTTTAAAAGGAAAAACCGTATTACAACGTACTTTTATTGTTTTGTTTACATGGAAATGACTTAATTGATCATTAACTGAAATTTATGGTCATGACATATTTTAAGTTAGTTTGTCAAATACATGTATATTGAACGTAACTAAATAATGTAATTAATAGATATGATCCCATCACTGGAGTTGCTCGAGCTGTTAGCATGATGGTGGGGTTGTTCGTCGAAGATTTTAAACATGATTTTAAGTCTCAACACTAGTTAGGAAATATATATATATATATATATATATATATATATATATATGGGGTTAAATTTCTTCATTGCATGTGAATAGTAGTTATATTTCTTAATCAACTTTCCCGATGCCTAGGGTTGATTTCAGGGTGGAGATTTATGGTGTGCTTGGAGATCCTAAACGAAACTTTGGAACATCAGCTTCTTCTTCTTTCCCTTAACGCCTATGGGTGTGGGGCATTGGTGTGAGCATCAACGCGGTTATAATTAGTTATGTTTGACATAATCCTACATATCTAGTTATTTTATCTAGTAACAAATTTCTTTTTTAAAAAATCTAGTAACAAATATTTTTTTATCTCTTAATTAGTTATTTTCTTGCAATTAGTTATTAGATTTGCCGAAAAAAAGATGACAAATTTGCTAGAAAAATGATCAATCGATCACCGAAAATTACCTGTGTGTAGGAGATGGAATGTACCTTTTATAAAGAAAACTTGAAAAATGATTTTAATAAAATCATATAACTACGTATTTCAATATAGAGCCTTGGACAAGCGATCCTTTGCCTAGATCTAAATTTATTTAATTTTGTTTATTTTACTTTTTAGGTCGTTAACGCTGTTTAAATCAGTTATAATTTTGAGAATTTAGTTCATAAGTTATTAATTCTAATCAATATTTTATTTATAGTGTAGAAATATATTTTTCTATTAGGGGCTTAACCTTCAATCTTGTACAATAAAATTGTAGAAGGAAATTAGCCATGTACATTTAGTTATGGTTAATGATCAAATTAATTAATTGACCAATTTCAATCGAATATCAGTTAAAAATTTAGATTTTGTACCAAAACAATTTTTTTACTGACTCTCTCTATATTTATACATATTAAATCAAGCGTAACCATTCGACTCGATTCAATCAGTTAGTGCTTAATTAAACAATTATCACAATTTCAGTAGTTAATACACTAACTTATTTCCTTATACAATCCTAATCAGTAATTAACCGACCAATTATGGGCGGTTATCAACCGTTCGCCCGACTCCCTTGTCTACCTCAAACCGCACCGTATCTTCATCACGCTGTAGTTGGATTGGGTACCCAAAACTTCCTGGAACGTCGGCGGCAGGCAGCAGCAGTAATGGCGGAAAAAGAAGAGATGACCGGGAAAGAAGGGGAGAACCTGCTTGGTTCGCCTTCATTCTCTGAGCTCGAAAACGGAAGGTTCAAGTGCGTTGAGACGGGGCATGAAGTTCTGGACAAAGACAAGGAATCTTATTCGCAAAGCAAAAAGTGCCGTTTGGGGCTCATCGATCATGCTCTCTCCAACAAGAAACCTCCTCTCAACATGTTTAAGCAGGACCCTCTCAACAGGTAATCAATAATTAGAGGCCCCCCCCCCCCCCCCGTGTTTTTTCCATCTCTGTGGTTAGTATTTCATCAGGGTTTCTGAGTGATTTCTAGGTCCAAGTTGGTTTGTAAGTTGACTGGGGACACAGTGAATAAGTCCGAGGAGCATATCTGGAAGCACATCAACGGCAGGCGATTCCTCAACAAATTAGGTTAGGATGTTTTCTGCTCAACAAATTAGGTTAGGGACAAATTGAATTTTCTATGTTCAATATCTGAATGTGATTTTGGTGAGCAGAGGAAAAAGAAACTGGAAAAGTGGTTCCGAATGGAAAAGCAGCAGAAGAAAAGGAAAAGAAGGGAGAAGGAGATGAGGATGGCAATGAGAAGGAGGAAAAGAAGAGGAAAAAGAAGAAGAAGAAGAAAAAGAAGGCCAAGAGTGTTGAGGAAATTGTTACCGAGATGAGGGATACTCCTGATGGCGATGGGGAGACTGAATCCGAGGAAGCTGATTTCTGGGTACCCCCTGTTGGTGACCGTTGGGATTTTGATGATGGAGCCGGTCGCTGGAGTTCTGATGACGAAGAACTGGAAGCAGGTAATGGACACATTACTACTATACTAGACATGTCTTGTATGTTATCGTTTTCGAATGTGTTGAACTTGTCTGTGCTTAGCACCTACCATCTGTAATTTTGTAAGAAGGAGGAAATGATCAATCTTGTAGCCTTTAAGAGTAATGAGAAGCTGAACGTGAGTGCGCACTTGGGTTTCTGTGGCTTACTGCATTTTTTGTGTTGCAGATGATGCAGTTGAAGATGTTAGCAAAGAGTCCGAGGATCTCTCTACCCGGTATGTTACCTTCTTATTAGCAGCTTTTGCTTGTGTTTAGATTGCATTGCTGATTTGGCTCTTGCTATCAAGTTTTCTGGTGGGGGAGTTGGGAAGTAATCGTTTCTGATCTAATCTGCAGGACGAAGAGAATGTCCATTGAAATAGGGCCGAGCAGTCATGCATCCAGAAAGAAGAAGAGTAAAAAGAACCCTAAACCCTAGTGTTCTCCAACCGCAGTCTAAATTATTTGCTGTGTTTGGAATTGCAACATCCATTTTATATATAATCGATTTTGCAATATGGTGATAAACTGATAATGAGCTTGCAAATTGTAGTGTTGTTATAGCTCTAGCAAATGTTAGGTTTCTTTGCATTTTCCACCTTTTCTCTGTAGGAACAGTGATGAAGTTTTGTATCCACTCACAATCAGATTTCAATGGCAATCTGTTGTTTATTTTTCCCTTCCAGTCTTAACATTCTTGTGATCCCACTTTGATTGAAACCCAGATTGAAGAACTTAAAGAGGAATGTGTAGAAGACAAGGAAAGAATATTGAACAGAACATGTTCATTGATTATCATTTTGTGTATCTTATTTTTCCAAATAGGAACAACAATGGAACAGATGTGAAATTTCTCTTCCAGTTTGTTTCCATTACATGAATAGAAATGAATGAAAAAAATTGGAGATATGCAGCACAGTATGAACTTTTGGTGAAGAATCAGAGACCTCATTGAAAGCCTCTAGCTTGAGTGGTCAAAACTGTAAGATCTACCGAGAATCTATTGCTCTGCTCAATCCGTGCCAAAATAGCGGTCGCTGAACTCTCCCATGCCTGGAATCACACGTAAATCTTCATCCAATGTCTCGTCAATCTCTGATGTCACGACCTTGAGCTTAGGGAATTTCTTGCAAACCACATGTATTCCTTGTGGTGCCTGGATTCATGGTGCATTCAAAATCCTAAGGCAATTGATTTCCTTGACAAACTGGAAGTAGAAGGAAACTGAGACTTACTGCTATCAGGTTCAGGAAAATAATATTGGATTCTGGAACACCTTTACTCAGCAGCACGGACATAGCTTTGACTGCAGAGTTCCCTGTTTCACCCACATTTGAAAATTGTCAAACTACACATTTCGTCAATCCCGGGAAAATCATGAGACGACACAAAGTTTATCTGTCTCAGAACCTGAAGCCAGAACAGGATCGAGCAACAAGACATGGTGGCTAGCGATGTCTGAAGGTAGCTTCTCATATATCAACTACAATGACGTTGAACATTCAAAATTCCTGTAAGAAAGAGATGGGGAAAATGGAATGAAGGTTGACTTAAGAGGAAAGTTGCGGCTGTCACAAACCTCCCTGCCATCATTACGCTCTCCATGGATGAGAATTTTGCCGATTTTAATTCCCTTGCAACATGCTCTAAGTGCATTCTCCATGCTCTCCCCGCTGATTGGTATAAATTGAAAGAGGTTTTAATGGTTCGGTAACCTATGACGTTGAAAATGTGCACGGAAAGCCACATCCAGAGTTATTTACTTGCCTCCTAATGACCGAAACGGCACACAACCTTTTGCAGAAAACTACTCCAGGGTATATAGATCCTGCATGTAAACAAATCTGCCTTTACTAATTTCTGGGATACAAAACATGGTTTTCTAGGAATGCGATTGCAAGAAATTGGCAAAGATCTATTAGTTTGTATCTATTTCAATTAGGTGTTGAATGCAGCGTCACAAAGTGGTGCCTGTGGAATGGGTTCCTCGACATAAAAAAATGTGCTGAATGCTGAGATGGCATCAGATGATTTGATTATCTACCTTCAACATTACCAACTGATATAAACACAAAAATGAGTGAATCTGAAATTTAAATCGAGTGGACTAGTTCTTTTGGGGGTTTATGGACAGAAGGATATAATTTCTGGTTTTGTTTTCTTCGCTTTACTTCTTACTCTAGTAATTACCATGTGTGCAAGCTTTGCTTAAGGGATTACAAAGGAGTTGTTATGAAAGTTCCCTTGGATTTTCTTCCAGATAACTTCTGGGTGACTGCGAGTTTTGTTTTGGAAGACAACAATGAAATGATATAACGTTAAATGTCAGTTATGTCTGTTAACTTCTTATGCAAGTTACTTGGATTAAAGTACCTCTTACATGCATCAGATATTACATTTCGACTAAAATAATGAGATTTCAATCACTGATATCACGTAGCTTTTGTGCATGTTGTTGCTTGCTTGGTAATCAAAGGTGGGAAAGAGAAAAAGGGGCAGATGGTACCGGTTGGAGTTCTGATCTGTTTTTCGGTAAATGGCAGGTGACCAAGACCATACTCCACCACCTGCAACATTGATTTCAAACTAATTTCACATTAACTAGCACCGAAACGATAATCGGTATGTACCTCTTTCTCACAACTTAGCTTCAATGGGGGATTTCATCACTTACCAAACGAATTAGGCGGTCTGCATAGAACACAAAATCGTGCTTTGTCGTTTGCACATCTCGTACAAGGGTGTGCATGCCGCGAATCTAACATTAAAATTTCAGCAACATTCATCAATTTGGCTAGCTCAGAGTAAATATGATACAGATGACAGTGTTCAACTTTTTGAGACTCACCTGGAATGTTGAATATATGACCAAAAGGTTTGGATATATTTTACAGAGATCATGCTGTCCAAGCTTTGTACGGATATGTTGTACGATCAAATCAATGGCGACATCATTGTCTCCTCCTCTTGGAATGATAATGTCCGCATACTTCTTTGAGGGAAGTATGAACTCGTCGAAGCTAGGCTTTACAAACTTAGCATACTGCAAAAACCACACCCAGTGGATTGATTAAAGGGGATTGATCCCACACATTACGAATGCTTAATTGGTATACGCTCATGACCACCTCTTAGGTTGAAATGACAGATCATCGTAATGGTATAGGATAGAGATAAATGCTCAAAAGACAACTCGAACCGGAATCCCAATGCATTACGATGTTACCTTAGAATAGATGCAAGTCAATCACAAAGAAAGAAGGAGATTGTTGACTCACTTGATCAAGAACATTTTGAACATCCCTGCCTCTCTCAACTGTGTCCCTTTGAATCCTCCTGGCAAGACGTAGGTCAGAATCTGCACTGGTGAAGGTGATACCAAAAATCCGAATGGTCATTGCACGAACAAAGCCAATGAAAAAGGACCAAGACAATGTAGGGGAATAAATAACCTGTATCAACAAAAATCTTCATGTTCATAAGGTCACGCACCCGGTCATCGTGAAGAACAAGGATTCCTTCCAGAATAAAAATGTCTGCAGGGTTAACCTGCAGGCAACGTTATTTGTAAAACCGGCAGAGACATTTAGACAAACAAGTTGAGTGCATAAAACAATGTCACTCAATTCATGTAATCAAACGTTTGATAGTGAGATCACCTTGCAACCAGGACCGACACTTTGATGGGTTTTGAAATCATAGTTCGGCGTGGTGATAGCCTCCCCACGCTTCAGTTTCTCCATACACGAAAGGAGAAGCTCGGTGTTGAAAGCATCTGCAAAAGAAATAGAACCCCCAATGACAATAACGACGAAATCACACATTCATAAGTAAAAAAGCAGAAAAAATAAAAGCAAAAAGATTACCAGGATGATCAAAGTTGTAGTCTTTGACGTTTTTCAGTTTCTCAGGTGTAAGAGACCGGTAAAATGCATCCTTTACAACACCAAAAACTGCGTTCATCAGTCGATTCGAATCTTGAAAGAAACGTTCCATTCAATAGAAGGACGATTTTCACCCTACTTGGTTAACGAGAACAACGCGTTGATCGTGGAGCTGGGAAATGATCAAGTTACAGACTGTTGTTTTCCCAGAAGCTGTCCCGCCGGCGACGCCTAATCAAAATAGGAAAAAAAATGATTTTTTTTTAAAACAATGGTGCATGAAAATGTTAGCTGCAAAAAGAAAAGAGCAGAAAGAGAGAGCAAGAGAGGTTAATTGCCGATCACGAATGGCTGCTTCGGTAGGCTGTTTTTGGAAGAGGAGGAGGGGAATCCGCTGTTGTCAGATTTAGTGTTTGATTGGAGAAGAGAAGGATCTTTGCTGGTTGCTGGCATTGCCATTGATGGTACTGAAACGTGACTGCTATGTTTCTTCTCCATTGGCAATCGAGCAAAGATTTCCACAGAGAGAAGAGATTTTAGTTGTTGGAGAAAAGGGTGAAGTGAGAAAGTTGGATTCTTTTATGATTTCCTCTCCTTCCATATAAGTGATCTCTGTTGTTTCCCCCCTTATATTCAGATCACGAACTGCAACCAACCGAGAAAAGCGGGAAATCAGTAGATACACACTCGTCGTTTGATTTGTTAGTTTGAAACATCTCGGTGGTAACATCAACAGCCGACCTTAGCTCAGTTGGTAGAGCGGAGGACTGTAGTGGGTTTAACCGTCAGTATATCCTTAGGTCGCTGGTTCGAATCCGGCAGGTCGGAGTATTTGTTTTTTTTCTGTCTTTTTTTTAGAGGTTCCCTAAACGACGCCCTGGAATTCGAATTAAACGACGCCCTAAATTCATATATGACCTAAATGTCCATATCGTAAAAATGAAAAAAGTACTATTTCGATCCAAAAAACTCTTATTTATTATGTTTTAGTATGTTTTTGTTTGCGAAAACACTCTCGACGAACAACGAATCAAAATTCGAAAGGTACGAAATTCAGTTTTGAATCTGCAAAAAAAAAAAAAAACCAAACGGACGAACCGGACGGATCCGTCCGGCTGGTTTGACCGGACGGATCCGTCCGGTTCGTCTGTTTGGTTAATTTTTTTTTTATTATTAAATTTTATAATTTTATAAGTTTTGTTGTTAATTGTATTAGGGTTTAGATTTTAGGGTTTAGATTTCAGTATTTTGTGTTTAAGATTTATAATTTAGTGTTTAGGGCTTAGTGTTTAGGGTTTAGGGGTTTAAAATTTAGGGTTTAGAGTTTATGATTTAGGTTTAGCGTTTAGGGTTTATGGTTTAAATTTTATAATTTTTTAAATTTTGTTTAGGGTTTAGGGTTTAGGGTTTAAATTTTAAAATTTGTATAATTTTTTTCAGGATTTAGGGTTTAGGGTTTAAATTATAAAATTTGTAACATTTTTTTAGGGTTTAGGGTTTAGGGTTTAAGGTTTAATTTTTATAATTTTGTAACATTTTGTTTAGGGTTTAGGGTTTAAATTAAAAATTTTGTATAATTATTTTTAGGGTTTAGGGTTTAGGGTTAAAATTTTATAAGTTTTTAAATTTTGTTTAGGGTTTAGAGTTTTGTGTTTTGTTTTTAGGGTTTAGGTTTTATTGGTTAGGGTATAAGTTTTAGTGGTTTAGGGTTTAAATATTTATAATTTTATAAGTTTTGTTGTTAATTGTATTAGGGTTTCGAGTTTAGGGTTTAGATTTTAGTGTTTTGTGTTTAAGATTTATAATTTAGCGTTTAGGGCTTAGTGTTTAGGGTTTAGGGGTTAAGAATTTAGTGTTTAGAGTTTAGGGTTTAGGGTTTAGGGATTAAACCCTAAACCCTAAACTCTAAACACTAAACACTAAACCCTAAATCCTAAACCCTAAAATCAAAACCCTAAACCCTAAACACTAAACTCTAAACCCTAAACCTTAAACCCTAAATTCTAAACTCGAAACCCTAAATCCTAAATGCTAAACCCTACACAGTAAATCCTAAACCCTAAATCATAAACCCTAAACACTAAACCTAAATCCTAAAAACAAAGCACAAAACTCTAAACCTAAACCTTAGACCCTAAACCCTAAACTCTAAACGGTAAACCCTAAATCCTAAACCCTAAAATCTAAACCCTAAACCCAAAAAACTAAACTCTAAACCCTAAACCCTAAACACTAAAATTTAAACCCTAAACCTAAACACTAAACCTTAAACACTAAACACTAAAATCTAAACCCTAAAACCTAAACACTAAACTCTAAACCCTAAACAGTAAACTCTAAACCCTAAACCCTAAACCCTAAACACTAAACGCTAAACCCTAACCACTAAAATCTAAACCCTAAACCCTAACCACTAAGCTCTAAACCCTAAACACTAACTCTAATAAACGACTTGGTCGAAAAACGTTTCAGTTTAGTATTTTTGACATAACTGATCGCTCAGATGTCCGATTGATGCAAGACCGGCGGCATTGGAAAGCTAGTTCGATTGTCTACAACTTTCATGTTCGTGTCGAGGCCAAATTCCGACGAGAATAACCAGACGGACCGGATTTCCGTCTGGGTGGTCTGACCGGACGGACAACCGGTCCGTCCGGGTGGTCTGACCGGACGGACGGTCGCTCCGTCTGGGTGGTCTGACCAGACGGACGGTCACTCCGTCTGGGTGGTCTGACCGGACGGAATGCCAGTCCGTCCGGTTGGTTCGTTCGATTTTTTTTTTCAAATTTAATTAAATCTCTTAATTCGTTTAGATCGATTAGCTAATTTCAATACTTGAAGTATCGATTGGATGCACGAGTTATCGCCATGAATATGAGAATGATTGAGTTCGTCGAAGATTGAAATTCGTATAAGTTTTCGAAATTTATTATAGGATAATTTAGTAATTTACTGTTTTAGGGCGTCGTTTAATTCAAAAATTAGGGCTGTCGTTTAGGGATTCAGTTTTTTTAAGACAGTGACTTACAAAGATGCTCATCCATTGAAATCCCGCCCAAATTGGAGGTTCATCACACTGTTGTTTAAACAAGCTACATTTTTCTCAAGAAAAAAACAAGCTTACATGTTTCGTCATGGAGAAATTGAAAGGAAAGATAAATTGATGAAATAAAATTAGGAAAAGCTACAAACAACATTGTAATCCAAATTACATACAGAGATGATTCCTCAAGAAACTATAAACAAGACCATTGTCATGTCTGATGGAATCTATGTTACACAACTACTACAGTCCAGGCTCCAGGAAAAATGCTAATTGTTTGAGCAGCTCGCATACAAAAGGGGAAAAAGATCAAGCTGACAAAAGGATGACGATGTTACGACAAAAACACTACCCACTACAATGGAACCAATTGCATCTCAGCAGTAGCAGCAGCTTCACCTGATCTCAGGTCATTTAGGACAAGAACTTTCAAAGCATCGGGTTCTCTTAGCCATGCAGAAACAACTGCTCCTGATGATGTAAACCTACCCAAATTGCACTTTTCCAACTGGAATGGCGCTCCCATCTGGGTTAGAAGAGCCTCCACGGCTCGTTTCAGTGCACTGTTCCCTACAACTTTACTATGTTTGCCCCATCCGGTCAGAATGCTGGGAAGTAAAAGGAAAAGTTTGTTTTAGCAACTTCACAGACAGCATATTAATGAATATAAAATGGATATGGAGCTAATATTAGATTCATACTTCAACCATTTCGGCAGCTCCCTGCCTTCGAATACGATAGAGCGTATGTCTAGCAACCAGGAGTGGACCATTGCTCGAGCAGCACCAGAGGACATCAAATGCAGATCTAAGCAGGAGTCTGACCACACAGTCTCCCATACCTGTCGACGTTTCCCTTCAAGTACAACTAGCTGGGCACCGCGCTTCTACAAAATGTTGATGAGGGTATTGAAATTGCAGACGGCTTGAGCACTAAAAATTGCATCTTTGTGTTTAACGAAGTGATACTCACCTGTCCGAAATGCCACAACACGTCTGTTAGTGCATTATAGAAGGCGGATGCGGTTGGAGTGTCCAGCGATTTCATTTCATCAAAGAGTGACAATGCCTGCAACCAAGCATTTCCCCTATAACCCATCAGGAGGCCATGAGTTACACCATATATCTCATTATCGAATGTGCGTAGCTCCTCCAGTAAAGCCGAGGCATCTTCAAACGAATTACAACGGCTGCAATTAAAAAAAAATAGATTACATAGAAAAGTTATTTGAAAGACTTCAACAAATTATGTAGAGATATACTTGCAGCTAAATATGCAATTGGTTCTCTTTTCCATTGCTATCATAAAGGGCAACAGACTAAGTAAAAAAGGAATAGAATCAAAGAACAATTGAGGATACCTGCAAGCATTTAAGATGGCCGAAAAAGTCACGACATTTGGTCTGATTTTCAGCTCATGCATTTTACGGAAGAGTCCCAAAATGCACAACAGTTCGTTCCTGCCTCCATTCTTTGACTGACCAGTCTTCTCTGCTGCTAGCTGGCCAAATATCTTCATGATCTTGTTATCCCCATTTTCCATCATCTCCCCTTGAGTAACTTCCTTGATGGTTGGTGGCTGCACAGTGCCAAGCTGCAACTCATTGGTTTCCCCGGCATCACTAGCCAGAGATTCAGAGTCAAATGACAGGACAAAACCATTGATGATAGAGTTGTAAGTGACCACATTAGGTCTGGTACCCGCCTTTGTCATCTCATTCAGCAAAGAGACTGCAGTTTCAACAAATCCATTTACGCATAGCACATTAATAAGTGCACTGTAGAGAACAACGTCAGCCTCAAATCCTGCTAGCTTCAGATCCCTAAATGCTTCCATGGCTTCATTATAGAAACCGCCTTTAGAATACACATCAATCAAAGTCGAGTAGGTAACCAAATTTGGCGACAGACGTTGCAGTTTCATGTCTTCAAACACTCTCCTCACCTCATCATACTTGCATTTCTTCCCAAACGTAGCTATGAGTGCATTATAAGTAACAACATCTCTTCCGAACCCGAAAGCTCGCATCTCCTTGTACACGTCCAAGGCCTCCTCGAGCTTACCAAGGTTAGCATAAACAGAAAGCAAAGTATTATAGAGAACCCTATCCAACTCAATACCCTTAAGCTTCATTTCGTTAAACAACAAAAGGGCGCCATTCAATCTACCAGCCTTAGCATAGCCATCAATCATAATACTATAAGTAACCACATTGGGGAACATCTTCTTTATAGGCATCTCAGACAAAATCTGTGAAGCAACATCCAACTGCCCAGCTTTACAAGCCGCATCTAAAAGGGTGTTGTAAGTATGCAAATCCCGTTCAATCCCTCTACCTTCCATTTCACTAAATAAACGTTTCGCAGTGTCCCAGAAGCCTCCTCTGCTACACACAGCCAGAAGTGTATTATAAGTTATCCTATCCGGCTGCACTTCATCCTTCAACATAAGGTTGAAAATGTCTACAAGTTTGCTAAACTCCACTCCTCCTTTTCCACAGGCATCAATGACAGCATTGTAAGTAACCAAATTCGGCTTCAATCCATAGTATTTCATCGACTCCAAGACCTGAACAGCCTCATTACAGTGGCCACTCTTCCCATAAGCACTAATCAAAGCAGAGAAAGTGTAGACATTGTTTCCATACCCTTGGTTAAAAGCAGTCTCGAAAACACTCCTGGCAAGCTCGACTTTACCTAACCTACCAAGCGTGCTGATCATGGAGCTCGCTAATTTGCCCTTCTCCAGCTTCCTTTTTTCTCTCTTGATGGCGAATTCGAAGCAGCAAAGTGCTCTCCCCCAATCCCCATTGTTGCCAAGCTCCCGGAGCATGTAGATGTAGTCATCCGAGCTGCAGAGGCGAGACTCGAAGGCGAGCAGCACGTTCTCAATCGTCAATTCGTCTTTCCCGTAATCGATCACCTGCCGAAGCGCCTCCTCGGAGATTTGGGAGTGGCGGGAGCCGGCCGTTGACCTGGGTCGGCCGAGATGGAACTTGGAGACGACCCGGGTGGAGCTCCGACCCGAGAAATTGGCGGCGAGTTCGGACTTGGGGGAGTGGATGGGAGAGAAGGAAGGAGCAGCGGGTTGGGCGAGAGCTGCTACGGCGGCGGCGGCGGAAGAGGAGGAGGAGGAGGAGGAAGGGTTGTTGTGACGGGAGCGGGAAGGGGCAGGCGGAGGTCTTGCGCCGGAGAGAGAGAATTTCTGATTGGGAAGGCGGCGGTAGCGTTGGTGCTGAGCGGGGAGGGCGCCACGGTGGTCGGACTGGGAGGGGTTGTTCTGGGAAAGGGGGTTGTGGTGGTGATAAGGCTTCCGGGCGTTGATCAGAGGTGGGGTAGACGCCATTACACTAGTTGAGCTGGGTGAATAAAACTAAAAGAAAAGAAAAAGAGGGTTGAAACGGTGAAAGCGGAGAGAGGAGTGGATGAGGAGTTTTCCGGAGAAGGGCGGGTGGCGGCCGGAGCGGCGGCCACTTTTTGGGCTAAAGGATATGATGACGAAGAAATCAAAGAGGGAGAGTGAGTGAGAGTTGTGTGTATCATCCGTCCTCATGTTTTCTCACGTTTTTCTTAATCAAGGAGTTTGGAATTGGAGCCAGAAAGTACGCGCCAATTTTAACCGTCCAAAACTTAAGATCTAACGATTAAAAATATGAGGGTAAAATTGACATTTTAGATCTATACAATGTGTATTCTATGTATTATACTGAATATCATACTATAATATTTAGTATTAGACTTTATACAAAAACAGGTACAAAGTTATACCTCCAGTAGCTGGAAAATATTTTTCAAATTTTTTTTCCCAAAAACGTAAAGTCGGCGGTAGTGATCACATGGGTGTAAAAACTTTCATCAATGGAGGTCGGAATCGTCGAAAAATTGATCGGGAAATTTTCCAGTTATCGGAAAGAGTGATCCAACGATAAAAAATGACCGGATTCTGGTCCAACAAAACATTTAAAACAACATAACCATATTTACTCTTAGAGTTAATCTTGACCCTTAGATTCATATAAAGATTGAAGGGGTCCAAATTGCTCCTGAATCGGATTCAGAAAGCAATGTCCATGGCTGGGGAATCAGACTCAGTTTAGCAGCCAACTACTAAGATATGTCATTTTGAGTGGAACTTCGAGTCGTTTTGTACTCTACCAGTCAAATGTCTCATTATGATTCTTCTTATGTTGGTTTGTTGGTTTCCTTAACTTTGCCTCTGCCAAGCAACAAGAATCAGTTATATTCGGATGGGAAACCATGATCTCCGGCATGATTAGAATCCCTGCTCAACATTCTCATGGCGGCGAAGATGCCAAGTATTTAACAGCCAGCACAAAAGACAAACAATCAGAGTCAGATGACTGTTAGGTCCTACGGCAAGACCACTACGAACGAATCAAAACCTCAATACAAGAACAAATAAATGCCTTTTGGATTGATACACAAAACTAGCTCAACCTTTTAGAGTTGTGAGAAATCAAGCCAAAACCTTTGCGAAATATATTTGTTTCCTTCTATCACCATTCCTACTCAAACGAGTCTGACTGCAAAACCTCTATATAAATTCTTATACAGGAGCCCTGAGTGAAATGTAATATGGAGCCAGACAATATGTGATGATTGAGAAGAATGAGTTGGTTAACTTTGGCCATATTCATGAGCTTAAACACTGGAATCCAGATACATACATCAAAACTGAACAAACCATATAAAATTATGTTTCTTTCATGGAGAAATGTGGGGTTCTCTCCATCCCTCCTGCTACTGAAAATTAATGCTCATGTGCTTGCAAAGGGAACCAGTGTTGTACTGTTTCTTCTCTTTGAGAAAAAATTGTCCTGCTGAGAGTAAAATTTGCAGCAGTTCCCTTCATCAAGACAGCTCCCAAAACCTGCAGCACAACACCAAAGTGGTGCTAAGATGCAGCATGCAGAAAGACCATACGGGTGGGGGGATTGCAAAGAAAATTAAATTATACTGTATTCACATTGTAGATATCTACTTGTTCCATGACTTCTTCCTCGCGATTAGTACACGTTCTTCGCCCAACGAGAGAGCATCAGTGCTCGGCTCAACCTCTGACACCCACCGATCCCACTTCAAGGCTGGTAAGGACTTCACGATGTAGTTAACAATCGAAGGCTTGTCTCTTATGATGACGAATGCTTCAGGCCTCAGTATCCTATCCATTTCGATAAGTAGATCCTCCGCACTGCACCCCCTCTCCTCAATCTCCGAGAATACAGCCCACGCATGAAGAAGATCGTATGTCCTTGGGTAAGTGGAGAATGCTTCGCACCTGTTCGCAGCAACAAATAAAAGTTCACCATTCTGTATCATTAAAGTTATCCTAGAATTATGTTGACAAAACAGATAAATTGGATTACCAGTCATGAACTGTTCCGATTAAGCCACGGTCGTAAATGATCTTCAGCCGAGCAGAAACATTAGCTGGAGCGACATTCATCACCCAGACATCTGTATCTTTGAGTGCAGCAGCAAAACCCCCCAAATTTGCATTCATATCCATCACATTCCTGAAGTAACTCTTCCTTACAACAGATTTCATCTGCTTCCAGTACTCATTCAACCTAAACTTCCATATCCGCTGCACATCAACAAAAGATTATGGAACTCTTCAGGAGAATAACCATAGAATGCTGCTCTACAAAAGAGTCCCTGAGTCAGAGGCCTTACAGTATCCTCATGGAACGCTTCAGGACCAACACCAATGTCTTCCAATCGAGGAGGTGCCGTGATAAGCCTCTGCGGCCAAGGAACCAGTCCGGTCCCCTTCTCCCTGTGCATCTCTGTGTGAAAACAATCAACAAAACACAGCTAGTGAATACAACACATGAACACTTGTGTTAGGTAACTTAGGTTATCAAGCTATTAGTCGTCAAACTCGACCAAGGAGAAGCAATTGTCGTTTTACTTACGTGCTGAGTAAGGGGAAATGCAGGCCTTCATGTCCACATTCCATGTTACATCAGCATCATCACCCGAACCACACAAAGGAGGCTGAGTCCCGGGTTCTCTTCTCGAATAACAACTATTGCTCAGCGGCTTTTGCCAAATTACAGTTTGGTCTTTCTTTGAAGCAACCCTCCAGCACATCCTTTTCAGAAGATCATGCATAGCATTCCAGATCCTTTGATTCTCTGGATCCTTAGCATAGGCTTCCGGAGACGAGTATGCGAAATAACCTCCTGGCCTTAGAACCCTATCAAGCTCTAGCAGCAGGATTCCATCCCTCTGGAGCCAATCAATCCGACACCGCGAACAATGAGCCAATTCGAATGATCTACTTGGATAAGGAAGCCTCTTGGTACCGAGAACACCGAGAGTGGACGGAATCCCTCTCTCCAATGCAAACTGTATTTGGTTCTGATGAACATCGTTCGGCGCAAGGGACATGGCTATGATGCTATGCTGAAGAAGATATGCCCCGAAACTCGCAACCCCACAACCCACGTCGAGAACACTCCTGACGTTCCCACCATTGTGAAGTCTTTCATTTGGGAACTTAAGCATCTACAGCCAGCAACATAATAGCCTTTAGGCTGCGATGTAATCTTTGATAAGACATGAAAACATAATGACTGCAGACAGCGAAAACTTGGAAGGAAAAGAGATGACACCTTTCTTAACAAACAAACAAGAGTAGCAAAAGATCAGAAATTTGTGGGGGAGAATGATGATTACCCTAGCGAGGGAAACAATGTACTTGTCAGCGCCATAATGGAAATGGGTTCCTCCACCGGGGAAATTGATCTTATCGCCATTGACAACCATCCAGTTCTGATCAGATTTCTCCTTTGCCAAGTGGGTATGTGGGATATTAGCCTTCCACACTTCATCTCTACTCTCTGGCCATTTGATTGGAACCTGGAATTCTAAAACCAACGTTTCATCACAACCAACAACACACGCCCACAAAGGAAAAAAAATCCATCAAAACAGACAGAGAAACACCGACCTTGTAGCCAGCAGGCGGCGGGACGAGACAATTGAGGCGGCGCTGTGGCGGCGGACAGTGACGCTCATAATGCTCCATCAAGGACAAGTTAAGCTTCAACCTCATCTGGTAAATGAGCTCTCTATCCAAGCAAGGTATCAGCTCAGAGTACTTCATGTCGCAGATCTACAAACGGGGAAACGACAGAAGCTCCTCCGTATTAAACGACAACAAGAAATCAATCAATCAACAGAAGGAAAAGATGGAGAAACAGGGTTGAAAAAATTTAGAACTAACGGGTATGCTTCTGGGCACTTGCGGATCCTGGAGAAAGTCATCGTCGAAGTCTCGGGTACCAGGAAAGGAACCGAGGTCGTGACGGAGGAAATCCGGGTCGGATCCGGGCGCGAAGGAAGAGGCGTAAAACAAACAGAGGAGGCCGAGGAGGAGGATGAGAATGAGGAGAAGGTAAGTGATGAGCTTGGAAGTGCGGCGTTGGTCACTTTTCTGCTTCATTTTTGCTTTCGACTTGCTCAGATTGAGATTTGAGAGCCCCTCCCTGTGCAAGAATTATTACTGGAAACTAGAGATTCTTGGGTGGGGAGAATGAATTTATTAAGGTAAGGGGGGTGGGAGAGAATCTGATATTTGGGGCAGCTCCCTGTTTGTCGTCGTACTTGCTCACTCTATGTTAGCTGCTCTGCTCTCTGCTGGTGCTTGCTTTCTTGCTCAGGGAGGTAGAATCCAGTGCGGTCGACAACAGTGTAAAAAATAAAGTGAATCAGTGATTGCTTGCACTAGGAGGCACCAGTTTTTTTTATTACAAAAGTGAGAAAATTTATATACAGCAAGTTTGGGGTTTACAACATGTATAATTATAAGGCGTTTTCTATTAGATAATAAGGGGAAAATATATAATTAAAATTAATTAGAGCATTTCATATTTTCAATTTTCACGATCATAATCAGTATTAAATTAGATGTCGAAACTAAATGTGGAACCCTACCCCCTGACACAATGGAACAAAACAAAAAGACTATCAAAGTTTTACAACAAAGCCGGTGAAAGACAATGAGGCAACTCCATTATTAAAATTGAAAGCTAATGGGAGGGGTAGTCGACCTCTCTTTCATCGTGGTGGATAAGTCGATCATTCACCTAAACATAGCTCTTTATATGGTTGGGCGAATCGTTTTGCGCTAATTCTCTTGTTTTTCAAGATCATGGTAATTCGAGAAAGCATCAGTTTATAATTAGGGTTTTAAAAATTGAAGGAATTCAAAGTTCATTATGGATCGTTGGATTTATTTGACTGATCTAAAAATCTATATTGAAATGGTATTTAAGATCATCTCTATCATAGCATTTTGTAATAATTGTGTTTATAGAGTCACATTAATAATTTTAGTAATTACCTCATTGATTAATTTCTAACCATCTTCATCTCAGCAATTATTTAACAATATTTATATATCATTTTTACAAACAAACACAACGAAAATGAACTAATAAAAATCATTAAACATTATTTATTTTATATTCATAAATGCATTTCTTAAAAAATGTAACAATTTGTTCATGTGGCATTGCTAATTGACTTGCTAAATCGGTAAGATTGCTAAATTAGTAAGATTGCTAATTTAGCAAGCACTACTTCATCCCTAGCAATTGCTTATTAGATGCAACATCAACCTCCACCTCACTTTACCAATTGCTAAAGTTTAGGGATCCCAAATTTTAGCAATTGCTAAAGTGAGATCATCTCCATCCCAAAAATCAATTAGCAATTTTTAGTAGGCACTTTATCGCCACATCAACCACTTTAACAATTCAATCATTTAACAATTTCTAAATTCCTCCATCCCTAAAATATTTTAGCAATTTCTAACATCATCTATTTTTAAAAATAATAATATTTCTCACAATTCCTATTGGACAATCTTAGTTCATTTTGCTTATACATAAATGTTAGTCTAGGTGGTATTGCTAATTGACTTTTTAATTTAAAAATTTCTAACAAAATTTCTAAATTAGCAACTAATTTTTCGTCCCTAGCAATTGCTTATTAGGTGCCACCTCATCCTCTACATCATTTAGCAATTGCTAACAAACTAAGGACTCTAAAGATCATCTCCATCCCAGAAATTATTTAGTAATTCCTAATTGTGTTCATATTGCCACATTGATAACATTAACAATTAACTTATTAGGCAATTTCTAACCACCTCCATCCCAACAATTGCTTAAAAATTTCTATCCATCATTTTTACAACACAAACATAATTAAAATAAACTAATGAAAAATTATTATCTATTATTCATAAATATATTTTTTAAGAGTGAGCTATTTAGCTTATGTGGCATTGCTAATTGACTTGCTAAATTAGCAATCTTGCTAATTTAACAAGCACTCATCCATCCCTAACAATTCCTTATTGGGTGTCACCTCATCCTCCACATCACTTAGCAGTTGCTAAAAAATTAAGGATGGAGATGCTTTAAGATCATCTCCATCCCCAGAAATGATTTAGCAATTTCTAATAGATACTTTATAGCCATGTCATCAACTTTAGCAATTAACTCGTTTAAGCAATTTCTAACCGCTTATATCCCAACAATTCGTTAGCAATTGCTATTTATATAACCTACAATACATTTTACCTTTAAATTTTTTTGTTCAAATAATTTATCTTTACAAAATTAATGGTTTTCATAAAAAGTTGTTTTATTTTACCTATGTGGCATTGCTAATAGGTTTGCTAAATTAGTAACTAATTTAGTAAGCACTCTTCCATCTCTAATAATTATTTATTGAATGTCACCTCATCCATAATATTATTTAACAATTGCTAAAAAATTAGAGATAAAAATACTTTAAATATTAACCGAACTCAAACCAAGCAATTTATTTTTTATGAAAATATGTTTGTTCTTTTTTTCCAATGGTACGATGCCCAAGTGGTCAAGTTGTTGCAACCAAGCTAATGATTCAAGAGAATTGTTCAGAGAGATGGTTCCGATATATTTTGGTCGTTGGATCATGTGACTTTTCGGTCAAATTTCATCCAACGGTTTCAAATAAGTCAAATAAATTGACTTGAATTGGGGTAGTTTTGGAACAAAAAAATTGGAAAAAATCATATAGATGTGATCATTGTACAAGCATGTTATGTCGCTAATACGACCACGTTATAGGCTCGTTATGTCGTTGTTACGTCCACCTTACGAGTACTTGAATTCATCATCGTTATGTCTAAGTTTACCACTCTTTTATGTTGGTGGTATATACACTTTACGAGTTTGTTATGCGTTTTTATTATGTCCACGTTACGTTATTATTACATTATTGTTATGTCCATGTTATATGTAAATTGTTATATCCACATTACGTCATTGTTACATAATTATTATGACATTGTTATATCCAGTTTACTTGAAAAGAGTAGAAAGAGGAGAAAGAAAAAAAAACTGAAAGAGAGATAATATTTTTTAAATTTCCATTATATCCCTAATAAAATTCCAACCGCCATATTAAAATTGGCAAACTAATTTTGAATCGTTGGATCTCTATCTGGACAATCCGAGAAATTAGGCCTCTCGAATCATTAACAATTTCGAAATGGTTGGATTTGGAAAATTTGGGCCGATTTGATAATGGTTGAATTGAAGGCCATCCCATTGGGACCACAGTCCACAAGGCCACCTAGAATTGTTTTTTCCCTTACGTGTCAGGGGTGATGTGGCAAAACAGCCGCAAACAGCAAAAGCCTGCAGCCAAGGTCATAGTGCGAAATCGTAACGTGATTAAAAGTTATATGACTGTTGAATTAAATTTGAAAGTTAATGGACCAATATGTAACTCGAATCAATTTTGGGGGGGAGGAATTGAGTATTTGATGCCTCAAGTAAGTTCTGTTCTAGGTATGGTTCAAAAGTTATAGAGGAGCATTACAAATCGAGGAAACTCTGAAATATACTACAAAATGGACGGAGAATATTATTCCAAATAAACTTTTTATTAGTTCTACACCACCACATTAGATTCTCAAGGTATCGAGGTAAGACTTCCCTTGAAGTTCACGAGAGAACAAGCCCTTAACAAACTCCCTAACAGTAACCGTCTTGAACAATGCTGGTTTCCCACCAACCAAGCTTCTCGCCGGCCCAATCTCTCCGTCAAACCTAGGCGAGTGGAAGCATGCAACTGAAAGTCTCTCCTTCTCCGAATTCACGGTAGCTCGATGCTCGATACTCCTGTACTCCCCGTTGCTTATGATCTCCATAATGTCACCAACGTTAACCACAAATGCATTGGGGAGTACCTTGACTGCAACCCACTTGCCATCTCTCTTTATCTGCAGCCCTTCCACTTCGTTGACTTGTAACAGGATTGTCAGCCCTGTTCCGTCGGAATGAGGGGTCAAGCCGATGACTTTGTCCGGTTGAGGACACGGAGGATAGTAGTTCATCCTCGTTGTCTGTCTTATGTCCCCTGAGAACATGTCCCTCATTTCCTCAGGCTTCATGTTTAATGCTTTGGACATTTGGTCGAGCACCTTGCCTGCAAGTTGCTTGATTTCGTACGAGTAGCTCTCCAACGTGTCTCTGTTGGAGAAACACAGAGATTATAAACATGTGAGAAAATGGTCATTCATTCATGGATTTCATGATCGTTATATTAATGAACTAATAAAACCTGAAAGGAAGTGGAAGGTTTGGGAGCAAGTGAGGCTTTCTGAGGTGGAGAGGGTGGGTGAGAAGGAAAAACATGTCGCCCCAATCAAGCTTCTGCTCCTCGTACACAACGAATGACTGACCGAACCCTTCGACTTCGCCTGGATATTGCCAAAACTTCTTCTTTTCTTCCATTGGGAGGTTGAAGAATTCCTGAATCTGTGTCTTCATGTCCTCTACCAGAGCAGAGCTCACTCCGTGATTTACCAACTGCACGGTTATTCATTTCATCTTCATTAGATTCAAAATCTCCGTTCAAAAATATGTAAAAAGATTGTATCCATACTAAAACTTGTAACTAAAATCAAGATCGTATCAATGGTTCGGGTTAATTCTCATTCTCTATATCACGATGTTTATCTCTGTTTTTTATTGTTTTTAGAATCGGATCGGAGATCGAAGCCGTGAGACAAAAGAGTTTATGATTTAATGGTCAGACCATAAGCGTTTTGGGTCGAACCATTTTGGCCGTCTTTGTGGGGAAACCGTCGTGCCATTTACGGTTTAGTACCTGGGTAGGCAAAACTGGTCGAACCGTCCGATTTTGGCAACTCTGTGTTGGGTGTTTAAAGAAACATCCCATATGTTGAAACCATTTCTTAAAGGAATACGAATTAAGAAGAAAGGAGGTTTGTTTGTTGCAGTACCTGGAAAAAGCCCCAATCTTTACAGGCAGAGTGGAGCTTCTGAAGCTCGGAATCCACGGAGGATTCATTTAGCAGCTTGTCTAAATCAACAACCGGGACCTCTGGCCCATCATTTTCTAGGACGACGAGTTGATCGATGAGCTCAGGGCGTAAGTATCTGGAAGGGACTGAAACACCGATTTGCTCCTCAACAAGTTGCTGGACAGAAGGCACCAGCAGGGAGCTCCCCATGCTGATAGATTTCCTCGTTGACTCCATATATGCTCCCCTTTGGAAGTCGGAAATGATAGTACTTTTGCGTGAATGAAGCTCAGGGAAGTCAGTGTAGACGCTAGAAGATGAAGATCAAAGTCTTGACTTTGAATGCTGTAGGGGGAGACGAATGGTAGAGAGGACTGGGTCCAAGATGGAAAATACATGGCATAGCTAGGTTGGAAAGTCTTTGCTCTGTGTTTAATGTCGTCGTCTTTGGCTGGCTGGTTGTCAAAATATTCAAACGAGATCTAGATGCCTTTTAATTATTATTTATTCACACTCTAATCTGATCTGATGCTCAAGATTCAAGCACATTTTTCATCATTTTATTTCTATTCACACATCCTGTGTCACTTGACATATTGCTACTAGCCTACTACTTAAAAGTACAATTCAAATACAAGGCAATTTTCATTCCAAAATGCATTGTTACAAATGAGGATGACCTGATTACTTAAACTAGTTATTAGTGTAATTTTAGTTACAAACTTCCACCTACCTCTTCATTAATAATAGTTATTAGGTTACTTATCCGCGGTCGTGAAGCTAATTAAACGTACCGATCCGTTATATATTTTATTATTGTATGTACGTGTTGAAATGTATGGCAAAATATTTTGGTTCCCACAGAATTGTGTATGGTCGAAGTTAATAAAACACAATTTATGTAACGAGGACTCAACACTCAGAAAGTAAGCCAATTTTGAAAACTTCCAACAAGCATATAACACCAAGTAAAATTGATTTTTAACTTAATTTGATCATTATTTACAGGGATTATCATAGTGAAACTTGATTTTATAGTCATTTTCAACGTGCATGTCAAATATTAGTCGATTCGAAAATTTTGAAAATTTATTGTGAAAATGGTCAATTTCCATAGTATTTTGACATAAAAATAAAAAAAATTTACATTAAGATTGACCAATTTTGACATAAAATCAAAAATTTTCAGATTGGCTAATCTTCAACATGCATGTTAGAAATTATTAAAAATTAATATTTTATCATATAAAATCCTTCAAATAATAATCAAATGAAGTTAAAAACCATTTTTAAGAGTTAAAATTAGATAATATGCAAATTTGCAAGTTTTGTAAGTAACTTCCCATTCATTCATGTAATTGTATTTGCAATTAAAAAATGAAGTATTATATCAATATATAATTTTGCAAGTGATAAAACTATGGATGGGAATGGGCTTACTACTACTTGTGCCCAATGACAGACCACAAACAGAAAGCCACGAGGCTAATGGAAGAAGGCGACCAAATTATATAAATACAAAGCAATTGATTGATTGTCTTGTTCTTCATCTTTTTGTTTTCTTTCTTTCTTGAACTGCTTGGCCGATTCATATGTTGTATTCCATAGAGTTTAGAAGCAACGGACACAAGTCCCCTTAATTTGAAAATTAAAGTTCAATTGAAGGTTGAAATAATGATATGTTGGGATCTAAATGGTACAATGCACTCAATGAACGCCTTATATTAATGTTGATTTTATGAGTAGATTTGTGGGCGAGATGGTTTTCTTTCTGAATTCTCATCATATAATTGTAATACTTTTAGTTTATTAAAACGTCACTTTAACTGGAAAATCGTGTTCATATATGTTTGACTACAAAATTCGAGTGAGATTTTAAACGATTTCAAATTACCTTAGTCGCCGAAGAATCCTAGCCACCATACGTACTTTCGCTCGACGCCTACCTCTTTGCCTCTGTCTTTCATCGATTTCGATAGATCTATCTGCTGCTAGAATTTTGTTCTTTCCTTGAGTAGGATTTTTTTCGGGTTTTCTTCCACGGTGGCGACTCTGCTTCCACCACCCTACTCGGCGCTTCCTCTCCACATCACTCACACACCACTCCCGGCTCCTCTCTAACCGACCATAAATGAAACAAAGGCAGTGGGAGCGGCTATATGTCAACTACGCCTCTCACGTGAGGAATGGTGACAAACCTGTCGGATACCGAGTTGATGGAACACAATGAACTTTACGGTCATAAATTGTCAAAATCACTGAAGGAAGTTGACTACACTCCAACAATCATGGTATACGCGGGTCAGCCAGGAGCGACTACCCCAACTGCATATCTTTTCGTAAACTAAACAAGAAAGTTTCTTAATTTATATTCCATCGGATAGTTTCTATCTACAGTCGGGATGTCTTTTATTGTTTTCGTTTCCAATTACGTTTCGTGGTAGGTAGTCCCAGTGTACGTAGGTCGCTTCTAGTGTCTTTTCTAGACATTTTGCTTTGAAATGTTCAAGGAGAATGAAGATATAAAGTACGATAATTAATAGGATTAACTACTTCTCCCGTACAAATTACCAATTCATATATTATACAAAACTGTTGCTATCAATAAACCCGCATATGCTTTTCATAAAAAAGATATTAAAAAAAATAACTAACTATTTCAAAATCACCATTCGCCACCTACTACTTTCGACAAATCTCAGAAATTTTGATTTGAGAAACAGAAGCAAGCAAGATAAGAAGGTGAAATCCATTCCCATCATCAGCAAACTAGGGATCCAAATTTAAACCATCTCTTGGACTCTACCCAATCAACCACCATCAAAATTGAAATTACCCCCCTATGAGAAAACAAATGGCAAAGGGGTCATCTGGGTAGCTGTTAAAACAGCAGCATATCATGGAAATATGGAATCACCACATCTGTCTGTTTTCAACAATTTTTTGATGGAGAGAAAGAAATTTTCAAAATAGGTTGGACTTTTTACGTGAATTTTTCCTATTAAAAATTTTCAAAATACATTTTCCCTTCATTTTATAGCTAAACAAACTATGTATTCTTCTTTTTAAGGAAAAAACTATAATAAACAACCTTAGTTTTTTAATTGTTATTTGTCACCTAATTTAAACTTGTTGTTTAAAATTACACGAATATCACCATTCGTTATCCTCTTAAACTCATTCGATCAAATTCACATTTTCATCATCACCGACATAAGCGATAATGATAGTTGTGATGGGATACCGATAATTAAGATAGTGAAGTAAAAAAAGTGAAAATAAAAACATCCACGTACATATACATTACAAAATTTGAATATTAATGCGTCTCTTTTCAAAAAACTAACCACCGATGAATAGCAATCCTTTTCTATCTCATTTTCACGCAAAGTTTGTGCCACAAAGACGTCATCACAATAAAATATATTTGTCCATCCACCAATAGAAATCGGGGCCGGCGCGTGAGGACCAATTTATTACGCATGTTCGTTTTCACCCCATCCCATAGATAGAGCAGCAGACCATTGTCGTCGTCGTCACCCTCCCAAAAGACCAAAAGCAGAAAACACCAAACTCCGAGATCTGCAAAATTCCTCCTCCTACAAATGGAAGAAGAAATCACAGGCTTCATCAAGGTATGGACATGGGCCACACTCTGCTTATCCTACGCTTACTTCATCTCATCAAAACTCCCTAAAGGAATCCCACGCCTCCTTTCTCTACTCCCAGTCTTCTACCTCTTCTTCATCACCCTCCCTCTCTCCCTCCACACAATTCACCTCGGCTGCTCTTCCGCCTTCTTCCTCGCATGGCTCGCCTCTTCCAAGCTCCTCCTCTTCTCCTTCGACCTCCCCCCGCTCTCCCCTCCGCCCAATCGCCTCATCCACTTCATCTCCCTCGCTTGTCTCCCCATCGAACTCAGATCCAATCATATTGATAACAATCACAAAACAACCCCTAAATCTTCAATTGTACTATCTATCATCAAAATCATCCTCTTAATCACGCTATTCAACATCTATGACTATAGGTATCTCATGCATCCCCACTTCATCGTCGCCCTCTATTGCCTACACTTATATCTCGAATTAGAACTCGTTCTGGCTCTCTGCGCGGTCCCGGCTCGAACCCTTTTTGGGTTCGAGCTGGAGCCGCAATTCGACGAGCCATATCTCGCCACGTCGCTTCAGGATTTTTGGGGGCGGAGGTGGAATCTGATGGTCACCAAGATATTGCGTCCTACCGTCTACGTTCCGATCAGAGCAGTGGCGGGGCGTGTAGTGGGCTGGCAGTGGGCCTCGCTGCCGGCGGTGGTGGCCACTTTCGTGGTGTCGGGGTTAATGCACGAATTGATGTATTACTATATGAATAGGGTGGGGCCCACGTGGGAGGTGACGTGGTTTTTCGTGATTCACGGAGTTTGCGTGGCTGTGGAAGTCGGGCTTAAGAAGAAATTTAAGGAGGAAGCATTTCGGTTGCCGTCAGTGGTGTCGGTGCCGTTGACGGTTGGGTTTGTTGGGGTGACAGGGTTTTGGCTTTTCTTCCCGCAGATTTTGAGGAATGGTGCGGTTGAACGAGTCATTGCGGAGTATTCGGCGTTTGTTGGTTTTTTCTCAAGTAGATTCACCAATTTTGTAATTTCCTTCTCTTCATGATGTTATTGAATAATGATAATATCGTGAAATGAATCCAATTTCAAAATGATTTACTCTCTACAATTCATTCTTCTTCTTCTTCTTCTTCTTCTTCTGTGAGGTTTACCCTGATCGATAGTGTTAGGTTTCCGTTCGGCGGATAGCGGTTGATCATTCGTTGCATTCTGCTCTGGTCGGCCACGAAGCTTCCTCAGCATGTTCGTTTCCGCGAGTAATTTGTAAATAATATTATTTAGTTGCATGTATTGCTATCTTCCAAAATTGGAGTCGCATTCCTGTAAATTTGTTTCAGCTCATCCTCTCAACTAAAATTATAGCAGAAAGTGAAAGTTGTTACGTGAGCGAGTCACCAGTCGCAGAAAGCAGCCAGCAGCCGGCCTCTGAGGTCTTTCTTTGTTTGGCTAGTTAGCTAATTGTGGGCGCTTCCTTGACATTTCCTCCTTTTTATCTCTTCCTATAGTTTAAACACCTTTCCTGTATTCTTGGGGCGGAACTTGCATTGCAATCTTCAGCCTTTTTTTGCATAGAAGTTGTATTTGGAGGGTTTAACTTTGTGGGAATCTCTCTAGTTTCATGGGAGCAAAAACCTCGAGGGAAGGGAGCGAGAGGTCTGATTCCTCTGTCAGGTCAACCACATCTTCATGGGATTATCTCTATCAGCAGTCTTATGGTCAATCTTATGGCCAAGAGAGCTATGGCTATAGCTATGCACCCCATCAACCTTCCACACTGCAAAACTACCCTTCATCTCCTCAAGACACTGATGCTAGTGATAGAAGGCGGCTTGACCGGAAGTATTCAATAATCAGTGATGACTTTAAATCGTTAGACCAGGTAAATTATGAGCCATTTTCTGTTCATAACTCTTAGTTATCATAGACACATTGATCATTGTGTTTCTGTTATTTGCAGGTAACAGAAGCTCTTGCGCGTGCAGGACTTGAATCTTCAAATCTCATTGTTGGAATTGACTTTACAAAGAGCAATGAGTGGACAGGTACATGCTTTTACAGTGTGTTTGATATGTAAATTAGTATGCTTTGTGAAGCATGCTTCTTATTATTATTGGCTGATAACTAGGTACAAAGTCGTTCAACAGAAAAAGTTTGCATCACAGTGGAGATGGATTTAATCCCTACGAGCAAGCAATATCCATCATTGGGAAAACTTTAGCTGCCTTTGACGAGGATAACTTGATTCCCTGTTTTGGATTTGGAGATGGTAGTAGGCCTGGTCTCAGCTTGTCTTTATTTTTTTAATTAATTTGATAGCGAATTGAGTCCTGAGAGTTACTATGTTCCATTCCCAGCTACGACACATGATCAGGATGTCTTCAGTTTCTATCAAGAAGAGAGACCCTGCAATGGATTTGAGGAAGTTTTGAGTCGGTACCGAGCAATTGTTCCAAATCTACGACTTGCAGGTTTGATTTGCATGTCCTAAAAGTCACTTTTATTTAATTTTCTATGAGCAGAAATTTAAGGTTGGAACTATAAAATGGTTATGGAGCTTATGCATACCATGATTTTGGGTAGGACCAACATCTTTTGCACCCATAATCGAGAAGGCGATGACCATTGTTGAGGAGAGCAGTGGTCAGTACCATGTACTGTTGATTATAGCAGATGGTCAGGTGAGTCATTGTATACACACAATGTTACGACAAATTATTACTGGAAATGATAGATAGTACATTCAAATTGTGATCTGTATCTTTTGGCCTGTCACAGGTTACTAGAAGTGTTGATATTGAACATGGGCGGCTCAGTCAACAGGAGCAGAAGACGGTTGATGCCATAGTAGAGGCCAGGTAAACAATCTGGTGACTTGTTCAACTATTAACCAACAATGTCTGTAGAGTGTAGGAAAGTGCCAATTGTTTCATCTAATCTGCATTTTTGCTTCTGCAGCAAGCTTCCCTTATCTATTGTTTTAGTAGGGGTTGGGGATGGACCATGGGACATGATGAAGGAGTTCGATGATAACATTCCTGCTAGGGATTTTGATAATTTCCAGGTAGTGTATTCTGTCCGTTTAGTTTTTTCTCCAACTCATACCATCTTCGGAAAATCATACATCTGAAACGATGTTCATGTAGTTTGTGAATTTTACGGAACTTATGTCGAAGAATGTGGATCAATCCCGCAAGGAGACACAGTTTGCTCTTTCTGCTCTGATGGAAATCCCGACTCAATACAAGGCAACAATGGAGCGTAATCTATTGGGGTAACTGCTCAGCTCCTTTCTAAATGAGTTTACTCTCTCGATTACTGAATCTTTTCTTTTGTGCAATATGCAGTCGTCGTAGAGGAAACATTCCTCGGAGGGTTGCACTTCCACCTCCTCGGTACGGGGCAGCGTCTTTTAGCAGCTCAACGTCTTTCCAGTCTACCAGCTTTAAGCCTAGTGTTCCAACTTACGAACCGATTAGCTCAGCTCCAACTGCCGCCCCTAGTTCAACTTACGAAAATCAGGTTAGAACACTCTGAAAGCTGGAGGTTTATAGTTATGGAAGTTCTGAAACAAACTTTCAGCATCATGTATGATTGGAATTTAACTGAGGCCCATTCTTAATCATGCAGCTTTGCCCAATTTGCCTGAGCAACGAAAAGGACATGGCATTTGGGTGCGGGCACCAGGTTTGTACATAGTCTTGATTGTTTCGTCCCATCTTTATGTGGTTTTGAGAACATGAGATGAGGAATGGTTGTTGATTAATGATATTTGTTGTTGATGGTTTTCTTGGTGCAGACGTGTTGCGAGTGTGGCCAAAACCTTCAGTCGTGTCCAATCTGCCGGAGTACGATCAGCACAAGGATAAAACTCTATTAACCATCGGGAAGGTCGTCTGTCGCCTCCCTCTTTCTGTAACTTAGTAGCAGTTCAATTCGTTCATTCAAAAAGTTTGTGACTGTCAGCTTAAGGTTGAAATGTACATATACAGAAATGAAAGCAATCAATTTAAGAGTACATTCTCTTGGTTCCTTCCTTCTTCCTCAACTGTCGCTCTCTATTATTCTTTTCTGAATCGCTGCAGGAAGGAAATTACTAAAAGAATGGTAATTCTGTTACTGCCTTTAGTTGGAGTCTTTTTCAGCCATAGTTTAGACATGTGTGTTGTGTTCGGCATCCTTGTGTCTCACTCACTACAGTTGCTTGTTAATATCATGCGGTTTGGTCCTCATTGAATACTTGGTTGACAATCCTCCTCATTTTTCCTCTACTCGTCAATTTTGTATAGTTTGGTTGATGGACAGCATTAGGTATTCAGCAATTTAATGCAGTGTGTGTATGTCAATCTCCTCTACATCCCTTTCTCATAATACCCACCATTCCTTGTATCAATCTTGATTCTTACTTACTTAGTATCTTGATTCCTGGTCACAATATTAGTATGCTCGATTATGCAGAGGTTAATATAATCCAACATCCTGATGAATGAGAAAGCAACAGCAGCAACAACAGCTTTATGAGCTGTGAATGCTAACACAGTCTGTAAGTTTCACTGCTCATTTATTATAATTGTACTATCATGTAGTCTTGGTTTCAAAAGTGCACCATTAATTCATTAAATGCTGCTGCTATTTCTCTCTCAACTGCTTCCTAATTAAGCAGCCCTATAACATTCATTACGCCTCACTCCCACACGCATCCCCCACCAGCAAAAGGCCAAAGAACTGAATAAAAACCCAACCCCCCTAAAATGCCAAGGAAATCTGTTTAGGATACTAACTTAGAGCCAGCTAGCAAACCAAACCAAATCCGACTACCACCTGTCTCCTTTATATCCTTCCTCACCTCCCCTCCTCCACTCATTTTCATTCACAAATGGAGTTGCTGATGCCCAGGAGGATGCTGTCCAATTACCAAAAGCTTCACAAAGATGACGAGGAGGAGGAAGATGGAGGAGGAGGAGGAGGAGTTGGTAGCAGGAGTATCAACTGGTTCAAGTTCAGAAGGTTTCAGTGGAGGAGGAGATCAAGGAGAAGAAGAAGACCATCTTCATCATCTTCCTTCATTAGGCTTAAAGTTTCGAGCCTTGTGAAGAGGAGGAAAGATGTGATGAAGATGTTTAGAGTTTCGATCAGGAAAGTGTTGAAGAGATTGAAGGATGGTCAAGATCACTTTGGCGATCTTTTTGCTGGGAACTATCTCTTCTTGCAAATCAATCCTACTTCCTTCAAGTCATTGCAGAAATCTTACACTGTCCCTCGGCCTCCTCCTGCTTTCTTAACTTGAATCCCTACTTGCCATTAACTTGTTCAAAAGCAAGAAATTTGTTTCCTTTAGCCTACAGATTGTTATATCAAGCGTGCAATTTACTCCCTAATATCATGTTCATCTTTTTCTGACTTTTTTTTGTTGTGTCCAGAAGACTGGATAACAAATAATTGGTTGCAACTAGTTGCTTTTTTCCCCTCTTGACTTCTCCTTACATGGAAGCAAAAAGAGCATGTATAATAAATATTAATTAAATACATATATATTTTTCATTAAAGAAATATTTCTTATCTAACTGAACTTTGGATCCACTTAGTTGTGTTTTAATGTTTGACAACGATTGGGTTCGGGTTCAGATAGTTGATATCCGTTCCCCATCTGTTGTAATTTCGGATTCAGACAATACCCACCTTATGTAACATTTCGGGTAGTAAATGTCATACCGTAATCATGCCCTTCAATTCTCGGCGGGATTCGGTTATAACAGTAATAAAAAAACTTCAAAACTCAAACAAAAAATCAAGAAATTATATGTTTTTTCAAACACTTAAACTATATAAATCACTAATAGAATAAAATTAAATTATATAACTCAAAAATTTGATTATTTCATACATGATAGTTGTAAAATGAAAATAATTAAGCATTATATACTTAAAAACATCTCATTAGAAAAAATAATTATTGGGTAGGGTTCGAATTGGATAATTCAATATCCATACCCTACATGTACCTGTACATAACGATTCTCGAGTTTTCCCATACCTTTAAAATTCCTGATCAACTCGGGTTTCACCCTATTAGCGGTTATGATTGCCATATAATAAATCAAATTAAATATCAACTAGCCCTTTATATATTATTCATTAAATGTCTTTCTCAGTATTATATATAAATCGATTTTGAAGTAATGCATGTATTTGCAGTATATATAAAAAGCGTACACAATCTACTTTAACGATGCATTTCATTTATTAGTACTGGAAAACCTGGTCTGGCTTAGCCCGACTCTGGCTGGTGAAACCGAAATTATCCTGTATCAAATAGGATCGGGTAGGAGTAGGACTTTCAAAATATAATATTTGGAATTTTTTACATTATTTACGACGGGTGAACAAACATATACTACAAAACTACAAATCAAATTGTTATAATTCATTTGGCTACCTTGCATTATACACGGATGATTGAAGTTAGCCGTAACTGATACATAACCAGACCAAATGAAGATTGAACTCCAAAAGAGTTGAGCAACCGAGTACAATCTGAAAACATGAAAGCCAAATACCAGAAAGAGGGCTACAAAACAAAAGGGTAGTAACTTAATATAAGTGGGCATGGCTACACACCAGAAACATCATGCCACTGTTCCCCCAACCTTTGATCTACATTATGCATTGACTAGTGGGACAGCCACTCTTTCTATTACTACTTACTAGATTAGACTCAATTGCTACTAGCAAGAATGTCTTGTATCCAAGATGGACTTGTGACTTTTGATGGTGTTAAATTTCATTCTACTGATTATTTATTTAAGGCTAGCTGACTCTGCACCATAATTGTATGTGCTAGTATGTCACCTAGTTGTTCTGATATATTGTTATTGTAAATTAGTTCATTTGTTCGCATTTCGTTGTAGAGCTGATTGAACGAACCGAATCGTGTGTTTTATTACTGTCCGTATGTGTTGAAATGTATGGTGAAATATTTTGGTTCTCATAGAATTGTCTATGGACGGAGTTAACAAAACGCAATTCATGTATCGATGGTTCAACACGCATAACGTAAGCCAATTTGAAAATTTTCAACCAACATAACACCAAGTAAAATTGTTTTTTAACTTTATTTTACCACTATTTACATGGTTACTATCGTGAAATTTGATGTTTTAGCCATTTCCAACATGCATGTAAAAATTTAGTCGATTTAAAAATTTTGAATATTTTTTGTGAAAATTGTCAAATTTCCATCGTATAACACACAGAAATTGACCAATTTTAACATGAAAATTGAACTTTTTTGAATTGACTAATATTTGACATACATGTTGGGAATGACTAAACATTAAGGTTTCATCATATTAACCCCTTCAAATAATAGCCAAATAAAGTTAAAAAAACATTTTTCAAGGGTTTTGGTTGTTGTTGTTAGTGGTGATGTATGTGATTTCGACTACAAAAATCTTAACTTGGATTTCTAGCGGTTTCCCACCACATGCATGCAGAACGTAAGTCAGTTTAAAAAATTTCAACACTAACATAACACCAAGTAAAATTGATTTTTAACTTTATTTGTCCATTATTTACAAGAGTTACTATCATGAAATTTGATTTTTAGTCGTTTCCATTATGCATGTAAAAACTTGATAGAAATCCGCTGTTAGGTTAAGTAATGGTAAATAAGCTAACGGCGAATTTTCATCCGCTGTTAAGCTTACATCGGATCTTATTCTTCGATTCTTTTTCTTTTTCTTCTTCTTCGATTCTTCTCCTATTTCTTCAATTTTTTTTTCTTTTTCTTCGATTCTTTTTTTTGATTTTTCTTCAATTTCTTTTCTTCTTCCTTGATTTTTCAATTTTTTTTATTCTTTTTTCAATTTTTTTATTTTTTATTTTAAATTTGGAGGAGATAAAGGAGGGATTGAAAATTTGGAGGAGATGAAGAAGAGATATAGAGAAGATAAAGGATATAGTAAAGATGGAGAAAAGAAAAATAAAGGAGGGGATTGAAAATTTGAAAGAAATGAAGAAGAGATATATGAAAGAGATGAAAGATGTAGTGAAGATGGAGAAAAAGGAAAAGAAGTTTGAAAGCCCTTTATGAGCACTAGCATTGTTGCTTTTGCCTATTGATCTCTTTGGAAGATCATAAATAAAAATATGAAATTATCTTCACCCATACTTACACCACTCCCTAACCCTTGCCACAACATATCATCTAATGAACTACTACCACTAAGGATGCCTTGATAAGAGACTAGTGTCATTGCTGGTTCACCAACCATGGTGAATATCTCATGGACGCGACCACCACCCAAATAGGTCACTCTTATTTCAAAGAATTTCACTATTTTTGAGATCGGATGGATAGTTACAAAGAGGTATGTTCCGTAAGATCACACACCAATGATATTATTACATTACTAGTTTTTCGGAGTTGTTGGATTGAGACAAGATTGTCAAAGTTGAATGTGTTTATCGAGAAGTCATCCAAAAAGCTGACTCTTAACAGGTCTAGGACATGCCTTGTCGATCGGTGTTCATTTTATTGTACTTACTGATCATGTGGTATCCCAACATACTTTATATAACTTGTTTGGAGTTTCTGAGTCGTGTACGGGCTTCTAACAACATATATTAAAACGTTATGGGTGTCATGTAATGACTAAAATATTGATGGAGTAGAATGTAATTTTATTGGTTACCGAGTTCCATTTCGGTAGCGACCAGATTTTATTTTATTTGTTAGGATCGTGCAAGAATCTCTTTTGCGGTTTTGCCTAAAACCCTACACAGTTCATCTTAGCTTTGTGTATCGCTTCTTTGATCCTATGAATTTCCTCATTCGATCCATCTCCGGTAAATCTCTTCTGCTCATTCTTCCTTATTCAATTCATTCACTTCGTTTATTGAACTCAATCTTCTTCCTGTAGGTCCTCGGATGACGGTTCTCCAAACATTGGGCCGTCGTTACTACGCTGCCGCTGCCGTTGCTTCACCGGAGGAGTACGCCAAGCGGAATTACGCAAACAATGTGGCCGAGTATAACACCGTCATTGGTTCCCTCACTTCTCAACGCAGGTCAGTTCGCTCGTTTTTCCCCTCTACCTTGTTTGTGACTGGACTGATTTTGTACGTGTGTTTTGTCTTGTGGGGATTTGAATTGATAGTGTGAATTCCAATTTGATAGGGCTTACTTGTTGAGAGATGTGTATGATGATATGGTGCTCGATGGAGTTCAGCCGGGGCGAGATGTTTTCCATTCGTTGATTGTTGGAACCATGAAAGGCGCTCGCTTGCAAGATGCTTTCTACTTCAGAGATGAAATGAAAGCTATGGGCTTGGTTCCTGATGTAAGTTTTCCTCTTCCCCACCCGGCGTCATTTCTTGGGCTTCGTTTTTCTGTCTTCTTTTGGTTTAGATTTGTGCCCTTTTTGTTAATAGAGATAGGCGTTTTTAATCTGATCGCCTATAAATAACTTTTCAGAAGATCTGTATTAACTTACTGATCTAGTGGAGAAGAACATGGTGTTGTGCTTATTTCTGGATTTTTTTTAGTATCTGACTGGCTGTCTCTACTTTTATGATTTAGGTAGCATTGTACAATTTCTTAATTGCAACTTGTGGGAAGTGCAAGAATTCCAACCAAGCGGTTCAGGTTGGTTGCTTCTGTTGTCTTGTTTGATATTGCGTCCTCTTTACTTGATCAGTAGCCATTCTGGGCCATATCTCAAAATCATTTTACACAATTTATGAAGATTTTTGAAGAAATGAAGCGGTATGAAGTGAAGCCAAATGGACAAACCTATGTCTGTCTGCTTAATGCATGTGCAGCAGATGGTCGGGTCGACCGAGTGTATGTAATCACGTCCCTTCCATAGCTACGCCATTTTCTCTTTACTTGGCATTTTCCATTTTAGTTACACTTGTTTTGCTTATAGTAGTGATCTAGTTGGTGCTTCTTTGTCACAATTTTGGAACCTGAGCACGAGTCAGTTGGTTGAATCATGTAGTTTTCAGTTTTAGACTACTCATGCACCATTTTGTGAGTGCTTAGTTTATTGTTGCTATGATTTAATTATCAATGCTGTCTTTGAAAGAACATTGGAATTTAGTTGCTATTGAACTCATGGTATGAGTTTTTGCTCCAATAATTCGTTTCATAAAGCAGTAGTTTAGCTTGTGTGAAGGGATAAGCAACAAGTCTTTTATTTTACATGTCATAGGTACGCAATCGTCCGTGATATGACTGCTGCTGCTGCTGGCTTGAACAAATTCTGCTATGCTGGACTGATAACTGCCCATCTGAACAAGACACCTCTTGGAGATGATACAGCCAGCAAGGTACTTCTATTTCCCCCCCTTCACTCCTATCCTCCTTTTTCCATTGCAGTCCGATGAATGTACCTATTTTAATTTCTTTCTTCTCGTGGACAGATAGTTGAGTTAGTTGAGCAGTCAAAAGGATGGTCATCTGTTGATGGAGCAACTTATGTTGCTGAAAATGTGATGAGGGATCTATCTGAGGAGGAGTTGTATAATTTGCCAACTGCTGAATATGTTCGTAGACGTGGAGGTTTCTTGAATAAGAATCTTACTGTATATCATGTTGCACTTTATGCCTGTGCTGAACTAAAAAATGTAGAGGTATATCCCACATATGCAAATATATCATAATATTTCATTAGTAAGTGAGCCAATTGCTACCAGCTTCTTTGACATGCTATTTATTCCTTTTGTTGCTCATAGGCAACGGAAACTCTAATGGGAATGCTTCAGAAGGATGGGCAGTCTCCTGATGTCTTCATTCTGATGCAAGCAATGAGGTGGGTAGTTGCTAATACGTATCTTTCAATCTAAATACTGCTTACTTCAGTTCTGCTTAGGGCATGTAGTCTGAATGAGCAATCTAGTTCGCACATTTTCTTAATGTATATGTAGGTCTGTTTCATCAGAACATTCTTTGACTTATGGTTTACTCTATTGGAACTCATAAGATTGCCTTCATATATTCATTTCCGGAGCCTTGAGTGTTAGATACATCATGTTTTAAAAGTTATTTTGATGATTAATGCTCTCATATGTTTGTCACTTTCCCCTTTGAAATTTATTAAATATATGATAATGACGAGCAAAGTAAATCATGATTTCCTCCAAACATCTAAATCAAGACCTCTGGAAACACGAGCAAGCTGTTTTGCTTGTTGACTTAGTGATTTACAGTGATAATTGGGATTATATATGTCCATATAATATATAGATACAAGTATTTTTGCGTTGTAGTTGCAAGTACTTGCACTTGTAAGGTCTCCTTCAGTGGGACAACTAAAAAAGTTGCTTGGACAATACCAACTCCATCTGGAGTAAATGTTATATTTCAATTATCATTCTCAGCTAACTGACATTTGAAATATTTGGTTTTTGTGATATTTTATTTCCTTTCTCTTTTGTGTTCATTCCAATTTATCCTGTTTTACTTGCAACAAAGTGGTCAGCGACCCTAAAAAATCAAAGTTTAAAATCCACCGTCAGAATATTAAACTGTATATTCCTGCAACCAACCCGTGTCAACGATTAGAGTCTCAGAATATGCTTGTTCTAACAAGCATGGATTCTTATAACACTAATTTTTAATTGTGTACCCTTTCTAAACGTGTGCTTTATGTTCTAGATATTTGCTTTATCTGTTTTCATATTTTTTCCCTAAATTTTTTCTTTCTATTACTTCTAGGTGCCATCTACAGTCCGGTGACCTGGATCGCGGTCTTAGTATCTTTGAAGATTACATGAATTCTGGCAAGCCTCCAATGATTGAGCTCTTTTTGGTAAGCTAAGCTATTTATTGTGCCTTTTGCAAAACGGGTGTTGTTGTTTCTTCTATGATATTGATCTTCAGTTATTAGTAACACAGACGATTCTCGTGGGACAATAGTTGTGCAATTAAGAAGCCGATTCTCGTGGGACAATAGCTGTGCAGAATTCTGGATGTTTGGTGCCCTTTTAATAAGCTTCTGTTTTGGTTGACAAACGAAATCCAGGAACTATGGGAATTGAAAAGGAGAGCCAGTACATATGACCATGTTGCTTATCTCCCTTTTTCCTTCTACATATTTTGTTAATTTCTGGATGTTTATCTTCTTAGTTCTCCGTTTTCAGTTGGTTTTTTTCCTGTGTGCTTTTCTAGTAACGACTAATTATTTAGTCTTTCCAGTCTTCTGAGCTATTCTGTTTTTTCCGACTCACTTTTGTTTCGGTTTAATGCATTTCGTTCCAATTTTTCTGCAAGCAGTGAATCAACTTGAATGGGTTGTTTGGAAGTACTCATCCAATTGTTTTGGCCATTGCGCATTTTCCTAGTATCATTAACCATTAGTTTTATCTGGGTCTCTATTGTTTCAGACACTAATAGAGGGAGCCATGGTAGGATATACTCCCAAGGGAATGCAACTTGCACAAGATACTCTGGTACAGCTGCTACACCTTTGTTTTCGTCTGCATGGATTTTGTTTGTTTATTGACGTTGCACTCAGGTCGTGCTTGTGGAAAATGCAGGTAAAAATGACTGAAAGGAACTTTTTATTGAATCCCAAAAGCGGAAATGACCTCCTCCTTTTAGCTGCTGGCGAAAAGGTAAAAGACGACATGATGCAACAGTGTTTTGCCTTGTGAATCCAAGTAGTTACATTGAATGCATTTTATCTTGCAGACTGGTGGGTACACAACTGCAAATTACATATGGGACTTGATGCAAGCTCGTAACATAACACCCAATTTCCTTGCGGTGGAAGCATACTACAATGGTTTGAAAGTGAGTCTTCTTACTTATTCTCAAGTACTATAACATAATGCTTGTTGTGGGATGTTCATACACTGTCAAAAGTGTAGAATATTTGAACCATATGTTTTTGTTTCTGATTCAAAATCTATTGTGTGATCTTAAATCGCAGGGTCGAGAGGTACCTGAAGATGATCCAAGGCTGTTACTGGTTTCACAAGCTTACGACAAACAGCGTTCGAGATTTGGGCCGAGAGGGGAAAGGATGAGAACAGCTGACTGAGCTGAGAGGTCCTGTTTTGCCTCTCTGGTCTTTTGTTTTTCAGTTAAGCTGCTGCGTATTGGAGTGGACGCCTACATCCTGTTTTTGTACACCGATATATCTTTTCTGAAGCAGATGGTTTGTAGTTGTGACAACTCTGTTTGTCAACTTTTTATCATTCTGTTAAAAACTTGGATGACATTTGATTTGTACTTGACCAAATTTGTTATGTCACTTGGACATTTTCTGCAAGGGAGAACTCCAATCAAAGTTTCTCGTCTTTCAACTTTCATTCCTTTTCTGAATCACACTAAATTAACCGTTGTTCTAGCAAAAAATGTTATCATAATACTAGGGTTTGACTCTCATATGAGAACAACAATCTACGCCATCTATTAACTTATTAATTTTGATTTAAATCTAATGACCTAGATTAATTGAATATTTTGAGACATTTTAATAAAGCGGAACACTAGTATCATTAATCCGCTGTAGCAAATGGGCTAATGCCTACATCTTAAATTATGGTCAATCCGGGTTCGAACCCCGGCAGCGGAAGGGATTTTTTAGTTTTTCGCCTTTATTTTAGAGGAGTTGTTTAACAATGTCATTTATATTCATGAAAATTAATTTTTATTCTCTCATATAATTGGCCTAAATGGTCTTTTATTTTTGGGTCTATCCTTACATATAGTTTCTAATTTTGTATTTTTATGTTAGATATAAATTTAACACATTCACCCCAAATTATTTTCCATTTAAATATTTCATCAAATATGTTTAGTAAGCAAATTAAATCACTCAAATCATCCACGTGATCTTTAACACCTTATCCAATCAAAACCTAATAAAAAATTCTTATGAGTTTTCAGGAAGAAATCTTTCCTACTAATTGGCCCTTCTTTTTTTCCTCCTATAAAACCATGTACACATGAAGTTTAGCTTCGAAATTTAGGAAACTAATGCACTTTCAAATTTAATTCATATCAGTTGTTGTTGCGTTATGTTGAATGGTTTCAACCCGGTTGTATGATAGATCAACTTTTTCTTTCTGTTGTCCTTGTTAATTGTCGATCTCTTCACTCCCTTTGCTCCTAATATGTACTTAAAAAACCTCTCCCAATCGTGAACTTCAAAACCGGGATTAGGTTTTGCTGCTACATACGCAGGAATAGTCTTAGGGTTTTTGTGGTCATGAACTTTCTTCCAAACTGCCCATCGATGCTCTCTTCACTTCTTCCCTAAATCTTGGAATAGTTTAACGGTGGTTTTTATCCGCCGTACAACCTAACAACGATTATAATCCGCTGTTAAATGATTAATTTAATCGCGAATTAACATCCGCCGTTAGAATAAGAACTGTCTGCCGTTAAATAATTCCTTTTAGCTAGGCAGATTCTTGTTATGCCCGTCATCGATTACAATAGAAAAGCAGGTTACTTTCCCCAACCTATATAACCGCTTCTTTCCGTCGTTGTCGGCCGGCAACTTAAAGATCACCGTCTCCCTTCTCCATTTTTATAGGCCACATGGAAGTATTTCTAAGTTTCTCCTATCTTTTATTATCTGTTGATTTCATGGGGTTGTTAGTATTTCTTTTAAATTCTTCTCCTTTCTTCTTATGCTTTACCGGTGTTGTTAGTGTGTTATCCGTTGCTTGCACTCTTGCTCTCTTTTCAGACCAAAGTTTTTTAGTATGTAAAGTCGGTGGTACGGTCATTGATGTTTCTGTCTTATTAGGTACGTTGTTCCATATCACGGAGCATATGATGAAGTCATGAGGCCGACATAACGCATATAGATGGGGGCGATGGCCGGTTACGTCTTCCTGGCCGGAGGGATCTCCCAATTGCTAGCCCCGCATCCGAGATCCGTCTTTAGATTGTTTGCGGTGGACATTGACGGAGATGCGGAAGGTGCAACGGCGGAAATTCGAGCAAGGCGTGTCAGGCTTGCGGCTGGGCGCTTCATTGTTGGCAAGATTTGTCATCTACTTTCTGCCTTGTCAAGGGCCCAATTATATACTATTCGTCGGTCAGGTAACAAAGCCGCCCATTATATAGCATGCGAGGGTCTTAAATATTTCCCAACATTAAACTCAAGTTATTTATAAGTACAAATTATCTATATCTATTGAATCCTACACCTTTCCAGAACTCAATTTTTATTAAGTGTAATATTCAGATAAAAGACCCTAGCGTTTGCGCTCCCTCTTCTCCCCGGCGCTGGGACTCGCCGCCGCCATTGATCTTCTACGCTCGTTTTCGAGGTAGTGTGCTCCCTCTCTCCTCTCACGTAGGAGCTACCCTCACACCGTAGGGTTCGATCTCCATCCATCCCATCGGCCACCCTCTCCACCTCCTTCCATCGCTGCCACATCTCCCATCCAATCTGCCATCAGCCTTCACATCATCGACTCACCCCGTAAACAAACAGTCGTCGACGATTCCCCATCATGCCACCAAACAGAGTCTGCAACTCGGTCCAAGTAAAGCCACAGCCACCGCGACGAGCAAAATTACGGCACCGGCGGGAATCTAGCTGAACAAACAGCGTTTGATTGCCGACGAGAACCCCTCCCCCGATGCTGATCCAAATCTCATGACGGAGCATTAAGGTCTGAAGCCTTCCAAGTCGCCGAAAAAAAATGGTTCGGCAATCTTCAACTCAATCAGGCGAGACACACGAATGTGACCCGCCCATCGGCTTAGCTCGCTGCCCTGAGTTGTGGAGTAGCTTCTCGCTTCAGCAACATCTTCACCTCACGACTGAGTAGCATGCTTTTTTGGTATTGTATTTTCGGTTTCAGTTTCAACTCTTTCCTTTGGTTTCGTTTTAGAGCTTATGGGGTAGGCAAGTTATCACCTCTCGCTTTAGTTTTGGTCATAGTTTGCATCTAGTGTTTTGTGATTTTAAAGGTTTTGGTATTCAGAAGAGTTTGAACGCGGTGCATATAATTTTATATCATTGTAACTCTCTTGTAACTTGTTAGATTGCACTTCCTGGTTTATCACCAATATATTGTATATATGTTTCATTATAAATTGTAATGGAATTATGTGTATGCCGTTTCATCGAAAAAAGGGCAAGTCGATATCTAATTTTTATTGCTTGCATATCTTTTCAGAATTCGTACATATATTTTTTTATTATCATTTGGTTGGCATCGTCTTTAGATTTTCATATTAAAACGATTTTGTTTTTAATAATTTATATTGTGTAATTATGATGGATTATGCTTGGAAAAAAAGGTATGGCTTGATCACTATAGTGAAATCACTGTATCCACATATAATTTTTCTACGTATAAATTTTTTGATAAATATTAGGTTACGGAGATTGATAAATCGAATATTGATTCATTTAGATATTTTGTGGGTATGTTGATAGGTCTTATCAATGAATTGGTTTTATCAATTTTGTCCATTTCAATAAAAAATTATGATTAATATAATAGTTTATTAATTCATGTATTTTCAAAATTGGTGACGAACATAACTACTCTCTACAACTTCAATCTTTATTTTTAAGCTAATAGAAAATCCCAAAAACATTTAGTTCATTTTAATATTCTTTCACCGCACCTTATTTTAATTAATAAATGTTTTTTAGCTTATTTTACCATATTTTAATATTAAAGCAATAAATATTAGCTTAGTTTTAGGCTTCCGGCAACTAAAATGTATTTTAATAGTCGTCCATTTCAAAAAAGGCTAAAAGTTAATATTTTAATTATTTCTTCAACATTTTTTATAATAACTACTTATTTTACTTATACCTAAAATTTAAATTTTTTATAGTTGCTGTTATAATAAAAATTGAAGAGTATAATTTGTCTACCCAAAAAAATCGACGAGTATGATTACGATATGAACTTTGCCATCTTACAAGCTATTTAGAAAGATTGATTATTTGAACTCAAAACTACAAAGATTAGGGAAAACTACCAACTATTCAGATATAAACCGAACTATTATCAAACTGTAAAATCATTAGCCATGTCCAATGAAGTTTAGTAATTTTATTATTCTTCCCATAAAATTATCGGGTCTATACTGGGGTTACCTTTTTTGAACGGCCTAATGGAGGTTAGCTTTTTTTAAATGAATCGTATTAGAGTTATTATCTCATTACCAATTCAAAAAACTACTCAAATTAAGACATATTAAATTAAACATATATATCAGACATAAGTTCATATATCATGATTCTTTATTCAAAATTATTTTAATGGGCCAATTGGAATCACATCTTTATAAATTAATTGGATAACAGGATATTATCTTTTCTACATATGTTTTTTTCTTTCTTATTATCATTTTAGGTGACTATTTATGTTCTTTAAATAATTAAAATTTATGTACATCCGTCGAGACAAACAAAATTGGAATCTAATTATTTCGATCGATTAAAAAATGAACACATCTGTCAAATTCATGAATTTACCTTTTGATTTTATTGTTTTATTGGAAAAAATACATTTTCAACATTAATTAGAATTGTGCATAAAACATAAAACAATACAATATTTATAATATAATTACGTCTTTCTTTTAAAAAAATTCAAAGAGACAATGTTTTAGGTCATTCAACTTCCTGCCGATAATAATATTAGATATTAACGATTTAACAACGGATATAGCGGAGCATCTAGTTAGGCGTACAGCCTCCTAAAGTGCAAGGCCAACTGCCGAGCACCATCTGCTAAGTGTATTATAGCTAGCCTCCTAATGGAGGTCCATTACCTAAAGCGTATCAGCCTCCTGAAGCGCACACTCACCTATGACATATTACCACATGATTCCAGCCATAACGAGCTTCCTGATAAAGATCCATCACGATACAATAAATTTTAGATTTTTCTTGATATTTTAATTTACCATATATACTTATTGTTGTAACTGGACGGGCTGATTTAATTTCTATTTTATTAATCTGTTTACATTTTAGTTTTTCAAATTGATGTTGTCGAGTTTGAATGATCAATTTTTAATGACTTTAATCGTTGAATCCAAAATTTAATTTTAAAATAACTTTATACAAATATGGTCTTGAATTTAACAAGAGGACAATGTAAGTTGTACAAAATGGTCTAACATTGTCATAAAAAAATTAGAAATGTAGCTTGTGGTTGGTCCAATCTTAATAAACAAAAAATTATAAAATCTACAAAATTTTATGGCATGCAATTGCTATCATCGATAGTCTCACGCTCGTCAATTGATCTTGATGAACTATACTTCTCTATAGATTATTGTTATTATTAAATTTTAAAGGATAAATTGACATGTTTAAAGAAGAGATAATTAAATTTATGAAAATAATAAACCTTTTATTTTTTTGCCTAAGAATAAATTTTTAGTTGATGTATCCAAAATTCAAATATTAAATATTCAGTTGATGTAATAGTTAGACTTGATAAGCTTATAAGTTTATAGATAAAAAACATTAAGAAGATCAATGAACTACTTATTTTGACATAGTTAGCAGTTAATTCCAATAACCTTGTTTTTCTTATGTTAGCTTGTAATTTGTAACTCTAAAAAAACTACGATGAATCCAACATAAAAAATTAACATGTAGTTGATTCAACACTTAAACATGATAATATTGTATATGAAAAAATTAATAAATTTGATTGCATAATTAGTAGTTAATTCCGACGACTTTGTTATTCTTATTTAAATTATAAAAACTAATCTCGAACAACTATGTTGTATCTAGAATACAAATTAATTAAATGTTAAATTGACGTATTACTTAAGCCCGATAATATTATGATTTATATATGAAAGAATATGTCATTAATTACAGAATCAGAAAATATATTGATTTAATTACTAAACTTGATTAGATGTAGTTTGTGTATAATTACCTTGTTATTTTCAAATAAATTTATAATTTACCAAAAGAATATTTCAGAAGGTCGTAGCCAAGGTGGCACATACAACTTACAGATATTAACGTAGAGAGTAGAAAACAGCGTAAAGGTCGTGAAACAAGTGCTCGCACTGTTTGAAGAAGAAAAAACAGCAGCAGTGGGTGGGAAATGATTTGTACTAGTTGCTCATCTGGGTATACTAAGTGAAAAATTGGGTCGGGAAAGCTGGGGAACAGAATAGGCTTCCTCCCTCCTCCAAGTTCTCTATCTGACATGTTACAGTTAAATCTATAAATTGCAACACAACACAACAAGCTTGCGCTGATCTCACCTCATCTGATTACACTTGCTACTCTAGCCAAGAATGTCCTTGATCTTTGTCTTCTGCTCCTGTGTCAATGAGCTAGGGAACAGTACCTCGAATGTTACGTAAAGGTCGCCCTTCTTATTGCTTGCATACAACGGCATCCCTTCTCCTTTATACTTCCTTACTTCTTTCGGCTTTGTGATTCCCTGCACCCATTACACCATTTGTTAAGACTAGTTCTACATTTCCAGATTCCGCCTACATTTTTTGCGGACTGTTAGGCTTACCTGAGTGCTGATGTCAACTAGATGTTCGTCGAGGTGCTTCATTTTCTTCTCAAAGCCAACGAGTGCTTGAACCTGACAGAATAAAGTTCATTAAATACAGAGTGTATAATGTGCTATACCCTCTGGGTTCAAGTGCAATAAAGATTATACCAGTGTGATGGTGACTGTTGTGTGCAAGTCATTGACTTTCCTTGTGAAGACGTCATGAGGTGAAGTCCGAATACGGAACTGCCCAATACAGGAACTGGGTTAGCCGTAGACTTGGAATTCTAAAACTGGAAATTTGAGCAGGCAGGAGTAGTAACAGTAAAGAATAAGAGATTTGGAAATACTAACTTTTAAATCTCCAGGTTCTCCATCTACCTTGGGCTCGCCATCTTCGTAGAAAACTACCTCCTGCAACAGCCATCGCCGAATTATATTCAATTCAATCAGGCAGATGGTAAGCATTCCATAGCAACAACCATATTGGTAGCATGTTCGGGAGAACAACTCGACTTCCGGGACTATGGTTTCAAATGATAAATTAATTTCTCCAACTCTAATACACTGAGGGCACAAGTATAACAATACATATCATATGCCGCATGATATTTTGGCCACTGAAACTTCATTCTAGGAAAATAAACAGCCCAAAGGAAACGAGTGACACAGGGTGCTTCTGCATACTTAACAAGCGACACCTGAAAAGTTATACCAGACTACAGTGCAACTGTAAAGACCGTTGAAATTAGAAAAGTGGGTTCAACGATCTACATTGGGGAACTTACTTGTCCATCTTGCATTCCTTTCTCGATATCAACTGTGAGTGAGTAACCTTCCCTTTCATGTTTGATATTTTGGCATTGATCACAGACCTGGACGGAAGCAGAGATTTCATATGAAGCTTGAAGTGGTAACAATAAAAGAGACTAAAATTGCAGCAAACTGATTTACAGTGAGTTGAACCATATTTGACGTTAAATCAGACCCAATTGCTGCTTAATCAGTCCAGAAAATGTAAAAATACTCCAGTATTGTCACCAGCAATGGATTACCTCCTCTGTCATCTGCTGGAACATCCCTGGACCAATTTGCCTATGATAGACCTCATTTCTGCAGTTACAGCGTCTCTTTCCCGGGGCCGGTTTTATAACATTCTTTTCTCTCCATACCTGATGAGTTACATTGAACACGTTATAGGTAGATAATAAGATAGTACAATACACCAATTCTGCTGTCGTCTGCTTCATGGAAACAAAATACTGAAGACAAGTTTTAATAGACAGTGGAGGGCGACATGTATGCTCAGGACATGCAGTATAGCGGATGCAGGGCATTGCAACAAGGCCCTGTGGGTTTCTGTGATACAGTGCCAGAACCAATACATCTTTAATGTGATTCAGCGACCAGAAATTTCCTTCTCTACAAATGACGAACGATAAAATATAAAAGAAAAGGTATACCTATACCTATGGATATACATGACTACAAAAAGACGGGGTTAATCCAAACAACCGACTCTCAAAAACCTTGGCAAGGTAACCCAGACAGTCTTCTCCCTAACCGCTAACATGTCACTGACCAAAGCTTCCATACACATCTCATGTTTTCACAGTGAATCATAATCCAGCTTGTAACCCATACCATAATTTCTGATTAGTGATTTTAGACGTTGTTCTTTAATCAGCTTTGGAAAACTCTATTACTCAGCTTCAAATCAAATAGTTCAGATAGACTGCATATGGGGTCGCCTTGAAATATTTGTAACTCAGACCCATACAATTGAACGTAAAAGTTGTTTGAATAGCCATACAGGGCTACATGCTAATAACAAGTCATCAAACAAATACAAATTTTAGGGAAACTCCATTTCGTATCACAGCAGCAGAAAGTAGCAATACATGGCGTAAAGGCTTGGACTTTTAATATGGTTGTACGAACTTTCAAATGTTCGGCACTTAAATATGATTATGTCAGATTTGTTAGATTGAATAAATTCGAATTGGCAAGTGTACATCTAAGAATCTACTAACCTTAACCGAACCTCCCATGTATAGATCCTCCAGGGTAGCATCAAGATCCACAATGACATCATCGCCTTTGGGAATCCTCTCTTCCTCTTCTTCCTGAGGACCTCCTCCGCCAAAGAATCTACAAAAAAAAAATACAAATTTCAGTCGGGATTACATAACCAAAGTTACCAGTGCACAAAATAATGTGAACCCAAAAGGATGAGACACCCAGTGGAGAGATTGAGAACAAGACGTACGTTTCAAAAATGTTTTGAATGTCCATTCCTCCACCGCGTCCTCCACCGGCCATATGCTGTTTAAGCCCTTCCTCTCCATAAGCATCATAAATCTTCCTCTTCTCGCTATCGGACAACACCTCGTACGCTGAAAAGGAAAACAATTTCCTCAAGAAAAGCAATCATTCACCACTCGAACTACCAAAATTCAAAATCAACGGGCATGGGGTTGTTTGCAATGCCCAATCGAGTATTCAACCGTTGCTAATCTCAGCAAAGCGCTTATTGGCTTCATCATTTCCAGGGTTCTTATCGGGATGATACTTCAATGCCAGCTTCCTATAAGCTCGCTTGATCTGATCATCGGAAGCACCTTTCGCCACTTGCAATACGTCATAATAGCTCTTTCTGATATCAAAAGAGAATCACTTCCAACCGTAAAAAAAAAAACAATTCCACAAGGTGACAACGGAAGTAACAGGGGAGGAGAAAGCGTGTACCCGGCAATGGTGATTAGAGCATACGACAGAGCGCATAGTAAGAAGAAGAGCTTCGCTCCTTGATGCGCCATGAGGAGCAGTAGGAGGAGGAGAAACGAAAGGAGAGAGTCGGATCTCTCCGACCGCTGCGGAGAAAGACGGCAAGCTTTCCGTAACAGATCTCCTCCCTTTCTTCTCTAGTGACGATAGTCTAGTGACAAAAAGAGTTCTGAAAATGCAGGGAGAGAAGAGAGAGGCGAGGGACGAACTTGGAGCTTCAGTACTGGTAATGGTGACACACAGTCGGTTGGTTCGTCCTCAAAACGGAAGACGACGGAGGGAGAAGACTTGTTGACGGGGAAGCGGGGCCCAATTCAAGTTTGCGTTTCCTTTTTCGGTCATACGTGTGCCTGTTATTGCTAACCAATGAGACGGAAGGATTCGGTGGTTCTAACCAATGAAGTGTCTCCACGTCGGATTGCGGTTTTCATCCAGTTGGCACAGGGTTGGAATGTTGAGGTCCGGTTCAAATTGGATGTTGGGGTGGGCTTCGCTTACTTTATGATATGGGCTTTTTAGGAGCCCTGAAATCTTATGGGTCACCTCCAGAATTCCTTAGGCCCAATTATTTTGGCTGCAGATGCAATGGTGAGGGAGCTGGTGGATCCATTGAACGCTGTAGTTATCGAATGCTGTTTTTCTACAGTGGTGGTGCAAGGTATTAGCCGATTCCACCATGAGAAAATGGCCAAACTGATTACATACTCGGCATAACAGTAATGATGGTCGATATTCTGCGCGCCAATTCTTCAATCTTTTAGCCTAGAGTGAACAATGAATGATTGATATGAGAATTGTCAAATTGCGAGCCCGGACTCAATTCGAATTCCTTGCAATCATAAACGGAGTATAGTGGTGAGTTTTAGACGGTAATGTAAATAAAATATAGTAATGAGTTCTAACGTCCTTGATTGATGGATTGACGAACCAACACAAAGATTATTTTTTGAAAAATTAAAGTTTCTACTAGCATATTGAATAAAAAATGTTAAAAATTAAAACACGCTCTCCCCTGTGCTAGGGTTTAGACCTCTCCCCTTGTAGGACAACAGCCGCCATGACCGGTGCCCTCGCTTCTTGTATACAACCGGCCTATCATGCTTTGCACTTACCTTGCCCACATGACTGTCCCGCTCATGTGGTGGACAATCAGGCCCGTGAACACGATGATGAAAAGCCATCCAAATTACTAGAAAATGGATGTCACATCTAGACGTTTGTGGTACAGGTGAGTCAGCCGGGCATGACCCGTCCAGCCACATAATTTGCTCTAAAAGGCTGTGAAGGACCGGCTCATCTCCAGTAACATTCTCATTCCTATTCAGTAGGTTTTATTTTCTACTTGTCGCCTATTTCATTTGCAGCTTTTTGAACTCTTTAGTTTTTGTTTCTCTTCGTATCGTGCTAGATGTTTGTTAGCATTTTCCTTTGGTTTTTTAGGTCGGGTAGTATCGGTCGTCATTGTGGCAGCGGTTGTCTTTTGTATCGTTTTGAGGAGAGTCAGGCCGCAAAGTCAATTAACCATTTGGAATTAATTACTTTTTCTGCTATAAACTGGAATCTCAACTTTAATAGTTCTCTAAGTTTAACGTTTTCTTAATTGTCCTAAGGTCGTGTTTTTAGTCATTTTGATTTAAGTTGAAATTTTCCCAACTCGCCATCAACATTTTCCGTCTAATTTCATCATTTTACCACACAAACTAGTCACGCAAACATGCCACATCATCATTAATCCTAATCATTACTAAAAAAAAAAAAAAAAATCTCTGCCCCTCCACCCTCTCTCTCCCTTTGTTTCTTTTTCTCTATCCCTCTCATCTCTCCAGCTACCCAGCAGGCAGCAGCAATGGTGGAAGAAGTTGCTAATGCTAAAATCATAGCAGCAGCTTCCATCTATGGCATTTGAAACTGTTTTTTGGGGGGTTTTGATTCCCTCCAAATCAACGCGTCCTAATGAATGGAGAAAATACAAAAGGCAATGATAAAAAGTTCTTCCTTGAAAAAAGAAAAAACAACAGAGACCCAGATAAATACAGAACCAAATATATAACTGAACTAAACACAACTCAAGTAGGAGATACCAGTACAAATACTGATTGGCGAAACTAGAATGGACCTTAAACTATGCTGTAACTGAATCTTCGTTGATTGTAATTAAAAATCGTCCTACAGTAGGAATGGCTCTGGTTCAATCTCCAGAACAAGACCATTCCGAAACTCGACGTAGGGATACGCCACCGGGTGATCATCGTCTTCTTTGACTTTCCAAGTGTAGGAGAGGACAAGGTGATGAAGAAAGAAGGCGACCATGACTTTAGCTAGATCGGCACCTGGACACACTCTCGCTCCGCCTCCGTACCCCATTACTTTCTTGTTTATTTCCTTGTCCTCCATCCATCTCCACGGATTGAATCGAAGGCTTTCATGGTGAAGATCTGGGTCCAGATTTGCACCGCTTAATATCGGAAGAACCTTCCACCCTGCTGGAATGAAGTAGCCTTTGAATTCCACGTCTTGGACTGCCTTCCTGTGTAAGAACTTCACCACGTTCCCGCATCGCACTGCTTCGCGCGTCACCTACACATATTAATTACCAATGTTAAACTACTGATTATTAATAATTTAACATACATAAAGTCCGAATCTGATCTAGGAAGCACCAACAATTCTCAGCCGTATAAAAATTATGTCTTAGATCTAATGGCTGATAATATGAAGACAAAAATGACATTTTACACCAAACTCCTAATAATTGCAGCGGCCCAAAACCATACAAATGTGTATATTAAGTACTGTACGTAGTATGATACAAAGTATAATACTTAGTATTACACTTCGTCCAAAGTCATACAAAGTATAGTACTTATTATTTATAGAAATCTATACATATTTGTATGATGCGTCCAACTTATCGTATAAAGTTGTACGGTCGGTCATTGGAAAAAATTCTCAGAAAAATACAAAATTTTTAGAAACGTAAAGCCGGTGACGGTGATCACATAGGCGAAAGATTTTTTGTCAACGGAAATCAGAGTGATTGGAAAACTGATCGGAGTCTTTTCGGTGACCGAAGATGGTGGTCGGACGACCGAACGATCAGATCAGAGATGATTAGGTTCTGGTCCAACAAAACAAATTGACGATATTACCTTTTGTTAATCTAGAACCATATATCATGTGAAAATCCAAATATTTAGGTTGTTCCTGGATCGGATCCAGTAAGGAAATCCCCCAACTCTGGAATCGAACTCACAAACATAAGAAGATGAAGAAGAAACAGAATGTAATCAAGGAGGGAACGTACACAGTGGGTGAAGGACATATTCTGGTAGTCATCCCAATTCAAGGGGAGATGATGATTCCCTTTGCTCCTCCTGATACGTTGATGCTCTTCCTTAAAGGCGTGGAAGGCGGCGGGGGAGCGGTGGAGGAAGTAGAGAACAATGGAAATGAGGGTGGAGGTTGTCTCGTAGCCACCCATAAGTATATCCAGCACATTGCTCACTATCTCCTCGTCGTTCATATTCCTCGTGCTGCTGTGCTTTGACAGTATCTCGTCTAAGAAGTCTCCCTCTTCCTCTGCGTACGACGTCGTCGTTTTCCCCTGCGCCTCCTTCCTTTCTTTTATTATCCCCTTCACCACCCTCGATAGCCTTGCTCTCGCCTACGTACGTACGTACCAAATTAGATTTAATCAGGATCATTATGAGGGATTTTTTTAAATAAGGTTCACTCATTTATTAATTATGAAAAGTGTAACAAACATTATTGAAGTAATTCAAAAAAAAAACAACGGAGGCATCTCGCCGATAATAAAAAACTAAAATAATTTAAATTGTTTAAGTAAAACATAAGCAACTATGTTACACTCTCTTCGTAAAAACTAAACCATATAATTCATTAAAGATTCGCACCAAACAATTTAATTGAGGTACAATGATTGTTTATTTATAATTGCCTACAAAGATGAGTGGCACGTAGTAAAATGAGATGACACTTGGTAAATTTTTCTTATAAATTTCCATTCAAATAGCTTAGCATTAATTGTTGTTGATTAGGTAAGAAATATGATCCTTGAATTTTCCTAACATTCACTTTAATTCACACTGTTAATCAATACATTTTTACATACATCTCCTTTGACTTTATTAATTATTAATTAGGTGTTAATACTTTATATGGATATGGTGATTACCTTAACACCTTGGGCATAAGCTAATCCTGGGATGTTGAGAGGTAGCGAGATAAACCCTTTCATGTATTTTTTGAATTCATCTAATATCATCTTAGATGTTGTTTCTTCCGAATCGATACTTAGTACAGTTTTCACCATTAAACTCAACGTAAACTGCAAAAAAAAAAACATTACACAAATGACAACAATAATATTAATTCAAAGATTCTATACAAACAAGGGGCAATAATAGTTTTTTTTTGGAACAAAAAGATAAATAATAATAATTAATGTTAATTTTGAAGTACTTGCCTTCTTCATCTCCTCAAGAAAGGCAATCTGGTTTTTCCCTTTCCACGACTTCATGGTGGAGTGAGCAATTTTCTCTATGTGAGCGTGAAATTTAGGGGATGACTTGGACCTCACTGCAAATGTCACCGGCACCCCTCTAAGCCTCTTGTGAAGCTCCCCGGACGACACAAGGAGCGAAAATTCGCCAAGGATTCCATGCATTGCCTTAGGATAGTCAGCCTCAAACAACTTCCCTTCGTTTTGGAGAACAAACATGCTGAACTCAAAGTCGCAGGAAACTACGGCCGGGGACCCGAAAAGATGCGACCTAAACACTTTCCCATATCTACGTATGTACAAACTTATATCAAACAAACGGAATTGACAACAATGTACAACAATTAAGCTCGATTGTTGCAATATATAGTAATTCCAATTTTGTGCTTTTATATACAGAACAATATAATGTTGAACATGAAAGTAGGTATATAGACAGTACCTTGCGCAATTCTGTTGGAGGAAGGAGCCGATGGAGTTGGATCTATGAGGGTGGAGGAAGGCGAGAGTTTGGCCGATGAAAGGCCAACCCATGTCGCCATCAGGGAGGGACTTATGTTTGAGGTGGTGGCGATGATTGTGTCGGAGAGCAACTAAAGCTCCGGCGAACAGGGCTACAAAGAGGGCAAATGTTGGAAGGTGAAGAAGAAGAAGAAGAAGATCAGCCATATCTCTGTAACACTTTTGCTATTGTAATTACAAGTGAGTTTGTGTGTGTAATATGTCCCAAGGGTGTGCATTTATATATATACATTTATAGAATCCGAAACATTAATTCCAGATTGGATAATTAATTCTCTCTGATATGATTCTTCTTATTCTTATCCCTTTTTTGTCTCTCATCGGCACATTTTTCTTCAGTTCATAGGGGACACTTGGACACTTTTTATTGGGTTATCAAAATACATATGTACAAATTACAACACACATCTAAGATTATGTTCCCGGTATATCTAAAACTAACACGGCTACTTATCCTACATTAATGATAAAATATTTAAGTAAATTATAAGGTATGAAATTGTTATAAATGATAGGTAAGGTACCATGTACGGTATTAATAGGTAATGTACAAAAAAGTTAATAAGTCCTTGATTAATATGGAAAACATATTATTTTTATTTATTTTCTATACATTTTTTTATAACTTATACATATTTCTATTTCTATTTCTATTTGATTATAGAGTCAAAATTTCTATTTCTATTTGATTATAGAGTCAAATAGAAAATTAGAATATAAAATAAAAACGAATATAGTTTCCATATCTGTCACATATATAGTCAACCATTATTTTCTAATTAATTACTTTCCACATTTCCATCATCGTCACTGTTTTTTTATGAACCAAGCATCATTTATTTGTAACTGAAATATTTGTATTATGAATCTTTATTATAAATAAATTTCATCAAACCAAGATTGAAAGGTCTGCAATTCCTTCACTTTACCTTATTTGTCAATATATTATTTTGGTTTCCTTCATTCTTCTATTTCCATAAGGGCATGGAATGAATGTGGAAGGCTGAACGAAGCCTGGAAGCTATATGTTGTTCATAGTTTTAAAGGAGGATCAAAGAGATACGGGATATTAATGAGGAGCGGAAGCGGTGTCTTGGTGGGGATAACTCGAGCCCCATGGGCATGACCGACACTACCAGATAGAAACCATATAAGACAAATGTGATACAGATGAGTCGGGAGCCTTGTTTGTGGGAACTGTACCTCCCGTTGAGTTTGTTATGTATTGACTGGTATCTAACACATGCATTAATAAGATTGCAGAATGATTTGGTGTAGAAAAAAACACAAAGCATATGTTGTAAACTGAAATACAACAAGCCTTTTTAGCGAGTGAAAATTGGATGTACGTTTGTCACTGGAGAGGTGCTCTCATACCAAATTTATATCTTGGAAACTTATGCTAAGGCGTAACATGTGTAAAGCTGAGCATGGAGAAGACGAGATGGAAAGTTCATATGTCAAGAGTTTTGGACCATAACTTAAAAGCCATTCCTTATTTCAAATTTGAATTCTGTGAGACGATGCTCAATACCAGATGCAGGCTACATCAGCAACGACCAGATCAAAGCTAGATCCTCTACTGACGTTTATCTGGGCAGAAAACTTATTTCAACAGTAGCAGCAGCAGCAACGGGCATTTCATATGGGAGGAGGTAGGAATCAAGCTCCATATTTGGGAGCTTTCCACAGTTTAAATGCTACTTCATGCACAAACCTATCAGCTGGTATTGCAAGATTTCCACCACGCTGCAAAAGTGAACAAATATTAAAGTAACTTGCTAGCCATAGGTATCACAACAAAAGACAATATGTACTTCCACAAAACACTCCCCAAATGGAGAAACTGAAATTACTTCATTGCTATTTCAAACGATGAACCAAATCCAGTACTCGTACCATCATCTCACTAAATATCTATATCGTAGAGATTAAGGGAAAATCAACTTAAGGAATCAAAGGAACGCGGCTGAATGGCCACAGCATGATTAAACTTGCAGTGGAAAGCCATTACCTTGAGAAGACATTAGCCATTCTAAAGAGGCTTAGATGTTTCTTAAAGCTATAAGAAATGCAATGTATGTAGTAACACGTACGTGGAGCATGAGAATGTGTTAAAAGTAATGTGGTAAAAACCAAATGATAAGAACATACCTCTTTGAATTCTTTAAAAGAAAACGCCTGGGCCTTGTCCATGCGGGTTACAGCATATTGCCATTGAGCAACTAGCATTGGGTAGTTGTGCCTGTTCACAATGAAATTCAATCACAACAATAATTCAAAATTCAATACAGGATGAAACAACAGTAACGCATTCCATGCTTCTAACTGCATGAAGAATTTATCGATGTCTTCAACCTCTCAGCTTCAAAGTTCTTACCTTACATCTGGACGCAGTTTTTCCCCTCTCATTGTGTAACTTTGTCGAGGAAACAACCCTGAAAGTGCAGGGTTCATCTCATCATGCGAAACGAAAATTGAGGTATCAGTACCATCAGCCTCCGAAACAGATCCATAGCTCATCACTAGTGATAAGTGTAGACGTGAACCAATTGCAGAACCAGGTTCGGCTGCATGCATTATCCCATCAACTAGAGAATTGATAAACGCAACATCTTCGGCACCACGATTATCTTTATCACCATCCTTGCCTTCCCCGGAACCCATGTGGACAAACACTATATCAAATTGACTGACATCTAACACGCTTCCTTGTTGAAACCCGAGCATGTTCATTTGCTCCAAACCCATAGACTCACAAGAAACGTCATTGAATGGGAATACAGTGAAGCCAAGCTTCCCACCAAAAGATTTCAAAGAAGGATTATTTGTGACTACGGCAGCCTTCATTCCCATGAACCTGAAGAAAGAAGAAGCAACGTGGGATTTCGACACGATATAGTGAAGTATATTTAAGATGAAAATCAACCACTGTAATACCTATCTGCAATGGTTGGAGTTGAGGCATTATTCTGGCAAGGGAAAAAACCAACAATTCTGTCACAAAACTTCAGCAGAATTGAACAGCCAAACACTGAGATGAGAGTTGAGGCATTATACCGTGCCCTGATTGGCAGTGTCCCAAGAATCCAAAAGCAGAGCAAACTCTCTAACTATCCTCTCATCCTCACTTTCTGCCAATCCAAACCCAGATAAGCCTTAGAAACTGGCGATGGAAGTTAAACTGCTGATCTCACTGACAGTAGAGGAGTGAAAAGGAAACCTGAGGGAGGGGCGTTGGGGAGGCTCAAGAAGCCACAAGCCGCTTTAGATGCAAGGGAGTGGAGATGGGTGTGTGAGGAATCAACAAAACGAGCCAGGCCATCACCGTACAGTACCAGTGATCTGCTTGGCATATCAGCCATCGCCTTCGTCGGAGATGATGCCGGTGAACTCGGGGGAGGATATGAAAACGTGTTGCTTTCCTCAAATCGAATTCAGCCCTTGTTTTACTGAGAAAAACTTGACAGGGAAAAGTTAATTAATTTTGAATGAGCTAAACCTCAAACAGATTTATCTATCCAGAGCAAAAGTATTGAGCAAGTTCGTTACCTCTATAATTCATCAACAACCAATACTTAACAGAGATTGAGCGAAGGTGGGAAAATAAAAGACGGAGACTTTAGTGTTGGATGATACCTGCATGGAATGGGGAAAGAGAAATGTATCGCGCCGATCCGATTGAAGCGGTACACCGCGGAGGATGACTGAACAGCAGAGGAGGAGAAGTCAGAAATTTGGGGATTTAGGGATTCGGGAATACATCAAAGGATGTGGGCGGTTTACAGATTTATGCTACTCTGGTCTGGCGGTGGCGGTGGCGATGGAGGAAAAAAGCAACCGGTGGAAAATGAAAAGCTGGCAAATTTATTCGACGACGGGAATTCGGGACTGTCTACTTTAGGATGTTATGTTTGGTAATAAAAAATAGGTGCCGTCTGTCCTCAACACCATCATCACACATTAAGCATTCATCCAATCTTCTAATCTAATAGCCTTTATTTACTGGGTAACAGTCCATATTTTGTAGCTTTAGGGTTGGCTAATAAAATCCTCATCCTAACGCTGGGGTATTATAGTCCTGTCCACACGTATATCATATAAATTTGTAGCTCCAATTCAGCACAACAATGCGCTTTCCAAGTGTCAATGTGGCTGCCACTCACAAGGCCAGGATGAGTGCACAACACTAGAGCCATCCAATTATTCATCACAACCCAAAGGCCAAAACAGCGGAAAAGCAAGTTCCAACCAACAACTCAATCCTCATGCTCCGCTTCTATCCAAACCCAAAACCATGGCGGAAACACTCACCAGTAACGCCACCACCGCCGGTTACGGAGACGACCCGTAAACTACCCGCACATATAAGAGCTTCAGTCGATGATAACATCAGCACAACCCAAGATTCTGGACCGGGCAATATCAGGCGCTTGGTCCTGACCCAACAAGGAAGAGCCAAACTCGACCTCAAACCAGACAGAGACTTCTATGCCTACCCAAGGTTCGTCACCCACGTTGACGACGGATTCATCTCAACATTAACTGAGCTCTACAGCCATAGATTGAGACCTGGATCCGAGATCCTTGACCTGATGAGCTCCTGGGTCAGCCATCTGCCTCAGAAAATGGAGTTCAAAAGAGTCGTGGGTCATGGGCTTAACTCCCAGGAGCTTGCCAGGAACCCTCGACTTGATTATTTCTTTGTCAAGGATCTTAACAAGGAACATAAGCTTGAGCTGGAAAGCGCCAGCTTTGATGCGGTTCTTTGCACTGTTAGCGTCCAGTATCTGCAACAGCCGGAGCAGGTAGTTTTGCCCCAAATTCAACACAATATTCAATTCTCATACTTCTTACAGATGATCCTTGCTATTACAGGTTTTTGCGGAAGTGTTCAGAGTGCTGAGACCTGGAGGCGTGTTCATTGTGAGTTTTAGCAATCGGATGTTCTACGAAAAGGCAGTTGCTTCCTGGAGAGATGGTAGCGAGTACAGCAGAGTGCAGCTTGTGGTGCAGTATTTCCAGACTGTTGTTGGATTTACGGAGGCGGAGGTTGTCAGGAAATTGCCTGGCAGGAAAGAGGAAAGTATAGGGTCCAGTTGGTTCAAAGGGTTGCTTGGCCTGTTGTCTGGATCATCATCAGATCCCTTTTATGCTGTCATCGCTTACAAGAACTTTAAGCCTGTTTATGAATGAACAACTGTAGAGATGCCAAAGGAAACATATGAAAGTGGTGTTTTAGCAAACATTCTGATGTTTATATACAGGTCTAGTGACAATTGGAAGCATTTACTGCTCAGCCCCTAAAGACGCTAACAAAAGCTGCTCAGCAGGGTGGGAGTTTTTTACCCTGCTCCTCTACTTGAACATAGTAATACAATCTAAAGAGTGTGACATTATCCTGGGGAAGAAAATTAACACATTATATCAAAGCATTCTTACAAGGTAGCAGAACAACGAACGATATGTAGTAACTTGTACTCACCTCTTGCTCCAGACTTACAAAAATTTATTCATTTTGTTGCATTTCATTAGACTTCTGGCGCTGAACTATATCAGCAATGCGATTAAGGTTTACCGGTGGCAGGTTCCTGATCATCTTTTGAAGCTGCAGCTTCTCAGTGCTCGTCATGGGTCTGTACGATTGAAGGTAGCAGTTTCAGACAAGGTCATCAAAACGCCCAATTGTTTTATGTATGAGTAAGAACGGAACCTAGATAAAATCAGCCATATATGCAGACTATGTTCCTATACACAATCATAGAACTATCACAAAGGAATATAAAGCTTAGTGCCCTAGCTTGAATCTGTATAATTCTACAGCGGCAAAACTGAGTAGAGATTCTTAGCATTTGCGCCTGACCATGCTCGTTAAATTTGGCAATAGACGCCGAGTCAAGTTAATTCTCTGTGTAGCACGAAAGAAGGTAACTGCAAGTAGACGCAACGGTATCAAGAAGTTCTTCGAGCTTGTTCTCCATGTGGCCTAGCTGAAGAACATGCACATGTTAGTCTGTTATCCAATTATTAAACATCAAAGTAAGAAACCTATCCTGATATTAATCCACAAAATACCATGAACTGAAAGGAGATAATGACAGAAGCAGAAAATTTGGAGAACTTACAGTAGAAGATAACTGATCTGAATACTTATTTAAAGACTCTTCAACAATAGTCTTGTCTGTCACAAAGTAATAAGTTCATATCATCGTCATTCTACAAAGTATAAAGGAGAAATATGATTTAGGTCACAAGCCTAATATTCAAAGCATGTAGCCGGGATTGCTGGGCAGTCTATCTATAGAGAGTACCAGAACTTTCTGGTTTCAACTTGCTACACTCGTCAAACTAAATTAGCAAAGACAACTACTCAATGTAGTAATGCGCAGCATGATCTTGTTTTTCAATGTAGTAATGAACAACAAGATCTTGTTTTTTTGGACCAATGGAAATTAGTGATCTTGATTACGCATGGAATAGTCTTTATTTTAAGAAATATTTGACCAGGGCATAGCGTATACAATGAACTTCACAGCAACAATTTCAACGGCCAAGCATCATAACTATCTCAGAAGTGCAAGAACGTCGTTTGTAGAGCTGATGATAGATGGATGATGGCAGCAGATGTAGGGTTGGCGGTGGGTGTGGTTTTGGCGAGATTTGGTGATGGTTGGCCGGAGCTTTCTGTGGACGTGGGTGCGGAGGTCCCAACAGCCGTGATGTGCTTGTGAGCGATGGGGAAGGGTGTTGGAGGCGAGGTCATGGTGCGGCGATGTAGAACTAGAGTTTAGAAAAAAAGCAAAACTCTGCTTTTGAGAGAACTCTAGGCATCTTAGTTTCCTAATGCCTCTTATCTATATTGTCATGCAAGAACAATATTAAGTACTGTTTTCATTGTCAGAGTTTTCTAATAGAGAATAGTTATGTTACCACCTGATAATATTCTTAATTTGTAATTGTTTTATTTCGAGGAACTGAGACAATTATCTTATCAATCTTATTAATGGTGGATCTAAGAACAAAGCACACTAACATTGTTTGAGCACTAATAAGTTAAATTAGGAGGTATATCTCCAACATGAGTTTACAAGGAGCTGCGATCTCCATCAGATGGATGAATAACACATTTTCGAACTCTCTTGACAAATTAATTCTAAACAAACATGCAAATAAAACTCAAAGAAGGACTCAACTCTAGAAAAGAAAGAAACTAGTGCCAACCAAAACCCAAAAAACCAAACCTAACTCAACTAAAAACATGGGGAAAACTAAGAGAGGCCCCGCGGCCTTTGTCCACGTAAGGTGCCCCAGAGCCTCCACATTGACCTTTACGCCTTATTTTGGTGGGCAGGCCACTTGTACTCTTGTTGCTCCTCCGGTTGTGATTTTCTTCAGCGACTTATATGATGGGAAGCCTTGTCCGTGTCCATCAAATCTAGATGCTTGCCTTGGCTCCTCCTCTTCTCCATGGAAGTTACAATCATGATCGTCATTGAATCAGCGGTGTTGTTGGGGTGGATCGGCTGAGACGGGAAAGGAAAAAACTTAAAAAACTCTTAGTACATATCGAGAGAAAACTAACTCTCATACGAAAGAAGATTATTTCACGTGAGAATTGTGGTGGAAATTTAAGATCGTTGAGGAACGAGGAGAAACAAAAAGTTTGGCGGCTATAAATGCAGATAAGGCGAAAGAGAGTTTTAAGATTTTTTTTAAACGACTCTGATACCAAAATTTAATATATGGTTAAATGATTATTATTTTTAATTGATAAAAACATCCGTCTTTGTAATTGTTATTAGTGCAGTCCCTCGTGCATGATTATTTGTCGATTTGACACACTTGTTTTATTGAGTATTAATAAGAAATTTGTTTCTTATAAAAAAAAGTGAAAACCAAACCAAAAAAAAATGTTGACTGTATCAGAATTTGGTCTGAACTTTTGACTTTTGGTCCAACCCAAAATGGATACGGGCCAACCAAAAGAAATACCGTAGCTAAGCAAGTTAATGAGTCTTTCATTACCAAACCTTAGTTGGTCAAATTCCATATATCCAATTGAAAATACATGCATTAGCCTAAAATTAAACCCTATAAATCTCACCCAACCTCTCACTCACAACTCAATCCCCTCAACCACACATATCCAAAACCCAAGCGAAAACAAACACTACTAAGTATAGCAACATCAACCAGCAGCTAACCAGAGATATGAAGACAACAATGCTACTCACAACATCTTCATTCATCATACTCCTCATCTCCTTCACCACACTTTCATCCGCAGCATCCCCGGCTACAGTCACAGACATCGACGGTACACCCCTCCGATCGGGTCTCAAGTACTTCATCCTCCCATCAGTCTCCGGTAACGGAGGCGGTGTCGCCCTGGACAGAACCAAGACCAAGAAGTGTCCCCTTTCGGTCTTCCAAGATGACTACGAGCTCTCCAAGGGTCTCCCAGTAGTATTCCTGCCTGTCAACGCCAGGCCAGGCTACACCGTTCAAACGAACACCGATCTGAACATTGAGTTCACTGCAGAGACTGCATGCGACGAAGCCACCGTGTGGAAGGTGGAGAGTTATGACAACGACGTCAAGCAGTGGTTCGTCGGGACCGGCGGGATCGAAGGGAAGCCTGGTCCGAGGACCGTGGACAACTGGTTTAAGATTGCTAAATACGGCGGGAACTACAAGCTCGTGTATTGCCCTTCTGTGTGCAAGTCTTGCAAAGTTCAGTGTAAGGATGTCGGGGTTTACGCGGATGAAGATGGCAAGAAGAGGCTTGCTCTTACTGATGATGAGCCTTCCATTGTTAAGTTCATGAAAGCTCCTAACAATTATTGATTGCATATATAGGGTGTGTAACAACACTTTATAGTATTACTTCACATAAGATATACTACTTTATGTATCAGAATAAGAGCTGATTGATTACAAGCTCACCAAATTAATGGTTTAATTTGTTCTACACTTCTACCGTGAAAAAAGGGAAAAAAAATTACTTTTTAGATCGGGTCAAGCTTTCATGGCTACATGTGCGTCGAAAGTGCGTAACTTTTTAAGGTAATGCCCAACCTTCATGGCCTTTAACTAAGCTGTGAGGTGGAGAAGGGAAACCATAGCTTTGGAATTGGTTTGAGCAAAGTAATATTTAGAATCAAATTCTGGTCACTGTGTTTGGAACTTAAAACCTCTCTCTATCGCTCTCATTTGCACTTATAAATTGAATTTTTGTGTAAATGCAATCCCCAATACTTTAGACGTCAGTTTGCTTGAATCTCAATATTTTTTCTTTTGAACTTAGGTTCTGTAAAGCTCATGATCTAAGCAGCCCGTATGATGAAAAAGAATTGGAGTTGATGAACTTATGCGCCGAGTCTGTGCTTAGACAGTATCCAGATATAGTCTTTTCATATGGATTCAACTATGAACACAGGTTCAATTGCTTCTGTGTTGTCTAGTTTGGTGGGTACTGTGTATTGCTCAATGTGAACCGTATTCTCTATGGATCTCGTATGCAGTTTTGTGTTCAAGAAGAAAACCAAGTTCCATGAGAGGCGAGCCAGGAAGTTGTCCTAAGTTTGCCTTTGATATTATGATGAAACCTAAGAAGAAGCAAGTTGGCGTATGAGATACTAATTTAGTTGTATGTGAGAAAGATAAAAGTAATGTAACTTGTTTCCTTTACCATTTCTGTTGCACACATTTGTTCTCCCACCCCTTCTCTGCCCCTTCATCTCTTGATGTCTGTCTGCCTTTTGCATTGGCTAAGGCTTATATAGCTCTTTCTGTTGACTTTACAGCAAAATTTTATCCATTGTTACGTCGTGTTTCACTTCGGTATTTGTCAACAAGTGTGGAAAGATATTTTCCCAGACAGAGAACTGATATATCCACCTTCATTCAATGGGCGAGTTGTTTGTGCAACTATAGACGTTCTTCAATATTATCTCGCATGGAGACAAAATGAGTGTACGTTGTTCCATCTTATCTAAGAAACATGATTTTCATTTTATTACTTCAGTTAAGTCGTTTCTTATCCTAACGTGTAAATTATATGATATTGGTTTAGCAGGTTATGTAACGAACCAGTTTAGTTCTTGTTTTTGGGCATTGGTTAGCCATGGAAGAACCGAGAAGGAAGCTGAAGAGGTTTTGAAGGTTTCGTTTTGCCTTTTCCTGTTTTGTTGTATACTGTGTTTAATGGAAGTTTTCTTCTTGTCTGGCAATTAGCAAAGAAGCTGATTCAAGTTTACATCTGTTTATTCGCAGGGTTCTAAAAAGCAAGACCAGAATGAGATACTTCATCAACAGTTCAATATCAATTACAATAATCTGCCGAAGATATTCCGCTGGGGTTCTTGCATCCTAATCATGGAGGTTCATTCTGTCATTTGGATTTCCTTTTTTCTATTTTAATAAGTTGTCATTGCTCCTGCTATTGATTATGAGTGGTCTGTTTCGTTGAACTTTAATTTAGGAAATACAGAAATTCTGGATGATTATGAAGCAGAACAGTCAACATTAGCTCACTTGACTTCATATAATATTTGTTGAATTCTTCTATTATGAAGCAGAAGTTGTGCACTGTGTTACTTATTTTGATAGAAAGATGTGCATATATTGCATTTATTACCCTCTTGTAGGTTATTAATCATAACCATGATTATAATCAGTGACTGTAAATGATCAAATCACGCAAGAACTGTGATAAAATCGTACTAGCTTGATCTTTGGTAGCCTTCGTTTTGTCATATCTTAGTTTTTGAAGCGGGGGATTATTGTTGATTGGATGACTTCTCAGTCCTTATTCATATCAAATAACATTACTAGTTGGAGGTGCATACCCTTATCAGGGGAATATTTCAGTTTTCACGTTGTTATTCTGTTTCGCTGGATCTCAAGAACATGATTCTATTTCATCTCATTCGCTTTGGTTTCTAAATTTTGGTCACTCTTATTAGCAGGTGGAGACTATTGTAAAATACAACAAGGATGGATCTCCAATACCAAGACTGAGAAAACAGATATCAACTGCACATTCCCAGGATATTGCTAGAAGAAACTTTTGGAATCATAAGCCACATCTCATTAAAGAACTGGGTGCTTTTGTCGAAGATATCACAAGAATTGATAAAGACTACGTCAAGTATTTCCTATCTTAAACTAAGCTGATGCCATATACATGGGCTGTTGTAAGAATTGATGGATGTCATTTCCACAAGTATTATGTAACATACGCCTTCCGTAATCATCTGCACATTGGCAGTCACACTTGAGTTCTTCTGTTATCTTTGGTCAACTTAGGAAAATATTTGCAGTCTAGCGGGTAAGTCCTTCCTTTTATGGTGTCAGATTTTCTGAAGTTCACAAGTTCGAGAAGCCAAATGATGAACACTCGTTAAAGATGATGAATGAATGTGCTGTTTGTGTTCTGGAGGAGTTCCCTGAAGTTATGTTCTCGTATGGTGTTAGTGATTAGTACAGGTATAGGACATGATCAAATATTTTGGCTCAACAGGAAATGGTAATCTAATATCATTTACAGCTGCTACCTATAAATCCATGTACGCTTCTCGTAAATGAGTAAAATACAAGGTAATAGAATTCAACAACTGACGATCTATGATTTACAATCATCGAGGTTAAATAACGAAACACAAAAAATGTGATTCTTTGAACAACTAGTTCATCCCGAACTCGATCTCATCATCCCCGAGTCCGACTGGTGTTCTATTGTTCACCTTCTGTTCGTCGAGCCATCTCGATCACAAAGCCGCTTAGAAATTGGAACGAGCTAGGTCAATGAGAAATCAGAGGTTGTCGAATGCCGAGTCATACATGGGAATTTGACATACGGCCGGGTCAAAGGAATGAAGGGTCTTGAATCATGTGAAAGCGAGGAGGTAGCTGCTGGTTTGGGTTGCAATCATGATATATACATGTGTAAATTAAGAATACCACCTGCACTTTATAATTGTTTAAACCAACTGACTGTTACTATATATATTTATATAGATCCAACTGGACATTAAAATACTTAGGGAGATGAATATGGCTGAAGAATAGTATACCAATCAATCAATATATTCAAAGTTGGAGACGCCAACAAACACGCCCCATGCAGTAATACTATACCAGTAGCAGTAGACCTTGACCAATGACCCTAAACTCAACTCGGTTTGCAAATCGGTCCATTTCATTTCCCTCTCAACAACAACATATAAATACCCCATCCATGGATCCAATCCAAACATATCCAATTATCCAAATTAAACTATCTAGCTAGCACTTCATCCATTACTTACTACCAATTTACTCTTTCTTTCCAGACACATGGCTTCTCTCCTCCTACTGATCATTATTATTCCGTTTCTCATCCTGCTGATGATGTTCCTCCGCCGTGGCAGCAGCAGCCGCCTACCTCTCCCACCGGGCCCCAAGGGACTCCCAATCATCGGGAACATGTTAATGATGGACCAACTCACACACCATGGCTTAGCCAAACTTGCCAAGCAATACGGCGGCTTGTTCCATCTTCGTATGGGTAACATCAACATGATGACTGTCTCCTCCCCCGATATCGCCAAGCAAGTTCTCAAAGTCCACGACAACATCTTCTCCAACCGACCTACAAACATCGCCATCAACTACCTCACCTACGACCGCTCCGATATGGCATTCGCTAACTACGGTCCCTTTTGGCGTCAGATGAGGAAGATCACTGTCATGAAGCTCTTCAGCAGGAGGAGGGCTGAGTCTTGGGACTCTGTTAGGGACGAGATCTCTTCCATGGTTCAAACTGTGGCCGCCAACCCAGCTGGAAACCCCATCAATGTCGGGGAGCTTATATTCACCTTCACCATGAATCTTACTTATAAGGCCGCATTTGGCACTTCCACCAAGATGAATAATCAGATGCAGGAGTTTATTAAGATACTCCAAGAGTTCTCCAGACTCTTTGGAGCGTTCAACATTGCTGACTTCATCCCCTTTCTTGGTTGGATGGATCCACAAGGCCTTCGTCCTAGGATGGTCAGCGCAAGGTCCTCCCTAGACAACTTCATCGACCGAATCATGGATGATCATCTTCGTACTCAAGATCAGGATCGTAACCCCGACATGGTTGACGAGTTGCTTGCTTTCTACACTCCTGATGATCAACCAACAAATAATTCCAATCTTGTCCTCGACACAGCTGACTCCACCACAATTAAGCTCACCAAAGACAACATCAAAGCCATTATCATGGATGTCATGTTTGGTGGGACCGAGACTGTTGCTTCCATAATCGAGTGGGCTATGGCCGAGCTGTTGAAGAGTCCTCAAGATTTGAAGCGGGTCCAAAGAGAGCTCACCGACGTTGTTGGGCTCAACCGCCACGTGGAAGAGACGGATTTGGAGAAGTTAACCTTCCTCAAGTGCATCTTGAAAGAGACTCTCCGCCTCCACCCTGCCATCCCTCTACTCCTCCACGAGACTGCTGAGGATGTTGAGGTGTCTGGTTACTTCATCCCCAAAAGGTCTCGAGTCATGGTTAATGCTTTTGCTATCGGTCGAGATCCAAACTTTTGGTCGAATCCTGACGAGTTCAACCCATCAAGGTTCTTGAAGGAAGGCATGCCTGATTTCAAGGGGAGCAACTTTGAGTTCTTGCCTTTCGGTTCGGGTCGTAGGTCTTGTCCAGGCATGCAACTCGGCTTGTACGCAATCGAACTCGGAATGGCTCACCTTCTTCACGACTTTAATTGGGAATTGCCTTATGGGATGAAACCCAATGAAGTTGACATGAGTGATGTGTTCGGACTCACTGCTCCTCGTGCCACCAGACTCATTGCCGTTCCTACCTCTCGACTTGCTTGTTAAATTTTAAATTTAAACTCGAAACACTAGCACGACAAGAAAAATACATCTACTCAAGGGACCGAGTCGGAGTCTAGGGAAAATTACATATATCTTCCCTAAGTTTTCAAAATTTGTTTGTTCAATCATTCATTGTTGTTCCATTCCATGATCATTTCTTTATTCATTTTATGTAATTATTTAACTTATTTATTAATAAAAAGACCCTGACATTGTTCATGTTAGTCAACCAGTCAGCCATACAGGCGACAGCCACCAAAGTAGAAGAATCAATCCGAGTTGGACGGTTAGTACCCAGTTAGACGCTTGCCGTATCCAAACCTCCACCGGTAATCACGCCGGCGGTAATCACAACGACAACCGCCGGCGGCAATCTTTGTCCCATTTTTTAGAGAAACATTTTGAGTAAGAAGTAAAATTAATGCAGGTTCAACGCTCAAAATGAACGAGTTGAGGTCTCAAACTGCAGAAGCAGAGAAACCCATTTCAAGTTTCAGAAAATATAAACAGTGGGAGTTCAGTACGACATTTCCTTCAACTTTTCCTCTCTTCATTTCGGCTTTGAATGATGACGAACGAAAAGACCTTGTTCAAGGGAAGGAAAGGCGAGATTCAGTTTGGAGTTTATCTCCTCAGCAAGACAGTGTTTCTACAAGGTAATGAAGCTTTGTGAAGGAAAAAAAGAACAAATACTTTCTTCTCCAGTAGCTTATTATAGTTCTAAAACCTAGCTGCAAGAAAGGTAGTTGATTCCGTTTTTGGAATGGGGGCTTCCTTTATTCCCCCATTTTTTTTGGATGATTATATAAGAGCTTGCCACATGCTGAGAAGATTTTCAAAGCAGTTGCCATTTTGTGTGAAAGACTTAAGCTTTTGATAATTAATTCATCCCCTGCCCATCAATCCGATTGAAAAATGTCCTTCAGGCTTACCCCAGCCAGAATGCAGAGAAAGTTCAAGGGCGACCGCCTCATGTTCACAAACTCTGATGATGCCGCAATGATGAAGCAGCTTGAGTCAACCCATTCTCCCGATGGAGTAGAGTTTGATGTCAAACCTATTCTTCTTATAGTTGAGGACATCTTTCTTCATGCCAATAACCCAACTTTAGCATCAATTGCTAGCCCGGTAATGGTTCACATATCAGCATTATCCCTTCTGTTATGTCTGCTTGGCTTACTCTTGCTCGTTGTTTTTCCAGGGCACTGAAGGTCATGTTGAAGCTTTATTGGCGGACCAAACCCTGCAAGCCAGCACGATGGAGTTGCTCGAATCTTTAGCCTTTGTGATTGATCGAGTTGCTAGCGAGGTCATTAAGATCATTTTACTTATTCGTCTCTTTTGTTACAATTTTGATGAGTAGTGAGTACCCCTCTTTTCGTTAATAGGTTTGGTTGGTTATCCACAGATGTCCTGCACATGCTTTGGTGGTAAGGATCCACACGGTTCTGCAATGGCGATGCTGAAAATGCTTGCCAACTTCTCGTGGGATGCAAAGTTGGTAATAGTATTAGCAGCATTTGCCATGAACTATGGAGAGTTCTGGCTCATTGCACAAAATTACACCTCGAATCAACTAGCCAAAGCGGTGGCCATCCTCAAGCAATTACCTGAAATTTTGGAGAAATCTAATTCACAGAAGCCTCTATTTGATGCTGTCAGAAGTCTCATTAAACCGATGTTAGACATTGGCAAGTGTATCATTAAGTTAAAGGAGCTTCCATCTGAGTTTATTACTCCTGATGTTGCAGCATTATCCATGGCCATGTCTCATATACCCATTGCTGTCTACTGGATAGTTAGAAGTATTGTAGCATGTGCATCACAGATGACCGGTCTCATCGGGCAAGGGCATGGGTAAGCAAATTCAACCAAGCACATTGGTTTCCATTTCTAAAAAGGGATCAGCTTGCGATGGATTATCTTATATAGTTCTATTTCACATGATTAATAGATAAACTAAATGTCTAAAGTTGTACAAGTACTGTCTTTATTTTGTTTCTGTAATACCTGATAATGAGGCAGTACCTGATCAGATTGTTGGTTGCAGACATTTGGTGGCAACCACAGAAGCTTGGGAGCTGTCAAGCTTGGGTCATAAACTAAGCAACATGTGCAGCCACCTTGAAGCTCAATTGGAGACCTGCTATAAGCACATTGGTAGCTTTATTAGTTTCATAAAAAAAAATTTGAACGTTGGTTATTTGGTGTGGGAGTATGACACTTGATGCATAACACTAATCATAGAGGTCCTAATATGTTTCAGATGAGAAGAAATTTCTCCAGTCTTATCAGAACCTTATTCACTTGTCCGAGACCATGCAAATTGATAACATGAAGATCCTCAAGGCATTGATTTACGCCAAGGATGATCTGCAGCCCCTTGTTGATGGTGCCAGCAAGAAGAGGGTTCTTTCCAAATCCCTTCCAACCATTTCAATTTATATTATATACTAGAATCGCATGAATAATACTTCAAATCAGTCTCCGGAACTCCGTTTCTGTTGTATTTTGCTTGGAAGTCATTCTCTGTTTTACATTGAGTAGGATAGAATCATGAGAAATGCAAACTTATGATGAAAAAGCTGTTTCCTTGACAATGGCAGGTTCACTTAGATGTGCTGCGGAAGAAAAACGTGCTGCTGCTTATATCGAGCCTTGACATCCTGCAAGAGGAGCTTGCTATTCTTGAGCAGATATACAACGAATCCCGTGTAGACCCAATGAGACGAGATTTCCAGTATGAGGTTGTATGGCTCCCGATTGTAGATCCGGCCATTCCATGGACAGAGATCAAGCAGAAGCAGTTTGAGGGTTTGCAGGCAACCATGCGTTGGTATTCAGTGTACCACCCTTCGATAATAAACCATGCAGCGATCAAGTTCATCAAAGAAGTATGGAACTTTGGAGAGAAGACTATTCTTGTGGTGTTAGATCCTCAAGGACAGGTTGCTAGCCCCAATGCCCTGCACATGATGTGGATTTGGGGGAGCGCAGCATTCCCTTTCACCACTTCTAGGGAGGAAACCTTGTGGAAGGAAGAGACTTGGAGGCTTGAATTATTAATTGACGGCATTGATCCAATGATTTTGCAATGGGTACATGCTTGATTCGCTGTGGTATTTCGATATTCTATCAGCTGCCACATAATATCATGTTTAAAATTCTTTAACAATGTTGTTACCCATCTGCAGATGTCAGAGGATAAGTACATTTGTCTTTACGGAGGCGAGGATATGGAGTGGATACGCAAGTTCACTGGTGTGCTACGCGCTGCTGCAAATGCTGCAGGCATTCCCCTGGAAATGGCCTACGTGGGGAAAAGCAACCCGAAAGAACGAGTTAGAAAGAACATATCGATGATAACAGCTGATAATCTGAGTTACTGTTGGCAAGAATTGACCTCAATCTGGTACTTCTGGATTAGGATCGAGAGCATGTGGCACTCGAAGAATCAGCTGCAGAGAACGGTTGACAATGACCCGATAATGCAGGAGATCATGACGTTTCTCAGCTATGATGGCAGTGAAGACGGATGGGCGATTCTCTGCAGAGGATCGGGAGAAATGGTGAGAGCCAAAGGTAGCACCTTTGTAACTTGCTTGACTGATTTCACGTCCTGGGAAAGCCAAGTCCAGCAGATGGGTTTCCTGCCAGCACTGAAACAGCATCTCATGGAGCTTCACACTCCGCATCACTGCAACCGTCTTGTGCTTCCTGGAACTTCAGGAACTGCACCGGAAAGAGTGGTGTGCTCGGAGTGTGGCCGTAGCATGGAGAGATTCATTATGTATCAGTGCTGTGATGAGTGAGCAACAGCCGGCACTCATGGTTTTATACATATATGTAGATGGAGTCTGCTTCATGTAAATAGCAGGTTTGTACTAGTATTATTATTATTGAGGGCATAGTCGAAGTTGTTACTGTTAGTGCGTATGCTGCAATGACAACTGGATCACGACTTTAAGTTGTACTAATGACATCCTTCTTTAAACTATAACTATCAACTGGGTTATATAATTAGTTATTTAGCCTTGTAACAAGTTGTTAAATATTATAACCACTAAGTTATTTTATTACCAGTTATTTCCACACAGTTATATTTATACTATGAATTACTAGCAATTTTGTTCGATTCGTTGGCCGAATTGAATGTCGTATGTATTGTGGAAAATCCTAAAAATTTTAATTCTTTGATTGTCGTAGTTTTTAATATATTTTAAGTGATAGTTTAGATATAAATTGAATTTCTATCTCTCTCAATCTGAATGTATATCTCTCTGAGATTCGTAGTTAGAATATTCCAATATCACAAACATACAATGGGCGAATTATGTGGTAAAGACTTTTATCAACTTGCTCACCCGTATTTAAGGTGACTAATACATATAATACTAAGATTTTTTGTTTAGTTCTAAATTTTTGAAGACTATTAAAATTTTCAAAATAATCTTTTATTACCTATTTACCAAATGTTGTCCTTACTTTTATATCTTAAATAACCAAATTCCATTAGTAACAAACTTATTAAAACTGAAGTCAAATCTATTAAACTGTCCATACAACCAAATAAGAAATATTATAAAGTATTAAAGTACATAAATACCAGAGAAATTATTGATGAATTAAAAATTAAAGAAAAATTGACAAAAACAATGACAATAAAAACTACAAAATTTAAGCAACATTTAAATATTCAGTAACGGAGCAAAGTGTATGTTCCAAACACAAACACCATGTAAAAAAAGACAATACTATGTCATGTTGCAACTTCCCTACCCGGTGTTTAAGCCAAATCCTATTCACAAACACCTCAATTACATTCATGACAGAAAAATACCTTTTAACCAAGAATTCCAACTAAATAATTTGTTAATAAAAGAAAGGACAACTTATAATGGACTTTTTTGTTATGACTATAAAAGAGTGACCATTTAACTTTTCTCATGTTATACTCATGTTATGGTGTATTAAACTATTGTTTGTTATAGTTAAGAGTAGTTAGTGGCAAATAAACTAAGAAGATAAAATAAAAGGATAAAAATATGTAAGATTGAAAACTACAACAATAAATTCATTAGATAATGACTCTAACTCGATTAACCTACAAAAATGTAACCCCAACCAACCCGTTAAAAGATTATTAAAAGAAGGATCATGTTTTTAGTTATTCTTAGGTTTGATAAGTATGTCCAATCCAACCTAACCCTATTAGTTTCTGAATTGTTCATGCTAAAAGAATCTTGAAAGAAAGATCATGTTATATGGACTATGCTTAGATTCGATAGATATGTCCAATTCAAACAAATGTAACCCAATTAGGGTTCTGAATAGGTCTAGAGATAATGAACCATAACCGGATTAACTTACGAAAATCTAACTTAAATTGTCTTGTTGAAACAATCTTTCAAAATGTAACCTCGTATGCCTGATAATTGAACTATTTTAGGCACACTTATTGTGTTATCTGTCATATATTAGATTGATTTAAGATGTTTTATATACTTTACAGCGATTTGTGATTTTGAATGAACTACATATTTGCTTCGTTTATGATGGCAACGTCATAACATTTAATATGAGATGAATTGTTTCCCACAAAAGAACAAGAAATGTATCAAAATTGATATCGTTGGACTAAAAAAATTGTAACAGACAACAGTAGTGAAGATCACAATTTATTTTGAGTAACATACAAAATGTTATCGAAGAAGAATTAATTAAAAGGGAGAAACAAAATAGGAGATTAAAACAATTAATAAGGTTATTTTTTGCAATAGAAAATGGTTTGTGGACAAAAAAAGTTTTTTGAAAAAAATTTATACTTTTATGTACCCAGAATTTAGGTGACCATTACAATGTTTTTTCAAACTTTGTGCAAACATGGATATCTTTAATAATTGACTGAATGATATAAATTATAAAATAATATATGATTAAGAAACAATTAGGTGTACCTCTAATTTCCTAACACAAAATACTAATTGTAATATATATATTCAAAATTAAGTTGTCACTTTAAATAATAACAATTAATATGTAAATGTAACCTCAATTGATACATTAAAAATTATTGAAAGAAGGATCATGTTGAGTTATGTTTCGGCTTGATTGATATGTCTCATTCAAACTAACTCAACTCTATTAGTATTCTAAATTATTCTTGTTAAAAAAATATTGAAAGAACGACTGTGTTATATGGACTGTGTTTAGGTTTGATAGGTATGTTTAATTCAAACTGACTTAATCCGATTAAGTTTCTAAATAAGTCCAGAACTCTCAAATGAAGAAATATAAGCATAGTTGTGGTGTTAAAACAATATCGAAAGAAGATTGAGTCAAAGTGATTTTATTTAGTTTACAAATGAACAATATATTAGTCTCATTTAATATGACGTCAGTGAACAATATAATTAAATACACTTAAAAATATTAAGTATGATGTAATGTTGATTATCTTCCTATTTTTTATAGAATGTTAGATACCATTTGTTTTTTTTCCAACGGTAGCATTCATTTTTCGATTGTAGGTATCATTCAAGTATGTAAACTGTACCTCCCATTCTTTAGTGTAGATTTATGTGAAGCTGATGTTACTGTAAAATTACACTACTCGTGAATGAAAATTACACCTCTCCATCCAAAAATTTGTTTAGTAATTTCTATTTGTTTTTACATTTCCACACCAACAATTTTAACAATTAATTTAATGAACAATTTTAATAACTTCCATCGCTAAATTATTTAGCAATTTCTAATCATCAATTTTGTCTTCCTTAATAATATTTTTCCACCAATAATAATACATTATTCATAATATAAATCTTAATCATAAATATTTTTTTCTTATTATGATCTATTTGTCGATGTGGCATTACTAATTAACTTTCTATATTAGAAATCTTACTAATTTATCTTGTTTATATGGATCCCTAATAAATACTAATTAGGTGCCACCTCAACCTCCACCTCACTTTAATAATTGCTAAATTTTGGGATGAAAATGCGCAACTGTTTAAGAGTTGAAACGTTCCTGAACCATATGGACCGAATCTCCGGCTTGTTCAAAATCTCAAAACGCCCAACATCGACCACCAGATCATTCACATTCTCGTACCAATAAACCGTCCGCTCAATCAACAGTGGCACTACTTCGTGACCAAAGTCGTTCAAGTAAGCGTTGAATCTGAAACGACGCCGTTGGAGGAGGGAGTGTGGCAGCCAGCAGCAGGCGATGGCCGTATGGTGAGGTTGGGGAGGTTGAAGAGTGCGGCGAAGACGGTGCTATCCTTCGCCACTAAGAACTGGTCCAAGATGGATCTCGAGGAGAGGAGGGCGATGATGTTGTCGATGTTGTAGTGGGTTGAAGGCTTCATCGACGACACTTGTAAAAAGAAGTAGGAGACTGGACTCGTGAGGCTTAGCCATTTGGATCTCCATGCTTTGGATAGGACGCTGGTTCTGGCTTGCTCCTCGACGGTGAGGGAGTTGAGATACCGAAGCTCTAAGATCTCGTTTGGCTGCTGATCCTGTCCATGACGGGTTGAGATCTATGATCAATTGCAGAATTGTTTCTTCTTATGTATCACCCTACAAAACATTTGTTAATACAACTTATTAACAAAAGGAAATAAGCTATAGCTCCGTTGACGAGCCAAGTCGTTCATCTGAAAACTTATTACCACATACCGATTTAACGAGGAAGGGAAATTTTTATTAATTAATATTCAAAACACACCTTCTTGAACTCGGACAAGAGTTGAACTTCTTCGGCCGAATATCCTCCCGAACATCGAGTAACACCTCAAACCCGCCATGTCAGCACTGGGTAACTAGAGCTCAAACTCGGTCTCGAGTCGTAACCATATAAGAACCGGAGCGTTCCGGAACCAAATGGACCGAAACTCGGACTCGATATCCAATCTCTCGAGACGCGCAACGTTAACCACCAGATCATTCTCATTCTCACACCAATAAACCTTCAACGCAGTCAGAGCGGGATGCCATGTCGATACCAGATCTATCATCATCCTTCGAGAAGATGTCGACTTCTCTGATTCCTCCATTAATACCTCCAAAAATCTCATATAGTATTAACTCATTATTAGATTTGCTCAAGTATTAACTCATAATTACTGTTATTTGCAACCTTAGTAAATATGAATAAATTATTATTCATATGGAATCTAAAATTCTGGCATTGTGTTTCAATTTTGGTGTATTCTATGAGAACCCTAACATTAAAAACACATCAAATTTAATAAACTCCAACATCAAGTCTAACGAACGTGAATAGAAGTATTGGTACGTATGTATGTATAATCAAAGTTAGATGACCATCATGTTTGTAAATGAAAAGTTCTATAGAGTCCGAAATTAGACGATTGTCGCCTATGCTTGTCTGAGGAGAAAAGTTTAGGTCTGACAGTTCGATTTTGGTTATTTGGTGTAACCGAATTTGTTAAATTGAAAATCGAATTCAAATGTAAATTAGAGTTTGAATTCGAAAGCAGTAGCAAATTTATTGTGAATTTGAATTCGGTTAAAAATTGAATGCAAAACGAAATCGAAATCGAACATTTGGGCTAACAAGCGAAATCAGACAAGCCACATAATTAAGAATCCAAGGTAAACAAAATCCCATAGCATTAAAGGTGAAGATCATCAAGGTGCAATCACAACTACAGATCTAAGCAACAATCCAGCATCAATCAAGAGTAGATCAAGGTGCAATCGTGTTGATAATCAATTTAGATTAATGGGTAATGGAAATAAAAGACTACCACGAAGATTCGGATTAGCCGGCGATAAATATCGAACAGTGTTCGAGAACTTCTAGATTTGATATTTGTCTTGTTGATTTTCTTTTTCATTTAGGATCACAATTTGATAATTACGAAAATACTGAGGTAGATTAGTGGAAATAGTTGGTGACTCTGTTGTGTACCTTATCGATTCATTGATTGAGAAGACGTCGGCCGTTTCAAATTGATTCAGAGAAGGGCAAAGAAAACGAGGTTGTTTGACAAATGACTCGGAAATCTGATATATATAGTTGAATCTCTGAAAGAAAAATGACTTTTGCTAGTGCTTTATGATTTAAACAATAAATAAAAAATGATAAATATAAATGAAAATCAACACTTAATTTCTTTCCAGTGTTATCAAAGAATAAGAAGAAAAATGTGAGATGTTAGTTGCAGGATTTATTCTTTCATATTTGATGATATTTGTTAGTCTATTCGTTCATATAAAATAAGTGAACTTTTGTAAACTCATTAAATTTTATCATTCCATCAGTTTTTTTCGACTACATCGAGCATATGTATTTTTATTAATCATGTGATAATTACGTTTACATTGTATAATTTGATAACCTGAAAAGTCACTTAACCGAGGTCATTTCACCAGTTTTTTTCGACTACATCAAGCATATGTGCTTATTATTGATTTATTATCGACATTTCTATAGGACATCCCTGAGGTCGGACCGAGAGTCAGATCAACCATGATTCCATGGCTGGAATTTCTATCCAACTATCAATGGCTGGAGATTGTAGTTTTTGGGTCTCTCACGGTCTCACCTGTTTGATCTGTTTTCGATTGTTTGGTACTAATATGAATGATATATATAGTTGAACGCTAGCTAGGTTTGTTGATGATTTATCATGAAACTCGCTTCAGTTGATGAAACAGATGATTTAGGTAGGTTATGATTGGAGTAACCGTGTTACTGATAACAGATTAATTACAAAATAAATTATTGTGATATAAAGTAACAATCTAATTATTTTGATATTGATAGTGGGGGGAGAGGTTGCGGTGAAAATTGATACTTCAATTTCAAAGGTATATGATCGGGTTGAGTGGCGTTATATGGAGGAGGTGCTTCGTAAGGTTGGTTTCGATAGATGTTGGGCCGATTGTCATATTCGCAGCCTCGAGCTAACCATAAACTGAGTAGTGTAAGCTAATACCCGACGTGTGTAATCTTTAATGTTAGTCATGTCTCCTATAAATTTTCATTTTTTAGACTTGTAGGGGAAGGGGAAACGGAATTCACAAGTAAAAGTTTATCTGCTTGCTTTTACACTTTTGCTTTATAGTTCTGAGATTAATGGAATGAAGCAAAGAACAGTTCCCCTTCATCTGCCTCCATCTTGCATGCATGGGCGGCCAATCTATGCCTAAAAAGACACCTTCAATGGACTAAATCTCAGGGTTTGGTATCAAAATACAAATCTCAGACTTCCTCACAACAGTACTCTCTGTATAGATAGTACATAGAACTGCTGTGACTATTCCCCAACTTAATGGCCAAAACTTCAGATTGCTTTGTCGACTATGTTGGTGGATAAGTTTGCCTCTCTAGAGTGTAATGTAGTGAATAATCTGATTTAGCTTGTTTTGGAATCAATTAGAAAACTTGTCCTTGAGCAGCAGGTGATTGTTGTCTCATGATATGCTTTTTGTTAGGCTTGTAATAACAGCAAAGCATATCGTGGTAAAACAGGTGAATCTTCATATATAAGCTTCAACACTGCTCACTCTGTGCTTGTCTCATTGACCATCTGCAGCCAGAAACACCCCGAAACATAACTAAGCGGAAAGTGTAGTCATCAGGGTACTTAGTACTAGCTTTTAATCATAGGATTACAGCAATTAAGAATTCGAAGCAGGATATAATAATATAGCACTTTTGAAGCAGTAATTAAAGCCACCATTTTGTTTGGCTGTTCTTGATTAAGAATGTTCCTTAAGAAAAAAAGTAGAAGTTTCTTAATTATAAACCTTTTTCCATCTCTCCACTCCTTGTCAGAGAGAAAAAAAAAGTAATTCTATTGGACACATTTTGGGAAAGGAATCAAGCAAGGAAGCCAAGAACAGGATCAATAATTCACGTGACCTTGCATTTCTTTTCTTTCCTTAATTTTATAACTGGTTACTTAAATCCATATTTGATCTGATACTGTATATCTCATACTTTACCACTAATCTCTTAACTAATCATAAGCTGCCAAAATGGTTGCCCAGACAACCAAAATGCAGTCTTGTGGGGAAAGACTTTCTTTCTGGATTTGTTTTAAGTACTCCAAATCAAGGAAGGAAGTTGATTCAGTACAACTTTATTCCATCCTTGTTGGATATAAAAAGGGGCAAGTGAGTTTCCATTAATGGCCACACAAACAACACTTCCATCATCTATACAAGTTTCTATCCATCATTTTCAGTAACCATGTCTCTGAGGTCACTTGCAGCAGGCACTGGTGCTAATATGCAGTTGATCAAGAATGATCGCGGTGGAATGCTATCGATGTCCGATGATAATGTGATGATGAAGCAAGTCCAGGCAACTCATGCTCCTGATGGCAGAGAAGTTGATGTCAGACCCCTTCTTAACCTTGTTGAAGACATCCTCAGTCGTGCCACTCTCCAAGTTGACACTCCATTGCTGGTACCAAAGAAATCCACTTCCAATGTCGCTTTTTCGCTTATTTCCAATGTTTCTAATCAGTTTTTTTCTTCTTCTTCGATCATAAGGCTAACAAAGCACATGCAGAACTGGAGGACAAGAACCACCAGATGAACTATGTCACCATGCTTGATGCACTGTCCTATACCATTGACAGAATCTCTTGTGAGGTTAGTCGAAAATTAATGTATCATCAACATTTTTTTTGTTCGCGCAAGATTGTGAACCAATCTAAAGAACTAACAGACATATATGGGTGTCTGTTTGTGGTTGTGACTGGTATCGAACCCAGAACCTCCAGGTCACCAGTGCACTGTACTAACAACTAAACTACATCACTTTGACCATATATCATCAACTTTACTTTCCCAAAATATTAAAAGGATGTAGCTTTATTTGTTTGATGTAACTTCAGATAGCCTACAAGGCACTTGGAGGAGGAGATGCACATGGGACAACCATGACGATATGTGAAACACTTACAAACTATCAATGGGATGCTAAGTTGGTGCTGACCTTGGCAGCTTTTGCATTGCACTATGGAGAGTTCTGGCTCCTTGCACAGATTTACTCCTCTAACCAACTTGCAAAGTCCATGGCTATCCTTAAGCAGCTGCCCTCTATCATGGAACATTCCGGACCGTTGAAGCCTCGCTTCGACGCTCTTAACAAACTCATCAAGGCCATATTGGAGGTGACTAGGTGTGTGGTTCACTTCAAGGAGCTTCCACCTATGTACATTTCACATGATGTGCCAGCATTGTCCACGGCCATGAGCCACATCCCGACTGCTGTCTACTGGACCATCCGAGGCATCATGGCTTGCGCAAATCAGATCACTCTTCTAACCACCATGGGCCAACAGTATGATCTTACTCAACCAGATTTGATGGTTTTTTCAATCGATCATGCATAAAGTGTTGAACTTTTTGCTTTAGGTATGCACTATCAACCACAGAGTCATGGGAACTTTCCACATTGGAGCACAAACTTGCCAACATATGCGAGCATCTGAGGATGCAATTAGCAACATGCCAACAACATATAGGTTAGTTGTTTAGCGAAAAATATCTTTAGGATGAATAGAGACTGTACTCACTAATAAGGTTTCATTCTGATTGTACAAATTGCAGATGAGAAGAGAAGCGTCGAGGAGTACAAAATGCTGGTGGATCTGTTTGAAATGATTCACATTGACAACATGAAGGTGTTGAAGGCCCTAATCTATCCCAAGGATGATATCCAACCACTTGTTGATGGCTCTACCAAGAGAAGGGTAAATTCAGTCATATAGCAACATGCTATTTGGAAATACTTTATTGCTTGTTGATGCCTTTTTTGTGGATTCTTATAACAGGTGAACATTGATGTGCTTAGAAGGAAGAATGTGCTCCTACTGATCTCAGACCTCAACATTTCGAACGACGAGCTTTCAATTCTTGAGCAGATATACAATGAGTCCAGGCTCCATGCCACAAGGATGGACAACCAGTATGAGGTTGTGTGGATTCCATTGGTTGACCCTTCAATTAAGTGGAATGATCAGATGCAGAACAAGTTTGAAAGCATACAGTCTACGATGCCATGGTACTCGGTGTATCACCCTTCGTTGATCCACAAGGCAGTCATTAACTTTGTTAGGGAGAGTTGGCATTTCAGGAACAAGCCTATCCTTGTGGTACTTGACCCGCAAGGCAAGGTAGTTAGTCCCAATGCCATCCATATGATGTGGATTTGGGGCAGCAATGCTTTCCCATTCACAAGTAGGAGGGAGGAAGATCTCTGGAGCACTGAAGCATGGAAGCTTGAACTTCTAGTCAACGGAATCGATCCTATGATTCTCAACTGGGTAAGAGAACTTAAAATATAAACAAACTAATGTCGTTTATGTTAATGAACTCTATAAAAACCGATCTTAACCCTTTCCCAACAACTCAGAGTTATTGGGAAGCAGCGGTTCATGAGATGGTATAAGAGGTTGGCTCGATTATGAGGTCTCCATTTCGAATCTCCGTAGCACCCAATCCGTGCACACAACTTACCGAAATTGTGCAAAGCTCGGCTCTTCTGAGAGCTTCTGTTTGGGAGGTCATGCTAATGAATACTATAAAACCAAATTGAACCATCTCCCAACAACTCGTATTATTGATTCATAACAGTTTAATGCAATTTCATATTCTAAAGTGTGCCAAAATTTCACTATTTCCTTTTTTGTTCCCAACTATTGATCAGATTAAGGAAGAGAAGTACATTTTCATCTATGGAGGGGATGATGTTGAATGGGTGAGGAAGTTCACAAACTCAGCACGAGCGGTTGCTACAGCAGCGCGGATTCCATTGGAGATGGTCTACGTTGGGAAGAGCAGTAAGAGAGAGCAGATAAGGAGAGTGATTGCAACAATCACAGTGGAAAAGCTGAGTTACTTCTGGCAAGACCTTACCATGATATGGTTCTTCTGGACAAGGCTGGAGAGCATGCTGTTCTCCAAGATTCAGCTAGGAAAGGTCGATGATCATGATCCGATGATGCAGGAAATCAAGAAGCTCCTTAGCTATGACAAAGAAGGTGGATGGGCTATCCTCAGCAAGGGCTCCAACATCATCTCCAATGGACATGGAAACACTGTTCTGACAACATTGGTTGAGTATGACTTGTGGAAGGAAAACATTCCTGTTAAGGGCTTTGACCTGTCCTTTGATGAGCATCACAAGAAGATTCATGGAGTTACTTATCCTTGCTGCCGGTTCGAGTTCCCAAACACTGCAGGAAGGATCCCGGAGATGATGAGATGCCCCGAGTGTCACCGTCACATGGAGAAGTACACTACTTTCCTATGCTGCCATGATGATGGCACTCATGGCTCGCTGTTCTAGAACTTCTGCTGCTGCTGCTGTGTACTTCCTTCATGAAGCTGTACTAAATAAAACTACTGATATCACAGCATTATCTGTCTGATCTTAACTTTCTTTCTACATTTTTCTTGCAATGTCAATGACCGCTATGTGGGGTTGGCTACTATGAGTTGTATGAATAAAATTTGTGTTTAATACAATCAAAGTTTGTTATTTGGTAGCATATGCTGTGGAGTTCTTTTGTTATGTTACATTTATAAAGGCATATTCAACTCAAATCTCAAAAGGTTCAGATGTTGAGTGAATATTGTGGAAATGATATTCTGAAAATTGTACATTGGAATTGGGACTTCATGGATTCCGAACTGATTTCGCAAGTGGAAAGTTGGATGAAATTTAGATGGTAACGACAAATTTCACTTTCTAAATTCACTTCTTTGGGATCTAACTTACCATCGTGCTGAAAAAAATTCTCAAAAATTCATCCAACTTTTCACTAGCCAAACCATACTCATATAAACAAAACAGGATTATGGGAAAAGATCTAGATGAAAAACACCACAAGTTAAAGGTTCTAAAGAAATAATAGACCAAGCCTCAGAAACAAAAGTGCCTACTTTCCAAGTGCCAGATAGCTGAACATCCAATAAGAAAGCATTGAAACTTGGATTTAGTTTTGCAAGTGAAATGTCGGATGGAGTTTAGATAATAATAGGAAAGCTTATTTGCCAAAATCATTTCGTAGAGGATCTAATTTTACTATCCGTCCAAAAAATGCTCAAAATAGTATACCATCCAACTTTTTATCTGCCAAACTAAACCTCGTGCACAAAAATGCGATGGACTCAACATGCTTTTTTCCAAGTATCAGGCGCCAGGAATAACCTAGACTTATCTATAATTGTTTCCAAATATCTGAACTTTATTTCAGGGTTGGTACTGATAATAAATTCTTTGTCATAAACTTCAGTCCATCTCATTTGGGGTCTTGCCAGAAGAGTAAAGCACAAGTTAGTGATGAAAAAAGAAGCAACTGCAAAACTAATCAGACAGCCTTCAGCTACAACAGATTTAGAAAAACTACAATTACTGTGCTTCAAAACACTGCTCTAAATTCCAAACACTCAGGCAAAAGAAAATTTGGGTGGGGACATTAAGGAACAAGAAAAAGTAACACTCTTCTTATCAATGATTTCCAGATTTTTTAATTCCAGATGAAGCAAGGAAGTTGATTCAAATTAGCTTTATTCCCTCCCTAATTTGCTACAAATAGGCAAATCCTAATGTTGAAATGCATACTTCTGAAAACCCTTCTCCGCTTTCTCCTCCTTCCTTGCTTACCATGGCTTTCAGGGGACTTCCACCTCCAACCAGTCATATTCCAAGCAAGCAACTTCTCGCGAGGGGGGGAGAGCACCATGGAAGTAACATGCTAATGATGAGTGATGAGAATGTGATGATGAAGCAAATTGTAGCAACTCATCTTCCTGATGGCCGTGAGGTCGATGTAAGACCTCTGCTAGTCCTTGTTGAGGACATTCTCAGCCGCGCTACCTTGCAAGTCGACACCAATATCCACACGGTACATCTCTCAACTCCTCATATACTCCCTATAACTTGCAAAGTTACCATTTTTATTCTTTTTTTGCACTTTTTGTGATTTTGTATAGCCAATCCAAGCAAGAACAGAAATAGGCGACAAGGCCAACCAGATCAATCAAGTGACTATGATGGAAGCACTTTCCTACACCATCGATCGCGTCTCCAAGGAGGTTATAAATCATCACAAACATACACTTTTGTTTTAGTTGTTGATGAATAATATAAAAGTCCACATGGTCTCAAAGCTTTTCCGTTTCTAATCCTGGGAACCCCAGTCCGTTTACATGACTCACTAAAGCTATGCAAACCTCAACTTTTCTGAGAGCTTCTATTTGATGGGCATGTTGAACCAATCTGAATCCTCTTCCAACAACTCGAATTATTGGGATGCAGGTTCATGACATTAGTTTCCTTGATGAGATGTGGCGATTTTCAGTTGATGAAAACTTGCTAAAATATGAACTTTCAGATTGCTTACAAGAGTTTAGGTGGAGCAGATGGCCACTCAACAACTGTGATGATATTAGAATCACTTGCAAGCTTCCCATGGGATGCCAAGTTGGTGCTGACCTTGGCATCTTTTGCCTTGCACTATGGAGAGTTCTGGCTTCTTGCACAGATTTACCCTTCTAACCAACTTGCAAAAGCAATGGCCACCCTCAGACAATTGCCTATGATCATGGAGCATTCCGGCCCGTTGAAGCCACGATTCGATGCCCTTAACAAGCTCATAAAGGCAATGCTGGAGGTGACTAGGTGTCTAGTTCAGTTCAAGGAGCTGCCACCTACTTACATTTCGGACGATGTTCCAGCCTTGTCAACAGCATTGACCCATGTCCCAACTGCTGTGTACTGGACCATCAGGAGCATTGTGGCTTCTGCCAATCAGATCACTCTTATCACTACAATGGGACACGAGTACTATTGCTTGAACATTATAAAAGTGTAATGTTTTATAAATATATCTATCAACTTCTCTGACAGAGTTTTTCTGTACTTTTTTGAAGATATGCACTTTCAACCACTGAGGCATGGGAGTTGTCCTCTCTTGAGCATAAGCTCAACAACATATGTGATCATCTGAGGCAGCAGTTAGGAAGTTGTTACCACCATATAGGTTTATAACCCCTTTACTACACAATTAATGAGTTAATATAGATCTTAGATGACTGCAAGAAGAAGAAAAGGTGTTTACAAGTGTTTTTACAAATGTTGCAGATGACAGGAAGAATTCAGAGGCATTCAGAATGCTTGTGGATCTGTTTGAAATGACACATATTGATAATATGAAGATTCTCAAGGCCCTAATTCATGCCAAGGATGATCTCATGCCAATAGTTGATGGCTCTACCAAGAGAAAGGTTACCTATTTGTTGTAATTTATGGGTTTTAGGATAGGCTACTAGTATTAACTGTTTTTCGATACTATGACAGGTTAGCCTTGAGGTGCTGAGGAGGAAGAATGTCCTACTGCTGATTTCAGACCTGAACATTTCACAAGATGAGCTGGCGATCCTCGAGCAGATATACAATGAGTCAAGGCTTCACATGACGAGGATGGAGAGCCAGTATGAGGTTATCTGGATTCCGGTTATGGACACTTCGATCCAGTGGACTGAAGCAATGCACAAGCAGTATGAGAGCTTGCAATCAACAATGCCTTGGTACACAGTCAGCCACCCTGCCCTGATCGAAAATGCGGTCATTAGGTTCATTCGGGAGAAATGGCACTTCAGGAACAAGGCTATACTGGTGGTGCTTGATCCACAAGGTAGGATCCTTTCCCCTAACGCCATCCACATGATGTGGATCTGGGGAAGCAATGCCTTCCCCTTCACCAGCATGAGGGAAGAATCTCTCTGGAGAGACGAGACGTTGAGGCTCGAGCTTTTGGTTAATGGAATCGACCCCATGATTCTAAACTGGGTAAGGCAAAACATCATTCAACATAGAACATAACTTGAACACCAAGTAACCTCATTCTATTTTGTTGCATCCCACGAACAAAATAATGTTATAAACCATTGTATCCCAATAATTCGAGTTGTTGGGATGCAACGCTCATGGTATCATATCAGAGCCTGAAAAGACCCAGAGGGTCTCCGTTTCAAAACCTGGTAACCCCCAATTTGTGCACATGACTTACTAAAACCGTGCAAACCTCGGCTCATCGTTGTTTTGTTACAAATCCAGATCAAAGAAGGAAAGTACATTTTCTTGTACGGAGGAGGTGATGTTGAATGGGTGAGGAAGTTCACCAACACAGCAAGAGCAGTTGCAGTGGCATCAAGGATTCCACTTGAGATGGCTTATGTAGGGAAGAGCACCAAAAAGGAGCTAGTGAGGAGAGTCATAGCAACCATCACAGTTGAGAAGCTGAGTTACTTCTGGCAAGATCCAACCATGATGTGGTTCTTCTGGACAAGGCTTGAGAGCATGCTCTTCTCCAAGATCCAGCTGGGGAAGAATGATGATCATGACCCTATGATGCTGGAGATCAAGAAGCTGCTGAGCTACGACAAGGAAGGAGGATGGGCGGTCCTGAGCAGAGGTTCAAACATAATCTCAAATGGACATGGAAACACAGTACTGACAACCTTGGTTGAGTATGACCTGTGGAAAGAGCAGATTCCTGTGAAGGGCTTTGATCTGGCTTATGATGATCATCACAAGAAAGTTCATGGAGTAACTTACCCTTGCTGCCGGTTCGAGTTCCCAAACACGGCTGGTAGGATCCCTGAGACTATGAAATGCCCCGAGTGTCATCGACACATGGAGAAGCACACGACTTTCCTGTGCTGCCATGATGAGCAGGGACATTCAAGCTCATCATCATTTTGAGATCAGGAACTTTGTCTGCTGCTGAAACTGGTTCATGGAGTAACTTACCCTTCAATTACTACTACTAAATAAAGAGAATGTTGGTGAAGTTTCCATGAGTCACTACTATTACATCCTTCCATTTTGAGTTTTCAGGTACTGGAGTTTGATTTGATTTACAAGTGTAATTTGTCAATGGTGCTTAGTCTGGTCACCCAAGTTGGCTACTGGATTTCTAAGAAAAATAATGTCAGTTGAATTATGTGTCAACCTTTTTAATTGTCAGATACAATATTGTTTACTCCAATCACATCATCGGGTCCTTTTATTTTCTTTTTGATGAATCAATCAATCCACCATACGTCCTGAAGCATCTGTTTGTCAGCCTCTTTTCAAATATGGTTCTTCTGTTGTCTGCAGCATGGCTTGCGGCTGGCAGATTGTTAAATCGAATAACTACTTCTATGTAATTATAACTAATTATTAAGTAGTGTATAGATTATTATAACTAGTTATTAAGCCATGTCATTTAGTTATAGACGATTATAAACTAGTTGTTAAGTGATGTAACTAGTTACAAATGATTATAACTAAATCACGCAAAATGGCCGCGGCCAGCTGACTTTTGCGTGAAGTGGTGGTGGTCTGTAGAAGTTCGGGAAAAAAAATAATTAAACTGATTCATGAAATGACTAACTACCCACTTAAATCCACATAATTAGAGGGCCAAAGCTAAATCAAATAACTGAGATTATTTGATATAAAATGGATTCCGAGGGGCGAGGGATCTAATAGCAAGTTTTGTTTTAAAATGAAAGCAGAAAATTATGGAGTTGTGACCTCTGGAGCTCACTGTGTGTGTCAAAAACGATTTGCTTTGCCTTTTATTTCCCTTGGCCATGAGCATGATTAGTTTTGACTAATGGCGTGAACCATGCATGCATTATGATTATCAATCTGCTAATAATCACCTCTTCTTTTTTCACCTAATCACCCAACTCATCCCATCATATATGTATCGAAAAGTAACTGGACCCTTGTTATTTAATCCTGTTAAACTATAGAGGTGAGACTTTATGATTACAACACTCTGTTATTTATCAACCAAACAAAATCCTCCGAATGTGTTGCTTGCTTCTAACTGCTGATCATGAGAATATTGTTGATTCCGAATGGTGCAGTGCAGGCTGTGTGGCGCATGCATGCAGCCTTGGAAGTTGAGCATTATGCAGAATCCCAGAATCTGAAGACGTTGCCGATGATCATATGGATTTGTTTGATAGGTTTGGACGGTGGACTTCACTTCACCACTTCACCTATCCCATAGCTTCCTTCAGTCTCAATCCACATGCAAATCCATATAAAATAGAGGGTGAAATATATATAAATCAGCAAATCTTGATCGATCAGACTCACAAGGTAGGTTAAGTTCCATGTTTTTTTCTTAACCATCAATGAAATTTTATTAATGCTCCCAGTAGCAAATCGGGGATACAAAATCACGTAACCAAAAAGGAGTAGCTATCCTCGAAAAGAGTGTAGCTAAGAAACGCGAGCGACGAACTAATTCGTAGGTAGCTCGATTTTTAATTCTCCTAACAAAGACAACATTACAAGTGGGATTACACGAAATAAAATGAAAACAATAGCAAGCAAGACGACCCTTTTCAGTATCATCATCGGTGCAGCTCTATATCGCATTTCAAACCGTGAGACTATCCGTCTCGATAGTGACGTGCACAAGACCTTTTGCACTGATCCAATTCATAGCCAAGAAGATAGCATAAAGCTCACCCTCAACAGATGACAGCTTATGCGGAAGAGTTGGAGTTTGGTAGCCAAGAACTTGTCCTGTGAAATTTTGAAGGATGAGGCTCATACCACACAATCTTGTCGGAGGGAAAGGCACAGGTTTTCGTCCGATTCACATGTATTTATCGCGAGCGAAATGATCGAGTTTGGAATTGTTCGTCACGAAGGACAAGTTTAATTAATTGTTAAGTTGATCCCGGATCAGCTCTCGGAATGGCAATCTCGACAGTTCCATGTTAGGTAGGTTTGAAACTTGAAAATCCCATCTACTGGTAGAGAAAAAAGAATCCACCTTTATCCACATGGGGGCTTCAACTTATGATTGGGTTAGTTGCTTTTTCCATTCTTCATTTCATTTGCTGGCTGTCATCTATTCTTCAGTAATCAAATCAACATCTAGTGATTCTAACATACGATGATGCTTTGCAGTGGGGACCAAGCCATATTTACAGAGTCCTTTCGCTTTTCACTGCTCTTAATTACCCCAATTTTTAATGTGAATTCAACTTGTTATTTAATTGAAATTTCACTGTCCAAACCTATAATTAACTAATTCCTAGTTATATTCCTCCAAGCTTTATATTATCGATGACAAAACATTTTGTTCATTTTTGTTGTTGAAGCTATTCTCATGAACATTCATCAAACACAGGATAAAATTATAACAAGTTTTGATAAACTCTGAAATAGTAAGACTCAATAGTTTGAGTCATTGGAACGTGAGGTGACAAGGTCCAACAAACTCATTCCAAATGTTGGCTAGGTAGAATGAGAGATTCCTCCATATGGGTGGTAGCCCGCCTACGCACGCGGAGAGAAGAATGTTCACCTCCGAATAAGGCAAGTAAAAGTGCATTTAATGCTGGCAATACCAATATCCAGATATGTTGATTATAAGGATTTCTACTCAGTTTTGCATTAAATAGGAAGCTTGTAATAACATGAAAAAACTTATCACATATATCTCAACAAACTCTGCCTACACTTCCTCACATTGTCATTTCTAAATCGTTTTCTCGTTGAGTTCGAACTCCTCTGTGAACTCTCATTGTTGAGTTCGTTCTCAGTACTAGCAAGTCGCTAACAATATTCCTACAAACTTATAATTGTAAAACTAAAAGAAGAAATATTGGATTGAAATTGAGGGTACAACAAGGCAGTAATAATGGAGAAATAGTTGAAGCTTCAATGTCAATCCAAAATCCCCCCACTCTTTACAACATCTGTGAGATGGTGATACCTCTATGTCCCAAAATAAAAGCAAACTCAACCATTTTTCTTCCTCCCTTTTTCTCTCTCAATAACACAACAGCCACATTTTCTACAACTCCACTTGCTCTGCTGCTAGCTCTGCTGCTAGCTCTGCTGCTAGCCTTTGGATCCAATTAAAAACCAAAAAAGAAGAAAAAAACAAGGAGAAGTTCCCCCAACCTTTACTTTTCCCTTCTCTCTGCCCAAAAAACCAAAAGATTCGTTTGTTCTTCTGGAATTTACTCCAAACTGTTTTCATAAAACCTTTATTAGAATGTTTCTTCCCCTTTCTGCTCCTCCTTCCTCTTTGAAACATCACTGATACCCAGGAGGAAAGTTCGTTAGTTTTGCAGAAGCAGGGGAATACAAAAACAGAGGAGAGAGATGGGAGGGGTGACTTCATCCATGGCGTCAAAATTTGCCTTCTTTCCCCCCAACCCACCATCATACAAGCTTGTCAAAGATGAGATGACTGGTTTGCTGCTGCTCAGCAACTTCCCTCACAGAGAAAATGTGGAAATCTTGAAGCTTCCGACCAGGAAAGGTACTGAGATTGTGGGAATGTACATAAGGCACCCCATGGCTACCTCCACTCTGCTTTACTCCCATGGCAACGCCGCCGATCTAAGTCAGATGTATGAGCTCTTCATTGAGCTCAGCATCCACTTGCGCGTCAATCTCATGGGGTAAATTTACCTTTTCATCGCCAATTTCACTTTAGCTCCTTCCTTCCTTCATGCTCTTGCTTGTTCAGGAAGATTGCTTGCTTGCTTTCAGTTACTGTAAAGTACTAAGATTGGGAATAAAGGTTGTAGCTTTCGGTAGTAGTACGTACTGCTAGTAGAAAAGTGCAATTCAAAATCGGTTGTCAATCTTGGTGTTTGTGATTTCCAGTCTCACTTTAATGCTTCATCGTCTCATCAAGAGGCAGAACTGGGGAGCTGGGTTTATGTTCAGAGCATTAAACTCAGTATATTTTTAAGATTCTTTCGAATTCTGTTTAGGTAATTTTATGTTACGCTTAATGTTTGGTCGTGTTGGAACTATTAGAGGGAGTCAGAGAGAGTCCCAATTCACTTATTTCCTGGCTTCGAGTCCTAAATTAGTAAATTATATGTTAAGTTTTAATGATTTTGTAATTCGGCTAATGGTATTTGAAGTTATACTCATCTGCTTATTGTGTTTAGATTAAGTAATCTATCAAATTTAAACTTGTAACCAACTTATTAGTGAGCAATAATCATAAGTTCACTCAATGCACAAAATTTTCATTCAAATTCGGCTCGGTGCATATTTCAATCCTGATTCCACAGCTATTCTAATCAAAATTAATACTGTATCTTACGCAGGTATGACTACTCCGGATACGGACAATCATCTGGAAAGGTATGCTGCTGGAACCGCGTGTTCATTCACTGTGTGGTACAAGTTAACTGACATTAAACACATTTGGACTGACTAAACCCCTATTTTTTACAGCCAAGTGAACAGCACACATATGCAGACATAGAAGCAGCATACAAGTGTCTGGAAGAAAGCTATGGGGTCAAGCAACAAGAGATCATCCTATATGGCCAATCTGTTGGCAGCGGCCCTACTCTGGATCTCGCTGCTCGACTGCCTTATTTACGTGCTGTTGTTCTGCACAGTCCCATACTCTCGGGGTTGAGGGTCATGTATCCTGTTAAAAAATCTTACTGGTTTGACATCTACAAGGTTACAACTACTCTTTACCCTTTACTTTCTCTTTTCACTATCCTTCACTTACTACTCCTCATTTCTCCATATAGTAATCACCACCACTGCTGTTCTTTCGTTTTGGTTTATCAGAATATCGACAAGATTCAACTAGTTGATTCTCCTGTTCTTGTGATTCATGTAAGTATGTGTTGGCCTTTTATTCACTGTTCCTCTCCACAATTTGTGCTTTGTTTCCAACTTAATTGGCTTATATTCCCATGTCTCCTTGTCTTGGATTTATTCTACTTGCCAACAATTGCTTTTACTGTACTAATGTCTGTCCTTTTTTTCCCTCACCCAAAATCCAATGGAAGAGAGTTTTTTTTTATTGATTTATGTTCTATTTTACTTAATATGATATTCATATGACCCATTGTTTTCTAGAAATACGTGACGAAAGTGTCGAGGTCTGACTTTGCTGGTATTATATGCAGACAAATGGGTTTTGATGTCATGTTTGGTCTTTGTCATGGTCTATTTATTAACAATTGGAAAGAATACAAACTGAATTATTTTAGCTCTGCAGACAAACTTAATCGTATTGTCATATACAAGTGGACTAATGCTCTCTTTTTTTCTAATGGGTTAATTATTATACAGGGAACTGCAGACGAAGTTGTCGATTGGTCTCATGGGAAGCAACTATGGGAACTATGCAAAGAGAAGTATGAGCCACTTTGGGTCAAAGGAGGGAGCCACTGTGATCTAGAGCACCATCCAGAGTACATCAGGCATCTCAAGAAGTTCATATCAACCGTCGAGAAATCTCCTTCTCAAAGGTTCATCAGTTCGAGGAGGAGCACAGACCAGTTCGAGCAGCCACGGAAGAGTACAGATGTCTACGAGACTTCTTCGAGGAAAAGCACTGACCGGAGAGAGAAACCGAGACACAGCACAGACAGGGCTGAGAAGCTGAAGAAGAACCAATCATCGAACTATGCGGAGAAGTTGCAGAAGCTTAAGAGCCAGGCCAGTGCTGCTGAGAAGCTGGAGAAGCTGAGGATCTCATTTGATCAAATGGAGAGGTCTAGGAGGAGTGTTGACTGCCTTGAGAAATCCAGGAAAAGCGTTGACCACCAACCGGAACGTGCAAGGAAAAGTGTTGATCGGTTGGATAGAATACGGACTGGTTGATTCGAGTTTTGAAGTTCTAGATGTGTAAAGCTTGTTGGAGCATTCTGGGTTCTTTCATTTCTATAAAAAAGATTGGAGATTTTTTACTTCCTTTGTGGTTGTGTAGTTGGCATGTGTCTTTGTTTCTTTATAGCAGCATGAAATGAGAAAACTGGGTTTGGTGTTGGCCGTTGTTGATTTCTCTACTGGTGTGTAATTCCTGACAGGATCAGGATTCAGGAATCATATTTTTTTACTGATGCAAGTCGTTTTTCTTAGGATTTCAAGCAGTTTTGCAAGATCTTCCACAAAAACTAGTAGCATATTTTCAGTAAGTTGAGAGCAAAGCAAAAGCTTTTTATTGTGTAACTTTGATATGGTACATTCATTGAATTACTGTTTCTGCTAGGCTATTACATCATTTAATCAGAAAACAAAAAGACACAAAATAAGTTGTTCCGGACTTCAACGTCGGAACTATTCCAGATTTGCAGGCATTCAGCTATGCAAAACTGTGGCCAGTACGGATCCAAGCTTTGCTGGAACTAGTAAACACAGAACGTGTAAATGGGGTTTCATGCAAGTTTCAGTGCTATGAAAGTGATAAACTTTATTACATGAGAGTAAGATACCTCAAATGTTTGAAGTAAATTTCAGCAGGAGAATTTTGGCTTGCGCTCTCCGTACTCGACTATGGCAGATGGTGGAAGGCGGCCGCTGCTAATCTCATGTACTGCTGACAAAAGTGGGAACATCTCTAGCCATCCACGGTTGGACATAACTTCGTACACCTCTCTTGCAGTTGAAACGCCCTTCATATAAGAGAAGATTAGCCACCATTCGACGGGGTAACGCATAAATATAGTTGGCTGCAACGACTAGCAAGATCATCTTACCTGTAGCTTCTGACCCTGTAACATTTCTGCCTCTAGCTCGTCAAAGGACCTGCGTTTTAACATCGGTTAAGATCAATTTTTTGTTCATTCGGAATGAAGTTTATGTCCAGAAACAGCAGTAGAAACCCAACCTTTTCCCACCATGTTTTGCAAAAGCTTCTGCAACTTTTCGGTTTCTTCCCCCCACTGCAACAGGTGGTACAATCAATTAAACATCTAAGGTTACTGTCACTCGGAAAGAATGGCGATAATATATCTTGCTTGCTTACAGCATGTTGTGATCAGATCAGCCACACCACAGCTTTCGAAGAAGGTATCGTCCTTAACAGTGGGAAACAACCTCTTGGAAAAGGCCATCATCTCCCTAAGACCAATTCTCATAATTGCTGCCTATTATTTGTGTTGAAACATGCAAGGTTGAGAAGAAACATAATTGAAAATATGTTGACAGATTTTGTTGGACATTGTCGAAGCTCACCTTTGTGTTATTCCCCATTTCCAGACCATCAACGAAACCTGATTGCTAAAGCGATCAGTCCATCCATTACTAGAGAAAAGTTGAAATTTTTATGGGGTAAGACACACTATTACAAACCTGCGGCCAAAGCTACAGCATTCTTCAAGGTTCCACATAGCTCAACTCCCTCTACATCTTGGATCTTTGTCCATGCAAAAAAAGAGACAAAATGTCAAGAACAATGTCATCTAGAGTATAGTTTTGCATCCTCCATATACTTTAAGTTGCCAAAGCAAACCAAATCCCAATGCAGTTTCCAATTTTTAAAATCGAATCTATAACAACAAATTCAACAATGTGCATGTATCATACTCACAGCTGTGAGCATGAAATAAGGGGTGCTAAATAGTTGCACCCACTTCTCTGCAATCTCTCTATTTTCTCTGTATCCAACAGTTGCTTCACTGAATTTCTCAACGGCAATCTGCATCAAGAAGCCATAATAATTTTTTCAACGTTGATCTTGAGAGCAAACATGTATTTGATAACCAACAAAATCTGGAATGGGTCCAACACCTCATTTGCTATGTTTGCTCCCATCAGAACACAGCAGTTTACACCAAGCTGCTTAGAGATAAGAGTTGAGATCATGCATGGGCCTTCCATTTTGACCTCCATTCCTTTGATAAGTGAAATAGCCTCCGCACCTTGCTTTACTTTACCAACAAGCCTCTTACATATTCCATCCATGAACTGGTGAGGAGTCACAAACACCAACATGTTTGCTTCCCTCACTGTTTCAAATTTCGTTCATCAAAACAAACACAAATCTTGATCAAGTAACCCACCCTCTATACAACAGTATAACATAAGGACATCGTTCAAGCAAGAAACCCAATACCTGCATTCTCGAGGTCTGGGTCTGCAATAACATTCTTCCCAAGTTTTATCCCGGGAAGATATTTGACATTTTCCTGCCCAGGGAGGATTTGATCAATAAAATGAGAGAAACACATCTAAAGCAAGATGATGATGATGGTTCGGAGCTTACATTGGTTCGGTTAATGACATCTGTTAGCTTCTCACCGCTTGGCAATGTCTCCTCGAACACCCACATCCTCACCTCATCTATATTCAATCATAAAAAAGAGTTAGTCACTAAGTGGGAAAGGCAGCATTTTGCAGAAGAATTCAGAAAGCATATGTTGCTGAGACTAACTCAAATACAGAACAAGCACTCCTTTTATTGAAAAAAAAAACAAAATGAATATAGGTGCAGTGAACGTGTCATTTGTTAAAGAGAAGTTCCTCAGTCGGGATATTCTTCGAGCATCTTGAGTGCAACCCATGTAACAAAACAAATACACAGTTACAATCATCTCAAATAAGTTTCCTTATATACTGCCATTTTCTAAAGAGAGCCTACATTTCAGTTCCAGACACTCAGTAATCCTATTTCCCACGAGACGATGATGCATGCAAAATCAAGATTCCCAATTCTAGACAATGGGAATTACAATCCGCAAAGCCTATAATCAAATAAAGGAATTGAGGGGGGCATTGAAGTTACCGTGGAAATAAGGGAGGTTGAGGGTGTTGGAAGCAATGAGCTTGGAAGCCACACTACCCCAATTACCGCTACCAATAATCGTAACCCTTGACTTCTGGGCAGGCGAAACGTCTACTCCGCCGCCATTGCAGTTGGCGGGGAACAATGTGGCACCGTGGGAAGCATCTTCAGGGGCAGAGGGGGCCATTGATGCTGAGAAGAAACGGAGAAAAAAGGGAGAAAGGAATGGTGAAGAGGGTGGGAGTGGAAATGGGAGAAATGAAGAAGGAAGGGAAACGAGAATACTGCTTCGATATAAACGCATCGAGTAGAAGGAATCAGAGAGAAGCCGAAGCTAGACGGGCGGAGAAGACGGGGGAAACGTTTCGTGATGAACGTTGGATTTTTGTACTCCTTTTACATGTTCTATGTCCAGATGTCGGGCGATATGCTCTATGTGCTCTCTTCTTTCCCTCTTTCCCCACATCTTTCACCACAAATTTTTTAAAGTTAGGACACTTCTTTTTTTCTTTTTATACTAATTGATAGGACATTTTAAAATCGCTAAATTATTTAAAAAATTTAATTAATTTTTAATTATAATTTTAAATTAAACAAGATAGAAATTTTATCTAAATTATTTAGTATTGTGAAAAACATATTTCCTCTCTCCAAATCAATTAGTGCCGATTTTCTTTATAATTTTTATTTTTTATTAATTCTTCTTTCCTCATTTTAATTAAAAAAAATTAAATTTAAATTTAGTAATTTAAACTTTCCATTCATTAAAAAATATGTGTTAGAGAGGCGGATTAACAGAGCACGCTGCACATTGTTTCAACCAGCAATAATTCATCCGAAAATCTATAATTCGATGGTGGTATTTTCGGACGGCGGTGTGGCCAGTTGTTTCAAGTTTCAATAAACACTTTATTATTGTTATTATTATTATTATTGAATTTTATTTTTTTCGACTAATCTGAAGAATAAGATGTCTTGTTAACCATCAAACTCTCTTCAGAGCCATTATGTTCCTATAATATTTCAGTGGTACACAAGTTTAGAAACAAAATAGGTTAAAAACAATGGAATAGGCGGCTGCCGCAACAAAAGGTATGTGACTTAGATGAATATTAATTTAATAAAAAGAAATAAATACATAATAAAAGAGGAATTAACTTTACATTTAAAAACAACAAGATCAATGATTAGAATTAATTATTTAAATTTAAAATAATTTTTTTCATCTCTCCTTAAAAAATTTCATGCAAGCCATTAAATAGGCTATTTCATTATCAGGACGTCAAACTATTTACAGATGAATTTATAAAAGGATATAAGAAATTAACATATTTCTTAGATGATGAGTCCTTTAGACTGTCTGTAGATGGATTTCTGATACGACACACCATATGTAGGGTAATTTGAAATAGCAAGCAATTTGAAAGAAAATTAATTTGCAAACAGCTCTGAAAATCTTTAAATTAGAGAGATTTTAAATTCTTGGGAAACAATAATAATTTAACCGTTGCAAAAAAAATAAAAATTCAATTCGAAACTAGAAATGGTATATGAGAAAATTAACTGTAGCATTCACGATTAATTTATGGGCTTCACGATTTGAAATGTTAGTGGGGATTGCGTCTCACCGCTATTGCTAATTATGTGGTGTTATTGGGCTGGACGTTGAATATTATTGGGCTTCAGCTATTCAGTAATGTGGTTAAATAGAAGTTAAGTCGCGGATCGGTGATGGTTATGGTGATTATGTGGTTATTATGAAACTCATAACCTAACCTTACCCATTCTTAGCGGTTAAGATTATAACCGCAACCTCAAAAAATACCCAATCAACGCGATTAATAACCGTAAAACTTAGTCAAATTACGATCGGTTAAGCGGTCAAGATTGCCAAGTCTAACGTGGATATACTACTCTAACTGGTTAATGGTAAAGGGGTTGGGTTTTGCTTGCAAATGATCCAGGTTCAATACTCAACGAAGGATTCTTATTTGTATTTTTTTCCTTCCTCTATCAATTCTTTTCATTAGCTTTTTTTTTTCTGATCAGTTTAAGTAATTTCATTTTGTAATTTGAAACCGTAAATTAAGATTAATTAACACCACATAACAAAAACCAAAAGCCGTTAAACCCGGTCAAACCTAAGTACAACTGCATATACGCCACCAAATTAGAAACGAATGATTCAATCTCAACCTATCATTTACGGAATTCGTTATGCCCCTAAACCTATAAATTCCTTCCTCCCATCCTCATTTCAAAATCATTCTACAGCATTTGCAGTGTCTCTAGAGATCCCCACACTGCATTTGTTCTAGGATCGACCAATAAACAAGGCAAATACACCACTCATTTCCTCCTTTCTCTTAGCAATATAATCTAATAACACCTCACACAGAAATGGCACGACAAGTTCTTGTCCTTGCTCTCATCTTCATCGCCGTCGTCGGTGCTTTTGCTGCCGAAGCACCCAAGACCTCCCCGTCACCAAAGAGCTCCACCTCTCCCACGGCTTCCCCTCCCACGAAGTCAGCGGAAGCCACCGAATCTCCCAATACCTCTGAGTCATCAAAGGCTTCACCTCCTCAAGCCTCTGACTCAGCTGCCGAGTCTCCCAACGGCGATGACTCCTCCTCCTCCTCCTCCTCCGCCACCGCCCCTTCATCCGACGAGTCATCCGCTTCTTCCCCATCGGAATCTGAGGGCCCATCCTCTGATGCTGCCGGTGCACCAGAGGCCGATGTTTCCTCCCCACCTGCCCCGACCGAGGATGGCTCCCCTGCTTCTTCTGGACCCGCTGCTGACGTGGCTTCTCCTGCTCCCTCTGAGAGCCAAGCTGATGGCTTGAAGGTTTCTTCTGTTGTTGGGTTTGCGGCAGCCGGTGCTGGGATGTTCTTCATGTCTTTCTAAATTTTTTTGTAATGTAAACGGCGGGAGTTCTTAATTAAGATTTGTTATGTGCCGAAATGGGGTTGATTTTATTATTGTTGTCATTGTGGTGAATATGAAAATTTATTGGGAAGATATTGAATGGCTTGTGTGTTCAGATTTATTGTTTGATGTATGATCAATTCTTCATTCCTACATTCTTATTCTTCTTAGTACCTTCTTTTTATATGACATACGTACAAGTTACGAGCCCCAAGATCTCCCATGTTGGATCATCACATACATGGATATCACCTAGCTAGCAACTTCACTCCATTCACCTTTCATTGATTCTTAAGACCCGATTGTTTATCAGAAAAAAAGTTTATTGCTAAACAACTTTTGGGATATAGATGATTTTAGTAGTATATCAATTTCTAATCGTAACTTTATCGCCACATCATCAATTTTAGTTCTGCAATTTCTAACCTCCTACATCCCATCAATTGATTAGCAAATTTCTATCATTATTTTTACAAACAAACACAATAAAATGAACCAATAAAAATCATGAGATATTATTTATCTTCACTTTATTTTCTATTCATTAATTTTCTTGAAAATTGTAGCAATTTGCCTATGTGGCATTGCTAATTGACTTTCTAAATTAGCAATCTTGCTTATTGGGTGTCACCTCATCCTCCACTTCATTTAGCAATTGCTAAAAAATTAAGGATGGAGATACTCTTTTAATTACAGAATACGTCATATGATTACATATTAGTACTTATTTAGTGAATATTAGCGTAGCTCAACAATGCTGACACGTGAAGAATATAGGGTCGTACGATGAACGACATCAGCCCTTTGTAGCAGATGTCGGTCTAATGCCAATTGTTGATCTCGCATAACATGTCCATGATCCCGAGTTCATGATGGACACCGATCTTGTGAGGGGCACTGTTCGGTCGATGATGCATATGAGTGACGTCATATAGCATACATTCGATGACTCTAGGTACCGTTGGAGTTGCTATAGTGGTATAGTTGTGTATTGATGATATGGAGGTCCCGAACTTAAATCCAACATACCTCAGAAATATACATAATTGCAATGTTTATTTCATTTCTATCTTCTATGCTAAACGAAAATTTTAAATAATATAATATACCGAAAGAAAGTAATGGATAATGTATTACATGTGTATATAGAGACACTACATGTACATTGTAAAATCCTAGACTACTGAAGCCTATTAACAAGGGACTAGCTGGGGTGTTGGTCAAACCAAACCTACCCTTTGCTCTTCTTTTTGTCTGCTCTATCTGGTCTTCCCCTTGATTGAACGTCTTTTAATTCAATTCAGTTCATCTTTTTGTCAACATTTAATCCACTGTATGTTCTCATTGCTTTATCTTAGCCTCGATCCACTTTCACGTTAACCTTTGTTCATACACATATATATATATATGATTCCATAGTTTCCACCATGCATGGCCCCACCATGTCTACAACGCAAAGTTTCTGCCAGTTGATCAAGTCCATATGTAACTACGATTTGGTTGCTACATAAATCAACCCTTCTGCTCTTGCTCCATTTCAATCATAATTAACCATAGGATTAAGCACCACTAGTTTAGTGTAGTACACAACCCAAGCAAAAAGTTACAGAGGTCGTACATTACATTACATGAGTAGTAGATACTCATAACAAAACTTCAATTCAACAAACTTGTAGCCTTGATTTATGGCCATATATAATTTCTAGATAGATTATAATATAATGACCCCTTCTTCGATTTCTTTTATAGATTATCAGCAATGAGAACCCCTACGGCAGGAGAGAGCACCGGCGGTGGTCGTCATCGCTGCGACGAAAGAAGCCGGGCGAGCACTCAAGCTAGAAGCTCTTGCGTATGTTCCAAAATGAGAAGAACCACCAGCACCAGCACCAGACTGTCTGAAAAATGCACCGTTTAACAGCAAGTCACCTTCAGACCGCCAGTTCCAGTTCCTCCACTCGCTCTCAGGCGCGTCCTCATGCTTGGTCACTTCCTTCTTCGACCTGTCGTACGGCGCAAGGAACCTATTCCCTTGGCTGTTGATAGTCGGCGACGCGCTCCCTCCAATCGCGTACATCTCCCAGTGCGTGTAGTCATTATTCACCACGTGGAAATATCCATTCCTACACCTCGGCATCCTCTGAACCAAACCCTCACCAAAATGATTGAAAGCAACCGTCACCTGCATGTTCTTATCCTCCGTGTACGAGTCCTGGTGTCCCAAAAGCATCACTTTGTCGTGATGCGTGAAATGGTTGTTGGAAATCGTGACGGCGGTCGAGCCATGGATGACGTCGATCAACCCGTCCCTACAGTTGGACATCGTACAATGGTCGATCCAGATGTTCCTACTAGCGAAAACCGAGATCCCGTCTCCATCCGACGGGGTCCACCACCCGTAGTGACGTGGGGAGTCGCGTATGTTAGCGTTCCCTCCTTGCTTGCAGTCGTGGATGTTGATCCCATGGATGATGATGTTTGTCGTGTGGTGGATCGTAATGCAGGGCCCACCGGCCACGTGGACGCTGGCCCCACGCCCGTCGATGGTCTTGAAAGAGTTCATCACCAGCTCCTGTTTTAAAGTGATCACCATGTCACGCTGGAACACGATCCATAAAGGCTCGTCCTGGATCACAGCGTGGCGTAGGGTTCCTGGTCTAGGGTTTACGGGGTCGTCGTCTTTGGGATCGGTGACGACGTAAATCCTTCCGTCTCGGCCGCCGAGGGCATTCTTTCCGAACCCGATGGCGCAGTCGGCTAGGCGCTGGCGGTTTGTTGACCAGTTTGGGTTGCACCTCCAGCAGTCGTCGATGGGGTTACCTGTCCCGCAGGACAAGTAGGACAGCTTCCTTCTCGACTCGTTCATTGCTCGGTGGAAATCTTCGACTACGAGGTCTGGGTCTTGGACGGAGGCGGATGATAAATGTGGGTAAAGAGAAGAGAAGAAGAAGAGAGCAAGAATGAGGAGTGGAAGAGAAGCCATGGGAATTCTTAGGTGGTGGGAGTGAGTTGTACGGTGGGGGAGTAGGAGGTTTATAAAGGGTGTAATTGCAAAGACCCCCGGGATTAATGGCGTGATTAATATAAAGTGGATATTGGTAGGGATCAATATAGTCAATAAGATTGACTTTTACCCCACAAGTTGGAATTGGAGAAGGAAATTGATTTAGGGGGTAACGGTATAAACTACCACAACATGACCCCTCCATGCCCTGAAATCACGTCAGTGTAATACTAATTATTAACCGCGCGAATTTATTGTCTTGAAACGTCAATTTCTGCGTGCATGGTGCCATTATATTGTTGAATTTATTGGTTTATAGCCACACTTTAATTACTACGTTCTTCTTATCTAATTTGAATGGTAGTTAGGGGCTAGTCAGATAACTACAGAGAGCCAGCGGGGACAATGTGAAGTGTGGACCCTCCTAAATCTTAAATCGTAATGTAATTGCCTTCAGTTACAAGTATATTCAGAAATATTTAAAAGTTTCTCCTTTCTCTGGCTCGCTCATGTTTTTGAGAGATTTGTCATAATGTCATCACTAGGTTGTTCACCGATGTGCCAAAACATCATTCAGGCATGTTATTACTAAATTCATCGTTATTCTTATATTTTCTTAAGTGAATAATAGTGACTTATTACTACATTATCCTACGTTACAAAGTGTCGTGTCATATGTCTAGTCTACGAGAGATGGGTTTTGAACTAACAACATGGGCTTTCTTGAAGATATTGGGCCAAGAATTGTATTACCTTTTAAGGCTTGTGCAAGAAAACATCGACTGTAGGCCGGGCGTTTATGGAGAGTGCAAGCAGTGGAATAATGGGTCTAACAAACGTAGCCCACTCATTTCTAACGGTTGCGGGATAGAGACCAAATGCACGAATTGTTCAAGTTTTGGCGAGAAGCGGAAGGATATTTGGACTGAGGTGTTGCCTTTTGTTACTACTAACACGTGTGGATTTCGGAACATAAAATAGGCATTTGGTCCAGTGGTATGATTCTTTCTTAGGGTGCGAGAGGTCTCAAAATACCCCATTTTTTCGTTAATTAGTTTTTATTTTGGCAATTGACATGTTAGAAGTATCGTACATGAGATACCCCATCAAAATTCTCAAATTTTACTGAATTTGAACCTAACACCTATTTTTACATTGCACCGGAAGTAATCGAAATATGTTAATTAAATGCTCATCCACTAAAAGTTCATCTTTTAGTATTAAATCAACGCAAGAACTTGAAGTCAACTGATGCCGTCAACTGATGCCGATTTCCAAACCAATAACATTATGAAGAAAAATACAGAGAGGTTGTAGACATTCAACTTCAAGACCCAAATAAAAGCAAAAGCTGCAAATGTCGGTAAGGCGGCACATCAACCACAATCTGGTGACCTGCAATAACATAACATCCATAATTTTATCAACAATAAAGTTCATTATTCACCTTTTCCTCACATCGTCCGGCTCCTTTCGATCGGGTATACAAGATGATCAATAGTATTTGTTAGGCTGAATGAGCAAGAAAGACTGTTTGCTTCAAACTTGTTCTTGACATCTTGTTCTGTGTTCTTGTTATCTCAATCTCTTACATGATGTTCTTCCAACGAATCGAAATTCAAGCATCGTTGTTCGATCATCATAAGTGTTGTAGTTTAAATGATAGCAATGTGTCTATATGACATTACTAATTGACTCGCTAAATTAGCAAGCAATCCTCCATTCCTAACAATTGTTTAAGTGGTACTTCATCACCCTCCACGTCAATTAACAATTGTTAAAAAACTAAGAATATACATGCTCTTAGACCTTCCTTCAATCTTAAACGACAATCTTCTCCAAAAAATATCCCCGTGATATGCATATCTTCCTACATGACTGTCATCTAGACGAAAAAAAAATGCCACACAATTCATGTCAAGTAAAATTAACGGCAGTGGCAGTCACGTACGAGTATCGAAGTAATCATCTATCTAGTTGTTCCTGATTATACCATTCCAACGTGAGCAACTGTACATGTCCTTTTCCATTCGCATTATCCAGAAATCAAGAATCCAAAAGACCAAAATGACAGATTTGCACCCAGCCGATTCCCGAAATATCCAAACTCAATCCCCTCGGAATCCAAGATAACAACACAATCCAATCATTCCCCCAATCCATCTTCTCCACGTCCCCATTCCTCCAATCCTCCCGACCTTGCTCCTCGTCATCATCATTGCCATTTTGATTTTTCATATTCGAAGAAAAATACATCACATTTATTCATTCATGTCTAAATCACTCGTCTTCCCCACCAAAAAGTTGCACTTTTCCCATGACCCATTTCCTCCGTTTCCCTCTCTTCTGGTAAATGACTCATTAGTCATCACCAACTGTACTGAAGAACTAGAATAGGAAGAAAGGTGAAAAAAATGAGCAGCAGAAGAAAATCTGCGTCTGTTAAAGCTGCAATTAGGGCAGCAGCGTCTTCATCTGGGAAGCAACCCAGAAGCAAGACTAAGAAGCCCAAGTATCTTTCCCTCAAGCTCCAACTCAACCACAAAACTCTCCCAGAAGAGTCCCAAATCAAGCATGATGACAAGGCGAATAAGAAGAAGAGGAAGAGAATGGCTTCTTCCGAATCGCAGAATCAGCTGATCGATCTCTTCCATCTCCACCCAGAGGAAACCCACCACGATCCTCCCAATGCCGACATTGACGACGAGATTCACGGCGTCCCCGATGACCAAAACGTGGCCATTCTGCTTGAATCCGACGCCGCCGACACGTCAACCTCCCTCCACGGCCTCCTCGACACGGCGGCGGCGACGGAGGAGGAGGATCCGAGTTCTCCAAATTACTCTCTGTTCAGAGGAGAATCCCACTCCCATGGGTTCGGATCTTCGGCGGATTCGAAGTCTTTCGAGGAATCGAGCAGCTGGCTGGTGCGGACGGCAATGAGGTGTAGGGAGAGGGATCCGAGCGAGGAGAGGTGGGTGAGTTACTGCCAGGTGGTGGAGGAGCAGCAGCAGCAGAAAAAGAAGAAGAATGATAATAACAATTACAAGAAGAAGACGAGATTAGATCACGATGAGGTCACCAGCGATCCATTGGGCGTGCTGCTGATTCAGCAGAAACAGGGCAGGAGGAAGCTGGTGGGGTTGAAGCTTGATTATCAGGAGATCTTGGATGCTTGGTCCGATAAAGGTTCTTTGTACATAGACAACGACGGAGATATCCTACCGCCACCGCCTCCGCCGCCGCAGACGGTTCCCGATTTTCAGGATTCGGATGATCCCTCAAATGTACGTACTAGTAAACGATTACTAATCTCTCTGTTTAATAAGCTAATAATAAGGTTAGTCCATAAGGTTATTGTATCCGTACAAAATTGAATTATTAAATAATTGATTTAAAGGTGATGGCTTGTGGGAATATGAGGGCATTTCCGGAATTGGTGGTGGAATTAGCCGGATTTACAGCCAATTTTGGAACCAATTCTGTCTGATACATTTTTTTGCGACTATAAAACGACATCCTCAATTTTGTTGGACTTAATTCCGTCTAATTCTAGTCGGGAAATTCTGTTTGGATAGGTATAGAGTTGCCAAATTCAACAGATTTGGCCTTGAATCCACATTCCATCAGATTTCGAGATTTGGCCGGAATTCGAGTTTGATGAGCGAAAAAAATGGCCTGAATTGTTATAATTTCCTGGAAATAAGTTATTATGACTGTCAGAAGTCGGATCCGTTGCATGGTTTTATTTAGACTATAGTTTTAGCATTCTTTTGTGGACACCAAAAGCTGGAGGGTTTAAGCCGGTGGGGTTACGACACCCCAATATGGCAAGTTGCATATTTATAATGTTGCACAATCTTATACTTGTCAGTCAATCATTCGGAAGGAATGGGATTTCGAGTAACTCCATTTTGGATCTTGATGATGGTATAGCAGGGTGGTACGATGGAAGATTGCGAGAATGCGTGGAGAGTGCCGGAAATGGAGGAGGAAGGAACAGGGGAAGGAGGAAGCAGTGCTAGTAAAGAAGGCTCCTACTGCTGGAAACAGAGAGAAGCTAGCGTCTTGAGGTACAAGGAGAAGAGACAGAACCGACTCTTCGCCAAGCGGATTCGCTATCAAGTCCGGAAGCTCAATGCCGAAAAGCGCCCCCGTTTGAAGGTATCCACCAAACCAACGCTCTTCTTCTTCTACATTACTATCATTTCTACTTTGCAAGAGAACATTGGCTTATCAGTAGACTTGTTTGTTTATGAAATTTTGACAGGGGAGGTTCGTGAAGAGAATTGGGGAATGATGGAGCCATCAACTAACTCAAAACCTATTTTGTGGCTGCAAATAACTATGTATGAAGGATGAGTATCTGGGTTGTTTATACAGAGTTTTTGGATGAAATAGAGACGATGCAGCAAAGAAAGGATTAGTTAGACCGACCAAGTTATACCAGATGGATGATGACTGTTGTTGCATAATTGAAGAGAAACTGGAATTTTCTCGGTTTCAGCCATCAAACTGTAGTAAATCAGACTGCAGTGGCTTTTTTTTCTCTATAGGGAAGCAGCTGGAGTTGGCAAAAGAGTCCAGTTGATGAAACCGGGTGCTGCTTGTAATGTGCAACTGAGAATACAATTTGAACTTGCGAGTATCTATCTAGTTACTCGACATACATGGAGAAGTTCTGTTACCTTGTTGTCTCTACCATTCTGCTGATAGTCTCTCTTAAAACTGTTGTTCCAGGGTCCCTCTGGCGCAGAGTGAAGACCAATAATACTTGTTACTGTTTTGTATCTATACTTTCTATGTTTTTGCTCATCGATGAGCAAGGGATGAATTTCCTAGGAATATTTTGTTTGGTGTATGTATTGAACTTAATTAGAAGCAATGTACATACAACGACCGATGTCAACTACCCTTTTCATTACAATCAAGAAGAGGAACATAGAAACATATGGGCATTCAGTTTGAACATTCATGCCTTGGACAATAGAACTATTGTTTAAGAAAGTTGGATGATCCACCTACATCACCAACGGCCTATTAGCTCAGCTGGTTAGAGCGTCGTGCTAATAACGCGAAGGTCACAGGTTCGAGACCTGTATGGGCCAAATTGCTTTTTCCCACTTTCCTTCTCTCGGTTTTAAACCGCTGACCCGATCCGAGATCCAGTTTTCAGCAAAATGGTAACCAGTCGGGATTGTCCGGCACCGTCGCCGCGGATCCACCTCTCCTCTCCCGCCGTCGTGATTTCCTGGATTCACCAGGTCCGCAGCCGCGATTGTGTCTCTGAACGAAGACCGACTCTATGGACTTGGAAAGAGGCTGGAACCACCATTATAGCCAGACGCTAAAAACTTAACTCGAGAAGAAGGCCACCAGGTAAGTTAAATACTCATATTCAGACTCTGCACTACTCTTGGAGAGGAAAGTTCCTTTCTTGCTTCTCCAGGTCAAAAGGTTGCCCCAAACATCATTGCCAGTTATAATTATGCCGTCTACATAGACTATTAGAATGATCAGTTTGCGTTTAGGTCTATGTTTGTAGGTTTGTCTGGCATTGGCTATAGTCACAGGATTCAACAGCTCTTGCTAACCTTTCATTATCTGAGACAATTGTAGCAAAAGTGACTTGATGATTTTATACAAGAAAACTGGTTCTTGCCGAGATATGATGTCTTTTTAAACATGAGGAGATCTGCTCATATTTTAACTTGATGGTTGATGACTGTTTAGATATTTTGGTTGATGGAATAGATAAAACGTAGGGAAAGGGATGTGTAATGGAATGCAACGATATCTTGTAGTACTTGGAGTTGATGCTGAAGAAACTGATTCCCCCACATCAGTTTATTGCTGGACATCCATCAATGGAAATGCCAGGAACAGTAGGACAATTGGCCAAAGGACAATGATCTTCAGCTAGCAAACCCCACCAAGCTGGCCCATAGATGTTCTTTCTCTGAAGTGTGAAGTAAATCATAACAGCCATGAACGCAACACCAGCATTCAACGCAGCTGACAGAATGTAAGTATGTCTAGCACGCCATCCTTTATACTTCCTGTAAATGAAGTAATTGAAAAAAACCCCAAAGGCTCCCCAAGACAAGAAGTGGACTGGTCTTGCAGGTAGCAACCAGTAGGGTCCTGACAAGAAGACCGGCATGTGGATGTACTCGATCCATTTCTTTTCCGGATATTTGCGAGCCAGCATCCATATCGGGACAGGGGCCAGTGCGCCAACGAGGAAGAACCACTTCACTACAGAGTATATTCCGTGGTCTAGAATTCGGCGAGGACCTATCACTCCCCACAGGATTTAAGTGGTGTAGAAGTAGTCATATCCGGGACATGTCCACGGACTCCCCGGAGGAAGCTTCTGAAGATCACAAATGTTTGGGATTTTCGATATCAGCCACCAAGTCGTAGCGAATTGGGCAGAGGAGCCAACTGTTGTGCCAATTATCTGTACCAAGAACATGGATTTTGGAGGGATTTTCATATAGTGTCCTAATTTGAAGTCTGATAGGAAACTCAAAGCTTGAACCATGCTGACGAAGCTGTATGCTTTGAAGGTCACATTAGCTAGTGGCTTGCCCGGGTAAATGTATCCTATCAGCAACTCCGCCATCATATCTATTGAAATTGTCTGCAAAAAAAGAAGAAAATGGCGGTTTCGTTCTGTCACGAATTTGTTGGGACGAATTACCGCGACAAGTTACTTAGATGGTTAAGAACCTGATTAGTTGTAGCAGTAATAATCCCAGAAGGCAAAGTGAAGGCAAATGCAAGAGCACAAGCCAGAATGAGAGCCCACCACGGCATTTGTAATTGTCGATCGAACCCTTCGATGGCAAGAAAAGAGACTGCTAATGACACAATCATGATCGCCATGAACCACCATTGAGGTACAACTTGATAGTTCTGTTTCATTATTCTCGTATGAACATCCACAACTTCCTCTTTCACTCCTTCTGTGGTCTTCTTCCACTGTTTCCAGATAGATCTATAAATCATGGCCATATACATCGATCATAAAAAGATCTTTTGTATAAAAAAAATTAGTTGCTTGAGCTAAAAGAAACTTACTGCCCATAAAACAGTGCAACATGGGTAACAGAAGCCGTTAGAGCTGAGAACCCAAATACGAAAGTGGCACTAAGATAGAGCTTGCTGTAACTTTCATATCCTTGTGATGTTATACACTTGCCCAGCACTGTTGTAAGTCTGTTGAGACATCATCGGGAACCTCCTCGAATCGAAAGCATTGCTCCAATAGGCAACATGCCATGGTGCAAACGATTGCAAACAATGGAGTGGCTAGAGGATTTCCCAAGAACCCTGCAACAGTAGTCCAATCGAGGCCGAATGAGCCTACACCAAGACCGTTCATCCCCGAACCAATCTGTTGGGCGGTGACGGAGTCCTTCCATATCCAACAAACGAATGAAATGGTGGACAGGGAAGGGAATAGAAACCCTGGAAGTATGTAGTAAGCAAAGCTTGATACACAAACAAGAGTGAAGAATTGGAGCCTTGTGTGTCCACCCTTTTCTCTCTTCTCTTTCTCATGCAATGCCCTGAATTTTGAGATTTTGGCTTTATTTCATCATCACATTTGAAAAATGGTGCAAAATCAAATGTCATCAATGATTTATAATTACCTGAAAAGAGAGACCTGGACTAGATTTGAAGGCCACCACATGTGTGGAGAATCAACCAAGTACTTTCTGAACATTCCTGCCCACCCATACTCTAGAGACTGCACACAAATTACAAGTCAATGTTCTAATCGTTAGGTCGGAACAAGGATGATCAAAGATCATGTGCATGATTCGAAGTTTATAGTAAGTTTGAAAGCTACACCAGGCGAAATTCCAAAACATGCTGGGAAACAACTTTCAATTTAAAATTGTTACATAGAATTTCGTCACTTTGAAGTCGAGATGTCCTGCACGGTGGCGTAGGTTGACCCCACTCTTAGTTCCTCCATTTAGATCATTGTAACAACTGAACATATTCATTACATGCGGACTACTACTAGCGACACTAGAATGGTTTGAACTAGATTTCAAATCTACAAATCAACTAATACAAGAAAAGTGAAGATAAATATTGATTTCGAGAATTTTACATGGGAGTTCACCTGAGTTGTGAGAATCATGAACAATGCGACCCACACGTTGATGCCTCTGTGATAGAAAGCCTTGACGATAGTAACAACAGTAAGTCCAATTGCTCCGCTAGCTCCACAGTTAGCGAATATGGTTATAAGAACGTGTTCTTTCAAATTGAACGGTCCAGGATTCAAACTGAAATTCCACTTTGTCAAAGGTACATTGATCGCCTTCCTGGGAAGCGTCGCAGCCATCAGCTTCCCAAGTGGTAGAACCATAATCTGGACAGAAGCAGAGTCGATGTAGAGCGGGTTGGACCGGAAGATGAAGAACTGGTTGACGAACGACAGGAACAGGCACGAGATCACCCCGAGTACCCATGTTCGAAATGTAAGCGATGGGACACGAGGCTCGTCGGATGTCGAAACCGTCAGCCTTACTTCCTCAACTGGATGCTCATAATTGTTCACTTCAGGTTCATCAGAGACCATATTTTTTTCTGTTTATCTCTTTGGTCTGACTGCTGAGTATGTATGTACTTTATTATGTAGATTATAAACTATGTGAAAGCTCCATTAGAATAAGAAAAGTACAAGACAATGGATTGCATAGTTTGGCGTCTGATAGTGAAAGTAAACCCGAATGTGCTTACTACACGCAGAAATCTCCCCACTTGCCAGATGTGTTCATTAGAAATACGGCTTATTCTGGGTTTGGGGAAGCTGCCATTGAATCAATGATAATGCAAAAGATTGTCAAACTACAAATAGTTGTGCAGATAGCATTTTCAATAATTACGTTATTTGAAGGTACAGTCTTTTTTGAAATGTTTTAAGACACAATTTATAGACAATAAAATGTGTGTCGAACGCTATGCGACCAAGGGTGCTCCGTTGTTGGCTGATCAGCTGATGTCCCTAAAGGTCGGTATGGCGAGCTAGGGTGCTCAACCGGCAATGGCATACATAGCAGATCGAGATGGCCTATCAGACGGCGGAAGAGTGCTCCAGATCAGTGGAGAAAGGCCACCGCCTGATGATGATCATGATGATAATGATGGCGACGGAGGTGGTGGCAGGAGGAACAAGTGGCATAGGGTTGAACGTTGCAGGGGGAAGTTCCTCCGTAGATTCCAGCTGCGGAGAATGCCATGGCGGGTGATCAGGTGAAGGCTTCTGTGGGAGAATGGAGTTTTGGTGGTGATTGTGCCTAAGGGGGGAATTAAGAAACCTGAACGGAGAGTTATTCAGAGTTCAGGATAACTGAAATCAATTCATGGAGAATTGAACAAGATGGATATTTATTTTGTTCGTAAATAATATAATTATCGGTAAGAATTCTTTCTCAACAACTCGAATTATTAAAATACAATAGTTCTTGACGTATGTGTCAATGTGACTCAGTTGGAAGATTGTATGTAGCAGTCTCTATGTTTTGTTTTATATTCCGACTTCCAAGTGTGTTTTATTTGAATTAGTGTGTTTGTATTATTTCTAGTTCGCGTGTCCTATATTTCCCTATTTGCCAATTGCTATAGCACGTATTTTATTTTCGGTAGTTCGTAAAATGACGATTTATTTACTATTTTGTTAAAATAACTCATATCCTATTAATCATCAATATCGATTTCAAGATTCTCCCTCTTCTTATAAAGTTTATGAGCTCAACATTGCGGCTTCGAAAATCTCTTTTTGTAGATTCATTTTTCATAAAACCCTTATCGTATTGATAACCAATACGATAAGATTTGTTTTAGAAAAATAATAAATATACCTTTTTGTTAAGGATATATTAGTCCATTTACATCAAAATACGGACTGCGGTAAGTAAAATATGGATCGTATATTGTAGCATCCTGGGTTAAAATATGAACCATATAATCATTAAAAATTTCAAAGTGTACAGAAACGTCCAAACTATATGACTCAGTTTGGCATCAGCTTACTTATAATAATGCCTAGCTGGCAAAACCAATAAGAAATTATAAAATGAAGTACAACACCAAATACTAATTAACCTAACACAACACGATACAAGGAGACATATTACAGGAAGCTACAGAACCCCCATCGCCAGTTTTCTGGGTACTCTGTCTTCTCTTATAATTCCCAGTTAGTAGTAATGATAATTAATTAAAAAGTGTACATTTCCCCCCACCTTACTTGATGAACTAATTACACGCTATACATGTAATGCTGCAATAATTAGCAAGTGGATGTTGGTGGTGGAGATGATGAACAGAGGAGATCATGCGTGCCTGTTGCAGTCTGAGCTTCTTATCCTTGATTGCTGGATCTTCCAAAAGCAACACTTTGTCTTTGTCTCTAACCCCAACCATGTGTAGATACTCACTGTCTTCCCTTTCTTTCCCTTTGAACAATACCCTTTGCTCCTTTGGCTCCAAGTTTGTCACCAATGCCAACATCATCTTCAGTTCCCCTGCAAATTTTCACCCAATTCCAGGGCTGTGAGACCGGTGATGCCATCACAGGGCGCCAAAATGACACAACCACTCAGACTACAACCCGTTTGGCGAAATTGATCCAAAATGTTAGATATAATGAATGATTTCATCTAAGACTACTTACCAAAGGTGGAAGTGGCTTCAATGGAGATATGATGCAATTGGGAAACAGTTGAAACCCTGAGTGTGAGCAACTCTTCAGTACTGGTGGTGCTGGTGGTGGTGGTATCACCATTTTGTTGCCTTTTCTGGACCAGCATCCCACCTGGCCTAACCTCCCATTTTATGTCACCATTATTGGATGATGAAGAGGAAAATGATGATGACAAGGAAGAAGATGATGGTGATAATGATGATCTTGGTGACCCTTTTTGATGATCAGTACTAGTCTTCTTGCTTCCACCAATTAGCTTGGAGCTGATCCCTCTGCACAGTTTCTTGTACTTCAACTTCAACATCATCATTATGTATCTCAACTTTGCTAGCTTTTTGTGTTCTTCAAACTTCTAGTCTTCTTGGACCCCTTTCTTTTTAAGGTTGAAGAGGAAGAGAAGTTGGAAGTGTGGGAGAAAAGAGATGGAGGGAAGACTGGTTATATAATGGCAGAGGAAAGACACAGAGTATTCATTCTGTCTAGGTGTACATTGGGCATTTGAAATATGAATTTTTGGTGTTTAGATGAATCTTTGATTTTTCATTTAATTTCAAATCTAATATAAGGTTAGATTTTATTCCAATTTCTTTATAATAATTGAAATGTAAAATGAATTGGGCTGACTTAAAATTTACGAGTTATGAATGTCAATTCGTTTATTCTCGTTGGCCACCATTTCCAGCCACCTCCACCGTCATCCACTGACCGTCAGCCACCTTTATATTTAGTGTTGTGAGAGCTTTCGGTTTTGTTATTTTATAGAACTGTGTATTGTTTGATGGACTATATATATTGGAAAACACAAACTAACTTAGCTTCCAAACCCATGATTTCAATTTCAATCAAATTCATACATTTCAAAGGCATGAATTTGAAATTCCAGATGTAATACACTTATACAATCCCACCCTACCATATTAACTAAATGAATTCTGTTAGTAATATTATATACATGAGATTTTTAGGTATCGGATTCAAATGAAGGAGTATATTATATAATAAATGAATATATTGTATGTGAAATACACACAAACTAACTGAGCTTCCAAACACATAATTTCAATTTAAAAAGAATTACAAATTCACGCATTTCGGAAAACATAAATTTAAAATTACAAATGTAATACACCTACCATGTTGACTAAATGGAATCTGTAGGTAATGGTATATACATGGAATATTTGCTACGAACATGACGAGTAAACTGCAAAACCAAGAACCAACAATGCTGACTGGGTTGGGTGGCCTTTTGATGGCCATGCATGGGAAATTACCCCTACTTTACCTTTTTCCCGCCTTTTTAGTTGTTTGGTATTTTCCTTTTTAACTTTTTCTCTCCACGCTGCATGCGAGAGCTTTAGCCCTCTACTATATTCTCTGCTCACTTGATCTTCTATAATCAACATATGGCCGTGCTTCCACAAATAGCGGGTCTAGAATCGAAATATGCAATGAGTCAGATTTTTGAATCAAAAAATTTATGTGTAGAATAATAATTTTGTAAAAAAACTTAATAGGCTAATAAAAAGTTAAAAATATACAAAAAAATTTTATATCGTTATACTGTTTTTAGTTAAAATAAAATTAAATGTGATACTGACTAAATTTATATTATGTTATTTGAACTAAATTTATTATTATTATTTATTAATAGATTGATTATATATTTTAAATTTAAAAGATTATTTAGTCTAAATGATAAATATTAAAAAAATATAACATTAAATATCATGTTATTTATAAAAAATGTACATATAATTTAGTATTTAATACTAAAAATAAAATATTATTTAAATTCTTATTGTCTCCCTTTAATTCCGTCCATCCGTAAGGTGGTTGAGTTTTATCCAGCTAAGTTTCAAATCCATTGACCCTAGAAATTAGGGAATAATTATATTAATTGAATTGGGTATTAAATTGATGGCAAAGTATGTGAACCGAACGAAAGCTAATTATTGTGGTTTGAATAATGTGGGGAAACAAACAAAAGATGTTTTGTCTTTAGTCCGACCACTTTCGTTTGAAGCATGAATCGGTTAGTTAGGTATAAGGGTAGGCGGTGATGAAGGGAGCAGGTTTGAAATGCACACAAAAAAGTGTTTTAGAATGTCCAAAACGATTTTGAACGGTTAGATTTTATGAGTTTTACATTTTGATAGTTAACCGTTTATATGGTAAGGGTACGAAAGTCATTTATAAATTTATATAATTTATTATTTTTATAAAAGGACACTGCCACCTCGTCGATGATGATCGGTCAGCAACTTTTCGGTCACCGTTCAGTGATTTTTCCATCAAGACTCCGGTCACCGGACGATGACTTTCCGGCGAGACCCCGATCACCGACCGAAGATTTTCCGGCAAAACTCCAGTCACCGGTCGGTCACTTTTCTGGCCAGTCTCCTACGAATTTTCCGACGTAAATTTATAACCTTTTTTAGTTTTTAAACTATAACCGGTTTTATTTTTAAAATTATAATCGATTATTTCCGAAATGCCCCTTCATAAAAAAATCCTAAAATAATTTCTCCTGGATTTTAAACCTCTCTCGAGGTCCCTTTACTTTGGAATTGGCTTTAATCAATTATACTTTGTGTTTGTTTCTCAAAGGGTAATTTAATAATTATGGAAGTTGATGGGGTGGCTTATCAGGGCATCAATCCATGTGGGGTGAAGGCTTTGAATAATATAATTTGGGAGGATTTTGCATTATGCATTATTGTATAACTACTAGTTCCTTTTGTTTTCATATAATTTAGGAGAATTATGCATCATTGTATAACCAAATACGACAAAGTACTTGGTTTGCTCAAAGTAAAGGGAGTCATGATTTTATTGAAAACTAATTAAATCTCATATAAGGTGCATTCAATTCGAACTCGATATTTTAAAATGCCAACACACAACATAACCAATTACGATGAAACATGAGACATGGAAGGGGTGTACAATGCACATGTGTCGCGCAGAGCTTGTACTGATTGAAGACATGAGATTGACAAGATTCAGAGGAACAACCATATGAAACCATTTCCCAACTGATCAACCAAAATAATATATATCATATCCTCAAAATCTATATATTCTCTCATATTTGACAAAGACATATATTCCTCATGTGCTACATATCAATAATTTCATCCTTTTTTTATTTTACCAAAAAAAAATCTGATATGATTTTCAATTATTTCATTTACAATTTTTATTTTTTATGATTTATACATTAGGATCTTTCTTAATGACAAAATAATCCACATTCTCGCAATACCTACGACCACCAATAAAAACTATCACACCCATAATCGCAAACCACAAATCCAATCACACCCCACCGGATCATGGATGGCACCATCCACATTAACCTCTAACCTCCCTGGCACAGGGGCATCAAGGAGCCTCTAATCGAAGGGGTTGGGTGGGGGCTCCGCACCGTGTGTAGGAACTGCACGAGCCACATCCCACATGTTGGGTATGTTCTCGGCTAGTTGGTAACGATGGTTCTCGGCTGTGTCAGAAGAACTCACCAAGAAATTTAACATTATATTGGTGTACATTGGTGGGATGTGTTGGGTTCGAAAACCAAATATTTTTGAATGACTAACACACATTGTTACCAACTACGCTCTCCACTTAGACATTTGTCGGACGGTTCAATCACGTTTCAATTTAAAACATACATGTGTATGAATGGATACTCGGAATATTTGTAATTTAGAATAATATTGTATTCCAAACTCCCAATTAAACCTAATTAATGGAAATCCTAATGAAACCCACATGATCATTGATCTTCACTGTACATGTATCCTGCGGCTATATCCTGTATGATGAACTGATGATTAAATCCTACGTAGCATTATTGTTGTTTAGAGCTGCATATACAGGATTCGATTCTGCTGATCGCCTCATTGGAAATCATAAATTAACTCAACTGTGTATGAATATCAACTCAATTATCACAATATTCTCCTTTTCAAAATAATTATGACTCATAATTTATGAGGCAGTGAGATTAAAGAAATTAAGACAATGATTACTTTTTATAATTATTATTAGAATCGAAGTGGAAAGAAGCACGAGATAGATGGCATCACATTTCCCAAAAGATTTGCACATTTTGGCAAAGATTCAGCCTAGCTAGCTTGCAAGATTTTATGCCTCCCACTAGCTACTTCTTCCAGCATCCTTCTCTGTGACAGTGATCCTAGCAAGGTATTCAACATTAGCTATAAGGTGACTAAAATATTATATTTGACGAGTTTAAGGTTAACCTTGGCAATCGTGGGTACGCACGAGAATGGTATAAGATTCATAATTAATTCTCTCAATAATTCAAGTTGATAAAATGTAACAACAGTTTATGATATGGTTTCAGAGTTTAGTTTGACCAGATGGTCGTGAGTTCAACATGACTCATGATACTAACAGTTGATTTAAACACAAGGTTATATGTGAAAATAATTAGTTATATTATTTTTGTACACATTAAAGGGATGATTTCTCATTGGTAGAGCACGATAAGACATTAAGTACAGTTATTCCATACTGTGAGGTGTCTCATGAGTTAGGAAACAAAAAAAATGCGGGTAACTGAAGCAGTTAGAGTACTTTACATTTTTGAAAGTTTCACGATCATGATCGGTTTTAAACACGAAGAATACAAAAATGCTAAAAAACTACCCGACTCTCCAAAAGAGGAAGTAATTAAGATTTGAGAACAACTCTGCAGGTTCTGAGAACAACAAATGAAATCTTAAATTTTCATTTTTTTAGAGACGAGTGATTGTTTTATAAAAAAAAAAGAGAAATGTCTTTTTTGTCAAAGTTGTTTTAGTGGTCATATGTCTCGGTATTTAAAGGTTTTAGATTCGAATTTAGTATATTCGTAAAAAATAAACATTTATATATTTTTCTATTTTCTATTTTGTATTGATCAAGAGTCTTGGTCTATTCCGAAAAAAGCCTTTTTCACATTTCCAATTTTCAATCATAACGGCATTGCTGGCGATTTTCAGCATTTTTTGTCCGGGAAGAATGGGTTTCCGAAAAAAAACCCACTTCAAACCACGAGTTGCTTATTTCCGGGTTTCTGGGCTTCTCGGCCCGACTTTTTTGGTGGGTCACGGTTTTTACGGGCTAACTAATCTGGCCTGGTCGGGTCTAACAATCATGGCTAATTCTTTTTTCGAGATGAAGACGGTCTTAGAAGAATAATTCTTCTCATTCTTCCAAAGATCCAAACTAGGTATATATATATATACACAACCGATAATCCTACCTTGATAGTACAACTTCGTACAAAACAAACTAATAATACAAAATTGAGATAATAATTAATCGTAATAGATCAATGTTTTTAAAATCGTATAGGAAACCAAACCACAAAAATAGTGTTAAGAAGATTGATGGTTCAATTGTGATCCTATATCGGTTAAACTGTATGTAATATCAGTCCACCACTTTACACTATAACTCATTTTCTATCATAAATAAAAACACAACTTTGATCTGACAACCTAAATTTAAATTGTAAACACTATGAATCCATGTTATAATTTGAAAAACATTCTATCAATCAATCTGAATATTATACATTTTCTCTCACACATCTCATAAAAATTTAGAAAGCACTTTAAAAAATAAAGTATTAAAATATAAAACATTAAGAAAAATATTTATGTGATATTATTATACTTTGAGGATCAAAATGTAATTATCATGCAATATAAATATTTGTGTTGTCAAACCCTACTTATTTCAAGCCGCCGTTGAATGATTTCTTTCACCCTTCGAAAGTGTTTTTTAGCGACAAATCTTTCAAAACTCAAATGAGTTCTTTGTCATTATTGAAGGCACTTCAAATGAAAGGTATTTTTTGTGGAAATCTCATCAAACTAGATAATCAATTACGGTGTTTTTCGCTCCTACTAATTTCTTTCATCAATGTTCTTCAAAGATGAGTAGGTGATGATCGAGACTAGTGGAGGGAGCTGAAAACCGATGGAGGGTGATCGTAGATCTGCATCAAGATGATACAATGGGTTCTCTATTATTTTGACGGTCAGACCACCTAAATCTAAAAAACGCCTTATTTGTTATTTTGACGAGCTTCCTTTTTCCTTTGAAAAATCTAGATCTGAAGGAGCAAACATGGTATGATCGTCATGAAATTTTATAGAGACGACAAAGGCAGATACTAAGATGTTCCCCATTGGTCAATTAAAGGTAAATATCAATTTTTTTCATATCGCCTGCATTCTCTTGTTTAGGATTTCACCAGTTAATGAGGTTTTTGTTGATTTTTGATGTCGAGGTAAATGATTCACGGTTTAGTAGAATAAATGGACAATAACTCCTATGTTAGAACTCTGTTTGATGCATTGTTTGGCTTTCTAAATTCAAGACAATCTAGGGATTCATCTCAAATAGAATTCTGAGATGTTGGCTCGACATAAAGGTGATGGGTTCTCTGTTAAATACTTGAAGTTGTTCAATTGTTAAGCTCACAGTTGATTACATAATAGACTCTTACAAATGTTTTGAGCCATTTTTACGTAAATAATCTTAATTCGGTCTCTACAAATTTATTTGATCTATGATCTGCAAATATTTATAATATGTGGTTATTATAAAGTATTCTTTGTGATCAATTATTTTTTATTCTCTGTGTCTGCAAAGCAGTTCATGTTACAACTGTTTCTGAGCCAAACCTGTATTATGTGATTTCAAATGCTCTCTATTATAGTAACAGATGAGCCTGTACTAACTCTCTAACCTCTGTCTAGCACTAGTAGTCTAGATATTGATGATTTGTACCGACAACCCACTCTTTGGTTGTGCAACCACTAGGATTCTCTCCTTTGTTATGTTTTGTTTAGGGTTAGTGGTTGGTTACACTCGAGATGTGTTTCTAGTTTCTCATAGTCGATCCTCTGAACCATACTAACTACCTGCATGGGTCCCTTGTGGACTACAAATCGTATTGGAAGAAGTCAAACCCCAGAACTTACCATCTCCATGCTACTTAATTTATATATGCATAAAATTTTAGTTAAACTATTAATCCGTCCTAAAACTTACATTGTTCTATAGGGTTTTATTCTAAAATCCAATACTCAATAATATTTTTTCTAGTGTAACTAAGATCTAAATTAAATTAATTATTATTTGATTTATCATATTTTAAAATTGACTTCAAGAATTAATTTTACTATCACTTAGTTGATTTTTTTATATAAGGAAAAACACCTCTTTAATCAAAATTTTGGCTTCTCCACTATTTACTAAAATACTCAGGTTTCGTGCATGGAAATTTACCAATTTTGGTATTATGTGATTTTAATTTTATTTAATATGTTTCCTTTTTCTTTGCATTAAATTATAGATATATGAAAAAATTGTCATTAAATTATAGATACCATAAAAAACTTAAAGATATATATTACAGATTGATGAGTTGGAAATTTTATTAAAATTACCATAAATTTAATTATGATATCTGCACTTTCCATATATGTTGTTTCCTAAAAAATTCAAAACTAGCAACTCAATAACCAATTATGCTCCCCACACTAATTTCACCACTAAACAAAACATCCACACCTCCTATATATAACACAATGAAGTTTGTGTTTTATCACACTCACACTAACTAATCATTCATAAAATTGGTCTGAGTCCATTGATCCATCTTGGATACCCCACTCCCGTTTCAATCAATCATGACTAGAAAGAAAGTGAAGCAAATGTACATAGCAAATGAGTCCGCCAGGAAGGCGACATTCAAGAAGCGGAAGAGGGGGCTGATGAAGAAAGTGATGGAGTTGAGCACCCTCTGTGGCATCCAAGCATGTGCCATCGTCAACAACCCGTTTGACGAGGCGCAGGCACCAGAGACTTGGCCACCGACTCCAGTCGGGGTCCACCAGGTGCTGACCCGCTTTAAGGAGATGCCGGAGATGGATCAGAGACAGAATATGATCAACCAGAAGGATTTCCTCAAGAACCGGATTAATAAGGCCGTTAGCCAGGGCAAGAAGTACGAAGATGAGAACCACCAGAAGGAGGTTAACCTGATGGTGATCCATTGCCTTACCGGCCGAATGGATCTCCAAGGGTTGCCCACGAGCGATTTTGAGCTTGTTTCCAAGAGCATTGACAAAAAGATCAAAGATATCGACGAACGCTTGACAAAGCTCAGCCGCAATGACGGTGGAGGAAATGTTCTGGTGGCCCCACAAGTTGCTAGTGAGCATGATGGTGGTGGTGGTGGTGGAAATCAGGAAGAGTATGTGGAGGGTATGATGACTGATCCGGTGGCTGCAACGGCTAGGGTGGGGGATGAGTGGATGACGATGATGGATCAAAGGGTGATTACTGGCGGTAGGGATGTTGGAGAGAGTTCCTCCAATGCTGAGGCGCTATTCATTAGTAATAGTATGTCGGCGGGGAATAGTAGTGACCCTTTCTTTGGTTGGGATTTTTAATGTTGAAATGCCGACGATGAAGTGTTTAGTTTGATCTGTTTTATTAAGGGGGTGACTTTTGTTTTATTTTTATTGTTATCATCAGTTATGAGAGTTAATTAAGCAATAATATGATTATTTGGTGTCAATCTTCTAAAAATAAATCTAATTACTTAAGTAATCACGGTCTTAGGATCTCTTTATATATTCTACTCAAACTTATAAGAAGTACTAATTGATTTTATGAAATTGTGTGATGTAGGTTCCACGATTATAATGCGTGATGTATGCAGATGACAAGGAAAATAAAAAAGGTTGTAAGATTGCACGATAGAGTGTTTGAACCAAATGAGAGAAAATGACTTAGACTTTGAATCCCCCTAGACTATCCCAATTCAAAAATAACAGACAAATTCAACGATTTGAGCAAAATAAGATAGATTCAATTCACGGTCACAGTTCTTCTCTAATCAAATCACGCCCTTTCGGTATGCTAATCTGCTACCTATCTTCTATCCCAGTATGCTCTTTTGAGACGAAGATATGAAATCTGCTAGGCGACGAAGCAAACAAGAACTGTTAACACGACATACTAATTTAGGTAAATTCTTCAGTATACCTGGTATACTGAAACTTTCCGTGTGCCTAGTTTTTTTTGGTAACGTAAATCCATCACCACCGTTCATTTTCAGTTTGCGATCTTGACGGTTCACAATTATTCAAAAATTAAATTTCTATTTCACATTTTATTTTTGATCTCATATGTTTTCTCAATTTGACAAAAGATCTTGCTTTCTCAATTTGACAAAGGAGTTTTAGCAAGCTAAGGCAGCAGCTCAGAGAGCAATAGAGGGAGACGAAGGAAACACAACCCCGAAAAAATGCAATAAGATTACAAAATCTCTGTGCTTTAAAACAAGACTTGAGACATTCTGCAACTGAAAAACCAAACAAAACACCATGTACGACACCCTAAAGTGACAACAAAAAAACAGCAGCAATAATTTCAATTAAACCACATGAAATTTTTTATTTGAAATCACATGAAATTTTGGATCAATTACAATCCAATTTCAGATCGCAAACTGAAATCAAAAATAAAATGTGAAATAAAAATTTAATATTTGAATAATTATGAACCGTCAAGATTGCAAACTGAAAATGGACGTTGGTGATGGATTTACGTTACCAAAAAAAACTGGGCACATCAAAATTTTCAGTATACCAGGTATACTGAAGAATTCACCATTTGTCGGATGAGGGTTAATGCCTAATCTAGTTATTTAATTTCGATGTTCTAGTTCTGCAAGCTTGTTTGAGACGAAGACAAATCTGATAGGGTTTATTCATGTTAATCAAGCAAGACATAAACAGAATCGAAATTAAACATGAATCAAACGCTACCCAACTCGTTTCCAAAGGTAATCAATCATTCGTTCATAAGGAAATCACCTAGGGTTCATCTAATCCAAGCAAAGGTTTTACCTACTTATAATCTGGAAGAACAAATCAAATTCAAAGTACGAAGACATTGATTCTAGGTTTACACAAAGAACTGTAAAAAACCTAATTTTGCCGATTCCGGTCGAAGAACTTGATTCGCCGATCTTGATTCGTCGTTGCCGATTCGAGCTCGTTGAAGTCGATGCCTTCTTGTTGCTCCAAAATCTCTAAAATTCTCTATGATTTTCTTCCAAAAAGGTCTATCTTGAAATGAAGGAGAAACGACCTTTGAATAAAATTTTCTGAAATCCTTATTTCTGTCAGTTTTTGTCAATCTTTGCGCTATGGACCTATCAAAAATTATGCTATGGTCATAGCGCAAAGATTGAAAAAGTGGTGCAAAGAATGACATAATTCCCAGAAAGGACTGTCAACCATTGCACTATGACCATAGCGCAATTATTGACCGAGTATAGCGCAAAGGTTGACAACATTCAACACTTGTGTTTTCTTCCCTCTTCGATCCGTCTTAACTCGTCCATGCATACCCGTATTTCTCTGAATAGTGCCTCGATATCGTATGTACCTGAAATCTATAAAAAAACACTCCAAAACGACATCAAATAGACCCCAAACGGGTCAGAGACAGTAAATCAAAATAAAAGTTAGAAATAAAACATTCTAAAGTGCTACCAAAAACTATACACATATGCACGAAATGTTGCTTAAATAAGGGCGATACATGCGGTAAATCGAACATGCTATGTGGAAGATTATTCTTGTTGGAATTGGAGATTGGGGAGCGGAAAACGTGGTCTAAATTAGTCCTGTGTACAAATTTGGGGATACTGGAATTTGAAACCAATACCCCTTAGATTTAAAACTCCAATAGCATGTTAAGAAGTATAACACCCCACCATAGTTGATTATTGTTGAACCAAGATGACGTTCGATTTACCGCATTCATTGCTCTCATTTAAGAGACATTACATGTATAATTGCATAACTTTGGGTAGAAGTTTAGATTGTTTCTTGCATTTTAAGCTTAAATCTAGATTTAGTGTCTCATACCCGCTCGAGGTCCATTTGATGTAGCTTTGAAGTGTTTTTTATGGATTTCAAGGTCATAATGATATTAAGGCATTATTTCGAGCAATACAACGTGCATGGACGAGTTAGGAGGATTCAAGAAAGTGAAGAACTCAAAGTGCTAAAACTGGGTCAATAATTGCGCCTAAGTCAAATATCTTCCGGGAAGGTCTTTGACCAAACAAGGCGCAATTTAGGATGTTTTTCTCATCCTAGAGTTGTTAAAAATTGCGCATAACTTTGATGAAAGATTGTGCCTAACACTTGAAAGGTATTATTTGACCCAATTAGACACAATTATTGACAAAATCCGGCTGGAAGAAGGAACCTGAATCCTATTTAAAGTTTGCCCAAAAACGTAGTCCAACAGGATCAACGTTCGGGTTCTACCAATTGATTAAACCGCCCGACCAATATCGATTACTGAAATCCAGTTCCGATAACACTGCTAACTGGTGAAAATTGTTGTGTACTAGATTGGTGTGCTAGATTTTTTTGTTATGGGTAAGAAATTTCACAATGTGTATATTGAATAATGAATATCAATAAGTGGAAGTAAGAAGTGGTAGTGAATATATTTTTTTAAAACGACGGCATCGAAGCGCACATTAGAATCAATCGAAACAAAACGCAGGAGAGAGATCCCAATAGTGTTGTAGTTTACCTAGTGAGACAGACCTTGATCTTGCACATCGAAAATATGAGAACCTAACAAGAAAGAATGGCCTTGATTATCCCGATAGTTCACAATACAATTGGCTTCGCGGTAAATATGAGAGATATCGACGTCCCATATCGGAGTACAGAGTTCCTGAAACCGTGTGACAAGGATAGCATGTTGATGATTGAGAGATGACACCTGAGAGAGAATAGCGATAAGTGCCTTGAAATCTAACTGCACTCGAATCTGTCGAATCCCAAGCGACCATGCCAGCTCTAGACATTCAACGTTCCCTCGCATCTCAGTGAGCATAATGGAACAACTTCCGAGGTTGATCACAAAAGCTTTGACAAAAGAACCCCGATCATTACGAATAATACCTCATGTAGCAGCACTAGTATTTCCTAAGTTGGAGTGGAGAGACCCGTCGGTGTTAAAAAGTATGTTTATGTGTCAAAAACTCGTTTGTGAAAAATACTTAATAAATGTTATAATATAATTGTTCATATGTGGGATGTGGTTAAATTAAAACCCAATATCTTCATGTGTCCAACCAATCACGTAACTAATTACACTACCAAAAGAGACATTCCAAAAGTTGAAGTGGAAAACTAAAGTGAACAAAATTTGACATAATTGTCAACAACCAATGGAAACGGTATGTTAATCGTTGGTCAATGGTCATTAACTCACGTATCAGTTTTTTCATTTTCTTGACCAATATAACGACTACTTGCTGATGCCTAATTGTGTCCAAATAGATGGAGGAATATATGTCCAATCTTGTCATATGTTTATTTCTTATAAAATAACAACTAAAGAAATAGACATTCATTTATTTTCCAAATGAAAAATAAAGAAACTACAAATAAGAAAAGAACACACTTGTTTTGAACCTTAAACTGGGACTACACCTCACTTGTCGACATATTTTCAGTTTAGATGGTTTCGATTCCACTTTACTAATGATTTTACTCGTAAATTTGGATATTGATTTTCGACATTAATTAAATAAACCTAATTGAATGTCGGGATACCAAACGAAGAAATATATATATATATATATTGAATCGGGTCTATACTTGTCGATCAAATCAGTTTCAAACATTAAACATTTCGAGGGTGTTTGGTAATTTCAAACTTGATTTCAGTCATTAGATAAAATAATTAATTACATAAACACAATTAATTATTTGCAAGAAATGAGTAGCTATTTAAAAATATGAAGACTTAGTTGAATATAATTATGTTACGCAGAAATTCCCAGTCTTGTAATTAATGAAATACCAAAGCTTTGCTATCAAAGCACAAACACTCTTCACATTAACACATCTACGAAATATAAAAGCAATCGAATATTTATTTCGAAAAAAAAGCAAGAGAAATTAAGAAGCCTCCATCCGAAAAGAAAAGTGAGGGAAGAACGAATGACTGATTAGCATTTGTGCCGAGGTGAAGCAGTTATTTAACTGCGTTATTTCATAGAAAATGCCCGTTTGAGTTTCAAACTTCAAAGTTTTGGAGGAGCAGCAGCAAACAGGGGAAAAGATCAGAGCTTTATTGTTTACCATCTTTGAGTATCCCTCTGGGGCAAAGGGTATCTTTTTGCTGGTCACTGGTTCTAGTCTGCATTGTAGCCTTCTCCGCAAGTGAGTTTAAAGAACCCGGCAGTGCTACTTCTGGTGAGTTCTACATTTTTTTAAAAAAATTCTGGGTTGCTTGTGGTTGCGGTTTTGGAACATTGAATTGCTTGAAGTTGGGGTCTTGCTTCGGCTATTAATTGTGGAGAGGGTGTGTTTGTAGTTGCAGGGAGATAGATGATGGAGCGTCCAAATGGGTTTTTCTCCACCCTCTGGTCTTTTATTCTTTTTCTGCCTTTCTTCATTGGGTTGCTCCTTCTGGGTATCATTAAAGGTAATTTCTTTGCCTTTCTTCATTGGGCTGCTCCTTGTTTACTTGCTGTCAGATGTCTGGAGAGAGAGCCCTAGTTCCATGATATGTTATCTGTTCACTTTCTGAGAGATCAAGAAGCAATGTCTTGCAGAAATATCTCTTCCAAAGCAATTTTGTACTATTGAATGCAGTAGTAGCCTAATGTGAATCCTTTTTTTTGGTTTCAGGTGTCATTTTATGCCCGGTGATTCTCCTTCTCATGATGACTGGAAACTTTGGTATCATATTGAGTCTTTGGCCATTTCATTTCTACCGGTCATACTATTCCATTTTGAGGTGCTTTCATTGTTCTTTTCTTTGTTGCTTTCAGAATTTCTCTTGACTTAAGAAGATTGATCATCCTCTTATTTGTCATCCCTAATTACTCGCAGTTCTGAACAACTTGGACCATTTCTAAAGCTCATACTCTGCATATGCTTGCCTGCTGTCTTGGTTATGTGGGTTGTGATTGGATTTGCTGGGAGCATCATTGGTGGAGCATTATATGGACTTCTTTCCCCAATATTTGCCACTTTTGATGCTGTCGGAGAAGGGAAGAGCAATACATGTTATCACTGCTTTTATGTATGTCTTCATACTGGCCTTTTTCTTTCACTAATCTGCACTTTAACCTTCAATCGTCATGAGATATTGAGATTCGTTCATCGTTGATCATTCTTTTCAGGATGGAACTATAGGCACTGTTAAAGGCTGTTTTACTATTATCAGAGACTTCGGTGACGTGTGTTTTCATTCATATTCCTCAGTTATGGATGACCTACAACAAAAAGGGCCTGAAGATGGCAACTACTATGAGATCAGGTTTTGGTCCTCAGTCAATTTGTGTTTGATTGAACTTTCTTTTACGGATATGTTCGGAGATAGTAAACTACTCATTAGGAGAACAATCATCTATATATGTATCTCAAGATTTCTATTTTGCAGATTGCTTCAGCTTCCTGGTGCTCTCATTGCTGGTTTGCTTGGTGTTTTGGTCGACTTCCCGATCATATCTCTTATAGCCTTATGCAAAAGCCCATTCATGCTGTTTAGAGGATGGCAACGTTTGTTTCATGACCTTGTTGGCAGAGAAGGCCCCTTCTTGGAAACAATATGTGTCCCCTTCGCAGGTCTTGCAATCTTGCTGTGGCCACTGGCTGTTCTTGGAGCATTCTTGGCATCCGTTGCATCAAGCGTGGTTCTTGGTGCATATGCCGCAATGATTGTATATCAGGTGAATAATGTTGTTGTCGAAAATCTGTTTTGTCATGTCGTATTATATCACACAGTTTCGATTCCATGCACTATGTAAATTTGACTATGGTCTGTTTGGAAAACTGCAGGAGTCCTCTTTTTGGTTTGGACTTTGTTACATTGTTGCATCTTTGGCCATCTACGACGAGTACAGCAATGACATTCTTGACTTGCCAGAAGGATCTTGTTTTCCAAGGTCTCGAATCATCTTTCAATAGTAGTAATGAGGAGCCAATCCTGGACCTGGACTTATCACAGTCTAATATGAGTTTCTTTATCATAATAGGCCACAATACAGGAAGAAGTCCTCCCGCTCAGCCTCCATGGAAAAGCTTACGTCTTCGTTCAAACAATCTTTCTCGCGCTCCATGTCAGTAGCTGGTCCTACGGTCGATGTGAAACCATTTGAGGTAAAACTTATATACTGGCTGAATATTGTTATTGAGTTGCATTGCTATGAATTGAAGTCATGTTGTTTATTTAGTATACTAAATGAAAACCCCACTCTGCAACTTTGGCACAGCTTCTTGAGGGCTTGTTCAAGGAATGTCAAGTCCATGGAGAGAATTTCCTCTCTCAAGGACTTATAACTCAACAAGACATTGAAGATGCCAAATCTAGTAAAGGTAGCAGAGTGATTAGCACAGGCTTACCTGCTTATTGCCTTCTTCAAGCTCTGTTGAGATCTGCCAAAGCCAATTCTGCAGGCATTCTGTTAAGTAAGTGAAGTGACTTTCTGGAAAAGCGAGTTTTTTTCCTAGCAAATTTCAATCATCAAGTAAAGAGTGTTGCTTTTTTCCTTCCCCCTACATGGTTGATACAGAAGACAATGTCACAGAGATAACTAGCACGAATAGGCCAAAAGATGCATTTTTCGACTGGTTTCTGAATCCATTTCTGATCATCAAAGAACAACTCAAGGCCCAGAATCTTTCCGAGTCAGAAGAGGATTACCTCTGCAAGTTAGTGCTGCTGGGTGGTAACCCTGTCAAGTTGAAAGCTACATATATCGGCTCGCCACCAGAGACCGCGCGCAAACGAGCTGAACTCGATGCACTAGCTAGAAGGTGAACTTAATTTGTTTTGAACTTCTTGCCATTTCAACACATTCTGTCTTCTTAGTTTCGGAACCTGACATGATATCGATTTTTCATTCCATGTACCAAAAAAAGGCTTCAAGGCATTGTCAAATCAATCTCAAGGTTCCCAACCGCGAGGAGAAATTTCCAGAACCTTGTCAACAACCTATCAGAGAACCTTGACAGAAAGAAAGTGCACAAGAAGTTTGCGCGGTCGCAAAGTGCATTTGCTAGGATCTTCAGTCAGATGTCTATGAGCGGTCCAAGCTTCAACTACAGTTCTGATACTGAGATTCATCCGGGTGTTTCTAGGAATGTAGACATTGTATGATCACTTGAGACTGTTATCATCTGCTAACCCAACTTAGATTAGGAGACAGCAAAGAAATGCAGTATAGATCAACAAAAAAGAAATGCAGTATAGATCAACAAAAAAGAAATGCAGATAAGATTTTATCTCTTTCTGAATTCCTGTTAACTTACAAACCTTATGTAAAGTGGCAAACAGTTGCTACATATTTGAGGATGACACAAAACATGATTAATTACATTTGTTCTTGATTATCTTTTATTCTTCTGTTCGAGGCCAATAAAATGTTGCAACATTGAGAAAAAACGACTGCAGCTGACCAAGTCAAAGTATGTGAAAACTGCCTTGCTCCACTACCTCCATTTTCCCACTCTTTCCTCCCAAGTAACTAAGAGATAACTTCCCTCCCACTACCTCCACGAAAAGGCTATTGCTTTCCTACTATAAAAACCTCACAGCAGAAAACCTCAGGTAAACACAGTTTCTGCAAAGGAAAAAGAAAACTGCTTTTACTCCTCTTTAGTTTCCAAGAGACAGGTAATCATCCAATGGCTTCCTCCTGCTACTGCAATAACACTAGCATTGCCATAAAGAATGCATCAAAGCTTCTGCTCCTGGTGATGCTGCTGTATGCAACCGACTCAGTCACTTCCTTTGAGTACCAAGTTGGTGCAGGGAAAGGATGGGTTGTTCCTCCTTCCAACGACACCAGAATCTACAATGACTGGGCTTCTGAGAACAGATTCATCATTGGTGACACCGTCAGTATGTCTTTCTTTACTTACTTACTCCTTCATTTCGTGCTGTCAGAAGATGATGGTGTTTAATTATGAGATTAACTAATAATGCAGGGTTTAAGTACAAGAAGGACTCGGTTATGGAGGTGAGCGAGGAAGAGTACAAGAAGTGCAATCCAAGCCATCCCAAGTACTTCTCCAACAACGGGAACACGGTGTACGAGCTGAATCATGCAGGGTCTTACTATTTCATCAGTGGAGTTTCTGGCCATTGCGGAAAGGGGCAGAAGATGATCATCAAAGTGTTGACGACTTCTGATGATGATAATGGGAATGGAAGCAGCAACATAACTCCTTCCCATGGTGGTGGTGAAGATCCCAACAGAAAATCATCGTCAGCTGCAACTCTGCCTCTTGGTGGATTCCCTTCTTTTTTCTTGATCATGACAGCCATTGTTGCTTCCGTATTCTAAAACACTGGATTTCCGTTTCTCTTTGTTTCTGCTCGTTGTTTTCATGTTGGAAAGTTAATTCTTTATGTTTCATATTGGAATTTGTGGATCAGGTTTTGAACTGGGGATCCTTTGATTGTTAATCATAAGAATTTACTTAGGAATTGAAATGGGCTTTTGTTTGGGCCGATGATTGTCTGGCCCCTGAAAAAATACAAATATCTATTGGTGGCCCAACACGGCAGTCTGCCCGGCACACTCCTGAATAAGTCTTATATGGTAAATTCACTTCTCCTTTTGGGACCCAATCCGTCAGTCCACGTCCACCTCCTACCATCCTATTGGCCGAAACAAACGACAGACAGTCCGCCACGTCAGCAATACCAGAAAACTCCAACCCATCACGGCATCAATTCAATTAATCTGTACGTAGTCAGGCCATTAGCCACGAACTCCCAACCGCATCATTTTACGTAAATACCCCTCTCCCCGCCCATTTCTTCTCCATCATCTACTTTCCCCCGCCTCTCTGTTCCAATCCCTGAAGAAGAGAAAAAAATGGCGTCCAGCTTACTGAGGCGCGGCCTTTCGCTGACCAGGACATCTCCTTCGACGGCGGCGCTGCTGGCGTCGAGGCTTGTCTCCGCTCGTCCTCACGCTTCGGAGGCGGAGGCGCAGCAGGTGGAACCGTCGGCCACCTCCGTCAAAAACTTCAAGACCTTCCAAATCTACCGTTGGAATCCGGACAATCCTTCCAAGCCGGAGCTGAAGGACTACGAAATCGACCTCAAGGAGTGCGGGCCGATGGTCCTCGACGCGCTCATCAAGATTAAAAACGAGATGGATCCGTCCTTGACCTTCCGCCGCTCCTGCCGCGAAGGTATCTGCGGCTCCTGCGCCATGAACATCGACGGCTGCAACGGCCTCGCCTGCCTCACAAAGATCTCTGCCGGGGAACCAACCATGATCAACCCGCTGCCTCACATGTTCGTCATTAAGGATCTCGTCGTCGACATGACGAATTTCTACAACCAGTATAAGAGTATTGAGCCGTGGTTGAAGCGGAAGAGCCCCGCGGAGGTTCCAGGGAAGGAGATTCTGCAGAGCAAGAAGGATAGGTCGAAGCTTGATGGGATGTATGAGTGCATATTGTGCGCTTGCTGTAGCACTTCCTGCCCTAGCTACTGGTGGAACCCTGAGTCTTACTTGGGCCCTGCTGCTTTGCTTCATGCGAATAGGTAACTTGATCCTTTTCCACCTTGTCTCGTGTCGTGTATGTTGTTTTACCTGTCCGGAAATGTTCACTTAAGGGTGGTTTCAAGGTTAAAGACTAGCTGGATTTGATGACTGCGTGCTTGGTAATTAAGGTTGGTTTTTATGTGAAAATGAAATGGTAAGTGGATTGGATTCGTCCTGAGAATGGTCTTAGTAAGAAATTATATTTAGCTAATTAGGTAGACTCGAGATATGATCTCCCGCGTCCTGTCAACAAGCTTAAATTTCCTTGCTTTTCATAGTGAATGAATGAGGTGTTAAGCATTGGGGTTGTGGGAACGGTATTTATGTTTAGATCCTTACTTCTTAACCGTTGAGACGTTGAACCTCGAGGCTTCAGGACAAGACTTTTCTTCACAACTTTGTTGGTCCAGCTGCTTTCGTATGTTGATTTCTTGAAAGGGCTGAGTTTGTTTCCTTGCATCTGAAACAACCATCAAATTGCTGATGAATTGCAAACTTATGTTGTTACTAGTGTTGGGAGTCATTAGTTGCAGGGTGCTTGTTGACTTTGTTATTTGTGTTACTGTTATTTGGATATTCCTTGGTGATTGATTCTCCTAATAAGTTTTATGTTGGCAAGTGATGCTCCTCTTTGTCTGGTCGTATGCCCTGTAACTTTTCTCTTAACCCTTGTTTGTTGTGACATCATACTGCATTTCTCAACAATGAAAGTAGATAACAGTCTCCTGTAGTTCAGTGGCCATATTAAATGTTAATACTTGAGGGTCATGTTAATCTCCTTTAGTTCAACTTTACAAACACTCCTAGAGGGTGCATTACTATGCATGACTGCTTACAACTTGCTATCCTTTCCCCCAACTGAATATCGTTTCCAATAGGGTTGGTAGAGAAGAGAAGGTGGAAAATAAGTTAGGGTTTAGCGTATTGCAACACTTAGGAATAGCCATCTGGGAGATTCTGTGTTCCGTGGGCATCATATATTTAGCTGGCCTAGTTGTTGTGATTTTATTTGATTCTAAGAATGCAAAACAAAGTGACAAGTATGGTGAAAAATGCAGATGGATAAGCGACAGCCGTGATGAGTACACAAAGGAACGACTGGATGCGATAAACGACGAGTTTAAGCTGTACAGGTGCCATACAATCTTGAATTGTGCTCGTGCCTGCCCCAAAGGTTTGAACCCTGGGAAGCAGATCCAGAATATAAAGGGTCTTCAGATGAGCGGTGCTGCTTGAAAATTGAATTATTGAGTAATAAAAGTAAGGATGATTTGCTTGCATTTGCCCAGAAGGTTTATTCTGGATTCTTTTGGAGAATATTCACATATACAACTTTGGCTGGGTAGAGTTGTTCAAATAATAAATGATCTGTACAAACATTAGGGTTTGGTCGATCATATTTTGTATTTATTTAATGTTTATGATTGAGACTTCCCTCTCAAATATAGCTCTCCAGAAAACTAAACTGTTTGTCGTCCTTGTTTAACTTCGATTTTATCTCTCTTTCAATGAGGGCGAATGGCTAGTTAGTTTCTGAAGCTACGATGTTTCCTCCGGGAGACCGATGCAGTCATCGGTGTTGATTATTTTAGACGGCTGAGATAGTATAGAACTTATTGGATCTGATCAAGAATTCGATATCTGCACTCCTAACTAGTCTTCAATAGAACTTGCTGAGATGGTATAGAATATGCTTAAATATGCTGCACTAGAGACTGAATGTTTTGATTAAATACAAAAGACTGTACTTACGATGAAATACAAAACAATTTCTTCAGGATGGATGCCTCTTGGTCTTCATTTCCCTTCTCTGATCTTAGTAATCACCATTCACTGGAGATTCAGAACACAAACAGATTACAGATTCCAGGACAGCTCCTTGATCAATTTTAGAAAGCACTTTGTTCCCTCCTGCTTACAGTCTCCCGCCCTTCTACTCAACTTGTTCAAGGTGTTAACATTGATGCTCGGAAGGGCGGGTACTACAACAACACACTCCTTGAGACTCAATGCCATCGCGGTATCTTAGCCACACTGTCATGCTCATATCAATATGCTGTATTCAAATCACCAAAACTCAATCAGTTGTCTGAAACTTCTCTGATTGTTAAATCCTTCTCTATTATTTAAAGCCCTATCATGTCCAACTATCTTGACTCTGATGTCTTTTTCTACTCCTACCGCTCTTAGCTTTCGTTCCCTTACTTTTACGGCCTGAAAACACCATCCTCATGACTGCTACGAATCCCAAACCAGATAATGCCCACAGAGCAACAACCCATATCCTCAAAGAATGGAAGTGACCATCATTTTCGTCACCTTCAGATGACCCTACTTTTAAATGGTTCTTTACTGCCTCACTGCTGATCTTGCTGACATTAACCTTGTCCACCCTCCTTCCAATTCTCCTTGAAGTTAAAGTTTCCAGCTTTGATGGGGTCCGAGATCCGGGGTCATGGCACTTCCTCTTCTTGTGATGCAGCATTAACGCGTCGTTTAGCTTCTTACCGCATTCTATGCTGAGTAGGTTCTTTTGTAGAGTGTCCTTGTTGGATCGATCGAGAGTGGAAGGATCTGGTGGGTCTGGAAATTTAGCCCAGCATGTATTCACAACATCTTTGTCTCTCCAATTGGCCTTGTCAAAGCTCCAATTCCCGACGCCGAATCCTAAACCATAATGGAAAACTCTGTACTTCACGCCTGCTTCCGGAACATATCCTGGATATATCAGTATCTCCCGGCTCACTATATGCCGCAGTTTCAGCTGCACGTGCAAATAATGGATAAAGTTTAAAGACAGCAACATAACTCGACCCCCCAACTCCAAGGGAAACTTGAATGGAAAATTCATATGGTTGTTGAATAAAATTCACCTCTGCAGCACCAAAGGAGTAACCATACATCTCACTAATCCAGCCAGATGAATATATATCTCCAGTGAGATTTGTGGCGTAATGCTCTTTGTCAAAACGAACCTCCTCAGTCTTAAGCAGCCAATACATGGCAAACTTCCTAAGATCATCGATATGCATGACGATTACACCCCCAACCTTGTCACAGTATTCCGGATGGCTTGTATGCATTTTTGCAAGCTCATTGTCGCAGCCAATCAGGTACCTATAATTACAGGTTTCCCAATTATTGTTAGGGGATGTATAGAAGGTTTTCTCAAACACTGCAACCAGATATTTACCATTCTCTTCGACTTAAAAATGACATGATGCAGTGACAAGGTAAAGGAGTCTTACTCATAAGGAGTTGATACAGGATGACCACGGGATGCATTGAACTCCCACGGTGTGATTGGACCTCTCATAATCATATCAGCATCGAGAATAACAATATATTCAGCATCGATGTTATCTGCATGGTTAAGCCAATGAAGGACCCCAGCAGGTTTATTGATTGCCGGATACCTAACACAAAGATAGCGGTTCATTTTATCAATGCGAACGGTGATAAAACCATAACGGCATTTGCTAATAGAATTTGACAGGCAACGACAAAATCTGAAGCACTGAAATGAACAAATGAGAATGGCATGCTTACTATTAGAGCTAGACATTATATTTCAAGAACAATCAACCTACCAGTCACCAGTTAGCGGATGCCGGCTCATAGAGGGGACATAATGAGTAGGAGCCAAATCGTGACCTTTGTATTGCTTTAGGTCTTCATCTGTACAGCTGAGAAGTCTTGTTATATTTCCAGGCTGGCCACTGAGATGGAAACTGTGGACAAGACCAACGGTTTGCCAATCAAAGTAAGGAGTACATTCTGTAGAAAAAACTGTGTGGATTTTCGGATGTGGTCTATTGGGTTCACTGACGACACGCTGCTGTTCTCTGGTATCCCTAGTTTGCCAGTCACCAGGAACAGTAGTTTTTGGACGAGTAAGATTAGCAAATGTTTTACTCTTTAAAAAGCTCAAGTATTTTGACCATTTTGGCTTTGGGCATCCATCTGCAGCATGCCTTAATACAAGTCCTTGATTCAAAGTGTTCATGCACTCTATACTCAGAAGCAAGGCTCGTCTCCTATTTGGCTCAGATTCCATATAATAGACCTGAAAAATACCAGTTCTTAAACAGTTTAGAAAGAAGCAAGAATTAGTGGTCCAGATTTTCTCGGTAAATGTATGTACCTCTCTCGGATATGGAGGTTCAGGAAAGAGCTCACCGCATCGATAAACAATATCATCGTCATGATGCTGTAACTTACTAAAAGACCAATTCCCAACAGTAAATGGCAAGCCATAGTGAAACAGAATGGGCTCAACACCTGGACGTGGAATGTAACCAGGGTAGATCATCATGTCTTCATTAATTTTATGGCGAAGTCCTACCTGAAACATTCAAAATGATGGAGAACAAAAGAATTACAAGCCTGAGGAAATGAATTAAACGAACACAGAGAAACAAATGCAGCAAACTTTCGAACTTACTTCAGCTGCACCAAACGAGTAGCCATACATCTCACTAATCCATCCTTTACCGTAGATGTCACCAGTAATATTGGTAGCCCAGTGAGCCCGATCTGCACGTACTTCTTCTGTCTTCGCAAGCCACATTGGTGCTAATGCCCGAAGATCATCTATGTGCATAGCTAAAAGCCCTCCGACCTTGTCACAGAGTTCAGGATGCTTCGTATGGATTTTAGCCAATATATTATCACAGCCAACCAAATATCTGGAAGAAAGTTCATGGAAGAGCCGCAATCAACCTAAAGCCAAAGTGAGAGTAAAAGACCCTACAAAACTAGCCACCACTTCCTACTAAAAGAAACTATACATATTTGATCTTAGAATGAAAGAACAAATCATAGTACATATGTGTCTAGCAAATTAACATCTCCCTTCCTGACCATCACAAATCAAATAGCAATTCATAGACAATAGCACCTTCACTAATCTTTAGGGAAATCATTCACAACTATTTTGCTGTTCTGCAAATAATGTTCAAGGTAAGTATGTGAAAAGGTACCCATAATAAGCAGACACAGGCCTTCCTCTTTCTGCACCAAGTTCCCAAGGAATAATCGGCCCTCTAATTATCATGTCTGCATCTAGAATAACAACCCAATCCACATTTTGAGCATCCTTGCTGTGTTCAAGCCAGTGAACAACTCCAGCAGGTTTGTTAATTGCAGGGTACCTGTAAATAGAAAATAATCAGATGAAGCAATCAACTTTGTGATCACAAGCAGAGCACAAAGTGATAAAACATTTGCTCACCAGTCACCAGTCTTGGGATGTCTGCTCATGGAAGGGACTTCAAGAGTGGGAGCCAAGTGCATCCCTTTGTAACTCTTCTTCTCCTCCTCCGTGCAGCTGAGGAGTCGGGTTATGGGACCCGGTTGCTGGGCCTTCTTGTAACTGTGCATGAGTCCCACTGTCTCCCAGTCGAAATAGTTCTGGCACTCCACCGAGAACAAAGTGTGGATCCGATAACCCATTTCCCCGACCGACCTGGTGGCGCCATCGACGACGAGGGACCAACTCATCAGCGCAAAGATGATCAAGACCGTGACTTTTGCCATTGAAGCAAAATTCAAGGCCGGAAACGAAATGGGTTGTATCTCAAAGATCTAAGATTTCATTGACTAGAGAGAAAAAATTGATAAGTCAAACATTTGATGAGAACTGAGAAGTATTATTTAGAGAGCAGGTGGAGGTAGTGGCACTCGGAGAAGGACGATGCTAATATGGAAACAATTGAAAGAAGATAGCAAGGAAGTGACATGAATTTATTAATACTTTAGGTGCCTTTACATCAATAATTAATTGGCATAAGGAAAAAAGTAATGATAAAGAATTTGAGTTTAGATTTCTGCAGATTTATATTAGAATTGAAATCTGAGAATTTCTTCTCTCTCAGGTGAAACCGAAATAACAGAGGCGATGTCGTTTGCCACAGCAACTGTATTTCAAAAGATTGCAGGGTAGTGAAATAGATTACTTTTTTAAAATTAGAAAATAAATATGACATAAATGTTCATAAATGAGGTGTGGCTGCAATCGAACTCGATATTTTTAGGTCTCTAATCACCCAACGCAACCAATAAAATGAGTAATTGAAATATTTTTTTCATAAATGAGTGACCAAAATGTTACTCCATCCAAACTTAAGTGAGCAAATACTTTAAACCTTTAACTACAGTTTAATCAGAAATTAATTATCTAACATAGCATATCGTTAGCCTCACCGCGGATAGAGTTTACATTTCATCGGCTCATCCAATCTACAAAACGTAGAACACTTGAACAAAGATTTCATCTTTCTCGACTGTCTTCAGTCTTCACCCCCAACCCAACAGTCTCTTCTTCACTGCCGTTCTGGAAATGCTTTCGTTCAGTTATCTACAACCCTGCTAATCTCTTTGATGCATTTCCTCTGCAATTTCAGTCCTGTAATGAGAATCGGAAGCTATGCAGGAGTCACCATCCCCACGCCCCTGTTCTCACATCCACAGCTCCCCCAATATCTCCACCGCAATCTTCAGTTAAACACAACCACGACAATCAGATGCTTAGGCCGGCAGCCTCAGTATGCTTCCGTCGCAGACTGTAGTTCGTCCTCCTCAACCTCCGAGACTTCTTCTTCTCCATCGAAAACTCGAACTCGCAAGAAGCCAGCAGGAGGAGCAGGAGGAGGTAAGTCATCTCTCTACGCTCGTCCGAGTTTGTTCGAGATGCACGAAGACAAAGTAGCGATTCGTGCCAAGGTCTACGAGTTCCTTCGGGGAATTGGAATTGTTCCAGACGAGCTCGACGGATTGGAGCTTCCCGTGACGGCAGATGTCATGAAGGAGCGTGTGGATTTCCTCCACAAATTAGGGCTCACGATCGAAGACATCAACAACTACCCGCTCGTTCTTGGCTGCAGCGTCAAGAAGAACATGATCCCTGTGCTCGACTATCTCGGCAAATTAGGGGTGAGGAAATCAACTTTCACTCATTTCTTGAGAAGGTATCCGCAGGTTCTCCACTCTAGTGTTGTTGTTGACCTTGCTCCAGTAGTGAAGTATCTTCAAGGTATGGACATTAAGCCGAATGATGTTCCTAGGGTTCTGGAGAAGTATCCTGAGGTTTTAGGGTTTAAGCTGGAAGGTACAATGAGCACATCTGTGGCTTATCTGGTTGGGATTGGGGTTGCTAGGAGGGAGATTGGTGGGCTTTTGACTAGGTATCCTGAGATTCTAGGGATGCGGGTGGGTCGAGTTATCAAGCCATTTGTGGAGTATCTTGAGAGCTTGGGTATACCAAGGCTAGCTGTGGCTAGATTGATAGAGAAACGACCTCACATTCTTGGGTTTGGATTGGCTGACCTGATTAAACCGAACGTCGAGGCCCTTTTCGAGTTCAATGTAAGAAAAGAGGCAGTTGCTTCGGTTGTAGCTCAGTATCCTGAGATTATTGGACTTAACCTCAAGGTCAAGCTCCATGAGCAGGTGACGCTGCTGAATTCTGTTACGGGGTTGGAATCTGAGGATTTCGGGAGGGTCATTGAGAGGATGCCGCAGGTTGCTAGCCTTGGTAAATCCGCTATGCTGAATCATGTGGAGTTTCTGAAGCAATGTGGGTTGTCACGGGATCAGATGAGGGTGATGGTTGTCGGGTGTCCTCAGTTGCTTGCTCTGAATATTGACATTATGAAACTGAGCTTTGATTTCTTCCAAGAGGAGATGGATAGGCCTTTGAAGGATTTGGTTGGTTTTCCTGCATTCTTTACTTACGGTCTGGAGTCCACGGTGAAACCTAGGCATAAGAAGGTTAAAGCCAAAGGGTTGAAGTGCTCGCTATCGTGGGTTTTGAACTGCTCTGATGAGAGGTTTGACCAACGAATGGAATACGATACCATTGGCATGGACGAGATGGAAATGCCGAGTTTTGACATGAATACGTTGATGGATTCGAGGAGTGATGATTCTGGTTCTGACTTGGATGACAGTGATGATGATGATTATCCATGAAATTTGCTTAGTGGGTGTGTAGAGCTTTTGCGAATTTGGTGGTAGACTAGTAGGCTTCCTAGCTCTGAAGTGCTGAACCATTACAGAGCAATGAAGGCGGGATTCCACTACATTGTTGCTCGTTTAATTGATTCTTATTACGAACTGCAAAGGTAATAGATATTTGTTCTCTTCATGATATTTAGTCCAGTTTAGAACACTTTCTTCAGAGGCTCTTTCTTGTAGAGAAACGCAGCAGGTTTACTTGTTTCAAATCTCTTTTAAGAAAAAGACTTATACTTTATTGTCGTAAATGCTGGTATTGGTTTACAAAGTCGAAGGCTTTTATGGGAAAGTAGCACTAGAAATTAGATCTTGTTATAGAATCTCTCATTCGATATCAATATCTATGACTTTGCGGGTGGTGGTTGCTTTAGGAATGGTGACGTACAAGACACCATCTTTCACCTCTGCCTTGATCTTCTCAAACTCGATGTTGTCTGGCAATGCAATTCTGAAACTGTATTTGCCATAGCTCTTACTCGACCAGCCTTCATCAACATCAGCAGCAGCAGCAACTCCTCCATCATTTGCTGAACCGTTTTCGTTGTTATTATTATCAGTAAGAGCCTTCTCTCCCTTCAGCACAAGCATGTTGTCCTCAACCCAGCATTTGACATCACTCTTGGCCATACCAGGCATATCGAACCTCAACTTGTAGTCAGTTTCACCTTCTTGTATCGCCCAAGGCATCCTTCCCCTTCCATATCCTCCATCTCCTTGAACTGGAGAAACTGCAGGCCACAAGGAGCTTCCAAATGGATCATCCATGATCCTGTTCATTGTGTCGATCATCTGCTGCACTGTCCTCGTAGTTGTTGGGAATCTATCCCACACCCCTGCAGATAAAAACCAACTTCTGGTTAAGAATTAAGCAATGAGGCATACACTTTGTAAGTGGAAATTAAGAAGCAATGTTTTGAATTTTACCAATGGATGCAGGCTGCTGAGCAGTTTTCAATTGGGATTGTTGTTGTTGTTGTTGTTGGTTGCCTACTCTCTGCAAGTTGTCAAGATTGTCTCTTTTCTCAGCAAAGACCTTGACAGCATTGGGAGAGGCTCTCCTGCCATTCTTCTGTAGACATGGGAAGGTGGAGCATGAGAGTTTAGGGATGCTTTTGGCGGCTGGCAAAGAGGGGAAGGGTGTGTAGATCTGCAATTGGGAAGCCATTCTCTAATAAGCAGGATCTAATATGTTTTCTGTGTTTGATACTTGGGAGGTTTACTGGATGTGTATGTATATATACACATCTCCGTCGACATTTCTCGAACTCTGGTCGAAAGAAAATGGACACTTGTTGCTACAGTGTAGCAATTTCTAGGTTCAGTTTCTGGACTTCTCTAGCTCCCTGCTGCTTCTAGACTCATCTCTCATTTTGTTCCATCTGTAGCCCAGCAGAAGTATAGTTTGTGGGCCATAGGAAATGTTGACGTGTCCATATGAAAGTTGAAGAGTATTTTCAGGTTAGCTGCTGACGAGCTGAGTTTTACCCGCTCGAGCCTGGAATGTTTGGTTCTCGAGCCTGGAATGTTTGGTTCTCGAGCTTGATTTGAGCCATCATAAGAACTCGAGCTAGACTCTACTAATATTTTGTGATCTTAAGATTGGTTCGTTTGTAGGTCTAAAAAAGTCGAGCTAAATTCGATTTGTTTGTAAGTCTTAACAAGCCGATTTAAATCTCAAGTCCAACTCTAATTAACTTATAAAAAATTTACAATATTTTAAAATGAAATCAACTCGTATAGTTGAATTAAATAAAATAAAATCAACTTATATAATCAAATTAAATAATTAATTATTAGGACAATATCATTCATTATCATATTTCTAAATAAAATAAAAATATTTAAACCATTAAAATCTCTAAAACCTATTCAAAAGCTACACTAGTTAAGTAAGCTTTAATTGAGTCGACAATTCAACCATTACTCAAACCAACTACCTAATCTTAGTCTAATTGGCTTGCGAGAGAGCTCAACTTGTTTATTATCGAATTAACCCACGAACTAGCTCATTTAAAATCAAGCAAAATTTTAATTAATTTTTTCTGAACCAAACACTAAATTACTTGCAAACCATTTGATCATCAAAACTTCGAGGATCTATCACTGTTCATACATTTGTATTGATCTATCACTGTTCATACATTTGTATTTTAATTAATTCAATGCACGACAAGCGAATTAATAATTAAAAAGTTGCAAGAGGAACTGAAATTATCAATTTTCGACACATCTCATCTCCTTCGCTGGCGATTTAGTACCATGAATTCTTCTCCCTCCGCTTTTCAGTAGAAACCCCCTGGCTGCTGCAGTCTGATAAGAGGACAACGCAACAAGCCATGGATTCTACTCAAAATCATATGCTAACAAACTGCTGTAAATTTAAGTGCTGACAGGCCTAAGGGACCAGAGCCGCATTTTTTGCCTAAGCCTTCTTCATGAACTTTAAGTTGGAGTAGAGCCTAACGTATTGAGATAATCAAGCTTAGTTATGGACGACAAACATCAGTCAGGAAGGTGAACGTCTCCTTGCTGGATCGCGGCTAAGTCCATGCCTCTTCAATGTCCTGATATAGTCTCTGCTCAAGGAGAATTTGTTGATTCCCAGATGAAAGAAATAGTCCCAGGTAAAGATCCCAGTTTTATGCAGATCATCAAACACTATCCTGAAACCAGTCTCTCAAAGATTTTCAACGTGTCTGGAAGTGAAAATCACATATCACATAAAAAGATGTAGTCTCAGCCTTGGAGATAATACCTTACCCCATAGTTTCCTACAGGTTCTGCAGAAATTATTCCTACATGACGACGCCCTGATATCACCTGTTAGATTTGACAGTTTTGAGCAACGCGCGGTCATATTAAATAAACCAAAATTGTACTGAATCAATGTCATGAGAACTCTGAGAGTAAGAGCCAGAGCTAATAAAAGGAGAGGTATGAAAGCTGAGATTTTGTTTACCTTTTCACCACCAATTGACCTAACTTTCCCATCAACGGCAGGGCTGTGGATTCTTAAAAATTCGGCTGACAGGCTAAACTTGTCACCATTCCCATATTCCACTTCTACCTAGCAGCAACCAAGGAATTTGCTCTCAGTCTTGGCAAACCAATTCTAACAAGAAGCAGGTTATCTTGAGTGCAAGCAATTATAAGCTACAATTCCAGAAATTTGCACACATTAACCTAGTGATGCAGACCTGAATCCAAATTTCAGGATAACTTCAAAGAGCTGACGCATTTAATCAAACCAATAGGTTCATCTGATAACACAGTCAACAGACTACAATTCGCTCACAGTAAGGTTCTAAAAGTAAAACCCAATACTATTTGCACCATTCGGGAATCATGAGCACTCCCTTGTCTCCAAAGTTTCCGAATTTCTCACTAATTTTAAACCAAGAAAACATTTACGATTGCCAAACATGCGGTTGAATTAAAACCAGACCCATAAACATATGAAGGAACTCGGCAATATTCCGAAAAGGCTTACTCGTTTGGGCGCTCGAAGAGTGAATTTAGTGAGCCGCGGACCGGCAACGCTTGTTTGGATTGCCCTCATGGTAGCTCTTTGTACTCCCAGCATCACTTCTCCCCAGAAGCTTTCTGCGTGAACTCTGGAATCTGAGAGGGAGAAAGAGAGAGACGAGCAAGCCAGATCATCATATTAAAATAATAAAATGCTTTTGGGTTTGTCTCTGGTGGGCTTAGGGAGGCCTGGTAGTTTCAACGATTTGGGCCAACAGAAGGCACAGTGGTATATTTAGGGAGACACGTGGCTAAAGAAGATTGCAGGAGAAGCCTTTGAAATTTCAAAATCAGAAAAATATGACCGTTAATGCGCTCTCCATCTTGGCTCTTTCATTAGTTAGTTTCCGTCCCCTATCTCTCTTCATCTTTGCCGCAGCAACCTTCGCTGTAAGTTGTAACCGAATCCAGAGATGTCCGATCACGACCCCGTACGTAGCGGCTCAGACAACGGCCGGACTCCGAGGGAAGGGAACACGAGCAGAAATGCCGCTTCCTCACAGAACTTAGAGACGCTGTTGAGCCCAAGGTTCAAGTCCGTGGCGGCAATGGCTGGATGGGACGAAGAGTCAATTCTGATCGCCAGCCTTATAGTGGAAGACACCCCTGATCGAGATTTCAAGCAAAGGAAGAGATCCGATCCCCTTTTCAAGACTCCCCCTTCTACTAATTCCAGGAGGTTTACTCTCTCTCACTCTCTTGGTGGTTCTTTAACCTAGAAATTCACCAAAGCTTCCCAATTTTTTGTGGAAATTTCATTTGCGTAGGTCTGATCTTGATTGTTGTGATGTGTGTCAGGAAGCGTAGGATCCAGAGGAGGAGTCCTTTCTCAATTCCTGTGACTGTTCTTAATCTTGACGAAGAAGAACCACCCTCCTCCAAACCTGAAGGTTTGTACTCTTTTTTCTTCAGCTTCTCTTTTGAAATTCATTTGGTTGTGAAAATCGGAAGTTGATTTTCAATTTCTGCCATTTCTACGGCAGTGAGTGCCAAGAAGAAGATCGAAGCGAAAGTGGTAGTTAATGAAGAAGAAAAGAAAGCCGAGAAAGATGATGCGAACAAAGAAAATTCCATGGCTTCATGCTCAAATGGTGTACTTCCATGCTTGGATAAGCTTAGAGAAGAGCTTTCCTGCGCTGTAAGAGCCTCAATTAATGTGATTGATTGCTGCTGTCTGTTTCTTTTAACTCAATGAATCTGATTGATGTTTGTTGTTTCGGTATTAATTCGGCAGATATGTTTGGAGATTTGCTATGAACCTAGTACCACATCTTGTGGGCACAGGTAAACCCCCAAACATACAACTCATGCTGTGTCATACTGTCTACGGATTTGATGTTTGCATATCCTAAGTAAGTTTAGTTCTGGGTTTGTCTTTGGTATTTTGCAGCTTCTGTAAGAAATGTTTGAGATCTGCTGCTGATAAATGTGGGAAGAAGTGTCCCAAGTGTAGACAACTAATAAGGTTCAAGACTGAAGAGAATAACAGACTTTTACTTCATTTTACTAGTTCTGTTAATCAGTCCTTCGAACCTTGATAATAATGTTCTCTTTTGTTGGGGTGAAATTGCAGCAATGGGAGATCTTGCACTGTGAACACAGTTCTTTGGAACACAATACAGCTTCTATTTCCAAAAGAAGTGGAAGCAAGGAAGGCATCACCTGGGACATTGAACAGCCGAGATCGTGAGACCCCTCACCAAGAAAGAGTCAACAGCAATGAGACAAGGAGGTCTAGTAGAGGTGTCAATCCTAGTAGACAAGGAAGGCCATCGGGATCTGGCCAGGCTCAGAATCAGGAGGATACTGGAATTCCACAGAGAACGGTTCCAAGAGGCGAGTTTATGTGGTTATCAAGCCGGAATGTTGAACGACTTGAGAGGGGAGGAGGAAGAGCAGTAGCAGCAAATGGAAATGAAGATTCGTCACTGGCGAGAAGGGTGCAAAGAGGAGAGGAGCTGGCAAGGTTATTAAGAAGAGAGGCAGCAGCAAGTAGTGGAAGAAGAACAAGACCAAGTCAAGATGGAGATGCTGCTTTAGCATTACGGCTTCAGAGGCAAGAGTTCATGGGAGGTTTTAGGGAGACTGAAGATCGATCAGGAAGACGTCTGTTGGCTGCTAGAGAAAACTTGAGAGCCATGGCATCTAGAGCGGTTAATGTCCGGTCCAGGGTAGAGAATCTGTAACTGTTGAGTTTTCAGGATCTCCAATACTAGTATGCATGATCTTTGAAAACTCTACTATTTACTCTTTTCAAATTTCACATTTGTTTTGACATTTGATAAAATGGAAGGCTAAAGGCTGCATCTTTTTCCAACCTGGAACTCTTAAGCTCTGTTGAACCCAGTACCATTAACGTTTGGTCAACCCATCATGGACACTTATTAGACATCAATGATCATTCGGATTTCAAATAGTTATCAATTCCAATACCTCTGGATTAACGTGGTAATGGTAATGATGATGTGAGCTTGCCAGCGTAGTGTGTACTATCATCATACGGTGAAAATCCACAGATGGAGATATTTGATCAAATGTTACAATTAAAATTCAAAATTCAAAATTAAATTTTAAATGCTTTAACCATTTGAATTTTTCTCTTTCATTTCTCTCACATGCTTCTCCCTTTCCTTTTTACATTTAGATATGGAGAAATGAATACTTTCAACTTTAACTTGCTTGAAACTATTGGGAATTTCGGTCATGGAAGCCATAATTATTATCGTTGTTTTCTTATCTGATGGAGGAGGTCGGTGATGGTTGTCGGTGTTGGTCTCGCTGCCAATAACATACAATGGATGATTTACCATTTTCAAGACGCTAAAAATCTTTAATGACATATCCCTATTTTCTTCTCTTACTCCTTTTTTATATATTTCAATGGGAAAATATCGACATTCATATCTAAAATTTTTCATTTCTTCCTCCAGATTAAAAAACACACTTCTACTCTTTTTTATTTGTTACTTTGTATATTAAATTATTTTGGAAAGCATGGTGTTTATGTTTATATGCAGGTTGAAAGACGAGGAAGGCTCAAACATGGATTGCTTTTGATCATGATTAAGCCAATTTAGGGTTTGTTTTAATATATATAAAAGTGTTACATTATCAATGTAATAGTTATATAATATAGCTATAACGATAGCAAAACATTGAATCTCATAAAATAACACACAACAAAAAGATAAACCAAATCATTATGTGTTAATTTATGTCCGCCTATCACGACAATATAATATTATTTATATATAATATAACAACGATTTAGAAACTTATACATAATAGTATCATATCAAAACATATCAAAATTATTACATAACATTTATATAACATAGAAAAATCACACAACACAAAGATCTATAGGCCAGAATCATTACAGCTACCAAGTCTGTTAGTTTGTTAACAAGTATCTTTCACTGAAATTAGTCAATTACTCTTGTGAAAAGGATAATAAATATGAAGTGGTTGTTTTGCAAAGTCACTATCAGTAATTTACCAAGTCTTGTGAACTTGAAAGAAAAATTGTGTAAGAAGTTGACTAATTATATACCGGAAAATAAGATAAGAGTGATGGGTAGAACTTATAGAATCAATCAAAATTGAGGCTTGTGTTAGACACAGTTTCCTTAAGATATATTTGTTCTCTATTATAAAGTGTCTATCTTCCAATATACAACGACGATAACAATTTGTTATATTGTCGAACTTCAACTACACCTGAGGTGGACTTGGATGAAAACTAAAGTATGAATAGAAGGGGAATTGAAGAGAGTGTTTGGTATTTGAGAGGATTATTATCCTTTTTTTTGCTTGCCCTTCATATAAAGAAAATTTCTTGCATAGGAGACACATCATTATTTCGATACTAAATTTCATGATTGTCTGAAAAGATGGTGTCCTCATCATTTTCTCAATTTATTGAGAGAGACCCAAATAAAATACGTAATGTCACTGTACATCAGAATACTTAATGGTGTTCAACACCATTATTTTAGTAATAAAAGTGAATTGGTTTAGTGGTTCGGTTCCCTAATCGTATGTCTAAATAGTCGACTATTATCCAGAATTTAGTTCAAATCAAGTTGTATCATCCTCAAATGCCCGTGATAGACTATTCTCACTTAGTTTAATTAAAATATCTCCGATACAATTTCTCATCTACTCTCTTTCCATTACCTCTATTTTTCGACTATTTTTCCAACAGATTATTTTTTAAGTTTCAGAGAGAAAGTTCAAACTTGTTAATTATATCAGCTTCACCTAACCACCTAACCATGTGGAAACTCTCCTACATAAGACATCGAGGCTCCAAAGTCTTTGACTTTTAAGCACAAATTAAAAAATTGCTGATAACCCACTACCTGCTCTACCATGAAGTTGCACAATTGACAGAGTGGCCTTCTTAAATCAGCTATAAGAACAACCTTCCCAGGTAGCTCAATTTACGGATTGCAGAAATCCACTTTGATTGATCTGCTTAAGGAAGGCTCTCTCTAGCTAGCATTTCCCCAGTCCTCTGACAGAATGGCAAGCAGATCATGCCAGTTAGCTAAGTTGTGCATCGCTTTTGCACTGCTGGCAATGTGTGCATCAGCACAAGAGATGGCTGAAGGTCCAGGAGGATCAGGGGCTCCATCTCCAAGTATGGTTGGGCAACCTGGTGCTTCCTCAGCTTCTGGAATCAGCTGCTCACCCTATGTACTTGCTGCAACATTGTTTTGTTCTTCCACCTTGGGTTTCGTCCTTGCTGGGTTCAACTGAGTTTGTATCTTTTCAGTTGAGATTGCTTTTGAATAATAAGGTTATGGGGATGATGATGATCTGTTGCTTCCTTGGTATTGGGTTCAGCTGTTGAGGTTTATAGTATTCTTACTGTCAACTTCTTATTTTTCTTCAGGTAAGTATAGAGATTTAATTTACATGTGAGTTTGTGATTGTATTTGGGCGAATAATTTTATACATATAAACAAGATTATTGCAGTTGCGTTGGCAGATGAGTTAAGATATATATGATTCGTAACTATATGTAACATTTTTAGGTTTAATCATACGATAATAATATTTTGTCAATTAAGATTTTATCCTATTCGATTTGATTTAGATACAAACGTATTATTATAATAGCAATTTTAGAACTTCTAAAATATAATTGTAAAATATAATTTGTAAAATTCAAGATAAAATAAAAATTGATTTTAACATTCACACCACTTTATACTATCCACTTAAAAATTAAAACGCATGATGATATATGAAATAATTTTATATTTTTTAATATTTTAATATAATAGAAAGCATTGAAGCCCGATAATTTTAGTTGAGTTGTCCCGAAATGTTCAAATGCTTCTCATTGTTTGTCATAGGTCATCCATGCACGCAGTTGTATCATTGTGATTAATGCCTTGATGTAGTTATGTACCTAAAATCTATAAAAGAACATTCCAAAACGACATCAAAAGAACCCCAACCGGGTCTGGAACATTATATCGAAATAATATTGCAGAAAATATCCTAAACTTTTATCTAAAATTATACAATTATATATGAAATGTTGCATGGAGAAATAGATGTGACGAATAGAACGCCAACCGGCTTCCCGTCTAAGAAGTAATAACAATGGTGATATAGTGAACAACACTCATTCAACCCGCCAATTGACAATGCCAAAAGAAAATTGTTTCATCATTGGTACAAATTGGATTATTTCAATCATTGTGGATGAATTAAATTGAAACTTTAATGAATTAAAAAAATTAATCACGTTATTTTAATGTACAAATAAATAAAGTCATAAAAATAAAGTAATTTATAAGTGCAATATTAGTATTAAAATGTTAATTTATAAAAAAACCAAAATTGAATATCAAAACGGAATGATACAAAGATATGGAAACTTCCTATTTATTGGAATTAAGTCACTTATTTTAAATTCAAAAAAAATAAATATGAACAACTTAGATTTTTTCTCAATAACAAGCGGTCAGGATCAATTTAAATAAGTGGGAGTACTCAGTATGCCGGGAGCACCAAACTTTTTTTCTAAATCTAAGATATCTATGATATACACATGGATGAGTTGGAAATCATAATTAAACTTGTCAAATATTAAATTATGATATGTACGCTAAAACACTTACCATATATGTTGTTTCCTTAAAAATTTAAAATCACAATTCAGTAACTAAATCCGCTCCTCGCATTAAATTCACCAACAATAAACTAAATCACCTCATCCCCTATATATAACCCATTCAAGCTAGTCTTGTATCCCACCCACAACAACTAATCATCCATACAATTTAGCTTAGTGCATTGAACTATCATAGTCATAAAATGAAGCTAGTGTACATAGAAGACAAGTCAGCAAGGAAGGCGACATTCACAAAGCGGAAGAAGGGGGTGATGAAGAAAGTGAGAGAGCTAAGCACCCTTTGCGGCATCCAGGCTTGCGCCATTGTCAATAACCCGTTCGACAAGACACAACCGCCAGAAACTTGGCCGCCGACACTAGGAGAGGTCCACCAGGTGCTGAACCGCTTCAAGAATATGCCAACGGTGAACCAGCGAAAAAAGATGGTCAGCCAGGAGAAGTTCCTCATCGACCGTATCAAGAAGACCGCCGACCAGACCAACAAGTATTACCATGACAACTGCCAGAAGGAGGTCGACTTGGCGGTGACCCACTGCCTCACTGGCCGAATGGAGCTCACGGGGTTGACCTTGAATGATTATGATCTGATTTCTCAGGGCATTAACCGGAAGATTCAGGGGATTGATCAGCGCCTGGCAGAGCTCAGTCGTGGCGATGACCGAAGAAATGCCCAGGTGGCCCCACAAGTGGCTAATTATCATGGTAATGGTGGTGGTGGTGATGTGCAGGGTATGGATGGGCAGCATCTTTTGACGGAGGCGATGATGAATCCGACGGCAGCATCAGCGCCCGCGATAGAGGACGAGTTGATGACGATGCTAATGATGATGCAGCAGGGGTCTGGTACCGGCGACAATAGGGGTGTTGGAGAGAGCTCCTCCAATGTTGAGGCGATGTCAATTAGTAATAGTAATTCGGTGTGGTCTAATAGCGATCCTTTCTTTGATTGGGATTTTTAATGGTGAGGTGAAGATTTTGGATTTCTTGAAATAAGCGGAAGCATTTACTTTTTTTTATTATTATCATATGTTAGTTAAGTAATATTACAATGATTATGGTGTCAACATCCGTTGTGTCTTAATAATTTGAATTAATGAAAGTGAGTTTATATGAATTTTTATATTATTAACACATGCTTGAAACGGAAACTAATCTCATAAAAGCTCATACTTTCCATGTTATAATTGACCCGAATTTAGGGGCTGATTCCGAACACGGGCCAAATCCACTGAATATGCTTTTCGTGGCCACAAAGCACCATCTCTTATTTTTCCTGAGATTTGAGGTTTGATTCTTCCAAGTTGTCAAATTCCATTTGGAAATGTATGAATTTGTGAACTCCGGCGGATTTGGCCTTGAATATGAATTCCAACTGATTTTCGGGGCTTTTATTGGAAATAGAGGTTGAGGAGTGGAAACGTGACCTAATTAAGTCATGTGCACGGATTTTGAGCTATCGAAATTTGAAACGAAGACCTCTCGTTCTTTAAAACTCCGATAACATGTTAAAAGTTGTTTTTTGAAGGATTATAGTACTTTTACCCCCTTTACTTTAACAACTTAACAAAGAGATCCCTCTATTATTAAAAATTATTTTCCCCCTCCTCCTTTACCAACTTGCTAAACGTCTCCTTCCGTTACTCCATCCCTTGTCTTGCCCTTGTATTACCGTTATTTCTCGCCTAGTCAACATTGTCACACATCATACTGATGACACGTGGCTAATGACCGTAATATTTAACCCCTATCGTAACAATCGTTCATGGAGGGAAAGCTATACAAAGGGTTCACCATTTGATTAATTGGGTAGCTCCAAAGATTGGAGTCAACAAATCTATTTTGAGTCAATTTTCGAAATAGAGCATGGCTTTTGTGGAGGTCGGCGAGTGCATTCATGTTGAAGGTGGGTGGAATCGAACTAGTTGATGATTGACGACATAACTAATTCTACTGGTATGAATGAGGAAGATAATTATATTCAACTTGAAGGAGGAAGATGCTTATATTCAACTAGATGAAGAAGGAACTAGTGGACAAGGAATATGATTCAACTAGATCAAAGGTCGCCGCCTCCCTGGTCTTGGGCTGAGGGGTTGCGGTTGCGGCTGCAATTTAAGAAGAAAGATAAATTGCCCGGAGATGAAGGAGAAAGATGTTTATTCGGGTAAATCTTACCCATTAGAAATTCTTGTAAGAAATAAAATTAAACAAGACATAATTATCATACTAAAAAGCCACCTGTCATCCTTGATGACGTGACAATGCTAATTAGACGAAAAATAACGGCAAGATAACTGATGGGGTAATAGAATGAAACATTTAGCAAGCTGGTAAAGTAGAAGGGGGTCAAAATAATATTTAATAATAGAGGGCCATTGTTGTGAATTAGTAAAGTAAAGGAGACAAAAATACTATTATTTTTTCTTTTTATAAACAACATGTCAAAAGTTGTTCGATCCTGATAAATTTGAGTTGTCATGATTGATGGCTCATTTATGTTGTGAATAAACATTAAATATATTTACAAAAGTTTATCGTGCAATGTATGTGCAAGTAATGTTATTTGTTTATTCTCCGCATTACCTTCAATATATATTAAATAAAATATTTTTCCTCGAAAATTGAATGAAAAATATCAATATATTTTAACCGTTTTGTTCAAATAGTCGTTTTCTTCCGATCTGAAGTCCTTTCTCAATATCGAGTTTGATAGTCCCAATAATTTTTCAAATTTAATTCTCAAAAACCCCAATAATTTTTTAACCGTCACAATGTTCCATTCGGTTTTGACAGTAGAGACTGTTTCTGACAGCACAGAAACTGAGAAAGACGCCACTCTTCTCCCAATCCGACAGCTAATGGATGCCAAGAGACAAAGGAATCAACCCAATGAAATACAGACATAAAATGTCAATAAAGTATACACTACTCACAAGCAGGCAGTAATGCAACACAGGACGACTATTCAATTCATCCCTTTTGGTTTTGGAGTTTGTTTCTAGTTTGAGCAACCAGAAAATGAAGGGAATCTCCCTTTCTTAATGTGCAGATAATATTACATTCTCAATACACAGGACGAAGAACCAAATAACCAAAAAATTGTACAGAACCAACCTTCACACCATTCCTACTCTCCTCTTGATGGCAGGGGAGACTTTTCCTTTCCTCTTCTTTTGCCTGATTCTCTCTGTCAACTCTTTCTGTAACTCTCAAAAAGATCATCGATTAACTGAACAAAACCAAGTAACAAAGCAGCTCAAACAAGCCACGTAGATATCAGAAACCCACTAGCTATAGAGCCTACCTGCATGCTGCCCAAGAGTTATATATTCTCGCGACTTCTTCAAAGCTTGCTACACTGTGTTCATTCTTCTGCTTCATTCCAAGTTGCGACCTTTCTCCAATCTAATAGGAAAACTCATGACCTCGAAACGAGATGTACTTCTTCACCCATATGGCAATGTCCTCCGCACAGGCTTGGGCCTGTGGTGTCTTCAGAAGCATGTCCAGGGTTGCAAATTCATGAACCGCATCCTTGTATTCTAGAACAGGAGCATCTACATTCACTTTCCTCAACTCCTCCGAATAAGCAATGGCTCTGTCCCTCATCCAGTCATGTTCTGCAACCACTGTAAGGGTAGGTGGCATGAGTTTCAAGGGAGGTCCTCTCCCAGGAACAAGAGGGTTGGCAGCTGGGTGATCCAGACTGAAGTCCTCCTCTGGTAGGAAGAGTTTCCATGCGAGCATGCACATCGATTTGTCATAGAAGTAAGAGTTCGCCAACTTTATCTCGGAGTGTGTTGGCACACTCCCAACGAAGAATGGGTACATCAATACTTGGGCTACAACCTTCACAGGATCCAGACGCCTGCCTACCTCCACAGCTTTCCTAGCTACGTAGTCTGCTATATTACCACCGCAGCTCACTCCAAGAAGTACACATCTGTAAAGTGAAAACACAAATCAGAACTCAGGACTTGTTGTTGTTCGTGACACACCTATGGGGTTCTGGTTTTAAAACAATACAATCGGTTGGCAAAAAAGCCTTCTTTAGGGCCATACACAATATATTGAATATAAAGCATCTGTCTTCACACTTCAATGTCCACAAGAGGTCATGGTGGTTTAATCCAATCCATTTTCACAAGAAAAGATGCATCATTACCATCCCAAGGCATAGGGTGGGAAAAAAAGATATGCTGGTGGTTTAGGAATCACCATATAACATTTGAATTATTTACAGACGGTCAGCAAGGAATGAAGGGACCCAGAATCACGTAGCCATCAATGAACTAACAGGCTGACTAGTTGAATTTTCACATTCCGTGTATCCAACCAGGGAAAATATAGCCACGTCCTTCCAACAGAAAGAAGCTAAGAAATAATACTGGAACTTCACAATGACTACATTTACTATTAAGAAATTAAATGTCTTTTGGTCCTGGTAACTTTATTATCATTGCAATTAATAATTATACAGAATGGAGCATAGACAAGAATCAAGTTATTACTATACAACGCATTCAGCTATACTGCTAAACATCCAACCAAGGCAGTTATACTGTTAATGGTACCACTCACAGAACAGTCCTGCTCAGTAGAAGTGGGAGAGTGACTCTTCTCATTAGAAGTGGGAGAGGCAAAAAGTTATCCCGCAAATAGCAAAAGTAACCAAATTATCACCTAAGACCCTGGACCTCCACTTAGTTACATGGAAAACTTGAAAGAAGCAAAGACATAGATCATGGCTTCCCTCTTCATGCAGTTTCAGACTTCAGCCCTGGTAAAACATTAACACACCTACGCTGATACTAAACGATTACCAATGTAAGCTTCAGTCCAGAACCTAAATTGGACAGCAACATAACATGCATTGCTTATTGAACAAACAAAGGAAAACAAACATCATCAACTGTTAATTAGGCATTACATTCGTTATGATTTGTCTAGTATTTTCGCAAAAATTTAGACAAGACTGTGGTGCCCAAACCCAATACCAAGATGCATAAGCAAGTCAAAACAGATTCCAAAAGATTCCACAGAACTTTGAAGGCTTGGGGATCTACATTCAAATCCACGTCCTTGATCCAGAAATTATTTAGGGAGAATACACCATTCACCGCCATAGGAACAGGGAAGAAAGTTCTATGACTCAGGCTACTTGTTCTTGATAACTCAAAACCTGGACAGATTTCTTTTGTGTAATCGTAGGGAAATTATAAGAAGCTCAAAGCAAACACTAGAGCACATAACACCACTGTGTTTTTCTTTGAACCATTATAGTGAATACAATTCAAAAAGACATCCGTATGCAACCACTTATGTAGCATCGAACAGCAATCTTATTCTTAAGCTGCTACTCTAACGACACAAACAGAGTGTTAGGCCTAGCTGAAGACTTATTGCCGCCATTACATTGCAGCTACAAGAAACAGGGTAAAAAGCCTAGGACATCAGTCATAAGTAAGAGGTTCAGCAAAGTCGAGCTTACAATCAATACCGACAGGGTATTGACAGTGAACGTCGTACACTACTTCATCACCATATCGAGAAGCTTTTGTTTTGATCGTTTGTAAATATTCAATGCTTCGTGGTGGAGACTCTAAACTATGTAAATGTGATCAGAGGGAAAGAAAAAATGCTAACCTGGAAGGATCAGCATGGGCTGCTAACCAGGGTTCCACAACTGATGCTCCAAACCCATCAACAATGTGCCTACGACTATCAGCCCTCTTAAACTCTGTGGCAAACCCGGTAGCACTCCCCATTGATTTGCTACATTCCGCCAAATTCGCTTGCTTCCCCAACCAATTCAATACCGTCATCCCATCCTCAAACGCCGCCGGATACCTATTCTCAGGAGCCAACCTGTAACCAACGGCCACCACAATGACGTCGCAGAGTTTGGCAATCCTTCTACAAAACAAATCATTCGCCACTGAATCATTCCCTCCGCTCACCCACCCCCCGCCGTGGAACTGCACCATTATGGGCAACCTCCGGGACTTATTCGTCGAGGGCGCGTAACCCCTGTAACCTCCACCGTCGGACTTCATCATCAACTGCAATGCATCCGAGTCGATGCTACAACCATAACTGTTCCTCCTCGAGTCCTCAAAACTCCCGGAACGAGCAGCAGGTGTTGGAATGGGGCCGATGCTGCTCCTCCTCAAACTATGCTGTTGCCGGAGACTGCCATTCAAAATGTCGATGTCGTTGTGATCGAGATCGGAGACGGATCGCGAGGGGGGAAGCTTGTTGTGGTTGAGCTTAGGAGCAAGCTTGGGATCTGGATCGAGCGGGTTGAGAGCGGAGTCAGGGAGGAAGATCCGGATAGAGAGGGAAGTGGAGGGATCGATGTGAATATCCTTGGTGGCAACACCGTCGGCGGCGAAGGAAGGGTTGGCAGAAACGACGGACTCGTCGGGTCGGGTGGTGACGCCGTAAGAAGCGTTGTTGGAATGAGGGTCGACGGGGCTGTGAATCCGAGACTGCAAGCGGTGTTTGAAGAGGAACTTGAAGAACACACTGTACAACTTCACCGCCACGCTCGGCATTTCTCGGAGGGACAGAAAAACGACCGCCAAAACGGCAAACAAGAAGAATTGAGAAACCAGAAGAAAAAGATAAGAACCCGATCTTGTTTCTATTCTTTCTTGCTAGCTTGCGTGCTCCCCTCTGTGTCAAGCTTGAAAATTTGAGCTTGGGAGGGAGGATTGAGGAATGCAGGATCTTGGATTGATCGCTGATGGGAAATGGGAAAGGAAATTGGTTAGGGTTTCTCTGTTAAATTTGGATGGTATTTGGGGGAGGAGTGGAGTAGTAGGAGACGGCGGTGGCTGAGGTGGGGGTGGAGGCGGAGGAATGATTAATTTTGAATTTGATTAACAATTATGCATAGCTGGAGATACCTTGATTGAGGAACCAAAACCAGAATCATTACAATTTACAAAGAGGTTACTATATCAAAGTCTAGGATTTGAATTAAACAACGTCCTACATTATATAAAAAATTTTATTTTTATTTTGAAAAATGGAAAAATTTACAACTTCAACCGAAAAAACTCTCTTCTAATATGTTTTAATTGTTCGAAAACTCTTTTCTAGTATGTTCAATATTGGATCTTCAATTTCTTGTCGGATCTTCAAATTATGATCTTCATATTCTTGTCGACTTTTAGATTTCGAGTTTGAGAATGATTGAATTTGTCGAAGATTAAACTTCTTATAAGTTTTCAAAATTTATAAAAGGATAATAACCTAAAACGTTGTTTAATTCGAATACTAGGATGTCGTTTAGAAATTTAATTTATAAATACCTACCTAATGATGGTATGAACTTAACTAATGAGGAAATACTTCATTTAATTACACCTACACAAATCTACTAATTACTACTTTAATTGCATATACACAATTCTACTAATTATTATATTAATCTATCAAATTCCACTAATTATAATAATAAAATTAAACATAAAATTAGTTATTATTTAAAAAATGCTCAACAGACGAGCCGCCGTCCATTAGGCAAAATTTCTTTTAAAAAAGGAAGGACGCCGCCGGAGTTCGACGGCGGCGAACGGAGTTGCCGTCCGTTCGGGCTCTGGCAACCGCCGATTTTTTTTAAACGGAAGGCCGCTGTGGGAGCCCGAACGGGCGGTAGCGGCTGCCTGGACAGAACCACCGTCTGTCGAGGCCGCGGCGACAGACGAAGCTGAAGTCTGTTCAGGCTTCGGTGGCGGCCGGAAATCGGCCTATCCTCGAATTAAAACTTGGATTCTTTAGGGTTGCTTGATCAAAAAGCCGCCGATCTTCAAAGTCGGATCTTCAATTTCTCGTCGGATCTTCAAATTAGGATTTTCATGTTCTTGTCGATTTCTAGATTTCAAGTTTGAGAATAATTGAATTTGTCGAAAATTAAACTTCTTGTAAGTTTTCTAAATTATGATAGGATAATTTGGCAATTCACTCATCCTAAAACGTTGTTTAATTCGAATACTAAGGTGTCGTTTAGAAATTCAATTTATAAATGCCTACCTAGTGATGGTATGAACTTACCATTAGACTTAATCATATTCTCGTACACTTTTTGAATTAATTTTTTTATTCCCATCCAAATTTCATCTTATCATCCATTTTTTATCAAAAAAATGTGATTATATTCATTTAGAGCTCCTTACAAAGTACAGAATGGGGAGCTCATTAGACGTTGGGAAACTTATGGTAAGAGGCGAATTCGTATTATTCAGATAGATCAGTTTGAAATCTTGTGTTTTATCATAAGGGAGAGATCCAATTGTAAGGGAGAGAATTTATACGAGCTATTCGGACCACCCAATTGATGGTCCGGTTGAGACGACGAGGGACAAAGGCTAAGAAGATTCTGTCGTAGGTTAATACTCTCAAGGCCATGAGAATTGTTCACCCTTAACAATAAAAATGAGTACCAAGTAGTCCGACTTGATAAAGATAAAGAAGAATTATTAGCATATTCCACTTGTCATCTCATATTCCACCTAACAAACAGACCATTTGTTTACGAAAAATAATCAGACAAATGCACGAAACTCTGAACTCATATAGTTTATTTTATAAGCAATGTATGATTTTAATTAATTACCAAGTTATGAAAGCAATAGTTGGCCTTCCAAAGTTGAAGTAACCTAACCTAACCTTCCCCGAAAAGAATGAAAGACAAAGATGCTACCATTCCAAGGAAAGGGAAAATCGTTCATATACACTCAAAGGCCAACACTCTTTTGTCTTTCAAATTACAACGAACAGCAGAGGAGGAGATGAGGGGTTGCATGCATGCCTTGTACATTTTGCTGCAAGGCCTCTGCACCATAAATTTTCCATAGATATCATGCAGGACTACCTACTCCCTTTTTGCATTCCGGATCAATATGCTTAGTTTGGCCGGTGCAATGTTCAATGGAATTTGGATATAAAAATCGGAAAGTCTCCCAAAATATACTTCGTTGAAATCTAAGTTTTCCATCCGAATAAGAAAATACTCAAAATCTCATCGTTAATCTGCCATATACAAATAAACAAAAGGAAAGAGTTGCTCGAGATATGGTCTGCACACAATGACAATATCAAATTAAAGGGGGGAACTCAACGATTGAAGAGCAAGTCAAGTGAAAATAATGTTTGCAATTAATGAAGTGTTGGTTCCGTTGTGGAGTGACTGAAAGCAGTGTACTTCTAAATATATAGTTAGAACTTAGATGGTTATACCAGGACGAGAAGATACACTCGATACGATGGATCGAAGAGCGGATGGGCTGCAACTGAACGACAAAGGACAGTTGGCGGCTTTTGTGGGTATCGAGGAACATCCAAGAAACCTAACAACAGCAGGCCTGAACAACAGGTCCTACCACGAGAAGTGATTCACTAGAAAGAACTCACTCGAGGTATCTACCTCTTCGAGTGTTTGATGTTTTGGGTGTCCCCAAATTTGGTTTTATATGACTGTTGGCCAGCCCCCACGTGCATTCCACCATATGCTGACATGTGTTATGCTCCCGAAGTTGACATAGATGACGGAGTTTCGTTCCCTGGTGTTTAGCCGTTGGAGGCACTATGGTTCTTTTCCCGTTCGAGATGGTGGAAGGTGTTCATTATGACGATGGAGGCTCTGGAAGTCCGGTCGATTTCTTCGTGGAGGAAATTGAACATGGTGTCGTTTGTGTTGGTGGTTCTGATGAAATTGGGGAAGTTTTGGATTCCTTGCATTGCCGGAATTCAGTCCACCGCCGTGTTCAGGTAGCCGTTTGTGAGATCTTTCTCATATGAGGAGATGGGAATCAGATTAGGGACAAATGTGTAATCATCCAATATCACATCCCAAACAACAATTTCATACTTATCTCCACCGAATATCAATTTCATTTAATATCGCGATATCTCGAATATCGTATACTAAATGAGGCCCAAAATTTGGTTATTCTTTTCTAATATTCTCTGTCTTATTTGAAAATTGTAATGAATGTCACTATTTCATTTGTCTTGGATACTTATGTTATTTTTTATTTTAATTTTTAATATAAATATTTTTAAATTATTCAAACTAAAATCTTTCTAATTCATCCATTTAAATAATCTATTTTTTTTAATAACATATACACTTAAATTCTCTAATTATTTCAATTTACTAATTATATAAATTTTCTTCTTATAAATTCAACCCACACACCCCTTAAACTTTTCGAAGTCTTCATTGGGCCCAAGTCATTTGCATCAGAAAGCCCAAACTACGGGGGTCTCAATTGAGAAATCGTCCCTTTCAGAAACTAATCTCCGCGACTCTGTGGCTCATTCGCCATCGTAACTTGTTGCTACTTTCTTCCTTTTCCTCCTCCTTTGATTTCACAACGTAGATCGCTCGGATCCACTGGGCTGGCTGTTTTTCCAATTTTTCCTCCTTCCCCTTTTCAGCTTCTTCGTCTCTCTTCTCCCCGAGTCAGCGTTCCTGCTTGCTTCTGAAAAATCCACTCGTAAGTTTTTTTTGTCTCCTTCCATCCCTCCCTCTCTCTTTGACACAACTTCTCCCGGATCTCGCCCGTCTCCCCACTCTCTAGGGTTCCGTCTGTTGTTCCAATTTGTGTATCGACCCTATTGTTCAATCGTGCGTTGATTTGGAATCCACCGCTGTTTATTTGTTCTCCGCTTTTATGTTTTGATCAGGATACCGTGTTATAGACGACTTGTTGATTTGTTACTGATGCATGTTTGCCATTTGGGGTTGGTTTCTAGAGAAGGGTATGATGGGTTGCGGGAGTTTATACGATAGGTAGCTATTTAGAGTGGCGTAGAGTATTTGTGAGTCCTACCGTGGATTGGGATTAGGTAAAGTTGTCATTTTTACTTCTGGGTTGCGCCCATTGTAATGAATTTGTGCTATTAACATAATTGGGAAATTTATGGTATTATCTTGAGGAAATCTGATTCCCTGTATTTCGTTGATCTCGAGTTTTGTTCATTGTGCTTATGGCCCTGCATTTTAATATTGAGGGTTGTGTCAGCTTGAATCTATGGTATAACAGCGGGAAATGATTGGAGACCCATTTTTCATTAGTTAAGACAAGCCAATCGTGAATTTCTTTTTTGATTTTCATCACGCTCTGTGCATACTTGATGTCTGATTGATAGTTTTGTAGCTCGACATTCCAGTTGGATCTGGAAATTTATGGTGGTCTTGAATCGATTGAATGTTACTTCTTCAAAAAAAGTTCCTTTACTTTTGACCATATAAATGTTGGATTTTCTGTAGTTACTCCTGGCATGCAATTTAATTGAATAGATGAGATATTTTAAAAGAAAATCTGCATTTTTTTTTCATGAAATGAATAAGTAGAGTAAACAAGGACTTTACAAAAGTTGAAGACTTTAAAGGGGTTTGAAACTGGAGTTACAACAAGGATTTTATTTTATTTTCTCACTGTTCTCCTCTTTGTAGTTTGCTGTGGAGCAAACCTGATATTTAGTAAAATGGCTGGAGGAGGAGTTATTCGCCAGCTTTTACAGAGGAAACTCCAGTCTCAAACTATGGTAAAAGTCGGCTTCGTTCAATTCTAATCTTATGATTTTGGCGTAGTTCCATCACTTAATGCATCATGATTATTCCCTCTGTTTAAACCTCCAACCAGTATGGCTATAGGTAACTCCCTAGTATATATAGTTTGTGGTCTGTCCTCACTCCTCGGGGACAGTCCAAAAACGTCCTTACTCCTTAGCAAATGTCACTTATTGGTCAGTTGGTCACTTAGTTTAGATTATTAGCCTGATACGGATTTAGAATGCATGCATGCTGGTTTTGAGTACTCTGCATCTCCTGTTAATATTTTCCTGTTCATGTTTGTCAGGTCCCTTCAGTTTCGTCTATCTTAAATTCGAGGAAAGGTCAAGAAGATGCTGGATCGTTCGGCGAAAAGTCCATAAGAGCAATTGCACTACTCGGCGTTGGCCTTTCGGGGCTCCTAGGTTCTGCAGTTGCATCTGCTTCTGATGAGGCTGAACATGGTTTAGCTTCACCAAACTATCCATGGCCTCACAGTGGTATTCTGAGTTCTTATGACCATGCTTCGTGAGTGATCTCTTGCCACGAGTAGTTCATATGACTCTTCCTTCTTTGTTTGTTGCAATGTTATCCTCTTACTGATGGTAGATGCAAACTTTCAATGGTAGGATTCGTCGTGGTCACCAGGTCTATCAGCAAGTTTGTGCTTCCTGCCACTCTATGTCTCTTATCTCGTACCGTGATTTGGTGGGTGTGGCATACACCGAAGAGGAAGCAAAGGCTATGGCTGCTGAGATAGAGGTTGAAGATGGTCCCAATGATGAAGGCGAGATGTTTACTCGCCCTGGAAAACTAAGTGACCGATTTCCTCAGCCTTATGCAAACGAGTCTGCTGCTAGATTCGCTAACGGAGGGGCCTATCCCCCGGATCTGAGCCTTATCACAAAAGTAATTCCCAGCTTGCGGTTATCTATTTGAAACTCTGTAACAGCTTTTGCGTAGAAGTTCTTTTTATCTTACCCGGTTTCTTTTTCCAGGCTCGTCACAATGGCCAGAACTACGTGTTTGCCCTTTTAACTGGATATCGTGATCCTCCTGCTGGAATTTCGGTAATGTCAACCTCGATATTGTAATAGAGCATATGTTGCTGGCAGGGGTATAATTTTGAAATTACATGGTCTTTGTAGATTCGTGAGGGCCTGCACTACAATCCATACTTCCCTGGTGGAGCTATTGCAATGCCGAAGATGCTGAATGACGGTGCTGTTGAGTATGAAGATGGCACCCCAGCTACTGAAGCTCAGGTTAACTTGTCAATACTGTATTTCTACTTTTTTCTCTTGGCAGATAGCTTTTTGAGGGCTAATTGATTCTGTGGTTGTATGCAGATGGGCAAAGATGTCGTATCGTTCTTGTCATGGGCTGCAGAACCAGAAATGGAAGAGAGGAAACTGGTAAGCAGACTTTGTCGTTGAATTCGACTGATGTTTGTCTGTTGAGTTGCAAGAATCTGAAATAGGCTCTTGAACTTTGTGCAGATGGGGTTCAAGTGGATATTCCTATTGTCATTGGCATTGCTTCAAGTTGGTTATCACCGACGTATGAGGTGGTCAGTTCTGAAATCTCGCAAGTTGATTGTCGATGTTGTCAACTAATGTGGGTTATGCCTTAGTTGATAACCTTTTCTCGGTGAAGTTAAGAAAAGCAAATAATGTGGCTCTGTTTTTGTCAGCTAGTCAAACTTTCCAACCCATATTTTTGTAAACACATACTTCGAAGTCCATACCCTGGCATCATTTTTTTTGCTGTTACATTTGGTTTCTACAATGAAATAGCAGCTTCTGCTGTAACTTTGTCGTTGAACTACTGAAGTTTGTATTTTGTTGCTCAAGGTTTCTGTTTTAGTTACTGAATAAATAAGCACTCTTATTGGTACAGGTATTTGACAGAAGAAGAATCCATTGGTTACTGAATAAATATGTACATCATCTGTCAAATTGTAATTCAAGTTTCTCCCTCCAGTTAACTAGTTATCAGACTTTGATTTACTTATCGTCCTCCTTCTTTGTCTTGTTCTAGCTCCCTCAACTTTTCCTCCAACTCGCCAATTCTCTCCCTCAAATTCTGCTTTTCAGCATCATTCCACTGACAAAAACAGAGCATTTCTGTCAGTTGTTTAACATCATTACTCGACTGCTCTGCTTCGTTTTTAAACTTGTCCAATTCCTTACCCATCTCTTCAAGCTGAGTTTCCAGCTTCTTGTTCTTCACTCCTGCTAAACTTTGCGCCACTTCCAACATTTCTTCACTGCCTCTTTTTCTCGAGCTTCTGCTGCCACTAGAGAATTAAGAAAAAAAACAGACGGTGAAATTATATCCAGTACACTTTCGAGTTCAAAGCTAGCGATATGTGTATTTGCACCTTCCTTTCTCCCCACATCTTGGTTTCATCATCATACTTATCATGTGTCGGAGCAGTAGGTGGAGATGCAAACTGCTCTAGGTGGTTTTTTCTGAACTACCAACATGGTCCAAACTTGAGTAAGTGTCGTTACTTATTCTCGCGACATTCAGGTTCTTGTGCTACAGAGGCTTAAGAACATCAATGCGAACCAAACAACGAACTAAGTAATCTGTTCGGTCGTACAGTCGAAAATCCCGGCATCCAGCACCTTGCCGATGACCGAAGCAACACCTTGTCCCACCGTCGGAGAACAGGCGCTCTTGGGCAGATCCAATAGACGTACCCAATACTTGATGAATCGCAGTTGTTCATAGACCGCCAGAGATGGAGTAGCCCAACGTTGAACTCCAACAGGGATATCACCGTAGGAAAGAGGTCGTTGAGCAAGGACACAACCTACATCCGATTTGTGCTGAAGAACAGCTAGTAGAGGTCATGCTCTCCGGTGAGATGCGGAGAGTGCCGTGCAATTTCCAGCGTTTCACGAGTGTTGTTTGGACCAGTCGTAGCGGTCGCCGCTCCTGCCAGAGGAAGCGTGCTAGTAAACTCCAGGAGAGGATTCCACCACTATCAACGATGTCTTCTGAGGAGACAACGAAAACTGGGGCTGACATGGTTGGAGAGGTAATGCCATGGAATCGCACAGATAGAATGATAGGAGGAGGACGATTGGAATTTTGAGATACGCTCAGGTTGTGATATCCATCCAGTTTGCAAGGGTTAGTTGGAAATGGCGAATTTAAGTAGAGAGCTATTAAAAGAAAAGAAAAGTTTGCATCCGCTCACACTATAATCTAACCGGTCTCAGCTCTCTCCACACCTTCAACAAATTTGAAGAGTTGGAATATCATTAAACCCATCAAAATACAGAGTCCCGCGTAAAAGTTGCAGCATCCATTACACGGTTGAATAACCGAACGTAACCATATAAAAAAAACCTCGACGCCAGTATGGTTTGGAAGTCGACTTTATTTGCTTCCTGGATCAACCAAACCGATGTAATAGAAAAGAGAAGGAATGATGGTTTTGGAGGGTTTCAAGACCACCACACAATTTGTATATGGTAGAAACCTACTCCCCATTTCTATCTAACAAAAACAACGCCACATTATTTGCCAATCTCTTTTCTCAACTCCTCCATGAAAAAGGTTATCATATGACCAACAACCCACATTAGTTGACAACATCGACAATCAACTTGCGAGATTTCAGAACTGACCACCTCATGCGTCGGTGATACCCAACTTGAAGCAATGCCAATGACAGTAGGAATATCCACTTGAAACCCATCTGCACATTCACCAGCCACCCAAATTCAATAGCCTATGTCAGATTCTTGCAACTGTAAAGACCAACAACATCAGCCAAATTCAACGAGAAAGTCTGCTTACCAGTTTCCTCTCTTCCATTTCTGGTTCTGCAGCCCATGACAAGAACGATACGACATCTTTGCACATCTGCATACAACCACAGAATCAATTAGCCCTCAAAAAGCTATCTGCCAAGAGAAAAAAGTAGAAATACAGTATTGACAAGTTCACCTGAGCTTCAGTAGCTGGGGTGCCATCTTCATACTCAACAGCACCATCATTCAGCATCTTCGGCATTGCAATAGCTCCACCAGGGAAGTATGGATTGTAGTGCAGGCCCTCACGAATCTACAACGACCATGTAATTTCAAAATTATACCCCTGCCAGCAACATATGCTCTATTACAATATCGAGGTTGACATTACCGAAATTCCAGCAGGAGGATCACGATATCCAGTTAAAAGGGCAAACACGTAGTTCTGGCCATTGTGACGAGCCTGGAAAAAGAATCCGGGTAAGATAAAAAAAACTTCTACGCAAAAGCTGTTACAGAGTTTCAAATAGATAACCGCAAGCTGGGAATTACTTTTGTGATAAGGCTGAGATCCGGGGGATAGGCCCCTCCGTTAGCGAATCTAGCAGCAGACTCGTTTGCATAAGGCTGAGGAAATCGGTCACTTAGTTTTCCAGGGCGAGTAAACATCTCGCCTTCATCATTGGGACCATCTTCAACCTCTATCTCAGCAGCCATAGCCTTTGCTTCCTCTTCGGTGTATGCCACACCCACCAAATCACGGTATGAGATAAGAGACATAGAGTGGCAGGAAGCACAAACTTGCTGATAGACCTGGTGACCACGACGAATCCTACCATTGAAAGTTTGCATCTACCATCAGTAAGAGGATAACATTGTAACAAACAAAGAAGGAAGAGTCATATGAACTACTCATGGCAAGAGATCACTCACGAAGCATGGTCATAAGAACTCAGAATACCACTGTGAGGCCATGGATAGTTTGGTGAAGCTAAACCATGTTCAGCCTCATCAGAAGCAGATGCAACTGCAGAACCTAGGAGCCCTGAAAGGCCAACGCCGAGCAGTGCAATTGCTCTTATGGACTTTTCGCCGAACGATCCAGCATCTTCTTGACCTTTCCTCGAATTTAAGATAGACGAAACTGAAGGGACCTGACAAACATGAACAGGAAAATATTACGGTTGAATAGTTGGTGCAGTGTACAGGAAAGACATTTCCGGACTATAGTGAGGAGTCTGGCCTGACCACAAACCATATATACTGAGGACATACCTATAGGATACAACCACACAGGTTGAACAAGGGAATAATCACAACTCATTAAGTGATGTAAACTAGACCAAAATCATCATATTGTATTTGAACGAGGCAGAAATTTACCACAGTGTGAGACTGGAGTTTCCTCTGTAAAAGCTGGCGAATAACTCCTCCTCCAACCATTTTACCGACTATCAGGTTCGCTCCGAAGCACACTGCAGAAGGAGAGGAAAAATGAGAAAAGAAAACCAAAGTCTACTTGTAAGTTGTAACTAAACAGTTTCAACATCCTAAACTCCTCAACTCCTCAACTTGTGTAACGTCCTTCTTGTATACTCTACTGATCCATTTGACGAAGAAAAAAATGCAGATTCTCTTAATAAATTGCTATATATTCAATTAAATTTCAAGTCAGGAGTAACTATAGAAAATCAAACATTTACATGGTCAAAAGTAAAGGGACCTCTTTCTGAAGAAGTAACGCTCAATCGATTCAAGGCCATTATAAAATTTCACGTGAATGAGGTACCTTTTTCCAGATCCAACTAGAATGTCGAGCTATAATACCCTCAATCAGACATCAAGCAGCATCAGGTATTGCAGAGAACGTGATAAAAATTCCATAAGAAATTCATGATTGGCTTGTGCTAACTAATAAAAATGGTTCTCCAATCATTTCCAACTGTTATACCATAGATTCAAACTGAAACAACCCTCAATATTAAAATGCCGGGCAATAAGCACAATGACAAAAACTCCAGATTAACGAATACAGGGAATCAGCTTCCTCAAGATATACCATAAATTTCCTAACTGTGTTTATTGCACAAATTCGTTACAATGGGCTCAACCAAGAAGTAAAAATCCCAATCCACGGCGGGACTCTCAAATACTCCACACCACTCTAAAGAGCTACCTATCATATAAACTCCCGCAACCGACCAGACCCTTCCTTCTCTAGAAACCAACCCCAAATGGCAAACATGCATCACTAACAAATCAAACATAAAAGCGAAAAAAAAAACTGCGCTGGATTCCGAATCAACATACTATTCAACAATAGGGTCGATAGCCAAATTACATCAACTGACGGAACCCTAGAGAGTGGGGAGACGGACGAGATCCGGGGCGATGAAAGGAGAAAAACTTACGAGTCGATTTTCAGAAGCACGCAGGGGTGCAGACTCGGGAGAAAATCCCCAATGGAGGAGAGACGAAGAAGCTGAAAAGTGGAAAGAAGAAATTTTTTAGAAAGTAGCCAGCCAGCCAGCCCACTGAAGCCAAGCGATCTACGTCGCAGAATCGGAGAAGAAGGAGAAGAAGAGAAAGAAAGTAGCCACAAGTTCTGATGGCCAATGAGCCACGGAGATTAGTTTCTGAAAGGCCTACTTCTCAATCAGGCCCACAGTCGTTGGGCTTTCTCCTGGGATGCAGATGACTAGGGGCCCAAATACTTTAAAATGCTAGGTAAAGTAGAGGCCCGAATCCCAAATGGCCAACGTCATGTTACCGTCGGACGTCTCTGACACCCGTAATTAATAACCGGTGACCACAACTAATAGTCACTTAGATCGTGCTATGTGCGAGTAAAATTTCCATCTCAATGTGATGTATAAGAAAAGGTCATCAACGTACAACGTAGAACAAAAAAAAATCATTGTGTTACTCTGCTTAGTACGCTCAAATGTCCGTCGTATATTTTTTTATTTGGCATAGTGCTCCTTGCTGTATTTAACGATGATTATAAGTAGGTAATTGGTTTTAAAACATGGATAAAACAATCAACATATGATATACGATCATCACTTTTTTTTTTGACAGAATAGACGAGAGTCCTTAAATATTATTGAAAGAAGTGGTGAAATGAGAGAAACAAACCTCGATCATATCTGACTTAATACAATTTTTCAAACTAGAATTAGATAGATTCGCAGAATTGAGACTAAATATTTTTTGGGACATAAACTTATCCCAGCTTAAATAGACAATATGTGGTACATTTTGTTTGACAATGGAAGGAATATGATGTTGCCATTGTGTTTAGTTAAAAGAAAATATTGGTTGGTTTGGAATATAATCAACATTTTGACTAAGAAAATGATAAACATATTTGAATCTCCTAGGTTGACTATGGAAATGCCAATAGCTCTCCTACACAAAGGAGGGCACATCTCATGTCCCTAATAATCAATCATGAGGTTATCCATCAACATTGACATCCAAATGAAGTAGTACGGTCGGTAAGATTGTATATAAGTCGGCGATTCATAAATACGAAGTTTGAACGCAGACGTATCTAAAACCAGAATCCTGATTCGATGAACCATTTTTCAAAGGTTGTTTGTGACAAAAATGCACCCTTGACTGTCAAAATGAAACACACAACAAGAGGGGAAAAAAACATAGGGTCATATTTCTGTTTTCTCCTCACTCCCATACACAATCACATATCACACAAATGCTTCAATATTCAAAGTTGCAGAAGAAGAAAAAATACAAAATAAACACTTAAAATGCTGTGCAGAACAAGATAGTCTTGTTCGTAACTGTAGTCTCGACCCTTGTGTTTCATTTCAAGTTTGCTCATGTCAAATGTTTCATCCTCTTCTTTTCTTTGACACAATCTCAGTAACTTAGTTCCTCTTGTCTTATCCCCCCTCCCATAATTTGTATATACTATATGAATATCTAAGAGTAGAACTTGTAGTCCTTGGCTTGAATGATGATTTGCCTCAACCCACCAATCGGGGAGAGGACCATCAGCATCACTCCGAAAACTATGCATATCTGCAGCAAAGAACATCATACCAGAATGCAATTAGAGAAACCAAACACAACAGTTAGTTAACTTTCTGTTCAGAGATAGAAAGTTTCTTTCACATACCCAATTAGTCCACCAAGATAAGCTGAATTTCCTTGGCTTGTAGATGGCAAGCCACATTACACAAGGCAACTGAAAAATGAGAAGAAAAACACCACCAATATGAGTATGATGCATCATCATCAATCACATTGTTAGATTTCATGTTACTTACAAAGTAAGTTGTTGGTGCGAAAGCAAATCCTCCGAAGAAACCAAGGAGGCCACCGAAGAAAGGGAAGGTGATACCGATGAACATAGTCACAGCTGCAATTTGTTTACAAAATAAGACGGATGATCAGACAAGATTCGAGAGTTCTGCTTATAAGACCGTTAGGCAGAAAGATCAAATCTTGACGAGCTTTCACTTACCAACATAGAAGTTGCGAACGCAGAATCGAAGGTACCAGGTGGGGCTAAAGTTGAGCTTCTTGACTAACAAGGTTTCCATCATGTCAAACACAGGCATTGCGTATATCTGCATCATCAAGTCATAAAGAACATTTTTTAAACATTAGATCTTATGACATGGATATGGAACTTGTCAAGCGACATCTTTCGAAATCTGCATTACCTGGTAGCTTCCAATGACATGGATGACCACAAACATGTTAGCCATGGCAATGAGCCAGGCGGGCTTGTCCAAGGAGATGAGGATGTTGTCCTGAACTGAGTTTCCATACATCCAGTAGCCAATTAAAGCAACTGGGAAGTAACACAGTGCCACAACAATGTATGCGACTATGACTCCTCTCCACATAGGACCCTTGGATGGCTTCTCAGGTGTGGATGGAATGGTTGCTTGAATCTCTAACACCACATTATGCCCTGCATATGCAAATGCCACATCTCCAAGTGCACTGAAGAAGTTGAACACTGTTCCTGATGTGCTCTTGGCTTTGTATCCATACTGGACATCCGGTTGTACCCCCTTCTTAAGCGATGCACTCCAAGCAATGGTCGAGTAACTAGAGACCATCGATTTCGTGACGAAAACACACACATTAGTACTCATCACCATTCAAGAAGGGCAAAAAAAAGAAAGGGATAACATTGTCATGAACCGTTGCACCCAATAACTCAAGTTGTTGGGGGTGGTTAGATTGTCTTTTACATTATTCATCAACATACCCCCACTCTCAAATGCTTTCAAGAAGAAGTCATGTGCATAAATTGGGGGTTACTAGGATTCAAAACTGAGACCTCTCGGTCTTTAAAGGTTCATGACATGATATGATTAGAGTCTGGTTTTTATATTATTCATTAACGGTAGGGTAGTTAGTTGTTACCTCAAGGACATGACAGCAGCAGCCAGAGAGACACCAGAGATGGAATTGAAGTTGGGGAGATGGGAGAGAACGAAATGGACCGATGCGAAAATCATGATGAAGAAAGTGAGCTTGATATCCTTGCAATCTTTGCAGACAAGGTCATGGAACTTCTTGAGGGATCTGCCTCCGGTAACCATGTAAACAATGCAGACACCAACTTCAACAATCAGCTGCTGTGGGACAACGATGTAAAGTCCAAGCTTCTCGCCAAAAGCATGCTGGCCAAGCTCATGGTATCGATCGAAACGCTTCCCCGGTACCATCTCATGCATCTCAACCATCTGCCACAGAGTGTAGAGTGTGATGACCCATGAAAGTACCAGGACAACCACACCGGGACCCCAACCGAGCTCAGACATGGCGTAAGGGAGACTGAGAACACCAGCTCCAACCATAGCAGTGACATTGTGGAATGCTGCGTACCACCATTTGGCATTCCTTGATCCAGTAATAGGTAGCCATTCATCAATTGCTTTCTGCTTTGCTAGCTTCTCATCCATCTGCAATTTCGCAGTGACATTTAAAAGTAGAAATCAACTCCATTGAATTAGGATCCTGCTCAACTGGACATATCTTCAGAGCTAAGCTAGTTTTTCAGAATTCAAACAACTTTTTCCCCAGTCCAAGCAGTCACTCAAAGGTATATCATCACAAAACAAGCCAAACGATGACTTTAGATTATGGCTGTTGGTGCATCAATAAAAGTGAAATGGACCCACTACAACATTACATGATGCAAAATCCCACTAACATACCCTTTGGCAGATTCTCAGAAATTATTGCAAAATGAATCTAAGTTAGCAGCCAAGCAAGTTCCAAACTCCAGGGAGCAAAAAGAGACAAAAAACCGATTTCTCCTTAGATTTTCTTTTATAAAACTGAACTGTTGGCTTGTTGTTATGCACATAGAATTTCAAAAGAAGACAAACCCAAAATCAATGGCAGAAAAAATTGGGAAAAAAAAGAAATATAATACCCAGTAAATTGAAATATGAATGAATATCCTTGACAAGTGCGTTGGCCTCCCTCCTAAACACTCAAGTGGAAGAATGGTTCTGAGAGATCTGGTCAACCTTATGTAGCCGTTGACTTTTCATTAGATGATGATTCGTTCATAGAAAACACATAATACGAGTTTCCAGTAGGATCTTATGATCAAAAGTGACCCGTTTTGGATTTTGGTAACTCAACAACATGTTGAATTTGGCCTATAGTTTTAGTCTTTGCAAGAATCTAAGCCCTTCTGATAAAAACAAAAACAAAACCCAGCAAAGAAACAGAGGCAAACAGAAAAAACAGAGGAAGAAACGAAAAGGGGATATGTATATGGTGGTGTTAGCTAGAAAGACTTACATCTTGCTGGTTGTGATTAGCAAGTGGCTCAGTTCCCACCATTGTTGTTCAGCACTACTCTTTAAACTTTGGTTGAACAGAGAGACAAGAGGTTAATTAGAGAGTTTGGTGAACTGTGTCTGACAGGAAAATGAAAGCATGATAGGAATCCAGGACAGGGGAGGTCTGTGCATATATTTATAGACATGGAGTAGTAATGAAGTCTGAGTCCCCATTTTTTGGTCATTAATTTTTTCCATTTTGTTTGTTTGTTTGACTTGAGAGAAAGATTGCAAGTCTTTGCTTGATGCAGAGAGATAATGGAGATAGAGATGGAAAATGAGGGTTGAGTCGTTGAGTTGAATTCCAACCTAATTTTTATTTCATATTAAAAATAAAAATGAAGCTGCGTTGTGTTGTGTGTATGAAGTATGAACTCCTTGGTGTTTCTCTCCTACTGGCCTTTTGGAAAATTCTACGGAAAATGAGTATCAACTTGCGCCTTTTCCCCAGCCGGCATTTTGCATCTTTTCGCTGTTCCCACTTCCCACGTTATTTATAATAATTATTAGTGGCGCGATGAAGCGTGTGTTTAGTTATTCGTAAATTTAGCGTTTGAATTCAAATTATTCATTTGAATTTCGATAATCTAAAATTATGCACACTATGAATTTATCTTCAATTACATCCCAAATTTCAAAACATTAGATAAAAACATATTAAGAAACGTAAGACTGACTTAAATTTGTAAGAAAAATATTAAGAAGGTTGAGTGCGTAAGTATCTATGTAATAACATGAACAGTATATATAGTATGTAAGAGCCACCAGTAGCAGAAAGCCACTTGTTTCTTACAGCTGCTTATTTAATATATTCATACGATGCAACTGTATATATCCCAAGTCCGAACCAATGACATTTGCATCACATGCCTTCAAATTTTGAACACTCATAGCCGTCGGTCATGGTATGATTTCACTTCCCCATGTGGTTTCGATCTCCCCGAAGTTGAGAGATGAACTGTTTTTTGCAGGTTCTTCGTTAAAGTTAACATACACAGTTTGTACACTGACAGACTAAAGAGTTTGCTAGAACTTTCCAAGCTTATAGCTTTTTAGGAGCTTATGACCCAATGGATAAGGCGAAACCAGAGATTCTGGGTTGGATCCCCAGTGAAGTCGTTCATCTGTTTTTACCTGCCTCCAGTACTGTTCACGAAAACAGCTAGGCAGATGAAATGAATGGGCGCCTATAAAATGCTCCTCTGATATTCAATTGCTCACACTCACATGATGATCCACTATAGACTCCCTTTCCCTATACGTATCATGCATGATATTGCATTTAATTTAATGGATAAAGTATATATATGATTCTGGAATTTCACGTGAATTTTGAATCAAAACAACAGACAAGTTTTGGTGAACCAACAACTGTAGACAGTTTGATATCACATGTCAAATTTCTTCTTCGAGGCCGTCGATGTAGTCATATTAATACGTACAGAGGACATTCAGTTTCATACATATGAAATTACAGTGTTAATCTTCTTAGGAGGAGCGTTGACAAAGAACCTGGGTAGAGCAAGCAAGTGGCCGCCGGGGGGGATCTATTGGAATCTTATTTTAATAATATTTCAGACCCCGCAATTCGCTCTTTCATAACCGGATATTCAACGGCTGCCTACCAATAATGAAAGCGGCTATGAGCCTATGACCCTTTTTAAATTCAACATACATATACTTATTTAATTCAATATATCTATACCTAATTAGTTGGTTGCGTCCGATGATTTGGAAGTATCGAATTCGAATTTAACACATCTTACATATGAACGTCTATGTTACAGTTGCCATCTTCTAGCTTTGCTCTTGATAATTAATACATGCTGATGTGTTACATTAAGAAAAAACGCTTTGATATTTCATGTTAATTATTCCGGTCCAGGAGTAAAATTAGAAATCTGGTTCAAGAGGAGCGAGAATTCATAAATTGCAATAAAAATAATAACATGCTATTTTAATAATATTTACATAAACGTCTTCGACAACTTGCAAATAACATCTAAAATAAAACAATTAGATTTCTCTCTATATACATAAAACACTTTGGTACCATGGTATTGGTACTTTCTATACCATTTTGACATATTTTGTGTTTATAATTAAGATTTAGGGTTGTAGATTTGTGTTTAGGATTCACGGTAAAGTGTTAGGGGTTATAGTTTAAAATTTGAGGTCTAAGGATTTATTAATTTTGATTTATGATAATAAAAAAAGGATAGAGTTTATGATACGATTTCAAATTTGAGTTCATGATGCAGTGTTTCGGGATTAGAATTTTCAATATTAATAGTCAAAATTAATACATCACCCACTAATTATTCAAAATAGCCTAACATTTGAGGCACTTAATATGAATAACCCGAAACATGTACAAAGGTGACGTCGCAATGAGTCATTCTCCAATGCCTGCTAAGTGGTTTAGTTTGGATTAAGATGGATGAGCGAGGAGGTTTTGTCAAATGTTTGAAGCATACATATGTATGTAGTGTTCATACTCTGCTGGAAAAATTGCACGGAGCTAATATAGCAACAGCCACCAAGCTCTCAATGAGTCGTACGAATATGATTCCTATGTCGACAAAGTTGACTGTAACTAATCAACGAATTAGACAGAATCCCAGTACCCAGTACATAGAGTTATCAATCTTTGCTAAATAACCAATGGAAAACTTCACCCCAGGTTTGTATATCCAATAAAAGGTGAAGGAATATTTGAGGACTGCGACTTATCATCGGCAGCAGCAGCAGCAGCAGCAGCAGCAGCAGCAGCAGAAGTTGAAAATTCTTTTGTTAGTGTAAACTAATCCATTATAAAAGTGAGTTTTAATACTCTGTATGATTGATTGTGATCATCAATTTGACAACGTAATAGGTAGGTGCCGTATGGGGGGTTCCGGTTTGTGGAAATTTCTGACGAAACTGAGAGCTAGCGAAGACTTTGACTTGTGGAACAGCTATAGTCAACTGTTTGTGCTACGCAACATGCTGTCACACTTCATCAACATCATTTGTTTTTTCTTTTTATTAATCTCTGTACCGAGGTTTGTTGTTCGCGGAGGGCGTGAATTTAGTAAATATATTGAAATATTAAATCAATCAGGTAAATACCTAATAACGATGAGCGTAAAACCATAATGAGGACGGGAGGAAACATCCACTTTAGATATCTTAGCTCCCGTAACTTAGCCAACAATTTATTTTAGTAATTTAACACCGCGATATACCACAACATTCACAAAATTACCAGACACAAGACGGTAAGTAAATAACGCCGGGTTTTACGTGGTTCCCCTCGAATATAAGAAGAGTACATCCACGACAGTAGCGACAACTACGAGCACTTCTTCACTAAAACAAGGTATGTACAAGGTAATCCGAACCGATCCAAAAATAGTGACTCACAAGTATTTCCCAACCTCGAAAAAAAAGTTACTCATCCCTGACGAAAAGAACCATCAGTAATGCCATATATGCTAGTCGACCCTTCTCGAATGGTTAAAACCACCACTGAAATATACACACATTTAGGGTTGTCGTGTACTTTTGGCGACATCATATTACCGACGAAACGTGGAGACAATTGGAGATCAAAATTTCTGCCAATGTTTTTTTTAGATGAATGATATGAACAAAGAGCACTAAGGACTGCAAAATAGCACCCTCACCTAACTCAAAGACGAACTTGTACACAGGCACAACTCCAAAGAAACAAGAGGTAACACATCATACCAAGCACAAGAGCTCGAGCCTCTAACAGTGCAGGCAAAAACAGAGCCACAACCGGCCAGCAAAACAAAAAAACCAGCAAAACAGACACGTTACTGCCAACTAATCTGGTTCTCTAACAAAAGTGCATGTGTCTGAACTAAAGCGATGCCAAATAGCTCGAGAGAACAGACATTTCAAGAACAGATGAGAGACCTATTCAGAATTACCTCGACACAATGTACACCAATTTTCCACCGCGAAGCCACGTCTTTGAAGGTTATCCAAAGTAAGGATGCCACCATGGAACACGAGCCAGAGAAATCCTTGCACATTGGTGGGAATCTCCTTCTTCCACACAGCTGCCATCAGGAACTCGTCAACACAGGGGAACGCCTCCTGCCGCAGCACCCCCATCAACGATCACACCGAAAAATAACCCGTCAAAGTCAAGGGCCAAACAACCCTCGGAGGGCCCATGAAAATCACCGGGGTGGGGATATCATCCAGGAAACTCTTGAAGTTAGTCCACTCCATAAGGACACCTCCTCTTAGCTGGAACCTAAGATTAAAGTTTGTCACAAACTTGCCATCACAATCCAAAACGTCAAATAACAAAATATATGTGGGTTGCGCAGAGGCCGCAACCCTTGGAAAGCACAGAAAGCATCACTCCCCAACCCGAATATCGTGTCAAAAAGACACCCCCCCACCCGCAGGGTCGATAAAACCATGGTCCCAGAATGCAGTAGTCTCACACACAATCCATCTCCACGACGAGAAGCCCTCCGCACTGGCCTCCCAGGCCGAAAGGAAATCAGGAACCTCATACTTGCACTTGTAATCAATAAGCCTCCTCCACCAAGCGTTTTGTTCAAACGCAAACCTCCAAACCCATTTGGCAAGGGGGGACTTTTTCATGAGCGCGAAATCAAGAACAACAAGACCGCCCCGAGACTTCTCGGTCTTGACCTACTCCTAGCCTACCAAATGAAACCTCCTCTCGTCTGACACCCCTTCCCACAAAAACCGGTTTTGAATTTGTTCTATTTTCCCAACCACCGTGGCAAGAGCTCTAAGAACAGACATATAGTAAATCGAAAGGTTTGACAGAACACTCTTCAACAACACCATCCTAGCCCCAAAGGATAAAAATCTTGCTTTCTAAAAGTGAAGTGAGCGCTGAATAGAGCTGACCACCTGTTCCCAAATGGCGGTGGACCTAGCCTGAACCTCCAAAGGCAGCCCTAGATAGGTGGCGGGGAACTCTCCAATCTCGCAATCGAACAACCTAGCAAGGTCCTCCGCATTTGCCAACGCCGCCAACCACGAACATTTGGCTTTTCTGGACTTCAACCCCCAACCCAGAGATATTCTCGAAACATACAAGGGTAGCAAGAAAAATTCTGACTTGGGCCTCATCCGCATCACAGAAGATCATAGCATCGTTGGCATAGAAAATATGATTCACCTCTCCAAGATCAGTTTCCTCTTGCATACAGAAACCTCTGAACCATCCAACCTCCCTGGTCTTACAAATCATCTTTGACAGAATCTCCATAATGAGTAAGAACAGAAACGGGGACAAGGAATCCCCTTTTCGCAGACTGCTCAAGCTAGGGAAGTAGTCTGCCGCTTCATTAACCAAGATCGAGAAGTGCACCAAAGTCACACACGACCGAGTCCAAGCTATCCACCGATCCGGGAAGCCCACGACCTCCAAGGCCCTGAACAAAGCAGACCAATTAACGTGGTCGTAAGCCTTTTCCAAGTCCAATTTGAAAACCAAACCCGAACGCCCGCTCCTTCTTCGAGGTCGAGAATCAATCACCTCATTCGCAATGAGAGCAGCATCAAGAATCTGCCTCCCTCCACAAAAGCACATTGCGACACCGAAATAACACACTCACGGGGCCTCTTACATATATCCATTAGCACCTTCGAATCCATTTTATACATACAACCAAACAAACTGATGGGACGCAAATCCTTGATGTTCTCCACAGAATCCTTCTTAGGAATAAGGCACACAAGAGTGTTGTTGGTCCATCTAGGCATGAAACTGTTTGTATAAAAATCGCCGAAAGCCATCATCACATCATCCTTGAAGAGCGACTAGAACTGCTTAACAAAATTCATTTTGAAGCCCAGGGCCAGGAGCTTTACTCCCTTCGCACGAGAACACCACACGTCGAACCTCCTCCTTGAGAAGGGGTAGGTCAAAGAATCCCACCCACTCTCTTCAACACGCTGGAAGTGGAGCCCCATCGGGAAAGATCTGACCGACTTCAGATCAAGGTAAAGATTGCTGTAAAAGTCAACAATGGCTGCGGAAAGCTCATCATATCCCTGAAAATACTGGTCCCCAACAAGAAGCTCTTCCAGAAAGCACCTACGGCGGCAGTGGCTAGCAACTCAGTGAAAATACTTAGTGTTACGGTCTCCCAATCTAAGACAGATATCTCTAGCCCTCTGTTCCACATCACCTCTTCCGTCTTCCACATCCTATCCAAATTGCACTTCAACAAGCATCTCTCAACCCGTTTATCCTCCTCGAGAGCTTCCAACTCCTCCTCTCTATCCAGAGTTTCCACATCGTAAATCAGGCGCTTAATTTCAATATCAAACTTCTTAAAAGTATCTCTATTCCACAAAATCATCGCCTGCTTGAGTTGTTTCAACTTAACCCCAAACTTGAAGAGACTCCCTCTTCCCACCGCCGTAGGCTCCCAGCTGTTCACTAAACCAAAATCAAACGAATCCATCTTCGTTTCCTGAAAACAACAAACATTCGGCCGTATATTCTTAACTCATTGAGAAATACGAAAACGCTTATCCGTCATCACCAAACCCCTCACATTCCACAATAAAACTTTAGTTATCATAAGAAAGGGGAAGAGGAATGACAGATCCATTTGTCCGGGTACGAGGCGGGAGAAGTGATTCATGTTGTGATGGAACACCTTCAATTCAAACAAAACAAAATGATCTGTGCTTTACTTACAGCTCCTTCAGATGGCCATGGGGATTTCTCTGGCAGTCTAAATTCAAACCCAGATTCAAAATTACAAACAAGCTGTTTCTATTTTATTAAGAGGGACTTGCTAATATTACATTAACTCAGCCATAGGGAAACAACAACAATAACAACAACAGCCACAAAGAAACATTCTTTCTGGTAATTAAGCTAAGCAGCAGCATTGCTTCTTCCTTTCTTATAGACTTCTCTCTCTCTTATTGACTTGCTAAAGAGTTAACAGTCAGTTTACTGCATTTTCTTCTTCTGCCTGCATACATTCATCCATTCCTCAGGTTACTACTTACCATCTAAGCAACTGACACAACTGATGGGGCAGTAGTAGCACTCTGCTGCCTCCTGTGCCTACCAACTGGCGATTTCATAGATAGACCAGCTCCTCCAAAACAAAAGTACTGGCTTCTTGACCTCCTGTGACGATTCGGGCTTCTTGGTGAAACTTCTTTCTTCCCCATACTTCTTCTTCTTGGTGTTACACCATCATCATCAACAACCAATCCATTCTGAGTGTTGGAGCAGGATGCCTCAGCTTCACTGAACACAATAATACCCTTTGCCTTGTCCATGGATCTTGGAGATGGAAATGGCGATTTCGAGAAAGAACTTGAGTGTGATTTCCCTCCAGGAGCTGTTGTTATTTGTGGAAGTGCCTGCAGGAGAACTCCATGGACTAGCCCTGAAGCAATCTTCTTCTTTGAGGTTGGACTTGATTGGTTGCTCCTCACTGCCAGTGTTCTCTTGTTGCTTTGAGGAGGTGATGATGATGAATATGCTGATGATGGCTTGGTGAATCGCTGGCGAAGAGGCGCTTGTCTCATTTCGTCTTGCTCCATTGCAGCAGATTTCATCATATCACTGTTGTAGTTGCTGTGACTTCCACTGGCAGGCTTCCTGTGTTTCCTTCTAGTCCATTGAAGCACCCTTTTTATCCTCTTAGCTGCATGGCTTTGTGGCTCTTCTTTTGTGCAACTTGCTGCATTTGGTTGATGCAGGTCGATCGAAGACAATGAACTCAATCCAGTACTGACTTGTCCACCAACACCATTTCCATCTGATGATGCAACTTCGATTCCGGTGTAGAGGAAAACTTCTGCATCAGACAGCTTGAACGACGTCCCGGGACTTCCTAACCCGCCTTGCATCTTCAGCCTCGAAGCTATTTCTCTTCTTGCAGTGCAGCCACCAAACATCCCACCTGCTGAAATCAGCTGCCTGATGAGGTAATCAGACGAAGCAGACCGAGGTCGTTGCTTCAGGAGATCGAGAGGGGTCATCCCATCTGCATCTCGAGCATTCACGTGTATCGATTTCACCCCCATTAATAGCTGGACCAGATCAGAGTGAACATTGGCAAGGATGGCAGTGTGGAGTGCAGTTCTTCCATCATTGTTCTTGGCATTGATAACTTGTTCAATATGGAACCCTTTGCGACCACTTATTAACTGCTTCATCAGCTCAACCTGCCTGTCCAGCCTTCTGAAAGCCGGGTTCTGGAAGCCGGAAACTGTAATGTGGAGAAAAGTTTCCCCAGCGTTGTTTGTTGAGGAAACCATATAAGGGTGTGCTTCAATCAGAGCTTCAACTACATGCAGCTGTCCTCGATAAGCAGCAGTGTGCAACGCCGTGTTGCCTAGATTGTCAGTTGAACTTATCACATTATCAAAGGATGCTGCAAGATACTTTACTACCTGAAAAACAGAAAAGAAACATAAAGTTCCATACTTTGCACAGAACATAAAAACCAATTTGAAACCTTGCAATGATTCATGACATGATATCAAAGCTTTACAAAACTGAGAGGTCTCTGTTTTGAATCCAGATAACCTCAACTCTTCTAAGAACTTCGGTTTGATGGGGGCTTGTTAATGAATAATATAAAAACCAATCTGAGCCCTCTCCCAACAACTTGAGTTATTGGGATGCAATTGTTCACGACAGATCTCATAGGTTTATTAAGCAAACAAGGTTTTTTTGTGTACCTCAACTTGACCTTTGGCAGCTGCAGCATGTAAGATAGTAGAGCCTTGTTTATCTCTATAACTCAAGATATCACTGCTGCAATTGCCAAGCAGATCCTTCAAAATGGTTACATTTCCTCCTCTGGCAGCAGCATGAATGGCTCTATTCAACATTTCCCACTTATAAAGAGAAGGAATTTCTCCCCCTAAACGTTCCTCTAGCTCCCCACCTTTCAAGAACCTTGGAGACACAACAAAGTCATAAACCAGCCTAAAAACATGTGTGTTTTTGCTCCTGGAAGCAGCATAGAGAACATCAGTAACCCCATATTCTCCTTCACCAAACACAAGCAGAGGGTTCCTCTGGAGGAGCTCTTGTACAAAGCTCAAATCCCCAGCAGATGCAGCAGTGTACATGAGCCATCCACCATAGCCAGACTGAACAAGTGAATTGGAATTGTTCTTCCCCTTCTTGGACTCACATTCAAGGAAAAGCTTCCTCGCCACACGGGACCTGCACTTGGCAACATCAATGAACTGTTCCTCATCGTCCCACACTGACTCAAGTCGACGAATCCGCCTGAGGGACGTGAGGTTGATGAGGTGATTGTTGTCTATCCGAAGAAGCTCCCTAACCAAGTCGTAGTGGCCATTGGCTGCTGCCCAGTCAATGGGAGCAGCATACCACCATTGGTCACCTGTGCTTTCCCATCTCAGTGGCAAATAGGTAGGAGGAGGCATTTGCTTGCTTTCTTGCTGGCTTCTAATCTAATGATGTTCTTAGGAAAGGCTAAAGCTTTTTTGGTTTGATGGTATTGAGCAACTAAAGTTTAGCTTTACTTGTATTAGCAGATGCACCAACATGCATATTCACACCCTCTTGTCTAACATTATAAATTAAAAACACCAGGAAGCTTGAACTATATTCACACACTCTTACTGTTTATGTGGCATTTGAACTCAAAAAATCAGTTGGCATGGCTCTGACACAGCATGTTGATACAAAGATGGTTTCTTTACACAACCAAGAAGAAGAAGACGAAGACAAGAGACAGTATTGGGTGCTGTTTTTATTTTGTTGAGGGAAACAAACTAAGGGTTTGCAGAAACAAGGAGTTATGCTGCAATTAAATATATATGGGATTCTGGAGAGTAAGAAGAGACAGTAAAGGTTTATAGACAATGATGGTGGTATATGCGAAGGGAGAGAGAGAGAGAAAGAAAGAAAGAGTGAAGCCTTATTGTTTGCTCGGACTTTGAAGCAGCAAGTGATAAAAGGTGACGAGGAACAGAAGAGAGATACGGAATAGCTAATGGGATTATTATGTTAGGAGAAAAAAAGCTTGCAATTAGTGTACTGGAACTGGAGACATGTGGTGAGCAATCATAGTGCTAAACATGGAGAGAATATTCTCATTCAAGATATGCAATGCATTTTCTCATCAGCAAAAAGAAAAGGGTTATGAATCAAAAGGCTTTTGGAAACCATGTAATATTTGGGATTAATTGCAGATGCAAGAATCGCAGTCAATAAAAAAGGTGAAAGGTGGTAAAATTCAATGAAAAATGTCAAAATTTGGTCAAATATGTAAAGTTATCAGTTCAGTTCACTGGAATGGTTTATGAAAGAACTCCAGTTTCCTTCTTTACTATGAACATTGAGTAAAAGCTAATTTCATATTGTATGAGATTGAGAAGCCAAGGAAGGGGCAGAAAAAGTAAAGATCTTCAACAGGAAAACATGCTGCATGCCGAACTAATTTAATGGCCATTGTGGTTAGATTATTGTTATTAGGTGGTGTATTGATTGAAGATAGTTGTTTGTGGTTCAACCAAGACAGACAGAAGCAAGCATGCTCAACTCAAGGATATAATATTGTTGTTTAAGTTATGCTCAAAGTTCCACAAGATCACAAGTGTTTATCACATATTATTAACAAATAAAATATCAAACTCATAATGATTTTATATATTTTAGGTTCAAGTGTAGAAGGATCACACAAATTTTTGCCATACACACTTTTTCGTACTCATCTACAAGTTCTTTGCACCCTTGCACAATCTGTCGACCAACAATATGAATGCCAATTCGTGAATGTACTGAGGCACATATTTTTTGCGCTGATTGAATATGATGATCAATGGCCGAAGGTAATGCAATGCAAATTTGTAACAAAAAACCAGAGGAAATGGTATGAGGGGCATCGTTTACCATTTTTTCTACTCGCAATCAGAGTCGTTAAAAGGCAAAATTCTTTCATATGTCACAAACTCTTAGAAATTCCCCCGAATGTACATTTTAGAAGATATGACACTCACGTGTCCAGTTCAAACGACACATAAGCCGACTCCGCAAAGAGACTTAACAAAGACTAATGTCATGACACAATTTGAAAAAAAAATTTGAAAGGTAGGGACACCTCAAATATAGTCGATAGATTATATACATTCGAGAGAATTTCTGAGAGTTTATGAGAATTTTGCCTAGTTAAAATCGTTATTTTTCGGAAAATTTCATCAATCTAGGTTGTGCTTGTGGTGGAATTGGCGCAATCAATTATGGCTGTTGTTGTAGTATAGTATTATAGGTGGGTGGGTATGGCTGCTTTCAATACCCAAATAATGCTGGACTATTAGTAGCATCTTTGCTTGCTCCTTTCGCTTTCAAGCCCACCATTTTCCCCTTTTCTGCAACTTCTCTCAACTCAAATACCCTCTCTTGCTTTCAGCTAAAAAGACAACGACCTTTCACTACATGGACATGCACCTAATTATCTTGATCACAACCTTTCTTCATCACTGTTTTAGGTCAAGAATGAGATCCACCCATTGCACCAAAAAAGGCTAATTAATGGCATCTAGGAGATAAACAATGGAGTTGAGAGTTCATAAGTCATAACAATGCAACAATGAAAACAACCCATAATAGGTAAAGCTTGAGTAAAAGCAAAGGAGGACCAATAGCCATATGGATGTAGTTTGTGGCAGACACAAAGGACCCAGATAGCCAGAACAGTGAATGTGATATAGCAGAGTACTTGTTCATTTCAGTTGGAACTCATCAAAAGCAAAACTGGGCCAGCATGACATAAAAGTAACGCCTATAATCATAAAGTTAGAAAGACAGCTTGCTATCATGATGCATGTCCAAGTCCAACTACTATTAAATCTTCTAATATCATCTCTAGTGGGAAAAAAATCAAAAGTTAAGTCATTGATTAAGAATGAAATTTTTCCAAAACTGTCCAACACTTGCTCATGGGGACACAAGGGCCATTTGAGATAATGATCCAAAGATAAGGAGAAAGCAAAAATAGAAAGCATCTCTAATGGGATCTCTCAAAGGGTAGAGATCAGCGTTGATAAGGGTTAGCGATGGACATGGCTTGCTGGCTTTTTCGCCCTTTCTAACTTCAATGGCCATGTCAACCCATTGGCCACAAAATGCTTGGTTCAATGAACCTTCTGCAGATTAATGATCGACTTCTTTTTCAGACATAGCATATGTAAATGAGAAAGAGATGAAGATTGCAACATAGCAGCAGCTAATGCGTTCAACAAAACAAAATCATTATGACTCATACAGCATCTCAATGGTGTAAGAAAGAAGGATGAAGAAAAAAGAGAAGAAGATTTTGAGATTGTCGCATCCATATACTAAATAATGCAAAATCCAAGTCAATGTAAGGCGATCTTAGCTAGTGAGCAACTAGAACAATTCTGGGTGACAATCCAATCAAGAAGCAGCACGAAAAGATAACACTTTCAAGAAGAAGTTAAGAAAACAGGTCTTTTAAGAAAAAATAGTAAGACATGATTTGCTTGATAATGGAGAAGAGTCAATATATATTTTATTGATGATCATTGCAAACTTTACCCTTTTACCTAATTGAAACATTTGAGTAAAAGAAATAGCTATGCGGGATTTCAGCATAACTGGTCTACTAATGAACCACACCTTTGGCATCTCAAGACATGGTACTCTATCAACCAGGGTTTACAGAGCCTGGCATACTCAAGAGCTCCAAAAAATAGTGTTAAGAAGGGGCCATTGAATGACAGCAGCATAACGAAACACATCCATTTTCCATCTTTCATCTGCATAGCCCATACATAAAAGGAAAAAACATAAACAGAAACTAATCCTAGAGAAGAAACAGACCTTGATTGCAAAGCATGAATGTCTGTTAAAGATCCCATTCCATCAATTCTTGGCCTTAGTAGAGTTGTTTTCTTTAATGCCTGCCCGTCTGTCTAGCTTGAAATAGCGTTTCAGATCTTCATACAATAGTGAATGTTTGTCCTTCCTCCTGAGTTCACTCAATGCTGGACGTTTATCAAGAAGATGCCACAGCCATTCAGGGTAATCAGAATCCGCCAAGACTTTTGGGTCAGTGCCATCCTTCAGAATATTGGCACCAACACATGTAGAAGACTTCACTTCTTTACTAAGACTTGAAACTTTTGGGGCATCTGCAGCCGCCCCACCCTTAGAACCCTTCTTCGCTTTAGCACCGGCTGCAAAAGTTCGCACTCCAACTACTTCTTTACAAAGGACGAAATCTCTCAACGACCTTACATGATTCATTGCCATCATTTAAATCTACACCAAAATTTAACAGAATCAACACCAAGACTTTAAGGAGTGAAACCAGCAGCAGATGGGCATTGTTCAATTGCTAAAATTTTATAAGCGAAATAAAAGATAGCACGATCTAAGTAGCTAAAAACCCAGTTTACAAATTTGCTTATGTGAATCCAGCAAATTTCTGTTCCTAAGAGAAGGTAACACCTACACCCTCTATATCCAATTTCATCATGCAGAAAAGATCCCCAAGACACATCAGAATGGAAAAGGTTCAAACGATCGGAAGACAGAAAATCATCCAAACCCAAACCCTAGCCCTAAATAACCTCTTCAAAGGGGGCGAAGAATTCAGAGTTCGATAACATGAAGATCATTAAAGAGCTACCGGAGGAATCTGTAAGCAAGAACCTTACCGTCAAAGTCTCGAAGTGGGGAAACCTTCTATCGTAGCTCCCGGCGGAAGAGAAATAGACGAAGCTGTGTGTATCTCTGCTTCTGCGAACTATCTTTCACTGCCGTTTCCTATCGGAAGGAGAGCTCCATTACTCGAAATCGTTCCTATTTTCTGGGCCCAAATTCGGATAGGATGGGCTCGTGTTGTAAGTGGGCCGAATGATTTGCTAAACTGTTGGGCCCATGATTATGATTATTAGTAAACTGTTGATTGCTTGAGTAGGTTCCATCAATTTGATATGTGATTTGCTTTACGTCTTTTGTTAAGCGTTGATATGAACTGATTGCTTGAGCATGGAGATATGCCATTGCAATTATTGGTGCATATGTGAGGCCTTTTTATGCGAGTTTGACGAGTGATTCTGTTTGAAGGAAAAACGTTTGCCATACATCTATCAACATCTCGGGCTGGAGTATGTTGAGAAGGTCCTCCCTTCGATTGGAAACGAGGTGTTGACAGCTGTTGTTGCTCAATTCAATGCTGATCAGCTACTCACTGAACGTCCCCGTGTGTCTCAACTCGTCCGGGAAGCTCTTATCAGGCGTGCCAAGGACTTCAACATTGTGCTGGACGATGTGGCAATTACCCATCTCTCCTATGGTAAGGAGTTCTCTAGGGCCGTTGAGCAGAAGCAAGTGGCTCAGCAGGAGGCAGAGAGGTCCAAGTTTGTTGTCATGAAAGGCTGACCAAGAGAGGAGGGCTGCGGTTATCAGGGCAGAGGGTGAAAGTGAAGCTGCCAAGCTGATTTCTGACGCTACCATAAAGGCTGGCATGGGGGCTTATTGAGCTTAGGAGGATTGAGGCCTCTAGGGAAATTGCTGGAACTCTTTCTAAATCGCCAAATGTGGCATACCTTCCTGGAGGCAACAATATTGCTTCTGTCATTGGCAGGGCGTTGAAGAGGTACGTGTTTCTCTCTGCCTTTGCGGTGAAAATGTGGTTTTGAAACGGTTCATGGAAATGCAGAGATTATCTACAGTTTTAGTGTCTGAAAATGTCATCGCAATGAGGAGGGTACAGTACATCCGCTCTCATTCTGAATATAGCTTGTTTAATAGTCTTGGAATGAAGATTCATGATAATGCTGCTCATTGATCTCCTCTCAAATCTTGTTAGAACACTAGTTCTCTGGTTTGGAGAGAGTCTCTATTTGGTTGGTGTTCTGACTTGTGTTTGTTTTTCGTGTAGGATTGTGAATGATCTCGGAGTAGTGCTTTCTGACTGGCTTCAGGTTCTGCACTTTTAGAAGTCTCGTTAATAATATGATCGTAGGAATGACAAAAGGTAGGAAGTTCGGGAGAATGGGAGATGCATTGTTGAAGTGACAACAGGCTCCTTTTTGGTATAATTATCAGGCTAGCTGTTACTCTGCTTTGTTGATGACAAACTTAATATGGGGTTGTCAAGTTGTTAAAGTATCTGTATTCGGGCATTCCTTGGGACGGAAGTAATGGTTTGAGAAGAATAGTTCGTTCAAGTGATGAAAATTTGACCAGTCATGGTAATGGTGAACATTAGGCCGAATTTTATCGTTCGCAACATGAATCGGTAGATAAAAACATATTCCATTAGACAATAACTTTTATTTAGAGATACATTAAGGAACACTATATGCCTGGGATTATTTATGCAGCTATGAAGAATACTCTTCTGTTTCAATAATCCCTAAACTCAGATCAAAACTGTTACAAAAGAAGCAAACACCCATTACGTCGTCGTCACTCCTTTAGTTGCATGATGCCATGTGGCAGATCAAGTCCACAACCCTCGAGCTACAATCCACCAAAACGAATGAAAACGATGTAATTCTAAGTGATCACAGAAATTAAAGCTCTTCTTCTATCAATGGATGCTGTGAAACAAAAGGTTTGGTACCTGTAACCCCACTCGTTATCATACCAAGACACGAGCTTCACAAAGTTGTCGTTCAGAGCGATTCCGGCCTTGGCATCGAAGATGCTAGACCTGTTGCATCCCACAAAGTCGGTGGAGACAACATCATCTTCCGTGTAACCAAGGATTCCCTTCATGCTACCCTCAGATGCTTCCCTGCAGCAGCATTGACCACAAAATGGTAGAATTATGCAATTATTCAGAACTTGGTGGTGGGTATGAATATCATGAAAAAACTAACTTCATGGCCTTCTTGATATCATCATAAGTGGCGCTTTTCTCGAGTCTGACGGTGAGATCGACCACTGAGACATCAACGGTGGGAACACGGAAGGCCATACCAGTCAACTTTCCATTTAGTGCAGGCAACACTTTCCCAACAGCCTACACAATCAAGTTCAGGGAACTGTCATTACAAGTCCTAGCTAGCTAGCCAAAGAAAAACAATCAATAAAAATAACTAGTTATAATCCGACCATTCTCCGGTGACTTTTTTGGAGAAAATTTATAACCAGTTATAAAAGAAGAATAACAAATTATAATTCCAAATGACTGGTTATAATCCTGTGAAAATTTATAACTAATTACATGACTACATATGACATTTTGCTATTTGAAGGAGTCAAAGTTTCCAATCAAGGCCATAGTAAGTCTCCGGTGACTTTGTCCTCTACCTGATAGGATGGATCGGATGGATATTCACGGATTTAGATAAATTTGCCACCTCTAAATACAAGGCAGGCAGGATTACTTGTTACCTTAGCAGCTCCAGTGCTGCTTGGAATGATGTTGAAGGAGGCAGCTCTTCCACCTCTCCAGTCCTTCATTGATGGACCATCCACAGTCTTCTGTGTAGCTGTAATGGAGTGGACTGTGGTCATAAGTCCCTCAACAATACCAAACTTGTCATTGATTACCTGCAAATTACAGCCAAGGGAATTATAGATAGAGGGTGATAACTAGGGAATGATGAGATGTGAGTTTTTGTTGTATGTACCTTAGCCAATGGAGCAAGGCAGTTGGTAGTGCAGCTAGCGTTAGAGACAACATCAAGATCAGGCTTGTATTCCTTCTCATTCACCCCAACAACAAACATTGGAGCATCTTTGCTTGGTGCTGATATCACTACCTTTTTAGCACCACCCTGCTCATACATACATATACATACAATTAACATACTACGAAATGGAAACTAGAACCCAAGTTAAAGAATCCAATGAAACCTTCAAATGAGCAGCAGCTTTATCCTTGTCAGTGAACACCCCAGTGGACTCAACAACGTAGTCTGCTCCCGTTTCACCCCATGGGATTTCCTCTGGATTCCTGCAGCCGAAAACAGTGACAGGCTTGTCGCCAAAGAGAAGGGTTTTGGTGTCCTTGACGGTGACCTCATGGTGCTTCCATTGCCCATGAACACTATCATACTTGAACATATAGGTCTGCCGAATCAAGATAAAAAATTAGAATCAGAATAGAAGAATGCTAAACGGCGTCGGTCTCCAATTTTTGTACGGAAGATCAAAGATACCATGTAATCAGTGGTGATGAAAGGATCGTTAACGGCTACGAGCTCCACATCGTCTCTCTGCAACGCTACTCTGGCAACCAGACGCCCAATCCTTCCGAAACCTTTTTTTTTGTGTCAAAACAACACAACAAATCAATCACGAAAGTGTTGGTTGTTTGTTATCATGAAAGGAGAGGAGATATATAATTTACCGTTGATTCCGATCTTGATCTTGGCCATTGATTGAATTGAGAATTGTGTTGCGAGCAGAAGCAGAATGGAAAGAGGAGTTGGGGAGGGAAGGAGAAAGGGAGTATCATACTAATATAGTAGCGATGGATGGGCATGGGATTTTGCATTCTGCCCCGTTCTGGTGTTTGAGAAAAACATTCCGCCATTTGCGAGCTCTGTTTACCAAGTCTGTCTGGCTAAGCTCGGAGGAGAGAGTATGAAGAGAGCAGAATAATTAATTGGCAATATTAATACAAAAAAGGTTTGTCATTCAGTTATGTGGGCCACTTAAAAGGAAGACGAAGCTCCATACATATTACAGAAATGAAAAGCCCAATGGACCCTTAAAACACATATTACAGAAATGAAAAGCCCAATGGACCCTTAAAACACATGGTCGACTAAGTTCTCTCCTCACTTAATTTCAATAGTTGAACTGAATTGAATTGAGAATTATTTACAGTGGTTGATTATTGATGATTTCAATGGTGTTTGTGTGACTTCATCAAATTACTGATGGCTATGGTGTCTTGTTTTGTTGGTGTCCTCTGTTCACTAAACTTCTTTTCATTAGCACACAACAACAGTAGCATTACATGAGATTGGAATTAAGCCGAGGAACCCAGTCCCGATGCAGCGAATGAGCCCTTGAGGAGGTTGCCACCCAATCTGCAATTTTGTAGCGTTTCCTGGGGACAAAGTGAAACTTAATTCTCGGCTCATCTGCATCGAGATGAATGATCAACCCAATGATTGCATAACAGTCCCACGGCCAAGGTAGCGAGTGGTTGATGATGTCAATCAGGGTAATGTTATCTGAGAAGATGGAGGTTGGTTCCGGACTTGATAGCGGCATTCGTAGCCTCGAGTAAAGCTCTTGCTTCAACACTTAAAGCCACCATTTGCCTCGTTAACTTAAGACTTACAGGCTAAAATAAGCACAACATACATGGAGCATTAGAATGATTACAGACAAAATGACGATTGATCATGGCGTATGCCTAACAAAACACAACCCCGAAAGCACTAATGCCTTGGAACGAGAAGCATATATATATACAAGTGAACCAACACAGCCGAGGGTAAAAGGTTCCGATCCACTGAAAGGCAACCTAGAGATGAGATGTTCATCCGAAGCCACCATTCTCCATGTCCTGCTGAGAAAGTACCAGATTCCACTGATTTGCCTCGACTAGTTTCTCAATCACACTACTCTTTTAGTTTCTCAATCATTCTCTACTTATAGATGTATTATATCTGCTACTAAAAACATGCCAAGTAATTTCATGATCATCATCATGTCATTTCAACACGCTAAGTTAGGTTCTACTGTATGGTCAAGGCTGATAAAATATATGCAAACACAGCATTTTGAGTTGATTTTCACACTATGAAAACTGAGAATGGAAATCCTGAAATTTTTGACAGAGGTGATCCAATGGCTCATTTTGATTCAAATCCATAAACTCGCTACACGATTTAGCTTTATCTGATTAGGCTAGTGTTGCTGAGATTGGATATACAGAAGAGGAGAATTTTATATGATTGCGCCTTAGAATAAGGACTGAAAGAAATTAGAACAGGTACGACAAAGGCAACCAAGCCAGTTCATAGCTACATACACTGGTCGGTGGTGAATGTACCCAGAATCTCTTCCACAGCCGATGATGGATTGATTCGCATTTCTTCACTCGAAAAGAATATCATCCATCTTTTACTGAAACTGCACAACAAACAAGTCAGTCAGACCTGAAAGAGTGAACATCTTTAAAAAAATCAACTACTGTTTCGGATACTGACCTTAATCTTTCGTCAGTCAATCGGTCTCAGATACCCATCTAACAGAATAATATTTGTGAAATTCCTAGCTGTTCAAATGCTTTGTACGACCTGTAAAATTTGGAACAAATATAGTCTTAAGAAACAACTTTATTCAAGATACGGAAAAGTAGAGTCTGAGGGGCACCTTTCTCATTTCAATGAAGGAGCATACGGAGCTGGACATGGAGAGATCATGTCATCAGGTAGCTGGTCCATCAAATTGCACGTTGCCTGCAGACAAGCATGAAGTATTTTCTTTTCCAACCTCACTAGCTGCGTAGCAACTCTCTTCTTTGGGTTCAACTTCTCTTCTGCCAACTGATATGCAAAAAAACAGAGTAAATAATTTGAAGGATAGGAATATATACGATTGATCCATACTCAATGGAGAGTAATAATACCATAGAATCATCTTCGCTCAAGCTAGTTGGATATAAAGAAAGACGCCTATTAAAATACTCAACAAGCTGATCCAAAACTGCTCGCTCCATGCAAGGGCTAACCTGTAACAAGCAATTTTAGCAACAAGTCAGAAATCTTGGGAATCTGTTCTGATTAGTTCTGAAAATTCCAACACATGGTGGTCAGCACAATAGGAAAAAACAGATTCATTTTTGGATACCGAAGATACAAGAAGAAACGTTTGCAGAATTCCTTTATAAAAAACAATGACATTTACTTCGTCAATAATCACCCGTGTAATTAATTATTAATTCCACAAATCAACATTCTGCAAATACAGTATAAGCATGCATGGGGAAATTTCTGAATTTCTGGTGAACTTATAACCATTAACTAAAACTCAGTGCTGGTTGATGTTTGATACATTTATAAGAGCAATATGATCCAGGAAACAAATAAATCAACGTGAACTTACTGGACAAACAGGTCCTTGAGAAGATATAACAGATTCCATCTCAGAAGGATCTGATACATAGCCTAATCGCAAATAAGGAAGCATTTCAGCCACAGCTTCCTTTTCCTTTCCCACTTGAACCTGAATAATGACAAATCGGATATCTGAGAATTTTAAGCATTACTTTTCGCTTCAAGAATGTTAGGACACAAGGACTAAGGATATCCTACAACAAAGTCTTGCATAGATAGCTTGCCATTTCTTTGAGCAACTAATCTCTTGTCCTGATATTGAGGATCCTCAGTGTTTAGTGCTGCCTGGTTCAAATAGCAAATCAGCACATTTGACTAGAAAAACTAAATTCAGATGCAAAAACCAAGAATCAGTACCTTCATCACTAGCCGATCATAAGCATTGCCCTCATCAACAAAACCATAGTTTATAAGCAATCTTGAATTGGGTTGTGGTCCACACCTGGAATTTTCAGCAACTTCAGCTCTTGTATAACCAGACTAGTAACCAAACTAGAAAATAACATCTACAGAAGAATGTGCATAAATTGTGTAAATGCACATACCAGACAGTGATTGGTTCACCAGCCTTGTATGGGCGATCAACTACTAGTTCAACAGCACCTTCAACAGCACTTAACATCGCCTTACAGTTGCTTCCGTAGGATAGCAGCGGGGGGCCAAGAGGGACCAAAGCAAACCTACGAGCCAAACTGACTTTCTGAACAAACAAAAAGGACAATGCAGTTAAGATTTAACCTCAACATCAGAAAAGAATGAAATGGAAAAAAAGCACATACTAACAGAAGTTCATCTAAAGTACTGGTATAAATACCAATATACTATGCATATCCTAGTTATGACAACAACAAAATTAGCAGGAAAACAATGAACGAATATGCAGAGAGAGACTTGGTACTATGTAATCAGTCCTCAGAGAAAACAAGTCATATTAACATAGCTACGCTATGCAAACATCAAAGTACTAATACATAAAACTATACACGACATGCATGCGACAAAGTAAATTGTAACTTTGTAACATGTGCAGAATTGAAAGAAAACCCAGAGACTAAGATTTTGCAAATTATTAGATGAATAATGTACAATTCAAATAGCTGATTTCCTAGAACCTCAAAAGCAAAGCCAATGGCATACCTGCAAATGCACCACACAAGACTGAACAGCAACGAAAGCTTGTTTGAAGATCTCAAATGAAAACGCTTCTGTAGGTATATCAAAAGGATATTGCTGTGAAGACAAACCAAGCAATTAGGGTATTGCAGGACTAAGTATGGAATCGTACAAGGATCAACAGTTCAGAAAATGATCACACAAAGCTTATATAGAGTAGGATGTAACCTGAAACAAGGAACCAGCCATGAACCACACAGTGTCAAGTTCATCGTATTCTCTCTTGATGCCATCTGCTCTTTCCACAATTTCAGCCTACTTATGAACACCAAATTGTGGTGTTAAAACATCTTATTTCACAGAATACTGCTTTGATTCCAGTAAGCTATAGGCCTACATTCAAATGGCAGGAGTAAATAGTACCTGAGTTGGGCTACCTGTCAGGTAAGCCAATTCAGCCTCTGACCACAGCAGTGGAGATTCCACAGCAAGCTGACCTCGACCTCGCTGACGATCAAGTTCTCGTATGTATGGATACCAGAATGACTTCTTTCCCTGCTTCTTCTCGTACATCAAATACAATGCCAAGCACGCCAACTCCGACAGTTTATTTGTTGTTAACAATTCCGCTACAGAGGTAGAAAGGGAACAGAAGATGAGGTCAATACGTTTACTGTTTACACAATCAATCTTTCTTTGGCTAACAAAGGCATCCCCTCAGCCCCAACTGAAGCTATCACGATCCTCGCACGCTGGAGTTTAGCAAAGAGCACGTTTGTCCACAAATCCCAAAAACTATCTGGTTGAGTTGCACTGGTTGAAATTCACCTAAATGCAGTTATTTCTAAAACTGACGACGAAGCATGAGCGAATTCACAAGAGCAGCTTGATGACTACAGAAGAGTGCATCATCTGAGAAATATGCATAATGATTATGAACATGTAAAAGGAATTACCTACTGTCTCGTTTCCTAATACCCTGTCAAGAGTCACAACAAGGGAATTCGGGACCGAGAACGCCACATCCCCAGCCTGCAATGCAGCCAACAATGAAGCTTCATGATAACACGACAAGAAAGCAAAGAACCAAGAAGGACAAAAGAAAGACTGTTAAAATCGAATTAAACATTCTACCCAATACCTCAAGATCCTCACTGGCGGCAACGTAATGAATGGAGCAGTGGTTCTCATCGAGAGAAGGCCTATCTTTAAGAACAACTTTGCAAGGAGGAAGGCCGTTCTGATGCATCCAAGACTTCAAATCCCCAAGCTGCTCATCCTCCACGCCCTCGTGCCCTTCTCTCTTGCTCGAAACTCCACGCTTGCCGTCTTCTTTCCTCGAATTGCAAGCAACCACGGCCTCTGGGGTAGAGGCAAAGCAGCAGCCGCGGTTCCGATGGATAGACAGGGAGCGGCGGCGGCGTAGCTGTTGCTGTTGCTGTTGTCGATGCTGACGGCGGGTGGTGTGGAAGAGGGAAATGGAAACCCTAGAGAGGAAGGGGAGAGGAGGGATGGAGTAGGAGTTGTTCAGTGAAGCAGTGGGGACGACTTCCATTGGAGGATTACTGAGTTGGAATTGAGACTATGTGAGGAGAGAAATGGTGGTGGCGGAGGAGGAGGAGGTGGTGGTGGTGGTGGGGACGGAGGAGGAGATAAGGGGAGGGGATTGCTGTATGTGTGTGAGTGAGAGGGAAATTTGGGAGATGGTGCCTTTAGCGTGAGAGCGGAATCTGGAAATATCTACTCCAGCAAACAAGTAAACAACACACTACGAAGGAAGAAGACCCATTTCTCTTTTTTTCACAGTGGTGCATACTAGTATTTTATTTCAAGGTTACAATAATTTTGATAATACACTTTAAATGCATGGAGATGTTACTTGTTATCGTCATTACCGAGATGTGTCATTGTCTTGTAAAGAGCATATACGAAATCATAATTTATCATCTCGTCCATATGCAATTGTTTCGACAACAATTTCAAAAAACACCAACTTAAATACATTTTAACTCTCCGTTTCGAGATAAAGTAGAATCGGAACAAAATTTACTCGAAAACTCATGAGTACTAAACTAACACATAATCTAGCTGGTGGAAAGCCTTTCTCCCAACTCCATCATTTCTCAATACTGCAGACTATTTTCTCAATTCTGCTCGAAATCGTTAACTCAACATCCTTGAAATCAATGTTTCCATCGTCTTCTTCCCCTTCCCGACGCATCGGACGCGGCTTTTACTTATGTCACATCATTGGATCTCACATATCCGGTTATATTTGGCATTCTGGCAAAAAAAACAGCTAAATTTGGGTCCAAGCAGCCAAATACATAATATTTATTATTGATGATTATTGATTATCGATATCATTTAAAAATTATTTGATTTTGTGAACTTAAAAAATGAGTAAAATCGTCGATTTTAAGAATTATATCGTAATTTTGTCGGATTTTAAGGTCCACCATGCTGTAATGAAATCGAAATTGTTTTTTATAAGTGGAGTTGTAAAATTGCAAGACTTTAAGAAAAATTGCGATTTTAGCTATAGTAGCCGTATGTACATTGAGAAATTTGACTAAGGTGAAAGATTGTTGGGAGAGAAGGGATATGAACTGATTGAATCAACGGGATCAGTGTCTCGACTACTTGGTGCAGAGGAAAGTCGGAAATGGGGATCGGTTGGGAGGCTAAACGGGTTTCTAGAAGCAAGAATCGTCGATACTGAAACCGACGAAGTTCTGCCTCCTGGGAAACAGGGTGAGCTATGGATCAGAAGGCCAATCATAATGAAAGGCAAAGAATCTTCCCTTCCATTTTCAATCATAATCCACCTGCCTTGTTAAAAGTGTGGGATGGTGTTTTTGTAGGGTATGTGGCTGATGCTGAAGCAACTGCTGCAACCCTGATTTCGGATGGTTAGCTAAGAACAGGTGATCTATGCTACTTTGATGAGCAAGGGTTCCTTTATGTAGTGGACCGGCTAAAAGAACTGATCAAGTTCAAAGAATTTCAGGTGATTTGAGTGGGAAATCGAACTTCCCGGTTGATCATTTTTCCGGTAAGAAACTAGCATATGATCATGATTGGTTGCAGGTTCCCCCAGCAGAACTTGAGTAATTGTTGCAGTCCCATCCGGGAATAGCTGATGCTGCCGTTATCCCGTAATCATCACCATCTTCTTCTTCCTCTTGTTCAAATTTTGTGATAATTTTAATAACTCAGAACTCAAAACCGGATAAATGCGTTCAGGTATCCGGATGAGGAGGCGGGGCAGGTTCCATTTGCATTCGTGGTGAGGGGTACAAGTAGCAGCAGCCTTGATGCAGAATCAGTAATAGAGTTTGTAGCAAAACAGGTGGGCTGTAGTAATCTTCCCAAGTTTTAAAATCCTTTGGACATCCATCCCATCATGAACTAGTTGTTGTTGTTGCAGGTTGCACCTTACAAGAAGATACGGAGGGTGGCGTTTGTGAGTTCAATACCTAAAAGTCCTAGCGGTCAAATTCGGAGGAAGGACTTGAAGAAGATGTTCGCTTTCGACCCATTGCCAGCAACTCCCAAGCCTAGATTGTAGTTTCTTTCGAATAATCTTCGATGGCCATTAGAAGTGAAGTCAACTGGCTCCAAGCTATGCAAACATTAGATAACTGTGAAAGGTTCTAACCTTCTGGATCGACTTTTATCAAATCTTGTGTAAATTCTCCAGTTGGTGCTTGGCTGTAGATGAAGGTGTAAGTAGCATTACACAACACTGTTAGTGACCTAAACAACAGCCTTGTGCCAACCCAAAGTTTCATTTCCCCCATCTGGAAAGTATAAGCAACCCGACGATTGTTCCACAGGTGACGGCGACAATGGAGACCACGAGAGCAAAAGCATGGACAAGTCTGGGGAAGTTGAAGTAGCTCTGTATCCTCTTCAATCCTCTGTCAATCAATGGTGCCAACGCTGCTGCTCCAGCCACCCTAAACGGCCTCGTTACGTTGTTCCCCGTCCACATCAATATCACTATCTGACATTTCCATCAAACTTAATTAAATAGCCAGAGCAAGAAGCACAACCTCTGCAAGTCTTAACGGGCAATATAATGATAGAAACTATAATCTTACCCCGAGGAGAGCCTGTAGATTGGCGGCAGGGTTCTTCCCGGTGCTCTTCTCGTACCCAAGGAAAGCAAGCACAAAGAAAGACGTATACGTCACTCCGTCAAACAAACCGTAAGCCAGTACAGCTGCTAACCCTAGCTTGGCAACTTTCGAGCTCATTTCCGCAGACCTCGCCTGCAATCAATCAATCATTCCAAATTCCATTCAACTGGAGAGGAATAACAAGAGAAACGATCGAACAGGCAAATCAAATCAAATCAAAGCAACCTACCTTCCATTTACTCCAAAGCCCTCTTTCCTATCCGGAATGGCAAACAAAATCAGACCGCAGCAATTCAACACATCAGTGATTTCGATTGTTACGAGACAGAGAGACATAGAGAGAAGAGTAATTGCAAGTATTGCATTGCCTGGTTATTAGAAGGTGAGAGATTGGTGGAAGAAGCTCCAGGCTCTGCTTCCGGATTGAGTGTACATTTGATGGACGGTGTTGAATATTTGGAGTGGAGACGGCTTCTGTTGGCGGAGGAGCTGGTGAGGGGCTTCATGCGAAGGACTAGTAGTTTTTTAGACGGCGGCTGATGAAGAAGCCATGGAAGCGATACCTCTGTGGCGGAAATGCTACCACCGCTACTCCACATCTTGCTTCTTCTTCTTCTTCTTCTTTCACTTCTTTGTCGTCGTGTTTGTTAATTTGTTCCTTCTACATTATTCAAGTAGAAACGAATTTTGTTTGTGTAATATATTCAGAGTATTAATTATATTAAAAAAAGTGTTAATTATCTACATTTCATAAAATTACTATTCCAGCAGTATTATTTGCATCATGCGCCGAGGAGTTGTCGGATTAAGATATTAAAAGTCTTAATTAGATGTTACATCATCTGAGTTGAATTGATCAATCAAAAAAATCAATAATACATTAACTTAAATAATTAAAAAGTTTCAAAAAATATTATTATGAACCATAATATAAGCTGTATTATTCACTTCACGCCGGACATACTATCAATTATTAGACTGAAATTTCACCAACAAAACACAAATGTTACGTAACAAGTAACAGAAAATATCAACCAATACCTCAAAATCAAAAGCCTACACCATTAATTATCTGGAGCACTTCCCTACAATCAGGGGAAAAGACTTTCAATCATTCATTCCTTAATTGTGTTTGACCACAAGGTTTGGCCAAACCAAGTTTAGAATCTCAGTCTTCCAAAGTTTAGACCAGCAGGTTTCCATCGAAAAGTTCGATCAACCCGGCAAATTGCAAGTTGGCTTGCGGACATGTCATTATAATGGGACAGGTCTGCCCTGTTAACTTTGTTAGAGTCGTTCATCCCATCAATCAACAGAGGCACGCCATGCTGAGGGTAGGTTGCCTGCCCATCCCGCAGGCCTTGACGGCTCATGATCGTTCATCTTCCATGGTCGAGATCAGACCTCCCTCTACTCACCATTCACGGCGTAAAATGTGTAGATCAGAGCGAGCCATATATATTTTAGTCTCATTGAGATTGGTTATGGAATGGAGACTTCATGCGTGCTTATTATGCAGTTACTAAAGTGTCGGATTGTATCCATCCTAAGGGCAGAGAAGTGTTAAAGGTATTCATGTTTGCAAAGCATTGCTATCGGCCTCCCCTAACTTGGTTCGTTTTGTTGGGAAGCAGCGGGTAAGCCTGCATCCAGTAAACCTGACGGCAAAGCTGAAGTGAAAGATTGCAAATGGAGTCTGGAGATACTATTCCGGAAAACAAAACAGGGGAAATACAAACAAGGGCCAAAAGAGTAGTAACTAATGACGCCATTGTTGATCCGACGGAAGCAGACATGCGAGAGTGGTGAAGTTTACAGGCTTACAGCGACGCCTGTTGTTCTCCGGATAATCTCATCGACGTCCTTGCGCAAGAAATAAGAAAACACTCGAATTCGGAGCACAGGAAGAAAGCCTCGAGAGAGAGGCAAGAGTGTTAGACTAATACAATTCGGACCGTTCGATACGAAGATCGGATGGCCATAACTAACTGGATAGCAATGTGAACTGATAAAGGGTTGGCTTACCGCTTACCATCCATCACCGTCAGTCAATCTCCGCTTCCTTACTTCCAAGTTTCCGCCCACAACAGCTTCCTCAATACAACTTCCCGTCTACAGACAATCGCTGCAAATTCATATTCTTCCATAATCTTAATTCTCTACTTCCATATCGGCATTTTCTAATTCATCATCAACAATGGCCGCCGCCACAAAAAACCTCGAAAACGGTTTCGATTCCGCCACCAAGACATTCCACAGCTTGAGACCACCGATCCACCTCCCGCCGCCAGAAGCTCCCATTTCTGTCGTCGATTATGTCCTCTCGCTCCAATCCAGCTCACCCTGGCCAGCCTCCACCGCTGCCTTAATCGATTCCGCCACCGGTCGACGAATCCCTTACTCCGACCTCCTCAAACGGCACAGGTCCTTGTCGTATTACCTCCGCAACGTTCTCAAGCTATCCCCGAACGACGCCGCTTTGGTGATCTGCCCCAACTGCGTTCAAGTCCCGATCCTCTACCTGACCCTTCTCTCCATCGGCGTCGTCGTCTCCCCTGGAAATCCGGTCAGCACCGGGTCGGAAATCGCAAGGCTTGTCGAGCTAGCTGACCCGGTAATCTTGTTCGCCACGACATCGACGGCTCGCAAGCTCCCAAAGCTGAGGCTCGGTACGATCCTAGTCGACTCGCCCGAGTTTGAGTCGATGATGAGGGATTACGATTTCTTAGCCGGCGGACAAGTCAAGGTGAGTCAATCGGACGTGGCGGCGATCCTGTACTCGTCCGGAACGACTGGGAGAACTAAGGGAGTGATGCTGACTCACAGGAATCTTATCGGTTCCGTCGCTGCGGCGGTTAAAAGGGACTCCCCGGCTGTTTTGCTGTATACGATGCCGTTCTTCCACATGTTCGGGTTCTCCTACTTTCTCAAATCGATCGCGTTGACGGAGACTGTCGTGGTAATGCCAAGGTTCGATTTGACCGCGATGTTGAAAGCGGTGGAAAAGTTCGGCGTCACCGACACGGCGCTAGCACCGCCGGTGGTGGTGGCGATGTTGAAATCAAGTTTGACGGAGGACTACGCCTTGTTGTCGCTGAAGCGTTTGATGTGTGGGGGAGCTCCGCTGGGGAAGGACGTCATAACTGCGTTCGCGGAGAAGTTTCCCACTGTGGAACTGATTCAGGTCAGCAAAACTAATTCATTTATTTCTTTTCTCACTATCGCAATTTGACTAAGATGGAAGATTGTTGGGAGAGAAGGGATATGGACTGACGGAATCAGCGGGGTCAGCTGCTCGATTACTTGGTGCAGAGGAAAGTAAGAAATGGGGATCGGTTGGGAGGCTAAACGGGGATGTCGAAGCAAGAATTGTCGATACCGAAACCCAGAAAGCTCTGCCTCCTGGGAAGCAGGGTGAGTTATGGATCAGAGGGCCAACCATAATGAAAGGCAAGAAAGCTCCCTTTTTTCATTCTCATTCACCCGTTTCTTAATCAATTTCCCTTGTTAAAAAGCTAGGGGTTGTGATTGGTTTTTGTAGGGTATGTGGCTGATGATGAAGCAACTGCTGCAACCCTGGTTTCGGATGGTTGGCTAAGAACGGGTGATCTTTGCTACTTTGATGAGCAAGGGTTCCTCTATGTAGTGGACCGGATAAAAGAACTCATTAAGTACAAAGGATATCAGGTTGCCCCTGCAGAACTTGAGCAATTGTTGCACTCCCATCCGGGAATAGCTGACGCTGCTGTCATCCCGTAATCATCATCATCTTCTTCTAATTGTGTCATAATTTTCATAACCCAGAGCTCAAAACCAGATTAATTTAAGGGTGGAGAAGCAACGATTGTAGGTATCCGGATGAGGAGGCAGGGCAGGTGCCATTTGCATTTGTGGTGAGGGGTGCAGGGAGCAGCAGCCTTGATGCAGGAGCAGTAATAGAGTTTGTAGCAAAACAGGTAGGCTGTAGTATTGATCTTCAAAAGTTTTAAAATCTGTTTGATGATCCATGATCCAATTCGCAGCTCTTCTTGTTGTTGTTGTTGTTGTTGTTGTTGCAGGTTGCGCCTTACAAAAAGATAAGGCGGGTGGCGTTTGTGAGTTCAATACCTACAAGCCCTGCTGGTAAAATTCTGAGGAAGGACTTGAAGAAGATGTTGCCATCAACTCCCAAGCCTAGATTGTAGTTAGTCAAGTCGAATGTCGTCCTATTTTTGCCTCGTAAATTGTAACCCTACTTATACTTATACCACCATTTATCAGATTCGCAAACAGGTAATGCCGATTGCCCCTTGATCGCCTGATCGATGCAGTCATGATTTTGTAGGGCATACTTGTTTAACATTATAGCGCCGATGACAATTGAGCTTGATTTCTAATCCTGACAGGGATTTTCTATCTGCTGCCTCGGCCATTCCCTGTCAGAATAATTGTATGTCCGGCGAAGCAATGTCTTTTCCATCTATGATTAATTTCTATGAACAATTGTCATTTGCAAGCTCGGTTTAAGGAGCATTGGGAAGAGTTGGAATGGATCTCTGAATACATGGACTTGCTTCAATATCAGAGTGTTCTTCAAATGCTTTACAATGTACAATTTGAAGAGAAATAGTTAAAAGGAATTGCTTTGGGGTACATTGTAAATGGAGGACGATCCATGATTTTGAGTCATATCTTCGTTTAGTTAACTTGTAATCAATTCATATAAACCCTTACTGCCCTAAGAAAGTTACTGCCCCATAGGAACTACCAGGCATTTGTGCTCTTTTAACAAATTGTAAAGAGAAACAAAACATTAATAGTTTCGATAATTAAAAGAGGGGAATAATACAAGTAGATGATATTACATTTTCATAGGCTCCAAAATCCAGCATTCTCTCCCAGCTTCCTCTCTATCTCTGACTCACATGTTGAATTTCTGAGGAACAGGGTCGAAATCATCGAAATCGAATCTCTGACGCTCCCTTCCAGCCTGTATACCACAACCACGGATTACAACACTCACTTCTAAACACAAGGTAGGAACTAAAGAATTACTTTTGATATTGTTAGCTTCAAGACAACTGGGATCATTCTTACCTTTGTTAGGTATAAAGGATCGCAAGACATCTGTTCATCCATCATCGTCAACTTCTTTGATACTGTCATTAACCTGAAACCACAATATCGTCATTGAACGAACATAATTTGAACATTGATATTCACGAGTTGCCAGTGACCAAAGATATGATTACAGACTGCGATTCACTTTCTTATCAAACCCTCTACATTAGAAGCTCTCCCTGTAACTCATCGACAAATTAGCCGAGCAATCATCATTTTGGGACTTGAATTACCTTTGAATTGAAGAGTCAATACGCTCGATCATTCCACTCGTCTTGTATTGTTCTGGATCCTCCAAAAACCTCACCATGCCATCTTTCTGGTTGATTGAAGCATATATTTCACCGTCTTGAATCTGAAATATGTCATTAAGTGTCATCAACCAATGGCATAATCTTAAATCTGATACAAATTCACTAGCCAGCCCTATAATGCACAAGCCAGAGGAAGAGTTCAGTAATGGGGCAATAGTAACTACCATTTGAAGGACTCGCATCTCTGCATCCTTAGCACTATTGAGATGAACAGTATTAGCTATGTCTTGCAGGGAAAGGGTTAAATATGTCTGTGTCAACCTCTGGATGTTTCTCTTATACATAGACGATACAACTTGTTTCACCAGTCCGAGATTATTGTCCTGTAATGCAAGTTCAGGTTTCATAAAATATGTATGGAGATGAAATATCACAACTAGAAATGCAGAATGACATTCGTGATAAGTATAGTACACTCACGCTTTCGAACTTTTCTCGGTGCTTTTGAACATATGCGGCTAATTCTTCAATCTTTCCAGTGCTGTAAGTATTGGCCAACTCAATATAGGGCTGGTAAATGAGAAAGCATAAGTGGACTCAACAACATAGAAGCTAAATCTGGCATACTAGCTTTATCGGATCCATCAATATACGAGGTTGCTGTATTTGAACAACAAACATCTTACATACGTGACAGAAGTTCTTCAGATTCCTCTGTGCAGCTGATGAAGTATACTTGGGAAGATTAGATGAGAACTGCCAATATAGAATTACAATTAACTGCCCGTTTCGAAATAGTGCAGGAAAAAATAAAATGCTAACCACTTAATTTGTATAAGGATCAGGGAACGAATAGTGCTCACTTGTCCATGGTGAATGAGTGAAACTAATGCATATTTCTTGTAAGCTTCAACAGCTATAGCATTTATCGAAGTCATTGGTGCAGTAACAACCTGCACATGCCGAAAGCAAAGGGACACTTAAGAATCAAAAACTGACAATTAGTTCGATAGCAAGGATGGAAGAGATAGAAAAAGTAAACCCACATTATGCAAAAGCTCCAAGGCTTTCTGAAAATGCTTTTGTCCAATGCAGATCATACCCCTACCAAGATAGTAGAGATATTTTTGAAGATATAGATCACAACTCAAAGTGAGTAAAAACACAATCAGCATCAGGTACCAGCTAAGATGCTAACAGCAATTACAAATTACCCGTAGTAACAATAAAGGAATATATCTCTTGGCTGATCAACCTCAAAAATATCGTCATCGAGAAGTGAAAGCCCAGTCCTATAGCACTTTGTTAGCAAACAAAGTTGAAGAAAATCTGGATGCAGATTAGTCAAATGTTCAGGGGAAGATTGAAGCTTCCGTACAGCAGTCAGCAGTGGAGCTATCCCACGAAGAGGTGCTTCGATTAACATAACATGATCCTTGAATCTCTTGCAAATGGCTATGACTGGAAACAATAAGAGTTTGCAAAAACAAGAATGGTAAATCTGCAGCATTATACATTCAACTAAATTACGAAGAATTCCACACAAGAATATGTACACTTATCGGGTGCCAAACGAATTTGCTCAGCACTGCAGGAAGTGATGAACCTTGCAGAAATTAGAACCAGACTCGCTGCCTGTTCTTTGGATACTGGCCCAGAAGTGCAAGCATCTCTACAACCACAAACAGGAATACAATCAAAGTCCTATTATTTCCAATTCAAGAACAGCCAATTAAAAATTTGATACACTCTATTCAATAATTCTATGAATCGAACAAACAATTATATCGACAAAACCTATTCAAACTATACAACAAGATTTAACCTCAGCAACCAATCCAATTCATATCCTTTCGGATAAGAATCTAATCCAATACAAGAAAGGATTCCAGAAAGGTAGTGCAATCATACTAACAAACCATTTCATCTTTTCATTATGGCGAGCTCTAACTTTCCACAAAAAAGTTCCAATACTTAAATAATCAATTGAGCCGTCAGGACAACGGCCAGCACAAATGGCAAACTTCCTCATTTCAATTCTCAATTACCAAGGTACGAACTCTGAACTCATCACATGTCGATCAAGCACTCGCTCAACTTGACTCTCTGCGGAACCAAACGAGTAATCACACAAACAATCCCACAGCAGACAGAAGCTCGTTAAACCCTAAAGTACAAAGTATCAGCACAACCAATCGCCCAGCAAACAGAGGAGCACATGCATCGAAAGAGAGAGTAAGTCGCACAATCACTTACAGAAGATAGAGGTAACCAAGAGAATGGATTGCAGGGTCAAGCTGGTCGAGGAAAGGCAGCAGCCTGGCCGACTCGCCACGAAGTGCATCGTCTGCTTGTTTCAAATGCGTGTGAAGCACCGCCAGGTCACTCGTACTGGTCGACAACCCCTGGATTTGGGTCAAAAGCGCTTCCACTGCGTTCATCGTGTTCCTCGTCGGAGCTTACCGCGAATCTCAGTTCCGATCAATCAAAACACTTCGCTACTGATACTATTCTCAGTCTTCTGCTTGCTTGATTCCTTCAATATCCTCCTTCTACTGTGAGATAAAACTTGAAGAATGAAGGAAAATAACACTCGGGCTGTTCTTGGGCTGGGCCTTGTTGGAAAAAAAAACCATACAAAAGAGCCCAATTTTTACTCAACCAGTACCCCACCATTCCTGGTTTGTTCAAAATCCGAGCCAACCGATTTCATGGTTTGTTCCTCTCTTGGTACACGGAAGAATTCCGTACGTGAGGGATCACTCCCCATCATCAAGAGTTGAGAAGCCATGTCGCACCGATGATTTATTTGGCCCTAAACCGAACACTATCCTTAATCTCTTGGTCAGAGATGGGGGCTTCCATTGCTTCATTAGCTTGTTGGGACACAATGTTGGGGGAACTCACTAAAGCTGTGCTCTTTCCTATCTTGTTGTAAAAAGCTTATGGTAAAATCAAGCACTTTCATCATCCCATATAGCCTGAATAACATTACGTTTCATCTATGGATGGTGGACGAGTGGAAGAATCTCGTATTTCGATCCCCACTTTCGTTCCAATCAATACAGGATCGTCGTCTCCAGACTGTGTTCTCGTTGTTCCATAGTTAACTGCAGGTTAAGGCCTTTTCCTCATCAGGCACTTGTCTGCTACGTGCAACAGAAGCTAAAGATTCCAACCTCTCTTCTACAGACACTAACTTGAACTCTTGAACTTTTGTGCACACTTTTGAGGGCTGGCACCAAATTGGCCATATAGAGGTTGTACAATGAGATAGAAACCTCTGCAAACTATGCTCATATTAACAAGGTTGCCTTTCAAGAAGAAAAGAATCAGAGAGAACCAAATACAGCAAGGAAAGGTAGCTTCACTAAAGATTTCAGATTTCGTCATTTCATGTACAGGAAAAAAGGATAAATCCTAAATCCTAATGGCTACAGAACCAAAACGTCCACTTCCTATTAAGTTGAAACTGGTCAAGCTTTCTGTGCATCCCGTTCTCCTACATGTCAAGTCTAGCATTCTACTCTATCTTCCTAACTCTTAACTCTACTGTGAACCCCCATAGAGTTTATGGGCTAAACCATTTTTGCTAGATAGCAAATTTCACTCATCACAACTCCATTGAGAGGCCTTCTGCACAAGAACTTCTCCGTATCCACTTTCCTGCTTCACATCCACATGCCCTTTACTTTTCATCACCTGCATAATTGTTCTTTGTGTGTTATAACCCACATAGATGTTCTATTTTCATAACTTCTAAAGCTTTGGTTACCAATATCTCATAGAAAACCCTTGCGCTCTCTTTCTTGGTCCTTCCTTCCAGAAGTTGCAGCAAGTTTACAGCTTCATCCTCTCCGTTTTGGAGCTTCTCTTGGAAACTCTTCTGCAAGAACCTTGCTACCATCCTGCAGATAGAATTCAAGGCAGGGTTGATTCAACAGAGGAAATCTGGAAATTTGGGTTTTTATATATTATACTTTCATCTTATCGTACCTGGTTCTCTCTGACCATCCATCTGTAAACAATATACAAATATATGAGAGGATTTACACCAAGTGGCTAATCTAAAAAAATGACAAGAGTGTATCGATTGCATGCTTACACATGTTCTGGACTTCGTCTTCAGCCCTCATATCCTGGAAATAATAAGTGAGAGAATAGAACAAAGATTCAAATTTTTAGTACTAGGAGCAAAATGACATTGTGATATCATTGAGTTGGTAACAATCAAGTCGTAGTTCCATACTTCATCCATGGAATTGAAATCAATTTCTTGACCCTTCTTTCGGCCAAATCCTGGACCAACCAAATCCGAGTTGCCACTGTCAGGTCTCTCGGGGCTCCCATAAGATCTCATTATTCCTGTGTACTGCATCGGCGTTTCAGGAGCCATTGTAGTATGTTCTGAGACATATCCCACCTCTGGTGTATTCAGTTTTGTTGGAGGGTTCATCGTTTGAATCGATAGACGAACTGGTGTTCCAGGAGCAATCACTGACTGCTCAGAAGTTTTGCTAGCATTTTCAGGTTCACGACCATCTGACCCTGCTTGTGGTTCTATTTCGGCTGTTTCATCGACAACTGGATGAATAAAATCACCCAAGTTATCCACAGATTCAACACCTTCAACAGGTGTTTGAACTGATCTAACAACATGCTGAGAATCTAACATCTCTGACTTTTCTGTAGGTTCCACAATTTCAGTAGCAGACTGGCCAATCGAGTATCTTGATACATTCTTTTCAGGAGTCTCCCCAGTTTTTTTAGTTTCTGAAATCTTCGATCTCCGTTTAGAGGGGAGGCATGCGGTCCCCAATGCCAAACCTGCGTGGAACGTGTTTAATATTGACAACATGATTCATTAATTTTTCCAATGAATCTTAATGGTAAACTCACAAGGAATCAAAGGTTCCACAAGACACTGATGGAGATCGGAAAGTCGATAAGCCCTCCAGGAATCAAGAGCAGTTCGAGGGACCTTTCTTCTTTTAGTAACCAACTCACTGGGATCCTCTACGTTTCGCTTAATTAAGCTGCAACGGGAACGTGAGAGAGTTATTATCCTAACAGCACCAGTTTGCAAGTTTTCTTCCCTCCTTTGATGCTTCAAAGCTAAACTTCAGTAAATAAAATACAGCAGACACTACAAAAACCAAAGCCTGCAATTCCCAGCGATAAATTAGAGGTAAACACTTACTCATTAGGAAGCACAATAATATTATCGAAGATGCATTTTCTTCTCCTATGAGTCGGAACAGTATCCTTAGCAGCTGGAGTAGGAAGAACAAAGAACTCCGGTGTTGTATTAATTCCTGTACAATAAGATAGATTCTTTAGCAACTTATTAAAAATATATGAACTTAATGGAACTCCCTAAGCATCATTGCGAAGTTTCTTTCTTTGACACTTAAAGAAGTGGCAAAAGATTTTATCAAAAAACGAAGTGGCAACAGATACAGCACCCTTGTACCTGAAGTATTCGGAAACTTGGATTCAGGAGTACTTTCAACCGTAACTGACAGAGCACAATCATCTCTGGACAATCGGTACTTAGCATTTCCGGATGGAGTTGAGTCTACCGGCTTAATGGGTTCAGCTTCTCTATGATTCTCATATGAGGTAGCACATTCAGGGCGTCCACCAACTGGGCTCAACGTTTCCGGCTGCATAATTTTTTCCTGAGATAATCTAGAGTCCAACAGTTTCTCTGTGCTAGCTTCTACATGGCCTGAATCGCAGTCACCCTCAGTTGGCTGATAGATCTGAATAGTAGTCTCTATCGGCCCTGCTGCATCAAAAACAATTGCTTTCTTTGCTCTCCTCTGATATACTAGTCCAAACTTCCGCTTCATACAGCTTGCTGATGTTGCATGCAACAAGTCTACCGGTTCTGCATCATCCTTATGCTCTGTAGCAAAATGTTCGAGGGGCTTCTCAACACTAGGACACATTTCATAATCCATAGGTTGGTCCTGCAAGCATGCAGTATCTTGAAATTCCTCTGTAATTAATTCTATTTCACTCCGATCACCATCATGCGTATTGGTTTGTGCCTCAGGAGGCTCAACAATGTTCAGATGCTTTGTCTCAATTCCAAAAAACATGTCAACATTCAGGGATAATGCTTCACAGTAGCCATCATCCCATACCTTCTGCATACACAATTCGTTGGAGTCTGCACTATCTTCTGGTTGACATACTCGTGAATATGACGTTCCAATCTCTGGAGGCTCTTCGTGAACCCATAATACCCTTTCACGCTCAACAGAATCTTGGTAATAGTTATCATTAGTTTCTACAGATGCTTCCAAATTCTCTTTGATACTTGATGTACCTGGTCGATACTCAATTGCCAACATGCTACATGAATTGTCGCATAAAAATCCAGGGTGAGAAACCAGAAAACACATAACATAAAGCCTTTAGGCAACATTGGGACTGAATTGCTACGACATTCACATTAGAATTTGGAAAAGTGTACATACTCATTCAGATAGTTTCCTGAAGGACCTCTATCCTGGCTATGAAACTGCAGAAAAAAGCATTACAAAACACGGAACTAATCAGACAACTAATCTAAAGCAACAAAACCCTCTATCCAGCTATCAATGCCATCCAATTGAGTTTTGTTCCTACCAAAAGATAACAACTTAAGCGTTCCAGCCTAGCAACAGCATGCTCACAAATCAGACATACGGCGTGTATTGCAAAAAGGTGGAACAACCACTATCAGTAGCATTGCATAACCTACGTAATCAGGTGATTACACATGGAAGATACCTTGTCAAGAACGAGGCGCTCAGATCCTCCATGCCTCCTCGTAATATCTGTTCCAAAAGGACTTAAAACGCTAAGCTGCTGGAACCATAAAACAAAACGGCAAGAAAGGGATATACCTCTAAGTGTGATATCTTCTAGAGGCAGCACATTACACCTAAGGAATTGAAGAGCAACAAGTTAGGGAAGTGTATTAGTTTAAAAATGACAAATGATCCATCACACATTTCTGAGTACAACAACATACCCACAAGCATCTTCCAGTATCCCCAAGTCAAAAGCGTCAAGTTGGAAGCTTTTAGGAAGAGTAATGGTGAAACGTGGAGCAGTAAATGGAACAATCAAGGTGTCGGCAGTAGTAGTACCGACAGCAAAATCCTTGACTTCAACAAGCACCTTGTTGCAGTCACTGAACAGGTACTCAACCTTCTTGGAGTATATCCTGACAATCCCAAGGAGAAAGTAGGCCAACACTCTATACGCAACGGCATCAAACTCATCTTTCAAGACTTTGTCTGAATTACAAAAAAGTGAGATTTCCATCAGGTACATTCAAAAGCGGACAGTAAATGCAGCAGGGTTCCTGAAACTGCCAACAGCATAGAACAAGGAAAAAACCCCTCAAATTTGAAATGTTAACCTAATGAATAAATCAGTACAGAGTTGGGAATGAAATGGCTCCAACACACTGCATCAACTAGTCCTTCCAAATCAACACTCACAAAACAAAAACCCTCGATACCATAAGAGCAAATGATGTAAAAAGATAACAGTGAAGGAGAAGGGGGGAAGGGAATGAAAGGGACGAACCAACGGAGGAGGAGATGTCAGTGTCAGTGACTTGGGATTTCTTGAGCTTGTTGAAGCAGTAAGCAGCCACCCAAACTGAGCGCAGTGGGCCTTTACGGGAAAGGAAGCATTGCGAGTGAAACATTCTCTTCTGTTCACTTCTGCAGGAGAAACCTCGGTTAGGCTAAGTCTTGTCTAATCCCTTTGGATTGTGAGTGTTCTTAATTTGAAAGTAGGAGGAAGAAGAAGAAGACGAAGAAGAAGAAGAAAACGGTCGAGAAGCTTACCAAGGAAGCATGAGGAGCCACCTCTAAATTGGAATTCTTTTTTGTATTTTCAAATTTCTTGGTACAAAAAATCAAACGAAAGGGGGGAGAAATTAATGAATATAAAAATACAGAAATGGGTATCTTAGTTTTATGGTATCTTTTAACAAAAACTTTTAATTATGTCGATGCTTTAATTTTCTCCATCTCTTATTATCACATGTTATCTATTATTATGAGCAACTCATTACAAATATCAAACTCGACGAAGGCGATTTACATCAATCCAACGGTATGACAAGTGAGACGATGGATGTCACCGTGTTTAACTCAATGATTAGAGCCTATTTGGATATCCGACCACTTTCACTTCATCGTAACGAACACCTCCCTATAAGCATTAGGATCAAAATAACTACAACAACTGGTTACTACCCATGAAATTCACTTGACGATCTCCAGAACAGGACATTTTTTACAGCTAAAGGCGGATCAAAACAAAACTTTACAATCAAGAATGAATGATGCTCCACTCTAGCTACTACTTCAAGACGAAGTAGCCCTTCCCCCTATACATACTACTCCCAGTTGCGCTTCTGATCAACAACAGATAGCATCTCTTGTAACAAGCTTTATACCTCTAACCCAAAGCTCAGCCATTTCCCTCCCTCCATCACACACGAAATGCACCTCTCTGTTCTTCGTCGTCATAACCCGAAACAAACCCGAATCCTCACCGTCTCTCCCTTTCCTCTCCCTCTTCTTCCTAAACTCCCCACTCCCTCCCACCTCCGCATCTCGACACACCACATTCCTTCTGCTGCTCTTCCCCCACGACAAAACTCCCTTCCCCGCAACCATTCTCATCTCCTTCCCATGAACCACACCTGCCCCGCTCTTAGTATGCTTCTTCACATAACACCCTCTCACCACCAGCTTCCTAGCTAGCTCGTCCAGGATCACATCTTCCACTCCTCCTCCTCTAGCCAGAGAAACCGCAGTCTCACCTCTGCCATTCTTCCACTCGCAATCTGCACCACACGATACGATCAGGAATTGGCACATCGCCTTGTGGCCTCCCTTAGCTGCTAACATTAAAGGAGTGTAGCCATCTCCGTCGGGAACGTTCACGTCGTAGCCTCTACTGGTTATAAGCAACTTGGCTGCAACTATGTCTCCGTGGCGTGCTGCGCAGTGCAAAGCGTGGAAACCTCCGGCTGACCGGTTCCCCTTTTCCAAAGCGTGGTCCAGCATTACCTTCTCAAAAAGGTCACGGTTCTGGTTCAGTTCGGATAAGGATATTGCAGTTTCGCCGGATTTGTTCTGCAGCTTTACGTCGGCTCCTGCCTGGACTAGCAACCTGAATGCTTCGACACGACCGTGTAATGCTGCGAACATGACTGCCGAATATCCATTTTCATCTTGGTAATCGAGGTCAACTACTTCTTTCATGCAGGTTGACTTGATCAGCACTTGCAGGGCCTCTGCGTCGCCAGCTTGGGATACAAAGAAGAGAGGACAGAATACGGAAACATTGCTAGAAACAGGAACATTTCCGGACTTGATTGCTTCAAGTACAGCTTGCTGAAACCCGAGGAACCATCGGTTTGTAGCAGCAATCGAAAGTGCAGATTGGCCGGCATTGTTTACCAGGCCGAAATCAGCACCAGCCATGGCTAATACCTTGAGACACTCCTCATGCCTGTACTTTGCACAGATCATTAAAGCTGTGTCCCCAGAATCTGTCCTGGAGTTCAGATCACAGCTTGATTGGATAAGGAGTTTAAGCACTGCCGGTAATGCCAAACGAGCAGCCATGTGAATTGGTCTGAACACGGTCTTCACTGTTTTGACTTGGGCCTCTACATCAGCACCGCAGCCTAAAAGTACTCTGACAGCACCTTCGTTCCCGCAGAGAATAGCATAGTGCAGCAATGTTCTTCCGTGGTGAGTATTATTGGGAGAGAAGTTATAATGTTGGAGGAGCATTCTCAAAACAGTGCCTGTAGATTCGAAATACTCCACAGCGCACCATGTGATACCATAAGGATCAGCTAATCCTGCACCAACCCGGAACTCCTCTCCAGTAGTTGTGTCCCATGACCATGCTCCTAATCTTACATTAACGTCGGTCTTCGCACCAGCCTGTTTACCCAAAATTTTATTCAGTCACTGTAATTGTGCAACGGAATATCAATTCTCGAAACGGGTATGGTTTTTTCGGGGTTCAGATTCATTACCTTCAGTAGCATACGGACGACATCAACCTGTCTAGTTACAACAGCAGCAACAAGTGCAGAGCAGTCAACATTAGTGTGGAGAGAAGGTTTAGACGACAACAGTAGCAATCTGTCGGTGGCGTTGAAGTCAACACCACACTGCAAACAAAACAAACAAAAAGGCTACATCACAAACATGGACAAACAGTATAGAACTGCTAAGGAACAATCAATGATGTGTCCATTGCATTATTAAGTTTGAATACTATGAATGTTGACATAACAAGGATGGATGTTTTTCTGTCTTTTGGTATCAATAATTGATTTACTTACCTTCATTAGAGTGTCGACTACATCCGCGAATCCTCTGCAGGATGCGGTGACAAGAGCATGAACAGCAACATGGGGCCGAATGAGATCAGACCCCATTAATACTTCAGTTACCCTTGCCCGCCCATGACAGCTTGCTTCCAATAAAGCCTCTTCGCAGGCCGGCTGAGAAGCGCCAGCTTTAAGTAAGATCTCCAGAATCTCAAGGTGGCCCTCTCTTACTGCTGCTGTTGTCGCGAAACCCCTGAAGAGTTTCTGGTTTACATCAGCTCCAATGCTCTGCACATGTCCGAAAAATCCAAACAATATTTTTAGTAAACGGCAAAAAGATGGTGAAAAGATCTCCACCAGACCACCCATAAGGTGATATTATATCCATCATGGTTGGTTTGCTGGTTTGTTCTTTCTTCAATTAAACTCGGAATGTGTATGGAATGAGACGACAAAAAGAAATGCTATTTTAAGTAACGTGGCTTGTTCGCTAGAGTACAAACTATCCTGGCCATAAACTGACAAACAATGCATAATAAACGACGTGAGAGACAGAGTAGCAATGAACTTCCTTTCGCTCTCATCATCATACATGAAATCTAGCAATAAGATATCAAGGAGGAATACACATCCATCGTGTATGTGCTGCAGTAGTTGTCCAGAAAATCATCGTGGTTAGAGACAAACAGTAATGGGCCTCCCGGAAACAGATTCTTCAGATAAAATATGCGGCAGTGTAAGTCTCCAAGTACGGAAATCAATAAGGCAATAAATAACATGAATCAGAAGAAGCACAGAGCCCATTCGTCACTGATGGCACCGTGCATGTAAAAACAGAACATGTTATACCACAAGTTGTAACATGTGGATTAATAACTTGTTATTTTTTCTTTCTAATTTCATTGTTCTGCCATTGCACCGCCCAGCTTGGATTTTCACTCTCCAAGTAATTAAAGCTATGGCGAATTGGAATACCCTCCTACTGAAAATCATCCTGACAAATCAGTAAAACCGACCAGCAGTGGCTCTGGTTGGACATCTTTCGACAGGGAAAATGGTGTCTTAACCAAGCTCAGACTTACAGCTATGAAGAAAGGTCGGTAATAAAACATTCACGAAATCACCATGAACCCAAAAAGCAGTAAAAGCTGTGGGCCTTCAGTGACCGGACAAGTAACTTCATGTTCAATTCCTTTTTAGTATGTAAAAATCATACTACATACTAAGCTTCAATCATGAAAGAGATCAATCCCGAATGTAACAATGATTCGGATCTGATTCCCATATCTAAGCTTCATTGAAAATAAACAAAATTTGCGACTCAACCACATGAAAGAAAGCCAGATTCTGCATAAACCAGATGTAAATCAAGATTTAGTAACATCGACAATAATGTTGACTTACTCAGATGATGCAAGATATCAATGTCTAACTTAGCATATACGACTCAGATGTAATTTGTAAAAGTTGAAAGTTGGCGAAAAGTGAATTCAAATCAATGGCGTGCTAGTTAGCAATCAGACCTCAGCTTTAAAAAGTAAAAAGTCCATAAAAAAGTAGGCTCAGTTTCGAAATTCAACTGGCCCCCGCGATTTCGCTACTTATCCACTTTTTTGTCTTTCACCTAACCTATTGCGTATACACAAACCAGAACCAAAAATTTCAGCAGCTCAGCTTTTTACTCATTTTCGTTCGAAATCATTCCGTCTGATTTTGTTTCAAAGAAAATAAGCACAGTTGCTTCACCGTGGAGGTGAGAGGGGGGGCGAATATAGGAATCCACTGATAACTGATTTAATCGAGCTGGTAACCACTTTTGGCGAAGAATCAAACAGAATTTTCAAAAATTCAAAACAGTTAGGATATAAATCGTGGCGGAAAGCCAGCAGTGCGAAACTGAACCATTCCTTTTCAGAGAAAATTTAATTCCAGACTAATCAACCATTAATTTAAGAAGCGAAACGGGGAAATGGCAGTAAGAAAAAGAGAAGAAAGAGACAAATTACCAGCAAATTCCTGACGAGATCCACATTCCCGGAGTGAACGGCGAGAAAGAGAGCGGTGACGTCGGTCTTGAACTCCTCGTACTCCACCCGGACTTCCCCGGCCGATTCGTCGCGCAGTACGACCTCGCTCCTCCTGGACTTCAAGCAGACAGCTCCGACGAAGTTGACATCGAGACAAGGATCGGAAATGCAGTCAAGAGCGGATCTGAGATCGCTGGAGAGACAAGCTTCCAATAGCTGCTGCGACACCTCGGCCTCGTAGTTCACCGGGACCACTTGCTTGCCAGAGAACACCGTCATTACTGTTATCCCGCGGGAGGACGAAGAAACGTTCTATTCTCGTTTCCAAGATATATATTTAGTTACGTTGACGCAGTGCTCGAGAAGGAAAAGTGAGAGAGAATGGGAGCAGAGTTGGAAGAAATGAGCGCCAGAGGCAGGGGAACAGGGAAGGAAGTGTGTGAGTGACTAAGCCAGGCCTTTTTATTTATTGCCCAGGCAGAGATTTTATTATTTATTTCTTAAATTAATAGTACTATTATAAAAGAAGTTAAATTTTGCAGGTTTAATGGTCATTAATTTCTATTTCTAAACGTTGGACGGAGATTTCTGAATATTTCACGGTGGTTAGAAACAGTGGTCGTGGGGGGAGTATGAAAGAAACAGATTTGGTCGGGTGAATTATATTGTACGTTGTCCTGCTTGACATGAACGATAACAATTTGAATTTGGGCTCATCATTTGGAATCCAATGGTTTTAAATTTTTTGGAATAGGGATTTAATTCGGGCTATTTTAGATCATTTAGTTTTAAAAAATTGTTTCATGAATGAATTGCTAAATTTAATAATGTAGCGGTATAAAATTTATTAAAAGTTGCTAATTAATTTTTAGATAGAGATGATCCTATAATCCAACATCAAAGCAACCACTGGTGGAGTGGTGGGTTGCGGCAATATATGTTTCATCTTGCGGTGTCAACAACACGATAAGCTCATATGCAATAAATCCAAAGTGGATGGTCAAGTTGAGAGCTTTTTTCTCCCTTGTTACGATGAGAATAACAGTGATTTTTTTTATAATGATGATATACAATTTAGGGGCGGATATAGAGGAGTTTGGGTAACAATTCATGATAATTTTGATTTTGTGTCATAAATTTATGTATATATTTATAATACTTTTTAGTCCGATTCAGGGTAATGTTAGATCTGACTCAATGCTCAATAGTTGATACATATTAATCATCATTTCGGCTCAATATTTGCATTTACAATTACTTGATCAGAAAAAAAATTGGCCGGTGACACATTCAATCTTTAAGAACAATTTACTTTAATTAAAAATAGCATAATGAATATTTTTTTATACTTTTAACTTAATATTGTGTTTAATATTTCTTTATAAATTAATTACTCGAAACAAGTTTTGAATCCAGCTCAACACATGTTTTCATTTTGTATTTGTCGCTGATAAAATTACATATGATGATTAATGAGAGATAATTAATATAAAAAACAAAGTGAGTTGGACTTTACATGATCCAAAAAAAGAAGGAAGAATAATAAATCAAAGCCAAATATAAATGCATGACAACAGAGAAACGGTTTGCAAAGGCTGCAGGGTATAATTCGTGTTTTTTTATGGTCAATTGAGTCACCAAATCTTACTCAATACTCTACTACTGTTCCATTCTGTTCTTCGATCTGTGTGGTCAAAAGATCCTCTCTAATACCATAGAGCTTTAGATTAAATAATAATTAATTACTGCACACCTGATAAAGTGTTAGATCGGGAGGTTCCAAATAGCAATATTTTGAGTTTTGATAGGTGATGAAATCTAGGATCAAAATGGAATTGTGGGTATCATTTTTCGAAAAAATTATTTCCACCCTACAAGCCTTGGGTATCAGAAAATCCCTTTCGAGGATAAAACTGTCTCCACTCAAGTTCTTAAACTTTAGATACTAGAGTCACTTAGAATTGTAGGCTATAATATATCGTTTCTGTGTGTATTCTTCCACACTACTACCTCCTTTATATAGGCAAAGGGGTGTAGGACTAAAGGGGTACGAATGCATGTACCAAGAGGAGTCATTATCCTCATGGATAGACTTGAAGGTAACCACCTTGAAGTCCTACGGATTTAGAGGGAAAACAAATCAGAAATACCCATTCGTCCTAGGAGGAGTAACCACCCCAACTACCTAGCTCCCTACCATCATTGTAGCTTAGTACCGCAGCTAGTGACACTAACATCCAACTCAAGGTTGAGCTGGACGACCTTCAATGTCAGTTCCTAGCATCATCTATCTCATAGAGGAGTTGATGCCAGCTAGTTCTAGCTTGCTCTGAGCTAATATGAGGTTTCCCGTGAGTTCACACATCCGTCCCAATTTCAACAATACATCAAGGTCAAGTCCATGATGCTGTCATCACACCAAAATCGAACCCAAGTACATATTTCCAACATAAAACAAGTTACAGGAGTACTAAAGAAGCCTGGTTAATTTGGTTACTTGTCCATATCCATATTGTCTCTTTTGATGATCTTGTTATAACTAAATTAATTTTGACTTTTAAGTGCGAGAATTACTGGGTCCTTTCCTTTTGACCGAAACACAAACAGAAGATTTCAGCTATGCATCTGGCTACTATCATCACGATAAATATGTTTGGTTTTTCTATTTAGAAGTTGGATCTATACATGTGCAGCTAGGGATAATTTATGAATACTTGTAAACAGAAAAATAAGTTTCACTTTAATTACGACTGAATTGTTTTTATACTGGCAGAAGATTGGGGCTCAATTATCAACGTGGGCATAACTGTGTAGAAGAGTACGCTTGACGATGCCAAACCCAGCATGCATGATTACATGGAATGGGGAGAATGGATCATCGTTCCTAATTAAACTGTGCATTTGTTGTTGATAGTTGGCCAGTTGAAGCTGTTGATTGTAATCGGATTGTTGTACTGCATGGGAATGGGAGAGACTGTAGTAATAGAGGTAGCAGCGCATGTGGAGCTACATAAATACAGATGGTACGTCGTCGTTATAGGACTGGACTTTACGTCCAGTTAACAGTTAGCATTTAGAATTTGACTCTGAAGCAGCAGAGCAGTATGTATGTGGCGGTGCGTACGGATATGGATGGTCGATCGATTGCGTACGTACACAGTCATAAATATTTTCTGACAAAAATATGATGTAGCACACGGTATGGCGTACCATTTTCTTCCCGCCGGCCGGCCGGCCTCCCCACAAGTGCATGCATTTGCATTACTTGTCCGATCCATTGATTTCCCACCAATTCTATACTGTCCGCTACTTATCCTCTGGCTTATTAAAGTGTGGAAGATAGTATAGGTAAGAACGGTTGTAGTGATTGATTTTGGGTTTGAAGTCTAGGATGCGCAATTATTTTGACATTTTTATGACGATATTATTAATCTCGCCAGAGTTTATGGTCGAAAACCTCGGAGTTTATCTGACGACGACATTACTAAATGCCCGTCGAAGAGGTTCTTCGTATAGAACGACTAGTGTGGAAGACGATAGATACTTTCATCCATGACGGTGGTGGGGATGTATGGCTTTTTCGGGTAACAGTTCAATCTATCAAATTTAGATTTTTGAAGTTATGTATTTTATAAAATATATTTAGAGGTTGAATCGAGTACTTCCAAACCCTATACAATTATGTATTTTTTAGGGTAGCGCTTCGGTACTCATGAGTATATGATAGCCTCAACTACATTTTTACCATATATTGTGCTTTAAATTTAAAGCTTTAAGTTGTTAGTTTAGTGTTTAGGATTCATAACATAGTGATAGGTGTTTAGAGCTTACTTTTCGGGATTTATGATTTATTAGTTTAGTTTTATGGTCAAATGTTAGACTTTAGAGTAGGATTAAGGGTCCAAGTTTATGATTCAGTGTTTGCGGATTAAAATTTAATGTTTATGGGTTTAGTATTATCCTTTAGTGTTTATGGCTTAATATAAAGTGTTTAGGATTTATTATTTGAGTTTTAAAAATTTGAAATTAATGTTTTTTTAGTGTTGAGGGTATTATATACCGTACATAAAAAAATCGAAATCTTTGCCTCTTATACATATTTAGAAGTTGAATATAATCCAATACTTCCAAACTCTATATAATTTTGGCAAATGCATTATACCATTCTGAACCGATTGCTTACACCATTGGATTTTATTTGAAGTTCAATGTACATGTACGTGTCATTACTTTATTACAAAATTCATCACTTATTGTAATGAGCTTCATATCACTTACGAATTAAACACAAATCGAGTTAATAAGTTCAATGATTGCGTTGTGTGATTATAGATTTGGAGATATTGGGTTCAAACCTAACTACATCCCACTTTCAAATATTTATGCTATATTTATTTTTTTTCTTTCTTGTAAATTCATGTTCGCTACGATCTATCTTTGGCTAAAAAAACATAAATCCTTTCTATTTAATGATTTGATTCTATCAAAACATGCTAAATTTAAAAAATCGCTACATATAATTTCGTAATTTTATATCCGTAAAGTTGAGTGAGTTGGAACGAGGAACCTGACACGATAATATTTATTGAACGCGACTTAATGACCGTCCTCATCAAAGACAAAGTTCAGTTCTTCCCCTGACCCCATACATATGTACACCTGATGCCAACTAAACACGACTACTTCCCACAACTAATTAAACCCCAAAGTCCCCAACCAAGATTGACAAATCATAATCAAGTTAAGTGGTCTGAAAAAGGCAAGACACATCCCAAATTGCAACCGGCCACTTCACATTTTGAAACATATGCGTAGGTTGATGATCGGTACCCCCCAATCATTGCATTTTTCAAATATCTTTGCCGCCAAGTTAATTGCTTTCCATTATATTATTATATAGTAGTTAATAATAATATGATCAAAGAAATAAGCATTAGCAGACAATCGACCACTTAACTTAACTTATTATAACTTAGCTTATAATCAAAAGTCCACTGCAATTTTTTCAAACCGTGCCAATTTTCTGCCACATCTCACTAACTAACCCGAAAATGAACAACTAATTAATCATTGGTCATCATCACCGGATTAAGGAATAGTGCCCAAATTCCAAATTGTAAGCTAACGTTAGTAACTTAGTACATGTGTGTATTAGGGGAAAAGAACGTGGGATGCTAGCTTGAAAGCACTAACATGCTACCACATGTTATTTTTTGTATTCATGCACTTTGCGACGATTATAATCCGTCGTAAAATACATTTTTGTAAAGTTACGTAAGAGAAACTACTCATAACTACTTCGTGTATAAGTATAGACAAACATTTTGATAAGAAACTTATTTAGGGAGATGAATCGAAATGTATGCAATAAAATTAAATTTTATTAAGAAATTGATTTGTACTACAGAAATTGGAAAAAGGAAAATACTACGGTACATACGGCCCAAGCAGTAATGCATAAGGACAGGCCAAGACCTCTCCTCTTTTAAGGGCCTAATGTATATTAAGAGCCCAATCCGCACGAGCAACGGGCCCAAATACACATTTCAGCCCACTGTGCCCCTTGACTTAACAGACAGTGACAAGCGCACACCGATCGACGACCATGCCGCCAACCGCTGGCTGATTGGTTTTACTGCTTTTTACTAACCCGTCGTCGTTGAGCAAGATATATCTAATACTGCGGCCAACTACCAAGCAAGCGGTGTTAGTGTAGCCAGTCATTCACGAAGAAGGAGCTTGCTTCCACCGAATTTAGGTAAGATCGTCTCGGAATGGGTTCAGCTGCTACCAAAGAAGATAATGGCCAGTCCTGTAAGTGTCTGTCTGTACTTCCTTTGTCGTTAGCTCAATTTCCCCTCGTTTTGCATTAACGGGCGGTACTTTTGATTCTCATTCTCAGCTTCTCCCGGAAGGAAGGTTGCTGTTGTAGGCGCCGGTATCAGGTAGTTTACTAGTTTACTTTTTAGTCAAACTGCTGAATGATCTTCGCGGTGGTGAATGATAGAATTGAAACTTCCGTGTACTTAGTGATTCTTGAGCGCAACCCGAATCTCTTGGTTTCTCGAGGTTTTCTGGTGTTCATTGGTTTGAATTGAATTCTGATTTTGGTGGTGGTGTTGTTTTTCTTTTTGGTGCGGGGGAGAGAAGTGGGCTGGCTGCTGCTTACAAGTTGAAATCCAACGGCTATGATGTTACCGTGTTTGAAGCTGAAGGGAGAGCTGGAGGGAAGCTGAGAAGTGTTTCTCAAGATGGTTTCATCTGGGATGAGGGGGCCAATACGATGGTACTGCTATATATGCTTCTATTACGCTGCAAAATTCATACTCTATTTACTGTGAATGTTGATTTAAGTTTCTTTCATTATTAACCTCAATTTTCAGACATTTTTAGTGAAAGAAAGGCGACTACTGACTTCTGTCCATTTGGTTATTCTGCAGACCGAGAGTGACATGGAGGTCACAACATTGCTTGATGAACTCGGGCTTCGAGAAAAGCAACAATTTGTAAGATCTTTGTTCAGCTATTCCTGAATTGTATCTGGACGATGAAATCATTGAGCTGATCGGCTGTTCCCATGCTGAAACATTACAACGCATATTTTGATGGACCACTCTGCTTACTTTTGCAGCCAATTTCACAGAACAAACGGTATATTGTCAGAAATGGGATGCCAGTAATGGTAATTCATTGATCCTCCATTGCTCATTCCATGGCTGATATACAATGCAGTCTTCGTTTCCATGATAACTATCAAGGATTGCTGGAGTAACTCTACTTAAACGTTTGTACCAGATCCCAACAAATCCCATTGCTTTGATCACAAGTAGCATTCTTTCCACGAAATCAAAGGTCTGCTTATATTCCCTGCAATCTGCTGCATCATGTGGGAAATATCTACATCGTTCCGTTTACTGTTATCTGGACTTTTGCTATAGCAAAAGACTTTACTTGACAATCCAATTACCTCTGGCTATTAAGTAATTTGAAGGTGACACACCTGGCATACTACCTTACCATTTTGTTAGCTCAACCTTGCTCTATCAATAAATGCCATGGGGTCATTGTCAACTACTTTTGAAATTTTCTTGGTGAACATTATGAAATGAACTTTCACTTTTCAGGAAGTGTTGAGTAATATCAATGCGATATTACAAGGTCACTTGTAAAGTAATAAAATTTGATTATTTTCATCTGGTATTGTTGCTCTTTCTGAAGATTGCATCTGAGCCTCACCTCGAAGAAAGAAACCGATCCATTTTCCTGTGTTCCTCTGATTTCAGTTTCAGATAATCCTGGAGCCATTTTTGTGGAAGAAAAATGAGCCTTCAAAAACTTCTGATGCTTATTCAGCCGAAAGGTGATCAATCTGTTCATGGATTTGTTTGACTTTGATGCATTTTATGAGTCGTCTATTATTCAAGTTCCCCTGGAGGATGCCTTCATGCTTTTAGCATATATTTTTTGTCATTTTGCAGCGTGGGAGAATTCTTTCAGCGACATTTTGGAGAAGAGGTATGTACTACACGTGACACCAACTTCTGCTCTCCTATCTGACTGATTTAGTCAAGGACATTTCAAGTTATTTGATGCATCGAGGTCATTAGCCTTACTTTCTTTTGTTTTCTGTTCCTAAGGTGGTTAACTATTTGATTGACCCTATGGTTGCTGGCACAAGTGGAGGAGATCCCGAGTCTCTTTCTGTGAGTAACTTCCTTTTGGATTATGCATAAGTTGTTTATGCTTGATGCTTGTTTGGGAACACAAGACACAGTACGGACACAAGTATGAGAAAACACAAACTGTTAAACACGAACTATCATGTGTTTGTCTGCATGAGAAAGAGGTGAAGCTAGAAATTGAATACTTATTGTCTTATGTATCTTCCTCAAGGTGAGAGTAAGCTACATTTTGCAACTTGTTTCATTAGCTTCATTATTGAGCTATGGTCTGTAGGATTGACATGGCTCAATTATTCTCCCATTTACCCTGCATAGATCATAACCCTGCCCTTCAATGAAACAGGCGAAGCATTCTTTTCCTGAGCTGTGGAACCTTGAGAATCGGTACTTAATTACTTTATGTGTGCTTTTGTATCGTTGTGTGTTTTTCTCCTTAGGTAAAGTTGACTGAATCATTGCTTATGTATTAGCATTTTAAAACGAGTATAATATTATATCATCACTAGTGTCTAGATGTGTTAAAAGTTAAAACTGCTGCTGCCAAAAGACTTCGTTGTGTTGATCTAAGGCCTGTTTTTGTCGATGATAATTGATTGCTTTAAACATTGGTGTATATTTTGTGTTGGATCTTGTTAACTTTGTCTTCTCCAACAAACGTCAGGGGTTATGAAATCAACAACACAATTCTTTATGCAATTCAGGTTTGGGTCTATCATAGCTGGAGCAATCCAAGCAAAATGGTCTGCTAGAAAGGATAAGGCTGGAGATATAAAGGGTTCTGGAAGGAAAAAGCAACGGGGTTCATTTTCCTATTTTGGTGGAATGCAGGTACTAGAATTTCCTTGCTATATCTTGCTCAGAGTGCAGTTTTATCACGTGCTTCAACCTTCCTTGTTTCATTATACTGGTGAAGATGTACGTGCATTCAGGTTTTTTTCCGCCTCAGCAAAATATTCCCAGTTGTAACTTGTTGGTTCTCTGAAAGATTACGTAGCCAAGCATTTCAGAGACATAACTCATTAGTGTGTACTTTCTAGCACCTAGAGTCAATGCATATTGTGTCTTCACTCTATAGTCTGGACGCTGATGCCATTTCATGCGTTTCGTATAAAAAACTGAAAGTTTCATACTTCCTGATGTTTGTATTGTTTCTAGACACTTGCTGATAGACTGTGCAAAGACATCGAGAAAGATGAGCTTAGACTAGGATCCAAGGTCTTGTCACTTGCATACAGTTGCAATGCCAAATCAACCTCACCCAACTGGTCAGTCTCTCTTGCATCTAAAGATGACAAGCCTTTACCAGTTCCACCTTACGATGCTGTCATCATGACGGTTAGTACTACTTCACTGTTAATTTTCTCTCTCATATTGTTTACCTATTTCCCTTGCTCTGTGCTTCGAAATTTGTTCGAAGTCCAGTTCCTCAAATTTCACAGACATGGACTTGTGTTGCAACTCCTATGAACTTCAAAACATGTGCATGTTGATGGACACAAGGATATGTCCCGATCATTCTATACTGATAATAACATTGTCATCTAGGCACCATTGTCCTGTCTGAGAGACATGAAGATTACAAAAAGCAGCCAAATCTTTCCGCTGGATTTTCTTCCTGAGGTACATATTGCTTCTACAAAGCTGATACCGATTAGACTCTTCAGTCACAAACATGTAAATCTGGTTTTATCATGAAACAGATTCAATATCTGCCACTCTCAGTCTTGGTTACTACTTTTAAGAAGGAGAATGTTAAGAGACCGCTAGAAGGATTTGGGGTCCTTATCCCATCCAAGGAGGAACAGAATGGCTTGAAGACTCTTGGTAATGATCAATGGGATAGAAGTTCTTTTCTAGTTTCTGGATTGTTTGTTCACATAGATTCTCTTGCACAGGTACTCTCTTTTCCTCTATGATGTTCCCAGACCGTGCACCAGATGACCAATATCTCTATACAACATTTGTTGGTGGAAGTCGAAACAGAGAACTTGCTAAAGCTTCAACGTATGAACAACTTCACTACTTTTCCTCTTTAAAACTGTTTGGATAGGGGCCTCTCTTCTCTTTGTTTGCAGAAGTATGTTAGTGTTGTCGATTATGCTTCTTTTACACTAATGGTTCTGCCCGAAACTTATGTTTTAGGAATGATCTCAAACAGATCGTTACGTCTGATCTAAGACAGCTGTTAGGAGCGGAAGGAGAGCCCACATTTGTCAAGTATGATAAATTTCTGAACTTTTAGCAAAGATTTTGGAATTGTAGCTAGTAATATCAATGAATTAGCGTTTATCTTACTACTTAAACTTATTCTAATGGCAGCCATTTCTATTGGAGCAAAGCATTCCCCCTTTATGGACGTAATTATCAATCAGTTCTAGACGCAATAGACAAGATGGAAAGGAATCTCCCAGGATTCTTCTATGCAGGTAGATTCTTATGGACTTGGAAAGTTTGGAGATGCATATCCATCCTAATATTATGTCACTGTCTTATAAAAGATTTCGGTCAATCCTCTGCAATTTATAGGCTAATCCCTAAAGAGAGTACCGTATTCAAATATCATCTTGCGTCAATGTTCTCTTATCTGATACCTTTTCTCATATCTGATGATCAATGACCAACTGTCTCAGGTAACCATAAAGGCGGCCTCTCCGTTGGGAAATCAATAGCCTCTGGTTGCAAGGCAGCTGATCTTGTCATCTCTTACTTGGAATCTTCTTCTGACAACGACTTGAAGCCAAACTAAGAAGACTTAAACGTCACATCTGCACCTGATGATGGTCTTTTCCAATTGCTAGTGTAATTACTAAACAGCTGCATCCTGCTTCTTTCTCCCTGCTCATAGTAGCATTTAGACCCTGACTCTTGTGGTTGCAAAAGCCTCTAAAATACGCAAGTAACTGTATTACTACACTTTTTATCTTATTTATCCCCAATGTTCATTGAACGTCAGAACGCATACCTGGTGGCTCCGACTATTTTGCCTCAGCCCCATTTTCTATTCCTGGCTCTTGCAAGATCAGGTTAGTTTTCGGCCCTTAATTGAACTCGTAAATTGCAAGATCAGGTAAGTTCGTCTCAATTTTTCTCTAGGACATTACTAACTTGGACTCTTGCTACTGTAAATACTCTCAATTTATGCATCGAAACTGATAGGTATTCCATAATGGGGATATGCATGGGTGGTCCTTGTTGAGGGAATCGAATCTCTGTGGGTGTTTAGTCTTAAATCTCTCTCGCTAATCATTGACTGCACCTCAGTCCAACACACACCACTAGCTAGTTGTCTCTTCCTTGTTAGTTTGGTACTGCCAGTCCGCTGTCTACTTAATTGCTTGGTCACCTTCTCTCTCTACCCTAAATTAAGCACAAGGGCCACCGAGTCAGTAAGATTCCCATTATACTCGACTCGAGTAGTTTAATAATAAGGGCGCTGAGAATATCCAGCTGCTAATTGTCAGACTATCCAACCAACTAACATGCCTCAGCCATGAAGACTAAGATATTTAACCAACAACGGGGTTCATCTGTTCAACTGCTACATACTATCAAATTTGTCATGTTAAGTACGTCCGACTAGCTCCAAGTTTAGGCGTCCTGGTACGTCAACCGGGTTTTATCTTCTGCTAATCTGCAGAAACCCAATACACTGTTCACATACAAGCTTCGATATCGTGTTACTTCAGCCTTCAGCTTGCCTCCTATCCATGAGCTTAGTTGGGTTGAACCGGTTCGGATTGCAACAGAACATGCAAAATTAATATACCCGGTTCGATTCACCACGAGTTGCAAGAAATATAAACAAAAGTAAAAACTAATCTAATCAAATCCCGAAAATAATCTAAAATTAGAGAGGTGGTTTAGACTTGGCAGTTGTATTAATTAATTGTTTTTTTATGACAGCAGCCAACAGGCCACTGTCAACTCCAGTCAACCAGTCTTTTGGGGTTTTTTTCATCAGAATAATCTCTCACCTATTAACTGTGTATATAGTGGACGTCGGCGGTGATCGGCCATCTGGTGCTAGCAATGATGCTGCTCCAGTGGTTCACCGCCGATGATTACCACTTCTTATGATCTTCTACTCAACAACCCAACTGTTATTTCTTAATATAGTCGAAGCTCCAACTCCTCAATGAGCTATATAAGCAATTACCAGAACCTACACTGTTACTGTATATATGGATTAAACACCAAGAAACTGCATACTAGCTAGTAGGTAGTCGGTTTTTTGTACCGCATCAGTGAACTTACTATTACCAACTACCCCCAGAGTCCCACTGTTCCCGCCCTGCATCTCTCATTTATTTTTCCCCTCTCAGTCTCCATATCACATCACATCACATCACATTATTGATCATATGCTTCTTCCTTTCTTTCTCTACTCCATTTACCAACAGCCTTTATAAACTTGCTATAAAGAACTACTACTACATTATATGAATTGAATCCTCTCTCATCTGTCTTATATCATCACTCCCAACTTTCTTATTGAGAAAAGGGACACCAACTTTTTAAGTTTTGTTCCTTTGCGCATTGCTTTCCATATTGTATGGCTTTAATCTGTTCAAGCAGCATATATCCTTGAATACAAGTGTCCTTTCTGCTTTGTGAATTGCATTCTTGTTAGTTTCTGTCAAAAGTTTGTCTCTTCTTCACTGTCATATACTCATACCTCACACACGCACACCAACTGTTTGGGATTTTTCCTCAATGCCGAGCTTACTACTAAACTGTTCTTTTATTTTATTCCTTTCCTGGGTTTCCTTCCTTGTACCACTCTCCCATCAGCTGCAACCCTCCCAGACTCAGCTCCTAATGCAACTCAGGAAGCAATTGGAGTACCCTCCACTCTTGAACGTATGGGAAGAAAGCTACACCAGTAATGCTGACCTCTGCAACTTGCCATCCACCCCACACTTGACCCTTGTCTGTGACAATAATCTGATCACGGAGCTCAAGATTATGGGAGACAACAACAAGAAGTTTCTCAAGGTCAGTGATTTCAACGGATTCCCAGTTCCCAACCAGACTCTATCTCACCGTTTCTCTATTGATTCATTTGTTACAACTCTGACAAGGCTGACCAGCTTAAAAGCTTTGAGCTTTGTGTCCGTGGGGATTTGGGGTCAACTTCCTCATAAGATTCGTAGGCTGACTTCTCTTCAACTTCTGGACTTGAGTTCAAATTTCATTTTTGGTTCGATTCCACCTCAACTTTCGAGAATGGTCAAGCTGAATTCTTTGGTTCTTGATGGAAACTACTTCAATGGAACTGTCCCCGATTGGTTTGATTCGTTATCAAGCCTCACCATTTTGAGCCTGAAGAACAACTCTTTTGAAGGTCACTTTCCTACTTCGATTTGCAGAATCAGAACCTTGACAGCTATTGCACTGTCCCACAATCGGCTGACGGGTAAACTGCCTGATTTGGAGGCCTTGACTAATCTGCGTGTACTGGACTTGAGAGACAACAGGTTGGAATCCGAGTTGCCTCTCATGCCAAAAGGGTTGGTTCATGTTCTCTTAAGCAATAACTCGTTTTCAGGTGAAGTTCCAGCGCAGTTTGGACGGTTGAGTCAGCTGCAACACCTGGATTTGTCGTTAAATAACCTCAAAGGAACTCCTTCTTCTTCTTTGTTCTCTTTGCCAAGCATCAGTTATCTAAATTTGGCTTCCAATATGCTAAGTGGGTCGCTTCCTGTCTATCTCAGCTGTGGTTCCAAGCTTGGTTTTGTTGATATATCGATGAACAAGTTATTTGGTGGAATCCCAGCTTGTTTAGAGAGTAATTCAAGTAAGAGAGTGGTTAAATCTGGTGGGAACTGTTTATCCGTTGATTCCTCAAATCAGCATCAAGAATCAGATTGCAAAGAGGCCACAGTGGATGCCAAAGGGTCAAGGTTTAGGGCAGCAGGGATACTTATTGCTGTCATTGGAGGAGCTCTAGTTTTGTTAGGGCTCTTAGCATTTGGGGTTTTCTTTGTTTGCAGAACATGTCGTCCTAGAAAAACACTTGAGAATAATACAGTTTCCAAATTTGTTGAAGATAACGACCATCTACCACCTACTGCTGTTTCCTCTGAAGTCCTGGCCAATGCAAGTAAGTATATGGATGCTGGTTTTGATTATTACACACTTCCGGTATCCCGATACCTCTATCGAATTCTTGAATGAATTTGTTTTTTTCCTTTTTCGATTCATTTCTGAAACAGCCAAGCTAGTGAGACAAGGTGCGTCATCATGCCATGTATTTCCCTTGGAGGAACTGAAGGAAGCCACAAACCACTTCAATTCCTCTTCATCCTTTATGGGTGAAGGCTCTACCGGGAAGGTAAAATTTGTTTTGATATGCTAACTGGTTTCTACTTTCTACACTTCCAATGCTTCGAGAACCGAGAATGCATCCTCCTTTATAAACTTGTCCAGCTTGGAGTTCGGAGTTGGAAGAATGAGCTTCTGGTTTATAATTTGGTAGGTTTATAAAGGTAGATTGAAGAATGGAACCCTTGTGGCCATACGGTCCGTGACTTTGCTCAAGAAACAAACAACCCAAAACCTTAAAGTGAGGCTTGACCTGCTCTCAAAGCTTCATCATCCACATTTGGTTAGTTTGTTGGGTCACTGCATTTACAGCAGTGGACAAGACAATAGCGACAAGGTCTTCCTTGTCTACGAATATGTGCCTAATGGGAACTATCGTTCCTATTTATCAGGTTAGTTATAGCTTCATGACTCCATGGTTTTAAATCTGCATGTGTTGGTGAATATAACAGCTGTATATGGACTATGGTGCATGGGTATACTGCAGAACACGTTGGTCAGAAGGCGCTAAGGTGGCCAGATAGGCTCGCCATTCTAATTGGTGTTGCCAAGGCTGTGCAGTTCCTACATGCTGGTATGATTCTAGGCACATTCAATAACCGATTAAAGACGAACAACATATTGCTTGATGAACACAAGATTGCAAAGCTAAGTGACTACGGCCTGCCCATTATCACTGAAGACTTCGACAAACTCGAGGTGAACTGCTTATTCTAAACTCTTGAACATTATTTTCCACCAGATCAACCACTACTGACCTCTTTCTTCCATGTGTTGTAGGCAAAGGGAGAGGGAACAAAGTTAAGGTGTGAACTTACCCCTTTCTGTGAGCTTTCTCATCCTCATTGAGTTCTTTTCGGATTAATGGCTCCAAATGTGCTCGAATGTTTTGTTTTTCTTTTGCAGCGACGGAATGAACTTAGAAGATGATGTGTACAGCTTCGGGTTTATACTACTCGAATCACTTGTCGGGCCTATAGTAACTGGGAAAGGGGAAACATTTATGCTCAATGAAATGGTACTCTCTGAAAAAAGTTAAAACTCTTTTGAGATACATGTATGTCTTCTTCTCCAGTAGTGATGTTGTGAAGTGAGAAACAATGTGGGGAAAATGGTGTGTAGGCATCTTTTGGGAGCCAAGACGGGAGAAGAAGGGTTGTGGATCCAATTGTGCTAACCACATGCTCACAGGAGTCACTGTCAATGGTGGTGTCGATCACAAGCAAATGCATATCTCCGGAACCGTCAGAAAGGCCTTCGTTCGAAGATGTACTGTGGAACTTGCAGTATGCAGCTCAGGTTCAAGCCACAGCTGATGCTGACCAGAAATCTGACTCAACCTTATAGGCACATCCAACCACCTTATGATGCAATGACAGCCATTTCTAGCTAGCTAGCCTTGTGGTTATTGTTCTTGCTTTGTACATTGATGAGCATTCCAGTTGATTTCGTTTTTGTAAAGCTATTTGGGAAGTTGGTTCATCATTCGTTGTTGATAAATATGTGAAAGGTTAAATCGGTACTCTTTTAATAAACAGCAACAAGGTTGGTCAAGGAAAGGCCGGCCGTTGGATGACTCTTTCCTGGACGGACCGGACCTGTGAGTTTTGACCAACTCTTACTAATTATTCTCTCTTTCATTTGCAGGCAGGGTGTGACTGTGACTTGTTCACAAAGAAACAACCACAAAATATTTGTTGGATTGGAATATGTACAAAACAGTATCATAAACAACCACTTGTGAACAATTTAGTCCATAAAGCCGTCATTCTTACACCTTGGTCCCAATATGAGGTGTTAGCATTCACAGCTTTGCGACAGAACTAGTTTTTCACCACTACTAATTGTTTCTAACGCGATGCTACTTATCTGTTAGATTATTTTGGTTACACATTAATTTACCCTCTTCAATTTTTGATATTTAGACATACATGCTCGAGCACGATTCGGTGAATCTCAAGAACCTATATGACTATATTCATATGAGGTTTAGCTTTTTGTCAAAAGAGACCACGAGGTTGTAGTAATAACGTACAGAAGATATTCAGATTACTATCATAATTCATAATAAACAACTTCCACTAATACTTGCTTTCCCTCAGGAAATTATGAGTACTGAAGTGTCAGATTCTATTACTTTGAGAACTGAGATGTTACGTTCTATACCTTTGAGGACCGAGACTGAGATGAGGGAAAGTAATAATAATAATAAAAGTGAATAATACTGTGAAGCACTTTAAATGTCGGCGAGTGCAGTGCAGCGAGAAGCCAACGAATGAAGAAAACGACCGCCGAACAGTCTCCTAACTCCTCCACGCGCCTTCTCTCACTGTCCGCTCGAGTTAGGTACCTCTACTTAACTCAGTAACCACCCATTCACCCGAAAGAACCCGATTCCACTCAGCCCACCGATAACCACCGTTTTACACTCGCCCATTCAGCGCGTGTCCAGTCCTTTAATTAAAGTAGTAATTATAACGTTTATTTTTCTCAAATAATTAGCGGGTCGCTATCGAATCCGTGCCTGGAACGGCGTCGTACGCCGAGGCATAATGAAAACAAAACGTTCTTCGTTCCACTAACAACCAGTCCAGGGAGAATCGTCGTTAGGAACATTAAACTAATTGTATCCCCATAATTAACAATCTGATTAATCACGGAAAACAATTCCCCAATTCATCATCGTCGATTCCACTTTTAGATTTTCCCTTTCTTTTTCTTTTGTGGGTAGTTTTTTTTATAAGCACCTATTCTTCTTGTCCTCCTTACTCTTGCTTGCTTCAATTTCTTCTTTACTCTCCTCTGCCCAATACCCTTCGCCGGAGCTTTCCCATTTCTCCGCCTTCTTGCTGCTCGCCAGAGAATGTGTAATTACTAATTTCTTCCAACTGGGTATTCCTTCTTTTTGTTGTTTTAGTGATAATTTCTGTTTCCCGCTTGCATTGCATTGTGCTGTACTGTAGAGGGATTCTTTTTTTGGATTTGAACAATTTGTCGGTGCTTCTAAGTTTTAACTGGATCGAGTCTCGAGCATTTCTTCGCTTGGTTTTTCTTATGCGTTAAAATAGGAATGTGTTTTCTTTCCTCTTCTTTGTTGTTTCCTTTTTTGTGTCGGCTGAGAATGATAGCATGCATACTATCTCATTGGCGATGTGAAGATATTGATTGCTTCTATCCCTTTTCCAATTTGAAGATTGGATTACTCTATTTACTTGTCCTTGGTGTTTAACTGCTAGATTCCATCTTAGGATTGAGCTACTACTGGCGTTGGATTTAATTTCATTATACTGCATACGGGTTGCTTTCTTTTTTGCCAGCTGAGAAGATTAGTGTTGGACAAAAATGTTTACTTTCTTACTTTCGGCAGATAAGGCAACTTATTGTGCCAAGCTTAGTTCTCCTTTGTGCTTTCTACTGTGTAAATTTCCTGACTTTTCACCTTTTGGCTGTGATATTTACCCTCTGAACTTGCTTTTGTGAATTAGGACATTGGTGGCTTCGTGTTGAATTTCCATACCTCTAGAAGTGGTAGCATTTGCATTTCAATCAGTCCCAGTATTACACCATTGGTTCTGCTGCTAAAATGGTTCATCTAAATGCAAAGAACAAGAATAAGGCCTCAGTACAGTTAAATTACTTAATCCACATTGAAGAGATCAAGCATTGGCCACCATCCCAATCTCTGAGGTCCCTTAGATCGGTTGTGATTCAGTGGGAAAATGGTGGCCGACATTCTGGCACTACCAATGCACTTGTTCCGACGCTTGGGACCGTAGTTGGTGATGGGAAAATCACGTTTAATGAGTCTTTTAGATTACCAGTGACTTTGCTCAAATCATCCAAAGGAAAAGAGGGTGAAGTTTTTCAGAAGAATAACTTAGTGTTCAACTTGTGCGAACCTAGGAGGGATAAGGCTCAATTGCTTGCTACAGCTGTGATAGACCTGGCAGATTATGGCGTTCTCAAGGAGACTATAAGTGCTACTGCTCCGATGAAAAGTACTAGGAGCTTTACAAACACTTCTCATCCTATTTTGCTCATTAAGATCCAGCCAGTTCCAAAGGGTCATCGCGGCTCTAAGGTGATGGATGGAGGCTTATCACGAGGTGTATCGTTGGATAAGAATGCTGATGATTCCGTGTCGGTATTGATGAATGAAGAATATGGTGAGGAAGCTGAGATTGCTTCCTTCACTGATGATGACGTTTCCTCTCAATGCTCCTTCATTAACGGGGGATTCCCTGCTTTTGAAAAGGTACTTGAATATATGTTCATAGTACATAAGTATGTATGCATACCATGGTAGAGTAGGATTGTTGCATTTGGATTTTCGATGCTGTTATCACAATAAATTCCATGCTAAATATAATGTGACATCATATATATTTAATGCAATAAAGATGTTATCGTTCATGTTTTCAGTATCAGGACCATCTTGGGGAACTGTTATTCCACATTGGCTTAGGGTATAGGGAATTGCACTCATAATAAATGGTTTTGATGCTTATACCAGAGAAGCTGACAACTTGCATTGAATTACAGAATGAACCAGATCGAAGGACACATAGTAATGGAGGGGCTGCTCAGGAACATGCAAATGCTTCACAGCCTATGCATGATAAAATTAAGAATCCTGAAGAATATGTCAAGGGCAATTCATCTCCTTCATCCTCTGTAGATCTATCTTCTAGTCCAGGCAGTCCAATAAATGGTCATGCTTTTCTGATGAAATCTCCTGATTGCGGTTCAGTCTTAAATCTGAGAAGTGAAAAAAGCCTTCAGCCAACTTCATCTAGCGTTACATATGATGAAGTTGAGGAATATGGTGAAAGTCGAAGCAATAACAACAGAGATGTGGAGCACATTGATGGTGTGGAATGTGAAATAACTGAGAGCCTTGTGGTGAATAGACAGCCTGTCATAACCAAGGATGAGAACTCCACTTCTGTGAAAGAAGTGAATGGCGGAGAATACCAAACGATTGAACAAATCAGTAAAAGTATAGATGAAACAACGGATTCCTCCAAGGAAGATCCTACTAGCTCATCTTTTCTTCAAGCTACTCCTAACAAAGGAGCATCACTTGGCAGCGAAGACACTGAAATGAAGGGAAATATTATGAAATCTGATAGACTAAAGCATGTGAAATCTGTTAGGTCGATGTCAGACTCGTTCCGGAGCAATGGAGGTGTTAGCATAAGTCACCATGAACCCAAAGAGGTCAATGTGTGGGGTGATCAACAGAGCAGCGCCGGAAGCATTAGAGCTGGTGAAAGGAGAAGTGCCAAGATTCATCCCAAGGACAGCAGCACAATGTTAGATGGAAAGTTCCAGCAATTGGCCCACAAAGTTAAGATGCTTGAAGGAGAGCTGAGAGAAGCTGCTGCCATTGAGACTGCACTTTACTCTGTTGTTGCTGAGCATGGAAATTCCATTAGTAAGGTGCATGCACCGGCTAGGCGCCTCTCGAGAATGTATCTTCATGTGTCTGGAGAAGATTCATACGCAAGCAGAGCCAGTGCCGCTAGAAGTGCGGTATCGGGACTTGTTCTAGTGGCAAAGTCATGTGGCAACGATGTCCCTAGGTATTGTTACAATCCAGATGTCTTTGTGTCTATTGTATTGCGTGTTTGACAATTGAGGCATTTTTAAATGTCATTGGCGTAACAGGGTATGCTATGTTTGTGGAGAAGTGTTGAGTTTTGATTGTTTTTGGGATACTCACAGTACTCATAACTGACTTCTTTATTGCTAAACTGCAGATTGACATTTTGGTTGTCCAACTGTGTTGTGCTAAGAGCTATCATAAGCCAAGCAGCCGGTGAGTCTCTGGAAAGTAAAGGTGATCAAATGAGGAACCTCCCATTGAACTGGAAGGAATTATCTTCTAGCAGAAAAGAAAAGGGAAGTGGTAATTCTGGTGATTGGGAGAACCCACGTACATTTATAACTGCACTGGAAAGAGTTGAAGCTTGGATCTTTTCTAAAACTGTTGAATCTATTTGGTGGCAGGTGTTAATTCTTTCCTTGTATCAGTTAAAATATTGTTGTTTCTTATCTCAATGGAGTATACGTTGCCTTTAATGATCAAGTTTTTCGATGTTTTTGTTTCAGACTCTTACTCCACACATGCAATCTGCTGTCACAAAAGGCATTGATGGAGTAATTGATTCAGACTCTAAGAAAACCCTTGGGAGGACCTCAAGTTCATGCTATCAAGTCCAAGGAAACTTCTCCTTAGAGCTCTGGAAGAATGCATTCAAGGATGCCTGTGAAAGACTCTGCCCAGTTCGAGCGGGTGGACACGAGTGTGGTTGTTTGTCCGAGCTGGCAAGGCTGGTATACACAAAAGTCCTTGTCCAAGGAGCAGCGAACTTTTTGACTTGTTTAAGTATTATATTCTGCTTGGAATCAGATAACTTATTGCTTTTGCTTTTGAATACGTAGGTGATGGAGCAATGTGTGGCTCGATTAGATGTGGCAATGTTTAATGCGATACTCCGTGAATCTGCTGATGAAATCCCCACTGATCCAGTATCTGATCCCATTAGTGACCCAATGGTTCTTCCAATTCCAGCTGGGATATCAAGTTTTGGAGCTGGAGCACAGCTTAAAAATGCGGTATGGGATTTAAATAGTTAGAAAAACTCTGCTCAACATGACATGCCTGTTTTTTCGTGGGAGATTTAATGACGAATATGGGATGTGCTTATCTACTACATGTGCTTGACAAACATTATCTCAGTTTGATTTTTGTTTATGATGTTGATGTCAGATTGGGAACTGGTCAAGATGGCTGACTGACTTATTTGGGCTGGACGATGATGATGATGATCCCGGCGAGGGAAGCAGTGACCCTGATGAGGATGATCACAGACAAGATACTTCCTTCAAATCTTTTTATCTCCTTAATGCACTGAGTGATCTTATGATGCTTCCCAAAGACTTGCTCTTAAGTAGAACTATAAGGAAAGAGGTTTGGCCATACGCTACAAGACCCCCTTCTATTCTCTAAACTGCTTGCTTGTTTAGATTTTCCACTGTTCAGTCATCACTCACTTCTTTTTACTCTATGGTGAAGGTGTGTCCTACATTTGGGACGCCATTGATCAAGAGGATTCTCTATAGTTTCGTCTCAGACGAGTTTTGCCCTGATCCTGTACCAAATGTCGTCCTTAAAGCGTTAGAGTCCGAGGTAAGTTATATAGATATGAACATGATACATTTGGATCATTGAGTTGTGTAATGTTGAAAAGAAGCCATCTTTATCTATTCTTTAAAATTCGATGCAGGGCAACACGGTAGGAGAAGACGGGTGTGTCACAACTGTACCATGCATTGCCGCTTCTCCAGTGTACATACCTCCTTCATCACCTTCTGTTGCCGGCACAATTGGAGTGTACGGGTCCGAATCGCAACTCCGGAAAAGTAGGTCATCTGTGTTGAAAAAGTCATACACCAGCGACGACGAGCTTGATGAGCTGAAATCACCTCTGGCGTCAATATTCCCTGATGCATACCTTTCATCGCCTGGAGCAATGAAGCCAGCATGGAAAATCAAAGAGGAAGGCCAAAACCCTGTCAGATACGACCTTCTTAAGAATATATGGAGAAATAGTTGAGTAGTGTGACTTAGTAAACGCACAGTATATAGTGACAGAAATAAGTGCAGGATACTGTCGTGAGGTGTAATTTGTAAATCAGTAGTCAGATTTTTGTGTGTGGGGGTGGTTTCATCTCCTTATACGCTGTGTTTGTAATATGTAAGCATTAAGAACCAACTTTTGTAGCCATACAAGAAGGTTATGTGATTTTACAGACATTGAATTACTAATTTTAGCAGACTAGCTGATGTCACAGTTCTTGAGGCAAAAAACTTTTCAAGATCCATACAGAACCAGCTGAAAATGTCCAGAAAAAACTTTCAAGATTCTTACAGGCCATTAAAAGCCATTGACACTGTTCAAATTGTAAACAGAGCAAAGTAAATTCATTATACGAAGTGAGCTTGAATACAATGATTTCCCGGATGCCATTCTTCTTTGGCATAAAAAACACTCTTAGTCCTTACAGAACAACTCAAACTTTCTTGACTCACAGACAACAAGAAAGAAGGTAAAGAAAAAGCCTGTGGAAAAATGGAGAACTCTTAAAAAAAATAATTGGCAGTAGTCCGCCAACACAAACTCTCTCGGATCTTTTGCGGTATACATATATAAATACTAGAATTGCCTAACAGAAAGCATTTTGAAGAAGGGATTCACAAACTCAAGCAGCAACTTCATTTGAAGAAAGCAGTGCACTTGCGTTCTTGAGATGCAAAGCAGCCAACAAGCCTTGCCAGGCATCTCCTCCTGGTCCGTCTGCCACCTGAAAATCAAGAATCTTTCTCTGCTTCCTGTAGTAATTTTCCAATGCCTTCCCCTGTTACACACCACAAAGTAACCATTAACAGATGTTCAATGTCCTATACTTCCAGCATACTTGCTTTTCAATTTCCTCATTTATCACAAAGCAAAACCCACATCCGAACAAGCAGTACCTCTTCTGCATATACGCGGAACTTCTCTTCATAGGATCTTCCCACACCAGTAGCTGATGGAGAATGTCCTACACTGGCATAGTTGCTTTTCACCAGACCTTGTTCAGCAGATTTGAAGTTCACCACCAAATCAATGTCAGCAATTTCATCAAGAATCTCCTGAAGAACATGAAGGGAAAACATCTTCCACGCTTCAGGACCTCAAATTCGGAAACAATAAATTGGCTAGCACAGCAGTTTAAACCAAAAGAATGGAACCGATTGGAGTTTGAACTCACAGCCTGCAATCTAGTTCTGGGAATTCCGTCCAAAATGAAGCCACTTTCCCCTTTAGAGTATCCCTCTTCAAGCCTCTTTGTCAACAGCCCAAATATGACCTCTTCGGGTACCAGCTTCCCTTCATTCACTATACTGAATATCTATAATTGTCCACAAATAAAAGTTTCAAGTTTCAATTCCATAGCCACAAAATCCAACAGAACATACAATTCATCAGTTTATTTAATTTATTACTCGTAGCTAACAATAGAACATAACAACGCAGGGGGAATGAGACACTAGGGAGAAAAAAGGAGCACCTGTTTGTAAAGAGCAGAGCTAGGGTTAAGCTCCTGCCGAAGGAGAGTGCCCATGGAAATGTGAGGGACTTGTAGAACTTTGGAGAGTTTCTCTGCGTACAGGTGTTTCTTCACTCCCGGATCTCCAATCAACACCCACTGAACTCCTCTCTCAGACGTCAACCCCGCCGCCGACGCCAGGCTCCCTGGCGAAGGGGAAGCACTCGGTGCGGAGTAATGGGAACGCTCTTCATCTTCATCGTCGTAGTAATTGTACTCAACTGCAGCCGCTGATCCGTAAGCTCGGCGGCCGGCAAGCAATCCGAGGCGGCGGAGCGCCGACGGGGCTGCAGCGAATCGCACCCGACTCAGACCAGCCATTTATGGTGGCGGCGCGAGAAGAGGAAAGTAGAAGAGAAGTCTGAGAAATGAGAGCGCACAAATAAAGAAGAGGGGTTTCTGTGTGGCGAGAAAACTGAGGTTTTAAGTTGTAACGAAAGAGACGAGCTTGATCTGGAAATACCCCTAGTTGGAATCTTAATTACAGCTTTGCCCAACTTCTTCAACATTGAGCCAGCTGTCAGGATACAATTGGCTATTGGATACCTACAATAACGGATTTCCTGCGCATGAAGCATCTTCCTACGGCGAGAATTGAGAACTTCTGCTGTTGACTTGGATTCAGGGTCAAAGGACCCAAAGTCTCTTTGATTCAATCTAATTTCGTAGGAGCTTTTAGATGTCCACACATGATCCAAGGGTTCGGACTAGCAAGGATAAAATCGGTACTTTACATTTCATCAATTCTTTTTATCCTGAAAACACGACTCGTTAGGCCCGTTGGCTCTCCAAGAAATCCATTTGGTGCTTCGTATATTACATGGAAAAAAAATCAGAAGTAAACCATCGGCAAGCAACAAAACTGGATGCTACAGTCTGCAGCACTGACTACAAGTAGGGAATGGAACTAAAGTATTGTATGCATCTGTGCATCATTTCCTAGATTTCAGAACCCATCACAGTTTCAAGAGCAAAGCATTGCCAAGTTCTAGTATTCCACAGGGATTTTCAGTTCTCAGTATCTTGAATTCAAACCCAACCTTTTCTCTACCAGCTTCCTGCATCCCCACATTACAATGTGGCTAAAATGCCATAACCAAACATAGAATACATAAATTACAACTGCAGAACAGTTACAGCTGCATGCATGCATGCATGTTAATCCTACCAGACGCATAGGAGAACTGCCACATGTCAATACCATCACATTACAATGAGTCTAACATGCCATAACAATATATAGAGTACATAACCTCCGACCACACATTATAACGGCAGTTTGATGTATCAAATATTTAGAAAATTATCCCAATCACCTAGTCTTTCACCAGGTAAGCAAGCTCTGCAATTCACTGTCTAAACAGGGACAAGTAGAATGTAAATAATATCAATATCCCAACAGCAAGGCAGCAACTGGAAGTTACATTTAGGATTTGGCTTTTAAGACTTTCAGCCGACAGAAAACTTGGAATTGAATGGTTATCTATCCATTGTAGATTATAGTGATTTGCATATCACTTATTATATGACAGTTGATGATTCGTTGTAGATAAATATAGAAACTAAATATATGTTAGTATCCTTAATGGTTAGTGATTGATTGATTATGTCTGATCTAGACCTAGAATTAATCTAGTACCTTGTGTATATAAACTCCTCACCTATTCGGAATTATACATAACAAAATTATATAACAAATGCAAACTAGGCAAGAGATCTTATCCATCGAAGGTCTACTACAGGTTATTGTACGTTTGTTGGAGGTAATTTGGTTTCTTGGAAGAGTAAGAAACAAAATGTTGTGGCAAGGAGTAGTGTTGAAGCAGAATTTAGAGCCATGACACATGAAATATGTGAGGTTATATGGTTGAAGAGATTACTAGAGGAACTACGAGTGCAGATTCCAAAACCAATTAGACTATATTGTGATAACAAGGTAGTGATTGCGCTAGATCAATAATTCGGTTTTTCATAAGCGAACGAAGCATGTGGACATTGACAGACACTTCATCAAGGAAAATCTAGACAGAGGACTAATCTGCATGCCTTATATCTCAACAACAGATCAGAAGGCAAATATCTTCACCAAGAGTTTATACAAGGGTCAATTCAACTATTTAGTTGGCAAGCTGAGTTTGGAAGACATCTTCGCTACCAGTTTGAGGGGGAGTGTTAGATTACGCATATATTAGTGATTTGCACGTCACTGATTATATGACAGTTGATGATTAACTGTAGATAAATATAGAAACTAAATATTTGTCAGTATCCCTAATGTTTAGTGATTGATTGATTATGTTTGGTCTAGGCCTAAAATTAAGCTAGTACCTTGTGTGTATAAACTCTTCCTATTGGCCGGTTTACTTTTAACTATTTTGATTCACACAATAATATTTTAAATTAGTTTTATCGATTTTCTATTTATTAAGAAATAAATATTAATTATATATCAAAATAAATTTCAAAATGATCACGAGAATGTACTAAAAATCTAGATTATAAATGCTTCAATAGCTAATTATTTTACTAACATAACCCGCATGGCTGATTTATTTCCGTGAGGCGGAGCAGACGAGCAACTGAAATGGCCATACAAGTATCTTCATAAACATTCCAACCATGCATATTGCAACTAGGGTCAGGCATTCCAGTGTTTCTCTCTAGGACTCCACTTCGGACAATGCTCACGGCTCCAGTTGGATGACCTGCATTGAACTCCCCACTAGTTCAATGCACATAGAAAACTAGAAAGATTAAGCCTAAGCATCTTCAAGGAACGGACCTGCTGAGTCATTGCTTGAATTGGCATGATGGGAAGAGAACCAAACTGATGAGACTGTAAATGGGCAAAATATCAATTAGTACAAACTACAGAGATTGCAGATGCAGGAGGAGTGATATCAAAGCCACTGACTCATTTGCTATAAGAAGTTCCAAGTACGAGTTAGCACATTGAATAACGAGCATAGATTAATGATTAGTTGCTCAAACAAACCCTATACTCTAAAGACCCTTCGGCCACCTTCTTGCATTTCCAGTTCCATATGTCAATGCTAGGAATGTAAATCATGTAAATATCTCAACTACAAGGCAGCAACTGGACGTTACATTTAGGATTTGGCTTCTAAAACTTCGAGTGACAGAAAACTTGGAATTGAACGGTTTTCTATCCACGGTAAGCATCTAACCAAGGATTCCTTCTGAAGTTTCAAAACATACTCTGCCCAGATTGATGAACTAAATGAGGCGTAAGGCAACTAAAACACTGGATCGGCATCCCAACCGTTGCGCAACAATAGTCATAGCAGCTGGAATCTTGTTCCAGTCGCGACCTGTTTGAATCATTCAGAGTCCCACTCTAAGACTCCGTTTAGGACATTAAAACAAGAAAGATGCGAGGTGGAGCAGAGGGGCGAATATAATGCCAATAAAATTATCATGTCAAAAGCACAAAAGGACATTTTGATCAGCACAGCTTACAACATAAACATCATGTTCACCATGCTGGACATTTCTTAAAATGAAATCCAAGTTAATCATCCAACCGGTTCTTTTGAAGTTTCAAACATACTGCCCATATTGATGAACTTGATAAGGATAAGGCAACTCATATCAGCTGGCATATTGATCCAGTTACAATCTGGAAATGTAAATCATTCACAGTCCCCACACTAGGACTCCGTTTAGGATATTGAATTCAGAAATATGTTACCATGCGAAGTGGAACAGAGGGGGGAATGGAATCTCAATAAAATCGTTGTGTCGAAGGCACAACGGACGTTCAGATCAGCAGCTTAGTAACATAGCCCTCACGCTTTATGTGTTTCTTCGAGTTGGAGAAGAAGGGCAACTGGAATGGCTATATGAGTATTCTTCACAGACATGCCAACGATGTATGTTGCAACTGGTGTCAGCCATTCTAGATTCCCCTCTAGGACTCCACTTTAGGACTTTCACTTTACACGATAGAGCAGCAGCTTACTAGCATAACCCTCATGGCTGATGTATTTCTTTGAGTAGGAGCAGAAGGGCAACATGAATGGCTATATGATTGTTGTCCATACACATGCCAGCGCTTTATTTTGCAACTAGTGTCGGCCATTCCAGATTCCCCTCTAGGACCCCATTTTAGAGCTTTCACTTTACAGGGATAGAGCAGCAGCTTACCAACATAACCCTCATGAATGATGTATTTCTTTGTGTTAGATACGGACAGCTTGCAGCTATTATTATTATTATTATATTTTCTTAGTATAATTCTATTTAGGAAGTAAATCGTATCCTATTTTTGTTAGATGTTTTCCTACATGTAAACTACCTCTTTTTGCCTTCTCTGTGAACTCTATAAGTTAGAGTTTTCCGTTCTATTCTGAATAATAAGGAAAGGATTAAGATCTCATCCTTTATCATGGTATCAAAGCCGAGTTGGAATCCTAGGACCACCTCAGCTGTTGCTGACCAATACTCTTCTTAAACCTTATTTTCTTCCTCTTCGTGTGGACGGCTCATCATGGCTGGAACTATCAAGTTCGGAAACGTTAGTGAAGTTACTATTTCTGACAACAGAACAAGTCAGGGATCCAGCAACAACCCGCCTCCTCCAACGAAGGACTATGCTTTGTTCATCACGACTCACAAACTCAATGGCGACAACTACTGTGTCTCAGTCACTGCTGATTCATCTTGCTCACCATGACAAAGAGGGCTATATCAATGGTGATCTACAAGCTCCGGAATCTACTGAAACAACGTACAAGGTATGGAAGATCAACGACAACCTGGTTAAGTCGTGGCTTCTCAACACCATGGACAAGGCGATTGGTGAACTGTACTTGCTCCACAAGACTGCCAAGGATGTTTGGGATAGTGTCGAAGACGCCTACTCTAACACAGACAATACATCTGAAGTAATGGAGATCGAGACACAGTTATATAATCTGCAACAGGGAGATATGACTATCTCGGCCTACCACAACAAGCTATCCAATCTATGGATATGTATCGAACCCGTAAGTGGAAATGCACTGAAGATGCAGCTACTTACCGAACCTTGGTGGATGAAACTCGGACCATTCGATTTCTGCTTGGACTCAACAAGGAGCTGGACGAAGTAAGGGGTCGAGTTATGGGAATAACACCCCTTCCAGATCTTAGGAAGGCGTTTACTCAAGTCCGTCGAGAGTCCAGTCTCAAAAGGGTGATGCTGCCAGGAGAAACGAAGTCAATTGCAGAAGGATCAGCACTGGTTGCACAAGAAACTCCTAAAGCTACCAAGTACTGTGATCACTGCAAACGGACTGGTCACACTCGAGAAGAGTGCTACTCACTGAATGGGAGGCCTACCGATCAGAAATCCAAGGGCAAACGTGATAAATGTGTCAATGCAGTTGAAAGTGGTGAAGAAGAGGGTCTGTTTATTTTCCTATCTTCTATAATATTGATTAAGAATCTTGGTCTAATCCGACCAAAAAAACATTGTATTACTGATCATCCAACTAAGGAACTCGACTCTTCAATTTTTTTTGTTAGAATGGCCACACTATCGTTCCTTTTATATGACCTAAAGTTGATTCGACAAAAAAAAATGACTAAATTTGATGTTGTTATTGCTTTGATTTTGAGAAATCATATACTCGATCATTTACCTTTGTAACCTTTTGAATATCCATTTACATATTCATATCCACTTTTCTAACCCTTAAAATACTGATTTTGATATCCATACTCAAAATACAGCGTAATAATATAATGTCCAACTCGTTGGATCAAATTGGTTCAACCGAGTTTGGAGTAGAACACCTATTTGAGTTGCCGCTATAAGTTGTTACAAAGAAATAAAACAGTGTAATACACAGTTATGACTAATAGTGTAAACGAGCCGATGGGCAAACACTTGTGTAGTCATATTGAATGGAGATGGCGTTCTGAATTCCAGTTGGATAAGCTTATGATAAACTTCTTCCTATTTCTAAAGCTTCATCCTTTTAACTTGGTATATTTAATGCACTTAGAGAAACACATCGTCGAAGCTGGTTTGCCCGAGTGGTTAAGGGGGAAGACTTAAGATCTTCTGCACATAAGTGCGCGTGGGTTCGAACCCCACAGCCAGCAATTATTTTCAATTCTCCTTCCATATCCTGATTGAGGGCATATGTCTCAGCAATCAGCAACTTTAGTGGTTTTCTATTAAGATAGTTTTATTACAGTGACCTTTCCTTTATAGTTCCCCAAAGGTCTTCTTTCTGATCTGATCTTTCATCCCTCATCGTTGTCTTCAACGCCTCATGTTCAAATAAAGACTTGGTTAACTATATAAACGCAAGTAATCTCAACATAATACCTGTTAAAAAAAATCAAACACATATTTGACTGGTTGGGTAATACAAAACTCCGCACAGACACGGTTTACACAACAAGCAGTGGGCGGCCATAAAAGAAGCGGATGATGCTAGAAAGCGCGCAAGTGGAAGGAAACCTCGCAGCGAAACGAAGCCTCTCGATGCCCTCCGATCACTACTTACGTGCACCCCTTCTTTTTATTCTATCTTAATTATTGAACAAAGTACAGCTCTAATAACTATTCCTCTCATGAAGAAAAGTCAATCTCTTCCTTAATTTTGTCACCCTCTGTACATGTGCTGGACTTGTATCATATTATCATATCTATAATTAAAAACGAGTGAAGGAGACCGTTTTGACGGTTGCTAAAAATCAACAGCCCCAGGAAACCTTCTTCTGCCTTCCGCTGTTCCTTCCACGACATGTCTTAAGAGCTAGGTCGGCTCCAGCGCCGTTGAACGAAACTAAAGTCCATGCTTGCTGCTAGTTGTCTTCAAATAAAAAAATTAAGGAAATCTAAACCACCCTCCTTCTCTCAATATTATCCCATATGCTTCATCATCCATGAGCTGGGTTAGTATCAAGGGTGGATCTAGACTTTTAAATTACCTATGGGTTGTTTGATCGGTGGAAGAAATGAAATGGAAGAAATTCTGATAAATTTGTTATTTTTGAAATATTTTTTTCTTCCTTTTATAAATCAGTTTCATCAAAACTATAAAAAAAATTACGAAGTTTAGGGTAAAAACCCAAGGAAAAACAAAATAGTGCAAAGGAAAAGTACTAACTATCCGAAAGCTCAAGTAGTCCAAAGGATAAGAGTACAACTCTAAACACACTAAACCCCAACGATGGAAATAGCCACTGTCAATATTGATCTTCATCTTAGCCGTCGAAATTATATCGTTGAAACTCTGTTGCCGAGCTGGAAGACAAAGAGCACCCGTGAAGTCCATCAAAGCTAAAGAAGTCCCTATTACAAACTCAACAAATAACATTCGGACTCACTTAGAAAACCACAACATCCAAATCATGAACAAAATGCATAAAATAAGGAAGTAGCTCCCTTTGCATCCAAGAGCAACCTCGAGATTGATAAATCAGATCAGAGCCACCTAACCAACAAAAGAACAACAAGGAGAAAAGGTGGAGACAAGCTCCGAAAGACATGTCCCACAAGGGGAGAAATCCAAAAATCACAAGGATTTGAATAAATTGTTTGAGTAGATGATTTGGTGATATCGAGCTCAATTATAAACAAAAGATTAAAATGAAATGAAAATGTATCAAAATGCACTAATTTATGTATTCTTTTTGTCTATGCTCTAAATCCTCATTTTATTTATAACCATATAAAAAAACCAAAATAAAATAAAGGATAATATTGATTATACTTTTCAAATCTTTCATCTCTTCTCTCAAATTTTCTTCCAATGCAAATGAAGATTTTAAATAATCTATTTTTTAACCGTCAAAATGGGTGATTTATAACCAAATATCTATCGAAAGTTCAAATCATCCATAAATCACGCATCCAAATCACCCATCCAAACCACCCCATTTAAAATTCAAAATCTAAGGAATTAAATGGAAAGGGTAATTAAGTCATTTCATAAGATAGTATCTTTTTGAAAAAATAGCCAACAATAAGTCCAATGTCCCGACTCGAAGCTCCGATGACTTCCGCACGCCGGAAACTTTGCGGTAAGATTTCCCATCCATCAGAGCACCAACTCAAAAAACATCAAGCCACTGAACCATCCTCACCGGAGCACTCTGTTCTGGAAATTTTTTCTAACGGCATCTCGTACGTGTATTTTTACATGTACCCTTGTTTGGAAAAAATACACGTTTTGCAAACGAGTACAATACATGGCGGCAAAGTCCATCGTACTCATTTTCGTATTCATATACATGATTTTGTATACATGCCTTTGTACTCCTGTTCAAATTCTTGTACACATGTTCATGAATGTGTACTAGTTTTTCGTATACTATCAACTTCGTTGTACACGTATACATATTCTTTACTCGTGTTGTATTTAGTACATACATTGATTGGTTACTTGATTACTTTTCGCCTTCTATAACAACAACTCATATGCATGCCGACGACCCTAGACATACGGTCGCGGCAAAGGTTCGAAGGAGGTTGGCGATTGACGGCAGAGGATGACGAACTACGAGTGGCCGTTGGATCCTGAAATCTAAGACCATTCAATCCGACGGCTGAAAATTCTTTACTTCCGAATCTCATTCATAATGATGGCTGCCCATCCCCGCTCATCATCCATTACTCAGTTTGACTATCTTCATGATCTCAATAATCCAATTTTGCCTCCCGCCTATTTATTTAATAATTAATAATAAGTCCCGGGTCAACTTACGCCACGCGTCACCGCCGCGTTTTGGCCGCCTCTTATATAAACACCAACGCCATTCCACATTTCCCAATTCCGAACACAGACACAGAGCAGCATCAGCATTCAGCCAGCACACAGAAAAAGGAAAAAACACCAATAATTCTTCTTCTTCTTCTTCTTCTTCTTCTTCTTCTTCTTATTTCGTTCATTCGTTTGATTCCGAACTCGACCGAATTACACAAAAATGGTGGCTATGAAGGAGCTGATCATGGATAAGCAGGAGCAGTACAAGCGTGTGTTCGCGGACTTCGACTCAGACGGGGACGGCAAGATATCCTGCTCCGAGCTACGTCTGTGCGTCGGAGGCGATTCGCTCACGGAGGAGGAAGCGGAGGCGGCGGTTAGGTTCTCGGACTCCGACGGCGACGGGATGCTCGATTTGGAGGACTTCGTGAGACTGGTGGAGGCAGGGGATGAGGAGGAGAAGGTCCAGGATTTAAGGGAGGCCTTCAAGATGTACGCCGCGGCGGAAAACGGTAAAATGATAACGCCGAAAAGCTTGAAGAGGATGTTGAGCCGGCTTGGGATGCGGCGGAGCACGGCGGAGTGCGGAGTGATGATTGCGGAGTTCGATGTCAATGGGGATGGTGTTTTGGATTTCGACGAGTTTAAGGTCATGATGTCTTGATATTTGTATATAGTTTGCGTCCGACATTCTTTCTTTTGTTATTTGTGGTTGTGGGAAATGGTGAATATTGTATTGGCATTTTGATTGGGAAGAGACAGTTAGTAATTCATTCTATTTGTTTGATTTTCTTATTTTTTTGTAATTATGTGGGCAATCTTTCTGTCTCATTTTAATCATAATTAGCGATAATTCCGATACACAACCGGTTATATATGGGAGCACTTCGATAATGATACCTTTTTAAAAGTCTCATTTTAAAAGATACAGGTACCTTCAGGCTACGGAAGCGTTTTCCGGTTATATATATGTTGCTTTGTCTCTTCATTTGACCAATCTCATTCTGCTCTGCAAGCCTAAGCTGTGGCATCCTCCGAAGATCGGCCAGCTTAAAGCCAACACCGAGTTTGCAACTTTCTCGCCTGCGCAAGTTTGCAACAGACTCTTTGACACAAGTTTCATCCTGAGCAATTTTACAGGATAAGTTCTGAGGTTCCGATCGAGCACTCTTCCTTGCAGGTAAAGGTGAGCTCTACACTCTCCTCGTCGCTATGAATTGGATTCAGATTAAGGGCTTTGCTCATGTCACTTTGAGACAGATTGCCTCGCAACCTGCAATGCGATTCGAAACAACAATAACGATTTTACTAAGAAAAGGCCGACTTGCCCGTCTATGGGCACATTTTCCTTCTTGTACTACCAATTGTGAAGTGGTCTTTGTTATGAGAGTTAGAAATAGAGCTGCCCGCAAGCTCGCTCGTCATTCGCATTCCCTAACTTGACTCTTTTCGCGTGTAACTACTCCTATCTGGTTACGTAATTTTGTATCCTATGTTTGCTATATAGAGCATTAATAAATCTACAGTGGGTACCAAGCTATCCTACTCGATCCCCTCTGACCAAATCCAACAGGCACAAGGTTGCCTGCATTGTATTTTCTCAATTTGACGAATGACACTGCCCGGAGCTTTAAGCAAAGACATGTAATATAGATGAGAAGATTGGATAGAACAGTCTTGAGTAAAATTAGTCTCCCACCAAAAGAAAGGAAACGAGATTTCCAACCAGAGAGTCGCCTAGTAATAGCAGGATGTCTGCTGTACACTCCTCCTGCTCCATCAACTGGACGGATAATTATCACCCAATGCAACATCCAGTATCCACACCAATATCTGACTTCCCCGAGGGGTTTCTGTGGTGAACGTACACGCTGGAAGATTAACTAGTTTCCCTCAAACTGTTGAACCAAGTTATAATTGCGAAAGATAAACGCCAAATATGGAATTGCTATTCCCTCAAGCAATGCAATTAAATAAAATTAGGAATTTTCATTCGTGCCTTAAATTTGAAAATTGCAGAACTAACAGGGACAAACTTACTGGAAATCTGAAACTCACTTGCTAAATAAACCGAAGCAGCTAACGAACATAAAGATAATAGAGGTTTTACGAAACATGAAGCCCATACAGCAGCCCATGGCGTAACATTCCTCCCCCTGCAAATGTGCGACAATCTCCTTGTGATTCTTAGACTGCGCAAAACCACAATCTGTTGGCTCTTGAGAGGCTTTAACCATCATCTTCTTCTTCTTCTCCCTCATCTCCAGCTTCTTCTTAGTCTCCTTCTCCCGCTTCTCCAGCTTCTCCTTATCCTTCTTCTTCACTCTCTTATCCATCTTATGGACAAACTTAGCCAACCCTCTTACGGTCTGGTTAAACTCGGTCCTTGCCCTCTCCCTCTTTTTCACATTAGCCCCCTCCATCTGCCGTTCAAAGTAGTTGCTTTGAACAACCATAACCATAAGATTGTAAGCAGGATCCACCCAACAAAAATCCATCACCGACGAAAACCCCTACCAATAACTGTAAAAAGCAGTCACCTGCGCGTACGGGCTCTCCAAATTCCCCATCGGTGACGCTACCTTTAAATGATCAACCCCAAACCCTGATTTCTTACAAAAACTCCACTCGCTCCAGTAAATGTAATTGAACAAGTCGGAATATACTTTATAAAATCCTGCTCCCTCATCAGAGTAATCAGAGAATACAATCTTCTCCCACATGAAGGAGGATAGATAGGGAATACTTGGGCCGGAGGGGGAAATTAGGTCCTTAGGCCGGACAGAATCGTACTGGGCACGCTTCATTGGATCGGATAGGATCCTGAAAGCGTGAAGCAGCTCCTGGAACTCATCTGCGTCGAATACATCGCGCTGGTGAAACAGCCGACTGTAAGAAGAGTGTATTTCGTCGCGGATTGCGTCTGGAGATATTCCCAGTACCGAGTACAAGCATCGCTTCCTCGCCATCGATTATTCTGTTGTTGCTCTTCTTCTTTTTCTCTGATGGTTTGATCGAGTAGAAACAAATCTACAGGCAAAACCGTCGGCCACAAATATTAGATCTGTTTTGTTTCATTCGCTTCTTAAATAGAATTAGAAAAGGGTTTGTGAGTTAGTTACATCAAACATTACTCAACTTTTATAACGTTGTCACACTGGTCACTCAATTTATTTTAGTATAATTTATTTTTTGGTTAATATTTCAGTATATCTCATACCACTCTAGATAGAGTGTCCTTTCATAAATTCAAAAACTTATAAGATGTTCGATCTTCAACAAACTCAATCATTCTCAAATTTGAAGTTTAAAAGGCGAATGAGATTTTGAAGATCCTAACTCAAAGACAGCGACTTTCCAATCAGGAACCCTCAGTTTAGGTGTTTTCGGAGCCCGGACAGACGGCGGAGGACAGAGCTCCGAAAACGCCTAAAGTCGACACCACCTAAAGTCCTTCGACCACAGTTCTCGAAGCTCATGTGACCGTGACGGTCACATCCTTCGATTTTCACTTCAATTCCTGCCAATTCGAGCTCCTACAAGGACTCGAAAGCACTGTGAAGTCCATTAGCTCAGCAACTCCCACAACAACGGTTACTTTGAAGATGTACATCCGACAATCGCAAGAAGCTATAGTTGTAAGTACATAATTGATTGATGATTCTCCATGAAGTAATAGGGTAGCAGGTCTCTTTTATCTTTATTATTTCACAAATTCTTCGCCAGTAAAACAAACAAGGGCCCCAAAAACATTACATATGCATAATAACCCCTTCCATTACATATGTACACCAACCTCAAATCCTCTTCTCATCAGGATTATTTACCATACTCCAACAAACAAAACCAAACCACTCCCAGCTTCCCCACAATCATTTCAACAGAATCAAAATTACCAAACTCAAATCAACCACCTGGAATTCACCTCATACTTTCTGCAGCGTTTTTCACCAGAGGCTTACAAGAACTCTCACACAAAGACATATTATTACTCTCTGCTCCTCCTTGTCCCATAACACTTAATTCCTCCACCAATTCAGACAGCTTCTCCACTATATCCCCAGCACTTGGCCTCGAACAAGGCTCTTCCTCGACACATGTACGCGCCAGGTTGGCCAAAGCTACTGCTCCATCCAATGGATAGTTATCACCTAATGCACTATCCATCCAATCCTTAAGCTCCTTTGCATCCTCAGATGCCAACATCCCCTTGATATTCTCATGAAGTTTCCCTGCATTCCCACTATCAGTTGCTGCAGTTTTGCCTGACAAAACCTCCATCAGAACGACACCGTATGCATATATGTCCACACTTGGAGACACTATGGCATTTTTTACATACTCAGGAGCTAGATAGCCTGTGTCTTTCGATTTGTCATTACAATCATCATCTTCGACCAATTTCGCCATTGCGAAGTTCCCGATCTTAGCATTGAACTCTTCATCCAAGAAGATGTTCCTGGTCCTTAGATTCCTATGGACATAGCTCGGACTCATGATAAGGTGCATATACTGCAACCCTACTGCCACATCAAGGCATATCTTCAGCCTCTGATTCCATGTCAAGAAACAATAACATGACGCGATGAATTGGTTCTTCATCGCCAATCCACCGAGTAACCAATCCCTCAAGGACCCGTTTTTCGCATACTCAAACACTAAGTATGATGGAACTTTTTCAGACTCTCCTTCATTCAGACAAGTACCTAGAAGCCTGAGGATCTTAGGATGATGGTGGTGTGTTGGAATGCTCAAGATCTCGAAATCGATCTTCGAAACCAAATCCGTCTTGTTCAATCTCTTGATTGCCATGTTCTTCCCGTTGAGCCGGCCGTGATACACATTTCCTTCAATCAGATTACTTGAATTGAAATCTTCTGTAGCCCTTGTCAGCTCCTCCACCGTATAGCTCTCCAGAATCACCATCCCCTTTCGAGGCGTCGTCGCCGGAACATCAAGACTGTCCTGCTGCGAACTCTCGAACGATACTTTCTTGTCGCTGGTGGTTCTGACGCTCAAGCTGAGCTGCTGGAGTTCCAAGTCTGCATCTTTGTTGGAAATGCTCTGTTTCTTCCTCTGTTTCTGTGGGGGTAATTTCGTCTTCTTATTCTTGTTCTTCTTAAGCAGCATTATCGCAAGGAAGAAAGCTGCCGCTATGGCAATGCTCCCCACGATAACCCCACAGATAACAGCAATGTAGATGCCAACTTTCCTCCGCATCTCCGGGTGCCGGAAACGATGCCGTATTATGATAAAAGTTGGAGGCTTGGTGGCGTTTAGCGGGATGAAAAGAGAAGTGAAAGGCTGGAGATTCAACGGGTGGGTATTCGCCGAAACGATGGATTCCGGGGAAACGTTGAATCTGGTTGAAAGGGTAGATAGCGAATCTCCTGGAATCACAGGGTACGTGAGAAAGATTCTAGCTTTCGCTGGTTCTTCAGGACAAGCGCATTTCAAAGGGACCAAGATTGGGGCAAGATTGGGAGTGGAGTCCAAATTAGGGTTTAGGGTTTTTATTTGGTTGCAGGTGGTGAGTCCTTGGAGAGACTGAGAAATGGAGGAAAAGGTGTCACCTTTAACGGCAGTCTCGACCACAAGCTGAGCAGCGAAAACCCCACTGTTACATTTGCAGGTCAAGGGAATCAGTAGAGGTTGATGATCGATGGGGAGGGAATCTGTTTTGGGAGGGAGGCCATTGGCTTGAGCAATGGATAGACGGTCGAGATTGAGGTAAGAGGCTAGGTTTGAGAGGGAGGAGAAGTGAGGAGGATTGGTGTGAAGAAGAGCAAATGTGTTGCAAGTGGAAGTGGGGAAATTGCAGGTGTTGAAACCTGTAGTAGGAGGAATTGATGAATCGCAGCTGAACAAGTTGTTGTTGTGTGCAAGGGAAGAAGGGATTGTAGATGTTAATATTATGATGACAAGGGAAGAAGACAAAAGAAGAGCTGCCGTGCCCATAACGGATTTCACAGTAGAGAGAGTGATTATCATATCATTTTTTGCTTGCTAAGTGCTGCTAACCCTACTAGCTAGTAATTTTTTAAGATTTTGGATCTGTACAAAGAAAGATGGCGGTGGGTGGTGAAGCAGTGGACCAAAAGGTAAAAGGGGTTGTGTTTTCTTTAAGGGTCTTGGGGATGTCAAAGGGAGTTTTGGAATTGAAATGGAGGAGGAAGAGTGTTTGATTTTTATATATGAGAGAGAGGTGTGGGTGGGCAGACAGGACTGTAAAGTTCTGAGCTTTTTGCCTTTTAAGCTAGGGGGGGGGGCTGTTTGATTCCTGCTAATATGGTTACTTTTCTTAAAGAATAGTGTGGATGAGTTGCCTCTGTGTGGCTGGTTTTACAAATGCCATTGTGAAGGATGTTAGATGGTCCTGCTGCACTGCTGCATCCTACTATCAAATGGGAGTTGGGGTGTGAAGAGTTCTTGCTGAATGACCCTCAGTATCAGACTGTCCCTGATTTTTCCACACACGTAAAATCGTTTGTGTCAATCAAAATGCAACCCAAGCGGGATACTGAAGTCTTTTACAGTAGGAGGCATATGATCAAAATAGTATAAATTGGCAGGCACTACAGCATTTCTTCTTCTTCTAAAGTGAATCTGGATCAGGTTTCTTCACACTATGCTGTCATGATGTTTTTACCTTTTACGGTTACTGTGGTGCATTTTTGTAAGGGTCAAATACGCATCATTTGAGTTAGTAAGGTAATTCAGTAATTTAACAATTGATGAAGCTTTTTATGTCAGAGTTTCACTTTGTTTACTTCTAAAGATAGTACTTTTTTACAGTTTACAGTAGAGAAGATGGCAAAAGGAGACAGAGTGTCAAAGATACCTAAGATGACTAATAGTCTAGTACATTTTTTTACATAAAAGTTGTTTCTTACCCCTAAAGCTCACCACCATATGATCATGTGGTCCACCAGCTTTTATATTAACGAAAACCATGAATAATGTACAATATATTTTGTAGGATCTTTTTCTTTTCGTTTTTGTAAATTTGATGTTCGTTCATGACGGTGAAGTAAATTCATTATTAAAATAAATTATTTGTTCTAATAATAAAGTTGTGTGTCTTGAATTTAAATATATTCATTCGACAATACCTCATGAATGTACATTATTATAATATTTATTTTACCTTTTATTACATTAACCAAAAAATATACTCCAACAAAGAAAAAGTAAATATTGTGGTAAAATCTTATTGCATGCGGCCATATTTAAAAATAATGTTGGCCGTTAGATTTAAGGATTTTATCTTTTGACTAACTTAAGTGTCTATTTAAAAGGGCTAGCTAGTTATGTCTTCCTATTTAAATCATCTTACATTTGTTTCTTTAAATAGTTCTAGAATATACTTCTTAATTCCCAGTGATTAATTGCTATATTAAGGGGAGCTTACAAGTTTAAGATTATGTTGCTTTTGATCAATTTTGATGGAAACACTACATGAGCTAGTAAGTGTTCGCGTCCCAAATGAAGATATCGTCCTTATTCGTATAACTGTTAAGCATTATCAGGGTCGAAGAATAAAATTTGTTAAGATAGGGAGATCAGGTTCTAAGATCGATGCAACTTCAAAGGAGGGGTATCATTTAACTAGTAACGATAGAGATCTTCACAGTAGGACTGTATTTTTGAACGGGAAAGTACTGGTTGTTGATACTTCTACTGGAATTATACCTCAATTGGAACCTGTTCGGACTAGACTGTCGGACACAAAAACTGTTGCCTCGTTCTCTATGGTGTTCATGCGCATTGCCAACATGAAAATTTTCATCTGTAAGTAAAGAAAGATCGGCTAGTAATTAGATTAACATCATCCAGTCAATATGTCTGTGCATACTTTTTTTACATATGAACAATCAAGCTTGAATTTTTTTTTTGGATGGGGAATCAAACTTGGAATTGAAGACCTTGCCAATCTATATACCCAACAAAAAAGAGCTAGTTAATCTCAATATGGCTAATGCCTAATATACACCTGAAAACTCATAAAAACCATACGGAAATGGTTTTTTGACTTCATTTGGTTAAAATTTGAGGGTCTGATATAGTGGAACTTGATTTTCTAACCGTTTCCAATATGCGTTCCAAAAATTAGCCAATTTAATTTTTGGCCAATTTTCATAGAAAACAGCATAGGTACCTCTTTAGAAAAGGCGAAAAAACAGCAAAAACTTGAAAATTGTGTATCTTACTTCATTTGACTCATATTTGAAGGATTTACATAATGGTACTTAAATTTCTAACAGTTACCAACATGCATATTAATAATCAGCCAATTTAAAAAATGTCAGTAAAAACCCATTAATACCCCCGCAAAACCTCCAAAATACAACAATTGCATATTTTAACTTCACATTGGCTACTATTCGAAGGGTTGATATAGTGGAACTCGAGATTCCAATTGTTTCCAACAAACGTTCTAAACATTAGCGAATTTGGTTGACTTATTTATGTTCATAACTAAGAAAATAGCATACAACGAAAATTGGGTTGTTGACACTCACTTTGCCATTAGCCATAGCATGTTGGTGGAGTCTAAACCCGTAATTAAAAGTAAAAGTATGTTAACTAATGTTGTGTATTTTACATTTAGTTATACTAATTTTATTATTATATATAAACATGTCAATATGATGATATAATTTTGATAATTTTGATTGTTAAATCGATATTTAAATGATGAATCATATATATAGTTATAGTTATAATATATATACATAGAGTTATAGTTATAAAAGAGGGTGGCATATAGATTATAGATATGTCCACTCAAACTCTCACTCAGTTATTCATATGTGATGGATGTGAATATTCATGTATATATGTCGACACGAGCCCATTTGAAGAGAATATATATATCAAGATTAATCATCGGCATGTTAGTCTCAATTGACCCATTAAAAGAACTTTGAATGTAAGATTATGTTATATGAGCTTATGTTTGATAAATATGTCCAATTCAAACTGAATCAACCAAATCGGTGTTTTGAATTGGTCAGACATAATGATCGTAACCTTATTAGTTTACAAAAAATGAAACCTCAATCGGCCAATTAAAAGAATCTTGAACGAATTATCATATCATACGAACTATGCTTAGGTTTTTAAGGATTTTTCCAATTCAAATCGACTCAGTTTTGATTTGCTCAAGAGTTAATGATGCGTAATTCGATTAACTTACGAAAAAAAATCTTAATTGGCCCGTTTATAAAATATTGAATGGAGGATTGAACGATTTTAAGATCACTTATTATGTTAGTTGAATCATACATTAGATCAATTTAATAATTTTTGTATATTTTATAACGATTTGAAGTTTTGAATCAACCGCATATTAGTTGTCAATATTAGATTAATATTTTTATGAATGGAGTGAAATTAAAATTAAATATATGAAAATGGATATTATTGGAATCGAAAAATTATTATGGATAATATATGCGAAGAGAATAATTATTTTGAGTAGCCTAAACAATGTTATGTAAGAAAAACTATTAGAGAGGGGAAAATAATTTGATGAGAGATTAGAGAATAACTTAGAAGTTTATTTATGATAAGATGTGAGATATGATTGGTGGGTTGGAGAAAAGCAAGGAGCCAATAAATAATGTTAAATGTGCCACATGTCAATCAAGTTTTCTTAGATTCCTATATATATTGTTAAAGATTTATATAATAAGGTTCAACTAGTTTAATATATAGGACCGGCCAGTTGACCACTTGACCATTTCAATAGATTTAATTTGTCGGTATGCTACGATTTTTTAAACAATTGGTTTGGCATGACTTTTTCACATAGTTTTTATAACCGAATCGGAGATCGAATCGATGAGGCTGGGGTTCAGGGTGAACAAAAAGAGAAAATGAATTTTTGTATTGATTAGATGCCTGCGATTAACTTTCGATTTTGGTCGTCAATCTCTTTAACCTTTTCTAAGAAGTGGCCGATCCAGGGGAGCTACTCTGAAGCCATGACTCGGGCTATCTCGAGATTTAGAACTGTGATAATATGTTAAAAAAATTATATTAGATGTTGATTATGATGTTTTCTAAGTTGGCCCGTTATTTCAAACTCTAAAAATCTGTGTAGCGATTGAAAAACAACAATCCGGGGACAACTTTTTTTGAACATTATCACGGCACCAAACACGTTACCAAATACATAAGGTTAAAGAGGGGTAAGGGGCAACGCGTGGAGGCTAGCCGTGAATAGCCCGCGCTTTACTACGCCACGGAGCACATTAGTTTAGTATTCATACATATTGAAGGAAAAAGTGTAAAGATACTTATCCATATTCAAATTAGCCTAACATTGTAAAACTGTAATGTTATTAAGGTGATTGTGATCCATATAAAAATAAACAACTATAATTTATGTGAATCTTACTTGATAACAAAGCATTATAAAGTAATTTTTAATGATGAGCTGATTAGAAAAAATTTGTTGGTAATTTATATGGTTTTTTGGTGTATAATAATTAAGTGAATATAGACGCATAACTATGTTACTGTCAATAGTTAAACTTAGGCTTGACAACAGTTTAATTCAGATTCGGATAGTTGATACTCGTTTCACACATGTTGTAGTTTCGGGTTTGGGTAATATCAGCCTAAAAATCCTTTCTGGTAGTAGATGTCATATCATATCTATACCCGTATTTTTTCGATTAATATACCCGTCATTTCAGTTATAACCGTACTAAAAAATTAAACTTTGAAATTAAGAAAAAGAAGATATTATATGATTTTGCAAATACTTCAACTTTGTAAAACACTAATAGACCTATGATCAAATTATATAATTATATCATTTGATTATTTCATACACAATAATCATAAAAATAAAATAATTAACCATGAACAATATGATTGAATATAATTAAAAAAATTATTGCAAATACTGTTTACCGGTTTGATTATGTTTTGGATAACTTTCAATGTTAGATGACTTTTTTTATAAAAAATAAATTAAACATATCAAAATTGATGTTGTTGGATTCGAAAAATTATAATAAACAACATTTGTGAAGATAATAATGTGTTTTAGGGAATACACAAAAAATTATGGAAGAAAGAAAAATTTAAAAAGAAAAATTGAAGAGGAGATAAGGGAGATGAAACATGATTGGTGGAGTGGACATAAAAAAGTGATCAATAGAAAATATTGAAAGTGCCACTCGTCAATTCATTTTAAATGTATTCCTATATTTTGAAATAACTAGTAACGTCAAAAGAAATATGTTTAATGACTAGATGACTAGTTACGCAAACAGATAAATAACTAGTTATATGATGATACACCTTTATGATGAGCGGCTTGATACATTAGCTTGGATTTGATAATATAATCTTGTTTAGGTTCTGTGCTACCAATCACATCACATGGGGATAAACACATGATTCCAAGGAAAGAAAGTTTTTGCCACACCGACCAATACATTCAGCTTAACTAGAGTGATTGAGAAGAGACTATAGCTAAGAGGATCTCTGATTGTTCACGAACCTCGAATCTAGCTAGCTAGCTACCCCTCTCTTTTGTAATTAATTACCTTCCTGGATTCACAAAAAGAAAACAAATTTGTATGGAGGGTTAGTGATCTGAAAGAATGTGCATGGCAAAAGGTGAGCAGAGCAGAGCAGAGGATAGAGAGATTGGTCAACTTAAGGGATGATTATACTAAATCTCCAAGAAAGATATTTGTATTGGCATCATGAATCTGAATCATCCTTGCATTTTACCTTGTTCCTAGCAGCATCATCATCATCATCACTGATCTTTTATCCGAAAAAGAATAACGTCATGTGTAGTTTTCTTACAAGTATGACTCATCTCATCATCGCTCACGGGCTTACGTGTTGTTATCTGCAGAGCTAGCTGATCTCAAGTTTCCATATTAGTTTTGGAAGGAAGAATTAATGTCCGGCAGAAAGAGAGGAATGAATGTAATGTGGTTGATTGCTCTGTTTCCAACAACCAGAGTGATGATATTGACAGCAGCAAAATTCCAGTGCTTCCATTCATAAAGCTTTTTCACAGAAAACAAAGCAATCCAGGAACCAATGGAGTTGGATGCCGAAAGACAGAAAGACTCCACCTTTCTAGTTTCTACTACAACATACAAGGCACGTGATGCGCATCAATATCTAGGCAGGCTCTTCTCGATAGAGCCAAGACAACGAAGCTGCACCAGTGTTCCTCACGTGCACACTTGGACAAAGTTTATTCTAATTTAACATTCTGTGGTTTTAGCACAGCACCGCCAAGATCCATCCATCCGTCCACGTTTGGTTAATCAGACAGCTAATTAGTATAACAATCTCATCTTCATGATCAGCAGATCAGGTTCCTGTAAGTACTTGGACTGCTTTTTTTGTCTTCTGTCACGTAACACAGCATCAATTAGCATCAGTATGAGAACGGAAGACGAACAAAATAAGTCAGATTAATGTACACTACTGTATTCTGCTGCTCTTAAGTTGTCTTCTCCTACCTGGTTTGCGCAGGCTCATGATCCAGCAATCACATTAGTCGGATTAATGTGGTAATTAGTGCAAGTCTGAAAGAAATGAAGTTGAATTAAGGAAAGGGGCTGTGGAAGGAAAATTGAAGTAAGGAATATAAACAATTCATTAATTCACTCGAGTAGCTTGGGAATATAATTGCACTTGGAGCCTCTTGTATCGATCAATTCAACTTGCCTCCCGCAACCGATTCAATTTTCCTGGAAAATATAATTCGAGATGTCAAATCTGACCTTAGGATTCGTCCTAATGAGAGTCTATGCAACGCACTTGGCGTTTGAGGGAGCAGAAGAGAAATGGGGAGAAGAAAGAAGTGGGAAATGATTTGGTTACTGAACAGTGAACACATGGCCAATGCCTTGTTACTTGTGGTTGGTATACTGCAAAAGATGAACATTCAATCCCAGATTCCAAGTTCATGAACCATGGCAATCCTCATCTCAACGTGCAACTCTTCAAGAGTTTAGCCGATGCAAAAGGATACAATCAGAAGCACACAAGACTCACCCAAAAATGTAAAAGACCCACGATAGCTTGGGTTCAATTCAAGTACACTTGCGTATGAGGCTAAAGCTATCTCTACCTTACAACACAATTCGAGAGTTGAGCAAACTAACAACCTCACTTCAGGGAATCTAACAAGCAGTTGGAGCTTTTACCAAAACAGATCGATCTCACCCTCGTTTTAGTCTTTTTATTCTCTCGAGAGCCCCGAGCCGGCTTTCACCATCATCCTTGTCCTTCGCTGCACCACCATCGCTGTCTTTTTCCGCCTCATCCCTCTTTCTCAACAATCCCCCAAACACCTCCTCAGGAACCTCTTTCTGCGCGATTTCAACTTTCTCATCGTCATCCTCAGATTCGCTTTCTTCAGGGAGCTCAATGTCTTCCAGATTTGTGTTAAGCTTTAACCCTCCATCAGTCTGTGTATGTACTCCTGCGCTCACGAATCCAACTGTTCTGTTGCCCTCTTTGCCGGCATTGTCATTAGTTGTAACTGGTGGTGCTAGCTGCTTTTCAAGAGCAGCCATTTCATCCTCAGGGAGCCCAGCTTGTTTCAACTTATCTTTGGCATCATCAATACTCATCCTTTGATCCTTCTGCATCATATACTCTGGCAAAATAAAGTGTGTCTGCAATAACCAGTAAAAAATTACGTAAGAACAAAGTTCAGAGCTAGATTAAGAAATAAATTAACAAAGCTTGGACTATTTACAGCATGACACCAACACCGCTACCGAACGTTTCCAGCAACCAGATACCTAAAAATATAAAACAAAGAAAATCTACACTGAATTGAAAGTTCCTCATCCAGTATAGCTGCTCAACCATTCAAATAAAACTCTCCATATCCCCATAAAATCCCACTCACACAGGCCTAAGTAATGGTTCGATTGCAATCACCACTATTTTCACAAGCCATATCTACTGAAGTGAATTTCATATCCATGATTTTAGTCACAAGTTTACCACATTTGGCAGCATTGGAAAAATATAAGCTTTAATTAATCAAATAACAGAGTTGATAGGGAAACAATCCACTGAATCTTATAACCTCATGTCGTGGAAATCAATTCAATATCATTGACCTTGATATAGTTGCATGGAACTTTACGCAGCAAACTATCCATGGAACAAAATGTGAAATACAGACAGTTAAGAAACATACCTGACTGAAACTGGCCGTAACAGTTCGTTTAACTCGCAGCATTTCTCTAAAGGTATCTTCATTTCCATGAAGCACCTCAAAGTCATGCCACTTGCTCCAGAAATCTTGATCAGATCTTGGATCAGCAAACTGAGAGGCATATCCATATATTCCTCGTGCCCGGTCTATTTCTCCTAAGTTCTTCTCTAACTCTGCATATCTGATACACATTGTCTTCACATCTTTTTCCGGGAGACCAGAGTCTATTGCCTGTTCATATATCTCTCTTGTTTGGGGAACCCCAAATATCTCAGAAGCACGGGCGATATAAATTTCATACATGCCCAATTTCTCATTGCTGGGAACAGCCTTGGTGGCTTGATCATATACTTTCATAGCTCGCTTGGCCAAGCCATAATCCTCTTCAAGCTTGGCATACTGAAGATACAAAGGTTTCACAGAGTCCGCAGGGGTCATTTCAATAGCATGGTCAAACAATTCTCTAGATCGTTCCAGCTTTGTCTTGCCATATCTCTTTACAAACTTTGACAAATAAGTTACCCATATGTCTTTCACATGAGGGTACTTGAATATTTTGACCCCTCTCTCGTACACCTTGAATGCATCTTCGAAGTACTTATTTTCCTCCAAAAGCCATGCATAATTGATAATAATCTGTGGAGTAGCTATTCTCAGGTCCAATATCCTCTCATAAACAGCACGAGTCGACTCTAGAGTTCCTAGACCCTCCTCTAGATCAACATAAAGAGCCCAGAGTCTCAAAGACTTGTGCAGCTTTATCTGGACTGGTTCGTTCCCATCAGCAGCCACCCTTCGTTTGACCTCAACTGATGGTTCTGCTGTTGCCCGCCTTAAAAGCTCCAGAGCAGCTTTGAAATTTTTGTGCCTGATTTCCATCTCTGCCCACTCACACCAAACACTAGCCAAATTGTCAACAGTTTTATAATTTACCTGCACAGCCTTGTCAAAAATCACCCTTGCATTGACAAGATCGTTATGTTTCTCATACAGCTTCGCGAAAGCAACCCAAAGAGTGTGAGGCTTTCCAACTGCTTTCATTGGATCAACTGTTCTCACAGCCTCGGTATACGTCAATATCTGCTTGTGGGGATTGCCCTCAAATAGCTTCACCCTACGGTGCCATTGTTCCACATTGTGGGGATTTTGCCTCAAGAGGACACTATTAGCCAGCTCAGGCCTTCTTTCCATCAGATAGTCAAATCGAGCTAGTATCAAATCCACATCCTTGTCATCATTTAACCAAAATCCAGAGAGTAATTTCTTCTCAAACTTTGAATTGACATCTAACCGATTCTCCATTTCCAAGCCATTCTGCTCCAGACCATCTGCTACTTCTTCCTCGTCACTAGACCCCATATTCTCGATCTTATGATGCGACATGCCTTGTTCAAACTCAGCATATGCATCGAAAATAACACTGAAATCCCTGACTGTAATCACAGTGGTCATACCTTCCTCAAAAATGTCCCTCGCCTTGTCAAACAAGCCCCTTCTAATATAATAATCAGCAAGAGAAGTCCACAATCGGCCAACTTCATTTGTATACTTCCGAATACCACCTCTGATAATTGCATCAACATTGAGCCCAGAAACCTCTTTGGCATGTCGGGTGAGCAAGTCGCACAATTCAAGCCACAAAGTGTGCTTCGTCTTCCCTTTCAAGGAGTAAAACTGGTCATCATTCAAAACTGAAGCCAGCCTCTCAGATGCCTCTTGCCAAAGGCGTGAATTCACTAGAAACTCAATGAAATCCTCAATATGACCAGGGTCATACTTCAGATACCTACGGTACACTCTCAAGGAAGTCTCAATTGGGATCCCATCCTGACTCACAAACTTCAAATAGAGCTCCCATATCCTATCATGCTGCGTGACAGGCAATGCACAAAGAGCCCTATCGGCAGCTCTGCGAGTCCGGTTGATCAATTTTTGGGCGGTCAAGCTCTGCAAGTACATTATCCAGATACGAGGCATCTTGTGCATAGTAACCAAAGCCCTCTCAAATGTATTGTTAAGAGCATCATACTGAGAGTGAGTAATTGGAAGATTCCTTACAACATCCAGGCGTTCCGTAAGATATGCGTGCCAGAGCTTGTAACTTCCGGGCAGTGCCTTGAGGGCCCGCTCGTAGATAACGAACCTCTTCTTGAAAGGGGCATCTCGACGGGCTACTAAGTAGCGCCACCAAAGCTTGAGACTAAAGGGATTACGCAATAGCTCCTCCTCGTATGGCAGATCATCCTGGGATGGATATAGGTCTTTCGATATTGACATTTTTCTTTGTGCTGAAATAACCCTGGCTCTGGTCGCTGAATCCTTATCTTCTCTTATTCAGATCTGTACCGCCGCCAGCTGCTTCAGGTCGCCGATCTGTCGCCCTTCTCCAGTAAAATCGTTAGGTTGATTGCAAGGACGCCAACTTAAGAGATAAAATCTCACCGCCCAAAACCCTAGCTCACAATCTCAAACCCTAATTCACAGGAGATCCCGAATATAATAGATGAAAAACACACAGAATGGTCGACCGGATTTCCTAAATCGTAAAACAAAAGAACTTCCTGCGGTTTGAATGTGTGAGACAGTGAGAGTGAGATACAGAGGGGGCAGGTTTAATGAACCATTTTCCTGGGCCGCGGCCCAACTAAAATGTTCCAAACGCTGACGGCCTACATGGAGATTTTTCGTAGTCTATGGTGTAACTACTAACTAGTGCGTTACACAAATTATCCGGGCCTAATTACTCGAGTTTATCTCGTTATTTTTTAGACGAGTTTGAATTTGAGGAGTTCAAAAATTTAATTTGTGTCGAACTTGAACCAAACTATCAAACGTAAAATTTGTAGTTTAGTTTGATCAAATCTTACTAAAGAATTAATCTCACTGTTAAACAAAATATTTAAACTAGGTCTTAGCAGCCATCTAACGCCCAATGACAACTCTATAACAGTGGTGTGCCCTCCAAATGTGGTAATTCACTGCTTTCCTACCAACCCGAATGCCAACAACTAACACTAACGAGTTTTTAGTACAATTCGTAGCTTCATTAGATATAATATCTCGGCTAGCACTTTTACACCATTAAAGTACAAAATACAAGTAATATAAATGGAAGATATCATGAATTCATTATTTATCTATCTGATCGTCAAAATTTTTTTTATAATTAACTAGGTAATGGAACAATACGGGCTTCTTCCAAACAAATTCGTGCCCACCAAGGGGAACATGTAGCTTAGATGGTTTAGTCATGAGAATCCCCTTATTGTCGATTTTTTCACTCGAGTTGAATGGTTTGGATAAGTGGGTAGAACTTTATCAACCACGTTGGATTAGACAAAGTTCTGAATAAAACTACGGAAGTTGACTGAAACACCGATAATCTAAACTTGAGTCTCATGACCGATATGTTATTTGATCCAAACTTAAGTGACTAAAATATTTTTAAACCCACAAAGGCCTCGTTTGGTATAGAGGAAATTATGAGGATTTTGTCAAAACTCAGAGTAACAAACAAACACTTGTTTGTTTAGTTTTAATTGGCCAGTGTTTTACGAAAACACTTTTCCTCTGCCCCACATTTCCTCTCAAATGTGCCTTTTTCAAATACATGGTGTTGAGGATGTTTTCTTCAAAACTCTGAGTTTTCGTAAACAATGGATATATATTGTCATTATTACCCCCACTTCCTTTATGCTATAACGACTATAACAATCGAGGTGGGAATAAAAGTGAGATATTGGTTTGATTAGCCAAAGCGTGTAATATATTATTGCAATTATGTAATGCATATTTGGAAAAACTATATGATTAGCCATGACATATTATAATATATGGTTGTAGATATGTACAAATATTAATTCTTCTTCCCTAATAAATAAAAGGAGTGGTAGGTGTCGGATTTATTCTCATTTATATTTAGTAAGATATGGTATGAGTATGGTACAATATTAATACGTTCATAGTTTCATACATTGTTTCAACATAGCAATACGTTTAAAATTTTTGGCAACAATTAGAAAATTTTAAAATTTTAAAATTAAACGGCTCTACAATAGTACGAGAACGGAAGTTCTAAACGCATATATTATGTATATGTGTATTATACGAGTATTAAACGAATTTTTGCTAACTAGAAGATGACGAGTCTTGAAATTGGATTTCAAATAAGGGCATCATTGTCATTGCATAATAAATTTCTAACAAACTGAAAATTGTATTTGAATTACAAACCTCGTTACCAAACAATGTAATTGAAATTACGCAATCTCTGATTCCTCAATTCCCAATTTCCACATTTCCTTTATTTTCATTCCCCCATACCAAACGACCCCAAAATAAATTTTAAAAAAAGTCTCATTTAAAATTCCACGTCTAATTTATTTTGAAATAAGTTTATTTTGATTCCGCTTTAATAGCTCAGCAAAAATATCAACTCCTTTGACAACGTTTCTTCTCTTTTCTTGTCTCTCTCAACTCCTCTGGTCACACTTTTCTTCTCCTTCTCCTTCTTCTTCTTCACTATCCACCTGTTACAGGAAAAAAAATCAAAGAAAGAAGCTTTTTCATCGCCGACGATCAGAGTTCAAACACTTTCTTTTCTGGCTTAGTCCTTTCCGGAAACTTTACCCCAAAGGGAAAGAGAACACATAAAAAATGGGTTCATGTGTATCATCAGCGCTTCACAAGGGGTCCGCCATGAAAATGGGAGTGTCGTTTGGTTCCAAACCAGACGAGCTCGTGCTCCCTGAATCCCCTGTCAAAGATAAGCACGTCACTCCCGCTGCTGCTCCCCTCGACCTTCCAATCAACCGCTTCCACAGCTATGGTATATTTCTTTTAATTTGCTCCAAATCAATAATTGAAGTCCCGGAGGGGAAAGAAATTGAAAACCCTCAATCGCCAACAGGGCTACTGTTTGTTGCTCTTGCTGGAGAATTTGGTGAACTATACTTTCTGAATTTGGTGAAGCATCATTGGTTTGGTTCTGGTTCTGATTCTTGTGCTAACTTGTTTGTTACTTGGTGGTTTTGGTATTGTTAATGTAAATTTCAACTTCCTGCATATAGGGTTTGTGAATGATCTGAATTCGATTTTGTCTGCAATCTTAGAAGAGCAAGGTGCTGGAGATTCCTTAAACAAACACAAGAAGACAAAACATACTGCATGATTGTATTGTTTTCGCTCTTAGAAGTATTATGATACAGCTTGTCTGGAAACCACCTTATTTTGCTTGATTGAGAACAATTCAATAAGGAAGTTCATCTTCCTGTCAGGAAGTCAAAGCTATTGGTATGATTTTTGTTTGTTTGTTCATGATCTCATCTGGCAAACAGCAAGAGGGGTGGAGGAGAAATGGAGGCCTGGAGGGTCGTTTCTGGCCTAATATCTAGCAGTAACGAATTTGACTTTTTGGGAAGAATCCATTAGTGCTCACAGGACAAGTCATCATCTTAATAAGCAATTTGGCCTTTTCCCCTTTCTTTCTTTGCCCTTATTTAATAGCAATCGATGCTTTGATTTGAGATTTCTTAAATATATTCCACGGTTGTTGTTTATGCCTCCTGTGGTGGGGGCCATCAGATCTGTTTTTATCTTCTTCACATTAATGAAGAGATGGATGCAAGAACCCCAACAAAGCTTGTCGAGTTTGGATTGCTGGTTAGGGTGGTCCACAGTGATTTGGAAAATAGAGGGTGTGATGAATCATCATCGTGTTAGTTTGTTAACCATTCATTAAATCGGTGCTATCTGGCACCTCCTTTTTCTCATGTCATGCTTATTGATTGCTTGGAACAAGATAAACATTTCAGGAAGGAAGTCCGAATAAAGACAAAAAGTTTAAGCTTTGGATTTTGCTTTTGTGTGTATCAAACATGTTCTTACAATAAATTGTTTCCCTTTCCTTTACCATTGTGTTGGGGCGATTTTCCCCACTGCCCATTTGAGGTGTTGCATTGAATTGTCAATTAGAAAGTGTTCCTCCCCATATTTCTCTTTTCTTCAGAAGGTGTAAAGCTACCCAGAAATTGACATTAGAAGAAAGAACAAGCCATTATTATATTAATAGGGATTGGGAAAGGAGTCAATAACTGATATCCCCTTTCATGGGGGGGGGGGGGGAATGATTAACCGCCTGATGGTTAAAAACAGTTAAATTGATTTCATATAGAGGCAGGAGTGTTTGTTACTCAAGGATGCAGCTATATTCCTATTGATTATTTAATCTGTGTTTTAATTTCCTTTAGTCTTGTCTTGTTACTTGTTGACTGAAGTTGATACATGTTTCCTTCACTTCACAGGCAGTAAAGAGGAATCCTTTTTCGATTCCCAGCCCTGGTTAGAATCTGATGGCGAAGACGATTTTCACAGTGTCAGGGGCGGTACGATAATTATCGAAAAAAACTGTCTGATGGTCTTTCTTTGATGGAGTTCTTCCAATATATTGGCTGATGTTTATGAATGTTTTGTTCCACCCGATGCAGATTTCACCCCGTCTCGTGGTAGTACCCCGGTTCATCACAGCTTCTCGGTCGCAACCCCTCAACGTAACAAAACCGTGGTGGAGGCAATTCCTCCTACTCCATATTCAATGCCTGAGATATCTCCTTCTGGGAAGAAGAGACTTTCTGACCTTTTCAAAGACAGCATGAGGGAAAACCGCAATGAAGGAGAGGACACCACACAACCTTCTTCAGAGAGCCATACGATGAATGGAAATGGAAATGGGACACAGACAGAGGTGAAACAAAAGATGAGTGATTTCCTTCCCAAGTCTGCTGAGGGCACACCATATGCTTCAGGTGTCAACTCTGTGTGCAGCAGCGAAAGGACTGCCAATGGAGAAGCTCTGGTGAGTGAGAAGTCATTCAAATCCATGCAGTGCTGCCTTCCGAGCATGATTTCTCGACGTAGTTTTAGTGATCGGAAGAAGAGGATGAGCCCAGCACCCATCACTGCGTAAAAACTGGCACACAGGGCTTTAAGTTCTAGCGCGGCCACCTTTTTATGAATTAGATCGATCAAAGAAAGAAGCGCCGGTCCTCTTGTCACGAGTTTATGTATATGTTACTTCACTGGTGTCCGAGGGATAATGTATAGCAGTGCCTGAGACATTTTCGAGGCAGCTTGGAAGTAAGTATGCAGTGACCTCCTCTTCAAGGTCATAGATTTCTCACTTTACTTTGAAAAGCTATCCCTCATAAATAATGAGCTTGTAATGGTAATGATCTGCATACATCTTTATGGAAACTACATGAAAGATATTATTGGAGGTAGTTCTTCCTATGCAGGGAGTTTTCACAGTTTGGATCTTGGAATTGGAAATCAGCATTTGCTTGTGAGAAAGTTATTGATACTTGCTTCAGACGATTTCTTACGTAAGTTACTGGACAATCACAAGCATAGGGATTTGCAATACCAAACTGAAAGTTGTTAAAGCTAACAGAGTGGGGTCCCATTTTGTGTGTTTGCTGTGCATGGAAACCATGTGCTTGTGAAAGTTGATAATTATGGGTCCATTCGAGATTCTTGCTTTCTTCGCTTCATGGGGGTCACCTTTTTGTTTGGAGTTGGTTTCAGGGGAAATTTGCAGAACCAGGAGTTTTTCCAGGGCAGGCTATCCATCTTTCAGGCCCAGTAAGTAAACTGACATAACATGTATGGATATCTCAGCCCATTTGGGATTTACTAGCAGTAGTCGTGAGTCAACAGTTTGAATGCGTTTCTGTCCAAAGTCCTGCTGACAGTTCTGGGACGTCGCATAAATCAATGGACTGATAAAAAGAAGTCGCATAAACCAACGCTTCACTCGGAATAATTTTCACATTGGGAAGGGAACATTAAGAAAAAACTTGATCAGTCTCATCGTTGTTAATATTGTTTAGAGAACCTCTTTTGAAAAGGCGATTTTATATTACGAATCCATGATAGGCTCGGATCACTCCCCTTTAAAATTAGAGTTGTACGAAAGACAACGACCGGGCCCGACATCCTTTCCATTTTGATAGCCCGTGGCTCGAATATTCATAATGTAGTGAAATCATAGCTAAAAAGTGGCGCACCAATGACCCAAACCACACAAACCTTATCATCATAGAAAAAAAAGAGCTGACGAAATATAGCAAGAAAACAGTGCAAAACAATAAGCAAAAAATCTAGTAAATCCAAATGAAAATTGACACTCCTATAAATAGACCAAGAGACCTTGTAATTACTCTTCACCAGAAAACTCTACTCAACCAGCTGAGAGCTACCTGGAAAGAAGAAGAAATGTTCTGAAAAAAAAGAGACCGAACAAATAGACTAAATCATGAAGATAAAACTCTTAACTTTTTTCATGTCTCAACTGCTCAATGCAAACACATAAATACTATAAAAAGGCTGGAAATCACATAGGATATTTGGGTGGAGGAAGATGAAGATATCAAACGTCACATTGTAAGCCATTTTAAAAACCTTTTTTCTCACACCGTCGATCCTATCAGACCAAGCTAGCCAGAACAAAACCTTGAACATCTCATCCCAAAAGTGATCACTCCATAAATTGAATGAAGATCTTACTCAAAAGGTGTCAGATGAAGAAATCAAAAATTCAACAGTCTTTAACATGGGAGCAAATAAAGCACCGGGCCTTGGGTATTTTGAAAAATTATGTAGAAAATTTCGGGACAAAATAGGCCCACAGATCGGCACAGAAGTTAGGATCTTTTTCCAGACTGGGAAAATGCCGAAGGGATGGAACAATACACATCTAGTAATCACCCCAAAAATTCCCCATCTTGAGGAGATCTTCCAATTCCGCCCCATCAGCTGTTGTAATTTCAACTACAAAATTATTTTCAAAATCATAACAACAAGGCTAAAGAAATGGATTTTCACCATTGTATTTGAAATGCAAACGGTCTTTATAGGGGGCACAACTATCCAAGATAACATTATGATTGTCCATGAGATGGTCCATCATTTCAAAAATAATACTTCCAAATTAAAATAGGATATGGTGCTCAAACTAGACATGATGAAGGCCTTCGACAAGATGGACTGGATAGGCCTCGTTAATATCCTCACAGCGATGGGCATCAATGGTGCAAGTGGATAAATGAATACCTTCAAATAGTGTGCTTCTCAGTCATGGTTAACGATAGACCTACAAAGGACTTCCAACCTTCCAGGGGAATCCGACAAGACGACTCCTTATCACCTTATCTCTTCATCATCCTCACCAACTCCCTTTCTTTCTTGATAGAAAAAGGGGTCAATGATGGCAAGCTAAAAGGAATCCGGATCAATGCGAGGTGTGTCCAACTCTCACTCGTGTTCTTTTTGCCAACGACACCATCATGTTTGGGGATGCCTCGATTACAGAAGCCATCAACATCAGGAAACTATGGAAAGTTACACTAACTTGACAGGGCAAGTCATAGATAAGAGCAAATCATTCATCATATTCAGCCGCCACACTTCTCAAACACCCAAAGACCCTTTGCCACATAAAAAAATCTATGCTTTTTGCTTTTGTGGAGCATCTGGAAAGTCAGGAATGACAGAATTTTCAACAACGCCTCCCCCTCTGCTCAAGAAATCATCTTCACTGCAGAAAAATCCTATGACGACTGGATCTCTCTCATAACCCACCAGCCCACCAGCCCTTCCCCTCAGTCGCCCAGATTTAGATCGATACTCAATCCACCGCCTACAAATTGCTATAAGCAGAAATTTTTTACAATGGATCCTTCACTCATGAATCGTTATTGGCGTGATACGGGGTTGTCATAACTAACTCCCATGGACAGTTGACCGGTGAAAAAGTTGAGAAACTTGTGTGTTCATCCGCTCTGGTTGCCGATGCAAAAGCTCTTCTAGAAGCTCTAAGCCTTACACTTGTTCTATCCTTAAAAGGCCATAAGAATAATTAGTCATGACAATGCTACGTTTGGTTACTTCTCATGCAAGACATTCTTCTCGCTCATGACTGCATCTCTCTTTATCCTTTATACCTCATAAAATTTTAGAAAATGAAATATAATTACCAACGAAAAATAATAACACAACACAATGATTTGTTAACTCACGTATCCTTTGCGAGAAGAGTATGTCTAAGGACGTTATTAATTTAGAATTTCGACTACTATGTTGTGATAATGATTACAATAACAAAAAATACCTAATGCTTTACTGAACAAACAAACAAGCTAACATAATCAGTTCAAAAGTTCATCAGTCTTCAATTGATCAAACTTCATAACCCATCAATGACATAACATTACACCATTGTATAGGTAAGGATGATGAACTGGTGTTGAGATGTCATTTCGATGGTCGAAAGTCTATGCCTTGGAGTCCTATACTCCTAATAACTACAAATTCTTTTTATTTTTGAGATGATGGTCCAGACCAAAATTCAAGCTAGTGCTGGACAAACTTCTATTTGGATGACAGATAAGGTACTGAAGTCAGATAAGCTAACACTCAAAAGTCAGATGACATCCACACCTCCACAATGGTGTGAAATCCAGAAAAAGGCACAACCAGCACTGTTTTTTAGCACTCAATGGTCTGTTTTCTTATCTTTCCCACAGAAGTATCCCCATACCCACCATACCATACACACACACACACATACCCCATATGCCTATTTTTGGTAATCTGTTGAGTGTATCTTATAGTGTACCATTTCAGGTTTGACTTGCAACTATCAAACAAAAGCAAAGCAAATAACCAATCCTCAACCATGGTATTTTCATGTGGTGTGGGGTTTTGTCAGTTAAGCTTTTTTTGGGGTTGCAATGGGGAAAAAGTCCCAATCTTTATCATAATTTCATCATACCTTCAAATTTAACCCTTCCACTCAACCCAGAGACAGCTTTTCTACCCATCATCACCCTCCATCTTGATGATCAACATCGATCCCCAATTTTGGACCCCACTCTTGTTTGGTTTTTGGTCATCTTACTCAAAGCAAAACAAATCCATGAATGCCTCCAATTCTAGCCAGCTATCCCTTCTGAAATCTGTTTCAGGTTTCACAATTTAGGAAAGACTTTTCCTATTGTTCATTCATCACCAACCTGAAGCATACTGCTTTCACTTACAAAAAACATAATCCTGGAGATAATTTTTCTTGGTGCAATTATACAAACATTAATGCACCCGATTCCATTAGAACTCAAGATAATGTTTCCTTTTGTCTTTATTCCCTTCAAATCTGTATAGTTAAATTATACATGTATTAGCCTTCTCTCAGTTCCCAACCAACAGGATAAGAAAGCAAGACAGCAGAAACTTTGTCTTTCACAAATCCCTTTTCACATTCTGTCTGGTTTTCCTCTTTCTGCCTTTTCCCTCTCCTATATAAAGGAGGCAGCTTCTCATTCACAACCTATCCTGAACAAACACACATACACACACGTAAAAACACACACATGGCTAGTCATGGCTTCAACAAGTTGCTTAAAACGAGCTTCAATGTGTTGGTTATAGCCTTGATGGTCATGAGTGATCATGGATCCTCAAGTTTTCTTGGGAGGAAGAGAGGAGGCAGTAGCAGCAGCAGTGTTGTGATTGATCCAGCACCAATTGGGATATGTGCTTCTTCAGTCATTGTTCATGGCTATAAATGCCAGGAGATTGATGTAAGATTTGTTTGTCATAATCAGTAATATTGTCCCAGTAGTAATCTTTTGTGTTAATATTATGCAGAATTTGTTACTATTTTTCAGGTGACAACAAACGATGGGTTCATACTGAATATGCAGAGAATACCAGAAGGCAGAAATGGAGGTGATGGGAGTAGGAGGCAGCCTGTTTTGATTCAGCATGGAGTTCTTGTGGTGAGTTTGTTTCAGAGGACGGAGAACTGTTTCTTTCCTTTTGCCTTTTTGCCGTTTTGTTGGAAGTAATGATAGCTATGACATGTGCTATGCACTCTCTTATTACCAAAGAGCACTATCATAATTAACGTCGGTTAAAAAACATTAAAGCAATTTCCTTTTTTGTGTGTGTGTGAAATGGGTGAGTTACAGAAGTATTGGCATGCATGATCGATGGGGTTTAAGAAGTGGGAGACAAGACCAGCTGTAGTTGTAGTATTCACCTTTCCATGCTCACTGTGAATGGAATCTGGAAAACTCCTGGTTTAATTACTTGCTTCTAAAAAGTGAAAAGCATTAATGTAAAGTTGCCGTTACAAACTGAGTTCATTATTTCTTTTTCGTGTGGAATGGGAGATCAATTTTCCTTAAGTGTCAAGGAAAGGAAAATGAGATATTTTTTCTCTTAATAATATTAAAATTGGGGCGAGCCAATTTAGACTATCGTTGTTAAATTAATAAGGTTAGGAACATTCTTATCAAGATGGACCATAACCTTGATGTAACACCATAACACTGTTTTACTGTTTTTTTTAGTGAAAAGAGTATTTAACGTCAAAAAAAAAATCTAGACCATCATTAAACGTTTATGTAAAATTCTTGAAATTAGAGTTTATATAAAACTTTCATATGAGTTAGATTCTTAAATTTGAAATTATATTCAAATTTTGGACTATCCTAGTTTTGTTACTAATAAGTAATAACACTTGGTTATTACTACTAGTATTGCAAATATGTTGCAATAGTTGTGTCATTAATTAACATGCTAATTTCATTTAAAAAAAGTTTATCCAACATGAGAAGGTGTATGTAACTATAGGGCCAGGAAATCAAGACTAGGGACGGATCTAATTTAGAAGGATGATTGCCCTAAATACGTGTTTTTTTTCGACAATGAAAATGAAAAATTCATTATAAATCAAATATTTTTTATTTCAGTCTAATAATATTTAAAATTTGATCACACATTACTTTCGATCTTGGATCTGTCCCTTATCCATGAATTGTGCTGAATGTCTTCTTGCAAAATTTAAGGAAGTAGTGTATCCTTTGATAGGTGGTCAAATCCATTAATCCATGCACCGTTTCATGGCCTCGAGTTCCAAACATTTAAGAGACACATGCACTTCACTGCATATGAGCACGTCACACTGTTAGGTATTTTGTCAGGATTATAACGTGGGTCAAGAAGTAAGCAAGAAGCTGGCTCGCATACATTGGCCTATAGCTTATGTTGTTTCTTCTTTGGTGGGTGGGTACCGTTTTGGCTAATGATGTTTTTGTGACATCATGGTGTAACAGGATGGCTTGACGTGGCTTCTGAATTCACCAGAACAGAACTTACCTATGATCTTGGCTGATAAAGGTTTCGATGTTTGGATTGCTAACACCAGAGGGACCAGGTTCAGCAGGAGACACACCTCTCTCCAGCCCAACCAACAGGTTCTAAGACATTACCAACCAAAGCTGCAACTTTTCAAGTACAAAGGAACCAGTACTTTTGTAGTAGTACCAGTACTATGTTATGTTTTGACTCTCATAGTACTAGTTTTGGTAGTAGTACCTCTTTTCATCATTAAAACTAGAAATTTTCCTTCAGGAATTCTGGAATTGGTCATGGGATGAACTGGTGGTGTATGATCTTCCGGCTGTTGCTGACCATGTCTACAAAGAAACCGGTCAAAAGATGCACTATGTCGGCCATTCTCTGGTAATTAGGATTTTGATTGTAAATTTGTTTGATCCTATATTAAAGAAAACGGTTATGAATCTAATAAGGATTAATTTTTGTTGTCAATGATTAGGGGACTTTGATAGGATTGGCATCTTTCTCAGAAGGGCTACTGTCGGATAGGCTGAAATCAGCTGCATTTCTAAGTCCCATTGCCTACTTGAGCCATATGAACACCGTCCTTGGTGCTCTTGCAGCCAGAGCCTTTGTGGGTGAGGTATGCATATACATATATGGTTATGTATTATATTTCGTTCTTAATAAGAGTTCTCAAACAAACTAACTAAAAGGGACGATGTCTTGTTCTTGCTTATAAAACAGATGACTACAATGCTTGGTGTTGCTGAGTTCAATCCTAAAGGGTAAGTAGATACAGAGATTTAAGGAAAGAAGAGCTATATAACTGGTTATATTTGTTTCCTTTGTGGTTAATTTTCTGTTTTTCTTTTGTTTTTCAGGAAGCAAGTTTCTGACTTTCTGAATGCCCTTTGTGCCTCTCCTGGACTTGACTGCTATGACCTAATGACTGCCTTCACTGGTACTTAATCATAGAGATTGTTAACCCCTTTTTATTGTCCTAGTTTTAACACCTCCGACCAAATATTTCAGGCAAGAATTGCTGCCTGAATTCTTCAACAATGGCTGTTTTCCTTAAGAATGAGCCTCAATCAACATCCACCAAGAACATGGTCCATTTGGCTCAAAGTACTAAACTTTTCTCCTCCATTGATTTCCTTCCATCTGGATATAAGTTCCAAGAAACAACCCTTTTGCGGCAATGATTGAATCTCTTCTTCTGTTTTTTTTGCAGCTGTCAGGGATGGTGTACTAGCCAAATTCAACTATGGAAAAGCTGACTACAACATTATGCACTATGGAGAATCCAGGCCACCAGTGTACAATCTTTCCAACATCATTCCTGACCTTCCAATATTCCTCAGCTATGGAGGCCAGGACGCGCTCTCAGACACCCGGGATGTGGAGCATTTGCTTGACAACTTCAGGTCCCATGACGTGGACAAGCTTACGGTTCAGTATGTGAAGGAGTATGCTCATGCGGATTTCATCATGGGAGTCAATGCCAAAGACATTGTATATAACCAAGTTGTTTCTTTCTTCAAGCACCAAACTTGACAAGCCTAAATCACAAAATTCAAATCAAGACTAATAAATCTCCTCCAAGACCGTGACGTTCAATCGGTTTCATAATGGAAATCAATCCTACTTTATGGTTTAGATTTTTGTTTTGTTTTTGGAAGTGAACATTTCATTCACTCTGATGCCTTGGACTGCAAGCAAATGCTCTGAAATTTCCTGAATCAATTTGTTTAATGATTAATCCCATTGAATATGCATACACAAAAAAAGCAAAGTTTCTAGATCATCAAATGACCAACTGACTGTAGTAGATTAGCTTCAAAGCAAAGCTTTGAGATGGTACCAACTCTTCAACCAAACAAAGATTTTGCTTCAAGGGAAATACATCATTGTTTGGAATTTACAATGCTACCCCTGCCAAACATGTGACAGCAGCCAGATTACAAGGATAATGAAGTAATTTTGCCAGGATGGTTATGAAGTTGCTGTAGTGCTGTTCTCAAGTTTGACAGACATTAGTGAGATGGCCAATCATCACCCTTGGCTATATAATGAGTCCAATAAGAGGGGAAGAAGTAGGGAGTGAAGAGAAAAACATCAACAATGGAGAACATCAAATCCCTTTTCATGTTGTTGTGTTTGGTCTGTGTTGGTTTGCTTGGAAGACACGCTTTAGCTGCTCAGCATACAGTAGGGGGAAGCCAAGGTTGGGAGGAATCCACAGACTTCAAGTCATGGGCATTGGCGCAGAAGTTCAAAGTCGGTGACCAACTTGGTATGTCAAATATATTTTTAATAAAAAATCTATCATCAATCAACGGTTGCATCCCAATAACTCGAGTTGTTGGAAGAAGGTTCATATTGGTTTTTATATCATTATTGTTTAACAAAACCTTTCAAATGCAAGAGCTAATGAACTTGTTTGCTGAAATGAAATGCTTGTTGTAGTGTTCAAGTACAGTTCAGGGCTGCACAGTGTGGTGGAGCTAGGGAGTGAGTCAGCCTACAAAAGCTGTGCTCTTGGATCGCCATTGAACTCCATGAGCACAGGCAATGATGCTGTGAAGCTGGATAAACCGGGGACGAGGTATTTCGCTTGTGGGACAGCAGGACATTGTGATCAAGGGATGAAGGTTAAGATCACAGTTGATTCTGGAAGTGGATCATCATCAACCACACCAGCTTCACCTTCAGCTTCGTCTTCATCTTCAACTTCTGCTGCTGTTCATTCTGTTGTTGGTGTTGTTGGCTCCAGTGTTTTGATTGTGGGAATGCTGAGCTTGAGCTTAATGCTTCAATTGGTTTGATTATGGTTTCCCAGAGTTCTTTTGATTTGGTACTTTGTGAGGGGAGATGAGGAAGCTGCTGTTAGTGCTTAGCTCTAGTATACTTCTTTAAGTCCTGCTTTGTATTCTTTTCATGTTTAAGTACAAAATAAAGATTTAGAGGCTAAGTTCCTCACTTGGATAAACTTGTTCAAAAGGCCTGCTTTTTTCTATCTTTAATCTTATTGGAAATTTTGCAGAGAAGCTTCCGATGGACATTTCGGAGAGGCACGTCCTCCTTCTATACCCTGTTTTGGCAACTGGTAATTCATTTTTAACTTTCGGTATTTGAAAGTCACAATCAATTAATCACTAAACTATTCCGAAGGATAACTTCAAATGGCTACTGTTATTTAGAAGGATAACTTCGAAGGATAACTATTCCAAAGAACAAAGATTATAACAAAAAGGTTAAGTGTAATATTGCTATTAACACATGACATCATATTCGACTCCATTCTATTTTATGTGGCACTTCCACATCTTTTTTAACCAAATCACGATTGAACTGAACCCCAGATGGAGACAACGAAAGTGAATGATCAAGAAAACGTTGAAAAAAAAGAGAGAAACAAGAAAAAGGAAGATGAATAGTATGTTCGATAGATTGTGGGTATGGTTCAAATTGGTTGGATGATGTGTCAAAGTCCACATGAACAATGTAAGTGACTCAATTTGCTAACTAGATATATTTAATGAAATAATTAAATCGAAATTTACTTTTGGATAGATGAATTAAATTCACATACGAAAAAGACGCCAAAATTACCTTTTCTACATTAAAAATTAAGACTATTTAAGCCAATTAGCCTATAAACAAAATGGTTGGACTCACCATGTGTTTGGATCCTAGAGAAAGATATAAACACTTATTTCTAGGGGATGTTTACTGTTACACCTCCAAACTTTTGTGCAAAATTGTTAACTTGTTGTTCCGAAAATACTATTGGAAAATGTATGAGTTATTTTTTTTTTGTGTTAATTACGTCGTCAATATGGTTAATGTTGTATTTATTATATGTTAAACACGTTATGTGACCCTATGTCATGTTTAAATAATTAATTAAATTTTTATATTAATATATCATGCTTAAGTAATTAATTAAATTTATGTTAATATGTTAGGGTAGTATAATCGATAAATGGTTAGCTTTTGAAATCATTAAGATCTTTTTTAAAATTAAAACTGCTTTTTAATCGGGATTTAAAATCGCCAAAGAATTTTGACTTCTGAGTCACAAAGTGACCCGATAAGGTGGTAACCTTATTGTTAATTGGTCTGAACAAATAACCAAGTGGTACAGTGTTCAAATGTCATCTCCGCTTCCATTTTCCTTCAATTTCCCCTTTCCTTCACTTAATGAAACGACACCGTTCGGAGAGCCACGCGTCAGACACGGTGTTGAGCTGACGAAGCCGGGATTAGCCAACCAGAGGAAGTCACGTTAGCGTAGGTTGACGTCATCTTTCCAGGTCAGCATCCTCATCGTATTATGAACAGTACGGAGGCGATCTCCGCCCTCCGTTCTGCCACGATTTTATCACTTTCTCCACTATTTAACCTCCTCTCCTTATCATTCCAGAATCGAAAACCCTCCTCTCTACCTACATACATCCAGCAGCCGCTTGGCCTCCTAAATCTCAAGAAATCCATCTGGTCTCTCCTCCTCTGTTTTCCGGTGAGCCACGCCGGCGAGGCTTCGACGACGCATAGCACCTCCTAGGTAAGCTGTCGCGCCTTCCTTTCAATACCATACTCATCCTCATCAAGTTCCGGTTCTAAGCCACCCCTTTTCCCTTCAGTTCATTGGGTTTTGGTCGGTGAACCATTCGACGACGAGCAATTCCGATGGAGGATCCATAGAACTAGATTGCAGCTAGGTAAGGATCGTTTGGTCTATTCCTGCCTTCCTCTACTTTCATTTGAGCTCTCCTGAAGTCTAACTAAAGCTATAAACACCGCCATTGATAGATTCAAGCTCTGCCGGAGCTGTCACCGTCTCCTCCTCGACTTGAGATTCAAGATCTTCATCATCTTCACCTCTTTCATAATTTTCTTCCACAGGGTGAGCCACTTCATCTACATCTTTATCATCTATAAGATCATCTACAAGTACATGTTTAAGTAGAACCCCAATCTCGAATCCATCATATTAGTCTATGTCCTATTCGAAAATATAATTGGGAAATTGGTTTCGGTTCGCTCAAATATGTGTTTGGCTCACTCAAATGTATATTCTTATTTGCTCAAATCGTGAATAGGCCGAGCTCGAGCCTATTCGAGCATATTACGTTTTAGGTGAGCTCGAGCTCTAACTCGAGATAGAAAATTTTATCTTGTCACGAGCTCGAACCTATTTGAGCATGGTTCATTAACTACCATTGAAGAGTCAAACTTGAGCTCAACTTGAAGGTCATTAAAAACTGCCAATGAGCATATTTTATACGGTTCTGCTAAAAATTATGAACGAGTCAAGCTAAAAAAAAAGATATCCCAAAATTTATAAGGTTTTGCTTTTCTCAATTAAAATATGTAAACCTAAATAATGTGTCACTTGCATTTTCACTAACACAATCACAAATTACATATAGGTTTGGCAACGGGGAGGTTCGGGGATGGTTATAGCATACCCATCACCCATACACTTTTGTGGCGGTTATTAACCATAACCATCACCATTTCTATTTCGGTGATAGATTTCGTTCCATCCCAATTCCCATCCGGTTATGGTTATAACCGCTCTTCCTAACGGTTAACCATCGATATGCAATAAAAAAATGAATGAAAAGTCGAAAATGCATACACATTCATTCATCTGAAAGCATTATAGAACACTAAAAGCCCTTGTGACTTGTTCGTGAAATCAGAATACAATCCAAAACTAGCAAGGGGGAAGGATCGAAGCATTTAAGCAATACTATAAAACATGAATCTCAAAGTCTTAAGTATTGAAACACTAAACAAAATGAAACTGATAATTGAAATAGAACAATCGTTCCCTCTTCATATATATCTAGTTTGAATTTGATTAATGATTTTTTTTATGAATGATGGTCGATTGATGAATTTATGTTTTGCGATTTTGAAAGACAGTTAAGAGATAAGGTTTTTTGAAATTAAAAACAAAAGTATTGCGTTGGGACATAGGGTTAAAATGTAAGTGGGTTGGGACAGTAAAATGGTATTGGGTTTTATTGCTTTAATAATATACGGGTAAATAGAGGGTAAGTTACGAGTTGGGGATGGTTATGGGTATGGTTACGGTGATGGTGCGGTTACTTCGAAACCCATAACCTAACCTTACCCATTCGTAGCGATTAACGGTTATAATCATAACCGCAAAATACCCAGTCAACGCGGTTAATAACCGTCAAACTCGGTGAGGGTACGGTCGGTTTAACGGTTAAACGGTTAGAATTGCCAACTCTAATTACATATAATGTTTATTGTATATCATTTTGGAGGCTTGCATTATTGAGTCTATTAACGAACAATATACTTGAGTTTATAGGATTTAGAGGATAATGTCTTGATTTTATTCATTTAGACTGCTAGGTACTTATACAGTAAGAATAGCTCTAGATTAGGTAATTATATAGGCTCTACCTACCCTATCATAATCCCACTAATTTGGGATTCTACTTACTATAATTATAGGCAAAGATTAGGCTAATCTCTACAACTGACTATCTAATCATATTCTAATCATAATTCTATAGAGTTAATATTCGAATTTGACTTGTTTAAAATCGAGACGAGTCACGAACGAAGTTTTAATAAATCGAACACTTAACTACTCACGAGCAGCTTGATTCAGCTAACTATTTCTAAACTTGCAAAAGGTTATTATGATGTTAGATTTTTAATAAGAAAAAAAAGAGACGCGTGTTGAATTGGATGTTTATATATATAGTCCACTTGTGTGAAAGAAGTTATCATCTATATATTGTAGTCTCCTTGCTTTTTCAGAAGAAAACACATCCGGAGTTCTAGAGTTAGAAGCAGCTGGCTAGACCTCTAAGTTTCTGCTGTAATGTAATATTCTTCTCCTTTTTAGTCTTCATTATCTAGTCTAGCTGTTTCTCTTTTCGTTATTCTCTTAGCTTGGCGTTTTTGCTGTCAAGTTCCAGCTGCATCTTTTGATTATCGATTCATTTTCATCATTTGTGGTTTTGGTTCTTAGGGATTAAGTCTAGCCTATTCTTTAATAGTTGCTTTGCTGCTACTATTCTCACTTTCGATAAAGTAACTTTGTGGCTGGTGGAAATATATATATATATATATATATATATATGCCTTTCCATTTGATAAAAAACGCACACTGTACATTATTGAAATAGTTGAAGATAAAAATAAATAGTAATTTTAGGTTAGTTTTGACCACAGGAATTATGATTTTAAGAATGTTGGGTGAAATTAGTGTAAAAAAATAAAACTGAAGTTGGAAAAGATTGTGAATGGAGGAAACTTGAATAAAAAAATATAAAAATTGGACATAAATTCAACTATTTTAACTTAATTTTTCTTTAAATCATAATTTTCAGAGTAGGAATTTCTAATTATGATAGTGCTTACAGAGATACATCTTCATTATGATAGGGCTTCTTTTGTGTCTTTCTACACCTCCATCATTATAACAAATAATTTAATATACAGCCCTTATACTATTAAACTGATCCGTAGAAATCCAGACATATGGTTTTATATCATTGCAAGGCCAATCCTGACACTTTTTTGTTGCATGCTCTTCTTCATGTTTCCAAAACAGCAAAGATTACACCTAAATGGCCTTGGTTGCCCTTGGCCAGAAACTCCTCCATTTGCTGGGTACCGAAGCTTTCCAAGAGTTTGCTCGAATATGGGATATCACAGACGACCTCCAGAAGCTAACCGAGACCATTTCCAACATCGAAGCTGGTCTTCGGAATGTAGAGGACGACACATCCCACTCGCCCAAAACTCATCAAGATCAGCTTTGGCTCAAGCAGATCAGGCAGGTGTATTATGATGCCGACGACATACTTGATGATTTCTGGACCGAGGTGCTGCGTCTTCAGAGGGCTACTAGTACCCCAAATCAAATCTCCATGGAGGTACGCAGTTTCTTTTCCAAGTCAAATCAACTTTTATATGGTTGGACAATTTCTAAAGGCATTCGAGACATTGGAGTTGTCCTGGATGAGATTACAAAAAGGAAAAGAATGTTTCATTTCGAAGTGCCGCCAGTAGAGTCTGTTGGTAGGGACCACTCTGACTCCAGTGTTCCTGAAATGGTTGTTGGGAGAGAGGATGATAAAAGTAGAATACTACATCTTTTATTCCAGACATCTGAGGACGAAGTGTCAGTATTCCCAGTTGTTGGAATTGGAGGGTTGGGCAAAACAGTATTAGCTCAACTCGTGTTTAATGATGAGAAGGTGAAGTCTTTCTTTGAGCGAAGAATTTGGGTGTCTGTTTCTCACAGCTTTGATGTCAGCTTAGTAATGGAAAACATTATCGAGTCTTGCACTGGGTTGAAGCTGGAAAAGGGCTTTCAGATGGACACATTGAAGAAGCGTCTACAAAACGAGGTGAACGGAAAGAAATACTTGATCGTATTGGATGATGTCTGGAATGAGGATTGGGAAAAATGGCATCATTTGAGAAGTTCATTAAAAGGAGGTGCAACAGTATAATGATAACAAGGTCAAACAAGGTTGCAAAGCTAGTCTCTCGAATGACTCCATATGAACTCAAGGCTCTAAACGAGAGCGATTCATGGAATTTATTTAGAGATATGGCATTTAAAAGAGGGCAAGTGGGAAATGGGATGCTGGAATTAATTGGAAGGGAGATTCTACTGAAGTGTAAATGTGTTCCTTTGGCAATTAAAACAATTGCTGGAGCCTTGTACTTTAAGGAGACAGAATCTGAGTGGACGGCATTTAAGAATACAGATGTATGGAAAATGAAACAGAAGGAGAGTGAAATCATGCCAACTTTGAAATTGAGTTATGATCACCTGCCCACTCATTTGAAGTATTGTTTTGCCTATTGCGGATTGTTTCCAAGAGATAGCAGATTGAAAGTGAAAACACTGATACAACTTTGGATTGCACAAGGGTATGTGAAGAATTCGTCATTGGATTCGTTAGATCTCTTTGACATTGGGTTGGAATACTTCATGGAGCTTCTTTGGGGGTCTTTCTTCCAAGACGTAGTTAAGGATGAATATGAGAATATAGTATCTTGTAAGATGCATTATCTGATGCATGACTTAGCTTTAGTGGTTGCTGGAGAAGAGACTTTGACTTTGGATATTTCAAAGCAGCCAAATAAACAAAGCCATGAAGTAGATTTAAAGAGAACTCGACACGTTTCGTTGGATTTTGATTGTAGTTCTTTCAACCGTCAACTATTGAAGTCACGATGGACTTCCATGCTGAATGATGCAAACAGGTTGAGAACACTTTTGTGTTCAAAACAAGAATGGCTGGAAGATAAAAAAGTCTTTGATGAAATCACCTTCAATAGGACAAGCTTGAAGGCATTGGATCTTAGTCATTTTGGTGGTGAGGGTGTCCAGTACCATTCAGAAACTGAAGCATATCAGATTCCTCAACCTGAGTAATAATCCTATGGAGTTATTACCGGATGAGATCACAGAATTGGTAAATTTGGAAGTGCTGCAATTAGACAACTGCATATTCATGAAACATCTCCCCAAAAACACTGGAAAGCTATCGAGCCTTACCCATCTGGGTCTCGATGGGTGTAAAGATTTGAAGTGTCTGCCACTAGGAATTGGCAAATTAATCTGTCTACTAGGAATTGACAAATTAATCTGTCTACTAAAAAAGATTGCTCACGTTGCTTATGTTACCAGGAAGCAGGATGCTATGACTACACTCTGCCCCATCGGTAGCATCCTGCTTCTTGGTAACATAAGGAACTTGAGCAATCTTTTCTAGTAGACAGATTAATTTGCCAATTCCTAGTAGACAGATTAATTTGCCAATTCCTAGTGGCAGACACTTCAAATCTTTACACCCATCGAGACCCAGATGGGTAAGGCTCGATAGCTTTCCAGTGTTTTTGGGGAGATGTTTCATGAATATGCAATTGTCTAATTGCAGCACTTCCAAATTTACCAATTCTGTGATCTCATCCGGTAATAACTCCATAGGATTATTACTCAGGTTGAGGAATCTGATATGCTTCAGTTTCTGAATGGTACTGGACACCCTCACCAATCCAAAATGACTAAGATCCAATGCCCTCAAGCTTGTCCTATTGAAGGTGATTTCATCAAAGACTTTTTTCTCTTCCAGCCATTCTTGTTTTAAACACAAAAGTGTTCTCAACCTGTTTGCATCATTCAGCATGGAAGTCCATCGTGACTTCAATAGTTGACGGTTGAAAGAACTACAATCAAAATCCAACGTAACGTGTCGAGTTCTCTTTAAATCTACTTCATGGCTTTGTTTATTTGGCTGCTTTGAAATATCCAAAGTCAAAATCTCTTCTCCAGCAACCACTAAAGCTAAGTCATGCATCAGATGATGCATCTTACAAGATACTATATTTCCATATTCATCCTTAACTACGTCTTGGAAGAAAGACCCCCAAAGAAGCTCCATGAAGTATTCCAGCCCAATGTCAAAGAGATCTAACGAATCCAATGACGAATTCTTCACATACCCTTGTGCAATCCAAAGTTGTATTAGTGTTTCACTTTCAATCTGCTATCTCTTGGAAACAATCCGCAATAGGCAAAACAATACTTCAAATGAGTGGGCAGGTGATCATAACTCAATTTCAAAGTTGGCATGATTTCACTCTCCTTCTATTTCATTTTCCATACATCTGTATTCTTAAATGCCGTCCACTCAGATTCTGTCTCCTTAAAGTACAAGGCTCCAGCAATTGTTTTAATTGCCAAAGGAACACCTTTACACTTCAGTAGAATCTCCCTTCCAATTAATTCCAGCATCCCATTTCCCACTTGCCCTCTTTTAAATGTCATATCTATAAATAAATTCCATGAATCACTCTCGTTTAGAGTGTAATTTCCTGCAAAGGGGAGTTGTTTTGGATGAAATCTATGCTGGGTCAGGAGGTTCGGAATTCTTCGGTGGCTGTGTTTAACCCTTTCCGCCTAGATAAGCCTCCCACTTCCATTGATAGTTCTGCATTCCGTGTGTATCCACTTTGGTTTATTTCAAGCTCACAAGGGGTGTTGCACGTAATTGCATTAGAAAATCAAACTGCACCTGCTCGTGCAAGCATCTGGAGACTCGAAGAAGACCGTAAATCTTGGAGGAAACAATATGAGGGGTTGGTGAGCGAGACATCAAAGTGTGGTAACTATCAAATTGAGTGCTTTTATCGACCCTTTCTGCATCCAGATAAGCCGGAGATTGTCTTCTTCAATCCGCTTCGTTCTGAAGAAAATAGTGCTATATTGTGCTGCGACTTGAGAACAGGAGAGGTAGAGTTCTTCGCCAAAGTAGAAGGGAAGCCGGATGTCTATCGCCTTCAGGTATTCCAGCCAAGGGTTTCCTGCTGGGCTACTCCAATTCCAAGGTACGAGGCGTTGCGAGGCTTGTACGATGGAAGCTACAGCTTTTGGGTTCAGAGCACCAGTAAATCAAAATCAAAAACACACTCCGTCCCTCCCTTGCTCAATATTTGGTAAGTAAAGTTCACTTCTTTTCGATGAATTTACTAATGAGAAGAAGTCAGAAAGATAGTTGTCCTTTTTTTATGTTGGTAATTAGTTGATTATGTATTTGGTTTTCTTTTCACAGCAAGTTTATGAAATCAACCTTTTACAAGGACTATATGAAAAACGTCACTGAAGAGGCAGCTCTGGACATAGTGGCTGAAATCATTCAGCGGAGGAAGAAGAAAATCAGCAATGAGATTATCATAAGAGAAAGGCAGCTGCCTCGTTTTCCATATGACAAGGAATTGGATGAACTAGAAACTGTTTCGAGACTTGTTGAAGCTGATATGGTCACTATTGGCAAACACAAGGAAGAAGTGATGTGCAAAACGTCATCGACAGAGCTTCTTTATCCTCCAGGTACGGTTTTGTTGATTGAAAGTTAGTCTGTATCAGTGGAGATAATTCTAATTGTGTTGGGTTACCCTTTCCAGTCTCTATCAAAAGTGTCTGTACTAGGAACATGGTGGTTCCGAGTAGGAAGCGCCAACTCAGTGGGATGGTGATAACAGAAAGGAAGCAGCCTCGCTTTGCTGATGACAAGGAAGCTGGTTTCAAAGACGTTGTATCCTATGTGGCCGCTGTTGGCAACCCGAAAGAAGTGGAGCTGGGACTTATGTGTGAAACGTGGGCAGAGCTTCCTCCTGATCATCCGGGTAAGGTTTGGTTGAGTTTAATTTCGTATGCTTAATAATAGAGCAACTACCACTACAACACCCAAACTTTGAAAACTTTGTCTCTAACTGGCAATGGAAAATCTGGGGCAACACACACACACACCCATAGTTTAGGCTAGGATTGTGACAATAATTTTAAAAGTTAAGCTGTTTAAGTGTGAGGTAATACGAACATGGACTATTCTAATTCTGTAGGGTTATCCTTTCCCGTGTCTATCAAAAGTGTCTCTGCAGATTTAACTCCGAACATTCCGCGCAAAATCCACGGGATGGTTTTAAGAGAAAGGCTGCGCAAAATCCACAGGATGATTATAAGAGAAAGGAAGCAGCCTCGTTTTCTTGATGACAAGGAAGCGGATTTCGAAGATGTTGACTCCTATATGGCCGCTCTTGTCAAATGGAAAGAACTGACGAGCTTGATGACCTCAACACCTTATATTGAAACATCGGCAGAGATCCCTCATCCTCTAGGTAAAGTTGTGTTCTGATATTTCTTTTGTGTAATAAAAACTTGGCCTACTTGATTCTGATTCTGTTTGTTATCCTTTCCGGTCCCTATTTCAAAATTTTGAATTAAAGTTGATATGGCATTGCGCACGTATACATAAAGTAATAAATAGTTATACATATAAGATGGTAACTAAATAACTGTATGTATATGAAACGGTAAAAAATTCGTGCATACAAAGATAGACTGTAATTATGTTAATAGAAAAATTATATTAAAACAATTGTATAAAGAGATCCAGAGGCAAATTAAAATTGAGGTAGGCTTGACAGCGGTCGGGTTTGGGTTCGAATAGTTGATATTCGTTACCCACCAGTTTTAATTTCGGGTTGGGATGATGCTTTCTGTATATAATATTTCGGGTAGTAAATGTCACATCATATTCATACCCGTTAGTTCGGATAGTGATATTTGTTACACATCGTATATAATCTTTAAGGTAGTGAATGTCATACTATATTCATATCCGAAAAATTGTATAAAGAGATTTAGAGAGTTAAAATTGAAGGAGGCTAGCTTGACAAATGTTAATTTTGGGTTCGGATAGTTGATATCTCTATGACGTACCCGTTGAAATTTCGAACTAAAATAATATTCGTCATATATAACCTTTCAGGTAGTAAATGTCACATCATATCCATACAAATTAGTTTGCAACAAAAAAATTTCTCCTCCCATCCATACAATTCAAATGAGTGTCACATCACCTTGCAATTCCTCTATTCACATGGACAGGATGTCCTAACTAATTATTGATGAATGTTCTTTTTTTATAAAGATTGTTAGACTGTTGTGTTCATTTCTTTTATATGATGTTGATATTTAAACTGTGGTATTGACATCATTAGGTCCATACGTCTCAGGAATTGTCTCAATTGTCCTAAAGTAAATCATTTAGCTTTTTGATCTGATGTTAAAATTCCGTCCGTTGTTATCCTCATTTTCCATTCAATTCGCGAGGCTGAAAGTTTATGATTACACGCTACATCATCTTTAGTCCTAATCATTACTCAACAAATTTGTTTTTAAAAAAAATCGTTTCCCCCCTCCCCCCTTTCTTTCTTCCTCTCTCATTTTATCTCTCTCTTTCTCAAACTAAAAAAAAAAAGAGATAGCCAAATAACCCACAAAGACCTACTAACCACTTACACTCCATCCTTGAGACTACAAATCAAAAGAGTATGAACAAAATGAATGAGTTATCATGAACAAACCCAACCATATCATGGTATTATGGTTCCTACAATGAACAACCATTAGTCACACTATTAAATGACCAACCATTATATACATATGATCTTACCCCCCCCACAATAATCCATGTTTCCATGCTTTTTTCCGATCGGTTTTACAATCTTCTCGAGCTGTCCCCTGCTGCTGCTAATGGGCAGTCGCTATCCGAGTTCTCCTTCAGGATTCTGTCTCGATGTTGTTCCCACCATGAGTTCTTCGCTGCGTACGATCCTGCTTGTAAAGCTATGTGAGTCACGTCACCCCTAACTATCAATCAAGGGAATTAGTATAGCTATCCAGTGGATGCTGAGGTTCTTCTAGTTAAGTTGTAACTGCGTTAGTTTGTTAACGTTTCCTAATTTTGGTTACTGGTGAGCGATCGAGCAATTTGTATTGGCGGTACAAAAGTGATTGTTCCAAGGAGTATTATGCTGCACCTGGTCCCTTTTCTCATTGTAAAAGATCATTTGTTTGTTTCACCGTAAATCTATCTGTATGAAACACTTGTTACAAAGATGTATTCGATTCGCAGGAACACGCAGGTACAGCTATAGCATATGGATCTTTACTCCGTAGAGGTAAATCCCATAGAAATAGTTGAATAAGTTGCCGAGAACGCCATATTTGTCAGCAATCTAATCTCACACTTTATATTTTCCTTGACCAGGTGAACAAGTCCCGGAAGCCATTAGAAAACTAGAGATGAAAAGAGGAGGATCCCACTGCAGGAAAGCAAAGACAGATGATGAAAGTTTAGTGGCGAGGCATACCTTGGTAGAAAGGGCGAAACAACAGTTTGAAGCAGCTGCGAGAGCAACAGCTCCCAAGGTGGTGTTGATGTTGTTCTCTCATCATAAGAGTACAACCACTGTATATATCGATCTGTGTTGTATTCAATCGGCAGCCATTGTGTTTTCGGTTAGGTTGTTCATGCACATCATCCGTGGCTGGCTTTTAGATGGTTTAACGGCAATGTGATATTCACAGTGGTTTCTTTTTGTTCAGCTGAAGACGACCTACGAGAGTTAGAAACGTAATATATTCCAACCAGCATACAAACATCTGGTAAAAGGTCTGCTGGTTGTGTCATCATAAGAGTACACTGCAAGTAGCAGCAGCTCCGAAGGTGGTGTTGTTCTCTCATCATAAGAGTACAGCCGCCACATATATCGTGTTGTATTCAATCGGAAGCCATTGTTCATTTGGTTACGATGGTGATATGCTCATCAGTTTTGTAACAAGTGGTTTTCTATGACATAAACTAAAGTTGTGCATATTTACACTGATTAATAATACGGGAAGAAGATTGTACAAGAGTAATACATGAGAGCACTGGATCAATGCATATCAATTTTCGAACAGCTGTATCGTCAAAGGAAATAGGGATACCACGAAAGCTTTTACTCCTCAGGATCCATTCCAGTTGAAGGGCTATCAGCAAAGTTCTCCAGATGTTACACATTCACACCATACTGACAATAAAGAAGTAAGATCATAAACAACAGTCAGCTTATAGAAGACCACCACTGCATATTGGCTTGCTCATATTTGCTGGTTGAACATAATAATCCATCCAGCACAGGAACTCAGTATAATGAATTGCTCATTTGTTCTCTCTACTTACAAGATGTAACATTTTCTGATCTGGTTTCTTCAGGTTCAAGCAATTCTCAGTCGCTTGACCAAATAGCTCTTTCTCTGCATCCACACCAAACATGAAACAATCCACAAGGTTATCTACTATCCTTCACACATGAAAGACTTGTAACAAAAAAAGATGAAGATAAAGTGAACTACTTACTACTCACCAGCAGCTTCCAGTTGCTTCTGGAGTTGTAGACCTACAACATCATTTTCAGCTGTACCAAAATTCAATTACAAGTTCCATAAACAAACAAGTTGACAGAAGAGTAGCAGAAGAAATTCAAAACCTGCAGCTCAGCAATTCTTAAGAACAAACCTCCCCTAAAAGAAAACACACCTTGTATTCGGAAGGTGCCAATGGAGCCATTCTTGATTCTTTCAAGCTGCCACAGGGATATCTCTAGCTCTCACAACAAGAGGGGCAATTTTTCCATAACTTGACCGTCCCGAGTTCAAGTCTTCCAATAGCATTTGCTTTACTCGGAATGCTTCGGTAGGTAACCCAGCTTTCAAAAGGCGGGATGTCAATGAACTAATGGTAATGTTATCAGGAGAGCAACCGATGGTCAGCATCTTATTGAGAAGACCGGTTGCGTCAGACATTCTACCTTTCATACAGTGGCCGATAATAAGTATGGTAAACGTCACTTTGTCGGGGACGCACTTTTTCTCTTCCATCTCTTTTGCAATGACATTTGCCTCATCGACATTGCCAGCTTTGCAAAACCCATCAATTACAGGATTGTACATGAATGCCTTTGCTACAACGTTACTAAACTTCAGTTCTGTCAAAAGTCTGCGGGCCTCGTGAAGTCTATTCTCCTTGCAAAGAGCGTTAATTAGAACAGCGTATGTATACGCATTAGGAATCATGTTTCTTACTCTCATCACATCCCAGAGCTTCATACCGAGGCTAACCTGTCCACATCGACAGTAACCATCGATTAAGGAAGTGAAAGTAACCACATCAGGAGAGCAACTGAACTGGTCCATCTTTTCGTAAACGGCTTCTGCTGCAACCATGTCGTTGATCTTCCCATAGCCGTCGATCAGCACGTTAAAAGTGATGATACTGGGTTTGATCCCACTCCCAACCATCTCCTGAAAGAGACTATATGCATCTTCCAACTGACCGCATTTACAGAAACCGGACATGATTGATGTATAACTCACAACATCTGGACAACAATGGCTCCCCGATTGAAGTTCCTGCAACAAGCCTCGACCTCTGCCGAAGTCATTAATCCTACAGAGTCCGTTAATGAGAGTATTGTAAGTAACAATATCAGGTGAACAACCAAAACTCTTCATATCATTCAAGAACTCAAACGCTCTATCGACCTCCCCTACTCTGCAAAGACCTCGGATAAGAATGTTGAAAGTCCAAGTATCAGGACAAGACTCCAACACCAGAAAATCTTTGAACAAACCAACAGCTTCGTCCACTTGATTCGACTTGACGAGCTCATTCAGAAGATTATTATACACAAATGGAGTAATCTGAACACCCAAACCCCGCAACTCAGACAACAATTTGCGAGCAACATCAAATCTCTGAGCATGCACGAATGTAGTAACCATGAACCACAAAAGGTCACTACTTTCAGCCAAATGCCCATCGCTCCTCATGTAACCAAACAAAACTTGTGCCAAATCATGCAGCCCCATTCGACAAAAGGATCTTATCATCCAGTTATAAGTAGCGAAAGAATGAGTGAGGTTCAAATTCGATCTACTGAACTCCAAGAACTTGAAACCTAATTCAGGGCGGTCCTCAAACCTCTCAATCACCTCGAAGGCAGTCAACGGAGTAGTCAGGTTTGCACGGAGATACGGCAGACACGAAACCGAATTGACGGCAAAGAGCGTCGACGCAACTTTAACAAACCAAGCTTCGGAACTCTCCGGAGATCCGCCGCCTTGAGTGTGAATCCGAAGGGCGGCGATTGCGGAGAAGGCACGAACCTTGAAAGGCCGCGCAGTGAATGATGACAAGAGAGTCATCTGCTACCATCCTGCAGCATTTACTTGAAGCTCTTTCTTGTCAGCTAACAGTGCCGCCTCTTCCAATGTAGCAACAAGAAGATAACACTACCTGCAATGAAGTGATCAGAGAGATGGAGAGTGGCTGTGTTCGAACACCGGCGGACTGGCAGTGGAGCTAAGAGACCGTCGCGTCTGCGTAATCTCTAAACCCTTAATCTTAGTTGGACTTTCGTGGGCTACAAATCACACGATTAGGCTTGGCCCATCAAAAGCTTAATACTGGATTACCCATTGAGGCCTGATGTAACAGACTCAATGGTCCATTTCTGATGTAGAGGCTGAGGCTGAGACTGAATAATTCAGCTGTAGTCAATCATTCACTAGCCATCTTATCCTACCTAGGCGGTTTACGAATCAAACCGCTTACGAGCAGCTCGGTATTAGACTCAAAAAAAATTCATTCTTGACTAACTTGATTATAAACGAGTCAAGGTTGGACTAAGATATGTTCAATTCGATAGGCTCCCGAGCTTTCTCGCGCTCAATCTCGAAAGCTAACTTGAGTACTAACTCGATAATATGACTCTTCAATGGACATGCTACATGTGTTATGCCTTTGATATCGTATACAATACAACATAGATAGATAGTTATTTTTTTACTTGACTTGTCGATGTTTTTTAACGTACAAGTTTCAAATTCAACTCAAATTGGACTCTCATCATGGGTTTCAATGAGTGAAGTTCGTGTTGATCTTATCAATGGTAGTTAACGAGTTAGGCTCAAAGAGATCGACACAAGTCAAAACATACTAGTTCGAACTCGGTAAAAATTAACGAACCAAACTTTAACACGGTGAAGTTAGCTCGACTCATGAACTCAATTCGTGAATAGCATGACACTACCCCTACCTTGGCACAGTTTTCATTTATAATACGAGTTGCATGCCAAAGCAATTACAAAATCACCAAGTGCAGCTTAGATTGCAGAAATACATCAACCTTCAGTACTCTAGTATTTCTAAACTGAAACATAAGAAGAAGAATATGTTTCAGATTCCATAAAAACGTAAGTTCTGAAGAACACAGACTAGTATCAGATTCAGATAGATACAGTGCGCCTATAGAGTATCTCGTGATCACTCTCATCATCATCTTCCTCGTCCGATTCCGAAACAATCTCGTCCCTCGGTAACTGCAACTTCCCTCCCATACTGAAACATGGACCAGCCATCATCTCAGATTCAAGACTACCACCGATTTGCAGCATTTCCTCAAATCTCTGGTCACTACAGTTCAGGAGGGAATCAAGTGAACACCTTACACCTTTGCTTTTCATCACTTGATATCTGGGTTTGATTCTCGACTCCAAGCTGTAAGTGAAAAACTCTGGGAAATCAACAAGCACTTTCACCGGCCTTCCCATTTCGCTCTTGAAAAAATAGAAGCTATTCTTCATCAGTGTGACTCTCGACGCAAGCAACTGAGGACACTTGACGACCATCTTTGCTACGTCGTGAGCCGGGATACCCCTCTCGAGAAGGAACTGAAAAGGTTTCACTATCACTTGTTGACTAAGGCTTACAATCTGAGGCATCTTCTTTATCACCTGTGCAAAACCGTCCGGGTCTATCTTGAGCTTCAAACCGAAGAAGTATTGTTGAGAAGAAAGCTTCGCTTTCAAAGGCAACCTGAGAATCTGCGGGTATTGCGCTGTAGCAAAACCTAGCGATTCTTTCCTAACACCGAAACTGACCAAACACTCTATATTCGGCTTCAAAGTTTCTTCAAGATTGTATCCAAGGATGTACGGCCGCTTCTCCAGCATCCTAGCTATGATCTTTTTTGGCAAGCCTAAAGAGACCATGTAATCAACAAACGGCTTGATCACAGTCCCTACTCGCATCCCCAAAAGGAACAGATACTGAGTCACCATCGGTCCAATATCTCTCGGACTAACACCAATACTAACAAGATAAGCGACAGAGGTACTCATCGTTCCTTCGAGTTTAAAGCCAAGAAGCTCACGATACTTTAGGAGTACATATCCGATATCTTGCTTCTCGACATCAAGTCCGCGAAGGAACTTGACAACAGGCATAAGCTCAACCACCACACTCATGTGCATAACTTGAGATAGCTCTTGACAAACTCCCCGAGTTTCGACCTACTTATGCCGATTTTCTCCAAGTAGCCTAATACAGGGATCATGTTCTTCCTAACACTGCAACCTAGGATCAAAGGATACTCGTTGAAATCATCGATAGTCAATCCCAACCTCTGCAAGAACTCAACCCGTTCTTTCATAACCTGAACGGTGGACGGGAGCTCGAGAGTCTCCAGTTCATCAGGAATGATTCCTAAAGTCTTGAGATAATCACATATTATGACACGATTCACTAACTTCTCTTTCTTTCCCTGTATAACACCCCAAGTGACTGAAGGCATCTCGTATTCTGGGAATTTGGAGGAGGACTGGGTGGAGAATGAGGCAAGATGATTCAAAACCTTTAATCCGTGTAGCAGAGGGTTAGAGTTTTGGCAAAATTGTAGCGGGGAGAGAGATCTGGGGTTGCAGAATACAGAGAACAAATTCCTTCTCCTGAGCAATGATAAACTCATCGTGTATGGAAAACAACCAAGTCCAAATTGAACAGCAATCACAAATGCGACTTAGATTGATTCTACTGTTCTTGCTCACCTCGTAGTCTGAGAGCAAATGGAGTAAGAGCAACGACGCATCTGATAATAACGTCCGAGTAGTGGATGATGATGATAGACGGATTATGAGTCGGCGGCGAAGAGATAGATATCGAGTGACTGAGATTGAGTCGGAGAGACTTCAGCGAGAGTTTGGACGACGGCGGAGTTGGGACTTGAATGACGGAGAGAGAGTTTTTTAGCCGCCGCCGATATTCTGTATTGGGGAAGATGGACATCAGGTACGGACAAAAAACGAACCGGCCTTAACAGTTTTTGGGCTTGAGGGTTAAGATTGGGCTTCAAGTGACTGGCCCACAAAGTTGCTGAACTGCTTCAAACCAAAACGCTAATTGCTCGATATGATCCCTTACGCATCACAAAACCATTCCTTACGTATCAAAGTGTAACTTATTCGTTCTTTTTGTAATCCTGTGAAACAAAAATGTATTCACAAAAAATTCCATTTAAATGTTCGATAACTTTGCTGACATGACAGTTTCCACGCTGATAAAACCTACACCGCCACATATTCATAATTGAAACCATAAAATCAACACAATTAAAACTCCAAATAAAAATTGATTTTTCTTCCACCTCCAAGGGGCAATTAAAAACCCTCCACCCCTTCATGAATTCACTTTAGAATCCTATTTTCAAAATGCATTCCCTATTTTATCTTTTAAAAATCCCTTATTTTATCCACTCTACCATTAGTGCATACAACTACTGAAACCCTTGATGGTGAAAGACAATAATGATTAATGATCGGTGATCGATGGGAGAAAGCGGACGAGGAAAGACTATATAAAAAATGATTGATTGCTAGAGAAAGATAGATCACTTAGAATTTGAAGAAAATCCTAATTTTTATTATACCTTCATTGTCTTTGAAAATTTCAAAGGAATAGAAATTTTTTCGATGAGTTCTATGTTTTAATGGCTTGATTTTTCAGGAGGTGTTAAGTTTAATGATAGACTGAAGAATCGGCTTAATTTCTTCTTTTTTTAATTATTAAAGTTTGATTTTTAATGGATTGAACCGGGTAACAAACCAAAAGATAATTACCAATTTGATTTTAGCTAATTTAGAACAGCCACATCAGATGAAGTGTGCCCGTGAAAGCCGCCACATCAGCAAAGTTAATAGATATTGAGACGGAATCCTTCATGGGGGTACTTTTGTTTCACGCAATTATGAAAAAGACGGTTATGTTACATTCGATACGTAGGGAATGGTTTTGTACATAGCTAATACGTAAGGGATCATATCAAGTTATTAGCCCAAAGAAAAGATGCAGGGAAGGAACTCGTAGAGTGGTTTACGAACCGAGTCGAGCCGAGTTTTATCCTGATCGAAGACCAATAATTTATTTCTAGCTCTAGCCTGATTCAAACTCTTACCTTCGAGCTCAAACTCTGCTCCTTTAACATATTTTGGGCTCAAGCTCTGCTACGCTCGACTCAAATCCAACTCGTTTACAAACCTTGTCGAACTCGAGTTCCACTCGAGTTCCACTCGAGTCCAATCCACCTCGTTAGCAAGCTTAATCGAGCTCTAGCTCAAACTCTTTAAGGCTCGTTTACCCCATATATCAATATCTTGTAAAAAGGAATCGGTATCTACCCTAGATCGGTAGCTCTTTAAGGAGGACCGTTTACCCCTAATCGAGCCATCCCACGACGAGCCCTTATCTAGTGGCTAAATACAGCCTTGGAGACCTTACTAATGTTGCTGTGTAGGCGAATTCAGAAAACCTGAGTGACGACATTACATATACACATGAGGCTCACGGCGCCAATAATTCGTTGATGGTCAAAGTCAGCATTTTAGGTCATTTCGCCCTACAACACTACTTGTAAGCCTTAATGGTTATAGTCCCCAAATCTTCTCAAAACGCCAGCATCTGATAATGTGTCCCATACCTGCAAAAACCACCACTCCTTCAATCAATCTTTCTACTATTTACCTATTTTCATTTGCAAACAATCTCTACATGTATACTTACTTCTAAACTTCCCTTCGAACCTCCGATCGCCATCAGAAACGGGCTATCCTGTGAGAAGCAAACCGAGAATACACCTCCCTGTATCGTCCTAATTTATTTCAATCTTCCTCTTCCATAAAAAAATACTGTTCATCTTTCAATCAGAACACACATACTTACCGCTTTCGGGTTGTTTGATGCAACACATGAAGGTTGGTTGTTTGATAAATCCCAAACCTTTACCATTTTATCTGTTGATCCAGTTGCAAGAAGCTGCAAGAGACACCCACCACCACACAGGTCAAATCCGTACAAGTCAAAGTCTACAACACTCTGAATAAACAAATGTCGACAATGGGCTTACATTAGGAACACGAGGATTATAGGCGACTGTGCACACAGCTCTGTCATGTGCATGGATTGTGAAACTCGGCTTCAAATCAGAACTTGCAGCAGATGTTGCTGTACGGACATCAAAACCTAGGACGGTACCATCTTCAAGACTTACCTGGGTGGAAGTAGCAAGGTTATGCTGCAGTGCTCACATATCAGCAACTGAAAATCAAGAAACACTCACCACAAAGTTGTGTCTATTGTGTGGATCCCATGCCAAGCTTTCGACATCAGCTGTAACCGACCATCTGATTCCTGGGTGCATAGGGTTCCTAGCATCTTTCTGCAGTGTACAACAGTTTTAGTAATGAGTTCTCTTTGAAATTTTCGATAGTATATCATATGCGTAGCTGATATCGCTTGCTTTCAGCGCTAAAGGTCTTTTGTCATTATAGATACCGATAGAGACTTAAGGGGATGTGATCTTTATACCATTACAACCGATCGATCGAAAGATCCACTAAGAAGAATTTGTGGATCATGGTGATTCCATGCAACTGCTTGCACCTGTAAGTTCAACACAGCAAAGAAGATTGTAAATTTTAACTACTAAGGCCAATGATGATCAATGTAACATCTCAATGCCTAACAGTAAATAAAAGCAGGTGAAAGGACACAATCTTGCCTTGTCTGTATGATCCTCCATCGTACTACTACATGTTTCAGTAGCAACATCCCATATTTTAACTTTTTTGTCAGCACTTGCACTGGCAAGGACATTCCTGTATGTTTTTGCATAGTTCTTAGTCATTATTAGAAGAAGATAAATTCAGCGATCAGTGTCAAGAAACACGGATGACAGCAGAGATAACTTATTTCACGAACCTAAACTGCTTGTTCCAAGCGAGTCCAAGTACCGAATCAGTGTGACTGCCTTCTCTGTACTGTATGGGGGCCTAACAATCACATCAAAATTAACAAGCATAAATATAAACTAAGATAATTTTACACCAGTAATACATCTTTCCTTTCTTTTTCTTCTTCTTCCTCACCTCAGAAACAGCAACGCCGCCTAACACTGCAGCTGGTTGTACTTCCTGAATCTGGTAGCACAACAGTGTGAGGGAATTTAGGACAGTTCATGTGAAAAGAAAAAATACTCGTCCTTAAGAGATAAAATCCACATATCACATACCCTGTCAAGATCCCATATTTCAATAACAGGCTCCATTGAACCAACAGCAATGAAGTTCCCTTTTTCCCCTCCTCTAATTGGGCAATCAAGCCAAGCTAAGCACAGGGGAAACGCTGAAAGGATAATATCATGGTGAATGTACTTATTTGGTTCACCATCATCACAATCTTCATATATCCAAACCTCGAGATGACTGAGATCATCTTCAGTATGTGCACAAACTATTACTCCATCTGTTGGCCTAATAGTCATATCCTCTTCCTCTTCCGAATCATCATCCTAAGGAAAAGAAATCCACATTGATTAAAAGAAAGAAAAAAAATCATCAAAACGTTATGAATGGAAAGCCAAACTTACATCGTTATCCCTGATATGAGGGTCCATTGTGTTGTTGGGATAATAAACGTCTCCATTTCCAGAGCTGAAATTCTCCACTTCTGCGGATTTCGAATTTTGAAATGGTTACTTAGCAATAACAAGAAGCATAAACATATCTATCGAAATGTAGAGACCAAAACATGATATATTATACCTTCATCGTCGTCGTCATCATAATCTTCCAAGTGAAGCTCCGTCAAGTCATCATCATCAGCTACAGCATGACTGACTCCGTCAGATTGATTCTCGGCTGCCACATCCATAATTCCGTCATCATCCTCCGATTCACTCCCACTTTCTCCACTGGATTCAATCCAAAAGACCCCATAATAAGTTCCATTCCATTCAATTGAAACAGCGATCGATTAGCAAATAGCAATTACCTTTCTGAAGCCCCGGAATCCAACAGCTCTTCGTTCTCTTCATTGGGAGGTGGTTCTGCCACGTCAGGGACGGAGTTCGCCGCACCTTTCGGCAACCATGTAAGTTCCGGTATCATTCTTTTTACTGAAACGAAGAAGGTAGAAGAAGGTAGAAGAAGGAGCTAGAGCCGAGTTCAATGACGATTCCCTCTGTTCTAAAACCCTGCCTATGGGAACATGAATTCGTATTTATGGGCTTTATATAGTTTATTGTTCTTCTAAAACCCTGCCTATGGAAAGATGAAGTTATGGGCTTTATATGCACCTTTGAGCCTAGCCTCGTGAATTACAGACCCGGTTTACCGGTGGCCCGGTATATTGAAAATTCACTTTTGGTATGCAATCGGTTCGGGTTAACTCGTAATTATATTCTATTTAAGGATGGTAACAAATGGATATGGAGACGGATTTGGTATATCCATCGTTCGACTGTTTAGCTGTCGGGTTTTATATGTGTCCAATCGTTTGTCCATGCCACTATAATTTTAAGTTACATCATATAATGTCATCATCATTCAGAATTTACATTGAATGTCATTATAGTAGTAGATTTTGGATGTGTTGTCAGTGGCGAATACAAGAATTCTTGACAGGTAATGCCATATGAGCAAATTGGCAAATTAAAAATATTTTATTTATATATATAAAAATGCTAGTTTAATTAAATTGGAGGGTAGATAACATGTTGCTATAGCAAAGCAGCTAGTCTTTTCATGGCAATGTTAGGTGATGTTTGATAGTGACTTTGTGAAAGAAAAAATTCAAATAAAATAAAACTCTTTAAAGATTTTGTCCCTGTAAGAAAATGATATAGCATTTACAATTAATATTTTCGTAATAACTTAAGTTATTGAAATATAATGATTCTTTATATGATATCCAAATATTTAGATTTAACAATCTGTGTTCGAATAACCTTCTCACTATAATTCGAATTATTGATATTTCACAAACGTATGAAAAATTATTAATAAATTTTCAACTATCTTATGGTCACGGCAGCCACCTTATTCCATGAAGATTTGGCCAGTACACTAGAATGAATTATTATACGTATTTTGTATGCAATCATTATAATATATTATTATAAGCCAATTTGACTGGATTGGACTGTATTTCTATTTTTCTCAACCATGTAATTATTTTAATACCACACATCATATTAAATTTGTGTATAGTCGTTGTAGATAATGTAGGGTTGAAGTCAGCAGTCAACTATATATTATCTATATTCCTCCACATTCCAGAGAATAATCTTACTTCTATGTCACCCTGCCAGGCTGCCACGTGTTATCAATATGTTAAAAACTATACACAAATGATAATACATCTCAATTATTGAATTTTGGATCATTAAAGTGAGATTACGTTTACTTATTGGAGTTATTAATCTTAAATTTTGAGCATTTTTATGTAATGGATAGTAGTCTAATTACAAGTAGTATATACGGACATGTTAGTTTTGGCATGTACGTATCAAAGGATGCAAACATCAAGTTGTCCGAACTGAGTTTCGACAGTCAACATCACATGTTGTTTGGCCGCTTGTGTGTAGTCGACATGCTTTGATTTGATTCCCCAGAAACCAACAAACCTTTGAAAAGAAGGAACAAACAACCTTTTTCCTCAGTTTCTCTTCGTATTTTTAGCCGCAAAAAACACAACGGAGACCAATTCAATATTATACCATCCATCTCTACACATATTCCAAACATTTCCATCGTGCCCGTAGACAGTCAACGTTTCCAGCTAACGCCTGACCAACGATCCACAACCGCACACGTCAGCAAACCTTGTTGTGTTCATGGCCACGAAGACGCACAAGGGTTGTACGTTACTAGAGATGGAAAGTTTCGTCCCAGTAAGTAATTGTTATGACGGAAATGTTTTCCCGTTGCTTAATCTTTTTTACTTTCGTGACTACGGGTTTTATATAGCGAATTTTTTATATGTTTATAATAATATTTTCCTACGTTTGTCTAATATGGCTTTTCTGTGGGGTTTTTAATATATTTTTGGAGTTGTGTAGGTTTGTTTAGCTGTTTAATCCAGTATTGATATTAAATACCGGCTACACGAAAATATTATATCGAAAAAACTCACATGATACATTTGAAAATGAAACAAGAGAGTTTACGTAAGAACTCTAAAGGTAAATGTGCTTAACTAGCCTAGAGTCTAAAGAAGTGTAGAGATGGCAAGCCACCACTGAGTTCCTCGAAAATCATCATGATGCACCCCAAACTAAATATGAGGACTTATATAATATGCTCAAAACGAATAATACATAGTCGGAAAAGGCTAAGATGTTAAAATTTGTAATAACTGTATTTATGACCGACCAATACAATACATGATAGCAAAGTCTAGCATCGCAAAACATGTTACAATGAAACCTTTCGATTGTGCTTCATTTCCAAAGTTGATCCACACCAACACTTCCGAGTTCCGGACCATAGCATAACTTAATGAAGTCAGGATCCATATATATTACGTATACCAATAATAACCCTATAGTAATTAATATTTACAATACTAATAAAGACCGATCAGTCAACGAGATCAACGTTCAAGATGACTCCTCCTGTTTAAAGAACATGGAATTCGGCACGACATCCTGCAAAAGCCCATAGTCAGACAAATGCTGACCGTAGTACTGTTGTTGTTGTTGCTGTGGTTGTTGGCCGAAATTTTGTTGTTGTTGATGATGGTACATGGACCCCACGGCAGAGGAGGAAGTGGCGGCAGCAGCGGAGGCTTGGTGGTTTTGGCCAGACAAGTGGAGCAGGAACTCGGCCGGGAAGGTGGCGGAATTAGGGGTGCTTAGGATGGAGTGAGAGAACATGGCCGCGGCAGCCGCCGCGTTTCCTCGGAGCGTGGAAGGGAGTGGGTGGTTGTGTTGGCCTTCGTAGGTTGTTATTACCGTTGACGGATCCTCGAATGACCTCTCTACCCTCTTCTTCACCCCGCATTTCTGCGTCGTACACCTGTAGTAGCTCCTGCAATTGGGGACAAAAATGGAATATGAATTTTAATAGTGAGTTCTATAATTAATGTGACAATTGTGGTTTAATTTGTTCACTCATAGCATACCGTTTGATTCAATGATTTTTCCGTCCATATCTAAGTTATCTGCGGAACTGATTGTGAGAATTCCAACCGATATATACTCTCATCACTCGTAAAGTCCCTCACGATGTTGTTCATTAGGAAAATTAGGTGGGATTAAGTCTCCGTTAAATATCGTATCTGTGGAACATTTTCTTTGGTGTTGGATTCAATACTACTTTAAATCGAGCTCAACCCACTTCGAATATCTGCTAAGAATTCACACATTTTCTTTTCCTATTCTTCGTCGTTCTTTATATTCATCATTCGTATAAAAAATGTATCAAACTAACTAATACGACGTGATTTTATTATTTTTACGTATGAAAGACAAGTAAAAATTCAATTCAACTTGTAGAACTTTTATGTCCAAGTTCATCTTGATTTTTAGTCCATTTCGGCACTCATATGAACAACTGTGATGAAATACTACAATAACATATGGTATAAAATCAACGAAAACTAAATAGAACCTACGTGGATTTCTATCGATTACTAATTACTTTACTAATAAATAAACTGATAAATTAATTAAATGTGTAATCTACTCTCGTACATTTAGATATTATTCTCACATAGTCAAAAGTTTGTTCAAAGAAACAAAACCATATGGGAGAAGCGTTCACATTTTGCATTGACCGACGACTCGCCCACATGTATACATTTACGTATAAATATACAATTAAATAATGAAATAATAATGCATTTACATTTACGTCAACGTCAGTCGTTAAAACAAATATCTTGTACTACAAGATACACAGTAGCAGCAGCAAGTATCAAGCACCCGTTAATGGCGGAATCGAATCTAATGTAAAATATCGAATTAATTGTAATTAAAAAGACACGTATATACGTTACCGTGGATAAGGACTATTCTTGACAGCTTTCTGGCCGTATTTCCTCCATCGATAGCCATCTTCTAGATGATCCACCTCGCTTTTCGTCATGAACGCGAATCTCGCCTCCTTCTTCCTCTTCTCCCCTTTTCCCGCCTTCTTCTCCCCCGCCGCCGCCTCCGTTGACGCCGCCTTGTTGTCGGCGGCACCAGTTTCGGAGCTTTTCTTCCCATTACAAATGCTGCCGGAGTCCTCCTCCGACGAGAACGACCCGGAGGAGTTGGGCGTGAGCGGGCCGTTGTTGCTGTTGTTGTTGTTGCCGCCGTGGTGGTCGGCGGCGGGAGGGGGAGATAGGTCGAATGCTTTGGAGAGGGAGGTGTAGTCGACGGAGCCATGAAGGCAGTCGGCGAAGCTCAGGTTGTTGTAGTCGTGGTCGACGACCATCGTTGGCTGATCGTAGGGGAAAAAGGTGGAGGAGTCGTGGTTGTCGCCGCCGTGGTGGTAGTAGAGCTGGTGGTGGTGGTCAGACATTTTGTTTGGGAAGAGGGGGGAGATTTACTTTTGGAGGTGGGTTATGAAGGGATGAAGAATAAATGGAGGATAGATGGAATGAAGGGAAGAGTTATATATTTATAATGGGGAAATGGTCAAGTGTGAAAAATTGGAGGATGTGATTGTGATTAAGAAGTTTTGTGGGGGTTGGGGGGTTTGAAATGGGACTTTTTTGGGTTTGTAATGATGCATTTTTGAGGGATAAAAAGGGTTGGACTTTTGGGGGGGGCGGTGGTTTGACAAATCAAAGGTAGTGGCATTTCGAAAGTGGGTTTTGGCTCCCTTGTATGGAAACAATTCCCCATGACAAGGCTACACACTCATCATGCAAGTGTTTTAGGTTAAATTTTCCTTTTGTATTTTAGGGTTAAATTCGTATGGTTTTCTTTTTAAATTATTCTTCAAAAGGTTTCATATTAATTTGGTTGATTTATCTATTAATTTGGAATTCATTGCATGGTAAATGAATTTGGCAACTGTTTGTCGATACGTTCGATATTTGGTAACTGACGTAAAGTGGTCGTAAGCATGGACGGAAAGCGGCAGAGTAGTAGGAAAAGGGAACTATGTCGTCGACGGTCAAAAAGACGGTGCCAGTACCGCACACGTGTCTCTTTCTTATGGCCTTGACCACATCCACATAGAGTAATCAAAGGTAAAAAACATATATTGATTTATTTCCAAATATAGATGGTAGCTGAAAGTAATTTGTTGTTATTATTAGGCCAACAATTTGGACTTTTATAAATAAATTCCAGTTCCTTTACATTTTGTTTTTCCCACTTGGTACGTAGATGTACATATATGTCCACATGTGACATGCACATTCCATTCATCTATGTGGTTTAGTTGTCATTCAAAAGTTATACATGCAAAACAATTACAAGTGGAAACAAAAGCAACAAGACAATACACGGTCATTGGAGATCGACATTGATTAATTTTTATTGACTGTAACCCGGTTACTTACAAATTAGTCATCGCTGACTTATGAGCCATTCAATTCAAACCTCTCATGCTCCTAAGCCCACTATCATTCTCAATTTGGAGTTTTTTAATTAACCATTCCCTAAAATTCTTTAACAATTTCTTATATTTATACATATATTATCGTGGCTAACATAAAATCATTCTTTTAGTAAATTGGTCTATATTCTATATTGTTAATAGAATTGCTAATTTAACAATCTTGCTAATAATTAATTATTATTAAAAGTGTCACATCACCTTTCACAACACTTAACAATTATTAAAACACTAGAGATAATAGATAGTTAAACATATATATAAGATGAATTAAATTTCAGTCTGAAAAACTATATTTGTATATTGCAATTTTTAACATACTGATTGAGGGAGATTCTTTCTAGATCAAAATGTGTATAATAATAATAATAATAATAATAATAATAACTTGTTGAAATTGCGTCGAAGAAATATAACTTTCTTGAAAGGATCAAAAGGATAATGAAATTGAGTTGAATATAATTAAAAAGAAATGTCATCAGCGCATTCCTGGGTCTTGGAAACAGTCAAAGGGAATTTGTTAATGGGAAGCAAGATGGGAATTTTACAGAATAATCATTTGTATTCTTTTTTATTTTATTTTATGTAGACTAGATTGATAAGTAAAAATTGAAGAAAATATAGGAAGAAATGGATGACGACCCACAGAATAAGCTGGCTTAGCATGCATTATTTATTTCCATTAAAATATATAATATTATAGCTGAACTCTGCATGTCAGTGACAAGGTTTCTGTCGTTTCGAATCCCAGGCTGTTTTCTAGAAGATTTATCCAAGTTATGAATACAAAATCTATAAAATTTAGATTGTAATCGTGTTATCGTTTAATTTGTTAATAATTTGAGTTATTGTGATGTAACTATAAATGTTAACACGTCATGAAAAACACACTAGCTAGAACCATGGGTCATTATAACCATTGCAATATGATTTTAACCATCAATATATGCATGCACGTTGGAGTGTGGTGAAAGAGTTCTTCTAAGAATTGTGAAGTGAAATATGTATGGTCAAACGAGATCGAGTAGTATAATTTGATGACCGAAGAGCAAATATGTAATTAAGGAGCTACTGACGCTTATAGCGGACAATCTTGTAGAAATAGAACTATTTAACTCGTGAAGGTTCCGTCCTAGGCCGACAAATGGACCATTTCTTGGCAACGTACGCGAACTTCTAGCACGAAACAATCATTGAACCATTTCCTCGAATCGTAAACTTCCAACTTGGACCAACCAAAAGTAGCATACAATTATTGAATTACAAAAAACGAAATAAATTGTAGTTTGAATGATTGTACGTAACGCTTGACTTATTTCTAGGAATTCTAAATTTAAAATCAAAAATACGCAATCATTAAACGAGAAAAGGAGATCGTAATTTGTAAGAGGTAAACGGTTAGGTTAATGACATGACTACACTAAGCTAGTTAGCAACTTAATTGTGAAACAAACAAACAAACAGCCCGCAAAGAAGGACTTGTATAGAAATGGAGATGTGAAGGATAATTGGGTAATTAGATAATTCCAACTTGTTACTTTTCTTGGGTCTTTTAGTCTCGGCTCCCTACCAACTAAATGTCACGTCTGTTTCCCTTTACTTATCAATAATAATATGTACCTTTCTCCCGCCCACGTCCCCCAAACTTCATTTCTCTCACGTTGGGTATACCTCTAAATAGTTTCAACCCAAACTTTCGAAATTTCGACACTGTTCGTCGAAACATTGGTATACCGATTTCATCGTCTCCAACGAATTTCTCATATTATATTTACTGATTCGATCGAAGAGTATGTATATGAGTAAACTTAAGCGGCTAGCTAGCTAGTTAGGCCAACTGAGACTGGCTAGTTAGCTAATGTTTGTTAATATCTTATACCGGAATTATATCATTTTCAAGAAAACCATACAAACAAAATGTTGAAACTAATGATTCAAAGTTTCACGATAAAACTAACCATCGATAAATCTTAAAGAAACTATATATTATTCCCCTTTTTCATGTGTAATACTATCAATAATATTTCTCCGGTGATCACATTTGTGTCACATTGTAACAATACTTTAAAGAAACCCTTGGTAAAACATCGATGATCGCACAAAGAAAAAATTAAAATGAAAACAGTGACGGAATAATGAAAATCCGATAGGCAATTGTTTTTTAAATCGAAAGTCCGATGAATAAAAACTGTCGTTGGAAAATAATCCAAAGACGTAAATTGCTCGTTGATTTGATCATGAGTAGAACAAACCATAATAAGGAACATTGTCGAAACCCCGATGGAGAAGGCGCAACATAGAAAACCGACGACCCATCGTATGTCATGCGTAGATCATCACTTGGTCTCCATGATTAAAAACATATACTAATTAATCCCATGCTAACCCTACAATTATTTGCTGATAAATAATTATTTATAGTATTAGTAATATTATAAGTAAAGTAAATGATCATGAAAGTCATCCTTCAGATGACACAGTGAGGAATCGTGGGAATAAGATGACGTTGGATTTCCATAATTAGTCTACACTTATCAAAAGAACATGTTTCTAATAAAGCATGTTAGTTTGGCGACTAATTATTATTATCACCTTATATTAATTAATAATTTTAACTTGACGTTTGCGTAAGAAATTGTACATGATGAACACCGCAAATTCTTTTTGTATATTAATTAATAATTTTCCAACAGTTTGTTGTGGGGACCTTACAAAGAATAGAAAGTTATAGCGGGAATTAGGGTTTTGAGGAATAAGGCGTATGTATGATCAGAGAGAGATTTGAGTGATAAAAACGTACTAATTAAAATGGGTTTGGGCATATTTGTTCAATAGAGTGATTGTAGGTATATATATTTATGATCTATTGATGCGATTATTGTTTTGGAGATAAGAACAATCTATTAGGATTGAGCCGATAGCGGTCTTTTGATTGACAAAATGTGTCTGGTGGTGGAGCAATATATAGAGTGGTTCGAGCAGAGAGTCTAGGGAATCCGAACTTGTCGACATGCAACATGACACTCTGGATGAACTATCTGTTGTGCGGACCTCACAAATAATAACAAAAATATGACAAAAAATTCAGGGTTATGAGAAATAATACGTATGAAAGAGATTTGAGTGATCAAGAAGTATTATAAGACACGTTTGGGGGTAGATTTAAGAAGAGTGCATGATTGTATGCATATATGTGATGCGATAGAACAATCTATTAAGATTGAGCCGATAATATGGCCCGATTAATCGAATGTGTCATGGATGATTTTAACAGTTAGACCAACGTCCAACGAAGAAGATGAGCTCGGATAGGGGAACCTATGTAATTAAAAAATGTGAGTGGTTGGGTGTGGGTGGGGGGTGTTGGGGTTGCAGGTTTGTTGTTATGTGAAGAGAAGAATATTGAGGATTGATGTTGATTGAATTGGGCGGTTTTATTCACTTGTGATTGCTATTTGCTAATCGCCTCCCCCACTTATGGCTTACCAATTTAACAGTGACTTCACTGTCGCAACTGGAAATGGAGACCACTGCGTTGGCTGATCAATAGTGATGGTTGCTGAGAACTATTATATCTTGATAATTCAAAATTTGTATGAAATTGATATGTAATCCGTCTCAAATTTACGATACAATTTGGGTATTTGACCTTAATTATTTAATTAATTTTGACGAGTCTTGAAGTAAGGAATAAAGAGGCTCATCAAGAGACCTAACCAATAGTCTACGAAGGAGCGTCCAATCAGTTCAGGAAGGCCACTTATGAAGGGCCACGGGAGAAGGCTAAATTGACTCATAAGTGGGGGTGCATTGAGAGAACAAAACTCGCATGTGGCAGTATATAATGCTTGATACAATAAGTCTCTGATTAGGTAAGTGACTTCCCGTTATATATAAATATGAGATATATAACTCCAACGAAACTTAATAAATACATATCAACCATATTTTATCTACACTTTTCTTTACTTCTCACTTCTCTCTCGAATAAAATTTAACTTTCTACCTATACTATAAATTATCATTGTTAGTAATAAAAACCAAATATCCTAAAAATTACTATCCACTCCACTAATCTATGTATATTTGTACATTATTGAGCACTCACTTAGGTTATATTGTAATTAGTTAATAACACAAGTGGCTGATCGTAATTAGATTAATCATTAAAATGATCACAAAACCCATATCTTGACTTAAGCTCTTCACATGTGAAAGGGCTTGTTTGGTTTTAGATACTTTCTTCTATTACGTCTTTGAATTCTTTTTGACCCATTCTACGTATACCCTTTTTTATTATCCTTCCCCACATTCCAAAGATTTCAACTTGAATTTGAGATTTTGAAAATGGATTTTATAAAATTAAAAAATTAGGTGTGTCGCGATTTATTTTTCATTCGCAATCAAACAAGATTGAACAATAATACTAAACAATATCATTCATGTTTTGTATCCTTGTTTTACAATCTCATCGTGCATAATTCTTGACTCTTAAGTTGGAATATTGAGAATTAAGGCGAGGGAAACGAAATTGGGACATGGAGAGATCTGATGATAAAAAAATATGGCGACATATAAAAATTCGAAGATTGGTTTGGTCGTTTTTTGGTTCTGATCGGTCTTGTGTGCGTTGTGATGGAATATCGGTAATAATGGAGTTTCAGTCATTATTTATACTTATTTGATTCATTAACTCGTCATAATTGTACTTATCATAGTTAGTCGATACCCTTAAATATTCGTCCGAATTAACAAATCTCACATGTCACATACCTCCAATTTCTTCTACAATCTCACAATTAAGTGATGAATTTTTGTTACGATTGAGATGTGTCGAGAATGAACTTTGAGTGTAATTATTTTAGATTGAGACAACTAATCAATTGAAATAGCAATTAAGTGTAATTATTTTAGATTGAGACATGACACAAATGTAAGGTGAGGTGACAAAATCTTAACCAACATAGACAAGTTCGACTTTTGGCTTTCTTCTTTCTAAGTAAACGACCCTCTCCCCATTTCTACATGTTATAATATTGATGATCGCCATAATTGATTCTAAATTGGTCCACAGCAATGCCACGTCAAGATCACCCCGAATAGAACCTATTCGAGTCGGAGAATACTTTAAAAATCTATTAAATTTACAAGGTCTAAGTCGATCTTTTTTTCAACTAATCAGGTATTCAGAATGTCTATAATTATCAATTTTTAACGTGTCTTTGAGTACGGTTAGGAACATTGGTACGTACAAACATATAACGCCTGAAGTACAAATATATACCACATTTTACTCATCAATGTCTAGGATTATTGCTACATATACACTTGGTTCTATAAAAAAAAATGTTTGCATCCCAATAACTCGAATTATTAGGAGAGAATTTGAATTGATCTATATGTTTTAATTAAATCAAACGAAAACTCTCAAAAAGATTGAGATTTGCACAATTTAATAAGACATATGCATGAATTTGAGGCTACAAGAATTATGAACATAACTCTCTCGATCTTTAATGGTTTTGATATCATATAAAAAATACTATCACAATCTAATAACTTAAACCGTCGAAAAAAAGTTTATATATTATATAATTTCATATGGACTCTCAAATTATTTGTAGATCAATCATACATTGATTTTTAAAATTATGAAGAAATTTAAAAAAAAAACTACACTAAAATGTAAGGACAAGAATTAGTCATCCATCAATCATGCATTTTTGACTTTATTATCATATAATCCATCTCAAGAATGAAAGTAGATCCACATGACTTGAATGATAAAACTATATTACAATACTCAGTCAAAATGTCTCACAAAGCACCCTTAAAAAAATATTACAAAGCTACCTTTGGCATTCAAAGCCCAAATTTCAATACCAAAAGCTATGTGGAGCTTTTACTTTAGCATCATAATCAAAACTTTCATGGAGATAATGAAAGAAGAAGAAGAATAGAAGAAGAAGAAGAAGAGAAAGAGTAGCACCCTTGTTTCGTGTGGCCTCAATTACTAGGAGGGTTCGGTGCGTCACATAAGCATTAATTTCGTAAGAATTTTAAAGTTAAACAAGTGCGAGATTGATATTAAGACAATAAAAATTTAGCTTTTGATACAGTTTTGTGTTGAACCACCCTTCCTTTCTGCATGGAGGGAGAATCTTTTATCAGATTATTTCGTGCCATTTTTAAATATAATGTGAGGAGAAAGTGATCCAGTTCTGCATCTATAAAATAAATAATCGTATTGCTGATTATTCAACTGAAAAATTCTATAGTAGTCTTCATAATGATTCATGTAAGAAAATGTGTGTTACGCTCGAAAAATCACCTCAACCGGGTCATGATCAAACCTACAAATGAGTTGGTTTGCACCCTACCCACCCATACAAAGCCAAAATAGCTTTCCACAATTGATCTCACCAAAAAGGGAGCCATCATTTACTACATTGAAATTGGGAGAGCAAAGCTTTGAGTGTGACCCTTGACTTGGAATTTGATTTTGACTTTCTTCCATGTTATCTAATTGGACTTGTTCAAACAATTAAAGTTAGTAGGAAATAGTCTCCCATTAGTTAAAAACAATATGGAAAACCACTCATTACACTATGGAAAAATTGTCAACAAGTGAATTTTTAATTTTTTTTTATTGATTTATGACGTCAAAATGATACGTTTTTAAAGTTATTCGATCACAATTCAGTAAGGAAAAAGTCTTATTATTCACCGTATTAATAAATAGTGTACATTTCTAATACTATGACACAATGACATATCTCTTCGTGCAAAAGTCAAAAGTTTCATGACGAATGATAGCTCTAAACAAGATGAATTTTTGAATACTATTGTGGTATTTATATTCTACACAATAAAAAATTCCACTCAATCGAAATGAGTGAATGATGCCAAATATGCTCTATGCATCGCGAATTCTACGGTATCCGTCCGCATATATACTTACGCTCAGTCGAAACTTGGTGCGTATGAACGGTATATGCTTCATATATCTAACAAAAAATCGTAGGAGTTCATCTGCATTCTAGCCACTAGCCAGTTGAGTCTATCATCAGTTCCAAGCAATGAACCATCACTTGATGATGCAATTCAGGCTGATTTAGTATTCGACGGATCAAACGGATTAGGGATGTGCGGTAATAAGATCGTTGAGGGTGATCTTGCCAAGGTTCCCTGTGTCTATCCTGTCGAAAGTCTGGCATATTGGAAGAACATCTTTCTCTGTTACCTTCCCCATCTCCTTCAGCTTGTATATCACATACTCCGATTTGCTGCAACACATAGACAGAATCAGATCGTCAGGAACATCGAAAGAATGTAGGCACGAGACTCAGAGATTCTTGCGAATCGACACAGATGAACGAAGTACTTCCCAATTTCAAAGAGATTACCAACACCAACATGTTACTACATGTACACATGATATGAATCAACAGATAAAGTACATTTCGTAGTTCAGCAGGTATTGTCGATTCGGAAGAACAATGCAAGCTATGTTGATTCGTAGCAGCATCTAACACCTCTATCAGCATTTGCTAAAACAACATTTCAGCAAAAGAGAACAATGCAAGCTATGTCGATTTCGTAGCAGCATCCAACAAGACCAAAACAACTAACATCCAACACGATCGACACGACTACTGGGGGGCTAACCAATTCTCATATTGAGAATACAAGAACGATGCGAGGGAGCTATACCGATTTGTAGCAACATCCAACGCTTTTATCAGGATTTGCTAAAACAACAAATATCAGCAAAAGAGAAACTCAGAATTAAATTACCTGACATAGCCATTATGATCAATATCAGCAGCCAAGAACTCAGAAACAGTCATATCATGACCAAGAACCCACTTGGCCATCCTCCTCTGCCTCTTATCAACCCTAGCCTCCGCCAAGTAAAGAAATGCCCTCGCCACCGCCAGCGTCGATACCAGCAGCCAAACCGACGCAAATATCCTCCCGGTCATCGATCCGAAAGCCCTATCTCCATACCCCACAGTAGTCACAGACATCACAGACAAATACAAAGAATCAACCCATCCAAGCCTCTCTATAAAATGCATCACAGCAACTCCAATTCCAATGCAAAGAACAACCACCCCCAACGCCAATCCGACCTTCATCCGAATCCTCATCCTCCCTTTCTTCACATCGACGAAGTAATTCTCGCCTCTTTTCAGGAGGTAACTCTCCTGCAGATCAAGGACGTAACTGACCATTCCGGATAACAGGATGTCGATGAATCCGAATCCGACTAGGACGAACAGGACGGCGAAGAGCTTCGTTGCAGCGCTGTTCGGCGTGATGTCCCCGTACCCGATCGTGCACATCGTCACGATGCAGAAGTAGAACGCGTCCACGATCGGATGCGTTTGGGAGGCGGAGAAATCGTCTCTGAAGATCCAGTAAATTAAAACTCCGAACCCTAGGTAGACTATAAGGAAGATGAATGTCTGACGAATTACCGAGTTTTCCCCGAATTGAGGCGTCGGATCTTGCGGATGTTGGTTGCGGATCTCGTTGATTGCCGACATTGCTGGGGCTGTTTGGCATCGGTGGAGATGCGCCTTCGAGAATCTGGATTTCGGCGGGGGGACGAAGACGGCGGTTGGGACTGCGACTGCGGTGGAGCAACCGCCGCAGTCGGGATTGGAACAGGAGGTTGCTGCGGGGGAGGAGGAGGTTGTTCGCGGGGAGGATTGCAGGAGATTTAGGGCGTCGACGTTGGAAGAAGGAGTGAAAGGGCCGAAGATGAGGCGGTCCTTGAGAGCGGAGGGAGTCATGGGGATTGGTAAGGAGAGTTCGTCCTTCTCCGGGAGAGGGCAGAGGCACGGCGGCAGCGGCGGCGGTGGCCGGAATCTAGGGCTCCGTGTTACAAACGTGAGAAGTGGCTCTTTCTCCATTTTCCCTTCTGGGTCTGGTCGGGGAAGTCCGAACGGCGGTGTTGGTTTTGATTTTTGTAGATTTCAATTATTAATCACAGAGATTGGATGAGATATTCCGGTGGCCGGAAGGGGAAAGTGAGTTTCGGAGAGATTTTTTTGAATTAAAGGGAAGTTAACGCGGCAAATATTTTGGCATGAAAATCGGGTAACCTGACATAACCTGACCACGAGCGCGCGTGGATTTTCAGGTCCTGAAAATTTTAGCGTAGTAGAGTCATGAAACTTTAGGAAACTAATAGAGTCATCACTTAACAATAATTGTTAGCATAGCAGTCATTTAAAAAATAGCGAATCAAGGACTAACCGAAACTTCGGTCATTAAAATTTACATAATTAACATGCTTGTCACTTGACTTTTTACCTTTTAATGTGAAGATCACTTACAAAGTAGATTGTGAATATATTGAATTTTCGGTCATTAAACTTCAAGTAACTAACATGTCACACTTTCATTTTTAACGAGTTAGTTTCATTTTAGAGCTAAATACCTAAATAAAGTACACAACTATTCGATCTAACTTTACGGTCGTGGTTCAATCCTCATTCATACGAGTGGAGTGTATATTTCACTTATTGATCAGTTCATTAGGATATAACATAACTACAATCGATAAAACCTTTCATGGTACACAATTTTTTTCTATCAATCAGATTCCTCTTCGCAAAACAACATAACTAACCGATCAACAAACTATATAGAGTTATACGACATTTTAGAAGGGATTAACAATAGGCGCCTTTGCTCATTGAAATTCAAAATATGGTACAAAATCAATGCATATGTCATTATCAAAATTCAAAAAAGACAATAAACAAAGAATCACTCGGATCTATCAAAACTCGAAATTTAACATCGATCGGACAATCCGCAAGTCTTCTTCATCAAAACCGAAAAAATCAAATGAAGTAACTCAACGGCCGTTGTGTGTCAGCACCAAGAATTATCAAAAGAAGCGGAAGTAACGGCCTTGGCGAACTCCTGAAAGCTAATGCACCCGTCCCCATCCCCGTCCGCGTCCCGAATCATGCTGGTCAACTCCGCGGCGGTCAGCGCGTGGCTGAGCTTGGCCATTGAGTAGGCCAGCTCGGCCGCGGTGATGAACCCATTCCCGTCCTTGTCGAACAATGTGAACATCTGCCTCTGCTGCTCCTCCGTGCAGGGGCATTTCGACTGGACGAGGTCGGGTTCCACCAGGGCCACGAATTCCGAGAACTTGATCAGGCCGTTGTTGTTCGTGTCCGCCTTGTGGATCATCCGATCGAGCTGGTCCTCGCTCGGCTTTTGCCCCAGGGACCGGAGTAACGACCCGAGCTCAAGCTGAGTCAGGCTTCCGTCTTTGTTTCGGTCGAACGATCGGAATATCTCTTCGGGGCCGGTTCCATCTCACTGTTCATTATTTATCTCCGCCGCTGCGGACACCATTCGTCGTCGTCGGATCTCCGGTGGTGCAGCCGTTTGAATTTCCTTTTTTTTCCTTTTAATTTTTGTGGTGGAATTTTTATTTTTAATTTTGGGTAGAGTAGATTCAGGAAGCAATTCACTTGTTGCATTGTGATCTCTATTCGGTTGAATTGTTAGCTTGTGATAAGCAGTTTGACATTATCAACAGTTGAAGCTGAAATATTGGATCTTAACACAATGAATGTGTGAACATAATTTAATATTAGTTGCATCTCTACCATGTTGATTCAAACTATACTATATTAAGTGCGTACTGCTTTTTCATACCGAACCCCTTTCGCGGCTGCCACTTAGGTATCAGCGAGGGGCCATGGTGCCTAGGTGACATCCACGTACCCCTGGAGGTACCAGAGTGTTATCCTTATTGCCATCTAGACACCAACGAAACACCATGGTTGTAGAATGGGGATACGCATACTTCATGGGTATCGGAGTAGATACCTTTAATCCTAATTGTTGATTCAATTATATTAAGTGTATGATTTTTCCCATTCGGGGTAGGCGTAACCTTACGTGGCTGCCACTTGGGCGTCACCAAGGGTCCATGGTGTCTAGGTGGCATCCAAGTACGTACTGCTGTTTTTTGGGAGGTATTGAAGTGTTTGATACTCTTTATATGGTTGCTACCTAGGCGCCAACAAAACGCTATTGTGCCCAGGGTGGCAGTCATGTAGAATGAGGTACGCATACCCCTGGGGTACTGGAGAAAATACACTTAATCCTAATACTAATTTTGTATAAGGCTATCCAAATGGTTACGACCATCGATTAAAACCAATTATCTAACCAACTTTGGTTAATCACGAGTCTAGATGAAACTAACCAAATGGTTAAAAGGTTTGAACTTTTCATTACCGAGATGATTTCCAACCAGCTCCATTCATATTACATTCACATTCAAATATATTTTGGGCAGAAATTGGTCGATCAACAGTTAAGTCAAAACCAACTAAGACGGTAAACGAACATAGATTTGGATAATTTTGAACCAACCGACCAACCGATCAAAATTGATTGAATCCAACCACCGGCTAAGTCTCACGCCCTAATACTTAAACCAAAAGCCAACCAAGACTGATTTCCGACCCTAACGACAGTTCCGACCAGAGTTGTATATATAGGCTTGTGGTCATACGTTGGAATCCTTCAATCGGCAATTCACAAGCACTCAAAATGTCAAATGACTTAGAATGTCTGTTCCTGACTAGGAATACCCAGTAAGAAAGAGCAGCATACATTACACAAAGACAACAACCAGTCACTTAATAGGAATGCATATATTCGCACATACGACTATCAGGAAATAAAGCCCTTGTTCAGGAAGCTGCAACGAAAAACACCGGCCGGAGATGTTCAAATTTCAGTCATCGTCGTCTAGAACACTTCGACGCCTCTGGATCTGATAAGAAGGACAAATGCACATGTCAAATTATCTGATGGATTCTTATGGAATGATATGAACAGTACGGGAAATGACTTACTGTGACTTTGGTTTGTTTCGATGTTTGGGTGTTTATCTGCTCCAGCAATGAGATAAGCCTCTCTTCCGAAACCTACGTTAAACACTACTGTCAGTAGATTTCTATAATTGTGGGAAACCTAAATTGATTTCGAGTACACATTACCTTCTCAGCTATCTGACCCATGTGAGCAGCTCTGAGGATAACGTCTTCAACGCCTCTGGCCTTTTCAGGTTTAACCAACGCTATTCTAGCAACTGCACAAAGGCATGAATTGCTCATGAGAGATGAGACATAGTGATCATTCTTTCCTAAGACACGCAGACTATAGAACTCAACAATTAGCACTAAACTAATTCCTTTAGCAAACATTTGAAAGTCTCACACACACTAGACAGTTCTATATACGATTGTAGATATATTCGTACTTCTCTCTCGGGCTTCAGCAGATACAATCTGGCTCAGCATCATCTGCCTACGCTCTTCGGCCTCCCTAAATCAGTAAACGAACAATTCAGATATGGATAATCGAGGATCATGTGTTATGACAAGGTACACGATACTACTACAGAACAAAGTGAGCATTGGGCGAATGAAATGTTACAGCAGGAATATATCATAGAAGCTAAATTGACACAGAGACCTACCTCTTAGCATCATCTTGAGCTTTCTGTTGTTCAGGGTTATGCTGACTAGAGTGACTTCCCTGTTTATTCACGAATTACAATCCGGTTGACAATTCACAAATAGGAACAGCAGCACACTGGAAAGCAAGCCGGAAATCAAAATTACCGCCGCGCCACGTTGAGCCATTAGCTCCTGCATCCTCCTCTGTCGAATTGCTTCCAGCTCCGGGTCGGCCTACGAAGCAAAAAGCAGAAGAATTACAATCTCATGAGAGCTAAACTCAAAAATCGGGAAGCAACTAAAGCCGCCACTAGCTGATCCAGCTCGGTCAAATCCCATCCAATTCCGGGCGAGGAAAAAACAAAATACAAAGCAAAACCATTTACCAACTGTAACGACGTAAGAACCCCTAGATTACAAAAATAACCGGAAATTGCCAGCAGAAAGTGAAACCCTAACACCATGGAATTCCCTAGTTTGAGTTTTTTTTTTAAAAGAGTAGAAGATACCGCACCATTGATTCCGAATACGATGGATGAACACCTCTGGCAAGATTCAGGCAGCCTCTTCTAAGAAAAAGCTATTCAGCTTCGACCGACGGATATCGTTTTCGATTGAGGAGCTCAGCGTTCGTCCGACGCTAAGATCTTTCAGTTGGATGTGAGAAACAGAATCAAATATTCAAATGCTTGAATATGGTCGGAGTAATTTTCAGCCAAATGATGGATATTTCGGTAATTTAGGTGAGGAGCGGGAGAGATGGGCTATCTATTCTTGAGCCCATGCTTAGAAAGCCCATTAAAGCCGGCCTCTTCTTCTTCACACTAGTATGAACTATGCAATAGATTCAGAAGTTGAATCAAAATTGAACAGTTCATTGTTCGAAGTTGAATCAAAATCGAACCATGATTGTTCGAAGTTGAATCAAAATCGGAACATGATTTTTCGGACAAAGCAGTCACATATCCTATTTGAAAAACATACTGAACAATGACTTCATTTCTACGGATTCTACCGATTTGATCAAATCCGATTAGAAAGGTTAAAATCAACCGGTGACTGTAATGGATCGGTCTAATATCGAAGATTTAGTTCCTGATCGATCCGATTCTAGCGACAATTGTTTCTTAAGGTCTCGGTGGAAAGAGAGGCAAAACCTATAATACACCAATTCAACCTTCCTATAGGAAACGTATCTCCTCTACTCGTTGTGCTTGAAAACATCTGGCTTTTAACGACGCAATAATATCCCTCTTGTTAAGGAGCAGAAGGCTTCTTTCTGAGGAGGTGATGCAGGTCAAGCTGATTGATCTTAGCAGCTAGTATGAAGTCGTTCTCCGTTAGCCCGCCTGTGCCAAAGCATAAACCACCACAGCTATATATCAGCTACTAGAAAGCTAATTTGAAATTATCTACATCAATGTGTCTCTGCCAGTTTACTTCAATTCTTGCAAATGTGGAAGTTCTTACCAACTACGAGCGTCCATATCTCGATCTTAACGTCGTTCCATCCGACAAGATGGAGGTCTGGATGATGACCTGCATTATTTTTCGCAACAAATCATCACACACCTCACCTCTAGATATGCAATCAAAGTTTCTTGACATCAGAACCAAGTGTGTGTGGTACCTTCAGTTTCAGCAATATTACCAACGAGCTGGAAAAGCTCCAACCCTTTGGCAAAACTCTTGGCTTTCCATGACCTGTTCAGCTTCAGCTTACCATCTTCATTCACCAAGTTCCATCCGGAAACCTATATCACAAGCTAAACACTGTAAATTTTTATGTCTCGAATGATTGATCAGTCAAATGGCATCAAGGAAATAGAAACAGAACTGAAACAAATTACCTTAGGCATCATCTCAGATGCACTTTCTTCAGTCATGGGTTGCATATCCTTTGAGTTGCATGGAACACACTTCTTGGACACCAAATCTACCATAGAAAGGAAACCATATCACGTTTGATAAAAGTTTCATAACCTACATCATTACAAGTCCATGCAATCACAGATAAAGGAGCTGGAAACCACAAGTAAGAAACGATAATAACAAGCATAATCAAGCGGAGACCACCGATTTAAGATGCCAGACTTCCCTAGGCTAGCTAGGAACCTTTAGCCACCAATCAATGTGATAAGAGTGTGCACAGTTCTACATTCGTGCAACGATTCTTCCTTCAAGTTGTAAAATCCAAGCAAGATCGATCAAAATATCCAGACAAGCTAACAGAACAAGTAGCAGTGAAAAACTCATGAATCAACCAACATTGCATTCGACTAATGCTAGTAAAACAGTCATCACGCACCTCCAACACTGCAAAAGGTTCTAAATCCATAAATCAGCTTCCTAATTGATGTCCGATGGATCTCACTCACTCGAGTACTTGAGCTGTACGCAGGCACGATAAAATCGCATTCATTAAAAAATACTACAAACAAGTTCACGAGTCGACAATCCAAACAGAGTAGAAATTAGCAGATCGTCCAAACTCAAAAGCTAAAAATCACGGTTGGAACGAAAGCAGTCTATACGCGTGTTATTGAGAGATTGGTAAGGGAGGAAAGAAGTACCGTCCATTATTGCTTCCAACGATCAGAGACGCAGACGGTACCTGGAAAACAAGAATGCTTAAAATAGTTAAAAAGGAAAGAACCAGAGAGGGAAGAAACTAGGAATCATCATCGGAGGAGAAAGCGAGAGTGAAGAGAGACGAATCGGAACCTGCGAGCGATAAGGAGATGGCGGTTTACAGAGGAATCGCAGCGAACGAAGCAACAATCGACTCATTGCTTGCTTCTTAGCGGTTTCTCTGATAATATAATTCAATTCTCAAGCATGGGAAACTGGAATATGGTTCATTATTGAGATTTCATTCAACTAATATTTAGGTTTTTTTTACTGAATCCCTATTTGACGCCCTACTTTTCGAATTAAACAACGCCCTAAATAAAGTAAATTACGTTATTATCCATTCGTAAAATCAAAATTTATGTAAAAAGTTGTGTATACCGACGAACTAAATACCGTCAAACACTATCAAACACCCACAAATGAAGATCGGAAGTAAAAATCGAAGATCCGTCGAACCTCCATTTAGATAAAATACCGAGAAAAAAAAAATTTCGGCTGAGAACCAGCCCGGCCGGCCGGGTTGGTTCTCAGCCGGAATCGGCCAAATTTTTTTTTTTTATTATTTCGTTTAGACCGAATCGGTTCAACCGAAATTAATTAGACATTGGACTCAATTTTTGTAACAATACTTTTTATTTACAAAAATTGTGGGAGGGTGATTCAAACCATGATCTTTTAAGCAGAAAGACTAAGTGATTACCATCTCTACCAATATCACAATTTGAATAAAACATGCATTTAATTGATAATAATACACATTATCACAGCTAATTACTACTAAAAAGAAGCATCTTATCATACATTAATTAAATTGTACATTACATCTCAATTATTTGATCAATAAAAACTTCAAATCAATTATATAATTTGAAACTTCTTAAAAAATTATTTAGTAACTATATTTTATACAATACAAATTATGATATTAAATTCTCTATACTACTGGGTTTAAGGTTAAAGTTTTAGGGTTTAGCGTTTAGGATTTAGAGTTTTAGAATTTAGAGTTTAGGGTTTTATGGTTTAGGAGTTCTAAGGTTATAGGGTTTAGGGTTCTAAGGTTTAGGGGTTAGAGTTTAGGATTTAGTATTTACGAGTTGTCGGTTTTGTTTAGTTTGGAGTTTTAGGGTTTTAGGTTGAGAGTTAAGGGTTTAGAGTTTAGAGTTTAAGGTTTAGGATTTAGGGTTCTAAGGGTTTAGAGTTTAGGGTTTTAGAATTTAGGGTTTAGGGTTTGATTATTTAGGATACTAAAGTTAGGGTTTAACGTATAGAGTTTAAGGTTAAGCGTTTTATGATTTAGAGTTCTAGGGTTAAGAGTTTAGGGTTTTAGAATTTAGAGTTTAGCATTTTATGATTTAGGGTTTTAGAGTTAATGGTTTAGGGTTTTAGAATTTAGAGTTTAGGGTTTGATGGTTTAGGATTCTAGGGTTAAGGGTTTTAAAATTTAGGGTTTAGCGTTTGATGGTTTAGAATTCGAGGATTAAGGGTTTAGGGTTTTAGAATTTAGGGTTTTGAAATTTAGGGTTTAGGGTTTGATTATTTAGAATACTAAAGTTAGGGTTTAGCATTTAGAGTTTAAGGATAAGCGTTTTATGATTTAGAGTTCTAGGGTTAAGGGTTTAGGGTTTTACAATTTAGGGTTTAGGGTTTGATAATTAGGTTTCGGAAGGCCTTGGTGCCTCCCGAACATTAGGTTTCGGAAGGCCTCGGTGCATTCCGAGAATTAGGTGTCGGAAGGCCTCGGGCCTTCTGAAAATTAGGTATCGGAAGGCCTCGGTCCTTCCCAAATTAGGTATCGGAAGGCCTGGTCGTTCCGAAATTAGGTATCGGAAGGCCTCGGTCCTTCCGAAAATTAGGTATCGGAAGGCCTCGGCCCTTCCGAAAATTAGGTATCGGAAGGCCTCGGCCCTTCCGAAAATTAGGTTTCGAAAGGGAGTGGTCCCGGCCGGAACAAAATTCCGGCCCGGACCCCCCCGGGCCGGAACAAATTTCCGGCCCGGACCCCTCCCGGCCGAAACGAGCTTCCGGCCGGGGGGGGTCCGGGCCGGAATTTTGTTCCGGCCCGGACCACTCCCTTCTGAAAAAAAAATTCGGAAGGCACCGAAGCCTTCCAATACCTAATTTTTCGGGACGCCTCGACGCCGGACGTGATTTTTAAAATTTAGGGTTTAGCGTTTTATGATTTAGGGTTTTAGAGTTAATGGTTTAGGGTTTTAGAATTTAGACTTTTGGATTTGATGGTTTAGGATTCTAGGGTTAATTGTTTTAAAATTTAGGGTTTAGCGTTTCATGGTTTAGGGTTGTAGTGTTAATGGTTTAGGGTTTTAGAATTTAGAGTTTTGGATTTGATGGTTTAGGATTCTAGGGTTAAGGGTTTTAAAATTTAGGGTTTAGCGTTTGATGGTTTAGAATTTGAGGATTAAGGGTTTTAGAATTTAGGGTTTAGGGTTTGATGATTTAGGATACTAAATTTAGGGTTTAGCGTTTAGAGTTTAAGAATAAGCGTTTTATGGTTTAGAGTTCTAGGGTTAAGGGTTTAGGGTTTACCGTTTTATGATTTAGAGTTCTAGAGTTAATGGTTTAGGGTTTTAGAATTTAGAGTTTAGGGTTTGATGGTTTAGGATTCTAGGGTTAAGGGTTTTAAAATTCAGGGTTTAGCGTTTGATAGTTTAGAATTTTAGGATCAAGGGTTTAGGGTTTCGAGAATTTAGGATTTAGGGTTTGATAATTTAGGGTTCTAAAGTAAGGGTTTAGCGTTTTAGAATTTAGGGTTTAGGGTTTCTTTGGTTTAGGATTTTAAGGTTAAGGGTTCTGAGTTTTAGAATTTAGGGTTTAGAGTTTAAGGGTTTAGGGTTATATGATTTTAGAGTTTAGAATTTAGGGTTTAGGATTTTAAAATTTCGGCATATACGAAAGTTCCGATGGAATAACACAAATCGGGATTAATCGAAAAAATCGGCCGCAAGAGGCCCCGGCCGGAAGCTCGTTGCGGCCGGAGGGGGCCCTGGCCGGCCAGCCGTTCCGGCCGGCTATCGCGGGCCGGAATGGCCGGCCGGCCGTGGCCCCCTCCGGCCGAAACGAGCTTCCGCCGGGCCCTTTTGTGGCGATTTTTTCGATTCATCCCGACTTCTGTTCATCGAATTTTAACGAAAAACGTACCGTTAGAGGTTGTCGAAATAAGTATTTTGATAGTTTCGTCGGTACAAAGTTTCTCGAATTATACGTTTTGATAGTTTTGTCGATACTAAGTTTTTCGAATTAGTAAATTTGGATAGTTTCGTCATTACGAAGTTTAGGGCGTCGTTTAATTCGAAAGTTAGGGCGTCATATAGTAATCCCCTTAGTATTAGGTGCCGTTTGATTTTTGAATTCAGAGAGGATTTGGGGAGTGATTTGGTAAATTCAGGTGATCTTGTCAAAATTGAATGTTTGATTATGAAAATAAAGTAGCATTTGAAATTATGTTATGGTCCCCAAAACTAATTTAGTAGGTAATTTCAAATCCATTTTATAGGTAAGAAAGAGATTTGTAAAATCTCGAATGATTTGAGTTGGAGTTGGAAATGACCATGAGTGTATTACTCATTTATAAAATTAAAATTTCTATTTTAAATTTCAAAACGGTACAAAATCATTTGCATATTTGAAATTGCTCCCATTTTAAATCTCTTGCTATTTGAAATTACTTTCGACCAAATTACAAAATCAAACGATTCGCTAGTATATTATGGTAGAAACAATGTTATAATTGATTATAATATCTCATTGCGACCCATCGAGCCTTCAATTTTGATAGTTGAAATGGTTAGAACTTAGCATAGGATGTAATGAAGGTCCTATCATGTTTTTGTCATTTATTAGAGTTTATTTGATGCAATTCGATTATAAAGTATACGGTTCAACTATGAGATAGACACGATATGCTCTTTTGTAGACCAAATTTTTAGAATTTGATAAAAACATACTAAAAAATTAAGATTATATATAAATGTAAATAAATAAACAAATAAGAGAATCGTTCGATTTATTAATATTTAGATAGTCTACAAGATTTACCTTAAGTGTAGGTCTACGTATAATCATTTGTTGACTTGTGTCGGAAGTAACTGTACAAATAGAGGCGAAGCCAGCCTTTGAGTTAAGAGTATATCAAACTTATATAATTATCATATATCATTATTGGTGTAATAGTCTAATGCAAAATGTTGCACCTTTTTTTTCAAAATCGCCATGGTTCGAATCCTAAGAACGATCGAATTTTACTTGTCATATTTTTTTCTAATTGGCTATGGTTCGAATCCTGAGAACATTGATCAAATATTTTACTTGTCATATTTTTGTTAAAACTCATAAAGTCCTCTCCCTCGAAATTATGGTATCTCTCGTAACCGGCAAGCACTGCAATCGTTTCTTCATCAATAAATTTGATATATGTGGATCCTAGAAAATAATAGAGATTAATTAGATAAGCAGAATCGAATATGTGTGTGTTTACTATTTAGGAAGATTATGTTCTTAGCGATAGTTCATAAAAAGGCTAAACTATAAAATTATGGTATGTTGATCCAAACTAACAAGTTCAACTCACCCTTCTATATCACATTAATCTTCTTAGCAAATTAAAGTTTTCCACTACTAATGACTAAAATACATCTTTAAAGTAGATTGTGTTTGCTTTATATATATCCTACAAACTCATACATTACATCAAAATCGATTTTATATGCTATAGTGCAATACCTCGCAAGTAATTGTTATATATATTACATTAATCTTCTTATCAAATTAAATTTTTCCAGTACAAATGAAATTCCCCAAGGTGAACGAGATCAGAAGTTTTTCAAAAGGCTCGAGTTGTTGGTCAATACCTATGCAGGGGACTCCACAATTCCACACTGTTTGTGGGAGATTTAAATATAGATTTAAATATATTGCCTTCCAAGACATCACCATCATCAATATAGGAAAGTGAAGAATCGATTTCATTAACTAAAACAGAGGAACTAATCGATGAACAATCGTAAACAAAGTACCTCCGAGGTTAGGCCTCTCGACCAGCCGGTACCTCCGAAATCGAGTTGCAACTCGATCGAACTAATTTTGGGTTGCTCGTGCCCCGGTTTCCTAAGTGAGTTGGTAGGCTTCCGTCCACCGGTAGGTTTTGGCCTTCATCGGGTCATCTCCTAGGGCTTCGTTTCTACGCCGCTTCCTCTCATCGATGTGGAGGTTGTCCCTTTATAGGTCCTCTAGTGCGGGGAGTACAATTTGTTTGTCTTTGTCCTAGTGATTTGCTCTCATGCAAATAGCTAGTTCCTGTACATTAGATGGAAGAGATTTAGGTCTTCCGGACCCTTTACATGTGCTCCATCCCATGCCATGTCTTTTGAATGTCTCTCAAAATTCTTACTACGGAGGTAAGGTGAGCCTGCAATTTCTATTCGAGTAATGTAGGCAGGGATCCTTTGGACAGCAATTTTGAGGTTCCACGACCATTTCCAATCTTTTGATGCCTTCCTTTTGAGACGATTACGGCATGGTAAACAGGAGAAAGCCCTTCAATTTGAGAATATCCACTTCCACTGATCATCATCCAAAATTGGGGGACAGATAAATAGGAATCTGGGCTAAGGTTTGGTCATGGCCGCAGTACATGCCAATGGAGTAAGTGTCTTTGCGAATTATCGAAAATCCACTCATCCACAAAGTCAAAAGGGTCGGTGTTAAACTCTGAGGCGGGCGGAAACGAAGACTAGATAGATAGAGAGCCAAGGGTCATTGGAGATGGAAATAGAGGTGCATTGCCAATAATCCTTACAGTACCAAGGTCAAGAACCTCAAGTTACAGAGACAAATGGGAACCTGTGGGCGAACGAAGCAACAACCGATTCATGCTTGCGAATAGCGCTTTCTCGAGCTTCTCAGTTCTCTGCCGTTAACTGAAAGTAGACATACGGTCGCATTTCATTTTTCTTAACCATATAACCATTAGTTCTCGCTCTGATAAAAAACGATATGATACAACGCAATTCACGATCCAATTGATCAAACCGACTAGTTTTCCATTCTGGGTTAGATTATTTTGTAAATGGTTCGAAGGATGAATCATAGTTGAAATTATATCAAAACCAACTTACAAGGCTTGTCAATGGTACGTATTTGAAAACGATAAAGCACTAGTGAGTGGCATCATAGATCAGCCATTACAGAAAAATGAAGCTAACAAGAAATCAATATCCAATATCACTTGGATCCCCGATATACGCTGCAATTTGCTCAAGTTTGACGTTGACGAATTCGTGGGTATGGAAATCCTGCACAACTGCAGTTCCCTCATCCAAATCCCTTTTAACCAGCTTCCCATACGCCCCCTTGTGTTTGCCATAAAGAACTAGAACCGGACCTCCGCTACGAGGCAATGCCGTCTCGAGAAGGTCTTGGTCAACTCCTTGCACAAGCTCCCTACTTTCATCCATCAAGACATCGCACACGTATGGTCCCACGACGTCGACCACTTCCGCTTTCTTCAAGTAGAGTCTGCCACCCTTCAAGTCTTTGCTTATGATCCTAACCCGAATGTGGTTCCTTAGCCACCGAGTCCCTCTCTCTTTCTCCACCTTTACTCTATCAACATCTCTCTTCCCAGTTCCTCTAGAGTGCTCTTTTCCACTCTTCCCACTGTTTGATCGTTCTTCGCTTCGAATCTTCAGCTCTTTCAGTTTCTTCAAGCACTTGTCTTCTTCTGCAGAGTCCAAAGCTGCAATATCGGAAACAGGAATCCCGACTTCCTTGCCGCTTCTTGCAAGCTTCAGACGCAGCCAATCACTACCTACTCTCTCCAAGACAGTAGCTTTGCAACCTAAAACGTCTCTCGAACCAGCAACCACCCTCACAATTTTACCAACAGGAAACCCGTCTTCAGAATTTCAATCTCTATCGCTATGTTTCTCTTTGTTTCCACCTTTCTCCTTCTGCTTGTCTTTGACATTAATCATTTCAGAGTCAGTGGCTGTAAACCCTAGTCCTTCTTTACCTGTTCTCTTGTGATATTGCTTCACTTCAACATCGTTCTTGGCGTTCTTGCCAATACCTCTTCCTTCTTTCCATCCATAACCAGCAAGTAAGGCTGCACCGAACCCTTCGACCGGAACATCCTCAAACTCCTTGAACCCTTGGTCGTCGGGAAGCCGATGTAAATCAAACTTCAGCTTCTCCAAAAGCATGTTGTCAGTGTTTGGTCTTGCAGATATACTGCCGCTACCATCATTAGAAGCAGCACCATCTTCACTCTGACGAACGGTAAGCCCATAACACACATTCCTGCCACTGCCATCGGCCATGTCACCGGCTACTTCAAAGCTGATGTTGTCGTCAGTTGATTTATCGTATCCCAGAGATGCAAGGTTGTGGATATTCTTCATACTCTTGTGAGGCCTCCATTCATTCTCCTTGGGAGGAATTACATAGCTCGGCCTCTTTTGTGAAACACGGGAAGTCGAGGGATCAAACTCCGTCACAAACTCCCTCTGTTTCTCCTCACGTTCTCCATCTTCTGCAGCAAGTATGGGCTTAGCCGTAGTAGACTTGGCTGAAGATGATTTCCCAGGGATCGAGAATGACAGTTTCATGATTCTTGGAAGCAGTTTGCTCTGGTAGTTAACTGCGAAAATTATACCTATCTGAGTTCAACAAACACTTGTAGCAAGAAATTCCCCAAAATTATCGATTACAATATCCACTCTGACCAGGAACGAAGAGATAGCAAGACGAATTCAAATAAAACAATCAGAAATTCAACCCTAATATCTCTCTATAGTCAGGTGAAGCAATCAGGAATCGTACCGAACAGTGGAGAGGAAAACCCCTAGGTTGAATCCGGCAGATCAGACGGGCGAGGAAGAACCGGTGAGGTAACCTAGGGTTCCGTTTCTTCGACGGAGAGGGATGATGCAGGGAGAAAGAGAATGGAGAGGAATATAGCCGGCGGCAATCACTTCGGCGGAATCGATGGCGACGGTGAGCTAGAGAGATTGGCGGCGGAGGAGATTTGAAAGAGGGATAGTCGAGGCAGGGGACGGACGGAGGAGAGTGAAAGGGGGGAAAGGAATAATGAAAATAAAATCATTTAAATACTAGTGAGGCGTAATTCCATTTTGACTAAATCGGAGTTTATTTCCACAAAGAATAATGACTAGTTAAGGTTTATTTAAAAAATATAAAAGTTACCGTTTCCAAGATTGTCAAAGATACTCTCTGGTAAATAATTAGGGAGAAATGTTGAAAAATATCATCATTTTTTTTATGTTGATTGATAATAAGTTTGCAATTTTATTAGTCATTGGCCGGTTTTAATTAATTTCGGTTTGACTGATTTTTCGTTGAAGTCTATCCCTTTCTGTCAAAATAGTATAAATGTATATAAAATATGAAGAGAGTTCGTTAAAACTCATTTCAATTTAAAAAAAATTTAACTCTTTTGTTGCTCTTTTGTTGATGAGATCCTTCAAAAACAAATTATGAGATGCTTCATTACTTTTCATGGTTTGGTTCGAACTCTTAAATCTCTCTTATGTTGGGTAACGGTGAATCCATCGCATTGGTTGAATTTTCGACACTTGTTTTATATGTATCTATCCGTCGAAAAGAAAGATTATCAGGTTTTGAACTCATACAAGTTACAATATTCTCCACAACTTGTGCTTGGTTTGCAAGAATTTGCTCAAGCACCACCATACGAGTATACGATGCTTTGGTACAACAACAGTTATACTTCCCTATGTACATACGAGTAGACGACATCGCATCATCGCATCATCGTGTCGCAAATTAATTCCTGAATCCAAGTTTCTTTCTGCCGTCTTACTTAGTAGTAGAGGTAGTAGTAGTACATTTGCCTTGTATGATGCTTAAAGGGAACCCTGTAAATTTTTCTTTTCCGGAACAAAGAGATAAGAGTTGGATAGTTAGCTTCTTACTGAGGACCTAAGAAGTAAGAACTTATCAACTCACGGGATGAGAACGTAATCTATGTCGTCGGAGAACTTGTCTCCGGTTGTCGGTGTCAAGTTAGTCTGAGCCCTACCTTTGTTTCGAACTTGGCCATGGGTCTCGGCCTCGTGCTGGAACATCTTCACCAACTCTCTTCGATGTTCTATATTACCTGTCATCCCAACGAGTCAAGCGGCAAGCTAGTTGTGCTATGACTTCATGCACTGTTCGAGGTGCATTATAACCTCCACTCGAGAGAAGCTCCTGATTGAATTAAACAAACTAACTAACATTCAATCTTCTCACTAACACAGATTTCCGAATAGACTGGGTTCGAGAATTCTAAAGCTTGGATTTTAATACCTGGACTTCGGTGAGTCCCAAGACATTTATCCTCGAGACTTGACCTTTTACATGGAGTGAAGTTACTAAGAAGTTTTGTGCTTGCCAAGAGCTTAGTACCACTGGAATGTCATCCTCATCGTCGAATGGATCGCCTGCTGATTGACCCAAGAGCTCAAACAGTAGCCCTCCAGCAACTCTCACCGGGACCTTTTCGGAGAAACCGAAACCAAAATCAATGATCCACACAGAAGCTATGCACATGCATCACCTCAGAGCATTCTACCACTAGCTATGGACACTCCATGCACACTCCATGGACACTTCACTTTCGAATGATACGTTATTCTTAGCAAAGTACAATCGATGATAAAAGTCCAGACACCAATGATACACAGGGATCACGTCAATGACACATTCGCATCCAATACTCAACAACCTATGCACAAGTTATCGACAATCCAAGTACAATCGATACTTACTTCGTAAAGCAGGTGCTTCATCTTCTCCCTAATCAGTCTGCTTTCGTCGCGCAAAGCAAGGCTGCTCGCCGGATGCAACCAGTGAGCACCATTGAGCCACATCTGGACGGAGCGATGGCCGGCATCAACGTGGCACCACCACATTGGCCCAGCAGGTCTCTCCCAATAAGGAGCTGCTAAGTCTGCAACGGTAATATCAGCTTCAGAGTCAATCAACTCGAGCTGCTGAGAGGCCCAGCCATCATTGACCTGCACATTCTGAACAAGCTCCGAGATTCTGTTCCAGCCAATCGGCACCCAATGACTATCACCAAACTGCTGCGCGTGGCCATCTCTATAGCCATCAGCCCGAGAATCGTCCAAAATCAAAGAATCACTCAGTAAACCGTCGACCGCGCCGCCGTTTGCTTGGTAGTGCGGCGGTAACCGGAGACTACTTCTGTTCTGCTCTGATTCCTTGCGTGCGTAGAATCCGGATTCCTCATCTTGCTATCCTTATCTTCCACCGTTTGTTCAGCGACACCGCTACTGGTCATCGCGGATCCAGTTCAATCGCTCGAGTGTAGAGCTGAAGGCTACAAAAAAGAGCACAACAAAGAATCAGAATGCGATTTAGGATTCACGGCGCCGAAATCCAGCTCAGAATGAACTGGAACTAAGAAGAGGATGAAAATGAACGGAGCAGAAGCTCCTGGAATCAAGCGTGATAGGTGAGTAAAGTGCAGCAGTAACAGAATAAAAGGAGGCGGAAAAGATGCGTATTAGATAAAAACTTAAATTAAATTAGCATCACCATTGATGTGAGACGGAGAGCAACAGTAAAGGATGTTGCGTCCGGCGGTGCTGAAAAACCACCGTAACAAAATCTCAGCGCCGAAAACTATTAACCGAAAATAAAGACGGAAAGCTGGAAGCGTGGAACCGTCTAACCGGAGAATTATTTTTTAATCCTTACTCTTTCGTCACTTGACAGAAGTGGCAAGCTGGGATCGTAATATTTCTATTTCCAGTCGTCACTAAGCTTAAATACAATCATGGATGTCCAGTTGATGATTGAAGATGCTTTGCAAGTCATTTCTAAACCAGACGATGTTTCTACCATTTTCACGTCTTTTAGCTCGATAGCGACATCTTTAAAACGAACAGAAATGCTCATCTCGTAGTTGTAGCGAAAAAGCTAGGTATATAAGCTTTCGAGCTTGCAAAATGTTGCCAATAATAGTAACCTTCACAAGGAACGAAACCATCCTTCCCATTTGGATTCAACAACAATTTGATGCATCTCTAATTGCTCTCCAGCTTCTATAACGATTATGATGCAAAACAAATCGAACTTCCATAATCAAACATGTTCAACAATATATAACAAACGATTGAAAATGGAGATTAACGATATATCACAAAAACGACTGTATTATCGTCCACCCTAGGCAGCCTAATGATACACCACAGTGAGACACCACTTTTGAAAGGAAAGAGCAGGCTTAGATTACAGAAACTTAAAAAACCCAGGCAAAGTTTAAGAACACTGTAACAAGAAGAGAAACACATAAGAACTCCAGACGCAACAAACAGCTACAAACGAAACTAAACACTGAGATTAGCACTCTTTTTAATTGTCGATGTTCCTAAATGAGTTAAAAAAGCCAGCAGAGTTTACAGTTATAGAGAGAGTACAACCTCATGGCACAGGGGAAGGGAGAGGCAAGTAAGCCAACTACTAGTTAAGGTCTCTTCTGGCAGACCAGCCGAAAATCTAACATTCAAATTATTTTTCCGATTAGGCCATTTTTTCCGACTACAAGAGAGACCCTGAAAAACCACGAGGCAGAGGCGACGGCAGCAAGGATTAAGCTTTCTCTCCGGTTTGTCAGTAACTGTTTTGCCATAGCTGTTGTTGGTTCTGCTTCGGGCCCTGGCCTTGCTGAGCATTGCTTAGGGATCCGTCCCTCGCGTTCTGCTGTTGCATTTGCTGCTGCTGCTGCTGAAGATGATCCATCGAAATGCCTGCCTGGGAATGGTAGTAGTTAGGGTACCCTAGAGCACCGCCGAAATGCTGCTGCTGGGACGGTTGCTGTTGCTGGCCTTGGCGGAACCCCGATGGCTGCTGCTGTTGCTGCTGGTTCTGCTGCCCTTGGAAGTTGTAGTATGAGTTCGCTGGGACTGCTGACATGGCCCTCGAACCGTGCCCCTGAAGCCACATGGCTGAGTTCTCGTTCTGACGATAAAAGGGACAGCAAAATCAGTTCAGCTTTACCGAAAAAGTTAACATCTACCGAATGACAAGACAAGACAAGTTAACAGTTCGGATGATATAGTACCTGTTGCAGAGACATCAAATGGCTGTTATCCTTGTACTGGGAACTCAACATATCGTCATACGAAAGAGTTGTGCCGGCTGGGGCAGCGGGTTGGTTAACAGGGAAATTCGCAGCAGGGATGCTCGTTGAATTCCCAAATCCATAGCCAGGTGGAACAGCAGCAGACTGGGGTAAGCTACTTGCGGAAACACTGTTCTTGTACTGAGGGAGAACGGCCGCCAGAGACTGATGGTACGTGTTATTGCCTGCAAAGGCTTGCTGGAAGGCTGATGGCATATATGCATAGCTTTGAGGCATAAACGGATAGCTAATCATGTTAGCGTAATGGCCCAAGGGAACCGTAGGTTGTGAGTACGGATGGACAAGGTGTTGCGGAAGAGCAGGCCCCGTGGCGACAGCAGCACCACCAAGTGATTGCTGGGCTTGCTGTTGCTGAGGTGTCGAAATGCTGGATGCTCTCAAAGCCTGAAACATGCACAAAAGCTAAGATCAAAACGACGATAACAACCTCTCCATGAAGTTAACAACTGTTTCTTAATTAAAAAAAAACAACTGCTTGGCCAATCGAGAAAGCATGCTTTAATATTTTCATTAACATATACTATCTAAGAGAAGTCTACTGCTTTAATCTAAGAGAGACATCAATATTTCATTTGAGATTCTTATCATAAACAAATATATATTCCAACACAACTCATGGCCTCAATAGTCATAGAGAAGGTACGGTAACATACCTCTGGCATGGACATGCTTGGCCCGCTAATAGATGAGGCGCTGGTGCCGTACTTTGTAGGCATAGATTGAGTAGCCGGGAAAGGCGAATATGGAAGGTCAGGCTCCCTCCCAGTTGGCATATTTGAAGCCAACAATGCACTAGGCAACGCATTCGAATACGCCTGCTGTAGTAAAAAAAAATTGAAATGAGAAACAAACTTTTTTTAATTAAAGCCTAACATGAGTACAATCCTTTAGTCGATACCATTACGCTTGAGAAGGCAGCCATATTCTGCATCTGAGAGCTTTGCTGTTGACTGTTAAAAGCAGCATCCAAGTTCTGAGTGTTCTCATAGTTATATCCAGGCGTAGAAGCATAGGCATATTGATTTCCCTGAGCAGCTTCCTCCGTTTCCTCCTTCAAGACTTGCGGTTGAGGAACTGAAGGAGACTCATAGTTCCCAGCATTTATACTTGTTCTATGGACTAAATTATCATCAGCAGCATTCCTTAGATGCTCATCCACATAGTAATCAGCATCTCTACAAGGGTATGCAATTAAGATGGTTATGAAATGCAACATGCAAACAACGATCTTTATTCATAAGAAAATTCAAAATTCAAACAAGGAAGCCCACCTAGCATCCGAGTGCCCTGCTGATGGGGCTTCTACCGGTTCAGGCGTCTCATCCAAGTTATCTTCTAAGGGCCTAGATGCAAATGGCTCTGACAAACCTGAATTTCTGGCAGAGGCAAAGCTGCCGAAACTCAAGTGTGAACAGTCTTGAGCATTAACTTGTAGATGATTTGGAATAATTACAACAGGGCTATCTTCTTCAGGTGGTACCACCTTATCATCATTCTGTAAGCTCAATTGCTGTAAATTTGCAGCCACAGATGAAGAGCTGTCTTCAGCTGAAACAAAATAACAAAGGAATGTCAAATATGACTGAGCTCCCTAGCCTAGGTCACTAAATAGAGCATCTGAAGACCAACCAATGTGCACAACTAAGTGACAAATAATCATTCCTAAACCTGTACACCACAAGCAAATATACACATCAAGTTACAAATTGTCATATAGTGCTACCTTCATTGTGCTCAAAAGGCTGTCTGTGAGACTGGTAGGAGTTAATATTCTCGTATCGATCATTGACAAATAAGGAGGAACCTCCAGTACTGTCCTCTTGGATCTGTCTACTGGACACAGAAGGTAGCTCCACTTGCCTCTCATCAAGAGTTTCGTCCTCATCAGATTCAACGTCATCTATCTCGGACCTTACATTCTCAGGTTCTGCATTTAAAGCTATGCTTGATGGGTTTTCATACAACTCAGACTCTGACAGTGCCTCCTTAAAGAATGACACGTTAGCACCAGATGGTTGCTCAAATGATGGCCATTCATTATTGGAATAAGCATGCTGATTTTCAGAAGCTTCTACGTCGCTCCGCATTTCTGGCACCTTGAGAGCATTGTGTTCAGATGGAAGAGGTGCCCATTCTTGCTGTTCAATAGCAGTGTGGTTGGGTAAGGCTGCCTTAGCCTGAGGCCTCCCCATTTTCACAATATCTGCCATTGATTTTTGACCTGGAACCCCAATCCATGCAGATTGAAATCCAGAAGTAGGCTGTACTGACGAAGAAACCCCATCACCTACACTTACTGTTGGTGTTTTATTTTCAGCACTTGCATAGTCACTGCAAGAGGAAGTGAACACAAATTCAGAATCACAGAAGCGCAAAGGAAGATAAGAAAAATTACCATCAAAATACTTTGAAACTTCATTTTACTTTGGCTTACAATATCATCACGTAAAAAATAATGACAGTCGCAAAATAAAGAAAGAGAGGGTAAAACCTAAGTAAAGGAAAGGTCAACAAATCTAAAGCAAAACTGCAGCATAATACTGTATGCCCAATTGGAGAAAAGGATACAGTTGCAGTAATTATATCACAACCATGAGCTATTAACTTGAGTATATAAGTTAGTTAGTATCAAGCATAATCCCTGGCAACCAGAAGAAGGAAAACAGAAAACTCTGGCATAAAGTTGTTACAAGGAATAACCTGGTATATTGAGCTCGGCGTCCACCTTGGCTTCCTGCAGTGGCAGATGCATAAGAGGTAGAACCCGCATAGGCATGTGCTCCATTTTCCTTCCTGTAAGCAGGCTTACTATGCATACCACCAGATTCTGTAAGCGGAAAAGATACGTCTTAAATAAGCCCTTCTTTCTTTTAGCCTAACTTGAATACCCAAAAAACCATCTTAAACAGATCAACAATCTCCCTCACATACCAGCTGAGGCATAATTGCTTGATCCACCACGCCCATACCGATCTGAGGCATAGTGGTCTGAGACACCCCTGCCGCCACGATGTGTTATGTTATTTGCACCACGGGGCCTGAAGTCTGTCGTATCCTTATTCTGAATAAAAAACAAGAAACAATTTTGCAGATGGATATCAATATTAAGTCACTGAAAAAACAAAATCCAAAATTACATCACTTGAAAGCATTCAATACATCCAATGGACACACATACCTCTTTCTTCTTCTCTCGCTTGCTCTTAACTTCACGGAAAGGATCTACACAGTAGGAAAACTTCACATCAGAATGAGCTCAAACAAATAAATTCCGTAACTCATCAAAGACAACATAAGAACGAGTCATTAAGCAAGATACATAACCAGCAACATTAGTGAAATTTATCTTGATTACCCTAAAGCGCCAAGAAAGCACAAATACAAAATCTAAGCAGCCGCACAAGAAGTAGCTAAGCTCTCATCGAAACATAGTTTAGCTGTCGCATACACAAAACCTAACCTGACACTCAAAATTTCAATCCAATGACTTATTGAAGACGAAGCACACAAGACCATCAAACAGAAGAAGCCATTGATATACCATGGTCATTAGTGGCACAGCTGCGCTTCTCTAAACAACAAACCATCATAATGCAAATTCAAATTTAACAAAGACAGATAAAGTAATGAACACTCCAAAGTACACACTGAAAGCATAACTCTATACCAAAGCAGGAAAATACAACAAGAACAACAAAGAAAGCAAACCTTGAGTAAGGAGTCGATTAACGGCTTCATTAGGGTCCATGTTACACTCCTTAAGCGTAGCGTAGATCTCCACCTCGGGACAGTTGACAATCTCTTTCAAGCTCTGGACTACCTTCCTCGAGCCGGCAGGTATGGCGGAGATTCCATTACCACCTTTTCCGCCAGGGTTCCTCTCACCGCCGCCGCCGCCGCCTTTACCACTCATCTTTCTTCTTACTCCGTCACCACCCCCACCCCCACCGCTCAGATCTGAGTACAGAGACGACGCCGATGGCCGGACCGATTGCCTCGTTGCTGTAAACTCTTTCGTTTGGGGTTATCTCCGGTGACTTTGTCGTCGTCTTCTATGGCTGAGCGATGGGAAAACGGAGAATATATATCTTCGACTGAGGACTAAGCTTCCAGCACCGAAACCCTTTCTCCCTCGCTTTCCCCCCTCCCTTGTTTGCTTTTATATTTGTTTATTTTTTCCTTTTTTTTAATAATAATTTGTTCCTCTTTTAGAAGTACCAAAAAGAATAAAAACTAAAAAGGATTTGTGGAAATTTGTTTATATTTTTCTCTTATTTTGTTTGTTAATCTAAAATTATGAAAATTACAAGAACTACTCTTTATGCCGGTTGACCAATTGATGCGATGAGTATAATGAATATGAATGTTCTTTTTATTAAATTAGTTACGACTTATTTAGACATTCGCTCGAAATATTTTATATATAAAGATTTTAGACGATACTTATTTAAGTTTTTTAATATATGATCAATTAAGATTTAAAATTGAGGAACATCTATGATAAATAAAATATCGTCTTATGTACAAGGCTTGTAAATATTTTAGATGACATTTAATTGTTTATTTGGCGGGGGGTTTAGCATGTAGTTTGTCAATTTGGAAAAAAATATTGAGAAGCATATCGTTTTATAATAAATAAAGCATCGCAATGCAATCGTGCAAGATTATACGTAGTTTTTTCTTTTTTTTACAAAAGGGCAAATTATGATGAAGGAAAAATGTGATTTAATTGTTTCAAAGATTTTTAAATTATAAATAAAAGCTGAATGGATTATGGAATGCAAGCCAAATGTCGATATTTTTAAATTCTCTTTTAAGATAAATAAATGTTTTAATTTCTCCTCGTATAAACAATAATAAATAAATTATTTGTTACAAACACCTGCACCAATGATGTGATATATACAGTTAACTCCAATCTCTTTGAGATCTTTGTTAAATAAAGTATCGCAATGCAATCGTGTAAGATTCTACACTCGAGGTGGATCAAAGTTTTATCTTACTTTTTTTTTATGAAAGGGAAAATTATGATAAAGGGAAAATGTGATTCAATTGTTTTAACCGAATGGATTATGGAATGCAAACCAAATATCGACATTTTTAAAAATCTCTCTTAAGACAAATAACTTTTTTAATTTCTTCTCAAACTGTATAAAAACAATAAATAAATTATCCGTTACAAATACCTCCATTAATACATACAATCAACTCTAATCTCTTTGAGATCTTTGCTAAGAGATTCTTTTATTAAGATAATCAATGTTATTACAACTTTTTAAATATGATCGTTAGCCTTAAAATTTAAACTCGGATAATAGAGATATGGTCTATTATAACAAGTTAAATTTCACTCATATATCGCACTAAAAAGTCATAAAAATTCAATTTTAATCTTGTGACAAATTGAAAAATTATAAATATATGCAACAAAAATTGGACAATCATCTATATTAAATCGGTTGGTGAGTCTTAATAGGGTTTCTTGAAATGGGCCAAACTACAAATTTATTGGTAGCATACCAGCTTATGACAAATAAAGTATCCCAATGCAATTTAATTGAATTTTTTTCACATGCTATATCACCTCGCTCGTCGTTTTATAATGTCTCGAACTTCATCACTTTATGTTTAATCTCTTTTGTTGATAACAGTAAAATGAATCGTAATCATGTAATTCTCACTCAAACTTGTTATAATAAAAAAGAAACACAATTCAAACATGTAAGAAATCACATTCAAACAGATTGCTGAATGCAAACCAACTGTAAACTATCACGTAAAATCTGTCATAACGCAAATAAATTCATTAATATCTCTACAACAGACTGCGTATCCATAATAAAATAAACTATACGTTAGAAATATATGTAACAACAACCTCGTAATATTTGGAAAAATGGCCTTTTTAGGGTAAAATTGTATATGCACCTACGACTACACAACTACTAAACTATAATTAGATAGTATCGTTTGTTCCACTGTAGACAAAAGTCATTAATTAACGATTGATCACATAATTGTATTCATTAACGGCAATAATAATAATAATAATAAAAAATAGGGCAAAAATGATATCACATTAGTGGTAGAGACGCGCCAGAAAATGGCGAGTGAAGCTGTGGAATAAATCACGAGTGCTTATCCTCCTAATCGCAAAGTATTCCGTCATCAACAAATAATTAATCAGCGACTGAAAGTCAAGAATCGCCACGTGTCAGCTACGTAGGGCGAGGTACAATGGTGAATGTGACCTACTTATAGGCATTACAAAAATACTTATACTATGTGTATTCAACCCTATCCGATACGAATATACGCATATACATTACAAAATTTAGCAGCTACGAACCGTCGATTTTTCATTCATCCAGAAAGGAGAGGCTCGAAACGAGATAAAGGCTCGCAATGCCGCCCAACTGTTGACCGATCCGGCACATAATTTACAGAATAAGGCGCAATTTACACAAACTTAGCCTAGTTTAGGTTACACATACTTTATGATCAACCTTATGCGACATAGTGCAATCGGCTCCATCCTCGTGACCTATTAGAGGCGGGAATCAGTTGTTTCGGTTCAAATCAAATCAAACCGCACAATCCGGTTTCACGTAAAATCAAAACAACATCATGGCCGATCCGGTTTCACTTTCCTAAACCGCAAACCGCATCACAACACTCAGATAAGCTTACAGAATGAGAATCTTGCGCTTCTTCATGTTCTTCTTGTTTCCCTTCGATCCATTTCGTTCATCGGTGCCATCTCCGGATCTTCCCTTATCAGGGAGTAAGACATCCATTGCCCGGTTTCACCGGGTAGATACACATCTTCTGAACCTGATACGATTCCGAACTCGAAGAAATGCTCTGTACGGAAGGGGGGACTCTCACATTCGCTGTTAGGGCAAGAACCGAACCGAACATTATACAAAAACAAAGCCTTTTCTTCTTCAGAAGACCATCTTCCTCTTCTTTCTCTTTTTCTTTACAGCTTTCCTGCTGCTGGTTAGCTTTCTGAAACATCCACTGGCTTCCTCGACCTTGTCGTTTGATTTCTTCTCCGGATAGTATAGGGTATCCAATGCCCAGTCCATCGCGTAGAGACACATTTACTTTACCTGTTCCGGTTTCAAAAGTTCTAATGAGTTTCAAGCTTTGGATTTGACAGGGAGATGTGCATGCGATAATGAACATCACCAGCAACGAGTCTTCCTTTGAACGATGGTTCATCGGGAGAAGACGGACTTCCTCTGCCAGACGAATGCACTCTTCGACGTTTTCAGGCGAGACGAAGTGTGAGGCTACATGGATGCACGACTGAGAAGGTATCAAACAAGTTAGTTCTGGCTGGTATGACCATAGAGCTTCAATAATTGCTACGTGCGTGTTTGACTGGTTAGCTCGAATCTATGACAAGTGTCGGTGGCAAGATACACACAGATCATATATTAACCAATGCTATCAGACTCAGATCGGACCTTCAAATTTCTCACTTGATGAGGACAGCCGGATCGAAACAAATGACCCTAAATCCAAGCACGTAACATCTCTTCCCCCACTACGATTCCTCTTCCAATAATCTCAACTACACTGTTTAAATACCCAGCAAAGAATAATAACCAACCGAAAGAGTAACTATCCGAACCGAAAATAACTATCTGAATCGAAACAAATGACCCTAAATCCAAGCACGTAACACCGCTAATGCTCGTGGGAAGAAGTTGTAAAAGGATCCTCTTCCTGAAGTCAAAGCCAGCCACAACGAATGCAGATCAATGCAGAAGCGTGTTACACAGTTCACTTGCCGAATATGAAATTCCAAGGTTTTATTTGTATGAATTTATTGTATTTCCATGGATGAGAAAAATGATCTTGACCCCTTACAGTATCAGAACTGAATCATAATTATATTTGTTAATCTAGAAAACTGATTACTTGAAAAAAATTAAAACAACTCATAAGCTAAGCTTCTGCTTTCCCTTTTATAAGAGTCCTCACCAATAGTCCTGGCAAGAACAAGCTCCATCTCTGAAATGATGGAACCGGTTCCGATCCCTGACAACGATTTCCCTGCCGAATTTACGAGATACTCTCTTCATGAAGGAATGACAGTCACGACAGGTTCGCAGATTCTTCATGATCCGTACCGTCCTTCTACTATCCTCGAAGCTAACGAGAGCGAACGCAACGGCTAATTTCTCGCTGTGAAATCCGATGCTCTGCTCTTTCTCTTCATCCTCAATGTCATGGAACACATTGTTCGTATACGCCTTATAACCTTCTTCGACTCCGAGATCAATAATCAGCTTCTGTAAGAAACTCTTAACGTGCATTGATTCCAGATGATGAGAATCATCCCCTGAAAGAAACTCATGTATCTCATCACCAACGACAAGCAAGCTATGACCGGGGCTTTTAGAGATCCTCTTCTCTCGCATTGATGCTCTCAATTCCGCCTTCTTCACGTACTTGCCTGTTCCGCCATAAGCATTCGATAGAAGTACGTAATCTCCATCGTGATAAGGATCTAAGTCAAATACCTTCTGCTTCACTTTATCAGCCATTGCAGTACTGTTATGATTCACACAAGCTCCGAGTAAGGTCCTCCAAATGATCGCATTTGGTTTACACGGCATTTGTTCAACAAACTTCAACGCATCGTCGAGCAATCCTGCACGACCGAGGAGATCAACCATACAGCCATAATTCTCCATATTCGGTTCCATGTCGTGTTCTTCCTCGATGGACCGGAATATTCGCCACCCATCGTTGACTAGACCACCATGACTGCAAGCAACTAAAGCAGCACTGAATGTGATGTGATCATACTGGAAACCAAATTTCTTCATGTCATGGAAAAGCTCCAATGCTTCTCTGCTCCGACCATGAACTGCTAACCCGTTGATCAACGCCGTCCAGGTTCTAACATTTCTCTCAGGCATCCGATAAAACACTCTGATCGAATCGTTTATCGATCCGCACCGCGAGAACATATCGATCAACGCGGTACCCAATGCAACAGTGAGAGTTAAGCCATTCTTTGAAACGTAAACATCAATCCATCTCCCCAAATCCAATGCTCCGATCACTGAAATGGCGGAGACGACACTAAGCAGCGTCACCTCATCAGGCTTCACCTTACCTTCAATCTGCATCCGTTGAAACAGAGCCAGTGCTTCTTGCACGGAACCATTATCGACAAAGCAGGCGATCATTGAAGACCAAGAGATGACGTCGTTCTTCTCAGGCATTTCGTCGAACACGTTGAGTGCATCCACCAGTTTGCCGCACGCGCCGTAAACACTTATCAGAGAGTTACGCACGTAGACGTCGGAATCGAACCCCATCTTCAGAATCACGGAGTGGAGGTGCACGCCGATCCGGAGGCGAGAACATGCCTTGAGTACGAACGGGAAAGTGAAGTTATCCATCGGAATGGATGGACGGCGCCGGCGCATGTTGCGGAAAAGGGAAATGGCCAAGTATGGCGAGGAAGCTGCGTGAGCTCGGATGAGGGTGTTGTAGGCAAAGGTTACCCGGTACCCAAACATCGGATGATTCAAAAGCATCGATCTTTCTCCCCGTTACTTGTTCTTCGCCGTGTTCATCTCCGTCGGCACTGCTGCAATTCACCAGAGATAGTCTCTGCGCGGGCAGGGACAAAAGTTTATTCTAAATTAGTCGTCACTATATTTTGTTAATATTTCAAACGGAATCCGTCACTGAAGGAAGGATAAGGGTTGTGTCTGTCAATTCCCTGACCAAACAAAATCATTCATTACGGAAACATGAAACCAAAAATGAAAGTAGAAAATCATTAACGAAGATGAGGAGCTTATTCTGCAGCTGTTCAGCTACGCTGCCGTCGCCGGAGCTATACCCGCGGCCATCGATTAGAAGATTTCCAAGCGTCCTTCTGGAGGCGGATAGATTAGCTAAGAAAGCCGTGATCGGAATTCTCACCGGAGCTCTCTCTTTCAATTTACTGATCACTTCTCCGGCCTCCATCGCTTTGGATACTCCAACCTTACAATCACCGCCGTCACCGGCGCCTGCTCTCTCCGAGTACTGCCGCGAAGCAGCAGCAGCAGCGGCGGAAGTAGTAGCAATTCAACGATCGGGACCGCGGGTGGCGACGAACGAGAAGATTGTGGAGGAAGCGTGGGAGATCGTCAATGGAAGTTTCCTCGACGTCGCTCGACATCGATGGACGCCTGAAACTTGGCAGGTAAAACTAATAACTGAACAAAATGCTTCCTTTCTCGACTGGCAGCAGTGCCGTTATATTCGATTTGAACCGCTGTTTTGGCAGCGGAAGAAGGAAGATATCTTAAACAGCTCAATTCAGTCGAGGTCCAAAGCTCACGACATAATAAGAAGGATGCTTTCTAGCTTGGGAGATCCGTACACTCGTTTTCTTTCTCCTGCGGAGGTACTGTTCGTCCATTCCCAGTTCAATTGATTTGCAATCAGAAAATCCTGGTGTAGCAATTCCACAAATTTGCTGTCTAGTTTCTATCTTTGGAAGTTCTCGAGCATGGCGAGGTATGACATGACTGGAATTGGGATAAACCTCAGGGAAGTTGCAGGAGAGAATGGAGAAGTGAAACTTAGAGTGTTGGGAGTCTTACTGGATGGACCTGCAAATGCTGCTGGTGTGAGACAGGTAGCTTTATAGTTTATACACTTCCCGTTGTCAATGCACTCACTGCTGGCTACGAAAATTCAAAATCGAATGCTTTGGTTCGGCAGGGAGATGAGATCCTGGCTGTAAATGGAGAGGAAGTTGAAGGGAAATCGGCGTTCGAAGTGTCATCTATGTTGCAAGGCCCGAACGAAACCTTCGTGACGATCAAGGTTTTCTTGATTAGAGCCATAGATGCAACCCTGCTGTTCTAGCTGTTTTTTTTTCTCCCACACCCTATCTGATGGTGTCCCTGATTGTAGGTGAAGCATGGAAAATGTGGACCTGTTCACTCCCTAGATGTTCAGAGACAAGTTGTTGCCAAAACCCCGGTCTTCTACCGGTTGGAACAGATGGACAACGGCAACATCGCGGTTGGCTATGTGCGGCTGAAAGAATTCAACGCACTGGCAAGAAAGGATTTGGTTATTGGTAATTGGTAAATGCTCTTGATGTCTGCAGTATATGGAGAATCATCTTTATCTGGCTCTCTGTTAGTATCTTACTGCCTGCCGCCATATGTGCTGATTTCTCGTCGATTGTTGTTGCAGCGATGAAGCGACTTCAAGACATGGGCGCTTCATGTTTCATTTTGGATCTTAGAGATAACCGAGGTGGACTTGTCCAGGTACAGGTTCAATACGTAATTACACACTTCGCGCTGCTATGATGCCGAATTGATAGATGGATTTTTTGCTGGTTTCAGGCGGGGATTGAAGTTGCCAAGCTCTTTCTAAATGAAGGAGAAACAGTAAGACAGCCTGCTGGATTTCCATTTTAGACAAAACTTTATTCTGCCTTGTGGTTTTACCTGCTAGAAAACTGAGAAATGGAACTGGAACTGTTCTATTTGTTCTTCTTGGTTGATCATTCTCTGAAATCTGCAGGTAATTTATACAGCTGGGAGGGATTCCCAGTATCAGTCCACCGTAGTTGCAGCGACTGCCCCATTAGTCACCTCTCCTGTGATTGTATGCAAATCCTTCTTATCTACTGCTTCTATTTACTCCTTTTCCGGGTCACAGTTTAACCTAATGCTCATAATCTGATGAATTGCAGGTGTTGGTTAACAGCAACACTGCAAGTGCAAGTGAGATTGTAAGTAAAGTTTTCATGGAAGGAAAAGGACTAAGGAGACAAACTAATCCAAAATATTTGGTTTTGCTTCTACCTTCCAGTAATACGAGGTGTTCATTTCAGGTTGCCTCGGCACTCCACGACAACTGTAAAGCGGTTCTTGTAGGAGAACGAACTTTCGGCAAGGTTTGCATTTCGAATCCGCTCAGTGTGTTGAATGCTGTAAGAAGAAGGTGACGAATCTGAATATCACTTGATGGAATGCTACTTGCACTTTTTTCATCAGGGTTTGATTCAATCTGTTTTTGAACTCGACGATGGATCTGGAGTGGCTGTCACCGTCGGGAAGTACGTTACACCAAATCACATGGACATAAATGGCAATGGAATAGATCCGGACTATCAAAATTTCCCAGGTAGATAAAAAGATCAACCTCTCAGCTCTGCCTTCCTACTAACTTGTTTAACTGATGTTATGAAAATGCTGGCCATGCAGCGTGGGGTGATGTTAACCAACGGCTATCTCAATGCAAAATGCGACAGCAGGGATAAAGCAAGCACCAAACTCAGTGACTAGATTCTCTCTGCTCAGGTTTCCACATGATAACGGAACTACCAATAACAGATGCTGGGTGGAATACTTTGAAACCTGCGCAGCTAAAAAACGTGACTTGACGGGGGATCGGAGTTATATGGCCATGCATTTGGATAATGCTACACATTTGAGATAGCCCCGAAATCAAAGCTTCAGATAGGGATCAGATGAGAATCGTAGACAACACAAGTAGCTGGTAATTATTTTATCACAACTTCTATATGCCGTTTCAAGACACGACTTGATTGTATTCCTAACTCCTAAAATTCTTAATGATTAAGTGAACGAAGCAGGCAGCGTTTCAGTGTATTGTTACGTTCTAAAGAGTCGAGACCATAAATCTGATACCAAAACCCTAACATGCATACGAATGAGACATCCAGATAGCAATCAACCACTAAACAAAATTACACATTAACTAGGCTTCCGTTAGTTAACTGATTTGTTATAATGTCAGACTAAAAACAAATATCTCTGCAAAAAATGGGGGCAAGACTCAAGAGACAGATGCAGCAGAATTAGTTGCATTGACGGTCACGTCAACAGATTTCCTACGGTTGGGAAATGGAATGACTGAAGAATCAAGAGTGAATAACATTCGTATCTTTAAGCACAAAACAACAGTTTTTCCACACACAAGAAAAGAGAGGAAAAGAACATAGCAGCATAACTCAAGTGCAAGTCATAAGCTTGTTTCCTAAATCTAACTATTGAGTTCATTTCCCTAATATAATCCTACTTAGTCCAGTTGTCATAAATTAATATACAATTTTACAGATTGTCCTCCCACCTGAACTTTTGGCCTCCCTCCCATACTGTTAAACTCAAGTAGAGCAGTCTTTTTGTTTTTTTAACCCTTTTGGGTACAGATCCCTGAGGCGCATTCTAACCTAAGCAATCTAACTACCTAAAACTTTAACTTTCGATTTAGTCCCATAAAACAGTATAAAGGCCAGCCTAGTTACAAAGGGGCAAAAAGAGAAAGAAACATGCACCGTCCCATAGCATCTTTCCTGGTCTTGACACATTAGTTATATACCTTTCTTATCTGGTATAATCTTTATCGGTATTTATAACTAAGCAAACCCCTTAAAGCTCTAGATTTGTATTCCCTAATATAGATGTGGGAATCTGCTCAATTCGGTTCAACCAAACTGTAACTCGTTTTTGGTTCTCGGTCGACCGACCAGTGACATTTGTCCTCCTCGCCTGAAACCCACAGAAGTAACCAGGAGGGTTGGTTTAACCGGGCTGATCTGCGACCTCTACCCTAACATACAATACTTGGAACTTTTCTCTCATATACTTGTGCTTTCTTTATGCACCATCTCTTGCTTGCTCAATTTAACTATCTCTCCTAATTCCTCTTTTCTCAAGTTTTCTGATATTCTCTTCCCTTCCCTCCCCCACCTTTTCATCCAAGGAAGCTATGATTCTCCCAGTGTTGTTTATATAACATATGCAACCATGACATTTAAGAACTCTTCTTAGCCTTAACGCCATTGGTAGTGCTTGTTTATCAATCATTATTGACCAGCAAGGAAATCAGGAAGCTTCCCCAAAAAAAACAAGAACAGGGAAATCAGAAGCTCATACCTTATAGGAAAGCAGCAACAGGGTTGCCAGGAAGACATGGGGTTTCGGCTCGTTCAGTCTTTCATTGTCTTTCTCCTGTATCTGCTCTTTGTTTCGGGTGAGATGCTTTTCCTCCATTCCACATTTAGTTGAATGTATATGTCAGGGTTAATACATCTTATTAGAATAGCAGAATAAAGCATGAAGTACTGAAATATAGCAGATATAGATTTTCTACACACTAGATTGGAAGAGAATAATTTACCTTGGATTCTTGATTTGACAGGTGCTAGTGTAGCAGAAGCAATGCAGGAAAAGGAATACAGGCGACTATTCCCGTCTTCTGCGATGTTCACCACCCAACTAGACACAACGGGAGGAGATGTTCCCACTGTCAACCCAACAGGTTTTGGCACAGGAGATGTGCCCATAGTCAACCCAACTAGTCCTCGTGGCATGACTCCCATTGAAGATCCTGTTGACTCGCCCCCTGCATCGACTACAATCCCCAACACACCACCCTCCCCCATGCCCGGAAACCCGCAGTCCACAACACCAACATCTCCAACGTTCGGAAACCCGCAGCCAACAACCCCAACATTTGGAAACCCGCAGCCCTCAACACCAACATATGGGAACCCGCAGCCCACTACTCCATCAACGGGGTCAGGAGGGCAGTGGTGTATAGCTAGTCCAAGTGCTTCAGAAACTGCCTTGCAGGTGGCACTTGATTATGCTTGCGGCTATGGTGGCGCAGACTGCTCCGCGATTCAGTCGGGATCGAGCTGTTACAACCCGAACACGGTCCGAGATCATGCTTCCTATGCCTTCAATGCTTACTACCAGAAGAACCCAGCTCCTACTAGCTGTGCTTTTGGTGGAGCAGCACAACTCACCAGCACAGACCCAAGTAAGAACAGATTCATTGATACGATAATCAGTTCAAGATTTCAATTCAGCACAATGAATTAAGACCTTATGTAAATTTTCACTATTCATACTTCTAATTTCTTCCATAAACAAAAATTATGTTTATCAGGGATTTTTTCGTATTTTCTTGGAGAATATTATATGCTATATATAACTTGATACTTCCTCACAGAAATTTATGTTCCAACATTCGAAGGTCCATTTCCTAATTTCCCTATCTGCATTTTTTGAAGGTAAGGGAAACTGTCATTTCGCATCCTCAAAGTCCCAACCCAGGTAAAGTTCAAAGTTCAAACCATGTTCTACAGTTTTATATGCAATAAAGAACTCACAAGTACCTTTTATATGCAGCATGAGTCCGCCGGCAAACCCACCGCCAACATATTCATCCCCAACTGGTATGAGCCCTCCAACACCAACAATGCCAGGGAATGGAGGGCCACCAGTAGGGTTCGGGCCACCATCAACATACGGTGTAGCAGAGCCAACAGGTCTTCCCAGCTCTTCAACGTCCCTTTCATCAAGCCTATTGATCCTCTGTTCAGTAATCGGAATTCTTGGATCATTCATCCTTCCAAACCATCTGTAAAGCTTCCAAATGTCTTTGAGTACTCTCCTCCGGTGACAATTTCCTGAGATTGTTCAAGAACTAGAAACCAAGCAAAGAAGATTCGAGGACACCAGGATTCATCTCCCTAGACAATATTTACACCTTAAGATCTATTTACAAATATGTCTCCTATATAATAATATTAGTTAAGAAAGGCAGTAAAGAAGGGAAGCAATAGAATATTGTAGCTCTGGTCCTTGTTGTAGACACAGATCTTCTAGTTCTAGAATAATAATATTCATACAAGCCCGGATGTTTAGGACTGCTTGTTGACAAGAAAGATTTGCTTGTCATTAGCTATCACAACAATTGCTATTTAAAAAAGGAGCTGAAACTTTCAAACCATAATCTTTCTTTCACGTATGAAACAGTAAATGCAGGTAAACATAAATGGATTGTCTAAAAACCATAGTACTGCAATTGGTGTAATGACTAGACAATAATAGCAGCAACCAATACCGATAACATGCTGACAGTTCCAAGAGACGTCCCAGATTTACAATACACCGCGTAAATTAACTTTGGCATGTACACAAATGTATCATGACTGGAACATCAAACACACTTTGATCTTGAACACGTGTGAACGGAGATGCCAGCTTATGTAAAAAAAATGGATAAATATAACCAACTGAGATGGAGAGATTAAACAAGACACTAAGAAAGCATGGGTGCATTGTATTGGGAAACAATTCATCTCTACTGAAAGCTTAGAGAGCATGAATGTATTGTATTCATTAAATAAACACTCAATTTCTATACATACATTTCAGTGAGCCTTTTGAAGAGATCATCCCTTTAACAGGTCCAACAAGATAATATATGTATCTCTGTCCTTCACCTGAACCTTATTTGAATGGAGCGAAGCAATAAGAAATACGTATTACAATTTATATGCAGTTCAGATCAAGAGTAAGCATGAGGCTACTGCAATGCAGACAATAGCAGCAGTGGAAACAATTGACCCTTGCTCAAATGATTTCTGCATGTTGCCGTCTCGTGAAAAATGTTGGAAAGCCAGGTAAGCTGCTATCGTCACGCTAATGATAGCACCCTCTTGTGTTCCTCTGTCATTTTGAATACGAGAAAGCATGTCTAACATAAGCTGACGAACAAAGTGAAAAAGAACAACGTCTCTTGTGCATTTGAGTTCAAAGTCCACCCACCTTAAATTCAGAACCTGATAAGGAGCTAAGATGACCAAGAGAAACGCTGTAAATGGCAACTCTAGTTCACCTAGAAACAGGTATGAGACCCAGCAATTCCATAGTTAGAGATGTATTTGCATATACAGAAGAGAACAAATCCATAGATCAAACCTGCTCAAGCTTATGCACATCCAGGTCTCTAGCAATTGACCATACCAGGGATAGAAAAGAACAAGCGTGCGATAAGTGCCATAAATGCTGCCCAAACACCATATTCACCCCTGCAATTCAACAAGCATCGTCATATTCTACATAGTAATCAACTGGCATGAACAGAAGCTGAACTGCGAGCTCGCAAAAACTAACTTAACCCAAGAGATCACGGAAGCAGGAGCCTGCAACGCGAGAAGGGGAACGATAAAGCATTTGTTCACATCAGTACCCTTAGCAAGCATCAACACTCTGCAAAATCAGTCCGATCACAATTTCACACCGTTCAAATAAACCACTGACTGATTCCACCATAATTAATCAAATATCAAACAGTCCAAAGACGGCTATGATCGTACATGGAAGCGATAGTTGAGATCCACTGAAGGTTCCGAGCAGTACTGACGGGAACAGCGGAGCAAACGGTACTGATGTTCCTCCCTTCCACCATCCTCTTCCTCAAAATCGCATCGTTGTTGCTCTTGATTCCAAAACTGCCACGAACATTTCAGACTCCAATTCACTCCAAAGGAAAAACGAAACAATGAAACAGGACGAAAACAATTTCAAATCGTTCAAATCAACCTGAGAGTATTATAGCCGAGTGAGCTGCAAACGCGAAGAGGTGGAGTCGTGGAAGAGAGCTTGCAGCAAAGAGAATGCCGTTGGAGAGCGTGAACCCGCTGCGGCTGCTGGTTCTCTGTTAGACTGAAGCGGTGACGGAGACAGAAGCTCAGCGGCTTCGACGATATGCTGACAATGCTCATTTTTTGTTATGCGATGGAAGCAACTAATCGACTGAGAATCGGCGAAGAAATCCGGCGAGATCATGATGAACTTTACCAGTAGTTATAGCGTGGGAATCCCGGCGAGATCTTTCCCGCGGCGTTAACGGAGGGGGAGAGGGACGCAGAGAACGGGCTCAGCTCCACGTCGAGCAATTTTTACCTTTTCAGAGCTAACGTGACCAGTTCAAAGTTTCGAATCGAGACACCACAACGGCATAACCGTTAAATGTTACTCATACCTTAATTTTTATAAAATACAAGCATTAATAATATTTTTCCTTTTCCCGATTAAACCAACATTCCATAAATTTTATTTGTTGATGGATAAAATTAATATAAAAACTGTGCAATTATTTTGAAAAAATTTAATGATTGCCATTTAGGATATTGGTTAATGCTTATTTCTATGATAAATATATTTATTTTGATTTTATGTCTACGTGAATACAATATAATTTATACGTCAATCTATGACTAAATATAAAAAAATATAAAATTTAAATGCGACTTTCATATCGATTTTAATAAATTATAACCACAAAGATTATATATTGTCCAATTATTAACAAAAAATACTGTCGGTATACCTTCTATTCATTATCTTTCGAACTTTTTTGATGATAAAATACAACAATACTAAAATAGCTAATTAACCTAAAGTAGCAACAATATTAATTCACATGATGCATAAATAAAACAAAGTGGCCAAGTATAATGTCAAGTTTGCTGTGTGGCTGGATGCTGGATTGAGGTTTCCAAATTTGATTTTTAATTTTAGAAAATAAGATTCATTGATTTTGTGGCTGGTTTGATTAAATTGTATATGTAGGCTAGTAGCACCAACATTTCAGGACAAATAAATAAACTCTCCCACGTGTTATTATCAATAATATTTTATTATCGCATCACGTCATAATTCATAACACAACCACACCAAAAAAACTAATTATCCTTCTTCGGAGCATGCACGGCGGCCGGAGACAGAGCCACGCCTGCGGGAGGAGGCGGCGCGTGATGCTCATGACCCTCATCACCACCCTCGTCATCTTCATTGTCAGCTCGGTCACAGTACCCTTCAAGCACGTCGCTCTCTTCGCCGGTGAACCCAAGCGTCTCGATCAAGTTGGACCAGCAGTGCTCCCCAATGACACGTACCGCGCTGCAGCATCCGTGGCCCAAGTAGGTCTCCCCGTTGAGGAAGAAGAGTATGATCTCCCCAGTGCACGCCTGCAGCTCGATCGGCGACTCCCAGCAGTTGGTCGTGGCTGACGACTGGTCCAGTTTCAGCCTCGATGCGAGTGGTGGGGCTGGTGATGATGTGGCGGCGGCGGAAGGGATGTTGCTGCTGATGACGGGGCGTGATGTGGCGGGACACGTCAGCAGTAGGAGAATGAGGAAAGGAGCTGCTACGAGGGTGTGGGAAGTTGACGCCATTGTTTTGTTTGTTTGTTTGTTTAGGTTTCTGAGTGAGTGAGTCGGTTAGGGGGATCGTTTTATATAGGGGCTGCTTGTCGTTTCGTATGGGATGGGTTTGTACGTTATGGGGGAAAACATTGATGTATGTTATAAATGATTATGATGATTTAATGTGGAATTAGTAATGATAATCGTCATTGAATGATTCTTTTGATTTTATCATAAGACTGCTGGTGTTCTCTTTTCCTAACTAATTCTTACTGTTTCGTGTGTAGTTAATAAAATGTATTATGTAGAGATATGAAACGGGGAGTTTGAAAGGTTATGGGTTGGATTGATCAAGTTAAAGTAAATGGTTGGGTTGATCGTTTAATTATTATGAGTTATTATGAGTTGGGTTAAATGGAAGTATGAATAAAAAACAATTAAGTTATGAGTTTATTAATTCGTAAGTTCATTACCTTTTGGGTCAAGTTGTTAATTTTGGATTTGGTGAGATGGAAATTGTTGATTTTTATTACTTTGGTTAACCGAGTTAAATTAGATTAGGGATTATATTGAATTGGATTAGATGTGGCTAGCTAACAAATTATCTCGTATTTCTGTTAGCTAGATAATGTAGATAGTTACGCTAGACTCAACTACTTACATTTGTGGAATACTTAGTATTTTCCTTCTAGTATCGATCGATTCATACTACTTTTATAAGTAATTTTTAAAATCAATCCTTAAGATTACAACTCACTTTTCATTCATAACGAAATGTTTTGTGCAAATTCGGGATGATAGCTAATTTCTTATTTCATTTGTTTGTGTTTTCTGCCCTGGTATAACTTTGTAAGCCAAAAAAGAAAGTTGTGTAACTTGATTTCCTGAACTTGATCAGAAAATGGCTGTAGGTGCCTAGGTGGTCGTAATTACTAAGTACGTGGGTAATAATAATCAATATATTAAAATAGAAAAAATATTTCTAATATATTTGTTCTTAGATTGATCAAACGGTCAGATTAACTTGGATTATGATTAGCCTTCAAAATTTTCAATGCCCCAAAAGGATTTGATTTTAATCCAAATCCCAGAATAGTGACGTGGCAGTTCCCTGTCAGAACTAGGAATCCTACTATCCCTTCCAACACAATTACATTAATCCCTCTCCTACTTGGATTCAACTTCCAGAACAAATTCATATTCACCTGTATATATCCACCTACACTAGCAAACTTAAACCTATATGCAACAATTCGTCCTAAGACAGAGTCGGTAAAATAATTCACACGGACAGAATGAAGAAAAACTCACCGAAATCCAACAACGCCGCCGATGCTGTAATCGCAATCGACGACGACGACAATCGAATAAACGCCGCCACGCCGCAAGAAATCGTAATGGCACTCCCGTGCGCCGCACGACGCCAATTGACGGCGGCGCTGACCGAGTCAAAGCAAAAAAAGCGGCCGCTTGACGACCAGACGAAATCCCCGCGGTGTCCTTGTCCTCGTCCGAATAAACGAAAGATTGACAACGACGGAGGCGCGTCCGCGATGATCGCTAACCCAACGCTTCCGCCGGCCGCCGCTACACCGAGAAAGTCGTCGTCCCGGAATCTAATTCCGCCGCCGTTATCGGTGGTGCCGAAAGCAGAGGAAGTGGTCGTTGACGAGGATGAAGAGGAGGAGGAAGAGGAAATTCGGGATTGTAATTGGGTCAGTGAATTTGCTAAAGAGTTGAGTAAGGGGATTCCGGTTATGGAGCTTTCGGTGGAAAAGCCGGCGGAGATGTTGCGTAATCCGTCTTGGGAACGCAATTCGTTTCACGGTTAGAAGTTAGAACCGTTCTAGGGTTTAGGGTTTTAGGTTAATTAGATCATTTCTTGTTGTGCAAGTTTTGTTTGTAATACACTTGTATAGTTCTTAACAATTTGATTGAATTAAAACACATAATTTCCTTATGAATTAGTTAGATAATCAATCTGTACTTCATATTCTCTGCATAACTAGAAAATGGTCTCATCTAACAATAAAAGATGCAAGGAGTCTAATGACAATTGAACATCATATATAAAAAATCGAAATATCAAAGTATAATTGTGATGAAATTGAGTCGTTAATTTTTCGATGAATCTGACATAGAAAACATAATATATATTCTTATTGTCACAACAGTATTCGTATTTGATAAGGTCTAGAGAAAGTCACAACAGTATTCGTATTTGATAAGGTCTAGAGAAAGGTTTTATTGGTTGGACAAAAAATTAAACCTAATATCATATTAAATAATATGTAATTAGGGCTTCCTACTTGAAGGTAAATCATTAGGCCAACTAAATAGAAATCTCACGCTAACTCTCTACGTACCATAGCTAGCGGTTTCTGTATGGGCGGTGGTTCATTTTTAATCGTAGGTATTTAATTGATATAGTTAACTATATTCTACTATTTTACTATCTTGTAAGTAACTAATAACGAAATTATAATTTAAAACACTAGACATAATTTCGAGTTTGCGGTAAGTTTGAAAGTAAACTATACAAAGAGAAGGGTTAATGAAAGGCTGAGGCGTATCAAAGCAAGAGAGAAAGAGTTTCGAAAGAAAGCAGTGGATTTCAAAAACAAAAAATTAGAGTTTGATCAAGATTGAAGTAAGTCATTTTATCTATATGATCCAAAGAATAATGCTGTGATATGTTATCATTTTTGGGGAAGATGATGTTTAGTGGCATTTGAAGATTCATTTGTCTTCTTTGAATTTTCTGTCAATGGCTTACAGTGGAAGGCCTAGCAAGTGTCGAGGCAGTAAATGGGGAAAGTGCGCCATTGTTGGAGCGTGTTTCTGCAACTGAAGAGGAGGTTGTGGAGCTGGAGTGCGTTGGAGCAAGCCTTGCTGTTGAGGAGGAGATTGATGCTATAAAAATAGATGTAGACAGAAAGAAGAAGCCAATGACTGAAGACAAAGCTTGTAGGAGTATCTGTGATCGAGTTGTGGAGGAGATGGTTGATGATGAAGATGAAGAAATGAAGGAAGATGCAATTGAGACGGTTTCTAGAAAGAAGGGAAGCAAGGCAGATAAGAATATTGACCGACCGAAGAGTTCTGAGCTATTCCAGAGAGTGCTTCGTAGCTTCGAAGCTCACAAACCAATTTGCAATGCGGAGTCCAACTGTACTGTCGAGAAGGAGGTTGTTTCAGCTAAGAGTAAACCAAGTAGCTATGATGAAGATAAAGAAACGAAGGAAGATGCAATCGAGAAGCTTTCTACAAATAAGGGAAGGAAGGAAGCTAATATTATTGACCGACCAAAGAGTTCTGAGCTCTTCCAGAGAGTGCTTCGCAGCCCCAAAGCTCGCAAACCAAATTGCAATGCAGAGTCCAACTGTACTGTCAACGGGGAAGACTCTACTGAGAAGGTTTGTAGATAGAGGAGAGGGAAGGAAGCTAAGAAAATTCGGGGAGAAAAGAATGTTGAACCAGAAATTATAGCGAGCAGCTATGATTGTAGCAATGAGAAGAATTCTGGTTTCAGTTTTGATATTTATTTAACCGTGGTGCAGGTATCCTAAGATGAAGCACGGGGAAGTTGCAGCTAAATGTCCCTTTTGCCGTAACAATCGAAATTGTAAAGATTGCATGCGCAAGGAGCAAATGCCGGTTCAAGCTCTTCCATATTGGACTTCTCATTTTGTAGGTTCAAGCTTTCATATTTCCAGCTTATTTTTCTTCTGTTTTTTCTTTGTGCAGGATCTGCTACCACGGTTGCATCTTGAACTGGCTCACAATGAAAGCAGACGACATGCTGAATATATATTACAAGCGCTTTTCCCTTTCTTGAAGCGAATAGACGAGGAACAATTAATGGAGAGAAAGACTGATGCAGGAATCCTAGGTATTAATTCGATCCTTTTGTTTCGCTGCGTGCTAGTTTTCCTGTTAGAAGTGCTTTCATCTGCATTTTGTAGCTTTCTTTTGTTATTTCTGAATCCCAGTTGAAGATTTAGGCGTGGAGGAAGCTGAACATCAGACAGATGTGCACATGCACATGCACTGGTACTATAGTATCGTTAATCTTAAAGAGTCTGAATATTCTCCAGTGTTGTATGCTGGCTACATGAAGAATGATAAAGTTTTCTCTATTTTCATTGAATGCAGTGTAATCTGCAAGACCTCTATCTTTGACTACCACAGGAAATGTTTGGAATGTGACTCCGATATCTGCCTTTTCTGTTGCTCTGAGATCCGTGATGGTCATCTTCGGGGCAATATGCCAAATGTAGTTATGAAATATGTTGATAGGAGATTTGACTATTTACATGGTGCAACTGTCGAGTTTCAAAAAATAAGTCACCCTGTTGTTTCTGACCCGGAGATTATGCCGGATCTGCAACCCAAATCTGGTTGGAAAGCCAATGGAGATGGCGGCATTACTTGTGCTTGTGGTTCTGGCATTTTAAAACTCAGAACCCAGGTTAATAGTAGTTGGGTCTCAGAGTTGGTGAAGATAGCAGAAGATCTTGTTAAAGGACTTGACGTTGTTTCGGCTGCACCCTCCGCTAAAGAACCGCCAGGCCAATGTGATAAGTTAATGATGGCTTCATCTCGTAAGGACTCGGATGATAATTGTTTGTTCCATCCGAAGGCTAAGGATTTGACAGCAGAGGATTTTGAGCATTTTCGTCACCATTGGATGTAAGCTGAACCTGCCATCGTTGGCAATGTGCTTGAAATTGGGGCTGGGTTCAGCTGGGAGCCTATGGTTATGTGGCGTGCCTTCTGCCAAGTTAAAAGTGAGAATTATGCTACGCTCCTTGATGTGAAGACGCTAGATTGTTTGGATTGGTGCGAGGTAGGCAAGTTTATCGTTTGTTATTCGATTCCGAAATCCCGTTTGCTTTAATTTGATTCCATAACTGTTCTGAATATGCAGGTGGATGTTAATGTTCATAAGTTCCTCAAGGGATACTCAGAAGGGGCATTAGATAGCAGGTGGTGGTCTCGGATACTGAAGCTTAAAGAATGGCCACCATCTGCCACGATCCATGAACGTCTGCCACGACATGGTTCCAAGTATACTTGTTGTTTGCCCTTTAAGGAGTACACTCATCTTGATGAAGGACCTCTGAATCTTGCATCCAAGCTTCTCTCAAAGTCTCTGAACCCAAACGTGGGGCCTAAGGCACATATTGCTTATGGATTCCCGCATGAACTTGGGCGTGGAGATTCCGTCACTAAGCTCCACTATGACATGTCTGATGCGCTAATTACTCGTTTATACGATGCCTTGCTTAATCTAACAGTACCATTCAACCTCCTATTAAAATGTTTGTTTGTTTCAGGTAAATATTTTGGTACATACAGATGAGATTAGCTACAACATCGCTCAGCTTTCCAAAATAGAAAGATTGAAAGAACTTCACCTTGAGCAAGACAAAAGAGAGTTATTTGGTACTGGTGAACCTGTAGATGGGGCTTATGATGACGAGGATCGTGATAGCGATACATTCGACTCTAACTTAAATCGAGGATGTACTTAGGAGAACCGGCACTGTGGAGGGAGGTGCTCTATGGGACATCTTCCGCAGAGTAGATGTCCCCAAACTGGAAGAATATCTTCTGAAGCACTTCAAAGAATTTAGGCACATTCATTGTTCTCCTGAACATCTTAGCAACGAAGAAGAATTCGGAGATGGAGATAACGAGGAAAACGGATTCAACGAAGAAGAGAAGAAAGAAGGGTAGATCCTGAAAGGCTATACAAGTCTCTGATGACAGATCTCCCATGATTCAAATTTTGTATTACTGCATTGCCACAGAGCTATCAGTAGAATGTGTAACTTATTGTTGCACCTTTAACCCTGACTCTAACGAGTAACTGTACGTGTCTTTGTAAATTATATCGAACGGTACCTGACGAATTCAGGAATTCACAGTGAAGTCGATACGATACACTTCCAGTTTTCGTTATACGGTCGGTCAGTTCAATGTCGCTGATGTGTCTGTAGAGTTGTCAAATTCTGTCAACTTCTTTTACCTGAACCACCCAAAATATAGACAGTGCAAGTAATTTTTAAGTCGATTAACATATGGCGCAATTAAAAAGTCAGGTGATTTATGTGCTGGTGGTATGTGAATTTATCACATCCTCGACCCTCTAACCTTGGAGTTTATGATCATCCGCCTTGCTCTCCTTATAACAGAATCTAACCTTCAAAACACCATCTCCATCCTCTCCGATTGGTTCAAAGCTGTCCATCTCTTCAATAGCTCAACTGATGACATCCGCATAGTACAACTTCTTTATGAGTGCTGATCCATTCTCTCATGATTCTCTTTTATTACTCCGTGGCATGTCACTCGTACTGATAATTACACAGCTTATTTAGTAGTATATAAAACTCTTTTTTATCACACACTTCAACATCCTTTTTCTCTTTCCCTTTATATTTCTAATTTTTAATAAATTCGCCTTTTTCTTAACTCTGTATATCACATCATAATATTTTTTCTAAATAAATAAATAAACTCAAAATATTACAAGCTAGCAATTAATCCCAATTCATCTTTGGCCATCATCATTAATAATAAGAAAGCAATTAATCACCAACCCATCTTTAGTCATCATCATTATAATTAAGCCGGACCGAATGAAACCGACATCACAACACGGAGAATTCCATAACGATATTTAACTTGTTAACAGCATATCATATTGAATAACTGTTCATAAAAAATTTAGAATATAGTGATTAAGAGGTAATTACTAATAACTTTAATAACTGTGTATAACTTTAAACTTTCAAACCTAATACTGAATGCTTAGAAATATACAAACACACTAAAAATGAAAACCCTGCACCTCTCTACAGTCTCCACCTCTCACTGACATTTTCCTCTCATCTTCTGCAATCTCTTGGTTACTTCATTCTCCACCACATCTCTTCTTCTTCTTCTTCTTCTTCTTCTTCTTAAATTCATCTTATCGCCGACGAATCACGTTAGTCTCAACGATTAGCAGCAACCGAGATTTGATTTTCCAGCCAAACGGCGACAATCCGATCTTTCTCTGCTGCTGCTGTGACACTGCGATTCATCGCATTTGTTCTTTTTTCCCCGATTTCAATTTTCCATAAACGACAACGTTTTGATTTTTTGGGCGGTTGAGCTGGTGGTATCCATCCAGAACCGGTTGAACCACCACCGGTTCCCGGTTGATAACCATGTCTTAATAATAATAATAATAACAACTCATATGCAGAAACGTGGGCGCAGACGGAATAAGAACTGTCTTGTACGATTCTCATAACTGTCCCCTTCTTCTTCCTCCTCTTTGTAATTTTGTACAGCGTGAAAATCAAACATGGACAGCCTTCTTCTTCCTTCTATCCTCGTGTCTTTTTGCTTGTATTCTAATTTCTAGTTGCTCTCTAATCTTAACTTTTTGCTGCACTAGAATCCGACTTTCTGTCCACTTATTATATTCATTCCTTGCCTTTTACTTCCTTTTTTTAAATCAACAATTCAGCCTGCCGACCTTTCTCCTATTCTCTTGCAATCTCTCCCTCTCTGTCTCTGGCATTCTTCATCTACGCAATTCTCTCCGAGCTCAAAACCTCCTTCAGACTCTTTCAGAAGATGGGCAGTCGTCAATTTTGGTCCTGCTTTTACAAAAGGAGGTATCTACTCCTCTGATGCTTTCATCCTCCCCAGATTCACTACCCAAAGGTGAAAAACTCTTTTTAGTAGCTGGGAGGTTTGCAAATTTTGTGGCAGGCGGCCAAAGATCGCGACTTTTGTCTCTGCATTTTCATGCATTTTCGATTGGAATGATGTTTTTTTGGCAGGATATTAGTTTATAGTAGAGTATGGAATTCGCGGCACTTTTAACTTCAGCGGGAATCAACATAGCTCTGTTCGTGTTGCTTCTAACGCTATACTCGCTTCTCAGAAAGCAACCAAGCAACAGGATTGTGTATTTCGGCCGGATAGCCTCCTTGCAGTTGAGAAGAAGCAATGATGACCCTTTCACCTTGGACAGATTTGTGCCCTGTACTAGTTGGCTTGTTAAGGCTTGGAATACATCTCAAGAAGAGATCTTGGCTGTTGGGGGCTTGGATGCTGTTGTTTTCCAGAGATTGCTTGTCTTCAGTATTCGTATCTTCTCCATTGCCAGTTTTGTTTGCGTGTTTCTAGTGATTCCAGTGAATTACTATGGCAAAGAGATGAAGCATAAGCCGCTCGGAGCTGAATCGTTGGATGTTTTCACTATTGGCAATGTCCATGAAGGCTCAGGATGGTATGTCATCTTTTTCCTTCTTCTCAAGAACACTGCTTTAGCTTTGTTAACCAGCTATCTTCTAGGCCACAACAGTTTTTACATCTAAATTGTGAAACTTTGGCTTTCATTCCTGTTTATGTACAAAAAAGTTATGCAATTTGTTTGGTTATGTGACTTTTACATCAATAACTGGTTTACCAATTTGTTCTTTCTTTTGTGTTATCAGGCTTTGGGCTCATTGTGTTGCATTATACATAATATCTTGCTGGACTTGTGCCCTTCTTTACTATGTAAGGAAACCAAAGAATTGCAATTTCACTAAAGTTCCCTACTTGTGGTAGCATCTTGCTTTGGTCCTTTCTTACAGATTTATCATTCAAACTCTGACTTTGTCTCCAGGAATGTAAAAGTATCACGGAGATGAGGTTGTCACACATAAAAGGGTCGCTTGCAAATCCTAGTTATTTTAGTGTGTTGGTTCGATCTATTCCGTGTGTTGAAGGAGAATCATACAGCGATACAGTCAAAAAGTTCTTTACAACTTACTATCCTTCAACCTACTTGGCTCACCAAATGGTACACCACGCCAGTGTTGTTCAGAAATTGTTGGTGAGCATATACTTGTCTGAAAGCTTAGATCTTTTGTCTTTACAAAAAAATCTATGTTCTAATGATTCAAACTTCTAGAAATTGGATAATGTATCGATGTGTTGCTATCCATTTTCATCCAATAAACTGCCTAGGCATCATGGTTGAAGGTTGTGTACTTTCAAGCATTTACGTACATAAAATATATAAATACTTGCAGCTTAGCCAGTCTGCTTCTCAGATCCTATGGATTGTACTTTCTCAGCCCTTGTCTCATATGCAATTGTGCAGAGAAGTCCAAACATGTTTCGTCTTCTTGCATAATCGGTCAATTGAAATTTACAGAAATGTTCTTCTTCCTGCAGGCTGAGGCAGATAGGATGTGCAAGATGCTCGCATCTGCTTCATCTAAAGAAGGAAGTTTAAGGGCATTTTGTTTTTGTTCATCGAATACACTGTCCTTTCGCATTCTTGACGACCAACCAGAAACCGAAAATGTTGAGGCGGGGACCGCCAAATATCCTGATTTTGAAATTGCTCCACCAGATAATGTAAGAATCCTGACCCTATGCGTACTTGCTTTTATGTTATCCTCTGTCTTGGGTTTATGCCTTCTGCACCTATCTAAATAGTATTCGTCCATGCAGCAATTTCACTCATATAGATTGTGTGGTCTAAAAGTCAAAGTTAGTACTTCATTAGACTCTGTAACTCTAGTTAGAACGATTGACATCTGAACGATCCACGTATAACAAGGGAGACAAATGTCCGACGTTGTTCGGGATCTATCAGGCTTCACATAGTTCAGACACTGAGCATAAGATTTTTTCCAGTTAGGTTTGCAGATATCTTTGTATAGATAAAGCAGACAACCAAAATCAGAAGACACAGATTTAGGACCGTAGTTTACCCATCTATTATCGACTTTTTCTTGTCTTGCCTTGAAGGTTCTTGACTGTCAGAATTCCACGACTAGTTTTGGACTCAACTTGGTTGTGTGTGAAGAAAGAATATCCTAGATTCAGTTTCTGCTTTCACTTTTTTTCTTATCTTTTGTTGCCTTACTGTTGGATACCATGATGATTAAGAATGCATATGAATGGGGAAATTCTTAGGCTTTGTAACTGTTTTTTTCTTTATACATCCTTAGGTTTTACTTTTACCTATCACTATTGTCAAACCATTCACAAAGCCGACTTGGTTTGATTTGGATTGGATCACAGGAACGGCCGGTTGCTTTTGTCTTCTTCAAGACGCGATATGCTGCTGTTGTTGCCACGGAAATGCTCCAATCCGCAAATCCAATGTTGTGGGTGACAGAAGCAGCTCCGGAACCACTTGATGTTTTGTGGTCAAGCTTGTCTATCCCGTATAAGCAGCTTTGGCTCCGAAAGATAGCAACACTTCTGGCTGCAATAGTATTCATGTTTATATTCCTTATCCCCGTGACATTTGTTCAAGGCTTGACTCAACTGGAAACGTTATCAAAGACATTTCCTTTCCTAAGAGGGCTTTTGAAGAAGTAAGTTATGCAACTCACTATCTTGTTACATTTTCGTGCGGATGACTCGTTTCCCTATGTCGTGAGGTTGAGTTGGAGCATACCAAATTTCTATTTTCTCGTGCAATTGTAGTTTAAGATAAGCTCTTATTATGTTATGCAGGGCCTATATAAGTCGTGTGGTGACAGGTTACTTGCCGAGCGTAATCTTGATGCTATTCTTGCTTCTAGTGCCGCCAGTGATGATGCTGTTTTCGAGAATAGAGGCACCGATATCTCGCAGTTTGAGACAAAAGAGTGCATGCTTGAAGATACTCTACTTCACCATCTGGAATGTTTTCTTTGTCAATGTCCTCTCGGGGTCAATTATTAGTCAACTCAATGTTTTCTCTTCTATAAGAGACATACCTCAGGAACTTGCAAGTGCTATACCCACTCAGGTATCTTTCCTTGTAACTGTATCTTTTTTCTATGTTCTGCAATCACTGCATTTGCTTAACTATGTTGGAATTGTAATCCTAACTTAGTGTTCTGTGTTGTGGATTTTAAACATATGCAGGCTAGCTTCTTCATGACCTATGTTTTCACATCAGGCTGGGCAGGCTTGGCCTGTGAATTAATGCAAGTTTTCACTTTTATTTGCAACCTTTTCAAAAAGGTGATCCTCAGAAACAAGCAGGATACACAGTTTTGGCTCATGTCTTTCCCATACCATACGGAGATCCCAAGAGTTCTTTTATTTGCACTCATTGGGTTCACTTGTTCAATAATGGCACCTTTAATATTGCCATTTTTGTTGATTTACTTCTCCATGGCGTATCTCATATACAGAAATCAGGTATCTTTCTATTTATCCATGTATGTAGCCTAATCTCTATATATTCTAAAGAGAAAATGTGTTGATTTTCATATAAAACTATGCAGATTCTCAACGTATATATTAAAAAGTACGACAGTGGGGGGAATTTTTGGCCTTTGATCCACAATACAACGGTATTCTCATTGGTATTGACACAAATTATAGCTCTTGGTGTATTTGGAATCAAGGACTCTCCAGTTGCATCCGGTTTCACCATCCCTCTCATCATTTGCACACTTTTATACACTGCATATTGCAGGCAGCGGTTTCTGCCTGTTTTCCAGAAACAGGCATCTCAGGTATACACTTCTTGCTCGAATAAATAACTCGTTTGACAACCAAACCAAAATTTGTGGCATTTCGGGATGTGGTATTTAAAATAACTCGTTTTTTTAATTATGGTATTTCGGGATGTGGCATTTTGGTTAACTAATGATGCGCCGGTGAAAAACTCTACAGATTCTGATAGACATGGATAGAGAAGACGAAAACAGCGACAGACTTGAAGAAATATACAACAAGCTACGTAACACATATTGCCAGATCCAATTATCTTCACGGGAAGTTCGACCTGTGTCACGAGCACCGGATGTGCCCGTAACTACCTCCAGTCCAAAAGCTGCCAAACTAGGTTTGTTTCTGGGGCTAAAATGGATAAAATTTATTTCCTTGAACGAGATAGAGAATACTCCTAACCATAAATTTGGGTATATGTTGTGTATCGGCAGCATCATTTGAAGACGAGGAGCTAGGAAAGTCGAGCACTGGAGTGTCTGCAATTATCAATGGAAAGCAAAGTCCTTTGAAGTGAACTTCCATAAGGAGGTTTCATTCCTTTTTTGTGTACATAACCAACAAGATGATTGTGTTTTGTTACTTGTTCACAGTGGGGAGGTGATTGGATACTTATTTTTTGTAAAGTGGAAAGTGTTTGTATATCAATATATAGAGAGGCAGAAACTTGTTTTTTAATTTACGGGCCTAAGCGACTGCAAGGCAAGAGTCTGGAAGGAACACGATTTTGATAAATCATTGAATTTTATCGAATGGATTTAGTACATTCTGCGAGTGTAAAGGTTAGTTTCAGAAAGAAATCTTATTCGAATAGAATTGAATTTTAAATTCGTGGAAGCGGTCTAGAGTTGCTTTTAAAAAATTTGTCGTCATATCTGAATGAACTGAAATTGCATTGTTATCGTACATACATCACTGCTAATGGTGGAATCGTGTTTACACAACTTTATTTTTCAACTTCGAATCAAACTTTGTTAATTTGCCTTCGCAATTTGGCTTTGGATATTTGTTAGGATTTTTTTGAATAATCTTCATCCCATCGTCGGTAGTACACTAAAATGTTGAATAACAAGAGGCATATAAACCATAGGGAAAGGACTTCATAATGAATTCTTGGTTCCGATGCGATCGAGAAGAGCGTTGGACTCCGAATTGCTTAAGGGGACAGAACTTCGTCTCCGAATTGTTAAACTCCCAAATCTCAAATCCCATAGTCAAAAGTCCCAGAATTTTAGTTCAGAAATGAAATCCCAAATAAACGTAAACCTCCCCAAATTTCGTCAACCCTTGGCCAGATTTTTCATTGCTACTTCTTCTTGATCAGGCTCAACTTACCATGAGATTTTGGTATATTACGAATGATGCATCCGATTGACATGGCCTAACAAATCCAACGGTAAAAGAAAAGAGAGATACCGAAAGCAATGCATCGTTATGAAGGGAGAATGTACGACACAGCGCCAGTCAATTCAACAAAATTACATGACTACTCTCGAATCCGAGTCAAAATTACGGGACTATTAAGATATTTGGCCGGGAAATTTATACTTCTTAATGAAGTTTGAAGCATGAATGAAACTCTATGGTTGATGAGTTGGTTACACAAAAACAAAACTCAACAAGATTGAACAACTATGGAACTCCCAAGATTAAAACATCAAAAGAAGAATCAAACACCTGAAGAAAGCTGCTGATATATAGGGAATGTTATCTACACATTTTGTCAAAGAATATTAGTGGGCAAAGAGTCTCTCAAACTACTGGTTAGCAGAATAAAAAAAGACAAAAATACAAGTGATTAATGGAAAAGAAAGAACAGGCAATAGATTTACCCCAAGGGTCAGACACAGAGGGATGGGAGTGTTAGGAGGAACAAATCTGTAGAGGCAAAGTCCAGATTTTTAACAGAACACAAGTGGTAAGAACACAAACAGAAACACTATTACGTACCTACACATAAAAGCCACAACATTATTCGTCACAAAGACCTGCAAACAAGGCATTATTACGAGGTCGAAAAGGAAAAACATAGGGACAGAAAGAAAAAGAAAAAGAAATGTCGAATCATACCAAGTTCGAACCTTTGAAGGGAAAAATTTCAAAGTTCTGGAAGTCATCCCAAGGCTCTTATAAAAAAACGTGGCATCTGAAGTGCCTAGCTAAAGTTGAGACCTTTGATCTAGGAAACACAGAACTATGAACAGGACAAACAAAGTGTTTCATCTTTTCTTCGATTCAGCTAGATAAAACCCTTATTATGATGTCTAAACTTGTCTCAAATAATTATAAGTTTCTAGCAATGGATTTTAAGGTGCCTAAAGCATTTCAAACAAAGCACAAAAGACTTGCAGTACACAAATCTTAATAATCCACAGTTTCAGTAATCAGTAAACGTGTTATGTCATGAGTATATGGAATCAAGATGATCAAATGCAGTTTCTAACATAGCACAAGGTTGCAACATGTTCTTTCACATAATAATTTATGTACACGCACTCTATAAATTGAAGGTTCACACTGTACAATGGAACAACGGAGATAAGAGTCTCTACAGCTACCTTTTGAAGAGCTAGATGGGGGGAAGAACCTCAAACAAGCAAGGCTGAATCAACAATAGAACAAACTCTATCTTATTCTGTAACTGTTTATTTCCAAACTCTAAAAAGAGTAAAGCGATTGACCTTCTAAAATCAGAGACCACATATTATATCGAAAAGAGAAAGGTGCGGGATGGGCAATATCCAAAGCTATTAAGCAAAAGATAAAAGCCCTTATTCCTTGTTACCGAATCTCCTTGCGATTATTGGACGGACATCGTCAGCATCAGCCAAGGTCTCTAAGAAGGGAAGTAACGATAGTAAATCGGAATCTGATGGATCGTTAAACCAACTCTTGATAGGAATCCCGTTATTCACTTGCAACCTGAAAACCTGAAATCATTTGAGGAAAGCAACACACTTTCAGGATTGAACGAAGATGGCAAGCTCACTTTACGTGTCTCTAAATGTTCAAGTGCGAAAATTTAGGTTTTCCATAGTTATGCAAAAGGTACCAAGACAGTAGAGACTATTTAACACGCAGGAACGTAAAGTAAAGAACTTTACCTGTGGAGAATTGTCAATTATGGCAACTTTTGCATGATCCACATCTAAGACTGTCAAGTCTTTGGTGTAAGTTCCATCTGAAAATATGCACGACTCGCGATAAACCCGACGAGATATAAGTTTCTTATCTGCATCCAATATGTCCAAAAGCTGTGCAGCATATATGCTTTGACTGGCTGTGAAGATAACAATCTCGAACATCTCAGCGACTCTCTCCAGGAATGCATCCAGGTGAGGCCTCTTTTTCACATAGACGATATGCTCTTTCATGTTGAAGAAAACAGTAAAGGTGAAGTCGGCATCTTCACAAGGCTCCAGTGTAGAATGAACGAGTGTTTCTGTCACAAAGCAATAAATGAAAAAGAACCAGCCGGCATTACGTAACTGCATGAGCATTCGAAATAAAACTCCAGGCATAGTAATTGAAGAAATTCCTCACCATCCAAGTCCAGAACCAATGTAACTGATTTCCTCCTTTGAGAATCCTTTGGGAACATACTCGGCTGAAAATTAGACACGACCTCCGATAGTTCAGGGAGATTCCTGATAAAGAACTGTGGATCAAAATCATCAGCTGGATCAGAGTCGACGATACGATCACATTCCTGGTTACAAGTTCTTATCTGGCTGATAGCTTGATATAAGCCAGCATCACCTGAATCTCCAATAGCCTCTTCACCTGATTTCAGATCATTGGAATTGGTCAATTTCGCAGTATCCTCGAGAAAAGGGAGTATCACGTACTCCTGAGCCACATCAAACAACATACTTGGCTCAGCACATCGGTAATCAAGAAAAAATTCAGTCTCACTGACGTCACTATTCACTGCATTCCCGTCAAACGGTATGCTAGAGATAATCATGTGGGAGATTGAGAAATCCGATATGTTGCAGCTCTGATAATCAGATAAGCTTATATTACCATCCCTTCCATCAGTTCCAAACCCTGGGATATTAAGATTACTCATGTTCCCTGCCAACAACATAAAAGTGTTTCATTATCCTTTGATTGTTTCAGACATCAGCAAGCTATGGTCAGCATCAAGTTCAAAGCTTTACGACTCGATTAACAGTGCGAACTAGAAAATAAGAAGCTTATGTCCCTAAGGAATCCAGTGCTAAGACTACAACCAATCTTCCAACTGCAAACCTACGAGCAATTTGACGCTAGTATTTGAAAAAGAAAAGTGCTTTGAGCATACCTGGATTCTCATCTATGCTGGGCATGTTATAAATACCAATGGGCTCCAAAGCAGGTGAAAAAATTGTTTCCAAGTCAGCTGTGCAGTTGTTTGTAACATCCTGTGATACACATCAGTAAACCACAAGTAAATAATAAAACCAAAGACGTTAAAGAAACCGTATAAGTGGAGAACACACACAACCCACAAGAAATTAACTGTAGCCACAAATTTGAACAGCCAAACAACTACTAGTTAATGCCACAACAAGGGGACACGAATTTAACAATACATTCCGTGCAAAAACTCTTACCATCCTCTCAGTGGATCCAGAATCTACACGGTATGATGAATCATGTGCCTGAAAATGGGAGTTCCCTTGATTTGACAGTCGCTGATGATCAAGCACTTCAGGGTTGCTGGTTTCCTGTGCATGCATCTCCCCACTTGACAAAGCTGCTGAAAATTAACATCGGATAAATAAACTTCTGATTCGATATGGAAATAATTCTATTGAGCTCCTAGATCACATGCTCTACAAAAACTGGAACTTGAAGAATATTAATTTGTGACGCATAATACATGCAAGTTATATGAGACTATAAATCATGCTATCTTTGAAAGCAAGGAAGTAGAGGACAACCTACGGGGATAAGTCAACCCAAAAAATGTTCTGAAGCGAATTGAGAAAGCATGTTATGAGGATTGAGTATGAACTAAGGGAGACCAAACCTAGAATCCTTAAGGATAGATACTTACTGCAATCGTCTTGGCTTTTCGGAATACACAAATCAGCCTCTAGTAAAGGAGAAACCGTGACATTAGAGCATGATTTTTTGGATATAACACTAGATGTCTGACACACACCCAGACTTCTTTCCCCTAAAGAGCCTCCATTTAGTTTTGTCTTCATTTTCAGTGATGGCATTTGATTGGTTCTTGTTATATGTACCACAATCTTGACTTGGAAACATCAATTGGCAAGCACACACACCCTTTAGCAATCAAGCACCTGCCGAGACTAAATATCCCAGAAAGAGGAATCATCAGCAAGATATAATCGACCAGAAACGATAAAAAGAATACAAAAAAGGAAACAAAACATAATAACTGTCGTTCCGTCATTCGCGTGCTTACGTGTGAATCAGCAATACGTAAATGAATGTAGAATCGAATGTTTCGTAACCGAAAGATACTTTAAGGCTAACTGTCTATACATAATTTTAGAAGTATTTGTTCGTTACTACGAAAAATACAGACGTATCCATCCACGTGCACGAAAGGGAACAATCTGATCAATAACCTCCAACTCTGAACCAATGTAAGATCAGCATACAAACAAAACGGAGCACAATCCAATCTGAAATCATCGTACTTTCAAATCAACTCAAGCATATCAAGCAGTTTCAAGCAAAATTTAAGTCGTAACAAGGGCAAGTCAAACTAGTAAGATTCAACAGCATGATCAAACAGGTCTATTTTGCTGGCATGCTGAACAAGGAACAACTTTTAACTGGATTATTATATGAGTTGTTAGGCAGAAATGAATCTAGCTGTGGATTGGACCATACAAATTTCCATTTTCCAGCCTAACCCCAAGTCAACTTATACTCAGTAAGACTGTTTCCTTGTATGAACAAAAGGCTAAGATTTAGGACACACACAACACCTACAGAACTCGGTCAACGTCAACTCATATCCCCTAAAACTACAATCAAAACAAAAAGGTAGGCAATGAACAATCAACAATAGTACCTTTTCTCAACAGAAGAACAGTGGACCGGACAGTTACCATATTATCACAACTGGATCATAAAGGGCTTTTCCACAAGGCACGGAGAACAACCAGAACAGAGAAAGCAAAAGATTCATTTAAAGAAGGGAATCGTTAGATTCAAAAAAAATTCAAAAAACACTTCAACTCCTCAAAATGGACATGGAAGAAAAGCAACAGAAGCTAAACAGTTCCCAGCTTGTCAAATTCAGAGCCACACAAACTGAAATAGAACAAAAAGGCAACCCAAATTACACTCAGAAAAAACCTACAATCAGAAGAACAGAAACCCTAGACCAGTAAAAAGGGCAGCTGGAAATGACGGTTACAAAATTCCACAACCATGAAAATGGAAACCGTATAACAGACAGTTCTCTATCTTTTTTCTACCAGAGATCAACAAGCAAGAACAGCAGAAGAAAACGATGAAATTCAACTTGGTAAGAGAGCAAACAGAGTCAAGGAATGGAAACAAAAGAAAAAAAGGTGGGAAAGATTCGATTTTTCCCCATGAGAATACCTTAAGGAAGCCTCTCGGAGAGGGACCAAAAAAAGGAGAGAGCTTTTCCTTTCTCTCCCTCTCTCTTCCTTTCTCCCTCTAGAATTGATGAGTTGTCTCTCTGTGTATTTCTTCTGTGGGGTTTTTCTATCTAAAGACTCTTGATTTTTTCCAACAATTTCCTTCTTCTCTCTTAACTCCCACGAACGGCCATTACAGTAGCAATGTCTGCCTTCCGGCGGAGCAGCGGACGGCTGGGATTCAATTGATGGTAACCAGTGGAATACTGACACGTTGGCTATGGAGCCAGCTCAGCTTGACGCATCGACACGTGCTCATTTTGGTGGGCGGGAGAGGCGCGTGGATTTATGTTCTAGGTGGGACGCGTGTCGGAGGCGGCACAATCATTTCAGTGTGTGCGTGGTAAACTGATAACTAACTTTTATTTTAGTTTTGATTAGCTAAACATCATGACAACTGATGAAATTTGGCGACAAGAATTAGAGGAAATTTATGTTAAATATTATGGAGAAGTGGATATTAGATGCAAGGTCATAGTTAATTGTTTTTGTAGATTCATATTAAGAGAAGGAATAGACTTACAACAAATCGCATCAACCAACTAGTGTACATTCAGTTCAACTCCTGATTGATGTCCAAACAAAGGAAGCTAAAGGATAAGAAGAATATTGATGTTCTCATAAGCTCTTATTCAGTTGAACCTCAAGGATTCATATATGAGGGAGGAGACATGCACACATTGCATGTGTTTAGGGATGAAGACGATGGAGGATACGACGTCATCCCATGGAGTGTTATTGATGATGCAATTGGAGCTAGTGAGAGTCGTGAACCGTGTAGGAGTGCAAGACTAGTGAGAGAGCTTCATGATGAAGAGTTTGATTCCGAAGAAAAAGAAAATAACGAGGAAATAGAGCCGATCGCTTTCGACGATGATGAAGAATATTGACGACTTACCAAGCTAGGAGTTTGATATCGCCTTTATGGCTTATTTTATGTCTTTATGGTTTATTTTATGTGTGCATTCTTCTATGTTAGAACTTGAACATTAATTATCTGTGAGCTTTGCCAGATTATGTTTGAACTTTGCACTTAAATCTATTACATTTTTTCAAAACGCCTAATCGGCCAAGGCATAAGGCAGGACCTCACCGTCTTACGGTACGCCTTCCACAACCTTGTTCTAGATCAATTATTTAAAATAAACATTTTAAATACAAAGAAATAGTAATACTAAAACATTTTTGTATATCAAATACACCAAAAAATTCACCTATAAAAATTAGTAAAAAAGGTAACCTATAATAATTGTTCTTAATTGTTATAAATGCATCCCTACGAAAAATGAGAATGTTTAAAAAAGAGGCATAAATAGGATCCATAGGAAGCTTAAGATGAAAGAACACTTGTGATTAATTCACCCATCCCAAAAGTAGAGCATGTTCCCAAATGAATTAGTGTTGATTTATACCGAGCATTTGCGATCCGGCCTCAGCAGCTTGATAACAACTTGGCATAGTCGGTTAGGGGAACAAAAGATTTACCCGCCCCAATCCGGTTATCTAACCAACCTTTGTCACTTAGTGATTTAACCCAGCTCCTACTTTTAAACATCAAAATGGCTTTCACACTGCAAGAACAGTAGTAAACACAACTCAATCGGTATACGATCCAACTCACAAGTCCATGTCAAGAAACCATTAGATCCATCCATCATCATCCAATGGACAAACATCAAAGTCACCATTCCAGGAACACAGACTATTGTAACATTTGTGCCAAGTTTTGCACTTGAAGAAACTCATCTCTAACAGATGATCCAGAGACAGACCACCACCAATACCACATCTCAGGGCCAGCAAGGTTTACCGCCATGGCAAGAGCAGTTCCTCTGATTCTCTCATCTGCAAAAAAAGAATAACATCTTATCACTACAGCTTGTTACATTTTTACAAATGAATAAGCTTTGCATATAGACCCTACCAAGTTCAGAGGCTATTTTCCCGAAGACCTTCGTTCATATGGACCTGAACGGTCGCGAGAATATCGATCATTTCCTTGACCCCCACGGCTCCCATCCCTGTCACGTCCACCGTCCCTGTCACGTCCACCTTCCCTGTCACGTCCACCGTCCCTGTCACGTCCACCTTCCCTGTCACGTCCACCTCCGTACCTGTCACTATTCCGATCAGGGCCATAGCGCCCAGACCCACCACCACTTCCACCTCCATACCTGTCATCCCGGCCACCATACCTGCCTCCTCTTTCTCCTTCACTTGGACACTCCCTAGCAAAATGTCCAGGTTTGCCACACTTGAAGCACTCCCCACCATTAGATCCACGCCTCCCTCCACCATCACCACCACGATCGCGGCCACGACTACGATCAAAGTCATTATCTCGTCCTTGACTAGGTTGGGCTTTCTCAACTATAATAGTTCGTCCATCAAGATCCATCCCATTCATAGCCTCAATAGCCTCTTGCAATGCTTTCTTCTCATCAAAAGTAACAAACCCAAATCCACGGGAGCGCCCTGAGAACTTGTCAACAACCACCTACATCAACAAAAGCATGCATCAGGTATCTCTAGCAATGCAAATCCAGCAGAACAATACTAATCTATGTCAAAGCAAGAAGCACTTAATAATTCCATTAACAGCTCAGGTCTTAGATGTTTGACAGCTCCTCCATAACCACAAGGCCAGAAACTAACACTGATGACTGATCTCATATTCAGGTACAAGGCAGCAACTGATGACAATATGGATACCCAAATAAACAAAAAATGTAAACATTATAGCACTCACTTAGACCAGAAAAATAATTTAAAAGTTTCAAACCTTGGCATCAAGTAGTTTCCCATACTTTTCAAATGCATCTTTCAGCTCTCTATCAGATGTAGACCACGCGAGTCCACCAACAAAACAACGATATTCAACATCTTCGGGCATTTTCTAGTCTCTGTATTCTGCAAGAAAATGTTATGATGCAAAACAATATGATAAAAACTATGCCAACAGATCCCTGGAATAGCGTAGAACGAAACAAAAAACTAATTAAAATTGTATGCCCTGCTACAAGAACGAAGAGACATCGATACTACAAAGTCAGCGAATGAAATGTTCAGTATCAGATTTATTCACATCCCCCCTTAGGAAACCTAGATAGATAGATTTAATATTCCACTTCTGAAACTTAATTCAATTTATGAATGTAGCAACTGAATATCTTTAAACTCCACACCACAAAATACCCATCGGGACCGCAAGCCTATACAACCGATGATTCTGATTTGTGGTTTTCGGGAAAACAATTCAAGAGCATCCGTCTGCCTTTTAACTGCCTATAGCATTCAATGAAAAATATAAACGAATACAACATACCGGAATCCAATTGGCAACTCCCAAAGTTCCCTTGACGGAGCAAATAACGAAAAACGCAAAAGGACGCAAGATAGAACGATTGAAGCCAAACCCCAAGTCCTCAAATTGATACAGTATTCGCAAGATGCTAGAGACGATTATGAATCAAACAAGAGAAACCCGCAGTTGGGAGTTAAAGCGAGATAATCACAACTGACCGGGAGATAATGAACAAGGTTGGAAGAGGGGAGAGCTTTCGCGTTGCCCTGTGAAAGCCCTTACTGGGTAAAGAGGATGCCGCGCAGTTGTTTTGGGGACAAATAAATCGTAAGCAGCTGGGACGCCCTATATTATCCCTGGGTCCAATTCTCTGAATAAACCCTAAATATCCTAATACTTGCCGGCTAAGCCTGAGTGCGGAAATCAAACCCTTGATCTGTTCCAACTAGTATTATATCATCTCAGTCGTCCAAAAAAAAGCAAACTTCAAATTAGTACGAATTATATTGTAATTACAAACTAACTTATTCAAATAATAACTTTTTTTCTTCCAATTCTCTCAAGCAATAATTTTTTTTTCCTTTCATAAACTAATCGACCTTATAGTCGAAAACCCCGTTAAATACTTGTATTTCCAGATGATATTCATGTTTTTATCACTCTAGTCTTTGTACCTCCATCTCTTTATCCCGCCCTTCTTCGATTCCGATTGTTTCTACTCGTTGTTAAGGTTTTGATTTCTACCTTTGAATCGGATTTGTTCTCCCCTCGAATAGGGTTTTGTTTCTACCCTCGAACAGGGTTTTCCACGATGGTAGCTCTACATTCCCAACGAACATCCACAATCTATCCAATGAAACAACAAGAAATTCTACAGTCAGAAATCGCTGAAATCAACGAAGAATGGAGGTCATGCTCCAACAATCATGGTACATACGGGTCAGCTTGAGGCGACCCGCCCAACTATATGAGGAATTTCGGATCTGTGAAATCTCTGGTGGCTGACATCGCAAGGGATCAAGAAGCTGGATACCCCTTTGTTGCTTAGTTGTTTTTATTTCCCTACTATTTTCATTGTAGTGGTGATTTTTCCATGTTTCTGGTTGTGTTATGTTATGTAATGCAGTCGGGGTAGTACTAGTGGAGTGTCGTTTTCTTCTTTCTTCGAGTCTAGAGCCGATTTTGGTCGAGAAAATTGAGAATGCAAAGCAAAGTATCTGCAATAGTTACCTTATTTTCTCTTACAATATATTTTAAAAAGCACCACCGGGTAGCACCATTGTACTCACTTATATCTTTGCTCTATTAAAGAATGATAATCTACTTAATTTGTAAAAAAAACTTATCCAAATATTAGAAATAGCACAAATTACCCAAATTTTCAAAAAAAATATGGCACACCATTAATTTCGCCTGTTAATTTGTGCAGGTGGCATTACATTGTTAATAATAGTGCAAACAAAGATGAGGTGACCTATACTTGATTATTCAAAATATTATGGTTTGGAAAATTGGACCGGACATCAAATTGGTGAGATTGGGGGTTCAGAGTTTGATGGTTTGATAGGAGTTGGTCCGTTTCTAAATCGATTGAATCGTTTTAATTATTAATAGTTTACTATAGTTGATTCCGACCGAACAAATTTTGAGTTGAGCCTTATCAAACTGACAATATACAAAGTCAAAATTTGAAAAATTATATATCTATACTACTTTCATATAAATTTAGGTACCAAAATATAATAATACTTAATACAAGTATATATGTATATATCTAATATATATATATATATATATATATATATATATTCTCATATACCTGCCATGTCAGCAAATTTAAATCTTTTATTTCCTCTCTTTCCTCTTTGTATGGGCAAATTTCCATCTTCCTATTTCAAAATTTAGAATAAAAAATGACGTCATAATTTTCAATTAAATGACGCTCTAAACTTCGTAAAGACGAAATTATCCAAATTTACTAATTTGAAAAATTTTGTAAAGAAGAAACTATCCAAATTTACTCATTCAAAAACCTTTCTCACGGTACGTGTCTCCTTACAACTCACTGAATTTTAGCGTGCAGGATTAAAAATTCGGCCGACAAGCATCCCGACTTTTTCAGATAATCGTAAATGCAAGGACAACACCTACGGGTTTAGCCGTGCGTACTCCGCAGGCTCGGCCTGGTATAAGTCGTGTTGCCACATCTAAACCCGCCATACGGGATGCTTGTCGGCCGAATGTTCGATCCCGCCGGGTGATCATCCGGCCAAAATTTTGGTATGGCCAAATTTTTTTCCTATTTTTTAACGATCTCGTTTAATAATTTTTCAGATAATCACATTCGTCACATGGTTTTAACGTTCGTTGGATACACTAACTCGGCAAGAGCAATTCGGTAAGTGGTCGATAATTTTGTTGTAGAAATAATTGAATTAATACAAAATTGTGTAGATAATTGATAAATGAAGCATATGTTTTATGTGTTTATAATGTAGTGAGATTCATCGGTAAGTAAGGGTAACAAAATCAATTACACCGAGCACTTTTTATCAAATGATGTTTACGGGTCAAGGAAGCTTGTGAATCTGCAAAGCAAATTGCCCAGACGCTTAATTTCAAGTTGACTAAAGGATCCAACAAAATAAACAAGGAAGAGCGAGAGTACCGTGTGTATCGGTATTGTTCTCGGGAACTTGCTCTTAAATTATCACGTTCCAACCCTTCGAAACGGATTACGAAGATGAAGAAGTGTGACTGCCCCTTCAAACTGGCAGTGATGTGTCAGGTCGTAGGTGGCGAGTGGAAGTTATGTATTGACGGTGTAGGCCACACCAACACTCCTATATTCTCAAAAAGATACCACAATCATTTTTTTGTCATATCCCGAAGGTAGCGCAGAAAGCAATGCACTTACGAATGGAGAGAAGATTAAAATTAGGGACATGCTTGCGACTTACACACAACCAAACAAGATCATGCACGCTCTGAACAATAAGTTCAATTCTCATCACAATATAATTCATATATACAACGAGTCATACAAGATTAGAAGATAAATTTTAAGAGGCATGAGTTCGACAGATTGGATATTGAGAGCCGCTACACGACTGCGGTACTTTGTTCAGTCTACGAGGATGAGGAAAAAAATCTGACCTTCCTTTTACTCAGCACCCCGAGACTGCTCAGTGAAATTCTCTGATTGATTCTGTGATCTTTGGCTGATTCTGAACCAAGAGTTTGAAGAACTTCTCCATTGCTACAGCCTGTTCCTTGAAGAAAGGTGTGGCTTCTGGAGTAGCTTGTTGTGGTTGCTCAGTAGTTGTTGCTATATGAGCTTTCCCCTTCTTCTTATCGGGGTTGGCTGGTTTTCATCTCGGTGGACATCCAATTAGGTACCAACACTCAGCTCTAGTGTGACCATGACGACGGCAACGATCACAATATGGATCTTCGTCGTCGCCCCTTCTTGACTAATTAGGGTGTTGACCCTGTTTGTTGTGGTATTGTCCACGAGCATCCAGAGCTGAACCTTTGGCTGGAGGGGGAGTGTTGTTTGAATTGTTTGATGTCACCATGAGATTCCGTCGATATTCCTCACCCAGGATCTCAGTAAAGGCATCTTCGAGAATAGGGAAGGGCTTGGTGCTCATAAAGTGACTCTTGATTCCATCAAGGTTCTGCTTTAATCCCAGGAGGAATGTTAGAGTCCTTTTCTTTTCAATATACTGTCTGAAATTTTTCCTGGTCACCGGGAGTATCCCAATCTTAAGCTTCATAGTTATCTAGATGAAGCCAAAGATGTCCCAACTGATTGTAGTATTCAGTGACATCCATCTCCCCCTGATGAAGGTGGAAAAGCTGTTGTTCGATTTTGAATGTAGCAGATGAGTTATCAATAGTAGAGTAGGTTTTTCTGGCGGCATTCCAGATAGCCTTGGCAGTCGGGTGAAGGATGTAGTTCTCCCCGATGTTTGGCTTCATAGAATTGATCAACAATGTTTTTACTAGGTTGTTGTGCTCATCCCATGTTTCGAATTGAGGATCAGTGCTTTCTGGTGCCTTGGTTGCGCCAGTCAAGTACCCTCCTTTTCCTCTTCCTTTGATGTGCATATGAATTGTCTTAGACCATTTAAGGTAGTTCTTTCCGTTGAGAAGTAGTTTGTGTTCGTCACTGGTACCACTGTGCTCTAGTTATTTTCAGTAAGGACAGCTCCTGTGCTCACAGATATGGTTCCGTCATTCGTCATGGCTTCGATCGGAGGTAGCGTTGGCGGAAGACTTTAGGGTGACAGAGGTATTTAGGATTTAGGGTACAAACCAGGCTCTGATACAATGTAGATTTGAGAGAATAATAATCTACTCTTGTTATTAAGATAGCCCGCAGGCAATAGGATTTATATATACAAGTCTCCATATGAGACTTACCTACTCTAGGAATCCTATTAGGAGGTAATTACCTAATAATACATACTACAGCTAATACATCTAATATAGGGGACTGATAAAGAGCCTAATTAGAGATTGTATAGGATTCTCTACAGTATATCTAGTAGTTTTCTTTAGACTTCCAACTGTATACGCATGGTTTTGAAATTGTTGGAAGAACTAGTCGTTTTGCTGCCTGTAACTGAGATGGTATGACCATGAGCATTCGCTTCTTCTCAAATCTACTAATAATTTGTGCAGGCAAGTTTTCGTAAAGCTTGGACTACTTTGCTTGAGAAGCCGGGTGAACTCCAAAACGCATCTGAGAAGCTGAAGAGTTCGCCACCTGCTTTGAATGGGTACGTTGCTTTTCCAGGTACCTGCTTTTTCAGTTTATACTAAAATTATCCTATATTTAGACTTTGTTCTCAGAATAACCTAATGAGAAAGACTTAATACTTTCATTTCTCTTGTTTCCCTCATGTGCAACCTAGCTATATCTTTGGATGCATTAAAGGGTATGTCAACTTTATTGTTGACAAAGTATGTACTTTTCTTATTTGCGTTTCTTTGAACTTGGTGATTTAGTTTCTTCTTCTTATTTGCTCTCTTTTCCTTGTATACTTTTAGGCTTCTGAACAAGAAAGATCAACATTTGTGTCTTCTTTGATGCCACTACTAGCTGAGTATTTATTCATTGCAACCACAATTACAAGGTTTGGAACTAGCTGGCACAGGAATTATGATCAAGAATTTCGATCCATAAGTCCGAATTGGAAAAGCTAAATGAAACGGCGCCATTTCACTGTTTGGGGAATTGGCTGATTTTACCGGTGAGTTTTTCTATGTTTTTTACCCTCAATGTTTGGGGAATTGACCAATTTTACTCATATTTTTAAGCCTCAATGTTTGAAGCTGCCCCTGCCATTTTTCTATGTTGAGCCTCAATGTTTGGAGTTTTTTGGCTGCAAACAGGGCCGAACATTGGGTGCATTTTTGCGCCTAGTCTTGGGGTGGCTTGCCGGACTAGGTACGTTTTTTAGCTGCATTCTGGGGTTGGTTGAGCTAGATTCTTGAGTGGGTTTTTTATATTATAAAGGTTTAATGTTTGGGTTTGTTTAGATGCCAGGCATTGCACAAAAACAAAAACAACCTTTGGAGTCCATTGCAATCAGTTCACACTCGACCTCAGCTGTTTGTACAAAACCATTATGTATCTTTAATAAACGATGAATGCGTTCCAATCTTTTTCACTCTTGTGCCTCCATTGGTTTGCATTGCCCGATCTTGATTATTGATGTCAACGATTAATGTGTGGTCTTATTGTCATCAGGCAAAACGAACTAGTATGGTCTAATGTGTATCAGAACCTGTTGGCTATTGCTGTCATCTTGAGATGGGCTGTGATATCTAGATGTCTTACTGGCATTTCTAAATTTGAATTTCGTATTTGAAATGTGGTAGTTGTGAACTTCCTTCTTCTGGATGGGTTTAATGTGACCATTCGTGACCAACTTTAATGAGCATGGTGTATGTTAAGTTAACGTTAGCTGCTTGTCATGTTCCATCGAGAGAGAACAGAAGCAGAAGTTTAGAATGCTATAAGCACGCTATGGTCAGACAAAATCATATTCGGCCATCAAAGCCTTCCAAAGAGAATTAAACATTTTCTTCATATCAAACGTCAATTCAAGAGTTTATCTTGTTTCAAAGTATAAGGAAATTGTTAAGCGACCAAAAATGCATCTGCCAGCCATCATTACAAAGCACCAGAAGTTGAGATATAATCACGAGTAAAGAGACAGACAGTGAAGAACACTTGGAATTCAATCTTCATCATCCGAGTTAAATGTTATCTTCTTAGCTTTGGGTGCATCCGCAGCCAATTCTCTGAAGTGTGCACCATATAGCTTTGATTCCTACAGAATCATTCAAAGGCAGTGAACACTTAAAAGCACTCTATCAAATGAAAAACTGCATGAAACAAAAATCAAGGGCTTTACTTACCTTTTTCTTCACATGAGTACCAAACTTCAATAGGGATTCCGGTATTATCTGCTTCGCTTCTCGTAGCACATTCACGAGCTCCCCAGCAAGTCCCTTAAAAAACAACCAACAACCATTTTCACTTCCACTTCTTCCTTGCATCATAAAATTGCATCTCACCATATGCATCCATACATCTCAAAATCTCACCTTATTGTGGTGTGTGAAAAAGGTGTGAGCTACACCCTTCTTTCCAGCACGCCCAGTCCTCCCTATTCTATGCACGTAATCCTCCGTTGTTAGGGGGAAACTATAATTAATCACAACCTCAACATCTGGAACGTCTAGGCCTCTAGCTGCCACATCAGTAGCCACCTGCATGAGTTGATATGAAAAAAAGTCGAACCATGTCCGATTTCTCAGTTACAGCAAGACTCTCATTAACTTTGTACCATCAAAGGGCAGCTTCCTGTCTTAAATAAAGACAGTGCGTTGGTTCGCTGCGCTTGTGCTTTATTTCCATGTATACCAACAACCTTCCAGCCACTGGTGAAAAAGTAAAGGAAGAAAAGAAAAAAAACAACAGATTAATTTTTTACTTCGCTGTAATAACATTATAGCATCCACGTGGATATATATTTTCCTTACCTCCTCCTTAACATTCCCTCAAGGCGTTCAGCTTCCTTTTGATACAACGCAAATACAAGCACTCTGTTCCTGAAAGCCAGATATAGAGGCACGGATGATTAATATTTCTCTTGAGAAACATCTAAGCATGCATCTATCATAGTCTGATGCAATCCAGTAACGAAACTGAAAAGATAACAAGACAGACGGTGTACTTCTGGGTCTTGTGATATTTTTCTAGCAATGCAAGCAATCGGTCATCACGTAGCCTGTCATCCACAACCTGTAATTGGATGCAAGTGTCAATTCAAGTTAACAACATCTGAGAAATGAGATCACTTGCTGAGCAGTGGAATCCAGAACCTCAACAATCTGCATGACGTCATGGTTGGCAGCTGTGTCTTCAGAACCTACAACCACCTAAAATAGAATACAGTCGTAACTTGTTACATATAGAAAGTAGAAAGCAACAACCAACATACCTGTGTAAGATGATACACACCTTAACTGGATTTGGGTCCATGTGCTCCTCAGCTAGTTTATGAACATCAAGTGGCCACGTAGCACTGAACATTATCATCTGCCTAGCTGAACAAGTTCAAAAATGGAAAATTAATTATCTCGAATTCACTGGAACAGATTGAGACATGAATTATACCAGTGTAAGAGGACAGAGCATATAAAGCGCAAAGAGAGAACAGTTGCTTACCAGAAGCTGTGGTGCTCAGTATAGCCTGCACTTCTTGTCTGAATCCCATATCCAGCATTCTGTCTGCTTCATCCAGAACCTATAAATTGGAAGCAAGCTACTCAATGCCAGAGCATCGAAAGAGGGAAAATTGAGACGATGGTGATGGAACACCAGGAATATTTAACAAGCAACCACTTACCACGAAAGATACTTCTTTAAGATGGCAGACATCCATTTCCATCAGATCTCTCAGACGACCAGGGGTTCCAATAACAATGTCCTAGGTGCAGAAGAAAAGATGAAGTCTTTACAGTAACAACTAGAATTATGACAACCATTCAGAGAGTAGGCTCCTTTTCATGAGAAATATACCATGGGAAGTGAGAATGAAGAGAATGAAAAAAGCGGAAGAAGAGCATACCACACCAGACTTTAAGGAAGAAATTTGAGGCCCTTTAGGTGTTCCTCCATACACACACAGTGATCTTATGCCTGTTGGTTCCCCAGCACCGCGCAAGACAACAAAAATCTGCCAGACGAGAAAAGAAGAATCATCAATCAATGACATTGAAGCCTCATTTCTCAAGATGGAGATTTATTACTTCATCCATAAGAAGACATACTTGGTCAGCTAACTCTCTTGTAGGTGCAAGCACCAAACAGAGAGGAATCGCCCCCCTTTCCACTCTGCCTTTACGCTTGCTCATGACATGCATTATCGCAGGAATCCCATACGCCAAAGTCTTGCCTGAAATGAAACATTGATCAAATAAACCTGAAACAAGACTCTAATGGGTAGCTAGATTGAAAGAAAATGATTGAAAGCTAATTCATAAAAAATAACCTGAACCAGTCTTCGCAATGCCAATAAAATCACGCCCATCCAACAAAAAGGGCCAGGCATGGGACTGAATCGGCGAGGGATTCTCGAATCCCTGACAACACTCCAACACTTTCTCCGGCAGCTTTGACTGCGCGAAAGATTGCAAAGGTCTGTACTTAGACTCGTGCGCATCCTTTCCAGTTACCACGATTTTGTCTTCGTCGGTCCCTTGTTTAGCAGTCGCTTCATCAGCTACGTTGATCTCTGTCTCGTTTAATTCCTCCCTATTCTTTTTCTTCTCCTTTTTACCCTTCTTTCTGCTTCCTTGTTCGGTGTTGGCGTCTTCGAGTTTTCGCTTAGCATTCAGTTGTTCCTCGACTTCTGCCGCCTTTTTCTGCTGCTTCTTATTCTTCTTCTTCTCCAACCTCATACTCTCATCAACTTGCGTGGGTTCTTCTTGCAATTTTTTGCCCATGGAGAAGAACAGAACAAGCTGAGCAGAGTTGGAGCAAGAAAAGAGGAGCCGCGTATTTTGGTTTAGGAGTGAAAGAGGTTGTCTTTTGTTATGTCAATTGTTCTAACTTCTAAGCTAGGGTTTTGGGTGGCGAATGAATGAAAGGTAAATTACGTCAAAGTGCCAAAAGTTTTCCCGTATGTCTATAACGACCCCTCCAGTTGTTGTTTGGTTTACCCGCCGTTTTGTAACCATTAACCAACAATATGATGACCAACGGATTTTCAAATTTGAAACTCGGTTTTCGTTGCGTTCAAATCCACAATTGTTGATGAGTTGGGCTACCGAACCCACAGTGTGATCCAGGCTCCTAGCTTTGTCCAGTACAAGGCTAACTCTTGGGTTTTGGGTCCGGTCGTTCATTTTTGGGCCCAAGTTAAGAAAATTTCAGTCGCCGGCGACCACCACCAGACACCAGATATATCAGGAAGGAAAATGAATTTTGGAGGAGATCCAAGAACAAATAGGTACTTCATTCATCCTCGGTTAGCCATGGTAGAGATTGTTGAAGGCGGCGGCGTCGTCAATCGCTATTACACGACCGGAGAAGACAACGATAGTGTAACGAAGAAGAAAGCAAAGGAAACAAATATGGTGGAGATCACTCTCAAAACAATTGGCCCTTCTCCCCCTTCTCGCATCATTCTTCCTTCTTCCATCACGGTACGTCCTCTTGCTTCCCAGCTCTTCTTTCTATCCTCGTGCCAATATTCATTTTAGATCCTTTTTCTTAAATCTCAAAGAACCCGAATGTCGAAAGTAAACCCAAATTGATGGTTTTGTTAATCTGAGAAATCCAATTGTATTTTTCTGCGATGTGATCGTACTATGGAGCTGAACGTTGCTGGATTTTCTGTGGAGAAGTAACTTAGTTCCCAATAGATTGTCTTTTTTCTGGGTTTCATCATTGATTCGGGTACGTTGATATCACCAAGCATGTATCTTGCTTAACTCGATAATTAGGAGTTTGAAGATCGGGAATGAACTATGCTGGGTGGTTTCTGAGCTGCTGCAGCTGCCAGTGATTGATATTTGGACATTGGGATTAATTTATTTAGAGGTTGACAATGCTCTTGTGGGTTGTTGCGGCAAAATAGAAATTTGAAATCTTCTTTTTTTAAATACCAGCTTCATGGTTTAGCTGTACATGTGTATGTATGAATGCTGCCCCGTGAAAGAACGCAGTGGTGGTGTCATCTGTAGCTGCTCCTCCTTGTATGAGAATTCTCTCTGCCTCTAACTAATAATATTCCAACTTGTTGCCTTTTGTTTTCCTTTTCTTATTTTATTGTCCTTGCATGTCTACTAGAATACTCGCCCTACTATAATGATATACTAAAAATGCTTACTAATCTTATTATGTGCTTGCTGTGCATTCAATTGAATAGGTGCGTGACTTGAGAAAGTTTATTGCTGAAAAGAAACATCTACCAATTGAAAATTTGAGATTAGTCTTGCATGGGAAGATGTTGGAAGACTGTGGAGAAGATGATATGCTCATCAAGCTGAAAAATAATGGTAGGCCTTTATTTCAACCAATCTATTTGATCATGATTTCCTTGTCTTATGCATAATTCTCACTTCTTTGAGTCCGAATAATAATAGCTGTCAAAGATTTTATAGGAAAATAAGCTCTCTTTCTTCCTCTGACGAGCCAGAGGAAATTTACATGACTGTTTCATAGTGGGACATGTATTCACATAGGTCCTTCTGTTTAGATAAATTAGCTTTCTAATGGAAGTACTATAAATCAGCTTGTACATGAAATTGTTAACAGAGACTATAATTACTTTCTCAGTACTAGATGAGTCGCCAATTTAGCTTTAGGAAACCTTGCTTAAAATTAGCTTAGTGCTTTCACTGCTAAAAAACTCTCTTTTTGTCTTGTGTGGAGAATATTAGCCGATTTCGCCTCCTGACTATCCTGGTATTGAAGGCCCAAGGGATCAATAAAACAGAAACAAGTCATTTATGCAAATATAAGTTATCATATAGGACATTGCACACCTCTTTTTTTATTTTTGTTGGGTGTTCGTATTCAAGCTATAACTGTTTCATCTACTTCCAGATTCATTGATTGTGGCTGTCAAACCAAAAGCTCCTGCCAAGCATCTCCAGGATGGATGTGAGGATGACGACGATCTGGTACCACTAATTAAGTAAATGTCATTTGGCTGACACTAGTTGCTTTTGCGTAAAAATAAAACCAGAAGAAAAGTTTCTGATGTTAATTCTCAAGTTTCAGAAATTTCAGCTGCCACAATCTACAAATCCATGGAAGAGGAAGCTTTACTTTTTCCTTCACAATAAGTTGAAATTTCCAGGCAAGCATCTCTTGCAATATATTACCTTTCATTTGTACGGTAAAACAAAATAAAAGAAGTGATGTGTTCTTTCCTTTACTGTGGACAGATATCCTTTTAGCTGGACCTTTCTCACTCTCTGGGAAGCAGTGGGCTGTTATTATTCTGTGGTTCATTTTGGCACCTGTTGCTAATAGATGGCATATTGGTCCTTTATATGTAAGCAATTTGCTTCTCCGTTACCTTTCTAAATGTTACAACACACAATTCCCGGGTTCTGACTGCTTAAGTTTCAGATACTTGGCACAGGCTTTGCAATCATCTTCCTGAATCTGGGGAGAAGGCAGGCGGGAGAGCTGAGGTATGTTGAACGGTTTAACGTAGAGAGCTGCTGCAGTAATTGCTACCATTGCCAAGTGCAAAAAATGAAACGCGATGGTGGCTATGTTTATTTCAGAAACTTTTTTAACTCGACTTTCAAACTCAACTATAAATTACGCTTAAAATGCAGAGGAATCGGTCATAGTAAAGTTCACTCCTACGTGTGTGTGTTTTACAGCGCTTATTCAATCTTCAATGAGGACTTCAGGGAACTTCCAGGCACCCTGAACGCAGATCGGGTGGATAGAGATATTCGAGCTGGTCAGATGTGAGTCTAAAACTCTTATCAGTTACTGTGAAATCAGAGAGTTGGGAATTCTATTTCTGTATTTCTTATCTAAAAATGATTATTACAAGGTCTATTTATATACAGTTGAGACAGAAAAAGAAATGAGAAGTGAAAAGTTTGTTAGAGCCTTTTCAATTAACTACACTACATTTCCTTGTGTTTAGTTGCTGCTAGTCTTCAAATCTAACAGTCCCTGCAAGCTGGAGAGTATATATTAACAATTCCCAGTTTGTGTAGAAGCATCTTCATACGAGCAGCTGTCAAACCCTTAGTGAACAGATCTGCTAACTAGACTTAAGTGGGAACATAACTCAATTCAATCATACTTGATTGTAAACGTTCTCTAACAATATGATAGTCTATCTCTATGTGTTTCGTCCTCTCGTGAAACACGGGATTCTGTGCAATGTGTAAAGCTGATTGATTATCACAATACAGCTTTGCTGCTTCTGAGTGTATGATCCCGAAATCTTCAAGTAAAAAGTTCACCCACTACACTTCACAACATAGCTGTGCCAACGCCCTGTACTCAGCCTCAAATGAAGACCTGGAAACAATGTTCTGCTTCTTAGTTTTCCAAGCAATCAACGATGAACCAAGAAACAAGCAGTATCCTGTGGTTGATTTCCTTGTGTCGGGACAATTGGCCCAATCAAAGTCACTGTAGCCAGTCATTGTTAATTGATTATTCTTTGTAAAGAATAAGCCCTGACCAGGTGCTCCTTTAAGGTATTTGATCACTTTGTAAGCAGCTTCCAAATGAACATTGGTGGGATTGGCTTGAAAATGAGACAACTGCTGAACTGAGTAACTAATGTCAGGCCTGGTGATAGTAAGGTAATGTAGTCGTCCCACTAACTTTCTGTACTCAGAGATATCTTCCAACGGCTGTCCCTCATTGGCTCTGAGTTTAATCTTGTAATCAATAAGAGTCTTAGAAGGTTTCTTATCAATATAACCTGCTTCTTCAATTAACTCCAAGCAGTACTTTCGTTGGCACATAGTGATCCCAACATTGTTTCATGATATTTCCAACCCCAAGAAGTACTTTAGCTCTCCCAAATCCTTGATCTTGAAATGCTTGTGCAGTTTATCCTTTATTTCCTAAATAATTCCGATGTTGTTACCTGCTAAGATAATATCGTCAACATAAATCAGTAGAATAGGCATGGCAGTTGCTGCTGTATAAACAAAGACAGAATGATCAGTTGCTGACTGGTTGAACCCTTCTCCTTTGAGTGCATCACTTAGTTTTACAAACCATCGTCGACTTGCTTGCTTCAATTCATAGAGTGATTTATACAATCTGCAAGCAGGTCGAGCTACATTAGCAGTTTTCACATTCAATCCCGGAGGAACATCCATATAAACCTCTTCCTCTAGATCACCATGAAGAAATGCGTTGCTAACATCCATTTGGTGCAAATGCCAATTTTTAGATGCTGCAAGCAATGTCTTGACAGAGTTAATCTTAGCAACCGGGGAGAAGGTTTCAGTGAAATCCAAACCATAATCTGAGTATACCCCTTTGCAACCAATCGTGCTTTATAGCGATCAACACTCCCATCCGGTTTGTACTTTACTCTGTAAACCCACTTACAACCTGTTGACCTCTTACCAGATGGCAGCTCCATGACTGCCCATGTCCTATTATCAGCAAGAGCTTGCAGCTCTTCACGCATTGCTTGAACCCAACAGTCAAATCGAGCAGCTTCAGCATAGGTATTGTACTAATAGAAAGAGCGAAATGCTTATCCTTGGAATCTAAATGATCATAAGAAACGTAATGATGTAAAGGATAGGAGGACAAAGACTTGGATAGAAGATTTTCAGAAGTCATTAAATTGCAGTGATAGTCTGCAAGGTAACTTAGTGGTTTTGAGACACGAGTTGATTTTCTTATGGGAGAAACAGGACAGGGAATTTCTATAGGAATGGAATCATTATGGGGAGAGGGCTCCATGGTGGAGACGGACTGAGGTGGTGACAGATGAGGTGTAAACTCCAAATTAGTGTTAGGAGATGTGTTTGTTTGTGGGGAAAGGGAGTCTAGAGTGTTGTCTGCTATGAGGCTTTGGTTGAGGGAAGCAGTGTTGTAGGGAAGAATAGTTTCATGAAAAAAAACGTTACGAAACAGAAAGATACGGCCAGTTGAGAGATTGAGGAGTTTGTAACCTTTAACTCCGTACTAGAAACCAATAAAGACACTGGGTGTAGAACGAGGGCTGAACTTGGTTCGACCGTGAGATGGAGTACTTGCATAAGCAAGACATCCAAAAACACGTAAATGACCATAAGGGGGTGGAGAATTGTAGAGCACCTCAAAGGGAGATTTGTTGGATAAGAGAGGTGTTGGAATACGATTGATGATGTATGAAGCATGAAGCACACATTCTCCCCAATACCTGAGAGACAAACCACTTTGGAACCGAAGGGAACGAGCTACAACTAAAAGATGTTGATGTTTACACTCAATATGGCCATTTTTCTGAGCTTGACCTACACAACTAGTTTGATGCATAATTCCGTGGGAGGAAAAGAAAGACGACATACTAAACTCAGGCCCTTGGTCTGAACGAATGATTTTGACACTGGATTTGAATTGGGTGTGGACAAGTTCACGGAAATTGACAATCAAGGCACGCGTTTCTTCTTTATTATGCATCAAATAAGTCCAAACACAACGAGAGTAATCATCAAAAATGGTAAGAAAATAGGAATATCCATTGTGAGAGACAGTACTTAAAGGCCCCCATATGTCCATGTGAACAAGTTCAAAAGGCTTAGCCGCTCTAGACAAACTACGGGAATAAGGAAGAGCCTTCTGTTTGGCTAAGTGACAGGTACTGTAGTGGGATTGGGTAGGAAGGATGACATTGGAATCAACATGATGAATAAGCTGAAGACGGGAAAAAGAGGGATGTCCAAGTCGACAATGTCAAACATCAATGTTTTGAGGCTGAAGATTGAGAGAAACTGCAATGACAAAAGGAGGGATAGACATGTCGGACACGGAAGATTGATCAGAAAAGGCATGCGGAAGAAGGTATAAACCTCTAACAACTGGGAAGGAACCAATCCTCTTCCGTAAGACAAGGTCCTAAATAAGGCACTGATTATCAAAGAAAACAGGGAGATAGACGAATCATGAGTAAGATGACTAACAGAAATCAGGTTGAAGCTGAACTGAGGTATGTGCAATACATTAAAAAGCTGAATATCACAAGGAAGATTGACAGAACCACGATGTGTTGCTAGAACTCTAGAACCGTTAGGAAGAGTAACATGGATATTTGAGATGGACTCAATAGTGTCAAATGAGGAAATGGAACATGCAACATGATCACTAGCGTCTGTATCAACAATCCACATAGAAGATTTAAAAGAGAAAGTAGGTGGAGAATCAATACCAGTGTTAAGAGGGTTAGATGAGGAAGAGGCAATGGTGTTAACAGAGGGTTCAGTGAGACAGATTTGACTGTTGGAGCAATTGTTTGAGGCGTGCAATGTCATGTACTGATAGCGACATATTAGCTGCCATGGACTGCGGATCTGATAGAGAGGACCTTTGGTCTAAGCCTGTATGATTAACACTCTGTTGATTCGCATCAACAGTCACAGCTCCTACAAAATTTTCATTCGATCCTCCACCTCCATTACCTGGAAACTGCCCATTTGCCTCCCTCATTCGTTTGTTTTTCAACTTCAAACAATCCTCAATCATATGATTTTCTTTTCTACAGTATCTACAGAACAATTTCTCTCCACGGTGTTTAGATTGTATAGCAGCCAATGCAACTGAGTCAACAGAGCGAGGTATCCCGAAACCTCGTATCTGTCGCTCTAGCTGAACGGCGCATTTGAATGCAATATTGATGTCCGGTATTGGATCCATTAAAAGAAGCTGAGATCTAACTACATCAAACGAGCTATTGAGGCCTCTAATGAATCTAATTACGCAGTCCTGGTCATGATAAATCATCATACGTTTTACCACAGCACATACATTTATCCTAACAGAAACGGAAGCACATTCACAATTGGGGATCGGCCTATACTGGAGATATTCTTCCCATAAGACCTTGAGATTAGTGAAGTACTGAGTTACAGAGAAATCACCTTGATCACAGGACGCAATCCGAGCCTGCTGATCGGCGATTCGAATCACATCTCTTTGACTGAAACGAAGCTTGAGATCCTGCCATGATGAGCAGTGTTGTCATAGGCCAGGAAGCTCTGAGCGATGTCCTCAGATACGGAGTTATAGATCCAGCTGAGGATGGCAAAATTGCAACGGGACCAGGCCGCATAAGTTGAATCATCAGGGTCCGGTACAGGGAGAGATCCATCGACAAACTTGATTTTGTTCTTGACGTTAAGAGCTACGTTGAGATCGGCTCCAGACATAATAGTTATCGATTGTGAGCTTGATGCTGATAAGAGGAGTTGATAAGGAATCTCCTGGTGAAAGGAATAGCGGATTGGAGTAGTGATCCGTGTATCCGCTCGTATTGGTGGCGATGAGGGCTGACTGGTAAGGGATGGAGGAGGTGGTGGAGGATCACTGGAGTTAGTCGTCGGAAGAAAATTTATCACGATGGCGTATTTTGAGGCTCTGATACCATGTGAAATCATAGAGTTGGGATGGGAATTCTATTTCTGTATTTCTTATCTAGAAATGATTATTACAAGATCTATTTTTATACTGTAGAGACAAAAAAGGAAATGAGAAGTGAAAAGTTTGTTAGAGCCTTTTCAACTAACTAAACTACATTTCCTTGTGTTTAGCTGCTGCTAATCTTCAAATCTAACAGTTACGCTGTTGGTAGATTTGGAGTCAGACAGACTGTATACGCTGTTGCTAAAACTTATCACCTATTGTATATTCTAGTCCCCTTTGTTTTTTCAAAGTAATGAATCATGTGTAGCAAGTAATATGGTTGAAGGGGTGGTTTAAGCTGCTGCTAAGAAGTGAGTCAGTCTCAAAGAAGGCAGTCGGTAGAGCTGAGTTTTTGTTAGTTTGGTTGTTGGTGGGGATTTGGTCGTGGGTTTGACAACCTGCAACTGCAACAATGGTGAAGGGAAGACATTTTGGGTGTAGAAACAAAAAAAAAAAATCAAACTCCGCGTGGAAGCCTTGAAAGAAAGAGTAGTTGGTGAGCTAAGTGGAGCGTAATTGTATCTCAGCTGGGTGTTTATCATTTCATGTGCAAGTTGACCTCGTTGTTTCCTTAGGAACATCCTAGTTTAATTAGCCTAGTCTGTTGGATAAATGATTTGAGGATGAACTATACAGTTATTAGCTAGGCTGATCTCAAAATGCTTCTGGAATTAAATAGCTTCTGTCTTTTCATCTTCAGTTAATAATAGTTTCTGGAATTAAATAGCTATCGACTAAACAGTCTTCAATTTGCGGGTGGAGTGGAGGATTAAGCAAGTCTCGAGAGAATCCATGAATGGAGAGGTTCCGTTTCACACATTTTATTTTGTCGTTTTCGGTGACTATTTTGTTATTACAAAAAATAAAAATAAAAGTGAAATTGGGAGCAAACCAACAAACCTCTTTGACTTGAAGCCCACAAACCCAAAAAGTCGTCACAGATGTAGTCCATCCCCCACCACCACCACCCTTTCCCTTTTAATTTTATTTTGGTTTTGTTTTGTCTTTATTTCCTCTCCATCAAGATTCAAAATTGACTCGATACTACCACCAACACAATATTATTCAATCATGATCACTTCTCTAATGTATTATAATATCTGTTCACATTACGTGTATTATGTCAATTTCCAACATTTATTTGTTGGTTTTATTTCCTATATATTAAATTATGTTTAACTTGTTGTAAAAAATATAAATCCCAATTTTTTTAATTTTATTTTATGTTTATTTATCTGGGAGTTGGGCTGGGAGTGGGTTACCAAGGTCAAACCCTCGCTTTCCGCTTTGTCTTTCGCGGCCCATAGGCCATACCCTATACCTTTTACATTCTCCAAAAAGACTACACACTTCTGTATTGTCTCTCTTTTCATCATTCTTCTTCTTACCAATTCCATTTTACTCCAATGTTTCCAACACCACAACCATGAGACCATGACCCATTCTTCGGTAATGAGGTAAAAAAGTACGATTACTATTGATTGGTCCTTTTGTAAGAGGGTGACACTAGCTATTCACTCTAAAGTTGGTTTCTTGTTCCAATCAACAAAACATAAAAGACCCAAATGTTTGAATTAGGTTCGATTATATCACAAGCATAAAAAAATCAAATAGTTAACCTAAATAAGAAGAAGAAGTATCTGTGGTAGAATGTAATATGTACATTAATACTCTGTATGAAGAACAAAAGAAAAATGAATGTTACCGCTCTTTTTTATTTCAATCCACCTTTCCATTTCTTTACTGTCACTGGCACTGCTACCCAAAGTAAGCAAGCAGCAACTAAGCTAAGCTGTTCCCCTTTATTATTATTTTCCGATTTCCGTAAGTAATTCTTCTTTTGTTTTCTTTTGGAGGTAGGGAGTTCGCCGGAATTTCGATTTTTTTTTTTGAAAGCAGATCTGCAGCAGCTAGCTAAAGCTTCTTCCTTTAACTCTCCGGGTTGGTCTTTCCCTCTCCCCTCTTCTGTTTTCTTTTTTCCCCGGCGTCCAAACAGAAAAAAGGGGAAGGAAAGGTGGCGATTTGCGAATCAAATGTGATGGGAAGTGGTCTCTCCTCCCTCTTCCCTTGTCTTAAACCGCCGGCCGGTAACCACCACCACCACCACCAGCCGGACCTCATCTTCACCCCCTCCGACCCATTGGACGAAACCCTAGGCCACTCCTTTGTCTACGTTCGATCTTCCAACCGTTTCCTCTCACCTACTCATTCCGATCGCTTCGTCTCTCCTTCTAGCTCCCTACGCTTCTCCCCAACCCGATCCGAATCTGCCAGGCCACCCGAGCCAACAACCGCTACCGCTTTTAGGACCATTTCCGGCGCTTCCGTCAGCGCCAACACCTCCACTCCCAGGACTGTGGTCCAGCTCGACGGTATTTACGACGATGCCACTGATGCCGCCGCTGCAGCTGGAGGACTCAAGTGCAGCAGCAGCACTACTAGCGGCATCTTCCATGCCCATGGCTTCGAGAGCACAGCGTCCTTCTGCGCCTTGCCTCTGCAGCCAGTGCCACGTGGAGGCGAGGGCTTCTTCCTCTCCGGTCCAATCGAACGCGGGGCATTGTCCGGCCCGCTCGATGCCAACTCCACCGTCGCGGGAGAGAGCGCCGGCGGGATTCACTTCTCGGCTCCGCTCGGCGGCTTGTATGCGAAAAAGAGGAGGAGGAGAGGGATCATGCGGTTTAAGAAGGCAATATACCGCAACCTGTCGGAAAAGAAGCTGCCTTGGGTAGTTCCCGTGTTGAATTTTGTAAACCGCAGAGACAATTCTACAGGTGGGGAGGAAAGCGAAAGCAAATACGAGAACAACGTGCAATGGGCTCTAGGGAAGGCTGGAGAGGACCGGGTGCATGTGGTTGTATCAGAGGAGCAAGGATGGTTGTTTGTCGGGATTTACGATGGGTTTAACGGCCCTGATGCTCCTGAATTCTTGATGGGGAATCTGTATAGGGCTGTGTATCACGAGCTTCAAGGATTGTTTTGGGATGTCGAAGAGTCTGGAGAGATGACTAATCTAGAGCAGAGTGAAGGTAGAACCGACGGATCGAGGGATGATGCTGGTAAGAATCGTTGCGGGAGTCTTAATGGTAGTTCTGAATCTAGCGTAGTAGTACCTCAGGGTCAAGACACTGTTGCTCGAGCTAACTCATTTTCAGGAATCCGTGGTGAACCTAACCGTGATATTTTAGATTGTGAAATTGGATCAAGCAATGCGGCTCGAACTTTCATATCAAAGGAAATATGCATTGAAAGAGAAAGTGATGGTTTGAATGGTGGAAGTGAACAGGTCATGGTGCACCAAGATAGAATAAAACGAGTTACATTTCAATCAGATGGAATCGAGATTCCTCAAAGGAGGCGGTTATGGGAGTTACTTGCCAATGAGGACCTTGAGGATGGAGTTGATCTCTCTGGGTCAGAAAGATTTGCCTTTTCTGTGGATGATGCTATTAGTGTAGGGAATGCAGGGTCGGCAGCAAGTAGAAGGTGGTTACTACTGTCGAAATTGAAGCAAGGGTTCTCAAAGCATAGAGAAAGGAAGTCTTTTCCTTGGAAATTTGGATTGGAGGGCAAGGAGGAGAAAGTAGAAGTGGAGATAGCTAGAATGGAAGAGGATAGGGTTGTGAAGAGGATGCGGAAAGATGGGCCAGTAGACCATGACTTGGTTTTGGGAGCATTGTCTCGTGCATTAGATGCGACGGAGGTTGCATACTTGGAAATGACAGACAAGGTGCTAGGTACAAATCCGGAGTTGGCATTGATGGGCTCGTGTTTATTGGTTGTTCTAATGAGGGATGAGGACGTATATGTAATGAATGTGGGTGATAGTAGGGCGATTGTGGCTCAGAATGAGCCTCAAGAGGTTGCTTCTAGTGCCATCAATGATGGTCCAATCACAGAGGGGATTGTTGAAGGTCCTGATCAGGCAATGAGCTTGACTGCGTTGCAGTTGTCCACCGACCACAGCACAAGTGTTGAAGAGGTTTGTCCATGTTTACTTGTTAAGTTTTGTTCCTGCACTACAGCATTTAGAGTCCTGTAGTCTAGGATATGCGTCTGAACTTGTCTCATAGATGTCATATAGTTGGAGTGGAAAGGCTGTTTATGGGCTATAATTTGTGTTGATGATCTAAAGGTTGCCTACTACACCTTCAAACCCTGTGCATTGGTAGTCCGTATGGGAATTGTAGAAGCTTCATGTCAAAGTTTCCTCGTTCTTTCCATTCGTTTGGTTTTAACTGTTCTTGGTATTTGCACATTTTCGGTGACTGAAGTTTTCAATCCATCTTACAGGAAATACTAAGGATAAAGAATGAACATCCAGATGACAGCCAATGCATTGTCAACGATAGAGTGAAAGGTCGCCTTAAGGTCACCAGAGCATTTGGAGCCGGATTTCTAAAACAGGTTACAAAACTCAATACTCTATCTGGATGATTTGTCATGCTCATTCATTCACTCATCTATTCTGCACCACCTAATAAGGTGATATAAAGAAACATAATGGATTCTGTAGACTGAAACATATTGTTTTCATGTTTTGGCAGCCGAAGTTGAATGCTCCATTGTTGGAAATGTTTCGGAATGACTATATAGGCACTGCACCTTACATATCCTGCATCCCTTCACTTTGTCATCATCATCTCTTTCCAAGAGATCAATTCTTAGTCCTATCTTCAGATGGCCTATATCAGTATCTCACAAATCAAGAAGTGGTTTCTTTGGTCGAAAATTTCATGGAGAAGTATCCAGACGGAGACCCTGCACAGAGTTTGATAGAGGAACTTCTTTCTCGTGCAGCCAAGAAAGCAGGTAACTGTTCATTTGATAGACACACACAAACAGTCTCTTATTTAAGCATGCTCTTACAAGGTCTTTGCATAATGATTCAGTAGATTCAGTAGAATTGCTTCTACCAGGGCTGTTTAATATTGTTTTAAGAAGTCAGTCCGTTATTCATGAAAGAAGATTAATTTTGCCGCTGGCTTGTGTTCCAAATATAACAAGTTGATGGTGTTTACAGGGATGGATTTTCATGAGTTACTGGACATCCCACAAGGAGATCGTCGAAAATACCACGACGATGTTACAGTGATGGTTATCTCGCTAGAAGGACGAATTTGGAAATCATCAGGAAAATACCTCTAAATCAGAAGAGCTGAAAGTCAGCAACAGCAGCAACCTTGATAACATAATAGAAGGAAGGGAACAGTTTTTTTATATTCTCAGCTTGCTTCCTGGCCGCATGGTTACAGAAGAAGTGCATCGAAGGGTGGGTGGTGTACAGAGATGAAAAAGAGGGGCATTAGCTAAGTGGGAGAGTTGGGTTTAGGTTTGCTCGTTAGGATTGGGGAGGAAAGAAGTTTTGTTTGGATTTCATGTCCATTTTTTAATTTAGAATCCATCTTCTTAGATTATCTTACTCTTTTCATTATAGGATCCATGGAAAGAGGGAGGGGCCGGGGGTGTTAGAGGTCAAAGAGTGTCTCTGTAATTTCATGGGGTTGTCGGTATAGAGACTTTTAATAGATGGAGCATTTGCAGGTCTAAGTTGAGCCCTATGACTTTTGCTTTGCACCTGGATTTCATTCTTTCATTATCCCAATTAAAAGGAATCGCGAGTTATTGGAATGAGCACAAAACAGCAATGTTACACAAAACCAAGAGCAGCATTTGAGAAAGGAGCTAAATATAAAATGTAAATAAAACTTAAGCTGCTGTTGCTGTGGCAGAAGACTTCCTCGACTCCAACCAAGTGACCAAGTCCTCTCGGCTAGCCACAAAACAACCAGCTCTCTCTTCACATTGCCTGAAGGGTGCACCCATCTTCTCCACATGAGCTGCAAATGAGTTAGCCATCCCTTGTGCAAACTTGTGCGTTCCTGCTCCCGTGTGAGCTGCAAATAGTTCAGGCAGCTCCTCCTTCTCCACAAATTTCCCGAGCGTCCCCATCCACTCCTCCAGTGCAGTATAGGCTGCACCGATGGAGAGTGATCGAACATCAAGACTCCATTCCTCCCTGGTTACATTGTGCAGATCCGGGTACAGCCCAAACAGTGTTCCTAGATAGAGCAGCTCATGAGCTCTTGTTTGGAGCTCCTTGCTACGACATATATCGATCAAACAATTGCAGAACGGTCTCCGTGACTCTGTCTCTGTGCTGCTCATCACTGTTTTGAACTCTTCCTTAACAACTTCGAAGCTAATCGCCGTCTCATCCTCCATAACCATTTTCAAGAGGCGAACCAACTTCGGGCGGTTGCATTTCCGCAAACAACCAACGACCTTAACTGCGTCCTCATCGCTCTCACACAATGCCACAACAGACAGCAAGCACCCACATAACCGGTCATCCGGCTTAATCCCTTGCGCAATCGAAGCATCAAAAACTTTAACCAGCTCATCCATCTTTCTAGCCTTACCCAAGCACTGAATCAAACAAGTGCACCCCATCACATTAAGTTTAACACCCGAATCCGACATCACTTCAAACAACTCCATGGCTTTAGAAGCATTCCCTCCACTACCATAGATGTTAAGCATTGCTGTATAAGTCCAACTATCAGGCCTGCAGTTCTCTGATTTTTTCATATCCTCAAACAGCTTCTCAGCATCATCCACCAGCCCAAGATCAGCACACATATTCAGCAAAGTATTATACAAAATGAAGTCCATCGGCCATTTCTTAGACCTCATTCTTTCCCACAACTCCATTGCATCTTTACCCCACCTAGCCTTACCATAAATCTTTATCAAAGCAGTCAATGTCTTCTCATTCGGAGTTAGCCCTGAATCCATCATCTCCTCAAACAAACTACGAGCCAATCCGGGCTTCCCGGCCTTCCCCATTGCCTCTAACAAGTTATTGTACACAACCATATTAGGCTGCACGCCTAATGTTTTCATCTCTTGAAGAACATATCTTATGCCATCGTAATCCCCAGCTTCCCCAAACATCTTAGCCATTACAGAGAATGCAATGGGGTCCGGTTTCCAGCCGCTAGCTACCCCTCTCTCATACAAGCTCAAAACCTCTTCAACCTTACCCAACTTAGCGTAAACGTCAAGAACAGCAGAGTAAGTAACTTCATCAGGCATCAACCCAGTCTTATACATCCTCTCAAACCACTCCAAAGCCTTATCATAACTATTGCACCTCTTGGCACAACTTATAATGGTGGAATAAGTAATGTTATCAAGAGCAATCCCGTTGCTTACCATCTCATTAGCAAGATCCTCCATCACTCCAAACTGCTTCCCAAACCTCAAGGACTTGAACACCACATTGTAGAAGATAGTTTCCAAGGGGAATAACTTCTCTTTCTTTATCCAATCAAAAAACATGTAGCTTAGTTCCCACGACTTCAAGCTATTGAGAATCAAAAGACAATTATCTCTAGTAGGAGGGTGAGGTAGATTCTCAATAGCAGAGGCGAACGCAGCTTCACTGACTTCACAATCGCTCAGCTTCCGAGCGAAAAGCCTCAATTCTTCCACTTTTGGATTGTGCTGGTAAGGGGACCTCTTATGGCGGTGAAGGGAGAGAACCGACCTTCTTGGTTTTGCCGGATTTACCCAAACGGATTTTGGCCTTGTGGTTGTGAGCTGGGCTTCGCGGTGGTCGGGGCCGGCGGAGAGAGTGGCGGTGGACAGGGGCTTGAGCTGCTCGGATAGTGATTGGTTCTTCGAATCATTAGGGGCAGATTCAGTGGCGGAGGCAGTGATGGAAATTGGGCGGCGGAAGAGGAATTTACCATTTCGGGTAAAAGGGAAAGGGAGGCGGGAGTTCTTCTTCTTCGAGGAAGAAGCAGAAGAGAAGAAGAATGTTCGGCTGGCGTCGGATTGGTGAGTGGTGAAGTGAACGTCCATGGCTGCAGCAGCTGATAGAGTGGCAGCCATTGCCAAGGAAGAGGAAAGCAGAGTTGCTCAAGGAAATGCAAATGCTATCCAGAGGAAGGGAGTATGAGATATTTTGCGGCTAATAGCAAAAGAGTCACTCAACTCTTAGGAAGTAACATATTTATACATAGACACCGATTTGAAAATAACAACACAATCAATGGGGGAATGAAAAGGTTCAATCAGAGCCGTGAGAAGGCAAGTTAGTATGAGCAACAATCACTTTAGAAGTTTCAGATTTTACAGTCACCACAACATCATCATCATTAACATCAGGTTTAACGTACTCCTTGAAGCAAGCAACTCTGGCAAGCTCCTCAACTTGCCCCATTACATTATCAAGCCTAGCCACGGTCTCCACGAGCAGAGAAGCAAATGCTGCAAAAGGAAGCGCCTCGCAGAACTCAAGGCTGCATGTCATCATAGCAATCTTGCTCAGCTGCGGCCTCAACACCTTCCTCTCTGTCGCTTGATGATGGTGGTGGTGATCCTTCTTCCATCCAATCAATGCTGATGTATCCGTCTTAACAGATGATAATGAGGCATTATTATTGTTCTTCTGCTGACGAGCTTGGGCAGCAGCCATAGCTAGAATGTTGGTGGCTTGGTTAGTGTTGGAGCCAAGGAAGAGCCTCGGTTGTGACTTGATTGCATTGTTCAAGTCCTGCAACGCTTTCTGAAGGTGATCCGACAGTATCTCAGGCGAACAGTGTGTCCTGTTGTCAATGCTGGTGGCCAACTCCTTGAGCACTTTAGCAACTTCACTTGCTAACCTAACACAAGGGTCCTTGAACAGAGCTCTGCATGATTTAGGAGTCTGGATTTCTGTTTGCAAACAGCCATGGAGGGCTACAACAGTGTAGCTGAAGCGGCGAAGGGCAGCTCCAACTTGGACATACTGCTGCCATGGGTATCTACACTGCCTCGAATGCCTCGGCTCCCAGCTTGCGTATAGTGCCAAGGTCTCATCAGCCGATTTCGAGTCCAAAACTGCCTTGTACCCTTCGTAGATCGGGTCCTCACCCTTACTCTCATCATCATCATCATCCCGCTCTTCTTGCTTCTCATCAGCTGAAGCTTCAAAGTATTCATTGACGCAAGCTTCAATGGAATTGGCAAGGCCATGAAGCTTATTGACTGTGGAGTTGTGTAAGTCCTGGCTAGACCAGATGGGGAAAACAAGGAGGGACATGAAGAGGCAGATGGCGCATCCGATGGCAATGGTGATGAAGCGTTCATGTGCAATCTTCAAAACGTTGCTGATTCTGAAGCTTGAAACAGTGATGAGGTTGAATGTGAGGAGGAATATTACCACTCCGTAGTCGTAGTTCTTCTTCACGTAAGGGAAGAACCTCAGGTATGTAGCCAAAACCCCTGCAGTGAGTAGTTAGGATGTTAATAGAAAAACTGACAGTAGAATGATTGAGTCAGTGGTATGCATAGATAGATACCAATAACGAAGACAGAAATGGCGATGAAAATGGCACGGTAGAGATGTCCAGTCTCCTCAGCAATGAATTCGATGAAAAAGGCGAGGGAACCTGCTAGTATTGTCCCTAGCCCTCTGTTCAGCCCTTTGCATAGCGTCGCACCTGACATTTATATATATAATCAAGGTGAGAACTTGAAACATATATCCTCAGCTAATAATTAATTAATTAAAACATGTAGGTAGTAGTGAGTGACCAGCAGTGAACTCGAGGACAACGACGACAGTCATGACGGCCCAAATGGCATTCTGGCCGATTCCTTCAAAGAGTGGCTCCAGAAGGTATAGCGAAGAGACGAGGGTGAGTGCAATTCCAACTTTGACAGCGTGAATAGCTCTGCGAGGGTCGTCTCTACCAAGTTTCCACATTCTCCGGAAGGCCAAACCTGGAGCTCTCTTGGTCTTCTCCCACGCCATCCCTGCCTTCTTCTTACACCACCACCACCAGGCCATCTCCATAAGAGCAGCTACTTAGTTAGCTAGCCAGGGATGAAAGAGTCCGTCTCTGTTTAGTTTCTGGAGGGGAAGGAAGGAAGGTGTTGCTATATATACTCACAAGCAATTAAGTAGAGAACTTGATAGGGAAGCAACTACATTTCACATGCAATTCGCCGCTCACTTTTTTCTTTTCGTTTCTTCTGTCTCCATTCTCTTTTTTTTACCTCATCATAATTATTATTTGGACACTTGTAGAAATTATTAAGCTAGTAGGTAACACACCCTTGAATTAATTTCTCTTGTGTTCAGTGATGAGAAGCCACCTGTGTCTGTATTTCATCAACAGACAGTACGTACCAGCAATGTGTATCTTCTGTCTCCTTCAGGATCTCTCTTTCCACTAATCCCAGATCTGGATGAGTTGTAATTGTATATATGATGTACCATCAAAATGATAATAATGATAATAATAATAATAATGTTGCGGGGGAGATGCAACCTGGAAACAACATAAGAAGCCAAATTAAGTACTGCGCCATAACATGAAAAGGGATTAAAAAAGCCTAAAGAATGAACACTATAGTAAGTCGTAATCCAGCTATCAGCTATGTATTCAGAATCAGAAAGCCGGAAAAAAAGAAGATTGCATTGATGAGCTTAATCCAAAGTTCAAAGTGTTTGAAAGTTGAATATATAGGGAGAACATGTACGTACCGACTTAGATTAATTAATAAGAGTGCAGCAGCTAGCAGCTAGCAGCTATCAGATGATGCCATCTCATTGCGTCCTTTATATGTTGCATGCACCTGTCTTCCATATATCCAGCTTTGGAAACCGATCTATCTTAGTGTTTTTTATTTTATGAAGTCACCAAATTGCAGTAGTTACTGAGTTCACAATCTTTGCTCAACACATCACATTTACGAATACCTGGAGAATGTCAGTCAGCCCACTTCATTCTTTTGTTCTAGTTATGTCAATCTCTATCCACAAACCAATCTCCAATTTTATAAAAAAAATAAAGAATTTATAGAGTATAATGAGCGATGAGTCTCCCAGTTGGCTCAAATCATGCAGCATATATATATAAGTGATGAGTCCAAACCGTTTGATACAAGAAAATCACAAGAAGGTAGGCAACCAAAGATATATGAAAAGGGTAGTCACCACCTGTTAGTTTGACTTTGATGATGAGACAAATTCAATATCTTCTCCTCATTGTCTTCTTCCCATCTTACCTGCAGCTCCCTCCCTCACGGATGTCTAACCAACAAAAGCCAACCCAACTTTCCCCACATTCTGACTTATTTCCCATCATCATATTCATATACAGATGATCGTGACCCTTTCTTTAACTTAATACATCTCACGGACCCACTATACGGCACTCTTTTTTCTCTGCAACTCCTGGTTTCTATGCCTTCCTTTTGTTATCCAGCATCAGAGAGCCTTAATAACTCTGCTCGTGTGCATTTGGAAACTCTATATCCACCCTTCATCTTTTCTCCCAGAAGAATACTTTGGTTGCGAAAATATCTTTGATAGCCACGAAACAAAATTAGAACCCCTCGATCATCAAAGCACATAAGATTCTAACTAGACGTGAGAGCAGCTGCCTCTGTGCTTTCCCCTTCTTCCCATAGTTGTCATTGCAATTTGCACATGCAATTTATTCGTCGCAGACAAGAAAAAAGTGAAGTGGGTTGCAGATAGAAGAAGCAGCGGTAATATCCAATCTTTCCCTCCACAATGTGTGAAGCCTCAATACAAACGCATTAGAAAGGAACGAATATGTTCTCCTGCACAACACAGAATGTACAAGGGCATCCTTTGTTGTTAAGACCCCATTAGAGAAACAGACATTTAGCACACATGTATACTGATCAGCCATAACCATCTCTTGCCGAACCCACTAGCCTTAAGAACTCAGCTCACGCTGTGTATCATTGATTTCCCCTGCTATTCTTCTTCCTTAAAACCCTCGTCTTTTTTCTTTACACCTTCCCACTTCTGCATCCCTCAATGGACGACTATTTTGCGCCCACAACCTTCCACAAACCCGCCGGATCAAAGCTTTTATCGTCGATACGCGCCTCCGAAATAGAAAAATGAAAAAAAAACGCAGAATACCATCGATACTAGCCGAAACGTTTCTGTTTTGCGGAACCAAAATTGAAACGCCACTGCGGACGGCTCACTTAAGTTGGAAACCCAGGGAAATGAAAAAACCCCTCCGAAACGCAATACGTTTCGAATCCTCAAACCAAAATCGAAACTCGATAAATTGACGAGAAAGGTATTTTGGAGATACGAGCCGTTTAGCGGTATATCACGGCATTGAAGAGATATGTTGACTTTGTCAACGATAGACTAGTCCCTATTTTTAAATTGGGGTTATCATTCATCTGGCGGTGCGGGCCTGGCCCAATATTTCTCGGCCGAACCGAATTGTTTTGAGCCTTTTTTGTTTAATTTAGCCCGATTAGTAGCTACTGTTATAGCCCATATCTAGAGGTATCTTTCTCTAACATTCCACCTGTCACCTGATCTTCACAAAACAAGGTTCTACGTTCCAACTTTCCCACCTCGAATCCGCCGCCGCTGCAAAACTCCCCGGTTATCCATGTCGTCCTACAAGCCTGTCGATCTTGAGATCACCATAGTGTCATTCTCATCTCCGACAATGAGCTAGGCGTCCTCGTCGTCTGGATTTTTTACGACATCCACTTAATTGGATAGAGGTGCAGGGCGTATGGCCCCAGTCTAGCTTTTCGAGACTGGATAGCTTGATAAATGATAAATTAAAGGAAGCTTCGATATGGCCTTTGTCCACATTAACACTCATGAAGAACCTGATCGATCACAAGGCCTATCTCTTGAAAATGTTAAGAAACAAAACCAACACAGAAGACAGAAAATTAACCCTCGTGCCTTTCTTTATTTACATAAACCAGTAATCTGCTCATATTCATTGCACAGCAGCACCACACTATCTTTTATTTATAATTAAAGTCTTTTCATATTAGTACCATTGATTAGTTCCAATATTCTCAGTAGGTTGGGACAAAGATGATAACAAGGACTCTCTACGAACTTGCTCCAAACACATGAATTCTCTCCTCAATCGGGACACGGCAGCACGGACAAGTAGCTTTCCCCTTCTTCCCATAGTTGTCATTGCACATTGCACACATCACTTTGTGTGCACACGGAAGGAACAACACTGAGACCTCCTCTTTCATGCAGATTACGCATTCTCTGTCATGGTTGCCTCTTTTCTCCGAAGAATCCTCCAGTTTCTCCAAATTATGAAGCATCTTCACGATCGTTCGTCCCTGACTTCTCCTCTTCTCGGCCTTTCCTCCTCCTTGAGGTGGATTGTTGTTGTGCAATTGATCGTTCGACTCGTTGGATTCTACTGACGACTTCAGACGGGAGAGCTCCTGCTCCAGTCTTTGAACGTCATCCTTGTGCCGCTGGAAGTCTATCTCTATCTTCAGCCGCAAAGCCTCAAGCTTCCTTTTATTGTTTGCCTCTGCAGCTTCCTTGGCTAGTCTTTCTTCTTCTACCTGCGCCAAAATTTGCTCTTTCCCCTTCAATGCCTGACGCCACTTCGCCTGCAGCAGAAACATATTATAATTTCTAAGGCAAAAGATGGTTTATATGCAAGGAAAAAGGAGGAACAGATATTTGGTGACAAAAACAGTCAAATAACCATTACAGCTAGTGAATCTCAATTCACGTTCGTTTGTTAGCCCAGAAATCAGTCAAATAAACATTCAACATTCACCTCACTGCATTTTCCATGCTTCAAAGAACGAGAGACAGGAAATCATGGCTTAAAAACAGCTTCAGTTAGCACACATTTCCCGCAACAATTATATATGACTTGCGACTGCAAAAAGCCTTTATATCCATACAAATTCTTTTCTGAGGAAGAGAATGGAACACAAACCCATCTTGCATTAAACATGGACCAAAATTGCCTTTTATAGGGCCTAGCCGTCTATTTCAGTTTCATGTTAGCTTAGAGCTAGTTTCTTGAATTATTTCAATATGTATTGAGGTCATATCCTAGTTAAGTCAACTACTAAGTAGGTTCAAGTAATTTGAGAAATATGAATGGATATTGCACTGGTACCTAGACAATTACCACAGACAGATGGAAAATGGATTCATAAAAGATATGATATAGACAACATTAGCAAACCTCAGCATCTCTCTGGGCCTGTTCAACCAAACTCAGACAGCGTTGCAACTCCTTGATCTTCTCTTTCTCGTCAGAAATCTCGTCCTGCAACTTTGCTTTATTTTTCTCCCAGGCCAAAAGCCTCTTCAGACACTTCTTCTCTCTCTTTGCAGCTTCTAAACAGGTTGTTGCAGACTCAGCTGCATTTAACTTGGAGGCTTCCATCTCTGCTCTGATTTCTGCATTCTCAGTCTCAAGCCTTCTCACAGCAGCATTAGCCCTGTCGACTTGACCACTGGCCTTCCTTAAAGCATTCTCCATCTCTGAAAGTCGCTTCATTGTCGAGTCCTCGAGTGTTTGTTTCCCTTTCTTCAATCGCTGGTTCTCCTCCTTTTCCATCCTCAATACTTTAAGCTCCGTGAGATCATTAGTCAGCTTTCTTGCAGCTTGCATCGCCTTCTGTTGTGACCATTCCTTCCGCTCCTTCACTTGCTTCTCAAGGTCCTGAATTTGATGAAACAGAGTCACTATCATATCATCCTTCTGTTCATCGGTTGGAGACTCCAAATTTTCGTCGAGATTTAAATCACGAAACTTGTTCAACACTGAGCTGACTTCATCTTGGTTTCCCAAAATCTGTGATTCCTCACCCACTTCAACTGCAGCTGGAGCCATTTGCACACTTGGGTTACCACTAGTAGAGGCCTGAAACTGATGTCGCATTAGAACCTGCAACAATCATCACAGCATTCCGCTTCAGCAACAAGTTCATGGATGGTGAAGACCCAGATGATACCCCATGGGTTTTTAATTCCGATTCGAATTCGAGTTCCCTCGGAAGATCGAACAAATTTGCGGGAAATGGTAGATTCGGCGCGCGAAGATATAACAGATGAAATCGACTAAAGCAAGAAATTTAAAGAAACAAATAGAAACATGGAGAATTGGAAACTCACGCAGATTCGATTGGGAGGGTTGAAGAGCGATTTCGAACTGCAAATTTGCCGTTGACAGAAGAACAAGCGATGGCTGTACGCAGCAGCTGCTTATTTACGTGACCGGTTTATAAGTTGGGTGGTTTGGTTAGGGTAGATCCGATCTATGTATAAATCATCAAATCAAATCACCGGTTTATAACTAAAAGCCGCCACTGGTTTAAAGAGCTTAATATTCAAAATAACGATACCGGAATTGGCGACAAAGCCTTTATTTTATTTATTTAATTCCGTAATAATTAAACTAATTAATCACAATTAAACTAAAATGAAACCATGGAAGCAATGAATTGATCGGCTGTCATTTGCAGATAGATATAACCAACCCAACTCATTGCCACATTCGCCATCTCAATCTTTGAATCTCTGAATCTGCTCCTCCCCAACTGTTAGTTCCCACTATCTGACAACCCCATCCAGCCATGTCCGTGAAGTCAACTGATGGCGGCCCCTCTCCGTCGGCTTCCTTGGTGGACACCGTCGGCGAAATCATGTCTCTGTATAGATCCCTCCCGCCGAGGCCTTCCATCGACGAAGTAGAGGCCGCCGTCTCCGTTGTGAAGTCTGTTAAGGCCGAGGAGCAGTCCAAGCTCGAAGAAATGTCCACTCACCGATGCCCACCGGAGGTCCCCGAGGAGCTCTTCGCGCTCCTGCAGCAGGTAAGGAAGACCGTGTCCGTTTTCCAGAGTCACGAGCAGAGCAGGGAGGCGCTTCACTTGGTTGAGCTCGATGAGATGTTCGAGTCGCTTGATGGACTGATCCAGCGAGTTTCACTGCTAGTCTCCGGGGATGCCGGGAAGGAGGAATCGGCTGGGGTAGAAGAGCCGGTTCTTATAATTGGAAAAGTGACCACCGGTCTTATTAGGAAGGAAGATGGAGACTTGCGTACGGATGAAATGGCCGGTCTGGGAAGGAGTTCTTCCAGTAAGGCTACCTTCCTCTCAGGTGAGAGTTGGTTGGAAAATGGAATACTTTCTATCTTTGTTTCTATACAAGTTGTTAAAGCTGAGAACTTTTTGCACGCCAGTGTTTGTGCTTTTGTCTCACTGATTGCCGGTTCTGAGTATGGATGAATTTGTGTAGGTGAAGTTAAGTCTGATGAGAAACTAAGTCTGCTTAAGGTTGCAGCAGTTATAGAGAACTCTGCTAAATCTGGAGTTGAGTTTATCGATCTTAGAGGCAAGTTAATGGATCAAGTAGAATGGCTTCCTGTGTCAATTGGGAAACTATCAGCTGTTACTGAATTAGACTTGTCTGAGAACAAAATCATGGCACTTCCACCATCTATTGCCAACCTTAAAGAAGTGACAAAGCTTGATCTTCACTCAAACCAGCTGATGAACCTGCCAGACTCGTTCGGGGAGTTGACGAGTCTAACTGATCTCGATCTCCACGCCAATAAATTAAGGTCACTCCCAGCTTCAATTGGGAACTTGAAGAACATGGTGAACTTAGATTTGAGCTCAAATCACTTCACTTCTTTACCGGACACAGTGGGAGACTTGTCGAAGCTCAAGACACTGAATGCTGAAACAAATGAGCTTGAGGAGCTTCCTTACACAATCGGAAACTGTTCCTCTCTCACAGAGCTGAGGTTAGACTTCAACAATCTGAAGGGTCTGCCTGAAGCAGTTGGGAAGCTTGAATGCTTGGAAATTCTGACTCTGCACTACAACAGAGTCAAGAGCTTGCCAACCACAATGGGGAATCTCTTGAAACTCAAAGAGATTGATGTCAGCTTCAACGAGCTAGAGTATATACCCGAAAGCCTGTGTTTTGCAGTACAGCTGAAGAAGATAAATGCAGGGAAGAACTTTGCAGACCTGAGAGCGTTGCCCAAATCCATAGGAAACCTGGAGATGCTTGAAGAGTTGGATATAAGTGATGACCAAATAAGAATGTTGCCTGATTCTTTCAGCCTCCTGTCTAAGCTTAGAGTGTTTCTTGCTCATGAAACCCCTCTAGAAGTACCCCCGAGAGAAGTATGCAAATTGGGCGCTCAGGTAAATCAATGTTCTAACTTAAAGCCTTCAACTTCAAGCCTGCCCTTGGATTGTTTCTAACCAAATCCCCGCCTTTCTTTTCAGGCTGTGGTGCAGTACATGGCTGACCTTGTCGCAAACAAGGACTCGATATCGTCGCAGAGTTCGAAAAAGGAGAAAGGTATCTGGTTAAGGATCTGCTTGTTCTGTTTCCCGTTCTTCAGTTCTTCCAAATGATCAAAACAACCCAGTTCCATGAGGTAACCACATCAGCATCATATACAGATCTGTAAGATGAGAGTGCTACTTGCTGACGGATTTTCGTCTATGTACAGAAGAAATCCTTAACATCACCAACTTTGATTTGAATATTCTGCTGCGTGTTTAGTTTTACTTTGAATTAGTCCATCAATGCATATGCATGCCACTTCTGCAGAGAGATTCAACCTTGTCACTGAAGTCAACTGCCATGTATCATGTATGTATCATCATTCATAACTGTGGTTCATGTTTGCTGGTATAAATCTACATTCGAAGAGAATTTTTAATAACATCTTAGAGAGACAGAACCAGCTGTAAACTATTGGATAAGAGTTTTGTACAAATCTTCCACATTGGTTGTCTGCTATTTCGAGGTCGAGCCAGTTGGTGTTGTCGCCTGTACATAATATATAGACCAAAACAGAACCACAGTTTGATTTTTTTTGTTATTTAATTCGACTCAAACTTTTCTATGGATGTCTATTTTCTTCCTGAAATATCGACCAACTCATTGAATTGGTCAACTTTAGTATTGTGCTGATAACTTCTATGATCATCTGTACATATATAAAATAGTCTATTATATATTAGTAATTAAGTTGTACTCACCTAAAAATATATTTTGCATTGATATATATACAATATAATTATATAATTAGGGGGTCAAAATTTTACAGAGTTCCAACTAAATTGTAACAAAATTTTGTTCATTAGGAATGGGCGTTATTAATCTGGCCTTTTGATTCTTATGAAGTATCACGATATGTACCATTAATTAGCTGACAACAAGTAACTTTATACAGTTATTAACGAATTATAACTAATAATACGTTAACCAATCCCTATTGCATGCATATATTAACCAAACCCCAGCTCCAAGCATCATATTCCAACCCTTCGATGTAGAGGAAACAAAATCTTCCAGACAGAAAATTCACCTCTTTCTCCGGTTCAGGACGGGAAAGCCTGACGAGCTTCCTCAGGCCTCCCGTTCTTGATCCGATACGTAGATTAATTCTAAAATCCTAACAATGTGTTGCGAGAACTCGGAAAAGTGCCGAGTTTTCCGCTGCATCATGTACGTGGTCGTGACGATATTAGGCATTTCATATTTGGCGGTGGTGTCCACCATTACCCTACAGTACGGCCCCAGCTCCCGACCGTTGGACATCCACACCTCGCAGATGGCCGTGGAGTTGGACCTCACGAACGATGCCCACCCGGATCTCTCGTTCCGGAACATGAGCAATATCTTCCGCTTTACGAACCGGAAAGAGGACCTCAACATCACCGTCTGGTTCGTGGAGGCAATATTCTTGTACAGGGGGATACCGGTGAAGTGCATGTTAGGGCACCAGCGGCTCAAGCTAAATGGTCGGAGCGAGGCGGCATGGGAGATGAAGGAAGTGTATTGCAACCGCTACGCTAAACATGAACTCATGTCGTTCCCGTTTGGTAAGGAGATGCTCAGTGACGCACGAACAATGGGGCGAGTCCAGTTTGGGGTAACGGTGAGCGTTCATGCCGGGTATACGCACCGGCCGTTGGGTTATTGGGAGGTGTTGTATAGGCCAGCTTGTTCCCCGTTGGTGATTAATATGTTGAATGATAGAGGTGAAGAAGAAGTAAGTGGTGATATTAGTAGTCATTACAATGGTGCTACAGAAAAGGGTTTGTTTGTAGGGATTGGGAGCTTGTCTTGTACTATTCAAGATCCCGTCTCGATTAAGTAACAATATAAATGAAGGTTGTTGCCTCTTCGATGTGGTTTATACTCGCAATTTTAGAAATTCAAGAATCTCAAATGCGAACCCTTTCAATATTTACCTAAACATAAACATTTAAGCTCACAAAACTGTGCTTGTAGGATTTAAGGTTTAGGATGACAATACTCGAAACTCAGAACATAAAAGAACACCATATCAAGTCCGAACCACAACCAATGTCAGCCAGGAATGTCTTAACATGGTTGATTGGGCAAACTTTAATCGGAACCCCGAAGTAGTGATGGAGGAATCCTGTTCCAGCGATCTTCAATGCCGCTATATACACAACAACTATAATTTGGACTTCTTAAGTTTCCAACACTTAAAAAGACCGAATCTCGGCAAGCTAAAGCCTGCCTTGCAATTCATTCGGATGTTCGGACAGACACATTGAGAGGTTGTCACAGGATTCGGTCTTGAATATCAGTCATCAATGAAGATGCTATGTTACTAAGCTTCTTCGACGTCTCGCCAGCCATATTCTTCAAAGAGGAAATGTCTTGTTGTGCCTGCCACAGATTCACAGGCATATGGAAATCCAGTTTGAGTACAGATAGCTAGCCGACTCTTGCAACGAGAACAGTAACCTTTACCTGGAATGAGAGCCGGTTGATCAGATCACTTGCAGCAAGATCGATGGTTGGGTCGTTGCTGCTGTGACCGAAAAGATCTGCACTCGATATGGCTGCAGAACCCTGGAAAATTTACAACATTTCCGATTTTCTTAAGTTGAATCGACTCAAACAGTTTTCAAACATTTTTTTTGTACCATGTTGGATCTAGCAACCACGCATACCGAGAATTTCTCAAGAGAAGCTTGAGCACTGACGTCAGCTGATTTCGCTTGATCTCCGAAGAACTGTGCTGATGAAATTGACTTGGCATTTGAAAATTTCTTTCTGGCTTCATCCGTTTCCTCAACCTTGATAACAGCAAAAACTTAATCATCAGCAGGAAGATAAAGGAAACATTAGTACTCTATATAATGTGCACGTTAAAGACAATACATTACTTACTTGCACTTTAGAGGAACTTGAGTTGCCCTTTTTCTGAAAACCACTATCCATTCCAAATTCTTGAAAGAAGTTTGATGACTTTGGAGGTGCTGCATGGCTAATTATTCGCTGTCCACCCGAAACAGCCTCCGCAGACTGAACAGTGTCTACATACTCAAAACGAGATGCAAGAGATGCCCCGGTTTTCGAGTTGCTAGCAGAAGACGAAGGATTAGGAAGGGGTAATTCTTCAGGCTTTTGGTCATAAAGACTTTCAGTTGGCTGTGAGTTATAACATTTACTATTAGTTGAATATAGATTTGGAAAAGATAAAGAAACAGAGACGAACTTAGTAAAAGCAGATATATCAACCTTTGCAGTGAATTTCTTAGCACCAAGACCCCCAGTCTTGCCAGTTTTCTTTGCTCCAAGAGGCTTCCTGACAGTAGAAGCAGTAACTACAGCAGGGGCTTTCGATGGAGGGGCTGAAGAATGAGCTACATCAGGTTTCTCTGGCTTTGCCAATGAAGTTTCTTTAGAAGCATCAGTTATAGTCACATCAGCCAGTCCATTCACCCCTTGAGAAGTCTGAGAGGCAACTGGTGATAATGGCAGGACTACTTCTTCTGCCAAGCTTTTTGCAACCTCCTTCGACAGAATTTGCCTATACAGATCGGCAGCTCTAGATGAGTACTTGCCCTCAATTTTCCCCCCATCAGTCCACCCGTGTTGCCTAAAGAACACCAGTGCCCGGTTATTTCCACCAAAGGCCATCATTCTTAACTGCTCCGACGTCCATGAGTCTAAAGTTGTGGACCTGATAAGTCAAACGAATGAGAATGCATATTTTGAATACATAAAGGATAAAAACTGATCACTATAGTATAATAAAAGTACTGTTGACTAACTGGCATTGACATACGATTGCCATTACTTAAATGAGCATGTCGGGCAAGCTTCTCCTCTTAACACTGGATTCATTCAAGTTTTCTAGTTTAATTCAAGGAAGAAGAACATAAACACGTGATTCATAAACAACAGCTAACCTCAATCAAATAAGGATTGAACAAAAACAAAAGAGAGAAACAACCCATAAGATTACCTGACAAAACTGACATGAACACCGAGGCTACGATGAACAGCGGAGCAATCAATGCAAAGGAAGACCCCATAGGTCACAGATGCCCATGTAGGATTCTTTGCATTACAGTCAAAGCACATCTACAGACAAAATGACTATAAGAAAGTGCAGGAAGAAAGCCTCCCAAATCCAGAACGAACTCCAAATCTTACACACGGAATCCATAAGCAAGAAGGAAATCATACCTTGTTCTCAGATTTTCCTTTGAGTTTCTTGAACACAGCGTTTTTGTCAGTGAAACTATCGCCAGATGCCATGAATCCGATATGCTTCTTCCACCAAACAAAAAACACAGAAGTGGGTGTAAGTAATCAAGCATCTAGACGTAAGATTAAACATCAGCAAGTCAAACTAGCATGACCAAAGAGCACTGACACGATCGTTTCTATACGAGTATAACAAGGAAATACACAAAAGAGCTGATGATAAGCTCAGAGATCAAAATGGACAAGCAACCAAGAAAAGATTCGCGCTTTCGTCATATCAATCGAATATTAGAGAAGAGAAGGAAGCAATACATAGAGGGTTTCAAGGACGTGATGCGGTGACGATCGGCGACCCTGAAAGGAAGAGCTCTTCTCTGATATTCTCCCTAGCGATTCCCGCTTTCTCAGCCGCGAACTTTTAAGCTGCAAAGCAAAGCAACATGAAAGGAAGAGCTGTCTGTTTACAAATGCGAAAAACGCTGCATTTCGTTATAACATCTGTCTCATTGTTTATGCCACAATTGGTCTTTTTATGTATTTATTTAAAATAAATTAATGACAGAAGATCAATTCCAACCGATTGAATAAAGTTGCAGCGGAAGCTTACCGGAACAGCTTTTAACCTTTTGGGTTGGATGTCTCAGCCGGCAGCTTGCTTACCGGCGGCGGCTAGGTTATAACCAATCAGAGATCAAGACACTTCCTTTACGCCTTTGGTTCAATTCCACGGCAGCTCTGTCATTCGCCGGCCGCATAGGAGAGAGCACGCGCGGATTTTGGACTGTGCGCGTAAAAAACAAAGAGCGTGTTAATCCCACTCTCATAAATGTAATACACGCGTGAAACGAGTCGGGTCGAGAATTTTTTTCCCGAGTCGGGTCACAAGTGTTTGAAGGAGTTGGACTTTTGACCGTGCGATGGCGGGCCTGAGCCATAAAAATTCGGCCATTCCTCTCTCGGGTCGGCTATTAATAAAAAAGCCCACAAAATAGGTCCGAGCTCCAGCATTTTCAAACAACCTCTAAAAATGGGTCCATTTACAGAGTCAAGGTTTTTACAATTTGTCCGTGTAATTGCGGGCCCGAGCACAAAAAATGTGGGCCATTTCTGGATCCCTTTAAAATCAGGTCCCAGCTTCAGCCTTTAACAGCGACGATAAACCGACTGGCCGAGCCCTGCGTCGTCGTTTTCAGGCCGAAAAAGTGACCTGTGATCAATGCAGTTATTTAATTGGCAACTAATGTATTTATCTGAAAATATGAATTATTAGTAATTAAAATGGTGCTCAAATAATTGAATTAAGAAATATTCCTTATTTAATCATTAAAATGGTATTCTTTAAATTCATGAATATCAACACAGTACAAGACAAACCCATTCTTTCTTGTTCTCCTATGATCATGAGCAAAAACAAAACAAACAAAAAATTCCACGAACATTTTACAATCATCTCTGTTACAAATATAACAAACTCCTCAGGAAAAATCATCAACCAACATGGAATTCCATCTTGAAATCCACTTTACAGGACCCTGTCCTGAAGATCGGTCATGAATGAAGAAGCTATGGAGCTCAGTTTCCTGCTGGTTTCTCCTGCAATGTTCTTCAGAGAGGATATATCTTGTTGTGCCTGACCAAACAAAAACCAGACGCAAGTATGGTAATCAATCTTTTTTCCATCAATATATAATCTTCAAACAAACTGACGAGGAATTGAATGAAAAACCATACCTGGAAAGAGAGCCGGTTGATAAGATCACTTGCAGCAAGGTCAATGGTTGAGTTGTCATCGTCGTGACCAAAAAAATCGGCACTTGAGATGGCTGCTGAGCCCTGGCGATGTGAAATGTTCAGCAGGTCAAGTCAGTATACTCATCAAGATATATAGAATGATCTGAAGCTCATATTAGATGTAGCAAGCAGACATACCGAGAATTTCTGCAACGAACTCTGAGCATCAAGATCAGCTGAATTGTTCTGGTCTCCGAAATATTGGGCCGATGAAATAGACTTGGCATTTGTGAACTTTTTCCTTGCTTCATCGCTCTCTTGAATCTGAACGAGAATAATATGAGATCAAATGCAGAGCACAAGGCAAAAGATGTACTGACAAGTGAGCTATAGACAAGTTGTATTAATATAGTTTCATAAGTTCTGCCGTCATTGTATAATATTTAACATCGACTGTTACTTACTTGAGCTCTTGAGGAGGAATTTGTGTTCTCCTTTTTGTTATAGCCGTTATCCACTCCGAAATCAGCAAAGAAGCTTGATGACTTTGGTGGAGACACATGGCTAAGCCCCTTTGATCCACCTGAAACCGTATTCACCGGCTGGACATTGTCTGCATACGCGAACCGAGATGTGTAAGAAGCACCAGGTTTGAGGGTGTTATTCTTAGAAGAAGAAGAAGATGGAACAGGAGCAGGTGCTTCTGCAGGCTTCTGATCGTACAGATTCTCACTTGACTGCATTCAAAGGTTTAACAATTATCAGGAAGAAATCTAGCTAGCTAATAAGATAAAATCAATTGGACTCGGTGAATGTAAATTTATACACTATATCACAGAGGCAAAAGGAGGAGTACATATTCACCTTTGCAGGTAGCTTTTTAGCACCAAGACCCCCTGACTTGCCAGTAGTTCTCTTTGCCCCGAGAGGCTTCTTGACAGAAGATGTGACAGACGTTGTAACTACAGCTGGGACTTTCGAAGGAGGGACTGAAGAAGGAGCAGCCACAGGTGTTTCCTGCTTTCTTAATGACGTTCCTTGAGGAAAATCTGTTTTCGGAAAATCCGAAAGTCCATTCGTCCCTTGAGCTGTCTGGGAAGCAACCAGCGAAGATGGCAAGCTTACATCCTCTGCCATGCTTTTTGCAACTTCCTTTGAAAGAGTCTGCTTATATAACTCTGCAGCTCTGGATGTATACTTGGCTTCAGTCTTACCACCATCAGTCCAGCCATGTTGCTTAAAGAACACCTGAGCACGGTTGTTTCCACCAAATGCCATTGTTCTCATTTGCTCTGGTGACCATGAGTCTAAAGTCGTAGACCTACAAAAATTGATGAGTAAGGTGTCAAAACTGCATCTTTCTTCATGGCGGGTAAGATAAAGATAGTAGGTGGAGGGTTTTAAGCACAAAATGAAAATAAACAAGCCATCCAGCGCACAAGATTACCTGACAAAACTAACATGCACACCGAGGCTACGGTGAACTGCAGAACAATCGATGCAGAGGAAGATTCCATACGTCACAGATGCCCATGTAGGATTCTTTGCATTACAGTCAAAGCACATCTGCATGAAGAAAATCTTGCGACATAAACAAAGAGGGAGAAACAGAATTTCCATATCCAAACCAGATCCATAAGACGAAGTAATAAGCAGCTGCATGAGAAAGACTTACTTTGTTCTCAGGTTTCCCTTTGAGTTTCTTGAACAGAGCATTTTTGTCATTGTAGATGTCGCTGGATGCCATGATCACTCTCCTAACAAAACCAGTAATGAAAAGTATCAAATTTGAAACTAAAACGGGTGGTTCTAGAGAGGAGAGGAGGGGATAGGTCCTCTTCTTTTCTGAAACCTCCTCAAAACTACACAACAGGGCACATAATCAATGACTTCCATAGAAAGGACAAACACATCATAGCACAAAAAGAACTGAACTTCGGAACGAAAACTTGCACTTTTGGTGGGGGAGAAGGGCTTTCAAATCGCTTGCGATGCATTTGCTCTACCGTCTAGTAGAAAAAGGAAAAGCATGGAGAACATTTTCAATTTCAAAAGAAGGCTAATGAGAGTACAAATTGTAGCAAACCAGACAATAAATCTAATCACTTTCCCTTTTCCCTTGTCAGGGGATACCAATATAGAGACACAAAGGCAAGATTTCAAATGGGAAAAATGAATAGCTGGATGCCTGGATTGAACAAAAGCTACATTAACAAACATTTCCCATAAGATGTAAAGACACAATATTTTCACCTCTTCACTAAAATGTCTTTATTCAAATCTAAAACACAATTAACAGTATAAGACCATCAAATCAAAGAGACGAAATCGAGATCAGCTTCTATCTATCAATCAAAATTACGGGGAAAAATGCTCCTTTATACCACGACCAATGGAATCCGTATGAAATATGAATGAACACGAATGCAAAATTACCTAGACTTTCAGAAATCTTAGATTTTGGGAATGCGGGTTACAGATCCGAAATGAAGGAGGAACCCAATTCGTCTCCGATCTGGGGTAGCAGGCACTGTAGAAGAATGCCAAATCCCGTGATCTGTAATGGTAATGCACAATAGACCACCGCAGATTTCAAAATGGGTCCGACGAGCCGGAAGAGGCGCGGAGCAGGAGAAAGAACAGAGACGGCGACAGCAATTGGATCAGATAAAAAGAAGCCGCGGATCCCCGTTACCCTCGCTACGTTCTTCCCCGCCTCTCGAATTGATCAGGAACAGCAAATGAGAGAGCTTTTTCTTTCTCCGGTTTTCTTCTTATAATTCTGGTTTTCTTCCGATGACGACAATTCTGCTTCCTTTTTTTTTCTTCTTATGTAACCGAAGCTGAGCTGATACCATTGCAGATCTGGCGGGCTGTAACTGGTTCGGGTCAGGTCGTTGTTGCCAATTCGATCCACATTGTGATGTCCGATGTAAACCAAAGCCCAATGGGATATAAAACAGTCCATTAATACCGAACCAGCCCGGAAACCCGCATTCGCAACCGAATCGACCAACCCAGACAATAGCCCCGCAAATGAAATCCCCTTTTCTCTCTTCCGCCACATTCTTCGCGCGGTCACGGCATCCAAAAATCCAAAACCTCAAAAGCTTCCGTGCCCAATTCGATCGCCGGTTTCTTCAATTGATCGGAGAAATTCTAATCGGCGAGGGGGGGTATAACAAATGGGTAAGAAGAAGGGCAGCGAAGCAACCACCGAGGAGTCCCCTCCTTCGGACATCTTCACAAAGCTGTTCAGTGGCGGCGACAATGGCGCCGTCGTCAGTTCCCTCTTCTCCGACGAAAACCCTTTCAAACGGAAGCCCGAAGATGCAAAACCTCCAGTTCCCGCGGCCGGAAATCTGGAAGTTGTTAGCGACGTGAAGGAGAAGAAGAAGGAGAAGAAAAAGGAGAAGAAGAAAGAGAAGAATGGTGACAAGGAGGAAAAAAAGACCAAGGAAGATGTGAACGAACCGACGGCAAAGAAGAGGAGAAGAGAGGATGTCGAGAGGGATTACGAGATGAAAAGGTACGGTACAGCTCCGGAGGCTCAGGAAACTGCTGTGCGCGTTGGAGGGAAGAGGAAGAAGCTGGATGCTGATGCTGGGGAGGCTTTAGTTTCGAGGAAGGAGGAGGAGGAAGGGTTTGACGATGAGAAAAAGCTGTTGAGAACGGTGTTTGTTGGGAATTTGCCACCGAAGGTGAAGAAAAAGGCGTTGTTGAAGGAGTTCAGCCAATTTGGGGAGGTTGAGTCTGTGAGGATCCGGTCTGTGCCTGTCATGGATGTGAGTAATACAGAATCAACACATGCAAATTTATGGATGTTAGTCTTGTAAACTTACGTTGTTTTGTTTATGTGTTTGAGCAGACTAAGATACCAAGAAAAGGTGCCATTTTGCAGAATAAAATCAATGAGGCTGCTGGAAGGTATATGCCCATGAGTTATCTTGCATTCAGATGTGTGATTGGATTATTCAAGTAATCTGGTTTTGATAATTGAGTTAACCTCAACATATGTCGTCTTTAGCATAAAGCAGAAGAAGTAGTGAAAAGATTTATCCAATCAAACATTAACCATCCTTCTAGTCACATACGATCTTATTCGAATGATTTGTATCTCCATGCACGAGCTGGAATGATTGGAATGAGCTCAATGTTGATTCAACATTTGCTATATTTTTCTTGACCTCATATATTCCAGACTCGCGATATTTATTGGTACCTCTTATGCTGAGTTGATTTGTCTACTTTAACTTGTATAGTGTATTGTTCTTGCTAACACACCATGGACTAACTAGATTTGGCGTTCTGTTTCCTCACCAACATTCAGCATGACAAATTTCCTTTTGTTGCAGTGTTAATGCATACATTGTATACAAAACAGCCGAGTCTGCTGAGGCATCTCTCTCCCATAACATGGCAGTGGTATGTACCTTTCTTAGTACTTTGCAAATCTATCAGTCACTTTGTTATGGCTAAATGTGTTTCTGTCTGTTCTCGCCTTATTCGATTTTGTTTTACTTGCTCCTGTTTGCCCGTCTTGCTGGCTTTCTAATGAATCCAAATCATGGTTTCAACCTGAACCAACCACTCACATTGTCATAGCGTTGGCCGCTCAGAGTCATCCCTGTAGTTCATCTTGGAGAATGAAATTAGGAATTCAAGTTCATCTCATAAGTTGTCTATGATGAAATGATGATGTTATACTGCAACTGTAGGTTGCAGGAAACCATGTTCGTGTTGACAGGGCTTGCCCTCCTCGGAAAAAGTTGAAAGGAGATGACACCTCACTCTATGATAACAAGAGGACTATTTTTATTGGCAACCTCCCATTTGATGTCAAGGTTCGAGAGCTCTCGACTTGTTTTATATTTCTTACCACTTTGTTGCTCTCCATCATTCTTGGCTTCGGTTTCAATTTCTTGCTTTTGTTTCTTCAGGATGAAGAAATTTACCAGCTGTTCACTAGCATCAAAGGTTTGAATTCCAGCGTTGAAGCTTTTCGAGTGGTTAGAGACCCTCACAATGGCATGGGGAAGGGGATTGCTTATGTAATGTTCAAAGATAAGGTAAAGGATCTCTAGCTAGAGTGCAAGCCGAACTATTAGTTCTCAAATCTTAAGTGTAAGCCATTTTTGTTGACGATGTGCAGGAATCTGCCAAGATAGCATTGCAGAGGCGAGGACTAAAAATCCGGGATCGAGAAATTAGGGTTTCTCCTGCTCGGCAAGACACCTCCACCTTGTCAAAGAGGGCTATCCCCTTCCGTGGAGACAGAGGCGAGTTTTCATCTGGCAAGAAGAGGACGATGGCACTGGAAAACAACTCCAACGGTGCGAAGCCAAGTATGGCTTATGAGGGTTGGCGTGCGAAGAAGTCTGGAGTACAAAAGAAACCCAGTTTTCAACTACAAGTAACAACAAGCAAGGCTAAGTTCAAGAAACAGAAAGAGCAGAAGCGTGAAGGGAAAAGGCCAGCTGTTGCTGCAAGGAAGGCTAAGGCACTTAAAGAACTAAGTGGTGATTATAGCAGTGCCGGCAAAGCAACAGGGAAAAAGAGGAAGCTTGGAACCCCTGATAGCAGCAACTGGAAGAAAGCTAAGAAACAAAAGTAGGAAACAAAGAAGGCTAGAATGATTTCCAATACATTCTGTTGTACGGTTGCATTAGTTTCTCCGACTATTTCGCCAATGTAGCTTGTTTCCTTCAGCAATATAAACATCAGTCATTTCAATCAATGTTACCTTCATACCATCTGGTTTAATTTTCTTTCCCTGGAAATGATCTGAATTGAACTGATATGACTAAAAGAGATTAGAGAAGACAAACAAGTTTATTTTCTTACAGGAAAATCTAACAGAGTCAAAAGGTAGATGGATTTACAAACTTGCATTATATTCATCATTCAACGATGTCTATTCCACCCCTCCATCCCTAAAGGTCCCTTTCCCATCAGATTTTACAGACACATAATTTACACATTGCATGCATCACCAGTCTCGGGATCAAGCAGCACATTTCTCTCCGTGGCATCAGTCCCGGGCAAAGAGCATATGAACACTCAACTGCTACTCTTACTCGATTGCCTTCTTCGGTTTCTCATTGCTTCCCATCAAAGTTGGAGTGATCGAAACAACCCCTATCAGGAACATAGCTGCAATTGAGTTGAAGTCGTACAGATCCTTCAGTGACTGCAGCTCTGCCAGAGCTATTCCAGCCTGCAAAAACACAGAAGCAATTCATCACTTCGACGATCCTGCATTGATGTGCATCCCGAGCTATACTGGCTGACACTTTACCTTGACAGTGATATAGGCAGCAGGAATGAGGCCAATGACCGTAGCGAGGAAGAACGTGTGGTAAGGCACATCGACAATCGGTGAAGCCACATTGATGAATGTGTTAGGCAATGTAGGGGTGAGTCTCAAGAAAAGCATGTAGTTGAGCAATTTCTCCCTTCGGCGAGCCACCTAACAAAATCAAACAACCAAGACTCCTCAAGTTCAGCATTGTAACAAAAAACCAAACTTGATGAATGTGTGTTTGGTTTTCCTACCTGGTCTTGGAAGAAAACAAGCTTGTCGGGCCAGAGAGTGAACACCAGAGGGCGACCAACAATCTTCGACAGGAAAAAGCAAGAAGAAGCACCAGCTGTAGCAGTGAACACCACCAGAGCTACACCTTTGAAGACTCCGAATAGCGCTCCAGCAAGCAATGACATGAACACAGTCCCTGGTATCATAAAGGTTTGCATGAAAACATACACCACGCAGTACCCTACCAGAACTTGTGCCGTGTAATCGCTCGTGTACGTCTCTAGATGATCTCTGCAAGCAAGAAGGATATCTTGTAGCTTAAAAGGAAAAATTCGAGCACAGGTCAATCAGATTAAGGCTAAGTTTAGATAAACATCATTCATCATTCTATCAAGCTAAGAACAAAAGGGCCAATCTTTTCAAACACTCTTAGAAATTCCTCGATACAACCAATTCAAAAAGCCCAGATCTCACCTGAAACTTACCCAATTCATTCTCATGTAAAAATCATCGAAAGACTAAAGCCTTAAGCAAAACCAGAAAATCAAAACAAAAAAAGAGAAGGAAACCTGAGAGTCTGGAGCTCCTGTAGGTTACGAGGGAGCTTGAGGAAGCTGTAATCCGAAGGAGGGAGAGTGACGTAGACAAGGAGAAGACCTAAAGCAAATCCCAGAATGACAATGGAACCCACTGTCGCCTCCCAAAAGGTCAAAGGAAACCCAGATCGAACATTCCTTCCTCCACTATGCACATGATTCTCGTTTCTCACGCCTTCCATTGTGAACAGTCCCCTTTTCCAAATCCAACCTTCTTTCCTAGAAACAGAGGAGAAATGGAGGGAGGGAGGAGGGAGGGCGGCTATGGCCCTTTGGTGGATTGCTTCTGAATCACTTCTTCTTCTTCTTCTTCTTCTTTTTCTTCCTTTCTTGTGTTATTTATGTGGGAAGGAAGGAATTGAGGAAGAAGAAAAGAAAGGATATTCGTTTAAAGGAATGGGGAAAGGATGCGTTTTTATATACCAACCAACCATGTGTTGGGTTTCTTCTGCTCCCCTTTGCCTTGCAAACTCCCATGCAAATTTCTTGTTGAGAAAATGAGATCTTTTCTATTTTGGTGGACAATTTTTATTCATTTATATGAATTGATAACTCGGTTTATCTACTTATTGATCAGGGTATTTATCGGTTGTTTATCAAGCGGTATTATGATCATATCAATCATACATCCAAGGCCAATCTATTAATTAGTATTAATTGGGTACAACATTGTGCAATCCGCCTGGTGCAACCATAACACTGCCAAGGCCAACGATGTTTAGAGATGTTGGTTGCATTGACAATATCTTGACACTGGCTAGGCGTATTTCAAGGCCTTGAGGAGGAGTGCAGGTGTCTTCGGATACTATGGCAAATTGTACAGGATAAAGTTGCTTGAAAACTTGCTACAAGTAAGTTACAACCTCTGTGTACATGGTCTCCATGAACTTGAACTTTGTAGCTCCATTGTCTTCATGGCTGTTTGGGCTGAATCATTGTTTAATGGGCCTTCATCTATTTATCCATTCTTTATTGGGTTTCCTCTTACCATCACAGCCTCATTGTGCTTATTACTATTATTCTCCCCCATTAGAAGGAAATATTACACACATTATCAAAATTGAAGGGCTAAAATTTCTTTTCGCCCAGCAGCCACAGCCTTTTCTTGGCCAGTAATCAGTGTTGATTCTTTTGTCCTTTCTGTTCTCCTCGCATTATTTTACTGGCTCAGCAGTCAGCACCCACTGAGATCACTCAGCTAGTTGAGGGTAGTTGGTGGGTGACGCCTCCGTTTATATTCGATTTTCCACAATCGACGTCTCCCCCAGATTCAGAATCTCGATCACCACCCGCTTCATCTGGTAATCTGATCAACGCCTCTGTATTCATCCATGATTCTTGGATTGTGATCAATATTCAATCTTCCACCTTCTTTCTCAGATTTGATCATCCGTACCGTTTCCATTCCAGCTCTATTGTATTGGCTGTTTCTTTCTTTCTTATTTTAGAAGGTGATCGCTTTCAGTAGAATATTTTGGCAATAGTAATTGCTTGATGTTTGTATAAAGGTGGAGAATTTTTGGCCTGTACATTAGCCAGCTTTGAATTGATGGTGAAAAAGGAGTCAAATTTGGACTGTTGGATACGATAGTTGTGTTCATTAATTCATTTAATCATGCATTTCTTTTTATTTTCCTCCTGTTTGTTATCATTGTGAATTTGTAATTGATAAGAGTTTTTGTCCGTACATCATCAGCAGTTTCTGTTCATTCAATCTTGCGTTTCTTTTGTGTTCCTCTTGGCTGCAGATGGGAGACGTTGCAAAGGACTTGGCATCAGGAACAGTAGGAGGGGCAGCACAGCTGGTAGTTGGCCATCCATTTGACACAATCAAGGTTAAGCTCCAAAGCCAGCCAGTGCCACTCCCCGGCCAGCCTCTGAAATACACAGGCGCAATCGATGCTGTCAAGAAGACGATAGCATCCGAAGGTGCCGGAGGATTATACAAGGGCATGGGAGCTCCTCTTGCCACTGTTGCTGCTATGAATGCTGTGCTTTTCACTGTTAGGGGACAGGTGGAGGCTCTGCTGAGGTCCGAACCCGGTGCTACACTCACCATTGGCCAGCAGGTTGTTTGTGGTGCTGGTGCTGGCGTGGCAGTTTCTTTCCTTGCTTGTCCTACTGAATTGATCAAGTGCAGGTCAGTCTTATCACGGTTTCCTTCGTAAGATCAGATAGTCGTGTTAAGGAATGTTATATACACCGATTATGAACTCTCTTTAATGGTTCATCACATAGGAAAGGCCTTGGCATCAAATCCCGTATGCTCTCGATATAACTAATTCCCTTGTGATCCACTTGGTAGATTTGTAGCTGTTCTTCACAGGCGTTACTATGCACAGTGTTGAGCCTTTTGATATAGAGCTGCTATACAAATTCATGATAATGAATCAGTGATATTAATCTGTCTTGTTGTCTTTAAAATAAGAAGCTCATGAAACCTTCGTTTGTCAAACTTACAGGCTGCAAGCGCAAAGCGCAGTGGCAGTGGCTGACTCAGCCACTGTTGTAGCAGTGAAGTATGGAGGGCCAATGGACGTAGCTAAACAAGTTTTGAGATCCGAAGGTGGGATAAGGGGACTTTTCAAGGGCTTAGTCCCCACCATGGCTCGCGAAATTCCTGGAAATGCAGCTATGTTTGGGGTCTACGAGCTGCTGAAGCAGTCTATAGCAGGAGGACAGGACACGTCAAACATAGGGAGAGGCTCCTTAATGATGGCCGGAGGTCTAGCTGGCGCATCCTTCTGGGTTTCAGTCTATCCTACCGATGTTGTGAAAAGTGTCATCCAAGTTGATGACTTCAGGAACCCCAAGTACTCGGGCTCCATGGACGCTTTCAGGAAGATCCTGGCGTCGGAAGGTGTTAAGGGTCTGTACAAAGGTTTCGGCCCTGCCATGGCCCGGAGTATCCCTGCCAATGCAGCTTGTTTCCTAGCTTACGAGTTGACGAGATCTAGCCTCGGCTGATTTGATTGATTGTTATAACCATTGTTGTTTCGTCACGTTGATTGTTTGCTGATAATGAACCCCTGCATCTTGCTGCCATTGAATGAAAGGGTTCAAATGTTATTCTTTTCTTTCCTTTTTCTCCTCTGTTATCAATGCAGTCTAGCAAAGTCTGATTGCAAAGTTGCCTATGTGGTTTACCAGTACAATGAATGGAAAAGTCAACAGTTCCGACCACTGAAATTACTAGTAAACATAACTCGGACATGAACACTTGTCAATTTTACGAGAGCATGCATCGTTTCCTCATTCGACAAATCCGCAGAAAACTCGCAGCTTTAAACAACTACTGAACTACATATGATAAAACCCCCCTGAATTGTGTTGACTGTGTCCTAAAAAGACTAATTTCGACTCTTTTTTCCATGTTTATAAAGAATTTTTTAATAAGAAATTAACCGTGGAGCTTAGCTTAAGAATAGTTGGTGAGAAGAAGTTTTCTCAAAAGGGTTATCAATAAAAATAGGATGGAAAACTATAAACAGTCAGATCTCACACCACAAAACTAGGAAACCTTTAAATAGCAGTCAGTAACAAACAATAAACACAGCACAATGAAGTAGAAGAAGAAGAAGAAGAAATCTCTTCTTTGAGAGACTCAGAACTTCCAGAGAAAGCGATCAAACAAAGAGAAAAAGAGTATTCGAGATATCGAATAGGGATTAATTAGTCTGAGTAATTAATCATGGCAACAGCAATGCAGGAAGAACAGTACAGAAAGCAGCCACTCACCATTTCCCTCCTGTTCCTCTTGTTTCCAGACTGGATCATTTGGATTCCCTTGTAAGCCTTCATATCTCCTCCATCCTTTTTTTATAACTTTCGTTGTAATAATATGTGTTGATCTATCTGTGTCTTGGTTTTTAAAGATGAAGTTCTTAGAAGGGAAACAAAGCTCACAAATGTGCTTGAATGGAGGAGGAACTGCAACCGTTGACACAGCAAAGCAACAGCAGAATGCAGCATTGATGGATGTGGCAATGAGGGAGGCTTATTTAAAAGGCTCGTTGTTGGACCGCGTAGCTTATCTCGAGCATCGCCTCTTTCAGGTTTTCTCATTCTTCCAAGACTAATATACCTTATTACTAGCCATTGCTTGCATCTCAAGTTATCCCAATTACTCACGTTTATAAAAAGACTAATGATGAAACTCGAGCTATTACGATGTAACGATTTTTTGTTGTTGCACCAGCTATGTATGGAGATGAACTCAACAAGCACATCAGCAAGTTCGTCGCAAACATCAGGAGGATGCACCTCAGCCTCCTCCACCACAACCGGCACCACTGTGATGGGATTCAGAACCCAGATGCCTTCATCATTACCAACTTTCGGCCTTCTGAATCCACGCCAGCCTCTTCTTCACCACCCTCCTAGGTCTCTTCTTCAGCAGGTCACACATTTCTTCCTTCCTTCCCTTTTTGTACCAAGTTCATCTCAGTAACTAGTTATATAACTACACCTTTTCTTTGAATTTACAGGTAGATGAGGAGAAAGAGGAAGAAGAGGAGAATAAGAGGAACAAGGATTCGAAGAAAGCCGTAAAATGCAGTAAAACCAAAGGGGATGAGAGCAAGAACTGCAGATCATCAAATGGGAATAATAACAAGAAGCAGCTGAGTTGGGCAAAGATTAGACCCCTTAAACTTTTAGGATGCTAATTAACTTCCCCCCAAAACTACAACTTCCTTTCAATTTTTCCTGATGGATCTTTTATTTTTCTGGTTTTGTTGGGATTATCTTGAATCTTCTTGTTAGATAAACTGGTTTATGACATCTGCAACAGTAATCCGTTGGGTTTTTATAGTCCTTGTGAAACACAGAGACTCTGAACTAAAATATAAGGGATAAAAACGCAGAAACTCATCGCAAGGCGGCGAAACGTTCCGTTTTTGCGGGGACAAAATCGAAACGTCACGGCGGCCGGCTCGGCTAAACTGAAAAAATGAAAACGCAGAACGTTTCGGTTTCTCAAACCAAAAACGAAACGCGGGAAATTAACGAGAACGATCTTTTGGCGGTACGACTCGTCAGGCGCTATACCGCAATATTATGGTGATATATTGACTTTTTGTGCGAGATATTGACCCGGGCTATCTGGGTGGGCGTCTGTTGCGTTGCGGGCTTGGCTCAGTTGAGTTGCTGAATTGGCCCAAATTGAATGGCCTTTGTTGTGGGATTTCTGGACCATTTCTTGTGCATAACTTGGACAAATTATACCCATGGTCCCGATCGAAAATGTCAATCTAACCAGTGAGACTCACGTAATTTAATTGTTTAATCTAATAATATGATAATTTTTTAAAAAAATTCATACCCGATTTTTTTCTACTATTCCAAATACTTTGTTGATCGATTTTACTACCTAAATTTCAGTTTGTTCATGCGTCACATAATTCATAAATTAGGCTATGGTTCGATTTCAGATAACATCTGAAACTTGTCAGTAACAAATCTAGCTATATCAGAAACTGAACTTGTCAGTAACAGAAGTTGTTCCACTGTGCAAATGGCTAAGGACTAAGCCAACCATGATATATCATATACATTAGCAAAAAATTGTGTCCCTCTCGATCAGTAAGAAAATAAAATATCCAAACTTCACGATCCAGAGAAAACAATTGCAGCATCAAAATCAATGATGCCAAGTGGTACCAATTTGTTGTGAGGTACAATTGGCTTATTGTATGGTACAAATTTATGCTCATTACTTCATTTTGAGGGTACGGTTGAGTAATGGTACCAACTGAAATTGAATAATGAATGATACTATATAAAGGGTACCATTTAGTTTTGAACTACTTGATGAACTAGAATCAAACAGTCTTGAATCGCTCTACTCCCCGCAAAATGCAGCCGGAGCATCCGAAATCATACTCAATACATCTCGAAAGAAGGCCACGAGTTCCATATATTCACCCACAAATGCTATTTAATTCCTTGATCTAGACGTTCACTTAAATGAAGGAGGTTGCAGTGGTCCGTTCGGTTGTCCAAGAAGAAAAAGTTGATACTGCACTGCATGGTTATTGGTTGCCTGTTTTGGGGAAACTAACGTTAATAAATCAAATTAAAGTAAACGACCCTGTAATCTTTTCATCTTCCTCAAGGGCCATCTGAAGCGCATGTGTGTACGTTCATTTTCCTTTCATTTCCACCTCACTCATTCTGCTTCCTCTCTTTTATATATACTATCTTCACTCTTGCACGTCTCTCTGCGCTCACTTTCAACTTTTACTCTCCCGTCTGTTCATTTCCTACTTCACTCAGCTTCATCTGCCGGTGCTCACTTTCAGCTTCCTGAAGTGGCAATGGCGACGCCGAGGCAGCACATTGAAGAGCTTCGGAGGACAAGGTTTTCGATCGGAGAGAAGGAGAACCCCCTTGCTTCCATGCTTGACCAAGCTGTCAAGTACCTCTCCGCTGAACTCTACGCCAAGGACGTTCATTTCTTCATGGAACTCATTCAGGTTTTTTTCTTCTTCTCTGTTTCCGCTGTTTTTTCTCTTTTAGTAGCTTGGGCAACCATGTGACTTTGTTTGATTTGATTAATGTAATGGTAGAATGCTGAAGATAATGAGTACTCGGACGGAGTGGATCCTTCGCTGGAGTTTGTCATAACGTCGAGGGATATCACCGGCACCGGTGCACCGGCGACTCTGCTCGTATTCAACAACGAGAAGGGGTTTTCCGCCAGGAATATTGAGTCCATATGCAATGTTGGAAATTCCACCAAGAAAGGCAACAGGAAACGCGGCTATATCGGGGAGAAAGGTGATTATCGATTATTGTCTCTACTTCTTTATTTGTTTCGAAATTGTAGTTTTAAAATGGACAATATTTAGATACAGAGCCATTCCTGAAGCCAGTCCACGTGTCATAATTTCATTGTCACAACAAATTGGTACCAATTACAAATGAAATATAAATGTTCATATAGATGCATGAGGTTTCTCTGAATCAAAAGTATGCACAAATTTTGTTGGAAAAAAATGTATTGGCCACCGTGGAAATTTCATTAGATGGATATTTCTTGTCTAATCAATATGCATAATTACGTAGTTACATGCATGTAGTAATAATGTAGAACCAAATTATATTCTCATTAGTTGATAAATTATATTGACATAAATTTAAGTTTAGAAACACCAAACAATTTAGGTAAAAGGGCCTTGTAACTTCATAGAATAATGCATAAATTTAATTGGATACTAATATCTTTGATTCTTTCATAACAATATAATAACATGGTATTATATCGTTATCATATAGGTGCTCTCTCACTTCTATGAAATTTTGACACGTTAAAACATAAAAAATCTGACTCTATTAATATAATTTTGTTTGCAGGAATTGGGTTCAAGAGTGTGTTCCTGATCACATCTCGTCCGCACATATTCAGTAATGGATATCAGATTCGTTTCAATGAGAAACCCTGCCAACATTGCAAGCTAGGCTACGTAGTTCCTGAGTGGGTTGATGATGATGACAAACCCTCCCTTTCCGACATTCAAAACGTCTACGGCTCAGGTTCACTGCCGACCACCACCTTGGTCTTGCCTCTGAAGCTTGACAAAGTGAAGCCCGTCAAGGATCAGCTCTCCATCGTTCATCCTGAGATCTTGCTGTTTCTTTCCAAGATAAAGCACCTCTCCGTCAGGGAGGACGACAATCAAGATACTACTGTTTCCGAAATTGCGATAACGAAGGAAGTGAACTTTGTGAGCAGGAAGAACATGGATGCAGAGTCGTATACCCTCCATCTGTCCGCCGATGGTCAATGCAGCAGTTACTATTTGTGAAGGCAGAGGTTTCCTGTGAAACCTGAGTACAGAGTTGACAGCAGAATGGATGTTGAAGAATGGCAAGTCACTTTAGCTTTCCCTAATGGAGAACGTCTTCATAATAATTCATCACCTTCAGCTGGAATCTATGCCTTTCTCCCCACGGAAATGGTCACCAACTTCCCATTCGTAATTCAAGGTGATTTCATTCTGTCGTCCTCTAGGGAAGCGCTGCTGCTTGATAACATATGGAATCGAGGGATTATGGAGTGTGTCCCCTCTGCATTTGTTAATGCATTGATTTCTCTAGTCAAGACTGTCGAAAACGCTCCTGTTTCGAGTTTGATTCCCATGTTTAAGTTCCTGCCGGTCAATGCTTCTTCCTATCCGCTCCTGAATACTATGAGGGGATCAATTCGGTTGAGGCTAGGGAATGAAAGTATTGTACCGAGTGAATCCTGCAAGTTGCAGAAGTTCTTCCACAAGCCTGGTGAAGTTCGTCGTCTTGTTCCTGATTTCTGGGACATCCTGAACAAGGCAAGGATGGAAAGAATCAATCTTGACAATCTTTCGTCCCACGGATGTTATATACTCAACTCTTCATTCGACGATAAGGCTTATGATGAGGTTTTGAAATTTTTGGGGGTGGGATTTGTTGGAGATGAATGGTACACAAGGTGCATCCAGAGCTCTACTCTTTTGAAGCTGATCTCAGATGATTTATATGTGCAACTACTCCATTTCATTGCTGAGAATTGGTCGACAAACCTGAAAAACGCAAATATGAGACATTCCGCTACTCAGACATGTTGGTGGTGATGGTAACGTGTCCATTTGCAGCATCAATGAATCGAAGAATAAAAAGGGTGGGAAGGTATTGTGTCGATGTACTTCCTCTTCGTATGCATCGTTACTTATAGACTGGAATAAGGAGTTGTGGAAGATATCACCGTATTTTTTCATACCGGAAACCACTCAAGCTGTGCTGAGATCGTTTGGGAAGAGGGACATAGTGATCAATTGGCTTACATTTGGTGCTGGGCTCGTAAAACTGGACGTGCATGAATATTCGAGGTCGCTTAGCAAATGTCTAGGCGCGGACCGAGAGCTTGCAGTTGCTTATGCTCACTTCTTGTATCGTTCGTACACTGCCAATTTTCTGTCAGTAAATGAAGTTGGTCCTCTATGTCTTGAGATGCCACTGGTTGATAGGTACGGGACTGTGATCAGATCACGGAAGCAAGTTCTCATTCCTGGTGGGGCAAGTAAATGGTTGGAATTGATTGGTACGAATCCTTGGCGTGGAGAGGGCTTCGTCGAGTTGGGAGAAGAGTACTCCCAGACAAGACGTTTCTGTGGAGAAACCTCTGGTGGGAAACGCTTCATGGATTTTCTTAAAGCTTACGTTCGAGCTTTTGATATACCATATTTGTCTCCTCCAGATGCTGAGATTCCTACTGTGTCGGGACCACTTACAAACGCATTTCTATTGTTGGATTGGATTCAGAACCTCGCAACAAATATTCCAAAGAGGTTCCTCACTTGCATAAGTAAGGGCAGCTGGTTAAAAGTTACGATGAACGGTTCTTCTGGCTATAAGCCACCATCGCAGTCGTTCATGCTTTCCCCGAGGAAGAAAAGCTCGAAATGGGGCAGCATTTTGCAGGATGGATCTGTGCTGGCAGATATTCCCTTAGTGGACATCAGTTTTTATGGCGAACATATCATTTCTTACGAGTCGTCTCTCAAGAAAATTGGGGTGATGACCGAATACGAGCAAGCTTGTGAATATATTGGCAGCCACCTCATGTCACAAGTTGAATCGGGCACTTTGTCGAGAAGCATTGTATTCTCAATTCTGAAATTCATCAGATTCCTGAGGGAGAATGTTCTGTCCCCGGATGCTTTTATTAAAAGTATAAAGAAAGGAAATTGGTTACATACAACAACATCACAGTCCTCCTGTCGCTCTCCCGATGAATGTGTTCTACGAAATGGGAAATGGGAAATTGCACAGCAAGTCAGTGCACTCAACTTCATTGATGATTCCTACTACGGGCAGGAGATTCATTCATTCGACAAAGAACTCCGATTACTTGGTGTAACAGTTGACTTTGCAGGGAGTCACGAACTTATAGTCAAGCACCTGAAACCAAGTTACTCCTTGTCTGGTCTGACAAAAGAAGCTCTTTTTCTGATCTTGCAATGCATTCGATATTCCACTTCTGCTACCGAAGTCATCAAGACAGTACAGAATGCGAAATGTTTGAAGACAAGTTCTGGTTACAGGTATCCTGGCGAATGCTTCGTGTACGATACTGAATGGGGCTACCTTCTGGAGGTTTTCCAATCTTCCTCAGTCATAAAAAATGACTTCTATGGTAATGCTGAAATCATATATTACAAGGAAGAGCTGAAGAAAGTTGGAGCGAAGGTAGATTTCGAGGATGCCACCAAAGCCTTTCTTCACACTTTCAAGGAGCAGGTGTCAAAGATGACAAAACATGTTCTTTCTATTCTCTCATGCTACAGACAGTTGAAGAAACTTGCGAAACCTCTTGGCGATATTAAAAAATGCATTCGGTCGGAGAAGTGGCTACGGACAAGGCTTGGTGATTATAGATCTCCAGCAGATTGCATTCTATTCGGTCCTGACTGGGAACATCTCCGTGCAGTTACTTGCCTTCCTTTTGTTGATGACAGTGACAGTAATGGCTATGGAATGGTCATTCATGAGTATGAAGCTGAGCTAAAGATGATGGAAGTGGTTTTTAGCTTGAAAGACGGCGGGGCTAAGTTCGTGCCTACTTGTCTTCGTTTCCCTGATGATCCATCCACCATCAGTTCGAAAACCGTCCTGTCACTGTTGGACTGCATCAGGATTCTACTGGAGCAGAAAGATTATTCCTTTCCAGAATCTTTAACTGACAAGGTTTCTCGACAATGGCTGAAGACCTCCTTTGGTTACAGGGCTCCAAAGGATTGCTGCTTGTATGATTCCAGTTGGGAGACAGATTTGAAGCTCAGTGATGGACCCTTCATTGATGAGTCCTTTTACGGTCCCCTAAATTCATCATATCGGAAAGAACTCGCTAAGCTAGGAGTTCGCGTCGATGCAGCTGAGGTATGCAAGCTACTTTCAAGTGAACTTGACAGGCACTCGGAACTAACCACCATCACTCGAATATATGATTTCTTGGGTGTAAACAAATGGAAGGCAGAGAAAGAATCAAGAGTGAAGATTTGGTTTCCTGATGGCAGTAGTAGCTCAGGACAGTGGGTAAATCCAGAAGTGATACGTGATAGAGACGATCTCTTTGGTTCTTAGTTGTATGTTCTGGAGAAACATTACAGCAGCAAGTTACTGCCTTTCTTTCAGGAAGCATTCGATGTTCGAAACGGGCCATCCCTTACTGATTACTGTGAGCTTTGGGAGAAATGGGAAAGCTCTTCTTGTGATCACCGTTTGACTCCTTCTGAGTGTTGTGCATTCTGGAAGTTTGTTGTGAGGAATAAGAGCAAATCTACTGAAGGGTTCCTTGCTGGAAAATTGTTGAAGCTCCCTGTTGTTTCGTCATCTGGCGCAGAAATTGTCATGTCTGATAAGCGCGACGTTTTCATAGCTGATGATCTTCTCCTGAAGCAGTTGTTTTCTGAGCATCCGATATTTGTTTGGTATCCTGAAGCAAGCATGCCATACCTTTCCAGGACTAAGCTGATGGAAGTTTACAAGGGGATTGGAGTACGTGGGATATCGGAGTCGGTGCAGAAAGAAGAGGATTCCATAAACCAGCAGGAGTTCAAAGAGGTGAATCCAGAGAAGGCTTTCATAGGGAAAGAGCTAGCTAAGATTATACTGGGGTTCCTAGCTGATCCATCGCTTGAAATGGAAGCGAGTCAAAGGCAGGAAAAGGTAAGGTCATTACTTAATCTGACCATATTGAAGACTCTGGAGCCTCTGACTGTAACCTACATCCTGACGATCTCTTCTACCGGTGAAGTCATAAGAGTTAAGGACACCGAAATGATTCGCTGGGACAAAGAAGACTCAAAGATGTATGTACAGAAGGTGGAGATGGACAGTGGGAAGAGAAGTGTGATTGAATATGCTTGCCGTTTTTCAGAAGTGATAGCTAAAGGTGTGCTGTGGGAGAAAGATGATCATATCATAACCGCACTCTCCAGTATAATCAGACTCGGGTTTCTCGTGAAATTTGATGAAGCCGCCGTTGATTTCTTGATGAAGGCCAATAATCTCCAGATCTTTATGGAAGACAAGGAGTTCCTCTCTTCTGCATTTCCTTCCACTTAGGTGAGTTGTTAACAAATTGGCTTTTGTCTCTTTTTTTGTCTTTTGAGTTGGGTTGCTGACATTGTTTCGCTTCTGTGTTTGTTGTGTATGCAGCGGAAGCAACGAGACGCGATAGGGCAGAATCAAAGAAAGGCAGAAAGCATGTAGTTGGGTGGTTTTCAAATTCAAGAAGCACTTAGTTTATTATTATGTTTTTCCAGAACTACTACATGGGTGGATTATCTTGAATAGTTGTTGAAAACAAAACATGACTAAATAAACAGGTTTTGTGTATCAATTCATCCTGGTGTATGTTGCTTGCACCTGTTGCGACCAAAATGATCTCTGAAGCTCGTCACTACTTTCCGGCACAAGTAACAGTAGTGGTTCTTACACCCCCAGCAATAGATATAGTTGTTGTCGTCTGTCTACAAAACCGATACATAAATACAAGCATAGAATCAGAATCTTTATCAAGGAAACCTTATTATCAGAAAGTTGATCTAAGTAACATCCTCCACCTAGTACTAACCTTGGTATTCATTCTGGTACAACAAGCACATCGGTGAGCAGGACCAAGGTTAATGGGAACCGCGATCCGGACATTGGTCTGGCGGTTGTTCATACGCTGCTCCCATCGCTGAATCTCATCTTCTGGAAATAACGTACACTCTCCATTCATTCAAAACATGTTCTTTTCACCAGTCAATATGGTTTACCTTTGGTTCAGATAACATCAATTCAACAAAAGTCAGTTGGGGTACGTGCCTGAAATTTCATATCCTTCAATATCTGGTGCAACGGTAACAGAAGTAGTTCCCACAGTTGCCACACACCATCTTGTTGCAGCCTTCGGTTCTTGAGATTGCTATCCTACACCGACATTGCTTCGTATTACGAGCTATCTCCCTTTCGTTCAGGAAATCGTTGATCTTGTTCCTCTCAGCAGGCCTTTGTTTCTCGTTCAGTTGGGATGACAGCAACCGTCCCTTCGTGCGACATAACATTTCAGTAACTACGACATTATACCTACTTGTTTTGAGTACTAAGTATCGTTCAATTTCGTAAAGTAATAATGTACCTGCAATATCTACATCTTCAACTCCGGGGTAAGGCAAGGCACACCTAGATGACGCTTCTCTTTGCAAATTGAGGAAAAGCTGTTGAAGCAGTTATGGCAGTGGGCGAAATGTTCTTCATCTTCAAAGCAGATCGTGTCACATCTCGGGCAGTACACCGCGTCTGGCATACACTCTAGCGTCTTCTCCAGCATCACAGACTCGTATCGTTCGTATTCTTCATCGCCAAGCAACTGTTTCAACACACTTGGTGGTGTTATCCCCTCACACTTTGAACCAGGACACCGAAGCTTATACAGTGTACCTTCTGAAACATGCACGTGGGAGAAGCCCTTCATGCAGTTCCAGCAGTAGTAATGATCACACGATAGTCGAACGAAGCTGCTACCTCACCAATGAAACAAAGAACCACGATTAATAACCGCATTGTCATATATGAAATTCCTTAATATAAACCAATAAGCCATGGTTTAATTACGGCATTCTACCTGGAAGCTCAGTAAAGCAGATGCAGCACTCCTGCAAACTGTTAACGAACCGCTCAAGGCCTTGCTCATCGTTATACCTTTTCAGGTAAGGAACATCAACATCCGGGGAGGAACTTCTTAGTATGATCTCTAGATGGACATCAACGTGGGAAAGGGAATTGATTTCAAGCCACTCAACCCACTGGTACACAACTTCCTGCCCTGCCTGCTCCGACCATATAGAATCGAGCACAGAACGCAGCTCTGAGATTCGAATCGAATCCAACAACCGAATAGATATGTGGTGAAACATGGAGGCTTGTGGCTTGGGTATGATCTAGGGAATGTGCAGGTCAACACAATTGGAGGAAGAAACTTGACTTTGAAAGAGTATGAGAAATCGTCGTCTCCAGTGCTTTCGGTGAGTTTTGCTGTTACGTTAAGTTCTTCTTCAGGAATTTTAGCCTCGATTCTAACTTGGAAAGATCTCAGGCCTTGTTTCCTGTCCAGAATGACGACTTTTTCTCCATAGATAGACTCCATTGCAAGCAACTACACAGGAAAAAGTTGTAACCTAAGATAGAATCATACTCCATTGCAGGTAACAAGTAACAAAGCTCTTTGTTTCAATATATATATTTTACCTCATCCTCCTGCAATTGATCGTTGATCTTGAGCTGATCAGGAGACAGCTCTGGCTCCTTCACCTCGATGTCCGGCGACATTGGTTGTGGCGGCGTTTCAGGCGGAGGAGGTTTAACTCCGGCGCCAGTAGAATCGGTCCTTGCCATGCTGGCCATATTTAGACTCGGAATCTCTTTGCTGTCGAGCTGAACAGTAATCCGTTGGGATTTTATAGTCTTTGTGAAACACACAGACTCTGAACTAAAATATAAGGGAAAAAAACGCAGAAACTCATCGCAAGGAGGCGAAACGTTTCGTGTTTTGCGGGAACAAAATCGAAACGTCACGGCGGACGGCTCAGCTAAACAGAAACAATGAAAACGCGAAACGTTTCTGATTCTCAAACCAAAAACGAAACGCGAGAAACTGACGAGAAAGAGATCTTGGCGATATGAGTCGTGAGGCGGTATTCCGCGATATTCATGCGATATATTGACCCGGGCTATCCCTATATTTTTTAATGGGTGGGCGTCAGTTGCGTTGCGGGCTTGGCTCAGTTGAGTTGCTGAAATGGCGCAAATTGGATAGCCTTTGCTGTGGGATTTCTGGCCCACTTCTTGTGGCTCGGAAACTACATAATTTGAACAAATTATTCCCATGGTCCCGATCAAAAATGTCAATCTAACCAGTGAGACTTACGTAATTCAATTGCTTAATCTAATAATATGATAATTTTTTTAAAAATATTTTTCAAATCCGATTCTTTCTACTATTCCAAATTAGGCTATGGCTAGGGTACCTTCACAATTAATCACTAACCAGTTTTGGTTAGTTACAAGCTTGCGTTTTGCGAGTTTGATTTGACAAGTCAACTAAGAGCTGCTTTTATATTGACCATATCATTAAATGAATCGAAGAACAATGTATTTACAACTGAGACGGCTAATTCAAAGGAAGCTATTATCCTTCAGAGTGCTGCTTGCATCCCTTTGGTCCGAAATGCTCACTGCTCCTCTTCGCTGCCTTGCGGCACAAGTAACAGTGATGGGTTCGGCACGACCAGCACAGTATATGATTGTTATTCCCCGCCTGCATAAATTTCAGAATCGCAAATGAAGCCACAGCAACCGTATAAGGAAATTCTCAAGGCCCGGTGTCCTGGTTAAGGCCCGCCTTCATAAAGTAATAATGTACCTGCAATATCTACATCTTCAACTCCGGGGTAAGGCAAGGCACACCTAGATGACGCTTCTCTTTGCAAATTGAGGAAAAGCTGTTGAAGCAGTTATGGCAGTGGGCGAAATGTTCTTCATCTTCAAAGCAGATCGTGTCACATCTCGGGCAGTACACCGCGTCTGGCATACACTCTAGCGTCTTCTCCAGCATCACAGACTCGTATCGTTCGTATTCTTCATCGCCAAGCAACTGTTTCAACACACTTGGTGGTGTTATCCCCTCACACTTTGAACCAGGCCCGCCTTGTTCATCATTATACCTCTTCAGCGAAGGAATATCAACATCCGGGGACACAATCCCCGAAACTGCACGTCTGTCTCCTCTGGTATGCATTGTTCCATAAGGACCGAGTACCATCTCTTGATGGATACCAAGGTGAGAAAGAGAATTGCTTTGTAGGTAGTCAACCCATTGGTACATAACTTCTTGCCCCTGCTGTTCCATCCATATCGAATCCAGCACAGAACAAAGCTCCGAGATTCGAAGTGAATCCAACCACTGAACAGATATGGTGAAATATGGAGGTTTGTGGCTTGGGTACGATGTAGGGAATGTGCAGGTCAACACAATTGGAGGAAGAAACTTGACTTCGAAGGAATATGAGAAATCATCCGTACTTGTGCTCTCAGTCTTGGTCGGTCTTGAAGAGTTCAGATTCGTGGTTATAGCAAAATCTTCAGAAACTTTGGTTTCGATATAAATCTGTAAAATTTTAACAAATTTTATATAACTCTTCAGTTTTGTTCAAGCATTCATGATTCAACGGTGTACTGAATAATGACTAACCTGGAAAGATCTCAAGCCTTTCTGTCTGTCCAGAATGACGACCTTTTCTCCATAGATAGACTCCAATGCAAGCAACTACACAAAAGCTATAACATGAGAAATTCCATGAAAAAAATTCCAAAGAGAATGATTAAGAAAATCTCCATCTTTTCATCTACCTCATCCTCCTGTAATTGGTCGTTGACTCTGAGCTGATCTGCAGACAGCTCCAGCTCCTCTGCAGCTAACTGTAACTCTTCCAACACGCTAATGACATCAACCACGCCGCCGCCTTCCGATGATGCTTCCCCGACTTGGTCTTCCTTACTTTCAACCGCCTTCCCCTGCACCCCATCTTGCTCCTCAGCTGAACTCGGAAAACCCACCTCGATTTGCTGCGAATTCGGAGAACCCAAGTCGGATTTCTTCACATACTCCTTCTTGGAGGACGCGTTTCGTCGTCGGCGAGCTGGCCGCCGGGAACTTGGTTGCGGTTCCAGCGTCGCTTTTGGCAGATGAGAGGATTCAACGCTAGACTCCCCCGTTACCCCTTTGGGCATTTTCTTTCCTCCAATCTCTTTTGCTTTTTGCCGCTTTCGAAGACGATTCTTCTTATAGTATTTGTAGAACAGAGTACCCAAGATAGGTATCGCAGAAATAATGAATCTTTATTTGCACTAGAGGTGGCATTTTGAGTAGGGTTGAACTTGACCCAACTTTTGATTATGTTAATTACTTTTTTTTAGTTTGTTCGAGTTTGAATTTAATAGAAAATTAACTTATGTCGAATTTAAATTAATTTGAATTTTATCAACTATGTAGTTGAGTTAGTAATTAAATATATTCTTGAACTAATTTTCGAGCTGGTTTGTAAGTTAAGCGATCTGAATTAAGTTAGTTTTTATGCAGAATAGTTACTGAAATCCTGCTATGACCTTTGTGTAGGTCAATGATTTCCGATCTAGAACTTTTCAATAATTTCTTAAACTCGAAAACCAATGAAAGCATTTAAAATTCCAACCTTTGATTCGAAGAGATTGATCTAAATTGGAGATGATAGTAACATATTTTGATCATTTCTCTAATTTACTTCCGGCTTTTGATTAACGTTACAACTTCTACCCACCTCACATATTTATAAATTTAGCTCCGATTATGATCGTTTTTTTTTCGAAATGGACACTTCACCTTTCTATAAATTAAATTTAGCTTCGGCCATGAACGTCTTTCTCCGAAATGGATTTAGTACCTCGGAGTGCAAGTACCTACTCTTTTGTAAGTGATTGTGATTTAGTATTTTAAATTCGTTGGAGGTACCAACTTTTATCGATATACGAATAAATATTACTATTTTTTCTTGATGTGATATTTAAGAGTGATTTAAGATAGTATATTATGAATTTATAAATACATATTTTGGTGTTGTGTCACAGAGTTACACTTAAGAAAAAAACTTGAAAAAATGGAAGATAAAAATAAATGTAATCTTTTTAAAATAATATTTTTAAATAACTTAAAAATTTAATTAATTTAAATCATTAAATTAAATTATAATTAATTAAATAAATAAATAGTTTAAATTAATGTTGTCCTATTATAATAAAAACTACAAAAACTACTGTTGTCACGACACTACCATCAAAAGTCTGGTGACCATATAGTCATCCACCAAACCATTTATTAATCCCGCGAAAGTACCTCCACTTCCTGTACCCACCGGCAAGCTTGTAGTCGGCGACGATTGAGACGGTGGTGTCTCTTCTATTTCTCCGCCTCTCCAACTAATAACTGATTCCTACGGCCGTATATGCTCTTGTCTGTCTCGAGTAGTTTCTGCTCAAATATCTGTAGTTCTTGTTCAATGGAGCAGCATCCTTTGGCTTTCCCTTTACCAGACTCGCTCAACTGATGGCTTTTCTTTGTCTGCATTCACATTGGTTTAGGAGAGCTTGGTTGGTTGATTGCGCATTTTCTCCATTTGCGAAGAGCTCCTTCAGGAACTGTCTTCTTCCATCTTATATGCACCGTTGTTGGAGGATGCACATCAAGTGTTCGATGTTTTCCCCCTTGGTTGAATTCACTGCTGATGTAGAGGAAAAATCTGCTGTTTCTAGCAAGAAGGTTAGTGATCAAGAAACGGGCAAGTTGTTTCCATTTGTCACCACGTTTTTCAAGAATTTGACTTGGAGGTTAGCTAGGAAGGCCGAGTTTTCCGAAGCGGGGTTAGAGAATAGTATACAAATATTGCTTAGGGGAGTTGTTTCTTCTTACCAGGAAGCTGGTTTGGATGTTCTAGAGTTATCTCGTTGTATGTTACATTCGCCTGAGCTTGTTGGAGAGTTACCTTCCGTGTTTAGTGTATTCATAAAGGTTCTGGCGGAGAAGAAGATGCTGGAAAATGCTGTTGGGGTGTTTTTGCAGGCTAGGGAGAATAAGGTTGAACCACATATCCGTTCATGTAATTTCCTTCTCAAACTTTTAGTGGAAGGGAAGGAAGCTGAAGTATTTATGGATGTGTTCGAGCAGTTGAGAAATTTTGGTCCTCGCCCGAATGTGCATACCTACACCATTGTCTTGAACTTCTACAGGAGCATTGATTTTGTACAGAAGGTAGACCTTGAACGGGCAATGCTTAAGGTGCTTGATGAAATGGTCAGCTTCGGGCTAACCCCGTCAGTTGTTACTTACAGTACGTTTGTCCATGCTCTTTGTGAAGCTGGTTGCGTTGAGTCTGCTTTGAACTATGTACGGGGTTGGAGGAATACGGCCTGTTACTTCAATAGCTATTGTTATAATGCTATCATTCGTGGATTTTGCCATAAAGGTAAAGTGGATGAAGCATTGGAGCTTTTGGAAGAAATGAGGAGATGTTCAGTATCTCCAGACGTTTACAGCTACAGCATCTTGATTCACGGGTTCTGCCAGAAGGGTGACATTGAGAAGGGTTGCAGTTTGTGGAAAGAAATGGGAGATTGGAACATCATGCCAAATATTGTTACGTTTACCTCCCTCTTTTCATCTCTCTGTAAAACTGGATGGGTGACCTATCTTTTGGCGAAATCTCATCTCATTGGTGATGATGAATTTGAATATGACATGACTTGTTATAACATCTTGATTGAAAGCTGGCTCATGTCAGGTAATTTAAGCATGGCCAATGAACTTTTGAAGGAGATGACTATGAAGGGCTTGAATCCTGAACCCTTTACATTTAACAGGTTGATTCAAGCGTTCTCCAAAGATGGGCGCTTAAAAGAAGGCTTGGAAGTGTTTAATATGATGCAAGAAGCTCTCGTCACCCCTAATATCTTCACCTGCAATGCGGTTGTGGACATGTATTGTAGGGATGGACGGCTGTTAGAAGCTCTTAAGGTCATGGATGACATGCAAAATCAAGGTATTGTTCTCAACTCCTGCACATACCACATAGTAATTAAGTTGTTGTGCCTCAAAGGAATGCCAGAGAAAGCATGGGAAGTCTTTCCTGTAATGTTTAAGAGCGCTGTTTTTCTCGATGTTGATCATTACAATATCCTTATGAATGGTTTTTCCAAACAGTCAAAACCAAATGCTGCATTGATGCTGTATAATAAAATGATAGAAGTTGGATTGGAACCCAACAAGCTTACATACACGGTTCTCATCAACATTTTCTCAAGGAATAGGAGAATGGATCTTGCCTACCGTTTGTTCATGAAGATGACTGAAAAAGGTATCACTCCAGATCAAATTGCATATGCATCAGTTGTAGTTGGGTTCTGTAGAATCGGAGATATGGAAGCTGCTGATGATGTATACAAGCAAATGTTGAAGATAGGCCGCCACACCCCTGATGTTGTAACCTATACTGCTCTAATTCATGGATATTGCAAGATAAACCGAATGGATAGGGCTTGTGCATTATTTGAAGATATGGAACGGAAAGAGTGTGTTCCAAATGTGGTAACATACACTGTTCTCATCAAATTTTTCTCAAGTAAAAGGAGAATGGATGTTGCCTACTGTTTGTTCAAGGAGATGACAGAAAAAGGTATCACTCCAGATCAAATTGCATATGCATCTGTTATAGTTGGGTTCTGTAGAATCGGAGATATGGAAGCGGCTTTTGAATTATACAAGCAAATGTTGAAGATAGGCCGCATCCCTGATGTTGTAACCTATACTGCTCTAATGAATGGATATTGCAAGATAAACCGCATGGATAGGGCTTGTGCATTATTTGAAGATATGGAACAGAAAAATTGTGTCCAAATGCAGTAACATACATTGTTCTCATTGCTGCGCATAGAAAAGATGGCAACAATTTTGTTGCAGATGAGTTGTTTGCTCAGATGAGGCAGAATGGTATCAGTCCAGATGGTATTACTAACAGTACCTACCATTAGGGGTGTCCTTGAGCTTCTCGAAGGTAAGATGTGTATCTGTATCGATAGTATCCTTTTATCTTCTCGAAGGACTGCTGTATCGTTTATCTTTTCCCACTCCGACAATGTGCAGGATTTAGTCTTGGATCTGCATTCTCTTCAAACTGGTTCCTAACATGTAAATGCAACTGCCTCTTCCCAGAACTGCTGTTTCCTGAAGTTTAGACGTTAGAGAAACTCACAGGTAAACACCACGTTGTATTTAGCTCTGCTAGTCATATCAATGCAGCTTTAATGGTTACCCTGCATGTATGTGTTTAATTTAACATAAAAGGTTGAAATCATAACTTATAGGTTTATTCATTGTTCTTTCTTTGGTTGTCCTGTTCTGAATTATTCAAGTATTTCCCTGCCTTCTACTGCTTCTTGTGGCGAAGAGAATTCAATTTAAGATACCATGATGCAGAGGGTAGTAGGAACGTCGTCGTGCCTCTTAAGTTGTCATGATCGACCCCACTGATAATGTCCCTTTTTATTGCTGCCTTGGCTTCTGGACAACCTATTCTCTAAATTACTAAAGCTGTTAGTGAAGACATGCAATATGTCCATCTGTATCGATAAAGAACTTACAGGTCACGTTTCAGATCTCTCTGTATTAGTTTCTTCCTATCTGGCCAATGAAAAGTTAGTTGTCCTTTCTACACTGTAAGTACATATTAGGAGCCTTATCTTGATTTTATCGTCTTGAACTTTGGACGTGGCTATTATACTTTGTGCTGAATAGAATGTTAATATTGGGGAATTACGGGGATTCTCACCAAAGAACTATCAGTCAAATGCTTTTATACCATGTGGAGAATGATTTCTCTTGTTGGGAGAGAGTGCCTCATGGGAAATAATAGAAAATCTCTTTTCACAATAAATATTCTCTAAATATCATCTCAAGGATTGCACATCTTATTCCTTGTTCCCATGAAGTTGGTATTGGAATGCTATACGCTATAGCCTATATTATACATGACAAAGTTAAAACTGAACCCCGAGAATGAATATAACGCAGAATATCTATTGGATGGAAGAAAAATTGAGCTTATGGATGAATTAAGTGTCTATGAATGCAATGTATAATCTTTATTAAACAATGTTAGTTAGCTGTTCACGGCTGACCATCCTTTTGTTGCTTCTGTTGAAGGTTGATCAACTTAAAGTACGCACCATCTGTCTTCTGTACAAGACTCGAATGAGTCCCTTGTTCGATTATTTTTCCATCTTGTATGACTGATATTTGATCTGCATTTTTTATGGTTGACAGTCTGTGCGCCACCATGAGAGTTGTACGGTTTCTCATTAATCTGTCCAGTGCTTGCTGCACAATGTTCTCTGACTCTGCATCCAGAGCGCTGGTGGCTTCATCTAACAGCAGGATTTCGGGGTTCTTTAGCACTGCTCGAGCAATGGCAACCCTTTGCCGCTGGCCACCAGATAATTGGACCCCACGTTCACCTACTTTTGTTGAGTAACCCTGAGGAAGGGCACTGATGAAACTATGTGCATTGGCAAGTTTAGCTGCTTCAATCACTTCTCCTTCGGTGGCCCCTTCTCTCCCATACAGGATGTTATCATAGATTGACGTTGCAAAGAGAGCTGGTTCTTGCTGGACTAAACCAATGTGTCTCCGAAGTGATCTCAAGTTGAGTTTCTTGATGTCTTTTCCTGTGAAATATCACCGAGATGATGTGAACCAGAATGCCAAAAGACTTTAAGCAAAGCAAACAGAAGGAGGAAAGGCAAAAGGGAACACTCACCATCAATCAGCACTTTTCCTCCCATTGGATCATAGAAGCGAAGGATGAGAGCAAGAACAGAACTTTTACCAGAGCCACTTTGGCCTACTAAAGCCACACTTTTGCCTGAATGCACTTGCAGATTGAAGTCCTTGAAAATGGTAACTTCTGGTCTGGCTGGATATATGAAATGGATGTCTCTTAACTCAACCTTACCCTCTACTTTCGTCAACTCTTCTCCAGCATCTCCACCCATTTGCGATTTATGGTCCAGCAACTCGAAGACCGATGCAGCCATTTGGTTCCCTTTCAGAAGATCTGGAGCTAATGCCAGAGTTTCACCCATTGCTAATGCTGTTACAATCAAGACCATGAATGACTTCATGACTGACTTGAAGCTAGCAAGCTCTTTCCCCATCAGAACAGAACCATACCTACACAAGCGCAGGCAATAATCAACTGTTGTCGAGAGGCATAATGGTATAAGTTTGAAGTTGAAGCCCAAGGTAATCCACAAACCATAAAGCGAGTCCATAACACGAGAAAATGAAGAACTGGGATATCCCGTAACATATCCCTGCGATCTGACCACGCGTAAATGAACGTTTGGAAGGCTCCACAAGCTCATGCCCATAAAGGTCAAGGACCTTGTCTTCTGCACAGAATGCTGCAACAGTGCGGATGTTGCTTACAGCCTCAGCAGCCAGCATGTTAGCTTTGAGGTACACTTTGCTCAAATTGCCACCATAACCTTGCATGAATAGTTTCTGAAATTTCACATGTTTATTGAGTTAAAGAACTTTAGTTTTCCTTCTTAAATTCGTTAAAAATGGACTAAAACGCTCTACCTCACTGATGTGGCCACTGATGATCAGCGGGTATGTGGCTAACACAACAGCTGTGATTCTCCAATTTAGGATGAATGCAATGATGAATGATGTAACTACCAAACCAACATTTTGAAGGAGAATGCTGGAGCGGTCAACTACAATAGTTCTCAAGAGTGTTGCATCGGTTGCCAGACGTGATGTGAGCATTGAGCTTGTGTTATTTGCATCATCGAACCATCCAATCTCGTTATGCAAGATGGCTGCAAGAAACAGTGTATGGAGGTGACAGGTTAGGATAGAGTTTGAATTTTAGGCATGCAAAACCATGCTAGTTGAAGCCACAAAATGTATACCAGTAAACATCTTTTCTCTGACACGGAAAGTAAGTCTCTCTCCCATTATCCCAAACGATAGATGTGCAATTGCATGAGCAATGACTGTTATTACTGCACCGCAGCAGAAGAAGATTACTATCCTTCTGATCTCATGCTGAGTCGTATCCCAGTCCATGTAGTAGGATACAAGAGCATGTGATACACCAAGTGCAAAAAGTGGCATCTGTGCTCCGGCAATAAAGGCACCAATGGTACCAGAGACTCCATAAATCCAGTCAGGGGCGATCATAGCATATAGTCTTCTTGCTGAAACAGTGACTGGCTTGGCTGGTTCTGTCCCGTCCAGAACAGCTCGATTGACTGAGTCCTTATCAGAACGGAAACTTGCTCCAAAGCTTGATCTAGTCCGGGATAATTCCCGAGAAAACTTTGCACTGGCAAGAGATCAGATAAGATCAAAGAAGGGCCGGTCAGGTGGGCATCCAAAGACTCCTTTTGTTTTCACGAAGTATCTAGAAATCATGTAAGTATACCTGAGCTGATCTTCGATTGTAGGACCAAAGGGAGGGCGTTGTTGCTGTGATGCAGCTTCTTGTAGATGAACAAGTGATGCGTAGGCACTGTCTGGGTTCAAGATAAGATCTTCATGGCTGCCAATTTCCACAATCTTGCCTTCTTGAACAACAGCAATTATATCAGCATTCCTAACAGTGGAAAGCCGATGTGCTACAACAACAGTAGTTCTCCCAACCATGACTCGATCGAGGGCCTCCTGAACGCTTCTTTCTGACTCAGCATCTAGTGCACTTGTAGCTTCATCTAGCAAAAGAATTGATGGGTTCTTCACTATTGCACGAGATATTGCTATCCTCTGCTTTTGTCCACCTGATAATTGTACTCCTCTCTCCCCAACCTGCAAAGGTTACAATGTTACACCAGTAAGCTGAAACACTACTACATAGACAACTGCAGATTCTTTTTTAATAAGGATTTACTTCCAAAAATATATATGTAAGTACCTGAGTTTCGAATCTGTCAGGCAGGTTGTTGATAAATGACAATGCTTCTGAGAGCTTAGCTGCATGGGTGATCTCTTGAGTTGTGGCATCATCTTTCCCATAGAGGATATTCTTCCTAATGCTGGTCGCAAACAGGGCAGGCTCCTGATTAACCAGGCCAATCTGCTCTCTCAGCCACTTCAAATCGAAGTCCTTGATGTTAAGCCCATCTATAAGTATCTGCCCTGATTGTGGCTCATAAAAGCGTTCAATCAGGGATATGATTGTGCTCTTTCCAGAGCCACTTCCTCCAACAAGAGCCACAATCTTCCCAGAAGGTATGTCTAGGCGAAGCTTGTTGAATATAGTTACATCAGGGCGAGAAGGGTATCTAAAAGTAACGTCCTTGAATTGGATGTGACCCTCCAGTTTGGTTAACTTTTTCCCAGTTTTTGAGCTGGTTTTACTCACTGTGCTCCTCTCTATCATCTTGAAAATAGGACCTGCTGCTGCTTTGGCCCTTACGAATGCAGTGATATCCGGAGCTGCCTGTCCCAGTGCCCTTTTGAATACCACAGACAGAAGAATGAGTCAGATAGTTGTCAACTAGTCACTACTCCAATATTTTAAACACACATGAAGAACTACTTACAGGCCTGAAATGACCACATTAAGCATAGTGGTGAAGGACTCGCCTCCATTGGAGATGTTCTTGTGAACAACAATGCTGACGAACCAAACTAGCAACGACCAGGAAAAGAAGAGAACACAATGGACACTCCCAAGTCCAAGACCTTTCGCTAATCCCGCTTTCCTCCCATACTCGTAAGTTTTGCTTAACGCGTCTCGGTAGGATCTTACTGCCCTTTCCTCTCCTGCAAATGCTTGCACTGTCCTCACATTGCCAATCACCTATAGAAAACACATCAGCATTTGGTTTCATTTTTTGTAGTTTGGGAGATGAGGTTGAAGGCTATATTACCTCTTCCGCTATTTCGCCAGCTTTCACATAGGATTTACGGATTCTGGCAAGAAGACCGATGGTGACATATGCATAGATACCTCCAGCAAGTGCAATGAAAGGAACTATGGAAAGTGTCACCAAGCTGATTTGCCACACCTTGGCAAACCCAATGATGAACCCAGATAAGAATCTACTAAAATAGTGCAAGAAGTTCCCTGCCTGCACCACAAGTAAGAATTTTTTTACAACTTTGCTGAGTCAATTCGAATATTCTTATCTCTCCTAAGCAAACCAAAATGTAGACAAAAGGTTATAGATAGCTGACATAAGGATTCCAACCCTAATTTAGGTCCCCAATTGTTCGGTTTACCAAAGACTGGTATGGACTCATTTCTGTTTCGATTTCGGTTTAATCAGAAAATAGAAATCACATTTGTATCCCTAACCTCTAGGCTCTAAGCCTCTAACTAGCAACCGTCTCATAAATTCCTCCACCTCCTCTTTCTCTATTTCTTTCTTTCTTTCCCTTTCCTCTCTTAAATGTCATATGCCTTTTCCTCGCTGTTGCACCTCCCTTTGTCTTTTTGCCATCTTCTCATTTATTAATCACCCAACCCAACTACCTCCTAAATAATTAAGAAAAACCCATTAAATAGAAATAAAAAAAGTTCCCTTTTTCATAAAGAAACTTAAATATTAGATATTGATGTCAGATGTGGAAAATAATAGTGCAGAAAAGAATAAAGACATGGAAAATTTGACTGTTACCAGCCAGTATGGCTCATAAATGGAAATTCGTCTATTACAATTAAAAAAGAACCTGTATTGCAATTGTTTCATGACCTGGATTAATGAGAGCCATATCTAACCCTAAATCTAGGATTTTTGGTTAATTTATGAGTTAATCATGTAGATTTTGTGCAGTACAATTACTTTCTTCAACGTCAGTAATTTCGGATCATTGATCAAAATAATATCATTTCGTAGAATTCCACAAGTATTTTGAATGATCAAATGTCAAGAGTTAATGAATCCTTATGTTTCTAAGTGATGTTTGACTCTAAAGTTAGATCGATCACAGGAGTCAGCTGGATTTTTTTTTAAGTTCAACCTTCTTGAAAAAAATACGTGGGAAAGGAGAATTGGGGTTAAAAAATAATATAGAGCTGTAACTGGTAATAAATAATTTACCTTCTCAGATATGGCATCCTGGACAACAATAATGTCAGAGGTAATAGCAGCAATAACTTCTCCAGTAGAAGCCTCAGTGTCAAATAACGTGATGTCCTGATTTAACAAAGCCCTTAGATAAGCCATCCTCATCTTTGCTGCCTGCCTCTCACCACTATGCATCCAACATGCAACCTCTGTAGTGGTTGGTCAATTAAGACCCCAAGATTCGAATTCAGGATAATTTAACAGAGAGAGACAACCTTTCGTAATTCGAGTTGACTAAGTAAGTTTAAGTTTACCTATCCATGATGAGAACATAATAACTATGCTGAGGTACAAGAAGTCCAATGAGTACTGCATATATATAATCAACACAGACAAAAATTCTTGATGTCAGTCAAGAATATGATTTTCGATGATGGGTTTTCATTCGAATGTAGAGAGTTTTTAATTACCTTGGCAACTTTGTGTGAAGCTTCCTTAGGGAAGAGATAAGCAAGGCCAATGATGTTGATCAACTTGCCGAAGAAGATGAAGAAGACAGGAACTGAGGCACCATGGACAGAAGCTCCAATAGAGCCAAATGCCATGAGGACATAGTCATAGAAATCAGCAAATGAAAACAACTTCAGCAATGGAACTTTGTAAGTCTCATTGTTATTTTCTTGCTTGTTATCATCATCTTCCTTATTGTTGGTGGTGGGAAGTGTCACTGTGCTTGAACTCATTCTTCGTTTTCCTATCTCTTCCATTTTAAGCTCAATCAAGCTAGAACCAAAACTTGAGCTTAAGGAGAAGGGTATAATCAATAACTAGTTGTTGAAGAAGAAGAATGGATATGAGGGAAAGAGAGAGATGAAGAAAAGAGGTATGGAGAAGAGGAAGGAATATTGTTGGGAAGAGGGAGAAGTTGGGGGAATGGAGTTATGATGAATTACGAGTGGCAGATGGCTGCATTTACTCCACCACTGCCATCATCCAGTTCAGTTTTTCCCCTCTCTTTTGAAAAATTTGTTACTGCCATGCTTATGAAATCCTGCCAGATGTTTTCATCTGTGAGATTTGCTGTTAACATTTATGTACATTTATCTACAAGGATGGCTAAAACTAGGAAAGTCGGTAACTTTGTAGTCTGGATTTCGCCCAGGTCGAGTCCATTTACGATACAACAACGCTTTGTTATCCGTTTGCTTAGCTTCTTCCGAATCGTGTCCTAGATAAATTTCATACGAGTTCATGAATTACTCTCATTTATCTTGATGTGAGTACTCTTTCAATCTATATCAATAGAACTGAATCATATCAATGTAATCTTCGATATGCCTATATGTCAAATATAATGTTCATTACATTGGGTTGGTAGCTATTAGTCATGTAGACCCCCAATAGGTGGGGAACTTGCTCTATTATTTACCCCCTTCATTTTGCTGGCTGTCTTTTGGATGGGGGGCTACACTGATACTAGGCTTTCAGTCTTTACTAACATATAATGTCAGAATTATATAGGGTCAAATGCTCTGTAACTTCGGTTCGTGTTATGTACCGGTTTCGAATTTCCACCTTGTCGACAAGTGTCAATCGATTTGTAATTTGATTCGATGATCTTGTTAGTTGAACAGTAAACTTTTATGAATTGATGTCCACCAAACTAGAGCAGGCTCTTGATGAGGTTTTTGGATTATGAACTAGTACGGTATTATCTCCTATGGTGACGATGAATGTCGCCGCTTGGTTAGATAGATAAAATTGGCATTTATGGCTCTCGTAAGTCATATTGTTGAATGTTATAAAGGATCATATACTATGATAGTTGGACTTTGGAACTACTTGGGATCGTGACAATTGACAAAGTTCTTAGGCTAGGAAAAAAAGACGCTTGTGTCGATAATGTATTTGAGTTTCAAAGAAGTCAGTCTAGTTTCAGTGTCACAACCCAATTCAAAATTGAAGATCTTGCCTAGTATATTTTGGAATCTCGCTAATGAGTTTCAGTATATTTTGGAATCTCGCACCACAAACTTCAAATATTGTGGAGGGTCTTCGATTAAAGAGTTAAGTTATTGTTGAAGTGAGGTTGACTCCGTCTGAAAATATCTTAAATGACAAGTCAATATAATTTTTTTAATAATTCAAACAAAATGTTGATTTTTCTTCATTTCATCTTCAGATGTGCTTTATTTTCCATGTTCATTAATTAATTTCTGTCATTGGTTCACATTGAATACTTATGTTTTTAGTCTCTGGTTCCAATCAAATCACAAGCCAGGTCTACTATACTCAAACCACATTCTTCTCGGTTCAAGAATCGATTCCTTCCAACTTCTCAATGTATCCAATAGGTGACCTGACGAGTTTGTGTTGATAAGCTATATCCTAGAATAGGGTTTCTTGTTTACCATGAAAGAAGTGACAACTCCAGCCATTACTCTGTAGAGATTCCTTAAAACCCATCTCACTGCAATGTAATGATTCTGTATTACTTTTCCTACTCAAGAGTTGAATTACCAGTTGGTAATCAATTAATAACTCCTAACCATATTTGGCGGCGACTGAATGGTGGGGGTTCATCATTCAGCAACAAAATGAATGGTTGGTACTTCCACATGAAAGGGGGACTTGGCCATAAAGCTATTATTATATCTTCAAGTGACACATCTCCTCTAAAACATGATTAGTTTCTGCAACATCAATTCACCATTTTTCGTGCTTTTAATTGAGGTACAATGTTGAGTTGCTTTATGATCAATTCGATGTATTTGAATTTCGTCCCAGATGGTTCACCTTGTGATTTGCTCTTTGTTGGTACGGGCTCTCTCTCTCTCGCTTGGGATCAAAGCAATAAAGTTGCGAATCTTCTCGTCCATTATGGGTATTCTCTTAATTTTAATTATCATGATGTTATCGCTCCCTTGTGATGACTTAGATTGTTTCCGAGCTGACATGTCCGGTGTCCTATGCCCTCACTTTGTTGTTTAAAGTAATTAGGATATCGTACCAATCGTTTCTCAAAAAAGACATTGCAGATAACAGATTTGCAGCTACTAATTTGTAAGGAGTATAGGTAAGTTGGGAGGTAAGTTGTTTGAGTAATATAGTCAAAGTTTCTTGCATTTTTTTCTTATGGCATAATTTCAAAACATATATATGCTCTCCTGACCAATCAAATCGCTCCATGTGCTGATTCGGTTGGTCTAGTACACTATTAAGGGATCGTGACTGTTATGGACAGTCTTGGCCACTTATTATTCCATCATAAGGTTTTTCAGTTCCAGTACACTAACGATATGTTTGGTAATAGAAATTATGATTTTTAAGAATGTGAAATTAGAATAGTATAAAATAATTGAGTTGAGCTTGGAAGGAATTGTAAAAAAAAATGTAAAATCAAAGGATATAAGGATTTTCTAGGAAAGTTTATTTTCCTATTAGGTAGATAGGAAAACATGATTCTAAGAAAAATTGTTATATCCTTTGATCCAAGTTTTCATCCATGATATTTTTCTACTCCTACTCAACTTGTTTACATTACTCTCAACTCATCTTTTCTGGAAATCATGATTCTTATTGCCAAATATAACATGAAGATTGAATCCAGTGAAGCTCTTCTTATTTGAAGTTATGGATTCATAGAAACAAACATTGATAATTTATCAATACTAGAATTATCCACACGATGCATTGGAGAGTTCTAGAGAATAAGTAATTGGAATGGTTATAGAGTGTATTTTTTTTATAACTGGTTATTAGGTATATTGATCGCTCTTAACCAAATTAACCAATAAAATTAACCACTTAAATCAAACTAGTCACACTAATCAAACCAAATTAACAAAATGATATCGATTAAAATGTTTAACTTGGTAACCGGTCTGTAATGACACTCCTACATATATCCCTCTTAACAAGTAGTAACAACAACAATCAAAATCCTTAAATATTTTTTAACTTCATTTGGTTATTATTTGAAGGATTTGACATGATGAAATCTCAATTTTTAGCCATTCCTAATATGCATGTAAAATATTAGCCAGTTTAAAACAATTCAATTTTCATATCAAAATTGTCAAATTCGAAAGGGGTTAACCTATGGAAACTTACAATTTTGACAATTTTTTTTAATCAACTAATATTTAACATGTATGTTAGAAATGACTAAAAAATCAAGTATCATTATAGTAACTCATATAAACTATGGTCAAACGAAGTTAAAAATCAAATTTACTCAGTGTTACTTTAGCATGTTGGAAAATATTTTTTTAACTTCATTTGACAATTATTTGAAAGACGTGACATGGTGAAACCTCAATTTTTAGACATTCCCAACATGCATGTCAAATATTAGCCAATTCTCATGTCAAAATTGTTAGTTTCCAACGGAATTAACCTATGGAAATTGGTCATTTTCACAAGAAACTTTCAAAATTTTCAAATCGACTAATATTTGACATTAATGTTGAAAATGGCTAAAAATCAAGTGTTATTTTAGCATGTTGAAAAATATTTTTTTAACTTCAATTGGTTATTATTTGAAGGGTTTAACAAGGTGAAACCTTAATTTTTAGTAATTCCCAAAATTCATGTCAAATATTAGCCAATTTAAAAAATTTAAATTTTTATGTTAAAATTGTCAATTTCGAGAGGGAACATTTGTAGAAATTGGCTATTTTCACAAGAAAATTTCAAAATTTTAATTCGAGTAATATTTGATATCGATGTTGGAAATGGATAAAAAATCAAGTTTCATTATAGTAATCCATGTAAACAATGACCAAACGAATTTAAAAACCAAATTTACTCGGTGTTGTTTTAGCATGTTGAAAAATGTTTTTAAACTTTATTTGGTTATAATTTCAAGGGATTGAGAAGGTGAAACCTAAATATCGGTAACAGCCGAAGCACATGGATTGATGAGGCTTGGTTCCCAGGTACTACTGACTTTGAATGTCATCCGAATCCAAATGTTACCTGTAAGATTGCAGACTGTATCATATAGCCACAACGAGCGTGGGATCTTACTAAACTACGTACAATCTTCCGTGAGTCTACTGTTCAAGAGATTGCTGTTATCGGGCCTGCCTCGATGGAGGATCGTTGGATATGGCATCACGACAACAAAGGGTGTTTCTCGGTTCGCTCTTGTTATAGAACGCTGCAGCAAGAAAGCCAAGGGCTTTGGAGTCGTTATGCTCGACACCGAGGGGAAAATCGTTGGTGGTAGGGCTGACAGCTTCCCTTGTCGATCTCCAAGCTGTGCGGAAGCTCACGCTATCTTGATTGCTGCAGAACTTGCTGTTCGAGACAATTTACCCGCTGTGATTTTGTCTGACTGCTTGACTGTTATCAAAGCAATCTCTGAACCTCCTGATTCATGGCCGTGGGAATGTGCGGCTATTATCGCCTCTATCACAGAAATCGTAGGCGACTCCTCGCTTATTGAAGTCAAATACTGTTGCCGCCAAGAGGTTCGGAAGGTGGATTGGATAGCAAGAATGGCGAGGGATGGGATTTTACTTCCAAATTGGCTATTGTCAATTTGATTTTCTGTTGATGTATCCTTCGGTGAGTTTGCGGAATTTGTGTAAACATTTTCGCTTACACAGCTTGCTTGGAAGTTAATAAATCACACTTAGATAAAAAAAAGACAATTATTATCGTAAGTCAATGACCTAAACCTATCTCAATTATCATTAATCCACATATTATGCGTCATATAAAAAAATTGGAAAGTTTGAAGTCGGGCCGAAATTGATCGGGCGGAAAAGGCCATCATTATCGTAGATCAATGATCGAAACCTATCTCAATCATCATTAATCCACATATTATGCGTCATATAAAAAATTGGAAGGTTTGAAGTCGGGCAAAAATTTCGAATTCCTCCTCCGAACTGTTTAATGTAGCTAAAATAACCCGCTCGATGAATTTCGTCCCGACTCAAACATTCTAATTTTTTATATGACGTATAATATGTGGATTAATGATGATTGAAATAGGTTTCGGTCATTGATCTACGAAAATGATGGTTTAAACGATTTCATAAAAAAAATTTATAGCTAAAACGGATGAAATTAACCACATTCAGTAGTTCGGAATATGTGGTTTAATGGTGATTGAGATAGGTTTCCTAACCAAAAATTGGTTATTTGAATGGCTTGACATGGTGAAAGCTCAATTTTTATTCATTCTCAACATGGATGTGAAATATTAGTCAATTTGAAAATTTTTAATTTTCATGTCAAAATTGTCAATTGAGAACACCTATGGAAATTGATCATTTTCACAAAAACATTTCAAAATTTTCAAATCAACTAATATTTTACATGCAAGTTAGAAATGGCTAAAAAATAAGTGCAATTATGGTAACCCTTGTAAACAATGGCCAATAAAGTTAAAAATCAAATTTACTCAGTCTTATTTTAACATGTTGAAAAAATATTTTTTTACTTCATTTGACTATTATTTGTAGGGTTTAACATGGCGAAACCTCAATGTTTAGTCATTCCCAACATACATTCAAATATTAGCCAATTTTCAATTTTTAATTTTAATGTTAAAATTTTTAATTTCCAAAGAGGTTAACCTATGAAAATTTCTCATTTTCACAAAAAAAATTCAAAACGACTAATATGTGATATGCATGTTAGAAATGGCTAAAAATCAAGTATCGTTATGGTAACCCATGTAAACAATAGCCAAACAAAGTTAAAAATCATATTTATTCGGTGTTATTTTAGCATGTTGAAAAAATATTGTTTTAACTTCATTTGGCTATTATTTGAAGGGCTTGACATGGTGAAACTTCATATTCCAGCCATTACCAATATGTGTGTCAAATATGAGCCAATTGAAAATTTTCAATTTTTATGCCAAAATTGTCAATTTTCAAAAGGGTTAACCTATGAAAATTGACTATTTTCATAAGCAAATTTTAAATTTTTTAAATCGACTAATATTTGACATGCATGTTGGAAATGGCTAAAAAATCAAGTGTTATTATGGTAACCCATGCAAACAATGGTCAACCAAAATTAAAAATCAAATTTATTCGGTGTTAATTTAGCATGTTAAAAAAATATTTTTTTAACTTCATTTGGCTATTATTTGAAGAGATTGACAAGTTGAAACCTCATTAGCCATAATCCAACATGTATGTCAAATATTATCCAATTTGAAAATTTTCATGTCAAAATTATTAATTTCGGTTAATTTATGGAAATTGACCATTGTCACAAAAAAAATTAAAATTTTAAATTCGGCTAATATTTGACATTCATGTTGGATATGCCTAAAAAATCAAGTTTCACTGTGACAATCATTGTAAATAATACCACAAAATCTATAAAGGGTAATATGTGAACTCAAAATAAAGTACTCATAAACTTAAAATAAGCTTTAATAAAAAAACTAAACACTATTTATTTAATAATAATTATTTTTTTATAAATAAAATACTAAAATGAAAGAATTGAGCATTATTGTGCATCTACTAATATTATATACAATCAATTCAAATCAATTAATTAGCTAGAATAGAACTAGTAAATGTTACTAATAGTCTAATACTACAGAGGACTTATCTAACCATATGATGTTATACTAAGATATAATGACTACACTACTATAGAAGTAGAAGTCCCCCCGGCCACCTCTTCGAACCCAACACAACCGATATGCAACATGTTAACATCGTTGATAGCCTTTTGGGGACCTGAAAATTCCCCGAATGTGATACAATTCCCCGTTGGACAGTGTCTATTGGGGCCGTCGACCATCTTCACCTTCACATTTTGCATGAGCTTCAATGTGTACCCGTCATCCTCGTCCTCCCCGTGGTCCCCTATCGACGACCTGGACACCACTATGGAATGCCCCGTCGAGTGGGATCTCGTGAATTTCTTACTGCTTCTCATTTTCGTGGCTTCTTCTTCCTGATCTCTATCTCTGTCACGATCAATGACACCGTTGTTGTTGATCGTGATGGAGTGTTCGAGCGGACCACTCCTCTCATCCTCGCTCATCGAGTTGATATGCTTGAGGAGGTTGAGAGAGGTCTTCTCGAGACTGTCGCGCGAAACCAGATCCAGGTCTTGCCGGCACACGGGACACGTCTTGTGAGACCGAAGCCAGAGGTCGATGCAATCGGGGTGGAATGCATGGTAGCACATGATTACCACACGGAGGAGGTCATCTTCCTCGAATTCGACGAGACAGATGGCGCATTCCAGTTCATGCTTATCCCGCCTGAACTCCTTGACGCATGAGTATGGAACCGTCGGGAATCGCTCGATCAGGGCGGGATCAAGGCCGTCATCATCCGCCGGATTGGCGGAGTTCGGGTTTACCGCATTTCTCCCCGGATTTGGAATTCGACCGACGAACTGCCATCCGTTCAAGAGACTCTCCAGGAAGCAACGACAGAAGTAGATGGAGAATAGGCCGAGTAGGAAGAGGATGATGGTAACGATTGTTATGACGACGGTCACCGGTGGAGCTGGGAATGATGACTGATGATCTACCGCCGGCATAGTGGTGCTGTCGGCGGTGGAAGACATTGAGGAAGGAAAAAAATGAGATGGAATGAGTGAAAATCTCTCATAAACTTAGAACATTTCCCTGCTAGAAATGGTGAAATATGGTCTAATTATAGAACATCCGACAAAAATTCTTCTTTAACAGTAATAAGTTAGTTATGTGAAGTTCTTGGTCAAAACTTGAAAACAGGAAGCACAAGAAAAACTGAAAAAACAAACTTTACATTGTGGCCATTGGTATCATTCGAAACTTAGTTTAGTTTCGAGCGCGATAGGTTTTTGATAGTTGAGTAGCATATGGTGTAATTATAGTATCCAGAATTATAAGGACAATATCGAGAAGTGATGAAATCATAGTATCCAGAACTCGTAGGAGAAGTCTCGGTAACCAGATGGAGGCACTTCATCGCCATACCTAATATCCCGATCGTTATAACTGGTTACAAATTGCTATAATGAAGTTAATTTGGGTCGAATCACAACAAGACATTAATTGGAGATCTAGAGATACATTTTGCTAAAGATCTTTAACCCCAATATTTACATCCTCATTGTTCGAACTAAAAGCTACTAAAGTGGCATCAAGTCACCAGTTACAACAACAAAATACAACAAGAAGCACAAACACTTGGTCAAAGTCTGTCACAGAGAACACATACACATAAACTACAGCAAGGGCTCCGAAATTGCGATTTTCGAAGAGAGCTCGATCACAGTGCCTGCAGTGCCGTCCTAACCATCTAAACTTAAATACAAGATTGACATATTAGAGGGGGGTGATTCCATGTCGTCCATCTCTCATTCATTCCATGTCGTCGATCCAGTCGCCGTATATCCTACTGATTTTATCGGGACCTTTCCATTTCTGAGCCCTTTGCCCTGATCTCTGAGTGAGAGTTGTTGTAGATCTCTGAGAAGGGAGTCCAAGGTGATGATACACATCAGAATGAGGCACTGATGTAACCGAAGCTCCCACCGCATCCATGGGTGACTTTGAAGGCATGACTCCTACTGCCTTCGAGTCAGAAGGGGCCGAGGGTGAGTCTTTGCCTTCCGAATCAACAAGCCCGCCTCCATAACGATGTAGCTCTGCACAAAACAATAGGAAATATCAGACCTTTTCGTACTAGAAGCCTTCAGACTACATCTCTTAATGGGATCAACTGTAAGTAATGCCTGAAGCACTACCTAGTTACCCCGAATGTTAAACAAAGTTAGAACCTTCAGCTTTAACTTCTGGGAATTTCAAGACATACACACAGCACATAGCAATAAATAAGATGTAAGAATCCCAATTCTCAATTCTGGCATGGTAATGACATACTAACCCAGCATAGCTAGAATACCATTCACAGATAAAACATCCATCTGATCATAAATCCTGCGAACATCCTAAGATTCAAAGTGTATGCTGCAAATCATTGGTACCTTAACTAAACATCCACAGATAAACACCTTCATAAGTTATTTCTTAACCAGAAGATGTTGCAAGTTGACATAAACAATAGCTAGACCAACACAAACCCTCTCAAAACAACTCTGAGTTATCATCAGAATGTAACTGGTTATCCACACTACACTCAAATCATCACGACTAAACAGCTAGAGCAAAAGAATCCATACCTGCAGATCCATGAGCGAAATGGCATTTGCTTCCAAAAGGGCAATATCCAGTAAGCTCCCACTTGTTACAGATCCTCGTCTTCCAATTCGACGGCTTAAGATTTGAACCATTACCACCACCTCCATTATTACCCCCTCCTACCACCACCACAACTCCACTCCCTGCTCCTCCTCCATTCCCTCCACCACCACCGCCACCATTTCCACCATAGCCACCAGGCCCCAAGCTAATAGCAACACTCTCCCTATTCTTGGATTGCTCATCATGCAAGAACGTACAACTATCCCCATAAGGACACCCTTCCTCCGTATAGAACTTCTTACAATGCCTCCCTTTATAAGACCGCTGAGCCTCAGCACCAAACCCTCCTACCACAGCAGGGATCTGAAACTCCTCCCTTGCCGCCACCTCATCCTCCCCTTCCGTCGCCGCCACGATCTCCTGCCGGTTGTGCGGCGGCCGGCGGAGCTCCTCCATGCTGTGAGCGAAGTTGCAGTTGGTCACGTACGGACACGTCCCTGCCCTGAACTTACAGCACAGCTTCGTCTTGAAGAACATTTTTCCGATCGATTTGCTGTTCCCTTTCGCCTTCTTGCTCGGCGGCTCGCCGCTCTCGTAGTTGTTGATGTAGTCTTCCTCAGTCGCCCATACCGGATTCGGAATCACGTGGACGACATTACTGCTATCCTCCATCCCCCGCGAACTGGAACCCTAATAACCATAGAAACGCGGGAGAATTGGGGATTTTTTTCAAAAAAAATTGTATCTTTCTTCAAATGGATTCAAACCCACGTCTCGGAATTGGTTGAATTCAAAAGTTTGACGAAGCAGAGAACAAACTCGAAGCTTTCTGAAACCATGGGAACAGTGAGATTAAAAGAGAGGAATTTTTAAATTGTAAAAACTGGGAGGTGAAGAAGAACAGAATGGGAGATTGGTTAAAGGGTTATGAGGGAGATTGAGAGGAAGAAGTAGATCCAATGAAGGGGTAAAGTGTTTCAAAGAAGAAAGAAGTATGAAGAAGCCATGGATGGAAGGAGGGAGTAGATGAATGGAGTAATGGAGCAGTTTCGTTTACAGTGTCCGGATGGATAAGGGGAATTAAATGACCGGAGGGAGAAAAAGGAAACCATTTTTTCAGGGATTGAAATGCAAACATTTTGGCGCTTTTTTATGTTTCTAGGGAAGTGACTAGTTAATTAAATTTAAATTGGTCAATTCATTAGCAACAATTAATTTTTTTGTGTGGACAAGATTATATAATTTAATTGTGTTAATTATTATAAAGTATATATTGTTATGAATATTATAATTATGTGTATGAATGCCCATTTGTAACTCTTACATTTGTAACTCCTATACATTGAACATGAGAATGAATATCCTATTTAAGTGTAGTTATACTAGTGATGTATAGGTTATGAATTCTAGAGCCTATAAATAGTGCTCTCTTGTACTATCTTCATACATCAAGAAGAATACTCTTCTCCTCCCATATTCTTGCTCTTCTTCCTTTTAGTTTCTTAACACGTTATCAGCACGAAGTTCTGCCGTCGAGCAACTTCTTATAATCATGCGAGATAGAGTCAACATCAATAAGAATACTCTTCTCCTCCCATATTCTTGCTCTTCTTCCTTTTAGTTTCTTAACACGTTATCAGCAAGATAGAGTCAACACCATTGCTCTACCATCTCGAAGATAGATGATATCCTAATTTCTATATTTTCAAAGCTATCTTATTTTACATTTTTTAGTTTTGTTTTACCACGGTTCATGTTACTGTCTTCTTGTCTCTTTGTTCGTTTTCATATGATGAAGTTTCCATATTACGTTTCATAAATTTGTCTCGATTTATCTCCTATATTTCGGTTTCAATTTCTTTTCTTTATCACAAGATGTTTTGTTACTTTCATGTTTTATTTTCAAAAGTGATATCGATATATCAATCTCTTATTTTATAATCCAAACCCCTTTCATCTAGTACTTAGATCCACCATTGATTCCTTCCGCTTTGCTTTGTACTATGTGAATGAATGTAATTGTTCACTAATTTTGTTACGATTTTATTTCAAAAATTGACTACGTGTACAATCTTTAGTTGAGAGATATGCAACCTCAAGTCTCGAACTCGTTCTTGTTGTTCCAATATATCTTGATATTTTTATCATTTTTCAAGAAGCGTAATATATGTCTTGCTTGTATATATGTTCCCTTATTATTTTGTTACCAATATCTCGGGATTATCTTTTATATTATGCTATTATTTTGTTTCTAATATGATCTACTTTAATTTATTTATTTTAATAGTATATCAAATATTTTAGATGTCTTTTGATATTTCTGACAACAACTATTTTCTCACATACTAGATTTTGATATCTCTTGTTATGTTTAGATTTTATTTATGATTATAATAATGATTATATTGTTGCATATACCATTTTATAAATTTTAAAATGTTGCTTTATTTTATTGATCTTTTTAAGAAATTCTTTATCTCATTGTTAATGTAATAATTATTGTTAACATTACATTTTTTAAAACGAACGTTACATTATTGTTATTATTATTATTATTGCTTCTAAACGTTTATAATTATTTTATTTTATCATACTCATTACTGATTTCATATGAAACATTTGTCTTTCACTTTATTGTTGGTTATTGCTTTATGATTCTTTTTATGAGTTTATTATATGGTCTCAATTAATTTATTTATCTTTTTAATTGATCTAACATTTTGAAATGTGAATTTGTGTGCTTGATGTTTCGGAAAAGAATTACCCTTTATGGGTATTAGAAGTTAAAATCCATATATAATGGTATTGGTGAAACGAGACGATAATGCACATCTTATCATGATAAAGCTAAGCCTTTGCTATTTATTCGCTATCATCTCAATGATAGGCCGAAAGATGAGTACGAAGAGCACAACATATCGAAAGGACAAAGCTATACATATATTTTATATGTCCCGAATATTGAAGGTCGATGTGACAAAATATCAATCTTTGTAGTGATTGATTATACTCATAAAAGCCCGATATGATTGAATGTCCCACGAGACACATATCTTTAGAAACGGGTTATCTTATGTCTCCAATGTTGATGGTCCAATGAGATAAAATATCACTCTATGAAGTGAGTGGATATAATTATATGTTCATAAAGTGATTAGACAATATATATTCCCACAAAGTCAATACACTAGTGGAGAAAAAGACCTATTATTTTGGTTATGAGATAGAAATTTGGAAAAAGAAGTGTATCTTTACCCATGAAAGGGTATTGTGAATTGATTTTGGTCATACAACCATCAATTTTATTTTGATGATAATACCCAAATGATACTAATTTAGCCCTCAAAGTGAATGTGCATAAACACATATGTTACACTATTTTTGAAAGCATATGTAACTATGTGAAACCCTTTTATTCGGATGGACATAACAATTGTGGTTATACAAGAATTATTGATCCATTAATTGGTGACATAGATGATTGAGAAATATCTCTATTTATCATTTAAACTATGTACCATTCTCATGACAAAAATGAGTATTTTATGATGAGAATTACCATAATTAATTGTGATATATATTACATTGATAGTGCACCAAGATATATGGTGTAGTACAACATTTCTCTCAAGCTCTAGATCGAGCTATTATATTGTTCATGAAGGAACAAAATCGTTATTCCAATTTGTTTAGGATCAAGAGAGGAATAATAATATGGTCTATGGCTATACAATTATTGAATCAATAATATTATCCTCCAATTTGTACTACACATGTTATTGTGATTGAGATATATTTCAATGTAAACTAACGGTTTACTAGTCTTGAAAAATATTATATGGCACAACCGGTGAGACCATCCCGGTTCAATCATGATGCAAATTGATAAGTACCTCTATGGTCAACTTTTATGATTTCCAAAATCTAAAAGAGTAGGTTCTCGCAAACATTATTGTGCATGGAGGTCTCAACTTGGGTATTCTAAAGAAATGATTCCTAAGGTTATAGGGATTTAAGTAGTCCTTGTGACTCCCCGCTTCACGGGAACACGAACGATTTTTCGTTCGTCAACAAGGTTTCGTTTCTAGGAAAGCATTTTCGCCTTTCCGTTACCCATTGTTGGGTAAATCTCCAACACATAACTCATTTTTGGGTTGCTTATTCTTAAATAGAGTTGATTGTTTGGATAATCATCAACTAAAGTAAGATAATTTATCTTATACACAACAAAACAAAGGGTGATGTGTGTGGATCCATACACCCAACATGTGGATCAATTATTTTAATTGATGTATCAACTAGAAAGTCACATGTATATATGAAAGCAAACTAGAATTTGCGAGATTGCTAGCTCAACCATTTTGGTTATGAGCATATTTTCATGATTATCCAATAACGAAAATGTGTCATTGAGACGAACATTTTCCATTTATATTATTGTGAACATGTCATTTACATGAACAACACAAATTCGCATTATGCCAAAAAAAATATTATGAATTCCTCCATTATATGTGGTTTTTGGGTCAAAACCTTATACTTCCCATCTATGGATATATGGATGTGATATACACATCTGAATTGCTCCACCACCATTTATTAGGATGGGTTCTCAATGAAGATTGAGAAATTATTGTGATTACGAGTTCATCGATGGTAAAATATCAAATTATTGTTGGAAGTATTTTGATGGACCGGTTTGGAGGTTTATATTTAAACTTCCCAACATTAGGGGAGAAAACAAAAGTTGGCCAAGAGATTAGATGAATGATCATATTATTTTGATCCTCGCACTAAGCAATATGAGCTTGAAGTTCAAAAGTATATAATTCATCATTTGACAGACACTTTACTGACCCAAACAAGGTAAAACTCTCATGTGCCAACTCGCAATGCTCCGGTGAAAATGATGTTGACATTGGGCAATCGACATCACAACTGAGTCTAAAACCCGTATAAAACATGGTAGACCACACGGTTCCAAGGAAAAAATCCTCAAAAGTGAAATGGAGCTATATATCAAGATGGTCAAATTGAGGTTAAGATTATTTAAACAAAACCACCAAGAGAAATAAATAATGTGCTCAAGAAGAGTATCGAGTACACGAAAGATATGAATATATATCTCAATTATCTATATCTTGGATGGAAAATATTGGAACCCTAATGAAGTCAACGTCGACGAAATTTTTGCGTATAGTGCAACGCTAAATATGATAGTTGAAAATGAGGATCATTAGCCAAAATGCATGCAAAGATAGAAATGATTGGTTGAAAAATTTCAATTTGAGGCAAATTCAAATTCCCAAGAGAAATGAAAACTTTTAAGACATCAAATCTTTATACATTGAGATGTAAAGTATGAGTATGAGAAGTTATGAAACATCTCATTTTTGAAAGGTTTTGTACAACAAACCTATAAAATTTTGATTTTGAGAAAATATATTCTCATGTGGTGGATGCAACTACTTTTTATTATTCTATTAGTCTGGCAATTTGTGAAGGGAAAGAGTTTGCCCCTAATGGATGTCCTTGCAACCTATATGTATGATTTGCATAATTAGAATACACGTGTGTATATGAAATTCCCTCGAGGATTTATTTTGCTATAACGCAAACAATTCAAGTTCGCGTGAACAATATTCAATTATATCCAATTGACGTCATATGAATTGAAAGATTGAGAGACATGGTACACTTAGCATATCGTACATTTCATTATGCATATAATTTCTTCTTCATTTCAAGTTGATTTTTTTGAAAAATCATCTTTATCAGATTTTATGGTTTCAAAATTCTTACCAATTTTTTTTTTTTATATTTTAAAATGTGTTTCTTTTATTTTGACATAATTGGATGTGATAATCTTTTGTTACATAGATGACATACACTTTATTGAGCTCGTAAAGAGTTTCTCAAAGCAATCAACTATTGATTAGCTATAGAGTTTGAGATGAAAGATGTGGAAGATTACCACTAACTTGCCAATTGTGCATCTCTCTCGAACATGATTTTCGTATATCATCAATGATATACTAATTATATCCAACAAAAAGATATATGGATATGACATGGCTATCAATGCCTGGATGGTAGTAAGATCACTATGTGACTCTATGTCGATTTTAACCGACCTTTATTCAAACATAAGAACTACTCGGTTTTGAAGTAGTAATCTTGGTCATATTTGTGTTGGTTGACCATAAATTGGTCTCTGGTGGTAATTTTACCACTTGGTGGGCTGTAAAACCAACTTATAAAGCTACACCACCATTTCACAAGATGATTTTATAAATCATGTATGATATTTATTTTGCATATATCCTAGAATTGCAAGAAAATGGTGCAACGTGATGTGATGATTATGTACTCTTTTTCCTTCACTAGGTTTTTATCCCATAGGGTTTTCCTAGTAAGGTTTTAATGAGGCATATTCTCATCTAATAGTCATCCTATGTGAAGTGTCATGTGAATTATGGATGACCATCGATTATATTGATGCATACATTATATGCACAAACTCCAATACGTTGAAATATTCGCACTACAAGTGCCTTCAAGCGATAACTTGGTTTAATCACCAAGACTCTCCATACATAAATTTTTGGGAACCTAGTCCACTAATTTGAAGATCGGCGGCTAAATGATCTCGGAATGATATAATGATGAGATCTAATTGATATCCTCATTAGGGAGAGTCGATATGAAGGATCTCAACCGATATCATCATCAGGGGGAGTCGATACGCACTGCACTCTTTTTCCCTTAACCATGGTTTTTCCCAATGGGTTTTCCTGGTAAGGTTTTTAACGAGGCAGTATCAAAAGCGTATTCGAAGAATAATGAATATTTTTAACCAATGGTCATTCAAGGGGGAGTGTTATGAATATTATAATTATGTGTATGAATGCCCATTTGTAACTCTTACATTTGTAACTCTATACATTGAACATGAGAATGAATATCCTATTTAAGTGTAGTTATACTAGTGATGTATAGGTTATGAATTCTAGAGCCTATAAATAGTGCTCTCTTGTACTATCTTCATACATCAAGAAGAATACTCTTCTCCTCCCATATTCTTGCTCTTCTTCCTTTTAGTTTCTTAACATATATATGTAATTATGGTTGGCTTGAATTTTAAATTTGATGGTTAGGCCCTCTTCATTATAAAATTTATTTAATAATTTTTAATTGTGTTCACATTATTATATAAACAACTTTAACATTAACTCATGAAGCAATTTTTAATAATTTCCTATTCTTACAATTTTTAAAACTTTTAATTAATTATTTATATTTTTAAACAATATTTTTCCATAAAAAATAATACATATATCATTCTTAATATATTTTTTACTCATAAATATTTCTTTTGAAAAATATATCAATTAGCTTATATGACATTGTTAATTGACTTTTTAAATTAGTAAGATTTTAGCAAGATTGCTAATTTAGAAAGCATATGCACATCCCTAACATTGCTAAATAAGTATCACATTACAATCCACCTCAATTTAGCAATTGCTAGAATTTAGGGATGAAGATACCCTTAAAACTATAACTTTATATGTTCGCAACATTATCTTTTAAATTTCGTCAAGTTGTTAACCTTTTCAACAATTTATGCAGTAAAAATTATAATAAACAACTAATAAATTAATTTTATAAACAATAAATATTGAAAAAATGAAATATTTTATTTTATCTTATGCATAAATTATAGCGAAAATGCATCCATTATTCCATTTCACAATATTTCCATTTCAATTTGTGTATGTTACAACTTGTCGAACTATCTCATCTCTCCTTGTTAAAATTAATTAAAAAACGATTACAAAGTTGGAAAATTTAATTACTGAAGTGATATTTTTTATAAAAATGAGTGATTAAATATTAATCAATGAGCCCGCAACCGAGAGTAGTTGATAACTTCAACTATTTGCTTCTCCCTATCGCAAATCGCAAAGCAAAATCCTTTGATTTGCTTACCCAGCTAAACAGCTTCATCTTCCGATTCCAGAACGCCGATCGGAATTCAAGGATCCGGCAGGCTCTGATCTGAAACTTCCCCTAAGGTAACCCAGCTACGCTACTTTCTTGCTCTTACTATAGCTTTGATTGTTGTCTTATTTCGCGCGAAGTTCACAGCCCAGCAATCAGTCAGTCGCCTGTAATCTGAGATGCCCTCGAAACCCATCTTGTTAGCTTTGCGGTTCCGTTAGAAAAGGATTAAACTTTAGCGTTGATGATGTTTTTGTTCTGTAATGTTCTTGGCTGCTGATTTTGCCCAGACGGTTCGTTCAATTCTGTTTGTTTCGGCAGTCTTTGTTTTTCATGGGTTGTGAAAAACCTATCTTTTCTAGGAGATGAATCAATGCAATTCTTTCGGACTGTTAGTCTCCACGGTTTGATCTTCCCTTATAGGGCAAGGATGCTGTTTGGTGTGATAATCAGATTTGGTTCTCTGGTTTCACTACAAGTTGGCATGGTTTCGTATCACGAATTCTCGACCATGAATAGAATATCGGTTCGCTAAGCTGGTTGTTTGATCGTTTATACGCGCTAAATCTTTCTGGTTTAATCGTCCATAGGAGACTAACTCAGTGTGATGTTTTGAAGTAATAGGAGATTAGCTTTCTTTGGTGTTATCTTTCTCGTTGTTATTAGTTTGGTAATCAAATTTGGTTCTTTGGTTTCATTAGGATTTGTATCGCAAATTCACTACTATGAAGCTAATTTCGTTTGCTAAATTGGTGTGTTTAACTCTCGATGTTCAATTCATATGCAGTTGGTACTCTTGCAGGGGGGAAATGGGGAATGGGACATTGGTGATTCACACTCCTATGAAGCATCATCTAGATCAGAGAGATCAGCAAGGCGGGAGCGATACCGATACAATGACTCGTCGTATGAAGAATCGAGAAAGGCAGCGTAGGTATAGGGCACGAAAACGGCTCGAAGCAGACAAGGGGAAAGGTTCAGTGGCCACCCTCCAATCTGATCCTTTGCAGCTGGACATGGGGAAGCTAGATCATAATTCATCGAGGTATGAGCCTCGAGTTCACTCTACTCGTAAATGGAAGAAGGAAGCAAGAAAAACTGGTGTTCATCTGAATCCTTCGGGTGTTCCAAGTGATGAACTCGGAAAGAAGTCGAGTGGACGAAGGAATTGGAAGGCGGAAGCTAGGAAGAAGAAGAGTCAGCTAATGAACATTCAAACTTGATGCTTTTGAATGGTCTGTATTGAGTACTAAGTTAGTAGAGCTGTAGCATGGAGAGTTGAAGTATCTGTATACTGTAGATGATTGTAGGTGAATGTCAAGTACCGTTTATCGTTTAAAATTGATTAACCACCGCCTTTGGTCGGTTGATCGGTTAACTGAAATAATTAGGTCGGTCAATCAGTTAAGACTTTGAGGAATTGGGATATTTTAAACCGAAACAAGTTTTTAACCGACTCTCTTTACACGTATATCTATTTTAATGGAAGCTTACTTTAACCGACCTACTTCGGTTGGTCAATTGAGGGTTAATTTATTGAAAATCATTATGTTAATCGGTTAACCCGTGTGGTTGGTTATTAACTGTTCCAACTAACTCTCGCCCCTATTTAGAGAGATGGTGTTGTGCGGGGATGGGTTAGTGAGGTTGGTTTCATCAAGTCCTGAACCGTAAACACCCTGATAGAGTTCTTGTTATACGATCAACCTATGTGTGTTAACTAGAATACGACATGTAATATTATAGCAAACATCCCACAAACAAATACTTATGTAATATGTATTTTATTTTAATCTTGTTGTCTTTCTATCTCGTGAAAAAAAACATAAATCATTTTTAAGTTTGATACCGATTTGACACACGTCTAGCAACATAGACACTTCTGTGTATTACAAGCACAACTCTTTGATACACAAATCTGTAGAAATTTTGGGCAATAGTTGATAAAAGGGAGTTAAAGAAAGAAGATACACAATTTTTTTTATATGAGGAAAAGGAATTAGAAATTTACAACATGATTAAAGGTGTGGTTTCGAAAATATTTCCGTCATCTTTTCATCCGTTTTACTGGATTTGGATAAGCATTTCCCTTCTCTTCAGTGACATATAATATCTAATCAACAGGAAGCAAAATAACACAATTTGTTAGTTAAAAAGTTGTAAAGATGGAATCATTCATTCTAGAAATTCATATAACCATATAACCAAACAACAGCACGAACCATAACTCGATGATTAAATCACAAATGAAATCAAACCACTAAACCATGATTTTAATCTCACCATTAACTCTCAAATTCTCGAAGCTCCAATCCCTTCTCATTCCACTGCTCCTCACCAACTTAGGCGCACCACCATCATCATTGAAGGCGGCCACCATTGGTGGGTTATTATTGATCACCCTTCTCGAACTGCTCTTCTTAATCATCCTTGATAATTGTTCATATTCTTTTTCTGAATTGTTCCTCGTTAAAGATGAACAAGTTAGACAATTCAAACTCATTTTTTTTTGTTTTAAGCTTTTAATTATCCCACCAAATCTCCAATAATTTTGAATGAATTGCTAATTTTTTTGGGAATGATTTGGAGAGGAACCACAAGATTTTGAGAGAGAAACCATCACCACTATCCTCGAGTTATTTTGCTAATGGAGGAAGATATAATTTCGAAATTGCGAGGTTTTTATATAAAAAAAGTTATGGTTTTTGGTTGTTATAACAATATCTCCCAAAAAAATTGCTTAGCCATTAATTGGGGGAAATTTTGTAGCTATGTTTAGCTTTGATATTTCTTCATAATTAGCAATATTTTGTTAATTAGATGAAACACATTTTCTTAATTAGCTTGATGAAGAACACCTAACTTCTGTCTGCCAATTGGACCTCTCACTTTAGCTAAACTTCATTCATGTTGAAGGGACATGCTTGGTGCGACGGCCCTTCATTCATTACCGTTAACAAAAACTTGTTTCTCATTCGTTAAGTTGGTCCAAGTTGATAGCTCACTGACTGTTAAATGTTAATATTCAAGACCACAAATTTTAATACTATTAACTTTTTATTATTATTTAGAGGGTGATTAGTATGCTTGTTTTATATACAATTCAAATATTTTTCAAATTTTATATGGTGCGACCGAATATATTAGACCATTTTGGATTCGTCGTTGTTCATAATAAAATGTATAATAATATAAAAAAATTAATCAATCTCCACAAAGTTCTAAAATCTAAACCAACAATTAAGGGAAAAGACATGCATGGTTTGTGTTATCTTAAATTTGCCGTCACTCCAACCTTTTTCACAGACAGATTCCAGTAATAATCCGCAGACAACTAGGATTCCATGAAAGAAACAAAGGAAAGAATCCATCTACGTTTTATAAGATCAATGCCTTTTGGTGTTTTGCTTCCAATAAGATGGGAAAAGTCTCAAAGTTACAAAGCAAAAAACAGAACACAGAGTGTTTCATTTCACAGATGTCCCTTTGTTCCTCACTTCTGAATTAGCTTCCCATTTGTATTGTTCTTTTCAGTACTTTTGTTTCTGTTTGAGTTGTTCACAAATCCTTAATTCTATGGTTTCCTAACAAGACAAGGATCTTGTTCAACCTTTGTTAAAGGTCATTTGATCGATGCAGAAGCAAGGAGGATGAGTTTTGGCTTTACTCTTTTGTTTTCATTTCATACAGTTCCCATTTTTGTATCGAATGGAACTGATTTCTTGTTACAGTGTCGCAAAACAAGCTTATTATACAAAGTTAATCGCATAAGAATAGATAAACACGAGAACCTCTAAACTTAGAGACTATCGATTTTAGTTGAGACTCTTCTCCGACGAGCTCTATTTTCCTTGTAAATGTAAAGAACATATTTAGAACACTCTATTATTGGTTAGTGATATATAGGTCCTAAGAAATCATACGAAAATTCAACCAACTTAAAACCAACCTATACACAAACTTGTCAGCGGAATTGGTAATACTAAGCTGGATGTAGTTTAACCATCTCATAAATTGATGTACCCAATTCTGATGCTCATTAAATTCGTTTTTTTATTATTTTCAATGAAAGGTTTTAATGAATAGTTAGTTTTAGTGAATACTCTCGGCACCACCATTATTGTACATTCCCAGACGAATTATTTGTAACTAAAACACATCACTAACAATTCTTGTTGGGTTTTCTTAGTATATATTATTCCCCTTTTGTTTTGTTTAATGTTAATTTGTATTGTGGCCATGCATGAAGAAGACAGAGCACAAAGGTCCACCAGTTTTAGTAAAAATATATGGAGCAAGAAAACGAGTGATGCAGACAAGTTTTTCACATGGGAAAAATATCACAACCAGAAGCTAGCAGCCCTCTCTCCCAATCAAACGTGTGCTATCTCCAATGGCCGCAAAACTTTCATCCAATGAAACTCGAGTTCGACTCGTTTATGGCTCTAAAACAAAATTCGTAAGCGAGCCTCAATCGAGCCGACTTTTAAGAGCTTAAAAAATTGGATGATCATCAAACTTACTACGAGCCGAGTTAGGTCATATTTAACTTGAGCTTGGATCATTTATTATCTATTAACTATATCCTTAAAACAATTAACACTTACACAATCATTACAAACTTTTTTCTTCTTGGGAAAAAAATGATTGGGGATGATTTTTGTTTGGTAACTATTTGTGTTCATCATAAACCCTAACAAACTAGTCTTGTACGAGTGGCCACCTACCACATATTATCTATCACTTGGCTTGGACCACCAAGTTTTGGGTCCTTATTTATGCAAACAAGAAGATTTTGGATGATAGATTCCTTCGATTACGATTTAAGTCTTTATGGATTTATGTTACAGTGTTGAAGAGTAATTTCTCGAAAAATCAGTCATTTCTATACATGACAATGATTAACTTTCAAATTTTTACATAAACTCTTCTATAACACGTAACACATATCTCATAAATTACGTCGGACTATTATTTATATCTCATGAATCGCTTTTTTTATAAGATTTTCCTAATGTCTTACGACTATAAAAAGGGTATATATTTATTTCTTTTTTTATTTAACTCAATTACGAAATCCTCCTCTAATTATTTATTCATTCTCATTTGTATTTAAAAATCCCGCACATGCTGAACTGTCTATTGGCTGTGTGATCTTTGGATTAGATTGCAATTCTTTTGTTAATTGAGGTGAGTTAATATTATAATTATAGTACCAGTTGCGTACAAGTTCATTCCCTTTTTCGTTGTACCAGCTACATTTTATTTTCCAAGTTCTTGGTTACTATTTCTTAAATGATTTAATTAGCTCTTAATGAACCACTGGTTAGTTAAATTAGTTAGTATACATATTACTAATTTCCTATTGATCTCCCATGCATCATATGCATCTCATCTACCTACCTTCCCAAGTTAAACTGTGGAGTTTAACCTACGATCGAATAAATGAGTTGGTTCGAGTTAAGAATTCATGATTATCATATTGTTATGCTTGATGGTTAAATTGAGGTTTTGAGTTATGAGATGTAATGGGTAATGACATGATATCAAATCTTTTGATAACGTGAGTTCTTTGTCTCAATTATTTGCGTAAGTTTTATCGAAACTGTACAAACTTCAGACACTTCTCATAGCCTTTGCTTTTAGGGGGTGTGTCAATGCATAATGTACAAATCTTAAAGCCTTTACCAATAACATAAGGTATTGAAACGGAATGGTTCATGATACTCATCATAGGGTGAATTTGGACAGAATATCAGTAAGTGTGTTGTAATTAATATTTTGTAAGTAAATAATATGTCCTTTATATATTGCACGGGTTAAGCCTCAGTTTTTAATGCTATATGTCACCATGATTAATTGGCGTGCCATAAATGTCTGAATCAGACGATCAACGGTCTATACGATACATCCTTTAAAAAATCCTAGACATACACATAACCAACATGGTCTCGGACGTTACAGGCTTGAGCCCTTAACAACATTCAATGCTTAACGTAGATGTACATAATAGCGATACTCATTCGACTTGACTTTATTATCTTAAAATATGATCTTTAATGCGAAATTTTAATGAATCGAGTTCGATTAGATCACAAGAATCAAATCCGGTTGGATCTATCTTTAACTCTCTTGGCCACTTACGATAGAATACCATTTTCTCCACCTCATCCTGTCCAATTATTTGTTATTCTTTTATAAAACTTGCCTTAATAAAAACGCAAAAATACGACAACAAAAAAAACAACACTATTCAATAATTCATTACTACACACACTAAACGACAAAACATATTTCACATCCAAATTCACTCCAAATAAATCCCAAATCCATCCCACACACTTCAAATTAAATAGAAAACCTCCTCCTTATCTTTCCTCCGCCATCCTCCGGCCACCCTCCGCCGTCCTCGTCCACCCAACAAAAATCAAGGACCAATTACCGGCCTCCTGGCGACGATGAACCTCTGGACTGACGACAACGCATCAGTAATGGAAGCTTTTATGAACTCCGATCTCTCCTCCCTCTGGCCTCCTCCACCTCCAACTCCTCTCCTCCACCACCACCAACCCTCATCCTCCTCCGCCGTCTCCACTTCCACTCCTCCGCCGGATCCCATCAGACCTTCCTCTGCCCCTGCCGGCGTCGCTTCCCAATCTCAGTCCCTCAACCAGGAGACTCTCCAGCAGCGTCTTCAGGCCTTAATCGACGGCGCTCGCGAGAACTGGACCTACGCGATCTTCTGGCAGTCGTCTTACGATTTCTCCGGTGCCTCCGTTTTAGGATGGGGAGATGGATACTACAAGGGCGAGGACAAGGTGAAATCGGTTAAGAGAAATTTCAGCCCCGCGGAGCAGGAGCACCGGAAGAAGGTCCTCCGTGAGCTGAATTCATTGATCTCTGGCCCTAATTCGGCCTCCGACGACGTCGTCGACGAGGAGGTTACCGACACCGAGTGGTTCTTCCTTGTGTCGATGACGCAGTCGTTCGTCAACGGCGTCGGATTGCCGGGTCAGGCGTTCTTCAACGGCAGCCCTGTTTGGCTTGTTGGGTCGGATCGTATGGCCTCTGCTCCCTGCGATCGGGCTAAGCAAGGTCAGGTCTTTGGCCTCCAGACGATCGTCTGTATACCGTCGGAAAACGGCGTTGTTGAGCTTGGCTCCACTGATTCCATCTTCCACAGCTCGGATCTGATGAATAAGGTCAGAATTCTGTTCAATTTCAACTCTCTCGAATCCCTAGCCGGAGGCGGAGCTGGTTCATCCTGGCCGCCGCCGCCTACTCCGAATCACGACCAGGGAGAGAACGATCCCTCGTCACTCTGGATCAGCGATCCCGCCGTCGAAGACGGCCCCGTCACCGGGATCGCCAAAACAGCTGCTCCACCGTCGACGAGCGGCTTGGCAGAGAACAACGGCGGAATCCACGGCGGCGGCCAGAACCAGAATAGCTTCTTCACTCGTGAATTGAACTTCGGGAACTCCTCGCTGAAGCCAGAGGCAGGGGAGATTCTCAGCTTCGCCGATAGCAAGAGGAGCTCGTCAAGTCCAAACGGGAACATTTTCGCCGGTGGACATCCGCCGGCGGCGGAGGAGAGCAACAAGAAGAAGCGATCTAATCCGAATCCGAATCAAACGTCGAGAGGCAGTAACAAGGACGAAGGAATGCTTTCCTTTACGTCAGGAGTGATTCTGCCATCTTCAGGGAAAGTGAAATCAAGCGCCGGAGGAACAGCTGATTCAGACCATTCAGACTTGGAAGCATCAATGGTTAGGGAAGTAGAGAGCAGGGTGGTGGAACCCGAGAAGAGGCCAAAGAAGCGAGGGAGGAAGCCGGCAAACGGTAGAGAGGAGCCACTGAACCATGTGGAAGCAGAGAGGCAGAGGAGGGAGAAGCTTAACCAAAAGTTCTACGCTTTGAGAGCAGTGGTTCCCAATGTGTCAAAGATGGACAAGGCTTCATTACTAGGTGACGCCATCTCGTACATCAAGGAGCTTCGATCGAAGCTCCAGTCAACGGAATCAGAGAAGGAGGAGCTGGAGAAGCAAGTCGAATCGATGATTAAAAAGCCGCTGCCTTCTTCTCCATCCGAATCGAAGATGTCCAACAATAACAATAACAGTATTAGCAGTAACAACCAGGCATCTTCAAAACCAGTGATCGAGATGGACATAGACGTGAAGATCATAGGGTGGGATGCAATGATAAGGATCCAATGTAGCAAGAGGAACCATCCAGCAGCTAGACTAATGGCTGCTCTCAAAGAGCTGGACCTTGATGTTCACCATGCCAGTGTTTCAGTGGTGAATGATCTGATGATCCAGCAAGCTTCTGTGAAAATGGGGAGCCGGTTTTACACCCAAGAGCAGCTCAGGTTAGCTCTGTCTGTCAAAGTTGGTGAATCTCGATAGTGTTCTTAGCTTCAAAAGCACCAATTTTGCAGACAGTTTATCAAGCTTTTGTAGACTTATTGTTCCCTTTTTCAGGGGGCTGTTAGTGTATTATTAAGATTGAGAAATCAGCTTTAGGATTTATTGGCACTGAGGCATTATATATGGAAATGTAGGTGTTTTAGTATTTATGCTGCTGCTGCTTAGTCTGTGTACATATACAGTAGTAATAGTGTTGTTGTGAAGCTAAGCTAATGCCTGTTGATTGGAACTGAAAGTTTCTTAGCTCGAAACCGAGAAAGCAAGTATCTTTTAGTGTTTGTTGTGAAGTTAAGCTATCGTGTTGGTTGAATTGGAATTTTTGAGCTCGCCCCCAGTGGTCGAGATCTAGAAATCAAGCATCTTTTACTGTTGTGAAGTTTTAGCAAATGCTGGGTGTTTGAAACAGAGAGTTTCATGGTTGACCACTGTGGTCGAGAACTCGAAATCGAGAAAGCAAGAATCTTTAAGCATTTTTTTCAAGCTAAACTTATGGTGTTTGTTGAATCGGAAGTTTCAAGCTTGACCCTAGTGGTTGAAATCGAGAAAGCAAGGATCTTGATCTCCATTTAACTGAAATCCGAGCACTAGTTTCGTCAATCGTTAATCTTACTGGGTTTGTTAAGTGTTGATGAAACAGCACAAGGGGTTTTAAGATAGAAACATGGTTGGCCTGAAATGGGGTTCTTTTGGAGCCATGATTGACTCAAAATTTCCAGCAACATCACATAAGCTAACATTGCTGATTAAATTCAAGTTTTTGAGCTCGAACCTGGTAGTCGGAATCGAGAAAGCAAGGTTCTTTTTCTCTGTTTAACCGAAGTCCAAGCACGCGCCTTAAGTATCGTCAAACTCGCTGGTTTTTCGTTTTCGAAGCAATCCAAGACATGGGTTTTTAAGTCAGGAACAACATTATTGGCCTGAAATAGGGTTCTTCTGGAGCCATGATTGACTCAACATTTGCAGCAAACATCACATGGCGTGGATTTTGAATGCTTGATATGGTAAAAAAGAAGGGATCTTTCTGCTGATTTGGAGATTTTTGGGAGTTTGGTAATTTGTTGTTGGGAGAAGGGGAAGAATCATGTGAGGGGGTCTGCAGCAGTGCCAGTGAGTGGTTGTTATACTGTGTTTTTCTGGGTGGGGGTGTGGGGTCAATTACCATTTGGATCACTAGAGTTCTATGGGTGGGGTCAATTACCATTTGGGTCAATTACCATTTGGGTCACTATAGTTAATGTTTGTTGTTCCTGTGGCATGAGACACTACTAGTGGAATAGTGGTAGATTTTGATAGAAGCTTGTTAGTTTTCATGTTGAGTTCAAGTTTTGTCATTCGTTTGGCAAGTGGGACGTGGAATGAAATTTGGACGGGAATAAAAAAGTTAGCGTATTTAATGTTTCATTGTTCTCTAGAAAATAAAAAACTCTAAGCGGTGTCCAAGTTAACGTACTCCAATTATGCCATCGATCTCATCTCATCCAATAAATTGTGATCGTAAACTAAATAGATATGAACACCGAGATATCGATGCTACCTCACCCATTGCCATTCCTACACCTACTAGACCATGATTCTTTGACATATAAGAAGACCTTGACTCCAAACTATACAAAATCAAATTCTTATATTGTCAAATTTGTTATTCTTCAATTATTGAGGGGGTCGTGAGAGGGTAGAGTTGGTCGAATTTCAATTTGATACAAATAGAAACGTGTGCCACATGTTAAATTTTTAAATAATCAAATGAACCCCCATGATTGAGACATGAAGAGAACCAATGCAATGCATTTTTTCAGGTGAGATCATAACTAATCTAGTTATATATCATGTTGTCGTTGTAAATCTTTGACCATTCTTCTTTCAAGGGTCTCTCAACAATCAATCGCGAATTCAGAATAGTTTATCTTATAAATATAAAGAAAATAGACTAGTTATCTTACAATAAGGGATCATAGTTGAACCAGTCATTACAGTACATTAACAATAGTACCGGATCGAAAGATGATGAACGAACAACAATATGACCACTTACAATTCGCAAGTGTACCTCATCCTCATTTTTGTATATCATGTCGGCACACATCGAGTTTTTTTTTCGACAGTATTAAAAAGACTTGACAACAATTTTTAATGATTCAATATTTTTGCTATTCCTCCTTGCCAAAATAAGAGCAACTCCCAACATCTCAAGTATGTTAAAATTGTTTTTTTTTTCGTATTAACTCAAAAATGAAATCAATTTCGATCGAATCGTCAACCAAATTTTGGATGGTCAAGAAATAATGTCTTAAAGACTCGCATGATATGCATTCACCATGTTTAAAAAAAAGACAACCACATAAAAATTATCTTCATACAAACGTTGTAGATACCACCTGATTTCCTTCCCCTGCCTGAAAAACCAGACAAGCCGCCATTAACGATCCATCCAGCTCAAATAAACCAGAACATCACTTGGTGTTCTGCTTATATTTCTTTGATGATTCAACAAGTTGAAAGCCAATTGACAGAGCCAAATTGGCTGATCAGTTTGACTGCAGAAATTGTTCTTCAGGTGGTTCATTCAGCTGCTACAGTTTCCAGGTTACAGTGAGACAAGATGAGAAAATGGAAGTAGCAAAGCTGTTGGACCGTGCGTGTTCCGATCCCTGGCGGAGACAAGATTAATGTCCTTCTTGCAGGCTTACATGACAGCTGAAGCTTTAATTGAAGGTCTCTGTCGCTGACTACTGACATGGTTTATATACTTATCCTGGTCCTTGAGGTCAGTTAGTCTGTGTTTGATTACGGTTATATGCTCAAGTAGTTGTCTTTTTTCGTCTTCTTTGAGCACTTGTTGAGATCATCGAAGATGCCAGGAGTGTAGCTCACTCCAAGTTTCCTAAAAGAGCAGGACTGAATGAGAAGATGGAGCTCCTGGAGCGAGGCAATACTATCGGAACCAAAACCAAAATTCGAATCAAGCCTGCTAATGTATTTCAGCTTCCTGTATAATCTGCAGAAAATAAAAAGGGTTAAATTAGCTGAGAAGAGAAGGAACAAGGAATTAATCGGAAATTTGCAGTCACTTCCAGTGACAGCATTGAGAAATCCTACAATATGAAGCTCTGTATAAAACATTTTATTCCACTTCAGACTCTCAGGTGTTCACTGTTCTACAGTATAATACAGATAACAATGTCTCTCTAATGGTACCTCATACAACTGTTATGTTTCGACATATCTCAACTCACCAAGGCAAAAGGTCAACAGAAGACTGGAAAAGAAGAACAAAGGCTTCTAACATCCTAGGATTGATTTAAGATTATCAAGTATATTCCACTTTACCGCACTAGATGTTATGTATTTGCTACTCATATTTGTAAGATGCCGCCTAAGCTTAAGAAAACTAATATACTGCTTTATTTGGTTCGCGTATAAAACAGTTATATATTCATATGTTTCTATATAAATTTCTTGATGAATTGTATTTCTATAGTTATTAATTTATAGAATTAAAAAATATATATATTTATATAGGTTGGTTCTAAAATTATTAATTTATACTTGGAAAAATTATTAATTCCAAGTAGGAACCTTGGAATTTTTCCCTTCATTACCTGTAGCTGATGGAAAAATCCTTGTTCTGATTTTATCAATGCCATATGGTCAACTGCGTTCCTCAACTTCTTCAAATTTAGACTTTCATGAATCGACGATGCATTCGAGACTTGACATGAATCGATACTGCAATGCACTACGCTTAAAGCCGAATACAAGTACAGTTTTTTTCATTTCTTCTCTCAATGATGACTCAACCAACAGAAGACTGGAAAAGAAGAACAAAGGCTTCTTCTAACTTGCGTACAAGGCAAACTAAACTCAACAAGGTCTCTTTTATTCATCACCCATGGCCAGCTCCAACGCATAGTCGTCTCTTTCCTGTCACGTCGAATCGTTATGAAAAGTAGCATTAGAACAGACTTTACTAACATCTAGTAGTACCAGATCGAAAGATGATGAACGACAGCCGACAAATTGAAGACTTACGATTGGCCCTCTTGCGAAATATCTACCGAACTGAAGCCAATATACCTCATCCTCATCTTGTGTTTCAACTTCGAGATCAGAAGACGGGAATCCAACACAAAGCAGTGCATATCCCTACAACAAAGAAAACATCAGATTCACATATCACTTATCTGCAACACTTAATTATAAGACCTTCATACATTTTTCATGTCCAATCTCCTTAGTATGAAAAAAAAGACCGAGAGAAGTCGTGCCTTATCCTTGAGTTCTGCAGATATCCCTAGAGCCTCTGGCTGTCTGAGTTGTCCGGATTTTACACGTACTGCACAACTAGTACAACACCCTGCAACAACCAGAAACATGTCCATGAACATAACTTCATCAATAGAGTCGCGCCTAATTTTCAGGAACAACCAAGGTTGACAAGTTATCAGGAACACTGTCTTCTATCGGTACCAGTACACATGTTTTCTAAACACATCAAATCCTTCAACTGTACTAGTTTGACTATCCTATGCAAGCATCGGTTCGATTTCTGGCATTAGGGTTCATAAAGACTGCAAATTTCAATGGATTACACACTTTTGGTTGGCATAGCTGAACTGAGACCCTACTGCAGATCCAGGAAGGATCACAAATTCACAATGCAGTAACATAGAATCCCTAACATTTCCTCACAAACTACTCTTGCATTAAACCAAAGAATTCATCAATCAGCCTCCAACAAGTCAAAATAAATCTCATAGAGAACTTAGAGAGAGTTAATACCATGCCTGCAAGCAAAAGGAAGCTCAATCCCCTGAGATTCGCCAGTGTGAAGTATATACTGATCCTGCAAAACCCAACCCTTTAGTTAAAATCCCAAACAAAAGCTAAAGTAACAAACTTTCCTCGAACCCAGTTGCGAAAACTACCTCTGGAACAACGAACTCGTGGACTACACCCCGCTGGCGGTCATGAACGGTGACTTTATGAGTGGGAACCGTCGTCTGGGCGGAGGATCGGCCGTTCACTCCGACTGCTGCTTGGAGCTCCGATCTCGGAATCCATTTCGGCCGGCGGGAAGTGGAAGGGGAGAAAGGAAGTGTGGATTTAAGGTGGAGAGATGAGTGAGTGGTGGAGCTGCATGAAACGATAAGGTCCATTTTTGTTTGAATGAACGATGATGAACCAGCAATTGGGTTTCCTTTTCCCTTCTACTGTTGGCGGGTAAAATATCCATTTGAGCCACTATACTTATATAAAAGGGCAATCGAGCACTAAACTTGTAAAAGGCTTACTCCATTCAATTCAATTGGACCAAGTTCTCTATGTCAAAAATTGATAGCTTTTGCTTCGTATACTTATCAACCAAGAACTAGTCAGTACTGTCAAGTGACACCATCATGGAATTGATCAAGGTCGGTGTGTAAGAAAATAGTGATCGTTGCTTTTATTCATAATGTTACAGGTGGTTTAGTTTGTTGAGAAAATGTTGAGTTCACCCCATTTTGATATGGGCAAATATTCATGGGAGAACTAAAACAGTTAAGATGATTTGAGAAATGTAGCTAGGATGGCAAAATGAGTATCAACAACAATGCAAGTTTTTTTATATGTTTTTTTTTCGTACACGTTCACTTGCATCACATACACAAGTGCTCTCTGAACCGTGCAACAAGGTCACCCATAACATGGCTTAGCTAGCTATGAACATAAATAAATCAATCAAATTGACTAATTTTTAAAATGTATATTGGAAATTGTTAGATTCTCGAGTTCCACTATATCAACCCTTCGAGCGATAGCTAATGTGAAGTTAAAAAATATAATTTTCGTATTTGATGAGTTTTATGGGGTATCAACGGGGTTTTTTAATTTCTTTTTAAATTGGCTGATTTTTAGTATGTGTGTTGGTAACGGCTATAAATTCAAGCTCCATTATGTCAAACCATTAAAATTTAACCAAATAAAGTAAGAAACACAACTTTCATTTTTTGGCCGTTTTCTCTCCATTTCTAAAGAGGTACCTATATGGTTTTTTATGAAATTGAAAAGAAAATCAAATTGGCTAATTTTTGGAATGTGTGTTGGAAACGGCTAGAAAATTAAGTTTCACTATACCAGACTCTCAAATTTTAGTCAAATGAAGTCAAAAGCGCATTTTTCGTGTATTTTTACGAGGTTTTCATGTGTGTATTAGACATTAGTTATGTTGAGTTTAATTAGCTCTTTCTTATGTTGGTATACAAGTTACCAAGGTCTTCAATTCCAGCCTTAATTCCCTATTCAAACAAAAAAATTCAAGCATGATTGTTCATTATGTAAGAAGAGTATGCACAACTATATTGACCGGATGATGTCAGTCTTATTACTAGCCAATCTTTCTTTACTTATAGGCTGGAAATGTCATATTGGAAATGCGTATGAACACGATAGATAACGGAGCAATAGTTATCGGGTCTGACTGTCTAGCCCGAACAGATTCCAATTGAGGTATAGTTCTAATAAAAGTATCAACAACCAATACTTTCTTTTTCAAAAATACAGTTCTACTGTTTTGATCGCTACCGTTAACCATTAAATGATATTCCTCCCTTGAAGTTACAATCGATCATAAAACCTGTGGAATAGTGTTTAAAATCTGTACAAATAGGAACAACATCTTTATTTGAGACGCAAGCACTGACTCATGTGCCATCAAAACTGAACAAAAGCAACATAATCTTAAACTCCCTCTCAATTTAGCAATTAATCAATGGGAATTAATAACTAATAAGTATATTCTAGTGTTGAATAAAGAAGCAAACAAACAAACCCCAACGACCAAACTACTTCTATTGACATATTATTCCCACAATCCAACGCCCATGATTCATCTAGGCCACTACAAGGTAGGGCTCACTACTCATATTATGCCCACTTGGTTATATTTTTATCATATAGTTTCTATTGAATTAAATCATCCCAAGTGGGCAATTTTTATTATATAGATTTTATTTAATGAATGATACAGACACCAATTGAAATGAGGAAAACGATGTGGAACAACATATAGAGAAAGCTGAGTAAGGTAGATAAGAGGAGGGACTCACCTACCCCCAACCATCGCATCAAATTCCATTTGGGAACTCATGCTAATGAAAATAAATTCAAGATGATTTAATGTAAGGAAATGGCCTGGATAAAATTATGAATATAAACAACCGTTTAAGCCTTCGATTCAGAAATGTAAACAGGTATCGAGCATTTGATGAGACCGTAGAGACGATTTTCCAGAGAGGATGATTTTTGAAAGTTTGTGAAATTATGGAGAATGGTTATTTGAAGTTGGTGATTGATTTCTTCTTATTACTCTCCTTTACATTTTCCAAAGATATACATTACATATATATACACATACAAACCCTAAAGACAAAGATCTTTACCACATTCTAAGTAACTAAACCAGTAGAAGTACACTTATAACCATATTTACACTTCTTCATTTCATATCCATTGTCTATCTTGTGTTGATCAGATGTTCTTTAACCTTACAAACTGTTTCAATACTCTATGATGAGCCCTCCCATGGGAGCTCTATGAGGGATTCCCTTCCTCCGCTTCACTGTCCTGAAACTCGTCGAGGTAGGAGGTGGCGTGGATGGCGAAAAGCTCTCAGCTTTATCAACAATGCTGCTGAAATGGCCGCTGCTTCCATTGCTGTACTTGTTCTTGTACCTCCTAACGCCACGGCCATGGCTGCTGTAGGATGATTCCTCAGAGTCTGATCCCGTCGCTGCAAACTGCTTCCTGTTCCTCGTCTGGAAGTTCTTGGATGTCCCCACAACCTGCAATAATAAAGAACCAATCTCTCTCAACAACAGTTGATCGCCATTTGATCATTATAGACTCAAAGACTCTTCCTTTTTCCATTAACTAATTCCAAATTGATCATTATAGACTCAAAGACTCTTCCTTTTTCCATTAACTAATTCCTAATTGATCATTATAGACTCAGAGACTCTTCCTTTTTGCACAACTTTGATCACTGATTGTTTACCTTGCAACCAAGGGAGCAGAACAGGAAGGAATCAAGGAGGCTACGATCGCAGACTTCGCAAGTGTTGGTCACACCCTTTCCGGGCCTAGGCTGAGGCCTCTCGTTCAAGAACATAACCCGAGCACTGTTGATGACATAGGTCTGGACATTAGAGATATCCAAAACCTTCTGTATCTCGTTCACCCTTATCACATCATGGTATGAAGACCTCCTTATCTGCAGTATTCAAGATCACAACATTAAGCTTAAGACTGCACAAAAACAATCCCATTGAACCATTTGAAAGTAATAACACTGTACATTAGACTAAGTTCATAGGATCCCATCACCAAATTTTTGCTTATCCTATTCAACAAAACTACATAAACACATTGATGGTTTTGAAGTTGATTATGATTTCCATCACTACTAACCCACCAATTCCAACACTAGCATACAAAGAATGGGAAAAGGGGAGTTCTTTTCTTTGAGAAAGCCATTACAGAACATCCTTTTACACAACAAATACGAAAAACCTCAAGAACCCAGACGCCTAATCCTCAAAGCATGAACTTTTGTTTGTTTACCTGGATGAAACTGTGATCCTTATGATGGGAGAGGCAGAGAGAGCAGAGAGAGCCGTCCATACAATCCAAGCAGTACATATTGCATTCACTCTTGTGTGAATCAGCATGCTCTTTGCATTCAACGAAGAACCTCTCTCTTAAAACCAGCTTCAACCATGGTGGCCACCTACCTTCATCTTCATCCGGACCTCCAGCAGCCTGCAAGCAAGACAAAATCAGTCAACATTCCGCCATTGTTGAGCTTAAATTACAGAATCACCCCAAAATCCAGCTCAAAGTTACTAACCATTATTCGTCTGTTCTTGAGCTTGAGTGTAGACTCCTGGTTGTTGATCGCCAGCTTGAATAGATTTTCTGTGAAGGGAGAAGAAAACAATGGAGTCAGGGGGAAAACCAGAGGCTTTTTGAGAATCGAAATTGAAGGCGGCTGAGAATATCCGGCTCTTTGTAGAGGATGGAAATAATAAATAAAGATTTTGGGGAGTCAATGGGAATGGGAAAATATGTGGAAAGTTAAATTAAATTGGGGGAAGATGAGTTATTATCCTGAAGAACAAGTCTTACTTTTGTTCTTTTTTATAATAATAATATTTTGATAATGAAATACCATAAGGGCATGTTTGGTGGAGGGATTTAGGGGATATGTAGGATTTTCATTTTTCATAAATTGTATGTATTAGTGTGTGTTTGAGGATTCAAGAACATAGTATAGTGTGTGTCAACTTCAAAAAGGTCAATATAGGATTGGTTAACCATGCATTCTAAACCAAACTCCCCTTCATCAATGGCAAGAAATGCAAAGGGCCAACCCATAACACCACCGAAGATTCTCAAGTACGAAATTGATGAAGATCTATGTGAAATTCTTAAAATTTAAGTTTGTATTTATTTTTTTCTTTTATGAATTAGATTATTTACTTTGAAATCTTGTTAGGGTTTCAGACCATTCTGATTCTACTACTATGCTTTGATATGTATAATGAGCATAACATAAGTTGTCATTTGAATAGATGTGAGTATTTATGTAATTGTGTATTTTAAAGCTTAATCGACAAAGTAAAATTTTGAGATTTTGAAGCATATGATATTTACCAAACTATTCCTATTTAGATGAATTGTGGGAATAGACAAGAGAAGAGAAAGTGATGGGGTTGGTTGTTTTTTGGGTTGTGGATTTGGACTTGTGGTTCGGTTTTGCCGACCTAATTTGCTTACTCCCCAAAAATGGCCTAAAATACATCATTGTCAAAGAATGATGCCTTCGAGAACAAGGAACCACTCTTGAGGTACAAGGAATTACCTTCCCATGTATAAATAAATATCTATTAGGTTAAAAACTTAAGTTGATAAACACTATGTTGAGTAAAATGACCTTACTTTTGGAGGTATTGTAACGTATAAAGAACCAGAATCGATATTATATATCTTGAAAGCAAGTTTATGTGGACATAAGCATGAAACATAACTCTATCTTGTTAGAGAGAAAAGTCAAGATATTGCATAGTTAATGATCATTTGTCACTATGTTGAAAATGTCTCACGTTATCTTATATAATTAACCATAAATCTTATTCAAATTTCATGCCGAAATCTTATATATTTACATAATTCGATGGTGAATAAATTTTATATTGATAAAGGTATAGAAGCTGGTGAATGCCATTGTAAAAAACCGAATCAAAATTATGCACCTTAAAAGTAAGTTAACGCAGAATGCATATTGTATAGTTAGTGATCAATTGATCACTCAACACTAGATTGAAAATGTCTCATGATATCTTATATAGTTAACCATAAACCTCATTAAAATTAAATACCAAACTTTTATATGGTTATGTTTAAGGTGGGACATAGCTCCAAAAACACTTTGTTATAAATTATAATTTCATATATATTAATTGGATTGGCTAAGCTAACTCATGATATAACTAAAGAATTACCTACCTAGTTAGTTAAGTGGGCTAATATACAACACAAACACCCATTCTCATCCACTCCCTTTGTCTCCTTATGTTAGCTTTCATGTCTCCCTTTCTCTTTGATTGCTCCATTTCCATTTTATTAAGATATTTAATTGATGCATTATTGGTGATTTGACACATTTTATTATATTCTTCCAATTATTTACTTTCATTTGTGAATATCCTTCCTTCCATTTTTTTTAATATGGTGACCAAATATTTTTGTATAGTTCAATTTAAACTTGGATTACATTTTTATCATTCAAAATTCAGATTATATGGAATGCATTGATCTTGCAAGGTTTTGACTTCAACGTTTGGAGTTTGCCTATCCGTTCATGTGGTTCATCAGTTCATTGTTTTCTTTTTCGGCTACTATGGAGTACGGCCGTTGCTAAAGTTTGACACGACCATTGTTGCGAATATCATATACTTTTGCCCGACTATAATGGTGAAAGATGTGTAGTAGTTTCATACGCAACTCAACACTTAACTAAATTTTGTGTGTGTTTATTGTACGTGTTTCGTTTTGGTTAGCTTGTATTGAACTGTAACCTTGTAGCTATTTGATGGAGTAAAATGCTTATTCATTGAAAAAATATCATAAAAGTTAAGTACAATTTATGACACATATTACATCTTCCAATGATTTGGTTTCATTAGTGGTAATCTTTTCTGCCAAATTCCCCTCTTCCATTTTTTTTAATATTGAACATCTATATAGGTTCTATTCCAACACTTTTAATGCGTTGTCTTTAATTATTAGAAGAATATTTTTTAATCATTGTGTAATATTTTTAGTTTCATGGGGTCCTATTCTGAAATCCAATAGTTAAAGTTACATGGAACAAGTGGATGAATGTGTGTATACTTGTACATATAAGAAATTTGACGATTTATTCTCCATTCTCGATTTCTACCAGAAGCAATTCCAGCCATTTCTAACTAGTAGAACTAGCTTATACAAACAAAAATTATTATATTTGATTAATATTATTGACATTTTTAATTTTATGATAGTCCAACGCTGACATGAAAAACCAGCTTGAAAAAAGGAGTTGTTGACGAGACCGATACCAAAGTGTTAGAATGCACAAAGTTATGGTACTGATCTACTAAATTTCGAAATTATGTGATCATTGTGTAACCCAATCTAACATTATAGGATCATTTATGTATTTGATGCATTATTTAAATCAAACAAACTTTGGATTTTACGACACATAATAATAAAGGATTTAGACTACGATATGGAATTCTACTAGTTGTCTTCACCACAAGGATACATAGACTACTTGTAGGTAACAAATTTGACATAGACAGACGATCCAAACAACGAGACGTGAAATACTATGCTAAATGAAAGAACATCAACAAATATATAAAGTATTATAAGATCGGGAGATACGGGACGTTAATTTAGGTAAATATTTTGATTATCTGGTTATAATTATTGGCGGAGTAAGAAAATTGATCAAGAGGGTTAGAAATTTGTACCTAACAATATATGGTGGGAAACAGATGAAAATCCAAGTTAAAATTTTTATAATCGAAAGTACATACCTCCCCACCAACAACAACAATCAAAACAGTTAAGAAAATATTTTTAACTTCATTTGACTATTATTGAAAGAGTTTAATATAATGAAACCTCAATTTTTAGCCATTCCCAATATGCATGTCAAATTTTTTGAATCAACTAATATTTGACATGCATGTTGGAAATGACTAAAAAATCAAGTTTCACCATGATAACCCTTGTAATAATGGTCAAATGAAGTTAAAAATTAATTTTACTTGGTGTTATGTTTGTGATAGAACTCCGATGTCCAATTTAGTATTTTGGTCATTATTCTCTCATCGAGATTCCGATTGGTGCAATGTCAGAGGTGTTGAAAAGATAATTCAATTATCTTTTTACCCATATAGTATGGGTCATCAGATTCAAAATGACCAAGGGGATATGCTCAATTAAAGTTGACAACCTGAATACTAACATATAAAGGTTTTTGAAGGGTTTTTATTTGTAAGTTAAGGGGGTTCGGCCGAACTCATCTTGTGAAGCTCGTTTGTTACGCTAGCTAGGATGGAGAGAAGGCTCAACGACACTCTCCCATGAATTTGGCAGTTTTAAGAGCTTTTTATTAAAGAATATAAGAGGACGTAAGAGATTGAGATTATACGAAGGAAAATGATTGAAATTAGCTAACATTGAGACAAGATACAATTTTTTTAAGTGGGTATATCAAACTGATTAAGAACACTCGTTCATTGTAAACAAAGCTTTCACTTGCTTTGAGTTTTGATAACATTGATTGAATGTTAATTTGTTTGTACTTACAACGTATTATTAATTAATTAATTACCGGCACTACCATATTATTTTGATTTCATCTTAATTATTAATTTATTAATAATAGCTACTTCAACTTTGTTTGTCTTTTAATTTACAGTGGTCAACAGCTAATCTTTGTTTTATTTCGATAATTTTCTTGGTAACTCAGTTAGTTTACAAGCTAACCATGTAGTATATACTCCTATAGCACAAGGATCACTAAAACTTAACACGCACAAAGCCTCTACACTTTCCTTCTTATTGATATTCACCGTCCCTCGATAGTCGTCTGGCCGATCTAACATAAAAATCGATTCATATAAAAGTTTTTTATTCCGATTGAAGAAATTCTCGAAGTGGTTTAATAATGAATTTAAGTACCTATGACACTTAAATTTAATTTGGCAGATGTAAAGTGAAATGAAAATTACGTGGCAACATGGCGAAGTTCGTTCTCCAAGTCGAAATCTAACTTTCCCGCCCGGTTAGGAAAGGCTTTCGACATAATGTCACCAAACATCTCGTATATTCGATTTCGAAACGTGACATCACCAACATACATACAATTATTTACAAGTAACTAAAAGCAACAACAATCACATATAATATTTGTAAATTAAACAACGGTATACGTGTGTTAGCTATCATTGTTAGCACAGGGCGATAACAATGATAAAAACCCTAGCTAGCTAGGCGTTGAAGCCAAAGGAAATCTGCCTTGCCATCTCAAAGACATAACATCGGTGACCAAAAGTACAAAATCCAAACACTTCCCCTCTACAAGGCTACAACGTTTCCTTTTAGTAAACATCAACCCCCTATTTAAGCCCCTTTAGGTGTCACCTCAACATTTCATTTCCAACACACCAATTCTCTCTTTGATCTCCACTCTCTTCCATTATCAAATCTTGCTAATTAGTTGAAGGAAAAACCTAGCTAGCAATGACTACCGAGCTTGGGTTCTTCGCTCTCACTCAACTTCAAAAAATCGATCACTCGCACCCTAAAAGTCAAGGTAAAAACACACGAGGCACCCACCAACACCGAGGTGCAGGTGGGGCAGCATCTGCTGGAGCAGTGGTCCCGCCAAGCGTGTGGATATGGAACCCAAATAACGATCGATCATGTCAGGAAGATATTAATGGTGGAGAGGAATCATCATGGGAGGTGAAGGCGTTTGAGGAAGACATCACGAACCTTACTTGGCCACCTCGCTCCTATGCTTGTAGCTTTTGTCGGCGAGAGTTTCGGTGCGCTCAGGCCCTAGGAGGCCACATGAACATCCATCGTCGCCTCCGGCCTAAGCTCAACTCGACGAAAAATAATGTCGAAGTTAGAGGAACCATTACCACCACCGCTACCACAGTAATCAATGATGCATGCACGGTTGGTGTCACCTCACCCTCCACTTTCCTCTTCATGCCACCGTATCATTCCAGTGGTCAAGAAAGTTGCCAGGTGGCAACGACAAAAAAAGTTGCTCCGCTTAAAATTTTAAGTTTTAGTAATGGAAAGCGAAAGGAAATGGAGATGGAAATGGAGATGGAGATAGATCTCGAGTTGAGGCTTTGGCATAGATTGCCATCGTCCTCAACGAATTCGTAGAAAGAAAGGAAAATAACAATGGTTAGAAAGTTATAATTAATATTTGACTTTCATATAGTATTATTCCAAGAGATTAGATCACATAGTCGAGATACGTGACATTAGTTCACGAATTTACTCTTACCAAACATTCATGGTATCCATTTTTTATGCTGATAATTCAAGTTTTTTTCTCATAAACTCATGAATTTATCGAATGCTTTATTGATGTGATATTCGTCTAATCTGCTATACCGCTAATTTTATTGGCAACATATATCAAAATCAAGACAGAAATAAACCCTAATTAATCCAAACTACATATTACTATATAGACTATCCACTACTAGCTGGCTACTTGTTCCAATCATAGCAAATATTATAAGAATTCTTCTCCTCATCATACCGGCAAGGGCCCCTCTGAGTTACAACCCATTTACAGTCGAAGCAGTGAAGCTGATCCCTCTTCTCTACGTAGATGTCGAAACACTTCCACCCTTCGTCGTTCCCTTCCCAGTCGAACGCGCGGTACAACTGAGTTGTTCCCCATGCATTCGGGGTGAAATGCCACCCCCAAGATTGCCACTTTGGTACCACTTTCTTCCCCAGACCGTCTTGCTTCGACTTGCAGTGCATCATCAGATACAACCGTCCACATTATCAGTAATATTGTCATCGCCGTTGTCCTCCCCATTTTCGTATGTTTTTCGTAGTTGATTTTCAAGGATTAATATGTTGTATTTATAGTGTTGGGGAGGGGGGGTTTTGCTCTAAATTTATCATAATTTTTTGCTCTTACTGTTGGGTGTAATTACTAATTAGGCGATCATATAGCATATTTGACTATATGACTGACGGATATAGTACATATTTGAAGGAGACTTTGTTAGAAACTAAAAATATAAGAAAATAAAAAGATTTCGTCATGAATGATATTCTTTAGTAATATTATTTTGCCAACAGTTAAAAACTAAACTAACACATAAAGAAAAAAGATAGTCTTAACTAGCTAGCCTTAGTTATAAAGGTCTTGAAAACAACCATTCCTCGAATTTCTGCTACGTCACTAATTTTGTATGCATGTGGTAGTAAATTGTTAGAAATTCAAGTTAAATTTTTTGTAATTGATAGTATATACATCCCCACTAACAACAATAATTAAAATCTTTAAAAAATGTTATTCATTCCATTTAACTATGTTTAATATGATGAAATCAATTTTTAGAAATTCTCAACATGCATGTCAAATATTAGCCAATTTGAAATATTTCAACTCTCGTGTCAAAATTATCAATTTCCAAAAGAGTTCACCTATGGAAATTGACCATTTTTAACAAGAAAATTCCAAAATTATTAAATTAGCTAATATTTGACATGCATGTTGGAAATGGCTAAAACGCAAGTGTCATTTTGATACCCCTGTAAACAATGGTCAAACGAAGTTAAAAATCTAATTTACTCGATTTTATTTTAGCATGTTGAAAAATATTTATTAACTTCATTAGGCTATTATTTGAACGGAATAACATGGTGAAACATTAATTTTTAGACATTCCCAACATGCATGTCAATATTAGCCAATTTAAAAATATTCAATTCTCATGTCAAAATTGTCAATTTCGAACCATTTTCACAAGAAAATTTCAAAACTTTTAAATTGGCTAATATTTGACATGCATGTTGGAAATGGCTAAAAAATCAAGTGTCATTATGGTAACCCCGATAAACATAGTTAAAAATGAAATTTACTCGGTGTTATATTAGCAGGTTGAAAAAAAAATTAACTTGATTTGGCTATTATTTGAAGGGCTCAACATGGTGAAGCAACAATTTTTAGACATTTCCAACATGCAGGTCAAATATTAACCAATATAAAACTTTTGAATTCTCTTCTTAAAATTGTAATATTCTGAAGGAGTTAACCTATGGAAATTGACCACTTTCACAAGAAAATTTACAATATTTATAAATTGGCTAATATTACACATGCATGTTGGAAATTACTAAACAATCAAGTGTCATTATGATAATCCCGGCAAACAATGGCAAAACAAATTTAAAAATCAAATTTACTCGGTGTTATATTAGCATGTCGAAAAATATTTTTAACATCATTTGGCCTATTATTTGAATGGATTAACATGGTGAAACATCAAATTTTAGTCATTCCTACATGCATGTCAAATATTAGCCAACTTGAAAATTTTCAATTCTCATGTCAAAATTTACAATTTCAAAAGCGGTTAACCTATGAAAATTGACCATTTACATAAGAAAGTTTCAAAAAATTTAAATTTACTAATATTTTATATGCACGTTGGAAATGACTAAAAAATCAAGTGTCATTATGATAATCCCGGTAAACAATGGCAAAATGAAGTTTAAAATCAAATTTACTCGGTGCTATATTAGCATGTTGAAAACTATTTTTAACATCATTGGCCTTTTATTTGAATGCACTAACTTGGTGAAACATCAATTTTTAGTCATTCCAAACATGCATGTCAAATATTAGCAATCTTGAAAATTTTGAATTCTCATGTCAAAATTTTCAATTTCGAAAGGGGTTAACTAATGAAAATTAACCATTTTCACAAGAAAATTTTTAAAAATTTAAATTGGCTAATGTTTTATATGCATGTTGGAAATGACTAAAAATTCAAGTGTCATTATGATAATCCCGGTAAACAATGGCAAAACAAAGTTAAAAATCAAATTTACTCGGTGTTATATTAGAATGTTTAAAAATATTTATAACATCATTTGTCTATTATTTGAATGGATTAACATGGTGAAACATTAATTTTTAGTCATTGCAAATATGCATTTCAAATATTAGCCAACTTGAAAATTTTCAATTCTCATGTCAAAATTATCAATTTCGAAAGGGGTTAACATATGAAAATTGACAATTTGCACAAGAAAATTCCAAAAATTTTAAATTGGCTAATAACTGAATTGCATGTTGGAAATGACTAAAAATCAAGTGTCATTATGATAACCCCGGTAAACAATGGAAAAACAAAGTTAAAAATCAAATTTACTCGGTGTTATATTAGAATGTTTAAAAATATTTATAACATCATTTGTCTATTATTTGAATGGATTAACATGGTGAAACATTAATTTTTAGTCATTGCAAATATGCATTTCAAATATTAGCCAACTTGAAAATTTTCAATTCTCATTTCAAAATTTTCAATTTCGAAAAGGGCTAACCTATGAAAATTAACCATTTTCACAAGAAAATTTCAAAATATTTAAATTGGCTAATGTTTTATATGCATGTTGGAAATGACTAAAAAATCAAGTGTCATTATGATAATCCCGATAAAGAATGGCAAAACGAAGTTAAAAATCAAATTTACTCGGTGTTATATTAGCATGTTGAAAAATATTTTAAACATCATTTGGCCAATTATTTGAATGGACAAACATGGTGAAATATCAATTTTTAGTCATTCCAAACTTGCATGTCAAATATTAGCCAACTTGAAAATATTCAATTCTCATGTCAAAATTTTCAATTTCGAAAGGGGTTAACCTATGAAAATTGAACATTTTCACAAGAAAATTTCAAAAAATTTTAATTGGCTAATAACTGAAATGCAAGTTGGAAATGACTAAAAATCAAGTGTCATAAAGATAATCCCGGTAAACAATGGCAAAACGAAGTTTAAAATAAAATTTACTAGGTGCTATATTAGCATGTTGTAAACTATTTTTAACATCATTGGCCTATTATTTGAATGGACTAACATGGTGAAACATCAATTTTTAGTCATTCCAAACATGCATGTCAAATATTAGCAATCTTGAAAATTTTCAATTCTCATGTCAAAATTTTCAATTTCGAAAGGGGTTAACTTATGAAAATTAACCATTTTCACAAGAAAATTTCAAAAAATTTAAATTGGCTAATGATTTATATGCATGTTGGAAATGACTAAAAAATCAAGTATCATTATGATAATCCCGATAAACAATGGCAAAACGACGTTTAAAATCAAATTTACTCGGTGTTATATTAGAATGTTGAAATATATTTTTAACATCATTTGTCTATTATTTGAATGGATTCACATGGTGAAACATTAATTTTTAGTCATTCTAAATATGCATTTCAAATATTAGCCAACTTGAAAATTTTCAATTCTCATTTCAAAATTTTCAATTTCGAAAGGGGCTAACCTATGAAAATTGACCATTTTCACAAGAAAATTTCAACAAATTTTAATTTACTAATATTTTATATGCAAGTTGGAAATGACTAAAAATCAAGTGTCATTAAGATAATCCCGGTAAACAATGGCAAAACGAAGTTTAAAATCAACTTTACTCGGTGTTATATTAGAATGTTGAAATATATTTTTAACATCATTGGCCTATTATTTGAATGGATTAACATGGTGAAACATCAACTTTTAGTCAATCCAAATATGCATGTCAAATATTAGCAACCTTGAAAATTTTCAATTCTCATGTCAAAATTTTCAATTTTAAAAGGGGTTAACCTATGAAAATTGACCATTTTTCACATGAAAATTGACCATTTTTCACAAGAAAATTTCAAAAATTTTAAATTGGCTAATATTTTATATGGAAAATACTAAAAAAGAAATGTCATTATGATAACCCAGGTAAACAATGGCAAAAGTAAGTTAAAAATCAAATTACTCGGTGTTATATTAGCATGTTGAAAAATATTTTTAACATCATTTGGCCTATTATTTGAATGGACTAACATGGTGAAACATTAATTTTTAGTCATTCCAAACATGCATGTCAAATATTAGCAACTTGAAAATTTTCAATTCTCATGTGAAAATTTTTAATTTCGAAAGGGGTTAACCTATGAAAATTGACCATTTTCACAAGAAAATTTCAAAATTTTTAAATTGGCTAATAATTGAAATGCATGTTGGAAATGACTAAAAATCAAATGTCATTATGATAACACCGGTAAACATTGGAAAAACAAAGTTAAAAATCAAATTTACTCGGTGTTATATTAGCGTGTTGAATAATGTTTTTAACATCATATGGCTTATTATTTGAATGGATTAACATGATAAAACATCAATTTTTAGACATTCCCAACATGCATGTCAAATATTAGCTATTTTGAAATTTTCAATTCTCATGTTAAATTTTCAATTTCGAAAGGGGTTAACCTATGAAAATTGACCATTTTCACAAGAAAATTTCAAAATTTTTAAATTGGCTAATAATTGAAATGCATGTTGGAAATGACTAAAAATCAAATGTCATTATGATAACACCGGTAAACATTAGCAAAACGAAGTTAAAAATCAAATTTACTCGGTGTTATATTAGCGTGTTGAATAATATTTTTAACATTACTTGGCCTATTATTTGAATGGACTAACATGGTGAAACATTAATTTTTAGTCATTCCAAACATGCATGTCAAATATTAGCAACTCGAAAATTTTCAATTCTCATGACAATATTTTTAATTTCGAAAGGGGTTAACCTATGAAAATTGACCATTTACACAAGAACATTACAAAAATTTTAAATTGGCTAATATTTTATATGGAAAATACTAAAAAATGAAATGTCATTATGATAATCCCGGTAAACAATGGCAAAACTAAGTTAATAATTAAATTTACTAGGTGTTATATTAGCATGTTGAAAAATATTTTTAACATTATTTGGCCTATTATTTCAATGGACTAACATGGTGAAACATTATTTTTTAGTCATTCCAAACATGCATTTCAAATATTAGCAACTTGAAAATTTTCAATTCTCATGTAAAAATTTTTAATTTCGAAAGGGGTTAACCTATGAAAATTGACCATTTTCACAAGAAAATTTCAAAATTTTTAAATTGGCTAATAATTGAAATGCATGTTGGAAATGACTAAAAATCAAATGTCATTATGATAACACCGGTAAACATTGGAAAAACGAAGTTAAAAATCAAATTTACTCGGTGTTATATTAGCGTGTTGAATAATATTTTTAACATCATTGGGCTTATTATTTGAATGGACTAACATAATGAAATATCAATTGTTAGTCATTCCAAACATGCATGTCAAATATTAGCAACCTTGAAAACTTTCAATTATCATGTCAAAATTTTCAATTTCGAAAGGGGTTAACCTATGAAAATTGACTATTTTCACAAGAACATTACAAAAAAATTAAATTCGCTAATATTTTATATGCATGTTGGAAATGACTAAAAAATCAAGTGTTATTATGATAATCCCGGTAAACAAAGGCAAAACGAAGTTAAAAATCAAATTTACTCGGTGTTATATTAGCATGTTGAACAATATTTTTAATATTATTTGGCCTATTATTTGAATGGACTAACATGGTGAAACATTAATTTTTAGTCATTCCAAACATGCATGTCAAATATTAGCAACTCGAAAATTTTCAATTCTCATGTCAAAATTTTTAATTTCGAAAGGGGTTAACCTATGAAAATTGACCATTTACACAAGAACATTACAAAAATTTTAAATTGGCTAATATTTTATATGGAAAATACTAAAAAATGAAATGTCATTATGATAATCCCGTAAACAATGGCAAAACTAAGTTAATAATTAAATTTACTCGGTGTTATATTAGCATGTTGAAAAATATTTTTAACATCATTTGGCCTATTATTTCAATGGACTAACATGGTGAAACATTATTTTTTAGTCATTCCAAACATGCATTTCAAATATTAGCAACTTGAAAATTTTCAATTCTCATGTAAAAATTTTTAATTTCGAAAGGGGTTAACCTATGAAAATTAACCATTTTCACAAGAAAATTTCAAAATTTTTAAATTGGCTAATAATTGAAATGCATGTTGGAAATGACTAAAAATCAAATGTCATTATGATAATACCGGTAAACATTAGCAAAACGAAGTTAAAAATAAAATTTACTCGGTGTTATATTAGTGTGTTGAATAATGTTTTTAACATCATATGGCTTATTATTTGAATGTATTAACATGATGAGACATCAATTTTTAGACATTCCCAACATGCATGTCAAATATTAGCAACTTGAAAATTTTCAATTCTCATGTCAAAATTTTTAATTTCGAAAGGGGTTAACCTATGAAAATTGACCATTTTCACAAGAAAATTTCAAAATTTTTAAATTGGCTAATAATTGAAATGCATGTTGGAAATGACTAAAAATCAAATGTCATTATGATAACACCGGTAAACATTAGCAAAACGAAGTTAAAAATCAAATTTACTCGGTGTTATATTAGCGTGTTGAATAATATTTTTAACATCATTGGGCTTATTATTTGAATGGACTAACATAATGAAATATCAATTGTTAGTCATTCCAAACATGCATGTCAAATATTAGCAACCTTGAAAACTTTCAATTATCATGTCAAAATTTTCAATTTCGAAAGGGGTTAACCTATGAAAATTGACTATTTTCACAAGAACATTACAAAAAAATTAAATTCGCTAATATTTTATATGCATGTTGGAAATGACTAAAAAATCAAGTGTTATTATGATAATCCCGGTAAACAAAGGCAAAACGAAGTTAAAAATCAAATTTACTCGGTGTTATATTAGCATGTTGAACAATATTTTTAATATTATTTGGCCTATTATTTGAATGGACTAACATGGTGAAACATTAATTTTTAGTCATTCCAAACATGCATGTCAAATATTAGCAACTCGAAAATTTTCAATTCTCATGTCAAAATTTTTAATTTCAAAAGGGGTTAACCTATGAAAATTGACCATTTACACAAGAACATTACAAAAATTTTAAATTGGCTAATATTTTATATGGAAAATACTAAAAAATGAAATGTCATTATGATAATCCCGTAAACAATGGCAAAACTAAGTTAATAATTAAATTTACTCGGTGTTATATTAGCATGTTGAAAAATATTTTTAACATCATTTGGCCTATTATTTCAATGGACTAACATGGTGAAACATTATTTTTTAGTCATTCCAAACATGCATTTCAAATATTAGCAACTTGAAAATTTTCAATTCTCATGGAAAAATTTTTAATTTCGAAAGGGGTTAACCTATGAAAATTGACCATTTTCACAAGAAAATTTCAAAATTTTTAAATTGGCTAATAATTGAAATGCATGTTGGAAATGACTAAAATGTCATTATGATAATACCGGTAAACATTAGCAAAACGAAGTTAAAAATAAAATTTACTCGGTGTTATATTAGTGTGTTGAATAATGTTTTTAACATCATATGGCTTATTATTTGAATGTATTAACATGATGAGACATCAATTTTTAGACATTCCCAACATGCATGTCAAATATTAGCAACTTGAAAATTTTCAATTCTCATGTCAAAATTTTTAATTTCGAAAGGGGTTAACCTATGAAAATTGACCATTTTCACAAGAAAATTTCAAAATTTTTAAATTGGCTAATAATTGAAATGCATGTTGGAAATGACTAAAAATCAAATGTCATTATGATAACACCGGTAAACATTAGCAAAACGAAATTAAAAATCAAATTTACTCGGTGTTATATTAGCGTGTTGAATAATATTTTTAACATCATTGGGCTTATTATTTGAATGGACTAACATAATGAAATATCAATTGTTAGTCATTCCAAACATGCATGTCAAATATTAGCAACCTTGAAAACTTTCAATTATCATGTCAAAATTTTCAATTTCGAAAGGGGTTAACCTATGAAAATTGACTATTTTCACAAGAACATTACAAAAAAATTAAATTCGCTAATATTTTATATGCATGTTGGAAATGACTAAAAAATCAAGTGTTATTATGATAATCCCGGTAAACAAAGGCAAAACGAAGTTAAAAATCAAATTTACTCGGTGTTATATTAGCATGTTGAACAATATTTTTAATATTATTTGGCCTATTATTTGAATGGACTAACATGGTGAAACATTAATTTTTAGTCATTCCAAACATGCATGTCAAATATTAGCAACTCGAAAATTTTCAATTCTCATGTCAAAATTTTTAATTTCGAAAGGGGTTAACCTATGAAAATTGACCATTTACACAAGAACATTACAAAAATTTTAAATTGGCTAATATTTTATATGGAAAATACTAAAAAATGAAATGTCATTATGATAATCCCGGTAAACAATGGCAAAACTAAGTTAATAATTAAATTTACTCGGTGTTATATTAGCATGTTGAAAAATATTTTTAACATCATTTGGCCTATTATTTCAATGGACTAACATGGTGAAACATTATTTTTTAGTCATTCCAAACATGCATTTCAAATATTAGCAACTTGAAAATTTTCAATTCTCATGTAAAAATTTTTAATTTCGAAAGGGGTTAACCTATGAAAATTGACCATTTTCACAAGAAAATTTCAAAAATTTTAAATTGGCTAATAATTGAAATGCATGTTGGAAATGACTAAAAATCAAATGTCATTATGATAACACCGGTAAACATTAGCAAAACGAAGTTAAGAATAAAATTTACTCGGTGTTATATTAGTGTGTTGAATAATGTTTTTAACATCATATGGCTTATTATTTGAATGGATTAACATGATGAGACATCAATTTTTAGACATTCCCAACATGCATGTCAAATATTAGCAACTTGAAAATTTTCAATTCTCATGTCAAAATTTTTAATTTCGAAAGGGGTTAACCTATGAAAATTGACCATTTTCACAAGAAAATTTCAAAATTTTTAAATTGGCTAATAATTGAAATGCATGTTGGAAATGACTAAAAATCAAATGTCATTATGATAACACCGGTAAACATTAGCAAAACGAAGTTAAAAATCAAATTTACTCGGTGTTATATTAGCGTGTTGAATAATATTTTTAACATCATATGGCTTATTATTTGAATGGACTAACATAATGAAATATCAATTGTTAGTCATTCCAAACATGCATATCAAATATTAGCAACCTTGAAAACTTTCAATTCTCATGTCAAAATTTTCAATTTCGAAAGGGGTTAACATATGAAAATTGACAATTTGCACAAGAAAATTCTAAAAATTTTAAATTGGCTAATAACTGAATTGCATGTTGGAAATGACTAAAAATCAAGTGTCATTATGATAACCCCGGTAAACAATGGAAAAACAAAGTTAAAAATCAAATTTACTCGGTGTTATATTAGAATGTTTAAAAATATTTATAACATCATTTGTCTATTATTTGAATGGATTAACATGGTGAAACATTAATTTTTAGTCATTGCAAATATGCATTTCAAATATTAGCCAACTTGAAAATTTTCAATTCTCATTTCAAAATTTTCAATTTCGAAAGGGGCTAACCTATGAAAATTAACCATTTTCACAAGAAAATTTCAAAATATTTAAATTGGCTAATGTTTTATATGCATGTTGGAAATGACTAAAAAATCAAGTGTCATTATGATAATCCCGATAAAGAATGGCAAAACGAAGTTAAAAATCAAATTTACTCGGTGTTATATTAGCATGTTGAAAAATATTTTAAACATCATTTGGCCAATTATTTGAATGGACAAACATGGTGAAATATCAATTTTTAGTCATTCCAAACTTGCATGTCAAATATTAGCCAACTTGAAAATATTCAATTCTCATGTCAAAATTTTCAATTTCGAAAGGGGTTAACCTATGAAAATTGAACATTTTCACAAGAAAATTTCAAAAAATTTTAATTGGCTAATAACTGAAATGCAAGTTGGAAATGACTAAAAATCAAGTGTCATAAAGATAATCCCGGTAAATAATGGCAAAACGAAGTTTAAAATAAAATTTACTAGGTGCTATATTAGCATGTTGTAAACTATTTTTAACATCATTGGCCTATTATTTGAATGGACTAACATGGTGAAACATCAATTTTTAGTCATTCCAAACATGCATGTCAAATATTAGCAATCTTGAAAATTTTCAATTCTCATGTCAAAATTTTCAATTTCGAAAGGGGTTAACTTATGAAAATTAACCATTTTCACAAGAAAATTTCAAAAAATTTAAATTGGCTAATGATTTATATGCATGTTGGAAATGACTAAAAAATCAAGTATCATTATGATAATCCCGATAAACAATGGCAAAACGACGTTTAAAATCAAATTTACTCGGTGTTATATTAGAATGTTGAAATATATTTTTAACATCATTTGTCTATTATTTGAATGGATTCACATGGTGAAACATTAATTTTTAGTCATTCTAAATATGCATTTCAAATATTAGCCAACTTGAAAATTTTCAATTCTCATTTCAAAATTTTCAATTTCGAAAGGGGCTAACCTATGAAAATTGACCATTTTCACAAGAAAATTTCAACAAATTTTAATTTACTAATATTTTATATGCAAGTTGGAAATGACTAAAAATCAAGTGTCATTAAGATAATCCCGGTAAACAATGGCAAAACGAAGTTTAAAATCAACTTTACTCGGTGTTATATTAGAATGTTGAAATATATTTTTAACATCATTGGCCTATTATTTGAATGGATTAACATGGTGAAACATCAACTTTTAGTCAATCCAAATATGCATGTCAAATATTAGCAACCTTGAAAATTTTCAATTCTCATGTCAAAATTTTCAATTTTAAAAGGGGTTAACCTATGAAAATTGACCATTTTTCACATGAAAATTGACCATTTTTCACAAGAAAATTTCAAAAATTTTAAATTGGCTAATATTTTATATGGAAAATACTAAAAAAGAAATGTCATTATGATAACCCAGGTAAACAATGGCAAAAGTAAGTTAAAAATCAAATTTACTCGGTGTTATATTAGCATGTTGAAAAATATTTTTAACATCATTTGGCCTATTATTTGAATGGACTAACATGGTGAAACATTAATTTTTAGTCATTCCAAACATGCATGTCAAATATTAGCAACTTGAAAATTTTCAATTCTCATGTGAAAATTTTTAATTTCGAAAGGGGTTAACCTATGAAAATTGACCATTTTCACAAGAAAATTTCAAAATTTTTAAATTGGCTAATAATTGAAATGCATGTTGGAAATGACTAAAAATCAAATGTCATTATGATAACACCGGTAAACATTGGAAAAACAAAGTTAAAAATCAAATTTACTCGGTGTTATATTAGCGTGTTGAATAATGTTTTTAACATCATATGGCTTATTATTTGAATGGATTAACATGATAAAACATCAATTTTTAGACATTCCCAACATGCATGTCAAATATTAGCTATTTTGAAATTTTCAATTCTCATGTTAAATTTTCAATTTCGAAAGGGGTTAACCTATGAAAATTGACCATTTTCACAAGAAAATTTCAAAATTTTTAAATTGGCTAATAATTGAAATGCATGTTGGAAATGACTGAAAATCAAATGTCATTATGATAACACCGGTAAACATTAGCAAAACGAAGTTAAAAATCAAATTTACTCGGTGTTATATTAGCGTGTTGAATAATATTTTTAACATTACTTGGCCTATTATTTGAATGGACTAACATGGTGAAACATTAATTTTTAGTCATTCCAAACATGCATGTCAAATATTAGCAACTCGAAAATTTTCAATTCTCATGTCAATATTTTTAATTTCGAAAGGGGTTAACCTATGAAAATTGACCATTTACACAAGAACATTACAAAAATTTTAAATTGGCTAATATTTTATATGGAAAATACTAAAAAATGAAATGTCATTATGATAATCCGTAAACAATGGCAAAACTAAGTTAATAATTAAATTTACTAGGTGTTATATTAGCATGTTGAAAAATATTTTTAACATTATTTGGCCTATTATTTCAATGGACTAACATGGTGAAACATTATTTTTTAGTCATTCCAAACATGCATTTCAAATATTAGCAACTTGAAAATTTTCAATTCTCATGTAAAAATTTTTAATTTCGAAAGGGGTTAACCTATGAAAATTGACCATTTTCACAAGAAAATTTCAAAATTTTTAAATTGGCTAATAATTGAAATGCATGTTGGAAATGACTAAAAATCAAATGTCATTATGATAACACCGGTAAACATTGGAAAAACGAAGTTAAAAATCAAATGTCATTATGATAACACCGGTAAACATTGGAAAAACGAAGTTAAAAATCAAATTTACTCGGTGTTATATTAGCGTGTTGAATAATATTTTTAACATCATTGGGCTTATTATTTGAATGGACTAACATAATGAAATATCAATTGTCAGTCATTCCAAACATGCATGTCAAATATTAGCAACCTTGAAAACTTTCAATTATCATGTCAAAATTTTCAATTTCGAAAGGGGTTAACCTATGAAAATTGACTATTTTCACAAGAACATTACAAAAAAATTAAATTCGCTAATATTTTATATGCATGTTGGAAATGACTAAAAAATCAAGTGCTATTATGATAATCCCGGTAAACAAAGGCAAAACGAAGTTAAAAATCAAATTTACTCGGTGTTATATTAGCATGTTGAACAATATTTTTAATATTATTTGGCCTATTATTTGAATGGACTAACATGGTGAAACATTAATTTTTAGTCATTCCAAACATGCATGTCAAATATTAGCAACTCGAAAATTTTCAATTCTCATGTCAAAATTTTTAATTTCGAAAGGGGTTAACCTATGAAAATTGACCATTTACACAAGAACATTACAAAAATTTTAAATTGGCTAATATTTTATATGGAAAATACTAAAAAATGAAATGTCATTATGATAATCCCGGTAAACAATGGCAAAACTAAGTTAATAATTAAATTTACTCGGTGTTATATTAGCATGTTGAAAAATATTTTTAACATCATTTGGCCTATTATTTCAATGGACTAACATGGTGAAACATTATTTTTTAGTCATTCCAAACATGCATTTCAAATATTAGCAACTTGAAAATTTTCAATTCTCATGTAAAAATTTTTAATTTCGAAAGGGGTTAACCTATGAAAATTGACCATTTTCACAAGAAAATTTCAAAATTTTTAAATTGGCTAATAATTGAAATGCATGTTGGAAATGACTAAAAATCAAATGTCATTATGATAATACCGGTAAACATTAGCAAAACGAAGTTAAAAATAAAATTTACTCGGTGTTATATTAGTGTGTTGAATAATGTTTTTAACATCATATGGCTTATTATTTGAATGTATTAACATGATGAGACATCAATTTTTAGACATTCCCAACATGCATGTCAAATATTAGCAACTTGAAAATTTTCAATTCTCATGTCAAAATTTTTAATTTCGAAAGGGGTTAACCTATGAAAATTGACCATTTTCACAAGAAAATTTCAAAATTTTTAAATTGGCTAATAATTGAAATGCATGTTGGAAATGACTAAAAATCAAATGTCATTATGATAACACCGGTAAACATTAGCAAAACGAAGTTAAAAATCAAATTTACTCGGTGTTATATTAGCGTGTTGAATAATATTTTTAACATCATTGGGCTTATTATTTGAATGGACTAACATAATGAAATATCAATTGTTAGTCATTCCAAACATGCATGTCAAATATTAGCAACCTTGAAAACTTTCAATTATCATGTCAAAATTTTCAATTTCGAAAGGGGTTAACCTATGAAAATTGACTATTTTCACAAGAACATTACAAAAAAATTAAATTCGCTAATATTTTATATGCATGTTGGAAATGACTAAAAAATCAAGTGTTATTATGATAATCCCGGTAAACAAAGGCAAAACGAAGTTAAAAATCAAATTTACTCGGTGTTATATTAGCATGTTGAACAATATTTTTAATATTATTTGGCCTATTATTTGAATGGACTAACATGGTGAAACATTAATTTTTAGTCATTCCAAACATGCATGTCAAATATTAGCAACTCGAAAATTTTCAATTCTCATGTCAAAATTTTTAATTTCGAAAGGGGTTAACCTATGAAAATTGACCATTTACACAAGAACATTACAAAAATTTTAAATTGGCTAATATTTTATATGGAAAATACTAAAAAATGAAATGTCATTATGATAATCCCGGTAAACAATGGCAAAACTAAGTTAATAATTAAATTTACTCGGTGTTATATTAGCATGTTGAAAAATATTTTTAACATCATTTGGCCTATTATTTCAATGGACTAACATGGTGAAACATTATTTTTTAGTCATTCCAAACATGCATTTCAAATATTAGCAACTTGAAAATTTTCAATTCTCATGGAAAAATTTTTAATTTCGAAAGGGGTTAACCTATGAAAATTGACCATTTTCACAAGAAAATTTCAAAATTTTTAAATTGGCTAATAATTGAAATGCATGTTGGAAATGACTAAAAATCAAATGTCATTATGATAATACCGGTAAACATTAGCAAAACGAAGTTAAAAATAAAATTTACTCGGTGTTATATTAGTGTGTTGAATAATGTTTTTAACATCATATGGCTTATTATTTGAATGTATTAACATGATGAGACATCAATTTTTAGACATTCCCAACATGCATGTCAAATATTAGCAACTTGAAAATTTTCAATTCTCATGTCAAAATTTTTAATTTCGAAAGGTGTTAACCTATGAAAATTGACCATTTTCACAAGAAAATTTCAAAATTTTTAAATTGGCTAATAATTGAAATGCATGTTGGAAATGACTAAAAATCAAATGTCATTATGATAACACCGGTAAACATTAGCAAAACGAAGTTAAAAATCAAATTTACTCGGTGTTATATTAGCGTGTTGAATAATATTTTTAACATCATTGGGCTTATTATTTGAATGGACTAACATAATGAAATATCAATTGTTAGTCATTCCAAACATGCATGTCAAATATTAGCAACCTTGAAAACTTTCAATTATCATGTCAAAATTTTCAATTTCGAAAGGGGTTAACCTATGAAAATTGACTATTTTCACAAGAACATTACAAAAAAATTAAATTCGCTAATATTTTATATGCATGTTGGAAATGACTAAAAAATCAAGTGTTATTATGATAATCCCGGTAAACAAAGGCAAAACGAAGTTAAAAATCAAATTTACTCGGTGTTATATTAGCATGTTGAACAATATTTTTAATATTATTTGGCCTATTATTTGAATGGACTAACATGGTGAAACATTAATTTTTAGTCATTCCAAACATGCATGTCAAATATTAGCAACTCGAAAATTTTCAATTCTCATGTCAAAATTTTTAATTTCGAAAGGGGTTAACCTATGAAAATTGACCATTTACACAAGAACATTACAAAAATTTTAAATTGGCTAATATTTTATATGGAAAATACTAAAAAATGAAATGTCATTATGATAATCCCGTAAACAATGGCAAAACTAAGTTAATAATTAAATTTACTCGGTGTTATATTAGCATGTTGAAAAATATTTTTAACATCATTTGGCCTATTATTTCAATGGACTAACATGGTGAAACATTATTTTTTAGTCATTCCAAACATGCATTTCAAATATTAGCAACTTGAAAATTTTCAATTCTCATGGAAAAATTTTTAATTTCGAAAGGGGTTAACCTATGAAAATTGACCATTTTCACAAGAAAATTTCAAAATTTTTAAATTGGCTAATAATTGAAATGCATGTTGGAAATGACTAAAAATCAAATGTCATTATGATAATACCGGTAAACATTAGCAAAACGAAGTTAAAAATAAAATTTACTCGGTGTTATATTAGTGTGTTGAATAATGTTTTTAACATCATATGGCTTATTATTTGAATGTATTAACATGATGAGACATCAATTTTTAGACATTCCCAACATGCATGTCAAATATTAGCAACTTGAAAATTTTCAATTCTCATGTCAAAATTTTTAATTTCGAAAGGTGTTAACCTATGAAAATTGACCATTTTCACAAGAAAATTTCAAAATTTTTAAATTGGCTAATAATTGAAATGCATGTTGGAAATGACTAAAAATCAAATGTCATTATGATAACACCGGTAAACATTAGCAAAACGAAGTTAAAAATCAAATTTACTCGGTGTTATATTAGCGTGTTGAATAATATTTTTAACATCATTGGGCTTATTATTTGAATGGACTAACATAATGAAATATCAATTGTTAGTCATTCCAAACATGCATGTCAAATATTAGCAACCTTGAAAACTTTCAATTATCATGTCAAAATTTTCAATTTCGAAAGGGGTTAACCTATGAAAATTGACTATTTTCACAAGAACATTACAAAAAAATTAAATTCGCTAATATTTTATATGCATGTTGGAAATGACTAAAAAATCAAGTGTTATTATGATAATCCCGGTAAACAAAGGCAAAACGAAGTTAAAAATCAAATTTACTCGGTGTTATATTAGCATGTTGAACAATATTTTTAATATTATTTGGCCTATTATTTGAATGGACTAACATGGTGAAACATTAATTTTTAGTCATTCCAAACATGCATGTCAAATATTAGCAACTCGAAAATTTTCAATTCTCATGTCAAAATTTTTAATTTCGAAAGGGGTTAACCTATGAAAATTGACCATTTACACAAGAACATTACAAAAATTTTAAATTGGCTAATATTTTATATGGAAAATACTAAAAAATGAAATGTCATTATGATAATCCCGTAAACAATGGCAAAACTAAGTTAATAATTAAATTTACTCGGTGTTATATTAGCATGTTGAAAAATATTTTTAACATCATTTGGCCTATTATTTCAATGGACTAACATGGTGAAACATTATTTTTTAGTCATTCCAAACATGCATTTCAAATATTAGCAACTTGAAAATTTTCAATTCTCATGTAAAAATTTTTAATTTCGAAAGGGGTTAACCTATGAAAATTGACCATTTTCACAAGAAAATTTCAAAAATTTTAAATTGGCTAATAATTGAAATGCATGTTGGAAATGACTAAAAATCAAATGTCATTATGATAACACCGGTAAACATTAGCAAAACGAAGTTAAGAATAAAATTTACTCGGTGTTATATTAGTGTGTTGAATAATGTTTTTAACATCATATGGCTTATTATTTGAATGGATTAACATGATGAGACATCAATTTTTAGACATTCCCAACATGCATGTCAAATGTTAGCAACTTGAAAATTTTCAATTCTCATGTCAAAATTTTTAATTTCGAAAGGGGTTAACCTATGAAAATTGACCATTTTCACAAGAAAATTTCAAAATTTTTAAATTGGCTAATAATTGAAATGCATGTTGGAAATGACTAAAAATCAAATGTCATTATGATAACACCGGTAAACATTAGCAAAACGAAGTTAAAAATCAAATTTACTCGGTGTTATATTAGCGTGTTGAATAATATTTTTAACATCATATGGCTTATTATTTGAATGGACTAACATAATGAAATATCAATTGTTAGTCATTCCAAACATGCATATCAAATATTAGCAACCTTGAAAACTTTCAATTATCATGTCAAAATTTTCAATTTCGAAAGGGGTTAACCTATGAAAATTGACCATTTTCACAAGAACATTACAAAAAAATTAAATTCGCTAATATTTTATATGCATGTTGGAAATGACTAAAAAATCAAGTGTTATTATGATAATCCCGGTAAACAAAGGCAAAACGAAATTAAAAATCAAATTTACTCGGTATTATATTAGCATGTTGAAAAATATTTATAACATCATTTGGCCTATTATTTGAATGGACTATCATGGTGAAACATCAATTGTTAGTCGTTCCAGACATGCATGTTAAATATTAGCAACCTTGAAAATTTTCAATTCTCATGTCAAAATTTTCAATTTCGAAAGGGGTTAGCCTATGAAAATTGACCATTTACACAAGAACATTTCAAAATTTTTAAATTGGCTAATAATTGAAATGCATGTCGGAAATGACTAAAAATAAAGTGGCATTATGATAAACACGGTAAACATTGGAAAAATGAAGTTAAAAATCAAATTTACTCGGTGTTATATTAGCATTTTGAAAAATATTTTTAACATGATTAGGCCAATTATTTGAAAAGATTAACCTGGTGAAACATCAAATATGCATGTCAAATATTAGCCAACTTGAAAATTTTCAATTCTCATCTCAAAATTTTGAATTTCGAAAGGGGTTAATCTATGAAAATTGACGATTTTCACAAGAAAATTCCAAAAGTTTTAAATTGGCTAATAACTGAAATGCATGTTGGAAATGACTAAAAATCAAATGTCATTATCATAACCCCGGTAAACAATGGCAAAATGAAGTTAAAAATCAAATTTACTCGGTGTTATATTAGAATGTTGAAAAATACTTTTAACATCATTTGGCCTATTATTTGAATGGATTAACATTGTGAAACATTAAATTTTATTCATTCCAAACATGCATTTCAAATATTAGACAACTTGAAAATTTTCAATTCTCATTTCAAAATTTTCAATTTCGAAAGGGGCTAACCTATGAAAATTGACCATTTTCACAAGAAAATTTCAGAAATTTTAAATTTGCTAATATTTTATATGCATGTTGTAAATAACTAAAAAATCAAGTGTCATTATGATAATCCTAGTAAACAATGGCAAAACGAAGTAAAAAATTAAATTTACTCGGTATTATATTAGCATGTTGAAAACTATTTTTAACATCATTGGCCTATTATTTAAATGGACTAACATGGTGAAACATCAATTGTTAGTCATTCCAAACATGCATGTCATATACTAAAATATTTGAATGAACAGAATGTTACTGGGAAGGTGATAAGACATACCAGCTTTACATATTAGTAGTCAAAATAAGTCAAGAGTAGCATAGCTCTTTCAGTGACCCCGAGCAGAATGCCTACTAGGTAACTAATGCCTAATACTTTTACATATTAGCAGAGTCCAAATAAGCAGAGTAGTATAGCTCCTTGAATGGCCATTAGGTAGCAGAATGGTGGCTAACTGCGAGGTGATGCAAACTTAACAATATGGTTCAAGCTAGAAAAGCCTTTAAAAAAGTAGTTCATCAAAACCAGAGGTACTTGGTCATCTTCCACTATCAAGGTCTTCAATCTCGTAAATGGAGATGATTGCTCTGCTAGAAGCAATACTCCTAAGTTCCTACAAGGAACATAACCAAAAAAACGTCAAAACATAAGGTAAGAATAGTTACTTCACATAGAACACTTTGAGAAATCAACAAAACATGAACCCAAATGAGTACCTGGACCATTCCAGACCTCAGCACAAGAGACTTTGCATTGTTCAGTCTCGAGAACAACGAGACGACATCATATTCCGGTACATATCCGTCATCATCGAAAGGGAAAGCAATCTAAATATCTGCATACTCGAGCGAAGGAAGTGCAAGCTCTGATACAAAAAATGTATAGAAATCCTTAAGAGTGAAGAACTCGAGTCTTATGCATTTACTTCAAATTCGTGAAACCCACAACCTTCAATGTTTAGGGTAAGCAATTGAGCCCTAGAAATCCTGAATATCTTGTTAGCAGGCAGCCACAAATCTCTCAACACCAAATTCTCCAAATTGGGAAAATGAGGGAAAAGGTCTATAACTTTGTTATCATCCCCCAAAACCATGCAGTTGACCAAACGTAACGCGTGTAAATAATGATCAAATATAGTTAAAAATCAATTTTACTCGGTACTATTTTAGCATGTTTAAAAATATTTTTAATTTCAAATGGCTATTATTTGAAGGGTTTAACATGGTGAAACCTTATGTTTTAGCTATTTCAAACATGCTTATCAAATATTAACCGATTTGAAAATTGAAAATTTTAATCGTAAGAATATCAATTTCCAAAGGGAATACCTATGGAAATCGACATTTTTTATAAGAAATTTTCAAAATTTTCAAATCGGCTAATATTTGACAATCATGTTTGAAATTAATAAAAATCAAGTAACCACGTGGAAAGATACTGGTGGCTAGCGTTATATTCATTCTTTTTCCACGACTCATAGTCCACTTTATATAAATCCCAAAATCCTCGGCTATACATTCATCATTTCCTATATCATATTGATTGTACTGGGATGATTTCTTAACATTTGGGTGGGTCTATTGGGAAATGATAGTCTGAAAAAAAAATAAAGATAGGAATGATATATGTTCTTTTGGTAATGAAGGTAAACACGGCAAAGGGCTGGTAATGATCCATATAGAGATTGTTATCAACCCCTTGCACTATACTTTTTATATTGAAGTTATTGTAAAAATTTCTAAACATTTTACTTTACCACTGAAATTACCTTTTTTTATTTCGAAAATACCCTTACATTTTATAATTACGAAAATACCCTTATATTATATAATTACGAAAGTACCCTTATATTATATAATTACGAAAGTACCCTTATATTGATAATTACGAAAATACCCTTTATCTATAATTACGATAATACCCTTAGATTTTACAATGACGGTAATACCCAAGCATTTTATAATGACGAAAATACCCTTGCAATTTATAATGACGAAATTACCCTTGCATTTTATAATGACAAAAATACCCTTGTATTTTATAATGACGAAAACACCCTTGTATTTTATAATGACGAAAATACCCTTGAAATTTACATTGGCGAAAATACCCTTGCATTTTATAATGACGAAAATACCCTTGTATTTTATAATGACGAAAACACCCTTATATTTTATAATGACGAAAATACCCTTGAATTTTACAATGACGAAAATACCCTTGTATTTTAAAATGACGAAAATACACTTATATTATAATGACGAAAATACCCTTGTATTTTAAATTGACGAAAATACCTTTCAATTTTATAATTACGAAAATACTCTTTCATTTTGATAGTTAAAATAATACCTTTCGATTTCTATATAAGGGTAAATTGTAAAAATAAAATATAAACATATTTTTGTTATTATAATATAAGGGTTTTTCGTTATTATAAAATATATTGGTATTTCGGTCATTATAAAACATAAGGGTATTTTCGTCATTGTAAAATCTAAGGGTATTATCGTAATTATCTATATAATGGTTTTATAGTAATTGTTGATCTAAGGGTATTTTCGTAATTATCGGTATAAGGGTACTTTCGTAATTATAAAAATAAGGGTATTTACATAATTATAAAATAGAAGGGTATTTTCGTATTTATCATCATCACAAGGGTACTTACGTAATTTTAAAACAAAAAGGAATTATCGTAAGTATTTAGAATTTATTGTCCGCATCTATTTAAGAGAAGAACAAAATCAAATGTAGAAAGGTAAAGGGAAAATGTAAGTAGTTATAATAACTTAAGCCTGCAATTAACCGTTTGATTGCCAACTATCTTATTCATGTAAACAATAACCAAACGTAATTCAAAATAAATTTTACTCGATGTTATTTTAGCATGTTGAAAAATGTTTTTAACTTCATTTGACTATTATTTGAAAGGTTTAACATTGTGAAACCTCAATTCTTAGCAATTGCAAAAATGCATGTCAAATATTAATCAATTAGAAAAATTTCAATTTTCATCTCAAAATTGTCAATTTCCAAACCTATGGAAATTGACCTTTTTTACAATAAAATTTCAAAATTTTCAAATCAGATAATATGTGACATGCATGTTTGAAATGACTAAAAATCAAGTTTAATCAAGGGTAACCAATGTAAATAATGACCAAAAGTAGTTAATAATCAATTTTACTCGATGTTATTTTAGCATGTTGAAAAATGGTTTTAACTTCATTTGACTATTATTTGAAGGGTTTAACATGGTGAAACCTCAATTTTTAGCAATTCCAAACATACATGTCAAATATTAGTCAATTTGAAAATTTTTAATTTTCATCTCAAATTTGTCAATTTCCAAAGGGGTTTAACCTATGAAAATCTCCCTTTTTTAAAATAAAATTTTAAAATTTTCAATTCGGCTAATATTTGACATGCATGTTTGAAATGACTAAAAATCAAGTTTCATCAATGGTAACCCATGTAAAAAATGACCAAACGTAATTAAAAATCAATTTTACCCGATATTATTTTAGCATGTTGAAAAATGATTTTAACTTCATTCGGCTATTATTTGAAGGGTTTAACATGGTGAAACCTCAATTTTTAGCAATTCCAAACATAAATGTTAAATATTAGTCAATTTGAAAAATTTTAATTTTCATCTCAAATTTGTCAATTTCCAAAGGGGTTTAACCTATGGAAATCAACCTTTTTCAAAATAAAATTTCAAAATTTTCAAATCGGCTAATATTTGACATGCATGTTTAAAATGACTAAAAATCAAGTTTCATCAATGGGAACCCATGTAAACAATGACCAAACGTAATTCAAAATCAATTTTACCCGATATTATTAACATTTTGAAAAATGTTTTTAACTTCATTTGGCTATTATTTGAAGGGTTTAACATGGTGAGACCTCAATTTTTAGCAATTCCAAACATACATGTCAAATATTAGTCAATTTGAAAATTTTTAATTTTCATCTCAAATTTGTCAATTTTCAAAGGGGTTTAACCTATGAAAATCTCCCTTTTTTAAAATAAAATTTCAAAATTTTCAATTCGGCTAATATTTGACATGCATGTTTGAAATGACTAAAAATCAAGTTTCATCAATGGTAACCCATGTAAAAAATGACCAAACGTAATTAAAAATTAATTTTACCCGATATTATTTTAGCATGTTGAAAAATGATTTTAACTTCATTCGGCTATTATTTGAAGGGTTTAACATGGTGAAACCTCAATTTTTAGCAATTCCAAACATAAATGTTAAATATTAGTCAATTTGAAAAATTTTAATTTTCATCTCAAATTTGTCAATTTCCAAAGGGGTTTCACCTATGGAAATCAACCTTTTTCAAAATAAAATTTCAAAATTTTCAAATCGGCTAATATTTGACATGCATGTTTAAAATGACTAAAAATCAAGTTTCATCAATGGGAACCCATGTAAACAATGACCAAACGTAATTCAAAATCAATTTTACCCGATATTATTAACATGTTGAAAAATGTTTTTAACTTCATTTGGCTATTATTTGAAGGGTTTAATATGGTGAGACCTCAATTTTTAGCAATTCCAAACATACATGTCAAATATTAGTCAATTTGAAAAATTTTAATTTTCATCTCAAAATTTTCAATTTTCAAAGCGGTTAACCAATGAAAATTAACCTTTTTTAAAATAAAATTTCAAAATTTTCAAATCGGCTAATATTTGACGTGCATGTTTGAAATCACTAAAAATCAAGTTTCATCAATGGGAACCCATGTAAAAATTGACCAAACGTAATTCAAAATCAATTTTACCCGATATTATTTTAGCATGTTGAAAAATTGTTTAAACTTCATTTGGATATTATTTGAAGGGTTTAACATGGTCAAACCTCAATTTTTAGCAATTCCAAACATGCATGTCAAATATTAGCAACCTTGAAAACTTTCAATTATCATGTAAAAATTTTCAATTGCGAAAGGGGTTAACCTATGAAAATTGACCATTTTCACAAGAACATTACAAAAAAATTAAAATTACTAATATTTTCTATGCAAGTTGGAAATGACTAAAAAATCAAGTGTCATTATGATAATCCCGGTAAACAATGGCAAAAGGAAGTTTAAAATCAAATTTACTTGGTGCTATATTAGCATGTTGAAAACTATTTTTAACATCATTGGCCTATTATTTGAATGGACTAACATGGTGAAACATCAATTTTTAGTCATTACAAACATGCATGTCAAATATTAGCCAACTTGAAAATTTTCAATTCTCATGTCAAAATTTTCAATTTCGAAAGGGGTTAACCTATGAAAATTGACTATTTTCACATGAAAATTTAAAAAATTTTAAATTGGCTAATATTTTATATGGAAAATACTAAAAAAGAAGTGTCATTATGATAATCCCGGTAAACAATGGCAAAAGGAAGTTTAAAATCAAATTTACTTGGTGCTATATTAGCATGTTGAAAACTATTTTTAACATCATTGGCCTATTATTTGAATGGACTAACATGGTGAAACATCAATTTTTAGTCATTACAAACATGCATGTCAAATATTAGCCAACTTGAAAATTTTCAATTCTCATGTCAAAATTTTCAATTTCGAAAGGGGTTAACCTATGAAAATTGACTATTTTCACATGAAAATTTAAAAAATTTTAAATTGGCTAATATTTTATATGGAAAATACTAAAAAAGAAGTGTCATTATGATAATCCCGTAAACAATGGCAAAAGTAAGTTAAAAATCAAATTTACTCGGTGTTATATTAGCATGTTGAAAAATATTTTGAACATCATTTGGCCTATTATTTGAATGGACTAACATGGTGAAACATTAATTTTTAGTCATTCCAAACATGAATGTCAAATATAAGCAACTTGAAAATTTTCAATTCTCATGTCAAAATTTTTAATTTCGAAAGGGGTTAACCTATGAAAATTGACCATTTTCACAAGAAAATTTCAAAATTTTTAAATGTGCTAATAATTAAAATGCATGTTGGAAATGACTAAAAATCAAATGTCATTATGATAACACCGGTAAACATTGGAAAAACGAAGTTAAAAATCAAATTTACTCGGTGTTATATTAGTGTGTTGAATAATGTTTTTAACATCATATGGCTTATTATTTGAATGGATTAACATGATGAAACATCAATTTTTAGACATTCCCAACATGCATGTCAAATATTAGCTATTTTAAAATTTTCAATTCTCATGTTAAAATTTTCAATTTCGAAAGGGGTTAACCTATGAAAATTGACCATTTTCACAAGAAAATTTCAAGAATTTTAAATTGGCTAATATATTATATGCATGTTGGAAATGACTAAAAAAATTAAGTGTCATTATGATAATCCCTCTAAACAATGGCAAAACGAAATTAAAAATAAAATTTACTCGATATTATATTATTATGTTGAAAAATATTTTTAACATCATTTGGCCTATTATTTGAATGGACTATCATGGTGAAACATCAATTGTTAGTCATTCCAAACATGCATGTTAAATATTAGCAACTTGAAAATTTTCAATTCTCATGTAAAAATTTTTAATTTGGAAAGGGGTTAACCTATGAAAATTGACCATTTACACAAGAACATTACAAAAATTTTAAATTGGCTAATATTTTATATGGAAAATACTAAAAAATGAAATGTCATTATGATAATCCCGGTAAACAATGGCAAAACTAAGTTAATAATTAAATTTACTCGGTGTTATATTAGCATGTTGAAAAATATTTTTAACATCATTTGGCCTATTATTTCAATGGACTAACATGGTGAAACATTAATTTTTAGTCATTCCAAACATGCATTTCAAATATTAGCAACTTGAAAATTTTCAATTCTCATGTCAAAATTTTTAATTTCGAAAGGGGTTAACCTATGAAAATTGACCATTTTCACAAGAAAATTTCAAAAATTTTAAATTGGCTAATAATTGAAATGCATGTTGGAAATGACTAAAAATCAAATGTCATTATGATAACACCGGTAAACATTAGCAAAACGAAGTTAAAAATCAAATTTACTCGGTGTTATATTATTGTGTTGAATAATGTTTTTAACATCATATGGCTTATTATTTGAATGGATTAACATGATGAGACATCAATTTTCAGACATTCCCAACATGCATGTCAAATATTAGCAACTTGAAAATTTTCAATTCTCATGTCAAAATTTTTAATTTCGAAAGGGGTTAACCTATGAAAATTGACCATTTTCACAAGAAAATTTCAAAATTTTTAAATTGGCTAATAATTGAAACGCATGTTGGAAATGACTAAAAATCAAATGTCATTATGATAACATCGGTAAACATTAGCAAAACGAAGTTAAAAATCAAATTTACTCGGTGTTATATTAGCGTGTTGAATAATGTTTTTAACATCATATGGCTTATTATTTGAATGGACTAACATAATGAAATATCAATTGTTAGTCATTCCAAACATGCATGTCAAATATTAGCAACCTTGAAAACTTTCAATTCTCATGTCAAAATTTTCAATTTCGAAAGGGGTTAACCTATGAAAATTGACCATTTTCACAAGAACATTACAAAAAAATTAAATTTGCTAATATTTTAAATGCATGTTGGAAATGACTAAAAAATCAAGTGTCATCATGATAATCCCGTAAACAAAGGCAAAACTAAGTTAATAATTAAATTTACTCGGTGTTATATTAGCATGTTGAAAAATATTTTTAACATCATTTGGCCTATTATTTCAATGGACTAACATGGCGAAACATTAATTTTTAGTCATTCCAAACATGCATTTCAAATATTAGCAACTTGAAAATTTTCAATTCTCATGTCAAAATTTTTAATTTCGAAAGGGGTTAACCTATGAAAATTGACCATTTTCACAAGAAAATTTCAAAATTTTTAAATTGGCTAATAATTGAAATGCATGTTGGAAATGACTAAAAATCAAATGTCATTATGATAACATCGGTAAACATTAGCAAAACGAAGTTAAAAATCAAATTTACTCGGTGTTATATTAGCGTGTTGAATAATGTTTTTAACATCATATGGCTTATTATTTGAATGGACTAACATAATGAAATATCAATTGTTAGTCATTCCAAACATGCATGTCAAATATTAGCAACCTTGAAAACTTTCAATTCTCATGTCAAAATTTTCAATTTCGAAAGGGGTTAACCTATGAAAATTGACCATTTTCACAAGAACATTACAAAAAAATTAAAATTACTAATATTTTCTATGCAAGTTGGAAATGACTAAAAAATCAAGTGTCATTATGATAATCCGTAAACAATGGCAAAAGTAAGTTAAAAATCAAATTTACTCGGTGTTATATTAGCATGTTGAAAAATATTTTGAACATCATTTGGCCTATTATTTGAATGGACTAACATGGTGAAACATTAATTTTTAGTCATTCCAAACATGAATGTCAAATATAAGCAACTTGAAAATTTTCAATTCTCATGTCAAAATTTTTAATTTCGAAAGGGGTTAACCTATGAAAATTGACCATTTTCACAAGAAAATTTCAAAATATTTAAATGTGCTAATAATTAAAATGCATGTTGGAAATGACTAAAAATCAAATGTCATTATGATAACACCGGTAAACATTGGAAAAACGAAGTTAAAAATCAAATTTACTCGGTGTTATATTAGTGTGTTGAATAATGTTTTTAACATCATATGGCTTATTATTTGAATGGATTAACATGATGAAACATCAATTTTTAGACATTCCCAACATGCATGTCAAATATTAGCTATTTTAAAATTTTCAATTCTCATGTTAAAATTTTCAATTTCGAAAGGGGTTAACCTATGAAAATTGACCATTTTCACAAGAAAATTTCAAGAATTTTAAATTGGCTAATATATTATATGCATGTTGGAAATGACTAAAAAAATTAAGTGTCATTATGATAATCCCTCTAAACAATGGCAAAACGAAATTAAAAATAAAATTTACTCGATATTATATTATTATGTTGAAAAATATTTTTAACATCATTTGGCCTATTATTTGAATGGACTATCATGGTGAAACATCAATTGTTAGTCATTCCAAACATGCATGTTAAATATTAGCAACTTGAAAATTTTCAATTCTCATGTAAAAATTTTTAATTTGGAAAGGGGTTAACCTATGAAAATTGACCATTTACACAAGAACATTACAAAAATTTTAAATTGGCTAATATTTTATATGGAAAATACTAAAAAATGAAATGTCATTATGATAATCCAGTAAACAATGGCAAAACTAAGTTAATAATTAAATTTACTCGGTGTTATATTAGCATGTTGAAAAATATTTTTAACATCATTTGGCCTATTATTTCAATGGACTAACATGGTGAAACATTAATTTTTAGTCATTCCAAACATGCATTTCAAATATTAGCAACTTGAAAATTTTCAATTCTCATGTCAAAATTTTTAATTTCGAAAGGGGTTAACCTATGAAAATTGACCATTTTTCACAAGAAAATTTCAAAAATTTTAAATTGGCTAATAATTGAAATGCATGTTGGAAATGACTAAAAATCAAATGTCATTATGATAACACCGGTAAACATTAGCAAAACGAAGTTAAAAATCAAATTTACTCGGTGTTATATTATTGTGTTGAATAATGTTTTTAACATCATATGGCTTATTATTTGAATGGATTAACATGATGAGACATCAATTTTCAGACATTCCCAACATGCATGTCAAATATTAGCAACTTGAAAATTTTCAATTCTCATGTCAAAATTTTTAATTTCGAAAGGGGTTAACCTATGAAAATTGACCATTTTCACAAGAAAATTTCAAAATTTTTAAATTGGCTAATAATTGAAATGCATGTTGGAAATGACTAAAAATCAAATGTCATTATGATAACATCGGTAAACATTAGCAAAACGAAGTTAAAAATCAAATTTACTCGGTGTTATATTAGCGTGTTGAATAATGTTTTTAACATCATATGGCTTATTATTTGAATGGACTAACATAATGAAATATCAATTGTTAGTCATTCCAAACATGCATGTCAAATATTAGCAACCTTGAAAACTTTCAATTCTCATGTCAAAATTTTCAATTTCGAAAGGGGTTAACCTATGAAAATTGACCATTTTCACAAGAACATTACAAAAAAATTAAATTTGCTAATATTTTAAATGCATGTTGGAAATGACTAAAAAATCAAGTGTCATCATGATAATCCCGGTAAACAAAGGCAAAACTAAGTTAATAATTAAATTTACTCGGTGTTATATTAGAATGTTGAAAAATATTTTTAACATCATTTGGCCTATTATTTCAATGGACTAACATGGCGAAACATTAATTTTTAGTCATTCCAAACATGCATTTCAAATATTAGCAACTTGAAAATTTTCCATTCTCATGTCAAAATTTTTAATTTCGAAAGGGGTTAACCTATGAAAATTGACCATTTTCACAAGAAAATTTCAAAAATTTTAAATTGGCTAATAATTGAAATGCATGTTGGAAATGACTAAAAATCAAATGTCATTATGATAACACCGGTAAACATTAGCAAAACGAAGTTAAAAATCAAATTTACTCGGTGTTATATTAGTGTGTTGAATAATGTTTTTAACATCATATGGCTTATTATTTGAATGGATTAACATGATGAGACATCAATTTTCAGACATTCCCAACATGCATGTCAAATATTAGCAACTTGAAAATTTTCAATTCTCATGTCAAAATTTTTAATTTCGAAAGGGGTTAACCTATGAAAATTGACCATTTTCACAAGAAAATTTCAAAATTTTTAAATTGGCTAATAATTGAAATGCATGTTGGAAATGACTAAAAATCAAATGTCATTATGATAACATCGGTAAACATTAGCAAAACGAAGTTAAAAATCAAATTTACTCGGTGTTATATTAGCGTGTTGAATAATGTTTTTAACATCATATGGCTTATTATTTGAATGGACTAACATAATGAAATATCAATTGTTAGTCATTCCAAACATGCATGTCAAATATTAGCAACCTTGAAAACTTTCAATTCTCATGTCAAAATTTTTAATTTCGAAAGGGGTTAACCTATGAAAATTGACCATTTTCACAAGAACATTACAAAAAAATTAAAATTACTAATATTTTCTATGCAAGTTGGAAATGACTAAAAAATCAAGTGTCATTATGATAATCCCGGTAAACAATGGCAAAAGTAAGTTAAAAATCAAATTTACTCGGTGTTATATTAGCATGTTGAAAAATATTTTGAACATCATTTGGCCTATTATTTGAATGGACTAACATGGTGAAACATTAATTTTTAGTCATTCCAAACATGAATGTCAAATATAAGCAACTTGAAAATTTTCAATTCTCATGTCAAAATTTTTAATTTCGAAAGGGGTTAACCTATGAAAATTGACCATTTTCACAAGAAAATTTCAAAATTTTTAAATGTGCTAATAATTAAAATGCATGTTGGAAATGACTAAAAATCAAATGTCATTATGATAACACCGGTAAACATTGGAAAAACGAAGTTAAAAATCAAATTTACTCGGTGTTATATTAGTGTGTTGAATAATGTTTTTAACATCATATGGCTTATTATTTGAATGGATTAACATGATGAAACATCAATTTTTAGACATTCCCAACATGCATGTCAAATATTAGCTATTTTAAAATTTTCAATTCTCATGTTGAAATTTTCAATTTCGAAAGGGGTTAACCTATGAAAATTGACCATTTTCACAAGAAAATTTCAAGAATTTTAAATTGGCTAATATATTATATGCATGTTGGAAATGACTAAAAAAATTAAGTGTCATTATGATAATCCCTCTAAACAATGGCAAAACGAAATTAAAAATAAAATTTACTCGATATTATATTATTATGTTGAAAAATATTTTTAACATCATTTGGCCTATTATTTGAATGGACTATCATGGTGAAACATCAATTGTTAGTCATTCCAAACATGCATGTTAAATATTAGCAACTTGAAAATTTTCAATTCTCATGTAAAAATTTTTAATTTGGAAAGGGGTTAATCTATGAAAATTGACCATTTACACAAGAACATTACAAAAATTTTAAATTGGCTAATATTTTATATGGAAAATACTAAAAAATGAAATGTCATTATGATAATCCCGGTAAACAATGGCAAAACTAAGTTAATAATTAAATTTACTCGGTGTTATATTAGCATGTTGAAAAATATTTTTAACATCATTTGACCTATTATTTCAATGGACTAACATGGTGAAACATTAATTTTTAGTCATTCCAAACATGCATTTCAAATATTAGCAACTTGAAAATTTTCAATTCTCATGTCAAAATTTTTAATTTCGAAAGGGGTTAACCTATGAAAATTGACCATTTTCACAAGAAAATTTCAAAAATTTTAAATTGGCTAATAATTGAAATGCATGTTGGAAATGACTAAAAATCAAATGTCATTATGATAACACCGGTAAACATTAGCAAAACGAAGTTAAAAATCAAATTTACTCGGTGTTATATTACTGTGTTGAATAATGTTTTTAACATCATATGGCTTATTATTTGAATGGATTAACATGATGAGACATCAATTTTCGGACATTCCCAACATGCATGTCAAATATTAGCAACTTGAAAATTTTCAATTCTCATGTCAAAATTTTTAATTTCGAAAGGGGTTAACCTATGAAAATTGACCATTTTCACAAGAAAATTTCAAAATTTTTAAATTGGCTAATAATTGAAATGCATGTTGGAAATGACTAAAAATCAAATGGCATTATGATAACATCGGTAAACATTAGCAAAACGAAGTTAAAAATCAAATTTACTCGGTGTTATATTAGCGTGTTGAATAATGTTTTTAACATCATATGGCTTATTATTTGAATGGACTAACATAATGAAATATCAATTGTTAGTCATTCCAAACATGCATGTCAAATATTAGCAACCTTGAAAACTTTCAATTCTCATGTCAAAATTTTCAATTTCGAAAGGGGTTAACCTATGAAAATTGACCATTTTCACAAGAACATTAAAAAAAAATTAAAATTACTAATATTTTCTATGCAAGTTGGAAATGACTAAAAAATCAAGTGTCATTATGATAATCCCGGTAAACAATGGCAAAAGGAAGTTTAAAATCAAATTTACTCGGTGCTATATTAGCATGTTGAAAACTATTTTTAACATCATTGGCCTATTATTTGAATGGACTAACATGGTGAAACATCAATTTTTAGTCATTACAAACATGCATGTCAAATATTAGCCAACTTGAAAATTTTCAATTCTCATGTCAAAATTTTCAATTTCGAAAGGGGTTAACCTATGAAAATTGACTATTTTCACATGAAAATTTAAAAAATTTTAAATTGGCTAATATTTTATATGGAAAATACTAAAAAAGAAGTGTCATTATGATAATCCCGGTAAACAATGGCAAAAGTAAGTTAAAAATCAAATTTACTCGGTGTTATATTAGCATGTTGAAAAATATTTTGAACATCATTTGGCCTATTATTTGAATGGACTAACATGGTGAAACATTATATTTTAGTCATTCCAAACGTGAATGTCAAATATAAGCAACTTGAAAATTTTCAATTCTCATGTCAAAATTTTTAATTTCGAAAGGGGTTAACCTATGAAAATTGACCATTTTCACAAGAAAATTTCAAAATTTTTAAATGTGCTAATAATTAAAATGCATGTTGGAAATGACTAAAAATCAAATGTCATTATGATAACACCGGTAAACATTGGAAAAACGAAGTTAAAAATCAAATTTACTCGGTGTTATATTAGTGTGTTGAATAATGTTTTTAACATCATATGGCTTATTATTTGAATGGATTAACATGATGAAACATCAAATTTTAGACATTCCCAACATGCATGTCAAATATTAGCTATTTTAAAATTTTCAATTCTCATGTTAAAATTTTCAATTCTCATGTTAAAATTTTCAATTTCGAAAGGGGTTAACCTATGAAAATTGACCATTTTCACAAGAAAATTTCAAGAATTTTAAATTGGCTAATATATTATATGCATGTTGGAAATGACTAAAAAAATTAAGTGTCATTATGATAATCCCTCTAAACAATGGCAAAACGAAATTACAAATAAAATTTACTCTATATTATATTATTATGTTGAAAAATATTTTTAACATCATTTGGCCTATTATTTGAATGGACTATCATGGTGAAACATCAATTGTTAGTCATTCCAAACATGCATGTTAAATATTAGCAACTTGAAAATTTTAAATTCTCATGTAAAAAATTTTAATTTGGAAAGGGGTTAACCTATGAAAATTGACCATTTACACAAGAACATTACAAAAATTTTAAATTGGCTAATATTTTATATGGAAAATACTAAAAAATGAAATGTCATTATGATAATCCCGGTAAAAAATGGCAAAACTAAGTTAATAATTAAATTTACTCGGTGTTATATTAGCATGTTGAAAAATATTTTTAACATCATTTGGCCTATTATTTCAATGGACTAACATGGTGAAACATTAATTTTTAGTCATTCCAAACATGCATTTCAAATATTAGCAACTTGAAAATTTTCAATTCTCATGTCAAAATTTTTAATTTCGAAAGGGGTTAACCTATGAAAATTGACCATTTTCACAAGAAAATTTCAAAAATTTTAAATTGGCTAATAATTGAAATGCATGTTGGAAATGACTAAAAATCAAATGTCATTATGATAACACCGGTAAACATTAGCAAAACGAAGTTAAAAATCAAATTTACTCGGTGTTATATTACTGTGTTGAATAATGTTTTTAACATCATATGGCTTATTATTTGAATGGATTAACATGATGAGACATCAATTTTCAGACATTCCCAACATGCATGTCAAATATTAGCAACTTGAAAATTTTAAATTCTCATGTCAAAATTTTTAATTTCGAAAGGGGTTAACCTATGAAAATTGACCATTTTCACAAGAAAATTTCAAAATTTTTAAATTGGCTAATAATTGAAATGCATGTTGTAAATGACTAAAAATCAAATGTCATTATGATAACATCGGTAAACATTAGCAAAACGAAGTTAAAAATCAAATTTACTCGGTGTTATATTAGCGTGTTGAATAATGTTTTTAACATCATATGGCTTATTATTTGAATGGACTAACATAATGAAATATCAATTGTTAGTCATTCCAAACATGCATGTCAAATATTAGCAACCTTGAAAACTTTCAATTCTCATGTCAAAATTTTCAATTTCGAAAGGGGTTAACCTATGAAAATTGACCATTTTCACAAGAACATTACAAAAAAATTAAATTTGCTAATATTTTAAATGCATGTTGGAAATGACTAAAAAATCAAGTGTCATCATGATAATCCCGGTAAACAAAGGCAAAACGAAGTTAAAAATCAAATTTACTCGGTATTATATTAGCATGTTGAAAAATATTTATAACATCATTTGGCCTATTATTTGAATGGACTATCATGGTGAAACATCAATTGTTAGTCGTTCCAAACATGCATGTTAAATATTAGCAACCTTGAAAATTTTCAATTCTCATGTCAAAATTTTCAATTTCGAAAGGGGTTAGCCTATGAAAATTGACCATTTTGACAAGAACATTTCAAAATTTTTAAATTGGCTAATAATTGAAATGCATGTCGGAAATGACTAAAAATAAAGTGTCATTATGATAAACACGGTAAACATTGGCAAAATGAAGTTAAAAATCAAATTTACTCGGTGTTATATTAGCATTTTGAAAAATATTTTTCACATCCTTTGGCCTATTATTTGAATGGATTAACATGGTGAAACATTAAATTTTATTCATTCCAAACATGCATTTCAAATATTAGCCAACTTGAAAATTTTCAATTCTCATTTCAAAATTTTCAATTTCGAAAGGGGCTAACCTATGAAAATTTACAATTTTCACAAGAAAATTTCAGAAATTTTAAATTTGCTAATATTTTATATGCATGTTGTAAATGACTAAAAAATCAAGTGTCATTATGATAATCCCGGTAAACAATGGAAAAATAAATTTAAAAATCAAATTTACTCGTTGTTATGTTAGCATGTCGAAAAATACTTTTAACATCATTAGGCCTATTATTTGAATGGATTAACATGGTGAAACATCAATTTTTAGTCATTCCAAACATGCATGTAAAATATTAGCCAACTTGAAAATTTTCAATTCTCATGTCAAAATTTTCAATTTCGAAAGGGGTTAACCTATGAAAATTGACCATTTTTAGAAGAAAATTTCAAACTTTTTAAATTGGCTAATATTTTATATGAAAAATACTAAATAATGAAATGTCATTATGATAATCCCGGTAAACAACAGCAAAACGAAGTTAAAAATCAAATTTACTCGGTGTTATATGAGAATGTTGAAAAATATTTTTAACATCATTTAGGCTATTATTTGAATGGACTAACATGGTGAAACATCAACTTTTAGTCATTCCAAACATGCATGTCAAATATTAGCCAACTTGAAAATTTTCAATTCTCATGTCAAAATTTTCAATTTCGAAAGGGGTTAACCTATGAAAATTGACTATTTTCACATGAAAATTTAAAAAATTTTAAATTGGCTAATATTTTATATGGAAAATACTAAAAAAGAAGTGTCATTATGATAATCCCGGTAAACAATGGCAAAAGTAAGTTAAAAATCAAATTTACTCGGTGTTATATTAGCATGTTGAAAAATATTTTGAACATCATTTGGCCTATTATTTGAATGGACTAACATGGTGAAACATTATATTTTAGTCATTCCAAACGTGAATGTCAAATATAAGCAACTTGAAAATTTTCAATTCTCATGTCAAAATTTTTAATTTCGAAAGGGGTTAACCTATGAAAATTGACCATTTTCACAAGAAAATTTCAAAATTTTTAAATGTGCTAATAATTAAAATGCATGTTGGAAATGACTAAAAATCAAATGTCATTATGATAACACCGGTAAACATTGGAAAAACGAAGTTAAAAATCAAATTTACTCGGTGTTATATTAGTGTGTTGAATAATGTTTTTAACATCATATGGCTTATTATTTGAATGGATTAACATGATGAAACATCAAATTTTAGACATTCCCAACATGCATGTCAAATATTAGCTATTTTAAAATTTTCAATTCTCATGTTAAAATTTTCAATTCTCATGTTAAAATTTTCAATTTCGAAAGGGGTTAACCTATGAAAATTGACCATTTTCACAAGAAAATTTCAAGAATTTTAAATTGGCTAATATATTATATGCATGTTGGAAATGACTAAAAAAATTAAGTGTCATTATGATAATCCCTCTAAACAATGGCAAAACGAAATTACAAATAAAATTTACTCTATATTATATTATTATGTTGAAAAATATTTTTAACATCATTTGGCCTATTATTTGAATGGACTATCATGGTGAAACATCAATTGTTAGTCATTCCAAACATGCATGTTAAATATTAGCAACTTGAAAATTTTAAATTCTCATGTAAAAAATTTTAATTTGGAAAGGGGTTAACCTATGAAAATTGACCATTTACACAAGAACATTACAAAAATTTTAAATTGGCTAATATTTTATATGGAAAATACTAAAAAATGAAATGTCATTATGATAATCCCGGTAAAAAATGGCAAAACTAAGTTAATAATTAAATTTACTCGGTGTTATATTAGCATGTTGAAAAATATTTTTAACATCATTTGGCCTATTATTTCAATGGACTAACATGGTGAAACATTAATTTTTAGTCATTCCAAACATGCATTTCAAATATTAGCAACTTGAAAATTTTCAATTCTCATGTCAAAATTTTTAATTTCGAAAGGGGTTAACCTATGAAAATTGACCATTTTCACAAGAAAATTTCAAAAATTTTAAATTGGCTAATAATTGAAATGCATGTTGGAAATGACTAAAAATCAAATGTCATTATGATAACACCGGTAAACATTAGCAAAACGAAGTTAAAAATCAAATTTACTCGGTGTTATATTACTGTGTTGAATAATGTTTTTAACATCATATGGCTTATTATTTGAATGGATTAACATGATGAGACATCAATTTTCGGACATTCCCAACATGCATGTCAAATATTAGCAACTTGAAAATTTTAAATTCTCATGTCAAAATTTTTAATTTCGAAAGGGGTTAACCTATGAAAATTGACCATTTTCACAAGAAAATTTCAAAATTTTTAAATTGGCTAATAATTGAAATGCATGTTGTAAATGACTAAAAATCAAATGTCATTATGATAACATCGGTAAACATTAGCAAAACGAAGTTAAAAATCAAATTTACTCGGTGTTATATTAGCGTGTTGAATAATGTTTTTAACATCATATGGCTTATTATTTGAATGGACTAACATAATGAAATATCAATTGTTAGTCATTCCAAACATGCATGTCAAATATTAGCAACCTTGAAAACTTTCAATTCTCATGTCAAAATTTTCAATTTCGAAAGGGGTTAACCTATGAAAATTGACCATTTTCACAAGAACATTACAAAAAAATTAAATTTGCTAATATTTTAAATGCATGTTGGAAATGACTAAAAAATCAAGTGTCATCATGATAATCCCGGTAAACAAAGGCAAAACGAAGTTAAAAATCAAATTTACTCGGTATTATATTAGCATGTTGAAAAATATTTATAACATCATTTGGCCTATTATTTGAATGGACTATCATGGTGAAACATCAATTGTTAGTCGTTCCAAACATGCATGTTAAATATTAGCAACCTTGAAAATTTTCAATTCTCATGTCAAAATTTTCAATTTCGAAAGGGGTTAGCCTATGAAAATTGACCATTTTGACAAGAACATTTCAAAATTTTTAAATTGGCTAATAATTGAAATGCATGTCGGAAATGACTAAAAATAAAGTGTCATTATGATAAACACGGTAAACATTGGCAAAATGAAGTTAAAAATCAAATTTACTCGGTGTTATATTAGCATTTTGAAAAATATTTTTCACATCCTTTGGCCTATTATTTGAATGGATTAACATGGTGAAACATTAAATTTTATTCATTCCAAACATGCATTTCAAATATTAGCCAACTTGAAAATTTTCAATTCTCATTTCAAAATTTTCAATTTCGAAAGGGGCTAACCTATGAAAATTTACAATTTTCACAAGAAAATTTCAGAAATTTTAAATTTGCTAATATTTTATATGCATGTTGTAAATGACTAAAAAATCAAGTGTCATTATGATAATCCCGGTAAACAATGGAAAAATAAATTTAAAAATCAAATTTACTCGTTGTTATGTTAGCATGTCGAAAAATACTTTTAACATCATTAGGCCTATTATTTGAATGGATTAACATGGTGAAACATCAATTTTTAGTCATTCCAAACATGCATGTAAAATATTAGCCAACTTGAAAATTTTCAATTCTCATGTCAAAATTTTCAATTTCGAAAGGGGTTAACCTATGAAAATTGACCATTTTTAGAAGAAAATTTCAAACTTTTTAAATTGGCTAATATTTTATATGAAAAATACTAAATAATGAAATGTCATTATGATAATCCCGGTAAACAACAGCAAAACGAAGTTAAAAATCAAATTTACTCGGTGTTATATGAGAATGTTGAAAAATATTTTTAACATCATTTAGGCTATTATTTGAATGGACTAACATGGTGAAACATCAACTTTTAGTCATTCCAAACATGCATGTCAAATATTAGCCAACTTGAAAATTTGCAATTCTCATGTCAAAATTTTTAATTTCGAAAGGGGTTAACCTATGAAAATTGACAATTTTCACAAGAAAATTTCAAAAATTTTAAATTGGCTAATATTTTATATGCATGTTGGAAATGACTAAAAAATTAAGTGTCATTATGATAATCCCTCTAAACAATGGCAAAACGAAGTTAAAAATAAAATTTACTCGATATTATATTATTATATTGAAAAATATTTTTAACATCATATGGCCTATTATTTGAATGGACAAACATGGTGAAACATCAATTGTTAGTCATTTCAAACATGCATGTTAAATATTAGCAACCTTGAAAATTTTCAATTCTCCTGTCAAAATTTTCAATTTCGAAAGGGGTTAGCCTATAAAAATTGACCATTTTCACAAGAAAATTTCAAAAATTTTAAATTGGATAATATTTTATATGCATGTTGGAAATGACTAAAAAATCAAGTGTCACAATGATAATCCCGGTAAACAATGGCAAAACGAAGTTAAAAATTAAATTTATTCGGTGTTATATTAGCATGTTGAAAATAGTTATAACATCATTTGGCCTATTATTTGAATGGACTATCATGGTGAAACATCAATTGTTAGTCATTCCAAACATGCATGTCAAATATTAGCAACCTTGAAAATTTTCAATTCTCATGTCAATATTTTCAATTTTGAAAGGGGTTAGCCTATGAAAATTGACCATTTTCACAAGAAAATTTCAAAAATTTTAAATTGGCTAATATTTTATATGCATGTTGGAAATGACTAAAAAATCAAGTGTCACAATGATAATCCCGGTAAACAATGGCAAAACGAAGTTAAAAATTAAATTTATTCGGTGTTATATTAGCATGTTGAAAATATTTATAACATCATTTGGCCTATTATTTGAATAGACTATCATGGTGAAACATCAATTGTTAGTCATTCCAAACATGCATGTCAAATATTAGCAACCTTGAAAACTTTCAATTCTAATGTCAAAATTTTTAATTTCGAAAGGGGTTAACCTATGAAAATTGACCATTTTCACAAGAAAATTTCAAAACTTTTAAATCGGCTAATAATTGAAATGCATGTTGGAAATGACTAAAAATCAAATGTCATTATGATAACACCGGTAAACATTAGCAAAACAAAGTTAAAAATAAAATTTACTCGGTGTTATATTAGCGTGTTGAATAATGTTTTTAACATCATATGGCTTATTATTTGAATGGATTAACATGATGAAACATCAATTGTTAGTCATTCCAAACATGCATGTCAAATATTAGCAACCTTGAAAATTTTCAATTCTCATGTCAAAATTTTTAATTTCGAAAGGGGTTAACCTATGAAAATTGACCATTTTCACAAGAAAATTTCAAAATTTTTAAATTGGCTAATAATTGAAATGCATGTTGGAAATGACTAAAAATCAAATGTCATTATGAAAACACCGGTAAACAATGGGAAAATGAAGTTTAAAATCAAATTTAGTCGGTGCTATATTAGCATGTTGAAAACTATTTTTAACATCATTGGCCTATTATTTTAATGGACTAACATTGTGAAACATCAATTTTTAGTCATTCCAAACATGCATGTCAAATATTAGCCAACTTGAAAATTTTCAATTCTCATGTGAAAATTTTCAATTTCGAAAGGGTTAACTTATGAAAATTGACCATTTTTACAAGAAAATTTCAAAAATTTTAAATTTGCTAATATTTTATAAGGAAAATACTAAAAAATGAAATGTCATTATGATAATCCCGGTAAACAATGGCAAAACTAAGTTAAAAACCAAATTTACTCGGTGTTATATTAGTATGTTGAAAAATATTTTTAACATCATGTGGCCTATTATTTCAATGGACTAACATTGTGAAACATCAATTTTTAGCCATTCCAAACATGTATATCAAATATTAGCCAACTTGAAAATTTTCAATTCTCATGTCAAAATTTTCAATTTTGAAAGGGAACACCTATGAAAATTGACCATTTTCACAAGAAAATTTAAAAAATTTTAAATTGGCTAATATTTTATATGAATGTTGGAACGGACTAAAAAATCAAGTTTCATTATGATAATCCCGGTAAACAATGGCAAAACGAAGTTAAAAATCAAATTTACTCGGTGTTATATTAGCATGTTGAAAAATATTTTTAACATCATTTGGCCTATTATTTAAATGGACTAACATTGTGAAACATCAATTTTTAGCCATTCCAAACATGTATGTCAAATATTAGCCAACTTGAAAATTTTAAATTCTCATTTCAAAATTTTCAATTTCGAAAGTGGCTAACCTATGAAAATTGATCATTTTCACAAGAAAATTTCAAAAATTTTAAATTTACTAATAATTTATATGCAAGTTGGAAATGCCAAAAAATTCAAGTGTCATTATGATAACCCCGGTAAACATTGGCAAAACGAAGTTAAAAATCAAATTTACTCGGTGTTATATTAGCATGTTCAAAAATATTTTTAACATCATTTGGCCTATTATTTGAATGGACTAACATGGTGAAACATCAATTTTTAGTCATTCCAAACATGCATGTCAAATATTAGTCAACTTGAAAATTTTCAATTCTTATGTCAAAATTTTCAATTTTGAAAGGGGTTAACCAATGAAAATTGACCATTTTCACCAGAATATTTCAAAAAATTTAAATTGGCTAATATTTTATATGCATGTTGGAAATGACTAAAAAATCAAGTGTCATTATGATAATCCCGGTAAACAATGGCAAAACGAAGTTAAAAATCAAATTTACTCGGTGTTATATAGCATGTTCAAAAATATGTTTAACATCATTTGGCCTATTATTTAAATGGACGAATATTATGAAACATCAATTTTTAGCCATTCCAAACATGTATGTGAAATAATAGCCAACTTGAAAATTTTCAATTCTCATGTCAAAATTTTCAATTTCGAAAGGGGTTAACCTATGAAGATTGACCATTTTCACAAGAAAATTTCAAAAATTTTAAGTTGGCTTATATTTTATATGCATGTTGGAAACCACTATAAAATCAAGTGTCATTATGATAATCCCGGTAAACAATGGCAAAACAAAGTTAAAAATCATATTTACTCGGTTTTATATTAGTATGTTGAAAAATATTTTTAACATCATTTGGCCTATTATTTGAATGGATTAAGATGGTGGAACATCAATTTTTAGACATTCCAAACATGCATGTCAAATATTAGTCAATTTAAAAAATTTCAATTCTCATGTAAAAAATTTCAATTTCTAAAGGGTTAACACCTATGAAAATTGACCATTTTCACTAGAAATTTTCAAACCTTTTAAATTGGCTAATGTTTTAAATGCATGTTGGAAATGGCTAAAAAATCAAGTGTGATTATGATAACCCCGTTAAACAATGGCTAAACTATGTTAAAAATCAAATTTACCCAGTGTTATTGTAGCATGTTGAAAAATGTTTTTAAGCACATTTGACTATTATTTGACGGGTTTAACATGATGAAATATCAAATTTTAAACATTCCCAATATACATGTTAAATATTAACCAATTTAAAAATTTCAATTCTCTTATAAAAATTTTCAATTTTGAAACGCGGACAAGTAACCTAATATTTTATTAATCCCAACTCGGTAAGAAAAAGCAAAATTGACAAACATTTTGCAACCTTGAGATTAATCATAACAAACAAAACATAGTTTGGTTAATTAATTCATTAGAACAAAAGACTAGCTAATTAACTTAGCTTTTTATTATAAGGGAAACAAGTAGTATAATAACCATTGGAACTTGGCTTAAACAAGCAAACTCCCGTCTGATGTACAAGCCATATACAGTCTGTTCCACAAAGCTTCTCGTCCCTCTTCTGCTTGTAAATATCGAAGTAGCTCAACCCGTCCGGGTTGCCAGCCCAGTCGAACGAGCAGAAAAACAGCGTGTTCTCGAAAACGTTGGGGCCGAAACGAAATCCCCATCTTTGTTTCGAGGACAACAAGTGTTTCCCCAAGTCGTCATCTTTCGACTTGCAGTGCACGTACAGGTCCAGCCCGCCATCCAGAAAGTTGTATATCGTGACGTCCGTTTTCACGAGCTGTCCGTCAGTTGTTGACACAATCATCATCATCATCATCATTGTCACTACTGCTGCCACCATCGCCGTTGTCGCCATTCTCATCTTCATCCTCGGAATTCCTTTTACCCTTTGAAGTTGTGAATTGTCATCTTCATCCTCGGTGTTTATAAGTGATCATTTGAGGGTGAAAAGGGTTGTGGGTGATACTCTAGATATGCATTCTTTAATGATCTTGCCGTATTTGTGAAACGTTTACACTAATGACATTAAATGCTTAATTAATGTTTGATTCTTAATGTCATATAAGAATTAACAAGTGTCATTCTGAACTTCCGTTTGGCTTGTTTATGCGTTGACCAATACCTATCGTGTGAGGCAGAACATTATTACATTTATCTCCTTATTTATACCCATAACATTAACATTTGTGTATGTAGTCACTCTTGATTTCTATTTCGGTCGCTTTTGTGCACCGAAATGTATACCTATTCGAGTTTGATTATAACTATTACACTAATGATATTAAATGTTTAGTTAATGTTTGATTTGTATTGTCATATAAGAATTAACAAGTGTAATTCCGGAAAAAACCAGTATAAAAAAAGGTTGGCACGGCCAAGATTTATGCTTGGTTACTACTTAGTGACGAAAAGTTACTAGTAGTAACTACAACACATTTTCTATGACTAAAGTCCTTTTTTTTCTATTAACGTGATTTTCAACCTTGAGGTTGATTAGTCCATGGAGAGAAAGGGGAATATTATTAAGAGTTTTGGTAAGAGTGACGACTTAATTACGGAGAAAGAGACTAACGCTCCTTATATACATACTGATTTCAATTAATCCATAACCATAACGAGCCTAATCCGATATATTTCTTTCCTTATTTATACATAACATGAACATTTGTGTAGTCACTTTTATTTTTATCTGGGTCGTCATTTCTGTGTATCAAAATGTGTACCTATTCGAGTTTGATTAAAGTTCAAATTTCCACCCTTATCAATAACCACTAAGTTGGCAAATCATTTACATGACTAACATTCATGGAATCATGGTCAATGTGATCTTCAAATGAAATGTAACAAAGAAAAGAATCAAGAGCGCCATACTGGACGAGTTAAAATCATTGCCACCTACAACTCGATGAACCCGTGATCCATCATCCGTTTAACAAAACTTGTGCCCATCTTAACCCGCCCGTTTCATAACTCTCATAGTTTATTAATCTCAACCCAGTAAGAAAAAAGAAAAATTGACAAGCTTTTTCTTGCAACCTTGAGATTAATCATAACATCAAAACATAGTTTTGTTGGCTCATCAGAGAAAGACCTTAGCTATTATTATTTATTATAAGGGAAACAAATAGTATAACCATTGGAAGTTTGGTTAAACATGCAAGGTCCCCTCTGAGTTATAACCCATTTACAGTCTGTTCCACAAAGGTTTTGGTCCCTCTTCTCCTTATAAATATCGAAGTATTTCAATCCGTCGGGGTTGCCAGCCCAGTCGAACGAACAGAAAAACAGCGTGTTCCCGAAAAAGTTGGGGATGAAATGAAATCCCCAACTTTGTTTATAGGGCACCATTTGTTGCCCCAAGTCGTCATCTTTCGACTTGCAATGCACGGTCAAGTCCAACCGACCGTTCAGCCAGTTGTTTATCGTGACGTCCGTTGATTTCACGATCTGTCCATCAGTTGTAGATGCCATCATCATCAGCGTCGTTATCGTCGCTACTGCTGCCACCATCGCCATTGTCATCTTCATCCTTGGAATGTTCTTTTTTCCTTTGAAGTTGTGAATGGTTATGGAGAGTTGAGGAGGGGTATTTATAAGTGATCATGTGAGGGTGAAAACGTTGTTGGTGATACTCTAGATATGACATTAAATGTTTAATTAATGTTTGATTCTTATTGTCATATAAGAATTAATAAGTGTAATTCTGATGTTCTGTTTGGCTTGTTAATGTGTTGACAAATATATGTTGTGTGTGTGGTAAGGCATTAATTTATCTCCTTATTATACCTATAATATTAACATTTGTGTAGTCACCCTTGATTTCCATTTGGGTCGGTTTTGTGTATCGAAATGCATACCTAGTCGAGTTTAATCAAAATTCGGATCCCCGCCCTTGACCAACATTCATGGTCAATTAATGTGATCTTCAAATGAAATGTAACAAATAAGTGAAGTAAGAATGCCATACTTTGACTCATACAAAGATGTGACATCAACAAAATTTCGATCCAAATCACCCGTTCCACAAACTTTAATAGAGCACTCATAAGAGTCTGAGTTTGTCGTCGAAATCAGACTTCTAACAGAGATCAGTCATATTCATACATGTTTGTTATAGCTAAAAATTGCAGACACATTCCTAAAGAAAACACTCTTCTCACTACAAATCTACTTCCTACTATTCTACAAACACAGCTCCCGTGCATCATCACCATCGGCAATTCTCTCGATACTCGTAATCTAAACTCAAATGACAATTAGGGATGGCATGGAACGAAACCAAAATCGAACTGGTGGTTAGTATAAGGGGGTCGGGGGACCTCTTGCGTATCTGCTGCCGAAGAATGAATGATCATCTGCTGCTAAATGTTATTTCAGCCACAAGAATCCGGTTCACTGGGGATGTTGGCCAGCCATTACTTGGTACATATGCATATTGTGAAGGGGTTGTTGTTGTGGTTGGCCTGAGTTGCCGTAGATGCCAGCACCAGGCCGGTTCAAGGGAGTACTGCTACCATGGTCATCGGAGGATTCGCTGGATGCCGCTCGAAAAGGAGGGCTGGATTCAGACATCGGTGCACCGAAATTCAACATGTGGTTTGACGAGGGCCCGGATTTGGATTCCTCTGGGTCTGATGATTTTTTGGTATCAGCAACAAAGCTCCCCACAATTACCTGGTAACACAAGAGATAATACCACAATAACTTGTTATTCGACCAACCCGTTCATTTTCCGATCCCTCAACTCTTGTGAATCAGAAGAAGAAGAGTGGAAAGCTAGGTTCTCTACTCAGAGTGGCAGAAAGAAACAGAAACCACACCTGCACTGGTGATGCCGCAGTTAACATTCCAGCAACTCCGCCACCTAAAACTCGGCCATCTGACCCGGCCAGTGAAATGCTGAGACCACCAGTTCTACTCTTATTACCATTGTTATCAGAAAGCCAGAAGGAACCGGATAAAGAAATAATTTCATATCGCCCCTGCAAACAGAAAACATGATCTCGTCAGGTTCCTTTACCATTTACATGTTCATCACAAATGACACCATTTACATATTCATCAGAATGACACCATTTTAGCAGTCAAACTTGGAAAATCGAAGAGAAGTATTTACGACAGATATGAGAAACACCTCGTATGTCACTGCTCCACCAGTCATTGCAGGTTGGCAAAGGGTAACGTTAGATATGGCACCGTTTGCTGAGAGAATGCATATGGTTCTTGGCCCTTGCTGGGAGAATGAATAAATCTTTGAGGCAATATCCTGTAAAACCAGAAGAAAATAGTGAGCAGGAATGTAAGATGTTGATTTCATTGAACTAGGAAGAGCGAAATCCAGCTCTCGAAACTTCCATTGTTACATCCCTATCCAGAGAAAGCTAAGCAAAGAACTTACTAGGGCACTAACAACACCTTCGTAGATCAAATGAGCTTACTTTAACTAAATCGAATCAAAATGAGCTTCAGATTCTATCATCTCCCTGAGATTGACTATCATATGAACATCTTTGGTATCCACTATCAATCACTAGAACTTCACTCAAGCAAGCAAAGCAATTAGGGAACCAAGCATTGAATTGAACATACCTCTCCTGCATTCACCAAGATCACATGAGGAGTAAACCCTATCCCACCAACTCCTCCTGCCAAACGAGAAATGAAAAAAGTCGTCAAATTTCTACACACAGTCCACACCAGAAGTCAACACTGTGTTGAGTTATTTCTACTTTACCAAGTGCATCAAGCTGCCTCTTCACCGAGCTCGGCGGCCGCCCTCTATGCCGTTTAGCTTGATTATCAGACGACGACAAACCAGGAGTCGTCCCACCGCCGCCGCCGGACTCATCAAGACCTACTGAACCACCACCAGCAGCTCCTGAAGAAGAAACCGGAGTTGTCGACAAACCGAGAGCAATGTTGCCATCCGGAGTGTACTTCCTCGGCCTCCCTCGCTTCTTCTTAGCTGGCTCGATGCTGAACCTCATCCCGGACGACGTCGGCGATGGTTCGTCGAATGACCCGGGGGCGTTGTGGCCGCCGGATCCGTCGGAGGGCGGAGGTGGCTTCGATTGAGGTGGTGGATGCTGAGGAGGAGGAGGTGCGCGCAGGATCACGGAATTGAACGGGAACCCCGCCGCCGCGGCGGATGAAGATGGGACGATCATGGTAGGGTAAGAGGAAGGCGGGGTAGGTCCCATCATCATGTTTGCCGCCGCCTGTTGGTGGTGGTGGTGATACAAGTGGTGCGGCGGAGGGAACTGCTGATGCTGCCGGTGTTGCTGAGGCGGTGGCTCTCTCGAGTCCATTACCGAGTTCACTACTTCTTCTTCTTCTTCTTCAACTTCCTGCTCCAATAATTGATTCCCTTCTCTGAGATTTGGCTGTTTGGATGATGGTGGGAAAATTTGAGGGAAATTCGGGGAGGATCGAGTGGGAAAAAAAAGGTGATCTGAGTTAGTATGAGACTTTTTGGAATCGGATTAAATTACAACTTTACTACTCCAACTACCATTGAATTTCATTCTTTTGAGCGGAAAGTTAAAAAATTGTAATTTCATTCAAATATTAATTAATTTTAATTATGATTACATATTTAGAAATTGTCTACATTCGAACATAACCTGAATTATTAAACATAGTGTTTGACCTTATCGTTGAGCTATCAGTTTCCATTCTTGATGGGTTGACATTACGAATATTAGATGTTCCAATTTTGAATGGCGCTTCACTTAGTTTTATTAGCGATAATTTCTTTAGTTAGTCACAAAACGAATATTTATGATGCGAGTGATGAACTGAATATAGTCATACAATATAAGGTCTCCAGATGGGTTGATGTAATGAGTGATTGATTATCAAAGGTCCTATAAATAGAAAACTGTATTTCTTTCCAATTTAGTTTGCTTACTTTCGTTATTTTTTCAGACATGAGAAGGGTATTTAGTTGGTATTCTAATTGAACTTCTAGATCAAACCAACTTGACTGTTGTTAGTAGTGAGTTATATGAGAATAGACAAAGCATTCCGGTGCGGATGAGTGAGGACAACTACTTTTGAGTTGGACGGAAGTTCAGTCGCACTAAAAGTACAATACTCAAAAAGATACCTATAGATAACTCCAATGACCAAATTGGTACTTTAAACTCCCAAGGGGGTTGGTAAAGTGAAGGAAACCTAACGAATCTTTGAGAAAAGTACTAAAAACTAAAAAGCCAAGCCGAACTTTGGGTCCCACAAATCACCATCTCAAACTAAAAAGCAAAAATTTAAAAACCGTGAACTGAGCTGACAAATATGGGTCGGTCACTCATCTCTGTCCTAATAACTTAATAGTCACTGACTTATTTTTGCCACCTCGACACCCGCCACTGCCACGCAACCACTACCCAGAGAAAGAAGAAAAGAACAGAAATCATCTTCTTCATCGAATTCAGCTTCAAAATCAGAATCAAAGCTCTGAACTTTGACCTCGATTCCCCTAAAAAAACTGGGCTAGCTACGGCCAATGCGATGCGATTCCTCCGGCGAATAGCGGGTATCTTCGGCCTCGCTAGAGATGAAGGCCACGATCTGCAAGACCACAGAGAAGGAGAGCTTGAAGAAGACTCAGCAGCTGCAGAGCAATGCATCCCTCCTCATCAATCCCGCCACCGTTCAGAATTCCATGAAACCGGCCTCCCTCGTCGAGGCTTCAGCGTCCCTGTACAGGTCGCCGTCGGCCCTGTCCTCTTGCCCTGCAAGGCCGGCGATGGTGGCGTCCAGGTCAGTAAATCAAATCCCCCCTCCCCCCCCCCCCCCCCCCCCTCCCCCAAATCTGTTGAATTTAGGGTTTCGTTTCTGGAGAGGTATAGGATTCTGTATAATTGTGTTAGGGCTTTTCTTTGTTTGGTTGAACTCGCACTCTAGAAGGCAGCTGATTGAATAATGATGTAGCAGAACTGAAGATGCAAGTGATTCAATGAGTTCTGCAGCTGCTTATTCCATGGAATTTACTTTCAGATGCCTGCCAAGTTTTCGTAATAGTAGCTGCATTTTGCATATTAGCTTGGTGGCATTAACTTAAACCTTTAAAGGTTTCATCTTTCAGGGACTCCGGTGGTACGCGAGGCTCCTCAAGGTAGACGAAGATGGAGACGTGGCAGATGAGTTCCTCGACGAGACAGTGTCAGATATGTCTCCGCTGCCTAGGTTCGAGACGAAATCCAGTACCCATCGTGCAAAGGTCAAGAGGCAGATCATGTCCCGGGACGGGAAATTCCAACACTGCGTCGAGTATCAAGGTAGATTGCTATGGATATGAACTAGAATTGTGGGTGGTGGTATGTTGCTAGAGTGTGTGTGCTTCTGTAAGAATGCTTTGCCGCGACATTGTATCGACATTGTTGTGAATCCAATGGCTTATTACTAGTGTACTTTGATAGTTAGATCATTTCCTTTAGTCTGATCGAATTCGTGACCTCGTCGAGAATATCTATTTGCGAAACGAAACGAGTAGTGATAAACAACACAGAGAACAAAAGGAAAATAAATATGGGGTCTTTTGTTATGGGGAATGTAGAGTATACAAGAGGCCTCAACGTTTCCAATACATTAGGGTTTTGGACACGAATGTATAAATCCGATACTACCTCCCGTATCTCGGGTCGTTTGGGATTGGAGAGGCGACCTTGACTGGATTCTTGCCGTGATGTATAAGGAACTGGTCGATGGGTAGACAATCGAGTTCCTTCTTCCTTGGTTCTTTACAATAGTTTGCGAAGTAATCGTGTTCCATGGTCGGGTGGTGCATGTAGATGTTATAGAACACATAGTCCATACAGTCGGTTCTTTCGCTTATGTACTGTCGAATGGGGCACACGAACAACTTCCAAGCCGCGCAACACTGCTTGCGAGAAGTGTGATGATCCCCTTGGCAACTCCTCTCGAACACGCTGTAATCCATATCGTCGAACGATACGTTGCACGCTGCATCAAAGAGCCACGATGACGCATTAGATCAACCCTGCAAACCATTCATCCCGATAGAATTAACGAAAACTCACGTATTTGGGGCTTCTTTTTCTCAAGAAGATTGCGATCCAAGCCATGGCTTGCTACTGCTAGACCAACGTCCTTAGGGTCTTGACTCGAGGGAGCTAAACCGCTGCTAGGGCTCGGGCTCGGGCTCTGAATTCGGCTCGATGAGGCGTTAAACAGCTCGTCTACACAATTCAAATCACCGACCCACAAGATTCAAATGATCGATTAGTGGATTGGAAATTAAAAGATAAATAAGATTAATGGTGAAATATGATCCAATTGCTTACAAGGGATTGTGTGAGCATTAACAAATCCATCCAATAGAATGAAGCAAATCACATATACACCATAATTACACTTATTATCACCCATCTTGAACTTTCAATGGATCTTTTGCCAATGAAAAGCTAAAAACTCATTACTTAAGCATGAGAGATTGATTTATATTACTAGTCCTTCTATATTAAGACCTTTTTTTGTTTTCTACTAATTTCCTATAATTTCTTATTTTCTTGTCCACAAATTTTAACAATATAGAATTATTTTTATCTATATATTTAGATGATAAGATAAGGTGTATATTAATCAGAGGATAATTAGTAAAACATAAATTAAAAGTCACTCGATCATCTATTTAATAAGATGATGAATCTATCATTGATTTATCTGCATGAATCTTATAGAAATAACTTTCACGAACTTTATATAATCTTGTGTTACCACGTATGTTACCATTCATACAAACACTAACTAATTTGGTTGTGGGTATAGTGATGAATTACACAAAAATCAATTTATACAATGAGGAAATGAATTGATCTTCTTAATTACCAAAAGATACAGAGCTACAAGGGTTCATTAAATGGGATAATTAACCAATTATTACAAATTAAAATAAGCTATGCAGGTAATAACCGGGAAAAATTATGGGTACATAAGTAATTTCGCGCCTGCCACCGCGGGATGGGAAGAACAGACAGCCGCCGCTTGCTTTTCTCCCTCCGTGGCATTCAAATTCCGTTGAACAAATCTCTCATATTCAAAACCCTAACAAATCTAATCCCTTCAATGGCTTCTTCTTGATCCTCCGATCAAACCCATCTCTGATATCAAGCGATTCGTTCATTTTCACCGGAACCGGACGCAATGGATGGAGCAGCAGTTGCCACCAAAGGAGGAGGCGGAGGAGGTAGCCCTGACGCTTCGACAAGTGGCGCCAGCGGAGCAGCAGCGCCGGTGCCGATTCCGTCGCAGTCGAACGCCCCGCCGCCGTTCCTCAGTAAGACGTACGACATGGTGGACGACCCAGCATGTGACGCCGTCGTGTCATGGAGTTCGACGAATAACAGCTTCGTGGTTTGGAACCCTCCCGAGTTCGCTCGCGACCTCCTCCCCAAGTACTTCAAGCACAACAATTTCTCCAGCTTCGTCCGCCAGCTCAATACCTACGTATGGATTTTGGGTTCCCCAAATTGTTCTCTTTTTCTTGATAATTGAAACGACGTTCCTTAGCTTGGATAGTAATTGCTCAGCTCTCGGTTTCTATTTGCATACATTGCCACTGAAATGATCTTTGTTATCGGTTATAATCAACTTTGGGATTTTGGTGATGCGATTGAAATGATCTTGTATTCTCTTTGGCTTGAATCTTGATTGCAACAGTAGTTAAGTAATGAATGAGTGAAGTAGAATGAATCCCAGTCTCTTTTTTATCGCGACCTTTTCTCGAAGCAGAATGAGTCAGTTATGATGTACGATTCTTGCCTAAAGAATACATTTTTAACTCTTGTTTTTTTCCAGTGGTTTCATGCTTCAAACTGTGAAGAATCAGAAGGTATAAATAATCTGAAATGTTAGTTGCTTGAAGTGTGTGTGCCTGAGCAGCTGAGCCTAAGATGATGATTTCGGAATTGTTATTGTTACTGCGTGTATTCATATGTAGTTAGTTGATTGATCTTTAGTTTAGGTGAACTATTGTCTTTCATTTGATAATCTATATTGTTTGATTTCCAGGGATTCCGGAAAGTAGATCCGGACAGGTGGGAATTCGCGAACGAGGGGTTTCTGAGAGGGCAAAAGCATCTCCTCAAGGGTATAACCCGTCGGAAGCCACCTCAGCAGCAAGCTCAGCCATCAAACGGACAGACCTCATCATCGGTTGGCGCCGCTTGTGTCGAGGTTGGGAAATTCGGGCTCGAGGCGGAGGTCGAGAGGCTGAAGAGGGACAAGAACGTACTTATGCAGGAGCTTGTCCGGTTAAGGCAGCAGCAACAGGCCACCGACGGCCAGCTTCAGACGATGACTCAGCGACTCCAAGGAATGGAGCAACGGCAACAGCAGATGATGTCGTTCTTGGCCAAGGCTATGCAGAGCCCCGGCTTTCTGGCTCAGTTCGTACAGCAGCAGAACGAGAATAGTCGGAGAATATCAGAGTCCAGCAAGAAACGGCGGCTCAAACAAGATGGAGTTACTGAGAACGAGAATGAGTCTTCCGGTGGTGTTTCTGATGGTCAGCAGATTGTTAAGTACCAGCCGTTGATGAACGAAGCGGCGAAATCCATGCTCCGGCAGATCATGAAACTCGACGGCTCCTCAAAATCTGAATCTTACAACGACATCTTCGATGGCTTCTCTTCATCCGACGGTGGGAAATCTTCCGCCCACCGTGTATCGGGAGTAACTCTCCAGGAGGTGCCACCAACTTCAGGGCTGCCCGATCACCTGGCGTCAGCTTCGGTCCCCATCCCGACGACAGACGTTATGATGCCGGATCTTGATCAAATACCGGAAATGGTTCCAGAAAGCATACCCGATCTTCAGGGGGGAGGTTTCATGGAACCAGACACGGGGAAGGACTGCTTTCCCCCGATGATGAATGGTACGATCCCTCTAGATATCGATATCATATCTGCTGACCCCGACGATAGCTTTGATGTACTTCTGGATCATGATTTCTGCTGGGATATACTGCAAAGCCCCATCCCTGACGAGATTGATCCAAGCAAAGTTGCGAAACCAATGGAGAATATGGATCAGTTAACTCAACAAATGGGGCTTCTCTCACCGGATGCCGAGAAGCTGCTCTAGCTGTTACCAGGTTTACATTTATGGCTCGTTCGTTCCCCGATCGGTCACATTGTCTCGCAACTCATCAGCCGATCTTTGCACATATAGAAGGAAGAGGGAGAAGCTCGGATCGTATACTTACTGCACATATAGAAAGATGAGGGGAAATTTGAGCTCTATACTAATTTCTGTCAGTTTTCCAACTAAGAACCCTGGTTTTAGTTTTCTTCCTCGGTGTTCCTTCTGTAGTTTTTTGACTTCTTGTATACTGAATCATGCCCCCAGTTGTACTACCATGGAAGAATCGCTTAATGCAGTTTGTTTCAATCGTCGAGAATTCAAGATGTGGTGGATGTTTTCATTTCGTTACTACTTTAAACAAGTCACGACATAGCGAAGCTGTGACAAGCGATGATAGAATCGGTTACTTGCTCGAGAAGAAAGAATCAAACCCTTCATTGATATAGAGAAGTCTATGAAAAAATTCCACATAAACCAGAAACACAAAATACACAAACCTTTTCTGTATCACACTATGTTGAATAAACAAAAACCGTACAATATATACCGGTAATCATGATTATCAGCCCTTCGAATCAACCATTGTTGATCCATTCGAAAGAAAAATCACCAGACAGTAACAGAAGAGAATCACAACCAGTAGATGAAACTAAACACATGCAATCCAGAGACTAGAGATTCCACCACCCAACGGAAATTAGGCTGCCAGCATTACGATCACGATGGAAGCGAGAGCCTTAAGATGATGACCAACCAAAGACCAGACTTGACGATTTCGGCAGAGATTAGGCTGCAAGCACTACAATGACGATGAGGAGCACAATTGCGAAGATGACCATGAGTAAGCAGGTCTGCAGATAGAAGACCAACATAATAAGCACGAAGCACACAGTAGCAAAGAGTAAAAGACAAAAAGACTCTTCCTAGAATAAGAAGAATGAGAGTGGCAGATGCAAATTACCAGAGATGAATTCGATTTTTGGGTTTTCGCGGCTTTGGCGAGATGTTGTTTCCCTTGTGCAGTTGCAGCATGTGCATTATCGATGTGCGAACCGATATCGTCTGCACAATGTCGAAAAGTAGAAGTCTTTCATAAACAACAGCAGAAGAAATTTATCAATGAAATTCCTGTTAAGGGGAAGCAAGCAACTTACCGATCATGGTTCCTTGTTCGTGGACAAGGACTGCAAGATCCTTAAAAATCTCGTTCACCTCACCGATTTGCTGCGAAATTTCGTGTATCCCTTGCTCTCTTTCCTCGATGATTGCCTCGTTGAAAGAAATTTCATTGTCCAACAGCACGACTTCTTGTCTGCAACCAATAAATCATTTAACAACGGGCACAGAAAATTATTCAATGCATGATTTACAAGCAGGTTTTCTGACAGAAACCCGCCTTCTCGATTCCATCATAAGGGCTCGTTCTTCAGGGATCGTATCCGAACTTCCATCCACCTCATTCTGAGCGTAGCTGCAGGTATAGGAAATAAAATACGATGAGATTCTTGCAAGAGCTTTGACAAAAACTAGACATCAATTGGACAAAAGCAATCTAGTTACAAGTCCCGAAAAGAATCACCTGGATGGAGGGTTTGCCTTGGCAGCGAATGGAGAATAAGCGGTTTCTCTCTCAGCTGAGAGACGTTGAGCCTTCTGAAACTCTTTCAGAACTGCTTGGAAATCTTTCGCAAGCTTAGCGTCTGCAATCTTCTTACTTTGCTGCATTTAGAACCACTTTTTAGTACACAATAAGAGAATCAACAACATCCACTTGATCATCTAATGTCCAATCAAGCTATAGACGAACTTACACTAACTGTGGCATTATGATCCGACTCACTCGCTTGCTTAAGCCTCGCAGACGTATCTTTCACCAACTGCCCAATATGCAATCTTGTCTTGTGCCTGCCATCGGACAATCATACCAGTTCCACCATTGATAAGAGACCATTACCTCTTCCAAGTTCATAAGACAATAAACTGCCAAAAACAAGTAGGAGCACACCAAAATCCAAAATCCAAAATCTGTGTATACTCTAAATTCCACAAAAGGAGGAAACTTTAGTTAGAGAACAGCACCGAATCCTAAAATCTCAGAAAGACTCCCTAGAAAATGTGTGAAAAAAGTTTACCCGATTATACAAAAATCAGAACACTTCTATCTATTACACAAACAGCCCAGCTACAGTAACCAAGATTACCCCCCATTAGGCAGCCCTGATTCCTAATCAATTGCAACCAATTTCACCGCCAATTCACCATCAAAACTTCAAAAGTTATTCACAGAAGCTCAAAAAAATCACTCACAGCTTGTCGCGGAGCTCGGGGGTGTCCTTGGGAGTGCCGAGAGTATTGACGAGCCGCTGGAAAGTGGAGACGGCAGTGTTGATCTGGAATATTCCGGAAGCAACCGCCTGCGTGGCGTCTTGCTTACCCTTGATCACGTCCCTCCGCCCTCCGCCGACGCGCCTTCCGGCCTCTAGATCTTGGAAACTCATAATCAGGCGCGCGCGCGGGAAACTTGACTAAATCACCTTCCTCTCCTCCTCCTCCAGAAGAATTCAGTCGAAGATTCGATCAGTAGCAATCGATCGATCGCGAAACTGGAAGGAATAGGCGTTGATGCTAATGATGATGACGAAGAAGTTGGGGGGAAATGGAAATCTTCGGCAACTTTGATATCTCCTATTCCGAGTTCCGACCTTCTTGAAATTTCCCTTTTTTGTTTATTTGATTTGTTTATTAATATTTTTTTGAATCAAATCAAACACGTATACACGGCGGTCGCCGGCCATCCAACTACCTCTAATCTGATTTTGTTTAAAAATATATACAAGAGCATTGATCAAACCGGATCGAATAGGCGGTCCGACAATGAACCGGCCATCAAGCCGGGACCGGCAGAGCGATTTGGGTGTGGAAGTCGTCAAATCGGTGTTGATCCAATTCAACCATTAATTTTGGCTGGTTTGACCTTTAAAAACAGTTAAAAATCATATTTTATTATGTTAATCCCTATAAATATAAATCAAATGAAGTTAACTATCAAAAATAAAGCATAAGTTTTTTTATAAAAAAAGGTTTTTTAATTTTATTTTTTTGTTATTTGGAGTGGTAACATAATAAAACTTCATTTTCTAATCATTTTCAATTAACTAATTTGAAAATTATCAATTTTTAAAAGGGATAACCTATGAAAGTTGACCATTTTTATATCAAAATTTTCAAATTAACTAATATTTGACATGCATATTGAAAATAATTAAAAAATCATATTTCACTATGTTAATCTTTATAAAGATTAAACAAAATAAAATATCAAAGATAAAATACAAAATTTTCTACAAAAAAAATTTCTAATTTCATTTGACTGTTATTTAAAGAGTCTTATAAACTCATACAATAATACATGACAACTTGATTAAACCACTTGTAGCATAATACAATATTATAGTAAATACATGACCACTTAATTAAACTATATTTAGCACATAACACATACTATAGTAAATCTAGAACTTGTTACATATCGATAAGTATCCGAATCATGTCCTTAGACGACAAACAGCATTACGACGAACTCTTCGTGTCTTGATGAAGAAATTTCCAAACACAAAATAGGCTGCTACGAACCCAGCAATGAGTCCTGTCCCGCCTCCACACGCGATCCCAACTCGATAGTACTCCCAGTCAATCACACTATTCCCTCCTTTGGCTTTTGCATCATCTGGTTTGCTACTTATAGGCGGGGACTTCACATTGTGGCATGGTTTAGGCAATGGAAGGCCGCACAATCCTGGATTGCCTTCATAAGATTCTACTTCGAAAGTTGCGAATTGCCGTCCTCGAGGTATCTCACCCGTGAGTGAGTTCTTTGACAGGTTCAGTTTTGACATAAATGTGAGCTCTGTAAGTTGTGTTGGGATGTTGCCAGAAATCTTGTTTGACGAAAGGTCTAGTGACTCTAGCTGTCTTAGTTGTCCGAATGATCCTGGGATGTGACCTGTAAAGTGGTTGTTGGAGAGGTTGAGGAGATGTAGCGATTCGAGACGAGATATTGCTTCAGGAATTTCGCCAGTGAATCCGTTGTCGGATACATCAATTAAGATGAGGATGGTGAGGATCTTGCTGTACTCTGTTACAATTCCTTTATTAATGACCGTAATGGAATCTTGGTACTCTTGTTCAAGGACAGGTGCGACAAGACCTGTTCCTGAAGAGTAACTGGAACCGATAACTTCGATATCGAAACCCGTTGGAGTAGCATGCTTCATCATTTCTTTCCAACTTACGAACCACCCTGAAGGCATCTCACCGACAAAATTGTTAGAAGAGACATCAAATATTTGGAGCAGAGGAAATCCAGTCTTGTTTCGGGAACCAATAGTACCACTGAATTGGTTGGAGTGCAAGATGAGAACTCGCAACAAAGGCAAATTCTCCAACCAAACTGGGAACTTCCCCTTCAAGTTATTTTTCCCAACATCTATAACTTGCAGACCTTTACACAGGCTTAGAGATCCAGGAAGTTTGTTTCGGAGGCGGTTCTGATTCACATCGAGAGTAGTCAGAGTGCAGTTTGCTGTAAAACCTTCAGGGATCATCCCACTGAGTTGGTTATTTCTTAAGCTTAACACACGGAGATAGGGAAGTGAAGCCAAGCATGGTGGAATTGGACCACTGAAGTTATTAGAGGAGAGATTTAGGATTTCTAAACCTTGAATATTGCATATGGATGGAGAGATGTTTCCCTTGATCCTATTTCGCGAAAGATCGAGATATTGAAGGTTTGCGTTTGAGAAATCTGCAGGCAACGAGTCTATATTGCATGAACTCAAACCAAGGACCTGCAAACCTGACCGTCTAGGAGTAAGATATACTTGGAAGTGATTGTGTGAGAGGTCTAAATAGAAGAGCAACCCGTTGGCTGTCTCCGTAAGGTTGATTCTTCCTTGGAAATCATTGAAAGCAACCGATAGATAATTAAGGCCGGTCATATTGAAGAATGACAATGGAAGATGGCCTCGAAGCTTGTTATGACGCAAGTCTATTTTCCTTAGTTGAAATGAGTAACTGTGAATTTCTTCCAGCTGCCCTTCTAGTTGGTTCCAGCCGAGTTCCAATGAGAGGAGGGATGGCAAACTGAATAAAGAGGGTGGAATTTGTCCTTGTAGGTTGTTGTTGTTCAAGTACAACCTCCAAAGATCATGAAACTGGTCGCTGCCGTAAGATAGAGGAATGTTTCCTAGGACAAGGGAATAAACATAAATTATGGTAGATATCTTGGTATATAGCTATGCTTATCTTTTATGGATATTTTTAATTCAAATATACTGAAGTTGATTAATAGTCTCAATGGGCCAATATATAATGATTTGTAAGCCGATTAACTTACAAACTTCGATTGCCCTGTTAAAAGAATCTAAGAAGAATGATCGTATTATATGAGCTATGTTTAGGTTTGATTATATGTCCAATTTAAACTCACTCAACTTTATTTATTAATGTTCTTAATTGGTCAAAGTCAAAATGACTCATAATCCGATTAACTTAAAAGAATATAACCTCAATTGTCTCGTTAAAAGAATCTTGAAAGAAAGATCGTGTTATATGAGCAATATTTAGATTTGATAAATATGTCATATATATTCAAACCAAATAAAAATTTAAACTATAATGAATGTATAAAAAATAAATTTGCTCGATTTCATTACTAATTTAGTTATAAATGAATGAAAGGATACATTAGCATCCGGATTAAAAAAACCAAAACAAACTATAGTTTGCAATTTTGGTGAGTTAGTTAAAAGGAGATGGTGGATTAAAAAAAATTATATATATGAATTATACTTAGGTTTAATGGATTTTTTAAATTTTAACCTATGAACAAAACAACTTTTATAATTTTTTGAATTGGTCAAAAGATAATTAATTAATTAAAATAAATCAATATATAAAATATTATATAATAAAATAAAATTTATTTTGTTATCTTCTTTCAACAAAAAGAAAAGAGATGAAGTCTTTTTTAGTAGAAGATTATAATATGAGAGATAAGAGAGGTTATTGAGTGAGTTTTTTGTTTGAAAAAAAATATATAACCGTCTCTAGATTTGAGGGGAAGCCTTTATAAATGAGGTGTCAACAAAAATTCCTTATACTCGCTTATATAATTGTGTGGATATATTTTAATTGTTCGTGCGATCTTTGTGAAAAGTTTTAGAGACTAAGTAGAGATAGATGAGCTTTTCTTTCGTTATAGAAAACGTATTAGCAAAATGAAAGTGTGCGACAATCTAAGTCATGTCAATTGAAAAGTGAAAAATATTACAAAACTCAACAAGGGTAATATGTGAGGTCAAAATAAAGGTTTCATAAATTCAAAACAAAGTCATAATAAAATCAAAATAAGAGAACCAAACACTATTTATTCAATAATAATTTATATTATTTTTTTATAGATAGAAAGAATAGAAAATTTAAAAAGAGTATATACGGCTGAAGAGATAAAGAGAGAAAGTAACGTACCACTGAAATTATTGAAAGCCAGGTTAAGAACCAACATATTGCGAGATGAAGATAATAATGGGAGTGGACCATTGAAGTTGTTTCCAGCAAGGTGAAGGCGTTGTAGTTCTCTTAGACTGTCAATCGAAGGTGGGATAACTCCATGAAACATGCAGTTTAAGAGATACACTTCCTTCAACGAAACTAAATTGTTGATAGAATCAGGCAGTTTCCCCTGAAATTTTGTATCTGAAAGTTGGATGAATTGAAGAGGGCTACCGGCAGTAGGGAATTCGGGTAGAGTACCGGTGAGAAGGGAGTTGTTGGAAACACTAATGGATTGTAAATTTGGATTTAAGAAAATACTACTCGGGAATGTTCCATGGAAGTGGCAGTTGGAGAGATAGAGTTGCTGCAATGACACTAAATAGCTTATGGAATCAGGTACTTCACCATAAAATAATGTTTCCGAAAGTTTAATATATTGTAGTGAATTGTTGCCGGCAGGGAAGGGGGGCAGAGTACCAGAGAGTTGATCATTGGAAGAAACATCAAGATGTTGTAGATTGGGAATGAAGAAGACGCTATTAAGAAATCTTCCATACAACCTACAGTTGCTAAGCTCTAGATGTTTGAGATGAGGAAACTCGATGAAGGAATACCCAGAAACATTCCACGCAAGGTAATTATATGAGAGTATCAAATGAGTGAGGGATTTCAAGTGTAGAAGAGATGAATACTGCAGTGCCTCTCCGGTGATTCTACAATAGATCAGGCTGAGCTCCTGAAGATCAGGTAAGGTTGACCAAGACCTGTTGTTGATGGTTTGGGAGAGATCAACCCAATCTAGATGGAGAACTTTGAGCTGCGTTAGGTTCTTGACCAGCTTCTCCATATCTGCACTTGCAATCGAGTTATGAGAAAGATCAAGAGATACCAACTTTACCAGTCGTGAGATGTCATGCTCTGGAATCGGACCCCCAAAGTTGGCATCTGTAAGGTTGAGATGGGTCAATCTGGATAGGTTACCAAATCCATAAGGGAAAGACGGGGCCTGGTAACCAAAATCCAAGTTGTTATTGTTATCAGCCAGGTTAAGACTCCGGAGATGGCGAAAGTGAAAGATGGAACTGGAGCTATTGATCGTGCCGTCAATGTAGCTGCTGCTGAGGTCGAATCACAGGTGACTCCTTCCCACAAACAACAATCTTCTTGGTTGGTGTTGTTCCATGACCAAACTTTTGAGGGTAGGGGTTGCATAGTTCCAGAATTATCAGAAAGATAATATTCATGAAGATTGATGGAGATTTCGGGTATGAGTTGGAGGAGAAGGGATCTGTCTTCCTCCAAACATCGAATTCGGGTGGAAGAAACACCAGGAAAGCAAAAAGGAAAGTATGATGTTGTTATGATAACAACAGAAGAAAGGAGCATAGGAGATGGAAGAGAAGAAGAGAATAGATTTGCCATCATTTTTTATGATCAAGACGTGGTCTTGGGTTCAGTATGATTTTATTGGTGTGTTCTTATCTTCCATACGTCAAAAACAGACAGCATCAAGTTGTAGTTCAATACGGCTCAAATCATATATACTCCAAACCTTTTTTATACGTAGTCATGAGTTGGACATCTCATATGCCTCATCATGCATGGCACTACCCTTCTTTCTTTCTTTGCCTTTACCAATTACCATCTTCTTTCCTCACTGCCTGATCATGACGTGCTTGATGTACAAAATCCTGAAAATCCCCGGAGAAGGAAGACCAAGAAGTGGGGCGTCTTCCGACCCATCCATCGGCGGTTGCGGCGATAATTAATGCGGACAATATGCATGGCTTCACAAGTCGGACAGTTGGTTCTGACACTGACAGCAGTCCTGCCATCTTATGTTTTTCTTACACGTCGAACAAATCCTACAGTCATCAGGTTCTAAGGTTCTAAGGTGGATGCAAATTTTAGGGAGGAATATCATTTAAATGCTAACGATGGCCATTTACACAATTGGATTGCACTTTTGAACATAAAAGTATTTGATGATGATATTTTTACTGGAACTATACCTCAGTTGGAACCTGTTCAAACCAGACTGTCGGACCTAATAATTGTTGCTACGTTCTCTATCATGTTCATGCGTATTGCCAACATGACAGCTCCACCCTGTAAGTAAAGAAAGATCGGCCAGTGTTAAGACCGGCATCATCCGGTCAATATGTTTGTACATATATACTCTTCTTAGGGGAATCAAGCTCCGAATTGAAGACTTTCCCAACTTGTATACCCAAAAGAAAGAGTTAATTAAACTCAACATCGCTAATCTCTAATATACATCGAAAAAACTAATAAAAACACACAGAAAATGGCTTTTTTACTTCATTGATCTAAAATCTGAGGAGCCTAACATCATGGAACTTAATTTTTTAGTCGTTAAGATTAACCAATTTTATTTTTTTATTAATTTTCATAAAAAACCGCATAGGTACCTCTTTGAAAATGAGAAGAAAACAGTCAAAAAATAAAAATTATATTTCTTATTTTATTTGATTAAAATTTGATGGATTAATATAGTGAAGTTTGAATTTTTATCTATTATCAACAAGCATATTAAAAATTATCCAATTGAAAAATTGAAAAAAAAACAGTTAAATACTTCGGAAAACCGTTAAATACTCCAAAAAAAATAATGATATATATGAAGCAATTACTAGACCGTTAAATCATTGGACGACAGTTACGAGATGAAAAATTCGGAAAAGGTAAAAAGACGAAAATGTGCAGCTTAAGCAGAAAGCAAGGAGGTTCGAGATTTGACAAACCTTTCATCCAATCTACGAAACAAACTTCATAACCATCTCCTCTCTCCCATATCCTTCGTTTCTTTCCATTCTTTGTTCATCGTCAAGCTCACCTTTTCCCTCTTTCAATCATGTCGGTAAGCAATATTAAACTCCCCATCATTCTCTTCTTTTCATGTGTTTGTTAATTAATGGCCCAATTTTAATCACCTTCTCGGATCAACAAATTAATTTTGATCAAAATATTCAGACATGCAAACGTCGACATCTTTCTCTCTCAACATGCAGGTAAACACAATCAAAGTGAGTAATGTTTCTCTAAAGGCAGCCGATCAGGACCTCAAGGAGTTCTTCTCCTTCTCTGGTGATATCCAATACGTCGAGATGCAAAGGTAATCAACTTTCCCACATTTAATCCAAATCCGATTCGAGGAACCCGACCCAACTCACCCATCTATTCCATATCATTATGCAGCGACGACGACAACGACAACAAATCTCAGGTGGGGTACGTTACCTTCAAAGATTACCAAGGTGCAGAAACTGCAATTCTTCTTTCGGTATAATCCCCCACTCCCCCTTTCAACAACATTTGTTCATTTACTTATCATGTTTACTACACTTGATGAATGAATTCCTCTATTTTCTTATCATTTCATTTTTGTCAGGGAGCAACTATAGTTGATCTTGCTGTCACCATAACCTTGGATCCATACTACAAGCTCCCACAATCTGTCCTAGCCGCAATGGTAAGATTTCCAGGGGAATGCATCGTTCGAGTTTACCACCAAAAAACGACCTAACTCGACCTAAACTTGTAGAGTAGTTATGAACCTTTCCTAATAACTCGAGTTATTGGGATGCCGCAGTGCTCCATATATAGTTATCAGAACCTCCTCACGGCCCAATTTGACCAACAAGTCTTGAGAATTCAAGGGGAATGCATCGAGTTTACCATGAAAAAGAGCAAGACAAGCATTGTCGGTTGAATATGTGTAGGAGAATGAGACCAAGGACCCAGCAGACCCAGACTCAGCGCTGCGAAAGGCAGAGGATGTGGTGAGCAGCATGCTGGCAAAGGGATACATACTGGGGAAAGATGCAGTGAATAAGGCCAAGTCATTCGACGAGAAGCACCAGCTAACATCGACAGGGCTGGCTAAGGTGGCATCGTTCGACAAGAAGATAGGACTGACGGACAAGATCAGCGCCAGCACGACAGTGATGGGGGACAAAGTCCGGGAAGTGGACCAGAAGTACCAGGTTACCGAGAAGACCAAGTCGGCATTGGCTGTTGCAGAGCAGACAGTGAGCACTGCGGGGTCTAAGATAATGAAGAACCGGTACGTGTTCACCAGCGCTGCCTGGGTGACCGGAGCCTTCAGCAGGGTGGCCAAGGCTGCTGAGGACGTCGGGCAGAAGGCCAAAGAGAAGGCCGCCGAAGGAGAGGAGAGAAAGGAAGTTGTGGATGATGATCGTAGTGATAAGCAGAAGGAAGAGAAGAAGGAGGAACAGAAAGAGAAGCTGGGAGAGGGAATGAATCAGCAGTTGACTGCTGTTGACCATCCTAAGTCACCTTCTTCCAAGTCTACTGCACCTATTCAATAAAGATTAAAGTCGACAGAACGACCAAACCTCGAGAAAGCGAGAGTTTGAAGAGCTCGAAAACTGAGATATGTCTACTACTATAAGCCTATTGTTCTTCTTTCGTAAGTTTCTATGTACATTCTATATGATAGTAGCTATGTTACATCCTTAATTTCTTGATTCTATATAATAAGCAATCATTGAATTGAAAGTAAAGACTACACATGTTAAGCTCTAGAAATTTTATTGAGGTTTCGACGACCTTTGATGGGTCGAAAAATAACCAGTAGCAGTAACGTTGTTGCTAACAAAAAAAGATTTACATGCAAGACTTACCTAATGAATGAATGTGTGGGTGAGAGATATCAGATATGGTACTCTTTTAACTACTGAGGTGCTCCAGCTGTTTTCCTGTACACAGCAGAGAGCCACGGAAACAGTTTAAGAATTTGTGCTGTGGCGAAACTTGGTATCGCCAGAGAGGGAACTTGATGCTCGATTGTGTCCTGCCTTTTCCTAGAGTTTTCGATCCGGGTGTTCCAAGCTTTCCTATTGCTTTACGTCACAGATACATTTGACCTGAAACATAAGAACAACAATGTGTTGCATATCATGACTCTAACGATGGAGAGCTAAATACAATAAGAGCAAAATTTCGGTTTTATTTAATACCATGGTTGGGACAAAGAGACTGTTGGGGATGATCCATCCGCTACTTGCTTCCCGCGTATAGCAGATTTGAGCACGTCGTACTGGTCCGAAATGGAGTTGTATAGGGCCTTTGCGTATGCCTCCTTGGCCTGAAACAGAAAAACCATTAAGCCATCAGCATGCAAGTGAAGGAAATAACAAGTTTACAGTAGAGACCTACCTGTCCAGGATTCTCATAGGTACTAGCAAAGTCGTGGAACTTGATTTCTTTCCCAACTGATAAGCCAGTTCCAGAATAGGCAATCACCCGTTTCTCTCCGATTTCTTTCTCCACCTGTGGATTTCTGACATGAGAAGAAGAATGACACAGAGGAAAAGAAAAGGGATAGATGTGTACACACCTTGGGAGGAGGCGGCATGATATCAGAGCACAACAGTGCTAGCGGATAGATGTGTCCTGGAGCACCGGAATTCTCAGCTAGCCTTCTCATATTGTCAACTGCCGATGTGTCAAACCGTGCCTATCCGATAAAAAATCAGCATGATCAAATATTGGCTTCTCGGCTTGAAAGATAATATAACGACAAAGGAGGTAAAAGTCTTACTGGATGCCATTCTCCAGTCACAGGATCAGGACGATCCCTACCGCCACTTGGCGCAATCCATACTATCTGTGACCCATTCCTGTGTTATACATTTAAAAGTAGCCCTATTACTTTTAATTCAAGTTCAAACACACTACAGGCGGTCATGATGGTCAGAACTATGATAATGAAAACATCAGAGTCACGTTAAAGACTTACTTACAGACCTAAGGACTTGCAAAGCCTATGCTCTGAAATCTAGCTTGGTCGTTTAAAACGAGGCTAACTAGCAAAGCCTAAGGACTCCGAGGATAGTAACAAACAAAAGACATAAAAACTTCAACCCCGAACAAATTCACATGCAACATTAACCAAGAATCCAAGAAAGGAACGATACCTTAGAAGCGTGGCCATTTCCTTCAAACTCCTTATATTTGCCTTTTTCTTCATCTCAACAAGCTCCGGGACATCAAGCATGTGCTTTTTCGAGTAGACACAGAAGAGATTCCTGACAACATGCAGCACAAAATTGTGAGAATTCAATAATAGGAAACCACGATAGACAAGGTGCGGAAATGCCTTTCACCTTCCCATGCTGAAAGGCTTGCAAAGAGGGTCTGTTACCACCCTATCCCCTGCTACATAGATCTGCCAAATATGTAGAGGTAGAATTTGAATATCCTCTGATTAAACGGTAGGAACAGAAGTTCCAACAACAAACAATTATCAGGCTCACCAAGTTCTCAGCCATATGACGATTTGTTGTTTCAAGGAGTAAAGCAATGACTGCTGGATCTGCTTCGGTCTGGTGATTTGACATCAAGATTACATTATGACCCTGAAAACGAAAGCAAAACAAAATCAACCTCAAGTAAGAATTCAAAAATCTAGAACCAATTTTCCTATTTCCTTGAAGTAATGTCTATGGTTCAATTCAAATACCCAACATTCTGCAGAGTAAAAAATATCAAGTTGTCCTTGAAGTTAATGTCTATTTCCTTGAACCAGCTGTTTTCTTTTCCTTTGTGTTTATCATAATGAAGCTGTGATATCTCTAGGTGTTTCAATGTAAGCTCGGTACTTAAGTTCTGATATTCATAAAAAAGTCTTAAGTAAACCAGTGCACTCCTAGCTGCCAAGAAAATATCTCAATTGGAAAACAAACACTGAGAAAGGTTACCTGCTGAAGCTTTTCTTCAATTTCACTGAAAATGCTCACGTTTCCAACATACGAGTTTCTGCAACAAACACATTCCAAATTGAGTTCTAGGAACTACTCCCACTATGGCACTCCACCCAATCAGCCACGTACGTTGTGCTTGATTGCACTAGCATTGACATTGCCAATTAGTTTAGTATTACACTGCACTACATGTTTAAAAATGCAATAAAATAGCGTCTCCAAAGTTCACGTAGCCATGTCCAGCAAAAACATAGATGGTTGATGAAAGTCTCATAATAAACAACGGCAACGAAAATTTATGGACTGACCTAAAATCAATTAAGGGACGGATATACTTTTGGCCAAATTCATAGTAGTCAAATGGCTCCCTCAGTGCTTTGTGATAAGGTGAAAAGAGAAAAGGATCCTGAAAATTTCCACATGGTTCATATCAGATTGATTTTCCCAAGCAAATACGTTTCGACTCACAAGTATCTTAACACATATAGCAAGCATACCTCCACATCGACGAAAACTCGGTCCAACACCATAGACATGTTGGACAGTACAATCTCAGCTGCATCTGGACGCTCGCTTTGAAGAACCTGAAATAATGGAAAATAGTCAATTGGATAGATGATGAAGTATATTCATATTCAGTTTTTTTTGTAACAGTTCATAACAAGTTTGACCATTCTATTTCATCATTAAGTTCAAAGAAAAGAACGACATGCATGTTCCCCATCCACACTTAATCTCCTACTTTCTGATGAAATGCAAGGAACAGCAATCAGGTGTGGCTTGGCAGAAATCAGAAAAGGTAAGACAACAACGGTAACCAAGGTAATCAATGAATGCTTGTAATTCAAAAGTTTGAGCACATATGTTTACAGCATTTTTGTAATTGTGGTACAGTTCTTCCATCCCTGCTGCAACAACAGAAGGCAGCCTTCCTGCCTCTGCCTCCATCCTGATTCCAGACAAGATATCTGCAGATGTAACACTAGGAACGTAAGTAAATCGCCAAAAGGCCCCTTCACCTATCAACCTAGACAGACCTTAGCAATTCCACGACTCCAGGTAGCCTCTAGTATTCACAGGCAACAAACAATAGCATTGACGTAGAACTAAAAGATAATAGCAAAATCAAACCAGCTGCTGCCGGACTTTTATGCAGCTGTTTATCGTAGATATCAAGTAACAGCAGGCTCTAACCAAACAAAAGAGAACAGTAATAGGATTGGACACCCCTGCATCTTTGAAGTTTGAACACATAATTCTACATATTATAGACTCCGGAAAAGGAGCAAACGCCAGTAGCCGATCTCCAAAATCTCAGGACAAAATTTAGTCCCTACGATCAATCAGATATACTATTTTGATAAATTCAGTAAATGTTCAACGATTCCGTAAGCGAATTTGACAACTACAGCTCAAGAAATGAAAGATTCAGCTGAGAGATGATTCTCTAATTGTTCAACAATCCTGTAACCACCTTTTCTAATGCTTCCACAACTACCGCTAAGCAGTCGCTCTACACAAGTTCAGCTGCACATACATGATTTCAGAGAAGCCGGTAGGTAAGAATCTGCCAGTTCGATTCTCACTCCCTAGTTTTTCTCACTAGCTAAACAAGAAACGAAAGGAACAGCTGAGAGATGATTGAGCAAAAATTCTTCAGTCTAATGATTCGACAACTACCGTTACGCAATCGATGTACACTAGTTCAGCAACACAATCATGATTTCAGAGAAGCCGGTAGGTAAGAATCTGCCAGTTCGATTCTCACTCCCTAGTTTTCCTCACTAACCAAAACAAGAAATTTAAAAACAGCTGAAGGATGATTGAGCTAACCTTCTTCAGTCTTAGCATCGAGAAACGTGCTCGACCGGCGGGCCAACTGACCTTCGCTCCGATCCTCCTGTTCAGCAAGAGCTCGATTCTTGTCGCTGCTGCTAACGAGCTCGGGCATGGCGTTCACATTCTGAGAAGCGAAAACGAGTCTCCGCGGATGAGAAGATCTCCCAAGACGGAACGAAGGAGGAGGAGCATGAGAAATGAAGCGCGCCGGAAGAGAGGAGGAGATGCTGAAGAACGACGACAGAGGCGGCGCTGTTGCGGCGGCGGTTGAGAGGAATGTCGAAGGAGGAGCTGAAGTGGAGAATATCATCCTCTAGATTCTTGGATGTGGAAACCAGAAGATGATGATGATGATGGAGAAGAAGAAGCAGCTACGACCAATGCGTCACTGTTAATATACGAACGAACCAACGAAGGATTGTGGAGGCAGAAGGAAGAAAGCGATTGGGGGAATGAGGACTGAAGTAAACATTTCTTCCGAGCCCACAATTGTTTAGGAAGTTTGTTCTGGTCCCTAGAGAATTGGTAATTTACGTAAATTTCTATTCAAAAAAATTGTGTGCATAGTGCTAATTCTTCGAGAGATTCTTTCATCAAGCAGAAGTTTATCGTTAGGGAGGGTTAGATCAGTCATAATGTGACACTAGCGAGATGAGTCAACATGGTAAAAATCGTTTATCTAAAACAGCTAAATTGTTAATAACAGATAATGAAAGGACTAAAATGCTAGAAAAGCTTTAAGAGAAAGGGACTGATTCGCACTTATCCTCTTGTTCGTTCGTGGCATCGCAATGCGTGCCCCGCCGGCAAGGACCGGCGAGGCCCCCCGCCGCCAGCTCATCCGAGCCCTCTTCTGCTGACTCGTCTTCATAAAAAAAAAAAATTTACAAATTTACAATTATATATAGAAAATGATTTATTAAAGTAGTTTATAGTTGAATTTACAGTGGTTAATATCGACGATTACATGCATTGTTATGATTGTACACCAATTGAACGTGAGCTTTAAAGACTTTGTAATTAAACCAAGGTAGTCCTTCTACATTAACGAATTTAATTAAGGCCTTAAGCCAGTCGGAATCGCAGTGTCCCAAAGCATTCACGGCGATTCTAGAGGTCAAATCCAAATACTCGCGCCCTTCCAAGTCGTAAAGCCACTTGTCAGAACCACGGGAGCTCTGGCGTAAGTCCCCACCAGAACTTTCGCCTCCGCCTCCATTATCTCTTTGCTGCTGCTCGCCGTTGCTGGTGGCTCAGATTTGGCCGCCAATTTGACGGTGTCTACGTTGCTAATGACGATGGGAAGAACAAGCGACGGTTTGAACCTTCTCCCAATTTGGAAAAATCGATTCCATAAAAGTACCCGGAAATGGAAATCCAAACTAGTGACGGCATTCATCCATGGAGGAAGAATCTCAGATAGGATTTGGCGCTCGGAGAAGCTAAATGGAAAAAACAATGAAGCAAACAAGAAGAACAAAATACTGGCGCATGGTATACACAGTTGCGCGTACCGGCGCGTAACTGCGTGTACAACACGAGCGCGTGAGGTATATGCGCCTGGTTGGGGAAGCCCATACGCAGAAATGGGGCGTGACAACAAGCGCGCGTGTAGGTCACGCGTAAAACGAACCGGGTCGGCGGGTTTTCGCCGGGTCGGGTCGAAGGCATACAAGGCTTTGTCCGTTTGTGCGTAGTCGTGCGGGGCTGAGCCGATATATTATGGGCCAAAACCATGTCGGGTCAGACATAAATCCAGAAGGCCTTGAACACTACTCGGAGCTGGACCCTCCCAAAACAACCTCCGAAAATCGACAACTCCGAAAAACGACTTACTCTAGATCTCAGGTCTCGAGTTCGAGTTCGAGTTCAAGCTCCAACGATCGCAAATCAACATTTGTACAACAGAAAGTTATTTTATACTCTGCTCTTTTCTTTTTTCACCTTTATCCCCTCTGTTTTATACTAATTACAAGCTTTGTTCAGGCAAAGATCAGCTGCAATAAGCTTCCTCAGTTCTTACAGTACAAATATCATTTCAAAGAAGAAGAACAAAAACCAAGAATTTTCCCCAATGCATTTGTCTACGATCACTTAGGCTTTGGCCTGTGCCGGAGTCTTGGCCTTGGCTGCAATGAGTTGCTCGTAGAGATCCCGGATTTTCAACCCCACGATCGTCTGGAAGAGCCCCGTCCCGTTGTTACTTCCTGGGAAGTCAGCATGCTTCAACATCTGTTGCGTCACTTCCCCGTAGAACTTGGTCGAGAGGTTGCTCAGGTGGCTCTCGACGTAGATCAGCTCGTCTAGCCTGTCGAATTGCCCGTCCATCTCCAGTACCGACACCTAGATACAAATTCACAACAATCATGGTTCATGGTTCAGGGTTTACAAACGTGACAATGTGACACATAAAGGTGGTTAATAATTGCTAAATCTAGCACATTAGTTACCATCAATAAAAGACTATATTCCGACATTAGAACATTTTCAACCATAAAAACACCTGATAACACCCAACGACGATAACCAGTTAGCATACCTCTTGGCCGAAATAGGTGTCGGGGCCATATGTAAACTTGATGCCGGGGTACGAGCAAGTGAGCTTCCTACCACATGGGATCCAATCAATGGTGGATCCTTCATCAAACAAGTAAACCGGGTTGAAGAACTTGACACCTTCCTTCATGATCAACCTAACCCTCAACACTTTCCCTCCATTGTCGTCGGGGATCAGTTTCGTGGGCAGCACCTCGATGACCGCGTCAGCGTACTGCTTCTGCGGGTCTACAAGTCCAAAAAATAGAAAAATCAGTGATAAAATCGTGACACTATTGATGGCAACTAACTAAGTGGTGGGGGTTAGTTAGGTACCAATGTAGGCATCGAAATCGGGCTTGCGAGCCTCGATACTCGCCTTGATGCTCTCCAAGCTATGCCCTCTCTCTGCCATGTCTCTCTGCATGCAACGATTAACAATTAATGATTGAAATCAAGTGATTCAACGTTTTATAACTAGTTATTATAAGTGTTAACCTACCTGGATTTTCCAAGCGAATTTGACCTCATTGCTGATGTCCAAATAGATACTAAAGTCGAGTAGCTTTCTCACCCGTTCGTCGTACCTGTAAATTAATATTCCGCACAACGAAACATCAATCATGGTCCAGTCTAACTAGTAAATGGTAACAAAATTCGAGCAATGCCACTCGTTTACAAATTTTATCATGTTTAATCGTGTCGAATTCGAACATATATAAATCATATGTACCATTGCTACTAAGTAGTCCCCACTTGTTTTTGTCTATCTCGTTATCTTATCAGGATCAGATTTCCAGCCTCTCAAATTCCTCAGTTATCATATCACAAATATCTACAAAGAAAAATCAAACACTCACTCTCGATACAACCTATGCATACATTAATTAATACTGAACACATGCATGTATGTTCATATTTATACTTATTTGACCCTAATCGACCTACTTCAGTTGGTTAATCGTTAAGTAATTAGCCGATTATTAAACCTTTTTTACTACAATTAACTGTTTTATTATGATTGGTTATTAATCGCTCCAACTGACTATAACCTAATACAAAACTACACCTTTTTACACTCCATAAAACAATTTAAGTCAAAACTAATTCCGTATGCTAATCGGTTAAGAATTTGGAATTTTCCTTTTACTAAAATAATTCTTAACCTAACTCTTTTCATATTTCTTTCAAATTTATATTTATTTCGACTAAAATATATACTTATCTCGACCAAGTTGGTTAATCGAAAAATTAATCAACCAACTGTCACATATAAGACGATTAATTTACAATTAATTAATCAATCAGCACATATAGGTCAGTTAATCGATTTACTTAATTTTCTATCATAATTCTAGTTAACCCACCAATTATGATCGGTTATTAATCGTTTCGAGTTATAGTGATCGTGTACAAAACTACACCGTTGTACACTCCCTTAGTTAGAGAGAAAGATCAAAGAAGAAGAATGAAGGGAGGCCAAGACATTACATTGGGTGGAGACCTTCAATGACGAGGATCTTGGGCGGCTGGATAACCTCAGCCGGGTCGAGCAACCCGGAAACATGGTTATAAATCGGTTTATCAACCGCCACGCCGTCTTTCAGCTTCTTGACCTGGTCAAACATGAGGTCAAAGTCATTTGCCTTAGGGTCAAGCGCCGTCACACCCTTCTCCTTCCTCCCGGTCCTGTCGAGGGAGTGGTAGTCGTCAAGGCAAATGACGGTCGTGGTGTCGCTAATGAGCGTGTTGGAGTCCGGGTTGCCCCCCTTGGGCGGCTCGGCCGCGCCTCCGAAGACGCTGGTGAGCCGCCTCATGAAGGTGCTCTTCCCGCACCCCGAGTCCGCCGCCAGGCCTATGACCACCGTGTCGTGGGCCGCAGCGCATGATATGGTTAGGTGGGTTTGGCGGCGCGGGGTGTAATGGTGGCGGGTGGTCCGGAAGAGGATTGGTTCGGGTTGGTTAAGGTGGTTTAGAGTTGTTGAGGAGGTTAGGAAGTGAGATGTGCATATCGCCATTGTTGAAAAGAGTAGAGCTAGTATGTACTAGCACTATACTAGCTCTCTTTTGTGTGAGAAGAGAGATATGGAGGTTTTTTGAGTTGGTTTGTGTGGATGGTTTTTAGTTTGGGGGAAAGAGAGGAATTGTAAGGTGAGGAAAAGGGAGATCATGGATATGGGTTTTTGGTGATGTGTGGTGCTTTTTGTCTTGTAGTTTTATGAAATTTTCTATGACTAGCATTGATTTGGGATAGAATGATATGTAGTTTGAGGATTATAGGTATGGTACACCACTCAAATGTTTACATTATATGTAATGGCGGAATCGAGCGGTGGACGAATCGCGGTCATCGTTTAGAGGTTTCGATTTTAAAGGTAAGGAGATCTACATACATATCTGATTTCTTTATTAGACATGCTCTTATGACATTTTAAATCGTACAACTCATGGCTAGTTAGAGAAGACTTTGCTATAGACAGTCATGTAGTCCGAGTATAAGCACTTGATTCCTCGATTATGTGTTGCTTCCATCAACAGTTTGTGATATTTCAGTTTTGCAAGTGACAAAAAAGAAAAGAAAAACAGAAAGAAAGCCAAATAATTGGTATAGGGAAGTGCAAAATAGGTGACGAGATATCGTTATGAATTTTCTTCTGGCAAGTGATAACAAAAGGAGGCATGGAGAAGAAGAAAGAAAGGATGATGACCCAATTTTTCATTTGGATATTTCTTATTTCCATTGGAGTTTTGGATATTATGGGGTGCCACGTGGCGAGAGGATGATGGTTTAGTTAAAGATTAAGGGGTTGGGAATGGGTGGATGGAGATCCTAAGTACCTTTGTGTCTAATCCCAAAAGTGAACATTAATAGTATATTATATTGGTGTCTCTTTATGCGGTGTACTGAAATCGAATTTAAAACTTATATCAATCTATGGACGAATTATCAAAAAATACGTAAATAGGTCATTGAAGGTCATTTACTAAAGATAGTTCTTTTACCGATTTCTTGTTAAATGTCTCTTTACGGAGCTATCTAAGTAAAAAAACGAGGATAGAGGTCACTCGTATCGTACGTAAATCGGGCCGGGCCTTCTGTCATCAGCAATTTCTAAATTTGGGCTTTAGCTAAAGGCATGGACAAAGAGCCCAGTTTTAATTCATGGGCCTGGCTTCTTGTTCTTGTCTACGAAGCTTATGCAAACCACAAATGAACCCGGATCAGTGACTCTGTGCTCCACCACCCCAATTCCACCTTTTAGCAACTTTCTTGCGTACCCCGATCGAATCTTTCTCAATCTCTCGTACCGAATCAAACCGATACAATCATGTATTATCGCGGTCATAGCCTCTCCTATTCCACCTTGACAACCTTTCTCAACCTCTCGTACCCAATCAAACCTATACAACCACGGATTATCGCGAACCCCACCTTTAAATCACAAAACTAAAATTAGTTAGATCATTTATATAGAGAGAAAAAACCACCATTGTTAGATGATGTTCCTTCAACATTCTTGATACATTGCTACAGTTCCTTATATACATAAACCCAATACCAAGCCACCACCTTTACATGGCAAGAACAACAACCCATATATATCAAGTTTCAGTAACTCTTGTGGTTCCCAGAATCCACAACAACTGGATAAGACACGGAATCAGGCGACTGGCTGTCTGAAATCGAGATCAGTTCGTCCATATACCTCTCAATTCCGCCTCTTGCAGCCACCGCTCTTCCTCCTACATCTTTGTAGCTCAATGTCTCAACACCACCATTGTCTGGTACCAAATATGATATCGCGATGAGTGCCTCCCGTGTTGCTTCCCTAGAACACGAAACTACATTGCGCCATGGTGCTTCTGCATCTATATAATTCTCTGAAATCCTGCACAGGAGAATTAACACACAACCCATGTTGAATTTCAGACCAATGCATAGAGCAAATATAAAAGGCAATCAAACCATGGGGGTGTTAGCAAATATAAAAGGCAATCAAACCATGGGAGTGTTGAACATATCGGGTTCAAGGATCGAACGAATTCGACCCTATGGGTAAAGACAATAGTCATCAACACATGCAAATCAAACATATGGGTTCGAATAGCTCAAATTAGGTACTTGGAAAAGAACCGTCGCATCCCAACAACTCAAGTTGTTAAGAGAGAGGATTATAACAGTTATATAACATCGGTTAACAGTAATAAACAACCCATCTGCAATTAAACAGCTGGTATAGGGCAAGAACAGCCATTCTAAGTTGATGTTCCATCAACATTCTTGAACACATAATAGTACTATAATACAGAGCTAGAGTACTAGTACAATAAGACCATTTCACATGGGGGGCTTTAAGTTTCAGTAACACATTCAAGGGTTTCAGTAACACTTATGGTTTACAGAATCCACAACAGGTGCTGCAACAACTGGATAATTAGTTGCAGAATCGGGCGACTGGCTGTTCGAAATGGAGATGAGTTCGTACATGTACTTCTCTTTCCCACTGCGGTTATTCACACCTTTTCCAGATCCATCTTTGTAGCTGATCAAGGTCTCGGAAGCAGCATTGTCTGAATTCGAGATGGCGATGAGTGCCTCACGTGTGGCCTCCTCAGGAGATAAAACCTGTTTGCTTTGTGGTACTACTATATCCATATAATTCCTCTAAGATCCTGCACAGGAGAATTCGAGTTCATGTATCGAATCAGATCTCATCCACCATTAGATCAATGTATGGACCAAAGTTGACCATAAATAAAACAATCAACACGAACACCAGCAAACAATCGAACATGTCGGTTCGAAGTTCAAAAACACACGAATCAGATTCGACCTTATTGTCATAAGTTCATAATCATAAGCAAAGCATTTCATCTCTCATTAGATCAATGCATTCAGCAACATGACCATGAAGAAAACTAATCAACAAAAACACCAGAAAAAACAATCAAACACAGCTCGAGTGCATGAATCGAAACACGAATCCGATTCAACCTTATCACAATCCATCAAGTTCATCCGAAGTAAGTAGTTCCTCAACCATCAACCAACCACAGAAATTCAACCAATTCAAAGCAATCCCTAAAAAAGCTTTCAACTTCAGCCATTAATGCAGAATAAAGCTCTGTTCTTTTCAGCTTTTGAAGAATACAAAGGCAAACAAACCCAGAAATTCACCCAATTCAAAGCTATCCCTCAAAAAGCTTTGAAATTCCGCCATTAATGCAGAATAAAGCTCTGTTCTTTTCAGCCTTTGAAGAACACAAAGGCAAACAAAACCCATGAATCTAACCATATATGCTACAAACTTGCAGGATCAAGACGAACCCATCACGAATTCGAACCATGAAACCAATATTACAGCCTACCGATGAACAATCAGACGCAAATTGAGGAGCTTTACTTTACCTTATCTGTATGTATATCTATATAGAACCCCAATGTTCGAATTCAGCTGGTTTTCTCAGGAATCAAACAAGGGGGGGGGGGGGGTGGAGATGAGAATTCAGAAGGAGAAGGAGAAATCCAGAAGATCAAAGAGAAGGAGAAACCCAATATATATGTAAAAGAGAAGCGGAGATTTCTGAGGCAATGGATGAATCTACCTTTGGATGGATAGTTGCAAGTTGCTGCAATATAGGCTACCGCCTCTGAACGCTCAGCTGGCTTTTCGCTAAATGACACCGAAATTTAATGGGAAACATTGAAATTTGGATTTGTTTATATGAAGCAAGTTGCTGTGTGGGTGTTGAAAGTTCCAGAATTGTCCCACAGTGATGGTAGTTGGCACCACAGACGAAAACAAAGGTTTATAAACATGATCGGTCACTTAACTATGGGCTTTGTGACAATGTGATCATCTAACTTTTATTCGGAACATGGTGATCATGTAATTTGATCAGAGTAAGCAAACAATATTTATGTCCACTTCCAACATATTTTCATGACCCCTATGTCTTAAATTTTTTTTATTATGTGTGATGCCTATGTGTGGTGCTCTTGGTATGGTTCTTAGCAAGTGGATATGAAAGGTCATGGGGAGCTAGTGCACTTTTGGATTTTTCAGTGGAGTTCTCGGTGTCTTTCCGACTGTGTTATCATTGTGGTATCTCTTCTTTAGATGCAGGTCGTTCGACGGATTGTTATTAAAGCTGCCCATTTAATGAAACGTCGGGCTCTTTTATGTCTCTCAAACAATATGGAGGCTTATCTCACCATTTAAATCGATCTTTAAATTTGTTGTGTTGCTTGCTATCTAGCTCTCCCCTCCTAGGGCTATCTATCTCTGCCAAAAAACTGTTACACCTTCACCAACCAAACTTGTTCAATAGATTACATGCTCTCATACCATGAGTATAGTTCTGAACAAGAGAAAATCAAAATTATGATATCTACCAAAATTGTGATATCAGGCTCTATACGGCTCAATAGATATTTAAGAGTCTTTTGTGCCCGAATGTGAGCAGCTGAGTCTTCTAGTATAGCAACCCACCATTGGCAACGACCATAAAAAGGAAAGTTCTCATCTAATCCAAATAAAAAAAAACATCAAACACACAACACAGAACACCAATTCAAAAGTAAAAGAATTTGAGTATTATATCTAAATAAAAAATAATTATTTAAAAAAAACTAAATCATCTCAAATATTACGATATTAAACATTTGAAAATAAACTAACATAACCCCAACCCACATCACAATGCAAGAAGAATCAATACAAATAATGCATCGCGAACCACTATCAAGCCTGTGGCACCACCACCATCCTAATCAGACACTTCATCTCCAACGATGCATCTTCTAGTCGGTTTGTGCTATTATGTTATGCCGATCAAAGTTGAATGGTTGCTTTGCTATAAACGATATTTTTATGGCAACGTTGTGATATAGTTCAAAGTTAGGTGATGTCTCATGATTTTGACCCAAAAAACATTATTATTTCCACCGATTTTTGCTTGCCTTCCGTACATAGATTAAAGACTCGTACAGTAGTCGGTTTTATGAGTCTTTATTCTCTAACTTTAACGTTTGAACGGTTTTGGAAAGTAGATGGTTTGAGTCGAGCCGTATAATTTCGAGTCAAATTGTTTTCAAAACTTGAATGTGTAGTATGAGACCATATCACATCATATTAGGCCGTGTCTTTCAACCTATACATGTTGCTCCTTTTATCTTCTATCATACATTATTCATCCGACTTGACACAACCGGACCGGGTGGTTTAGATCCGAACCGGTTTCGCATAAATGTGAACAGAAACAACGATAACAAAGATACTAATATTTTAAAACACGTTTGTCTTGCAGCTCCAGTTGGGAAAAGTGGATCCCGCAGATAAAATTATTGGTATAAGGGAATCTAGTCAGCTTCTACTCAGCTCCAAGTCATGCTAATCAATGAAGTTGATTCCGTTTTCTGTCAAGATTCCTAATTGGCCACGTGCTTATCTCTTTAATTTAATTGTTGGTGTGTATTTAAAAGTCTAAACTACCCCCACTAGGAGCAAGATACTCGTTGGTGGGCCGGTGGAGTGGTCAATGGCATGCCCTTCCGGAAGGCTTCTCCTAAAGTATAACTGCAAAACACGGTTGCTCATCCATCTCTATGGGTTTAGTTAGGAGAAACAAAAATCAGGTTGCACGCTTGTTTAATGTACATGTCCGAATCTCCCACCCGATAATCTGATTAAATTTTGTAACCAGAACCCTTTCGCATACTATCTATATCGGAGGAATAGGATCGAGTGGGTTCGAATTAAATCGGGTTGGGTTTGGGTGGGAAACAAGAAATTGGGCTATTTGGAGAAGCCTAGCTAATGGTCTATTACCAGCCGAGTACTATAATTGGAAACGGATAGCCCTAAATGACCCATTGAATAGGATCCATATGCTTTTCAATTTGGAGGAAGTTGGGCTCAGATTTTGAAGCTAGGGATCCAATTAATAGCCCAACTTAGAAACTATATTTTATTTAGTTGTTTTTTTCTTTCTTTTAAAGTAGATTTTATTTAGATAGCTTAGGTTTTTTCGACGTTTTAAAAGGGAGATCTAGATAGCAAGCAATATAACAAAATCTAGATAACAAACAACATAATAAATCTAAAAATCGGCCTGAACATTATATAAGAGACATAAAAAAGTTCGTCGTACCATTGAGTGGACAGTTCCATTGACACACCGTCAAGCAGACTTGCATCTAAAGACGGGTCTAAATGGAGGGGTTAATTTAATAATTTTAAAAAAACCACACTATCTATCATGATTCTTATAATAGCTATCTTAGGTACAACTTAGTGATTAATTGCTCATTGATCCATGAATTGGTCTGAATTGATAATTGTCCATCTTTATCTCTTAACCACTTAACCACAAGAGTAAAGTATTTGATCCCCGCTTACAAACATATCCCATTTAATTTAATGAATAACTTGGATTTCGACACGCCTCGAAATAAGAATGAATTGGCACCATAGCTTGGGCATTATAATGGCCGGTTCATTCATCAACCGGATTATGAACTACACTGTGTTATCCTCAACCTCAAGAATAAAGTGTTCGATCCATACTCACAAACAAACCATGCACATTCTAAGACCCAAACATACATACATTTTTCTCGCAATAGCCGCCAGTATTGATCAACAATGAATACCCCGATTTCGACATGGCCTCAAATGAGAATGAATTGTCACAATAGTTACAATAAAAACGACTGTTTGACAAGGCTGTCAACACTAGAAAACACACGACCACCTCCTAATATAGTACACTACTATTTGGTGTTGATGGTGATAACCCACAAAACAAAACAAATTGACCCCAAAAAGCAAACACCCGCAAAAGCTGTGGACATCATCACTCAAAAATACTTAGGTAAACAATCATTTCTTATCTATCTCATTCTCTTGTGTGTTTGATTCCTAAGAAAATAATTTTGTACATGAAAAAGATTGGATCTTTTGTAAGATATATGCCCTAGAGAGTTTGGCCTAGCTAATTGACAAGACATTGGTGAAGTTATGTGGTGGTAGTGAGTAAGCCAATAGGGGTTTAAGGTTGCATATAGCTAGTAGTGACATGCTCTAAGTTGATTTGACTCAACCATGTTCGAATTTCGATAACCTCGATATTACCGTATAACACATTGCTACATCCAGTCATTTGAGTGGTGGAAAGATGACAATTCAAAATGGATCTCATACCATTTTTTCATATCTATTTAAACCAAAGTTTCAATACTATAATATTTATTACATGTTATTGGATTTTATACTAAATTTTTTATAGTAAAATACACTCACACCATATGAAGAACCATTTGCATACACATTGGAATCTTAATAACCTCAATAACTACAGCTAGTAATTGTACTTATATACATTAAAGATCTCATTGATATTACTAATAATATTTTTTTTGTAATTCAATAATTATTTAATTTACAAAAGAAGCATAGCCTAGCTAGAGCTAGTTAGGTTGGAGATAACAATCACACTATTGTGGGACGACCTAACTGATTGGATAGATCACAAACCCGAAATTAAATCAAATTTTATAATAATTATTATTATTACGAACAATTAATAATAAGTCTGCCCCATATTCCCCATCTCAAGTATGGTCTTTGTCTTCCATTAAGAGTCAGAGTCGGTTAGGGTGATTAAAAACCGACCAAAACTCAATAGATCAGCAATGATCGAATTTGAATACGTGTGTAACCGTTGATATCGGTAGACCAGACGACTGGCTGTCTCTCTAACCAACTGGAGTGGTTGATCGACTCAATGTTTACCAATTACGTCGGTTAAGCAGTTTTTAACCGACTGCTATGATCTCGACCAAAATTGATGGATAAAAAGAAAATCTGTTGGTTAATCGGTTTTGACTGGAAACCAAAATTGCTTGGCCAGCCTATCTTCCATTATCTCGTTTTTTTATATAAAATTTTTATCCAATCTTTATTTAATTATACACGTGACAGCTCTTTTCATATCCGTATCTATACATAAATTAATACAATATTCGAGCCGCATGCACAATTAATTTGAATATTTTGTCTCACAATCTCCAGCCATATCTTAATGAAAAGTTGAATATCTTAGCAAAGTTAATTAATACTCGAAATTTTTGTGAAAGTTTTTTATATTATTTGGATAAAAGAGTTAGTAATTAAACAGGTATATTTTAATATTTACATCGTCAATTTTAATTTATTATATTTTTTTGGGTTTTTTGAATTTGATGACTTATAATATATGAATAGAAAGGTAATTAAATTATCTTTTCAAAAATTTTAACCTTGTACCAATCGAAATTCTGATGAGAGAGTAATTGCCGAAATACTAAACTGGCCAATGAATTTCTATCACAAACATAACACCAAGTAAAATTGATTTTTAACTTCATTTAGTCATGATGTACGGGGGTTAATTTAGTGAAAGTTGATTTTTTAGTCCTTTCCAACATGCATGTCAAATATTAGTCGATTTTAAAATTTTAAAATTTTCTTGCAAAAATTATCAATTTTCCTTAGTATAGCACACATAAATTGACCAATTTTGACATAGAAATTTAATTTTTTAAAATTGAATAATATTTAACATATGTGTTGAAAATTTTTAAAAATTAAAATTTCATTATATTAAACTCTTCAAATAAAATTAAAAAAACATTTTTTTAAATTTTACTGATCTATACATAAATTAATACAATATTCGAGCCGCGTGCACAAAGTATTATGATTATTTTGTCTCATAATCTCTAGCAATTGTCTGATGTCTATCACTAAACAAACATGCAGATACAAAATTTTCAACAAACACATATATTTCTCCTATACCAAACGACCCCTAACGTTATTGTAGGGTTTTGGGCGCATTTAGTTGCATACTACCTGGACGTAGGGATTAGAGTTTCTAGTGGCTGCCATGCAATAACTTGGCAACGTCAAGTAGCTTATTATAATTTATGACTATCAACACATAAATTCGTTACGTCCAAATCATACATACTGACCCATATACATGATCATCGATATCAAGTTGTTACTATAATTTATAACCAATGATGTATCCTTGCCTCGATCATGCTCCGTTTCAACTAGGCCTGGCCAAAACGGTTTTCGATCATCAACCAACACCGATCAATTGATTGCGTTCGATCAGCCATCGGTTTGGACGAGATGATCAATTTTCAAGAACATGTTGCAACTTTTTTCGGTCAAACCCAATTAGCCGATCGTTTTGGGTCAATCATCGGTTTGATCGAGGTAAGTCTGGGTCGACTAGGTACTTAACCTTTGACCTCGCACTGCAAGTCTGGTTGACAAACTCGACCGACTCCCAACCCTACACCATGCCCCAATCTTATCAACATCAAATGATATGAGAAAATTCATTATATATTTCCTTCCTAAATTCAATGTTTCGATACTGAATCCACCCTGAATTACGAAAATGTTTGTTCTATAAAAATCTTTCATATTGAGGGTACGTACACATGTTACTATTAAGGTTGTCACACCACACCACATGTGGTTCCTCTCATCACTAGCTAGCTCCAAAAGTAAACTAAAAGTGCCACTTTCTTGTTGGATTTTCTAGCTCTTAATTTGCCTATATTGTGCTTCCAATCAATTGCACATCACGTAATTTTATATCTTATGAAGATATATATATATATGAAATTTAAGTGTGACCAATGAGATTAAGGATTTGTGCTTCCCAATAACAATGGATGAAAGAATCGGGTCTCTGTCTGCCTCCATCCAGTGATGATGCAAGTAGATCGTTAATCTAATACATAAAAATAATTACTACAGTTGTGAATTGTGGATTTTCATTTGGTCACGATGGTGATGTTCTTGGGACATAACTAAAGTAAAAATATTGGTGGAATCCTACATGTTGCTTGATTTTATAATCTTGTTTTAAACCGAATTAATGTGGCCACAAAGAGAAAGCAATGTTTAATTAATTATAACCTTTTTGTATAACCATGTTTTAAATTTATGTTCATAAAAAACAGGTCAAAAGCTAGGGTGCATAAGTGTATCTGGATGGGTCCTCGATTTCGGCCTAACGTGTTTTCGGGGTTAGAGTTCTGAAATTATATGCATTTTTATATACATAAACAATTTGATATAGTACATTTTTAAATTTGACACGATGCATATTTCAATGAAGTCTCTTTTGAGTGGAAGTTATACATACAATCCAATTTAATTATAAGAATCATCAAATTGAATGATTGGCCTTCATATTTTAGTGGATATTTCAATTCTTACTATGATTATCAATATTTATTTTTTCGATTGAATCAGTATTCTGATTAATTCTGAATCCGTCAGTGAGTATTTAGTGATAAATCATTGAAATTTGACTGACATAACAATGCCTCCAAGTCTTAATCAACCACAAATCTATATTGATTCAACGTATTGAGATAATTAGCAAACATGTCATGAATAGTATAATTATTTGAAATTTGGATGATTAGATGCCTCGAAAATCTAACTCTACAGTGAATTCATGATGATTTGAAGTGTCAAATTGTTTCATAAGTTGGGTCTAACTTGATAGGAAACAATGGAGAAGATCAATCAATACACACACAAATTATAAATAATTACTATACCACTTTATCTCGAAAAATCTACTAAACCTTGAACCGTTAACCCGTTTCAATTGACGAACAGCTGGAATATGATGGCGTCAGAAGTCTCACTACAAGACGTTCAAACTTTTCATCTGCCCACTACAACAAAAAAACGATGAAAGTGAAATTTGAAGAAATTAAATTAATAAGAGTATTGAAAGAACAGATCCAATTATATGTACAATTGCGTTTCACAATCAGACTCAAATTACAGTAAGAAAAAAATAAAAAGGTTGTTTTCTTTCTATATCAAACAAGAAAAAGGATAAATAAAATATAATCTCTACCAAAGAAAAAAAAATCAAAGACACGACGATATATATCTTACCAACCCCCTTTCGAATCGGGCGGTCACTTCTTTTATATGTTAATTTCGAAAAAACTCAAGACCGAAAATCGAACTAGATGTTGGTCGTCTAGTTATGATAGATGCCAAGTTCTAGTAGTCCAGAGCTTGTAATTATGCAAGAGAATTGATCAAGCAAGGAAGATAAATTCTGTCGAGGTGGTTAAAATTTGAGCTTGCAACAATGCTTGAAACGATGTGTTTAAAATCAATTTTACGGTTAACTTGCGAGTTAATCATTTTTTAATTTAAAATAAGTATTTAGAAAATAAATGGGTCTGAGGACTTAGAGAGGCGGTTTACACAAATATGAATCCTTAGACTCATCTTCGTATAGGCCGTTTCTCTCAGTTTCTAAACCCATATACTTTCGAAGTATAAAATAATTAACTCTCAACCTAACCGCAAAACCGAATTTAAACACATTTTTTAAACTCAAATCTTAATTAACCACCTCGACGGAATATATCTCCCTTTATAAAACAAGGCAAAGCCAGATATGTTTTTGTTGGTTTTAATGGACTACACACTGGACATTATTAGTACATTTACAAAGTTTGGCAGTTCAAAAGATTAGTTCGATTTGTTTTTTTTAATAATAATAATGGGTTATGTTCGCCACATAATTTTGAATTTTGATGTCATTCTTTTGATTCCCGTTAATACTACCAGATATAATATAATTACTCACAATTGCTTTCATCGTAATAGATATGTGAGCTTATAACCTCTGAATATTCTCTTTTCGTAAGTTATATTTTAAAAACGATTTCCATGTAAAAATTAACTTTTTTCAATAACTTAAATTATTGGGGTTTAACCGTTTATAAGATTCTATCCAAAGAATTGTAATAGTATGTCAAACTGATATGTATTCGTTTTCGGTGAACCGGCTGGCCGGATGGAGCCTACCTAATGGATAAAGCAAAGGGGGCAGCAAGCTATAGCTGGCACCAGGCACGAGTCATTAATTCAGATGCCTCAACGACTCATATTCATTCCCTTTGAAGAAGAAGAAGAAATATATATACCCAGAAAATTGGTTAAGTGTTAAGTACCTTTCACTACAGTATTTTTGTTATTATTATTATTATTAAAGCATAAAAAGACATGTAATATTATAAACTCAACACAAAAGGGGCAATGGGGGTGTGTATATATGCATAACAGTTGTAAAATAGATTTATGAAGCCTCTCACTTAGTAGAATTTATACCGAAACGTTGAATCGGAGTTTGAAAAAAAAGCAATGAATCGAGCTCGAAGTAGTAGTGTTGAGTTGCATGGAAACACTAGGGTAGGGATGAGCTAGCTCACCTCAGTTCCTCTTAGAAAACCGATAGAAATTTAAGTTAAGATTTGTGTATTGAAAAGCATATACGTCTATTTTCAATAACAACAACCATTAAAACCCTTAAAAAATATTTTTTAATTTCATATGACTATTATTTGAAGGGTTTAACATGGTGAAACCTCCATTTTTAGTCATTCTTAATATGCATGTCAAATATTAGCCAATTTGAAAAAATTTCTATTTTCATATCAAAATTTTCAATTTCCAAAGGGTAACACCTATAGAAATTGGCCATTCTCACAAGAAAATTTTAAATATTTTAAATAAGCTAATACTCAACATGCATGTTGGAAATGGGTAAAAATCAAGTTTTATTATGATAACCTCTGTAAATAATGACTAAATTAAGTTAAAAATTAATTTTACTTAGTGTTATGTTAATGTTGAAAATGTTCAAATCGGCTTACTTTCTGCGTGTTGAGCCGGCATTAGATGAATTGTGTTTTATTAACTTCGACCATACACAATTCCGTGAGAACAAAACATATTTTACCATACATTTCAACACATATAAACAATAATAAAACACACGGGCCGATATATTCAATCAACTCCGCAAAGAAAACGCGAACAAACAACCTAATTATTATCAAAGCAGGAAGAGATGTAATACTATAAACTAAACACAAAAGTGGGAATGGGTGTGCGTATATATGCATAAGTTGTAAAATAGATGTATTATGGGAAGTTGTTTGGTTGGGCTTCTTGATTGATTTCGGTATGAAGTCTCTCATTGAGTCGAATTTAGACCGAAACGTTGAACCGGGTTTGAAAAAAGCAATGAATCGAGCTCGAAGTAGTAGTGTTGATCAGTTGCATTGTGTACCTATGTGAGATCAACGGCTAGACATGAGCTATAGGGAGTAATTCTCCAAACCACGTACAAATAAACATGTCTCTTCTCATGCAACCATGCATGAATAAATGAGAACAAGCTAGGGTTTGCAATTTGCAAGACAAGATCCTATGAGTAAATTGGCAACTCTTAGTACTCTGGGGGTCCGTAGATATTACGGGAACGAATCCTTTCTGAATCCTTTTGGTCGGTTAGATGTTTGGTACTCATCGATCCGCAACCACAAAATGTTCCCTTAATCTCGAGCGCATCACGATAATTACAACTTTCGAGGTGGTCACAATTAGATTGACGAGAAGTGTTAAGTGCTCGCTTTTCAATATTAAAGTAAGTCTCATCTCTGCAATGTTATAGCCTAAACACATGTAATTTCAGAGTTTTCTTTTATTTCATCCTATATAAGGTGTCTTATCATTGAAGATTGTATTGTGCTATATTATAGCCTATAAATCTCTTTCGTACTTACTTTATCGATGTGAGATTTAGTGAAAAAGATGTTTTCATTTTTATCAATTTGAGTTTGTTAATTGGTGTAAACTTGGTACACATATAGACATTGTACTTGTACTATGTTTATCTATCATAGGGTACAACTTTAAGTTTTTTTTATACGAAAAACTCCTTTGGCGGGAATCAAATGTAGTGATATTTATATCAGACAAAACTTTGAGGCTTCCAGCAGTAAGTTTAGATGAGACTGATGATGCTATCACATTCACAAATGAACTGAAATAATTATTTATTTCAAATTTCAAACTAATAATTTTTGGAACAAACTCAAATACTACAACGAATCCACCAGAATGAAACAAATGCAGCCAAATTTGGGACAGACAAGTAGATATTTTGATTTAAAAAAAAAGCAATCTTGATACAGCTATGTGTTTCCTGTAAACCCTAAAGTCAGGAAGTCAAGATTGTTAGAGATGAAATTTTGGAAAACCGATTTGAAAATTAGGTCAAACTAAAATGGAAGAAAATACCAATTTGATCTTCTTCTTTTTAACACTCTATTTGTTGCTGTTCAACACCCCCCCACTTGCACAAATTCTGATGATAGTCACTATCTTGACAGAAACCCCCCAACTAGTCTTTTTTATTTCTTACTTGTAGTAATCACACATCATTTAATTAAACAATCTTTTAACGATTGATACGTTGATGAGTTTATCGTCTAATTTTTCTATTATAAACTCATCTTTCATTCACATTTCAATGAAAATATTTAATTAATAATCGATTATTTGGCTAGAACAGAATAATCGTATTGTGAGATGTGTACACCAACACTACACCCTTCATCCACCTTGTTTCGTTCTTTTGGAATGCATAATCAATTACAGTTTACAAATTATACGATCAAAATAGATCATCGTTCAAGTGTAATTTGTCACTACTAAAAGAGTGAAAACTATATTGTAATTTGGATGAATGGAGGGGACAGCTGGATTTTATAGCCACCACATAATTTTTTTGCAATTTATAATGAGATAACCCCAAGTTGGGTGGTGTACACATTTGGTGTTCTAAAGTTAAGTAATTGTAACTTTGAGGATATAATTAGCAAAAATTACATGGAATTTAAATTATAAACTATCTCATAATAGAGAAATTCAACCGGTTCCAAATTGCTGAACCAGATGGGACAAGAAGAACCGATTTGGGTAAATTTGTTTGGCTAACTCAGTTGAGATATATCGAGCTGAGAACCTCGTAAGGAAAAGAGTGTTCAGGAGGTGAATGTCTACAAAATGCTAAGTGTCTATAGGAATATTGTGAGACATAAAAGTATTGATGTTGAAGGCGAATAATGTGTAGCAGGTTGTGTTGTGTTATTTTTCGAACAATGATCTAATGGTTAAGCTTTTTTTTTTGTATATAGTCTTTTGAAACTCAAGCCCGCCATCATAGGATATCCCACTTAATTCATGTAAAATTTTTCAAATTATCTAGGTTTCTGAAGGCTGGCCAAGTGGGACAGAAAACTGAGTGTTTAAGAAATCTGGCCAAAGCCATCAGAACCCAACTTCTTGATTAATGTTCTGAAAGAGGCGTTGTTAAAAAGATTCTAACTTCGAAAATTATCGATGAATAATTATATAGTAAAGTCAGCTGATCAAAAATTCTAATTATCACTCTATAAAAAACCATTTATGCTTGTTTCTATCAACTTATCGATAATAAACACTTCTAATTATCTCACTTTGTAAATTTATCAAACACTCCGCCATAAACTATATAAGGATGGATATTGGGTTAGAGTAAAAATTGAGTAATAGACCGACTTCACCCGCTTAATGGTCAAGCGCTAAAACTAGCTTGCTCAGTTTACTTGCTTAAGAATCAAAATTGCTTTAATTGAATTAACTTTTAGTCATGCATATACATATGTTAACTGAAATCGATAGACTTTCATTAATTACTTAATCGATTTTCACATATAAATTAATCAATCAATTATAATCAATTATTAACCGCGGTGCGCCTCGAGGACAATATATATAAATTTTCACATAAAAACAAAGTTGTTTTTGAAAAGGGTAGGTACCAAAATATGCATGGACCATATCAAAACCTCTTTTTACAACACTTTCTCTTTCTCTCCCCCACACAAAGCTTCTATAAATACTCATCTTCTCAGCTTCTCTCCAGTCATCAAATAACTCCTAAAACCTCTTCATCACCACCACTACCACTTCTTCCCATTAGAATTCTCTTCTTCATTTGATTCAACTCAACAATTAAGAACCCTAATTCGTATATCCTCTCTCACAAACTTGTTGGTAAATTTTACCAACAAGCTAGGTCTCAACCAATCCAGAAATGGCTAGTTGCATGAGGGTCCTTTGCAATAGCAACCAGGTATGTGTCTTTCGCTTCGTTTTTTGATATCGGTAGCCATTGCTAAGGGGATTAATACTTACTATGTGATCAAATGTGTGGTGTAGGAGAAAAAGGTTGTGGAAATGAAGAAGGAAGGAGAGTACTATAATGATGATACAACTACGACTACAATGGACGGAACAGTCGATTGGAAAGGGAAGCCAGCAATTCGATCGAGATCGGGGCAATGGACCGCCGGAATCATCATTCTTCGTACGTATCTCTTTTCCTCAAGCTTAACTATACGTTATCATCATTTTTTCTGAATAGTTAACTTGTCTAGTTGTTTGTTTTTAACATTGATAATCGACATGCTTAGTTACAAGTGATAAGAGGGATTACGTCTCTTCAAATTTTGATTATTATTTTCGATTATTTCTTTAAAATAAAGGTTTATAGTTAGTTAATTAGTACAAATCGACGGCCTAGATTCCATGCACAATTTAAGGCTAGGAAGCTAATTTGTTTTGTAACGTAATTACGTTTCTTATGGAAACGTGTTTAAGAACAAAAACTGAATTTGAAAAGATATTCTAAGGTGAAATTATGACGATATTTATAAGGATTTAATTCTCAAGTAATTACACTTAATTAACGTAAAACAATTAGTAATTCAACCACTTGGTTGGCGGCTGGCCGGCGACGGCGCCGCCGAGCGAGGGGAATTCGTTAGCAATTATTAGCACATTAATCACTGTAATTTAATTTATTTATTTTCTAAATCATATATTTCGAAAATATTAAAGAATACAAAAGCAAAAGGATTTGTTTTCTCCTTTTAGGGGATACGTATGGTGACACGTAAGTAAAGGGACGAGAGTATTTTGCAAGTATTAATTTCCCCTTTTTACGTGGCTTCGTTCCACGTGGCATTTTCCTCTACCTAAATATATGCAATTTATTATCAAACCAAAAAGAGTGTAAATTATATTTCTCCCAACCACACATTTGATTTCTCCCAATTATTCTTCTCGTTTTATGAGAGTAATATGTTACATTGTCGGTATAAGAACTATGAAGTTAAACGTATATGGGCAAGGCATCGTCATTTAGTAGTCACCATTTTATATTCCCATTCGTAAATGGACTAAACGATAAAAGTATGTCGATAAAACATAGACTAAATTCTAGCTTTCGAAGAATTTGAAAAAAAAGTGTACCCACCGAAACCATACAATACTTATAATCCTTTTTTCTTTGGAGTAGTAAGCAACTACTTGCTACCATCTTCGTAAGTAGACTAGATGTTGAGATCTGAACAAGATTTTAGATTTAGAAGGAATTTGAAAAAGGGTGCATCGAACTTTACAATATCACCTACGATCATGGACAAGATTGTAGATTCAAAAGGGATCCGAGATATGTGGGTGGTGTCACTCTATGATTGGCCAATAAGTTTAATGACTAATTTCACCAAACTAGCTAGGGGCAAAATCATCACACCAATCAAACATTCCTTTCCTAGCTAGGGTTGTGTGTCTTTATGTTTCTTGTTATGAAGTTTGAGTGCATTGAACCTCTTTGAATTAAAGTCTTTTGGAAATTTCGACAAGGATGGCTTGATAGTTACAAATTTTGTTCCAAGTTTCCAAGAATATGAGTGTTCCTCCACCACATGTCTTGGGAAAGTTTGTGATAAATGATGCCACCATTAGTTCTTATTAGTGATGCCTAAGCTACCTTCCTTTTGTTTTGTCTTCATGCCAAAAAGGTACTTAGGTTAAAGTTTGATGGTTAAACTAGTAGTTAGATATCACTCTGGTTAGGATTTGGTGGTTAAACTAGTAAATATAACTTGGATTATAATTTGATAGTTAAATTAGTAGCTAAATATTACTCGTGTTAGGATTTGATGATTAAACTAGTAGATATCACTCAATAAAAAATAATGAAAAATGCATAATTTTTCAATTTTTCGTAACTAAACGCATTTGGTCACAGAAAATTTATATTAGTAACTGTGACTAATACAAATTTCCCATCACTAAATGTATTTATTCATGAGAAATGAGGATTTTATGTGACTCATCTGGTCCTTTTTCTTGTAGTGTCAACCTGAATTGAATATAAATTTGATGGGGATATTTGTAAAAGGATATGGGGATATTTGTAAAAGGATATATAAAACTTAATAAAATAATATTATCCGTGAAATAGTTGGTTGAGATGGTTAAACCTTGAGTTTCGGAATAATGTGGTCACATGCTCATACGGATCTAGACGGGGTATTTACGAAATCACTCAAAACTAACCAAAATTTCTTTTCTTCTTGTTGTTGTGTAGTGAACCAAGGTCTAGCAACCCTAGCATTCTTTGGAGTTGGAGTGAACTTGGTGCTCTTCTTAACCAGAGTTCTACAGCAAGACAATGCAGAAGCAGCCAACAATGTCAGCAAATGGACTGGAACTGTCTATATCTTCTCCCTAGTTGGTGCCTTCCTCAGTGACTCCTACTGGGGTAGATACAAGACTTGCGCCATCTTCCAAGGCATCTTCGTCCTGGTACGAACCTTTTCGTGTGTAATTTCGACAAGACGTGTAATTATAGTGGTCAAAATCTTACGATTTTACAATTTAATTTTATGATGTGTAATGACATATTGTATTGTGTGTTTTCTCAACAGGGTTTGGTGCTACTCTCACTATCATCATACCTCTTCTTGATCAGACCAAAAGGCTGCGGAGACACACTAACACCATGCGGCACGCACACCAATGTCGAAGTCGCTCTGTTCTACCTCTCGATCTACCTAGTCGCGCTAGGGAACGGAGGGTACCAACCGAACATCGCCACGTTCGGAGCAGACCAGTTCGACGAGGAGGATGCTATTGAAGGGCACTCGAAAGTCGCCTTCTTTAGCTACTTCTACTTGGCTCTAAACCTCGGTTCTCTCTTTTCCAACACTATACTGGGTTATTTCGAGGACGAAGGGATGTGGGCGCTCGGGTTCTGGGCGTCGGCTGGCTCAGCATTCGCGGGATTGGTCTTGTTTCTCGCGGGATCGAGCAGGTATCGTCACTTTAAGCCCACGGGGAACCCCCTGGCACGACTGTGCCAGGTGGTTGTTGCGTCGGTGAAGAAATGTAGGCTAAAGTCGGAGGAGAAAGCGGATGAATTGTTCGACATCGATTCAAAAGACTGCTCCGGAAGTGGGAATAGGAAGATCATGCATACTGATGGATTCAAGTAAGCATTCTGCTGCTTTGCATTGATAGATTCTCTCGTCTGTTTAGTTCGATTCGAGAACTGATTTTCGAAACGTTTTTGTTTTCCTGTCAGGTTTCTTGACAGAGCAGCATGCATTACAACAAGGGACAAGGACGATCAGAAGAACGGGTTTCGAAACCCGTGGCGTTTATGCCCCGTTACGCAGGTCGAGGAAGTGAAATGCATACTTCGACTCCTCCCGATATGGCTCTGCACCATACTCTACTCGGTCGTGTTCACCCAGATGGCCTCGCTCTTCGTCGAGCAAGGCGCTGCGATGAAAACCAAGATATCAGGATTCCGAATCCCACCAGCTAGCATGTCGAGCTTCGACATCCTAAGTGTGGCGCTCTTCATCTTCCTCTACCGGCGAGTCCTTGACCCATTGGTCGGTCATATCAAGAAATCTAGCACGAAAGGTTTCACAGAGCTCCAGAGGATGGGGATCGGACTAGTTATCGCAGTAATGGCAATGGTCTCCGCAGGGATTGTGGAGAGTTACAGACTAAGGCATGCCGACAAAGAATGCTCGAGTTGCGAGGGTTCGAGCTCGTTGAGCATAATGTGGCAGATACCGCAATACGCGCTGATAGGAGCCTCCGAGGTGTTCATGTACGTGGGCCAGCTAGAGTTCTTCAACGCACAGGCCCCCGACGGGTTGAAGAGCTTCGGGTCAGCGCTATGCATGACCTCAATCTCGTTGGGAAATTACGTGAGTAGCCTTCTGGTGACGATGGTGATGAAGATCTCGACGCAGGATCGGATGCCAGGGTGGATCCCGGGGAATCTGAACAAAGGTCACCTGGACAGATTCTACTTCTTGCTGGCTGCGTTGACTTCGCTTGACTTGCTTTTGTATGTGGCTTGTGCTAAGTGGTACAAGGGGATCGAGCATGAACGGAAATGCGACGATAACTCAGACGAAGAGAGCGAGGGAGACGAGAAATGTGAAGTCTTAGAGTTCAGCATTTTAAGCAGAGAGCATATAGATGAATGAAATAAACGAGATAGCGTGTGTGTGAAGAAATCTGCTGATCTCAGGTTTCAGAGTTTAGGGTTCTTTAACTAGGGGTTTGCTGTAAGTTTGATTTACAGCAGACCTGATCCTAATTTGCTGGGGTTTTGGTTCCTGTTGGAAGCCATAGAAACTCAATTGTGTGTCTATAAGCAAAAGTTCAAATGTTCCAAAATCTGAATTTGGCTCATTATCTCCCAACTAACGCAACTGGAGACCGAATCGGGAACATCCCTATCCGTATCAGTTACTACGTAATTGACATGTTATAAATAACTTGTTATGATTATCACGATCTGCAAGAGAACGTTTTCGCACAAAAGCTAACTACTTGACAAGTAGACTCGTTGGATGTAACAACTGCGCTTACACGGCTACACAGAAGAATGAACAGCAACGAAGACAGAGAGAGCAAAATTTTCGAAGCTGAAACACCTTTTTATTCGTCCAAATGAAGAAGATATTACAACAAAACATTCATCGCCTCATAAAAAATATTACTCCAAGTTCTGGAAATCCGATGCTATGTAACGACAGGAAAAAATGGCGAAAAACGAATGACCATATATAAAGTCCGCAGAACCACCTAAGTTATAAGAAACAGCATGGAAATGGGGGAACTTGCCGATGAGGAGCATAATCAACTTTGAACCTTCCGAACTTGGATGTGGTGAGTAGACTCGATACGCCAGATTGGTTGAGCTCCGCTCTGGACAAGAGTGACGTGTTGTCCTTCTACCAACAGACCCTTGTTCTGTTTACGATGAATTGGTCGTGTTAAGGTATTGTAGAACCCGAACGGGAAACAAGATATTTTGGAGTGATGTTTACTTACCACTAAGAGCTTGACCGCTCGGGAGAAGGTCTCTTCTGCATCGTTAGTGAAGTTCATGTAAATCGGCATGACTCCCTGGTATAGCACCAGCCTCTGCTTTATCCTTTCACTGTTCGAAAAAACAACGAACATGGATCAGAAAATGTGGAGGCTGGGAATGGAAATGTGGTTATTCATATGCTAACTTACTCATCTGTGAAGGCAAAGATGGTGGAGGAAGGGCGATAATGACTCAAAAGCACTGCCATTGATCCAGTTTTTGTGAAGACGATGATCGGTGTGTTGAGAGTGTTTGCCATGATTGTAGCATGGAAGGCAAACATATCACCCATATGGCTCTGCAAAAAAGAGAACAACCGACCAAAGGAATCAGTTTACAGGACAAACCGATTCGCAACTTGGAAAAGATCAAGTAGAAGAGTAGCATCACACAATCTCGAGTCTTCTTCAGTCTTCATCATGATTACCCAAATATGATGAAACTAACATGCAGTGTTCATAGAAATTCCCAAGCTTTATCCGGGAAAGATAAATTAATGACCCGTGCAAGAACGTACCTTGTGTGCACCAGTCGGAGGAGCGGTGTTAGCAGGTAAACTTGCCTCTGTCCTCAACGCCACGGTATGCATTACTTTAACAGCTTTCAAAGGGAATCTATGGAATGGGACAGATAAGACAAAGGTCAGTTTCCAATTTCGTAGAGTAAAGGTTTATGCATGTACTTTTTTCCTAAGAGAGACATCAACCTAGTTTCAAACATACTACCAGAAAGAAATCATGAAGAATCCAGAACGAAGGCTAGAGTTCTTGACGTTCACTCACTTTCCATGAGCAGTTTCTCCAGAAAGCATGACTGCATCAGCTCCTTCACGAACAGCAATTGCAATATCAGACACCTCAGCCCTTGTTGGAGTAGGATGATTGATCATGCTCTCAAGCATGTTTGTTGCCACGATAACTGGCTTCTGCATGCTGTGACACCTTCTGATGATGTCATTCTGTAAACAAAAAGCAATCCAGGGGATGACGACATGTTAGCTTAGATAAATTCCACTGGTGCAAGTTCATGATCAGAATGCATCTCATTTACCTGCAACAAAGGAACTTCTTCAATTGGAAGTTCAGCGCCAAGGTCTCCACGAGCAACCATAGCCTGGAAATAGTGAAAGGTCCAAACAGAATCAGGAACGATGACACAGGGAACCAAATAAATCACTTTATTAGTTGTTGCATCAATTTCATGATGGAAAATGCCATCTGCTAGGGCATTAATTAGTCACTAAAGAATACCGAACACTAACCCCATCTGAAGCAGACAGTATTGAGTGAAGATTTGGGATGGAGTCAGCACTTTCGATTTTGGGGATAACATGAATGTCTGCATTGCAGCCTGCACAAGGTTTCCAACACACAAGGTTTCCAATGTACGAATTAGTTAAGAAGAAACACGGTACACCAAGGCCGAGAACAAATAAAACGAGGAAGAGGTAGAGTAGCTCACTCTTGAGGTAAGCTTTCAACTCATGGATCACGTTAGCATCTTTAACAAACGAGACAGCATAAAAATCAACTTGGTTGTCCACTCCAAATTTGATATCTTCCCAGTCCTTGTCTGAGAAAAATCAAAATTCACACCACGCAAAACTATTTTCAGTCAAAATGATTATAAAGGACGACAAGCAAACCTTTCCAGCAAGAGAAAAAAGACGTAACATTTACCTGTGATAGAAGGAAGAGTTGCACTTTTACCACGAACATTCAAATGCCGTCGTGATTTTAGTTCACCACCATCAACTACTTCACATTTAACTGTCTCAGTTGTCTTTGACTTCACAACCAAGGACATCATTCCACCTACCAAAGTAAGTAGAGACAAATCAGAATCATTCCAAATAGAATCACTTTGAGCCCTTTTCCAGAGAATATCCTGCGTAAATATGATTCAAGGACAAATTGAAAAGAGCAATGCTTACCATCCACAAGCAATTCATCTCCCGCCTCAACATCATTGATGAAGTCATCATAATTCACACTCACAGTGTCTTCTGTTGAGACTCCTCTTTTGATTGTGAAATTAAATTCCTGCCCCTCCTGGAGATAGATTGGTTGAGGCACGTCTCCACTTCTAACCTCCGGGCCCTGTATATACAATACCCAAAAAACGATCAGAATTTTTTGAAAGCATATTAATTTACAACGATCGCAGACTGATAAGAGCTATCAGAAGCGAATGCAGTACCTTGGTATCCAGCATAATTGCAATAACCTTGTCTTCAAACTGTGCATTATACTCCTTAACCAAGTCAATAGTCTTCTGGTGAGAGGCATGGTCTCCATGAGACATGTTCAAACGAGCAACATTCATCCCAGCTTCTGCAAGCTTCCATATCATTTCTCGCGAGCTTGTTGATGGACCAATTGTACAAACTATCTTCGTTTTCCTTAGAGCAATCGGTCTCGTCTTCTCATACCCCATAATATTGTTGACCGCTACACTGTCCGGAGCCACATACTCCTTGTCCTGCAACAAATTTAAAAAATTGATCCATGCACAGAGCTTCCCTCAGAAAAAAGAAATAATAAAACGAGTGCACCACTCAAAGCTCAAGCGTCTCGCATCTGAAATTCCTGCACTGAGGAATTTCTAGCTGTACAGTAGATCAAACTGGTGATTGCATCAATGTAACAATACCAAATTACTTCACAGTATGAAGTTGAACCAATTATTGCACGGCATCACAAACACTCTGTTTGGATTCTTTCTCCTTCTCCTCGGAGGATCCGAATATTACCTCAAACAGTCCATTTTCCATTGTCAGGCAAGAAATCTCAACATCCAATGGAGAAAGAAACAGTTGAAGCCAAACGGCAAGATTAACAATGAGAACACACTAAAAAGACTCGAGCTTTTCAAAAACCAACACCTCCAATCACTCAAATTTTTCATGCTCCGAACCCATCAGCTCCACCAATCCAAACACAACGGAAAAAAGAAGAAGAAAAACTCACAGCAGATACAGGGCCGTTAGCCGTAACCGGAGTAACCTCAGGAGACGACTCGGCGGAGAGCTTCATCGACACGGAGAGCTTAAATCCAGACCGGGGAGATGCAAATCTCCTCGCGGATTGGTCGCATCCGACGAAGCTCTTCGATAACAGCCGCGAATGATCCGCCCCCGCCCCCGCCGCGGACAGCCTATTGGAGATCATTTGGTTGTTCATTGCCGCCATTTTTGCTTTTTTCCCTCTCCAAAGCTCACCCTCTTTCTCTTTCGGTGTTTTCAGCTGCTGCAAGCTCCTTTCTTAAGGAGGAGGAGGTTTTGGAGGCTTAGGACAGTTGGCGGCGGCTGGCAATGGTGGCGGAAGCTTTGTAGTGGTGGCGGAGAATTCGAAGCCGCGGCTGCTACGTTTTCTGTTTGTGCTTCGTTCTTGTGGACCTAGAAATACAAGAGAGACCTGACAGAGACACCTATTTTTTCGGGGGGTTGATTTGGCCACGCGCAGCTCGGCCGTCGATTTGCGACCACCAAATTTTTTAACCAAAGTTTAAAATTCAGCTAATTAGGTTAAATGATTATTTACCTATTTCTATATAGCTCTTGATACCAAGGAAGGTTGGGGGACAATCTATGGAGCTTTGATTTCAGATTTGTTTATGATTGTAGTAATTCTTCTTTATATGAGTGTATTTATCACTCATAATATTGATTATTCTTGGTGTTTTGATATATGAACAGATAAAAAAAGTGAGGATAAAAGGAAAAAAGTTGATGGAAGAAATTGATGTACGTTATAGAATCAGAAATAGCAAAGTCTATTTACTCATGATTGAAATCACACGAAAAAAAAGTGTTGGAGTTCAGTCTTACCCGAAGATGAAGAAGGTGATGGGCGACTATAGTTAGACGGCTCATTGACCAGATTTTCCCTCGAATTGTAATAATGTCAGCCGTATGACGTTTATTGATCTTTGAAACAGAGGGTGGAGAATTTAGGCAAATCTTGATTCCGGCCGTCGCTGTCTCATCCATCGATGGTACTTCGTTATCGGTGAAACAAAGATGAAGGAGGGTATTGAGTTTTTTTTTTGATTGAGGGTTAAAAATCGAGCATGCATTAAAAAGAAAGGAGAAGCGAGTGCTAGGTTTAAATAGTGAACATCATCCATTTATTCTAGTCCACGTGTGTGTATGAGATTATCAATCATGCCGGAATTTGCGCGAAATGAACGGTACGAGTCAGGTCTCACCACACGATGTGAAAAAGCGGGAGTTAGGTGACTCGTTGACTAAACTATCTACTGAATAACACTAATGGCAGTCTCATAACACTTTCAGATCTTCGGAATAGAGCACTCAAACCTCCATCATTCATACTCAACTACCCATAAAACTAACCCTATATATAAAATATCGATGTTGTTTCCTTTCAACTGTAAATCAAACATGCATCTAAAAAAACTATAAAGAAACAAGTCTCGAGTTTAATCCATTTCGATGAGATTACCGTCATTGTACTTGCCATATGTATACAAGAAATAGTGTAATTATGAGTTACTATTTTCTATAGTTAGATTAAAAGGCTAATTAATCTCTTCCTAATGCCACTTTAGTGATAAGAAGTCTCATAATCATCATTAGTGAACACCTAATGAATGTCTCACTAATTTTTAAGATGCAAACAAAACAGAAATTTGTCCTTATTAGAATAACCTCCAAATTTTACACGTGGAAATAGTAGAGCCAGGTGTCTAAATTGGACTGCTGATGTTGACTGAAAGCGAGTGTACTTCAATCGCTTTAACAGCAAGTGAGTAGTTCTGTCCCTTCCACAAACTATATTTTAAAATTTTAAAATTTTTCTCTTGTGAAAAAAGGCCGGTCCAAGTAACGTATCCGGGCCCAGAAAGCCTGCAAATTCTGTTTCTTCACACATCAACCAAATTGTAGGTAACCTGTTCGACGAAATGCCGCTGAGAATATTCCTTAGATGGAAATACGAGTTCAATAGGGTCCAAATGTCAACACGGTTACAAGTTACAACAACGATCATGAACTTTATTTTGGACAAAGTATGCATCTTTATCTTCCAATGATCTCAGGACTAGAGGTTTCGAAAGGGTTGGTTCCAGAGGTCATCGGTGGACTTGTAAGGACCGGTCTCGGAGACGAACAACTCCCCGGACCACCCTCGATTTTGTGGAATCTGCTTGATCCTCAGAGTTTCATTTTCTGTTAGTTGCCAGCTGAATATATCGAGGTTTTGCCTCATTCTTTCCTTGTTGAAGCTCTTCACTATCGGAATCACTCCTTGCTCGTATATCCACCTCAATGCTACCTGCAAAATTCACGGATCACGAAAAAGATTTATAGTATCACAGCCTTTATGCCAACAACATAACCACATTTATCGAAAATTTAGTTCATGTGAACCTGTGAGATCGACTTCCCCTTAGCTTCGGCGATTTCCTGAAGTACGGGGTTCTTCATAACAGCGAAAGAGCCCCAATTAGCGCCATTGGCTGCAAGTGGAGACCATGCACAAACTCTAATTCCTTTTTGTTTGCATAGCTCCACCAGTTCCTTTTGTTGCCATCCCACGTTCATCTCAACCTGCACAGATGTTTTCGTTTGAGAATCCTAACATGATGTTTACAAATCCGTATGTGAGAAACGAGTTTTACGAAGAGTTTCTCAACCTGGTTAACCGAAGGAGGGATGGTTGCGTAGTCGAGTAGTTGACAGAGCTTTGCAGGACCGAAGTTGCTAACACCAATGGCTTTACATAGGCCTTGTTTGTAACACTCTTCCATTGCATTCCATACTCCCTTCATGTCGAACTCCACGATCTCGTCTTTGGCAAACTCCAATGGCTTGGCATCGTTCTTCAGCGTTACCGGGAAGTGTACTAGGTATAGATCGACATACTCCATCCCAAGCCTCTTGAACATATTCATGTATTAGCAAAATGAAAGCATGAGACAATTTAAGGCATGTCAATTGAAGAATGGATAATATCATAAAGGGTAATATGTGAGCTCAAAATAAAGCTCCTGTATATTCAAAATAAGGCCCTAGTAAACTCAAAATAAAACCCTAATAAACTAAAAATAAAAGCATTATAAGAGAACCAAATACTATTCATTTAATAATAATTCATGTTCTCCTTTTATAGATATTATTTGAAAGGTTTGACATAGTGAAACCTCAATTTTTAGTCTTCCTCAACATGCATGTCAAATATTAGCAAATTTGTAAGTTTTTAATTTTCATGTCAAATTTATCAATTTCTAAAGGGGTTAACTTGTGGAAATTGATCATTTTCATAAGAAAATTTCAAAAAATTTTAAATCGAATAATATTTAACATGCATGTTGAAAATAATTAAAAATCAAGTTTTATTACAGTCTCGGTAAATAATGACCGAATGAAGTTAAAAATCAATTTTATTTAATATTATGTTATTGTTGAAAAACTTAAATTAACTTATTTTTTCATGTATATGGTTAAAACATATTAAAAATACAAGTTAAATTTTTGTAATCCAAAATATATACATCTACACTATAAATAAATAAAACCGAATTGATCCGACAAAGATATGAATATAAGTCAAATAATGAAGGAATACAAACGACAAATACCGTAGACTGTTTTTAAGTGCCGGGACGACGAGTTCCGGATAAAGATCAGTACACCAAGCCTTGGACGTGATGAAGAACTCGTCACGACTCCCGACGAGTCCCTTATCCGCAGCTTCCGCCACCGCTCTCCCCACGCTTTCCTCGGAGCCGTAGAGCGCCGCCGTGTCGAAGTGGCGGTAACCCACCTCGATGGCGTCGAGGAAGGTGGCGACCATGACTTCTTCCGTCGGTAAAGGGTGGGCGGAGGTTCCCATGCCGACCGCCGGCATCTTCCGGACACCGCCACCAGGAACTTTGATGTCCATATGGAGAGTATATAGCTGGCGAGATGTATCGGCGAGTTTTGGTTTCTTTCGTTGGTTTAGATTGTGGTGGGAGAGCTAGTTATGAAGAGATTTTAAAGAATCAAGTGGTGGAAAGGGTCTTTCTGTGATTTTAGTTAATAATAATCATGGTTTATATCGCTTGTATTTGTATTTTTGTGATGTTAATCATCACTTCCGGTCTTTGTGATGTTAATCATAGTTTTGGTTAACCCGATCCAGTGTGGAATGAAATTTGGATATATTTGAAAAATGAGAAGGTTAGTTTTGAAAAAAATTCATTAATAATGGGCAAGTGAGGTATGATTCATATGTTCGAGAATGATATAAAATTCATCAATAATTTAATTTCAATAATTTATTGTTAGGTGTTATTGAATTTTTTTACCCTAAAAGTTAGTTTAAAGGGCGAAATTTTCTTTCACACTTATAAAATGTAACTAACTCTTTTAATTTTTATATGTGGGATAACCAACCAGGCAATAATTTACACCTCACACATCAATCTCTCGATAAACATTATCTATTTGCTGGCTCTGACCAGATCACAATCGATCATTTGGACTGGATTACAAAAGATATTATCAACTTGAGCTCTCGTTAACTAAAGATGTTGAAAAAAAAATGAATAATTAATTTTATACCCTTCTCTAATGGAAAACAACGCATAATACTCATACTAATTATATAACCCAAATCTCATTCCATTAATTTAAACCTAACCCATCAATCCATTAAACCAACCCAACAAATCATTCAACTAATTATTTACCATGTTAAACAAATTAAGTTACATTATACGTACACGTGTAATGTGATGACCATTGATTGAAAGGTCCGGCGATCTCCATATATAGAGCCGACCAACATCCGACAACTACGTTAAACGACAAGCACTCAAACACAAGTAGTCGTTTTGAAGGATAAACCTTAATTAATTATTGCCGTCCAGGTTAATTATATATAATATAGTTAACTCATTCACTAATTACCCTATTCACTAACTAATCAAGCCTTTGATCACATCATTTCTTAGGTGGCTGCCAATTTGGATCACTTAGAACGACTATATGACTAATAGAGAGTGAACCAAATGCATTATATTGCTGTAGAGTTGTGGACTAATGATATATATAAAAAGAAATTGACATTTTCATTCTTTATAATTTGAATTATCGAAATATATTTATTCTTAATATGGTATTTGAATATTTTAATTGACAAAATATTTATGTTTTCAAATTTTGGAAGCAGCAAATTTGTTGTATAAGACTTACTAAAACTATGAAAATATCATATTTGTTCAAGAATATTTTGTTTGAGGCGGTGTGTTAATTAATTGTAAAATCAGATCGATCATTTTTTATGCTAATTTAAATCATTTGGAAAATAATAGTTCTTGACAAACATATGTGTATTAATTAGTAGGATGGTTGATTTATTGGAAGTGTATTTCCCACAACAACAAGACTCATACCTCAAGTCTTGAAGACTTGAACACACCTATACTCAATGAATCCAATACCAAACCAATTGAAGAAACAAGCCCAATAAGCAAGCATAAAAGTCAACTTGGTTGGGCCGGATCTCTACCCATAAACGCCACCCGAAACAAATCTGCCAACTTTTTAAACAAATCTTCATTTCCGGTTTTAACCTCCTGATCCACAGTTAAAGCCGCCAAAAACCGCCGTCAAACCAGCCTCCTCCTCCATCGTCGCCGCTCAACGTGCTAGTTGCTGCACTCTCCTCTCACCGTGAACTTCCCGCCGTAACCTCTCCGGTAACCAGCTAACCATTGTCTTCTTCCTCTGACAAGTGGTAAATAATATTTTTTTAGACAAATGGGGAAGTAAAAAACGGAAGCAAGCTGTTGATTACTCACGATTACGGCACGCCGTCCAACGACTACACGCCACCTGAAGATTCAAAATTCCTTTCTTATCCACTTCTCATTTCCCACGAACTTCTTTGGTTCTTCACTCTCGGTCTCCGGCGGCCTTTAGCTTGATGGATTCGGTGGAGGAACAGGCGTCGCTGCTCGAACACGGCCCGTCCTCGCACAACAATCAGGTTCGTGGAATTTTGAGCTTTACCCAGTGGAGATGAAGATCAGTTATACTAGAAATTGACATCTTTTTTAAGGATCGCGATTGTTTTTTGTTGTGATGATCCGATTTAAGCTCATACTCACTGCAGCTTGTTTAGATTAGCTATTTTAGTCAGTTTGAACGAAGATCTGAATGAATATGAAGGATCGATTAAGCTAGAAATTGGTGTATCTCAGAACGATTGCGATTGCTTTTGCTTTCATGATCTGATTTAAACAATTACTCTCTGCAGATTGTTTTTGTTTTGGTGATTGTTACCAATTTCTGTATTTCGAAACCTTCATTACATTCGAAATTCTCCAGGGGGAACGAGATGGACAGCACACTGGGGATGGCTCGGTTGACATCAAAGGGAGGCCAGTTATCAAGCAGAACACAGGAAATTGGAGAGCATGTCCTTTCATATTGGGTAACTGAATGATAAAAAATTTCATTGTTTCTTCACATGTTCATCAGTTTTGGATCATTCTCGTGACGAACTCGATGATATATGCAGGTACGGAGTGTTGTGAACGCTTGGCCTACTATGGAATCGCGACGAATCTCGTTACTTATCTTACCACAAACATGCATCTGGGAAATATATCTGCTGCAAGGACCGTCACTACTTGGTCTGGCACTTGTTATATTACGCCACTCATTGGAGCTATAGTGGCGGATGCTTACTGGGGTAGATATTGGACCATTGCTGCTTTCTCGACGATCTACTTCATTGTGAGTCTCGAATGACCTTTCCTACTTATCTACTCTCCATTGATTATCATCTGAGTTATTTCATGTCTTTGATATACATCTTATGGAAGAATGCTATATGATACTGATTTATTTACATGAACATTAGGGAATGTGCACGTTGACGCTTTCAGCAGCAGTTCCAGCACTCAAACCATCGGAATGCGTCGGCTCTCTCTGTCATCCACCAACTCTTCCACAGTACGGTGTATTTTTCTTCGGCCTATATCTAATCGCATTCGGCACAGGCGGCATCAAGCCTTGCGTTTCATCATTCGGGGCAGATCAGTTCGACGATACCGACCCCAGAGAGAGGGTGAATAAGGGTTCCTTCTTCAATTGGTTTTATTTCTCGATCAACATCGGCGCTCTTATTTCAAGCAGCTTAATCGTGTACATCCAAGATAACGTAGGCTGGGCTGTAGGGTTCGGTGTGCCTGCGTTATTTATGGGCATTGCCATAGCAAGTTTCTTCTCTGGCACGCCACTCTACCGTCTGCAGAAACCAGCGGGCAGCCCTCTTACCAGAATGTGTCAGGTTATGGTTGCATCTTTCCATAAGTGGAACCTGGAGGTCCCTTCTGACAGCAATCTCCTTTATGAAGCGCGAGATGATAGCTCATCTGTTGAAGGAAGCCGCAAGCTGGAGCACACCGACGAATTGAAGTAAATTTGAATTCACCTTTCAACTTTTCTTGGTTATCTTCCATTTCTCTCTAACAGTTTGAATTGCTCTAGAACTGAATCTTCCTTCTGAGATTCCTCGGTTTCTGTTCAACTGGTACAACTGGCCTCGTCGAACAAAGTGACCTTATCTTGACGCGAACCATTTCCCCGCTATGTTTTCTGCAGATGCCTTGACAGAGCTTCCGTAATATCAGAAACCGAGCTAAAAACCGGGGACTTCGCCAACCAATGGAGACTCTGCACTGTAACACAAGTCGAAGAACTCAAGATCCTAATCCGAATGTTCCCCATCTGGGCCACAGGAATTGTCTTTGCAGCAGTCTACGCTCAAATGTCCACCATGTTCGTCGAGCAAGGCATGCTAATGGACGCCACCGTCGGCTCCTTCAAAATCCCACCGGCATCTCTCTCCACATTCGACGTGGTCAGCGTCATCTTCTGGGTACCAGTGTACGACGCTCTGATCGTCCCACTCGCCAGAAAGTTCACAGGCAACCCGAGAGGCTTCTCGGAGCTCCAACGTATGGGGATCGGGTTACTAATCTCCATCCTCGCCATGGCAGCAGCTGCCCTCGTCGAGATCAATCGCCTCCAGCACAAATCGGACCCGCCTAGCATCTTCTGGCAGATCCCGCAGTACATGCTGGTCGGTGCTGCAGAGGTGTTCACCTTCATTGGCCAGCTCGAGTTCTTCTACGAGCAGTCTCCGGATGCCATGAGGAGTCTGTGTAGCGCTCTGGCCCTTCTCACGACTTCGTTGGGTAACTATTTGAGCTCGTTTATACTGACGATGGTCGCGTATTTCACGACAAAGGGGGGAGAGCTGCCCGGGTGGATTCCGGATGACTTGAATGAAGGGCATCTTGATTACTTCTTCTGGTTGCTGGCTGGGTTGAGCTTTGTTAATATGTTGGTTTATGTTGCTTGTGCTGTAAGGTATCGCCAAAAGAAAGCTGTCTAAGAGTGGAAAGAAGGGGTCTTTTGTGTGTAGAGGAATCCGTGTTCCACAAGGAATCAGGATTTGGATAAATGGCCGAATAAATGGTTTCAAAAGTTTGATTCTCGTTTCGGTAAAATTGATCCCGATATCTATCTGCTAGACCCGATCAAGGATTCACCTTATGGTAATTCATTGAATATATCTTTGAATGAGTATCGTAGTGGATGTTAAGAGAAACGACATAGAAAGGATTAGAGACACTTAAGGCATACACGATTTTGTGTTGTAATGACCCCAACGTTCTATCAATTAACTTTTTGAAGTTAGTGTCCATCGTTGAGTACCATCTGTTAATTGATGACCTATCAATAAAGTGGATCTCTGTCGTTCTTTAAACGAACAATGAAAGATCCCAACACACTCCTCTTTAATACCGCAATCATCTCCCTAATCACGAAAACCATCAATCCTAAACCATCCTCCTCCGGAAACAAAAAAAGTCTGGCCCATGATCCAACTCCAGAAGCCCTTAAGTTTGGGCCTCTCTTTTCAGCCATACAGAGAACAGAAAAAGTCCGGCAAAGAAAGAACATCAATGGCGGCAAGTTCAACGATACCCTGAAAAAAACTAGGGTTCATCTCCTCCCTATAAATAACAAACGACACCTCTTCATCAATCATCATCTTCCATCTCCATTTACAGCCGTCGCCCCTTTATCATCGTTTTTTTTCATCGTCGTTCAGTACATGTTTATCTACTGTGGTGGCAGTGAGGAAAGAACATTAGTGTGCCGGAGGCGAGATGTCGTCGGTGACGGCTTTCACTAACCCTCTAAGAAGTTCTGAGCCTCCATTGACGCTTTTCAAGATCAAACCTTTCTCCTGTTGTTTATTCATAAGAGCGAGGTGACGATAGAAATTTCATGTCTGTCAATCCCCTGACTACTGTTAAATAATTTAACAGTCTGATGTAACTTGTGAATCCCGATCGCTCTCTGTTTTAAAAATCCAATCTTTACTGAAGATTTTCCAACTGGGTTTCGTTGTGTTTTGATTGATTGGGGGGCAGATGATGAATCCCATCTAACAGATGGGTTATTACCGTCTGAAATTATACATTGATGCTTTTTCACCTTGGAGAACTGATGCTCCCCAAACTTTCCCTTTCATTCCGTTTCTAAAAAACTTCAATAATTCAGATAAAAGGTTTTATATTTTTGCAACTGTTTGATTCAAACCAATGGAAACTCAGTCGAAGAGCATCATCAAGAGTCAGTTGCTGCTATGGGATTGTACGGCTCTGACACCACTTTGTTAGAGATTATAACTTATGTGTAACTAGCCTTACAAGTAAATTCTATCTTATACAAGTGGTATCACAGCCATTTGATCTCATTAGCAGCTCAGAAGATCAATTTGCAGGGGTTCGAGATATGCTTGCAGCCAGCAATGGCCAGTTGCGGAAAACAGAATCAGCTTTCCTGCCGAAATTGAATCAACTTTGTACCAATTTTTTTGTATTTGTTTGATTGAACACTACTTCAAGTTGCAGACTTTCTATGTGGAATTGTTCTCTTTTAGAAGCTCTCATTACTGCCCAGAAGACCAAATTTGCAGAAGCTGCCAGGGAACCGTAGATAGTTGCAGGAATGTAAATGTCACAGATTTGCTGAAAACAGACATAATCTTCTTTGCTTATATATGTATAGAGAAAATAATAGAACTTTGTGCCAAAATCTTTGTATTTCTGTCACTGGAACTCTTCAAAAAGCTTCTATTACAACCCTCTATTTGTAAATAACCCCTTCCTTATATCTACATTTATCCCATAAATAATCCTAATGCTCATAAGAAACACACTTGTTGCTGTTCTTGTAATTGTCAGCAAAGCAGTTCTATTTCCAGTTGCTGTATTCACCGCTGCAATTCATCATCACTACCTGCCAAAATCGAATCCTAGCCATCAAAATGGCCATACTAGTTTCGAGCTGGATGTTCCGAGTCATTGTATTTTCCTTTTTTCGCAGAATCTAGCGGGCAAGTGGACGGATTTGGATGGTGATTCGGAGGAGCTGTTTGCTAGCAACTCTCGGACTCTGTTTAAGGCCAAAGTTGCAGAAGCTTGTTGTTAAGCCTTGCTGAGAACAGAATCCGTATCCATTTAATCAACTTTGAATCAGCTTCCTTGCTTGCGTTTGTTTCATTGCAGCTCGGCAGGCCAAAATTGCAGAAGCTGTGAGGAATGCAGAGATAGTTGCAGCAATGAAAAATGTAACAGAGCTTCTTTGTTTTTATGTGTAGGGAAAATAATCAAACATGGTATTGAACTCTTTGTATTTCTACTACACAACTCTTAGTGCAATTATTGGATGGTAAATATACAAAAAAGGGATTTGTTCTAATCCTTTGAAGCCACCATCTGTGTTCTACACTCTTGTGGACCTCCGTACCTAGTCCTTCGTCAACAATATCAAACGGCGAACAACTTCGAAACCTCAAGTTGATGATGATAGTCTCAAGTGATGCTACATTTTCTACCGTAAAAGCTATCAACTTGTCCTCACCGGTTGTGTTAGTATACTATTTCGAGCTCTCAAAAATTAAATAACTTATGAGACGTTGTAAGCTTCACAGAACCCTGCAGAATTTTACAGTAAGCTAATACAAACCTAGCTAATGAATCAAGCACATGCTACAACAATAATTTGTAGTCATCCTATTTATAAAAGAAGAACATAAATTAATCTTAAATGAATAGTGTTCGGTAGGGATTTATTTTGAGTTTATTAGGACTATATTTGAGTTTATTATGGCTTTATTTTGAGTTTATAATAGATTTATTTTGAGTTTATGAGGGGTTTCTTTTAAACTCACATATTACCCTTTATGGGTCTTGTGGTATTTTCCATTCTTCTATTGACATGACTTAAATTGTCTCACGCTTTCATTTTGCTTATACGTTTCCTATAACAATTTTTTTTATCTATCTCCATTTATTCTCTAAAATTTTCCGCAACATCGTGCTGATAATTCTAGTATCAATAACAATACATGTGTCCTAAATTTTCATGCGTAAGATACAACGTAAGCCAAATGAAGTTAAAAAATATTTTTCAACATGCTAAAATAACACCGAGTAAATTTAATTTTTAATTTCATTGGTCATTATTTACAGGGGTTACCATAATGACACTTGATTTTTTAGCCATTTTCAATATGCATGTCAAATATTAGCCAATTTAAAAATTTTGAAATTTTCTTGTGAAAATGGTCAATTTTCATAGGTTAACCCCTTTGGAAATCGACAATTTTGACATGAAAATTTTCAAATTTTCAATTCGGCTAATATTTAACATGCATGCTGGAAATGTCTAAAAATTGATGTGTCACTATGTTAAGCCCTTCAAATAATAGCTTTTGATTATACAAATCTGAGCTGAAATTAGAACTAGCATCATGAAATTTGTGTCCCAATCGAGAACTTAATATCCATAGCAATTTGTCAAAACCAATAACCATTATAATCAATTGAATTAACCTGATAGTGAAGATCAGTCAGATGCTGAACAGGACATTTTTCATAGCATATGCCTGTGATAGAATCAGGTGTACGTTACTAAAGACCAACTACATGAATATAGGCAGGAAACTCTAATACAAATAAAATTAACTTAAGATAAGGCATCCAAACAAATGTTGATATCTTCAACTGTGAAACTATTTGTTTATGCAGGATGTTAATCAGACCATGTAATCAAGAAAATCAAACCATGTAATATAAATGTTACCGTCGGATTACAACCTATTTTTTCACGAACAAATGCTACCTTTCTCTCTCTTATTAGGCAATCAAAATTGTCATACGATTTTATAAACCGCGTTAAAAAAATAGATTAAAAATAAACATGCATAAATATTTAATGTAATATTTGTGTAGTGAAAGAATAATATTTTCCTTAAATCTTTGGCACATTGACTATCAGTCAGTCTATAAATTTCTCTCATTCCCTGCCTCCTCCATCTCCTCCTCCTTCATGTTCTTATTATTACCACCCCTAGACCAGTAGCGAAATCAAGATCATCGAAGACCTACTGTCGAAATGAGGTTGTGTTTAGTGATAGTTGTATGCAACCCGGGAAATATCTGTCGAAATGAGGTTGTGTTTAGTGATAGTCGTATGCAACCCGGGAAATACAATGGCTACAAGGTTCAAGTTCATGAAGACAACGGACAGGGAGATCATCAGGCCATGATCTATATCTTGATAACATAATCGACACCATGTTGATTCAACACTTTTGTCTAACTATGGACCTTGATTTGGGATCCAAGTTGATGTTTCTCTGGGAGCTTTATTTCAAGTCTCGCATAATGAGCAACATTTCACTGGGTGGAAGGCTTCCTTCCCTTACCGGCGTAGATGCATAAAGCACTATTTTATGCAATGAAATAGTCGTATTTTTGCTCGAAGCAAGGAAGCCAAACAAGCCATATCGAACCACTGTCATAGCAACAAATGGCAACAAAATAAGGTAACGAACCTTCGAACTAACAAAAAACGAGACAACGATCGCCGAATAGAAAACCCGAAAAACGAAAACAATCTCTAATACACCAATTAGAAAACAATGGTCCAAATCCTCACATCATTTCGGCTCTGACACTATTAGCAGGCCAACAACAAACGATCACCATAACCAATAAATTCTACCACATCAAGCAATCATATGTATAGATCCATTATCTATAGTTAACCAAAGAGTCTAACTACACATCCAGATGAGGCCGAAAGGATTTCCGAGACGGTTATACTCCCCACCTAGTCATCATTCTGTACAACGAACAAACCGATCTTCTTTGCATCATCTGCCCGACTATGTATTTGTTCTTCTCCATGTGTGTCACGGTTCTATATCGCGTAGCTATTTTGACTAGTTTCCGATCGAATCTTCTCAGCATTCCCAAAAACCCTTTCGATCAAAATCCGAGCCATGTAACCATCTCACAAAACATGAGGGATTCATCCTTTAGCTTTCGGTCGTATCCACCAGCCTTGGATGTGCAGTCCATGAGGGCCCCCACCACTTAGGGCTAGAAGCTGTTGCCGGATCGGACCTTATGTGTATTATTCTCGCAATCGTCGTCTCCAGGGGTAATGCGGCAACCACTGGGTAGGGGGATAGTATTAGAGCAAAAAACACGAGCACGGCACAAACCAAGGTGCTGGAATGCAAAGACTAGTAGAAAACCCCATCACAGCGAACACAAAACCTTGACCCGATTTTTCAACCATTGTAGTGGATTTTCGGGTTCTGGGAGCCCTGTGGCTGCTGCTGCTGAGTCTGCTGTGGTGGGCCCCCTTGTAAGTTCGGTTGCTGGGTATTGTAGTGCCCGAAGGGCTGCGAGTAGAGAGAGTTCATATAGCCCTGCACAGTCGATTATGTTCCAAATGAGATTCGGAAGCTAAAACTGTTAGTTCATCAGGTTAAGAGTTAATTAGAACCTGAGACTGGAGTGAAGTAGGATTTGCCATGCCGAAATGGCTCTGAGACACTTCATCTTGAGAAGGATCGTTCAAGCCAGCCTGTGTAAATAGCCCTTGTGCGCCATGACCCATGTAGTCCTGTTTAAAGTTTAAACATCGAGATAAGCATGACTTGAACTAATGAAGAAAAAATACACAGAAAAAGAAACTCAAAGAGCTGTATTGCAGAGACGCAAGCAAACCTGAGTCATGAAGTCATTCCCAGAACCAAATCGAGAATATCCACCTTGCGAGCTCTGGTTCAGGAAGTTTCCATGATACCCACCTTGAGCTCCTTGTGTCGCGTAATCGACAGCATATCCACTTTGGGAAGCCTGCAGCATTACAGTTATCAACCGTCGAGTTGTTTAGAAACAGGAAGCTGGAGTAAGAATATAAAACCTATGATCAAGACCATACCTGAGTGGAGAAATCTGCAACATTGTAAGGCACGTGCGACCCCTGACTCTTGAAGTCGTCGCCCAAGAAATCCTGATCAAAACGACGGTAGAATATACAGAGTGAAATCAGAAGAGCACATTCCGCTGATAACACATCAACCATATAATATACATTCATACCTGAGACATTCCACCCATTGAAAATCCATCACGGAACGTTTGGCTTGATCCTTGAGCTGGCATCTGCAGAGTAATATTCCAACCCATAATGAGTAATAAATCATGTTCTAAAGAAGGCATGAAGATATAATAAACAATAGACGTACGTTATTAACAAATCCAGGTTGAGACAATGGACCACCGACAGATGGCTGGCTATTTGGATTCTCTAAGCCAGGGAAGTTGAAACTAGGTCCAATATTCCCTATTGGCTGTTGATTGTTCTGGTGTTGAAGATGACTACCAATAGGAGCAGTAGTGCTTCCACGGCCAGCCCCGAAACCCCGACTTCCAGGTGCAGGAACATGCGGAACAGCTCCAACTGGTCCATGCACAGCGCCACGTGAAGGAATCGCGTAAGGTTGAGGTGGCCCACCATGGAATTGCGGCATTGGCACTCGGGGCATTGGATATCCAGTAGGGTGCACTCCAGACCTGTGAGCACCATTTGCAGGACCAGTTGGTACAAGTGAACCTAGCAAAGCATAAAGAATCAGCCAATAACAGTCAAAATCAGCTGCCTAGTGTCTGTTGATCAAAGACTTGAACGTAAAATTTTTGCAACAGAATAGTTCATGAAGGATACCCCTGCCACGACCGCTTCTTCTGTCAGCACCGGATGCATTTGAGGCAGCAGCTCCCACACCATCATTGGGCAATACTCCAGGACCAGTCCCAAAGTAAAGTCTTCTGTCATTATATATCTGTCTCCAAAAAATTATGATCAGTAATAAACACAATTGAAAACGTTTGAACAAATAAAAGCACTTTTAAGAAGTATAGATTAGACCTTTTTGGGTTTTTGAAACTGAACCATACTCTGCTTCAAGTTATTTAGAGGGCCTTCGACAAGACATTCATGTTCCTGGTAAAACGAGGAGAATGGACAATGAGTTAGCAGCAATACAAAAAGAAAGCTATGTTTATCTGACCCTCAGACAACTACTACATTAAACATCCAGTAAGCAAAAAAAATCATACAAAGCCTCAAACAACCGATTGAGGGAAATATACCTTGTAATGTGTCAACAATCCATTCCATAGAGGCTGTTTGCTAAGGACTTTTGGGTTGCCCAGTATCACAATTCCGTAACGAGCACGAGTAAGAGCTACATTGAGCCTTCTAGGATCATTAAGAAACCCAATACCCTGTATATATCAGAGAAAATAGTTTATCAAATGAATTGGGCTGAATTCTCCTCTCCTTGTTGTGAGCATTAGAAATGAAGTGGATAATTGGTATGAATTGAGACTAAATTGTTTATACTACAAATATAATGGTGGGGAAAGAACCAACCTGATGTTCATTGCTCCTAACACAAGACAGAATTATATAATCCTTTTCCCTGCCTTGAAATGAATCTACACTGGCGACCTGTCATGCAATTCCCAAAAATTATATTCGATCATCCCAAGAAAAAGTTCTTGGGCCATAGATCCGAAATAGAAATCCCACCTCAATTTCTTTATAAAGTTGCTGCCTGAGAGCACCGTTTCTTGCCATATAGTTGACAATATATGCTCTTTGACCTTCATAAGGAGTAATAACCCCAATCTATCACAAAAGATATGATTAAAATCCTATAATTAAAAATAACAGCCACAATCCGAAAATGCAGACAGAGGTGCTCACCTGACTAGGGACTACACCACTCCTCAAGAAAGTAGTTACAATCTTTTCGACATTCGCAGCCTCCGTACGATTGAGATAGGAGGTTCCACTGGCACTTATCTCTTCTTGTCCCATCTAAAGACAATCTATCTAGTTACAATACAGTCTTGGGCATATATTGAAAAACAGAAGGGAACAAGAGCTTTATTTGCATCAGAGTGTGCTTTCCTAAAATTCATAGGTTTAAACATTGGCAAACAACAAATTCAATACCGTTTTTTATATTGGGATGTTACATGATTACTACACTTGCTCTCTAGGAAATCCGATCCCACAAATGGATATAATAAAGCAGAGAAGCTGTACATTATATTTTATACCTGAACATAAAAGAACATAGGACGGTTTGGCACGGGCCAAGGGAAATCAATGCCAGTTGTTTGCCTCTCATTTACAGTAACTCCATTTTGCAGGGTCCCCTCATAAAAACTATTAGATGGGAACTCTGAGAGAGCTGGATGCATACGGTATTGAACCTGAAAGTGGGAATTATCGTACAACGTCTTAATGCAGTAATGACAAGAAACAATTAGTTATGAAATTATGAAGCAAAGCTGTTGAGTTAAGAGAACCATAAGAACTTCATCCATGCCCAAAGGGAAGTGCAAAATCATCAATAACTTGAGACGCATAAGCAAGCAACAAACCCACCTGCAACCTGATTGGCTTTACTCCAAGCAACACAAGGCGTTCAAATAGAGACTGTGCTAGTCCAGCTCGAGCTGCTTTTTTGCACATTATAACAGGACCTAGTTGGCAATGATCTCCAACAAGAATTGCCTAGCAGAAAACACTAGTAAGAACATGAAGCTTGTCCATTCGACCAAGAGTAGCTGAAGTGTTTTACGTCACTTACCTGCTTTGCCCCAAGAACCAATGGAATAAGACACTCAGGTTCAGTAGCTTGAGTGGACTCATCAATAAGCACCTAAACACACACAAAGGGGTGTAAGCATCTGCTAAACAAAAAAGAATAAAAAGTCCAAACAGGAAGGATTTCAACCTGGCGGAACCTAAAATTGGAGAGACGAGGGTCACCAGCGCCAACACAAGTGCAGCATATGACATCAGCACTTTGAGATATCTCCCTCTCTGTAGCACGCTTCAGGGCCTTGTATTTTTTCTCATCACTGCTAGAAAGCTCACCTGTAATGACGAAGTGAAAGGCATGTTAGATCAACAAAGGGAAAAAGAACTTTCAACTAAAAGTTGTACATGCCCTGTACTGCTATTTTCATCAAACTCTACTACTAAATAGTTTCCAGACATATTCTTGAATCCATAATGTCTATCTACCATCAAGCACAGCAATCCAAGTTAAAATGACATTACAAGATAGACAAAGAGAAAAGGCAACCTTGTTCATCTTTCAGCTGTTGCAACTTGTAAAGTTCACTCTTTTCAGAAGTATCAAGATGTCGAACCTGAAATCACAACTAGCATCATGAAACTAATGTCCCAAAAAAACTCTATATCAATCGCAATTTGTCAAAACCAATAACCATAATCGTCCATTAATTAACCTGATAGTGAAGAGTCAGATGCTCAACAGGAGAGCTTACAGCTTCCCTCGACTTTGCACAAATTCGAACAACCTTGAGACAAGAGAAAGTGAACATGGACAAATGAATCATTTGGATATTCTATTCAAACTTGATAAAATATAGTCCAATTTTAGGTGGATAGGGAAGCTTACCTTTAATCCAGTTGCACTTATCTTCTCAGCTAGTTGGTCAACAGCCACATTACTTGGTGCACAGACCAAAACCTGATTTAAATCTCAATAAAGCACCGCAATACTCTACAATGAAAGTAATTGAGAAAAAATATATAAATGTGCTTAGAAACCTGCCCCTGGCCCTGTTTGGCCATGTGATATACAATCGCAGCAGAAGTGACAGTTTTGCCAGTGCCAGGAGGACCTTGAATCAAGCTAACAGGCCGTTGGAGGACATTTTTTACAGCATACACCTGTGATAGGGACAGGTATTACTCCAGGAAATTATACAAAAGGCCAACTACATGAATATAAGCAGGTAATGCTACAGAAAACTCTAATACAATAAAATTATTGCAAAAAACGCAGCCATACAAATGTTGATACATCAAACTATGAAACTCCTTGTTTATGCAGGAAGTTAATCAGACACCAAGGTCAATAAATAAACAGAATTTTTCATCAATCACCATTGTATTACAGAATTAGCATTCTTTAAACCATGCATTGAATATCCCCAATCACCGTACCTGAGATGCATTCAGTTCTGGAAGTCCAGGTGCGCCAAAACGCCTGGGCAGCGCATTGCGAACCATGTGATTCTCAACCTCATGTCCCAACAAATGATGGTATATGAACCTGTAAATGACAGCAATAAGTAGAGTTCAAACACCTAACACACCACTCTCTGGTTATCTAAGAAAAAAGGTCCAGTAAGAATCATTAGAAAAACTGATTGAGTGAACTGACCCGCTAACACTTGTTTCATCCACAGCAAACGTTTTCATTGCACCTTGCATTCGATCAAAGCTTGTGCTCTTCCATACGAAGTCAACACTAAACCCATGATTCACGTCAATAGGAACACCCTGCACATGCAACAGCATTAGTTTGCTATGAACTTTAAACCACATCAATTATAAACCATGAACTAAACACAGCAATATCAGCACCTGACTAGCACGAAGCTCGAGTGCAACTTCCTCCTGGGCTGTTAACTTGATCTGGAGAGAAAATACAAGTGTAAAAACTCAGTAATGTCAACATCCAATATAGATAAATAAAAGGAAGACAATTTTCCAGGATATTGGCATACCACGTGCCCAACTGAATGCCAAGCTGGATGAGACACATCTCCAGAGTAACGCAGCCTTAATTCATCACCGGGTACAAGGCGCAACTCATTGTCCTCCTGGATCACTCAACAATTGTGTTAGCTATCATTAAAATCACTTTGAGCAGAACTGTTGAAATTAGAAGTAACTCCTTCAATAAAAAACAGCAGAAAAATAGTCAGAAGAACACCTTCGGAAAAACAAAATAAGCTACACGCTTCTTGTTCAGTCCTACATCCCATCGAATCGTGAGATTATCCTTGCTCTGGGACTCTTTCATCATCTATAAAAAATGCACGATAAGATATTGTCAACACTCAGCAATGGACATGTTTTCCTTTTCCACACGTCCATAAATGACATCCATCCTAATGTAAAAAAGGAAAAGATGTAACAACAAGCTGTATATGGCACAAGTATGAAGTACCTTATCATAGTCAGCTTCAAGCTTGATTAGAGGAGCAAATACATTTTGATACTGCATGGCAGACAAAAGCACCACATCATTCATTAAAGGTAATTACAGCAGTGAAACATGCATCATTTAGAAAAAGTTAAAACAATACCTGATACGCATCATCGTATTTCAAAGCAACTGATTGGGGTTCATCATCAACACCAGGTTTCTCAAGATCTTCGAGAGATGCATCAGGGTTGCTCTTCCAGAGTTCTTCTATCTTATTTATTTGCTGTGCACTAATCTGGCGTGCCCGCAACTGTTCTTGCTCAGAAGGGATCTGCAGAATCAATATTATAAGGATGTTCCTCAAGTTGTAACTTGCAACAGAAAGGAATAGATAACAATCAGTCATGAGAATTTACCTTAACAAGCCACTGAAGAAAGCACCTATCATCAATCAGGGGACACCATTGGCTAAGATCCCAATTCATGTCCTTTAACGCATTAACATTCAAGCATGGTTCCCTACAAAGGAGAACGACAACACTCTCTGTCTTTGCTGATATAAATCCCAGAAGGAATACGTTGCGACACCCACAGTTGTAGCATTCCAGAATAGTTTCCCCCAAAGGACTGTCCTTGTGGAGGCAAACTTCTTTGTGCTTTGCTCGCACCTTAACAAGATCCAAGCAATAATCAGGCAAATAAAATAAAAAAACTATCAAACTACAGAAGAACAGAAACAAAAAAAACAGAATATGCATTTGCAACGTCCATAACCATGTTGTGAATATGATGCACAACAAGGATTACATTCCTACGGTAGGATATAAAAGAACGCTTTAACAGTAACACAATGGAAATGTACATAACTAGCTCAGTTAAAGAGGATGAATAAAAACAAGCAATCCTCGGAGTTTGACTCTTTCAATGGAGAGTGAAGAGAAGGGAAAGAATGGTTGGAATGATCGGCACATCAGATAAAATATTGGGAATCTGAACTATATGATCTACCTAACTGTTCCTTAGTTCTATTGGTTGGGCATTATTCAAAACATACACCCATCTGGTCCAAAATAGCTAGAACAACACATAAATCAACTAAAGCTTGATCACTCCTTGCATATTCTGCAGCTAACTAATCGGAGATTATGGCAGCTCAATTATGCTCTCAACTATAACCAAACCAGACTCCAAGCTAGATTACACAGATGGCGTGTCCTAAGGAAGCCAAAATTCTCTTTAACGGCCGCCATTTGTATAAATTACAAAAAAGCAGGCAGAACGTCTGTACTCACCAGATGATTAACGATATGAGAACCTGACGTATTCCCTCTGGAATTACAGAACCACTTCCTACAGGATGGCACATTACACCTCACAACGCAGGCAGGGTTAGACACGCCACAATACCGGCACGCATGCTCGGTGAAATTCCCTTTCCCGAACTCGTACCCATCGTCATCTCCAGTCTCCTCGAAATTCAGCCCTCCCATTCCAGCCACCACGCCGTCCACCGCCGCTCCATGGCCGGCGCTGCTCCCTACGCCACGAGCTGATTTCGAAGACGAAGACACGGGAGACGACGCAGAAGGGGAGATATCCTGAACGAGGTGATCGGACGAAGGAGGCGGAGGGTGGTGGTGGTCAACTACAGACGAGGATGACGAAGTCGCCGCCGCTGCCGCCGAAGCGAGGGAATCTGACGGAGTTGGCCAGACGACGGGGGACCGGAATTCCGGGTAGTCGAAGTCGGATTCTCCCTGGGTGTTGAATTCGAGGAATGTGTAGGCGTCGGCAGCCGTGTCCGGCTGCGACGCCGCGTCGTAAAGGCTGTTGCTCTGCTGCGAATCCATTGTTGATCTTCTCTCTAGGGGCTCTCTCGGTTGGGATTGAAATGGATGGAGAAATTAGGGTTAGGGTTTGGCGGGGTGGAGAAGATGAAGCAGATGAAGAGAGAAGCGTGATCTCCCGTTAATGTTTCGGAGGAGAAGCGAGTGAGTAACACAGGAAATGCGAGCGCGTGTCAATTTCAAGGAGGAGATAATACTGTAATAGGTATGAGTTTGGTAATTTTCTTATTTTCGAGGGTTGAATCTGTAAGATAAAATATTATACGGTTAATATTTGTTTTTACTTGTTAGAGTCGACCTAACCGGTTGGATAATAAATCTGTTAGTCCGAGTCGCTCCATGTAAATGTCTTCTATAATTTCTGGTTTTTTTGTCATAAATAAACCCGAAGGGAGATATCAAATAACAAACACAGCTCATAATTTTTAAAATAGGATAGAAACTTTAAATTAGTGAGTCTAAAAATATACAGCGAAATAAATTAAATTGTTATACATTATATTTGAACCTTAATCATGTCGAGGTGTACTCATACCATACCATTATAGTAGTTTAAGGTTGAATAAATTGGACCATCTGAGCTTATATTGTTTCAAAACACAGCTTTTAAGACTTATACAAATTATTTTAACCATTTAGATAGATTTTATTGATCCAAATCGAATATAACAGATTATTGATTGTTAAACCTCGAGTTAAAAAAATTCGACATGGACTACCAAAAAAAGCCTAATCCAACTGGGCCTAAAGCCCCCGCTAGCTGCTGAAAGCCTAACCCAATTTGGACTCTAGAAAGCCCAATCATTCTGCTCCCTGCAATCGAAACTCACAGTAAAGCACCTGAAGATCGAAGAAGAAGAACAACGAGGAGTAAAACTAAAACCAGAGATCGAAGAAAGGCGAGCTATGGCGTGGAGAGGCCAGCTATCTAAGAATCTGAAGGAGCTACGTGTCCTTCTGTGCCAGTCTTCTCCTGCAAGCTCCTCCACCAGGTATCAGCTTCTTTCTTTTGACCTGTTTCTTCTCCGAATCGGGTGATGAAAGTACCTATTTTTTATTTTGTTGGTTCAGAGCTTTCGTAGAGAAGAATTACAAGGATCTCAAGACGCTTAACCCCAAACTCCCCATCTTGATCCGTGAGTGCAGTGGGATCGAGCCGCAGCTCTGGGCTAGATATGGTAAGAAGACTGTCATTTCTCCCGAGTATCATAGTCTCCTCTTATCGTAGTTAGCGAGTTCTTCCGATTCCTAGCTGTGTAGGATCAATTTTACTTGAATTTTAGGTTATCACTTGTCTTTCATCTATACTGGCATTAGATTCAGCTGAAATCTGTAGTTGGTTTCTTTCTTTCCTTACATTTTGAGGTTTTTGTTTGTGTGTTTCGAATGCAATTATTGATAGTTTTCGTTGCAATGAGTGAAAGATGATGAATTTTGCCTGTCTGCCGTGATATGAGCCGAAAAAGCTTGAGACTTGGCTTTCATTTGTGCTGGCATTATAGCTTTCTGGCATTAAATTCAGCTGAAACCGGTGAGGACCCGATAGTTGGAACGTGTTTGTTGCATTTCATGTGTTCGGTAAACAAATGGATGGTTTTCTTTGGAATATGTGAAGGATGAATAGATGATAAACGCTGGCTGTCTGCTGTGATATGATCCATGCCAATGATTGTGACAGAAATTCGAAATCAATAGCTTTGGTATGCAAAATATGAAGAACAAAGGAGAAAACTGATTATAGCTATAACGAGATCTATGAACCAAGTTGTCAGTTCATTGTTTACACTTTGCTTTGATTAATTTTCTTCAGTAGGGTGTTTAGGTGAGTTCAGTTTGGGAGATGCTATGAAATATTTATTAATGACAGACTCCTCCTGGTTATTATTGATTGATAGTTGGAACTCATCCCTGGATTTCTCTGTGTTTGTATAGTGTGTTTCATGACTAAGTGATAGTAGTTCATTGCAATTGTGTTATAAGATGGACTCTGTCTGAATGTTCTTATGTTCAGTATCTACATTTTGTGATGACTGCTATTTACCTTAGCTATCTATTCTTTTGGGTAACATTTGTTCTCCGGTTTGCGTGTAGATATGGGCGTGGAGCGGGGCGTTCGCTTGGAGGGGAAAGACGAGGGACAGATCGAGAAGGCATTGGAAGAGCTTGTCAAAGTAGGTGCAGCCCTCAAGGCATGAACCAGGTTTCTTCACTTCTGTTAGAACAATGAAAAGAAATAAACATTGGTAATGTGGTGATGTAAGATCGCCCCTCGCCCGCCATTACATGTTGCAGTACTTTGATCTTCACATTAATGAAGTCTGCAAACTGGGTTTCAATCCATTGCTTTTGTTTCAGTTACATCTTTTAACGTTTTTCCGTCCGAAAGAGAGATGGTTGAACTGTTTCGTGCTAGTGGAACGATATAGAGAAGATTAACATGATTCGTGAGTAAGGATGACACTCAAAGATTAGTATGATTGTTGTTAGTCTTATCTTTCCAATTTTATCGAATCAAGTGTGGTCTTATCGATACAATCTGAGGTAATACTATGTTTCCCACATCGTGTCATCTCGGACGGTTTAACCATGTACCGATTATCAATATGGTGGTTATAATTACAATTTAACCACATTTCATCTACAGTTCATAACGGTTTAAACAATTGAACACCTACCATTAGTCTTACAATATTATCTGCGACATTCTTAGTACAATGTTGGACGATTCAACCATGCATCAGCTATCAAGTTCGTCTAGAATAATCATAGTATAATTACAGTTTTATCATAGTTCATCTACGATTTATAGTTATTTGAATAACTGAACTCATGCCATTAGTCTTACCGGTAAAATCAACAGCTACATCACAATAATACTGATTTTACGATTACGATTTCATAACCTCAACCCATACATTATAGTATCAATCTTTCATCACTAAAATCATATATAGTGGCAAGAGATATGCCACTCCATAATAACTATAACATACTAATAAGTAATAATAACCAATCATCATCTTTCTCATCTCATCAAACTCTCCCACGACCCATAACGTCACGATCAGGCTTGCACTCCCGCGGCATCGTAGGGTACCGGACCCGATCGGTACAGTAGTTGTAAATGGTGTACTTCTTTCGAACCCACCGGATCCGACGGTATTGTTCAGCATCCATGTCCTGGAACTCCTTCTGATCCCACCACCTCTTCCCCTGAGTGGCGCAGAACTTGGCATTCACCGACGTCTCGCAGCCGTCAATGTGGAAGCCCTTATAGGCGGCTACGAACGGCGCCTTGGACCAGTCGGTCTTCTCGAGGCCGCCCCTCGTCGCCCAGTCGTCAGCGTTCCACAGGCTGGAGTAGATCTTCATCGGCTGCTCAAAGGGGAACTTCACTCCTAAGTTCTTCAGGTTCCTGAATACTCTGATCGGGATGTCGTCCACGAAGAACCTGTTTTCACACAAAATCGATATATAAAGATGTTAAAAGCTGACTCAATTCGATAAATATATTTTGATTAAATTCATGAATCGCCCATTTAAAACTCATTTTTATAAGTAAATGGGCGAATCACGAATTACAACCAAGTTAATACTTGTTACTATTCGTGTACATAAATCACTTTGTTTTCTAAGTACAAAGTAAAACTTGTTACCTCGAGTTAATATAACACTATTGGAAAGCAGTTTGTATACACAAGGTAGTCAAAATCGAGATTATGCTTACGCAATGAGATAGCTGTTCCAGAGGACTGAATATGAGTGGTAGTCTTTCGTCGGGTCAAACCAGAGGTAGATTCTCTGTTCTCGGTCGCCCTTGCCTCCGGTGAACACATTCGTTTGGAGGATGTAAGGTTGTCCTGTTCGGTTCCCCAAGAACTCGAAGTCGATCTCGTCGTGCTCCGAGTTTTGCGACGATAGCTACAACATTCACAAAAGTGTACAAAGTAGTCACTAAACAATTCAAATGTGCCCATTTGGGTCAAAATTTATCGGGAATTTTATTACAAATGGGTCATTATATGCATAACGCTTTACACATTAGTCACTCAAATGTGCATTAATCAATATTGTGACATAATCTGCGAAATAATTACTTATATTATGAATTGGTCACTTTAAACATTATCTATCACAAATTAGTCATTTAACAAAACATGTGTCAACAAATAAGTAAGATATCTTTCGAGTCCGTCAAACCTCTAACACTAGATTACTAGAACACCTCTTTCCATCGAGTGAACGTTAGGTCTAACTCCGTCAACATTCAGTTTATAACCAAATCAAACCGCAAATCGGATGATCACAAAATTTACTAATCGAGACGAAAAAGGAAGACACTCACATAGAAAGCAGTGACGGTCCCGGCAGAGTCTCCACCAACCATCTTGATGTGCATACTAAAGTGGCCGAACAAGTACGACCCTTTCGACTGAAACCCCGTTCCTAACCGAAACAAACCGTAACAAAACCATTAATATTAAACCAAATTAACTCCGTCAAGTCACATACATAATGGAGATAGTTACTTAGACACGGAAGAAATCGAGATAGCAACATACCAGTGTAGTTATCGAGGTGGAGCTGGATCTCGTTACCGCCATTGAACTGCTTGATGTGGTCGAAAGCCCACGTGGGGGCGTAGTTCCTTCCGAAGGGGACGTTGACCGCCTTCTTCGGCGGAGCAGCCATTGCTCCGGCGAAGAAGAGGGAAATGAGGAGATACAGAGCAATTGAAGAAGCCATTGTTTCTGCAGAGAGAAACAATGAAGCAGAGGAAAGGTGGTGAGAGCCGATGAACTGTGGGGAAGCTTGCTGCTTTATAAAGAGGTGGAAAGATTCCATGGGAGGGTAATTGAATATATTATACTTGAAGCTCTGGTTTCGATGGATGTGAGGAATATATTGATAAGATAATGCAAAGGGCCTGTGTTCTTTTGTGAAGGAAGTAAACTGGTCAAATCAGGTGTCTATGGTGGTGAGATATTCTCTTTGTTCGTTCATCATCCATCGATAAGTTTATGAAACGGGTGATTTTGGAGTAAATCTCGATGTTTTATTATTCTTTTGTGAGTTATTGAAGAGTTTGTTCCAGAGTAAAGCGATTAATTAAAAAATATTATGCCGTCGAAGTACCCATTTTACACAGAAGGGACTGGTGAATGGAAGGTTCGATTGGAAGAAAAGACTCTAAATCAAGCCCTTAGAAAGCACTTACTTACACCCATCACTCAGCCGTTGTAATTAGAATCGAATCTCTCTAATACAACTTAGACCTACCTACCCGGTTAATAGTCCAATTAGGAGGACTGTTTATATCGGTGCGATGTTAAAAACGCTACAAAAATCATATTAATTAAGATTTAACATACAATATTCCATCGATATCGTATTCTACGATTGGATTCTTGGAAACCCTTCATAAATCATAATTAGAATTAATTGCAAGAACGTGTAATCAAGTAGGGGGACAGGGACAGGAGATAAAGCAAAACCAATGTGATTTGGATTAGGCATTTAATTCCCCACACATGCTCAAATATACTAATCTTGATTTTCAACTCTCCCAAATCGTATAATGAGCTAGCATTATGAAGTATAAACAATACAAATATACAATCATCCAGATTTGTTGGTATTATGGATCATTTTGAGCTTTAATTTGAGTTTAGAGATCTCATTACGATTTGTTATTATCATTATTTTCATTCGATAATTTTTTTTTTCATGATTTAGCCCTAAAATTAGTTGGAAAAACCATCATGTCGGATATCTAAATTCGCAAAAATGGGAGCATCACCAACATATCATTGTCGAAACGACGAAATATTATTTGTATGTGTGGAATATATATTTCACCTTCTAAAGTATGATTTAAATGTATAAATGATAACTTATTATGTATTTTAGGTTGAGGCAGTGTCTTGATTTTTCTTACTTCAAAACCTCCTTGTCTAAAAAAACATATATTAATATTATTCTATTTATTTAATATTTATATTATCAAAAATTATTATATCTCAATAACTTTAACTATTAAACGAGAATTCAAATAAATTTTATAGGACTCGGTACCAAACATGTCGACTCAAGTTAACTCTAAATAATCTATGGGACAATTCATAAGAGTTAGTTACTATATATAGTGCATTTTCATCTTTTCCAATATATGTTATATGCTCTTTCCACTGTCGACGTCGTCTTGGAAATGGCCAGCCGTAAGAATATTTAGTATTTTAATCGTAGACAGCGGCGGGGTTGTCGGTTTCTGCCGACCGGCGGTTGCCCATAATGGTGTATATGTATATCTTCCGACCACCAGCTGACGACCTCCGATCACATGGTGAGGAATAGATGGAGCATTAAATATTTTCCGTTGGTGTGACGCCACGTACTGTATCGAGCCGGGCAACATGTGAAAATATAAGTGGAAGAAGTTGGGGACGCGACAATCGAAGGTCTGCAAACCACGTGCATGCATGCTTATGGTTCTGGGTGTGGCTCGACGATCCATGCACATCACACTAATTAATTCATTAATTCCCCCAATTTTCTTTATTCTCTTTTATTATTCATTTCCCTATCCGTTTTAAGTAAAGTTTAGGTAAGAGCAAACCGGGCATCACTTAACTATTAATTTCGTTTCACATCATAAACAATATTTACATAGAGTTGGGTGTTACTTAATTATCAACATCGTTGCACATAAACCATATGAGTACTTATCTTTATAAGTTGCACCATTGATGTATCACTTCATTGGACATTTCAATGCACCAATTTTTGTTTTGGAACTAATATTTAATTTATATGGAGTAACGATAGATTTAAAAACTGATGAAATTCTTTAAGATATATTTGCCTCACCTTCTCCCCATCAATGACAAAATCATTACTGTGAAGGACATACTTGTATATACGTCCTATTAATATATGAACATCTAATTTTGATGGTCAATTCAATTAATATTAACTTGTCCAAATTAAAGATAAAATTTAGAAAACTTAATACAAGGAATACCCAACAAAATAAAACTTTTACGCACTCAAAAACCCTAGCTTAGCTGGTCAGGTTGTTGATTAGTGGATATAGTCATTGATATATCTGTAAATTATCTTACGCACTCAAAAACCCTAACTTAGCTAGTCAGGTTGCCGATTAGTGGATATAGTCATTGATATATCTGTAAGATGTTAATTAGGTCATGTTAGGTTAACCTTTGTACCATACAAACAAAGGTAGATACGCTAATATAATTATTGGCGGGCTAACCATGTATATATAATATAACTGTACACGCTTTAGGATAAGCTACATTGACAAATTGGAGTTTATTTTCAAAATTTTGAAAAGTCTATCGATGTAAGATCTTTTTTATGAATAACTCAAAAACAAATTCATACGAAAATAAATCAAAACGACAGTATATCATACTAGTTTTAGGCTAGCTGTTGGTCAAGTTTGTAATCCTAACCGTAGTATAAGATGTCCGATGTGTTATATAGTCCGTCTTTTACTTTATGCCGTTTATAAAAAGTTTAAAATAATATTAATTAAAAAATTGCTTCGTGTAGTTCGTTTTACTAACACAATCTATTTGTACTTTATACAGTCTATTTTATTTCATACAGTCTATTTTTACTAATTACGGTCTATTTTTTTATAATATTTGCAAGATATATTTATTTATAATTTTTGAAATAAATAAAAATTTGAAAAGAAATACTCATTATTTTATGAATATACAGAATATATATATATATATATATATTTATATATTTATTTATAACTTATATAATATTTATTTATAAAAAAGATTCTATTAATATAAACGGACTGCACCAAGTAAAAACGGATTGCAAAAAAAATAAAACTGGACTGCGTTAGTAAAAACAGACTGAATTTGTAATTTTTTCATTAAGAGTATAATAATACATTTACGATAAAATAAAAACTAAACAAAATAAAATACGGATCGTATATAGCATCATACTTGAAACCCGAATCCGAGAAGAAAAAGTATATAAACATAATTTCATCATCATAAACAAACAACAAAACCCAGCTAGCAATCTTGGTTAAATATAGTAGTGCACGCATGTGCAACAACACCGATATGGAAATTTGAAGTTCACGTCATGAAACTCACAAGTTTGCTAACCAGACAAAGGATTTGGACAGGCTTACATTAGCGGTTTTCTGGAATTCGGCTAGGGCCTCTAGGAATATTTTCTTGCCACAGCCATGCAATGTATTACTTGTGTATACATGGATTAATTAACATTGTTTTCTTTTAGTTACATCACATTTCATTGATAACCTATTAACAACACAGGAAAAGAAGAACACAGATACTGTTTGTTAGCGTTGCAAAAAGACTGTCAGCACTGAATTCGATCGAACTGATGTCTATTTTGCTCGGCAGCTCCAAATTCAGTGGGTTGATGAAGAAAACCTCGACCAAACATCTTCACCATGTACTCCATCCATAACTTACTGACTTCATCTTTGTAGGAGGCTCCGGTTGCAAAGATGGCTCTAGCCCACGGTCTAACTCAACCCTCGAGACCTCGACCAGGAGTTTAGAACTATGATAATACGTACATATCTTTTATATTTGGAGGTTGATCGAGTAAGAATAAACTTTTATGTATGCGCATACGTACAATATTTGAAAATATAACTATAAGTTGTCCTCGTACTCCAAGCCTCCAAATTATTTTGAATTTGCCGTTGATTAATAACTCAGCTCGAAAATACCAAATTTTTTCGAAACCTAATAATGTATCGATGCAATACTCGATTTAAGTTGGAAGGGGATCAATATTTCTGTTATAACTTTCTCTTCAAAAGATAATTCAATTATCTTTATGTTCATTTAATAATTTTAGCTAATAACAATGCCGTGTTCTTGCTAGATCCAAGTATTATTTGCTAAATCAAACCATTCAATCGATTGACCCAACTCGATCGAAATGAGTCGATTGTGAAGACTACGAACGTACCCTACTCTTTCCTATGGCAAGCCATGTTCACCGGAAGAGGAGGGTCGGAGAACTTTCCGTTCACGATCTGGTCGAAGATCCACTTGTTGCCAACTTCCGTGAAATGGACGCCGTCCCAGTTAACATAGACGGACGGATCTTTACACGATTTGGCCTCCACCGTTACACCGTTCTTCTTCGTCATCTTCCCTCCGCACCCGATCTCTCTGCTGTAGTTGTACTCCCGCCGTAGCCGCAGCACGCCGTTATCCCCTCCTTGAACCCTAAAGTTGTCAAAATTTCACACAACACTACTTCAATACCCTACGCATGTATTGAAGGTTTTGTAAACAACCGTTATATTCCAATAATTCGAATCCTTAAAAAAGGATTTTGATAGGTTTTATATCATTCAGGTTTATGTTTGAAGCCACACGTCGTGATTGTTTAGTATACTAGGTCGGATTGTATAAACTCAAAATACACAAGCCGTTAGTTTTCTGATGATGGTTTTAAGTTATACCCTATCCGTACCCGCACATAAAGGTGGTAGTTTTGTGTTTGGTAATACGATGTGTATAATCTTTCTGGTAGTATATAATCTTTATGGTAGTAAATGTCACAACATGAGAAATCAAGTCTGGAATTGAAGACCTTTCCCACTTGTATACCCAACATAAAAAAGCTAGTTAATCTTAACATAACTAATGTCTAATATACACTAGAAAAACTCGTAAAAACCACACGGAAAATAGCTTTTTGACTTCATTTAGCTAAAATCTGAGAGTTTGACATAGTGAAACTTGATTTTCTAGTAATTTCCAACACGCATTACAAAAATTAGCAACTTAATTTTTTTCAATATTCATAAAAACCGCATCGGTACTCTTTTAAAAATTGTGAAAAAATAGCCAAAAATAAAAAATTATATATGTTTACTTTATTTGGTTAAAATTTAATCAAGCTTGGATTTATAACCATCACCATGTACTAAACATCATCCAATTTAAATTAAAAAACACATTAATATCTGAAAACAACTGTCAAAATAGGACCATTGCATTTTTTTACAAATAAGAAACCCCAATTTTGAACAGTAATGGACATTAACAAGGCCCCAACAATATATTAACATAAAGTATAGAGCTTATGAACAGAAAGCCCCCAATTTTTATGTATTAATATTTGAAATTACTATTTTTTAAAAATAGATTCATCATTAAGTTAAAAAAATAAATTCATAAACAAAATATTTATCATATAAAATTTCAATTGAATTACAATTCGGTGCATCTTTCAATTCTGATTCTCTTATAAAGACATGCTAATTAATTTTTCAGTACAAAAGCACAAGCTAAAATTAAACCATATAAAAATCCACGTACCGTGTAATTTTGCATGGCGAATGAGCTCATACTTCACAGAGTAAACGTCCACGTAAGTAATAGCAGCGAACGGCAACTCAACTTCCAATTCTCTAACCATCCTCTTCACCCCACGGTTGTACCGTTGAGCCACCCGGTTCATCAGCACCCCGCACCCGGCCTCGTCTAACTCGGTCGTCAGGACCCGGTCCAAGACATAGGCCAAACACCGTATCGGACCGGTCCCGTGGATCCAGAAGTAGCTGCCGCCCCGAGAGTAGACCGACTTGACCGCCGCCTTGAATTGGGAGAGCACGTCCAGAATTTGCGCCACGACTTGCCGGGTGGTCATGTTGAGGAAGTAGGCCGACGTTAGGTCGTTTTGACCAATGTCGAATGTATAGAGCGCTCGGGCGAAATGCTCCGGTTTCGGTAGTAGTTTTGAGTACACTCCTCCTAGGTATATGGTTAAGATACAATGTGAGTAATTTCTTAGTCGAGAATTGGCTGATTAAGTTGTGTATGGATGTGAGTTTTGGTTTTAGGGGTAATTGTATGTGATTGAGATGATTTGACTTGAGTTTGATGGACTCGATCGGTTAAACTTGACTCGACCTGATTTGTCAACCCACTTACCTAATTTATGTGACAATAAAAACATCAAGCAATAAACCAATATTGAAAAAATGGAAAAAATATTAAGATGATATATATGACTCGGGTCGATCCACCAACCTATTTGCCTACCCGAATGACTCAAAAGGAATAAGCTAGAAAGTGTGAATAAATACTATAAAACACATCAGAACTCTTTCTCAACAACTCGAGTTATTGAGATGCAACAATTCTTGACATAATATCAGAGCCTGAAAAGAGCAAGAGGTCTCCGTTTCGAATCCCGACAGCCCCCATTCCGTGCCCATGACTTATCGTATGAAGCTTGCAAACCTCAACTCTTATGAGAGTTTCTGTTTAAAGGGGCGTGTAAATAAATACTATAAAATTTATCAAAATTCTCTCCTAAAAATTTGAATTATTAGGATATAACGATTCTTGATAGAAAAGACAATACAAAGATGGTTTGACTAGACTCAACCGTTAACCAATTTGCCTTGCCGATGGCCAACAAAGAATCACAAACGTAACCCAATGTGCAATTTTGTTTTACAAAGAAGAGAAAGTTCAATCCAAAAGGAGTATATGACTAATTGACTATTAGGTATGAGTGATGGGTTCGACCGGAATCAACCCAATAAATCGAAATACCCATAAAGTTAGCCAAACTCAGAGAAGAGTGTATTGTACCTCTGGCTCGGACGATTTGGGAGTGGTTGACGAAGTCATGGAACTGGTAAGACTGGACGTTAAGGGAGACAGGGCTGAACCCGCTCTGGTGAAGGGTTTGATTCGGCGGTCGAACCGTAGAACCGGCCGTGGCGGAGTTGGCTCCATGGCTGAAGTTGCTGCCAACTGAGTCGAGGAATGCACTCAAATATGGCAAACCCAAACCCTCCGCTGAAAAATTATATCAATTATTAACTCAAAGTTAAAATTGTGATTAGTCGATTAATCAATCGAATCGAAATGGTTCATCATTTAGTGACCAAACCAAAGATAATAACATGAACCCATGACTGATTCCACCCAATCCCTTCCTTCTTTTCATTGCTCAAAGGGTTGTTAATTAAATGTGATCATACTTAATCGGAGTGGTTCACAATTTATCGATCGAATTGTCTAATATCGTTTAAAAAAAGTCGAATAAAAACCCGGTAAACCAACCTCGATCGATGAATTGGATCCAATCCGGTCGTTGCATGTATTAATAAATAATATAAAAAGTCAATCTCAACCCTCTCTTAATAATTTGAGTTACTGAGACATAACGGTTCATGACATGATATCAAAACCTTTTGAAAATTGAGAGGTATTCTTTTTAAATTTTGGTAACCCATCAATCTGTGCATCTGGCATACTGAAGTTGTGGAAATGTATCGGCTCTTCTACGAGCTTCCGTTTGATGGGGACATATTGATAAAAGTCGAATAAAGAAGGAATAAAGGAGGAATAAGGAAGGAATAACAACGGAATAATATCGGTGATTAGCGTGGTTTCCGACTGTGAGGTCGACTAGTCCACGGAAAAAAAGGAATGTTATTAGAGGTTTTGATGAGAGTGACTAATTAATTATAGAGAAAGAGACTAACACTTCATAAAAAATTCGGTTAACCCATAACTGTAATTTAATATATATTACCACAGATAAATAATATAAAAATCAATTTAAATCTTTTCTTGAACATTTAAATTATTAGAATGGATCGATGCATGAATAATTATTGAATATGGCAACTCTAGTGCTCCACTCACGGGTCGAATTTTCTGACCAATCATTTTGTTTCTTTTCAATTATGGACCATAGTTAAAACAACAAGACAAACACATGCAAGAAAACAAACGTTACAAAGGTACCAATGAAGTCAATAATCAGACGCCCGTCGGAGTATCGGCCGGCGGGGTGGTGGAAGAAAGTCTCCCCGGCGGGAGGGCCGGCCTGGCCAAAGGCGGCAGACAAGCCGCCTGTGTCGGAGTTGGAGTCGCCGAAGTTGAATATCGCTGGGAAGTCACACGTTGGAGCGGCCGGCGGCGGCGGTTGGGGTGATAGTAACGGTGAAAAAGAACAATAAGAAGAAGGGCTTCATCGTATGTGAAAGAGTAAGGTTGAGAGAGTGTGTGATAAAGTTTAGAGCGAAGAGAAGAGATAGAGATTGGGTGCATCATTCTTATAGAGGACTTGTGGCATTCGGTTGAGATCGAGGATGATGTTGAATTGGTTGGTGGTTTGTGGTTAATTTTTTGTTGTCGTCAGATTGTTATTATTTGGAAAATTTTGTAGCTTTAGGTTTCGATTGGTTTTCTCGATTACATGTTATATGATGATTGATTGGATAATGAAGCTGTCTATTTGTGATACAAAAGTAATTTATATCGTTCTTATAATATTGTTATGAATGGAATTTAATTCGTCCGCTTATCGTTTTGCATAATCACTAATTAAGAGAAGAACTAGTTTATATTAAGATATATATCATTCAGACAACATCATGTTTAAGACTTAAGTTACAATTGAAAAATACCAAGTTCAAATTGAATTATATCAAGTACGGACATCTATCTAATTTTTATTTTTTATCACAATAATGTCTATTATATTATAAAGGACTTGTGACATTCGGGTTGAAATCTAAGATGATGTTGAATTGGTTGGTGGTAGATCTCTTATTGCAATTGGGGTATTATTATCCGTGAAATCTTGTAGCTTTAGGCGTCAACTCTTTTCTTGATTGCAGATTGTACGATGATTCATCATGTAATAAAACTGTTTATTAACTCGACTCCTCATAATTTTATTTATCGTTTGGCATTAAACACTATTTATAAGGACTAGTTTACACATTAAGGATAACTATATCCAACATTATATTTAAGTTCCAATTCAAAAATACCAAATTCAAATTTAATTATATGAACATCTATTTAATTTTTATTTTCGGTCTTTTTCTACTCAAATTTATTGGTAGTTGGCTTTTAGCCTTTTACTATGGACAAGTTTACTAATCCGTTAGCCAAAATAATACCTGGTTGACACCCATAGCCCAGATTTTGAATTTGGGCCAGTTTAGGCCAATTTCTACTGTGCTCTTCAGCTGACTCGGTAACTTCACTCGCCCTTAGTTCCAGTTCGTAAGCTTCGAGCTGAAAGGAACAACCTAAAACCTCCCACTCCGAAACCATCCAGTCCGCCACCGCACCTCCGGCGACCTTCAACCGTCCACCACAGTTCTCCGCCTCCTGTTTCCGCACTCCGGTCGCGTAATCCTTCTAGCTGGCGTTTCTTCAGGTAGTAAAACGCATCCCTTAACATTCATTTTGCTTTCCTCTCAGAACTGTGAATTCTACCGCGCGAAATCGATCGTGGAAAGATATTTCCATGAGTTTCCATGGACGATGAGCTACGTAGACGAACTTAAGCCGATAAAATGACAAAAATACTCCTGCTGCTGCTTTACTGAACTTCGAGTTGATGGAAATATTGAGGCAATCTTAATCCTACAGCTACTGTATTCAAAAACTTTGAATTAATATTTCTTAACGTTCAGTATTCGAATGATTGGTGACTTGGGCTATTTTTTCTGATAATGTATCAGGAAGAAGGATTCATGATTGCTTAATCTTCATTTTTCAAGGGTTTGAAGAAGAAATACATCATTATCTTCAGATGCATCGTCGTCTGGCCACATTTGTATACAGGCATAGAATTCCAGTAACTACAGCTCTCTCCCCAGCTATAATCTCCGGTCAATTGAATAACCGGAGCTATGTTTTCGCTATTTTCCGGTTATCTTCCTTTACTCCATCGTACAAACGGTCTCCTGACCCCGACGATCCGACCAACTTGATGAGGGAAGATGGTGTCTCAGTATGTTCGCAAATGTGGATCGAGAACTTCCGAGAACCGGACAGGACGGCCACGAACTTGACCACTTATCTACGCCGGTTCGAGCTGTGGGTGTTGGGTTATCAGAAAGTCTGTGCTGACGAGATTGGAACCTACGTGCCTCGTAGCGCTATTCAAAGGTCCGCATTGGAGGATTTGCTTGTGCTTCGAAATGCTGTTCTTGATGGCAGGTTCAAGTGGGGTGCTAGGCTTGATTTCTTCATCAAGTCTCCCAAGGATAAGACCGATTATTCGTCCTTATCCAAGAGAAAGATCAAGGCAATTTTAACGACAACTCAGCCTGCAGCATTCCAGGATAAGATAGTTCAGGAAGTGTTGTTCATGATCCTAGAGCCGGTTTATGAATCCAGGTTTTCGGACAAGTCGTTCGCGTTCAGGCCCGGTAGGACTGCACATACCGTGCTGAGGGTGATTCGGAAGAGTTTCGCCGGGTATTTATGGTACTTGAAAGGTGACTTGAGCACGGTTCTGGACGGTAGTATGAAGGAGAGCTTTGTGATTGGTGCTTTGATGAGGGACGTTCGAGATAAGAACATCGTCGATCTTGTTAAGTCCGCATTGTCGACACCGGTTATCACAACTGGATTCGAGTTACCGAAGAAGAAGACGAAGAGGAAGCACCAGAAGAAGAGAGTGTTGGCAGAGGATGAACCGAAACCGGATCCATATTGGCTCGATACGTTCTTTGGGTTTGCACCGGAGGAAGCTGAGAAGCAACCTAAATGGGGCCATTGTGGGATTCTTAGCCCGCTTTTAGCGAATATATGTCTGGATGAATTAGATAGATGGATGGAGAATAAGATCAAGGAGTATTATACTCCGTCGAAAAGCGACGTTATATGGAACAGCCCCGAAGGAGAATCGGAGCAAGGAAACACATCATGGCCGGAGTTTGTACCGACTAGCGGCCCTGATAAAACCAGGAAGATGAACTATGTAAGATACGGCGGCCATTTTTTGATTGGTGTCCGAGGACCGAGGTCCGATGCAGCCACTTTGCGAAAGCAACTGATCGAATTTGTCGATCAGAAGTACATGATGAAGCTCGACAACGAAAGTCTTCCGATCGAACACATAACGAAGGGGATAATGTTTCTCGACCATGTTCTCTGCAGGAGAGTTGTGTATCCGACACTTCGATATACTGCCACAGGAGGGAAGATCATCAGCGAAAAGGGCGTGGGGACGCTCTTATCGGTCACCGCGAGTTTGAAACAGTGCATCAAGCAGTTTCGGAAGCTGGATTTTTTGAAAGGCGATCGAGATCCGGATCCGCAGCCTTGTTTTCGAATGTTCCACGCTACTCAAGCTCATACGAATGCACAGATGAACAAGTTTCTTTCGACGATGGTCGAGTGGTTTAGGTACGCCGACAATCGGAAGAAGATTGTCAACTTTTGTTCTTATATTTTACGAGGATCGCTTGCGAAGCTGTACGCTGCGAAGTATAAGCTACGGTCTCGTGCAAAGGTGTACAAGATCGGTGCTCGGAACCTTAGCCGTCCTTTAAAAGAGAAGAAAGGTTCGTCGCCAGAGTACCACAACTTGCTCAGAATGGGGCTAGTGGAGTCGATTGATGGACTTCAGTACACCAGGATGTCTCTTGTCCCCGAAACGGATTACTCTCCGTTCCCGAATAACTGGAGGCCTGATCACGAGAAGGCGTTGATCGAGTACATAAACCTCGAGGATCCAAAAAGATTGGAGGAGCAGCAGTCTGATATTAGGGGTCAAGGTCTTGTATCCCCTCAGGATTACATCTCGATGCTTGTGTGGAATTATAAGAGAAATGCACTTGCTATGGATCAGTTTCCGAGTTTATCGAGAGGGATCGGCACGGAAAGAGAGGCGAATGCAAATCTTCTGTTGTCATCCGGGAACCATGACCAGCAGAGAAGGTCGGAAGATGAAGAGCACGGTGCTAGACCCATTGCCGCCCAAATGTAATGTGATCTTCTTAGTTTCGAAGCAGTGGCGAAGCGGTAATTTATGGTTGATTTCGAGTGCAATCAACTCAGTTTCGCTACCGTGGCGAGGTGAATATTGCTTCTTTGTTGTATATATAAACATGTTAGTTCTGTTTTGAAGTGAAGAACATCCTTGCCAATGCTGCCATTTCTGCTTCTTATTTTCCAATCAGTTTCGAATAGCTGTGTCGTTCGAATGATTTTTATTTCCGAAATCATGAGCAATCATCTCGAGTTCTTAGTGCATTGAATTGGGAACTATAAATCTAGCAACATCTGTGTACCAGACCTAGAAATCAATATTATGTTTCTTCATTGTTTCCCAGATGCTCCCATGACTCGATCAACTTCCTCGAGAGCCTTCCACAGCTTCGGATCGTCGTAGTTCTTGATCAGGAACGTCGGATTCGCCTGCATCAGCAAATGCTCTGGATTCCCGGTGGTCAGTCCGATAACCGGCATCCCAGCTGCAACTCCAGCTCTGATACCAGACACAGAATCCTCGAACACGAAAGTGTGCTCATTCGACACCTGCAACAGCTCGAGCGCCTTCTGGTAAGGCTCAGGGTGCGGCTTGGCATGCTCGCATTCGTCCCCGAGGACGACAGCCTGGAAAAAATCGCACAGCCCGAGCTTCGAGATTGCCAGCTCAGCGTTCGGCTTCGGAGCGTTAGTGACTGCAGCACGCTTCAAGCCTCGATCCTCGACCCACTTCGTCACCTTGTAGAGCCCGTCTAGCGCCGTGATGTGCTCAGCAGCCAACCTGAGTTTGTTCATCAGCACCGAATCAGGTTTTGTCACACCATTAAAAAGTAAAGGAGCAAGCTTTTTTCTTCAAGATATTACTTTCGGAACAGTGCTTCTTTGTCTTCTGTGAACTTCATCCCCCGCGGGATGTCGTCGGGGAAGAAGAGCTCCGCGATCTCCTTGTTGTGCTTCCCGGCAATGTTGTTGATGTAGAAGTCTTCTGATATGGGAACTCCATTGTTGTAGTTCATCTGTGTTTTGTTATTCCAAAAATCCAGGATCAGGAAGGAAACCATCATCATATCCAAAGGCTGGGAGAAATGCTGATTACCTCTTGAAGCAGTTCAATGAAGGCACGGTGATGAATCGGATCGGTGTCGCATAAGGTCCCGTCGACGTCGAAAAGCACTGCTTCGATCGGCGCGATTCTGGCCAGAGAACTACTGCTGGATAAACTTCCGATTCAGGCTCTAAACAGAGATGACAAGAAACAGAGAAAATCTCAGGAGATTTGAAATGACTTACGTATCGGCGGCGGAGCTTTCAGCTGTTGCGGCAGTCATGTTCCGATGAGAAATGGAGGATTTTAGTTGCAGAGAGATTTGATTGGGGAATGGAAGAAATGGTGGAGATTTAACGCAGAATCGATGAACCAATGGAGGAGTACAGATGCGAGTTGGCCACATGACGAAGAAGATGGTAATTTGCAGTTTGGTACCTACTGTCTGTACGAGTTACTGTTTCACTCCCTTTTTATAATTTCTGTCTTTTGGTATCTGGTGTTTCTAGAAGTTGCAGTTCACTCCCTTTTTGGTTATCTGTAATTTTGATACGTAATGTTTGTAGAAGATTCATTTCACTCCTCAATTTTATATAAATTGAGTTCTTAAGTTTTTGCTTGTTTTTCGGTATATCTTTCAGTGGTGCGATGTCCATTTTGTTATGGAAGGTCAGAGCAGCAAGGAGAATTAGATACACACTTAATTGGATAGTGGTCGTCTTAAATTGTGATAGAATTATCATTTGATGGTGAGCAATAATAATTATTAATTTGTCTAATTTTAGCTCATAATGACTAATTAAAAATTGAATTATTGTTTTTGTATCCGATTTAATGTTCTTTTCTAAAATTTATTTATTTTGACTAGCACTATCTTCTAACGTAGTGATGGATCCGAAGTTAGATTAACATATTATATTGTAACAAAACTTAAACTTTGGTGACTGAAATGGGTTGACTTTTCACTTAAATGACCAGATTTGCATCTCCCGTATAATCCGAACAACCCGGTAAAAATATTAAGTTAGGACAAAATTAGGAAGAAGTCTGACGAATTAATTACAGCGTCACGTCACGACACGGGTTGAAAATGTCATCCTCGTGAAACACATTTACCCGCTTCCGTCTGCAAATATCTTTCAACAAACGAATTCTGATTGATGAAGAAGAAGAAGAACAAGCAAGCAACAAGCTCCAGATTTAGCAACAAAATGGATCGAACCAGAGAAATGAATTCCGAATTCGCTCCTCTGTAGAAATCCCTAACAGTAAAAGCAAATTCGCGGTTCTCTTCCCGCCATCGCAACTTCATCGGAAGAGGTAGTTCTCAGTTCAGTTCTACGTTTCCGTTTTTTTTTTCGCAGATCTGATTCCATTTGAATTTGAATGAGCTTCGTGTTTGATTTCGGAACGATGCATTCATTTGATCCTACGAACGGCGATTTAATAGAACTTTTTTGGTTAGCTTTCACATTTCTGATGTTTTCGGTTATGGTTTTTGGAAGGATGGAGGAAATGATTGAATTGCGTTGTTTTGAATGGAATTGGAATGGATTTGGTTTGTGCTGATGAGATGTTTGTTTTTCTGCCACAATTTGCTTAGGTTGTTGTTCGGGTTTGGTGTTGTTGAAAGTTTGTTGGTTTTGTGTGAATGAGCTGTGGAATGGGATTTGTGGAGAATCATCCGATGCAATCGAAATCGACGAATGTGGTGTCGTCTAGGGTGCAATCCGACGGGTTTGTATTGGAGATGGAGAAGCCAAAGTATAAGAGGAGGAGAGTTTTGGGTGTAAGGACTTTCCCTCCTGGCTGTGGTCCAAATGCTGTTCCAATACCAGCGAATTCGGTGACTGAATCTCACGGTCTAGCTGTTTCTTCCGGTGGTGAGACTGGCGACCCGGTTGCATTGGAGAACGGATCCGATGGTTTGAAGCAGGATATGGATTCCGTAGCTTTGGAGAAGGATGTTCTTGAGCAAACTGATCATGACCAGTTCAAGGTCGATTCGATGCCGAATGGTGAAGGAGTTCCAAATGATGTTATGATCGAGATTAGAAGCAATGCTTGTGGTGACGATTCTCTTGAGCAAATGGATCGTGTTAAGCCTAATGCTGATGATGAACTGCCATCTGAGGAACTGGAATCAGAGAACAATCTGGGGGTTGATTCTCCAGCAGAAAGTTCATCGATGAATAATGCAGAAGAGCTTACTGATCCAGATAAAGAAGCTGTTGTTCAGAAGTATCCTCCTAGGAGGAAAATCTCAGGTGTTCGAGACTTCCCTCCGAGTTGCGGAAGAAATGCTAAACCTCCTAGCAAGGTGGAAGTCCAGGAAGACACTGAAACTGCAAAAGCTATCGATACAGATGCTGGAACTCAGCAGGGAAAGGTCCTTGCGCGGAAGTCTTCTCTGGTGAAGCGTAAAGTGGCGAGAAAGTCTGTAATAATGCCACGAGATAGTAAGAAATCATTCTCTTTGGGGAAGAACCAGATGGATGAGAAGAATCGCGATGATCCTCAATTCGTTCAGAGGCCGACTGATGAAAATGGTGGCTCAACTTCTTCTGATGCTGAGAGAAGCAAGGTTGAAGGCCAGGAAGACGCAGAGACGGGGAAAGATATCGATACAGATGGTGGAGCTCAGTCTGGAAGCGAAGTTCTCAAGGAAAAGGTCCTTGTGCGCAAGTCTTCTTCGGTGAAGCGAGTGGCGAAAAAATCTGTTATAATGCCACTGGATAGTAAGAAATCATTCTACTTGGGGAAGAAGTTGTCACAAAGAGCTGTAGATGAGAATGGGGATGATCCTCAATTCCTTCGGAGGCCGACTGATACAAATGGTGGCTCAACTTCTTCTAATGCCGAGAGAAGCAAGGTGCAGGAGGTACTGCGATTGTTCCACTCCCTATGCAAGGTATTCGAGGAGGAAGCGAAGACCAACCCGGGAAAGCGAGTCGATTTCCTGGCAGCTGCTGAGCTCAAGAGTCGAGGAAAGCACCTCAACGCCGGCCAGCATATCATCGGATCCGTACCAGGGGTTGAAGTTGGCGACGAGTTTCAGTACAGGCTGGAGCTCCACATCATCGGCCTTCATCGTCCGACTCAAGGCGGCATCGACTTCATAAAGCAGCCTAGGGGCATCGTAGCAATGAGCGTTGTGGCATCGGGTGGATATGACGACAACCTGGACAACTCGGATGTGCTCGAGTACACTGGCCAAGGAGGGGTCTCGACGAAGGGCAAGCAGCCCGAGGATCAGAAGCTCGAAAGAGGGAATCTTTCGTTGGCGAATAGTGTTACTGTGAAGAATCCGGTGAGAGTGGTTCGTGGAAGGAATCGGATGATGGATGATGGGAAAGTTGGTAAACTTTATGTGTATGATGGTTTGTATACTGTGGAGGAGTATTGGCAAGAGACAGGGCCACAGGGGAAACAGGTTTTCAAGTTCCGGCTGGTTCGGATATCTGGTCAACCGGAGGTTGCTTGGAAACAGTCGAAGAACTCAAAAAAGACTCCCACCGGTCGGAGCATTTTACATGATTGATACTTCAGCAAAGCGATTTTGCTTTAGGTAGTCAAGACCTGAAGAAAGTGGTGATTTGTGAGACCAATGGCCTTCTAGCTCGAAATCTCTTAGTATATAGTCAAGCTTGTGACGGAGTTTCGCAGTGCAAGGTGGTGAACTGTCATAATTTGGTGCTGCAGAACAGTCAATAGAGCTACGTTTGAATCCTGACTCCAGGTGTAACTCAAACCCCTATTTGCAGACGGTGAAGATTCGCGAGGAATCGACTTTGTGACGGAGTTTTGCAGTGCAGGATGACGACTTTCGTCTGCAGAGCATATAGTAAACACCTTTACTTGTACCTGTACTAGTACCAAGATATATATATCATTATAAAGAAGTTTATTCTTCTTTTGTACTCGCGTAGAATACATCATTATATGCTTATTTTTTTGACGGTAAAATCCACTCTTATTAATTAATGACAATCAACGAAATAAGTGTTTGCCAAATCGGCAGATAGCCATTTAGGAGGGACCTTGCCTATTACGGAGCTAGTTACGGACTAGTGATCGGATGAAATTACGGAGCTATTCCGTTTTGGTTAGCTTCATTTTGAGATATTCCATTACATTCGACACAGTAAACTTGAATGAACTGTAGAAGGAACTGCATCCATTGTAGTTCTTCTATCAAACTTTCACAGTCATGAATCACCAGAGATAGTTTCGTTTCAATTTCTTTCCCGTCGGAAACTTTTGTTAATTGTCTGCTGATTCATCAGTTATAACGGCATTGATCCTCATACGTTTGCGCTGTTGGTACAGGATGATTCTCGAATAGATCGGTACCCTAAGCTTGTCAATCCTACAAAGTTGGAATCCGGTAAGCTCTCAAAACGATAACAAGCTTTGAAGTTAAGATGCATGTTCATTTCTTCTTTCTAAAGGCCGGAAGCTACCGTTGTTCTTGACAACAGATCATTTCTGGATGTACCTTGCACAGTTAAAAGCACGTTGGTTGAATGTAGTGATGCAGATGAAGAACATCGATGGTTTTGTTTATGCTACATCGGTACACCTTTTCTCTCTTCCTGAAGCTCTTCTGTTGCTCATGTTTTGTTCAGAGGTCAGAATGACTGAATCCCTATTGAGAGAATCTAATAGCAAGCAAGATGAAGGAACTAAGATAACAAAGACTGGAACATATCGTTATGACCTTAATCCTACATTAATACTCTTCAACGAAAGTAGGAACATGAGCATTGCTTTCTTTCAATCAATTATGATTCGTGCTATGGCAGACGATCTCCGAAGTCCATTCAGCTCTTTCAGAATCGATATGGTTTCCATACCTGATAATGTATCAGACAGCATGATTTCCATCTCGTCGAGTGCTGGTGAGTAATTCAATAACCATCTAATCCAGGTAATCTCATGCCTTGTACCTTTCAGATTCTTCACTTCCACTCTCTTCAGTCGTCTAAGCCCGTACACGGAGAAACCATCTTCATCTTCTATCCAGCTTTGGAGTGTTCCAACACCTACGGAATTACCCAAGCGTGACGCATCCATAGCCTTCGTCATCTTCATCGGTGAACATTGAGGTAAAATTCAGATTCTAATATCATCATGCAAGACTTGCATAACAGATTAAAGTTGTGAAACGATGGAGTATTACTTTAGGTTGCGTACCTGGATTATAAGGCGTTGCAGATTAGGTGAACTCCTCAAAATGTGAAGAAGAAACCATGAATGGCCACGTCTACTCAAACAAATGTCATCGAAGGTCATGTCCCTTAGCATCTCCCACTGGATTAGGTGGCTTACAAATTCGCTATTTTCGCCGTTATTCTTTAAAAATAGCATCGATTTGGCTCTCGATAATGTAAAGTACTGAAACATTCCATGTGTTGTTAGAAATACTAGAATTATCACGATGTTGCGGAAAGTTTTAGATAATAAATGAAGATAGATAAATTTTTTCTTTTGTTATCGGAAACGTATAAGCAAAATGAAAGTGTGAATCAATGTAAGGCATGTTATTTGAAGAATGAAAAATATCACAAGACCCATAAAAGATAATATGTGAGCTTAAAATAAAACTCTAATAAACTCAAAATAAAACTCTAATAAACTCAAAATAAAGCCTTAATAAACTCAAAATAAAATTCTTATAAGAAAATCAAACGCTATTCACTCAATAATAATTCATGTTCTCCTTTTATAAATAGAATTTGTTATGGAAACTGTATAAGAAAAATAAAAGTATGAGATAATTTAAATTATGTTAATTAAATAATGAAAAATAGTACAAAATCCATAAAAGATCATATGTGAGTTTAAAATAAAGTCTTTATAAATTTAAAATAAAGTCTTAATAAATTCAGAATAAAGCTTTAATAAACTCAAAATAAAGCTTTAATAAACTAAAAATAAAATTCTAATAAAAAAATCAAACACTATTTATTTAATAATAATTCATATTTTTCTTATGTAGATAGAATACCTCAAATAGTGTTCATGTGTTGGATAGTTCATGATCTAAATAGGAAAAAAATTCTGAAATGGAAGGATAAGGAAAACACATGGCAGTACCCTACAGAAATGGCCGGACACAGAAAGCGATTCAACGGCGGCAAGGCCACCCCATAGTTCGAGTATTGATTCGGCTTTCCTGTCCACCGGGAAAGTAGCTTCTTTATGGAGGATAGCCTTTTTAAGGCAGGAAGCATCCTTCAAATGGAGACAGCAAAAGTTCCCAACAAAGTTGAAATATTCAAGCCTTGGAGCCTCTATCAAAATGGAAGGTCGCTGAGAATGTCCTCCGAAGCCATCCAAGGTCAAAGCTGAAAGCAACCGACATCGAAAGCTCCAAAGGGTAGTCAGAGAGTCGTCCATCAGCTTCACATTCCTAAGCTCGAGAACGGTGAGCATACCGAATTGCTCGAACGAAAGAGTGGAGGATGATATTGGGAAACGACAGCCAGACAAGTGCAATGACTTCATATGCTGTGTAAATGATGGTGAAGAGAACAGAGAGCTTGAAAGCTTGTATCCATTGGTCTTGATGGTTAGACTCTCAACACCTTTGTCTTAAAGAAACATCATTATTTGGTCAATGTGTTGTTCTTCTGGTACCAGATTGGAAAGTGACAACTCTCTCAAAGGTCCACGATGAAGCATGAGAACTCTAAAGAGATCAAGCATCATTTTCTCTATCGACGAACCATGAAAAAAGGTTTCGTCGAAGACGAGAGTTGGCAGATTCATCCACATGTTCCTCCAGCTTGTTGAGAGGATGCTGGCCCTGGCTGCATCTCGTAAGGGCATGAAGGTTAGTATAAGCTCTCGAATACTGTCAGGTAAGCTGCTGATTCTGTCTACATCCATTTTTGTCTTCTTTTCTACCACTGTTTGTCGTAGTAGTACTTCTATTTCTGTGGTTCGCCTGGAACAAAGAAGCTGCTTAAATCCTTTCAACCTGTTGAACTTCTCAATGATGCTGCTTCGTTTCTCGGGTTGTTTTGAAACGGAAAAAAAGAGTTTAAAGTAGCTTTAATGGACATCATGCAGATAAACAACGCATTAATCTGCTGCAGCAGTGAATGCTTTAACAATAATTTGAAAGAGAATGTACCCCCCCAGTGACCTCTTGTGGTTCTTACAATACCCTGATTCATATCTTCCAGTTACTTGATTACTCCTGCTGGTTCAACAGTTGTAAGACATCAACGCTCCTCCTCTGTATCGTGAAAACTGGAAATCGGATGAACTTTCGGAGCTAACTCATTACTGTTCTGATTTGTCTACCTTCATTTGAGATAATTAACTACACTCGACTTAGTAAACACTTGTGAAGTCTGTAAAGGAACTGTGTCCATTGTGGTTCTTCCATCAACTTAAAAATCGCCAGACATTGCCTCCTTTCAATTGCTTCAGTAATATATCCAATGCACTTAATAATTACAAAATATGTCATCTGGTATCTCTAGTTTCAGAAACAAAAACAGAGACTGGAACAAACGTTATGACCTTAAAGAAAATGAGCATTGCTTTCTTTCAATTAATTATGATTCGTGCTATGGCAGACGGTCTCCCAAGTCCATTCAGCTCTTTCAGAATTGATATGTTCTCCACAGCTGATAATGTCGCAGGCAGTGTGATCTCCATCTCGTCCAGTACTGGTGAGGACTTCAATAACCATTGAATCCAAGTTATTTCATGCCTTGTACCTTTCAGATTCTTCACTTCCACTGTCTTGAGTCGTCTAAGCACTTACAGAGAAACACCGTCTTCATCTTCCACCCAGCTTTGGAGTGTTCCAACATCTATAGAGCTGACCATAGCCTTTGCCATCTTCATCAGTGAACATTGAGGTAAAAATTCAGATTCTAACACATTTTCATCAAAGCTAACAATGTTAGGGAAACAATCATTGTAAAACCAAACTGGGTTTGAGTTTCAGGAACAGATTAACTTGCGTACCTGGATGACAGGACGTTCCAGATTAGGCGAACTCCTAACAATGCGAAGAAGCGACCATGAACTCCTAACTTGTGTAGTTGCGTTAATTTTTTTCTTGACCTATTCTATTTATTAGTAACAAGACATTGAAGGAAAACCCCCACGAGATCGTATTTCAGTCAGTACAAAAGTTTATGAGGAAGAATATGAACTAAGTGGTAGCCATAATGAACAGAGTGATCCATGTTAGTCAGATAATTAATAACACAATTCGCCTCTCGATATATTTTTTATTATTTTTTCTTGACCTATTCTATGGAAAACAGAATTGAATTTAAAAAATTATAAATGTCAAAATTTAAATGATTTTGATAATTTTTTTCGATTTATGATATTTCTTGACTTATATTTTAATTTTGAACTCTATTAATATATATTCCATGGACCATAGTCATTACTGCATGGACTTCGGATGCCTGTTCTTTCCGGATTCGGGTCTGGGTCTGGGCCGACGATTTACCCACATAACCGTAAAAAAGCCCACTACAGTTTTCATGAGCCCGCGAAAAAGGAAAAAAATATCGCCGACCGTCGATCATCCGCTTCATCTCCGGCTACGAGCATCCGCTTTAACTTTTCTTTCCCTTCCCTGCATCTCTCAACTCCGGCGAAGGTATAGATCCATTTGATCTTCCATGTCTTCCACACCGAAAAAGCGGCCAAAGCATGGCTCCAAATCCCAAAAGCTATCTCCATCATCTTCTCATCCGATCATGGAACCGCCGGGGTTCCTCTTCCCATCAAGGGAGGAGCTCACGACGCTCCTCGCCGTCGTCGCAATTGCGTCTTCCGTGGCTTTCAGCTGCCATCTGATCTCCAATTACTCGACTCCCGTTTCCTCGAAGCCGTTCTGCGATGGGAGTATTGACACCTCAGCTGATCCAGGTGGGAAATGGAGTTGGCGTTTAAAATTTCTAGGGTTTATTTTGATTCTGATGGGGAAATTTGTGTGTTTACAGATGTATGTGAGCCGTGTCCTGTAAATGGAGGATGTTACGAAGGAGATTTGGTTTGTGATCATGGCTACAGAAGGAAAGGGAATGTGTGTGTGGAAGATGGAGATAGTAACGAAAGAGCTAAGAAACTTGTCCGTTCTATGATCCTTCTTAATTCTTGAATCTGGTATTACTAGTTACTTTAACGTGAATTTATTTGTGGAAAGTTTGATTATATCGTTAATCTTCTGATCTTTACTTTGCTTGGAACTGTAGTTTGAGCTACTTCAAAGCTATCTCTGTGAGTCGCATGCTCAGTTTTCATGCTATGGAACTGGGAGAATATGGGTATGAATGGCGAACTTTCAATGATGTTCATGCTTGAATGTTTCTTTTTGGTTCCGAAATGTACTTGCTCATTCTGATTATCTGTTTCAGGTGCAAGAGACTGAAATGTGGGAAGATGTACATGAGCGAGTGATGCGAATTTTCGGCGAGGATAATGCAAGTTACGCCTATGCCAAGAACAAAGCAATGGAGATGGTTGGAGGATTGATGGAGAGGAAGATGAATCCGGAGGGGTATATATTATTTGCACTTCAGATTGTGTTTGAAAGTTTTGAAGTGAAACCTTCATTAATCGATTAATGGTTTTGTCATTCTAGGATTTCAGTGTTGAAGTGTCCGAGTAACTTGGCAGAACGATACAAACCAGTGGATTGTCGTGTTCGTGAATGGGTCTTCGAGTATGCTTTTGTTCTTGTGGCAGCCTGTACTATGGTAATTTTCATGTTCTTACCCAGAATTTTTTGCTTTAAATTTCTGATTCTGCTTGTTGAGGCGGTTTTGAAGCTTTTGAGAAATGCAGGTTGTTGGATCGACATGTTTACTCTGGAAAATCCGCCAGAGATTCTACGCCACAAAGAGGAGCGAGAAGTTGTATCATCAGGTATACTCTCTTTGAAACTTATTTCTGTTCCGAGGTCTTTCCTATTGGTAGTCCTATTCATTCTGCTTCATCCTGTTATCTACAGGATTCTCATGGTTATGAACTATGAACAGACTGTTGGTGTCAATACTTGACCAATACCCCTATTTCAATTTTTTATATATGATCTCCAGAAGGGTAAACAAGAACTATATGATGTTATGATTTTGTTAGGTATGTGAGATTCTCGAGGAGAATGCCATCGAATCAAAAGGAAAAGGTGGTGAATTTGAACCATGGGTGGTAGCTTCTCAGTTACGGGATCATCTGTTATTGCCCAAAGAAAGGAGAGACCCCTTGCTATGGAAAAAGGTAATCTCTTACTCTATTCAATCTGACCCAGTGACCCTAGCTTGGCTAAAGATCTCTTTTTTATGGCTTGGTTCAAGATCTTTCAGCAAAGATAGACCATTGATCAGGATAGCTGGTTATGAAACGACCAGAAACTCCGAATGAATCTCTTACGTAACATGATGGCTTGACATTGCAGGTTGAGGAGTTGGTACAGGAGGATTCACGAATAGACCGATACCCGAAGCTCGTCAAGGGCGAATCAAAGGTGGTGTGGGAATGGCAAGGTATATAGAATAGAAGTAATAAGCTACATTTAGCCATTTTTCTTCATTGTAGACAGAACTTTTTCGGCTTTTCCACTAGTTTTCTCATCTTTCTTTCTCCTGCAGTGGAAGGGTGTCTGAGCTCTGCAGGCAAGAAAAGCAAAGAGAGAGTAAACCAACGAAGGTCAAATCCCGGCACCGAGGTTTACCCTAATCACAAAAACCACAAGCTGCAATCCGGTAAGGCTCTCAAACGACTTGTTTGCCTACCAGTCGAAGTTTTAAGCACCCACCAAGCTTCTGTTTCCCTCCGCAGGTCGAAAGCTACCATTGTTTTGATCACTGATCACCTCTGTCAAAGTGGTTGATTTACCTTAACATGCATTCGAGGCACGTTCCATTCGCGTTTTGAACACAATCAGATGGTAAACCGAATCTCCTGGAAGGCTCTTATGCTCTTTAGCTGTAGGAATCAGTCTACCACACTGTATATTCCCTGAGAAATGTCTTTTTATCTTGAAGCTGTTAGCTGTGTTGTTGTATCAAGCATCACCTAAATTTGAATCGGCGAGGCTGATACGATTTCCTCGTTCGATATTGTTTGCACTATACATTTCTAGTCAAGAGAGATCTATAGTCTTTGATTCTTTTTTATATTGATGAAGTATAAGAGTAAATGCCATGTGGGGTTTGAGAGGGGTGTCGGTAGGGGAAGTGTTAGATGATATATCTCTATCCATTTTGCTGTGTTTGTTACAATTATGGTTTGAAAAGACTACCTAAAATGTCACTGCTATAAATTCCATGCATTAGATGGGCCAATAAAGGAGATTATCGACCGATTGGTTAATCATTCGATCAAAAGTTGATTCGAATATTGCTCGTTGGACTTTCGTTGAGCTCCTTTGGTATAGGGGAAATTTGTGTATTTGTAGATAAATTTGTATTTTGAGATACACTTGTTTGTTTAAGAACAATTGGTTTCGTCTTGAGTTTGTATTTAAAAAACTCAGAGTCATGATGGCTCAACTTGTAAATAGTAAGCCAATTTAAAAAAATTTAATACAAATATAATACCAAGTAAAATTAAGTTTTAAGTTTATGTGACCATTATTTATATGAATTATCATGGTAGGACTTGATTTTTTAGCCATTTCTAATATGTATATAAAATATTAGCTGATTTAAAATTTTTGAGATTTTCTTGTGAAAATGATCAATTTTCATATGTTAATCACTTTGAAAATCGATAGATTTGACATAAAAATAAAAAAAATTCAAATTGACTAATATTTGACATACATGTTAGAAATGATTAAAAATTGAAGTTTCATTATGTTAACCCTTCAAATAATAGTCAAATGAAATTTAAAATATATGATATGCTAAATAAATAGTTAACATATTTCTTAAATTTTTAATCATTTTTAATATGTATATTAAGATTTTTTTATGAAAATTGTCAATTTTTATATGCTAATTTTTTTGAAATTGAAAAATTTAACATGAAAATTAAAAAAAAATAAATTAACTAATATTTAACATATATATTAAAAATTAAATTTAAATCTTTTAAATAATAATCAAATAAAATTAAAAAGTATATATAATATACTAAATGAACGGTTAATATGCTTCTTGCTTTTGAACCAATCAAGTAGCCAAACACCTTTAAACTACTTATATAAAACTTTGAAACATAATCCTAACCCATTTCAAGTAACACTATTCATTACTGACCATTAAAGAACGAAATAAACCACTCGGACCAAAAACCCAGTTAAAGCTACACCTTGATCAGCCGTTGACACTAGTTCAACAAAGCTTAATCAGCTGCTAGTTACACTGTAACAGCTTTCCCAAATCTGAATCTATCCATTTTCACTTGACCACCAAGAAGATCTTTCTGTTGGGAGTTTTGATACCAGCTGACGACTTACCCACCAAAATTCTGGAGGAAGAATCAAAATATATATTACAATACCAGTAAAAATAAAATTATAAACAGCCCTCTTCATCATTCCGGATCCACCGACGACACTGCCCATCCCAATCCAAAGCATCCATCTTTTTCCTCTCTTCTTATTTTAATCATTCCATTTCTCCCCCCTTTTTAACAAGCACGTTCGTTCATACTTCACCACTTTGCTGATCTTGCTCTGCTCCTCAGTGGTGCTCACTCACTGAGCAAAACCCACAAAAAGCTTTTCTTTCTCCATTATTAGCTGCTGCCAATCTTCAGCGATCCGTAAAAAAGGTCGATTCTTTACTACTGTGATTTGGAAATAAGCACAAATTCCAGCTGCCCAGATTCCAGGTTTGATTCATTTCTTAATCCTGGTGGTTTTTTTGAGGGTCTAGAGGAGTAGAGTTGTCGTGTTTTTGGTTCATAGTGTTGGATTTTGTACTGTGATTTAGGAAAGCACAATTTCCAGATGCCCAGATTTCAGGTTTGATTCACCTGGTGTGGTTTGTTGAGGCTCTAGAGGACTAAAGGTGTAGTCTTTTTGGTTCACATTGTCGGATCTGAACTTGGGTTGTGATTGGTTTACATTTCTACTCTTTTGCTATGTTTCCTAATTCGGTTTGTTGGTTTGAATCTGATTTGTTGATCTGTGATTTGATTCACGAGTTGGTTTTTTGTTCTATGATTGATCCAGTAATTTGAACTCCAGATTTCAGTAGTAGTGTGTGTTCTGTGACCTGTTAGCAGAATCCGTTAGTTGCTGTCGTTTTTTGAAGCTTCGAAAGGAATGTTTTAGGTTAGCAGATCTTGAGAATTTGACTTTAGTCAATGTGGGATCACATGATCCTTACTTACAGTCTCTTTTGATCACGAAGTTCACATATTTAACTTCGATTTCGAGCACCGAGATCGACCTGGAAACGCGTCAAAAAAACAGGAAAACAGCATAGAAAGGAGCACTCCTGTATATCATAGTTGAAGGAATGGTAATAGATCTTGGGAAGTTAGTCAACAATGAGTCAACTTAATCTTTACTTTGAACTGTAACTTTTGAAGTTCAAGCTGTCTAAATGAAGTAAAAAGATTGTTTTTTTTATCATCTGCTAACTGCAAATTAAATGTCTGTGCTTTTTTTTTTCCAGGGCAAATGGGCAGTAAGAGCAACCTGAACAACGGGCTTCGTGCGCGAAGCCCGTTGTCCATATTTCTGATCCTCTGCCTCTGCTGCTTCTCCTACCTATTAGGAACATGGCAGAGGAGCGGGTTCGGGAAAGGTGACACAATCGCCAAACAGATAGCTCATCAACAAACCGATTGCGATGTCCTCAAGAACCTCGACTTTGACTCTCACCACAACATCGAGATCCCTGAGCAGACCAAAGTCAACAAGTATAAGGTCTACAAACCTTGCGATGCAAGTTTCACGGATTACACTCCGTGCCAGGAACAGGATCGGGCCATGAAATTCCCGAGGGAGAACATGGCATACAGGGAGAGGCATTGTCCTCCTCAAGAGGAGAAACTGCATTGCCTCGTACCGGCTCCCAAGGGGTACACGGCTCCGTTTCCTTGGCCGAAAAGTCGTGACTATGTTTACTATGCGAATGTGCCGTTCAAGAGCTTGACTGTGGAGAAGGCTAACCAGAATTGGGTGCAGTATCAGGGCAATGTGTTCAAGTTTCCTGGAGGTGGGACCATGTTCCCTCAGGGTGCCGATGCTTATATCGATGAGCTTGCTTCGGTTATTCCGATTGCTGATGGATCTGTCAGGACAGCTCTTGATACCGGATGCGGGGTAATGATCTTTTGCTCTCTTTTGAATTGTAGACTTAAATCATAAAATTTGGAAGTTTTTTTATGAACTACTGTTTAAAACATTTAAGACAAACAATGCATTGAACATAAATATGTACCAAATGAGATGTTGACTGCAATGCAATGAAATCCGTGAAATCGTAAAAAAAATTAAGATAAAAATCGGGATTTTGATTACATTAGCTCCACTAGATCAAGTCTCGTCCATTACATGAATGCTCGGTCTTTGGTTGATCATGTTTGGTGATCTGATCGGTTCAAAAATCAATGCAGGTTGCGAGCTGGGGTGCATATATGCTGAAAAGAAACGTGTTGGCTATGTCATTTGCGCCACGAGACAATCACGAAGCGCAAGTACAATTTGCTCTTGAGAGAGGTGTGCCAGCTGTTATCGGGGTTCTTGGGACAATTCGCCTTCCCTATCCATCAAGAGCCTTCGATATGGCGCAGTGCTCACGGTGTTTGATACCATGGACAGCCAACGGTAGGAGTATTTGATTGAATTATCATCTTTGACTTGATGCACAGGTTACTTATTTAGTTTGAATTTTTTCGGTGTGTAGATGGAATGTATCTGATGGAAGTCGACCGAGTTCTTAGACCGGGTGGATACTGGGTCCTATCCGGTCCTCCGATCAACTGGAAGACCTACTATAAGACGTGGAAACGAACCAAGCAGGATCTCGCGGCGGAGCAGAAATCGATCGAGGATCTTGCCGAAAGCCTTTGCTGGGAGAAGAAGTACGAGAAGGGCGACATTGCTATCTTTAGGAAAATGACTGAAAATGAGAACTGCAAGAAGTCTGTCAACTTGTGTGACTCGGTGAACGATGATGATGTCTGGTAAGTTCGAATGGAGCTTTCGTATATGGTTCTACATGTGCTATTACGTGTCTATAGGCATCGATCAAGCTTAAGATATTGGGTATTTCTTCAGGTACAAGGAAATGGAGAAGTGCAAAACCCCTTACCCGGAGAAAACAACCGGAAGCGAGCTAAAGAAGTTCCCACAGAGACTGCTCGCAGTGCCTCCCCGAATCTCGGACGGACTCATCGAGGGAGTGACGGAAGAGTCTTACCAAGAGGACAACAAGCTGTGGAAGAAGCGTGTAACTGGTTATAAGCGAATCAACAGGTTGATTGGCACCGGAAGGTACCGAAATGTGATGGACATGAATGCTGGACTCGGTGGATTCGCTGCAGCACTGGAATCGCCAAAGTCTTGGGTGATGAATGTCGTCCCGACGATCCAGAAGAACACTCTTGGCGCTGTCTACGAGCGTGGCTTGATCGGGATATACCACGACTGGTACGTGTTATTTTGCATGAATCTTGCGTAGCAAGTAACCACACTACCATCTTTTCGATGCTGTAACTATTTATCGAAATCTGTTATTATCAGGTGCGAGGGATTCTCGACGTACCCTAGGACTTACGACCTTATTCATGCCGACCACTTATTCAGCCTATACAAGAACAAGTAAGTGATTGGGGTGTAGGTGGCCAGTATTTGAATCAATGCCGGTGGATATGGACAGTGTGATTGATCTTGTGGATATTTGCAGGTGCAATGCTGAAGACATACTACTGGAAATGGATAGAATCCTGCGTCCTGAAGGGACGGTACTGGTCCGCGATGAGGTCGATACCGTAAACGAGGTAATGGGTATCATCAAGGGGATGAGATGGGATACAAGAATGCTGGACCATGAAGATGGCCCTCTTGTAGATGAGAAGATACTAGTTGGTGTCAAGCAGTACTGGACTGCCGGCAGCTCCAAGAACAGTACTGAAACCGATGAATAGACTCGAAAAACAAAGTCCGGTTTTTTCGAAATCCACAACGAAAAGGTGAATGCAGGATGGTAGCAAATGAAGGAGAAATGAGCCTTCATTATTTATTTTGATTTTGAGTTTTGAGGGATTTGTGTAGTAGCAAGCAGCTAGGCCAAGTGGGGGTTTAGAATCAATTCATGGAAGAACTCTACCTATATTATTCTTAATTGCACAACATGAAATTATATGACTTTAGAGTAAATTTTCCTTTTCTAATAGGTAATTAATTAATTGTTGGTCACAATGTGGTGTGAAAGATGTTACATTCAATGCTATGATACATAGTCCAAGTTGTAATGTGGAATCTCCTCTTTCCGACATTGATGTCGTAAAATATTGCACAACCTCGACAAAAGGAATATTTACTTGATCGTTCGAGGATCAAAGGTTCAACCACTATTCCAGCTCTTTCTCCACAAAAATGCACTACATTCCTCGTGCGGGTTGATCTAGTTGCTAGTCGATTTTAGATTGTTCAAGGGATTAGATGATAGTCAGGGCCTTTTAGCTCCAGATTGATGAAAACCTATATAAAGCTTTGCCTAATTTTATACTCAGTGTTGTAAAATTCAAAATTTTGCCTAGGATTTTCGACTATTCCGATTCCGCTATTATAAGATCAGCCTGGTAGTCAGATTCGAATAACAAGAAAATAAGCTCTTATGGTCGATTTGTTAACTTCAAAACGAACAAGATTTTGAATTTTTTTTCGCACCCTATAGGTACCACTGAATGCATCTCGAATTAGGCCAATGAGAACATCATATAGGTACCATTGAAGGCATATTTTACTATTCTAACTCCGCTATTATTAAATTAGTCTGGTAATCAGCCTCAATTAAGAGAAAAGTAAGTTTTTATAGTCGATTAATTGATTTCGCGACGAAAAAAATTTCAATTTTTTTTTGACACAGTATAGGTATCATTGAAGGCATCTTGAATTAGGCCAATGAGAGAGCACACGGAGGCTCACATCAGCATATGCATGTGACTGATTTCAAGATCAGAGACACTGTACACAAAAGTAGTTGGTGGCCATTGGTTTGGTACTAAATGAAAAAAATTGGTGGGTCATAAATTTGTAAATCTAGTACCAGTACATGTTGCTTTGAAAAAGAGCTCAAACAATAAAGATAGCTTAATTAAAACATCATCATCACTTTTTCCTAAGCCACTACCTTAAGCTACATTACCTTCTTCTTACCCTACAACCAACCAACCAACTAAATGGACAAGATCATCTCTCGTGGTCGGTCGCTTGGTCTGATCAAACCGAACACTCTCGCAATGAAAATGTAGCATGGTTGTTGGTAGTGAGGCGAATCGAACACTTGTTATTACAAGAATTCAATATCATTGATGGTAGTTGAGCATCTAAGTATGACCATATTCTGACAATAAAAAACTTTTTTTGGGTTAGATCCACTTCTTTCTGTTAATGCGGCACTATATAGCGATAACACAAATTCTTTTTGATTTCGTTAATCATTCAAATACCAACTTATAATGGTTCAGAGTTACTAAAACTTTTTGTTCATTTAGTTAGGGCAGAGTACCACCACCTAACATGAACTAAGAACCCTAATTTTCTCAAACACTTGATAAATCAAATGGTGCTTTCCCTAACATCACCGAGCATTTACCACAACCGTAATAAAGTTGTAACGTGTACAAATCTATCACTATATCGTACAGAAGTCTCTTGGCCATCTTATTATTTCACAATTATCAAAATAAATAATCAGTAACTTTGTTGGGCCCAAATAAGGTGGAAGAAAAAGCAAATATCACTTGTAATTGTTACAAAAGAAGAAACATTGAAGGGGAAAACATGGGTGGACACTTCACTATGTAGTCAAGTCATGAACATAACCACCCACCACTTAAACAAGATGGCTTAGAGACAACAAGATCACCATCAAATTTGCTACAAATTTATTTGTTGTCGGGTCGAATGTATAAACGATCTTATACTGTAATTTTAGCTCGGATTGCATACTAGTTCAAGACTTATTTTCAATATTCAAATTAACAAACACAAAACATAAATAATTAACTATTCAAATTCGAATTGAACCATTCTCAACCCTCTAGAAAACCACCACTACCACCCTTTTTCCATCTTAAAAAAAAATCAATGTTACCATTATGAATGTCCCAACTTTTGTTCACTACTACAAGTCCCTATCTTCGTTTGCTTCAAGGCCTTCCATGGTGTCCAAGTGTCAACCTTTCAATCCTAAAAGCCCCTAGAAATTAAATTTACTTTTTACTGTTTTGAAAGGTGAAACTACAAAACTATGGGTCTGCCTCAGATTTCTGTGGGCTAGTACTAAGGGCTACTAATTATGGTAAAAAAAATTGGTGCTAGAGGGGGGATTCTTTGTTCATGCATGCAGGGAACCTAGACCCATGACTAAAAACAAAAACTCAGTGCATGTTTCGTATATACGATATTTTGAATAACTAGCTATTTAAATTTGGACCGATTTATATTAACGTAGATTTTATTGGGTTTATTATGGGTACGGTATTAATCATTTACTCAGGAGTAAACCGAATTCAACGATTTTGAAAACCGGGTTATACCCATTTTGATTTAATTTTTCTTCCTGATTGTTGTGAATGCATTTTGGTTTATATGTGCAGTAGTAGTCAGACTTAGCTAGCTAGTGCTTTACCATGCATGTGCCACTTGGCGACCTAAATTTATGACCATCACTGATCTTGGAGAGATTTGTTTATGGTGTAAGTGGAGTTATTTCAATAGTTGGGTGTTGGAAATTAAAAGGTTTCGGATCGGAATTTAGCATGTATCATAATCGATCGAAAAAGGTTGACGTCAGTGTAAACTGAAGGACACGGAGTATGGGATTGATGTTTAACATTTGAAAATTACAAGATTAATATGTAACATGATTTTTTTTGGTCAAGAAGAGTCGTTTTAGTTAATACAAAATAGAAAATATAAATAAACATTATAAAGGTATTTATTTTGTGGATGTGTTGGATTCGAAATTTTATCGGAAGAATTAAAGTTATGACGTGTGCCCTCTAGTGACTTTTTATTATGATCTTATCGTATGTGACTGATTACTTAACTATACGTTTAATTTTTGTCAACTGATCTTATCATCAAAGAAATTAATGAACATAAATTATAAAGTTCTTTGTGCGCCGTGAATTTATGAAAGCACAAGCTAGAAATTTGTCTATAGAAATGGTGATTTTGACCATATATATCTAGTTTTTACGTGTTTGAGATGGATAATATCTAAACTATAAAGGATATTCGGGTTTAGTTTAAAACTTGTCTATTAAAAAAATAAGTTATTTTAAAATTTATAAGGTTTAGTTTTTCTATTATAATAATAGTTTAAATAAATTTTATTTTACTTGCGTTTTCATTAACACAATTATAAATTGTGTATAATTTATAGTCTTTGGTGTTTTTTAGTAAAAACAAATATTGTATTATTGATCTTACTGATTAATGAGCTATATGAAATCGAACATATCCTAACTCATCTTGTGATTCATTAAAAATCGAGCTAAGTCACAGACGAATATTTTACAAATCGAACGTCTAATGGGTCACGAGCAATTTGGTTGGTAACTTGAATTACTATTGAATGAATAATGTTTGGTTCTTTTATGAGGGCTTTATTTTGAGTTTACTAGGACTTTATTTTAAGTTTATGAGAGCTTTTTTTTTATTTTTAACTTCATTTGACCATTATTTACAGGAGTTATCATAGTGAAACTTGATTTTTAGTCATTTTCAACGTGTATGCCAAATATTAGTCAATTTAGAAATTTGAAAATTTACATGTCAAAATGTCTCATTTCCATAAGTTAACCACTTTGAAAACTAATAAATTTATCATGAAAATTAAAAATATTCAAATTAAATAATATTTAATATGCTTATTATAAATAGTTAAAAATTGAGATTTTATCTCGTAAAAACTTTCAAATAATTCTATTTTTTCTATGAACAACCCATATACTTGCATGCTCCTTGAACAGTTGAATGACCCAATTTTCTTACGCCAACCTTTGAAAGATGGAAGAAAATAGATGGTAATTTTGTTGAATAATTTGGATGTAATAGGATTATATCTCGAAAAGATTGAGCTCTGTAATTGGAGTCAAGATTGAAATTACAGGTTACGTATGGAGAAGGAAGCATATATGCCATTGGATCTCATTTAGACTTTTTGCCATTTGGGGCCAAAGGAAGTCGACCACCCATATTGTTGGATTCCCATTTCAATGACAACGTCGAAACCAAATCGGTTTGGCTAGTCTAGCGATAAAGGAGTCTAAAATTTACGAAATTATGTGTTTTAAATTGACTGTTATTTGAGGTTAGTTAACTGGCTAGAGGACAAAAAATTATGAATAATAAGTTGGAATTTTCATTTTATAATGAAACCTTATGGATTTAGAGTCGGTTGAATTTTCATTGTTATAATGGCGGATTTAGGATTTTAATCCGGAGGTCAAAAAAACTTAAATCACAAATTAAAAAATTAAGCTATGATGAAGAAAAATAAGAAATATACACGTTGAAGAAATTTTTAAAAAGAAAACAATCCAACAAAGGTAAAGTGTAAACAAAATTAAACATTTAAAAGGTATATAATAAGAAGATGAAATAAAAGGTAATCGAGGAAGAGAAGAAAATCTTAAATTAAATGTAATAAAATAATTTTATTATCTATTAGGCTTGAACTCCAAATATATTCTTTAAAAGTAAACTATCCAATCATCACATCAAATACAAGATTCTTATATAATGTTGATTTTTTTTATTCATAACCTTTTGAGAATTTTAATATATAGAAAGCATTCAGTCGTCGAGGAGGGTCATGGCCCCTCCGGCTCCCATCTAACTCTGCCCCTGCATTGTTAAAAAAAAATATTATAAAATGAACAGAGTGTATGTGCTTTCGTAAAATAACATCTCTTTAGGAATTGAGACGTCAAAAAATGGAAATGCCAAAGCTTTATTGAACATTCCGTTAAGTCTAATAACTCGTTAATAAGTTGCTATTAAATAGTAGGGCCTCCAACCGTTTTTAAATAGTCACAGTTTAACAGCAAACCGAAAACCCTTAAATAAGCTAAAATATCTAACCATTGTTAAATAGTCTCAGTTAAACTTAATTCGTTCACCCAAATACAAAACCAATATAAAAAATTTGTCACAATAATGTTTAATCATACCATAATGTATATGAACAAAATGTTCCTATATATTACAAGGGGAGAGGGAATAATTCCTTCAACTCCTCACAACTCCAAAGGCCAAACTTGTATTTATTTCATTTTATTCTCATTTTTCTTTGAGAAATAGTTGTTTCACAACTAGTGGAATTGATAGGACATATAAAGATCACAATGATAAATAATAATGGCTTAAAATTTAGTTAATAATTGAATCCATGTGATTATATAAATAATGACTCAAACGTGGACTTACCATGCATGATGACCATTGCTCTAAATCTCACGAATTTTATCATATAGTTTATTAGCCAAAACCAAATGTGAAAATATAAATTCATAGATCACAAGTTTATTTAGAAATTCTTACACTTGTTTTGTAATCCTTATGATTACATAGATTTTTGTTGGTTGATAAGCAATCATGGTGCAATAAAAAGATTCCTCTAGTTTAATGCAATGTAATGAAGGTCTTTAACCTAACTTAAAAAATATAATGATTAAAATTGTTAATTCATAAAGTTGTAGTCTTTTTCATCATAACTTTACTTGGACTTGCATTGAAATGATGAGACAATCTATGGCACCTTTCAAACAAAAATTTGGTGAATTTTGTTAGAATAAATGCAACAATATGTTGGAATATAACATTTAGGGGGTATAGATGAATTGCATGCTAATTTAAGTAATTAATGGATTTATTAAAAGTACAAAGTGCATTTAGCTAACATGAGGGGTTGGTGAGATGATTAAGGCCACTTACACCAAATTGGATCTTTATTTGGTGTAAATAATTTCTTAGGGGTAATAATTGATGTTTACAAAATCATATCAACAAATATATTAGAAAATTACCTATATGAGGTTTGATGATTTAATTACTATTTTATACCGGTTGAACCATTAATAATTAGTTGGTCTAGCTAATAAATTTGAATTAAATTCTTAAATGATTGAAACAAAAAAAAATCTTTTATATTAATTAATACTAAATACAATATTTCTTTAATATACCAAATCTGATTTGCTCCAAATATATAACATATCAGATATGATTTTATACATTAACATCTTGTCTGCGTCTATGCCTATTATTTGATATATATTTAAAATCAAAATAATTGAGTTTCTCTCTTCAATCAGAACTAATGTAAAAATAGCTACCACGACCCACTGACACATCTAGATAGTATAATGACTTTTTAAGTAATGAAAATAGTTATATATAATGTATTTTAGTAATTTAACTCAATATATATATTCCGCGTAACACTTTGGTGAAAACATACACCGGGTATAAAGCGAGTTTTGATTGACTCTCCCAATTTTAAGCCAATAAAACCCTTAAGTTTGTGTAATTAACAACTTCGTCATCCAAAAATATAACTATATTTCCGTCAAATATGTTATTTAACATCATCTTCCTTACGGTTACAATTTATCATCTTCCTTAATTAATTAAGGATTACCTTTTAAACATATTTTTTATCCGTTGATGATTTGCCTTCATTGAATTTAATCTCCTTTTTTTTTACTTTCTTGCTCTATTTTACAATCTACTTCTGCCCCTCCTCATATTAAGAAAGACCATTCATAGCCTCTTCTCAGGTTGTTATCATCGTCATCACAGATTTTGTCAGGTGGTACAGGGGCCGCAACCGCGATAAGAAATCCCGGTGGCGTGATTCTGATTCTAAACGGAGACGCACTTGAACCACATCAGCGATTTCACTGATAGCCTGGCGAGTATCTGGGAAACCAACACATCTTGGTCGATAGCCATTGACCCGGCAACCATCACCCTTATCTGATCCCCTGACAACCCACATTGGTTCAGAAACTCCACACACTTCAGCATCGCGGATTGACCAAGGCTGGCAACCTACGGCATCCTCTCGATGACCCTCCCGAAATCCTCAGATTCCAACCCCGCAACAGAATTCAGCAGCGCCAGCTGCTCGTGAAGCTTAACCTTGAGATACCTCGTCCAGCGATTTTTTCCCGCCACACCAACTGTCAATGAAACCGACATAACCAATATTTTTTAGTGATTTACATATTTTTACATTTTGAACGCTAAAATAACATTATTGGATAAAATATAAAATTAAGTCAATAATATATCGTCACGTGGTGTTTTTACTCGGTGTATGTTTCCATCGAAATGTCCGTCATATATTATATATTACTTTAATATATCCAATCTGATTTAATCAAAATATATGATATATCACATACAATCTTATACATAACGTCTCGTCTCAGTCTAATTAGACCTATAACCTAATATAAAAGACTAATGTAAAAATAGTTGCCATGAATAACTAATATTTTTAAATAGTATTGGGACTTCAAAGTAATAAAACTAGTTATATATCATATATTTTAGTAATTTAACTTAACATTGTACATGCATCATCAAAGCACAAACCAAACATCAAATTGGGAATGGATCCAAATTCTTTATGAATATTGACATGGGAATAAAAGAAGTGGTTACAAATATGAAAGAATATAAATAATTCTCTCTTGCTCAAGAATATATATAATTTTCTCTTGCTCATATAATTGATCCTTAATAAAAGTTTTGGTCCATTTCATCACTTCTGGTTTTAGCATATTCTGTGGTCTCTTACCAACACTACACTTTATTCACAGAGAGAGGCAGAGGGCTGAGTCACTCTCAGCTTCCTTCTTCCTTCTTCTTCTTCCTCTCTTAAACCTCTCTCTCTTTCTTCACATACCAAAAAGTTTCAGCCTTTCCCCCTATTCTCGTGACTCCATACTATATAGAGCCAAACCCAGAAGCTAGAATTCCTGATTCAACGAACCCCAATAAGGTGAAATTTTTGAAGCAATTCCTTTGAAGAAAGAAAGTCTCAGCCTTTTCTTTTCTTTTCTTTTCTGCTTCTGCTTACTTGGAAAGAACCCATGTAGTGTTTTCTTTTGCTTCTGCTTGCATTTCTCAAGTCCGCATGCATGATGATGCTATTGATTCCACCATGGCTTTGATTTTGGGGGGCAAAAGCTTGTTTTGGCTTTTCCTTGTTACTTAAGGAGAATTGATTTCCTTCTTTGTCTTTGTTGAGATATCTTACTACTTCCCTTCCAATTGTTTTTCCCATTCTTTGTCTGTTTGTTGTTTGCGGAAATGTCTTGCTGAAGATGTGGGATCTCTTTATTAAGAGCAAAAAGATTCCTCCTTTACTTCTTGCTTGATCCAATATCCCCAAATTGGTGCTTTCATGCATAGATTAGCAAAGTTCAATCCATAATTCTCTTATCCTCTTATTTGCCTCTTTTTCACATGCATCAACAACTGCTTTTTCCATGTCTTATCATTTAGCTGGTTACCCTTTTTCATGATTTGAATCTACTGTGTTTTGATTAGCTATGATTTGATTCCACCTGCAATTATGAAAAAAAGGCTTTTTCCTTTTCGATGCAGATAGATAGAGGGCTTGGTTTCATTTTGGTTTGAATGTTGATTAATCCGTGAGGCGGCTTGAAGGGGGGAAAAGGATGCCAAACCAGCTATGGTTTGCACTGCTAATGATTTGTCAGAATGGAAGGACTTCCCAAAGGGTCTTAAGGTCCTTCTTCTTGATGAGGACACCAATTCAGCTGCTGAGATAAAATCTCAGCTTGAATCAATGGACTATTCTGGTTAGTAAAGAATAAAGATCCCTCATTTCTGGAGTTTTCTGGTTTTTCTGTTTCTTAAGAATCCATGATCTAGAATGTTGTTTTGGTGATGGATTGTAAATTCCAATGCTTGGTATTTGAGATTCTGTTATGCTAGTGAAGATTCTTCTTCTCCACAAAATCTGTGATTCATAATGAAGGGATTCAAAAATCTTACTGCTGCTATGGTGGTCTAATTTATAGTCTGTTTTAATATGTGGAGGAATGTTTGACTTTTCCTGTTAATTAAATGCAAGTCCATGGAGCTAAAAAGGGGTAGAATCAATTCTCTATTCTATCCATAAGAACTTTTTTACTTGTTGGCTTGCTTTGGCATTTTTCCTATTTTGAATCTTTTGTTTATAGTGTTCTTCTACCCTTATAGGTTCCCTAGTTCCTCTTTCTTTTTATGGTTCCTTTCTTTTTGGTAGCAAACTTTTTTATATTCCTCTTTTTATTCCTCCTCAGTTGCTGCTTTCTGCAATGAGAAAGAAGCCTTGATAGCATTTTCAGACAAGCCTGAAAGCTTCCATGTTGCCATTGTTGAGGTAACCATCTCTTAGTTATATGACTGTTTCAAGTACATTGAGAGCAAAGTTTATGATACTATTTGCATTATATGAACGCAGGTGACTGCAGGCATGACTTTCCTGGAGAGTGCAAAGGATTTGCCTACTATTAGTAAGCTCCACAATCTCTAGTTAGCTTCATTTGTACATGAATTAACGGTTCTTTTAGTTGCTAACACGTGCATGTGTCATACTGTGCCAGTGACTTCCAACATCAACTGCCTTAGCACGATGATGAAGTGCATTGCGGTAACAAATCTTTCTCCTTTGTTTCGATCTCATCTTGTGTTATGTTTATTGAAGTTGGTCTGTTTGAAGATCTAGTTCCGCTCTGTATGATTCTCAGCTAGGAGCAATGGAGTTCCTTCATAAGCCGCTCTCTGAAGACAAACTAAGAAACATATGGCAGCATGTAGTTCATAAGGTACGTTACGTTTCAGTCTGAACTTATCATCGGCATGCATGAATGTCTTCTTCATAAGGTTCCTTTCTGATTAGTCCTGAGCAGGCTTTTAATGCAGGACAGGAATCGTTAAATGCTAAGAAAGATTCGGTGGTAGTCTCCACATTGCAGCTCAAAGTAGAGACAGAGGAGGCAGAGAATGCATCCCCGGTTGTTGATGAAAATAACGCTGGTAGCGATAAATATCCGGCTCCCTCGACTCCCCAGCTTAAACAAGGTAGCCGGTTATTGGATGATGGGGATTGTCAAGACCATACGAATTGCTCAACTGAGCAAGAAGGGGAATCTAAATCTGTCGAAACTACACTTGCAATGGCCGAAACAAGTGTACAGGTGGATACTGAGAATTTGACGGATGGCAAAGTCCTCAAAGAAGAGGATGACTTGTCCACCGGTGCCAAGACCGAGAATCTCAAGAGTCCTTGTCCTCAAGATAGCCACGACAAGCCCGATAGTAGTAATGAAGACAGATCTAAATCATCTAGTCTTAATACTACTTCAGGAGTGACCAAAGCTAATCGGAAGAAAATGAAGGTAACACTTTCGCATTCTAAGCAGAATTGTCAAGTAAATTAATCGTTCATATTGCCTTCCATGGATGAAAGTTGGTATCTTTATATGGTTTTCAGGTAGATTGGACGGCTGATCTGCACAGAAAGTTTGTGCAGGCCGTGGAGCAACTTGGTGTAGATCAAGCCATTCCGTCGAAAATACTCGAGCTAATGAAAGTTGAAGGCTTGACAAGGCATAATGTAGCAAGCCATCTTCAGGTTAGTGTACACTAAACTTTTGCTTATCCCAAATTTCTTACATCTTCACTTACGATACTTAGCAGTATATCAGTAGAACCATTTGCATTCCAATAACTTGTGTTTTTTGGTTCTCGTGAAGCAGAAATATCGAATGCATAAGAGGCACATCTTACCGAAATCGGAAGATAGGAGGTGGTCAGTACAACATAAAGATCAACCGAAAAGGAGTTACTATTCCCATAAACCACCAATAATGGCTTACCCTCCTTCTTATCATCAACAGCAGCATTCTAATCATGCTTTCCCACCTCCAATGTGGGGAGCTGCAGCAGCTGGTACTCACCAAGTTCAAATGTGGGGCCCTCCTCCTGCCTATTCACCATGGACATCATCAACAGATAGTTGGCATTGGAAACCTTATCCCCCGGTACATAACTTGACTCGCGATTTTGACTCTACCATGAATTTGTTCCAGTGCTCACATTTGATTCGCGCTTTCCGACGTTTTTTTCAGTTACATGCAGATACATGGGGTTGCCCTGTGATGCCACCACAAATGCCTTACTCTTACTTGCCACAAGTGAGTATTAGAGTTTTTGGTGAACAAGACTATGGCTTTTCGGCTTTTCGTCTTGGAATGTGCGGTGTTACTTGGTTTTTTACCGTGTTCCATATGCAGAATCAACCAGGATTTCATGGCGCAGGCATGGCTGATAACCATTGTAGCATACCACAAAATTCTTTTGACCTACAACTGGTAACAAAACACTTTTTAATTGGTGGCTTCTTTAAAGTTCAGTTCTTTACACCCCAATGCATGGAATCATTACCCCCCCCCCCCCCTCTCTTCTTAGTATAGACTATAGCATGACCAAAGATATAACAGGCACGACTTAAAGGTTCGGTTCGAGGTTTAAAGGTAGAAATTACGAAAAAATCATATAGATGCCCATTTCAAACTCGAAATGTGCCCCGTGCATGTGACATCAGTGGCGGAATCAGGATCCTATGCTGGATTTCAAGTCTAAAAAGTCAACTAGTCTAAAACTTGATTTCGAGATTTTTCATAGGATTTTGTTGCTCTTTGACTTGGGGACCCCGAGCGGTGTCCTAGGTTGGCCCAACCCCAGTTGTGCCAAGCATAATCTCATTCTGTGACTATACATGAACCTGCAATGGAAAATTGGAACAAGATATAAAGGATGATATTATTTGCTTTTGAGTCATGTCCTGTTTTTTTTTGTTATGGAAATTGCGTTGGATGCATGATGCAGGCAGAGGAAGTGATTGACAAAGTAGTGAAAGAAGCCATCAGCAAGCCATGGCTGCCATTGCCCTTAGGACTCAACCCTCCTTCCACTGACAGTGTCCTAGATGAACTCTGTAAGCAAGGCATCATCTCCACCGTTCCTTGCATCGACGGCTCTAATTCATCTTAATCATCACAAACAAACCCCACCCATGTCCCCACATCAGATTCAAAAATAATTCTTCCCCATGACATTATTGGCTCTGGAAAACAAGAGGTGAGACAATTTGTTTTGTTTTGGTTTGTTTCTATCCAGAAAAAGGAAAAAGAATAATACTTGCTGAGAATAGTGGGGGATCTAGCTAGAGAGAGGGGTTTTGTCAGGTGCTCTCCCACGTTTATGCATTGTGAACTACAGATTGTTGATGTTGATGAACAGTTTGTAAATAGGTGGGAAGGATGAAGAACCATTTGATGTTGGTTAGATCGTTGGTCTTAGATTAGATGTTTCTCTTTGACTGGTCTCTTGTGTTTCATGACCACTTTGACCATTGAGTATGCCACATTCCTCGCGATTCGTATCGAAAGTATGTTTTTTGTGTTTATTCTGAAATGGTTGTGATGCTCGATTGTGTGGCAATGTACCTTACCAAGGTATAAGGGTCCGGTAAACTGTCACCTTACACTTTGCATATTAGTACGATACATTGTCGCCATATACTTTAATTTACGATGATGTGGATAGTACTTTACTAGAACTATCCTCACGATGATGCGGATAGTATTTTATAGAAAACGTATTAGCAAAATTAAAGCGACAGATAATTTAAGTTAGAAGAATGAAAAATATCACAAAATTCATAAATGATAATATGTGTAAGCTCAAAATAAAGATTTCATAAATTTAAAATAAAATCATGATAAACGAAAGAATTACCTTTTTTCAAAATCTTTGTTTGGAAGTTATATATTATGGTTGAGTTTTGAACACTTTTGGTTTAATTACTAGATTATTTTTTATTCCATAAAAACTCATAATTTTAAATTTTATAAAAACAAGGATAGTATTGGAATTCCAAATAAGTAGACAAAATCCAAATTGAAAACACACAAAACTCATGTTGAGTTTTAGAACTAACGTTTCGTTCAAATACACAAAACACAAACGGCCGTTTCACCCAAAACACAAACCAAAAACACCAAAATCAAACATGGCCTTAATTTCGTTTGTCAAATTTTTAGCCATTTTCAACATACATCTCAAATATTAGTCCATTTGAAAATTTTGAAATTTTCTTGTTAAAATGGTCAATTCCCATAGGTTAACCCTTTTGGAAATGGACAATTTTGACATAAAAATTAAAACTTGGCTTATATTTGAGATGTATATTGTGAATGGCTAAAAATTGATGTTTCACCTTATTAAGCCCTTCAAATAATAGTCAAATGAAGTTAAAAAATATTTTTTAATATGTTAAAATAACACCGAGTACCTTTGATTTTTTACTTTGTTTGACCATTATTTACTGCAATTACTTACCATAATAAAACTTAAATTTTTAGTCATGCTCAACATGCATGTCAAATATTAGTTGATTTGAAAATTTTGAAATTTTCTTGTGAAAATGGCCAATGTCCATAGGTTGTTGACCCCTTTGGAAACTGACAATTTTGACATGAAAATCGAAACTTTCCAAATTGGCTAATACTTGATATGCATGTTGGAAATGTCTAAAAATTGAGGTTTCACCTGGTTAAGTCCTTCAAATAATAACCAAATGAAGTTAAAAAATATTTTTCAATATGCTAAAATAACACAGAGTAAATTTAATTTTTCACTTCGTTTGACCATTATTTACAAGGGTTAATGACACTTGATTTTTAACTATTCCCAATATGCATGTCAAATGTTAGTCAAGTTGAAAATTTTGAATTTCTTTTGTAGAAATGGTCAATTTCCATAGGTTAACCCCTTTGAAAATTGATAATTTTGACATGAAAATTTTCAAATTGACTAATATTTGACATCCATGTTGGAAATGGCTAAAAATTAAGGTTTCACCTTGTTAAGCCCTTCAAATAATAGCCAAATGAAGTGAAATTATATTTTTCAACGTGCTAAAATAACATCGAGTAAATTTGATTTTTAACTTTATTTGGCCATTGTTTACAAGGGTTACCATAATGACACTTGATTTTTTTAGCGATTCCCAACATGCATGTCAAATGTTAATTAATTTGAAAATTTTGAAATTTTCTTGTGAAAATGACCAATTTCCATAGGTTAACCCCTTTGGAAATTGATAATTTTGATATAAAAATTTAAAATTTTCAAATTGGCTAATATTTTACGTGCATGTTGGGAATGACTAAAAATTAATGTTTCATCTAGTTAAGCCGTTCAAATAATAGTCAAATGAAGATAAATTACATTTTTCAACATGTTAAAATAACACCGAGTAAATTTGATTTTTAATTTCATTTGGCCATTTTTTACAAGGATTACCATAATGAAACTTGATTTTTTAGTCATTCCCAACATGCATGTCAAATATTAGTAGATTTGAAAATTTTGAAATTTTCTTGTGAAAATGGTCAATTTCCATAGATTAACCCCTTTGGAAATTCACAATTTTCACATGAAAGTTGAAAATTTTCAAATTGACTAATATTTGACATGCATGTTGGGAATGACTAAAAATTAAGCTTTCACCTTGTTAAACCCTTCAAATAATAGCAAAATAAAGTTAAAAAATATTTTTCAATATACTAAAATAACACCGAGTATATTTGATTTTTAATTTCATTTGGTCATCATTTAAAGGGATTACCATAATGAAACTTGATTTTTAGCCATGCCCAATATGCATGTCAAATATTAGTTAATTTGAAAATTTTGAAATTTTCTTATGAACATGACGAATGTCCATAGGTTAACAGCTTTGGAAATTGACAATTTTGACATGAAAATTGAAAATTTTTAAATTGGCTAATATTTGACATTCATGATGGGAATGGCTAAAAATTAAGGTTTCAACTTGTTAAAACCTTCAAATAATAGCCAAATGAATTTTAAATTATTTTTCAAACATGCTAAAATAACACAGAGTAAATTTGATTTTTATCTTCATTTGGCCATTGTTTACAGGGGTTTTACGATAATGACACTTTGTTTTTTAGCCATTTCCAACATGCATGTCAATTATTAGTCGATTTGAAAATTTTGAAATTTTCTTGTGAAAATGAATAAGTTTCATAGGTTAACCCTTTTGCAAATTTACAATTTTGAAATGAAAATTAAAAAATTTCAAATTGGCTAATATTTGATATGCATGTTGGGAATGGCTAAAAATTAAGGTTTCACCTTGTTAAGCCCATCAAATAATAGCCAAATGAAGTTAAAATCATTTTTCAACATTCTAAAATAACACCGAGTAAATTCGATTATTAACTTGGTTTGACCATTATTTATAGGGGTTACCATAATGACACTTGATTTTTTAAGGTTTTCCCAACATGCATGTCAAATATTAGTCAGTTTGAAAATTTTGAATTTCTTGTGAAAATGGTCAATTTCCATAGGTTAAACCTTTTGAAAAATTATGGTTTCACCTTGTTAAACCCTTCAAATAATAGCCAAAGGAAGTTAAAATAATTTTTCAACGTGTTAAAATAATACCGAGTAAATTTGATTATTAACTTGGTTTTGTCATTGTTTATAGGGGTTACCATAATGACACTTGATTTTTTAGCCATTACCAATATGCATATCAAATTTTGTCGATTTGAAAATTTTGAAATTTTCTTGTAAAAAATGGCCAATTTCCATAGGTTAACCCCTTTGGAAATTGCCAATTTTAACATGAAAGTCGTAAATTTTCAAATTGGCTAATATTTGACATATCATGTTAGGAATGACTAAAAAGTGAGGTTTTACCAAATTAAGTCCTTCAAATAATAGCCAAATGAAGTTAAAAAATATTTTTCAACATGCTAAAAGAACACCAAGTAAATTTGTTTTTCACCTTCGTTTGACTATTGTTTACAGGGGTTACCATAATGAGATTTGATGTTTATCCATTTCCAACATAAATGTCAAACATTTGTCGATTTAAAAATTTTAATTTTTTTTTGTGAAAATAGCTAATTTCCATAGATTAACCCCTGTGAAAATATTATGTCGGCTTCTCCAACCTGTGCCTTGGAAACACAGACGGACCGGCCTTTCGGGTCCTGGTACCTATGTGATGAAAGGAATGACGTTGAAACGGGAAATGACGATGCAAAATGCAGTTGACTTGATGAGTTTCAGTTTGCCTTGCCTCCAACTGCAAATGTAGTACTGTGCAAGTAGTTGAGTACTTATGAAGTGTTGCTTTCCTTTGGCAATTAATGGCATTGCTTTATTATGATGTAAGGGTGAGTGTTGACATCATCACCATAATGGAAGAAAACCATTCAATTCTATTGGATGGATCATTGCCGTCCATGATGTCGACTCCTTGTGATTTTGACTTCGGTTCATGGTTTGCTATATTTGTAGATGAGGTTTGATTTGAATTTCGATTTTTTCATCCTAAAAATTAGTTTAAATGAATTCTCTTTTATACACTGATTTGACAATTTGTTAATGCGTCATTTTGTTAATAAATTTTTGTTGGAGGGTTTCTCACAACGGTCAGAAATACTATCCATAAAAAGAATCAATGATGGAGTTAGAAACATCTTCGTAAAAAACTATTTATGTTTTAAAAATATTAGATTTTCAACACGATTAACCTGTTCTAAAAGACACTTCAAAAAAAATTTATATGACATTGTATATTGTATTTTGTACTTTTACTAAGTTCACATATTACTTGTGTTTTTCTTTAATATTTTTTCATAACATCAATTTAATAGCGTGACACATTTAAATAGTCGGCTAGGGCTTATCCCCTTATCTTAAATTCATGCCACTAGGATTTAACAATTGTAACAAATTTTCCCATTTGGTACCTTTTCCTATAGTTAATGTATCAACATTTCTTAGCAAAAATGATTGGAATTTTTTAATTACATGGTATTTATTAAAATGTCACCTAGATGAGATAAATTCGTCACGATGGTGATAGATGCTCCATCATTGAATGTATATAAGGGTTACTTAATTAATGATGGGATGTCTATCTTCATTTTACATCTCGGTATTTTCTATTCAATTTTATAATTATTAATAACGGCAATTCCATTAAAAACATGCATCGGGTGTAAACATTACGTAACAGTGACAATTTATTATTAAGTGGTTTTATTTTTGATCAAATCTGTATAAAATGGGGAAGACTCGACGTGAAAACAACAAAAGCCAAAAGGAAAGAGAAAACAATAAACAGGGAAGGGCCATGAAACAAGTGCCCCCTGCAACTCAACAACAGGCCGAAACAACCCTAATTCTCAAACAAGAAACCTTCTTACTGTTCCATCCGCCCAATCAAAGAAATCGGCAGATCATAACGGGTGAAAAATAGTATTCAACCACAGCTTACTTTCGTCTACAGCTCGCTTTGTTGTGAGCCTGCAGCCATCTATGTTGAAGGCTATTTTCTAAACCATCTGATTTACCGAACAACTTTTATCTCGAAAAATTCTTTCATTACGCTAAAGCCAAACGAACCATAAAATTGCATGATGAACAACCTTTCGAAATCCAATCTCGATGAAAGTAAATGGCAGAATCCCCTTCTTGGTTCACAGCAAAGCAGTGCTTTTGTTGGGGTGGTCAAGATCCGGTTGAAGAGGAAAAAAAAGTTGGATTAAGCCTGGCAGGATACGAAGAAAGAAGAAGGTGTGACCTAAGAAGGAAAAACCTACACAAATCAGTACTGCTGCTGCATTATTCCTTAATTTGAAAATGGAGGAAGAACACAGAAAGTCTGTTCCATGTCTGTTGAGAATTGAGACGTCTTCTTGTGTGCTTTGTTACTGGTGTTTTAAGGTGGCATATAAGCTAGTATGCTTTTGATTAGAGTTTAACTACTTGAGAATCTTTAACTGGTTTGTTTGACACCACTGCAGGTTCTTCATTCCAACCTTTTCAAATGACCAAGGAGCTTTATAAAATAGGAAATTGAAGGAGGATTAGAACATCATCGGTCTCTTTCTTCCTATCAAAATATATATGAGTCTGTTTGTAATTTAGAGGGGCATCACAATTCACAACCTATTTCATACTTTTCAAAATTTGTCACGTTGCGTTTGTACCGATACATGTTTCCACCGGTGTATTGTCCTTAATTTTATCATGATTAGTCTCGTTAGAAATTCGAGTATTCATGGTTATTAGCCATATTCACTAATATCCCTTATCGCAACATACTGTTTATTGTTTTCATGAACAAAAATCAAACTTCCAACCTTACTAAAATTTAATAATTTAACGATCATATCACGGATTTTATTTTTCCAAAAAAGACCGAAATATTCGAAAACTTTATGGGCATAAATATTTTCAGCCCAACATGCAAGCTATGCATGGCCCAATACTACACCTCATTGCCAACCAAGTCAAGGTACAAAGGGTCACGAAGCCACATCTTGGCTAGATGCTCAGGGCAAGTGAACTTCCTATGGACTTGTTCGAGCCCCAAAACGACCGATTCAGCGTCGTATGGCTCCATCGTCTCCTCGAACGACTGCATTTTGTCGACGGATTCCCATTTGTCCCACTGTGTTAACAGCCTCTGGGTCAGATAGTGCAATGGTTGCTTGTACTTTTGCTTCAGCCTTCTTGCCACTCCTTCCCAATTCATGTATAGAATTGGCTTATCTGATTTTTCCATTTTGTGTGGGATTTCAAGTTGCTTCATTTTTTGTTGATATTCTTTTGCCTTAGTCATCATTTCTCCATCTTTGGAACAATTAAACTCTACAGAAATTGAAACAAATCATAATTAGAATGAATCAAAATCGAGTAACCGACAATGATTATATAAATAATTTTAGTCACATGATTCGAAAAAATATTAAAGCAAATGACATATTATGGTAAACACTCTGGTACACCACTAGACCTGTAAACCATGTACTTTCATAGAAATTTGATGGATAATTTTTTTTAATATTTGAGTTTTTATTAAGGATAAGACTTTAAATATAAAAAAGGTGTGATGATTGTTTAAGTTAAAAATGAAGATCCATGACGAATGTAAAGAATGATTAATATACTTCTAATACTTTGTGATTAAATATAATTGGACTTATTATGATTGTATTTATTGATTCCACTATTAGATTCAACAGAAATACCACTCTAAATAGCATCAATCTTAGTAGGGATACCAAAATTCATTATATCTCTGATGGAAAAAAGTAGAGAAAATGATATTTACCGGTTGAACATAAGGAAGATGTGTCGATGTTTTCGAGCTTTGAAGTGCAGTTATTGTCTTTCTGATCAACACCAGTTGCAACATCATTAGGCGGTGAAGATGTTATCATTACAATGTGCATCTTTGACCGATCAATTTTCGTAAGATCATCTGAATCTGTCTCTGAATCTGATAAGAGAGTATGATTTTTTGTTATTCCTCTCTTTGTCTTTAACATTTTTTTTTCTCACACAACCTTGTGAGACCATTATCGCCCCGTTAACCATAAATATAATCTTGTTCAACAACTATGGAATATGTATAATAAAGAAAGTGTTGAGAAATAATATTCCAAATAAAGCATTGTAAAAAAGAAAATGCTTGCATATTTGGAACAACTATATTTGGTCATATTTTTTCAAATTTTAGTTTATTTTCATGTCTATTTCTGTCAGGTATTAACATTGTTACTCTAACTGAATTTCTTCGAATAGGCCTATAAAGAAGATGAACACCTAGATTATGTATCATATCTATGTGTCTACCAACTCTAACCGATTTGGTCATTACTCAACTCTAACTGAATAAAATAATTCCTGTTTTGTACACAAAAATAAGTTTGAGGGCCTTTTCTTGAATAACAACAAGTTTAAGGATGTAAATGATAAATATCATCCTAAGAAAAGACAAAAATGGAAAAATAAAAATAAAATTAGCTTTCTCTCTCTTTATTTCCATTTTGCTCACCACCGCAGAAAAAGCTCAAGGATCCGACAACAAACCACCACCGGCCGAAGTAGGTAAGTCCGATCGTTCCTTCGTCTATTGAATTTCCGCCGGAGATTAAATATGATTTGAAATTGAGCTGATCTGCTAATGGGTATTACTCTGTCATGCTCGTTTTTCTTTCAACACTCGAATTGTTTCGCGCCAGCTGGATTTTGTCTAAAGCTTGATTACGGATGAGTTTTCTCGGTTAAGTGAACAAGAGCATACCTTTCAGTTAATTGCATTGGTTGATCTAGAGTTTTCATCAGCTATTTACTGTATGAATCGGTTTGTTGAAGTTTGGACAGGTTTGAAAGTTTCGTACTTTCGTTTTCTGTGTTTCTTTCTTTTGATGGAAATGGAGGGAACGATCATAAACAAAGAAGAGAACTTTGAACATTCTGTTTGTAGTATGGCGTGTATCGTTAATACTCTTGGACTGAAAATGTGGTGTTTGGATTCTTATGAAGGTAGAAAACGAGCTCGTTGATGAAGCTGCAAGGAATCAGGAGGGATTAAAAAGGTTTTCTTTCGTGGAGAAAATGGCTTGCAGGGGGTTCTGGGAGTGCTTACTGAAGCTGCTCAACTTCTTGTTAGCCGTTGCTGGTCTAACTATGGTTGGCTATGGGATTTATTTGTTCGTCGAGTATAAGCATGCGACAGATGATGTGACTTTTCCCCCTTCAAGTAGTCCGGACAGTTTGATACAGCTGGGTCGCCCTATGTTTATCACTGTTTCGCTTTCTGAGAGCATCCTTGATAAGTTGCCAAAGGCTTGGTAAGCTCTCATGGTCTCTAATGCCTTAGTTTATCTGGTTTATGCTTTGTTTTCCTTTGCATCAAGACATAGTAGGAGAAATGTGTTTGTAATGCGAGATTATTATATTTTGAGCAAATGTGTTTGGTGTTAGACATGATGAAGAATGTGAATGAGAACTGATAACACTCTTGAAAATGGGTTCTCTAAATCTTGCTTTTGATCAGAAGAATATTCATAGATTCATTCTTTGAATCCTAGGGTCTCGACTTTGCTGGGTTATAAAAGAACACATCTTGAATGACTTATTTGGATAAACTAGTGATTGTGCTTAGAAGTGGTATCTATTTGTTGGGTAAAGAGTGAGCTTGCCCGTCTTATTTCTTCGACATAGCCGTATGTTTCATCAAGTAGACATTGTTAGAAATCTGTGTGTGGAAGGTCACCTTCTCTTGATTTTCTGCTTGATTTTTCAACTCTCTTACTCCATAAAATTTTATTACATGGAGAATACAGGGAAGTCCATTATGTTTTTACTAAAGCACTTACTGGCCCTCGATAGTAATTTACATCAAATAGATTGGTAAAGAGGATGGGAAATTCTAACTTCTACTTGTTCCAAAATAAATGATTTCATATGTAGAAGACATCCCAAGGACCCCGATTAATCTGTTTATTTTACTACAATTTCTTATGCCATCTAAGTTCTCCCGTGTCTGCCAAATTTAAGTTGTTTTACCTTTCTTTGCAGGTTCATATACTTGTTTATTGGTGTTGGAGTGATCCTCTTCGTTGTCTCTTGCTGTGGTTGTATTGGAGCTGTGACTAGGAACGGTTGCTGCCTAAGCTGTGTATCCTGATCATATACATGTTCTTTATCTAGATAGTTATATTGCCAAAATCGGTCCAGATAGGCTATTTGCTGCATTAACAATTTCGTACAGCTAACACTTGGTAATTGATTTCTTTAACCTGAGTCCAGTACTCAGTCCTGCTTTTCTTACTGATATTGGTGGAGCTGGGATGTGCAGCATTCATATTTTTCGACAAAAGTTGGCAAGAAGTAAGTGCTGTTTCTGTACGATACTCAAATTTTCGTTTTCTCGCAGCTCTGGTATCTAACCTGTTATATGATTTCTCTTCTCCAGCAACTTCCAGTTGACAAGACAGGGAATTTCGACATGGTATATGGCTTTCTGAAAGAGAACTGGGAAATCGTCAAGTGGGTTGCTCTTGGAGTAGTTGTGTTTGAAGTAAGCACGGATTAAATTGCACTTCGCGTCTCTTAAATGTACTTAATTTGCCAAATTTCTATTCCACACGATGGGTTTTCATCATCGAATGTCGTCCCTTGAAACTGCAGGCTTTGATATTTGTGTTGGCCTTGGTGGTCAGAGCAGTAAACCGACCAGTAGAGTACGATAGTGATGATGAACTTATAGCTCCAAGGCAGCAAATCCGACAGCCATTGATGAACAGGCCACCGTTGCCTCCTGCAACAGGTGTCCCCGTTGCTGGAACTCTTGACCAGCGTCCTAGCAGAAACGATGCATGGAGTACTCGTATGAGGGAAAAGGTACCAACCGAAACGAACATTTGATTAAATTTGTTTGATATATCATATATGGCACATCTGCCATGTCATACTCAACTTCCCATGCTCTTTAAAACCAGTATGGTCTCGACACTGCGGAGTTCACATACAACCCGTCGGAGTCCCATAGGTATCAGCAAGTGTCGGCGCAGCCTACGGAAGAAAGAAGCCGGTGCACAATCATGTGACGAGGCTAGTGTTCTTTTCAACGGGTCAAGCAGAGAAGAACAACCGCGCGAGATAGAGAAGGTTTTGTTGTTCTATGTTTTCCCCATCTTTCTGTACAATAGTATCTTTGGTAAAGGTCTCAGGAACATAGATAGCCGATTTCGTTTGCGTTTATTCCCTCGTTTCGCCTTTCTGTAATGCCCTCAGGCCTCAATGTGCTTCAACCGTATACTTTCTTATTTGTATGTTATCTCTATGGTCTTTTCTGAGTGTAGATGAACATTGCAATTGATAAGAGTCGGAATCGGGTGTCAATATTACTCTTATTGGCACCGTTCTAATAAATCTGAACCTTTCAAACAAGTTATCTTTGATCTGACGGCTGATATTGTAAGGGTAAGAAGGTAATCTTAGTTTGTTCTCCATTTTCATTAGGGACTTAGCTGCTGCCTCCACCGCCGCTCATACAAACACCCATTAAAGTGCTATACAAATACCCATACACTTTATAAAAACTCATACAAATGTGTATACACTTTCTAGAAACTTATACAAACACTCATACTAGTTTTATGCCGGGTTTTGAGTCAAGTCGACCTCGATATACCTTGTCTGACGAATCTCTAAGGTGAGTGCATCTACGACAATGGATTAGTCCCTATTGTTGATGACGAATAATCAAGTTGTCAACCTGTATAGTAATATTCGGTTCAAACTCGAGTAGATCGATGATAGCAACTCGGGATAAGAACCGTCTTTTGATTAATGTATTGCCAAGTTGTGGAAAAATGATCAACCATTAGAGAGTATACAAATCACAAGTAGAGAGAAGAAAGATCTTATCCTCAAAGGCCATCTAGCTAATCCAAGATCAAATCTAATAACTTAGTTTACAATAAAATTTGTTAGGTAATTTTTGTCGCAAGATATCCATATTGGTATAAATCCCTATGGTCACAGTTAATATTATAGACTTTATGACATCTTGCTACATTATTAAAACAATATATGAAACATAAAGAGATATGATGGAATATACCTATAGGTGTAGATATTCATAAATTTAGTTGAAGTCTGATTACGTAAAGAGCGAGTATAAAGAAAAATAGCAAGCTTTTACGATCCATCATAACTTTGCAAATGAAGAGTGTGATGGTTCAAGAATTGAATTTTCTTGTAACTATCATGATGTTATAGAAACCCGGATTCAAACCAGCCAACACGGTGAAAATTCTCGAGCACCGATTCACTGAACCTCGAGTATATGTAGCAACATGCAATATTTTGAAAGATCAAGGACCAAATTGCAAAAAAGGGCTTGGGGCTATGCCGTTCACGTATAGTGCGGTGAATTCTGCTCCTCCAAGTTTTGTGGTGGTCCCTTTTGGTCAGCAATTTGTCAAATTTTAAATTATTTTACGATCAAAAGGGGACCGTTTATTCGTTCTCCATACCGACATGGATTAAATTGCAAAAAAATGAATAGTTAAATACTCATAGAAACACTAGATAACAAGGTAGATATTTTGTTGGAAATATTAAGAAAATGATGCAAGTGAACCATTGGAATATTATAACAAAGGGTAGGAATTAAGGAACAACTTAATTAAGGGTTAGTTCAGATGTACAAGTAAGCATGCACTTTAAGAAGAGTTTATAATTGGGTAGGTGTGTTGTGGGGAGTTTACGAGTTAGGTTATGAGTCAGTCAGGTTGCGTATTTATCGGGTTATGATCAATTTATCAATTTAATAATTATTAGATTATCAATAATTTAGAATTATCATGGTTAATAAATGTTATAAAATTAATGTTGAACGTTCCAAAATATTCAAATTATTGGGGGTGTAATAGTTCTCCGTAATGATTTCGTTAATTTTTTAGGTTTAGATTAAGCGAGAAATTGTTAATTTTTTTTATCAATTTCAAAGAAAGATCTTGCAAAACCATGAAATATAATTAATACTCAAAGGAGGTAGGGATTAGGAACCATGAAAAATAAGAGTTTAAGTGCGTGCAAAATTTCTAATTATGTATTGGGTTGGTGTGTGGTGGAGAAATACTTTGCGATTACGAACTAATGTGAGAGATGGTGAATAAAGCGTCTCACACATATCGATCTATGATCAATATTCGGCGAATGACAATTACTTGCTATGAGAGGTCTTCTTCCTAAAAAACATTATGTTTAAATAATCATGTTGAAACAGAACATGCAATATCACTCGCATAATGAAATAAATAAATTAATTTGGAGAATTGATATGATATCTAGCATGTAATACAAAATTTAAATTTATGTCAATTTAGAGCGTACATTCAAACTAAATTATCAACAATCCGCCTCTTTGTCTCTTAACAAGATTAATACCACATCGAACCCACTAACATCGTACACATAAACGAACCGAAAACATGATTACCCTAACTCGAAACCCGACCCACAACTCCAAAGAGTGTAGTAGTCATTTTTAACTTGTCTTTCTCCCCTTCTGGTATGCTTCAAATTAGTGACCAAAATACATTAATCTTGTGTGGAGTCTCTTTCAAAATCCAGCATTTCTATTGGGCTTTGGTGAGATTAGCATTAACAGGATTTCTGTCCACTTCAATTTCTTTCATTAATCACGGAAAAAAAACATGACCACTTCTTTTGATTTTAGTGTTTGATTTGTCTTAATCAAAGGAAGAAAGAATTTAAGCAATTTGATTGGTTTGGATTACATATAAAAAGTTCTTTAAATATTAGCTTATGACTGCTTGCGTGGTGCCCACTTGGAACAAAAATAATAATATTGTCATTCGTATCGGAGATTAAACCGGTAAAATAAGAGTATGTTGTTTAATATTTATATAATTGTAATTGTATTCATTTTAACTGGTTTATAGTCGAACTAGCCGGTTTTTTGAAATTTATGATGTGGTCTAATTACCTACATGTATAATTTTATTAATGAAGTAGGTGAGAAAAGATCTAGAGTAACCTACCCCAATTAAGACCTAACTATATATCTTATTCAAACAATGAAATGACCTAAGTTATTACAAATTTCTCATTCTCATATTTCCCCACACGATACATTGTTTTCGGATCATTTTTCGATTTATGTTTGTCATCATCCGACCTATATCATCCAACTAATCTTATCATGTTCTTAATCTAATATCTCAAATATCCTAAGGACATATCAAACTAATTTCTCGATGGAAGTCGAGCTGCATCCGTAATCTCAAATTTCTTTATTTTATCATAAACATCACTTGGAAAGTTAGGGAAGTGGCCACAATTATAAAAAAAATTAGGGTTTTGCAGCTTTTGCAACTCTACTATGAGTTGGGTCTAGCTCTAATATTCCCTTTTGGTTAGCTCTTTCCTATTTAAGTACTAAATGGGTAACATGGGGGCTAATATTGAATGTTTCACCTTTTTAATTATTATTATTAGGTTAAGAGGCTTAAGATAAGGTTGTTATTAATTAGCTATTACTCAATTATTATTATAAAACTGATGATTAGGCAGCTAGATATTTTGAATTTCACATTACTAAGCCATTAAAAATGGGTTTATAGTCTTATGGTACTTGAAACATGCTTCATAGATTTGAAACGGGCAGGTTAAGTGAATCACACGTTATATTAATTTCAGGCATGATATTATATATTGGGTCCATCTTATTAATAGATTAGTTAATATGTATTGAGTCACAAGTTGTTTCGATTATGGGTTAAATATTTTGTTGATGAATGTTACAGGTTTTATAAAACGACGACGTTTTAACATGCATGGTTGTATGTATGGGTGATTGGGCACAAGGTGGAGCAAGCAAGGACACCTAAAACATCATCTTCTTCGTAATTTCGTTAATCTTCTTTGAAAGTTTATATTCTTGTATATACTCGTAACCCAATGAATAGTCATACTACTCTTTACATTAATTAACCGGGTCGAAAAAGGATAAGATACCCACGAATACATTGTCTTCGCATTAACCGAGTCGAAAAAGGATCGGGATAAACCCAATGAGCTAGTATGGATGTGATGGTCATCCCATCTACCACTTTACAAAAGCCATATCTATGATGGACCGTTAACAGAGATGGTAAAGAATGATTGGACTAAGTTTGCATGGTGGTAACTAGCTAGATGGAATCCTTCCAAAACTTTTCAAAGTGAGATCACCATGCTTACCCTTTTTTGTCAATGCAGAAATTTTGAAGAGTGGACATTTGTGCTTTGGCTTTCTCTTAGCCTCAAATAATATGTGCAAGTTGAGATGGTGGATGTGTCTGTTCGAAAATCACTACTGTTTGTGTCCTTGTGGTTTATAATCATTTGCTTAAAATCTAGAGGGCCATAACCACTAGTTAGGTCCATATATGATTGTGCATCTTTATGTTCTAGCCTCTAAATGTTGTAGAGTAATTATTTAAGAAAACTAGTGAGGTCCTTAGGAACTTACTCTACAAGAAATTTTGCTATTTTGGGACTGTTAAAATTTGAGCCAGTTTGAGGGATTTATCAATGCGTTTGTATCACCTAGTTCATCAAAAGAGATTGTTTCTACTTGTAGTCAAAAGCGCATACATCTCTATATGTTTCTACGGACACCTTTAACCTAGATTTCTTAACTATTTCCACTATATATGTAGAAAGTACGTCAATTTGAAAAAAAAATTAAAATTTTTTAAAATATATTTTTTTCTAACTTCATTTAAAAGACTTAATATGGTGAGATCTTAATTTTTAGTCATTGTTAACATGTGAAATATTAACCAATTTGAAAATTTTCAATTTTCATGTTAAATTTGTCAATTTCCAAAAGGATTAACCTATGAAAATTAGCCATTTTCATAATAAATTTTCAAAATTTTCAAATCGGCTAATATTTGACACGTATGGAAATGTCTAAAAAATCAAGTTTCACTATAATAGCCCCTATAAACAATTGTCAAATAAAGTTAAAAATCAAATTTACTTGGTGTTATATTACCTATTTGTAACTGAAAGCACATACATACCTCCCCTTCTCTTTTTACGGACACCATTATTTTGAATTTCTAACTATTTTCACCGCTAGCTTGGATTTCATAACCACTAGTGAGGTCCATAGGAACTTACTCGACAAAGAAATTTTGCTACCTTGGTTCCACACTATAGCCACAGTTAAAACTTAAGTTACCAAATCAATTAAATTTGTAAACACGGCTGACCATATTGTCACATTTCCAAAATTACATGACCACTTAAGTAATTACCAAATTAAACAAATCCTTTTATGAATCAAATGCCGCGTTATTATATAGTTTTTCTTAATATGTTAGGACCAACATCAACCATCTGTATAAAGTCGATTCATGCAACCGTGTTTTCTCCTCTGTTCTTCTGTGAGCTGACTAATCTCCCCTTTCCCCCCTGTGTTCTTCTGTGAGCTGACGAATCTCCCCTTTTCCCCCTGTCATTCTGATCACTGTTCATCTCCTTCTGCAAATTCCCATTTTCCAGGCAATGAAGGTCAAGAAAGGGAAGCGATCTGAGGTGGGTTCATTGGGTTCGTCAGGAATTCTGAATCTGTTCTGAAAAATTGAGAGTTTTGATTTCTTTTATTGCAGGGGTTCTGGCCGTCTCTAGTGATGAAGAAATGGCTGAACATTAAGCCCAAGGTGTATGATTTCAGCGAGGATGAGTTCACAGAGAATGACAGTGAAGATGATGGTCTCTGTTTTTTTCTATATCATGCCTTCTGAGAAACAACAATTAAAAAACACTCTCTTTCTAATTTCTTCTTGTTCTTCTGGCAGTTTGTTCTCTTAAGGATGAAAGTGTGAATAATAAAGTGTGTGAAGATCCTCAAGTGAAGCAGTATGAATCGCACCATCACCAGAGTAAAGACTCCTTCACTGTGAAGATCCTCTGTTTTTTTATCCTCTGTTCTGTAATTTCTTTGCAACTGAAAATTATTTACAGATGCACCTCCGAAGGGCTATCCACTGAGACACAGGAGAGGGAAGTCGGAAACGCTGCGGAGTCAGTACATAAACACTAAGGAAGTGAGGTTTGGATTGGATGGGATTCGTTAACTTGCTCTGTTGAGATTTTTCTTAGCATAAAAAGGTCAAATTTTTTATTTACTAAGGTTGAAAATTGTTTGCAGGGTGACAATAGGGACTTGGAATGTTGCTGGTAGGATTCCGAATGATGATCTTGAGATTGAGAGCTGGCTTTGCACTGAAGAACCAGCAGATATGTATATCATCGGGTGAGTAACTCGAACCAAAGCTCTTAGCTCGCTCGGAGCCAGAGGGTTTCCTTCCCAGATTCGATGTAGGAGCAATTTTGGACTTTTTGATCTCTTAAAGGTCTAGATTATTTAGGGGAGATGTGGGTATGTTGTTTTAAAAATTTTTGTTGGACCATAACTTAGTGACGTTTGATTATTGGTCCACCGTCTTCAGTGGTGGGATCATCTTCAATAACTGAAAAGTTTTCTAATCAGTTTCACATCGTTTATTTTACATTTTTAGGAAAAAAAAAATTTCTCCGTTTGATTTGTGGAGCTAGTGGATTTCCAATCTTTATTTGATCTAGGAGCGATTTGAGCATTTGGATCTCTTAAAACTCTAAATTAACTAGAGGGAATATGATGATGTTGTTTGAAATATTTGTGTTTGGAGTGGACGATAACGTAGCTATCTTCGATCGTCGGACCATCGTCTTCGGTCAATGGAAAGCTTTCCGATTAGTTTTCCTGTCACTTCAACATCCGTTGTCGAAAATTCTTTCACCCACCTGACCATCGTCCCGAACCTTACATTTTTGAAAAATTGTGCTGGATTCTTTTTTCCGATGATCGATCTTACAACTTTATACAAAGAGTTATACAGATCCTACAAAATGTTTATATGTTTGTACATACCCATATAAAAGAGTATACATATTTATATTTGTATGACTTTGTACAAAATATGTATACTAAATATAGTATTTAATATATACATTTCTATGGCTTTGAAGAGGCCTACAAATATTAATATTTTAATCTGAAATGTCAATTTTACTTTTATGTTTTCAATCAGATCTAAAGTATAATTTTTGAACGGTTAAAATTTGCTTTTAACCCCGTTTTTCTGGCTCCAAATTCGGACTCTTAGCTCTCTCGTCATAATATCTCTGCTGATCTCTCTGTTTCTTCATGATCCTTACAGTTTCCAGGAGGTAGTCCCTTTGAATGCCGGCAATGTTTTCGGAGCAGAAAGCAACAGGCCGATCCGAAAATGGGAGGCGATCATCCGGAAGACGCTGAACAAATCGTGGCAGCCTGAAATCGAACAACAAAGGAGTTTCAGCGCTCCACCTTCTCCAGTGGCTGCTCTCCCACTAGATTGCGAAATCGGACCAGCTAGAGAAGAAGCTTGTAGTACAAGCAAGAACCTACACCTGAGGATGATCTACGGAATCGACTGCGACAGTAGATTCGACTGGCCCGAACATCCACTAGACTATCCAGCTCCTCCACAGCCCTTCAAATTAAGGAGGGTACTCAGCAGTTCATCTTTGGAACACACCATTAGTGGTGTTAGTAGGCTGAGAAGAAGTAACCATAGCTCCGGAGATCTTGGATTGCTGTGGCTAGATCAGCAGCAAGAGGAGGTGATAGCTGAGCTTCCCGAAATCATGTCTGAGGAGGAGGAGGAGGACGACGACGACGAATTCGTGGAACTACCGAGTTGCGATCGAGATTCCGGTGTCGTTGTCAAGCATTCGAAGTATGTACGGATTGTTAGCAAGCAAATGGTGGGGATATATCTATCGGTTTGGGTGAGAAAGAAGTTGAGGAGACATGTTAACAACTTGAAGGTGTCTCCTGTTGGAGTTGGACTTATGGGTTACTTGGGGAACAAGGTACGTATTCTTCACATTATCCATAGAATCTCCCTCTAACTTTTCGAATTTCGACGAATTGTGGTGATGACGATGCAGGGATCGGTGTCAATCAGCATGACTCTGTACCAGTCAAGGATGTGCTTTGTATGCTCTCATCTCACCTCAGGCCAGAAGGATGGTGCCGAACAGAGGAGAAACGCCGACGTCCATGAGATCATTCGCAGGACTCATTTCTCATCCGCCATTGACAAAGACCAACCCCAGACCATCCCAGCGCACGAGTAAGTTCCAGTACTCCAAATATCGAATTCAATGTTCGATTCGAACCAATGACTACAAATAATGTTCATATGCAGTCAAATATTCTGGTTTGGTGACTTGAACTATCGACTCAACATGTTGGACGCAGAAGTAAGGAAGCTAGTTGCCCTGAAGCAGTGGGATGAACTCAAAAACAGTGATCAGGTAAAAGGTTCATGCTTTCTGTAATGATATCGTCCGCTTGGTCTGGTACATGAAAAGTTGGATAGAATTTTGAGCATTAGATCACTCAACGAAGTGACTTTTGGAGACAAACTTTCCCGCTACCATCCAACTTTTCATCTGCCAAACCAAACCCTCGACTTAACGATTCAAGATTTAACAACGGTAAAGAAACATCGAAGTACAGTTGACTAGGGAGCTTCGAAGCGGGAACGCATTCGACGGATGGAGAGAAGGAACCATAAACTTCCCACCAACATACAAGTACGAGATAGACACTGATAGATACATAGGGGAGAATCCAAGAGAAGGGGAGAAGAGCAGATCCCCTGCATGGTAACACAAAATATTCAAATTCTAACAGTAAAGTTCACTCATTTAATTCATAGCTCTGCTGGAAAGTCTAAGAATAGATGCTTCTGCCTCTTTGCAGGTGTGATCGAATACTTTGGCTAGGAAAAGGAATAAAGCAAGTGTTGTACAAACGTGCAGATATTCGAGTATCAGATCACAGACCGGTTAGTTCGATGTTCGTCGTTGAAGTCGAGGAGTTTGACCATGGCAAGCTCAAGAAGGCCCTGAATGTGAACAGTGCAGCTGTTCATCCCGCCATTTTCCTGTTCGACGACGAAGAATCATGAAAATCAAATGGCTAGCTTCACTGCTCATGTGAGAATCACTGGTTATTATGATGATTACTTCGTTAGTGTGTTAATTTATGGTCTAACTGTACATAGGAGAGAAATTTGTAACAGGAAGTATACCCACTTGAAGAGTTTGTGTAATAGAAATACAAAGAGATTTTGTGTGGATCCAAAGTGTTATTGGACTAATTCAGTACCTGAGGGGGTTAAAGTTAATGTAACTGAGTTTCTCATAGGCATATCAAACTTAAAAATCAAATTTTACTAAACTTAAAGTTTTAGTGAATAAGTGATGATATATGAAATTTTTTTTATTATAGGAAACATATTAGTAAAATGAAAATGCGAAATAATTTAAGACATGTCAATTGAAGAATGGAAAATAACATAAGACCCATAAAAGGTAATATGCGAGTTTAAAATAAAGTCCCAGTAAACTCAAAATAAAGTTCCAATAAAGTCAAACTAAAACCCTCATAAGAGAATCAAACATTATTCATTCAATAGTAATTTATGTTCTCCTTTTATAGATAGAAATTTTTTTGTTATAGAAAACGTATTAGAAAAATGAAAGCACGAGACAATTTAAGGCATGTCAATTGAAAAAATGAAAAATAACATAAGACCCATAAAAGGGTATGATGGTATCCGATATAAGAAAAATATTCTTTTTTTCTAAGATAGAAGACCGAAATTAAAGTAAACACAATAATTATATCCATTTTGTGTGGGTGTATTGGATTCGAATTCGGGACCTCCAGGTCACCAGACACTGCTCTATCACCGAAATAACTCCACTTGGATAAGAGAAAAAAATATTCGTTTGCAACATCATAGTTGGACCGCCGATCAAAATCGGTAAGTCTCGTATCGAAACCCACAGACATCACCTTGAACATCAACACCGTAGAAGTTTACGCAACAATCGTCCAACGTCGATGCAACCTTCTCGTGACACGCACGACACTCATTGACGGCGGTCATGCTACAATGGGGCTTAACGTACATTTGATGAAACGGAGTCATAAGGTCGTTTAGAGCTATCTGGGCGAAATACCCGTAACGGAGGTACTTCTTGATCTCATCTTCGCTATCCCTCAGACCTTGGTCTTTGTTTGCGTCGAACTTCGTAGAATTCCAACGAATGTTGAATTTGTAATCACCGTCTGCTTCGTGACCATTTAATGCCGTCAATCCAACGAGCATCACCATCAACGTAACCGACATTAGTGTTCGAAGATCACAGCCCATTTCCTCCTCCTTGAAGATTGTATGTATGTGTTAGTATAGAGATAAAGATGGGTTTTGATTATGATTTTGTTACATACAATTTATAGCACTAGCTAGCTTACACTACATTACAAGTGATGTTAAGAATATAAAAAATATTATGTACATTGGTTTCTCCTATGTTGGTGATGGTTACAAAGAAGATTAGGAGACATTTAATTACTATGCTTAGTAAATTAATATTCCAATTTCCCCATGTTTTATGAATGTGTAAAATAGGAAGGAAGACTATTTTTTCTAATAAGATTATGTGAAGTTTTGTTTGATTGAGGCCGGTGAGATTTGACAAACAAATCAATCAAAACCACTAAAAAACATCAATCTGACTAAATCGGTAGAGAGTGGCCAACCAATTTCTAACCGAACCGGTTAAGATATGGCCGGTTTGACGTGGTAGCCAAGTAATGAGTTTTCACTATGTGGCGTCGTGATCATTAATTACAAAGGAGTAATGATCGATTACATTTAATTACTATGCTTAGTTCCCAATAATTTTGTTGTTCTTCTTCTTGTAATATTATAATTTTCCATGTTTTAGGAATGTTTGAAATAGGAGGAAAAATACATTTTTTCTCTCCTAATATATAAGTAGACATATGTGTTGTTTATGATATTCAAATGCAGGGCTGTCCAATGAAATTTGTAGGCTCGGTGCTGAAATTTAAATGTGGCCTTATTAATATTAATAATAAAAAATTATGAATAATTTATTATAAATCTATTAATTTTCTTATTATATTTGAAATAAAATATAAATAAAGATTAATTGTAAAGAAATTGAATCAAAACTTTAACCTATAAAGAAAGCAATATTAAGTAAATTTAAAAAAATTGGGCCCAAACCTTTTTGATCTTGTGCTCTTATTATAGATAATGAAAAAAAATTAAGGCCCCCTTAAAGTTGAGGCCCTGTGCTGGTGGGCCGACCAGCACAGGTTATTGGGCGGGCCCGTTTAAATGGGCACATAACATACCATCATATTTTCGAATGGACGTCCATGATCGCCTACTTTGGTTAGCCTACTCTGACTGGCCTATTATGTTTTCAGGTTCTTTTTGCGGGTCGCTCCTTCCGTAGGTCGTCCCTTTGCAAACGCAAATCGAGCACGGTACAAGCTCTGATACCAACATAAAGAACTTATCCCAAAAACTAGCTTTTAATGAAAGGGTGTTCAGAAAATTATAAATCCACCAACTAATCTCATACTTAATTATATGATATTCAATTGGGCACATAATAATACACACGATTCAATATAAATCCGACTTAATGGATTAAACCAATCAAAATCTTTCCATTAGTATTTGCTTTAATATATAGTCAAGTGGAGTCCCATGAGTATCTCAACCGATAAAAATATTTTTCTGCTTCATTGTTATTTGGTTCTTCTGGGTTGGGCTTTGCGAGATCCACGGGCCGATTCAGGAGATACTTTAGTTACGTATAATTTACTATGCATGCATGCATGCGAATATTGTTTTGAAATAACGTAGTACTAATCCTTCTAAAAAGCATATGTATGCCAGAAAGAAATGAAGGTTAAGCTTCATATCCCCATCCAGAATAGCAAAAACCACAAACACACATCTCCACAACTCGATCGAAGGAAGCTTTCCTGTCTCGAATCGAAACTCCGAACGTCCGATTTAGTCTGGACAAATGTTAAGGTATAAGTACGAATTCCTCGAGTGGGTCGTGACGGTTTCGTCGCGCCACACTGTACATATTGAAGTAACGACTACGTCGAAGACTTCTAGTCGTTGTATTTATGTGTGGAAAACAATTATGGAATTTTGGAGACTTGTGAAAGACTTCGTTGTGAATGTTTCTTTCATTGGTCCCACCCCATTGGCTATATGCTTATCTTTTATTACTCAAAATCTATAAAGAAGACTCTGTCTGATTTTCTAAACACATATGAAATACTGAAGAAGCGGTATACACACAGATTAATTTATTAAACATTTGATGATGGCAAATCTATTCTCTTATTGTTTTCCAACTACTATCGTTTCTCTTGTTGTTATTGTAATAACATCATACTTCCATGAAATCCAATGTTCGGAGGAAGACAGATCCCTTCTCTTACGTCTCAAACATGAAATCTCCATCGATCATGATGAGTATGCTTCTCGGAGTCGAGATTCTCCTACACCTATACCACCGCCAAAAGTTTGGTCATGGAACGGCACTGGAAATCATGAAGACTGCTGCCTGTGGGAAGGAGTCACATGTGATTCCTACTCAGGTCAGGTTGTCGGCCTCGACCTGAGCAGCAGCTTCATTAATGGTGGAGTAGACGACTCCAGTTCCATTTTCCACCTTCGTGACCTCCAGCGCCTTAGCCTGGCTGATAACCATATGAATACCTCTGTCACTCTATTCCCGTCTAGTTTCGATAACCTGTCCGGTTTGACCCATCTCAACCTTTCGAAGACAGGCTTCAGTGGTCCACTCCCATTATTACTTGCTTCATCTAACAGTATTCGGGTTCTCGACTTATCTTCCAATAATTTCGATGGTATTTTGTTCATATTCTCTCTTCTCTTTCCCTCTAGCTTACAGAAAATTTATCATATTGTTTAACTTAGCATGTATTTTCTTCTCTCGTGCAGGTACTATTCCTGCATCTTACAGCTCTAGCCAGTTTCCATATCTCGAAACGTTGAGCTTGACCAACAACGACTTGCGAGGCAAAATTCCTCGTTCTTTATTCAGTAAGCCATCTCTCTATAAGCTGGCATTAGGATCCAACCAACTAGAAGGGCAGCTCGAAGAACTCCACAACCCCTCGTCTAAACTAAGGGAAATAGACTTGAGTCGTAACAAGCTTCGAGGCAATATTCCATTGTCATTCTTCAATATCACCACTCTTGTATCCCTCTCAGTTGCTTCCAATGATTTCAGCGGCCGAATCAACCTCGTGAACGTAGCCAACATCGCGGACCTTAAGTTGTTAGACCTCTCAGACAATCACTTCCGAGTCGAGGTTAGTGGTGGCGAACATATGTTATCAGGTATTCTAGCCCTTAAGTTGAGGTCTTGCAATATCGATACGTTTCCTGATTTCTCATCAGGAAACTACGAAAGCTTGGGATACCTTGATCTTTCGCGAAACAAGATCACAGGAAACATCTCTCCATCCATATGTGATTTGAGAGCTTTGGAAATCCTAGACCTCTCTAATAATCGTCTCGATGGCCTCATTCCGCCATGCTTGACTTCACTTCCCTCTATCCATGTGTTAAGCCTGAGAAATAACCAACTAAGTGGAATGCTCCCTGAAGGCTTTACACCCAACTGCACTTTGAGAACTCTCGATGTGAATCAGAACCACCTCCGCGACCAACTTCCAGAATCTTTAAGCTTGTGTAAAGGGCTAGAAGCTATAGATGTTGGGAAAAATTACTTGACGGGACAATTCCCAACCTGGTTGGAGAATTTGCCCTTGTTGCGAATTCTCATCTTGCGCTCCAACCAATTTGACGAAACTATAGATTCTCGAAACATGGATGCCTTCTGTCAACTCCAGATATTTGATGTTTCTTCCAACAAGTTTGTGGGTAAGCTGCCTTCATGGTGGTTCATAAGTTGGAAAACAATGAAGAAGCCCCCGTATTCGAGAGAAGCTATGCATTCCACTTACTCTTCGCGAAGCAATGCATCTGTCACGCCTTTGTTTGAAGAGTATTACCAAAATTCAGTTACGGTAACCGAGGGAGGAATTGAATTGGAGTTCATCAGGATCCTCACTTTTCTCATCTTAGTTGATGTATCCAACAACAGATTCACTGACGAAATTCCTGAAGCAATAGCGAATCTCAAATCACTATTTCTTCTCAACCTCTCCAACAACCATTTCACAGGTCGCATCCCGGAATCGTTTGGACAACTAAGCTCGCTCGAGTCATTGGACCTCTCGTCAAACAAGCTGTCGGGCTACATCCCCACAAAACTTTCAGAGCTCACATTTCTAGGGTACCTAAACCTGTCACGGAATGTGCTTACGGGCGAGATACCTCGAGGAGGCCAATTCGATACTTTCGAAGCAGAGTCCTACCAAGGGAATCCTGGACTGTGTGGCTTGCCATTGCCTAAATCCTGCAATAACAATGTAGAATCCACATCTATGAGCACCGGTTCCAAAGCTGATGCCGAAGACAAAGAATTATGGCATGATTTGATCAATTGGGAGTACTATCGAGTCGGGGTTGCATGTGGAGGCGGGACAGGACTCGTTGCTGGGTTTGTAGTAGCCTATCTCGCGTTTTGAAATATCTTTCCGAAACATGAACTGCGAACAGTTGGTCGTTCTGCACTACGCTGGTTTGTTAACAATGTACATGAATATTGAATGTGTCTTGTAGTAATGCGAAGATTGGAGTGAAAAGTAGTAATGTATATATCTTCCAAATATATTACTTAGCCGACAACTCGATTTTATTTATTAACCATAAGATCAGGAGTTCAACCTTCACGTTCGAATTCCTCAAGCAGGTCTTGAGGATTTTGTAACAATTACGTCCAAGACCTCTTGTCATTGTATTTTTATGTGTAACGAATTATTGTCCAATTTTGTAGACTAGTGAAACACTTAACTAAATTTGTATGGTCTTCAGGTAGTGTGAATGTTTCTTTCTTTGGTCCCATCCAATTGGGTCTATGCTTATCCATTCTACTCAGTTTGTATGCTCTTCAATGCACTGCAGTTGAATCAATAATTGTTTTCTTTGCTAGAAAAATATATTTTAGTGATGATTTTGCAAATAAAAAATATTAGCTAAGTCGTCTCATCTCGTACCTGGAGAATCATACAAAATAAATTCACCCATTAACTTCGTAAATAGTGCTATGATGTGGCTAACCCATTACCTAATAATTTGTTGATCAATATTCAAAAATAGTATTGATATTTAGCCTTAAAGTAAAGTCAGATTTTTTACTGAGGTACAAAAGAACCTAGCTTCATAATTGCTGTCTTTTTATTGGAAATTAATCATTTTCACAAAAATATTTAAAATTTTTTAAATCAAATAATATTTGTCTTGTACGTTGAAAATGGCTAAAAAATTAAGTTTTATTATGATAACCCCAATAAATAATTATCAAACGTAGTTAAAAATCAATTTTATTCAGTGTTATTTTAGCATGTTGAAAAATTTCTTTAACTTTATTTGGTTATTATTTGAAAGATTTAACATGGTAAAACTTCAATTTTTAGCCATTCTCAACATGCATGTTAAATGTTAGCCGATTTGAAAATTTTCAATTTTCAAGTTAAATTTGTTAATTTTCAAAGGGGTTAACCTATGAAAATTGACCATTTTTATAAGAAAATTTTAAAATTTTCAAATCGAATAGTATTGAAAATTACTAAAAATCAAATATTATTATGGTAACTTTTATAAATAATAGCCAAATGAAATAAAAAACTAATTTTACTTAATATCATATGTTAATGTTCTAAGGACTAGCTGATCCACGTGGGTTGGCAATGCTGGTTTAATGACAGCTTGTATGATTTGAATTAATGTTTTGTGTACAACAACTAGTTTGAAGTTGTTTTATATTACAAGCTGTGTTGTGAGTAACGTACGTAATTAATAATGTATCATGCATGCATGCACGTATATTAATCAGATATCTACCTTCCAGGATTATATATAACTCCAAATATATGTAATTTTCTATATATATGGAGGCATTATTAATATATATATATATATATATATATATATATATATATATATGACCTAATGTATTGCAAATTACTTGTTTGTTGGTAACGTACGTATCATGCATGCATGTATAATAAATATATAATCCTCCGCTACACGTGGATGAAAAGGATATCTGTTGAGAAGTACGAATCGGCCGCCTCACCCAGGTCATGGTCCAACTCACTTCTAGGACCAGAACTCTGATATCAAATAATGTAATTTTCTATATATATTTAGAAGCAATATGATTAATAAATTTTCTATATATTTTTCTAAAATTCAATATAATGTATTAAACCATTAACTTTGTATGTAGCAGAATTGTTAGAAGCCGATTGGACCAATCAATTCGTTCAAGTCGTCCACTCGAAAGAATTCCACTTGCAAGAAAGACTTCTATAAATATATTGATCTTGATCGAGAAGCGGTTAATGTATATCAGGGTAGACTCGTTATGATTATGGGTTAACCGAAAATCTTATGTGTATAAAGAGCGTTAGTCTCATTCCCTGTGATTAAGCCGTCACTTTTATCAAAATTCCTAATAATATTACCCTTTGAGCTAGCATTTGGGGTGAGAAGGCCCAATAGCACCCAACAGTGGTATCAGAGCCCATGTTGACAACACCTCTCAGGATCCGGTCCAAAGGACCGATGGTGATCCGGTCAGAGCCGGTAGATGGGTAATGCCTACCGAGAGACCGATGTGTGAGGGGGAGGTTGTTGGGTTATCCCACATCGGAGAGTGGAAGGGGATGGGTGCTGTTTATAAGTGTGAGGGAAAGTCTCACCCTTTGAGTTAGCTTTTGGGGTGAGAAGGCCCAATAGCACCCAACACTTTGCTACGAGTTCTCATCTTGCACGGCAACCAGTTTAGTGGCATTATTAGTTCCCAAAATCAGAGTGCATTCCCGTTACTCCAAATATTTGATGTTTCTTATAACAAGTTTGTGGGTAAGCTTCCTTCAGGGTGGTTTACAAATTGGGAAGAAATGATGAAGCAGGCCAATCCAACAGGTTCCCGTGGCAGAGTCATTGGTTCTCCTTACTCCCAATTCCCGGGAGTACTATCGAGTTGGGATCGCATGTGGAGGCGGGACGGGACTCATTGCTGGGTTCGTGGCGGCATATCTCGTGTTTGGAAATTTCTTCGTCAAGACACGAAGAGTCCGTCGATATGCCGTTCGTCCTCTAAGGACCCGTTGATTCGTAAGCTAGCTATCAGTGTGTTGCACCTTCAAGATTCACAATATATAGTATAAGTGCTAATTTGATAATTTCTTAATTTTCATATCAAATTTGTCAATGTTTAAAAGGTTAACCTATTGAAATTGACCATTTTCACAAAAGAAATTTAAAATTTTCAAATCGACTAATATTTGACATGTATGTTAGAAAAGATTAAAAAATTAAATTTCATTATGAAAATTCATGTAAATAATGGCCAAATAAAATTAAAAATCAATTTTACTTAATATTATGTTAGTGTTAGTATTTAAAAATGTATTGTATTAAACCGTATATTACAATGTAGGCCTGGAAATGTCACATATATAGAATTCAATGAAACTAATGTGGCCTTATAATTAACTTCCTTCAATGTAATATGGATATATATTAATACTTCAAGGTCGGAAGTTCAATCTTCATCGATGAGAATTATATATTGTGCCGATTTTTTCAGGTTTAATCTGTTAACTGTGATGGTTGTTTTACTAACAAATTTTAGAATTTGATCCCGATCCAACTCAACGGGCTAGGTCAAATTAGATTGAAGTAACGACAACGTCGAAGACTTCTAGTCATTTTGTCTTTTTTATGTGGAAAAGAATTGTGGAATTTTATGCTTAGGCGACCAAGTCTACCATTGCAGAATATATCGAAACATTTTGCGACTGCCTGACCCTTTAGTCGTAGCGACTTTTAGTCACAGTCGATTTCGGTCGCTAAAGTTCTTTATTTATTTTCCCCATTTATGTGGATAAGACTTTGTGGATAAGACTTTGTGGATAAGACTATGTTAGTATCGGGGCAATTTCGTATACTGTATCATGTAGATTAATGGTTAGAACAAGAACATGAACATATAATAAAAGTCATATAAATGAAGAACGAATGCATAGATAAAAATCCAAACCAATCGAATTCACTATTTCTCCTCAAGGAATTTATTCCCCTTTTGGTACCCAAGGTTAATGAAATAATTTCTTCTAGAATTGAACAGATTTATCTTACTGATGTAGCAGTACTTCAAACACAAATACTCGACGAACGCAATCAACTCGGTGGCGGATCACACGACACGACTCCACGTTGCTTTGAAATAATGTGTGCGACACATGATGATTCCAAAGCAAAACCAAGTGATTGTTTTGTGCAAACAAAAGTAGCATTTTCCCTCATTCATGCATCTTACGTGAAGACTAGAAATCTCCATCGATCAAGACGAAAAGGGGCGGCTATGAGTGCATGCGTGCTGGTGTCTCAACCGGAAAACAATATCTTTTTTTGTTAAAATTTTAGATTCTTTTTGCTTCATTCTTATATATAGATGTTCTGGGTTGGGCATTGCACGTAGCATGCATTGCATGCGAAGATTGGAGTGAAAATTAACGTACGTACATCTCTTCCAAAGATATTACTAAAGAACTTTCAAAATGTAGCAGAATTCTTAGAAGCCGATCGATTGAACGAATCAAAATTCATTCAAGTCGTCCACTCGCAAGACTTGTATTATAAATATATTGATTTTGATCACTAATCCATTCAAGTCGTCCACGTACTCAGACAGAATTCAACAAGTCTTCTCCACTCAAGACGACGAACTTAAACGTAGTCTTTACTTCAGTAGTCTGGTCCATGTGTTCATGTTGGGTTATGGAGAACAATGACTTTTGACTAAACACTTATGGGCACGTAACTGAATCCAACTCCAGTTTTCGATTGAATACTTATGGAGCCCGATGCACCAAACACTAACTGATGACATAATCCAACTGAATTATTCGGGCATGTTGATGGGTTTGGTCAAATGGGTCGGTGTTATTAGTTTCAGTGCAGAGTAATCCACTGAGTAAAAGACTTTGGGTGGGATTTTAGTTTGACTAACTATAGAAATCACTTGTAATTAAGGCTTATAAATATATTGAAGCAGTATCATGAAATCCAAAACACATTACATTATTATGGCAAATCCAATCTCTGTTTCTGTTACTGTTATTCTTTTAGTAGCATTTTTCTCTCATCTCTGTGTTTTCGTTTCTTCCGCCCAAATTCGATGTTTGGAGGAAGACAGATCCCTCCTCCTACGTCTCAAACATGAAATCTCCATCAGTCAAGACGAGTATACTGACCTGATTTTTTTTTATTTTCCTACAGTTCTACCACCACCACCAAAAATCTGGTCGTGGAACGGTACGGAAAATTATGAAGACTGTTGCTTGTGGGAAGGAGTCACTTGTGATTCCCACTCGGGTCACGTTGTCGTCCTTGACCTCAGCAGCAACTTCATTGGTGACGGAATCAACGGCTCTAGCTCCATCTTCCGCTTTCAACATCTACAAAGCCTTAGTCTTGCTGATAACATTATGTATGACTCAGGTTACCCTTCTGGTTTCAGTAACCTGTCCAGTTTGACCCATCTCAACCTTTCAGCTGCAAATTTCGAGGGTCCAATTCCAGAGCGTGAGATTTCACTTCTGGGAAATTTGGTGTCTCTTGATCTTTCTCATAATTCCGATTCAAGTGTAGATATGGAAAAGCTAGTCAAGAACCTGACACAACTCCGAGTACTCCGTATGGACGAAATAGACCTCTCTCAAACCATGAAGAATATACCTTGGTCAACCTTGCCTGATATTCAAGAGCTGAGTCTGACAAATTGTAACTTCACCGGAGAAGCACTACAATTTTCGTTTCTTCTACACTTGAAATCCCTCACTCATTTGATACTATCATTCAATGACCTCGCTTGGAATATCTCTGCAAATTCATTCAGCCAGTTTCCTCACCTCATAAATCTGCAGCTTTCCGGTTGTAAGTTGGCTGGAAGATTTCCCAATACTGTCTTCTTCATTCCCAATCTACAAGTTGTTGATGTTTCTGACAATGATCAACTCTCCGGTACTCTACCTCACTTCCCTGCTGGCAACAGCTCACTACAACTTATTTACCTTGGAAGAACATTATTTTCCGGAAAAATACCCGATTCCATGAGTTATTTGGTATCGTTGCAAGAACTGGACCTCTATGATTGTCAATTTCATGGCAGATTTCCGAGTAGTGTTTTTTTACTTCCCAAATTGAAATATATTGATGTTTCAGTAAACTACCTTTTCACTGGCACACTGCCCGAATTCCCTATTGGCAGCAACCCCCTTCAAATCATCAGGCTTTCACATACAAATTTTTCTGGTGAATTGCCTGATTCTATCCATAATTTAGTGTCGCTGAACGAATTAGAACTCTCAAACTGCATGTTTCATGGAGTAGTTCCATCTTCGATCGACATGCTAACTAAATTACAAAATCTAAACCTTTCTGGAAACAACTTCAATGGTCCACTCCCATCATTATCTTCATCTCAAGCTATTTGGATTGACTTCTCATCCAATAATTTCAGTGGTATGTTACACTCTCTCTCTCTCTCTCTCTCTTGTCTTGCACAAACCAATCATAACATCATTTATAATTAATTTAGTTTGGAATATATCAATTATATATATTATTATTACAATTGGTTTGCTCTTTCTACATTTTGATAGTTCATCTCAAATTTAGGAACTCCACCAATCCTATCTCTCTCCTAACTCATTTATCACCATATCTAACTATTAATTAGTTTTTTGCATAGATATATCTCTTTAAAGAATCTACATATCATAGACTTTATGTTTGTATTAAATTTTAGTTGAATTTGATGATTACATGAGGTAATTTTTTTAAAGAAATCTTTTTTATTTTTCATAAAATATACTTTATTATCAATTTTTGATGATAAAGATCAAATCCCTGACCTTATGGTTAAGTAATAAGATGAGCAACTAATATTATCCCGCGTTGCTGTTAAAACATCAAGCGTTAATTAGACATATTAATCAAAACCGACATATTGCATGAATGTGGTTAATGTAGTAATAACCTTTTTTATGAATTGTTAATCTAATTAATATGATTTATGTGTATTTTCTTCTCCCTGCAGGAAACATTCCTCTATCGTACGCCAGTGACAGATTTCAAGTTCAGAGATTGTATTTGAACAACAACAATTTACAAGGAAAGATTCCTCCCTCGTTATTCAGTTTGCCGTCCCTCCAATCTTTGAGACTGGGCTCGAACCGACTAGAAGGACAACTGGAAGAATTCAAAAACTCCTCGTTTGGCGTTGTAAAAATAGACTTGAGTAACAACAAGCTTGGAGGCAATCTTCCCTTGTCAATCTTCAACATCAGCATCAATTATCTCTCGGTCGCCTCTAACGATTTCAGCGGAAGAATCAACCTGATGGACGTCATAACGAACGAGTCGTCGCTCTTCTATTTAGACCTCTCAGACAATCATTTCCAAGTAGGGGTTGTTGGTGAGCTTATGGTCTCTGGTCATCTTCGGGTCCTTAAGTTGGATTCGTGCAATGTGCGCTCATTTCCTCACTTCTTACGAAACTACAACCGTGTGGCCTATTTGGGTCTTTCGAGCAACAAGATCGAGGGAAATATCTCTCCATCCGTGTGCGGTATGCACGATTTAGAAATCCTGGATCTCTCTAATAATCATCTCAATGGCCTCATTCCACCATGCTTGACTTCACTTCGTTCGCTTCATGTGCTAAGCTTAAGAAATAACCAACTCAGTAGGATGCTCCCTCGAGGTTTCACACCCAACTGCACTTTGAGAACTCTTGATGTAAATCGAAACCACCTTGGCTACCGACTTCCGGAAACTTTAAGTCTATGTAAAAGCTTGGAAGTTATAAATGTTGGAAAAAATAACTTGAAGGGGAAGTTCCCGGTTTGGTTGGAGAATTTGCCTTTGCTACGAGTTCTCATCTTGCACTCCAACCAGTTTAGTGGTACTATTGGTTCCGAAAACCGGACAGGATTCCCTCTGCTTCAAATATTTGATGTTTCTTCTAACGAGTTTGTAGGTGAGCTTCCTTCAGGTTGGTTTACAAGTTGGAAGGAAATGATGAAGCACTCTACTGCTCCGAAAAGCCCAGTTATCAGCTTTATCACTTACTCGGGAATACAATTGCAGCAGTTAGCTGATGGAACTATCACTGAATTCCATCACCAAGATTCTGTTACAGTAACCGATAAAGGAATTTTAACAGAGTACAGGAAGATCCTCACCATCCTCATCTTAATTGATGTATCCAATAACCGATTTACGGGCGAAATTCCCGAAGCAATAGCTCGTCTCGAATCACTGCATCTCCTCAACCTCTCCAACAACCATTTCACATGTCGTATCCCTGTATCATTCGGACAACTAAAGCAATTGGAATCTCTAGACCTTTCATCAAACAAGCTCTCTGGCAACATCCCAACACAACTTACAGAGCTCACGTTTATGTCAAAGTTAAACTTGTCACAAAACTCACTCACAGGGGAGATACCTCGAGGGCGCCAATTTGAAACTTTCGGACCAGAATCTTATGAAGGGAATCCCGGATTGTGCGGCCTTCCATTGCCTAAGCCCTGCTATAAGGTAAAATCCCCACCTACAAGTACCAAACCAAATGATGCTGATGCCAAAGGAGGGAGTAGTGCGATCGATTGGGAGTACTATCGAGTTGGGATCGCATGTGGAAGCGGGACAGGACTCATTGCTGGATTCGTGGTGGCCTATCTCGTGTTTGGAAATTTCTTCGTCCAGACACGAAGAGTTCATCGTTATGCCGTTCGTCCTCTAAGGACCCGTTGATTTGTAAGCTAGCTATCGGTGTGTTGCAAGTTCAAGATTCACGATATAGAGTATAAGTGCTGGTTTGATAAAAGCCCCTATGAATTAATGTAATTGTTATGTATTGCTATTTACTTGTATTACATATTACAAGCCTTCTATATATATTGATGTATTTCAACTATTATATTTCCCTGTTATGGTATCCCTTCATTATTTATAACTTTATTTGCTTATTATTTGGTCATTATTTATAAGGGTTATCATAGTAAAACTTAATTTTTTAACTATTTTCAATATCCACGTCAAATATCAGCCAATTTAAAAATTTTAAAATTTCCTTATGAAAATTGTCAATTTCCATAAGTTAACCCTTTTGAAAATTGACTAAATTTGACATGAAAATTTAAAATTTTGAAATGAGCTAATATTTGACATGTATATTGGAAATGACTAAAAATTAAGATTTCTTAATGTTAAGACCTTCAAATAATAGTCAAATGAAATTCATAAAAAAATAATTTCTAAAAATTTTGATTGTTGTTGTTAGTGGGATGTATCAAACAATATTTTTGTTGAAAATTTTAAATTCTTTTTGTGCTTCACTGTTATACAGATATTCTGGGTTGGGCATTGCATCGTAGCATGCATTGCATGCGAAGATTGGAGTGAAAATTAACGTAGGTACATCTCTTCCAAAGATATTAAATCGAAACATAGGATCCATTCAAGAAATAACTTTGATTTTGATCACTTAAAAATTCTGTATAGGGTTTCCGAATTCAAGTCGTCCACTCGCAAGACTTGTATTATAAATATATTGATTTTTTATCATTAATCCATTCAAGTCGTCCACGTACTCAGACAGAATTCAACAAGTCTTCTCCACTCAAGACGACAAACTTAAACGTAGTCTTTACTTCAGTAGTCTGGTCCATGTGTTCATGTTGGGTTATGGAGAACAATGATAATTGACTAAACACTTATGGGCACGTAACTGAATCCAACTCGAGTTTTTGATCGAATACTTATGGAGCCCGATGCACCAAACACTAACAGATGACATAATCCAACTGAATTATTTGGGCATGTTCATGGGTTTGGTCAAATGGGTCGGTCTTATCAGTTTTAGTGAAGAGTAATCCACTGAGTGAAAGACTTTGGGTGGGATTTTAGTTTGACTAACTATAGAAAATCACTTGTAATTAAGGCTTATAAATATATTGAAGCAGTATCATGAAATCCAAAACACATTACATTATTATGGCAAATCCAATCTCTGTTTCTGTTACTGTTATTATTTTAGTAGCATTATTCTCCCATCTCTGTTTTCTCGTTTCTTCCACTCGTATTCGATGTTTGTAGTCAGAAAAATCCCTCCTCCTACATCTCAAACATGAAATCTCCATCAATCAACATGAGTATGCTCTCCAGAAATTTTTTGATTCTCCTACACTTCCACCACCACCAAAAGTCTGGTCGTGGAACGGTACGAAAAATTATGAAGACTGTTGCTTGTGGGAAGGAGTCACTTGTGATTCCCACTCGGGTCACGTTGTCGGCCTTGACCTCAGCAGCAACTTCATTGGTGACGGAATCAACGGCTCTAGCTCCATCTTCCGCTTTCGTCATCTCCGGAGTCTTAGCCTTGCTGATAACTATTTCCGTGGCTCAGCTTATCCTTCTGGTTTTAGTAATTTGTCCAGTTTGACCCATCTCAACCTTTCAAATGCTGGCTTTGCGAGTCCGATTCCAGAGCATGAGATATCACTTCTGGGAAATTTGGTGTCTCTTGATCTTTCTGATAATGATTATTCAAGTGTAGACCTGTGGAAGCTAGTCAAGAACCTGACGCAACTCAGAGTGCTCCATCTGGATGGAATAGACCTCTCCCAAACCATCAACAACCGGTCTTTGTCTACTTTGCATGATGTTCAAGAGCTGAGTCTGGCGCATTGTGAACTCAATGCAAAAGCTTTGCGATTCTCGTCTCTTCTGCACTTGAAATCCCTCACTCATTTCATACTATCAAACAGTAACCTTGCTTGGAATGTCTCTGGATATTCATTCATCCAGTTTCCCCATCTTAAACATCTTGACCTTAGCATCGGTGGGTTGTATGGAGAATTTTCCAATAGCGTCTACTTCATTCCTAATCTAAAACGTCTTGATGTTTCTTACAACAATAAACTCACCGGTACTCTGCCTCTCTTCTTTACTAGAAGCAACTCCCTGCAATATATCAACCTTGAAGGGACATTATTTTCTAGTGAAGTACCTGATTCCCTAAGCAATTTAGCGTCATTGCAGACACTCTACCTCAATGATTGTCACTTCCATGGAAAGTTCCCAACTAATATTTTCTTGAATCCCAAATTGCAATATATTGATTTCTCCTACAACTCCCTTCTCACGGGTACTCTGCCTGAATTCCCTATAGCCGGTAGCCCACTTGAAATTATCGGCCTTTCAAATACAAAATTTTCCGGGAAATTGCCCGATTCCATCCATAATTTAGCATCCTTGAAGAAATTATATCTCTCGAACTGCATGTTTCACGGAGTAGTCCCATCTTCGATTGTCGGGCTAACCGAATTACTTAGTCTTGACTTTTCCGGAAAAAACTTCAGCGGTCCACTTCCATTATTGGGTCCATCTTACGATATTCAGTATCTCGACTTTTCTTCCAATAATTTCAATGGTATGTACGTAACTCTCGCTCTCTCTTCTTGTTTCAAAATAACTGATCATAGTACTTATAATTTAATTAGTTGCAAATAATTTCCTTCTCTCAGGAAGCATTCCCCTATGTTATGGCAATGACCAATTTCACGATCTTCAATGGTTGTATTTGAGAAACAATTATCTAACAGGACAGATTCCTCCCGCTTTATTCAGTCTGCCATATATCCGGGGGTTGGAGCTGGCCTCGAACGAACTAGAAGGACAGTTGGAAGAATTCTACAATTTCTCCTCATCTCTAGAGAAACTAGACTTGAGTCATAACAAGCTTCGAGGCCATCTTCCACCGTCAATCTTCAATGGAAGCAGCATGTATTACTTCACGGTTGCTTCGAACAACTTCAGTGGCAAAATCAACTTAATGGATACAGCAAAAATGTTGGATCTTCGCTTGTTAGACCTCTCAGACAACCACTTCCAAGTGGAGGCTACTGGTGAGCTAATATTATGGAGCCTGGAAGTTGTTCGGTTGAGTTCATGCAATATAGATTCATTTCCCAATTTCTTAAGAAACTCCTCTGGCTTGAAATACCTGGATCTTTCACAAAACATGATCAAGGGAAATATCTCTACATTCATTTGTGATATGCGAGATTTAGAAATCTTAGATCTCTCCACCAACCATCTCAGTGGCTCCATTCCACCATGTTTGGCTTCACTTCCCAATCTCCGTGTGCTAAGCTTAAGAAATAACCAACTCAGTGGGATGCTCCCTGGAGGTTTTACACCCAACTGCACTTTGAGAACTCTCGATGTGAATCAGAACCGCCTCCGAAGCCAACTTCCTGAATCTCTAGGCTTGTGTAGAGGTTTGGAAGTAATAGATGTTGGAAAAAATTACTTAAAGGGGAAATTTCCAGTTTGGTTGGAGAATTTTCCTTCACTGAGAGTGCTCAACTTGCACTCCAACAAGTTTAGTGGTTCTATTGATTCTCAAAACCAGACTGCATTCCCTCTGCTCCAAATATTTGATGTTTCCTCTAACAAGTTTGTGGGGAAAATGCCTTCAGGGTGGTTCGTAAGTTGGAAAAGAATGATGACTACTCCAACAGGTTCCCATAGTGAAGTTATTGGTTCCACTTATTCCGAATACTTCGGGTTCAATCTTGAAAGTTCTCCTGAGTTCCGTTACCAAGATTCAGCTACTATAATTGTGAAAGGAACGGAAACAGAGTACAAACAGATCAGCACTATCTTTAGCTTACTTGATGTATCCAACAACCAATTCACTGGCGAAATTCCTCAAGCAATATCTCGTCTCGAATCACTGCATCTGCTCAACCTCTCCAACAACCATTTCACCGGTCACATCCCAGGATCATTCGGTCAACTGAGACAGCTGGAATCACTGGACCTTTCATCAAACAAGCTCTCCGGCAACATCCCAACACAACTTACAGAGCTCACGTTTCTGTCAAAATTGAACTTATCGCATAATTCACTCACAGGGGGAATACCTCGAGAACGTCAATTCGGAACTTACGAAGAAGAATCTTATGAAGGGAATCCCGGATTGTGTGGCCTTCCATTGCCTAAACCTTGCTATAATGTGAAATCCCCATCTCTAAGCAACAAACCCGATGCCAAAGCCAAAGAAAGGAATAGTGTGATCGACTGGGAGTACTATCAAGTTGGGATCGCATGTGGAGGCGGGACAGGACTCATTGCTGGATTCGTGGCGGCCTATCTCGTGTTTGGAAATTTCTTCATCCAGAAACGAAGAGTCCGCCGTTATGCTGTTCGCCCTCTAAGAACCTGATCCCGAAGCTATTGGTGCTTACAAGTTCTAGATTTTAAGTGCTATTTGATAGCTTATATGAGTCATCTACAACAAATGGTTAGTTGTTATAGGTGTTACTCTATTAGGTCACAAGCCTTTTGGTTTTATTGTCCTTGTATTTTCCCTTTTGAAATAAATGAATAATCTTGTAATTATTTTACTCCACTTAGTATTGGGCGAGCCTATTTGCAATTACCTTGTTGGTTGGTTACTCGGTTAACCTTCTTTTTTTCTAATAGAATTTTAATTAACCAACCAAATGTGGTAACATCTGCAAAAGTCTTCCAGCATCTCAAAAGCTGGTTCGTATCTTTTATTCCGAATCCAAGGACCGATCTAAACGCAATCATTTCGCGCATTTTTTTCGTCGTAAACCAAGAAAGTATGAATGAGAAATGAAACAATAAGAGACACTCATTAGCCTGTGAGAGCAGCATTGAGAGCACTGTAAACGTCCACGCCAATCTGAGCCTCGGCCTTTTCGAGATCAGTTGAGGCGGAACCGAGCTTCTGGTTGAACTCGGTTATCCCTTTCTGGACCAAGTTTGCATCGATTTGATCGACAGGCACAGCCTCGACTGCAATCACATCAGCAACTGAGTTCTCGTGGATGAAGGCAAACCCGCTGCTGACAAAGTACTTGGAGACCTCGCTTCCTTCGTGCACAGACATCACTCCCGGTTTCAGCTCAGCTATGGTTGGGACATGGCCCGGTAGGATACCCATCTGCCCTGTTGTTGCTGGGACGATTATCATATCGACCTGATAAAAATATTGAAGGGAATATATGTTAACCACAACAAATATCCAAAAAGCTTCCGAATTGAAGACAAAGATCCGAAAAGCTTCTGAATTGAACACAAATATCCGAAAAGCTTCTGAATTGAACACAAATATCCGATGATCGGCCTATAAAATACTTAAGCTGGTGTTAGAGATATTTGGTTCTCAGATAATCAGAATGTTCGAAACAGAGAGCTATCCTGTCAAATCTCAAGGAAGTAATAGCTAAAGGCAATGGACTACAGCGTTATTGCTACTCTAAGATAGAAATACTCGGAGCCAAACAAAATAAAGGTTAACCAAGCCTCACAAACTGTTGAAGAACGAAAACCAATCTTGGAAGAATTCTGCCATAACTATTAGCCTCTTCAATCAACAAGCTTTGAATACAACACCCCTAAAAGTTTAGTCTTCGTTCAAAAAAATAAGAACGCAAACATGAGCATTACCCTTACGAGATACAAAATCGACATTTATGAGTTCAAACTTTAAACCGGGATGGCAGAATTCAGAAGACTGGTCTCAATAGAAGCAGAAACAGCTAAACCATGCCAATGAAACTAGCTCGATAATGTCATTGCCTGTTTGCTTAAGCATATCAAAACACTTCAAATGATTTCTCACCACTATAGAGTCTGTAATATCGAATGAAAACGAGTCCTTAAGCACATAGAAAGCTCACTAGATTGTCAAAACTCAGAGACACTACTCATTATCAACAAACATTACAATGTAGCTAACCTGAAGCTGAAAAAATCACCAAATACTTAGATCCTAAGTCAATATCACGATTGATCGAAATTTTCAGTATTGAATCCAGTCATAGGAAATCAGCAGCATTTTTCTGTCATTCATTGAAAAAGGAAAAGATAATTCTGCATCAACCAATAGTAATCCAATTGAACTCCAATACCAGAGATTACAACCAAACAAACATACAAAGATGAATTTAATCAAAACCTTAACACAGGAAGCAAACGAGAAACCTGACCTCTTTTTCCGCGAGCTGGGTGGAATAAGGAAGGACGAAATTGACAGTGAGCTTAGCGGGGATGGTCGACGGCGTCGTCGGGCGAGGCTTGATGAAAGCTGAAGGAGTCTTCGGCGGATCGATCGTCGGGATCACTTTCTTCCACGAAGCGGTGAATGCCGAGTCCTCTGTAGGCGTAGCTGGGACATCGCTGGAGAATGCTCGAACGAGCTTCGGCCTAGCGACGGATCTGGATACCAGACGCGATGCATGCTTCAACATGATTCGGAGTTGCTTCGTCGGCGGCGAAAGCTGGACGGCGGAGAAGGAAGAGACGGCGATAGCTCTGAGAGATGGAGAGTACGACTGTACGAGAGAATCAAAACAAGATTTTTGTCGTTTTTATATATACTTTTTTTTTCATGAAACGGTCAATTGGTTACACGGTTGAACCGAACAGGATGTAGAATCGGGTGAGTGAGATACGAACAGGTTCATAGGTTTTTGAATGGATCAGACCGGTCCTACAAATGGTTTAAGGGTTTAACAGTTAAGGCTTGTTGATTTGATTCGACAATTAGTCGACTGGAGTGGGTCGATTAACACCGATTTCAGTTAAGTGCCCAGAAACCTCGGCACTAGCCAAGCCATGTGGAGAACGGATGTCTTTTGTACTACCAGCAACTCCAATATCATAAGTTAGTGTAACAGTTAAGGCTTGTTGATTTGATTCGACAATTAGTCAACTGGAGTGTGTCGATTAACACCAATTTCAGTTAAAATAGGTATAAATACCAAGGGTCAGTGCCCAGAAACCTCGGCACTAGCCAAGCCATGTGGAGAACGGATGTCTTTTGTACTACCAGCAACTCCAATATCATAAGTTAGTGTAACGTACAAGCTACAACAATATGTAACAATTTTCGGTATAGAGTATTTCGATGGTACTAGTACCGTCCGCTTACATATATACACAACAGCCGTGTAACATGTCTGCACATTTGGATGAACATTCCCATAGAGGTACTAGACTATACTAGTACAGACCATCTGCTGGTCCTTCATCATCGAACAAGTTCTCTCCTCTTTTTTCGCCGTGGTCAGCTTTGGGAATTGGTCCGAGTCGTGAGAGCATCGTTTGAGGTTTTACTTTCAATCTCGAATGATGTTACTGTCGATCGTGGGGGGAGTAATAAAAAGCTAGCTATCGAAAATCGTGGGATGTTGGAAGCGTCATAATCTTGAGTACTGTTGCTTCCATGGACTGCCGCCTTCGAATGCCTGTTCGAGCACGTCTTCCATTGTCTTCGCTAGAAGAACCTGTCACACCACGATAGGAAAACAGGATCAGAATTGGCTGAAACGGTCATGAATGCACGAACCCGAGATTTGCGGAACAGCAAAAATAAGCGTACCTCTATATTGGCAAGGACAGCAGCCGGTACTTCCACCAAGTCCTTGAGGTTTCGCTCCGGTAGAATCACTCGCTTGATTCCGTAACGATGAGCAGCCAATATCTGCAGCACAACAGAAACCCTTAGTCATTGAACATTCTGCAGTAAGTTCTCTTATTGTCTACAAGCAGCCACAATCTAGAATGTCAATCAACTGACATAATGTCGACAAGTTCAACGAGACAAAAAGATAGCAAGTCCATCTCTCGTATTCAGCACACCATAGCCAATTGACCTTACTTCTTTTTCTAGCTTTGCCTAGAGAGTAGGCATACCTTATCCTTAATCCCACCAACAGGAAGCACGAGGCCTCTCAAAGTCATTTCTCCGGTCATTGCTGTATCAGCTCGTACTCGCTGCTGACTGAACAACGAAACAAGAGTGGTCACGAGTGTCACACCCGCTGAAGGCCCGTCCTTAGGTACGGCACCCGCAGGGAAATGTATGTGGATATCCTTGCCTTCAAGAAGACTAATTTCATGACCATCCGTCGACTTGAGATTAGTTGCCCTGGCTCTTACCTACAGATTACGAAAAATCCAAAGCATTAGCTCAAAAGTGTGAATTTCGTGAAGTATGAAAAGAAACAAAGTTCAAACATCAACGGGATATATTTTACCCAAGTCAATGCTATCTGTGCAGATTCCTTGATGACGTCTCCAAGTTGTCCGGTGAGATGCAACTCACCCTTTCCAGCCATTGATGTGGCCTCCACGAACTGGACTTCCCCACCGAATGCGGTCCAAACAAGCCCAACAGTGATACCTGGACTTGCGACACGTTCTGAAGCTTCTTTGTCGTCGAATCTTGGAGGCTGCATTACATGTAAAAATTTTATGAGTTCCTCATGAATACTAACCAAAGCAAAGCCAGAGTAACAAATTATAACAAGTCTAAGACTATGTAAAGACTTATGATTCCATGCCGGACATTGACCTAAGAAACAACGAATAACACTGACGATGCAGAGCATAGGTTTAGAAAGGACCGAAGTGATGATCATTACCCCAAGAACTTTCTCGAGCATGGCCTCATCCACAACCAATGAGGCAACTCTGAAACCGTTGGAGATCTCATGACCGTTTTCGCCAATTGGTATTACTTCCATTTCCATTTCAGCTCCATCGGAAAGTCTGTTCTCCAGCAATGGTGTGGCAAGCCGTTGAACATCCTTGCTTAGCGGCACTGTTTGGTCTTGCTCTGCAAGTCTGACAGCTGCTGCACGAGCCAAGGCAGCCAGGTGTCTCTCTAGGTTCCGAACACCGGCCTCCCTGGTGTACCTCTGGATTACAATTTTTACTGAATCCTGCGACAGCAGAGAGAATACTAAACCTTGAATCGCGAACAAGCGTCCAAAACTGAATGACTATAATACATTATAGTAACTAGCTCGCTACCTCTGGAATTTGTAAGAAATCGGAGGTCAAACCATGTTGGTCCAACACTCGAGGTATCAGATGTCGCATGGCGATTCTGAGCTTTTCTTCAGGAGTGTAACCCGGAAGCTCAATAACTTCCATACGGTCCAGCAGTGGAGCTGGAATAGGTTGCGCCCGATTTGCTGTTGCCACGAAAATCACCTTAGACAGGTCGAAAGGAACATTCAAATAGCTGTAGAACTTTGTTAAGGTCCATCTCTATACATTATTTAGCTCAGTAAATCGTGAACAAACAATAACAGCCAAGAACAAATAACCCATATGTGCAAAGAGGATATGGAACCAAATACGACAATTGAAAAAAACTATCAAAACAGGGAAACTAATGAGCCGAGAAAAGGATACTGATCATTAAATGTCCCGTTCTGTTCAGGATCCAGAACTTCGAGCAGAGCTGATGCAGGATCGCCACGCACATCAGAACCAGTCTTGTCAATCTCGTCCAGAAGCATGACCGGATTGCAAACACCGACTCTCTAAAATGAAAAAAAAGAATGTGATCGGATCAATGGTCTACTAAGCCACACAACATAAGAAAACGCAGTTAATACCTTTAATCCATCAATAAGACGCCCTGGCATGCTCCCAATGTAAGTTCTTCTGTGCCCTCTAATATCAGCCTCGTCTTTTACACCCCCAAGAGAGATACGAATGAATTTCCGGCCTAAGGCAGCAGCAATAGATGATGCTAAAGATGTCTTCCCGACGCCTGGTGGACCGACAAAACACAATACTGGACCTCGTGCATCCGGTTTAAGCTGAGATACAAGTCATATGAAAATAAAGATGTGCCCGAGAATACAATAACCCAACCAGCTCACTAGTTAAAAGGGAAATCATCGAACCTTGCGCACTGCTAGATATTCTATAATCCGTTGCTTGACCTTCACAAGACCATAGTGGTCATTATCCAGACGTTCTTTCGCAGCTTTTATATCCAGTTCAGCTACTTCACTAGCATTCTGCCATGGAAGTTCAGCAAGCAGCTCCAAATACACTCGTGAACTGTTATATCCGGGTTGTTGTGGTTGCATCTTCTTGAGCCGCCTGAAATTTGGAAAAAGATTCAGACTCACATTCTAGAATAACTTATAACTTCACAAACAAGATAAAAACTTGAAAGTAAGATTTGACCTCTGTAAGGTTAGAAAATGGTACGGGAAATTTACCGCAATTCCCTCTGTGCATGTTTCCAGACATTTGAAGGCATTCCTGCACTTTGCATCTTTCTTTCTAGTGCAGCGACATCATCCTCATCATCATCATTGTCACCGAGCTCCTCTTTTATAGCACGCATCTAAAACAAATTCATCCGAATGAAAAACCAACTCTAAAGGTTGAATTCATATACTATCCAGAGGACTAGAACTGCTCAAACAATCATTCAGTATCCAAATATGGAAACTTTATAACAGCTCAAACAAGCAGATTTCTAAAAGAAAGCTAACCTGCTGACGTAGAAGAAACTCTTTCTGCGACTTTGATAACTGTCCCTCAACCTTTTGGGTAATTTTTTCTGCTACACGAATCGACTGTCAAGCAATCACAAGAACATACATTAGCGGGTGTCTCAGAAAAGATACACCAAACCCAACCAAATGTTAGCTACATCTAACTGATCACCTGTAAATGCCTGTCAACCAGCTCAGTAGCTTTCGAAAGCCTTACTTTCAGATCAACAGAATCCAACATACACAACTGCTCTTCAAAACTTATCTCAAAGCTGGCAACAAATATATCTGCCAACTTGTGAACAGGAACCGTCTCCAAAAGAGCTTTGGTCCGGCCACCGGGTTTCTGTTTCTAAGGAGATAAACAAAACCAAGAGTTCCCACCATAATGATTAGTTAAACCAATGCAAGACCGCACACCAACAGTATATGCATGAAAAGTGCGTGTTAATAGCAATAATTCATCACGAATTTTATTAGTATATTAAAAAATAATTACTTTGCTAGTAATACCTGCTCAAGAATTGAAATAAGTTCCATGGCAGTTGCTTTGAACTGTCGAGACAGTGTGACGAAGTCAGGATCATGCTCCACTTGTTCCATCTCTAGAAGACAAATACTTTAAGCTTAGTGATAGTTATTCAGAAAATTGCAAATAACTTAAGAATCTGACAGAAAATAAACTACATTTCTTCAGGAGTGTAACCAATAAGTTCAATAACTACATTTGTTTTTGCGAAGCAGATAAACAACGGGATGATCAAGCCAAAATCCTCACCAGCCTTTGTCATCTCAGCCGGAGATATCCGGGCAGTGTAATACATCCCTCGCTTACTAAGTTCCTGAACACTGAATCTGCATAAACCTTCAAGCACAACAATGTAAGTCACTCTCCCACTCGGCTTCTCCACCCCTCTCGACAAATGCAAAGCACGAGCAGCAACTCCCCTGGACAAAACCAACGTACCAAGATCACGCAAATGAAAACAATGGGGAAACATAATCACAATAAAAATCAGAACTCGAATAACCAAACCTATTGTGCCACCGAATAACTTCCTGCTGGTTTTTACCATCAATTACTTTGAGACTCTCCGAGGTGGCTCCCACTTGAGCTTTCGAGCTTCTATCACCCCCTGACTCGCTTCCAACTCCTACATCACAAAGTCTCCCAAGTCAATGTATAAAAAAAGGAACTGAGGAACTGAATTTCCCATCCATAGAGCGAAATCCACCAGCTTTCCACTAAAAAGTCAAGTCAATGGACATCAGATAAGGTGCTTTAAAGCTAAAACATACAAATTATCTTTCTTTTCAGGACTAGCAAACTCGGACTAGCAACCATCCTAACTCAAAGCCAACGTAACAAAAAAAGAAGGGAGTGTAGATGCGGAATTGAAGTAGGCGGAAAGGAATGCATGGAGGGAGAAGAGATCACAAATTCAAAACCATGGTTAAAATTCGAGTTCAATTTTTGCTTTATGGATGGGTGAGCTAGCCGCGGGGAATCGCAACGAATGCCTGGCTATTCGGCAAGGCAGCTGAATATCCTTGTCCTTTAATACAGCTACTTTTCATGGACGGAAAGAGTTGAAGCAATAATCTTCCCCCTAACTATACATTTCGTAGCTCGGGCTAGCTCCAGTCATATTCATAGTGTGGCACGTTATTCGTTATGACTGTTAAAAACATACGTAAAATGAATTTAAACATTCAAACTACCTAACAAAGCTTAAGCACTTAGCATTTCCCCAAGTCAATGGTATAAGCCAATCAATTCATCAAATGATCCATACCTTGAGACAGCATTGACCCGACGGACGCCTCAGCAGTGTCCTGAACAGGCAAAATGCCAATCATACCCTTCTCCTCTCTCTGCCATAGCTCTTGCTCCACCAATTTCACACTGAAAAAAAAACAGTTAAACAAAATTCATTTCCAATTGCAGCAACAAGCCAGAAAATATCGAGTCTTTCGAATTTTCGATCGACAATTCATGAGAAAAAAGGCGAGCAAAATCACCTGCTGGGAGAAGTGCAGCGGATGCGGATGATGGCGCCGGGCAAGAGGACCTTGTTCCTGAAAGGCAGGATCGCCAACCGACTGGGGAGCTCCACCGAATCCGCCATGGCTTGTGTAGTAATTGTGAAGCTTCTTCCTCCAGCTGACAGACGACGAATCAAAGCGTACTGTGAGACGAATTCGAAGCTCTGGAGAGCTTATATAGATGGGATGGATTCAGAGGACGGAGAAAGAAAGAAGCTTGGAGAGAAAGGCCACCATTTATGTGGATGGTTTGGTTGGTGAAGAATTTTGAGCTATTTATCTTATATATCAATAATAGAAATAATTGTAATTATTTTCTAACACATATTTTAATTAATATAAGGAAGAAATTAAGTTAATTAATATTCACATAAATAAATTAATATAGGATTTTACGTTTTTGTTATGTAGAGTTTTGATCATCTTTGATTTTAAGTTATTTATCTTATATTTTTTATCATGAATATTTTTGTGATCGTATATTTATTAACTAATAAACTATTTAATTGATATATTAATTCTTTGAAAAATTCATTCCATACATAGCTTAATGATTGATTGGAATGTGACACTTCTTACTCAAGCTGATCACTTTAGATTAAGTTATGGGTTGACATTTTTTTGAACTTTCAAATGCGAAATATAAATTAATATTCGAATTTATTTAAGCGATCTTGATAATCAACATCATTTGAGTAATAAAATTGGATCACACAAAAACATTGTGAATTCAAACCAACATGAAGAACAAATAACACATAATGACAAATGTTATTATGTATTGGTTGATATATAGATGTTGTTTGGTATGTTTTTTTTTTATGTATATATAATATAAATATATAATTTTATCACATAAAATTAATGATTATATTGGTTAACCGGCTAACCAAACCAAATACAAATAGTGATGGTTAGTTTGATTATGATTTTAATTTGGTTAATGATTTTAATTACATGATTAATAGACTTTATGAGTTAATTGAGTTGGTTATACCGAATTAATCAAATTAACGGTGCTAGATGTATGTGGTTTCGATTATAAAATTTTTACCTTAAATTTTAACTGTTTCTCATCACATACATGCATAAAATAATATTTCTCACAAGTTGATTTGAAAAATGTCAACACTAATATAATGTGAAATAAAATTAATTTTTAATTTCATTTGACCATTATTTACAAGAGTTAATATAATAAAATTTGATTTTAATTATTTCCAACATGTCAAATATTAGTTATTTTGAAAATTTTGAAACCTTCTCGTAAAAATGATTAATTTTTATAAATTAATCCTTTTGAAAATTGATAAATTTGACATGAAAATTGAAATTTTCAAATTAATTAATATTTAACATATATGTCGAAACTCATTAAAAATTAATATTTTATCATATTAAACCCTTTAAATAATATTAAAAAAAATTTAAAAATTATAATTTATTGTTGTTAGTTGTATCATTCAACGCCCTATAAAAACATCTTTAATAATGGGCAATAATGATAATAAAATATCCACCACTTGAGATGAGAATGATGGCTTTTCCTCCGGCCACGTGAACGGCCGACGACGGCAATTTGGCAATCTGTAATCATCGACGTCAGCTTCCCCACCTCACCCACCGATCGTCATCTCCATTACTGATATTCAATTTCTGCCAAGAAAGTGATTGAATAACTAAAAAGGTAGAAATGGCTTAAACTTTCATCAGTCGGTTTACGAGGAACACGTGTTAAGTGCTTGACGTTGACTTTACGATTCACCACAAGTCGTCGCTTAACCAAGAAGTAGGAGATTATCGAAGAGGATTTTTTCGGTGTAATCCTCGTCCTAATCGTGATGTCAAGTATTCGATTGAGAATATTTGTTTACGAGGAGATTAGTTTGATAAAAGTCGGATAAAAGAAGAATAATGAAGGATAAAAGTCGGATAAAGGAAGAATAACGATGGAATAATAATGGAATAACCGGCAATTAACGTAATTTCTGACCTTGAGGTCGATTAGTCCACGGAGAGAAAGAGGATATTATTATGGGTTTTGGTGAGAGTGACTGTTTCATTACAGAGAAAGAGACTAACACTCCGTATATACATAAGGATTTCGGTTAACCCATAACCATAACGGGTCTAAGTCGATATAGATGAACATAGTTATTATTATTTATTGCTATATATGTCTATCATGATATCAAGTGTAACCATGATCGCCGTTATCTTCATATATGCTTGCAACGAAGAGATCGGTTATTATTATTTACCGTAAGATTTATCGAAATGTTTTTGGTGGTTAGGAGAGACAAGATTATTGTCAAAGTATATTGGACAAGGTATTTCTATAAGAGTAATTAGATAACTAACACAAACTACCAAAATGAAAGTCAAGAACTTTGGATCTTTCTTCAAGAGCTCAAATTAAATTAAATCCTACGTAAAGATCAATAAGGACAATTAAGAACAGACAAAACAATTGTCCTTATGTAAAAAGAATAATTCACAATTACATCTTTGAACCTCGAATCAACAATGGTGATCGCGAAAGTCACCGAATGAGTCAGTAGACGTGTTAAGGACGAAATCAACTTCTTCTAATGCTAGACTGCCACTAGAGAAACACCCGGCTGGTCCAGAGCATGTCGTGAAAGAAGCACATTGCGTGTGCATAGACCGTGTCTCGAGGGCACCGTTGAATGTAGAAATCTTGAACGGTGCCAAACCCGGGCAACCACCCCCATGTGGCGATTGATGCTAGTGCGCTAGTTAATTAGCGTTCTCATTCAGACGTTTACTTTTGTCATACACACACTAACAACTCGATTTTTTTATTAACCGTTCGAGTACTCCTTGATTCTCGCGTTTGTTAGGTTTTTCGATCCAATCAAAATATCACATCATAATGGTTTCCACATTGGCTATGGTTAATTGGTCACTTGGACAATTGTTATAGGCTAGATAACACTCATGTGCATCGGCTGTGACACCCTTGGACGACTATTGGATTAGATCCAAGTCCACGTCAGCATGTCCAGTCAGCATTCATGATGAGTTGGCATGTGATGAATAACGATCGTCAAGTGGGACTATTGGGTTAGATGAAGTCCACGTCAGCCTGTCCAGTCAGCATTCACGATGAGTTGGCATGTGTTGAAATAACGACCGTCAAGTGGTTAACGTACGACACAAGTAACAGTCGCCATTTGCATTGATTTTCGGTCCTGGTCAGTCATTTTCTAGCTATCTTTGCCAGGGAAGCAAAATGTGCATCAACCCTACTAAAAATTCCCTGATCACTTACCTCTACTGTTCTAACTAGCTTAGAAGAGTAATCATCCATACCTTTTCTCGAATCCGCCTCATTCTTGCTCGTTGAAGCCCTCGGATTAGACCAAGTTTTCGTCTTTTTTTCCGGTCTTCTTGTGAGCTCCCATTCCTCCAGCTTCTTCAGCCATTCGACGACGATCAGTTGCTTCCTCTTCTTTGCAGCAGCATTGTCGCTATCAGTAATCGTTACATCTTGCGACGAGCTCCCCTGCATGAGTCTCAAGGACAATGCTTCCTCTAGTAAGCGTATGTTCTGCACGTACCGATTGTAAGCTTCGTTCTGTTTCTCGAGGGTTATCTTAATGGCTACAGATTCCTGTGAAGAGATAATATCATCATGTAATTAATCACCGTAACCGGTTACATGATGAGATTGGAGCGTGAGATTGGATCGAACGGTCACCTTTGTCATCGGAGTCTTCCTTAAATGCGGAGTTTGTGCATTGTTGAGTAGGGTGAAGCTGTTCGAGAGTTTTTGCACGAATGATGCAGCACGAAGCGAGCTCCTGAGATCAATGATGGGAAGAAAGAGACATAAGGAATCATCACACGAGCCATAACGACAGAAAATGTTCGTACTGATCGAACTGATCTGCGATAGGGCAATTAGCTGGCCACTCGGCAAACCAGCTCAATGGTTGAAAAGAAACCAGCAAGACAATCAAATGATTGGTTCATGAAACTTACATAGCAGGAGATGATTCGGCTGACGGTTGATCGAAAGAAATCATAGTTGCCGATGGCGCTTTGTATGGAGGGGTTGCATTTGCTTTCAGAACTGCAGAACAAGAGCTCCCAAGAAAGATCAACAAACTAAAGGGTAAGGCTTATCAGTAGATTGAAACATGTTGAGACTTGAGCCACAAGTAAAGTCATCGTCTCATCGACAAAGGGAAACTCTGTATTCTGGCATCGATGCTCATCAGATGATGCAAATTAATCCACCTACTAACAGATGCTCTTCCTATAAACAAGGATCATTATCCATAATTGGTCGGTTGATCGGTTATCAAAAAATAAATTTGGTCGGGACGATCGGTTAATGATTTGAGATTTTTTAACCGAAACAATTTTGTATCCAACTCGTTTCAAGTTTAAACCTATGTTGACTGAAACCGAACCTACTACGGTCCATCAATCGGCAGTTAATTACCCGATCATCACCATGTGGACCAGTTAATATGTTAACCTATTTTTCTTCTACAATTCTAATTAACCGACCGATTATGGTCGGTGATTACCTCCCTTCACACCCTATCACTGAAAATGAATCGATCATTATCCATAATCGGTCGGTTAATCAGTTATCTTATATAAACTTTGTTGCTTAATCGATTAAGGATTTCAGATTTTTTAACCGACTTATTTCGTATAAAAACCTATTTTGGACGAAACCGACTTGCTTCGGTCCGTCAATTGGCGGTTAATTAACCGATCATCACTACCTGAAAATGAATCGATAATTCGAAATCTGCATCGAAAAATCGAGATAATGTCGAATTCGAAATACATACCATGAATGTGGCATGGATTTTTGGCTTTTGAGCAGCAGCTCTTGCAGGACTGATACGGACACCTGCGTGAAACGCATAGTTTCAAATTCCAATCAAATAAAAAATGAAAATCCAAATGCATGCACTGTATCCGAATTCATCTGCATGAATTAATGAACATTTAGCTGAAATTCAAAATTTCCTGGTTCTGACCGGATTTCCAATTTGCGAGAATAAAAATGAATCCGATGAGCTTTACCTGGAGCGAGCGAGATTTCCGCACTGCGTGCACTTGGGTCTATTGACGTGACGGACGGTCTTAGGTTGGGATCCTGATGATACGGCGACGGGGGTGAGGCTGGAGTCGGAGGTGTTGATCATCGGCGCCGGAGACGAAGCCGCCATTTTTTTCTTCGCGCTTTTTTTTGGGTGGGAATGTAGAAGGCAGGAAATATATAGTTCTTATTCTTCTTATTTTGTTTTCGTTGTTCAAGTTGGGCTCAGCATTATGTGGGCTCTTGAAGCGAGTTCATGGCCTCCTTGATTTTTGAAGAGGGCTCGTGGATAATCTTCTATGAAGCCCGTCTAACTCCGGTATGATTTAATCCAAAAATCGTTATTGGAATGAAAAATAATTAATGTTGAGTATGATAGTGTTCATAAATTTTTCATTAATTGTGATGATGGAGATAATATGAAAAATCATAAATAAAATATGAAATGTTTGTAATTTGTCGCTAAAGAAATAAACTTTTAAATGGTAAATTACATTCAATGAATTTGCATTGTATTTCTAGTTAAGAGATGGAGGTTATGATAATCTGCTTTGTGATTAACCTCTTTATAAACATGAATTAAATTTCATTTCTTATGTACTCGGCATCATTTTATAAATCTACCGCCAGAGTAATAGCACCCTCCCTTAAAAAAACAGAGTACTAGCGAACACTCTCCTCCTCTTCGCAGATCAAACGAATTAAACTACATATTAGGGTAATTATATAATTCAAATGGTAAGAATATTAATCTCGTGAATTACATATACCAACCATGATCTAAACTTCAATGAGTTATTATTATTAAACTCGAAACATACGAGATTGTCTATTAATATTATGTAATCCAATCAAATTGTCGATTAATATTGTTAAATCCAACCTAACTGATACCACCAAACCCGACCTTGTACAACAATACAAAGAGGCACTTTGGTACTTGGTAGTTGGTACCCCACTCCAACAAATATGGGCTTGATTCACTTACAGAAAAGGATTGTGAACAGTTCAAAGTTCAAACTAATTGGAAAAATTGGTCCCCCAATTGTCGTATGACAGAGAATCCAGGCCCGAGACTAATGGCCTCAAATGCTTTTGAGGTCACTAAGTATGTGAAAAGTGACAAAGTGGTCACTTCAACAACAGAGTAGTCAGTTAATTCATGACTATGTAATAGAACACTACTTCCACCCGACGTTTATTCCATTTTGATCCATAATGGTAACTCATTGTTCCACACCATTCAAAATAATAAAAAATGTTATTTTTGAGTTATCATTTGAGATTAGAAATTGGATGGGGTGAACGTAGATAAAATAAATAAAAATTAACCAGACCCCAACTAATCCAATTTATACATATGACTCAGTTTGACTAAAAATTTAACAACTTAATCTATAATATACTTAATCCGTCACTCAATCAACCTATGATTTAATAAACCCACAATCACACTAACATGCCACCAAACTGATCTGTCCTGAATATCTCAATTGTTTTGGTAAAACCAAGCTCGAAGTTGATTAAATTAAAAAAATAGCAATTCATCTCAAAATCCTAGTTAAAGGAGCCAAATCAATAATTATAACAAGCCCGACTAGCTTATGCACAAAAAATAAAAAACCAACCCTTATGAGTTGAGCTTCACTTTCAGCTTGAGTTGAAGAAGGTTACAATAGACTAATTTAGTCTTCAAGTTCATAATTTGAGTAGGCCAGCGAGCAAAAATGCGAGTTGGAGGACTTGTGAAACAATAATCGAGCTGGTTCATGAGCTATATAAACGAATTGGCTCGTGAGTATGGATCACCAAACTCACGAGGCAAGCAAAACTCGCAACCATGATGAACCAAACCAACATTGACTCGAACTTATATCGTCTATTATCAAGTGGAGTTCCGAACAAACATTTCATCAACCAAATATTGAGCTATTCACGAGCAACCATACTAGTAACTTGACAAATCCAATAATAGTGTAATTTACTCTTTCACAACCTACACAGTCCAATATTAGGAGACCGGTTTTCCATATTCAAAAGTTAGTTGACCATTCAGCCATCCATCCAAATCATAAGTGACTAACATAGACATTTAACCAATAGTCCTCTTTCCTTGTTCCCCAATCTATCCCTCTGCCGACCTGCGAAAAACTCCCCACACTTAACGCAAAACAACGTGGCCATCTTCGCTACTCTGTAAACCAAAATTTCTCATCGGGACCCGCGCTCCGAAATGAAACTTCTACAGAATCCTCTTCAGTCGGTTTCATGTTATTCTTCTTCTTCATCGCCGCTCCAACTGCTGATCAGGTGAAGAATCGGAAAACAGAGTTTGATTGAGGAAGCAACCGAAGGAAGGGTACTGATACTCTCGTTTCTGGAGCATCGAAAAAGATGTTGGAGGATCAGGTTGCGTTCCTGCTCCAGAAATTCCTGGGGAACTACGTGAGAGGACTCAGTAAAGAGGCACTCAAGATCAGTGTCTGGCGAGGTAAACTTCTGGCGGTTTTTTTGTTTGTTTTTGTTTTGCCGATTGGCTAACTTGCTGTTGAGCTAGTGGAACCAGAATGGCTGGAGAAGTTGGAGGAGTTTCAAAGACGAAATGTCAAATGGATGTGAAAACAGTGGCATCAATTTCAGTTTGAATATTTAAACAGAATCATATTCAGTCATATACTAGAGGTCTGGTTTATAAGTTATAACACTAAAATATTAGATATGTTGAGCTGAATAGTTGGGCTGTAGTAGTGCTCAAAGTCCGCTGGAGCTAGATTTCTTAAACATTTTGGATTCAGTGTGGAAATCATTATCGTAATAAGAGGATGCTAAGTATGGATTTGTTCCGCATTGCTCTAGTTGCAGTCAAGGTTTGAGTTAATGATAGAGTAGGCAGTGGTAGAACTATAGGATGGTATGGGGGACTACTGGGAGAATCAAACAATGTTTGAGAAGGGAACCAGGATGATACGGGGTAATGGGGCGAATCAAGTGATATTGAAAACACGACAGGCATGGCTACCTATTTCAAAAAATGTACGTCAGTTCCGCCACTGAGTGTAGGTGTTGTTGTTTGGGATTGGGGTGAACTTAAGCTAGGAAGTTATTTTAAACAGAATGGTGGTTAGAGTGATACTCGGTCATTTATATACTGTGGAACTTTTGTAGCGACCCTTAAGTTTATATGAACCGTCTGGTTTAGATACTAGATATGTCATGCTGAAGATTTGGGCTCTAGGACTGCTCAGAAGTTCATTGGAGCTGGATTTTGAACAGATATACAATGCCATTGTGATATGGCGTATTTGATGTTCAGTACATGTGTAACTGTTTGAATTTTACTCCAGGTGATGTTGAGCTAACTAATATGCAACTCAAGCCTGAGGCACTTAATGCATTGAAGTTGCCAGTGAAGGTCAAAGCGGGGTTTCTTGGGTCGGTGAAACTTAAGGTACGATCTATATTTGAAAGCTGATTTTTCTGAGAGTTCATGAGCTAAAACTTGGCATTAGGTTTTCCTGCTTGGATGGTTGGTTGCCTTTTCCAATGCTATCTTGTCATTTCCTTATTTTCAGCTTATTTGATTTTGAAATTCCAGGGGAAACTGATTTATTGGCCTGCAAGTAAGAATTTTCCACATGTGTTGCTCGCGTAACTTCAGGGGGGATATGTAATTAAACCTTGCAAGTGTATCTAAAATTCCTGTTTCTTAACCTATAGGAAGTTTATTTCAGAACTGGAAGCATGGACATTGTGTTTGTCACTCCAAAAAATTAGGAATTTAGATGGTTTTCTATTTCTTGTTGGTTGATGGACTAACCAATGTCATAGTGCAATATGAGAAAATGATCAGGAATTAATTTGATTTTCGAACTAGATTACAGCTCAAGTAGTCACAACTCACAAGATTAAGACAAAGATAGTTCTCAGCATGTTTGAGTTGGTTTTCCATCCTCTTGGATATATGTATAATATGGACATGAAGTGGTTTGTGTCATGCTTGCTTGTTTGATCTTGTTTATTCCTTGTTACAGGCATATGTGTTATGGCATTGTCTGTGGTCTGATGATTTGATCATGCTCCCTGTGGAGCATGCCTATTGCATATGGATATGTGCCCTTGAGTGGAAGTAATTCGCCCAATCAAAATTGCAGGTTCCATGGAGTAGGCTTGGCCAAGATCCAGTCATGGTCTCTCTGGATCGTATCTTCTTGTTGGCTGAGCCTGCAACCCAAGTTGAGGGACAAAGTGAGGATGCAGTTCAGGAAGCTAAGAAAAGCCGAGTACGGGTAAGATAAGATATGGTGAGGATATAAATGTTGCAGACTCTGTTGGAGTTGTGAAGATGATTAACTTTTCCCCCCATCGTGTAACAGGAAATTGAAAGGAAGCTTTTAGAGAAGTCAGAGCAAGTGAAATTGGAAATGGTAATGCTGGTTATTAACCAATGCTAGTCTCTTGAAGGCCGAAAGCAGCCAGAGTTAGAATTTGCTGAATATTTTGGCCTTGACATTCTATATCTTCTTCTAGACATTCTATCCTTGATATTTTTTGAATTTTCTTTATTGTCCACTTTTGAAGAACAAATCATGGTTGGGGTCACTGATCAATACAATAATCGGGAACTTGAAGCTTTCAATTTCAAACATCCATATTAGATACGAGGATGCTGAGAGGTACATATTCATATTTAAGTCCTCCTGCTGTGGTCTGCCTGTATTAATTTTCTATTTTACCTTCATTCTGTTATGTAGCAACCCTGGCCACCCGTTTGCAGCAGGCATAACCTTGGAGAAACTTTCAGCAGTGACAGTTGATGATAATGGGATGGAGACCTTTGCCACTGGTGGTGCGCTAAATCGTATCCAAAAGGTTATTTGCTACAGTACATATTTTCCATTTTAGAACTAAGTGTTTTGAAATGTTTTATTTCGATACTTCATCTTTAATATGGTGGCTGTAAATTGATTTGTTACAAATTGTATGGAAACAGTTGCAATTTGCAAAGACCTTTTGTCATTCATTGCGTTGCTCAATAATCTTAGGTCTATGCATGTATTGATTATGCAAATTCCCTCTTCATTGCAGTCTGTGGAACTTGGTGAGCTTGCCGTTTATTTGGACTCGGATATAGTGCGATGGCATGTTGACAAGCCATGGAAGGACTTGAATCCTGTGGAGTGGGTTCAGGTGCTGTCTTCTACTTCTTCCTTATCTTGCCTCCTTCGGGAGGGATCAACCTGCTTATATCCTCTAGCTGTGTGGTATATTTTCTTGTTCTTTGCTTAGTGACTCTACTTGCTTATGTTCCTTTTTCTGGTTTAGATTTTCAGGTTTGGAACAAAGAATGGAAAACCAGCGGATCAACTTGTGAAGAAGCACTCATATGTTCTAGAACCAGTAAGTGGCGGCGCAAAATACACAAAATTGCAGAAGGACAAACTTACTGGTAATAGAAATCCTCTACAGAAGGCTGCAGTGAACTTGGAAGATGTGACACTCTGCTTACCAAAGGTTTGATTAAATGCTTTTTGTCCATCTTCCCCACCTCAGGAATGGAGAGTTGAAATGGCCTTTTGTTCTGGTGTTCAGGATGGATACAGGGATGTGTTAAAACTAGGTGACAATTTTACTGCGTTCAACCAACGATTAAAGTACGCTCATTTTCGCCCGCTTGTGTCTGCCAAATCTGCTCCAAGGGCGTGGTGGAAGTATGCATATAAAGCTGTCTCTGACCAGATCAAGAAGGCGAGGTTTGTAAAAGCTTTAGAGCTTTCTATGATTTTTTTAAGATATCACTTTCTTATCTATTTTCTTTCTTTGCAACTCTTCCTGGCAGTGGGAAATTATCATGGCAGCAGGTCGTTAGATTTGCAAGTTTGCGTAAGAGATATGTCTCTCTATATGCATCTCTTTTGAAGTCTGATGTCAGCCGCACAATAGTTGATGATAATAAAGAAATTGAGGAGCTGGATCGTGAACTCGATATCGAGCTCATAGTGCAATGGAGGTATTGTTGATTCTTGGTGCTCTGATCTGGTGAAAGATATTGTCTGTGCCTCGGTTTTTGTGACTTGAATATTTCATTTCTCAACATAATTGTAAACAGAACGTAGCTAGAGTAAAAGATGGCAAAGGTGTTAGGTGAAATTTTTCTTTTTTTATCTGTTCGCGGTGGGGGGGAGGGTGGTGGTTTGTGCTTTCGGAAAAAAGCGTGAAAAATGCATCTTCCTTCGGAGAGATGAAATACGAGAAACATTTTGCATCAACCTTGATTTGTGTAAACTCTCTGATATTGTTTTTGACTTGTATGATATGCCAAGAACTTAATGCTGTATTGGAAACTTGTCCAGGATGCTAGCTCACAAGTTTGTGGAGCAGTCTACGGAGTATGAGCAACCTGCACAGCAGAAAGCTGGATCATGGTGGTCCTTAGGATGGTAAATGCTCAATTCACTATGTGGAAGCATGAGCTTCTCTGACAGTCTACATTTGTGTTAACATATGATTCCTGAAAAATAATTCAGGGGAAATCAGTCATCCAAGGATGAAGACGATCAATTCCGTTTCACTGACGAGGACTGGGAGCAATTGAATAAGCTGATAGGTTACAGGGAGAGTGAAGAAGAACAGTCACCAGTAGCTGATGAGAACTCAGACCAAATTCACACTTCAATTGAGATTCACATGAACCGTAACGCTACGAAGCTTGTTGATGGGGCTCAGGTGTTACTTGCTGAACTATCATGTGATGGACTCAGTTGCTCTGTTGACCTTTATCCAGAGACAAAAATGTTTGACCTGAAGCTTGGGTCATATCAGTTATCATCACCTCATGGTCTCATTGCTAAGGTTAGTTTGAGACTCGTGTTAATTGGATTTTCACTTGCGTTCATCATTTCTTTTGGTCTGGGAATAACTGGCCTTCTCCTTCTTACCTGCAGAGTGCAACTGCTTTTGACTCTTTAGTTGGCATGTTCTGCTACAAGCCTTTTGATGTGAAAGTGGACTGGAGCTTGGTTGTGAAAGCTTCTCCTTGTTACATGACTGTATGTTTCCCCTCTTAATTTCTTTAGATTAATTCCTTCTCACCCATTTTTGCGTACTGATTGACGTCCTTGATCAGTATCTGAAGGATTCAATTGAAGAGATCATCAACTTCTTTGAAAGCAGCGATGCCGTTAGTCACACCATGGCATTAGAAACAGCTGCTGCAGTGCAGGTATACCTGTTGTAGCTCTGTTTTTTATTCTTCTTATATTTGAGTAGTGAGCTCTTTTGATTGTCCCTTGGCATTATTTATTATCTTTCCGCATCAGTTCTTTTTTGAAGTTGGATTTTTTGTATCAGTTTTGGTGTATCAAGAAATGAACATTTGATATGTATAATATCCCTTTCTTGTTCCTTGGGCCTAATTTTAAACGGAATGGAGAGAACAAATGTCTGTTTGGTTAATCTAAACTTATAATGGAAAGATAATAGGCTACTAAACGCTGAGACATCCTTGCTCTTTATAAATGCATTAAGGATGGGGAATTTTGTCTAAACAACTATCTAACTTAACATGTTCATTCATGGCTGACTTCTGATTAGATGACGATTGATGAAGTAAAGCGCACTGCACAACAACAAGTGAACAGAGCATTGAAGGATCATACAAGGTTTTTTCTTTCTGGCCTATGTTTTCTTATAAATGTTCTGAATTACTTCATCAAACAAGCAGCATGTTAATGGGGACTAGTTATTTGTGCAACCCACAAACATTCTAAAGCTAATTGATGCTGATGTTGCTGCTCACAGGTTTCTGTTGGACCTGGATATAGCTGCTCCAAAGATAACTATTCCGACAGAATTTCGTCCCGACCGCTTGAATTCAACAAAACTACTGCTGGACTTGGGGAACTTGGTGATTCGCTCACAGGTTAGCTTGAAATTTCAATGAATTCTATAAGTGGGTTGCTTAATGTGATGTTGAATGTTGAACGTCTATGCAGGATGAATATGCAAAGAGCTATCCCAAGGATCTTGATATGTATTTGCAGTTTGATTTGGTTTTAAGTGATGTATCTGCCTTCTTGGTGGATGGCGACTTCAGTTGGAGCCAAACCAAACCACTGAAATCTGCTCGTTCGTCTGGAGTTAGTATCTTGCCAGTTATCGATAAGTGTGGTGTAAGCTTAAGGCTACAACAAGTAAGTGGCATAAATTTTTCTTATGGTGGTTGTGTCTAATGCGTTCAAGTCACCTATGCTGAGATGATCAAACACTTTTTGATAATGTATTGGCTATATCCAATTTCAGATTCGCTTGGAGAATCCCTCATACCCTTCAATTAGGGTTGCTCTGCGGATGCCATCGTTAGCTTTTCACTTTTCACCTGCTCGTTACCATAGATTAATGCAAGTAGCCAAGATTTTCCAGCAAGATATTCAAAGTGCAGACCACGTCCACCCTTGGAAACAAGCAGACTTTGAAGGATGGTTGCCGCTTCTGATTAGAAAGGTTGTAAACCACCCTAGACTTCCCATCTATGTATCTATTTGTCAAGCTATTGATGAAACAGACTTCCATGTTGTTTCGAACCCATGATCAGAATCTTCGTAGAGATTTCACATACATCTTATCTGAAATGCCATTAAAGTTTTAATTTTATATCTTGCAGGGTATGGGAAACAGGGAAGCTACTTGGCAGCGGCGATACTTATTCTTGGTTGGACCTTTTCTATATTTCTTGGAAAGCCCCGATTCTAATACTTACAAACAGTATCTCAGGTTTGAACACAAAACACAAGTTTGTTGGTGATCTTACAATAATTTTACAATGTTTTGGATGCAGAACCGTTGCATAGACATTGTTGAAGTGTGGCTGTAATTCACAGCAGTAGTAATAGTCTTGCTGTACTAATAACAATACTGCTGTCCAAAGGCTGTTTGCTACAAGAATCTTTCTGTGTGTTTGAATTATTTTGATGGATATATGAACTCGGTAGACTTATGTATATTCCTCCTCCAGTGGATGGTAGATAAGTTGATGGCTGGACCAAAATGGACGGTGTATGGCCTGTTTAATTATAATCTCCAGGGTGCTGGGTTCATTTATGTTTCAGGCATCAGTTTCAATTCTCGTGTACACTCGTGCATGCATAATAACTGTTTGCATTTTATGTTCTATAGTTTGAGAGGAAAGCAGATTTATCAAGTTCCAGTTGAGTTGGTTGGTGGTGTAGACCATGTGTTGGCTATTTGTGATACTGGGTATCCAGTTCAGAAGGTTCTCTCTCCATCTATCTATCTAGCTATGCCTCTCAATTATAGGTCATGTGTGTGTGTGTATCTTGCCAATCTCAGCTCAGTTTTAGTGAAGGAGGAAGCTAAAAATTAAACCTCTATGGGGTTTGGTTATCGTGTGGATCGTGTTTTGTTTATTTATTGATGATTATGCTTGTATGACCCTGTTGTTGATTTTTAATTTCCTGTATAACAGGTGGTTGAAAATACAAGTGCAATAATAATGCGGTGTGAGTCGGATGAATCATTGAGAGACTGGCAAAGTCGCTTTCAGGGGGCCATCTATCGTGCCTCAGTAACTCCCTGACTAAACTTCAATGTCTTTGAGGATGGTTTTTGCTGGTTTTCCTTTCTATTGCTCCCTTATCTTCCTCAAACTTGTGTATAGAAGATAATAAGACCGACTCTTAAGTGGTTGAACGATCATTTTTAATGGCAATAATGTTTGTTATATTAGGATTTTATACTTTTTATTTATCATTCATTCCCCGACAACCATATATCTCAAATTCTTGTCAGGAATGATTATATTTATTGTCATGCAGTGTTCAACTGACTAGTGCTCAAACTTTGAAAGATGTAAACCTATGTATCAGGACCTTTCACTTTTGTACTTAGTGCTTCTTTTGTGCTAGTCGTATGTTGCTTAATTCCCTACTTCTTCCTGGCTGTCTTTGTGATTCTAGGATGTTTGCACATCCATTAGTTCTGCTTCCTTCAAGATTTTGCTATCAAGGAATGACAGTTCCTACTCTTTAATTTGCCAACAGGTGTCTGCTCCTATTTCCACTCTTGCTGAACCTTCATCTGATTCAGGGGACTCCGAAACTGAACTTAATAAACAGTTAACAACAAATGAGATCTTGAAGATCGAGCATGTATTTATAACAGGGGTTCTGGACGAATTAAAGATATGCTTTGATTATAGTCATCAAGTATGTCTCCGAAATTAAATCTGCTTTTTGTAATCCTCATTATCCGGTGAATGCTGCAAATCTCATGAATGTTCCTTCCTTTTCCTAGCGTGAACGTAGTTTCATGGAAGTCCTTAAAGCTGAAGAGAGACATCTATTTCAATTCCGAGCAATGGGTGGCCAGGTTAGAACATGCCGAGTGATATTCATGGTTCTAATGGCTTTCCATCTTTCCTAATAGGTAGCATGTATGTGTGATTTTCAGGTTGAGCTTTCAATCAGAGATAAAGACCTTTTCATAGGTACTCTTGTGAAGTCCTTGGAGATTGAAGATCTCGTTTGCTGCAGAAGTGTCTCCCGGCCTTGTTTTGTTGCTAGATCGTTCATCCATAGTGCAGATGCATATGCATTTTCTGAGTCTACTGAGGGTCAGATGCCAGACATTAATAACTCTACTCCAAGTGAAGGCGAAGACAGGTTTTATGAAGCGGCAGAGAATTTGGCCGACAGTGATGACCTTGTCTCCCCTAGTTCAGCTCGATCCAGAAATTCATTGCTCAAGCCTCCTAGTTTCGATCGTATTGCTGGGTTACTCCCTTGTGATATATGTGAAGATGGCGATGAGGACATCGAACTGACTGAGACCTTGGATAGTTTTGTAAAAGCACAGATTACAATCTATGACCAGAACTCTCCCGAATACAATAATATGGACACTGAGGTGAGGTGTTTTCTACCCTTTAACTGCTTGTCTGACTTAACAGTTTTTGAAATGATTATTCTGCAATGAGATTATTAACAAAGAAATTGTTTCAGGTGAAATTAACCCTTGCTACTCTGTCATTTTTCTGCCGGCGACCCACTGTCCTAGCTATTATGGAGTTCGTTAATGCTATTAATGCTGACAGCGAACCCCGCGAATCTTCTGGCAATGCTTCTTCAGCAACTGCAATGCAGACCAGTAGCTCTGTAGAAAATCTGCTTGATGATCAAATTATCGGAACTGAAGAAAATGTTACGGGTTTACTAGGGAAGGGAAAATCGCGTGTTATATTCAATTTAATATTGAATATGGCCCGTGCTGAAATCTTATTAATGAACGAGAATGAAACTAAGTTGGCTACTCTGTCACAGGAGAATCTACTTACAGATATAAAAGTGAGTATCGCCTTCTTCTCCTCAAACATATTCGCCATTTGGTTTCTGTACTGACTTTTTAAATCAATGACCTGATTCGATCTTTCTGTGAGAAGGTCTTTCCAAACTCCTTTAGCATTGTCGCGGCCCTTGGGAATTTAAGAATAAGCGACGACAGTCTTCCTGGTAGCCATGCATATTTTTGGATATGTGATATGAGAAATCCAGGTGGCAGTTCATTTGTTGAGGTAATATATGGTGTTATAGTATTGATTGTTTCTTGTTTTCTTTTGAGCCGAATGTATTATCCATTCCTGGGTAAATAATACTTCGACATGGGGTGCTATATTGGTTGCCAAAGACAATATACTTTCTGCATATTCTTCTCTATTCAATGACTCCTGCAGTATGTATTTCAGCACTTCATCACTCGTAGCTGTGTTTATCATTGTGCAGTTGATGTTCACTTCATTCAGCACTGATGATGAAGATTATGAAGGCTATGAATATAGCCTTGTCGGGAAGCTTTCAGAAGTTCGCTTTGTTTACCTGAATCGCTTTATCCAGGAGGTTGATAAGTTTTCAAGCATTAAGCATACCATGTTCAGATTGTTTACTTTAACATCCTCGTCAACCGTATCAAATTTGACTTGTAGGTGTCCAGTTACTTTATGGGTCTTGTTCCTGAAAATTCAAACAGCGTTGTCAAATTGAAAGATCAGGTAACGAATTCTGAGAAGTGGTTTATGACGAGTGAAATTGAAGGATCGCCTGCTCTGAAGCTGGATCTCTCTCTTAGAAAGCCAATAATATTGATGCCTCGGAGTACTGAGAGTGCGGAGTAAGCCATACTATCTTAACAAATGGCCTTTCCCTAATTAGTTAGTTGGTATTTGGTCACACGGTCTACTAATTTATTAAAAAATTATGTTTGGCCAGTTATTTGAAGCTTGATGTGGTTCACATCACTGTGAAGAACACGTTCCAGTGGCTGCACGGCAGTAAAAGTGACATGAATTCTGTTCATTTGGAGATATTGACAGTCCAGGTGCTCTTTTCATTTTTCCTAGCTAAGTTTGGCTGTGGAGCAGGGTTTCATTTGTTCCCTTTTGCTAGATGGCGTTTCAAATCATATTCTGGCACAATGTCCACGATCTTAATCTTGTTTAAAAAAAATATATTGAAAGAATAGGGCACTACTACACATTGGCAAGAGCTTAACTAGTGTGAATAATCGTAACCTGCAGTCTTGATTCTTTTTTTACAATTCACACGGCTTAGGTTGAGGACATCAACTTGAATGTTGGCATTGGCTCTGAGGTAGGTGAAAGCATTATTCATGGTGTCAATGGCGTTTCAATTGTAATTTGGCGGTCACTCCGAGACTTGTTACACCAAATGCCAAATATAGAAACCACCATTAAGGTACTCTATTATCTACTCTGCTTCTTCAAAGGTTATTCTAGAAATCTTATCCTCATGTGTGTCTTGGGCTATTTTTGTGCTTCACAAACACAAATTATCAGTATTAAGAAATAATTATGCTGAAACCAGTGTTGAGAGTCATTGTGCAATCCTCTCCAACTATGTGAACGTTGTTATGTACCATAACAATTGCAGCAATTAGTTTTTTTCTATACACATTAAAATATCTGCTTCACTGAAGCCATTTATTGCAGAACGCCAACTTGACGTTTGTCATTGAGACCCGGGAAAATCTCTCTCTGAGGAACAGTTAATAGCAGCAACAGCTTCATTTGTTTTTCTTTAATATAAAGCTACATTAAGGAGGTGTTTGTAGGGAGTTCATGCCATTTTTTCAATAGTGCTAACTTCTCTTTGAGAATCTTACTTTCTGGTAACGTTGTCTGGTGTATTTCACCAAAGATGTTGATTTTGAGAGCTGTTGTTGGATTTTGTTGGTCTCAGATAGAAGAACTGAAAGCAACGCTATCAAACAAGGAATACCAAATCATTTCTGAAAGTGCAGCATCCAATATTTCTGAGACCCCTCATACTGTGCCCCCGCTGATCACTGATTCTTCTTCAGCAATTTCTGATGATGTGGTTGAACCTGTTTCTGCTGGTGAGCCAGCTGCTGCTGAATCATCCACTGCAAATGAAGGAACCTGGGTTTCGATGAAAGTTGGTGTTATGATTAATCTGGTTGAACTCTCTTTACACTCCGGAAGGTCCAGAGATGCACCTCTTGCAACCATACAAGTAAAGTTGTTAACTTTAGTCCTTTGACCTTTTTACTGGAATCGTTGGGCTGAAGTTTTCCATGCCTTGCATTCACCGCTTATGCCATCTTGTTGATCAACATTTATTTCAGAAATACATCACTTGTCGTTGACAATAATATTCTCTGTTTAATCTCTAAACTTCTGATGTTATAGGCTACTGGTGCATGGCTTCTCTACAAGTCCAACAACCTCGAGGAAGGTTTTCTCTCGGCAACACTTAAAGGATTTTCTGTGTTTGATGATCGCGAGGGAACAGAAGAAGAATTTAGGCTGGCAATAGGAAGACCCAAAAAGATTGGTTATGGGCACACTCACATTTCACCTAAACAAGGGAAAGAGGCTTTGGCCGTTGCTGATCCTGTACAAGGAAATGAAGTTAAGCCAGTTCCTACTATGCTCATGCTTGATGCAAAATTTAGGCAGTCCTCCACATTCGTTTCTCTTTGCGTCCAAAGGCCACAACTCCTAGTAGCATTGGATTTTCTTCTCGCTGTTACTGAGTTTTTTGTTCCAGCAGTTGGAGGTACTCTTTCGAATGATAACTCGATGATAGCAGATGAGACAATTATACTAGACAAGGCGGTGTACAAACAGCCCGCTGCTGAAATCTCTTTGTCTCCATTGCGGCCGCTAATTGTTGATGGTGAAGACCTTGAGCACTTCATCTATGATGGTCAAGGTAGAACGTTGCATCTTAAAGATAGAAATGGATTTAGCCTCTCTGCACCCAGCAAAGAGCCGATTATTTATGTTGGTGATGGGAAAAAGCTGAAGTTCACGAATGTTGTAATCAAGGTCTGTTTTTCTGGTTTTCTTCCTCAGCGTCGTTTCATCTGGTACTTAAGTTTTAACCTTTTGCTTTTTTTGTGACTGTTACTAGAATGGAAGGTACTTGGATTCCTGTATTTTATTGGGATGTGATAGTAGCTACTCTGCGTCAAAGGATGATCAGGTCTACTTGGACGAGGACAGAGCTCCTAGTCCAGACCTTCCATTGAATAGTCATGACGATTCACTGACGCAAGATAAACCTGCTGGCAGATCCACTGAGGTTATTTTTGAAATGCAGGTAAGGCATCTGTGATTGATTTTATTTGTTCTTTGTTTGATTTTTTTCTATTGACATTGTTGTCTTTCTTTCTTTGATTTGTTCCTATCGGACATCTGATATTTATGCACAGTTATAAGATCATAACTGATTTGAATTTCATGTTCATTGCATTTCCAAGGTTTTAAATGCACGAAGCCATGGATCCTTTTCTGTTTGAGATGGTCTAACTCAGTGCAGTGTTCTTGGACTCAGATGTTTATCAATCTTTTATATGTATAAAATATTTTATTTACAGGCTATTGGGCCGGAGCTAACTTTCTATAGTACATCAAGGAATCTAGGGGTCTCATCTATCCTCTCCAGCAAGTTGTTGCATGCACAGTTGGATATTTTTTCCAGGTATTTCTCCCTTACTACTGGCTCTATGAGGTGTTTGATTGTCGTTGATGTGACACCTATATTTATCTGCAATCTAGTCTCATGTATCAATGTAATTTTGAACATTATGACACTTAGTGGCAATTAGTTTATTTTCTAGTTGTTTATGAAGTAAAACACTTAGTTAGAATACATGATAAATAACTGCATTCTAGTTTCGGTTGGGCTGTTTACTTTTCAGAATGATGGTGAATTAGGTCCTTAAACTTCCAGGTTTTGGCTAAGTTGATCTGGAACGTTCAACTTGGTCAGTCTGCGTCCCTGGAGTTTCACAGGTAGATAAAATAAATTCTTGTCGTTGCACTTAATTTCACAAGGAATTTGGGTAGCTACCCTAACTTGGAAGGTTTAGCGGACTTGAGGGACATGACGAGAAGTTAGAGACTTAAACTAACCCTCACTTTAGGCTTGAAGACTTAATTACTGGAAGCTGAGAGATCGAATGCTCTAAAATGTAAAATCTAGGCATTCGCTGACCTGTTTTCATCTTTATTTGTCAACTATAAGAGGATACGGGTGAACAATGCTATCGTGGTCTGATGTTTGACTTGGATTAATGGAGTTTCTGCGGATTTTTACTATATTCAGGATTATAATGAAGGGAGATACCATTGACATGACTGCAAATGCACTTGGTCTGATGGTGGAAAGCAATGCAATCAGGATCTTAGAGCCGTTTGACACGTTCATCAAATATTCCAATGCTTCCGGGAAAACAAACATACATTTATCCGTGTCAGACATATTTATGAATTTTACCTTTAGTGTCTTGAAGCTGTTTCTAGCAGTTGAAGATGACATATTGGCCTTTCTGAGGACGACTTCAAAGGAGATGACGGTATCTTGTTCTCAGTTTGACAAAGTTGGAACGATACGAAGTATGTATTATGCTTTTGGTTTCTTCTGTTTTCTATGTTTGTGTTATGCTTCATGCATCCGTCTTTTTTGTCAAACAAATGTAAAAGGAGTTCACATACGATTTTGTTTCTTCACTTTCACCAGATTCTGGTAATGGTCAAGTGTATACCTTCTGGCGACCCTGTGCTCCTCCTGGATTTGCAGTGCTTGGTGATTATCTAACGCCATTGTCAGTAAAACTTCTCACTCTTGTTTGATTGTTTATATATATTAATGTCTTAGGCATCTTTTGAGGACAACAACTGTTTTACCTTGGCAGGGACAAGCCACCTACCAAAGGAGTTCCTGCTGTAAATACTAACTTAGTGAGAGTGAAAAGGCCCGTATCCTTTAAATTGGTATGGTCATCATCTGCTTCAAAGGAAGCTTCTGATGAAGATGTTACCAGTTCTAGGTTATCGACTCCAGGTGCTGTCAGTGGGGAAGAGAGTTTCTGTTCGATATGGTTTCCTGAGGCACCAAGAGGTTATGTTGCACTGGGTTGCGTGGTCTCTGCAGATAGAAAGCAGCCAGCTTTGTCTTCAGTGTTTTGCATATTAGCTTCTCTTGTTTCTCCGTGTGCACTGAGAGATTGTGTAGCCATCAGCTCAACCAACGGGTATGTGGAATGTTCAACCGTTTTGTTTTAGGTTCCTGGCATTAATGTGCATCTCAGATATCTGCTTGTCAGTCTAAGCTATCATATGTTTATCTCATGGACCACCATTCTTACAGCTTCTTCTCTTGTTCTTGTTTGTGTTCCGCATTTTCATTCTCATTTCTTTATTACAGGCAAACCACCGATTTGGCCTTTTGGCGTGTGAAAAATGTTTTTGGAACTTTTTTGCCGGCTGATCCTGCGTCTCTAAGCTTGACTGGTCAAGCATATGAACTGCGTACTGAAAAATATGGATATGTGAAGCTCTCCCAAAATGCACTCAAAAGTTCTGAAGTGGAAGGATCTCCCGCTGGTCATGCTGACATGGTGAATACAGAACAAACTATCACTGCAAACTCCGGCCGGAGTTTTGAAGCAGTTGCTTCTTTTCAACCGGTATGGTCAAATCGAGCTACAAGCACAAGGAAGAAAGTATCCATATGGCGTCCTGTGGTCCCTCAGGGGATGGTATATTTTGGTGACATTGCTGTTAATGGGTACTTAGCTTTTAACTATGACAATATATACTTTTCATGTACTCTTGCTTTCGTCATTATAGAATAAATTTTGGCTTTCTTGGAATGTAGGTATGAGCCTCCAAATAGCTGCATTGTCCTCCGTAATAGTGGAAACGACGAACTGCTTCGAGCTCCAATCGACTACCAACTCGTTGGACAAATTAAGAAACAGAGGGGTGTAGAAAGTATGAATTTCTGGATGCCACAAGCACCACCAGGCTTTGTGTCCCTGGGTTGTGTTGCTTGTAAAGGCTCACCGAAACAATATGATTTCAGTAACTTAAGATGCTTGCGAAGTGACATGGTTGTAGGGGATCAGTTCTTGGAAGAGAGTTTATGGGATACGTCTGACACCAGATCAAGAACGGAACCATTCAGCATTTGGACCGTTGGTAATGAGTTAGGGACCTTTATAGTGCGCAACGGCTTCAAAAAGCCACCCCGTAGGTTTGCTCTGAAACTGGCAGATACCAATCCGCAAACTGGTTCAGATGATACTGTGATTGATGCTGAGATTGGAACCCTTTCGGCCGCCATTTTTGATGACTATGGTGGCTTGGTAAGATACATTAGTTCTTTTCCTTAATATTTGTTACTGTGACTGAAGAATAATCATTTTCCGTCTGCCTCCTTGGCTTTAGTTTTCATCTCTGATGTGAAAAACCTGAAAAATTCTGTGTAAATTCTGGAGAGACTACTTCTGTCGACCTCTAAGCATTTTTTGTTTGTCATTATGATGCTTGATAATAGCAAACATTATTCTCTTATTTACTTTTTCTTCTACGAAACCTTGATTGCTTTTTTAAATTGAGAGTTTCTATCTATATAGGGTTGCATCTTCACTGAGCTGGCTTGGTTTGTCTCCTCTTTTGTGCAGATGGTTCCGTTGTGCAATGTCTCATTAAGTGGATTGGTGATTGGTTCACATGGGAGAGCTGATTACTCGAATTCTACTGCTAGCTTTTCTTTGGCAGCAAGATCATATAATGATAAGTACGAAGCATGGGAGCCACTTATTGAACCCGTAGATGTTTTTCTGAGGTAATAGTTCCTTTCTGCTTCATAACTGACTCTACAGGTATCACTGAGGTATGTTTGGTGCAGCCAGTGTGCTGGCTCCATTACTTATAAAATATCTCTTTTAGTTGTATGTCATAGTCTTTCAGTTAGCTACCGTAGCAGTTTGCATTCTCTCGATGGTTAATTCTAATCAATACAGGTATCAGTACGATAGCAATGCCTTGGGAGCGGCTTCTCAGTTGCGCTTGACCTCGACAAGGGATTTAAATGTGAACATTTCAGTGTCTAATGCTAACATGATTATTCAAGCTTATGCAAGTTGGAGTAATCTTAGTTCTGTCCAAGAGCAACACCGAAATACAGTGAGTTTGCCCTTCTAAGCTTTCATTCTGTTAAGTAGAGGTTCTTTTCATATACCACAACCTTCTGCTTTCTTGTGTAGGTAGCACTTCGTCCAGTCTATGGTGCAACTTCATCCGTTGCTATCCATGACGGTCGGAATTTTTTTATAATCCCGCAAAACAAGCTTGGTCAGGACATGTTCATTCGATCAACGGAAACCAGGGGTCTTTCAAGCTCTATAAGGATGCCATCTGGGGATGTGAAGCCTGTAAAAGTTCCTGTTTCAAAGAACATGCTAGACTCTCATTTAAAAGGGAGACGCTGTCTCAACTTAAAGGCGATGGTGACAGTAATTATAGTAGATGCCCAGGTATGACTTACTAGAGGGTGCTTTTTTAATTCATAATGCTATAGTTTTGAGGTATGTTGTGTTGCACGGGTATATGTATTGAGACACTCTCACCCCATCATTATCTAGGATTTACACTGCTTAGATTTGCTGTTAGTTTCAGCCTAAGGTGCAATTTTACACCTCCTTTCTATTTTTTTTACAATCATCCTTTTTATGTCACTTAGTCAAGGTTATGTTTGCAGCTTCCAGGATTTGAAGGTCTGGCGTCCAATGTGTACACTGCTGCTATTCGTCTTCGTCCAAATTCAAGCACAGGAGCTGATTCAGTGACCCATATCCAAAGTGCACGTACAAGTGGAAGTATCTCAGTTCATGGTACTTCAGAGCTTGATTCAGTAACTTGGAATGAAATTTTTTTCTTCAAGATAGATTCGCCGGTATGGATTACTTCCTCAATTCTTCTTTAATCGTCCCAAAATTTCTGGTATGGAGTATCTCATTTTCCTTGAAAATGTTGCTATTGTATTATTTGTGCTTTCCCTTTTTAAGCAGACTGTTTCTCTTCATTATATTTGTTAGGCTGCATATGTTCCCTGCTGCAAGAACTCATTTTAACAATTATCTATGCCTTTTCCTTCACCTCTGTAATTTGTCATCCTGATTCTTACTTCGCAAAACTTTGCAGGAAAATTACATTCTAGAACTCGTTGTGACCGACATTGGGAAAGGTATATGGAGAAAAATAATGCCATCCATAACCTGTGTGTCTTCTATACAAATGTAGCTTACACTTTTTATTCACCTGACTTGGTTTCTTGTTTTAGGTGATCCTGTCGGGGTCTTCTCTTCTCCTCTGAACCAAATCATGAAGCTTATCAAAGGAAGTTTCCGTAAATATGATTATTTAGATTACTTAAGCTGGATAGAACTGTCTTCTGCAAGAACAATGGTAAGCCTTTTTTATCAATTTGGTTGATTCAGTCTCTTTCTGAGGTGTTTGAGACAAATAACTTCAACATCTGGGAAACATCTCTTGTTGCATTTTGTCGGAAGGTATCACCAAGTGTTGATATTTGGTGCAGGGTGCAACTCCAGGTGATAAAATGGACAAGTCTCCAGGGAAACTAAGATGCGCTGTATTCTTATCGTCTTTGTCTGAAGCCAATAATGAAGATGAATTCAAAAGTGTTGGCAAAAAAAATGGAGTTATTCAGATAAGTCCGAATGTAGAAGGGCCTTGGACTTCTGTGAGGTTAAACTATGCTGCACCTGCTGCTTGTTGGCGTTTGGGCAATGACGTTGTTGCCAGTGAAGTGAATGTGAAGAATGGTAACCGGTATGTGACTATAAGGTCTCTAGTTTCTGTTCAGAACGACACAGATGTTATGCTTGATGTGCGCCTGGTATCAAAAACTTCCTATGAGAACTCCAGATCACAAGAGGCGAGTAACTCTGAGGCTTTCCAGATAGGTGAAGATGGAAATCAGGTAGACGAGTATGTTGAAACTGAAACATATAACCCAGCAAAAGGTTGGGTGAGCTGCTCATCCCGTTCCGCCGATGGTCAGGTAAGTGACTGGTGTTTACTTTCCTGCTTTCTGAGCACATTCCCTATGGAAGTCTGAGCTATTTACATGATTTTAGACATTTACGTGAAAGTTGACATTCCTAGTTAACTACTCTTGGTTTGGTCGTCCTGATTGTTTTGTGCTATTATCTGAGTTCCTCTATGGTCAATTATACAGGAAACTCCTGATAATGACTTACCTTCTGATGGGAAGTGGGCTGATGAATGGAATTTGGATATATCACGTGTTGGTAATGATGATGGTTGGGTATATGCTCCAGATAAAGAAAGCTTAAGGTGGCCGAAGTCGTCTGATAAGTTGAACACTGCAAATCATGCAAGGCAAAGAAGATGGGTCAGAAATCGGAAACAAGTTTCAAGAGAATTAGCACACGAGATCTCTGTTGGTTTGTTGAGACCGGGCGAGACTTTGCCAGTTCCATTGCAGGGCTTGACACAGTCTGCAATGTACATCTTACAATTGAGACCATCAGATTCCAATGACTATTCTTGGAGTTCAGTGATGGATACAAATACTCAAGTAGATGCTTCTTCTGGGCCTAGTGCTTCGTCCCAAATTTGTGTATCATCTCTTGTGGAGTCCGAGGAACTTATGTACTGCTCGCAGACAACTGGTACCTCTTCAGGTAGTTCCACTGGTTTTTGGTTTTCGATGAGCATCCAAGCTACAGAGATTGCAAAAGACATTCGATCTGACCCTATCCAAGATTGGACTCTTGTGGTCAAATCTCCATTGTCCATTAGCAATTATCTGCCCCTTGCCTCCGAGTATTCTGTGCTTGATAGACAAGCAAATGGTCAGTTTGTTGCGAGTGAAAGGGGGATATTCTTTCCTGGTAAAACAGTAAGGATTCACACAGCTGATATTAGAAATCAGTTGTTCTTGTCATTGCTTCCGCAGAAAGGATGGCTGCCAATACATGTAAGATAAGAAAGATAAGTCGCCTTCTTTTTCAGAGTTGCCTGTAACTTGCATATACATATACTAAATGTTCTATTGCCGCTTGCAGGAAGCTGTTCTTATATCTCACCCTAATGGAGTACCTTCGAGAACAATAACTTTAAGGAGCTCAATTTCTGGAAGGTTTGTTCTATTTTATACCTTTTATCTTTTCATTTCAATGGGTAATTGAAAGGTTCGACTTATTTATAGTCTAATATTCCTTTAAATCTTGAAAATTGCAGGGTTGTTCAGCTAATAATTGACCAAAACTATGATCATGAGCGACCCGTGATGGCAAAGACCGTCAGAGTGTATGCACCTTTTTGGTTCTCGATCTCCAGATGTCCTCCCCTTACTTGCAAGCTTTTAGACGTGGCAGGTAAAAAGCAAACTCGGAAGATTAGTCTTTCATTCAAATCCCGGAAGAGCAGTGAAACGGTTGTCGGGGAGATAACAGATGAGGAAATAAATGAAGGCCATACAATCGCGTCTGCTTTGAATTTTAGTGTGATGGGGCTTTCCGTTTCTATCGCTACAACTGGCGAAGAACCTCAGTTTGGCCCTGTTAAGGATCTATCTTCCCTCAGTAATCTGGTACATCAATATGATTGGTCTTTTGTTTTGCTATGAACCTTAAAATAAAGTTCCTTTTCCAATAGTATGTTTGATTGTGGTTGCAAGGATGGATCATTGGATATCGACGCATATGATGCTGATGGGAACTGCATGCAGCTTTTTGTTTCTGCAAAACCGAGTCCATACCAATCAGTACCAACAAAGGTAGTTCTATTTTAGAATTTCGTTGAAAAAACTTACCTGAAAGTTTTTGACTGTGTTTCCTCCTTTTCTTAGGTGATCTCTGTAAGGCCATTCATTACATTTACAAACAGACTTGGTGAAGAAATCTTCATTAGACAAAATGCTCAAGATGAGCCAAAGGTTCTTCGGGCATATGATTCAAGAGTCTCCTTTGTGCATAAAAGAATAGTTGGAAGTAATAAATTACAGGTTAGCAGAAAGTTATATCGATCTAAATCCTCCCTTGATCCTCCCTTGTTATGTCGTTAACCAATTAAGAGGTTTATCGAAATGTCATTTTGATATGATATGTTAAAAGATTGCTCTGGTTGCCTGTAGGTTAAATTAGGAAATACAGAGTGGTCTTATGCTGTGGAGATTGCAAAAGAAGACACGATATTTGTGGCTTTGAGAGGACCAACTGGTGGACGCAAGGTTTTGAGAATGGAAATTCGGGGCTTTGAAGAAGGATCACGATTTATAGTTGTGTTTCGGCTGGGACCAACAAATGGTCCTATAAGGTAAGCTTTATTCCACTTCTTCAGAATCTTATGTTCAATATCACTTATGCTTAGATGATAAAAATGTCGTTGTTGGCAGGATTGAGAACAGAACAATTGGTACGACAATAAGCGTGCGCCAGTCTGGGTTTAGTGAGGATCCTTGGATTAAGGTGGATCCCCTTTCAGCAACAAGCTTTTCTTGGGAAGATCCCTATGGGAAAAATTGGCTAGACGCCAAGATTCTCAATGACAGTAGAGCAGATGTTTGGAAACTCGATATGGAAAGCAGCAGTGTTCCATCTGTTACAGATGAGGAAAGAGGATTACAGTTCCAGGTTGTTGAAACAGGAGATGTCAGGGTAGCTAGGTTTCTCGACTATAGAGCTGCATCTTCAGTTGGAGAGAGCAGCTCCATGATGGTTCTCCCTGGAAATTGGGGCATCTCCTATGTGAAGAACGATATGCAGAGCAACACTACTCCTCTTGAGTTTATAGTGGAGTTTGGTGTGGTTGGGATTTCTATTGTGGATCTCAGGCCGAAAGAGTTAACTTACTTGTATTTCGAAAGAGTCTTTATATCATATTCTACCGGATGTGATGGTGGAGCGACAAGCAGGTATTCGACTTGCTCTCTTAATGCTCTTTAGCAAATTCTTACAGAGGTGTTATCTTTCTGGATGCATGTACATTCTCCTGTAGAGGAAGCTAGTGCTTCAGCCCTCATTATTACCGGCATTTCTAATCATAAGTTGATTTCTGCTTCAGATATTCTTGAGAATTGAGACATCTGTTTCTTGCAGGTTCAAATTGATATTGGGCTATCTGCAATTTGACAACCAGCTCCCTCTAACCTTGATGCCAGTCCTTATGGCTCCTGATCAGACTTGCAATTTGCACCACCCAGTGTTTAAGATGACAGTAATGGTGTGCAATGAGACCACTGATGGAATTCTGGTTTACCCATATATATACGTTCGGGTAATATTAATGCCTTTTGTGGAAGGAAGTGTATTCTTAACATATCGATTGAATTTATAATGCTGTTGGAAATTTGAATCTAGGTGACTGACAAAGTTTGGAGGCTTAGTATTCATGAACCAATCATCTGGGCTTTAGTGGATTTCTATAGCAGTCTACAGCTGCAATCTTTACCTCAAAGCTCTGGTGCTGCTCAGGTCGATCCAGAGATACGTCTGCAGTAAGTTTCTTGGTCTGACATTTAGAATCATTTAGAAAATCGTGTAACGTATTTCCACAACAGGATTTTGAATGGATTGATAATGTTGAGCTTTGCTTGTTTATGTATTTCATCTTCAGGGTATATTAGCAAGTATCATGGAACGGGTTAGACGGAATTTATTCTCATTACATAACTTGAACTCTGCCAGGTTAATAGATGTATCAGAAGTAAGGCTGAAGGTTTCCCTTGAGACGGCTCCTTCTCAAAGGCCACATGGAGTTCTTGGTGTGTGGAGCCCTGTACTCTCTGCTGTTGGAAACGCATTCAAGATTCAGGTGTGGACTCTTGTGCATCCGTGTCATTGTCAAATTTTGTTTGAAATCCCTTCTTTGTGTTCATTATTGGCAGCATCATGGAATAGGTAATGAGTTTGTCCCTAGTGGTATAACAATTTTGTCATTTCTTCAGATACATTTAAGGCGGGTAATGCACAGAGACAGATTCATGCGGAAGAGTGCGATTGCTCCTGCAATCAGCAAGCGCATATTTCGGGATCTAGTACATAATCCCTTGCACCTGATATTTTCAGTAGATGTACTCGGTATGACAAGTTCCACATTGGCTTCTCTCAGTAAAGGATTCGCTGAGCTTTCAACAGATGGGAAGTTTGTGCAACTACGGTCTAAGCAGGTATTTCTACATTTGATATAAAGGATCCATCTCTTTCCTTATCATGATTTAGATTGTAGTTGAACTCTTATTGGAATGGAACATTAGGTGAGGTCAAGGAGGATAACCGGTGTCGGTGATGGCATAATGCAAGGAACTGAAGCCTTGGCTCAAGGTGTTGCATTCGGGGTATCTGGAGTTGTGAGGAAGCCTGTAGAAAGTGCTAGGCAGAATGGTATTTTGGGGCTTGCTCACGGACTTGGCCGGGCTTTCCTCGGGTTCTTCGTTCAGCCGGTTAGCGGAGCACTAGATTTTTTCTCCTTGACTGTTGATGGGATCGGCGCCAGTTGCTCGAAATGCTTGGAGGTACTCAACAACAAGACTTTGCACCAGAGAGTGAGGAATCCTCGAGCCACACATGCCGATTTTGTTCTGAGGGAGTATAATGAGAAAGAAGCTGTTGGGCAGGTAAAAAGTTACACTGTTTTTTAGTGTTTAAAATATGTGATATGTGCTTTACATATTCAAGAATTAATACCTACTGTTGGCCTTTTCTTTTGGCTCTGCAGATGGTATTGTACCTTGCAGAAGCGAGTCGCCAGTTCGGATGCGCTGAAATATTTAAAGAACCCTCTAAGTTTGCATTGACCGACTATTACGAGGATCATTTCATCGTTCCCCAGCAAAGGATCGTATTAGTCACCAACAAGCGGGTCATGCTGCTTCAGGTATGGCCATTTCGTATGAACATGAGTGATTGAACGGACCGTTTATCAATCTAATATTATCCTTCTGTTACTTTGCTGGTTTCCCAGTGTCCATCTCTGGACAAGATGGATAAGAAAGCTTCCAAAATACAGTGGGATGTCCCATGGGAAAACCTCTTATCATTGGAGTTGGCCAAAGCAGGCCACCGGCAGCCCTCTCACTTACTACTACACCTCAAGAACTTCTGTAAACCTGAATGTTTCGTCCGCGTCATAAGGTGCACTGTTGACGAAGATTCCGAGGCTGGGGAACCTCAAGCTGTTAAGATCTGTTCGGCGGTGAGTAGAATGTGGAAGGCACACAAGTCTGACATGAAAAGCCTAGTTCTAAAGGTCAGTATTTGTTTGACTTTGGTTTGATTATTATCCAAACCTATGCACATGTTCTGATGAATGATGATATCTGTGTGAATATAGGTTCCGTCAAGCCAGAGGTATATTTATTTCGCTTGGAGTGAAGCTAGTGGTAGAGAACCACGAAATTCAAATAAGCCGATAATCAAGTCCAGGGAGCTGTACTCTGCGAGTTCTTCTGATGAATTGAGATTTGTTAAACATACCATCAATTTTGTGAAGATCTGGAGCAGTGAGCAAGAGGCTCGAGTTCGATGCAAATTGTGCAGGAAGCAGGTAAACTATCACTAATCTTAAAAGTACAGCGAGCCAAGCAATATTCTTAGAAGCACAGAAAATTCAAATGTGTGTAGAATAAGTTATCATGCATTGTAATCAAATAAGACTATTTCGAAGATGCTTCCAGCCAAACACCCCCTTCATTCGATAGTTTTATTCGTCGTATGATTCTTGATCTAGGTTATGGAAGAGATTGAAATATGCAGCATTTGGAGACCTACTTGTCCAGACGGGTAATTCCTTCTTCATCTGCTCTCGTATTTTTCTCAATACTGTTTTATGGTGTCGTTCAATCCTTATATACAGACTAGTAATCATCTTATTTAATCTGCAGATACGTTTCCGTCGGGGATATTGCTCACGTCGGAATCCATCCACCAAACGTCGCTGCTGTTTATCGTTACGAGGAGAGCCATTTCAAACCTCCGACGGGATACGATCTGGTAACAAAATCAAGCCTACCATTGATATGATCATCTGTCTTATAGGTGTCCTGATGACGTGTCATAACAATGCAGGTATGGAGAAACTGCGAGGCCGACTACAGATCCCCGGTATCGGTATGGCACCCTCGAGCACCAGAAGGGTTCATGGCTCCCGGATGCGTCGCCATAAGCGGGTTCGAAGAGCCCGAGGCGAACACGGTGTACTGCGTGGCGGAGTCGTTGGTCGAGGAGACGGAGTTCGAGGCGCAAAGGATATGGAATGCCCCCGATTCCTACCCGTGGGCTTGTCACATATATCAAGTGAAGAGCGATGCCCTTCACTTTGTCGCGCTTCGGCATCCCAAGGAAGAGTCCGATTGGAAGGCGATTCGGGTTCTCGACTCTGCTAGCCAAAATGGAAACCAGTGAACCTGTAAATTCTCATACAAGCCCTTCTGGTGGTGTTCTGTATTCCGTGTATATATCCTTCGGTTTATGTATGGTTCCCCCGAGTATTCTTTGGGTGAAATCGACAGTTCGTACCGGCTGACCGGGTTGGTTTGATGTGGTTTTTTTCACTGTTTGAGTTGTTGGTCTCACCGATTCGGTCATCGGCTGTGGTTTTGGGTACATGTACAGGATTTTTCGGATTTCTTCAGCCACAAGTTAGTTGAGTTGTTTGTAAGAGTGGTTTTATGTACAATAATTTGGTACCAATTCCATTGGATGGCAAATTGGCAATAAGATGCACTTCTTCGATTTCATAATGGTACTAGAACATCCAACAATCGTGTAATAATATATGGCTCAACAACTTGAGTCCTTATAAATTGTAATTAAATTGTTGTCAAATTATAATTACTAGAATTATATGTGTGATATTGCATAAAATTTTAGAGAATAAGTGGAGATAGATGAACTTTATTTTTTACCATAGAAAATGTATTAGCAAAATGAAAACGCAAAACAATTTAAGGCATGTCAATTGAAAAATGGAAAATATCACAAGATCCAAAAATGGAAAATACCACAAGATTCATAAAGAGTAACATGTGAGTTTAAAATAAAATCATAGTAAATTCAAAATAAAGCCACAGTAAATTTAAAATAACGTAAACTCAAAATAAAGCCCTCTTAAGAGAACCAAACACTATTTATTTAATAGTAATTCATGTTCTCCTTTTATAGATAGAATGTTTTTTGTTATAAAAAAGGTATTAGTAAAATAAAAGCGCGAGACAATTTAAGGCATGTCAATTGAAAAATGAAAAATACCACAAAACTTAAAAAGGGTAATATGTGAACTCAAAATAAAGTTCTCGTACACTCAAAATAAAAGCCTCGGTAAACACAAAATAAAACTCTCATAAAAGAACTAAATACTATTCATTCAATAGTAATTCATGTTCTCCTTTTATATATATAAATTTTTTTTATAGAAAACGTATTGGCAAAATGAAAGCGAGAGACAATTTAAGACATGTCAATTTTTTTTCCTTGGAGTGAACCCTGGTATCTGACATAGTAGCTGACTAATCAAGTCGAGGATGGTCTCGTGGTTAAGGTTGTACTCCTCTCCCAACATTGTTGGGGGGATCGAACCTTGGTTCGCCCTTCCAAGTGCAGCCTCTGGCACCACTGCACCAACAACTCGTTGGTTTTAAAACATGTTAATTGAAGAATGAAAAATACCACAAAACTCATAAAAGAGTAATATGTGAGCTCAAAATAAAGCTCTAATAAACTCAAAATAAAACTTCAATAAATACAAAATAAAACCATAATAATCAATCATATAATAAAACTAGTTACTTATCTGCAGTCCATGTGTACTAATATTTGGCTCAACAGCTTGAGTCCTTATAAATTGTAATTGAACTATAATTACTAGTTGCTTGTCCGCGTTCGTTGCAGAGCTGATTAAACGTATTAATTTGTGTGTTTTATTACTGTTTGTATGTGTTGAAATGTATGACATAACATTCTTGTTCCTACAAAATTGTGTATGGTTAAAGTTAACTGAACGCAATTCATCTAATGACGGCTCAACACGCAGGAACATAAGCCAGTTTGAAAATTTTCAACACTAATTTAATATAAAGTAAAATTGATTTATAGTTTCATGTGACCATTATTTATAGGAGTTACCATAATGAAAATTTTGAAATTTGCTTGTGAAAATGGTCAAATTTCTTTAGTATAACATACGGAAATTGACCAATTTTGACATGAAAATTAAAATTTCAAATTGACTAATATTTAATATGTATGTTGGAAATGATTAAAAATTGAAATTTCTAAATCATTTTAAATAATATTCAAATGGAGTAAAAACAATTGAAGTTTCACTAACTGAAGCGGGTTCTTAAGTTCGTTGGGCTCATCTTACCTCGGGTCCAATTCCCTTTCTGGCATAAAAATTTAGTGGGCCTTGCAACTTCGGCCCTTAACAATTTTATAACTTTCTGAATTTGAATTTTTGAAAATTTCATCTGAATTCCTCCCAATTGCCGCTGGTGGATAAACGCGCGGAGCCGAAAGCAAGCCAAAAGCGGGAGAAGGAGTGAGCGAGTGAGAGCTCGCGCGCCAATGGAGAAATCTTCTTCGAGCCTTCGTCACTCACTGTGGGAGTCTTCTCCGCCGTTTCTCACTGGTAAACCTTCTCATAGCTTCCTCTTCCACCTTCTTCATTGTTACACTGAATCAATAAATCAAGTCGTCAGGTACGATTTCATTGCTCGGAAGAGAGATCGGATGAGCGAACTGATCGCGCCGGCGATTCCTGATTTCATTCACCAAGTCATCATCGTCGTCTCAACGTTCATGCTGTGCGCTTGGAAGTGGTTTGCGATTGACCGACGATCTGAGCCGCGGCGGCCATTCCTTCACCTGCTCCTTGCCATCTTCTCAAACATGTATTGGTCAGTACACATCTCTAATTCAGAATCGTTCTGGATAGTGCGAAAACTCTCAGAAATGCAGTATTATAGAATCTAGATGCCGTAGCTTTAGCTTGTTGTTGATTTAGTACTACTCTACGATCTGTTTCTTATTCCTTGTTGTTTGGTAAGCGTTCTCGTAATTTCTAGCAGTGGTTCAGCGCGAGAGAGAATTCGATCCGGAACTGTTGTTTTTGGTAAGACCTTTTTGTTCGTGACTCTTGATCATAGTGATAGTTCTTTCAGGCTCGCAAGCTTGTCAGTTCTTTCATACCTGCTTGCTGATGAAACAGTCGTGATAGTTTGTTTGTTACGCATTCTTTGTCATTTCTTGTACCAGAAATTCAAATCATGAATTGATGTTGCTGTGACCTAGGTTCGTGGCTCTTGACTTTAGCACTAAGCTGGATTTGAACACAGTGAGCTAGCTTGCTAAGATTTAGCAGCTAATATGTAAATTTAAGTTACAACTGGTTTAGGAGCCCTTAACTAGTACGAGGTGTGAGCTAGAGTCCGAAGCAATCAGTCCCAGGAATTTTCGATTTAGTAAGCTCATGGTTCTTTCAAATCTGTTTAAATTGTTTGTTTAGTAGTATACTACTGCATTTGATAACTCTTTCAAATTTGCTCAAATTGTTTATCTACTAATAGAACAGCATCTGATAGGAAGTATTACATTCATCATTCATCTTCCCCATCAAACATTGGGAAAAAATCATGGCAGGACTATATAATGGTCTCTATCACATCATTGTTATTTACGTACATTAATCTACCTGGTGTGCATTTTTCTCAACAATGCTAAATTTTTATTACACAAGCAGAATATCACCCATCTCCTTGAAATTCTTATCAGTAACAAACCCAATGAACAGATCACTTCTCTGTGTTGCAGCTTCCAGCCCATTCTCCCCACCTTCGGACATGCTCTTCACAAACTCAGCCAAGTGTCTCCAGTTCCCTTCTTCAAACAGCCTCTTATTCATCCTCAAGTAAGTGAAAGCAGTCAATCCATTCCCTAGCTCAGCTCCACTAGTCGCCATAACCTGTCTGTAAGCATCTGCATCATACCTCTCCAATGCATTCTCACCGGCAAGTTCAATCCCGGCAGCTTTTGTTGCCATCTGAACTTGCCACACCAACCCCTGAGGCGAGCAGCTCGCGTACTCGGGCTGCTCCCCGTCCCTCATCTCCATGCACGTGAAGTTCAGCACGACTCCGTGCCTGCTGAACATCCGCGATATGGGTAGGTACCCGTCGCGGTACCTAGTGTTGTAGTACCCTGCTGTGAGCTCTGCTGCATGAGACCTAGTCTTGTAATGCCAGTGGATTCCAGCTACTTTCCCTGATAGCTTTGCTCCAGTGCCCTTGAATATCCCCTTCCCAGCTGCTAAGATGTCGTTTCCATGACGTATCAGCTTCTCTGAATGCCACTCTAGAAAGAACTGGCCGTAATCCGTATTCCATGTACCATCCCACTTGAAAAACCCGGTGTCTTCGGGGAACTGATTGTACTGTCCGGAATCATGCGGCCCTCCTATCCCCCAGTCTGGCCTTCCTAGTTCGTTTGCTGAAGCTTTGAGTGAAGCTATCATATACTGTTTGTAACAGCATAGGATAAAAATAGTTTAGGGACAGGATCAGTTGTCGATGAAATCATCAAATTTGGTTCGTATATCGGGATATAAATTAACCTTGTCATAGCATTGGAATTCCCCGATTCCTGGAAATTTCCATGTGCCATTGCTCTCTGGATATGCTGGATACCTCAGTTCTCCACAAGGTCCCATGCCTACTTGTACTTCCTGCAGTAGAAACTCAATTAGTAACAGAATAATGAAAAGATAACCTAGCTAATCTAGTGGAAACCTCACCAATTTTCTTTTTGTACCTTGTTATTTTCTCTCTTAAATAGTTATTTGTGTAACTAGTTTTTTTATGTAACTGGTTAATTTTCCACGTAACTAGGTGTTGGCTCTTTTAACTAGTTACAAGACTCGGCAGAGAATTCACCGGAGACTTGCCGAGAGGTCGCAGGATCATTCAAATAGACCCTTAGATCCTTTTCAAACAGAAATTAAGTAATTAAGTAAAAAAACCTAACAATATCCAAGTTACATTTTCCAGACCATCCCTTAACTGTGTGCATTTCATGACATATGTAAACGTTTCACTAATCTGTGTTTCTTGAACTCTGCTTGCCAGTTTTGTGGATTTCCCAGTATCCTAACTTCCTTTACTGAATTGAAGAAAAGGGTAACGTTTCTTATGGTATAACTTACCACAATGACATTCCCAAGGTAATCTCTGAACCTGTTGCGGAAACTTCTCATGTAATCCGTGTAAACTTGAATCGGTGTTCTTCCTCTCAGCACAGCCAACGCGTCGCATCCCAACGAGATGTACTCAGGGTTCCTACGCCCCGATCTGTCCGTGTACACAAGGTCCGGGTTCCTGCTGATCTCTTCAAGAACCCATGGAGGCAAAGGAATGCTGCAGTTTCCATTTACAGAGGTAAGTAACTCAAACTCTTTAGCCTCATTTTGCATGAATGACTGAATTTCGAAATTCCCTAAACGGCTAAACCCATTACAATTTGTACCTCGAAAGCTTTAGATGTCTCCTTATGCATAATACTTCTAAAACTAACACTGTGTGTATTATTAGTATAACACTGTGTGTATTATTAGTACTAATTCACAACTTTACATGTTTATTAATCATAATTACTTATTTCTAACCAATTTCTCAATCAATTATAACTCATAACCATTTTTCTATTATTAACAATTTCCAACCCTTAAAAAAAGCAAATTTAACCCTCTTACCTGCAAGAATCACCAACATTCCCACCACACTGATGAAACGACATGACCACCTGAATCTTCAACCCATGGCGCTTGACCATCTGCACAAGCTCAGCATACCCTTCCCAGTTATACTTCAACGGCCCTTCTTTCTCAACCAACCCCCACCAAGCATCAACCATAACACCTTCGACCCCGGCCCTCTTCAAAGCCATCAAGCTAGCGTTCATCAGCTTCGGCTTGTTCAAGTGCCCGCCGTGTGTCACCGTGTCGAGTGGTAGCATCACGAACACTGGCACCTTCGCGCTGTTGTTGTCGTGCGGGATCGACAGCAAGTGAAGCTTTTCTTCACTTGGTAGGATTAGGCCATTGTGAGCTTGGACGCGGCGGCCAAGTACTTGGCCGCGTCCCGGCTTGATTTGCGGGAAGCAGATCGAGCCGTTCGAGCTGACATTGTCTGTTCTTAGTAGGGATCTAGTGGTGTCCTTTAGATTGGTGAAGGATGTTGGCGAACGTAGAGTTAGTGCCATTGCTCTGTTTTGGTTTGGTTTTCTTTTTCTTTTTTGAGTTCTATGTACAGAGCTCTTGGAATGAATGGAGGTTAATAGAGAGGAACGCTGTGGGATATTTCATATTTGATATTTCAGGGGTTTGAGTAAAGGACAAGATTGGTGGGGGATAGTTTTTGGGAGGGGAGTGAGGTTGGGAGGGGAAGAAAAGCCAATTTTCATAAATTAATCTTTTTTAAAATTTATAATTTTGATATGAAATTTTTCATTTAACATATATATGTTAGTAATGTTTAAAAGTTAAGATTTTATCATATTAAACCCTTCAAATATTAATTAAATAAAATTAAAATTTATTTTTATAAAAATTTTTGATTATTGTTAATAGGGATGTATATGTTTTTAATTACACAAATTTTCACTTAAATTTCTAACAATTTCCAATCACATACCGCCTCAATATTTGCATGTGGGAACCAAATCTGAACTGGGAAGTATATAGGCATTCAAATTGTTTGTTTGGGGATGAATTATAAGCATTCTAATTGTTGCCAAAGATGTTTAGCTAGGACATAAGTATCTAAACCACCCTATAAAAGGTTAAGCATGTAGGGTCCCAATTTTGATTACGAAAATTACTGCCGACTAAGAATCTGTATCTCCTTTGGCATTGATTACGATGGTTTTGTTTTTGAAAGCTTAAATATCACAAATGCTTGTTGTAGCTTTCTTTGGCTGTTTTCCAGTTTTCTTCTCTTTGGGTGGTTTAGATGGAAGCCTTATCTGTGAAGTCTTCTTGCTATAATTTTGATGAGTCATAGTTTATTATTGCATCAGCCAGTTGTAAGTTGTGCTCATCCACAACCACATTGGATATCAAGTCGATACGAGTTTATTTGGGTCTAGACGATTATATCGATTTCGAATTCGGTCAAGTAGATTCTAAACTCTGTCCAATTCTTCCTACTATATACTAGACTTTCGTCTAGTGTTTCCACTAATTAGAGGTGAGAGTATTGTTTCGGTTATCAGTCAAATTGATTAATTAACCACTTCTGTTTATACATCGGTTTGGTTGAGATTCATTTCGGTTAGAAAAATCAATTAATTTACAAAGTGTTGGTCATTGGTTAGACCATAATTGATTGACTCTTGACTGACCTGACCAACTCTCTAATCTACCTAGTGACCTAACCAAGCGAACCATTAAAATCGGTTGGTTGGTTAGCTGTACATAATTAATTATATTAATCACTATTTGAGTTCGTTCAATTTTTACTGACTCGACTCTTGCCACCTCCGTCACACTAATGCTCCTTAGATAACCGAATCAACCCAGATTTATCACTACAACAAAAACAATTTTTAGTCATGGAGAATTGCTCACTAGAAAGACTATTAGTTAAGTACGGGAAACTTGATGACTAAATGTCTTTAGTTACTCTATATTTTGTAAAAAAAAAAGTTATTTTACATTTTGTCTCGGAAATAATTCTCGTGCCGATTGGAATTAGTCGCGGAATTTGTGTATTGGTCACGAAAATACCATGACTATTAATTTTTTTTCTTGTAGTGTTAGATGCATTCATATATTTCTTGTTTCCACAACGTTTGAACAATGTTAGGGGTTGTTTGTTATAGGGGAAGTTGACAAAAGTTTCTCTAAAACTTTAAGTTTTACAAAATACATTGTTTGTTTAACATTTTTAGGTTAATGGAATTGAAAATTTTCCTTTGTTAGACCCACCTTTCCCCTTAATTATGTATTTGACAAATATATAGTAAATACTATGTATTCTAAGAAAATCAGTATTTCTTATATGTTAGTTTGAATTTGACATTACTGCCCATGTTTCAAAATAAAACTCACCATATTTCTACTTACCAAACAATATTTTTCAATTTCCTCAAATATTCACAAAACATCAATTCCCCAATTCCAAATTTCCTTCATTCCACCTTCCCCTATAACAAACAACCCTTTAGAGATCCCTACAATGTGTTTAAACTTTAAAGACTTCAATCTTTAGTCTTTAGCGGACGTTAAGATGGAGAAAATGTCGACTTTAATTTCCAACGTCAATTCCCACTTTTAGAGTGAGGGCGGGAGCTTGATGGGGTCCATAAGTAGCAAATTAGCAGTGTGAAAGGCCGTGTGGGGAATTGTAAATTGGTTGCAAAGGGTCTCCATTACCCATTTAGCATCACTCATTTGCATGGATGGTTCTTAAGGGATCTCCCCATGGAACGTAAGCTATTTCCCATGCCACAAAGTAGAAAACAACAGAAAAGACCCACGATGTGGGAGTGTGGGAGACTTGAGGGGGGTGGCCATTGCTTTGCAACCACTTGTAATTTAAGGATTGAGCCATCCGAATAGTCGAATGATCGCAATGTTAGTCGGAGTGGGGTTAACCTAATGGTAAATTACTTGAAGTTTATACGGTGTTTTACAGTTTGTAAATTACGTCGTAAGACTTTCTCATTTTGTCAATCTGATGCTGTATGGACTAGTGTGCGTGTGCTCCTTGGTTTGAGCCTTAGAATCGGTAGGAAATCTTGTTTAGAAAGTTTTGGATTCGAGTTGTGTGACTATCATTTGAGTGATAGCCTTCGTGTTTGGTGATTTCGTTCAATTGTTTGTTGATGCTCTTGCTTGTCCGAGTCTAGAAATCCATATTTTAAAATGACCGAACTTTATAACTTGAGAATGTTATCCACTATCCATAAGTTATTAGTTGTTACCCCTTTAACTTGAACTCAACGCTAGTATAATTCCTAATCATAATCACAAATACTCAAATCAACATCTAACCAAGTGGTTAATCTAGACAGTAAGTCTAAACTATAAGTATAACTCAAAACTTGTAACTTCTGACAAAGTGGTTATCATAAATACTCAAATCAACAATTTAACCAAATTGTTTATCCGTAAGCTGAGAAATTAATGATCGATTTATCAAATGAAATGTGGAATGAAATTTTAATTAAAATGAAAAAATTAATTCTCAAAATATACTTTATTAAAATTTAATTTTTTTCACTAAAATGAAAAAATTCTCAAATTTTCATAATACATTTCAACAGTCAAACAGACTGTAATGATTCCTCAAACTAACAAGTACCATTACAATTTGTAACTCTTACAATTGAAGCACTAGGGGCCACCACCTCATGACCAAAAAAAATTGGTCCGTCAATCCAACAAGTAATGTATTACTGCTTACCGACATGGTCCAATAGTACTTGTTTAAATATGGTACACAATCTGATTCGCTCTCGAAAGCTCAACAAGTGATCGGTTAAGTTTACTTGTTGAAAACGAAACATCTATTTTTGCAACAAAAAAATATCTGCCTTTCTTCGTACCTTTTAACTTTTGCGCAGATATTTTAACACTTGGCCGACCTCAAAACCTCGAACGATATTTTGGATTTTCCATGTATGTTTTGCTCCCTGTGCCAATGCACGGTCGTTTTGCTTCTTCATTTCTCAACCTCTATTATTGATTGATTGCTTAGTCTGAACCCAGGAAGTATAGGTAGTTTAGATATGCTTGGGTTTGATAGGTGAAATGTATGACCGAAGCTAATTGGAAATAGACAAGTTGTTTGTTGAAAATTATTTTATTGGGATTTAACTTTTAGCCGAGTAGAAAAATATTCAAAATTTTATTTGATATTTCATTTGTCACACTAAGTTATAAGATTCTATTTATGAGAATATAAATTATTATTGTATGAATAATGTTTTGTTTTCTTATAAGAGATTTATTTTGAGTTTATTAAAGTTTTATTTTGAGTTTATTAGTGCTTTATTTTGAGTTTATGAGGGCTTTATTTTAAACTCATATATTATTTTTGGATTTTGTTGTATTTTCCATTCTTCAATTAAAATGATTTAAATTGTCACACGCTTTTATTTTACTTATACATTTTCTATAACAAAATAAAAATTTATCTATCTCCATTTATTTTCTAAATTTTTTTACAACATCGTGTAGATAATTCTAATTGTGAATAATTGTGATTACTTTTATAGCCCATAGTCCAAATTCATATCGTTCACAACTCTATAGCTTGATAAATTTGTAATAGGATGCATTTGTGATTTAATGACCTAATAATTAATGAATTTGTGATCCGATGGATCTCACGAATTTACAACGTGGCTAACCAGACGCTTAACCTATCGACCATTCATGTTTGATACATTGTACACAATAGCTTCTGAATCTATATGTTTGTAGAAACTATTGTGGACAATGTACATTAATAAAACCGATTTTTTTTGGTTTGTTGCTCTCTACATCCAAACACCTAAGCCCGAACCAAAGTTCCAGATGGCTCATATAGCCCAACACCAAAACAAGCCCAACATTCTATGGATTCCTTTCCATGGGCTCTCAAACACGAGGAAATTCGTATCTTGCTTTTGCATCTTCGAATCTTGTGATCTTGATTTCTCTCATTCATGATTTTTGTGAGCAATATCACCGATTAGTGATTATGACCTCCCCCCTCCACAATTGATTTTATGGTTTATCTCCATCAGTTTCATCTAATTCGTCTATATTGCCAATTAGGTCTGTAAATTTTAAACTGTTTTGGTCTCTAAAGATCGAAAGACCTCGTCTCACTTTTCGTTTACTTCATTTCTTAGTTAATATATTTTCTAAACCCATTAGGTACCTAGGGGGTTCGAAAATATATTTTTCTCATTTCTATTATTTTTTCTATGATAAACACTTTCATTTCGAAACAAAAAAATACCCAACCTCATAAATAGGAACAGAACAAATGTTTCTCCAGCTGGAAACCATTCATTAACGGCTTCCATCAAACTTTCCACTATGGTTACCAAGAGCAGACACTAGGAAATGTTCCATTGACAAAAGGATACTATGATGAGACGGGATCATTTCATGTGCCTCCCTCTCCCCCTTATTCTCTCTATCTTCTGAACTTATAAGGAACTCTTTCTATTGCCAGAAACCATACCCGGCATGGTCTCCGTTACGATTTTACTAGCAATGTGCTTACATGATAAATATACATGCTTATTGGATTTCAAGAGCAAAATTAGGCTCGAAATTCTTGCATTTCCGTTTACGGGGCTACCCAGGTCTTGCTTTCGGGAGTTGCAATCTAAACACAATGTGTATATAAGTAAAGCATTTATAATCTTATCGGATTCAATATGCTGTAAAAAATCAGATGTCTTAACATTTTCTGTCGTGACATTGCTCTGTCAGTGACTGTGCCAGAGTAGCTTGCGAGCCATTGCTGGTGGAGCTAGCCCTGGAATGTCTTGAATGGTTTTGTTATTCGGATTCACGAGCTAACACAGTGGGAAAAAAAGAACTATCAGAACATGAATACAGTAGTTAAAACATGGCTAACTCTAGACATTTAATGTGAACTAACCTTAACAATGAAGATTGTGACAATTCCAATGACAATGAGGAAAAGCATTGTCATAATCATCTTGTCAGTTGCAAACTGATTTTATAAGAAAATAAAACCATTTCAAGAAACATGAATTATTTAATTTCATAAATAAAATTATTAGTGTTCCAAATTATACATAATAAATACTTTACCTGTCTACCAATTTCCTTTGCTAATTTAGAAGCCTTCTTCATGGAGAAGTGGATTGAGTCTAACTCATTGACAACCCTGCTCATTTGTTCCGTCTATATACACATAAAAAAATTATTAATTATAATTTAAAAATATAAATAAGGTTTGATTAAATATAATGAACGGATATCTAGAGGTAAATATAAATCTACATACTTGAGTCTTGAGACTGGTTGCAGTCTCTGTTCCGACATTAATGGTTTCTTGAACGATCTGATCAACGAAACGACAAGTTAGTTGACGAAATAAGTTGCATATTGCTATATTGCGTGTATATACACTAACCTTTTTGCCCCTTTCAAGTGCATCATCAGTCTCATTCATCATGTGATTGCCATGGTCCATCAATTGTTCATTTGTCATTGCTAGTAGAGGTAGATTGAATCAATTTTACTATATCAATAAGCATATAGGAGGCTCTAAAAGAGGATTCTTAATGATTACTTACATGAAGCTAACATAGCATTATCATCATGAAACCCCTCACTAGGCCCATCAAAGAGATCAACTCTCTTCTTGTCAACATTTACTGCATACCTGTGTAAAATTTGTAATCAAATTAAACTTAAGACATTCACAAAGATTTACTATATTGACTATGAATGATAATGGATCAGGGTCGAGAAAACGGAGGGAGCGAGCTTGTGATTGCTCGGAGAGTTGGGACATTACTCGTAGGGTCAGAGTTCAAATTATCATTCCTACTATCCATCATTACCAAATAACAAGTAAGTTAACTTACTGCTTCTTCGATGCAACATAAGAATTCAACTCTTTTATCTGCATACTCGAGGAAAGAGATTGAACTTGTGAGACTAACGAATGAAATTTTTTACTCGAATTGTTAGAAAAAATTGCAGTACAATCGATATAATCTTAATTGTGAACCCCGAATAGAGATTAGGTAACAACTTAATTTACCATTGACTGTTTCTTCTCATTGAGGGTTCTATTTATCATAGCATCGTTTCTCCTTTCAAGGTTCTTCACTTCTTTGTCAAACTCTTTGATAAGCCTAAGCCAAAGCAGTTATTTCATATAATTAGATTAAAAGGTCATAAATTACTAAATAATTTAATTACGGAATTAATTAAAATAATTTAACCTTTTACATTCTCTCATTTTATCTGTAAGCTCTTCCAATTGTCTGCTTCTTCTGTTGGCATCTTTAACTTTTTCCAGTTTCTGAAATCCATTCCTGAAAAATTCAAATACTTAATTGTAATTTTTATTGTCAGAGATATTTAAAGAGTTTTGAAACTTTTACGATTAAACTTACGATAAGGCTCGAAAGATATCTGCAATTTGTCCATCGATTTCAGCAACTTCTTCACTAATATGCGATAAATCATCCATATTTTCAATTAATCTCTACAAAATTTAAAAATGGAGATCTTCGTTAGATATAAAAAAGTTATAGATCATAAATATAGAAATTTTCAATAAAGAAGCTCATATTTTCCTACCCTTAACAAATGAGAATGGAATTTCTTTCCAAGGAAGAAAGAATGAAGATCTGAAAGGTTTTTTTACATACAATCAATCAACAAGATTGAATTTACAATAAGCATGTATGAATATGCATAAATCAAATTTTTTAGAGGCAAGATGATCGAAATTTCGATCGAGAAAAATGTATTCTTTTAGAAATGACGAATGATATTGAACGGAAGGATGATGGTGAGTATTGTATGATAACAAATGACGATGAAAAAAAACTAGACTCTTTACTAAATGATCAAATGATCGATCTCACATTGATATTCCTCGGACATGAGATGATTGAAAACAATTCGATTCAAAATTTGATTAACCAAATCATTTCGACCCAGCTCGACTGGTTTGAGTAGGGAGATGAGTAGTGGTAGCTTTTACATTTAATGTATATACTGCAAAATAATAAATGAAGCCCCCAACTGTGTACTATCATTAAAACAAAACCCACAGTTACGCCTAGGAGTCATAATTGGAATTCCAACTCTGTAACTGGCACAGCAGTAAAAACAAATCCATAAGCTCAAGAAATCAAAATATACCACGAGGTGATCCTTCTTCATCAGGATGACAGTTGTAACGGTTAAAATTGATTAGCCTTTTCGATTTAGTTTACCGTCTAGGAGTTATGATTCAAGAAAATTCGTACCAAACCATCATACATTTTCACCATTTTTTGTAATACACTTGTGATAAAACCACGAAGGTTATGAGTCTAATATTCAGTATACAATCAGACTAATACGATTCAATTTCACAAGACTTTATTAAGACTAAAGAACAACAACGCAATAGAAAAAATGTAATTGGAGGGAAATTAACTTCTCATTCTGCATACCATTAATACCTTTGATCCTCTTGGATTTGGTAGAAGGCATTTTTGGTGTGCACACTTATATCGGTTCGATCTTAATTGAGCAGTTGACTCGTATATATTTATATGATTTTTAAAGATAAGAGGGGTTGGTTAGAGTTTCCCCTTTGTACACAGAACAAATTTGCTGATTGAATTACGACTTTTACTAAGAATTATATTTTTTTCTTAAAAATGATTTTCATATTAGGTTCGAAAATATGGATTCAAATCGATTCTTGTGATGAGACAAGAGGACAAAGCACATTGATAGAAATGTTGGAGTTGGTGATAATAAGTTTCTCTCTCAAATCTGAGTTCCTTTTCTTTCACTCAACTAATGCATTACTTTGCATGCAAATGGGAAAATGGAATCATAATTAGCTAACCCAAAAGGGGAAAAAAGTAAATCTTTTGATGACTGATACCCAAATCAAAGACTTGTTCAAACTAAACAAATAAGACCATACGAGCAGTAAATCCATGTGGTTGGAGATTTTATTGTTAGGTAGGATTTCAAACTTTAAAATTTAGAGGTGAGGCTAAATGAATATACAAGTAAAATTTGAAAAAATTGGATTCGAAAAATTATTCATCGGATTTTTCATTTTAATATTAGGAAAGTAGAGACTATAAAAGATGATTTAAATTTGGCCACCTTTGACTAATGTTGTTGCATGCAAGGGAGTGTGCATTATATGTATGCCCTAAATTAATCACCCAATCCCAAAATTAAAATCGATGATAATAAATCAACTATCCATTCTCAAACTGAATTAATTCATACACTCTCCTTCCCGACATCCTTACCTAAATCATTTATTCTTTTATGGTTATGATTATAACTAAATACTGTTTTACTAACCCAAATGCTACTTACAAAAATTATTATTCATATCAAAAACTATAATCGACGAGAATGAATATCAAATATCTAAATTCGAATCAAAATAATTCATGCAATCTCCTTCCCACCAAAACCCCTGTCTCCCTCTCAATTTTTTGTAACCCACTTTGAATAACAATTCAAAAACCAAAACGACGCAGGCGGTCTGCGTCAAATACCAAACAGTTACCCAAAACGGCAACAGAATATCTGACGCTTTATTTTCTCTATTCTCTTTCCCGCGCCCTTTCCTCTTTCTCTTTCTCTCTGCAATTAATCCAATCCGGCAATCCGCCATTACTGATCTGGTTGAGCTCTGACCATTTACCCCCATTCCCCTCCTCACCACACAGATAGAGAAAGCGAGATCAAACAGAGAAGCGATTTTCTGAATCCAGTAGAGAAAGGAATCATGGCGGATAGGAGGTGGACAAGGTTAATGGAAGATAAGCTTCTGCTGGAGAAGTACCAGGAAATGAAACGGAGGAGAGGAGAACAGAGCTCTTCGTCCGCGCAGGACAGCTACAATGTCCGTTTCGGTAGAAATGGCGGTGGCGGGGGTTCGTCGTTTTCTTCTTCGTCGTCGTCGTCGTCTTCCGAGGAGGAGGAGGAGCCGTCTCTATCCTCGTCTTCGCCGTCGGAGGAGGACGAGGAGGAGGTGGAGTCCGACTATGGCGTTGAGTTTATCAGCGTTGTTCGAGAAGGTAATGTAGTCGCCGATGGAGTGGAGTATGTAGGCAGTACATGGGAGTCTGCGGAGGAAGCTGGAACGGGGGAGAGCAAGGTCGGAGGTGCACCGGAGAAGAACGGAGATTCCGATACTGTGCAGGACGTTGAAGCTAGGAGTCCTCCATTGGAGGAGGAGGATGAAGATTCCGATTCTGATTCTGATTCTGATTCTGATTCTGATTCTGATTACCTAGGTTCAAAAGAGCGGAAATCAAAACCGGAAGATCCTCCGATTGAAGAAATGGAGAGAGAAGACCGGAATGAAGTGATTCAGATTGATGATTCCGAGTCCGAATCCGAACTAGAAGAGGTGCAGGATGTGGATAGAGTAGAAGAAACGGAAGAAGAAGAAGATGAGATCCCGATTACGGATGTGGAAACAGCAGTAGGAGAAGAAAAAGAAGAAGAGATTCCGATTATAGATTTGGAAATGGATATGGAAACAGCGGCTGAAGAACTGGAAGAACAAAAGGAAGAAGAAGAGATTCATATGATGGATGTGGATGAAGGAAGAATGCCAGAAAGAAGATCAGTACCAGAAGAAGTAAGAGTAGTAATCGAAGAAGAAGAAGTTGAAGAGATTCAGACGAAGGATGTGGATGAAGGAAGAATGCCAGAAAGAAGATCAGTACCAGAAAAAGTAAGAGTAGTAATCGAAGAAGAAGTTGAAGAGATTCAGACGATGGATGTGGATGAAGGAAGAATGCCAGAAAGATCAGTACCAGCAGGAGAAGAAACGGAAAAGGAAGAAGAAAGAGTAGTGATAGAAGAAGATGAAGAAAATGTTCAGATTGCAGCAGATAAGCCTGAGGTGAGTCCTGAGGAGTTGAGTAGTAGTTCAAAAGTTGCTGGAAGAACGGCCTGGGCTTGGGAAGAAGTTCGAGTCGTTTCGGAACAGAAGGAGGAGGAAGATCAGGAGGACAACAATGATGATGAAATTAGCAGTGCTGAGGCTCAAGGGGAGGATCAACAGACCGAGCAGGAGGAGATCAAACGCCTTTGGGACGAGTTCGAGTTAGCTCGAAAAGAGGAGGAAAAAGCAAAACCAGTCCCTACTAAGAAGGTGGTGGTGAGTAATGGCTTCAATGGACGAGGAGCAAAAAAGCCAAAGGTTGAAATTGGTGGCTTGAGTTCCAAACCAGACATTGGAAGGAAATTTGAAATCAACAGTTGTGATGATCCGTTAGTTGCAGAAGTTGCAAGAGATGAAGGGAAGGTAGAAGAAGATGTTATTACTGTTGAGGCTGCTAAAGAGAAGGAGCAGGAACAATGCATGTCGAAACCGAGTTGGAAACCGTGTAGGAAAACGAGGAAAGTGTTTGAAGAGAGTGAAGTGGTAAACATACTTGCAGAGTCTGTATTAGGAGATGCAAAGTTGCCAGTGGACGATGAGGAGGACGAGGAAGATAATGAGCCTCCAGCAGAGGTAAACGAGAATCAGCGACAGGTTGTAACGAGACGGATATGGGGTTGCGACGAGGAGGCTAGTCCACCAGAGAAATCCGAGCATGAGAAGGAGATAGAGGGTCTGTGGGAGGAATTCGCATTAGCTAAATATGGAGATGAGGAGAGCTCTAGTGTGATACAGGTATGGCGTTAGTTCAATTTTTATTGTTCTCTTTTTGTTTTTGTGGAATGTCTTTAGTCCTGAATGCATAAGGATTGTTTGGATGGAATCAGCATTTGAAAATCAGGGTTTGTAAGTGATGCATTTCATTTGTAAGGCTTAGCACTTCTAGTCATTGAGAAGACGGAAAGTCTGTGGCTTTTGGGAGTTTAGTGTTGTCATATGGTTTTTGTGAAATGTTCATAGTTCTGGATGCATAGAGAATTTTTTTATTGAATCAGCATTTGAGGAATTAGGGTTCATAACTATGTGCTTGGCATTGGTGCTCACAGGAAGATACGACGCAATCTGAGACCGAAATCGACCCTAGTCGCTGTCATCCGGGACATCATCAACTGAGACTAGACGAAGAAATCGGTCTCATCTGCAGAATCTGTCACCATGTAGAATTGGAGATCAAATATCACGTAGCACCCTTTGTAAGTCTCTCTTAAATCATTCCTTTCTGTAACTTCCACCTCCACTGTTCATACTTACTTACCTTTCTTATCCTTTCTGATTGTTTCTGATGTATAGGCTGAGGAAAAGTACCGATATTCGAAGAAGGAAAACTCAGAGAATTGGGATAAAAAACTGCGCAACGAATTCTATGCTCAGGAGGATTCCGATAACTTCCACCGCAAGCTTCATCAGCAAGAAAAAGACGGTACAGTCTGGGATATAATGCCCGGGATTCGAGAAGGCCTGCACGAGCATCAACAAGAAGGTTTCGAGTTCCTGTGGAGGAACATCGGGGGAGACATTCGTCTCGCGAACTTGAAATCTCCAGCCGGAGAAGAAGCAAGCGGATGCATCATTTCCCACGCACCGGGTACGGGGAAAACTAGGTTAGCCATTCGGTTCCTCCAGACTTACATGAAGCAGTTTCCCGAATGCAAGCCGATGATCATCGTCCCTTGCAGCATGCTAATCACTTGGGAAGCCGAATTCAAGACCCTGGGAGTCGAAACGCCTCGTTTCGACCTCAACGACGCGAAGCTAACAGGTAAAGAAAGCTCCGCGGCCATGGGGTTACTCCGGGAGTATAGAGGGACTCAGACTGTGCGTTGGGTGAAGCTTTATTCATGGCAGAAGGAGAGTGGGATTCTTTTGATGAGTTACAAGCTTTACGAGGAGCTCGTTGGTCGAGGCATGAAGAAGAAGAGGAACAAAACCGAATCGAGTAAGAGCAGCCGCCCGATCGATGAAAGAACGAAGCAAGTGCTCCTCGAGGTCCCAGGATTGGTGATTCTCGACGAGGGACACAATGCGAGGAATCAAGATAGTCTTATATGGAGGGCGTTGTCAAATCTCACGACGAAGAAGCGTATCGTGCTGTCGGGAACTCCGTTCCAGAACAATTTCGACGAGTTCTTCAACATACTGTGGGTTGCGAGGCCGAATTTCGCCAATAGCATCCCATGCGGTGCGAATTGGGTTTCGAGCAAGAAGAAGCGTGGGACGGAAGTTAACGAAATGAGGGAGAAATGGCAGTCTTTTACGTGTCATTTGGGGAAAAAGACAAACGACGGGCGTGAAGTTAAGCAGCTACAGGAGTTGAGAGCTTTCATCAACCCCTTTGTTCATACCTACAAAGGGGATATCTTGGACAAGAAGCTACCTGGATTACGTGACTCGGTTCTGATACTGAAGCCGGCCAAGTTCCAGCAAGGGCAGATCGCTCGGATTCAAGCGATGAGCCACACACTTGGATTGATGGAGAAGACTATACAGTACTTCCATTGGGAGCATGTTCTTTCGCTCGCCTCGGTTCATCCGTACCTGCTCTCAAACTGCACGGGTCCATACCAAACTGAATCGGTCAGCAAATCGATGCTGGACCAGCTCAAGCTAACTCCTGAGGCCGGAGTGAAGACTAAGTTTCTGATGGAGCTGATCAAAATCTGCGAGATTATCGAGGAGAAGGTGCTAGTGTTCAGCCAGTTCCTCGATCCTTTGAAAATGATCTCGGACCAGCTCGAGAAGCACCGGAACTGGATCGCCAACACCGACTTCCTCTACATGCGCGGTGAGCTAACCAGAACCGAGCGCCAGAAGATGATGAAGAGCTTCAACGACCCGGGAAGCAAAGCGAAGGTGCTCCTCGCGTCGACCAAGGCCTGCTCCGAAGGGATCAGCTTGATCGGCGCTTCGAGGGTGGTCCTGCTCGACGTGGTTTGGAATCCTTCTGTGGCTCGACAGGCTGTCAGCCGGGCTTACAGGCTGGGGCAGACCCGAGTTGTGCATGTGTACAACTTGATCACCTCCGGTACGATCGAGGAGCAGAAGTTTAAGAGGCAGGTGAAGAAGGATAAGCTTTCGGACATGGTTCTCTTCTCGGCTGAGAAATCGGCGGATTGTGTTGGTGGGAGAAGTAGGGAGCTGGGGGATTTGGCTGAGGAGGAGAAGGATAAGGTTCTGGAGATGCTGCTGGAGCGTGAGAATCTGAAAGGAATCTTCAAGGAGATCATTTACCAACCGAAAGATTCAAAAGTCGAGGATGGATCGGTTCCTCCCGGGTTGATTGATCTCGGAGAAACTTAAGTAACTCTTCCTGCATTCATCTTTGATATGGCTAATCCTTTTCTGAAATGGAATTGCTTTTGAATGCCTTATGTTAGTTTGCCTAAGCGTTGTTGAAACCGGACCGGTTTGGATAGTGAAAAGTTGCGAACTTGAGCTTCTAAACTGGTTACCAATCCGTCCGGAATGCCAGATTGTTAACAGTTTGTTAATCCAATTTGTGAACTTTATCTGCATTCAGTTGGATTTTGCTGCTTCTCGTAGTTCGTTAAATTACTCGCAAACTTCGCGCTTACTTAACCGAAATGTTCGTTTGCGTTACCTCCTGCCCGAAATGTTCGTTTGCGTTACCTCCTGCAAATTCATCCAATTTGTGAACTTCATCTGCATTCAGTTGGATTTTGCTGCTTCTGGTAGTTCGTTTATATTACCTTCGCGCTTACTTTACCGAAAAGTTCGTTTCCGTTGCCTGCAAATTCAGTGCTAACGTTACTCGCGAACTCTGTGCTGACGTTGTCTCTTCTATGAATGTACTGAGAAGTGTAGTTTGTATACAGTACTTGCGAACTCCGTGTTACTTTCTCTATCCTATGAACTGAACGTGAAGAAATGTCAGTTATACAGAACCAGTTACAAAACCTTTCCCAGCAAACTCGACTTTATTTTCGATGCAATCGGTTCTCCATGCTGAATAGTTCGCTTACATTACTTGCAGACTTCATGTTTACTTACTTTCTGTCTCTTTATCAACTGAAGAATCGTTGTCTTACAGGAGGCAAGGCAAAAATCTCCGGTGGCTTTGACGAACTAGATCGAACGAAGGATTACGAGCTGGAAAGAAGAGTATAGTTATTATTATGTAGAGTAACAAGGAAATTAACTAATTAACTTATACAGTTTAACCTTAATTGAAGAATAGCAAAGGACTGCTGCAATGGTAGAAGAAGAAGAAGAAGAAACTACCATTTGGAAGACTTTTGAGTTGTGTTCTAGCAGCTTGATGTATGTAATGAAATGGTCACGTAACTTTTGAAATTTACTGAATCGGTACTACTATTATCTCGGATAATTGTGTCGTTTATGGTATTGTGCATCACACGAGTGAGACTTTCTGGATTAGACTGGTTCGAAGCTCGGATAAGGCCTTTGCCTTCTGTGTAGTGCGGCCTGGGCTCATGGAATTCGGGGCAAACTTTGATTCCAAGCTGGTGGTCAAAATTCCAGACCCTATGATCGAGATGCACGACTCCATGAGTCTATGCGCCTACACACCATGTTCACGGAACAATGAAAATGTGTCAAAACTCTATTTGCCTCGCTATTCTATTCTACAAGTCCTTTTTTGTGTATGCGCACGTACATCACCCGGGTTGGCTGTTTTCGGCCAAGCCGGGTGGAAGATCAGATTAGGCCTTGGTTTTTGGTGTGGAGCTCCCTAGGCCCATGAACCAAACTTTGACGAGGAGCAAGCCGCAATTTCGAACAAACCCAAATGAACGACGCCGTTCGCATGTTCTATTTCTATTCACTAACCGGAAACGACACAGTTTAACATCACGCCTAACATATTAGAGGTCTTTGCTCTGTCTATAGACTGAAAACTAGAAAAACATTCAACAAGAAGCCTGTCTAAATTATGGCTGCTTCAAAAATGTTTCAGGTAATCATGCTTCACAAAAAAAATCCACTGATCTGAGCTACATACAAGAACCAAGATCGTAGCTTTGTACTCGTAGCGATTCGGGCTGAAGATCAAAGCTTTGCAGTCAATGGAAGCTGCTGAGTTTCTTCATTAGGCTGCTACAGACGCTTCAGTTGTCTGAGCTTCAACTGGGCACTGCGATACATATGGTTTGAGCTGGCACACAATAGTTAAAAATCATCAATCAGACGGGCTTTCCGGTAATCCGATATGATATCTAGCACAGCGGCTCCATTTTCGACATCGAGAAACAAGCATTTTACGGTTCAATGGAGAAGTTAGGGAGAAACATATTACCATGAAGTTGGTCAAATCGGGAACTACGTAGTTGGGCAACTTCTCCGGCACGATGACGTAACCACCTGCAAACAGTTTTCATTCGGAAATGAAACATAAGGTGATGTCATGAATTAGTATAAGTTCGAAAGTTCGAAATCATGTATCTGTAAGTTTCCATGCACTCAGATATACAGTTCTGAAGAAATCCGAAACCCAACAGTGCTAATTCAAACATATAATCACGAACTCGAATCATTGCATCATCTCGTTCATTCTAAACCAAGCCAATAAAGCAGAGAATATACTATTTGGAAGTCATCCAATACTCAGCGGTGTTCGAAACGGACAGCCGAAAAATCAAATCATGGCATCCTCTCGTTCATACTAGACCCAAATAAAGCCAATCAAACAGGCAATATACAGTTCGAAAGTCATCCTAAAGCCAGCTGAGTTCACTAACTCGAAACATATAACCACGAACACCAAATCATCACATCATTTCGTTCATCCTAAACCTAAATAAACCAATCAAGCGTACTAACTACAGCACCTGGATATGTAGCCACGCAACTGACACAAACCAGAATATCAGATCGCCGAGTATATCACAATTCACAAGCATCCCAAACATACCATACGAATCCAAAACAACCCGAAATCAGAAAATAAGAATCGCACGAAGCTCGATTACACGCAGGAACAGTCAGTTTCAAAATCCCTCAAATGACGATAAAAAAATTAGTAACTCGGAAGAGTAAAGCACCTTTGCGAGTATGGAAACCAGTGGGTTTGCAGTTCTTTCCCTTGTAGAAATTACGAGGAGCTCGTTTGGACGAGAGAATGTCCAGCGACGAAGTCCTCTTCCTCCTCATCGCCCTAGCTATCCCAGCTATCAAACCCAGCGGCATTTTTCCGATTGTGGAAGCTCAAATTTCGAACTTTGGGAGAAGATGTATCAGAGTTGCAACTGAATAATCACTAATCGGATAGGTGCAGCTGAAAACCCTCATTTTTGGGGCTGGGTAATGGGCCGGGTCCAAACCGGTTTGACCGGACATTGGGCTGCCTGGTGGCTTAAGTATTCGACCCGAGCCTGACCTGTCCGGGATACGAGGGTGATCTGGAGACCGAATCGTCCGGGTCTAGTCAGGACCACACCATGCATGAATGTTCTGGTTGAGCTATCACGATGGAGGTTGCAATTTTCTAGATATCAACACTTATTGAGTTGAGTGTTCTTTGTTTCGAATTCCTCGATTAGTTTGGACACAAGGTAAATAGCTACACAAGGGTTTGCTTCAAGATAGCAAATGATGAAATTGAACTAGAATTATTCGTGCGATGCTGTAGAAAATTTTAAAGAATAAATAAAGATAGATGAATTTTTTTATAGAAAATGTATTAGCAAAATAAAAGCGCGAGACTATTTAAGTCATGTCAATTGAAGTATGAAAAATACCACAAGACCCATAAAAGGGTAATATATGAGCTCAAATTAAAGCCCATGTAAACTCAAATAAAGCTCATGCAAACTCAAAATAAAACCCCAGTAAAATCAAAATAAAGCGTTAGTAAACTCAAAATAAAACCCTCAAAAGAGAACAAAATACTATTCATTCAATAGTAATTTATTTTCTCCTTTTATAGATGAACTTTTCTTTGTTATAGAAAACGTATTAGCAAAATGAAAACGCGAGATAATTTAAAATATGTCAATTGAAGAATGAAAAATATCACAAGATCCATAAAGGGTAATATGTGAGCTCAAAATAAAACCTATAAACTCAAAATAAAATCTTAGTAAACTCAAAATAAAGTCTCAATAAAATCAAAATAAAGCCTTTTTAAAAGAAACAAACACTATTCATTTAATAATAATTCATGTTCAACTTGAATATATGTTCAACAACCCAATCAAAATTAACTGCATTCGACTATAACATGCCTCCATATAGCTTGGGTGAAAAACTAACGAAGAGTACATATACATACATGACAGTCAGACGCATAATAAATTTTGCTTCGTCGTGAAGGGACACATACTACCATCACTTTATAATGGCAATTCAATTATAAAAGTTAACTAATATTCGACACGAGATGTCATTAACTTTTTAATCCATTCATTAAGTAGGTCAAATTTAAAAAGTCTTGGGTTGACTTTAAACCTAAGGTCAACAATATTTTCCTACATTCCCAAGTTAGCAGGTTGACAAATTAAATGATGTTGCATATAAATCCAATGAAATTGAACTTAGTTTGAGCATATGTTATAAATTTCAAACTATTGAACTTTGAAAGTGCCAAAGGGATTAAGTAGATTCAATATCTAACTAAACTAACTAGCTAGCTTTATAGTGTATACTATTATTGACATATTCAAGTCAAAACTCTTTATAAAAAAAGTCAAAATTAGTGTTTTCAAAATCGTACCAGTACATGCTGTTCGATATGAGCATGACTCGATACTTATCAAAATGGTTGATATCATTTAGATATAATTAGAGATAATCAACCATAGTCAAGGGCTTAATTACGATTGAAACATGCATCGAATTGGACTTTGATTGAATGTTTGTATATCGAGTAATTAATTGTCGAATCCATTACTTTGTACCTAACACAAAGCTACAATAATGTACGAGATAGACATTTGTTATACTTTTTAATTGAACCAAATTTGAATGTGACACCGACAAATTTTTTTTTCTAAATTTAATTAATTTGAATTAAACTTATGATTATTACTAACTAAAAGATTGATTATATTTTTAAATTTGATACGTTATTATCTATTAAAGAATTTGAGCTCAAGTTAAAAGGGTCTTATCTAATGAGCGAGTTTTAAATAATGGTTCGACATTAGGCAAGTTTAGAAATACACTAGGCAAAATTTCGAAACAAGATGGACGAAAACTAAAAAATACGTAAATTTTACATAGGAATTCGGCGCTCTGGACGAGGGACCCTGGACGATAGCCTGGGTTCGCCCGGCCATAGTTCCGCCATTGACTATAGTACTTCAATATATTTTATAACCATTTAAGTGATTCAATTCATCATTATACTCATTGATTCGATGTATCGATACGGTACCATGATGGTCAAATCTCAAAAAGCTCTTAATGGATGGTCAAACCAGTCTCTTGACTCTTGAGGGGAGATAAACGACAGTGCATATAAGGACACTTAAGATGAGCTACACCATGAGATAATTAACCGTGTAACCATGAGATAATTAATTAATTAACCGTTTTACTTTAGCTCGTTTAATTAGTTAATTTGCAAAGTTGAAGAGTTGATTCCTAGTCAACTTTGGGAATATTGGTGGGTCAATTAAGATGACTTTATAAAAGGATATTTAATCACCCTGGTAAAATACTTAGTTGGATATGATTTATACGTATTTTGTGATCCTGGATTTCACATTAATCCCACTAAAAAATTCATTGGGTTCAACAACCAACGATTGTTAAGAGGTAGTGAATGAAATATCGTTATGCCGAATTTGTCCCTAAAAGCATGATTAGAATTTTAACTTGGTTATGTTATTTGAAGGATATAAGTAGTTTTTGTAACTACTTTTCATCACAATGGCTACAGAATATTTACCTTCAAACTTATCCTTCTAATATGACTATTATATCGTATCGGAGGTTATGCATTAGTTGTTTAAAAGCTTACAACGTTACATATGACTTCTAATATGACTATTATATCGTGTCGAGAATTGTGCATTGGTGGTTCAAATGCTTAGAACGTTACATACATATATATATCAAACTGTTTTAATGAGTGATTTAAAGTCTAAAAATAAAAAACGCGGCCTATTTTGCTTTCCTTCTCCTTTCCCATGAACTTGGTCAATCAATTTCTTAGTATAATTATTATATTTTGTTTGTATTTAAATAGATTTGGATCAATTTGTATTTTAGTATTATTAGGTGAACTAAAATTGTCTTATGTTTGGATACGATGATCATGGCTTACTTTCAGAAAAGGAAACTTCATATGCTAATCCTTTTCATTTGCTTTGAAAAGAAATATACAATCAAAATTTATTTAGCTACAAAACAACAATGGCTGCTTGAGAAATTGCTAAGCGAACTTTGTGCTTTCATCATCTTATAATTCCTTTATTTGACATCATTAGCAAAAACACCACCTAATCCATGTACCTAGCTACGTTATTTCAGCCTGTTTTCCTTCATGTTGTAATTAACCTTTTTTATCGATTAGCGACGGATTCAAGATAGTTTGTTACACATCATTTGGGAGTAAACTCTAAGTTTTGAAAAATTGAGCATGTATAACATGATAGTATATAAGTTTCGTTCCGTTATTTTCGGACTAGTCAAATATGATAAAGTTTGAGTTGACAAATATTTTTTAGAGTATGAACAAACCTGAACTCGCTATGTACAGATAATCGTAGGGGCTAAGGGTTATGAAAGTAAAACTCTAAAATCGTAATTGATGTTATTTTTGTGGTTAAACCAACAATTTTATTTTACAAATATGAAATAATAAAACGGTTTGTTTTTATCGTTTCATCTCCGCTTATTAGAGATTTATAAAGTTAAAGTGTTTAAAAAATGATATATTATTGATTCATTGTGTTTAAAATTTGTATTTTTCTCGAATGTCATAACACATAACTAGTTAAGCTCTTCCTAAAATAACAGTATGAGTAAAGTATGGATTTTTTACCACTCAAAATACTATTCAAAATGGGGATTAATTATGTACCCGGTCACATATCCAAATCGGTACCAAACCGAACCGAACTGAACCTACCCAACTACTATATGTTTATTTAATACGACTAAAAAGTAACAACTTTATCGTTAATTGCGTGTTACGTCTTCCCCATGCATGAACTCGCCTATATATACCCCTCACAAATCCTAACCTTTGCTTAACCACAATTAGCACTAATTAATCATCTTAATCAAAACCTAGCTATGGTGAGGCCACCCTGCTGTGGAGAGGAGGATAAGATGATAGTCAAGAAAGGTCCGTGGACTGTGGAGGAAGACTCGAAGCTCGTCGACTACATCGCGAACAAGAAGGGACGCCACGCTAACTGGAAGCTCCTGCCGAAGCTCGCGGGCTTGGACCGCTGCGGCAAAAGCTGTCGGTTGCGGTGGACGAACTACCTCCGCCCCGGTATCAAGCGGGGCGGGTTCGACGAGGAGGAGGAGCGCCTTATCATCGACCTACACAAGGCCCTCGGTAACAAGTAGGTCGATTTTTCTTCGAAGTTAAAAAATTTGGAGCCTATCATGTTATAGTACAAGTACTAAACTGCATATCAACTTCTTTTTTTTAATTTAGGTGGTCGAGAATTGCGACGCATCTGCCAGGAAGGACGGATAACGAGATAAAGAACTACTACAACACGCACATAAAGAGGAAACTCTTGCGAATGGGGATAGACCCACATACACACCAACCAAGAACCGATCATCTTCATCAACAACAAGACATCGCGAATCAAATCGTCAACTTCTCTCAGATGATCGGGGCCGCCAATCAGCTGAGCAACATAATGAACATCGATTCCTCTTCGTCTTCAACGTTGAACATTCTCGAAAATTTACGGGTGGCCGCCTCTACAACCATGCAGCAACGAGTTGTAACACATTTTGTGTTACAACAACTGCTGTTTAATAATAACCAAACAGCCTCTCATTCACCACCGCTCCTCCTGCAGGGACAAGATTCTGCCCCGACCAGGATATTGTCTCTGGAGGACCAGTTGTTACTATTGGCTAGGGTTTTGAACCCGGTAGTGAATCTGACTACAACTGATTACCAAAAATCGGTTTACAAGCCATTTCATTTGTCCATTGCCGATAACAACGACAAATCAAAGAGTGAAAACGACGTAAAAACCTTGATAGTCAAGAAGGAACCCATGCTGCCGGAGTTGGCCTCGTGCGGGGCTTCACCGGAGACATCTTCGTCATCCCTTGTACACAGCAACCATCAAGAGAATGATCATTGTTCAAACTTTCCAGACAAGACACCGACATTATTTGATTCCCCGGTCGCATCAATCGACATTGATAGTCAACTTGAAGCTTGGGAGAGACTATTGATGATGGATGATGACTTCACCGGCGGCGATGGTTTCTTCTCGTCGACGTGGACAGATGGGTGATGCAATATTGGAGTAGGTATGTACTCTACATCCCCTTAGATTTAATTGATTCTTTTTCCAAAAAATAATTCATCAATTAATTAATTTAACTTATCATTTTCTTGTTGTTTTGCAGTTGATCAGCACTACCAACTCTGATAAAGATGATGTAACCTGAGCAGTCAAGCATATTCATTTGTTATTTGTTTATTTTCTAGTTGAATTTGATTTGTTTTCTTAATAATTTAATTCGATTAATTCGTTTAATTTTTAATTAGGTTATAGAGGAGATTTTCTCGGTTCAATTTATGTACACAAAGAAGGATAAAAAGATATATAGCCAAATGGATCGATGATCATCACTATAGTGTATTATTTCTTGGGTTTATTGTTGTTGCAAAATGTAGAATTTAATAATAAACATATGATAGTTTTAGTTTATTAGTTTCGAGATTTTCAATAGGTTCCTCTACCGTAAATTGTTGAGTAAGTTCATGAGCAACCACAGCAAACGAAAAAGATTTGGAAGGAAAAAGTTCAAAACTAGCGCGGCAATGATCGATAAAGACTCTAAATTCATATGAGTCATGACTTTGAATACAGACGAGTCACGAGTCCGGGGCTAGTTTTGACTTTTTCAAAACTAGCGCGGCAATGGCAGGCATTCACCAAGGCGTTCACGGCGGCTTGTGAATCACCAACTCCGGCATGCGTTGTGGTGCCAGCAGGGAATTATCGTGTGGGAATAATGACTCTAAAAGGACCGTGCAAATCACCAATCAAATTTCAAGTCGATGGAGTTTTGTTGGCCCCGCCGGAGATTGAAGGTTCAACTTCGTAAAGCAAGCACGGATAGAAGGGGTGACATCCAAGGACTGTAAGAGCTTCAATGTCAACGTCCTGGGTTGCGAGAATATCACCTTCAGCAACTTCCGCGTGTTAGCCCCAGACGAAAGCCCCAACACTGATGGAATCCACATGGGCAGATCTATTGGAGTCAACATCGTAGATTCCATCTTCGAAACGGGTGATGACTGCATATCCGTAGGAGACTGCATTGAGCAACTGAGGATCGAGAACGTCAAGTGTGGACCTGGACATGGAATTATCATTGTCAGCCTTGGTGGGAGCCCTGGGGAGAAGTCTGTTGTAGGAGTGTTTCGTCAAGAACTGTAGTTTAAACTTCCTCTGCTGTTTAGAGAGATATAATTTTGTGAATTTTAGAACATGTTGTAAAAAATTAATGTCCTGAGCCGTGGCTGCTTCAGGCACCCTCAAATATTCATAAATTTAGTAATTCGATAAGCAAATTTTCATTCAAATTTAACTGAGTATGTACATGTTTCGATCTTTGATCCGCCATTAACGAAAACAATGGAAAAACTTGGTGTACCTTCTCTCACTTCTAGGAAACTTAGGATTTATTGCCAAGACTCGAAGCCCGTAAAAGAACAAGTATAAAATTTAACACTCCATCCGGGAAAGACTCTGATCGAACCAAACCGAATCGTTGAGTCAAATCGAATCATTAGAAACTAGTGAATTGGTCTATGTAGTGACTTGTATTATACAGAGAAGTTGGTGTTAGTAATTGCAAAATAAGGTACATTTAGTTAGGTGACTTAGATAAATATTTTACGTGTAATGCAAGCAATTGACTATGGTAGCCCCTCCTCCAAGGAACTAACCCCAACAGAAAGAAAACCCAAGCTATATATTTAATGCTGATCAGTTTTACTTTTACAAAACTTAATGGTTGAAAGGTCAAGTTAATTACTCTGACCATAGGTAAAAAGAAGTAAATTTGAAGATTGTCGTGATCCAAATTGAGTACATAATACACTAAATAAATTTGATTTTTAATTTTATTTGATTATTATTTATAAGGATTATTATAGTTAAATTTTATTTTTTAATTATTTTCAACATGTATGTCAAATATTAGTCGATTTAAATTTTTTGAAATTATCTTGTGAAAATGATCAATTTCCATACGTTAACTCACTATGTTAAGCTCTTCAAATAATAGCCAAATCAAGTTAAAAACATTTTTAACCTGCAAAAATAACACTGAGTAAATTTTATTTTTAACTACATTTGATCATTATTTATAGGGGTTATCATAATGAAATTTTATTTTTAGCCATTTCCAACATGCAATATTAGTCGATTTTAAATTGTTGAAATTTTCTTACGAAAATGATCAATTTCCATAGATTAACCCCTTTAGAAATTGACAATTTTGACATGAAAATTGATTTTTTTTTAAATTTGGCTAATATTTGACATGCACGTTGGGGATGGCTAGACATTGAGGTTAATAGCCAAATGAAGTTAAGAAACATTTTTCAACATGCTAAAATAACGAGTAAATTTGATTTTTAATTACGTTTGATCATTATTTACAGGAGTTACCATAATAAAACTTTATTTTATCAATTTCCAACATGCATCTCAAATATTAGTCGATTTAAATTTTTGAAATTTTCTTGGGAAAATGATCAATTTCCATAGGTTAACCCATTTTGGAAATTTACAATTTCGACATGAAAATTGAGAAATTTTAAATTGGCTCATAGTTGACATGCATGTTGGGAATGGCTAAAAATATAGCTTTTACCTTGTTAATCGCTATAGATAGCAGCTAAATGCAGTTAAAAACATTTTTCAACATGATAAAATAACAGCGAGTAAAATTGACTTTTAACTATGTCTGATCATTATTTATAGGAGTTACCATAATGAAACTTTATTTTTAGCCATTTCCAACGTGCATCTCAAATATTAGTCGATTTTAAATTTTTGAAATTTTGTTGTGAAAATGATAAATTTTGATAGGTTAACCCCTTTGGAAATTGACAATTTCAAACATGAAAATTGAGAAATTATAAACTGACTAATATTTGACGTGCATGTTGGGAATGGCTAAAAATCTAGCTTTCACCATGTTAAGCGATATAGATAGCAGTTAAATGAAGTTAAAAATATTTTTCAACATGCTAAAATAACAGCAAAAAAATTGAATTTTAATTACATTTGATCATTATTTATAGGGGTTACCATAATGAAACTCTAATTTTAGCCATTTCCAACGTGCATCTCAAAAATTGGTCGATTTTAAATTTTTAAATTTTTTTTGTGAAAATGTTCAACTTTCATAGGTTAACTCCTTTAGAAATTGGCAATTTTAACAAGAAAATTGAATTTTTTTAAATTGGATAATATTTGATACGCACGTTGAGGTTTCAACATGTTAAATCCTTCAAATAATAGCCAAATGTATTTAAAAATATTTTTCAACATGATAAAATAACACTGAGTAAAATTTACTTTTAACTTCGTTTGATCATTATTTTTAGGATTTATGATAATGAAATTTTATTTTTAGTCATTTTCAACATACATGTCAATATTAGTCGATTTTAAATTTTTGAAATTTTCTTGGGAAAATGGTCAATTTCCATAGGTTAACCTCTTTGAAAAAAGACAATTTCGACATGAAAATTGAGAAATTTTAAATGAGCTAATATTTGACATGCATGTTGGGAATAGCTAAAAATTCAGGTTGGGAATAGCTAAAAATTCAGGTTTCACCATGTTAAGCCCTATAGATAGCACCAAATGAAGTTCAAAATATTTTTCAACATTCTAAAATAACATCGAGTAAAATTGACTTTTAACTACGTTTGATAATTATTTATAGGGGTTTAGGGTAATGAAACTTTATTTTTAGCAATTTCCAACATGAATTTCAAATATTAGTCGATTTTAAATTTTTGATATTTTGTTATGAAAATGGTCAATTTCCATAGGTTAACCCTTTTGAAATTGATAATTTTGACATGAAAATTGAAACTTTTTAAATTGGATAATATTTGACACGCTCGTTGGGAATGACTAGATGTTGATGTTTCACCATGTTAAGAGTTTCAAATAATTCTCAAATGAAGTTAAAAACATTTTTCAACATGCTAATATAATACCGAGTAAAATTGCTTTTTAACTACGTTTGATCATTATTTATATGAGTTACCATAATGAAACTTTATTTTTTATCCATTTCTAACATGTATGTCAAATATTTGTCGATTTTAAATATTTGAAATTTTCTCGTGAAAATGGTCAATTTTCATAGGTTAACCCCTTTGGAAATTAACAATTTCGACATGAAAATTGATTTTTTTTTAAATTGGATAATATTTGACATCCACATTGGGAAAAATATTTTAAATTGAAAATTGAGGTTTCACCATGTTAAGCCCTTCAATTAGTAGATAAATGAAGTTAAAAACATTTTCAACATGCTAAAATAAGACCAAGTAAAATTGATTTTCAACTACATTTGATCATTATTTACAAGGGTTACCATTATGAAACTTTATTTTTAACCATTTCCAACATGCATGTCAAATATTAGTCGATTTTAAAATTTTGAAATTTTCTTGTGAAAATGGGCAATTTCCATAGGTTAACCCCTTTTGAAATTGACAAATTTGATATGAAAAGTGATAAATTTTAAATTGATTAATATTTGATATGCATGTTGGGAATAACTAAAAATTGAGGTTCCACCATGTTAAGCCCTATAGATAGCAGCCAAATGAAGTTAAAAATATTTTTCAACATGCTAAAATAACAGCGACTAAAATTGACTTTTAACTACGTTTGATCATTATTTATAGGGGTTTAGGGTAATGAAACTTTATTTTTAGGCATTTCCAACATGCACCTCAAATATTAGTCGATTTTAATTTTTTTAAATTTTATTGTGAAAATGATCAATTTCCATAGGTTAACCCCTTTGGAAATTGACAATTTTAACAAGAAAATTGAAATTTTTGAAATTGATTAATATTTGACACGCACGTTGGGAATGGTTAAAAGTTAAGGTTTCACCATGTTCAAAACTTCTAATAATACCCAACTGAAGTTTAAAACATTTTTTAACATGCTAAAATAACACCGAGTAAAATTTATTTTTAACTATATTTGATCATTATTATAGGGATTACCATAATGAAACTTTATTTTTTAGCCATTTCCAATATACATGTCAAATATAAGTCGATTTGAAATTTTTGAATTTTTCTTGTGAAAATGGTCAATTTCCATAGGATAACCCTTTTGGAAATTGACAATTTCGACATGAAAATTGAATTTTTTAAAATTGGCTAATATTTGACATGCATGTTGGGAATGACTAGAAATTGAGGTTTGATCATGTTAAGCCCCACAATATAATAGCCAAATGAAGTTGAAACATTTTTCAACATGCTAAAATAACACCGAGTAAATTTGATTTGTAACTATGTTTGATAATCATTTATATGCGTTACTATAATAAAACTTAATATTTTAGCAATTTCCAACATGCATGTGAAGTATTAGTCTATTTTAAAAAAATTAAAATTTATTGTGAAAATAATCAATTTTCATAGGTTAACCCCTTTGAAAATTGACAATTTCGATATGAAATGGAATTTTTTTAAATTGGCTAATAGTTGACATGAACATTTGGAATGGCTAAAAACTGAGGTTTCAACATGTTAAATCCTTCAAATAATAGCCAAATGTAGTTAAAAATATTTTTCAACATGTTAAAATAATACCGAGTAAAATTTATTTATAACTTCGTTTGATCATTATTTTTAGGATTTATCATAATGAAATTTTATTTTTAGCCATTTCCAACATACATGTTAATATTAGTCGATTTTAAATTTTTGAAATTTTCTTGGAAAAATGGTCAATTTCCATAGCTTAACCCCTTTGAAAATTGACAATTTCGACATGAAAATTGAGAAATTTTAAAGGAGCTAATATTTGACATGCATGTTGGGAATAGTTAAAAATTCAGGTTTCACCATGTTAAGCCATATAGATAGCAGTCAAATGAAGTTCAAAATATTTTTCAACATTCTAAAATAACATCGAGTAAAATTAACTTTTAACTACGTTTGATAATTATTTATAGGGGTTTAAGATGATGAAACTTTATTTTTAGCCATTTCCAACAAGCATCTCAAATATTATTCGATTTTAAATTTTTAAAATTTTATTGTGAAAATGGTCAATTTCCATAGGTTAACCCCTTTGGTAATTGATAATTTTGACATGAAAATTGAAACTTTTTAAATTGGATAATATTTGACACGCACATTGGGAATGACTAGATGTTGATGTTCGCCATGTTGAGAGTTTCAAATAATACTCAAATGAAGTTAAAAACATTTTCAACATGGTAATATAATACCGAGTAAAATTGATTTCTAACTATGTTTGATCATTATTTATATGAGTTACCATAATGAAACTTTATTTTTTATCCATTTCCAACATGTAAGTCAAATACTAGTCGATTTTAAATATTTAAAATTTTCTTGTGAAAATGGTCAATTTTCATAGGTTTAACCCTTTTAAAAATTGATAATTTGACATGAAAATTGAAATTTTTAAAATTGGATAAATTTGGCATGTGTCTTGGGAATGACTAAAAATTAAGGTTTCACCGTGTTAAGAGCTTCAAATAATATCCAAATGAAATTAAAATTAATTTTCAACATGCTAAAATAACAAGTAAAATTGGTTTTTAACTACGTTTCATCATTATTTATAGGGTTTATCATAATGAAACTTTATTTTTTAGCCATTTCCAACATGCATGCCAAATATTAGTTAATTTAAAAATTGTGAAATTTTCTCGTGAAAATGACATATTTTCATAGGTTAACCCTTTTAGAAATTCACAATATTGACATGAAAATTGAAAACTTTCAAATTAGCTAATATTTGACATGCATGTTGTAAATGATTATAAATTAAGGTTTCACTATATTAAGCTATTCAAATAATAGCCAAATAAAGTTTAAAATCATTTTTCAGGATTTTGATTATTGTTGTTAACAGAGATGTATATGTCTTCAACTACACAAATCTTAGCTTGAATTTTCAGGAGTTTCCACCACATTCATGCAAAAAGTAAATCAATTTAAAAAATTTCAATACTAACATAACATTAAAGTTTTATTTGATAAGTAATATTTCGAATATGATGATTTTCGAAATATAGTTGGATGTTTTGACTTTGTACTAAACTTTGTCCAGTTATTAGAGGGGTGATGAGTCAGAGAGCATCTATATGTTTGGTGTAGTTGTGCTTCAGAGTGGATTCCAGAAGATGTTCATCTATTAACACAAGACTTGCCAACTTCAAAACACCGTCGTTTTGAACATAACATCGTGTCGTTTTGATCATTTGGTGGGAAAATACAGAAACGTATAGGGAACAGAAATCCTAGGGATCGGGCGAGAGCTTCAGAGAAAGGCCAAACGGAAGAAGAAGAAGAAGAAGCAGAGGAATATCGGTTGACGGATCTTCGAGGAGAAAAAAGCTAGCTTGGGTTTCCATACGGACTGCGTTTTCCATCTCCTGAGGCATCCTCTTTGTTCGCTCCGGCGCCGGTTCTCCGTCGAACGGTGAGGCGGCGTTCGTTGTTTACGATCAGATACTGCTTCTCGGTCGAGTTTTAGGAGGACCCATTGTTCTTTGGAGGTAAAAAAGCTCTTATTACGGTTTTTATTACTGTTGTGGAGTTTATATGTGGACATTAATGGAGCAGCATTTCTGTTTGAACGAGAGGGGTAATTTTTGCTGTGTTGGTTGATTATTCACCATTTGTGATTGAAGTGTGTGCCTTTTTTATTTGATGTTTCAGCTGGAGCTCTCTTGAATGCTTGCTAGATTAGGGATTTGTCAGCCAGCATTCTATTTTCATAATTCACCAATGATCGATTCTGAGCTCGATTGAAAAAAATGGCTTCCATTCGTGTACTAAAATGGCGGAGTCTCATTTCCTCCACCCTCCAAACCTCTACAGTCCGTCGATTCTACTCGAACAGACCGCCGTCAAGGTCGCCGGCTAGGCGAGCAAGCCGGAGATTAAGAGACAGCCAAAAACCCATCCTAGACGAATCCAAGTTCCAAACAATCCTCGAAAAGCTCCCGCCACGATTCACCAACGAAGACCTCTTCATCGCGTTGACCATGCAGGAAGATCCATTAGTTTGCTTGGAGCTTTTCAATTGGTCTGCTCATCAGCCTAGATTCAAGCACGATTCTTCAACTTATCATGCCGTGATCAAGAAGCTCGGCGTCGCCAAAATGTACCAGGAAATGGACGAAATCGTCAGTCAGGTACTTGCAATTCCTTTCATTGATTAGGTTTAAACAAATGCCGCAACTTTACTTCATTGGATGTATCTGTATTGTTCTCTCTGGTTGAAAATGATTCATCTTGAGATGAAAATCGTCAGAGAATTGGATTATGGTCATGTTTGGCATTTAGAATCATTGTTTCTTAGGAAACTCGATTTAAGCTCGTTTGGTTCTTACCAAACGACCCCTCAGTGTAGCTATGTTTCCTCAGTCTTTCTTATTTCATCACTCAGGTACTGGCAATTCCTTCCATTGGTAGTGGTAACGAAGAAGCTCTGTTCAATACGATAGTTTACTTCCTATGCGAATCCAGGAAGCTAACCAGAGCAGTGAAAGTGTTTCAGCACATGAGAAAGTCTCGGAATTCGAAATCCAGGCCGTCGATTCGAACCTACAACATCCTATTCACAGCAATGCTGAGTAACAAGGGAGGCAATTCCTACGTGAATCACATGTACATGGACACGATCAGCAGCCTGTTCAAGCTGATGGTCAACGACGGTATCGAACCGGACATATACTCGCTGAATTCGATGATCAAAGGCTATGTTTTGTCCCTCCATGTGAACGAAGCTCTTCGAGTGTTTCACCAGATGGGAGTGGTGTATAGTTGCTTGCCGAATTCGTTCTCGTACGATTATCTGATTCATGGTTTGTGTTCGCAAGGCAGGACGATTAATGCGAGGGAGTTGTTTGATGAGATGAAGGGGAAAGGGTTTGTGCCGAGTGAGAAGTCGTATAATTCGCTTGTAAGTGCTTTGGCTATGAATGGGGAGGTTGATGAAGCTGTTGATTGTTTGAGGGATATGAGGAAGGAGGATCGTCGGAGGTTTGCGGATTTGATTACGTATAGGACTGTGTTGGATGAGATTTGCAGGAGAAGGAGTGTTGATGAAGCCATGGAGGTCTTGAAGGAATGGAGGAATGGAGAGTTTGTTGATGGTGTTACTTACAGGAAGCTTCTTTCTGTTCTTGGTGATGGGTTTGAAAACTCTCAGGCATTTTTCTGAAATAATTATCATTCTGCTCATTGTTCGCTCGAGCGTCCCATTCGGGAAAGGTTTCAGTCCGTTACTCGATTTTGTGAAGTGAATCGAGCCCGAGCCAAGGGATTTGCGGCTAGTTGGTTCGTCAAGCTGGATTCGCGAGCAAGGTACATATATCGTTTTGGTGAGCAGGGCTCAATGTGTGGCTCATTTTGTAAGCTACATTATGGTGGCTCGTAAATCATATTGAACAGAGCGAATGATGACGAAAAAATGCCAGTGAAACTGTGAAAGATGAGATCGAGATGTGTCGAATGGAGCTTCGAGATCGGCTCGTTTGATAAAATGGAGGGCTCAAGCTCTAGTTGGAGGCTTCATATTCATCTGGCATTAGTGGATTTGCCTCAAAGCTCTGGTGCTGCTCGGGTAGATCCAGAGGTTAACCAAATACCGATTTCTTCGTTCGATTCTGGTTATAGTTTGGCTTATTAGTCGTTTCGAATGAGTGCTGATTGTCAATCTGTAACCTAAAATTCAGTAGTGTTATAGACCCTAAGTGGCCTAACTTTGGACCGTCCTATGGCTACGAGTTCTAAGTTGCTACCTTACACTAGTTTGAGCTCAAGTTCAATTTCGAGTTTTTTGTATTCGAGTTCGAGTCAAACTTGATTTGAAAGATCTAAAGCTCGGCCTTGGCTCGACGTCATTATTGATGAGGCAACTCGATAATCATTGTAACCGATTTTGACTCAACCTGAACTTAATGAACTAATTTAGTCTTAGGGTTCATAATCCACTAAACTCGAGAACCATTACTCGAGTCTTTCAATTAACCGGCTCTCAAGCTATCGAAAACAAGTTGTTTCACAAATTATAAACGATACAGCTTGCAAGGCTAGCTAAGTGAGCTTTTCAGTCGAGACAACTCACAAGTCTAGCCAGCTCAAATATCTTTAACTCGAACTCAACTCGTTTAATCATCAAGAGTTGCAAACCAATGTTATAAAATCTTATTTTCAAAATTTGAGTATTTGAATCAAATAAGTTCAACAAACACCAACTAAAAAATAATATATCGTAAAATAACTTAAAACTATAATAGCTTGTGCCGTATTTTGTTCAGGAATTAATCCACGATTACCCATGGGTTCGGAAACAGAATTAGGCCCAAAGGCGTCGTTAACAACTCCAAAACAAAAAAGGTATCGTCGTTTTAAACGTAACATCGTGTCGTTTTGATCATTTGGTGGGAAAAGACAGAAAGGTAGAGGGAACAGAAATCCTAGGGATCGGGCTTTTTCCCAGAGAAAAAAGGAGAAAGCTTCAGAGAAAGGAAAAAGGAAGAAGAAGAAGCAGAGGAATATCGGTTGGCGGATCTTCGACTCTCCGAGTAGAAAAAGCTAGCTTGGGTTTCCAAAGGGGCTGCGTTTTCCATCTCCTGGGTCATCCTCTTTGTTCGCTCCGACGCCGGTGCTCCGTCGCGCCATTATCGAAACGAGTGGCGGTGGGAATCCGGGGAGACGGATTTCGTTTTTTACGATCAGACGACTGCTGCTCGGTCGGTTTTACGAGGACCCATTGTTCTTTGGAGGTAAAAAAGCTCTTATTACGGTTTTGATTACTGTTATCGAGTTGCTAGTTGCATATATGGAGCTGCATTTTTTTCTTCTTTCTTGTTTGGTTATTCTTTGAACATTTGCTGTAATTGAAGTGCGTTTTTTTATGATTCAGCTGGATCTGTATTCAATGCTAGCTAGATTATTGATTGAATTGCAGGATTTGTTTTTTCACGTATATCCTAGTATCAATGTGGAGTGATTTGTAGTTCATGGCGGAATTGTGAAGCTTTTTGTACGATGCAGATTATTAGATTAGCATGCAGAGAATGCTAAGCTATAGTAACAGTTTTACGATGACAGTGAATCGTTTGGCTTACCGATTTGATTCCCTTCGTTACAAATATACAACTTCCATGGATGAGATCGTGCAGCTTTATGACGATCTTCATTTTGAATATACAACTCCGAGGGATCAGATAGCATCTAAGTTTGTGACTATATAAATCCATATTGGTTCAGAAAGAAATCTGGGTTCTTTTGTGAATGCTCAATAACCTTTTGTTTGATGTGTTATTTTTTGTTTTCGGATTGTACGATGCTCTGTACGTATATTGATCTCGACAGTGAGTCTGTATAAACTATGAGGTTGAGCCTTGTTTTAACCGTTATTTCGTCCTTGAGCTATATGGCTAAATGAACTGGAGTTCTAGAAAGTCCTTAATTCTATCACAAGCTAGTTTTTCCAGCATGGTATTTTAACTTGAAGGTGAAATTGTGAAGCTTGAAGGCTGATTGTGTTTGTTCGATATTTGTGATTGTGTTTGCAGGGTTGAGCTTTGTCCTCGTGATGAACTGTTAGTTAAGCAAGAAATCTAGGCACGGAAGTCTAGTACTTGCTGCTTTGTTCGGCCTGCTTCTTGACGTAAATGGGCTGTTTTAGTTCCAAGGTAATTAGGAAGTTCCCAGGACACGAGGATCCGATTGCCCTTGCTTCTCAAACAGCCTGTAAGTTGCATCCGGTTAACCATGCATTACAGGATACCAATGCTCAAAATGGACACTAATTTGCTCTCATTCTTCGGTTTCTTAGTCAGTGTGAGTGAAGTTGAAGCTCTGTTTGAATTGTTCAAGAGCATTAGCAGTTCCGTTATTGACGATGGGCTGATCAGCAAGGTAGCATTGATGTTTTACTTTGATTAGGGTAGTCGTGTTTATAACTTGTTATAACTTGCTCAGAGTATAGAGAATGATCGAATCCTCAATGTAACGTCTCGATCTTCATATTTACAGGAAGAGTTTCAGTTGGCCCTCTTCAAGAACAAAAAGAAAGAGAACCTCTTTGCTAACAGGGTACCCACTCTTTGCTAACCGAGATAGAAATAAATGATTTTCAAAACGGCCGCGATGTTACATTCCGGTTTGATGTGCAGATTTTTGATCTATTTGATACGAAGCACAAGGGAGTCATCGATTTCGGCGACTTTGTTAGGTCACTCAATGTGTTTCATCCTAATGCCCCTCAAGAAGACAAGATTGAGTGTAAGTTTACGCTTCAAATACTCCCTTCGATCCATAGTTTCGAGTTTTAACTGACTGCAGCTTTCCCCAATCGAAACTGCAGTTTCTTTTAAACTGTATGATCTGGAGAACACTGGATATATCGAGCGACACGAGGTTAAGCAGATGCTGATTGCACTTCTCGGTGAATCCGAAATGAAGTTGACAGACGAAACCATTGAAATCATTCTTGACAAGGTGAGTTAGCAGTTTCATGACTTCTCTGGACATAGAAACCAGTGGTGCATCTATCTTTTCCTGACTCCGTTTTTTCCCTCCCGAATCAAAAGACGTTCATGGAAGCTGATATCAACAACGATGGCAAGATCGACAAGGGCGAATGGCATAGCTTCGTCTTCAAGAATCCGTCTCTGCTAAAGATCATGACACTTCCCTATTTGAGGTACGAGCGGAACTCGAATCGGCTTCTGTTACTATTTTGGTTAAACCGAGCTGAATGTTTACTCATTTCGGCGTGTTTACTCGAACCGAATGCAGGGACATCACTACTACATTTCCAAGTTTTGTTTTCAACTCAGAGGTGGATGAGATTGCTACCTAAGGAGAGAGCTTTCCCCCGCAGTAAAAAATAGGGTAAAAAAGTTAACAGTTACCTAAATTAACAGTCCATGTGAGAAAAAGATTGGTTTTTGTGATCCATATTGGCTTTGTAGATTGGTTTGATTTTTTCGGTTTTATCTGTAAACCGGTCATGGTATGCAATTGGTAGCCCCTACACATATCTACGGGTAGGTGGCAGGTTAAACCCGAAACCATTTCGAGCACGGACTGTATCCGATACAACTCCAACCATCTGTGACCCGACCGGATGCCATCGGCTTAAATTTAGATTTCTATTACATATGGTGAGCTAGTGATCTATTTGCTTTTCTTCTTTCTTTCTTTTTTCCTTGTTTGGTCCTTTTATTTCAACATATATACAGAATGGCCCCATGGGTTCTTAGAAGTTTAATCGGTTTCTTTACTTGTAGAGAAGAATCAGTGTGTGTATCGAGTAATACACATACATCATTCCTGTTTATTTTTGCATCGACAAAAATGTCTTTCGTGACGAATAACGATCTTTGTCTTGGCTTGCTATGCTTTCGAAAACAATCCTCGGCATGTTGGATAGGGATTGGCTTGCCGAGGGCGACCTTAGATTGTAGTTTGTACCCAATTTTAAAGCAAACTAGACCCAACGATGGAAAAGATCACAGGCAACCCCATAACTCAACCTAAATCGTTAGACTATTGTTTGTTGCATCATATTAACCCGCAGTTGCACAACATTAAACAGTTCACGACTCAGTTAAATCACACCATGTTGAGCAACAGACACATCCTACCAGACCTAATGTTGCATCCTATCAAAACATTATCGTACATCATGGAGTTACACAACATGGAAGTTTTCCACCGTCACAATTCAGTGATTCACAAATTTCGAGCAAACAAGACCTAACAAACTCCAAAAAAATCAGTCAAACCCATAAATAACCAACCAGAAAGAGGATAATGATCACACCTCACTCCATTTCGAGCAAACTAGACCTAACAAACTCCATACACTGTACTCAAACCCGTAACTCAACAACACAAAAGCGTTTAGTTTATAGTCACAATGCACTCCATTTCAATTGTCAAGCAAACAAGACCTAATAGACTCAAAATATCACACTCAAAACCTACAACTTAACGACACGGAAGTGTCTACAGTCAAAATTTCACTGCATTTAGAGTAAACTAGACCTAACCAACTCAAAACTCAACAACGCGAAAGTGTAGCAATTTCACACCATTTCAAGCAAACCTGACCTAACAAACTCAATAGACTCGCACTCAAACCCGTAACTTAACGTAAGCACATTCTCCACATCCTAATGAACCTGTATCACACCGGGGCAGGCAGTTCCACGAATACGAAAAGAGAATTAAACTCTACCTTCTTTTTGCACATTTTGTTGTAGTAGTAGAAGTAGTAGTAATTAAAAAGGGAAAGAATTACAGATCCCCCTGGTTGCCTAGTTAGTTTCCCTCTCTTCCTATTAAAAAGGAAAGCAAACTTTCTTTTGCCCTCTCCATTACAACAATAACACCCCCCATTTTTTTGATAGATACAAAAGACATCACCCCCCCCCCCCCCTCTCTCTCTGGTTCTTTGTTTCTTCTTTACAAGCGTTAATGGGTTCGGTTTAGAATACCTGAAAGAACAAACTGGTCGAACCGTCCCCGAAAGACCGGAGATCGGCAGGTTTCACCTGCGCCCTGCACAACGGGCATGTCCTCTCCCTTTCGAACCTGTGGATCCATGCGAGAGAGTCAGCAAGCGAAATCGAGAAACATTTCTTTTTGCAGGAAACAAACTGCACCAGCAAGTATTTAACTCACCATTCGGAAACACAATCCTCGCAAAAAATGTGTTTACATCGGAGTAGGATCGGGGCGTGCATCTTCTCCTGGCATATCGCGCACAAGTCCCCGGCAGCGTTCACCTGCAACTTGCCACCAAACCGTCAGTCGTTTGAAGTACATGAAAACAACAAGCTACAACCCTTCCAACATTACACTACTTCATACAAAAAAAAACTGAACAATTGGAGGAGCAGACCAACCAGGGAAGAAACTGATCTAGAGACAACAGACAAGGGAACGTGCCATTCTAATAGCGGGTTACTGACAGATGAATCCTACTGTGGTACACAACCCGTAGTAGGAAGCGATTAGGTTCAAACTGGATCCTAGACTCTGTGTCGACATATGCCAGAAAAAAAGACTTGCACTGGTGAAAACATTCGATGTCTTATGATACGCATTTGAATCTTTGATAAGCTAATGGCTACAACAACATAATGAGATGAGAACATATAATCTATTGCCTATAAAGGTGACCGTATCCGAGACACATATAATTATAATTCACAGTGGTAGAGAGGTCTAAGGATAGAAAGGGACACTACCTGCTCTGATGTTGCATAAGCACCGTAATTCACCTCTTTGCGTGACAATGCCTTCAGAGCAGCAAAGAATGATTGAACCTGCAATCAAGTAATGTATGAATGATGGTGGACAGAAAGAAACTTAAATGCTGAAAGGACGCATTTATAGCAATATTCAAGGATAGAGAATCAAGATTCCGTGATTCTAAGAATTGCGAGAAATAGAATCATAGCAGAATGAGCTTTTACCTTTTCGACAACAGAGGTTAGCTTGAAAGTCAAGTAAAGCCCTGTCATCAAAGAGGAAAAGAGGCTACCATACTCCTTGTTCAAAAAGAAGCGATACCACACTGGAGTAGGCAGCAGTGCACGATACAGGAGCATCAAATATTCAATTAAAGTTAGCATTTGGCCCTGAAAATTAGACATCGCAAGACAAGAGTAAGAATTTGTTCTTTTTATTTAATAAATCAACTTTCAACGCTCATTGCTTTGAAAGCTCACCTGCCGACGATAATTTCTGCCTCTACTATTCCGGTAATACATCAGAAGAATGCATTTGATCACCATTGCAGCCTGCCTCACCAGAGTATCTGTAAAAGCAATGAAGCATTTGAGAAACCATTCTAAACCTAACTCAAAGGAACACATAGACAGGCAACTCACCGTTGACCATGATGATGAAAACAGCATGCCAAAAAGGTGGTATAGCCTTTGGTGGGAGCATAACTAAAGGGTAGAGGAGATCGTCGTTCTGATACCACCAATAAACCCCAACAACATGAACTGCGAATGCCACTGAAATCCCAACTAGAACAGACATTTTCCTCTCGCCCTGCAGTTGTTATCATATTAGACACAAATATGATATTACCACAAAGGAATTTGCATTCACAAAACAGAAAAAAACCATGTCCATTTACCTTCAGAGCCGTCTGTTTGCGAAGAATATCATTCGATTTGAACATCACCACAGCAATCCAAATGGTGACAAAGAAACCTGCAAGTCCACCCAGAATGTCACAATCTCATATCACATGTTAAAATTATATGAAATGAACCACAACTAAAACACTTCATGATGCAACTCGATATCAATAATTCTAACAACCTAGCAATCAAATTAAAGACAAAGAGACCTGTAAATCTACCCAGAATGTCACAATCTCATGTCACATGGGAAAATTATAGGATCTAAGCCTGGACAACTTGTGAGGCAACCCATTATCAATAGTTTTAGCAACTTAGTAACTTAGCAATCGAATTAAAGACAAGAAACCAAAGGATGGAAAGCAATTTGACCCGATAGCTCTGAGCAATAAACCCTAACGGGTATCACACGAAAAGGATGACAATCGACTTCTCGTGACTGAACCATCAAATCATAGTTGAACATCTGCCACTAGATTGGATATCATCGAATTTGCCTAAATGACAGCAGACAGAAGCACACTACAGCAGCAATAGGTTGTTCTCTTTCACTGTTTCATTCATTCAAAAGACAAGGCCATACAAAGGAGAGACACACAGTAAGAGAGGGAGGAAGTAAACCTTGCAAGTGCTGGCGGATGAAGACAACCAAGAGAAGCAAAGAGAACGGAAGAACTTGCTCAATCCACCTAGCAGCCTGCTGAATATCATATCTCTGGTAAGTAGAATCCCTTCCATTACTTCCCCCGTTAGCTCCACCATTTCCATTACCATCACTGTTCGCTTCTCCTCCGTCTTCCGCGGCCAAGCTAGGGTTAGAAGAAGACTGAGCAGCAGAAGCACTAGAAACCTCGCGATCAGGTCCAGAATCATGACTCTCTCCGTCGGAGGCGATCCTAAGCTGCTGTCCCCGGTCAGAATCGTCGGCGGCGCCTATAATCCGAATAGAAACCTCTCCGTTGCCGCTGTTTGCGGCCGGAGGAGGATCGTGAGAGATGAGATGATCACCCGATGACGAAGAAGAAGAAGAAGAATCGGAGTCGGATGACGACCTAGAAGGCCGGAGGAAGCCGGAGTACTCGAGGAGAGCAGAGATAGGAGCCTGGATTATAGAAGCAGCCGTGAGTCCTCCTCCTCCTCCGCTGCTGTTGCTGCTGCGGGAATTGGTAGCTAATCCTCCGCCTGAAGACGATGGTGGCGGTCTGAAGAGGTCGGAATTGCCCGCGCCGGAGGTTTCCATTTGTTTTGATCGGAATTTAGCTTGGGAGGGGAAAAGTAGGTATTGCTGAAGATTGATTATTATTCATCAAAGAATGATGGTTGAAAAAGAAGGAAGAAACAAAGGGGGGAAAAGGATGGAGGAAGACGAAGAAAGACGTGTTCTTCTTCTTGCTCGATAATAACAGTGTATAGACCCTGGGCCATAGACCCTTTCAGCCCATGAGCCTATCGGTCCTAGAAGCCCGTATAGATAATCCATCAGTACATCAATTCCGGTCAATTCCTTGTTTACCATTACAAAAATGGTCGTACATTACTACCGGAATTGAATTCCGGCCAATGTCCAATTCCGAGTCCGAACCAAAATTGAATTCCGTTACACAGTGGATCAGATCTATAATTGTGATTACATAAATTAACTCGAAAACTAGGACACAAACTATCTCGAGACATCTCATAGAAACCGACCACTAACTCGGTTTCCCAGCTGTAATCTCTCACATTCTCACTTCCACTGTGTTGCACCAATTCCCTAGAATCTGTAAGCTCCTGCACTTTGAATGAACACAGCTTTGGCCACTAGGAACGGCTCGAAAAATCCCTTTACGGAACAATGTAGTTTCATAGTCGTTGATTGAGATGCCAGAACAGAGCAGCAAAACCATCAACAAGTCAATGCCGGCCTATACCGTTGGATGATCATCGTCGACCTTTCGTTTCTTTTTTGGCCTGCGATTCGTCTGCTGCTTTCGATTCAACCTAGCTTGAGATTTCGCATACTTCTCCCACTCTTTCACGTTCTTCTGGTAGAGTACCATAGCAGCCCGAGCATCTTCAACCTGAAACCAACCAAGGTTAGTTAGCATTTGCATAAGAACAAACACAACTCGAGCGAACTATCGATTTGAGAGATGCAATGCAGTAGAGGCAAGAAGAAATCGATGGTGGCAGAAAACTTACAGGGCAGTGTTCCCCATTTTGTATTTCGATCCCGAGAAACTCGGACGCAAGATGCTTTAGCGATTTTCTGCGGTGTTCCCTGATTCAACCACCAAGTAAAATTTCGTTAAACACAGGAGAAGTTGAAATGATGTTTCCTCATCAGATTGGCAATCAATATTAGAACTAAGACACAAAGATTTCTAACCGTACTTGAGAAAAGGCGGGTACTCGGAAGAATCACGAAGGTCCTTCTTTGGATGATTCAATAGCAATACCTAAAAATTTGGAAGAGAAGGCAAATTCACTCGGCAGTCTACGTGCACATATACATCAGTCTTTAAGTCTAGAGCTGCCGACCGGCTCAGAGCTTTACCGAGCTCAAGTTCGGCTCATTCAGTTTACTGAGAGCTCGATTCGAGCCATGATAATCGAGCTCAAGCTTGGCTCAACTAATTTTCAGAGGGCTCGAGTTCGGCTCAGCTCGAGATTGGCTTGTTTGCAAGTCCTATCAGGCTCGAACTCGAAATTGGCTCGTTTGCAAGTTCTAAAGAGCTCGAGCTCAAACTCAGCTCGTTTGCAGCTCGAGTTGGGCTCGGCTCGTCTGCAATTTTTAACAAGCCGAGTTAAACCTCGAACTCGGATCGGATAAACTTGTCAAGCATTTACACTTACGTGGATTCAACTCTAAAACATCATTCACCATCATATTTTCTTTTTTAGACAAAATAAAAACATTCGAACCATTAAAACTAAATAATAAAAAGAACTTTAGCGGCAAATAAAACCAGAGGGATACTGAACCTTAAAATCATTGGACAGGGCATGACCAACAAGAATCCTTCCCTTTATCAACTCGGCCACTTTCTTCTGCACAACCGGGAATTTCTTCGCTGTAAAAACCATAATAAGATATCAGGCTCTCCGACACTTCCTTACGGCATACGTAAACCATTTTACAGAATCGCTTTAAGCGTGGTCATTTCCATACAGTTTCAGAGAAACCTCAAGAAGAAAATGATCAGTTGTATGTCCAAGGTAAAAGAGAACCAACCTTGTTTTAAGTCCCTGGGTCGAATTCCACTAATATGCGTGCGGAAGTCAATGACAGCTTCCATGGGACGAACGAATTCGTCATATACAACATTTCCCCACTTATTTACCTGCAGTGTTTGAAGCAGTAACGTTCGTTAATTGGAAGGCAAGAAACATTCTAACATCTCTTTCCCCATCTAAGATGGACCTTCTCGGGCACTCAGAAAGCCTCAAATGCACACAATATTAAGAACAGAAGGGAAATGGTCCGTTCATAATTTCATAACTTTTACGAGTTAACAGCTGGAACTGGTTGATAACCACAGTTCATTTGGGACTGGCTAAGTGCTGTGCTGCCTTGCCTATAGGAGACCTAGGATGAAGACTTATGAATAGCATAAGCTAGATAATGAAGACACCCAGCAAAAACTCGAAGTGTTGAAGGTTATGATGCTAAGGGTTGGTCACAGCAGGATATTTGAAGTGCAAACAGATGGCAGTGGTGAAAAAATAAAGAATTCCAGAGTAATAGGCCCAGGAAACCGAAATTTCTGAAGGTTGTGACACAAACTAGGCACCACAAAGTTATTCAAAGTGAATGACAATGCATAATTAGAAAGAAAAGAATACCAGTGTAACGCGTCCAAGAGCACTTCGGTTTGCTTGACCAACACCAACCATTTCACAGTCCATGGCGAGAGCATCTGTCAAACTGAGTGTGATCACAGTTGGTCAAAGAGTAGTGGAAGGAGAAACTTTATCATAATACACTAAACAAGGATTGATATCTTATAATATAATGTGTCCCTACAAACACAGCCACATTTCCTTTCTACCAAACGACCTCTTATTATATTGCAGAACAAGGAATGATCTATCCTCGTAATTTTAGCACGTCTAGTCTTAAGTATCTTAGCTCGTTTAGCTAAGGGGCTCTATCTTAAGATTATCCTAAAACAATACACATGTTCTGCTCATTCTCGGGTTGAGGAATCGTATCAAGATGGCATGAAAAGCCACTCACTCCAGTTAAAACAATGTTAACATACAAAGAACACTTTGACTTACAGAAAGGACATGATTTCTCAGCCTGCATTGGAACCTTCAATACAATAACTCAAATGTTATTATGACGTCTAGCAGTTAAATTTGTATAGTTTCTGAGACGGTATCTAACCAAACAATGGTTGCATAATCTGACTCGTTGGTTACTACGAAATTTCCAGTTAAGATGAACACAAATTACAATCATGACACAATCGTCTCGTTCACGGGGTCATTCTCATTCAGCATTACCACACTGTCTCATGTAATTCAACAAACAGTGGGATTCAAAACAATTACAATAAGAAAGCAGCAGAAGAATCAAAACCTGGAATCATCATTGACTGGCACAAGAGGACTCGGCTGAGGATCCTCAGCTCGCTCCTCGTCAGGCCTGTCTTTCCGCTTTCCTGCAACATAGAAAACTCGGAGAAACTCAGAAATGACCAACTTAATTCCTCTCACTTGGATGAACTGATGAGAGGACGACAAAGTTTTCTAACCTAAAACGAGATGCTCTGAGGGCCGAGTTGAAGGCTTAGAACTAGGTCGAGAGTTCAGCTTCTGCTGGAGTTGAGCCCAGTTTGGATTGAGCGGCGCCGCGGGAAGCTGTTGCTTCTTATTAGGGTTCTTCTTTACCTTCATCTTCATCTTCTCCAGCTGCTGATTCTGCTCCTCCATATTTCGTGATAATGCTAGCTCTACGACTTGGGAGCTTCGACAACTGCGTTCAGAGACAATGGTAGGCTTTTCGGCCGCGCCAAATGCAGTGTGTCGTTGGACTGGATCGTCAGACCGGTTGGTTTTCGTGATTGAATCACTTATGTCGGGTATGGGCCGACCCGGTATTTTTCCCGCACAATCCGGAAAAGCCTTTGAAAAGGCTTGGGCCTTAGAAGGCTTTGATTCCTCCTCCATGTCTTCTCTACGCCGTCAAAGCGAAGAAAGCATAGCTCTTCTTTCGATCGCTAAAGCTAATGCCCTTCTTTTTCCTTCTCCTTCGATCACGACACTTCCGGAGATTCCATTTTTCATCATATTCTTCATCCGTTGCTCTCACCTGCAATCTGACGGACAAATTTGAAATTACTCAGTCCGAATCCAGCCTCGAAACGTTTCTTTGATAAAGCAAAAAACACAAAAACGTTCTGCGCGGGAAGAAGAAGCCGCCAACAACGACAGTGATTTCTCCCCCACCAAAATATATTCAACTAATCTGCCATGGTTTCAATGGATCCTGCCTCAGGAATCGACGAATACGGAAGTTTACTATCGACATGCATCACATCCAGGAACCTCAAATTGGGCAAGGCAATTCATTCCAACCTCATCAAAACCGCGCGATCAACTTCAACTCCTTCGTCGTTAATCGTCTAATCGACATGTACTCCAAATGCAGTTCTATCGGATCCGCCCATAAGGCCTTCGACGATCTCCCCTTCAAGAACGCTCGTTCCTGGAACACCATCGTCTCCGCCTGCTCCAAATTGGGTATGGTGAAAATGGCGCGGAAACTGTTCGATGAAATGCCTGACCGAAATCTCGTCAGCTACAACTCAATAATTTCGGGGCTTTCTCGTGGTGGGTATTACAAGGAGGCGTTGGGTATGTTCATGAGGTTGGAAGAAGATTGCGTTGGGGGGTTTTGTTTGGATGACTTTACTGTTGTGAGTGTGGTGAGTTGTTGTGCGAGCTTTCGTGGGTTGGAATTGGTTCGTCAGCTGCATGGTGTGGGATTAGTTGTTGGGTTGGAAGGGAATGTGGTGTTGCTGAACTCTGTGGTTGATGCTTATGGGAAATGTGGGGAACCTGATGTTAGTTTCCGTGTATTTAGCAGGATGAATGACAGGGATGTTGTGTCGTGGACGTCAATGTTGTGTCGTGGACGTTAATGGCCTGGTAGTAAAATCTTCAATCAGAATTTTGACGTGATATGCAGATAGCTGGCAGGATTACCGTTCCAACGGCTTACTTTTCTCCAGCTGGCGAAACAGACTCGGGCCAAATATCCGCCGCGCGACTAAAAAAAATAATCCCCCGTGTAACTGCCGCACGAAGATGCGTCTGTGCCCAACAGCTACTTTTCTCCTGTAAAGAGGTCGTTGTCTCACCTTCCAACGGCTACAATTTTTTCTATATAAACGACACCACACATCGAGCAATTCAGAACTTCTTCGTCTTTGTCGCCGACGCTTTCTTCCACTTCTTCTCACGTTGTCGCTCAAGTAGGTCTTCGAGTTGGGGTAATTTTCTGTCCTCTCTACCTCTCTTTTCAATTTTCGGTTTACTTTCCGTTCGTTTAGGGTTTTCGTTTTCCGATCATCGGTAAAACTCTTTTCTAGGCGCCGAGAGGGAACATTAGGTCTTGCTTGTTGTTTCTCTTATAGATTTTAGGGTTACTGAACATAGATCTGATTCCATGATTCATGTTCGTTGTTTTAATTGCAGCAAATTAAGGAGATGGCAGACTCTAAATCTGCGAGTGACGTTTCTAAACAAGTTTCAGAAGACTCCACGGCTATCAGATGAGAGGAAAGCTACCATGATCTGTGAGTACGTAGTTAGCTTCCCCTTAACAAGAATTTCATTGATAATTTCCCTGGTAATTTTCCTGTGCCACTTGACATTCTTCCTATTCTTACTATGTTTGTTTTCTAACTGCTCACCTGCTTGCTTGCTTAATCTTGGTTATCTTTGTTCTTATTGTCTGCATCGTGTTGTTATCATGCCATAAACCGGTTCAAACTGCTTTGAATTATCATGGCGACACTGGTTGACATAAATGTTGTGTTGTTTGCTAGCATGATCATCTCCCTTTATCTTTCCTTAAATGCAGTTTGAGATTCTCATATATCGGTCTTATTGATTTGCATCTTGTCAGTGTGAATTAGTATCATTTTATTTTTCCGTTTAAACTCCTTTAAGGCGCTATGAAGTTCTAGTAGATGGGGGATTCTAACGCATGTGCCACCAAAGAAGTCTTGAAGGTTTAGGTGGTTATGGCTCACACACGTGGCGATCCGGGTTCCACCTGTTTGCAGGGTTTTTTTCCGGGTTTGCCTCGTATGGGTTGGGTCTTAACCACGTCTCCATTGAGTAAACAAAGGAGGGGGTGGTGCGTAAAAGTAAGTGTTAGGGCGTTCATCACCTAAGTGAAGTGATGAGTTGGTGCGCTCTAACACAAGCACAAAGAATGCGAGAATGAATGAACACCCCTCCATGCAAGTCTGGGAAACATCTTGTCAAAGTTCTGAAACCTCAAAATTCAACTCATCCCTGGTAATTCACCTCTGCCACTTGTCATTTTTCGTATTCATGGTATTATTTTTCTGTAGTCTATACGTTTCTGTAAGTCTTCGCTACTGTGTGCTATGTTGGTCTTCTAACTGCTGACCTGTCTTGGTAAAGCTTTTGATGTCATTTTTTGCAACATCATCCTTCTGCTTTTCTTTCATTTCTTTTCATTTCTTTTCTATGATAAAAATAACTCAATTCTTCCTTCTTTTCATGGCTTTCTACTTGCGAGTTGACGAAACTATGGAGCTGTTTCAACTTGGTCTAGGGTCTAGGCAGTAGGGACTAGGTAGTGTGGTCTAGGTACTGAGGTTTAGGGTACGTTACGTATAGTTATTGGGGTCTAGGTAAGGTCTGGGGTTGGGTGTCTAGCGTCTAGGATGATCATTTCTGTTGTTGAGATCTGCAGAATTTCCTGTTGAATTCGTATGCTAGAGGGTGTTCCTTGTTGACAGACTTTTGGATCGATATCGAAATGAGATGGATGCCATTTATTTCCCTGGTTTTGGTGAAGTTCTTTGTTGAAAGAGAGGTGGATATGAAGATGAGTTGTGATGCCTTCTAATGGCTGTTTATATAGGATGGTGAGAGGCCAAAGACTGATGGTATGACTTGGGATTCTGTGAGCCAGCACAGTCCCAACAAATGTGGCTAACTAAGCAATGTCCCTTTCTTGTCCACCAATCCCTCAAACTCATAAGTGGGAGGCAAAAGATCCAAACTTTATGACTTGGGATTCTATGAGCCAGCACAGTCCCAACAAATGTGGCTAACTAAGCAATGTCCCTTTCTTGTCCACCAATCCCTCAAACTCATAAGTGGGAGGCAAAAGATCCAAACTTTATGACTTGGGATTCTGTGAGCCAGCACAGTCCCAACAAATGTGGCTAAGCAATGTCCCTTTCTTGTCCACCAATCCCTCAAACTCATAAGTGGGAGGCAAAAGATCCAAACTTTATGTTTCACCAATGTTAACAGAAGCTTATGTAGCAGCAGCAGCAGAAGAGTCGATAATAAAGTTTCCTCATTGTTGCTTGTATACTGCAGCGGGCAAGAGGAATCTAGATTGGAAATTTAAACAGGTCAAATTATTAATTCCATCCGGGCATGCTGCAACTTACTGGGAGAACATGTTCTTGCTTGATTGATGCGAGTACATTCTGGATTCTTTGTTAGTATCCTTATTTACATCACAGGGCTATAATTTCCCAATTCATTTTTTCTGGGATTGGTTCTGCACATGGGCTCTAATTTCACCATGAAGAGCATGCATGAAGTTAAGGAAGGTTACATCATTCACTTTGATATACTTATTGCTGATGCCAACAACAATCCAGATTCAGATTGGATTTCAGCATTTGCTTCTGACAGGCTGCATTATCCTGTTGATTGACAGGCTGATATCCGCAATGTCGAGGACGATTATCTCTTCATTTACTCTACTTGATTGTTGATTTACTAATTGGTTCGAAATGTAGGCTATGGCTAGTGAGTATGTGTTTGTTTCCTTGACTAGCGCCCCTGAAAGTGGTGGTGAATGGCCTGGCTGTTGGTATCAATCTTAACGATTTCTTTGGTTTAAAAGGAAACTTTCGAGTTCCGGTGTGGTTTTGAATTTTGCTACCACAATCATATGGCTGGGTTAGAACTCGAATGATGTACTGTATGTGTAAATCAATCTGATGTAGTGTGTCGTTAGACCGATTGGTATTTGCGAATTGCCATTGAATCATTAGACCGGTTGGTATTCACTATTGAATCACTTATGTCAGGTATGGGCCGACCCGGTATATTTCCCACACTCTCCGTAAAAGGCTTGTAAAATAGTTTTTACATTTTCATCGGCCGCCGATCACCGGTTTCTCTCCTCACAATCGCCGGTGCTGTATATTTGATTCCTCCCGATGTCTTCTCTACGCCGTCAATGCGAACAAAATATAGCTCTTCTTCTCATCGCTAAAGCTAATGTCCTTCTTCGATCACGGCACTTCCGACATTTCCCTTTTCATCACATTCTTCCGTATTCGCGCAATTGCTTCTTCCGTTGCTTTCACCTGCAATCTGACGGCCAAATTTGAAATTACTTAGACCGAACCGTTTCTTTCATATGGCAGCTAGCTGATCCTTCAGGTATGCTTGGAAGCAAAAACACAAAAACACGCCGGAAGAACAAGCCGCCAACAATGAAAGAAAAATTCTCTAATTCCTGCCATGGTTTCAATCGATCCCGCCTCAGCAATCAACGAATACGGGTGCATCACCTCACCTCTAGGAACCTCAAACTCGTCAAAACCGCGATCAACTTTAACTCCTTCGTCGTCAACCGTCTCATCTACATGTACTCCAAATGCAGCTCCATAGGCAGCGCCCATAAGGCCTTCGACGATCTCCCCTTCAAGAACGCTCGTTCCTGGAACACCATCGTCTCCGCCTGCTCCAAATTGGGTATGGTGAAAACGGCGCGCAAACTGTTGGATGAAATGCCTGAACGCAATCTCGCCAGCTACAACTCGATGATTTCAGGGCTTTCTCGTGGTGGGTATATTCAGAGAGATGAATCGGTTAGTGCCGAATGATGTGACGTTTCTTGGTGTGTTGTCTGCTTTTAGCCATAGGGGATTACTTTCTGAAGCAGTTATGGTTCTAGAAGAGATGGAAACTAGTTATAATATTTCCCCAAGGTCAGAGCACTATGCGATCTTGATTGATTTATTAGGTAGGAAGAACAGAGTGAGGGATGCGATGGAGTTGGTGAAAATGTCCGGTTCTTTCTTTCGAAGCATGCGGGGATATGGGGGGTGCTCTATTGGGTGCTTGTCGGATCCATCGAGATGTGGGGCTTGTGCAATGAAGGCTGCGGAAACTCTGTTTAGAATAGACCCCGGAAACCCTGGAAGGTATGTCATGTTAGCGAATGTTTATACATCAGCTAATAAATGGAGTGATGCTTCAAGAGTGAGAAGGGAAGTGGAAGAAAAGGGTCTACTTAAAGATGTAGCTTACAGTTGGATTGAGGTGAGGAATGAGAGGCATCAGTTTGTCGCCAGGGACAAGGCTCACAGACAGATACAAGAAATATATGAAACGATTTCTCAACTACTTGATCATAAGTCGTGGTGCCATAACGTTAAAGCTTGCCTCTGTCCGGAACACAGTTGGTGAAGAATTAATGAATGACCTGGTACAAAAGATCTTCAACTGAAATGTTGTTTATCTAGCTGCAGCCTGCAGTTGTTTAACATACTCAGGTTTTGTTTTCAGGTAATGATACGCCGATTCCAGCTGCAGCCTGCAGGTCTTTGACATACCGAGCTTTCTTTGTAAGTCAACTATCAATGTCAACTAAAGGGAATTCTGCACAGACCGATGGGGACTGGGAGGTCTATGCCAAGAAGCCCAACAAGAACAAAGGAGGCAGCAATGTCTCAAAGGGTTGGGGTTCACAAAACTCTAATTCAAAAGCCTGGGGGCCGGCAGATGCGGGGCAGCAAAATAGAAGGACGACTGGCAATGCTTGGGGAAATCAAGCAGTTGAATCTTCAAGGCAACCTGGCAGAGGAAATCGGAACTTGGGTAACTATATGGCGCCTCCACAAGGGGGAATCCCCCCTCCTCTGGCGAACGGGTGGAACTGGCAATCCAGGGCTGGGGCAGCGAAAGTGCCTGAAGTGGCTGCTCCTGAAAAGGAAGATGATGATAACAACGAGCAAGATGGTGCTTATGAAGATGAAGACGATTTTGATGATGATGCTCTCGAGGAGGATACTGATGATGAACTCATGAGCGAAGAGTTTGATTCTGATGACAGTCAGAAGAGCCACGACACCCGTAAGAAGAACAGGTGGCTTAAGAAGTTTTTTGATTTGCTGGACAGCCTTACTCTTGACCAAATCAATGAACCGGATAGACAGTGGCACTGTGCCGCATGCCAAAATGGTTGGGGCGCTATTGACTGGTTCAAAGGGCTGAGCCGTTGATCACACATGCCAGGACAGAAGGAGCGAAACGAGTAAAGCTACACAGGGAGCTCGCTGAACTTCTGGAGGAGGAAATGTCCAGGAGGGGAACTTCCGTTTTCCCGTCTGGGGAAGTTTATGCCCAATGGAGTGGGTTGACGGAGGAGGAGAATGATTACGATGTAGTTTGGCCTCCTATGGTCGTAGTGATGAATACACGGCTCGACAAGGATGACAACGATAAGGTATGCCTCCGTTGAATTGCCCCTTTCATTTGTTCTTCTTATTGCAACTCTGTACTGTCTTATCTAATGCATCTATGTTTGAATCATATGTATGACAGTGGACTGGCATGGGCAACCAAGAGCTGCTTGAATATTTCCGAGCCTATGATGCTGTTAAGGCTAAACATTCGTATGGTCCACAAGGCCACCGTGGCATGATTCTTCTGATATTCGAGGCCTCGTCAAGGGGGTTTTTCGAAGCCACGCGATTGAGTACTCACTTCACCAACCAGGGAACCGATAGGAATGCTTGGAATCAGAAGCGGAACTGGTATTATCCTGGCGGGAAGAGGCAGCTCTATGGTTTCATAGCCACCAAAGAAGATGTCGATCTTTTCAATCAGCATTCTCACGGTCTGTGGATTTCTTATTTACTCTTTACTGATGGTTTTCTTGATGGAGACTAATTATCGTGTGTGAATAGGCAAGGCGAAGCTGAGATTCGAGATGCGATCATACAATGAGGTGGTTGTTCGAGACTACAACAGTGTGCAATGATAATGTGCAGCTGAGCTATTTCAAGACTAAGTTCATAAAAGAACAGAGGAATCCCAGGGCTCTTGCCGAATCGCTGGGCACTGTTAGCGAGAAGCTGAGGAAGACGATGGAGGAGAACCGTATTTGCTGGGCCCGCAGTAGTTGCCGGCCGGGGCTCCCTCCGGCCGAAACGAGCTTCCGGCCGGGGCCTCTTGCGGTCGATTTTTTCAATCAAGTCCGATTTGTGTTTTTCGAATTTTAAAGAAAAACGTACCGTGAGAGGTTTTCGAAATAAATATTTTGATAGTTTCGTCGGTACAAAGTTTCTCCAATTATAAATTTTGATAATTTTATCGATACAAAGTTTTTTGAATTAGTAAATTTGAATAGTTTCGTCTTTACGAAGTTTAGAACGTCATATAATTCGAAAGTTAGGGCGTCAAATGGTACTCGTCTTCAGTTTTAACATACCTGCCCACCACACTAGGCGCCGCTTTCCCCTTCCGTCTTCCCGCCACAATAACCCGCCAGAACTTATCCGCCGCCGATCAGCGGCCGCGATGGTACGATTCCACGAGCAGATAATCGCTGATCTCCTCGATGAACCTTCCGGCGGAGTCGTAATCCTCTCCTCAGGCCTTTCCATCTCAAAGCTCGTCTCTTCACTTCTTCTCCTCCACGACTCTTCTCAAGGATCTCTCCTCATCCTCTCCCCTTCTTCCCAATCCGTCAAGTCCCAAATCACCTACCACCTCGAATCATTATCTTCCTCCTCCGCCGCCGACGAAGGAAACCGCCTCAAAATCGCAGAAATCACCGCCGAACTCCCGACGAACAACCGCCTCGCGCTCTACACATCCGGCCGAATATGCTTCATCACAGCCAGAATACTCATCGTCGACCTCCTAACCAACCGAATCCCGGTCAGCAGCCTCGCAGGATTGATCCTCCTCAACGCCCACTCCCTATCCGAGACCTCGACAGAGGCGTTCATCGTCCGGATCGTCAAATCCCTTAGTCGCTCCGTCTACGTCCGCGCATTCAGCGACAAGCCACATTCGATGGTGGCAGGGTTCGCCAAGACAGAGAGGATCATGAAGGCGCTCTACATTAGGAAGCTACATCTCTGGCCGAGGTTTCAAGTCTACGTCTCCGATGAGCTGGAGAAAAATCCACCGGAGGTGGTGGACGTTAGGGTTCCGATGAGCAAGTACATGGTCGTAATACAGAAGGCGATCATTGAAGTGTTGGACGCTTGCCTGAAGGAGATGAGGAAGACGAATAAGGTCGATGTTGAGGATTTGACAGTGGAGAATGGACTGTTCAAATCGTTTGATGAGATTGTGAAGAGGCAGTTGGATCCCATTTGGCATACATTGGGGAAGAAGACTAAACAGCTCGTCTCGGATTTGAAGACCTTGAGGAAGTTGCTTGATTATCTCGTCAGGTAAACATTTCACTTCATGAACATATAGGAGATTGTTTGAACTTTGGTTAACCTTAGTGTTTGGCTTTAGGTATGATGCTGTGAGTTACTTGAAGTATTTGGATACACTAAGGGTGTCGGAGAGCTTTCGATCAGTCTGGATATTTGCAGAGTCGAGCTATAAGATATTCGATTACGCCAAGAGGCGGGTGTATAGGTTCACTAGGTTGAACGAGGTTAACTCGAAAGCCTTGCCTGCTAAACGGAGGAAATTGGGCAAGGATGGAACTGATAAAGAAGAAGGTTAAAAACTCTGTTGTTGTGCTTGAATTTGAGAGATAGCTTTCGTTATGCATCTGTTGAAAAATCTGTTCTTTTTGCTGTGGTATAACCAGTTGATGCTTCCTCGACAAGTATGGGCGATGGAGTTGCGCTGGAGGAAGTTCTCGAGGAAGCTCCAAAGTGGAAGGTTTTACGTGTGAGTGAGTGAGCTCATTTTTTCTAGGCTATGGTATAATGTGGATGCTTTAATGGAGTTATTGTGAAGCTTTCTGGTTTTGGCTCTTTTGACGCAGGAGATACTCGAAGAGATTGAGGACGAAAGGACAGCGAAGCAAGATGCAAACTTTGCTGAGACCGACGAGTTGGATAGTGGAATCGTTCTAGTGGCTTGCAAAGACGAACGCTCTTGTATGCAGCTCGAAGATTGCATGACAAAGGGACCTCGAAAGGTTTTTTATTTTACTGACTCTGAAACCAAAGTTCGGTCCTTTTTCTATCTTCTTTCTGTTTGATCTTTCTGTGTTGAATGCAGGTAATGCAAGAAGAGTGGAAGAACTATCTGTTGAGCAAAGTAGACTTGCGAGGCTTACAAACGCCGCAAAAGAAGAAGCAGCCAAAGGAGCTTAAAGGAGTTGGAATTCTTGATGGAGTTGTTCCAGTAACGATTTCCCAGAAAACAGAACCTAGCAGCATTAACAAGCAGGAGCATGATGCCCTGATAGCAGCAGCTTTGCAGATACGAAAGGAGCAACAACGAAATGTCGTAGATGAGAAGCAGCAACCTCCGACCGAGAGTAGTAATAAAAAGAGGAAGGGAAAGCAGAAGAAGAAAACAGACCAACCTCAAATTTCAGAAGTCGATGAGAACAATTCAGTTCGAGGTGTTTCAATGCAAGGGGCAGCTCTTCGACGGCACCAAAGTGAGGATCCTAACCCGGAAAAATCAGAGACGAGTGCGAAGAGAATCCCACCTCTCTATTTCTACGCCATGGAAAGGGATGAGCCGATACTGGACATGCTGAAGCCGTCCGTGATCGTTGTTTACCATCCAGACACGACATTCGTTCGAGAGATTGAAGTCTACAAAGCTGAGAATCCATCAAAGGTAATGAAAGTGTATTTCCTATTCTATGAAGCTTCGACCGAGGTCCAGAAGTTTGATGCCGGCATACGTAGGGAGAATGGAGCCTTTGAAACGCTGATCAGGCAGAAATCCATGATGATGATTCCAGTTGATCAGGTATAACTGTAACTAACTTTCTCGCCGGATTTCCATTTTGGTCATTGATTAGAGAGTCTTGCTTGCAAACTGACGCTAGATTGAACCTTTTAAACAGTACGGGCACTGTGTGGGATTGAATTCGTACGCGGAACTCGAGGGTTCGAGTTCCCAGAACTCGGTAACTCGGAAGGCTGGTGGAAGGAAAGATCCTGAGAAAGAAATGCAGGTGACTTCTTGCTGACATCTTTTTTACCCTTTACCATTAAGTTTCGATAAAATGTTTCGATTATTACGTAACTGCTCCTGGCTACCTCCCTTTCTGCAGATCATAGTGGACATGAGGGAGTTCATGAGTAGCCTTCCCAATGTTCTTCACCAGAAAGGCATGCGCATTACGCCTGTTACGTTGGAAGTCGGAGACTACATCCTCTCTCCCTTGATCTGCATCGAGAGGAAGAGTATTCAAGACCTCTTCGGCAGCTTTGCCTCCGGCAGACTGTACAACCAGGCCGAGATGATGGTACGGTACTACAGAATCCCCGTCCTCCTGATTGAGTTTTCGCAGGATAAGAGCTTCTCGTTCCAGGTAAACCTTCAATCGTTCTTTAATCGAACCTGTGGATCTTCTATTGTCTTTTTCGATCTTTTGACACTAATTTTCACGACAAATGAATCGAAAACCTTGCAGTCAGCAGGTGACATTGGAGACGATGTCACACCCTATAGTGTTATATCAAAGCTATCATTGCTCGCCTTGCATTTCCCCCGGCTACGAATCATATGGTCTCGAAGCCTACACGCGACCGCAGAGATATTCGCGTCTCTGAAGGCGAATCAGGACGAGCCTGAACTCGACAAGGCCGTGCGAGTCGGTGTCCCTTCGGAGGAAGGAATTGTCGAAAACGATACGAGGTATATATCACGCACGCACATTTGTTCGATCTTTTTTACGTTTCATTCGAAACAGTCCGGACAGTGTAGTAATATAAACCTTATGGTGGCATTATCTGTGTTGTAGAGCTGATTAATAATTTATAACTAGTTATTTGTGTTCTGCAGAGCTGAGAACTACAACACCTCAGCAGTCGAGTTCCTGAGGCGCCTTCCGGGGGTGACCGATTCGAACTACCGATCGATCATGGACGGGTGTAAGAGCTTGTCCGAACTAGCTCTAATGCCGGTCGAAAGGCTGGCTGAGCTAATGGGTGGGCAGAAAGCTGCTCGTACGCTCAGGGAATTCCTCGACGCCAAGTATCCTACTTTGTTATAGGCAAAAGCTTGCGGCGCAAGCATGAGCTAGCTAGGGCTTTATTGTTGTTTGTTTGTATTGTTATTATTTATCATTCATTCCATTCTTATGATAAAGATTCTTTTCATTTGTTGCATTGTTTTCGACTTGTATTATGTTAGTGTTGTTTATTTTTTTGCATGCCCCATTCTATGCAATCGTTCTTATTGGAATTGGAATTTGGATTCAGTAATTCTCATGATTTTGGATTAGTAGATTTGAATGATTTTAAGTTCGTACATATATGTATTTGAAATTGTGGTTTACTCATTGGTTGCATTTCTGAATTACGAACGGCATTAATTCTTTCTAATCGGTTCTTCAAATTTATTTGTTCAGTTTCAAAATGAAATAAAATATATAAATTTCGCGCGTTAGTTCCATCCTCAAATTCAAAAACGAAATTTGAATCTAATTTCAAATTTTCAACTGGGTCGGATAACTGTTGACCGATCCATAATCTGAATCTCTATTTGACGCCCTAACATTCGAACTAAACGACGCCCTAACTTGAATAAATTAAAATATTATCCTTTCGTAAAATCGAAATCCACATAAAAAGTTATGTATAATGACTAACTCAAACACTCCCAAACACTCACAAACACCCACAAACGTTGATCCGAAGAAGAAATCGAAGATCGAAAGCGTCGTTTGAGGTACGAAATCGAAAAAAAGGCCATTGGAGAACCCGGCCGGAAGCTCCTTTCGGCAGGCCACTAGTGCCGGCCGGAAGGTCATTTCGGCCGGCCCTTGTGATGGTTTTCGCCGCCGGGAGGCCCTCCGGTCGAAATTTTGGTCCGACCGAATTTCTTATAATCCCTAAATCATAAAACGCTAAACCCTAAAATCCTAAACCCTAAATCCTAAACTCTAAAACCCTATAACCCTAAACCCTCAAACCCTAAATTCTAAAACCCTAAACCCTTAACCCTAGAATACTAAACCATCAAACCCTAAACCCTAAATTCCAAAACCCTACATCCTTAACCCTAAACTCTAAACGCTAAACTCTAACCTTAGAACTCTAAATCATCAAACCCTAAATGCTAAATTCTAAAACCCTAAACCCTTGACCCTATAATCCTAAACCATCAAACCCTAAACTCTAAATTCTAAAACCATTTACCCTATAATCCTAAACCATCAAACCCTAAATCCTAAATTCTAAAACCCTAAATCCTTAACCCTAAACTCTAAACGCTAAACCCTAACCTTAGAATCCTAAATCATCAAAACCTAAATGTTAAATTCTAAAACCCTAAACCCTTGACCATAGAGTCCTAAACCACAAAACCATAAACTCTAAATTCTAAAACCCTTTACCCTAGAATCCTAAACCATCAAACCTTAAACCCTAAATTCTAAAACCCTAAATCCTTAACCCTAAACTCTAAACGCTAAACTCTAACCTTAGAACCCTAAATCATCAAACCCTAAACGTTAAATTTTAAAACCCTAAACCCTTGACCCTAGAATCCTAAACCATTAGACCCTAAATACTAAATTCGAAAACCCTTTACCCTAGAATCCTAAATGAGTTATTGGGCTTGATGGTTTAGGATTCTAGGGTAAAGGGATTTTGAAGTTAGAGTTTAGGGTTTGATGGTTTAGAATTCTAGGATCAAGGGTTTAGGGTTTGATGATTTAGGGTTCTAAGGTTAGGGTTTAGCGTTTTAAAGTTTAGGGTTGGATGGATTAGTATTCAAAGGTTAAGGGTTTAGGGTTTTAGAATTTAGGGTTTGAGGGTTTAGGGTTATAGGGTTTTAGAGTTTAGGATTTTAGGGTTTAGCGTTTTATGATTTAGGGTTTATACGAAATTCGGTTGGACCGAATTTCGGCCGGAGGACTTCCGGGCAGCATCGAAAAATCGGCTGAAAACCATCACAAGGGCCAGCCGAAACGAGCTTTCGGCCGGGATCCCTTGCGGCCGAATTTTTCAATCGAGCCCGATTTGTGTTCAACGAATTGTAAGGAAAAACGTACCGTGAGAGGTTTTCGAAATAAAAATTTTGATAGTTTCGTCGGTACAAAATTTTTCGAATTATAAATTTTGATAATTTCATCGATACAAAATTTTTCAAATTAATAAATTTGGATAGTTTTATCTTTATGAAGTTTGGGGCGTCATTTCAAAAATTAGGAGTCAAATAGTAGTCCTTATTTGGAACCCTATCTTTCCCATCCCACCAAAATACACAAAACAAACTCTTCTGCTCTGCCGCCATTTTTTCCCCTTTTCAGACCTCAAGCAGAGCCACCGTTGCCTTCCGCCGGCTTCCGTCGCCTACTTCTCCTCTACCGCCCGTCGCCGCCGCATACTTATTCTCTAGCGCCCGCCGCCTCTGGCGCTGTCACTGAAGGCGATCTCCCGAACCGTCCGTCAGCTCAGCAAAGCCTCGTCGTCCGTCATTATGAGGGAGATAGTAACTGTCCAAGTCGGAGGATACGCAAACTTCGTCGGCTCTCATTTCTGGAACTTCCAGGTAAATCGAACAGTTGTGACTCAGTGACCTTTGTTTTCTGTGTCTGCTTATCTTAATTTCTAAAGTGATTAAATAAATTCTGTAGGATGAACTGCTTGGATTGGTTGATGATCCTGACAGCGATCCAGCCTTCTTGAATCATCAGCAGTATATAAACATGGATGTCCTATTTCGCACTGGTGAAACCCAGAAGGTGGGAGTTTCCTCCTTGAAATTCTATATGCTTTCCTGCATTGTAGCTCTTTCTTATGTTGCTATTGGACATTTCGATTTGCAGGGAGTCCCTACGTATACTCCTCGCCTTGTGTCGATTGATTTGCAAGGTACTTTCATCTGTGCAAGTTAATTTTCTTGCTATTCGAATTTGTTTTCATTGATTAAGCTGTAAGGAACTTCTTACATCAATGGCTTCTGAATGTTATTTAGTGAAATCGTTCCATTCTTGCAAGTCACTGGAAATTAGAAATGCGGTTAAGATCTTATGCAAGTCGAGTGAATGAATGATCAATCCTGTTGTCATTTGGATTGGACAGAAGAACTCAGTGGATTTACTAATTGGAATTTCTGAAAATTGCAGGATCACTTGGTTCCTTGAGCTCACGTGGTTCATTGTACAATGAAGACTTATCTTCTTCATCTGCTGTTCCCACATGGCGCGTCTTCCAAATAAGCCGTTTGAAAATTTTCGTCCATTAATGTCGATTTGAATGTTTCTTATGGTTTTTGATTGATGTGTGCAGGAGTGGTAGTGTTGTTACTTCTACATCTGAAGTGCACCAGAGGAACCTGTTCTTGCAAAGTTTGTATCAAGAACCACGTAGAAAAAGTGATAATAAGCAAGGAGAAATCAGCGATAAGGACATTGTTGAATCGTTGGAAAATAGTGTCCAGTTTTGGACGGATTTTTTGAAAGTGCACTATCATCCCCGCAGTTTATATGAACTGAGCGGATTGTGGGTGAATTCTCTGGAGTTTGACAATTACGGTATTGGGAAAGATGTGTATTCTGAAGGTTTGCGAGGAGAAGAAATCAGCGAGAAGCTTCGGTTTTTTACAGAAGAGAGTGACCATATTCAGGTATTCTTGCAGATTTGTTTCACTAGCTATGAATTTCTGGCCTTGTTTTCATTTTCACGAGACTGTATTTCGACTTTGAAGAAATGCCTGGTTGCATCTTGGGTCTTATAAGATTTTGATGGAATGGCAGGGTTTCCAATTCATTGCTGATGATTCAGGAGGGTTTTCTGCTCTATCTGCTGATCTTTTGGAGCACATTGCAGATGATTACCCATATATACCTATTCTACTCTATACAGTCAGGGCTCCCTCCTCTCCTACAAACAGGAAACAAACAGTTTCGAGGAATATCCACGATGCCGTTTCTTTCTCGAGGCTTTCGTCCCTCTCCAGACTAATCGTGCCTCTCGGTCTGCCTTCTTTGAGCACAAGTAAGCCTTTTCCCTTCTAACGTTTCTCGAACCAGTTGTTCATTGTTCTTTGCCTGATGATGTTTTTATGTTTACTCGCAACTTTTCTCACTCTCTCAAGGTAAAGCTTGCAAATCTCTCCATGTTAAAGACGAGAAGGCTTACCATACAAGTGCAGTTTACGCCGCGGCTATACACTCGATCAGCCTTCCATTGAGAATGGATACGCTCGGTCCAACCGCCGGTTCATCTTATGCTTCCGGAGCTATGGATGTTAACGGCGTTATACAGATGCTAGCTGGGCAAGCTAGACAAAACCTTGTTGCTATTCTTGACACTGCAATGCCTGCACCTGCTTTAACCGGTACACGTCCATGAATTTTCTCTTATATCTCTATCTTATACTGAAATTTCGGACGTTAGTTTACATCTAATCCGTCTTGGATCGATTGTAAAGCAGGAAATGAGGTTCAGCCATCATTTCTTGCGAATTTGGAGTCGTTGACCTCTGAGATATCAGATGATGCTGAAGATTTACACGCCGTTGAATCCATGGTTGTTCATGGAGCACTCGGATCAGGTACTGTTCATATTTCAAGTGTTTTGAGTGTTGCCATTGTTAATGTATATCGGGTTAGGCCCGTTATGTTTATGGGTTAACCGGAACACTTATGTATATAAGGAGCGTTAGTTTCCTTCTCCGTAACTAAGCCGATGATCACTCTCACCAAAACCCCTAATAAGATTCCCCTTTCTCTCTATGGACTAATTGACCTCAAAGTCGGAAACTACGTTAATCACCTGTGTTATTCCGCTGTTATTCCTTCTTTATTCCTCCTTTAGTCGACGTTTATCAGCCATTAGTTCTCTTGCTGAAGCATACTAGTTCAGCTATGGCGGAGAAACGTTACCGGCAAGATTTGTTAACCATATCCTTCTTAGCCCAGATTCTCTACCTTCAACCGTACAACCTATTCATCTCATGTACCCCTTCTTTTATCCTTCTACAGGAAACCACAGAGCTTCAGTTACAGAAGTGACCGACGCAATAGACGCAGCATACAAGATGCTATCGACAAGGCCGATGTTCAGCCACCTCTCGACTGCTCGCTGTCCTCTTCCTATACCGTTGCCATTCCCTTCGATTTTCAGACCCCTTATCGGTACACAAGGAGAGCTCCTAACCAATTCAACGGGACCATCATGCTCTTCATCACTCGAAGTCCACTCCGTCCCCATGGCAGCCAGGCTACGATCGAGTACTGCCATCTTACCGTACTTGGAAAACAGATTGGCGAACCTTCGAAAGCTCGGCATCACGCGTGGAGCTCCGGGAGGCGAGATCGTTCGAAGCTGGGGGTTTGGGAAAGATGAGCTGGAAGACATGGAGCAGAACTTGTCCAAGATGGTAGTGAAGTTGACAGATGCTAATTCTCAGTCCGAGGATGAGTCGGATTAGCTAGGTATTACCGAAAACCGAAACTTGTACACGTACTCGGCTATAGTGGAGTTCGAATGCACTTACTATGTCACGAATAGTCAATCGATAATGAAATGCTTGCTGCAGGTGCTGGCACAAAGCAAATCGGCGGAAATGTGCCGACGGTCAAAGGGATTGGACATCAATATCACGCCTTGTGGTTACGAGCCTTACTTGGTAATGACACATTAATATATACAATTTTGATAAATTATTGCTGTGTACATTAGATTGAAGTGTAATGTGAGGATGAGAGCATCAATCAATAACTTATGTTGTACATAACGGTTTTGTTAGATAGGTTTGACTCGTTTGTAATTTTTAAAATATGAGTTAAATTTTGAGCTCAACTTGATGAACTTTTGAAAAAAAATATAATATTTTAATATGAGCGTGATTATTATAGTCTGATTAAGTAATTAGCCGTAAATGATCATATTTTAGTTTTTTTAGATAAAATAAGAGTATCTGAACCAAATGAGCTATGCTAATTGAGAACACTAACGAGCATCAATCGAGTCAGTATTTGAACCGTCACTCAAATCTTAAATGAACTAGCTCGTGACTCGCGAGTCAAACTCATCAAGCTCATGAGCCAAATTGGCTCAAACTAGGTTCCCGAACCGACTTATTTTAATATCAAACTTAATTTAGATTTAAATTTTTTCTAAACCGAACATCAAATTACTTACGAATAAACAACTTGATTCATCAATCACCTACCACATACATGAAGGAAACACACCTCTTTTATTTCAATCCACACAAATACAAATATCATATAAAACAAACAAATGGAGGAGCGAAAATATCTATCAAACCTACTCAACTTTAATAAAAAACAAACCCAACCGCAAAAATAGCCAAATAATAAAGGAAACTAATTAATAAATAAAAATTGTCATTTTCCAATTTCCATCGCTTTCAATTCACTCATTATTTTTTTTAAAATCCATCAGTTTGATATATATATTATTCACTGAAAACCCAGTGGCCATCACTCTCCAACCTCCCGCTGTCTCTTTCTCCGCCACTACTTCATCCGCCGTCATGGCTCTCTCCACAGCCGCCTCCACCGTCCTCAACCCATCCATCTCCTCCGCCACGTCATCGGCCTCCCTCACCACACCTCATCGCTTCCCCTTCCGCCTCACCTCCATCGGCAGGAGGTCCCGATCATCAGCCACCGTTGTCGTCTCGGTGTCGACGCCTTCGAAATCGGTGTCATCCGATTGGGCCGTGGACAGTTGGAGGTCGAAGCCTGCAGTGCAGCTCCCTGACTATCCGGACAAGGAGGAGCTGGAGTCGGTTCTGCAGACGCTGAGCACTTTCCCGCCAATCGTGTTCGCCGGAGAGGCGAGGTTGCTCGAGGAGAAGCTGGCGAATGCCGCCGTCGGGAACGCCTTCCTCCTGCAAGGTGGGGATTGCGCGGAGAGCTTCAAGGAGTATAACGCTAATAATATTAGGGATACTTTCCGGGTTTTGCTTCAGATGGGCGTTGTTCTTACTTTCGGTGCTCAGATGCCTATCATCAAGGTAATCTAAATGCTTTGCGATGTTGAGATTGGATCGGATTTGATTAGATTAGTCTTGGGTTTGAGATGATTTGTTATGGTTTGAGGAATTTCGTATTTGTGATGATCTATAGGATTGATTTTGCTATAATTTCATATATGTAGACGCATTTTGAGAATCTTAGGGTTGTAGAATGAACTGTTATTCTTGATCAATGATCATCAAGGTCATTAAAAATGATTTCTATGTCGATTTCCGATTTAGTTTCGTCACAATTTAAAATATATACACACATTTTCAGAATCTCAGACTGCGGATGAACTGTTTAGTTCTGAAGAATTTTGATTTTGTGATGATCAAATCATCAAGGTAATCTAAGCAATTTCTCCATCGAAGTTCAATCTGGTTTCTTTATCAAATGTATATACATTTTGGATTTACAAATGAACTTTTTAGCGTTGAGGAATTTAGTTTGTGATGATCAATGATCTTTAAGGTAATCTAAGCGATGTCTGTGTCGAAATTCTGTTCGATCCTGTTATAGTTTTGTAGATACTCACCAGGGTTATCAATGAACATTTCAGTTTTGAAGAATTTTGATTTGTGATGATCAATGTTTAGGTGGGGAGAATGGCGGGGCAATTTGCGAAACCTAGGTCGGATTCCTTTGAGGAAAAGGACGGTGTGAAGCTCCCGAGCTACAGAGGAGATAACATCAATGGCGATGCATTTGACGAGAAGACTAGAAAGCCTGATCCTCAGAGACTCATCAGAGCTTACCTTCAGTCTGTTGGAACATTGAACCTTCTAAGAGCTTTTGCCACTGGTGGCTACGCTGCTATCCAGAGAGTTTCTCAGTGGAATCTCGATTTCGTGCAGCACAGTGAGCAAGGAGACAGGTATCTTTAGTAGGCTTTTTTCGAAGAATGTGCCGGGTAGATCTTTCAGTTTGTCTTGATTCGAGTTTTTGTCAAAATGGTTAGGTACATGGAACTGGCGAGCAGAGTCGACGATGCCATTGGATTCATGACTGCAGCTGGTCTTACCATAGAACATCCTGTGATGAACACCACTGATTTCTGGACGTCTCATGAGTGCCTTCACTTGCCTTACGAGCAGTCCATGACTAGGGAGGATTCGACCTCCGGTCTCTTCTATGATTGCTCGGCGCACATGCTGTGGGTTGGTGAGAGGACTCGGCAGCTGGGCGGAGCTCATATCGAGTTTCTCCGAGGCATCTCCAACCCGTTGGGTATCAAGGTATGCTGCATCATTGCCCATTAGCTATTGCACTTGCGTGTTTGTGTTGCTAACCCTGTAAATCAGCCAATTTCTGCTGCATTAAACCACGGTCGAGGCAGGCTGATGATGTTCTCTCCATCGTTCTGTATCGCAGGTGAGTGACAAGATGGACCCGAGTGAGCTTGTGAAGCTGTGCGAGATCCTTAACCCGCACAACAAACCTGGACGACTAACTATCATTACAAGAATGGGAGCAGACAACATGCGAATAAAGCTGCCTCATCTAATCAGAGCTGTCCGACAAGCTGGGTTAATTGTCACCTGGGTCAGTGATCCTATGCATGGCAATACAATCAAGGCTCCGTGTGGCCTCAAAACTCGAGCATTTGATTCTATTCGGGTAATCCATAACTCGAAAGCTTTTCCTTTTTCTCATTCCATCGTCTCTTGATATAGCCATTAGCTGATCTGAATCAATGTTTGCGAAATTGCCAGTTTCTCTGGTGAAATAATCATATTTTCCTCCGTTCTCGTTTTTCCACAGGCCGAGTTAAGGGCGTTCTTCGACGTGCACGACCAGGAAGGAAGCTACCCGGGAGGCGTCCACCTCGAAATGACTGGCCAGAACGTGACCGAGTGTGTCGGAGGATCAAAGACTATAACCTTCGACGACCTGAACTCGCGTTACCACACCCACTGCGACCCTAGGCTGAACGCTTCGCAGTCTCTCGAGCTCGCTTTCGCCATCTCCGAGAGGCTGAGGAAGAAGCGCCTTCGAGCCGGGAGGAGCAACCTCGGCGGTAATGGAAGCAAAGCTAGCGACCCTTTTGAATAAGGGGAAGCTTTTCGGTTTTCGGTTAGGGTTTTGTTTCGAATGTGTATCTAAGTACGTGTTGAATAGTCTTTTTTGCCCCCCCTTTGTCTTCGGAATAACTGAGTGTTTGCCAACTACTAGACTATAGAGATGAAATCCTTTTTCTTGTTTTTGGAACTTCTTGGTAACTTAAGTATCGGCATTTTTATGTTTGATTAACAGTCTAAGGGGTCGTTTGGAACAGTGTAGTGGTTTGAAAGTAAGGTCGTTTGTTATATACTATAATGTTTGGAAATTAAGGGATCGTTTGGTATAAGGAAAATTTCAGTGTGTTTTTGGGGAATTTGGGATTCTGAGATCCACACTTACACTTAGGTTGTTTAGAGACAGATTATGTCGAGCATCGGGGAAATTTGAGGAACTATGTTCTAAGATATACTTGTTTGTTTAAAGACAGATTATGCCGAGTATGGGCATTTTGATGTATGAACAAGGTTATTCATATATCCACAAGAATCTAACTCGTATGTATAGCACAGCTTCTGTCACTTAGTCCTCCCAGATAACAAAAGATTGAATGTACGAACCACGTGGTTGCAGAATTTTTACAGAAATTAACTGCTAGATATCCAGAAGAGAAAAAAGTTAATTACAATAAGTTAAGAGGATGATCATCAAACTTGTTCAACTGAAGCTATCGACCGAATCGAACCGGATCTCCCAGTACTTTGATTATCTGCTCCTGATGATGATGAATAAGCAACCAATGCCTTCACCACTTGCCTGTATCTCCTCCTATAAGTAGGATACTTGGACACACTCCTCGACATCCCCATCATCCTAAATCAATGAAAAGTCACATTGGCACTTCGGCATACGAGGATACTCAATACATTTAACACTAAAAACCATGACTCTAAAATACTACATTTAACTCAAGACTCTAAAATTGTATCTTTTTTGTCGGAGTACACCGATCAACACAAGATAGAAGATGTGAAATAAAATATTACGTTGGTGTCTATTCGTGCGGTGAGTTGAACTAAAACATGTAAATTTTTAATTTTAAGCACAAAATATGATACAGTGTACTCAGTGCCTGGATGTACCGAAGCGTTACGTACCTTCTGCCGATCCCTTCGAGTTGAGCACTTCTCATAGCATCAACAGGAACCACACTCCCATTCTCCCACCCATCCATCCGCTGAGTATCGTTGCTGAACAATACCAACTTATGCAGGAACTTCTCTTCTCCATCTTCCAAGTTAATGGCCTTGATCTGTTCTTTGAGCAGGAGCAACGGTTGGAAGAACCAGTCGAGCAGCAAGTCGTTCGGGCGGTTCAAATGGGTCAACTCTACGCCGTCGTAGAGTAAGAACCCATCTGACCCTGCTCGAATCGAGGTCATAAGTGTCAGCAACAACGTATAGCAAGGCAATCCCACGCCTATCACGGCTCCACTGTTGTTGACGTTCCTTGGCTTTAGCCAGTCTGTGAGGTCACTTTGCTTTATGGCTTCGCTGTCAAGTAGCTCTTTGCCTCTTGTCTCGCATGTCCTCATAATGTGCTCCCACACCTAATTTATTAAATATAATTGTTTAGTTAACTTGATAAATTACTAATATACCCTTAACATTATCTCTTTTCCTTAAACTCAACCCGACAATTTAGTCTTTTTGGACTCAAATCACGGAGTGGATTTCAAATCACCTCCGAAATCAGTTGGGGGACAACAAGGTGATTTGAAATCACTGCCAAATTCCACTTCATTTACATAATCAAGCATGACATTTCGACCAAAATCACCCAGACCAACAAGATCACTCACCAAATCCCCGAATTCAGATTACACACGACCTCTTACGTACCTGAATCATTTTGACTTCATAATGTTCTACCATACCTTTTTTATTTGTTTCAGATCACTGTCACACATTGTTTGCTTGCGTTGTGTTGTGTTAGCTAGCTTCCTAGTTTGAAGAAGAAGAATTTTACTATGTACCTGAATCATTTTGACTTCCTGAATGGTCTCCCTGACTGATCTTGAAGGAGCTAAGCTGGGAACAAGCATTGCAGGGGCTACTGACATTGCAGAATTACGCTTCGATCGAGTACTCCCTCCAACTGAAAGCTCAGATGATGAATGAGCCTTTTTCTTCCGGTACCGGGGCCTGATTGTGTCGGACTCATATCGTCAATAACCAAATAATAACAGGTGGTCATTACTTCGGCTTGGTTTGGCAGGTGGAATGTCGCATTCCCATCGACATTCAACCTGCCAAACCAGGCCTTAGGAAGGAAGAAGTAAAGGGTTAAGGTAATTACTTGGGCAGGAAAGTGCCATCTCTGAGATAAAGCCAGTCATTTGTATACTCGTCGAACTCAGCAACCATGGCAATGACATATGCAACACCTCTCCAGAATGACTTCTCCTGATAAACCACAACCGAAGCGTAGAGCCCGATGACGAAGCTGGAGAAAATGGCCATAACTATGCTCCCAGCAACAGCAAGCGGCCAGAGAAAGATGGTCAAACCAGCAACAGGTATGCATGCTGTTTCGAGGAACGGACCTTCTCGGCTGATAAGATCGTGTACCAGCCTAAACCATCCTTTGAACAGCATGTATGGGCTCTTCACCACAGCAATTATCGTGAACAGAGGGATGTCTATTATCAGACCAAGCAAACCTGCTATTATGAATCCTGGCAGATGAAGCAGCCTACGTACAAACATCACACTGACATTAATGGAAGGATTTCATATATGCAGCAAGTGATTTCGCAAATACCTCGTTTGTTTAGTTCAGTTTTGGAAATGAAAAGAGAAATTAATTTTGTAATACACACCTTAACTTATCCCGTTCTCCTAAACTCAACTAGCCAATTTGGTCATTTCCTACTCAAATCACTTGAGATTTGGATAATCTCTTGTTCATAGTGGGAGGTGATTCCAAATCCACCTCATTTTTCGGATTCAAACGTGATATATCCACATACTGTTGTATCGTTTCCAGTTACCTAAGAGTTCGTAGCTGGTCGCAGGGAGGAGAATCACGAAGCTCCTTCATGTAGATCGAGTAAGAGTGGTAGCACATATCAACAGAATCCCTGACCACAGTGCAGCTTCCTCGAATTGTGTCCCATGTTCCATCCTTTTCAACACACAAAGAGCATAACATAAGATGAAGATGGTGTTGAAAACAATTAGTGAATGAATGAATATCTTACCGTAAAAATGTGGCTTAGTTTCTTGGAGCCATCGCAGTGCCTGAAGGCCTCAAAAGTCGAGATGCAAGGAGTGAAGAATCCATAACCCAGACCAGCAAGAATCGTCACAGCAATGCTTAAACCCAGCCACAGAGTAGCCAATGCTGGGAGCACTAATAACAGCGCTGCTTTCAGCAGTATGTCAAATCTATTCGTTCTGTTTACACATATACAACATTAAATAACCAATCACAGTTGGAAAGAAACTACTGATGCAAAACTTAATCCGTACATGGAAAGGCTGTAGATGGTCCACACTACATGGTAAGGGAACAACCCAAGAATCACCCCCAAGTTCCCTATGATCAAGATTGAAGCTGCAATTGGCCCCACAACCACAGCTGCAAACACAACAAGGACATAGCCATATTCCATTATGTAAATGAAAAGAACCCGCCATTCAAATTCCAAACGTAGAGGAAAAAGAGTTTGCCTTTGATAGCACCAAGAATCAGAGCAGCAGAGAAGGCGAAGACCACGTAGAGGATGGTCAAACAACATCGGAGAATGGTGTTTGCAAAGTTTGATTCAGCCATACCTATCAACCACCATTAATTGTAATATACTAAGAGGATGGGTGATGAGATTAAAGCAGGAGAGCTCTGATGTTTGTTTGTGTAAAAGATGAAGACTTTCCAAGAGGGAAAGGAAGCGACAAGAAGAAGAAGAAGATTCAAAGCAGAGAGTGGTCAGATTTTGACTCGCTGCGATGATTGATTTTGATTTGCTGGCTACTCCACACAAAGCCAAGGCTTTATGAGCTGTCTTAGCTGTGCGCGCCATTTTGTACTCAAACCAAACGACCCCTTAACTTTCCCGGAGTTTATTTTTGAAATTATTTTTTTCCATTTGTCGCCTCCTCAGCACTCCACACAAATCCGATCAATACCCACGCCGTTGACCGGTTCACCCTCACTAAGTACCAAAGGTTCCATAACCAGACCGGAGATTAAGCAGGACCAGTCCATTTTTTATTGAGCCGGTTTTAATAATCTTGTCCAACCGACACATGAATCTTCAACTGAACCGGCTGAAATTCATGGTCAAACCGAGTCATCATCCGGCTTTGATCAATCTCATAAACCGCTAAACTAGTTTTAGTCGAAGCAGTCCGACAGGACGGTCCGGTTAGTTCTAGTAACATTATAAATTACAAACGTCAAAAGTCGACCCAACTAAATGAACCTATTTAATCGACTAAACTCAAAGTGTAATTGATATTGATATAACTGTTTATAAATATTAACCAACCCAATCTCTAAATCGGACTCTAATGAACCCATAACTTAATTATTCATGCATTAAGTTATCCATAACATGTTGACTACGCCCATGACTACTCGATGTGTACCCTGTTTAATAAACCTGCTCAGTCAGCCTAACTCTACTCGTAAACCGAACTCATCGAAGTGACAATAACAATATAAACCATCCAAATTTGTGAACTTTAATGATTTGGTGTACTATTTATGCTTGTAATATGCCAATTAGACACTAAAATTGGGTATAGTTTAACTCAGTTCGATGAACTCACTTGGTCAGTGTTTCGATATAACTCGACTATTCGGTTGACCCAAATAAATAATGATTAATTATAAGAAAATGAAAATTGCCGCGGCGGCCACCGAACAGAAATCCCGTCCCACTTGGCTAAATTACGCCTCTAACTTCCCTCCTTTTAACCTACCACCGCCACAAACCACCGCCAATCTCTTTTCATCTCCTCCCTCGCGATGTCCTCCCCCGCCGCCTCCACCGCCACTGCCGCCGCAGCGGCAGACCCTTCCAGCCGGAAGGTCCCGCCACCGTGCTGGACGACGGAGGAGACAGTCGAGCTAATCAAAGCCTACCGAGACAAGTGGTTCGCCGCCAACCGGGGCAACCTCCGCGCCGCCGACTGGGACGCCGTTGCTTCATCGCTCGCCGACTCCCCTTCCTCCTCCGATCCGCCGAAGACCGTCGTTCAGTGCCGCCACAAGATCGAGAAGATCCGGAAGCGGTACCGCGGCGAGAAGCAGCGGTGCCTGAAATTTCCAGGTCGGTTCTTTTCCTCTTGGGATCTTTTCCCTATCTTAGATGCCATGGAGATTGGGTCCATCGGATCCAAACAAGAACAGGACGATCCTTCTCCTGTCTTAGTCGCCGCCGCTGATAGTGCTCACAACGGTCTAGATCCTGATATGGATTTTGATCCGGATTCATCCTTTAGGGCTAGGAAATTCAGCAAGATGAGCAATAATAATAATCATAACTATCACAGTTACAGCAATGGAGGTTACGACGAGTCTCTCGAATTCACTCAGAATTCTGTCAACGTAGCGTTGATGCCTAAGAGTTACGGTAGGTCTGATAGGAAACCTAGGAGATTACCGCAGATGGATGATTCGAGGGACGAAAGATACAGGCCGGGGAAGAGAGCTGTTGATGAATGGGCGAACAACAACAACAATAATGTATCGTCATCATCGAGGATTCGAGTTAAGAATCCTGCTACTTCCTCGAGGAGCTTCGATCAGTTTGCGAATGGGAATGCCAATGCCAAGATGAATAATGGTGGTGGAGGAGTTAGTACTAGAGACCCAGTTGCGGAAGTGGTGTCAGCAATCAAGATGCTTAGGGAAGGGTTTGTAATGGTGGAAGAGATGAAGATGAACATGGCAATGGAGATAGAAAAGATGAGGATGGGGATGGAGCTGAAGCATAACCAGATGCTTGTCGAGATGCAGCAGGACATCGTCGATGCATTCGCCAAAGCGTGCTCGAAGAAGAATAAGAAGAACAAGAAGAAGAAAGTGGATCCGGCATCAATGGCACTGGATTCGCAGAGAAACTGCGAATCCGGGATCGAACCACCACCCGCAGGTTTCCAAACCACTGCTGACTGAGTTTTGATCGAATACTGGTACGTTAACTGGTCAATCTGTTGCTTTTGTATATGGTATATACTGAGATTGCCCCCCCCCCCCCCCCCCCCCTTTTGAATTGAAGAAAGCTACTAAGCTAGGGTTTATGTTTTGTTTGTGGCCTGAAAGATTTAGGAAGTATAGTTTGTACCTTAGGGTCCTTCCATTAGGTTCAGCATTTGAAGTTAATTTGGTACAAGGTAGTGAAGAACTATGCATGGTGAAATTGATGTATTTCCAGTTAGATATTTGGTTTGTGTAAAAGGTGATTAAATTTGACTACTATATATATCTCGTGCCCGGTGGGCTATTTCGATTGTCTGCATTGCGCTGTATCGTTCTGTGACGGGATTTGGTCTCGAGATAGTATCCATTTACCGTTGAGCGACTTGGGTTATTGAGCCATTCTATTGATTGAGGGGAATTTGATTGGAGCCTCACCTGGGCTTTTCGGCTAGTGAGCGCACATTTGGGGCTAGGTGCATTGTGTAGGACAGTTCCGCCTTAGCCATGGCTTGAGGTGGTTCAATAGATGGTTCACATTATGTGGTATCATTCAATGATGACTCGTGGCCGAAGATCATTAGGACCGTTCTACAATGTCATGTTAGGGCTACCGGTTAAACGCGACCTTAGCCATCGCTTGAGGTGGTCCAATTAGATGGTTTGCATTGTGTGGTATCATTCTATGATGATTAGTGGCCGGAGATCATTAGGACAATTCTACAATGTCATGCTAGGGCTACCAATTAAACGCCACCTTAGCCATGGTTTTAGGTGGTTCGATAGATGGTTCGCATTGTGTGGTATCATACAATGATGACTCGAGGCCCAAGATCGTGAGGTTTAGTGTTGAAAACCAACCAAAATCATCCTCAAGTTTATCGTGGGCTCACTTACGAAACTCATAATGGGCTCGAGCCCACTGTAAGATGAGGATGGTTTTGATGGATAAGATGGTGATGGACTCGAGCCCACAATGGAGTTACTATGGGATTGTACCCATCGTTATCGCGGTTAATTGTAAAATCAACCAAAACCAATGAAATTACCCTTACTGTAACTTGATTTTCCCAAATTCTTAACCCCACATTATTTAACCTTCTTCAAAGCCTAATAAAACCCCTCCCTCTAAAATTAGTTTCCAATCACCAATCCTATAAAACCTTTTTAAAAAAAATTCAAAATTCAAAAATGGCGTCCAAGTACAAAACGCTAATCGTTCTCCTTCTATGTTCGCTCCTCCATCAAACCACCTCCCATTCGCCGCCGACGGCGGCATCTACCGCTTCCCTGCACGAATCCGTCTGCAAGAAGAGCAACGACTACACGTCTTGCATCAAAATGGTCAAATCTGACCCCAAGATGGCCCAAGCCAAAGACATCAACGCGCTGGCCTCCGCCGCGATGGACAAGGCGCGGCGGCAGACGGTGGTGCTGAGCAAGCTCTTCGCCGAGATGCAGATCAAGCACCACAATCCGCAGATGCGGGCGGCTTACAAGATGTGCGCGTTCGACTTCGCCGACGCGATGATTTTCTTCAACGCTGACGGGCTATGGGACATGACGAAGAGCTTGGATGTCCACTCGGCGCTCGACGATTTCCAGAACTGCGAGTCAATGTTGACTGCCAACAGCGGCAGCGGCTCCGCCGTGAAGGAGCTGAGGAAGATGGATCCGGCGTTGAAGAAGTGGAGGCATCTGTATTCGATTGCCAATGGGGCTATTTTGTATGCGGAGGCGCAGCCCGGCCACCATCGGTCGGCGGATGATGGTGGGCCCGGGGATTATCCGTGAAAGGCGCCGGCGGTGGTTGATCGAAAAGTTAGGCGGGAAAGGAAAAAAATGAACTTTTTAAAGCTCTTGTAAATAGGTTTTTTTTCTTAAATCAACTGTTTTTAATTTCTTAATTTTGGATATTTATATTTTGTAATTAATATCTAATTGGTCTGAAATAGAAAGACTAATGCCATATTAAAAGAATACTAAAGACATAGGAAAATATTAGTGTTGTAATAGTCTTGTACTATTTTTTATGGACTGTTGAGATTCTTGTTGACTTTAAGAATTTTTGATTGTTATCGTTAGTGAAATGTATGTGCTTTCGATTATAAAATTTTAATTTTAATTTTTAGTGGTTTTTATGATAGAAAATAAACTCATTTAAAAATTTTCAACAATAACATAACACCAAATAAAAGTAACTTTTACTTTTATTTGTCTATTATTTGAAAAATTTAATATGATGAAACCTTAAATTTTTAGTTATTTTTAATGTGTATATGAAATATTAGTCAATTTTTTTTTTCTATTTTCATATTAAGATTTTCATTTTTCAAATGGGTTAATTTATAGAAATTGGCTATTTTTTAACGAAAACTTCAAAATATTCAAATCAGCTAATATTTAATATGCATGTTGTAAATGACTAAAAAATGAAGTTTTATTATGATAATTCATGTAAATAATAATCAAATGGAGTTAAAAATCAATTTTACTTGGTGTGATGTTAGTGTTGAAAATCGTCAAATTGACTTATTTTCTGTCATGTTGAGCCGTCGTTATATAAATTGCATTTTGTTAACATCGACCATATACAATTTTGTAGAAACCAAATAATTTTACTATACATTTCAACACGTACAGACAATTTTAAATCACATAAATCGAAACGTTCAATTAATTCCACATAGAAACACGTACAAACAACCTGATATATTCTTTTTATAGGAGAAATATTAAGAAATAATTTTTTCACTACAAATTTGAAAATTGATTCCGGGATAACATTTCTTAACTTTCGTTTAAAAAGATTAGTACCGGCCTACGGGCCCATCTGTCGTTTCCCGCCAACCCGGCCCGTTAAAGCCGCAGTGTTTGGCGGGTCTTTTCATTTTCCGCCAAACTCTTAGGGTTTACGAGCTCTCACTCCAATCTTTTCAAACTTTAAAAAAACAAAAAAAATCATTTTCCTCCCTTCCTCTTCCTCCTCTTTACCAGCATTCGGAGGAGCTGAGAATCAAATCACCATTTCCGCATCCAGAGACCGAGCTTGCGAAGCGAGTGGACGAAGGATCCAATGGAGGAGTCCTCCTTAGTCTCATCTCTGTCAACCAGCTTCAAGGATGTCCCGTTGGCAGCTATACCGCCCATGCTCGACTGCATTCTCGCTTCCACTCGCTTGTCTCCGTCTTCGCTCTTCTCCGCGCTTCTGGATTCTTCTTCGGCACTTCTCGTCGAGGTAACGTTTCTGTCTCTGCTGGTTGCGGAGTAGAACGCTTGCGTTTGACTGTTCACTGGATTCTGCTGCTCTGTCATGTTTGTTTACGATGAACGTTGCTCAACCTATAGTAACTTAGGATCGTCACTTGCCGTAGGCCACTGCAATTTAAATCGTCGCTTCTGCTGTACTTCTTGTTAATGCGACGTAGATATCTCTAATGTGTCTTTCCTCACTGACGGCTGCTTTATTGCATTTTTTAGATGAACAACAAGCTCAGCAGATAATGCTGAAATGCTGTTTATGCTTTTGGAGTTGATGATTTTGTGTAAATATTACTGTTAGGATAGTTGATTGATTTTTTGTTGTTGAAAGATATATAAACTTCGATGACTTCTGGATTCTTCAGCTCGTTTCCTTCGGTTGACTGGAGCAGAATGGACGGTTGTTTTGTTTTTGTTCGTTGACGATGAACATGCTCAAGAGATAGTAACTTAGAGTTTCACTGTTTGTTGTATGCTGCTGAAACTTGAAAGCTACCGTTCCTTCTGGTGCTCATAGACGTATCTAGCTATTACTCTTTGGTAAATTGAATAGACATGTTTCATCTAAGTGATTTTTTGTTGTTGATGAAGAAATGTGCTGTAAAATTCAGCTGAAGCTGATCTTTCATCTGTAGAATTATATTAGCGGTTTGTGCGTTTCATACGGTCATGCAATGATGGATTGCCTGAATGGATTATGCTTTCTGATGTTATACATTACGGAGTTCATTTACGAGATGAACTTTAGTTGTCGCAAATTGCAATTTCAGTTGTGGTTACTTGCTGCAGGATAATACGCTCCAGGGCCAGGAGTTGGGCCCTGACCAGTGTAATGATGTTGCATCATTGGCCACTGCACTTTGTTATCTACTGAAAAAGTTTGGTAAGCTCTAGGTGTTTTGCTTGCTGTACTGGTGTTTATTTGTTCCGACATCCTTATGTTTATCTAGTACGAGATTGCTTAATAGAGCTTAAAATTCCTAAACAACCAATTTAAATCATGTTTGTTGATAAATTCATGTTTTACGAAGCTGCAAATGGAAGAGAATTTACTATTGAAAAAGTACAGCGTTTTATTTGAACATAGTTCTAGTTGCTGATCGAAAGTTTTTTGGTAGGGGCTGATTCTCCATGTCTGCGGCCTTTTGTATGGAGATGTTTTATTCCCTTGCTGAGAGCTAATGCATTTGACCGTGAATTGCTTAATGAGGTAAAACTCAATCATTGTAAAGTTTTATGGAATTGTTCACCTTTTCTTAACTTTTGCTAATCACAAGATCTTCAATTACTCCCTGTGACATGCACTAGATTGCTGAATCTTTCCTCAATGTCGTGACCACGACTAGTTCCTGGACCACTCTAGAGACAACTGTGGTGCCGTTTCTTTTGAGATCTGTTGGTGTTTCTATGGGCATGCTTCAACAAGCAGAATCAGATGCCTTTAAATGGGAGGATTCCTCTGTTTTCCAGAATGCAGATGACATGGAAGTTGGCATCGATCATGACAAAGATTACGCCCTTCCTTCAATCTTCAAGTGTATCGCGTTGCCCATGTCCTGCTATATTCTGACTCTGGTGCTGGATGCGGCTATAAGAAGTTTCAAGCTATCACCAACAGAGAAAAGAATGCCTGGTTGCTGTGGTTGGGAAAAACTATCTGGTAATTTGCTTTGGGATCTCTGCTGCATGAGCGAGCGGTTGCTTTTACAAAGTTCAGACCATCGGTCATGTGCTATTTCTATTCTTCTTCCAAATATTTGCAAAGCATTCACCCGTGGAGTCTCGTTTGATATATCTATTCATGAAAGCAGCTTTAGTCTAACCAGGTAAGGTTTCATCTTATAGTTTTCATGGAATTGCATAATCCATTATCTTCTTGTTTCCTAGTTCAGTTAGCACCCAATTGTTGCTGTTTTATCAGAATTTGTCAATTTATGTGTATAGTTGCATCATTGTTTGCATACCAGAAACCTTTTCCTTGGGAAGATTTGGCAGTGCTGCAAAACACTATTTTCCCTTGGATCATCAGAGAGAAGGGATGCATATAGTATGCTCTCTATTTGCTCATCCTTTTTCTGGGAAGAAAGTGATATTACAGATTCTAGTGTTAGAGCAGAAGAATTTGACGTGAGGGCTGACCGACAGTTTTGGGAGGAAATAAAAAGCGGCCTGGTACTTTATTACCCACCTTTGTTATCTGTTCTGATGCGTTATTCAAGCAAAAGAATCTGAGAATATCTTTGTGCATTTCTTGGTCACACCTGTCAGGTTGAAGATGAACGCTTGATTAGGAAGCAATCACTTGAAATACTGAAAAATGCACTCCACATAAATGAAGATTTAAACAGTTCAAGTGTTTTGGAGATGTTGCCTCATGGCGATCTTTCCAATTCTCAAGGTTTGACAAAGAGGGAATCGTGGGCTGACAAGGAAGCTAAATCTCTGGGTGTTGGGAAATTCTGCAGTTCAGTTGATTCCCCATTGACCTATCAGCAACAATGGAAAGCTTTTATACTTCTATATGAAATGCTTGAAGAGTATGGTACTCATTTGGTGGAAGCTGCTTGGAATCACCAGGTGCCTCCTCCACATCTCTGTGATAAGCCGCCTACTTGATATAGCTATACTCTTTATCAGCAAGTTAAATATGATTTTGAACTGGTAAAAGGAACAAATCCTCTAAGGTTGGACGAATGTAATGTAGATTGAACATTTGACCTACTTTGAAGCTTCAGTTCTCGTCATCTCATTATGAAATTGAAAAAACCAAGACTGTCAAATAAATGGAGGCAAGACTAGCATAGGCTTTGTGAAATAAATGACGTACCACCTGCATTCTAGGATCTCTAGCATAACGAGGCGAAACCATGGTCTTAGTCTCCTAGATCCTGATTATGCCGATCAGTTCTTCTAAAACTTGTTGCCTGCAGGTTACGTTGTTACTTCAGTTTTCTTCTTCAGACAACAATTTTGGCAACACTTCATATGGAATTCATCAACATCAGACTGAAACTACACGGGAAAGTTTCGCTTGGTTAGCAATTTTGTGGGTAGTAGGATTTCGTCATGATAATCCTCAAGGTACTTGTGTCATGTTGGCTTGGCATAGAGAAGCATATTTTTTCTACAATTGTTACATCATCACCATGCATGTCTTATTTCTCTCGACTAGTTAATTCTGTTTCTGTTTTATATGTCCTGCAGTCCGGTGCTTGATCATGCAGTCATTTTTGACCATTGACTGGATAAAGTATGGAGAGACAGCTCGATCTCTACCAGAAAGATTCGTTCTCGGACCATTCATTGATGGACTGAATGATCCTATCCACCACAAAGAATTTGGTTAGTTCTTTCTTTTAGGGAAAAAATCAAATGCCTTGAAGAATCGTTGTCATAAGTGGCAATGTCTCTTGAATCTGTGCATGGGTTGACTGTTAGATGTTTCTTCGATCCTTTAGGTATGAAAGGGGTTTACACTTCAAAGACAGTCATTGCAGCTGGCGACTTTATATGTCATTATATGAGTTCCCTGAGTGTAAGGTATGGCGTTTATCTATTTTGTCAGTTACAAGATATCTTGCTTCTAGTCAGATAAATCCATTGTTAAAATTTCATCGTCTAACCAGTCAAATGGCTGACACATGCTGTTGTTGATCTCATTGTGTTAATAGAGACGGAGTAGCCCTTATAATTGCTCTGGCATCAGCTGTTAAACATCGGTCCATTGGCCGAGCTGGATTGATGGGTCTAGCAGAATGTCTTGCATCTGCTGCTCGTGGATTAGAAAAATGTAAACGCAGCGAGATACACCATAATGCGCCTGATCTCACTGAAGAGTCTCAAACAGAAACATCCCTTGATTTTTTTTCTTCCAATGACAAATCAGAGTTACTGGAAGTATTGAGGTTTGTTTTGGAGACTAGCAGACAACACTTCAACCCAAATTATCGTCTTCGAGGTCCTTAATCACTACTCTGGTCTTGTTGTTTATGTTGTGGGGTCTACGGTGAAATGGCTAAGCCTTAACATTGTTAATATGATTCCTTGGTGATTCCAGTGACCATGAAAATTTTTGAGGCTGCTGCATCCTTGGTCGGCATCTCTGAAGTACCTCTTGAGATTGCATTGCGATTCATTTCAGCATTTCCAAGGGAGTTTACAGATCATGGGGGTAAGCAAATGTTAAATTTGTGTTTAGAATAGTTTCAGTTTTGTTTCATGCCTTAAGCTTCAGTGGATTTTATGACAACTCGTGTCTCTTTTAGGAGTCTTCATAGCAACAACACAAGAATGGCTTCTGGGGTCTTCCACTGAACACGAGAGAACCAGTAACTACACCACTGGGTTTCAGCTTCTGAAAAGCCTTCAGGAATTCCCCTTGAAGTTTATAAGTCGGCAATCTTCAGCTGATGCTGTCCTTACTTACGATGATGAAGACTTGAAGGCATGGGAGGCTGAAGCCAAAAGATGGGCGAGGGTTCTTTTCACTGTGGTCAGAGGGGAAGCTGAATTAGAACCTGTGTTTACGGTTTGGCTACCTTCTTATATTTTTCTCTTCCAGCTAATTCTGCATTCTTAACCACAAGTGTCAATCTTAGAGTTAGAGTTGCCAACAACTGATTATCATATTCGTAGGATTCAGTCTGTGGGTAATCCTAGTCGGCTCGTAGCGTGGAATGAGAACAACACAAATGACGGAATAAAAAGAACAGCTGAATATTTCACTCATTTCTATTTGGGATCTATTTGCTCTGTAGTTAGATTTGCAATAAATAGCTTAGGAGGTAGTCTATCACCCTGGAGAGCCACCTTATCAGTTCCCACTCTAAAGAAAATTTACAGAGCATTTTTTTGTCTGCTAAATCTTCCCTTAAACTTGGTTAGGAAAAATGTTAGTGATATGTAGGCTATGGTAGGATGCTTCATTAACAAGCTTAGAGGCTTAAAGAAATTAAATTTATTTTGCGTGCTCTATACATGACATGTTTACACTGTGTATGTTAATTGCGCAGTCTATTCATGATCTTGGCGTTAGCATCTGCAAGCAGCAAAATATACTAGGTTGGCTGCCCGTAAAATATCTTGTCCTTAGCATGAGCCTGATTTCGGAGATTCAATTGGTGGAGGAGAGGGCTGGTGAAAATTGCATCGGAATGACAGAAGATTCCGTCGGAAGTTTGGCAATGACCAGAAGGCTTTCTGCTCAGTTTATGCTTGTATTGGTACTGAGAGCTGCTTGACCAAATCATGTGATGATGTGGAATTTAGTGTGGTCTTTGTTGTACCTGATATGATTTTTGACATGCAGGAGGAGCTTGTATCTTTTGCCAACATGTATTGTCCTATATTTTGGGCCAACCTCGGAGAGGATGTAGCTTTGCCTGGAACTGTTAGAGGAAGGCTTGGGGGTCCTAGTCAACGTCGTTTGGCATCAGTTACAACCACTGCAGTACTACAAGCTGTATGATTTCTTTATCTGTCTCTCCATTTTGCTCGCCTTTTATTTGAAATCTCACTCAGATATCGAGACAATAGTATTAGAATGCTCAGCATTTGTTCCGAGCACTAAAGATTTATCTGTTTTGTAGGCTTGTCATTGTCATGTGCTCATTGTAAGGCAAAACTAAGCATTTTGCTTGTCATATACTTATGTTTGCAGTGTTCATTTGTGAATGTTCTCAGATAACGTCAGTGCAAGCTGTTGCTTCAGTTTCAACATGGTGTATTAAATCAAAGAGTGCTGAGCTGAACTCTTCTTGGATGTCTCAGTGGAGCTTCTTCAGGAGAGTTATATCAAGTCCAGCCCACAAAACAGAGGTATACCTGAATGAGTGTTCCAGCTAAAAAGCATTGGCTGGTCTTGCAATACCATTTCTGTTGAGTGTTTATGACTTTATGTTACACATCATGCCACGATTTTCTTGATTTACTTTTGTGGTAAATCAGACAGGAGCTGAAGTTAGCATAGCAGCATATGAGGCATTATCCTATGCTTTGAAAGCATTGGCATCCACATTTTCTAAGTACTCCTTGAATGTTATCAGGGACAGCAACAGATCTTTGCACTTGCAAGAAGATGAACCATTATTAGATGTGATGGTTCTCTCCTTCCTTGACAATGTCAATAATCTTCTTGCTGTTGGAGCACTAGCGCGATCTCGAAGGGCAGTATTATTGAAATGCAAGGTGCTAATCCATGCATTTTAATCTCACCTCCAACTTTAAGTTGTTCTCCGTAACTTTAAGGAAACTAACTTTGTTACATTGACCGTACTGCAACTCAATTCCTTATGGCCCTTATTATCTTACAAATAACGTATATGCTATATTGTTGATCGATTGCTAACTTAGCTTCTTGCTTTAGTGGCTCTGTCTAGAATCTCTGCTCTCTATTCCTGGTTATGCTCTGGGTAACGGGCTTCAAATTGAGGATGCTAGCTTCTTCTCAGATAGAGCTATAAAGTCCATTTTTGATGACCTAGTTGAAAGGTATCGTTGACTGATCCTTGCTCATTTAACTGATTCTATTAGAGATACCTTACTGGATTGTCAGATTGCAGTGACTACATTTTGCTTTTTCTGTCACTGAGAAATGAGAAACACTTCAGAAAATGCTGTACTGGTTCCTTCGATATTGTGTTTTGATCTTCTATTCCTTCTGTGGTTATTGCTTGATTAGAAAATTACAAGTAATTTACCTATATTTACCTACTTAAACGGCTCAATTAGATACAGCCTAAGACGGGAAGTAGATTCACATTTCACCTGGTAAAATGATAATTTTCCAACAGTTCTTAAATTTCGTGTCTTCATTTTGTTATTACGATGCTCTTGCTCAAACTTTTGAATGCTGTGGTGAATGTCTCAACAGAAGTTTATTATTTCTCATAAACTTTCTCCGAATGACTTGCAGCCTGGAAAATGCTGCAGAAGTTTCTCTTTTGCCCATGCTGAGGTGCGTCAGGTTGGCTATTCGACTGCTTGCTTCAGGGAAGTTGGACTCACTAACTGGTGTCGATGTCCAGGTATACCCTGTAACCTCATGAGATTTGTATTGATGAAAGATATCATTTTAACAATTAACAAAGTTTCTCATATTAATGCAGATGATGTGGCCTTTGGTCCGTTCTTCCTGGGTACTGCTTGTCAACTGGAACAAGCGGAGGGTTGCATCCATCGCTGCAGTTCTGTCATCTGTCCTGCATGCTTCTGTGTTTGCTGATGAGGCGATGCACATGAATAACAATAGCCCTGGTCCTTTGAAATGGGTGCGTGAACCTCTTTCCTCCTCTGCATCTAATTTTCGTGCATACCAACTCCATATCTGTCATCAAGTGCATTGATCAGTAGCAGGCAGTTTCTTGAATGGATTTTCTGTTTTTTTCTGATGTCTTCACTGCAGTTTATCAACAATCTACTCGAGGAAGGTACAAGAAGTCCACGCACGATTCGTCTTGCAGCGTTGCATCTAACAGGGCTCTGGCTCTCTCATCCACGGATATGCATGTACTACATCAAAGAACTGAAGTTGCTAACGCTATATGGCTCCGGCATGTAACTTGCTTACGTGCTTTATATTTTATATCCAGGTTGTACTTGTGGGTTATTAACTGAGATTGTTGTGATGGCATCTTTACCAGTTGCCTTCGATGAGGACTTTGAAGCCGAGTTGGTTGAAAATTATGAGGCAAGGACTGAAGTTTCGTTCTTGGCTAACAACCCAAACCCTGAGCTAACTGAAGTAAGCAATTCACTTACACTTGTCATTCAAATTCCTTGATAAGTTATTCAGTTCTTCTATAGCATCCTAACCAAACACTAGAGCTTGGTACTATCTCTACAGCTTTTATGTACTCATAGACGTGTTATGCTCATTCATGATCTGTTGTAGGCATTTATCAACACGGAGTTATATGCTCGTGTATCTGTGGCTGCACTTTTTCAAAAATTAGGTGAGTTGGCTGATTTAGTGGGCACATCATATGAAAATGAAGAATGTCATTCTGCTCTTGGAGCTGGCAAGTTGTTTCTCTTGGAACTCCTCGATTCAGCGGTATTGCCTAGCTTCCTCTCCAATCTATAAATCTTCTTTCTATTATAATTTCTTATCCTTTTATGATGCAGTTTGTTGATGTGAAGAGAAAGCAAATGCCCGTGCATAATTGAACAGTGATTAGCTATTTCAATTATTTTTGCAGGTCAATGATAGAGACATTGCAAAAGAACTGTACAAGAAATATAGTGCGGTTAGTAGTACCCTCTGTTCTGTATCTACGAGTATTAACTGTAATAATTTTAATTGAGCAGGTAATTTCATTACTTTCTTCTCTAATGTCAATTTTATGTTTATCTTTTTTTTCAATAGATCCATAGGCGTAAAATACGTGTTTGGCAAATGATATGTGTTCTTTCTCGTTTTGTCACTGGAGATATTGTTGACGAAGTTACAAAGAGTATGCATGTTGCTCTTTGTGTGAGTAATTTCTCCCCATCTCTTTTATTGACATTGTAGTCGATGTAGACCATCAGTCTTCTACTTGAGCGCCATTCTGCCATTAACACTACTATGCTCTATTCTTTTACTTGCAGAAAAACAACTTGCCAGCTGTTCGCCAATACTTGGAAACTTTCGCAATCAATATCTTCTTGAAGTTTCCATCTTTGGTAACACTCCTTGTCCACATACTCCTTTTCCTTCACCATTGCTCTGTCCTTGTAAGCATCGCTGTTCTTTGGTTTTCTACTGAGATGTTAATATGGTATACTACTCAATTCTCAAGGATTAATCAAATCCGCTGAAAGGAATAGTATATACTCTTTCACCTACTGAGATTTTGTCTCCTATAAACTGGTGCAATATGATACAAGTATCTAATAGGTTAACAATTCTTGTCATTTTAATCACCTCTGATGCCTTTATTTAACTTAATTATCAGGTGGGGAAACAACTAGTTCCTGTTTTACAGGACTATGACATGAGGCCTCAGGTATTATATTTTGGTTCAGCATGAATCGAAATTAGTGTTGTGTAGTATCTGCCGTCTGCCGATTGTGCATGAAATCCTTAGAAACTAATATCCCTTGTTAATTATGTGTCCTAAAAATATAGGCGCTTTCGTCCTATGTGTTCATAGCAGCAAATATCATTCTCCATTCCTCTACACCACTCAAATCGATGCATTTGGACGAGTTACTTCCTCCAATAATCCCATTGTTGACATCACATCACCACAGCCTGAGGGGTTTTACTCAGGTCCCCTGTTTTTATCAATTTTCATTCTCTTCCTGTTCCTACAAAAGTTCACCGTTCTGATCATTGCTCTTATTTGTGCAGTTGCTAGTCTACCAGGTTCTCTGTAGATATTTTTCCTATTTAGACAGTGGAACTGATGATACACAGTTAGAGAAGAGGTGCTTTAAAGACTTAAAGCTGTATCTAGCTGAAAATCCTGACTGTAAGCGGTACGGTGTTGTTCTAGAATGCTTTCTATTGAAACTCAACCTGAGGATACTGCTCGTTTGATGCCTTGTATACTTAAACAATTTTAAATAAGCTTAAGCTGATTCATTTCCTTTTGTAGTTTACGGGAGTCAATGGAGGGATATCTAGACGCCTATGATCCCATCACCTCCTCTACACCTGCTGGAATTTTCGTCAATCGAGTTGAGGTGAAAGAATTTTAGTTGTATTTTTTTGTAGTCTTAAAAAGGGAAAGAGAAGCTTTAAATATGTTTTATTTATCTTCTTAACTTGTGATAAAGTCGTTCTGCAAATATGTTTAATAGTCCAATGAGAATTTATCGTATTGAGCTATTATTGGCTTTCTTCTGTAGATCACTGTTTCTTAACTTCTGCTTCCTTATTTTTCCTTTGCATAATGAAGAAACTAGAATTTGAATGTGTTCCCACGTCGCTCATGGAGGAACTGCTCGGCTTTCTAAATGTAAGCATATTCTTACTGGTTATCTGTTAGTTTTCTTTTTTTTTGTTGCTCTCTTAGCTTTGTTTGTCTTGCAGGATGCTAGGGAGGATCTTAGGTCTGCAATGGCAAAGGATCTCGTGGCTATTAAGAATGAGAGCCTAAAAACTTATGGAAATCCTGATTCTGCGCCACTTCCAAATTCCAGCATGTCTAATAATGACACATTGGATTTTCAGAAAAAGATTACTCTGTCTACACACGAAAAGGAGGGAACAAACTACGGTACAAGTTTGGGAAATGATAAAGGTCAGAAACAACTGCTAGGTATGTCACCCCTCTATAGCATTTCTAGCCTCCTTGAGTGACCTGCATTCACTTATTTTCACTTCCTTTTCTCTGCAATAAATTTGCTAAAAGTACGAAGGCTGAATATTAGAACCATACTGTTGTAGAAATGGAAAAGGAAACCGAGCTTCTTGATCAGGCAGTCGAATCTAGAAGGTCTGCCATAAAAAGTATAACAGGAGGACGCCAACAATTTATTGTTGTAGCTTCCTTTCTCGATCGAATACCGAATCTTGCTGGATTAGCAAGGACTTGTGAGGTAAGCCATAACCTTTAGTCTAGTTTGTGATCTAAGCTCAAGGTTTAACAATTTAAGCCCTAACCAAGTCAATGATTTATCTTTTTGCTTGTAGATATTTAAAGCCTCTGGGCTAGTCATTGCAGACACAACTGTTTTACGTGACAAGCAATTCCAGCTGATAAGGTTTTATCCCATGCCAATTCACAACTGTTTGTTACGTATAGATTGAATTATGTGACGAGCAATTCCAACTCAGAAGGTTTTATGCCATGCCGGCTTTACAATGAGCTACAAAAAGAAAAGGACAATAATATAGCATATCACTGTTCTTCAGTCTTGTGCTAATAGATGACTAGCATTATCAATTTTGACTGCACTATGTTGTTGCAGTGTGACAGCGGAGAAATGGGTTCCAATTATGGAAGTGCCAGTAAACAGCGTGAAACAATTCCTCGAGAAGAAAAAACGAGAAGGCTTCTCTTTGCTCGGATTAGAGCAAACTGCAAATAGCACGCCACTTGATCAGCTTGAGTTCCCCAAAAAGACAGTAAGTCAACTCAGAACTTTGACTACATGCTTATATATCAGCATAATTTGCTGTAGTCTGTCTCAATCCATTAATTTACCTCCAATTATTCTACTAGGTCTTGGTTCTAGGGCGTGAAAAGGAGGGTATACCAGTGGATATAATCCATGTACTAGATGCTTGTGTAGAGATTCCTCAGTTAGGAGTCGTTAGATCGCTCAATGTTCATGTCAGCGGTGCCATCGCTCTCTGGGAGTATACTCGACAGCAGAGGTCTCACTAGCTGTCAACCTCCTCCGCAATATGTACCAGTTTTGCCACCTGACTAACAGAAAAGATACTATGTGCTTTTTTTCACCTCAGCGGTTACTGAACTCAACTACGAAAGTAGTTACCTTACGTAGTTGTTAAGTTATCAATTGTTGGAATGATTGATGCTCCTAACCAGGGCGAACATTGCTGGAACCTGTTTGATTTATGCATATTCTTGGTGGACGTAAGTTTTTTGTTCTTATTCTTCTGGCTCATGAGATAAACAGAGTCAGCCACTTGCACCTAAGGCAGGTAGAAAATGAGAAAGGGATGAGTTCGAGCTGGAAAATTCGTCAAACATAAAACAACAAGCTGCATTTACATGAAGCTGAAAAGTAGTTGGGAAACAAGGGAAACATGCATGTCTGTACACCAAAGGTGAAGTGGTTTGTATCAAACTGCATTTTTCTTCACTATTGATCAGATATGGGTATCATGAAGAGTGCCAATAACTGATATCTACCCTGTCTAGGAAAATCATTTTACCTTTCTGCACTCTGGTTTTGGTGAATAATGGCTTCCATTCCTGCATTTGATTTCTTCGTATCATTCTTCGTCATTATTTTCAACATTTCCTCAGTTGAATCCAAAGTTTTCATGATTCTAATGGAAGAGGACCCTGTTTGGTCTGTCAAGTCCAATGCTTCTCATCCCAGGTTTTCGCCATTTTTAGCTCAGCTTTAAGCTTTTACAACATTTTTATACTCAAAACACTTCAGCAACAGAACTCTGATGATGGCTGCTTTGCTTAACATCATTCAGGATTGAGGAGGTGGCCATGGCGTACAAACAGCGGCTGACGATCAACCACGACATATTCTTGGAATCTACTCTGAAACACAATTACACCAAGCTGTATAGCTATACCCATCTGCTGAATGGATTCGCCATCCATGTCGAGTCCAACGAGGTAAACATCTTCTGCACTTGATTATTCATCATGCCTAGTTCTCCTGATACTTGCCTCATTAGTAATTTGGATAATTTGACAGGTCATCAGCAGTCTCAAGGGGGCAACAGGAGTAAGAGCTGTACATGAAGACATCAAAATGCAGAAGCTAACAACGCACACTCCTGACTTCCTCGGGATACCTACCAGCGTGTGGCCGTCTTTAGGAGGTGCAGAACACTCCGGTGACGGAGTCGTGATAGGTCTGATTGACACAGGCATCAACCCTTTGCACCCGAGTTTCGCGTCGTCCACGAGGGTCAACAGTACCACGACGAAGTTCCGAGGGAAATGCGTCACCGGAGCTCACTTTCCTTCCTCGTCTTGCAACGGGAAGATAGTAGGGGCACGGTACTTCGCTCGTGCTGCTACCGCCGCCGGTGATTTCAACGCTACCCGTGATTACATGTCTCCTTTCGATGCTGATGGTCATGGAAGGCAAGTATGGTTAACAGACTTTCAATTGTTACTCTTAGTTTGTATTTTCTCTGTATATCCTCGCGGGAGGTGCCAAATGAGTGAATGGGTTGGTCAGATTTATTGGTTACTCTGGTTTCGAGTTCATGGGTTAGTTGGGTTGTGGGTTAGACAGGTTAATGGTTATTGACTTTTTGGTCAGTCAAGTCACATACTCAGTCGAATCAGAGGTTAGTTGGGTGAAATTTTCGGGTTGTAGGCTCATCGAGCATAGGTTAGTCAGGTTGTCCGTTCACAGTCGACAGGTCACTAGTTCAACAAATTGTGAGTAACAGGGGCTGACTTGTTTCTAATCAATAGAGTCATGAATCAAGTTAGTCGAAATATAGGTTAGTAGGGTCACGGTTTTAGTTTCTTGATTAATATAATCACGGGTTAGTTTTGCAAGCTATACAGCAATAGTCAATGGCTTCAACTAAACTTTGCTTTGTTATTCAGCCACACTGCTTCTACAGCTGCGGGAAACCATCAGATACCAGTGATAGTCAATGGCTTCAACTATGGTAATGCAAGTGGCATGGCTCCTGGGGCTAGGTAAGTTACTGAAACTTCCTTTTTCAGGAGCCTTTTTCAATGTACTTATTACTTCCATTTCCCATTCTTTTCTTTCAGTAATCTTGTTTCCTTTGAACTTTCCTTGGAACAGGATCGCCGTGTACAAAGCTCTGTACACCTTTGGTGGTTACATGTCCGATGTTGTTGCGGCAGTCGATCAGGTATGAACCTCATCTGAACATGATATAGCTTATATAAGGAAGATTTTTAAATTTGTAACTGGTTGAAAATGATAAAACTGGGTTTTCAAACCGAACCGGATCGACTGACCAGACCGTAAATACTGGAAATCAGCCATTAAACCGGTTTGTTGACCAATTTTGATCCGCCAGTGACCAAATTCGGCCAGTTACGAATACGAACAGACTGAATAACCATAGCCGATTTCCCAGCCATGACTCCATGTTTCTTCGCACACTGAAGGCCGTGGAAGATGGAGTAGACATACTAAGCCTCTCCATAGGGCCATCAAGCGTTCCACCTGGTCCTTCTGCTTTCCTCAACGTCCTCGAAATCGCACTCTTGCTCGCGACCAAAGCTGGCGTGTTCGTAGTTCAAGCAGCCGGCAATGGCGGCCCTGCTTCCAGCTCAATCCTTTCCTTCAGTCCTTGGATCACCACCGTCGCAGCATCTATCACCGACCGCCGGTACAACAACACCATCGTCTTGGGGAACGGCCTGCGCTTCTCCGGCACTGGCCTTGCTCGTAAGTCTCTGAAACTCTGAGATATTACTATTTTATTTCTATCTAGTCTGCTATCTTTAGGTGTATAAAGTTGGTGGTTTGTGAAATCGAGTCAAATTTGTATTTATAATCGATTGAGCTGATTGGGTTGGGTTAATGCCCAAGGGAAATTTATTCTGAACTGAAAGTGACACTGAACTACTGCAAAAACAAAAAAAATATATGGTATATCGATAAGATCTTACAAATATTGCTACATACAAATAACTAGCTATTAAAATTGATAGTATAACTAATTATATGTAAAAATAATTAGTTATAATATAAAAATTAGTTGTAACTATAATACTAAATAATTAATTATATAAACCAAATAATTAATTAATAATTTTTTTTATACTTATTAAGTCATGTAACTAATTATAGACGATTATTACTAGTTATTATAAAAATATAACTAATTAGAAATATAATTAGTTATTATAACTAGGCATAAATTGTGAACAAATAACTAGTGTTTCATATGATATCATGGATTTACGACACCGAATCTTAAATCATGCAGCTCCGACTTCCGGAACACTGTACATCCCACTAGCAGCAGCAGCCGACGTCTCCAACAGGAGCACAATCAGTGCCATCGAAGTCGAAAGCTGCCAACACCCGGAACACTTCATCCCATCGTTGGCTCGTGGCAAGCTCGTGATCTGCACGTACAACCTCGATTTCGAGTCGGAGGCTGCAAGCCTCGCGACCGTTGCAGACGCGATACAGAAGGTAGGAGCTGCTGGGTTCATAATCACCATGGATCCCACCATTGGGTCTGAGCAAGTGAAAGGTACCACTTTGACGTTGAAGGTTCCTGCTATTGTCCTCAACAACATGCAAGCCTCTTCGGTACGTAAATAACAAAATAGTAAGAAAATGGTAAATTTATTTACAAAGGTTGGCGATTTAACTGCTCTCTTTTTGTCTTTCAGGCTCTATGGGAGTACTACAACGCGAAAACCAGAAGGTGGAGGAACGGGGAAGTCATGGCGTTCATGGCGGCGGCGAGAATACTCGGCGGCAGAGAAGCGTTCTTCACCGGACAGGCGCCGGTGGTGGCTTCGTATTCGTCGAGAGGCCCCGACGTTAACAATGCGCTGTTGCAGACTGCTGACGTGCTCAAGCCGAACATCATGGCTCCTGGTTCTTCCATCTGGGCTGCTTGGAGCCCCAGCAGTGAAGGAGACCCTTATATAAAAGGTACGCTTTAATTTCTCTTTTTCCATTTGAATTTGCTGGTCGGGTCGAGTAATTTAGTTTGTTATATATGGTTGGCTCGTGTCCAGTCATCTTGATGTGTCGATGAGAGAAATTTCTCCTGATTTTTTATTAGTCTTCAAATTGAAATGATAGAAATTTCTCCCCTTTCGCGAGTTGAGTTGAGTAATACCGTCAAAAATTGTTCGGTTAAACTCAATTGCATCGAAATGATCATCTTTAAAAGTAGGGTTCTCACAAGCCAAGCGGCTTGCGAGCTGCTTGAAGTTCGACTTGAAAAAAAATCATAATAATTTAACACGATTTCAAATTATCTAATTAAGTTTGAGCCAATGCATGTTTGACTACATAAAAGAGTTTTGAAATAGAATGAATTGTTTATACACATAAATTTATAATAGGAAAATTTAAATATTTAATGAATTGAAATAATTAAAAGACTTAAATTTATATACTATTTAAAAATTAGATTGTTCCGAAATCTCTATCACTCCTCCAAAATCTCCACACATCTATTCTTCCAAATTTCCCCCCTCCTAAATTTCTACAACCACTCTGTGATTTCAGATTACCAATAGAAGCCACCTCGGGCCCATAAAATAATTTTAAATCACCATAAATCTTTTTCAATTTTCAAATCAATTTTCTATCTCTTTATGTGATTTAAAATCACCTAGTAAATTTTCTCTAGACTCACAAAATAATTTTAATTCCTTACAAATCTTTTTTCTATTTTCAAACCAATTCTCTAAATTGAAGACTCGAAGCTCATATTACTAAAGATCCCTCACTCTAATCCCCTAAACCCAAATCATTTCGTCCGAACGACGGGTATAATTTTCCAGCTTACAATCTAAACTGGGACTCGGCTAAAAAGTACCAGCTGAGTTCAAGACCAGGTCGTGAACGGTCTCATTAGAAGGGTTAACCATTCCCCTATTTAATCTCTGCCAACAACATTTCAAATTTTTTCATTTCCACAGGCCAGAACTTTGCACTAGTATCAGGAACAAGCATGGCCACTCCACACATAGCCGGCATCGCAGCTCTAATCAAGCACAAGCACCCGAAATGGAGCCCGGCATCAATCACCTCAGCAATGATGACAACCGCCAATAGAAGAGACCCTTCCCTCTCCCCAATCCTATCCCAATCAGCCAACAACAAGCTCTCCCGAGCCACCCCCTTCGATTTTGGGTCCGGATCCATCAACCCGGCCTGGGCGATCGACCCTGGCCTCGTGTTCAACGCCTCCTTCAACCATTACCTCCGATTCCTCTGCTCCGTCCCCGGTGTCGACGACGGCTTCGTCCGCCGGGCAGTGGGGTCGCCCTGCCCGCGCCCTCGGCCTACGGGCTCTCGTTGGCCACGGCAGTGGTGGTGCTCGGACTTGAACGCTCCGAGCATCACCGTCTCGAGCCTCGTGGGTTCGAGGACTGTGGTCAGGACGGTGACCAACGTGGGCGGGCTCGACGAGTTTTATTGGGTGTCGGTTAGGATGCCGGTAGGGGTGAATGTGGATGTCTCGCCACGGAGTTTCGTTGTTAGGGCGCATGGTTCGGTTCAGATTGGGATTGTGCTTCACGCGACGAATGCGACGAGGAGGTATGTGTTTGGGGAGTTGGTAATGCGTGGGAGGAGAAAGCATTTGGTTAGGGTTCCTATTGCTGTTTATGTTAGCAGAGTTTAGAGAGTGATTCCTAGATCAATTTATTAAGCCGTACAATATGGATGGTTCGACCGATTTGACTGGATTAATCGTCAAATCGATTAAATATAATCACGGTATAATAATGGTTCACTATTTAAATGTTCGGTGAATCAATAAAGTAACAATTATTTCATAATGTAGTTGAATATTTACTCCAATGTAGGGCTTATACAAACGAATTGTAACATGACAAAGTGAAATATGACAAATTGAGATCAATCAATAAAATAATAAACAAATAAACTTAAAATTCAGTATAAAATGTAACACACTAGTGGATATTTAGCCCTTATATATTGTCTGGAAAAGTACAATCAAATCACTCAAAAAAAGAGATTATACTGTGATAATATTCAAGATAATATTAGGTCTCGAGTTCGAATTTCTCCACGTCTTTCTTCACTACTTTCGCCGGCGTAGAGGCGCAAACAACTTTGCAAAGAGCCCCTTCTTCTTCTTCTTATTGTGGATCTGATACATAAACATCAAGTTAGTGCAGAGTTACAAAAGCAATAGTTGGTTTGGGTGGGTTAAGTTAGTGAGCCAAACTCGGTTAGTGATTAAAACCATTTTTAATGGACGATTAACCTATTGATAAACTCCATACTCACTAGGTTGGTTGTCAGCATTTCGTTGCAAGCTAATTGTACCGATCCGTATATTTTATTACTGTATTGAAATGTATGGTAAAATATTTTGGTTCCTACAGAATTGTGTATGGTCGAAGTTAACAAAATGCAATTCATACAACGACTGCTCAACATATAAAACGTAAGCCAATTTAAAAATTTTAAACACTATATAATGTCAAGTAAAATTGATTTTTAACTTCATTTGTCATTATTTACATGAGTTATCATAATAAAACTAAATTTTTTAGCCATTTCCAACATGCATACTAAATATTACCCAATTTGAAAAATTAATTTTTTTATGTGAAAATGGTCAATTTCCATAAGTTAATCACTTTAGAATTGAAGTTAAAATTTTTGATGTCTTTGCATAGTCTAACAAAATGTAATACATTTGAGAGGTGTCAAGTTTAAATCATGTACCTTGAGTCCATTGATAACATTTGTGACCGGATTTCCGGTCATCGAACCAGAACGTGAAGATGTTTTCTTTTTGCCTTGGGGCCCGACCACTATGGACTTGAAGAAATTCTGAAACCCTTGTGAAGATGATGAAGAAGAAGACTTCTTTGGCTTTTCCTTGACTGCTACGATCTTCTAAACCAAAAGAACACACCACATACAAAAGTCAGTACCAATATATAAGATTTCGTGGTACCGTAACTAATTCGGTTCAAGGGTTTTGGTTCACTCATTAATGGGTTCAAGAATCTCTTTGAATCTGATCTGCTCCCCCGACCCTTCTTATACAAATGTAAAGACTTTACTACAGTGGCGGATCCAAAGTGAGCCATTTTTCTAGACCCTAGCTCCCGGAGACAAATGCAACAAAAATCTTTCCCGAAGCTTCACGAGCTATATACAACATAGTTCGTGAGTTGATACGTGCTAGGCTAGTCAGACACACCTTGATGGTTGATCGAATTTTGACTCATTTAGTTTTCGACGAAGATTTTCTTAAAGTTGAATCAACTTCAAAATAAAAACTCAAGAGTTACGAGCCACTCGATTCATCAACAACCCTAATTATATTAAATTTAGGGTACATTTTCCGTGTTGGAATGGTAGCCTGAATGTGACATATTTGGTGGCTAGTTCATTCAAATACATTTTCCGAGGCTACAAACGGACATTCTCAATTCTTCCAAAATTGCTGGCTTAATTCGATCTAATTCCAACCGCTGAATTCCGTTCCATGCATTATGGGAATTGCCAAATCTAGGAGGCTTTCGGAATTCCAGCAGATTTCGTAATTCCAGCCGGAATTGGTGGTTCAGGAGCGGAAAACAACGCCTTAAATCACACATTAGACACTGAAAAAAATAAGGGAAAAGTCTACTTACACCATTGGAAGAAGAAGAAGACGGCTGCTTCGGAGCTTCTTCACGACGCTTACTCCCGCCACCCTCGTTCGCCGCGGACTCCCTGAGCCGCCTCGAGAAGCTGAGAAGCCTCGCTTTTCGGCCACCGCTGTTGCTGCTGCTGCCAAGAAGCGGAGCCCTCTGCTGCTTCTTCTCATCGGCAGCCGTGTGATGAACCACGTGGAGGTGGTGGTGGTGGTGAACGTGGTGGACTTTGGTCTTATTGCCGTTGACCCCCACGACGTCGTTTTTGGATGCGTTGCTTCTCCTCCTCTTTGGGTTCTCGCCGTACACTTTTAGTATCACTGGCTTGTCACTGCATAGCCTCGCCTGAAACGTTTCCGGCCATAGAAAGTAACCTCGGTTATCTCGAATTATTCGAATAAAACGATTAGTATTGAACCGGGTTCATCATAGATTTCTTACCATTTGAGGAGGCATCACGACGTAGATGGAGATGATCGGAATAAGAAAATAAATGATCGAATTTTGTGTCTGAAATGAGATTAGCTAGAACAAAAGATCAAGTAATCATTCATTCTATATATAGGCTAGAAAACAAAAAATTAAAACAAAAAATCCGACATAATATTATTCAAGTTGTTGTTGTGTTGTGTAGACAATTTTTTGGATCCAATTGCTCTTTGGAAACATCCAAACATACCCTCCTTCTCCAAATGCTTAATGCCGGCATGGCCCTTTTCTGAATTACGATAGTATATATTTCTCAAAAAAAAATCGTTAAATATTGTCAGGAATCAATAAAAAATTCGTAGATCAAACTTTATATTTTTTGAAATTTTATTCGTGATTTCGAACCATCCTAAATCCACCGCCTGCCGGTCACACCATCCAAAACGAATTTTGGAACCTAACTTCAAAAGTGTATGTGTCGACGAACAAAAGTTGTTTGATACTTTGATTTTGGGCGGCTGCCGGCAGCTGGCTAACTAATAAAACGACACCGTTTTCCGGGGAACCGGCGGATCATTAGAGAAGACCACAACAATGGCTATGGCCTATTGGTTTCATCCAGTCTCTTGTCTTTTGTATTTCTGATCTTCCAATGCTAAAAAAAGCTGTTATTTGGAAACGTAGATATGATAGAAGACTTTGCGACATTTGTCGTTTGAAAGAATCCATTGATGCTTTTCGTGTCTCCTAACCTGTCTTTAAGTGAGCAAGGATACGGATACGGATACGATTATCTCGCTTTACGAACAAATTCGAAAAAAATAACTCGAAAGTATGTAGGATTAACATAAGTATTGAATCGAATGTTCAAATAGCGTTGCTCTAGTGATAAAATTGTATGTCGGTTAGCCGGAAGTACTGGATTTGAATCTAGTTAGATCCCACATATTGAAATCTATGTGTAATATTTTACTGGTCTGGTTGAGAGGTCTAGTTCAACAACAAAAAAATCGAATTGGGTCCTACCGTTTTGTATAACGGGCATCTAACTTGTTATCCAATGAATAATAATCCGGAAATATTCGAAAGTAGATAGATTTAACACGGTAAACGACTCAAACCAGAAAGGATCAAACCAGCCCCCAATCCTTTCCTTATTCACATCCATCTAAGTTCTAACAGATTCTACAAATAGATATAAAACCCATGAAAACAACTCGGGTTCACACAGAACAACCTGAATCGAACCGGGCAACTAAGCTACTCGATTTTTGCAGTGTTATTCTCCTCCTTCCAAGCTGCCTGCCATTGCTTGTCATAGAAGGTACTTTCCTCCACAAGCTTTTTCACCGTCTCCAGATCTTCATTCTTTCGAACCACAAGCACCCCAACGACGGCCGCAAACAACAGTGTCTTGCAGAAGAAGTTTCCCATTTGGTCCACCAGCCCTACTCCGGTCAAGCTATCGACCGCGTAGGCCATGAAGAACCCGACCATCGCAGCTCGACCTGCATCGGGGAAATCAATGAAAAATGATGGTTTCACATGCTCCAAACTAGGGGGATGCATACACCAGTCGAACTATTCTTGAGTCGAACTGGTTCGAAATGAGCCGGTTTGAAAGCTGACCGAGCCGACTGACAGACCTAGTGGAGCGAGCCTGCTCATTTATATCACAAGCAGGCTTAAAAAACAAACTCCAGCTCGATTTTTGAAGTTTGATTTGAACTCGAGCTCGATTTTTGAAGTTTGATTTGAACTCGAGCTCGATTTTTGAAGTTTGATTCGAACTCGAGCTCGATTTTTGAAGTTTGATTTGACCTCGAGCTGTCTTAAAAGCCAAGTTCAAACCGAAATCCGACTCGACTTGTATGCAAGGTACATTGTTGAACAGAATTAGAATTTGAGATCAAACGGACATACCATTGACCAGTTCGGCTTCAGGGAGGTGGTATCTCTTCATCCATGCCCACCATGGTACGATCGAGGTGTCGAAGAGGATCGGCTCGTCGTTGCCTGTCGATTCCGGGTTCTTTTCTAGCCATTTTCGCCTCCTCGCCTCTGCAGAGTGTTGTTAAACATTGGAATCGTCACTCAGCGATTCGATCGGTTCAATATCGAGGATAATTCAAATTTGGGACTTCAGATCAGATCATCAAAGAAAGAACGAAACCGAGTTCAACCGCTAGGAAACCGGATAATTCGAGCTTCAATCTCGAGGCTCTTCGATCAAAACTTCGAAATGTGGATGAAATTACATAGTCCAGACTCCAGAGCAGCCAAATTCTTCCCTTTATAGTGAAAAATTAACAGCAGGGAATTCTGAAAGCAAGTTCTAGGTTTTCCAGAACAGAATCAAACTACTTCCATGGCGATTTCACAGCCATGAACATTCCCCAAAATCACAAAAAAAGAAATAAAATAAACAAATAACCAGAAATGAAAGAAACTGCTTCACTCACCGGCGTCAATCACAGCGTCCCAATCAGTCTCCGCTGCCACTCCGCCTTTCCTGAACTGCTTCAAATCCCAGGTCCCTTCCACCCAGCGACTGTCAGCGAACTTCTTTACTTCCGTCACCGCTACGTTGCTCGCCTCCACCACTGCGACGGCAGCGGAGGGAACGCCGGCCACCCCTGCGGCCGAGAGGCAGGAGGAGGAGGAAGATACATTTCTCCCGGTGGATCTGAGGAAGAGGGTTTTCCGGAGAGAGAGGTGGTTGCGACTGGTAGCTGACGCCGACTGCGTCGGTAGAGGAGGAGATCGGAGGGCCGTGGAAATGGACATGGCGGTGGTGGTGGATGGCGGTGGTGGTGGATGGCGGTGGTTGCTCTCTCAGTAGCTAAAGAGACTGAGAAAGCTTTTTTGTTTTTACCAGCCGGTATTTCGTATTTTTGCAGAGTTCTTTATATTGTTTTCCCTCGGTTTTGTACCCGCCTGGCTGACCGACACGTGTACGGTAGCAAGTGAATTGGGTCCCACTCAGTTTTGCAAACGACTCCCTATCCTTTTCTACAAGTACCAAATGATACCCAAAAGAAGTATTTACAATCCCAATAAATATACGAGAACGTGTCGTATACGGGAAATATGAGTGTGTTTGTTGGAAAGTTTGTATTTCGAGATATATTTGTTTGTTTAGTGACAGATGATCATGAGTTCGTGTATTTTTCACCAAAAAAGTTTTCAATCGCTAGTTTTTTGTGCATTTATAAAAATTCTACTTTTATTAGCAAATTCTCATTTTTGACTTCCCAACGAATATTTTTTTTAGTCTAAGATATCATTACAACCTCACATGCTACTAGATAAGCGGCACAGTTATCCTAGTAGGAAACAAAATGAATGTAAACAAGAGGAAGAGATCGGAGCAAAGATCGACATTCAGGTGAAACCTGTCCTACTCTTGCGTCTTGGATTGAAGAGTTGCTTCAACAGAATCAGAATAGATGGAAACCGTATCTCTAGTCTTTTACGAGGCAGCCAAGAGAGCTCAACAAATTACAAAAAATTCGAAAGATCCCTAAAAATTAATAAAATATCAACGACTAAAGCTGATTCGACGGATCAAAACTCTATAATCCGACCTATACAATATATCACTAGCTCTTATAAAGCCAACATCCTATGCATCCTTCTGTTTGTTGCTCTTTCACGGTATTTCTTACCTCGGCCTCTCTGCTTTCTTCGAGGGTGCTTATTACTTGTTGCATATGACGCCGAGCCTGGGACCGGAACCAATGTCGCCGCAAACTCGAAACCTCTTTCGATTCGGAAACCTGCTCGAGACTGCACATTGCCCCCCGACATGAACTTCGAAGCAACACAATCATCATATGGATACACCAAGAACGAATTCCAAATGTAGTCAGTCCTCCAATATACGCCCTCCGGTTCGCCTACCCACCAGTGAGTATAATCGGTTTCGACTGTCAACAGTTTGGACCAACAACATGAATGATCTTGATCTTGATCATCATCATTGAACAGCCAAATAGCAGTACGCGATCCGTTCTGAACGAGCATGCCAAGTGATCCTTTCCAAGCGCATGCCGTATAAACATCACTAAAGCGGGCATTCGGTGGTGGCGATATCAACTCGAATTTCTCTTCGTCGAATTTGAACGAAAGCAACATACCTGAATAGCTAACCCTCCAATTCACTCTGCCTTTGCTCGTCACGGAAGTATCAGGTTGGATTCCGCAGAAGATTCGTTCGTAGTCTAAGCAGCTTTCCTTTTCGTATTTGAGCCTTTTCCAACTCCTCTTCCCCCAGCTCAGAACCTCCGCTTCGATCGAACCCTGTACCTCTTGGTCTTTAGCCTTGACGGTGACAAACTTGACAGACTTGTAATCATCCGACACAGAATCGTATCCAAATCCATAAACCATTGTGTTCTTATTACAACTAGAAGAGTCATGACGAATCATAGGAGGAGGACCAAAACAGAATCTGGAGGTGGCTGGATTCCAGAGAATCATTCTATCCTGATTCGGATAATTCAAACAGACTAAACCATTCCATGATCCGACACATTTCAAACCCGAATACTTATTAAGGCTCTTCAGAAAGGGTAACGAGAACCTGCAAACAGTACTGCTATTGTTAGTATTTTTTTTACCCTGGGTATGAACTAAAGAACGAGCGAGGAGGAAGATGCCTGTGTGATTCACGCGCTGATGTTCGGCGTGTGCAGCCACGAAATTAGGGGATTGAGTGAGATTGTGAATGCGGGTTGACAAGCACTTGAATCTGAGCAGAGTCTTTGCCGGAAGTTTGACCAAGATGTCCATCACGATCTCCTCCGGTAAGAACGTAGAAGCAGAAGCTGATTTTCTTCTTATTACGCTCCTGTCCGGCCATGCTTGTTTTCTCTTCTTCATACCTCCCATTGTACTTTCGAGTTTTGATTTTAATTTTCACGGCTGCTGGGGTTTAGTTAATATAGGGATAGAGACTTGAGCACCAAGCTATCTGTTTCCGGTTAGGACTAGGATTCTTTATATTATCCAAAACTTGTTCCCCTAAAAGCCCAGCATCCACTTATCAAAAAAAGCCCAAAATCCACAAATGACAACCCCACAGCGTCCACATTGAGCCATAGGCCCATTTACCAATCCTCATTAGGCCCATTAGTAGAAAATTATATACGTCTCCTCCGCCACTTCACTCTCTCCCTCCCTTATCACTTTCACTCGCAGCAAAAACAAGAAGAGAAAGAAAAAACAGTCAATCAAACACTTCGAAGTTCAACAATGGAGCTCGCAGCAGCTGCAGCTTCATCAACCGTCGCGATATCGAGGCTCACTACGTCGTCATATCCGGCGACGAATTTCAACTTGTCATCATTATCACAGCGCAACAGACCTCTCTCCTTACGTTCCTCCTCCTCCGGCGCCGTCGGAGAATCGTTCGGTATTATCAAGAGCAATCCAGACTCCATCCACTTTCCTGCTTCGGTAGCGAGTCCTAGGCCGAGAAGGAGCCTCGTCGCCAGGGCAACGGTTCTAACTCCTAACTGTTTTCTTGTATATCGCGTGGTTGTTTGGATTTTGGAGTTTTGGTGATATGGAGCTTGAGAATGCGATGATTGAAGACAATGCTGAGTAGGTTAGGTTTTCCAGCTGGATTTTTAGTTTAGTAGCTGGAAATGTGGAAGTAGCAGTATGAATGATGCAACTCTGATAACTTTCTGAACAATTTTCTTTGATTGATTGTGGTGTTTTAGCTTAGAGAGACTGTTCAAGCTTGTGAAGTCAGCACCACGAACCAGTGAAACATAGATATATTTTCATTTGCTGATATGTCATCTTCTCTACAGTTTTCCTAGCTTATTCTTTAGCTGTTTGCCTAATTGCTATGTTTTGCTGGAATGCTGTTCGTACACTCCAATGAAGTCTGATGAGAGTTTCATATCCGTATTCTAGATGAATGTGTGTATTCTATATATTATCTTGCTCGTAACTCTTTTCCTTTCACATATGTAGATTATTCCTAGTAGAGTCGGAGATGTTGCCCAACCTCCGGACCTGATATCCTACTTATTCAACTATCGAATTGTGTACCTGGGCACAACCCTTTCTCCTCGCTTCACAAAGATGCTCGTTGCTCAATTTCTTTACCTTGGGTTCAACGAAGTCGAAAAACCTATCTATTTCTACATCAACTCTACAGGAACAAACAAGGCATTGTCATCTTCACCTTAAACCCTGATTTCACATTATTCGTCCGGCTAACAATAAAAATTTTAGCTTTTTTCCAGGACCAAAGGAAGCCGAGTTATGAACAAGAGGCCTTGACTGTTCATGATATGATGATGTAATGATCTTCATACTCTTACTGATTACTGCTTCTCCGTCAGTTTTATAATCTAAACACTCTTTCAGTTCAAGGTCTCCAGAAATTTCAATCCCAGTGAGCTATTATTCTCCATGTTTCTTTCATTGTGCAAAAGTTTGGTATCATGAGTTCATACCAAAATCTTATTGGATGAAAGAATTTCGTATATAGAAATTTAATGATTTTTTTTTATTCCCTTAGCCTCAGGTTCTAAACAAAGTTCAATAAATTTATTCACGCTGTTTAAATCTATCCATATACATGTTGCTATGCTTGCTAAATGTCTTCAGAAACTGGTCTGTCCATTTTCAGGCAGAACTCTCTTATTGATGCTGTATCTCTCGCAAGACTCATGTTCATTTGATTTCAAATTAGCAGTCACTGTAGTTCATGAATGTGACTGTGTTGGAAGTAACTAATGCTCTGCTGCAGGTATTCAAAGGCACCAATATTTACCCTATGTGTCGGTAACGCTTGGGGAGAAGCAGCGTTGCTCTTGGCTAGTGGTTCTAAGGGAAACCGTGCTGCATTGCCTTCAGCAAGTATCATGATAAAGGAGGTATTTTGCTAACTGGGAGATGCTATAATTGTTTCTCTTTTGTACTTTGAAAATTTTAACCACAAATCCACAGGCTGTCGGGGGATTTCAAGGCCATACTACAGATGTTGAGCGTGCCAGACAGCGACTGAAAGCTGTTAGAGGAGATATTGTAAGATTTCGATTGTTTCTTACGTCACTATATCGATCTGTACGCTTCCTAATGTTTAAACCTTTAAACTTTATGCATCTTCATCCTAGGGTCTGAATGATAGATTAGTTAGAATTTAGTGCTAAATTCAGTGTTATGATAGGGAATTCCTCCGCATCTTATCCACATACCTTCCCTAAAGCCAATTGCTACGGCTATTCTGGCATCTAAATGAAATCTGCAACATAAAGCATGTAAATGTATTGTTTTTTTTGTCAGGTCAACCTTTTGGCATCACATACTAGACAGACTCGCGAGCGGATCGAAGCTGATTACACCCGGCCAAAGTATTTCAGTCCATCCGAGGCCATCGAATATGGACTCATCGACAAAGTACTTCTTCAGCCTTCTTCTGTGTGTTTCAGTAAAAACTTATGTACATTATCCATCACACCTGAATATGTCTTACATTTCGTTTTTGCATTTTTCAGATCTTGTACTCCGACAGAGACGCTGAAGCTCAGAATGGAAATCGCGGAGTTGTCAACAATCTTAAGGATGCAAATCTGATATAATCGCCGACCAATCGATGCCAGTAGCTCTCAACAAGTATGAGGTAGGATCCTAATCTGCACCCTGCCTGTTACAGTTGGTTGAATGTTTAATAAGCTTTTTCATGCTTTCATCCTTTTTACATTTCTTGTGTTGAAAGCTATTTCGTAGCATATCTCTACCGTGAGTCTCACCCTTGTTCATATAACTTTACTTGTCCACGTAACTAGACAGGCAAGGATCCGGATTCGGGTAATCTCTAAATCCGAACAATCTGTTGCCCGAATCTGATGTCGTGTTGCTCTACCATTGCTGAAATAATGCATTAATGCTGCTTCTGTGTGTCGTCGGACCTGTCCCATTCTCTCCATGCTTCTTCTGTTTGTGGTCAGACTTGTCTCATTCTCATTGGTCCATTTGTTTCTTTGACATATTGCCTATCCCATTAGAGTCCCTTTTTCGACATATTGAGACATGACTAAAAAGGGAAATATCCAATCATGTACTAGTCATCATGACGGTTCTTAAAAACCAATTTGAATCTTCTCCCAACAATTCGAGTTATTGGAATGTAATGATTCATAACAAACACAATCGCATATCGGGTGAGGCTATTGGTATATGTGGTTCAATGAACGGTTATTATACCATGATAGCATCAGACCGACTTGATGACCGGTTCACACCGGTCGTATTTGTCAAACCACCCTGTATTGAAACCTTTGGATTAAATAACAATCCAGTACACTGAAACACATTACTGTCGTAACCGGAATGCAGTTCCGTGAACCGTTATCATAACCATGATAGTCTCAGAACCGGCTTGATGACCGGTTCACACTGTCGACTCAGTCGAAACCGTCCAGTACTGAAAGAGCACTATATTAATAACAATTGAGGAACAGTTTAAGTGATTGGACCGCATTATACTGTTAGCCTCACTGTTTCGATCTCCGTTACAATTCAGGATGATGCTACGTGCCTCCTCTGCTGTGTAGATATGAACCGTACACATAGTTACCATATTGCTTTTTCTCACATTATTTGCCTTTCTAAGTGTTTGGTTGTAGGTTCCTTTAGTTAGGGCTTTAACACTTGGTATCTCAAGTCTTTAATGGTGGTCAACATCTCAAAGCATTATAACACTGGTTATTGTTGTTTGCTCTAGCTAGCTACCACCATTATCCTATACTGATCTTTGAGCTTTGCCAGACTCTTCTAGGAAGTTGGCAAGTTCCTGACTCGGTTTCCGGTCTAATAGCGTTTTTGTTTCTCGGTTTCCCTCAAGTTTGGTTTTTATCTTGGTCGAACCGTAGTCTTTGTGGGGTAGTACAGTTGGTTGCGTTGTGTGGTTGGAGACCTGGAGCTACAGAGTTCGATTCCAGCCACACCCCATTTATGGACACCTATGTTATATTTATTTCCTTTCTCTTTTAGAAATAAAATTCTTGATCGAACCGGATTGAACCGGTGAATATAAACATCTATTTACCTAAACTGTATTGTTCTTCTGCATAGGGATGAAGATCTTCAGCAATGGAGGCAAAAGCCTGGAACTTCCTTTAGCTCGATGCATGCTTTATGTTTCGAAGTTCAAATTTTGAAATTTTTCGGAGCAGAATTCAAAGTGTGTTACTTAAGACCCTCCCCTAGTTTTTTATGTGTATCAAAATCTTAACACTTATGGCTCGGCCCCCCTTTGTTGTAGCCATAAAAATGGTTTTGAGGCGACGATTGAGCTTCTAACCTCGTAATTGAGAGAAAATATAAGCAACCAATAATGTCATTCCGTTATAGTTACCAGATTTTTCATTTTCCAACCTCTACAAAACAATACAAGACGGTAAGGTTGGTTAGATGTTGAACCATTCATCACATATGGTTCGATAATTATAGTTCAATCATGATCTGCCACCTTGTTCTCTCATGGTACTTAACCAATTTTTTAAGAAAACTACTTGGGGTTGCCACGTGGATCACTTACCCCCAATTTTTTCTCTCCCTCCACTAATACTTAACTTACAGAGGGCATGAGAAAAATTGGGTTGGTAAAGTTTTTGTGCGAAAAAATATATCAATTAATATTAGATCGAGTAAAATTGGCTTTTAACTTTATATGATTATGAAAATTTTAATTTTTTTTGTAAAAATTGCAAATTTTTATAGATTAATTCCTTTAAAAATTGACCAATTTTGATATGAAAATTGATTTTTTAAAAATTGATTAATATTTGACATGAATGTTGGGAATGTCTAAAAATTTATATTTCACCATGTTAAGTCCTTCAAATAATAGTCAAATGAAGTTAAAAAATATTTTTTAAAATATCTTCATCGATTGAGGAAAAGACTGGAGTCCTTATGGTTAGGTTCTAGTTCGAGTCATTAACACATATCGTTAGGTTCTAGTTCGAGTCCTTATGGTTCGACCCCCTTCGTTGTAGCCATAAAAACGGGTTTAAAGTGACTATCAAACATCTAACCTCATAATTAAGAAATAATATAAGCAACTAGCAATATCACCCATCCCGCTGTTATAGTTATTGTTTTTAATGTCAAATGTGGTTACTGAATTTTTCATTTTCCAATTCTCATAGTCTATGATGAAACCCAGACCAACACACGGTATAAATACATACGGTTAGCTCTTGAACCACTCATAAATAAAATTTAATAATTACGATTCAATCACGATCTAAATAACTGAACCGCATATTGTTAATCTTGCCGATTCGATTTGAAAAACTAGTAGAAATGGAAAATGTAGTTATTGGATTTGCTCTCTTCTTCCTCAGCACTTCGCCAATTTCACAGGATACAACTTGGGGGTGCCAAGTGGATCACCTACCACCCAATTTCTCTACCTCCACTACACTTTCAAATGGGCATAAGAAAAGTGAGTTGGTTATTGACACTTGTAAAATCCTTCTTCTCTTTGTAGCTTGTACAATGGGTTGTTAGCAAATCTATTGATTCCTCTTACAACTGATTTCATGCTTGAAGATGGAGTTTTTGTCTTAACAAAAAATAGGTGATGAAGAAAATATTGTTCATACAAGCCTGATGTTCAATTCTAGCATAAGTAGCACTGCGAAATTCGAACGCAACTTTTAGAGCTTTGGATTTCAAAGTATGCGGCTCGAGCGTAAGTGTATCTTCCACATAACGATTACGAATTCGAACTAGAGAATGTTAAGTAACAATGTCTTCAGACCTAACCCCTCGTATTATTACTATATTTGTTTTTCTCCTTTATTGCTGATGTCAGCAGGTGAAGTGGATTTGACACGTATTTAAATGATGGTGAACAAGTTTGACATGGCAATCTCTATTGTGACACTCAGTGCGTTGCAGCCCAACCAGGTATCACATAATGGCTGCTTAGTCTCTGGTTCTGTAGGTCACACTAGTGAGGAATCCCTCCTCGTCGACAAAGTACGAGATAGATCTTGAAATTATGTTTTTCTTGCGTTATCGGATGAAATTAAAAGGGTGATTGACTTTTTCGAAAATCACCATCCTACATCATGAAAGAAATTTTAGGACAACATATAACTTTAAGGACGAACCGGTACAATTTTGAAGACACTGCCCCACATTAAAGAGGCTACATCCACATTTATACACATGTGTACAAGGTATGTAGTCATATAGTTGAGAAATATACAGCTAAAGATAAGCATAAAACCATCCAATTAGTTATGGATTGAGAAGATTAGAAGTTAGGCACATTCCAACTATACAATGTTTAGACAACTTGCTATGTGCTCGTCTGTTTTCGTGTTTCATTATCTGAGTAGAGTTCGGGCGGTACAATTAATAACTTTATATTCGATTATTCTTTTAATAACTTAAAAATAGTAAAAATTGTAACATAAGACCGAAAAATCCGTACATACACCAAAAATTAAATTCATAAAGAGAAAATCATACTTCGATAGACTATTTAGTCGATCTAAGAAGCTATAACATTCAACTTCCATCTTATCTTAAAACCCGAAACCCAACACTTACAATCTGACTAAGGTATGATTGGATAGCATCAAAACCATGTACTAACACCCAATCCCACTACCTCCAAAAGGTGGCCAATAGTACCCATTTGACCCCATTCACCAACCCTATAAATAGGTGATTTCCATAACATTCTTAGTTACCCATCACTCAATTTCCTCTTCTCTACCCTCCAAAACCTTAATTTTCTTGAACATTTGTGTGACATTATGGGTTTTGAACTCAAGTTTGGTCGTTATTATTGCCTTTTGGTTGCCATGATTTTGGCCATTTGGCCAAAATCCACCTTTGGGGATGATTATGTCTACTCAAGAGCCACTTTCTATGGCAGTCCTGATTGCCTGGGGACTCCAAGTATGTATATTTTCTCAATTAATTACTTACATGTCACCATTCTTAACAACCATTACATTTTAGTAATTTGAATGCTTGGGGAGTACTAAGTTCAAAAGTCAGTTTTATATTATTTGTTTACATGCCCCCTTAAAAGAAGGCTCTTCGAAGAGCTCAGGTTTGCACATCTTCGATAAGTCTTGTACAACAGATATTGAGGCCTATCGGGATCTGAAACCAAGACCTCACGGTCATCAAAGGCTTGCCGATACGATGCGAAGAGCCATTGTCAAGCACAGTTACGTCCCAATAATTCAAATTGTTGGGAGATGAGTTCAAGAGCTCTAGCGAAGAGTCTAAAGTTTTCACAATATTGATAAATCTTGTGCAACACATTGTCGACTACTAGGATTCGTAACCAAGACTATTCAGTCATCCAAAGCTTTAATCCTATATAAAAAATCATTACATTTTAATAACTCGAATTGTTATGAGAAATTTTAAAATAGATATTTAGTTAATATAAATGTGACTAAATATTGTCATTAAAAAAATAGATTTTGGTTCATTATTTTTGTGGGTTTTCAATTTTTTTTTTTGCAGCTGGTGCTTGTGGGTATGGTGAATTTGGCAGGAATGTGAATGATGCCAACGTGGCTGGTGTCTCTAAGCTCTGGAAGAATGGCACTGGCTGCGGTAATTGCTACCAGGTAATCTAACAGCCCTCCAACTTTACGGCTAGCGTTATTAATCGAACCGATACGAACTGTTTAAAACCGAATTTAACTCTTAACTTCACCGATGTTTTTTTATTTATTTCCGTGTATAGGTGAGGTGCAAGGCACCAAATGTGTGCAATGAGAATGGAGTGAACATAGTGGTGACCGACCACGGCGAGGGTGACCACACCGACTTCATCCTGAGCCCGCGGGCCTACGGACGAATGGCCCGACCTGAGTACGCGGCCGAGCTCTACAAATATGGCGTTGTAGATGTCGAGTACAAACGTATCCCTTGCAAGTATGCTGCCTCCAATGTCTTGTTCAAGGTCAATGAGCATAGCAAGTACCCTGACTACTTGGCCATTGTGCTTCTGTACCAAGGGGGCGAATACGACGTCGTTGCTGCTGAAATCTGGCAGGTTTGTAAACTATAATAATAAAAATAATAATAATAATCCCCCTTTATTTAATTTCGTAGATATAATTCTACTATGAACTATTTTTTATTATATTTTCTTAAAATTTTCCCCTTTAAGTAAATTACTTTCTATACTGCACATTATTAAAATTAATGATTAACAATACTTAACTTCATCCATGATTCTATAATCATATAATTCGAAAGGAAAATATCGACATATTTTCTTGATTTTGATCATCCAGTTATATATTTTTTACCACTAATCACGAGTCTGATCTCCGATACGCTTTCCGATATAGGAGGACTGCAAGCAGTGGAGGGGGATGAGGAAGGCGTATGGGGCGGTGTGGGACGTGGTCTCGCCACCAAAAGGAGCCATAACACTAAGGTTCCAAGTGATGAGCAGTGTGGAAGTGACTTGGATCGAGGCTAAGAGCGTCATCCCTAATGAATGGAAAGCTGGTGCCACTTATGATTCAACCGTGCAACTCAACTAAAGACCGAATCGGTCAGACCCGCCATAAGTAGTATACTCACAACTATTGTTACGTCGTAGCTTTGTCTTCTAGTGTTATTATTGTGTCAAGTTTGATTTATCGTATGATTTTTAGAACCATATAAAAAATCGAATCGATTAGATATGTCGTCGTATATGGTTCGATAATCCAACTACTATGTTTTTAGAGTTACGTCAATAAGTTGGGTCATTATGTAGGGGGTTTTCTTATATTGGGCCTTATGGGTACTTTCTTTTATGGGCCAACTACTGTAATACTTATTTGAATAAAGACTTGCCCGGTGTTTTGCTATTGTTAGTTGTTCATCTTATCTATTTTGATTCTATTTAAAGTGGGTGTGACGCCGTCAAGTGTTTAAGGAAAATGTAACGATTATTACAACCACATAAGAATTTGTATACATTGAGAAAAAATTGGTATTCTAACCATTGCTTTCGACGGTAAACACACTATTATGAAGAAGTATAGACATAAATCTATGTATATTAAACCAAACCGATATCATACACTACGATACAAACACTTATCGCAATCTTATGATCAAACCTTGAACCGTTAGCCTCGTAAATCATTAAACAAACTACAAAACAAAAAAAAATGAAGCAAATTAATTAAATTAAATTTCCAACAAGAAAGAAGTAAGACAAAAACAAGAACAAAGAATGAATCCAAAACAAAGCACATAAATAATAAATAAATAAAATTAGAGTCCAACACAAAGAAAATTCCGATGAAAACAATGTGTCCTTTATCGTCATTTCACCTCCCTTCTTTCATTATGACCAGATTTTTTCAAACTCTCTTTTCTCTTCACATCTTCAGAAATGAGTTCTCTTTTTATTATCTGCCTCATTGCTTCTGCATCATTGCTGCTGTTCCCATCATCATCGACAGGAGCATCCGAGTTTCAAAGATCGGTGGCCGAGTACTATCGCAGCTCGGATTGCTTGGGTACATCAAGTAAGAACAGTAGTCCTTTTTCTTCCCTTCCTTTATGCAGTTTTCTAACGATAGAAATCAAACACACGTCGTGATGGAGGTCCATTATCGTCATTTCACCTTCCTTATTTTCGGAGTTGTAGCTGGAGCTTGTGGCTATGGAATCCATGGACGAACCCTCAATGGTGCACTCGTTGCCGGAGTTTCGAGGCTATGGGACAGCGGGTATAGTTGCGGTGCTTGCTACCAGGTAAACAGAAAAATCTTCCAAACCTGTTCATCAAGTAAATTCGAAATAAAGTACGGTTAAACCAGATCGTTGAACGATAATGTTTGTGAGCTCATAATGTAACGGTGATCGGGTGGACATTGGGTTGTGGGTATATCGGATAACTACAGTCAGGTGAACATTGGGTGGTGAATAACTCTTAATACCGGTTTGCGCCCACCCAATTAGGGGTGGGAATTGAGTCGGGTCTGATCGGTTTAGCCAGGCCCGGCCTGGTCAAAGCGTGTTACGAGTAACCTCACAGGTTCGATCTTTCAGGTGAGATGCAAGGACAACTACCTATGCAAGGAGGAAGGGATAACTGTGGTCGTGACTGACAACGCTTCGGGGGGCAATACCGACTTCATCATGAGCGCTCATGCCTACGGGAGCATGGCTCGTCAGAACAGGACAGAGGAGCTCTACTGGTTAGGCATGGTGGACGTCGAATACCGGCGCACACCTTGCAAGTTTTCGGGCTATAACCTCATTTTCAAGGTCGTGGAGCAGAGCAGATACCCTGAGTACCTGGCCATTGCCCCTATGTTCCATGATGGAGAAAATGACATCTATGGTCTGCAAGTAATGCAGGTATGATCTATCCTAGCCTTGATTCGGTTCAGCAATTGGTATGATCTCGATCGTGGAAGATAAAAATCAGAGTACCAAACTGAAAAATCATGAACCAAAATCCTGAGAATTTCAGGTTTTCCGGATTATGAAAAACATACAGATTAGTCCGGGTATATTGTCCTCATACCAAAACCGAATGTCGAAAATTTTAGTATTGAAATCGACTAAATCTCCGAATTGCTACCGTAATTAAGCCAATGATTCTTCTATCTGACTTGCAGGAAGGTGGTGAGGAATGGAAAACTATGGAGAAAGCATGGGGTGGAGTCTGGCATTTGCCTGTTCCACCAAGAGGATCCCTTAAGCTTAAGGTCCAAGTAGGCAACAGTTATGGAGACAAGAAATGGATAGAGGCAAAGAAGTCCTTACCGAGTTCGTGGAAGCCCGGTGCAGCTTACGATTCCCATGTCCAGCTTTCTTGAAGAGGATTCGAAAGACCGAAAGCCGGGTTCAGGCTCCTTCTGCGAATATTTTACGAGTCCAGCATGCTCGAAAAAAGCATACAAAGTTTGTTATTCAGTATATGTATTTCCAACTCACTATTTGCAGCTAACTTGATCAGCAGAAATGTATCAAGAGCCATAGAGACTGATTAGTATAACATTTGTAATCCGTACCGAGATCCGGATCGTTAAACATCAAAGGTATTCAAGCATGAATAAGATGAATCTAGAGAGCAATACGTTACAGCAACTTACATTACTGAGCTAGCAAGACAACATCTGTTTCCATCAGAGACGATAACAAAATCGGAGGCGTTAATACATCCGACCGGTGCACTCTGAAGAACCACAGTAGCAACTTTTCATCTTTATGTTGCCCTGCGAGTCACGGACTTGATCGATTTGATAATTGTAGTGGTAAGTTAATTCTCGCAACGGAGGAATGTTTTCAGCAGCAAAGAGCATAATGTGAGGGATCCTCCGATCCTCGTGGTCGTATAGCACGTTCTGGGCGTAAAGATTCGGAGAGCAACTGTGGTTGATGAACCTCCCCACATTGCCAAACTCCGCAGCATCGATAGTGAAGTTAGGCAAGCCATTATCCCCTTCTGAATCGTCATCGTTACTACATCCTCCAATATCGAACAGATACTCGTCGTTAGTTCTCCGCTCAGCTTCAACATCATCAAGAAGTTCTCCGACGTACTCGCAGATAAAACTTCCGGACGAGATCGAGTTCAGAGACCGAACACCCCATCCTCTTGAATCGGTCTTAAAAACCTCGAGTTGAATCTTGATCCCGTTCTGGCTGACTCGATTATAGCAGGAAGGTGGGCACTTACAAGAAGGACCGCACTCATAGACGAGATCCTTCGCTTCGACAATCGCTCCGTTATAATTGAAAGGTATCTCGCCACCATTCTTCGCCACGCAAGAACACGATGAACCAGATTCTGAGCACCCGGTCCTACAGCCGCACCCATCGGGTGCGGCCAAGGTATCCGGATACATAATCTTAGTTATGTAACTAAATGATGGAGGCTTCTCATGGTCTACCGTATTCACAGCACATATAGGAATCACCTCTTTCCCTTGTGAAATATCACTCACACATAAGCCTTCCCTAAGTTTAAGCTTCTTTGACTTCTTCACTTGTTTCCAAGCGAGTTCCGGTTGCCCGGGAATTCGAACCAACCGAAACTTAAATACTAGCTTCCCGTGTGGTCCAGGCTCTTGCCAGTACTTCTCCACGTTGTATAAGCCATCATATACATAAACCTTACTTCTAACCTCACCCGATTCCGGTTTTTTCATATAACCACGAATCACTCTCACAGGATTCCGAGTCCTAATGCTGTTTTTCAAACCAAGATTACCTTTCTCAAGCTTCTGATCTTCGGCTTCTTTATCCTTCGCCGAGTTCCCTCCGTGACCGGTATAGTCCAACACGTCTGAATTCTCCAGGTTATCATCGCATCCAGCTGACGCCACGATACTCACCGCTATAAAATCTCGACCTTTTTTTACGAAATCGATTCCGGCCTGAGTCTGCCGATGGAGACCGATCACGTTCAGCTCTAGCCTGAACTGAAACTCGTCGCCAACTTCAACTCCGGGCAAATCTCCGATGATACACTGGCCTTCGTTAAGGCACAATCCTCGATTCCTAAGCTCTTTGGCAGCGATACAGTCAACGCGTTGTCCGATTACACTTTGACTCCTCCCTCCTTTCTTTGATCTTGATTCCGCTTCATGAACCAACTTCCTACAGATGAAGTGAAATAGACGTAATATCTCCCTCACCTTCTTCCTCGCACTACTAGCAAAGCCTTTCAAACTACTACCAGGACCGAAAGGAGTAAGGTTCCCACTAATTGATAGCGAACCATTGCATTTCTCATCATTCTCTGCATCATTTAGTTCATCACATACAGCCTCTTGCTTAAAAGATCCATCTGTCTTTACCGATTTGTGTGAAGATTTCTCCCTCAGTGTGGAAGCCGATTTTCTATGTTCTCGGACTACGAATTTCTTTTTCTTCTTGTTTCTCTTCTCACTCACATTAGCTGCTGCAACCTTGAGACCACCACACTTTTGTTTGGTTATCTTCTTCAGGACGGATAGCTTTGTATTCTCTCGTTGGGCGGCAACCTTCGCCTTACGAACATCAGAGTCCTCCTGCAAGTGCGCCTTCGACTTTTCCCATAGCTCAATCTGAAGGTGATTATGCGGTGACATAGTGCCTCTATCACAGTAGCATTCTCGATCAGCCCTTGCTACATCCTCGGAACAAGATACAACTTCATCGGGACTCCTTGATGCTTTCTCGATAAACTCTTTGCCCTTTGTGTCGACTATAACACCATTCTGTTCTAGGACATTGCATTCTAATTGTTCCTCGTGCAGGTGCACCTTCGAATCTCCTTGTCTAGTAGAGTTAAGTACTACATTAGAGTTTTTCCCAAGCTCTGTGCCCCTGTCGTGTTCACATTCTTGATCAGCCATTGCCACGTCCACGGAACAAGATACAACTTCATCCGGACTCCTTGTTGCTTCCTCGATAAACTCTTTCGCCTTTGTGTCAACTGTAACAATGTCCTGTTCTAGGACATTGCTTTCTATTTGTCTCTCGAGAGATCCAGCATTCACATTAACATCCATAACCGTTTCAGATTCGTTTTTCCCCCGCTCTTCTTCTTCTTCTACCTTGTGAAAAGGTTTGGCATTTCTTCCACAGTTTGGAGGAAAGCTTCTAACACCTAACATTTTCCTCCTTGGAGGATATTTAAACATGGAAGTCATCTTTGGTGGAGCAGGAACATCTGCATCGGATGAGCCGTCTTTTGATATCCCGATGGCCTCGCCCGGTAACAAATTTACCGGTAATTCCAAGTTCTCAGATAGTGAACTCCCTGCAGATTGGGGACTCTCCACTGTTAGGACATCTCCATTGAACTTGAGGTTATCCGTTTGCTCGCCAGACAGCCTTGAATCATGGGATCCAATTTTAGTTGCACGATTTCCAGCATTGCTTTCATCTTCCAACTCCAACGAAATTGTCAAAACACGAGACTCGATCCCATTTTCCAGAACACGGCCGGAATCATCACCAACAACACTGCTGGCAATCTCCAATCCTATCGGATTGAAATTCACAGCATCATCACTAGACACTACCAAGTCGTCTGGTCTAGAATCCGAATGTACCAACACCGGTACCTTGATAGCTCCGATCCCAGTGGGATCATCATCGCCCGCTAGATTAGCCACAATACTTCTCGCACGCGGGCCGCAACCGGGAGGGAAATGCCTAACACCATAGACTCTCCTCGGCCGCTTAAACTCGGGCTTTCGAAATTCAGCATCTCCGCTGCCGGACGACACCACATTCATCGACTTTGTTTGCACCATATTATTGTCCATCAATCCCATTACAACAAAAGCTCACCAAACAAACTCACAAGATTCACAACACTGACAAAACGAGATGAAAAAATAAACAAACAATTCAGATAACAATTCGGAATTCGGAGTGTGGGATACTTCAAGCCCTATAGCCATCCCTCTAATCAAGGAGGCAAAGGAACAATCTTTAATTGGCGCGCACACAGCAAAATAGAATCGACGTCAAAATAAACACAATCAATATTCAAATCAACTACAAGAGAAATCGGAACTCAACCCATCTTCCGATTTCTCGCTAGAATCAAATCCGAGAGGGAAATTCGATATCTAAGGAGATTTTGACGAAACTAAAATTCAAATTCGAAAAGCTGGGAGAAAGGATCGGATAAAATCTCTTACCTGTGAAAGCAATCAGAGTGGCGCAGAAGTACGGAGATTTGAGAACGAGTGAAGAAGATTGACTGAAGGAACTACGAAATGGGTGTCGGTGTTCGTTAGATGTATGGAAAGGAAAGTAACAGAAGAGCAGGATCTTTCCAGTTAAATTGTGTCGCGCCATTAATGGCGATTGGCGAAGTTTCATCCCGATAATAATGGAGAAAGATCCATTTGAAAATTGGGTCTGGTTTTGTGGCTCGTTTGAAATTATGGGCTTCATCATGGGCCTAGCCCGTATAATGGTTAAGGTATTTGTGAGTCGATGATTTGTCAGTGTATTTGGATTCATGGCCCATGATTTTTTTGCTCAATAGTGATTAGGAGAGTTTTTTTCTGATTACGATCCAATCAATCTTCAATATGAATATCACCTATGTTACATCAACTTTTTATTAACATCGTTAATTGTCAAGCGATAATTTTACAGAAACATACTAATATTTTACTAATGTACCCTGCAAATCCATGACTGAACCAATATTAAAACTCAACAATTCGACTAACTCTTATGCATTAGTCTTAGACATTTCCTTATTCCTTATAGCAAAATTCGATTTTATGGTCAACCATTCCCCTTTCTTTATTGCACCAATTAGTTACCCATATCAATAACAAATAAAATAATGAAATAAATTAAAAATTATTCATCAAATAATTAGCCAGCAAGAAAATCATCAACAATATATAACTACTAAATCAGTATTCGATGTGGCACCTAACGTGGATATCACGTCAGCTACATCAACTCTTTATTAACTCGTTAACTATCAAGCGAACTTTCCAGAAAGTGAAACTAAAAGTTTTTTTATAACTCTAAATGTATCTTGCAAGTGTATGAACGAGTCGCTATATTCAACAATTCGGCTATATTTATGCATTAGTCTTAAATATTTTCTTATTATTCATTGCATATTTCGATTTTAGGATCAACCATTCACCCATTCCTCCATTACACCAATTAATTACCCATATCAATACCAAATAAATAAATAAAACAATAACTACTCATTTAGTATTCGACGTGGTACTTAACGTGAATATCACGTCAACTCCATCAACTCTTTAACGTTTCACAAACATACCAAACATTCAGCTAACGGAACATATTCCCCACAATACACAACTGAACCAATCACCAAACTCAACAATCCGACTATATTTATACATTATTTCTATCGTATAATTCAATTTTATAGTCAACCATTCATCACTCTCTCCACTACACCAATTAGTTACCCATATCGGCAACAACAAAAATGGGGAAACAAATTAAAAAAACTATCCATCCAAACAATTAGCAAAAGAAAAAACCATCAACAACAACAAAAAAGAAGAGGAAGAAGAAAGCCAAAAAGCAAAGGAAAGAAGAAAAAAGCTCATACATTTACTCTTCATATATATACAAATACACTTCCCCTTTCCTTCTCCTTCCTCTATTCTCCACAGCCATTAAAATTTGATATAGATTCCTCCAATTGGGTTCTTCCTCTTCTTCTTCATCCTCTTGTTCATTCCAGTATGAAAATCCCCAGTTCATAACAATAACAATCATAATATAACCCCCCTAACGTTTTCAAATTTGCTTCGTTGTTTGACCCGAGTGTTTGATTTTTTAATTTGTTTTTCAAAACTTTTTGGTGTTTCTTTTCCCAACTGTTCTTCTGCGTTTGGTGAATTTTGGGTGTTTGCTTAACCCCAGCCAAGAAGGTTTTCGGTTTGCAGAATTCTGCGTTTGGTGAATTGCGTTTTTTGTTTGTTTGCTGAGTTGTTGTTTGGAAGAACATGGGGAAGCAAGGGCCTTGCTATCACTGCGGAGTTACAAGTGAGTTTTTGATCACGAGAAAGGAAGAAGGAACGAATTCAAAGTTTCGTTAAATTTTTCTGTGCATCGAATTGGATTTTGACCTGATTAAGGACTGTTTGAATGACTGAATGGATGAATGATTGATTCAAAGAGCTCCCTGCTTAGACTGTTGGACCTTTTTGACTCTCTTGAATCGAATTGTATTTGAACTGATTATGGTGATGAACATTTCTAGTTGTGATTGTGATGATAAAATGTGATTCGTTGGTGCCTTCTTAAGTTTGTAATTGGATTTCTTGATTAGCTTTCCAGTTTCTTCCACAGTCCTATTAGCTTGTTTGGTAGCTGTTGTTACTCTCTCTAGCTTCTTTGTGATCTTTTGGTTGCGTATCTGTAATGGTTCCTCAATTCGTGCTAAGTTCGAGAGGAATGTGAATCTGATCTTATGAAATTCGGCATTGGTTACTATCTGTTTGGCTGCTGATCTTACTGTTTGGCTGCTACATTGCTAGCTAAAGAGCTTCCAACTCGAAAGCCTTCGATTCTTTTTAAGCTCGTTGCATTTCACATCTAGTTCGAAATGAATGTGAACTCTAATATACTCAGCTTAGCATTGCTGAAGTTACTTAAGAAGCTCCTTATACAGTCTAAGGCATTGCTAGATTGTAGTACTCATAAGAGCTGCTAATTCTTGCTATAATTCGTCGAATTGCCATCACGAGCAATATACTAGATCATGAACACTAAACTTGTGTGTACTTTGACTTTTGATGTGATTTAGGCACACCTCTGTGGCGAAACGGACCCCCCGAGAAGCCGGTCCTGTGCAATGCGTGCGGGTCTAGGTGGCGCACGAAAGGAACTCTCGTGAACTACACGCCTCTCCATTCTCGGCCGGACCCTGTCGATTACGAGCATCACAGAGTTTCCAGACTGAAGAACATATCTGTTAATAGAAATGAAGAGATAAAGTTCGTCAAAAGGAAGGCTATCGTTGATGCTGAGGTGGCTTTGGCTGAAGATGTTAGTAATAGATCGAGTTCTGGATCAGCCATATCGAATTCTGAGAGCTGTGTGCAGCTCGGAAGCAGCATCGATGCTAGTGAATTTACAGGTTTGGACACGTTTTTTCGATACAGAATTCGATTCAATGTGACATATAGCATCCAAACATAGACTTAAGTAGCTGCATTGTTAATAACTAAGGCAGAAATGAAGAGAATGCCTAACGTTTTGTGATGTAGACTAAGTAAAAATCTTAACACTGACTGTGGTTTGTGGTGCAGGCTCTGGTCAAACAGTGGTCTGGGACTCGACTGTGCCGTCTCGAAAGAGAACCTGTGTGAACCGTCCGAAACATTCCTCGGTCGAGAAGCTCACCAAGGATCTCTACACGATATGGCACGAACAGCAGTCTTCTTGCTTCTCAGGCTCTTCTGAAGAGGATGATTTGCTCTTCGAGAGCGAAACTCCGATGGTCTCTGTCGAGATAGGACATGGAAGTGTCCTCATCAGGCATCCTAGTACCATAGCTCGAGATGAGGAGTCCGAAGCTAGTTCCCTTTCGGTTAATGAAGCTTACTCCCGTTCAGTCAACCGTCCTGGTCAAGGAATGCAGCATCATCAGCAGCTTATCCGGTTCGTGCTTTGAATAGAGCGATGTAGCGATCGGTACTTGCTTTTGCGGAAAATGGACTGACTTGCTCGAGTTTTTTTTATTTCAGAGACGAGAAGGTGCAGATTCTCGGCAGTCGTAAGTCGCCTCTGTGTAGCATTGATCTGAATGTAAGTTTTCACGACGGTTATCTCATAACGTCTTTATCGATATCATATCCGAATCTTCGTTTCATTTGTGCAATGTAGTGTATAGTTAATTTCGAGGAGTTCGCGAAACAGTTGACTGATGAAGAGCAGCAGCAGTTGACCAAATATCTGCCGACACTGGACACCAGGTGAAAATCAAATTCGACCGAAATCGTCTTTGTTCGCTACTTCGTATCGATTAATTGACTGTTTGTTTGTTATATGATTATATGTAGTAGCATCAGAGCCATGTTTGATAGCTCTCAGTTCAAGGAGAACTTGTGTTCTTATCAACAGCTACTAGCAGAAGGAGTCTTTGATCTGTCCTTTACAGAAGGGAAGGCCGAAGACTGTAAGACTCTGAAGAGGCTTACACTATCCGACTTCTCGAAATCGAAATGGGTGGAGCATTATAATCTACTCAAGGTTCGAACCGATACTTCAACTTCTGCTGGGAAGGGAAAGCATGCGGCTTCGAATTTCTGGATTAATGCTAAGAGGCCTAGCAGCGAGAGCTCGAGTCAAAGGATTCCAGGTTAATTAGAGATCTCATTCATCTCATTTTCGATGCACGAAACGAATGCGGAGGCAAATTCGGTAATTCAAATGTATTCTTCTCTCTTGTGCAGAAATGAAGATGATGAGAAGCCCTAAGAGGAGCGTTATTTACGTGAACAATGAGCTCACGGATAACGAAGCGTCGTACTTCAGTCCGAAGAGCCTGTTCGCATTGCCTCCCGAGGGCAGCGGGTCCCTCAATTTCGTCAACGAAGGAGACTTACTGGTGGATGTGCCATCCAACGGCTCATTCCCTCAGGCAGAACTGCTGCATCAACATCCAGCTTTGAGGAAGCTTGGGCAGCAAGCAAGCACTAGTAGTAGCTCGATTCACCCATTCCATTCCTGACCGAAATGGTTTTCGTGAAACCGAAAAAAACAGAAGCCTAGGGTTTTATATACAGTATGACATATGCAAATCTCTTGCCAAACAAACAAGCAAGTAATGTTTTTTTTAATGCGGCGACCACCCGTCTGAACATATTACTATTGACACCGATCCGGTTAAACTCTGATCTTGCTCGTGGCCGGTTCTTTTTTCTCCCATTTGGATTTTTCCTTGTTGATTTTCCTTTGAAACTCAGTCAAGAGAGGGACCTTTTTGTATATAGGTTGACAACAACATGATGCAATATATATATATGGAAGAAGTTGGACCTAGTTTAGATTGGGGATTTCGAAAAGTTTGTGATCATCACGGGTCGGGTAATTTGATCTCGAGAAAGGTAGGAATAGGTCTCACAGAGCTAATCATCAATTAGTTTAACCTGACGAACAATAGAAAAGTGTGACTTAGTTTCGCATAATTTTCTGAAGAATGTTTAAACAATAAATAGTGAACCTCGAATCTCAATCTGACACAATTCATATGCACATTCTAATGGAATTAAAGGGTCTTCTTAGTATATAGTTATGGGAATTGGCAACACATTTGGTCAAGATAAAAACATGTATTGGCGGTCACTCAAGTTTTGGATAAGTAACATTACTGTCACTCGACTCTAAGAAAGTAAAGTCAAGTGACCATAATATTTTTCTTTTTTGACAAAAAGTGACCATAATGGTATCTGCCCCAAACTTAAAGGACCCAACAAAAACAAACGACCGATGGGCAAAAAAAAAAGGAACAGAGAACCGAGCTTTCAAAGCTATGGAACCAAATTAAATTGGGGATCAATCCGAACCCTAAATTCCTGATTCATCATCGCTTGATTTCGTACTTCAATTCGATCGCCAGCTGCTGAGGAGCTCAGTTGGGGGAGCCAATAATGGAGACGCACTACAGTCACAACCCGTTCGACAGACGCCCGATTTTCGCTTCCAAGGCTCCCGCAGTTAAATGGTTCAAGGAATGGTACGATACAGTCTGCAAATACAGTCTGCAATTTGTCTTCATTCTTCTCAATGGGTTCTTTCCGTAGGCTAATTCGATTGCTTAGTCCGTGTTAGGTACTGTGTTTGATGCAATCAGACGGTAGTTTTTTATTTGGCGCCTCTAAAGTGTTCTTGTACTTTGTTGAATTGTTCCATAAAATCTGCTGCTACTTAAGCTGAGAAATTTGATTGCTGAATGCTGATATGGCTATGTCCTTGTGTCGAATTCGCTTACAAATTTGTTAATAGCTGCACTGTACCTCTATAGTCTTCTTATACTTTGTTGATTTGTTCATGAAATCTGAAGTTACTTAGCCGAGCAATTTGATTGATGATATAACTATTTCCTTTCCTTGATTGAGTAAAGGAGAAATCTCCTTGTTCGAATTACGCTAGATAGTCATGTTTTTCCTTTTGATTTGTTCATGAAATCTGCAGTTACTTGAACTTGATGGTATGACTATTTCCTTTTCTCTTTAGGGTACCCCAGGATGTTGTAGCTACCGGTGGAAAGTGTTCGATTTTAAAATGGGTAACAGGTAAATTCTTCTGCTAGTTGCAGCTTGTTGAATTGCTTCCTGAAAATCTAAGCTTTTTCTGACTTTGGTTTCCATGATAGCCTGATACTTCTCGCTTAAAATTTAACCTGTAACTTGTTATTCATTCTGTGGATGTGTCTGTAACAGAGAGCCAATTAAAGGCCTTAAAGGAGAAGGCCAAAGAGCCACCAGTACCGGAGCTGGAACCAGAACCTACTACCGAAGTTTTGTTCCTTTGCAGTTTTGATAGCTGTGGGAAAACCTTCATAGACGCTGGCGCTTTGAGAAAGCATTCTCATATCCATGGCGAACGCCAGTATGTTTGTCACTTTGAAGGATGCGGCAAGGTAAGGAAACCGGCATTTCTACTTAAGGTCATTCTGTTGGTTGAATTTCGACTCAGTATCCGGTTTCGTTCCTATTATGATCGAACTGTGTTGCTAAAGTCGGAATCTTGTTTATGCCCTGCAGAAGTTCATCGACAGTTCAAAGTTAAAACGGCACAACTTGATTCATACTGGGGAGAGGAACTTCGTTTGTCCACATGAAGATTGTGGCAAGGTATGTAGCATTCGTCAACTTTCCATGGTATAGGACTGACATCGGAGTTGACTATTATCTTCGTGTCGAAAAACCGCAGGCCTTCTCGTTGGATTTCAACCTCCGGTCGCATATGAAGACACATTCGCAAGAGAACTACCATATCTGTCCGTTCGCGGAATGCGGGAAGAGATACGCTCACGACTACAAGCTACGGAACCACATCCAGTCTCAGCACGGAAAATCCGGGTTTGCATCTAATCAGGTGCGACTGAACTGATCACACATTACGAAATTCGATCAGGCTTGAAAGCCACGACCGTGTTATAATTATTCTTCCTCAACACTTCAAAATTTTCTTTTGTAGAGTCCAACTCCGGAGACAGTGAAGTATGCAACCCCGCCGGAGAAAACTCCGAAAGCTCCAAAGCCACCGCCACCATCAGCATCATCATCAAGGCCACCAGCAGCACCTACACCGCCCTCACTAGACCGTCCTTATGCGTGCCCTTACCATGCTTGCCGGAAAGCGTACATCCACGAGTACAAGCTCAAGCTCCACCTGAGGGACCACCCGGACCACAACATCGACGAGAATCATCATCATCACCACAATAACGCCGATAATGGCATGGACGACGAGAATGCCAATGGCGGAGGCAGTAGGAGGAGCAGGGCGAAGCCGAGCTTGAAGACTCCTCCTACGACAAAAGTGGCGAAACGGAAAGCTGGTTCGAGCCCTTCTCCGAACGTGGTGGCAAAGAAGGCGGCGGTGGTGTGGCCGCCGGGTGGTAACGAGGAAGAGGATAGTGAAGAGACTGAGGAGGATAGAGAGAGCGGTGGTGAAGATGGTTGGAGATATAGGGAAGGGAATGAGGAGGAAGATGATGAAGAGACTGAGTATGAAGACTGATGACTGAAGAAAGTGCTTTTTGCTGTCCTCTGTAAGCTTTTGCTTTCAGTTTCTTCTTCTTGTTCTTACTCTATTCTGTGGGATTATATAATAGAAATTGGGAGGATATATAATTATGTTCTCTCTTTTAAGGAAAATGAAGTTACTTGTTTTTTTCATGCTGGAGTGGTCAAACCGGTGGGTTAATCGGGGTTAAAATTGAGTTTTTTAAGGGTTTTGATTGTTGTTATTAATGGGGATGACATGAAAATTAAAAAATTTCAAATTAGTTAATATTTAACATATATATTGAAAATTAAAAGTTAAAATTTCGCCCCTTTAACCCTTTTAAATAATAATTAAATTAAATTAAATATATATTTTTTAACAATTTTGATTGTTGTTATTAAGAAGGCTATCATACCTCGAGTAGCCAACCCAACAAAGTGATCATGGTCAACGAGCAAGCTTTTATATAACCCCATTGCTATCTCTTATGGATGCTATAAGAAGTATTAGTAGTAGCCTGATTTTTTAAGAACATTGAGATCCAAACGACTCCTAAGCTCAATTCATCCATATACATTACATACATAATACTACATAAACTTAAGTTTTACATATTTTTAAAAATATTTGAAATGTTATGTAATTGTTTAAATAAATTAGATATCAAACTTCTCCAAATTTCAGTTATTCACTTATGTGCAAATCAAATACATATAAAGCGATCAAATGCACTATTTAGAGATTCAACGGAATAAATCAAACCGAACTCATCACGATCATCAAACCAAACAATCCGACAACCATCGACCCGACCAAACTCGACTCGAACGAGCCCGCAGCAGACGATGTCGTTGCATTCGCCACGCCCTGCGCGGTCTGAGTAGTGTTGTCGATGGCGGAGGACGCCGTGTTCGCTATAGTTGCGGCCGCCTGTTGAGTATCGTTCGCGGTGGAGGTGGCGGCATTTACCGCATTCTCCGCCGCATGTTGTGCATCTTCGGTGGTGTTCTTCGCCTCGCCGACGGCACTGCCCGCTTGATTGACCAGTCCCTGCGCTGCATCGAACGGGTTTTCTTCCGCCCGGACGGCAGAGGAAATCAAGAAGAGGCATAAGATGGTCAAGAGGGGGAGAGATTTTGCCATGATTAGCTAGGATTAACAAATTAATTGATTAATTAAGTGTTCTTTTTGCAATGTAATGTGATTAAGGATGAGGAGAGGGGAAAAAATTTCCCCTTGAATTGACATAAAGAATAAACAATTGATTTGTAAAATTTTATTTATTTACTTTGTTTTACTTTGTAATTGTGGTTGAGATGTGTTTGTGTTAGTTGGTGGTTGTCTTTGTTTGAGCTATTTAGTGATTAAAATGTAGACTAATTCAATTTGAAAGGTCCTTATTAAATCTTTAACAAAAATCCAATTTTTAGATTTTTTTTATAACTAGCTTTGGGTTCGAGTGGAATTTCACTTTTAATCACAACTCATTCGTTGATTCTTTATTATCAGCGTTTGAATTTTCAATTAATTTTACTCAAATTTTATTCTAATCATGAATAGATCATTCAGGTACGTGCCCGTAAGCAGTGACAATTTCCTTATAAAAACATGCTTTTGATAGTGCTCCAAATGGGTTTCCTTAACCAAGTCATTGCCTATGAGTCGTCGGCTCATTTTTCAATAGACTTGCGTTTGTCGTTACTATTGAAAATGCTCAAACCAGAATTATTTTAAGTTAATATAATTATATATCACAATTTTTTCAAAATTATATATCAATAATAATATTGTGAGATGTAAAACAACGGTATAAAATAATTGATGAATTAACCAACAAATTAAAATGAATAATTCAATTTTGATTTTAATCCAATCTATCTGATTAATAAAAAAATTTACGTTATTTCCAATATATTTAATAACTTATTTTGTTAAAATGTATCGATTTAAATAAATTAGCTAACATAAATAGTTAAATACGTTTATTGCCACCTCAGTCAATTCTCCCCACCCCGCCACGTGCCAAACAAAGGCGGGAAATTTAAACTGCGATTCAAAAAAGCATATAAAAAACAATTTGAATTTTGGACCGCGAAAAGTTTCAAATTTCTCGTTTTCGTCTCTTCGATCTCTCTGCAAGGAAAAATGGAAGATCCTTTCGCGTCCATCGCTGCAATCTTCGGTGTCTCAACTACACAGGAATCGCAATTCTCCTCTTCCGATCAGAACTCAGGCGACGAATTAGGTCCGCGTGAGCTCTCGTCTGGATCCGACGCGACAGAGTCGGAGACTGACCACGGCGGCGACGATTACATCTTCCATACGCCTCCAGAAGCTTCCTTGAGCGTTTCGGACAACGAAGCCTTCCATACGCCGACGCGAGCTTCTTCCAGCCTGCATAGTTCTCAGGAGGTGGCGCAACCAGAAGAGATCATCAACAGCGCCGTACGGCTTGACGATCGGACGGAGGAGAGCGTTGGAGACAGTGAAGATACTGTGCTGATCTCCGTCCACAGTTACGATACCGTGCCGAACTCCGTCGACAGTGAAGATACCTTTCCGAACTCCGTCGACAGTGAAGATACCGTGCCGATTTCCGTGGATTTGGAGGCGGAAGCAGATCTATCTTCATGCGTAGGTGATTCGCAGGTGGAATTTCCAGATGCTGTTGATCGGGCTCCTGAGAACGAGGTAATTCACTGTGAATCTGTTAGATCTAGGGATTCGGAAGTGGAATCTGTTCTGATCGAGAAATCTAATAGTCCTGGTAGTAATAGATCTGAGCTGAATGAATCTACGAGAATCATTAGATTGAAGGAATCGTTGCAAAAATTGCAGTCTCTATCTGAAAAACAGGATAACTGGATGACCAATTCGAGGCTAGAGAATCGAAAAGCTAGCTTGGGCAACATGGATTGTGAGGAGAAATTGTTCATAAGTTCTGGCATGAATGTGATTTTTCCAGATGCTTCAATTGATTGTTATGAACTTAGAGAAACTGTTGAGAAGAACAGTAAGATCGATGATGGACGATTTAACGGTGGAAAGAGGAAGCTAGCAGAGTTCGTCTATTCTGAAGAAAACGTTCCAGATTTGGAGTATAATCTTGATTCCTTAGAACACACTGATGAGTTCAATCAAGCTTGCTACAATGGAGAAGCTGCTGATACTGTAGACAAGCACATACTGCCTGTAAAAGCTCGGATTAGGGTGCGTTTCAGAGCTCTGTACATCCTGAAAATTCTGGCACAACAAGAGAGTGATCACCACCACCACCCCTGTCCCAGATTCAAAGCCACAAGTTTCGTCGAAATCGCGAAGATTCGTGGCATGACTTTCCCTTGAACACCAGTTATGATTTGGGGGCTTCTCGCAACTCTTTCCATGACGCATCTTCCAGGTAAGTTCTGTACACTTTCTTCCGATGTCCTGATTGGCTTTCTTGCTTAGAAAACGACGAGAACACCATTTTTTCGTCGCTGGGTTCTTTAATGCTCTCTGTTGCTTTCTCGTATGCAAGCTAGATTGTCGCCTTCTATTGCAACAGCTAGTGCTTTATTGGCTCTATCTACTGGTAGTGGTTAGTTGATTAGCCTTTTCAATATAAGACTTCTTCTGGCTTTCTCCTTCTGTTGGCTTTTCTCCAAATGCCAATGATGATAGGCATTTGATATCATGTCGGTAGCCTTTAGATCTTGACTAACCTCACTTGAACATTGAGGCATATTATCTCATATCGATATACAGTTCAACCGTGTAAGAATTACTTCTTAAGAAATTATGTATGACGGGTAGATTATCGTAGTTGAACAATTTGTGGTCAATGAAATCGCGTTGATTTGGTAGCCTTTAGATCTTGACTGAGCTCACTTGAACATTGAGGCACATTATCTCATACTGATACATGGTTCAATCATGTAAGAATCATTTTTTGAGAAATTATGTATGACGGGTAGATTATCATAATTGAGCAATTTATGGTCTTTGAAATTTGAGTATTTAACTATGTCAATCTAATTAATAAACGTCTCTATTAGGATAAGATTCATTTACTCAAACATTGGTATTTAATAGTAATTAATAACATATATAGTATTAATTAATGATTTTATTTATAAAAAAAAGAGAATATGAATTATTATTGAATGAATAGTATTTGTTTTGTTATGAGGAGTTTATTTTGAGTTTATTAAGTTTTATTTTGAGTTTACGAGACTTTTATTTCAAGCTCATATATTATTCTTTATAGGTCTTGTGGTATTTTACATTCTTTAATTAACATGATTTATAAATTGTTTCATGCTTTCATTTTGCTAATATATTTTTTATAATAAAAAAAATTATTTATCTTTATTTATTCTCTAAAACTTTTTAGTGTGAATAATTCTAGTGATTTGATTCATTTGTGGCAAAGCTTTATTTCTTTCCTTAAGCTTTGTTGCATTCAGGAGTAAACAACTTCACGTGCCTTCCTCCTTACTCACAAAGAAACAAAAGCTCAGCAGTTACCTTACCAGATGCAACTCTTTGTTCTTTGTCTCGCCTTAGACATCGATGTATCCCAAATTTGTGCCCACCATTTTGTCCAATAATTTGTTTTTATGGATTTTTCGAGCATTTAAGAGGTTAAGAATCTTGTTGGGTCGTGTTTTCATTGCATAATAGCTAGTTACATAAATAGTAATAGAGCAAAATAGCCCCAAGAATCTGGTTGAGGGTGGTGTAATATGGCCTTGATAAAAGTTAGATAAAAAAGAATAAAGGAAGAATAGAAAAATAATAATAATCAAATACTATTATCAAGGTTTTTGATTTTGAAGTCAATTAATTATTAAAAAAAGGAGAATCTTATTTTAGTAAAAATGACGGTTTAATTATAAAAAAAATTATATTTTTATATACATAAAAATTTTGATTAACTCATAATCATAACAAACCTAACTCGATATACATTAATTGGACCTACTCGACACTATCTCCAAATAAATATGGTAAAATTTCTACCCACATGTGCTCGATAGTGTGAAATTTAACCGTTTTAACCAAAGGTTAGAACTTAGAATATAGTTGAGCCCCTGTAGGACACGTATATACCAAGGTAGACAAATGGTGCCATTTAGCCTGGCTAGTCTTACTCACACACACACAGTCCAACTCAAAGTTATCTTTCTCTTAACTTGTGTTGTCAGACCCGGTCCGTAAAAATCGTGACCAGTTAAGAAAGATAGGCCGAGAAACCTATAAAATTGAAAAAAATATGATCTGTGGGTCAGACTGGATTTTTGTACTAAAAACCGATTGATCCAATTGACAACCAGCTTAAAACCACCTAAAATCCGTAAACTGAAAAGAAAAATTGCACAGATCTTAAAAAGAAATGACATTAATGATATAATTCTTAATAAGTAAAGTATACAGTTTGATTTGATTTTAATTAATTAAATTTACTCATTTCAAAAACTTAAGTATTTATAAAATTAATTACTATATTTGTATTTATATTATATTTATTTATTAATCTACAAATACCGGTTATTTAAACGAATTTTAAACGGTTTTCGATTAACTACTGACCCTTAAATCTTTTTTTTATTCGGGCCAACTTCCCTGTCCGGATCTGAAAACATTGCTCTTAACTATTATTATTATTAGGGTATCAAAAAGTGGGTAGCTAGTATACAAGTTCACCAAAATTATTTTTTTTAAGATAATTGCAAGCAGATAGCCATTTTAAAAACATGCAAGACTAAACATAACAGATTTATTGTATTGTCTTACAAAAAATATATTCTAAACTTTATTTAACTATTATTTGGAGGGATTAAGAAGGTGAAATCTCAATTTTTAGCGATTTCTAACATGCATGTAAAATATTAATCAATTTGAAAGTTTTTAATTTTCTTGTCAAAATTATCAATTTTCAAATGGGTTAACCTATGTAAATTGACCATTTTCACTAAAAAATTTAAAATTTTTCAAACCGACTAATATTTGACATGCATGTTGGAAATTGATTAAAAATCAAGTGACATTATGATAATCCCAGTAAACAATGACCAAATGAAGTTAAAAATCAAATTTACTCGATATTATTTTAACATGTTGAAAAATATTTTTTAACTTCAGTTGACTATGATTTGAAGGGGTTAACAAGGTGAAACCTCAAGTTTTAGCCATTTCCAACGTGTATGTCAAATATTAGCCAATTTGAAAATTTTCAATTCTCATCTCAAAATTATCAATTTCTAAAAGTGTTAACCTATGGAAATTGCCAATTTTCACAAGAAAATTTCAAAATTTTTAAATCGATTAATATTTGACATGCATGTTGGAAATGACTAAAAAATCAAGTGTCATCATGGTAACTCATGTAAACAATGATCAAACGAAGTTAAAAATCAAATTTAGTTGGTGTTATCTTAGCATGTTAAAAATGTTTTTTAATGGCTATTATTTGAAGAGATTAACAAGGTGAAACATTAATTTTTAGCCATTGCCAAAGTGTATGTCAAATATGAGCCAATTTGAATTTTCAATTTTCATGTTAAAATTGTCAATTTCCACAGAGATTACCCTATGAAAATTGGCCATTTTCACTAGAAAATTTTTAAATTTTCAAATTGACTAATATTTGACATGCATGTTGGAAATTGCATAAAAACAAGTGGCATTATGATAAATCCTTTAAAAACAATGGTTAAATAAAGTTAAAAATCAAAATTACTCGGTGTTATTTTAACATGTAGAAAAATAATTTTTAACTTTATTTGTCTATTATTTGAAGGGGTTAATAAGGTGAAACTTCAATTTTTAGTCATTCCCAATATGCATGTCAAATATTTTCCAATTTAAAAATTTTCAAATTTCATATTAAAATTGTCAATTTCCAACCTATTGAAATTGGCCTTTTTCACTAGAAAATTTTAAAATTTTAAAATTGACTAATATTTGACATGCATGTTGGAAATGACCAAAAAATCGAGGGGCATTATGATAACCTTGTAAAAAAAGGTCAAATGAAATTAAAAATCAAATTTACTCTGTGTTATGTTACCATGTTTGACAAATATTTTTTTAACTTAATTTGTCTATTATTTGAAGGGGTTAATAAGGTGAAACCTTAATTTTTAACATTTCCCAATATGCATGTCAAATATTAGCTAATTTAAAAAATTTCAATTTTCATGTTAAAATTGTCAATTTCCAAAGGGGTTGGTTAACCTATTGAAATTGGTCATTTCACAAGAAAAATTCAAAATCTTCAAATCGACTAATATTTGACATGCATGTTGAAAATAGCCAAAAAATCATGTATCACTATGGTAACCCTGTAAATGGATAAATGAAATTAAAAATTAAATTTACTCGGTGTTATGTTAGCATGTTGAAAAATATTTGTTAACTTCATTTGGCTAATATTTGAAGGGGTTAACAAGGTGAAACCTCAAATTTTAGTCATTCTCTAGGTGCGTGTCAAATGTCTGTCAATTTGAAATATTTTCATTTTTATCTCAAAATTGTCAATTTTCATAGAGGTTAACCTATGAAAATTGGTCATTTTCACAAGAAAATTTCAAAATCTTCAAACCGGTTAATATTTGACATGCATGTTAAAAATTGCTAAAAAATCAAGTAGCATTATGGTAATCCCTGTAAATAACAACCAAACAAAATTAAAAATTAAATTTACTTATTTTAGCATGTTGAAAAATATTTGTTAACTTTATTTGGTTATTATTTTAAAAGATTAACAAGGTGAAACATCAATAATAGTTAAATAAAGTAACAAATCATTGTTTTTAATGTTAGGTTAGTGTTGAAATTTTTCAAATAAGTTTACTTTTTTCATATATGTAGTGAAAACGATTAAAAATTTAAACTAAATTTTTTATAATCAAATTTAAAACTCTATTGGTTGTGTATTCCCATTCCTTTCAAAATTAGTTATGTTAATTTTCTCTGCTGATTATTCCGCAAGGGAACACTTAAAGCCAAAACGACTGTATGGTCCTCATGAAGTTCACAGAATCTTATCCTTCCCCAACAAGCCAAAAACGAGGCTAAAAAGGATTGTTTAACTTTCCCATCTTCTACCTTTCTCTGCCACCTAAAGCTAACCAAACCGGAAATCAAACCAACAAACCAGTCCGGTAGTAAATCAGGCCGAATTTTCTTCCATATCTATATATTACATTAAGTTGGTGTCAACCTATATACAGAAGAAAACCAAGTCCCATCCTCCCCAAAGTTGCCCTATCTTGATCGAGTTTCAAAAGGAAATCAAGAAGGGCAAAAGAGTCCATAGGGAGGATAAAAAGGATGAGTTTTTAAAGAAGAGCAACCATCACTCAATCATGACTTGCTTTGTTTGTCTGTTTAGCAAGAGATTTGCATAGGTTATAACTGTAAATAAGACCCTAGGTTTCAATTCGGTCAGGGACGGAGTGGGCGAATCGAGCTACTGCTAGTGCTTGCTTGCTGACCAAGATTACTCAGATGCAGCAGTTCTGCCTGAGGGAATGAGCCATTGGATGGCACATCCAGCAGTAAGTCTCCTTCGTCGTCGTTGTCGACGAAATTGAGAGAGTCCTCGAAGCCTCCCTCGGGAGGCAACGCGAACAGGCTCTTCGGACTGAAGTAGGATGCCTCATTTTCGGTGAGCTCGTTGTTCACGTACGTAACACTCCTCTTAGGGCTTCTAGTCATCATCTTCATTTCTGCACAAGAGAGGGAGAGAACACACTCAAATGATGAATTCATCCCCATATTCGTTTCGTGCATCGAAATTGAGATGAATGGGATCTCTAATTAACCTGGAATCCTTTGACTCGAGCTCGAGAAATTCGAAGCCACGTGGTTTCCCTTTACAGCAGGAGAGTTCCCTGCATTGTTTCTGCATTTCTGTAGCGAACGAAAGCACACCGAAATGAATCAAATATAACACGCACCATCCTTGTGTGTGGTTATGCTCGTTAAGTTAGAAGTATCAGTTCGAACCTTGAGTAGATTATAGTGCTCCACCCATTTAGACTTCGAGAAGTTCGATAACGTAAGCCTCTTTAGAGTCTTGCAATCTTCAGACTTGGCTCCAGAGAATGATAGATCAAAGACCCCTTCTGCCATTAGCTGTTGGTAGGAAGACAAGTTCTCCTTGAACTGAGGGCTATCAAACATGGCTCTGATGCTGCTAGATATAACAACACCAACTAGTCAATTATCGATACTAAAACACAAAAAATCACCAGTTTTTTTACTCGGTACAGTCATCGAACCTTTCAGGAAGTCTGCCGGAGTCGACTGGAGGCAGATATTTCAGTAACTGCTGCTGCTCTTCGTTCGTCAACTGTTTCGCAAACTCCTCAAAATTTATGACACACTACACGAAACAGCATTGTTATGCATCCCCCACATTTCTAACATCGTAGCTCGGAAATTGTATTGATAAAACCGTCTCAACGCGAAGTAAAACTTACATTCAGATCAATGTTACACAGAGGTGACTTGTGACTGCCAAGAACCTGCACCTTCTCCTGTTGAGACTTGTCCCTGAAATCAAAAACTAAGATAAGTCCATCCATTTGCAAGTAAAAAATCGCTAGATAGATTATTCGAGCACCCTACCGGTTGAGATTTTGTTGCTGCATTCCTTGACCAGGCCGGTTCTGAGGTTTTACGATTGCAGAACCAGGAGTCTTGATGATGACCGAGGGGGAGTAAGCTTCATTAGCCGAATGGCTATACTTCTTGTTGTGAACAGATAGGGAACTGGCCTCGGACTCCTCATCACGAGCTATTGCACTCGGATGCCTGATGAGGACACTACCATGCCCTATCTCGACAGAGACCATTGGTGTTTCGCTCTCAAAAAGCAAATCATCCTCTTCAGAAAGGCCGGAGAAGCAAGAAGACTGCTGCTCATGCCATATCGTGTAGAGATCCTTCGTCAGCTTCTCGACTGAGGACTGTTTCGGACGGTTCACGCAGGTTCTCTTTCGAGATGGCACCGTCGAGTCCCAGACCACTGTTTGACCAGAGCCTGTGCCAAAAACACAGTCATGTAAGATTTCTAACTAACAATGCAGCTACTTAAGTTTATGTACAAATGCTAAATGTCACATCGAATCAAATTCAGTCGAAAATGTGTTCCAAACCTGTCAATTCACTAGCATCGATGCTGCCGAACTGTGCACAGCTCTCGGAATTGGAAATGGCCGATCCAGAACTCGACCTATTACTAACATCTTCATCGAAAACCTTCCGGCTATTCTGGATGTAATCCGGAACCGGAACCAACCCTCCGACCGCCACACCAACATCGACAATAGCCTTCCTTTTAACGAGCCTCACCTCTTCATTTCTACTAACATATATATTCTTCAGTCTGGAAACTCTATGGTGATGGTGGTGATCCTCGTAATCGACAGGGTCTGGCCGAGAATGAAGAGGCGTGTAGTTCACGAGCGTTCCCTTCGTGCGCCACCTAGACCCACACGCATTGCACAGAACCGGCTTCTCGGGGGGTCCGTTTCTCCAGAGTGGCGTGCCTAAATCAAATATCAAGGTACACACAAGTTTAGCACACACAAACCGAAATAGGAAGAATCTAGAATCGCAATTGGATGCCAATTCGACGATCTATAGCTCTTAGAACTAGCAATGTAGCAATGTAGCCTTGAAGCTAAGTAATGCAAAGCACAAGCTTCTGTAAGCTATGCAACACCTAAAACTAACACAAAGCAGTACTCGTTACAAACCGAAATAGAAGAACTTAGCATCGTAATCGATAGTGCCACGATTCAACTAGCAAATGTAGCAATGCCTTAAGCTAAAGTAATGCAAAGACACAAGCTTTACTTTAAACCAGTCAAGAACTCAATGCAAAAACTGGAGGAAAGCAATGTTGGAAATGGGCACTGCAAAGACACAAGCTTTACTGAAACCAGTCAATAACTCAATGCAAAAACTGAGAGGAAAGCAACGTCTGAAATGGATTCGACATTCCTTTCGAACTTTCGCAACGAAACTTGGAACGAAATCGAACACCATTAAGAAAACCAATCAAGCTATAGCTACAGAGACTGTAAACAAGAGCTAAAACAAACACAATAAGAAGCTACCTATGGATCACATTACATCAAAACACATTAAATGGGATTTCTTTGACTGAGACAGAAAAGAACCCATTGAATCAAAACCAGAGATTTCATCAGACAACCATGAGAGAGTTCCAAACGGAAAGAGAGTCAAAGGTTCTAAAAAGCCTAAGCTATTCATCCAATCATTCATTCATATATAGAGTCATTAATCAGGTCAAATTTTTTTGGGTTTGATTCAAAGTGAAACCCTCAACCCTCAAATTCCTTCTTCTTATTGTTGTAATGATCAAAAACTCACTTGTAACTCCACAGTGATAGCAAGGTCCTTGCTTTCCCATGTTTTCTTCTCTTTGTTCAAACCCAGTGAAACCAAACAAAAACCAACCCAGAAACCCAATAAACCAACCCAGAAACCTAATTAAACCAACCCAGAATTCTGCACCCAAAAAGCTCAGAACCCAGAAAGAAGAACAGTTGTAAGAAGAACTCCAGGAAGAAGAAGATGAAGAAGAAAGAAAAGTAAAAGAACACTGAGTCAAACAAGAAGAAATTGAAAGGGTAGTTCTTTGTATTATTATTATACTTAATGAACAAGAGATGAAGGAAGAAGAAGGAAGAAGGAGGAATCTGGAAAATTATTTTAATGGCTGTGGAAAAATTGAGAGGTTGGGAGGGTGAAATGTGAGAAAGAGAAAGAGAGAGGAAGAAGGAAGAAGAAGAAGAAAAGGGAAGTGGAGTGTGTCTGTTATTTGTATACATGAAGTAAATGTTTTGAGCTTCTCTCTTCTTTCTTTGCTTTATTGCTTTCCCATTTTTTTATTGATAGGGCTAGAAGTGGAAATTGAATTATGATTAATGGCTAAAATTTTAATTAATTATTTAATTTTAGTATGTTTTTGTCAAATTAATATTAAATTTCATCGATTAAATAAGACTTTTTTTAACCGAAAAGGTTTGTTAATCGACTTCCTTTCTTGTTTTATTTATATTGAAAAGAAGTTTGTACTATGGTTGACCATAAAATCGAATTCTAGACCAGAGAATGAGGGCATGATTGTTAACTATAGATCATAATGAATATTTCATAAATGATAACCCAATTTTTAGTTCACATAACGCGAAAAATTGATGAGTATTTGATGAGTAAATAAGTTATTATAGAATTTTATTTTGCGAGTAGATGAACTTTGGACTAAATGATAAAAACAAGATAAGAGTTTGTAATTAGTATTGTATTATTTGGAATGTTTTACTCTGTTGTAAAAGCTTATAAAATAATTTCTCTTTTTGAGCAAATCTGAAATAATTATTGGGGAGTTAAATAAGGGCCATAATCTTTCCCATAAAAAGAAAAGAGATGGAGAACATGGGAAGCAAAATGCAAGTGATATTATTATTAAACAAAAATTGAAATAGAATAAAAACAGAATAAGAAAATAAATAAATAAAATAAGGTAGACAAAAGAAGAGAAAATCCAGGACTTTAGAACAACCAAAAGGAGGGAGAAAGAAACAATGAGAGGGTGCTTTTCTCTTATTTTTTCCCCCAATTTTTTTTCTTATATAAATTTAAATTTCAATGTGAAAAGTATAATTGTTTGTAAAACCACTAAATGATGATGAGTGAGACATTGATTGATTGTATAAAACTAATTTGGATTTGATTTCAAAAGAAAATTAGAATAGTAGAGAGTTTGGTTAGTTAACAATTAAGTGGTAGAGTAAATTATTAATTCAGATAATAAAGGTTATACTGAATTTAGAGTGACCAAGTGGATTATGAAGTTGGTTTCATTAGGGACGTGGTAATAAGGTCACCGACAAATTATCTTATCGATCTATTTACTTTGTATACAACAATTGTAGACTCATTCATGTTATTACAAGATTACAATTATGAAAAGAATACTCATCACTGTTCTATGAAAAGAAAATTTTGTTCCAAAAATATCAATCTCATTAAATTATCGGATATCACTAAAAGTTAAATTTTATCACCTGAAAATAATCTCTGAATAGTATAATATCTCATGGAAATTATGCATTATACCTAATAAGTCTACATATATATACTTTATTAAGATATCATTATCCTAAGTGGTAGAAGTTGTATGTATATATGGTCACATCCCACTCTCCCACCCATTACACCATTGGATATGCTTTGGTGTTGGGAATATTAACTCTCAAGTGGTGGATTTGTCCCTAAGATGAAAAAGTATATCAATATGTAGCGGTGAAAGTCGATCAGGCTATAAATAACGAAATATAATTGGCTGGTTAATTAAAATTGTATAAAAAATAGGTTAGAAGATTAACTTAACCAACCAAAATAAATGGGTTATAATTAATTTTGATCAAAATAAATACAAATATGAAGAAAGCCAGTTTGAAAAATGTTCTGATTAAAATATCTCAAACATTAATTTTTTAGATTAATTACCCAAAATTAATTTGATAATTAATTTAATTTTAACGATTAATCATAATTGATGTCCTCCCATACCTAAGTACCTAGAATTTTGTGTTTAAAATTTAAATGATGGAAGGCATTTGTCCAACTATTTTGTACCAGAACAAGTGATTAAAAAACATTATCATCTTTCCATATGAACAAAAATTAATAGCATCATTCTATTTTAGTCATACTAGTTTGCTTGTTGACCAATATGCTCCTTTTGATTTTTCTTTCTAAACTAACATGGTGGTTGACCTTTGATCTGGATCGAGTTGAGTCCAACCTAATTCATTCAGGAGTTTAAACCGAGTTTGTGATGAACAACCGAATAGTGGTCTAATATGTTCGAACCGGATGAAACCCTTAAAGGCACACACTATTTCGATTAAACTTGATCAATAACTATCACGTCTCACATCTTTTTTCTTCCAAGTTAATCACCCTCCGTATAAATCAAACCGAGCGGTTCTGATTACTACCTAAATAACCATAGACAAAACTATATATGAGAATGAAAAGCAAATGTGACATCATTAAGAATGATAAACCATTGTGGAAATTCAAATGGATACCAATGAGATGGGGAAGAAGTCATTTCTTCATTCAAAGGTCATCTCACTCACGGCCGTTTCCTTCCCTTGGTTTAATATTCAACCATTCTTTTTTCAAGGGCTAAAGTTTAAATCAGTAACAAATTAATCACTTAAATTATAATTCGAAACTCAAAGCCAGCTTCCGATAATTGTGATATACCTCGAATAGTTAGCTATTCGATATATTTAGATATGGAGAGGTTATGATATTAAATGAGTGAACAAGCATGACTTTCAAAATTATATTAAAACGCCGAACTAGTAAATTTAACTATATGTAGTTCACTCGTTTAAACAAACATAATTTTTTTGTGATTGAACTATATTTATGTGGGAATTATATATAAGTGTTTCGATAAATTATTCAAATTTCAAACGGTTCAACTATAGAGTGTGGTTTGATTCTAATATTTCATTCTAAACCATTAGATCAAAATAAGTGGAAGTCACGTCAGCAAATAATAGGATGTGACTGGAAACCTATTAAAAACAAGTGGGTGGACAAAAAAATCGTACAGATAAAGGTATTCCGTGCAAAATCTTAAATATAATGACGTATATCCAAGTAAAATTACTCCAGTAATAAAATATATATTTAGTCACTCGAAAACTCCAAATTCGAATTCAATATAACTCACAAAATGGACACCAATATAATACTCCATACACTAACTTAAGCCTATAAAATATGGGCTACCCAATTAGATATGAGTAAGAAAGCCCAAACATAACAAATCTAGACGAAGAACGAAACCCGCCATAAAGAAAAATTCGAGCAGCCAACGGCAAGCTCTACCAATTTCTTCATCTTCTTCTCCTTCCTTAAAAATGGCTGAATCGAAGATCCTCTCGTTTCCTTCCACAGCTTCTTCTTCCTTCTGTAAGTAACTCCCTCACGTATTAACCGATCCCTCGGATCTTCTGTTGTTTTCTTCTTTTCTCGCGATTCGCCATCGTTTCTCGTTCTGAAACTGGTTCAGCTCCTCGCGCTAAACCCTAGGGATTCATCATTTCTCCGTTTATTTTCCTCTCTGCGTCACGATCGCTACGAATTGCTTCAGGTTGTGTTCTTATGGCGTACGTTGTTTTGCCTGCATTGTTGTGTTTATCTAAATGAACATAATGAGTGTGCTAGAGTTTGTCGTTGGGGAAATCGTAGAATTCAAATCAAAGAAGCTAACTATTTACGATGATGCCACTGTAGTACCGTCGTAAGATATACTGTGATTAAGAACTGTTATCAGCTTACACATAGAAATGCACTTAGTAGAGTTCCTGATGAGAAATTTCTCGAGATTGAACCGGCGAGACTAAAGAATTCATCATTATTATGATGATGATTTCATGACGGAAATCGTAGCAAAATACAATTGTGATACATGGATGGAGACCTTGTAGAGTTTAATGATGTGAACTTGGTTGAGATCGAATCGGTAAGGCTAACGATTTTTCACTATGTTGCTCACGAAAGCAATTGTGATGTCGTCGTAATGAATCGAAATACTGATTGCCTTTCCGATACAACCATTGTCTTACGATTCTACAGTTCAACTACTGCAGGACTAAGAAGCTGAACAGGAACTAGCATAGAAAGTGATCGAATTTGCCACCATGGACGCCGTTTCACAAGCAACTGAAGCTTCTGATGCGGCCATGTCGACAGGGAACAATAATCTGATGGCTTTGCAACAGCAGATGGACCAGTCGTTTCTGAACCGCGGGCAGCATCTCGAGGAGCTCGCGAAGGAGATCGAGGCAAAGGCGAAAGCTGCGGCCGAGAAAGTGGCTGCTAATGCTGCCGAGCTGAGGAAGGTCAGGGGAATCCCCGACGATCCTGTCCCACCGCTGGCTTGCTTCGAGTAAGTATATGCATATGTTAATCGCGGTCAGTCTATGGGACGGAAATTCAGGTACGGTTTCTTGGTCCGAAGAAGACTGTATTGATCAATTCTCGAAACCGCGCTCGGTCACGAGTTTTCGATCCGTATACTGTCCATCAGTCGATTCTGTCACGGCCTGAAACCCGTCAGAATTCGCGTTTCATGTAGGGCCAACGCATTCGTTTCACACGGTAGTCGAGAACGAATTTAATTCGGTCATTCGGGCGTGGCTGGCAACAGATTGTGGTGATTGTGGTCTCGGTCATTGACATATTCATTCCAGTTTAACCAACCGACCGGATCCTCACGTCCCTAGTTGTCGCCCGTCCATTTAGTAAGTATTTATAAGCTTTTCTGTAGCTCAAATCTGGGAAGCTGACAGAATTAACTCTGTCAGCTACTCGGCACCTTCTGAGCAGCCTGTCGATCGGAGCATCGACAGAGGTTCTCACCAGCATGGAAGAAACCAAGAGAGGAATCCAGCGGATACAAGAGATGGCCATTCAAGGAACAGAACCAGAAGTCCGCGGCACAGGAATTGGAGCAGGAACTCAACAAGGACTGCAAAAACAGATGCAGAAGAGTCGAGAGATGGCCATGGAAGTTCTCATCGTCGTGGGAGTAGGGAAAGGAGTCCACCGTTGCACGTCGAAAGCAAAGTGGACGATAATTCAAGTGATAAAACCAGAAGGAGCAGGAGCAAGGAGAGGGGTTCAGGTTACGGTCAAGATCGAGGAACCCGTGTGTCAAGGAGGAGCAGGGAGAGGAGTCCGGACTACAACAGACGTCGAAGAAGCAGGAGCAGGGAGAGGAGGCGAAGGTCGAGAAGTAGAGATAGGATGAGCTCACGCGACCATGGTTGTCAGACTGATAGGAGTAAAAGTAGCACCAAAGTCGAAGCAGAGACGAAAATTGTGGATCAACGTAGAAGAGACTTCGCAGGAGAAAAGAGGTAATTAGGATACCTAAGGGTGGATGCTGAACTGGCCTTGTTCGGAGGTTTCGTACCATTCCATACTGTCCGAAACATTGTTGTATATTTGAATCAGCTGTGCACACTAGTGTTGCGCCCTGCAAGATACCAATCAAAGTATCGAACCTCTACCAAAAATTATTAGATTGTACTCTTATGATTAATTATGATACAATCGATTCAGCTCATTTCATCAACTCCTTGTCCAAAAATTTCGTCAACTCCCCGTCCAAAAATTTCGTCAAGTTCATCAACATCTCAGTTACAGTAAATTACAGGTCAAGTTAGATCGGTAGAACAGAGAGAAGAGGATGACTGGTTTCGGAAATCAATAGTTAAACCAGTTTGATCTCAGATGGCACGATTAATTGCTGAGTGGAAACCAATGTGAAACAAACAGAACCAAAGTTACAGAAACACAGCTTATATCATCATATCATATTATCATCATATACTGTACTGAGAACTGCTGTGTACACTTTCATACTAAGGAAAAACATCAACTAAAGAAACGAGTTTGTAAACAGATAGACTCAATCTCTTCTCTTCTTCTTCTTCTTCTCCTCCGAGTTCTTCAACTGCGAAGAAAAACCACACAGAAGATGACCGATTAGTTCGAAAACGAGAGAGAACAGAATCGGCAAGAAACAACCACAGGGCAGAAGAAAACCCACCATGACAATGAGGATCCTGACGAAGACGTTGATGAAGTCAGTGAACAGGTCGAGGGCGTGCTTCACGTAATCAAGGTCCCCGAGGTGAGCTCTCTCGATGATGTTCTGCGTATCGACCACCACGTAGCCAACGAACACCAGGAGTCCGAAGTAGAGCTGCGAGAGAGACATAAGGTTTCCCGTTAGAGGAGAGTTAATAACTTCAAAATGGGATTAACTTTAAAACAGGGTGGCTTCAGGATTGTACTGACCTCGAATGTGAAGAGGGCTGTGGATCCACCGAAGATCATGGATGCGAATTGCAGCCAGAAGAGGATGGACAGGCCGGAGGAGAGCAAGCCAGCCAAGTAGAGATACTCCCTACGCCTGGCTACCATTGCTGCTGCTGAGAAGCAACCGAATGCGATTGCCGTTCCCACGAAGGCTGTGATCAAAAGACTGCATGGCATTCAAAAATTGATGATTCAGTTCCGCATTAGCATTTAAGATTGAGAAAGACCGAACAGAAAGACTCGTTGGATGCGAAAAGAAGTGAACATGGAAGAAATGCACTAATGCAGCAACAACCAAAGGCCATTGAATGATCAAATCCCATACTCATTAACCTAAACACTACAAATTGCAAGAGTTGAGAAAAAGTTAGTACCTTGGATCAACATCGATTGCCAGCTCAATGAGGGGACCGATGGTAGCCCCCTCGAACAACCCAGCTGCCATCAGAAGGGAGACTCTCTTTTGCTGTTTCAGAAAACAAGGGTTAGCAATAGAAATGGACGATAAATCAATCGAACAAGAACCCTTTTTGTGATATGTACCTCCAGATGTGGAGGGGTGGCAAGAAGCCAGGCCATACAGCCCATGCAAGCCAAAGTCGTAAGAAGGCCGCCGATGTTCCATAGGATGTGAAAGTACGCTCCCACTCCAGATGCAATCAGTGCACAGCATAATGTCAGATAAACCTGCAGAGAAAAAGGGAAATCAGAAGGCTGTTATCAAAGCATGGAAACACATGTACCGAATCAAATGAACTTTGTTATCGAAACACAACATTAGATTAGATAAATTCCTCCCCGACGAGGCTCAATACTAGCTGCATTTGATCGACAAAGCAGAACCTCATCATTTCATTCTATTTCTAAATATTTGAAACTCGTCAAAAGACTACAAAGTTGAACAAAATTTCTCAGAAATCATCATCAGAATATGATCCATTTTGAACAAAATTTCTCTGGAAGTCCTTCAGATGATCAAAACATGACATGAGAATACATAATTCCAGCGAAGAAGCCAATAGTATCAACGATTCTAAATACTATCGGCAGTTGAACGAAAAAGAAGAACCGCATCATTTCTTTCCAAATAAGAGAACCATGTAATCTTACACTACATAATTCCTTCGAAAATCTAAATCACGAAAAGCCAACAGTTTCCAAAACTCCAATCGAACATAAAGTAACTGCAATATCACACAAAAACGATCGCCAAGCCTTAACCCGGCCGCGATGGTTAGGTTTAAGAGAAACAAACAATCAATCAATCAATAAGCCGTTGAAATCCGTCCACCGTATCTCCGGAAAACAGCCTATTGTCTCCCTCACCGGATAAGAACATCACAATATTACACAGACCCAAAAACCCTAGATCGCGCGAAAACAACGGAAAAACAACCGCGAACCTGTTTCAGATGAGACTGGACGACGGGGGAGATTTGGTGGAAGTTCTTGAGGGACTCAGAGGTCCAGCGGCTTCTGGAAGCGGATTGAGAGCCGAAGAAAGAAGCGAAAGCATCCATGGCGATTTCTTCTTCTTTCGATGAGGAGATTTTTCCAAATTTTTGTTCTTTGTCGTTAGGTTGAAGAAAGCGAGTTCGCGGGCGTCTATAAATAGAAGTTTCTTAATATCGGAAATTTCTAGGGTGTTGGAGAAGGCGCGGAATCCCGGGACTGCCCCGTGTTGTGCAGTTGTTTTACGGTAGTGCCACTATGGTCAACGTTGGTTTGAGTTGACCTACTTGTAGGTTAAGGAACTTAAATTTTAAATAATATTTTCGATTCAACCAAGTTATGGTAAGGAGTAAATCGTATTACTTGATTCTTAGGGGAGAAGAAATGTTCAAATCTATTATATAGGGGCTTATTAGTCAAAACACTCTCATATGATGTGATTTGTTAGTCGTAATTATTGGGTAGATTTTATTTCTTCGAATTGGTAGACCAATCATCTGAATTGAAAAGTGTAGGGTCCGACTCGACATATTTAGTTGATCAGGTGATGGTTGAAAAATGAAGATTGGTATAACACTTATGGGTCGCTTCATTCTCAACAGGGCTTACAGGGGATGTGATATACTATTATTCGGGATGATAGAGGTTGCCTTGTCTCAAAGCTTTTGTCGCCAATATTGGGAGTTGCTCTACAAGAAAATTAACATAGTCATGTTTCGATTAAACCATGACCACTAGTAGGCAGCAGAAGAATGGCCAAGTTTTGAGTACATGCATGTTTTTGATGACGTAACAATCATTCACTTTATCAAACAACTAAACTCATGAGAGGAATATGAACACACAACTTATAGAGTTTTAAATTTGAAAAAAATTAACTTGGATTTCTAACCATTTCCTACCACATATATACAAAAAAAAAACTAATTAAAAAAATTCAACACGAATGTAACATAAAAAAATTAATTTTAAATTTCATATGATCATTATTTACATGAATTACCATAGTGAAATCGAATTTTTTAGTTATTTCCAACATGCATGTTATATATTAGCGGATTTGAAAATTTTGAAATTTTCATAGATTAATCTTTTTGGAAATTGAAAATTTTGATATGAAAATTGAAAATTTTCAAATTGACTAATTTTTTACATATATATTTGGCTAATATATCCAATTTTCACCATGTTAAACCTATAAACAATAGTGAAATGAAGTTAAAAACTATTTTTTTTAAGATTGTACAATAATGATGGTAATGGTGTTATGTTTAGTATTGGAGATTTTCAAATTGGCTAACTTTTTTCAAACAATTTAAAATAAATTGGAAATCTAATTTTGGTGAACTTGAGTGCTAGCTCCTCACTTCTCGAAACCATACTAGGTTGGCTTGTCCACGCCTAGCTACGTAATTAATTGTAACGTAGCGATTTGTGTGTTTTATTTGGTTGCTCTTTTTTTATATATCAAGTAGGATTGTATGACGGAAAGTTACAATTTTTTCTAAGATTGTACGACCCGTGAGTTCACGTTTTCGATTCTCTGAATAGCGGTTTGTCCCGAACCCCTTGAACCGGCCCAGTTCATCAACCATCAACCCGAAGCCCAACAACTTTCTCTTAGGTCTACGGCCTAAAAAAAAGAACTTCCACCGCCGCAGAAAAACTCTGATAAACCCTTCCACTTACTTTTCCTTTTCCATCTCCGATCACAATGTACAGACTCCATAGAACCTTAGCATCCACCGCCGGGACCAAACCCCTCCACCGCTTCTTCGCCCAGCTCGCTGTCGCCGCCGAGGAGTCAGCATCACCCGCAATCAATGAGTCGACACCATTAACGTACCTTGACGGGTTCCCGAAGCCGGCGCCGGCGGAGACGATTCTGGCGATCCCGCGAGCAGATTCCGGGAAGAACATCTCGGCTAAGGAGAGGAAAGCCGGGAGGGTTCCCGGGATCTTATTCGAGCAGGAGAATGGACAGCAAGGCGGGAATAAGCGGCTGGTCTCTGTCCAGGCGAATCGGATAAGGAATATGGTGGATAAGATGGGGAGGTCGTTCTTCTTGTCTAGGCTGTTTGATCTCGAGGTCAGGTCCGCGTTTGATGAGTCCGGCGAGATCGTCGAGAAAGGTCGGGTCTTGCCCAGATTGGTGAGTGAGTGTGTTGTTTTCCAAGCCATGTGTTTGATGAATTGTCTGTGAGAGCTCATTTCTGATTGTTGCAAGCCAGGTTTTTGATGAATTTTCCTGTGGGGAATTTGGTTGGTGTGATTGTTTTACGTTGTGATTGGTTTTGGATTGTTTTGGCAGCTGCATTTGCACTCAGGGAGTGATGCGCCGCTTAATATTACGTTCATAAGGGCGCCATCGGAGGCATTGTTGAAGGTTGATGTTCCTCTTGTGTTCATAGGAGACGATGTGTCGCCTGGACTAAGGAAAGGTTAGCCATTGATTTCCTTCTTCTGATGCTTAAGTTTTACGATAGTTAGTTTCAGCTTTTGCTGTTGCTAGGATATGATGGATCTTTGGTAATAGTAGTAATGTGCATTTGCTAGTGAGCATTAGTCAATCAGCTTGTATCGAGAAGAATACACTAAGAAAACTCGGAAAGTTCGGACCTTACAATAACTTCTGGTAGCTTTGTTATTCTGCTTCTAGTATAGAGTAGTTTGTCTATTGTCTATCTAGGAAGTGTATTGTTATATGAACGAATTCAGTCCGAAGTTAGATCGCTGATAGTGCAAATGCTTTAGGGGCAAACTCCCTCTTGCGTGTTGTTATGTCTGTGCCGAGTAGTCGAATTTCGATACTCGTGGTTGATCAAGTTCCACTCTTCAGCATTGGTTGATCAATTTTCGAAATGTGCCAATGACGAACCTTTCTGAACACAGGTTCCTACTTGAACGTGATCAAGAGAACAGTGAAATTCCTGTGCCCAGCAGACATAATCCCACCCTATATCGAGGTCGACCTAAGCGAACTGGACGTCGGCGAGAAGCTCCTAGTCGGGGACCTGATCGTCCATCCGGCATTGAAGCCGGTGGTGGCGAAAGAGCAGCCGGTTGTGAAGATCCAGGGAGCCCGAGTTTCCGACCAAAAGAAAGCCAAATAAGCTCGCCCTTTCCGGCAAGTATTTTAGTTATAGAGATTGAATGAATCTCTGTGTACCACCACTATTTAAGCCCTCTCCAATGGAGGGAAGAGTGTGTGAAAGCAGTGTTGGAAGATTTGCTTCAGGGCTTCTCTGTTGTGTTAGCTTCTTTAGAAGAAATGGCTGAGCCAAGAGCCAATCTTTTTGTTTGTTTGTGTAGGATGGATTGGACTATAGACTGATTCCTTATCATCTTTTGTATACTTCTTTTTCTTTAAGGGTTCTTATAACCACCTGATTTTTCAGTTCTACAATATAAATTACTCAGCCGGACAATGTTAGCTGATTGTTTGCTCCTCAAGCTTCAAATTTCAATGTTTGGAGATGTTTTACTGCCCTATTAATCCAAGTATTTTATGAGTTGAAGCTCGGTTTTTCCGGTCTGGCATCATAAGATAGCATTCGGTCCGAGATTGAGAGGGCATGTGATAGTTTCGATTCGATCTAATCGTTCCCTCCTAGCCCCGCGCTTGAAGATTAATGTTGATGGAGCGGTAGCAGCAGCTCCACTGTGTGGTGCAGTGGCATTGGTGATAAGAAATGCAAGAGGGGTGTGTGTTATAAGGAATTGGACGGATGTATTTTGGGATCTTGGATCTTAGACTCTTTTGCCTTGGAACCTTGGTGGTCTGGTATGCCTGTGTTTGATGCTTTCATTGGAGGCGATGTAGAGATTGTGTTTTTTCAAGTTATCATGTTGTGTGACTAGTAGTGTAGTGGTTGCGTAAGTCTTGACTCTTTTAGCGCTGCGTTAACAATTGCAATTGCAGGCTGTCCACCGGGGTAAGCTCTTTCTTATTTAGCGAGCCGTGTTTAGATCGATCTTAAGACTTCAATAGATTTTTAGTTTTGTGTTTTTGTTGCTATCTCGATTTTTCCCTTCAGAACCATTCTATGTAGCTCTACAAGTACAAGTTATGGTAACTCTCTACGAAATGTAGCTCTAATGGTGAAAACCAGAGAAATTTTAACCGATAAATGTAACTCTAGTGGTGAAAACTCCCAACAAACCAAATATTATCAAATTGAAATCGAATTTTCATTCGAAAATGCGTAAATTCCGCAAAAAAATAGTGATCAATATACAAAACAACAAAAATAAAATAAAATAACCAAAAGCATCATCCATATATCACTTTTCTCCAAAAAAGGACATAAGGAAAAAATTGTAGGGGCTAAAGAGTAAATTGGGGATGATCGGAGAACTTATACTTCCGGTGGGGTTACAACTTCCGACGGAGTTAAAACTTCCGTTAGATCTGCCGCCGCCGACGAAGACATCGACCATTTCATCAAGAAGCCAAGCATAATTCCGATGAGTGCCACAATCAATGCAAACTTGATAGAGAATCCTGGACTCATTTTTCGGTAGCTTCGACGTTTTATTAAATCCTGAATCAACAACAAAATAATTAGTGAGATTTATAAGCACTAGGCCGAAATAATAATAAATTCAAATATGAACTCCTTCAGATCACTATCTAGCTCATCCCTCAGTTTAACAGTCTTCTAACCCGGTGCCTTAAATCACTACTGATCGGTCATTGGGCCGAATTGTAAAGAATGACAAAAAGTATGTACTTACTAGTTCTTGTTGCAGTTGTTGTGTCTGTCGCACAGCCGAATCTCTTTCATCCTTCAGACGCTGCATATTCTAGCCGAAAGTAACGTTTCCATCACAACATTTTTAAAAATTATCGCATTGGTCAGTCATTTTCAACTCGAAATTGAACTTACAAAATTGCCATCAAAACTTTGATTAGGGCTTGTTAAGGCATCATCTTCTCCATTCCCTTGAGCTGAGGGTGGGATGTATAGAACTCTTAGCTTGCACTCCTCCACAATTCTTCCATTGCTATCCTTAGTGAACTATAACAATCAAAATATATTCAAAAATCGGTTAAACGGGTCACAAATTGGAATAATCGAATTACAAGTATCAAGAACCATGCATCCCAATAATCCGAGTTGCTGGGAGAGGGTTAATCATGGATCTTATATCATTCTCGTACGAAAGCCAACTAACGGGCATGCAACATGCAACGGTATTAGAGCCTTGATCAAGAACCATTGCATTCCAATAACTCGAGTTATTGTGAGATGGTTCAGATAGGTTTTATAATATTGATTAATTAACATGCCCCTCAAATAGAAGCTATAAGAAGAGATGAGGTTTGCACAACATTACTCGATAAATTATGTGCAATGGGAACTATCTGAATTCAAAACGAAAACCTCTTGGTTTATTCGAATCGGGTCAACTTTTAATAACATTTGAGATAAAAGAATCTTACTGTATCTGGAGGAAGCTCATCCACATCAGTATGCTGAGGCACAATTGTGCTTAGCAACAAGAATTTGTCCTTGCATTGCATATCAGGTGGACTTTCTCTTTGTGCTTGCAAAGTAACTGGAAAAATATATGGTTATAATTCACCAATTAATTAAAATAATATAAAATAATTAAATAAAACCAAAATAAAATGTACATAAAATGACAGATTAGTTCATTTACACAAACTGAAATAAATTATAGAATGAAATTAGGATTGATCCTAATTAATTCATTCGGTAATTTTGGGAAGCGCTACACATACTGGTTTCGAAACTTCCGAATGTACACCGTACAAATTTGCACCGGAGAGTCCGCCTTAAGTATTTGATCAGTTAATATGAAAGGAAATTTACCTCTGATAACACAAGAATCCCAAGGTTGAATAACACCAGTGTTGGGCCTTACAAAGTACTTCTTAGGTGAAGTGGTTTTAACCTAATGAAAAGATAAGGCATATTAATTTACAATTATTGGGGGGAATTTAATATCCTAATATGGTATTTAATTATTTTATTATATATATAAATTAAAATTATGTGCTCTTATGTATCTAGATTGATACCTCCGATTAAAAAAAACATAACATTACATGTGAAAGCAAAATGTAGATGAAATTAAAATATGTTACTATAATTTAGTCTTGTACAAGTTATTGATATTTACCTTGAAAGCAACATGTCGTTCGGTGTTGTTCACGACTTTAAGATCGCAGAAGCTTTGTTTTTCCACTTCAACTGAACAAAAAAAAAGTGTAAAATTAGAGGAAATATTATGATTTTCTCCGATATTGTCATCCCGTTTTTTTCTTAAATATGGATCGTGTAACACCATTGAAAAGCATTAATTAACGACATCCCGTCCACATTTTGTCTTCACTTCGATACAAATTCGAGCTCACGTACAAATAAACCTGAGCTCGTCAGGATGAATGGTGATCAGCTGGTTACTGCCGCCGCCGGCCGTCGACATGACTTCCAATCCCTAATCCAGAAATCCACAGCTGAAAAATGGATATGAAATCATATGAAGGAAATGAGTTTTGAAAGAAAGAAACAAAAGAAAAAAGAATTACAAGTTAAAGAGAAATTCAAAGAGGTAGCTTGTGGTTGAACGATGGAGGAGGAATTTTGAGGGAGAAAAAAAGTATTGAATTATTTGTGGCCACTTATTTCGGAGTAATTTTGATCGGTTGCGGAGACGGAGTCAGGATTTCAGAACGAAATATAATGGGCTATAAATATTATTACATGTGTGATGTGTCCATTATGTTAAAATGCGAAATTGGAATCGAAATGATACACATATATACTATCCAATATTTAATTTATTTCATATAATAACATCCTTATCTACGTTTAATTTATTCAACTCCGAATAAAATCACGAAAGTTCGTCACAGTGGTAAAAAACACATATTTTGAACAGAAATAAATAACCAGCAAGGTGAAACTGAAAATAAAGACACACTACGACCATGGATACATAACATACGATTTCACAAACACCGAAAACCAGACTACGAATGTCGAATCTTCTCACTGCCGGGAATAGCAACAACGACGATGACACCATCGTTTTTCTTATTATCGTTGATAGTCATAACCAATCCGGTTTCATCGTCTTCCCACCCAACCCAACAACCGAAACCAATAGGCTTGTTCCCTTGGTAAAAGGAAACCTCACCAATCCCCAAATCCTCCCAACTAGCATTCCCCACCACCATCTCTTTCCCTTTACCATTTTCCTCTTCACTTGTCTTCCATTTCTTCACCCTCAAGACCTCATCCTCCTCCGACACCGAAACCAGACGAAAGCTCGAAACTGCGGTTGCACCGTTGCCTAAAACATGTCGTGCTTTTTGTGCGCATACGTTGGCCAAATGGGACGATGTATCGTGTTGTTTGGTTTTGAAGAACATAGAGTGTGACTTGCCTCTGGTTGGAGTTGAATCAAACGCTTCAAGGGTAAACGAGCCGTTGGGTTTCAGGTTTGGGAGGTAAAATGTCGGGATGTTAGCCAAGGATGAGTTGGAAATGATTATTTGTCGCTGGATCTTGCCCCATTTTTGGAAGAAGTTGTTGGTTAGCAGAATATCTGCGAGAAAAAGGCTACAACTGATTCCAATCGAGTAGCCTCCGCAGCTGAAATTCGTTACCTGAGTAGTAACATGAATAAATGTATGATCCTATTCAAACAATGTGAATTCCTGGACATAAATTAATTATTAATGCTATATTAAGATAAATTATATCATGTCCAAATCATAATAATTAAGTTTTGAATATGAAAGTTTGAGAAGTCAAAAATTTATTTCTAGTCACTAATATAAGAAAGAGTAACAAATCAGTCACTAAATCCCAAACCCCTCAACTTTGGATTTCCAACCGCGGATATAATTCAACCGTGAGCCGGTGATTCGCCTATGACTACCCGACCTAAAAACCAAAACCATCTTTTCGCTCATTTCTTGAAGGCAGGAAATTATCGTTAAAATCTCGTAACATCCCAAATTAAAATTATAACCCTACTCAACCGAGCCTACAAATTTCGAAAATTGTTTAATACTTTAATTAATATTTTTTTCTAAAAAACGTGACACATGTTTCACTAGTCAAATCCAATTGAATAGGTTCACAAGCCAAAACATAAAAAGACCAAAATGCCCCCCACTTTTGTTACCTGTACATAGAGAAGAGGAGAAAACTGAGGACTCATCTCATCAAGCTCCTTCCAAAGAACCAACTCAGCCTCAGCCTCACCCCTCACCCCATCCTCCATCTCCATGAACTCCTTCACACTCACCGGGATCGTCGCCTCGATCAATCGAGCCCCGCTATCGTTCGACATGATCTCCAACGCGTCTCCCTTACTACACACAACCCTTCCGCTCAACAAAGGTTGCTCGTTCATGGCCCGCGCCAACGAGTCCTTCATCCACCCAGCCACCACCCAGCCAGAACCCTGATCCCCTGGCCCCACCGCTTTGTTGTAGAACAGGACAACGTTCAAGCACCCTTTCAAGAGCTCTCCCCCGTCGTCTAGGGACACGTGGCGTGTCCTCCTTGGCTCGGTCACCATAGATGGGGGAACCGTTTGGATCCCTTCTAGTCGTGGCTTTGGGACGGGGGTTGTTTTCGTCATTGTCATTTTCTTTCGGGGTTTGGTTTGTGTTTTGAGGGTGTGACGTTGTAGTATGGTCTTATATAGTGAAAGGGCTTTGCCCTAATTAATGAGTACACGTGAACTTTATCATAGATAGCGTGGTTGGGTAGGTTAAAGTGTTAAAAAAAATTGTTAAATTTTGAAATTTTTTTTATTTCGACAGACACAACATTAAGTGATATCGTTATTAAGTAAATTTTTGCATTGCTGGTCATCAATTTAAATGAGACCAATGATATTATCGTAGGATTGTCAAAATAATTATACATTTTAAGCTTCAAACCTATAAAATCAACTACCACAACCACTTAATTATAACTTGCAAAAAAAATTATAAAATTATTGGACTACCAATATATGCAATGGTGGATCCGAGTTCAATAATATTGAAGGTCTACAAGTCTAATAATATGTAGGTATTTTTCGAATTTAAATTTAAAGGTTAATTTATTTATTTTTAATATACAGCTCAGTTTATTTTGAATTTTGTTCAACCAAACAAATTGTTCATTATGGAACCATTCTAATATATGTATTGATTATCAACCCTATCTCAATAATTCAAATTATTGGAATGTAATGAATATACTATCAAAGCATTTAGATCGAACAATTGTGTGTTTGCATTAATCTCCATGACCTAATATTAACTGTTGATTTAAAAAGCACATTAATCTCCATGACCCAACATTAACTGTTGATTTAAAAAGCACAAGATATAGCGGATCTATAAAAACTTCAAACTCGTGAATTAGTTTCGTTTGAGAGATGGCGTATAAAACAATGATATGTACTACAATTAAACCCTCTTTAACAACTCTAATTATTTAGAATAACATCCTTAATTGCCACACACTTGTGTTTTCTCTACAACCCGTGGTAGATCTAGAAGGACTAATCAACAGCGATATTATATACAATTTTTCTTAAATTTCAAGATGAAATAATATATATATCGGTCTAATATATTTTAAATTCTATATAATTCGACCTAGTAAATTGAATCATTTTGAATTTACGGTCTAATATATTTTAAATTCTATATAATTCGACCTAGTAAATTGAATCATTTTGAATTTACCGCTACAATGAACACACACAAGAACCAGAATATTCGTACATGTACAAATTATCACATGACGAGTAGTTGACAAAGACAGTTTATTTGCAGATATAGTAGTGACCAGAGATCGTACGTGGCGGATAATTCACCACTTCAACTATTTATGTGTTGGACTGTTTGTTCATTTTTATATTCATTTATATCACATGACCACAACTTTGCCTTTGCCCTTATCTATATGTACATACATAACATTTAATTACTTTGTACTTTAATGCATTCGGGTCGTAGAATGCATGAAACTATAACGACGTCGTGTACTACATGGTACATCCTGTTTTTTTTAACAATTAAGACTACATGCATTCCAACTATACGGTCCAGACGAACGTACAAAAGTATTTATTGGAAGTACATATTTCGTTGTATGAATCACAGGTTCTTGTAACTACAAAAACCTTAGTACTTGCTCATCAGCTACGACAACAGGAATGGAAAGAAGGTGTCACTGTATATTACAATACAAAAACTACACCGCATGATTCTAGCTAATGAACTAAGGGATAGTCCTTATTCTGACATCGTTCTGACACCGTTACCGCGCTAGTTTTGTAATCAATCTTGATTTAGTACTCTACTCGGAGGTACATCCTATTTTTCTCGGTGTGTGTTTATAATTTTTTAAACACCCTCTTCTCGCAAATTAACTTTTGAGGATGAGTTATATATACCAAAGGGATTGTGACAATTAGTATTAGAGCATGCCCTACCGCCAGCCTTCAGAATCGTAGTAGGCTGTATGTGGACGTCGGTTGGGAAACAGGTGTGGTATGTTATTATGTGCCTATTTGATTACCGAAAAGCTGAGTATGAAATTAGTGTGTGAGTTTATAATAACCTTTTAAGCATTCTCTTTTTGCAACTGAACTTTTGGGTCTGTTTAAGGGGATTGTAACAGGTATCATGCAATAGCAAAAACCAGTATGATCGGATGATTACAAGCTATATAATTTCAAGTTTGGAGTGAATTTGAAAAATTACATCAAATGAAAGTTGAAATCATCTAATTTTATGCAAATTTTGTTACGTTAGAACCAGAAGGCCTTTCTAATCACGAAATGTCAGATATTTTGTTACTTTGGAATCGAAAATCGTATATTATTTTTCGACAACTTTTGGCATTTTTCAAAGATCCGATTTCCCTCACTGATCAGTGATCTTATAGTTGTAGATTTTTTGATCGTTTAGTTGTGGTTAGTGATGGTTAAGTTGTCACTTGTCAACATGGAACATGAAATTAGAGACAATGCTATGAATGCTAATAAAGAGTCCTAATGTGGTTAGGAAATGTGTAGGGAAGGAAATTAGCCCCAACTCCCAACGTTTCCATTAATTTGGCAAGGTTGGAGCTGGAGTGATGTCGATATGGCCCTATTTCGACCGATAATTGACTCGATATAGTCACACTAAATCGGATTTTTTTCACGGGCAATCCGTAAAAATCAGAGCACACCAAATGATCCAAATTTCAACTCTTCATCGACCATCCTTTTAGATCAAACATTTTTCAAAGTCGTCGATAAGGTTTCGAGATAATTTCGAGATTATAATTATGGTAAAAAGTGGTCGGTGTCAAAAGTGACCCTATCATTAAATCAAACCCTATATATGAACACCATATTTATAGAGGATAATGTGATTCATGTGCTCATATATATTTGGTGGCACAGCCTAAAAACTAACACTGTGGCGTGAGAAAGGGTAGAATTAATGAAGAATAGTACTCATTACAAACGTGATGCTTAGGTATCTTGAGTCATCCATTAACGGTGAATTCAAAATGGTTGGACGTACCGAAAAAAATAGTAAAATTCAAAATATAATGCGTTTAATTTGAAACAAATGTAATATAGGTTCCGACATGATCAGAAAGCATTCTCTAATTTTCGCTGTGACTCATGAGTCGGATTAGTACCATCTAAAATCAGGGACGGATTCATAATAAACATATTTTTAAAATATTACTAGGCTACAATTAGTTAAAATATGTCAAAACTATAAGTAAAATTTATCAAACAATAAAGAACTAGACATAGATAACATGTAGTCATAACATGTAGTCGTAGTCTAGGACAGGCACCCTCAAGTTTGCCCCTGCCTCGAATAAATCGAGCGAAATCATCTCAAACATAATAGGTTTAAATTATCATTCTTATACACCCTAATTAATCATTCATAATCCATGGACCCCGACCAATCAAATCAATGGGTCCGACCCATTTTTCTCTTAAGAGAACGATTATTGGCTTCATTCGGCTAGCAATCAGGAACTCTAGACAATCTCAAATAACCTTAGGAAAGTCGGAAACTCTAGGACGTGAGAATTCAAGTCTCGATGAGGCACTCTATATAAACGAAGCCTATGAATCATATGTTCAAATGGAAGCGAGATAGATAACCTACCACATAGATTGATACTCGATTCAAGGGTATCTCTAATAGTAATATGTTTTCGAGTTCCTCTATAAGTACTTAGCCCTCTAACATATCCTCATCCATATCAGCACACCCTTTTCCCGTGAAGTACACATTTTGACGGTCTCAATAAACTTCGTATATCAAGATTAATTTTTCAAATCGGACCACTATTATCCCTCTCGGTAAGGCGAGATAAGGGTGACGGCCAACTGTCATTTGGCTCTCATTGCCTATCATTGAGTACTCTCAACTGCCAGTCTGCCACCAACATTTTGCCATTTCTTTTCCCTACAAATTAATTAACGGAAATTGATGGGTTAGCTAATTGGGCAACTTGTCGTCAACTAAAAGGAATGAAAGTGAAATATAATGACCCATCTTATAATTATACAATCAATTATAAACGACAAAAAATAAAACATCAGACCATTGCATTATGCTCCGGTAGCAGTTTAGTCCCTACACTATAAAACTCGGTAATTTCGTGTCCATCGATTCGGTTAAACACTAATACTAACCCATATTTTGGTACGATTGTTAGATTTTCCTTGGTTTTCGGTTCGTTGAGTCTTCTTTATGCAGTTGGATTGTACCGAACTTGATTAACTCGACAGTCTAGTGAGCTAACCTCCTTTGAGTATTATCGGTGTGAGGAACCGAAATCTTAATTGGGTCCGGCAAATGAAATGGAACTACTTGCTTTTTTCATATCCGATCGGGTTCTACCAACTACCAATATCTAATTGGTTTCCACCATGGTTTGGGTAAGGGACACTCGAGAACATCGACCCGCAACTCAATGAGCCATGGCCCTGCCCCTATACAAACCCTTTTAACTTCTTGATTTTTCTTCAACATTGGTTCAACCACTCGGCGTCTGAAGCTATGATCAACCCAAAACCAACTAGCCATCCCTCGTCCTCTTTGACTCTCAATTCTTTAATGTTATTTTAATTTGGATTTCTAATTATTTCTAATTATTTCTCATCATATCAAATAAAAAGTAAATTAATTTAAAAAATTTAATTTTTAACTTCATTCGACCATTATTTATAAAATTTACCATAATGAAATTTAATTTTTTTAACCATTTACAATATGCATATAAAATATTAGCCGATTTGAAAATTTTAAAATTTTCTTATTAAAATGATCAATTTCTAGCTTAACCCTTTGAAAATTAACGATTTTGACATAAATATAAAAAAATTTCAAATTGACTAATATTTGACATACATGTTGAGAATGGTTACAAATTAATGTTTTATCATGTCAAGCCTTCAAATAATAGTCAAATAAAATTTAAAACATATTTATATCAAGTAAAATTAAAATTAATTTTTAATTTCGTTTGACCATTATTTATTATAATGAAACTTAATTTTATAACCATTTTCAACATACATATTAAATATCAAATATAAATAAATTTTAAAATTTTAAAATTTTATGATGAAAATGATCAATTCTCATAAGTTAATTCCTTTAGAAATTAACAATTATGACATAAAAATTAAAATTTTTAAATTGATTAATATTTGACATACATGTTAAGAATGATTAAAAATTAAAATTTCTAAATTGATTAATATTTGACATACATATTAAGAATGATTAAAAATTAAAATTTTATCATATTAAACCCTTCAAATAATAACCAAATATAATTAAAAATATTTTTCAACATTCTACAATAACATAAAATAAAAAAAAATTTAATTTTGTTTGATCATTATTTATAAAAATTATCATAATAAAACTTAATTGGTAACTATTTTCAAAATAAAAATGTTAAATATGAACTAATTTTTTTTTTTAAAAATGATCAATTTCTATAAGTTAATTCATTTAATTAACTCATTTAAAAATAATTTTGACATAAAAATTATTATTTTTTAAATATATAACATACATATTGAGAATGACTATTAATTTAATATTTCACCAACCTTTTTAAATAATAATCAAATGAAATTAATAAATATTTTTTAACAATTTTAATTATTATTATTGATGAGGATTTGTTATCAAGACCGAAGACATGACATTTGTAAAATCCGAACCAAAGACATGACACACTAACAACTATCAACTTTTAGTAATCAGTTCATGAAACCAGACTTTTAACCATGCTCCCACCCAAAACCAAAACAGATCGCAATTCCAACCGATTGCACCGACATTCCACGAAAATCAACAAACCTTAAGAGTGTCAATGAAGGGTAGTTTTTCTCCAGATGAAAGGTACTCAAGAAACTCCCTCAAGCTACTACCCTTGTACAAACTCTTCCCAACTTCTTCTTCTTGATTTTTCGTCACCAAAACCGGTTCAACCACTTCATCGAACCCGAAGGTAAGCAGGCTCGCCACAGAAATCCTACTCGTGAACTCCTCGGAGTTCGTGCCGCAGGCTGCACGATGCACAGCTGCCTTGCACCTTCCATTGCTCAGAACCTCGAGATGATCCCCGACGAGTACCTGCATCGACGAACTGACAACACCACGAAGAGTTAGCAACAGATCCATAATGATTTAGTGCACTAAGCGAATTGTAAAGAATTTATGATATAAATCGAGATTTCGACTACCTTGATCCCGGGGCATCTTTCCATTTCCCGTCGGTCGGGTCGAAGACATGGAGGCCTGGTTTGGTCTGGAGCAGAACAGTGATCAAGGAGAAGTCTGTATGGGGAGGAATGCCGGTTTGGGTCGAACCGGAACCAATCAACCCAGTATGGTAATGGTTTACAGCCATCATTTGCATGCCTTCAGAGGTTAGCTTTTGTATGAATGGGGTTGGGTCTATGTCGAGGCTTTCGAGTATCGATTCGAATAGACAGAGGCTTAGGTTTCTTGCTTCCTTAGTGTATCTCCCCATTTTCAACCTGCAAGGATTCTTGGTTTTTCGTTAAACCAATCACTTTTGATTCGATTCGCCAACCATTACGAGTTCTACTTTGGGCTAATCCCTTCAGAGGCCCTAAAACAGTCATTGACAACGACCGTAGGTATCTTGGTTGTTAGAACCGTGCTCGAAAGCTAGAATGGGTGAGTCTAACGGTATATATATGTAGTTGTTCAACGGCTTAAACTGTTATAAATTAAAGTTAAACCGTAATTAGTTGGTGATTGGGTCGGAATTGTACATCTAAACCATTTTAGTAGATGTTCCAAAATCTAACCGGTCAGACCATACATACTTCAACGGCTTAAACGGTTACAAATTACAATTAAACCACGATTGGACCGTGATCGTATCGACATTGTAGCCTTAACCATTTTCATGATTGGCTCAAAATCCAACCGGCTAGACAGTACATACCGTTCGTATTCGAACGGTATGCAGTTCAACGGGTAAAACTGTTATAAATTAACAATTAAATCAAAACCGTGATCGAACTATGATCGTACCATAACCATTTTAATGAGTGGTTCAAAATCAAACCGGTCAGACCGTATATACGGTACGGGTTCTAATATTATGTAGTTTAATTGCTTAAATCGTTATAAATTACAATTAAACCGCGATTGGACCGTGAATGTATCACAATTGTACCCTAATCATTTTAACGAGTGGTTCTAATTCCAACCGGTCAGACCGTACATACTAATATAGTCTTAAAAGCTCTAGCTCTTAGAAATCTAGATTTTAGTGTGTCATTAAACCGAATGAGTAAAAGGTTTAATCGGAGTCAAACCTCTAACTCACACTCACTGCATCCCGATAACTCGAGTCGAGTAGTTTCGTACCTGTAATCGGGCGGGTTTTTTGGCCAGAACCCGATCCAATCCTCCAAGGGGAAGCCATAGAGCTTGAGGAAATCCCTAGCAAAAGTCCCACCATCACCATTTCTTAGCTTGCTCTGTGCAGCGAGCGTACCGAATCTCACCGGCCTTCTGACGTCGCCGGATTGGAACTCCTCTTTCTCCTCCGATGGCGAATCGAAGAACTTGGCGTTGGATTCGACCGCTCCGAGCACCGTTTCGTCGCTGATTCCGTGGTTAATCACCTGCTAATTTAAACTAATTACAGTGAGAGCAGGGGAATAAAGAAAGTGGGATAAAAAGAAAGGAAAAGCTAGCTAGCGGGCGGACATTGAAGAAGCCGAAGGATTTGCAGGCGACGGCGATTTGGGAAATGGCTTCTGATTTGGTTTCGGGGTTGGCTGAGCTGAGGAGATGGGTGAAGTCGATGGTTGGAGCTGGTGAAACCTCCATTGATGGATCTATCTGGTTTGCAGGTGAAACTGTGTTCAAATTGTTTAATAAGAGAAAGTTTCTTCAGTGACACGTGGCATTTACAGTCATTTATAAGTACAGGTGGCTTTATCTAGTCCGGTAAAATAGAAATACTATTTTCCACCTGTCACGATCATAAATCCTGATTGTGGTCAACTTTTAACTTGTCTAGTGTTTGAGCCTATTCGAGCCTGATTAACCCAAATTCGAACTCAATTTGAATTTTTTAAATTAAATTTAAAGTTTGTGCACTAAAAAATATAAACGATTCAAAGCTAAAAATGCCGATAACATAAAATATATAAGTTTATACTTTTATTTTTGGTAGCACAATTATAAATCATATATGGTTTATTTTATATGAATTTTTAATCAAATCACATGTTGCATTATTGAGTCTATTAATGAGTCGTATATTAGTAATCAAATTGACTTTCGATTTCGAACTAACTCGCGAGCCTATTGAGCCTAACACCATGCCAAATGCGAGTGGTTTGATTCGTTAATAGCTCTAGCGAGTAGTACTCATCTCGAAACGAGTTGGATCAGATCGGTCGTAACATGTCACCACCCATAAGGCCCACCCTAATATCTTCATGCACAAGGGGCTTGGTTTGGCCCAGCGGGCTTAATTGTGTGTTACAGTTCCATTGGGCTTGAATCCATTTTCGCGGGAAATTGAAGAAAAAAAGTCTGGGAAAGAAAATCGAACGAAACTGAAACAGAAATTTCCAAATTTCAAATTTCATCTCCACCACTTGTTTTCCACCACACTACTCCTGCGCCCGGCCATGGCTGCCACCATAGCTACTCCGTTCTCTTCTTCCATCTACCGTCGACCTCCAAGAAACAGCGTCGCAATCGCTAGAGCAATGAAATCCGGCGAGGAAGATCTCAGTCGTCGTCGAGAGGATGTTGTAATCGTCGGTGCCGGGATTGCCGGACTCGCCACCGCCGTCTCTCTCAAGAGGTATCTTCGTCACATTTTCGGAAGCCAGTTCAATCTCCTCCTGCAGAAGGGTTTTAATCTATTTGATTTTTCTTCTTACAGGCTTGGGATTAGGTCGGTAGTGCTTGAGCAGGCGGATTCGTTGAGGACTGGAGGAACATCGCTTACCCTTTTTAAGAACGGGTGGAAGGTTCTGGACGCCATTGGAGTTGCCGATGATCTCAGACCTCAGTTCCTCGAGATCCAAGGGTAAGAATGAAGTTACCAGAACTTTGCATTTTCAAGTTTTGCTATGATAATCTAGGTTTAGTTCATCTACTGGTAATTACATGAACTGCACATATCAGGAATGATTATATCCATGATAATTGTGATTTCCGAAATTCGATCTGAGTTCAGTCTGCTTGGGTGTTGCTCGGTGAATGTAGATTCATGAGATTGAGCAATTGAATTAACCGATTATAGAGCTTGCAATTAGCGAACGATTTTAGGTCTTCGACTCATTCGTTTGATCCAATCAGCTGTGCAGGATGGTGGTGAAATCACAAGACGGTAAACAGCTACGATCCTTTAGGTTCAAAGATGAAGATCAAAGGTACATATATAGTCGATCGTTGCTCTTCGAAACAGCTTCCGAACTAGTAAAGACTAAACGGTACAACGTTCTTGACTTGTCTTTAACCAGCCAAGAAGTGCGTGCTGTGGAGAGGGGAATCCTGCTGGAAACACTTGCGAACCAGCTGCCACCAGAATCGATTCGGTTCTCTTCAAAGCTGGCCAAGATCGAGACTAAAGACAACGCTGGCTCAACTCTTCTGCAACTCACGGATGGGACGGAGGTACTTGCAAATATCGTTGTTGCCTGTGATGGCATCCGATCCCCGGTGGCGAATTGGATGGGGTTCCCGGAAGCTAAATATTCAGGACATTGTGCATTCCGAGGCCTCGGAGTTTACGAGAATGGGCACCCGTTCGAGCCAAAGGTGAACTATGTCTATGGAAGAGGAATCCGTGCAGGGTATGTCCCAGTTTCGGAGACGAAGGTCTACTGGTTCGTCTGCTTCAACAGTCCTTCCCTAGGTCAGTCCATCTGTTTCGTGCCTTATACCGTATTCAATATTCGATTTTGCGAATATACGGAAATATATAAATTCAAACTCTTCCTTATTGCAGGTCCAAGAATAACAGACCCATCTGAGCTAAAGAAACAAGCCAAAGACTTGGTGAAGAGCTGGCCATCCGAGCTCCAAAACCTGATAGACATAACCCCAGGCGAAACCCTAAGCAGAACTCCGCTCGTCGATCGCTGGCTCTGGCCAGTGATCACCCCACCGCCATCAAAAAGGAGGCATAGTTCTCGTCGGGGACGCTTGGCACCCCATGACCCCGAACCTAGGACAAGGTGGGTGCTGTGCATTAGAGGACTCTATCGTCCTAGCGCGAAAGCTCGCTGCTGCAATGAAGTCAGACCCGCCAATATTCTCTTCTTCTTCTTCAGAAGCCGTGGAACAAGCCTTCAAATCGTATGGGGACGAGAGATGGCCTCGTGTATTTCCATTGACAGTTCGGGCGAATGTGGTTGGATCGCTGTTGCAGTGGGAGAATCCTGTGGTCTGTGCAGTCAGGAACGGTGTTGTGATTCCTAAGCTGGTTAGGCTTGGGCCGATTCTCGAGCATACCAATTTCGAATGTGAACCTCTCTACTGAGCAGGAGTTAGCCGAACGATCTTAATAAGCAGTTGAATCGACACGAGCCGAAATGAGCAATCACAGTGCTCAGAGGACAATGCAAGAACACAGGAGGTACATACTACATACATGTAACATATAGGTACACATTTGTTGCGGATTTCGCTACAGTTCATCACCGATTCTATTTCCGGTACGAGTTACCAAATTCAAATCTATCTTAATTTCTACATACATTCTGATCAACCAGACCAATGCAGTACCGGACCGGAATATAGCTATGCCGGATTTTGAGCAAGATTCTCCAACATGCCAATTTCAAGTGAACCTCTGTAGAGTTGCTCAATCTTTGAGCAGTCGAATCTCCCAAATCGATACGGTCTGAAATGATCAATCACAGTACTCAGGAGACAATACAAGAGCTGAACACAGGAGGTACATACATGTAACATACAAACTCGGCCAAACCGGACAATCATATCGGTTCAACTGAACAGAAGAGACTATACTTAGGTACAAAATTGTTGCTGATTATGCTACAATTTATCGCCCATTCTATCTCCGGTATGATTTAACAAGATAACAGCTCTGAATTCTACATACATTCTGCGATTTCCGAAACCATAACAGTGCCCGAATTAGAGCAAAGATTCGGCCAAAAACCGAGCTGCTCGAAACATCCGAGTTGGCCAAAACACAGTAATGCCAATCAGTTTCAAATCCTGGACTCTGCAAACCAAGCGTAACAAATATGAGCAAATACATACCAAACAAGATCGCCATTAGAGCCTAGCTTCACGCTCCAAACAATCTCCAGATCAACGCTTACCAGGACTGGAGAAGAACCAGAGGATGACAGCGGAGGCGAGGAGGAGGAGAGGAATGAAGTGGACGGCGTTCTCCGCAGATCTGATTCGAGAAATCTCCTTCCTCGCAGCATGAGAGGTCGGATCGTACGTCGGAAGGAGACCGAACGCCGACGAGGCGGAATAGATCGCCGACTCGGCTTCGGCAGCCGCGGCGGAGGAGGAGGGGATCCGCGAGGTGCTCGCCGATCTCTGCATCGTAACGGAAAAAGTAATCAGAAAAGACGGGGTTGAACTTTCGCCGTCGGCGCAGAAGAAACGAAGCCTTTTCCGTGTGCTTGAATGAACTTTCTTCGCTGGTTCGAATCTTTCTTTTAAGGTGGGAGTTATTTATTGATGAATGATTGGCGTTGGATTTCCGTTTCTTCTACGTTTCTACAGCAAAAGTTTCAGGTGATTTTATAGACGATTATTTGAAGTAAAAAAGAATTAGTAGATAATTGGAAAGGAAAAACCGAATAAGTAGGGGTCCGAGTTGGCCGGGCGGTTCGATAAGTGATGGTACTTGGTTGGTTAATTTGTGGATCTCGAAAAGTAGGGGTGCGAATTGGTCGGGTGGTTTAATAACTGATTGTACTTGGTTGGTTAATTCGTGGATCCTGATAAGTAGGGATGGGAGTTGATCGGATGGTTCAATAACTTACTGTACTTGGTTGGTTAATTCGTGGATCAAAGTTATTACATCATAGTATATATGTATATTTGTTAATTGGGTAAGTAATTCCCAAATTGCAGTCGATCGATATTTGTGAATATAAGTATGAGCAATGTATGAAGAGAATCCGTTGGAAAGTTATTTTATTTGAATGAAATTTCAAAATTTTAACGAATTCATTGACAAAGATGTTTAAAATTATTTGATCAATTGTGATCGAATAATAATTTTAATGGTTAACCATCATTAAATTTCTTATCATAACAAATGAGCTGAGGTTAGGAAGATGGTTGTAAATTTTTGGTTTAGGATATGGTATTTAAGAAAGTTCGTGAATTGTGATATAGTTAGATTTGTCATTGTGCAGTTAAACGATAATAATCTTTAAAAGATAAGCATAAGTATTTTGCATTCGTCTACCATTTTGGTATAATCGTCTTCCGATTTTATATCGGGAACTTGTGAACCGTGATTGAACCATACTTATGGATTATGATTGTTTTTGAAGAGTGATTTGAAATCGACCGGTCAAACCGGTTTGAATGCAAAAACACCAAAATGAAAAGTTACCGCGGTCACACGTGGCCAGCGGGAACCTGCTCACACCACGTCACCCGCCACTTTAATTATTTAAAAAAATTTAAACTAAAAGTCTCCCAAATTCGGGACTTATTATTTTTTGTTTATAAAATCCCCCGAACCAAACACGCCACAGAAAAAAAAACTTTCCCCAATTTGGTTTTCCACCCAATTTCTCTCCCAACTCCGATTCGCCGGCGTAGCTTCGTCCGCCTCCGACGAGTTCGAGCCCGATCTCCTTAACCGCCGACAACGTCATCATCATGAACACTGAATAGTAAGCTCCCGAATCTCCTCTTCTTCGTTTCTCTGCTTTTGCTGATTTGTCGGTGTTCTGGATCTGAAGGAGATCCGAGTTGAATTTTCCGTTATACTACGGTTCTTCTTTTCGTTTAGTGGTGGTGGATGATCAATTGATTGCGTGTATTTGTTTAGATCTTTTGGGTTTTTTTTGGGACTTTAGATCCGGTTTTTAGGTTTGCTTTTATGGAATTAATTGGCGTATTAGTGGCACCTGATAGGGTTCGTTGATTGAGTAATATGTGTTGATTGATGAGCTGGTTTTTTCGTACCTTGCAGCGATTACTTGTTCAAGCTTTTGCTTATTGGAGATTCTGGAGTCGGCAAATCGTGTCTGCTTTTGAGATTCGCTGTGAGTTCTTCTCATTTTGTGCTGTCGTTGTTCCTTATTCGTAATCTAATTGAATTCTGAGCTGCTTTTCGTATTCAATTGGTTCCAAAACTGATAGCGAACTGCTCCAGCTTGCTAACCACGCTCTGGGTTTACGGGTTTAGTTCCATGACTGTTCGAGAACTGGCATGAACTAGTAATCTAGTATGAAATTTGTGTCAAGACAAGATCATACCTAATTCTGAGATTGGCGGGTGAACTACTGATTTCGAATGCTTTTGAGTATGAAGTTGTTTCATTCATCATATGGGTCTTTCCTAGTTTTTCATATGGAGGGCTGCCGATCATGTGTAGTAAACCGTTGTAGCGAGCTAACCGCGCTAAAAGTGTTTGTTAACTTTGTAGCAAGATCATATACCAACTTAACATGTCTTTGTGATTGGCTGGTGAAATATCGATTTCGGTTTCTTTCGAGTATGAATCTGTTTCGTCCATCATAAGGGTCTTTCGTAGTTTCCCTTTGCAGCCCATCAATTATGATTTTACTTGTAGAAATTGGCGTTTTCTTTGCTGCTTAACTTGTAATCTGGGTACTAATTTTGGTTACGTGTTAATTTTGTTGATCAGGATGATTCGTACCTTGACAGCTACATCAGTACCATAGGAGTCGATTTCGTAAGGGTTTCACTTTCCTGTTTCTTCATTTTGCTTCCTTCCTGTGCTGTATGCTTCTGTAGTATTGACTTCCCTTTTATGCTTTACTTGTAGAAAATCCGCACTGTGGAGCAGGATGGGAAGACCATCAAACTCCAAATTGTAAATTTTTACGACGGCTTTACTCCCTGTATGATTCATTCCGATTATATTTCCTTTCAATGGTGTGATTATGTTTGTTTTCGTCAATATGCAGTGGGACACAGCAGGGCAAGAGCGATTTAGGACGATCACCAGCAGTTACTACAGGGGTGCTCACGGGATCATTGTAAGTCGATTTCTTTTCCGCCTCCACTTATCATCTCGTCCCTCATCTTCTGTGCCCATCATCTCTTCGTGTAACTCTTTGGGATAGGTTGTTTATGATGTCACGGACCAAGAGAGTTTCAACAACGTAAAACAGTGGCTGAACGAGATCGATCGCTACGCTAGCGAGCACGTGAACAAGCTTCTTGTGGGAAACAAGAGTGACCTCACTAGCAACAAAGTCGTTTCGTATGAAACAGGGAAGGTAATTGTCCACCTTATACACAAGCTTTATAACATCTGCTACATTTCCATTGCTGAAACTAACTCTTACCATAAATATTGTATTCAGGCATTAGCTGATGAACTCGGTATCCCGTTCATGGAGACGAGTGCCAAGAACGCGTCCAACGTAGAAGACGCTTTCATGGCCATGTCAGCTGCAATCAAGACCAGGTACTTGCTTCTTACATTCTGCGGTTACACATACTTAGTTCTCTTCAATGTCGAATCTTACTGGATTCTTGGATCTGTCTCTATGTTTACAGGATGGCTAGCCAGCCCACGAACAATGCCAAGCCACCGACTGTCCAAATCCGTGGAGAACCGGTCAACCAGAAGTCAGGCTGCTGTTCTTCTTGAACAGCATGGATTGGGATCGTACGGTGATGTTAATCGTGTTCGGCTAATCCTTGTGGCATGTAAACTTGGTTTCAATATTCTTATTGGTTTTCCATATGAACGACAGGATTATTCGTTTCGTTTTCGCCTTCCTGTTTTTTTAGTCGCACGTCACATTTACAGATTCTGTCGAAACTTCGCTCTTTAATGTAATTCGATTCCAGGTCTGAACAAAACATTTGTACAAAGTAGGGAATTCTGTTGAAATGTTAGCTCATATTCTCTTCTTATTGTGTTTGATGGTTGCCATATCGAAAATTCCGTCGACTACCAGCTCTTGTTTTTGTCTTGTGGTCGAGGCCGTATAGTACCGCACATTGTGTTGGCTCAAACCCCCAGACTGCTAATCTTGCCGCCCCAATTTTGAGATGGTTTCGAAACAGCAGTTCAGTTATGTTTGCTGCAGCTGCATCTACCAGTAATCTCCACAAGAACAAGACCCATCTTTAAAGTGATGAAACCTCGTAGTATCCCTCACGACAATCTCCCTCCCTTCGACTTTCGAGATGCACTTGGCTGCACGATGGCAGTCCTCGCATATCCTCAAGTTCTTAAACACTCGAATCGGAACACTTTCTGGCAGCTTGATCAGTCCGTACGCAATCGCCAGCTTCTCGCTGTGCCTCAGCAGCATCTGCTCCTTCTGCTCATCACCAACATCGTGCAATGCAGACTCGAGGTCTGCGACATACCCGCCTCGCTTCATCCTCTTCTCCAGGTCGTCCAGCTTCCGGTGAATCGAATCCAACTCGGGGTGAACCTGGTCCCCTGATCGAAACTCGTGGACTTTGTTCTTGACATCAATCCAGCTGTAGCCAGGCATCTTCACCACATTGCTTCTCTTCATCAATCGACGAACTCTAGCAACATCGTCCCATTTCTTGGTCGCTGCGTAGACATTTGCAAGCTGTACGTAAGCAGTCGAGCTTGCTGGATCAAGCTCGACCAAGTTCTTTGCTGCAAACTCTGCAACTTCTGTATTCTTGTGCACCCTGCAGGCACCCAGAAGGGTCCCGTATATAGCCGGATGAGGCTTGAAAGGCATGTTCTTGATCAACTCGACTGCTGAGTCGAGTTTACCAGCTCGGCTCAGCAGATCAACCATACAACTATAATGATCCGGCCTAGGCTCCACCTCGTAATCCTTCCTCATCGAATCGAAATACTCTCTACCGACATCAACCAACCCAGCATGATTACACGCTAGCAAAACCGCAATGAAAGTTATCCAGTCTGGTTTAACCGAACTTTCCTTCATCCGGTCGAATAAATTAAGCGCGATCGATCCTTCTCCGTGCTGAGCGTACCCCGAAATCATCGCGTTCCACGCCACAGCGTCTTTACCTTCCATCTCCATGAACAATCTATAACCATCTTCCAGCTCACCACACTTACAGTACATGCTAATCAACGATGTCGAAACAGTTCGATTTTTCGAGCTCAACGGGGACTTACACACCCATTGATGAACCTGCTTCCCTAATTGCAGAGCAGATAGCTCACTGCACCCCAACAGAACACTGCTCAATGTCGAAGAATTCGCCCCTAAACCGTTCCTTACCATCTCCTTAAACAGCTTCACTCCATCCTCAGCTCTACCATTTTCCACATAGCCCGAAATCATCGCGTTCCAAGTCACCAAATTCTTCTCAGGGATCTCCATAAACATCCTCTCCGCCATCCCCACATCCCCAAGCTTCATTGTCCCGGACAAGATGGCTGTTCGACCTACTACGGTCTTAACCGGAGCCATTTCGAAGAGCTTCACAGCTTCCTCCATTTCTCCACATTCCACGTAGCCAGAGATCATAGCATTCCACGTAACAACATTCCTCTTCACTGCCATTGCGTTAAACAGCGAGGCAGCTTCCGCCATTCGTCGATTCTGAGCGAACCCGGAGATCATCGTGTTGTAGGAAGCAGTATCCTTGTTAGGAATCCGATCGAAGAATGACATAGCCGATTCGATTTGAGACGAATTTACGTAGCAGAATAGCATTGTGTTATAAGACACAGTATCTGGTTGAGGAATTTCCACAAACACCTTCTGTGCATCCCTCAATTTCCCCGGCAACTTTGAGTATCCGGCCAAAATGGAGTTCCATGTGACTGTAGTTTTGATCGTCATGTTGCGGAAGATGTCGAGAGCGGAATTGAGGTCGCCGGACCGGATGTAGCTCGTGATCATCATGTTGGAGAGGATCACGTCATTGGCTCCATGATAGTATGGCGATCGCGATCGCGGTGGTGGTGGTTGCTTGATCGGCGTTGAATCGGTGGTGGATCCTGGACATGGAGCTAAGGTTTCGTCGGCGGTGTTGGTGGAGGTGGAGAAAAGAAGCCATGGGTGTACTGTTGAAGGAGAACGGCGGAGGAGATTGATCGCCGGAGGAATCTTCAGCTTCCGTCGAAAGAAGTTCATTTTACGACGAGCAGGATTAAATAAACAAAAGTTGGTGAGCTCTGAGCTAGTAACACTTGCGATAGATGGTTCGTTTCGGTTCGAATCAGTCCGGTTTTCCCCCTGACGTGGCATTGCCACAATGTTGGAAAAGTAGCCTACCATTTGCGACTATGACACTAACTTGGGTTGAATTGGTTGAGTTTGAATCAGTTCGGTTTTTAGGAGTTGCTGACGTTGCACAGCATACTAGATTTTGTTTGGCTTGTTTACGTTTGGATCATTCTGATATTTTGGAGACAAAACATAGCCATCACCATTATCATCGATTATTTACAATTTCTGTGTCGACATTATGATCCAAGAAAAAAATATCGACCAAGTAAGAACTCGAAATTGAGTTCGCTCACCCATCGAGGCAACAGAAAGTTCTATGATTGTTACGAGCTTCTAAACTTGCAACTAACTCAACCATAGAGATCGATCAAAATAGCTACACAGATCAATCAATCACATACACTCCCCGACCAGACCGACAACACTAAGCCGATAATTCGGTGCACTAGCCATACTATCTAGAGCATTGCCAATTCATTTTGACAGAATGGGATAACCCACAATTTAAGCACGGCAATTGCAGGAGCTTCGCAACCTGCCCAGAGACGAAGACTTGAATCGAATCGGGCTTCATAACCTATCCTATAACCACAGTTAAACACGAGAGAATTGTTGATGACCGATAGTGGAAGACCTACGCTCAACCATCAAACCTCCAATCATATAGGCAACCACAGAAGAACAATAAGAAAATACTAATGACACGCCGTCAGACCACTCAAACAAACTGGGTGATTCAACACTAGTGACCAATCAAACAAACTGGGTGATTCAACACGGCAACAGGGGAGCCTGTACTAAACCATCAAGACAAGATCGAAACCCTAAACTCAAGCATCGAGACAGGGTCAAAACCTAAAATCGATCATCGAGACAGGATCGAAACCCAAACTCAAATGACAAATGACAAACCAAAAATAGAGCCAGATATCAACTAAAACCAGAACCAGAATAGAATAAAGGATCTAAAACTTGATTCTACCACCTTCAGTTCAAAGGACAAAAAGACTATCAAAAACGTTTTGAGAGTCATCATATCATCATTCACCACAAGATAAATAGCCCTTATGAGGCATTTACCTAAAATTTACACCCACGACAAAATTAAGAAAAAAGAACCTAAAAGGAAAAATAAAACATAGTTCACGGTTTCATGATGATAAGTAAAATCCCCTGTGACAATTTTCCTTCAGACAACCAGGGAGAGAAGAGAAGGTAACAAACCGAGATTCAGAATCTCACTTTCCGCCACCCAGCGAGGGGAACTGGCCGGGGTCCTCGATCGATGGGGCCGACACATCACGGCCGTAGCCTCCACCACCGTATCCTCCACGGTCATTGCCTCCTCTTCCACCGCGGCCACGTCCTCTTCCTCCGCGGGCACCTCTGTAGGTCTCGCCTTCAGCGGGCTTCAGGAACTCGTTAATGCTCACAGCCTGCAAATTTGGAACATTAGTACGGTTGTCCATTAGCGTGTTATCAAGATCAAAGGCATCAATGGGTAAAGACAGAACAACATTTTCGAGACACGTTGAACATTCAACGTATATTATGCTTCACGAAAAGTAGTATAAACTTAAATCTGAGTTCCATTTTGAGTCGAGGATTGTATTTTCGAGCATTAGTCTGGAAGTCTGACAGGGTAATATCATAAGCAAGGGCTATACTCGACGGTAGACGATTTTCGAACATTATCGAGACTCTGGCTGATCAACAACTATAGATAAGAGCAAGGAGTTTATTGCAGGAGGAAACATCGGATAATTAGTAGTCTATATCCGTTAGGGTGATCGATTTCAAGGACACAGTTGAGAACAGAATGTAAGGTGCTAAACAAAACCAACGAACTTCGATCCAGGTCGTGAAATCATGATACATACAAAATTAGAGTTCCTGGTTGAAGTAGTTACCTTCTTAGCTTTCTCTTCTCTTTCAGCAGCTTCCCTCTTCTTCTCCTTGTCAGCACCCTAAAAGAAGGAAATTACAAATTGATATCACTAAACAAAACTCGTTGGCAGATTGTTGAGGGTTAGTCCAATGGATTTCAAAATCTAACCAGTTTGGCAAAGATCTCGTCATTTTCCTTCTTGCAGGACAGTTGCTGCATGGCGGCAAATGCCTTGGCATCAACCTTCCTTTCCTCAGCAGTCTTCAGAGAAAGCAGAGCCTTCCTCTTCTCCTCAAAAACCTTCTGATATTCATCCAATGTCATCTCCTGCTTGGACCGACATAGCGAGTCACAGAAAATTTAGCAAGAAGGGAAGAAAAACTATCGAAGAACAAACGACTCGGTGAATGATTAGTATGTAGATAGTTATTCGAACCTTCTCCTCAGGATCTTCCTCTTTCGGAGGAGTGTCCTTGTTGGCATCAGCAGCATCTCCCTCAGCATCAGGCTGCTGCTTTTCAGAAGTGGCATTCACATCATTCTCAACCGGAGCATTCTCCTCGATCCTATATCCAATCAATTAAAAAAAATAACAGAAGAAGTAATGAGATAACAAATAACCATACCAGTCCAAGAAAATCCAGACAACAAAAAATATATAACAAATGGACTTACGGCACAAGCTCATCTTCCTTTCCCCAATTCCCTGAGCCAGCACCGTTACGTTTCATCTCGCTTCTAAAGAAACACACAAGCAAGCATTTAATCACACATTAATCCTCAAAGTATCACACCAGGAAAACGGTTGGACCGTGAAATCAAATACTAACCCACGGCCAGTACGGCTGTGTCGATCATAGGGCCTAGCCTCATCACCTCGGCGAGGGCCACGACCACCACCACCACCACCACCACCACCGGGGCCACTACGAGTTCCACCGACGGTACGCCTCTCAGTTGGCCTACCTGACTCACCATCGACTGCTGGCTTGTGGCCATATCCATTGCTGTTCCCAGACTCAAACTCGTTGTTGTAATCTCGACGGCCTTCACCACCACGGTATCCTCCACGGCCTTCACCACTACCGTAGCTCCTTCCGGGGTTACCACTTTGATCTCCCCGAGGTCCACGAGGACCGCTACGCCCAGCACCTTCATTCCTCGCTACCAAAATATAACACAAGAGTCAGCAAAATAAACTGATAGACAAACATTCAAACCCCAACCAAACAGATTCAACAAACGCAAGCATCCATGGAATACAATACCACAAGAATCAGAAGACAAACGTTGCATCTCCTGAAACAACACCAATCATCTTAACAAGCCTTCTCCACAGTTTCAACAGCCAAAAACTAACAGAATAGAGCAGAAGGAAATAGAAAAACAAATAACCAGAACGCAAATGTTACCGCTACATTTCTCTGTAGATACTCAAATCTAAACAGAGGACCGTCCAGTAGCAAATGAATCAAACAATACTGAAGCAAGATTCGGAATCCGAAACTACTATCTCCACCGTCCAGCACAATCGACCAAAAAAAACAAACGAGCTACGCTATCAAATCTAACACCAACAACAGCACCGTCCAATAGGAAATGAATCTAACAACCAAAAAGCAAACGAAAACCACTGAAACAAGTAAACAACAATAAGAATCCGAGCTTCAATATCAAATCCAACATCAAACAAGCTAACAACAGTGAACATCGCATTTCTTCAGTAAACAACGGACAGCAGAAATGAACAACGTCCGATAGCAAAACAAATCTAAAAGAAATCAACGAATCCGAAGCTCACCACTGTGATTAGGCTTCACCGACTTAGCAGGAGCAGCAGGCTGCTGTTTGCCGCCCAGCTTGTTGTTAGCAGGCTGAGCTTTGTCAGCAGCTGCCTTAGGCTTCTCCTTCTCGACCTTGAGCTGGACGGAAGCGATGAGCTGCGAAGGATCGTCGTTGTCATCGTCGCCGAGGAGATCGAACGGGTTCAAACTCGCCATTTCCTTCTTCTTTATGTAGGAAACTTCACGAAAAAAACTTCAACGAACGATACAACGCTCTCTGACTACTGATTGCTCGACGCCATAGCTGAAGAAGAAGTAGGAATCGATTTCGGAGAGTGTTTGGATTGAGAGGAAAATGTGTAAACCCTAAGACAAGTTGCGGCAGATAAAATGGAGAGTGTAGGGGTTTGGATTGTGCCATCCTAATCCTTTAAAAACCCTACTTAGGAGTGGTGGGTGGCGAAATGTTATGCTACCTGCGGGTTCAGTTTACAATTTTGTGGAGCCTAGTTTTTGAACCGTCCATTTGTTATCTGATCATGATTCTGAATTGATCATTACCGTCTGTTCCCTTTCCCAATCCTTACTGGAAATGGTGGGTGGGGATATGTTAGCCTACGGACGGATGCAGTTTATGGTTTTGGTGGAGAATAGATTTAGATACGTCGATTTGTTATCTAATGGTGGAGCCGAATTGATCGCCGCCGTCTGTTTTCCTTTCCTTTTGGGTTTATCACAACAACTTTCCTTTTGGGTCCTTAGTGCAGTGAATCTAACACGAAAGTGATTGTACTCGGTACTCAGCTTTGTAATCGAAATATATTGGTCTCGTAATGAAGCATCCATTAAAAATGATTGATTTATACTAGGGGTCATAGATGTTTAATCACATGGATGAAATTTACAGAAGTTTTCGCCGCCTTCCTTTAAGTTGATATCTGTTTTAACGAAAATGTACAATGACCGATCATTTACTATATTGTTTGGTTAATCGATTAACCTATTTTTTATGTAATATTAATTAATGATGAGTATAGTGTGTTATTAACGGTTCGACGGACTCTGACCCTTACATTCGTGGGCAATAGTGGCTGTGGATTCAAAAGGGCCCAACCCAAACCAAACCAAAAATATATTTAGAAAGGCCAAAGTGAAACAAAGCCTGTTACATACCAGGTTACAGGGTTTTTTTTTGTCTATTGTATCATATATCCATATATAAGAGATACGAGAAATACTAGAAATAACATGATTTATCGTAAGTTTGGAATAAAATATAGTCTACTATGATCGGTGATGCGTTTTATTTGACAATCAACGCATCGGTATTCGATAATTAAGTTGACAACATGAATTTAAATAGTCTTGGGTGGTTTTTAATGATTGGTGTGTCATTTTTTATCCTTCTCTCGTGAACTGGCATATAAAAATAATAACAAAAACATAACAAACAGATTCAAATATTTATTCTCGTCACTAAAACGAAATTATACGTTATATAATCGTTTATGATTAAACGTTGCGTCTTTATGAAACGAACATATAATTATGATAAAACAATATCAATTTAATCTCTCCTATGCATAATCACACTTGGTTAACCACCAAAATTATCATCTAAATCAAATATCATTACACCACACCAGAGGAGGTTTGAAATCCAGGTGAAATTTTTTTAAAAAATTTTCAGGACGATCTTGAACATCTTTAAATTTTATAGATTTTGGATCTAGCCGTTTGTATAAAAAAGGTACGAAAATCTTTTCAACAAATTTATTTAGTTTATTATTTTTATAAAAATACACGGCCACTCATCACGTTGACTGGTCAGCGACTTCCCGGTCACCGTCCAGTGACTCTTTCGCCAAGACTCCGGTCACCGGTAGGTGACTTCCGGCGAGACCCCGGTCCCCGTCCGGTGACTTTCCGGCGAAACTCCAGTCACTAGCGGTCACTTTTTCCAGCGAGTCTCCTACAATTTTTCTGACACAAATTTATAACCGATTATATTTTTTAAATTATAACCAATTATATTTTTCTAACGGGTTATAATTATAACCAGTTATATTTTAAATATAACCAAAAGTATAACCGGTTATAAATGAAAAATAATTAAGATAATCTTAAAAATCTCATTAAATGTAAAATAAATAGTTTGTAACCTTTTAGGTCTATTTGTAATCATTTGAAAGTATCTGAGCTATCGATGTTAATGTTTGAAAATTTTAAAACGACATATCCACCATGGATGCGATGAAGGAACTTCGAAGAACCTACAAAAATAAATAGATAAAATATTTTCATACTACCGAAAATGCCCCTCCGACTTAAATATCCTGAATATCCTCAAACAAAAAATCCTAGAATTTTACTTGCTCACTTACACCACATGCATTTTGTACAGCTCACACAAACATAATTCAATGTACAACAAATTATTATATTAATACAAAAAAAAATCCATATTAAGTGTGACTAATTAGTCCAATTAGTACAGCTAAACATGTGTTAATTTAATTATCATCTACTTAATTACACTACCTTAATTTGTACTTCCAACATGCCTTTGAATTTCCACAACTCATCATGTCCGGTTGACGAAAGACAAGTGTTGGAAAATACAGGTCACATTCACACTATCACTCACTCGCAAGAGACTAAAGCATTGTTTTCCGCCATGGAATTCGAATTCTCTAAGCTCATTTTTTCTTAATTGTAGTCTGTATAGATTCAATCAATCCAATGATTCGAAAAAATGATGGTTCCGGTTCGTTTGTTAGGTATTTGTGTGTGGGTCGTTAACCCCCTATCTCTATCATGTTTCGAGTTCTTCATTACCGTGCATCGTGTAGTTATGATTCTCTCCTCATAGTTCATGTCAACCTTGTTTTTGTCTGGTGTCTTACTTCACACAATGTGCATCCGAGATCATGATTCTGATTCGTTAGCTAGGTATTTGTGTGTGGGCCATTGACCCTCTATGGCTCTAGCTATCTCTAGCATGTTCCACGTTTTTCAATACGGCCGTATCGTGTAGTTTCGATGTAGTTAATTATGATGATCCCTCCTCATTGTTCATATCAGCCTTGTTTTTGTCTGGTGTCTTACTTCCCTCAATGCCCATCTAGGATCATGATTCGGATAAGTGTTGAAACCTAATTAATCGGTATATATGAATGAAGCCATCCGATCACGACTTGAATCAAACCGATCGGTTTTGTTAACTACATGGTAACCAATCAGATATCAGCTATATACCAACTACGATTCACAGTCCGAAACAATTTTTCACTCGTAAAAGGAACCAACTATGAACAACACATAAAAATTTGTACATGTAACAATGTTATTTTTCTAGTCAAGAAGATGGACTAGGCAAGCACCCACTAGCCGCAAGCCCTTGCCTTTCAAATTTCAAGCTCAAAGCATGAGCCTTGTTTGTGTACAATTGCTTCACATTCGACCTTTGCTCACTCAACAACTTAACCAAACTCCTCTTAGCATTCAACCTAAAGGGGCAATCGCTCCCTATAAACCCATCCACCAAGTGCAAGTAGGCCTCGAGGTCGTGGCAGCACGCCACGTCAGCATTCGGTTTCAGGTACGGCGACATCTTCGTGTCGACTCGTAGCTCCGTCCCCACGTGGGTGTAAGCGTCGTTGGTCAGTCCGTCCACCAGGGGCGGCAAACCGGGGACCCGGGTGATAAGATCCTGGTCGTTCACAATCCGGAGCACCTTGACGGATTTGTCCGCCAGTCTGTTCCCGAACGCCCTGTTGCCAACGCGTGGTCCCCCAAAGGAAAAAACCGCTACCGGTGGGACTTCGGGGGAGCACGTGCTCAGCTCGTCTGCCACGAGCACTGACAGGGCAGCTCCCAGGCTGTGGCCTGTCACGGTTATGCTCAACGTTTCGCCCTTGTACCGTTCCATGAGTCGTTTCACCTCATCGGTTACGGATTGGGCTAGGCTCGCCACGTGGGCGCCTTTCGTCTTGTATAGGCTTTGGAACCCGCATTCTACTTTCGGTTGGTTTTGGGTAGAGTCGGATTCGGTTTCGGATACCGGGACTAATTGGGCTCTCATATTTTCGGCCCATTCTAGACAAGTGGATGTGCCACGTAAGGCGATGACTATATCCCTCCTACCCATCCGTTGAATCTCTCTCCGGTCTTCACAAACCGCTACGTACCCGACCCAGCTGGTTCGCTGGGTCATCCACCCGAGATCCGGTGCCACGTCATCGACCCACTTCGGCAGCCCGACGGACGACGTGGCGTATAAACTCTTGGTGACTCTGTATGATCTATCAGGAAGCGCCACGTGTCTCGGCAGCGGCACTTTATCCGCCTCCACCGCCGGATCGGAGTTGAAAGCGTGATACGCCGCCTGAACGAACTCGCCGTACCTAACAACCTCTCGCCGGAGATTCTCATCCAGCGGATCCAGCATCCCTTCCCAATCCTTACTACCATGATACTCCCTCCACCGGCAAGCCAAGCTGTTCCTCGGAGAATACTCCGCCGTCTTCGACAGCAGCCGTTGAAGCCGATTCAGATGCCTAGGCGACATCTCCTCCGCCGCCTTCATCTCCGGCCAGATCCTTGCCAGATTCAGCCCCTCCATTAAGCTCTTCCCCCTGCTTATCAAATTAGCCGAAGCTCTTACTCCTGCCGCCGACGATCCGTCGGATCTGGGAACGTTCGGCTTCGGGACAGAGTCGGATCTGGCGTTGGATTCAGGGGACTGCTTCTGGAGAAGCTTCTCGAGGCTTGATAGGTGCTTCTTTGTGTAGTCGGTGGACGAGATCGGAACCGTCGCCGACGACGAAGCAGAAGCGGAAGCGGAGATTGTAGATGGTTTGGAAGGATTGAGAGGCGATTGTCGGTAGTTGAAGCTTCCGACGCGTTTGGCGTGGAAGCGGCTGAGGTTGTGCGCCGGGAGAGTTGTTCCGACTGCGACTTGCATCATCTTTTGGCGGCTTTTTTGAATTCTCTTCCCGGTGGCCGGAGAGATTTAAAGCTTTTGAAAATTTGAAGCTTTGCTTTTTCTGATTATGCTTACCGGTTGAGGAGGTGAGAAATTGGGAGGGAGGTATATATAGAGCGGGAAGTGGGAAGAAATTAGTGAATTGAACCTAAAAACTCGAACCGGTCATGGTTTGAAACCGGTACAGAATCATGGTTGAAGTAATTTGTATAAAAATTTAAGGAATAAACATAAATTTTCATAGCAAAATTTTGTATTTATGGTATATTTATAATATGAATTATTTAAAGTGAATTGATGATTGAGAGTAAAAAATTGAAAGGAAAATTAAGGTTTATTTTTTTAATATGGAGATTTCAATTTATTAAAATTGGATATGACTTGTTTATCAGTATTATGAGTTATAAAATCGATTTATATTTTGTTTGTATATACAATTTCGATACTAAAATTCAGTAATGCATAACGTTAAAGCAACTAATATAAGGAAAATCTCATTATATCAAATTTGTTATATGTTTGTATATGCTCATCACGTGTATATGTATCTGAATCAAATTAGATATATGATTATAATAAAATATGTATTTATGTTCGAGTGAGTGAGACAAAATATTTTATTTTGGTTCATGGTTTGCCTTGGCTATTAGGCTATATATGGTTCGTATCGGAGAAAGATCGAGCTTAAAAAAATAGTAAATGTTTTAATTGATATGTAAGTTTATCTAATTTTCCTAATCGGTTGAACCAACCGGTCTGGATATAGTTGTTTAATCATTGGGTTTTTCACTGAGGTAATCCGCGTGAGCCGTGTTTGGAAGTCAACTAAAGGATAACGTCAGCGTCGTTAACAAACGGAAAAGGTTAAGATAAGGAAGACGGAGATTAATAATGTGATTAAAAAATAATTTGACCTGTTTCTTCAATAAAAGGCTGCGACTGCATGGGAGGAAAACTGAGAATTGACAAATGCAGGTGTAAGGTTATGGGGAGAGTGGGGACGCGTCATATGTACTAAATTAATAATATAATTTGATTTCGGAACAATAAATGAATACGAATATTGAACAGTAAAGTCTACATCGTAATAGTTTGATTTTAACGAGAGCAAGAAGAATAAAATGATAGCTTGATCTTAAATAGAGAAGTGAGAGTTAGAAAAAAATACTGAGGGTAGACATAATATAAATGAGAAGTATTTAATGAGTTTTGTTGGTGTTACATGCTTCTAATTTACGATAATCGGTCATGGACTCGTCGAATCAAATACTAATGCTCATGTACGGCGTTTTTGTTGGCATCTGCGCGCTTTCACCTATACGTCCAGTATGAGATGTCTGTTATCCTTCAGTGGTGGGAAACTTCTAAAAATCCAAACTAATTTTTTTATAGTCGAAAGCACATACATCCCCACTAATAACAACTATCAAAAATTTTCCAAATGTTTTTTAATTTCATTTGGCTATTATTTGAAATATTTAACATGGTAAAACTTTTATTTTAGCCATTCCCAACATGCATGTCAAATATTAGTCAATTTAAAAAAAAACAAATTTTATGTTAAAATTGTCGATTTCCAAATGGATTAATCTATGAAAATTTCAAAAATTTTAAATCCACTAATATTTGACATGTATATTGGAAATAGCTAAAAAAATCAAACTTCACTATGATAATTTTTGTAAATAATAGTCAAAGGAAGTTAAAAAATCAATTTTATTTTGTGTTATGTTAATGTTGAAAATTTTCAAATTAATTTATTTTTTACGTACATGTAGCCTTGCACGTGGGTCGACTAGATGAACTACAACTTTTTTTCAACAACTTAACTATTACTCTTAGTTAGACAACAACATAACCATGCCCAACCGTCCATTCATAACCCGTCGAGATTAATGTGTTTTTCGATATATACTGTTTGAGTATGTAACTAATTAAGGATGTGTGCCACAAATATGTATTTATTGAAAAGCATTAGTATGAAATATTAATTCAAATACGAAAATTTGTGATAATTAATGGAAAAGGCTAGGTTTAGATCCCACGCGTAGTATTATTGACAGAGAACCATTCGTGGGAGAATGAATTTTCCCTAAAACAAAATTGAAGACTAGGAATTTTTTTCATCAATATTTGACCAAAAAATAAAATGTAGGTGTAATAGTTTGGACGTGACAACAAACTTTGGAATATCCGCTGTGGTTATTTAAATAATGGTTCATGACAGGTGAAAGTTTAACCACCTACATAAGCTTAATGAATGTAGTTGCCGAATCAAGTCGTTTGTGAATAGTTCAATATTTGATTTGATAAAAGTTTGTTTTTGAATTGGTTTAATTTTAAACGAGTTAAATATGTGGCAGGGTACGTTCAATTTGATAGGCTCACGAGCGGGTTCGAACTAGAGTTCGAGAGCCAACTTGAATAGTAACTCGAGTATATAGCTCGTCGGTGAACTTAATAGTGCAACATGTGTTTTGCCTCTATCGAAAACCATATACAATAAATTATATATGTAATTAGTGGTTGTGTTAATGAAAATGCAAGTGACATATTATTTATAAGTTTAACTATTTTAATTGAGAAAACGCCGCCCTGAGAAAATAGAAACTTATAAACTTTAGGATATCTTCTTTTTTAACTTGACTCGTCGGTATTTTTTAGTGTACAAGTTTCAAAATTAGTTCAAAAATAGATTAATCGACTGTTTTGAATGACCCAAGCTTCGAGTTTGGCTCGTCAAGGATAATTGACGAACCAAACTCAAATTGACTCGAGCTCGTGACAAATTAGAATTTTCTAGCTTGAATTCGAACTCAAACTCACCTAAAACGTAACAAAACACAATAAAATTCGGTTTAACTCGATTCATGAACAACCTAAAAACGCATCATATGAAATTCAATGCGTATGTTATTGAAAATATTTCGAGGGTTCACTTTGAAATTTTAATTCAGTCATTGCCCTCAAAGTTACTTACCAAACGAAACCTTTAAGTACTGGAAGTCAATGGCCACGATCATTCAAAAAAAAATCAATGGTTATGATGTGCATGAGTGAATAATATATAATAACACAATTATTAACTCCCCAAACTTCACACTCTTAATCAAACTATAAAATCTATAGAGCTTAGCATGCTTTGGTTTAACCTTCTAACCATTTTTAAATAAATAAATAAGTTTTATTTAGTCTCAGGTCAACTAACAAAAGATTGACTTTTAAATTCATTTGTTTTTGAAATAATAAGTTTTGGAGGAAAGTGGGAGATGAGGTTTCTAGTTCACACCGGACGGCGACCACCGTCCACCGCTCTCCGCCGCAGCCTTCAACGTTTGTGTACGGCGCCGTACGGTCTCGGGACTTGCATACAAATCTAGTCTAATTTTGGGAACTAATTTTGATTGTTTATTTATTGATTCACAAGGATGGCATAGAGTATAGTCTATAGTACAATAGTAATATGCACACTTTACATATATTTATAATAAAAATTGAATAACAAAAAATAAAATAAAATAACAACGAAATAACACAATATAATATGTATTTTTAAAAGTATATTCTCTGTTGTATATTAATTTGGAATATCAGACTTTGAAGATTATATATTCTCATAAAATGTTGCATATATGATCGATGATGAGTATAATGTGATCCAACCTCTTATCCGTATATGAAATTTCAATATATAATGTATGGATACTAATTTATATCCATAATTACAATCCAAGAATAAGCATTCATAAATTTAATGGCGAATCTTTGGGTTCCTCTAAAAAGCGCATCTTTATCATCTAGCGCCTAAACGGCCCATATCGCGCCCCAGCCTATTTGGTAATCTTTGAGCTAGACACTATATGTAAATAGAAAGGTAAATTGTACATACAAATCATTTGTTCGCTCGAAACCGCTCAATAAATTGGTTAACCTTAAAAGGTAACATGTGTATTTTTACTTATATACAATTTAGTTTAGTACATTAAATCATTTTATATGGTTAGATTTGTCGCCTAATATAATAATACATTGGTTGTTTTCTGAGTGGTAGTCTTAATTTTATATTAAATATATGACAATCTTACGTATTTCCAGAACTATCTACCAAGAAAAAGTTAGATTGGTCTTTTACTTTTTACTTAACCCCATATTTTCATCAATAAAAACGTTTATTTACTGCAAACAAATTATTGAGATGGTGCAAGTGGAAAAGTAGAGTTGTGTCACTATTACCAGTAAAAGTGGGGAACATGTATTGCTACCACCAATAATACCTTGGGACTTCTTTTTCAGTACTATACCTCCCACACAAATATTACACATAATGGAAATTACTTTATTTCTGTTGCAATATTTTCTCAATTGTCATAATCTCATGGTTGAATAATATAAATGTGGGTATTTCTATTTACATTTCGTAATTTCTGACAGAATAATAATTTCAAATATTATAATATACGTGCGTTGATAAAATGTAGAAAATTTGTCCAGCTTAAAAAGAGTTTGTCAACAAAATTAGTATAAATTATATATTTTGTGAAAAATCTCAAACTAAATCTTTTTTGGGACTATCATATATATTTGATGTTGGTGGCGATCGGCCGAGTTTGGTTGACGATATCTTTGCGTAAAGAATGATATAAATGGGAGCTTCCTTCCATTGAGTATATTCCGTGAGAGTTTTTCGCGATCATAGGAAGAAATATAACATATAGTTAGTTAGTCTAATGGAGACTCTCATCAACCTTGTATTATACATACCACATTTGTTCGATAAGTTGTTATTGGTGATATTCAAACTCAAATCTGGTGAGGAAATTAAAACAAATATTAAATCTCGAATCTGAGTAGACATTACCGATGAGATTCGAACCAAATAGACTCATACCGAATGCAAGATCTTGTTGGAATATCGAGATATTAGTTACATGGAGATGTGTGTTGGTGCTACATAGTTTATACGAATTTCATATGTACCCACATGTTAGTGTCTAACTGTACTTCTTTGTCATTTTCTTATGGAAATTCATAATTAAACTATATAATATACAGATATTTTCTGTTTGTAATCAATATTTCTTTTTATTTTTATTCGAAGAAATCAGTTTATAATTATTTTAACGGGTTTTGCAAAGAGATCACCCACTTGTTAGGAGATAGCTTACTTGATTTGTAATTTTGCATGAGTGTGAGGTGGCCAAACTTTTGCTTAATTATTATTATTTCGTGGATTCGAGATAGTTAGAGAGGCGTACGTTGTGAGAGTTCTAGATCAAAATTGTTCGAAAAAGAGGATATCATAGAGTATAAGTATAGTCTAACTCCCGTTGTAAAGGAGATAGACCACCAAACACTTTGCGATGACGTTTTCATAAAAACTAACTAATGCATTGCGATGATATTTCGTAAATTTCAGTGTATCAGACTCCATTACCAACCGTATATCACTTATAGGTTTAACTTTTCCTTTGGTCTTATGTAACATGATTAAGAGACTGAACAAATCAAAAACCTATGTGGGTTGTGTGGATTTGATTCCATCCATTACAAGAGACAACCAGCTAAACTAACGGGATTTGACAAAGATTTTGTCTTTTAGTAACCATTGGTTTTCACAATGGTATCAGAAATTCAAGAATACGATAAATCAACGACGTAGAAGAAGAGTCGCAACACCTGGCGGCCATATAACAAGTATTGTGATAGTCTTCGTGATACTCCAAGAAAATGTAGTTTTAGTACCTAGTTAGTTAGTGGTTTTTTTCGGCGGAACATTGTTAGAAATCTTTCGAATATACGTACTAATATAGTCATATATGATACAGATCGATGAGAGTTAAATCACCATAAAGTCTCTCGGCACAAGCATATATAACTTCATAAAGCATATGTACGAATAGCTATTCGAATTACTTTGTAAAATATCTCAATTAATCAACTAATCGACATATATTATATTATAGAAGATGAGTCGCAACACCTGGTGGCCATATAACAAGTATTGTGATAGTCTTCGTGATAAAGCATGAGACATGTGAACCTCCCAATAAGCACATACTTCAAAAAAATGTAGTTTTAGTGACTAGTCAGCAAGTGATCGTTTGTTCAGTAAAACATCATCAAAAATCTCTCGAATATACGTACTAATATAGTCATATATCACCGTAGAGTCTCTCAGCACATACACATATATAACTTCATAAGGCACATGTTCGACGAACTATTCGAACTACTCTGTGAAATATTTCAATTAATCAACTAATCGACATATCGCCTTCAGATTTAACGATAAAAACTCCGATGAAACGACGGTCATCCTCTTCCCTCATTTTATAATCAATTATACATTTTTTCATTTGTTGGTTACCCAACTGAACTAGCTGGAGGCATATCAATATAAAATTGAGATTTTTTAATTACGTTTTAGCAATGAGTTTGGTGTCATGTTGATTGCATCCAATTAATTTTTAATTAAAGGGGTACACATAGACAAGATCCAAAAATCAATCAAAATCAACCAATTTGTATTTGTTTTTTGCGGCTAGCTTTTGGGCTAAAGTGCCTAAATCAATGACTTATCTCCACAATCCACATCATTAGCATCGAACTCCAATTGTTTTTTTATCAATCCATTCACAATCATTCAATCTCCTCTCACAAACACAAAGCACATCATTTCGTATTCAATGATAACAAAATACTTTGTTCGTGGTTGTTCCTCTCTCTATAAAACATGAATAATCTCGATTTTTCACGTTTATATATCATTTTATGTATTTCTCGAATAACAACAAATTGTTGGTTGGGCTCCCTCCTCTCGACGTATCAAAGGATACGAAAAAAGCACAAAAATCATTGTTCACAGGATACAACAAACAATTAACCAACCACATATACACACAACCGCCTTAGAAACATCTCCAAAACTGCCTACTCAGGAAGATTTCCCATACTGATTAAACCCAAATCAGACCATTATTGTCCCCACTTAATTCGACGGGCGGAACAATAATTAATTATAGTTTTGTCACTTTGAGTGTTGTAATTTGCTTCTACGTACCAATGTATCCCATGAATAAATAAATACGCGTTATTTCATTATTCCCCACGCTTCCCATATTATACAAATTAAGAAACAAATTCAAAACTAGTTTACAAGACAGGAAGTCTTGAGTCTTGCCTGTCCAACGAATAGTTATATTAGATTTAGGGACAAATATTTAATCAAGTTGACAGAAACGTGTAACACAAGTCTCACGACTATTCTTCCATCTTTCAAAGGGTTAGTTAACTATACCTTAATTATTTCCCATTTCACAGTCTTAATTTCAAACTATTTATTAAAATTACTACATGAAAAAAAGTGGTTCACCAACCTGATGGATCGATTCGAGCTACGAGTAGGCGGAGCCTCTTAAGGTGTCATGTTTAGAGCGGTGAGAGAGGAGCGTTCAAGGAGTTATTTAGGCATATGAGTTTAGGGTGTGTGATCAAGAGCTATAGTGTTGTCTTTTGATGATGGGGTCACCCTCATATTATAGTGCTTCGGGATTAGTGACCCCTGTGTGATTACGTATTGAATTTCTACTGATCATTTCTCTTGGTTAGATCTTAGTAAGTAGAGTGTTGAAGGGCTTGTCTAACTAGTTTCCTATCCTAATGAAAGTCATAGATGTTTCGTCCGGTTAAGTTTGTAGTTTGGACTAGTTGGTTTAAGTCGTTTAGTTGTCTATATTGAGATGAGAGCGGAGAAAAAAGGTGTGGGAGGAAGATAAACGACGGAGGATCGTGAATAATAACAATAAAAACGAAATAAAATGGTCGAAAAATCAGAATTTTCCTTAAAATTTGATCTAAGAAACCAAACCCAAATATTGGCATCATGATGATATAATTGTTTGATCAGCATTTTTCAATATCCACAAAATTAGTAATATTATTATTACCATTATAATTTATTTACTTATTTATTTTTGCCTCTGAATTTATGTTGTTTTGGGTGCCCTTTGCAATTTGCACACTGTGATAGTGAGATTCTCAATTGTGATGGAAATAAAGCTCAAAGCACAAATTTATGAATCACATCAAACATTGGTAGACACAATCATTCTTCCATTTGACATTCAATTTCTAAGTGGTTGCCAAGGGTACATACCTAGTGGTTCGAGGTCAGACCGGCCGGACCATTCATACTAGTACATTTTGAAAAACACTAATTCTTACTATCTCAACATTTATAACACGATCGTTACAAAAAAAGTCTAATCACGAACTAAACACTCGACTCACCGATTCAACCTCCGCTACAAATTTCAATTTCCAAGAACACTAATGAAAATGTCTCACAGCTTAGTAACCCATCTCTCTAGTCTTAGCTGCTTCGGAGGAGGTCCCATAACTGGTTTATTTCTCTGAGGGCATTTCTATTTTCCAGTGACCTCAGGCTGAGGCTGCAGAACTACATTTGTTCTTTCTGATAACACATTCCCGTTCCTTGAAGAACTGATCACCAGCCTCTCACCCTTGAGGCACTTTGCTGCAGCATGTTGTGTCGATCCGGGGTATGAATTCTCGTTGTGGTTCGGTCGTTTAGTGGACTTGTTCTTCCTTGTTGTCACAAAGCCACTGGTTGAAGAGGGTTCAGTTGATCCTGCTGGTTTCAAGGATGAGGCTGAATGTTCGTCAGGAGTCAGCTTTGTGCTTGGTTCCTGATCATCAAGATTCAAAAAAAGCTTTAAGAAACTGAACCCTAATAAGAAGTATGCTTCTAGTGACAAAATTACTATGGTTAGATGCAGTATACCTTATCTATGCTCTGGGAGTTCAATTCTTCATCTTCCTTTGGTTCTTGGTCAATGAAGCTGTTGTCTACACGTTGAGACTCAGAATCAAAAACTCCTCCATTGTTGATTTCTTCATCCAATTCAGGAGATTCATAAGCATAGCTGTAGAACCAATTCTTAATCTCAGGTGGCTCCGAAAGAATCGAAACCTGAGAATACGGAGCCTGTTACATGAAACAAAATGTGTTATTATTCAGATCAAACCAAGTTAAACATCTTCACACTTTCCAATTGCCAGAGAAAATGGCAAGTACCAAATTCTCCTTCTGTGAAGGTCTTTTTTCTTCATTGACTATCTCATCTGAAGAAGGCTTTTCGATCCCTTCCTTGTCAAAGACATCTTTCTTGGCCTGACGGAACTCATCTTCCTTGAGATCGAATCCACAGGTCTCGGGTACACAGGTAGAAATCCAGTTATCAGGATGATGAGGTTCTGGAGAAAAAAACATGGACCAAAGAATGTTAAGACATAGTGACGTACATCCTGTAATTGCTAGGCATTCATAAAGATAAAGAGTTTCGTTAGAGATGAAATCATTTCAGATAATACCAACCTCGAAGAACTGACTGTGAATATGAAGAGTCTGGAACCTGCAAAGAACGATACAGTCCACAAAGGACAAGACTATTAATTTAGTTGAAAACTTAAAGAAAGTTCTGCACCTTAATGCAACCTTGGTTAGGGGCTTTACTTCGTCGAAATTGCAACTGAACCACAGCAAATGTAAACAATAAAAGATAGATCAAAAGCATCATACTAGACACATAAAATGGTTCATTCTGCGAAGGGTTGCAGCAGCAGAACTCACCTCCTGTGAAGGGTTCCACTCATTCATAAACAACTCATCTGAAGAAGGCCTTTCATGTGTCTCCAAATCACTGCTTTTGCTGTTCGACTTCTCAAGATTCTCGATACCTTTGTTGGAAAATGCATCAACTTTGCCTTCACCAGGAGCAGTCTCGAATTCCACATTATCACCATCAAGGTCGAGTCCATAAGTCTCGGGTACACAAGTCGAAAGCCAGTTATCAGGATGATGAGGTTCTGAAAAAAAAAGCACGGACCATAGACAAATGTAAACACACATATCTTCCTCTAATTGCTTGGCATCTCATAGGAAATGAAAGCAGTTCAGAGTGGCTACTAACCATTAAGGAATGCCTGCGAGTACGAAGAATCTGGTACCTACAAAGAGAGAAAGTTCACAAGCATAATTACAGATAGGCCAATGCCAGAGAAATTGATAACAAAGAGGTTCAATGGAACCAAAGTCAGTCGAAATCGCCGTGGGGAAATCAAATTCAACTACCTCACTGAAAGTCTGGCCTTCTTCAATTTTCAAGGGCTCACTCGAATCCACATCGTTTTCCGTAATTTTCTCTGAATCATTAGCAACAGTATCACCTCGAGCTTTCGTTCCGAATGCATCATCGCAAGTATCCAGAATAAAAGATTCATACTTGTAGCTGGAAAACCAGTTCCTTATATCAGGAGGCTCTACAATCAAATTCAAACTACAAATTTTCAGATATTCAACACAATTCTTCAAGTACCCCCATTCACAAAATTACTCAAATCTTTTACCTGAAGGAATCGAGAACGAATCCAAAGAATGAAAACCCTACAACCAAAAGTGAACAATACCGTATCCAGACTCATGAACTTTTCTTATGAAACCAACTGTGGACTGGGAAATGAGACGAGATCGAAGGGTTCTTACTGCGGAATCAGTCGAGCTTTCCTCCATGGAAATTCAGATTCTGCTGAGCTTCTGATGAGAGATGATAAATTTGGGGAAATGGATTTCATTTTCGTTTGCTCTTTGAAAGTCTTTTGCGCGCCATTCTTTGGCGCCCGCCATGGAAATTTTTATTCGTTTTTCCCAGAAATTTCTTGCCGCCTGAACTCCGAAAGTTAACCACTCTGAAACCGTCGACAGAAACCGTCGCCACGTTTTGCGATTTAAATGTACTGAAGCAATTGACCCTCGCCACGTCATACAATCGCGATTTTAGCCATCGGCAAGTCGTTCAAGTCATTAGTCAGATGACTACCAGTGGCGCTAAGGTTTTGCTCACTGAAGAACGTAACTGCAAAGAAAAATGGGAGCTCTACGGACGACTACGCGATCCTTGATCCGCCATTACTCGAAGAATCCAGCATCCTCCGCCTTACATCGCTACCAAACTCGGCGAGCACTGATCTTGGAGCCGTTCTCTTCCGGATCAGTCCAGGTCCGGCGTCTCTCCGATGCCGATTCCGGTAAGCGACACATCAGAACTTCCATCTTCCATTTTCCTTGTTCTTCCGCTACTTGATCTTGCAGTGGTTTTCGTGTGTGAAAGGGATTGTGGAGGTGAACTTGCACAGGCCGGAAGCGAGGAACGCGATCGGGGGCGAGATGCTGCGAGGATTGAGGCATACTTTCGAGACGCTTGAGACGGATGATGAAGCAAACGTCGTTATGATCTCTAGCCCCGTTCCCAAGGCCTTCTGCGCTGGTGCTGATTTGAAGGTAATTGAATTTTGGGATGCGAGTTTTTGAGAACTGTTGGCTGATTTTTCGTTCAGAGCTTTGCATGTTGTAATTGGATTCGAATTTGGAGGTTTTGATTAGGCTGGAAGAGTTTCTTATCAGTTCATCGCATCCATAGGAAACAGTCCTTGATAGAAATGTTGCACGTTCGAATGGAACTTTGGTTCGTGAGTAAGATCACTAGAGGAGTTAAGCTCATTTGATATAGTGTATAACATCGGCGTTTAGACCCTTTGAATTGGAAGCTTTGATTAAGCTGGAACAGTTTCTGATCAGCTCATAATATCAACTTTTGAATAACCTTTAATCTAAATGCTCACTTCTTCCAGCTTAGCTTCCTCAACTGTATCTGTTGCTGATATGAATTCGAGCTGAGTCAGACATAATACAAAATAAAGTTCTTTTGTTTAGAGTTTATCTTCGTTTTCAGCTTTCGAACTTAACACTGTACCGAGTCAATGAATCTATTCTGGAACAAATATACAATACAAGCTTCATAAGAGGACTTATACCAATAGTCGTGTTTTTTGCTTGAATTTACAGGAACGCAAGAAAATGACTGTATCAGAAGTTCAGTTCTTTGTCCATACACTTCGTTCGACATTTGAACTCATAGAGGTCAAATCTTTGCATTGCACTGGGGTTATGTCGATAACAGTCTTAGCCTTGTTAAGATTTGTAATGTGTACTTACTCCAAAGAGATCTCACAGGGCTGGAGGGACTCAGAGACTGCCTCGAATCGTGGGCAAATCAGTGGCGAAAGAACTCATATTTACTGGCCGTAGGATCGGAGGCAAAGAGGCTATGTCGATCGGTATATGCTCATATATGCTTTTAATGGTTTGATGTCTTTTTCCATCAGCATTTTCAGTCTCTTAACTGAGTGAGCCTTGCAACAGGGCTAGCCAATTATACAGTGCCTGCTTGGACAGCTCGTACAAAAGCACTCGAAGTTGCTCGAGAAATCAACCAGAAGGTACAACCATTCTGATTCGATTTGTTCATTCGTCTGTCTATCGGCCTTAGTAAGATGTGCTGTAGTCTTTAAGTTTCAATTCAGGGAATCCGCTGTGAATTAACATTCTGATGATCAACAGGGACCAGTAGCGATCAGGTTGGCGAAGAAGGCCATCGACGAGGGGATCCAAATGGACATGGAACGAGGGCCGGAGTTCGAAAAAGAGTGTTACGAGCAGCTCATCGACACAAACGACCGCCTCGAAGGGCTGGCTGCATCTGCAGAAAAGCGGAAACCAATATACACAGAAAAACTGATCACCAGTAAAATACTCGATTGTGATAACGAAAAAGATCGACGACGGTTCGATTTCTAACATATGGGGAGTTGCGACTTGAAACTTAAATCTTGGAGGATTCGAGATTGAATCCTGTGGGGAGCTAGATTTTAAATCGAAATTGTTACGAATATAGTCAACATTTTTCATGAATCTAATACCAATCTCCGTTGCGAAGGTCACATCTGAACTATGAATTAGTGTTCCTTATCAAAATGTTGTCAGGAACGGACTGATCGTTGAATCGGTGAGGCAAGATGTTCGAGGATCAAAAGGTTCAACCGGGATCGAACCATAAAAACCGGTATTAGTGACTGCTCACGTTGTTACATTAAAAGTTTGTGTATCATTTTTAGTGATGAAAGACACTTGCTAACTAGGTATATTATGGGTTAAATTCACGTGTGAAGATGCTGAGATTGTTACAAATGAAAAATAAGCGACTCTCTTTAACCCTACTGAAACAAAAGGGACCGTCTATGTTATCTACCCATAGCACTTATACGAAAGTTCGTTAAAAAGGATGTTAAAGTTTGCACAGATCCACCGAAATTTGTGCCTAAGTGAAAATCGTTTTATCGAATCTAATAAGATTCAATGCGAAAACCTCAACTGGACAGTGGGAAATGCTCTCATACCATGCAAAGTATCGTTGCATAGTTCGAGTTGTTAGGAGAAGATGTTTGTAAACAAGTAATGATATCATCGATGATCTAGTGGTTGATGATGCACCAAGCAGGCAGAGGACTGCGGTTCGCTCAACATCCACCTGAGAAATAAACTGGAGATGTAATTAGCGAACTAACATCCATCTGAGAAAGAAACTGGAGACGTAATTAGCGTACTAATCCTCAATCTGAAATAGCCGACACCCAATATAGTGATCGGATACCGAATGGAAAAAAGTAAGTCTCGTGTTATCGTGTATCAACCTACGACACTATTTTGTAAATTTTCATGAAGTTTCGTGGCGATTTTGCTCTTCGTAACATCCTTCAACCTATTACAAGAAACTAGACTGTAGAAATAGTCCATGGAAGGAGCATCAAATAGCAACAAATCAAAACAACGCGCGCTAAATTGAAAATTTCCCTTAAACCCTTAAAAAATATAAAATCGGCGACATCTATAAACAACGAGCTGAAACAGCAAAACCCTAATCTCCAGCTTCCTCCGCTATCTTTGCCTCCAAGCTCACAACCACTACTGTAACGAAATGGGAAGCGACAGCGAAACGGAGAAGTCGCAGAAGAAAGAAAAGAAGACGACTCCTGTAACTCTAGCTCCTATCGCTAAGCCCCTCGCCGGAAAGAAGCTCTGCAAGCGGACATTCAAGCTCGTCCGCAGAGGTAATAATACCGAATGTTTTCTCTCTTTGATCTTTACTTGAAAGGTTTGATTTATGTTCTGGATCAGGTTTTTATACTGATTGAGTTGGATTTGGTTTCAGCTGCTGATAACAAGTGTTTGAAAAGAGGAGTGAAGGAGGTTGTCAAGAGCATCAGACGTGGGAATAAAGGGTTAGTCTTCTGGCTTTTAATCTCTGTTTGAGTTTATGATAGTTGTTGATTGAACTGTTAGTCTTTATATTTTTCAAGAAGTTAAGTACAAATACAATGTTGGGTTTGGTAGATGATCGATGCTTGCTTGCCATGAATTGAAACAATGGTGTTCTGTAATCTTGCATTCTTAGTTGTTTAGCTATATCAAATGAAAAGACTGAAACTTTCTGTAATTGGTGATCAAAAGCATCGTGCTTTGTGTTTGGTGTGAGGTACGATTGGCTGGTATGGTATCTTCGATCTGAAAAAATGTGTTAGAACGATTTCGAAACAATAGTATTCTGTAAGATGGTACTCTCTCTTAGTTGTAAAGCTAATTCAATGATAAAACCAGAAAAACTTTCTTTGTCTCCAGCGCGATAGAACTGTAACAATCAGCTGGTATGATATGTTCGACCTCAAGAAATGGAGTTTTGCTATTGCAGTATGCTTTGTGTAGTAATGGATATTTTGATTTGATGCAGGATATGCATCATTGCCGGGAACATATCTCCGATCGATGTCATAACTCACGTCCCAATACTGTGTGAAGAGGCTGAAGTTCCATACTTCTACGTTCCTTCAAAAGAAGTAAAGCTTTTTACTTTACTTTTCTTCTTTCAGTATCTTCCTTGTTGATGAACTTACTTTCTCATCGAATTCTCCATTGTTCTTCTGCAGGATCTTGCAACTGCAGGAAACACGAAGAGGCCTACGTGCTGCGTTTTGGTCCAGATGAAGCCTGCCAAGGGAGAGTTGGCTAAAGAAGAACAAGAGAAGTTGAAGTCTGATTATGATCAAGTTGTAGCTGATGTATCTGAACTCAGTTCTTCTCTTTTCTGATCACCACCAAAATGCTTTGTACTATGACCTTTGACATTGAATCTGACTTTTCACTTTAATGATATGGTTTGTTGAGAAATCGTTGAGTTTTTAGACGTGGGCAAGCAGTCGTGGGAGAGCTCAAACAGCTGAGAAGACTTCGAGTTTTTCCCGTCTATATTAGACATTAGTTATGTTGAGTTTAACTAGCTCTTTCTTATATTGGATATACAAGTTAGTAAGGTCTTCAATTCCAAACTTGATTCTCCATGTAAACAAAAAGTTTCAGGCTTGATTGTTCATTGTGTGAAATCTTGTACTTTGTCGATACTGTTTGAAGAATATGCTAACCAATGATACAATATCTATCTTTGACCAACTCCTGATAACTCGAGTTATTTGGACAAAATAATTCATCAAAGTCATCAATCAAGCCCAGTCACAATCTCAATTCCAGTCAAAGAAGCAACCTTAAACATCTCAATTCCAGTCTCTTTCCGCCATTTTTTAAATAATAATATGATGGTTTTCTCACTAGTACATCACATATGGCTCCAAGAACATAAAATTTTAACTTACTACAGGAACAAGTCAAAGCTCCCTGTAGTTTTCCTCCAGTCAAGTTTCTGTCTTTCTACCAATTTTCAAAGACAGAAACGATAAAGCTTCATTTATAGTGACTGAATTTCTTCTGAACCACATTGTTTTCAGTTCATCTTATTTCCTCTCCTCAATCTCAATCTCACCACAGCAAATGTAACCTTGAGCTCATCCCTGACAGCCGGTTTCAACTCGGTTTGGGAATTGCCTTCCGTAGACTTCGCATTCAGATTCAGCCAGCTCAACTCGAGCTCCGACAGGTTCCTCCTATCAATCCGGTTCAACAAGATCCCCAGCCGAACGATTGTCTGGCACACGAATGGAGAAACCCCTGTGCTGAGAGGATCGAGGGCCGTACTAACTTCATCCGGCCTCGCCCTGACCGATCCTGGAGGGAAACTTGTGTGGCAAGCAACATCATCGTCGAGCATTTCGTACGCTTCGATGTTGGACACTGGGAATTTTGTCCTTGTAAGTAACATTTCTTCTTCTTCAAGCTACCTACGGGAAAGCCTCAACAATCCGAAGGATACTATATTGCCGAACCAGACTGTCGATTTCCAGTGCTGTTCTGTTCTCGAAGCTAACCGAGTCAAGCTACTCGAGAGGGAGGTTCACGCGCTTCGGTTCTCTAATGGCAGCCTCGACCTTCTACCGGTGGCTTATCCGCATTCGAATTTGAATTTTTCAAATTTGAATTCGGATTCCTTCTATGAGAAGTATTACACGAGCGGTACGTACAGCTCGAGCCCTATGGAGACAGGGTCCGAGCTGGTTTTCAACGGTTCAGCTCAGATCTATGTGGTGAAAGTGAATGGTGACATTTCTCGGCTTTCGAGTTGGGGTTTCGTCGCTTACAGGCTGGATTTTTACTACCGAGCGACTCTCGATTTCGACGGAGTGTTCACTCAGTACTCTCATCCGAAGAACTTGACCGATGGATCTTCGTGGCTAGCCGTTGAGTCGATTCCTGACAATATATGTACCGCCTTTTTTCAACCGATCGGAGGTGGTCCTTGCGGGTACAGTAGCTACTGCTCGCTCGAGAATTCGAGGCGGCCATCATGCGCCTGTCCACCGGGGTACGTGGCTGTGGATCCAACAGACACAGCTGCTGGCTATAGACCAACAATATTAAGCAGAATATTTCCTCCTTAGAAATGGTTCTTAGATAATATTCTGTGATTCTGTCTATTTTTGCAGTACCGAATGGTGCGAAGGAATCATGCAACTATCGAATGCCTTGATCTACGGTGATAGGCTGCAATGTGGCTCTTCGGAAGTAGCTAACACAAAGCTTAAGGTTCCGAATCTCAAGTCATGTTCATCGTGCTTCAGTTCTTCTTACCAATCTGTCTCCGAAATCCAGATATGGTGCCCATGCTTGGAGCAAACGATTCAAAATCAAAGAACCCAATCGAAGCTTACATAGTCGCTCAGGTAACTTTAGTTACAAGCTATCTGTATTCAAAATCTTTTCGATTCTAATTCGAGACTAAAAAGCTACATTGTTAATCTAGGTAGTGAAGGTACCGACTAACAATGGGACTGAAGGCAAAGACATTGGAATCATCACACCATAGAATGCCCAGACAAATCTTCTGAAGACGGCCGTTCGTCCAGATTCTGTTGAAATACACACGATCGATCAGTATCAGGTTTAGAACATTCCGTCTACTACCTGCATTTTCCATTTGGTTTAGAACATTCCGTTGACTGTTTGGAAATTTCAGGGTCGAGATAAGGAGTGCATAATGGTATCGTTTGTTAGGTCAGCGGAGAATCCCAGAAGTTACAGCTCTTCGCTTCTTGGTGACTGGCATCGTATCAATGTGGCAATCACTAGAGCCAAGGAAACAACTTTAGCTTTAAGTCTGTTTTGGGTTTCGGGTTTAGTGTTGGATTCTTTTTTCACTCGAATGCGGTGTTTTGGATTGTACAGAAGAAGCTGATAATGGTGGGTTCGTGTCGAACCTTCTCGAAAGTGCCACTGCTGAAGCTACTGGTGGAGAAGGTCGCGGAGCAATCTGGCGTGTTGAAGTTGAGAAGCACTGACATCAACTTGCAGCAACTCGAAAACTGGTACGAAGATCAATAGCTTATTGAACCGATACTGAACGGATATGTAACTGTAAATAGTGTAGGAACAGTTCCGGTTGCTTGATTTTGGATGCCAAGCCTTTAGGTTAGTGTTCCAGTTCTCCCTGTCCTTCTTGTGGGATGCCATAAGATCATAAGCTATTGAAATGTAGAAAAGTTCCCTCGATTTTGTGTAGAAACTTGATTATCGAATAAGATGATGATGCATCATTGACTCTTTTCTCTTATTACCATTGATGGATCTGACTACTTTCTGGAGCTTTGGCTACTTTCTCACACATTCTGGATAGTACGTTTCTGCTAAAGCTTGCAAGTGCAAATTACATATCATAAAAAAGTATACATAAGAAGATTTACCCCAGATGTTCTTCTGGCCAGTTTGTTGGTGAGGGTATTCTCTAACGATATGCTGGAGAAGGGAGAAAGATCTGCTCCTGGTTCGTCTGGCCAGTTGATGCTTACTTGAGGTCTACCTAGATTGGCCCCTTGTACCACAACTTCATAAATCGTCGTCAGATTCCTCCCACGTATCATCGTCAGATTCCTCACTCGATGGCCACTTCCAACGATCGATCCTCGACCCTCTCTGAAAAGGCCTTCAAAAGAAAAATGATCAATGTGAGTATGTTTCTGCTAAAGCTTGCAATCTCAAATTACATATTATCAAAAAGTATATATAAGAAGCTTTACCACAAATGTTCTTCTGGCCAGCTGATTTTTACTTCTAGTCCACGTGGATAGAAGGCCCCTTCGGTGGTGAGTGGAGAAAGATCAGAATGAGCGTTTGTGAACTTTGTGCATCCTGGCAAGTCCAACTTTATATGAAACATAGTAGAGTAGGAGAGTCCCTCGACGGGCATTCTTTCCAACGAAATGCAACGTCTCACTTCTAACAGTTGTAACGACTTCAATGCTCCGAGCCCCACAATCTCTTGCAAACATGGAAGGTTAATCACTTCTAACTTCTCTAACTTGGTTAGATCCTCGACGGGTAATCTTTCCAATGAAATGCAACGTCTCACTTCTAACTGTTGTAACGACTTCAATGCTCCGAGCCCCACAATCTCTTGCAAACATGGAAGGCCATACACTATTAACACCGTCAACTTGGTTAGATCCTCGACGGGCAATCTTTCCAATGAAATGCAACGTCTCACTTCTAACTGTTGTAACGACTTCAAATCTCCAAGTCCCACAATCTCTCGCAAACATGGAAGGCCAGACACTATTAACACCGTCAACTTGGTCAGATCCTCGACGAGCATTCTTTCCAACGAAATGCAAACACTCACTTCTAACTCTTTTAACGACTTTAAATCTCCGAGTCCCACAATCTCTCTCAAACGTGGAAGGTCAGACAAACTTAGCTTCGTCAACTTGGTCAGATCCTCGACGAGCATTCTTTCCAACGAAATGCAAACACTCACTTCTAACTCTTTTAAAGACTTCAAATCTCCGAGTCCCACAATCTCTCGCAAACATGGAAGGTCATACAATGTTAACTTCGTCAACTCGGTCAGATCCTCGACGAGCATTCTTTCCAACGAAATGCAAAGATTCACTTGTAACTCTTTTAACGACTTCAAATCTCCGAGTCCCACAATCTCTCGCAAACGTGGAAGGTCAGACAATGTTAACTTCGTCAACTTGGTCAGATCCTCGACGAGCATTCTTTCCAACAAAATGCAATCACGCACTTCTAACGCTTCTAACGACTTTAAATTTCCGAGTCCCACAATCTCTCGCAAACGTGGAAGGTCAGACAATGTTAACTTCGTCAACTTGGTCAGATCCTCGACGAACATTCTTTCCAACAAAATGCAACCACGCACTTCTAACGCTTCTAACGACTTTAAATTTCCGAGTCCCACAATCTCTCGCAAACGTGGAAGGTCAGACAATGTTAACTTCGTCAACTTGGTCAGATCCTCGACGAGCATTCTTTCGAACAAAATGCAACCACGCACTTCTAACGCTTCTAACGACTTTAAATTTCTGAGTCCCACAATTTCTCGCAAACATGGAAGGTTAATCACTTCTAACTTCTCCAACTTAGTTAAATCCTCAATGGTCAATCTTTTCAATGAAATGCAATTACTTACATATACCTCTTTTAGCGACTTAAATGCCCCAAGTCTCACAATCTCTTGTAAACATGGAAGGCTAGACAATGTTAACTTCTCCAACTTGGTGAGCTTTGATAGGGAAGGTAGTCTTCGTAATAAAACCAACTCTCCAAGATTGTCAAGCCCTTCCAGTAGCTGCTCCTGCTGGCTGCCTGATTCATCATTGATATTCGAACCGATTTCCTTAATTGATAACTTCCTAAGTCTTGGAAACTTGGACAGTGTGGGTATTGATCTACAATCCATTAATGGGCATAGCATTATCTGCAGTTTGAGTAAAGATTCAATTTGTACTGCATCATTAGTATCATCATCATGTTGTTCGAATGTCTGCAATGCACGTAGAAGAGGGCATCCCACTATCACCACCTCAGTCAACTTGCAGTCGGAGGAAGACATGAGATTCCCAAGGCCCTCAATCTTAGCTAACTTTTCCATGTAAAACAAACTGAGAATCTGTAATGATTTCAGCCCTCCAAGGCCTTGGATCTCTTGAAGACAAGGACACTTCCGAAGTTCTAATTCAGTCAAGTTGCTCAGATTCTTCAGATTGGGGATTTGATTAGATTGTAGATGGTAAATGTGTATGATAGTGAGGGATGATGGTAGCATAGCGTTCAGACCTTCAACCATACTTATCCTCGACTTCTTGAAGGAAAGCTTCATCGATTTCAACTTAGCTGCTGAAGAGATCACAACCTCTGTCGTCGTCCTCTCGATAGAGAATTCACTCGACATGAAATTGTTATTATCATCCATGAAAGAGAAATCCTCTAAATCCAAGAGCTCCGAAAGATTATGGAAACAAGAAGAAGTTTCTAGCACCTTCAACCTTTTTGGTAGCTTAATCCCTTCCAAAACATTCTTCATCTCGGGACTATGAAACTTGAAGATTTCGAGAGATGAGAGTTGTCCGATATCGGCAATCACTCTTCTGAAATTATCAAAATCAAATTTGCTGTAAGTGAAATTGAGCTCTCGAAGCTCCTCCATCATACCAAATGGGCTACCTTTGATCCTCCCCAGTGTACAATATTTTAATCTTAGTACTTTTAAGTTGTGCAGATTCCCGAGCTCCATATCTTCCTCTTCATTGGAGAAAGAACAAAGATCCAGCACCTCTAGGCTCTCTGGAAATTCTGGAAGTTTACTCATCTCACTACAATTGCCAATCTCGAGAACTTTGAGCTTCTTTGCATCCTGCATTATATAATGATTATGCATTTATAAAGTTAGTGAAAACAGAGGAAGAAAATGTCAAAACATAAAACAACCATTGGTTCATCAAATCATCTTTTTATCATTTATATTACTAGAAATAACTCATTGGTTCATCAAACATAAAATAAGTTCGCGATGAACACACAAACATGTTAATTTACTGTCAGTCGGTTTCGTTTAAATAACTATGTAATGATTTTAGGATATTTTTACTTCATGATTGCTAAAATAGTTTACAACATATAGAAATTAAATTGTATTAAGTTTTTTACAACAAAATAAATTCGATTTAAGACAATATTATCCAGTCCATAAAGTGAAAAAAATAAATCACGAGCACATAAATTGACAAAAATTTAAACTCCCAAATCTATAAACTTATATAACCATATTCACATATAACCTAATCAACCTAATAATTTATGATCTAATGAACATATAATTTTCCAATTTCGAAATCTTCAATTCTATTCTTAAACCATGATTCTAGAAATTTTTTGAAAGTTTTCTCTCCTTGTTGCAAAGATTAAAATTAGAACTTTGAGCTTATTCATGGAGTTAGAGAAGAAATGTAATCATAAAACAAACCTTTGTTGGGATGTCGTCAATTCCACAACCGTTGACATCAAATATGACCATGTTTTTCATATTGAAGTTGGTCGCCGTAAACTCCGAAAATGATAAACATATCCATTTCAAATTAGGAAGAACATCACTGAAATCTCCAATTAGATCCATCTCCGTTCCATGAAAATATCTCATTCCTGTCATATCCGTAAAATATTCACTTCCAATGATGGTACTTATGGCTCTTACTTGATCTTGCCTGAAGAATCCTCCGCCTCTGATGGCTCTTACTTTCTTTGTTCCCTGACAACAAATACACACAAATATAATAACTAATTAAGTCAGCTTCATTAATTACTACTTTAACAGACCTTATAACTCCATGTTTCTGAACAAGCTAAATCAATTATTAGACAAGTTATATACCTTGTGGTTATGTAAAACATCGTTGCCTTCCTCCTCTAGCCATATTCTGCTTCTCTTTTCTGGATATTCGATATTTTCTTTACGAACAATTTCTCTCCCCATATCTCTAAGTTGATCGTGCATCTGAAACTCATTATAATCCCCAATTTTGAGCATGGATCTCTGAATTAGAACATCAACGTAAACGCCTGGATAATATTTGCAATCTTCCCACATGTACGATGCCTTTTCTTTATTTTCTCCGATGTGGAAGCAAGCAACATCTAAAAATATTTGTTGTGCATTCTCATTTAAAGTTGTGTAGCTAATCATTAACACTTCCATTACATCTTCATTTGGCATTTCTCGTAACTCCTTCAATTTAGCTTCCCAAAAATCTCTTTTTTGTCGCCAAAGAAGTGAGCCTATAACTTTAAGTGCCAAAGGAAGTCCTCCTGCCTTAGACACAATCTCTTTTGATAAGCCCTCAAAACCTGGCAAAATAGGATCTTCTCTGAATGCTAGCTTGTAAAATAATTGAAGCGAGTGACTATCATTCATTCCTTGAACTTCGTATAACTTGTTTTGATCTCTGCTTAAAATTTCCAAGACGTGTATATTTCTCGACGTGACAATAAAACGACTTCCAGAAGCAAAACTTTCCAAATCTCCTAGGACTTCCTTAAAGTTGAATTTTTCGTCTACATCATCAAGAACCACAAGGATCTTGTTCCGAGTAACCCTATTCCGTATAATATTCTTTGCTTCAATAACTGATTCAACCGATTTCATCCTTAAGATATTCGATAGAAACTTACGTTGTAAGACGAGAACACCGTCTGTTGGTTTTAGTGTTTCTCGTATATCTTCAACAAAACTATAACCATCAAAGAGGGCAGAAATTTTGTTATAGACAGCTTTTGCAAGAGTGGTCTTCCCAACACCACCGATACCATGAATGCCAACTAGATTCACACCTTTAGAGTCTAAATCTAGCCTGTGGACTACGTTTTTCACGTGGTCATCAATTCCAACCAACTCATCGGTATAAATTGTATTATTATTCTTGTGTAGATGTGACCATACAACTTTACAAACAGCATCTGCAACAGCAACCTCCCTGTAGAAAAATATAAGATTGTAACAGAGTTTTGATATCTAACACTCTCTTATATATCCTTTCACAACTAAATAAAATACCAAAATGAATTACGTGACAAACTAACTTTAAACAAGTACATAACAAATAAGTAAAGGTTAAGGTGACATACTCTGTTCTACTTTGGATGTGCCATCCTTTATCGTCTCCGACCTCTTTCATAGCCGCTCTCCAACGTTGTAATGTTTCTCCATCGACGTTGTCTTTTGTCGTATGGTCATCAAATGCCTTTTCATATGGCCCTCGTTGATGACGTACATCTGTCGGATTCACTAGATAAAAAATTGGAAGTATAATGTGCCCTTTCTCTCGCTTCCGACGCTCAGTAATCTCAACTAGTTCCCTGAGACAAGACTTGCTTTCGGCATATTGGGGCGAGAAGATAGGTATAGAAATCTGTGACTGATGAATGGCTGTTTCGAGGTTGGCCCATATTTTTTGTCCCTTGTCCAGTTCTTCCTCGTCCCTAAACGTGCGAATTCTTAAGAGGATAAGGGAATGATAGAGAATATCAGTAATATTTTCACGTGTATCTGCCCCTCTAAAGTTCAGAAACACCTCATACTCCCCGATCGGAAGCGGATCTGAGTTTGAATCTACAGAGGCTGCAGAAGTAGATGCTGAACTGTTTTTCCTTCTCTTTTTTAGCATTCTTTCTGGTGAAGTGTCGGTTTCGATTTCCTTGTGAAGTTCCATGGCCGATCGGTACTCCGAATGTCTGAAGCAAGAAAAGGGAAACAATCATGATAAAGAAAGAATTAAAGAGAACAGAGAAAAGAAGAAGAAATAAACCTGCAGTGAGAAGAGACGATCCAAAGCTACTCTGCAGAATTGATCAATATATGCTCAAACTGCTCAAAGTCTTCTTTGAATATTCTACAACACCCTGCATATAGTGCATAATAATATTATCACGGACTGGATCAATGAACTAAATCGTTTGGTTTGAAAAGTCGAGCTATGATTTTGGCTGCAATGAGTGTCCAAGAGACGATCCTGACAATCTAAATTGATAACTTTCCTTATCTGAACACTAAATGGAAGGTCGGAAATAAACGCAGCAGAATATTCTTCTGACTACACTAATTCAGCATTATCTAGCCAGAACTGTGTGGACCATATAATTTGCATATATGAATTTTTATTTTAGTAATAAAAATAATTCAAAATACTGTGTGTACGATATACTATAATTCAAAGTATTAAATTTTTTATTTCAGTATGCAATTTATCACGAAAATAACTTATTAAAATATTTCATCTAAAATATCCCTTAAACTAGATCATATATGTTACATAGCCCAAGCTTCATGGGCTGATCTAGAGAGATTTCTGAGGAGCCACGACTTAAAGTAATTTCTGCCATGAGTCATAAATTTAAGTATATATTTAAGATTATTTTGAATTTGGCTAAGGATAAATTTATATTCAACTTACTATTTTATTATTTTGACTTAGTACTCAATACATATTAATCATAATTTTAGTTCAAATCTACTCTGCAGAATGGATCGATGCTCAAACTGCTCAAGTAGATTTTGTTTTGTGGTATATAATGATAGACTCAGAGTATTCTCTGTATATATATAAAAGAAGAAAAGAAAGAAAGAGAGACGACTTCAGCTGGCTACGTACTACACAAAGTCTTCTTCGACTATTCTGCAACACCCTGTATCGGGAACAGATTGATTCAGGACTCTTGTATTACCTTCAGTCGGATCGTACACAGGTACCTTTACGCAGTGCGCTTGTGTTAATTGTTCCATTCTTTACAAAACGGTGTTTGACTGTATGACTCTCCCATATCTGTACAGGGAATCAAAGTACGAAGATCTGATGTTACTGGAATAATAATGCAGCGCAATGAGCTTCTAAATGACATCCGTAAGGCATCAACTTCTCAAGTGCTGCCTCCTATGTTGAAGGTAGATCTGTCATTTAACTAGAAACTTTACAAGCTTTCAGGTGCTTATGTACATGTCTTTTCCACATGTTATTTAGAGCCCCTGGACATGCAAAAACTGCCGTCATCTCGATGTTTGTACAATCTATCATAAGGTAACTTTTAAAAGACTTTCAGTTTGTTTCGAGTTAGCTGCAGAGTAATCATTGAGTATATCCATTTTCAATCCTGTAGGTGCATGGTGGCACCGTTGAGGACAGTGGAGTTGGTGAACTTTTTGAAGCAAATGTTCGGCATCTAACAACTGAACATGCTAAATTCCTTCGCCACTGGGATTGGTTAATTGCCTTAGAAGCTAAAGAAACACAGGTGAAACTGGTAAATGCATTCAAATGGTATGAGGACCCATAGAAGTCAGTTTCTTATGAACCATGCATCTCTGTATTTATTGCAGACGGCAAAGAATGAAATCTGGCGCACACATGGTACGAGGGGTGATTCTTCCACTAATCATCTTCCAACTTTTGTACTTGATACAACAAATGAACTGCAACAACAGCCATCTGCAAACGACAAGGGATTCATTTATCGTTTTGTCTGCAAAAGTTTGTCCACTAATTTGGATCACATACTCAAGACTGGAGACTATGTGGTAAGGTATCTCTGTGTCCAATAGAATTCAACTGATGTACATGCTTTCTTTTCCGTTAGCATTTATTGTCGCTTCAACGATACATAAGCATTCTACTGATCTCTGTGACTAGGTTCTCAGCACTGTATCCGACGAGCAAATCATCTCGAGAGGAGTTGTAGCTGACGTTGATCGCTCCCAAGTTTTAGTAAGACCAGAATTCCACATGCTATATCATGAGTTTTCTTGGCATATGTTCGATTATCAACCACTCTATCATCATGCGATGTATGTAGGTCTCAGTTTACCAAGTGGTTAAGACTTGCAGTACTTCCTCCGAATCAGAGGATCTTCTCCATGAAATCTGGCATATTAACAAAGATGAATTCATGACTTCATTTTAAATTATGCGGTAATTACTTGATTGCACGTTTAACTTGTGAAGGAAATAGAGAGATTGTTGGGAAAAAAATTTCAATAAGCTTAAACACTGCAGCTGCAAATGATAAGAGACGTGCCAATTATCGAGATTGCATCAAGACTGCAAATGCAGAATAAAACCAAATGTCCAAACCAAATTCATAAACACAGTATCTGCACACACATTGCTAAACCGTCAGGAAATGAGATGGCCTGGGACACCATTCATGCATCGTGCGGCCATCATGATCTTGTTTTTTACCCATTCAGACCCTTTGGCTACACTCTTTGCATAGGAACGGATGTCCACGTGAGTGAAATGCATGTCAGATCCGAAGATCTGCTCATCTTCCGGTTAGCAAACAATGAATCCGAAACCTTAGAGATAGTAACCACCTGGTATGGATGAAATCATAAGAATTCACAAACCACGTACAGAGACTCCGTTACACTTTTTTCAAAACTTTCACAAGAAACACCGCCAATTCCCATCAATAATCATTTTGGTCATGCAATAACTGCCTCTGTCTGTGAAAAGGCCTTCAAAAGACAGAGGATCAAAGTGAGTACGTTTCTGGTAAAGCTTTGCAATTACATATTATCAAAATATATATATAAGAAGCTTTACCATAAATGTTCTTCTGGCCAGTTGATGATTACTTCAAGTCCACATGGATAGAAGGCCCCTTCGGTGGTGAGGGGAGAAAGATCAGAATGACCGTTTAATCTGAATCAGATTCTCCTGGAGGTCGTCTCTCAAAAGGCCTTGAAACAAAAGACAGATGATCAATGCGAGTACGTTTATGCTAAAGCTTTGCAATTGCAAATTACATATTATCAGAAAGTATATATAAGAAGCTTTACCGCAAATGTTCTGGCCACTTGATGATTACTTGGGTGGCGAGGGCGGAAAGATCAGAATGAGGGTCAGTGAAATTTTTGCATCCTTTCAAGTTCAATTTTATAGAATACATACCCCAGTAGTTTAGACCCTTGATGGGCATTCTTTCCAACGATATGCAACCACTCACTTGCAACTCATTTAACGACCTCAATTCTCCAAGTCCCACAATCTCTAGCAAACATGGAAGGTCAATCACTTCTAACTCCCTCAACTTGCTTAGCTTTGATAGAGAAGGTATTCTCTCTACCTTTCCTAAACTCAAGAATTTCAATATAACCAGCTCTCCAAGATTGTCAAACCCTCCAAATAGCTTTTCCAACAAAATGCAATCACTCACATGTAACTCTTTTAGTGACTTCAATTCTCCAAGTCCCACAATCTCTCGCAAACATGGAAGGTCAGACACTACTAACTTGGTCAACTTGCTTAGCTTTGATAGAGAAGGTAGTCTTTGTACTTTTGCTAAATGGCGCACTTGCAATTGAACCAACTCTCCAAGATTGTCAAGTCCTTCCAGTAGCTGATCCTGCTGGCTGGTTGATTCATCATTGACATTCGAACCGATGTCCCAAATTGTCAACACCTTGAGTTTTGGAAACTCGGACAATTTGGGTATTGCTCTACAATCCATTAATGGACATTTAACTATCTCCAGTTTGATTAAAGATTCGATTTGTACTGCATCATTAGCATCATCATCATCATGTTGTTCGAATGTCTGCAATGCACGAAGAAGAGGGCATTCGATTATCTCCACATGTGTCAACTTGCAGTAGGAGGAAGACATGAGAATCCCAAGGCCCTCAATGTGAGCTAACTTTTCCATTTTACCAATCGAAAGAATCTGTAATGATTTCAGCCCTCCAAGTCCTTGGATCTCTTGAAGATAAGGACAATCCCAAAGTTTTAATTGAGTCAAGTTGCTCACATTGGTCAGATTCAGGAATGTATGAGATTGTAGATGGAAAATGACTATGGTAGTGAGGGATGATGGTAGCACAGTGTTCTGACCTTCAACCATACTTATCCTCGCCATGGTGGAAATGCGTATCGATTTCAACTTAGCGGATGTCGGGATCCCAAGCTCCAGCGTCGTCCTCGCATCATTCTTGATGATAGAGAATTCCTCTAAATCCAAGAGCTCCGACAGATTATCGAAACAAGAAGAAGTTTTTAGCACCTTTAAGCTTTTCGGTAGCTTAATCCCTTCCAAAACATATTTCAGCTTGGGACTGTTAAACTCCAAGATTTCGAGAGACGAGAGTTGTCCGATGTCAGCGATCACTCTTCTGAAACTATCAAAATCACATTCAATGTGAGTGAGCTTGAGCTCTCGAAGCTCCTTCATCATCCCAAATGTGCCGCCGTTGAACCTCCCAAGGGTACAAGATCCTAATGTTAACACTTTTAAGTTCTGCATATTCCGGAGCTCCATATCTTCCTTTTTATTGTGGAAAGATTTAAGATGTAGCATCTCTAGGCTTTTAGGAAATTCTGGAAGTTTACTCATGTTTTTACAATCGTCAAGCTTGAGAAATTTGAGCTTCTTTGCCTCCTGCATTTTATAATTATAAAGTAGAGGAAGAAATGTAAAAACATAAAACAACCAGTTATATTATTACTAGAGAAGAAATGTAATCATAAAACAAACCTTTGTTGGGATGTTGTCGATTGCATAACCATTAACTTCAAATATAACCATGTTTTTCATATTGAAGTTGCTCTCCGTACACTGCATTTCTAAACGCACCCATTTCAAATTGGGAAGAACATCACTGAAATCTCCTTTTAGCTTCATATTTCTTCCGTGAAAATATCTCAATTCTGTCATATTCCTAAAACATTCACTTTCAACAAATTTTCTCCTCAAGAAAAATATGATTCTGAGTGCTTTTCCGCCTCTGAGTGCTCTGACTTGATTTGTTCCCTGCAGACAACAAATTCCAACAAACACACACAAATATAATAACTAAGTCAGCTTCATTACTACTTTAACAAAGAAACCTTATAATTCAATGTTTCTGAACAAGCTAAGACCTCGTTGTTATACCTTGTTGTTAGCTAAAACGTCGTTGGCTTCCTCCATTGACCATACTCTGCTTCTCATTTCTGGATGTTCGGTATCTTCTTTACGGACAATTTCTCTCCCCATATCTCTAAATTGATCGTGCATCTGGAACTCATTACGATCCCCAATTTTGAGCATAGATCTTTGAATGAGAATCTTGACGTTAATGGTAGGATGATATTTGCAATCGCTCCACATGTAAGACGCCTTTTCTTTATTCTCTCCAATGTGAAAGCAAGCAATATCTAAAAATATTTGCTGTGCTTCCTTGGTTAAAGCTGTGTAGCTAATTATTAACCTGTCCATTACGTCTTCATCTGGCATTTCTTGTAACTGCTCTAATTTGGCTTTCCAAAAGACCTTTTCTTCTCGCCAAAGAAGAGACCCTATAACCTTAAGTGCCAATGGAAGTCCTCCTGCTTTAGATACAATGTTTTTTGATAAATCATCTAAATCTGACGAAACATGATCCTCCCTAAACGCATGCTTGTAAAATAATTGAAGCGAATGACTACCATCCATTTTTTTAACTTCGTACAACTTGCTTTTATCTCCGGTTAACCTTTCCAAGACCTTTATATCTCTCGACGTGATGATAAAACAACTTCCTGAAGCAAAACTTTTCGAATTTCCCAAGACTTCTTCGAAGTTGAACTTTTCGTCTACATCATCGAGAACCACAAGAATCTTGAACTGAGTAACCCTCTCCCGTATGATTTCCTTTGCTTTTGGTCCAACTGATTCCATCCTTAAGATATCAGAAAGTAACTTCTTTTGTAAGACGAGAACATCTTTTGTTTGTTTTTGTGTTTCTCGTATATCTTTCACAAAACTATAGCGATCAAAGCAGGTAGATACTTTGTTATAGACCGCTGTTGCAAGAGTGGTTTTCCCAATACCACCCATACCATGAATACCAATTAGATTCACACCTTTAGCGCCTAGATCTAGCATATCTACTACTTGTTTCATATGATCATCGATTCCAACCAACTCATCGATCTCTAATGTACTGTTATTCTTGATTAGATGTGACCATACAACCCCAGAAATAACATCGGCAACATCTACAGCCCTGTAGAAAATAAGATTGAAATAGAGTTTTGATATTTCACACACTTTAATGATCAACTATATATAAAATACCAATAGGACTTATACAGACAAGATAAGTGATAAAATTACATACTCTTTTTCTGTTTTGATGTGCCACCCTTTCAAGGATCCAACCTCATTCAAAGCTACTTTCCAACTTTGTATAGTATCCTCATCAAATTTATTCGACCGTTTATGTTGTTGAAAAGCCGTTTTGTAAGGTCCAGTTTGATGGCGTACGTCTCTAGGATCAATCTTATAAAAAATGGGAAGTATGACATGACCTTTCTCTCGCTTTTGATGCTCTACAACCGCAGCCAGTTCTTTCAGACACCACTTACTTTCGGCATACCGAGGCGAGAAGATAGGAACTGAAATCTTCGACTGACCGATGGCTTTGACAAGGCTGGGCCATATTCCTTCTCCCTTACGGAGTTCATCATCGTCTCTGAACGTGCGGATTTTCGAAAGAACGAGAAAACGGTAAAGAATATTCGTAACGTTATCGCGTGTATCCGGACCTCTAAAGTTCAAAAACACCTCGTACTCCCCGATGGGAAGGGGCACCGAACCAGAATCCCCAAAAGTAGAAGCGGAATCCGATTGTTGAAGAGTATCATTATTCGAATCATCAGAATTTATCGTCTTCCTCCTCCTTCCCAGAAAAAGCTTAAAGAGAGCAATAAACAGAGCAACTATCGCAGCTCCTACCAAGAAATACATTTCTACTGCACCCTACATATATATAATATGAAGGACACAGAATTCATGAATTAAGGATAATCATCAACCAAAACCCAGAGTGATGAAACACAGAATTAGTCGAGAGTATAAAAGTAAACACATACCTCCGACTGAATCGTTGGTTCCTGGTGATCTTGTCGGTCGGATTTTGCTGTTTGTGAGCTATGCTGTTTGGAGAATATGGAGAGTATTTCAGAGTTAGATCTATGATTTTTGTATTTTAAAGACAGAGGAGACAGAGGATGGTCATTGAATATTCATTTATCAAATCAATGAATAGTATTAATTTATTAAATGATTGCAATTTTCAATATAGTAACAACCAAACACTACCAACCCAAATATTATAATTTATAAACATAAACACAGCAACTATTAATATTATATATATATAAGAAAACGTCAATTACCAAATACATCCAAAAAGTATAGACCGCGTTACAAACTAATCCTGAAAGTATCTTCCGTTGCAGAGTAGTCCCTTTACTATGGGATGGACTACAACATAGCCCTATTCGGCAATGTGTTTCATAGATGGAATGTGTTCAATCTTTCATCATCTTCTAACATGTCCATTTAAATTTTGTATAATACGAAAGTGCAAATGTTATCAACATGTTAATTTTGATGATGATAATTGGTGGCTTATTGGTCCTGTTCTTAACATTTTGTTTATTTTTATTACAAAGTGTCCAATCACCTTGTTATATCGTAAGTATGACATGATGTCCATATCAAGTTTAATTCCTTTTTAAAGAAATAGCTAGTTGACCTCCGTCCAAGTCAGCTTAGAGTTTAGTGGTACGAGGTGTAATAGAATAAGTTTAGTGGTTAGGGTGATAGTAAGTAAGTTTAACATTGGGTTGATAGAAAAAAGTTAACACGAGGCTGGTTTGTTAAAAAAGTTTAACATTGGGATTGTTGTCAACTTTGTATAGTATGGGGGCTTAAATGTGTATTAATCCATACACCAAGTTGTATCAATTATTATTTGATTATATTTTTTGTATTAAATTGTGATGGTGATACCTTTTGGCTTTATGGTCCTAGTCTTTCTTAACATTTTATTAGGTTTATTCATTTTCTCTTCTTTTTTTACGTTTCATTTAAGAATAAATGTTTGATTCGGTTGTTGATATTTGTTATTATGTCGCAATCATTTAATAAATTAATTAATAGTTTGTTACATCATAATTATATTGATTATTTTATGTTATTACCATTGATGAATCTGACAACTTTCCAAAACAGCTTTGTAAGATGGCTCTGAGCGAGTATAGGAACGGGTTTGGTATTTCCATAACCACCACCTGTTACCTTAAACGGGCAAAATATGACAAGCACATCCCCATTCATGATCGGAGGCTGTTAATCTCCAAATACTAAACTAAATAATCTGTTTGTTTACCCTTGGACAACACTCTTTGTATAAGAAGGAATACATGTCACGTTGGAAGATCTGTTCATCTTGAGGTGATAGTAAACACCTGGTATGGATGGAATCATAAGAATTCACAAACAACGTACTGAGACTGATGACTCCGTTGTTCCACTTGTTTTTTAACTTCCACTAGAAACACCGTCAAACGGTTCCATCCAATAACGGATCGGCGCCCGTCTCTGAAAAGGCCTTGAAACAAAAACAGATGATCAATATCAGTGCGTTTCTGCTAAAGCTGGCAATTATCAAACAGTATATATATATATAAGAAGCTTTACCGCGCTCAAATCTTCTTCTGGCCAGTTGATGACTACTTCAAGTACTCCACGTGGATAGGCCCGTTTGTTGGTGAGGGTAGTCTCTCTACTCCTCTGCATCCTCTAACAACATGATGTCCCTCCAAAGGAAAGCGGCGGGAGGAATATCTGTTCCTGGTTCGTCTGGCCAGTTGATGATTAACTCAACTCCTCTTAGATCTGCTCCTTCGGTGGCGAGGGGAGAAAGATCAGAATCCAGGTTTGTGAACTTTGTGCATCCTCTCAAGTCCAACTTTATAGATTCTATATTCGAGTAGGGTAGCTCCTCGTTAAGCATTCTTTCCAAAATTATAGAATCGGGTAGATCCTCTAGATCCTCCACGGGCAATCTTTCCACTAAACCCTCAACGGGCATTCTTTCCAACGAAATGCAACCCCTCACTTCTAACATTTTTAGCGACTTCAATGCTCCGAGTCCTACAATCTCTCGCAAACATGCAAGGTCCAACACTGTTAAGTTCTCCAACTTTGTTAGATCTTCGACGGACATTCTTTCCAGTAAAATGTAACCACTCACTTCTAACTCTTTTAACGACTTCAATTCTCCGAGTCTCACAATCTCTCGCACAAATGGAAGGACATACAGTATTAACTTGGTCAACTTGCTTAGCTTTGATAGAGAGGGTAGTCTCTTTACCTTTGTTAAACGGCCGACTCGCAATTCAACTAACTCTACAAGGTTGTCAAGCCCTTCCAGTAGCTGCTGATGGCTGTCTAATTCATCATTGATATTCGAACAGATTTTCTCAATTGACAACTCTCTAAGTCTTGGAAACTTGGACAATTTGGGTACTGATCTGCAATCCATTATTGGGCATCCAATTATCTCCAGTTTGATTAAAGATTCGATTTGTACTGCATCATTAGTATCATCATCATGTTGTTCGAATGTCTGCAATGCACGTAGAAGAGGGCATCCGACTATCACCACCTCTGTCAACTTGCAGTCGGAGGAAGACATGAGATTCCCGAGTCCCTCAATGTTAGCTAACTTTTCCATGTCCGTTATCTGGAGAATCTGTAATGATTTCAGCCCTCCAATCCCTTGGATCTCTTGAAGACAAGGACAATTCCCAAGTGATAAATCAGTCAAGTTGCTCAGATTCTTCAGATTCGGGATTCGATCAGATTGTAGATCGCGAATGCTCACTCAAGTGAGGGATGATGGTAGCATAGAGTTCTGACCTTCAACCATACTTATCGTCGCCATGGTTTGAACCGTTATAGATTTCAGCTTAGCAGTTTTCGAGATCACAAGCTCTGTCGTCGTCCTCTCGATAGAGTATTCACCACTCAGGACAGAGACTTCATCATCCGTGATAGAAAATGTCTCTAAATCCAAGAGCTCCGAAAGATTATCGAAACAAGAAGAAGTGTGTAGCACCTTTAAGCTTTTCGGTAGCTTAATCCCTTCCAACACATTATGTAGCTTGGGAGCGTAAAACTTGAAGCTTTCGAGAAATGGCAGTTTTCCGATATCGGTAATCACTCTTCTGAAATTATCATAATCACAATTGAAGCAAAACAGCTCGAGCTCTCGAAGCTCTTTCATCATTCTAAATGTGCCGCCGTTGAACCTCCCCAGTGTACAAGATTTTAAACTTAGTACTTTTAAGTTGTGCAGATTCCGGAGCTCCATATCTTCCTCTTCATTGTTGAAATCTCCAAGATGTAGCATTTCTAGACTCATTGGAAACTCTGGAAGTTTACTCATCTTACTACAAAAGTCAACCTTGAGAAATTTGAGCTTCTCTGCCTCCTGCATTTTATAATAATTATGCATTTATAAAGTTAGTAAAAACAGAGGAAGAAATGTAAGAACATAAAACAACCACCAATGATTAGAGAAATGAAATGTAATGATACAACAAACCTTTGTTGGGATGTAGTCAAATCGGGCACCACCGAGGACTTCAAATATGACCATGTTTTTCATATTCAAGTTGGCCGCCGTAAACTCCATTTCTTTATAAGTCTTCCATTCTAAACGTATCCATTTTAAATCAGGAAGAAGATGACTGAAATCTCCGACTAGCTTCGTGTTTATTCCGTGAAAATATATCAAGTCTGTCATATTCCTAAAACATTCACTTCCAACAATATCTCCCTCGTAGTATCCTCCGCCTCCGCCTCTGAGTGCTCTTACTTTCTTTGTTCCCTGCGGACAACAAATTAATTAATTCCAACAAACACACACAAATATAATCACTAATTAAGTCAGCTTCATTAATTACTACTTTAAGGCAATATATAACAGGTTATACCTTGTGCTTAAGTAAAACTTCGTTCCCTTCTTCTTCTAGCCATATTCTGCTCCTCCTTTCTGGATGTCTGATACTTTCTTTTTCTTCTTTACGGACAATTTCTCTTCCCATATCTCTAAGTTGATCGTGCATCTGGAACTCATTATCCTCCCCAATTTTGAGCATAGATCTTTGAACAAGAATACAGATACTACCGACAGGATAATATTTGCAATCTTTCCATATATAAGATACCTTTTCTTTATTCTCTCCGATGTGGAAGCAAGCAACATCTAGAAATATTTCTTGTGCTCCACGGTCTAAATCTTCGTAGCCAATCATTAACCTATCCATTACTCCTTTATTTGGCATTTCTCGTAACTGCTCCAATTTGTCTTCAAAAATATTCTTTTCTTGTCCAAAAAGAAGTGACCCTATAATCATAAGTGCCAATGGAAGTCCTCCCGTCTTAGACACAATCTCTTTTGATAAGCCCTCAAATCCTCTCTTTGGGAGATCATTTCTAAATGCATGCTTGCAAAATAATTGAAGCTAGTAACTATCATTCATTTGTTGAACTTCGTACAACTTGTTTTTATCTCTGTTTAACCTTTTCAAGACATGTGTATCTCTTGACGTGATGATAAAACGACTTCCTGAAGCAAAACTTTCTAATTTTCCTAGGAGTTCCTCAAAAACAAATTTTTCGTCTACATCATCTAGAACCACAAGGATCTTGAACCCAGTAACCCTATTTTCTATAATTTTCTTTGCTTCTGATCCAACTGAATTCATTCGTAAGATATCGGAAACTAACTTTTTTTGTAAGATAAGAACACCATCTATCTGCTTTTGTGTTTCTCGTATATCTTTCAGAACACTATAACGATCGAAGTGGGCATAAACCTGGTTATAGACAGCTGTTGCAAGAATAGTTTTTCCAATGCCTCCCATACCGTGAAGGCCGACTAGATTCACACATGCAGAGTCAAGATCTAGCATGTCGACTACATTTTTCACGTGGTCTTCAATTCCAACCAAATCATCAGTATAAATTGTATTATTATTCTTGTGTAGATGTGACCATACAACTCAAAAACTTCATCTGCAACCTCAGCTTCCCTGGGAAAAAAAATAAGATTATAACAGGCTAGGAGCTACAATTAAATGCAATACCAAAATGAATTATGTGACAAACTAGTTTTAGCTAAGAAGAAGAAGAAACGGTTAGACTGTCAGTAACAGACCAACTGTTAGTTAGTTTTTTTTTAAAATTTGAATTATCTTTCTATTTCTTTTGTAAGTTTTTTACTGTGAGCTATCGTTGTAAATCCAAAAACCCACTCACTGGTGGGTCTAGTTGTCACATTCTGTCCATTTAAATAAATTAGCAGAAATGGATAAAACTTTGCAACTAAGGAGTTCGATAATAAATTTATCGAACCCGTCCTTCCAAGCTTATCTCTATACCCATTCAAAATTTAAACTTAATGTTAGACTGTACATAAAATTGCGTTCATTTGTACGTACGGTCTAACATTAAGTTTAAATTTACAATCCAGTAAAAAATGAAATCCATCTTTCCTTTCCTTTAATACGGATTTATTGTATGCTTAGATATCATAAAATAATTATCATGTTATAAAACTAAGAACAAAGAAGAGAACAAGAACATGGGAGGAGAAGTACTTTCTTATTGAGGTGTATGGAATGCTACAAATGAGAGCTCTATTTATAGGCTCATGAAATCATAACCTACACTCTCAAATATTATTACACCTAAAAGAGGGGAATGAAATACATTGAATCATACACATAAAAGAGGGGAATAAAATACATTAATCATAGAATGAGAGTTACACAATTGGGCATTCACTACATTATTATCTTCATAACACTCCCCCTTGAATGTCCATTGGTTAACGATATACATCATTCTTTGAATACGCGTTTGATCTCGCCTCGTTAAAAACCTTACCGGGAAAACCCGGTGGGAAAAACCATGGTTAAGGGAAAAAGAGTGCAATGCGTATCAACTCCCCCTAATGATGATATCAATTGAAGTCCCTCAGTCGCCGAACTCCAATTTTCCGAACTAGTCTCTCAAATGTTGATGGCGGAAGAGCCTTAGTGAATAAATCAGCCAAGTTATCACTTGAACGTACTTGTTTAACAGTAATGTCACCATTCTTTTGAAGGTCATGAGTGAAGAAGAATTTAGGAGAGATATGTTTTGTTCTATCTCCTTTGATGTATCCCTCTTTCAATTGTACGATGCATGCAACATTATCTTCATGCAAGGGTGTCGGAGCCATCTTTTCGAAGTTAATCCACACGAACTTCGAATATGTTGAATTATAGACCTCAACCAAACACATTCACGACTAGCCTCATGTATTGCTAAAATCTCGGCATGGTTAGATGATGTGGCGGTAAGTGTTTGTTTCACGGAGCGCCAAGAAATTGCCGTATCACCACATGTGAATAAATAACCGGTTTGTGATCGGCTAGTATGAGGGTCGATAGGTATCCAGCATGCGCATATCCTACCAAATCGCTTTTGATTCATTCGAGAAGAATAATCCCATATCTTGTGTTCCTTGCGGATAGCGAAGTATATGTTTGACACCATTCCAATGTCTTCGTGTGGGAGAAGAACTATATCTTGCTAATAAATTAACGGCAAATGATATGTCGGGTCTTGTATGACCGGCAAGGTACATTAGTGCACCGATTGCACTAAGATAAGGTACTTCAGGACCAAGTAGTTCTTCATCACTTTCCCGAGGTCTAAAGGGATCTTTTTTCACATCTAGTGATCTGACAACCATCGGGGTACTCAATGGGTGTGATTTATCCATGTAAAATCGTTTCAACAATTTAGTAGTGTATCCTTCGATGCACAAGAATACCGTTTGGTAGGTGCTCAACTCGCAAACCAAGACAATATTTTGTCCGCCCCAAATCTTTCATCTCAAATTCCTTTTTCAAGCGGTGATTGCTTTTGTAAGCTCATTTGGAGTCCCAATGATATTTATGTCATCAACATAAACCGAAATGATAACGAACTCGGTTCCTAATCTTTTTAGGAAAACACATGGACATATCGGATCATTTGCATATCCTTCTTTGATCAAATATTCACTAAGGCGGTTATACCACATTCTCGCATTGTTTCAATCCATATAAGGATTTATTCAATTTGATCGAATAACGTTCTCGAGAACTTGATTTGTAAGCTTCGTGCAAATGAAATCCTTCAGAAGTTTCATATAGATGTCGTTATCAAGTGATCCATATAAATAGGCGATTACGACATCCATGAGACGCAAATCTAATCCTTCTCGAATTGCCAGACTGATCAAATAACGAAAAGTAGTTGCATCCACCACAAGAGAATATGTCTCCTCATAATCAATTCCGGGTCTTTGTGAAAATCCTTGGGCAACAAGGCGTGCCTTGTACCTCGTAATGTCACCATTTTCATTATGTTTTCTTACAAAAACCCATTTGTACCCGACGGGGTTGACACCATCAGGTGTAAGGACCACGAGTCCAAAAACTTTTCGTTTTTCAAGAGAATGTAATTCTCGCCTTAATCGCGTCATTCCATTTTGGCCAATCCTTTCGTTTTTTGCATGCATTCATGGATTTTGGCTCATGATCCTCATTTTCATCAATAACATTCAGCGCTGAATTATAAGCAAAAATTTCATCGATGTTAACTGTATTGCGGTTCCATTTGTTTACCATCCAAGACATAGTTGATTGAGATCTCATTATTTTCACTATGTTCAGGTACACGATCTTTGTTCTTGTCTTGATATATCGGCAATGTTTGGTAGCTTATCCTCGATTGGACCATCTTGATTTACGGCTCCTTTTCTTTTTCGAGGATTTTTATCTTTGGAACCGATAGGTCTACCACGCTTCGGACGTGCTTTAGACTCATTTGTATTTTCATGATGTCCAATAGGAACATCTACTCTTGATGGAGCATTCATTGCCGGAACATGAGATTTGGTTACTCGATGTGGGTCGGGAAAAGCGTCGCGATTGATTCGCTAAACTTTATAAATGAATTAGCTTTTGAATTTCTAGTTCACATTGTCTAGTACGAGGATCATAATGAGATAATGCTAATTCATTCTAACTGATCTCTTTGTCCAGCTTATTATTTTCTCCCCCTAATGTTGGGAAAACTGATTCATCAAAGTGACAATCAGCAAAACGAGCTGTGAATAAATCTCCTGTCATTGGTTCTAAATATTTTATAATCGAGGGAGACTCATACCCAACATAAATTCCCAACCTCCTTTGAGGTCCTATCTTAGTGCGTTGTGGTGGTGTAATAGGGATGTAAACAGCACATCCAAATATTCTTAGATGGGATATATTCGGTTCCTGACCAAAAACCATTTGTAAGGGGGAATACTCGTGATAACTTGTTGGCCTGATGCGAATTAATGATGCTGCATGTAAGACAAAGATGCCCCCAACATGAAGTGGGAAGCTTTGCCTTCATTAACAATGGTCTTGCTATTAAGCGTAAGCGTTTGATTAGAGATTACGCTAAACCATTTTGTGTATGAACATGTGCTACGGGATGTTCAACATCAATTCCGACGGACATGCAATAATCATTAAAATATTGTGAAGTAAATTCACCAACATTGTCAAGGCGTATCGTTTTTATCGGATAATCCGGAAGTCCGTGCCCGTAATCGATCAATTGAGCAAGTAATCGCGCAAATGCCAAATTACGAGTGGATAATAACGATACATGTGACCACTTAGTTGATGCATCAATTAAAACCATAAAATATCTAAATGGTCCGCATGATGGATGAATTGGTCCACAAATATCGCCTTGAATGCGTTCCAAAAATGTGAGCGATTCATTTCTCACTTTTATCGATGATGGTCGGATAATCAATTTTCCTTGAGAACATGCAATACAAGCCAAATCATTCGATTGGGGAATTCGCTTACTCATCAACGAGTGTCCAAGGGAATTCTCAAGTATTTTACGCATCATAATTGTTCCGGGATGGCCTAACCGGTTATGCCAAACTACAAATCTATCACGATCCATAAACTTGGAGTTTATAATGGAATGTGATTCAATTGTACTAATAAAAGTGTAGTACAAACCGAAGAAATAGATGGTAGTTTTTCAAGATAACATTTGTTACCATCTACCATACTTGTGATGGCAATATATTCTTTATTTTCTTCCTCAATTGTCTCGATGTGATATCCGTTACGACGGATATCTTTATAACTTAATAAGTTGCGGTGAGACTTTGTAGAATATAATGCATCATCAATATGCATTCTAGTTCCTCCGTGTAGTAGCACGGTTGCTCTTCCGGAGCCTTCAATTAAATTACTACTACCGGATATAGTGCTAACATTAGCTTCTCGCATCACTAGATGAGAAAAATACTTCTTATCCTTTAGAATAGTATGAGTGGAAGCACTATCGATGAGACACACATCCTCATTTTTTATGTTGTCGTGGATGGCGGTAGTATCCATGCTATAACACGAAAATGATAATCCATATTAGAAGGGACAATTATGATGGGAAATTCATTAATAAAAAGAAATAAAAAAAATGAGAAAACACGTTCAAGAAAAACAAACTCAAACAAATCAAATGAGAACGATAATAAGGTGCATACATCAAGGCACCATTTTTGTAATAAAAGATATCTCAACAACAATCTTATTTCTCAACATTTCCATCATGAGGAGGAAAGAAGTCAGCAACATCCAGATGAGTGGTGTCAAATTGGCCATGGTTCAAAACACCTTCCTCAATGACCATATTGGTTTCAACCTTCTTGTCTTTCCTTGACTCTTGGTAAAGATTGATAAGATGTCTAGGTGTACGACAAGTGCGAGTCCAATGATCGCCGCCACATCTAGTACACATATTTTGAAAGTTTCTGTTGCTAGGCCCACCTCGTTCCTTATTCATTCGCCCATCCCGTTTGAAATGTGGACGAGGAGAGTGGTTGAATCTCTGAAAGCGACCGTGACCATAATCACGTCCACGACCATGGACATTATTGCGATCATAACCACGACCACGGTTATGACCACGACCACGACCACGGCCACGACCACGATATTGATCAAAATTGTGGCCATTTGTCGCGTTAGCTTCCGGAAATGGAGCCATACCAGTGGGGCTTGATTGGTGATTTTTCAATAAGAGGTCATTGTTTTGCTCGGCCACTAAGAGACATGATATTAATTCAGAATATTTGGTGAAGCCCTTCTCCCGATATTGTTGTTGGAGAACTATATTGGAAGCATGGAAAGTGGAAAATGTCTTCTCGAGCATTTCCTTATCAGTGATTTTCTCGCCACATAGCAACAACTGCGAGCAAATTTTGAAGAGGGCAGAATTGTACTCGCTCACGGATTTGAAATCTTGTAGGCGTAAATGCACCCAATTATCACGAGCTCGAGGGAGAATCACCGTTCTCTGGTGGTCATATCGGTCTTTGAGATTATTCCACAATTCGAGAGGATCTTTGATGGTGAGATACTCGTTTTTCAAGCCCTCGTCAAGATGGTGGCGAATAAAGATCAAAGCCTTGGCTTTGTCTTGGGCAGATGTTTCAGTTTCATCTTTAATCGTGTCGCCCAACCCTTTGGCTTGCAAATGGATGTCAGCATCCAAGACCCACGAGAGGTAATTTTTGCCCGAAACTTCAAGGGTCACAAACTTGCTCCACGGTCTAAAGCTCGGCATCAACTTCATATGCCTCAGTGTAACGGTATCGCTCTGTCAATCAAAACCCCACCAGAAATAATGCCAATTTGTTTCAGTTCTGTTACAAACTGATTCCATATAAAAGAAAAGTAAACGAATACCTGAAATAGTATACTGCCAGAAGACTTCCAGTCGTCGAGGAAGGATCGTGAACCGCACAGTCAAGAAGACACTTAGAAAGATACTTCTCCTCAGCAGAATCCCAGGGCAATTCGATCGTCCGATCCACCAAGTTTCTTTTGATACAAAGACAGCATATTTCTGTCACCAAAGTCTCCAACCATTCCCCCCATCCACTCAAGTCGTCCTTTGGCTGTCCTCCCTTTGAGTTCTTCTCCTTAACTTTGGTCCATAAATTTCTCTCATACATGAAAGCTTCGGGTTGAAGTCCACATTCCACCCTGACTCGGACTGCAGTAACAGCTTCGCTAAGTGACACTAATTGTGACCCATCGTGTCCAGACCACCGAAGCACCATTAAAGCTGTTTTCAGGAACGCCTCGTTCCAGCAGTACTTGGGCAATCTTTGGATGAGTTGATGCGCCACAGATACGAAGCAAGAAGTGGCTAAGCCATCACGAACGAGGTCGATTCCGTGGAGTGGTTGTTTTTTTTCGTGACTGGATTCAATAGACTCTGCTGCAGTCTCAACATCCATGCCAAAAAACCAACAGTAACAATCTGCCGATGAAGATATCTGAAATTTTTTGTGACGGTTAATTTGTTAAAATTGTAGTTATGGGAGGAGCACTAGCAACTAATAATTAGTGACGAGTTTCTCAGCGATGCCTAGAAGTATCAGTGACAGTTATTTCACGTATCCCTATCTAGGAGTACCAGTGACCAAATTTCTGTAATCTATTGAAGTATTACGGACCATTTCACACGGTCCTTAATATTCCATTTAGGGTTAGATGTGGCAAATATTCCAAGCCCTGTGGCTCATGTATGATGAATAATATTTTTTTGATAAATAAAATTTTTATTGCAAAACTAGGAACCAAAAATTCCAAACTGGTTCATAAATCGGAGATCGAAAATCTTCGAACTCATTATCTACGCAAGCCGGGATTCTAAGGATTGATTGGTGCAGCTAAGTTAAAAAAAAGAACCCCATGAAAAAACACAATCAAACCAAAAAGACAACTCTTCACCATATACAAAACCATTGTATAAAATGTATCAACACAATCAAACCAACAACTAATAGAGGACACCACAACTCAGAAGAAAACTCAGAAGAAAGGACGTTGAAAGATCCTTCACCAATCGTCATGGAGGTCGGAAAACCAAAACTTTCTCCAACCATGAATAACAATCCATCTCAGGAACCTTATCGAATGAAAAAGCCCATTTCTGCATCGCTTGCTCAATCTTGTAAATAAAAACTTTCTCTGACGAAAAAATAAGACAAAATCCAATTTAAACCATCTTTCAATAATTCCAAATTATTATATGCTCTATGACAATATTCCTATATATCTCACATCTCGTAGCTCTCTTGGTCGTATGGATTATACGTTAAAAATATTACAATATAATGAAGTCAATGGGTCAAGGTTTACAGCTGATATTGTTCATTTAAAATTGATTGTTAATTTGTTCAAAGTCTTGCTCTGCTGCATGATCCGACAAACCAAAAACAATATTCTCGCAAACATGGAAGGGCTTACACTGTCAATGTTTCACTGCCTGAAGAAGTTGGATTATCACGAACACAAGGTCTATCTCGAGTTCTTCAACGAAACCAATTCCATCTGCTACCTATTACAAGTGCACACGCATTCAAACGTGAAACTGAGAGGCTGGTGAATGGGCTTAAGGTTTCAGAATCTGATGAATGAAGCTGTAGAGATAGAGAAGCAGATTGACAGAGTTGGGGTTTCAGAATCGCGCCTCTAAAAATGAAGGGGATAAAACCGCAGAGACCTTTCCAAATGCGACGAAACGTTTCGGTTTTGCCTCCGCAAAATCGAAACGCCACGGCGGACTGCCCGGTAAAATTGGAAATCCGTGGAAAATAAAAAAAGACCTCCGAAACGCGAAACGTTTCGTATTCACCAAACCAAATCGAAACGCGATAAATTGACGAGAAAGATATATTAGCGAGATGAATCGTTCCGTGGGCGGTGCGGGCCTGGCTCAATATTTTCCGGCCCAATTGAAGTTGGGTCCGCCGTAACTTCAAAAAGCCTCAAAACAGCTGACTCCAATTCAACCCATCGGAAACTCTCGTCGTCGCCGTCAACTTTTGAAGCTTTTTCCCAACTCAGTGTCTCAGTCGCTTGTTGGATTGGACGACCGACGAAATTTCAATTCCCGGCACACACCTCACCTGAAATCGGAACATTTCCCGCCGATTTCATTGATCTGTTGCTTCTTCCACTTTCTCCCGCCCACCTCCTCCTCCTCCGCCGCCTTCCAAACGTCGCCGTCGCTTATTGGCGTCCACCCTTTAGGAGCTCCCCTGTAAGCAAAAGAATGTACGAAGAAGAGGGCATCGACCCTCAATTTGCAGTTGAAAGAAAACATTAGATTGCCTAGTCCTTCAAATTTGATTTTATAATCATTTTCAACATGTATGTTAAATATTAATTTATTTAAAAATTTTGAATTTTTTTTGTGAAAATGTTTAATTTTACTTAGTATAACACATAAAAATTGATCAATTCTGAGATGAAATTAAATTTTTTCAAATTGACTAATATTTGACATATATGTTGGAAATGATTAAAAATTGAGGTTTCACTATGTTAAGATTTTACATAATAACCAAATAAAGTCAAAAATATATTTTTTACAAATTTTAATTGTTGTTATTATTACTTATTACTTTGTTAGTGACAATGGATGTAGGACTGTTATTACAAATTAGTTACCAAGTTAATTATTTTAAGAGATTATTTAATTAATTTGATTTGATTAGTGTGAATAATTTGATTTAATAAAAATAATAAGTGAGTTAATATAACACGGTAGAACACATCTAAGAGGATAGGTTTAAATTTTATTTTAATAAAGTAGGTTTGCTCTGCTTTCTTCTGCTGCGAAGTGAACGTAAAGATCTCACCTTTGCAAAAACCTCTTTACTTTTTTAACTCTCAAAATTCAACTAAATTAGGATTATCATGCTAAAATAACATCGAGTAAATTTGATTTTTAAGTTCGTTTGGTCATTTTTTACAACGGTTAACATAATGATCAGTGATTTTTTAACCATTTCTAACATATAAGTGAATTATTAGCCTATTTGATTGACCATTTTCACTTGAAATTTGAAATTTTTTTAAATTGACTAATATTTGACATGCATGTTGGGAATGGCAAAAAATTGAGGTTTCACCATATTAAACCCTTTAAATAATAGCCTAATGAAGTTTAAAAAAATATTTTTCAACAGGTTAAAATAACACCGAGCAAATTTTATTTTTAACTTCTTTTGGTCATTCTTGACAATAGTTAACATAATAACCCATGATTTTTTAGCCATTTCCATCATATATGTGAATTATTAGCCGATTTGAAAATTTTGAAATTTTCATATGAAAATGGCAGAATTCCATAGGTTACCCCTTTGGAAATTGACGATTTTCACATGAAATTTGATTTTTTTTAAATTGACTAATATTTGACATGTATGTTGGGAATAACTAAAAATTTATGTTTTTCCATATTAAGCCCTTTAAATAATACCCTAATCATGTTAAAAAAAAAACATTTTTCAACATGCTAAAATAACACCGAGTAAATTTAATTTTTAACTTCATTTGGTCATTCTTCACAACAGTTAAGATAATAACCCGTGATTTTTTAGCCATTTCCAACATATAACTTAATTATTAGCCGATTTGAAAATTTTGAAATTTTCATGTGAAAATGGCCGAATTCCGTAGGTTAACCTTTGAAAATTGACTATTTTCACATGAAATTTGAATTTTTTTAAATTGACTAATATTTGACATGCATGTTGGGAATGGCTAAAAATTGAGGTTTCACCATATTAAGCCCTTTAAACAATTGTCTAATGAAGTTAAAAAAACATTTTTCAATATGCTAAAATAACACCGAGTAAATTTGATTTTTAACTTCGTTTGGTCATTCTTTACAACGGTTAACATAATGAACCTTGATTTTTTAGCCATTTGCAACATATATTTGAATTATTAGTCGATTTGAAAATTTTGAAATTTTCATGTGAAAATGGCCGATTTCTATAGGTTAACCCCTTTGCAATTGACCATTTTCACTTCAAAATTTTTTTTTTTTAAATTGACTAATATTTGACATGCATGTTGGGAATGACTAAAAATTGAGGTTTTCCGATATTAGGCCCTTTAAATAATAACCTAATGAGGTTTAAAAAACATTTTTCAAAATGCTAAAATAACACCGATTAATTTGATTTTTTACTTTGTTTGGTTATTATTTACAACGGTTAACATAATGAACCATGATTTTTTAGCCATTTGTAACATATATTTGAATTATTAGCCGATTTGAAAATTTTGAAATTTTCATGTGAAAATGGCCGATTTCTATAGGTTAACCCCTTTTGGCAATATTCCATTTTCACATGAAATTTGAGATTTTTTTAAATGGACTAATATTTGACATTCATGTTGGGAATGGCTAAAAATTGAGGTTTCACCATATTTTAAATAATAGCCTAATGAAGTTTAAAAAAATATTTTTCAACAGGTTAAAATAACACCGAGCAAATTTTATTTTTAACTTCTTTTGGTCATTCTTGACAATATTTAACATAATAACCCATGTTTTTAGCCATTTCCATCATATATGTGAATAATAGCCGATTTGAAAATTTTGAAATTTTCATGTGAAAATGGCCGAATTCCGTAGGTTAACCCCTTTGAAAATTGACCATTTTCACATGAAATTTTAAATTTTTTAAATTGATTAATATTTGATATGCATGTTGGGAATGACTAAAAATTGAGGTTTCACCATATTAAGCCCTTTAAATAATAGCCTAATGAAGTTAACAAAACATATTTCAACATGCTAAAATAACACCGAGTAAATTTGATTTTTAACTTCGTTTGGTTATTCTTTACAATGGTTAACATAATGAACCTTTATTTTTAACCATTTCAAACATATATGTGAATTATTAGCCGATTTGAAAATTTTGAAATTTTAATGTGAAAATGGCCGATTTCTATAGGTTAACCCCTTTGGAAATTGATCATTTTCGCATGAAATTTAAATTTTCTTTAAACAGATTAATATTTGACATGCATATTGGGAATGGCTGAAAATTAAGGTTTCGCCATATTAAGCCCTTTAAATAATAGCCTAATGAAGTTAAAAAAACATATTTCAACATGCTAAAATAACACCGAGTAAATTTGATTTTTAACTTCGTTTGGTTATTCTTTAAAACGGTTAACATAATGAACCTTTATTTTTAACCATTTCAAACATATATGTGAATTATTAGCCGATTTGAAAATTTTGAAATTTTCATGTGAAAATTGCCGATTTTCTGTAGGTTAACCCATTTGAAAATTGACCATTTTCACATGAAATTTGAAAAATTTTAAATTCACTAATATTTGACATGCATGTTGGGAATGGCTAAAAATTGAGGTTTCACCATATTAAGCCCTTTAAATAATAGCCTAATGAACTTAAAAAACGTATTTCAACATGCTAAAATAACACGGAATAAATTTGATTTTTAACTTCGTTTGGTTTTTCTTTACAACGGTTAACATAATGAACCTTTATTTTTAACCATTTCAAACATATATGTGAATTATTAGCCGATTTGAAAATTTTGAAAATTTAAAGTGAAAATGGCCGATTTCTATAGGCTAACCCCTTTGGAAATTGATCATTTTCGCATGAAATTTGAATTTTCTTTAAATTGACTAATATTTGACATGCATGTTGGGAATGGCTGAAAATTGAGGTTTTACCATATTAACCCCTTTAAATAATAGCCTAATGAAGTTAAAAAAAACATTTTTCAATATGCTAAAATAACACCGAGTAAATTTGATTTTTTATTTCGTTTGGTCATTCTTTACAACGGTTAACATAATGAACCTTGATTTTTTAGCCATTTGCAACATATATATGAATTATTAGCCGATTTGAAAATTTTGAAATTTTCGTGTAAAAATGGCCGATTTCTATAGGTTAACCCCTTTGGAAATTGTTCATTTTCGCACGAAATTTGAATTTTCTTTAAACAAACTAATATTTCAGATGCATATTGGGAATGGCTAAAAATTGAGGTTTCACCATATTAAGCCCTTTAAATAATAGCCTAATGAAGTTAAAAAAACATATTTCAACATGCTAAAATAACACCGAGTAAATTTGATTTTTAACTTCGTTTGGTTATTCTTTACAACGGTTAACATAATGAACCTTTATTTTTAACCATTTCAAACATATATGTGAATTATTAGCCGATTTGATAATTTTGAAATTTTCATGTGAAAATTGCCGATTTTCTGTAGGTTAACCCCTTTGAAAATTGACCATTTTCACATGAAATTTGAAAATTTTTAAATTCACTAATATTTGACATGCATGTTGGGAATGGCTAAAAATTGAGATTTCACCATATTAAGCCCTTTAAATAATAGCCTAATGAAGTTAAAAAACATATTTCAACATACTAAAATAACACGGAGTAAATTTGATTTTTAACTTCGTTTGGTTTTTCTTTACAACGGTTAACATAATGAACCTTTATTTTTAACCATTTCAAACATATATGTGAATTATTAGCCGATTTGAAAATTTTGAAAATTTCAAGTGAAAATGGCCGATTTCTATAGGCTAACCCCTTTGGAAATTGATCATTTTCGCATGAAATTTGAATTTTCTTTAAACTGACTAATATTTGACATGCATGTTGGGAATGGCTGAAAATTGAGGTTTCACCATATTAACCCCTTTAAATAATAGCCTAATGAAGTTAAAAAAAACATTTTTCAATATGCTAAAATAACACCGAGTAAATTTGATTTTTTACTTCGTTTGGTCATTCTTTACAACGGTTAACATAATGAACCTTGATTTTTTAGCCATTTGCAACATATATATGAATTATTAGCCGATTTGAAAATTTTGAAATTTTCATGTGAAAATGGCCGATTTCTATAGGTTAACCCCTTTGGAAATTGTTCATTTTCGCACGAAATTTGAATTTTCTTTAAACAAACTAATATTTCAGATGCATATTGGGAATGGCTAAAAATTGAGGTTTCACCATATTAAGCCCTTTAAATAATACCCTAATGAAGTTTAAAAAAAACATTTTTCAACATGCTAAAATAACACCAAGTAAATTTGATCTTTAACTTCGTTTGGTTATTCTTTACAACTATTAACATAATGAACCTTGTTTTTAGCCATTTGCAACATATATTTGAATTTTTAGCCGATTTGAAAAATTTTAAATTTTTCATGTGAAAATGGCTGATTTCCATAGGTTAACCCCATTAGAAATTGACAATTTTCACATGAAATATGATTTTTTTTAAATCTACTAATATTTGACATGTATGTTGCGAATAACTAAAAATTTAGGTTTTTCCATATTAAGCCCTTTAAATAATAGCCTAATCATATTAAAAAAATATTTTTCAACATGCTAAAAGAACACCAAGTAAATTCAGTTTTTAACTTCGTTTGGTCATTCTTTACAACAGTTAAGATGATAACCCGTGATTTTTTAGCCATTTCCAACATATAACTGAATTATTAGCCGATTTGAAACTTTTAAAATTTTCGTGCGAAAATGGCCGAAATTCGTAGGTTAACCCCTTTGAAAATTGACTATTTTCACATGAAATTTGAAATTTTTTAAATTGACTAATATTTGACATGCATGTTGGGATTGGCTAAAAATTGAGGTTTCACCATATTAAACCCTTTAAATAATACCCTAATGAAGTTAAAAAAACATATTTCAACATGCTAAAATAACACGGAGTAAATTTGATTTTTAACTTCGTTTGGTTATTCTTTACAATGGTTAACATAATGAACCTTTATTTTTAACCATTTCAAACATATATGTGAATTATTAGCCGATTTGAAAAATTTTAAATTTTCCTGTGAAAATTGTCGATTTCTATAGGTTAACCCCTTTGGAAATTGATTATTTTCGCATGATATTTGAATTTTCTTTAAACAGACTAATATTTGACATGCATGTTGAGAATGGCTAAAAATTGAGGTTTCACCATATTAAGCCTGTTAAATAATAGCCTAATGAAGTTAAGAAAACATTTTTCAAATTACTAAAATAACACCGAGTAAATTTAATTTTTAACTTCATTTGGTCATTCTTTACAACTGTGAACATAATGAACCTTGATTTTTAGACATTAGCAACATACATGTGAATTATTAGCCGATTTGAAAATTTTGAAATTTTTATGTGAAAATGACCGATTTTCATAGGTTAACCCTTTGGAAATTGATCATTTTTGCATGCAATTTGAATTTTCTTTAAATTGGCTACTATTTGACATGCATGTTGGGAATGGCTAAAAATTGAGGTTTCACCATATTAAAGCCCTTTAAATAATACCCTAATCATGTTAAAAAAACATTTTTCAACATGCTAAAATAACAGCAAGTAAATTTGATTTTTAACTTCGTTTGGTTATTCTTTACAACGGTTAACATAATGAACCTTTATTTTTAACCATTTCAAACATATATGTGAATTATTAGCCGATTCGAAAATTTTGAAATTTTCATGTAAAAATGGCCGATTTCTATAGGTTAACCCCTTTGGAAATTGATAATTTTCGCATGAAATTTGAATTTTCTTTAAACTGACTAATATTTGACATGCATGTTGGGAATTGCTAAAAATTGTGGTTTCACCATATTAACCTCTTTAAATAATAGCCTAATGAAGTTTAAAAAAATATTTTTCAATATGCTAAAATAACACCAAGTAAATTTAATTCTTAACTTCGTTTGGTCATTCTTTAAAACGGTTAACATAATGAACTTTGATTTTTTTGCCATTTGCAACATATATGTGAATTATTAGCCGCTTTTAAAATTTTAAAATTTTCATGTGAAAATGGCCGATTTCTATAAGTTAATACCTTTGGAAATTGATCATTTTTGCATGAAATTTGAATTCTCTTTAAACAGACTAATATTTAACGTGCATGTTGGGAATGGTTAAAAATGAGGTTTCACCATATTAAAGCCCTTTAAATAATACCCTAATGAAGTTAAAAAAAACATTTTTCAGCATGCTAAAATAACACCGAGTAAATTTTATTTTTAACTTCGTTTGGTCATTCTTTACAACAGTTAACAAAATGACCAGTGATTTTTTAGCCATTTCCAATATATATGTGAATAATTAGCCGTTTTGAAAATTTTTAAATTTTCATGTGAAAATGGCCGAATTCCATAGGGTAACCCCTTTGGAAATTGAACATTTTCGCATAAAATTTGAATTTTTTTAAACTGACTAATATTTGACATGCATGTTGAGATTGGCTTAAAATTTAGGTTTCACCATATTAATCCCTTTAAATAATAGCCTAATGAAGTTAAAAAACCGATTTCCAACATGATAAAATAACACCGAGTAAATTTGATTTTTAACTTCGTTTGGTCATTCTTTACAACGGTTAACATAATGACTAGCGATTTTTTAACTATTTCTAAAATATATGTGAATTATTAGCCTATTTGAAAATTTTGAAATTTTCATGTGAAAATGACCGAATTTCATAGGTTAACCCCTTTGGAAATTGACCATTTTCGCTTGAAATTTGAATTTTTTTTAAATTGACTAATATTTGACATGCATGTTGGGAATGGCTAAAAATTGAGGTTTCACCATATTAAGCCTTTTAAATAATAGCCTAATGAAGTTAAGAAAACATTTTTCAACATGCTAAAATAACACCGAGTAAATTTAATTTTTAACTTCTTTTGGTCATCCTTGACAACAGTTAACATAATAACCCATGATTTTTTAGCCATTTCCATCATATATGTGAATTATTAGCCGATTTGAAAATTTTGAAATTTTCATGTGAAATTGGCCGAATTCCATAGGTGTTCCCTTTGGAAATTGACTATTTTCACTTAAAATTTGAGATTTTTTTAAATTGATTAATATTTGACATGCATGTTGAGAATGGCTAAAAATTGAGGTTTCACCATATTAAACCTTTTAAATAATAGCCTAATGAAGTTAAGAAAATATTTTTCAACATGCTAAAATAACACCGAGTAAATTTAATTTTTAACTTCATTTGGTCATTCTTTACAACTGTGAACATAATGAACCTTAATTTTTAGCCATTAGCAACATACATGTGAATTATTAGCCGATTTGAAAATTTTGAAATTTTTATGTGAAAATGGCCGATTTTTATAGGTGTTCCCTTTGGAAATTGATCATTTTTGCATGCAATTTGAATTTTCTTTAAATTGACTACTATTTGACCTGCATGTTGAGAATGGCAAAAAATTAAAGTTTCACCATTTTAAGCCCTTTAAATAATAGCCTAATGAAGTTAAAAAATCATTTTTCCACATGCTAAAATAGCACCGAGTAAATTTGATCTGTAACTTCGTTTGGTCATTCTTTATAACTGTTAACATAATGAACCTTGATTTTTAGCCATTTGCAACATATATGTGAATTATTAGCAGATTTAAAAATTTTGAAATTTTTATGTGAAAATTGCTGATTTCCATAGGTTAACCCCTTTTGAAATTGTCCATTTTCACATGAAATTTGAGATTTTTTTAAATTGATTAATATTTGATATGCATGTTGAGAATGGCTAAAAATTGAGGTTTCACCATATTAAGCCCTTTAAATAATAGCCTAATGAAAGTGATGAAATACAGATGAGAGTAAAACTAAACACTTACCAGTCTCACAGAATCTTGTCGTCGGAATTTGCTGAGCTACGATTATGGTTTGTGCAGTATATGATAAATTCAAAGTGTTCTCTGCATATGTAGAAGAAGAAATGAAAGAGAGAGACGACTCCAGCTAGCTACTACACAAAGTCGTCTTCTTTGATTATTCTACAATACCCTACAAGGGACGATCCTGGCAATCTAAGTGGGTAGCTTTCCTTATCTTAACACTAAATGGAAGGTCGGAAATAAATGCAGCAGAATATTCTTCTGACTAGACTAATTCAGTATTATCTCCAGTGAGAGTTGCGTGGATGATATATTTTGAATAATAATATAGAGGTGTGAACAATGACATGCAAAATTCTGTAATTGTAAATATGGGGCATGCATGCATGCATGGGACCAGCCACTTGCAGAATATACGGATTTGCATATATAATAATTGTAAATATATATGGGCCATGCATGCAGGGGAATAAAATTCATTCAGAAGCTGAAAAGGACTTGGAACTATTATTACACATACTCTTCTTTGGCTCCACATGCTTTCTCAACCGTTTATTTTCTTCTGATCATCTTGTATTCTTCTCATCTTTATTAATTTAATATGATTAGTTTGTTCACTCTACTCGGTCGAGATAAGAAGATTATCCACTATATGTATCATGAAATGTTGGCTCTTCCGTTACTTTCTCGTCAGAAAGTGCTCAATGATCACCTAGTTATATCGTAATTGTGACGTGATATTACTGCGTGTATCCGGACCTCTAAAACTCGGAAACGCTTCGTACTCCCCGATCAGAAGGGGTACCGAATCAGAATCTTCAGAAGTAGAACTAGAAAATGAATAAAACACTGATGGTTGGAAACTACTAAGGAAAATGAATAAAACACTGATTATTACTAACTTGGATGATACAACATACAAAATTTGTGGCCTCGTTCAAGGGTGTTTTTTTTTTGGTAAGAAAGAAGATTTTAGTTCCAAAAAATTGTGAACCTTCGAAAAAAGAAAGCAACTCTGATGACATAAAAGGCAAGGGCAAATGTTCAATCTTTATTCATCTTCTAGCAGCCCTGACTCTCCTCATTCCCCTCCCGTGGACCGCCGATCCACCAGCAGATCTTGACGGAGTCTGCTCCTCGTCGTCGCTGGCTTCGTCTGACCTCCATCTCGGTCCTCCATTGGTGCTTCTATCTTCGAGGATAGTAGCCTTCTCCCCACCACTGCATAATTGCCACAAGTCAATAATGTAAATAAATAGAGGATGTAGAACTATAATTTTCAAGGAAATGGTGAGATATTCCAACCTCCATGCTAGGTCCATTGGGTCACCGAAACCATGCTTCTTGGCCGAACTCATTGTCTGTTTCGACAAAGCATTGCCGGAGAAAAGAGGGGTACCGTTTGATTGGTTGCTGCTGAGGAATCCGTTCTCTTCCATTTTAGAGTAACCATCCTGCTGGTAATGATGCAAGTGTCGGTTTGACGATCGGTTGGTCTCCTTAGCCGGAGTAGTAGGACTGGCGCGACGATGCAAAGGTGTGGAGACTTCGTCGAATTTCAAATTCCTGCTGAGACTGCTAACTTGATTCTGTAATTCGGAATTGTCAGACGATCTTTCGCGGAGAACAGTAGACTTGAATGGATTTGCAAATCCTGGCTGCAGGACTACAGAAGGAGCTGTGTTCTTCGGAACAACGAAACTGACTGAAGTTAGGTCGTCTTCTCCGCCGGACGTTATTGGCATCTCAGCCTCTTCTTCAACAAGAGCGCTACGACTAAGAATTCTGTCCTTGTGTAGTTGCTGTTCGATTGGTGATAGCAGCTGTTTGGATTTCCCCTGTTTCGTAAAGCATACGATTTTAGGTTGTAGAAACTCTATGAAGCATCATAGGATTACAGAAGCATTAATATCAAACTTACAACAAGTGCTGCTCTCCAATGACTTGCTGAACTCATTCTAGATACAACGGCTTCATTCATCGAATTCTTCGAGATAAAATCTTGCTCCACGGTCTGAAGCTTGGCATCGACTTCATATGCCTCAGTGTAACGGTATCGCTGTCAATCAAAACCCCACCAGAAACAATGCCAATTTGTTTCAGTTCTATTACAAACTGATTCCATATAAGAGAAAAGTAAAGGAATACCTGAAGATAGTATACTGCAAGAAGACTTCCAGTCGTTGAGGAAGGATCGTGAACCGCACAGTCAAGAAGACACTTAGAAAGATACTTCTCCTCAGCAGAATCCCAGGGCAATTCCATCATCCGATCCACCAAGTTTCTTTTGATACAAAGACAGCATATTTCTGTCACCAAAGTCTCCAACCATTCCCCCCATCCACTCAAGTCGTCCTTTGGCTGTCCTCCCTTTGAGTTCTTCTCCTTAACTTTGGTCCATAAATTTCTCTGACACATAAAAGCTTCAGTTAGAAGTCCGCATTCCACCCTGACTCGGACTGCAGTAACAGCTTCGCTAAGTGACACTAATAGTGACCCATCGTGTCCAGACCACCGAAGCACCATTAAAGCTGTTTCAGGAACGCCTCGTTCCAGCAATACTTGAGCAATCTTTGGATGAGTTGATGCTCCACAGATTTCAGGTAGAAGGTTACAAGCTTCCTGAATTAATTAGCATACGACGTCAACATAAGGAGGACTGCTAACATTGATAAGATGAAGATTAAAAGACGATTAAATGTCCCTAACCTTTAGAGCATCATCAGTGTCATCATCTAGAAGATAGAAAGTTAGAGATTCTATCAGGGAATGTCTAGTTACTCCAAACGTAGCTGCAAAGTCATCTACAATACTTCTCCAACTGTCATCTGGCGTTTTCCAATACCTGTCAAAAATGTAGTAGAGAAACTAATCCTTCGTTAAGAAAAATAAGAACGGAAAGATGTACAGAGTATCACATCAATATGTATTAATAACAGTAGATAAAGGATACAATGGCCTGCTTTGCAACAACCATGTCAGAACTTCCAGTTAAGAAGAGCGTGTCAACAGCGACTCGGAGGTTTTCAAATGGGTAGCATCCTGCCAGTCCCTCTAGTTTAGACCTGAAAAGTGAATCTCTATCCTTCTGTAAGGATGCAAGCCCGAATTCTGCTTCCATGTCCTGTGGATGCCCGAGATCTATTTCAAGATTTGATAAGGCATCCTCAATGAAGAGCGAACCTGCCTGCATATTTGATCCAGCAGACTGATTCACTACATCTGGCCATGAACGTTTAACTGCAGCGGCCTTCCGTGCTCGGACAACAGAGCGCCATGGGGCTAAAGTACCATATCGGGGCCTCACATTTTCCAGAAATCCATTGCGTATACACCAGGCCATAATGTCTGCATGCTGAAAGTCGATGCAAATGGTCAATAACAAAAACAGGGAATCCATAAAAATAAAGCAGGTAAGAAAGCCCTCTTTCAAAAATAGAACTAATGATTCTTGCTTACAAAGAACAATGAATGATATCAAAAGTACGTGTATTACAAAATTAAATAGATAAGAGTTAAACATGAGGCTGCAGATTGAAAGCCAAACTTGTAAAAGTAACCAGACCTGTTTTGCTTTCAGAACACTTTCATGGAGAAACTGCAAGTCATTGACCTGCGCGGAAGAGCTACCCCGAAATGATGACTCCAGAACTTCAAGCACATTGGATATCCCACCCAGATGGTTTGAAACCTTAAGAAGTAAACTTATCCTTTTACCCATTTCTTCTGTGCCAGCATTATCTGACAAAGCATAAAAAATTTAATGATACACCGAGCACCAGAATAGTCTCTGCAAAACCAGACAAGAAAACAATAGTCCAACAGAAAATCTCAAAGGGGTCAGAGGCACACATATTGACACAAGCTCTTCAATCGCATTCTTGAATGTCCTTTTGCACCAGTCCTTCACGACTACTTCATCCAACAAGAAAGCAATGACTGGATCACTAGACACTGCAGTCTCATCCATGCAAACATCAGTAACATCTAAAGGTCTGTCAAGGAATGATTCAATTTCTGACTTCCCACGTTCTAGTTTTCACCAGAATGCATACAGACGCCAAGAAATGAGAGTTAAAGACAGTATTAGCAGTCCGAAAACGACTAGAAACAAGTTGGCCGGTGACACCATTCCTGCAGCAGCTATGTCAATCAGGTATAACTTGAAGAAGCAATTGTTGGTAGAGAAGCATTTAACAAAACATGAAAAACATAATTTCAATTTCAATGTACAGATAACACACATGGGGGCAACCAAGGATACAGTGGCAAATCAAAGAGACCAGGTTATTCTCCATAGCAACATCAAACAAAGCATAGAGTCGCAGGACATCTGCAGTCAATTGATCATCGCCGTCTTCTTTCTCTTGAAATCTTTCATCACATCTTTTGGAGATCAAGCCAGCCTCTATACACTCACAGTAAAGGCGAGGTCGAAGACTATTGCCATTCTTGGGGATGGGAATTCTACAAATTGGGCAGGAGTCACACCTTTGACTACACTCTTTACATAAGGATGCATGTCCACATGAGTCTAAGACATGCTGTACATAGCGTCCACAGCTTCTCAAATCTCTGGTCGCCCTACAGCGCTCTACTTTGGCTTCACTGCACAGCTCAATCAAATCGATTGATGCCAGATGTTCCAATGCTTTCTAAAATAAAAAAACAAACAAAGTTAAATAATTTTGTAGCTTAGCTAGCAGCTTGTGAAGAGAGCGATCATAGAAGCAATCAAGCTACAGCATGTTCAAGCATCATAACAAAAACCGAAACTAACTCAGTAAGCTTGTTTCTATCAATTCTCTTTCCAATGCCAACAAACCCACAAGCAAAAACAAGAACACAGATTACGTAAGTTCAGCAAAAAGACTATCACGGCTGCAGGCAATAACTCGGGTCATCCTATCTACATTCTCCAACTCCACTTCTAACAGTAAGTACAATCAAAAAGCATTCCGACCAGAAAATTAGAGGAGATGCATCATAATACACCCATCATCGAGAAAATGAGATAAACAGTCCAAAATAGAGTACTTCATACGAACCTCACAATTCAAACACAAAACAGCAACATTTGCACCTCACGCAATTCAACAGATGAACAAGGTCAACCAACATTCGCCAACTTCACCAAGACATACCATAAATCACCAATCACCACTAACACTTCACAGAAGCCTAAATTTGCAGGCAGCTAAGTAGAGCTCACTGAACTAAAACCCTAACGAACAACCAAGGGTTTAGGGCTTCCAAAGCCAAACCGAAAATGCTCCCCTAAATTAAGCTAACCAGCTGAAGTACAGAGAAAACGAACAACTTACTTGAACAGCACGGCTACTGTAGTTGGGCTGGAGATTCGAAGCGGCGGATCTCAACAGCGCAGCGTTACGGAAGCCAGAGCCGCCGCCGCCGGCAGAAGTAGAAGGAGAAACGCGACTGCTGATTGGACTACTTTCCATAATTGTCTCCCCGTAGAAAGGTTTCCCACGAAACAAACTGACTGGAGAATCGGAAATCAGTGAAAAGGCAACAGGCTTCTTCAATGGGACGGAGGAGCCATATATAAAATTTCCGTACACCGGTGGCGGAGTGAGGGAATATTTTTGAAATTTGGGGAATTTTCTTTTTCTTTTGAAGATGCGCCGGGTTGCGGGAGAAAATGGCGGGTCGGGTTGAGGCTGATGTAATGGGCTGTCGAGCCCCATGGACATGAAAGCCCAAATGATTACTTTCGGCAAGGTAGCAAGTTGGTGAATTGAGTCTATGGGCCCATTTATTTTCTAAAATTAGATTTTATGTCTTAATTTTTCTTTGTATTTTTTTGGATGAATAAATCTTAATTTTTTGAAGGTTGAAAGGTTGGTTTTGATTATAGCATCAGATAAAATTATCTATCTAGTTTGCTTTTTTCTTGCTTTTAGTTGATTTTTTCGGATCAAAATCTCTACAAAATCATAAACCGTTAGCTCGTAGAACAAGAAAATCAACAAGGTAATTGTTTTCCCTGTAAATATGAGCAATAGTCTATCCTTATCCTCTAATCTCAAACTAGTACCGTTTGATATTAAAGCGTTAACAGCTAATTATACATGACTTTTAATCTAACCCTCAACATATTTTCGACTTCATTCGAGTTTAAAACGGACTTAAACTCACATGGCAAGATATCCAATGTTCTAAGAGGAAATTCGAGTGCGTTCGTGGGGAACTGTCTATTCTTATTAGATACACATGTTTAATTGAAGATAAATAGTGTTGCGTTTATATATTCCTCTAAATAAATCAGTGAATTCGATTAATTTCCTATTAAATTTCTTATTTAATTTAAAAAATCGATTTGTATCGGGTTGATTCAGTGAGGTGAGGTGGATAAGTCACCTGTTAATTTTCCCTCGTTCAACATGCTGACAAGGCAAGTCAACTAAAAAAATTGTCAGCAGAATGAATGCATTTGGTCACTCCTGAAACGCCGACGTCAAAATGTGACCAACAACCGGCCGACGGCGAGACATATCCTGAGGTGATCTCCCGTTTCACATTAGAAAGTGAAGGACTCCAGCCACATAAGTAAACCAAATTCAGTTCCGTAAGCTATTTCCCCTTTCCCTTTTCACGGTCCCGCCAATCGTTTCACTCACACCTCGTAATTTCGTCGTCACTGCTTTCGCTAGCTTGCCTCCCTGTCCCCAGAACTCCGGCTCCGATTCTCCCTATATATATACTCAGCAATCAGCGCTAACAATAATCACAAAGGGCGAAATTCAAATCGGAAACCAACGTAGCAGTCTAGCAGATCAATTTCCATATTACAAATCACCCAATGGCGCCGGAGCAGAGGAGCAACAACCAAGTAGTGCTGAAGGAGAACGTCCACGGCGGCTACCTCAATGAGTCGCATTTCGCGGTGAAGACCGTTCCCGAGGTGAAGCTCGAAGTTCCGGAAGGTTCGAAGACCGCCATCGTGCTGAAGAACCTTTACCTGTCTTGTGATCCGTACATGCGCGGCAGGATGTCGCCCGGCCAGACCGTCGATCCTGAGTTCGCCGCCTACACCCCTGGCTGCGTAAGTGCTTCCCTCTCAAGAAGCCACAATATCGAGTTCGAGTTTTCGAGATATCGAGTTTGTAGCCATCAGACTACGAGTTCGTCATGTCCCAGGTCGAAAATTAGTGACATTTTGTTGGAATTTCGGTGTTTGTGCAGCCAATTTCAGGGTTTGGAGTGAGCAAAGTGGTGGAATCAGGGCACCCAGATTACAAGAAGGGAGACTTGGTATGGGGGTTCACTAACTGGGAAGAGTACAGCATCATTGAGAACCCTAAAGTGCTTTTCAAAATCCCCAATTCAGACGTCCCACTTTCCTACTACACTGGCCTCTGGGTAACTAGCCTAGCTAGCTGCTGCTGTTTTTAAATGTGTTTCATGATGCTTCAGACTCATTCAATCATGTTGTTCTTCATGCTAACTTGGCTTTCAGGAATGGCTGGAATGACTGCTTATTTTGGATTCTATGACGTCTGCACTCCGAAGAAAGGCGAGTATGTGTTCGTCTCAGCAGCATCTGGCGCGGTTGGCCAGCTGGTGGGGCAGTTCGCTAAGTTGGCTGGTTGCTTCGTTGTTGGAAGTGCTGGAACCAAAGAAAAGGTTCAGCCTTTAGGACTCGTTAGTTATCGAATTGGTTCTCGACATAGTATCGTTTTGTTTGTGTTCGTATTTCTGATTCCGTGTGTGTTTAAAAAACCCCCTGCAGGTTGATTTGCTGAAGAACAAGTTTGGATTTGATGAGGCTTTCAACTACAAGGAAGAGACTGACTTGGATGCTGCATTAAAGAGGTAAAACTACCTAATCTAGCTTGCTTTTAAGTTGGTTTTCTGGATTGAAATCTCTACAGAATCATAAAACTGTTAGCCTGTAGAGCAAGAAATCAGCAGCGTAATTGCCTTCCCTGTGAGTATGAGCAATGCAGTTCTGTTAACAGTCTACCTCTAATCTCGAGCTGATGGTTCGATATTATAGCATTGGCTACTAACTACACATTTTCGAGTTGATTCGAGCTTAAGACGGACTTAAGCTCGCATTACATAATAACCAAAGTTCTAATTCAGTGACAACAACCTCAAACTTGAACAAACTAACACCATTCGCGTCATCCTTGTCCCGGTCCTCGCAGGTACTTCCCCGAGGGCATCGACATCTACTTTGAGAACGTCGGGGGGAAGACCCTCGACGCGGTGTTGCTAAACACAAGACCCCATTGCCGAATCCCCATTGCCGAATCGCAGCGTGCGGGATGATATCCCAGTACAACCTGGAGAAGCCCGAAGGAGTCCACAACCTGATGACCATAGTGTACAAGCGCGTCAAGATTCAAGGGTTCATCGTGTTGGACTACTTCCATCGATACACCGAGTTCTTGGGTGTGATGCTGCCTTACATCAAGGAAGGGAAGATCAACTACGTCGAGGACGTAAGCCAAGGGCTCGAGAGCGGGCCCGGTGCTCTAGTGGGGCTCTTTAGCGGCCGCAACGTCGGGAAACAAGTTGTGGCCGTGGCTAAGGAGTGAAGAGTGTGTGTGTGTATCTTTGTGTTTGTTATGTAACGTTTTGTTAATGCCATAGACTATAGTCTGTACTTTGTTGTACTGTGAGAAGTTTTAGAAATAATACAAGGTGTATTCAAAAATTTCGTGCTAGTCCTTTTACTTTGATACTTTTGACAAAATACCACAAATTGTTTTTGTCAGACTAACGTTTTCTCAGCCCGTACAAGATAGAAGACAAAAAATAAATATTACATAGGTGTTCATATGTAGAGGGTAATCGAATTCAAACTCAAGATCTTAAAGTTACTGATACACAGCTCTATCACTAGACAAACTCCACTTCGATCGACAAAGATTAAGTAGAAGGACAAAATTCTACACTAACTTGGTTACCAAGCAATGCTTGTACTCTCTTGGATCATATTAGTAAGAGAATACATACCCTTCTTCTTTTTCTTGTCATTTTTCACACAACCAAGCAAGTAAGAGACCAATTCTCTTGTTCATTTTGGAAGAAAAGAATAAAGAAATTATTATTTTTAATTATATTTCATTTCCCAATTTGTTAGGTATATATAGAGACAAGAGGACTATCTAGCCTCTTCATTGCCACAACCTATTATTCAATTGTCATCCAATATGGTTTCTCCATTTTCAAAGATTCAAGGTATGTATATGATTGCTTGATTAACTTCTTATTTATTTAACATATATAAATATACACATAAGGCGAATTTGGGTCATTTTCTAGAATCTTTCGGTTTTAGACTGATCAAATCTTATGTAAAATTTTTAAAATTGAAGTTTTGTTGTCCGGCTTGTGTTTTTCATATCTTACGTAGAATGTATTTTGTTTATTTAAAAGTTGAGTTGTATTTCCTTCACTATGTTAGAAAAATGCATTTAAATTTTATAAATTCTGACACAATGTATTAAACTATTCTTGATCTATCACTGTTACGGAGTCTCGAATCACCTTTCTACAAAAAAATTATTTTGTTTAGTTAGTTTTACTCAATATATGAGATTTTCTGAATTTTTCTAACTGTGGTTATTTTTATTTATTGTAAATAAATATTTGCATAATGAAGAAATGGATTACTACATGAGAGTAGGTGTGACAGTTGCCGCCACATTGCTTCCAGTGCTCATAACAATGTTCTACAAGTGGTTCTCCAGAAGGCGGAATTCGAATTCCGCCTCGAATTCACCGGCCCTCCCCTCTACAGACTACAAAGTGTTTTTAAGCTTTAAAGGTCCAGACGCTCATCAATTCGTCGACATTCTTTACCGTATCCTACTTAGGGCAAATATCCGTACATTCAAAGACGACAAGGAACTTCTCAAAGGGGAGGGACTGTCCCCCGAGACCAGCAAGGCTATCGACCAGTGCAAAATATTTGTGGTGGTCGTGTCGAAAAACTATGCTAATGACACGAGGTGCCTCAAGGAGCTCGTCGAGATCTCAGAACGCCAAAAGCAGGATAACCGACGTGTCATACTTCCAATTTTCTATATGATGGACCCAAAGAGCGTGAAATTCCTTATCGGACCTTATCAGAACTCGTTTACGGTGCACCACAGGAACTTCCCTGAAGCTACCGTACAGAGCTGGAAAATCGCTTTGAGTGACCTCGGATCGCTCAAGGGCTGGCAAGTCAAAAGCGAGAACGAGTACGTATAACTGCCACTCCCCTAACCTTCATTCATGTTTTTCATTTCGAATTCTCAGATTTAACAGAATTCCATTCCATTTACATTTTTTTTGCAAAAAAATTCCAGGCATGGTGCTGTAGCAGACCATGTTTCTGGGGATATACGGTCACAGCTGAGCAAGAACAACAATAATGGTGGAGACTGAAGAGTTTTGGCTTCAACTGCTGGAGCTCAATGGGCAGATGCGACGACATATTTATCAATACTCGATATAAATGCAGCAAATCAGAGCAAGCTTGGAGTGTAATAATTATTAGTTGCAGTAGTATTTGGATTAAAGAATAAGTACAGTTATGTACAGCTAAACTACCATTACGAATCCTCATGTAACAAACTCGGCAGAGCATGATCTCGAAATAAGGTTGAATCGATGAAAATCGTACGAGGAAAAGCCATGAACTTGTTTAAGTGGATCATCAAACGTTGACATTGCTACATTCTGCACACACACACACTAATCGTATCAGGTTCTAAGGAGATATAAACACATTCTGAATCTCCAAGGTGGAGGAAAAGACCGAAACTTTTAAGCAAAAAGGAAAGAGCAAGAACATCCCACGAGTTCGATCGAGCTTAGAAACAAACTACTTGCTGCAAACTCCACATAGTGGTGCTTTAAGTCGAAGATAGATGTCACTAGAGTGCCCTGCAAAGGAAATAAACGGAAGAAACTTAGATGACGTGTGCTTCAAGCAATGTATGCATAAAACTGCTACTTATGGATCCACTGACCCTGAAGCGTTTCCTTCACCGGTCATAAGGTGGTCAGGATCCTGAGTTAGAGCAAAAAAATGGTCAGCCGCCATTTAACCGAACAGTCCAAATATATAAAGTTAGTTCGAACATAAAGAACACAGAATACTGCAATGTTACCTCCATTCCCCACTTGATGTAGTCTGCAGATTCACAAGCTTGATATTCATCAGCCAAGCTCTTGACTACATCCCTTGATTCATCGAACTCGGAAAGGTCATTGTCCTGATCAAACATTGGGAAGCTTAACCAATGAAATACAGTTCAACAATGGAGGACCAAGTATTTTAATGAAACTGGGGAAGAAGGACTTACAGCAAACATTGGGAATTTACGATAGTTGTCTAGAAAGGCTTGCTTCCCTCTCAACTTGTCATATTGGTGCATGACCTTGTCAAAGAGGTGCCGGATGCTAGTATGGCTCGCCAACATGAGACCGCTGACCTGCAAAGATGAACAGCAACTTAAGTAACCGGTTGCGGACATTAGTCGATTTTTATAGACAAGGGCTCACCCTATGTGCAGTCTGGACATATGGAGACTTCCTTGACAGAGCAACCTAGCAAAAAGGAAAAAACCAGTTACATGAAATGGAGACAGAAGACACAACTCGTGTATCAGATCGCCAAAGAGAGAAGAAACACCTGTATACTTGCAGGACCCCATTCGATAAAATTAACGAGCTTCCGTTCACGAATCCTTTGCAGACTTTCATGAACCTGAGAGGAAATTTAAAAAATCAATGCCGAAACTCGATAGACATATATATGGTCTGAATGTAGATGATTATTACCTGAGTAGGGTCTACCTCCCCTTGGATGATGTTTAATATCGAGATGTACTTGGCTCGACTTGCTTCCTTTGTCTTTGCATATGAAGAAACCATTATGTTCTTTGTCTGCAAGAAAACACAGCCAAGTCTCAAGAGATGCCACAGAAATTTGTGAAGGGAAATCACTACCAATCATTTACCTGTAGAAGCCTTCTCATAACATCAAGTACAGTCGTTTTCCGGATTACATTAGCCTGCCAAAACAGTTATTAGCCATTGATAACTTACTCCTCCAAGTGAATAAAAATGACTTCATTGCAGAAAATTACCTGTCGTTCCACAGTAAGCGGTGTATACCCCGTCATGAGAAAATGGCACCTCGGAGTCGGAATCAGAGAAGCAAGAAGCCCGACCAAGTCATTGTTCATATAGCCAGGATACCGCAACGTAGTTGTGCTCGCAGACATCACAGTGGACACCAAAGAGTTGGTCTGAGCAAAAGTAGGGTTCGACAAATGGAGGCGCTCCACTGCAATTCGATTGAGCGCAGTGTTGTCAAGAACAACTACACAGTCAGCATTAAGCGCCAATCTCTTGAGTGTTAGTAGAGAGTTGTAAGGTTGGACAACCACATCACTTGTCTCCATCTGGTTAGGGAATACACTGTAGGTTTGAATCAGTTTCTTGCTGTAACGGTCGTTCAGAGTCTCCAGGAGGTATGAACCCATACCTTCATGACATAATCAATAGAACAATCAACCATAGTCCTCAGAGCACAAGTATACTAATACATTCAAACTCGTTGAACAAAAAAGTACCAAACCTGAGCCAGTTCCTCCAGCAATTGAATGGCAAAGGACAAAACCTTCAAGACTATCACTTCCATCAGCTTCTCTATCTATCATGTCCATTATATCCTCCTCAACTCCCTGACCCTGTTACATTTCACGCCGAGACTTTAGATCATACATATAGAAAATCTGGCCCCGGTGAAGATGTAGCGACAATACCTGATGGTATCCACTAGCCCAGTTGTTTCCAGCACCACCACCATGATCAGCAACAAAGATGTTCTCGTGGTTGTAGAGATTCCTGTAATCGCCATTCTGGATACCGTTTATCACCCTCGGCTCCAAATCTATCAGCAAAGCTCGCGGTATGTAATGCTGGTCGTCCGCTTGGTAAAAGAAAACGTCTTTCCTGTCCCCTCCCTGCAATCTCCCATAGATCAATCAGCCAAACAAACTAAAACACACATTTCTCAAAACAGTCACAATTCAAAGACTAGAACTACATCCAGCAACTTAGAACTAAGGGTGACTTAACAGTGTAAGTAAAAGCTTACACATCAACTAACTGGTCAAAACCATTTAAAAAATTGGAGCAAGATCACATTTTCAACTACAGCTAACCTCACAATCTACAACTAGTGGGACGAAATTGGAACGGGAGATCAAGCTAATTTCAGCAAAGAGTGAAGAAATGGGGGAAAAGGGGGAAATCAAAGACCTGGGTAGCGAAATCCTCGAGAATGCCGTCTTTGCTGATGCCATGTTCGAGGCATAGCTGCTTCCAGAACTCCATGCCAATCTGGTTCCCGCATTGCCCAACTTGCAGAGTGATGATTTCTCTCGGCATGGTTGGAAATGAAAAACTAGGGTTTAGAGAAAGAGGAAAGCTTTTGGTATTTGGTGCGAAAAGGAACTGTGAATTTTTTCTTCAAAAGAAATAGGAGGGAACGAATTGGTGAAGGGAAAGCAAAAGGAGAGTGAAGTGATTATCATTTATCAGATTATGTTAATTTAATTTCAATTAATTAGAACGTTAATTATTGTCTTAATTGAATGCCTAATCAGACCAAACTTATTTAAGCCCAAAGGCCCGATGAATCCTGAAGAAGGCCAGAAAAGGTGTGGCCCAATACTCTGTTCTTGGGTTGAGCCTTATTGGGCTCGCATTTGGTTCGAATAGACTTTTTGTTTACGGTTTCGAGGATTGCGATTAGAAGAATTATCGTTTTGATAATCGAATTTTAAATTATTTGAATGAAAACGGTTTGAAAAAAGAAATATTAAAGAAAATGATGGCTATCAAATATAGGTTCGATTCTCGTAAAAATAATATTTATTGTCGGTGTTCCTCCTCTCTTTTTATCGATCATTTCTAAATGAATAACTCTATTAGATTCCCTTGATTTGAAAAAAAATTTCAATTGTAGATAGATCATTTCTTTTTTAGAGATAAGATATGTAAAAATGATTCGTGTTTCTTCCTTCAAAAAATACAAACCTTAAAATTTTGTTTATACTTTTTAATGTTGCTTTATAGTTATCATTGTTGATACGTAATTACTATCACGTTAACTTGCGTAATAGTAATTACATGTCAACAATAATAACAACTATCCTCTTTTACGAAATATGTAAAAATGACTATGTTGCACCACTAGTTGTGAAAGAAGGATTGACGTTTTCATAACTTATCGTTATTCTAACTAATAACGATCTAATATTATTCTAAATTTCGATTTTATAATGCCAAATTCAATATCTATTTAGAGGTTATATCGAATTTATCCATCCAAACGAACCCTAGGCTTCCATAGGAGCACACATATATATTTAGCATTCCCCCAAACACGTACCTGAATCCTGACCTCGATTCTCCATCTGTCCCCTCTATCACCTTTCACTGCTGCTAAAAAAAAAACCACCACCGTCCTCCGCCACAGCCGCCGCTGCTCTCGCTAGGGTTTCTTGTCAATCTTCCGCCATTTCTCACTCTCTGCGATCTCAGTTACATCGCAGCGTATTCCGATTAGGGAAGGAGTACAGTGTTGGATGCATCCACCACCGTAGCAAGGGTTTCCTGTGTGTTTTCGTTTGGTTCTTTAGTAGTTTTTTTTACCTTCTAATGGCGACAGCTCCGTTGAAGTCACAGTCGAAGCCGCTCCACAACTTCCCTCTCCCGCTGAAATGGAGCCAAACCGCCGGCGGGAACACCAACAGCTCTCGTACCGCTCCGCCACCGGAGGCGGAGTCCGATCCAGATGCTGTCGTCAAGCATCGCCGTTCGCCGCCGCCGCAGTCGACGAATGGAAGTCCAGGCGTTGCTCCTCATCCGGTTGGATCGAGGTCCGCTCGGCAGCAGCGGTTTGCCTTCAACTCCTGCTCGAAGGTGTCGACGATCCTCCTCTCCAGGCCGGTGTCCTTGGCGTCGAAGGACAAGCAGCACATGACAGTGCTCGAGAAGGAAGCTACCGGCGGTCGGAGAGGAGGAGGATCGGGAGAGGAAGCTGGAGATCCGAAGCCGTGGAAGCTAAGGCCGAGGAGAGGACTCGCTTCTTGCTCGGGAAACACCCACCATGGCGGCCAGCTCGCCAAGCAATCAAGGGATCTCGCGCGACATACTCCACCTCCGGCGATGAAGTCCAACAGGCCGTCGCGAGGGTCGGCGGAGGCCGGAGCTGAAAGCGGATTTCTGACGAGGAAGGAGAAGAGGAAGTTCTGGATCGCTCTGTCAAAGGAAGAGATTGAAGAAGACGTTTACAGTTTGACTGGTTCAAGGCCAGCTAGGCGTCCCCAGAAACGGCCCAAGAACATCCAGAAATCAGTTGACGTAAGCACATTTCTTCTCCATTCTCCTCCCATTGTTGAGCAATGCTTTTGAATGGACATCTCCATAGGTTTGTTTGATTGATTGATTGATTGCTTGCTTGCAGAACGTGTTTCCTGGTTTGTGGCTAGTTGGCTCTACAGTTGATTCATACAGACCTCCCGATCCTCCGATAAAGGTTTTAACCCATTCATTTTTGCCCTCCATCCAGCTAATCATATACTCCTTTGTGTTCATTGATTACTGAATGCTTCCGCCATTGTTGTTGCAGAGGTAGATACAGGATTCGTCAGAGGTTAACAACAATCCGACTCAGGTGTAAAGAACTGCTAAAGAAGTAAGCTCTTTACTGCATAGTGAAATTATTCAATACTTTCGAATCCTTCAGAGAGATCCCATTTTGTGTTAGCTCCCTTAGCAAAGCCATGCAGAGTGGAGAAAAAGGACACTGTTTTGAGTTCCTTAGTGAGTTTTTTCGAGTGATAGTTCAGTAGCATGTAAGATTGAAGTAGACAAAAGGAGAAATGAATGCACAGAGGAAGTTGATGGCTCTTTTATTTTCGGGTTACTTCTTCATGCTATGATGATCAAGCTAGCAGATTATAGATTTATGCTTGATGATATTACCAAAGCCCCATCAGTTGCTAAGTACTCATAGTTTTTCCTTGCGTCTTCTTGTGGGGAATGATAAGGATTTCGCCCATTTGCTATCGTTCATGATGATCAAGCTAGCAGATTATTAGGTGCTCAGTATTGGCAGTCCTTCCCTGCAACTTATCGCGAAGAACGATAAGGATTTCGTTCATTCACGACTCTGGTTCCATGAAGGCTTCAGTTTAACAGTCTTTAGGAATGGTATTGTGCTGATCAAGTAAGGTTGGGTACCTGTTGTGCTGTTTACCGGAAATATGACTAATCTACCAACTTGATGATCTCTTATTCAGTTTAGTTCAGACTTTACCACCCTTTTTAGTGTCTTTAGCAAAATGGCATTCTGCTGATGAAGCTTGCTGATCAGTTCTACTGTTTACTAGAGATATACTTAACTAATGCCCCTATCAGTTTTGACCAGCATTTCGCTGGTTTCGACAGGGAAGACCTCTAAATCAGTTCAGCAGTCTTTAAGTAATGCAATAGCTCTCTAGTCATGGATGGCCGCTGGTGGTGTTACATTCTTCGTCACAGACTCAGCAGTCTTTTGCCGCAATCAGTTTGCTTACAGCTTACCTAGTTTCAACGGAAAGGACCATACTTAATGCCAGTGTTGCTTGAAGAATACTCCATGCTAGGCTATCTGTCTAGGTTGTGCACTCCGAAATCGGCTGGAGTCCACTGATTTATCCAGAGGTTACCGAGTGTTTGTGTCGTATCCAGATCAATGCAGAGGTTATCGAGCGTCCATTTCTTATCGATATCGAGTATCAGTCTGTGTTTGTTTTTCTAGTCGAATATCAGCCTGTGTTCGTGGTTCTCACGAGTAACTCGTTTCTTCGCGTCAATTGCTCCGCAACTCAATTATGGCACAAGACCTCTCTGAGCATACGGGTGGTCTGCGAAAACGGGCAGAATATAGTATATATACAGCATAAATGCAACTACAACGATATCCAAAATTCAAAATGCAGTATTGTTTCCTATAATGTCTTTTAAGTACATCAACTCATTTTTGCACTTCAATGTTGGCGTATAGCATTTGAAAATTCGACATTGTGGGCTTCAGATGATGGCCCGAAGGTAGCGGCTTTGTTACACCACGGCCCAACAAATGGGCAGATCAAGACCCCTCACACGAAGCCCAAAATCTTTGGGCCTTTTGATCTGGAAAGTCTGCTCTTGTCTCCTAAGTCACCAACGGCAGCTCGTCAGAAGATCTCCTATGGCTGAATCCTCTCGTTTCTGCACCAACAAATCTATCCTGAGTAGGTAGTTTGAATTCCAACTCATCGAGTTTCTTACTGAGTGCAATCTTTCTCTTATCCACCATAAGGGACTGAATAGTATCAACCTGACTGGCATGCAGCTCGGAATATAACCGACAACGGAATAATATATATATATATATACAGCATGCCTTCATGTAAACCATCATCGGTCTCGGACAAAGTGGCGATATCGTCTTCCACAGCTCTGCTACGGGGAAACTCAGAGAAGATGGCTGGAAGTTGCCCCAAATTCTATTATTAGATATACTAGATTATTCGTAGAAATAAATGGAGATAGATAAATTTTTTTTTAATATACGAAAGGTATAAGTAAAAAGAAAATGCAAAACAATTTAAGGCATGTCAATTGAAGAATGAAAAATATCATAAGATCTATAATGGGCAATATGTGTGAGTTTAAAATAAAGTCCACGTAAACTCAAAATAAAATCTCATTAAACTCAAAATAAAGTAACAGTAAACTCAAAATAAAGTCTCAGTAAACTCAAAATAAAGTCTTCATAAGATAATCAAACACTATTCAATTTAAAATTTAAAATTTTGACATGAAAATTTAAAATTTGGCTATTATTTGAAGGACTTGACATGATGAAAACTCAATTTTTAATCATTCCCAATATACACGTCACATATTACCCAATTTAAAACTTTACAATTTTCATCTCAAAATTTGTCGATTTTCAAAGGGGGTTAACATATGGAAAGGAGCTATTTTGACATGAAAATGTGAAAATGTTGAAATCGGCAAATATTTGACGTGCATGATGGAAATAGGTAAAAAGTCAAGTTTGATTATGGTAACCCTTATAAATAATGGTCAAATCAATATTTTTCCATATAGTTTAAGCGTGTTAAGAAATATTTTTTAACTTCATTTAGCTGTTATTTGAAGGGTTTAACATGGTGAAACCTCAATTTTTAACCATTCCTAACAAACACGTCACATATTAGTCAATTATAAAAATTCTCAATTTTCATCTCAAAATTTATCGATTTCCAAAGGGGTTAACCTATGAAAATTATTTATTTTAACATGAAAATTTCAAAATTTTCATATCAGCTAATATTTAACGTGCATGTTGGAAATGGTTAAATAGTCAAGTTTCATGATGGTAACCCCTCCAAATAATGGTCAAATTAATTTAAAAATTAATTTTACTTGATATTATTTTAAATATTTTTTAACTTCATTTGGCTATTTTTAAAGGGGTTAACATGGTGAAACCTCAATTTCTAGCCATTCCCAATATACACGTTAAATATTAGTCAGTTTAAAAAAGTTCAATTTTCACCTCAAAATTTTTCGATTTCCAAAGGGGTTGACCTTTGGAAATGAGATGAACTTTCAAAATTTTGAAATCGGAAATTATTTTGCGTGCATGTTGGAAATGGCTAAAAAGTCAAGTTTCATTATGGTAACCCCTGTAAATAATGGTCAAATCATTTTAAAAATAATTTTTCTCATATAGTTTTAGCGGGTTAAGAAATATTTTTTAACTTCATTTAGATATTATTTGAAGGACTTAACGTAGTGAAACTTCAAATTTTAGCCATTCCTAACATACACATCACATATTAGTCAATTGTAAAAATTTGCAATTTTCATCTCAAAATTTGTAGATTTCCAAAGTGGTTAACTTATGGAAATGAGCTATTTTGGCATAAAAATTTCAAAATTTTCAAATCGGCTAATATTTGATGTGGATATTGGAAATGGCTAAAAAGTTAAGTTTCATTACGGTAACCCCTATAAGTAATGGTCAAATCAATTTAAAAATCAATTTTACTCCATATAGTTTTAACGTGTTAAGAAACATTTTTTAACTTCATTTAGATATTATTTAAAATATTTAACATGGTGAAACCTCAATATTTAGCCATTTCCAATATACATTTCAAACACTAGCCCATTTTTAAATTTTCAATTTTCATCTCAAAATTTTTTGATTTCCAAATGGGTTAACCTGTGGAAATGAGCTATTTTGACATGAAAATTTCAAAATTTTGAAATCGGCAAATTTTTCACGTGCATGTTGGAAATGGCTAAAAAGTTAAGTTTCATTATGGTAACCCCTGTAAATAATGGTCAAATCAATTTAAAAATCAATTTTACTCCATATAGTTTTAGCGGGTTAAGAAATATTTTTTAACTTCATTTGGCTATTATTTGACGGGTTTAACATGGTGAAACTTCAAATTTTGGCCATTCCTAACATACACATCACATATTAGTCAATTGTAAAAATTCTCAATTTTTATCTCAAAATTTGTCGATTTCCAAAGTGGTTAACTTATGAAAATGAGCTATTTTGACATGAAAATTTCAAAATTTTCAAATCGGCTAATATTTGACGTGCATGTTGAAAATGGGTAAAAAGTCAAGTTTTATTAAGGTAACCCCTATAAATAATGGTCAAATCAATTTAACAATCAATTTTACTCCATATAGTTTTGGCGTATTAAGAAATATTTTTTAACTTCATTTGGCTATTATTTGAATGGGTTAACATGGTGAAACCTCAATTTTTAGCTATTCGCAACATATATAACAAATATTAGCAATTTAAAAAATTATAATTTTGACCTTAAAAATTTTCAATATCCAAAGGAGTTAACCTATGAAAATAAGCCATTTTGACATGAAAATTTCAAAAATTTTATATCGGCTAATATTTCATGTGCATGTTAGAAATGGCTAAAAAGTCTAGTTTCATTATAGTTATCTCTATAAATAATGGTCAAATGAATTTAAAAATCAGTTTTACTTGGTGTTATGTTAGTGTTAACAAATTTCAAATTTGCTTACTTTCGGTGTGTTTAGCTGACATTACATAAATTGCTTTTTGTTAACTTCGATCATATATAATTCTGTGAAAAACCAAATAGTTTTTACCATACATTTCAACACATACAAACAATAATAGAACATTTGAATCGATACATTTAATTAGCTTAACAACAGAGCGCGAACAAGCAACCTAGTTGTTATTTAAAGCCCGATCTTACATGTTTTCCTCATTCTCTTCCCAACATGGAAGATCGGGCTTTAAATAGCAGGACCGCGCGTGCACAATACTTAGGCGCAGGGAAATCTAGGTGCGTTATTAATAACAACCACTCTCATACACCGGAGCGTGTAATGGACGCATAAAACGAATCGGGTCGTCTGATTTTGGGTGGGCTGTTGCGGACGTAGCCCAAAAAATTGGGCCATAAGCAGGTCGGGTCGGCCGATATTTCGGACCCATACAAAATCGGGTTGGAGCTTGACCCTTCCCCAAAGACGTCTAAAAACATATAATATGGGCATTTCTCATGCCCATCTCAGACCCACGCTCCATTTTGATACGCCTAAAGAAAAGTGGCCTGCATAGTTAGAAAAAACAGATAATATGGGGTTTTGGCCTTGTTACTATGAACCGGTAAGGCCTAACCCTTCCTAGTCAGTTTGTTTCTTCTGTCGCTGAGTCAGAGGCGACCACCTGATCGATACTCTTCTGGAACTCTTCCAAGGTCAGGAATTGATTGGTGGAACCCACTTCCCGGAATCTCCCAAAGATTCCGTCTTGGTCAGGCTCTTCGACGACCAACTCCCTCCCGGCCGTCGTCTAAATTCCGAATCCTGCACACGAAATCCTTATCCGGGGAGGACTCCAGAGAAGAAGTAGAGGGAGACAAATTAGTGTTGTCGGAACAGAACCCATCTTCTTCGGAATCGCAACTTCTCAAATTTGCCCCCTTGGCAGCTGTTGTCAATTTCAGCTCCCAATTGCAGGGATTCCGAATCCGAATCGGAAAAGGAATGATTTATCAAATGTCATATTTTTACCAACGTTGTACGTGTTGGATAATAATTTATTAATTAAGCTATATATCTACGAATACATATTTAGTATAGATATACTTCCACACAATTAGATTAAGCAAACTAAGAGTACTTTATATCCATTTCATACAAAATCTCTCTATATATTCCAATATTAAGATGACCAACGGATCGAAAAAAAGTACAAATCATATTTAACTGACGAGTTCACTTATATGGTTCATCAATATCGTATATCTTAAACACGAAGAATTAATGTATTTTCCAATTTTGAGATCGATTAGTTTACAGGGAAATGATGAAGTTTTATTGTAGTGATGATGGCGGAAATAATTCTTACAAAAATATAAATAAAGAAAGTATATATATTTAATAAGATTATATTAACCTATATATACTAAATTGCAAGCCCAATAATTATTTTATCAATGTCTCTGAAAATTTGAAATTCACCAATAATAATAGTATAAGACATTATACATATACAGACACTGCATGCTCATATAGGATCCCTAAAAGCTTAGAGCCAACTCGAGTTTGTCTTGAGAGATGTTTAACTATAATTAACAATGATTAGTGCAAATGCTATAATAACACACAAGTGGCCCATGTTCTTGTCAAAGAACCAAACATGTGTGTTTCTTCCCTTTGTTCTTCCCAATGCTATGGGGGGGAACATACTCATTGACAACCCATCATAAACCCTAAGATGTCAAATTATTTGTTTAATCAAACTACCTTTTTTTTCTCCCCAAAATTATGTTTATATATACAGCCAAGCAAATATTAGGGATCTTGCTTATATTCCCCCAAAAAACCCATGATTAGCAATCTCCATTATTTTTAAACTTGAGATCATCATGAGATGTGGGTCTTCTCTAGGATTTTGCAACCTTTTTAATATTGTTGTTCAATGTTTGATTATTTATTGATGTTATATACCTACTTTCATCATTTGAAGGAAGGTATTGTCATGCTTGGTCATGATATTGTCTATGTTATACACTATTTATTCTAATACAAAAAATCAAAATAGACAGATTCACTAAATAAAATTGTCATTGTTAAATATGAACGTTAAATAGTGTCAAATCAAATTATTAAATGAATCTATAACGAAAATGTTGATCAAGAATAGTAATCTGCATTACATCTAACCATAAATTAGATTTGTAAAATGATACACTTTATGAACAATAGACTAACCCCGTTAATTTCAACCATAAGTTGAAACAAATTCTTACACTTTGAATTTCCCAAAGTACCCTCCCACGTAGGCCCACACGTGGGGTCGACAATTCTTAATTGCCAAGTTGATCATATTTCCCTATGATTAAGGGGACAAATTAAAATTATTTTACCATTATTTGATTACGTTAATCACACAAATCATACGTGGATCCCACGTGCAGTCCAACTGGTCGAAACCAAACCATATGATTAACCATTTCAAACTAAAAATAACCGAACCAATATCGTACCAATGATTAATATTTAATTAATTAACTAAAGAAGCCTTAAATTAATCACAAAGCAAATCGGAGCTCAGAAAGATTCTCAATATCCATTGTAGTCATCAATTGTTTTAGATGTAAGATTCACTACCACAAAGTCCCTAACCTATTGCATTTGTAGCAACACAGTCATTCAGTCATGGTCTCGTCAAAAAATAACAATAGGTTGACGGTCATCATGTCAACTCGTAAATTTTATCCACACGCCCTGCCATGTCCACTAGAGGAACCAGGTATTGTCGGAGCTAGAAAATTGGCCGAGAGAGTTTGAAATTCGTACCTAACTATATGTAGTGGGAAACAACAAGAAATCCATTCTAAACCTTTGTAATTGAAAGCATGTACATCCCCACTAACAACAACAATAAAAACCCTTAAGAAAATATTTTTTAACTTCGTTTATTTATTATTAGAAGGGTTTAACAATCCTCAATTTTTAATCATTCCCAACATGTCTGTCAAATGTTAGCCAATTTGAAAAAAAAATCAATTTTCATGTCAAAATTGTCGATTTCCAAAGGGGTTCACCTATGGAAATTGACCATTTTCACAAGAAAATTTCAAAAATTTTAAATCGGTTAATATTTTACATACATGTTGAAAATGACTACAAAATCAAGTTTCATTATAATAACTATGTCAATAATGAACAAATGAAGTTAAAAATCAATTATACTTGACGTTATGTTAGTGTTAAAAATTTTCAAATTGGCTTACTTTCTTCATATATAACTGCATGTGGTGTGAAACACCTACAAGTCCAAACTAAAATTTTTATAATCAAAAGTACATACATCCACCTAACAACAATGACAAAACCCTTAAAAATTATGTAAGTTATATTTTAAAGATTGGTGATCACATTGTTACAAACCCAATACATAGATGGCTGCAATGGATATTAAGCCGAATCAAACGGTTGAATCACATGATTTACCAGCTCAGCCGGGTCACATGGTTTAGCAAAGACAGGTGGGACCCACTAAAAGACAAAGCTACCTTCTTTATTGGTAAAGAAAATTGAAAAGCAAAAGAAAAAAAAGTTGGTCAAGGGAGATGGGTTGTGCACGTGTGGGGAGGACATTCCATAATCAGTGGGTTCAACCGGTTCGATTGGTCCAAGTGGTTTGGTAGCACGTGTGGGTGAGTCATCGTGATGTTTGGGCGGTTTGAGAAGGTGGGTTGGAAGGTGTTTGTTTAGTATAATATAATCTTTGGAGTTTTGATTGGTTGGGTGGTTAAGTACTTTATGATTTGTACATAATTAAGAAAGTTGTGATTAATCAATTATTTGCATGTGTAGGTATGACTCGGTTTGGTTACTCATTAGTCGACAACGGTTAGATGGACGGTTACAATGATCGATCGTCGTTTTATAATGTATTGTGAAATTTCGAGGAGGGACAACGTCACATATGTTGAACTAGTTTAGAACAATCTTGTTGCATGCTCTTGTATTATGTTCAAAGTTCGGTTTCGAAAAGGTAATTCAGCCAGTCGATTTATCTATAATTTTGAAAGGTTTAACTAGATCCGACCATTGCACAAACAACTTGAAAGACAAAAATAAGCAAATTGGTTTTAATTAAGTAGGAAACAATACTGCTGCGCCAGGTAGGATCCACATGAAAGGCCTAATCATGGTGACTAATCAAATTTCAGTTAATTATTAATTCCACCGAACTTAAATTCTTATGTAATTATTAATTATCTTTCACTCAAGTTAGCTCTAAGGGAGACTTTTTTGTAATTTCTACGCCAATTTTTATTTTATTTTATTTTATTTCATATGAATGTGAAAATGTAAACACTCATCAACTGATACAGACTGAAACTATCAAGTGTTGTAAATAAGTTTTGAAGTTTTGATAGATATTTTTGGTGTTAATGGTGTGTATTATGTATCGACATTGATTTTTATGTTAAATTAATGAGGTAATCTTAAATACTCTACTGTTACACTTTGCATGCTTTTTGCAATCGATATGAAATTACTTAATAAAGCACCATAGCTATAATCAATTGGATCATGTATGATGTATCGAGTATCCAACCAATCAAACTAAAGCACCATAGCTCTACCAAGTTGTTGTCTATCACTATAATTCTCTCATACAAGTGAATCGGAATGGAAAAAATTGGATTTAACTATGTAGTCTTTATCCAAATCCCACCTTCCCCCTCGATCAAATGAAAAGTACCATAGTTACTATACCTTTTCGATGCGTAATGATCATATATATCGCGAATCTCAACGGACACGAAACGACACCGTCTCTCCACCTCACTTCAAACTACATCAAAAGGCTTGTAAAGGGGCGAGGAAATAAAACAATGATGAAGAATGATAAGAAGAAAGATTCCATGGGTGCGATTCTGTGGACATGATTGATTCCCAAAATCAAAATGACAAAACATCATCATTTTCATCATCAAATTGGAAATGACTTGTACATATCCACTAGCTGTCTTTTGCCTGTTGTTGTTTGATTGAGAGAGAGTAAGTAGCTAGCCAGGGGTCCCAATAGATGAGGGAAGCCAGGTGGGTTTCTGTGAAGAGAGAACCCCCCCAAATGATTGATTCAACCCACAATTATTGCCCTATCATGGAATGGAATATTGTAGGGAAGAAATTGTGGAAAATAAAATATACGGTCGATTCGTGAGTATGTATTAGCTTGATCATCTGATTATCGTTTATAAAAAATTATGTTTTTAAAGGATAAGATCGATCAAAATTCATATTCATCATCTTTATTTTGGAAATTGAATTTCTGACCGGTTATCTCTCACTTTTTTGGAATTTTTATTGAAATTAATGAATTGATATTTTGATAAATGTGTGGGTAGCACTAGTTTGCAGGGACTATATATACAAACGAGTCAGTATGAGAAAGATCTTGTTTGAAACATAAACAAAAAGAAAAGCGCATTATAACCTAGTGAGATTGTCATATGGTGGAGTCGAGACTCGAGACTCTCATAACTAGTACTTAATATATGCAACATGTTTATTGATTACTAAATAATGTAAAAATGACGCTACTTAGCTTAATTAAGTGGCTCAGTCGCTTTAGTCGATCGTCAAAAGAACATCTTTGCCAAACCATCAATAAGACATTCATATATATATAGTTGACGAGTCACGTAGCTATAATCACTTTTATCTCTCGAAACCCAACCCCGAATCCAATCATCGATCGATATATCCCAACTACGAGAAACCCATCAACAAACAGTGATGATTATACACATGATTGAACTATGTATGTACGAATATGGTCCCAATGTTCCATGTATACTTCACGTGAGATTCACATGCCTCGTATGTTGTTTTGCTCCACAGTGTGTGGGTGTCCATCATTCTCATGTCGGACCTTTGTCCAATCAATCTTATCTCTTTTGTCATTCATTCATTCACTCGTTCAAACTTCTCCACCTACAATATGGATTGGTGGCCCTCTTGTCCATTTGATTATCCATTTCTCTAATTTATAGCATTTAATGATATATATTTGCTCCTATTTCACATTTCCAAAATTCACATATCTTAGTAACATCCCACACCATATGGGGTCTGATGATTTGTGTGAAAAGTACGTCGAGAAGGCATGTATTGGGGTTATTAGTGTGAACCCGAAAGGTCGAGTGGTTGATGGAGTGGTGGATCGGTTTTTTTGCAGAACATCTATTATCGCTGAAGTTCAAGCTGTGCTGGTTGTATGTATTCTCGCCTCGCGAGAGGATGATCATGCGGTATATCAATCATATGGTTAAACTCAGATTATCCAATTAACTTAAATAGTATTATATACGTGAAAACCGGCATATGAATCATGATTGAATATAGGTTGGAAGTACCACATAGATCACAAAGATGATGAATGGCAAAGTTGGTTAAATAATTGATCACAAAGATCATAGAGGAGTTGTCACATATAATTCATAGACTTGGACTACATAATTGCACGAAGTGGGGAGGATGAATCAATGATGAAAACCACATGGAGTTGTCTATGGTTTTCAGTGAGAAAAATCTGGCAGAAAAATATATATATTGTGAAGTGGACATGAGTGGATACATAGGACTCTCTCCAAATATGATGACTTGTGCTCTAAAGATCTTGCCAATCTTCTCTAAAGCTTTACATGACATGACATAGAGGAGGAACGGGACCCAATTTTCTCCATGATGCATGCATTATCAAACTTGGGTCGTGTTTGAATCGGGGTTTGGATTACTCGGTTAAGCAGAAAGTGGCTTACACGTTAATTGGTCTAGTGGTATAATGGGTTGAGATTCGGATTATAAAATTTTGAGTTTGAGTTTTATCTAAGTTAGATGAGAATACCATCATGTATTGAGATATTCCACAAGTATTGTGGGTTTGTTCTTTGGCTAGTTAAACAAAAAGAGATAAATATGGTTAGTTAGAGTAGCGGTGATAACTCGTGATTGTTTTGGATTGTTGATCGATGTCGTGAGGTCGATTCTCGCATAACTTACAAGACCAACTTTTGTACCTAGATATTATTTTGAGTTGTGTCACCTAGATTAATCGATCTTTTAATTTAGTCGATGATTATATGTTTGATATTTGTTAATAGGTAAACTCTGATTAACTCGCTCTACCTCATCGTTAAAAAATAGTTGTGATTTGAATGACTCATATATGGTATCAGGTTCAATTTTCACCAAGATCAACTCTTTATTGATAAGCAAGTGATGGTTACTACATACCAACTTGAACTAACTTGAAGGGTCCACGCATGCAGTTACACCGATTGAAATTGGAACAAACTCGAAACCAAAAACCCATAATTCATGACATTTCCATATAAGACTATTAACTAACTAGACATGATACATTGACAACACATTCCAACAGTGGAACAAAACTGTGTCCCACAACCCACATTGCCCATCCCCCACCCTACTTTATACACCAATTATTTGTTTCAGATTGTGTGTTGGGAAATTGTTTTCAGATTCATTTGACCATCAACATAAATTCCAATATCCAACTTGATATCTATTTTTCAATATTTTTTTATTTAAAAAAACAATTAATTGTACTACCTTTTTCACAAAATATACATTTTTATATTTATATTCTCTACCTTTTATTCCCATCAAAAATAAAATCGCATTAATAATTGTTGCCAACGTACCATAAATTCCAACGAATAAAGTCCAGTATCAATTTGATGATTTAAATATGTTTATAAAACTTTGTTTATTTTGTTATTATTTGTCAAAATCGCACACATCAACTTTTTAAAAATGATTTATAAGATAGAGAAATCAACACTTAAATATTATTTATGACTTAACAGTCATTTTATATAAAACTGATCAAAATCACCCAAATCAATTTACATAAATATAATGTCACATTCCGATGATATTAGATCAAAAAGTACGATATGTTTATGCGGGTGACGTATTGAAAGAAAATTCTAACACAAGTAGTCCATAAAGTTTAACATAGCTTATCAAATCTAACCATAACTTGAATGATTTTTCTAGTTATTATCATTTTTAACCATAGTATTTTTAGTGAGTGGAGTACACGCGGGAGAGGTGGGGAGTGGGCAAATAGAGGGAGATGGACTAAATAGAGTAATTCAAATGATTGAAGAAGTAGAGTGTGTCTGGTCGAAGAGGGACACTATGACACGCACGCCCACTTGGCTGTTGGGTCCAAACAACCCAAAATATTTAATTAATTAATTAAAATTAGTTAATAAGAAAATAAATAAGTGGACCACACAAAAAAAAACAAAGAGGAGGGGATGGTGCACGTGTCAGCCAGGCAAAGCACATGTTGGGCCACGTGACTTCATTACGGGTGCTATGTCTCCCTTTATCTCCTTTTTTTCTCGTATTTATTATTAATTAAGCTTGTCATTTTCTCTTTAATTTTTGGAGAAAAGGTAGAAACTAGAAAGCACCATTTATTCATTTCTTCCAACTTTTATTACTAATTACCAATTTAATATCGAAACTAAATTGTTGTTCAAATATAAATACTATCATACAAATTATATACGTAAAGTTTGGATATTTTATAACGTTATGATTGTCATACATCACTAAAAATTATGGTATCAAAGGATTAGTCGTTATGATCGGGTGAAATAAATTAGATATCGCAAATTTGATATCGACTATTATAAAGCTTCGTGTGAGATTGTGGTCAAACTGAGACAACTCTATAAAAAATCGCATATTATCTTCTTCGTACAAATCGAACCAAAGTGAATTTAGTCGAGTCGAGTTTCGGACCAACCCCAACTCAAAACATTGATGATTGTAATGATTCTTTTGACAACTACATACCAACCATCGGTTCAATTTTGGGATGTTGTGTTGTTAATATTGGTAGGGATTTGATATCCTCAGCGAGAGAAATCAAAGTTCCCACGTGAACTCCACTCTACTTTGTCTGCTTTCCCCTCACAATCTCAGTATCCATCCATCTTTGGTCACTTCACTTGTTACTTAGCCCCTATCCTTTCCCTCACCTCCCCCACATGCATACACCCCTTTCGCCCCACCCCAAACTATATCTCGATTCAATCGAGTTGAACTTCCATCTTCATTCTACGATAATTAAGTTGATACCATAATTATATTAGTTGAGTGATTCCAAAGTGGCATATAAGATCGTAAACTAAGCACTAGTATGAAAGAAGGGGGTTCGACCGAACTCCCACATCTTATAAACAAAAACCCTTTGAAATTTTCATATTTTAGTACTTATGTCCTCAATTTTAATTGGCATATTTCTTTGGTCTCTTTGAATTTGATGATCCGTAATATATGGATAGAAAGGTAATTGAATTATCTTTCCAACACCTCTAACCTTGCACCAATCGGGGTTCCCGCGAAAGAATAATGACCGAAATACTAAACTGGACAGCGAACTTCTATCACAAACATAACACCAAGTAAATTGATTTTTAACTACATTTGGCCATTATTTACAAGGATTATATAGTGAAACTTGATTCTTTAGCTATTTCTAACATGCATATCAAATATACGACCATTTGAAAATTTGAAAGTTTTCTTATGAAAATGGTCAATTTCTATAGGTTAACCCCTTTGAAAATTGACCAATTTTGACATGAAAATTGATCAATTTTGACATAAAAATTGAAAATTTTCAAATTGGCTAATATTTGACACGCAAGTTGGGAATGACTAAAATTGAGGTTTCATCATTTTAAACCCTTCCAATAATAGTAAAATGAAGTAAAAATTATTTTCTTAAGGGTTTTGATTATTGTTCTTAGTGGAGATTTATGTGTTTTCGATTATAAAAAATTTAGGTTGAATCTCTAGCTATATCCCACCACATGTTATTAGATACGAATTTCGAACCCTCTTGATTAATTTTCTGACTCCGCCAATACTACTCATCAAGCTACTAATTGAAATTTCTCACTTCGAAAAAGCTAGCTCGAAAAATGTATATTTGTAGGATGAAAAAGAGTGGGAAAGCGACGTGGTTGATGTAGGGTGTGAAACTCGCCGCCACCCCTCGTGGTGATGGCATGGATGATGCTATAGAGAAAAATATAATAAAGCAAAGCAAAAGGTAAATAACAAAGATTGTTGAGATCTCTAAGCCAAAAGATAATGGTGCCCTAACTTTTTTCTTATCCATGAAAGTACACAACATAGTGAATTAAAAGGTTCCTTTCAAATATATATAAAAAAAAATGTATTTATATATGTCTAAAATAATTAAGGAGAAAGGGCTAAATCTAGTAATCTATGCCATGTAATTTTTGTTTTCAACTTTGTTGGTAAGAAATAGTAGTTTGTTCGGATTTTAGAGTTGCGTGTCACTTATATGTGTGACGGAGTTGGAGAGAATAATTAAAAAATTTCGGAGTGAAAGAAGTTTGAAAAGTTATTGTTGTGCCGAAGACAATTATGATTATTGGACTTTGTATTATACAGGTGTGCTCAATGAAAAAAGATCGATTGTATGATTGTTGTAATTATAGTATGTGACGAAGAATAATTGTGAACTTGAGTAAGTATTAGTAAACAAATAGAAATAACATTTTGTGCTTATGTCAATATATCACTCTCCTATTTATATCACAGTGGGGTTGGTGTCTGTGTGGAATGTTCCGTGTTGGCCAGTGAATTTTTCGTAACAAACATACAACTTTTTAATTGTGAATATCTTCTTTAATATCTAAGATGTGACGATAAAATTGTCGATTTTTTAAATTTATGGTTGACCCGAAAATTCACTAGACGATACGCATTTACTCGGCTCAGGAAAAAATAATTGGAAAGGTACGTAGGGTCAATCTGGCTGCAATCATGGCTTCTGGATTTCATCTTTTTACTGATTTGATGGTTGTCTCAGGTTTTACTGTTACACTTGTACTAACCATTGAAAAACCCCTTCTTACCACCATCGGATCATGGCAATCTTGACTTCAATTCTTAATATCAGCCGTTGATTTCACCGGGACATTAAGTAGCTAGTAGCCCCCTCAAATTCAATGTGGTAGATTCATCTTGATATGCAAACTTATATCTCTTCATAGACTTTTCACATTTTGAGCGTGTGTTCACACATTCTACCATTACTAATCCTCTTGAATCGAAGTTCCTAAAAAAATACTGAAATGTGATTTCATATGTCTAATTTTATCTTGACTTTCTTGTGTCTTTGCCCTTGACTCGAATAACGGTCGATTAAGTTTTGTGATTATTTATAGCTACACAAGATAATAAGAATCAAGGTGCACCACGTACCTTCTGAAACTCTTTTTACTCAATTACGAATTATATATAACATTAACGAAAAGATTGACTATTACTACCAACGATTTCCGCACGAGTCTCGGCCACTTGGGGGTTACTACTTTACATTAAAACGAATGAAGACAAACAGCCAATTTAAAGCTTAGGCGTTCAACACGGCAATACATTTAATATACAATTAATAACAGATCTGAAAATTAGTAGCTAGCTATAGTCAAAGCAAATTCATCAATGGGGTAATAATTAAGGTGAAAGTGATTACTGAAATTAAATCAATGAAATCGGGTAGGGCAACCAAAGAATCGGGATAAATCGATACAGTTGGTTTTGAATTAGTTAGTACAATTGCAGTTACCCACTTAGTGGTATGAAAAGCTACAACGATAAAGTCACTCGTTGACCTCATTAGACTTCCTAGTATTGTTGTAGACCTCATTAGACTTCCGAAAAGGTAATTATCTACCCAGAAGAACGAATTTGGCTATGGTGTTAATGACATTTTTTTGTTGACGCGCATGCATGTTATATGTACGATGTGTACGGATAATTAATTTTATTTTTCTTCTATTTTAACTAGTTTTTTATAATAATACAGGGGATTGAATAAATACGAATACCAACCTCTATGACTGAAAAGAGAGATCGTCAACACCAAATCCGAACTCCAAAATAACACACCACAAACCATGTCGTAACAAATTTCTTTGAGTAGTCATATCACGAGTTGCCATGACAACATTGTTCATAGTAATTAGGTCACATATTAACATTCTTTTTCACAAATTAACTAAAAGTGAGATGTCCAAAAGAAGGGCACACAGAAGCAATTAATGATTGAAAACAATAATACTAGTAATTAAATAATGGCCTATCTCCTTCAGTTCCAGGTCAGTAATTAAGGCTGATATTATTATTTTCAAACTAACATTTGTCTTTTATATTTATTTCTTAGTCAAACTTCTTAATTATCACTAACACAAGTTACAATTTGGCTTAATTGATCACCTTTATCAACATTCAGTTGGTATAAACGAAAGTGAATGTTTGGAAAATCGAGATTTTATGTAACATTGCCAATATCTATTTGGAATATTGTTGCACGTCGAAACACAAACCAAAGACAAAAATCAAAACCCTCTAATATCATATCGATTATTAAGAATTATCGCATCGCATTACCAACGACGAAAATTCACAATCACTGTAGGCGTTTTAGGTAGTAGGGGAACAAAAGAGAGCGTTTTGGTGATATAATAAAACATTTATGACCGACTAAGCAAACAGTAAAATTAATAAATTCAACAATAATAATTATAATTAAATAATAATAATTCCAGATAATCGGTCTCCTTTTCCCATCAATTAATTATTTGGACTTACTTTTTCTTCCTATATAAAATCCCCTTTTCTCGCCCCCTCAATCCCACTCCAAAATATTCAACTCCTTCCCAAACAAACAAACAAACAGAGAAATGATGGCGGAGAAGGAAGGTTTACGCCTCAGCTTGAGCTTGAGCTTCCCCGATCACCGCTCCCCGACGAAGACACAGCAGCTCAACCGCCTCCCTTCCGTTTCCTCATCTTCCTCCGCCGCCGGAAAGCTCTTCGCGGCCGGAGCCAACTCCGCCGCCTTGTCCTGGTTGAAGCACCACAATCACAACCACTCCGCTCTCGAATTGAATCCTTCCTCCGGTAATTAATCGATCGCGCTCGAATATTTCCGATCGGATGATGAATCGTCGGAGATCTGATTTTGTTTACTCTGTTTACATGCAGATCTGGAATCGGAGAGGAGCAACAGCGAGAGCACGAGGTTGTTCCTCCGCGGGATCGACGTCAATCGACTACCAGCGGTTCCCGCCGGAGTCGATTGCGATGAGGAGGCGGGAGTTTCGTCACCGAACAGTACTGTGTCGAGTATAAGTGGAAAAAGGAGCGAGAGAGAAACCGGCGGAGATCAGGATCTCGACGGCGAGAGAGCTTCCTCCCGAGGGATCAGCGATGAGGAAGACGGTAGCGACACTTCGAGGAAGAAGCTCCGCCTCTCAAAAGATCAGTCCGCCGTTCTTGAAGAGAGCTTCAAAGAGCATAGCACTCTCAATCCCGTAAGTTTCATAACTGAAAAGCTCAGCTGGAAATATTTTTTACCGTTTCGGAGACGTTATTTTTTACTTTTCTGACTCGTTTCGGTTTTCTGTTCCGATTAACCGAACAGAATCTCCGCGGGAAAAATACCATTAGTTCTTAATAAGAAGCGTATTTTCGTTATATCAATGAACTTACGGGTTTTTTTGAACTCTTTTGTTTACAGAAGCAAAAGCAAGCACTGGCTAAGCAGCTAGGCCTCAGGCCAAGACAAGTGGAGGTGTGGTTCCAGAACAGGAGAGCTAGGTAAGATGATGATGATGCTCTCTATCTCGAAAAAATTCGAAAAAATCGAATCGAGATTAATCGGTTTTCGGTTTGATTTTCAGGACGAAGCTGAAGCAGACTGAAGTGGATTGCGAGTTCCTGAAACGGTGCGCGGAGAATCTGACGGAGGAGAATCGCCGGCTGCAGAAGGAAGTACAAGAGCTGAGAGCACTGAAGCTCTCCCCGCAATTCTACATGCAGATGACTCCACCAACCACGCTTACCATGTGTCCTTCGTGTGAGCGTGTCGCAGTCCCACCACCGGCCTCGTCAGCGTCCACATCGTTGCCGCCACCTGTCAACTCGACAATACAACACCACCGGCCCACGGGTGTTCTCAACCCGTGGGCTGCTGGCGGAGCGTTCAGTGCGCTTCGTCCCCGGTCCTAGTTTCTGGCCGCCCTCGATTTTGTCCTCGGTCGTAATTAAAAAGGCAAAGACGAGGGTGTTTTGGTGATTTGGATTAGGAATGAGATTAGTGGAGGGTTGTTTTTAGTGTCTTGTGTTTGATTTATCCATCGTCAAGGGTTCTTATTAGTCTCTTTTTGAAAAGATGGTGTCTTTGACATAGTTTGTTGGTTTAGTTAAATTATAAATGATAATGTTACTTTTGTTACTTATGATGTTGGCTTATTTGTTGTGGATTCGTCATTAAAACGATGCGTTTCTGATTTCCCAGTGAACAAATTTGAATCCGGCACCTCCGAATTGCTAGCAAACAATTTCATCACCAGAACGAATCCATTTGAACGATAGTTGAAACGTCTAATAGATTTGGAGCGCACTACTCCGTTGTAGTACTTAATAACCTTTTCATTGACAACCAAACGAGGAAAACACTCCAAAGTAAACGAATTCGAAATGCAATTATGATTAAACCAGACGCTTCTAACAATCAAATATCATCGAAACCGAAGCAAAAGCTATTCAATGTGGGGTCAAAACAACTACTAATAATCATGCTATCATTTATCATTGTGTGAAGACCATTTTTCACGGTGGATTGGATTAGGAGATCTAAAAATGAGATTGCTCACTAGTTAGCTTGAAGTTCCCTTACTCTAGTGACTACGATAATGAGCGCACTACTCAGTTGTAGTACTTAAGAACCTTTTCATTGACAACCAAACGAGACTCAAAACCTCTAAGCAAGTTGTACAAAGTCTCTTGGAACAAAACAGGACCTGAAACTATAAGTATGATCAACATCGATGAGGAAGTTAAAAGACATTAACTTTCTGATCGCCTTCTCGATAGATATTTTCAACCCTGAATTCTGATCATCCAATACCAATCCAAAAACTCATGCTTCTTTCTCTGATGAGCTTGTTTACTTAAGGGGAAACCAGAGTCTCTCTGTAACTAAACACTTCAAAGAAATTACGAACGTTAGGTATTACAGTTTTGATTTCTCGTTGAAGCATATCGAAAACAACGAGATCATTCCAAGTCTGCGTCGGCGATGCAAGAAGCCTATCGTCGTTCCAGAATCCGTGAACATCCAGCTCTCGAGCGAGAGGTCCGATACTCGAATGTTTGATCCAACGAAACCCCTCCTCCCCATCACCAACACCACCACTACTACTCAGCAGCCATACGTCGACACTCAAGTAGTCCAGCTTAGTAAATACAGCGATCGAATTGCGATAGATGCACAGTCCGTTGATTACGCGACGATACTGATAAAGATCGTAAACAGGACGGAAGCTTATCGTACTGAAAACATCAGTCCCCAGATCAAATGTGACCATATCTGGTAAACTATCATGAGTACCGATCCAGTAAATTGACCCCTGCAAGTGCGTAGAACGGACAAGCTTGGGACCTGGTATACCGTTCGAATAAGGAAAATCGCCAGCTAACTTCCTCCAACCTCCTCCTCCTAGTGTATACACATAAACCGGCGATGACAACAACTTAAACTCAGTGGCCAAACCATAGTGACGAACAAGCACAACTTTGACGGAGTTGGCAACCGGATCTAATCCGACCCCACAGTCTTCATCGAAAAATTTCAAATCCGGATCAGGATGTTTAAATGGCGGTGGGCGGGGAAGATGGTTTACCTGGCGAGTGGCTGGGTTCCATAGAGAGTAATTGAGTTGATCCAAGGAGGAGGAAAACCATGGACGATTGTTTCGGAGAAGCAACAAGCCGAGATCCCCCGAGCTGCAAATTACGGAGGAGTAGTAGAGGTCGTGTTGGAACGGTTCGTCCGGAGAAGAAATCGAGACCGTTCGAACTCGATCAAGCTCCGATTTCAGCTGGTAACGGCATATAATGTGATTTCGGTGGTGGTTTCTGGTGCGGTGCGCAGAGGCAAGGTAGGGATCCGTGGAGATGATATTGTTCCAGAGTTTGGATACGGACTTGAATCGGAATAAGGATTTTACAGGGAGGCAAGACAGGATTCGGATCACAATATCAAAGGGTAAATCGCCATACCTGGAATTTGAATTGGAATTGGAATAGGAATAATCCTCTGAGCCCCGCTGCTTCGTTATGAACCTAAGGAGAAGAAAGGAGGCTATCAGCAATGGCGGAAGGAGGACGACGAATGTGACGATAAGAAGTGCAAGAGGCGAGCTGAGAAAGTTCGATGTCTCCATTGCTGCTTCGTTCGTTCTTCCGTCGGAGATAAATGGGGAGTCGGGAGAAGAAAAATAGCTCCGGTTGTGACTTCCCTAATATCTAGATATCTGTTGTAACAAACCAAGATCTCCGTGATCTTAGCTGTAGAATCTCTCTCATCAGCACGATTTTGTACAAACTACCAACAGTATCATGATAACAAACCCAGGATTCAGAGCAAGAGAGAAGGCCGACGATCGGAGGCGGGACATACAAAGATGGATGATCCGCCGGGGCGGCGGACGGCGCGATGATTGGGCCGAGTGATCTGTTGTAAAACATCCAACTGAAGTTTCGAAATCTTTTCAGGCCCTATAGGCCCATAACTCTTTTTTCTCGTTTTATGTATTTTTTATATATAGAAAACTAGATATTCATTTGGTAAGTCCGAGACGAGCGTACAAAACATGTTCACTGAAGATACAGACTCCACAGACGGAACTGTATGGGTCGCTCTCGAAGAGCGGTATCCTCGATCCTTTTTTCCCAACAATCACAACATGATGAAAAAAGTTCCAATAGCAAACAACAGTAATAAAATGACACATCATAATTCTAGCTACTGGAATGCATAAACCATCCTTATTCGAGCAGTTTCAGTGCTAGTCCTATAAACTGTTTTGGAGACATCGGACCCTAAGGTGGTTGGGCCCCGCCACTAGGGTCGACCAATGATAGCGCGGCTACCTACAAAATCAGGATCTCCCGAGCAACGGGATGGTTGGTGCCCGTAGTCCCACCTTGCGCCGTGTCAATTGCTCTCGGCATTGGACCATCGATTGGTCTTGAAGGAAACCTGGCAGCCCAATCTCATTAGCGGAGGAGGCAAGGTAGCCTGGAGGGCCGGCTACGATGATGGTGGAGGAGGTAAGAGGAGAGGGGGAGGTGATTGAGGTGTTGGGGGCGGGGGCGGGGGCGTGCCGGTTGGTGGGGGTGGTTGTGGTGGTGGCCGTGATTGACGAGGCGGCTTGGTGGGTGGATTTGGGTGGCATGGAGACGTGACAATATGAGGCTAGGGTTTCGAAATCTCCCCACGAGATATCCAATTATTCTCTCATAGAGGGCAACTGGTTTCCTCGTTTTATGTCATTTTATTTGTACAAATCATTTTATTTTATGCATACATATTCAACCGTGAAAGTTTTTTTTTATCGGATACTATTAAAATACACTTTCTAGAACAACTCCATTTAAACGATATAAAACCCTCATCATTATTTCTTAAGAGTAGACTTTTCGGGTATTAAAAAATTACGATACAAGTTTCAAATAGGCTCGTGCATCTGATTCTGAAGTCATGAGCTTGTTTACTTAAGGGGAAACCAGAGTCTCTTTATAAGTAAACACTCCATACACATGAACAACGTTAGGTATTATAGCTCTGATTTTTCGTTTAACGGTATCGAAAACAACGACACCATTCGGATTCTTATTCTTCCACTGCAATGCCACAAGCCGATCGTCATTCCAACATCCGCGAACCTCGAGCCCTTGAGCGAAAGGTCTGATACTCGAATGCTTGATCCAACAAAACTCCTCATTCAGCAGCCATACGTCGACAATGGAGTGGACCAGGGTCTCGCTCCAAAATACAGCAATCGAATCGCGATAGATGTACGGTCCCGTGATTGAGTTTCTATGATAAAGGTCATACAGAGGACGTAAGCTTACCCTACGGAAAACTTCAGTCCCCAAATCAAACGTGACGAGATCATATTCAGGCTTAGAAATGCAAAACCAGTAAATTGAACCATTCAAATGTGTAGAACGGACGAGGCTGCAAGGCCAATCTTCACCTGCTAACTTCCTCCACCCTCCTACTAATGTATAAACATAAACTGCTGCTATGTTCTTCCACACACTGCTGTTATAGTTACGAACGAGCACAACTTTGACGGCGTTAGAAACCGGATCTAATCCGACTCCACAGGCATCAACGAACGATCTCTTATGAGGTCCAAGTGACAGTATATGGGGAAGATGCTTTACCTGGCGAGTGGCTGGGTTCCACAGAGCGTAATGTTGATGTTCGATTTGGAGAAGCAAAAGGCCTAGATCGCCTGAGCTGCAGATCACGGCGTGACTGCGGTCGCAATCGACCAGCGGGAAGGGTTTATCAGGAGAAGAAATCAAGACCGTTCGATGTTGGTACCGATTATCGGGGTATTGTAGCAAATGATTGCATATGATGCCCTTTCGACGGTTGTTTCTGATGCGGTGCGTAGTGACGAGGTAGGGGCTGGTGGAGATGATTTGGTTCCAGAGTTTTGATACGGATTTGAATCGGATTAGGGATTTGACAGGGAGGTGAGAGAGGATTTCGATTACGATGTCGAACGGCAGATCGGGGGCTGGGCGGCGGTTCCTGGAATTGGAGATGCACCTGAGAAGAAGAAAGGAGAGTATCAAGAGGATGACGAATGTGAAAACAAGTGCAGGAGGTGAGCTGAGAAAGATAGATGTCTCCATTGCTGCTTCGTTCGTTCGTTGTTGTTGTAACTTTCCCTAATATATAGCTATCTGTTGTAACCACCATCTCCCATGATCTAGCTGTAGAATCTGTCATCAGTATAAATTAGCTACAGAGTATCATAATAACAAACTCAGGATTTACAGCACTAATTCTCTCATCTGCCGCACTCAACTTCGACCTTTGCGTCGGTGTTATCTGCTTCAAGGGTCGGTGGCAGAGATCGTTGGCAGCAGGAGCACGACGACTGCGGTACAAACATACATTTGATGCATTGGATGTGTATGAAAGGCGAGTGAAATGAGTGTTCAAAAACTGCGGCTCATTATATTCTTGCAAGCTACCTAATATCGATAGGACAAACACGGGATACAAAGACTACGCATTATACATTGATCGTTTGAAATCGAATGACAATTGATACTCGAAAGGGTACATAAGAGCCATTTGCTTACAGGCCAGAGGACTCGTCTATAAGCACTACTCGACTCGTCCGTTTGACAACTCTAAATTCCTACGAGGCTCGAATTTCGAGATCCGGATGGGTGAATTTTACCCCATTTTCATTCTTCAAGTAATACATTGCACAAACATTTGAGCTTAACTAAAGAAAAACTCCTTTCTTTAACCCCTATAACGTTCAATTGGTTTTGTATTAATTATTGATGATACTAACATGAAACGGCACCGTTTGGCATTGTTTTTAATTTTTATTTTTGGATCTATTTTTCCGAACCTGTTCAGCGGTTCTCTTAATAGATTCCATTCTTTGTAGCCTAATCTGCTCCCTGAACTTCGCTATGAACTCGTCGGCTTTCCTGTCCACATCCGGCGGTGGCGCCGACGAACCTCCTCCTTCGTCGTATTGATCACCGTCATCCGGTAACGGAAATTCCAGTACCTTGTGCTTCATTTCCTCGTACTCCGCCTCCGACGAGGAATCATCCTCCTCCTCTTCCATTACCATCACTTTCTCCACACGGTCATCCCCTGCCGCCGGAAATTCCATATTCACGAGATTTAGCTCCGATCTTGCTTGTAGATCATTGCTTTGGTTGGTCGGAGGAAGCTGATCGTGATCAGCTGAGGGAGGAGGAGGCGGCCTCCTTGAGGATGATCTTACAGAACGAGGCGGCGGCGGCGGAGGAGGTGGTGGAGGAGGAGATCGGAAGATAGTTTTCCTTCTGACGAAATCCTCAGCGCTTTTAGCTTGTATCTCGTCGGATGAGAATTGAGGAATTGAAGAAGCAGAAGATTTCGGAGGATTTCTCGGCGGCCGGATCGATCGAGAAGAAGAAGCAATCGACTGTGGCGGTGGCGGAGGTGGTGGTGGCGGCGGAGGAGGACACGGAGCCATTACCGAATTCACGGCGGATCTCTCAAATTGAATCCTCCCTGATCTAGACCTCCACGGTACCGGCGATCGAAGCACGGAATCAGCCTCCTCCGATCTAGAATCGGAATCCGACCCAGTCGATTTCAAGCTCCGAATCGGCAGCAACAGCGGCTTCTCCATCCTCACAAACCGCCGAGTCTCTCCACCTCCGTCTCCATCTTCCTCATCATCAGCCGCCACCACCACCATCGGCTCGTTCCGGAGGTACTGGCTAGTCCACGTCTCCACCTTCGTAGTCACACCGCCGCCTTCTCCTCCTCCGTCGTCCTCATCGTCAAACACCGACGCAACCGGCAGAAACTTGGAGACGTAGGAATGAGCCGCGTCGAACTTATTGAGGTTATCGTTAGCAGCGGATGAATCTTTCCGATCGGAGTGTTGGTCATCACCGTCATCGCGGCGGCGGCGGCTGAAGAGGCCGTAGGAGACGGCGATGCCGACGAAGACAAGGTGGAGGAACTCCCAGCCTCCGGTGCCGATGAAGTCAGGCGCGGATTGTGGGGGAGGGAGGAGAGGGAGGATGAACATGAAGACGGCGACTATGAGCGCCTTGTAGAGGAAATGTGAGTAGAGTTTGGCCGGTTGCTGCTGTTGTTTTGTGAAGTGATCCGCCATTGAAGGAGACGTTTGAAAGCTTAGAGGGAAAATGAAGAAGAAATAAGTGGATTAGATGGATAGAGAGATTCTTTGTTTGGATTGGAGAGGAAGAAGAAGAAGGAAGAGACTTAGGGGTTAAGAAAATGTTTAAAAAGGGTTGCATTGGAATGGGATCAATGTTTTTTTTTAAAAAATTTGTTTGTGCTTTATGCTTTTGATCTTTCTAGTCATAAGACCACAATCACCCATTGGTTTTCGAGCTAAATCGAGATCGAAACGGACACTTCCTAGACGAGTTGTGAAGAGCGTGGAGCATACTTGCACCATCCCTAGTTCATTCGGAACAATGAATTCCTAGTTGATGTGCTAATTGAATGTGAAGAACATTATTAGATTGCGAGATTTTACTGTTTCTAGGAAGCACTAACTGAAGGTGGTTATTGTGGAACAGTGAGGGAATGCGTTCTCATTTTTAGATCATGACCGGAGGTTATACTGGATGAGGATGTCTAAACAACTATATGATACGAAGCACATCTAACTTGAAGTGTAAATTTAACGATTCGACAATTTTTAACATTGGCTTCGATGTTGAACTCCTCTACTATGTAATAGTGATTGATTCATAACAATGTAAGACTATGAATTTAAATATCTAGAAATAGATTGGTAAATATTTTCAAATGGATTCCAAAATATCAAGAGATTTCACACTATCATAGATTAGAAACTAATAGAAGGTGGAATCGCGGCCTTAGAGAAACCCACCACTACATCCGTCGTTGGTTACGAGAAATGTATCTCCGAAGGGCCAACAAAAAAATTCGTGTTTATGGAATTAGGCCTTTCTCGAATCTCGATGGTATGCCTAAAAGACAAATTATACTACAAAATGGAGTCGTCGACCCTAAATTTTGTCACTAATTACGAGAAATGTCCTAAACCATCACCATCATAGGCTCGACCCGTGTTGGTTAACATTCTAGAGTTAGAGAGTGATCAATTAATCAAGGAATATGCATCCAAAGCAAAACTGGCGGGTAAGGTTAACGGTGAGGAGGGGGGAAAAGAAAAGCGCGGGAATGAATGGTTTATGATTCTTGGCTTTTGGATTGCGTACGCTAGCTGCCACCTTATTCTATGCTTTGCTCCTTAGTTACTTACAAGCCTTAATCCCATATATTAATTACTTTGATTACCCTTTTCGAGACCTAATTGGTTTGATTAATTGACCTTAATAATATTTTTGAAAGGTGTTATAGATGCTTCAAAATTGCATAGTCTTTTCTTGCCATTAAGCTATATTGGAGTGTTAGTTTATTAGTGTTGAGGTAGCAAGTGGCACAAGGATTGCTATGGTTCTAGGGAACATATGGATCCATAAAGGGGAAAGAATTCAACTCGGCTGGTCGGTTGTGAAAAAGATCGGAGTTTAGGTCGGGTTAGTTGGATTATAAGTTAACCTGGTCGTGACTTTATCAAAACAAAAGTTCCCTGACTAAAAGGAGTTCATCTCGGAAATTCTTCGAGATCAAGAGTTTGTCTGCCGACGTATTTTTCAAATCAATGGTTCGTGTGATAGATGTTTTCTTCCTTTTTATAAAAAGAAAAAGAAAAAAAGTTTTATGTACATTATAATCCGTTTAGCAGATGGAATGTGAGATAGAATCTTGAGTACTTTTTCATTCGAGCGAAAAATTTTAATCCTTATGAAGTTGTATTTTAAAAGCTAACTTTCTCATTACCATCCAAATTTCATTTCACATTTCGACTCACACCAGCTATCAATTTCCATTTGGAGGATCATATGATATCGATATGATGCAGCCATGTGAAGAGCACAACAAGGTATACAAATAGATAAGATTGCATCCATTCTATATAAATAAACACAGATTATATAATTTGCTTTATGTAATTATTTTATTAATTTGAACTAATCCACTTAATAAGGTATTTTATTTGCTTTCCCTTTTCTAGTGTTTTGGGAATGATTCTCTCGAAAATGAATCATAATCCTCCGGTTGAAAAACGGTCCGGTTTTGATTAACCAAAACCGGTTTACCCTAAAATATTAACTATTGTTAACCATACCGGTTATGGTAAAGGGTTAATCAGTAACCCCTACGTTCAGTAGCAAGTGGTTAGCAGTTAGTGGGAATAACCATTCAACACATAGCAGAGGTTTGAGTCTATTCTAGGCCGGTTATCTGACTAACCATTCGGTTAAATGGATATTGGGGTACTCTGGTTAACCGATCCTTTAAAAGAAAAAAAATCCTGCTCTCTAATTCTAACCACCAATTCACGACCTGGTTTCTAAACCTGTACCTAAGATCGAACCGGTGAAGCTCAGGGTTCAATTTCTTACTACACTATTAAAGCTCACAATCGAATTGGTCGAACCGGCCGAACCACCCGGAACAGTATAGTTTTGAAAACATCGATTAACCATTTAGAAAGAAACTCTATTGTTTGAACTTTTCAGAAAGATCCGTTGCTTGTAGAAGGGGGTAAGAACGGGAAGCTTCAAAAGCTAATAAAGGTTAAGAGATAACCAAAATTCCTGACCTGTTTTACAGCAGAGATGGCAAATGGAAGTCATTGTCAAAGAGTACAAGCAAGGAGTTCTCCTCGGGATTAGTCGTCGATGAGAGAGCGAAGCTGCTGTCGAAATTTCGGGATTTTGTTTGCGTCGACCGCCATGACTAACCCCATTGATGTGTAGTTCTTTAGCTGCAGTAAGTTAGAGTAGCAATGTTAGAAACCGCCATGGGAGCAGTGGCAAAGCGCTGGTTCTAATAGCAAACGCCAAGTCGATAACATGCAGAAATAAAGGTTTTCGTGCACTGATTATAGAAGAAGTAGAAGACTTGCCTCGTGGAAAAGCTCGTCCTCGGCCTTTAACATATATTACTGGTTCCTCTTCTTGAACCGCCTTCCCCATTCTATCATTTGCTTTCTTGTGCTAGCTTAGTTTCATGGCATACTTTCAAGGCATACTGTTGCAGCTCCTTAATGCAGTTATGGTCCTGACAGTAGGAAGAGCTTCTGTCAACAAAACACCAAGGAAATATAGCAAAGGAAGAGCTTTATGATCAAGTTGATAAGACCAATGCCACAGTATTTCCAGAATAAGTAAAGCATCAACCCGACAATCAGATAACTGTTCATGTTGAGAGGAAACAATAATTCATACAACCCTCCGTTAATAGTAAGCATTCAACGTGTGTTTATATATTTCTTCAGGGAAATTCTGGATTATCGAGAAGCTTGCCTTTTAACAACTCGGATTATCGAGATTATAGGGTCAAGTTTATAACTTTTGTCATGTTATGTATTTGTCTAGGAATGAGTGAATGACATAGAATAGTACTTGAAAAAATCATGTAACTTTGGACCAATTACATATCGGTTCCAAGACTTTCAAATATTGCCTACCGATATCTGGAATTCACCACTTCAAACCACTCTATTCCGTCCTTGTATTTGTAAGTTGCGGGATCAGTAGGTAACATTTTCGAGTTTCAACACCGATAGGTATCACGGTCCAAATGGACGGGGTAAAATGGACCGGGCCACACTCTCCTCAAACAAATGTCCAGTACTTTCAAGCCCACTACTAATCTAGACCGACATTATAGAAGCCCAATTTGAATCCGTAACAAATTCGGAATCCAGTACTTCCCATTGAACTCTGTTTTGGGTCTAAGAAACATTGAAATCTGTAGTTCTTTATTTAATTTTGGTTAGAATTTAGGGTTGAGAATTATCAATATGAGTAGGGTATGAATTTCTCTATAGGAAATATTATTTTGTTGGGTTATTATCCAAGTTCGAAACTACAATAAATGAGGAGTATGTATCAACTATTATTTGGACTCGAATTAAACCGTTATAAAATCTAATCTCTTACGAGTAAAATGCATTGGCCTGCATACTTTTGTCTATTGATTTCGATTTTTGCATATGTTACTACATATTATGTATGTGCTTTCGAGTACAAAAATTCTAATTTGGATTTTTATCGGTTTTCCATCACATGTAGAAAGTAAAGTAAGCCAAATTTGAAAATTTTTAACACAAATAAAATTGATTTTTAACTTCGTTGACCATTATTTATAGAGATTATCATAGACATTTTCAACATGCATGTTAAATATTAGTCAATTTGAAAATTTATTTTTTTTGTGTGAAAATGGTCAATTTTCTTTAGTATACCACACGAAAATTGGTCAATTTTGATATGAAAAATTTCAAATTGACTAATATTTGATATATATGTTGGAAATTGCTAAAAATTGAGATTTCATCATATTAAACCGTTCAAATAATAGCCAAATGAAATTAAAAAATATTTTGAAAGGTTTTAATTGTTGTTATTAGAGGGATGTATACATAACTCCGAACAAATGGCGAAATCAGGAGTGGGCGAACATAGCCACCGCTCAGGATCCACATCTTTTTCAATTCGGCCCCGCTTCCAAAATCACTCCAAACTTAAAACCCCATGTTGGATACCTATAGGCCCGCCGTAACTATTCAACAACGGTTTTGAACTCAATCCGACACATGATTAACCTTTTAACGAAAAACCCTCGAACATGAGCATGGTTCAACCGAAACTATCGAAAATTGTATCGAATCTTCCTCTCCTATCCTTAGCTAGCTCTAATCAACCATCCATAGCGGTTAAAAAGCTCAAATTACTCCTTCACGGCGTTTGAGTGACTGATCATCAACAAGTAGATGAGATCTTCGAATCTCCTCCAACTGTTGTTCCACTCTGTTTGTGTGACAGTACATTTTGACGCCACAAAGCAATGCTACTAATGCAATGCATAACGCAAACTTCAACCACTTGTTGCATAGTATCACTCTCCCTACACAGTTGTTTGTTGCCAAACCTGAAAAAATGTAAGGAAATTCAAGTTAGTTATAGCATTTTTATGACGAGAATAAGAGGCTCGTTCGCGAGTTAAGCCGAGCTTTTACCTAGTTCGAGCTTTTGTTTACGAGCTTGAGCTCTGCCTGATTGAAAAACAATGGAGCTAGAGACCAACACTAACGAGGCTACTATTGTAACCAAGGTCTGCTCAAGCTCGGAATAAAAAAAGATTTGACATTTTGTAAGTAAGCGGACTCATGCTCTAAATAATTGGTTAGACTCATGAGCCGAGTTAGTCTCATCAAGCTCACGAGCCTATCGAGCGGAGCCAAAATTAGCTCAAATATGGCTTATTTATTGTCTGGTCGACTCACAAGCCAACTCATTTAATATTGAACGACATTTTGGACAATTTCTTACAAACTACACATCGAATTGCTCACAATTAGACAACTCGAACCGTTTAACTCGAATTTGGTTCGTTTATTATCGAGCCAACTCGAACCGTTAGCCTTACCGATTGGAACAAACATACACAGCAAAAACAGGGGAGAGGATAGTTTAGCCAAATTTACCTTTAGAAAGCAATCCATTTCCCATGATCTCACCATCATCAACGGTCCAGATCAACCCAAGACCGAATCCATCATCAGCGAGGTAAGGACTGTAACCAAAAGGAATAGCAACAGTCTTCATCTCCTTACAGAACCTTAACCCATCAAGCCTCTGATCAGTACTTCCCTTCTCCACAGTATAAACATGGGACTGCTCACCACTCAAGCACCCCACTTGATCCAACCCAGCGACCCTCCTCGAGCAGTTGACGTACTCGAAATCCTCCACCTTATAGGCATACTCGAATGGTGTACCGGTCAGGTTGAGGTCCATGAACACTCCATGGACACAGCCTCTCGGGTCGAGGAGGTCGACCCGAGAGTCAACGTAGTCGATTGACTTGACCAGCAAGTCAACCGACGACAACTGAATTGTGGTTGTGTTCTGGTGGCAAGTGAGGTCGAACCCGGGCCCACCCTGACCACAGTGGGGGTGGTGGTGCGTGGTTTCTCTGAATGGGTAGTGGATTTCAGGGCCTTGTGGGTTGCATTTGATTGGTGGGCATGAGAAGGATTGTGAAGTGGTGAAGAGGAAGAAGAAGAAGAGTGGAAAGATTTGAGGTTTCATGGTGGAAGATGATAATGGTGATTTGTAGAGTAATGGGTTTGGGTTAATATAGGAAGAAGAGGAAAAGGGAAAAGAGATGGAAGAGTGGAAGAAGCTATATGTGTCTCTTTTTTCTAGTTGGGGAAGCAAAGAATAGAGAGAAAAGTGTATAGGGTCTTTTAGTCTTTTGAGTTAAAATTGGTTGGGATATCGAGTCTGCTGTACTGAACATTGATGGGTTGTTGAATCAAATTGGGACATTATGGCAATAGTGAGTTGGACGTGTTTAGAGAGTAGTAGGCCTTCAATCGGTTTCTTTGGGCATGTTGATTAATTTGGTTTAGATTGATGGATTTGATATAGTTCGTTTTGTGTTCATTGTAATCAGTATCATCACGATATAACAATTGATGTTCTTAACTTGACAATATCTCTAAACATACTCTTTTTATGAATAGAAATTGCGTTATTTCGTGATTGTTCGAAGAAGGAAGAAGGGGGAAAAGAGGTTGGAAAAGTGAAGGAAGGAGGGAGGTAATTAAAGCAAAGAATAGACAACAAACAGTGGGGCATATAGTGGATTAATAAACAAAGACTCTGCCGTGTTTGGTTGTTTATATAAGGCGTATGAATGAGGGCAACTCTAATTTTCTCACTTTGTATTTTCCAACTTATCATATCTACTCACTACAATTTTGACCAATTAGCCGTGGATCGCAATAACGATCAATAAACACAATATACATGTTCGTAAAAGACAGTATATATATTACATTTTTTAATGGAAGGTATTGTCTAAAGTTTGGCATCAAATCGATGCTAGGTATCGAGATATCCACTATTTTTGCATCTGGTTTTCCACTATGTGTGTTTTAGAGCGAGCGAAAGGTGATGAACACAAAAAACTGGTGGTGGAAGGTTAAGGAAGGAGGAGCTTGTGGGATGAGTAAAAGATAATAAGAGTACTATTATTCTATTATTGTGATCGTTAGATCGATAATACAGTCTTAATACTCTCCGGTGGGAACGAATAAGAGTTTCGAATAGTGAAGCTTGTTACAAAAAAGATGTTGCTTGGTCAAGTCTTTGGGTATTATACATTGCTTTGAAAAAAATATCTTAAAAATGTTGAAAATTCACTTGACTGACTATTCCATGTCACCATCAGAAAAGACTAATTTGCCCCCACCAAATGCAGAATAAGGAAGGTTGAAAGGGTCAAAGCAAGGTTTGAAGAAAGTGACACTAATACCCAAGTTGGGAATTGGTAGGGTTTATCTTGGCCAAGAAGAAATTTGTGGGGGGTTTCTTTTTCTTGCCCACTTTTGCTGGGGGAATTTGTTTTCAGCTTCAACTAAGTTTCTTGTCTAATGGGTAGGGTCAGATTTATTCCCCCATTGTTCAAAAGCTTCCACAGATTTTGTGGGTGTTGGAAGGTTGGGAAACTTGACTTGCTAGGTTTTCTTCTTCTCTTTTGATGCTTATCTCATAAGTCATAGCTTTGGGAAAATTGGGGTAAGGTTTGACCGGACCGGTTAAAAGAGTAACCATGTGGCTCTAGCTTACAATGGACACTATTAGTCTCACCGATTCAATTTTGAGTATGATTGAGGAAAGAACACGGTATGAATTGAAACAACCTATTATGTGGGATTTGGTGCATTTGACCAGTTGTTGATTCGATGAAACGAAAGGGAGAGAGCCGTTGAGAGAGGTGAGGGATTTTGTGGAGGTGGAGGTCGGTATGTTGAAGGAGATGGAGGAGGTCGATTTTGTTAAAGGAGAGGAAACAGAGTGCCATAATCGAAGATCGGAGTTGAATTGGCCTACTCGGGTGGGTTCGGTTTGATTTGTCTACGTGGTATTGTGTAAATTGGCTGAGCGGGAGCATACGTTGCGAAATTGGTGACTTGGCATGTTGATTAGGCAGGTTGGGTGGAGAAATGGACCGAAAGGGCGGTCTCGAAACTTCTTGAAATGTACAAAATGGAAGATGTTAACTAGCCGTTGAATCATGACATTTTCGATAGAGGTATGACTACATAATCAGTAGACTACCTTGAAACAAATGCATTCAATCCGTAATTGGAGAAGAATCGGCGAGATTAACGATTCAAGGTTCATCGATAAGATCGTTAAAAAAATCGGGTTACGATCAACAAGCCTACACACAGAAACTAACAGTACCCCTAAACTAGATTCTCTTCAAAGATCTTTAACCAACCATTACTCGGCCATAGAATGAAATCCCAATTCCTGTAAATCACAAGCACAAATGTCCAGAAAACAATGAAGATTTTATGTACATCTACAATCTAGCCAACGCATGTGTGAAAAAATAGAACAGGGGGGGGGGGGGGGGGGAAGAGACAGAATAGGCATTACCAAGCTCCTACAGTTGTTGTTCTTTTGCTAGCCTGATGGGTCGATAGGTTTTTCCTTTACAAACGAGACTTCGGCGTTGGGTATGGGCAAGAGATGCTGATTCGAGTTATCTTCGTCGCTTGCCAACGAGGCAGATGATAGGATTGATGCTGTGGCATCGTCGTCATCTGCATTTGTCGTTAGGATATGTCAAATGATTCTCAATATGAGAGGGTAAGTACGTAACCATGTACTTGAGGAACCTGAAACTAACCGTTATGTGCTGCTCGTTCAGGTAAATGTTGAACTGGTGCAACCTTAATGCTTTCTGGTAGTAGACAATTGCAGAAAGAACCTGAAACGTTGAATCAAGAAAGTTCTACATTAGATCATTGAGAAGCTAGTAACAGAATTCGCTTGAGAATTGTTTTAACGGGGTTACCCAATCGAGCCAACCGATTTACCCATCCAGGGACAGCCTTCCCCGTTAGTTTCAAGCAAGCTTCATCTGTGAAGTGATTGCAGTTCTTGGAGATCAAGTGATAACAGTCACCATGGAAGTCGGCCGAGATATGCTCCATCATCTCCTGAACTTCTGAGCGTGACAAGCTGGTCTTGCCAAGCAACACTGCTCGTCGGAAGATGAAGCCTGGACAACTCCGTGGTTGCACCTCAAATATCCCACTGCTAGGGTACTCGTGTGCTCCGAAACTGAACTCCATTCCATGGACTGATTTTCGAATCAATTAGACGTGTTTGGAAAAAGCCACAGCCATGATAACATCAGCAAGATGGATCGAGAAACAGCCAAACATTCACCGTTAATCAAGACGATCTTTCCAGTCACGATTCTCCCAAAACAATGAAATTCAAAGGCTGTTAAAGAAGGCTAACCTTCAATGCCGGAATGGAAGATGCCGAGGCCGAGCCAATAGAGGTAATTATTCACAGTGGTGAGATCGTACACGTTCAAATACACCGGAACACGACTCCCGCCATCCTTGTGTGAGCTTGAGCTGAAAGGGAAGAAATGCATCGTTTTCCCGCTAAAATCAACAGTTCCTTCCTACAAATTCTATCGAACCAGAATACCTGCAACAGGCGAAACAAAAATTTAAAAAACTCATCAGCAAAATGAATGTAAGAGGTGACTTAATCCGATCGCTTCCTACCCAGATACGAAATCGTACATCTGAATTCCTTTTCCCAATCCTGCAGCCGATCGATAGAAAGGAATGTAGGATGAATTCGAGAGCCACCGGTGAAGGAGGTAACCGGAGAAATCTCTGTTTTCTCTATATCTCCGGTTTCAGAGACCTTCCTAAGGTAATTTGATCGGAGAGGAAAAAGGAAATCGGCAACGGAGAATTTGCTGCAATTTTTCTTTTTCTTTTAATCTGCAGAGAAAATAATATTTTGGTAAAAAATTAAAAATGAAGAACGAGGAGGAAGGAGGATTCAATTTTGATTTTTGAAAGAGAAGTATCAATTTAGCCCTCCAATTTAACTATTGTTGTCTTATCAGTCAGAAAACTTTACTTGTTTGATGCTTCTACCCATGTTGAGTTAATTTGATTACAAATTACTCCAGCTAACATTGCCATGGGAAATGTACACAAACTCTTGCAACAAATCAACAATATTGTGTGCTTCAAGCTGCTTTTTTGTATTGATGGTTCAGGACTTAATTCGGAATTTGTGTATGCTTCAATGAGGATTCTTCTGCAATTATGCAACTACATTATAGATATACAATGTTTAGTACGAATTTCAAATTCAAATCTCATGATGACGGATTGGAAGAAATATATGTGCTTTAAGTCGGCTTTTTTTCCTAAATTAATCGGGTAATAACAACATGTTTGCATCTGTTTTTAACAGGGCACACGATATCATAATGGTAGAGAGGCACGAGGCTTGGCATGTCCCTTGAATTCGAGTATCGTAATTTATCACTCCTCCCACAAAAAAAACCATCGACATGTATGCTCTAAACTAAAGCAACCATTTTCTATGCTAGCTCGATTATTTAGAGAGTGGCGGGCATTGATTCGAGTCTCGTAACCTATGTGCTTGAAAATCAGTGTTTCGATAGTTTGAACTTGAGCTGGTTTAACCAGTTGAACCTAGTACCTTAGCCAAACCGGTTTGATAGGAGGGGCATGGTTAAGAAATCTATCGGTTACGGTGAACGATCCTCAGCGCTCACGTTGGCAAACAAATCTCGGGTTCATAGCTTCAATGCAACTTCTAATGGAGGAATCGAATCACGGGTTTTCCATCTAAATCTCAAAAGGTTGCAACAATGCCGTAACTACTGAACTTAAATAGGCCATATAGAATCTAAGCAGAAAGAAATTGCAGTAAGAATAACACAGCAATATCCCGCAATCATCATCAGGATCTGAGTTCAAAATACACTAACAAATCCACATTACATAGAAGGAGTCAGGAGGAAGGAGAGATTTCGAGATCAAACAGGGCTGAGCAGCTGGTAGAGCTGAGGCTTGGGCTCGGAGTTCATGCCGACGACGATGATGAGAGGGATGAATCCGTAGTGAGCCACGACTTTCGCCTTCTGCAAGCTCCAGTCGGTCCACTCTTTCAAGCTCTGAGCTTTGGATTTCCACCCCGTTAACTTCTCGCTGATGATCGCCATTCTTCTTCTTCTTCAGAGAGCTTCTCGATTTCCTTTGCTCTGGTTTTTTCTTCAGCAGATGTGGTTGATGAACCCTAACAATTGGGGGCCGTTCTTTCAATTTATTGGCACTTGGCAAGGGTTCTTTCTCCAATTTAGGCACCGAGTTTGTTAAAATTACTGAGCTAGTCCTTAGATATGCATACTCTTGCCTGATTGAGCCCTATGCTTGTGGGTGGGTTGCTTGGATGAGGGGAAATGGTCGGTGTTGTAGGATCGAAAAATCGAGACGCATGAAAAAGTGCTTAATAGAAATTGTGGGATTTTTAATACGAAAATATAGTAAGACCGGTAATTTATACAAGGATTCAATAATTTTTTTTTAGAGAAGTTATAATTGAAATACACAAAATGAATAAAAAAATATCTAATTATATTTACTTTTAACAAAATTACATTATCATGAGACATCATAATTTTCGAAAAACAACATCACATGAGTCCTCTCATGCCAAACGACTTTATCTAACGTATTTTGTATTTCGTTTACGGTTTAATCGAACATCTTCTCTATTTTACTAATTTCATCTTATAGTCGCTCTTTTGTTTAGTATGGTGACCTCGGATACGACATATTTAAGATTAATATTTTCATAAATTACTTTCTTTCAAGAATAATTTATCTTTAATATACATGCACTTGATAACTACAAATAAATATCAAATGAAATGCACAATCAGAACTTACTCAACTCCAACATCTCACCCACATATGGTGGTGTTGTGGTGATGGTGCTCATTGCACACATGATTTCATCCATGTTCCTCACTTTACGAGTAGTGCATGATTAAAAGAGCCGTGCATTCAATGAGAAAAATAAATTTTTATATATTTTTCCAAATATATTTTATTGGTCTCAAACAATATTTATAAATAGGTATTTAAGTTTTTTCATTTCACCAATTATGTAGTTAGCTGATGGTTAATTAACGTATCATATGTAATTCAACGGTAACTAATCTAATTTATAAAGTTTCGAAAAAATAAAGTTACGATACTAATTAACCGACCGATTATAAAGTTGTTACATATGTGTAGCCAAGCCAACCATTTCTCTACTCGTCCTCATTTGAATATTTGATCATGTTTCTTCTTGAGTAAAAGAAAAGAAACCACGCCAGCTGCGCTGCGCAGTGCGCACTATAAAATCGCCCTACACCACCTTCTTTTCATTTTCCTTCCTTCCCATTCATTTCTCCATCTCCGATTCCCCGTATCTCTTCTGCCGGAGCAGCAGATATTTCTCTTCCGTCCCCGGTGCCGGCGGGAGCTATAGACGACGAAGCAGCTGCAGAAGAAGAATTGCTTGACGAAACGTCTCGAAGTTTCTCCTCCGTTCAGCTGACTCGCTTCTCCCGTCCGATCCACAAAACTCAGCGAGCTCTTCTGTGTTTCATTAGACAGATTGAGAGTTAAATCGTGCTGTGAGAGAGCTACCGTGGTCCCGTTTTAACCATGGCGCTATCGACTTCCGATTTGCCAGTGATATACTCGCTGCTGACGAATTCCATGAGCAGCGACGAGACCGTGCGGAGGCCAGCTGAGGCCGCGCTGACGCAGTCCGAGAGGATGCCTGGTTTTTGCTCATGCTTGATGGTAAAAGTCAACCGACTTCTGTGTTGTTTGTTCCGTTTCATTTCATTTCCTAGGGTTTTTTTATCAAGTTGTTGTTTCCCGTTGGAGGTAATGCTGCTGGAGGAGTGATGAGTTTGGATTGGTTTTTTTGTTTGTTTGGTGTAGGAAGTGATAATCGCGAAGGATTTAGCAGCGCAGGTTGGCGTTAGGTTGATGGCTACCGTTAATTTCAAAAACTGCATCAACCGGCACTGGAGAAGCAGGCGCGATTCAACGTAGGATCACTTGTTACTGCTAGAATTTTTGCTTGATCGACAATGTTGTTCTGTGAAAAAATCCTTGCATGTTTCCATTCAGATGAACCAATGCCACTAGAATTTTCATCAGTTTTTGAACTACATTGTTTGTCTGTTACGGTTTAGGGGGATGAGCATTGAAGAGAAGAGTCACTTGCGGCAGAAACTTTTGTCGCACTTGAGAGAAGAGGACTATAAGGTTTATATATGAAGCATTTCTTCTTAGTTCCTCGTGCAGGAACACATGCATTTGTACTCGTTATTTGTTATTGAAGTTGTTACTTGTGAACGCAGATAGCTTTGTTGTTGGCTGTGGTCATTTCGAAGATTGCTCGCGTTGATTATCCCAAGGATTGGTAAGATTTCTTGAAATTGAACTTCCTGGGCAATAGCTCAATAGTGTTACCAGTGTTTCTGCTTCAAGTGTTCCATAAGTATAACTTGGTAAAACTGATAGCCCTTAGCTTTACTAATGTACTGATAGCCTAACTTGATGAGTTACTAGGCCGGAGCTCTTTACAATTTTCGCGCAACAGCTTCAATCAGCTGATGTTCTCACTTCCCACCGGATTTTTATGATTCTCTTCCGAACTTTGAAGGAGTTATCAACTAAACGCCTCCCAGCTGATCAAAAGAACTATGCTCAGGTGAACAATCCAGTTTTTTTTATTCTTCTTAATTGACGTTTGTTTCTCCCTGCTGATCAAAAGAACTATGCTGGGGTGAATGATCTAGTCGTTTAGATTCTTCTTAATTGTGACGTTTGTTCAAACTCATAGTTCTACGATCCTGTTTACTTTTTGTCTTGTTTGTTGGTAAATTGTCTGATAACATGGAAGGGAAGATCATTGAATTGAGAACCTTAACTGTTCCTTACCAGACTAATATTGATAAGTAGAAATAGAATAGAGGTACCTTCATACGAGGCCTACTATAGTCTTCTTCAGATTGTATTATCATTTATTGTCTTAGATTATTTACTTGTTCAAACAGAAGCAGTGATCGGTTTTCTATGTTCATCACATTCTTATAGGCGTTCAGACATTGCATTTCTCATTTTTTATTTCTCTCTTTTCAATGTATAAGTTTGCATGGTTTTGTGGTTCTTTCCTGGAGAATGACTAATATTTTCTTTCTTTTCCCAGATATCTGCCCAACTCTTTGACTATTGCTGGCACCTTTGGCAAAGTGATATGAGAACGATACTGCATAGTTTCTCAACACTTGCTCAGAATTGTGATCCAAATGCTGAGCAGCAGCAAGATGAACTTTATCTGATCAGTGAGAGATGGCTGTTGTGTTTGAAGATTATACGACAGTTGATATTATCAGGTTTTCCAAGTGATGCAAAGGCTGTACAGGTAGCTAGTTGTTGCTTTGAATTTGTCTTTGATTTAAACGTAGAAATCCTTCCGTTTTTGTCATCAGTTAATCCGGTGTATGAATATGTTAGTGACATGTTTTCAGTTGTCTTTCAGGAGGTCAGGCCTGTTAAGGAGGTCTCGCCTATGATCTTGAATGCGATTCAGTCATTGCTTCCATATTGTAAGAACCTGAATTGATGCGTGGGCATTTTTGGCTCAAATTTTTGTTTGTTTATGTTGGCATGTATGTTTCATCTGGCTTGTAACATCCTCTTTTTTCTCCTAAAATCAAAGATAAATACAGGGGATTCAGGCCAGTCTGAAGTTCATAATGGACCATTTGTTAAATTGATTTGAGTTCTTGAGCACATTTCAGCTATTTACAGTTTTAACACAATTTTCCCAAATGTTCAATCTCACTCAACTTTTCAACCAGTTTGTATGAATATAATCTTGATTCTTTTTCTAATCTCTTCTGCAGATGCATCTTTTGAGAAGGGAAATAGAAACATGTGGGATTTTCTGAAGAGGGCAACTACCAAAATGATGAAGGTCTTAATCGCTATTCAAAACAAGCATCCTTATTCATTCAGTGATAAGTCTGTCCTGCCACCGGTTTTGGATTTTTGTTTAAACAAGATTACTGCGCCTGATGAGGAGCTGTTTTCGTTTGAGCAATTTCTGATTCAATGTATGGTAATGGCTAAGTGTGTGCTTGAATGTAATGAATATAAGCGGAGTCATACTGGTCGGGTGATGGATGAAAAAGGAATTACATTAGAGCAGGTGAAGAAAAATATGTCTAATGCTGTCGGTGGTGTACTCACCTCACTGCTTCCGAGTGAACGCATAATACTCTTGTGCAATGTGTTGATAAGAAGGTGAGGATTCTATGCTTTGTTTCATTCTCCACTATGCTTTGTTTCTTTCTCCACTATGCTTTGATAAGAATGTTGGCTTGTCTTTTTCAGTCTCTATTTAGTAAGAGACACCTTTTTTGATGTCTCTGGTGCTGATTACAATCGTTTTTCTTATATTATTAAGAAATAACTGTGACATGGTTTTATTAAGTATTGTAGTTTCAGCACCTCAGCACCTTTGTTTTCTGAATGTTGCTTTGCAAGTGATATTAGATGATCTATTTAATCAAGTCTCCCTTGTTTAATTGAAAAGTTTGCTGGATTTTTTATGATTTTAACAGGTATTTTGTTCTAACGGCTGCTGACTTGGAAGAATGGTCCAAAAGTCCAGAATCTTTTCACCATCAACAGGACATGGTTCAGTGGACAGAGAAACTAAGGCCTTGTGCTGAAGCTTTGTACATTGTTCTATTTGAAAACCATAGCCAGGTAGATGGAGTTCTGAACTGTTATTTGATATCTCAATTTATGAGAATAGGAAATATCAGCTTTTGTTGTCTTGCTTCTACTTGTAGCTTTTGGGTCCTGTTGTGGTATCCATCCTCCAAGAGGCAATGTCTGGTTGCCCTGCATCAGCAACAGAAATTACACCGGGCTTGCTCTTGAAAGAGGCTGCTTATGGAGCTGCTGCATATATTTACTATGAGCTTTCAAACTATCTAAGCTTCAAAGATTGGTATGTCTTAATTCATTTCCAAAACTTGTTTGGTGTAGTTCATGGTTATAAAAAGAACAACCCAGGCAACAGAGAAGATTAATGCCAGTTGGCAGCTTTAGTAGTTTACTGATTGTTACTGGGTTTCAATTATCTGGACTGTCAGTAAGTGACAGAGAATATACTTAGATATGTAAATATTATGGTTAATGGTAACTATTTGGTTGCTACTGGACTGAAAGGAGTGCTAGGAGTCGCTCAAATTCTGCTAGATGAAATGAGCCTTGATTAGGTTCCTTTTTCAGTAGTCATGAGAATAGTTTCACACGTTTCCAAATGTTCCTAGCTCTGCAACTTTTATACCTCTTGTTGAAAGAAATTTTGTTCTCACCCTGAATCAATTGCTACAGGTTCAATGGTGCCTTATCTCTTGAACTGTCTAATGATCATCATAATATGCTAATCATCCACCGAAAAGTTGCAATTGTACTGGGGCAATGGGTTTCTGAGGTAATCATTGTACAGTTACATATCATTAGCTATTCTACAGGTAAGAAGTGTTGAAAAAGGATGCACATCTCATATTATGCATAATGCATGCGTAGATTTTTATTTTTGCCTTCAACATTGTAACGTGCTACCTTGGTATAGCAGTCAAACTTAGGGAGATTGATATTTTCAACTTGAAATGCTTGCTGAATAAATGTTTGGAAAGTCATATGTTAAACTGAGTAGGTCGATGGATTCATGTTAAACTTGGATATTTACTCTGCAGATCAAAGATGATACGAAAAGACCAGTGTATTGTGGATTGATCAAATTACTACAAGACAAAGACCTGTCAGTCAAAGTATGATTCTGCTCATCGATCTCCTCCTCTACACCCCTGTAACCAGAATACAGGGGTTCTCTCCCACTTTCTTGTCATTCTTGGGGTGTTGTTTAAAGCTGATCTTTTCATTCATTGTTTTAGCTAGCAGCTTGTCGATCTCTGTGTTTCCATATCGAAGATGCCAATTTTTCAGAGCACCAATTTGTGGATCTTCTTCCTGTTTGCTGGGACTCGTGTTTCAAGTTGTTTGATGATGTTGAAGAATTTGACTCAAAGGTAAAACTGTTATTACGGTGCCCTTGTTATTGCGGATCTTCATGTTCTGTCATGTCAATTGGTTGTTTCTGGCCTGGCAGATTATTCTTAACTATTCATGTTTTCATTTTAGCAGACTTCATTTTATAGAGGTGTCAGATAATGACATTCTGCTTACAATAATGTCAGCTCTGAACTTGATATCATTTGTAATTTTTATGTGAAGAGAACGAACTCCTGGTCCTCTGGTTCTTTCAGGATTGCTAAAATAATTTGTTTATATTTGTCCATGTAATGACAAATAGGAAATAGCATGTACGACTCTAAAGATAATGTACTGTGGACTGTGGATTGTTATATGGATTTTACTCAAGAGCCCGGCCTTTCTGTCCTACTATTGGTATTGACTGATTTTCCTCTCGTCTTCCCTACAATTCCAGATTCAGGTTTTGAACTTGATCACCATTCTTATTGCACACGTCGGTGAGATCATTCCATTTGCGAACCAGTTGGTCCAGTTCTTTCGGGAGGTATGCAACATGAATTATGGCTATCAACTTGAATAACTCTGTAGAAAGTTAGCTCAAAGACATAGAAAAATTTCCGTTATTGAGTTGTGGTTCTTATTGTTAGTTCTCTAACTTTATCACTAAATTTTGTAATCAGAATCTTATCTTGTTAAGTCAAATGTACTTGTTATTGCTGAAGGGCTGGGACGAATCTTCTGGTGAGAGTCTACTGCAAATGCAGCTTCTCGTTGCTCTAAAGCATTTTGTTCTTGCACTTGGTTACCGATCACCGAATTGCTACAGCGTACTGCTACCTATTCTGCAAAGTGGAATCGATATAAATAACCCAGATGAACTCAACCTTCTAGAGGACAGTATGCTGGTTAGTTTCCCCCCTTGCTGACGTTTCCTTTCTGGACGAAAAAAAAACCTAATAACCTAGCCTTTTCATTTCTCACCACTAATCGAGACATACATATGTTGCAGTTGTGGGAAGCCACACTTTCTAATGCTCCTGCGATGGTGCCTCAGTTGTTAACATTTTTCCCTTCTTTAGTGGGAATCCTGGATAGAAACTTCGACCATTTAAAGGTTAGTTTGCAGAACAAGCAAAGAATCATCAGTTGGTTTCAAATTTCAATACTGTTGTTCATTCAGATATGATGTTACCAGTTACCCATTCATGTGTTCTTTTCTCGTCTCTCACCGGGTTGATCTTGAAATCCTGTGCGTTACAATCTCATATAGCAGTTCTCCATTGTGTGGAATGTGATTGCAGGTTGCTGTTGATATAATCGAGGATTATGTGTTGTTGGGGGGAACCGAATTTCTGAACATGCATGCTTCTGCTGTTGCGAAAATTCTGGATCTGATAGTCGGGAATGTCAACAACGAAGGGATGCTTTCCATTCTTCCTTTGATTGATATGTTAATCCAGGTAGAATTTCCAACTCTCAGGAATTGAGTTAATCACCTACTTATGTTGGGTTCTGTTTTGAAAAACTGTGCTATATTCAGCTATTGTCCCTTGGTTTATAACTTTATCTCAAGATCATCTTTTAATGATAGGCCTGAAGGCGAAGATGATCAGAATGACATCAGAAACAATTTTGTTTCTTAGGAAAATGCAAATAATAACTAATTTACGTTGAGCTTTAACTTGGCGTTTCAGGTTGATTTTGATCATATGATCCTTAGATTGTAAGAACACTCGGTTTGTAATGTGTGGTTGTGTGAAAACGTAGGTAAAATGGCAAATTGGAAAAGTGATGTACTTAAATCTGTGTTATCACTTGTCACATAGATGTAAAATACACCATTTGAACTACATCATGCATTTCTTTCTAAAGAAGTTTGTTCTGGAAAACCTATGGATTGTCCGAAAAGCACACATTTTGAGGAGACCTAATTGACATAAAAGGTCTTATTATGTCACCGTCGTGAGAAGTCTCTGTTCTTAACCGTCCATATGATAATTTGATTTGTGCATCTGCAGTGTTTCCCCATGGAACTTCCTCCACTTATCAACGGTACCTTACAAGTAAGTGCATTGGGCTTATACATGAATCAAACCGTGACAAATTAATCTGTGGTATTTGGGAACCAGCCTAACTATTTTCTGTTTCCTGCTAGAAACTAATTATCGTCTGTTTGGGGGGAGGAGATGAGCTCGATCCTTCCAAAGTAGCAGTTAAAGCATCTTCATCCGCCATCCTCGCAAGAATATTGGTAATGAACACCAACTATCTTGCCCAGTTAACGGCAGAACCATCACTTCCTCTACTCCTCCAGCAAGCAGGTATACCAGTCCCGGAGAACACACTTCTATCACTAGTCGACATTTGGCTCGACAAGGTTAGTACTCGTTGCTTTCTGTCATTTACGCTAAATGAATATCATGTCCAATGGTTATGGAAAGTCTGGTATCGACTCCTGACACTGTAGTTTCAGGTGGATAATGCATCGCCCCACCAGAGAAAAGCGTTTGGGCTGGCACTTTCGATAATCTTGACGCTAAGGCTGCCTCAGGTCCTTGACAAGCTTGATCTGATCCTTAGGTATGCACTTAATGTTGAACTGTCCCGATCGAAAGTTGATACTGCTGTCTGATCATCTTCCTCTGCCTCTTACCTTGTGCTTGAACTTTTCCAGTGTGTGCACTACCATAATACTTGGAGATACTGATGAGCTTACCGACGAAGATTCCAGGTTAGACTTGTGAACACCATTCTTAAAATTCGACAATATTGAATGAGTCAAAAGCCAGATGGTTACTGTTTCTTATTTATGAACTGTAGTGGTGATAACATGAGTTCCGGCAGATCCCATGGGGAGGGCACGATCATGAGTAAAGAACTTCGAAGAATTCAGGTAAACATTCATACCAGAATCACAAATAGTTAAAATGCTTATACTCCGAAACTGAAACAGTGAGCCTTGTCGTTCTCAGATCGAGGATTCGGACCCCATCAACCGGTTGTCATTAGGGAACATAGTGAAAGAGAACCTTCAAACGTGTGCTGCAGTCCACGGCGAAGCCTTCAATGCAGCTATCGGTCGAATGCATCCCTCCGCATTTGCCCAACTGAAGCAAGCTCTGAAGATGCCATAACCGGAATCCTCCGTGGATAGTGGATACTCTCTCTTATCTCTAGCGAACCAGGTTTCCCTTTCCTCGTCACTGGCTTGTAGCAATTTTTTATATAGGTAAGCAATCATTTAACTACATTCCCATGGACGCAACTGCATGCTTTTCGTCGTTTCTAACGGCGGCTTTCGTTGCACCAGGTAACAGGATACATCGAAAGGTTGGTTTGGCCATTTATTGTCCGGGTGTCGATTCTTTTTACGGCGAATTTGTATTGGTGTGGGTATTGGTTGGCCGGTTTCGGTTTGGGGTTAGTTGGTTCGAATCATTTTCCAAGTTGAGAGTGTCCAAATTTTGTATATTGCCCTTTTCTAGGTACAGGATATCCTGTAAATAGGGGTTGCAGATTCACCCTTTGTTTCTGGATATAGGATACACAGAAGGTGGTCTCGGCATAGGCTTTTTTTAGAGTGAGGTTAAAAACAATTAATCGGAATATACAAGTTCGAACCTTGAGGTCGACAATCTCCGGTTAGAAAAAAAATGACTAGAAATTCGGCCGAAAAATAGGGAGATTCTGCGAGTGATTTGATGAAAAAAAACTGGTCTCATAATCTTGCTTGACAGTAGCTATGAGTGTTTTGTGTTCTTGTGTCGTTCGGAACCGAAGCTTTTCGATTGGAATTGTTGCGAGTCCATGGTTTTCGACGGCAGTATGAAGCTTGTAGGAAGTCAAGAGTAAAGAGTTGATTCTTTTTAACTGGCTGAGTCTGAAACTTGATTGATTCCTAATGTTTCCAAACGGTCTTTTAGTAGTTTTTTTTTCCAAATGCTTGAGAATGTCAAAACGCAGTACTCTTCTCTCCCTTTCATTTTGAAAGTCTTCCAAGAGGGCATTAAATTTGTATTTATAGGTATCATATTTTCAAAACCTTGGGAATGAAGGTGTGACCCTAAGAACTTTCTTGGCTTCTAGTGTTGGCAACGATGCTGGTTTTTGGTTGGGGTATCTATCCGATTATCGGTTTTGGTGGTTCTTTCTCACTATCCTAATGGATTCTGAACACTCGTGGATACTTCTCGAGCCACCGGTCTATATTACGAAACGACGACGTTTTACCGTGTGAGGAGTGAGTCTAAGGACACTTAGCTTGGAATATGTGCTTCATATTTTTTAAATAAAATTGCATGCGAGCTTCTTTTGAAAAATATAAATACAGAGAACCACTCGTCTTGTATTTTCAAAGACCTTGAATACATTTATTAATGATTTGTCATTTAAGTTTGTCAACATGTTTGAATAAATTTTGTCAATCATAGTGATCATTTCTAAGTTCTAATAGAAAAAAGAAAAATGATAAGATTAATCATATGAATTGATAGATTCTATGAACACGTAGTCTGGCGAACCTTAATATATTGTCTAACTTGACCTCTACCATCACTTTTGGATAATGTTAAAAAAACCCCTTTTGAATACGACTGTTTTGTTCATCATTATACTAATTGCTCGTTCGCGTTTCGTTGCGGAACTAATTGAACGTACCGTCCCATGTGTTTTGTTATTGTCTTGAAATATATGGTAAAATGATTTGATTCTCCACAGAATTGTGTATGGTCGAAGTTACCAAAAATGCAATTTATGTAACGATGGTTCAACATGAACGTAAGCCAATTTGAAAATTTTCAACACTAACATAACACTAAGTATAATTGATTTTTTAAACTTTATTTGACCATTATTTATAGGGATTATCATAATGACACTTGATTTTTTAGTCATTTTCAACATGCATGTCAAATATTAGTCGATTTTCAAAATTTGAAATTTTCTTGTAAAAATGGTCAATTTCCATAGGTTAACCCTTTTGGAAATTGATCAATATTAACATAAAAATTGAAATTTTTTAAATTGACTAATATTTAACATGTATGTTAAAAAAATTAAAATTTTATCATATTAAACCCTTCAAACGATAAATAAAATTAAAAAACATTTTCTCACCCCAATTTAACTTCTTTTTAATCGAGTTGATCACTGCCAAATGTCTTTGGAAAATAAATAAAAAAAGAAATACAAGTATTACCCTTTCTTCCCCAGAAAATATTGACTGTAGTTTTCCATATACATAATTATTATGATAAGCATCGTCAACGAACGAGAAAGAATTCACTCTTTCTCAAAAACTTGTCTGTTTCCTCATGAAATCATTTCACCTTTTTCGAGTCAATATTCTTATAGCATCTTATAATTCGCCAAACGTGTAAGAGCCGAGCACAAGGGGAGAGTCAAGCCAGAGCTGCTACGTGGCCGTGACAGAAGCTGCGATTCCGGCGGTACCGTATACAGAAGGGTGGCTTCACGGTTAATGCGTAGACCATAGTACAAATATTCCACTTCGGAAATGGAATCTAAGTTTGAAATAAGTGAAGCAAAAGTACAAAGGGAACATACATGGAGACAAAGGGAACCAGTCGTCGGCGACGAACAAGACTCTCTCGTTTCGCTTGTGTTGGCTAAAGACTTTGACTCCAGATTTGTCTGGTTCTGCTGCATTTAATTTCAGGTCAATATATCAATTCCTTCTGGAACATGAACATGCATCGTACTTTGACTTCCTGAATTAACTCACGTGACAATTAGATAACTATTTCAAATCATATTATGATCTCTAAACTGGACCAAAGGTGGTTTGGATGCAAGAATTGGACAGTGGAATCGAGCCTCGGTTAAATTAAGAGTGTGAGTTGGACGGGTTGGTCGACGGGTTAACGAGCGTTGAATCCGAGTAAATATCGTGATCGTTTTAGTTGATAGACACGGGTACTAGATCCGTCCTCATTTGAGTTTACACGGCATGCCACATAAGCAAATAATGATGATTAGGATATTTATGGGCAGTCAATGTTATTTTTTCGGTTAAAATTTGAACAAAGTGGTATGAGGTGGACATTAAAAGAAATTAGTGATATTTGGTGAACTAAACAAAGTTAAGTAGTTAATATGGCGGATTTTAAATAGTTTAGTGGTAGTTAATTTAGACATTTTAACATACTCATTCGGGTTTGACTACAATTTGTCATCTTTTTTAAGGTTTGGGTCGGGTGGCTCGGTGGTTAAGAAGATTAGTGGTTAATACTTACTGAGTCTAAATGGGTAAATATTTAGTAATTAGTATAAAGGGAGTTGGTATGGTCGATTAAGAGTCGATCTATCACAAATTAGCCATGTCTTTTTCGAAAACATCCGATGACCAACATTTATTTTGACAATTACCGCAAATGCCAAGGTATTGCGAATTATTATCATTCAAATTTAACTTTTATCGATTATGGTTATAACTGAAAATAAAAAATATGAATATAATACAAACATTACTCCATATGGCTATTTAAGATTATTATTACTAACAATAGAAACTAAATATACAAACATTACAAGCCTATGATTTTATATTATCACAAAACGTAGTTAATCTAGTTATACACTATGACTAGGCATACTAACTAATCTAATCCGACAAAACCTCCGTCAAACTTAACGGCGCCGTTTAGCTGCTTCATTTCCCGCCTTCTCCTCCTCTTTGACGCTTCCGTTCCCAGGCCGCTTCCACCTCATCCTTTCCTGCGTCCGTCTTGTACTTGCCGGCGTCAGCCGGGAAGTTAAGGATCGCCTTCCTCCCTCGAAGCTCGAACGCAGCTCGATCGTAAGCTCTCGCTGCTTCCTTCGACGTGTCGAACGTCCCAAGCCACAGTCTCGATCCTTTCCTGCTCGGATCCCGAATCTCCGCCGCATACTTCCCCCACGGCCTCTGCCTCACTCCCCTGTATCGCCCCCCATCGCCTCTTCCGGTTCGAACCGTCTCGGGACGTGAATCGGTCTTCGGTTCAGATCCAAATTCGAAAACAAAGTCCCTGCTCGGAGCAGGAACTGTTGTTTTAAGTTCGATTAACTCAAATTCCGGCTCCATTTTGCTCGATTCGGTCTTGAATTTCTGCTCTGATTTAGAAAAACCTAGAGAATCTCTCTTGAATCCGACGATTCCACGTTTTTCTTCGGACAGATCGACTATGGGGCGATTATTCGTCTCTAAATCGAGCTCGTTTCGATTCAAGTGGACCTGATCGTCGTCCAAGTAGTAGTAATCAGAAACCGAAATGGCCGAATCACAGCTGACGGAAGAAGAGGAGGATTCAACCCCAGCGGGAAAGAGGCAATCGTCGAGAAAGATTTGATAGTTGTCGACGATGAGATCGAAAGCGGAATATGCTCCGATTGCTTCCGCCATTGAATTGAGAATTTTTCTTTGAGATTTTGAAAGAATTTTGGAGGGAAGAGTTTGTAATTATGAGAGAATGAAATGAATGGGTTTTGGAGTATTTATAGAAGAGGACAAGTTAGAAGTCTTCTCTCTTTGTTACGTATTTGAAATTCAACGGCGCTTGATTTGAGATTTTGTATTATTAAAAGGGTGTAAATTTCAACGACTATGAATTATTTTTTTGTCAAATAAGAGTTGATTCGGTATTATTATCTTAAAATTCATTATATATGGATATGAGTATGATATATACATATTGGATTTGAATTTAAATTGATTTTGTATGAATCAAACTGTATGTAAATGGTTTGATATTCAAGTTAAAAATTTTATAATGGAAAGAATATTGATTTTCATTAATAATAATAGTTAAAATCTTTAAATTTTTTCTTCATTTAATTGGGCTATTATTTGAAAGAAAGTTAATATGATAAAATTTTAATTTTTAATCATTTTCAATATACATAAAATATTAATTATTTAAAAATTTTTAATTTTAAAATCAAAATTGATCAATTTTCAAAATTAAAATTAAAATTAGTCAATTTCCAAAAGGATTAACTTATGAAAATTAGTTATTTTCATAAAAAAAATTTAAAATTTTTAATATAATTAATATTTGACATGTATGTTAAAAATGATTAAAAATAGAAATTTTACCATATTAAATCTTTCAAATAATTAGTCAAATAAAGTTATAAATTAATTTTATTTGATGTTATATTAATAAGTTTTTTAAAAAATTGGCTTATTTTTTGCGTGTTGAACTGTTGTTATATGAATTGCGTTTTATTAATTTCGATCATATCCAATTTTATGAGAATCAAATCATTTTACCATGTATTTCAACATATATAAACAATAATAAAATATATATATCGATATGTTTAATCAGCCCCGAAACAAAAATAAACAACCTAGTTATAATTTAAGAAACCATTTGACTCACCAGTTAACTTTTCTAATAAAACCATGAAATATTTATCCTACAATTTTAAAAATTTCCGGTTATCCTAAAAACTTGTAAAAAAAAAAAAAGAAATGGCCACACCAATATCCACATTCCCTTCCATGGCGTCTCTACCACTCGCCACCACATCCACCGTATCAACCACCGTCGACACCACTCAATTCAATTCCACTACCAACATCCGGCGAACTCTTCTCATCAAACCCCCCGCCGGAACTCGCCGCGATGGCTACAGATCTTACTTTCACAGCATCTCCTTCCTCTCCAGACAGGGCCGAGTCCGAGAAGCCCTCGGATTACTCAACGACATGGAAATGAAATCCTACCTCCCAGGCCAGGAAATCTACAGCGAGCTCCTCCAAGGATGCGTCATCAACAAGGACGTCCCCACTGGCCAGCAACTCCACGCCAGGATCGTCAAGAACGGCGCCCTGTACTCTGCGAACGAGTACATTGAGACGAAATTGGTTATCTTCTACGCGAAATGTGACATGTCAGAAGCTGCGGATACGCTTTTCCATAGGTTACAGTCTGAGACTCCGTTCTCATGGGCGGCGATCATCGGTTTACGGAGTAGGATGGGTGATAACGTCGGAGCTGTAAATTGTCTCTGTAAGATGGTCGAGAACGGTCTTTTCATTGATAATTTTGTTGCTCCGAATGTTCTGAAAGCATGCGGCGGATTGCAGTGGATTGAATGTGGGAGAGCGGTGCATGGATTGTCGATCAAGATAGGTCTTGATGCTTGCGTGTATGTTTCCAGCAGTCTCGTTGATATGTACTCGAAATGTGGTGTTTTGGAAGACGCACGGAAGGTGTTCGACGGAATGCCTGAGAGAAACACAGTCACTTGGAACTCGATGATCTCTGGATACGCGCAGAACGGATTCAACGAGGAAGCTATCGACATGTTTCTTGAGATGAGGTTGGATGATTTCGAGCCTACTGTCGTCACTCTATTGAGTTTGCTTTCCGCTTCTGCGAATCTCTGTGCTGTTGAAGAAGGTAAGCAAGGGCATTCTCTTGCTGTAAGATGCGGGTTTGCGCTGGATAAGATCATGGGGAGTTCGATCTTGAACTTCTATTCGAAACTCGGTCTGATCGAAGACGTGGAGTTGATTTTCGATACCATGCTCGACCAAGACGAGGTGACTTGGAATCTGTTGATCTCGTCTTACGTCCGGGTTTTCGAATCCGATAATGCGCTCGGAACGTGTCGTTCGATGAGATTAGCGAATCTGCGATTCGACGCAGTAACTCTCGCGTCCGTACTATCTGTTTGTTCTCATACTAAGAATCTTACGCTCGGGAAAGAAGCACATTGTTTTTGTTTGAGGAACAGACTCTGTTCCGATATGGTCGTGGCGAGCGGGATTGTGGATATGTACACGAAATGTGGACGAATTGGCGATGCGGTTAGAGTTTTCGAGTTTACAATGAACGGGGAAACAAATATCGTGTTGTGGAACACGATGTTGACTGCTTATGTCGATAGCGGGCATATCGGGCAGGCGTTGAAGCTGTTCTATAGGATGGAGCTGGACAGCGTGCCGCACGATGTCACGTCGTGGAATGCGGTGGTTGTGGGGTTTTTGAAGAACGGAGAGTTGGATGAGGCGAAGTACATGTTCTCGAAAATGCAGTCTGCTGGTATCGCTCCGAATTCGACTACGTTGATGACTCTAATATCCGGTCTCGTTCGGAACTGTTGTGGAGGCGAATGCAGCGACATTGGTTCTCTGGTGCGGAAAGTCGAAGAATCGGGGGTAAGATCTAACGTTCTGAACATCATTACCACATGCTCTGGTGATTCGACATTGTTCCGTGATCTGAAAGCTATATATGGCTTTGTCTTGAGGCATTACCTGTAGGCGTGAATATGCTTAGAACGGGTCTTTTCGATCGTTTTGATAGCCTTTTTGTGTCGATCGACTACTCTACTCGTTTTCAGAACCATCCCAAGAGGTTAAACCGGTAATTCGAGTGTTCGAAATACACGAATCGAGTACATATTCATTGTTCATACAACGAACTAGCTTTGAGTTTGAACCAGATGCATTCTTATTTCAGACTAGAGACCAAAGGTTAGAAGCAAGAACATTAGGAGCAAACTTCTCTAGCAGCAGCGATCACAGCCTCAGCTGTGATGCCAAGCTGCTCATACACCACAGGCAGCGGGGCACTTGCACCAAGCCGATCGATTCCGATCGACTTCCCTTTGCTCCCGACCATCCTCCGGCGTGAGTTTCTGGAAGTCTCCGAATTTCTTCATCACGCTTAAGTTCGATGAGGCGAGGTCGGCGGCAGCGCCGGCGAATGCTGGGAGAACGTCGGCGAGGGAGTTTAAGGTACGCTGTGATAGTGCTCTTATGGCGTCAGCTGGGCTATCCGGAGTGTAAGTCTGCAAGAAAAAGAAAAGAAAGCGTTAAGACCGTTGACCAGCTGAGCTCGAGCCAACCTTGGCTCGGCTCGACAGGCTCATGAGCTCGTTGAGTCGGGCTTTTATATAGTTCGACAAGAAATAAACGAGCCGAAGCTCAAACCGGAGGAAGAACCTTGGTCGGCTTGGCTCAGGTAGCCTATAGCACAAAAAATTCGAGAAATGGTGCTTACAGGTAATGCATTCTCCCAACCAGTGGGCAGTTCACTAGTGATGATAGACTTGAGCACTGCAGCTTCTTCCCCGTATTTGTGCTCATACTCCGCGAATTTGGCGTTCCATTCGGCTTCGAGTGAATGTAGCCTTTACCCTGTGCTCGTCTACGCAAGTTACATGACAATACACTTTTTTCCTACACTTTCCTGGCCCGAGTCCTCTGCTTAGTACCATACTGAACCACCTTCTCCTCCACGGGGAGCCCCTTCCTTCTCCGAACAGAATCGATAAGCTTCCTCGCAGTATCACGCAACACGCTCGACCCGTCTCCAAACTGCTCTTTCTCCTCCTCCGTCGTCGGCACAAAGAAAGGATCCTCAGCCAACCCCTCCCAATGGCTAAGCACCAGAAGCGCACTCCACCGGACGTCTCTCTCCTCAGTTCGTCCGCAAACCCAAAGCTCTCAGAGACCGGTACTTAAGCATGTACCGTGAAGCGCCCAGACCCTTCATTCATCTCATCCCTTCACTACTCGAGCTCTTCTCCGGTTCAGAACCACGAACATCGACCCCAATTGATCGGTCTTAGTGTTGAGCTCGCATAAGTACATCGCTTCAACAATCCGCGGCTTCCTCTGGAGTACTGCGGATCTGCACGCGTCTTTCACCGTCGCCATTACTTGCCCCTGGAATATCTCGTGCTGGTTGGATCCCAATTCGTCAAGCTGTTCGGCCAGCGGAGATACACGCGTCTCGACGATGAACGCGAGCCCCCACATTGGTTCGTCGCACAGAAGGCCTGCTAATGCCGCCAGATGGAATCCGGACACTACGCTGTTCCGAAGTGGATGCTCGCTTATTGAGGTGGATTCGTCTCCCGTTTCGGGTGGAGGTGGCCGCCTCCCGTGCCGGCGATTAGGTGGTCGGCGAGCATCGTTTTGCCGTGGTCGACGTGTGCTAGGATGCATATGTCCTCACGTTGTGGATATTGGAATCCTCCATTGTTGCTTTAGATCGCGACGAGGACGGAGTAACGTCGGCATCGGCGGCGGAAGGTTTATACTTTATAGACAGAATGGAAATTGGGGATTAGGGTTTTGTCTGAAATTCGAATTGAATAATTAGTGGGAAAAAGGAACTTAAAAAGGAGGAGTCTTGGGTTCGAAGGTGTGACCATTTTCTAGTTAATAGCGCGGGAGCGAAATTGGGTACAAAGATTGCAGGTTAGTCACTTACTTTTCGACTTTTTCAAACCGCGGTCAGCTAAGTTATTTTGTAATTTTTCAGAATTTAGATTATTTACGATACAAGTTTATGATTATTACTCATTAAAACGTCGATTGCGTGGTTGATCTTTCAACAAAAACCATACACGGAAGATTCAGGAGAAATTATTTGGGGTATTTGGCGAGAGAAACAATCGATTCGCAATTACTTATTGAGGTGTTTGTGGATACATAAGACTAATGTTACATAATTTAAAGAGGTTATTAGAAAATGTAGATATTTGTTGAAATTCAAAAATGGTTTTGATTTTTAGTGGTTGCGGTGTGGAGAATGATGAATTAGATTGCTCCCAAATTGACAAAACAATCTAAGTTTCATGCATCCTCACTACTGAAGGTGTGCCTCCGATCATTAATAAGATTTGAGAACTTGTATGATAAAATAGTTGATTATAAATAATAATGAATTAAATTTAGAAGATTGCTTAATTGATTATATATATTCTATTTGCTTCTTAAAAGAATTTCAGTGTAAAGAACCGAGTTGGGTTCGGATTGAAATTGGCTCGAAATCAGGCCGGCTTGTCATGAACCGGTACAAGTACAATCTTCAAAATAGTTGGCTGTTATTAGCCTGCGCCTTATCCGAATGAAGAAGCAAAGCAGCGACTTTTCTTCTCTACAGAAATGCATCGGCTGCAAAGGCTTTCCTTTCTTCATTCTTTCTTTCACATTTGAAGCTATTTACCTTTGAAGCACTCCATTTTTGCACAACGATTCAGAACAGTGGAAATGAATTTCTTAGCACGAACGGCGACAGTTGCTGTGTTTATTGCTTTCTGTAAGCTGTTTCTGGGTAGGAGAAGGAGGAGAAATTCCGATGACACAAATAGTGATACTCCTCAACCATCGGATTCTGCTTCTACTTCTGAAGATTCTGATTCGGTGCCCCTTCCGATCGGGAAGTATGAAGTGTTTCTGAATTTTAGAGGTCCGGATACACGTAGTAATATCACGAATATTCTTTACCGTTTCCTCACTCGTTCGAAAATCCGCATGTTCAGAGACGATGATGAACTCCGTAAAGGGGAAGGGATATGGCCCAACCTTGTCAAAGCCATCCGTCAGTCGAAGATTTTTGTTCTTATTATCTCGCCTTACTATGCCGAGAGCAAGTGGTGTTTGAAAGAACTTGTAGAGATTGTAGAGCATCAAAAGCGAGAGAAAGGACATGTCATTCTACCCATTTTTTATAAGGTGGATCCTAGAGACGTACGGCGTCAAACTGGACCTTATCAAAGTATCTTTTGACAACATAAGAGATCGAAGAAATTTGATAAAGAGACTATACAAATTTGGAAAGTTGCTCTGAATAAGGTTGGATCTTTGAAAGGGTGGCACATCAAAACCAAAGAAGAGTATGTAATTCTATTACTTACCTTATTCGTCATATAAGTCATTTTGGTGTTTTATTTAGCTATAACAAATAATCATTAAAAGTATTAAAGTGTGTTAAATATCAAAACTATGTTATAATCTTATTTTCTATAGGGCTGTAGATGTTGCAGACGTTGTTTTTGGATTTGTATGGTCACATCTAAACAAGAATAACAACACATTAGAGACTGATGAGTTGGTTGGCATCGATGACCATGTGAAATAAGTAATAGACATGCTAGATTTAGGCGCTGAAGGTGTGAATTTAATTGGTTTTCATGGTATGGGTGGTATTAGGAAGACCACTCTTGCAACAACAATTTATAACAAAGTTTCTATTTTCTTTTATCGTTATAGTTTTGTGAAAGATATACGAGAAACACAAAAACAAAGATAGTGTCCTTGTCTTACAAAATAAGTTGCTTTCTAATATCTTGAGGATGGACTCGGTTGGATCTTTTGTTGAAGCAAAGAATATCATACGAGAGAGGGTTAATCAGTTCAAGATCTTTGTGGTTCTCGATGATGTAGACGAAAAGTTCAACTTTGAGGAAGTCTTGGGAAATTTGAAAAGTTTTACTTTAGGAAGTCGTTTTATCATCACGTCGATAAATATAAAGGTCTTGAAAAAGTTAAGCGGAGATCAAAACAAGTTGTACGAAGTTCAAAAAATGGATTATAGTCACTCGCTTCAATTATTTTACAAGCATGCTTTCAGAGAAGATCCTGTTTTGCCAGGTTTGGATGACTTATCGAAAAAAATTGTATCTATCACAGGAGGACTTTCATTGGCACTTAAAGTTACAAGGTCACTTCTGTTCCGAGAAGAAAAGGTATTTTGGGAAAGCAAATTCATGCAGTTGAGAGACATGCCAGAGAAAAGAGTAATGAATAGGTTAATGATTGGCTATGAAGATTTAGACAATGAAGCACAACAAATATTTTTAGATATTGCTTGCTTGTACATCGGAGAGGATAAAGATTTGGCTTATTACATGTGGAGCGATTGCAAAAACCATCCTATCATTAATATCAATGTTCTTGTTCAAAGATTTATGTTCAAAATTGGGGATCGTAATGAATTCCAGATGCATGATCAACTTAGAGATATGGGTAGAGAAATTGTCCGCTTACAAGATCCCGAACGTCCAGAAATGAGAAGCAGAGTATGGTCAGTGGAGGAAGCCAACGACGTTTTAGTTAACAACAAGGTATAACAACGAGGTCTTAGCTTGTTCAGAAACATTGAATTATAAGGTTTCTTTGTTAAAGTAGTAATTAGTTATTATATTTGTGTGCGTTGGTTGGAATTAATTAATTTGTTGTCTGCAGGGAACAAATCAAGTCAGAGCCATCAGAGGCAGAGGATTCCCCTGGTTAAATACCCACGAGGAATATACCGTCGGAAGTGGATGTTTTACGAATATGACAGACTTGAGATATTTGGACGGAAAATACATGAAGCTAATCGGAGATTTCAGTGATGTTCTTCCTAATTTGAAATGGTTGCGTTTACAATATTTACCGTTTATGGCGACCAACTTGAATATGAAAAACATGGTTATATTTGATGTCACCAGTTGTCCCTGTGACTACATCCCAACAAAGGTTTGTTTTATATATGTTTTTACATTTCTTCCTCTGTTTCTACTAACTTTATAAATGCATAATCATTATAAAACGCAGGAGGCAAACAAGCTCAAATTTCTCAAGCTTGACGATTGTAGTAAGATGAGTAAACTTCCAGAATTTCCAAAGACCCTAGAGATGCTGGATCTTAGATATTTCTCCAATAAAGAGGAAGATATGGAGCTCCGGAATCTTCAAAACTTGAAGGTACTGAAACTACAATCTTGTACATTATGGAGGATCAACGGCGGCACATTTGGGATGATGAAGGGGCTTCGAGAGCTCTATCTCACTCATATTGAATGTGATTTCCATAGTTTCAGAAGAGTGATGGCCGATATCGGACAACTGTCATCTCTCGAAAAAATGGAGTTTCAAAATCCTGACCCGGAGAATGTTTTAGAAGGGATAAGGCTACCCAAAAGCTTAAAGGTGCTAGAAACTTCTTCTTGTTTCGGTAATCTTTCGGAGCTCTTGGATTTAGAGAAATTCTCTATCGGGATGCAAGTGCATGAATACTATTTCCCGTATGATGAATGACGTGAGGAGGGTGACAAAGCTTGTGATCTCGACAGCTGCTAAGTTGAAATTTATAAAAGTTTTCACCATGACGACGATGAGTATGGTTGAAGGTCAGAACACTATGCTACCATCATCCCTCATTGTTGTAGACATTTCCTTTCTACAATCTGATCAAATCCCGAACCTGACCAATCTGAGTAACTTGACTGAATTAAGGCTTAGGAATTGTCCTTGTCTTCAAGAGATCCAAGGCATTGGAGGGCTGAAATCATTACAGATTCTCTGGTTGGTTGAAATGGAAAAGTTAGCTAAGATTGAGGGCCTTGGGAATCTCATGTCTTCTTCCAACTGCAAGTTGACTGAGGTGGTGATATTCCAATGCCCTCTTCTATGTGCATTGCAGACATTCGAACAACATGATGATGATGATACTAATGATGCAGTACAAATCGAATCTTTACTCAAACTGAAGATAATTGCATGCCCATTAATGGATTGTAGATCAATACCCAAACTGTCCAAGTTTCCAAGACTTCAGGCGTTATTAATTGTCGACGTCGGTTTTAATATAAATGATGAATCAGCCAGAGATCAGGAGCATCGACTGGATGGGCTTCACAATCTTGGAGAGCTGGTTGAATTGGAAGTCTCCTTTTTAATGACGGTAGAGAGACTACCTTCTCTATCAAAGCTAACTAAGTTGACCAAGCTAAAATTGACTTACCTTCCATGTTTGCGAGAGATTGAGGGACTTGGAGAATTGAAGTCGCTAAAAAAGTTATATGTGTGTGATTGCATTTTGTTGGAAAGATTGCCTGTTGAGGATCTAACCAAGTTGGACAAGTTAACAGTGATTGACCTTCCATGTGTGCAAGAGATAGTTGGACTTGGAGAGCTGAAGATGCTACGTCAGTTAGTAATGAGGGGTTGCACTTCGTTGAAAAAAATGCCCATCTATGGTCTACCCTACTCGGATATGAACTCTATAAAGTTGGACTTGAGAGGATGCACAAAGTTCACAAACGCTCATTCTGATCTTTCTCCCCTCACTGCCGAAGGGGCCGATCTAGGTAAACTTGAAGTAAGCATCAAGTGGCCAGAAGAACATTTGCGGTAAAGCTTCTTATATATACTTTTGATAACATGTAATTTGCAATTGCCAGCTTTAGCAGAAACATACGCACATTGATCATTTTTGTTTTTGTTTGAAGGCCTTTTGAGAGACGGCCGACCTCCGACGATCGGGCAGATGACATACTCCCATTGATGCAAACACCAATGAGTAGTGAAAGGCTCTGAATCGTTAAACAACGAGACCACATGAATGGTGTCCCAGGTCATCTCGTTTCCTGAATAATTCATCAACAGAGTTGTTACTGATGTGTTTTTGGCATGGATGAGAATGCAATAGTGTCTAGTCAATCCAGCTAATTGTTTTCTTTCTTGGATTGAATGTATAGCCCTCACGAGGATGGGTCGACTCCAGACGGAGACGGATTTTTCTGAAATCGGTGTTTTGCCCATCGAGAAAAAAGTCGCTTTGGAAAGTAGTCAGATCCATCAATGGTAATATGATGCATCATCATCTTATTTGATAATTGATTTTTTACACAAAATCTGCACAATTTACTACATTTCCATAGCTTATCTTATGGCATCCCACAAGAATGACATAGACAACTGGAACACTAACCTAAAGGCTTGGCATCCAAAATCAAGAAGCCGAAACTGTTCTTCCTACTAACGTGAACATTCGCGATCTACAATCTGATCGAATCCCGAATCTGAAGAATTTGAGCAACTTGACTCAATTATTACTTGGGATTTGTCCTTTTCTTCAAGAGATTCAGGGCATTGGAGGGCTGAAATCATTACAGATGCTCTGGTTGGTTGGCATGGAAAAGTTAGCTAAGATTGAGGGCCTTGGGAATCTCATGTCTTCCTCCGACTGCAAGTTGACAGAGGTGGTGATAGTTGGATGCCCTCTTCTACGTGCACTGCAGACATTCGAACAACATGATGATGATACTAATGATGCAGTACAAATTGTATCTTTAATCAAACCGGAGATAATTGGATGCCCAATAGTGGATTGCAGCTCAGTACCCAAACTGTCCAAGTTTCCAAGACTTAGAGAGTTGTCATTTGATGAGGTCGGTTGGGAGATCAATGATGGATCAGGCAGCCAGCTACTGGAAGGGCTTGACAACCTTGTAGAATTGGTTGAATTGCGAGTTGGCCGTTTAGCAAAGGTAAAGAGACAACCTTCTCTGTCAAAGCTAAGCAAGTTGAGGAAGTTAACAGTGACCTGTCTTCTATGGGTTGGAGAGATTGTGGGACTTGGAGAATTGAAATTGTTAGAAGAGTTAGAAGTGAATGATTGTGTTTTGTTGGAAAGAATGCCCATTGAGGATCTAACCAAGTTGACCAAGTTAAAACTGATTGACCTTCTACTTTTGCGAGAGATTGTAGGACTCGAAGCATTGAAGTCCCTAAAAGAGTTAGAAGTGAGTGGTTGCATTTCGTTGGAAAGAATGCCCGTCGAGGGTCTACCCTACTCCAATATGTTTTCTATAAAGTTGGACTTGAGAGGATGCACAAAGTTCACTAAGGCTCATTCTGATCTTTCTCCCCTCACAACCGAAGGGGCCTTCGATCCATTTGGATATGAAGTAAGCATCAAGTGGCCAGACGATCATCTGTTTTTGTTTGAAGGCCTTTTGAGAGATCCGTGAATGTGTGGACTATCGATGATTGTCTACATCCTTGAATGTGTGGAAAGTAGCCAAAGCTCCGGAAAGTAGTCAGATCCATCAATGGTAATAAGAGAAAAGGGTCAATGATGCATCATCTTATTCGATAATCGAGGTTTTGCACAAAATCGGCACAATTTACTACATTTCAATAGCTCATCTTATGGCATCCCACAAGAACGACACAGAGAACTGGAACACTAACCTAAAGGCTTGGCATCCAAAATCAAGCAACCGAAACTGTTCCTACTATATTTACAGTTAGAGATCAGTTCAGTATCGGCTCCATAAGCTATTGATCTTCGTACCAGTTTTCGAGTTGCTGCAAGTTGATGTCAGTGCTTCTCAACTTCAACACGCCAGATTGCTGCACAACCTTCTCCACCAGGATCTTCAGCAGTGGCACTTTCAACAGGGTTCTACATGAACCCACCATTATCAACTTCTTCTGTACAATCCAAAAGACCGCATTGAGTAGAAGCAGAATCGAACCCCAAACCCAAAACTCGAAACAGATTTAAAGCCAAAGTTGTTACCTTGGCTCTAGTGATTGCCACATTGATGCGATGCCAGTCACCAAGAAGCGAAGAGCTGTAACTTCTGGGATTCTCGGCTGACCTCACGAACGATACCATTATGCACTCCTTATCTCGACCCTGACATTTCCAATGATTCCGTGAGCACCGTCAATTACTCGACAAACCAAATGGGGAAAATGAAAGTTGTAGATGAAATGTTCTAAACCTGATACTTATCGATCGTGTGTATTTCGACAGAAGCTGGATGAAAGGCCGTCTTTAGAAGATTCGTCTGGGCGTTGTATGGTGTGATGGTTCCGATGTCTTTGCCTTCAGTCCCATTGTTAGTCAGCACCTTCACTACCTAGATTAACAATGTTGCTTTTTAGACTCGAATGGGAGGCGAAAAGATTTTGAATGCAGATAGCTTGTAAGTAAAGTTACCTCAGCGACTATGTAAGCTTGGATTGGATTCTTTGATTTTGAATCATTTGTTCCAAGCGTAGGCAGCATATCTGGCTTTCAGAGATAGATTAGTTAAAAGAAGTGAAGCAAAAATTCTTATAGAGAAACATTGGAACATTCACAACCTGTGTTGATGAACACCACTGCCCGGTCTGGATTCAACACCCGGAAAGAAAACCGAAATGGAAGTCCGATCAAAACTGGTATTAACAAAACACTTGATATCGAGCTGATATTAACAAAACACTTGATATCGAGCTGAAAGATTCACAAATAAGACTTCAAGAAGTTAATTAATGTTCACCAAATATTCTCATATTACCTATTGCAACCACGATGAACATGACTTGAGATTCGGAACCTTGAGCTTTGTGTTAGCCACTTCTGAGAAGCCACATTGCAGCCTATCACCGTAGATCAAGGCATTCGATAGTTGCATGATTCCTTCGCACATTCGGTACTGCAAACACAGACAGAATCACAGAATATTATCTAAGAACCATTTCTAAGGAGGATTTAATATTCTGCTTGATATTGTTATTTCAGTTGGAATGTGAATGACTACCCTGACTGTGCAAGGCTAGAATCGCCTGAGGATGAGCTTCACAGAGTCTGCAGAACAAACTTATCCCTATTTCATTCTCCCGAGCCTCGGCACTCTATAAATTGGTTAGGATATTGATAATTATGGTCAGATGGAAGATATGAAACGTCCAAGTGAAGCCATAATGGAAGGTGGAAAATCTGAACCTTGTACCTGAACAAGTGGGGGTAATTGATAGTGATCACCAACGAGGACGAACATCGAACTAAACATCAACGGCCCTAATGAAATCTAGCAAGGACAAAAGACTGGTCATTCAAAAAGCTGTCACTTTCTGGGAACAAACTTGTAGGGAAATTGTACATAAACTTAACTCATATGTAACCGGGAGAAAGAACACATGCCGGAAAGGTGATCTGTCCAGCTTCATCCATGATGCATACATCGAAATGCTTGCTGGTGAGCAAAGGACTGGTAATTCCCAGACAAGTGACACCAACAACTCTAACTTGGTTTAGTCGTTGCTTGATGGATTCCAGGTCTGTATCTGTGATAACTCATATAGTTTCATGCAAGAATAGTGCAAAAGTTTCACTTGTATCTGGAAAAAAATAAACCATTACATAAAAAACATTACATTTCAGCGACACTAACTAACTAACCTTAAGAATTGCTCGACGTTGATTGCTGTTCAAGGTCTTAACAGACCAGATATAAGAAATGGCTGGATCTTGGCTATACACACATCCACTGTCAAATCTAGGAGCCTGAAAGGTGGGGAGTATTATCAATCATATGAACATTAAAATATATAATACATGTAATTACATGTAGATTAAGTAAACATTCACCTCAAGGTCAACGATCATCCTGCCAAGGTGAGACCTACAATGTACCCGTATCTTGGTTGTGCTCAGTGCTCACCCGTCGATAAGTTCAGCCACCAAGCCAATTTCAGGCGATTTTCGGTTATAATCGCAATCGAAAAACCATTAAAATTTAAAGCAAAAATCAACGTTCTATAACATTTTTCTAATAATTACACTTGGTATATCTATAATAAACTAATTATATAACTCAAAGTTTCGGTTATTTCATAGACCATACTGTTAAATATTAAATAACTAACTATTCTATGTATTAATAGTTACTTAATTGACCGGTTTGGTTCGGCTCGGATACTTCAATATCCATCCATATATGTATGCGCATATAACGTTTTTTCGAGTTTACCCATCTGGCAAAATATTCAGTCGATTCGGGTTTTATTCTGTATCAAATTCGGCTAAATAACGATTATAACGGTTATAATTATCATCTTTATAATGAAGATTATTCATTGAAATTTAAAATCCAAAACATCTAAAATGTATTATTATCATCACAGGAATAGATCACGCCCCGCCAACGAACTGACAAACAGGTAGTGGACTAGTGGATAAAGATAGCAATAAACTCAGAAAGCAACCTCAAACAACACTTGGGACAGCAATGGTGTTGTTGAACAAACACCATACAACCATTCAAAGACTACACAAGTACAAACAGTAACACCAACTCTTAGCTCCCTCCACCTCACCGTTACGTCCCCCCATCGTAACGTGGACAGATAACCTAGTTATTGTTGCTTAGATGTGACCATACAACTTCAAAAACAACATCTGCAACACCGACGGCCCTGTAGAAAATAAGATTGTAACAGAGTTTTCATATTAAACACACTCCAATACCTTTATTGGATTATTTGCTAGAGCTAAATAAAATACCAAAATGATGATCATATGACAAATAAGTTAAGTGATAGAATTACATACTCTTCTTTGCCTCTGACGAGCCACCCTTTCAAACATCCAACCTCATGTAGAGCAGCTTTCCAAATTTGTATGGTCTCTTCATCAACATTATCCCTCTTATATTGTTGAAAAGCAGTTTCGTAAGGCCCAGTTTGATTGCGAACGTGGATGGTTTCCACTTCAAAAAAAATTGGAAGTATGATGTGTCCTTTTTCTCGCTTTCGGCACTGGACAATCTCAACCAGTTCTTTCAAACACCACTTGCTTTCGGCATAACGAGGCGAGAAGATACAAATAGAAATCTTCGACTCACCAATGGCTTTAACAATGTTTTCCCATATTCCTTCTCCCTTGCGAAGTTCTTCATCGTCTTTAAAGGTGCGGATTTTTGAGAGAGTAAGAAAACGATAGAGAATATCAGTAATATAATCATGTGTATCTGGTGCGTTAAAATTCAGAAACACCTCATACTCCCCGATTGGAAGTGTCGAAGATGTTGGAGAAATAGTATCGTTAGCAGTGGGGGTTTCAGTTTCCATCGGAGGTTCCATGGCCGATTGGTACGACGAATGTCTGAAGCAAGGAAAGGGAAAGAATCATGATAAAGAAAAGAACTAATTAAAGAGAAAACAAAAGAAAATTACCTGGGAAGAGAAGATGAAAGGCTAGCTGCAGAATAGGTCGATGGTGGTGGTTCTGCTACATATATATATATATATATATATATATATATAGTGATAGATTGAAACTCTTGTCTGTATATGTAAAAGGAAGAGAGACGACGACGACGAAGACTTTGGCTACTACACAAAGTCAGTCTTCTTTAATATAATATTTAAAGACTTTACGTCTATTAACAAGTATTAAAACTACAGGGGAAACACAGTAGCATTGGTCTTTCTTTAACATTTTATTAAGTCTAACTTGTAAATTTAAAATTCTTTGATGAGTCTATTTTGAATTGCGGCATCGAGCTCCCAGTGAGCCGATTCTATCTCGCGGATCATCCATTTTGAGAAGCTCCTCATGGATCTCAAAGCGTAGTGGAGGCAGCTGACGAAATGCGACGGATCATAACTGGATGCCCAATGATGGATTGCAGATCAGTACCCAAACTGTCCAAGTTTCCAAGACTTAGAGAGTTGTCAATTAACGAGATCGGTTGGGAGATCAATGATGAATCAGCCAGCCAGCTACTAGAAGGGCTTGACAATCTTGTAGAGTTGGTTGAATTGCAAGTCGGCCATTTAGCAAGGGTACAGAGACTACCTTGTCTATCAAAGCTAATCATCTACTGGCCAGAAGAACATTTGAGGTAAAGCTTCTTATATATATGTAATTTGGAATTGCAAAGCTCTAGCAGAAACGTACTCACATTGATCATCTGTCTTTTAGAAGGCCTTTTCAGAGACGGGCCGACGATATATGTAGTTGTGATAGCAACTTTAGGCCGCGTATTGAATTCAAATTTTCGAAAAAAAAGTAGCACTTGCGAACTTCTCGTTACGTTCATGAGGTGATTTCAGTTTACTCCAAATCTATCTATTGTTCGAACGAAGTGTATCAACCCTTTAATGATATTAATTGATACGGTGATCATACTTGTTTGGCTTCATGGTCTTGGTCTTTCTTTAACATTTTATTTACTCTAAATTTAATTTATTTTCATTTCACAATCACTTTGGTTTTTACAATGTTGCAATCATCTAATAAATTAATAGTTTTTACCACCAAACATTGGACTCGCATATATAAATTGTTAACAATGACTTGCTTAATTTATCATTTTCTTTATCAATATTCTTTAATCTATTTCTCATCACAACAACCCTGGCAAACTGGACATAAATTATTTAACAATGACTAGAATTTGTTATTATTAAAGATTTTTATACGAATTTAATGTGACTCTATTCACTCATAAGTTATACGATGATTTTATAGTTCAAACTTTAAAGACTTTAGTATACTTAATCAGGTAGCTTATATTCCATTTATACATAATTAATTAATCAACTAAGAACCGCACTCATAATTCATAACAAATTTATTCTTTCGGCATTCGATCAGCTTCTTCCCGTATGGAGTATTAATTAACTGATGATGACATAGGAAATGAATAACTAAACTGATGATGGTGATGAAAGCGTGAATGATTGAAAAGTTCTCAATACCGCATCCAGTTAAGTTTGATTTTGTGTTAACTGATTAATCGAATTGATTTAGACGAGACCTTATATATTAGAATAGATAATTGTTATATTATCTCAAAGGATCCACTTTCTATATAAAACAAACTTAATTAATTATTAAAAAATCCGAAGTCATATGTTATTATAAATAATAGAAAAGGCTAACCTTAAAAAAGGACAAGAAATGAAGCAAAGAAACTAGAACAACAGCTTGAGAGTGTATTCATAGAACTCTTCATCTTCACACAGACGAGAAATATAGACTGGTTTTTTTATTCTGTAGGCACCCGTTTGATAATCTGATGTGTGTCATTGAAGTAGTACCGATGAACGTTTGAAAAAAGACAACCAAATTCGCGACTCAATCAAATCGGTAACCCTAATTTCTCATATTCATTCCTAACAGATAATGATAAGCTACCCGATAAAACTACAACCAAAACCGTGTTTGTTGAATATGTAGTGGTGACTTCAAACTTGTATATATATGGGCAGGTCTTTGTTTATTATTATTATTGCATCGAAACCCAGTTGGCCCCTATATATAACAAATTAAGATCCACTCACTACGTACACTTCAATCAACAATGGCTAATAATTTCTTCTCAGAATGCAGATTAGCTCCCTTCAACTTCGATTCCGAAACCTACTTTGTTGGTTCCTCTGACGGAAATACCCTCCAAGTCTACGAGTTGACCATGATTAGTTCCTTACCGGAGAGCACCCGTACTTTTATACAAGTCGCCAACATCAGTATTCATCCACGTGATCATCCTAAACCCGCACCAGCTAGGACTATGACGAAGATGATTACCAACAACAGCGGTCTTCTATTCCCCGACGGGCGTGGGAAAATCGAGAGACGAGAAGCGTTGACTAAGCTAGCCCAACACCTTTCCCGGTTACGTTGGCTGGTCAACCCTTACGGCGACTGTTTCCAAGACAACCAAATTAACTACCTTCAACTCGAGGATCCTTTCCCATGGCCAATCCACCTGCAGGCAACAAACAGTACCGGCCTGCTCGAGTTCCATCGAGCCCAGAGCGAAACAGGGAGGGTTGAGAAATATATGAACGGTCGTGATGCAGCGGTTGATGCTGTTAAGAAAACTACCTCCGGGTTCGTATCCGTTGTCTGCGCCTTGGGAAAGATGATGGGTGATGCTGGAAAAGCTGCTGTCGCTGAGGCGATGAAACCGGGCCCGATAAAACCGCCAAATCCGGTCCATCAAAACCCGCAAAATCAATTCGGACATCTCATGAACCCAAAACTCGCAGTTCAGAACCAAAACTTATTGAATGCGAATAATGCTGAGATAAAAAAGCTTGAGAAGAAGAACGAAGAAGCAGTAGCCAGAGTTAAGAAGCCGGAGAAGTATAACAAAAAAATCGGAAACAAAAAGCCACCGCCGTCAAAGACTGCTGCTCAGCCTCATACGTCGTCGTCTCAATCGCATATTCCCAGCACGTCGTCGTCTCAATCGCATATGCCCAGTACTTTGTCGTCTCAATCGCATATGCCCAGTACGTCGTGGACTAGTGCTACCAATTGGTCGTCGCTTTTGGGTCAGAGTAGTAGTACTGCCGCCAATCCGTCATGGTTTTCTGGTCAGAGTAGTAATACTGCTGCCAATTCGTCTGGTCAGAGATAGTACTGTCTCCAATCCATCGTGGTTTTCTGGTCAGAGTAGTAATACTGCTGCCAATTCGTCTGGTCAGAGAAGTAGTACTGTCGCCAATCCGTCGTGGTTTTCTGGTCAGAGTAGTAATACTGCTGCCAATTCGTCTGGTCAGAGAAGTAGTACTGCCGCCAATCCGTCGTGGTTTTCTGGTCAGAGTAGTAATACTGCTGCCAATTCGTCTGGTCAGAGAAGTAGTACAGCCGCCAATCCGTCGTGGTTTTCTGGTCAGAGTAGTAATACTGCTGCCAATTCGTCTAGTCAGAGAAGTAATACTGCCGCCAATCCGTCGTGGTTTTCTGGTCAGAGTAGTAATACTGCTGCCAGCTGGAACAGGACATCTGATTCTCGTCGTCCTAATTAGAACTCTACTACCATCGCCATTTTTTTCCGTTATGTTTCTTTGCTTTGCAGTCCTTTTTGTCGTTTTGAGTTATCTGTCTTTACATTATGTATCCTTCTTTACTTTCTTCTTCAATACAATATAATGCATGGTTCCAACTATTTTATTTCATCGATCGTTGGTTCGTTCCCTGTCAGTTTCATTTGCCGCGCCATGACTTCTAAATCACCACCATTATCTATTTCTCTAAATAAAAGATTGAACATTTGCTCTGTTCCTTTCATACAATAATAAATCATTCAATGACTAAACTGCCCTTAGAGTTTGGTCTAATTTCCAACCCAATAGCTTTTCCAATAAAATTACTGGACTACTAAAAAACGCCCTAAATTTTACTAACAAACGCCCTAAATTTTATTATTATTAAAATAACAAACATTAAATTATGCGAATGCCCTTCTAATTTCGTCTTTAAATACAAGAGTTGAATTCGAATAAAACAAACTTCCTATTTTTCGTAAACTTTCAGAGTTGAAATTCTCTGAAATCACTCTCCGAAAAAGACAGCCTATTTTTCTTAAACCGCCGCCGCCCAGCCCCGCCGCTGCCCAGCCCCCCCGCCGCCGCCGCATAAGGTAAAAAAATTTTTTATTACCGTCGGCGTGCCGACCATAGGGAAGGACGGTCGGCAGGGGGCGGCGGCGGCGGCGGGGGGTGGCGGCGGCGGCGGCGGCGGGGGAGGGGGCGACGGCGGGGGTGGAAAATTTCCGGCGACGGGGGACGGAATCGATTTGCGGAAAATTTCCGGCGATGGGGGACGGAATCGAGAGGTTTTTAAAGGGTCGTTTGGAATGAAGTATAGCTGTTCTTCGGAATTCCGCATTTTATAAAGAATTTCATTTTACTATTTAAGGGGCGATGACGTTATTTTACATTTGAACTCAAATCATTGGACGATATTATGGCGTTGGTTCGTAAAAAACAGGGCGTCGTTTGATAATCCCCTAAAATTACGAAGGTGAAGAAAACAAAGAAGGGCATTAATTACTATTATCGACTGACTCTGCTAATTTTCAACAAATAAGATTTGAAGTGGGATTAGGGATTTGGAAAAAAAAGTTCAGAGGAATAAAACTTTGCTAATTTACAGCTTCTGCAATCGATTTTCAGATTAGAAGAAGTTGCTTCAAATGTTTATGATTCACTCCACATATTATTTTAACTTAATGAACCGAAAAATACAGAGTTAATCACTGTTTAAATCCAATTAATTGATTGAAAGCAATAAATCATTGATCGCTAAAATATTTGTGAAGTTATCTCGACAATACAAGTGTCGTATGTGTCCAAAGGTTCTTCTCGTTATTGCTTCTACTCAAACTCGTCAACACGGTCTAGACCGAACAGATTGATTTTGGTTTCTTATAATGCTACTAATTCAAATAAAACTGAGAACTTAAGGTTTGATCAAAGGGAGAAAACAAGCTTTTCGATGAAATGATTCATCAAGCTCAACTTTCAAAAAATGATCAGATAGAGCAAATGTTGGACTTGGATTAAACAAAACGATTCCTCTTATCACTCGTGTGAATACGCGCCACGATTATGCACGCGGATTACCACTACTAGCTTCTCAGTCAAGGTTGGAATAATCTTGACTAGGCTAAACCAATAATAAACACCAAGAAGTTCTATAAAGTAATAAAATGCTCTTTTAGAATTAAAAGAAATTATGAATAATCAAAATTAGTATTAACTTGATCCATCAACACCTAAACTACTGATAGCTACACCCAATTTGGTCCATTATATGTCGTGTCTTTTTGTATAAATTTTCTATGTTATAGTCTTCATTCATTTTCCTTGGTAGTTTCCAATATAATGGTTGGATTTGTTGGGGTTGTTTTATTTGTTGGAGTTTTTGGTTGACTGCTACTATGTTGGCCAAGTCATTGTTTTTTCTGTATGTTTGTATTTTCTGTATAAATCTTCAAGTTATTCAAACATTGTTATGTTCAGTAGTTTATAATAATGACGTCATTTCTGCATATCAAAGGCTCATGTTCTGCATTTAATCATCACACAGTTCCCCTATATATTTGGAGGTACAGCATGACAAGTTCTTTAAAAGCTAATTTGAGAAAAGAAACAAGTGGTTTAAGTTAAGGTTACATCATGGTGGATAGTCAGTCTACTGTTATGGATACATATCTCAAGGATTTTTTTTTAACAAGGAATTTCATTTTATAACCATCGGTATATAAACAAAATAGATAATAGATGCATAGCAATACTATCCATAATAGTTATCCAGTTGTCCGGGAGAGAACGGTCTTCAATGGATCTCAAGGATACTTGATGCCTTCTATCCACACTTCTGTTATCGGCTTTGTAAGGACTCGATCTGTCCGGTACCCACCCGGTATCAATATCTATTTCTGCCGTATTGGTCAACACTTAACATAGTTAACAGTATTAACTAAGATAGTAGACAACCAGTCCATATCAAGTCCAATATCCTGATTTCTATGCTCAATAAAGAAACCGCAGCCCACCACCATACAATTAAGATTAAAAAAGCACGGGGATGCTACTGTAGCATACTGTTCATGCTGAACAGTCTCCCTTGCTTCCAATCTAATTGTTCATTCCTTTCTTTAGTTCCATCCCCAACATTATTTCCAACTTTCCAGATTTCATTAGCCTTCCTTTACTTTTGAATTGGTTCCATTTCAACTATACAATTCTAAATTGATTTCATCTAATTCCTTGATAATATCGCCACTACTTCCTCTTCCTTCTTTACGTCATCCTCTATGAAACTTGAAAGAAGCCCCATATAAGTGATTGATAACAGTTCATTAATAAAATAAGGGCTAAACTAAAAAAATAAAGGACAGTAATTTAGATGGATAAATCACAAACCCATGGTTAGGAAATCAGAAAAAGAAAAGAGGCACACAGAGATCTAATTGTGGAGGAGAAAATCTTAGGAGAAGAAGCCAACAAAATAGCTAAAGGGACAAAGGATTTTCTGGGTACTGATGCTGCTATGGTGGTTGCGATTGAGAAAGGAGTTGATGGAGGCGAGGAACTTAGGTGGCTTTGGTTGGTTGGAAGGCATTGCTTAGGCTTTGGAAGTTGCAGCAACGGACGGAGCGGCAACGGCGCTTGCGGTGGGATCAGAGAGAGGAGGATTCACTTGATCTATTTCAAGCTTAAGCAGCTAAAGTTGAAGTTAAGATCTAAAAATGCAAGTGGGTGGCACTGTTGTTTACTGTTCACGAGAACAGTGGCCTTACCCCACCCAATTTAGTTGGAATGCAACTAAATTAACATTTTACTCCTCTTTTAGTTTGTTTGTAGTCTCTTTAAGTTTTTTTTCACTTTTGAGTTATATTTTTATATTTTAATCACTTTTATTTAGACTTAGCAATGTTGAGATTGGAGGATGGTTATGATATAATCATTATCCATCCATTTTCATGATAGTTATTGATCATAATTATTCCCGTTTTCATTTCGATGATAACATTAAAATCATCCTCATACCCACACGATTAACTATTGCAACCGTTCTCATTATCCATTCGCTTTCATGACGGTATGGACCATAACCATCCCTGTTTTTATTTCGGTGATAAAATTAGAATCATCCTCATTCCCACACGATTAACAGTGACAACATACAACAGTTCCCCGTTATAAAAAACCAATCCATTCCCACACGATTAACGATTACAACTTACAATAGTTTCCTGTTATAAAAAAAATACAAAATGAAAGTTAAAAGTCCAATATGAGTAGACAGAGGAATATTGTCAAAGTCGAAGAGCGGCATATGAGATATTTTCAAGGAATGATGAATAAATAGATTATATTTAGTTTTCATAGATTTCATTGTTATGGTGATGGTGGCGGTTATTATAAAACTCATAACCTAATTACCTTACTCATTTCTACCGGTTACCGATTATCACCGCAACCTCTGCCAACGCGGTTAATAACCATCAAAACTTGGTGAGGTTATGGTCGGTTATGCAGTTACGTAGTTGGAATTCCCAATAAAAGTTTCATTGTTGATTTTGTGTGGGTTGCAGAAGAAGCGTTTTTCATTTTCATCTTCGTCCTTGAAAAATTATGGTAAAGGAAAGCAACAAGTGGTTGGAACCGAAACGAAATATCTTTGCGGGCTTTGGCCTCTAGATTGATTTAGGTTTATCTTTACAAATCTGTCTACTCATATTGAGTCTCCTAATCTTAATACTTAATACTTAATACTTAGTTAGCTTTGATTTGCAAATTTTTTTAAAATATGTGTAATGCGTCCCTATATATATTACGACGAGTGAGTAATATGTAAACAAAATCAACTTAATATTTCGCGGCAGGGCGCGACCACCAAAACTAGTATGACCGAAAGCTCGAGCTCACACACTGCAAACCCACTTCCTAATTCAGCAATGATGGAAACAATGTTCCTGACACTAAATCTCCTCCCTCTATTACTCTTGTTACCATGTCTTTGTTTCTACATTCTCAGAAACAAAAAGCCAAACTCCACTTCACTTCCTCCGCAAGCGGGTGGCGCGTGGCCGATCATCGGCCACCTTCACAAACTAGGCGGCGCCGGCAAGCTCCTTCACAAGACCCTGGGTTCCATGGCCGACCAATATGGACCGGCTTTCACCATCAGGTTAGGGCAGCTCAATTGCTACGTGGTCAGCTCAGCTGACGTGGCCAAGGAGTGCTTCACCACCAGTGACAAGGCTCTTGGCTCGCGCCCTTGTTCAACAGCCACCAAACACATGTGCTATAACGACTCCGTTTTCGGGTTAGCCCCCACGACTCCTCACTGGCGAGAGATGAGGAAGATGGTGGTGCTTGAGCTTTTCTCCAACCAAGGCCTCAAATTGTTGAATAAAGTTGTCGCTTCGGAGCTTGACATCGCAATCCAGAACCTTTATAGTTTGTGTGGTCGTGGATCGGCGCTTGTGAGGATAGACCAGTGGTTTGAGGATATCACCTATAATGTCGTCGTCAGGGTAGTGGCCGGGAAACGGTACGATTCAATTAACTTAATCATCAAGATTCTGTAACTCTGATAAAAGAAAAAAAATATTTGTTCTCATCCTTTTGTGATGGATGGATGGATTGGTGGTGGCAGTAACGGTGGAGGACAACAAGAGGCAGAGAAGTGCAAAAAGGCAGTAAGAGAGTTTTTCCGACTGCTGGGTATGTTTGTAGTTGGAGATGCAATACCATGGTTAGGGTGGCTGGATTTCCAAGGCCATGTGAAGGAGATGAAGGAGACATCTAAGGAAATGGATAGTGTGATAGGTGGGTGGGTTAATGAACATCGCAATAGGAAAGTCTCTGGTCAGGTGAAGGCAGGGGACGAACAAGATTTCATTGACTTAATGTTGTCTTTTGAAGAGCAAGGCCGCTTTTCCGGATTCCCTTGCGATTCTGATACCAACATCAAGGCTACCTGTGTGGTATGGTATATATATATATATATGTCTTCATCGCAATTGACTAGTGAATTTTCCTTTATGACATATTTTTGTTGGAACTCGCATGCAGTCTCTGATCGTGGGAGGCACAGACACTTCTTCCCTAGCAATGACATGGGCGATCTCGTTGCTGCTCAACCATCCCTCAGTCTTAACCAAGGCACAACAAGAGCTGGACGTTCAAGTTGGACTCCATCGGCGAGTCAACAAATCCGACATCGAAAACCTCATCTACATCCAAGCTATAATCAAAGAAACCCTGCGACTTTACCCGGTGGCTCCACTCACAGGTCCAAGGGAAGCATTAGAAGACTGCACAGTAGCTGGCTACCACGTCCCCAAAGGAACCCGGCTGATCATCAATGCATGGAAAATCCAGAGAGATCCCAAACTTTGGCCTAACCCGTTGGAATTCCAGCCGGAGAGATTCTTGACAACAACCCACGGCCACATAGATGTGAAAGGCCGTAACTTCGAGCTTGTCCCTTTCGGTTCAGGGAGAAGAGTGTGCCCTGGAGCTTCATTATCGATGCAGACACTTAACCTCACCATTGCTAGGCTTCTTCAGGCCTTTGATTTGCAAACGCCCGGTGGTCTGCCGATTGACATGAATGAGAAGGCTGGAACCAACTTGCCTAAAGCAACTCCGTTGGAAGTTGTCCTTTCCCCAAGGATTGATGTTAACATGTTGTACCCGTAAAAAATGCTCTGCAGACTTGTGCATATGATATGGCAATAATAACACTATATGCATAAAAATGGTGTCTATAAAAGACGTTGTTGTCTACAAATGGTGCCTCCACCTATACGAAGTAATCGTTACCTCAGTCTACGTGTCTTCATCTTAGACCATTCATTTTAACCCGAACTATCATCTTCTTCGTATAGGCGTTGGTTATCCGCAATGACAACCTCCGACAAACTGGTGTTTGGGCTCTTCTAAAGGTTGAAATTCCACGTGAAAGTGACAAGAGAAGTACCTACATTAGATGTTAATAAACAAATAAGAGCAATACCTACATCACCGTGATAGTTGTTTGCTGTAAATCTTAAAATAGAACGTTTGAACAAATAATAGAGTCCAAACAGTCGGCGTCATGTCCTCCTCCCCTCGCCGGCGTTCGCCGCCGAAGGTTTCCTTCAAGTTGAAGCTCTTCGTCATTATTGTCGTCGTCATCATCATTGTCGTCTCCATTATCGTACTTGTCGTCATCATCGTCGCCATCATCATCATTAAACTCGTCGTTGTTGTCGTCATCATCGTTATCATCATCGTCATCCTTCGGCAACTTTGTTCTTCCAGTTTCTTTCCCCTTCCTTGAGATTATTTCTGCAATATGTATAGATTCAAACTCGGGATCACTTCCAGCGGAAAGTATGAGGTGTTTCTAAATTTTAGAGTACAGGATACAACTAAGGGAGGCAATTCTAAACAATCAATCTACTAAGCGAGAAGAAAGTGATGAGGAAGAACACAAGTATGAGAAAGGTTGATAGACTTCCAGGGTTGGATTTGCACTCAAATCTGCCTCTCTAGACAGATTGGACACATTCGACATGAGTTAAGGTTCAAGAATTCTCCAAATATTCCTCAGAGCCCAAGTTAAAGATTTGAAATGGATTACCATTACTAATTGACAAGTGATCAAGTTAATTTGTAATGAATATTAAGTGTTCGATAAAATGCATAGGTTCTAAAAGACCCTTAACGGCATAAAAAACACTTGATAAGGATGCTAAATCACTATTTGACACCCCAAACATTCCAATCACCGTCACTACCTAAGTGATTAAAAGAATGCACTCAAAGTGTTTGATGAAATTTCACTAAGAGAATTCTTACACTTAAGGTTGAATTATGATTTGGCTTGGTCCACACACACCTTACTTCAATTTTGAATTAACAATTAACACAATTCTAAATCCTCCAATTGGTGATGAGTGGATGAAGATTTTTGGATTAGGGTTTAGTTGGGAGAGAATGGAGGACGGTGATCAATTGGAGACGCAAGAAGTGTCTCCTCTCTCCTCAAAATCAGGTTTAAATATGTCTGTCTGTAAAGGCCATACGACGTGTGGCCTTGCCAGAGATCACACGCCTTGTAGGTCTTGACTTAGACTGGGTCCGAATTCTTCAATTGCTCGTATCTCGCTCGTTTAATCTCCGTTTAATTCTCGATTGATCTCGTTGGCTTCGTATAAACGTCCTTTTTCTAATGAATACCGGAAACCTCAATGAAACTTAAGAAATTAGGCGGAGCAGACCGAAACGGTCTGTTCGAGAGAACAAAGCACGAATCCCTTACTTTTATTAACCAATCACCACAAAGGAATCAAGAATCGATCTAATCGAGACAGAAATCAATCAAGATGGGGTCAAATTGACTACCAAATAACTGCCTATCAGTGAGTTAGGTGTGGGGTATAAAGTTCAAAAATCATTTATAATCTACACATGCCGCCAAGGATGGTACTATGTTAGTATGAGATGGGTTTGATATATCTATTTTCAACCATCTTAATTATCGGGTTTTATCTATATCTAGATATTTCTTTAAATGGGAAAAATATGACGATCATATTCATTCATGATCGGGTTTCGAATTTACCCGTTTAGTTAAGTAATACCAAAATTCTAAACTAAATAATAATGTACAGCCGAAACCTATGGATAGATTGTTCGAAAAATTTCAAATCTACTTAAACACTTACTCTACAATTGTAAATGATAAGGACATCCCAATTTTCCAGATTGCATGAACACTGCAACGGTAGAATAAAACTAAATTTCCAAACCAAACTCTTAAACACAGCCGCTGCAACACATTGCTAAATGACGTCGTATAAGGGTACCGATCAGATATCGTCAAATCTAATCCCGCCATGCACCGTTATTTCTCTAGAGAAGAATTAGTACCATTATTTCTCTAGAGAATTTTACTTGTGTTACACCGTGTTGTGCAATAACTATCTTTTTCCATCACAGAAAATTTTACCGTGTTAATAAATTCGATGACGAGACTACGCAAAGTTGGAAAGATGTTCCGAATGATGTTGGATCTTTAAAAGGGAGGCACATCAAATCGAAAAAGGCATATGTAATTCTGTTATTTAGCTTATTATATAATTCATTTTGAAACTATTATTTAGATGTAGCAAATATTTGTTAATTCTGTAATCATTTTCAACATGTACATAGGGTATCTAGGAGGCTGGCTGTGAAGATGAGTTGCAGAAACATATACAGTACTCAATTGTGAGCAACTTGTAAGCAATTCTTTTCTTTGCTATAGCAGTTTCAAAAATCCTTTTACTTTATTCCTTGGCTTTCTCTCATTACACCGAAAAGTAAACTGACAACTTTGTCTCTATTTCTCTAGAGAATTCTGTACAGTGACTATCTTTTTGCCTTTACAGCTATTCAATTATTAGCTTTTGCTGTACAAGAACATTATCAAGAAACCTTTCCTTTTCCCTCTCTTTCCTTTTGTTCTTGCCTCGCTCTTCAAATATCACAGCTCTGACGACTCTTCTAACTCTCTCCAAAATAATTCTCCAAAAATCATATATAGCTCACAAACAACAACAAAATCCGACCGACAACATCACCAACGACACAGTCGGAGGTATGTGTTTACTTTTATACTCTCGACGTCTGTGTTTCATCACTTTGGTTCTGGTTCATTATGCTTATTCATTAGTTCTGTCACTTCATGTATTTCCTAGCAGGAACTGCGATTGTTGCTCTGTTTATTGGGTTAGTCCCAACCATTTAAAAAAATTGGGAGAAGATGGGAATTGAATGGCATAGTTCAATTGGTTGGCTTCCCATCTGGTTTCCTTTAATTTGCCTCCTTCACACTTTTCTATTTAAAAAAGCAGAGCAAGCTTCTTTTCTTCCTCCTGTAACGTTTCTCTTTCTTTGTAGTGTAAGTGAGTTCTTCATTTGTTAATTGAAAGTTACTCTTTTAATAATTGGGTGGATATGTGAGCGATAAAAAATTTTGGTTAATATTTTATTATTGGTAGGAATATATTTTTGTGAGTGACATTATTTTAGATTCGTTTGGATTGTTTTGTAATTACATTGTTATAGTTAAGCCCTTTAAATAATAATGAAATAAAATTAAAAAATATTTTTTAAGAGTTTTGATGATTATTGTTAGTGTGGATGTATGTAGGGTTATTATTACGGCTCGGTTACTAAGTTAATCAGTTTAATCGGTATCATATGGTTAATTTGGTTAGTGTGCCTAATTTGATTTAAATGGTCAAGTTTATTGGTTAATTGGTTATACTGGTTTAGAGTGGTCAATGCATGCATGTGATGGTTATGTATTCGAAATTCTTATGTGTGTCGTATTAATTATGTATTATAAATAAAGGTGTTGAGACAATGAACAAAACCATCCAAACACTTACTATTTACATTAATATGAATTTGTTTTATAATTTTCTGGCCATTTTTTATATATGGACTTGGTGGAGGTTTTTATATTAGTGGGTTTGAGACTCCAAATTTGTGTAGACAATTATTTCGAATCGATTGACATTTTGGAAGTTTTTCATTTTTTTTCTCTATGAAATATTATTGATAAAAAATAATATTTCATTTTATTGAGAATTTTGGTTTTGAATAGTGATGATCAAAGATTTTGAACAATTGTTTTGATATATATGCAGGGCTTGGAATGATTTACATAATAATAATTGGGATAGTTCTTGGGATTATACTTGTTTACAACTACTTTTTTGGGGGAAGAAGGGGAGCATATGGGGACTCCAATGATAGTACTTCTCAACAATCAACTTCGTCTACCATATCTTCCTCTGTTCCTGCCTCTGGAGATTCTGATTCCGTGCCCCTTCCAACGGGGGAGTACGAGGTGTTTTTGAGTTTTAGAGGTCCAGATACGCGTCATTATGTCACTGACATTCTCTATCGCTTCCTCCTTAACCTGAAGATCCGCACGTTCAGAGATGATGATGAACTGCGTAAGGGAGAAGGGATCGGGACAAACCTTCTTCGAGCCATCAGTCAGTCGAAAATCCACGTCCCGATATTGTCCCAGGGTTACGCTCATAGTAAATGGTGTCTCAACGAGCTTGTTGAGATAATCAAGCAACGTAAGCAGGGTAAAGGGCATATCATACTTCCAATTTTCTATCTGATGGATCCTCGAGATGTACGCCATCAAACCGGGCCATACCAAAGTGCATTCAAACAACATAAAAGGAATAAAGTTGATGAAAACATCATACAGAGTTGGAAAGATGCTTTGAACGAGGTCGGAACTTTGAAAGGATGGCACCTCCAAAACAAGGAAGAGTATGTTGCATTAACCCTTTGTCACTCTTTTTATATACGTTGCTTTATTATCTCTTTCATTCGACATTAAATCCGTATATAAACATATATTTTCGAGGAAAATAGGTATTTATACTCGTTTACTTACTATGAGAAGATAATAAAAATGTTACATAAATATCGTCTATTTGATATTATTGCAGTATAGTTGAGTAAAAATAGCTATTTATTTTCGGGAGTACATTTCTGTTTACTTCCAGAAACATTAAAGTCTTGAGTACTATAAACGAAAGTGGATGCGTCTTGTATGAAGTCGGAGCAATGAGTCATCAACATTCGTTGCAGCTCTTATGCAGGCATGCGTTCCATATGGACTCTCCTCCCTCGGATTACGAAATTGTAGCGAACAAAATTGTGTCGACTACAGGAGGACTTCCATTAACACTGAAGGTTTTGGGGTCGCTTCTGCATAGAGAAGATATAGATTTTTGGGAAGAGAAGTTGTTACAGTTGCAGGGAACGGTCGAGGTTCAAGTCATGGAAAGGTTGAAGATAAGTTACGATGCGCTTCCGTACCAGGCACAACAAATATTTTTGGACGTTGCGTGTTTCTTCATCGGGAAAAGCATAGACATGTCTTCTTACCTGTGGAGCGATTGCAAACTTTATCCCGTCACTAATATTAGGAGTCTAGTTCAAAGATCAATGATCAAAGTGGGAGATGGCATCGAATTTCAAATGCATGATCAGCTTAGAGATATGGGTAGAGAAATTGTACGTCAAGAAGATATAGACCGTCCGTGGATGAGGAGTAGAATATGGGCCGCAGAAGAAGCCATCGAGACATTGTCCAACAAGAAGGTATATATGATTTTATTCCTATGTACATTTTTGTAACACATTAAAAGTGTCTCATTGTATATTGTATTAGTTATAACCGAATTGTCTTACAGGGATCAGATAAAGTTAAAGCAATAAGAGTGGGCACTTCATCCTCCACCTCGATTTCCGTGGAAGAGCTCAGAAGTGAATATTTCTCGAATTTGCCGGAATTAAAATATTTGGACGTTGGATCGTCAACGCTTACAGGAGACTTCAACAATCTTCTCCCAAACATGAGGTGGCTTCGACTGAATCAACAAGCAAATATACAGGATCGCCCGTTCAAAAATTTCAATATGAAAAATGTAGTAATCCTCGATCTCGAGGATAACTTCATGAACGACGATTGGGGAGGTTGGAGTCAAATCAAGGTAATTAATTTGTGAAAGTTCTTTCATTCTAATGAATAAAAAACAGTGGGACCATGTTAATTATAACACACTAAAGGTCTCCGGTTTAATAGACAGCAGGTAAGCTGAAATATATGGATCTTTCTGGTTGTTGGGATATGAAGACAATCCCTTACTTGCCAAGGAGCCTAGAGATCTTCATACTTGGACACTTTTTCAATGATCAAGAGGTATTAAACATTGGTGAGTTACAAGAGCTAAAGTGGTTGCTTCTCAAGTGGTCTATCTTCGGGGAGATCAAGGGCACCATTGGAATGCTAAAGGATCTTCAATGGCTTGTACTCGTCGAGTTTAAGTGCGGTTGTTAGGAATATGACGGTTCAACCACTTGAGTGTACTAACTTAAACCAAGGATGAAACGACAACGTTGCCACTTACTGCAACTCATCCTCATTTAACAGAATTAGTTAACGTTGGAAGGGGAGGAAGAGATGATGATCTCTTGCTGATCTTCCTCCTTGATTCACTCAACAAGGACTCCGATTTTCCATCAACAGAAGGAGTGGAGCGAAGCACGACGTTGCAGCCACGTTAGGGATTAGGGACTCGATATATTTAGATCCCTAAGCGGTCCCCGAGTTGGTGGAACCGGGCAAGATAAGAAACACTCCTCTCCGAACAACTTTAGCAGTGATTACCTTGGAAGTTCTTTCCCGATACATTGATTAGTGTGTGAATCGGGAATTAGCTTTAAGGGCGTGGTATAACCACGATCACTTTCTATTCCATATCACCGTTTGCCGAGTTTTACAAAGTTGAGTAATACGCGACTGCTGCCACCTACTACTACTGTTAGACGATCTGCTGCACTAAGGATCAACAATCTTAAAGCTAAGTGATGTCTGCACTAGCGAGATCAGTACCTGATATGAGTAAACTGGAAGCACTGGATGGAAACAATTACAAGAGGTGGTCACTCAGAGTACTGATCTTCCTGGAACACCTGGAGATCGATTATGTACTACTCAGGGATCCTCCTACCGCAAAGAAGCGGGATACCTGCTTCGTCATCAGAAGCATCTATGGACACAGGAAACAAGGACTCCTCCATCCCTGCAGCCACCACGGAGACTCTCTCACTGTCAGAAGCTCAAAAGTATGAAAGGGACAACAGAACGGCCAGAATACACATTCTCAGTCACCTGAGCAATCCAATCTTTGACATTGTGGCTCACACCAAGTCTGCAAGAACCATCTGGGAAACTTTGCTAAAAAAGTATGGAGGAGATGATGCTGGTAGAAAGAGATACGCTGTAGGGAACTGGTTAAACTTCAAAATGGTGGACAATCTTCCCATTATGGATCAAATCCACCAGTATGAGAGCCTCACTGCAGATGTGCTCATCGATGGCATGAACATCTGTGACATGTTCCAGGCCAACTCTCTGGTGGAGAAACTACCTGACTCCTGGACAGACTACAAACATCATCTAAAGCACAAGAAAAAAGATATGACGATGGAAGAACTCATTGGCCATATAAAAATTGAAGCTGCCAACAGAGCCAAAGACAAGCTATCAATCAGGTCCTCCCATTCAGTCAACGCCAATCTAGCTGAACCTGACTTCAGGCATAAAGGAAGAATGACCAGAAAACCCTCTTGGCAGGGGAGGAAGATACTGGACAAGCATGTGGACTTCAAGAAACCAGGAAACCCTCAGAGGTACCAGAAGGGAGCCTGCTATGTCTGCGAAAAAAATGGACACAAGGCATATCAATGCACCCAAAGGAAGGATCAAGGTCACAAGCGAGAGGGAGAGTTCAGAACTCAAGTCAACATTGTAGAACCTACGGGGGAAAAGGAGAGCTCATTACCTTTTCTGCTGTCGTTTCTGAAGTCAACATGATAGAGAACGACACAGAATGGGTTATTGATTCTGGAGCATCACGACACTTATGTGGCATAAGAGGAATGTTTTCTGAGTTTGAAGATGCAGGACAGGGAGATCAAGTCTTCATGGGAAATTCCAGCACTGCAGCAGTAGTTGAAAAAGGGAAAGTAACTTTAAAACTGAGTTCTGGAAATAATTTGGAATTGTCTAATGTTTTGTTTGTTCCAACCCTTCGCAGAAATCTCATTTCAGCAGGCTTACTCAACAAGGCAGGACTAAAACTAGTGATTGAGGCAAACAAGCTCGTGATCACAAAGAACAACCTGTTTGTAGGGAAGGGTTATCTCTCAGGGGGGTTATTTGTTATTTCTGCTACTGCAATGAATGATAGTGAATCTAGTTCTTCTTACTTGGCTGAGTCTTTTGATCGATGGCATGCTAGACTAGGACACGTAGGGAACAACTCGTTAGTAAGGATGAAGGCTCTGAACCTTCTTCCAGGCCTAGTGACTTCTGTTGGTGTGTCTAGGTGTCAAACGTGTGTTGAATCCAAGCAGTCGAGTAAACCTTTCAAACCAGTTAAAACCAGGAAGACAGAACTACTGGAATTAATTCACACTGACTTAGGAGATTTCAGAAATCATGAAAGCAAAGGAGGGAAGAAATACTACATTACCTTTGTAGATGATTACTCTAGATTCACCAGGGTATACTTGTTGAGATCTAAAGATGAAGCTGAGTATAAATTTCTGCTATTTAAATCAGAGGTTGAAAACCAACTTGACAAACGGATTAAACGCATTCGTTCTGACAGAGGAGGTGAGTATAGTACTTCCTTCCTCAAAGAAGTCTGTGAATCTCATGGCATCATTCATGAGTTCACTGCTCCCTACTGTCCCCAGTAGAACGGTATAGCTGAGAGGAAAAACAGAACCCTCAAAAACATGATGAACGCCATGTTATTGAGCTCTGGTCTGCCGGATGAAATGTGGGGGGAAGCTATCCTTTCTGCAACTAAAATCTTAAACAGAGTTCCCCATAAAACTCTCTCAGTTACTCCGTTTGAACTTTGGAGGGGCTTTCCTCCAAATTTCTCTTATCTAAGAGTGTGGGGCTGCTTAGCTAAGGTCCTAATCCCTCGTTTCAAGAGGGAGAGCATTGGTCCGAAAACCTTTGATGCTGTGTTTGTTGGCTATGCAGAGAATAAAGAAAAAGATACGGGTTCATGAAGCTCGGGATGAACATATGTGAGTATAGAGATGCTGAGTTCTTCGAAGATTGCTTCCCTGCTTTGAAAACCTCCACAGCCACTCATGGTAGTCCTTCAACCAGGTATACTCATTTACATTATCCCTCTGGTGATGATGGCACTGAGCTAAGAAGAAGCAAACGAGCTAGGACAGAAACGTCTTTTGGACCTGATTTCATAACTTCTTTCCTATCTGAATCAGTCAGTCAGGGTGAGTCAATAGATTCCTCTATATTTGTGTACTTCGTAGAAGATGATCCTAAAACGTTTGATGAAGCCATGCAGTCTGTGGATGCTCTTCTATGGAAGGAAGCTTCTGACAGTGAGCTGGATTCCATAAGATCCAACCACACCTGGGACCTTGTAGAGCTTCCTAAGGGGTGTAAAGCAATTGGCTGCAAATGGATTTTTAAAAAGAAGCTAAAAACTGACGGCTCTATAGAAAGATTTAAAGCTAGGCTAGTAATCAAAGGTTTTACTCAAAGGAAAGGAATTGATTTTTTCGACACATACTCTCCAGTGACTAAGATCACTACCATTCGCACTATGTTTGCCCTAGCGTCGATTTATGATATGCATGTACATCAGATGGATGTAAAAACTGCTTTCCTAAATGGGGATTTGGATGAAGAGATATACATGGAACGACCACCAGATACATAGAACCCGGTTTTGAAAGCAAAGTCTGCAGACTGAGGAAGTCTCTCTATGGACTTAAACAGGCTCCCAAACAGTGGTTTGAGAAGTTCCATAACACTATATCTGAATATGGCTTTAGAGCAAACAACTCAGACACCTGTATCTACTCAAAAATGTTTAACAATGCCTGCGTATTTCTATGTCTCTATGTAGATGACATGTTGATTTTCAGTACTCATGTTTCAGCTATTGAGGAAACAAAGTCCTTCCTTTCTAGCAAATTCGAAATGAAGGACCTGGGACCTGTTGATGTAATCTTAGGGGTAAGGGTGATCAAACGAGGAAGGACCTACACCCTAAGCCAGTCCCACTACGTAAAGTCTGCTGAAGAAATTCAACAGCTGGGATGTGAGTCCAGTTAGGACTCCCTATGACCCCAGCATCCATCTAAAAGCACACATGGGAACAAGCATAGAGCAAGATGAATATGCCAAGGTCATAGGTAGTTTGATGTTTTTAATGAACTGCACTAGACCTGACATTGCCTATGCTGTGAACAGGTTGAGCAGATACACCAATAATCTTGGAGCTGAACATTGGACAGCACTGAGGAGAGTGCTGAAATACCTCAGAGGAACGACAGACCTGAGTCTTCACTATGAAGGGTTTCCAGGGGTTCTAGAGGGCTACACAGATGTTAACTGGGTAACTGACAGTGAACAAGTCAGTTCAACCAGTGGCTTTGTCTTCACCCTAGGAGGAGCAGCTATATCTTGGAAGTCCTCTAAACAAACCTGCATTGCACGTTCAACAATGGAGTCTGAGTTCATAGCCTTGGACCTGGCAGGACAAGAGACTGAATGGCTGAGATGCCTGCTGTCAGACTTTCCTATCTGGGAAAGACCTACACCTGCAGTGTCCCTACTGTGTGACTCCCAAGCAGCCATATGTGTAGCACAAAACAAGACATATAATGGAAAAAGGAGACACATAAGGATCAGACATGAGACGATAAGAAGTTTGTTGGAAACGGGGGTCTTCTCCCTACAGTTTGTTAAGTCAGAAGCAAACTTGGCAGACCCTCTGACTAAAGCACTCTGCAGGAAGGTAGTTGCTGAATCTACCATAGGCATGGGACTGAGAGCTCCTAGTCAGGTGGAAAATCCTTGATGGACACCCTCTTCTGCTGATATGTTCTTCAGAAGAAGGTCAAACCAAATCATGGAAAGATCCACACATACTAATTTAACAGAGAGGTCACATGACCTTGGCATGACAGTGTTGATCAGCTGTCTGGGAATGCCATCACAGCAGGTTATTGAGAAACCTGACTGTCTTGATTAATGTGAAGTTCATAGCCCACACGATGGGTGGTCCTGAAGGACTTGATGAACTGAAGGGTTCTCATAGCCTGGATAACCAGGTGGTTCCTGAGGAACTTGATGAGACCAACAAATGGAACGAGCACTGACAGTCAGCTCGGAAGTTAGAAAGACCACAGGAATATCCTGGACGTGGAAAATTTCTACCAAGGTGATAATGAGAAATCAGAATTGGTGATGGACGACTCAACACTCTAAAAGAAGCATGTGCTATTGTTGGACACAAGGGTTCAGGTTCAAGATTACATTCACCTAAACCTTTTGTTCATCATGATCACTACGTTCTAGTTCAAGTCTCACAGACACTAGAATTTAAGTGCAGATTTCTTTAGATCGAGTTGAGGTGATGTTGAAACTTCATATTCGTGGGGGACTGTTAGGAATATGACGGTTCAACCACTTGAGTGAACCAACTTAAACCAAGGATGAAACGACAACGTTGCCACTTACTGCAACTCATCCTCATTTAACAGAATTAGTTAACGTTGGAAGGGGAGGAAGAGATGATGATCTCTTGTTGATCTTCCTCCTTGATTCACTCAACAAGGACTCCGATTTTCCATCAACAGAAGGAGTGGAGCGAAGCACGACGTTGCAGGCCACGTTAGGGATTAGGGACTGATATATTTAGATCCCTAAGCAGTCCCTGAGTTGGTGGAACTGGCAGCATAAGAAACACTCCTCTCCGAACAACTTTAGCAGTGATTACCTTGGAAGTTCTTTCCTGATACATTGATTAGTGTGTGAATCGGGAATTAGCTTTAAGGGCAGTGGTATAACCACGATCACTTTCTATTCCATATCACTGTTTGCTGAGTTTTACAGGTTGAGTAATACGCGACTGCTGCCACCTACTACTACTGTTAGACGATCTGCTGCACTAAGGATCAACAGCGGTAACTTGAGGGAATATCTCACCGATATTGGAGAATTGCCATCTCTTATATACTTGCATGCAAATGAAGATGGAGTGCTTGAAGGGATTAAGCATCCCATGAGTTTGAAGGGTGTGAGAACTGGGTCTTCGATCTGTAATCTCGCAGAGATGTCGGAGTTGGAGGATTTGACAATTGAGGTATGCAAGCATGGGTTAGAAATCCCTTGCGATTCCGTGTGGTGGAAGGCATCCAAGTTGAAGAATCTCAAGCTCGAGTCCACAATGATGAGGAAGAGCATTAGTTGTGATGATAGTAATAATATGACGACGATGCTCCTGCCATCTTCGCTAACGAGTCTCGACATTGATGGGAGTCTATGCTTTGTGAAGGGTGAGGAATATGTATGGCTCCCCAGCACTCTGGAGAATCTGGAGAACTTGACCCGGCTATCGTTAAAAAGATGTTCGAACCTTGGAGAGATCCATGGCATAGAGGGTCTGAAATCGTTGGAATCTCTTGAGCTTGATGACCTATCTGGCTTGACAAGTATCCAGGGCCTCGAACATCTCTTCATGTCCTCATCTTCCTGCAGCTCTAGTTGCAAGCTGCAGAAGCTGGTGATCTCCCGGTGCCCTGATCTCACTCAAGTACTATCGTTCCAGGGCCTCGATAATGATGACCGAACAGTGGTGCTATTTCACTCGTTACAACGACTAGAGGTCGATGGTTGTCCACGACTTGATGTTGGTTCGATTGTTCGTTCTCTGTCAAAGTTCCCCAAGCTCGGGGTGCTGAAGCTCGACCTTAGTTGTCATGATGATGACGATGATGATGACGATGATGATGATGATGATGAGGATGATGATGAAGAAGAAGATGATGATGATGATGATGATGATGAGGAGGAGGATCCTGCGACAAAGAAGGTATTAGCTGCTCTCGAAAAAAGAGCAAAAGAATCATCAAATGGTAGTGTGATTGAGGAAAAAGATCTAGAAGGGCTTGGATCACTGGAAGAGTTAGATGAATTGAAACTGCATAGACTTCCACCATCCATAAAGAGAATGCCTTGGCTATCAAAACTGCAAAAACTGTCTAGTTTAGAAATTTCGTCCGCGCCGAGTTTGCTAGAGATTCCAGAACTTGGGGATTTGAAGTCCTTGGTGAGTTTGAGAGTGAAGGATTGCCCGTCACTCGAGAGATTATGGTCCGTAGATCAACAACCGACACCCTTCTTGAACAGATTGAAGAACGTGTATCTCCGAAACTGCGATAAGTTGACGGCAACCGATGAGCTGATCTCTGCTCTAAAGGAAAGTGTGCCGAATGCGAGCGTGGAATGCGAGCAAGATAAATCTATATGTTCTGTGCAGTAGCACACACACCTATTTGCGTACGTGAGTCGTCATATATAATTCAACTCTTACTTGCATGCACGTACCTAATACGTGCTTGTCCGGCGGGATCAAGCAGTACATGATCTCTACTGCTTGATTCCGCCATCTCTTTCCACATAAAAAGAATTGTATTATAAATTGTGGCATTGATAAATAGTATGTGTAAGCTATATTAACTATACTGATTGATTGGGTTGTGTATAAAATTGTATATATATTTGTAACATACATGCAATTCCTCAGTGTGTAATATAAATAACATGGGATCAATGTTGTTAGATTAAATTAAGAGGAGTGTGTAAGCAAAAGAAATTGGTCCATTCATATACACATTTTCTCATTCATATAATATAAATAGTGTTAGGAGCATAGAACCATAAGATAACACTAGGTTTTGTGAAAGCGCGATGCCGCTTCGTATTGAGTTACCATTGAGTACGGGTTGTGTCACCCATCTCGAAATTTTTGGGAAGACATAGCCAGAAAAAGGTGTTCGAGTCCGAAGGATTTGACAACGCAGCTTAAATAAAAGAAATGGTAATACCCTGTGTGTTTATGTATTCAATACGTACGAAATCACTAAAATTCGTACACATCCACGTATTGATTGACATTTGCCATATTTTTTCTGCGAACAGAGGCTCTTATTCTCATTATTTGATTTCAAGAGCATGAGTTTCCATGTATCCAAGGGTAGCGAGGAACCTGTTAACAGTACGAAGTGTTTGAGCCGTGTTTGTTTATGTATTGAATACGTTAGAGAGTTTCCGATTTCGAAGTATGGTCTTCGTGTTTGTTTATGTATTGAATATGTTAAGAGTTTCCGATTTCGAAGGATCGTTTGTTTTGTTTGTTAATGAAGTGAATGCGTTAGAGTTTACGGTGTTGAAGGATCTTCGTCGTGTTTGTTTATGTCGTGAATGCGTTAGAGAGTTTACGATTTCAAAGGATAGAAAAGCAGATGTAATGTACTGGTTGAAGGAAACATTATTTAAGCAAGCTAGGTAGCATCCAACACAGTTTGTGCACATTGTGTAGCAAGTGGACGTAGGTCAAATGATAATAGGAAATGAAACTTCCGTTCCGAGAATAATAAAGTAGTACAGAAAGCAGAAAACCAAGAACAACCGAGAAATAGGAAATGCAGCGTGCAACAGGCTGACCTAGCCATCAAATAGGAAATGCAGCGTGCCGTTCCGGGTGCGCTGCCAGTCCCTGCTTGACACGGTATGCTCTGGAGGCTCAGGTGGGTGCGGAGTTGTCATTTTTCCTTCTTCACACGAGCAGGAGTTTTTCGAAGGGCGAGTTGCTCACGTTTCACAGCAGCCAAAGGGGAAGCCGCTCTGCAAATGTACATGTAATGCATGTATGCATTTAATCATCACACAGTTTGGCTTTGTATTCGCTCACAAAGCCCAAAGGTTAGACTCCATGGAACCTTCCAATGTGATGTCCTCGACTAGCTTCTTGGGTAAGTTTTTGAGGAATCGCTAACATAATAATAAGTAAAATTGATTTTTAATTTCATTTGGCCATTATTTATAGGAGTTATTATAATGAAACTTGATTTTTTAACCATTTCCAACATGCGTATCAAATATTAGCCGATTTAAAAATTTAAAAATTTTCATGTCAAAATAGCTTATTTTCATAGGTTAACTCTTTTAAAAATTGACTAATTTTGACATGAAAATTAAAATTTTTCAAATTGGCTAATATTTGACATATATGTTGGGAATGACTAAAAAATTGAAGTTTCATCATATTAAACTCTTTTTTAAAAAATATTTTCATAAACTCAAAATAAAATCTTAGTAAAATTAAAATAAAGTTCTAGTAAACTCAAAATAAACCCCTCATAAGAGAATAAGTGAAAAATTATTCGTATGATTTTGTGAAAATGTTTAGAGAATAAGTGAAAATAGATGAGATTAACCTTTTTATAAAAAAATGGCCGATATTGGGGAGCTGTCATTTCTCGAAAGCTTGCCGCTTATGGTTCCGGATGATGTTTTAAAGGTATTAAGCTACCGAAAAGCTTATAGGTGCTCAACACTTCATCTTGTGTTGATAATCTTCCGGAGCTGTTGGATTGAGAGGAATTCAGTATCCAGACTAGTGAGCGGACGATTGCAGAGCTTGTGATCTCGACAACCGGTAAGTTGAAATCGGTGAGCATTTACTCCATGGCGACGATAAGTATGGTTGAAGGTCAGAATGCTATGCTACCATCATCCCTCACTACGATAGAAATTTCTCATCTACAATCTGATCGAATCCCGAATCTGAAGAATCTGAGCAACTTGACTGAATTACACCTTAGAACTAGTCCTTGTCTTCAAGAGATCCAAGGCCTCGAAGGGCTGAAATCATTAGAGTTTCTCCATATCGTTGACATGAAAGAGTTGGCTAATATTGAGGGCCTAGGGAATCTCATGTCTTCTTCCAACTGCAAGTTGAGAGTGGTGGAGATAGTCGGATGTCCTCTTCTTCGTACATTCGAACAACATGATGCTGATACTAATGATGCAGTAATCTGATCATAAGACCACTCCCATTAATGGATGGTAGATCAATACCCAAATTGTCTAAGTTTCCAAGACTTGCGGAGTTGTCAATTGGGGAAATCAGTTCGAATATTAACGATGAATCAGCCAGCCAACTACTGGAAGGGCTTGACAATCTTGGAGAGTTGGTTGAATTGCAAGTCTGCGGTTTAGCGAAAGTAGAGAGACTGCCTTCTCTATCAAAGCTACCCAAGTTGAGGAGGTTAACTGTGTATGGTCTTCCATGTCTACGAGAAATTGCGAGACTTGGAGATTTGAAGTCGTTAATATCGTTATCTGTGAGCGATTGCCTTTGATTGGAAAGATTGTCCAATCTGGAGGGTCTACCCTACTCGAATATGGATTCGATAAACTTGGATTTGAGAGGATGCACAAACTTTTCTGACGTTCGTTCTGATCTTTCTCCCCTCGAGAACATAGCAGCCATCAAGTTGCCAGATGAACCCATCCACAGATTAGTGTATCGAATAGGCAGAGCTCCTGAATATTTTGTGACAGAGGACATATAACAAAAAGGCAGAGAACCTTGGGGCCATTACAGCCTTACATTTTTTGTCTACATTACTTGGCAACTTTCTTTCATTTTGTTTCAGAAGTTGAATCAAATTCCAATTTTACAGCATTATAACACTTTGTGCATTATGGTTGAGCTTCAAATTCGCCACTAAGGTCAGACTCCATGGAACCACCCAAGTCATCATCATGTGACGTCCCAGCACAGCCATTTTTCGCTTCTTGTTCGCCCCCAACTTTCGACCCTTTTCCCGGTATCTTCGCCTCGTCAATGATTTGCATGATCTCCTCCACGCTCTGTGCATGTTGTTTCGCTGCAGAGTTTGTGGACTTCTCGATCTCGACCAGCTCCTTGGGCATGTTCTTGAGGAACCAAGGGTGCTGCTTGATCTCCGGAATGCTAATCCTCTGCCAATCAGGATTCCATATCACATTAGTGTGCCTTAGAACAGACAAAATGAATGGTCTACAGACAATGCTGATTGATCATTTTACCTTTGCAGGATTGGCAACAAAGATGCAAGAAAGGAGCTGCTTGCAGTCAGCCGAAACACGAACGTAATCCGGGATCGAGTACTGGACGCTCATTATTCTCTGTTTGTAGTAACATAATGTAACGAATGTTCTTCATTTTTCAAGCATTTTGAAAAACCTTGGAGCTACCGATGCCGTCTATCTATAGTACTTACCCCAATTGTCTTGCGGAAGTTCCTAGGATCGTCGGGGTCCTCGAAAGGGTACCCTCCGACGAGCATCACGTAGAGCGTCACCCCGCATGACCAAACATCTGCAATCTGCAGAACGTATAAGCCCAGAATAATGAAGAAAAAGGTTTAAGAATCTGCAATCGAATACCTTCCCATCATACTCCTTCCGCGACAGGACTTCTGGCGCAATATAGGCTGGCGTTCCAACCGTCGATTTGGGTTGTGAATGTAGAAGACCGGACTGTAAGACAAACCAAAGATTCAGAAAATTGCATAAAGAAACCACCCCAGACATGAGATGAAAACATCAGGGGAAAAAGGTCTGACCTTCGAATAGCCAAAGTCGCATATTTTAAGACGCGGAGAAGGGCTTCCGTCTAGAAGTGTGTTCTCAAGCTTCAGATCTCTGTGACATATTTCCTGTACACACAATAATGAATTTGATACGTTGAGTTCATTTCGGATGAAGCAACTGTATACAATCACAAAGTTAAGAGAAAGGTTTAGTATGAAGTACCATGGAATGGCAGTAACTGACACCAGATATCAGCTGCTGGAAGAAAAATCTACTCTGCATGAAACAAAAAGATAGAAACTTTAAAGATCGAAATCTGAATCGAAACAAAGCAAAAAATAAACCACTTCTTACACAACCTCGTCTTCGCTGAACCTGCCAGCGCTGCATATCCTTTCGAAGAGTTCTCCACCAGCTGCATATTCCATCACGATCGCTAGATCTGTCGGAGTCACTAACACCTCTTTGAACCTAACGATATTTGGATGCGTTAACGACCTGTGGTTGATGATTTCCCTCCGAACATGCTCGTCTATCTGAACCAACACAAAAGAAACCGATAGAGTCAACCAAAACCGGACCGGCTTTCATGTAACCATCAACTTGTCAGGTTGATTATGACAGAGTTAACTAACTATTAAGTTAGATGATTGTGACCAAATGTGAATATTATAATAGCTTGCAACAGTCATCAATTTTGGCAAGTTGGTTGTGACATTCTTTGTTGTTTAGCAAATGCAACAACAGCTACAAACAGCAAGTGGGCAATAGCTGATTCAAAGCCAGAAAACAAGTAGGACTTATCACCAACTTCGATGTTCGACCGTAACGTAAAAGGTTGTTTATTTTCAAGTTTCTGTCATGTCGGTAACAATGCATAGTTGACAATCTATAACAAGCAATGAAGCAGGAGCCTAGATTCATGGTTCCTGCAACTTTACCAACTTCAAGAATGCATATGATCTCTTGACATGACTCAGCGTAGAAGTTAAATTGTTCATAGTAAGCCAGCTGCACCATCGAAATCACACATTTGATCTCCATCAATACGAAAAATTCATGTTAACGGAGCTTCCCACAGCTAAAAACTTGCATAGCCATTCTACATGATCCTAGACTCCATTTCTTCCTAATTTTTCGAAACCTCACCTTACTCGTGAAATTCTACAGTCTTGTGCTTTTCCAACATTCGATCACATCAATTCGCAAAATTCAAGGCAAACAACCTCTCATATACAAAGTAAAAGGCTTAATCATACACCAAGAAGTCAAGAACTTGCATACTCATTCTAAGTTTTCTTCCAAGCTTTTCAACTTCACCTTTGTCTGTAAAATTTCTTCAGCAGACCACAAATTTCAATGAAACTAGAGCTGTACACAACTCATAACTCGCAGAACTCGCAACTGAATCAATTCGTTAAGCAAGCAACGAACCCGCAATTCGGTTGACAATAACTCAATTAACCAGCTCATGACCAAAATTGAACAATTCATAACTCGCAGAACTCAGAACATCTAAAAGACCAGCAAACCAAGTGAACTATGAGCTGATTGAACTCAGTAACTTAACCAATTCACAATAAGCAATGTAACCCACAATCCGATACCTATAACCAAATTAGCCAGTTATATCAAAAGCAGCATTACCCAAGATGCCCAGTTTGAAATTTCCCACTCCAATCAAAGTAGAGCACAGTCCAAAAGCAAACACAATTCCAAAAGCTCTAATGGCGAAAGAAATTGAATCAGTGAAATTACCGTTTTGCCTCTTTCAATGTACTTGACAGCAAGGAGCTCCTTCGTCTTCCGATCTTTGACCAGCCTCGCCACTCCGAAGTTCCCAGAACCCAGCTCCTTGATCGACTCGTACCTCTCCTCCATTGAAAGAGAAACTGAAAATTTCGTGGTGAGAAATCGTTTTGGCGAAAAGGGTTAGTAAAGGAAATTGAAAAAGCAGATTGCTTGCTTGCTTGCTTACCCAGATGGATATATGAACTGAAGAAGAAGGACTCTGTTTTGAGCTTGAATTCAAAGGTAAGAAATTGAGCAGCTAAAGGGGAAGAGTGAAGAGTGGAGGGAAATGGAAAGATACCCAATAAAATGAATAAATATATGTAGGATTTTCATTTAATCATAATAATAAATTTCGGTATCCGAGTTAAATTGATGAGATTAATGATATAAAAATTGATGGTAAGTAATTAATTTGATAGATATTTATTTTATCTTTTAATTATGGCCGGTATGGACGGTGTTATATGTCAGTTTGAGAACTTCTAAAAGTGATGGTTTTAAGATGAAGTTAAGGAAATATTTTTAAGTGTTTTGATTGCTATTATTAGTGGTATGGGATATATATGTTTTTTACTATAAAATTTTAGTTTGAATTTTTATTTTTATCATATTAATACAGAAAATAAGTTAATTTGAAAATTTTAAACACTAACATAATACAAAGTAAAATTAATTTTTAACTTCATTTGACCATTATTTACAACGATTATTATATTGAAACTTGATTTTTTAGTCATTTCCAACATACATGTTAAATATTAGTCGATTTGAAAATGTTGAATTTTTTTTGTGAAAATGATCAATTTTCATAGCTTAACCCCTTTAGAAATTGATAAATTTTAATATGAAAATTAAAATTTTTCAAATTGACTAATATTTGACATGCATATTAAAAATAGCTAGAAATTGAAATTTCATCATATTAAACCCTTTCAATAATAAATATATAAAATTAAAAAATAATTTATAAAGATTTTTATTGTTATGGTTAGTGATATATACGTGTTTTTTATTTCAAAAAATTTACCTTAAATTTTTAACAATTTTTCAACATATATATTACTAAGTAGAAATTTCAAACTCTTTTCTCAATTTTCTAATAAGGAAGGATATATATACATATTTTAATGTAGCTATCACCAACAGACCATAATTAATTTAAGAAACAACTAAACCCCACTTGGACAACTACCGGTCAACAAACATTCTATATTGCAGAAGAAATCAACAGATAACAGAGCTTTTTTTGTATAATATGTTGGGTTTTTTTTTGGAATCCGACACGTGACTCCAACTCATTCAGTTTACAATAGAACAACGGTTCGAACCAGAATCCATCTTTTTAAATCGATTCACTTTTATCCTAATCTTTAAAGAAAAATTATCCTACTAATTCATCTTTCGAAGATCTTTATAATTTGATACGATAAATGTTGCGTTACATAATTTTGTATGTCGTCGGACTATATGTCGATTTCATCGTCATTGTCTAGTCTTTGGATAGTCATAAGAAGACGTACGGCCGAAGTAACAATCTTCAACTTTTATTCCCAAGATATTTTGGTCCTTTCAAGTCGTGATCATGTAAATATCAATTCAGCTTCTGATTTTTTTTTTGAGTTGATAGGTAAGCCTTTATTACGCATTTTGGTCCCTTTACTATGCAAAATTAACAAATAACTCATCCTGCTATTTTTTTAATGTTTGGTTTAAATAATGAATGTACTATTTGTAGTACATGATAGGTTTGTTGGATTCGTAGCAAATAGAAACTCTATCAAAAATTTAGTTCAGGGGTGTCACAATTTTAGGGGAACAGAAGTATGGGTAGAAATTGGTCCGAAATAATATACTGGTACGTTTTAATAAGTTAGGTATGATTTGGTTACAAATGATAGGTATAGTATCAAAATATATTGATTTTAATAGTCAAGGTATCAAAAATGTTACCAACTCCTTCGGTACCACAAGGGTATCGGAACCCTGTATATCAAAGTTTGTTACATTTTGTACTTAAAGTTAAGATTTTTGAGGTTCGAAGGTTTGTGTTTAGTATTTAGGGTATAGTACTAGGGGTTAGAGTGCGATATATAGGGTTAGAATCAAATAATTTTGATGTATGGTCAAAAGTTAGAGTTTGTGATACGATTTTAAGTTTGAGTTTATGATACAGTATTTGAGTATTAAGATTTAATGTTTAAGGTGTTAACATCATTCTCTAGTGTTTATGATTTATTAGAAGAACTTTAAATTTTATTTTTGATTTTTAAATCTTAAAAATATAAATTTTTTACTTTAAAGGGTATCGATATCCGCCGAGTAACGAAGGAATTTTAAATATACATATATATTTATCTGATATATATATATGGGGAGCAATTTGATATTCAGAGTGACATTGGTAATACATAGATCTTTTATTCGTTTACAGATATAAAGAAGGAAATTTGAACATGCATGCATGCAAACCGTTTTCACTCCTTGGCCACAGTCACAACTTGCTTCCCGACGTTACGGCCGCTGAAGAGCCCCAAGAGAGCCTTGGGGCCGCTCTCGAGCCCTTCACTCACGTCCTCGACATAGTTGATCTTTCCTTCCTTGATGTAAGGCAGCACCACGTCCAAAAACTCGGCATATCGGCCGGAGTAGTCCATGACGACGAACCCTTGGAACTTGACCCTGTTGAACACTACGTTCATCAGATTGTGGACTCCTTCCGGCTTCTCCAGGTTGTACTGGGATATCATCCCACACGCAGCGATTCGTCCGTGGTCCCTCATGTTTAGTAGCACCGCTTCGAGGGTCTTACCCCCGACGTTATCGAAGTAGATGTCGATGCCCTTCGGGAAGTACCTACGAGGAAATGAGGACGAGGAGCAGAAAGTGAATAGGCAGGATGGTCAGAGAAGAGAGGATGTGACTTTAAGTCTAAAAATCCACTACTGATATAAAAAAAGTAAAAATAAACTTATATTTGTCCACTAGCTCGAGAATATCGAGGTTGACTATTAACAGAATTGGGTTCTCATACAATCACGATGCTGGTTATCTTGTTCACATATAAAACCGGTTATTTCTCGTTTTGTATCGAAATATTTTTTATTACGTTTACGATGATGTAGAGATTTCAATCTGCAAAATCATTACGAGTGGAGTTGATCTAGTGATAAAGCGTGTATCTAGTGATCCTGAGGTCTAAGATTTGAATTCGGTATACCCCACAAAATGAACACCAATAATGTTTATTTCCTTTCTTCTATATCTCGTATTGACCCGAAAGCCTCGATCTTATTCCGACAAAAAAAATCCACGAAATCAATGGTTAAAAAAGAACGTTTCTTCTAGCTAGATAAAATTTACCTCTTCAGTGTGGCATCCAAGTCAGTCTCTTCCTTGTAGTTGAAAGCCTCATCAAATCCAAACTTGTTCTTCAGCAAGTCAACCTGCATGGGTTTTTTTAAAACACGCACGGAATCAGAAATACGAACACAAACGATATGATACCATGTCGAGAACCAATTCGCGCGATAACAAAAGAGTCCTAAGGGTTGTACCTTTTCTTTGGTTCCAGCACTTCCAACCACGTAGCAACCAGCCAACTTAGCGTACTGCCCGACCAGCTGGCCAACCCCGCCAGATGCTGCTGAGACGAACACATACTCGCCTTTCTTCGGAGCGCAGACGTCGTGGAATCCAAAGTAAGCAGTCATTCCAGCCATTCCTGAAAGCCAAGTTAGGCACGAAGAACAACGAATGAATGAGTCTGAAGCATCATGAAAGCATGTGAAAACAGAAGCAGCTAGCTAGACTAGTTACCCAGGAGGCCAGTGTAGTAGGAAAGTGGGACATCTGAATTGGGGATTTTGAAAATGATTTTAGGGTTCTCAATGATGCTGTACTCTTCCCAATTAGTGAGCCCCCATACCAATTCTCCCTTCTTGTAATCTGGGTGCCCTGATTCCACCACTTTGCTCACTCCAAACCCTGAAATCGGCTGCACGAACACCAAAATTCCGACACAAACATGTTCACGAAATTTCGAGTTTTGCGGTGATCATTGGATTCTGATCCAAAATCAATCAACGGGTGAAAATGGCTGAATTTGGACCAGAACCCATTACCAAGACCCGGCTGGCCGCCTAGTAGGGTAGTTCGACATCCACAAGGATTGTGCTAATTTGATGATTCTTACCCAAATTTTGCAACCCATTTCGTTATCCTAATTCAGTTATTTTCAAACCGAAAACCAGTTGGTTTGGTTGATCGTGGTCGGTCACTGATTTTTCTGATTATCTACGATATCACCAATCAAATTTGATCCGATTTTGACTTTGCCGACCGAATTTCCACCCCCAACTGTCACTACCAGAAATAAGGTTATAGGTGACGGATTATTTCTGTTACCAATAAAGTACCTATACTATAATTTCCGTGACAGAACAAACTGTCGCAATAGTACCAATGTTTGGTCGCAAATAGTAAAAATTTAGATAGTGTTTGCAACTAATACAACCAATTGAAAGGAAGTCTCGAGCTCGAATTTAATTACCACCCTATAAATAATCAAATCTGGTTTTTAAATAGACCGAACGAAAAAGTATTCGCTACCGAAACAACAACACAACGATTTGTTTTTTTCGGAAACTTACGGAGCCAAGGTTGAGGGATCTGAACTCAGGCTTGACGTCCTTTTCGTGGTACGACATCCGGGCCCGTGTGTAGGGATCGCAGGAGAGGTAGAGGTTCTTCAACACGATGGCGGTCTTCGAACCTTCCGGAACCTCTAGCTTCACCGTGGCGGTCTTGATCGCGAAATGCGACTCGTCGGGGCAGCTGTTGCCGGCGTGCTCCTTCAGCACTACTTGCTTGTTGTGCTTCTGCTCCGGCGCCATTGTGGTGATTTACTGTTTTCTGATTTAGTTGCTTTGGATATGTTGCCAAAGGTTCTGACTTTATATAAAGACTCAATTTGTTTTGAAAATTTAATGGAAAACATCTGATTTTATCCTTTCATTTTATCAAGTTAACAGACTGCCCGTACACTATAAATATTCAGATTTGTCACCTCGTGCTTTAGTCCACTTAAAAAGGCAGTCCTTTCGTTAGTTTCTCCGTTAACTTTCTGTTAGAAAGTGTCCAATGGACAATGAGCGTGACAAAATTAAATACACTGGAGACCACTACATTTTTCTTTGTAATCATGCTAACCAATAAATTAAGTTATGTTCACCAAATATTATCAAATTATTGTTCCATTTTCTTAGTTACAAAACGTTTTATAATTTTTTAGACGGAATGTTGAATTGGCCAACACAATCAACATTTAAGAAACGGACCAGCTGACAACTCATCATTTTATCAAAATTCACCATTAAAATATTTCCATAATTTTCTACTCCGAAGAAGGCAATCAAAGTATATTTTATTGAATAATCACCGAGCTCTACGATTTAAGTATAGTGATACCAAAATAATCGAAGCAGTTAGCCAAGTTGGAATTTATAATGATGAGTCGACAACTGATCACTCATCCCCTAAATACTGACTTTGTTGGGCCACGCCAGCATTTCATCCAACAAATAACGGAATGGTAAGTAAGAAGACGAAACTATAATTTGGTAACATAACTTAGATCAGTGGTTAATACGTAACTTCAAACTAAATTTTAGTGATATTCGGTGTATTTGACACGTTAGCTAGAGACTTCACATAAATGATGACACCTTTTTTTCATAGTAGACTGAGACTTCCGGTCAACATAAGATAAAAGACAATAAAATAAACAGGTGTCCAGTTTTTGGAATATACTGGATTCGAACCCGAAACTCCGAATAACCAAACAAATGCTCTACTACTAGAGCAACTCCATTTTTTGAGTATGGCTATTTATTTGAAGGTAAGTAAATATTTCCTTTATATTTTTTATTCCCTTCAAATAATTAGTAAGCGATATTCAAGTGGAGTTGCTCAAGTGGTAGATCACGTGTCTGGTGACCTGAAAATTTTGGGTTCGAATTTAGTAAACCCCACGAAATAGATACCTTATTGTGTTATTTTATATCTTCTATTTTGTATAAATGAAGAATCTCAATCTATTATAATAAAAAATAATTAGTAAGCAATCACGTGGAACTTCTAGTTAATTATGTGTAGCCATATGTCGGCGGCTCTGTTCTACTAGGGATATAAGATAAGGAAATGTAGTAGTCATGCGTTAAAAGGGTACATATATCCTTCATGAGGAGCAACCAAGCGAAACATTGTTATGATCACTCGTTCTTTTGGCTTTTTAGAGCAAGAACAAGTGTGAGGCTATCTAAAAAAATCGGCTAGCGTTTTGCAACTCGCATAGCTTCAAAATCGCCTCGACAACCAAAGCGGATGAATACATAAATTTCTCAGCATTCTCCGTGAGTTATGAGTGAAGACCCCCATAATCGGCCTGTAAAATATCTTCTACTGATAGCAATTTACAGACGGTGAACTAGATGTCGGTCGAAGGAAGGAAGACTACGAAGCAGGCCGTTGATCAGGCGGGGCCACCGGCGTGCATTATAGGACTTTTCTAGCCGGGGACACTGTTGAAAAATCTACAGCTAACAATAATGTCGGATTTGGTGGTGTTTAATTGGTTGTTGTTGATAATTTGTTTAGTCTGTCACAGTCATTTTAATAAGCAGCTTATATTTGACTGACGGCTTTGAAAAGTGGGTTAATATATATTTTAGCCCTTTCACTATGCAAAATGAACAAAAAAATACCTCATACATTTTGTATTTGACTTTAACTTGAAACTTTTAACAAACAAGTCACCAGTTAGTTTTCCCATCAATCCACCGTTAAACTTATCGGCTCAATATGTCTAATTAACCATTTTTATTACATGACGAATGAACAAGCACAAGACGGCACTGTCAGAAACGCAACGTATACCCTTCCCACCAAATCGAGATTGGAAAACACGATAGAAGATCAGAGATTGGAAAGAAAGATTAGCCACAAAAGCGAGAAAGATCGATCGAAGAGAGCAGAGACAAGAGAAACTCAAGCAAGTGCTATGCCTTGCCGAAACTGAGCACAAAGTCGAAACACAATGTTCGAAATAAACAAGTAAACATAGCGTTAAGCGCGTGGCGACAAAGGTTCCGCTGGCCACCTGATGATTGCTTCAGTCTCGAAGGCCGAAAGATCAGAACGAGCGTCAGTAAAGTTTGTGCATCCTCTCAAGTCCAACTCTGCGGAATCCATATTGGAGAAGGATAGGCCCTCGCCCCTCGATTCGTACCGCATAATCATGTTGTCCAAATGCACGAAGAAGAGGGCATCGGGATATCAGAACCTCGGTCAACTTGCACTCTGAAGAAGACATGAGATTCCCAAGTCCGTCAATATAAGCTAACTTAGCCAAAATTGAAACATACATGGATGCATGCGAACGTGTTTTGGGATAGGGAGGGCACGTACGTAAATTCGCGTGTTACCTAGTTTTGACTTATGAGTATGCTTATAACTAACCCACAAATTATGTTATATTAGTCGAAACAACAAATATAATAGTGGTATAGTAAGGGTTTTATCGTAAGTAGCCATTTTGTTTCGGAGTAGATTGAGACTTTCAGTCAATATAAGATAGAAGATAGAAAATAAATACTGCATTTTATTATTATTTATAGAGATTATCATAGTGAAACTTGATTTTTTAGTCATTTCCAACATGCATGTCAAATATTAGTCAATTTAAATAATTTTAATTTTCATGTCAAAATTGTCAATTTCCATGGGTTATAACATACTGAAATTGACAATTTTCACGTGAAAATTTTCAAATTTTCAAATTGGCTAATATTCGATATGTATGTTGAAAATGGCTTAAAAATCAAGTTTCACTATGTTAACCCCTCTAAATAATAGTCAAATAAAGTTAAAAAAACAGTTTTTCTGAGACTATACGGTAATGGTGTTATGTACAATCTTGAAGGTTTTTAAATTAGCTAACTTCTTGCAATCATCTTGAAAAAAATTTGAAATCTAATTTTGGTGAACTTTGAGGGGTAGCTTCCCCTTTCCTGAAACCCTAATACCAATTCAAGTTAAAATGTTTGTAGCTAAAAAATGCGTGATATTGTTACATATAGTGAACATTCGGTACCCCAAAGGTTACCAGTACCTTCTATACTAAAATCTCACATTTCTAAAGATTAAAATTAAAAATATAAATCATAAACTCTGAAATACTAAAGATTAATGTTAACCCCCTAAACACACAAACCCATAACCCTCAAACACTGTATCATAAATTCAAACTCTAAATCATATCACAAACTCTATCTTTTGACCATCAATAAAAAATAATAAATTCCTAAGCTTGAAAAATTAAACTTTAATCTCTAACCCTATACACTGAACCCTAAAAACAAACTTGTAATCTCAGCATGGACTAATTTAACAACTGCAGAGAATATGCTATAAGAAGCAATCGAAATGGACAGCAACAGATCCATATGGGTCGATGTACTGAATCGAATTGTACAATGCATTGTGCCACATATATAGAATATATTAATAAAACTACTAAAAATAAAGAAAAATTACATATTTTCCGACTTCTGAATAAATTAATAAAACTCATGATCGTATCGTTTGAACTAACTTTCGCAGTCGTTATTCTGTGGCCACTTGATGTATAGAGTTTTAAGTTTAACAAGATCAACTCCTTCTGTGGTTAGAGGAGCAAGATCAGAATGAACATTAACGAAGTTTTTGCATCCTTCCAAGCCCAGCACTATACGCTCCATGTGAAAGTAGGGTAGATCCGCGACGGGAAATCTTTCGAGAGCATAGCACTTAGACACAGTTAAACTTTTTAGCGACTTCAAATTACTAAGCCCCGCAATCTCCCGCAAACCTGGAAGCTCCGCCAAGATTAAGATGGTCAGCTTCCTTAGGTTGGACAACGAAGGCAGTCGTTGCACTTTCGGTAAACTGGATAGATGCAAGAAGTCTAACTCTTCGAGGTTTTCGAGCCCTTCCAGAAGCTGATATTCTTCCTCGTCGTCGTCGATGTTTAAACTGATTTCCATGATTTTCAGCGTCTTAAGCATTGGAAACTTGGACAACCTGGGAATGGATCTACCATCCATGAATCGGTTTCCATGGATTTCGATTGTGAGTAAAGACGCGATTTGATGATCAACTGCTTTCTCCTGTCTTCCATCGTCGTTTTCGCCTTGTTCTAATGTTAGTACTGCTTGAAGAAGTGGGCAATGGTGTATGTTTAACTCTTTCAAACTGGGAGAAGAAGAAGACATGAGATTCCCCAGGCCGTTGATACGAGTTAATTTATCGGCGTACCCTATCCTGAGAATCTGTAATGATTTCAGCCCTGCAAAAGTCGGTTAACCGTAGTTAGTTAAATTTTTCATGAACCGTTGTATTCCAATAATTAACTTCAGATGTTAGGAAAGGGTTAATAATCGAATTAACCAATTCTCAGGCTTACCAGCAAGGCCTTGGACCTCCTGTAGGTTAGTACAACCCCAGATTTTCAGCTCGATCAAGTTGCTTAGATTTTTCAGATTCGGGATTCGTTCTGATCCTATATCTTTCATTTCCAGCCTGTTAAGTGATGATGGTAGCATGGTACTGTTCTTAGTACTGTCAACCATGATTATCCTCTTCATCTTCATGAACATTATCGTTTTCAACTTTGAGGATTTACTCCACGGAAATGGCGGTATCACAAGTTCCGTCGTCCTTGGACTCCCACAGACGGCGAATTCCTCTAAATCCAGCAGCTCCACAAGATTCTCGAAGCCGGATGACGAATTGAGCAGCTTCAAACTCGGTGGTAGCTTGATCCCATTCAGAACATCCACCAAGAAATCATTTTTCATACTCAAGATTTTGAGGGACGGCAGTTTTTCTACGTCGGAAAGCACCTGTCTCAAATTATCATAATCGCAATCGATGTAGTCTAGATTGAGCTTCCGAAGACCCTGCATCGTCGTCCCAATGGTGCCACCTTTGATCTTTCGTAGATCACAACCCCATAATTTCAGTACTTTAAGGTTCCACAGTTTCCCAATTTCTACATCTTCACCCTTCTGCTTGAATTTCTTGATGTTTAACATTTCAAGGCTCCCGGATTTCGGAAAATCTGGGAGTCTAGTCATCTCTTCGCAATTCGAAAGTTTCAAAACTTTCAACTTGTTTGTTTCCTGTATTTTTGTAACCGAAATGTCAACGGAAACTGTATGCAGTATGTATGTATGTATGTATCAACACAATAAGATATAAACAAACAGTATGATGAATTGACATGGTACGTACCTTGAATTTACTGCAACTTTCCATGTCATTGCCTACCGAGGGGACATCGAATATTGTCAAGTTTTTCGCATTGAATACGGGACTTCGATGAGAGCCTTCTACTTGTATCCATTTTAGGTTTGGGAGAAGATTACTGAAGTCTCCATTCAACTTTGTTGCCTCATACTGTGTTGCCTTTGCATGAAAATATCTCAACTCCGACAAATTCGTGAAACATCCACCTTCGAGCTCCGAAATAATAGAATCCGAAGAGTTTACTCTAATAGCTTTAACTTGCTTTGTTCCCTGTAGAGAACAATTTCAATTATTATTTACTACCATTAAGACTACTATGTTCACTATACTAGGTAAGTAGCCAATTGGTATATACCTTGTTGTCAAGTAGTAGCTCGACAGCTTCCTCATCAGACCATATTCTGCTTCTCATCCAAGGATGTTCTATACATTCTTCGCGGACAATTTCTCTCCCCATATCTCTAAGTTGATCATGCATTTGAAACATATCATCATTTGCAATCTTGACCATGGACCTTTGAACTAGCAGGTTAATGTTACTGATGGGATGAAAATTACAATCGCTCCACATGTAAGAAGGGATTTCTTTATCAGTTCCAATATAGAAACAAGCAATATCTAAAAATATTTGTTGTGCTTCGTATCCCAATCCATTATAACTAATCATTAATCTTTTCATCACCTCTTCCTCTGGACATTTTCTCAACTGCTTCAATTTGTCTTTCCAAACAATTTCTTCTTCTAGGAAAAGAAGCGAGCCTACAACCTTAAGTGTTAATGGAAGTCCTCCTGCTGTGGACACTATATCTTGCGATAAGGCCTCGAAACCAAGGAGAGGGAAATCCTTTCTGAAAGCATGCTTGCAAAACAGCTTAAGCGAGCGATCCATATCCATCGCTTCAACTTCATACAAGTTGTGTGGATCTTTACTTAGGCTTCTTAAAATTTTAATGTTTCTAGAAGTAATGATAAATCGACTTCCCGAAACAAACTTGTCAAAATTTCCTAAGAGCTCTTCGAATTTAAACTTATCGTCCACATCATCCAGAACTACAAGGATTTTGAATTGAGAAACCCTCTCCCTTATAATTCTCTTCCCTTCGTTGATGTCAACAATTGACCCAACGGTGTCCATCTTAAGGATATTAGAGATTAGTTTTTTCTGTAAAACGAGAATACCGTCACTTTGCTGTTGTGTTTCTCGTATATTTTTCACGAAACTACAACGATCAAAGTACGCCGAGATTTTGTTATAGGCTGCTGCTGCAAGAGTAGTCTTGCCAATACCCCCAATACCATGGATGCCAACTACATTCACACCTTGTGACCCAAGACTTAGCCTATTTACCACTTGTTCTATGTGGTCATCCGACCAACTCATCCGTTGCTAATGCATCGTTTGTTTTGCTAAGATGTGACCATACAACCCCAGAAACAAGATCTGCTATGGCAGCTTCCCTGTATAAAAATAAAATTACAATTTAGGGGTCGTTTAGTCGAGTTGGTAAGGGTTTGGGTTTAAACCAATAACTTATTGGTTTCAAATTCGGATCACGAGAGCTAGACATAACTAATATGCTGAAGTATAAAACAAAAAGGCTAGGGTTAGGATTACATACTCTTCTTTGTTTTTGATGTGCCATCCTTTTAAAGATCCAACCTCATTCAAAGTGTCTTTCCAGTCCTGTATTGTCTTTTCACCGAACATCTTCTTTTTGTGCTGTCGAAACGCACTTTGGTACCCCGTTTGATGACGCACGTCTCTCGGATCCACCATATAGAAAATGGGAAGTATTATGCGTCCTCTGTCTTGCTTATGGTGCTTAACAATTTCAACAAGTTCGTTAAGACACCACTTGCTATGAGCATAATGCTCCGATATAATCGGAACATAAATTTTTGACTGACCAATCGCTCGAACAAGGTTAGGCCCTATCCCTTCTCCCTTACGGAGCTCATCGTCATCTCTAAACGTGCGGATCTTTAAGTGAGCGAGAAAACGATAAAGAATGTCAGTAATATGATTGCGCGTATCCGGACCTCTGAAACTCAAAAACACCTCATATTCCCCGGCCGGAAGAGACACCGTATTGGAATTCCCAGAGTCGGCGGTTCCAGAAGAAATTCTTGTAGAATCCGATTGTTGGGGTGTACTATTATCCGAGTCGTCCTCAGAACTTCTCCTTCTCTCCCAAAACAACTTGTAGAAGACGATGATCGCAATAACGGCCGCAGTTCCCGTTATGTAATTCATTTCTACTCCTACAGATATATAAAAGCGTTAGAACAAATGCATGTAAACTTCATGACCAATACGTAACATTTGAAAGTGTTAGAACCAATATGTAACATTACCTTCAAATCTCGAAACTGTAGACAATGGGCTTCTGTGGGAATTTGATGAATGTATATCTTGGAAGTACAAAATCTCAGCATGGTGCATGTATGTATATATAGGAGGCAAAAGGGAAAGAATTCTTTCATTTTGGTTACTTTGACCTCAAGAAATGAAGCTATTTTTTTTATATTCGTCGATCGATAGTAAAGGTAAAGAAAGGGATATATTATGAACTTATAAAGATATAAAGCCAATTTGTGCCCAACGTGTTTTGGTTGGACTCGTTACGAAATGTTATATAAACTAACGATGAACTTTTTCGAATAAATCGAATAGTTGAAATGTATCGACTTTGTAAATGAAGTGTGGTTGTACTTAGGAGACGATCTAAGTTGTGTGGATATAATATGAATTTTTAGTATCTATATTTTTGTTTGGAAACGTCTCTAATATTTCGCGCAAACTGTGACTGTCGACAACGGTCCCCGATGTTAGGGAACCTTAAAATGGTCCTGATGCTATGAACAAATAGGGACTGCAAAACGGTCACTAGTATCGGTCACCAATTGTATATTCAAGATTTTCTACATACGGTCACTAATTTATTTCAACTGTAAACTTTTATATAGTAACAATATGGTCCTTACAGACGATGATGCTGATACGGTCACTACTGGTAAAGCGGTGCGACTTTATTCTAATGGTAACAAATTTTTTTGTGACTGATTACAAATTTAGGTCACTAGGGCCACTAGTGCCTACTAGATTAGTGATAGTGTTATGTATCTTTCAAAAAAAGTTTCAGCGACTCTCTTTTGGCCTTTTAGCGACCGTTAATTGTAGTTTTTAAAACTACATTTTCTTGTCGTGATGCATGTGATCACATCAAAATAATTTGAATTATTAAGAAAAAGTTCATATGAGCTTTATTAGATTATTCATCAACTTATTCATTTCTCATTTCTCTTTTCTAATCCCACATCATAATCTTCATGATCACTACTACATCGCATCATCCAATTTCTATAGCGAAAAAAACTTGCTAAAAAATTGGACCAGACGACACAACTTCAAACCCAATCAACAAATCAAAGACCCAAAATTTCTATTGTCCACCCTTACATAACCAGAGTTTAAATTTCGGAGTTCAAAATTTATGAATTCAAATTTATAATAAAAAGTTAGAGTTGATACTTTATAATACCATTTACCGTTAGAGTTTATGATGCACTAACGTCTGACTGTCTAAGGGTCAGGATTAATCAGTATTGTTCAGCGGTTCAACATTATTTGTCTAGCATTTGCTCCATAGCCAAGTTATTCATTGCTTGGGAAAAAGGGTCATCTACATAGAGAGGAAAAGAATATCCCAGCTTCTCCCACCACAGGCCACATGCATGCAGGAAATGTTCTTCTTTTCTTTCTAAATAAAAGCAGGGGAGATGGCTGGCTTGTTGATACAGTAATACAGAGAGGCAAAATCACATAGAAAATTTTGGAGAAATGGGGGATTGGGCGCCGATATTGATCGGTCTGCTGCTGTTCATACTATTGTCGCCGGGGCTCGTGTTCCAGATGCCCGGAAACACGAAGCATTTCGAGTTCGGAAGCATGAGAACGAATGGCAAGTCTGTCATTGTCCATACTCTCCTCTTCTTCGTCGTCTTCACCATCCTCATTCTGGCACTTCACGTTCGTATCCATATGGGCTAGGCTAGCTAGCTTTCCTTTTTGTACTTTGGGCGTATTTTTATACGTATTCATCGCCAACATTGTACTTCTCAATCGTCATTTTTCAACGATGTCTTCCCAGCCGAGTTTCGAAATAAAGTTGTTACTTTACCAATTGTCATTAATCGTTTATACAAAAAAAGACGATTAAAACTGTGTTATTTGAACACGAAATTTATCTGTTTGTTTCTGATAACAGAAATTTTACAATCCCAACTGTTGGAAAACAATAACATCCAAGAAAATAACGGCAAGGGTTCATGGGGCCATCCACCACTCCAAGGGATCATATGGCCAGTTGATAGTGACGTTAAGCAAATCAAGATTGGTGAGGGGAGCGAGATCCGAGTTAACGTTAGTGAAGTTTGTGCATCCTCTCAAGTCCAGCGTTATACGACTCATACCACCGTAGTAGGGTAGATCCAGCGCGACAGGAAATCTTTCGAGCGAAAAGCATCTCTGCACTTCTATCGATCTCAACGACTTCAACTCTCCCAGTCCATCGATATGTCGCAAGCCCGGAAGGTCTTCCAATGCTAAGTTCTCCAACTTCCTTAGCCTGGACAGTGAAGGCAGTCTCTGTACTTTCGGCAAATGGTGCACCTTCAGTTGAACCAACTCTTCCAGATTCTCGAGCCCTTCCAATAGCTGATTCTGCTTGCTAGCTGATTCTTCACTGTTAATGTTCAAACTGATTTCACCGATTTCCAACTCCTTAAGCCTTGGAAACTTGGACAGTTTTGGTATCGATTTGCCATCCAGAAATCGGCCTCCCTTGATCCGCAATGTGAGTAAAGATTCGATTCGCGCTGAATCGTTCTCTCTTTGTTCGTGTGTTAGTAATGTAGGAAGAAGAGGGCAATCAGTGATCAGCAACTCTTTCAACCTGCATTTGGTAGAAGACATGAGATCTCCAAGGCCGTTGATACGAGTTAATTTCCCCGCTGCAACAATCACGAGGAGCTGCAATGATTTCAACCCTCCAAGACCATGTATATCTTCCAGATTAGGACAATCCCAGAGTACTAATTCAGTCAAGTTCCCGAGATCGGTCAGGTTCGGGAACTGCTCCGATTTTAGACACCGGATATGTAGCTTAGTTAGAGATGATGGAAGTAGCATGGTACTGCCATCACTTTCAGCCATAAAAATCCCCTCCATGGAGTAAAGCCTCATTGATTTCAACTTGTCCTGCATAATAGTGTGCGGGATCACAAGTCTCATCCGAGTTCCATTAACATCGAGTTCCTCCAAATCCAATAGCTCCTCAAGATTATCGAAACCAGATGCAGTATGTAGAAACTTCAAACTCTCCGGTAGCTTAATCCCTTCTAAAACATCCACCAAATGTGGATTGTTAACATTTAATATTTGAAGAGTCGACAGCTCCGCAATGTCGGCAATCAAACGTCTAAAACTATCAAAATCGCATTCGAAGTTGATGGAGACATCGAGCTCCCGAAGCCCCTTCATCATGCCAATGGTGCCTCCTTCGATCTTTCCAAGTTTACAATGCTGCAATTTCAGTTCTTTTAGGTTCTGCAGTTTTTCAATTTCCAGAGTTTCCTCTCTGTTCTTGAAATTGTCAATATGTAATATCTCTAGGCTCCCCGATTCTGGAAAGTTCGGAAGTCTTCTCAGCTCAAAACACCAGAAAAGATTAAGAACTTTCAGCTTGCTTGCCTCCTGCATTTGTTTAAACACCAAGTTAGAACAAATTAACTTTCCCTTTTAGTTTCGAAAATGAAAGAAGAAATGTCTTCACAGAGCTATTTAAGACATACCTTAATTCCTGAATCATGTTCTAATCCGTGGACAGCAAATATGATGAGATTTTTCATATTGAAGTTGTTAATCCGGCTGGCTTCCAACTCGAGCCATTTCAAGTTCAGCAGCAGATAGTTGAAGTCAACTGTCATCTCCCTGCCCTTCGCGTGAAAATATCTCAACTCTGACAAATTCGTAAAGCTTTCACTTCCAAGCTCCCAAACAGCAGAACTTGGTGAGTTTACTTAAATTGCTTCAACTTGCTTTGTTCCCTGCACACAGCAACTTTATTGAGTTAATTACTTACTTACAGTTAAGCTTAATAAATTTACATTCCTGAGTAATTAGTCAAGCCATACCTGGTTGTTAAGCAAGAGATCAGCAGCTTCCTCATTCGACCAGATTCTGCTTCTCATCCATGAGTGTTCTATATTTTCTCTACGAACTATATCTTTACCCATATCTCTATGTTCATTGTTCATCTGAAACTCATTGCAAGTCCCAATTTTGACCATAGACCTCCGAGCCAAAACAAAAATGCTACGGTCAGGTTGAAAGTTGCAGTCACTCCACATGTAAGAAGCAATTTTTTTATCAGTTCCAATATAGAAACAAGCAATATCTAGAAATATTTGTTGCTCTTCGGATGTTAGTTTCTCATAACTAATCATTAACCAATCGATGTTCATCGTTGAAGTTCCTCGTAACTGCTTCAATTTGTCTTCCCAAACATCCTTTTCTTCTAGGTAAAGAAGCGACCCTGTAGCCTCAAGTGTCGATGGAAGTCCTCCTGTGGTGGATACGATATCTTCGGATAATGCCTCAAAACCCGGGTCAGGAAAATCATTTTTGAAGGCATGCTTGTAAAATAACTTCAGCGAGCGACCGTGATCCATTTCTTGAACTTCATACAACTGGTTTTGACCTTTGCTTAACCTCATCAAGACTTCTTTGTCTCAGGACGTGATGATAAAACGACTATCTGAAGCGAAACTTTTTGGATCTCCCAAAACTTCCTAAAAGTCGAAGCTCTCATCTACATCATCGAGAACCACAAGAATTTTGAACTGGGTAACCTTCTCTTGTATGACTTTCTTTGCTTCAACAACTGATCCAACTGAATCTATTTTTAAGATATTAGAAATTAACTGCGTTTGTAAAATGAGAACACCATCCTTTTGTTTCTCACAGTTAATTGTTAGATTGACTTTAATGAGCAGTTGAAACATGTACTGAATATTTGACAGCTAATATTGACTCCAACGAACAATTGAGATCTACACTAAAAATTTATCTGTCGATAAATACAAATAGAGCGTTCATATTTGTATGTAAGCAAAATATGTATTAATTAATAACAACTCCATAGCCTTTCTTTCCAATTTCCATCCAACAAATTAAGAAAATGAAAAAGGAAAAATTAATCACCAATGGGATTCTGCCATGTGGACGAGTGGTAGGAATCCCCAACAAGGTTTCTACTTAAATATTATCCAAAAATAAAATGAGTTTACAAATTGTTATGGATTTAAAATTTAGGCCTAATAAAAATGTTAAGAAAGACCAAGACCAGAAAAGCCTAAAAGTATTACCTTTATAATTAATACAAAAATATAATCAAATAATTGATAATAAAAAATTGGGTTGGTAACGTGAGAGAGCATGTGAAGCCAAAGAAAGAAGACTTTGTAGCTACATAAAGTAGTCTCTAATTAGTTATAAACATATGTAATTAATTATCCAACTGAATAATTAGTTATAATCCGGTGACTTGTAGTAACTTTTTCGGTGGAAACATATTCTTAGTTCAGAGAAAACCTACCAGGATCGAAGTAGCCTCATTCATGCTCGTCCAAAGTACATTGATAACAAAACAAAAGAGCTTAAAAAAAAATCAAAGTGAAATCTACACAGCCAGAGAAAACATGTACGAGAATCGCTAGTGGCTCCACAAGAAACGTTGTGGCCAGGAGAGTAAGTTGGTCTCGATCTCCTCCTCGGGTTCATTCGGCCGACGGATGATCACTTCAAGTTTTCTGAGATCGCCTTCTCTCGTCCTGGCGGTGAGGGGAGAAAGATCAGAGTCGACGTCGATCAAGTTTGTGCATCCTCTCAAGTCCAACTCGATACGATACATTGTCGACAAGGGAAGATCTATGACGGACAATCTTTCCAGCGAAAGGCATCTACTCACCTTTAGCTGCTTTAACATCTTCAACTCTCCAAGTCCTGCAATCTCTCGCAGACTCGGAAGGTCTCGCAAGCTCAAGTAGCTCAACTTGCTCAGCTTAGACAGCGAAGGCAGTCTCTGTACTTTCGGTAAATGATGTACCGTTAGCGAAACCAACTCTTCGAGATTCTCAAGCCCTTCCAGCAGCTGGTATTGTTGGCTGGCTGCCTTGAAGTTGATGTTCAAATGAATTTCCTCCATTCTCAACACCTTAATCTTGGGATACTTGGACAGTCTGGGTATCGATCTACCGTCCAGGGCTTGGCATCCATGGATTTCGATATTTTGTAAAGACTCGATTCGTACTAAATCGGTTTCCTTTCCACCAACATTAGCATCTGCAGCAGCAACATTGTCGTCGTCAAGATCTTGTTTTTCGGATGTTAGTACCGCACGAAGAAGCGGGCATTTACGTATCTCCAAATTTGTCAACCTACAGCTGGAAGAAGACATGAGAGTTCCAAGGCCGTCGATACATGTTAATTTTCCGGCATTGTATATTCGGAGAATCTGCAATGATTTCGTCCCTCCAAGGCCGTGAATCTCTTCAAGATTGGGGCAATCCTTGATTTCCAATTCAGTCAGGTTCCTCAGATTCTTCAAATTCGGAAGCTGCTCCGAATCTAGATTCAATATTTGCAGCTTGGTAAGAGATGATGGTAGCATGGTGCTCTTACTTTCCACCATAATTATCCTCTTCATGGAATAAAGCCTCATGACTTTCAACTTGGACGAATTAATCCACGGGATAATGGTACTTTCGTCCCCTCTACTACTGTCCAAGGCCGGAGGGATCACAAGCTCAGTCGTCTTCATACTGCTTCCGATGATAATGATTTCCTCCAACTCCATCAGCTCGGCGATATTAGCAAAACCAGATTGAGTGATCAGATATTTCAAGCTTTTAGGTAGCTTAACCCCTTCCAAAACATCCATGAGATAATGACTTTTGACATTCAAGATTTTGAGAGATAACAGCTCCCCGATATCGGCAATCACGCCTCTGAAACTATCGAAATTGCAATTGATGTCGTGGAGATTGAGCTCCCGAAGCTCCTTCATCATCCCTATGGTGCCACCTTTGATCTTTCGTAGCTCGCAAGAAACTAACTTGAGTACTTTTATGTTCCGCAGTTTCTCAATATTCATATCTTCCTCTTTGTTCTTGAAATGATCGATGCGTAACACCTCCAAGCTTCCCGATTCCGGAAATTCCGGGAGTTTACTCATATTGCCACAGTGGGGAAGGTGTAAAACTTTTAACTTTTTTGCCTCCTGCATTTTATTTATGCAGAAAGTTAGTGAAAAACTCAACAAGAAATGTGTAACACTTTATTATTCATAACTAAACAGACCTTGGTCTGGATGCAGTCATCTCCCAATCCTTCGACATTAGCATCAAATATGATGACCTTTTTCATATTGAAGTTTGGCATACGATATGCTAAACTTCGAGTATGATTCTGCAGTTGCATCCATTTTAAATTTGGAAGAAGATTACTAAAATCTCCGTTCAACCTTGTTTCCCCTGCATCCAAATATCTCAACTCTGCCAACTCTGTAAAACATGCACTATCAAGCTCTGTAACATCATCACTTCCCGAGTTCACTCTAATGCCTTTAACTTGATTCTTACACTGTAGACAACAATTTGAACAAAACCAGCAATAAAACTAGTCAAATACTTTGCTGCAATCAAGCTTGCGAAAGAATATGGCAATTAAAAGAATATACCTTGTTCTTAACTAGTAGCTCGATAGCTTCCTCGCCCGACCATATCCTGCTTCTCATCCATGGCTGTTCGATGTTTTTTCGACGAATAATTTCTCTACCCATATCTCTAAGTTGATCATGCATCTGAAACTCATTACGATCCCCAATTTTGAGCATTGTCCTTTGAACTAGAACATTTATGTTGCTGGCCGGATAAAATTTGCAGTCGCTCCACATGTAAGAAGCAATTTCTTTATTTTTTCCAATGTGGAAACAAGCTATATCTAAGAATATTTGTTGGGCTTCATATTCTATATCATTGTAGCTAATTATTAACCTGTCCATCACACCTTTTTCCGGCTGTGTCTCTAGCTGCTCCAATTTTTCTTCCCAAATTTCTTTTTCTTCTAAGTAGAGACGTGACCCTATAATTTTAAGTGTCAATGGAAGTCTTCCTGTGGTTGATACTATCTTTCTAGATAAATCCTCGAAACCCGATAGAGGAGAATCCTTTTTAAATGCATGTTTGCCGAATAATTGAAGCGAGCTATTAGCATCCAACCCTTGAACTTCATGCAACTTTTCTTTAGTTTTGTTTATCCTCAACAAAACTTTTGTGTCTCTAGATGTGACAATGAATCGGGTTCCAGAAAGAAATTTTTCAGACTCCCCTAAAATTTCCTCGAAGTTGAACTTTTCATCTATATCATCAAGAACCACAAGAATTTTAAATTGGGAAACTTGATCTCTTATAATTTTCTTTGCGTCCTTGCCTCCAACAACCAAACGAACTGAGTCCTTTCCTAAGATATCAGAGATAAACTTCTTTTGTACAAGGAGAACACCATCCTTTTGTTGTTGCGCTTCGCGTATATTCTCAACAAAACTATAGCGATCAAAGCTTAACGAAATTTTGTTATAGACCGCGGTGGCAATAGTGGTCTTGCCAATACCACCAATGCCGTGGAGGCCAACTACATCAACACCTTGAGATCCTAGATTCAGCCGATCTACAACTCGGTTTACTTGGTCATCGATTCCCACTAACTTATCAGTCTCTAATGCATAGTTATTTTTTATTAAATGTGACCATGCAGCCCCAGAAACAATATCTGCTACAGCTGCCTCCCTGTACAAAACAAAATTCTTCGCAACTTCAGGAAATCATTGCCAAGAAATTCGAAGGATTTTGGCCGAGTGGTTAACAGTTTGAAATTGCATGTTCTAGTTGTAGGATAATGAATCTTAAAAGAAACTAATATGTAACAAATAAGTAATTTAAGTGTCTCCTCGTGGAGCTATCTATGTAAAAGAACAGGAAAAAGAAGAGTTAGGGTGACATACTCTGCTGTACTTTTGATGTGCCATCCTTTCAGCGTTCCAATCTCCTTCAAGGCCACTCTCCAACTTTGCAATTCCTTCTCATCGATGTTGTTTCTCTTATGCTCATCAAATGCCTTCCGATAATCATCCCCGGTCTGATGGCGTACATCTCCGGGGTCCACCAGGTAGAAAATCGGAAGCATGATGTGACCTTTCTCTCGCTTCCGGTGCTCGTTCAGCTCAACTAGTTCCTTAAGGCAATACTTGCTCTCACAATAACGGCGAGAGAAGACAGGAATAGAAATCTGCGACTGGTGGATGGCTTTGACGAGGTTGGGCCATATTTCTTCTCCCTTACGAAGTTCTTCCTCGTCTCTGAACGTGCGGATTTTGGAGCGAGCGAGGAAGCGATAGAGGATATCAGTAATGTAATGACGCGTATCGGGTCCTCTGAAGTTCAGAAACACCTCATACTCCCCGATCGGAAGTGGCTCCGTAGATGTTATCGAATACGACTGTTGTTGAGAAGGTTCCATCCCGATCGCCACGATGAATGTCTGAAGCAAGAAAAGGAAAGAATCAATCGATGCTCAATTGCTCAATAGATTTTGGTTTCTGCTATAATGAATGATTGAAACTAGTCTCTGTAAGGAGAGACGACTTCAGCTACTGCACACAGTCTTCTTTCTTTGGCTTCACATGCTCTCTCACGTTACCAGCTGTACCTACAATGAAATGTTTTATAAGGTTTCTTGTCTCGCAGTGAGACAAGTATTAAGTTTCACCATTCACGCATAAATGTCCCAACTTGGTTGATTAATAATATTGGCTTGGATGATTGTGATATTGTGACCAAAATGAAATATAATAAGAGCTTGCAAGAGTAATCAATTTGGGAAGTTGATTGTTGTTTAACAGCTGCAACATCAGCTCCTTAAAGAAACAAGACTTCTTCATGTAGTGGCTAAAGTCGTCTCTCTTTCCTTTTCTTATTCCACATAACTATCCAACATATGCGACAGAGACTTCGGTATATATCTATAAAAACCAAAAATATTCATTTCGAATATGTAAAACACAAACCCTAAATTTTAAACATCTTACATTATAACCTTAAATATCGAAAAATAATGTTCAATTTCAAAACACTAAATTTTAACTCTCATAATTTCTAACTTTAAACTCTAATTATTTTCTATAAATTTAAATTAATAAATCATAAATCCCAACATTAAACTCTAAAGGCTTATCAATATGATGGAGAAAGATGCTTTTGGACGGCTCGGATTGTTTTTAAAGATTCGATCGTGGATAATCTTATGCATTATGAAGTGGGGTGATTTATGTAATCAAAATCCTTAAAAATATTTTTTAATTATATTTGATTATTATTTGAAAGGTTTTACATAATTAAACCTCAATTTTTAGTCATTCGTCATATGTATGTCAAATATTAACCAATTTGAAAATTTTCATTTTTCATGTCAAAATTGGTCAATTTCCGTGTGCTATACTATGGAAAATGGACCGGTTTCATGAGAAATTTTCAAAATTTTCAAATCGGCTAATATTTGACATGCATGTTGTAAATTACTAAAACAACAAATTACACTATGATAGCCCCGTAAATAATGGACAAATAAAGTTAAAAATCAATTTTACTTGGTGTTATATGTTAGTGCCGATTTTTTTTCAAAATCGGCTTACTTTTTGCGTGTTGAACCGTCTTCACATGAATTGAGTTTTGTTAACTTCGACCATACGATATACATTTCAACACGAACAAATAACAATAAAACACTTGGATCAATATGTTTAATCAGCTCCACAAGAGATATGCACGACCATCCTGGTTATAACTTATAACTAAAGCAAACGTTTGTCAATTCCGTATAATTTGTGGGGGATACAAAATTGCATTTGAGTTTTGATAGTCCAAAGAATCAGTCGTTAGACCTAATAAAATAATACAAAACGTTAAGGAAGACTACGACTAAGACTTTTTTTTATCGAAATAAGAAAGACTAAGACCATAAACCCACCAATTATCCCCATTACAATTAATACATTCATATAATCCAATAATTGAAAAATCTAATTTACCTCGGTTGCATCGGAATGTGCATTCAGTTCTGGAGGTCGTTTGTTGAACCCTCATCGAAGCATACTACATCATGTTACTGTGGAGACATTTATGTGCACAAAGAGCTAGTTGCAAAATGATTTGGTTCAAGGTAATCTGAAACATAATCTGTCACTTCGTATTATTTAGTTGTTTAATGTTATTTAGTTCATTGCAAAATGATTTGGTTGCAAAATGATTTGGTTGCAAAATGATTTGGAGACGCTTATGTTTCGATGTGCAATAAACTTATTGGAGACGCTTATGTTTTGATGTGCAATAAACTTATTTTAATATTATTTTAGTTCATTTGCAGATGTAGCTGTTGCGGAAGGTTGTTTCTCTTCTCCACTAATTGAAGAAGAACTTGTCCAGACTGGAGGTATTAGGTTAAACTTTCACAATCTCATATGTTAAATATAGTTAGCTTCTTAGATATAAAACTTAGATCTGAACTGTGACATCAAATTTATAAATATCAAACTTGATTTTGCTGCCTTATGATTAGTTTTTGACCTGTTATGACTTATGTGTAAAGTAAATTCTACAGAACAAAATTCTTGAAGAGTAATGAATCTGGTGATTGGAATTTGGAATGTTGTTGGTCTCTATGGAATGTTGTGCGTAAAGAGATCGGAAAGTTACTGTTGCACTATGAAATATGGATTCAAGTTCATCCTTCTTTTTCGTTTCACTTTTTCAATACTAAATTTATATTTTTGTAATGGTGTTTGATGGTTTATTGTGTTGATGATGGATTGATGGTTCACTGGTTGTTTACTAAATTTAGTATTTTGGATAATTTCAGTGTTAGATGGTTTATTGTGGCTAATTTTTTTTGTTTCGGTTGAAAATTCAGAGCTCCGATCAATCTCGAAATCCGATGATGGGCGGGGATGGTATCAAATTTAAACCCAATTGCTATCGGACGAGAAATCCCCAAATCCGATAAATTAACAGGTGGGTAACGAATACATATAAATCCTACCCCGATCCGCCCGAATGCAATCCCTAATATTTTAAAACGATAAGTCCATCTTTGTGCTTCACTGTAAAAATGTTGTCTTCCCATTATTATTTATTAAATAGGAAGATCACTAGAAACTAGAAAAAGGGGCCAATTATTAAATTTAAGGGATAATTTAATATGGAAGTCCCTTTATTATGGAAAGATAACAATCTAGCCCCTCCATAATATTTTGATTTGTAAAAACCCTTCTATAGTTTCACCCTTACATTACAATCCCTAAAAAACTCTGTTCTGTATGGTTGGCAGTACTGTTTCACATCAAAATGGTGACACGAAAAACAGCCGAGGACAATACCCGTGAAGACCATTGACGTCGTTCTCCATCCAGATGCTTCTTACCGCACCAAACACTTCAAATTCTCACTAGACAAGCATTTCGATCACTCACCCTTCCATCCGAGCAGAGCTCATCAGAATGTCATCGTTTTGATGGTGTGGGTTCATTGAAAAAAGGCGTGATGAGTTAGCCAAACAGTATGACAACATATATAACGGTGTTCGACCAAAAGAATTAACCAAATCAAATATACATTTGTAGAAAACATCGTAAAGGGGCTCAATTGCTATATTTTCATTGTAGAGGGACTTCCATGCTTATTATTCCTTATCTTAAGCATGTGAGCCTGCGGAGAAACTTTGTTTATCTGCTAAACAAAGACTTTTTGTCTCTGCTGTTTCTTTTTATCTCACCTCCATAGACATCGATCCATCATTACACATTCAGCCAGCTTACACATTCAGGTTGACTTTTAAATCTGAAACTTATGTTCAGAATCTCAGATCGTCGTGATTCCGCTACTGATTTGTACTGTGTATGTTGTGTAGGAGCTGGAGTAATGAATTACTTAACTGGAATTGCGACGGTTGCTGCAATTATGATTTTCTATAAGCTGTTTCTGGAAAGGAAGGGCCGCAGCGGTGAGGAATCAGTCAACGATGTTTCTCAACAATCAAACTCTACAGCAGCATCTTCTTCTATTCATGTCTCGGGAGGTTCTGATTTCTTTCCCACCGGGGAGTACGATGTGGTTTTGAGTTTTGCAGATCAGGATCTTCGTCGCAATCGTTTTATTGAGATTCTCTATAACTCTCTCACTCAGATGAAAATTCGCACATTCATAGCCGATAATGAACTCCTCAATGGGGAAGAAATGTGGCCCGATCTTTTCCAAGCTCTCTGTCAGTCAAAGATTTATATTCCTGTCATCTCGCAAAGCCATGCTCAAAGCAAGTTCCGCCTAACCGAACTGGCTGAAATTGTTAAGCACAGACGGCGAGAAAAGAGCCCTATCATATTGCCGATCTTTTATCAGGTGGACCCTCGAGACGTAAGCCATCAAACTGGGCCTTTCGGAAATTCATTTGAACAACTTAAAAGAACTAACGTTGATGCAGAGACCATACAAAGTTGGAGAGCGGCTTTGTTTAAGGTTGGAAATTTGAAAGGGTGGCACATCAGCACCGAAAAAAGGTACGTAATTCAATTCATTCAATTTCTACTATAAATTTATACTTTTTACCTTTTATAATAGTCTTTTTTCTCATTTTTCCTATTTTCGCTTAAATTTAAAAATATAATCGATCACATTTATAATTTTACTTTGAAAATAAAAAAGAACTCTAAAGAGTCAAAATACCGTTGCTTTTTCTTGAAAAATGAAATTATAAAAATTATTATATTTGCATCAAATCTTTTTTTTTTCAATTTTAAAATGATATGAATGATTTTCAATACAGAAAATTATCAAATTATAAATTAACTCTAAAATAAAATGGTGAATGTTTCATATGAAAACTCTGTTACAAACTATGAAACTATGAGGAGTGTGTTGTTTGTGTACCCGAATACAATAGAAAAAACATAATAATCCTGCCAATTTCATTTTCTACAGAGAGGTTGATGTTGCCGAACGTGTTACTCGAGAGATATGGTCGCTTCTTGAGAGTGATAACTTGGTTGGAATTGATAACCAGGTGGAACAAATAGAACATATGCTAGATCTTGACTCTGGCGGTGTGAATATAGTTGGCATTCATGGCATGGGTGGTGTTGGAAAGACCACTCTTGTGAAAGCTGTCTATGATAAAATTTTTTTTCGTTTTGATCGTTATGGTATTCTGGAAGATATACGAGATACACAAAAACAAAAGGATGGTACTCTCATTCTACAAAAAAAGTTACTTTCTAATATCTTCAAAATGGACTCAGTTGTTGAAGTTAGTGAAGCAAATAGACTCATACAAGAGAGAGTTACGCAATTCAAGATCCTTGTGTTTCTTGACGATGTAGATGAAGAGTTCCACTTTGACGAAGTCTTGGGAAAGCAAAAATTTTTTGCTTCAGGAAGTCGTTTTATCATCACGTCGAGAAACATGAAAGTTCTGATGAGGTTAATTGAAAGTCGAAGCAAGTTGTACGAAGTTCAAGGAATGAATTCTAGTCAATCGCTTCAACTATTTTGCAAGTACGCATTTAAAAAGGATTTTCCTCTGCCCGGTTTTGAAACATTATCAAAAGATATTGTATCTTTCACGGGAGGACTTCCATTGACTCTTAAGGTTATAGGGTCACTTCTTTTCTTAGAAAAAAAAGAGTTTTGGAAAGATAAATTGGAGCAATTACGACAAATGCCTGAAAAACATGTTATGGATAGCTTAATAATTAGTTATGCCCATCTAGACCATGAAGCACAACGGATATTTCTAGATATCGCATGCTTCTTCATTGGAGAGGATTATAAAATTGCTTCTTACATGTGGAGAGATTGTAACTACCATCCTGTCATGAACGTCAATATTCTAGTTCAAAGATGTATGATCACAATTGGAGATTGTAATGAGTTTCATATGCACAATCAACTTAGAGATATGGGCAGAGAAATTGTTCGTAGAGAAAATACAGAACATCCATGGATGAGAAGCAGAATCTGGTCGGATGAGGAAGCTGTTGATCTCTTGTGTAACAACCAGGTATTACTTGACTAATTACATAGGATTGTAAATATATTAAGCTTAATTAACTCAAAAGTTGTTCTGTACAGGGAACAAAGCAAGTTAAAGCCATTAAAGTAAACTCGCCAAGTTCTGTTGTTTGGGAGCTTGGAAGTGAAAGCTTTACGAATTTGTCAGAGTTGGGATATTTCCACGCGATGGGCAGGGAGATGGTAGTAGACTTCAACCATCTCGTTCCAAACTTGAGATGGCTCGAGTTGGAAGCCAGCCGGATTAACAACTTCAATATGAAAAAACTAGTAATATTCGCTGTCCGAGGATTAGAACATGATTCCGGAATTAAGGTATGTCAAAATTTCTTATTTCACTTTGAAAAATAAAAGTGCAGTTAATTTCGTCTAACTCAGTCTATGAACAAAATAAATGCAGGATGCAATCAAGTTGAAAGTTCTAAATCTTCACGGGTGTTCCGAGCTGAGTAAACTTCCGGAATTTCCAGAATCAGGGAGCGTAGAGATGTTACACATTGATCATTTCGAAAACAGACAGGAAAATCTGGAAATTGGGAAACTGCACAACCTAAAATGTCTGAAATTGCAGCACTGTAAACTTGGAAAGATCCAAGGGGGGACCATTGGCATGATGGAGAGCCTTAAGGAGCTCCATGTCTCTATTGACTTCGAATGCGATTTTAATAGTTTCAGACGTGTGATTGCAGACATTGGGGAACTTACATCTCTTGAAATATTGAATGTTAACAGTCCTCATCTGGTAGATGTTTTAAAAGGCATTAAGCTACCAAAGAGTTTGAAGTTTCTACATACGGCATCCGGTTTCGATAATCTCGAAGAGCTATTGGATTTGGAGGAGCTGGATGTTAATGGAACTCGGATGAGCCTCGTGATCCCGCACACTATTATGCGGGACAAGTTGAAATCAATGAGGCTTCACTCCATGAAGGGGATTTGTATGGCTGAAGGTGATGGCAACACCATGCTACTACCATCATCTCTAACTCGGCTACATATCCGGTGTCTAAAATCGGAGCAGTTCCCAAATCTGACTGATCTTGGGAACTTGACTGAATTAGTACTATGGGATTGTCCTAATCTGAAAGAGATACAGGGTCTTGAAGGGTTGAAATCATTGCAGCTCCTCGTGATAGTTGAAGCTGGGAAATTAAATCGTATTGACGGCCTTGGAGATCTCATGTCTTCTACCGAATGCAGATTGCAAGAGTTGGAGATCATTGATTGCCCGCGTCTTCCTACATTACTAACATACGAACAAAGAGAGAATGATTCGGTACGAATCGAATCTTTACTCGCATTGCGGATCAAGGGAGCGCTACTTCTGGATGGTAAATCCATACCAAAACTGTCAAAGTTTCCAAGGCTTAAGGAGTTGGAAATCGGCGAAATCAGTTTGAACATCGACAGTGAAGAATCCGCTAGCCAGCAGCATCAGCTGCTGGAAGGCCTCGAGAATCTTGAAGACTTAGTTGAATTGAAGGTGCACCATTTGCCGAAAGTACAGAGACTGCCTTCACTATCGAAGCTAAGGAAGTTGAAGAACTTAACATTGGAAGACCTTCCAGGTTTACTACAGATTGATGGATTGGGAGAGTTGAAGTTGTTGAGATCGATAGAAGTGCAGATATGCTTTTCACTCAAAAGATTTCCTGTTGCTGAGGATCTACCCTACTACTACGGTATGAGTAGTATAAAGCTGGACTTTAGAGGATGCACTAACTTTGCTAACGTGAACTCGGATCTCGCTCCCCTCGTCGATTTGGATATGCATAACATTACCATCCACTGGCCAGATGAACCCTTGGAGTGGTGGATGAACCCATGATCACCCTCGCGTTGCCCCCTCTTGCATCTAGTACTTTTGGTGATAATTTTGTGTATAGTTTCTTCTGATATTATTCTTCTCCAAAATTTTGGATTGTATTGTTTCTGACTTTCTGTTATCAGAAATAAATTTGTCCTGTTCGATCCTAAATTCCGCTATATTACTGCCAGCGTACCGGTACATGTATCCCCTCACAAGTTCCACTAATTTTGAGCTTTTCTAAATCCAAAACCAGATGCAGAGTTGAGCAGCTTTAAGCTTCCACTACTGACAAAACAACTTATCAGGATCGAAACCCGAGTCATGCCCGTCCCAAAAGTACATTGATAACATACCAAAAGAGCTTCAACAAAATCAAAGTGAATTCCAAAAAATCAGTACAAGAAGAAGAGCTAGTGACTCCACAAGAAACGCTGCGGACAGAAGAGCAAGTTTTTCTCAATCACCTCCTCGTGTTCATGCGGCCAACGGATGATTACTTTGAGTTTTCCGAGATCACCTCCTCTCGTCGTGTCGGTGAGGGGGGAAAGATCAGAGTTGACATCAACTAAGTTTGTGCATCCCTTCAAGTCTAACTCAATACGATACATAGTCAAGAGGGGCAGATCTGCAACGGACAATCTTTCCAACAAAAAACACCTACTAACCTTTAACTGTTTTAACATCTTCAGCTCTCCAAGTCCAGCAATCTCTTGCAAACTCGGAAGGTCTCGCAAGCTTAAGTAACTCAACTTGATCAGCTTCGACAGTGAAGGCAGTCTCTGTACTTTTGGTAAATGATGTACCGTTAGCGAAACTAACTCTTCGAGATTCTCGAGCCCTTCCAGCAGCTGATATTGTTGGATGGCTGCTTTGGAGTTGATGTTCCATTGGATTTCCGCCATCTTTAACACCTTAATCTTTGGACACTTGGACAATCTGGGGATTGATCTACCATCCAAGGATTGGCATCCGGAGATTTCGAGATTCAGTAAAGACTCGATTCGTACTAAATCGGTGTCTTTTCCAGCACCACCATTATCGTCCCGTTGTTGTTCAAATGTTAGAACTGCACGGAGAAGTGGACATTTGTGTATCTCCAAATTTGTCAACCTGCAGCTAGAAGAAGACATTAGATTTCCAAGGCCGTGGATCCAGGTTAATTTCCCGGCATTGTAAATGCGGAGAATCTGCAATGATTTCATCCCTCCAAGGCCATGAACCTCTTCGATATTGGGGCAATCCTTGATTTCTAATTCAGTCAGGTTCACAAGATTCTTCAAATTCGGAAGCTGCTCTGAGTACAGCTTATGAATGTGTAGCGTAGTAAGCAATGATGGTAGCATGGTGCGCTTACTATCAACCATAACTATCTTCTTCACGGAGTGGAGCTTCATGACTTTCAACTTGGACGAATTAATCCACGGAATAACGCTACTTTCGTCCGCGCTATCGTCAAAGGCTGGAGGGATCACAAGCTCTGTCGTCTTCATACTACTTCCGATAATAATGCATTCCTCCAACTCCATCAGCTCCTCAATGTTAGCAAAACCAGATTGAGTGATCATATACTTCAAGCTTTTAGGTAGCTTAACCCCTTCCAAAACATCCGCCAGATAATGACTTTTGACATTCAAGATTTCAAGAGATGAAAGCTCCCCGATATCAGCAATCGCTCCTCTGAAACTATCGAAATTGCAATTGCTGTTGTGGAGATTCAGCTCCCGAAGCTCCTTCATCGTCCCTATGGTGCCACCTTTGAACTTCCCTAGTTCACAAGACACCAACTTCAGTTTTTTTAGGTTCCGCAGTTCCTCGAAATCCATATCTGCCTCTCTGTTCTTGAAATGATCGATGCGTAACACATCCGAGTTTCCCGATCTTGGAAATTCCGAAAGTTTACTCATATTCCTACAGTTTGGAAGGTGTAAGACTTGTAACTTTTCTGCTTCCTGCATTTGTTTATGGCACCAAGTTAGTGAAAGCTCAACAAGAAAAGTGTAACACTTCTTTCATAACTAATAAAACAAACCTTGGTCTGGATGCAGTCATCTCCCAATCCTTCAGCATTAACATCAAACATGATGACCTTTTTCATATCGAAGTTTGGCATACTGTACCCTGAACTTCGAATATGATTTTGTAGTTGCACCCATTTTAAGTTTGGAGGAGGAAGATTACTGAAATCTCCATTCAACCTTGTTTCCCCTGCATCAAAATATCTCAACTCTGACAACTCCGTATAACATGCACTATCAAGCTCTGGAACATCATCACTTCCTGAGTTCACTCTAATGCCTTTAACTTGATTCTTACACTGTAGACAACAATTGGAACAAACCCAACAATAGAACTAGTCAATTACTTTGCTACGTTTAAGGTAACGAAAACGACAGAACATGGCAATTACAAGATATACCTTGTTTAGTAGCTCAATGGCTTCCTTGCCTGGCCATATCCTGCTTCTCATCCATGGTTGTTCAATATTTTCTCGACGGTCAACTTCTCTTCTCACAACGAGACCACCGTCCTTTTCTTGTTGTGCTTCGTGTATATTCTCAACAAAATTATAGCAATTAAAGCTGGAAGAAATTTTGTTATAGACCGCAGTGGCAATGGTGGTATTGCCAACGCCACCAATATCGTGGAAGCCAACTACATCTACACCTTGAGATCCTAGATTTAGCCAATCTACCACTCGTTCTACTTGGTCATCGGTTCCAACTAACTCATCAATCTCTAATGCATAGTTCTTGTTGATTAAATCTAACCATGCAGGCCCAGAAACAAGGTCTCCTAGAACTGCCTCCCTGTAGAAAAACAAAAATTTCCACAACTTAAGGAAATCCATGCCAAGAAATTGTGTGTTCTAGTTCGAGGAATGACCATTTCAAGTAAGAATCTACGCCTTCCTAAAATCCAATAACAGAGCAAGATGAGATAGATAAGGAAGGGTTAGGGTGACGTACTCATAAAATGCAGGCCCAGTAACGTCTCCAGGATAAAAAAATGGAAGTCTGATGTGCCCTTTCTCTCGCTTCCGGTACCCAGTAATCTCAACAAGTTCCTTGAGGCAATACTTGCTCTGAGCATAAAGGCGCGAGAAGACAGGAATGGAAATCTGCGACTGATAGATGGCTTTAACGACGTTGTGCCATATTCCTTCTCCCTTACGAAGTTCTTCCTCGTCTATATAATAACGTGTATCGGATGCTTTGAAGTTTGAAAACTCCTCATACTCCCCGATTGGAACTGTCTCGGTTTCCTTCTGAGGTTCCATCCCAATCGGTACGACCAAATGTCTGAAGCAAAAAAAGGGAAAGAATCAGAAGAGAAATAAAACCCAATAAAACCTGCGAAGAGGGGATCCAAAGCTACCTCCAGAATCAATTGATGATCGATGATGCTCAACTTCTCAATAGATTTTGGTTTCTCTGCATATGTAAATGGAAGGAAAAGAGAGACGACTTTAGCTTCTACAATTGCTGCTACAGAAAGGGTCTTCTTTTTTTTAGTTTCACATGCTTAGGAAGTGAATTTATTTCAAGAAACTAATCTGATCAAGAATTTTAAGGATTATTGTGGACAGTTGGATCGATTTTAAATTTTAAGTTGTTCTAAATAAATTTGGAGGCATTTTTGTCTTTGTCTTCTTAACTTTTATTTGTAAAAGCTCCTCCCACCTCAACCCGGCCAGCGAGTCTCAAATAAATTTTCCGGTAAGTCTTTGTAACAGGTTATAATCATCTGTTATAGAAGACAAAGAATGAATCTCGGTTGGAAAAGGTCGGAGGATTCGTTAGTTCGAGTCTAGCCAAACTCCTACTCGGTTTGGTTGATTTCGTCTTGGATGATTTACTGTAAGAGCGTTAGATCCCATTCATTTAATTTACTGGCTCGAAAATAATTCGATAATCAATTCATACTCTCAATATCTACTTTAGGTAAGTATATTATGTTAACTATATACTTACAAACAATTCAAAAGAATAAATGATCTCAACAATGAACTCGTTTTATTGTGATAACTTCTAAGTCATTCGTCGTTGAAATTAACCCTCACAAAAAAATATTTAGATAATACTATTTTAAATTCTAATTTGAACACAGTGACATTGGCACATTATCAAACCAAATAATGTAGATATGTATATGTGAAAAACTAATACCATTACAAATTTAAAGGATAATAGTTTATTGAAATTGTATTTATGATAAGTGATCCCTTGATTTGAATTTGAATATATATAAATGAGGAAATTTGTATATTGCGGAAGTGGAGTTTTATACACTTCAGCACTCGTTCTTTAACACTCCCACACACACACTGAGAGCCATGGATCTTCTCCTAGAATTTGCAAACCCTCCTCTTCTTGTTAGCGGCGAAGATGATCTTGAAGTTCCCGTCGGAGTAGTCAACGTCCAGCCTCCTCCTCGCCATCACTGTCAACCAATCACGATTTTAACAGCTAAGCATTACAAAATCGTGTCTGTTATTACTATCCATCCTAAATGAGAAATAAGCTTTAAATAATGAACTATAATCAAGTTAATGATTTGTAATTTGATTAATTTAAGAGAATATAACTTTAATTGGGCCGTTCAAAGAATCTTGAAATAAAGATTGTGTTATATGAACTATGATGGATATGACTAATTGAAACCGACTCAATTCAATTAGTGTTCTGAATTGGTCGATTTGAGATTTTGAATGTATTATGAACCATCTTCTTTAAAAATTGAGTCAATTTTATCAAAATTAATATCATTAGACTCGAAAAATTATAACAGAAAATATTTATAAAGACTAAAACATATTTTGAGAATTATATAAAAACGTATGAACGAAAAATTAATTAAAAAGGAAAAAGAAGGAAGAAAGAGTTTAACATATTACAATAATAAACAAATCATTAATGAAATAATTAAAAAGATAGGAGGTTATGTGGGAATTGTAGAAATTTTTGTTTTGTCTAAACTGAAAAGGTAAAAGAGGATATACAAACTTTAAAAGCACATATATTTGATTTAGTCGTGTTTGGTTGTTAGTATGGTGCAATCATTTAATAAATTAATAATTGATAATATAAAATTTAATTATAAATATTTTTTATAAAGGTGGTCAATTTATCTATATGACATTACAAATTGAATTTTTAAATTAACAAATTTATTAATTTAATAAGTATATGTGGATCATTAATTATTGTTAATTCGATATTATTTTATCTTTCATCTCACCTTAAAAATTGCTAAAATTTGGAGAGAAATATATTTCATATTCAAGTCAACTTTCATAACGAGAAGTCTTCTTTCTGCTTCACAGTTGTAGATGTGAGCTTCCTGGTAACAATTAGGAAGAACATAAGAAAAAGGGAATACAATAGAAAAAACAAATGGTCAAAATATAATAATAGGGGGTTAAAAAATGATTCACAATGGTAGGTAAAGGCGAGCTTCCTCGTAACACACTAATATTTAAGAAGAATATAAGAAAAGGAGAACAAAACAAAAAACAAATGATCAAAATATAATAATAGGGATTAACATGGTAATTTTATTTTCTAAGCAATATTCAATTGGAAATTACGTAGATAATCATTCGAAATTTTCATTACGTAAAATGACCATTACTACCACGTACAACGCGCGGCGCGTTGTAGGTGGCCTCTAACGCTAGTTTCTAATGGCCCTTTAGATAAGGAGCTGTTAGAAACATCCTACAACGCGCCGCGCGTCCTAGGACTCACCGTACGTTGTAACGGCCCGAAATTACCATTTTATGTAATTAAGGTTTCCAGTTAATTATTTACGTAATTTTTGATTTAATATTGCCTAAAAAACTTTTCCCGTTGAGATATGAATCCAAAGTCTTGTTTTTTATATTTTATTTAACAAAGATAATCCAAAGACTTTATGTAGTAGCTAAAGTCATCCATCTCTTTCTTTCTTCACAAGTCCTGAAACTATTGGTTGGAATACGAATTAGTCCAAAAATTTTTATCCGTTATAGAGTGGTCCCATTTCTATTGTTACGGTTATAATCCGTTAGACCAATAAATCAGAAAGAACGACATGAATTTCCATGGGTGAACACAAAGTGCGATGACAACGTTAAATTCTAAAGGTCGGATCACGTTAGATTACCTGGTTTGATGTGTATATTTTCATTTTTTAAATAATGTGTATAGGTATTTGATAAAGATAAAAGTGTCAAACGGAGTTTGGGTAGAAAATATCGTTAGAGGGGCTCGATTGTTATCTTGTCATAGTAGAGGGGCTTCCATGCCTATAATTCTTTAAATTAATAGCATGTGAGCCTGCAGAGAGACTTTGTTTATCTGCTAAACAAAGACTTCTTGTCTCTGCTGTTTCTTTTAATCTCATATCCATAGTCATCCATCCATACACATTCAGCCAGCTTAGCTGTGGATCCAGTTTCAGGTTCTTTTCTCTTTCAGTTTTCTATCTAAGGTTGATCTTTAAAGTTGAAATTTCTGTTCAGGATCGTCGTGATTCCGCTACTGATTTGTATTGTGTATGTTATGTAGGAGCAGGAATAATGAATTACTTAACTGGAATTGCGACGGTTGCTGCAGTTATGGTTTTCTATAAGCTGTTTCTGGAAAGGAAGGGCCGCAGCGGTGAGGAATCAGTCAACGATGTTTCTCAACAATCAAACTCTACAGCAGCATCTTCTTCTATTACTCATGTCTCTGAAGAGGAATCAATCGACGATGTTCCTACTTCAGCACCGAGGGGGAGGCTAACAAGAGCGAAAAGAGCTGACGACATTACTTCTCAACAACAATTATATTCGACAACATCTACGAAGCCACTTCCGATCGGGGAGTATGAGGTGGTTTTGAGTTTTGCAGGTTCGGGTACTCATAATCGTATTGTTGATATTCTCCATCGATCTCTCACTCAGATGAAAATTAGTACGTTCAGAGCCGATAATGAACTCGGATTTAAAATTTGGCCCAAGCTTTTGCAAGCCCTCGGTGAGGCAAAGATTTATATTCCTGTCATCTCGCCAAGCTATGCTCAAAGCAAGTGGTGCCTTACAGAACTGGCTGAAATTGTTGAGCACTATCAGCGAGATGGAAGACATATCATACTTCCCATCTTTTATATGGTGGATCCCCGAGACGTGTGCAATCAAACTGGAGCTTTAAAAAATGCATTTCAACAACATAAAAGAACTAACGTTCATGAAGAGACCATACAAAGTTGGAAAGATGTTTTGCGTGTAGTTGGATTTTCGAGAGGGTGGCACATCAAAACCAAAGTAAGGTATGTAATTCGACCCCCATAAGCTTATATTTTTCCACCTATCAATTTTTACTTTTTACCTTTTGTCATATACATCATTTTCTCAGTCGAACTAGACAAACCCATTGTCTCAAATTAGTCCCTTACTCAAGCGATAACAAAGAGAAGTGAAGCGAAACTTACTCCGATCCCTTACTATGAGGAGTGTGTTACCCCTCTGTAATAGTCATATCCAATAACACAATAATCGTGACAATTTTATTTTCTACAGGGAGGTTGATGTTGCGGAACATGTTTCTCGACTTGTAGGGTCAATTCTTGAGAAGGATAACCTTTTTGGAATTCCGGTGGAGCAAATAGAAGAGATGGTAGATCTAGGACAATCGATTGTTCATACGGACGACTTGGTTGGAATTGATAACCAGGTAGAACAACTAAAAGATATGTTAGATCTAAGCTCGGAAGGCGTGAATCTAGTTGGCGTTCATGGCATGGGTGGTATTGGAAAGACCACTCTTGCAAAAGCTGTTTATAATGAAGTTTTCACCCGTTTTGACCGTTGTTGTATGCTGGACAATATACGAGAAGTACAACAACAACCCGATGGTGTTCTCCTTTTACAACAGAGCTTAATATCTCATATCTTAAGGATGGACTCATCAATTGCTAACGTTCATGACGCAAAGAAACTCATACGAGATAGGGTTAGCCAATTCAAGATCCTTGTGGTTCTTGATGACATAGATGAAAACTTCAACTTTGAGGAAGTCTTTGGAAATCCACGATTTTTTGCTCCAGGAAGTCGTTTTATCATCACGTCGAGAGACGTGAATGCCCTAATGAGGTTAATTGAAGATGAAAGCAAGTTGTACGAAGTTCAAGGAATGAATCCTACTCAATCGCTTCAATTATTTTGCAACCACGCGTTCAGAAACGATGTTCCTCTGGCCGGTTTTGAGGCATTATCGAAAGACATTGTATCTAGTATTGGAGTGCTTCCATTGACTCTTAAGGTTCTAGGCTCGGCTCTCTTCGGACAAGACAAAGATTTGTGGACAGCAAAATTGGAGCAGTTGCAAGAAATGCCAGAAGAAGGTGTAATAGGCAGATTAATAATTAGCTATGATAGTCTACAATATGAAGCGCAACATATTTTTCTAGATATAGCATGCTTCCACATCGGAAAAAATAAAGAAATTGCTTCTTACATGTGGAGCGATTGCAACTTTTATCCCATGATCAACATCAATGTTCTAGTTCAAAGGTCTATGCTTAAAATTGGGGATCGTAGTGAGTTTCAGATGCATGATCAACTTAGAGATATGGGCAGAGAAATTGTTCGTAGAGAAAGTACAGAACATCTATGGAAAAGAAGCAGAATCTGGTCGAATGAGGAAGCTGTTGATCTCTTGCGTTATCTCTTCAATCAGGTATGACTTGACTAATCACCTAGCGAGGACTGTAAATAAATTAAGCTTAATTAATTGTAAGTAACTAAATCAATAAAGTTGTTGTGTACAGGGAACAAACCGAGTTAGAGGCATTAAAGTAAACTCACCAAGTTCTGTTGTTTGGGATCTTGGAAGTGAAACCTTTACGAATTTGTCAGAGTTGAGATATTTTCACGCAACGGGCAGGGAGATGAAAGTAGACTTCAACCATGTCCTTCCGAACTTGAAATGGCTCGAGTTGGAAGCCAGCCGGATTAACAACTTCAATATGAAAGAACTTGTCATATTTGCAGGCCACGGATTAGAACATGATTCCGGAATTAAGGTATGTCTTTAGCACTATGTTGTCATTTCTTCTTTCATTTTCGAAACTAAAAGTGTGGTTAATTTGTTCTAACTTAGTGTTTAAACAAATGCAGGAGGCAAGCAAGCTGAAAGTTCTAAATCTTCACGGGTGTTCCGAGCTGGAAAAAATTCCAGAATTTCCACGATCTGGGAGCCTAGAGATGTTACACATTGATCATTTCGAGAACAGACAGGAAAATCTGGAAATTGGAGAACTGCACAACCTAAAAAGTCTGAAATTGCAGCGCTGTAAACTTGGAAGGATCCAAGGGGGCACCATCGGTATGATGGAGAGGCTTAAGGAGCTACACGTCTCAGTCGACTTTGAATGCAATTTTGATAGTTTCAGGCAAGTGATTGTCGACATCGGGAAGCTGTCGGACCTTGAAGTCTTGAATGTTAACAGTCCTCATCTGGAAGATGTTTTAGAAGGGATTAAGCTACCAAAGAGTTTGAAGTTTCTACATACTGCATCTGGTTTCGATAATCTCGAAGAGCTATTGGATTTGGAGGAGCTGGATGTTAATGGAACTCGGATGAGAGTTGTCATCCCGCACACTATTATGCAGGACCAGTTGAAATCGATGAGGCTTTACTCCATGGAGGGGATTTTTATGTCTGGAAGTGATGGCAGTACCATGCTACTACCATCATCTCTAACTAGGCTACATATCCGGTGTCTAAAATCGGAGCAGTTCCCGAATCTGAATGATCTGGGGAACTTGACTGAATTAGCACTATGGGATTGTCAGAATCTGCAAAAGATCCATGGTCTCGGTGGGTTGAAATCATTGCAGATCCTCATTATAGTTACAGCGGGGAAATTAATTCGAATGGACGGCCTTGGAGATCTCATGTCTTCTACCAAATGCAGATTGCAAGAGTTGGAGATCATTGATTGCCCGCGTCTTCCTACATTACTAACATACGAACAAAGAGAGAATGATTCGGTACGAATCGAATCTTTACTCGCATTGCGGATCAAGGGAGCGCTACTTCTGGATGGTAAATCCATACCAAAACTGTCAAAGTTTCCAAGGCTCAAGGAGTTGGAAATCGGCGAAATCAGTTTGAACATCGACAGTGAAGAATCTGCTACCCAGCTGCTGGAAGGTCTCGAGAATCTTAAATACTTAGTTGCTTTGAAGGTGCACGATTTGCCCAAAGTACAGAGGCTTCCTTCTCTGTCGAAGCTAAGCATGTTGGAGAACTTGGCGTTAGAAGACCTTTCGGGTTTACGACAGATTGATGGATTGGGAGAGTTGAAGTTGTTGAGATCGATAGAAGTGCAGAGATGCTTTTCGCTGGAAAGATTTCCAGTCGCGGTGGATCTACCCTACTACTACGGTATGAGTCGTATAATGCTCGACTTGAGAGGATGCACAAACTTTGCTAACGTGAATTCAGATCTCGCACCCCTCGCTGATTTGGATATGCATAACCTCACCATCCACTGGCCAGATGAACCCTTGGAGTGGTGGATGGCCCCATGATCACCCTCGCCGGGATGCCCCCCTTAGCTCGCATTTCTTATACATTGGTAATAACTTTTTGTTCAAGTTTTCACATTAATTCCTCGAGGTCCATCTCTAGCTCTCTGGTGACGATTGTATCTTCTGATTGCATATTTTCTCGAAGTGTCTTTTTCCAATGATGAGACTATGTTAGTTGGACGTTGTAATAAAAACTTAAAACTTCGCAGGTCCTAATTATGCTTCAATGTCCTGCAGACGGCGAAGATCTTCTTCGAGATTTGATAAAACTGTTAGAAATCGACAGACAATATAGAGATAAATGAAGGTAGATCGAAACAGGCGGCGCAAATATTTTGCAATTTGTAGTGCACATATACTCATATAGTATACTCATGTACCCTTAAATGACTATTTCTCAGTCAAAATTAACAGGATATATACCAACAGGTTTGACAAAGTTCATGAGTAGCAGAGCCAGAGGAGCTAACTTGAAATAGTTGTTAAGTTGATCTACTCTTTCTTATATATTGTTCGAAAATTAATTTAAATTTCTCAATGTTAAGCCTTTAAATAATAATTAAATAAAATGAAAAAATCATCATTTTGCACCGTCATAGAAACGATCTGGGCCGTCTAATGATATCAAACAAAGAGTCAAGAGGAGAGATACCAATGCTAGGGTGGATATACGATATTATCTACTATATTATTGTTATATATTATGTTTAAAGTTAAGAATTTTGACGACTTTAGCTCTACATGAAGAAGTCTTGTTTCTTTAAGAAGCTGATGTTGCAACTTGTAAACAACAATCAACTTGCCAAATTGATTACTCTTGCAAGCTCTTATTATATTTCATTTTGGTCACAATATCACAATCATCTAAACTAATATTAATCAACCTGGCACAAGTTGACATTTTGTTTGGTTTGGATATTATGTGGCCTTGTTGAACAACCATAATCTCATCTCCTCAGATTATCATGTTTTTAATATCTCATAGATTACAATCCACTGTTTCAACTTAGTTTGACCAGTGAAAAACTTGATGAAATTTAGATGACGACGCAAAAAAATTTGTTTGCTTTCTAAAATCACTTTGCCGTAATTTAATTTTTCTATTTAGGTAAGAAAATATTCAAAATTCAATTCAATTTTTTACTCGCCAAACTAACTCTTGTCTATCAAAATTCTCATACTCATCAGTACATACATAAACCAATAGCATGCGAATAATTCGCTGGAATAATGGCCGAACCAGGGGAAAGCGAACCTAAGCTACCACCTAGGGACGTAAGTTAGTTACAAAGCCACATGTACAAATTTTCAAAATTGATGTTTTTAATCGAGTATGTTTCCGAATTTATCCCACGTACTTTCAAACTCGAAATTCCACCCAATATGCTTTACCATCCTGCTTGAATCGTGTTAGTTGATAAAACGCTGCTGGTGTATTGTTCCAGGTCAGCTGGAATAAGATTGATCTCCTTAATTGCTCTGGCTTCGAATTTGGACGAAAATCACTTTCAGAAGATTGAAGAGCGGTATGGTGCTTCGGCACATTCAGACTATGGAATGATCACATTACTAATAGATGATGGGGTGCCAGGACTCCAGGCATGTGTTGCTAAATTCGTCAAGTTTAACGAATCTCGAACTGTTGTGACGGTTAAGTAATGTTCACAAATTACTACCATTCCCCCCTAACAGGTCTGTAGGGAGAAGTCGAGGCAACCTAGGGTATGGGAAGATGTGCCACACTTAGACGGGTGAGTCCACTCTTAAAACCCTATGCATTCAGTATCGTGGAAAGTCTCTTAGTATTTTTTCATCCCTTCTCTATGTAAAATAAGAAATGTCGGGTCAAGTGAGGTAAATTGAATGCTTCAGATCATGTGATGTAGTTCATGCCTTACCTGATGCTTCTAGTTCCCTACTGTTATAACCTTGCTCGAGATAATTTGGATGCTGCAGATCATGTGCCTTACATCAATCGTAATCTGATTTGTGGAAACTTTACGTTCATATGTTGTTCCTCATCATTTATGAAGCGCTACAGCGTTCTTACTCGAACTCTCTCTGTCACTTCGTTCATGGATTTCTGATCACAGGTGCTTCATCGTTAACATTGGAGACATGATAGAGAGGTGGACAAATTGCTTGTTCAGGTAACTCGCTTTCTTCCCTTTCTCAGAAACTCGAACAACAATCCTTATTATCTGGTTGTTCCCTAGTGTTGAAGCATGCCATTTCGCAGGTCCACTTTGCATCGAGTGATGCCAACTGGACAAGAACGTTACTCTGTAAGCGCAATATCCTATTCGCCCTTCTTAAACCATAAAAAGGCTCTGTTTAAGATCTGAGAATCCCGTGATCCATTATGTCTACTGATATCAATTGCAGATGGCATGCTTCTTCAATCCTAACCCGGATTGCATCATCGAGTGCTTGGAGAGTTGCTGCAGCGAGTCTTCTCCTCCGAGGTACTCTTTAAACTCTGAATCCTCGCTCCTTACTGATTTCTCTCAATGTTGATTGCTTTCCATTTCGGGTTTTTATATTCCGTAACACCCTACTTTTCTACTTGACCGACATCCAAATTCACTTTCATGAACCCTACTAAACCGATACAAAATTAGGTAGATTCTGCATGTATATTTTCGTTTTAGATCCGCTCCTGATATTCGATATCTCTCGGAACCTGCTGCATTTGCAGGTTTCCTGCCATACTTAGCATGGATTACTTGCAGGAGCGGTTTAGGCTTACGCATGGCATAATGTCATGCTAATATAAGTACTGTAACTGAAAGGAGTAAGCAGAACGCATGGCATAATGTGAAAATTTAAAGATGAAAATGTAGTTAAATAAACGTACGATAAAGGATGAATAAAGAAAGAATAACAATAGAATATTATAAATAATTAGCGTGGTTTGTGACTTGAGATCGATTGATCCACAAAGAAAAATGAATTTTATTAGGAGTTTTAATGAAAGTGATTGATTAGTTACGATATTTTTTTAACAACCCAAAGAAGACCTAATCAAACATTGCAACAGCTGCCGTCCATATTCAATAAGGTGATTCTGAAATGGAAAGAAGAAAACAAATTTACAAGTTGGGGCCTAATAAAATGTTAAGAAAGACTGAGACCACAAAGCCAAAAAGTATCACCATTCTAATTAATACAATATAAATATAATCTAATAATTGATACAATTGTAAACTGTTAATTATTAATGCAAATTCATTTTTATTCATACACATAATCTGATTTTTTATTAGCTAGTAAAAGAAAAATATATAATATTTGTTTGCAAAAAAAGTAATTGCATGAAAAAATAAGTTATAACGTTATGTAAGTGAATACACATAAATTTACGTAAATATTATTTACGTAAAAACATAGCATTTGTACGGAAATAGTGAAACTTTATACTTTTCTCATAATGAGACAAGAAACATTACCCAATAAAACATTTCATTGTAGGTATAATGGAAATGTATAATTTCCCTTTCATAAATTAATCAGATCAACCGAAAATAAATGGTTGGTAACGTGTGAGAGCATGTGAAGCCAAAGAAAGAAGACTTTGTGTAGTAGCTGAAGTCGTCTCTCCTTCTTCTACATATACAGAGACTAGTTTCAATCATTCATTATAGCAGAAACCAAAATCTATTGAGCAATTGAGCATCGATCGATTCTTTCCCTTTTCTTGCTTCAGACATTCATCGTAGCGATCGGGATGGAACCTTCTCAACAACAGTCGTATTCGATAACATCTACGGAGCCACTTCCGATCGGGGAGTATGAGGTGTTTCTGAACTTCAGAGGACCGGATACACGTGATTATATTACTGATACTCTCTATCGCTTTCTCGCTCGCTCCAAAATCCGCACGTTCAGAGACGAGGAAGAACTCCGTAAGGGAGAAGCAATATGGCCCAACCTCGTTAAAGCCATCCACCAGTCGCAGATTTCTATTCCCATCTTCTCGCCCCGTTATTGTGAGAGCAAGTACTGCCTTAAGGAACTTGTTGAGCTCAACGAGCACCGGAAGCGAGAGAAAGGTCACATCATGCTTCCGATTTTCTACCTGGTTGACCCCGGAGACGTACGCCATCAGACCGGGGATGATTATAAGAAGGCCTTTGATGAGCATAAGAGAAAAAAGATCGATGAGAAGGAATTGGAACGTTGGAGAGTGGCCATGAATGAGATTGGAACGTTGAAAGGATGGCACGTCAAAAATAAAACAGAGTATGTCACCATAACCCTTCTTTTAGTCGTTACGTATTCGTTTTTTTTTTCTAGATTCATTATCCTAGAGCTAGAAAGAACATGAAATTTCAAACTTTTAATGTAAGGACTCCGCCGAAATCCTTCGAATTCCTTGGCAATGATTTCCTGAAGTTGCAAAAGAATTTTGTTTCGTACAGGGAGGTAGCTGTAGCTGATGTTGTTTCTGGAGCTGTATGGTCACATTTAATTAAGAATAACTATGCGGTAAAGACTAATGCGTTTGTTGGGATCGAAGACCAAGTAAAACGAGTGGTAGATCGGCTAAATCTAGCATCTCAAGGTGTAGATATAGTTGGCCTCTACGGTCTTGGTGGTATTGGCAAGACCACAATTGCCACTGCGGCCTATAACGAGGTTGCTTCACTCTTTGAACACAGTTTTTTCGTTAGGGATATACGTGAAGCACAACAACAAAAAGATGGGATTCTCGGTTTACAAAAGAAGTTTATCTCCAATATCTTAGGGGAAAATTCAGTTAGACCTATTACTGAAGTCACAGTCGCAAAAAATATCATAGAAACTCGAGTTTCCAAGTATAAAATCCTCGTGGTTCTCGACGATGTAGATGAAAAGTTCAACTTTAAGGAAGTCATAGGAGATCCAAAAATCTTCAAGGCAGGAAGTCGGTTTATCATGACATCTAGAAACATAAAAGTTTTGGGGAAGACAATTAAAGACGAAGATAAGTTGTATGACGTTCAAGGGTTGGATGATTATCACTCGCTTCAATTGTTCTACAAGCATGCATTCCAAAAGGATTCTGCTGACCAGGGTTTTGAGGGCATATCTAAAGAGATAGTATCAAAAACAGGAAATCTTCCACTGGCACTTCAAATTGTAGGGTCAAGTCTCTACGACGAAAGAATGGCTGTTTGGAAAGAAAAACTTGAGCAGTTACAGAGACGACAGCCAGATAAAGGTGTAATGGATAGCTTGGAAATTAGCTATTTTGATTTAGGACGCCATATAGGACGTCAAGCACAAGAAATATTCTTGGATATAGCTTGTTTCCTCATTGGGAAAGATCAAGAAACGGCGTCTTACATGTGGAAAGATTGCAACAGTTCTCCTATCAGTAACATCAGTGCGCTGGTTCAGAGATGTATGCTCAAAATTGGGGACCGTAATGAGTTTCAGATGCATGATCTAATTAGAGATATGGGCAGAGAAATTGTCCGTCGAGAAAAACCATGCAATAGAAGCAGGATATGGCCAGATGATGAAGTTATCGAGCTAATAAACAAGGTATATTGTTTAATTGCCATGTTCTGTAGTAAGCTTGAAAGTAATTGACTATTTTTATTCTTGTTATACAGTGTAAGGATAAAGTTGAAGGCATTAGAGTGAACTCGGGAAGTGATGATGTTCCGGAGCTAGATAGTGCATGTTTTCCCAAGTTGTCGGAGTTGAGATATTTTGATGCAGGGAAAGCGAGGTTGAATGGAGATTTCAGTAATCTTCTTCCAGACTTAAAATGGATGCAACTACAAAATCACAATGGAATGCCAAACTTGAATATGAAAAAGATTGTCATATTTGATGTTAATGTCCAAGGACTGGGAGATGACTGCATCCAAACTAAGGTTTGTTTTTTTAGTTGTATGAATTAAGTGTTACACATTTCTTGTTGAGTTTTCACTAACTTGGTTCATACACAAATGCAGGAGGCAAATAAGTTAAAAGTTCTACTCCTTCCCAATTGTAGCAATATGAGTAAACTTCCGGAATTTCCGGAATCGGGAAGCTTGGAGGTGTTACGCATCGATCATTTCAAGAACAAAGAGGAAGATATGAATATTGAGAAACTGCGGAACATAAAAGTACTCAAGTTAGTTTCTTGCGAGCTACGAAAGATCAAAGGTGGCACCATAGGGATGATGAAGGAGCTTCGGGAGCTGAATCTCCACAACATCAATTGCAATTTCAATAGTTTCAGAGACGTTATTGCCGATATCGGGGAGCTGTCATCTCTCGAAATCTTGAATGTCAGAAGTCATTATCTGGCGGATGTTTTGAAAGGGATAAAGCTACCTAAAAGCTTGAAGTATCTGCTCACTCAATCCGGTTTTGCTAACATTCAGGAGCTGATGGCGTTGGAGCAAATCGTTATCATCGGAAGCAGCATGAAGACGACAGAGCTTGTGATCCCTCAATCCTTCGACAGTAGAGGGGACGAAAGTACAATTATTCCGTGGATTAATTCGTCCAAGTTGAAATCCATGAAGCTCCAGTCCATAAAGAGGATAGTTATGGATGATAGTAAGCTCACCATGCTACCATCATCCCTTACCAAGCTGCAAATTTGGTATCTAGATTCAGAGCAGCTTCCGAATTTAAAGAATCTGGGGAACCTGACTGAATTGGAAGTCAAGGATTGCCCCAATCTTAAAGAGATTCACAGCCTTGGAGGGATGACATCGTTGCAGATTCTCCGAATAGTCAATGCCGGAAACTTAACATCCATCAATGGCCTTGGAAATCTAATGTCTTCTTCTAGCTGCAGGTTGACAAATTTGGAGATAAACAAATGTCCACTTCTTCGTGCAGTTTTAACATTTGATGATGGAAGAGAGACCGATTTAGTACGAATCGAGTCTCTACTCAATATCGAAATCCACGGATGCCAATCCGTGGACGGTAGATCGATACCAAGACTGTCCAAGTATCCAAAAATTAAGGTGTTCAGAATAGAGGGAATCCATGTGAACATCAGCAAGAAGGCAGCCAGCCAGCAATACCAGCTGCTGGAAGGGCTCGAGAATCTCGAAGAGTTGGTTTCGCTAACGGTACATCATTTACCGAAAGTACAGAGACTGCCTTCGCTATCGAAGCTGATCAACCTGAGCTACTTGAGCTTGCGAGACCTTCCGAATTTGCGAGAGATTGAAGGACTTGGAGAGTTGAAGATGTTGAAACAGTTAAAAGTGAGTAGATGCAAGTCGTTGGAAAGATTGTCCGTCGCGTATCTTCCATTGTCGACTATGTATCGTATGGAGTTGGACTTGAGAGGATGCACAAACTTCATCAACGTTGAATCTGATCTTTCTCCCCTCAAAGACCCGAGGGGAGGGGATCTCGGAAAACTTGAAGTAATCATCCATCGGCCGAATGAACCCGAGGAGGAGATCGAGACGAACTTGGTCTCCAAGCCAACACGTTACTTGTGGAGCCACTAGCTCTTCTTTGTCCGTTGTTGTAACTTTGATTTTTGTTTGAGCTCTTTTGCTTTGTTATCAATGTACTTTGTGTTGATATACTATCTGTCTATCATTTCTGTGTTATTGGTATGTTATGAACACATAAATACACAAAAGAAAAATAAACAACGAGTAAAATATAACTGATCAATAATTAGTCGTTTATTTGTGTGCTCTCTGAACATACAAAGTACAAAATATCGTCATGTAAGTACAAAACATTGTTATAGTTTGTTACAACTCAATGTGTAAAACTCATCTTCAATGTGTAAAAACTTATAAAGTCATTCGCTAATCCCAAATTAGCGATGTGGTATTTAATTGGGCACGTAACTTAGTTTGAATGCGTCGACATGTTGATTTTGTAAACCATTAACCTGACTAAACGTTTGATGATTTCCCAAGATATAACTGTCAAGAATCATAATTTAAACCCAAACCATCAGCCATTCTGAACTCATCTTTCAGAGATGACAGAGAACCGTTTGGTAAAATGTAAAAACATGCGTGAGAAACAGCACGAAGTAGAAGAAAAGTATGCATACGTAATTCCTTCCAAAATTACTGACCTGTTAACTATTTCACTCAAAATAATTTTGGCAAGAGCCCACTAAATTTATTGAAACACGTTAAAATATTATGTTAATTATGTTAGTTACGGATTTAACGGCATCTTCATCATTAAATTTTAGTAATTGATAAAATGAGATAGATGATGAGGTGACATTTCTTTAACACAATTGTTGGATGTGAGTAATTGTTAATTTAAAAATTTTGTTAAAAATTGAAGTAGAGTTAATTTTGTAAGGATAAATTAATAAAATAAAAATTTTAAAATTAAATTATAGTGTAGATTTTATCAATAGAAATTATTAAGGAATTGCGGGGATTAATGTATTCGAAAATTATTAAATGAGTTAATTGTTAAAATTGTTGATGTGATGTGATCGATAAATTTTTTATTATAAATTGCTAAATTATTTTTAAATAAAAATGGCCTAAAGCATTGTAGTTAAGTCGACTTGAGAAGTCTTCTTTCTGATTGACTGATTCACAGTTGTTGTGGGGGTGAGCTTCCAGGTAACCGTTAGGAAGAATATAAGAAAAAGGGAACAAATTAAAGTAGTGGAATAAAGTGAACCCCACTGGCCACTGAATTTGGTGAACTTCTAGGAAGAAGCATTTCTCAAAGTACACAACCTGTAGAAAATTGAAAGACTTTCTGTTGCGATGGATCTACCCTACTACTACGGTATGAGTAGTATAAAAGCTGGACTTTAGAGGATGCACTACCTTTGCCAACGTGAACTCGGATCTCGCTCCCCTTGACAATTTGGATATGCATAACCTTACCATCCACTGGCCAGATGAACCCTTGGAGTGGTGGATGAACCCATGATCACCCTCGCCGGGTTGCCCCCTCTTGCATTTCTAGTACTTTTGGTGTTAATTTTGTGTATGGTTTCTTCTGATATTATTCTTCCCCGAAATTTTGGATTGTATTGTTTCTGACTTTCTGTTATCAGAAATAAATTTGTCCTATTCGATTTTAAATTTCGCTATATTACACTAGCGTACCGGTACTTGTATCCCCTCTAATACTGGCAGCTCGCGGCGGGACACACTGATCCTCCAGTTTAGTTTGCTTTGGGTTTTTTGGGATTGAAAGCTAGGGGTTTCGGGTCAGCTTCAAGGGTTTTCAGTTATGTATTCTCAATTGTGTGGAAAATAAAAGATGGATGGAAGCTCAAGGCATGTTCTTATCCTTCAACAAGCCCAAATGTGGGTGTACATCAGTCGTTGAGGAGGTTCTCTTTCTTTATTCTCAAATGTTGTGGTGGTGCAGACATCAAATTAATGTCAGTCATTCTCAAATGTGATGAGATACTGTTTTATTTTTTGCTCATTGTTATAAATGGAGAGAAGCCATATGATGCTTTGGAAAGTTGCTGATAAGTATCTTTAATTTCCTCTCCTTTTGGTTGAGTTTTGGTGTTCTAATATTGATATGATTTGTTGAGATACGGCATAATAGTTATTATTATTATTTGTTTTTTTTTTTAGTATGTTTTGATTAGGAAGTTATTAGAGTCTAATAAGGACATTTCTTTCTGGCATAGAAAGACATATTATTTTAATAAGGGTAATAGTCTTTTCTTACAAGGACTTGAATTCTAACCATAGTTGTACAGCTCTATTATAAATAGAGCCGGTTATCTTTCAAGATTAATAACTAAGAAGTTTTATTCTACACCCTAATTTAGCATGATTGTTTGCCTAACTGTGCATTTTCTAGGTTATTCTAATGTTCTTCTATAGCTCTTGGCATTTTACCATTTGGAAGAGTTGGATTTGCAGTAAATCAGACTTCAGAGTATATGCTGGAATAATTATGCGAAACCTGAGTCATGCCCGTCCCAAAAGTACATTGATAACAGACCAAAAGAGCTTCAACAAAATCAAAGTGAATTCCAAAAAATCAGTACAAGAAGAAGAGCTAGTGGCTCCACAAGAAACGCTGCGGACAGAAGAGCAAGTTTTTCTCAATCACCTCCTCGTGTTCATGCGGCCAACGGATGATTACTTTGAGTTTTCCGAGATCCCCTCCTCTCGTCGTGTCGGTCAGGGGGGAAAGATCAGAGTTGACATCAACTAAGTTTGTGCATTCCCTCAAGTCTAACTCAATACGATACATAGTCAAGAGGGGCAGATCTGCAACGGACAATCTTTCCAACAAAAGACACCTACTAACCTTTAACTGTCTTAACATCTTCAGCTCTCCAAGTCCCGCAATCTCTAGCAAACTCGGAAGGTCTTGCAAGCTTAAGTAACTCAACTTGATTAGCTTCGACAGTGAAGGCAGTCTCTGTACTTTCGGTAAATGATGTACCGTTAGCGAAACTAACTCTTCGAGATTCTCGAGCCCCTCCAGCAGCTGATATTGTTGGATGGCTGTTTTGGAGTTGATGTTCCATTGGATTTCCTCGATCCTTAACACCTTAATCTTTGGACACTTGGACAGTCTGGGGATTGATCTACCATCCAAGGATTGGCATCCGGAGATTTCGAGATTCAGTAAAGACTCGATTCGTACTAAATCGGTGTCTCTTCCAGCACCACCATTATAGTCTCGTTGTTGTTCAAATGTTAGAACTGCACGGAGAAGTGGGCATTTGTGTATCTCCAAATTTGTCAACCTGCAGCTAGAAGAAGACATTAGATTTCCAAGGCCGTGGATCCAGGTTAATTTCCCGGCATTGTAAATGCGGAGAATCTGCAATGATTTCATCCCTCCAAGGCCATGAACCTCTTCGATATTGGGGCAATCCTTGATTTCTAATTCAGTCAGGTTCACGAGATTCTTCAAATTCGGAAGCTGCTCTGAGTACAGCTTATGAATGTGTAGCGTAGCAAGGAATGATGGTAGCATGGTGCGCTTACTATCAACCATAACTATCTTCTTCACGGAGTGGAGCTTCATGACTTTCAACTTGGACGAATTAATCCACGGAATAACGCTACTTTCGTCCGCGCTATCGTCAAAGGCTGGAGGGATCACAAGCTCCGTCGTCTTCATACTACTTCCGATAATAATGCATTCCTCCAACTCCATCAGCTCCTCAATGTTAGCAAAACCAGATTGAGTGATCATATACTTCAAGCTTTTAGGTAGCTTAACCCCTTCCAAAACATCCGCCAGATAATGACTTTTGACATTCAAGATTTCAAGAGATGAAAGCTCCCCGATATCAGCAATCGCTCCTCTGAAACTATCGAAATTGCAATTGCTGTTGTGGAGATTCAGCTCCCGAAGCTCCTTCATTGTCCCTATGGTGCCAGCTTTGAACTTCCCTAGTTCACAAGACACCAACTTCAGTTCTTTTAGGTTCCGCAGTTCCTCGAAATCAATATCTGCCCCTCTGTTCTTGAAATGATCGATACGTAACATATCTGAGTTTCCCGATCTTGGAAATTCCGAAAGTTTACTCATATTCCTACAGTTTGGAAGGTGTAAGACTTGTAACTTTTCTGCCTCCTGCATTTGTTTATGGCACCAAGTTAGTGAAAGCTCAACAAGAAAAGTGTAACACTTCATTCATAACTAATAAAACAAACCTTGGTCTGGATGCAGTCATCTCCCAATCCTTCGGCATTAACATCAAACATGATGACCTTTTTCATATTGAAGTTTGGCATACTGTACCCTGAACTTCGGATATGATTTTGTAGTTGCATCCATTTTAAGTTTGGAGGAGGAAGATTATTGAAATCTCCATTCAACCTTGTTTCCCCTGCATCAAAATATCTCAACTCTGACAACTCCGTATAACATGCACTATCAAGCTCTGGAACATCGTCACTTCCTGAGTTCACTCTAATGCCTTTAACTTGATTCTTACACTGTAGACAACAATTTGAACAAACCCAACAATAGAACTAGTCAATTACTTTGCTACGTTTAAGGTACGAAATCGACAGAACATGGCAATTACAAGATATACCTTGTTTAGTAGTTCAATAGTTTCCTTGCCTGGCCATATCCTGCTTCTCATCCATGGTTGTTCAATATTTTCTCGACGGACAATTTCCCTTCTCACAACGAGACCGCCGTCCTTTTCTTGTTGTGCTTCGCGTATATTCTCAACAAAATTATAGCAATTAAAGCTGGAAGAAATTTTGTTATAGACCGCAGTGGCAATGGCGGTATTGCCAACAGCACCAATATCGTGGAGGCCAACTACATCTACACCTTGAGATCCTAGATTTAGCCAATCGACCACTCGTTCTACTTGGTCATCGGTTCCAACTAACTCATCAATCTCTAATGCATAGTTATTGTTGATTAAATCTAACCATGCAGGGCCAGAAACATGGGCTCCTAGAGCTGCCTCCCTGTAGAAAAACAAAAATTCCACAACTTAAGGAAATCCATGCCGAGAAATTGTGTGTTCTAGTTCTAGGAATGACCATTTCAAGTAAGAATCTACGCCTTCCTAAAATCCAATAACAGAGCAAGATGAGATAGATAAGGAAGGGTCAGGGTGACGTACTCATCAAATGCAGGCCCAGTTATGTCTCCAGGATAAAAAAATGGAAGTATGAGGTGCCCTTTATCTCGCTTCCGGTACCCAGTAATCTCAACAAGTTCCTTGAGGCAATACTTGCTCTGAGCATAAAAGAGCGAGAAGACTGGAATAGAAATCTGCGACGGATAGATGGTTTTAACGACGTTGTGCCATATTCCTTCTCCCTTACGAAGTTCTTCGTCGCCTTTATAATAACGTGTATCGGATGGTCTGAAGTTTGAGAACACCTCATACTCCCCGATTGGAACTGTCTCGGTTTCCTTCTGAGGTTCCATCCCAATCGGTACGACCAAATGTCTGAAGCAAAAAAAGGGAAAGAATCAGAAGAGAAATGAAACCCAATAAAACCTGGGAAGAGGGGATCCAAAGCTACCTGCAGAATCAATCGATGATCGATGATGCTCAACTTCTCAATACATTTTGGTTTCGCTGCATATATGTAAAAGGAAGAAAAAGAGAGACGACTTTAGCTTCTACAATTGCTGCTACACAAAGGGTCTTCTTTTTTTTGGTTTCATATGCTTAGGAAGTGAATCTATTTCAAGGTGAATCCTTATTTGACGCCCTAACTTTCGAATTAAACAACGCCCTAATTTAAGTGAATTACAAGATTATCCTTTCGTAAAATCGAAATCCTTATAAGTTGTTGTGTGTATTCACTATTCCGAACACAATCGAACAGTAGCAAACACTCCCAAACACTCTCAAACGTCTAACGGAAGAAGAAATCGAAGCTCGAAGACCGAAGATCGATCGAAGAAATCGTTGAAGGTACGATTTTTGAAAAAAAAAAGGGGGGGCCGGCCGCCCGTTTCGGCCCGGGAGGGCTCCGGCCCAACCCTTTTTTTTTTTTTAAATTATGAAATTAATTAGGGTTTATTGTGATTAGGGTTTTAGAGAATTTTTTGGGTTTGATTAGAGAATGTTAGAGAATTATTAGGGTTTTGGTAGTGAATAATAATTAGTGTTTTGTTAGTGAATAATAATTAGGGTTTAGGTAGTTAGTGAATAAAATTTAGGATTTTGTTAGTGAACCATAATTAGGGTTTAGGGTTTTGTTAGTGAATCATAATTAGGGTTTAGGGTTTTGTTAGTGAATATTTAGGAAAATTAGGGTTTTGGATAGGGTATTAGGGTTTAGTTAGGAATAATTAGATTTTAACCTAGTTTAGTAGAATCCGAATTTTATTAGAACCATTTATTTGTTTAAATGCAGTTTAGTGAGAATTATGGCGAAAACGAAAGGCGGAGGTAAATCGCACGATCGGGATCCGGTAGAGGAAGAAACCGATGGGATCCGGAAGATGAGAGGGAAAGGAAAACAAGTTGGTGTTTTGGATCGGATGAAGGAGCGGGTGGTCACCGCTTCTCGACGGAAAGAGGGAGAGGCAGCGAAGAAGAACAAGAAGTTGCGTATCTACGACTCCCCGACTGGTCCCCTCCTGTTACGTACCCGGCGAGGTCGTATCCAGAGGATGATGACGAGGATGAGGGTCCACCGCTGGGGTTTGAGTACGACGACACACAGATTTCCCCGCCGATGGCTTCTCCACACATGCCTCCTCTGCACACGAGCTCTCCGCACTTGGCTTCTACGGGCTCGTCACATGCCTCCGCCAGTGTCGGCGTGAGAGGAGGGAAGCCTAGCCGTCTCGCGCGGGTACGGGAGGAGGATCTCGCCAGTGCAGTAGACTTTTTTGGGCTTAGTCGTACATGGGAGCTCACGGTGGGATTCCCGAGGGGGCCCGAGGACGCCGACAGTGATCCCGAGCTTCGGGGGTCACATTGCACACTACTTGTGGGAGTCGGGCGAGGGCTACAGGGATCTTAAGGTATTCAGGTTCCTTAAGCGCCCTAAGCAGTGGGACACTGTGAGCGAGTTCGACATCCAGACTCGGACCATTTGGCCGATCATGCAGGAGTCCGGACTTTTTCACTTGGGCCGATGCATGTCGACCCACTTTGATGAGCCTCTGCTGGAGGCATTTGTTGAGAGGTGGCAGCCGGATACTAACACCTTTCACATGCCGTGGGGAGAGATGACGATCACTTTGCACGACGTCTTCCACATTCTTCGTGTCCCGGTCACTGGACGACCGCTTCATAAGCCCCGACCTCTGGTTGACTTGAGAGCGGGTGTAGCGGAGTCGCTTGGCTTCAACTCGGGCCGGCTGCGTTGGAGTACGCGGTCGGGGGGAGACGGTTGGGCCACCCCTGTATGATCATGGTGCCATGCACGAGAGGGACATGATCTCTCTCGGTAAGCATATGGGGGACGATATTGCTTACAGGGTGTTCCTTTTCTGTCTTCTTGGAGGTACCCTTTTCCAGGATAGATCGGTTGATCGATCACGGCTTCTCGGTTGGGAGTACTTCATGGGTCCGATCAGTGATGTGCCGGAGTATGCTTGGGGTGCTGGTGCGCTAGCCTGGTTGTATCGGGAGTTGGGGAAGGCTAGCGGGGGCGGATGCCAGGGCGATGTCGGGGTGTGTGACGTTGCTCCGATCCCGGATCTACGAGTACTTCCCGAGTGTGAGGCCTCCGAGGACGCTTAAACAGGAGCGTAGGGCAGGAGAGGCTTTAGCTGGTAGGTGGGACAGTGCAGAGACACCTAGTCGGGGTGCGGGCTTCCTACGAGAGAGGTTGGACTACTACCGTCGCCTCCTCGATAACATGGATTCCCGTGATGTTTGTTGGCTTCCTTTTGGACCTCATCCCGACATTGAGGTCCCCGCCACGACCTACCGTGGTCTCCTACGTTGCGCCGATGTTGGAGAGTTCTACGATTCTTATCGTGTGCTCCGACAGTTTGGCTACACACGGGTCGTCCCCCCTCGATCCCCGTGCCGCTACGGGCCGTTAGGCCCAAATCTATCGGGACATATGCCGTCCGGTGGGCCGGCGGATGATAGGATGTTGTTGGAGCAGGACTTCATCAGGTTTCACCGGCTACACCTTATGTTCGAGAGGGCGTCGGCTGGTGGGGATGTTGGTCCAGGGTACATGGAGTGGTTCCACGAGCATAGTCATCCACGCATCGTGGCCCCGGCTAACCCCGGTGTTGGAGTTCCGGCTGAGCTGGTAAGTTCGATTCCTAGTCAACATTTTAAAGGTTTATAATGTGTACATGTTCATTATCTAATTTTGCCTTTATGTTTTTTCGTAGATACAATTTAGGGTTTAGGGTATTTACAATTTAGGGTTTAGGGTTTGATAAGTAGGTATCGGAAGGGCTCGGTCCTTCCGAAAATTTGGTTTCGGATGCCTTGATCCATCCGAAAATTAGATATCGGGTGGCCTCGATCCCTTCCGAAATTAGGTTTCGGAGGTCTCGGTCCGTCCGGAAATTAGGTTTCGGAGGCCTCGGTCCTTCCGAAAATTAGGTTTCGGAGGCCTCGATCCTTCCGGAAATTAGGTTTCGGAGGCCTCGGTCGATCCGAAAATTAGGTTTCGGAGGCCTCGGTCGATCCGAAAATTAGGTTTCGGAGGCCTCGGTCCTTCCGAAAATTAGGTTTCGAAGGCCTCGGTCCTTCCGAAAATTAGGTTTCGGAGGCCTCGATCCTTCCGAAAATTAGGTTTCGGAGGCCTCGGTCCTTCCGAAAATTGTGTTTCGGAGGTCTCGGTCCGTCCGAAAATTAGGTTTCGGAGGCCTCGATCCTTCCGAATATACGGTTTCGGAGGCCTCGGTCCTTCCGAAAATTTGGTTTCGGAGGCCTCGATCCTTACGAAAATTAGGGTTTAGGGTTTGCTTTTTTAGGATTCTAGGGTTTAGGGTTTAGCGTTTGATAGTTTAGATATTTAGGATCAAGGGTGTGGGATTTCGAATTTAGGGTTTAGGGTTTGATAATTTAGGGTTTAGGGTTCTAAAGTACGGGTTTAGCGTTTTAGAATTTAGGGTTTAGGGTTTGCAGGTTAAGGATTTTAAGGATCTAGGGTTTTGAGTTTTAAAATTTAGGGTTTAGACTTTATGGGTTTAGGGTTATATGATTTTCGTGTTTACGTGAAATTTAGGGTTTAAAAGGGCCCGGCCGGGGCCCCCTCCGGCCGGAACGAGCTTCCGGCCGGGGCCTTTTGTACTGATTTTTTCGATTCATCCAACTTCTGTTCATCGATTTTTAACGAAATACGTACCGTTAGAGGTTGTCGAAATAAGTATTTTGATAGTTTCGTCGGTACAAAGTTTCTCGAATTATACGTTTTCATAGTTTTGTCGATACTAAGTTTTTCGAATTAGTAAATTTGGATAGTTTCGTCATTACGAAGTTTAGGGCGTCGTTTAATTCGAAAATTAGGGCGTCATATAGTAATCCCCATTTCAAGAAACTAATCTGGTGAAGAATTTGAAGGATCATTGTGGACAGTTGGATCGATTTTAAATTTTAAGTTGTTTTAAATATATTTGGGGGCATTTTTGTCTTTGTCTTCTTAAATTTTTATTTGTAAAAGCTCCTCCCACCTTGACATTGTGAGCGAGTTTATAATAAATTTTTCGATGAGCGTTTGTAATAGGTTATAATCGTCTATAATAGGTTATATAAGTAACAAGTTATAACATGTTATGTTATATGAGTATTTGTTGGTTACAAATCATTTGTAACTTATTATATGAATTAGTAACTAATTATAAACTTCTCTACAGCTACTGATTGCCCTTATAAACTGGTCTCCTTTCTAGAGTAGGGTATATATGAGAATAGCTGATCAGGAAGGAAAACAATTTCGTCATTGTTGTGACTTTGTTTAGTATGAGGGGTTAAAATGTCAGTTAAATATGAACCCAAAACGGAGTGTATCAACCCTTTATCGAATATTGATGACTGTTGCAAATGTTTGTGGTTTATATAGTATTTTTTTAAGGTTTGAGGATTTTGTAAGATTATTTTTGAAAATGAAGTTTATATAAACTGGATGTTAAAAATGTTAATAATCATGTTTTTAGTGTACGAAAATTGATACAAAATTTGCTAAGTGAAATATTATTTTCGAGAAGAATAATAAACACATAAGTAGAGTGATAACATACAATCATTTGTAATTAAATATGTGGTTAATTGTTACTACCATTAGGCATATGGCCCAACTATCTCTTTGAGTTAAGCCATTACCGACCACTCTGTCAAGCCCGCATGTACAACTTGGAAAAAGAATGAGTTTCAGCTGGAAAAGGTCGGAGGGTTGGTTAGTTCGAGTCCAGCCAAACTTCTACTCGGTTCGGTTGATTTCGTTTTGAATGATATACTATAAGAGCTTTAGATCCCATTCAGTTAATTTACTGACTCGAGAATAACCCGATAATCAATTCATGCTCACAATATCTACTTCAGGTAAGTATATTATGAAACAAAAAACAAACTATCTCTAAAGTACATGTGGATAACAAATACTACAAGAAATCACATCAAATGGGTCAAACATACCAAGTGAACGGGTCTAGACACATAATGCCAAAATAGGAAACCACACAAAAATGAAGCACAAACAAGTTAATACTCACTCAAAAAGCATGCCGATGGGGATAGACAAGCACTATCACATTTAAAGTTTAATTTTAAGGTTTATGATTGTATTAATTTAGACTTATGGTAAATAATTAGAGTTTGGAGCTATGAATTATGATTTACTGTTTGAAAGTTACGATTTAATATTTTGGAGTTTAGCATTATTTTTCAGTATTTAAGGTTAAAATATAAGATGTTAAGATTTAAGATTTGGGTTTTACATATTTGAAATGAATATTTTTCGTTTTTAAGAATACGATATACTTATAGATATATCGGAGTCTTTGTCGCATACATGTTCGATAGCTATTTGAAATAAGAAAAGGAAAGAGAGACGACTTTAGCGACTACATGAGGTCTTGTTTCTTTAAGGAGCTGATGTTGCAGCTTGTAAACAACATTCATACACCATCACTTCTCATTTTCATTTTTCATTCCGCGTCGCCGGATATCCGCCGGATCATCGCTGTCGTACCGCCACTCGCCCCCTACCTGCATTCACACAATATAACATCTCATTTTCTACCCCATCGCCGGACCTTCGCCGGAATGTCGCCGGCGTTTCGCCGGACCACCACCGCCGATCGAATTCCGCGGATCCGCCGTGACCGTCATCGGTTAAGGTGAGTCGTAGAAAAAAATTGCTAAAATTTGGAGAGGAATATATGGCATATTGAAGTCAACTTTCATAACGAGAAGTCTTCTTTGGATGTGAGCTTCCTGGTAACAATTAGGAAGAATATAAGAAAATTTTGTTTTGTCTAAACTCAAGGGGTAAAAAGGAAAAACAAACAATTTTAATAAATATGTTTGGTTTAGTCGTGTTTGGTTGTTAGAATGCTGCAATCATTTAATAAATAAGTAATTTTCAATGACTAATCAACGATTATGATTTGATCAAATGAATATTCAAAGACTTATCGATGTAGTAAAGTCTTCTTTGGATGTGAGCTTCCTGTTAACAATTAGGAAGAATATAAGATAAAGGCAACACAATAGAAATAACAAATAATTATATAATAATAATAATAATAATAATAATAATAATAATAGGGGGTTAAAAAATGATTCACAATGGTAGGTAAAGTGTGAGCTTCCTGACAACACACTAATAATTTAAGAATAATATAAGAAAAAGAGAACAAAACCAAAAACAAACTATTGGTCGGAATACGAATTAGTTCTAAAACTTTTATCCGTTATGGAGTGGCCTCATTTCTATTGAACTATTACGTCAGAGACAACAACACGAACTTTCATGGGTGAACATAAAGTACGATGACAACGTTAAACTCTAAAGGTTGGATCACATTAGATTACCTTGTTTGATGTGTATATTTTCCTTTTTTAAATAATGTGTATAAATATTTGATAAAGATAAAAGATTCAACATATATAATGGAGTTCGGGTAGAAAATATCGTTAGAGGGGCTCAATTGTTATCTTGTCGTAGTAGAGGGGCTTCCATGCCTACAATTCGTTAAATTAATCTCAAGCATGTGAGCCTGCAGAGAGACTTTGTTTATCTGCTAAACAAAGACTTTTTGCCTCTGCTGTTTCTTTTTATCTCATCTCCATAGTCATCCATCCATCATTACACATTCGGCCAGCTTATTGGATCCAGTTTCAGGTTCTTCTCTCTTTCAGTTTTCTGTCTAAGGTTGATCTTTAAACTTGAAATTTCTGTTCAGGATCGTCGTGATTCCGCTACTGATTTGTATTGTGTATGTTACGTAGGAGCAGGAATAATGAATTACTTAACTGGAATTGCGACGGTTGCTGCAATTATGGTTTTCTATAAGCTGTTTCTGGAAAGGAAGGGCCGCAGCGGTGAGGAATCAGTCAACGATGTTTCTCAACAATCAAACTCTACAGCAGCATCTTCTTCTATTACTCATGTCTCTGAAGAGGAATCAATCAACAATGTTTCTCAACAATCAAACTCTACAGAAGCATCTTCTTCTAGACATGTCTCTGAAGCGGAATCAATCGATTATGTTCCTCAACAATCACACTATACATATTCGACACCATCCACGGAGCCACTTCCAGTCGAGGAGTATGAGGTGTTTTTGAACTTCAAAGGAATGGATACACGCGACTCTATTACTGATATTCTCTATCGTTTCCTTGTCCGATCAAAAATCCGCACCTTCCAAGACGACGGAGGACTTCGTAAGGGAGAAGAAATATGGGAAAACATTGCAAAAGTCATCCATCAGTCACAGATTTTTATTCCTATTTTCTCGCATGGTTATGCTGAGAGCAAATGGTGTCTCCAAGAACTCGCTGAGATTGTCAAACATACAAAACGAGAGAAAAAGTGCATCATACTTCCCATTTTTTCTGAAGTGAACCCCAAAGACGTACGTTATCAAACTGGGCCTTATAAAAAGGCATTTGATAAGCATAAGAGAAACCACATCGATGATGACACATTAACGAGTTGGAGAGCGGCTATGAATGAGGTTGGATCGTTGAAAGGATGGCACATCCAAAATAGAAGAGAGTATGTCTCCCTTAACCCTTTCTTTTTTGTTTGTTAGTACCTACTTCAGTAAAAATAGATATCTATCTCATCTTAGTTATTTTCAGAAAATCCATCTAGTTTCAATAATTTGAATTATCGAAAAAAGTTAATTATAAATTTTATATCATTAGCTATCATACATATCAATTGATCAACTAAACTTTGATACCATATTATAAACGTTTAGTTCCAATTATTAAGAGAAAGTTAATTATGTTTGTTGTATTGACAATTACTTGAAATGGCCATTCCTAAAACTAGAAAACACAATTTTAAACTTTTACTGACTCTGGCCAAAATCCTCTGAATTTCTTGGCAATGATTTCCTGAAGTTGTGAAGAATTTTGTTTTCTACAGGGTGGGAGAAGTAGCAGATATTGTTACTAGCGTTGTATGGTCACATTTAAACAAAAATAATTATGCTTTGGAGACTGATGAGTTAGTTGGAATCGATGACCAAATAAAACAAGTGGTAAATCTGCTAAATCTAGGATATGAAGGTGTAGATGTCGTTGGCCTCCATGGGATTGGCGGTATTGGCAAGACCACTATTGCCACCGCAGTCTATAACAAAATTTCTTTAGACTTTGATCGATGTAGTTTTGTTGCGAATATACGTGAAACACAACAGAAGGACGGCGTTTTCGTTTTGCAAAAGAAGTTTATCTCTGATATCTTAGGGGGGGACTTAGTTCAATCAGTTGTTGGAGTCGGTAACACGAAGAAAATTATAAGAGAACGAGTTTCCCGGTTTAAAATCCTTGTGGTTCTTGATGACGTAGATGAAACGTTCAACTTTAAGGAAGTTTTAGGAGATCCTGAATGGTTTTTTCCTGGAAGTCGGTTTATCATCACATCTAGAAACATTAAAGTATTGAAGGGAATACAAGGTCAAAACAAGTTGTACGAAGTTCAAGAAATGAACCATGCTCACTCGCTTCAATTATTCTGCAAGCACGCATTCAGAATGGATTCCCCTCTCCCGGGTTTCGAGGATTTATCCGAAAAGATAGTATCCACCACAGGACGACTTCCATTGACACTTAAGGTTATAGGGTCAATTCTTTTCCGAGAAGAAGAAGCTGTTTGGAAAGCCAAATTGAAGCAGTTGGAGACACAACCTGAAAAAAGAGTGTTGGATAGGTTAATAATTAGCTATGAAGCTTTACAATATGAAGCACAACAAATATTCTTAGATATAGCTTGTTTCTACATTGGAAAAAATAAAGAAATTGCTTCTTACATGTGGAGTGACTGCAACTTTTATCCGATCAGCAACATCAATGATCTAGTTCAAAGGTCAATGCTCAAAATTGGGGATCGTAATGAGTTTCAGATGCACAATCAACTTAGAGATATGGGCAGAGAAATAGTTCGTAAAGAAAATATAGAACATTCATTGATGAAAACCAGAATCTGGGGGAATGACGAAGCTCTTCATCTCCTGCTTAACAATCAGGTATGACTTGACTAATTACGTAGCTAGGACTGTAAATGTATGAAGTTTAACTAATAAGTTTTTGTGTGCAGGGAACAAAGCAAGTTGAAGCCATTAAAGTAAACTCACCAAGTTCTGCTGTTTGGGAGCTTGGAAGTGAAAGCTTTATGAATTTGTCAGAGTTGAGATATTTTCACGCAACGGGCAGGGAGATGAAAGTAGACTTCAACCATGTCCTTCCGAACTTGAAATGGCTTGAACTGGAAGCAAGCCGGATTAACAACTTCAATATGGAAAAACTTGTCATATTTGCTGTCCACGGACTAGAACATGATTCAGGAATTAAGGTCTGTCAACATTTCTTCTTTCACTTTGAAAAAAATAGAAGTGCAGTTAATTTTTTCTAACTCAGTCTATAAACAAAACAAATGCAGCATGCAATCAAGCTGAAAGTTCTAAATCTTCACGGGTGTTCCGAGCTGAGTAAACTTCCGGAATTTCCAGAATCAAGGAGGCTAGAGATGTTACACATTGATCATTTCGAAAACAGACAGGAAAATCTGGAAATTGGAAAACTGCACAACCTAACAAGTCTGGAATTGCAGCACTGTAAATTTGGCAAGATCCAAGGGGGCACCATAGGTATGATGGAGAGGCTTAAGGAGCTCCATGTCTCCGTCGACTTCGAATGTGATTTTAATAGTTTCAGACAAGCGATTGCCGATATCGGGGTGCTATCGTCACTTCAAGTCTTGAATGTTAACAGTCCTCATCTGGTAGATGTTTTAGAAGGGATTAAGCTACCAAAGAGTTTGAAGTTTCTACATACCGCATCCGGTTTCGATAATCTCGAAGAGCTATTGGATTTGGAGGAGCTGGATGTTAATGGAACTCGGATGAGCCTCGTGATCCCACACACTATTATGCGGGACCAGTTGAAATCAATGAGGCTTTACTCCATGGAGGGGATTTTTATGGCTGAAAGTGATGGCAGTACCATGCTACTACCATCATCTCTAACTAGGCTACATATCCGGTGTCTAAAATCGGATCAGTTTCCAAATCTGAATGATCTTGGGAACTTGACTGAATTAGTACTATGGGATTGTCCTAATCTGCAAGAGATCCAGGGTCTCGGAGGGTTGAATTCATTGCAGCTCCTCGTGATAGTTGCAGCTGGGAAATTAACTCGTATCGACGGCCTTGGAGAACTCATGTCTTCTACCGAATGCAGATTGAAAGAGTTGCAGATTATTGATTGCCCCCTTCTTCCTACATTGCTAACATACGAACAAAGAGAGAATGATTCGGTACGAAACGAATCTTTACTCGCATTGCGGATCAAGGGAGCGCCACTTCTGGATGGTAAATCCATACCAAAACTGTCAAAGTTTCCAAGGCTCAAGGAGTTGGAAATCGGCGAAATCAGTTTGAACATCGACAGTGAAGAATCCGCTACCCAGCTGCTGGAAGGTCTCGAGAATCTTAAATACTTAGTTGAACTGAAGGTGCACAATTTGCCCAAAGTACAGAGGCTTCCTTCTCTGTCGAAGCTAAGCATGTTGGAGAACTTGGCGTTAGAAGACCTTTCGGGTTTACGACAGATTGATGGATTGGGAGAGTTGAAGTTGTTGAGATCGATAGAAGTGCAGCGATGCTTTTCGCTGGAAAGATTTCCAGTCGCGGTGGATCTACCCTACTACTACGGTATGAGTCGTATAATGCTGGACTTGAGAGGATGCACAAACTTTGCTAACGTGAATTCAGATCTCGCACCCCTCGCTGATTTGGATATGCATAACCTCACCATCCACTGGCCAGATGAACCCTTGGAGTGGTGGATGGCCCCATGATCACCCTCGCCGGGATGCCCCCCTTAGCTCGCATTTCTTATACATTGGTAATAACTTTTTGTTCAAGTTTTCACATTAATTCCTTGATGTCCATCTCTAGCTCTCTGGTGACGATTGTATCTTCTGATTGCATATTTTCTCCAAGTGTCTTTTTCAATGATGAGACTATGTTAGTTGGACGTTGTAATAAAAACTTAAAACTTCGCAGGTCCTAATTATGCTTCAATGTCCTGCAGACGGCGAAGATCTACTTCGAGATTTGATAAAACTGTTAGAAATCGACAGACAATATAGAGATAAATGAAGGTAGATCGAAACAGGCGGCACAAATATTTTGCAATTTGTAGTGCACATATACTCATATAGTATGCTGATGTAGCCCTTAAATGACTATTTCTCAGTCAAAATTAACAGGATATATACCAACAGGTTTGACAATGTTCATGAGTAGCAGAGCCAGAGGAGCTAACTTGAAATAGTTGTTAAGTTGGTCTACTCTTTCTTATATATTGTTCGAAAATTAATTTAAATTTCTCAATGTTAAGCCTTTAAATAATAATTAAATAAAATAAAAAAAGTAAATGATTTGTTGGAATAATGGCCGAACCAGGAGAGAGTGAACCTAAGCTACTAACCAGGGACGTCATTTAGTTCCAAAGCGACATGTAATTTTTTTTAAAATTGATGGTTTTAGTTGATTATGTTTTCGAATTTATCCCACGTACCTTCAAATTCGAATTTTCCTCAATATGTTTTACCATCCTGGCTCCGCTATATAGCCATGTTATACATCAATTAATTATTTAATTTCCACCTCAGGCCAAATTCATGCATGCAGGGCCGCTTACTGCACAAGCCTTTTCCATTTCCATGGTGTTGGTGGTTGGTTTTCTAAATAAAAGCTAGCTTGTTGATTCAAGACAATCACACAGCTAGAAATTTTGGAGAAGTGGATAGGGATAAATGATACTAACGTGGAAAACACTGGCGGGGAAGAAAAATTAAGAACGCATGACGGTTACGAAAGTTCCATTATTCATCTCGTTTTTAGGGATTTACAACAACTCAAATATCACATACGACAGCCCATATTACAGTAGACGGTGTATTTATACTACGTAACCTATAGTGGAAATAAGGTAGTACAAAGTACAATTCGAAAACTCGGCTGACCGGGCCGCTTTTACACAGATTGTTGGAACTCCATTGAGACTTATTTTGCACGATTCTGCTGTGTTGTATACATAAGGGCCGGTTTAGCCCGATCGTATTTGGGCGCGGGCCCTTTATTATCCGAACCCGGAAAGACTACGATATTTGTCATTTCAAAACAAGGTCTGTGGAGTGTGGACTACCTCTGCCGACGGTTTTGGAAAGCAAAATCCTCCATCACCGGAGAAGTCAACCGTCGCGATTCTCTCAACGGCTAGCAGTACTTCGATGGCAGTACCTGTCGCGAAACTCCCAGTCATAGACCTCTCCTCTCCCGATAGAGTATCCACCGCCGAGTTGATTCGTAAGGTTCGAAATCCAAGCCTTAAGCTGGAATCTGCTTATGTATGTCATCATCATCGTATGACTCCTCTCTTCCTCTTCTTCTTCTTCTTAGGCGTGCATCGACTATGGCTTCTTCTACCTTGCGAATCACGGAGTGGAAGAAGAACTGATCCGGAGAGTGTTCGAAGAGAGCCGTAAGTTCTTCTCGCTCCCGGTGGATGAGAAATCGAAGCTGCCTCGCAAAAATCACAGGGGATACACTGCTTTGTACGCCGAGAATCTCGATCCCGATTCCAGCTCCAGAGGTTGCTTTTTTTGCTTGTGGTTTTGAAATTTCGTTTACCGCCATATTCAGAGTTCGATTGCCGCTATTTTTTTGTAATCTGTTTAGGAAAGTTCTTATGCAGGCGACTCGAAGGAGAGCTTCTACGTTGGTCCAATAGACGGCAATAAAGCTGAGCTGAACCAGTGGCCTTCTGTAGGTACGATAGTATGATGCAATCTAGTTTGTTGCGATTTTTTTGGCCATGAAACTGGGGAATGAGCTGTGCATCTCTTCGTTTTTGTTGTTGTTTTGGATAAGGAAATTTCAGAAGTTCTTCCTTCATGGAGGTTCACGCTCGAGTCTTACTACGGAAAAGTCATGTAAGTTGTGATCTCTTCTCATTCTTGTTCAGTAGAAGTCCATTGGTGATCATTCAGATGAAGCTTAATCAAACAATACGGTGAGGGCTTTTAAGTTCAGGAACTTGAACGTACATTTTGCGTGAAACAGCTGCTCGAAAATGGTTATCTATATGAATCATTAGGGATTTCTCGGTAATCGCTCTCCTGTAATGTTTATTTGCAGCAGTCTGCTTGAATCGTTAATCTTAGACTTGAAGGTGTTAGTTGATTAAACGCTGCTGGTGTATTGTTCCAGGTCAGCTGGAATAAGATTGATCTCCTTAATTGCTCTGGCTTTGAATTTGGACGAAAATCACTTTCAGAAGATTGGAGCCTTGGATGAACCAGAAGCATTCCTTCGACTCATACATTATCCAGGTACCACTCCATTTACATCCCTGATTCCAGTGTTGTCCACTTATCAATACAGAAGCTGTAATGTGGTTTTAAGGCGAACTTTGAATATAGATGAAATATGATATAACCACAGAGAGAAGCTTCTCATCCTTCTAATTTGTCCCTATGTCAGGTGAACTGGGCTGTTCGAATGAAGAGCTGTATGGTGCTTCTGCACATTCAGACTATGGAATGATCACATTACTCATAGATGACGGGGTACCAGGACTCCAGGCATGTGTTGCTAAATTCGTAAAGTTTAACGAATCTCGAAGTGTTGTGATGGTTGAGTAATGTTGACAAATCACTACCATTCCCCCCTGTTAACAGGTTTGTAGGGAGAAGTCAAGACAACCTAGGGTATGGGAAGATGTGCCGCACTTACACGGGTGAGTCCATTCTTAAAACCCTATGCATTCAGTATCGTGGAAAGTCTCTTAGCATTTTTTCATCCCTTCTCTAAGTAAAATAAGAAATGTCGAGTCAAGTGAGGTACATTGAATGCTGCAGATCATGTGCTTTAGTTCGTGCCTTACCTGATGCTTCTAGTTCCCTACTATTATAACCTTGCTCGAGATAATTTGGATGCTGCAGATCATGTGCCTTACCTCAATCCTAATCTGATTTGTTGAAGCTGTACGTTCATATGTTGTTCCTCATCATTTATAAAGCACCACAGCTTTCTTACATGAACTGTCATTTCGTTCATGGATTTCTGATCACAGGTGCTTCATTGTTAACATTGGAGACATGATGGAGAGGTGGACAAATTGCTTGTTCCGGTAACTACTTTCTTCCCTTTCCCAGAAACTCGAACGAGAATCCTTATCAGGTTGTTCGCTAGTCTAAAAGCATGCCATTTCGCAGGTCCACTTTGCATCGAGTAATGCCAACTGGACAAGAACGTTACTCCGTAAGCGCAATATTCTCTGTTCGCCCTTCTTGAAAACCATACATAGGCTTTGTTTAAGATATGAGAATCTCCATGGTCCATTATGTCTACTGATATCATATATTGGCATATTGCAGATGGCATGCTTCTTCGATCCTAACCCGGATTGCATCATTGAGTGCTTGGAGAGTTGCTGCAGCATGTCTTCTCCTCCAAGGTACTCTTTTAAAATCCGAATCCTCCCTCATTACAGCTTTCTCTTTAACGCCCTTCTTTACTACTTGACCGACATCCAAATTCACTTTCATGAACCCTACTGACCTGATACGAAATTCCGAAACTATATAGGGTAGATTCTATTCCCCTGTATTTTTCATTCTAGACCCACTCCTGATATTCGACCTCTCTCGAGCTGCTACATTTTGCAGGTTTCCTGCCGTTCGTAGTATGGATTACTTGCAGGAACGGTTTAGGCTTACGTATGGCTCATAGACTGTAAGGTGAGCAGAGCATTGCCTAATGTCGCGCTATATCTTGAATAAGTACTGTTTTGTAATAATGTGAGAATATAGGTTTGAGATTGTAATTAAATTGCAGATGGCTTTTCTATAGATACTCAAAGTGGATCCTTCTCTGCCCGGTAGCGGTACGCATTATACTAAAATTTCACATTTTTAAAATTTAAAATTTAAATAGTATATTGCAAACTCGTTACAATAAATCTTAAATCTTAAATATTAAAGAATGATGCTAACCCTTAACTTAAAATCATAACCCTAAAAAATTTCATCATAAATTCATGCTAAATTAATCATAAATTCTAACTTTTGATCATAAATCAAAATTAATAAATTTTAAATAAAATATGAAAAAGTATAGGTTCTAATACTATATCCTATACTCTAAGTACAAACTTATAACTTCTACATTTTTAATTTTATGCACACCATATAATAAAAATATGGTATAGAGAGTATCGGTACCCGTAAGAACCGATATATTTAGAAAAGCGTATCAGGCTACAAATTTTTAGGGTCTTAGAGGTATTGATTCATCGAATTAATTCAAACCGAAACTGGACCGAATTGGGTCACTATTTCCACAACTACATCTAAAATCAAATTCATCTCCGTACATGATGCTTTCCTCTCTACGTGGGTGAACAAAATCTGCTTCTTTCCCTTGCTGATTCAACACTTTTTTCTCACTTTTCCTCCATCGTCTCCATGCCTACAACCTGTTCAATGATTTGCCTAGCCGATATAACTTCTCCTCCACCATCGTTCCAAAAAAATGCCTAATCTAGTATCCACATTACCCTGTTTCCTACTCCAATTAGTGATCCTCAATCTCCTCCCCAGAGTCTCCTCCATAAGGAAAGGCATCGGGTTCGGAGCGACCCCGATCTGTAGGCATACCGTTCAAGGACGATACTTGCTCTCCGATGACAAAGGCCATGTCTGTGAACCTCTGGCCATCGATCCAGAGTCGAGATGCTGTCCGAAGAAAGGAGACAGGTATTCGTGTAAGGGATGTAGCCTTCTATCGAATTGCTGTGATTCGTACGAGTACTGCGTCTCCTGCTGCATGAATCCGTCTACTACGAGCGAAGACGAGGCTACGAAGGTGAGCAATGTAGTCAAAATTGTGAATGCTATCGGCGTTAGCTATATCTTTCGTTATGTCGAGTGTATCATGATTATCCGTCTGATCATGAACGTGAAAATCACGATTTTGACTGCATTGAAGGTTCGAATCGCCAAGACTTCGACTTCAACAAACTACTCAACCCTTTTCGACTACTGCGAGGGGAGGTGCAGGCACAACTCCGCGAGCGTGGTCCACGAAAACGCCTACATCAGCAACTTCCACCACTGCTTCTACCTGCCTTCCTCTGCCTTGGAAGACAACGCCACACGACCTGTGGTGCTAGAAGGAAGGCTAGCTGGGGTCAGTGTGGTGATCGGCCAACGAGGAGAGTCGTGCGACTCGACTTGCGAGTCGAACGGGCAGTCGTGCGTGGTAAACAAGTTGTTGGTGCTCAACGAGTGCGACGTCATGAAAAAGTACTTGGGGTGTGAAGGTGGGTGTTTGGCTAGCATGGGGAGTGATCAGCCTGCTGAAGTTGTTGATGATGCTCCCAAGGAACTGAGTCCTGGAGCTTGCTTGTTTACCAAGGCACTGTCGATGATTTCGTGCGACGGTTGGCATAACAATACCCGCCGGGTCTGTCCGTGTGCGTAGTGGATATAAGCGGATTCGAGATGAAATAGAGGGGTGAAGTTGGCTTCACAATGGAAAATTTTAGGTATAAGATCTTGACATATACACAAGTTAATATTTTTTCTAAATGTATAATCGAAATGAAAGATAATTCAGATTATCAGGTTATTCCCCATCTATGAAGATATGTGGAGGGAGTGACTAAAGATTTTGAAATAGAAGGAATTTGCACATAATTTTTTGTAAAAACAAACTATTGATTCTCAAATATTTTATATTTTAGTCGAAAATAAATAAGACGAAGATGTCCTTATACAAGAAAAATGAAATAAATAATAAATGTATCTATATGTAGGTGTGGTTGGATTCGAACTTGATACCTCTAAAATGCCAACCAAAATACAACCAATTGTGCTACTTTATGGGAATTATAAATATTCTGTATCGAGGATGGAATTGGTCTCTCTGTCTGAAATGATCAAGTGTCCAAGAACTTTAGAGTATGTTATATATCGGTTCAAAAACGTTCAAATATTACAGATTGGTCTCAAAACTTGCATAGCCTTTTTAGTATCTATTTCATTTGTTTGATTGGTTTATTATCGAAAGTACTTGGTTGTTTTGATAGGTGGAATATACGATTAAATTTAAATAAAAATAAAAGAATTAACTTTTAAAATACATTTTTTTAGAATTTCAATTTTTTATTCAAATAAAAAGATGCTCAAAATTCTATAAACTTCCACATTCTATCTATTAAACCAAGCCTAAGTAGTTTCGAATAGAGGTCGCCGAGGGTAAAGGTATAATTATTCCTTTCTCATTTGAGTTTGATACGTAAACGAAACCAAAGTGTGACTGTGCATTATTTTAGCGCCGGTGATAATGGTCCCCGCCTTTCACTTAACGACAACGGCGACCGCCAATCAAGGCCACGTACGGCGACTCTACAGCCGACGGGGAAATGATAATTCTGACGGTCACGTCCACGTTGCTTGAGCCTTGAGCTAACACATGAGTGGTTATAAAAAGAGCCCCGTAATAAAACCTTTCTCTTTGACAATTTAACCACACTATACTACAAAGTTGACAAACCTCTCCAATTCTTAGACGCCACTCTCTTTTGTTTTTTCAGCACAAAGAGGCTTGATCGATTAATTTTCATTTACAATCAACTTTTTTTCGAAAACTCTAATCAGGTTCTATAAAGTATGAAGCAAAATAAGGATGAATACTAACAGATAAACTACGATCTATATTAGTTAAGTAGCCCGTTGTCCAGTTACCATTCTAATAATATATTCCACCACGTCCATTCAGTCAAATATAAATCGAAGACTTCAAACAAATTATACAAAGTATGAAAAAAATTTAAAATTTAAAATTTAAAATAAAATAAACAATATATGAATTATGACCTATAGGGCCAGCTAACCAGATAAGTAATTTTCCGATTGTCATTTCGATAAACATACTCAACTTTCACCATTCCATCATCCACCGTGTAAGCAAAACAGTTGGTTTGATATGTTAGAGTCACAAGCTTAATTGTTGATGGGTGTTAAAACTAACTTTTGTTAAAAGTTGCAAAGTAGAGGGGCTCATCAGAAAATTATTAGTGGGGTTGTTTGTTTGATTTGCATAGTAGAGGGACTAATATGTGTATTAACCAAAAAAGTGTATAAATATCAACCATTTGGCTTCGTAAAAATCCACATAACGTCGTTGACTCGTAGCTTAGCTAACACTTTCCAGAGAGTGCGATTAGCAACCACAAGAAAACAGAGTGAGCTTCTCAGAAATGGTGACTACGGCAACAGCAATCACCAGCCCCGCCGATGGAGACGTCTACGACCGGCAGAAGGAGGTAAGAGACTTCGACGAATCAAAGCTGGGCGTCAAGGGCCTTGTGGATACCGGAATTTCATCGATCCCTCGCTTCTTCATCCACAAGAACTTCAAACCTCCTGCCGCAGATACTAACGCCGGGGACGATGGTGTCGTCATCCCGACGATCGACCTATCCGGCATCGACCTCCCGGAGAAGAGAGCAAAGATCGTGGAGCAGATATCTGACGCGGCTCGCCAGCTCGGATTCTTCCAGGTCGTTAATCACGAGATCCCGGTGGAGACTCTGGACCGGTTTGTCGGCGCCGTGAGGGGATTCCATGAACTTCCGAAGGAGGAGAAGGCGAAGCTGTATCATCGGGAGTTTGGGAGAGGCGTTTCGTTCTTCTCGAATATTGATCTGCTTCACTCTCTGGCTGCCAGCTGGAGGTAATGATCAAATTTCCGTTTCGTTTTTCTGGCGTATCAATTTGCGATTGCTTGCTTTCTAATCTGATTATCGAATTGCAACTTTGATTTTGAAATTGAAAGTATTCCTCGCCATGTCCTGATCGCAAGCGAGTTGGTTTCTCCTGAATTGCAACTGTTTTTGGCCAGTTCTGGATCACAATCGATGAGGTTTTTCCTGAATTGTATCTGTTTTTGGCCACTTCTTGATCGTGATCAAGTTGATTTTACTGAATTGCTACAGTTTTCGTCCTGTTCTTCATCGTAACCGAGTAGATTGTCGCTGAATTGACACTGTTTTCTGCCATTTTCTGATCGCAATCGAGTAGTTTTTGCCGAGTTGCAACTTTATGCAACAATTTCGTGATCCCAGTGGAGGAAGTAACATGTTGCGGCCATTAATATTTTCTCTGTTTGTTAGGGACACACTTCAGATGAGGCTAGGCCCCAACTTACCGGACTTGGAGTCGATTCCTGAGATATGCCGGAACGAAGTGATCGAATGGAACGAATCTTCGAAAAGAGTCGCCGAATTACTGATGGAGCTCCTCTGCGAAGGACTAGGGTTGAATTCGAAAGCTCTGAAGGAGAAAAAGTTTCTTGAATCCAGAGTAATGGTGGGACACTATTACCCTTACTGTCCACAGCCTGACTTAACGGTCGGAATCACTTCCCACACCGATCCAGGAGCCTTAACCTTGCTCCTCCAGGACCAAGTCGGTGGTCTCCAGGTCAAGTCCGGAGAGAACTGGGTCAATGTTGATCCCGTTCGTGGAGCTCTCGTCGTTAACATCGGAGACCTCCTGCAGGTATAGTTCTGCCACTTTTCGTACTCTGATACCATATTAGTTTCGTTTTACAGTAACTGATGTTCTTTTTTGTTGCGTTGTTTTTCAGATTATGTCGAATGACGAGTACAAGAGCGTGGAACACAGGGTGCTGGCGAACCCATCCTCAGAGCCGAGAGTCTCGGTCGCGGTGTTCTTCAATTCTGACGAGGCTGAGGCGGTTTTGGGACCGTTCCCGGGGCTGATATCGGACGAGAAGCCTGCTGTGTACCGGCAGTTTCCAAGATCAGACTACATGAGGAGGTTTTTCTCTAAAGAGTTGGATGGTAGAACTCTTACCAACTTCTACAAGGTGTAAGGAAATAGATGTGAAATGTGTTCAGATGGGTTTGTAATATGTTGTATAATGTTGTAGAATGAAATGTAATGGGGGCTATACATATATCGGGTTCATCGTGTTACGGTTCGGTTCGTTTGACAATCATGGACGTTCGAAACTTAGAATCGTTAATTTCGCCGATTGCTATTTCCGGTACAATTTTATATGTTTCTTATACAAAATGTATTACAGGGCGTTTAGAAAAGATCGTCGATCTTGATAGACGATCATATGATCAAGTCTTAACAATAGGTAAGAGTGCTTTCGATTTGAACCATTGATGAAAAAACCGATTCGAAATCAATTTCTTTGGAGGGAACCGAAATTTACTATTAATCCCTCCAATATCCGAACCACCACCACATAAAAATGGCGGGGGTGAGAGACTCTCCAATACAATCGAGCCATTAGTCCATTATTCATTGCACCAACGGAGGAGCAAGTTATTGCCAGTTGAGCAAACGGCGGGAGCTTCACCGTCGTCAGGAATCAAATTTTCCCGCCATGAATCTCGTCAACACCACCGCTTTCAGCACTTCTCTACGTCCCTCTACCGGCGCCGGATTCTTCCGCCGCCGGCGCTATCGAACTATTGCTCCTCCTCTTACCGGACGAGTCTTCCTCGTAAGGTCCTTACTCGAATAACTGGATCCAGTCGTTTTCTAATCGGCCTAATTAGAACGTAGATTTTAGTTTTTCATATTTGAATCTTCTTCTTCTTCTTCTTTTCAGATCGAGCGTTCATCCGTTTCCAGCTCACGAGGCTAAGTACCACAGAGAGTTAGAAGCTGCCGTGGAGATTGTCGAGCGTGCTTGCCGCATTTGCGTCGACGTAAATTTGAGAAACTCTGGTTCAGTTTTCATTTTAGCATCTGCGTTTTCTGTTTGCTTGTGTTCTCTTCGTACGATTCAAATATCATTTGTGTTTTCCACTTTTCCTTCGTGAAATTCAAATTTCTGATTACCCCGTACATTCTCTGTTCTATTGGACCAGGTGCAATCTTCAGTCCGCTCCAGTGAAGGATCGTCTGTGGAGAAGAGTGACAGTACTCCAGTCACCATTGCAGATTTCGGCGTTCAAGCCTTCATCAGTTACGGTAAATCTTTAGATCTACGTCATGTGTCCAGAAATTTTGTATTTGATTAGGCAGCTATGCATGTCCTATCTATCACTAAATGACGAAATCTATCATTGAAATATTGAAGTTAATCTCACTGATTCGAGTCATCCCGAACATTCACTAAACTTTATTCGTTCAACTTCTATATTTTATCAATAAACTTCTGAACGTTAATCTCACCGATTTGATCTTATGGCTATAATAGAATTGGTTGATGTGCTTCGCATTCTGCTTAAGGCTGTTATGGTTTCTTGGCTCTTGTTTGACAGAGCTAGATCAAGCCTTCCCTGCTATTCCCTTGGTTGCTGAAGAGGATTCTGGTTTCTTACGAGCAAATAACCTTGTGGATTCTGTTGCCAGAGTGATTACTAATAGAACGAGTTCCGATAAGCCGTTGACTGAAGCTCAAGTTCTGGAGGCAATTGACAGAGGAGGAAAGAATCCCATTGTTTACGACGATAAGCCAGCCACTTACTGGGTACGTTTATGAATTGACAGACACCTCTAGATTTCCAGCTCCCATCTTCTGCCTTTGTTGTATTTTGATATTTTCCTTTGATTATGATCTCGTTCCATTACGAATGTTGCAGATACTGGACCCCATCGATGGCACCAGAGGGTTCCTCAGAGGAAGTGGTGCCTTATATGTGGTACGTCTCTATACAGCTTTGAACTTTAACGGGTGCATTCTGAAAATGCGTGTTAGCAGACATTCTATGCATCCATTCCTGAAGAAAGTTCCTCTTCTTATTTGTTCCGCGTGTTGCTTTACTGCTTGTGAATGACTTCAGGTGGGGTTGGCTCTAGTGGTAGAAGGAGAGATCGTCTTGGGTGTAATGGGCTGTCCAAACTGGCAGGATTCGGAATCCTTCGAATCATCCGTTAAAGGATCTAACAACACATCAAGCCTATCCACCACAGTCATGATAATGGCTGCTCATGTTGGCTGCGGGACCTGGAAAAGGAGGTTTCAAGATGTTCAAACCATATCAGCAGGTAACCTATCCAACGATTGGAGTAGATGCTCCGTTGATGTACATTCCTCGATATCCGAAGCACGGTTTTGCATCACCGACAATGCAACATGGGACTCGCTGCCTCTGTCACCTTTCCTCGGTTCAAACGACGTCGTTCTCTTGCAGGCCTGTTGTGGCAGGTAAAAAGTATATCCACAGTTTTTGTACAGTTCTCTGATCTTTACTAGCAAAATTTGAATGTCTTTTTTTGTTATCTTTCTGCGCAGCTTATCCAGGTATATAATGGTGGCTTTAGGAATTGCATCGGTGTTCATTCTTCGAGAAAAACCGCGGATATCTACCAAGGTAAGATTCTACCCGTCTTCATATATCAGTAACGTGGATAACACTGCTTGATTATTTTGATTCTTTGTCAATATAGGTGTGGGATCACGCTGTTGGGTTGATATGCGTTCATGAAGCTGGCGGCAAGGTACTTGAATTCACTCACTTTTGATACCTTCATTTGATATAAACAAATGTTTGATCCTCTGTATGTGAGATGAGTGCTATTACTGTCAATACTCCATATTCGAATTCAAGAATTCGCGGTTTGGTTCGTCCGAAGTTGGCAAGAAAAACCATGTCATATCTGGTTGTTGGATCATCATCCATAGGTTTGAGTTACTAAGACCTCTTCATCTTTTTTAAACCAGGTGAGTGACTGGAGAGGAACTGAACTTAACCTTGCAGAGGACAAAGTGGAGAGAAGGATCTTGTACCCAGCTGTAGGAGTTCTCGTCACCAATGGCAAGATCCATAACCATATAGTCGAGCTGATTTCTGCAAGTCCCTGCCCTTGATCTATGACCAGGTACGTATTTCAATCTCGAATTGTTAGATAGTTTTTTCAAAGATGATCCCTCACTGAATACATCACCACTAGGGTTAGATTAGAGGAATCAATCGCTCAAAACAAAAAAGAAAAGAGAATAGGATAAAAAGGTATCCATATTTATCACCAAGGAATAAGAATTTCCACCTTATTGCTTAGCTTTTTGCTAGTCCTTTCTAGCAAAGAGCCAAAGATGCTTATGCTGAATGCTGATGCTGCCCCTTGGTTGTTTGCACGGTTCGAAGCACTGGACCGCTCGGTTCAACTATAGGTCAAAGTACTATGATATTCTCGAACTGGTCTGGGTTTAATAGGTTTTTTCTGGATAGAAACTTTATTTTCCCTTTCGATGTCATAAGTTCTTAATATTTCAGCATATTTTCAGTACGGTTATGATTCTTTTGTAAATTGTTAGTGTCGTTAAACTTCCTAGGTGTAGACATTCAGTTACAATAGCGATTAAATTGATTAATCAAAGATAATTTGATCGGTTAATCAATTATTAATTTGGAATCAAAATATTTTTTACTGACTCTATTCATACTGGCTGTAACCCACTATATCTTTGGTCGGTTAGTTGAATCTGGTCGAACCACTTGACATTACATAAAACTTGGTTCCATTTGTGATCTTTATGATACTCGCCAATAAGCTAGTATATATTCTTTCTCTTTTCCTATATATTGGCCTCACATGAACCAACCAATAGGTCAACCAAACCAAACCACTTAAACCTCTTCCCTCCCTCCAACCCCCCCCACCCCCCCCAAACAAACCAAATGGCAAGAGCCCAGCAGTTATCCTCAGGAACTGAGAGACTGAACCAAGTGGTAACACTGGTGGAGGCCTTCAAGGCCTTTGATTCCGACAACGACGGCTTCATCACGGCGGCAGAGCTCGGAGGGATCCTAGGCTCCCTCGGATACAACGCCGCCGGCGAGCAAGAGGTGAAGGCCATGATGCTGCAGGGTGACAAGGACAAGGATGGGTTGCTTAGTGTTGGAGAGTTCCTGGAGATGAACACTAAGGACATGGAAGTTGGTGAGTTTTGTTTTGAAGAGAACTAAATTTGAAGGACTTTGTTATATATTATGACAACTTGATCATGGCTAGCTAATAGCTATCGTTACCGGGGCCGGGAAACCGGTCACAGTGATTCGATCTATATATGATCAACCCATACCGTTTTTAGTTAGTATGAAATTGGTTGCAGTTATATAGGTTCAAAATTTTCTAACTCAAGCTCGTCTAAAAAGTAATTAATAAAAGTTGAACATTATAAAGTTTAATTCGCTCGACTCGATTCAGTTCATGAACATCACTAGTAATTTTTGACATATCTCAAGTTTAACCACTATAATAGACTTATTAGTGAGTAAGAATTATAACTAATATAGCCAACAATTTTCCAAAAAGGTGGGTGCGTTGGGAACTTGTTGAAGGCGGCCATGGAAGCCCTAGACGACGAGGAAGAAGATGAGACAACGCTTTTAACCGGAGAGGAGCTGTGGGAGTTCCTGGCCGACTCCGGTGGAGCCTCCAGCCAACGACAAATGTCGTTGGAGGACTGCCAGGCGATTGTGGCCGCCATGGATGTGGATGGAGATGGTGCAATTAGCGCTCATGACCTCAGGCTTATTGCCACTTCCCTTCTCTAATTACCACTCATATGGTGATATGTATATAACATATGGTTCTACGTTACAATGTGTAACATGTTGTTAGTATGTATGTGTGACAATAATTGATAGTTCCGAAGTGGATTCGGCTATCTTTTTCTACTATCTAGACATCCAAACTAGAGTGATCGAATTGTTACAAACTCCAAATTTGAGTGACCAGATTTATATGCCCTTGGCCTTACTTTAAATACTGCAAATATTAAGTTTGATGTCAGTATTCTGGATTAGGGTATGGTAATTTGTTTCCATTTATGTTATGGTCCTACTCTGTTGATGTTGTGGTTGGTTACATTTCCTCTATGAACATCATAATAGTGAGCAGTCCATTCTGCTCACTGCCTCTTTTATTCTTTTATGGGTAGTTGGCTGTTTGGTAGAGAAGATAATTTAATATGGATAGAAACCCCATTCCATATAATTTGTTTTGATATTTACAGGTAAATAATTTGTCAGGATAGATAGTCGTTTATGTTTATTCTATTATTATTAATATGCTATTAAAACTAAAATAGAATTAATTATTCTTATGTTTTATACAAACAACAAGTAAATAATTTGTGTCTAGTAACAAGACACAAGTTATCAATATGTTACCCTCTTTTTTTTCTAGTGTAACAAGTCTCGTTATTTTCGAATAAAATCATAAATAATTTGTGTCCATCACGCGGAGAGAAAATTTCTCAACTTTAGTCTATTGGTAAATAAGCAAACTTGATGGTGTGGTCTCATATATTACCCCACTTAATTAAATATTTTAACCAATGCATGATAAAAAGAGAAATAAATAATACAACAATAATTTCATAGAAGTGTATTGAATTTAAATTTGAAATTTTTTAAATCATTGAAAAGCTAACTTTTTCCTTTTTGCATTTCCTCACATGAAACATGTTGCAGTGTGTGAATCCCCACCATGATCCTCCTTCCCACTTTCCAATTTTCCCATAAAGCCATGGCTTATTAGGAAACACAGTTTTGACACGTTTCTTATTTTCCAATTGGCAAGCGTGGCCACATGCTTCTTAGTTCTTACGACGAACAATTAATCTAAAGAAATTTTACAAATAAAGAAACTCTTTATCATCAAGTATAAAATAAAAAGATTCCTTAAAAACTCTTTTCAATTGTTTTATGAAACAAATCAAGACTATGATTTATGATAATCGGTATATAATCGTTGAATCTACAAAGTGTGACTAGGTTATGATTATAAGAATGGTGAGTTAGTAAGTTTCTGATTTTGTTAGTACATTTTTTATCTTTCAAGTCGGTATAGGATCAGATAACAATCTTAGTTGAGTCAGCATCAAGATATACATTGTTAGGTGACATAATAGAGACGACTGAATAAAACAAACGATCGATCAGTCAAACAAGTAAAAGAATTAATATTACGACCATAATTAACAAATGGACTTAAATCGACAATAATAGAAACCATCATCTACACGGTAATGAACTTACAATTTTGTTAATATTAATATCTTTATTCGCTAAATTAAGAAATAATCTTAGTTGAGTTAGCATCAACATAACCGGTATTTATTGACATAGTTGGAAAGACAGTTAGCTAAAATAGACAGATCCCGAATAAATAAAATTGATATAAAAACAACTAAATAAATGAAATAAGTAAATAATTAACTAATATTATAGAGTTTATATATAACAATTGATGTTAAATTCAGCATAGCATAAGGGTCCAAAGTATATACTTTCACAGGTCAATGATTGGTACATGATCATTAGTGATTTGATCAATTATCACTGTAAACCTTGGTAAAAAATTACTATAAATTGCGTTGAAAAATAACACGTCAGTATATTCCAACAAGATTGGTATAATATTGATTTTGACAATTAATAAAACCAAACGAGTTGAAATAAATTAATTATAAATTCTTCCTCGGGAAACACACCTCTAAAACGATGTGGATTGACCACCTGTCTTTATTTATTTCACACCCACTCTCTCTCCCCATTTCATCAAGAAAAATTCTCCATTTCCCACCATTTCTCCATCTCCGCCAAGTCCCACCAAATTCCGCCACCGGCCAAACACAAGATGGATAGCGTCGGCGGCGTCGATCACCTGGCCGACGAGCGGAGCAAGGCTCAGTTCGACGTCGAGGAGATGAAGGTCGTCTGGGCCGGCTCCCGCCACGACTTCGAGCTGTCCGACCGCATCGCCCGCCTCGTCGCCAGCGATCCGGTAAGAACACACAACACAATCAGCTCTCCTCCGATCTCTCGTTTGTACAATTTCGTCTGGCTTCTCACCGCTGGGAATTTGGTGTGTGTTTTGTCGGTGTTGCAGGCGTTTAGGAAGGATAACAGGGTGATGATGGGCAGGAAGGAGCTGTTCAAGAACACGCTGAGGAAGGCTGCGTATGCTTGGAAGAGGATAATTGAGCTCCGTCTTACTGGTATACGGTTTCCGGTTGAGTTTGAATTTCTTCTTGTTGTGATTTTTTTTACTGTTTGGCTTGGTTTTGTGGATTTGATTTGATGTCAATTGGTTGTGTAATAATGCTAGTGGTGATATTGTGTTGCAGAGGAAGAAGCGACTAAGTTGAGGTTCTACGTCGATGAACCTGCTTTCACTGATCTTCATTGGGTAAAATGTCTGATCTTCTTGTCTCCTGCTAAGAGAGGACCATTCAGTGGCTAGGTCGCTTCTTATTTTTCTTTGGTTTGGTGAATTGGGGGTTTTTATGTGTATAGGGAATGTTTATACCAGCAATTAAAGGGCAAGGAACAGATGAACAGCAGCAGAAATGGCTTCCTTTGGCTTATAAGATGCAAATAATTGGATGTTACGCACAGACTGAACTAGGCCATGGTTCTAATGTTCAAGGTCTTGAGACCACTGCTACATTTGATCCCCAGACTGATGAATTCGTCATCCATAGTCCCACCTTGACTGCTAGCAAAGTGAGTAATCCTAGCTTGCATAATTATGGTTGTTTGCCTAGAGTAATATTTGGAATATATGTACGAAGATTTCAGCTTTTAATGCTATAGCTTGAAACTAACCAGTTTTTCATCCGTTGTGTAGTGGTGGCCTGGTGGACTGGGCAAAGTGTCTACCCATGCTGTGGTTTATGCACGTCTGATTACCAACGGACAAGAAAATGGAGTCCATGGTAAGCACGCACCATAAGCATCTTCTAGCTTTAATATGTTAGTGATGTACGATTAAATTTGTATTGAAATCTGTATCTCAGGTTTTATCGTCCAGCTCCGTAGCTTAGATGATCACCTGCCTCTCCCGGGCATAACAATTGGTGATATTGGTATGAAATTTGGGAATGGTGCGTATAACACCATGGACAATGGTGTTTTACGTTTTGAACATGTACGCATTCCAAGGGATCAAATGCTTCAGAGGTTGGTTCTCTTATTCTTTCCCCTTCCCTAACATAAAGTATCTGATCACTGTTTTGTGCTAAAATTGCCACATTTTGCTTTTCTTTCGGATTTTTATGGGGGAAATGGTGTTCCTTGCCCGCTGTATTTTGTGAATCATCCTCCTCCTGATATTTTGCTGTGCATTTGGATTTCACAGGGTGCTGCAAGTTACAAGGGAAGGGAAATGTGTCGAGTCAAATGTCCCTCGACAGCTGATTTATGGTACTATGGTTTATGTGCGTCAAACAATTGTGGCTGATGCCTCTCATGCTTTATCACGGGCAGTTTGTGTAGCAACGAGATATAGTGCTGTTCGCAGGCAATTTGGTTCTCAAAATGGTCTTGAGACACAGGTATGTTCTGAAGTTGTAAATTTTTTATATCATCAATGTAACTCAGTTAAGCAATAAGCATATGTTACTACAAAGTAGACTCTTATTGTCTGCTTTATGCTGCTTCAGGTGATTGATTATAAGACTCAACAAAGCAGACTGTTCCCTTTGCTGGCTTCTGCATATGCTTACAGATTTGTGGGCGAATGGTTAGAATGGCTGTACAAGGATGTCACACAAAGACTTGCTGCAAAGGACTTCTCTACTTTGCCCGAGGCTCATGCTTGTACTGCTGGTTTGAAGTCCTTGACTACTTCTTTCACAGCTGTATGTGCTCTCTACCCTGCTTATCTCCCTTGAATTGTCAGATTTCATCTTATCTTTGGTTTCTTTCACGAGACTGTTAATTCAGACAAAAACTCTGTTTTCCACAGGACTCCATTGAAGAGTGTAGGAAATTGTGTGGTGGCCATGGTTACCTTTGCAGTAGTGGCCTCCCTGAGTTATTTGCGGTTTACGTTCCTGCCTGTACATATGAAGGAGACAACGTTGTCTTGCTCTTGCAGGTTTAGCAACATGAACTCTAGACTACATTATTAGATGCAAATTTTCATTTTACAGAAACATCGAGTAAGAACTTATTTCGTGATCATTCTCTGTAGGTGGCAAGATTTCTGATGAAGACTGTTTCCCAGCTGCCTTCTGGAAAGAAGCCTCTTGGAACCACATCTTACCTAGGACGTGCAGAACATCTTTTACAGTATCGTTGTAACGTTCAGAAGGGTACTGATTTTAGCCTATCTGCTGCTCTTTCTGAACTTTCAAATATATGCTTGGTGATCATCCATTATCTTTCGTTTATTTATGAACTGTAGCTGAGGACTGGCAAAACCCTGTTGTGATACTTGAGGTCTTCGAAGCCAGGGCCGCCAGGATGTGCGTAAACCGTGCTCAAAGGCTTGCCGGTTTCTCATCCCCTGAAGAGGGTATATGTCTTCTTTGCTACTTTACACTTCTAGAATGAGTGGTTTGTTTCGATTAATCGATAAGCATAACGACTTATTTTCGCTTGCTGTTCTCCAGGTTTCGCAGAACTTTCAGCTTTTCTGGCCGAGGCTGCTGTCGCTCATTGCCAGCTGATCGTTGTCTCCAAGTAAGCTTGTACTTTGTCGAAACAGTTCACGAACCTGTAACTCGATTGAGCAATCGAGCTTTATTCCGTCATGACCTAAACATTTCTAATAATTTCAGGTTCATCGAGAAGCTGCAGCAAGAAATACCAGGAAAAGGTGTGAAACAGCAGCTGCAGAACCTCTGCAACATTTACGCGTTGAACCTGGTCAACAGACACCTAGGAGATTTCCTCTCCACCGGCGCCATTTCCGCCAAGCAAGCTTCCTTAGCAAATGATCAGCTTAGATCATTATTCTCTCAGGTGAGAGCTTCTTTCATCCGATCTCTTCACATTTTTACGAGCATCGAACCACTAATCACACGTCTGGCACTCTCTCTACCTCGACCTTCAGGTTCGTCCCAACGCAATTGCACTGGTGGACGCGTTCAACTACACCGACCACTACCTCGGTTCGATTTTGGGGCGCTACGACGGAGACGTGTACCCGAAACTCTACGAAGAAGCGTGGAAGGATCCATTGAACGATTCAGTGGTGCCCGATGGCTACCATGAGTATGTCCGTCCAATGCTGAAACAGCAGCTTCGCAATGCCAGGCTCTGATACCCGTTATTGGACGGTTTATGTTCGTTGTTGGTCTATAAGTGAATGAATAAATGGCCTGAAATAAATTTGCTAGTTAGATTGATACAAGTGCTTATAGGAGGATCCAAATGAGGTCAAAGCAATCTTGATATTTCAAGTTTTTAGTATAGTTTGGTATCAGAAACTTGATTTTGCTTATATGCTGATGATTGTTTGCTGCTTGGTACTCTCGCTTAGCTCGAGTTTGTGGTTCGGTCGAAAAGGTCAAACTCGGTGCCTGATGTGAATGAACGATAGTGGTAGTACTAGTTTGTACCTCCCACTTTCTTTCATGAATGCCTTATTAGCACCGTTTCAATAACCCATAATCTCATCTCAACCGTCTGAAAAAAAAACTTTGATCTGACGGTTGAAGAAACGGGGGTAAAAAGGTAATCAAATGGAGGTTGAATTTCAAAATGAAGATTCCTAGGGGTGACAGTGCAGTTGACTTGTGCTGATATGTAGATTCATTAATTGCTCTGGCTTTTGGTCATCAACCCATTAGGTTATAATAACCACATGGTTAGTGAACTTTACAATGTTTATAACTTACTTACGGCTAATCTATTGCATTCGTAATAACATAGTCATTCCAGTAAAATTTTCCATCCAAATATTTTGTTCGGTCAATATATCACCATTCCAAGTAGGTTGGGTAAGTTGTATTCATTTAATTGGTTGAGCTTAGAGCATTTGACATAACAATGGCTGATGCAGAACAAAAGTGTTGAAATTGGCGAGGTGATCCGTCAACGTAACATAGTGTACGCAATAAGTTAGTCTTATTTAGATTACCCATAAGATATTGATGATCATGTTGTTATAAATGCAATCTTCTGATGACCACAACGGATATTAAATTTCTATTATTTGAGAAAGAAAATCCCCATTGCTCTCTGTAATATTTTATAGTAACCATGCATGGTTGCAGACGCCTGAATGAAGGGTTGTTTATGTATTATATTATATTAGGTTTAGGACCGCATAATATTTTATTAGTTGATTCATAGTGCATGTCTTTTTTACCTGTTAATAGTGTAGAAAATTCGAAATATTATAATTTGTGTAATTTAAATCATATATATTTCTATTAACAACAATGATTAAAATTTTGTAAAAAATATCTTTTAATTTCATTTGTCCATTATTTAAAGGGTTTAACATAGTAAAATTTTAAAATTTAACCATTCCCAAGATACATGTCAAATGATAACCAATTTGAAAATTTTCAATTTTCATCTTAAAATTTATCGATTTTCAAAGGGGTTAACCTATGGAAATGAACCATTTTGATATAAAATTTCAAAATTTTCAAATCGGCTAATATTTAACTTGCATGTTGGTAATGACTAAAAATTCAAGTTTCATTATGGAATCCCTTATAAATAATGGCCAAATGAATTTAAAAATCAATTTTACTCGATATTGTTTTAGTGTGTTAAGAAATATTTTTTAACTTAACTTGGCTATTATTTGAAGGGCTTGACATGGTGAAATATCAATTTTTAGTCATTCCCAACATACACGTCAAATATTAAGAAATTTAAAAAATTGTCGATTTCCAAAAGGGTTAAACCTATGGAAATGAGCCATTTTAACATGAAAATTTCAAAATTTCAAAATCGGATAATATTTGATAGGCATGTTGGTAATGGCAAAAATTCAAGTTTCATTATGAAATCCCTTATATATAACGGTCAAATGAATTTAAAAATTAATTTTACTCGATATTGTTTTAGCTTGTCAAGAAATATTTTTTAATTTAACTTGGCTATTATTTAAAGGTTTAACATGGTGAAACCTTAATTTTTAGTCATTCTCAACATACATATAAAATATTAGCCAATTTAAAAAAAAAATAATTTTCATCTCAAAATATGTCGATTTCAAAAGGAGTTAACGTATGAAAATAAGCCGTTTTGACATGAAAATTTCGAAATTTTCAAATCGGCTAATATTTGACATGCATGTTGGTAATGGCTAAAAAGTCTAGTTTCATTATGATAACCCCTGTAAATAATGGTCAAATGAGTTTAGAAATCAATTTTACTCAATATTATTTTAGAGTGTTAAGAACTAGTTTTTAACTTCATTTGGCTATTATTTGAAGGGTTTTACATAGTGAAAACTCTATTTTTAGCCATTCCCAACATACACGTCAAATATTAGCAAATTTTTTTTAATTTTTTAATTTTCATCTCAAAATTTTTCGATTTGGAAAGGAGTTTACCTATGAAAATGTGCCATTTTGACATAAAATTTTCAAAATTTTCAAATCGGCTAATATTTGACATGCATGTTGGAGATAGCTAAAACTTGAAATCTCATCATGGTACCTTTATAAATAATGGTAAAATTAAGTTAGTAAACCAATTTTACTCGTTGTTATGTTAGTGTTGAATAAAATGCCTTTTAAGTTTATTTGGCTATTATTTGAACAGTTTAACATGGTGAAACATCAATTTTTGATCATTCCCAACATGCATGCTAAATATTAATTAATTTAAAAAAGTTCAATTTTCATGTCAAAATGGTCAATTTCCAAAGGGGTTAACCTATGAAAATAGACCATTTTAACTTGAAAATTTCAATATTTTCAAATCAGCTAATATTTGACATGCATGTTGGAGATGGCTAAAAAATCATTTTTCATTATGGTACCTCTATAAATAATGGTCAAATGAAGTTAAAAATCCAATTTTACTCATTATTATGTTAGTGTTAAACAATATGCTTTTTAACATTATTTGACTATTATTTGAAGGATTTAATATGGTGAAACCTCAATTTTTTGGCTTTATTTTGAGTTTATTAGGGTTTATTTTGAGCTTACGTATTATCCTTTATGTTGTCTTGTGGTATTTTCCATTCTTCAATTGACATGTCTTAAATTGTCTCACAATTTCATTTTGCTAATATGTTTTCTATAACAAAATAAAAATTCATCTATCTTCACTTATCCTCTAAAACTTTCTACATCATCGCATAACAACAATAAAGTAAAAAACAAAACTTAAGAAGAGTGCATGTAAACATTCACTACTACTAATATAACGAAATTTAAAACAATTAAAGTGGTAATTGAAGTAATAACAGTAGCGCAACATGAAGCGTCTCGCACGTAACATAGCACTGCGCACCATTGAAAGATCCTTGTCCGCAAGGACCGTAACTTTTGAAACCCGTTTCGTTAGCCTGATGGTTCGTAACTCCAATCTCGTATTGACTCAATCTCACTTCCCTATGTCGGGATCATTTTATACATAGGTGAGCAAGTTTACATCAAGTTGATAAAAGTAATTGTATTTTTGTGCTAATTGAAACATTCTCTAATAACAAATATGAAAAAGATATATAAAGATTGATGAAATGAAAATTTAATTTATATCTAAATATCACATAAAATATTTTAATAAACTATGAGAATCAATCAATATTTTAGTCAAAAGAATTAAAACTTAAAATTTCGCACAATACATTCGGTAATTCAATTCGGCCAACGTTGTCGAACATTACTGCTAGTATCATTTAGAAACAAATAACTACTGTCTCCAGAGCCAATTGTTGTTGTAGGGTCTCCATCATCTAGAACTAAACTCGGACTCGGAAAGACATTATCAACCGTGTCACCCAACCTCTCAGCCCAATTTAGAACCGAAAAGAAGGGTTTGGTTACAATCCAGCTCACCATGTTATCTGCTATGATTTCTTGTACATTGGGCAGACCATTCTTGATACCATCAACATTCAACCTGTGACATCCTTGAATGTTGAGTACCCTTAATTTATCCAAACCAGCCAGTGGTTCGACCGGAAGTCTTTCCAGTGCCTGGCATCCTGCGAAACCCAGTTCTTCCAAACACTTCAAACCCGCAATCTCATCGTTTCTGATCTCCCGTAGATTCACAAGCCTTTCGAAGGACAGTACTCGCAGATTCGGGAGATTCACGAGGGAAGGCGGCCTCTCCAACGCTCTGCATCCTCCCGTTATATTCAGAGCGTCCAATTGCTCTAAACCGGACACTTCGAATTTTTCCAAAGAGGTACAACTGAGTAGCATTATAGTTTTCAAAGACTTGCACTCCGAAAGCCCCCCGATCTCCCGCAAACTCCGCAGACTCCATATGACTAAAAGCGTAAGCTTTCGTAGCTTCGACGAAAAATTTATCACCCGGGTCGACCGTATGTTGGATAGTTCTAGTACAACTAACTCTTCCAGACATGCTGGAAGAGTTAGTACTTCGCAGTCGACGAAGCCTCCCAATGTCAAGCCGGTAAGCTTTGGGAACTTGCACAGGTGAGGCAGTACCTCCCCGGCAAGCTCCATGGATGGGCAGTCGTGGATCGCTAGTCCTTCCAGCGAGTCCACGACTGCTTCGCCCAAGTCCTTCTCACATCTGTCACTAAACGTCACAGATGCGAGAAGTAGGCACCGTGATATAGTCAACCATTTTAACTTATTAAAGGAAAGGAGACCGGCAAGGTCGAGATGGGTTAGGGTTTTTGAACCCGATAAGCGGAGGTTTGTTAACGATTTCAACCCACCGAGACCTTGGATCTCTCGTAGATTCGGACACCCCTTGATCTCTAATTCGTCCAGGTTCTCCAGGTTGGCTAGACTCGGCATCCACTCCAATTCTTCGCAGTTGAAAATCTGAAGGCGCGACAGGTTGCTGACCGATGTTGGGAGACTGTTGATTTTCGTGTTCACGAGTTTCAAGAAGTTTAATTTGGATAGCTTCGTGTCATCATTTTGTGGAATGTCGAGTCCTTCGCGACAGTCCTCGACGATTAATGTCTCTAGCTCCGACATTTCTGAAAGATTGGGAACCTGAGAACAAGTGGAGAGCTCTTTCAAACCTGTGGGGAGATGCTTCCCGGCCAAAGCACGTGGTCCTGTTCCGGCCGCTCTCAAGATTTTCAGACATGTTAGTTTATCGACATCGACGAGAACTTCGCCCAGATTCTCACACCGACAGTACGAGACATCAAGCTCTCGAAGCCTCGAAATGATTCCGATTTTCCCGCCCTTTATCTTCCTTATCCAAGCTCGACTCATCTTCAACACTTGTAGGTTCCTCAACTTGCCTATGTTTAGCTCCCCACCCGGTGACCGACCAAAATCGGTCAGATTCAGAATCTCAATACTCCCGGATTCCGGAAATCCGGGAAGTTCCTTCAACTTTTTACAGTTGGAAATGTCCAAAACTTTCAGCTTGCTCGCCTCCTGCTTAGTATATATAAAGACAAACAAGAAAAACGAAATATATTCATAAGACGAATATTGAACTTTATGCTATCGTAATTTCCGTCGCAGAAAACAATAAAATTTTGTAGCTAGGGTTCGGGAATAAATCAATAAGTTCTTTCAACTTACAGTGTCGCGCAGCCTGTGACCCTAATAGTCTTTAATAGAGTTGGATATATGAGGGCCCCAGGTTGCGCTGTGCCACTACAGTCTGTTTTTGTAATTTTATTTCATTTTCATCTAAATCCGCTATTTCGAATTAAATTGTGTCCTCTGATATAAAAGAAATCTATACAAAAGAATTACCGCAACTCATTGCGTACGTACCTTGATATGATGCCAACCATCCCATTTATCTCGTAGCTCTTGGCTATTTCGAAGATCAAGAATCACCAAATTTTTCATACGTAAATTAGCGAGACGACCGTGCCAGGCTTCGTCATTGGCATGGTTGGGCAAACGAAGCCATCTTAAATTCGGAAGAAGATGACCGAAGTCTCCGTTTAACTGTACGTTTGATGCCTCGAGATATCTTATCTCCGAAATATTGACGACTCCCTCGCTCTTAATATGTCGTACTGACGACGAGGAATTGATCAGCCTAATGCCCTTAACTTGGTTTGCTCCCTGTAAACAAAAAAGAAGGCATAAAATGAAGTTAGCTATCATAAGCAAAACTACTATAAGAAAGATTTTGAATCAATTAAATACCTTTTTGTTATGTAACATCTCCTCGATGACCGGCTCGGACCATATTCTACTCCTCTTCCACGGAATCTCTATATTTTCGCAGCGTACAACGTCTCTGCCCATATCTCTAAGTTGATCATGCATTTGGAATCTATTATCGTCGTCAATCTTGATCATCGATCTCTGGATAAGAATCTTGATATTGATGATAGGACGGAAGTTGCAATCTTGCCACATGTAAGAAACAATCTGTTTGTCCGATCCGATATAAAAACAAGCAATATCGAGAAATATTTGTTGTGCTTCATATTCCAGAGCGTTATAGCTTATCTTCAACCTCTCGATCACCTCTTGCTCGGTCGTTTCTTCCAACTGCGTGAGCTTCTCCTTCCAAACGCTCACCTCTTCCCTGTACAAAAGCGATCCCACAACTTTAAGTGTTAAAGGAAGCCCTCCGGTGGTAGATACGATATCCCGAGATAAAGCATCAAACACTTGCGGAGGAGAATCCTTTCTGAATGCATGCTTACAGAAGAGCTGAAGCGACCGATCAGGGTCCATATATTTTACTTCATACAGTCTGCATTTTTCTCTGTCCAGCCTCCTCAAGACTCCTGTGTCCCTAGAGGTAGCGATGAATCGACTCCCCGAAAGAAAATTTCCTGCGTTTCCTAGAACTTCGTCGAATTTAAAACTATCATCCACGTCATCGAGGACCACGAGAACTTTGAACTGGGAAGCTCTCTCTCTCAGAATTTTCCTTCCTTCATGAGCATCATTGAGTACAATAGAATCCTTCCTCAGAATGTTTGAGATTAACTTCTTTTGCAAAGTGAGAGTACCATCTTTATGATGTTGGGTTTCTCTTATGTTTTCGAGAAAACTACATCGGTCGAACCGATCAGAAATCTTTTTGTACACTTCGGTCGCGAGTGTGGTCTTCCCTATACCACCAGCGCCGTGAATGCCCACCATCACTGTACTTTCATCAGAGTCGTCTAAACTTAGGCTCTCGACTACTGCATTTACGTGATCATCAACTCCAACCAACTCTACAGTATCGTCTAACAAGACATTGCTCTTGCTTACATGCGACCATATGACTTCAGAAACATCGTCTGATATTGCTGCCTGCCTGGAGAAAGAATATAGTTTGGAAACAAAATTGAGAATAAAATAAGAATAAGATTCTATTGGAACAACAAAGTTAAGAATAAAAATAAGAACAAGAATCTATTGGAAAAAACAAAATTAAAAATGCGAACGGTACAAAGTAAAATAACACAAGGTAGGGTAAGGGTAACACACTCTTTACTATTCTTCACATGCCATCCCTTCAAAGTTCCGATCTCCTTTAGAGCGTTTCTCCAAGTCGCTATATCTGACGGATCGATCATTTCCCCGACCATTTCCTCGTATTTTTTAAACGCCACTCCATAAGGTCCGGATTGATGGCGTACGTCTCTCGGGTCCACCATATAGAAAATGGGAAGTATGAGCCGCCTGCTGTCTTGTTTGCAACATTTGACTATCTCAGCAAGCTCTTTAAGACACCATTTGCTATGAGCATAATTCTCCGACAATATCGGAACATAAACTTTAGACTGTCTGATAGCTTTAACCAACGAAGGCCATATTCCTTCCCCCTTGCGCATTTCATCGTCGTCCTTAAACGTGTGGATTTTGGAACGAACGAGGAAACGGAAAAGGATATCGGTAATCTGGTAACGAGTGTCTGGGCCTCTGAAGCTCAAGAAAACCTCGTACTCCACGGAAGGAAGCGATGTTGAGCCGGCGGAATCTAACAAGGCAGAAGGGGTAGCAGGATGATCACCTGTTGACTCGAGTTGTTGCGTGATGTTGATGTTGTTTGAACTCTCGGAGTGAGATGCTGAAGGTGAGGTGGCACAGGGAGGTTGTTCAGTGATTGCAATGTGAATATTATCATTTGAATCTTCACAATCAATCATGGAGGAAGATGATGACTTGGTCGTTTCTCGAACGATATTGTCATCATCATCGTTGTTTCGGGAATCTTTCGAGTCGAACATGACATAAGAGGTGACAACCGAAGACGACAATGGGTCTTCGATATTGTTACGATCGTTGCTAGTCGAATCTCTCCTCGTACTCCACCGCTTGTAAAGAATGATAATCGGGAAAACAAGTGCAGCCAGAGTCACAGCTCCTCCGATATACCTCATTCTCACGTTTATGAACTTCAATAAAAAATAAATTAGTGTATATATGGATGGTGACTTTTAACAATATAATATTGTGTCTGATGGCCAGATCCTCATATCTCTATTTATATTATATGAATGAGAAAAGGTTGCTTGGGTTTCAAGCAAGAACCTAGTTCCATTGGAGGCATAAAGAAACAGATAACCTAAAGGAGAAGGCAAAAACAACAATTACTTTGCATATATTCTTTTATTTGAATGAAGAAATGTATTGTAGCTATCGATTCTATCAGTGAAGTTCGACAAGTTATTAATTTTGTCAATTTTGCCTCGTATTATAAGAAAATGCAATTTTAAGGACCATAATTATACTTGTATTTTAGAAATGGTCACTAATCTAATAGTTACCAAAGGTCATCAATGACTGTTTAATTAATAATCTGTCACTAACTTGCCGGTCACTAAAACTGCATTTTCTTATAATATTAAGAACACTCTTCCTTAACCAAGTCATTGCCTAAAATTCGCTGGCTCATTTCTCAATAGACAACTACGCGGTCAGAGCGCCCGCGCGGGCTTGTCCTACTGCGTGGGGGCTTACGAATTTTCCTTCATAAATTAAAATCTATAATTAAAAGATTTATTCTACAGTTACATCAAGCTATTCTTTAGAGGAAATTGACAAGAAGAATATCAGATAAATCCATAAAAGAAAAGCTGACATATGTTCTTTTATTTAATATTAGAATTATCCCTACAATATTATCAATAAGTTTTAGAGAATAAGTAGAGATAGATAAACTTCTTTTTGTTATAAAAAATATATTAGCAAAATGAAAGCGCGAGACAATTTAAGTCATGTCAATTGAAGAATGGAAAATACCATAAGACTTATAAAAGGAAATATGTGAGTTCAAAATAAAGTCCTAGTAAACTCAAAATAAAACCCCAATAAGTTCAAAATAAAGTTTTTATAAGAAAACCAAACATTATTCATTCAATTTATATTTTTTTTAATAGATAGAATGAAGAAATCAAAGTTGCGTATGCTACAAATATCATTTATGAAAAAAATGTTAAAATTGGATTCAATTTCTAGAAATAATTGGTTGTACGGACTACTTCACTGAGAATTGAACCCAGAATTGCTGGCTTCGTAGACAAGCGCCTTATCCATCGGGTTATGATTTCAATGGAAGCTTTTCATAGCCTTCTTAATTTCATTTAACATCATTTTGAGGAATGCACAGAGACGAATTGCATGCGTGTTACAAAAATATATGGTGACCAGCAATAATAAGAAGAAGATGATGATAATATTCGATATTTGATATACCTAACCTCTCATAAGAGTTTTCGTTTGAGGGGTGTGTTAATGAATAGTATTAATATTAGTTATAATTCTTTTCTAACAATTCGAGTTATTGAAATGTAACAGTTTTTGTCAAAAAAGTGGTGATATCTCCATCGGAATCGATCGTGGTCGTTGTTTAAGAAGATAGAGGTCGTTGCTTCTACTAATAACGTTTTAGCTGGTTTGATTTGTTGAAAAAATGTTGAGTTCATCCCATCCAGACATGGACAAGCAGTCATGGGAAAACTCAAATAGTTGAGAAGACTTGAAAAATGTAGGTAGGATGGCAAAATGAGTCTAAAAAAACAACCCGGTTTGACGTCAGAGTTTTAAAGACCAAACAATCAAATGATTCTGAGATAATTTAGAGTCGAATTCTTTCGGATCACTTGGCTTTCGCTACTCAGCTTTGATTCGCTGGTTAGTCTATCACAATTTGGAGACAGTTTTATCCTAAACTATAAAATGAAAACAAAACAACTACTAAAGGAAACAGGAAACCAGGAATGCAAATATATCACTCGACGGCTACGGATCAAATTAAGGTGAGAGTGACTGTGGGGAAATGCCTTGCTTGGGTTTTGAATCATCCTAAGGACTATGGGAAACTGTTCAGCAGCAGAATGAAAAGGAACATGAATAACGATAAGTTTCGGGTCTTAGAATGGAGTCTGTCAACTGAATAACCTAAATCCACTCTCAACACCCACAAGTATCCGCTCAACAAACAACTTAGCAACAATCTCACAAGAAAACCTAAATCAAGAAAACTGAGAAAACTACGAATCGAATGGCAAAATACTTAATCAATCAACATGAATCCACAATTTTATCACCACACACAAGAACAATTTCACAAATCTAAGGAAATTCACAAAACCCAAACAAGAAGAAAAACTATTTCTCCATGGAAGATGTAGAGAAAGTTTCGAACCGCCAATCCATCGAAGTAGAAGGTAAGTCCTCCGTTGGACTTCGATTCCTCGACTATCCGGCTTCGAATCTTCATTCTCATGACGTTTCTAGCCTCCCAAACACTTGTCCCTTCGTCAAAATGTGTTTTAGTTCATCATTTTCTACCTCTCTTTCTTCTGAAATCGCATCTAGTGCTAAATTCATGTTGCTGCTTAGTCTAGGCGTCACGGCCGTGACTAGTTACCCATCACGGTCGTGACAGCTGGTGTCACGGCCTTGACTGGTCAACAACAGTATTGATCGACTTCTTTCGGCTATAACTTATTCATTCGGACTCCGATTTCGCTCCGGAAGGTACCATCAGCTTCGTATTCGAACCCTCTATCCAACAGATACCTGCAATCAAGGAAGAGACTCCAAGAAACAAGTGAAACCGACCGAAATGGTGTGTTCGAGAGGAAACGAGCACGAAATGCACTAATGATCAAACCGGACACTCATAACCATCAAATATCATCGAAACCGGAGCAAAAACTGGTCAAGGTGGGGTCAATATGACTACTAATAATCAAGCTATCATGAATATAAATAAATCAACTAAATTGGCTAATTTTTAGAATGTGTGTTGGAAACAGCTAGATTATCGAGTTCCATTATATCAACCCTGCAAATGGTAGCTAATTGTGAAATAAAAAAATGCAATTTTTGTATTTTGGAGGTTTTTTGGGGTTATTAACAGCTTTTTAAATTGACTTATTTTTAATATGTGGGTTGGTAATGACGAAAAATTCAAGTTTTATTATATCAACCCTTTAAATCTAAGTTAAATGAAGTAAGACACATAACTTTCATTTTTTTGGCTATTTTTTTCGCTTTTTAAAGGGGTATCTATGCGGTTTTTATGAAAATTGGTCAAAAAATAACATTGGCCAGTTTTTGGAATATGTGTTGGAAACGGATAGAAAATCAAGTTTCACTATGTCATATCCTCAGATTTTAGCCAAATTTAAGTCAAAAAGCCATTTTTCATCCGTTTTTGCAATTTTTCTCCGTGTATATTAGACATTAGATATGTTGAGTTTAACTAGGTCGTTTTTATGTTGGGTATACAAATTCGCAAGGTCTTCAATTCCAAACTTGATTCTTCATCCAAACAAAAAATTACAGGCTTAATTATTGATATGTAAGAAGAGTATGCACAAACATATTAACCGTATAATGTCAATTTTATTACTATCCGATCTTTCTTTACTTACAGGTTGGAACTGATATTCCTCCCTTCAAGTTGCATAAACTTTGGAACCTTTGACTCCGGTAGTGTTTAATAGTTGTATAAATAGGGACGACGTCTTTATTTGAGACACGAACACCGAATCATGTATACAGTCTTTTATTATTTAATTGCACTTGATCTTCAATATTTTCGTAACAATTTCTCTATATTATTTTCCACGGCAAAGCGGGTCCTAATTCTAGTAGCAATTAAAAACAAATGTGGCATTAATCTGACAGAAGCCTAATAGAAATATGTGTATAATACATGGTGCTTTTCTTTCTTACAGCTTATTTAATTAGTAACCAATGTTTGTTCATCGCCACCACCACCATTTTTTTATAAAGACGACCACCAATTTTGCAAGGTCTTCAAAAATGGTGGTGTGGGATTTCTTAGCTTCAAGATTACTTCATCATCTGCTTTGATTTCCAGGTCAATGATAGTCTTAAGGGCAAGAATATCGTCGATACGCAATTTGGAGCATCCTCGAATATCCAGCCTCTTTAATTTATCCAAACCAGACAGTTGATCGACCGGCAATGTTTCAAGTGCATAACACCCATAGAAATTCAATTCTTCCAAACACTTCAAATCTGCAATGTTACTGTTTCCGATTTCCCGTAAATTATTAAACAGTCTGAGGGATAACTCTCGCAGATTCGGGAGATTCGCGAGCGAAGGAGGCCTCTCCAGCACTTCGCATCCTCCACTTATAAGCAGGGTCTCCAAATTCTCCAAGCCAGCCACTTCAAACTTTTCCAAACTGGTACAGCCTACAAGACGTAAACCATTCAAAGACTTGCACTCTGGAAGCCCCTCTATCTCCCGCAAACTGTGGCAATTCCTTATTAGTAAGGACCTCAACTTTCGTAGCTTCGACAAAAAATTTATCACCTGGGTTGACGGCAAGTCGGCCAACCATAATGCAGCTAACTCTTCCAGACCTGCTGGAAAAGTTAGTACTTCACAGTTGATGAAACCTCCCAATGTCAAAAAGGTAAGCTTTGGAAACTTGGACAGTTGAGGTGATAGTACTCTCCCAACTAGTTCCAAGGATTTGCAATCAGTGATCCATAGTTCTTGCAACGAGTCAACAATTTCAATGTCCCGATTATTGTCGCTGAATAATGTCATCGATGCGAGAAGAGGGCAGTTTGCTATAGTCAACTTTTGTACCTTATTAAAAGAGATCAGGAGACTCGAAATGTCGAGATGGGTTAGGCCTTTAAGATCAATGATGGTAAGAGTTACCAATGATTTCAAACCTCCGAGACCTCGGATTTCTCGTAGTTTGGGACACCCCGTGACCTCTAATTCAGTGAGGCTCTCCAGGCCGGCTAGATTATTCGGCAGCCGCTCTAACTCTTCGCAACCGGAAATCTGAAGGCTCGACAAACTAGCCGTCGTCGGGAGATGGTTGATTATTTTTGTTCCTTCGAGTGTTAAGGATTGCAACTTTGAGTGCAGCTGCCACTGCTCGTAATTAGTTTCTTGGACGACGTTGTCAATCCCGTTCGGACAGTTCTTAACAAATAATGTCTTCAACTCCAACATGTCGGAAAGATTAGGAACCTGAGAACAAGTGGAGAGGACTTTCAAACTTGTAGGGAGATGCTTTATTCCTTCCAGAGCTACCTGATTACCTTTCGATTCTCCGACCGTTCTCAGGATTTCGAGACGTGTTAATTCTCCGATATTGGCCAGAATCTCTTGAAGATTTTCACACTCGCAATCTGCGACATCGAGCTCTCGAAGCCTGGAAAGCATTCCAATCGTCCCGCCCTTGATCTTCCTTATCGAACTACGACTCATCTTTAACACGTGTAGCTCCGTTAACTTGCCAATGTTCAACTCCCCGACCGACGATAGACCAAACCCAGTAAGATCCAAAATCTCTATAGATTTTGGAAACTCTGGAATTGCTTTCAAGTGATTATAATGACATGCGTAGGAAATGTCTAGAACCTTCAACCTGCTCGCCTCCTGCGCAGTATATATTGCCATTAAGAAACCAAAAATAAAGTTATTTATTCATCGCACAGTAATGAACAGCGATGACCCCAGCTTTTTATGTTTTAACTAGATTTTGTTGTCGCGCGATGTCGTGGAGGATTAAATAGGAGTTTGATACGACGTTACTCACCCGTACATGATGAAAAATATCTAAATTATTATGAAAGTAATATGATGAATAATTGGTAGAATAGTCAAATAGGTTGTTGTCGAGTTGTTATAGCGTTTGACCTTATTCTCAGGGATCATGGGTTCGAAGCGAGAAATGCGCACTTATTTCGACCCATGTGATGGCTTCTCTTGTCTCACCTGGGTTGAAGGTTGGCAGCCCGTCATATGCCCGTCGAAAAGATTTTCCTTATAATTTTTTTAGAATGGATATAAGGCAATACTACTACAATAATTATAATTAGAATTTTTAACTGTTTTTCCCACATTTTTCATACAAAATTAAAACTGATAATTATGATCAAGAAGTTTCATTGGGCGATATCAGTATGGAAGGTACTTGAGTCTTGGTATTATCCAAGTTTATTAATTGCAAATGTAATTAACTTAGCGAAAGCTATATATCCAATGTTGCTTTTTTATTCTTAATATTCATCGCTATATGTATGTCGAAATATATATATATATATATATATATATGAAAAAGACCAAACTCTGTATGTACCTTGATATGGTGCCAACCATCCCATTCATTGCTTAGAAACTTGTTACTCCGAAGATCAAGAATCACCAAATTTCTCATACATAAATTAGTAGGGCGCTCAAGGGGTCTGTTACTGAATTCGATGGGCAAGCTAAGCCATCTCAAGTTTGGAAGAAGATTGCTGAAGTCTCCGTTCAAATGTACATTCGATGCCTCGAGATATCTTATCTCTGACATATTCGTGAAACCTTTGCTCTTAATACGAAGCAACGATGGCGGTGAATGATTCAGCCTAATGCCCTTGACATGGTGTGCTCCCTGTAAAAGATATCATCAAGTTTAGAAGCTGTGTGACTGAACAAATCTGTCAGGTAATTCATAGGCAAACTAATATATGTATATATAACAGATTTGAATTAAATACCATTTTGTTGCGTAACATCTCCTCGATGACCGGGTCAGACCATATTCTACTCCTCTTCCACGGAATCTCTGTATTTTCACAGCGTACAATGTCTCTGCCCATATCTCTAAGTTGATCATGCATTTGGAATCTATTGTCGTCGTCAATCTTGATCATCGATCTCTGGATAAGTATCTTGATGTTCATGGCAGGACGGAAGTTGCAATCTGCCCACATGTAGGAAACAATCTGTTTGTCCGATCCGATATAGAAACATGCAATATCGAGAAATATTTGTTGTGCTTCATATTCCAGAGAGTTATAGCTTATCTTCAACCTCTCGATCACCTGTCGTTCGGTCGTCTCTTTCAATTGCTCGAGTTTCTCCTTCCAAATGCTGACCTCTTCCATGTACAAAAGCGATCCCACAACTTTAAGTGTCAAAGGAAGCCCTCCTGTGGTAGATACGATATCCCGAGATAAAGCATCAAACTCTTGCGGGGGAGAATCCTTTCTGAACGCATGTTTGCAGAAGAGCTGAAGAGACCGATCAGAGTCCATATATTTTACTTCGTATAGTCTGCATTTTTCTCTGTCCAGCCTCCTCAAGACTCCTGTGTCCCTAGAAGTAGCGATGAATCGACTCCCCGGAAGAAACTTTCCTGCGTTTCCTAGAACTTCGTCGAATTTGAAACTATCATCCACGTCGTCAAGAACCACGAGAATTTTGAACTGGGAAGCTCTCTCTCTCAGAAGTTTCCTTCCTTCATGAGCATCATTGAGTACAATAGAATCCTTCCTCAGAATGTTTGAGATTAACTTCTTTTGCAAAGTGAGAGTACCATCTTTATGATGTTGGGTTTCTCTTATGTTTTCGAGAAAACTACATCGGTCGAACCGATCAGAAATCTTTTTGTACACTTCGGTCGCGAGTGTGGTCTTCCCTATACCACCAGCGCCGTGAATGCCCACCATCACTGTACTTTCATCAGAGTCGTCTAAACTTAGGCTCTCGACTACTGCATTTACGTGATCATCAACTCCAACCAACTCTACAGTATCGTCTAACAAGACATTGCTCTTGCTTACATGCGACCATATGACTTCAGAAACATCGTCTGATATTGCTGCCTGCCTGGAGAAAGAATATAGTTTGGAAACAAAATTGAGAATAAAATAAGAATAAGATTCTATTGGAACAACAAAGTTAAGAATAAAAATAAGAACAAGAATCTATTGGAAAAAACAAAATTAAAAATGCGAACGGTACAAAGTAAAATAACACAAGGTAGGGTAAGGGTAACACACTCTTTACTATTCTTCACATGCCATCCCTTCAAAGTTCCGATCTCCTTTAGAGCGTTTCTCCAAGTCGCTATATCTGACGGATCGATCATTTCCCCGACCATTTCCTCGTATTTTTTAAACGCCACTCCATAAGGTCCGGATTGATGGCGTACGTCTCTCGGGTCCACCATATAGAAAATGGGAAGTATGAGCCGCCTGCTGTCTTGTTTGCAACATTTGACTATCTCAGCAAGCTCTTTAAGACACCATTTGCTATGAGCATAATTCTCCGACAATATCGGAACATAAACTTTAGACTGTCTGATAGCTTTAACCAACGAAGGCCATATTCCTTCCCCCTTGCGCATTTCATCGTCGTCCTTAAACGTGTGGATTTTGGAACGAACGAGGAAACGGAAAAGGATATCGGTAATCCGGTAACGAGTGTCCGGGCCTCTCGAAGCTCAAGAAAACCTCGTACTCCACGGAAGGAAGCGATGTTGAGCCGGCGGAATCTAACAAGGCAGAAGGGGTAGCAGGATGATCACCTGTTGACTCGAGTTGTTGCGTGATGTTGATGTTGTTTGAACTCTCGGAGTGAGATGCTGAAGGTGAGGTGGCACAGGGAGGTTGTTCAGTGATTGCAATGTGAATATTATCATTTGAATCTTCACAATCAATCATGGAGGAAGATGATGACTTGGTCGTTTCTCGAACGATATTGTCATCATCATCGTTGTTTCGGGAATCTTTCGAGTCGAACATGACATAAGAGGTGACAACCGAAGACGACAATGGGTCTTCGATATTGTTACGATCGTTGCTAGTCGAATCTCTCCTCGTACTCCACAGCTTGTAAAGAATGATAATCGGGAAAACAAGTGCAGCCAGAGTCACAGCTCCTCCGATATACCTCATTCTTCACGTTTATGAACAACAATAAAAAATAAATTAGTGTATATATGGATGGTGACTTTTAACAATATAATATTGTGTTTGATGGCCAGATCCTCATATCTCTGTTTATATTATATGAATGAGAAAAGGTTGCTTGGGGTTCAAGCAAGAACCTAGTTCCATTGGAGGCATAAAGAAACAGATAACCTAAAGGAGAAGGCAAAAACAACAATTACTTTGCATATATTCTTTTATTTGAATGAAGAAATGTATTATATTTATAGGTATTTAGAAGAGAATGAATTTTTAGTAATTCGACGAGTTATTAATTCTGTCAAATTTGTCTCACATTATAAGAAAATACAGTTTTAGTGACCGTAACTATGTAAATGTTTTATAAAACAGTCACTATGAACCTTTAGTGACTGTTTTATCCACTAACCTGTTGGTTATTAAAAATGTAGTGTTCCTTGTATCGAATTATGAAGACTTGCTAGCTTTCGCCATTATTCCAGTGGATTTTTCTTAACCAAAGTCATTGCCTGAGATTTGCTGGCTCATTCCTCAATAGACAACTACGCGATCAAAGACCCGCGCGGGCTTGTCCTACTACGTGGGGGCTTACGAATTTAATTTCCTTCATAAATTAAAATCTATAATAAAAAGATTAATTCTACAGTTCCAGCAAGCTATTCTTTAGAGGAAATGGACAAAGAGAATATTAGAAAACCAATAAAAAAAAAGTTGACATATGTTCTTTTATTCAATATGAAGGAATCAAATTGCGTATGCTACATATTTCATTTATGGAAAAAAAATGTTAAAATTGGATTCAATTTCTAGAAATAATCGGTTGTATGAACGACTTCATTGGGATCAAACCCATAATCTCTGGTTTTGTAGACAAGTGCCTTATCCATTGGGATATGACTTCAATGGAAGCTTTTCATAGCCCTCTTAATTTAATTTAATCTCAATTGAGGAATGCACAGTGAGGAATGCACAGTGAGGAATTGCATTCCTGTAGTTTTAGAAAACATAATTCTGCGACTGCTTTTTGAAGAAGTCATTAATCAGATGGTCACTAAAGGTCATTAGTGACTGCTTTATCGAAAAACCGCTACTAACCTGCTTGTCACTAAAACTGCAATTTTTTTGTAGTACAGTTTTTTATTCATGAATTAAAATGTATAACAAAAGGAAAATCCTTGTCTGCAGTTGCAGCAAGCTATATTCTTTAGAGGGAAGAGGCAACAAGAATATAAGATAACCAAATTACCAATACAATCTTTAAAAAATTAATGTATGAGCAGAAAAAAATAAAGTGGGTGATTTCAACTTTAAACGAAATAAAAAATCAACTTTAAACGAAATAAAAAATCACTGCTTGATCCTGCCAAGCATGCACGTAGTACGTATGCATGCATACGTACTACTGCACGGAGCATATAGGTGAGTCTTGCTTGCATTCCACGCTCGCATTCGGAACACTTGCCTTTAGAGCAGAGATCAGCTCGTCGGTTGCCGTCAACTTACCGCAGTTTCTGAGATACACGTTCTTCAATCTGTTCAAGAAGGGCGCCGGTTGTTGATCTACAGCCCACAATCTCTCGAGTGACGGGCAATTCGTCACTCTCAAACTCACCAAGGATTTCAAATACCCAAGTTCTGGAATCTCTAGCAAACTCTGCGCAGTCGAAATTTCTAAACTAGATAGTTTTTGCAGTTTTGATAGCCAAGGGATTCTCTTTATGGATGGTGGTAATCCATGCAGTTTCAGTTCATCTAACTCTTCCAGAGATCCAAGCTTTTCCAGATCTTTTTCCTCAATCACACTACCTTTTGATAATTTCTTGACTCTTTTTCGGAGAAAGGCTGATAACTTCTTCACCGCATCCTCCTCCTCCTCCTCCTCCTCCTCCTCCTCATCGTCATCATCATCGTCTTCTTTTGCATCATCATCGTCGTCATCATTATTACTAGCATTACTAAAGTGAAGCTTCAGCACCCCGAGCCTGGGGAACTTTGACAGAGAACGAACAATTGAAGCAACATCAAGCCGAGGACAAGCATCGACTTCTAGTCATTGTAACGAGTTGCATACCACCTCCGTTTGGTCATTATAATCGACATCGTGGAACGATAGTACTTGAGTGAGATTTTGGCACCGGGAGACAACAAGCTTCTGCAGCTTGCAACTAGAGCTGCAGGAAGATGAAGACATGATGAGATGTTCAAGGCCCTGGATACTTGTCAAGCTAGATAGGTCATCAAGCTCAAGAGATTCCAACGATTTCAGACCCTCTATGCCATGGATCTCTCCGAGGTTCGGACATTTTTTCAACGATAGCCGGGTCAAGTTCTCCAGATTCTCCAGAGTGCTGGGGAGCCATACATATTCCTCACCCTCCACATAGACTAGACTCCCATAAATGTCGAGACTCGTTAGCGAAGATGGCAGGAGCATCGTTGCCATATTATCACTATCACCACCACTACTACTGCTCCTCCTCATCATTGTGGACTCGAGCGTGAGTATCTTCAACTTGGATTCCTTCCACCACACTGAATCGCAAGGGATCTCTAACCCACTTCCACACATCTCCATTGTCAAATCCTCCAACTCCGACATCTCTGCGAGATTACAGATCGAAGACCCAGTTCTCACACCCTTCAAACTCACGGGATGCTTAATCTCTTCAAGCACTCCATCGTCACTTGCATGCAAGTATATAAGAGATGGCAATTCTCCAATATCGGCGAGAAATTCCCTCAAGTTACCGCACTTAAACTCGACGAGTACAAGGCATCGAAGATCCTTTAGCATTCCAATGGTGCCCTTGATCTCCCCGAATATAGACCACTTGAGAAGCAACCACTTTAGCTTTTGTAACTCGTCAATGTTTAATACCTCTTGATCATTGAAAAAGTGTCCAAGTATGAAAATCTCTAGGCTCCTTGGCAAGTAAGGGATTGTCTTCATATCCCAACAACCAGAAATATCCATATATTTCAGCCTACCTGCTGTCTGTTAAACCGGAAACCTTTATTGTGTTATAATTAAAATGGTCCCACTGTTTTTTATTCATTAGAATGAAAGAACTTTCACAAATTAATTACCTTGATTTGACTCCAACCTCCCCAATCATCGTCCATGAAGTTATCCTCGAGATCGAGGATAACTACATTTTTCATATCGAAATTTTCAAACGGGCAATCTTGTATATTCGCTTGTTGATTCAGTCGAAGCCACCTCATGTTTGGGAGAAGATTGTTGAAGTCTCCTGTAAGCGTTGACGATCCAACGTCCAAATATTTTAATTCCGGCAAATTCGAGAAATATTCACTTCTGAGCTCTTCCACGGAAATCGAGGTGGAGGATGAAGTGCCCACTCTTATTGCTTTAACTTTATCTGATCCCTGTAAGACATATTTAGTTATAACTAATACAATATGCAATGAGACACTTTTAATGTGTTACAAAAATGTACATAGGAATAAAATCATATATACCTTCTTGTTGGACAATGTCTCGATGGCTTCTTCTGCGGCCCATATTCTACTCCTCATCCACGGACGGTCTATATCTTCTTGACGTACAATTTCTCTACCCATATCTCTAAGCTGATCATGCATTTGAAACTCGATGCCATCTCCCATTTTGATCATTGATCTTTGAACTAGAATCCTAATATTAGTAACGGGATAAAGTTTGCAATCGCTCCACAGATAAGAAGACATGTCTATGCTTTTCCCGATGAAAAAACACGCAACATCCAGAAATATTTGTTGTGCCTGGTACGGAAGCGCATCATAACTTATCTTCAACCTTTCCATGACTTGAACCTCGACCGTTCCCTGCAACTGTAACAACTTCTCTTCCCAAAAATCTATATCTTCTCTGTGCAGAAGCGACCCCAAAACCTTCAGTGTTAATGGAAGTCCTCCTGTAGTCGACACAATTTTGTTCGCTACAATTTCGTAATCCGAGGGAGGAGAGTCCATATGGAACGCATGCCTGCATAAGAGCTGCAACGAATGTTGATGACTCATTGCTCCGACTTCATACAAGACGCATCGACTTTCGTTTATAGTACTCAAGACTTTAATGTTTCTGGAAGTAAACAGAAATGTACTCCCGAAAATAAAATCTCCGGGGCTTCCCAAAATGTCTTCAAATTTAAACTTCTCGTCCACATCATCAAGAACCACAAGCAATTTAAACTGTGAAACTCTCTCCCTTATCGTTTTCTTGGCTTCACTGGAATCGTTAATTTTTTTAGAATCCACCGATCTCAATATGTCGGAAATTAACTTCCGTTGCAAAACGACCGTGCCATCCTTCTGTTTCTGCGTTTCTCTTACGTTTTCTACGAAACAACAACGTTCGAAACGATAAGAGATTTTGTTGTAAACCGCCTTTGCAAGTGTGGTTTTGCCTATCCCACCAAGACCATTGATACCAACCATCCGCACATCCTCCGAACTATTACTTAACTTTTTCACGACAACCTCGACATGATTATCAATTCCAACCAACTCATCAGTATCTAATGTGTATTCCTTGCTTAGATGCGACCATATGACTGAAGAAACCTCATCTACTAAAGCTCCCACCCTGGCAACGTAATAATCCAAAATTGAGGAAATAAAATCATATAAATAGATCCTTTTGCTAAGTTTATCAAATAGCTATTTTTACTCAACTATACTGCAATAATATCAAATAGACGATATTTATGTAACTTTTTTATTATCTTCTCATAGTAAGTAAACGAGTATAAATACCTATTTTCCTCGAATATATATGTTTATTTACAGATTTAATGTCAGAACGAAAGAGATAATAAAGCAACGTATATAAAAAGAGTGACAAAGGGTTAATGTAACATACTCTTCCTTGTTTTGGAGGTGCCATCCTTTCAAAGTTCCGACCTCGTTCAAAGCATCTTTCCAACTCTGTATGGTGTTTTCGTCAACTTTATTCCTTTTATGTTGTTTGAATGCACTTTGGTATGGCCCGGTTTGATGGCGTACATCTCGAGGATCCATCAGATATAAAATTGGAAGTATGATATGCCCTTTACCCTGCTTACGTTGCTCGATTATCTCAACAAGCTCGTTGAGACACCATTTACTATGAGCGTAACCCTGGGACAATATCGGGACGTGGATTTTCGACTGACTGATAGCTCGAAGAAGGTTTGTCCCAATCCCTTCTCCCTTACGCAGTTCATCATCATCTCTGAACGTGCGGATCTTCAAGTTAAGGAGGAAGCGATAGAGAATGTCAGTGACATAATGACGCGTATCTGGACCTCTAAAACTCAAAAACACCTCATAGTCCCCCGTTGGAAGGGGCACGGAATCAGAATCTCCAGAGGCAGGAACAGAGGAAGATATCGTAGACGAAGTTGATTGTTGAGAAGTACTATCATTGGAGTCCCCATATGCTCCCCTTCTTCCCCCAAAAAAGTAGTTGTAAACAAGTATAATCCCAATAACTATCCCAATTATTATTACGTAAATCATTCCTAGCCCTGCATATATATCAAAACAATTGTTCAAAATCTTTGATCATCACTATTCAAAACCAAAATTCTCAATAAAATGAAATATTATTTTTGATCAAGTAGACATTTTATTGCAAACAGAACCAGTAGTTCTAAAACGATATAAGAAAACTCGATTTCATTATCTACACAAACCCAAATCCAAAGAATTGATAGATGAAGCTAAGCAAGAGCTAAAGGAAATCGAGAAGAAACATATCAAAACAAAGCAAGTCAAACAAACGAAGAACTCACTTACACTACAAAAAGAAAGAGAAGCGTTACAGGAGGAGGAAGAAAAGAAATGATATGGAATGAAGAAAAGAAGCTTGCTCTGCTTTTTTAAATAGCAAAGTGGGAATGAGGCAATTTAAAGGAAATGAGATGGGAAGCCAACCAACTGAGCTATGCCATTCAATTCCCATCTTCCGCCAAATTTTTTTATTATTTTTACAAATGGTTGGGACTAACCTAATAAACAGAGCAACAATTGCAGTTCCTGCTAAGAAATACATTTCTACTACTCCCAACATATATTAACATGAAGTGACAGAACTAATGAATAAGCATATAACGAACCAGAACCAAAGTGATGAAACACAGACGTCGAGAGTATAAAAGTAAACACATACCTCCGACTGTGTCGTTGGTGACGTTGTCGGTCGGGTTTTGTTGTTGTTTGTGAGCTATATATGATTTTTGGAGAATTATTATGGAGAGAATTAGAAGAGTCGTCAGAGCTGTGATATTTGAAGAGTGAGGCAAGAACAAAAGGAAAGAGAGGGAAACAGAGACAAAATTCTCAGTTTACTTTTCGGTGTAATGAGAGAAAGGCAAAGAAGAAAGTAAAAGGATTTTTGAAACTGCTATAGCAAAGAAAAGAATTGCTTACAAGTTGCTAATAATTGAGTACTGTATATGTTTCTGCAACTCATCTTCACAGCCAGCTTCCTGGATACCCTATGTACATGTTGAAAATAATTAAAGAATTAACAAATATTTGCTACAGAATTACATTAGCCCTCTTTCGATTTGATGTGCCTCCCTTTTAAAGATCCAACCTCATTCAGAACATCTTTCCAACTTTGCGTAGATGCAGCTGAGGACGAACTAAAGGAAATTAAGAAGAAACATATCAAAACAAAGCAAGTCAAACAAAAAATAAATATCAAACCCCTATAATAAAATGAAATATTATTATAAACCCGTCAATAATATTTCATAAAGAAAAAAAAATGGAAAGTTTCCAGATTGTCAATAAATTCGAAAATATTGTCTACACAAATCCGGAGTCTCAAACCCACTAATATAAGAACGTCCACCAAGTCCATATATAAAAAATGGCCAGAAAATTATAAAAAACTAATTCATAATATAAAATAAATCAAAATGTCAATTTTGCAAATTAATATTCAACATTATCATTCAAAAAATTGTCATCATCTCCAATAGATATGAAAATCTACATAGCTGAAAGAAAGGGATTCACATACTTGAATAACCAAACTGAAGAGGAACCTTTAGTAGACTTGATATGGGGATTCAAAGGTCAATCAACGGTCCAGATTCCTCTTAGAACGGTGCCAACGAAACCTTTTTGTTGGCACCAAAATCGGAGTCTTGGTAGACTTGATAATTCCAACTCTCAAATTTAAAATGCATATCGCACCGGTCATCTATTTATAATGGAAAAAGAAGGGTAATTTTTCCACATTTTAAAATTATTTTATAATTTAATAAACAAGCTTAGCTTCCTTGTTTGGGCTGCAAGCAAACTCCATTGCATTCCTTACTAGTGAAGGAATCAAAAACATGTCTAAAATTATATTACAACAGGGTCCAATCTTATAGTAATTATTGTTTGAAAAATTTCGAGAATAACGTTGTCGAAACCATAGGATGCAAACATGAAAGTGTTCCTGAAAACACGGACTGTGTATAGAAATTGGATACGAAAAAGAATCTACGAAAGACATGAAATTAATGTCGCGATTTCGGCCTTGATAAATGCATGAACACAAACTTCATGGACTGAAGTGAAATAAATCAAGAAGTAAGTGGGAGAAGAAGAAAAAAACTAAACAGTTTGTGTTTGGTTGGTTTTATTCATTGTCTCAACACCTTTATTTATAGTACATAATTAATACGACACACATAAGAATTTCGAGTATGTAACCGTCACAGGCCTGCATTGACCACTCTAAATTGGTATAATTAAATTAATTAATAAACTTGATCATTTAAATAAAATTAGTCACATTAACCAAATCAAATTAATCAAATGATACAGATTAAAATTGTTAACTTGGTAACCGATCCGTAATATCAACCTTTCATACATCCCCACTAATAATAACAATCAAAACTCTTAAAAATGTTTTTGACTTCATTTGACTATTATTTGAAGGGGTTAACATGATGAAATCTCAATTTTTAGTCCTTCTCAACGGTCAACATGTATGTCAAATATTAGCCAATTTAAAAATTTAAAAATTTTCATGTATAAATTGGTCAATTTCCGTGTGTAATACTAAGGAAAATTGACAATTTTCACTATAAAATTTTAAAAATTTCAAATCGGCTAATATTCGGTGGGCAATAAGCCCCGAATGTCGAGAGATCCTCAGCGCTCAAACTCGTGCAGTTTCTAACATCCAAGACCCTCAAATACTCCAAACTTGCAGACGGTCGAATAATCTCTCAAAAGATGGAAATGTCGTCACATGTAGTCGTCTCAACCGCTTCAAATCTCCGAGCCCCTTGATCTCCCGCAAACTCCAGAGATTGTAGACTTAGAATTCGATATCTTTCGGGTTTCGGAGCTTCGAGGTTGTACGTACGTAAGTTGTATCAATTCATGCATGCATGTGAGAATTGAAACTGTGGCGCTCGAGCAGTATCCTTTAAATTTGAGAGGACTCACGACTGACTCAAGCATGCATGTGAGAGTCAGCCAATGACAAATCACGTACATACTACTGCACAGAGTACTGTAACTGTTATTTCATAGAAGTTCTGTTTGGTTTGCACAAAATATATATAGATTTTGTGCATCAAAATAAAAGGATATATGCCCATTTGGGTTTCCTTGTGTTGTGGTGTACGTTATCTCTGTCTTCGTATTTCCAAATGAATTGGGTTGATACTAATTCTCTCATTCATATTATATAAACAGAGATAAGACCAGATGATCATGATCGTCATAATTATCTCATTTATTATTACATTGTTTCAAATAATTTCAGAAACATACCCCCTCCCCGCCTGCAACAAGATTCAAGTATCGTACGTGTCCTGATGAAGTAGTGCAGTTGGTTGAGTTGTGTACCGTCAACAAACAAAAATGCGTTTCCACGAAATGAAGAAAATTAATAACTAGTAAGAAAGGAAGTTATTGAAATTATTAATTCCTGTAAAGGATAGTACAAGCTTGATTCGGCAGTTTTCCTAAAAAATTGCCGTAACCACAGGAAGGAAACGAATATAGAAGGACAATTGAAACCAAAAAAAACCTGGACGCTGCATGCGCTTCTTGCGCTCGGCTTCTGAACGCTTGACGAGATCGGCGACATGGCGGACATGACGAGATCGGGGTTCTTGATGCTCGCCTCCACCGCATGAAGGCCTCCTCAGAGGGGTTCTTATGGTCGAGCACGAACTCCTTGAGATAGCTGTCCATTGTTAGCCGCTGGAAAAGGGAGGAGAATGGGACGAGGGAGAAAGAGTGGACTAACGGAGTTTGTGTTTTAGAATGCTTCCATATTCGTCGAAAGTGGGTGTTTATTGATTCATGTGATGATCTAACTTCTTGTGAATTATATAATATGAATTTATTAATTAAAAAATAATAGCGACCATGAAGTGAATGGTCACTAGATTATTGATATGCAGTAAAAACAGTCTGCACTGGATACGACGGTTTGGGTAATGGTCACTAATGAACTTTATTAGTGACTAAGGACACAAAAAATTGTCTCTATTTTTGTCGAGCGGTCGCACAATATTTCATTTGTGCTTTAATGACCAGGTTTAGTGGGAACTGTTCCTGTTTGTCGCTAATTGACGGATTTCCTGTACATTAAATATACAGTACATCAAATTCACACATAAAATAAATAAAAATACAGCAAATTACATAGTGTATGTAACAGACTCATGCTAACTTTTGACGTAAGATTATGGAGTATCCATGCATGTATCTACATATTGTATTTCTCAAATGGTTATATTTTTCATCCAATGATTTCACGCTATCTCTCTCTTCATGGATCAATCATACGGCGTAGAACTCATCATCAGAGAATGGCTTTTCAGGCCACTGTACGAATACGCTCGAGGGACACGCCTCGAGCGCGGAGAGATCCTCAGCGCTCAATTTCGTAGACTTTCGAAGATCTACCCACCGCAAATTCTTCAAATTCGCGACTGGGTTCTGTTCTTGTTCTCGATGCTTAGTTGGCACGAAAAGTCTCTCCAACGATTCACACAACCTCACGGACAGTGATATCAACGACTGCAAATCTGCAAGCCCTTCAATCTCCCGCAAACTAGACAGATAGTAGATTTCTACACGCTTCAGTTTCTGCAGCTTGGACAATGAAGTAATTCTCTCTATTGACCAAAGCTCATGCAGCACAAGCTCCTCCAGCTCTTCCAAGGAACCAAGACCTTCTAATTCATGACCTACCAATTTCGTATACCTGAGCTCCAGTTTCCTGAGCCTCGGAAACTTCGACAGGTTGCGGATAACTGCACCAATCGTGGGTGAATCACAACCGAAGATAGAAAGTACTCGCATCGATCCCAATACAGCTATCCCATTGTGTTGGATTGATGGTTCCCCCTCGAGGTCATAGCAGTGATGGATCCTCAACTCTTGAAGCTTGCAGTTAGAAGGAGACGACATTAGATCCTCGAGGCCATGGATTCGCCTCACACGATATGCTGTTTCGAGCTCAAGAGACTGTAACGATTTCAACCCTGCGAGCCCATGAATATCTGTCGAACCATGGGAGTCCTTGATCGAAAATCGTGCCAAGTCTTCCAAATTCTCTAGGGTTGGTAGCCACACCAACTTATCACAGTTTTTGATTTCGAGAATAATCAACGATGAAGGGAACAGAGAAGAAGAAGAAGGAGACGGGTTGACTTTAGTTTTTCTCAGTGAAAGAGACTTCAACTTGGATACCTTCCACCACAAGGAAGAAGATGGAGGGATGTCAACTCCATGCATACAGTTCGCAACGTATAATTTCTCCAACTTCACCAACTCTTCGAGATTCGGAACCGGTGATGAAGTTCCCAACTCCTTTAAGCTTACAGGAAGCTTAATCCCTGTTAGCACTTGCTCCTGAATATGGTTACCACGAATGCCAACCCATTCGGTCTGTCTCAAAATTTCGAGATCCGACAGCTGCCCAATGTCGGCCAGCACTTCTCTCAAATGTTCGCACCCGAAGTTGAAGCCGGTGAGATCAAGCTCGCGGAGCTTCTTCATCATCCCAATTGTCCCTCCCATTATCTTTCTTGTCGTACACCGCTTCAGTCTCAGCACGATTAACTTTTTCAACTTGCTGATATCCAGTTCTGGCAGTTCAAGGGAGCTAAGATCTAAAATCTCTAGACTGCCGGATTCCGGAAAAAGTGGTAATTTTCTCAGGCTGTCACATTTTTCCAGATTCAAAACCTTGAGCTTCTTCGCCATCTGTTCGGATTCATAATGAAATCGCAATTTATCAATTAACAGGAAGTACTGTTGAATGAATACATTTTTGTTACATATAGTATAAGATATAATTATAATATTTATTCTACTGCAATTCGCAACGCGGTTTCACTATCACCTTAAACCCCGGTTGAAATAATTGACTATAGCGGAGCTTAGCACGAATCATACTACGTTTAGAGTTCTGGACATAATGAATAGGTTCTGAAGAGTTATCGTTAACACTGATTTCTAACGTGCTAACTTCATACCTTGATATGATGCCAAACGCCCCAATTATCGTTGATTTTGCTTTCCTGAAGATCAAGAACCATCAAATTTTTCATTTGAAAGTTAGCCACATCGCGGTTCCCATTCTTATGCTCTGCCAGTCGTAGCCACCTTAAATTCGGAAGAAGATTGCTGAAGTCTCCAGTAAGCGTCGTAGATTTTGCATCAAAATACCTCAACTCTGACAAACCTGTAAAACAATTGTTGTTAAGCTCATCCATAACAAGAGAGGATGAGTTTAGCCTAATTGCTTTAACTTGATTTTGTCCCTGTAAGCAAACAAAAAAACAGAGCACTATCTTCATTAGGTGTGAACTGTAGTAACTAATGGAGATGTAATAATGAAACAGGATAAGATAATACCTTCTCGTTCGACAAGAGCTCCAAAGCGTCTTCGTCGGACCATATTCTGCTTCTCATCCATGGCTGATCAATATTTTCCTGGCGGACTATTTCCCTCCCCATGTCTCTGAGTTGATCATGCATTTGAAACTCGGTATTCTCTCCAACTTTCAGCAGTGATTTTTGGACGAGGACATTGATGTTACTAATTGGATAATATCTACAATCGCTCCACATGTAACATGGAAACTCCTTGTTTGTTCCGATAAAGAAACAAGCGATATCCAGGAATATTTGCTGTGCTTCGTACGAAAGTGTATCAAAGCTTATCTTTAACCTTTTCATGACCTCAAACTCTGGTGTTTCGTTTAGCTGCACCAATTTCTCTTCCCATACCGGTATATCTTCTCGAAATAAAAGAGACCCTATAACCTTGAGAGTTAATGGAAGCCCTCCTGTAGTCGCGACAATCTTATCCGATAAAATCTTGTAATCCGATGATGGAGGAGAATTCATCTTGAAAGCATGCTTGCAGAAGAGTTCGAGTGAGCGTAAATGATCCATCGCTCCAACTTCATACAACTGCCATTGATTGTCAATTAAAGTTCTCAGTATTTTAGTGTTTCTAGAAGTCACGATGAATCTACTCCCGGAACTGAAATCTTTAGGACTTCCTAAAAGGTCTTCGATTTTGAAATTTTCATCCACATCATCGAGAACAACAAGAACCTTATGTCGAGATACTCTCTCTTTTATCATTTTCCTCCCCTCGTTTTCGTCTCTAATATCAGCTGATTCCTTTCTCAAAATATCAGAGATTAGCTTCTTTTGCAAGATCGCAATGCCGTCTTTTTGTCCTTGTGTTTCTCTTATGTCGTTGAGGAAACAACAACGATCAAATTGATACGAAAAAATGTTGTAGACGGCCTTTGCAATGGTGGTCTTGCCTATACCACCAAGACCGTGAATTCCTACCATTGTCACACCTTCGTCGGAATCTAAGTTCAATTTTTCTGTTAATACCTGTATATGATAATCGATTCCGACCAACTCATCGGTATCTATAACAAAGTTATCCTTGCTTAGATATGACCATACATCTGCATAAACTTGATCTACTATAGCTCCCACCCTGAAAAATACATAATCTTCTCTACAATGAAGAATTAACAATGAATATATAGTAAATAAGACGGATGAATGTATGAATAAAATGATCCAAATAAAAATGAAAAGCTAGGGTCAGGTTCACATACTCATCATTGCTCTTGACATGCCATCCTTTCAAGCTCCCGACATCGCTCAAAGCGTCTTTCCAGCTCTGTATGGTCTTTTCATCGAAATGGTCCGCATACTGCTGGAATGCATCTTCGTAAGGACCAGTTTGATGCCTTATGTCTCTTGGATCTACCATATAGAAAATTGGAAGTATGAGACATCTTCTGTCTTCCTTTTGACGCTTAACGATCTCAGCAAGCTCTTTAAGGCACCATTTACTGTGAGCATAGGTCTTCGAGATAATCGGAACGTAGATCTTTGACTGGTCGATGGCCTTTGCAAGGTTTGGCCATATACCTTCTCCCTTGCGGAGTTCATCGTCATCCCTAAACGTGTGAATCTTGGAGTGGACGAGAAAACGGTAAAGAATATCCGTGAATTGCTTACGAGTGTCCGGACCTCGAAAGCTCAAGAACACCTCATACTCCACGGATGGAAGGGACAATGAATTGGAGGATTCTGCAAATTCATTCATGGATGAAGATGAAGATGAAAACGAAGGAAGAAGAGATTCTGAATTTGATGCATGAGGGGTATTATTCTCATTGGTGCTTTTAGTCGAAGTGGAAGGATGGAAAGATTCTGAATTTGATGGTTGAGGGGCAGTATTGTCATTGTCAATGTTGGATGAAGATGAAGGGAAAAGAGATTCTGAATTTGATGGATTAGGGGTGTTGTTGTAATTGTTGTTTTCGGAGTCACTGAAATCTCTCTTTATGATGTTATTATCACCATAATTATGGTTGTTTTCCAAATCTTCCGAGTCAAACATGACGTAAGAGGTGACGACATAGTCGTGTCGTTGATCGATATTACTACGATTGTTGCTATCTCGATCTCTCCTCGTATTCCACAACTTATAGAGGATGATCAGCGGAACAACAAGCGCGGCCACAGTTACGACTCCTTGAATATACGCCATTTCTTCATGACATAGTATAAGCTTCTGTTAGAGCAAAACCAAACAAACAAACAAACAAATAAATGCAGCGTATATTGCTAACCACATTCTCAGCCGTACAAGATAGAAAGGAAATTAAACATTACATTAGTACTATCCGATTGTAGGCGCAACTGGATTTGAAACTTGATATCTCCGTGCCGACAGCACACAACTCAACCAACTGAACTTCCGTACTGCCGTGAAATGTTTCTGAAATTATTTGAAACAGTGCAATAGTGTGTCTTATGGCGATCATGATCTGCCCCTATCTCTATTTATATGATATGAATGATAGAATAATTAGTGTCTCAAAATTAAAGCAATTTGTTTTTCTTGGTTTTCAAGTAAGAACCCAATTCATTTATACACATGAAGAAAGAGACATATTCCTTTATTTGAATGCAGAAAATCTATATTTTGTTTTGGTAAACCTTAGGGGCTTCGGCATATATCTTTCATTCATAATTGAACGAGGCTGTGAAATCTCAAATAAGTTATACAAGAGATGAAGTGAAAAAGTAGGATCAGTAACCGAAACACCATGGTCCAATATCTTTTGGAAACTGGTGACATCGGAAAAGTGCTGATGTGTGATCTCACCGTAACCTTTTGATATCCTGTCTCCCATACGAGTTGTAATCCTCTTACATATATTTTATGCAAACCAAACAGGACTTCTAAGAAATAACAGTTGCTTTGTGGAGTAGTATGTACGTGCATGCATGCATACTTACAAAGTACTTTCGTGCATGCATGCATACTTACAAAGTACTTTCGTGCATGCATGTGGTTAGATTAAATTAAGAGGTGTATACATTGAAGACTGTACGTATCATAAAATGCTGTAATAATTTTCTTGAACAAAGGAAACACGTAGCATATGCATGTATTGTACAAAGTACGTACGTTTAACTCTCCGCATGCATACATGAGTAAGTCGCTTGAAGTCCAGATTAAAAGCAAGGAGAAAATCTGAAGGAGAGATTTGGATCGTCAATTTTCTGATTTAGATCTTACGGAAGAAATACTTATTTATTTTGTATTGCAAAGGAACAAGTGCTTGGTCACAAATACTAAGTAATGTGAGAGAAATAAATCCCACTAATAACAACAATTAAAATTCTTAAAAAATATTTTATAATTTTATTTAATTTTTTTTAAGAGTTTAAAAGGATGAAATCTCAATTTTTAACCATTCCCAACATGCATGTCAAGTATTAGCCAATTTGAAAATTCTCATCTTAAAATTGTCAATTTTCGTGTGTTATACTAAGAAAATTTGACTATTTTCATAAAAAATATTCAAAATTTTCAAATCGACTAATATTTGACATGCATATTGGAAATGACTAAAAATCAAGTTTTATCATGATAACTTGTGGAAATAATGGTTAAATAAAATTAAAAATCAATTTTATTTCGTATTGTGTTAGTGTTGAAAATTTCACTTTTGAGCCAATTTTTGACTCATTGCAAAACGTACGTATGTATCGCTGATTGCGAATTCTTGTGTATATAGATATATAGATATAGGGATAAATGTTTAGATTTTAATTTTGAATTTTATGATTTATTAATTTAAATTTATGATAATAATTTATTGTTTGAGGGTTGACATTTAGTATTTAGGGTCTTAATATTATTTTTTATTATTTAGAGTTTAATAACCCAATTTTTCACAGACTCCCAATTCTATGGAGACATAAAGAAATGGTTATATAAAAGAAAAATAAAAAATAAAAAAATGAAAAGATCTACCATTTATTTATGATCGTATAATTATCAAAAAACAAAACAAAAAGTAATTTTAGATAAAGTTTTTAAATCTCTTTTCTTTCCTACGAAATCTTTATCTCACATAAATAATTTAAAATCATCTATAAAATTCTTTCCAAACTTACAAAATGACTTCAAATTTCCCAAAAATTATTCTTCTTTTGATGTCCAAACAAGTAATTTAGAATAAAATCTCTTCTGGCATCCAAATCATCTACCTTACAACCTGTAAGACTTTTACTCTAAATATTTGGTCGCAAAAGGATGTTAAAGCTGTTACAAATATCAAAACTTTCAGCGACCAATATTTGGTCGCACAGGCCACAAAAAGCATTGCGAAAGAGCAAGTGCTAGGTCACAAATACTTAGTATTGTTACAACGTATGTATAAATCTAATCGGTAACAGACTTTCAAATTTTTAGGGACGATTATTTGGTCGTCACAGGTACTAGGTGGCATAATTTTAGCACTCGTGTCTCCTACTAGCTTCATATATATAGGTGTAAATGGAAGTTTCAGATTAGCCTCAAGTGATGTTTTTAACAATCTCACAAATATAAAATAAACGTAAAAGATAATCATATAAAATTTCATATATAAATCCATTTAAAATGGAATTTCATACGTGACAGCATTTCATCGAATACCTTCCTTACATTCACCAAATCACCAAACCTCGCATACACATCAACCAACGCTTCTCTATATATAAATTTCCACCAAACCTTATTTTATTACCCCTATTAAGAACCGTTCCATCCCAATAATTCGAATTATCAGGAAAGAGTCATTGAGGAATTAATTCAGTACCTTCGAACATTACTTAATAATAATAAATAGTAATAGTCTTGATGAAACGTAAGACTCTTATATTAACATTAAGTCAAACCACGGTACGGTAAGACTCTTATAATAATAGAGATTCTCATATGGTGCAGTAGTAGTAGTGTATAGCTTCTTTCCAGTTTGTTCCTCTGTTTTTGTGTTCTTTGTGAGCAGACCTTTGTTTCTGTACTTGATTTGGAGGGTTTTGCTGGTTTAGCAAAACGTGCATTTTTTATGAATAAAAAGCATAATATTCATCGGAAAAAAAACCATGGCACGGAGTATTCGTCACCCAGATTGTACCACTCGTGTTGACGTGGTCCGTGCACCTTGAATCGCTTACGACGATCAGTCAGGGCAACGAGTTGGCCGACACTCAAGCTTGTGCATCCGACAATGTTGACGGACCACAATTCTTCCAGCTGATCAATCATCTCATCTGCCGGCAACCTTTCCAGAGCCTTGCATCCTCTCAAATCCAATTCCTTCAAACATTTCAAACCTTCAATGCCAACTATCTCCCTCAGACTTGGGAGGTCACTGAGCACCAACTCATGTAAGTTGACGAGATTCACTAGTGAAAAAGATAGTCTATCTAGTCCCCTGCATCCTCCTTTGATATGCAGCAGCTCCAAATTCTGCAAGCCAGATAGTTCAAACTTTGCTAATGATTCACAATACATTAAATATACGAACCGCAGAGACTTCGACTTCGTGAGTCCCTCGATTTCCTGCAGGTTTGGCATGTTGCGTAAATGTAGATACTCCAACTTAGGCATCATCGACTGAAAAATCAACTTCTCGATTTGTGTTGATTCCACGTCGTAGATTTGTAGCATAACCAAATTTTCAACACATGGAAAGGCTAATACTCGGTCACTGATGACGATTACTCTGCCGAGTTCTAAGGTTCTAAGCCTCGAGAACCATGACAGGCGTGACAGCAACAATCCAAGGTCTAGTTGCAATGATGTGCAGTCACGGATGAGCATAGTTTCCAACCACATGAGGTGGTGGAGGCCACAGATTCGAGTCAAACCTCGCACATTGTCGATCAATAATGCAGTCAAGTTTAGCAGGTTTTCTAGGTTTGGTATCGACACCGAAACATCACAATAGCTGATTTTGAGATGGGTTAGCGACCGAGGCAAGAAAGAAGAAGGAGAGCAACTGTTGATTTTGGTAAACAACAGATCCAGAACCTTCAATTTGGATACCGTCCACCACAAGGAAGAAGATAGATCAGGGATGTCAAAGCCATGCTTACTTTCCCAAAATGTCAATTTCTCCAATTGCAACATCTCTTTGAGATTAGGAACAGGGGATGAAGTTTCCAACTTCTTCAAGCTTAAAGGAAGCTTAAGCTGATGATCAGGATTAGTATCCTCAAACGTGTGTCTGAGAATTTCGAGGCGTGACAATTTCCCGATGTCGGAAAGAGCTTCTCCCAAATTTTCACACGCGGAATTGAAATATCTGAGATCAAGCTCTCGAAGTCCCACCATCATCCCAAATGTTCCTCCACTAATCCTGCTTGCCTCGCAACTCATCAGTCTCAGAACGATTAACTTCCTTAACTTGTCGAGATCTAGCACCTGCAACGAGCCTAGGCTGTGACCTTGATCGCTACTCAGATCTAAAATCTCTAGACTCCCCGATTTCGGAAACTCTGGAATTTTTGTTAGGAGGTTGCTATAAGCAAGATTCAAAACCTTGAGCTTCTCTGCCATCTGTTGGGATGCACAATAAAATCACTTCTTAGTAAGTACTTTAAGATTTCATTGTATTATGCAAGTAATGTGTAAACGCACCTTGATCTGGCGCAATACCTCCCAATCATCATCTACATCGCTATATGGAAGTTCGAGGATTACCAAACTCTTCACCTGAATGTTAGCCACATGTGCGTTCTTATGATATGGCAACCGTAGCCACCTCAACTCCGGGAGTAGACCGTTGAAATCTCCGGTAAGCTTCGTCGATTCTGCGTCAAGATATCTCAACTCTGGCAAATTCTTGAAATAATCGCTTTTAAGCTTTTCCACAACAATTGAGGACGAGTTTACCCTAATCGCTTTAACTTCATTTGGTTCCTGTAAGCAAAGAGAACTGTCAAAAACTGTATGTGGATATATAGTCATGTAATGAAAATCTCATGTATAGTATCGATAACTAAGAGAATACCTTTTTGTTGGATAAGAGTTGCAAGGCGTCTTTGTCGGACCATATTCTACTTCTCTTCTCCGGATGTTTGATATTTTCCCGACGGACTATTTCTCGGCCCATGTCTCTAAGTTGGTCGTGCATTCGAAATTTATCATCATCTCTAACTTTCAGCAATGATCGTTCAACGAGAATATTGATGCTGCAAACGGGGAAATAATTGCAATCTCTCCACATGTAACATGGCAGTTCTTTGTTCGTTCCGACGAAAAAACAAGCAATATCCAAAAATATTTCTTGCGCTTCGTCCGGGAGTGTATCGTAGCTTATCTTCAAACATTCCATCACCTTAAACTCGGGTATTTCCTTTAGTTGTACCAATTTCTCTTCCCAAATCGAGATATCGTGCCTAAACAAAAGAGACCCGATAACCTTGAGAGTTAGAGGAAGCCCTCCCGTAGTCGCGACAATCTTATTTGATAACTCGTTGTAATCCAATGGGGGGAAACTCTTTTTGAATGCATGTTTGCTGAAGAGTTCGAGCGACTGTGGATGATCCATTGCTTCAACTTCGTACAACTCGCATCGATTGTCGTTCAAATTGCTCAATACTCGAGTGTTTCTCGAAGTAACGATGAATTTACTCCCAGAAACGAAGTCTGTAGGACATCCCAAAAGGTCTTCAAATCTAAAGTTTTCGTCCACGTCGTCCAGAATGATAAGAACTTTGTGTTGAGATACTCTCTCCTTTATCATTTTCCTTCCTTGGTATTCATCACTAATATCAACTGAATCCTTTCTTAAAACATCACAGATTAGCTTCTTTTGCAAAATCACGTTACCGTCCATTTGCTCTTGTCTTGCTCTTATGTCTTTGAGGAAACAACAACGATCGAATCGAGAAGAAATATCGTTGTAGACTGCCTTTGCAATGGTGGTCTTGCCTATACCACCAAGACCGTGAATTCCAACCATCGTCACACCTTTGTTGGAATTTAAGTTCAGTTTTTCTTTTACATCTCATATATGATCATTGATTCCGACCAACTCATCGGTTTGTATGACAAAGTTATCCTTGCTTAGATGTGACCATACATTATTGTAAACTTCATCTATTTTAACTCCCACCCTGAAAAAATACGATATGTTATCAACAATTTTAATGTATATATTATACTATTTGTTAGTGACTTTCAATTTTATTATAAATATTTTAATTTGGATTAAATATCATAGTAAGTAAACCCCTATATAATTAAGCAAAATGGCTCCGTGGGTACATTTTAAATTTACATATATAGTAGAAGGGTTTAGCTATGTAAAATCTACTATCACAATATTGTTGAAGACTATGTATATTTAATATAAATGATAAATAATTTTATTAATAATATGCATGGTTGAATTGAAAATAAAATAATAAAAGCTAGGGTTAGGATCACATACATGCTGTCGATTTCGACAGTCTCTCCTTTCAAGGTTCCGACAAAAGTCAAAGCGTCTTTCCAGCTCTGTATGGTCTTTTCATCAAAGTGGTTTGCGTACTTCTCAAATGCACCTTCATAAGGACCAGTTAGATGCCTTATGTCATTTGGATTTACCATATAGAAAATCGGGAGTATGATACGCCTTTTGTCTTCTTTTTGGCGCATAAGACATAAATATTATACGAAATGGGTTGTTGTTGTAAGATAGGAGTTGCAGTAAAGATTCTCCTCTACAAGATGTTGTGTGTAAAGAGAGATTCCAATGAATCAAACAACAACAACAACAATTACAATAATACCACGTTCAAAGATGACAATGATCTCCGCAAGGGAGAAGGTATATGGTCAAACCTTGTAAAAGCCATCGACCAGTCAAAGATCTACGTTCCAATTATTTCGGAGAGCTATGCTCATAGTAAATGGTGCCTTAAAGAGCTTGCGGAGATCGTTGAGCGCCAAAAAGAAGACAAAAGGCGTATCATACTCCCGATTTTCTATATGGTAAATCCAAATGACATAAGGCATCTAACTGGTCCTTATGAAGGTGCATTTGAGAAGTACGCAAACCACTTTGATGAAAAGACCATACAGAGCTGGAAAGACGCTTTGACTTTTGTCGGAACCTTGAAAGGAGAGACTGTCGAAATCGACAGCATGTATGTGATCCTAACCCTAGCTTTTATTATTTTATTTTCAATTCAACCATGCATATTATTAATAAAATTATTTATCATTTATATTAAATATACATAGTCTTCAACAATATTGTGATAGTAGATTTTACATAGCTAAACCCTTCTACTATATATGTAAATTTAAAATGTACCCACGGAGCCATTTTGCTTAATTATATAGGGGTTTACTTACTATGATATTTAATCCAAATTAAAATATTTATAATAAAATTGAAAGTCACTAACAAATAGTATAATATATACATTAAAATTGTTGATAACATATCGTATTTTTTCAGGGTGGGAGTTAAAATAGATGAAGTTTACAATAATGTATGGTCACATCTAAGCAAGGATAACTTTGTCATACAAACCGATGAGTTGGTCGGAATCAATGATCATATATGAGATGTAAAAGAAAAACTGAACTTAAATTCCAACAAAGGTGTGACGATGGTTGGAATTCACGGTCTTGGTGGTATAGGCAAGACCACCATTGCAAAGGCAGTCTACAACGATATTTCTTCTCGATTCGATCGTTGTTGTTTCCTCAAAGACATAAGAGCAAGACAAGAGCAAATGGACGGTAACGTGATTTTGCAAAAGAAGCTAATCTGTGATGTTTTAAGAAAGGATTCAGTTGATATTAGTGATGAATACCAAGGAAGGAAAATGATAAAGGAGAGAGTATCTCAACACAAAGTTCTTATCATTCTGGACGACGTGGACGAAAATTTTATATTTGAAGACCTTTTGGGATGTCCTACAGACTTCGTTTCTGGGAGTAAATTCATCGTCACTTCGAGAAACACTAGAGTATTGAGCAATTTGAACGACAATCAATGCGAGTTGTACGAAGTTGAAGCAATGGATCATCCACAGTCGCTCGAACTCTTCAGCAAACATGCATTCAAAAAGAGTTTCCCCCCATTGGATTACAACGAGTTATCAAATAAGATTGTCGCGACTACGGGAGGGCTTCCTCTAACTCTCAAGGTTATCGGGTCTCTTTTGTTTAGACACGATATCTCGATTTGGAAAGAGAAATTGGTACAACTAAAGGAAATACCCGAGTTTAAGGTGATGGAATGTTTAAAGATAAGCTACGATACACTCCCGGACGAAGCGCAAGAAATATTCTTGGATATTGCTTGTTTCTTCGTCGGAACAAACAAAGAACTGCCATGTTACATGTGGAGAGATTGCAACTATTTCCCCGTTTGCAGCATCAATATTCTCGTTGAACGATCATTGCTGAAAGTTAGAGATGATGATGAATTCCGAATGCACGACCAACTTAGAGACATGGGCCGAGAAATAGTCCGTCGGGAAAATATCAAACATCCGGAGAAGAGAAGTAGAATATGGTCCGACAAAGACGCCGTGCAGCTCTTATCCAACAAAAAGGTATTCTCTTAGTTATCGATACTATACATGAGATTTTCATTACATGACTATATATCCACATACAGTTTTTGACAGTTCTCTTTGCTTACAGGAACCAAATCAAGTTAAAGCGATTAGGGTAAACTCGTCCTCAATTGTTGTGGAAGAGCTTAAAAGCGATTATTTCAAGAATTTGTCGGAGTTGAGATATTTCGACGCAGAATCGACGAAGCTTACCGGAGACTTCAACAATCTTCTCCCGGAGTTACGGTGGCTACGATTGCCGAATCATAGGGACGCACCTATGGCTAACATTCAAATGAAAAGTTTGGTAATCCTCGAACTTCAAAATTTCGTAAATAATAAGTGGGATGGATTCCACCATATCGAGGTGCGTTTATGTTCATTCAATTTTTTCATGAATAATTAGATTTCTGTCTCATTTCAACTTCAATTATTAAAAGTGAATTTCTGGTGCATATATCCCAACAGATGGCAGAGAAGCTCAATGTTTTGAATCTTGCCTATAGCAGATCCCTGGCAAAAATTCCAGCATTTCCAGTATCGGGGAGTCTGGAGATTTTAGATCTGACCTACGTTGTACAGCACATCCAAGGCTCGCATGTGTTGGAACTTGGAAAATTAAGGAATTTAATCGTGCTGATACTGAAGCGTTGTACAGCAAGCAGGATTAGCGGAGGTACCATCGGGATGATGAAGGGGCTTCGAGAGCTGGATCTCAGTTTTTTCAATTTCGAGTGCGAAAATTTGAGAGAAACTCTTTCGGACATTGGGAGATTGTCGAGTCTCAAAATTCTCAGACAGATGGGACACTCTAGCCGAGAGTTTAAGGATACGAATCCTCAGGAGAAATTGCTAGAGGGGATTAAGCTTCCTTTGAGCTTGAAGGAGTTGGAAACTTCATTCCCTGTTCCTAATCTTGTAGAGATGTTGCAATTGGAGAAATTAACATTTTGGAAAAGTGAGCATGGGTTTGACATACCTGATCCATCTTCTTCCTTGTGGTACAAGGTATCCAAGTTGAAGTTTTTGTCATTGTCAAATACGAAGATCAACACTTGTTCTCCTTCTTCTTTGTTGCCTTCTTCGCTGACCGACCTCAGAATCAGCGAATGTCTACTTCTGGATTGGCTACCGAACCTGGAGAACATGGAAAACTTGACTCAACTATACATCATTCACTCTTGTGTTCGTGGAGAGATTCAAGGGCTCAGAGGGTTGAAATCATTGAAGTCACTTCACATCACCAATGTGCAAGGTTTGACTCGAATCCATGGCCTCGAGGTCCTCGCGATGACCTCATTGGAAAAATTGCTCATCTATTCACGCACATCATTGCAACTAGACATTGGTTTCCTACTACCACGGCTGTCAAATTTCTCGAGGCTTAGGATCTTAGAACTAGGCGGGGTAATCGACAGTAGTACTGATCATGACCAAGTGTTAGCCCTTCCGTCTGTGAAAGAGTTGGCTACATTGAGAATGTGCAACTTGAAATCAATCAAAAAGTTGATTTTCCAGTCGATGATGCCTAAACTGGAGAGTCTATCTTTAGAACAGATGCCAAATATGAAGGAGATCGAGGGGCTCGCGGAGTTGAAGTCTCTGAAAAAGATAACGTTGGGCCGTTGCGAATCATTAGAAAAGTTTGAGCTATCTGGTTTGCATAATTTGGAGGAAGTGTGTATTTACGAAGGATGCAGAGGACTAGAGAGACTACCGTCTTCTTCGCTAGCGAATCTCGTCAAGTTACAACGGTTAAAGCTCAAGTATCTCCCGAGCCTGAGAGAGATTGCTGGCATTGAAGGTTTCAAGTGTTTGAAGAAGCTGGATTTGGAAGGATGCAAGGCGCTGGAAAGGTTTCCCGTAGATCAGATGATTGATCATCTCAAAGAATTGAGGTCGGTCAACATTGTCGGATGCACAAACTTGACTGTCGACCAAATAGTTGCCCTGACTACTCCGCCTAAGGGATTCGAAGTGCACGGACCAGGTCTACATGAGTGGTACAATCAAGGTGACGCTGACGAATACTCCGAATCATTATCATATATTGAGTTAAGTTTACAGTAATAGTCTTTAACTTTAATTAGTTCCTTTTTTTTCGACTGTAATTCGATCTTTTGCCTGTTATGTTGCTTGTTCAAGTCAAGATGTTATTTAATATTTATACTTACAAGATGATCAATCATGCATGACAGTTACTGTAATTTTTGCTGTTTCGAGTCGTTGGAATCTCTCTGTATAGAGAAACAGCTTATAATCAAGGATTCCGGTACGAATAGCAAAATCGACCCGACTTTCAATCACTAAAAATATCGTACCTTTGGCCTAATAGAATGTTAAGCTCTCGCTCTTCAGAAATAAAAACTCCTGCGACGACTCTGCAACAGCAAGGAAACAATCAGTTCGATGAATGAAAGCCGAATTCATTCCATCGAGAAATGAAACAATCAGAACACACGATCGAAACCAGTGATGCAAGTCGAACTTGACAAGCTTTCTCTAGATAACCAAGCCCTAAACCATTTCTACAATACTGATAGTAGAAGGCGGTAAGAATCTAACTGCTGTAACTAATTAGCTATAAACAAAAGAGTATAAACTTATAGTACTGTTTATTCCTAATGAAACTGGAAAACCAAGCCTGCTTGCTAAACAAACCGAATCGCTTCTAAAAACTGTCTAGTCCAACTCTGTCGATCAAGAATACCGGCTAGATGCTATATTCACGATCCCTTTCGTGAAGCTATAAAGAACTATATGTCCTTTTGTTATGATTGCTGAACAAACATTTCACACAAACAAGCCACCTATTTCCCCCTTTTATCACTTTGTCTGCATAAGAACATAGCAGTATAGAATATAGTTCTTTTCTTGTAGTTTAAACAAAAGAATAAATGCTGCAAGTTTCTTTTTATGGTTATTTCCTTTGGTTCTCTAGAAAGAATCCGAGTCCTTTCTCGAAAACCAAGCAAGAGATTTACAGTCCCTGGCTATAAATACAGGAGTTCTTCAGAAACTGCATAGCCTCGGCCAAATAGTTATTAAGCAAGCAGAGCGTAGATTATAACGATTTCCTCAAAACGATAATGACAGATGTATACCAAAGACTTACAGTTCGACAACATGGTAAGGATTCGATTGCAATGTTTGAACCTTTCTGAAGTACATGCTTTATGTTCTAAACATGCAGGTATCATTTATTTTGGGAAAGCATGTATATGTATGATTTAGCAACGTCCATGGACCGAAACTAATGTCATGCGATTTTTCGTAGAAATCGATCGTAACATTTCGGCCGGGAGAAAGATTATACTCTTCTTCAAACGGTTGTTCGGACGGAGACGCCCTGCTATTGCATCCGACCCTCCATCTATTACACCAGCTCCTCGTGTCGCCTCCGATCCTGCTTCCGATCCCTCTGCTTATCCTGCAGCTGCTGCCACCTCTGAACATGCGACTACTGCATCCAACGACCCTCTGTCTGTTACATCAGCCCCTCATGTTGCCTCCGATCCTACCGGTGCTAGCTCTACCCCATCAACATCGTCTACAACCATCGCACCGGCTTCTTATACATCCCCTGAATCTCCCCATTTGTTAACCCTTCCCACTGGGGAGTACGAGGTGTTTTTAAGCTCAGAGGTCCGGACACTCGTCACCAAATCACCGACATCATTTACCGTTTCCTGGTTCATTTGAAAATCCGCACATTCAGGGACGACGACGAGCTCCGCAAGGGGGAAGGAATATGGCCTAACCTAGTAAGAGCAATTGGTCAGTCCAAAATCTATATCCCGATCTTGTCGGAGAGCTATGCTCATAGCAAATGGTGCCTTCGCGAACTTGCTGAGATCGTTGAACGCCGAAAGCAGGATGGCAGGCACATCATACTTCCCATTTTCTATATGGTGGATCCCAGAGACGTAAGACATCAAACGGGACCTTACCAAGATGCATTTGCGCAACACGAGCAGAATTTCGACGAGCGTACAGTACGGATTTGGAGAGAGGCTCTAAACGAGGTTGGAACTTTGAAAGGATGGCACGTCAAGAACAATGACGAGTAAGTGATTCCTTATCCTTATCAATAATCGACTATCCTTTCTTTCAAAAAAGTTTGATGCTTACTAGGATCCTAGGCCATCCATACATACAGATTATGTGTGATATAATTTCCACCTTTACGTGCATATAACTTGAAACGTATTGCCATCCAGGCAAGGAGCAGTAGCGGATCTTGTTTCCAACGTTGTATGGTCACATCTAAGCAAGAGCAACAATGCATTATTGGATATTACTGATGAGTTGGTTGGAATCGATGATCATGTCAAAGCTGTAGTAGACAGCCTCAGTATGGACTCTAATGAAGGCATGGTGATGGTTGGTATTCACGGTGTTGGTGGCGTTGGGAAGACAACTCTTGCAACCGCGGTTTACAACAAGATTTTCACTCGTTTTGACCGCTGTTGTTTTCTGGAAAAAATAAGAGAAACCCAGCAACGAAAGGATGGTAATCTCATCCTGCAGAAGACGCTAATCTCCGATATTTTGAGGATGGATTCAGTAGAATCTATAAAAAACGAGGACATGGCAAGGAAACACATAAGAGATAGAGTTTCCGAATACAAAATTCTAGTAGTTCTCGATGATGTGGACGACACGTTCAGATTTGAAGACATTTTAGGAAATCCTAAGAAATTCATTTCGGGGAGTCGATTTATTGCTACGTCTAGAGACACAAGAGTTTTGAGGAGTTTGAACCAAGAGCAATGCAAGCTTTATGCAGTAAATGTAATGGGTTCCGACCGGTCACTTCAACTCTTCTGCAAGCATGCGTTTAGAAAGGATTCTCCTCCGCCAGATTTTGAGGGTTTATCGCGAGATATCTTATCTACGACAGGAGGACTTCCATTGATGCTCAAGGTTGTAGGACAACTTCTATACAAGCAAGAGGTGGCTGTTTGGGGAGAAAAGTTGGCACAGTTGAAAGAAACACCGGAAAAAGCGGTGGTGGAAAGGTTGATGATAAGTTATAATGCACTGGAACATGAAGCACAACAGATATTTCTCGATATTGCATGTTTCTTTATCGGAACAGACAAAGATATTGCTTCCTACATGTGGGCAGATTGCAAGTTCCGTCCTATCACCAACGTTAATATTCTTACCCAAAGGTCCATGATCGAGATCGGCGAAGATAACAAGTTCCAAATGCACGATCAACTTAGAGATATGGGCAGAGAAATCGTACGAAGAGAAAATGTAGAACTTCCATGGATGAGGAGTAGAATGTGGTCAAATGATATCACTGTTAAGCTGTTAGATGATCGAAAGGTATTTTCCCACATCTGTTGCAAATATATCAACTTGGTCTTTTCAACATTCTTTCTTTAAGTAACTATTTTGCTTCTTCTTTTACAGGGCACAAATAGAGTTAAGGATATTAAGCTAACTCCATCAGACGACTATGTTTCCTGCCAAGTATTTGAGAGTGATTGTTTTACGAATTTATCGGAGTTGAGATATTTCGACACACCAAGTATAGAATTAACAGGAGATTTCACTAATCTTCTTCCGAATCTAAGGTGGCTTAGTCTATCCGACCATCAGCAACAAAAAGGACGTCCTCTCATCAATCTCAGAATGGAAAACTTGGTCATCCTTGATCTTCAGGGAAGCAATTTCAGAGATAAATGGGATGGTTGGCGCCATATCAAGGTAATTTATATGTACTTGTCACTCTCGTTTTTTAATTGAAATCGGTGAACATGTGATACGATTCAAAGAAAGTGCATATTTATGCAGGAGGCAAACAAGCTGAAAGTTTTGGACCTTAGCGAATGTGGAAATCTGACGAAAATTCCGAAGTTTCCAGAATCTGGGAGTATAGAAATACTGAATCTTTCTGGGCTCAGAGACGCACAGGGGAAGTTAGATATAGGGAACTTGAGTAACCTCAAAGTGCTGAATCTCGAGGATTGTGGGATAACAAAGATAAAGGGCGGAACCATTGCAATGATTCAAGGGCTTCGAGAGCTCAACGTCACAAATTCAGAGTGCGAGAACCTCGAAGAAGTTCTTAGCGACATTTGGAAACTGTCGTCCCTCCGAATCTTGAAGACAGTCGGAAAATATACATCTGAGAAGAAGCTTCTTCCTGCAAGCTTGAAGGAATTAACGACTTGTTCCCCTGTAGCTAATCTTTCCGAGCTGCTTGAGCTGGAGATTTTAGTTGTGGAAGACTGTCGTGACGGGCTCGACATTCCTGACATTGATAACGGGTGGTGGAAATCATCCAAGCTGAGCTCTTTAGAACTCTTTCACACCAAAATCAACAATCTCCCGACTGCGTCGGCTAATCGGTTGAGGCTTCCATCATCTCTAGTGAAGATTAAAATTTTTGACTGTGACGAGATGGAGTGGCTCCCGAATCTAAAGAATCTGGAGAAGTTGACAGAATTAGTTATCAAGGAGTGTCTCAATTTGAGAGAGATCCAAGGCCTTGGAGGGCTGAAATCGTTAGTAACTCTCGAAATCATTGGTTGCCGACGGTTAGCCCGTCTCAACGAGGGCACACCGGATCTCGTAGCTTTCAACAAGTTGAAAGTGTTAGAGATATCACGATGCCCACTTCTCTCGTCAGTCAAATTCACCAATGACGACTCGGTCAACATCGTTGACTCTTTGGAAAAAATGGTAATCGATGACTGCATGTCATTGGAACTAGACGTTGGATTGATACTATCACACATGTCCAAGTTTTCGAGGCTTAGCGTCTTGAAACTGGGCGAGGTAATCGGCGGTGAAGTGTTAAACTTTCCGTCTCTCGAAGAATTGGCTCAACTGGAAATGTTCTGCTTGCAATCAACCAGAAAGCTGAATTTGCCGTCAAAGCTGCGGAAGTTGGAGAATTTGGAGTTAAGATTCATCCCGAATTTGCAAGAGATCAAGGGGCTCGGGGAGTTGAAGTCTCTGAAACAAATAAACCTAGAGGGTTGTTCATCATTAGTAAAGTTTGAGCTATCCGGGTTGCAGAAGTTGGAGGTATTGAATATTGAAGAAGGATGCAAAGAACTAGAGAGACTACCTTCGCTAGTGAATCTCGTCAACTTACAAGAGTTAACGCTCAACAACCTCACGAGTCTCAGAGAGATTGGCAAAGATGATATTGAAGGTTTGAAGTGTTTGACGAAACTGGATTTGGACGGGTGCGAGGCGCTGGAAAGGTTGCCTGCAGATCAGATGCTTGACTTGGAAGAACTGGGCTCTGTCTCGATTGTCGGATGCACAAACTTGAATGTCGACCAACTCGTAGCCCTAACTAATCCACGTAAGGGATTCCGCGTGTGGGGACCGGGTACGAATGAGTCATACTTTCAGAGTCAACAATACTCGGACAGCGGCTTACTATCAGCTACGTCCAACATGATCAGTAAATTAGTAGAAGGGTTATCAGGAAATTGGTGGTGATGAATGTTTTTTAAGTTGCTTCTTTCTTATCAACTAATTTTACAGACTTCAAACCCTACTTCTTATTGGTGGTTCCAATTTGATAGATTGTAAAGAGTTGCAACCATTTCAGGATAGAGTCGTGTTAACCCTAAACCCTAAATCTACAGAGAACTTCATAACCATGAGCTAAAATTGCAGATGCGCATAATAGATTCATGTAACTAGTTACTTGGAAATTTGCTTGTTTAGCTGACAGTAGATCGCAGGACAATGAGCCATTTTTTCTACATCCTACGCATCATGAAATCTGCCAAGTGCTTCTCCAACTCGAACCCGATCCCCGCGTTTGATGTTAAACCTGAATTCTGATGACGGATGGTCTCCATCTTTGGATGATTTTAATGTTGGACCTTGGAAGACAAGCACTACTGTAGATCCCAAGTTGAAAGCAGCAATCTGGGTAATATAGCAGAGGTTTTAAGTAAACAACTCGCCACGAAATAAAGCACATTGATTTATGGAAGCTGCATGAAAGCACATAACTAACCTCGTCTCCTTTCTTGACCAGCCTCCCGACACCTTCAGGTTTGTATAACCGTTCTTCCAGAGGCCCGGACACTGATGGCAGCTTTTTCGGCAGGTTTGTTCGAAGCTCCGGTTCAATGAAAAGCTGCCATATATATGACAGAAGTCAACACGACTGGTAAGACAAAGAAAAATAATTATGAAGCCTCTTTAGCAGAGGACATGATGCACCCAAAACAGACTGACCTCAATCGACCCGACATTTGTTGCACCGACTGCAGCCATGGCCATGAATCCCTGATTCCATTGGCCTTCAACTACTACCTGCCAGTCGGAATTTAAGAACGATTCAACTAAGTTAAAAAATATTGAAAAACTGATTTCCATTTATAGAAAACAGATTACTGATTATATGACTACACTACAGCATCGACTCTCTGGTTTAGTTTAAGAAGATGAAATCATTTTCAATTTATTTTAACTAAATTTGAAAATCCAAACTTGGGTCGGTTCATTTAGACTTTACCCTTTCATTCTCGACATACAGATTCCGGATTGTTCTTGCTGCACGCTCATTTACCGGATAGAGGCGGCCTGGGAGACAATAATTAGCAGAAACTTGTTAGTTTTAAGGACTTTTTCATGATCGGTTTTAGGGAAATTCACTAAAAAATAGCCACCTTTTACTAACAACAAAAATCAACATAATGCAATATAAAAAACCTGAAAAGTGACGGCGGACAAGAACATTCCAGTCGACAGGTGAGTGTATGCGGTGGTAGTCCCCAGGCCTCAAGTAAATTACACAGTAGTAAAGTCCTTTCCCTGGACTACAAAATGAAAAGATAAATCAACAGTCTAGTTCAAGCAATTAAACATGTAGATTTCTAATTCTAAGAGTGAAGTGCAAACAGAAATATAAGACGCTACCTTGCCCTCACAGTGTCCCTGATTTTCGGATAAGACAAAGAAACTCTCCATTGCGAGTTCTGGCTGTTATCATGATGATCACTTTGTCCGTCACTACCTTCCCCTTCAGCCACCATAGGAATGAAAGAACTAGCTCCAAGCAGAGAAGACGCAGAATAGGAAAACCCTTTGACTTGTTCAATCATTGCCCCTCGCCCTTTCAACTCTCCAAATCTTAGAATCGTACCATCCACAGGACTGGCCTGAAATTGCACAAATGGAAAATCAAATAAAATGTAGACTGCTCAGCACTGTCTACAGCAACTATAGTGGATATGAAACATGAACAAGAAGCTTGTTACCAGTTACCAGACTATGAGGATCAGTGTCGATAGGCCTGGACCCTTCTTTCAATGTGCGAACAAAGAATTCCCGCAAAGAAGAATACTCTTCAAGAGGCAGAGATATTTCTTCCAAATCTGAAAGAGAATTTAAGGGGTCAATTTGTTTCTAAGGCCCCTATGTATTGATAATCGTATTATCTTACACTCATTAACAAGAGTTCTGACCAAACAGCAATGTAATAATAACAAATCAACCAAGGATACAAAGTGAAGTACTCATACTTGAATGAAATGCTCTTGCCCAAGCTTTGTACACGAATGGGCGCAACCAGATAGGGAGTTCCTGAAAGAAAGAAAAAAGGAAGAGGAAGTTTCGACATTCAACACTTCATTGAGGAACATCAGTATTTGAAATTTGAGTAAATGGTGTTTGATAAGTACAGTAAACTTTCCGTAATCCTAAAAACTCCATCACTGTCAACAATTTCAGCATTCTTATAAGTTATAACTATAAAGAACAATGGGATTCTCCACATCATCCTAAAAAATGGGTTCAAACTAACAGGCTTTAAAAGCTGGCCGAAATTACGAATTTGAAGAATACTCACCACACTTGTCAAGGATCCCCAAATTCTTGAAATGGATCGTAATGGTAGTATCGCCAAAAATGAAGCCTAGAGTACAAAAGGTCGATGAGGTTTAGTAGAAAAGAACAAGCTGAACGTCACCCATAACAGGTTGGGTTGGACCACAATAGTTCTCGTATTATTCAAGTGAAATAGAAATTACTTTTGCATCAGGTTGGAACTCAATTTCAAAACCTTTCTCTCGCGCTTCTTCCATCTGGCACCAATAGAACAAGAAATTGTAAGCCATGCATTACCAGTACATGAAATCAGAATCACCACCCACAAATCACAACCAAAATTTGCAGACTTGAAAGGCCGCTTATACACACGTGAGCCAACTTTATGAGAAGACAAAGGATTTAAAAGACGACATAGAGATTTCTTGATGACAAAGTCTGAAAAGCATCAGCACTAGAAACATCGAAACGAACAAATGGCTACCTTTTTGTCATCGTACATCCGACGCGCATGTAGAGCACCAAGCATTAGTAAGGTAGCTGCAGTTGCACCAGGTACCAGGAACATATTGCCTACAAAGCTTCAAACAATCAACAATGAATGCATCAAAGAGGCCCTAGTAAACATCGACTCATACATACATATTAAGGCATGTTGGTTTAGTTGCAGGCTTAATCACTCAACTTATCAGACACGTATATTTTCCTAGTTCACTAAAATCAGCCACCAATTTCATCAAACCGAGTTCTAAACTTCTAATATACTTCTGAACACTGATTCATATTTAACCTTTTATCCACTGAGAAATCAAGCCCGATCAACCAAACTGAAGCAGGAAAAGAGAGCTTAGCACTATCTATACTAACAACACAGTGTGGTTAGAACAGTCACCAGGCGAAAGGCATAAATGAATTATTCACCGATCATATGCAATTTCTCATGCAGCCTAAATCCTACAATACTTTTCAAGTAATATCCAAACCAAAAGTAATAAGCTATCAATAAAGCAACGTTCGGGCAAAGAAACTGAAGTAGAAAATGCAGCTCGTCACTATCTAGTTACAGCTACATAAACGGAGCGAACTGCAGAACAAATACTTCTCCGATCACATGCAATTCCTCAGCAAGCAAAAAAAAAACAAAGCTCTGGCGATTTCTAGCTGTACTGATTGAGCTGACCTTGCGACGCGCCACCGCTGCCATTACTGAAGGAAGCACGAGCTGGCGGCGGTGACTGGACCTTCTTGAGAAGAGAAGTGAAGAAATGCCGCTGATGAAGACGTTGCTGGTTGAGCCGAGGATGGAAGAACGGGAGCCTGTGAGAGAATCGGAACTTCATCGTTCGGTGATTTTACAGAGAAGGAGATTGATTGGTTGGTTGGTTATGCTATTGTTTTAGGGTTTGAAATTCAAATTAGCTGTTTTATATGTTTGGAAGGCGAGTCACCACGAGGGCGCGAACTCGGACGACTCAACCGATTTGCGATAGATATTGGGCCACGACTTGGACCGGTCCAACCCAACTCTTTCTTGCGGCAGAATTTTGGGGTTACTGACTTGACTCACATGGCAACGCCTTCGTTGTGCATTACTCAATCGTGTATTTAAATCGATCGACAATCATAGTTCTCATCTCTACAAGCATTTTAATGTACTGAAGTCTTGAATTGAACTTTGCAAATGTGTCTAGATAGTTAAGTTAGTTCGAATATTTTACTTTTGCGACATCTTAATCATTATACGATAAGCTGGGTTAGTAGGGTCGGGGACATCTCGCAGCAGGAGCACTTGTTACGTAGGATCAATTGATTTGGGACATTGTTCGAGGTTCAGTTTGCACCATAAATAATCATCATTAGATACAATCGACACGCATACACATATCGATGCTTTAATGCAGTAGTCTTGTTTTTGGTTATAGAGATTAAGCCTATAAGGTTGAGTTGTTCAGAAATCGAACATCTGTAAGATTGAGACTTCGAGTATATGATTTCAAACACTATTGATCAGCAAGCATCTGAAGAAGCCAAACCAATGGGGCAGAAGTCGAACACCCATAAGATCGCCTGCGTTTCGTGCCATATCTGTAACAGTATGAACAAAGCAGCATATTCTGCATCATCCGCAAAAGCTTACGGTTTAATGTTCACTGAAACCCGGAGTACCCCAAACCAACCTCGACCAACAAACCAGTGATGGAACTCTACATGGAGAATTCGAGATTAACTTACTTGTGATATTGCTCGAATTGACTTGTTCCATGGATATGGTTTGGCCTGCAACATGGATCGAGCTACTTCGAGCTGCTCAACTCTCTAGCTGCAATAAGAGCTACAGTTGATCAAGTTCCTGCTGAGAATTTTGCAGGATGGACTGATAACCAGTAGCAATTGGTGCAGCAGCCCAACTCTTCATTGAGGAGGGTCGAAACTCAAAGGTCTTGGATGCAGGCTTCTGCAGAACAGATCGGTTCAGTCTCGTGTACGATCCTGATCCGGCATTGATTAATATCAGAGACTTGTGATAAAAGAAGTAAGCATCACAAGAACCACTACCAATGGTCTCCACAACTACATTCACCATCTCTGAACAAATGAAACCGGTTAGCGTCCCTAACTAATATTTCTCTCTTCGTAACCTTTGATGCATACTTGGTCCATGCATGACAATCCCTACAAACGCGAAGGTTCTTCATTACTCGTAACGGGCTCCCTGCGTCAGTTCTCAACACTCCAAAGGCTATAGCAAGCCTTTCGCTATGCCCACAGACCCAGTCTCTCTTCTCATCCTCCTCAATATCATGCAAAGCATCTTGCACATTGGCAGAATACCCTTCCTTGGACATCAAGCAATCGAGCTCGCCCAAGACGTTGCTGATCTCTTCATAATGTTCGGAGAGCTTGTCTGCAGAGCCAAATGCAAACATCCTGTTTCTAATTTCGATCCAACTCCGCCCAGGTTCCTTCTTCATCCCTCGTGCTTTGATCGATTTGCGTATTGTTTTGACTTGTTCCCACTTGCCTAAAGCAGCAAAGACATTGGATGCTAGAACATAATAGCCAGGATCCTCCAGCTCTAGCTGCATAATGTGATGCGATACCCGTTCTGCAATTTTTGTCTCTCGACATGCTACACAGGCGCTAAGTAAAGCTCCCCATATGCTTGAATCTGGCTTGACCGGCATAGAACTGATGAACCGTTCAGCTCTCGATAACTGCCCTGATCGAGACAGAAGATCGACAACACAAGCATAATGTTCCATCCTTGGCTCAATCTGGTACTCTTCCTTCATTTGGTGAAAGCAAGCTAGACCTTCATCTACCAGACCTGAATGGCTACAAGCATAGATGATGGTGACAAATGCAATCCGATCTGGAGCGACGCCAGCTGCTTTCATTTCCTCAAAAGCTCTCAAAGCTTTATTTCCTTCACCGTGCATCCCATATGCTGAGATTAAAGAAGTCCACGTCACGACATCTTTCGCTTTCATATGGAAGAAAGCTTTAACTGCGTCATTTATGTTGCCACACTTGGAGTACATTTCTATCAGCGCATTTCCAATGGGTATATCCGAGTCAAATCCAAGCCTCAAAGTAAAGGCGTGGACTTCTTTTCCTTGACTTTTAGCAGCTAGCATAGAACATATGGGTAATACCGCTAGCATAGTCGTTGTATCGGGCATTATATCTTCGGTAACCATCTGGTTTATCATCCTAAACCCTAGGCTAGAGTCTTCCGCTTGGCCACATGCTGTAATGATAGTATTCCACGATATAACATTACGAACTCTCATCGATGTGAAAGCCTCGAGTGAATCATCCATTCTCCAGCATTTCGCATAGAGATCAAGTAATGCATTCTGAACAACCAGATCCGAGACGAATCCTGATTTAACAATAGCACAGTGGGTATGCTTCCCTAAGTCCAAGTCTACTGATTTAGCCGAGATGGACAAGATCATTACATAGGTGACAGAATCAGGCATCAATTCCTTCACCATCGTCTTAAACACTTTCAACCCTTCGTCGTAACTGCCATTCTGGATGTAAGCACTTATCAAAGAGTTCCATGAGACGGGATCCTTGCATCCCATTGTGTCAAACACATCCCTCGATGCTAAGATATCACCACATTTCGCGTATGTATCAATGAGAATATTATTAGCCTTGACATCACATTCAATAGCATTATTCCTCATATAAGTATGAACAAACTTCGTGAACTCCAAGTCCTGCAGGTACCCACAAGCACGGAGAACGCTTGTGATTGTCAACAAGTCCGGCCTAAACACATGAACCATATGCACAAAAAGATCAATCGACTCTTCAAACCTCTGCAGCTCAGAATATCCACAAATCAAGATGTTCCAACTAACGGTATCCCTTATCACCATCTCATCGAAGACCCTTCGAGCATCGATCAAGTTATCGAACTTAAAATACATAGAAAGTAGCCCATTGTTCACTATTACATCGCCCTTCATCCCAGTCTTCTCAACCAGACCATGGATCACCTTCCCCTCAACGTCAACCAACCCAACACACGCAGGCAAAACACTCGAAATAGTAAAACAATCCGGCTTCAACCCCGCCATTCTAAATTCCGTATAACCCTCCAACGCCTCCTCCCAATGCCCGTTCGCACTATACCCCGAAATCAAACTATTCCACGAGACAAGATCTCTCTGAGGCATTTTATCAAACACCTCCCGTGCATTCACCAAATCACCAAACCTCGCATACATATCAACCAACGCATTCCCTATATACAAATCCTCCCCAAACCCCCTTTCCTTAACTCTATCATGAACAGCCTTTCCCATTTCCAAATCCATTAACGCTGCACAAGCATTGATGACCGACGGAAAAGTATAATTATCAGGCCGGACGTTAACCTCCTGCATACCTGAGTAAATCTCCAGAGCTTTTGAAGATAGTCCGTTCTGAGTAAGCGCTCTGATGACCGAATTCCACTGGTACGCATTTCCTGCCGTCGCTGGTGAGGCTCGTCGGAATACATTGAGCGAAGAGACCGGGTCCTTGAGCTGGCCGTATTTGCTTGTCAGCTTTCCGGAGAAGAAGACGGATTTATCTAGGCCTAGTGTGAGTAAACGGGAATGTATTCTCCGGAGCTGCTTCTGGGTTGCTGCGGTGGATATCGCTCTGGCGAGCGCGGTATACACAAATCCACTGTAGCACTCCGGCAGCTTGCTCATTGTTTTCTCTCGCAGCTCGTGGGGCGCATCTAAGCGCCCAAAGCCTGCGTAGGATAGCACTTGGCGGTATAAATGGCACGAGTTGGCGCCAAATTCAGAGAAATATATCCTGACTAATTAACGCCATTATGAGATGTTTTTGATGGAACGGTGATTAAATCGTAACAGCCAGCAGTACCATTCTGCTAGCTACTTATGGATATCCCCTAATACAAAACATAACCGAGATCTCAATTCGAGACTCAATTTCGATTAACTCAAAAGTTTCGATATATGGAAACGGGAAATCGTGATACCAAACTTCCACCTCTTTGGCAGATTCATCTTTATTTGATTATATCACTAAGATGAACAAGCGAAAAAACAGTGTATTCGAGCGAAGAAGAGACACAGTGTCGTTAAGTATTTACGATCTTCAACGATGTCACATGCCTGACAATAAGCGAGAGCAATCAAATCAAAAGGGCATCACAAACTTGATGCCAATGACATGGTCTGTTCGGACTTGTAACTCGGGAGCCAAGAAACTTCATTGATCTCCAGTAATTCCACAGCTATCGAACAGTGCATCAAGTAATGGAGTGAGCAACACGATAAACTCAACGCTCAATCATATGCCATTACAACTAGATGACATTCCGAAGGCCAATAACAGATCAAGTTCTGCCAAACAACAATAACTAAAATCGACACTTTCAAAGAAGAATAACTCCATGCGAAAGTCGAGTATCCAAAATTTCTCAAGTCAAAATAACAGCAAACACAAAATATGTTCTTCTAACCAAGAACAAAGATCTGGAACATTTTTTCAAGAACCACAGCAAAAGACCTTAACAACCAGAAATCTAACGGTATCTGCGGAGGGAGAGGGTGTTGTTCCTCTTCCATGTTCCACGGCGAGATGGCTTGTTCTTGTGGTACCTGGAACCCTTTCCGCGGAGCCCTCTGTACTTCTTTCCGGCAGAGGTGAGACCGCGGAGCTCTCTGTGCTTGTGGACAGGGTTGCAGAGCCAGTTGATTCTCGGGTCATTGCGGATGGCGTTGTGCGCCACGTCAACAAGGATCACCTCAAAGTACTTGTAGGTCGAGTCCTGAAGGAAAAATGAATTTCAACGTCAGAAGACAGAACTGGTCATCACATTGGAGTGCTTAAGTAACAAATGGATCATATACCTCATTCACCCAGTAGGAATTGAGTACTCTGAGACCGGCCAGCTTCCTTCCGGCACGCTCTTCAGCAACAGACCTCTTGCTCCTCTGGAACTTCAGCTGAGTAACTCCCTGGTTGGTGGGTTTACCGTAGACGATACCCTTGGGCACTGGCCTCTTCCTTCCACCACGTCTGACACGGACACGGTAGACCACGTATCCCTACAAGAATAAGCTTCAGTTAGCATGCATAGCACAATATAGCAGATACAGTAAAAAAAATTTCACATCAAAAGAAGGAACATTTTAAGCAAACATTACATCTATACAGCAAAAATTGAGTATGCAGTCCACAAAAATGAAAAGAAATCAAGCCCTAATTCCAAACAAACTAAATTGGAGAACAAATGAAGGGAAAGCAAAAGCTAATTTCCAGTCTTACATCAGATAGCTGCCGTATCACTGATTTGCATCATGGAAGAGGCAATTAACCAGTCTTAAAATGGAAGTAGAATGCAAAGTGTATCATATATTCAAAGGACAGAAATGAATGTTTTAAGACAATCAATGACTATTTAACACATTATTGTATATATTACAGCTCCATCAACAAGCATAAGACAGAAACAACAAATTGACAGGAAGGAAAACCTAAACAAAGAACACAGAAAACCAGCTAAATGAGATCGACTAAATTCTCTAAACAAAATACAAAAGCTAAAAATTATTAACCATACGAACGCTACAGAACAAATTCCCACGAACATTCTGTAAGAGAACTGGCACCCTAAAGCTCAAATCCACTACAGGAAAGCAACATAGAAACAATCAGAAAGAGCAGTAAATTCGAGATTCAAAGACTTTTACCTGCTTGGCCTTATACCCCAAACGCCTAGCCTTGTCGGGGCGGGTAGGATGAGTGACCCGAACGATCGACGGGTGCTGGCGATACTCCCAACACCTCACCCTCTGGATGAACCGCATGACATCGGACTGCTTCTTCCTCCATAGCTCGGAAACATACTTGTAGGCACCTGGTTCATCGCGATAACACATAAAGTCAGAGATTATCCATTTTTCTCAAAACAAATTACGAAACGAACAGATCGAGCTTGAACCATCGACAAATAATCACCCTATGGAAGAATGGCAAAGGGAACGAGAGAGATTACCCATTGCTGTCGCCTGTGACTGCTAGGGTTTGAAGAAGAGCTTCGGAGCTGAACTGACCAAAACCCTTACGATTAGCGTTTTATAAACTGGCAGCGCCAAACCTGGATCGTTGTGAAAGCCCACTAGCCCAATGCTGATTCTATGGTAAGTATTGGGCCCAAGCGTGTTGGACCTAATTTGGCCCAAAGTTAAGACTAAGCTACGTGGCATCTAATAACAGTGTTCTACAGATAACACTTCATCAGTCGCCAACTGTAATTTTTGCAGCTCACTTTCGCACCAACAATGGCGACGATATCTTACTCCTCTTCACCAACCACCTTCTCCGCCGCCACCGCCGCCTCTTCCTCCTCGGAAACCAAACCCATCGCTGTCTCCTTCCTTCCCGCCTCACCACGTGCCCCCCGATTTCCCTCTATTTCCTCATCCAAACCCGCACGCGCATCATTCACATCTCAACGCGCCGCCGCAACACAATCCCCAACCACCGCCACCTCACCAACATCCTTCCACGGCATGTGCTACGTAGTCGGCGACAACATCGACACCGACCAGATCATCCCGGCCGAGTACCTAACCTTAGTCCCATCCAACCCGGACGAGTACGAAAAACTCGGCTCCTACGCCCTAATCGGCCTCCCAGCGTCCTACGAAACTCGATTCGTCGATCCAGACCAGACGAAGACGAAATACTCGATCGTGATCGCGGGAGAGAACTTCGGATGCGGATCTTCCCGCGAGCACGCGCCGGTGGCGCTGGGAGCTGCGGGAGTGGCGGCGGTGGTGGCGCAGTCGTATGCCAGGATCTTCTTCAGGAACTCTGTAGCGACTGGGGAAGTGTATCCGCTGGATACTGAAGTTAGGGTCTGTGAGGAGTGTAGTACTGGTGATGTGTTGACGATCGAGCTTGCTGAGAGTAAGTTGATCAATCATACTACTGGGAAGGAGTACGTGTTGCAGCCGATTGGTGATGCTGGGCCGGTGATTGAGGCCGGAGGGATTTTTGCCTACGCTAGGAAGACTGGGATGATTCCTTCCAGCTCTGGTTAGCAACACTTTGAAAGGTAACGTTTGATGATTCAATTACTTGAACATTAGATTGGCTTCTGATAACTGCTATGAAGAACATTTGAATGTGCATTCTTTTGGTTTCTTTACAAAGGTATTACCAAGTTAAACCTTAGGGATGATGATTGATGAATGAATTACTGCATGTTAACCGTGCATTCGAACATATGAACTGATGAACATTCTTCACAAAGGTCTCACAAGATTGAATTGGCTGTCTGTTCATCTAACTTGCTGAAGAACCCCTTTCTGAAAAAGGGAGAAAGTTGAGAGCTTTTTCCTTAAGATTGCATAATAGATCCATCAAGATTATGGTCTTTCTCAATCTAAAGGAACATATATGATACATCAAGATCCGATATTAACGATGTTGATCGATGGTGAATCAGTAATTGTGTTCTCATCTCTGTTTCGTATCGTTGCAGGTTTCTGTGAGCAGATGAAAGGGGGTTAGATGCAGGTTTGGCGACTTGAAGCTCTCCTCCATTTTCGATACCTCTCTGCTTCATGCACACATATCATCCTGCCTAATCATTTTTCGTCGAAATAGGTCGTTGAAGCTCTCCTCAACTGGATGAATTGGGTTGCGTTGGTTGGCATTCTAGTTATAGCTTATTGGATTTGAAAGTTGTTAAAAAGTGCGTTCTGCAACTTGTTCTGTTGAACGAAACCTTCCATTTTCTGGGGCGGCCTAAAGAATAATAACAATATGTCGTCTTTGTTCATCTCACGCACTGTCTGCATTCTGAATTTGATTTATCTAACGCTATGTGAACCGAGATTTCGACAACGAGAAATCGAACACGAGATATAACGGACAGATGTCTCCAAGCAATTCGAAGGACAAACGACAATTCAAGATTATAACACAGTTTAAACTCTTAATCGGGATTGTAATGATACAAGAAAAGAGAACAATTTCATAACAGAAGCAATTTTCCGATTTGTTCGTCGAAAACAAGAAGGCAAACAAATAGCTTTCCAGTTTCCACCTCCTCTTTTATGGCACAGAGTAAATAAAACCAGTAATTTATCGGAAAAAGAATTCTCAATGTACAAACACATAATCAGAATCCGGCGAAAATAAGCCTGCAATTCTCACTCTCTCGAATAATGGCCTTTTCTCTTCCCATTTATTCATCTATGCTTCCTGTCCCTTGAGCTTCTGGAAGAATGCTTTGCATCCTCTTCCCAGTCCGCTGCTGGCGGAGGAGAAGGCTCGTACCTCGAGGGCTTCCTCTTGAAATGCCTGTCCTCGTCGCTCGATTCGTTGTCAGCTGCAGCAGCAATGCTGCTGCTGCTCTTTCTCCCGGCAGCTGCCGGTTTCCTCTCATGGTAGCCATTGGCCGATGAAGATGACTTCTCGGCAGTGGAGGAAGAAGACAGCGGCTTCCTCTTTTTGCTAGCGGCAGCTGCTTCCCCTTCCGGGAAACTGATCCGGGAGAAGACGCTCGACTTCCTCTTTCTTTCAGCAGCTTCTGCGGCTTCCGCAGCAATGGTAGCCGCATCGGCGGTGGTTGATTTACTCGAAGACTCCGACCGCTTGCGGTGGTGGCGGCGCTCGTTCTCGCCGCTACGCTCGCGATCGAGATGATCATGATCACGATCCCGATCCTTGCTCCGTTCGCGATGATGCTCCCGATCGCGCTCACGATGCTCATGGTGGTGGTGGTCGTGGTCCCGTTCCTTATGGTCACGGGTCTCGTGGTCGTGGTGATCCGACTTTCTTTTCGAAGAAGGGCGTGACGGAGGGAGGGAAGGCGGCCGATCCAGATCCCGGCCGGAGCGATCAGGGGAGGGTCTCTCCGGTCGTTGACGGTAGTGGTGAGGTTCTCCACCCGACTGTGGCGGGAAATTCTTCTGCCAAACACAATAGGACAGAAAACCGTTATAACGGTGGAAATCAACGTTAGTTCCCAGTCAAACAAAAGTAAGGCCCAGTAAGATTTTGGCAAGCCCATAAAGAGCACCGCAAACGACCGGCCGTTTTGATGATTCTAGGATAATTTCGAATTTTAACAATTTACAAGGCAATTTTAATTTACTATCTGAGATTAACAAAACAAATTAATCAAACATAATTTGAAGTTTTAACTTTTACGATACATTATGACTTGGTCGAACCGATCTTAAATTTCCGAACCGGTACGATAGCCGGTCAGATTTCAGCTTCAGCGACAATGAACCGAAAAAAGAAAGAAAGAAACGACGTAGCATTGCATTTTGGGACATATGCAGTATAGAACAAAACACCAGAGAGCCAGAAAGATGTGTATATTTATGAATAGAGATTTGAATTTTGATTGCTGGAAAAATGTACATACAGATTTCATCGGCGGACCACCGCCGTTTGTCCCGCTGCTGCTGACCTCTCTTCCGAACTCGCGATCCCTCGGAAACTCCCTATGGCTGCACAGATACAGCATACGTTGGCTCTACTCAATAAACAAAATGCCCTTGTTGTTCTTTCTTTGCCAAGAACTCGCAGAGCCAAGAAGTACAACAAAGATTTCCACAGCCATACCTTTCAGCTCGTCTATCATTTTCGCGCCGCCTCCTCATCTCAGCCTTCCACGCCTCAAACTGGTCCCTGCTCATTGCTGGAGGGCCACCATTAATGCCCATTCCCAATTCCGCTAGATCCCTAAGTAGGAAAAGATTGTCATTGCTCAGACGCTTATTTCGAACCCAAACCGGAAAATATGATAGCACTAATCTACACAGCATCCATACCTTGGGGGTGGCATCATCGGCGGCATCATATACCCTTGCCCACCGAAAGGATCTGGTGGCATCATACCTCCGAAAGGTAGCATGTCAAGTGGCCCCATACCGTAACCCATAAAAGGTGGCATTGGACCGCCGAACGGACCACTCATAAATGGGTCCATCCCGGGTTGCATCCCGGGCATCATGTAAGGGTTGTAAGGAGCAGGGGGCATACTCATAGGCATCATGAAATTCTCGGCCGCAAGATCTTGAGGGCCTTTCCACATATCTGCTATACAGCATTGTTTGAAGTGGTTACTACTATCTATTTACCACAAACCATGGCAGGAAAACTAGACCAAAGAGATCTCTGCAACTTTATTGATTCGAAAAAATGTACAAATCAAGTCGATACCAACCAGTACGACAACCACTGGCTTCTGCCGGTATGAATAGAATCAGAAAAGAGAAAAGAACAAGCGGGAAAACGAAAAAAAACCATCGAAAAGGAAACTACCATTTGGAGGCACGCGGACTTTCTTCTTTTTCTTCTTCTTTGCTGCAAATAAGGTCGATTTCGGATCAGATTATGCCATGAGGATGATAAATTAACAATCTGATCAAGAATTTGGTTACCTGCATCAGCCTGAGCAAGCTTCTGCTGCACTTCTTCATCCATGAGTGGAGCGCTGCCTTGTGATGCCGGCTCCTTCATACTCATCGACTCGTGGGTAGCTTCCGAGACATCAGGCACTTCAGAAGTAATTGGCTTCTCAACAGCTGGTTGTTGGATCGGAACATGTTTGTCCTCAACGATGGGAGGGTTAACCTTCGGCTTAGAAGATTCTTCAACAGTGGGAGGTAATCTAGGCTCCTCTTTTGATGCAGCCGACTGCGTGGGAGAAGGAAACTTGGGTTGTTGCGGATAACGTGCAGACTCCATATCTGGAAATCAACAAGACAAACAAGTTATAAACGGGCTTATAAATGTCAAACAGAAATCACACCCAAGTTTGTAAGATCTTTTAAAAGAAAAACCTTGAACTTGGAAGGTGCTGCCAGCATTATCTGCACTACTGTTGCCAGACTCTAAGATACGATTGATGGTATCCCTAAGTGTCTTGTTTGGAAGGAGGTCATCAGCAAGGACACTTGTCGCACCACATACACACCGAGATTTCGAGATAATGTACTCCCTAATACCTGTCCAGATAGAAAACGGCAGGCATACAGGATGAGATATGTTAAACAGCTTGTGTAACTTAAGCTACAAGTAAAGATGACAAGAACACATCAAACTTACATTTGTCACAAAAGCTATTGAAACAGCACTTGCTTGTGAGTGAAGCATCTTTCATAACTTCTTTGCACAAAGGACAATGCAGTTCTGGCGGAAGATCGCCAACAGGTCTTGACGTTGATGTAGGCAACCCTTCAATTTCTTTCTCAAAAGCAGCCCTAAAAAGTTTAGCATGCGAAAATGAATCATGAGTCCTAATTCAACACACAGCTGGGGAAGATAGTGTGAAAACAAAGTCTCGGCTTACTCATTTGGCCTTAAAACAGCGACTGCGCCGCTAGGCAATGCATATGAACCATCTGGTGTTTGCATTAACATCGACTTCGGGATCCCGGTAGGAGGTTTCACTCTCTTGATATCGTAATTTGGATCACCATTGGTAGGGCAGTGCTGAATATAATGTCCTGGAAAATGGAAAAGTGTTGTTAAGCACACGACGCTGAAAACTGAAAAGACCAAAACAGAACTAATTTGGCCTTCAAACGTCTGCATACCTGGTATCTTACACCTGTGGCACACATAACCCTGTGGAGGATTTTTCCTCTCCATACCCATCCCACCTAAAAAACAGCTTTTATTTCAGTTTAAACTAATAGGATGAGCAATAGGAATATTTTCTGGGGGCTTTCGAGCACCATACTGTAATGTACAGAAAACTTACCAAAGCCACGTCCACCCATTCGACCACCCATTCCCCGGCCAAAACCTCTACCCATGCTAAAGCCATCGGCACCTTGACTGAAAAAAAAACAGATATATAGTTACATAAGCCCTCAGTCGTGTAACTAAATTGGAAAATAACAAAGAAGCCAGCAATCTAATAGTACCAACTGAAATGCATCTTACCGCTGCCAATCCAAAGCCGGAGTATCAATCAAAGCTTTAATTTTGCTGTCCTCGTCAGCTTTGCTAGCAGGCGGAGCCTCAGGAGGCGGATTGCTTGATATTACAGGTGCAACTTCAGGGATGGCATATAAGTCAGTACCAAACTCATCCCACTCGGTATCTTCATTCTATAAAAGTTGGAATGTAAGGTGAGCAAATAAGTGTTTTGCTAGAAAATCTTCCTGAAACGTATATGTAACAAGTTATGCTGCGCACTTACGTATTTTGAAGCAGATGAATCAGCACCTGCAAAGCCACTTTGCTCTTGAGGGGCATTGTCCACCATATATTCCACCTTTGGCCTGCATATATAACATCGCTAAGCTCATACAAGCCCTCAAGAACGGTATTAAGATTGCTACAGAAAGATATCGGCTGCTTAATGTGGAACCAATTACGTTTAAGTTGCCAATAGGAGGTGCTTAATAGAGTTGTATGGGTAAACATTGTCACTTCAGTTTGATGTTACAGCTTCATACTCATGATAAAGACCAAATTGTATAAAACATCACGAACGCAAACTGTGGAAGAAAGCAATTGACACAGTACATAAAAGGTTCGAGATAGTACTCTTGTTCAGTAACAATGGGCATGCGAGGGCGTCCAGGAACCCGGCGGATTAATACAGCAGTATTTTTCGGAATTAACGATGCTTCATCAAGATACTCTGAAATTGAAACAGAGAAGAACACAACTATAAAATACTGAAATGCCATCAGTATAATTCACCTAGACGATTTCTGACAGAAACCAATAAAACATCCTAGCAATGACAACTCATAGAAATCAGATAAAAAATCTATTCCAAAAGATTGAACGATCATTTCACTACTCATATTGCGGAGCTCTTGGGAGATGTTCCTCGCTATATGCTCCGAACAATAAGCATGGCTTAACGACCTCACCTCCTTGTCTAAGATCAAATGAAACTTAAAGCAACCAACAACCCTAGCAATGAAAAGTCATACTAACAGAAAACCCATCATTTTAAAGGTCGAATGATCATTTAACCATGCATACTACCAAGCTCTTGCAATAACTGAGCATGGCCTGACAATCTCAATCTCCTTGTCTAAGATCATCAGAAACAAAAGCAGCAGAACTACACAGCAACATGAAGAATGAATGTGCTTCAACTATTCAGCATAGCAACACCTATCCAGAACACAGTTTCACCATGCATACTGCCAAGCTCTTGCGAGCTCCAGACAATAACGAAGCATGGCTTGACAATCTCAACAAATTCAAAGGTTAATTTAACTAAGTTTGATCGACAAAAGCAACCAACCTTCATTAGTTTGGGCATTAGTCACCACCAGATCGAAGTCTGTACCCCTGCCCAGGTGCTTTGATTCAAAGATTTTTTCTTTCAAAGTACCAACGGATATAAAGGGCCCGTCCATTGATATTGAATCATAATCTTTTGCACTCTTAAACTTGTAATGCACTGCCATTTTTTTCTAAAGTTTTTCCTTTTTAATATAATCGAAATCAAATCAGATTAAGAAAGATAATCAAATAGGCCCTGTGAAAAGAAAAACAAGGCCTTGTATTCAACTCAAACTCAAATCAAAGACCAAAAAAGAACACAAACAATCGATACATGAGTGAACTCTTTTTCCCACAATCTAGAGATGATCCTTCAAAGTTGCTCAAAATCAGATAGATTTCAAACCAAACCGACTACTCAGTCAGCTCCCTGATCCTGATCCTTCTCAGCCTGCTTCTGTATCTAGGTTCGGTCAGAACCTCCCAAAAAACGATTCCACGATCGCCTCCTTCACACCAGAATCTTCAGGCTCGCCAATCGTTGCAGCTGCTGTGCGATTTAACAGCCAGAATAAGCTTATCTTCAACGAGAATCCGAAGCAAGCAATCTCATCCCCCGTTCAAGAGGATAGAAGCGATTTCATCCCTCCCATCCACGGAACGCCGATTGGAGCGCAGATCAAGGTGAAGACACACCACCGAATCCGTCACGAACTCATCACCCGCCGACGTGAGAAGCCGTTGAGTCTTCAATCGAATCGCAAGCGATTCCGAGCCTCCCGATGCCTTGAAGGAGCTTCTTCTTCTTCTATAGGGGGGTATTCCAGCAGCTGGGAGAGAGTGTGAATCGTTTTGGTTAGGGTTAGGGTTTCTCGCGATTGGATTTCCCGATGGAGAGGGATGTGGATTTGGGGGAAATCAGAGAGAGGGGGGGATTGGGTAGCTTTTTTCTACGGCGTCGACGATTTCAGTGCGTTGTAGTTGTGGCCTAGTTTTGGTCAGTTTGTTTGACGGTTTGATTTCGGATTTGTCGGGTACTTGAATGCAGAGTTTGTTATGGATAAGGCTGGAGATAACTGGACTGGGCCTGATTGTATGGTTATTGAGCCTGCTTGGCCAAATAATAACTTTTATTTTGGGCCTGATTGGCCTGTTCATCAGCACCCATCTAATTTTTAAACCCGGGTTGGTGAAGATGGATAGTGGGTAGGTTTGGATGCGTCGTCATCTTTATATTTCTTTTTTTACAAATCAGTAACATATTATTATTGAACTGAATCCCTATTTGACGCCCTAACTTTCGAATTAAATAACGCCCTAATTTAAGTGAATTACAAGATTATCCTTTCGTAAAATCGAAATCCTTATAAGTTGTTGTGTGTATTCACTATTCCGAACACAATCGAACAGTAGCAAACACTCCCAAACACTCTCAAACGTCTAACGGAAGAAGAAATCGAAGCTCGAAGACCGAAGATCGATCTCCGAAATCGTTGAAGGTACGATTTTTGAAAAAAAAAGGGGCCCGGGCCCCCTGTGAAGCTAATTTTCGTTCCATCCCGAATTGGGATCATCGAAATGTAAGGAAAAACGTACCGTGAGAGGTTTCCCAAAATAAATATTTTGATACCTTCGTCGGTACAAAGTTTCCCAAATTGGATATATCTGGGTAACTGTAGATGAACAGTAAACTGATGAAGAAAATAGTTGACCGGTAAAATATTAAGGATTGATTGAGGGTTTAGGGTTTGATTATCTAGGATACTAAAGTTAGGGTACAACGTATAGGGTTTAAGGATAAGCGCTTTATTGTTTAGAGTTTAGAGTTCTAGGGTTAAGGGTTTAGGGTATTTACAATTTAGGGTTTAGGGTTTGATAAGTAGGTATCGAAGGGCTCGGTCCTTCCGAAAATTTGGTTTCGGATGCCTTGATCCATCCGAAAATTCGATATCGGGTGGCCTCGATCCCTTCCGAAATTAGGGTTTCGGAGGTCTCGGTCCGTCCGGAAATTAGGTTTCGGAGGCCTCGGTCCTTCCGAAAATTAGGTTGAGGAGGCCTCGGTCCTTCCGAAAATTAGGTTTCGGAGGCCTCGATCCTTCCGAAAATTAGGTTTCGGAGGCCTCGATCCTTCCGAATATACGGTTTCGGAGGCCTCGGTCCTTCCGAAAATTTGGTTTCGGAGGCCTCGATCCTTACGAAAATTAGGGTTTAGGGTTTGCTTTTTTAGGATTCTAGGGTTTAGGGTTTAGCGTTTGATAGTTTACATATTTAGGATCAAGGGTGTGGGATTTCAGAATTTAGGGTTTAGGATTTGATAATTTAGGGTTTAGGGTTCTAAAGTACGGGTTTAGCATTTTAGAATTTAGGGTTTAGGGTTTGCAGGTTAAGGATTTTAAGGATCTAGGGTTTTGAGTTTTAAAATTTAGGGTTTACACTTTATGGGTTTAGGGTTATATGATTTTCGTGTTTACGTGAAATTTAGGGTTTAAAGGGCCCCGGCCGGAAGCTCGTTCCGGCCGGAGGGGGCCCCGGCCGGCCGGCCATTCCGGCCAGCCCGGCCGGAACGAGCTTCCGGCCGGGGCCTTTTGTACTGATTTTTTCGATTCATCCGACTTCTGTTCATCGATTTTTAACGAAATACGTACCGTTAGAGGTTGTCGAAATAAGTATTTTGATAGTTTCGTCGGTACAAAGTTTCTCGAATTATACGTTTTGATAGTTTTGTCGATACTAAGTTTTTCGAATTAGTAAATTTGGATAGTTTCGTCATTACGAAGTTTAGGGCGTCGTTTAATTCGAAAGTTAGGGCGTCATATAGTAATCCCCTTATTGAAACAGTCATCATCATATCTCACGAAAAAAAAATAGTCACTCGTGTTGATGTTGAAGAAACTACTATATAGATTTTGCGTGATAGCCTAACGACCTCCTGATTGTGGTAGGAAACGATATCCTGAATCTAGTTGCACAACTTTTTTCATGAATGATTATTAATGTTGAAACTATTTTAGTGTCATATATGATTGTTCGATGATCTTATGATATTAGCGGGATATTATTCCCCGAGTTAATTGAATAGCTTCTTCCATGGATGATTGTTGGATGACAAACTTCAATAATAATAATCAAGGAGTTCTTTTCTAGATTTGATGATGGTTGTAGTAAAAAATTCGTAATAAGAGAAATTTTAAAAGAATTATAAACTTTAAAGGCTTTCATATGTTTTCAGATGTCTCATTAAATTGAGATTAAACTCCATCATGAATAAGAGGCTACTCTTAACAGGGGGTAACATGGTTGGCTCGCGTTAAATGTTTGGTGGTTTGGCATCTGCACCAACCATCTTGGTTTACATTCAATAGAGATGGATCCGTTAATTCAGATGATGAAGAGGCAACTAGCGATACGTTTTGAGATGTCACGAGTAACAGGTCCTTACTTTCTAACTAACCTTGTTTGTTGTTCGATTATTCGTGTGGAAATGCGAGCGATTGTGAATAACTTACACTTAACGTTGATGACGAGGTTAGGAGGTGGTTGTTCAAATGGATTCGCTGTGTGATATCCATTTTTTTGCAAAAGACTTGCAACTCTGACAATCAACATACTATAGTCTTGTATTTTAATTTCCAAACTTTTTTTAACGAGAAAAAAAAGTTAATCCAAACTATAATTATTAAGAAAATATTTTTTTTCACATCGCCGAACTTTTTTCGATATCAATTATCTCTGAGAATGCATATAGTTGATGCTTCCAATTCTACCGTAGACATTAGATTATCTATAAATTATCATCCCGTCAAATAATCTCAATTTCGGTTTATGGTCGGTGTGTTGTGTTATGATAAAAAAACTTGAGAAAACATTAAAAATCAATCCCAAATTAACGGGACCGGCGGACCGTTGAGGCCTCGGCACCTCAGCCGCATACAACGCCACAATAGGACTCAACCCGCCGCCACGTGGCATCCATACACGCAATATCCCACAACTCCTTAAAAACCCCGCCATTTTACACATCCGCATTTCAAAACGCAGCTTTCCATTTCCTGCTCCCTTTCAAACCCTAGACCAGAAAACCGCCATTAAAGAAATCCTCGGTAGCTCTGCATTCTTCTCCACCACGAATCCTTTTCCCTTTTACATTTAGCTCTACCACTACCATGCAACCTTACTCCTACACCGTCAATTCCCTCTCCAAGTCACAGGACATCGCCGCCGCAATCCTCGCCTCCTCAACTCCTCCGCAGATCTCGGCCGCATGTAGCTCCGTGGAGTCATTCCTCCGCTCCCACACTCCGGATCAGTCGCGCCACTTCTACTCCGTCGCATTCCCGACCTTAATCTGCAAGCTCTACGGATTCGACGACGCCTCCGGCGGAGGCAGCGGAGGCTGGGTCGACGTAGTCCTCAGCTCGAACGACTCCGATCTCGCCTCTAGAGTTTTCGACCTCCTCTCCCCTGCCGGTGTCCTGTTTCAGTCGATTTCGGCTGTTGATGGTCAGTCGCTTGTGAAGTACGTTTTCCCTGTCGAGCGGTTGCCTGATTGGACGCGGATTGTTGTCTCTAGCGATAAGGATTGTCAAGCGCTCAGTACTGTTTGTCCTGTTTTCCAAGGTAAAGTGAAGGAAGGATTGAATAAGGGAACGTCCTCTTCTTCTTCGTCTTGTTATCAGATTCAGCTGAATGTTTTCGAGTATTTTGTGTATTGGTTCGCTTACTACCCGACTTGCAAGGCCAATAGTGAGAATTCTGGTAGTATGACAGTGGCCAATGCGAAGAGTAAGAAGGTGTCGAAGTTGGAGAACTGGACTTCTTCGATATCTAGGATGTCGCATTCTAAGCGAGGGAACGAGCAGAAGCTGGAATGTGATCTTTATGTTAGACTTCTGTATGCTTATTTGCGTGCGTTTGTGCCTGTTCGTGACTTGGATATACACCAGCCTTATCGCAGCTCACTCTTGCATTATGGCTATGGAAACGATGGAGCTACGATGGTGAGGGCTGAGTTTTTCGTTGATGCATTGGTGCACTACTGGCTTGTTGATAATGATTTTTCGCCACTGCCTGTGAATCTTTGCAAGTCTGTTGGATTATCTTTGTCGCTGAGGTCAGTGTTTGACGAGATTCCTCCGTCGTCTAGTGTGGGTGAGGTAGTTAAGTTGTTGGTTAAGTACTTGAATTGGAGTGGAGGAACGACTGAAGAAAGCATCAGACGTGTCGAAAGTCCCAATAGGGGAATGCTTTCTCCTAGTTCCTTTGATATGAAGTCTTCTCAGGTGGTGGAGTCTTGGAATGCTTGGATTCGGAGACCGTTGTATAGGTTCATTTTGAGGACGTTTTTATTCTGTCCAATGGGGACATCGATGAAGAATGCGTCTCAGGTGTTCTCCATCTGGGTTGCTTACATGGAACCGTGGAAGATTGGAAAGGATGATTTTGTGGAGCTTGATGCCATTGTTGGTGGTTCAGTCAGAAACAATAATGGAGAAGATGGGAAAAGCAGAAATTTTGATATTGCTTTGTGGGAAGGCTATGTGATGTCCAACTACTTGTACTACAGCTCATTGGTTATGCATTTTATCGGATTTGCTCACAAGTTTCTTCACACAGATCCTGAAATGATTGTCGAGATGGTCTTGAAGGTTTGTTAATTAGTTTCTTTTTGTAGCCAAGTGGTCTTTTTTATGCTGACAAATTTTCTTACCGTAACATTTTCACCTTCTGCTTATATAGGTCATTACTGTACTGACCTCAAACAAGGAGTTGTTGAATCTTGTAAAGAATGCTGATAGGGTTTTCCATGCCAAGCAATCAGGGTCTGGGAAAGCCATGCTGAATCACCTGTACAAATATGTTCCCCTGATCAATGAACAACTTCAGGTACGCTGATCAATCCCTATATTTCATTAGCTTTCTCTTTATATGCTTTCAGCAAGTGTCGATATCTTCATCTGTTGATCTTTGTAATTTTGGAGCTGAGCAAATAGGTTCTTTTACCATGTGTTCTTTTGAGTAGTTTGTCTAACTCTCTCATATTCTGGTATCATTTTAGTCTTTAGAGTTGCTTTCATTTATTGATGTTTTCATCTTTGTGGTGCTAACAGGATTGGGAGGACGGTTTGTGTGAAAGTGATGCTGATGGATCATACTTGCACGATAATTGGAACAAAGACCTAAGACTTTTTAGCGATGCTGAAGACGGTGGACAACAATTGCTTCAGGTTCTTATTTGCTTCGTATGCCAGTTTAGTATCGGGATATTTTAAGAATAAACTTCATTCATTAACCATTCATTGTTGTCCGTGCAGTTGTTTTTGTTACGAGCAGAATCCGAGTTGCAAGCCAATTCCGGCAGCAATCTTCCACAAAGCTTGGAGCTTATAGATTCACTAAAGAAGCAAGTGGGGTACTTGTATGGCGCCTACCCTGTGAGATCTCTCTCCTTCACATCAGAAAAGAAGCAGCAGCAGTGTGAGCAGATCCGAGACGAGATATTCACACCCCGAAAATTAGGCAACAAGACCTTCTACGATGCCACCAAGTACAAAGGCGACTCGATGAAGCGTCCCATCTCAGCTGACGAGGTTGCATGGCTAGCGAAATGGCTCGTGTTCTTGTCTTGTTGGCTGAACGATACCCTGGGGCTGAATCGATCAGAAAACAGCGATGCCATTGCCAACACTAAATGGTCATACCTCGAGGTTTCCGGCAATGAAGCGAACGTCGATGGACCTGCGGAAACCTTGAAGACTGTTTCGCATGCTGTCTACTCGTGGCTCCTGTTTTTCGGCGCTTTTGTTGGCGGATGGATGAGAAAGCATGACCTGCGGGTGAATCTCAGGCTTTTCGCTTCAAAGAAGGTCATTACTGTCTTGCTCTTGTCAGCTCTTTTCAGTATGTTGAAGAAAGCTGCTAGAATGTTTCAGTGAAGTTAGTTCTAAGATAGAAATAGTACCCAAAAAAAAAGAGGTAAAAAAAAGTACATACCAGTTGAAAAAAGAGAAGAAAAAGAAGAGGAAAAAGGAGGATGTTTACACAGGAAACAGCTACAAAAGAGAATCCAGTTACCTTGTTTTGTTTGTTTTAGTAGCGTGAGAGGTTTTTGGCTTTGAGGGTTTTGCTTTGTTGCTAAGAGTAGTATATTGTGCAGAGTTTTGAAGTTCTTTTGTCCTTTTCGTATGTCTTTGGTTTAACCATACTCGGTATGTCTTTGGTTCTTGTATGACACTTCCATGTAATGTTGTTGAGAATGTAATTATCTCTTTTGCGCACTTGAGTTGTCATCCACTGTCATCGAATCAATGGATTCGAGTCTTCGATGTTACAGGCGGGGAAGTAATGCTTACGAAGGCAATACAGGAGGATAAGTCCTAAGTCCTAACATTTTCTTTGTAAGGTCTTAACTTTCTCTACAGGTAATGGCTATCGTGGATCTTTGATGGCGATGCAGCCTGATGGATTGCATCTTCAACTAGGCCGGGTGGGATGCTCGGCCGAGCATTCTGGAAGTCGTGGGATTTCAAGATGAGTGTCCTCTCTTCCTTGTAGCATCTTGTTTCTTGTTTCTCATTCTACGAAAAGAAGTGAGCTTCATAGGGGACATGCTTCCTTGTACACCTAATTTGCTCAAAAGGTTGCAGCCTGGTTTAATCTTTACCGATTGACTTTTCGAACGCCTCCACAGTCATTTCCTTGATTGACACGCTTTGTTCTTCGGCTTTTCCGCTGACGTAGCTCGTCTCTTTTCTGTAGATGAAGCGGATTCCACATCTATCAACCTGTAAAGGTCGTGCCTGAACTGAAACATCACCTTCGTCCCTGCTTCCTATCAGGCCTTCGTCGAATTTACAGCGACTCGGCCTTAGTTTCATATCCTCTTTGCATTCTGGGATGCATGGAATGATTTGGTTGTACACCCACGTCTATCAGCCATAGCTTCATGCTCACCTGCCCGAACAGAGACAGGTAGAAAGGTTGGTTATCTCATTAAGCTCACTCCTCTCCGTGAGAATTTGAGGCTGCGCGATGCATATTGAGCCCGCGAGCTTCTCGAGATTGCAATCATTCAGCATCGATCGGCGAGCTTCTCGAGATGATGTAATATGATATTGTCCAATGTCATTGCGGGAGCTCCTATTGTATGATGAATACTAACAACATTATCAACGAGATAATACATTTTACCGCAAGTAATAGCATCGTAAAGTACACGTTGTTGGATGACATTCCCATGATTAAAATTTAAATCTCGCCGGGGATCTCCCGCCGGCGGCAAATGGACTGAGTAACTGTCTTTTCCTGATGGAGCTTAATCCCTAAGCTCCGGCGGGAAAACACGTCAAAGATGTAAGGACAGCCAATGACAGTCCGCCAAGTCATCACTCTTCGCCACGTGTAGTCCAGCCTGACAATCAAACAGCAAAAACACTGTTTCAATTTTGGTCCGGTCTTCTGCATTTACATGAATAGCCCCAGAGAAATAAGCGCGGACAGCCCCAAGCTATAGCATTTCGGAGGCGATTGTCGGTAATTCACAAAATCCGCAAATGAACTGTAAAAAAGAAAGAAAATTAAATAAGTTTTCGAGGTCTTCTGTGTCTTTGTATAGATTTCCTTTTGTTTTCTCCGATTACATGAAAATTTAAAAAAACCAAGACGCGGATCGTCGATCTGCTTAAAACCTGTACCGATTTCATCACTGGGAGTTCGATTCAGATTCTCAATTGAAGGGTTTTTTCTTTTGTTTTGATCTGCTCTCTTTCTTCAATTGAATCCACAGTCTCCACCTTTCTCGCCATGGCTGCGCCATTCTTCTCTACTCCGTTTCAGCCTTACGTGTATCAGGTACTGTCACTGGACTTCACTTTCCCATTGCAGCTCTCGGAATTTGCAGTTTTCAGCTTAATTGATCTAATGGGTTATTCCGTTTAGTTTAGGTGAGTAGGTAACGTGAATTTGATTTCAGTGTATAGAATTGGTAGACCTAATTTCTGGTTTTGTGCCAATGGCGTAAGTTTATCAGCTTCATTTAGCTGTGCTTGAATTTTGTCGTTGGTTAATCTGATTAGTGTGTAATGTACCTGCAGAGTCAACAGGCTGCTATGATACCGTTCCAGATTTTGGGTGGTGAAGCTCAGGTGGTTCAGGTATTAGGCAATCTCTCAAGCTCCTTAGTGTTTGTCAGATTAGTTGATGTTTATGAAACCATGTTTGGATTGTCGAATTTGTGAAGCTAACTAACTGTTTAATGAAAAATGGTAAGACCATGCTAGAACTGTACTAGATTGATGAATCTATATGCGGTTTGATCATTTTGAATTTCCTGGGACAAGACGGCTTAAAACACTGTTTGCATTTGCTTGGTGAAACCTTGCCGATGATTGAATTTTTTATCCTAGCGATATAAGGTTTAATGGTAAAATCGTGCATGAACTGTACCAGGTTGATGACTGAATATGCAGATCAATCTGTTTCAATTGCCCGGAACGATACAGTTGCACAAACATTGTTTGATTTGATCACGTGATCTGAATCCTTTCTATTGTGTTCATTTTCAGATAATGTTGAAACCAAACGAGAAGGTTATTGTACGACCAGGTTAGCGTAGTAAATTCTCTTTGATGTACTGTCAAATACATTAAGTAATTACCTGCATGATGGTTAGTGTAGTTCTCATTTTGGTGGGTCATGCTTATGCTGGTGAGTTTGTTGCAGGTTCAATGTGCTTCATGTCTGGCTCTGTAGAAATGGAGAACGTCTTCATTCCTGAAAATGAAGTAGGGATGTGGCACTGGCTTTTTGGCAAGACTATTACCAGTGTAGTGATTCGTAATAACGGTCCAGGCGACGGATTTGTTGGAATCGCTGCACCTTCACTTGCGAGAATTCTCCCGGTATGATGCCAGAATTCAGGAATTCCCGAGAATATTGCCTAAACTTATTGACTGTCGATTCTTGAATATGTGTTCGACTGTTGAGCTCTATCGTTGTCGTTTATTTGTTTCTTTTGTAGATCGATTTGGCTATGTTTGGCGGAGAGATTTTGTGTCAGGTAAAGCTTCTGAACCATGTTTGCCATTATATCTTGAAGTATAAAGAATTTTCGTTTCATTGTTCTGTTTTCTGATAGCCGTTCTATTTGCTGTGTAGCCAGATGCATTCCTTTGCTCCATCAACGATGTAAATGTGAATAACGCATTCGATCCGAGGGCACGGAATATTATGGCTAGCGCAGAGGTATGATTATCTCACATTGTTAGATTCTTCTAAAGTCTTCGTTGTCTTCTGATATATGTGTTCCGTAACAGGGATTCTTGAGGCAAAAGCTAACAGGACAAGGGCTGGCATTCATCGTGGCTGGGGGATCTAGTACGGTCTTCTAAAGAAACTCACACTTGCAGGTTATTGATCTCACGACTAATTACTATCTACATAACATCGCTTTTGGTTCTTCAGTTGTACAGAAGAAGCTCGACGTGGGAGAGGTACTAACAGTCGATGTTTCCTGTATCGCTGCCCTTAATTCCACCGTCAATGTCCAAATCAAGTACAACGGCCCCCTGAGAAGAGCTGTCTTCGGTGTAAGTTAGCCCCTCTCCGTCTCTCGTTCCATCTCAAGCGGCTCACTATAGTACACCTACCTGATTAGCTCTTTTTTCCGGTTCAACCTCCAGGGTGACAACCTGGTAACAGCAACTCTAACCGGTCCGGGCATCGTGTTCATCCAGAGCTTGCCCTTCCAACGATTCTCCCAGCGAATCGCAAGGTGACTACTGAACCAACCAATCTCATTTCCCCGCAATCTCGACATTATGAAGCTCGACACTATCAACTGTTCTGACATAATGTTTGCTTGTGATTGATTTCTCAGGGCAGTGACCTCCCCGAACATGAGGGAGAACCCGAAGTTCTTTGTCCAGATAGCACTCTTCTTCTTCCTGGCGTACGTTGTTATCGTATCGTCTTTGATCTTGACTGATGTGTGATACTTCCTATGCCCCTTCGTTCGTCTAGTCTTTTTTCGCCATAGTTTCGCTGTCGATTTACCAGTTTTAACAGCAAGGAATAGATCTGAATCATTGTATGGTTTTCGAGTTGGCTTTTCTGTCCAGGCGTACGTTATCATTGTATGTTTGTAATTAATTTTATTTTTAGGATAAAAACGTTGGGAAAACGCTTCGATACTCGTCTCTAAAATAAAACAAAATAAACGACAAAAGCGCAGAAACTACTGGGCCTATAATTTTAAATGGGACGTCTGTGGCGGTGCGGCATAGGCCTGGTAGAGTTCCTGAATTGGCCCAAAATGAGTTTGCTGTGGGATTTCTGACCCATTTCTTGGGGCTCAAAACTAAATAACAATCAGTAATTTGGGCAATTATCAATGAGCGTTTGGTGCGGTGCCGGAGACTTTATGTGGAAGTACGAATTAAGGTTTGATATTCCGTAACAACATTGGAAGATGAGTAAAAATTTAACCTGTGACTACTCTCAACTGAATTAGTTGGTCAATGGTTTAGAGTTGGAATGCTGATCGAACCAGTGAGACTTAAGAAATAAAATTTGTTGTGTTTTTTCAATTTATATGTATTTATGCTGTCCAGTTTTATAAATATAGTTTATAATCTGTGAGGAGGAACTCATACATAAGCACATATTCAGGAAGTACTCGTAAAATTTTCTGAGATATATTCAAGAGTCAGGTATATTTTAGAAAATAGTCTTAAAATGATATAAGGGATCGCAAGTGATAACATCTTAGCCGTATCCCGAAATATGGCTCTCTCAGTGGCTAGATGAAACTGGTTGATATATATATATCTAGCCCCAAACAACCCCTTGAGATCAACCAGTAAATTGGCGACACAGAGACATTAAAAAAAACAATTTTACAAGCTAGAAAATCAATGTAAACGTGTTCGTAGGTTTAATTATATTTCTAGTGTTTTCTTTAGATTGTTAAGATGTTGAAAGCTCACCATATTGCATGAAAAGTTTTTTTTTATAATATTTTCTCATATTTTCTTTTGGGATTTACATGCAAATTAAAAAGGTGTTTGATGGTGGCATGAATTGCATGGTAAAGTTGTCTTTATGAAAAAAAGATGTATGGCATTTCGAATTAGATATTGATATAAATTCGCGTAGATATTTATCGAACTATTTAATGATGTATATAGATATGAGTATATGTATTATTATTTTTACATGTGCGCTCATGTACCGGTTTGTATATGCATGGGCGGAGAGAGGGGATTGAAGTGAGGTTCCAGGACCAACAAGTAGAGATTTCGAACCATGGATTCAAGTTGGACTAAGTCGAAATTCTTACGGCTTGATTACTTCGCAATCAAACAAGAGATAAAAGTAATAAAATAGTATCCAATAATATTATATATCGAAAAAATATGTACGTAGTTTCATCTACGAAAGGAGAATATGAATTATTGTTAAATTAATAGTGTTTGATTCTCTTATCAAGGTTTTACTTTGAGTTTATTAGGGCATTATTTTGAATTTATTATGGCTTTATTTTGAGTTTATTATAGCTTTATTTGAACTCACATATTCTCATTTTATGGGTTTTGTGATATTTTCCACTCTTCAATTGACATGTTTTAAAATTTCTTACATTTTCATTTTGCTAATTACGTTTCTTATAACAAAATAAAAATTCATCTATCTCCACTTATTTTTTAAAACTTTTCGCAACATCGCACTCATTAATACTAATTTGAACAAAACAATATATCATACAATATTTTGAGACCATGAAACTTAACTCATACTGGATTGTTGTAAAAGTCTTTTTTCATATTTTATATTGTCATGTCATGGAACCCACCTTCCAAGAATCCAAACTAAAAATAAATTTTTTTTTGCTCAAGAGGTGCCAAGCTCACTATCTTGTAGGAAAGGTTTTACCACCAATTGTGATTTTATCCTATTTTATTTTTTTATATTATTGGAAAATAAAAATACAACTTTTCAACTTGTCATGAAACACATGAATAGGTAGATTTTTTTTTATTTTTTCTAAAGGTTTGTAATTCCTTATGTTAACAAAAGAGTTACGATTTATCTCGATCGAATTTAAGAAGATATAAATTATTAAACATATGTAAGAATTTGTATATATCTCCCTCACATATAATATGCAAGTTCATGGATGTTGAATAGAAATTAGGAACCTCAATACACGTTCTTGAACACAAAAAACAATGAGTTGGATTTACAAGAAATATCATTAACGATGTCGAGGTTAAAATGTGGTTAGGATCATACATAGTGTTGATATCAATTCGAAGAAATTATATAGAAAACAGAGAATTTTGAGTTCATGAGAGACAATTTCGTACAACACACAAACCTTGATCAATAGCTTGATCTTACAAATCAATAAATGAAATTATAAATCTCTACAAACCTCAGTTTAATCACTTATTTTTATCGATTAGACCGAACAGTGATCTACCCAAATAACCCAATTGATTGCTTTGTGTCGTCTCATGCCCCACATACAAACAAAACTTTGTTGAAAAGAATCTTGAAAATTATTGGACAATGTGATTGTTATTCACCTTTATTAAATCCCCTAATTATGCACTTAGTTAAATAACCAATATCTTAGGTGTTTTGCTATTTTTTCCCCTATTTTTTTTATTATGTACATAGCTCTCTACATTTACTCGATTCTAATTTTCGACTAGATTAAGTATTGTTAGAACTAGAATGTCTGATCTGAATGTTGTCAGAACCAAATAATACGTCTATATATCTCTCTATTAGATTGTTAAGTTTAAAAAATTGCTTAGTACGATGTCACCTTACACAACTCGGAGTGAAATAATGATCAATTTAGGAATATAAATCACGTGTAATACGAATGTCGAATTAATATATTTGTGTGCTATTGTGTCTGTTACGAAAAAGATTGATTGTCTTTTTGTCATTTTCAAAAATATTATCTTCATAGACCCCCATTGAGTTTTATGTCCCCCAATTGAAATCCACCTTATGGCAGCCACCACTTCACCATGGAAAGCAACGTTCCTCTGCCAATTTTATAAATAAATTGTTCCTTCGACCTTGGAAGATCATAGGGTATCTTTCAACCTGATTTTTTCGAAAATGACTCGAACCACATGTTGTATGGTCGGACCGACTTGGTTGGGTTCGAATTGTGTATAAAACTTTTTATAGTTTTATTTGATAGAATGTTGTGTATGTGTTGTCACATAAGATCCATCATTTGATGTGATTTGTACTAATCATGTATTTTGACATATGATAAGTAAATATTACAATACATTTTGTACAAAATGGGAAGTTAATGAAGTAGGTTTCAATTGAGTGGTACCAAGAGAGTATTTGTGAAGATATATAGAGAAGTACCAAGGATGTGTCTAATGGAGTATGATCTTTTGTAGTTGTCTAATTTCGATAACCGTATATATTAAGTATATATTTGTGGGATGAGAGTGTATATATAATGTATCATAAATGCAATCGACATCATGTATGCCTTATATAGTCTTCTTGAGATTTGTGGGACGAGACATGTTGTCAGGTGGTGGAAACCAACTAGTGACCTCCCTTAGACAAGTTCTTGGTCTTTGATCATGAAGAGTCAAGATTAGACTAGATATATGTGTTCAAGGAGACAGGACGATCGAAAGACCCTATTATGGGATAGGGCATCCCAGTGTTCTTGATGGTACATCGACATGGCCAAACCTAGGGGAAGGATGTCCCCATGCCAGTACTGGTCTCTTGGGCCCTATGATTGCTAGAAACAGGTCGTCAGGCCCGCCCGCGGGCTTGACCATCCATCATACGCCAATACCAATCTATTACAATATATATAAAGTGTTGGTGTCTCATATCGACATAGTAAGGACGTAACACACATTCCAACAAGCCACTCTACCTCAAAAATATCCTCATATCACAACAACAACAACTAAGGGCATTTGTAACACAAAAGTACAGGTAGGAGCTCGTATTTGGACAAGAAAAAAACAAGTCACACACCTATATACAAGTTGCCAAAAAGGCATCAAATTCCCATCTCAGAAAGTTGTGTAGTAATGACTCAAAGTTATGAAGGAGACATATGGGTCATATGGGTTGTGGTGTGGTGATACATTAGAGATCCATCTACCTTAACAGCTACACATCTACAGCAAAATAAATGCCTTGATTTTGAGTACACACTGGTGGAACATACTCTACCACTTGTAATTTTTTCTTTACTTTTGGGGGGAGATTCGTGGGGATTGGAGGCTAATTTGAAAGGTCCCCCCTTCACTCTTCTTGAAGACTTTGATGGGAAGGCTCAAGTCAATGTCTCATCTTGATTCATGACAGGTGTCGACGGTTTGAGATTTCTGGGTTCAAGGGTTTCTTTTTCTAGTTCCCGATTGAAGAAATGAAGATAATAAACATATCGAAATTAAGGATATGTCTAACTTGTGAGATTGGTCTTAATACGATCCAAAAAATATATAAGAGAATGTTTCGTCACTGTATGGAAAAAACCCTATTAGCACCACTCGAGATGGCCACCAGCAAAATGAAAACCATGAGAAGGCGTCGAGAAAGCCTCACTACGTGGGACCGGTCACATGCAAATGCAAATATCAAAGCGCTATGAAAGTGACTTATGAAATACGCCACCTGCAAACATGTCGAGTGTTCCATGGTGATATCCTGAAAAGCACAAGCTCCGCGTCCTCCTCAACATCCATCTGTGAAACTCTTTACCGAAAGCACCAAACGAATTTCTGGGCGACCAATGTGGCCTACCAACGAGCTATTCAACTTTGACGGATTCAACGGTTTCTTACTCAGCTCAGGTCTCGCCTCTTAGGGCTTGGTTTGTGTTCCGCCCCACTCAACCTCGCATGTAAAAGTGTATTACTATCAGATGATAAAAACGTGTATCAACAGATGCCTCTAAGGCGAATATGTGTATGACGATGAATCGTATTACATTGTGTCCTAACAACAATCCCTAAACTCCTTTTATATACCTTAAGATTCGAATCCAAAGTTTCCAACTTCCCTTAAGGTTCCCGAAATTGTCTAGAACTCCAACGAAGCAATCCCTCCAAAAAACCCGTCCCCTCATCGAGATCGAAACCGCCACTAAATCATTGCTCTAGAAAGAAAGCAAAGACCATCGCAACACTCAACAATCAGTGATACTAAATAAAATGTGATTTGTCTTATTGCATACTTTGAAGGGAGACAAATCCCCTCTTCCATCAAATCAAAAGAGCAACATGATTAGCTTTCTCATATTATTGATCAACATTGAAATGAAATAACACAATTAAACATGTCATAAATCAAAACCTCAATTATAAGAGTCCCAACTTTACTGAAATTATACCTTATTTTAGGTGTCCACTAGGGAGACAAACTATACTACAATCCCAATATTATAGCCAAAAAGAATATTATTATTATTATTATTATTGTTATTATTATTATTATTATTAGGTAAATGAATCTCACAAAATCTTTCTTTTTCCCTCTTTGGTTTTCCACTATTAACAAGAGAAAAAATAAAATAAAAATGCCACTTGACAAAGCAATTTGCTTTTTATTTTATTTTAATTAAGTAAAGTAAGGGAAATATATTCTCTTTTCTTTTTCTTTATTCCCCAATTCCAATCTAGCCACGTTTTCATCATCAGTCTTTTTCTTCTCCCAGGAAATTTTTTTGATGCCATTATCACTCAATTATTCGTCGAACTTGGTACATGTACAATCGCTTCACATGCTCAAATTATGTTCATACATGTCCATTTGTTGTCCACATACACGGTGTGTTTACAGTACAAGGACGCAAGCACACCCGTATAAGTCGTTATCGTAGAGTTACTCGTCGTCGAACCGGGTAAAAAGTCGTTGTACATGTCCAAATATGTCAAAACACGTCAATTTTCTTATACGCATCTTCAAACAATAAAAGAACGCACATCACCCATCATCAATATCAAATAGGATATGAATATGTTTATACCCGTCGATTCACTATCTAAATACACATATTTAAACGATACAAGGACGCAAATAGACCGATTTTTTCGAAACATTTTCATGCATCAACGAGCATGCAACAATTGCTATCCATAGTCGAGACAATTCCCATAATCGTCAGCAGCATGATGATGCATAAGCAGTCAAAAGAGTGGTTATATAGCTTGAGAGATATGGACATATTCGCAATCCACTAATAAACAAATAAATAAATAAATGAAATATCATTACAGAATAAGAATTAACAAAATAATCATTGTACTTTTTGTATTTATCATAAACGTACACCACATTAAATAAAGTTAATACAAAACTGTGGTTTAGTTAACCGTCGTATAATATAGCCGTTAAAATGCAAGACATGAGATGCATCAAACGAATGTTACAAGCAACGAAGACGGGTTCCGATTCGCACACTGTGTACGGGCTGCCCAAACTAGATATCGAGATCAGGGGAGGAGCGAAGATACTTTCGATTCAAACTTAGATACTACTAATAAGATCCTTGTAATCGGAGTAGATGATGGATTAGAAGAAGAAATTGAGTGGTCACCTTATTTCAATTGAAGATTCTTATCGTGTCACAAAGGATCGGTTAACGAGGAATAGTAATATTTTATCGTAATTAAACAAACCTTTTTCCATTGATAAACCAGTACAAATTTACTGTCGTTGATTTGACCGCCGAAAGCCTCTTTTTCATTGGTGATTGTTTGTCTCTAATACCCCAAACTTAACGAATACTGATTAGCGGTCAAATCAACGACATGTAACAAAGGAGATTCGATCTTAACGAAAGTGGAACACAATTTTACTCACGAACCGAAACCGAATTCGGCTCGAGTCACTGAAAATTCACCCAACCCCCCCAAAAAACATGTACTTTTGCTCCAGATAGACTATAATCTATAGCAACACAGAACATTCTCTGTTTATATGTAGTAAATGTCACAAATTTCTTTTTTCTTTTTTTACAATGGAAACTTTATAGAAGTGTGACATCAAATTTTGTTCACCTTTTTTCTTAATAATAACAACTCCACAAGCAAGGCTCTAACAACCCATCTGTTTGCCAGATTAATCCACAGTCCAAATCCCCTGCAGCAGCCTCAGCCATCTTCCAGCAATCCGGCACGAGATCGGGCAAGTTTACGAACGCGTCATCCTCCCCCGCCTCGTCAGCAGCAACAAAATCGACCACCGCGGGCCCAGTAGGCACTCGATGTCGATGGTGATCATCGTCCTGACCACCACCATCGCCAGAACTTGCTTCTTCCCCTAGTTTCTTGACGTCCAAGGCAGCTGCCAGTGCAGCAGCCGCTTGGACGTCCTTAGGAGAAGAGCTCGCAGGGCGGGGGAGCAAATGCGCCTCCTTAGGGAAATTGAGGAGGGCAGAGTTCCCTTTAATTGCCAGGGCAGCCACGTCGTGGGCGCGGGCCGCCATCTCGGGAGTGTCGAAGGTCCCCAGCCAGATCCTCGACTTTTTCTTGGGCTCTCGAATCTCGGACACCCACTTCCCCCATTGCCGCTTCCTCACCCCACGAAACGACCGGAACTGGAGGTCCGAACTACCTGCCTTCACATCCGACGAATGGGAGTCGGGAGACGACGGGGAAGAAGAGGAGGACGATGATGATGAAGAGGAGGAAGTTGGTTCCATTGTTTGAGGAACAATGGGGAGTAGTGTGAGAGTAGAGAGAAGAGTTTGTAGAGAAGGAAAGGGAAAGAGATGAGTGACAGTGCTTGGAGCAGAAGAAACCAAAGGTTCTTGTTATACTTCAACCTTTTGTGCTTTTTTATTTTATTTTATTTATTTTTATTTTTAGTGTTTATGAATTAAATTTTAATTAATTTGGTAAGTGACTTCACACAAATTATGAGGAAAAGAAGGACAAAGAGGGAAAGAAAAAAGGAAAAGAGTTCCCCCTCAGGGTTTCTCTGTCCATTAAGTCATGATTAGGGCAATACTACAGCCTTTTTATTTATTTATTTATTAAATAGATTTGACACCATCACTAATAAAAACAATATCTTTTAAATTATAATTTAGGAAATAATTATGATTAATTCGAAGATTTTATAAGACTTACATCGAAATGATTAAGTATATCGGGGAATGTTTCACAGTATTTTAGGTCAAGGGTTTCTTCTCGTTTTAAGTGGGAACTCGTGGAATCTATCTCTACCTATGTAGATTGGCTCATCCGCTCGTTTTGATGTCTGTTTGATGGTATTTCAAATAAGGGGTTCTGTCTTGTTTTAATTAAAAAAATTGTGGAAGAATCTACCTGATTAAGAGAAGATTCGAATAAAACTATATAAATGAATAATTATACTGTTCTTATCCACACATTTGATGAAATTTCGAGTCAAGGGGGTCACATTACTCATGGAATCTATCTCATTACTATGTAGACCAAGTCAAGTAAATCACTCATTACTTACTTTGGGTTCTAATTATGTCCTAATCAATTTTTGTCATTACAATGATCAGGCTTACCCTTGATCATTATCCTTTATCCTAATCTTCCTTTGTTCCTAATTCCAGTCAGAAACCTCGAATTTTCGGCACAACGAGAGGGTTAAAACCCAGTGATGCAATTTCGAATCATGGTGAAGAAAGGCGGCGAAAACTGACTAAGTTTTACTTTTTTTGAGAGTTAAATATAGGCGATGTAATTTCGAGGTGATGGGTTCGAGTCTTACTAAAGAAAAGCAGCGAAATTGGCTAGTTTTACTTTCTTGTGACGGGTTCGAGCCTATGTGAAGGAAAGCAAGGGAACCAACTAGTTTTACTTTCCCTCGAGAGAGAGTTGTATGATTTTACGAGGTGATGGGTTGGAGTCATCGTGAAGACGAAAGGCCGCGGAAATCGACTAGTTTTACCTCCCTGGGGATATTTTGACGATTGGTGGGGGGAGTACGTTTGTGGCTATAGATTGGAAAACGATAGTCGGCAACTGTGCCTTTCTTCTGTTAAGAGCTTTCAACAATTATGTGACAATGTACTATTTGGTACCAGCTGCTAGCTACTCATATTTAATACATGCTGGACCAGAATCGGGTAGACAGAGTAGCAACCTGGATCTTTGCACAATGGTCACTCAACTTTTGGGTTTGTGCCCGATCAGTCCTTTCTCGTGGAGGAAACATTCATTTATTGGTGGTATTAATGACTGTTTTGTGTACTGAGTCAAGTGGGAAAATGTAGAGTTGTAAGATGGTTAAGGGAGGAGTTTTTGATTGTTGGTTGGTCACCCAAATGATGATTAACCACGAGGGCCGGAGTTTTGAAGTTTGCAGAATGGCCACTGAACTTATGAGTTTGCGCCCGATTGGTCCTTTATCATGGGGAAACATTCATTTATTTGTAGAATCAATGATTGTTGTGTACTATGTTAAGTGGGAAAATGTAGACTTATAAGCATATTTTGGGAGTATGGATCTTTAGTTCGGTCACCCCTCTTGATGACTAACTACGAGGCCGAAGTTTCGAGACCATTAGATGGTTGGTTGAACGAGGTTTCGCGACCGAGGGGATTAGTCGTCTTGCTCTTTAAACACGAGGTAGTCATCTTGCTGTTTCCTAACGGTCTAACGAAGTCATTCCTTGTTAAACCTCACTCGCCGCAGTCAGCCCATGGTTTGAACGAGAGCTGCACCTTGTAGCCAACCGATAACCCTCTTGGTACTCCTAACCCATGGGGTCAGGAGTGTGGTCTTTCTCCCACAAAACATAACCTCATATTGTGGCCAGTCGATAACCGCTTCGTGGGAACTCGTTCCTAATAGGGAATGAGCTCATAGTGCTTCGAATAACGGGCACTCTACAATATTTGACGTATCCAACGGCTTTAAACCATGTTTTTAACCGGCAACCTCCTGGTTGAACCTCGTTGACCCTTGAATCAAACCGGTTGCATTGTAATTTTTCTTATTATATGTTAGATTTGTTGGTTCCCATCCCCCAATAGAGTGGTCACTAGCCCATATATCCATCTATCCCACCACTAGACGAGGCTCTCTTTGTAGATTGGCCCATTCCTAAATCATAGCATTGAAGAAGAAGAACAAAAGTCCACTAGAAAACTCAACTTCCAAAATCATTCTCATAGCACCATCCTCTGTTTCTTCACTTAGAACAACCACCACACTCTTGTCCACCTACCAAAACAAGAAACACGTAGAAAATCACCAACTGGGAAGGTTAAAAGCCAATGCCGAAACCGAATCGGACACAATAAATAGTCGAAAAAACAGCTCAAAGAATCGGTCACATTATTGAATCGGACGTCTAACCGAATGAGCAACAGGGTCACGGTTCAAAGATTCAGCTGGAAACAACAAACTACCAAAACGGGTGTAAATAACGAGTGAAATCAGTAAAACGTCTAACCGAATAAGTGACTGTCCAATGGTTGGTTCACTATTCCACGGTCCAACAACCATTCCGGTCTGGTTCTAACCATACTAGACTAAAAACAATGGTGATGGATCCCTGAAGTCTATTGATGCTGAATGATAAAAGTGTTAGAAAACAAACAAAAGAGAAGCACGATGGAGAAGTAGCAATCAAACTGTAGAACTTTTTAACGAACTGATGGAGAGGAAGCCAGTTAGTGACTCCACTACGAAAGGTTAATGGAAGATGAAGTGTCACCCATTTTCTACTACTGCAGAGTAATTACGACGTGATATAGAGTAGCAAGCATATTTGACAAAGGAACCAAAAGCATCCTCCGGCAATGGCGCCTTTCTCTGAAAAAGGGTGAAAATTTGTGTACCTTTTTTTCCTTCTACTGCAGATTTTGAAGTCCGATTTCGACATTTCGGCAGAGTGGAATCACCTGTAATCAAGAGACATTCTAGCATCACAAACCCCTGACACTACTAACATCTTGAAACTCTGACGAAATTCAAAACCACATTTGAACCAGTTTCATACCTGCTGCAGTGCGGTATATCATTGTTTCGAAACTGCTTCTTGAAGTGATCAATTAACAGCGAAGGAAATTCGAGAGTATCATCACTTGGATACCGTGTTCCCAAGGGATTCTCCCCTCGAGGCACGTGATAGATAAGAACACCGTGTTAAAAGGTGGAAATCGCTGTATTACTACCTCTACCAAACAGTTGAGTTTGTCAGAAACCATGTTTCGGGGCTTAAAAGACAGAATCACTGGGAAGGAATTCGGCACGAAATGAAGCTTGGTCGAAACATTTCGCTTTCTGAAGGACAATGTTGAAATATAACTAGTTATATCCTTGTTCAGAAGCTGACTCTTTAGGTGATCAATCAACAGCGAAGGAAATTCAAGATTACCATCACTTGGATAACAATTGTTCCAAGGGATTCTCCCCTCATTGCAGAAAACATCTTTCAGGACTTAAAAAGACGAATCACTGACGAGGAATTCGGCATGAAATGACCCTCGAAACCCATGATCAAAGCGTTTCGCTTTCTGAAGGACATGGCTGAAAGATTGCTATAAGGGAACTAGTATGGTAATTACACTGTAACAGTAACAGAGCAATGAAGCTTCTCAGTCACTGTTGCAATATCTTAAGGCAGAAATTTTGAGAACATGATAACCAAGAACTTCAATACAAAGTGACTGATTTTTTCACAAACACGGCAATCTAGGCTACAAGCTCAACAATGAAGTATGCTACAAACAAATGAAAACTGAGAAAAAAAACCTTTTTCAATAGGGAGAAACAAAGCAGACTAATTCTCAACAAAAAAAAAGGTCTCTTTCAATTGCACAAATAAACTCCACTCTGGTACCTGTGATTAACCTCGTAGAAGTCGGTTGCCCCTTCCGAGGCAGGCCGCAAACAAATCTCCGACAGCGAGGTAGAATCTTCCATGGAGAATTTCACATAACAAACAGCCTCTATCTCTTCTTCCTCACCTTCTCCTTCAACGGAGTCAACAGGCATTCTCACCCTCAACTTCCCAGGAGCTCCTTTGACAGGAATCTCTGGTAAAACCCATTTCAACTCTTTCTGAGACCTATTCAGTGCTGCCTTGGGCGAAACATTCAGCAACGTAGGATCGACTGGCAACTTCAAGGTGAAAGTCACATCCTTTAAAGGAACTACCAAATCCGGATTCGACGCGTACTGGATCATTACCGAGAAGAGGGTTCCGCTATGACGCTGAACTAGACGAACCCTTAAAGGTAACGGAGTCGACTTAGGCAAAAGACTGTACTTTAGTATCGGTATAGGTTCATCTGAAGCAGTAGTTCTAACATGAAACATTCCGTTACCAAGGCTGCTTACTTTCGAGCTATGCATAACGAACCTCTTGACTGGTTTTGTGTTGTCGACCCGGAATGAGAATTCAGTTTCTTTATCGCCAGCAGTTTTGGTTGGCAGTGTTCTCAAGTAAACCACACCCATCAATCCAACTCTAGCAAGCAGAGACTCTCTGAACTCTGCACTGATTTCTTCTTCTATGTACATTTCTGGACCCTTCATTTCGGGTTTCTGTACCAATAGATTCTCAAGAGGAGTACCTCCTGCAGCCGCCTTGGCAGCAGCTGCAGGATCGGCACCCGTTTGAAGCAATTCGAGTCCGCCAAGGCCGAGTCCTTGCTGCTTGGGGACCTTCTTAGGTCCAACGAACTCAGAAGCATCCAATCCACCACCCCAAGCTTCGCCGAATCCTTCAAAGGTTTCTCCTAAAGAAGCTTGTTCGTTGCTGAATTCAATCCCGCCGTAATCCCCTTCGAATCCTTCGACATTGATGTGAGTAGCTTGTGTAGCTTCAGCGGGAGGCAATGTAGTTACTTCAAGCCCTGCTAATGCTAATGTCAAATCACTAGCTTGACTCTTATCCTTCTTGAATTCACCAGCTAGATCTTCCTGTTTGTTTACAGCTTCACTAGCTGCAAAGGGATCCTTAACTTCCTCTTTCTCTTTTTCTTCATTCTCGTCCTTCTTCTCCAGCTGTTCTCCTACGGTAGCTGCGACGAGACTCGCCGCCACGTCATCTCCCGCTGCGAGAGTTTCTGGAGGCATCTCGAAGATGGCGTTGGAAAAGGCTTCCACGCTACCTTCGTGCTCGATCGCGTGGCCTTCCACCGCCGACCAGGTCTCTCCGCCGCGGATCTTGCTTTCGGTGTCGACAGCTGAGTGGACCATTTTTGCGATGCTCTCACCGTGCATTGAAGCGAGCATGGCTGCGAGGCGGATGCTGCTGACTCCGCGGAGGACGATGTCGAGAGCCATGTAGATCTCGGCGTATTTTCTGCTCAGCTTCTCCGGCGTGACATCGACGCCTCGGCACGCGGCGACGATGACGCTGACGGCCTGGTTCACGATGTGGATGCACTCGAAGACGTTGACGGAGTTGTCGTGGTCGGCGATCGTGATTCCGAGGACGTAGATCCCGTTCACGAGGCGGTACACCACGCGGTACTGGCTCTCGACGCCGACTATCAACTGGCCGCTAGAGGCGGCGAGCGGGTCGTCTCCCAATGAGGAGAGGGAATCGGACGAAACGGAAGGGGAATAGTCGTCGTCATCGGAGGAGGATGCTCGGTTGCGATTCTTCGCCGGGTGCTTGGCTGCGGCGAAGGCCAATCGAGTCTGCCGGAAGGCGGAGGTGGCGACTAGGGCGCGGGCAGGCGGGAACCATTCGCGAGTCTGGATCAGGATGTCGGATCCGTTTGCCGGTTGGAGGGAGAGAGCAAGGCAAGACATGGAGTGGGTACTTTTCGTCGGAGAATTTCTCCGATGAAGTTTTTATCTTTTATTGATCTGACCTGCGGGAAGGGGAAGACGGCGGAGTTCTTTGAGAGGTTGCGGATTTGCAGTTCACCTGAGGAATGTATGGTAGGGTGATCAGGTGCAGCCGTTAGCTGGTGCAACTGAGGAGACAACCCCTCAGGATGACGACACGTGTCGAAGCAATGGTCCATGGATTGTATACGGGTTGGTTCGATGCCGGCAACGGCCCGTTCATGTTTTTTAATCTCATACCATATTGGGCCAGTTCAGGCCCATAAACCATTGGCTGGAAGCTTAATCCTAATCATTAACGGATTCTTCTTCGACAGTAGACAAACACGATCTGATTATTTGTTCGGACCATGCAAACATCAATGGCCTATTAGCTCAGCTGGTTAGAGCGTCGTGCTAATAACGCGAAGGTCACAGGTTCGAGACCTGTATGGGCCATTATTTTTTTTTCTATCTTACTTCCATACTATCCAAACTCAAGATTATCTCATGAGCTAGTTTCACAATTGCGAAAATATCTTATACGGGAATCGGAGTCAGCATTTTGTACGGACGTTTTGCATTCATAAAATTACTCATAACTTCAATTTTCTTTTTGAAACTACTCAGTAACATAACTATTTAATTAACTGTTAATTATCCAACATAACGTAGATATAAATATAATTAAACATACTCATAGCTACTAATTGACACAGGTATTTTTTATAAATCACAGCAATTAATTAACTTGTTTTAATCTCTTTGATTTTTCTTGTCAAGAAATGGCTAATTACCATTTAGTAATCCCACCAATCTTAGTAATCACACTTGCCATCTTAATCTCGTCGTCGAATTCTAGCCCGCCGGAGAACCCAATCAAATGTACATCCCACAACGCCAACTGCACGATCTCCAACTCCTATGGCAACTTCTCCGACCGCTCGATTTGTCCAGCGGCCTCCGTGGTGTATCCGTCCACACAGGCTGAACTTATCGCCATCGTGGCCAACTCGACAAGATTGAGGCAAAAAATGAAAGTAACGACTCGTTACTCACACAGCATGACGAAGCGGTTCTGCCCCGATGGCGAAGACGGGTTATTGATAAGCACCAACAACCTAAACCGGATCGTGACAATTAACAACGCTAGCAAGACAGTGACAGTCGAGAGCGGGATTCTAACTGGGGACGTCTACGATGCGCTGGCCAGGAGCGATTTGGCATTACCTATACGCCCTATTTTCGAGGGTTGACGATCGGGGGACTCATAAGTACTCATGCACACGGGAGTACGTTCAAGCAGTGTGGGGGTTCGCCTATGGTTTTACTAACGACGGTACGCTACGAAATTCGAAATCGAGAGGTTGCCGAGTAGTAATTAACCACACATTATGACGAACTTGGTTAACAAATCTCGTTGTGACTCATTCTATCGACAGGTAAGAACTTTACGGGGTATCCAATAGTCGGATACCACAACAAGCTCCAAGCAACAGGGAGCTGCTTCTTGAGCCCGAGGACAACCTGAAGACGAGCTGTTCGTGGGACCCACGAAAGGATGGCGCGTTTTTCCACCAGACGACGTTTACGATCAGCCTACCGCTGGTCGAGGCTTTCATCAGCGAGCTCCAACGCCTCGTTGATGAGAACTCTAAGGCCGTGTGCATATTGGACGAGCAGAATAGCATTCTCATTCGCTATCACCGCAGGTCCACCGCCTACCTCGGGAAGTCCGATGATGCGATCAGGTTCGATTTCAGCTACTACAGGTACGTGGGGAAGTCAAACCGGTTCGGATACCAGGTTGCAAAAGTTATCATAACATGTTGTTTTATATAGGGTTGGAAATCGGCCACGATTAATCGATTTTAGTCGAAGTCATGACTGATTGAATTCGGTTTTGTGGATGTTGTAATGTTCCACGGTCCGGGTCTGACAACATTGTTTTACAAATTACAGGAGCAGGGACCCGCTGGTCCTGAGGCTATGCGAGGACGGGATGGAAGAGATCGAGCAGATGGCGTTTTTCAAGTACAATGCGACCCCGCACTGGGCCAAGAACCGGGACTTGGCGTTCGAGGGGGTCATCAAGAAGTACAAGAATGCTAAGAAGTTTCTGAAGGTGAGAGAAGAGTCCGACCCGTTGGGACTGTTTTCGAGGGAGTGTACCAATTATGTTCTAGGGATAAGTGATGGGCGGCCAGCCACAAGAAGGAACGACGAAAAGGGTTGCACGTTGGACGGGTTGTGTATATGTCGAAACGACGAGCATTGGGCGCCCGAAAAGGGGTATTTTTGTAGGCCGGGGAAAGTGTACAAGGATGCTAGGGTTTGTACACGAGTTCATGGTAAGGGAAAGAAATAGAAGAAGGGTAGAGATGGAAGTTGTAATCATTATTGCAATATCATGGTTAATTGTTTGCAGTACATATATGTGGTTGCTTCTTCACTTGTTAACTTTTAACAAATTTAAGGAGGTTTCCAAATTTAGACAATTACTTTGGCACCCTTCAGGTTACGATACCCCTAGCTTACGTGGTTGTTATATAGGCACAAACGTTGTTTGACATCAACAATGTGGTGTTTTATTGGCGTTTATGCAGCAGTCACGTAGGAGAGATATAACATCAACGACGTGACGTCTCGTTGGTATTTAAGTGCAACCGCGTATGTATAGAAGAAGGCACCAACCATTTAAGGAGTTTCTAACAATGCGATTTATATGAGTGAAACTTTTCAGTTTGTCGATTTTCGTGCCGGTCCAATTTGCCCTAATATCGTTCAAACAGGCCGGTCTCCCTAATCGGCCCGTTCAAACTGACCGAGTTTCTCGAGTCAGGCCGGGCCCTTCCCATTGCATTTTCTCCCCCAACAGAACTCCACCTTCTCTTTCAGGACTTGACCCAAGAACCTCAAAACGATGCCCTTTTTATCGCTTCCTCCTGTCACATTTTCCGTTTTATACATATTAACTTCCATTCATCTGGAATATGAATGTACAGAGAGCAAAAGCTTGTCAAAATCTCAGATCAAACTCCATTGTTTAAGCTCAAAAACTCCAATGATTTCTCTGTGCTTGCTGCTTCCAGCAAGCCATTGACTCGAATTAGAAGGCTCTGGATCCCGTCGACCCATCTCTGCTTCTGGATCCTGTTCTTGCACTTGAACTCCAGAAGCCCCTGTGCAGTCTTAACTCCGAAGTAGACTTCTTCGGAGCTCTCTTCCCTCTCCTTTCTGTACGGCCACGCCGTCGTCTCATCACACACTCCGTACACGATTCCTAATAATAAGAGATTCCCGAAAATTCGTCAATGTCTCGATGATTCGAGCTGTTAGAAGAGGTGGCCATCGAGTTAAGACTTTAATATATCACACATTGTGAACCATTTGCGTTCGATTGTTCGAGTAGTTGAATATTGTATATATATGAAGTGTGTTACACTTAGCATGACTCTACAGAGTCGTGCCATGACATCCTAGGTCTCAACGATGGACGTTCAGTTATGGTTGATAATTAAAGTTGATTAACCGATTGATTTTTGTTGACGAATCGGTTAATAACCTAAAATAAGTGAAAAAAATACCTTTCTGGTTCTTGGAAAATGCTCCTCCGACGTGTTTGCTTTTGATTTTGATTATTACTTGAGATTTCTTGTTGATGTGAACAGAGACTTTTTTCCATCTCAACGCTCCTGGGAAAAAAATTGGTGGAATCCGAATGTCATCAGGATTACTGGATGTAGCACTATTTATCCATGAACCAAATCATATTAACTATTAGGGTCGAGCCGGTTCAACCGAAATCGGAAAAAGAGCTCGAAGGAGAATAAGAACCTTTTCTAGTGTGTTGCAAAAGCTCTCCATCCCACGTTGGACCTTGTTGTTGTTGTTCTAAGTGGCAAACCGAGTCTGAATTTGAGTCGACATCTGACATTGCTCGATCGCAAGGGCTAATCGTCGCGTTCTTTTTTGGTTCCTTCGGCAATCTCGATTTTAGTGCCGCTTCTGCTCTCAATGCTACGACAATGAATGCAACCACCGTTAATCAACCACTGGATCTGAAAATCGAAATAGAATGGCAACGGAAACCGGCAAAACATCGATAAAAAAAAAAGATTGATTTGTTACATTTAACACAGTATGATTGGTAAGTTTGTAAGGTTTGTAGTTTTGGAGGATTGTTTTGTCAGTTTAGAATTGTACAGGTACGGAAGTGAACTTTGACTTCTGGTAGAGTGTTAGACCCCATTACCTGTGGCAGCTGCAGCAGTAAGGGTAACAAGATCGCCGGGACTCCGAATATCGACGGCAGATTTAACGACGGCGGAAACACGGTCGCGATCGGCTCCTGAAGATTCAGCTAGCTCGACGCAGTAGGATGCCATGAGCTCTGTGGCAGATGCCAGAGCCGTGCTCATTTTGGAGGTGGAATTTCCATTTCCTCCACCACCGGGAGAAGCGGCGGCGACGGCGGCCAAAGCTGCGGCGAGGCCGGCGATCGAGACGGTGGAGTGTATGTGAGCGTTCTCAACTCTCGCCTTGTCTTTCTTCTTCACCGTATTGCCGCTAATCGTCTCCTTGTTGTTATGGTAATTGAACCATTTCCCTATTGTTCCTGTTCTCTTGGAATGCGTTGTTGTGCTTTGCACACCACCTGACTGATGAAATGCCCCCAAGAACCAAAACAGCAGAGTAATCCCATCAGTAGAAATCAGAAAGCCTCCCACCTTTCGTTACGTTGATTCCAACAACATTCAATCCACTAGATTCAAGTTTAACTCTTTGATGCCAAATGTTCGAACCCGAATGTTTTTTGTGCAGTAACATCGTTCATATCGTGACACTTTTCTCTATTAGCCATTGATTTAAGGCTGTGGTGGATGTTTTCATCTATCTATCGACATAGTAACGATGTCATGCTACCTTTTTCGATAATAACAAGTTATTCAAGCTTGTTCCAGGGTAAAGAAAGCAAGCTTACAATTTGTGGAGTACCGACAGTACTGAGAGTGGCTAGATCAGCTGGAACGACTGACATGGGAGGAGGAAAACACGGCTTGCTGTCGAATTGCTTCTGCTTCTGAGCAAGAGCTTTCGAGATCTCCGAAGCAGAGAGGCTCCACGATCTGGAAAGGAACTCCATGGGCTCATTAGGCGTCTGTGGCTGAACAACTGTCATCAACAATGGAGAGCCTTGCTTCTGATCCTGTTCCTCATCTTCCTCCAGGTACTCCATCAAAGAACTATTCTTCTTCCAATCAGAATACAACCCACCACTCATTTTTCAACTGCTAACTGTTCTTGGTGGATTTGGTTTAGTTTAACTGGGTTGTGTTAATCTATATATGCAGAGAGCAGGTGAAAGTGGGGTAGGCCAAAAGGGGGACAAAGTGACATTTTAAAATTAGAAACTTCGCATGAAACCTGGTGTTTTGCAGAGGAACAGAGTGATGTTGGGACAAAAGACCAAGTTTCGGGAGACTCGAGGGAATTAAGGAGCAGGAAGGACAAGGTTATGCTAAATATGAGGAGGGTTTGTTCCTTAATGTTCATGCACAGACACAAGGGGGTGGTGAGTAATGTATATAATTAGGGCTAATTGAAGTTAATTAGAGTGTGATTTTGGACTGGTTTGAAGATTGGAGGAATTGTGTTTTGTACTATATATCAAATCGGGGGGTTTGGAGTGGATTTTAAGATACTTTGTTAAGCTTTTTTTTTTTATCTTTAGGAAGTTATTAAAAAATAAAAACACATCGTAGTGGAAAATCAATATCGTGCTATGTAATCGGTTTGTCATGATGGAATCGTGCTTATGTCTTTAGATAGATCTGGTATGGTGAACCGATCATATTTAAATCATGCTTTCACAAATTAAATTGGTACGGTATGGTGAAATGATGGTTACGCTATTAGACCATTTGAAATGGTGAAATTGAAAACTCATGTTTTCATCATTGGACTCTTTTTGGTATAAGATCAGTTGGTACATAGTTAAAATTGGCTTAGAGTAGTCGTATCAACCAAGAAGGTGAAGTGAATTATCGATTTGGAGAAAATGATGATAAACGATGCCGTTTAAAATCGGGAAGAACCCAAATGTACTCTTAGACTACAATTTTATACCGGGCGAACCACACCGTCATCATTTTCGGTTTGATGTCGGTTCCGAATCATTGATTTTTCTTGGTTGGGAAAGCGTGTGGGGGCAGAAAAGGGAAAAGGAGGGCATGGGGGACCATATGGGAAAAGAGCCCACGAGCTAGCCAATGGGTTTGCCGGTTTGGTAAATGGACGGTGGAGGGTAGATTTGGTTAGCACTAATGATCCATTTGCTTTGCATTGCCGACTCAACTAGATTTTTTTTCGAATAGGGCGCGGTCGATGTTTTCATCTAGTATAATAGGTGAGTTCGAGAGCAAAAAATATGCAAAGCTAAGCTCGAAAGTCGGAGCAAAAAACTTAGCTAGATCGAGTGTCGTTCTAAACAAATCGAATAGTTAGTATGTCAAAGATATTTGTCGAGTTAATGACACTATAACTGATCATGTTTTTTTCATTTCCAAATTTCGTTTGATACAACGTTATCAAAAAAAGTCGAGATAATTTCTAATTATTCAATATTCGTCATAATTTAGCTCGATGAGAAAAATCAAATCGAATATTACTTTCTAGATGTAATGATATTTATAAACCCTAAATTTTTTATTTGTTTTTTCATGTTTCTAAATTATAAATATATATATATATATATATATATATATCTCAAAAGAAGGGCTATGCATCAATAGGTCATTATTTTCACGAGTCTTGCACACTTAGCTTGTTCATAGGGTTATTAGGGTTTAGCTTTTTCCTTCACGCTAACGGTACTTTATATTGTTTCCTTTCTTCTTTTTATTAGCGTAGAAATTGGTCGGTGTAATTAATAATCGATTATAAAATGAACGGTTAATTAGAATTGTAAATATAAAAAAAAATTGAAAAGGTATTTTGATTAAAAAAATTCAAATTATTAACTAGTTAATCGATGAAGTTATATCTTGGCTAACCAAGCAACTGATGACCGAAATATATCCCTACTTCCTATTGGCTTTTCTATATCGACCGAGTGCTACTTGTTATCTACACTTGAATTTAATGGTGTGATAAATACTTATAACGAACTTGATATGTATCCAACACCAAACACATCCTTTTCCCATGACTCATTTGTCACACTTCATAACTTTTCCCATATAATATCTTCTTTTTTTTCCTACAAGGAGAACACTCGTCATATCATATGGACTTATCACGATGCTTACTGCATTTATGATACATCATCTACCTAAACCTACACATCTATAAATCGTGTAGTACCTTATACGCTTACGACCAACCATATGCCTGCAAGAACATCTATGATATTTCTCTATCTCCAATACAATTTTACGCTTACTCTCCTTGACATCACCTCATTCTTACTAGTACTCTCATACGTCTTACAAAAAACCGACCATCGAGACTCTTATGCATTAAAAAAAAACTACAACTCTATATGATCCACTTATTTTTCCAATTTAAATGACTTATTGATCCACCAGCCTGTTCGACGTAACAACCATCCCTTGTCAATATTTGTAAGCATAGGTCTCGTGGTTTGTACTAGGGAAAAATGAAACTCCAATTTAGTTGAAGAACAAAACAAAAGCTTATAATTATTGGATATGAAATGGTTGGCAATTGGAGGCAACCGACACAACCAGCCAAATTCTAATAACTTGCTTGGAAGGATCATATACAAATAGAGATTTTTGAGAAATTTTATTTCGATATTGAAAACATTAAATAGATAATAATTTGAGATTTTATGGGGAAAAAATTGATATGCAATAAAACCTTATGATCGATTGAGACACTATAATTTCATGAATGTTCAATCATGCAGTCTTTTAGAAAATCCGATAAAACTAAATAAATTTCGATTTCCGCTTAGAAAATTAATCCATATTGATCATCAAATTTTCATTTAATACTATTATTTTATTGATAAAATAAATATTAATCAATTTTATTTCTTTCATAAATTTCCTTTTCATTGACTTTTTTGGGAATAGATATTCATAACTATTTAATAGTATTTTTATATATTATTTCGATTTCATTATCTTCAACAAAGTGATAAGGGCATTTATTTTTTATTTTTTGAAGTAATTGTCACCACATACATATGTAGCATGACCAAACAGCATGATTGGACTAAGCCAGTCTGTAGTTTGGTTTATGTCATTAGCCACCATAAATGCAAACGACCCTTCATGGAGTGTCAATCATATAGTTCATGTTTGCGAGCCCGTGAGCTCGCAACCAGAGTGATTCGTAACCCGATCAATCCACAACGTTGCAACCAGATTGATTCATAAATGGAAGGCGTGAATCGCGAGTCAAGAACAACAGGCTCCGATCAGGAAAATTATGTGTTTATGGACCAGAAGATTGATAGGAAAACATAGAAGTGCTCAGGATTGATTCGTTTTACATGAAGATGAGATGAACTAGTATGTATCATCCTTAATTAGGCCTTAATGATGGTACAATGGGTAACTATTTATAACATAATTCTCGTTAAGGCTTTCTGGATCTTAAATTCAATTCATCCTTATTACGCCAAGTTATTCGATCGTCATATCATTAGCTACAAAAACCGTATACCAAAACGAAATCGATTAGTTTCCATAGAACCCTAAAAAAGCTAATCAAAAGTCACAAAGGAACTATCATCACTAATGAGATGCTTTGCTAGTCAAACTCAAACTCCTTGATGATGAAGAACTTGTGGCTTTCTTTTTCGGTAGCCGCTTGCTTTTGCATTTGACTATTGAAAGTTGATGTTAAAACTGAAGACAATCAATTGAAATTGGAAAAGGGGGCAAAAAAGTATGAAACAAAAAGAAGAATGATTGATTTGTCCTTTGCAATGAATTTCTAGGGTTTGAATGATGGCTTCTCACATGGCTAAATTCAATATTTTTTGTTCATAAAAGTACTCAATTGTGAAATTTTGATCATTTGAGCTAACATATGTGTTGTTTACATAGTAGCCACCTCTATCGATGGTTGGGATGTAGCGGGGTCAAACTTTAATCTATCTCGATAATATCGGTTGGGGTCATAAACATTTGTTTCGTTCTAAAACAGACAGTTGTCAACATTAAATTTTCAATTAGCCTGATTTTGAAAACTCAATCAGGAGTTTACAAAATACAATTAAGTTCATCTCAGTCGTTACTGAAAAATGACTAACAAATCACATACCAACGGTGGAAGATAACATTTGAACTTAAGACCCTTGATAGTACTCCCATACTACTTCAAAGACTTTACTATCTCGTCTAGGAGGACTTGGGTCACATTTGACTATGTGAGGATTGATATGCTATTATGTGTACTTTAGCATGTGACATTCGAATTTTCCTAGAACTCCTTTGCCCGCATAAGTAATCAAACCAGTATTAGTAAACCCCCGAAATTTACGTTAATGTTATTTCAATATTTTTCATGTATCGCATGTTCTTTATAACTCGTTATAAGATGGTAATGACTCGAGCCGGTGGTGCTAGAGCTACATTCAACTTGATTTTATCAATGGGAACCAATGCAAATAGTAGTTTGGATGGGGTATCAAAACATCAAAATCCATTCTTCCATTTCCTTCTCAAATCAGGATTCAAGATAGAGACAACGAAACGATAAAGCAAAATTACAAAACAAACCCCAAATTAATTTACACTTATTATTAACCACAAGCTCAAGCCCATTCATCAACACCAGACCAGGGCCATCACAACCAAAAGCCCAAATACAGTCTCCACTTCACTTCCTTCAAGCATAGCTCTCGGAAGTTGCAACAGGGGTATGATACCCAATGAAAACGTCCCCGTATACAAGGCCCGCGAGTCCACCGCCGATGAGTGGGCCGACCCAGTAGACCCAGTGCCCGGCGAAGCTCCCGGCCACCACTGCAGGGCCGAAAGAGCGTGCCGGGTTCATGGATCCGCCACTGAAGGGGCCGGCGGCGAGGATGTTGGCACCGACGATGAACCCGATCGCAATCGGAGCAATCGTTCCGAGGGATCCCTTTTTGGGGTCTGCGGCGGTGGCGTAGACGGTGTAGACTAGTGCGAAGGTGATTATGATCTCCATTACTACTCCTTGGACCTCGCTCATTCCTGCCGCCACTCCATGGATCGGGACGCTCTGCAAAATTTTGATTCAAACCATTGGTTACAAACCAATAAAATCTTGTTTAAAATTTCAAAAATGAAGTTATATGTTAATTCACATTCGCTTATCAATATCTCTAACTATCGTGCTTATGTCACAAGAAGTTGTTGAGTAATGATAATTTTTCATATTTTTTACAATAAGTGGCCAATTTGTACTTAAAATAGAGTTAAGTCACTATTTTGTAACATTATATACTAATTAAGTAACCAATTTGATTAGAAGTAAGGATAACAAAGATTATAATTAGTTTAGTGATCATCATGTTACAAATTATAGTTTAGTGACCATCATGCAAAATATTGGGTGTAATAATAAAGTCATTATCCAATTTTTTGAGAATTTGTTACCAGGCCATTGGTGACGACTTGGAGGAGAAAGCATGCCACGGTGGAACCGAGGCACTGGGCCACCCAGTAGAAGATGCCAGTTAGGATGGTGATGTTACCGCCGATAGCCAATCCAAAGGTGACAGCTGGATTCAAGTGGCCACCTGAGATGTTGGCCGCCATCGCAACTCCGACAAACAACGCGAATGCATGTGCCACGGCGACCGCGACCAAGCCAGCTGGGTCTAAGGCTGCCCCCGGAGCAAGCTTATCTGTAAAATAATTGATAACAAGAACCAAAAACAGTTAAATTTTTTAGTTATGAGTCTGATTTTTCTAATGATTTATTTTTACTTCGTCTAATCCGTTTTAATTTTGGACAAATCAATTTTACTTTGCGCAGAGTTTGGTTTTGCTAATCGCAACCTTTATAGCTTCTCATACTCCATTTTTTACATGATTAGACAATAATTATAATAAATTCGAACTCTGAGATATAATCTATGGACATATCGGTACTTACTGAAAGCAATGGCAGAGCCAACACCAGCGAACACGAAGAGAAGAGTGGCGATGAACTCGGAGAGATAAGCCTTGATGGATCCAACACTAAACGAGTCACCAAAGCTTCCAAATGCTAACTTCACCATCCTTTGATAATTCTTGAAAAGGGCAATTAGGGTTCTTGGTGAGTTGTTTTTTTTTGTTAGCTAATTTTGCCTTTGTGGGTTTGTGAAATTCAAGCTACCAATGGATGATCATATTTATACATAGAGATGATGATACTAGAGCAGTTGGCTTCTTTTTCAATAGAATAAAAAACAACGATGAGGGCATCACCGCCGGCCACTACATCACCGGCCAGGGGACCCACTTTGGCCGCCGACCAACCGCCCTTTTGGGATTTAAAACTATAACCAAACCTCTCTTGTTATGGTAATGAAACTAATGATAATGTTGATTAATGGTTTGTTTAACTAATCCCTAGGCTGCCTAGCCTATTGGAATATGTTCTATTGTGTATTTAATTCACAAAGTGTAGGATTTGTTGGATTAATTTGTCTTTAGCTCTAATTGTGATGATTGTACCAAAATATGGGGTTGACAAATATATACCGATATCGATTATTTAGGGTTAAAACGGTTTGATTTGGATCTGGATGATTAATATTCATATATTTTCTTACTTGTTGAATTTCATGTACATATAAGTAACCATTTAAAATGGCGAGACTAATTTATTTAACTAATCTACGGGTTGTTCATGATAGAGATACTCGACCCAACCGAACAACGAGAACATATTGTGTATTTAGTTGAATTAATGAGTCTAGCCCTAATTGCAATTATTGTACTAAACAATGGTGAGACAAACACACATCAACAAACACAATTGGTTTAGTTTAATAAGATGACTAGAGAGTTCCTAATGCTAAAAATACATTATCTTAAATAAATATATATTTTCTTAAAATATATTAGTATATTTTAATATATAGAGCATGGAATGTGGAAAATTAGAGAAGGACTTTTGTGCAATATTTGTATTTATATCCATAATGGGCTAATGGTCCCTAATTCCAATTTGCCTTCCACTAGAGGGAATTTTCAGTTCAATATGGCAGCCACGTCCATAACAATCTTACACCTGGAAGTCTAGCTCGAGCCTGGTTGCAGGCGCGTTTATCTTTAGATAGTTCGAATCGATTGATTTCGATTATAATTTCGGAACAAATCCTCGTACAAAGACGCTTTATGTATATAACTTCATTTAGTACCTCGTAACATCTTTTTACTAATTGATGGCTCAAGTAAGTAATAAGTTTTGTCTATATCAATCACAATTAGGACTAACCACAGTTGAACCCAACGCGACGGGTATATATTTTAAGACAGGTTAACCCGATTAATTTCAACTTTATTTAATTTTAAGATATGTGTTTGTCGGAGAGTTCTTCATTTACTGCCTTCTAATAACATATGTTACCAACAATTCGACTTAGGTTTTGTCTAGATCCTACACCGTTGGACTAATCTCTACCCAAATTTAATATCTTAAACGGATTTCAAAATTACTTTATTCTTTTCTATTATCACTTCATGAAAAAGTTAGAATTTAAACTCAAAAACTTCATGTACCCATGGGGCTCCACTATCCAACAACCTTACCAGCAAGACTAGATGTTTTGAGTGTCTTTTATGTTATTTTGTTCAAGTCCAAATAATCGATATTCTTCTTCACTTATTGTACGTATCGGATATGGATAATAACCATCATAAATATATTTTCATAAAGTAAACACATATGCCATATCCGTACTCATGCTTATAACCATGATTGAAAAAATTTCAAAATTAAAAAATAAAAATCAACAAACTAACCCCTTTATAAATAGATGATCAACAAAACAATAATCGATATAATTCTTTAAATCGAACCACTTATAAGACAGACCAATTTCTCCCAAAACCATTTCTTCCAAATTTTCAAACGAATGAAAGGGTAGTACAAAAGGTAAGAAAACCAACCACCAAAATAAATATATTTCTGCGGTACCATTGAGAGTCATTGATGAAAGATCAGCAGCTTTATTCTTTGCAATTGGAGTAAATTATCTCTGCCACCATTGTTCACCATCTTCAAGGTCTTCAGAAGGAACAGAACTGGACCAGTAAACAGTTTCATTAGCACATGGAAGTGTGGGAACATGGTTCATAAATTCTAAAACCTGATTTGCTTTTGTGTGGTTTCATACTTTCATTCAATAGGGTTTCAGAGAATTGTGGTTTCATTTATGGCTCCATATATAAATATTTTGCCTGGTTTTTGGTTGATCATAGTGATTATGTGTCCAAGATGAACCTTGTAATCTTTAGCCATCAGGTGTAACATGCGGGTCAATGGCGGAGCTATTAAAGAAGGAGGGCTTCAGCAGAACTCTCTTAGCTTACAAACAAAAATCACCTATTACAAATAAAACTTCTTTGAAACCTTTATAGATTAATCCTATCACTAACTGTAAAGGAGTTTAATTAATATAATTATTAGCAGCTTTTTTATATGGTTAATAGTTAACAATTTTAACCATAATCGTTCTATTCAACCATGTTCATACATTAAATAAAATAAGTTAATTTGACAATTTCCAACACTAACATAAAACCAAGTAAAATTGCGTTTTAACTTTATTTGGACATTATTTTTATGGTTACCATAGTAAAACCTGAATTTTTAGTCATTTCTAGTCAAATATTAGCGGATTTGAAAATTTTGAAATTTTCATGTGAAAATAGATTATTTCCATAGGTTAACCTCTTTAGAAATTGACCAATTTTGACATGAAAATTAAAAAATTTTAAATTGGCTAATATTTGACATGCATGTTGAGAATGACTAAAAATTGAGATTTTATCATGTTTAACTCTTCAAATAATAGACAAATGAAATTAAAAAATATTTTTTAAAGGTTTTGATTGTTCTTATTAGTGGGGATGTATGTGCTTTCGAATATAATTAGCTTGGATTTCTAGCGGTTTCTCAGCACATGCATATAGAAAGTAAGCCAATTTGAAAATTTTCAAACTGTAATATAAAACCAAGTAAAATTGAGTTTCAACTTCATTTGGACATTATTTACCAGAGTTATCATAATGAAATTTAAATTTTAGCCATTTCCAACGTGCATGTCAAATATTAGTCGATTTGAATTTTTTTAAAATTTTCATGTCAAAATGGTTCATTTTCATAGGTTAACCATTTTGGAAATTGATTAATTTTGACATAAAAATTAAAAAATTTCAAATTGGCTAATATTTTACATGCATATTGCAAATGAAAAAAAATTGAGGTTTCACAATGTTAAATTCTTCAAATAATGGACAAATGAAATTAAAATATATTTTTTTAAAGATTTTGATTATTGTTGTCGGTGGGGATGTATGTAATAGATAGTTATAACTCAGTCGAAGAGATAACCGGTACCCACAAGCCTCACCAACGAACACATGACACATTTGAAATCGATCCAAAACGAAGAGATGTATAAAAGTGGAAACTAAAAACTCTATTTGAACGAAATGTGACAAATGAATTATCGTAGTAAATCATGAGCTGACGAAGACCAATGGATAACTTACCAACTGACCAATGTGTGAACGAGAGGTGGTTGGGTACATGTTCCAACATCCGCTGTGGAGAGAGTTGAGTGTGTCGATACAAGTAGTTAGCCCTAATATTGAGCTACAAATCCATGGAAAATCAACATTAAGTTTGGCGGGTAGATTCAAATTTAGGGCTAGGATGGATCATTAATAACGTTAGCTAACCCACCAAACTTCTATTCTTTTACTGTTTTAATACCTCAACTTACCTAATTCATTCATTTTCATCCAAAACGGTCACTGATCAGTGATCAGTCCTCTGTTCCTGGTGGGTGGAAAAAAACCCAGAAGAATCAATCATGGAGCCAGATAAATAATAGCATTAAATTCTAGAAACATTGACTACACCCCACCAACCCAAAAACTACCATATTAAATTCTCTCTTCAGTTCTCTTTCTACCCATCTTTACAGTTGCAGAGTTCTTACAAGGAACCTACACACCATAAGACCCACCAATTGCTCTGTTTTTTTCTCCACAATGATTTCAACCGTTTCATGCTGTGCGGCGAAGTAGGTGGAGTAATTTGTATAAGATGGACGAAACTACTAAGACCGCAGCCGCCGGCGGAAGCAACATCGGCGGCGGTGACCAGAGCATTGCAAGCCCTCGGCGGCCGGAGCTCCGGGATGATCCTAATCCACCACAATGCCACCGGCGATCTCAGAGGTTGGGTTGGTTTCTTTTCTAAAACTCTGGTAGCACATAAAAAATCATTGCATCCCAATAATTTGAATTGTTAGGAGAAAGATTCATATATATTTTTATAGTATTTATTAACTGAAAAATGGTTTCTAATTAACAGTGCCTCAGAGAAGAACGTTCAAGTACGGAGAATGTCGTCGGAGAACGAAATGCAAGTGAGACTACAGATCATTCCCCTCTTTTTTCATGTTAGAAGTTCTAAAACGTCGTCGTAATAAAGAAGAACAAAATGATTTCTATATGAACCGTATTGTTACATATGAACAGATGTCGTCCTCGTCGGCGCCGGCGTGGACGAGAAGAAGTACTTACATGGCGAGAAGCCCTCTACGTAACATTCACTCCGCAGCAGGCAAAAACGGCGGCGTGCCATCGAACCACAGAGCTTCTCTAGAGCAAGATGTGAGCGTCATTTCATTGGTTTCTAGTATGGTAATTCTGTTTTTCAATTCTGGCGCTCTGGAATTGACAACTTCGCTGGAATTCAAATTCCTTTTCTGTATGTATGTATGTATAAACTCGTTGATTTTTGGCAGGTTGAGCTGCTTCAATTGAGGCTGCAGGAAGAGCGAGCGATGAGGTCGATGCTTGAACGAGCGATGGGTCGAGCTTCGAGCACTTTGTCCCCCGGCCACAGGCATTTCGCATCTCAGGTCAAAACATCTCTTTATTACCCTATTCGTTGTTTAATATGACCGATGCAATGGATGTCCACCCCTAATTCCGCCATTGACTGAGTTAGCAATGTTGTTTTGATCTGCAGACAAAGGAGTTGATAGCTGAGATAGAGTTACTTGAGCAAGAAGTTACCAACCGTGAGCAGCAAGTTCTGTCACTTTACAGAACCATATTTGATCACTGTGTTACTAGCAAGCCAGTCTCTGAGCAAAGCTTCAGTAATGTTGCTTCTCCTTCTCATCACCATCACTATCAACCGAAGCAATTTTCGTCGTCGAAGAATAAGAAAGAACACCATCCTCGAATCATCTCGACTGCCTTCTGCTCCTCGAAGATGTTTCCGCTGAGATCTCTGCAGTCTCTTGCTACTGAGTCTGGAGGAAGAAGAGGAAGTAGCAGAGGAGGACCAACTAGACTACACAAGAGTTGTTTCACGCAGGTTAGTGTAAGTTGTCTTGCATATGTCTTGTTTATATTTTAGGCCCGACCAAAGTTATTTCTTACGTAACATGGTTATATAAAAAAATGAAGCCGTTATATATGATTTACGTCATTTTGAATCTAATCCAACATTAAAATTTTAGAAGAGCCAAAGTATGCACATACTTTTAACGGTGGACTTTTAATTAGAGTTAATCGGTTAACATAAAATTAGTACATGTTAATAAGTTATTTGAGATCTTTTATTTGAAAACACATTTTAACCGACTTTTTAAATATTTATGCCTATTTTACCGTTTGACCTTAATAAGTCTATTGTGGTCGGTTAATTGGTGGTTAGTTAACCAATCATTATCTCAATCGGTTAATCGGTTAACCCAATTTTCTATAATATTTATTATCCTGACAAATTTAACTAATTTTTGCCGACTTCTGTAAGTAATGTGTACGAATTAGGGAATTTAGAATTTGAAACAATTATTTATTAAAGGCTTTGACATCATGATATAAATCATTTTGTTCTGATAACTTTTTTTTGGAACGTATTTTGTTCCGATAATTAAAATTATTAGGAGGGAGTTCATATTAATTTTTATATTATCATTGAACCAAAAAACCAACACAAATTGACCATATAACCATGCAATGTTCACTCAACCCTATTGCTGCATGGTTACTTGCAGATTGATCAAAAGAGTTGTACAACATCAGAAGCAAGGCCATCATCAACAATGGCGGCACAAAAGACACTGAAGGATCATCTCCGCCGCCAATGTCCAAGCAAGCTGTCGGAGGAGATGGTGAAGTGCATGGCTGCCGTTTACTGCTGGCTCTGTAGTACTAGCAGCTCCGCCGGAGAGAACCCACTAAAGAAGAAATTAGGCAGGTCTCCTCTCTTGTCCAGGTCTTCCACCAATGTCGTGCTGCCACGTCGCTGCGGCGGAGCAGAGAATTCAGATTACTGGTCTTGCAAATCGACGGTGGAGGTTTGTTGGATCTCCACCGATCAGAGCCGGTATTCCTCTGCTTCGTATGCCATTGACCACTACAGGTTCGTACAAAACTTAAATAAATATAGTAACAAACTCCTTGTATTTATTCGTACTTTATTGTTCCTTTATTCAACTGTTAATCTTTTTTTTTTTTATTCGACTGTTAACCTAGGGTCTTAGTGGAACAACTAGAAGCAGTAACAGTGACACAGATGGAGACCAATGCACTAATCGCATTCTGGATCAACGTCTACAATTCCCTTGTAATGCACGTAAGTAAATTTCGAATCACTTCTTTTTACGAACGACAGTCCAATCGAGTTAAATTTCGATCTCTATTTTCATTTTGATCTCTTTGCTGCTGGGTTTAGGCCTATTTGGCTTATGGCATCCCACAAAGTTCCCTGAAGAGGCTAGCATTGTTTCACAAGGTACTATCTCGCGGCCTCACCCCTCTATTTCGTGTCAAAAACAGGTGAATGTTGGTTCGGGGTTTGAAACATGTGGTTTGCTTGTTTGTATAGTGCAGGCCGCTTACAACATCGGCGGACACATCGTAAGTGCGAGCACCATCGAGCAGTCCATATTCTGCTTCCGCACCCCTCGTGTTGGGAAGGTACATTGTGTTAGCAACTCGGAAATATCGCTTTAATTTCTCCATTTTGAGCGGCATTTCTCTTGAATTGTCTTTTTTACCCAGCTTTTCTCAACCCTTTTCGGGTCCATTTGATGTGCCTTTTTGATGTGACACCATCCATCACTATACAGTGGCTGGAGACGATCATGACCACCGCGTTGAGGAAGAAATCGAGCGAAGAAAGGCGACTCATTTCTTCCTCATTCGCCCTCCCGAGCCCTCCTCCTTCGCTCGTCTGCTTCGCCCTTTGCACCGGAGCATTCTCCGACCCCGTGGTAAGGACCTCACATGTCCATATCGACATTATTACACTTGTGGTTGTGAAATTGTACTAGTACCGTAGTCTAATACTGTACTATTACAACAGTTGAAAAAAGTGTGAATAGTTTGTACAAAACTAAAGAGGTCTGATCAAATACCACACTAGAGAAAAGGCTCTTGTAAAGGGTCTTCGTGTAATCAAACACTAGTTTTTTTCTGGCCTCTCGTGCAGTTGAGAGTATACAGTCCATCAAACGTCAAGGAAGAGCTCGAATCCGCGAAGAGGGAGTTCCTCCAGTCGAACGTCCTGGTGAAGAAGTCGAAGAAGGTCTTCCTCCCGAGACTACTGGAGCGGTTCGTGAAGGAGGAAGGAATCACGGGCTCCGACGATCTGCTCAAGTCGGTAGTGAAGAGTGTGGACAAGAAGCTTCGGGATTCGATCGAGAAGTGCTTTGTCGAGAAGAAGAAGAAGGTGTCTCATGTTGTAGAGTGGTTGCCTTATAGCTCTAAGTTTAGGTATGTGTTCTCAAAGGAGTTGACTGAAAAACCTTGGTGGGTATGAACTTTGGTTTCCCTTATAGTACTTAGTATTTTGTACATATCAAGGGATTTGCTTGTTGAGTTGTTTGAATCGGCGAATCTAACTGGTTTAATCACTTGAATTATTATAGACTGTAGTTAAACGATAACGATATCTAATTAATTATCTCAACGGTTTTGACGAATTGTTCAAAGTCTAACCATCAGAAACAATGCGATTTTGAAATCATCGACGTCCCCTATCAAAATTAAGGTGTTGTCTTTTTCGCTCAAAGGTATCAATTTTTGTTGGAGTTTCCAAAAGTGATGAAATTTAGATTCAAGGACAAATTCGAACTACTCCAAATGAAATTTGAAAATTGGTATTAGGCAGAATCAAACTCCTATGAATATCACTCTATTTCCACAAAAATATATCAAACAGAGTTAGTTGGACATACAAAATTAACCCCGAAATCCGCCGCATAGAACAATACCTAAATATTTTCTATCAAACATGGGAAAATAATTACAAAAAGTGTAATAACATTGGGCCAATTTAGGCCCAGAAAGCTACGGTATCAAGTCTATTGAGCCCAGTCAACCATTGATTCATAATAGTCTCCGGCAACTTACCGCGACAAATCGGCGGTGGCGGATTTCCAGCTGAACAGAAAACCAGACGGTGGCGCTTTCTAGATTTCCTCTCTTCCATTTTTCTTCCCTCGCCGGTTAGGGTTTTGTTAGCGAATTGAGGTCAGCATCAAGCAGTCTCCCAAAGTTCCTTAGCCCGCTATTCTTCTTCTGGAGTCCTCTTTTTTGAGGTCGTCGAAGAAGAAGAAGTAAAATGGGGAAGAAGCAGCACAGCAAGGACCGGATGTTCATAACGAGAACGGAATGGGCGACGGAGTGGGGTGGCGCCAAGTCCAGAGAGCTCCGTACTCCTTTCAAGCGCCTCCCATTCTATTGCTGCGCGTACGTTCAGTAATTGAATTACAATTTCTTCTTCTCCTTCTTCCGAATTCAATTTCTTAGGTTTTTTGTGTCTGCTTTTGCAGGCTAACGTTTACGCCCTTTGCCACTCCGGTGTGCACGGCTGACGGAAGCATCTTCGAGATAATGTTCGTTTTCGTTTTACTTGAATTTGAATTTGAATTTTTTCCTTGTTGTTAGGATATTTTGTTCATCAAGTTAGGGATTTCTGTTCAGGTATATAATTCCTTATATAGTGAAGTATGGGAAGCATCCGGTTACTGGAGCTCCATTGAAGCAGGAAGATCTTATCCCACTGAACTTCCACAAGAACTCTGAAGGTTCGTCGTTTGTTCTTCCCCGCCACCCGCCCCCCCCCCCCCCACACACACACACACACACATGTTGTTCCTAATTGGGATTGTAGCTTGAGCTGGAAGTATAAGAATCAGTTATCGTATTGCATCGCTTGCTAAATTGTATCTTTGGGAATGTATTTGTTCATCTAAGTAGAGATAAGTGAAGTGAGATTAGTTGATGTTCAGTTCTCCATGAAACAAGTAACATATGGTGTTAGGTTTGGCTCAACAGCTCTGAATAGGTGTAGTGTAATGTTCAAGGCTGTGCTGATTGCACGTAGGGAAAATGGTGAATTGTATATGATATTGACATAGATCTCTGACAAAACGGAAATTTTGGATGATGAGAGTGAAGGGATTGGTTGATGGTCAGTCGTTTGTAAATTTATGTAAGATAAGATGTCAGTTTGTTTGGATATCTTAGTGTCCGATGGGGCTGAAGAGTGTTTATATTTCAAGCTTTACTTGATGCTACCTCCACCGAATTTTTGCAGGACATATCTTCTTGGATCTTTCTCCATTTATATGATTAGCCGAAGTTTCTTGTTTTGCTGTCTTTTCAAAAGGCTTGTTATTTTAACAGTCAAATTGTGGATTAGTGTTGAAATCAATAATGGAAAACTGAAACCACATCAGTTAGTGATGACTTGAAGAAACTATCATGAAGTGGTTATTTTCTTGTTGGGTGCATATATGCCATTTTTATGAATTGTAACCATATGCACAGTCTTGTTGTAGATACCTTTAACCATTTTAATCAGTTAGAATTTCAACCAAACGTTGTTATTTTTTCTTATGCAGAAGAGTTCCATTGTCCGGTGCTCAACAAAGTTTTTACAGAGTTTACACATATAGTAGCCGTCAAGACTACTGGCAATGTATTTTGCTACGAGGTTCATGGCTTTCTTTTTAGCTGTTTCATTAGTTGTTCAAGGGTTTTTATATACTTACTGTTTAATTTGTTTGTTTAGGCAGTGAAAGAATTAAATATCAAAACCAAGAACTGGAAGGATCTCCTCACCGATGAACCTTTCACTAGAGATGATCTAATAACACTGCAGGTAGTTTTCAAGTGTTCCTCTAAATGACTCTTTCTTTGTTTAGATCTTAAAAAATTGTTCTTATCTCATTGGTCCCGTGGCAGAATCCTAATGCTCTCGACTCTAGAGTTACTGTGGAGTTTGACCATGTTAAGAATGACTTGAAGATAGACGATGAAGGTAATTTGACCTATTGGCTAATATTTCGCTGCCAAACATGAAATTTCTTGATACAATTTTATTTTCTGTGTTTTAGAGTTGAAAAAGATGACTTCAGACCCAGCTTATAACATAAACGTAACTGGTGACATCAAGCAAATGCTAGACGAGCTCGGAACTGATAAAGCAAAAGAAGCTGCACTTCATGGAGGTGGTGGTAGCAAGGCAAGAAATGAGAGAGCAGCTGCTCTTGCTGATATTTTGGCTGCAAGATCACGAATCAAAGATAACGAATCAAAATCGAAATCCAAAGATAAGGCTAAACCGCCAACTGGTTTCAGTGTCGTTGATGCAGCCTCTGCTGCTGTACACGGGAGAAGTGCTGCTGCAGCAAGAGCTTCGTCAACTGATAAGACAGTTGCTCGGATAGCCATGCATCAGGCCGGTGAAAGGGCACCTGTCAATGCTAAGCTGGTTAGCCAATTTCTAAGCTTTATTTAAATTGGGTTTTAGACATTTGTCGAGTTTGGTGGTCTTTTTGACTTTTGAATATCAACTTGTGTTGCTTTTGCATGTCCGATGGACATTTAGTGGAGAAATTACAAATGTGTGGTTTTGTTTCAGGTGAAGAGTCGTTACACCACTGGTGCTGCATCTCGATCTTTCACTTCCACTGCTTTCACTCCCGTGACTGAGAACGAGTACGAATATGTCAAGGTCGAGAGGAACCCGAAAAAGAAAGGTTATGTTCAGTTGCATACAACACATGGTGATCTCAACATCGAGCTGCATTGTGATATCACTCCAAGGGCATGTGAGAATTTCTTAACACTCTGTGAACAAGGCTACTATAACGGAGTGGTATTTCATAGAAGCATACGGTAGGCCTCATTTCTTAGCACGGTCAATGGATCTGATTTTTTTTTGTTCCGAGCACATTTGACTCAACCCGGCTGGGTTTCTATGCAGGAATTTCATGATTCAGGGCGGTGATCCAACAGGTACCGGGAGAGGCGGCGAATCCATATGGGGCCAACCATTCAACGACGAGCTGAACTCCAAACTGGTCCATTCGGGGAGAGGTGTTGTTAGCATGGCGAATAACGGCCCCCACACGAACGGATCTCAGTTCTTCATACTTTACAAGTCTGCTAATCACTTGAACTTCAAACATACGGTTTTCGGAAACGTTGTTGGTGGGTTGACTGCCTTGGCAGCCATGGAGAAAGTTCCTGTCGACGATGATGACCGACCTCTGGTAAGTACATCTGTTCGCTCATACTCTTCTTAAACAACATAATGTAGATACACGAACCTTTGGACGATGAACTTGTTCTGCAGGAAGAGATCAAGATAACTAAGGTGACGGTTTTCGTGAATCCCTACACGGAACCTGATGAAGAAGAACAAGAGAAGGCCAAAGCCGAGGAGGAAGCCAACGACGTAGATAAGGTCAGTTGACTCGAGCTCGTACTCCTTACACCGCTTGCTGCTCGGTTGAAGTTGGTTTTCTTGTGGCGAATGTATGACATTGGCTGTCTTGATTGCAGGACAAGGTTGGTTCGTGGTACAGCAATCCGGGCACAGGGGCGACGGACTCCGAAGCTGGAAATGGTACTGTAGGGAAGTACTTGAAAGCAAGGAATCCTGCTGCTGCACAAATCGAATCGGCTGCTGATCTGAGTAGTGTATCGGTTGGGAAGAAGAGGAAAGTTGGTGGTTCAGCAGTAGAGTTCAAAGACTTCTCTGGTTGGTAGAGAAACCTTTCGAGTTATTTGTCGATTCGAGTGAATGGTGCACACGGGTCGACCACTGTTTCGGGTTTTGTTGTTGTTGAATGATAATCTAGGGTAAGTGAGTTGTTTGGGAGCATTTTGCACTAGGGTCAATAGCATGTTTTTGTATATATATTTGAGATCATCAGGTTTTACATTGTTTAGAATGTTTTATTTTAGGGTACTGCACATTCATAACCTTGTGCTATGCAAAATTTACGAAAACGCCACTTATACTAATTTTTAAGCGATCTAGCCACCTGAATTTTAATGATTTTCACAAACACACCCTTCTTCTAATTTAGTATTGGAGTTGATAATTTTTTTTATTTCGAAATTACATGAGGAAAATAGAAAAAAAATAAGCACCATATTAACGGATCGTTTTGATGATGTATTTTGTCCCAAATAACGATTCGAAACAAAAATTGTAGTATTAACAACCGTGGCATATTAAATAACGTCAATTGAGTTATTTCAAATACTTGAGTATGGAGGTAGTATTTGAAATAACTCAATTAAAAGTTCATAACTGATTAATTCTTACACTTCAAATATTTTGTACCTTAAAAATATCACATTTTCAAATAATACATTATTTAAATGCCCGCAATATTTGTGGGTACGCTAGAATTTGAACTCAATACTTTTTAATCGCCTGTACACAATTGATAATACTACCAACCGAACCACTACCGGTCCACTTAGAGTCAAGAATCTGGTCCAAATGGTTAAAAACCGAGTCGAACACAATATCACTAATGCCTAATTTTGTAATTTCCTCCATCATTTTGAAAATGATTTGAAATTCCGAAGTGTGAAAAGGAAAAACAAAGATCGAAAAGAAAGAAGGGAATTAGGCGCCACTGACAAAAAACCGAAAAAAAATTGGATTAAGTTCACTCTCTCTCTCTCTCCAACACACTCCTCTCGCCTTTTTTCTCTCACATTTTCTCCGTCTGCTGCTCGTCTTGACTTTCGATTTCCGCCGGAACCCTAACCCGCTCCCCACCCTACCGCACCGAAATCCATCACTACCATCTCACACTCCCCGCGCCAGCTCCAGACCTTCTTCACCTCATCCTTCCCCACTCCAGAAGCTCGAATTAGGTTTTGGTGGTGGAGCTGAGTTGGATTGGGGAAACAGTTGGAAGGAGTAAACGGCCTGGGGATTTCGTCACCGAATGGAGGGAGGTAGCGTCTCTCTGTACACCTTACTTGTTCTGCTGGTACTCTTCCGTTTTCCTACTTTTTTGTTTTTGTTCTTGTTTTCCTTCTTCCATTTTCGGTGAAGTTTGAAGTTAGGTTAGTTCGTTCTCTTGGTTAGTTGACATGCGCGTGTGTTAATACGATAGTCTGAGCTTTTTCCAGGACGGCGGGGGTTCGTCGGCGTTGTTAATTTGATTTTTGGCGCACTTTGAATTTGTTCCGGCTTTCGAGGGACTTGTTTGTGTAGCTTAAGCGCTGAATTAGCGCTCTAGTGGTACTGGTAGTGGTGGTTGGATTCTAGCTGCTTTCTGGGATTTTGTTGGAGAAAGTGAAGGTTCTTAAGCTTATCGACGAGTAGTGGGTTCCTGTTGCGTGCAACATTTTGACGGATGATGAGTTGACCTAGGGATGAGAAGTTCTAGGGGAAATGATGGCTCCCGAATGCTTGTTTGTGTTGTGCTATGCAACTACGTTGATACTTTGGAGCCATTTCTTTGGCATCAAGAATTTTGGCTGGTATCGTATGGATTTCAGCTCATTTTGTCCTAATTATAAGTTCTTTTTTTGGTGAGATTTGCAAACTTTTGGATTCGTCAAGAATGAAAATGTACTCGAGACCGGGAATTAGAGAGGAACACTTGAGTGGAAAAATTTAACTGTGTTTTTAGAACCAAAGTTATAACTCTATCCGTAGTTGTAAGGCAATATTCTATTTAATCATTTTCTTCTGGCTGGTTGAACTCTTGACGAGTTTGATTGAATGTATTTTTACTACCTTATACTGTGCTACAATAGGGTAGCGCCTATTATATCTGTTTCCACGCTGTGTGAGCATTAATTCCAAGTCAGAAATTAGTGTGTCCTATCATCTTTATACAATAGTGTTTAAGATGTCTCCATTACTGCTTTCTTTTGTGGATGTGACTATCTGTGCAACTTGTAAGTTGTAACATGTGTTTTGATTTTTTGCTTGTACCATCTTATGATACAGGGATACACCCATGGATTATGATGACAATGATTTTCAAAGCCAGAATCTTCATTTAGCCGGTGAAGGGAGCAACAAATTTCCTCCTGTCATAAACCCATATGCTCTTCCTAAGTTTGAGTTTGACGACAATATTCATGTACCATTACGTTACGATAGCCTAGTTGAAACTGAGGTTTTTCTTGGCATTGAAAACAACGAAGATAGCCAGTGGATTGAGGATTATTCTCGGGGTAGCAATACAATACAATTTGGTTCAAGTGCAGCAGAGTCTTGCTGCATTTTGAGACAGAACAATGTTTGGTCTGAGGCAACTTCCTCAGAATCTGTTGAGATGCTGTTAAGATCTGTCGGTAACGAAGAAAGCTTTCCGTTACAAGCTAGTGCTAAGAAGTCAGATGCATGTGATGAGCTGGGCTGCATGATTAACCAGATGGAACCTAGCTCAAATCAGGATAGTAATTTACCTATTAGGCCAGTAGATTTTGCAGATGTGCAGCAGACTTTACAATCTGCTGATATTGCTGAGAGATTCCCCACATTAAATGCCGAGGCTGGGGCCCAGCAGCCTCTGGATCAGGGTGTTTCAGAGGGTCATGATGGTAACAACTGTTTTGAAAATGGATTAGGTGATTTAACTGCTGTTGCGGCAGGCGCTGAGTTTTCTGTTGCAGTGGAGAACGAATTTATTGACGGTAAATGTGATAGTGTCGGCCAAAGTGCTGGTAATACTGTTATTTATGAATCTTTAGCTATAAGGACAGTAGAAACTGTTGGTTCAGAGGTGCAAGTTGTTGACATAGTGGATACTGAAGATATCGGCATTAGCAATATAAGGGCTGAGAATGAAGATGTCTTGAATCAGACCACGAATCCAGGCGATGGGATAAAACATACAGTAGAAATTGACACTGATGACTATAAAGAAGAAAGAGATGTATTGAACGAAGCTGAAATTGGTGTATCCCAAGAAATTTCAGATGCAACCATGGTTGAAACTGGTATTAAAGAGTTGCAGAGTCCTGCCTGTTCTGCCCCTGTCGAAAATGCAAGTGAAGCAAATATAAGTGGTAGTAACTTGAGCAATATGGAAGGACCTTATACCTTCAGAACAGAGACAGACTTGTCTGAGAACCTAGAGTCTACTGATGTATCTAGAGGAAGTGAAAGTATACTATTAGTACATGTTGATAATAGGGCGCAGGATGGGAGTGGCAGCGTTTGCCCCTCGCTGACAGATAGTTTTGTCACAAGCTCTGAGGTACTTCCGACATCCGAGGAGAAAGATCCTTCTGCTGATGGAAATGAAAGCATTGATGTCTCTCATGCTCATGATAGTTCTGATTATAATATTCTTGCTACAAAAGCTTGCAAGGGTATTCCGCCATCCTTTCCAGCTGAATCTCCGCGAGGGCATGAGAGAGAAATAGTCTCTCAACAGGCTGAATCTCCGCATGGGCATGAGAGAGAAATAGTCCCTCAAGAGGCTGAATCTCCGCTAGGGCATGAGAGAGAAACAGTCCCTCGAGAGGCTGAATCTCCGCAAGGGCATGAGAGAGAAATAGCCCCTCAAGAGGATGAAGATCGTGGATTAAGACTGGATGGTCTTGTTCAGCAAAATGAAGGGTCAGAGTCGCCTTCTAATGGTGCTACTGTCAACAATGAGGTTCATAACTCTCTTATAACTGATGGGAACATTGGGACCTTGCCTTCAGTTGGTGTAGACGACAAGGTAATGGCTGCAGAATACTCTGTTGATCTGGCTGCTGGCGATGCTACAGGTATATGATTAATCCTCTTCTTCTTGCTGATGTGACCTTGAAAGGAGGTCCATTTTGCTATATTAGGTCCCTCTCTCGTCTGTCTTTAATTTTTATTCTATATTCCAAAATCTTTATGCTTCTTCTGAAGCTGCTAATGTGTCATATAATACAGCGAGGACTGTTGATCCTAGCATTGTCAAAGTCTCCACCGTATCAGCTTTGGGCTCTGCTCAAATATCAGAAGAAGAGGGCAGAGATATTCCAATCTCAGGGTTATCTGAAGGAACATCAGCTATTGTAGGCTGTGTCTTAGAATTGGAAAAGGGTGTTTCTGGAGCATCTGGAGAAGGTTTAAATTCAAATGTGGATGAGTCTTTATCAATGGTTGATGAGTGTAGTCAAAAAGACCATATTGATTCTGCAGCAGTCTCTATGAATGAAGATGTTCTAGAATCTTCAAAGGAAACCGAAGAATGCTCGATTCCTCCGACCTCTTTGCAGAAGGAAGACAATGCTGTAATTGTTGAAGAAACGGAGGAGAAGGCTTCATTGAAAGATCAAGGTTATAAGTGTGATTTATTTTTGTGGTTGTGTTACTGGTGTGTGTGTGATAGTGCTTGACCTAGTTGCTTAGCATGTTTGTCTGCTGTTTTCTTGTGGTTTTACAAACTTTTTAGTTCGGATAGCATGATATATATGTCATAGATATCATTGCACAAATAATGCTAGCACTTGATTATATTGTAACTATGATTATCCTATAGGCCTGTACATATCTGGTACACAAAACCTGTTCACCCACACAATTGGCAAGTCTTGTGTGTATACTACATAATGATTTTGGGGTTTGTGGTATTGTCATATAGAGCTTGATACGAGTTTTCACTAATCGCATTTATTTCACTTTCAGATAACGTTTCAAAGCAGGATGCTAGTCAGAAGGGGCGTGTGGAAGATGAAGCTGCCCTAGCCATTGATACTAATGACAAACGGGATTCTATGACAGACAGAAGTGGTAAGCTTTAGTCCTTCAACATATGTTACATAATGATCTTGGGGTTTGCGGTAGTTGTCATATAGAGCTTGATATGAGTTTTCACTAATCACATTTATTTCACTTTCAGATAATGTTTCAAAGCAGGATGCTAGTCAGAAGGGGCATGTGGAAGATGAAGCTGTCCTAGCCATTGATACTAATGACAAACAGGATTCTATGACAGACAGAAGTGGTAAGCTTTAGTACTTCAACATATGCTATTGTTGATTTTCTATGAATACTGGATGGACCAGTAACTTAAAAGGCAATAATGTTTTCTGTCATTTCTGTAATAGAATGTGAGACAACTGTTGCTGATCTGGAGAAGCAATCTGTTGCTTCGTCTGTAGTCATACCAACTACTGAACTCTCTGAAGCTCATCCGACGGAGGAAATCAATAGATATCCACATTTTACTCCTTCAACTCCAGTTGATGCCGACAAGTCTTTCTCTCATGATTCAAAGAAGGGTACACCCTCAAAAGATGATGGTAGCTTCACTTTTCAGGTCACCCCTTTGACAGAGTCACCACAAGTGGAAACTAGGATGAAATTGCAGCTCATGCAGACTGTGGAGCCCAGTAAAGTATCTATGGTAAAGTACCTCCTTAGGACTTCAATGCTACAGTTTCATTGTGAAGTGTTTTATGATATGATTGATCATATCCTCCTGAAAATCTCATAGGTCCCTAACGGCAACATTGGAATGGTTTTATGTAGTCTCTCACCTGAAACTTCCTGAAAATCTCCTGTGCTTTTCCAGGCAATGGATGTTTCTCCTTCTACAGCTGGTTTAAGCCAATTGACAGAGTTGCCACAAGTGGAGAACACCAATAAGTTGCAGCTCTTGCACACAGTTGAACTCAGCAAAGTATCCCTGGTAAAACATTTTTTTAGACCTGAATAAAAGAAACTATGTAATCCTATTATGATATGATCAGATTTTCCTGAAGATCATGTAGAACCTATTTGATATTGCTTTAGTTGTTTTCTGTGGCCTCTAATCTAGATCTTGTGTTTTTTAAGCCTATGGATGCTTCTCCATCGATGCCTGTTTTAGGCCAATTAGATGGAAAAATTGTGCAAGATATCTCACATCAGAGTCCAAAGGTTTCTGATGTAACCATTCATCAAGTTGGTGCAAAAGGAAATTCTGAGCGTAAGCCCAGACGAAGGGTAACTCCAAAAGAGTCTGCTAAGAGGGTAAAGACACCAAAGGAGATAACACCTGCAAAGATGGAAAGGGGTAACAAAGCAATTATTACACCGAGTTCATCAGTAGTTGCTGAACGTGCACAGTCAAATGAGATTCAGCGATATGGGCCTCTTGTTGGGACATCGATGGCTGGTTTGCCAGATTTGAATTCTTCAGTCTCTTCCATGGTGGTGTTTCAACAACCTTTCACGGATATGCAACAAGTTCAATTACGTGCTCAAATCTTCGCATATGGAGCTTTGATGTGGGTTCTTCTATATGATATTTCCTTACAAACAGTGAGAAAAATCTTAAAGTTTCTAGATTGACTAGTTCTTGGTACATGTCAACAATCCTATTTAAAACTATTTAAATGGAGGAAATTGAATGAAAAAGATGAAAATAAGTAACTTGTATCAGTGCTAATATTATTTCTATTGCTGCAGTCAAGGAACCGCCCCGGAGGAGGCATATATGATATCTGCATTTGGAGGGCCTGGTTAGTCCTATATAAAAAATAGTTTCATTTAATTTTTGTTTAAAAAAAAAGCAGTGGATGACTCTTCTAGATTTTGTCATTGCAGATGGTGGTAAGAGCGCTTGGGAGAAACCATGGCGTTTGTTTGTAGAAAGACTTAATGGTCACATAACCCATCTCAACACCCCGGGGACCCCGGTGCAGTCTTTCTCTGGTACAATTTTGCAGGAACCAATATATACTTTTGCAGGAACCAATATATACTTACACATCTATCGCTTTAATCTCATTGTGCATTGAATCATATGTCTTTGTGCACTACAGGTGCTAGAGTTCCAGTTCCAGATCAAAGTAGTAAGCAAAGCACACGTAAAGTTAAGGCCGGGTCCTCTACCGGTGCTAGATCCAGCAGCAGGGCAATAACGCCAATTACAAGTCCCACACTACCTCTTTCGACACCGCTTTGGAATGTCTCAACTCCTTCGGATCACATGCAAGCAAGTTCCATAGCAAGGAGTCCTGTTCTGGACTTCCAGAGGACACTTTCTCCATTGCCGTCTCATCAGCCCCCAGCCATGAGGAATTTGGTTGCACATAATTCTTGGATGTCTCAGGGTCATTTTGGTCCCTGGATGACTTCGCCACAAACCTCTGCAGTCGATACTGGCAGTCGTTTTACCGTACAAATGCCTCATACAGAGCCCCTTCACTTGACTCCCGTAAAAGACTCATCTTTGCCTCTCCCCTCTGCTATGAAGCATGTTTCTACTCCACTCGTGACTTATACAGATCCATCAGGCAACTTGTTAGGCAATACTTCCATGCCTGAGGTTAGCAAGATGGTAATAGCATCCGGTCAACAGTCCACCATTCCGAAGCCTAGAAAAAGGAAGAAGTCGTCTGTGCCAGAGAATACAGTTAACTTGAGTTTACTCCACCAGCCTTCACAAGAATTCGTTCCTTCTGTTGCCATCACAACCCCCGTCAGCTTTGTTCCTAAACCGCCTGCGGAAAATCTTCTTCCATCTACTTCTCCTCTGACTACCAATTTCAGGAAAGCGGACCTGTTTGCAGACCAGAGGGTTCATTCCTCTGAAGAATCACTGAGCCTAGTGAAAGATGCTAGACATCATGCAGAGGATGCTGCTGCTCTTGCTGCTACTGCTATTAGTCATAGCCAAGAACTATGGAGTAAATTGGATAAGCAGAAAAATGCCGGCTTGTCACCCGACGTGGAAGCAAAACTATCTTCTGCAGCTGTGGCGATAGCTGCTGCTTCTGCCGTTGCAAAAGCCGCAGCTGCAGCTGCTAAAGTTGCGGCGGATGCCGCATTGCAAGCTCGGCTAATGGCAGATGAGGCGGTTCAGACCTCTGTAATCTCTTTCTCAGATGAGATGAAGGACTTGGGAAATGCAACACCAGCTACGATATTGAGACGTGACAACGGAACCAGCAGTTCCAGTTCGATCATTCTCGCTGCGAGAGAAACAGCAAGAAAAAGGGTTGAAGCAGCCTCTGCTGCCTCGAAACGAGCTGAAAATATGGATGCCATTATTAGAGCCGCGGAGCTTGCTGCAGAAGCTGTTTCTCAAGCTGGAAAGATTGTAGCTATGGGCGATCCTTTGCCCTTGAGTGTGCTAGCCTCAACCGGTCCAGAGGGCTACTGGAAAGATCCCCAAGTGTCTCCCCAGCGTGTCAGTAAAGCCAATGAGCTCATCACTGTCAATTTGGATGTTCCTAGTAGAGGAAGAGACGTTCCTGGTGATTCTTCTAGAAGTAGGGCCAAGGAAGGCTTGTCTAGCAGCCAAACTGGGATGCCAGGTGGCAAGGAAGCCAAAGAACTCAAAGGTCCTAAATATTCAGAGACAACCTTGGAAGTGGTTCTTCTGGATGATGGGAATGGATCGAAACCTCCAACCACTTCAGAGACTGAAAATATAGAAGCTGTTGGGAGTTCAAAAGAAAGCGTCATCAAAGAAGGAAGCAGTGTAGAGGTTAGAAGTTATTACTTCATATGTATCTTTTACATGTTAGAAAATTCTTGCAATTTGACTATAAAACTTCTTGGTTCCTTTTGTATTGTGGTTATTGAGTAGTTGTTATCATTTGATTCTTTTCAGATCTTGAGGGATGGAAATGGATTCAAAGCGGCCTGGTTTTCAGCAAAAGTATTGACTCTGCGGGATGACTTGGCTTATGTGAGCTATGATGAACTTACATCAGGGGAAGGTGAGTTATCTTTCAAGTGCTAGTAGTCCCTTAGATTTCTTAACTGATGCTCATAGCAGTTTATTTAGAAGGAGTTCTCCATAAAATTACACTTGCTCTGTTAATTTCTGGAAGTATTATGTTGGTTATTGAGTTGTTTCTAGGACTCGGTACATGAGGTAGAAATCCACGGATACTTGCAGTGTTATCTTAAGATCATGCATATCAACCTAACTTTTCTCTGTCTGTACTCGATTCCTTACAGGTTCAGAGAAGTTAACAGAGTGGGTAGCCCTTCGAGGCGAAGGAGCAGAGGCACCAAAAATACGCATTTCTCGCCCTGTTATTGCCCTGCCATATGAAGGAACTAGGAAGAGGCGGAGGGCTGCCGTAAATGACTATAACTGGTCGGTCGGCGACCGAGTGGATGCATGGTTAAGGGAAAGGTAATAATGTAGATTAAATTATAGTTACGAAGATTTTGCTACTTTGTCAGCTTTTATGATCATAATGTCGCTTTCAGTTGGTGGGAGGGAGTTGTCACAGAAAAGAACAAGAAGGATGATACCCACTTGACGGTTTATTTTCCAGGTATAAATGTTCTCAAAATTTGCATAGATCTTGTTAATGGTCCAGCGGTAGTAGTAACGAATGTTTGTCAGGATTAAATACTTCTTTGCCCTTGGCTGCAGTACAAGGAGAAACATCGGTAGTAAGAGCGTGGCATCTTCGTCCTTCTCTTCTATGGAAAGATGGGGAATGGATGGAATGGTCGAATTTACAGCAGAAGAATGTCTCGTTTAATACGGTGCTTTTTCATAACTTTGTGCCTTTGTTTAGGTATATATGTTCTGCATTCACATACTGACTAGCTAATCCTATTCCATAGGGAGATACGCCGAAACAGAAACGGCCCAGAATGCAGAGCCCTGTAGTAGAATCCAAAGACGAGGACAAGGTGTCTGAAAATCCGATTGTCAAAGAGTCTGGTAAACACGACGAGTCAACGTTGCTGAATTTGGCAGCTGGTGAGGCGGTATTCAACGTTGGTAAGGCTACTGGAGATGGAAGTAGAACGGCTCGAACTGGTTTGCAGAAGGAAGGATCGAAGGTCGTCTTTGGGGTACCAAAGCCGGGAAAGAAACGGAAGTTCATGGAAGTGAGCAAACATTACGTTGCTGGCCGAATCGATAGGACGAACGAAGCAAACGATCCAGCGAAATCTGCAAAATATTCGACGTCTCAAGTATCAGGTCCTCGGGGATGGAGAAGTACACCGAAAACAGACACTGCGGCCGAGAAACGAACAACAGCAGCGTTTGCTGCACCCAAGTCCAAGCTTCCCAAGCCCGGTAATCGACCTCATCCTTCTGGTAGGACATTTCCGCAGAAGGAGACCTCGTCAAACAGCAGCGGTGGTCCTGCATTTACAGACAATAGTGTGAAGGCTAAAACCGGTGGAGGAGCTTCTTCAAACACACTTGAGAAAGAGAGTTCGATGGACCGTTCCTTCTCCAGCTCCGGGGAAGCAACAGACCCTCCTCCGATTGTATTTTCTGCAGTTGCTCGACGATCAGATGCCATCCCCTCTAAGAAACTGTCGACGACAAATGCAAGAAGCGTAAGGGGTAACAAGGGAAAATTCGCTCCTGCTGCAGGCAGATTGGGCAAAGTTGAAGAGGGCAAAGTCTTCAGCAGCGCTGCTTCTTCCACTTCAGGACAGTCTTCCTCGGCCAATGAGCCTCGTAGGTCCGTTCGTCGAATCCAGCCAACTTCAAGAGTAAGCACTAATTTGACCAAAACCAACTTAAAGTTTCAGTTTCATCTGCTTGTGTTTTGAAATGTCTCCTTATTTTTTACTCCCGTTTGATTCGGCAGCTACTGGAAGGGCTGCAGAGCTCGTTGATGGTCTCGAAAATACCGTACTCCGTCTCTCACGATAAGAGCCACAAGAGTAGGCCGGCCTTTAGAGGTAAGCACATTCAATGCGCTATCCACATCGCAGTCTCTACTGTTCTTTTGCTTCCTCCGAACTGATTACTCGGTTTGTACTCATCCGCGCAGGCAATAACAACAACGGTTGAAGCGGCTGTCAATGTTGGAAGCTCTCGTTCAACATGGAATCATAAATAAATCCCCCGGAATCGTCGGAGAAGGAAGATGAATATGTTAGCTTCTTTTGTGTCTATACTTCTATGATTAGGAAGAATGGTGAGGAGGCAATTAGGGTTTTAGAAACTGTAATGTTGGGGAAATCGGAGAGTTCTTGCTTTCCCCTTTCTGTGTCTCGTAAGTTATTATGAGAGTAGCTTTTAATGGTATCTAGGGTTTGGGGAGGAGAGAGAAAGTTAGTTTGTTCATATTAATGAGATTGACAAGGTTCCTTTGACTCTCTCACTCTAAGATCGTGGCTCGGTAAATAGGGGCGGGTTTTGTATATGGGAATGAATGTTCTCCATGTATGTTTCGGCTCGAAAAATCTGCACAAAGCTTTCTCCGAATGACTCGATTAGCGACCTTGATTTTCACTCTTTTTACAATCTTCTGTTGCCAGCTTGCGATTTTGGATCGTCAGCCGTGTGATGATGGCTTTGCGGATGCTTTTATATGCTCGTTACTGATGGTTATCAAATCAAAGTCGTTTCATTTTCTAGGGTCCTAATGCTTAAAATGCACGTTATGGCTCGATTCTACGAGCTTGAGCTACTATTTGAAACGAATGAGCTCGAGCTAGACAAAGCCTGGCTCGATTCTGCTCGGTTTTGAGGACTAATGTCTAATGAGATGTTTAATGATTTTTTTTAAAAGGAGATGTGATTTTAAAAAAAAAGAAGAATAAATTCATTTTTTTTTTATCTTTTCATTTTCTATAATTCTTCGTTCTCACAAAAAGCAAACCTTTCAATTTCAGATTTCAGCTCCCACCTCCTCTCACTTGCTTAACTGAGACTCTTCCCCGCTATTCACTGATCGATAAGTAGCTTCGAATCTCCGGCGCATAATTTGGCATTACACACCTCTCTGAGCTGTTATTCATTCTTCGCGTGTGAACGGAATCTGGAAGGTCGGCTTTCCGGCGGAGGAAATGCAGGCGCCGGCGGCGATGGCGGTTTACTTTTCTTAAGCATATCGACGATGAAAGTAGGTTTAGTTTTGCGAATAGATGGGAGTGGGAGCGGCGGCTCAGGTGGAGGCGTCAAGGTTTAGCTCGATTCCGGTGAACCTGGCGCTGTTACAGCAACCAAACGGTAAAGTGAGCGGAGGAGGAAAGGTTCAGAGTAAGAGTAGCTATCATCATCACAAGCAGCATAATGATTGGTGCTGGTGGAAGAGATCCTCTGTAGCGCAGTCGCTGATGCTGCAGCGGAGGAAGATCCGGTGGTCGTTAGTATGCGGGTTGATGCTGTTCGGGCTCGGGATGGTGTCGCTCTTCACCGGACACATGGTCGCCGATCTCGATTGGTACTCTCAGCGGCTCGTCAAGCCGAGCATCTACAACACATTTGTAAGCTTCCATGCGCTAGTGTCTGTTCGTTGTGTAGCAAAGCAGAATCAGTAGAGAAGAAGAATTTCCTTACGGATTGTCGTTCTCTGAGTTTTGTCACCATTGATGAAGAGAGCGTTGCTTATTTTGTAGAACGTGATTCGTCGTGAGCCTGTTGATATATGGAAATCGAAGTACTCGAATATGTTCTATGGATGCAGCGAAAGAGGCCGTACTTATGCTCGTAAGTTTGGCTTTGTATATAATCATTTGTCTGAGCAGCTGAATTTGTCGAATTCTCGTCTAGACTTAATTGTGATAAGCTACATTTCACTTCAATTTAGGCTTAGAAGAACAGAGTAAGTAGATAATATAGATTCTTGTGAGTTGTAGTTTCTCCTCTGCACCATTAGCTATGTGTTATAGATAAAAATGAAAGATTTTGTTTATCTATGAAGGTTCGATTGCCTAGTAATTGTGATAGTTTTCAATGAGTATAACTTCCTGAACAGATGGGTAAATAGGATAAGATGAACAGATGATATATAACATGACATGAACAGAACAGATAGATAGATAAGATGGAGTCTTATCGATTGTGGTTTCTTCTCTGCATCATTAGACGGAAGGATCCATTTCGTTTTATATGAAGCTTCGTTTTTGTATTAATTGTATGGTTTTTTTGTAAGTATAACTTCTTGCATCTATCTTCCTGTAGCTGCTACGCCTGAACCGACATCAAATGGATATCTTCTTATAGCAGCAAGCGGTGGACTCAACCAAGAAAGAACAGGAGTAAGTTAAAAAATGTCCATTTGCTTGCATTTGTTGTAAAGGAACTTGTGGAAGCACTCTTTATCAGATGAACGCTGTGTAGGTTTTGACTTGGTGATGAGATAGCTTTGCTCTTATATCCCCAGCTTAGTGCATATTGATTATACGTTTTCTTATCTCAGATCACGGATGCCGTAGTTGTTGCGAGGTTTCTTAATGCAACACTAGTTGTTCCTGAGTTGGATCACCATTCTTATTGGAAGGATGATAGGCGAGTCACAATTCTGCTCATCTCTAAATTGTTCTGTAATCGGCTGTCTGCTCTATTATCTAGCATTTTTATGAAAGATACAATACTTGGTAATGCAGTGATTTTGTTGACATATTCGATGTTGATTGGTTCATCTCTTACCTTGCGAAAGACGTCACAATTGTTAAAAGAGTTCCGGATAAGTTTATGCGATCAATGGATAAGCCTCCGTATACAATGCGGGTGCCAAGGAAGTCCCCGCCGGAGTACTATATGGACCAAGTTCTACCTATATTATTGAGGAGACAAGTAAGCTGCACGTTATTTCCTTCACTTGATATCCTCCTCTCAGTCGAATTTCATCTTCTTTCTGGAATCAAGGAAGTTAATCTCGGAATGTTTTTGCAGGTTCTGCAGTTCACTAAGTTTGATTATCGGCTTGACTATGAGCTTGATGAACAACTGCAGAAGCTACGCTGCCGGGTTAACTATCATGCTCTAAGATTCACAAAACCAATACGTGAAGTTGGTCAACAAATTGTTATGAAGATGAAAACAATGGCGACACGCTATATCGCTATTCACTTGAGGTTCGTTTAGTAGAACCCGTTGTCATGTATAACAGTCTTTATCATCAATTGAATCTACATCCGATTGCAAAACTGCTTTGTATCACAGGTTCGAACCTGATATGCTGGCGTTCTCCGGATGCTACTTTGGAGGAGGCGACAAAGAGCGATACGAGCTCAGCGAAATAAGGAAAAGATGGGACACATTGCCAGTGAGATTGCTGTCAAAATTGTCATTCTGTTGCTATTTTAGGATCCCGATGCTGGCCTTTCTATTGGTTATATTCTGTACTGTGTCATTACATTATCTTCCAGAATAACCATGGTACTTGGAATCTTTCAGGAGCTAAGTCCGGAAGACGAACGAGCGAGAGGGAAATGTCCGCTTACTCCTCACGAAGTAGGACTGATGCTGCGTGCATTGGGGTTCGCTAACGATACGTACCTCTTCGTTGCATCTGGAGAAATATACAGGGGAGAAGAAACATTGCGGCCCTTGAAGGAACTATTCCCTAACTTCTACACCAAAGAAATGCTTGCCAACCAAGAGCTCAAGCCTTTTCTTCCTTACTCTTCCCGCTTGGCCGCCGTAGACTACATTGTCTGCGACGAGAGTGATGTCTTCGTCACGAACAACAACGGGAACATGGCAAAGATCCTCACAGGACGAAGGTAAATCATTGATCTGCCAAGTTCCTCTCCTAAATTTGCATCTTTAATTGCTTTGCCTCAACATGTTGGAACCGTCAAGGTTGGATTCGAATAGACCAGTTTTTTGTGGCAAAATGGGGTAACTTCGTTCTTTCTTCTTGTATGTTCGAATCACTAGGCGGTACGCAGGGCACAAGAGGACCATCCGTCCGAACGCGAAAAAGCTCAGCGCATTGTTCTTAAGACGGCACAAAATGGACTGGAACACCTTCTCCAAGAAGGTGAAATCATGCCAGAGAGGGTTCATGGGCGAACCGGATGACCCGAAACCCGCTCGAGGCGAGTTTCACGAACACCCTGCATCGTGCATCTGTAAGAAGCCATTCACCGAGGACGACAGTAACCTTAGAGGGCAAGAAGCTTCTTACTCACGTAACAGATCTTCTCTTAACCCAAGGACACGAAGATGACACCAAATAGGCATTCATACTGAGGTATTTATGATTTATTTCGTCCAGACACAAGATCGATATCGCGTTCTCTCTCTTCGACTCGCATGAGTGTGTCTGTAATTAGGATCGTAATTTCTAGAAACCGTGTGTATAGGAGAGTACGACTTCTCGGCTAGTTCCAAGTGTTGATAAAGCTTAGTTTTTGCAGTGGTTGAATGTAGGGACCCTCAGTTGCGGCTCCTCTTGGTTAGTGTTTGTAAGCAGTCATTGATTGCTGTGTTATATCTCGAAAACACCTGCCGTGCTCGAAACCAAAAGAACACAATATCTACTTCGAAATAGATCGCCATGTTATAAGTTTACCTCGAAAGAGTGTTATCTATGAGAAGAATAGCATATATACTATACATCACAAGTCACAACATAGCCACTGATATCTTCATCTTGGCAACATCCTCGACGTACTCTTCTCGTGAAGGGAAACCCAATTAACAAAACTCCTTGTTATATGTCCAACGTTCTTCACGATTATTAATCCGATTTCAACACTCGGGATCGAAAGACACCATAACACATATTCTCCCCTACCAAGAGAGAAAATGTGACTTAGGGATTGGTATATATGATTCAAAAAGCCACCATAAGAATCTTCTTAACTTTCTCCAACTATCTTTCCATCCTTCATAGAACTTTCTTTCCTATACCCATATATTCCAATTTCCATGATCCCTTCATTAGAAAGAAAAACATACCAAATTTGAAAAAGCCATGATTCAAATTTTCAGTTATTTCCGTTACTCCTCCACCTTTCTCCTCGTCCTCTGTCTTTCCCGCCTTTCCTTGATTCCCGCCAGAAAAACTCCTGACGCCGTCGTTACTCCTCCTTCCGCCACGTGGCATAACTTCGTCCGGCTAATAGACGCCGGGAGAGGCACCGAGCTCACCGGCGTGGCAGAGCTCAAGCGCTACTTCCACCGTTTCGGCTACCTTGATGTCAAAGAGGATTCCAATAGGTTCACTAATTCAAGTGGCTCGAATAATTTCACCGATTTCTTCGACGGCCGGTTGGAATCCGCCGTCGTCGCCTACCAGAGAAACCTCGGATTGCACGTCAAGGGGAAGTTGGACTCCGGAACGATGGCAGCCATCATGTCGCCCAGGTGCGGCGTCCCCGACGCACCTCCGTCCGCGGTGACGAAGCGGTTCGCGTACTTCTCCGCCCGGCCACAGTGGCGGCGGGGCCGTTCGACTATGACGCTGACGTACGCCTTTTCGCCGGGGCACATGGTCCGGTACATAAGCGGGGAGGAGGTACGAAAAGTTTTCAGGCGGGCGTTCGCGCGGTGGTTGGCGGTGATTCCGGTGGTCTTCCGGGAGTCGGAGGATTACCGGTCGACGGACATCCGGATCGGGTGGTACCGCGGGGACCACGGGCGTACGGCCGTATTTCACAATAAATAATTGCTACGGGCGTATTTTGTGACCAAATTCTTAAGTGGTCACAGAATATTTTCTCCAATTTTGTGACAAAGTATACAGTTCTGAGTTCACGATACTTGTTATAGCTCTCTGTGACCATTATTGGCGAAACTAGAAAATTAATTAAAAAATTTAAAATTTATACGTGGGAAATAGCTGAAAATTCAAATTATTTCTAGTTAAAATTTTTATAATTGAAATTACATACATCCCTACTAATAATAATAATGAAAATTTTTAAAAATATTTTTTTAATTTCATTTGACTATTATTGGAAAAGTTTAACATGATAAAACCTCAATTTTTAGCCATTCCCAACATGCATGTTAAATATTAGCCAATTTGAAAATTTTCAATTTTTATATTAAAATTGGTCAATTTCCGTGTGTTATACTAAGTGAATTTTACCATTTTCACAAGAAAGTTTCAAAATTTTCAAATTGGCTAATATTTGACATATACGTTGGAAATGACTAAAAAATTAAGTTTTATTTTGGTAACATTTGTAAATAGTGGTTAAATGAAGTTAAAAATCAATTTTACTTAGTGTTATATTAGTGTTGAAAATTTTCAATTTGACTTACTTTCTGCATGCATGATTGTATGTGGTGGAAAACACATAAAAATTCAAGTTAAAATTTTCGTGGTTGTGCGACAAAAAGTTGACGAAAGGTATACTTGATGTGACGGAAACAAGTTCCGTCACATTGTCCATTAGGTGAGCCAGTCTAAGCGACCAACGTTGTGGCCACCTTCATCTGTCACAATAAATCCATTAGTAGTAACAATTTCTGAGACCGTCTTTTGGTCGCAAAAAGTTACATTTCTTTGTAGTCACCTTATTTTCTTGTTTTCTCTTGTAGTCACCTTAACTTAATAAATTAAGATAGAACTGGTACGTATATAAATTTACATTATAACACAACAATTAAATTAAATGTAATCCTGGGAATGTAGTGGCAGAGTCAAAATGTCAGAATATAAAAGTTCAATTCATATATTGTTTACAACGAATCACCACATGATTTTATACACTTACACGACAGGTCGTGTGTTCGATCTCCAGTATTCAAGCTCCCTTTTTCTCAAGTGGGCGGCCCTCTTCCAATTATCCTCCTGGGGCCATATCATACTTAAATTGGGTGGTAGAGTAGCTTTGAGTGCAGAGAGATGATCCTCACTCAAGTTTTTGCACATTCGAATGTCTAGGAAATTCAGGTTCTCCAGGCTAGAGAAGAAGTGTTGTTGATGATCTTCGGGACAGAGTCTCTCCAACGACGTGCAACCCCCGAGAACCAACACTTGTAAAGACTTCAACTCTGCAAGCCCTTGGATCTCTCGCAACCGGGGCATACACACTTGTAAATTCGATAACTTTTGTAGCTTTGACAAACAAGGTAACCTCTCTAAGCTGGCAGATGTACCCAACTCTAAAAGAACCAACTCTTCCAGGGATCCGAGCACCTCCAAGTCCTCTTCCTTAGTGATATTTACCCCAACGAGCATCAACTCCTTTAGCATTGGGAACTTTCGGAGAGATCGTATCATCGGACCAACCTCCAACTTTGGACAATCATCAATGCGTAGGCGTTGCAAAGAGGGGGTTACTACTGTTTGGTCATCGAGTTCGCATGGGAGTAACTCGGTGAGGTCACGACAGAAGTGAACTACTAACGACCGCAACTTGCATCTGGTGGAAGAACACAAGAGATCCCTGAGACCCTTGATCCGAGCTAAACCACGTACTGACCAAATCTCTAGGGTTTGCAACGATGCCAGCCCTTGTAGCCCATCCAAATCGGCACCAAGAGTTTGGGAGATGTGGACGAGTTCAAGAAGAGTCAACTTGTCCAGATTCTCCAAGCCTGGAAGCCACGTCGGTTCGTAACAACCTCTAAATCTGAGAGAGGTTAGCGACGATGGTAGTAAATAACGACCACCATCGGAAGCATCATTGATATTGAATTTTGTGCCATAGAGTTTCATAGACTTCAACTTGGATACCTTCCACCACACGCTACCTTGACCTTCATCACTGTTTGAGGCGTGAGGGATGTCAATTCCATCCTTGCATCTGTCGACATCCAAAACCTCCAAATCCAACATCTTCGTAAGATTCGAAATCCGAGATGTAGTGGTTAACTCTTTCAAACATATTGGAAATTCATAGTGGATGGCCCAACGATCACTCTGCATTTCTTCTCTATAATCTCTGGAAAGTGATGCATGTTTGCCCGTGTTCAAGATTTTGAGCGACGAAAGTTGGCCAAGATCGGAAACTACTTCTCGCAAATTCGCACACTTGAACAGCTCGCCGAATCGAAGCTCTTCAAGTTCCTTCAACATACCAAATGTCCCCCCACTTATCTTTTGTATATTCATTTCCTCCAGAACCAATGATTTTAGCTTCTTCAACTCCCCAATATCCAATTCTTCAATTTGATTTTTATCCACTTGATTCATAGATCTAATGGATAATACCTCCATGTTCCTGGGGAAGTAAGGAAGTCTTTTGCAGCACCAACAATTATAAAATTTCACAACTTTCAGTCTCTCAGCCATCTGCAGTCAGATTAATTATAACCGCTTATAACAAGAACAGACTAATTATAACCGATTATAACAAGAAACAGACTAATTATAACCGATTATAACAAGAGACGGTTATTATAACTAAAGGAAATAGATCATTATTCACACATTAACACACCTTTATGTGGCTCAAAACTCCCCAAGCATCCGTTACGTCGCTATAAGTAAGATCGAAAATTACTAGTTTTTTCGGAATAAAATTGGCCAAATTAGGAGGATCCTTCTCTCTATGCTGGTGTGTGTCCAACTCAAACCACCTTAACTTCGGCTGCGGATCTCTATGATCGTATTTGTCCAACTCAAACCACCTTAAATTCGGCAGAAGATTATTGAAATCTCCGGTGAAAATGACGGATTCTGCATGAAAGTATCTCAACTCTGACAAATTCGAGAAATATTCGCTCTTAAGCTCATACTTGACAGTCCAGGGCGAGGAAAATCTGATTGCTTTCACTTGACTTGATCCCTGTAATTGGAGAAGGAATATAATGAGTTATCTCTGAAGCTAAATGTGTGACAAGGAATAATGATTTTATACCTTTTTGTTCAATAAGAGCTCTGTTGCTTCCTCCGTCGACCATATTCTACTTCTCATCCACGGACGCTCGACATCCTCTCGTCGAACGATTTCTCTTCCCATATCTCTGAGCTGGTCGTGCATTTGAAACTCATCTTTATCCCCAACTTTGATCATACATCTTTGAATGAGTATAATAATATTACTTGCAGGATAAAACTTGCAATCATTCCACATATACGATGGCATTTCCTTGTTTGTACCGATGAAGAAACAAGCTATGTCCAAAAAAATTTGTCGTGCCTCGTGCTCCAACGCATCGTAACTTATCTTTAGCCTGTCATGAACTTCATCAACGCGCAGTGATTCACGTAATTGTTCCAATTTATCATTCCAAAATGCTCTTTCTTGCCTAAACAAAAGTGAACCTGTAACCTTAAGAGTCAATGGAAGTCCTCCTGTAATCTTTACAATGTCGTCTGCTAAAGACTTGTAACCCGGCAGAGGTGAATTCTTTCTAAATGCATGCTTGCAAAAGAGTTCGAGTGAATGCGGAGGACTCAGTGATCCAACTTCATGCAACTCGCATTGATTCTCAATCAAAGTACTCAAGACATTCCGATTTCTTGAAGTGATGATGAATCTACTCCCAAAATTAAATTCTTCAGGACTTCCATATATATTTTCAAATTTAAACTTTTCATCCACATCATCGAAAACGATAAGAGTTTTGAGCCTGGAAAGTCTATCCTTTATCATCCTCCTCCCGGCGCTGTCATTAGCTAATCCAAAAGATTTCGTCCCCAAAATCTCAGTTAGTATCTTCTCTTGCAAAACAACAATATTACCGTCCTTCTTCTGGCCTTGTGTTTCCCGTATATTTTCGACGAAACAACAACGGTCAAACTGAGAAGAAATCTTGTTATAAACGGCCTTTGCAATCGTCGTCTTGCCTATTCCACCCATACCGTAAAGGCCGACCATCGTAACACGTTTAGAGTGTAGACTCAACTTTTCTTCAACGACTTCTATAGTATCATCGATTCCTACCAACTCGTCGGTCTCTAAAATAAGATTTTCCTTACTTAGGTGTGACCATACTTCGGTGGAAACTTCCTCTGCTCTAGCTCCTTGCCTAATAAATTGATTAAATGTTTAAGAAGTAAACTTTGCATAAAATAACACACAAAGCAATGAATTAATTGAAGTAATTTACCCTAAGTAGAGTTTAAATTCTCACAATATTAGCCATATTATTTAAAACCTGTTATGAAGGAGAAGAAAAAACAACATAATATAAAGAAGGACAGGATGGGAATTGCATACTCGTCATTGCTTCCGATGTGCCATCCTTTTAAGACTCCGACCTTCTTTAGAGCATCTTTCCAGCTTTGTATGGTCTTTTCGTCAAATTTATTTGCGTGTTCTTGAAATGCTTTTTTATAACAGCCAGTCTGATGCCGTACCTCACTTGGATCCACCATATAAAAAATAGGAAGTATGATGCGTCGAGGGTCTTGCTCTTGACGCCTGACAATTTCAGCAAGCTCTATAAGACACCATTTACTATCAGCGTAAGTCTTTGATATGACCGGGACGTAAATTTTGGATTGATCAATTGCTCGAATGAGGTTGGACCCTATTTCTTCTCCTTTGCGTAGCTCATTATCGTCCCTAAAAGTGTGAATCTTATAGCGACATAGAAAATGATACAAGAAATCGGTGAATTGTTTACGAGTATCTGGACCCCTGAAACTCAAAAACACCTCATACTCCACAGAGGGAAACAAGCCAGAGGGGTTTGTGGAGTTGGATGTTGCATCTGTAGAGGGAAATGAACTAGATGCATCGACATGATCAGACTTGACAGAAGAGGCATCCACCAGAGATGTTCGACTTGTTTGTCGATTGTTATCGTTGATTTCGTCGTCATTTGAGTCGTCGGAGCCTCCTCTTCCATACAAAAACTTGTAGAGAAGAATCAACGGGAGAATCAAGGCAGCCACTGTCACAGTTTCTCTTATATAACTCATTTCTTGCTGAAGAGAAGAACTCAAGAGGAGCCGTTGGGCCACGTGGCAGATGACTTTGAAGGATATAAAATTATTATAATGATATATAATAGTGATGATGTGTCGTCATTATTTATAGAATTCCAATCTGAAGGTATTTTAGGTTTCTTGGGATTTTGGCAACAGACTTAGATTCTTTTTGTGTTGGAAGGGAAATGAATCTCAATATGTAACGTATGACCACTATATTCCCATTCCTTGGCCAAAAGTTATGTTATTCTTTTTATAAAATCTTTCGACGGACACTAAATTTAGTTACCCTGCTATTACGCAAACTTCTGGAAGGAAGGGCTTCAGCCCAAATGTGACCGCGGTAATCTCATCACAGGAGCGGAAATATTGCACATTTCAAAATTCGAACTCTGGAAACAAATTCAGGCGATATAATTATTCGATTAAGACATATTTGGCCCAATGTATTTTATGACTCTAGTGTATATGATAGGCTAGATAAATGTACACTTCGTTGGGTTTACTGTATGGCTATAACTCCGGACTATAATGAAACTTGATTTTTTTGCCGTTTCCAACATGCACGTCAAATATTAGTCGATTTGTAAATTTGTAAATTTTTATGTCAAAATGGCTGATATTCATAAGTTAACCCCTTTGGAAATCGATAAATTTTGAGGTCAAAATAGAAATTTTTAGAATTGCCTAATATTTGACATGTATGTAGGGAATGGCTGAAAATTGAGGTTTTGACCATGTAAGCCCTTCAAATAATAGTCATATTAAGTTAAAAAATATTTCTTAACACGTTAAAATAATATCGAATAAAATTGATTTTCAAGTTGATTTGACCCTTATTTACAGGGGTTTCCCTATTGAAACTTGATTTTTTTGCCGTTTCCAACATGCACGTCAAATATTATCCGATTTGTAAATTTTTAAATTTTCATATTAAAATGCTTATTTTCATAGGTTAACCCCTTTGGAAATCAAAAAATTTTGAGGTGAAAATTAAAATTTTTAAACTGGCTACTATTTGACGTGTATGTCGGGAATGGATAAAAATTGGGGTTTCTCCATGTTAACCCCTTTTAAATAATAGCCAAATGAAGTTAAAAACACATTTTAACACGCTAAAACATTATCGAGTAAAATTTATTTCTAAATTCAATTGACCATTATTTACAGGGGTTACCATAATGAAACTTGACTTTTTAGCTATTTCCAGCATGCATTTGAAATATTAGCCGATATGAAAATTTTTTAATGGGCTAATATTTGACGTGTATTTTGGGAATGGAAAAAAATTGATGTTTCACCAAGTTAACCCCTTCAATAATAGCCAAATGAAGTTAAAAAATATTTGTTAACACGCTAATATATTATCTGAGTAAAAATTATTTTTGAATTCATTGAACCATTATTTACAAGGGTTACCATAATGAAACTTGACTTTTTAACCATTTCCAACATGCATGTCAAATATTAGCCGATTTGTAAATTTTGAAATTTTCATGTAAAAATGGCTCATTTTCGTAGGTTAACCCCTTTGGAAAACGACAAATTCTAATGTCAAAATTAAAATTTTTTAAATGTGCTAATTTTTGTTGTGTATGTCGGAAATCGCCAAAAATTGAGGTTTCACCATGTTAAACTCTTTAAATAATAGCGAAATAAATCTAAAATTATTTCTTAACACTCTAAAACATGATCGAGTAAAATTTATTTTTATATTCATTTGTTCATTATTTACAGGGGTTACCATAATGAAATTTTGAGTTTTTATCCATTTTCAACATGCATGTCAAATATTAGCCAAGTTGTAAATTTTGAAATTTTCATGTAGAAAAGCTCATTTTCGTAGGTTAACCCCTTTGGAATTCGACAAATTTTGAGGTGAAAATTGAAATTTTTTAAATGTGCTAATATTTGACGTCTAAGTTGGGAATGACTAAAAATTGAGGTTTGACCATGTTAAACCCCTCAAATAATAGCCAAATGAAGTTAAAAAACTTTTATTAACACGCTAACAAATTATCGAGTAAAATTTGTTTTTAAATTCATCATTATTTACAGGGGTTACCATAATGAAACTTGAGTTTTTAGCCATTTCCAGCATGCATATCAAATATTAGCCGATTTGAAAATTTTGAAATTTTGATGCCATAACGGCTCATTTTCGTAGGTTAACCTCTTTGGAATTCGACAAATTTTGAGGAGAAAATTGAAATTTTTTAAATGTCCTAATATTTGACGTGTATGTTGGGAATGACTAAAAATTGAGGTTTGACCATGTTAAACCCCTCAAATAATAGCCAAATGATGTTGAAAAACTTTTATTAACACGCTAACAAATTATCGAGTAAAATTTGTTTCTAAATTCATTTGACCATTATTTACAAGGGTTACCATAATGAAACCAGACTTTTTAGCCATTTCCAGCATGTATATAAAATATTAGCCGATTTGAAAATATTGAAATTTTGATGCTAGAATTGCTGATTTTCGAGGTTAACCCCTTTGGAATTCTACATATATTGAGGTGAAAATTGAAATTTTCTAAATGTGCTAATATTTGACGTGTATGTTGGGAATGACTAAAAATTGAGGTTTCACCATATTAACCCTTTCAAAAAATAGCCAAATGAAGTTAAATTTTTTTCTTAACACTCTAAAACAAAATCGAATAAAATTTGTTTTTAAATTTATTTGACCATTATTAATAAGGGTTACGATAATGAAACTTAACTTTTTTTTTGATTTCCAACATGCATGTCAAATATTAGCCGATTTGAAAATTTTGAAATTTTCATGTAGAAAAGCTCAATTTCGTAGGTTAACCCCTTTGGAATTCGACAAATTTTGAGGTGAAAATTGAAATTTTTTAAATGTGCTAATATTTGAAGTGTATGTTGGGAACGACTAAAAATTGAGGTTTCACCATGTTCACCCTTTCAAAAAATAGCCAAATGAAGTTAATTTTTTTTCTTAACACTCTACAACAAGATCGAATAAAATTTGTTTTTAAATTTATTTGACCATTATTAACAAGCGTTACCATAATGAAACTTGACATTTTGCGATTTCCAACATGCACATCAAATATTAGCCGATTTGAAAATATTGAAATTTTCATGTAAAAATAGCTCATTTTCGTAGGTTAACCCCTTTGGAATTCGACAAATTTAGAGGTGAAAATTGAAATTTTCTAAATGTGCTAATATTTGACGTGTATGTTGGGAATGACTAAAAATTGAGGTTTGACCATGTTAAACCCCTCAAATAATAGCCAAATGAAGTTAAAAATATTTCTTAACACGCTAACAAATTATCGAGTAAAATTTGTTTTTAAATGCATTTGATCATTATTTACAGGGTTACCATAATGAAACTTGAGTTTTTAGCCATTTCCAACATGCATATCAAATATTAGCCGATTTTAAAATTTTAAAATTTTGATGCTAAAATTGCTCATTTTCGTAGGTTAACCCCTTTGGAATTCGACAAATTTTGAGGTGAAAATTGAATTTTTTTAAATGTGCTAATATTTGACGTGTATGTTGGGAATGACTAAAAATTGAGGTTTGACCATGGTAAATCCCTCAAATAATAGCGAAATGAAGTTGAAAAACTTTTATTAACACGCTAACAAATTATCAAGTAAAATTTGTTTTTAAATGCATTTGATCATTATTTACAGGGGTTACAATAATGAAACTAGAGTTTTTAGCCATTTCCAGCATGTATATCAAATATTAGCCGATTTTAAAATTTTAAATGCTAGAATTGCTCATTTTCGTAGGTTAACCCCTTTGGAATTCGACAAATTTAGAGGTGAAAATTGAAATTTTCTAAATGTGCTAATATTTGACGTGTATGTTGGGAATGACTAAAAATTGAGGTTTGGCCATGTTAAACCCCTCAAATAATAGCCAAATGAAGTTAAAAATATTTCTTAACACGCTAACAAATTATCGAGTAAAATTTGTTTTTAAATGCATTTGATCATTATTTACAGGGTTACCATAATGAAACTTGAGTTTTTAGCCATTTCCAACATGCATATCAAATATTAGCCGATTTGAAAATTTTGAAATTTTGATGCAATAACGGTTCATTTTCGTAGGTTAACCTCTTTGGAATTCGACAAATTTTGAGGTGAAAATTGAAATTTTTTAAATGTGCTAATATTTGACGTGTATGTTGGGAACGACTAAAAATTGAGGTTTCACCATGTTAACCCTTTCAAAACATAGCCAAATGAAGTTAAATTTTTTTCATAACACTCTAAAACAAGATCGAATATAATTTGTTTTTAAATTTATTTGACCATTATTAACAACCGTTACCATAATGAAACTTGACATTTTGCGATTTCCAACATGCCTGTCAAATATTAGCCGATTTGAAAATATTGAAATTTTCATGTAAAAATAGCTCATTTTCGTTGGTTAACCCCTTTGGAATTCGACAAATTTTGAGGTGAAAATTGAAATTTTTTAAATGTGCTAATATTTGACGTGTATGTTGGGAATGACTACAAATTAAGGTTTGACCATGTTAAATCCCTCAAATAATAGCCAAATGAAGTTAAAAATATTTCTTAACACGCTAACAAATTATCGAGTAAAATTTGTTTTTAAATGCATTTGATCATTATTTACAAGGTTACCATAATGAAACTTGAGTTTTTAGCCATTTCCAGCATGCATATCAAATATTAGCCGATTTTAAAATTTTAAAATTTTGATGCTAGAATTGCTCATTTTCGTAGGTTAACCCCTTTGGAATTCGACAAATTTTGAGGTGAAAATTGAATTTTTTTAAATGTGCTAATATTTGACGTGTATGTTGGGAATGACTAAAAATTTAGGTTTGACCATGGTAAACCCCTCAAATAATAGCGAAATGAAGTTGAAAAACTTTTATTAACACGCTAACAAATTATCGAGTAAAATTTGTTTTTAAATGCATTTGATCATTATTTACAGGGGTTACAATAATGAAACTAGAGTTTTTAGCCATTTCCAGCATGTATATCAAATATTAGCCGATTTTAAAATTTTAAATGCTAGAATTGCTCATTTTCGTAGGTTAACCCCTTTGGAATTCGACAAATTTAGAGGTGAAAATTGAAATTTTCTAAATGTGCTAATATTTGACGTATATGTTGGGAATGACTAAAAACTGAGGTTTGACCATGTTAAACCCCTCAAATAATAGCCAAATGAAGTTAAAAATATTTCTTAACACGCTAACAAATTATCGAGTAAAATTTGTTTTTAAATGCATTTGATCATTATTTACAGGGTTACCATAATGAAACTTGAGTTTTTAGCCATTTCCAACATGCATATCAAATATTAGCCGAAATGAAAATTTTGAAATTTTGATGCAATAACGGTTCATTTTCGTAGGTTAACCTCTTTGGAATTCGACAAATTTTGAGGTGAAAATTGAAATTTTTTAAATGTGCTAATATTTGACGTGTATGTTGGGAACGACTAAAAATTGAGGTTTCACCATGTTAACCCTTTCAAAACATAGCCAAATGAAGTTAAATTTTTTTCATAACACTCTAAAACAAGATCGAATATAATTTGTTTTTAAATTTATTTGACCATTATTAACAACCGTTACCATAATGAAACTTGACATTTTGCGATTTCCAACATGCCTGTCAAATATTAGCCGATTTGAAAATATTGAAATTTTCATGTAAAAATAGCTCATTTTCGTTGGTGCCTTTGGAATTCGACAAATTTTGAGGTGAAAATTGAAATTTTTTAAATGTGCTAATATTTGACGTGTATGTTGGGAATGACTAAAAATTGAGGTTTGACCATGTTAAACCCCTCAAATAATAGCCAAATGAAGTTAAAAATATTTCTTAACACGCTAACAAATTATCGAGTAAAATTTATTTTTAGATGCATTTGATCATTATTTATAGGGTTACCATAATGAAACTTGAGTTTTTAGCCATTTCCAGCATGCATATCAAATATTAGCCGATTTTAAAATTTTAAAATTTTGATGCTAGAATTGCTCATTTTCGTAGGTTAACCCCTTTGGAATTCGACAAATTTTGAGGTGAAAATTGAATTTTTTTAAATGTGCTAATATTTGACGTGTATGTTGGGAATGACTAAAAATTGAGGTTTGACCATGGTAAACCCCTCAAATAATAGCGAAATGAAGTTGAAAAACTTTTATTAACATGCTAACAAATTATCGAGTAAAATTTGTTTTTAAATGCATTTGATCATTATTTACAGGGGTTACAATAATGAAACTAGAGTTTTTAGCCATTTCCAGCATGTATATCAAATATTAGCCGATTTTAAAATTTTAAATGCTAGAATTGCTCATTTTCGTAGGTTAACCCCTTTGGAATTCGACAAATTTAGAGGTGAAAATTGAAATTTTCTAAATGTGCTAATATTTGACGTGTATGTTGGGAATGACTAAAAAGTGAGGTTTGACCATGTTAAACCCCTCAAATAATAGCCAAATGAAGTTAAAAATATTTCTTAACACGCTAACAAATTATCGAGTAAAATTTGTTTTTAAATGCATTTGATCATTATTTACAAGGTTACCATAATGAAACTTGAGTTTTTAGCCATTTCCAGCATGCATATCAAATATTAGCCGATTTGAAAATTTTAAATGCTAGAATTGCTCATTTTCGTAGGTTAACCCCTTTGGAATTCGACAAATTTTGAGGTGAAAATTGAATTTTTTTAAATGTGCTAATATTTGACGTGTATGTTGGGAATGACTAAAAATTGAGGTTTGACCATGGTAAACCCCTCAAATAATAGCGAAATGAAGTTGAAAAACTTTTATTAACACGCTAACAAATTATCGAGTAAAATTTTTTTTAAAATGCATTTGATCATTATTTACAGGGGTTACAATAATGAAACTAGAGTTTTTAGCCATTTCCAGCATGTATATCAAATATTAGCCGATTTTAAAATTTTAAATGCTAGAATTGCTCATTTTCGTAGGTTAACCCCTTTGGAATTCGACAAATTTAGAGGTGAAAATTGAAATTTTCTAAATGTGCTAATATTTGAAGTGTATGTTGGGAATGACTAAAAAGTGAGGTTTGACCATGTTAAACCCCTCAAATAATAGCCAAATGAAGTTAAAAATATTTCTTAACACGCTAACAAATTATCGAGTAAAATTTGTTTTTAAATGCATTTGATCATTATTTACAGGGTTACCATAATGAAACTTGAGTTTTTAGCCATTTCCAGCATGCATATCAAATATTAGCCGATTTGAAAATTTTAAATGCTAGAATTGCTCATTTTCGTAGGTTAACCCCTTTGGAATTCGACAAATTTTGAGGTGAAAATTGAATTTTTTTAAATGTGCTAATATTTGACGTGTATGTTGGGAATGACTAAAAATTGAGGTTTGACCATGGTAAACCCCTCAAATAATAGCGAAATGAAGTTGAAAAACTTTTATTAACACGCTAACAAATTATCGAGTAAAATTTTTTTTTAAATGCATTTGATCATTATTTACAGGGGTTACCATAATGAAACTAGAGTTTTTAGCCATTTCCAGCATGTATATCAAATATTAGCCGATTTTAAAATTTTAAAATTTTGATGGTAGAATTGCTCATTTTCGTAGGTTAACCCCTTTGGAATTCGACAAATTTAGAGGTGAAAATTGAAATTTTCTAAATGTGCTAATATTTGACGTGTATGTTGGGAATGACTAAAAATTGAGGTTTGACCATGTTAAACCCCTCAAATAATAGCCAAATGAAGTTAAAAATATTTCTTAACACGCTAACAAATTATCGAGTAAAATTTGTTTTTAAATGCATTTGATCATTATTTACAGGGTTACCATAATGAAACTTGAGTTTTTAGCCATTTCCAAGCATGCATATCAAATATTAGCCGATTTGAAAATTTTAAATGCTAGAATTGCTCATTTTCGTAGGTTAACCCCTTTGGAATTCGACAAATTTTGAGGTGAAAATTGAATTTTTTTAAATGTGCTAATATTTGACGTGTATGTTGGGAATGACTAAAAATTGAGGTTTGACCATGGTAAACCCCTCAAATAATAGCGAAATGAAGTTGAAAAACTTTTATTAACACGCTAACAAATTATCGAGTAAAATTTTTTTTTAAATGCATTTGATCATTATTTACAGGGGTTACCATAATGAAACTAGAGTTTTTAGCCATTTCCAGCATGTATATCAAATATTAGCCGATTTTAAAATTTTAAAATTTTGATGGTAGAATTGCTCATTTTCGTAGGTTAACCCCTTTGGAATTCGACAAATTTAGAGGTGAAAATTGAAATTTTCTAAATGTGCTAATATTTGACGTGTATGTTGGGAATGACTAAAAATTGAGGTTTGACCATGTTAAACCCCTCAAATAATAGCCAAATGAAGTTAAAAATATTTCTTAACACGCTAACAAATTATCGAGTAAAATTTGTTTTTAAATGCATTTGATCATTATTTACAGGGTTACCATAATGAAACTTGAGTTTTTAGCCATTTCCAGCATGCATATCAAATATTAGCCGATTTGAAAATTTTAAATGCTAGAATTGCTCATTTTCGTAGGTTAACCCCTTTGGAATTCGACAAATTTTGAGGTGAAAATTGAATTTTTTTAAATGTGCTAATATTTGACGTGTATGTTGGGAATGACTAAAAATTGAGGTTTGACCATGGTAAACCCCTCAAATAATAGCGAAATGAAGTTGAAAAACTTTTATTAACACGCTAACAAATTATCGAGTAAAATTTTTTTTTAAATGCATTTGATCATTATTTACAGGGGTTACCATAATGAAACTAGAGTTTTTAGCCATTTCCAGCATGTATATCAAATATTAGCCGATTTTAAAATTTTAAAATTTTGATGGTAGAATTGCTCATTTTCGTAGGTTAACCCCTTTGGAATTCGACAAATTTAGAGGTGAAAATTGAAATTTTCTAAATGTGCTAATATTTGACGTGTATGTTGGGAATGACTAAAAATTGAGGTTTGACCATGTTAAACCCCTCAAATAATAGCCAAATGAAGTTAAAAATATTTCTTAACACGCTAACAAATTATCGAGTAAAATTTATTTTTAAATGCATTTGATCATTATTTACAGGGTTACCATAATGAAACTTGAGTTTTTAGCCATTTCCAGCATGCATATCAAATATTAGCCGATTTGAAAATTTTGAAATTTTGATGCAATAACGGTTCATTTTCGTAGGTTAACCTCTTTGGAATTCGACAAATTTTGAGGTGAAAATTGAAATTTTTTAAATGTGCTAATATTTGACGTGTATGTTGGGAACGACTAAAAATTGAGATTTCACCATGTTAACCCTTTCAAAACATAGCCAAATGAAGTTAAATTTTTTTCATAACACTCTAAAACAAGATCGAATATAATTTGTTTTTAAATTTATTTGACCATTATTAACAACCGTTACCATAATGAAACTTGACATTTTGCGATTTCCAACATGCCTGTCAAATATTAGCCGATTTGAAAATATTGAAATTTTCATGTAAAAATAGCTCATTTTCGTTGGTTACCTCTTTGGAATTCGACAAATTTTGAGGTGAAAATTGAAATTTTTTAAATGTGCTAATATTTGACGTGTATGTTGGGAATGACTAAAAATTAAGGTTTGACCATGTTAAATCCCTCAAATAATAGCCAAATGAAGTTAAAAATATTTCTTAACACGCTAACAAATTATCGAGTAAAATTTGTTTTTAAATGCATTTGATCATTATTTACAGGGTTACCATAATGAAACTTGAGTTTTTAGCCATTTCCAGCATGCATATCAAATATTAGCCGATTTTAAAATTTTAAAATTTTGATGCTAGAATTGCTCATTTTCGTAGGTTAACCCCTTTGGAATTCGACAAATTTTGAGGTGAAAATTGAATTTTTTTAAATGTGCTAATATTTGACGTGTATTTTGGGAATGACTAAAAATTGAGGTTTGACCATGGTAAACCCCTCAAATAATAGCGAAATGAAGTTGAAAAACTTTTATTAACACGCTAACAAATTATCGAGTAAAATTTGTTTTTAAATTCATTTGACCATTATTTACAAGGGTTACCATAATGAAACCTGACTTTTTAGCCATTTTCGGCATGTATATCAAATATTAGCCGATTTGAAAATTTTAAAATTTTGATGCTAGAATTGCTCCTTTTCGTAGGTTAACCCCTATGGAATCCGACAAATTTTGAGGTGAAAATTGAAATTTTCTAAATGTGCTAATATTTGACGTGTATGTTAGGAATGACTAAAAATTAAGGTTTGACCATGTTAAATCCCTCAAATAATAGCCAAATGAAGTTAAAAATATTTCTTAACACGCTAACAAATTATCGAGTAAAATTTGTTTTTAAATGCATTTGATCATTATTTACAGGGTTACCATAATGAAACTTGAGTTTTTAGCCATTTCCAGCATGCATATCAAATATTAGCCGATTTTAAAATTTTAAAATTTTGATGCTAGAATTGCTCATTTTCGTAGGTTAACCCCTTTGGAATTCGACAAATTTTGAGGTGAAAATTGAATTTTTTTAAATGTGCTAATATTTGACGTGTATTTTGGGAATGACTAAAAATTGAGGTTTGACCATGGTAAACCCCTCAAATAATAGCGAAATGAAGTTGAAAAACTTTTATTAACACGCTAACAAATTATCGAGTAAAATTTGTTTTTAAATTCATTTGACCATTATTTACAAGGGTTACCATAATGAAACCCGACTTTTTAGCCATTTTCAGCATGTATATCAAATATTAGCCGATTTGAAAATTTTAAAATTTTGATGCTAGAATTGCTCCTTTTCGTAGGTTAACCCCTATGGAATCCGACAAATTTTGAGGTGAAAATTGAAATTTTCTAAATGTGCTAATATTTGACGTGTATGTTGGGAATGACTAAAAATTGAGGTTTCACCATATTAACCCTTTCAAAAAATAGCCAAATGAAGTTAAATTTTTTTCTTAACACTCTAAAACAAAATCGAATAAAATTTGTTTTTAAATTTATTTGACCATTATTAATAAGGGTTACGATAATGAAACTTAACTTTTTTTTGATTTCCAACATGCATGTCAAATATTAGCCGATTTGAAAATTTTGAAATTTTCATGTAGAAAAGCTCAATTTCGTAGGTTAACCCCTTTGGAATTCGACAAATTTTGAGGTGAAAATTGAAATTTTTTAAATGTGCTAATATTTGACGTGTATGTTGGGAACGACTAAAAATTGAGGTTTCACCATGTTCACCCTTTCAAAAAATAGCCAAATGAAGTTAATTTTTTTTCTTAACACTCTACAACAAGATCGAATAAAATTTGTTTTTAAATTTATTTGACCATTATTAACAAGTGTTACCATAATGAAACTTGACATTTTGCGATTTCCAACATGCCTGTCAAATATTAGCCGATTTGAAAATATTGAAATTTTCATGTAAAAATAGCTCATTTTCGTAGGTTAACCCCTTTGGAATTCGACAAATTTAGAGGTGAAAATTGAAATTTTCTAAATGTGCTAATATTTGACGTGTATGTTGGGAATGACTAAAAATTAAGGTTTGACCATGTTAAATCCCTCAAATAATAGCCAAATGAAGTTAAAAATATTTCTTAACACGCTAACAAATTATCGAGTAAAATTTGTTTTTAAATGCATTTGATCATTATTTACAGGGTTACCATAATGAAACTTGAGTTTTTAGCCATTTCCAGCATGCATATCAAATATTAGCCGATTTTAAAATTTTAAAATTTTGATGCTAGAATTGCTCATTTTCGTAGGTTAACCCCTTTGGAATTCGACAAATTTTGAGGTGAAAATTGAATTTTTTTAAATGTGCTAATATTTGACGTGTATTTTGGGAATGACTAAAAATTGAGGTTTGACCATGGTAAACCCCTCAAATAATAGCGAAATGAAGTTGAAAAACTTTTATTAACACGCTAACAAATTATCGAGTAAAATTTGTTTTTAAATTCATTTGACCATTATTTACAAGGGTTACCATAATGAAACCTGACTTTTTAGCCATTTTCAAGCATGTATATCAAATATTAGCCGATTTGAAAATTTTAAAATTTTGATGCTAGAATTGCTCCTTTTCGTAGGTTAACCCCTATGGAATCCGACAAATTTTGAGGTGAAAATTGAAATTTTCTAAATGTGCTAATATTTGACGTGTATGTTAGGAATGACTAAAAATTAAGGTTTGACCATGTTAAATCCCTCAAATAATAGCCAAATGAAGTTAAAAATATTTCTTAACACGCTAACAAATTATCGAGTAAAATTTGTTTTTAAATGCATTTGATCATTATTTACAGGGTTACCATAATGAAACTTGAGTTTTTAGCCATTTCCAGCATGCATATCAAATATTAGCCGATTTTAAAATTTTAAAATTTTGATGCTAGAATTGCTCATTTTCGTAGGTTAACCCCTTTGGAATTCGACAAATTTTGAGGTGAAAATTGAATTTTTTTAAATGTGCTAATATTTGACGTGTATTTTGGGAATGACTAAAAATTGAGGTTTGACCATGGTAAACCCCTCAAATAATAGCGAAATGAAGTTGAAAAACTTTTATTAACACGCTAACAAATTATCGAGTAAAATTTGTTTTTAAATTCATTTGACCATTATTTACAAGGGTTACCATAATGAAACGACTTTTTAGCCATTTTCGGCATGTATATCAAATATTAGCCGATTTGAAAATTTTAAAATTTTGATGCTAGAATTGCTCCTTTTCGTAGGTTAACCCCTATGGAATCCGACAAATTTTGAGGTGAAAATTGAAATTTTCTAAATGTGCTAATATTTGACGTGTATGTTAGGAATGACTAAAAATTGAGGTTTCACCATATTAACCCTTTCAAAAAATAGCCAAATGAAGTTAAATTTTTTTCTTAACACTCTAAAACAAAATCGAATAAAATTTGTTTTTAAATTTATTTGACCATTATTAATAAGGGTTACGATAATGAAACTTAACTTTTTTTTGATTTCCAACATGCATGTCAAATATTAGCCGATTTGAAAATTTTGAAATTTTCATGTAGAAAAGCTCAATTTCGTAGGTTAACCCCTTTGGAATTCGACAAATTTTGAGGTGAAAATTGAAATTTTTTAAATGTGCTAATATTTGACGTGTATGTTGGGAACGACTAAAAATTGAGGTTTCACCATGTTCACCCTTTCAAAAAATAGCCAAATGAAGTTAATTTTTTTTCTTAACACTCTACAACAAGATCGAATAAAATTTGTTTTTAAATTTATTTGACCATTATTAACAAGCGTTACCATAATGAAACTTGACATTTTGCGATTTCCAACATGCCTGTCAAATATTAGCCGATTTAAAATATTGAAATTTTCATGTAAAAATAGCTCATTTTCGTAGGTTAACCCCTTTGGAATTCGACAAATTTAGAGGTGAAAATTGAAATTTTCTAAATGTGCTAATATTTGACGTGTATGTTGGGAATGACTAAAAATTGAGGTTTGACCATGTTAAACCCCTCAAATAATAGCCAAATGAAGTTAAAAATATTTCTTAACACGCTAACAAATTATCGAGTAAAATTTGTTTTTAAATTCATTTGACCATTATTTACAAGGGTTACCATAATGAAACCTGACTTTTTAGCCATTTTCAGCATGTATATCAAATATTAGCCGATTTGAAAATTTTAAAATTTTGATGCTAGAATTGCTCCTTTTCGTAGGTTAACCCCTATGGAATCCGACAAATTTTGAGGTGAAAATTGAAATTTTTTAAATGTGCTAATATTTGACGTGTATTTTGGGAATGACTAAAAATTGAGGTTTGACCATGGTAAACCCCTCAAATAATAGCGAAATGAAGTTGAAAAACTTTTATTAACACGCTAACAAATTATCGAGTAAAATTTGTTTTTAAATTCATTTGACCATTATTTACAAGGGTTACCATAATGAAACTCGACTTTTTAGCCATTTTCAGCATGTATATCAAATATTAGCCGATTTGAAAATTTTAAAATTTTGATGCTAGAATTGCTCCTTTTCGTAGGTTAACCCCTATGGAATCCGACAAATTTTGAGGTGAAAATTGAAATTTTCTAAATGTGCTAATATTTGACGTGTATGTTAGGAATGACTAAAAATTAAGGTTTGACCATGTTAAATCCCTCAAATAATAGCCAAATGAAGTTAAAAATATTTCTTAACACACTAACAAATTATCGAGTAAAATTTGTTTTTAAATGCATTTGATCATTATTTACAGGGTTACCATAATGAAACTTGAGTTTTTAGCCATTTCCAGCATGCATATCAAATATTAGCCGATTTTAAAATTTTAAAATTTTGATGCTAGAATTGCTCATTTTCGTAGGTTAACCCCTTTGGAATTCGACAAATTTTGAGGTGAAAATTGAATTTTTTTAAATGTGCTAATATTTGACGTGTATTTTGGGAATGACTAAAAATTGAGGTTTGACCATGGTAAACCCCTCAAATAATAGCGAAATGAAGTTGAAAAACTTTTATTAACACGCTAACAAATTATCGAGTAAAATTTGTTTTTAAATTCATTTGACCATTATTTACAAGGGTTACCATAATGAAACCTGACTTTTTAGCCATTTTCAGCATGTATATCAAATATTAGCCGATTTGAAAATTTTAAAATTTTGATGCTAGAATTGCTCCTTTTCGTAGGTTAACCCCTATGGAATCCGACAAATTTTGAGGTGAAAATTGAAATTTTCTAAATGTGCTAATATTTGACGTGTATGTTAGGAATGACTAAAAATTGAGGTTTCACCATATTAACCCTTTCAAAAAATAGCCAAATGAAGTTAAATTTTTTTCTTAACACTCTAAAACAAAATCGAATAAAATTTGTTTTTAAATTTATTTGACCATTATTAATAAGGGTTACGATAATGAAACTTAACTTTTTTTTGATTTCCAACATGCATGTCAAATATTAGCCGATTTGAAAATTTTGAAATTTTCATGTAGAAAAGCTCAATTTCGTAGGTTAACCCCTTTGGAATTCGACAAATTTTGAGGTGAAAATTGAAATTTTTTAAATGTGCTAATATTTGACGTGTATGTTGGGAACGACTAAAAATTGAGGTTTCACCATGTTCACCCTTTCAAAAAATAGCCAAATGAAGTTAATTTTTTTTCTTAACACTCTACAACAAGATCGAATAAAATTTGTTTTTAAATTTATTTGACCATTATTAACAAGCGTTACCATAATGAAACTTGACATTTTGCGATTTCCAACATGCTCGTCAAATATTAGCCGATTTAAAATATTGAAATTTTCATGTAAAAATAGCTCATTTTCGTAGGTTAACCCCTTTGGAATTCGACAAATTTAGAGGTGAAAATTGAAATTTTCTAAATGTGCTAATATTTGACGTGTATGTTGGGAATGACTAAAAATTGAGGTTTGACCATGTTAAACCCCTCAAATAATAGCCAAATGAAGTTAAAAATATTTCTTAACACGCTAACAAATTATCGAGTAAAATTTGTTTTTAAATTCATTTGACCATTATTTACAAGGGTTACCATAATGAAACCTGACTTTTTAGCCATTTTCAGCATGTATATCAAATATTAGCCGATTTGAAAATTTTAAAATTTTGATGCTAGAATTGCTCCTTTTCGTAGGTTAACCCCTATGGAATCCGACAAATTTTGAGGTGAAAATTGAAATTTTCTAAATGTGCTAATATTTGACGTGTATGTTAGGAATGACTAAAAATTAAGGTTTGACCATGTTAAATCCCTCAAATAATAGCCAAATGAAGTTAAAAATATTTCTTAACACGCTAACAAATTATCGAGTAAAATTTGTTTTTAAATGCATTTGATCATTATTTACAGGGTTACCATAATGAAACTTGAGTTTTTAGCCATTTCCAAAGCATGCATATCAAATATTAGCCGATTTTAAAATTTTAAAATTTTGATGCTAGAATTGCTCATTTTCGTAGGTTAACCCCTTTGGAATTCGACAAATTTTGAGGTGAAAATTGAATTTTTTTAAATGTGCTAATATTTGACGTGTATTTTGGGAATGACTAAAAATTGAGGTTTGACCATGGTAAACCCCTCAAATAATAGCGAAATGAAGTTGAAAAACTTTTATTAACACGCTAACAAATTATCGAGTAAAATTTGTTTTTAAATTCATTTGACCATTATTTACAAGGGTTACCATAATGAAACCTGACTTTTTAGCCATTTTCAGCATGTATATCAAATATTAGCCGATTTGAAAATTTTAAAATTTTGATGCTAGAATTGCTCCTTTTCGTAGGTTAACCCCTATGGAATCCGACAAATTTTGAGGTGAAAATTGAAATTTTCTAAATGTGCTAATATTTGACGTGTATGTTGGGAATGACTAAAAATTGAGGTTTCACCATATTAACCCTTTCAAAAAATAGCCAAATGAAGTTAAATTTTTTTCTTAACACTCTAAAACAAAATCGAATAAAATTTGTTTTTAAATTTATTTGACCATTATTAATAAGGGTTACGATAATGAAACTTAACTTTTTTTGATTTCCAACATGCATGTCAAATATTAGCCGATTTGAAAATTTTGAAATTTTCATGTAGAAAAGCTCAATTTCGTAGGTTAACCCCTTTGGAATTCGACAAATTTTGAGGTGAAAATTGAAATTTTTTAAATGTGCTAATATTTGACGTGTATGTTGGGAACGACTAAAAATTGAGGTTTCACCATGTTCACCCTTTCAAAAAATAGCCAAATGAAGTTAATTTTTTTTCTTAACACTCTACAACAAGATCGAATAAAATTTGTTTTTAAATTTATTTGACCATTATTAACAAGCGTTACCATAATGAAACTTGACATTTTGCGATTTCCAACATGCCTGTCAAATATTAGCCGATTTGAAAATATTGAAATTTTCATGTAAAAATAGCTCATTTTCGTAGGTTAACCCCTTTGGAATTCGACAAATTTAGAGGTGAAAATTGAAATTTTCTAAATGTGCTAATATTTGACGTGTATGTTGGGAATGACTAAAAATTGAGGTTTGACCATGTTAAACCCCTCAAATAATAGCCAAATGAAGTTAAAAATATTTCTTAACACGCTAACAAATTATCGAGTAAAATTTGTTTTTAAATGCATTTGATCATTATTTACAGGGTTACCATAATGAAACTTGAGTTTTTAGCCATTTCAAGCATGCATATCAAATATTAGCCGATTTTAAAATTTTAAAATTTTGATGCTAGAATTGCTCATTTTCGTAGGTTAACCCCTTTGGAATTCGACAAATTTTGAGGTGAAAATTGAATTTTTTTAAATGTGCTAATATTTGACGTGTATTTTGGGAATGACTAAAAATTGAGGTTTGACCATGGTAAACCCCTCAAATAATAGCGAAATGAAGTTGAAAAACTTTTATTAACACGCTAACAAATTATCGAGTAAAATTTGTTTTTAAATTCATTTGACCATTATTTACAAGGGTTACCATAATGAAACCCGACTTTTTAGCCATTTTCAGCATGTATATCAAATATTAGCCGATTTGAAAATTTTAAAATTTTGATGCTAGAATTGCTCCTTTTCGTAGGTTAACCCCTATGGAATCCGACAAATTTTGAGGTGAAAATTGAAATTTTCTAAATGGGATAATATTTGACGTGTATGTTGGGAACGACTAAAAATTGAGATTTGACCATGTTAACCCTTTGAAAACATAGCCAAATGAAGTTAAAAAATTTTTTAACACTCTTAAACAAGATCGAATAAAATTTGTTTTTAAATTTATTTGACCATTATTAACAAGGGTTACTATAATGAAACTTGACGTTTTTGCGATTTTCAACATGCATGTCAAATATTAGCCGATTTGAAAATTTTGTCATTTTGATGCCATAATGGCTCATTTTGGTAGGTTAACCTCTTTTGAATTTGACAAATTTTGAGGTGAAAATTGAAAATTTCTAAATGTGCTAATATTTGACGTGTATGTTGGGAACGACTAAAAATTGAGGTTTCACCATGTTAACCCTTTCAAAAAATAGCCAAATGAAGTTAAATTTTTTTTAACACTCTTAAACAAAATCGAATAAAATTTGTTTTTATATTTATTTGACCATTATTAACAAGGGTTACCATAATGAAACTTGACGTTTTTGCGATTTTCAACATGCATGTCAAATATTAGCCGATTGGAAAATTTTGAAAATTTCATGTAAAAATAGCTTATTTTCGTAGGTTAACCCCTTTGGAATTCGACTAATTTTGAGTTGAAAATTGAAATTTTCTAAATGTGCTAATACTTGACGTGTATGTTGGGAATGACGAAAAATTGAGGTTTCACCATGTTAACCCTTTCAAATATAGCCAAATGAAGTTAATTTTTTTTTTCTTAACACTCTAAAACAATATCGAATAAAATTGGTTTTTAAATTGATTTGACCATTATTTACAAGGGTTACCATAATGAAACTTGACGTTTTTGCTATTTCCAACATGCATGTTAAATATTAGCCGATTTGAAAATTTTGAAAATTTCATGTGAAAATAGCTCATTTTCGTAGGTGTTCCCCTTGGAATTCGACAAATTTTGAGGTGAAAATTGAAATTTTTTAAATGTGCTAATATGTGACGTGTATGTTTGGAATGACTAAAATTTGAGGTTTCACCATGTTAAACCCCTTAAATAATAGCCAAATGAAGTTAAAAAATATTTTTTAACATGCTAACAAATTATCGAGTAAAATTTGTTTTTATATGTCCATCCCGAAAGCGCCTCGCAGTGTGATTTTTCAGATGGAAAAGATGCAACTTAATTTTGTTTGGAGAGGTAATTTAGATTCAAAGGGTAAGTGGAGTTTTTTTTGGTTAAAACAGATCATAACAAAGATGGTTTGGGTATCTTCGACTTAAGAAGTATGAATGTTGCTTTATTGAGTACGTTGTTGTGGCGGTACACATTATCTCAATCAAGGTGGTGGAGGAATCTTATAGATATTAAAAACAGAGCTTCTAATAGCATTTGGCGGCCAAGGATTAGGTTCGGGTCTGGGTCGATATGAAACAAAATTCTGCAATTTGATGGGAATGGAAAAAACCTTAAAAGAAAAATGAAAATATGCAACTATCGAAGCTTGAGGATGTGAAGGCCAATACGTAGTAAAGGCTACGTTCATGTGCCATGCATGCATGCATTCACGAATGAAAGAAACACGTACGTATAGTATGGATCAAAGCATCTGTTGCCCTTCCGTCACGCAAAGTATCTATCCGTTGCTAAAAACCCAAGGAAATTAAAATACCTTTTTGGGTTTCTTATGAATCGTCATAGACATGAAATTACAATCCTATGAAACCTGGACCGTTAAATTTGAACAGTTTTATCTGACGGTTGAAATTTATTTTATGGCATAAAAATTCCCTTTTGTTGTTGCTCACAATCCTGACTTGAGCTCTAAAATAAATATAATATAAGTGTTTTATAACGTTTTAAATTTAAATTCAAAATTTTTAAATCTCCAATCACATCACGCAATCAATCATTGTGGCTATTTCACGGGGCAAGCTCTTGATACACAACAAGCAGTCATGTGAAATCCTTTACGCAAATAAATGTTCCTTCCTTGGTAATGAAATCAAAGCCACTTCTTTCTTTCTTTCTTTGTTGCTAAAAATTCAAGGAAGCTAAAATTCTATTAGATCATTATTCTATATACATATATATATGGATGACGAGTAGGGAATTGTTTCATATTATTATATCCTTCAAAGTCATTAGCCATATATAGCAAGACATTCTCATCTCTGCGTATATATATATGTATGTATCTCTTTATTCCCTTTTTCTTTCATTTATTTTTTCTATAACGAAGAATCCATTTCACGGTATTTTATTATGTTGTTGTTAGATAAATTTTGGACTACTGATTTTCAATTCATATGAGACCGGTGATGCTATTATAAGGGCCAATATAATTGGCATACGGAGTTCATACCTAAGATTTATAAGAACAAATTAATCAGACACTATAACTAATTGACTATAACCTGCTTCGCTCCTTTCATTTTTTATTATTATCATATTATTTTACGTATTACTTAGCTTTGTTGGTTCTCATTTTTTTATAAATAGTTCTCCTCATAATTAGCAATGATACTATGCATATTAAAGAGTATTAAATCCATAGGGAAATTGCTGTAGCATTGATATCTCTCATCTGACTCTTCTGTTTGATTTCATCGGACGGTTCGGATTGCAGCTCCGCATCTGACGGTTCGGATCTCATTCCAACAGACGGTTGAGATCTACGGAAGATCTAACGGCCGGTAAGTGCAAATGGGATATTTATGTATGTATCTAAGAAAACTTGTATTAATTAATATCTTTTCCCCTTAACATCTCTTATATACCAACTCAAATTTGAATAATTTTTCAACTTAAAGGTTAGTTTTTCAGAAACGATTAAAACAAGTAACTTATTGATCGATCCTTTAATTTGTTTTTTCTTCCACATTGGTCATGAAGAAATGAGTTACATAAGAGAAGCTGTGGCCGTGGCTGCAGTGGTTCTCCCATTGATTCTTCTCTACAAGTTGTTGTATGGAAGGCGAAGTTTCGAGGACTTGATCGCCGACGATGATAACGAATATACCATTCAGCTAACAGATTCAACATCTTTAGTTGATGAATCTTCCGGCACCTCCGATTTTAAGGATCCCCCCATCGAGTTAACTGATTCGACATTCGTAGCTGACGAAACATCCAACTCACCAATTCCCTCTATTTCGTTCCCCTCTGTAGAGTACGAGGTTTTCTTGAGTTTCAGGGGTCCGGATACTCGTCATCAGATCACCGACATCCTGTATCGGTTTCTTTGTCGCACAAAGATTCACACATTTAAGGACGACAATGAGCTTCGCAAGGGAGAAGAAATCGGGCTCAACCTCCTCACTGCAATCGATCAATCCAAGATTTATGTCCCGATCATATCGAGGAATTACGCCCATAGTAAATGGTGTTTAATAGAACTTGCTGAAATCATTCAACGTCAGGAGCAGGACCCTCGACGCATTATACTTCCAATTTTTTATATGGTCGATCCAAGAGATGTACGACATCAAACTGGACCTTATCAAAATGCATTTCAAGAACACGCCGCCAAATTTGATGAAAATACCTTACAAAGTTGGAAGGATGCTCTAAATAAGGTTGGATCGTTAAAAGGATGGCATGTCGAAAGTAATGACAAGTATGTAATTTCATCTTCTCTTTTAATCCTTTTTAATATTGAGTATTTGTCAATACATCTAAAAAAAGTATAGAGTATTTGTCTTCTGCTTCCCATTTTAACCCGTAAGAAAAATAACGAATCAAACTTGAACGCAATAAAATTCGATTCGTGAACGGCTTTAGAGATAATACACCAAATTTCATATAAATCAAGATTAATTTAGGAATCAATAAATTGAAAGATAAACATTTCTAAACAAACTAAAACCAAGATTAGATATATTGTGATGTTATTTTATAGGAAGTGACATCTCAGATATGTATTTATTTTTTAGGCAGGGAGCTATAGCAGATGAAGTTTCTGCAGATATATGGTCACTTCTGAGTAAAGAAAATTTTACTTTAGCAATTGATGAGTTAGTTGGAATTGATGATCTTGTCGAAGCGGTATTAGAAAAATTGAGTCTAGACTCTAAAAGTCTGACAATGGTCGGCCTTCACGGCATGGGTGGAATAGGTAAGACAACTATTGCAAAAGCAGTTTATAATCAGATTTCTCCTCGTTTTGATCGTTGTTGTTTCGTTGAAAATATAAGAGAAACACAAACGAGTAAAGACGGCATTGTTGTGTTGCAAAAGAAGCTATTATCTGACATTTTGAGACAGGACTCCGTTGACATTACTAATGATAGTGGCGGAAGGAAGATGATAAAGGAGAGAGTTTCCAGATTTATAGTTTTTATCGTTCTTGATGATGTGGACGAGAAGTTTAAATTTCATGATATATTGGGAAATCCTAAAGATTTTGCTTCTCAGAGTAGATTCATCATTACTTCAAGAAATGAGAAAGTCTTAAGTACTTTGAATGAGAATAAATGCAAGTTGTATGAAGTTGGATCGATGAGTCAATCACGCTCACTAGAACTCTTCTCGAAACATGCATTCAAAAATAGTTCACCTCCACCAGATTATCAGACTCTGGCGAAGGACATTGTATCGACTACCGGAGGGCTTCCATTAACTCTAAAGGTTATAGGTTCGCTTTTGTTCAGAGAAGAGATTGCGGTTTGGAAAGACAAATTGGAACAATTACATGAAACTCTAAAGCTTGATGAGGTTCTGGACAGGCTAAAGATAAGTTATGAAGCATTAGATTACGAAGCACAACAGATTTTCTTGGATATAGCTTGTTTTTTCACCGGAAAAAACAAAGAAATGCCATCTTATATATGGAGTGACTGTAAATTCTATCCTGCAAGTAATATTAGTATTCTCTTTCAAAGATCTATGATAAAAGTTGGAGATAATGGTGAGTTTAAAATGCATGACCAACTCAGAGATATGGGTAGAGAAATTGTCAGACGGGAAGATATAGAGCGTCCGTGGATGAGAAGTAGAATATGGTCCGCTGAAGAAGGAAGGGAGCTCTTATCTAATAAAAAGGTATTTATATTTTATATTCTATATGCTAATTTCTAAAGAGAACCGACTATTCCAATACCTTGCTTATTACTCCAGGTATCGAGTCAAATTAAAGCACTTCGAGTCGAAGGATTAGAGATCGGCGCGGATGAGCTTAGAAGCAAATGTTTGATGCATTTGTCAGAGTTGAGATATTTTGAGGCAGAATCATCGACAATACTTACCGGAGATTTCGAAAATATCCTCCCGAATTTAAGGTGGCTTCAGTTGCGCGACTATTGGCAATGGTATCCGTCGACGTCGGCCTTAACCAATTTTAATATGAAAAATTTGGTGATCTTCTATCTTTACAGAAGCAATGTAAATGAAAATTGGGGAGGCTGGAGCCAATTCAAGGTGTGTTTATAACTATATCCTTACAGTTTCATTAGTAGTCTCTTAGGCTCGGCAAGAATGCGGGTAAGTAGAAGTTAAGTCGTGGGTCGGTGATCGTTATGTGTATGGTTATGGTTATGGTGATGGTGGGGTTAATTACATCACGTTTGTGGATTTGCAAATATTCTGAATTTTATAATAACAATACATTACATGGTTTAATTATTCTTCCAGATGGCACAACGTCTAAAAGTTATGGATCTTTCCTACTGTTCTGAGCTTACAAGACTCCCCTACTTGCCCAAAAGTCTAGAGATATTCAGGCTAAGTCACAACAAAGAACACGAGATTCCGGAACTGGATATTGGAGAGTTGAAGAATCTAAAGGTGTTGCAACTCAGATCCACCGCTATAAGAAAAATAAGCGGAGGAACTTTTGGTATGTTGAAAGGACTGCAGGAGCTTGATCTCTGTCACTTGAAGTGTGAGAACTTGAGAGAGATTATCAGGGATGTTGGCGAATTGTCGTCATCTCTTATATTCTTGAACACGCAGGGAGCTATTGAGGTGGACTATAAGACACCTACAGGTTTAAAGAAGTTGTACACTTCATCCCGGATTTCGAATCTCGCAGACATGTTAGAGTTGGAGGTATTGAAAGTTGAGGGTTGTGAGCATGGGCTCAACATCCCTCCTCTATGGTGGAAGGTATCCAAGTTGAAGATTCTATCGCTCACACAGACAAAGATGTACGACACCGGTAGTAACAACACGACATCAACTATGTTACCATCGTCGCTAGCGTCTCTCCAAATCACCCATTGTCATGTGTGGCTCCCAAGTCTAGTGAATCTCAGGAACTTGACTCGTATAGAGATGCGCACGTGTCGAGCTCTTTGTAACCATATGGACGGGTTGGAAGGGTTGAAATCACTGCAATCGCTTCTAATCTGCAGAGTAAAGGGTTTAACCCGGATCACCGGCCTTATCGATCTGTTGTATTCGCCTAACTGTAAGTTGGAGGAGCTACGCATCGTCTTTTGCCCTGACCTTGCTGAGCTACAACCAGTCAATGACCTTGTTGAGCTCCAACCAATCAACTCTTTACATTCCCTGACAATAGGTTACTGTCGGCAGCTGGAGGCTGGTCCGTTGATACGAGGTTTATTGAATTTCTCAATGCTCAATTCCTTGGTTCTCGTGAAGGTGAACATCAATACCGGGGATGATATTCATCAGTTTGAGGGGCTTGGATCCCTTGAAGAGTTAGAGCAGTTGTTTCTGTGGAATGTGCTGCCACCTTCCTTGGAGAGAATACCTTCATTGTCAAGGTTGCAAAAACTGAGAATGTTGACAATAGTGGGTGCTCCGAGTTTGCGGGAGATCCAAGGACTTGGAGAGTTGAAGTCTTTAGAAGATCTTAATCTGCCTATCTGCCCTTCGTTGGAGAGATTATGGCCCGCGGATTATCAACCATCATTCCCTAGCCTGAAGAGACTCGACATCCGGAACTCCAAAAGCTTGAGTGTTGAACATCTCTCTACTCTCAAGACCAGTCTACCCAATGTGGAAATCCGGTGGCCCGATGAGCCCATCGACGAAGTTGAAGACTATGAAACAACAGGCGACGTGGATGATGAGTGACCTTCTAGTGATCACATGTTACTACCAATGTCTGTATATATCTTTCTCCAAGTTTCTTCCTACTAAATGGTTTAAGTCTACCATATATATAATGTATTTTCAGATTTTAGAATTTGACACATAAGCATAACTACCCATTTAGACTTCAATCCATATTTTTAGGGATTTCACCAATCAAATCTTTCCCTCTTACATCTAATATATATTATGTATATTTTTTTTTCCTGATTGCCACCTCTGCTATTTTTGGAGTTTTCGATCTTCTCCTTCACTTCCGCAAAATAAATAATTACCCTCATATTTTTTTTTTGACAAAACAAATAACCTCTCTTTTTCCCATTTCTCTAAAACGGTAAAATTACCACATCATTTTCTTGAACCGTTAATTTCTTCATTTTCTGGCTACTTTTTTTCTTTTTCCCAATTTTTAACTCTTCTATTTTTTCATATCAGCTCTTCATTCTATTGTTTCGTACTTTCATCATCGAAATACTGTGCTACAATTTATTATTATAAATTCATGGGTTAATGGGTCAAATATTTTTATTTTGTAAATAAGTAAAGTATTTTTTATTAATATGAGTAATATTCATTCTGATCAAATGAGTGGATGTGATTCATATTAATTCTGCTATGAATGAATATATTCATTAAAACATTTATGAAACAAAGGTATAATGAAGCATCGTACATATATGGTGATGTATATTAATTGTTTAAATAATAATTCTTGAGCTTATAAGTTCGAGCATTGAGGTTCATAATTTTAAAATTATATATTGACATAAGAATTATAAAGTCATCGGAATTAACCGCCAATTATATTCAAACAAGAGTAATTCTTTATATAAACTTTTCTTATATAAGACTATCGGGTCTAAGTGTTATATCAATCATACTTGAAAATTATTGAATGACATAAAATAACTTGATCATCGAATTAACCATTATTTATATCCTATTAAAGTTATTAATTATATTTAGTTTTCATATATAATACTATTAAATATAAGTGATACATCAACTCAATATTTTTTATAGATTTAAATAATAATAACAAGACTATTTAGATTAACAATTAATTATGTAAAATCAACTTTATTATATTGCACCATAAACACTAAAGATTAATACTAAAATCCTAAATATTAAAACTTAATTTGCAAATACTGCATTGTAAACCAATCCTAAATTATATTTTCAATTTTAACTTTTGACCATACATTCAAAAAAAAAAATCACAAACCTCAAAAATTAAACTTTAAACCCTTAACTCTTTATCATAAACCCATAATAAAGTAAAATCAAAAAACTCTTAATTTTATTCACATCATACAATAAAATGTAATATAGAGTACTTAGTACTAACAAGTTGAGAGTACACAAATTGTTACCCATATAAGCTTATCTGAGAGTCTAGATCCTACGCCAACTTAATATTTAATATTATGATTTTACATACACCAACTAAAAATTAAGTATTTTCATACATTTATATTTTTATTATTTTTAATTTAAGCACTACAATTTATTTTCATAATTTAATGGCAGTAGTGACCTATAAAAAATACAACTCATCGCCATCCAATTACAAACAAAAACATGGTAGAAAGTACTTCAACTAAAATTTAGCAACATTGATATTTTTCTGTTTATTTACAAAACAATTATATATTACACCATTCACAAGATACACTTTTAATTTTAAAAACATTTTAAGAATTATTTTGTTCAAATTACATGGCATGTCTTCCTCTTATTATTTGTAAGACTACCTTTAACTCAAAAAAATTTTAACTAAATTTTAGATTCATTTTTAGCTAATTTTCATGCATTGACAATAATAAATTGTATGTTATTAGAAAGAATCCGATAATAGAACACACATATGCAAAATATCTACGTAAAAAATAGTATTGGGAAACTAACCCAGTAAACAAAATGAGACGGAAAAAATTAACCGGCCAATGGGCCGGGTGACAAACTAGTTTTTAGAGTGTTGATTCAGTCGTTTTCTACTACATAATTAAGCCCATTACAAAAATTAGAAATGGTTGCCGGACTTTATTACATGGTGAAGCAAAAAGCGATATATAAAAAACGGACTGTATGAAGAAAAAAAAATGAAATGGGTTAGTGAAAATATGGAGTGCTGGTAGTAAAATACAGACAACACAAATAATTAAATGAGGTAATAGTTAGTTTCTCAAAAGCACGAATGAAATCGAAATAAAATACATATCGTATATTTTGGACTATATCACATGTTTGATATTCAGAACAGCCGCAATGGTAAAAGATTAAATATATTCTATTTATAAAAAGAGAATATAAATTATTAGGATTTTATTTTGAGTTTACTGGGACTATAATTTGAGCTTAAATATTATCTTTTATGGGCCTTGTGGTATTTTTCATTCTTAGTTGACATGCTTTAAATTGTTTCGTATTTTTATTTTGCAAATACAATGTCTATAACAAAAAACAATCTATCTATAAAAAGAGAACATGAATTACTATGGAATGAATAGTGTTTGATTTTCTTATTAGGGCTTTATTTTGAATTTACCGAGGCTTTATTTTGAGTTTGCTAGGCTTTATTTTGAGCTCACACATTACCTTTTACAGGTCTTGTAGTATTTTCAATTTTTCAATTGTTATGTCTTAAATTATATCACGCTTTCATTTTGCTAATACGTTTTCTATAACAAAAAAAATTATCTATCTGCACTTAATATAAAAAAACTTTATGGCAACATCACGCGAATAATTCTAATTGTATATAAAACTTCGACAATCAACCTCTAAATATTAAAATCAATTATACTTCTTTTATCTGAATTCTAAACCCAAAAAATGGGCTCGTAGTTTGACATAAGAAGGCTCCCTTTAAATCCGCCACTGAGTAGACAATAAATAATATTGCTAAACTGTTTCAAAAACGTTTTTTACAAAAGTAACAAAAAATAAATAAAGACTAAATCCCTCCCTATTCCATTCTCTTCCAATCCAGGATTCATCTTCATTGTATGTTAGAAGAACAATTTGAAGGCAGATTAATCAGAGGGAATTAATCAAGAACAATATTGACCATAATCTCATCCATCAAATGATTATGGTTAATCCCACATAAGAAAAAAAACATCTACAATAAGTTCTTCGAAGAACCGGATCGTCGAAAAATCGTGTCCTCTGTTTCAAGTAACAAGAATAAATATCAGAAACAATGACGATATCGTCGATTCCGGGTCTGAAGAGGGAGATATTGGAAGATCTGGCAATAGCTGGAGGACTAATTGGTGTGCAATTTGTGTATGCTGGGAATTCAGTGTTGTTGAGTTATTTGATGTCCATTGGCCTCAACTCTCTCACCATTGTCATCTTCTCAACTTTTGCAACCTTCCTCATCATTTCCCCCTTTGCATTCTACTTTGAAAGGTTAGGGTTTTTTTCGGAATAATTTTTTGATTCGTATTGATATGTATTATTAATTTTGATTATCTTCATGTTTTGCAGGAAGAAATGGCCGAAAAGGCTCAGTTTCAAGCTTGTAACCCAGTTGGTTCTCATTTCTTTCGGAGGGTACGCACGTAATTCTTTATATATACATTGTTCGGTGTTATTGGAGCTTGTCACCCTGAAATGATTGTTAAAATTTTGGGCAATTATGATGAATCGTTGATTGGTTTAATTCCTTAAACCCTAATTAATATGGAACACATGTCCATTGATTCTTAAAATTAGAATTAACAAACCAATCATAGACAGGAATTGAGAACTGGCTTAATATACCGAGTTTTAAATTTCGACCCGGATTGTTTGTTGGATATTCTCATTTGAAAAACCTAGCTAGCTAGACGAATATATCCAATCTGTTACACAGACGGATGTAGGAATAAAGTGACAGATACATGTCGATCTCTCGATAGAATGCCAGTTCGTAAACCCGCTAACTGATATAAAGTGACAGATACATGTCGATCTCTCGATACAATGCCAGTTCGTAAACCCTCGCTAACTGATATAAAGTTCTTGCATATTGATTTTAGATTGCTTAAGAAGCAAATAGTCATGTTAAACTCTTACAATCATAGAGAATCGACTGAAAAAAATCGTTTGATCGGGTTTCTATTGGACATTTTCATTCGAAAATTTGGCTAGCTACATGTATCATTTTCATCATCGGTATAATGTATACCCAGTCCCCGTTACACACGAACGATTGGCTGACTAAGTACTGGTTCGATTTCGCAGAGTTACACTATTCCAATCTTTTTTCCTCAAGGGAATCAGACTCACTTCTCCAGCTCTTGCAACAGCCATGCCAAACCTTGCCCCTGGCTTCATTTTCATCATTGCTTGGACACTAAGGTACTGCCTTTTTTCACTACATAATTGCGACGAATCGGGTCTAAGACATTAAACCACAACTTACCATGTACCACCAGCCACTAACAGCATCACGACCACCCCTCATATTCGACAAAATCGCATCCTGAAAAATCCTCTGAATTCCATAAGATCACATTATTTTTGGCTATGAACGTTTTATCTCAAACTATGTATTGTATTATGTAGGCTGGAGAGAGTTAGGATTGGGTGCATTTATAGCAAGGTGAAGATCATGGGAACATTGTTGTGTGTGGTTGGTGCCTTGACAATGAGCCTAATGCACAGTAGATTGGCCAAAGAGGCCGGGAGCTTCATCTCTTTTCCTACTGACATCTCCATCGACATGGACAAGTTGGTTGGCTGCACTTACCTCGTGGCTGCTGTTCTCATTCTCTCGAGCAATGTCGTGCTACAAGTAAGTAAACACCGGCCCTCATCTGTTTATGTTGGGTGCTATTAGGCTTTCTCATTTAAAAAAAGCGTTTTTGGTTGTTATATGATTATTTGGTTAATGTGTCGATGGTGGAGGCAGGGAACATATATCCTAATATCTTCTCATCCTGAAAGCTAACTCATTACGTATGTGAATTCACCCGTTTTATTCAGGCAGCAACACTGGGTGATTTTCCGGCACCAATGTCGCTATGCGCCATAACATCATTGATTGGTGTGTTGATAACTGCAATTGTTCAGCTTGTTCAAGATCAAACATGGGATGTCTTCTTCCCTCATGTGCACACCGGTGACCTTCTCGGCTACTCCTTACTGGTAATTAGTTAACTAGACTCTGTGTTTTGTGGGCTGGGTTGTTCATTGAGCTTTGATGTTGGATTTGTACTGATGTTTGGATGTGGGTTCTGGGGTGTTCTGTTTCATTTTGTTTTGTATCATTATCTTCTTATTTGAATATATAATAGCACAATCATTTATCAAAAAAAATTTAGTTAACTAGATTAATCTGTTTCCGATTAGGATTCAGTGAAGGGACTAAATTACCTAGCATTTTCAAGCTTACTATGGATTTTCAACCCACATTAACCCGACTATAGGATCCGTATGATCGATGCCAACAGCTGTTAACATCGAACATTAAGGTCTTATAAGTCACATGTATAAATAAAATCGTTGACATGTATGATTCGACTGTAACTTGCAGGGCGGTGCGGTTGGGGGAGCATGTGTGAGCTTCAATGGATGGGCAATGAAGAAGAGAGGACCAGTCCTTGTCTCGATGTTCAGCCCCATTGGAACAGTCATCTCAGTTGTTCTCTCAGTCATCACATTAGGAGACACCATCAACATAGGAAGGTATGTACAGTCTGAATTAAACCAAACTGACAATTATACCCCTTTCTCCTGCAGTCAGTTTTTTACTAAAGCAATCCATATTAGTATTTTTATTAAGGGTATAATAGTCAGTTTTACTACGAACAGTCGAATAAATTTAATAAAAGTTGAAATTTTGTTTACAGCCTTTCTGGGATGTTGCTGATGTTCACTGGTCTCTATTTCTTCCTGTGGGCCAAAGGGAAAGAAAGTTACTTGAATGAAGATCCTTTGGAAATTAGCAGTGATGAGTTTGATATGCATAAGCCTTTACTAAGCTGATTAAAATAATTTTTGGAAATTAATCAAGAGTTTTAATTAACTTGTAAGTTGTAACTTAATTTTGTCTTAATAATTAGGGATTCAGAGAATAAAATTAATGTTCATTACAATGCTGATAGCAGCTTCACTGTCACTTGGCATTTCGGGTGTGCGATCTCAAAATCTCATACCACCATATATAACTAGGTTATGATGACCGCGCAATGTCGCGGAGTTTAAAATTGAAATTGGTTCGACGTTGCTCTCCCATCACGGAGTAATTGATTGGGTAAAAAGGTAAAAGGTTATGTCATTGTACAAATTTCATTAGATAAATATTTCTTATGTAAACAACGTACGTTGCATAATTAGGTAGTTGCATGCTTGTAATTAGTCTAGAACAATATTCTCATTAGTTGATCAATTGTGTCAACATAAATCAATGCTTAGAATCCCATCTAAAGAAATAATTTAAGTAAAATAAACATTTTTTAGCAAAAATGTCAAAAGCCTTTTCACATGTTTAATTTATTTACCAAATTAAATTAGGTAAAATAAAACATCTCTTGAACAACGTTACATATAAACTAATATCTTCAATTCTCTCATAAAATATTTTATAATCCAATGTTATATTGTTAACATATAGATGTTCTTCTACTATTATGAAATTAATTTAATGCCATAATACATAAAATAAAGTTAAATACAAATCAATATTGGCAATAATGGGTTCGGATTTGAATAGTTGATATCAATTCCTCACTATGTGTACTTTAGGTTCAATTAATACCCTCATATATAACCTTTAAGGTATTAAATGTCATATTATACTCATACCACCAATTTTCGATTGTAACTTACTACTAAATCAATGTCAAATTATATAACTCAAACATTTATTTAATTTTTTTCACCATAACTATAAGAAAATAAAATACTTAAAACTATTTTATACATAAAAAGATCTCATTAAAAAAATATTTTTTATAAAAACTTAATTAAACTATTCAAGTCCAGCTCGGGTACTTCAATATTCATATCCTACTTATGCTCTTGCTGACGCACATAACATTATTTGGGTTTACCATACTCAAAAGTTACCCGCTCAACTCGGATAATGTTGCATGTTTGATCGGGTCGGATTTAGTCGAATATCTGTATAGACAGTCATGATTGTCAAAATTGATATGGTTAGATTAAGAAAAATAAAACAAATAATATTAATAAAGAAAATATTATGTTTTCGGTTATATATAAATAATTATAAACAAATAATTAAATTATGAGAGATTGAAGAAAAGAAAAAGAACACTGTAGAAACTTGAAGCATGAAGTAAGAAGAAACTTAGAGAAAGATATTTAGACATAAATGTATGAACGGATGAGAGTAGAAAGTCACTCATCATCCACGTCGCTTGTTGTGTCATAGTCTTCGCCGATGGGCTCATCGGGCCACTGGATTTTCACGTTGGGTAGACTGGTCTTGAGAGTAGAGAGATGTTCAACACTCAAGCTTTTGCAGTTCCGGATGTCGAGTTTCTTCAGGCTAGGGAATAATGGTTGATCATCCGCGGGCCATAATCTCTCCAATGAAGGGCAGTCTTGCAGATTAAGATCCTCTAAAGACTTCAATTCTCCAAGCCCTTGGATCTCCCGCAAACTCGGAGTACCCGTTATGTCTAGCTCTCTCAGTTTTTGCAACCTTGACAATGAAGGTATTCTCTCTATTGAAGGTAGCACATTCGACATAGCTAAAGCCTCTAACTCTTCAAGGGATCCAATCCCCTCGAGCTGATGATTAATTTTCACCTTCGCGAGAATCAAGGTCTTGAGCACTAGGAAATTTGATAAACCTCGTATCAACGGACCAACCTCCAGTTGCGGACAGAAACCTATTACCATGGAATGTAAAGAGTTGATCACTACTGCTCTACCATCTTCAAGCTTGACTGGTTGCAGCTCAACAAGATCAGGGCAATTGCCGATGATTAGCTCCTCCAGCTTACAGTTAGGCGAAGATAAAAGATCGATAAGACCGGTAATTCGAGTTAAACCCTTTACTCTGTAAATTTCAAGCAATTCCAATGATGTCAACCCCTCGAACCCGACCATATGGTTGCAAAGAGTTCGACACTGGCTCATATGTAGACGAGTCAAGTTCCCCAGATTCACCAGACTTGGGAGCCACACATGACACTTGTTTATTCCGATTGAGGTTAGCGACGATGGTAACATAGTCGACGTAGTACTCATGACGTTGATCTTTGTCTGTGTGAGCCTTAGAGTCTTCAACTTGGAAACCTTCCACCATAGAGGAGGGATGTCGAGTCCGTGCTTACAATACTCAACTTCCAATACCTCCAACTCTAACATGTCTGCGAGATTCGAAATCCGGGATGAAGTGTACAACTCCTTTAAACCTGTAGGTGTCTTATACTCCACCTCAATAGTTCCCCGCGTGCTCAAGAATTTAAGAGACGACAATTCGGCAACATCAGAGACAACCTCTCTCAAGTTGCCACACTTGAAGTAAGAGAGAGTGAGCACCCGGAGTCCCTTCAACATACCGAAAGTTCCTCCGCTTATCTTTCTTATATTGCTGTCTATGAGTTCCAACACCTTTAGATTCTTCAGCTCTCCAATATCCAGTTCCGGAATCTCATGTTGTCTAATGTGACATAGTCTGAATATCTCTAGGCTTTTGGGCAAGAAAGAGAGCCTTGTAAGGTTAAAACAGTGCGAAAGATTCATAACTTTCAGCCGTTGTGCCATCTGCATCAATTAAACCATACAATGTATTTCTATTATGACTAGAATTATCCGAACGATGTTACGGGAAGTTTTAGAGAGTAAATGGAGATAGATAAATTTTTTTGTTGTTGTAGGAAACATATAGGCAAAATGAAAGCATGAGATAATTTAAGTCATGTCGATTGAAAAATGGAAAATACCACAAGACTCATAAAAAGATAATTGGCAGTTTGTAAATTCACAAAACGAATATATTGTAAATTGAAAGAAAAGCAAGAACACAGAATTTTCAACAAACACACCATAATTGTCTCTATACCAAACGACCCCTATAAATTATTGGAGACTGCAATTTTCAAATCACAGTTCTGAACTACAAAACTAGAGATGATACCTTCATGTGGCTCCAGCCTCCCCATTTTTCATTTAAGTCGGTTCCGCAGAGATCAACTATCACCAGATTTTTCATATTAAAATTGGTTAAGGGCGACGGATCACGCCCCCTATAACTCTGCAACTGAAGCCACCTTAAATTCGGGAGGATATTTTCGAAATCTCCGGTAAGTACTGTCGATGATTCTGCCTCAAAATATCTCAACTCTGACAAATGCATCAAACATTCGCTTCTAAGCTCATCCGCGCCAATCTCTAATCCTTCGACTCGGAGTGCTTTAATTTGACTCGATACCTGGAGTGATAAGCAAGGTATTGGAATAGTCGGTTCTCTTTAGAAATTAGCATATAGAATATAAAATATAAATACCTTTCTATTAGATAAGAGCTCTCTTCCTTCTTCAACGGACCATATTCTACTTCTCATCCACGGATGCTCTATATCTTCCCGTCTGACAATTTCTCTACCCATATCTCTGAGTTGGTCATGCATTTTAAACACATCATCATCCCCGACTTTTATCATAGATCTTTGAATGAGAATACTAATATTACTTGCGGGATAAAATTTGCAGTCACTCCACATATAAGATGGCATTTCTTTCTTTTTTTCGATGAAGAAACAAGCTATATCTAAAAAAATCTGTTGTGCTTCGTAATCCAATGCGTCATAACTTATCTTTAACCTGTCCAGAACCTCATCAAGCTTAAGAGTTTCACATAATTGTTCCAATTTGTCTTTCCAAACCGCAATCTCTTCTCTGAACAAAAGCGAACCTATAACCTTTAGAGTCAATGGAAGCCCTCCGGTAGTCGATACGATATCCTTCGCCAGAGTCTGATAATCTGGTGGAGGTGAATTGTTTTTGAATGCATGCTTCGAGAAGAGTTCTAGTGAGCGTGATTGACTCATCGATCCTACTTCATACAACTTGCATTTATTCTCATTCAAAGTACTCAAGACTTTCTCATTTCTTGAAGTAACGATGAATCTACTCTGAGAAGCAAAATCTTTAGAATTTCCCAATATATCTTGAAATTTAAACTTCTCGTCCACATCATCAAGAACGATAAGAACTTTAAACCTGGAAACTCTCTCCTTTATCATTTTCCTTCCGCCACTATCATGAGTAATGTCAACGGAGTCCTGTCTCAAAATGTCAGATAATAACTTCTTTTGCAACACAACAATGCCGTCCTTACTCGTTTGTGTTTCTCTTATATTTTCAACGAAACAACAACGATCAAAACGAGGAGAAATCTGGTTATAAATTGCTTTTGCAATAGTTGTCTTGCCTATTCCACCCATGCCGTGAAGGCCGACCATTGTCAGACTTATAGAGTCTAGACTCAATTTCTCTAATACCGCTTCGACAATATCATCAATTCCAACCAACTCATCGGTTGCTAAAGTAAAATTTTCTTTACTCAGAAGTGACCATATATCTGCAGAAACTTCATCCGCTATAGCTCCCTGCCTAGAAAATAAATACATATATGAGATGTTACTTCTTGTAATTAACTCACAATTTATCTAATCCTGGTTTTAGTTTGTTTAGAAATGTTTATCTTTCAATTTATTGATTCCTGTTATGAATATAATTACTATAGTGAATGCATCATTGTGTAACTCCTTATTCCATTCTTCAATGTATTTCATTGTATTTATTTTCCCACCTTTATGTGTAATAATATTAGAGAGTATAGGTTATGATCTATGAGCCTATAAATAGAGCTCTCATTTGTAGCATTCTATACACCTCAATAAGAAACTCTCTCCCTCTCCATATTTCTCTTGTTCTTGTCTTTCTTTGAGTTTAGTTTTATAACACGTTATCAGCACGAAGTTCTGCCGTCGATCAACTTCTTGTAATCATGAGCGAAGTGCATACAAACAATACATATGGCCAGTGAGTTCATGCTTATGCTCCTGATGCCCGTTTTTGCAATTTTATTATTGCGCACGAGTGCTCGATTCTCAAAAGTTTACAAAGATTGATATTTGATTGCTATTTACTCGATTCTCTTATTCTTCTACCTACTTTCTTTTTGTTTCAAAACTAGATTTAGTTTGCGATTTCAAATGTTATTAAATTGATTTACTCGATTCCTTACATTTTAGCTTATTATATCATCACATCAATTTTTTTTTCTCCTATAATATAATTGGTTCTGCAAGTTGTTCTTGCTATTGACAATTCTCCGATTTATTATATCTGCTACATGTTTTTTTCTTTGAGTATATGTATATTGCCATATTTTAAATTAAGTATTTACCCATTTGAATATTACGTACTTTTTCTTTTATCTTATGTTTTGAATACCTATACTAAGAAAAATTTGTGATTCTCATTTTCATTTCTTACTTTTTCATAACGCTATTGTTACTATTTAAAAATAGGTCATTAAGGTGGGCTATTAGCTAATTCATATGTTTACTTCTTCAATCTTCATTTTTGTTTGTTTTCTACTAATACCCCACCGAAGATATATAGTAATAAATTGTTTATATGAATATTCACCGAGTAACAATATTATTTATTTATTTTGTGTTCATATATGTCTATGACTTAATTCTAATATTTGATAGCTTATCTTTACTGCTCAATTATTATTGATCACGCAAATAGTAATAGACATCTTATGCATATACATATGTATTTTTTTTCCTTTGTTTTTATCGATCTTACTTAATATTAAACCATATTTGTCAAAAGGAAACAGATCGGTGGTTATCTGATTATTATCATAACCATTATTTTTGTAACGTTGGTCATCACATTATTACATTACGTTTACATTAATATTTTTCAATCATCATCAACGATTGTCATTAAATATTTAAATGGCTGATGATCATGTCATTATTAATGGAATCGTAAGTTACGTTTACGGATTAAATAAATGTATTATATATGTTGCTAATTACAGTTTTAATAGTATATTCATGTCATTATTAATTCATTCATAATGTGATCTAATTTATTTATTTTGATAATTACGTCAAACTTTTTTAAAATTTGAGTATGTGGTTTTTGATGTTTCGGGCAAGAATTACTCTTCATGGGCATTCGAGGCTAAAATCCATATATAATAGTATTGGTGAAACGAGACGATAATGCACGTCTTATCATGACAAAGCTAAAGCTTTGCTATTTACTCGCCATCATCTGAATGATAGGCCGAAAGATGAGTACCAAGAGACACAACATATCGAAAGAACAAAGCTATATATATATTTTATATGTCTCGAATATTGAAGGTCGAAGTGACAAAATATCAATCTTTGTAGTGATTGATTATACTCATAAAAGCTCGATATGATTGAATGTCCCACGAGACACATATCTTGAGAAACGGGTTATCTTATATTTCCAATGTTGATGGTCCAATGAGACAAAATATCGGTCCATGAAGTGAGTGGATATAATCATATGTCCACAAAGTGATTAGACAATATATATTCCCACAAAGTCAATACACTATCGTGGAAGAGAAAGACCTAATCTTTCAAAGGTCATAGTCCATCCAAATTTATTGTGATGAGAAAATCCCATATGACACTATCATATTTCTCGAAGTGCATACACTTATATCATATTATTTTTCGATGAAAATGTCACAATACATGATTACTATTTCATATACGGAATTCAATGTGGATTTGATGGGCATATAGTACCAAGGAAAGTATTTTTCAACCAATAGTTGAACAAAATCTCGAATAATTATATGATGAAATTCACACAACTTCTCGAGTTTGACGGGAAATTGGTCATCTCGTTGGTGATAGAGATGTGGAAAGATTAAGTTGATAATCATGTTGAAAAATTCTAGTGACATGAAAGGGGATACAACCATCAATTTTATTTTGATGATCATATCAAAATGATGTTAATTTAGCACTCAAAGTGATTGTGCAAAGACACATTTAATTTGTTACATTGTTCCTAAAGCATAAGTGACAACATATTATCATTGTTCACATAAGGAACCGTTTTATTCGGATGGACATAACAATTGTGGTTATATGAGAATTATTGATCTATTAATTGGTGACATAGATGATTGAGAAATATATCTATTTATCATTTAAACTATGTACCAATTCTCATGACAAAAATGAGTATTTTATGATGAGAATCACCATAATTAATTGTGATATATATCACATCGATAGTGCACCAAGATATATGGTGTAGTACAACATTTCTCTCAAGCTCTAGATCGAGCTATTATATTGTTCACGAAGGAACAAAATCCTTATTCCAATTTGTTTAGGATCAAGAGAGGAACAATAATATGGTCTATGGCTATATAATTATTGAATCAATAATATTATCCTCCAATTTGTACTACACATATGTTATTGTGATTGAGATACATATATATAAATGTAAACTATACGTTTACTCGTCCTGACAACTATTATTTGGCATAACCGGTGAGACCATCCCGGTTCAATCATGATGCGAATCGATAAGTACCTCTATGGTCAATTTCGATGATTCCATAATCTAAAGTGTATGTTCTATTGAAGATTGTTGTGCATGATGGTCTCAACTTGGGTATTCTAAAGAAATGATTCCTAAGGTTATAGGGATTTAAGTAGTCCTTGTGACTCCCCTACTTCCCGGAAACACAAACGATTTTCTCGTTCGTCAACAAGGTTTCGTTTCTAGGAAAGCATTTTCACCTTTCCGTTACCCATTGTTGGGTAAATCTCCAACACAACATAATTCATTTTTGGATTGCTTTTCCTCAAATAGAGTTGATTTTTGGATAATCATCAACTAAAGTAAGATCATTTATCTTACACAAAACAAAACAAGGGTGATATTTATGGATCCATACGCCCAACATGTGACCCAATTATTTAATTGATGTATCAACTAGAAGGTCACATGTGTATATGAAAGAAAACTAAAATTTGCGAGTTTACTAGCTCAACCATTATGGTTATGAGCATATTTTCATGATTATCCAATAAAAAAATGTGTCATTGAAAACCAATATATTATTGTGAACATGTCATTTACATGCACATCACAAATTCGCATTACGCCAAGAAATTATCATGAATTCCTCCATTATGTTTGGTTTTTGGGTCAAAACCTTATACTTCCCATCTATGGATATATGAATGTGATATACACATCTGAATTGCTCCACCACCATTTATTAGGATGGGTTCTCAATGAAGATTGAGAAATTATTTTGATTACGAGTTCATCGATGGTAAAGTATCACATCGTTGTTGGGAGTATTTTGATGACTCGTTTGGAGGTTTATATTTAAACTTCCCAACATTAGGGGGAGAAAACAAAAGTTGGCTAAGAGATTAGATGAATGATCATATTATTTTGATCCTTGCACTAAGCAATATGAGCATGAAGTTCAAAAATATATAATTTATTATCTGCCAGACATTTTACTGACCCAACGAGAGTAAAGTTTTCATGTGCCAACTCAAAATGCTCCAATAACAATAATGCCAATATTGGGCAATCTGACATCACAAATGAGTCTAAAACCCGCAAAGGCGTGATAGACCACTCGGTTCCAAAGAAAAAATCCTCAAAAGTGGAATGGAGCTATATATCAAGATGGTCAAATTGAGGTTAAGATTATTTAAACAAAGCCACCAAGAGAAACAAATAATGTGCTCAAGAAGAGTATCGAATACGAAAGATATGAATATATATCTCAATTATCTATATCTTGGATGGAAAATATTGGAACCCCAATGAAGTCAACGTCGACGAAATATTTGCGTATAGTGCAACGCTAAATATGATAGTTGAAAATGAGGATCATTAGCCAAAATGCATGCACAGATAGAAATGATTGGCTAAAAAAATTTCAATTTGAGGCAAATTCAAATTCCCAAGAGAAATGAAAAGTTTTAAGACATCAAGTCTTTATACATTGAGATGTAAAGTATGAGTATGAGAAGTTATGAAACATCTCATTTTTGAAAGTTTTTGTACAACAAACCTATAACATTTTGATTATGAGAAAATATATTCTCATGTGGTGGATGCAACTACTTTTTATTATTCGATTAGTCGGCAATTTGTGAAGGGAAAGAGTTTGCCCCTAATGGATGTCCTTGCAACCTATATGTATGGTTTTCATAATTAGAATACACATGTGTATATGAAATTCCCTTGAGGATTTATTTTGCTATAAGCAAACAATTCAAGTTCACGTGAACAAGTTATATCTAATTGATGTCATATGGATTGAATAATTGAGAGAAGTGGTCCATTTAGCATATCATACATTTCTCTATGCATAAAACTATGATTTCTTTTTCATATTGAGTTGAATTTTGAATGATGAAAAATCATCTTTGTCATATTTTATGATTTTGAAATTCTTATAAAAATTTCTATACTTTATTTTATATTTAAAATGTATTTCTTTTGTTTATAAGAGTTTAAGTGTCATCATCATCTTTTGTTATATAGATGACATACACTTTATTGAGACTCCTAAAGAATTTCTCAAAGCAATCAAATATTGATTAGCTAGAGTTCGAGATGGAAGATGTGAAAGATTACCACTAACTTGCCAACTGTGCATCTCTCTCGAACATGATTTTCGTATATCATCAATGATATACTAATTATATCCAACAAAAAGTTATATGGATATGACATGGCTATCAGTGCCTGGATGGTAGTCAGATCACTATATGACTCCATGTCGAGTTTAATCGACCTTTATTAAGACACAAGATGTACTCGATTTTGAAGTAGTAATCTTGGTCATATTTGTGTTGGTTGACCATAAATTGGTCTCATGTGATAATTTTACCACTTGGTGGGCTGTGAAACCAACTTATAAAGCTACACCACCATTTCAAGATCTGATCCTATAAATCATGCATGATATTTATTTTGCATATATCCTTGAGTTGCAAAAAAATGTTGCAACGTGATGTGATGATTATGTACTCTTTTTCCTTCACTAGGTTTTTATCCCATAGGGTTTTCCTAGTAAGGTTTTAATGAGACATATTCTCATCTAATGGTCATCTAAGGTGAAGTGTCATGTGAATTATGGATGACCATCAATCATGTGATGCATACATTTTATGCACAAACTTCAATGAGTTGAAATATTTATCAACTAAGTGCACCTAAGTGATAACTTGGTTGATTTATTCACCAAAGATCTCTCTGCATCAACTGTTGGAAAGAAAATTTGGAATTGGTGAGTGAATGATCTCAACTGATATAATGATGAGCGAGAGTTGATATCCTCATCAGGGGGAGTCAATATGAAGGATCTCAACTGATATCATCATCACGGAGAGTCAATACGCATTTGTACTCTTTTTCCCTTAACCATGGTTTTTCCCACCGGGTTTTCCTGGTAAGGTTTTTAATGAGGCGATATCAAAAGCGTATTCGAAGGACGATGTATAACCAATGGTCATTCAAGGGGGAGTGTTATGAATATAATTACTATAGTGAATGCACCATTGTGTAACTCCTTATTCCATTCTTCAATGTATTTCATTGTATTTATTTTCCCACCTTTATGTGTAATAATATTAGAGAGTATAGGTTATGATCTATGAGCCTATAAATAGAGCTCTCATTTGTAGCATTCTATACACCTCAATAAGAAACTCTCTCCCTCTCCATATTTCTCTTGTTCTTGTCTTTCTTTGAGTTTAGTTTTATAACAATTCCTAAATTAATCTTGATTTATATGCAATTTGATATATTATCTCTTAAACCGTTTACAAACCGAGTCGAGCCGAACTTTATTTTATTCAAGTTTGGTTCGCTATTTTCCTTACGGATTAAAAGTGGAAACAGAAGACAAATATTCTAATTAGAAATAATTAAAAGAGAAGAAGAAATTACATACTTGTCATTACTTTCGACATGCCATCCTTTTAATGATCCAACCTTATTTAGAGCATCCTTCCAATCCTGTACTGTCTTTTCATCATATTTGGCGGCGTGTTGTTGAAATGCATTTTGATAAGGTCCAGTCTGGTGTCGTACGTCTCTCGGATCCACCATATAAAAAATAGGAAGTATGATGCGTCGAGGGTCCTGTTCTTGACGTTGAATGATTTCAGCAAGTTCTATTAAACACCATTTACTATGGGCGTAATTCGTGGATATGATCGGGACATAAATTTTGGATTGATCGATTGCGGTGAGGAGGTTGAGCCCGATTTCTTCTCCCTTACGAAGCTCATTGTCGTCCTTAAATGTGTGAATCTTTGTGCGACAAAGAAACCGGTACAGGATGTCGGTGATCTGATGACGAGTATCCGGACCCCTGAAACTCAAGAAAACCTCGTACTCGACCGAGGGAAACGAAATAGAGGGATTTGTTGAGTTGGATGTTTCGTCAACTACGGATGGCGAATCAGTTAAGTCGATGGGGGGATCTTTGAAATCGGAGGTGCCGGGAGATTCATCAACTAGAGATATTGAATCTGTTAGCTGAATGGTATATTCATTATCATCGTCGGCGATCAAGTCCTCGAAACTTCTTCTTCCAAACCACAGCTTATAGAGAAGAATCCATGGGAGAAGCACTGCAGCCACCGTCACAGCTTCTCTTAGGTAACTCATTCCTTCACGATTACTATGCAAGAAAACAAACCGACGATTGATTAATAAATTTAAAACAATATAGAACGATTGTATAATATCCACCATTAATCCTCTCCCAACAATTTAGATCGTTGGGATGTAACGGTTTTTAACATAACATAAAACCATTTAGATCAAACGGTCGTGTGTTCGAATCCCTACGACCCCGATATTAACAATTATATGTAAGCACAATTGATCATATATATAATAATAATAATTGAAAGAAGAAGGGAAAGAGAGAGATGCATACTCAGAATCTCTTGCCGGTGACTTTGAATTGATATAATTATTAAAATATGAAATAACGATGTCTGTCATGTATATATAATAAAATAAAAAGAATATGAGCTTGCTTGGAGTTTGAGCAACAAAGTAAAGAAAGAATCAAAGTAAAGAACTTTCACACCACTGCTAGTTGTGCATCACGAGGATTGGCACTAAGGAGGGCAATCCTTGATGCTAATAACACAATCTCAGCCGTCAGATTTAATCTCTAGGATCTGACGGTATGGAGGAAATACGGTAACTTCATTGTTGATTAAGAAAAACCAACTGAGGTTGATTAAGAAATACGTAGTTCTTTCATTCCCGTATGCATGGCGCATGCACGCACGTATCATTTATTGCGTATGCACGTAGCCTTCGCATAATTCTTCTTTCTTTCTTTTTAATTTTGGTAAAAACAATTCTTTTCTTTCAGGTTAAGAATTTCTTGGTTCCCATCTTCTCCTTGGCATGGAATCATATTTCTTACTTAATGTTCACGGCAACCCAAGAAATTCAAGCCTAAGACTTCATTAATTCTCAGCTGGGCTCTACTAGACTTAAAGAATCTGTGTACGCTGCTAAGAAGCCAAGGAAACCAAAATGCCTTTAGATTAGAATACTATAAATACAGATGAAGACGACACATACTCTCATCTTCATAATATTATTCATGAGGAAATGGGTTGTATAAGAAAAGCCTTGGTTCTCCCGTTGATTCGTCTCTACAAGTTGTTGTATGGAAGGCGAAGTTCCGATCATGTCAATTCATTTCCCTCCATGGAGTTACCAGATTCAACATCCAACTCTACAAATCCTTCAGCTACTTCATTTCCCTCTGTGGAGTTAACTGATTCAACTTCTGTTATTGATGCCACATTAATATCCAACGCCACTAACCCCTCAGCTACTTCATTTCCCTCTGTGGAGTATGAGGTGTTTTTGAGTTTCAGGGGTCCAGATACTCGCCATCAGATCACCGACATTCTATATCGTTTCCTATGTCGCACCAAGATCCATACGTTTAAGGACGACAATGAGCTTCGCAAGGGAGAAGAAATAGGGTCCAACCTCCTTCGGGCAATCGATCAGTCCAAAATCTACATCCCAATCATATCAAAGAGTTACGCCGATAGTAAATGGTGTCTTATTGAGCTTGCTGAAATTGTTCGTCGTCAAGAACAGGACCATCGATGCATCATACTTCCTATTTTTTATATGGTGGATCCAAGAGATGTACGGCGCCAAACTGGACCTTTTCAAAATGCATTTCAAGAACACACAACTAAATTCGATAAAAGAAGCTTACAAAGTTGGAAAGATGCTCTAAATAAGGTTGGAGCGTTAAAAGGCTGGCACGTCAAAAGCAACGACGAGTATGTATTCCTCATCCTCCCATATAAATAACCTTCGCAATTCGCATATTACACCGGTATACTCGATGTTCTTCAAGTATCTTTCTAGAGGTATATTTTTTACTAAAATGATAAACCATCATCTCTACCAATTTAATTTTTTTTACAAATCGATTAATCTATTATTTTACGATATGTATATTCATATTGTAAAAACGGAGATATCAAGTGGAGTACAATAACGCTCCCTTATATATCGGGCTAGCAAAACAAACTAAAAAGAAAATAAATATTTTGAGCTAGGAGATTTCGAAATGTTATTTTATATGAAGTTAACCTCTCAAATATATGTATTTAATTTCGTAGGCAGGGAGCTATAGCGGATGAAGTTTCGGCACATATATGGTCACATCTAAGTAAGGAAAATCTTATTTTAGGAACTGATGAGTTGGTTGGAATTGACGAACATGTAGAAGCTGTATTAGAAAAGTTGAGTCTAGACTCAAAAGATGTGACAATGGTCGGTCTTTATGGTATGGGCGGAACGAGGCAAGACGACCACTTGCAAAGGCGATTTATAACAAGATTTCTTCTAATTTCGATCGGTGTTGTTTTCTTGAGAATATAAGGGAAACACAACATCAAAAGGATGGCGTGGTTGTTTTGCAAAAGAAGCTAGTATCCGAAGTTTTAAGGATGGACTCTGTTGGATTTTCTAATGATAGTGGCGGAAGGAAGATGATAAAGGAGAGAGTTTCGAAGTTCAAAATTCTCATCGTTCTCGATGATGTTGATGAGAAATTTAAATTTGAAGATATACTCGGTTGTCCTAAAGATTTTGATTCTGGGAGTAGATTCATCATTACTTCAAGAAATCAAAATGTCTTGAGTCCTTTGAATGAGAATCAATGCAGGTTGTATGAAGTTGGATCGATGAGCCAACCACATTCTCTTGAACTCTTCTCCAAACATGCGTTCAAAAAGAATAAGCCTCCATCGGATTATGAGACTCTAGCAAATGACGTCGTATATACTGCAGGAGGACTTCCATTGACTCTGAAGGTTATAGGTTCACTTTTATTCAGGCAAGAGATTGGGGTTTGGGAAGATACGTTGGTATAGTTGCGTAAAACACTTAACCTTGATGAGGTTTATGATAGGCTAAAACTAAGTTTCGATGCGTTGAAGGCGGAGGCAAAAGAGATTTTCTTGGATATAGCTTGCTTCTTCATCGGAACAATGAAAGAAGCACCATATTACATGTGGAGCGACTGCAATTTCTATCCTAAGAGTAATATTATTTTTCTCGTTCAAAGATGTATGGTGCAAGTTGGAGATGATGGGGTGCTTCAAATGCACGACCAACTTAGAGATATGGGTAGAGAAATTGTGAGACGAGAGGATGTGGAGCGGCCGTGGAAGAGAAGTAGGATATGGTCGAGAGAAGAAGGAATTGATCTCTTGTTGAACAAAAAGGTATTTCATTTGTTGTAAAATTATATTTAAATCACATAGCTCATAATTAGATATGTTCGTTGTTGAATTACAGGGATCAAGTCAAGTAAAAGCAATGAGCATAGTGCTGCCCGGGGATGTGCATAAGTTTAAGAGCGAATGTTTCATGAATATGTCAGGGCTGAGATACTTTTATGCAGAATCAATCATGCTTACCGGAGATTTCAATAATCTTCTCCCGAATTTAAAGTGGCTTCATTTGTCTGATTACGGACATGGAACGTATGACCCTCCTTTGACCAATTTTACTTTGAAAAATCTGATAATCGTTTTTCTTCAATATAGCACCATAAGGGCTGATGATTGGGGAGGCTTTAGCCATATGATGAAGGTGTGTTGTTTTTCAGCTGTTCATATGAGGCTTTGTTATCTTCTTCTTTGTTCTTCATTTTTTTTTTTTGTACTCTGCTGCGGATGGCTGAGAGGCTCAAAGTTGTACGACTTTCTTTCATCAAATCGGTCCCCGAAAGACTTTTACGTCTGCTGGCGCTTCCCCAAAAGCATTGAGGTATTATCCATATTTGGGATACGGATGGAGGAAGTTGATATTGGGGAGTTAAAGAAGCTAAAGACGTTGGATGCGAGCTACTGTACAATACAAAAGATAAGTGGGGGAACCTTTGGTATGTTGAAGGGACTCATAGAGCTTGAACTCATCGAATTCAAGTGTACAAATTTGAGAGAGGTAGTGGCCGATATTGGTCAACTTTCTTCTCTCGAAGTCTTGAGAGCTGAGGGGGTCGAGATTAATGAATTTCCATTAGGTTTGAAGGAGTTATCCACTTCATCTCGAATTCCGAATCTTTCACAGTTGTTGGATTTGGAGTTGCTGAAGGTTGTTGGTTGCAACGATGGATTCGACATCCCTCCTGCTAACAGTGCTGAAGATGAAGGTAGCGTGTGGTGGAAGGTATCCAAGTTGAAGTCTTTGGTACTCATTAAGACAAGAATCAATTTAAACGTTGTGGATGCTTCTTCCGGTGGTCGTTATTTACTACCATCGTCTCTAACCTCTCTCGAAATTAACATCTCCCAAACTCTTGGAGGTGATTTGGATGGGCTACAAGAGTTGAGATCGTTGGAAACTCTTACTATTACGGAAGTAAATGGTTTAACTCGGATCAATGGGCTTAAGGATCTCTTGTGTTCTTCTACCTGCAACTTGCAGTCATTAGTGATTGAATACTGCCCTGACCTCACTGAGTTACTCCCATGCGAACTCGACGACCAAACAGTAGTAGTCCCCTCTTTGGTAGAACTGACCATTTGGGGTTGTCCACGGCTAGAGGTTGGCCCGATGATACGATCTCTCCCAAAGTTCCCAATGCTGGAGGAGTTGAGACTCTCGGTGGCAAACATAACTCAAGAGGAGGATCTGGATGTGATTGGATCTCTAGAAGAGTTGGTTGATTTGGAGTTAAAGTTAGACGATACATCTTCCGGTATAGAGAGGATAGCTTCCTTGTCGAAGCTTCAAAAGTTATGGAAGCTTGAAGTGAAGGTGCCGAGTTTGCGGGAGATTGAAGGGCTTGCAGAGTTGAAGTCATTGCAATATTTGTATCTAGAGGGTTGCACGTCGTTGGGGAGACTGTGGCCTGATGAACAGCAGGTGTGTAGTCTGGAGAAGCTGAAGGAGCTCGACATCCGAGGTTGCAAAAGCTTGAGTGTTGATCATCTCTCTGCACTGAAGACCACTCTATCGGGCAAGGTGATCATAACATGGCCCGATGAGAAATACAGACGATAGTACTAATTAATGTAAGTGACAGTGATGACATAGTTGTGATGGCTTGCACCTGATCAACCATATTGTTGTCATGGGATGAATGAAGTTGCTCTCCCCGATGAGATTTTAATATCCAAAATTATGGTTTGTTATCTTAATTTCCATATTTATTTAATATATAATAATAAACAGAGCAATACTATTCCATAAAGGGTTTTGGCCTTGAACGAGTTATCTCGTTGTCTTTTGGGAGTCGCAACTCTTCAATTGAGATGATAATTCACAAATTTTTAACTGACTGTTTTTCTTGTGTACCATACCTTTTTTTTATGGTTGTTGGGTAGTTTTTTCTACCTACTATTCTATTCTTCCATAATTTTCATATATTTAAACGTACTTCAATCTCCATCATAGTTTCACCATAATACTTTTTGTAGCATAGCACAAACTACTTCTAGTATGTAGATATAGTCCACTATTCATCGCCTTATATTCATAATTATATAATTATTTATTCCTTCACGTACTAGTTGTGGATGAGCATCGTTATATCAATTTAGATTTAAGACTATATACATCCACAATAATAACAACAACAATCAATCAATTTAAAAAATTTTGATTTCCATGTCAAAATTGATCAATTTTCAATTTTCATATGAAAATTTAATAATTTCACAAGAAAATTTTCAAAATTTTCAAATCGCCTAATATTTGACATACATGTTGGAAATGGCTAAAAAATCAAGTTTCGCTATGATAACCAATGTTACTTGATGTTATGTTACTTTCACCATGCATATAATGGAAAGCCGTTAGAAACCTAAACTAAATTTTTTACAATAAATTTTAAATAATCATCGCGCGACAGCCATAACCTAATTTTTTCTTATCCACTTCCTAGAAAATATTGAGACTGTGGAAATGTCTTCAAAAATTGTTAGAGCCCACCTATGGAGTTGTTTGTGTTGCCACTGCTTTGAATTCAGAGCAGCTCAGTTGGTTGACTGACTCACTGTTGTGTTATGGCATTGGATCTAGTCTTCTTTTCTTCTTCATAAAAACACAGCTAAACATCGATCAGTTTTATTCTCTCACGGTTTGATCAGTGATAAAGAGTTTCATTTGAACGGTTGCATCCTACAAATTAAAGAGTTATTTGAACGGTTTTATTTATACGTACCAACTCTATTCAAAATTTCGCAACATCACGCGGTCATCCAAATTAGTAAAAGGAAAAAACAACAGAGTAACTAGCAAATGACGTTGTATATACAGCAGGAGGACTTCCATTGACTCTGAAGGTTACGGATTCGCTTTTATTCGGACAAGAGATTGGAGTTTGGGAAGATACGTTGGAACAATTACGTAAAACACTTAACCTTGATGAGGTTTATGATAGGCTAAAAATAAGTTTCGATGCAAAACAAACTAAAAATAAAATAAATATTTTGAGCTAGGAGATTTCGAAATGTTATTTTATATGAAGTTAACCTCTCAAATATATGTATTTAATTTTGTAGGCAGGGAGCTATAGCGGATGAAGTTTCGGCACATATATGGTCACATCTAAGTAAGGAAAATCTTATTTTAGGAACCGATGAGTTGGTTGGAATTGACGAACATGTAGAAGCTGTATTAGAAAAGTTGAGTCTTGACTCAAAAGATGTGACAATGGTCGGTCTTTATGGTATGGGAGGAATAGGCAAGACGACCACTGCAAAGGCGGTTTATAACAAGATTTTTTCTAATTTCGATCGGTGTTGTTTTCTTGAGAATATAAAGGAAACACAACATCAAAAGGATGGCGTTGTTGTTTTGCAAAAGAAGCTAGTATCCGAAGTTTTAAGGATGGACTCGGTTGGATTTTCTAATGATAGTGGCGGAAGGAAGATGATAAAGGAGAGAGTTTCGAAGTTCAAAATTCTCATCGTTCTCGATGATGTTGATGAGAAGTTTAAATTTGAAGATATACTCGGCTGTCCTAAAGATTTTGATTCTAGGAGTCGATTCATCATTACTTCAAGATATCAAAATGTCTTGGGTCCTTTGAATGAGAATCAATGCACGTTGTATGAAGTTGGATCGATGAGCCAACCACATTCGCTTGAACTCTTCTCCAAACATGCGTTCAAAAAGAATAAGCCTCCATCGGATTATGAGACTCTAGCAAATGACGTCGTATATACTGCAGGAGGACTTCCATTGACTCTGAAGGTTATAGGTTCACTTTTATTCAGACAAGAGATTGGGGTTTGGGAAGATACGTTGGTACAGTTGCGTAAAGCACTTAACCTTGATGAGGTTTATGATAGGCTAAAACTAAGTTTCGATGCGTTGAAGGCGGAGGCAAAAGAGATTTTCTTGGATATAGCTTGCTTCTTCATCGGAACAAACAAAGAAATGCCATATTACATGTGGAGCGACTGCAATTTTTTTCCTAAAAGTAATATTATTTTTCTCATTCAAAGATGTATGATACAAGTTGGAGATGATGGGGTGTTTCGGATGCACGACCAACTTAGAGATATGGGCAGAGAAATTGTAAGAAGAGAGGATGTGGAGCGGTCGTGGAAGAGAAGTAGGATATGGTCGAGCCAAGAAGGAATTGATATGTTGTTGAACAAAAAGGTATTTAATTTCCTGTAAAATTAATATGAATATACATATATAAATGGCATAAGTGATAATTAGATATGTTCCTTGTCCAATTACAGGGATCAAGTCAGGTAAAAGCAATTAGCATACAGTCGGCCTGGGATTATGACAAGTTTAAGAGCGAATGTTTCTTGAATTTGTCGAGTTGAGATACTTTTATGTAGGATCAAGCATATTGCTTACCGGAGATTTCAATAATCTTCTCCCGAATTTGAGGTGGCTTCAGTTGCACGAGTACAAACAATATAGAGAGGATGATCCTTTGACCAATTTTACTATGAAAAAATTGGTAATTCTTGTTTTGGCCAATAGCGGAAGAGAGTGGAGCCATATGATGAAGGTGTGTGTTTTTTGCAGCTGTGACTCGTCAGTTATATCTTCGTCTTTGTTCTTCATGTTTTTGTTTTAACTCTGCCTTAATCCGGTTCTACATAGATGGCTCCCAGGCTGAAAGTTGTACAACTTTCTTTTATCAATTCGGTCCCCGAAAGATGTCCTGTCCGCTGGCGCTTCCCCAAAAGCATTGAGGTATTATCCATGTTTAGGATGAAAATGGTGGAACTTGATATTGGGGAGTTAAAGAAGCTAAAGACGTTGGATCTGGGTTTCAGTAAAATACAAAAAATAAGAGCGAATGTTTCATGAATTTGTCAGAGTTTAGATTCTTTTATGCAGAATCAAGAATATTCCTTACCGGAGATTTCAATAATCTTCTCCCGAATTTAAGGTGGCTTGAGTTGCCGTATTACTATCATGGAGAGGATGATCCTCCTTTGACCAATTTTACTATGAAAAATATGATAATTCTTGTTCTTGAGGATTATTGGGGAGGTTTGAGCCATATGATGAAGGTGTGTTGTTTTTCAGCTGTTCATATGAAGCTTTGTTATCTTCTTCTTTGTTCTTCATGTTTTTGTTTTAATCTGCTGCCAGATGCCTGAGAGGCTGAAAGTTGTACGACTTTCTTCCAACTATCGGGTCTCCCAAAGACTTTTTGGCTGTTGGCGCTTCCCCAAAAGCATTGAGGTATTATCCATGATTGGGATACAAATGGAGGAACTTGATATTGGGGAGTTACAGAAGCTAAAGACGTTGGATCTGAGCTTCTGTGCAATACAAAAGATAAGTGGGGGAACCTTTGGTATGTTGAAGGGACTCATAGTGCTTCATCTCAACTTCTTCAATTGTACAAATTTGAGAGAGGTAGTTGCCGATATTGGTCAACTTTTGTCGCTCGAAGTCTTGAGAACACTCGCAGTTGAAGAGGTCGAGATTAATGAATTTCCATTAGATTTGAAGGAGTTATCCACTTCATCTCGGATTCTGAATCTTTTAGAGTTGTTGGATTTGGAGGTACTGAGGGTTTATGATTGCAAGGATGGAATCGACATCCCTCCTGCTAACAGTACTGAAGATGAAGGTAGCGTGTGGTGGAAGGTATCCAAGTTGAAGTCTTTGGTACTCTGGGGCGCAGAAATCAATGTCAACGTTGTGGATGATGCTTCTTCCGGTGGTCACCTCCCTCGTTATTTACTACCAACATCCCTAACCTCTCTCAAAATTAATTCGTCTAAAGAACCACTGTTGCTTCCAGGAATAGAGAATTTGGAGAATTTGACTCATCTAGAAGTCTGGGATGTCTTCAAAACTCTTGGAGGTGATTTGGATGGGCTACAAGGGTTGAGATCATTGGAAATTCTTAGGATTCAGAAAGTAAATGGTTTAGTTCGGATCAAAGGGCTTAAGGATCTCTTGTGTTCTTCTACCTGCAGGTTGCGGAAATTAGAGATTGAAGCATGCCATGACCTCACTGAGATACTCCCATGCGAACTCGACGACCAAACAGTAGTAGTAGTCCCCTCTTTGGTAAAACTGACCATTAGGGATTGTCCACTGCTGGAGGTTGGGCCGATGATACGATCTCTCCCAAAGTTCCCAATGCTAGAGGACTTGAGACTCTCGGTGGCAAACATAACTAAAGAGGAGGATCTGGATGTGATTGGATCCTTAGAAGAGCTAGTTAGGTTGGATCTGGAGTTAGACGATACATCTTCCTTAGAGAGGATAGCTTCCTTGTCGAAGCTGCAAGAGTTAAGGAAACTCAGAGTGAAGGTGCCGAGTTTGCGGGAGATTGAAGGGCTTGCAGAGTTGAAGTCTTTGCGAAAGTTGATTTTAGAGGGTTGCACGTCGTTGGAGAGACTATGGCCTGATCAACAACAGGTGTTTAGTCTGGAGAAGCTGCTGGAGATCGACATCCAAAACTGCAAAAGCTTTAGTGTTGATCATCTCGATGCGCTCAAGACCAGTCTACCGCCCCATGTAACGATAAGATGTACCGATGATCAGCCTTACAGCGACATTTATGACACCGAAAGCGAAGAGGAATCGTAATGAACCAGTGTAAGTGGCAAGGATGAATGAGTTCTTCTTAATCTCGTCTGTTGTGGAGTGAGAGTGACGACTTAGTACATAAATTATTGGTTATTTTTCATAGATTATATATATGGTTCAACAATCATGTGTTTGGTTGGTTCAGTTTACTAGCTAGTGTTGATTTAATTAAGAGTCAAGCCTATTCGAGTCTAGCTCATTAACTACCTCTAACGAGCCAAACTCGAGCTCAACACCAACTTTCGATCATTAAAAAAGGCCAATGAGACTATTTTGAAGATGCTCAGCATCCGAAACTGCAAAAGCTTGAGTGTAGATCATCTCTCTGCACCCGAGACCAGTCTACCGCCCCACGTAACGATATGTTGGCCCGATGGGAGCTACAGCGACAGTGATTACACATAATGAAGACGAAGGGCAATGAAACTAATTGAACTTTGAAAACAGAGTAGCTAGTGAGACATTTGAGTCAATAAGGTCCGTGATAGGCAGGGCCAGCAACTCTAGATCGCTGATATCATCACTAACGACAATATTGTCACACCCTTTCATCATTTAGATCGCTCTTGTAGATAACCACCGGCGGCTGATAGCCGTCCTTACTAGTCGTACCTGCAAAATGCATAATCAAAGTAAACTCAATTAATGTATATAAGGTTGATCGGTGATAATGGGGCTAGACATATTCGTATGTGCATACCTAATTGTTTCGAGAAAATTCGATGGAAGAGAGTAATTCGTACGACGCAAACGTCGAAGAAGTAACTTATCAAAGAGTTGAACACACTGCTAGTAAATGCTACACTCTTCCTAGTACTGTCGTAGAGTTGCAAGCACTTCACTCTCTTAAATGGAGACTCTTGTTTTTCTAGTAGGCCAGGAACTATAGTAAGCGCCTGTTAACAGAAAAAAACCCCACAAATTATTGAATCATTCCTGTCCGTCCGATCCAGAAAGATTATAATTTAAAAGGTTATAAAGGGGAAATAATATGTACCGTAATCGCGCTAGGGTGCAGCTTCACATGCTCCGCGTTGCGGAACGCGCTAAACATGCTAACACAATCCAACATCACTTGGTTCAGATTCGGATCGGTATTCAGGTGTACATCAATATCCAAACATTCTAACGACGGAAGTTCGAAACTGGTGAATTGAGCTGGGTCCACCCCCTTGCACTTGAAGTACTTCAACTTCGGTGCACTAATCGTAACTTCGGTTTTAGACGAAGGAGAATGTGGCTCGTTAGAACATACAAACACGATGCTGGCCAGCTTACTACCCGAAATTATAACCGGACGGCCAGTCCTGAACCGACATTCGATCAACTCCAATTTTGTCAAATTCGGAATCCCACCAAACAGGTCGTCGCAGTAGCACTCGCTAGACATCATAGTCGAGAGTATCTCGCATCGGTACAGACGTAGTGTCTTGAGCTCCAAGAATTCACGCGATTGCTTTTGTAACGCGCCAAAACCTAACCAGTCGGTGATCTCGAGATTTTGGACCGACCCCAACAGGTCGAGTAAATGGGGAGGCAACCCGTTGCTTGGGGTTTGGGCCACGATCTGGAGGGTTCGTGCCCGGTGGGCCAGTCCGTGGTGGAAGATCTGGCCCAATAAGTTGCAAACTCCCTCATATCCTAGGTCTGCCGTTACAGAAAGGACGTCGAGGCCCCCGGAAAACTCCTTGTCGCCAAACGACAGCACGTTCTCAACAAACGCTTTGAAACGGTACCATTCTGAAAGGGTGAAGCAACTTAAGTTCGGGAAGTTTAATGAGAGCTTGGTGGCGAGGAGTGATTTCCAGAGGTTCCGCCAGGAGCGGGACAATAGGCATGTTTGGATTGAGGTTCTCGTGTCGAGATCGGCGGCGGTTAGTATCTTGATGAGGATTTCATCGGGAAGGGCGCTGAGCCTGTCGGAGTTGGCGGCGTTAGTTTGTTCTGCCGTCTCCGCCATTGTTCTTTCTCTGTGTTTTTTTTACTGGCTCCCATAGCGTGAATTTATAGCTTTTTGGTATTAGGGTTATTGAAATTCCATATCTAAATAGGATTAAGTATTTTTTTTTCCTGTTTGGATATTTAATCATAATTATCTTTCTTGGTACGGGATTGACGGCGAGTCGACAAGCATGTATTGGTTGGTTGTTTCGGTTACAAATTGTTGATTTGCCTGATTGTTAAGAGTCATAGATTGGACATGATGTCATGACTTCTTGGTTCGTCAAATCATGTTAGACACATTTCTTGTGATTTTTATTACGTACATTATGTACCCTTTCAGGTCTCACATCAAATAATGGATCATGTGTGATTAAAGGTTGTTGGCTTATCAAATTTTGAGTGAAGAATGGATGCTCTATTTATCTTACCAGAAGTAACCAACGTTATGTCACGGATGATTTTATGATGAAAGTATGATGAAGATTTGAAGTATGTGTAAGTGTGAAAAAAAATAATAGGAGAGTAGTACATTTATAAAAAAACAATAAAACTAAAAAAAATCGAGTTAAGTCAAGTTGGGTTGAGTTGGACGATTGGATCAATTTCTTTTGAAACAGGCTGAGAATGGGTCTTGTTTGGTCCCAAAAATTGGTGGTGGAAAGTGGTAATTATTGATGAAGAATGGAACCTCTATTTGTCTTATCAATTGGGAGTAAACAAGACGGTTGACTTAGAAACTTTTAATATTTATTCTAAGCTATATTGGGATTTAATTCGTTGGACTTGGTCCTAATTGTCGCACTTTAGATGTAAGGGACACTGCCAAATAAAGTCCTATAGTGGGTCTTCATATAAAGTGTTCTATGTGTTTGGCAAGGTTTATTTTTGGATAGACCAATTCAATTTAATTTTAATATGGCTCTAAAAACATATTTCTCGCGTGTATAAAAGCATTTTATTTAATACCTTTTCGACAACCATTTGCTACCTCGCACACTAGTTTAAACAAGTAGTTTTGTCAAGATTTATCAAAATTTAGATATATGGCCTTTAACCAAGTACAATAATTTTATTGGATCCCAAATTAAATCTCAGCCTTCTCATCATCATATGAAAAAGTTAGGATTCGAACTCTAAATTTCAAAATAATTTTTATATATATATATTTTGCTCACTAATCAACAACCTTACCAATCGGACTAGATGCCTTGGGTATTTCGAAAAAAGTTGGTGGTAAAGAGAAAGGAGAGTTGGAGAGTTTACTCAAATGGCAAGGTTTGCATGTTTCTTGTGTCTCTTTTCTCCATTGATGATCATGAGTTCTGAGTATTTGCCCTTTCTTTCTTTCCTTCTCCTTTTGTGTTCTCTCAATAGTTTAAAAACTCACACTTGTCTCAATAAATGAAATAGTGTGCCTAGTAAATTTTAGTTTCGAGAGAACGCTACTCACATATTGAATCAGCGAGTATAACGATAATATAGTTTAATGGCTTAAACCAATCATTATAAATTGTGCATTGTTGAATTATGATTGAACAATCATTTTGTTATATTTATACGAACTATTTTTATGAGTGGTTTGATGTCCAACTTGTCGAACCGTCCATGATGTAAGTCGTCATGTGTACGAAGTCGCTTGGCTGGGTTGGAGATGATCGCAATCCACAAGTGGAACACAAAGAAAAATGTGTTACGACTTACAAGTATTTGGAGGTGTGTGGGAGAAGGTGGTTGGTTTACATTTATCAAAATTTTCACTTGAAATGGAAACCATTTTGGAGAGTTGAGATTTCATACCAAGAGAAAGAAATATCCATAAGGAAAGAAAGAATCTTATATATCTACTTACCATTCAAACATGAAATATTACCATGTAATCATTTTCAACCATATTAAATGTTACTTCATTTATAATTATTTAATCGATTGAACCATAATACCATTATACTCGTTGATTCAACATTTGTTAGTTGGTCAAAATTTTGAAAAAGATTGGTTCACATCAGCAAAATTCGACCGATGCCAAATAATCCAAATGATCACATAACCACTACTATCTCAAAAATTGATGCTTTCTCTCATCATTATAAACAACACTAATTTCATTTTATATATTTTGATAACGGGTAATCCAACAATTTTCCTATATATCAATAACGGGTAATGTGTGATCATCAATTAAGCTCTAAAACCATATATGAACTATTGCATTCTAGTTGTTGGGAAGAGGTTCATTATGTGTATTTTAAGGTTCCCTCATCCTATCTACATGTTTTGACTATATCCCTAAGATGTGTGATTATCAATTAGACTTTGAAATCATATATGAACCATTGCGTCCTAATTGTAAGGAAGTGATTCAGTATTTGGGTTTTATACGGTTTATTGTTTGTGTTTTATACTATTCATCAACACTCTTTCTTAAAGGAATGTTATTAGATGAGTCTAAAATACAAAGATTTAAACCTGATTTTAAAGACTTTGATATTATATTATAAACCAATAATTTGAATTATCGGAACGGGCAATACGGTCCTACTATAGTTGTTTTGTGCTACTAGTAAGTGTCCTTTTGGTGGAAGAATGCTTGTCACCTACTCCTTTTAAGTAACTTCCCCTCAACCCACTTCCTTTCTTCATTCTCTCCAACAAAAACAATGGAGGAGAAGAAGAAGAATCACAAATGCAAGCTCTGTTTCAGAATCTTCCCCACCTCCAGATCCTTAACCGGCCACATGAAGAGAGCCCACCACCACCAACAACTCGGTGGCCGCAACGACAACTCGTCGTCAGCCGCCTCCGAGTCGTATCTCTCGGCTGAGGCCGAGCTCGATGAAGTAGCTTACGAACTGCGGCAGAATCCGAGGAAGAGCTTTCGAGTTGCCGCAGATCCTTACTCAGACGAGAGCGAGACCGATTCGACTCGGAACCCAACTCGGCGGCGCTCTCAACGGACCCAGAAACTGAGTCAAAAGAAACGCCAACGTCCGCCGCCGGCGGAGGAGGAGCAGGAGCCGGCTAGCTCTGTTTCCGATGCTTCCCCTGAGGAAGAATTGGCGATGTTCCTGGTGATGATGTCGAGAGATGTGAATTGGAGGAAGAGGAATCGAAGATTCAGCAACGACGACGATGAAATTGAAGTGCGAGAAATTGAAATGGCGAAGAAGGAAGATGAAGAAGTTCGAGAGATATCAAACTCAAGGGTTTATCGAAGAGGGATCAACAAATTGAAGTGCGAGAAATGTACGAAGCAGTTCCGATCCTCCCCGGCATTGGCGACCCACCGCCGAATCTGCTCTCTCAACACCGACGGTGGAGCCAACGCGGCGGCGGCGGAGAGGAGGAGGATTTTCCGGTGTCCGTACTGCTACAAGGTGTTCGGATCGGGTCAAGCTCTGGGCGGACACAAAAGATCGCATCTTTCTTCCACCACCGGCTCTTACCCTTCTCCAGCGGCGCAGCCGCCTGTGAAAAGCAGCGGCGGTCTCTTGGATCTCAACTTTCCGCCGGCTGCAACGGAAGACGACGATTACAGCGTGGTCTCCGATGCTTAAACAAAAAACTCAACACTTCCGATTCTGTCATCTGGGTAGGAATTGTTTCATGAAATTAGCAGAGCCATAGCCTGATAGGAAAAAATTGAAGCAGAAAAGTTTCCTTCTTTTTACCGCCATAGATGATGAACTCTGCTTACTCTCATACTCTGTTTTCTTTTGCTATTGAATGGTAAAAAGCTGGCAGAAATTTGATTGCTTGCTGAGATGAAACTTCCTGCTGTAAATCTTTTATTTTATTCTTTGGCTGTGATTCGGTTTCTTCGATCTGTCAGTTCCAAAGGAGTTTATGGTACCTGACAGAGTGGGGGAATTTATATCTCGTGTTGGAAGGCCATGTTACTGTGTTAGTTTGGTGGGTTCGAAGTGTGGTTCGAAGACGGGTTCGAGTAGCTATACAAGGCTTCATTCGAGTTAGGAATGGACAGTTTAGAAGACGGGTCAAGTAGCTATATGAGGCTTGTTTCGAGATATGAATAGATGGAATTTGTTAAATTTGTTCTATTAAGTTGGGTATGTTTTTGATAGTTCAGAGTAGTTGTGACCGGTATTGAAAAGAAAGTTTGGGTGAGATTGGAGAGTGAATGGTAGAGTGCAAATGCAATTTGATTCTTGATGTACAGTCGAGATATAGATTCGATCACTAAAATATAAAAGCGATTATTACGTATAAAAAACATACAACTAACCAAACGAATACCAAGTCTATAGCATGGTAACTAATAATTGAATTGCCCTTGGAAACTTCTTCCCTTAGATCCAAACTTGCAATAAACTCCAAATAGAAAATGGTCAAACAGAGTTACAAGAAGATCATCCTTGAAATGAACGCAGGGCAAAAGAAAATGGAAATATGAACTCGGCCGGATTATTTTACGCCTAATTTTTTAATGTCACCCTATTTATAAAATCCTAAGATGATTTTATAAACTAGTTATAAAATCTTATATAAATCCACAATTTTAGCCAACTGATTTTGGGTTTGTATCATAAGAAGTTAAAATCATATAATAGAAAAGTAAACTCTAAAATCAACGATATATTTTATATAAACACCAAACTAATCCATACAAACGACATTGTAATTCAACTAGATCGGTAACCCAATAGAACTAGTTTTTTCCATTCTTCCTAATGGTTCCACAACTTTTTTTTGTGGGTCCATAGGAGAGATGTTGAATTTGACTTGACGCAAGAACAACAAGGACAGGTTTCAGTTCTTTTTGGGTCGTTGGTCTACTCTTTTGGTTTCATGGCCAACAAGTTTTCTAATTTGTCTGGTTGCTTCATGCATGTCACACTTGTTTCTTGTTTCGTAAGCCAAATTCTTTGGTCTTTGTTTCTTAGTTTTCCACACACACAACAAATTGTTGGGGAAGCTTCCTTCTGATTTCTCAAAACCAAAGCACTATCCATCACATATGCTTAGGATGGGTAATAGGAGGTCTTGCATCTGTAATCATCGGGTTTAAGCATTGTCATTTGGTTTGGTTAATTTTGAGTTAGTTATTTGTAAAGGTGAGATGATATAACGTTATGAGCTATGAAATTATATAAAAATTAGTAAAGGTAAATGAAAAATGGACATCTCAATTAGGCCTTTCCTTACCTTAATATGTGGCGCAAAATATTTATAGACGGACTTAAATTGATGGTTAGGATGTCATAATTATATCAACCACGTATCAGGATAAGTTCACCTTGTTAAGTGCCTTATTATAGATAGTGATACGGTACTGTTGAACTTGTACAAAAAAAAATCAAACGATATTTCTTAAACCCGACGATCACATATTCAAGACGACAGAACGTCTTATTATACAAGCGACCCGAGCATACATTGAAGTGAGAAATTCTAATGTATGTGAAAAATAACATATATAAGAAGTTTGCCTAAATTGACATGGGCTTGGAGATGGGCTTTCTGTGCTGATTTGTACGGGCCGAGTTCTTGAGAAAGCCACACCAAAGGGTCAATAAACAGAAACAATCGGCTCGAGCCCTTTGGCACTATAAAATAAGTTTATGGGTCATTTTTAATATAACGGTAACGATTAGAAATTTAAATTTCATTATATTAATTTTTTAAATTTGAGCCAAATAAAGTAAGAAGTAAAAAATTTATTTTTGTTGGCTGTTTTTATCGTTTTTTTAAAGGGGTATTTATGCGGTTTTCTATAAAAATTGACAAAAAATTAAATTGGTTAATTTTTGAAATGTATGTTGAAAATGGTTAGAAAATCAAGTTCAACTATGTTAGACCCTAGATTTTAGCCAAATAAAGTAAAAGGTCATTTTTGTGTGTTTTTTATGAGTTTTTTCCGTGTATATTAGGCATTAATTATGTTGAGGTTAACTAGCCTTTTTCATATTGGCTATACAAGATGGCAAAGTCTTTAATTCTAAACTTGATTCCCAATGCAAACAAAAAAATTCGGACTTGATTCTTCATATATAAGAAGAGTATGCATACATATTGACCGGATGATGTCAGTTTTATTACTGGCCGATCTCTCTTTACTTACAGGTTGGAACTGTCATGTTGGCAATGTATATGAACACGATAGAGAACGGGGCAACAATTATCAAGTCTGACAGTCTGGTCCGAACAGGTTCCAACTGAGATATAGTTCCAGTAGAAGTATCAACAGTTAGTACTTTCCCATTCAAAAGTACAATTCTACTGTGTAGATCGCCACCGTTAGCAGTTAAATAATATTCCTCCCATGAAGTTGCATCGACCTTGGAACCTGATCTCCTCATCTCAACGAATTTTATTCTTCAACTCCAGTAGTGTTTAACAGTTGTACGAATAGGGATGACATCTTCATTCAGACGTGAACACTAACTCATTTACTGTATTCTAATTACTTATAGAAGATCAATTTATGGACTAATTACATATCAATTTGTCAACTAATTAAATATCAATATTGAACCTTCTTAACCCAACAACTAACTTATAAAAATCCTTTTGATGCCCAGTTCGAGAATACCCAACTTGAGATTCTTGATCAAAATATGGAATGCCATGTACATGAATTGAATTATTGGAGTACCCTCTAAAGCTTCCAAACCGTATGGTCAAGTGATGGGCACATAGACCAATGGTCCAACTAAACTTGGGTGGTGGTGGTGGTGAGTGAATGAGCCATTTTGAGAATCATACTATAAAAAAATGTGACAATACTTTATAATAAACCATGAATTGTTTCAGAAATTTGAAGCAAAAGGGTAAGGTATCCATCGCACCAATATTAATGGGAATTGCTCTAAATTTTCTGGAAAGTCATGGTGATAATATGCCAGCTGCAGACTGAGGTGGTCTGGCTCCAGGTTAAAAGGGGTGCCTAAGCAAAGCTAGGGACCAACGGTCCCCTCATCCAACCCCATTCATATTTGGATAACAATGTAGTATGTATTCATCAATATTTGAAAAAGTATTAATCGAGATGATTACTCACATTTTATGACCCTCTTATTAATATGTATCGAGTTAGGCCGTAATGGTTATGGGTTTCAAACCTTTATATATATAAGGAGCGTTAGTGTCCTTTTTTATAATTAAGTCATCACTCTCACCAAAACTTTTAATAATATCTCCCTTTCTCTTCGTGGTCTAGTCGACCTTAAGGCTAGAAATCACATTAATCGTCAGTGTTATTCCTTCCTTATTCCTCCTTTATTTGACTTTTATCACCTCCATCGTTCCATGACCTATGATGGGATTGAGAAGTGTATTTGCTTCATATATCGCGACTCCGGCTAATAGAGGTTGCTTTTTGTCCCTAAGTTTTATTGTATCGAGCTTACAAATTCAACTATCTTCTTTTAATTATCGTACGATTTATTCAGTGTTTCTAATACTTATTTGATTATGAATGAAGAAGAATATAGTACATTAACACCAAAATATTATAAAAATGTCTCATTTGGAAGAATCATACCCCATCTATATTCTTCCACCAAAAAGAAAGAATGGTATGGTTGTCATCCACCATTTCAGAACTCAATTTCAACCAATGAAGATTCACATATACATACACCTTTATTCCCTTCACCCAAATCATTGTCCTTCTAACCAAATTAAATCCCCCTTAAACAAGGATTTAGATTTTAAATTATATTTTGATTTGCTCTATGTATAGTAACTAATCATGCATGGACCCATGGCAATTTTTTAAAGTAGTGAAAGCTTACAATTTGGTCCTCTGAATTATTAGTAGGTAGCCAAGTTGGTAAATGAGTTCAAATGAACTTCGACATGTGTGACTACCTAACTAGTACATCATATACTAACTCGATATGTAATTTGGTATCAATCTCGATCCGTTTGGTCCTTAGAATTATACATCGACATTCTATCTATAAAAAGAGAATATGAATTGTTAATGAATAAATAATGTTTGGTTCTTTTATGGAGGCTTTATGTTGAGTTTATTAAGGCTTTATTTTGATTTTATCAGGACTTTATTTTGAGCTCATATATAACCTTTTATGAATCTTTTGGTATTTTTCATTATTCAATTGACATAGTTTAAATTGTCTCAATCTTTCATTTTGTTAATACGTTTTCTACAACAACAAAAAAGTATATCTATCTCCATTTATTCTTTATAATTTTCTGCAACATCGCACAAAATAATGAATCATAAAAGTGTGATTTTCTACGTAGGTTTGAAAGTTTTTATTCTAAGAAGACATGATTGGTTTAGATGTGACAATTCACTAGCTTGACATGTGAATTGGTTTCGACATACATTTGGTCCTTGGAATTATTATTATTTATTAGTAAGTAGTCAAGTAAATTAAGAAAAAGGTTTTAGATGAACTTCGACACAATATATGGAGGCGTGACTACCCAACTGTTATATTATAAGGCTCACTTTATAAGATAGTGATTTAGAAGTGACAATCTACTAACTAAACATGTGAATTTGTTGCAAAAAAAACTTAATTTACAGGCTTGCTTGAAATCATAACATTTTATTCGAAACGATTTAACACATCACGGAAGTGTGATGATACATAGCTCATATAAAACGTAAAAATCACGATATTTTGATCTATTCCAAATTAGAACATACCACAACCCAAACCTATTCGACCCCCAACTCGTTCATCTCCTACATTACCGTATTGGAAAACCACAAGTAAAAACTTTATAGGGACAAACATTCAGTCAATCTAACTCGTGGCAACCCGATAAAACCTGACTCGAAACATATCATAACTCGAAACGACCTGACCCACCATCAATAGGGGGACCCATCATCCATCCATGCCCCCATAATACCCAAACAAAAAGCTCCCTCTCCAATGGCCAAAATTGCAAAGCTGGCAACAGCTGCAAATCAAAACTTTGTACCTCCACTCACTCAGCATCCACCACTATAAATACTCCTTCTCATAATTACCCATTTTCACAACTCGAAAAACAAACCAAACCCAAAAAATATGGGCAACTTTTCTACTCAAAGTCTTGTGCTTTGTGCTCTGGTTCTGACGGTGACCGGAGCCACCGGAGCCAATGGCGGAAGCTTCTACGACGATTTCGATCTAACGTGGGGAGGACCACGGTCCAAGATTTTTGGAGGCGGCCAGATGCTGTCTCTGTCTCTGGATAAGGCGTCCGGGTCCGGATTCCAGTCCAAGAAGGAGTACTTGTTCGGGAGGATCGACATGCAGCTTAAGCTCGTGGCCGGTAACTCCGCGGGCACCGTCACTGCTTATTACGTACGTTATTCATCATTGATCCTGAAAACGACACCGTTTTGCTACATTATATGATGAAAATTTGTGGTTTTTGGACCGTTGGGTCGGGTATAAAGTTAGTTAATTCGTTTTGTTATGCAGTTGTCGTCACAGGGTCCGACCCATGACGAAATTGATTTCGAATTCTTGGGGAATTCGAGCGGGGATCCTTACATTTTGCACACGAACGTGTTCACTCTAGGGAAAGGAGGCAAAGAGCAACAATTTTATCTTTGGTTCGATCCGACGAGGAACTTCCACACTTATTCCATCGTTTGGAAGCCTCAACACATCATGTAAGACTTTGATACTCATGTTTGCTTAATATTTATTGGTTAATTAACCGATTATCACAACATATATCGGTTAACTTAGTTTTTTTTAATCAAATTTTAATTAACATCTCCAACCAACTCCCACTCTAGTTTTATTGAGCTTTCTCTCCAAACCGAAAGTTGAAAACGTACACTTTTAATAATAACTGACAAGGTGTGGATTCGAACACGTGACAATTCCTACAGATTCCTGGTGGACAACACTCCGATCAGGGTGTTCAACAACGCGGAGAACCGAGGGGTGGCGTTCCCCAAGAACCAGCCGATGAGGATCTACTCGAGTCTATGGAACGCGGACGACTGGGCCACCCGGGGCGGTCTGGTCAAGACCGACTGGTCAAAGGCTCCATTCACTGCTTACTACAGGAACTTCAGAGTCACTACTACTAATGCTTCCCCTGTTTCATCTTCTTCCTCTGGCTCGTTTGGCAATGGCGATTGGCAGAGGAAGAACAACAATGGTGATCAGTTGGATGCTAACTCGAGGAGGAGGCTGAGATGGGTTCAGAAGAATTTTATGATTTATAACTATTGTACTGATTTCAAACGGTTCCCTCAGGGGCTTCCTACTGAGTGTAAATGATTTGGTTTGGTTAAGGTTTTTAGTTCATGGTTTGAATAATTTTCCAATCTTTGGTATTGGTTTGTAGTTTGTATGATATGTATCCAAATTTCAAAATTAATTATTTGTTTTGTGTCTATGGTTATCGGTCCTTTTTATCTTAAAAATTAGTTTAAGTGGTCATATTTATAAATATTATTCATGTTTTTTTATTCTCTCGATAAGCATTACCTGTTTACAGGATATGCCAAAATCACCATCTTAGTAGGCATATTCATTTACCAATTTTGATTGAATTTAGAAAAATATTATTAATTTGGGCTCTGATACTTAGGCTTGAAAATTGGTTAATTCGGTTATTAACCGTAGGTTAACGGTCGGGGAAAGCGTTTTGTTGACTGAAATCGGTTAACCAAATTTACCGATCGAGCGGAGCTCACTGTTAATCTGACCGACCGATAACCGACCAGTCGGTTAAATGACCAAATTTAACAGACCGAATCACCGGTTAACCGAATAAATCATCAGTTAACCGACCGCCTTGAGGAGAAAAATTGATTTTTTCTTATTATCGGTTAACTCGAGTTAACCTACGGTTTTAACCGATTAACCGTTTACCCAACTCCAACAATAACTCTTAACAGTTCACCGACGCCCTCGACCTCGGTTAAACCGATTAACCGAGACCGGTTTTCCAGCCTTACTGATACTACTAAAAGCAGTCCAAAATTATTTTGATTTTGATGAACTTACTATACAGGTGATTTGTGATTGGACTGAGTGATAAATGATAATCTAATTTGGTCGAAAGTTAATAATTCGTAACTTATGCTAATTAAAAAATTGATGAGCCCACCACAACACTAGTGATTTATACCGTTGATCCGTAATTTCTAAAGTAGTAATTTGATAAGTTTATAATCTAATTAATATATACGGTGTGATATATTTAATTCGTTTATTTGACAACTTTACGATCTAATTAATCCTAAACTCTAAACTACTCATCAATTCAACAACAATTGAATCCACCACAATCTTAGTGATTTGTGCACTGATTAGTATTCATCGGTAATATGATACTAATGATCTAATAAACTTATAATTCGATGAATGTAATGTAACATGTTCAATCCACTCATTTGATAACTCTACATGGACTAATGAAACCATTATGACTTAAAAATTACATATATTGTTATGAAAGAAAAACAATTCATCAACCAATTCAATTCCACTATAGAGTGGGGACCTTGTCAGTAAAAGGAATCCGGCTACGGTTCCGAGAGACCCATAGAAATCGTCTCGATAGATTTTGGATCGTTAGATCAGATTACTTTTGGGTCAACTATCATCCAACGGTTAAAAATAAGTCAAACGAATTGACTTGAATGAGGTAGTTTCGGAACAAAAATATTAGAAAAAATCACATTAATGTTGTCATTGTACGAGTATGTTATGTCGCTAATACAATCATTTTACGGGCTCGTTATGTCGTTGTTACCTCCACCTTATGAGTAGTTGAATACATCATCGTTATTCCAGTTTACAACTCTTTTATGTCGATGATATATACACTTTACGAGTCTTTTATGCGTTTATTATTATGTCCTTTTAATAGACTCATTATGTCGACTTTATATGTCAATGGTTATATCAATGCTACGTCATAGCGACATAACGACATAACGAGCCTGTAAAACTGTCATATTAGCGACATAACGACATAACGAGCCTGTAAAACTGTCATATTAGCGACATAACATGCTCGTACAATGACCACACTCATGTGATTTTTTCCAATTTTTCCTCGAAACTATCCCATTCGAATGACTCATTTTCAGCCGTTGGATAAATTTTGGCCAAAAAATGCCCTGCTCCAACGGTGGTGGTCTGTCGGGACCATTTTTTGGATCTGGCTCTCAGATCATTAGCCTGGTTGGTATTGAACTGGCTAGTCAGACTGTACGTAGAAACTTTAAACGGCACGTCCAAAGTAAAATACAAGCATCACTTGTTATAAATGCCACGTATCAAAGTCATGAATGCACTATCTTCTACCCCTCCACCCACCAACAATTAATATAAGAGGATCCACATAGCTCACCAATCGATCTAAAGAGAGCTCTTTGGATCCAATCTGTACTCCGAAATCCACTCCCACCCTCTTCAAACACCACCAAATCAGTTACACAGAGCCTTATCCGCCGCCTTAGAGGAGCCTCTTCCTCCCCACCGCCACCTCCACCTCCACCGACAACCTCAGCTCTCCTTCCGACCAAATGATGGAGAGGTTAGCGAGCCAACGCCCGATTCGAGGCAGATTGCGACCAGGTGCAATCTGTACGTACGACGCTAATGATAAAGGAGTGTTGGCTATTCACCAACATCAATCCATCAATATTAGAAAGGTAACCAGTACTAACGAGTTTGTTCACTGTTTATTTCTTCAGTGGTTCTTGGCTCGGAAGAACGTGATACATTTGCCTATTAAATCACTTGATCAAGCGCGTCCACTAGGGGCTTTTCGTGAATTCGGAGTAACGAACCATTACTCGCCGGCACTTCTTCATCCGTTGAAGAAGTGTCCTCAGCCGTCACATGACTCTCCAGCTGGTGAGGTTTTGTTGCTGTTCTTGTTGCATATATAACCATTGATCTTGAGAGAGCAATATCTTAACAGTTATATGAAATCATCAGGTAATGATGTTGCAAAAAGCTAAGTTCTGGTCGTAACAAACTCGTCAAAGACTATCCATACGAGAGTATGGTGAAAAGAGTTATCGCCCTAGAAGAATGAATGGACGAGATTTCCGACGAAACGGTGGCAAAACAAATTCAAAATTTGGTTAAATATGTCAAGGGTCGATACATCCAAAGCCTAATATGTTAAGAGTTCGTTTTGTGAAAGTAATCAATCGTAGTTAGGGATTGTTTGGAGAGATTTCTGGAGAATGAGTTTATGACGTAGGTTGAAGAGAATGATATAACTCTTCTAGAGAAGAATTAGAAAAACCTTATGAGTCAGTTTTATTCAACAGTGGATATTCGTGATTCTTTCCGTAGAAGAAGTTTGGCAGATTATTAGTAATTTGAAAGTGAACCACACAACCGAGCTTGTCATCGAGTGAACTCACAAGTTTAATAAGTTGAACACATCTTATATCAAACTCGGATGGTTTTTAAATGAATTCGAATTTGAAACAAAGATTTTTTTTGAATCGAAACACCGGGAACTTGTGACATTAACCCGAATCCAACAAATACGGTGCCATTAATCTAAAACTCCCAACAAATCAATGAAGCCCATAAGTGCATTAACCGGACTCTTAAGCCCATAAGTAATAACAAGTAGCTGTAGCGGCCAACTGTCTGTCCACATTGCAGCCGGCCGGCCGGCCGTTCTCTGCTTCATCCGGCGACAGAGAGATCGCCTTCTGATCAAAGCACGGAACCAAAAATGGAGAAAGGAGTAAAGAGATGGATCGTCGACATCTCGAAGTGGAATCCATCTCCCGTCGACTTCTCACTCGCCGTCGCTCTCCTTCCTTGCCACGAACACTCCTCCATCAACAGGTTCAGGGGTGATGTTCTGTTGATTAGGGTTTATAGCATGTTGAATCGGTCGCCTGAGCTGATCGGGTGTGAAATTTCAACTGTCTTTTGTAAGGTTTGTGAAGGTGGAAGATAAGAAGAGAGCGCTCGTTAGCCGGTTGCTTCAGTACAGTCTAGTGAACGAAGTCATTGGAATTCCTTCTGGCGAGATTGTGATCAAGCGCACATTGGAAGGAAAGCCCTATCTGGTAAGAGCTTAGAGCAAGAAACTCTTGTGTTCATGTTGAATCTGTATAAGAACTTTTGTGCCTTTCATCATCACCCTTCCCTTGTGTTCAGAATACACTTTCGAGAGTTTGAGTAATGGTTGATCATACGTATCGAAACAGTACCTGGAGATGATTATAGCTCTTGATTTTATTCTAATTTTGGTTCAATTTGGTAGCTTTTTTCGTTGTCATTTTGCATAGCTGTAGTAGCATTTAGTTTCAGATCCTAATGGCAAGGACCTATGTTAGCACTTGAAGTTCTTCTGCTGGTTCCATCGATCGATTTTCGATCGATACTTGCCTCGCTGGATCATTCTGTTCAGCCGTTTTTGCATTAGCTGTGGTAGCATTTTAGTTTGGAGATCATAATGGCTAAATGTGTTCAGGAATGTCACAGGGTTCAAGCTGGACTTCCCAACTTCAACTTCAATGTTTCCCATCATGGCTACTATGTAGCCATAGCATCTGAGCCTCTGTGTATAGTCGGGGTCGACATTGTTTCATTTACGAAACCGGAATCGGAGACGATTGGAATGTTCATCCGAGCCTTCAAGTCGTACTTCTCGAGACTCGAATGGGAGAACATCAATAAAGCTGGCGGCCCAGATGAAACTCTTGCCGAGTTCTACAGGTATTATTCTATTCAGTTTCATTCTCAGTGAGGAACACTAGTAAATGTAAGCTTGTAGGCTACTGAATCCATGCTTAGTTACATCTATAATGCCTTGACGAAGAATCCACCATTAGCTGGAAAGTTTCGTAGACAGCTTAGATCATGAAACTGAGTTTCACAGTCCCGGTGATGAACATAAGTAATGTATAGTGTCTCCTTGCTACAGGTTTCATGTTTAGTTACACTCAAGTCTCTTACAGCATACGCTTGGCTGGAAACAATGATTTCTAGATCTTGAATCAGACATCTTGCCTTCTATGCGATGAATTGTATCATCTGTGAGTTCAATTATATCGAGTCGTTAAGCAAAGATTCATTATTGTCCATTTACAGTTCTTTGTCAATGTTGGTAGATACTGGTCCTTGAAGGAAGCATACGTAAAAGCCACAGGCAGCGGATTGGCAAACGAGTTAGACAAAGTAGAGTTCCGACACGATAACTGGACGAACATTACAATCTCCATTGACGGAAAGCTTGATGAACAATGGAGATTCTGGTTGCACGAGCTGCCGAAACGACATTGGGTGAGTTTGTTAGTTTCTTATTGGCATGGCCTCCCTTTTTGTTGGTTTCAACTTCCTGATTTCAGTTTTTTGTTTAGCTTTCAATTGCAAGAGGCCATCCAAAGGCTGCTGTTGAGAGTTACAAGGCAACAATGGAACGACGAACAGAGTTTAGTGAAGAGGAGTTCGAAGAGAGCTTTCGACTTCCAAATGTAGGCATCGTTACAAGAACCGTGGAACAACTCGTTACGAGGCTCCGTGGAGTGGATTCGGAGCACACAATTCGATGACTAATACGTACCACCGAGTACTCGCTTTTGTATGTATGTACAACGAGATTGAGATCGTGTGTAGACTCTCGAGTTAATGAACAATGTGTCTCAAGCTTAATGTTAGAAGAAGTACTCTAGAGGTTCAGATCGAATTGATGGATTTTGACAATTCGAAACTTTCTAGTACGAAATATCGTGGCTAATGGTGATAAATGTAACAAAATGGATGAACTTTGCCTTCAACTTCGTCGACAATTAAACTTTATCTGGTGCTTTCGTTTCGAGCATTGTCGGTCGGAAGCGAGTTCTAACTCCGCCGGAGGAACATAGATGATAGGTGAGAGTCATGGGACGTGACATTGTTGGATATTGGGTAACCGGTATGATCTAGCTGAATGAATCATCCACTCGGATAAGCTGACCGGCTGGTTGAAATGAAAAGAAAATCAGAAATTAATTAATAACTAATAAAAAAAAGAACGAACACTCGGTCTTCTATTGGGAGTTATAATTTTTCTTTGGTGCGAAAAATGGGACTCTGCTCTGCTCTTCATTTCTCCTCCTCTCCTCCTCTCCTCCTCCTCCGTCCGTCTCTCCGGTTCAATCATTCCTTCCGATTCATTGTATTTCTCCATTGCTTTCTCACTCAGATCCTCAGTAATCTGTAAGTCGATTCTTCACTCCTCTGGAAATTATGACGAAAATCCAATGTGCGTGCGTGCAGAATTTCGGATTGTTTACTGATCCGTAGTGCCTCGTGAACTCTAGATCTCGTTTGATTTCGTGTATGTACAGCTTCAGGATGGAGTTCTAGATTTCCGATCTCGAAGCAGTCGGTTTTGGGAGCTAGGAGGAGGTGTTTTTTTTTCATTTGTGTTCTTATTCAGCAGATCGTTAGGGGCTGGATAGTGCAGTTTGTTTTCGTTTTTTTTTAAATGGATTCTAATCCTCCATTCCAAGAGACGGAGGATCAAATCGACGATGATTTCTTCGACAATTTAGTTGAAGATGATATCGGTGCCGCGAGCAGCTCGCAGAAGAAGTTGGCTACGGAGGGGAGTGATTCCGATGAGGCCAAGGCGTTTGGTAATCTGAGCATTGAGGATTCAAACGGTGTTGGCGATGGGTTTGAGGAGGTGAGGAATGGAGAGGAATTGGAGGATGTTAATGTGGAAGAGAGTGATGCTGCATTGAACAATGCGATGGATTTGAATAATGACGGGACGGCGTCGGAGGCTGTGCCTGATTTGAATCCAGTAACTGATATCGGATCAACAAAGTCGGGGGCTAAGGAGGTGGGATGGAGCTCGTTGTTTGCTGATTCATCACCGGACGGAGACCGGCATGGTTTTGGTTCGTACTCTGATTTTTTCAGCGAGTTGGGAGGCGATACTAATGGTTCTCCTGTGAAAGTCGACGCAAGAAGTGGGAATGTGGAAGAAGTTACAAGTGGGAAATTGCAGAATTCTGCTAGTCATGAGCAGTATCAAGAAGGTACACAAGTTCATGGCGGCGGATATTCGCAAGAGAATGCTGGTGTGCAGGATGTGAACAGCACTCAGTACTGGGAAAGTATGTATCCTGGGTGGAAATATGATATGGATACTGGGCAGTGGTACCAAGTAGATGGATATAGTACGGCAGGAGGTGTGCAAGAGAGTTATGGTGCTAATTTAGGAAGCGAATGGGCCGATGCTTCTGTGGGGAAAGGAGCGGTTAACTTCTTGCAGCACAGCTCACAGTCTGTGGCTGGAACTATGACTGGGACGAGCACAACTGAGAACGTGTCTACCTGGAATCAGGTTTCTCAAGAAAGTAACAATGGTTATCCAGCACATATGATCTTTGACCCGCAATATCCGGGTTGGTATTACGACACGATTGCACAAGAATGGCGTTCACTGGAGAGCTACGCTTCATCAGCTCAATCAGTGATTCCCCAAACTCAAGAGAGACAGAGTCAGAATGGCTATGGTTTCAACACTAATTATTCACAGACTGTTAGCAATGCATACATTAGTCAGGGACAAGATATTAGCGGTAGTGATTCAAATAGAGGCTATAACCAGAGAGATATGAATATGTGGTCTGCTCAGAGTGCTTCCAACAACAATTTCAGTCAAGATTTTGGTGAACAACAGAAGTTTCAGAGCTCCTATGGTTCAAATGCTTTCATGGGCAGTCATCTTGATAATCAACAGGCCTTTAGTAACTTGGGAACAATTCCTTCGTATGAAAAAATGCAGCAAGGCCAATCTGAAGCCAATGGGTTTTTGGGTTCGCATAATAATTTTGGCCAGGACGGCAACTTTAATCAGCAGCTTAATCAGGGAAATTCGAATCAGATAGGGCAGATGAATTTTTCAAATGATTTTTATAGCAGTCAGAAACCAGTAAGTTTTACTGAGCAGTCTTATCAGAGCAATCAGCAATTATCTCATGCTCCGGGCAGTGGAAGATCTTCTGCTGGCCGTCCTCCACATGCACTGGTTTCTTTTGGGTTTGGTGGAAAGCTTATTGTAGTGAAGGATAGTGCCTTTGGGAACTCTTCGTTCGGCAACCAGGTGACTCGTTTACTTAAATCGTTATCTTATATTGAGCTATATGGTTGCTCTAATATGGGAATGGGAAAATTTCATAGTGTACTTATTTTTTTACGTTGCTAAAATTTGAATAGACTCTCCCATCCTTGTGGCTAATTATGTCATTCTGTTTTGACTGAAAAGGCTGCTGATGGAGGCTCAATATCTGTTATGAATTTGATGGAGGTTGTTTCTGGAAGTAGTACAGACAATGTTTCAGCTGTTAGAGGCACATCCTGCAATTATTTCCATCCTCTCTGCCAACAGTTATTTCCTGGACCACTGGTCGGTGGGAATGCTGGAACTAAGGATTTACATAAGTGGATTGACGAGAGGATAGCCAACTATGAATCACCCGATATGGATTACAGAAAGCGCGAGGCATTGAAGCTTCTCCTTTCTTTGCTTAAAATAGCTTGCAAGCATTATGGAAAACTTCGATCTCCTTTTGGGTCTGACACATCGTTGAGGGTAAATAACCTAGCCTTTCCACTTTGACCGAATTTTATACTTCTAAAATCTGCATCAGTTTGATGTGTTGAACTTTGCTTGCTGTTACTGATTTTCCTGGATCAGTCACCTGCCAAACACTTCTCACACTTTTTCAAGCTTGGTAGAACAAACTTAATATTTCTGTGCTTTTTCCTGTGTGTAGGAATTTGAATTACTAGTACTCTTAGTCTTAGGAAGCTTCTGCAAAAAGCACAAACTGTCTCCAAATTTTGTTATCCAAACCAAGTTGCCTATAGCATATTAGGCATTCCTTGTTCTCTTCATCCTGCAATAGTCTTCAAAAAATCATTTTGTTTGAAATGACTTACCCTTCCCTTGCTCTGTATTTATATCCTGTTGATATAGGAAAATGATACTCCAGAATCAGCAGTTGCGAAACTTTTTTCATCTGCCAAGAGCCAACTCAGAGAATATGGGGCTCTTAGCCACTGTTTGCAAAATATGCCATCTGAAGCACAACTTCAGGTACGACATGATCATATTGCTATGTTTTAGATTAATGGAGTCCTAGCACTCTGTGAAAGAATTTTGATCTTTGGTATAGACAACTGCTTCTGCGGTACAAAATCTTCTGGTTGCTGGTAGAAAAACAGAAGCTTTACAGTATGCAATAGAAGGCCAGTTATGGGGACCTGCCCTTGTGCTTGCATCTCAACTTGGAGATCAGGTTCTACCCCTAATTTCTGCTTCCGTTGCTTTTCTTCTTCAGTCAGCTTTGTCTAACTATACTTACTATTTTCGTCTTTTCTGTTGGTATTCAGTTCTATGTTGATACTGTGAAGCAAATGGCATTACGTCAATTGTTGCCTGGATCACCTTTACGGACTTTGTGCCTTCTTATTGCGGGACAACCAGCAGAAGTTTTTTCTTCGAATACCAGAAATGATGGTGGTTTTTTCAGTGGTGCAGTTGGCACTCAACAACCTCTGATTGTGAGTTCAGTAATTATGTATTACATCAAGTGGAACTTGCGGTGAATTTTTAAACATCCTCCAGATTTCCATTGTTAGTCAGTATTCAGCCATACTTTTAAGAGCTTCTTAAAGCTGTACTAGTCACCTCCTGAGGGCTAGTTAATAACTTGAAAGAGAATGTTTATATTTCCTTGTTCTTTACTCGCAGCCTGGAGCAAATAGTATGCTCGATGATTGGGAACAGAATCTGGCTCTGATAACTGCAAACAGAACGAAAGACGATGAGCTTGTGATCATTCACCTCGGAGACTGTCTGTGGAAGGATAGGAGTGAGGTAAGTTATTCTTTATCAATCACGAGTTTTGCAAGCCCCACTTGTCAGGAAAAAAATTATTCATCAGTCTTACTTGAGATCATTGTGCAGATTACAGCAGCACATATTTGCTATTTAGTTGCAGAAGCAAACTTTGAGACATATTCAGACACTGCAAGGCTGTGCCTTATCGGTGCAGATCACTGGAAGCATCCTCGTACTTTCGCTAACCCCGAGGCTATTCAGGTCCTCTTGATTTTCTGCTAGCTCTTATAGTTCTCTACATTTGTTTTGGCATGCTTTTCTCAAGTCCTGTATGTAAGTTGCCCATCCTGTCGCACTGAACTGTGCAAAACTTCAGAGGTTGACCGACTACGTCTTCCATTTTAGTTGTCTAATGACTAGGGTTTCAATCAATGTCAGCATTAGTTAGGTTACAGTCCCTTAAACTGAAGTTATAACGTGTTTATATTGTGGTCTCACGTGTTTATCTCCAACCTCCCTGATAATTTCCGTCTGTCGAGATATGCTCTTCATCGGCACATTCTCGTTTCTAAAGATGTTGTTTATGACTGCAGACTTCTTATTCTGTTGCAATCCTCTCTTAATGAAGCACTGGATAGTGGACTAGTGGTTTACTGATTTCTTGAATCGTATTATATGATGCTTCTTCAGATCTGAATCTTACTCTTCGGTCAATGAATATGCAGAGAACGGAGCTTTACGAGTATTCAAAGGTGCTAGGTAACTCCCAGTTCATCTTGCAGCCATTTCAGCCATATAAGCTTGTTTATGCTTATATGCTGGCTGAAGTAGGCAGAGTCTCAGACTCTTTGAAGTAAGTGAAGGATGATATTTTATCAAACTTCAAACTCTATTTCCAATTCTTCAATTTTCTTATTGTTGAGAGTTGGTTCAGGTACTGCCAAGCAGTGTTGAAATCTTTGAAAACTGGCCGAGCTCCCGAAGTCGAGACATGGAAACAATTAGTATCGTCCCTTGAGGAAAGGATTAGAATACACCAACAGGTACACCAATATTTTTTTCGAGCTGCTACAGTTTTGGGTTTGCCCAACCGTGGTTAACCAATGCTGTCTTTCAGGGTGGATACGGTACAAATTTGGCACCGGCAAAGTTTGTTGGCAAACTGCTCAACTTCTTTGATAGTACGGCCCATCGCGTCGTTGGGCGTTTGCCACCACCGGCACCATCGCCGACTTTGCACGGTCTACACAGTACCTATCAAGACCAGCAAATGATGGCTCCCAGGGTTGCAGCTAGCCAATCAACAATGGCTATGTCAACGTTGATCCCATCTGCTTCCATGGAGCCCATAAGTGACTGGACGGCCGATGGTAACAAAATGGGCAGACATTCGAGAAGTGTCTCTGAGCCCGACTTTGGTAGAACTCCAAGACCGGTTCGTCGAATTCCTCGAATACTGAACTGATCATTTCTGTTCATTCTGTTTCTTACTTTTTTTACTTCTGGCTCTTTAAAAATCATAACATTTCATTGTTAGGCTCAGCCGGCTGATTCCTCACCAGCTATCCCAGCCCCAGCCCCAGCCCCAGTGGCCTCCACCACCACAGCCACAGCCAATTCCCAAGAGAAGCCACCGAATCCGTCAGGGGGATCTCGCTTGGGTCGTTTCTCCTTCGGTTCACAGCTGCTTCAGAAGACAGTTGGCCTCTTACGGTCTACTCGCTCAGATAAACAGGCCAAGTTAGGCGAGAAGAACAAATTCTATTACGACGAAAAGCTGAAGAGATGGGTGGAAGAAGGTGTAGAGCCTCCAGCTGAGGAAGCAGCTCTACCACCTCCGCCAACTACTGCAGTCTTTTCAAACGGAGCAGCGTCTGACTATAACTTAAAATCAGCGTTAAAGAATGAAGGCTCTCCTGCTAACAGAAGCCCTAAATCCCGAAATGCAGCTCCACAGGAACACAGCTCAGGCATCCCTCCTATTCCCACCAGCTCCAATCAGTTTTCAGCTCGTGCACGGATGGGCGTTCGAGCAAGGTAACATTTGTCGAAAACTTTCCTATCCAATGCCTATTCGTAGCAACAACTTCTCATGACAATCATTTTCCCCCAGATATGTGGATACATTCAACCAAGGTGGTGGTGGGGCAGCAGCGAATTCGTTCCATTCACCGCCCATACCGTCCCCTAAACCTGCTATCACGATGAACACGAAGTTCTTCGTTCCCGCCCCGGCACCTGCTGCTGCTGACAATTCGACAGACACCGCAGCAGACAATGTGCCGTACCCGGGTCACGAAAGCGCTGCATCCACCGAGATTCCTTCGACGTCTTCAATGAAAAAAAACAGTTCGTTCCATACTCCCATGTCCTCTCCTCCTCCACCTATGATGGTCAGGCAGAGGTTTCCGAGCATGGACAACATTCCCGGAGGTAGGTTCGGCTTAAATGACGGTACACGCTCTCAGTCTCGCCGAACAGCATCATGGAGTGGTAGCTTCGACGACTCGTTAAGCTCGCCAAGGGTCGCGGAAATGGCCAAATCGTCCTTAGGTAATCCTCCTACGACTCGCATGCCAACAAATGGTGGCAGCTTTGGTGATCTCCAGGAAGTCGAACTTTGATGCGGAAATCGTATTTCGTATACGAATGCTGTGTTCGTCAAGATTTCATACACTGTCCAACAAGGACTGCTAACTTTCCGGTAAAGATCATAACAACGCCGGAAATGCGGCATAGAAGAAGCTTAGCTTGGGGTTTTTTGAAGAACTACCCTCGTCTTCTCTGCCACCCATATCCCTTCGTTCTTCTCGTGAATAACTGCGAATAGTTGCCATCTGAAGCTTCGAGATAGTGCTGTGAGATCGATGAGCGTTGTACAGTTATATCATTCATTGATTCGTTGAACGACTAACGGATCGAGTGGATCGAGTATAGGTAGTGAGAGAAAAAGAACTGAAAAAGAATAAGGGAGAGCCTCTCCAACAGGAATTAAATTGAATGAAGCAAAAAAACCTCTTTTGGTTTCCTGGTCTTTCACCAAATGCATTGCTTTCATATGCTTTTGACTTGTAATTTGTAAAGCTTCCTCCTAGGTTTCCAACCTGATTCAGTAACCCATATCAGGCACTCATTGTACTGGAGTTTGCGGCCGAACCATTAGCACGAATCTGAATCTCGAGATATCATGATCGGAAGGTTCATATCGCGACCACGACAGGGGTCTCGTGATCGGAAAACGCTGCCAACTGACTGAAAATTATGATTGGTATTATGTATGGTGCCTGTGAATGTGATTACAACTTTCTAATTGAATGAACGAACGAACGAATTGTCTTTACAGACGAACAGAACAGAAATACAACGAGTGGTGGGTTAGCTAAGCAATGCATCAAGGGGAAGCCAGTGGCGGCCATTGACGAAGCTCTTGGCCAGGAACATGTGAGCAGAGTCATAGTCTAGCTCCCTTGCCCACGAAACTCCTCTCACTTTCTCCTGCTCCTGGTCCGAAACACTTGTACACTCCGAAGTACGCCATCACCCATATTTACTATATCGAACAAGTTTTGTTGGTATTGTTCCATCCATTGGGACACAAAATGTGAAGTTAAAACAGACATCACTAATTTGAAGTTAAAAAAGACATTTTTATATGTGACCCAACTCATTTCAAAATTTATTTAATTCGATCAAGTACATCAAACCAGCTCTGGATCCGTATAATTGATGTGTGAACATACATTAATATATCCGATTCACACGTAATGAAAAAAATAACTAGTTAGATCAAACAAAATTAATAAATATTAACCACGATACGAGTATGTGATTCAACCTCTTAAATCATTACAACCACCGTTGAACTATCATTGAAACCATCATTATATTGACATAGTACCAAACCATTTAAATGTACGGTTCAACATCTAACCGGTCAGGCCTCTATACCGATACGGTTTTGAAAACACTTCGTAAAAAATAACAAGATAATTATGTAAAATTCTACGGCGTACGTACATGTAGACGCCGGGGCTGAGCTGGATGAGGACATTCTCGTCGTTATTCTCCGGCACCGAGTCAATCGCCGCTTGCACCGGTCGAAACTGTCCCGACCCGTTAATATCCACCGTGATGACTATGTATCCAACCGGTGCAACCCAGTGGTGCCCCCACCCGCACGGTAATTCGCTGGAGCCGGAGCTGGAGAAGCTGCAATAACAGTAGAAGAAGAAGAACTAGTCAATGAAACAACATTATCTAACAAGAAGAAACAACAAATAATTAGGAAGAGGGAAAAAGGATAGAAGGACGCCATTGATGAATTATGCAAAGGTTTTTGAAGGTACAGAGAAGAAATTTATAGAGGTAAATTCAACGGTCATTTTTTTCCTTTTGTATTTTCTCCACCGTGATGGGTAGTACACTATAGGACTGTGATGTATCTATATGTCATACTAATTGTTTTGGTTTGAGTTGTATCGAACCAGTTTGGCCGATTCCAGAATGAACCGGTTATCAAATTGGTCTTTTTGTACTCATCAAGCACACACATGACACATCTATCGGTGAAAGCTGTTAGGTTGGTTATCTCTACTGCTTTTGATGTTCGGGGTTGGCAGCTTCTTCTTATTTTTTCACTTTTTGTTGGGTATGTTTCACGGTGGGATAATAGTGCCGTTTTATTGTGTGGCAAGAGATAATATGTTTAGTACTTTTTTTTATGATAAGGTAATTTCTAATTGATAGGTTTTGTAATTTTTGTGTATCGTATCAAGTTTGATCATATCTTAGATGAAAAGAAATCCCGTCTAGCACTAGATGGCAATGTCAAGTGCCGACTAGACTGGCTATTCAAACTTTAAAGACCTTGAACAATTTATTAGTTCGGTTCGTTTTATCCATGACTATAAGCCGAGTGGCCACCACTTTTTAAACATTCATTTCTACGTACATAACAGTCGTATGATCATTTTTTAAAATGGATCTTTCAGTTAAATTCACGTTAAAACTCTTAACCGTCTGTTTAAGGCCAGGTTCGGTTTTAACTACATTGATGTCGCTTTCCTAACTCGCATAATCATGGTTTAACTGCTGTTTCGTAATGGTTTATATTTCGTATAATTGGTTTGATGAACGTGATACCCAAATTGGTTTTGAAATCATGGATTACTATTTGTGATGTGTAAATAATGGTCAAACTATTCGGTTGCATTTACATGAATCTAGTTGGAAAGTGGATACCTTTTCTCACTTTTCAAAATCATTGCTTGTCATTTTCTTCTTCGTTGTTTTCCTTCTTCCTGCAGTGTACTGTCTGTGAAAATTATTGGACTTGAGATGGGAATCTAACGTACAATGTGTACACATTTGTTGCTGTTCTAACCAGCCGGACTGGTTTTGGGTTGATTCTCAACGTCGAGTCAGCTAGTTCGAGTCGGGAAAACCGCCACGAGGAAAAAAAAAAGATTTGGCGCTGACATTGCATGATGTACGTCGATCCGGCTGTTTAACGTAAGAAGTTGGATGATAAGTGGACGGAATGATATATACAACATATATTGAGTAGACATGTACCCGTGGTTTTTGCAAATTAGCAAAATAGCTAATTACCATCAAAATTGAAACTAGGGGTTTTCGCTCATTCTTGATTCCGCCATAAGTAGAGTTGTCGATGTTCTTATATATCCCACCACACAATATCAAAATACATGTCATGACTAAATCCATGTGTAGGGCGGATACTACATGGGTGTCGAGATATTAGTTTTACCGTGAAAATCGCTAACCTGACTCTATCTAGTCCCAATCCGACTCAACTAGTTATTTACATTGACGAACAATCCACAACTCGCTTTACCCAAAATTAAAACGAAAAAAATGCAAAGCAAATGAACCGTACACGACCTATTCGACCGCAATCCAACCAATTAACCCAATCCGACTCGTTGCCACACCCTACTAAACATCTCTCAACAAATCGATTTAAAAACTACAAAATACTGATTCATTAAACAAATGCCTAGCTAGATCCTAAGCGTGATATGCTATAAAGTAGAAACCCAAACAAAACAACATTATCCTCTTCGGTGGGTTAATAACTTGAGGGCAGCCATTATCACTTATCAGCAGAGACTGTAATCAGCTTATGGTCCAGTCATGGCTTTATCCATCGTTTTTTCTCTTCTTCTTTCTTCTTCTTCATCTCTGGCTCACTAACTTGAGGGCCTTCATCCTTATTCACTCCAATGGCTCACTAGCTACTCTGTTTTCAAAGTTCAAATAGTTTCCAGCTTATGTCTGGGTTTTGAGCTTTGAAATCCAAAGAGTTCGGAATAAGACCACAATCATGTGTGCATAATTAAGATGTCGATCTTTGATATTTATTTGACTGCACATCAATTTTAATTAGAACTAAACCAATTAAATTATGTGTTAATTTAGTATCATAATTGTTTTTAAAATTTATTATTAATTTGATACACATTAAATAAAAGATGAATGAAATTTTACTTTGTGACTAATCACACTACATACACTAACTATTGCTAACTAATTACAATTTTATTATCACTTAAATCCTACCTAAAGTCATAAATTAATAAAATATAAAAATGGACCCTTTTTGTAATTGTTTTTGGCATAATATTCAAATTTGTAAAAAAATTCAACTCCACCCATCCATACAATTGGTACACCCAATTACAAATGCATGCCACATATGCCGTGTTATTTTGTAAACCTCTCCATTCATATGGATGGGGATGTCCTAATAATCTAGCTGAACCTTGTAGAGTAGGAACAAACCAACAGTTGATATATGTCGTAAAATAGAAGGAAAGAACTCAATCCGACGGTCACGTGAACTTATGCACCAATAAAAATCCACAAAATTTGAACATGCATGTCTAATATTAGTACCTGACTCGACGAACAGATATGTAATAGCCCAAGTCAGCACATGATTGTCGAACCATGTAATTAATTATTGAACCAACCAACACATGGTAATCGAAGTTATCGAAGCATGTAATCTATGAACAAACCAGAATTTTGGAACTAAAACTTATAGACTTCATTCATCCATCAGAACTAACTATGTGATCACTGTCACTTCATATATAACAGACAACACTAATGACTCATTCATCCATGTTACTTACATTTCTTCATGGGGCCATCTTATCACTACATCGGGCCGTAAACTGGTCTTGAGTGAAGAGAGATGATCAACACTCAAGCTATTGCATCCATGGATGTCTAGCTCCTTCAGCTTATCGAGTTGCTGATTCCCAGGCGCCCACAGTGTCTCCAACGACGTGCATCCCTCTAGATTCAATCTTTGTAAAGATTTCAACTCTGCAAGCCCTTCAATCTCCCGCAAACTCGGCACCTTCACTGTGAGTTTAGTTAACTTTTTCAGCTTCGACAAGAAAGATATCCTCTCTATGCTGGAAGAAGATGTATCATCTAACTTTAACTCCAAACTAGCCAACTCTTCTAGGGATCCAAGCACCTCCAGCTCCTCCTCCTTAGTTATATTTACCATCGAGAGAGTCAAATGATTTAGCATTGGGAACTTTGGGAGAGATCGTATCACCGGGCCAACCTCCAGCCACCGACAATCCCGAATGGTCAGTTCTACCAAAGAGGGGACTACTACTGTTTGGTCGTCGAGTTCGCATGGGAGTAACTCAGTGAGGTCAGGGCAGTATTCAATCACTAATGACTGCAAGTTGCAGGTAGAAGAACACAAGAGATCCTTAAGCCCTTTGATCCGAACTAAACCGTTTACTGCCGAAATAGTAAGAGTTTCCAACGATCTCAACCCTTGTAGCCCATCCAAATCACCTCCAAGAGTTTGGGAGATGTCGTTGACTTCAAGCCAAGTCAAATTCTCCAAGTTCTCTATTCCTGGAAGCCACATTGGTTCTTCACACGAATTAATTTCGAGATAGGTTAGGGACGTTGGTAGTAAATAACTAGGGAGGTGACCACCGGAAGAAGCATCCACAACGTTGATATTGATTCTTGTGTTAAAGAGTACCAAACACTTCAACTTGGATACCTTCCACCACACGCTACCTTCATCTTCAGTACTCTTAGCAGGAGGGATGTCGATTCCATCCTTGCAACCATCAACCTTCAGTACCTCCAAATCCAACAACTCTAAAAGATTCGGAGTCCGAGATGACGTGGATAACTCCTTCAAACCTAATGGAAATTCATTAATCTCGACCTCCTTAACGTTGTCTATTTTCAAAATTTTGAGAGACGACAGCTGACAAATATCGGCAACTACTTCTCTCAAATTTGTACACTGGAAGTAGTCGAGATCAAGCTGTATGAGTCCCTTCAACATACCAAAGGTTCCCCCACTTATCTTTTGTATTCGACATGAGCTCAGATCCAACGTCTTTAGGTTCTTTAACTCCCCAATATCAACTTCCTTGATTTCTATCCCAAACATGGATAATACCTCAATGCTTTTGGGTAAGCGCCAACAGAAAGGAAGTCTTTCGGCGACCCCATAGTTGGAATAAAGTAGTACAACTTTCAGCCTGGGAGCCATCTATGTAGAACCAGATTAAGGCAGAGTTAAAACAAAAACATGAAAAACAAAGACGAAGATATAACTGACGAGTCACAGCTGCAAAAAACACACACCTTCATCATATGGCTCCACTCTGTTTTGATATTGGGCAAATCAAGAATTACCAACTTTTTCATAGTAAAATTGGTCATAGGAGGATCATACAGTCCATGTGCGTAACCTGGCAAGTAAAGCCACTTTAAATTCGGGAGAAGATTATCGAAATCTCCGGTAAGCAATGTGGCTGAACTTGCATGGAAGTATCTCAACTCCGACAAATTCAAGAAACATTCGCTCTTAAACTTATACTTGACAGTCGACTTCCAGGTTTCCGGTATGCTAATTGCTTTTACTTTACTTGATCCCTGTAATTTGACAAGCAACATATATATGTGATTTAAAATGTATGTGTGACAATATTTTCATATTAATTTTACAGGAAATTAAATACCTTTTTGTTCAACAACATATCAATTCCTTCTTCTCTCGACCATATCCTACTTCTCTTCCACGGCCGCTCCACATCTTCTCTTCTCACAATTTCTCTACCCATATCTCTAAGTTGGTCGTGCATTTTAAATACCCCATCATCTCCAACTTGTATCATACATCTTTGAATAAGAAAAATAATATTACTTTTAGGATAAAAATTGCATTCGCTCCACATGTAATATGGTTTTTCTTTATTTGCTCCGATGAAGAAACAGGCTATATCCAAGAAAATCTCTTTTGCCTCCACCTTCAATGCATCGTAACTTATTTTTAGCCTATCATAAACCTCATCAAGGTTAAGTGTTTTACGTAACTGTTCCAACGTATCTTCCCAAACCCCAATCTCTTGTCCGAATAAAAATGAACTCCGTAACCTTCAAAGTCAATGGAAGTCCTCCTGTAGTCGATACAATCTCATTTGCTAGAGTCTCATAATCCGATGGAGGCGTATTCTTTTTGAATGCGTGTTTGGAGAAGAGTTCGAGCTAATCTGGTTGGCTCATCGATCCAACTTCATACAACTTGCATTGATTCTCATTCAAATGACTCAAGACATTTTGATTTCTTGAAGTAATGATGAATCTAGTCCCAGAATCAAAATCGTTAGGACAGCCGAGTATATCTTCAAATTTAAACTTCTCATCAACATCATCGAGAACGACAAGAATTTTGGACTTCGAAACTCTCTCCTTTATCATCTTCCTTCCACCACTATCAATAGTAAATCCAACAGAATCCATCCTCAAAATTTCAGATACTAGCTTCTGTTGCAAAACAACAACGCCATCCTTTTGATTTTGTGTTTCCCTTATATTCTCAAGAAAATAACAATGATCGAAACGAGAAGAAATCTTGTTATAAACCGCCTTTGCTGTGGTCGTCTTCCCTATTCCACCCATACCATAAAGACCGACCATTGTCACACTTTCGGAGTTTAAACTCAATTTTTCTAATATGACTTTTATGTGATCATCAATTCCAACCAACTCATCAGTGTCTAAAATAGAATTTTCCTTACTTAGGTGTGACCATATATCTGCATAAACTTTATCTGCTATATCTCCCTGCCTACAATATTAAAGAAATATATATTTGAGATTCAAAAATTTACATGAAATAACACTTCATTTTCTAGTAATATTATGGAAATATTAACGCGTGTAAACGTATAGAAAAACGAAGATTAATAATTGAAACAAATACTGAATAATAAAAGGATGAGGATGAGAATTACATACTCGTCATTGCTTTGGACGTGCCAGCCTTTTATTTGACCAACTTTTGCGAGAGCATCTTTCCAGCTCTGTATGATCTTTTCATCAAATTTAGCCCCGTGTTCTTGAAATGCTTTTTCATAACGTCCAGTTTGGTGTCGTACCTTTTTTGGATCCACCATATAAAAAATAGGAAGTATGATGCGTTGAGGGTCCTGTTCTTTTTTTCGAATGATTTCGGCAAGCTCCATGAGACACCATTTACTATCGGCGTAACCCTCCGATATTATCGGAATATAAATTTTGGATTGATCGATTGCGCTTAGAAGACTGGGCTTTATTTCTTCTCCCTTGCGAAGCTCATCATTGTCTATAAACGTGCGAATCTTTGCGTGATGGAGAAAACGAGATAAGATGTCGGTGATTTGATAACGAGTATCTGGACCCCTGAAACTCAAAAACACCTCATACTCCACTGAGGGTAATGAACCAGAGGGATTAGTAGAGCTGGATGTTGCACCAACAACAGAAGCTGAATCTGTTTGCTGGATGGTATCCTCATTGTCATTGTTGAAATTTCGTCTCCCACTTTCTGTAGCAATCCTTTTCTTCTCTTGATGCGGTTCTTGGTTCTGTGCACCTTTTCTTTTGCCTGCTGATTTTCTTTTGTTTCGACAAGCTTGCTGGTGCCTTTTCTTTGCTTGTTGTTTCTTGGGTTTCATTTTGAGGCTCCAGTATTCTTTTATATACACTACAAATATTTCGGAGAGATGCTGCAAGATCTGTATGAATCAAAATATTTATTAATTTTAGATTGTACTATGCATGTATAATATATACTTTTTTGACAAAAATAATATCTAAAATTGATGGGCGAATCTTATATGATCGAAGGCCTTGTCAACTCAAGAAATAAAAAAATTGCGACAAAACACAAGCTACTTCTAGTACAACTTATGATAGGAATGGTTTTAAGAAACAGAATTTCATTATTATTGTAATAATAACTCTCTTTGTGTTTATATATATATATATAATATACCACCGCTTAGATTAAAAAAAATCGTCTCCCACAGCACAAATTGTTGAGAAATTAGAAGCAAGGCAACCGCAGTAGCAACATCTCTCAAATAACTCATTCCTTCATGATCAATGTGCAAAAAAGAAGAACATATTGAAATATAACTCATTACTTGCGATTCAATTCAGCAGAAATTATAGAAATTGAAAGCAGAGATATATAAAAGTAAATGAATTTCCAGTAACTGTTCTTGCCTGCTTCAGTTTGCTTGTGCTTTGCTGCTTCTTCTCTCTGCTCCTTTGCTTCTTGGCTTATCCCTTACTTCTGAGCTCCCACTGGCTTTCAGTAATTTTGATGTCCATTCAAATTCAATTATTGCTCCACAAATTCAATGCAAGCCAACCATTTGTACTCTTTCTTATCTACAAATAATGCACACCCACAAGTCAGTCAACCATTTTGGACAATTTGGTACTTAGGGCATTTTCTTTTCTTTTCAAAATTCTTTTAGCAATTGGGATGTATAGCTAATTGTTAATTTAAAAATTTGGTTAAAAATTATTGCTCATTATCAACAGCAAGTGGTCTGAATTGAAAGAAGTGGAGAAATAGTAAACAAAAACAGCTTAATAGGTGGGGTCTAATAGCTTGATATTTTCCAGGAAGTTTCTAAGAAATTAAGAATTATGCATCCCCACAACACAGCAACCACCCACGATCTTCCAGGACCCCGCTGAACAAGTCATCCAAGGCTTGCAGGGAATTCTTCGTTAGAGACTCGTCAGAAACTCACGGTTGGTTGCAAGCGGCTTGCAGGGAATCACTCTACTATGAGCATCTCCCAACAAGTCTAATTTTAGATACTTACAAACACTATCGGGGAAATTCTCTCAAGGGTTATCGACACCTTACATACACTCAAGAAGAACAACGTTGTCTTGTCTGTTAAATGAGCTTAATCATCAGGTTACACTGATGGTCATGTGAACCAATGAGAATCCACAAACTATGAACGTGTCTATCTAACATGAGTACCTGACTCGACGAGCAAATATGTAATAGCCCAAGTCGTAGCACTTATGACTCTTAATTAAATCAACACTCTCTAGTAAACTGAACCAACGTGGGTATGTTACTGTAGTCATTTATTCTCATCACTGTCACTTACATTACTAAAATCGTCTGTATTTCTCATCGGGCCATGTTATCTTCACATTGGGCAGTAGACTGATCTTGAGTTCAGAGGGATGATCAACACTCAATCTTTTGCAACCTCTGATGTCTAGCTCCTCCAGCTTCTCCAGACGTAGTTGATCATCAGGCCATAGTCTCTCCAACGAAGTGCAACCCTCTAGATACAAGCGTTGTAAAGACTTCAACTCTGCAACCCCTTCAATCTCCCGCAAACTCGACACCTTCACTGTGAGTGTGGTTAACTTTTGCAGCTTCGACAAGGAAGCTATCCTCTCTATACCGGAAGATGTAACGTCTAACTGTAACTCCAAATCAACCAACTCTTCTAAGGATCCGATCACATCCAGATCCTCCTCTTCAGCTATTTTTACCATTGGGAACTTTGGGAGAGATTGTATCATCGGGCCAACCTCCAGCCGTGGACAATCCCTAATGGTCAGTTCTACCAGAGAGGGGACTACTGCTGTTTGGTCATCGAGTTCGCATGGGAGTAACTCACTGAGGTCACCACATTCTAAAATGGTTAATTTCTCCAACTTGCAGGTAGAAGAACACAAGAGATCCATAAGCCCTTTGATCCGAGTTAAACCATTTACTCTCGAAATAAAAAGAGTTTGCAATGATCTCAACCCTTGTAGCCCATCCAAATCACCTCCAAGAGTTTTGAAGACTTCGTGGACATTTAGAGAAATCAAATTCTCCAGGTTCTCCATTCCCGGAAGGCACATTGGTTCGTGATCATTGGGAGCAATTTGGAGAGAGGTTAGCGATGATGGTAGTAAATAACGAGGGCGATGATGACCACCGGAAGAAGCGTCCACAGCGTTGATATTGATTCTAGTCTTCCAGAGTAGTAAAGACTTCAACTTGGATACCTTCCACCACACGCTACCTTCATCTTCAGTACTGTTAGCAGGAGGGATGTTGATTCCATCGTTGCAATTATAAACCTTCAGTACCTCCAAATCCAGCAACTCTGAAAGATTGGGAATCCGAGATGAAGTGGATAACTCCTTCAAACCTAATGGAAATTCATTAATCTCGACCTCTTCAACTCCGTTTGTTTCCAAGACTTTGAGAGAAGAAAGTTGACAAATATCGGCAACTACTTCTCTCAAATTTGTACACTTGATGTAGTCGAGATGAAGCTCTATGAGTCCCTTCAACATACCAAAGGTTCCCCCACTTATCTTTTGTATTTCACTTCCTCTCAAATCCAACGTCTTTAGCTTCTTTAACCCCCAAATATCAAGTTCCTCCATTTCTATCTGATACATGGATAATACCTCAATGCTTTTGGGGAAGCGCCAACAGTCAGAAACTGTTCTCCAGACACAATGGTCGCTAGAAAGTCGTACAACTTTCAGCCTCGGAGCCATCTATGTAGAACCAGATTAAGGCATAGTTAAAACAAAAAGATGAAGAACAAAGACGAAGATATAACTGACGAGTGACAGCTGCAAAAAACACACACCTTAATCATATGCTTCCAGTCTGTTTCGATGATGGTTCTGTGAAGAACAAGAATTACCAATTTTTTCATAGTAAGATTGGTCAAAGGAGGATCATCCTCTCTATATTCTTCGTAATCGCCCAATTGAAACCAACTTAAATTCGGGAGAAGATTATTGAAATCTCCGGTAAGGATGAGTGAGCGTGCATAAAAGTATCTTAACTCTGACAAATTCATGAAACATTCACTCTTAAACTCATCATTGACATCCGCGGGCTCCAGTATGCTAATTGCTTTTACTTGACTTGATCCCTGTAATTGGACAAGGAACATATCTAATTATCACTTATGCCATTTAAATATGTATATTCATATTAATTTTACAGGAAATTAAATACCTTTTTGTTCAACAACAGATCAATTCCTTCTTCTCTTGACCATATCCTACTTCTCTTCCACGGCCGCTCCACATCCTCTCGTCTCACAACTTCTCTACCCATATCTCTAAGTTGGTCGTGCATTTCAAACACCCCATCATCCCTAACTTGTATCATACATCTTTGAATGAGAATTTCAATACTACTTGCAGGATAAAATTTACAATCGCTCCACATATAAGAGGGTTCTTCTTTGTTTTTTCCGATGAAGAAACAAGCTATATCCAAGAAAATTTGTTGGGCCTCATGATCCAATGCGTCGTAACTTATCTTTAGTCTGTCGAAAACTTGACCAAGGTTAAGTGTTTGACGTAACTGTTCCAACTTATCATACCAAAACTCACTCTTTTTTCCGAATAAAAGCGAACCTATAACCTTTAGAGTCAATGGAAGTCCTCCTGTAGTAGATACAACGTCATTTGCTAGAGTCTCATAATCCGATGGAGGCTTATTCTTTTTGAATGCATGCTTGGAGAAGAGTTTGAGCGAATGTGGATGGATCATCGATCCCACTTCGTACAACTTGCATTGATTCTTATTGAAAGTTGTGAAGACATCTTGATTTCTTGAAGTGATGATAAATCTACTTTTAGAAGTGAAATTCGTAAGACTTCCTAATATATCTTCAAATTTAAACTTCTCATCTACATCATCGAGAACGACAAGAATTTTGAACCTTGATACTCTCTCCTTTATTATCTTCCTTCCGCCAGTATCATCAATAAATCCACCAAAGTCCATCCTTAATATTTCAGATAGTAGCTTCTTTTGCAAAACAACAACACCGTCCCTGTGATCTTGTATCTCTCTTATATTCTCGAGAAAGCAACAATGATTGAAACTAGAAAATATCTGGTTGTAAACCGCCTTTGCTGTAGTCGTTTTGCCTATTCCACCCATATCATAAAGGCCGACTATTGTCACACATTCAGAATCTAAACTTAATTTTTCTAATACAGCTTCTACGTGATCATCAATTCCAACTAACTCATCAGTATCTAAAATAGAATTTTCCTTATTTATATGTGACCATATATCTGCAGAAACTTCATCTGCTACAACTCCATGCCTACAATATTAAATATATATTTAAGATGTCAACTTCATATAAAATAACATTTCAATTTCGAGTAGTTCAATTAATTTTATTCTTTAGATTTAAGTTCATGTACAATTTAAATATTCCTAGAATGTTTATTATAGTCAACAAGCAAGTATATGCAACAACAAAACAAATAAGTTATACTGAATAATAAAAGGCTAGGAGAGGATTACATACTCGTCATTGCTTTTGACGTACCATCCTTTTAAAGTTCCAACCTTATTTAGAGCATTCTTCCAGCTTTGTATGGTCTTTTCACCATATTCAGCGTGTTTTTGAAATGATTTTCGATAAGGTCCAGTCTGATGTCGTACATCATTTGGATTCACCATATAGAAAATAGGAAGTATAACGCGTCGAGGGTCCTCCTCTTGACGCCTGACAAATTCAGCAAGCTCTTTAAGACACCACTTACTATCAGCATATCCTCTTGATATGATCGGGACGTAGATTTTGGACTGATCAATTGCTAGAAAGAGATTGGGCCCTATTTCTTCTCCTTTGCGTAGCTCATTATCGTCCCTAAAAGTCTGAATCCTATAACGACGAAGAAAACGATAGAGAATGTCGGTGAATTGTTTACGAGTGTCTGGACCCCTGAAACTCAAAAACACGTCATACTCCACAGAGGGAAATGAACCAGAGGGATTTGTGGAGTCAGATATGGTATCAACTTCAGATGTTGAATCGTCATCATTGTTGACGATTGAGTGTTTGGAATTTCGTCTCCAAAACTTGTAGAGAAGAATGAGTGGGAGAAGCAAGGCAAGCACAGTAGCAACATCTCTCAAATAACTCATTCCTTCATGATGAATGTGCAAAAAAGAAGAACATAGAATCCATCAAATATATTGAAATATAACTCATTACTTGTGATTCAATTCAGCAGACATTATAGAAATTGAAAGCAGAGATATATAAAAGTAAATGAATTTCCAGTAACTGTTCTTGCCTGCTTCGATTTGCTTGTGCTTTGCTGCTTCTTTTCTCTGCTCCTCTGCTTCTTGGCTTATCCCTTACTTCTGATTCTAGCGACAACAACTCTCGTCCCACAGTTACGTTGTCCACAAGAACGACTTGATCACTTGATGATCAAGGGGGTTCAAAGAAACGTCATGGATGACCGTGGGTCGTCGATGTGTTGTGGGGATGTTTTCTCTGCTCCTTTGCTTCTGGGCTTATCCCTTACGTCTGAGCTTTCACTGACTAATTGAGATTCAACATCCATGCATCACGGTGAAACTGATCTTGCTCGATAAGAAGTTGAGACAGTTGGAGAAAAAAGAAAGAAAGCTTATTGAGAAGAGTTGGAGAGAGGTGAAGCAGCACTACTTAATAGTTTTACGAACTCATCACTATCTCCTTAGGTGGCATCTAACAAGAGTATCCAACACCATTTCTCCATTCAATTCTGTCCGTCAACAAAACTCAATTATGGCTAATTAACAAATTAATTAATTATCTGCAAATAATAAGAAAGAACAAAGAGCCAAAACACAAACAACTCCTTAGGTGGCATCTAACAATACTCTCCATTCAATTTTGTCTTCAACAAACCTTTAGTGTTTTTATGAAGAAGAAAAGAAAGACTAGATAACGGGTATGAAACCAAAATCAGAGAAGACCAAAACCAAACCTTGAATATTCAGATTCAACATCTACCACCATTGAAGTGATGTTGGTGGAGAAGAAGTTGGAGAAAGAATAATAAATGCCGTTTCACATGAAGAAAAAGAAGACAAGATGACACAGACAATTTCCAGAGAGAAAAGAAAGAAGACTACTGAGAAGAGTAAAGGGGGTTTTAAACATGTGCCGAAACTGAGCTCCACCTACCTTGGAGTTATTTTGTACATGTTCTATCTCAGAAGCAAAATGATACATTCTTTAAGAATGTGAAATTTACGAGGGATCATTCTGACTATAAATCGAACGTGTTGAGATTCGAATGCGAGATTTTACCAATAATAGTAATAGTTCTTACCACTAGGAGACGACGATGGAGATAGATCTCATGTTTTATCACAGTAATCCAATCCTAGTAAGGGGCTTATTTCGAGTGAAATACAATAAACGAGATTGTTTGTTAACTTTGCATTGTAATCGTTGATTAGTCATTACAAATATAGTAACAAAAACTATTAATTTATTAAATGATTGCGACATAGTAATACAAAAAAGTAATAAATCAGTACTGCCGGCGACGAAAAGCCTGAGCCAGAGCCAGTAAAAAAAACAGAGGAAAAACAATGGCAAGACAAACTACCGCCGCCAACTCCGACAGGCTCAGCGCCCTTCCCGATGAAATCCTCATCAAGATACTAACCGCAGCCGATCTCGACACAAGAACCGCAATCCAAACATCCCTCTTCTTCCACTGCTGGCGAGACCTCTGGAAATCACTCCTCGCCACCAAGTTCTCTTTCAACTTCCCAACTGGAATTCTCTTTTGAACGCATGTTTGGAGAAGAGTTCTAGCGAATGTGGTTGGCTCATCAATGCAATTTCATACAACTTGCATTGATTCTCATTCAAAGTACTCAAGACATTCTGATCTCTTGATGTAATGATAAATCTACTTTCAAAAGTGAAATTTGTAAGACTCCCTAATACATCTTCAAATTTAAATTTCTCATCAATATCATCAAGAACGATAAGAATTTTGAATTTCGAAACTCTCTCCTTTATTATCTTCCTTCCACCACTATCATTAGTAAATCCAACCGAATCCATCCTGAAAATTACAGATACTAGCTTCTGTTGCAAAACAACAACGCCATCCTTCTGATCTTGTATTTCTCGTATGTTTTCAATAAAACAACAACGATCGAAACAAGAAGAAATCTTGTTATAAATCGCTTTTGCAGTGGTCGTCTTGCCTATTCCACCCATACCATAAAGACCGATCATTGTCACACTTTCAAAATCTAAACTCAACTTTTCTAATACAGCTGCTATGTGATCATCAATTCCAACTAACTCATGAGTTTCTAAAATGAAATTTCCCTTACTTATGTGTGATCATATTTCTAATGAAATTTCGTTTGCTATAACTCCCCGCCTACAATATTAAATGGATATATATTTCAGAAAAACTTTCATATAAAATAATACTTCGATTTATATTTGTTGCCCCTCTATCTAAGTATATATTTCACATTATTAAGCATTTTAATTTTAGTTATATGAGGAATAGCTCACGTTTTGCCGCAGGAAACAATATCTATTTAACTTAGGGTCAGTTGTGAACCAAGTCCAATTTAAATATTCCAAAAATGTTTATATGCAATTTGAAAGTTAGCAAAACCAAACAAATAAGTTGTACTGAATAATAATAATTTCAGCAAGCTTTTTAAGACACCACTTACTATCAGCATATCCCCTCGAGATGATCGGGACGTAAATTTTGGACTGATCAATTGCTCTACGGAGGTTGGGCCCTATTTCTTCTTCTTTGCGTAGCTCATTGTCGTCCCTAAAAGTGTGAATATTATAGCGACAGAGAAAATGATATAGGAAATCGGTGAATTGGTTACAAGTATCAAGACCCCTGAAACTCAAAAACACCTCATACTCCACGGAGGGTAATGAACCAGAGGGATTAGTGGATTCAACTACAGATGTTGAATCCATTCACGGGGATGAACTAGAGGGATCAACAACAGGAGAAGTTGAATCTGTCTGCTGAATGGTATCCTCGTTGTCATTGTTGAGATTTGGTCTCCCACGGCACAAATTGTTGAGAAGCAAGGGAACCGCAGTAGCAACTTCTCGTAAATTACTCATTTCTTGATGATCAATGTGCAAAAAATAACATACGATCCATCAAATATAGGATATAGTTTGTTTATTGATCAAAGACTGACAGAAATTTGAATAAAGAATCTGTTGTAGTTTAGTAATCTAAATTCCTAACTTAGAGTTAAATACACCGTAAATTTCAATTTTGTCTCTCAGCAAAACTCAATTATTGCTAATTAACAAATTAATTAATTATCTGCAAATAATTAAAAAGTACAAAGAACCAAAAGACAAACAACTCCTTAGGTGGCATCTAACATTACTCTCCAATGGCATTTGAATATACTCTCCATTCAATTTTGTCTTCAACAAACCTTTATTATTTTCTCATATAGTAAGTTTACTAATTACGTTCACGTAGCTTATTGTTAGCTCTTATAATTAGTTTTCAGACTCGTAGCAGTGTGTTCAACTCTTTGATAAGTTACTTCTTCCACGTTTGCGTCATACGAATTATTCTCTTCCATCGAATTTTCTCGAAACAATTAGGTACGTACACGGGCAATTTTATGTATATATTTATGATTTTTTTGAATTCGCCCCAGGACAATTTTAGATCCGACACAGTATGTTTATTGTTTTGACTCAGTACTCGATACATATTAATCATAATTTTGACTAAGTATTCGCATTTACTATTACTTGGTTAAGAAAAAAAATCTTTACGGATATATTACGTTTCAAATAGTTGTTAATGTACTATTATGGCGGAGACATCAATTTTAAGAAAACATATATATATATATAACTCTTCACTCTTTTCTATTTGTGCTATTTATCAAATTATGCTCTATCTTTGTATCATTATATGAGCAATTTATTAATGTTTCAATCCATTCGGTGTTTTGTTCACCATCTTATATTTATAATTATACAACTATTTATTACTTTATCTACGGGTGTAATGTCATATCAACTTCAATTTAAAATTCAGCAACATCATACGACCATACAAACTAATATTTTATAAAACTCATAAGCACTACCATCACAATCAAACTTGATGCCTGTAACAAAAGAGTGTTCTTCAAAATAATAACTACCTCGTAACTTATAAAAATCTCAATCAAATAACCGCAATCGTCTGTATTTCTCATCGGGCCATGTTATACTCACCTTGGGTGATAGAGTGGTCTTGAGTGCAGAGAGATGATCAACACTCAAGCTTCTGCAACCTCGGATGTCGAGGTGCTTCAGCTTCTCCAGACTACACACCTGCTGTTCATCAGGCCACAGTCTTTCCAACGACGTGCAACCCTCTAGAATCAAAAGACATAAAGACTTCAACTCTGCAAGCCCTTCAATCTCCCGCAAACTCGGCGCCTTCACTTCGAGCTTCCATAACTTTTGCAGCTTCGACAAGGAAGATATCCTCTCTATGCTAGAACATGTATCGTCTAACTTTAAACTCAAATGAACCAACTCTTCTAGGGATCCAATCACATCCAGATCCTCCTCTTTAGTTATATTTCCCACCGCGAGGTCCAACTTCTTTAGCATTGGGAACTTCGGGAGAGATCGAATCATCGGACCAACCTCCAGCCGTGGACAATCCCTAATAATCAGTGTTTCCAGAGAGGGGACTACTACTACTGTTTGGACTAACTCAGGGAGGTCAGGGCATTCTCCAATGTCTAGCTCCTTCAGCTTCTCCAGACGTAGTCTCCCCAACGACCTGCAACCCTCTAGATACAAATATTGTAAAGACTTCAACTCTGCAAGCCCTTCAATCTCCCGCAAACTCGGCACCTTCACTGTGAGTGTAGTTAACTTTTGCAGCTTCGACAAGGAAGCTATCCTCTCTATACCGGAAGATGTATCGTCTAACTCTAACCATAAATCAACCAACTCTTCTAAGGATCCGATCACATCCAGATCCTCCTCTTCGGCTATTTTTACCATCAACAGTTCCAACTCCTCTAGCATTGGGAACTTTGGGAGAGATCTTATCAACGGACCAACCTCCAGCCGTGGACAATCCCTAATGGTCAGTTCTACCAGAGAGGGGACTACCACTTTTTGGTCGTCGATTTCGCATGGGAGTATCTCAGTGAGGTCACGGCATGTTATAATATCTAATTTCCGCAACTTGCATGTAGAAGAACACAAGAGATCCTTAAGCCCTTTGATCCGAACTAAACCATTTACTAACCGAATCCTAAGAATTTGCAATGATCTCAACCCTTGTAACCCATCCAAATCACCTCCAAGAGTTTGGGAGATGTCGTTGACTTCCAGCGAAATCAAATTCTCCAAGTTCTCTGTTCCTGGAAGCCACGTTGGTTCTTCACATGAATTTATTTCGAGAGAGGTTAGCGACGATGGTAGTAAATAACGACAACCGGAAGAAGCATCCACAACGTTGATATTGATTCTTGTGCGATAGAGTTTCAAAGACTTCAACTTGGATACCTTCCACCACACGCTACCTTCATCTTCACTCGGACTAGCAGGAGGGATGTCGAATCCATCCTTGCAATAATAAACCTGCAGTACCTCCAAATCCAACAACTGTGAAAGATTCGGAATCCGAGATGAAGTGGATAACTCCTTCAAACCTGATGGAAATTCTTTAATCTCGACCTCTTCAACTCTGTATGTGTCCAAGACTTTGAGAGACGAAAGTTGACTGATATCGGCAACTACTTGTCTCAAATTTGTACACTTGAAGTCGCCGAGATAAAGTTCTACGAGTCCCTTCAACATACCAAAGGTTCCCCCACTTACCTTTTGTATTTTACTATCGTTTAGTTTCAACGTCTTTAGCATCTTTAACTTCCCAATATCAAGTTCCTCCATTTCTATCCGAAACATGGATAATACCTCAATGCTTTTGGGGAAGCGCCAACAGCCAGAAAGTCTTTTGGAGTCCGAATAGGAAAACAGTCGTACAACTTTCAGCCTCGCAGCCATCTATGTAGAACCAGATTAAGCCACAGTTAAGACAAAAACATGAAGAATAAAGAGGAAGATAACTGACAAGTGAGAGGTGAAAAACGCACACCTTAATCATTTGGCTCCAGTCTGTTTTGCTATTGGTCAAATCAAGAATTACCAATTTTTTCATAGTAAAATTGGTCAAAGGAGGATCATCCTCTCTATATGGGTTGTAATCGCGCAACTGAAGCCACTTCAAATTCGGGAGAAGATTATTGAAATCTCCGGTAAGCATGGCTGAACTTGCATGGAAGTATCTAAGCTCTGACAAATTCAAGAAACATTCGCTCTTAAACTCATACTTGCCAACCCACTCAGAGGGCTCCGGTATGCTAATTGCTTTTACTTGACTTGATCCCTGTAATTGGACAAGGAACATATCTAATTATCACTTATGACATTTAAATATATATATTCATATTAATTTTACAGGAAATTAAATACCTTTTTGTTCAACAACATATCAATTCCTTCTTCTCTCGACCATATCCTACTTCTCTTCCACGGCCGCTCCACATCTTCTCTTCTCACAATTTCTCTACCCATATCTCTAAGTTGGTCGTGCATTTTAAACACCCCATCATCTCCAACTTGTATCATACATCTTTGAATAAGAAAAATAATATTACTTTTAGGATAAAAATTGCATTCGCTCCACATGTAATATGGTTCTTCTTTATTTGCTCCGATGAAAAAACAAGCTACATCCAAGAAAATTTGTTGGGCCTCATGATCCAATGTATCGTAACTTATCTTTAGCCTGTCGAAAACCTGACCAAGGTTAAGTGTTTGACGTAACTGTTCCAACTTATCATACCAAAACTCACTCTCATGTCCGAACAAAAGTGAACCTATAATCTTTAGAGTCAATGGAAGTCCTCCCGTAGTCGATACAATCATATTTGCTAGAGTCTCATAATCCGATGGAGGCATATTCTTTTTGAACGCATGCTTGGAAAAGAGTTCTAGCGAATGTGGTTGGCTCATCGATACAACTTCATACAACTTGCATTTATTTTCATTCAAAGTACTCAAGACATTGTGATCTCTTGAAGTAATGATGAATCTACTTCCAGAAGTGAAATCTGTAGGACTTCCTAATATATCTTCAAATTTAAACTTCTCATCCACATCATCGAGAACGGCAAGAATTTTGAACTTCGAAACTCTCTCCTTTATCATCTTCCTTCCGCCGCTATCATTAGTAAATCCAATAGAATCCATCCTCAAAACTTCAGATATTAGCTTCTTTTGCAAAATAACCACGCCATCCTTTTGATGTTGTGTTTCTCTTATATTCTCAAGAAAACAACAGCGATCGAAATTAAAAGAAATCTTGTTATAAATAACCTTTGCAATGGTCGTTTTGCCTATTCCACCCATACCATAAAGGCCTACTATTGTCAGACCTTTAGAGTCTAGACTCAATTTTTCTAATACAGCTTCTACATGATCACCAATTCCAACCAATTCATCCGTCTCTAAAATAGAATTTTTCTTACTTATATGCGACCATATATTTGCATAAACTTGATCTGCGGTAGCTCCCTGCCTACAATATTAAATAGATATATATTTGAGATGTCAAAACTTCATATGAAATAATACATCAATTTATAGTTTGTTGCCCCTGTATATAAGTATATATTTCACGCATTTTAACATTCAATTATACTAGGAACAGCTTGCGCTCTGTCGTGGCAAATATTATATTTCCACTGTGAAAAATATAAAAACGAATCCAAACAAAATAATAAAGTAATGCGTATAAAAAAATTAAAAATATATGCAAGCATGGAAATTGAATATGGACATATATCATTAACTTGTTACCGTTTATTGGTAAATATAATTGTGAGATGAGTGGCCGGACATATTATAATTTGGAATTAATGGGTAAAGTGTTAAGAAAATTGAGATGTAACAATGAAGAAAAACTTTAAGTATAAATACTTAATTTTATAATGTAAATTACATATTTGTTAGAATCTAATATACATTTTAAATTGGAGAGAAAATCACAAAAAGTTAAATTTATGCAGTAATTATAAACGTTTTATTTTTGATTACACATAAGCCTTAAATAGAATTGGTTAGAGAGAATGACTTGAACTGAGTCCAATTTTAATGTTCCTTGAATGTTCATATGCAATTTGAAATTTAGTCAACAAGTAAGTATATGCAAAAACAAAACAAATAAGTTGTACTGAATAATAAAAGGCTAGAATGAGGACTACATACTCGTCATTGCTTTTGACGTGCCATCCTTTTAAAGCTCCAACCTTATTTAGAGCATCTTTCCAGCTCTGTATGGTCATTTCATCATATTTAGTTTGGTGTTCTTGAAATGCTTTTCGATAAGGTCCAGTTTGATGTCGTACATCTTTTGGATCTACCATATAAAAAATAGGAAGTATAATCCGTCGAGTGTCCAGCTCTTGATGCCGAACAATTTCTGCAAGCTCCATAAGACACCATTTACTATCGGCGTAACCCCTGATATGATCGGGACATAAATTTTTGACTGGTCGATTGCTGTAACGAGGTTGGACTTTATCTCTTCTCCCTTACGAAGCTCATCATCGTCTTTAAACGTGTGAATCTTTGTGTGACAAAGGAAACGATAGAGGATGTCGGTAATTTGATAACGAGTATCTGGACCCCTGAAACTCAAAAATACCTCATACTCCACCGAAGGAAATGAACCAGAGGGATTTGCGGAGTCCGATATGGCATCAACTACAGATGTTGAATCCATTGACGGAGATGAATCTGTTTGCTGAATGGTATCCTCATTGTCATTGTTGAGATTCCGTCTCCCACAGCAAAAATTGTTGAGAAGCAACGCAACCGCAGTAGCAACTTCTCTTAAATAACTCATTCCTTCATGAGAATGTCTTTGCTGAAGAGGGATTTCCAAAGAGCTGTCTTGCTACTGGAGCCTTAAATCCAAATAGGCACGACGCTACTCACCTGTAAATAAATACATGTATAATTCTGAAAGTGAGGTGATGAAGAATGACCAAACCAACAACATTCTATCTCTTAGGGAAGTTAGATCCAAACGATGTGGTTTAAAACAAACCAAGTCATAAATTTGAGCAAGATTTATAGTCAACTGTAGTCTACAACAACATGAAACTACTAACACCCTACAAGTCTAAGAAGGTCTGGAAATTGAAACCCAGATAGCTTACTTTGGTCAAGTTCAGTGCCTTCAAATCTGCAGCAGCATTACTCTGCATTTCCTCCTCTGTTTTCTGCTGTTGCATATCCAAGAGAAGACCAAAACCAAACCTTGAATATTCAGGTTCAAGATCTACCACCATTAAAGTGATGTTGGTGGAGAAGAAGTTGGAGAAAGAATAATAAAATGCTGTTTCACAGGAAGAAAAAGAAGACAAGATGACACAGACAATTTCCAGCGAGAAAAAGAAGAAAAATAAAGAAGACCATTGAGAAGAGTAAAGGGCGTTTTAAACATGTGCTGAAAATAAGCTCCACATACCTTTAACGCGTCGAGTTATTTTGCACATGTTCTAGAGCAAAATCATAGAGAATGTGGAATTTACAATGTACAAATGATTCGCCAGAAGTTTGCTCAAGACTTATCGGAAATTCGCCGACGGTTAGATGATAAGGGCTTAAAAAACTGATGTAAAATAAATATGTGAAGGGTTAAATACTTCGGACAACCATAATTTTTAGTTTGCGATCACATTAACAACGAACTAATTTATTATTATTTTATTATAGTTCCGTTTGCTTAGTTATCAATTTTTGTTATTCTTAATGGACCAAAAGCTAATATGACTCAACACAATCAATATTTTCGGAAATTCGCTACTGCTTTCAATTCAGACCACTCACTGTTGATAATGAGCAATAATTGAATGGAGATGGTCTTGTTTTCTTTTTCAAACAGCCTTTATACACACACGGTTTCAGACAAACATCAGCAGTACTCAACTTCATCCTAGTAAGCTCACTTTTTATGCAAGAAGATTCATGTTTTCTCATTGCATCATTTTTCAATATGAAGTGATAAAATCGTGAGCCAACCTTAACGTGCAATTAGGCAGGTGAAGAGTAATACGGGCATTAACGAGAATGAGATGAGGATAATGACACACGGATTCAGAGATATATATACGATGAAAGATATATAAATGTCCCTTCATTTGCACGGCAAGGATACGAAATATATAAGAAAAACCTAATATCTCACCAATTTGTCTTACCACTCACAAATATTATTTTATGAAAATGCGAAATTTTTTTGTTTCGTAAGAGAATCTGCATGTAATACATAAAAAAATACAGACTAGAGTTATTAATATTGTGTTATGGTTTAAAAAACAATCAATATTGTATTATGAGCAAATTGAACAAATAATCAATAGGTGTAAGCCAATAGTATAAACTGTACTTGTTAAAAAAAAGTATAAACTTTACAGGAAATTTGGCCAGGATGAAGCTAAGCACAGAGAAAGTTATAATAACCAGAATGAAGAGATCATTCTGACTATAAGAATGATCCGGCAGACCAATGGTGGAGCCGGCAGAACAAACTACCGCCGCCAACTTCGACAGGCTCAGCACCGTTCCCGATGAAATCCTCATCAAGATACTAACTGGTCGTCAAAATAACATAGAAGTTATCTCGACAACTCGAGTGTCGTATGTGTCCAAGGGTTTTTCTCGTTATGTTTCTACTCAAATTTAACAGCACGGTCTAGACTAAAATAATTGAGATTGGTTTCTAATTACTCTAATGATCAAATTAAACTAACAATTCAGAGGCCTCATGATCCAATGCATCGTAACTTATCTTTAGCCTGTCGTAAACCTGACCAAGGTTAAGCGTTTGACTCACTCTCTTGTCCGAACAAAAACGAACCTATAACCTTTAGAGTCAATGGAAGTCCTCCCGTAGTCTATACAATCTTATTTGCTAGAGTCTCATAATCCGATGGAGGCATATTCTTTTTGAACGCACGCTTGGAGAAGAGTTCTAGCGAATGTGGTTGGCTCATCGATGCAACTTCATACAACTTGCATTTATTCTTATTCAAAGTACTCAAGACATTGGGGTCTCTTGAAGTAATGATGAATCTACTTCCAGAAGTGAAATTTGTAGGACTTCCTAGTACATTTTCAAATTTGAACTTTTTATCCACATCGTCGAGAACGATAAAAATTTTGAACCTAAAAACTATCTTATTTATCATCTTCCTTCCACCATTATCATTAGTCAATCCACCTGACCCCATTCTCAAAACTTCAGATGCTAGCTTCTTTTGCAAAACAACAACGCCGTCTTTCAGCTCTTGCGTTGCTCGTATATTATCAACGAAACAACAACGATCGAAACGAGAAGAAATATTGTTATAAACCGCCTTTGTAATGGTTGTCTTGCCTATTCCACCCATACCATAAAGGCCGACCATTGTCATACTCTCAGAGTCTAAACTCAACTTCTCCAGTACAACTTCTACGTGATTACCAATTCCAACCGACTCATCAGTTTTTAAAATAAAAATTTCCTTGCTTATATGTGACAATACATCTGCATAAACTTTATCTGCTATAGCTCCTTGCCTACAAAAGTTTAAATTCTCAAAATATCATATAATGAAAACAGAACAAATAAGCTTATATTGAATAAAGAAAGGTGAGGATGAGGGTAACATACTCGCTATTGCTTTGGACGTGCCAGCCTTTGAGAGAGCATCTTTCCAGTTCTGTACTGTCTTTTCATCAAATTTAGTCGCATGTTTTTGAAATGCTGTTTTAATGTTCTGTTTGGTGTCGTACATCTCTTAGATCCACCATATAAAAAATAGGAAGTATAATGCGTCGAGGGTCATGCTCATGGTGTCGAACGATCTCAGCAAGCTCCATAAGACACCATTTACTATCGGTGTAACCCTCCAATATGATCGGGACATAAATTTTGGATTGATCAATTGCGCTTAGAAGACTGGGCTTTATTTTTTCTCCCTTGCGAAGCTCATTGTTGTCTATAAATGTGTGAATCTTTGCGTGATGGAGAAAACGTGATAAGGTGTCGGTGATTTGATAACGAATATCTACACCCCTGAAACTCAAAAACACCTCATACTCCACCGAGGGAAACGAGCTAGAGGGATTTGTGGAGTTGGGTATGGCATCAACTACAGACGTTGAATCTGTTTGCTGAATCGTATAATCGTTATCGTCATTGTTGATGATTAATGCTTCGAAACGAAACAACAACTTGTAGAGAAGAATCAGTGGGAGAAGCAAGGCAACCGCAGTAGCAACTTCTCTTAAATAACTCATTCCTTCAATGAAATAAATATAAATATAACTCATTACTAATTGAGCAGAAATAATCTGAAGGATAGAAATTGAAAGCAGAGATATAAAAGTAAAGGAATTTCCAGTTACTGATCTAGCCTGTTTCAATTTGCTTGTGCTTTGCTGGTTCTTCTCTCTGCTCCTTTGCTTCTTGGCTTATCCTCACTGGCTTTCAGTAATTTTGATGTCCATTCAAATTCAATTATTGCTCCACAAATTCAATGTAAGCCAACCATTTGTAAACTCGAGTACATATAGGAGACACCGGTGCTAAACCCTTTTCTCAAGATATCTTTCAAATTGTTGGGGTCCTTGCTCTAGGTGTTGTTCTTCTGGTGTGAGATTAGTTGGTTCCAGGAGGGAATTCTTTTTTCGAAATCAATCATGCCTTAACTAGATAAATTCACTTATTTTACACAATTCTTCTGGTTATGCCTTTTCTTCTTTACTTTTTATATTTTCATATGCAATAATGGAGATGGAGTACTTGGGATCAGCAGGATTCTAAAACTACGTTGTAAATTTTGCATAATATAAGAGTGCAAATGTGTATTTTCGGTAAGTCATTCATCCTATTCAAGTACGGAATTCCAATAATCCGATCATTAACAATGGCTGAAAAACGGAGGAAAATGATGGCGGAGATGACTGAAGCCGACCGGATCAGCAGCCTTCCCATGGAATCCTCATCAAGATACTAACAGCGGCCGATCTCGACACGACAACCGCCATCCAAACATCCCTCCTCTCCCGCCCTTGGGGAAACCTCTGGAAATCAGTCCTCTGGAAACGATTGGCAGCTGTGGAATTCGAAATTATCGGAGGCGCTCACAATGGTCCGTTTGTACTGATGCATGTTACATCACTCGCCATTGTCCGGTCCGAATTTGACCAATTTGGAGGTGATCAAATGCGAGTTTGGGTCTCGTTGATCACTTATCATTTCGGGCGATAAATTGGTTAGGATTGTGTTGGTACATTCGAACGGGCTAACATCATATGATCCCAATGTCGAAATCCGTGCGGGGAATTTGAAGTCATTTACGTGCAAGGGGCGCAGTCCCAGAGTGTTCAACACTTTGATCAGTTACTTCTTCGACCAAGCTATTCCGAAAACTGCTCACTTAGATCGCATTTTCGCCTCAGAATCTCACAACTACAACGACTTCTGTGTCGTAGTTGTCCGCAAGAACGACTTAATGGCTTCATGATCAAATTAGGCTGCCGGTCGATTTGTGTGCTTCGAATCGGATTTTTTAAAATTTTGTAGATTTTTTTTATCAATCTAATGGAAAAAAATTCCTAAATTGATACGACTTTTGTTAATAAGAGTGTTTATCAATCTGTACAACGACTGAAAGAAGCAAATCTTTTCCATCCTCAAGATTTCTATGTTAATTAGCCAAACCCAATAATCAAAGAATATATAGAGAGAGAGGGCTCACCCTTTAGCATAGCTTGTTCAACCCGAAGCGTGGCGAGGAAGAAGAAGGCGAAGAGTATTCTCCGAGCTTAGGGAAGAAGGCTTCCCGTTCGAACGATACCTGAAGGCTAGCAACGATTTTGGTGGAAGAAATCCAGAGCACTGGAGCAGCGCAGAAGGCGTAGGCGAATACAGACAGTGCTCTCACAACTCCATTGGTGTACCAAGGACACGCCATCACGAGCAGAACTCCGAAAATCCCGATCCATGGTGTCAGGACGTGGATTGTCGGGAGCATGAACGCGTTGATGGCGACCGAGCAGAGTGCAAATGTGCCGAGGAGGTAGAGTGACCAGCCCAGTAGAGGGTGGAGAGTGCAAGGGATTATGAAGAATGGGGTTACGTAGGCTGCAAGTATCGCCCATAAAGATAGCACCTTTAGGCCAGAGTGGAGTGAGGAGATGATGTTCTTGTCGCTGCTTCCTCGGTAGCATAGCTTGGTTAGGTTTGGTCGGGCTAGACGAGTCACGGCTATGATTCCTAGGTAGAGTATTGATTGGATCACCACCATTGGCATCTCTGCTCCATATCTGTTTCATCAGTGCAAGTTAGCTTTTTACTCTGAATGAAAAGCTTAAGCAATGTAGCATATTTTTGGTGTAGATATATTGGCTTACCCAAGATGCTGACGACGTTTCTCGTGCCAGTCGATGCCTAGAGGAAGAACGGGCCAAGACCACCAGTACCATGGCTTCAACCACGACGCACCGGGGAAAGTTATGACACTATTAGGGCCACAAGGGACGTTCCATCGGAGTCTAAGGTCTGGATTTTCCGAAATGAAAAACGAATATGTTCAGCATAGTTTCATAGACAGAATGGGAAACTGAAAACGAATTGTTGCGAATTTGCACTTACAGTAGTAAGAAGCATCCATCTGATAACCAAGAGGAAGCCTATACGAGCCATCCGTAACAACGGAGCCATTAGTAGGAGGGTGGAACAGTGGCTTGTCAAGCAAGTCAGGGAAGTATCCACCGATGAAACCTTGGTCTGCACCATCCGGGTTGTCTTTCCCCACTTCCAGTTGATGAAGCATGTCTTTGAACACTTCGTTAGACGGCTGCAATACAAAGAGACCAGTATGGAAAATGCAGGGGTTGATGAACGCAGCACAGAACTGCCCACACTGGAAAAGCTCATCGGTGTTGCGAAGGAAGAGATTATCAGCGTCCAACATGACCACCCGCTCGTAGTCCACCAAGCTCCAAGCGTAGAGCTTGTTCAGTGTAAGCTTGAATCTATGGTCGAAGTTGCTCTGGTCCTTGTACGGATTGTTCACATTTTGAACACTCACCACTCTCGCCCCATCTTCCTTTTCCCTGTTACGCAAATACAAAACAATCTTTCAGCCATCACGATTCTACCTACATTGAAGCAACTGTAAGAATGCACTTCCACAGTAAAAACCAGCTACAATCATTTACTAGTATAAATTTGCTCCAATTCCAAGCCCAACCGGAATTGCAATTTCAAGCTGGCCTTGTTGGCAATTGACCGTTTGTGATGAAAAAAGACTTTCCCGTCCTCTTCTCACGTAACCCTCAACTCCTAACTATGAGGTTACTTCCGTCATTTCCGTAAGTTGCGTCATTTTCATAAACTCGGAGACAAAGCAAAGTGGAAAGTGATCAATAGGATAAGCATGAGGGAGCGTGGTGGATGACTCAACTCAACACACAAATTTGTACAGGCAACTGCTGGAAAACTCTTTTTCTGGTCCCAATTTCACCAACCTAAACCAATGGTTATCATCGCTAAAGAGTGGGGTTAATTCACAATCGTCTTTCAAGATAAAAAGAAGAGCTTTTCCAAACTTTGTCTGTTGATCCCACAAAAAGACATGGAATAGAATAATGTAGAGTTTCAAAGCATACAACTCTTTACACATGGAAACAAAGCTCTCTTTTTGCGAAATCAGAATATTCAATTGTGCATGAATTTTGGCATATACTCTAGTCATCAAAAAATGAGTCATTGGTTTTTAGATATTTGAGTAAACCTGTGTTTGAAAACGATGTTGAACGAAGGAAGAAAACAGAGAGAGTTGGCCGTAACGCGGCAAAAGAGCGGCCCTTTCTCTTTGACCCATAAGGAAACAGACAAGTGGGAGGTGGAGGAGGAGGAGGAGGATAGAACAATGAATAAAAAAAGTCAGTAGGAATTTGAAGAAGTCGTTTGAATTAAAAAATTCAGTACAGAAATGAAACCGTCCATATCCTCAAACCAGCAAAGCTGAAAACGTGCCAAGTGGATTGAGAGGGATAGGGAAGCCTAAAACGTGAAGAACAAAAACAGAAGCTGGCCCCTCAACCCCTCACATGACAATGATTCAATGAATGTCCTTTTGTTAATTTTAGGCACTTCTTATATTGTCCTAAAACAGTCCACATAGCGCAATTTCAGCAGCATTATCATATTCCATTATGCCTAAACCCAAAGATAATAGTAACAGAGAAAATAAGTATATACAGATTATGATAATGATGATGATGATGGTGGTCGAGCCCACCATTGTCCATTTTCTCCCTTTCTTCAATAATGCCTATCAACAACCTCACCATTGACGGCAGAAACCAATTTCTAAACTTCAGTAGTAACTCAAGTTCTCTAAAGTTGACTCATAAGAAACAGTATATGAATTTAAACTAAGCAATGGATTTGGGTTTGGTTTCAATCAACAGTTGACCTAAAAGCGTATTACTTGGTTGTCCTAGCTAGCTAATCAGAAGCTTAGAGAGAAACTTTGAAAACCAAAAACTGACTTGGGAACACTCGTTGAGGAAATTAAACAAACACACGGAGGGCATTCCAGTTTTGGGAACAAAATCAGAAACAGAGAAATAGACTCACATGGCTTGGACCCATCGGGGAGGAACATCGAGCGAAGCAATGACGACGAGATCAGCATCTACAGAGAGACTGCGCAAAGATCTGAGCAGGACGCGAGTAGCAACGTAGAACTCGTAGTCCCTTGGAGTACCCATGTACATCATCGTCGCGTAAGCATTCCTATGCTTGGGCCACAACTGATGAGTCATCATCATCTTCTTCTCTCCCTTCTCCGGCCCGAACGCCGCCGTTTCGGATCCTCCTAACACGGCAAGAGCTAAGAAGAAGAACAGCAGCAGCCCATTACAGCTCAACATCTTTTTGAGTGATTAAGCAGCTGGATATTTGAATGTGGAAGGAAGGGAGAAGAGGGTTTATAAAAGAAGAAGAAGGAGAAGAAGACTCTGTTTGATTAATGGTGGGGAAGGAAAGGAAAGGAAAGGACTGAGCTACTGCCTTTCCATTTTATTGATTTGTTTCTAAGAAAGTTTGATTCTTTTTCTGCGAGCTGGTTCGTCTACGTCGTCTCGTTTGTAAGAAGAAGCCAAAAGAAACGGCGTAACTGGCGGGTTTTGAAGACACGAGACGATAAATTTCAGCGAGATAATGGAAATGTTGTGTTTGGTCCTTTACTTATTGAGTTGTTGCTTGGTGGTAAGTTATCTGTTACGAAATAACTTTCTTGTCTCTTTACTTATTTATGCAATCGGGCTAAGATTAGTAATTGCTTTATTAAGCAGTCATTTTGATGAGTTATTTTGAATGTGTGTTATTTTGAAACAAAATAATGAATTATTTGATATATGTTATGGTGTGAAAATTATCATGTCTAACTAATGATTTAATTCAATGTGGTATTTGGTAAACGGAAAGGTCAAATTAGTAAATATTGCAGTGTTTCAAATACCGTATTTGAAATAGCTTATAGTCCCGAAATATCAAATGTTGTTTAGATGTCAAACGAATTATTTTAATCCAAATGACTCAGGTGAGGTATTTGAGCCAAAATAATTTATTCAAACAACACATAAAAATATATTAGTCTGTTTATGTCACAATACACCTTGCATAATGCATATAGCATTACCCTATATTGATATCAGTACGTTAAAAATGTTGAGTTAAGAAATCATAAAACGTACCAATTTTTTTTGTTAAATCTCGCATTCGACCGAACTTCGTTGATTCTCACGCTTTACAATTTTAAAATATCTCATTTTAGGTCCCTACAGAATAACATGGTTTGTTGCGTTGTGTATTGGCAATCTAAATATACCAAGTTCGGAATTCGAATCCACGCCCATGCTATTGGAATGTCACTTCTATCTACGGCAAACAAATAACAAGGCACTTATTTAATTTTCCAACCATGAAACCAATTCAAAATTCGTCATTTTGTGATTAACTATTTGTCTTTTGTTTTGGTAATCGAATCACTAAAAGAAAACAAACAGAACTGTTAAACGTGGGAATTGGCTAGACCCGATTTGTCCGAACCTTGCATGAATGAACCAAATGAGAAGCGCAGAAGTACGTACGATATATGAAAAATAGAGAAGTACCAAGAATTTGTTAGGGCGAATTAGATAAAGTAGTGGTATGGAAAGTTATGGTATATATGTTGTGTATTGATGAGCTTTTCGTATATAGTACCTCAGAATTAGGATTTTGCAACGACGTAGGTCTCCCTCGAGTGGCCAAAGGTTTCAAGGATGATCTACGCCATCTCGGCTTTCCAACGGTAGTGATAACTTATATATGAGAGGAAACCTAGTGGAAGGGGCCATCTGATGCATGAGCCACTTAGCGCTAAGGTGAACAAGTTGTATATGTCTGATCTCAGTTGTTGATGATGATCATTATACGGGAGAAGCAAGTTGATTCTCCCGTGTGACTTGTAACGCATTTGACAAATTTGATTTTTAACCGACAGACAGTCTAAGAATTGATAAAACATATCCAAATAAACTTTAAATTTTAAGAACAAACATTTTGTAAAAACTCTAGCATTTTTTTCAATAATTAAACTTAATAGAGAAATAAAAAGAGGATTAGGTCATGACTCATGCCTTGAGTTCAAATTAATTAATTTGAAAGCATCAAACTAAGGGTTGAAAGAGTCAATCAAATGACTTATGTGTAAGTAGTGTGTCATTTGATATTTTCTTTTTCAAAATACTTATTTAATATTGTCACAATTATCTTATAACATTTTAAATTTTATACAATCCAATCACATCGAAAAACAACTCTAATATATAAAAAGGATACATTCTATGATATTGAATGATTCCAAACCAAGTGATCCTCAGCTATTCATATGTTGACAATTGACATCGTAAGCTTGGGCTGACTTGTTTTTGCCTTTTTCCTACTCCAAAGGACATGAATATTAATAAATTATTATTTTTCAATGGGAATAGCAATATAGGTGGCTGAAGGATAAGCTAGTTAATATATTTGATATATTTCAATATTAATTAGTATAGTTTACTAACTAATTATTTAATTAGCTATGAATGACGACAAGTTATTAAATAGTACTATATAGATATAGCCAATTATCTGGGATTATTTAAATACACTAAAACACTTAAAAATTCTAATTCAGCATGACGCCGACCCTTCATAATTAATGATTTGGATTCAATTTTAACCAAGCCATCAATCAATCGACAACATGTGACGATTTAACCCGAATCTTTTAAAAACTATGTAAAAAAAAGGTTCCCTTCGTTGAGGACATACACTCTACAATTTAAATCCCTCTTACCATTACTATCCGAGTGTCTATTGTCATACGTCTTGCAAAAAATAGTCGTAAAGAACTTGAAAGATATTAATTAGAATAGTTACTCAATAATTAACTTGATTTTTCATATCAAAATTATTGGACCAACAATCTCATTTGGCAGAAGAGCTCTGATACAAGGGATGGAGATTGAAGCACTTAGAATTGCATTGAAATAATTAACAATAAATGAAAACCACCCAATATGACTTAATCCCAAACCATAATTAATTAATTTGAAGTGAGAGGAGTAGAAGCATATTCTCATCTCCCGAGGAGGGAAAAGTATTCAAGGTAGAGTTAACGTGTAAGAAGAAAAAAAGGTGGCCAAAGGGCCAATTCAATGGTTTGAGTCAACTAGTGTGTTCACAAATATTTCTCGAGAGAATCTTTTTTTATTTCGATTCCAAATCGATATTCTATTTTCGTTTAGATAAGGTCGATATTTAAAGGTAAACTCTCCTTACGTGGCTCAATATTTTCAATAATACAAATATGTTGACACATAAATATATTCCGTAACAAAACGACTCAGAATATAAAATTTCGTTAAATAATGGATTCACTCCCTTATTACCGGCTCCATTAGTCGGCTTCATATTTAAGATTTTAGTCACTTTGTACCCAAATAATACTACACAAAAACATCATCCTTTAAATATTCAAAATGAATGACCAATTGAATAGGTCAAATTGTGCTTAAAAGAGCGAAGTTGTCATTCGCAAATTAAAAGTCAATTTAATTAAAAATTAATCATTGGATTTAATTATCATAATAAAGTAACGGCTATGATTGTTTGATTAAGTGTTGCATGCTGCAGGCTTGGCCGGTGGCCGGTGGGACAACTGGCTCTTCTGTTGTTTGTTTACACACATCATATAATATATAGAATTGGATAACAACTTTAGTATTACGATTGGAAATTTGAATTTTTTTTCTTTTTATTTACGAGAGTCTATCAACTTAATTAGTAAAAATTAGATATCTCAATCATAAATTTGGTCTTGACGAGAAAATTCATCGTACGATCGCTGAGATTTGCTGGATGCACCGTATAGATCACACAACCCTCATATATATTTGGGTCTCCTTCGCTTCCCGGAGACACAACATCCAGACAGACCGACTTGCCAAAGCAACCGTCACAAGAGCTTACATCCGAATGACTGGATGCATTGTGCCTATTTTACTGATCTTAATTGTAATATACCCTTTCAATGGTCTAGCCAAACCTTGGACATGGACTTGTTTGAAATCCTCTCCCGTAATGGAACTTTCCCGGCCTAACAACCAGCGGCGAATTTAGAATAGTTCCATAATATACTTGGTCATATTTTATAATTAAAACCTAAAATATATTAGACTTTTATATAAAAAAAATACTAATTAACCCATAAATATAAAAAAAGATTATATCGAAATTTTAGATCCAAATATAAGTTGGCTAAGGTCAATACTAGGCGCATCTTTATACTAATCTCATCTCATCTTTTCTAAAAATCATCATTTCTTCGATATAAATTAAGTCGTTGGGATATTTTTTCCCGACGTAAATTGGCGGCTAGAAATTGGCTCGTCGTCGTACGCGTTAGTGACACGTTGGAAAAAGGTAGGGTCCGCTCTAAATCGACTCTTCTTCTAGAATCGTTTTCCAAGTGCTCCTAGTTGCTATACTGCGCCCCCACTTGAATGGATCATGCATGTGCGGGTGTTGTGTTTTTCAAAGCTTCGATATCCACCACGTACGTGCCCCTATTGTACATAGGTTGACCTTTTCACTAACGACGGCTGGTTCTAAGATTTGGATGATATATACGCGTGATTGTTAAGTTAACCAACCAATATCGTTGGGTCAAAGATCAGTTCATAATTACGTTAAAGATCTTGATCAGCTAGCGTTTCTATATCATAACAAATGCATGCACAGCCCTGGATCGAGTCAAATTTCATCATGCCCAAACTTGACTTGTTAATTTTTAGCTGAACTTGAGTTCAAAATTGAGTTCGTTAGGAAATGTTGACTTGTATCGAATTTGAGTCTCTTCCACTCTGACTTGTTAAACTACCAGCTCAACCTCAATTCAAATTTCGCTCATTAAAACTCCTGATGAGAGTCCAATTTTGAGCTGAATTCAAAACTTGTAAGCTAAATAAATCGACAAGGCAAGCTAAAAAACAAACTATTATATATATATATATATATATATATATATATATATATATATATATATTATTTGAGGCAAAACACATGTTGCATTATTGAGTCTATTGGTGAGCCATATATTCGTTAGTATTTGAGTTGGCACTCAAGTTCAAACTCGAACCAGCTCACAAACCTATCGAGTCAAACATACCCGCACTCAAATTTAACTCATTTAAAATTAAATCGAATCATAATGAATTTTTTTCAACCCGAATACCGAACTGAAAGCAATAACGGAACCATCAATATTAGTGTGGTATGAGACTACAAAGCCTTTTGACCAGATGAGGTTACAATGCCTTTAGTCAAAGATCAAATGTATAAGTTCGAAAGATCAAAGAAAGAAAGGGTGGTCAAAGAGATGTAAGTCACATGTCAACACCAAGTCCAATCTTAGAATACAATTGGGTTTGTTACAAGGAATTAATGAAATTTCAGCCCATGAAAATGAAGTAATGTGGACTTAAAAGAAGGCTTAATTGCTACCAAATTGGACCCGGTTCCTCCACACTATATGTTTACTTTTCGAAGTGACTCTACCACTTTAGGAATCCGAGTTGTTTCGTCTTGTTCGTTTAGGATGAATGACAAGAGGTTTTAAAATTCGCAATTCTTGAGTGTTCGTCTGATTCATACTTATTCTTTTAAATAAGATAGTTAACTCATGAATGACGTATGTTTATGGATGAAAGAGATATAAACAATATTGGGTGAAGAGTAGACTGCATACAATTACAATATTGTCAAAACTGTCATTCCAAATCGAAAATTCTAATTGGTGAGAGTAGTTGGAATGGTAGGCAAATGTGAAGTAAAAAAATGAAAATGTCCTATTGGCAATTTTTTGAGGCAATTTTTTGAGGGCATTAACGGGTTTTTTTCAAAAAAATTAAATTGGTTGATTTTTAATATTCGTATTGGTAACCGCAAGAAATTTAAGCACCATCATGTCAACTCATTAAATGTTAGCCAAATGAAGTAAGAAACACAACTTTCAAATTTTTGTCATTTTTTCCTTCATTTCTAAAGGAGTACAACCTATGGAAGACTTAACATAGTAAAATCTCAATTTTGACTTCATTTGGCTATTATTTAAAATCTCAATTTTAACATGGTGAAACCTTAATTTTTTAGCGATTTCCAACACGCATGTCAAATATTAGCCAAATTGAAAATTTTCAATTTTAATCTCAAAATTGTTAATTTCCAAAGGGTAAATTAGCCACTATGACGTGAAAAATTTCAAATTTTCAAATCGGCTAATATTTGACATCAATGTTGAAATGGGTGACAAATCAAGTTTTGATATAGTAATCCATGTAAATAAAGATCAAACGAAGTTAAAAATCAATTTTACTTAATGTTATTTTTAGTATGTTGAAAAATAATTTTTAACTTCATTTGGCTATTATTTGAAAGGCTTAACAGGGTGAAACGTTAATTTTTAGCTATTCCCAATATACATGTCAAATATTAGCCAAATTGAACATTTTCAATTTTGATATCAAAATTGTCAATTTTCAAAGGTGCTAACCTTTGGAAATCAGCTATTATGATGTGAAAATTTTAAAATTTTAAAATCGGCTAATATTTGACATGAATATTGAAAAGGGTTGATAAATCAAGTTTCAATATAGTAACCCATGTGAATAAAGACCAAACGAAGTTAAAAATCAATTTTACTCAGTGTTATTTTAGCACGTTGAAACATACTTTTTAACTTCATTTGGCTATTATTTGAAATGTTTAACATGGTGAAACCTCATTTTTTAGCTATTCTCAATATGCATGTCAAATATTAGCCAATTTAAAATTTTTCAATTTTGATCTAAAAATTGTCAATTTCTAAAGGGGCTAACCTTTGGAAATCAGCCATTATGACGTGAAAATTTCAAAATTTTCAAATCGGCTAATATTTGACATGAATCTTGGAAAGGGCTAAAAATCAAGTTTCAATATAGTAACTCATGTAAATAAAAATCAAACGAAGTTAAAAAACAATTTTACTCGGTGTTACTTTAGCACGTTGAAACTTATTTTTTTGACTTCATTTGGCTATTATTTGAAAGGATTAACATGATGAAACATCAATTTTTAGCTATTCCTAATATGCATGTCAAATATTAGCCAAATTGAAAATTTTTTTAATTTTGATCTCAAAATTGTCAATTTCCAAAGGGGTTAACCTATGAAAATGAGCGATTATGACATGAAAATTTTCAAATTTTCAAATCAACTAGTATTTGACATGAACGTTGGAAAAGGGTTATAAATCAAGTTTTAATATAGTAACCCATGTAAATAATGGCCAAACGAAGTTAAAAACCAATTTTACTCGATGTGATTTTAGCATGTTGAAAAAGGTTTTTTAATTTCATTTGACCATTATTTGATGGGTTGAACATGGTGAAACGTCAATTTTCAACCATTCCCAACATGCACGTCAAATATTCGTCAAATTGAAATTTGTTAATTTTAATCTCAAATTTGTCAATTTCCAAAGGGGTTAACCTATGGAAATGATGATTTTGTCATGAAAATTTTCAAATTTTCAAATCAACTAATATTTGACATGAATGTTGGAAAAGGTTATAAATCAAGTTTCAATATAGTAACCCATGTAAATAATAGCCAAACGAAGTTCAAAATCAATTTTACTCGATTTGATTTTAGCATGTTGAAAAAGGTTTTTTAATTTCATTTGACCATTATTTGATGGGTTGAACATGGAACATGGTGAAATTTCAATTTTCAACCATTCCCAACATACATGTCAAATATTTGCCATATTGAAAATTTTTAATTTTGGTCTCAAAATTGTCAATTTTCAAAGGGGTTAACCTATGAAAATGAGCGATTATGACATCAAAATTTTCAAATTTTCAAATCAACTAGTATTTGATATGAATGTTGGAAAAGGGTTATAAATCAAGTTTTAATATAGTAACCCATGTAAATAATGGCCAAACGAAGTTAAAAATCAATTTTACTCGATTTGATTTTAGCATGTTGAAAAAGATTTTTAATTTCATTTGACCATTATTTGATGGGTTGAACATGGTGAAACGTCAATTTTCAACCATTCCCAACATACATGTCAAATATTAGCCAAATTGAAATTTTTTAATTTTGGTCTCAAAATTGTCAATTTTCAAAGGGGTTAACCTATGAAAATGAGCGATTATGACATCAAAATTTTCAAATTTTCAAATCAACTAGTATTTGATATGAATGTTGGAAAAGGGTTATAAATCAAGTTTTAATATAGTAACCCATGTAAATAATGGCCAAACGAAGTTAAAAATCAATTTTACTCGATTTGATTTTAGCATTTTGAAAAAGATTTTTTAATTTCATTTGACCATAATTTGATGGGTTGAACATGGTGAAACGTTAATTTTCAACCATTCCTAACATACATGTCAAATATTAGCCAAATTGAAATTTTTTAATTTTGATCTCAAAATTGTCAATTTTCAAAGGGGTTAACATATGGAAATGAGCGATTATGACATGAAAATTTTCAAATTTTCATATCAAGTAATATTTGACCTGAATGTTGGAAACGGGTTATAAATCAAGTTTCAATATAGTAACCCATGTAAATAATGGTCAAACGAAGTTAAAAACCAATTTTACCCGTTGTGATTTTAGCATGTTGAAAAAGGTTTTTTAATTTCATTTGACGATTATTTGATGGGTTGAACATGGTGAAACGTCAATTTTCAACCATTCCCAACATGCACGTCAAATATTAGACAAATTGAGATTTTTTAATTTTGATCTCAAATTTGTCAATTTCCAAAGGGGTTAACCTAAGGAAATGAGCTATTTTGTCATGAAAATTTTCAAATTTTCAAATCAACTAATATTTGATATGAATGTTGGAAAAGGGTTATAAATCAAGTTACAATATAGTAACCCATGTAAATAATGGCCAAACGAAGTTAAAAATCAATTTTACTCGATTTGATTTTAGCATGTTGAAAAAGGTTTATTAATTTCATTTGACCATTATTTAATGGGTTGAACATGGAACATGGTGAAACGTCAATTTTCAACCATTCCTATACATGTCAAATATTAGCCAAATAGAAAATTTTTAATTTTGATCTCAAAATTGTCAATTTCAAAGGTGTTAACTTATGGAAATGAGCGATTATGACATGAAAATTTTCAAATTTTCATATCAATTAATATTTGACCTGAATGTTGGAAAAGGGTTATAATTCAAGTTTTTATATAGTAACCCATGTAAATAATGGCCAAACGAAGTTAAAAATCAATTTTACTTAGTGTTATTTTAGCATGTTGAAAAAGATTTTTTAATTTCATTTGACCATTATTTGATGGGTTGAACATGGTGAAACGTCAATTTTCAACCATTCCCAACATACATGTCAAATATTAGCCAAATTGAAATGTTTTAATTTTGATCTCAAAATTGTCAATTTTCAAATGGACATCTATGTAAATGAGCGATTATGACATGAAAATTTTCAAATTTTGAAATCAACTAATATTTGACATGAATATTAGAAAAGGGTTATAAATCAAGTTATAATATAGTAACCCATGTAAATAATGGCCAAACGAAGTTAAAAATAATTTTACTCTGTGTTATTTTAGCATGTTGAAAAACGTTTTTTAATATCGTTTGACCATTATTTGATGGGTTGAACATGGTGAAACGTCAATTTTCAACCATTCCCAACAAACATGTCAAAGATTAGCCAGATTGAAATGTTTTAATTTTGGTCTCAAAATTGTCAATTTTCAAAGGGGTTAACCTATGGAAATGAGCGATTATGACATGAAAATTTCAAATTTCCAAATAAAGTAATATTTGACATGAATGTTGGAAAAGGGTTATAATTCAAGTTTCCATATAGTAACCCATGTAAATAATGGCCAAACGAAGTTAATAATCAATTTTACTTAGTGTTATTTTAGCATGTTGAAAAAGATTTTTTAATTTCATTTGACCATAATTTGATGGGTTGAACATGGTGAAACGTCAATTTTCAACCATTCCTAATATACATGTCAAATATTAGCCAAATTGAAATTTTTTAATTTTGATCTCAAAATTGTCAATTTTCAAAGGGGTTAACATATGGAAATGAGCGATTATGACATGAAAATTTTCAACTTTTCATATCAAGTAATATTTGACCTGAATGTTGGAAACGGGTTATAAATCAAGTTTCAATATAGTAACCCATGTAAATAATGGTCAAACTAAGTTAAAAACCAATTTTACCCGTTGTGATTTTAGCATGTTGAGAAAGGTTTTTTAATTTCATATGACGATTATTTGATGGGTTGAACATGGTGAAACGTCAATTTTCAACCATTCCCAACATGCACGTCAAATATTAGACAAATTGAGATTTTGTAATTTTGATCTCAAATTTGTCAATTTCCAAAGGGGTTAACCTAAGGAAATGAGCTATTTTGTCATGAAAATTTTCAAATTTTCAAATCAACTAATATTTGACATGAATGTTGGAAAAGGGTTATAAATCACGTTTCAATATAGTAACCCATGTAAATAATGGCCAAACGAAGTTAATAATCAATTTTACTTAGTGTTATTTTAGCATGTTGAAAAAGATTTTTTAATTTCATTTGACCATAATTTGATGGGTTGAACATGGTGAAACGTCAATTTTCAACCATTCCTAACATACATGTCAAATATTAGCCAAATTGAAATTTTTTAATTTTGATCTCAAAATTGTCAATTTTCAAAGGAGTTAACATATGGAAATGAGCGATTATGACATGAAAATTTTCAAATTTTGAAATCAACTAATATTTGACATGAATGTTGGAAAAGGGTTATAAATCACGTTTCAATATAGTAACCCATGTAAATAATGGTCAAACAAAGTTAAAAACCAATTTTACCCGTTGTGATTTTAGCATGTTGAAAAAGGTTTTTTAATTTCATTTGACCATTATTTGATGGGTTGAACATGGTGAAACGTCAATTTTCAACAATTCCAAACATACATGTCAAATATTAGCCAAATTGAAATGTTTTAATTTTGGTCTCAAAATTGTCAATTTTCAAAGGGGGTTAACCTATGAAAATGAGCGATTATGACATGAAAATTTTCATATTTTCAAATCAACTAGTATTTGACATGAATGTTGGAAAAGGGTTATAATTCAAGTTTCAATATAGCAACCCATGTAAATAATGGCCAAACAAAGTTAAAAACCAATTTTACTTAGTGTTATTTTAGCATGTTGAAAAAGATTGTTTAATTTCATTTGACCATTATTTGATGGGTTGAACATGGTGAAACGTCAATTTTCAACTATTCCCAACATACATGTCAAATATTAGCCAAATTGAAATGTTTTAATTTTGATCTCAAAATTGTCAATTTTTCAAATGGACACTTATATAAATGAGCGATTATGACATGATAATTTTCAAATTTTTAAATCAACTAATATTTGACATGAATATTGGAAAAGGGTTATAAATCAAGTTTCAATATAGTAACCCATGTAAATAATCGCCAAACGAAGTTAAAAATAATTTTACTCTGTGTTATTTTAGCATGTTGAAAAACGTTTTTTAATATCATTTGACCATTATTTAATGGGTTGAACATGGTGAAACGTCAATTTTTAACCGTTCCCAACATACATGTCAAATATTAGCCAAATTGAAATGTTTTAATTTTGGTCTCAAAATTGTCAATTTTCATAGGGGTTAACCTATGGAAATGAGCGATTATGACATGAAAATTTTCAAATTTTCAAATAAACTAATATTTGATATGAATGTTGGAAAAGGGTTATAATTCAAGTTTTAATATAGTAACCCATGTAAATAATGGCCAAACGAAGTAAATAATCAATTTTACTTAGTGTTATTTTAGCATGTTGAAAAAGATTTTTTAATTTCATTTGACCATTATTTGATGGGTTGAACATGGTGAAACGTCAATTTTCAACCATTTCTAACATATATGTCAAATATTAGCCAAATTGAAATTTTTTAATTTTGACCTCAAAATTGTCAATTTTCAAACGGGTTAACATATGGAAATGAGCGATTATGACATGAAAATTTTCAAATTTTCAAATCAACTAATATTTGACATGAATGTTGGAAAAGGGTTATAAATCAAGTTTCAATATAGTAACCCATGTAAATAATGGTCAAACAAAGTTAAAAACCAATTTTACCCTTTGTGATTTTAGCATGTTGAAAAAGGTTTTTTAATTTCATTTGACCATTATTTGATGGGTTGAACATGGTGAAACGTCAATTTTCAACCATTCCCAACATACATGTCAAATATTAGCCAAATTGAAAATTTTTAATTTTGATCTCAAAATTGTCAATTTCAAAGGGGTTAACTTATGGAAATGAGCGATTATGACATGAAAATTTTCAAATTTTCATATCAAGTAATATTTGACCTGAATGTTGGAAACGGGTTATAAATCAAGTTTCAATATAGTAACCCATGTAAATAATGGTCAAACGAAGTTAAAAACCAATTTTATCCGTTGTGATTTTAGCATGTTGAAAAAGGTTTTTTAATTTCATTTGACGATTATTTGATGGGTTGAACATGGTGAAACGTCAATTTTCAACCATTCCCAACATGCACGTCAAATATTAGACAAATTGAGATTTTTTAATTTTGATCTCAAATTTGTCAATTTCCAAAGGGGTTAACCTAAGGAAATGAGCTATTTTGTCATGAAAATTTTCAAATTTTCAAATCAACTAATATTTGACATAAATGTTGGAAAAGGGTTATAAATCAAGTTACAATATAGTAACCCATGTAAATAATGGCCAAACGAAGTTAAAAATCAATTTTACTCGATTTGATTTTAGCATGTTGAAAAAGGTTTTTTAATTTCAGTTGACCATTATTTGATGGGTTGAACATGGAACATGGTGAAACGTCAATTTTCAACCATTCCTATACATGTCAAATATTAGCCAAATTGAAAATTTTTCATTTTGATCTCAAAATTGTCAATTTCAAAGGGGTTAACTTATGGAAATGAGCGATTAGGACATGAAAATTTTCAAATTTTCAAATCTACTAATATTTGACATGAATGTTGGAAAAGGGTTATAAATCAAGTTTCAATATAGTAACCCATGTAAATAATGGTCAAACAAAGTTAAAAACCAATTTTACCCTTTGTGATTTTAGCATGTTGAAAAAGGTTTTTTAATTTCATTTGACCATTATTTGATGGGTTGAACATGGTGAAACGTCAATTTTCAACCATTCCCAACATACATGTCAAATATTAGCCAAATTGAAATTTTTTAATTTTGACCTCAACGTTGTCAATTTCAAAAGGGTTTAACCTATGGAAAAGAGCGATTTTGTCATGAAAATTTTCAAATTTTCAAATCAACTAATATTTGACATGAATGTTGGAAAAGGGTTATAAATCAAGTTTCAATATAGTAACCCACGTAAATAATGGCCAAACGAAGTTAAAAATACATTTTACTCGATTTGATTTTAGCATGTTGAAAAAGGTTTTTAATATCATTTGACCATTATTTAATGGGTTGAACATGGTGAAACGTCAATTTTTAACCGTTCCCAACATACATGTCAAATATTAGCCAAATTGAAATGTTTTAATTTTGGTCTCAAAATTGTCAATTTTCATAGGGGTTAACCTATGGAAATGAGCGATTATGACATGAAAATTTTCAAATTTTCAAATAAACTAATATTTGATATGAATGTTGGAAAAGGGTTATAATTCAAGTTTTAATATAGTAACCCATGTAAATAATGGCCAAACGAAGTAAATAATCAATTTTACTTAGTGTTATTTTAGCATGTTGAAAAAGATTTTTTAATTTCATTTGACCATTATTTGATGGGTTGAACATGGTGAAACGTCAATTTTCAACCATTTCTAACATATATGTCAAATATTAGCCAAATTGAAATTTTTTAATTTTGACCTCAAAATTGTCAATTTTCAAACGGGTTAACATATGGAAATGAGCGATTATGACATGAAAATTTTCAAATTTTCAAATCAACTAATATTTGACATGAATGTTGGAAAAGGGTTATAAATCAAGTTTCAATATAGTAACCCATGTAAATAATGGTCAAACAAAGTTAAAAACCAATTTTACCCTTTGTGATTTTAGCATGTTGAAAAAGGTTTTTTAATTTCATTTGACCATTATTTGATGGGTTGAACATGGTGAAACGTCAATTTTCAACCATTCCCAACATACATGTCAAATATTAGCCAAATTGAAAATTTTTAATTTTGATCTCAAAATTGTCAATTTCAAAGGGGTTAACTTATGGAAATGAGCGATTATGACATGAAAATTTTCAAATTTTCATATCAAGTAATATTTGACCTGAATGTTGGAAACGGGTTATAAATCAAGTTTCAATATAGTAACCCATGTAAATAATGGTCAAACGAAGTTAAAAACCAATTTTATCCGTTGTGATTTTAGCATGTTGAAAAAGGTTTTTTAATTTCATTTGACGATTATTTGATGGGTTGAACATGGTGAAACGTCAATTTTCAACCATTCCCAACATGCACGTCAAATATTAGACAAATTGAGATTTTTTAATTTTGATCTCAAATTTGTCAATTTCCAAAGGGGTTAACCTAAGGAAATGAGCTATTTTGTCATGAAAATTTTCAAATTTTCAAATCAACTAATATTTGACATAAATGTTGGAAAATGGTTATAAATCAAGTTACAATATAGTAACCCATGTAAATAATGGCCAAACGAAGTTAAAAATCAATTTTACTCGATTTGATTTTAGCATGTTGAAAAAGGTTTTTTAATTTCAGTTGACCATTATTTGATGGGTTGAACATGGAACATGGTGAAACGTCAATTTTCAACCATTCCTATACATGTCAAATATTAGCCAAATTGAAAATTTTTCATTTTGATCTCAAAATTGTCAATTTCAAAGGGGTTAACTTATGGAAATGAGCGATTAGGACATGAAAATTTTCAAATTTTCAAATCTACTAATATTTGACATGAATGTTGGAAAAGGGTTATAAATCAAGTTTCAATATAGTAACCCATGTAAATAATGGTCAAACAAAGTTAAAAACCAATTTTACCCTTTGTGATTTTAGCATGTTGAAAAAGGTTTTTTAATTTCATTTGACCATTATTTGATGGGTTGAACATGGTGAAACGTCAATTTTCAACCATTCCCAACATACATGTCAAATATTAGCCAAATTGAAATTTTTTAATTTTGACCTCAACGTTGTCAATTTCAAAAGGGTTTAACCTATGGAAAAGAGCGATTTTGTCATGAAAATTTTCAAATTTTCAAATCAACTAATATTTGACATGAATGTTGGAAAAGGGTTATAAATCAAGTTTCAATATAGTAACCCACGTAAATAATGGCCAAACGAAGTTAAAAATACATTTTACTCGATTTGATTTTAGCATGTTGAAAAAGGTTTTTAATTTCATTTGACCATTATTTGATGGGTTGAACATGGAACATGGTGAAACGTCAATTTTCAACCATTCCCAACATACATGTCAAATATTAGCCAAATTGAAATGTTTTAATTTTGGTCTCAAAATTGTCAATTTTCAAAGGGGTTAACCTATGGAAATGAGCCATTATGACATGAAAATTTTCAAATTTTGAAATAAACTAATATTTGATATGAATGTTGGAAAAGGGTTATAATTCAAGTTTCAATATAGTAACCCATGTAAATAATGGCCAAACGAAGTTAATAATCAATTTTACTTAGTGTTATTTTAGCATGTTGAAAAAGATTTTTTAATTTCATTTGACCATTATTTGATGGGTTGAACATGGTGAAACGTCAATTTTCAACCATTTCTAACATATATGTCAAATATTAGCCAAATTGAAATTTTTTAATTTTGACCTAAAAATTGTCAATTTTCAAACGGGTTAACATATGGAAATGAGCGATTATGACATGAAAATTTTCAAATTTTCAAATCAACTAATATTTGACATGAATGTTGGAAAAGGGTTATAAATCAAGTTTCAATATAGTAACCCATGTAAATAATGGTCAAACAAAGTTAAAAACCAATTTTGCCCTTTGTGATTTTAGCATGTTGAAAAAGGTTTTTTAATTTCATTTGACCATTATTTGATGGGTTGAACATGGTGAAACGTCAATTTTCAACCATTCCCAACATACATGTCAAATATTAGCCAAATTGAAATTTTTTAATTTTGATCTCAAAATTGTCAATTTCAAAGGGGTTAACTTATGGAAATGAGCGATTATGACATGAAAATTTTCAAATTTTCATATCAAGTAATATTTGACCTGAATGTTGGAAACGGGTTATAAATCAAGTTTCAATATAGTAACCCATGTAAATAATGGTCAAACGAAGTTAAAAACCAATTTTATCCGTTGTGATTTTAGCATGTTGAAAAAGGTTTTTTAATTTCATTTGACGATTATTTGATGGGTTGAACATGGTGAAACGTCAATTTTCAACCATTCCCAACATGCACGTCAAATATTAGACAAATTGAGATTTTTTAATTTTGATCTCAAATTTGTCAATTTCCAAAGGGGTTAACCTAAGGAAATGAGCTATTTTGTCATGAAAATTTTCAAATTTTCAAATCAACTAATATTTGACATAAATGTTGGAAAAGGGTTATAAATCAAGTTACAATATAGTAACCCATGTAAATAATGGCCAAACGAAGTTAAAAATCAATTTTACTCGATTTGATTTTAGCATGTTGAAAAAGGTTTTTTAATTTCAGTTGACCATTATTTGATGGGTTGAACATGGAACATGGTGAAACGTCAATTTTCAACCATTCCTATACATGTCAAATATTAGCCAAATTGAAAATTTTTAATTTTGATCTCAAAATTGTCAATTTCAAAGGGGTTAACTTATGGAAATGAGCGATTAGGACATGAAAATTTTCAAATTTTCAAATCTACTAATATTTGACATGAATGTTGGAAAAGGGTTATAAATCAAGTTTCAATATAGTAACCCATGTAAATAATGGTCAAACAAAGTTAAAAACCAATTTTACCCTTTGTGATTTTAGCATGTTGAAAAAGGTTTTTTAATTTCATTTGACCATTATTTGATGGGTTGAACATGGTGAAACGTCAATTTTCAACCATTCCCAACATACATGTCAAATATTAGCCAAATTGAAATTTTTTAATTTTGACCTCAACGTTGTCAATTTCAAAAGGGTTTAACCTATGGAAAAGAGCGATTTTGTCATGAAAATTTTCAAATTTTCAAATCAACTAATATTTGACATGAATGTTGGAAAAGGGTTATAAATCAAGTTTCAATATAGTAACCCACGTAAATAATGGCCAAACGAAGTTAAAAATACATTTTACTCGATTTGATTTTAGCATGTTGAAAAAGGTTTTTAATTTCATTTGACCATTATTTGATGGGTTGAACATGGAACATGGTGAAACGTCAATTTTCAACCATTCCCAACATACATGTCAAATATTAGCCAAATTGAAATGTTTTAATTTTGGTCTCAAAATTGTCAATTTTCAAAGGGGTTAACCTATGGAAATGAGCCATTATGACATGAAAATTTTCAAATTTTGAAATAAACTAATATTTGATATGAATGTTGGAAAAGGGTTATAATTCAAGTTTCAATATAGTAACCCATGTAAATAATGGCCAAACGAAGTTAATAATCAATTTTACTTAGTGTTATTTTAGCATGTTGAAAAAGATTTTTTAATTTCATTTGACCATTATTTGATGGGTTGAACATGGTGAAACGTCAATTTTCAACCATTTCTAACATATATGTCAAATATTAGCCAAATTGAAATTTTTTAATTTTGACCTAAAAATTGTCAATTTTCAAACGGGTTAACATATGGAAATGAGCGATTATGACATGAAAATTTTCAAATTTTCAAATCAACTAATATTTGACATGAATGTTGGAAAAGGGTTATAAATCAAGTTTCAATATAGTAACCCATGTAAATAATGGTCAAACAAAGTTAAAAACCAATTTTGCCCTTTGTGATTTTAGCATGTTGAAAAAGGTTTTTTAATTTCATTTGACCATTATTTGATGGGTTGAACATGGTGAAACGTCAATTTTCAACCATTCCCAACATATATGTCAAATATTAGCCAAATTGAAATTTTTTAATTTTGACCTAAAAATTGTCAATTTTCAAACGGGTTAACATATGGAAATGAGCGATTATGACATGAAAATTTTCAAATTTTCAAATCAACTAATATTTGACATGAATGTTGGAAAAGGGTTATAAATCAAGTTTCAATATAGTAACCCATGTAAATAATGGTCAAACAAAGTTAAAAACCAATTTTGCCCTTTGTGATTTTAGCATGTTGAAAAAGGTTTTTTAATTTCATTTGACCATTATTTGATGGGTTGAACATGGTGAAACGTCAATTTTCAACCATTCCCAACATACATGTCAAATATTAGCCAAATTGAAATTTTTTAATTTTGATCTCAAAATTGTCAATTTCAAAGGGGTTAACTTATGGAAATGAGCGATTATGACATGAAAATTTTCAAATTTTCATATCAAGTAATATTTGACCTGAATGTTGGAAACGGGTTATAAATCAAGTTTCAATATAGTAACCCATGTAAATAATGGTCAAACGAAGTTAAAAACCAATTTTATCCGTTGTGATTTTAGCATGTTGAAAAAGGTTTTTTAATTTCATTTGACGATTATTTGATGGGTTGAACATGGTGAAACGTCAATTTTCAACCATTCCCAACATGCACGTCAAATATTAGACAAATTGAGATTTTTTAATTTTGATCTCAAATTTGTCAATTTCCAAAGGGGTTAACCTAAGGAAATGAGCTATTTTGTCATGAAAATTTTCAAATTTTCAAATCAACTAATATTTGACATAAATGTTGGAAAAGGGTTATAAATCAAGTTACAATATAGTAACCCATGTAAATAATGGCCAAACGAAGTTAAAAATCAATTTTACTCGATTTGATTTTAGCATGTTGAAAAAGGTTTTTTAATTTCATTTGACCATTATTTGATGGGTTGAACATGGAACATGGTGAAACGTCAATTTTCAACCATTCCTATACATGTCAAATATTAGCCAAATTGAAAATTTTTAATTTTGATCTCAAAATTGTCAATTTCAAAGGGGTTAACTTATGGAAATGAGCGATTAGGACATGAAAATTTTCAAATTTTCAAATCTACTAATATTTGACATGAATGTTGGAAAAGGGTTATAAATCAAGTTTCAATATAGTAACCCATGTAAATAATGGTCAAACAAAGTTAAAAACCAATTTCACCCTTTGTGATTTTAGCATGTTGAAAAAGGTTTTTTAATTTCATTTGACCATTATTTGATGGGTTGAACATGGTGAAACGTCAATTTTCAACCATTCCCAACATACATGTCAAATATTAGCCAAATTGAAAATTTTTAATTTTGACCTCAACATTGTCAATTTCAAAAGGGTTTAACCTATGGAAAAGAGCGATTTTGTCATGAAAATTTTCAAATTTTCAAATCAACTAATATTTGACATGAATGTTGGAAAAGGGTTATAAATCAAGTTTCAATATAGTAACCCACGTAAATAATGGCCAAAGGAAGTTAAAAATACATTTTACTCGATTTGATTTTAGCATGTTGAAAAAGGTTTTTAATTTCATTTGACCATTATTTGATGGGTTGAACATGGAACATTGTGAAACGTCAATTTTCAACCATTCCCAACACACATGTCAAATATTAGCCAAATTGAAATGTTTTAATTTTGGTCTCAAAATTGTCAATTTTGAAAGGGGTTAACCTATGAAAATGAGCGATTATGACATGAAAATTTTCAAATTTTCAAATCAACTAGTATTTGACATCATTGTTGGAAAAGGGTTATAATTAAAGTTTCAATATAGTAACCCATGTAAATAATGGCCAAACGAAGTTAAAAATCAATTTTACGTAGTGTTATTTTAGCATGCTGAAAAAGATTTTTTAATTTCATTTGACCATTATTTGATGGGTTGAACATGGTGAAACGTCAATTTTCAACCATTTCTAACATATATGTCAAATATTACCCAAATTGAAATTTTTTAATTTTGATCTCAAAATTGTCAATTTTCAAACGGGTTAACATATGGAAATGAGCGATTATGACATGAAAATTTTCAAATTTTCAAATCAACTAATATTTGACATGAATGTTGGAAAAGGGTTATAAATCAAGTTTCAATATAGTAACCCATGTAAATAATGGTCAAACAAAGTTAAAAACCAATTTTACCCGTTGTCATTCTAGCATGTTGAAAAAGATTTCTTAATTTCATTTGACAATTATTTGATGGGTTGAACATGGTGAAACGTCAATTTTCAACCATTCCCAACATACATGTCAAATATTAGCCAAATTGAAAATTTTTAATTTTGATCTTAAAATTGTCAATTTTCAAAGGGGTTAGCCTATGGAAATGAGCGATTATGACATGAAAATTTTCAAATTTTCTAATAAACTAATATTTGACATGGATATTGGAAAAGGGTTATAAATCAAGTTTCAATATAGTAACCCATGTAAATAATGGCCAAACGAAGTTAAAAATAATTTTACTCGATGTTATTTTACCATGTTGACAAAGGTTTTTTAATTTCATTTTACCATTATTTGATGGGTTGAACATGGTGAAACGTCAATATTCAACCATTCCCAACATACATGTCAAATATTAGCCAAATTGAAATTTTTTAATTTTGATATCAAAATTGTCAATTTTCAAAGGGGTTAACTTATGGAAATGAGCGATTATGACATGAAAAATTTCAAATTTTCATATCAATTAATATTTGACGTGAATGTTGGAAACGGGTTATAAATCAAGTTTCAATATAGTAACCCATGTAAACAATGGTCAAACGAAGTTAAAAACCAATTTTACCCGTTGTGATTTTAGCATGTTGAAAAAGGTTTTTTAATTTCATTTGACCATTATTTGATGGGTTGAACATGGTCAAACGTCAATTTTCAACCATTCCCAACATGTACGTCAAATATTAGACAAATTGAAATTTTTTAATTTTGATCCCAAATTTTTCAATTTCCAAAGGGGTTAACCTAAGGAAATAAGCTATTTTATCATGAAAATTTTCAAATCAACTAATATTTGACATGAATGTTGGAAAAGGGTTATAAATCAAGTTATTCAGTGACCCCGAGTCAGCAGAATGCCTACTAGGTAACTAATGCCTAATACTTTTACATATTAGCAGAGTCCAAATAAGCAGAGTAGCATAGCTCCTTGAATGGCCATTAGGTAGCAAAATGGTGGCTAACATACAAGGAACATAACCAAAAAAACGTCAAAACATAAGGTAAGAATAGTTACTTCACATAGAACACTTTGAGAAATCAACAAAACATGAACCCAAATGAGTACCTGGACCATTCCAGACCTCAACACAAGAGACTTTGCATTGTTCAGTCTCGAGAACAACGAGACGGCATCATATTCCGGTACATATCCGTCATCACCGAAAGGGAAAGCAATCTAAATATCTGCATACTCGAGCGAAGGAAGTGCAAGCTCTGATACAAAAAATGTATAGAAATCCTTAAGAGTGAAGGACTCGAGTCTTATGCATTTACTTCAAATTCGTGAAACCCACAACCTTCAATGTTTAGGGTAAGCAATTGAGCCCTAGAAATCCTGAATATCTTGTTAGTAGGTAGCCACAAATCTCTCAACACCAAATTCTCCAAATTGGGAAAATGAGGGAAAAGGTCTATAACTTTGTTATCATCCCCCAAAACCATGCAGTTGACCAAACGTAACGCGTGTAAATAATGATCAAATATAGTTAAAAATCAATTTTACTCGGTACTATTTTAGCATGTTTAAAAATATTTTTAATTTCAAATGGCTATTATTTGAAGGGTTTAACATGGTGAAACCTTATGTTTTAGCTATTTCAAACATGCTTATCAAATATTAACCGATTTGAAAATTGAAAATTTTAATCGTAAGAATATCAATTTCCTAAGGGAATACCTATGGAAATCGACATTTTTTACAAGAAATTTTAAAAAATTTCAAATCGGCTAATGTTTGAGAATCATGTTTGAAATTAATAAAAATCAAGTAACCACGTGGAAAGATACTGGTGGCTGGCGTTATATTCATTCTTTTTCCACGACTCATGGTCCACTTTATATAAATCCCAAAATCCTCGGCTCTACATTCATCATTTCCTATATCATATTGATTGTACTGGGATGATTTCTTAAAATTTGGGTGGGTCTATTGAGAAATGATAGTCTGAAAAAAAAATGAAGATAGGAATGATATATGTTCTTTTGGTAATGAAGGTAAACAACGCAATGGGCTGGTAATGATCCTTATAGAGATTGTTATCTCCCCCTTGCACTATGCTTTTTATATTGAAGTTATTGTAAAAATTTACTTTCCCACTAAAAATACCCTTTTTTATTTCGAAAATACCCTTATATTTTATAATTATGAAAGTACCCTTATATTGATAATTACGAAAATAGCCCTTTAACGATAATTACGATAATAGCCCTTATCGATAATTACGGTAATACCCTTGCATTTTATAATGACGATAATACCCTTGCATTTTATAATGACGAAAATACCCCTGTATTTTATAATGACGAAAATACCACTGTATTTTATAATGACGAAAATACCCCTGTATTTTATAATGACGAAAATACCCCTGTATATTATAATGGCGGAAATACCCTTATATGTTATAATGACGAAAATACCCTCGTGTTTTATAATGACGTAAATACCCTCGTATTTTATAATGACAAAAACACCCTCGTATTTTATAATGACGAAAATACCCTTAAACTTTACAATGACGAAAATACCCTTGAATTTTATAATAACGAAAATACCCTTGTATATTATAATGACGAAAATACCCTTATATATTATAATGACGAAAATACCCTTCTATTAATCAATTATTTGAAGGGTTTAACATGATAAAACCTCAATTTTTAGCAAATCCAAACATAAATGTTAAATATTGATAATTTTAAAAATTTTAATTTTCATCTCAAATTTGTCAATTTCGAATGGGGTTAACCTATGGAAATCAACCTTTTTTAAAATAAAAATTGAAAATTTTCAAATCGGCTAATATTTGACATGCATGTTTGAAATGACTAAAAATCAAGTTTCATCAATGGGAACCCATGTAAACAATAACCAAACGTAATTAAAAATCAATTTTACCCGATGTTATTAACATATTAAAAAATGTTTTTAACTTCATTTGGCTATTATTTGAAGGGTTTAACATGGTGAAACCTCAATTTTTAGCAATTCCAAACATACATGTCAAATATTAGTCAATTTAAAAAATTTTAATTTTCATATCAAAATTTTCAATTTTCAAAGCGGTTAAACTACGGAAATCGACCTTTTTTACAAGAAAATTTCAAAATTTTCAAATCAGCTAATATTTGACATGAATGTTGGAAAAGGGTTATAAATGAAGTTTCAATATAGTAACCCATGTAAATAATGGCCAAACAAAGTTAAAAATCAATTTTACTTAGTGTTATTTTAGCATGTTGAAAAAGATTTTTTAATTTCATTTGACCATTATTTGATGGGTTGAACATGGTGAAACGTCAATTTTCAACCATTCCCAACATACATGTCAAATATTAGCCAAATTGAAATGTTTTAATTTTGGTCTCAAAATTGTCAATTTTCAAAGGGGTTAACATATGGAAATGAGCGCTTATGACATGAAAATTTTCAAATTTTCAAATCAACTAATATTTGACATGAATGTTGGAAAAGGGTTATAAATCAAGTTTCAATATAGTAACCCATGTAAATAATGGTCAAACAAAGTTAAAAACCAATTTTACCCGTTGTGATTTTAGCATGTTGAAAAAGGTTTTTTAATTTCATTTGACCATTATTTGATGGGTTGAACATGGTGAAACGTCAATTTTCAACCATTCCCAACATACATGTCAAATATTAGCCAAACTGAAATGTTTTAATTTTGGTCTCAAAATTGTCAATTTTCAAAGGGGTTAACATATGGAAATGAGCGCTTATGACATGAAAATTTTCAAATTTTCAAATCAACTAATATTTGACATGAATGTTGGAAAAGGGTTATAAATCAAGTTTCAATATAGTAACCCATGTAAATAATGGTCAAACGAAGTTAAAAACCAATTTTACTCGGTGTGATTTTAGCATGTTGAAAAAGGTTTTTTAATTCATTTGACCATTATTTGATGGGTTGAACATGGTGAAACATCAATTTTCAACCATTCCCAACATACATGTCAAATATTAGCCAAATTGAAAATTTTTTAATTTTGGTCTCAAAGTTGTCAATTTTCAAAGGGGTTAACCTATGAAAATGAGCGATTATGACATGAAAATTTTCAAATTTTCAAATCAACTAATATTTGATATGAATATTGGAAAAGGGTTATAAATCAAGTTTCAATATAGTAACCCATGAAAATAATGGCCAAATGAAGTCAAAAATAGATTTTACTCGGTTTTATTTTAGCATACTGAAAAAGGTTTTTTAATTCATTTGACCATAATTTGATGGGTTGAACATGGTGAAACGTCAATTTTTAGCCATTCACAACATGCATGTCAAATATTAGCAAAATTGAAATTTTTTAATTTTGATCTAATAATTATCAATTTCCAAAAGGGTTAACCTATGGAAATGAGCGATTATGACATGAAAATTTAAAAATTTTAAAATCGGCTAATATTTGACATGAATGGTGGAAAGGGCGGATAAATCAAGTTTCAATATAGTAACCCATGTAAATAATGGCCAATTCAAGTTAAAAATCAATTTTACTCGGTGTGATTTTGGCATGTTGAAAAAGGTTTTTTAATTTCATTTGACCATTATTTGATTGGTTGAACATGGATCACTGTGAAACGTCAATTTTCAACCATTCCCAGCATACGTGTCAAATATTAGGCAAATTGAAATTTTTTTAATTTTGGTCTCAAAGTTGTCAATTTTCAAAGGGACACCTATGGAAATGAGCGATTATGACATGAAAATTTTCAAATTTTCAAATCAACTAATATTTGATATGAATATTGGAAAAGGGTTATAAATCAAGTTTCAATATAGTAACCCATGAAAATAATGGCCAAATGAAGTCAAAAATAGATTTTACTCGGTTTTATTTTAGCATACTGAAAAAGGTTTTTTAATTCATTTGACCATAATTTGATGGGTTGAACATGGTGAAACGTCAATTTTTAGCCATTCACAACATACATGTCAAATATTAGCCAAATTGAAATTTTTTAATTTTTATCTCAAAATTGTCAATTTTCAAAGGGGTTAACATATGGAAATGAGCGATTATGACATGAAAATTTTCAAATTTTCAAATCAACTAATATTTGACATGAATGTTGGAAAAGGGTTATAAATCAAGTTTCAATATAGTAACCCATATAAATAATGGTCAAACAAAGTTAAAAACCAATTTTACACGTGATTTTAGCATGTTGAAAAAGGTTTTTTAATTTCATTTGACCATTATTTGATATGTTGAACATGGTGAAACGTCAACTTTCAACCATTCCCAACATACATGTCAAATATTAGCCAAAATTGAAAATTTTTAATTTTGATCTCAAAATTGTCAATTTTCGAAGGGGTTAGCCTATGGAAATGAGCGATTATAACATGAAAATTTTCAAAGTTTCAAATAAACTAATATTTGACATGAATATTGGAAAATGGTTATAAATCAAGTTTCAATATAGTAACCCATGTAAATAATGGCCAAACGAAGTTAAAAATAATTTTACTCGGTGTTATTTTACCATGTTGACAAAGGTTTTTTAATTTCATTTGACCATTATTTGATGGGTTGATCATGGTGAAACGTCAATTTTCAACCATTCCCAACATACATGTCAAATATTAGCCAAATTGAAAATTTTTAGTTTTGATCTCAAAATTGTCAATTTCAAAGGGGTTAACTTATGGAAATGAGCGATTATGACATGAAAATTTTCAAATTTTCATATCAATTAATATTTGACCTGAATGTTGGAAACGGGTTATAAATCAAGTTTCAATATAGTAACCTATGTAAATAATGGTCAAACGAAGTTAAAAACCAATTTTACCCGTTGTGCTTTTAGCATGTTGAAAAAGGTTTTTTAATTTCATTTTACGATTATTTGATGGGTTGAACATGGTGAAACGTCAATTTTCAACCATTTCCAACATGCACGTCAAATATTAGACAAATTGAGATTTTTTAATTTTGATCTCAAATTTGTCAATTTCCAAAGGGGTTAACCTAAGGAAATGAGCTATTTTGTCATGAAAATTTTAAAATTTTCAAATCAACTAATATTTGACATGAATGTTGGAAAAGGGTTATAAATCAAGTTTCAATATAGTAACCCATGTAAATAATGGCCAAACGAAGTTAAAAATCAATTTTACTTAGTGTTATTTTAGCATGTTGAAAAAGATTTTTTTAATTTCATTTGACCATTATTTGATGGGTTGAACATGGTGAAACGTCAATTTTCAACCATTCCTAACATACATGTCAAATATTAGCCAAATTTAAATTTTTTAATTTTGATCTCAAAATTGTCAATTTTCAAAGGGGTTAACTTATGGAAATGAGCGATTATGACATGAAAATTTTCAAATTTTCAAATAAACTAATATTTGACATGAATATTGGAAAAGGGTTATAAATCAAGTTTCAATATAGTAACCCATGTAAATAATGGCCAAACGAAGTTAAAAATAATTTTACTCGGTGTTATTTTACCATGTTGACAAAGGTTTTTTAATTTCATTTGACCATTATTTGATGGGTTGAACATGGTGAAACGTCAGTTTTCAACCATTCCCAACATACATGTCAAATATTAGCCAAATTGAAAAATTTTAATTTTGATCTCAAAATTGTCAATTTTCAAAGGGGTTAGCCTATGGAAATGAGCGATTATGACATGAAAATTTTCAAATTTTCAAATAAACTAATATTTGACATGAATATTGGAAAAGGGTTATAAATCAAGTTTCAATATAGTAACCCATGTAAATAATGGCCAAACGAAGTTAAAAATCAATTTTACTTAGTGTTATTTTAGCATGTTGAAAAAGATTTTTTTAATTTCATTTGACCATTATTTGATGGGTTGAACATGGTGAAACGTCCATTTTCAACCATTCCTAACATACATGTCAAATATTAGCCAAATTTAAATTTTTTAATTTTGATCTCAAAATTGTCAATTTTCAAAGGGGTTAACATATGGAAATGAGCGATTATGACATGAAAATTTTTAAATCAACTAATATTTGACATGAATGTTGGAAAAGGGTTATAAATTAAGTTTCAATATAGTAACCCATGTAAATAATGGTCAAACAAAGTTAAAAACCAATTTTACCCGTTGTGATTTTAGCATGTTGAAAAAGGTTTTTTAATTTCATTTGACCATTATTTGATGGGTTGAACATGGTGAAACATCAATTTTCAACCATTCCCAACATACATGTCAAATATTAGCCAAATTGAAAATTTTTAATTTTGATCTCAAAATTCAACTAATATTTGACATGAATGTTGGAAAAGGGTTATAAATTAAGTTTCAATATAGTAACCCATGTAAATAATGGTCAAACAAAGTTAAAAACCAATTTTACCCGTTGTGATTTTAGCATGTTGAAAAAGGTTTTTTAATTTCATTTGACCATTATTTGATGGGTTGAACATGGTGAAACATCAATTTTCAACCATTCCCAACATACATGTCAAATATTAGCCAAATTGAAAATTTTTAATTTTGATCTCAAAATTGTCAATTTTCAAAGGGGTTAGCCTATGGAAATGAGCGATTATGACATGAAAATTTTCAAATTTTCAAATAAACTAATATTTGACATGAATATTGGAAAAGGGTTATAAATCAAGTTTCAATATAGTAACCCATGTAAATAATGGCCAAACGAAGTTAAAAATAATTTTACTCGGTGTTATTTTACCATGTTGAAAAAGGTTTTTTAATTTCATTTGACGATTATTTGATGGGTTGAACATGGTGAAACGTCAATTTTCAACCATTCCCAACATACATGTCAAATATTAGCCAAATTGAAAAATTTTAATTTTGATCTCAAAATTGTCAATTTCAAAGGGGTTAACTTATGGAAATGAGCGATTATGACATGAAAATTTTCAAATTTTCATATCAATTAATATTTGTCTGAATGTTGGAAACCGGTTATAAATCAAGTTTCAATATAGTAACCCATGTAAATAATGGTCAAACAAAGTTAAAAACCAATTTTACTCGGTGTGATTTTAGCATGTTGAAAAAGGTTTTTTAATTTATTTGACCATTATTTGATGGGTTGAACATGGTGAAACATCAATTTTCAACCATTCCCAACATACATGTCAAATATTAGCCAAATTGAAAATTTTTTAATTTTGGTCTCAAAGTTGTCAATTTTCAAAGGGGTTAACCTATGGAAATGAGCGATTATGACATGAAAATTTTCAAATTTTCAAATCAACTAATATTTTATATGAATATTGGAAAAGGGTTATAAATCAAGTTTCAATATAGTAACCCATGAAAATAATGGCCAAATGAAGTCAAAAATAGATTTTACTCGGTTTTATTTTAGCATACTGAAAAAGGTTTTTTAATTCATTTGACCGTAATTTGATGGGTTGAACATGGTGAAACGTCAATTATTAGCCATTCACAACATGCATGTCAAATATTAGCAAAATTGAAATTTTTTAATTTTGATCTAATAATTATCAATTTCCAAAAGGGTTAACCTATGGAAATGAGCGATTATGACATGAAAATTTTAAAATTTTAAAATCGGCTAATATTTGACATGAATGGTGGAAAGGGCGGATAAATCAAGTTTCAATATAGTAACCCATGTAAATAATGGCCAATTAAAGTTAAAAATCAATTTTACTCGGTGTGATTTTGGTATGTTGAAAAAGGTTTTTTAATTTCATTTGACCATTATTTGATTGGTTGAACATGGAGAAACGTCCATTTTCAACCATTCCTAACATACATGTCAAATATTAGCCAAATTTAAATTTTTTAATTTTGATCTCAAAATTGTCAATTTTCAAAGGGGTTAACATATGGAAATGAGCGATTATGACATGAAAATTTTCAAATCAACTAATATTTGACATGAATGTTGGAAAAGGGTTATAAATTAAGTTTCAATATAGTAACCCATGTAAATAATGGTCAAACAAAGTTAAAAACCAATTTTACCCGTTGTGATTTTAGCATGTTGAAAAAGGTTTTTTAATTTCATTTGACCATTATTTGATGGGTTGAACATGGTGAAACATCAATTTTCAACCATTCCCAACATACATGTCAAATATTAGCCAAATTGAAAATTTTTAATTTTGATCTCAAAATTGTCAATTTTCAAAGGGGTTAGCCTATGGAAATGAGCGATTATGACATGAAAATTTTCAAATTTTCAAATAAACTAATATTTGACATGAATATTGGAAAAGGGTTATAAATCAAGTTTCAATATAGTAACCCATGTAAATAATGGCCAAACGAAGTTAAAAATAATTTTACTCGGTGTTATTTTACCATGTTGACAAAGGTTTTTTAATTTCATTTGACCATTATTTGATGGGTTGAACATGGTGAAACGTCAATTTTCAACCATTCCCAACATACATGTCAAATATTAGCCAAATTGAAAATTTTTAATTTTGATCTCAAAATTGTCAATTTCAAAGGGGTTAACTTATGGAAATGAGCGATTATGACATGAAAATTTTCAAATTTTCATATCAATTAATATTTGTCTGAATGTTGGAAACCGGTTATAAATCAAGTTTCAATATAGTAACCCATGTAAATAATGGTCAAACAAAGTTAAAAACCAATTTTACCCGTTGTGATTTTAGCATGTTGAAAAAGGTTTTTTAATTTCATTTGACCATTATTTGATGGGTTGAACATGGTGAAACATCAATTTTCAACCATTCCCAACATACATGTCAAATATTAGCCAAATTGAAAATTTTTAATTTTGATCTCAAAATTGTCAATTTTCAAAGGGGTTAGCCTATGGAAATGAGCGATTATGACATGAAAATTTTCAAATTTTCAAATAAACTAATATTTGACATGAATATTGGAAAAGGGTTATAAATCAAGTTTCAATATAGTAACCCATGTAAATAATGGCCAAACGAAGTTAAAAATAATTTTACTCGGTGTTATTTTACCATGTTGAAAAAGGTTTTTTAATTTCATTTGACGATTATTTGATGGGTTGAACATGGTGAAACGTCAATTTTCAACCATTCCCAACATACATGTCAAATATTAGCCAAATTGAAAAATTTTAATTTTGATCTCAAAATTGTCAATTTCAAAGGGGTTAACTTATGGAAATGAGCGATTATGACATGAAAATTTTCAAATTTTCATATCAATTAATATTTGTCCCGAATGTTGGAAACCGGTTATAAATCAAGTTTCAATATAGTAACCCATGTAAATAATGGTCAAACAAAGTTAAAAACCAATTTTACTCGGTGTGATTTTAGCATGTTGAAAAAGGTTTTTTAATTTATTTGACCATTATTTGATGGGTTGAACATGGTGAAACATCAATTTTCAACCATTCCCAACATACATGTCAAATATTAGCCAAATTGAAAATTTTTTAATTTTGGTCTCAAAGTTGTCAATTTTCAAAGGGGTTAACCTATGGAAATGAGCGATTATGACATGAAAATTTTCAAATTTTCAAATCAACTAATATTTTATATGAATATTGGAAAAGGGTTATAAATCAAGTTTCAATATAGTAACCCATGAAAATAATGGCCAAATGAAGTCCAAAATAGATTTTACTCGGTTTTATTTTAGCATACTGAAAAAGGTTTTTTAATTCATTTGACCGTAATTTGATGGGTTGAACATGGTGAAACGTCAATTATTAGCCATTCACAACATGCATGTCAAATATTAGCAAAATTGAAATTTTTTAATTTTGATCTAATAATTATCAATTTCCAAAAGGGTTAACCTATGGAAATGAGCGATTATGACATGAAAATTTTAAAATTTTAAAATCGGCTAATATTTGACATGAATGGTGGAAAGGGCGGATAAATCAAGTTTCAATATAGTAACCCATGTAAATAATGGCCAATTAAAGTTAAAAATCAATTTTACTCGGTGTGATTTTGGTATGTTGAAAAAGGTTTTTTAATTTCATTTGACCATTATTTGATTGGTTGAACATGGAGAAACGTCCATTTTCAACCATTCCTAACATACATGTCAAATATTAGCCAAATTTAAATTTTTTAATTTTGATCTCAAAATTGTCAATTTTCAAAGGGGTTAACATATGGAAATGAGCGATTATGACATGAAAATTTTCAAATCAACTAATATTTGACATGAATGTTGGAAAAGGGTTATAAATTAAGTTTCAATATAGTAACCCATGTAAATAATGGTCAAACAAAGTTAAAAACCAATTTTACCCGTTGTGATTTTAGCATGTTGAAAAAGGTTTTTTAATTTCATTTGACCATTATTTGATGGGTTGAACATGGTGAAACATCAATTTTCAACCATTCCCAACATACATGTCAAATATTAGCCAAATTGAAAATTTTTAATTTTGATCTCAAAATTGTCAATTTTCAAAGGGGTTAGCCTATGGAAATGAGCGATTATGACATGAAAATTTTCAAATTTTCAAATAAACTAATATTTGACATGAATATTGGAAAAGGGTTATAAATCAAGTTTCAATATAGTAACCCATGTAAATAATGGCCAAACGAAGTTAAAAATAATTTTACTCGGTGTTATTTTACCATGTTGACAAAGGTTTTTTAATTTCATTTGACCATTATTTGATGGGTTGAACATGGTGAAACGTCAATTTTCAACCATTCCCAACATACATGTCAAATATTAGCCAAATTGAAAATTTTTAATTTTGATCTCAAAATTGTCAATTTCAAAGGGGTTAACTTATGGAAATGAGCGATTATGACATGAAAATTTTCAAATTTTCATATCAATTAATATTTGTCTGAATGTTGGAAACCGGTTATAAATCAAGTTTCAATATAGTAACCCATGTAAATAATGGTCAAACGAAGTTAAAAACCAATTTTACCCGTTGTGATTTTAGCATGTTGAAAAAGGTTTTTTAATTTCATTTGACGATTATTTGATGGGTTGAACATGGTGAAACGTCAATTTTCAACCATTCCCAACATGCACGTCAAATATTAGACAAATTGAAATTTTTTAATTTTGATCTCAAAATTGTCAATTTTCAAAGGGGTTAGCCTATGGAAATGAGCGATTATGACATGAAAATTTTCAAATAAACTAATATTTGACATGAATATTGGAAAAGGGTTATAAATCAAGTTTCAATATAGTAACCCATGTAAATAATGGCCAAACGAAGTTAAAAATCAATTTTACTTAGTGTTATTTTAGCATGTTGAAAAAGATTTTTTTAATTTCATTTGACCATTATTTGATGGGTTGAACATGGTGAAACGTCCATTTTCAACCATTCCTAACATACATGTCAAATATTAGCCAAATTTAAATTTTTTAATTTTGATCTCAAAATTGTCAATTTTCAAAGGGGTTAACATATGGAAATGAGCGATTATGACATGAAAATTTTTAAATCAACTAATATTTGACATGAATGTTGGAAAAGGGTTATAAATTAAGTTTCAATATAGTAACCCATGTAAATAATGGTCAAACAAAGTTAAAAACCAATTTTACCCGTTGTGATTTTAGCATGTTGAAAAAGGTTTTTTAATTTCATTTGACCATTATTTGATGGGTTGAACATGGTGAAACATCAATTTTCAACCATTCCCAACATACATGACAAATATTAGCCAAATTGAAAATTTTTAATTTTGATCTCAAAATTCAACTAATATTTGACATGAATGTTGGAAAAGGGTTATAAATTAAGTTTCAATATAGTAACCCATGTAAATAATGGTCAAACAAAGTTAAAAACCAATTTTACCCGTTGTGATTTTAGCATGTTGAAAAAGGTTTTTTAATTTCATTTGACCATTATTTGATGGGTTGAACATGGTGAAACATCAATTTTCAACCATTCCCAACATACATGTCAAATATTAGCCAAATTGAAAATTTTTAATTTTGATCTCAAAATTGTCAATTTTCAAAGGGGTTAGCCTATGGAAATGAGCGATTATGACATGAAAATTTTCAAATTTTCAAATAAACTAATATTTGACATGAATATTGGAAAAGGGTTATAAATCAAGTTTCAATATAGTAACCCATGTAAATAATGGCCAAACGAAGTTAAAAATAATTTTACTCGGTGTTATTTTACCATGTTGAAAAAGGTTTTTTAATTTCATTTGACGATTATTTGATGGGTTGAACATGGTGAAACGTCAATTTTCAACCATTCCCAACATACATGTCAAATATTAGCCAAATTGAAAAATTTTAATTTTGATCTCAAAATTGTCAATTTCAAAGGGGTTAACTTATGGAAATGAGCGATTATGACATGAAAATTTTCAAATTTTCATATCAATTAATATTTGTCCTGAATGTTGGAAACCGGTTATAAATCAAGTTTCAATATAGTAACCCATGTAAATAATGGTCAAACAAAGTTAAAAACCAATTTTACTCGGTGTGATTTTAGCATGTTGAAAAAGGTTTTTTAATTTATTTGACCATTATTTGATGGGTTGAACATGGTGAAACATCAATTTTCAACCATTCCCAACATACATGTCAAATATTAGCCAAATTGAAAATTTTTTAATTTTGGTCTCAAAGTTGTCAATTTTCAAAGGGGTTAACCTATGGAAATGAGCGATTATGACATGAAAATTTTCAAATTTTCAAATCAACTAATATTTTATATGAATATTGGAAAAGGGTTATAAATCAAGTTTCAATATAGTAACCCATGAAAATAATGGCCAAATGAAGTCAAAAATAGATTTTACTCGGTTTTATTTTAGCATACTGAAAAAGGTTTTTTAATTCATTTGACCGTAATTTGATGGGTTGAACATGGTGAAACGTCAATTATTAGCCATTCACAACATGCATGTCAAATATTAGCAAAATTGAAATTTTTTAATTTTGATCTAATAATTATCAATTTCCAAAAGGGTTAACCTATGGAAATGAGCGATTATGACATGAAAATTTTAAAATTTTAAAATCGGCTAATATTTGACATGAATGGTGGAAAGGGCGGATAAATCAAGTTTCAATATAGTAACCCATGTAAATAATGGCCAATTAAAGTTAAAAATCAATTTTACTCGGTGTGATTTTGGTATGTTGAAAAAGGTTTTTTAATTTCATTTGACCATTATTTGATTGGTTGAACATGGAGAAACGTCCATTTTCAACCATTCCTAACATACATGTCAAATATTAGCCAAATTTAAATTTTTTAATTTTGATCTCAAAATTGTCAATTTTCAAAGGGGTTAACATATGGAAATGAGCGATTATGACATGAAAATTTTCAAATCAACTAATATTTGACATGAATGTTGGAAAAGGGTTATAAATTAAGTTTCAATATAGTAACCCATGTAAATAATGGTCAAACAAAGTTAAAAACCAATTTTACCCGTTGTGATTTTAGCATGTTGAAAAAGGTTTTTTAATTTCATTTGACCATTATTTGATGGGTTGAACATGGTGAAACATCAATTTTCAACCATTCCCAACATACATGTCAAATATTAGCCAAATTGAAAATTTTTAATTTTGATCTCAAAATTGTCAATTTTCAAAGGGGTTAGCCTATGGAAATGAGCGATTATGACATGAAAATTTTCAAATTTTCAAATAAACTAATATTTGACATGAATATTGGAAAAGGGTTATAAATCAAGTTTCAATATAGTAACCCATGTAAATAATGGCCAAACGAAGTTAAAAATAATTTTACTCGGTGTTATTTTACCATGTTGACAAAGGTTTTTTAATTTCATTTGACCATTATTTGATGGGTTGAACATGGTGAAACGTCAATTTTCAACCATTCCCAACATACATGTCAAATATTAGCCAAATTGAAAATTTTTAATTTTGATCTCAAAATTGTCAATTTCAAAGGGGTTAACTTATGGAAATGAGCGATTATGACATGAAAATTTTCAAATTTTCATATCAATTAATATTTGTCCTGAATGTTGGAAACCGGTTATAAATCAAGTTTCAATATAGTAACCCATGTAAATAATGGTCAAACGAAGTTAAAAACCAATTTTACCCGTTGTGATTTTAGCATGTTGAAAAAGGTTTTTTAATTTCATTTGACGATTATTTGATGGGTTGAACATGGTGAAACGTCAATTTTCAACCATTCCCAACATGCACGTCAAATATTAGACAAATTGAAATTTTTTAATTTTGATCTCAAATTTGTCAATTTCCAAAGGGGTTAACCTAAGGAAATGAGCTATTTTGTCATGAAAATTTTCAAATTTTCAAATCAATTAATATTTGACATGAATGTTGGAAAAGGGTTATAAATCAAGTTACAATATAGTAACCCATGTAAATAATGGCCAAACGAAGTTAAAAATCAATTTTACTCGATTTGATTTTAGCATGTTGAAAAAGGTTTTTTAATTTCATTTGTCCATTATTTGATGGGTTGAACATGGAACATGGTGAAACGTCAATTTTCAACCATTCCCAACATACATGTCAAATATTAGCCAAAGTGAAAATTTTTAATTTTGATCTCAAAATTGTCAATTTTCGAAGGGGTTAGCCTATGGAAATGAGCGATTATGACATGAAAATTTTCAATTTTTCAAATAATCTAATATTTGACATGAATATTGGAAAAGGGTTATAAATCAAATTTCAATATAGTAACCCATGTAAATAATGGCCAAAGGAAGTTAAAAATAATTTTACTCGGTGTTATTTTACCATGTTGACAAAGGTTTTTTAATTTCATTTTACCATTATTTGATGGGTTGAACATGGTGAAACGTCAATTTTCAACCATTCCCAACATGCACGTCAAATATTAGTCAAATTGAAAATTTTTAATTTTGATCTCAAATTTGTCAATTTCCAAAGGGGTAACCTAAGGAAATAAGCTATTTTGTCATGAAAATTTTCAAATTTTCAAATCAACTAATATTTGACATGAATGTTGGAAAAGGGTTATAAATCAAGTTATTCAGTGACCTTGAGTCAGCAGAATGCCTACTAGGTAACTAATGCCTAATACTTTTACATATTAGCAGTGTCCAAATAAGCAGAGTAGCATAGCTCCTTGAATGGCCATTAGGTAGCAAAATGGTGGCTAACTGCGAGGTGATGCAAACTTAACAATATGGTTCAAGCTAGAAAAGCCTTTAAAAAAGTAGTTCATCAAAACCAGAGGTACTTGGTCATCTTCCACTATCAAGGTCTTCAATCTCGTAAATGGAGATGATTGCTCTGCTAGAAGCAATACTCCTAAGTTCCTACAAGGAACATAACCAAAAAAACGTCAAAACATAAGGTAAGAATAGTTACTTCACATAGAACACTTTGAGAAATCAACAAAACATGAACCTAAATGAGTACCTGGACCATTCCAGACTTTGCATTGTTCAGTCTCGAGAACAACGAGACGGCATCATATTCCGGTACATATCCGTCATCACCGAAAGGGAAAGCAATCTAAATATCTGCATACTCGAGCGAAGGAAGTGCAAGCTCTGAACAAAAAATGTATAGAAATCCTTAAGAGTGAAGGACTCGAGTCTTATGCATTTACTTCAAATTCGTGAAACCCACAACCTTCAATGTTTAGGGTAAGCAATTGAGCCCTAGAAATCCTGAATATCTTGTTAGCAGGCAGCCACAAATCTCTCAACACCAAATTCTCCAAATTGGGAAAATGAGGGAAAAGGTCTATAACTTTGTTATCATCCCCCAAAACCATGCAGTTGACCAAACGTAACGCGTGTAAATAATGATCAAATATAGTTAAAAATCAATTTTACTCGGTACTATTATAGCATGTTTAAAAATATTTTTAATTCCAAATGGCTATTATTTGAAGGGTTTAACATGGTGAAACCATATGTTTGAGCTATTTCAAACATGCTTATCAAATATTAACCGATTTGAAAATTGAAAATTTTAATCGTAAGAATATCAATTTCCAAAGGGAATACCTATGGAAATCGACATTTTTTACAAGAAATTTTAAAAATTTTCAAATCGGCTAATATTTGAGAATAATGTTTGAAATTAATAAAAATCAAGTAACCACGTGGAAAGATACTGGTGGCTGGCGTTATATTCATTCTTTTTCCACGACTCATGGTCCACTTTATATAAATCCCAAAATCCTCAGCTCTGCATTCATCATTTCCTATATCATATTGATTGTACTGGGATGATTTCTTAACATTTGGGTGCATCTATTGAAAAATGATAGTCTGAAAAAAAAATGAAGATAAGAATGATATATGTTCTTTTGGTAATGAAGGTAAACAAGGCAATGGGCTGGTAATGATCCATATAGAGATTGTTATCTCCCCTTGCACTATGCTTTTTATATTGAAGTTATTGTAAAAATTTCTAAACATTTACTTTCCCACTGAAAATACCCTTTTTATTTCGAAAATACCCTTACATTTTATAATTACGAAAGTACCCTTATACTATATAATTACGAAAGTACCCTTATATTGATAATTACGAAAATACCCCTTTATCGATAATTATGATAATACCCTTGCATTTTATAATGACGAAAATACCCTTTTATTTTATAATGACGAAAACACCCTCGTATTTTATAATGACGAAAATACCCTCGTATTTTATAATGACGAATATACCCTCGTATTTATAATGACGGAAATACCCTTGAATTTTACAATGACGGAAATACCCTTGAATTTTACAATGACGAAAATACCCTTGTATATTATAATGACGAAAATATCCTTGTATATTATAATGACGAAAATACCCTTCAATGTTATAATTACGAAAATACCCTTTCATTCGGCTATTATTTGATGGGTTGAATATGGTGAAACGTCAATTTTTAGCCATTTAGAAGATGCATGTCAAATATTAGCAAAATTGAAATTTTTTAATTTTGATCTAATAATTATCAATTTCCAAAAGGGTTAACCTGTGGAAATGAGCGATTATGAAATGAAAATTTTAAAATTTTAAAATCGGCTAATATTTGACATGAATGGTGGAAATGGCGGATAAATCAAGTTTCAATATAGTAACTCATGTAAATAATGGCAATTAAAGTTAAAAATCAATTTTACTCGTTATCATTTTAGCATATTGATATTTTTTTATTTTTAATTTCATTTGGTTATTATTTGAAGGGTTTAACATGGGGAAATCTTAAGTTTTAGTCATTCCCAATATGTATGTCAAATATTAATCAAATTGAAAATCGTCAATTTTGATCTCAAAATTGTAAATTTCAAAAGGGGTTAACCTTTGAAAATGACCGATTATGACGTGAAAATTTCTATCTTTTCAAATCAACTAATATTTGACATGAATGTTGGGAAGGGGTGATAAATCAAGTTTAAATATAGTAACCCATGTAAACAATGGTCAAACGCAGTTAAAAATCAAATTTACTCGGTGTTATTTTAGCATGTTGAAGAATATTTTTTAATTTCATTTGGCTATTATTTGAAGGGGTTAACATGGTGAAACGTTAATTTTTAACCATTCTTAACTTGTATGTCAAATATTAGCCAAATTAAAAATTTTCAATTTTGATATCATTTGTTAGCCTTGATTTACAAAATTTTTATAATCACATGTAGCGCGTCCCTATCTACAGGATGAGTGAGTAATATATAAATAAAATTAATTTAATGTTCCGCGACAGTGCGCGACCACCATACTCGTAACCCTAAAAGAAAGTGGCGGCCTTTTTCTAGCAGCTTCTTCGGATAAAAGATTATGGCTATGTTTTGAAGATATCCGGCTTGAATCCTCTCGATTATGTTATAAATTTTGTTACTCTGCAAAAACATTTATAATGTGAGAGCTGTGATTCTAAATTTGAGTAATTATAAATACGCAGGAGAGATTGTCGAACGTTACAAACTTCTTTAAAAACTTACGAGAAACATAGTTATTCCCTGGTTTGATTCAATTGAGTTGGGTACTGCCCAACTCGGAAACATGTATTCGGGAGCATTCTTCCCACCATTTTCGAAGGCGATCAACCAGTTTGTTAATGGCGGACGAAGAATGAATGCAAAGGCAATCAAAGGACACATACACGATATTTAATGTGGTTCTATTTCTACCAAGTGTATAACTTTGATGCGTAAATCTTCGTTCAGAGAATCCTTTATAAAATAGTCACTTATATCAATAAACTTCGATACTCGAAACACTTAACAAACGATCAATCGGTAGATCATCAAGCCATTAAGTCGCCCTTGCGGACAACTATCGGGAGAGAGTTGTATTCGTTAGAATCTGCATGCAAAAGATTAATTAAAAATAGTAATGTTAAGTATAGTTGTTAAATCCGCACCCAAAGCTTGAAAGAAAAAAGAGTTGGAGTAAAATAAATTCGAACACTACAAGAAAATTTACTTTTAGTTACCAGATATTTAATTTCCCGTCACTAAAGGTGTAGCAAAAAAAGATTTACTCGCCAGAACTTTATATATGTCACAGTTTTTATGACTAATAAAAATTTCTAATAGGAATATTTGGTGACCATTTTCTTGTAGCTTTTGTAACATATCGAGTGTAAGATACGTTAATGAAAGACACAGCGCCAATGCATGTACACATAACGTACCTTCTGGGGTGAAAATACGATCGAAGTGAGTAGTTTCTCGAGGAGATTGTCCGAAGAAGTAACTTATCAAAGAGTTGAACACTTCACGGCTCGGTAGAACACACTCACTGTCAGGGAGTTCCAAGCGTTGCATTCTCTTGAATGGAGACATTTGCTTCCCTAGTACATCTGGGAACATTGTAAGCGCCTGTAAACACAAAATTTCAGTCATTCAGCTCCGTCAACATCTCCGATTCGTAAAAGATCGAAGAAAGCAATCGCTTACCAAAATCGCGTTAGGGTGTAGCATCACACGCTCGGCTCTGCAGAAGCAGCGAAACATACGAAAAAAATCCCAACTCGTTTGCCTCTTCTTCGTCTCCGCCCACTGAGTGGTCCTGAGACGAACATCGATATCCAAACATTCCAATGACCGGAGTACCGAACTCGTATACCGGGCCGGGTTCAGCCCCTTGCACGTAAAAGACTTCAAATTTGGCGCACGGATTTCAACACTGGGATTGTGCGACAGTCGCTCGTTAGAATGCACCAACACGATCCTGACCAGCTTATCGCCCGAAATTGTGAACGGACGAGACACCAACTCGCATTCGATCACCTCCAAATCGGTCAAATTCGGAACCATGTTGAACTTCCAGCGTAGCACGCACCGGTACAGACGGAGCATCGTGAGCGTGGAGAAATTCAAATTCTGCGGCCCCTTACTGGTGTGCGCCTCGAGCAACGAGAAATAAAATTTCGGTTTGTTGTACGAGAGCTTGAGATTCCGGGTTCGTGCCCCGTGGGCGAAGATCCGGTCCAATAGTGTCGAAAACCTCGGAATCAAGGGATGGTTTACGGTCACTGAGAGGACGGTGTCGTTATACTCCTTGTCGAGAAACGACAGGGCTCTGTCGACGAAGGCCGCGAAACGACGCTGTTCTGTTCGGGTGAGTTTTGTGCCGTCGGGGAAGTCGAATGAGAGCTTGGCGGCGGCCAGGACTGATTTCCAGAGGTTTCGCCAGATGCGGGAGAAGGCGGATGTTTGGATGACGGTTTTCGTGTCCAGATCGGCGGCGGTTAGTATCTTAATGAGGATTTCATCGGGAAGGTCGCTGATCCTGTCGGGGGCAGTAGTTTGTTCTTCGGTCGTCTCCGCCGTTGTTTTCCTCCGTTTTGCAAATTTTATCCGCTGGCCAGCCATTGTTCATAGGGTTTATTGGAATTCCGTACTTAGGATAGGATTATAGTCGAGTAAATATTTTTCTACTTGAATAAATATCCTTTTCGGTACAATTAAATAGTAATCATATTCTTTTCCAAAAAATAAAAATCCTATTTTTTCATAAAACTATTACATTTGGTAAACTAAACATAACGATGATGAATTCAACTATTCGTTAGGTGAACATAACAAGGACATAATGAGTTTGTAACATGGTCGTATTAGCGACATAACAAGCTCTTACAATGACCACACCAATATGATTTTTTCCAATTTTTTTTCCGAAACTACCCTATTTAAGTCAATTCATTTGACTCATTTTCAGAAATTTAACCGAAAAATCGCTTGATTCAACGGCCAAAATCTGTCAGGACTAATCTCTCGGATCATTAGCCTAGTTGCATTTTAGGGTTACTGATGGATATTCCAAGTACCAAATTGTTACAATTTGGATATCAAATTGATAAAATAATTTGCAAAATTTATAAATCTCGATCTAGTAAACACTTAACAAAATACAAAAATGATGCGTAGCACACAAGCTAACAGGATTGGTAGCCCCTTGATCATGAAGCCAATTGGTTCATTCTTGTGGACAACTAGTTGTACTCGCTAACCGGTCCGATTTGGAATTCGACCCAGGTTTCAAAATTCTAACCCAACCCAAATGGTTGACTGACTTCCGGGTGTGCATTGTTTGTAGATAAGAAGAGTTTACAAATGGTTGGCCTACATTGAAAGCCAGTGGGAGCTCAGAAGTAAGGGATAAGCCAAGAAGCAGAGGAGCAGAGAGAAGAAGCAGCAAAGCACAAGCAAATTGAAGCAGGCAAGATCAGTTACTGGAAATTCATTTACTTTTATATATCTCTGCTTTCAATTTCTATCCTTCAGATTATTTCTGCTCAATTAGTAATGAGTTATATTTATATTGATTTGATTGAAGGCATGGGTTATTTGAGAGAAGTTGCTACTCTGGTTGCCTTGCTTCTCCCACTCATTCTTCTCTACAAGTTTTGGAGACGAAGTTCCAAACAATCAATCGTCAACAATGATGACGATTCAACATCTGAAGTTGATGCCATATCCGACTCCACAAATCCCTCTGGTTCGTTTCCCTCCGTGGAGTATGAGGTGTTTTTGAGTTTCAGGGGTCCAGATACTCGTAATCAGTTCACCGATTTCCTATATCATTTTCTCTGTCGCTATAAGATTCACACTTTTAGGGACGACAATGAGCTACGTAAAGGAAAAGAAATAGGGTACAACCTCCTTCGAGCAATTGATCAGTCGAAAATTTATGTCCCGATCATATCGAGGGGGTATGCTGATAGTAAGTGGTGTCTTATGGAGCTTGCTGAAATTGTGAGACGTCAAGATGAGGACCCTCGACGCATCATACTTCCAATTTTTTATATGGTGGATCCAAGTGATGTACGACATCAGACTGGATGTTATAAAAAAGCATTTCAAAAACACGCAAATAAATTTGACGAAAAAACCATACAAAGCTGGAAAGATGCTCTAAAGAAGGTCGGAGACTTAAAAGGATGGCACATCGGAAACAATGACGAGTATGTAATCCTCATCCTAACCTTTTATTATTCGGTACAACTCAACTTTCTCATTAAATCCAAATTCTAGTATGTTTGATCACTCATCTCACAATTATATTTGCTAATGAATAGTAATAAGTCAATGATGTCTATATTCCGTTTTCAGTACTTGTATATGTTTTTATATTTTGTATATGCATTTTTTTATTATTGGGTTGGATTTGTTTTTATATTTTTCATACTAAAACAATATTATTTCGCACAATAGAGCGCGAGCTTTTTATAGTATAATTAAAGTTAAAATGCTCAATAACGTGAAATATATACTTATATACAAGGGCAACAAACTGCAAATTGAAATATTATTTCATATGAAGTTAACATTGTTTTCTAAAAAATGTGTTTAATACTTGTAGGCAGGGAGCTATAGCAGACGAAGTTTCAACAGATATATGGTCACATATAAAAAAGGAAAATTTCATTTTAGAAATTGGTGAGTTGGTTGGAATTGATGATCATATAACAGTCGTATTAGAAAAGTTGAGTTTAGACTCTGAAAATGTGACAATGGTCGGTCTTTATGGTATGGGTGGAATAGGCAAGACGACCACTGCAAAGGTGATTTATAACAAGATTTCTTCTTGTTTCGATCGTTGTTGTTTTATTGAAAACGTACGAGAAACCCAAGATCAGAAGGATGGTGTTGTTGTTTTGCAAAAGAAGCTAGTATATGAAATTTTAAGGATGGATTCGATTGGATTTACTAATGATAGTGGTGGAAGGAAGATGATAAAGGAGAGAGTTTCGAAGTCCAAAATTCTTGTCGTTCTCGATGATGTTGATGAAAAGTTTAAATTTGAAGAAATATTCGGCTGTCCTAAAGATTTTGATTCTAGGAGTAGATTCATCATCACTTCAAGAAATCAAGATGTCTTCAGAACTTTGAATGAGACAAAATGCGAGTTGTATGAAGTTGGATCAATGAGCCAACCACATTCGCTTGAACTCTTCTCCAAGCATGCATTCAAAAAGAATACGCCTCCATCGGAGTTTGAGACTCTAGCAAATAAGATTGTATTGACTACGGGAGGACTTCCATTGACTCTGAAGGTTATAGGTTCGCTTTTGTTCAGACAAGAGAGTGTATTTTGGTATGATAAGTTGGAACAGTTACGTCAAACACTTAACCTTAGTCAGGTTTACGATAGGCTAAAGATAAGTTACGATGCATTGGATCATGAGGGCCAACAAATTTTCTTGGATATAGCTTGTTTCTTCACCGGAAAAAATAAAGAACAGCCCTCTTATATGTGGAGCGATTGCAAATTTTATCCTGCAAGTAGTATTAAAATTCTCATTCAAAGATGCATGATAAAAATTGGGGATGATGGGGTGTTTAAAATGCACGACCAACTTAAAGATATGGGTAGAGAAATTGTGAGACGAGAGGATGTGGAGCGGCCATGGAAGAGAAGTAGGATATGGTCGGCCGAAGAAGGAATTGATCTCTTGTTGAACAAAAAGGTATTTCATTTTCTGTAAAATTCTGTAAAATTATTATTAATTTAAATGACGTAACTGATAATTAAATATGTTCCTTGTCCAATTACAGGGATCAAGTCAAGTAAAAGCAATTAGCATACCGGAGAACCGTGGTGGTGTGCGTAAATTTAAGAGCGAATGTTTCATGAATATGTCAGAGCTGAGATACTTTTATTCAAGATCAACCATGCTTACCGGAGATTTCAATAATCTTCTCCCGAACTTAAAGTGGCTTGAGTTGCCGGATTACGTACATGTAGAGGATGGCCAATTATCTTCTTCTTTTCTGAAAAACCTGGTAATACTTGTTCTTAACGGCTTCCACGAAGATGATTTGGGAGGTTGGAGCTACATAAAGGTATGTTTTTGTTTTAATTATCTTCTTCTTTCTTCTTCATGTTTTTGTTTTAATTACGGGTTAATCTTGTGATAGATGGCTGAGAGGCTGAAATTTGTACGACTTGCTCCCCATCAAGTCGGACGACTTGCTCCCTCCGAAAGAGCTTCTGGCTGTGGGCGCTTCCCCAAAGGCATTGAGGTATTATCCATGATTTGTATGAGAATGGAGGAAGTTGATATTGGGGAGTTAAAGAAGCTAAAGACGCTGGATCTGAGCTCCAGAAAAATACAAAAGATAAGTGGGGGAACCTTTGGTATGTTGAAGGGACTCATAGTGCTCAATCTCAGCGGCTTCATGTGTACAAATTTGAGAGAAGTAGTTGCTGATGTTGGTCACCTGTCGTCTCTCAAAATCTTGAGAACACTCGGAGTTGAAGAGGTCGAGATTAATGAATTTCCATTAGGTTTGAAGGAGTTATCCACTCCATCTCGGATTCCCAATCTTTCACAGTTGTTGGATTTGGAGGTACTGAAGGTTGATGGTTGCAAGGATGGAATCGACATCCCTCCTGCTAACAGTACTGAAGATGAAGGTAGCGTGTGGTGGAAGGTATCCAAGTTGAAGTCTTTACTACTCTGGGAGACAAGAATCAATATAAAAGTTGTGGATGATGCTTCTTCCGGTGGTCACCTCCCTCGTTATTTACTACCAACGTCCCTAACCTCTCTTGAAATTAATTGGTGTAAAGAACCAACCTGGCTTCCGGGAATGGAGAACCTGGAGAATTTGACTTCTCTAAAAATCAAAAACATCTTCAAAACTCTTGGAGGTGATTTGGACGGGCTACAAGGGTTGAGATCATTGCAAACTCTTTTTATTTCGAGAGTAAATGGTTTAACTCGGATCAAAGGGCTTATGGATCTCTTGTGTTCTTCTACCTGCAAGTTGGAGAAATTAGAGATTGAAGCATGCCATGACCTCACTGAGATACTTCCATGCGAACTCCACGACCAAACAGTAGTAGTAGTCCCCTCTTTGGTTGAACTGACCATTAGAGATTGTCCACGGCTGGAGGTTGGCCCGATGATAAGATCTCTCCCAAAGTTCCCAATGCTAAAGAAGTTGTACCTCGCTGTGGCAAATATAACTAAAGAGGAGGATCTGGATGTGATTGGATCCTTAGAAGAGTTGGTTGATTTATGGTTAGAGTTAGATGATACATCTTCCGGTATAGAGAGGGTAGGTTTCTTGTCGAAGCTGCAAAAGTTAACTAAACTCACAGTGAAGGTGCCGAGTTTGCGGGAGATTGAAGGGCTTGCAGAGTTGAAGTCTTTACAAGAATTGGATTTAGTCCCCTCTTTGGTAGAACTGACCATTAGGGATTGTCCACGGCTGGAGGTTGGTCCAATGATACAATCTCTGCCAAGCTTCCCAATGCTAAAATATTTGACGCTCTCGATGGTAAAAATCACTAAGGAGGAGGAGCTGGAGGTGCTTGGATCCCTAGAAGAGTTGGTTATTTTGAGGTTAAAGTTAGAAGATACATGTTCCAGCATAGAGAGGATACCTTCCTTGTCAAAGCTGCAAAACTTGTATACACTCGAAGTTCATGTACCAAGTTTGAGGGAGATTGAAGGGCTTGCAGAGTTGAAGTCTTTACGAAGATTGGAGTTAGAGGGATGCACGTCGTTGGAGACACTGGGGGGGCCTGGGAATCAGCAACTCGGTAAGCTGAAGGTGCTATACATCCGAGGTTGCAGAAGTTTGAGTGTTGATCATCTCGCTGCACTCAAAACCACCCTACCGCCCACTGTAACGATAGAATGGCCCGATCAGCCAGACATATGATTGCCTGAACTCTTAGCCCTTGTTTTGCAACTCTCTTATGAGATCTTCCTATCCAACAATTTTGGTTTAATTTGTTCACAGGTTACATGGTTCGGCAATCAAGAATTCATCTGGACTCTGATTTTGGTCTGATACCCGTCCCGTGCGTTTGTATGTTTTCTATATTAGTACATTAACGTTGGTTTGTTCATATGGTTTGATAGTTTAGGTGTTAGTTGGTTCAGTCATTGCATATCTAAAACTTCAGCTTTCTTCCTACTTTTCTTCCTTCTCCTTTGTTTAAAACAACGCATATTCCATACAAGATCTTTATACTTTTAACCGGCCAATCGAGAATATTGATTGAGTTGAGTTGATTTGAATTAGATATATCGATTGAACCTAAAGTAACTCATATAACATCATTTTTTTTTAAGATTTTTTTAACTATCTAATTTATGTTGCATTTTTTAAAATTAATCGATCATCATCTATTGACCTATTTAAAACATTATCGATGTAACACTAGAAGAAAATGGACTAACAGTCATGGAGATTTTATTGGTCATATCACGTTTGGGTAAATTAATCGGGTTAACTCATTATTTGACAAAATACAAAATACTGTTTGGATTGGGTCGATTTAAATTGAACTTATTTCAAACTTTTATGATCTTTACTTCAAAATTTTGTTATCAAATCAATTCAATATACATTGTTATAAATTTATTGGGTTATTAGTCATTAATCTGTTTTTAATGTTTTGTTTAAAATTATCATCAATCCTACATAAATTCAGTATCTTAACGAGCTCACTTTTTTAGCTTTCTAATTTTTTTTAGTAATTGTTAATATAAACTTTATGGCCAAATATATAAGCAAGTTTAGTAATGATTTCATTTTGTGATCGCTGAACCCCGGTGGGCTCCGGAACAGTTTGGATACGCTCTCCCTCCCATATACTCGCTCATGTCGAGCCGGATTAACGATTCTTTCAACCCGTGCAGCTCGATTGCAAGTGTGCGAGCTCTGTTTTCCCGATCCCGGTTGGGCCGGCAAAGAAGAAGCTCGCAGCTGGTCGGTCAGAAGTCTCTCACCCCGGCTTGGCCGCGGCGGACTGCACAGTTGACTAACTGCACCGCTTCTTCCTGTCCGATGATATGGCGCTTCAGCCTCTCCACCATGTTGTTATGATCGGTGCTCCGCGCACAAGGCATATGTCGGCGGTTTGATTCTGATACTGGATTCTAAGGAACGAATGCCGCAGAACAAGAGTCCTTGTTAGATTCATTCTTAAATTTTTGGTAGGAAAACTGAGTTACGTACGGATATGTATATAGGGATTTCTTACGATGACTTGTGTTATACTTTTAAAGTTCCATAACCCGTTAGATCCTGTAGATGTGCCTCCGTTGGAGGTAGTATTATATTCTAAACCTGGTATCAAACTATCAATTACACCTTTGGCCCATGATCACAGATACCAAGCCCACAATCAGAAAGGCCCAAACTTTTCCCCCTCGGCCAAGGCCGAAGTATCGCGAGGACAAACCATTGGCATCAACTTAACCCGTCGGCGGCAAACATTCTGAAGCAGCAAAAAAAATGCTCCGCCGCCGTTGGTAGCCAACTTCCTCCGCCACCAATTGAAAAAATCCTAAACCCCTCCTCTTTCTATCTTTCTTCCCCCAAATTCAGCTCTGTAAGTTAATCAAGTTTCAATTGGTTTCTCGTCGAGATGAACTCGAGGGAAGAAGGAGCTCCCAACAGGGAGCTGTACGCGGTGCTTCAAGTCTCCCCTGAATCCACCGTTGACGATATCAAGAAGGCTTATCGCCACTGGGCTCAAGTTTATCATCCTGACAAGTACCAGGACGCTCATGTGAGAGTCATCATCCAATAGCTTTTTTTTGTAAAAAGTTGTTCGTTTTTTGGCTGTTGAATTGTTGAAGCTATCATTTGAATTAATTTCTCTGAATTTGAAAAAAGGGACTGATTATAGTTTCATCACTGTTGTAAAACGATTCCAAATTGTATATGCAGCTTCTGTGAATTGTTTCTGGATCATTGAAAGCTGATTTGCTGCCATCTTAGGCTTAGCTCGTTTGGCAAGTGGAAATTTGAAAATTGGATCCTAATGAACTGGTGCTATCTGAATTTGATCGAACTTTCCACCTGGCAAACGAAGCTTAGTCTCAAGAAAGCTGTGAACTTTCAACTTTTTGGGACTTAGGCATTGTTCTACTTAGCTGCTTAGGCATTGTTCTTGGATGGTAGATGTTGATTTTTTGTTATCTTAATCTGAAGAATGCTGCAAAGTGTTTGATTTTCGAGAACTTGGTATTGCAGATGAAGGAAACGGCAACTGAGAACTTTCAAAGGATATGTCAAGCGTACGAGGTGCTATCAGACGAGACTAAAAGGCAGATATACGATATATACGGTATGGAAGGGGTGACTGCCGGTATGGAGCTCACAACAAGGACGAGTAAATTGGAAGAGTTGAAGGAAGAGCTCGACAGATTGCAGAAGAAGAAGGAAGAAGAGAAGATGGCAGCTCAGTTCTCGCCGTCTGGTGCAGTATTGACTAATCTTTCTGTACCTCAGTTTCTTGACGGAGACGGCATCTTGAGTGGGTAGATCACTAATTCCTTGTTTTTCTTTTCCTGAAATCCAACAGTGGTCATTAAGTTTGATTGCCTACCAACCATGTAGAAAATTCCTCTTTTAAGTATCCAGACATCCAATAGACAGTCTATTCTGGATCTTCTTCTTATAAAATCTGGTATGTTTTTATGCTGCAGAATGGGTATGACTTCTCAAGTACACACCCAGCTGTCGAAGGATACGAATCTTGCAATGGGTGGAAATTTAGAAGTTAATAACCATGGTGCTGGCTCAGCTGCTTCGACTGTAATACAGCATCAAATTTCTCCTGCTCAGTCGATGCAATTTCAAGCTTCGGTCGGGTTACAGTCACTAATTGGTGTGCAAACAACCCGGTAATATGGCATTGGCTTTTTTCCTCTCTCTTCATGAGACTTTTGCTTGATTACTGAGTTTGACATCAAGTTCTTCAATTATGCTCTTTTCTCCAGCATCATTTCTTCACATTCAACAGCTACATTCAACATCCAAAAGTCTTTCCAAGACGGTTCGATCAATCTTTCTAATACCTGGACTCGCCAACTGTCTCTGACTGCTACCGGGAAGGTGAGTCACTTCGTCTTCTTTGTTTGTCATATTTCATTACTGCTACATAGCAATAGCATGTCTGAAACATATCTAACGACTGACGGTAATGTATCCAATACTTGAAAAAAAGTAGATTGTGTGCAGATACTGTACTACTGTCATGAAGTTCTCTGGTTTAAATGTTTAATTCCTTTGAAATTGCCTTCTATTTATTTCCTGCAGATACAACTTGTTCTTGGTGATAAGTCATCCATAGGCGTCGGGTGGCAGAAGAAGGATGAGAAAATGTCTGCTAGTGGAGAATTGAAAGTACGGCTGTGATTCCAACTGAGTAATCTGTCGTAACACACTGTTTTGTTTTGACTTTGAGTTTCTAATTAGTCTGAAACTGGTGCAGGTCGGTATAGGTTTTGTCGACGGATCAGCTCAATATGTTCATCGATTTTCCAAGAATTCGCATGGCCGTATTGTAGGAAGATGCGGAAGGTTAAGCCTCGTAACGATTCAGATTCTAGAATTGCAGTCTTGAATGATGTTTGTACCCTTTCTTCTCACTTGTTTCCTTCTGAATGGTTGTTAGTTGGCTTCTAGTATGGCCCCGCGGTGTAATTATGAGCTTCTAGTGTCATTCACGTCTCCTTAAATATTTTCTTCACATTTGCTCGAAGTAATTGGTTCTGATACTGATTCATTCTCTTGATCGATACCGAGGTTACTTTGGATGATTACGTTTTTTTGTGATCTGCAGCACTGCTCTTGAGATTGAAGTTGGTGTTGGGAGGAAGATATCCGATTTGACCTCTGCCCGGATGATGTATACCGTTGGAATTCAGGTACCAAAACTTTGAAATATGAATTTGCTTCGAACTCAACAAACCGTTACGATGATACAATGAGCTACTGCCTACGCTAATATTAAACAGCTCTGGTTATTGTTGTGTCCCATATGTAAAGATGTTCTCTTTTACTTTCATCAGGGCATATTTTGGAAATTTGAAATGCGCCGTGGATCTCAAAAATTACTTGTGCCGGTAAGTGAACTGTACATACTATTCTGGCTTAGTTTTTCTTATTTGTAATCATTTTGTCTAGAGGCGCACTTCTCGACTCGTGTACTCCCATGCGTTTCAGCATGTACTCAAAGATTTGCTTGTTTGCACTTTCGTATGCAGGTATTGCTTTCCGCCAATTTCAATCCATTGTTTGCGGTCGGAGCATTTGTAGTTCCAATGTCTCTCTACTTCCTGCTCGAGGTAATGAACGCACAAATACTCGACTTCTCTATCTTACCATGGACGAACAAAGCTTTGGTACTTTCTTTCCTCTTTTCGAAACGTGAGGTGTGAATCATTTTCGTTGCCAATGCAGAGATTTGTTGCCAAGCCTCTTCACCAATGGAGGGAGAAGGGGAAAGCTTTGGAGAATGAGCAAAAGACTTCAGTAAAGGTCAAAGAAGCGCGAATAGCAGCAGAGAAGTCTCAGAAGTTGTTACGAGTCGTGGCGGAGAGGAAAAAAACTAAGCAAAAGGAATCGAATGGACTCGTTATCGACCGGGCAGTGTATGGAAGTCGGGAAGTAGTTAGTAGACAAGACGATGGATCGATCCCCAATGGTGAAACGGCTTTGGATGTCATTGATGTCACAGTTCCTCTCAGTTTCTTGGTTAACGATTCCGGCAAACTTCAGGTACGTCAATCACCTGTGTAGCTTACATTGTGATTTTGCTCTTAAAACAGTTTTCACAACATCATTCGTGTTTAACGATCTTGTTTCATGCAGCTACACAAAGGTGTGAAGAAGTCCGGGATTATGGGGTTCTGTGATCCCTCACCTGGAGAACAGAACCAGTTGCTCGTTGAATACACGTATCGCAGCCAGAAGTTCAAGGCGATCGTGGATGACTACGACGAGCTGATAATACCTCAGCACGCTCATCTAGTCTGACATCGATACGAGCCCCGGATTCTCTGTTATAAATTTTTGCATACTTGAGGAGGAGATTAAATTAGTTACATTTCTGTTAGAGGTCGAAATAATTGCATTAATAAACGATTTGAGTTCCATTTTTGTGTATATTAATGTTTGAATAATGTTCAGATTATGATTTATTCTCAAAGGCTGTATTCATTTGCTTGTATCGAAAAATAATCGAGTTGTCGAATCCATAGAAATGAGAAAGTTCAACGATTAGTGGTTCCATCTGACTGCCAACAATGGTAAAACAGTGCTCAAAATTTACTGTAATTAGTGTCTTAATCTCTCTTAGCTGAGCTGAAACGTTACAAATAATTATCTAACAGAAGTCATTCTGAATAACTAGTTCGCCGGTCGATTGGTCAAACTCGGCTTCGATTACAGATGAACATAATCCACCAGAGTTCCGGCCCTGAGCTCCAACCGGGATGGGTTGCGACAGGAGCTTGACGCCTTGTTTCCAGCATCTCTCATATAAACAGGAAAGGGGTAATGCATTAAGATTCCAAACTGACCGTTGAAAATTTGCTGAAAAAACAATGTATAAGATTCGGAATCTATACCCGGTCTGGTTGATATCACAACCGATTCGCTTGCATCCATAACCCAGTCCAGCCACAGCACGAATCCATGGCAGATTCCAGGCTCCATGAACCTGACCTGCGAAATCGAGATCGACAATGACCAACTCCTTGTACATCAAGGTGGCTTGCGTTTGTTCTCATCTTACCTCGGCTTTTCCACGACACGAAGTTATTGGTTTCCTGAAATCAAACTCCATTACTGTGATGGCTTTGCTGAGTTCCTGGAATTGTTCGACTCAAACGTTCTCAAATTCGCAAATCATGAATAAAATCTGTAAAATAGCGATCAGTGACGAATCCAGATGGTTAAAAGGGCTCGCCTTGGTTTTGCCACATTGCCAGATGAAGAATGGTAGCAGAGGTCCCTCTTGTCCTGCTGGTAGTTCACGACATGCTCCTATAGTAGAATTAGCAATGGAATGTTCGAAACCTTCAATCTTAGCTAGGGAACGACGGCTGTTCCAGAGATCCTGTTTTAAGACACATTTTCACAAGGAAATTTCCAACCTCTTCCTGAGAATAAGCATACCGAAGAACACGCTTACCGGAAGAGACAGGGTGCATGCTTTTAGTAATGCTTTACAAGACAAAATGGTCGCATCCTCGGACAGGAAATGTTCTAGTATGGTCCGATCCTTCCTGCAACCACAATGAAATGTCTCACAAGTCATAACTCATAGAGTCAAAGTAAACACCATGACCACCGTATACATACCAAAACCGCAGATTCTGCCAAGGAAGCATCCCCTCGTTACCATGATAGTACGGTTCGCCAATTAGCAGATCAACCTGCAGATAAGTTCAAAATTGTGGAGATGTTCAGTTTCCAGATCAACATGAACTTCATTTGAATGATCGTTGGCACGAGATTATGTATATACACTCACCTTTCGCTGATTAGTACAATGCAGTGGGAAGTTTTTTCTTGTCTTTAACAACTTCAATACGGTTGGCAGCGATACCATTTGCCTTAGCAACGGTTTCGAGATATCGAGTACCCCTGGTCTCGTAACCCAGGGAACAACCACACCACTCGGGATGTTTCAGAGAGACGAGCAGCGAGGAGTGTCGGGAAAGTACTGTCGTCTGCAACCATACAGAGTGGTTCAACTCTTCCTTCCAACTGCAAAAATGAGTTAACCGTGATTCAGATAGGAAACCGAGATGAACCGGACTCGAACATAGAGTCAGAGATCTTACAGCTTTCCCTAATGCCTTTGACATGGCTGATCTCCATTTGATGTCTCCATAGATCGCAATCCTTTCGGGAGGCATTAGGAGGTGAAAATCACCAGGAGCTGAATCATAATGGCTAACCTCGTTACCTTCACTCGCCATACTATATGAAACACTGATCTCGTTATGGAAAGCATGCAAAACCACCTCGTCACCCTTGGAGACATGTATCCCTTCGTCTGGAATGAACCGCACGCATTGTTTCCAGTGGTCACACCAGTAGCCAGCTCCTGTTTTAGCACCAAATCATCATCAGTCACCTGTGTTTACCTAAAAATAAAAAGTGTTTACCTAAAAATAATAAGTTGTTACTCGTTCACCGTTCACTGCAGGAATGTCATCCTTGTGTCACCTGTGTTTACTGGCTGATCGATCCAGTTAGGTGCGGTGGAGTAAAAGATCGTCCCTTTACGGTCGAGCTGAAGTACCCACCTAGAAAATAACAGAATCGTCAAAAGCATCGCTAAGAAAATCATGGTAACATAGCTAGCAAAAAGTATTTTGCTTTAGCATGACACTATGCCATTAGCTCTACCATCATCAGTGGCCTTCACAAGCAACTTAGCTTCTCCAGGGCTCTCAGGCCTTCTCCAGAAATCAAATTCAAATATTTCAAAGGGCTTCGACAGCTGGTGAGTCCCTGAACTCAGTAGGTATTAATAAGTCGTTTACAAACCTTTAAAAGAAAAATCCAAGGGTAGGGTGATTTAAAGGGCAGTACCAAACTTATTTCTTTAAATAAAGAATCACAATGCAGAGGATGCTGCTATGTTTTGGCTTTAATAATTGTGTCGGAGCCATTTGGTACGAGACGAATTGCATCCGAAATCTTCGTTCATTGTTGCGCAGATCGTGTAGCTTCCGGAAGAATGAACTCTCCACCAGCTGACCATAAGTCATCGCTCGATAGGGCACGGTCAGTGGATTTTCGACCAACAATTCGTCGTGAGCATGTTGCAGAGACGGAATCAAACCTTCTCCCAACAGTTCAGAATCCAGATTCTCACTGACCTGCACTCAAAATTTCAAATTCCTCACATCACATAACAAAGATGAAAGAACACTGACCGAATACATCAAAATTCGAAATGGTTTTCGTTTGAAAACTCACCAGAACATCTGCACGCGAAGGAATGTCAACCCCTATTTCAAGCTCGTCGGACCACTTGTTGATAACCTTAATATCCTTCCCCATACCATTAACATGAAGAACTTTCCTCGTTAGTTTCGCCATTGGAAGATACGACTCACAAGACGTCACCTTTCCACCACCACCCATCGCCCGAGCCGCCATCATCGACAACAATCCAGTCCCCGCACTGCACAAATCATGTAAGGCCTACCATTCGAAATATCTCTGACCGGAGTCCTAATAACCGCAATATTACTACTTAATCTAGCATGATGAATGAGTTCTTCACATCGTATCAAAGCCTATGATTCAAAAGTTCTCTGATTTCAAATCCTAAGACACTTAATTTAGCAGGTAGTGTGATAGAAAATTTGAAATGCGGGAAATTTCAAGCTCGGGATTTTGAAATTAGTCAATTTTCCAATGTCGAGGACGTGGCAGGCTTGGTAACGGTCTTGTCGATGGCTTCACGGAAAGCGCGGTTACGGGAGGGAGTCGTTGAGCATGTCGAGATACGACGTCGTTTCGAGAAATGCGGATACATTTCAGTTGCCAAAAGATTGGTCTTCGCCGTCGTCGATGATCACCCACTCTGACTCGCCGGTGAGAGGGTCGAGCTTGAGCTGGAAGACGCCTGAGCTGAATCGGAGCTCATACCTCGGGAAAGTGTGAGGTTGAAGCGACTGAGGGTCGGATTCGATCGGCGAGTTCGGGAAATTTGGGCGGGAAAAGTTGGAATCAGTTGGGTTTTGGTACGGCGGAAGAAACTCATAAGAGTGAAGAGGAGGAGGAAGCAGATGAAGCTGAGGTGGAAAATTGCTTATTTTTCAATTTTGTTAAAAAAATTTGCTTGTTTCTTATAGGCCCACTGGGCCGAGGCCCAGAGGAGAGTCAACATTATTCATTGCTGTCAAAGGTTGACCGCCTGATCATAGTAATCGTCGCTCCAAAAATGAATGCCTAGTGGCTCTTTGGTTACTAGGTATAGAATCTCATTAGACTTAGTCCATTGCAGCGCTAAATCGCTAGTTTATAAATACAAAATGAGATGTCAACAGACTATTTCATACTAAGGGTTAGGATCGTTTTGAACAACACCGATCAATGGAATGATGTCACCGTACTTATGTCAAGTTAGAGAAACTATCGTGCTCATTCTTTTGTAGGCAAATATGTTAGGGCGTATTTTCTTCATTTTCCGATTCTCACTCTTAATTCTCATCACTTGACTTACAAGGAATATATACAAAACTAAATCGTACAATAATATTTAAATCAGATCGTTAGAAACTCACGACCTCTTATTGTCCATCGTAGGTTAATAGTTAGGGCCATCAACTTTGAATATTAAATTGTGCCAATTTGTTTCTACCAACCGAATAATTTGACCCAATTGCTCAATAAACAACAATCACTTTAAGCAACAACCCCAACTCATACCATAGTTCAAATCATTGGGCTTATATCTGAAAAATTAAATTATTTAATTGCATGACTACGAGTGCATGTAGGTCAATACCCTAAAAATATAAATATATAAACCATATCCTATGGAATATTTAATCATCTCTAACACCTAAGAACAATTTCTTAAATAATATAATTTTTGGTGGATGAGAATTTTAATTGATTATTATACTCTATTATATAAAAATTAATGAAACATTGGAAACATCTAATTAGAAATGTCTATCTTCCGATAATCGTATCATAATAGAATTTAGTATTGTTCTTGTGTCATAATGTTTTGCGTTTATCTACTATCCACACTCTAATTTAATCAAATATCTTTGTCTACATCCGCTGTAATTTGAGTATAACTCCCAAATATTGGGTCTCAAAATTAAATCTTTATACTTTGCATCCACCATATAAAAATAATTAAATACATACTCAAACACTCTTAATACTCATTAAATCACTAATCAACAACCTTATCAACTCGACTAAATACCTTCGTTGCAAAGCCAACCCAACCAGCTTTATTTTGCATTTGGGGATATGTCCCTTTGATTATATATATTGAGCATACAGCTGTGGGAGATTAATTATTTAATTCCTTCGCAATTAATTAAGTTGGAGGGTCTAAGATGTTTCCTTCATAATCATCCTTCTCATTCTAATCATATATACTTTAGATTTTGAAAAAGCTTAATTAAAAACAAAATTTGGTTAGTCTCACTGTCACATGTAATTTATTTGGTTGTCATGTAGAGAGTCAATGTTCATGTAATTATACATCTCCGGTTAGACCTTTCTAGTCTATCTCGATCGATCCTCTACTCGATGGTATCCAAATCGTTTAGTCAGTACGTGTTTCCTCACCGAACATTATCACACACATCTCGACATTCTTTCCTACATCAACAACAAACCATGTGTTGTTGTGGATGGTGCAGGGGGGATGTTTCAATCCCTATTAGCACTAAGCAAAGAAGAAGGGGGAAGAGTACTAGTACAAAGTGGTGATTGATGGTGTTGTCTCTCCATTACAAGCAAAGTAAAGCTTTGAAAACTCCTCCATCTCCTAGCTAGCTACTTCACTTGCCTATTGTAGCAATGTGTGACATGATGTGTCCATATGACATATCTTATAGTGAGCTATATTCCTACATTTGCATGTAAAGTTATTCTGTGTAATGTTGCCTTGATGACTCTTAGTTGATGACTCTTAAGCAAGTCATTAGTCAAACAAGTAAAGGTAAAGTTACCATTAGGTCCTATACTTTCTTCAAATCAAAGTGTCCCAATTTTGACTCATAACTCTCTTCAATGGTATTGTTTTAGAGTAAAACTTTGTTCTTCACACCATCAGAGTTCCATTCAACATGTTCCTAATATGAATTTCCTTCTCAATCACTATTACATTTTAATTATGAATTGACAACATTTAAACGTTAGTCCTCATAAATGTGTAATATTAATTGTTGGCCCCTTTACAAGTTTGTGACATTTTTCTTTACTCGTAGAACAACTCAACCACACAAGTCACGTACACAAATCAAATATCAAAATCACTCTCACTCAATAATGATTGTGTAATCACCCTTTACTTGTGTAATTCTAAATCAACCAAGGGTATAAAATCAATCAAATATCAAAATCACTCTTTGTTTGAAATGAGTTTGAAATCCATATATAAAAATTCCAAAATACACTCCAATTTTTGTGAACATTTTATCATAAAATTCACCATTTTAAAATTAAATGGTCCTAAATGATTATCTAAATTCTTCTAGCCCTAATTTACAAATATGATCAATTTGCAAATGTTTTCTTACTAAAATCAAGTCAAACTATAAATCCAAATCCCCCCTCCTACAATTCCCCAAACTTCCAACAAAACAATGACAAAACCAAACTCTGCAACTCTCATACTCTGTTTCCTCCTCTGTTTCTTCCTCCAAATCTCCACCTCAATTCCCCACCTCCTCCTCCCTCTAACCCACTCCCTCTCCACTACCCAATTCACCTCCCCTCACCACCTTCTCAAATCCACCTCCTCCACCTCCGCTTCCCGCTTCCGCCGCCACCACCACCACCGTCATCGCCAAGTCTCCCTTCCCCTGTCTCCGGGCACCGACTACACTCTCACCCTAACCCTCAACTCCAAAACCCACATCTCTCTGTACCTAGACACCGGAAGCGACCTCGTCTGGCTCCCTTGCCGCCCTTTTGAATGCATCCTCTGCGACGGCGAGACCCAGCTGAACGAAACGTCATTGATCGCCGGAAAACTTTCATCCGCCGCCACCGCCGTCCCTTGTAAATCGGCGGCTTGCTCCGCTGTGCATTCGAGCATACCATCCTCTGACCTCTGCGCAATCGCTGGTTGTGGGTTAGATTCGATTGAGACTTCCGATTGTGGGAAAGAATTCTCTTGCCCGGAGTTTTACTATGCTTACGGCGACGGGAGTCTGGTGGCGAAGCTTTATACTGACGCCGTTACGTTACCGTTAGCTTCTCCGTCTTTGAGGATGGAGAATTTCACGTTTGGTTGCGCCCATACCGCTCTGGCCGAACCGGTTGGGGTGGCCGGGTTTGGAAGAGGGATTATGTCCTTACCGGCTCAGCTTGCTACTGAATTTCCTCGGTTGGCTAGCCGGTTTTCGTACTGTTTGGTCTCTCACTCGTTCGACTCGGACAAGGTTCGTCGCCCGAGCCCATTGATTCTTGGGCGGTTCGATGAGAAGGAGGAAAAACGGGTGGGTGGTGGTGATATGACCCGATACGTGTACACTTCGTTGTTGGATAATCCAAAACATCCGTACTTTTACTCGATCGGGATGGTCGGGATTTCAGTTGGGAAGAGGTACATTCAAGCGCCGAACTTGTTAAAAAGGATCGATCACGAAGGAACTGGTGGGTTAGTGGTGGATTCAGGTACGACATACACGATGTTACCGAAAAGGTATTATAACGCGGTAGTGACCGAGTTCAATAACCGAGTCAGTCGGATTCACAAGCGGGCACATGAAGTCGAGGGGAGAACCGGTTTGAGTCCATGCTACTACTACGACGTCGTATCGAGCGTGCCGAGCATGGTGCTGCATTTTTCCGGGAACAAATCGAGTGTGACGATACCTAAGATGAATTATTTTCACGAGTTTTTGGATGGTGGAGATGATGGGACGGGGAAGGGCAAGAAGAGGAAAGTTGGGTGCTTGACGTTGATGAACGGTGGAGATGAGGCAGACTTGAGAGGTGGGCCTGGGGGTACTTTGGGGAATTACCAACAACAAGGGTTTGAAGTGGTTTATGATTTGGAGAAAGGAAGGATTGGGTTTGGTAGGAGGGAGTGCTCATCCTTGTGGGAAAGCTAGAACCAAGGCTAATGCCAGTGGACCAAGTTCGCGCTTCGACTCAACCGAGTTTTGGATTGATCGAGTATTTGAGTGCTTCCATACGTAAGATTTATAAAGACAAATTGTAAAGTGAATATTTTTTCCGCTTTATTTGTGTCAATAATCAAGACATTGATCGTTAATTTACAACATTTGAGCTCTAAGTTTAAAGATTTTAGGATAAAACTAGAGTGATCATTCGAGATAGCGATGATCGGTTGAAACATAAATGAAGCACACATGTACATATCTCTGTGGTACCAAACCAAGTAGTAGTCTGTGTCTGGTACTAGAACTTAAAGTGGTACAGAGAAATGGAGCAGTACTCAATGGAGTTAAAGGATCCCAGTTGTCATATTGAGGAAATTGGCAGCTAAGATTTCAGTAGCCATAGTTGGAAGGAGGTTAGATAAGGGGGAAGAGTAAAGCCATAAATGCTCTTTTAAGATTGGGAACCTTTTTCTTGGACCAGTTTGTTCATATATTTAGTTGTCTCTCTTAGGTAGGAATGTTCAACTTTGACCCAAGTTGTTTCGGTCCAACCAACTCGGTCAATAATATGTTAGTACTCTTGAATGATTCGAGTCTAGGTTAGATGTATTCAGTACCAATCGTGACAATCAAGAGTCTAGTTATGAGGCACATTGAATAGATCCATCATTGGAATTGCATATTACTCGATTTCTGATGCTCTAAATTGGGAGAAGTAGAGCTATTAAGAGTTTATCCTACTAGCTAGTTCATACTCAATAACGATCTATCTATAATCTATATTGATTAGAGGTTAACAACTTACGAAACGGTAAATAAAAGAACATGAGATAAATTCATGATCTTCAAATATTTGTATGATCTGATAAATTTGTAATTCGATAAACAATAATCGAACTGACATGTAACTTCTAATCTGATGAACACGAATTGTTATCTCATATAAAGACCCTTCCATTGACATATTTTCATTATTCTTTGAACGTGTGCATTAGAAAATTAGTGTAACAGGGTGTAAAGTGTATTTTGTGTTGGCCTTAAGCTTAGCAGAAGCTTAATTAAAAACGAAAATAAATATATTCTGTTTGAATTATTGAGACTTTATTTTGAGTTTATTAAGATTTTATTTTGAACTCGTATATTACCCTTTATAGGTCTTGTGATATTTTCCATTTTTCAATTACCATTATCTTAAAATACAATTTGTGTTGGCCTCAAGCCTAACAGAAACTTAATTAAAAACGATACAAATATATAATATATAAAGTTAGATATGATTAATTACAGTGTACATTTCTTATTTTTAAATGTAAGAATTAGATGGAAGCAAATATTTGAAGTTTGAAGAAATTATTCGTCTATCATATTTTTAATAACGAAACCAATATATCTTACGACGATACTTAAACCCGACGATCACATACTAAAATCCGTCCACCATATGTAAACATTCACAAAATGTATACATTTGTTAATAATTGATGCAACCCAAATATAACAATTTTTGAAAATGAACCTAACCTATATTCGTGGGACATTTAAAAATTAGGAATCGATTTTCCTTTACATTTGCATTAATGCTCCATACACGTCTATCCCTAGTCCCTACCAATCATTACCATTCAGCTTAAGCATTATCCTTAAAAGTCATGAATTATCTGTTAGTTAGCACCAAATAATGAATTATTTAATTACCTGCTAATCAAGCCAAATAATTATTAAACCATTTCCCGCCACGCAAAGGCATTATTGCTTTGTTTATTTGTCACAAAAAGTCCACATCTTAATTGGCGTGTTCTAAAGTGGGGGATATTTATTTATTTTAATGAAATCTAAAGTGAAGTACATATTAAAACGGGTCAAATATGGAATTGGTTTTGTAATTTTAGAGCGTGTTACGTATTGATGTTCAAACTTTTAAAAATGATGTATTGGTTAGCATGTTGCATATTGATACAAAAATTTCTAAATATTATGTAGCGGTCTCGAAGTTTATAATTATAATATGATTAACATGGTTCTAAATTTGTAAATTTTTCATGTGACAAAGAAAACTTTAGGTTGTTATAAAACTAAACTCAAAGAAAGACAAGAACAAGAGAAATATGGAGAGGGAGAGAGTTTCTTATTGAGGTGTGTGGAATGCTACAAATGAGAGCTCTATTTATAGGCTCATAGATCATAACCTATACTCTCTAATATTATTACACATAAAGGTGGGAAAATAAATACAATGAAATACATTGAAGAATGGAATAAGAAGTTACACAATGGTGCATTCACTATAGTAATTATATTCATAACACTCCCCTTGAATGACCATTGGTTATACATCGTTTTTCGAATACGCTTTTGATCTTCGCCTCATTAAAAACCTTACCAGGGAAAACCCAGTGGGAAAAACCATGGTTAAGGGGAAAAGAGTACTATTGCGTATTGACTCCCCCTGATGATGATATCAGTTGAGATCCTTCATATTGACTCCCCCTGATGAGGATATCAACTCTCGCTCATCATTATATCAATTGAGATCATTCACTCACCAATTCCAAATTTGCTTTCCAACAGTTGATGCAAAGAGATCTTTGGTGAATAAATCAACCAAGTTATCACTTAGGTGCACTTAGTCGATAAATATTTCAACTCATTGAAGTTTGTGCATAAAATGTATGCATCACATGATCGATGGTCATCCATAATTCACATGACACTTCACCTTAGATGACCATTAGATGAGAATATGTCTCATTAAAACCTTACTAGGAAAACCCTATGGGATAAAAACCTAGTGAAGGAAAAGAGTACATAATCATCACATCACGTTGCAACATTTTCTTGCAACTCAAGGATATATGCAAAATAAATATCATGCATGATTTACGGGATCGGATCTTGAAATGGTGGTGTAGCTTTATAAGTTGGTTTCACAGCCCACCAAGTGGTAAAATTATCACATGAGACCAATTTATGGTCAACCAACACAAATATGACCAAGATTACTACTTCAAAATCGAGTACATATTGTGTCTTAATAAAGGTCGATTAAACTCGACATAGAGTCACATAGTGAACTGACTACCATCCAGGCACTGATAGCCATGTCATATCCATATAACTTTTTGTTTGATATAATTAGTATATCATTGATGATATACGAAAATCATGTTCGAGAGAGATGCACAGTTGGCAAGTTAGTGGTAATCTTCCACATCTTCCATCTCGAACTCTAGCTAATCAATATTTGATTGCTTTGAGAAACTCTTTAGGAGTCTCAATAAAGTGTATGTCATCTATATAACAAAAGATGATGATGACACTTAAACTCTTATAAACAAAAGAAATACATTTTAAATATAAAATAAAGTATAGAAATTTTTATAAGAATTTCAAAATCATAAAATATGACAAAGATGATTTTTCATCATTCAAAATTTAACTCAATATGAAAAAGAAATCATAGTTTTATGCATAGAGAAATGTATGATATGCTAAGTGGACCACTTCTCTCAATTATTCAATCCATATGACGTCAATCGATATAACTTGTTCACGTGAACTTGAATTGTTTGCTTATAGCAAAATAAATCCTCAAGGGAATTTCATATACACATGTGTATTCTAATTATGAAAACCATACATATAGGTTGCAAGGACATCCATTAGGGGCAAACTCTTTCCCTTCACAAATTGCCAGACTAATCGAATAATAAAAAGTAGTTGCATCCACCACATGAGAATATATTTTCTCATAATCAAAATGTTATAGGTTTGTTGTAAAAAACCTTTCAAAAATGAGATGTTTCATAACTTCTCATACTCATACTTTACATCTCAATGTATAAAGACTTGATGTCTTAAAACTTTTCATTTCTCTTGGGAATTTAAATTTGCCTCAAATTGAAAATTTTTTAGCCAATCATTTCTATCTGTGCATGCATTTTGGCTAATGATCCTCATTTTCAACTATTATATTTAGCGTTGCACTATACGCAAATATTTCGTCGACGTTGACGTCATTGGGGTTCCAATATTTTCCATCCAAGATATAGACAATTGAGATATATATTCATATCTTTCGAAAATTCGATACTCTTCTTGAGCACATTATTTGTTTCTCTTGGTGGCTTTGTTTAAATAATCTTAACCTCAATTTGACCATCTTGATATATAGCTCCATTCCACTTTTGAGGATTTTTTCTTTGGAACCGAGTGGTCTATCACGCCTTTGCGGGTTTCGGACTCATTTGTGATGTCGATTGCCCAATATTGGCATTATTGTTATTGGAGCATTTTGAGTTGGCACATGAAAACTTTACTCTCGTTGGGTCGAAGTAAAGTGTCGCGGATAATGAATTATATATTTTTGAACTTCAAGCTCATATTGCTTAGTGCAAGGATCAAAATAATATGATCATTCATCTAATCTCTTGGCCAACTTTTGTTTTCTCCCCTAATGTTGGGAAGTTTAAATATAAACCTCCAAACGAGTCATCAAAATAGTCCCGACAACGATGTGATACTTTACCATCGATGAACTCGTAATCAAAATAATTTCTCAATCTTCATTGAGAACCCATCATAATAAATGGTGGTGGAGCAATTCAGATGTGTATATCATATTCATATATCCATAGATGGGAAGTATAAGATTTTGACCCAAAAACCAAACATAATGGAGGAATTCATGATAATTTCTTGGCGTAATGCGAATTTGTGTTGTGCATGTAAATGACATGTTCACAATAATATATTGGTTTTCAATGACACATTTTCGTTATTGGATAATCATGAAAATATGCTCATAACCAAAATGGTTGAGCTAGTAATCTCGCAAATTTTAGTTTTCTTTCATATACACATGTGACCTTCTAGTTGATATATCAATTAAAATAATTGGCTCACATGTTGGGCGTATGGATCCATAAATATCACCCTTGTTTTGTTGTGTGTAAGATAAATGATCTTACTTTAGTTGATGATTATCCAACAATCAACTCTATTTGAGGAAAAGCAATCCAAAAATGAATTATGTTGTGTTGGAGATTTACCCAACAATGGGTAACGGAAAGGTGAAAATGCTTTCCTAGAAACGAAACCTTGTTGACAGAATAGAACATCATTTGTGTTCCCAGGAAGTAGGGGAGTCACAAGGACTACTTAAATCCCTATAACCTTAGGAATCATTTCTTTAGAATACCCAAGTTGAGACCATCATGCACAACAATCTTCAATAGAACATACACTTTAGATTATGGAATCATCGAAATTGACCATAGAGGTACTTATCGATTCGCATCATGATTGAACCGGGATGGTCTCACCGGTTATGCCAAATAATAGTTGTCAGGACGAGTAAACGTATAGTTTACATTTATATATGTGTATCTCAATCACAATAACATATATGTAGTACAAATTGGAGGATAATATTATTGATTCAATAATTATATAGCCATAGACCATATTATTGTTCCTCTCTTGATCCTAAACAAATTGGAATAAGGATTTTGTTCCTTCGTGAACAATATAATAGCTCGATCTAGAGCTTGAGAGAAATTTTGTACTACACCATATATCTTGGTGCACTATCGATGTGATATATATCACAGTTAATTATGGTGATTCTCATGATAAAATACTCATTTTTGTCATGAGAATGGTACATAGTTTAAATGATAAATAGATATATTTCTCAATCATCTATGTCACCAATTAATAGATCAATAATTCTCGTATAACCATAATTGTTATGTCCATCCGAATAAAATGGTTCCTTATGTGAACAATGATAATATGTTGTCACTTATGCTTTCAGGAACAATGTAACAAATTATATGTGTCTTTGCACAATCACTTTGAGTGCTAAATTAACATCATTTTGATATGATCATCAAAATAAAATTGATGGTTGTATCACCTTTCATGTCACTACAATTTTTCAACATGATTATCAACTTAATCTTTCCACATCTCTATCACCAACGAGATGACCAATTTTCCGTCGAACTCGAGAAGTTGTGTGAATTTCATCATATAATTATTCGAGATTTTGTTCAACTATTGGTTGAAAAATACTTTCCTTGGTACTATATGCCCATCAAATCCACATTGAATTCCGTATATGAAATAGTAATCATGTATTGTGATATTTTCATCGGAAAATAATATGATATAAGTGTATGCACTTCGAGAAATATGATAGTGTCATATGGGATTTTCTCATCACAATAAATTTGGATGGACTATGACCTTTGAAAGATTAGGTCTTTCTCTTCCACGATAGTGTATTGACTTTGTGGGAATATATATTGTCTAATCACTTTGTGGACATATGATTACATCCACTCACTTCATGGACTCGATATTTTGTCTCATTGGACCATCAACATTGGAAATATAAGATAACCCGTTTCTCAAGATATGTGTCTCGTGGGACATTCAATCATATCGAGCTTTTATGAGTATAATCAATCACTACAAAGATTGATATTTTGTCACTTCGACCTTCAATATTCGAGACATATAAAATATATGTATAGCTTTGTTCTTTCGATATGTTGTGTCTCTTGGTACTCATCTTTCGGCCTATCATTCAGATGATGGCGAGTAAATAGCAAAGCCTTAGCTTTGTCATGATAAGACGTGTATTATCGTCTCGTTTCACCATTACTATTATATATGGATTTTAGCCTCGAATGCCCATGAAGAGTAATTCTTGCCCGAAACATCAAAAACCACATACTCAAATTTAAATAATACATTTATTTAATCCGTAAACGTAACTTACGATTCCATTAATAATGACATGATCATCAGCCATTTAAATATTTAATGACAATCGTTGATGATGATTGAAAAATATTAATGTAAACGTAATGTAATAATGTGATGACCAACGTTACAAAAATAATGGTTATGATAATAATCAGATAACCACCGATCCGTTTCCTTTTGACAAATATGCTTTAATATTAAGTAAAATCGATAAAAACAAAGGAAAAAAAATACATATGTATATGCATAAGATGTCGATTACTGTTTGCGTGATCAATAATAATTGAGCAGTAAAGATAAGCTATCAAATACTAGAATTAAGTCATAGACATATATGAACACAAAATAAATAAATAATATTGTTACTCGGTGAATATTCATATAAACAATTTGTTACTATATATCTTCGGTGGGGTATTAGTAGAAAACAAACAAAAATGAAGATTGAAGAAGTAAACATATGAATTAGCTAATAGCCCACCTTAATGACCTATTTTTAAATAGTAACAATAGCGTTATGAAAAAGTAAGAAATGAAAATGAGAATCACAAATTTTTCTTAGTATATGTATTCAAAACATAAGATAAAAGAAAAAGTACGTAATATTCAAATGGGTAAATACTTAATTTAAAATATGGCAATATACATATACTCAAAGAAAAAAAAACACGTAGCGGATATAATAAATCCGAGAATTGTCAATAGCAAGAACAACTTGCAGAACCAATTATATAATAGGAGAAAAAAAAATTGATGTGATGATATAATAAGCTAAAATGTAAGGAATCGAGTAAATCAATGTAATAACATTTGAAATCGCAAACTAAATCTAGTTTTGAAACAAAAAGAAAGTAGGTAGAAGAATAAGAGAATCGAGTAAATAGCAATCAAATATCAATCTTTGTAAACTTTTGAGAATCGAGCACTCGTGCGCAATAATAAAATTGTAAAAACGGGCATCAGGAGCATAAGCATGAACTCACTGGCCATATGTATTGTTTGTATGCACTTCGCTCATGATTACAAGAAGTTGCTCGACGGCAGAACTTCGTGCTGATAACGTGTTATAAAACTAAACTCAAAGAAAGACAAGAACAAGAGAAATATGGAGAGGGAGAGAGTTTCTTATTGAGGTGTGTGGAATGCTACAAATGAGAGCTCTATTTATAGGCTCATAGATCATAACCTATACTCTCTAATATTATTACACATAAAGGTGGGAAAATAAATACAATGAAATACATTGAAGAATGGAATAAGAAGTTACACAATGGTGCATTCACTATAGTAATTATATTCATAACATAGGTAATATTTTTAGAAAATGACCCACCTATGATCTTTTGTATTCCTAATTGAAAGATTCATAATCAAATGCCTTTTGAAAAAACAATTAAAAAAATTCATAATCAAAACCTGGCATGCTAATTCGAAAACATTGTTCTTCCAGGGCCACGGCCCAGTTTGATTGCTACATGGACATCCAAGGCCCAAGGTTTATGTAGAAAAGCAAACTCACTGGCCCAATATGGCTAGGGGGCGTTTGGTTGTACCTAACAATAGAATTGATAGCATAGCATATTTAACACCAAGTGTTCCCTACTTCCCAATCACTACAACTTTTCTACAAATGAATTGCTACCCCAATTTTGGATCCAACATGCAACCACCTCGATTGGTATCTTATGGTCCTAAATCAGCCATTATTGTCGAAATACACAACTTATTGTAACTAGTTTATACGTTTCCTTGTAGAGAAAGATTGACAACAATTTGGATCGAAATTTCATTTTATAACAATAAAAAATTATTGACATTTCGTATTGTTATGTTCTAATGATTTGAATGGTGTGATATTGTAGTTGATGTGGATAGTCTTAAGTTGGTTACCTTTTTAGAGTCAAGCCTTGATCATTGAGCTTAGCGGAGCTCGTAGGCCCACGACTAATCTCAATGGTTGATGATGAACATGATTTTTTCACAAGTATAGTTCAAACAACACATTGTTGGTTCACTAGTTTGATCCACCGTAAAAATTAGCCTGAATGGTTCGAACAGTTTTACTTAGCCAATCGAACCTGTCTTATAGGTCGGACCAAACAATTCGGGCCGGTTGTAATTACACTAGTATTTGGATTTTGAAGATAGGAGAATGTAGAAAGACATAATCATCCCCCACCCACCTGTCCATTTACATCTCTCCTCTCTCTTGATCTCGCCGCTGATCTTTACAAAAAAAGACTTTCTCCCACCACCGGAAAACACATTTATTTATTTTCCAAAAACAGATTCTCCATTTTCTCTCTCGGTATAACTCATCGGATCTTCTCTTCGCCAATCGCGTTCCCCGTTCGGTTCCGATAACAAATATCCCCCCCCCCCCCCCGGCGAATTTCCTCTCAGGCGAAGGACGAGATGACCTCCGCGGAGCTCCTCAGCATCGAACCTCTCGAGCTCAAATTTGCATGTCAGTTTTTTCTCTCCTCCCCACCGCAGATCTCACGGCTCCGTTTTTTCATCTTCATCATGATGGATGTTGCTCCGATTCATTTGTTTTGACTCCTGAATTCTGATCTGTTATTGTTTGTTTTCCTCCATCTCAGTTGAATTGAAGAAGCAGATCTCATCGTCTCTCCAGTTGTCGAACAAAACCGATAGTTATGTGGCCTTCAAGGTGATTATCATTTAATGATCCAGCTCCCTCCGGTTCTTCGTATTTTGTTTTTGAATTCCATAGTCCTTTCGTGATGCGGTAGTGTTTGGCTGTTTGGTATATGAGTTTGAAAGAGGAGCTGAATTAGAGAAAATGTCGCCGTCTGAATCCGCTTTCCTTTTTTTGAATTTTCTCGGACTGTTTTGTTAGTTTTTTTTAATTTCTCGATACGAATCAGCTTGGCATCTCATGGTTAGACGTGGGGATTCTTGTTGAATGTAGAGATTAGATTGTTCTTGGTTCGTTAATTGCTGTTTGGATATCTAATGTGTGGAAATGATAGGTCAAGACAACGAATCCGAAGAAGTACTGTGTTCGGCCGAATGCAGGAGTCGTTCTGCCTCGTTCTACATGTGACATCATAGGTATATGTTAAGGGTTATTGAAACGAATTGATGGCATGGTTGGTAATAGGTAGGTATAGGTAGGATATGTTTGCTTATGGTGTGGTTTGCTTTCCAGTAACAATGCAAGCGCAGAAGGAAGCTCCTCCGGATATGCAATGCAAGGACAAATTCTTGCTTCAGAGCGTAAAAGCTCCCGAGGGTTCGACTGTAAAGGATATCACTGCTGAGATGGTACGATTTTTGTTTGCAAAGAGTATTATGCATGTTGGAGTTAGGTAGTGGAATTCGTTGAGGGCTATTGCTCATAGATATTTTGGGTCCTGCAGTTCAATAAGGAGGCTGGACATATGGTTGAGGAAACCAAGTTGAAGGTTGTCTATGTTGCCCCACCTCAACCTCCTTCTCCTGTTCCTGAAGGTTCAGAGGAAGGATCATCTCCTCGTGGTTCTGTCTCGGACAATGGACATGTAAACGGTGCTGAGTTTGCAGCTGTGAGTGCTAGCTAGCTCTTTCCATTTGGAGTAGTTTTGTTTGATTTTTTTTTTTTGTATCTGGTGCTGAAAACCTTTGCCTTATGATTCGTGTTTGCAGGCCTCGAAAGCATTTGTCCAGCAGTTTGATAATGACGATAAATCTCCTGAGGTAAAAGTTTAGTCTGTATTCAATTCGTCTTCGCCTGGTAAATCATTCTTCCTGTAGTTTTTGGTGTTCTTAAGTTCCATATGCCATAGTTATCTGGCTCTTGTGTTTGCAGATTGCTATGCTTACTATTAGCCTAGCCCGTTTTAGCATGTTAACCTTGGTTTCACTAGATATCTGAACAGCTTAGGGAAAGAAACCTCCAGTTGTGGGGTCTTATGATCTCAATAGTTTATTCAGTGTCCTAATGTTTGAAGCTTGATTTGGAGGAAATGGCTGTGCTTGCTCTTCGAGCTTCCCATATTGACTGAATGACTGAATTGTTGGATGCTTTTTCATGCTACATGTTTTAAATTTGACGTTACTGATAATGATGGGAAGGATGTTACACAGTTACATGTTGACAATAAGTCATTGTGCCTGCTGTACACATCATTTAAATATGAATGGCTTCCTTGTTTGTCTGTCTCCGATATTGTTGTCGCTAAATGTTTGATTCAGTTCGAAGTTCTGGTCTGCAGAATAGTTCTTCAGCTGTTTCTTTCCTTTCAATTCCATGAAATCCATACGGATACCATTTTCTGTTTTCTCTTCCTCTGTTTTCCTTCGTCCATTATTATAATATAATACCGGGAGAGGCACATCGATGTATCTTTGTAAGTTTTGGTGCTTGGTCAAGCAGGTTTACTTACATGCTTGGCTTGTTATGATACAATTGCAGGCAAAAGCTCTTATCGCGAAGCTGACCGAGGAGAAGAACAGTGCCATTCAGCTAAACAACAAGCTTCGTCAGGAATTAGTAAGAGTCTTAAATCTCTGCAGAGCTCTGATACTATATATTCATTTGCATTTCGAGTTGCCCTGCTCGATATCAGAAAGCAAATACAATTACCACAGCGAATCGAAGACTCACAAATTTCGATATCTGACTTGTGCAGGAGACGTTGAGGAAGGAGGGAAGCAGAAACAGCGGCGGAGGAGTCTCGTTGATGTTCGTCATCATCGTCGCTCTACTCGGCATATTGTTGGGATACATCTTGAAGAGGTCGTAAAAAACGCTGCAGAACCAAACCTCTGAACATATATATTCATTCAAATGGGAAAAAAAATGAACAGAGAATCTTTGTGGTTTTGTTAGTGTTAACTCTGTTAGCAAAAAAGAATCTTTCTTAGGCCGATTTGTGTTCTCTTATCATTGACATGCTATTTGTTCGTTGTAACTTAAAATTTACCTTTTTGTCCTTTTTGTTTATCTTTTTGCCCTTCCTTTATGGGGGTTTATTATTCTATTAGACTCTCTATTGTGGTAATGTTGATGATACTTGTTTCTGAAAATAAGCTTTCGAATAATGTTCACACTAGTCCTTTTGTAATCGGATGAATTGGCTCGATTCAGAAGATCGGTTTCCACACGACTTACGATATATGTAAGTGTCTTTGCCACGGTATGAGTAGCTCTGTTAGCTTTCCGCTAAACTAACTTGCAAGCTTAGATGCATGCAAGCCGACAAGTACATTAAAACATTGCAACTTTTTACAATGTCCATCTACAACGAATCAAAGGCACCATACACATGGTGCACATCCTAAAAGACAACACTTCGAGAGCACAAGGATCACGTATGTATCGTTAATTTCTTCATGCTCATTCCAAGTTCGCGGTAGCATATGAGATCATGGGATCCTTTTCTATCAGATAGGAAGGGCTCTTGCACAAAATCTATTTCTAAGTATCTTACCGAGACTAGATCGTCTAGAATCCTATAAATAGTTCATTCGGCACTTGACAATGTTTACCGTTTAAATTTAGGTGACTGAATTGTCATTTTCCTGCTGAACCATTTTGGCGAGGCCATCGGCCTGTTAAACCTTATTTGGGCTCAATTTTTTTTAAAAAAATTTATTCCGTAAGTATCAATGGTAAATAAACCTAACCCTAATCAAATATTTTGTAACAGCATAGCAACCAACATCTATTATAATGGTAACATATTCTTCTTCATCATTATTGCGCTTGGGATCTTTTTTTCTTTTTTCCATCATCATCGTTGCATACGTTATCGTCACTTTTTCTATAAAAAATTGCAGTATAATGACGTATCGTTATATTCTTCCTCTTTAGGAATAATGAAGATTTTCATTTTTCTATAACAAACCGCAATAAAGTTGATACTGACTGGTACTACCGCAATTTACCAATTCAACCTTTAAAATCATTAAAAAAAAATTCTCATAACACTTTATTGTATCGGACTTGCTTGTTAACCTGTACGCGCTCAACCGGCAAGTAGGGTATGAATTTGAAATTATTCGTCGTTATTAACCATCAGTTTACATGGACCATGGTACGTTGTAATTTTGAAAATAACAGGTGTTACATTTGGCTGGGCCACCAGCCTGTAAAATCTTAACTGGGGCACAACAAAAAGCCCAAACATTCAGTCATTTTTATGCCCAAAATCATTTAAACAAATTCAAAAATATCCCGCCGCCAACAGTTTCATTTCAAACTCCAAAAAAAATATAGTATTTTTTAAATCACTGTCAGTCCGCACACCAAGCAAACCCGTACATTCACGCAGTCACCAGATAACAGAGAGAGAAAGTCAACAACAACGACAAAAGAAATGGACAGAAAAACGGCGCTAACGGCCAGCCGAACTGTCGACATAATCAGTAGCCTCCCCGACGAGATCCTCCGCCGCATCCTGATCACCGCCGACCTCGACCTAAGGTCCTCCACCGAAACCGCCCTCATCTCCAAGCGCTGGCGTTCCCTCTGGAAATCCTCCATCACAAAGCTCCATTTCCATGTACCAACCCGCCCCGACCCCCAACAGTGGGAGAACTTCGTCCGATTCGTCGAAAAACTCCTGTCGATTCGCGGTGAGTACCCCGACACCGATCTAGACGTCCTCTCCCTGACCACCGACGGCTTGCTGGTCCTGGAAATGTTTGATCTCTTGGGGAAGATTTTCGCCCATGGGGTGGCAAACCGAGCCCGGACGTTCCGGCTTGCTGTAGATTTGAGCCCGAATCGGTATATCCCGCCCAATGTGGACCGGAATTCCTATCGGGTTCCCCCGCCTGGTCTTATCGCCATGTGCGATTCGGTTGAGAACCTCGAGCTCTCACTCTTTGCCAATCTTGACATTCTGAGGGCCTCGACCAACTTCCCAGCCCTCAAAACGCTCCGCCTTGAGGGCTGTCTGCTGAAGCGCTCCTTGTGGACCTCTCGTATGGCTGGCGAGAGAGTATACGATTTCCTGAACCAAGGGTTCCCGGATCTATCTAAGTTGGAGTTGGTCGAATGCGATTTTCAGACTGCTCTCCCGGTCCACATTTTGGGTGGCGATAATTTGGTTGAGCTCGTGATGGTGTGGCCTAGGGAGCCCCGAAACAACGGATTTCGTCATAAGATGTTCGTTCGTGCTCCCCGGGTCAAGTCCTTCACGTGCAAGGAAATGAAGGCCAATTGGCTTAAGAGCTTCGAGCTCCCTTTGTTGGAGTGTTTGGATATCGATGCCTATGTCCCCTTGAAGGTAGGGAGCGATCGAAGAAACACATGTCGGAAGGTCTTTCGTCACCTTCGAAAGTTTACTGGTTTGAAGCGTGTGAAGTTGCATCCTAGAACAATCAAGGTAAATGTTTTCAATCTTCATATATACCGTCTTCACGAGTTAGGGTTTGTTTTCTGATTGTCTTCGGAATGTGTTTATCTTAATTAGGGTTTCAAAATAAAACCCCATTCGAGACTAATCGAAACGTGTGCTCAAAATGCATGAAAAACCCTAACCGAATATGGTATTAATATGCGCACGTTGATATAATTACTGCGCAAGCAATGATATTCAGAAGGTTAATATCTCTTGTCGAGTTTCTTTTATTAGCCGTTAAAAATATAGGGTAGATCTTACCCAAATATCTCTAACATTAACAATTTATTATATCTTTCGTCGTGATCAACCTCAATAACTATCTAGTCTCAAACGCGCCCCATTGCCATCATCTCGTAACGTTGTTAATCAAAAGTATTGTTTCATGGTGATTCTTCTTTTCGATCAGGCGCTTACAATGGTTCCCGGTCTACTCGAAATAGAAGACTCTCCATTCAAGAGAATGGAATGCGTTGAGTTCCACAACAGTGGCAGTCTCCTATCGAACCGTAGAGTTTTCAACGCTCTGGTCAGTTACTTCTTCGACGATTGCATTCGAGGAAGAACTGCTCTCTTCGACCGGATCCTCGCTCAAACAGGTATATATGTTACCATGTCTATATACCTTCTTCGCTTTGTTGTTCGTGATAATTGCTCGTTCTGCTCTTCCTCTTAGTTTTGATTCTACAGTCGCCCTGCTCGATTCAATCTCCGGTCTCTTATATCGTAATATCTGAATGTGCAGGTGCAGGTGACGACAGCAGCAGCTCGAGGCCGGTGGTCGTGTACAAGAGGGACTTAGCTTGATGTCTTGCGCTTCGTCGCGTGCTGTTCAAGAAAGTTTGTTTAAGTTTAAACATTGTTATATTATTAAAGTATTGTTCAATTTCATTTCCAGTACAATTTCTGCCAAATCATGTCATCAAGATTCAAGTGGCCCGTTTCGTTACAATTTTCCGTGACAATATTTATTTCGAACTTATTTTGAACTCATTACGACAAGTCGTTGTGTACGAGAAAAGTTCAGCAGTGATACTAGTACTACTACATCAATGAATTTATATTATCATTATTGAAATTGAAAAGGTTTTTGATCGTCAGATCGTAGAAAAGATGCATGCGACAAAGCTAGCCTAGACTTGTTGTCGTTGCTACCTGCACGAAACCACAAGAACATATTAACATATTGCACCCAGTTTGAATAATTTCCGGTTAAGCCGGTTTTTACTCAGATTGAGAAAAAAATTTCAGAGATAGATGCATAAAACGATGTGATTAAATCTCGGTGATCGGAGAAGAAAGACATGACAACGACATTTGGGAAAAAGTTTGAGCGAAAGAAAGGAAAATATGGAAGAGCTTACGCAAAAATTCAAAATATGACTAAATAGAGAAAAACAAAACCTATATTTTCATCGTATGAAAGACGTACATAGAATGCATACATGAGTGGTTGCGAAGCATATAGTACAATATCCATTCTCGACCAATATCCGCTAAATTACTTTTCCGGATTTATCACGAAATCTAACTTCAATGAATTTTTAAATGAAATTTATCGGATGTATCTACGATTTTACCCGCTTTTACATTTTGATTACTACCTTACCTCTGTAAAGAAAATAATTTCAACAAATTTCCAGAAATGCCCCCAAGCCGCCAACACTTTCCTTTCCGAGTATTTAAATCTCTTTTTTCCCCTGACGGCCGCATCAGACAAAACCCTAAAATTTTGCAGCCTAACATTGAGTGAGAAATGGAGCCGGCGGCAGACATCCTCAGCAACCTCCCCGACGAAATCCTCCACCGCATCCTCAAAGCCGCCGATCTCGATCTAAAATCCTTAGCGAGAACCTCAGTCCTCTCCAAAAGATGGCGTCACCTTTGGAAGTCCTCACTTACGAAGCTCCACCTCCCCAACATCCCACTCAAACTGGAAGAATGGGGCACCTTCTCCCAATTCATCGAGAAAATCTTGTCGTTTCGCAACGACACTGAGGACTGCGCCGATCTCGACTCCATCTCCTTGATCACCGACGGCAAGCTGCGTCCCCACATGTTCCCTCTCCTGGAGAAGATTTTCGTCCACGGGGTGGAAAACCGGGTCCGGACATTTCGGTTCGGGGTCGGTTCGGGCCAGGTGCTCAGGGTGATGCCGCCCGGCCTGAACGCTCTCTGGAAATCGGTCGAAAATCTGGAGCTCTCTCTGCGCATGTGGGCCGAAGTTTTCAGTAGTTCCGACTACTCAGCGGTCAGGACGCTCCGGTTGTACCGATGTGTGTTGATACTACCACCTCTTGAGAGGGCTCTCGAGTTTGCCGGGGTGCGTTGGATTCAACATATAACTTTGAATCCGAATATGACCAAGTTGGAGTTAATCGAGTGTGATTTCTTCAGGTCAGAGACATTCGTATCCAGTTCTGTTACACTAGTAATATATTGAAATTCTTTACATTCTGGATGTTTCCCTGTTTCAGGTGCAAGAGCCCGGTCCAAATTTCGAGTAGTCAATTAATTGATCTTGTGATCGTGTGGCCCAGGGAGGCTGACTCCTCACTTCCACCTGACATGATTATCTGTGCCCCTCAAATCAAGTCCTTTACATGTAAGGAAATCAGGCTCTACCTGGTTCAGAGCCTGAAACTCCCGTCGTTGGAGTATTTGGACATTGATGTGTTCTTGCACAACAGAATTTCTGATTCGTCGGAGATGGCGAATGAGGCTAGTTTGGAGGTCTTTCGCTTCTTTCAAAGTCTTGAGGGCTTGAAGCATGTGAAGTTGCATCCTAGTACAATTCTGGTAAATGTTTTCATCACCATATCATCACGATATTAATGATGTTCTCTGCTTTAAAATTTTAGGGTTTAGGGTTTAAAGAAACGTAATTTTACTCTTCTCTAATTCGGTATATATTTATCTAACCTTAAATAGTCAAGAAAATCAGTAATGACCATGTAAATTTGATTGTTTTCTTCCCGCCATGAGATAGTATGCAAACTTTTAGGGATGCAAAATGACTAGTAGGACTGAACGCTCAAAATGCAAGTATATACAAATTAACTCAAATGGTTACCGCATTTAAGATGCTTTGATATAATTACAGTGCAACCAACGATAATCACGACAAGTTGGTTTTAGGAACGAGACTAAAACCAACTTGCACGAGCCTTCCTCGGCTATAAGAGAACTCTCTCCTCTTGACGTGATATCGATTAACCTTAATCTCAAACACGTTCCATTGCCATCTCGTAACGATGATCAAAACTGATTCTTGGTGATTGGTTTTTTTCCAGGCTCTTATAATGGTTCCCGGTTTACTGGAAATGCAAGAGTCGCCCTTCAAGAGCGTGGAATGTGTTGAATTCCACAGTAGTGGCAGTCTCATATCAAACCGTAGAATTTTCAACGCTCTCGTTAGTTACTTTTTCAACGATTGCATCCGAGGAACTGCTCTCTTCGATCGTATCTTCGCTCAACCGGGTATGTTATCATAAGTGCGAATGTACTTTTGCTCGTTTCGGTCTTCATCATCTTTAGCTCTGCATACATATGTTGCTAAAGAAACTTTACTCGATAGATTGTAATCAGTCCTAGTTAAGCTCGTAGGTACATAGGCATTGAGGTTCTGTCGTATGCTAGCTCTTGCTTCGTGGTCGATCCCCGGTCTCTTACATCGAAATCTTTGCATACAGGTACAGGCCATGACAGCAGCTCGAGGCCCATGGTCGTCTACAAGCATGACTTACTAGCTTGATCTGATCAACTTTCTCTGTAGCGAAATGGTTTAGTAACCTTTGGACCATTGTTATATCTGTATTTTCAAACTTCATTCAGTTCCGAATTCTGCCTTATAACATGTCATCAACTGGCCCATTTTGTTACGATTTTCGTGACGAATTCTATTTTTGAACTTATAATGACTGGATGTGGGGTTTAATGTCATGTGTTTATTGTGACATGACATGTATAAGTTGAAATTAGAATATAACAACAGTATTATTTAATATATGACTTGTTAGAAATTATGATGAAACTAGTATATTAGGTTTTGTGGTTGCGCGATGCCGCGGAGGATTAAATAGCAGTTGATACGACGCTACTCACTTCCGCGTGAAGACAAATATCTAAATAATTACGCAAATAACGTGACGAATAATTGGTAGAATAGTAAGCTACAGTAGACACCTCCTAGCTTTTTTGTTCTTAACTAATGTGTACAACATATTTCACCACAGTGTGATTACAAAAGTGACGTGACAAATAATTGATAATTAAGGTCACTCTTGTACACGACCAAACTAGACCTATTGCCGCACGAAACAACAAAAGACCAAAATTAACATATAAAAAAGTGATGTATGTGTGGTTTGAACAGGTGATTGAATTGAGTAGGCATGGTAATGTGACGGCTGGTTAATTTTTTTTAAATGGGGTTTGGGCTTGTTAATTAGTACATGCTAATAGGCTACTATATATGAAAGTTATGGTCGAAGAGAGCAGTCCCTCCTCGAATGCAATCGACACGATTTCCTTGTATGTAATCCGGTCTGCAACGATTGACTTACTTTCAAATTAGCTTACATTTTGCATATATGTGGTAGGAAATCGCTAGATCTGCCACGATTGACTTACTTTCAAATTAGTTTACTTTTTGCATACATGTGGTAGGAAATTGCTAGAAATCTAAACTAAGATTTATATAGTCGAAAGCATATATATCCCCACTAACAACAACAATCAAAATCCTTAAAAAAATATTTTTTAATTTCATTTAGCTATTATTTGAATGGTTTAACAAGATGAAATCTCAATTTTTAGCAATTTCTAACATGCATATCAAATATTAGTCAATTTGAAAAATTTTAATTTTCATGTCAAAATTAGTCAATTTTCGTGTGCTATACTAAGGAAAATTGACCATTTTCACAAAAAAAATTTCAAAATTTTCAAATAGACTAATATTTGACATGCATGTTAAAAATGACTACAAAATCAAGTTTCACTATAACAACCCCGGTAAAAAATTGCCAGATAAAGTCAAAAATCAATTTTATTTAGGGTTATATTAGTGTTGAAAATTTTTCAAATTGACTCACTTTTTGTGTATATGGTGGAAAATTAAACCGCTAGAAATCTAAACCAAAATTTTTATATTCGAAATCACATACATTTTCACCGAAAAGAACAATCGAAACCCTTAAATAATTATTTTTTTTGTTTTATTAATATCTGTCGTCGAGTTTGTTTTATCGCCAATTTATTATTCGCCAATAATTGGTCTTTACAAGTTGTAATAATTGAAGAAGAATGGGACATGTCGACATGCAAAAAATGGGAAGAGATGGATCGAGGACTGAATTTAGATCAGTATTGTTATAAAACTAAACTCAAAGAAAGACAAGAACAAGAGAAATATGGAGAGGGAGAGAGTTTCTTATTGAGGTGTATCGAATGCTACAAATGAGAGCTCTATTTATAGGCTCATAGATCATAAACTATACTCTCTAATATTATTACACATAAAGGTGGGAAAATAAATACAATGAAATACATTGAAGAATGGAATAAGGAGTTACACAATGGTGCATCCACTATAGTAATTATATTCATAACACTCCCCCTTGAATGACCATTGGTTATACATCGTTCTTCGAATACGCTTTTGATACTTGCCTCATTAAAAACCTTACCGGGAAAACCCGGTGGGAAAAACCATGGTTAAGGGAAAAAGAGTACTGTTGCGTATTGACTCCCCCGATGATGATATCGGTTGAGATCCTTCATATTGACTCCCCGATGAGGATATCAACTCTCGCTCATCATTATATCGGTTGAGATCATTCACTCACCAATTCCAAATTTGCTTTCCAACGGTTGATGCGAGAGAGATCTTTGGTGAATAAATCAACCAAGTTATCACTTAGGTGCACTTAGTTGATAAATATTTCAACTCATTGAAGTTTGTGCATAAAATGTATGCATCACATGATCGATGGTCATCCATAATTCACATGACACTTCACCTTAGATGACCATTAGATGAGAATATGTCTCATTAAAACCTTACTAGGAAAACCCTATGGGATAAAAACCTAGTGAAGGAAAAAAAGTACATAATCATCACATCACGTTGCAACATTTTCTTGCAACTCAAGGATATATGCAAAATAAATATCATGCATGATTTATAGGATCAGATCTTGAAATGGTGGTGTAGCTTTATAAGTTGGTTTCACAGCCCACCAAGTGGTAAAATTATCACATGAGACCAATTTATGGTCAACCAACACAAACATGACCAAGATTACTACTTCAAAATCGAGTACATCTTGTGTCTTAATAAAGGTCGATTAAACTCGACATAGAATCACATAGTGATCTGACTACCATCCAGGCACTGATAGCCATGTCATATCCATATAACTTTTTGTTGGATATAATTAGTATATCATTGATGATATACGAAAATCATGTTCGAGAGAGATGCACAGTTGGCAAGTTAGTGGTAATCTTCCACATCTTCCATCTCGAACTCTAGCTAATCAATATTTGATTGCTTTGAGAAACTCTTTAGGAGTCTCAATAAAGTGTATGTCATCTATATAACCAAACATAATGGAGGAATTCATGATAATTTCTTGGCGTAATGCGAATTTGTGTTGTGCATGTAAATGACATGTTCACAATAATATATTGGTTTTCAATGACACATTTTCGTTATTGGATAATCATGAAAATATGCTCATAACCAAAATGGTTGAGCTAGTAATCTCGCAAATTTTAGTTTTCTTTCATATACACATGTGACCTTCTAGTTGATACATCAATTAAAATAATTGGCTCACATGTTGGGCGTATGGATCCATAAATATCACCCTTGTTTTGTTGTGTGTAAGATAAATGATCTTACTTTAGTTGATGATTATCCAACAATCAACTCTATTTGAGGAAAAGCAATCCAAAAATGAATTATGTTGTGTTGGAGATTTACCCAACAATGGGTAACGGAAAGGTGAAAATGCTTTCCTAGAAACGAAACCTTGTTGACGAACGAGAAAATCGTTTGTGTTCCCGGGGAAGTAGGGGAGTCACAAGGACTACTTAAATCCCTATAACCTTAGGAATCATTTCTTTAGAATACCCAAGTTGAGACCATCATGCACAACAATCTTCAATAGAACATACACTTTAGATTATGGAATCATCGAAATTGACCATAGAGGTACTTATCGATTCGCATCATGATTGAACCGGGATGGTCTCACCGGTTATGCCAAATAATAGTTGTCAGGACGAGTAAACGTATAGTTTACATTTATATATATGTATCTCAATCACAATAACATATGTGTAGTACGGATTGGAGGATAATATTATTGATTCAATAATTATATAGCCATAGACCATATTATTGTTCCTCTCTTGATCCTAAACAAATTGGAATAAGGATTTTGTTCCTTCGTGAACAATATAATAGCTCGATCTAGAGCTTGAGAGAAAAGTTGTACTACACCATATATCTTGGTGCACTATCGATGTGATATATATCACAATTAATTATGGTGATTCTCATCATAAAATACTCATTTTTGTCATGAGAATTGGTACATAGTTTAAATGATAAATAGATATATTTCTCAACCATCTATGTCACCAATTAATAGATCAATAATTCTCGTATAACCACAATTGTTATGTTCATCCGAATAAAACGGTTCCTTATGTGAACAATGATAATATGTTGTCACTTATGCTTTCAGGAACAATGTAACAAATTAAATGTGTCTTTGCACAATCACTTTGAGTGCTAAATTAACATCATTTTGATATGATCATCAAAATAAAATTGATGGTTGTATCACCTTTCATGTCACTAGATTTTTTCAACATGATTATCAACTTAATCTTTCCACATCTCTATCACCAACGAGATGACCAATTTCCCGTCAAACTCGAGAAGTTGTGTGAATTTCATCATATAATTATTCGAGATTTTGTTCAACTATTGGTTGAAAAATACTTTCATTGGTACTATATGCCCATCAAATCCACATTGAATTCCGTATATGAAATAGTAATCATGTATTGTGACATTTTCATCGGAAAATAATATGATATAAGTGTATGCACTTCGAGAAATATGATAGTGTCATATGGGATTTTCTCATCACAATAAATTTGGATGGACTATGACCTTTGAAAGATTAGGTCTTTCTCTTCCACGATAGTGTATTGACTTTGTGGGAATATATATTGTCTAATCACTTTGTGGACATATGATTATATCCACTCACTTCATGGACTGATATTTTGTCTCATTGGACCATCAACATTGGAAATATAAGATAACCCGTTTCTCAAGATATGTGTCTCGTGGGACATTCAATCATATCGAGCTTTTATGAGTATAATCAATCACTACAAAGATTGATATTTTGTCATTTCGACCTTCAATATTCGAGACATATAAAATATATGTATAGCTTTGTTCTTTCGATATGTTGTGTCTCTTGGTACTCATCTTTCGGCCTATCATTCAGATGATGGCGAGTAAATAGCAAAGCTTTAGCTTTGTCATGATAAGACGTGCATTATCGTCTCGTTTCACCAATACTATTATATATGGATTTTAGCCTCGAATGCCCATGAAGAATAATTCTTGCCCGAAACATCAAAAACCACATACTCAAATTTAAAAAAAGTTTGACGTAATTATCAAAATAAATAAATTAGATCACATTATGAATGAATTAATAATGACATGAATATACTATTAAAACCGTAATTAACAACATATATAATACATTTATTTAATCCGTAAACGTAACTTACGATTCCATTAATAATGACATGATCATTAGCCATTTAAATATTTAATGACAATCGTTGATGATGATTGAAAAATATTAATGTAAACGTAATGTAATAATGTGATGACCAACGTTACAAAAATAATGGTTATGATAATAATCAGATAACCACCGATCTGTTTCCTTTTGACAAATATGCTTTAATATTAAGTAAAATCGATAAAAACAAAGGAAAAAATGCATATGTATATGCATAAGATGTCTATTACTGTTTGCGTGATCAATAATAATTGAGCAGTAAAGATAAGCTATCAAATATTAGAATTAAGTCATAGACATATATGAACACAAAATAAATAAATAATATTGTTACTCGGTGAATATTCATATAAATAATTTGTTACTATGTATCTTCGGTGGGGTATTAGTAGAAAACAAACAAAAATGAAGATTGAAGAAGTAAACATATGAATTAGCTAATAGCCCACCTTAATGACCTATTTTTAAATAGTAACAATAGCGTTATGAAAAAGTAAGAAATGAAAATGAGAATCACAAATTTTTCTTAGTATATGTATTCAAAACATAAGATAAAAGGAAAAGTACGTAATATTCAAATGGGTAAATACTTAATTTAAAATATGACAATATACATATACTCAAAGAAAAAAAACACGTAGCAGATATAATAAATCTGAGAATTGTCAATAGCAAGAACAACTTGCAGAACCAATTATATTATAGGAGAAAAAAAAATTGATGTGATGATATAATAAGCTAAAATGTAAGGAATCGAGTAAATCAATGTAATAACATTTGAAATCGCAAACTAAATCTAGTTTTGAAACAAAAAGAAAGTAGGTAGAAGAAAAAGAGAATCGAGTAAATAGCAATCAAATATCAATCTTTGTAAACTTTTGAGAATCGAGCACTCGTGCGCAATAATAAAATTGCAAAAACGGGCATCAGGAGCATAAACATGAACTCACTGGCCATATGTATTGTTTGTATGCACTTCGCTCATGATTACAAGAAGTTGCTCGACGGCGAACTTCGTGCTGATAACGTGTTATAAAACTAAACTCAAAGAAAGACAAGAACAAGAGAAATATGGAGAGGGAGAGAGTTTCTTATTGAGGTGTATCGAATGCTACAAATGAGAGCTCTATTTATAGGCTCATAGATCATAAACTATACTCTCTAATATTATTACACATAAAGGTGGGAAAATAAATACAATGAAATACATTGAAGAATGGAATAAGGAGTTACACAATGGTGCATCCACTATAGTAATTATATTCATAACAAGTATGTCTTTTAAATTTTGATGTTTTATTTTTTATCCTCTGATGTGACAGTTCGATCTCCTCTTTATGTGATCAACCTCAATAACTGTCCGGTCTCAATCCACGCTCCATTGCCATCTCAATAGGCGCTTACGATGGTTTCTGACCTACTGGAAATGGAAGACTCTCCATTCCAGAGCATGGAATGCGTTGAATTCCACAACAGTTTTAGTGTCATATCGAACCAGAGAGTTTTGAATGCTCTGGTCAGTTACTTCTTCCACGATTGCATTCGAGGAAGAATTGCTCTCATTGACAGTTGACCCGACGAAATCCTCCACCGCATCCTCAACGCCGTCGGAGTGTTGCTGCTTCTGGTGGCCCCTGCCTCGTTATTTACTACCACCGTCGCTAACCTCCCTCAAAATTAAAAATTCTCAAGAACCGACGTGGCTTCCAAGCATGTAGAATCTGGAGAACTTGACTCTTCTTGAAATCAACGATGTCTTCCAAACTCTCGATGGCGGTTTGGATGGGCCACACGGGTTGGGATCTTTGCAAACTCTTGATATGTTGCGAGTGAATGGTTCGATTCAGATCAAAGGCCTTAACTATCATTCGACAAAGTTGTTACGTACGAGAAAGTTGAACAGTAATACTAGTACTACATCAATTAATTTAAATTATCATTATTGAAATTGAAATAATTGATGATGCTCGGATCGTTGGAAAGATGAACGCGACAAAGCTAGCTACAAGAGATCAGGTCACTCTTGTACACCGACGCCGGCTTGGACTCGCAGTCCTGCACGAAACCACAAGAACATATTAACATTTCGCATTGGGTTTGGATAATCTCCGGTTAGGCAGGTTTTACTCGAATGAAAGCAAGATTTATTTAAGTGATAGATGTCAAAAACGGTGTAATTAAACCTTGATAATCGAAGAAAAAAGGTGTGACAAGTTAATAACGACATTTTAGGAAAGTTTGAGTGAAAGAAAAAGGAAAATATGAAAGAGTCCTCATTCAGAGAATGAAAAAATTCAAAATATGACTAAATAAAAAGAATAAAACCTACATTTTCATTGTATAAAAGACGTAGTATGCATGTATGAGTCGATGCGAGGCATATAATACAATATCTATTCATACCGGACTAATACCCGCTAAATTAAATTTATAGGTTTACCTGAACTCACCTGAAATGATGAGTTTATAAATAAAATTTACGGAGCATATCTAACATTTTATCTAACTTTTACGGTTTTAATTGCCATCTTTACCTCTATATAAGGAAAATCATTATTTCACAAATTTCCAGAAATGACCAACAGTTTCCTTTCTGAGTATTTTGGAAACTTCCCAAAACAAAATCTGCTATTTAAATCTCTTTTTCCACTCACTGAGTCCCCCCGACGGCCGCATCAGACAAAACCTAACAACCAAATATTGAGTGAGAAATGTCGCCGGCGGCAGACATCCTAAGCAACCTCCCCAACGAAATCATCCACTGCATACTTAACGCCGCTGATCTCGATATTAAGTCTTTAGCCCGAACCTCAGTCCTCTCCAAACGATGGCGTCACCTTTGGAAATCCTCACTTACGAAGCTCCACTTCCTCAACATCCCACTCAAAGTGGCCGAATGGGGCACCTTCTCCCAATTAGTTGAAAAAATCTTGTCGTTTCGCAACGACGCTGAGTACTGCGCGGATCTCGACGCCCTCTCCCTTACCACCGACGGCAGGCTGCGCCCCCACATGGTTCAACTCCTGGAGAAAATTTTCGTCCACGGGGTGGAAAACCGGGTCCGGACGTTTCGGTTCGAGTTCGGTTCGGGTTGTCACATCAAATCGGATCCTTGCTGTCTGACCGGTTTGTCCAGTTTGTCCGCCCTGTTGGGGTCGGTCGAGAACCTAGAGCTCTCCTTCCAGGGTGACATGTCCAAGCTGCTGAGCCCGAACGAGTCTACCGACTTCTCGGCGCTCAGGAAGCTCCGGTTGTCCCGATGTTCGCTGGTATCGAGTTACGAGACGACTGCTGGAGTTTTCGAGGTCAATCCCGAGACTATATACGTACCGTTCAAAGAGATTCCAAATTTGTACTCGTTGGAGTTGGTCGAGACCGAATTCATGTCGCTTTGCCCTGTCAAAATTTCGGGTACTCAGTTGGAGGAACTAGTAATGGTATTCCCTAGGGAGCCTGATTTCTTCATTCTTTTCGACATGATGATCTCCGCGCCTCGGGTCAAGTCCTTTACGTGTAAGGAAATCAGGTTGTCTCTGATTAGGAGGGTTGAACTCCCCTCGTTGGAGTGTCTGGATATTGATGTCTTCCTGTATAGCGGGATCTCTTCTTCGTATGGGAAGAAGAAGGTGAGCTTGGAGGTTCTCCGCTTCTTTCGATGTTTCGCAGGCCTGAAGCGTGTGAAGTTACATCCTAGTACAATCACGGTAAGTGCTTTCATGATCGCCATATTTTCACTATTTATAGGGCTTAGGGTTTATAGTCTCTAGCGCCTTAGAAATACACATATATATATATATATATATGTTAATGATGTTCTTCATTTACTTAATTCAACCGTTTAAAATTTAGGGTTTAAGAAAATACGATTTTATGTCTCGCTATTTTGGTATTTATCTAACCTTAAAAGTGCAAAAAAATGTTGATTAAACTGTTTAGAGTTAGGGTTTAGGGGAACGTGATTTCAGGTCTCACTATTTCGGTATTTATCTAACCTCATAAGTGCAAAAAATGTCGATAGTAACACGCAAATGTGATTGTTTGTCTTCCCGCCACGAAAGGATAAAACTATTAGGGATGCGAACGAAGGACTAATAGTATTGTACGGTTAAATACAATTACAAATTGAAGGAGTTATGATACAATATGCTTTGATATAATTACGGTGCAATCAATGATATTTATCTTATAATTACGTGCTTATAAGGCCGTTCGGAGTTTTCAAGACCGTCTTGCAAGAACGCGTCTCGAAATTAAACCATTTGATTTTGATTCAGCATTTCTTTTATGAATCTTCAGTTTTTCTGTTCTCTAAGATTATCTCGTCCCAAACACGTCCCATTGCCATTTCATAATGAATTGTTAATCAAACTGCTTTGTTTCAACGATTGTTTTTCAGGCGCTTATAATGGTTCCTGGTTTCCTAGCAATGCAACCATCTCCGTTCAATCGCGTGGAATGTGTCGAATTCCATAACTGCAGCACTCTGATATCGAACGGCAGAGTTTTCAACGCTCTCGTCAACTACTTTTTCAACGATTGCATCTATGGAACTGCTCTCTTCGATCGTATCTTCACTCAACCTGGTATGTTATATTAGCGTGTACCTTTAATTTGTTTCGTTGTGGTCTTCATCTTCGTGTTTGCTGGTGCCACTGCATATCTTTTGGTTCTATATTCACCCTGCTCGATTCAGCCGATGCAGAGAATACTTCTCTGCATTGACTGACTTATCATCGAGCAACAACTACACATGTCCCTGTTTCGTGTAGTACACTATTATGAACAGCATGCTATAAAACCATAAAATAAAGTATTCAACTGTGAATGACATGGAGATGTTCAGTACTTATGGTCGATCCGCGGTCTCTTATATCGTAATATGTGTATGCAGGTGCAAGCGAGGACAGCAGCTCGAGGCCGGTGGTCGTGGTCTACAAGAGTGATTTTGCTTGATCTCCCTGCTAGGCGGCACCAGCGCTCTTTGTGTTACTGTTTAAGAACCTTTGGACCTTTTGTGTTGGCTCGGGTCAACTAATTAAAGTTTGGAAACATTGTTAAATTATTGTTGCAGATTTTCAGTATTTTCAATTTCATTATTACAGATTTTTGTTATTACAGATTTCCATTACAAATTCTGTTTTGTGTTACTACTTTGCCTTGCAATTTTTATAGTTGTGAGATATGATACTTGGAAAATGGTTGAGTTGATAGATTTGCCTTCCAAAATTTTTATTATAATCTCCATCCATCCCTAGGATTATTTTTAGTGTTGCATAGTGGTGTTTTTGCGGCAAATAAGGTTTTCAAAGATGATTGTAATCGTTGATATAAGAAAGTTTTTTTATAGAGGGACTCTCTAATTTTTAATTTTTTTATTTTACCTTTTGTTTCGTTTTTCATACCGCGCTTAGCTCTAAAGCCGGTGTTTTCGTTCTTTTAGGATTGTGTTTCTTCATTTTTTATTGTTCATGATGTTGACGGGCGACTTCCGATCTATGTTGACATTTTAATTAATTAAAGTCATTTTTTTTTAAAAAAAATAACCATCCATCCCGATTAATACTTATTAAATTGATTTTCTAGGTTTATCTGTTCCCACCCGAAATTCCGCTTTGACGAATTTATAAATGAATTTATCAAAAAAATCTAAAATTTTATCCGTTTTTATAATTTTAATGGTCATCACAAATTTCCAGAAATGTCCCTCCAGCCGCCAACAGTTTCCTTTCTGAGTATTTTGGAAACTCCAAAACAAAATCTCCTATTTAAATCTCTCTTATCTTCTCACACAGTCACCTGACGGCACAACAAAACCCTAAATTTTCGCAGCCAAACAAAGAGATAGAAATGTCGGCGGCCGACATCCTAAGCAACCTCCCCGACGAAATCATCCACCAAATCCTCAACGCCGGCGATCTCGATCTAAAATCCTTGGCTAGGACCTCGGTCCTCTCCAAACGATGGTGTCACCTTTGGAAGTCCTCACTTACAGAGCTCCACTTCCGCAACATCCCACTCAAAGTGGCCGAATGGAACAGCTTCTCCCAATTCGTCGGAAAAATCTTGTCGTTTCGCAATGATGCTGAGTACCGCGCAGATCTCGGCGCCCTCTCCCTGACCACCGACGGCAGACTGCGCCCCCACATGCTTCAACTCCTGGAGAAGATTTTTGTCCATGGGGTGGAAAACGGGGTCCGGACATTCCGGTTGGCGGTCAGTTCGGGTTGGCACTTCAAACCAGATCCTTCCGATCTGTCTGGTTTGCCCGGATTGTCCGCCCTGTTGGGGTCGGTCGAGAATTTAGAGCTCTCCTTCCGGGGTGATGTTGCCAAGCTGTTGGGGCCGAACACCAACTTTTCGGGGCTCAAGAAGCTCCGGTTGTCGCGCTGTGTGCTGGCATTGTCTACCGAGACGGCTCCAGGGGTTTTTCAGGTCAATAGTGTGTCTCCATACGCCCCGTTTGAAGAGATGCCAAATTTGAACAGCCTGGTGCTGATCGAGACCGAATTAAGGGCCATTGATGGCCCGGTCAAAATTTCATGTAGTAAGTTAGTGGATCTGGTGATGGTATTCCCTAGGGATCCTGAAGATTTCTTCGTTCTTCCGGCCATGATAATCTGTGCGCCTCAGGTCAAGTCCTTTACGTGCAAGGAAATGAGGATGCGTATGATTAGGAGTGTGGAACTCCCGTCATTGGAGTGTCTGGATATTGATGTGTTTTTGGATAGCGGGTTCTCTTTTTGGTCAGACAAGGAGGAGGAAAGCTTGGAGGTTTTCGGCTTCTTACGATGCTTTGCAGGCGTGAAGCGTGTGAAGTTGCATCCTAGTACAATCACGGTAAATGCTTTCATGATCACCATATTGTCAAGATTTATAAGGTTTAGACTTTAGGGTTTATAATCTCCAACGCCTTAAAAGTACATATGTTAATGACGTTCTTCAATTAACTTATTATACTATTTAGAGTTTAGAGTTTAGAGAAGCGTGATTCTACATCTCACTACATTAGTATTTATCCAACCTCATAATTGCACAGAATTTCGATAGTGACACGTAAATGTAATTGTTTTTCTTCCCGCGAAGAGAGGATACAACTATTAGGAATGCAAACAAAGGACTTGCAAGAACGCGCCTTGAAATTAAAACATTTGATTTTGATTCAGCATCTCTTTCATAAATCTTTAGTTTTTCTTTTCGGTAAAATTATCTCGTCTCAAACACGCCCAATTGCCATCTCATAATGAGTTGTTAGTCAAACTGTTTCCTTTGGCCGATTGTTTTTCAGGGGCTTATAATGGTTCCCGGGCTCCTAGAAAGGCAAGAATCTCCGTTCCAGCGCATGGAATGCGCAGAATTCCACAACTGTGGCACTCTCATATCGAACAGTGGAGTTTTCAACGCTCTCGTCAACTACTTTTTCAACGATTGCATCCATGGAACTGCCCTCTTCGACCGTATCGTCGCTCAACCGACCGGTATGTTGTAGTAGCGTGTACCTTTAATTTGTTTCATTGTGGTCTTCATCTTCGTGTTTGCTGGTGCCATTGCATATCTTCTGGTTCTATATTCGCCCTGCTCGATTCAGTCAATGCAGAGAAGTACAGGAAGTATCGATCGAGCGACAACTATATATGTCCCTGCTTCGTGCAGTACACTAATTATTAATAGCATGTTATAAAACCATACAATGAAGTATTCAAATGTAAATGACATGGAGATGTTCTGTACTTCGTGGTCGATCCGCGGTCTCTTATATCGTAATATGTGTATGCAGGTGCAAGCGAGGACAGCTCGAGTCCGGTGGTCATGGTATACAAGAGTGACTTAGCTTGATCTCCCTGCTAGGCGGCACCAGCGCTCTTCAACTAATTAAAGTTTGAAAACATTGTTAAATTATTACAGATTTTCAGTATTACAATTTCTGCCTAACATTTCATTACAGTTTACCGTTACAATTTCATTCCATTACAATTTCTGTCCTTACTTTACTAGTTTGCCTTGCTATTTTTATAGTCGTGAGATATGATATTTGGAAAATGATTCGAGTTGATAGTGCAATTTTCTTTTATATCAAGCGTCGTCATATGTTATTATTGTTGTGCTGAAAAGTACGATGTTTAAACAGTATTAACAAGTCATCAAAAGATATGTCCACGCCACACAAATAAAAATGTATGGATATGACAATCGTTTTGCTAGGTCGTAAGCGATCTCATTAATTACTTTTCCTCCTAACAAAAGAAAAACTATTAACTTTCCAAAACCCACAGAAACCCCTTACACATACAAATAATTTCATCAAACACAATTATGTCATCTTCTACGACTCCCAAGGCGTGTTGAAGTAATGTATGTGAATCTACTTCGAATATAAGGTTGGAGAGACCTAGGTGAAGTGCCCAACGAATAACTTCAAGGAGAGCCACATTGCGACCTCTCCCACTTTAATTGACCAAATGCTAGGATGGTTGTACATCTGATAGTATTTTTCGATTTTTTGTGTACTATCTTTTTATCTATTTAAAAAATCTCTCTAAAAAAAACCATTTCAAACATAACCCCGCCGCCAACAATTTCCAAAAAAAATGATATTTAAAACTCTTAATTTCCACGCAGGCAGCCCCTGGCCCTCTTCCGGACCACCGACGGCAGGCTGCATCCCCACATGTTCCCTCTCCCGGAGAAGATGGGGGTGGACGAACCGGGTCCAGACTTTTCAGTTTGCGGTCGGTTCGGGCTGGGTGCTCAGAATCGTCCCGCCCGGTCTGCCCGCTCTATGCGTATCGGTCGAAAATCTCGAGCTATCCGTGCGGAGTGAAGTTTTAAGGGTGCTGCTCGACGACTATACCATCAAGTCCAACTACTCAGCGTTCAGGACGCTCCGGGTGTACTGATGTGTGTTTATACCGCTTATAGAGGTGGTTCTCGAGTTTCCTAGGGTGCATAGTGACGGTATGGCCCACGGAGCCTGATTTCCCACTTCCTTCTGTCATGATCATTTGTGCCCCTCAAATCTAATTTCTTTACCCATAAGAAAATCACATTTAAACATTTCAAATAATAATCAAATAAAATTAAAAATATTTTTCAACATATTAAAATAACATTAAATATAAATAATTTTTAACTACATTTGATCCTTATTTAGAGGGTTAACATGATGAAACTAGATATTTTAGTCATTTCAAACATGCATGTCAAATATTAGCCAATTTAAAATTTTTGAAATTTCTTATGAAAATGGTAGATTTCCACAAGTTAACCCCTTTGAAAATTGAAAATTTTGATATGAAAGTCGAAAATTTGACATGCATGTTGGGAATGACTAAAAATTGAGGTTTCACCATGTGAAACCCTTCAAATAATAATCAGATGAAGTTAGAAACGTATTTCAACACGCTAAAATCAGAAATCTGAAAAATTTAAAATTTTATTATAAAAATGGTCGATTTCCATAGGTTAACCCCTTTAAAAATTGACAATTTTAAGATGAAAGTTAAAAATTTTCAAATTAACTAATATTTGACATGCATATTGAAAATGACTAAAAATTAAGATTTCAAATAATATCCAAATAAAGTTAAAAAATATTTTTTCTTCCTAAACTATATATTTGTATGCTTTATTTCAGACAACAATTTAGTCTACTTCCAAATTTAGGACTTTATTTCACTAATCATATAGCTTTGAAATGTAATATAAAAAGTATAATATTAGGTACAAATAAATTGGATAAATATAATGCAAACAATCATATAGTTGACCTGTAATAATAATTTAAAGGCAACTGTAAACCAACATATGTTGACCTCGACATCGGTCTCGAAATGGCAATCAATCAACTCCAACTAGTTTAAATTCGGGAGCCCTTAGAATGGGACGTGTGGACCCCGGGAAGAGGGCTTCAGGTACACTTGTACATGCGGAGGGTCCTGAGGGCTGTCAAGTCGGTGGCCTCCCATTGAGCGAGAGCTCGAAGTTCTGAACTGAACCGCACAGGGCGGCCAGACTGGGCGGGACCCGGTCGTTTGTCAATAGCAAACCGATCTCGAGCCGGAATGTGCGGACCCTGTTCGCCACCCCATGGGCGGAAATCTTCGAGAAGAGATCCAACGTTTCCGTGGCCAGCTTGGCGTAGGTGGATAGGGAGATAAGGTCGAGACCGACACCGTTGCGAAACGACAAGACGTTTTCCACACAATGGATGAAGCTTTTCTGTGTTTCGAACTAGTTCGGGATGTGGATGCGAAGCTTTGTTGTGATGGATGATTTCCATAGGGATCGCCAGCGGCGGGAGAGGACGAAGGTTTGGGTGGCGGATTTCAGGTCGAGGTCCGCGGCGATCAAGAGTGGCGGAGGATCTCGTCGGGGAGGTCGCTGAGTCTGTCGGTAGTTTGGATGTCCGCCGCAATTTCTCTGTCGTCCATTGATATTTTTTTCCCGAGTTCGAAATACATGAGGCAGGAAAACCTGTTTTGCGGCGGCGGCGGCGGCTGGATAATATGGAATTTTGTGTAAGTATTTTATTTTGTACGGTGGCTCGGAGGAATCAATTATAATAATGGGCTTTTGGGATTATGTGGATTGGAACTTTGGGCTTTTCCAGATTTTCTCGTCTGATTCTGGACCTAAATTGGATAACTGGATTTCCATTTCAAAATAAGATTTATACAAAACAAAACAAATCCATATCTAATTAGGATTACCCGTTTATTTCCTAGTTCGGGTAAAATCCGGCAAGGCCCGAACCCACAATTCGAGGCCTAATAACAATGCCAAGGGTCTTCGTCCTCCTCGTCGGAGGTCCGATCACGCCTTTGGACTCGAGCCATCTCCTTGATTTGCCTTTGCCAAAGTCACCATGGAAACAGTCGAGAAAGAATATACATTCTCGTCATTTGTATACAAGAGTCTTTTCGAAAATGGCCGACCGAACCACACCCTTTTGGCCGGTCTAGAGATGCAGCGCTTCCTCCAGCTTATCTCGAAAAACCAGAGCTTCTGTGTTCATAACAAAGTCAGAATTACCAGAACCTCAAATTTAAGATATGAATCTCTCAAGGAAGTACAGTTCTAGTGTGTAAGCTGCCAATGCTACAATCTGGGATAGCCCCCTAAGTGGATGATGAAATACGTGAGAAGTGCTACAACCCTCATTTCATGCAGATTTCCGAATTTAAGAACTGAAAAGTGAACAAATTTCAAATTCAAATGTTACGAATTCGATCCAGTTTCAACTCGTAGAGCTAAGTAATGGCCAATGGTTCAACACAGTTCACTTACTTATACAGTTTGATTAATGATATCTTACCTTCTTCTGGAGAATCCGCCATCTCTGCGGCTCTGCTCCGCCAACACAGCTCTCTGCCTCTCCTTCTCGACCTTCTCCCTCTCCAACCTCTCCTCTCTCAACTCCTCCACTGTCTTCTTCTTCTTCTTCTCCGCGCTCTTCTTCCATTCGTCATTACCTTTTCTGGAACCTTCATCGACGCCTTTTTCAACCTTATCCGACTTCTTCTCCAAGTACCACGGCGTCTTAACTCCTTTCCCGGCGAGTCCATATCCTAACCTGAACTTCTCATCCTCCGCCGTGACGACCCTAACCTCCTCCTCCTTCTTCGGCCTCTTCCTCTTCCGGTCCTTCTCTCCGTCGTCTCCTTCCTTCTTCTTCTTCCTATCTCTCTCCGCGCCTGACTTCATGAAAATCGGATCGAAGATCTTGATCCCTTCGAAGAGGTTGATGTGTCTTCCATCGTCTTTGCAATCCGATTCAGAAGATAACTTCGCAACTTGCTCTTGTTGCTCTGACTCCTGTGCTTTTGATTCCTCCTCCGCAGCAGGAGGTTTGATGATCGGAGCTAATCCGCGGGCAGACCGGAGCTGTTCGAGGCGGAACTCGGTGTCTCTCTTCCTTGACTGTTCGCGCTTGAGCTGCTCCTCTTTCGCCGCCGCTTCCTCGTCCTTCCGGACTTTCGCTCGATTGTCTTCTCTGTAAACGTTCCATCGCTTCTGAGGGAGAATGTTCAGACCTCCGTGGCCTCCCATTGATCAATCAATTTTGAAAATCTTCGAGATTAGATGATGATTGGATCGTGATTCTAGGGTTCGTGGAATTTTCCTTTCGCGGGAATTGAATAAATTTGGGGATTTATTTTCTTCTTTTCGCCAATTACTTCGTTTTGCTTAATGGGCCTTATTAATCTTCAGCGAGCCCACAACAATGATTTTTATTTTAATTTCAACCGTCCTATGAAATTGACTCAACTCGAAAATGGGTGGATTAAACTCGAGTCGAATCAGATGTGTACTTGACTACTTGAAAGTGAACGGGTTGGTTAAATTGAGATCAACTTGGTTGAAGAACTGAAGAGACGCTCAAATCCTGTTTGTATGATATTGAGGAGTTCTTGTAGAAATTCGACCTCGTTGTCATTACTAGCGAGCTTTCAGATTCTCCAGGAAACGGTGGCTATTACGCCGGTAAGCAACGGGAGCAAGAGCCGCGGGAAGGAGTCGGCTTGTTGATCTCCCTGCGGCAGAGTAATAAACGGCGTGTCGTTTGTACAGTGGTTATGAAACAAAATTTCCACGGCCCCGGTTCAACCAACTCGGTTCAGTTCCAAAGCGACTCAACCCACCGCAAATTTTTTCTACACCTTCTTTGCTACCTAGGCTATCTGTTACTTTTGGCCAAATCACTAATTCATTTTGATAATATAAAAAATAATCATATCATTCTTTTAATTATCAAAATTTAACTATTATGTTTCTCCATCGAATTCCATCTAAATAATCATTAAATTTGTTAATGCGACACATTCCCGTTAACTTTAACCAAACCAATAATGAAATATTTCCAATTCCTCATCAAAAAAAGGATTAAAGTCAGACTAGTTAACTCGATTAATTTGTAACGGTTAGTTAAATCAAACTTCAATTCGATCTAATTTCCAACACATCCCAAAATAGTCAACGAGTCAACAAAAACAGTAAGATTTGAAATGACAATTCAGACACCTGAATCATCCAGAGCTTAAATGACAAAAAAAGTCAACAAAATCTTATCCTCAGTTTCCAACACTGTTTCTTGTTCATCTCTCAGTAATAAAGTACAGAGACAAAACACTCAAACTCTGGATCTTCAAAAACCCAGACAAAAAATGGAGGATTGCAGCGCAGGAGGGAGCCTGAATTCGGCCAACTACACATCACCACTACCATGGATAGGATTGTATGTAGCAGCAGCGTCGACAGCCTGCGCGATCGCCATGGCGATGGACCTCGTCCATGCCTTTCGAAACAGAAACTTCTGGTTCCCAACAAAGTACTTCTCCATCAACGCCACTTCCTTGGCCGTGATCATAGCTGCAGTCAAGTTCTCGGTCGATCTCAACACGCCCATGCCTAGCCGAGTCGACCAGCTCTCCAAGCTCAGCAGTGGGGTGCTGGTCTGCGTGGCGATTGCAAACTCCATGCCGTCTTTAGGTACCGTGAAGAACAAGGAAGTCATGATGAACGTGATCGCTTTTACGATTCTGGTCCTTACTGTTTTCATCAACATTGCGATACAGTTGGGGACTGGAGTGATCTACGCCTGCTGGGAAGAGCATGTTGTGGTGATGTCGCTTATGGCTGCTATGCTGATGATCTTGGCGGGGTCTGGTTTGGCTGTGCCGAAGATGAAGGCAGAGTTAGAGGTCAAGTACAGGAAGAGATATGAACTGGCATTGAGAGAAGGGACAACGACCAAGGATATGAGAAAAACACCTGAGGAACTGAAGGATGATCTGAGGAAGTTTTGGATAATGGCGCATAGTAGCGACCCGCAATTCGTGCTGGGGCGTTCGGCCACGTGTACTGCCTCGGGCGCTCTGTGTATACTCGGCGCCATGGTTCTAGCGGAGGCCATGTTGAGGTCGTTTCTTGTGATGCAGGTTTGTTCAGGGGAGTCTGACTACAAGTGGTCAACCAGCTTAGTCCTGGTTTCACAGACCGTGGCGGTTGTGATCGGTAGTGTTGCGCCAGCTATTAAGTGGTTTAACTTCTGTCGGAGGGAAAGCGGCGGAGGAGGAAGGTATTTCAAAGTGGAGAAGTACTGGATTCAGTATTTGGTGGAGATCAAAGAGTGTCCATTCATACACATCAAGAGCGAGCTATTTCGGAGACTTGCTCATCGCGTGAAGAGCAGAATGCTGGATGCGTGTATTGGAGTGCAGATCGCAATCGTAACAGGATGCAAACTGATCCAGTTCGTCTCCAACGTCTTTGTCGGCAGATCTCTAAAGAAGTTAAACAAGTTGTTATCAAGTAACGATATTAATCCAGAGAGAAACAACAGTAGTATCGACCTAAGCCGATTTGTTCTGCATCTGGAAGGCGAGGAAGAGCTTGTTGAAGTAACAATGAGGAAGAGCTCTAATGCTACAGATCACTGGATGCAAAGGGGGAAAACAAGACAGCCAAAACATCTAACTGACCTGTTGGGAAATGCAACCTTAGGTTTCAAGGGAGTACGAGAATTGGCATTCGAGAACTCAGTTAGCCTGGAAGGTGAAGAACCTCCTCCGCGATGCTGCTGTTGGTCTCTTCCGATAGTAACTCTGACAGCAATCGCAGTTGCACTCCCGAATGTCAGCAGTTGTGCAGTTCAAAACCTGTTACACGGAGTTCACGAGGGATTTGTGTATGTCAATCTCGTCGAAGACAACCAGGAGGATAGCAGACAAGATCTTGCTACTACTACTAAAGCGAGACTAGCTGCACATCGTGTGTGGTCAAGTGTCGACATTTACCATAAATGGTACGATATAGATCTTCGTAACCTATCCGTAAAATCAAAATCCACGAGGGAAGTAATTCAAGAACTTGCTGAAGCTGGAAAGAGCATGCTTGCAGACTGTAGGAAGAAGAAGAACAGCAACACTTTAAAGTGGAACGCCAAGCGAGTCGCAGCCAACTCCATGTACAGAGTTAGCAGCACGATTCTTCTGCGAAAATGTCACACCAACAACAGCAATGAACCTGATTCGGGGGAGAGACTGTTCGGGGCAGTAGCTGAGATGATCTCGGACGTATTGGCAGCTTGTCTGACTAACTTGAGACCAGTAATATTCTGCAAGTGTCTGAAGAGCACAATCGAAGAGAGGAAATTCAAAGTAAGGGAAGCAGTCTACCTCCTTGGTGAGACCGAAGAGATAGTGAAACTCCTCGACCAAAGCTCGATCTCCGTCGTCTACCCAGACAAGGTCACGAACATCGATAGCTGGCTTTCACTACAAACTCAATAGATACATAGATATATAAACATCAGCATTTGGACGCTTTTTGTATGGCTTTCACTACAAAAACTCAAGAACTACCCATAACATATACAATCAATGTATCATCCATGTCGATCCGTTTCGATAGTTATTAGCTATGAATTGAATGAGCACGAGTCAAATTATAATCCATCTTCTTTCACAGAGCACAAACAACAGATCAAATTTCCACTTAAAATGCCAAGGATTCACTCGAACGAATGAAATAACAGAGCCGGAATGATACAATTGATCGCCTCTACTGCATAAATAGACACCACGTGAAGAAATCAACTAACTGTGGAATCTAATAACTAAAACCCATAATTCGAAACCGCGATTCGAAAAAATAAAAGTCGATCAAATCAATCCTGAACATCTGGCTTCTTCGGCTTCCTGTAAGACTCGTCTATGTGTTCAGCGAGGACCTTCCCTGTGCTGACCAGCTTCTGCAAGTTAGGGACGTTGTAGTTCTGAGCGACGTAGATTCCGACGAATGCACCGGCGATGAAAGAGAAGATCCCCATCGGGTTTTCAGACCTCCGAAGGCTCCCTTTAACACTGCGTGGCGGCAAAGCAACTGAAGTCGACTCTCCGGAGATCGATTGAGCAACTGCTGGGTTTGAGATCGGGGAAGAAAGCTAGGGGTTTCATTGAGCAACGGCTGGTTTTGAATTGATTTTGACCTCTTCTCCAAGAACTTCTCCCCCGATTTGCCGCGCAACAGACGGAAAGTTTTCGTTACGACGCCGTTTCATGAGTGGTTTCAGTTGGGCATTGGTTTTATGGCCCATGGGCCGGAAACAGGCTTCAAAGAAGGACTGTTCCGTGGCGAGGTTGGGGTTTGGATTTTGGGTAGGTATATAAGACCGTTGTTGTGGCTTGGGCGGATTGTTTTATTGTCAAAAATCTCTAGTGTATTTATAAATTGGAAATGTAAAATAAAATTTGGATCAAAATATGAAAATTAGTTTTTAAAATATATTTTATTCAAATGTAAAATTTTTATTTAAATAAAAAAATATTTAAAATTTTATTCCACAATTCAGCTACCAAACATACCGCTACAATTACATTAAGGAAAACAAAGCCCTACATAAAAACAGTATTTTGGTCATTAGGTTATTTAAATGGAAATAGATATATGATTAACATAATCACATGCTAGATTCTTTTGAACGATAATTCATTAATTCTGTATAAAAGCATATCCGTTTTGCCAGGTCATCACCACAAACGCCACGTAATCAGTCCATATCCCCCACCAGCCATCAGCCGTTGGATCTCTTACCACTCACCAGATCATCCATTCTTGAGCGTTAAAGCTTCACACTACCGTGGAAACGCAAACAGATGATAAAATCGCTCAGCTAACATATACTTTGTTTTTTAAATTATCCAAAGAGTTTCGATCAAAGAAGCCAACTTTTCTTCTCCATCATCATCTTTCGTCTGCCTCGTGTTCATTTACAAAGGTATGCGCTTCGTTCAAAGTTTTCGAATTGGGTATAATTCCTTTTATTGTTGCAATCGGTGGGGGGATAGTTGATGAATGAATTGCTGCTTGTTAGCTAAAAAAAGGTTATATCTTTATCTGGGCTCGTCAGGATTTGATCTCGATTCTGCTTGAAGTTTGGTTGTTTCGATGTAGGATAAGGTCCGTTGAACTGATTTTGATCGGTGTAAGGACTCAGTTGCTTCGTAATTCTAAGTGGGATTTTAGGTGTTGTTTTCCGCAAGGAATTTGGGAGCCGGAATTAGATTGTTAGCTGGATTTTGAAGTGAAAGAGGTTAAAGGAATGTTATATACCAAAAGATTGAATATTTGGTTTCAGTGGCTGAACTTGTGGTTGGATGAATTGCAGGAAGGGATGGCTAAGAGTTCTTTCAAGCAAGAGCATGACTATGGTAGGTGTTTTAAACTAGGCTTGTTAAGCTGTAAGGGTTTAATTAAGTAGTATGGAAGCTTTTGATGATGATGCAAATGTTTCTATATGGTTACAGAGAAGAGAAAAGCTGAGGCTGACAGGATAAGGGAGAAATATTCCGATAGGATTCCGGTGAGAAAGCTGTTGATGTTGAGAAATCTAGTCTTTGTTTGGCTTTGATTTGTAATTGTTAGTTGACTTACTCATCTTCACTTACTAGTTTGCTTCCCAAGCATTGTGATTTACAACTTTTCTGTCGGGTTTGTTGTTTTTGCTGTTTTTGTTTCGATTTTGAAAGTAAATCCCGAATTGATCAATGAGTGCATCAAATTTGTTACTTTCCGGAGATTCGCTTGATGTTGGTAGACCATGAAGACTCTGTTCTTACTGTAATTCTAACTTGATCAATGTGTTTTCGAGCTTTATCGTGTTGTTTGTATCTGACTCTCTTTCTGTGTGGTTCAGAAGCTTTTTCTAGTGTGTTTCGATCAAATATCCGAATTTCCTTTTATTGATGAATCTATCGTAGCTGACTTATTTTCCACTGTGCTTCCTTGTTTTGAAGGTCATCGTGGAGAAGGCAGAGAGAAGTGAAATACCAAATATAGATAAGAAAAAGTACGATGATTCTCTTCTTGTTGTCTCGTGTTCCTTTTCCCGTTCTCTGTAGACGTTTAATTCTAGTTCAAGTGTATCCTTTGTTGCAGTATTCCGAATGCTTGTTCTATATGCTCATTCCCTTATACTTAGTCTAACAGGTCCTTTCATTGTTAAGAAGACATGCAGAATATTTGAACCTTAATTACGTGATTCGATATCCCTTACTTGCATAACATTCTTGTTGGTGAACTCGCTGTCACTCATGTTGCTGAAATATGAAGGATTAGTCTTAGAGATTCTTTTGTGGTTAAGGACATGCGAGTTTCCGAAACCTTAATTTCGTGATTCGACACTCCTTACTTGCATTACGTTCTTGCAATGAACTCATGGTCACTCATGATGCTGAATTATGACTGCATTTCTCGTGCTGAGTCATGAAAAGCCAGCCGATTTCAGTTCTCGATTTAAGTACATTGTGTTTTATGTTGTCCTGGCTAGCAGGTACCTAGTCCCAGCAGACTTGACAGTGGGGCAGTTTGTTTATGTAATCCGGAAAAGGATCAAGTTGAGTGCCGAAAAGGCCATCTTCATATTCGTCGACAACGTCCTGCCACCTACCGGTAACACTACACCATTGTCATTTCGTAGCCCCCTCGCAATGGCATTGGTTTTGTGCTCTGATTCTCTTGCTTACTGTGCAATCATCAGGTGCTATAATGTCTTCGATATACGAAGAGAAGAAGGACGAGGACGGGTTTCTGTATGTTACTTACAGCGGCGAGAACACCTTCGGGGACAAAGAGATTCAGCTCTAGTTTCTGATCTCTAATTTCATCGGCTGTGTTTTATATGTATGTTCAGTTTGCTTGGTTTTAGACTTTTAGTTTATACATTCGCTTGATGAACACAGCTTTGCTGCTGCTGTAGACACTCTTGTTGTGTACAGGCTGTATAAATCATCGTTTCCAACCCGTGAGTCTAACGACATGTGGTTTATAACCCCTTAAATCGTTATAAGTTTGAGATGAATTTTAAAGCATCATGATGAAACACTGTGTAGAATTTCAGTTTTGATGATTTTACATGGAATTTCGTCAATTTGGAGCTATGTGGGTTCGTGCATACTCATAGTTCTGCCATTGATAGTTGTTAAATGGTAACTAAATTGTAGCTATATCATAATTGTACCGAACTATTTTGATGAGTGGTTCAAGATCGGATTGCTCGTACCAGTATGGTATTGAAAACACATGCATATATAGCTTGTGCACACATCAAAATGGGTTTATGTTAGATCCCGGCTTTGGAAGAATACCATATAACATAGTGTTTGATACATGATCGAACTAATAAAATTGGTCGAAATTTGTACAAGAAGCTTATGGATCGTTTTGGTGAGGTATTTTAGCTGAAATAATTCATTTTAAGTTGTTTAGGTCAAAACACCTCGTTTGGCATCCAACACAAAATTATTGATATTTCGAACTGTGATATTTCAATAACTCACTTCTGAATTATTTCAAATATCTCTGAATTATTTGAATTATCTCATTAAAATAATTCGTATAACTTATTATTTTGTTTCAAAATATCATATATTCAAAATACCTCGGTTAAACATTGTCATGGTCAAATAGTTAAACTTAGGTAAGGGAGCTGGGCGTTGGAGCCCATGAACCTTTGTCTCTGGTCGGCGGCAGATATCCCCCACCGTCCCAAACTCCGGCCCATTCCGTTTTCCTGGTGGACCCCTTTCTTAAAGACTATGGGTAAATTAATTTGGACACTCATCTTGTTCAACATAATTTTTGTTTTTTCCCCTTCATGTTAACTATTAGACTAGGCTTCATATCCGAACGTAATTGTTCTTAGTTTTGAATTTAGGTGATCACAATGGTGAATAGCATAACATTTGATATAATATATCACCCTTTAAATAGTCTGATCCGATTAAATTCTAATTTTATTTTATAACATATTTGAACGTTTTTTTCACAGTCTTTCAATAACTTCAAGTTATCAATATAACACTCCAGTCCAATACCACTTGGTTCAATCAAGTTAAAAATCCTTGTCTCGTGGAGACTAAAACATCAATTAAGACCCGAGTCAAACTCAAAACTCTTAATATATGTAACTTCACCGATCGATACAACTTTAACCAGCCCGGTTAGGATATAAGTTATTTGCAATGTTGAATCCACTTGCATGGGACAAGGTAAACCCCACCAAATGATATCTTGCAATATCAAATTTTCTAGGGTTTCATATATAGACCAAACATTAGCATGTGTTCTCTTAAAGAAACGTATAGAGATCCATGCAATAAATGTTAGCTCTTCCCAATCCTTCTTCTTATAAGTACCCACTTCCCAAACCCTAATTAGATATGAACAACAAACCCCAACACTGCTACCCAATTCTTAACTTCATCTCCCAAACGATCGATCCATCCAAACCCTCTTCTTTACCTTTGTATACATACAAAACGACATGTCGTCGTCCCACGTTCTCCTTCTTTGCCTTATGGTCGTGGCCTCCCTTTCCTTGCATGCATGCAACGCTCGGCATCTCGTGACGAGTCGTCGTGCCCACGTCGTCGGAGCTGATGAACGTTCGTCGCCAGAGTCTCCTTCCAAGGTATATATACGTGTGCTGCGTTTGAAGTTTGTACATGTGTATGTATAATTTCTGTCCCATAGTGAAATGCATACTCGAGCACAGTGAAAATTAGCAGTGTTGTTAGAAATTACTTACCGGTCCGACCAGTTGAACTACGAAAACTCGCAAGTCGTTTCGAAAGACCGGCTGTCCGATCCGGTAAAGACCCATTTTCTAGAACTTTGAGACTGAACGTAACAGTGGGTTGAACCGTTAAAACCAATAGAACTAAGGGTTAGATCTTTATGTCCTCTAGAGTTGAAATCTGGTATATATTTGGGGTCGTTTGAGATATCTCAATATCGAAGGTTATTGATATTAGACGTGGTAAAATAAAAATTCTTATTCGGTGCGTGATATTATGATTTTTTTCGACTTTGGCTCAATGCTATATATATTTTAGTTCAACTCGATCTGCTATTGACACAATATCGATTGGTCGACAAGTGCTATGTATGTAACCGTTAGATACACCGATTTGACACGATCGATCTCGATTACAGGCCGAAAGCACGAAGACGAGAGGAAGAGAGCTTATGCTGGGGAACCACGAGACAGAAGCTGATGTTAGAGAGACAAACGATGCAGAAGAAGAAGCAGTAGTTGTGATGGACTATGCTCAGCCTCATCGAAAGCCACCGATCCACAACGAGAAACACTAAATATATATATAGTAGTATAATTACTTAAATTAGTTAATTACTTCTCCCAAACAGTACCTATTGTATTTCCCCTCTAATTACTTCTCTTTTCTTTCTTTTAAATATGTATAACAAAGTCAAGTCACGTACTTAACGTGGTGTAACGAAAGATGATCAGGGACCCAGAATGACGACAGGTCATCTAATATAAGAAAATGCTGATGAACTTTGATTCGTAGAATTTTACGAAGAGTTTTAGTGTGCAAATGAAGACTAGAAATAGTGAATAGTGATGGCTCATGTTGGGAATTCCGCTATTACCTTTAGACTCGGGTGATGGGGAATCGCTAAATTTATGTAGTTGAAAACACATTTATTCCCACCAACAACAACAATCAGAACTCTTGAAAAGTGTTTTTAAATTTTATTTGGCTATTATTTGAAAAGATTAATATGATAAAACCTCCATTTTTAGTCATTCCCAACGTATATGTTAAATGTTAGTCAATTTGAAAATTTTTAATTTTCATGTCAAAATTTTCAATTTGCAAAGGGTTAACCTATGAAAATTGGTCATTTTCACAAAAATATTTCAAAATTTTCAAATGGGCTAATATTTGACATGCATGTTGGAAATGGCTAAAAAAATCAAGTTTCAATATGATAACTCCGGTAAATAATGGTCAAATAAAGTTCAAAAATCAATTTTACTTGGTTTTATGTTAATGTTGAAAATTTTCAAATCAGCTTACTTTTTGCATGCATGTAGCCGTGTACGTGGATCGACTATAAAGTATCAACATCACACCCCTGAACTATACTTTTTTATTCTCTAGTTGCCAAATTAAGTTCGACGCTAAGTGTGACAAACCCAATATATTTTAATGGTATTCCATATACTTTTTGTCTATAAACGTACTATTACCTCTTATTTGACCTAATGCATTTCAATTCTCTACAATTTATCGTATCTTAAAATCATCGTGAAATTTATCGTATCTTATAATCATCGTGAATCTTCTTACGATCTAGATGTTCCCTACGAGACAATAATGAAAAGAAACAATGTAGTAAATACAAGGTGGCCGGTGGCGGAAGGTGATGTTGGAACACATGATGTTTCTTAATGGTCATCATTTTGAAAACATGGGTCAGCCGCCATTGGCATAGGCATAGGCATCTTGTTGGTTTGTCTGTCTGTTATTATCCAAAACAATAGAAGGTATGTGTCAACTCAGTTTTCGTTATGTTTTGTTTCTCCTTCCTCGGAGTTTAGGCCATTAGGTGTTAACTAACTATAAATAGTGTAGACCACTTGCATGTGATGGCGGAAGTAGGGCCGGACTAACTCGGGACACTTGTCCAGGTCCGTCGGTATTATATTTACGAGTTTCTTCTGTAAAAAAATCACGGAAAGGTAAGAGCTGAAAAAGTCCGGTTAAGATCTGTAACTGTCCTGATTGTACCACTGTCGGCATGTCTTCGTAGATATACACCATAACCTAGACTCAATCTTTAGCAATACAAAGCCACCAAAAATTGAATCAAAATAGTCTGGAATCCTACATAAGATTTCAAGTTTAAGGGTCTTACCTCATATAAAAACTCGACATAAACGTTAATTTTGAGAATTTTACATAGAATTTTATTCCTTTCAGATCAGGACACCTTGAGCAGTAGCCTAAGCTAGCCCACCCGGGTTCCACTATTGGAGCGACGAGGTGCTACATAATCGGTTTGTTTTGTCTATGTAGGTTTTAGATCTTTACAGTTATTTCAACATTTAGGATATACGACTTGTTCGAAGTTTTCGAAACTCGTTTGCTTATGAATTATAGGGCGCATTTTACACTAGGAAGTAATATCATTCATCATACCCAAGAATATAGTTTTGAACCTTTGAATATTCCACCTCATGTTGCATTCTCAGGAAGTATATGCAACTTAGCTGCTACGTTCAATAAATATATAGGAGGTCCGCTAAAATGGTAGATGAGACTAGCATTTCGATTAAGTTCCAAGTTCGAAACCCTCACTAAACCACACAAGAGAAACAGTAATCTGCTGTCATGAACTACCACTGCAGCTAAAGATGAAAGGCTTAACAGCATTGACAAATTCGGAGGTTCGTATTCCGAGCTTGAGATCAACCTCGCCGCCGCCTAACCAGATGAAATCTGGAGCAAGTTTCACGATTGCCTCGTCCAGAATCACCTGAAATGTAACAATGAAGCGTACTTGTTGAATCAACCAGAAAAGTAAGGAACTTGAGGCCAACATCAATAATAGAAAAAGTTATCAGAACAAAGAAGACACGCCAAAAAGAAGCAGGCAAGAGACAGAACACTGTACATGCCAACCTCAAATGTTATTAGATGAGATCACCATCTAATGTTTGCCTGAATTGACAGTGCATGTCTATAATGCAGAGACCAAGACCGATATCAACACCTGATCTCGTAGTATGCAAACAACTTATCATTGCAACTGGCAGATTGACATCAGACACCATTGAATTCAATGTCAAAGGTAGTGGGACAGTCACGGTGGACCTCTCTAGCTTGACAAGGCCGAATTTGACTGACGTGATATTGTGACAGTGGACTATTAAGTTGGACAATGCTAACGTTAGGCTAATTTATTAGTGGAGAGGGGGAATAAATTTTGGACGTCTGTTTGTGAATCCTATAGTTATAGAGAGCCGGCAAGAAACCAAAAGGGTCAACTAAGGGTTATGCTGGTCTGAATCCAAGAACAGCAGGACTTTCAAGCTGTGGTGTCTGTGAAACACGTTACAGCTGCATGTGTCATACAACAGGGCAGGTATAATATTTGAAAAAACGAGTGTTCTGGTCCACATTTCCATCAAGCTGACTCTTTTTGTATGTTTTCTTGTCTTGCTGTATATGAATCCAAGGTGGTAAGTTACAATGACGGTATACAAAGACTGAAACTTGTAGGCATATGTCCTTTCATTAATGGGAAACTAACTCAATTCTTCAGAACTAGATCAAGATCAAGCACTTGTAACCAGTTTCATAGCGAATTTACCGGTATGTCTGTTTTCATGCCGACACATGTTACTGCATTGTGTCCATATCCAGTTAACTCGAATGACGTTTCTTCTGGCGCAAGCCTCACTGCATGATCAAAATGAACACTCAAACCCGTTATTTTAGTAACCAAGATTATTTGGTGTTTGATGCTTCTAGCATTTTCCCTCAAAATTAATACAAGGAAAGTAGAACTACACAGCACGCACAAGTAATCAGTTAGCTCTAATTTCTGGTCAGTAATAACTTGTATACAGCCATGTAATCATTCACCCTCTACAGATATCGCTAGGCTACTGATCGGTTATAGACAAACAGTAGCGTAAACGAATTCTGATAAGTAGTGTGAATCGAGTGCACTCACGGTTGAATTTCTTCTTGGCTACCTTGCCTTCATTCAGTGCATACAGATAGCTTCTAACAGATTCAGCATTGAACCTAGCTGTATACTGCAAATAAAGTAGACTAACATAGACACCTTTCAGACAGAGTAACCGCAAAGTGATAGCTCAGGAATCGCAATGTACCTGAACAACAACGATGTAATACTTAGAGTTGTTGCGATCAGTACAGTCAATTACATCGGATGGCGCCCGAGTGTTAACCTGACGAAAACAACAGACAAAATGATCAGAATATCAAAAGGGCAAGTGTTGCAAAGATCATATCGGCTTACGATTGTTACCAAAGTTGATGAATCCAAATAATCGAAAAATTGAGTGGAAATTTTAAAACTGAGCACCGAAAATTCACAATGAATACAAAAGAATTGCAAATCGGGAATGGAGAATTAAAACAGTACCAGTACGATGCTCTTGCAGAGGTGATCAATCGAGGCAGCGCCGAGGACGTCACGCCGGGATTCATAAGGCCAGTCGTAGTAATCCGAAGCGACTCGTTTGAAGGCGAAGTCGCTGACGCCATTAGACCGGAGAATCGCGGATAAACGGTCTTCCGTCGTAGCGGAGGCCGTCGTTGGCAGCTCGTGAGGTCGAGTGCCGTCGTTGTTGACATGGATAGCGGCTTCAAGTTTGGATGTCGGATGGAGGGTTCCGGTCTGGACTCGCTCCAGCTCCGCCAGTTCTGCGGCCTCCTCCATTCTCGCGTCGCAAAACTCACTCCGGCTCCGGCAGATTCTCCGCCGTCGATAAATGTAAATAGGGGCTGTTTGGTGAACTGGGTTGTACGCGGGTTTTCATTTTTACGGGAAATTTAATGGGCCTTGGTTTGTTTAAATTCGGCCAAAATTTTCAAATTATCAGCCCATGTAGACTGGGCCAGGAAAGCCCATCCATTTCCTTCAATCTCTTCATCGTAGAAGAAGAGAGTGAGAAACAAAAGATCTCGTAAATCGAGAAGAGAACTCAAGAGAGCGAAAATGGCAGGACGACTAAGCAACGTGGCTTCACGGATCATGGGCGGGAACGGCGTCGTAGTACGATCCACCGCCGCCTCCCTCCGCGGCCGTTCCGGCATGGGTCTACCCACCGGAAAACATATTGTCCCCAACAAACCAGTCAGTAACTTTTTCCCCCAAGTCATCGAATTAAATGGGTTTCAAATCCCTAGAGATTCGATTTGGCATTTCGATTGATTGATTGTTGGTTATGTGTATTTCAGCTAGAGGTGAACGACGAATTGGTTTGGGACAACGGGACGCCGTTCCCGGAGCCTTGTATCGATCGAATTGCTGATACTGTTGGAAAGGTGATTACTTTCTGTCATTTGACTCATTTCCCCTTTTTTAGTCCTCTTGTTGGTTTTTATTTTGTTTTGATCAAATCCGATTTTGGTGACAGTATGAAGCTCTGGCTTGGTTGTGTGGAGGTTTGAGCTTCTTTGCGTCGTTAGGCTTACTGGCAGTGTGGAATGACAAAGCATCTAAGACTCCATTTGTAAGTATTTCTAAACAGTTCCTCCTTTTACGTATTAGTAGGCTTCACTCTGTGGAATTGGAACTTGAATCTACTGTTTAACTAGCTCTGAATTGATGAACTGTTGCATTTGTTGGCCGATTCTGGTGTGTTTGAACTTCTTGGTTCTGCTTTAAAGAACAATGATTTAGTTTAAACTCCTAATTCGACTTGTGAGTTTGGCCTTTGTGTTGTGCTGATTGAAGATATGGTAAGCTGTAGCTGGACAAACAATTAGCTATTGAATCGTTTTAGTACAGATGAGATAGGAACTGGTGTACTGAGATTATAGGTCCCGTAGTGTGTCTTTTTTATGTTATCCATTGTGTTTTGCTGCATGATAAGGTTTCGAGTTTTGAAATTTGAGCTAATAGAAAAGGACATGAAATAGGGAAAGCAGTGTTAATGATCAAACAACCAACAAGTAAAGAATCTTTAAAACAGAGGCATGGCTCTCTGCAGAGAGATTCACGACTTTTGACATTGACATTTATATGTGCGGTTGTCAAGTAAGTTTGTTTGCTCGATATTTGGTAATTGGCGTATTGCCTTCTGCATGTAATGGTTCCATACAAGGACTTGTTGATTATGTGATTACAATTGCAATGGAACTGAGCTTGTAATTAGGTCCTGTGACGGAACTCCAGCTGTAGGGTATTCATGATATTAGGTTGTGTACTACATCTACATCATGAGACAAGGACTATAGCTTGAATGGAAGTTGGAACCGTAATGAGATTTACTAGGCTATTGTTGTCCTTTCCGCACTAATTCTTCATGAGCTTGAATTATCATATCAACCCATCTTATTGACTGCCCTAACAGGGTTATGCTGTGCTCTGATTCAGAGTCTTTTATCTTCTAATATGTCAAATCAAGCGGGGTTTGTTTAGTGTTTACCGAATTCAGTTCATACATTAATGACACATTCACTCATGGCCTCATCCTTACTTCTGCGTCCAGGCACCTAAAGTGTATCCCTACGACAATCTGCGTGAAGAGCTTGGTGGAAGACAATAGCTGCTACATCGAGCGTGACGTGGTGTTTGTACCGGTGTTCCGTAACTTTTCTTGTATTGTACTCTTTGCTTCATATGTTTCACCTTCTTAATCCGAAATTGTTGGAAAATAATGGCCGTAGCTGAAGACTACTGAGATGTTACCAGTACGTGTGTTGAATTGAAACTGGTACATTCAAAGATTTTAAATCCGGTCTGTTTCCCATAGCTATGGATGTGATGAAGCTGAAGACTTGCTTGTTGTGGGAGATATCTGTATGTCAGAACCGAACCGACCGGTTGGTGGGTTGAGGTTTAAAGGTTCAACTTGAATCGAATCATTAACAAATGCACATGAAGAAGCGGTCAGTCATTTTAAAAAAAGTATAGTAGACTCTAGGGATGTTCACAACCAAACATAACCTCATTGTGTTCGAGCTTGGCTCGTTACCTTATAAATGAGTTCGAATTCGAGCTAGAAAGCCAAACATCATGGTTTGGTAGAGGTGAGCCATTTTGAAGGTAATAGAGAAGGATTTAGACAACGATGTGAACTCGAGACATCAACACACTCAATTTCTTTCCGTGATTACGATCAATTCAAAGGTAGTCTAACTCTACTACCCTTTCACCGGTCAACGAAAGCTGACCCGAGCCATGAAACACCATTCGAAGTAAAAAAAAGCATTTGAACTACATTTGATATTTAGGAAGGATGTAATTATGATTTCATCTATAAAAGAAAAACATTAATTATTATTAAATGAATAGTATTTGGTTCTCTTATTAAGGTTTTATTTTGAATTTATTAAAGTTTTATTTTGAGTTTATTATGTCTTTATTTTGAGTTGATGAGGGCTTTATTTTAAACTTACATATTACCCTTTATGAGTCTTGTGGCATTTTTCATTTTTCAATTGATGCGACTTAAATTGTCGCAAGCTTTCATTTTGCTTATACGTTTCCTATAACAAATTCTATTTATAAAAGGAGAACATGAATTACTATTGAATAAATAGTGTTTGGTTTTTTTATGGGGCTTTATTTTGAGTTTAATAGGGCTTTCTTTTGAGTTTATTAGGACTTTCTTTTAAACTCACATAATATCTTTTATGAGTTTGAGGTATTTTCCATTCTTCAATTGATATGATTTAAATTGTCTTACGTTTTCATTTTACTTATACGTTTCCTATAACGAAAGAAAAATTTATCTATATCCATTTATTGGCTAGGTACAGTGTTAAATGACTGCATATATACTTACTGTTCTGTTTTAAACATCCTGTTCTGCATGTATTCTGAGTTTTAATCTCTCTGTTCCGTGTAGGTGTTCGTGAGGGTTCGTAACTTTTTCGAACAGAGGTTGTCTTCCTTTACGAGGCTGGAGTCCCTGGTTTTTTTATCCGGCAATCGTCCAAAGTTGTCAAGTACCGGGTGGAACGGTCTTCTCGTTTCGAACCGAGCTTTAGCTACATTGCTTAGCAATTTCAATTGCTGTTTTTACCTCCAAACCTTAGCAAATATATCACTAGTAGGCTATGAGATTGTGCTGGTTGTTGGCTTAGACTTGGACAAACTTATCCTGTGTTTGATACTCCGAAAATGCGTTATGCTATGATCTTGCTACGTATCTCGAGCAGTTACGGTTTTGCCTCGTAACGAAGTCTCAAATCACCGTGCTGGATAAACGATCGTGGAACATTGCACCCACCTGAGACTGCACCCAAGTCATGAGGGTTCGTATGAGACTATTGAAATTCCGTAACGAATCCTATTCGTTTCCCTAGGGTGGTTCGCATACGACACTAGATCGTGCCTGGCTGCCCGATTACGAACACGAAATTCAGTTTCGGGATTTGAGATTGGGCCTATTGCTCGCCTCAGTTAGGGCCCATCAGGTATAGATATGGGCCGGCCAATCATGACCGAGCTCATGAGGCTTGTGTAATTATTTGGACTTTGAATTCTTAAACGGACTGGGCCCAAACATTATCGGATAAATTCAAAATTAAACGTTCAGGAAAAAAAGGTACAGAAAGCCATCGGACGAACTATTCGTCTATGCCAGATTTTCCCTGTCGAACTCCCAAGCATCCAAAACCCTAGAATTCGTGCGTATCATTTGAAGAAATCGCGGTGGTTATCTTATTCTAGCCCTTCATCTTCAGCTTCAGCTGTAAGCGATCAATTTAAAGCGGCGGTGGTAGCGGCGATTCGTTCTTCACTGTTCAAGGTGAGAAACGCATCAGCGGCAAGTTTGTTTCCGCTCTGTTCATTCGGCTTCCAATCCTTTCGAATTTGTGTATTCAGTAGAAAGATATGTTAGTGCGTGAACTCCGAATTTATGTAAAAATTTGTTCTCCGGTCTGTTAGTGCTTCGACGCTCTTTAAAAGTTCATCTAGATCTTGTTCGTCGTCGTTAGTTATTTGCAGGCAGATACTACGATCTACTGTTTTTTCCTCCAGCTCAGATTATTGCTTATGATTACACTCAGCTCGATCTCCCCTGCGACATGTTAGCTTTCATTAATTTCTCCTTTGTTTTCGATTCTTCTTGCAGTGAGGATTAGCGTTCTGAAGATAATATGTATAACGGGATAGGATTACAGACCCCAAGGGGGTCGGGAACTAATGGGCACATACAGACGAACAAGTTCTTCGTGAGGCCAAGGACTGACAAGGTAGCTCATACCTCCAAGGGATTCGGTGACGAACAGGGTACTGCTGGGATCACTAAAAAGCCCAACAAGGACATCCTTGAGCACGACCGCAAGCGGCAGATTCAGCTCAAGCTCGTGGTGCTTGAAGATAAGCTGATTGATCAAGGTTTCACTGATGCTGAGATTGCTGAGAAGCTGGAGGAAGCTCGGGGGATTTTGGAAGCTGCTTCAGCTTTTGAGGAGGCTGATGGATCTGGGGATTCGAAGTAAGGATCCTACTTTTCTAATTCTTTGTCCATTTGGCTATTTAGTTATATGTATTCCTAACTTAGCAGCAGAATATGCTTTATTGATGAAGTACTTGTTGGCGACAAATATTTGATTTCCCTTTTAGGATAGCCTATAGTTAAGCTACATTCTTCCTGTAATTGCTTTTGTAATTAATTTATTTTTTTGCTTAGGTATTCCAACACACAATCTCACCAAGTTGCGGCTAGAAAGGAGAAGCAAATGGAGAAAATGAGGGCTGCTCTCGGAATTCAATCAGCCGATGCCGATAAAGAAGTTGCTGATGATGAGGGACTGTTTACTAATGAGAGGAGTGGTCCAAATGATGGGAATATGTGGAATGAGAAACCGGAACATGCTTTTCTGGATAGGGAGTTTGAACGGAAGAAAGATGCTCCAGAAGTTCTGGACCTTGAAAAGGATGAAAAGAAGAGAACTACGGGTGCTTCAAAAAGTAAGAAGAAGCATCAGGGTGATACCTCCGATTCTAGTAGCAGTGCGGAGGAGGGTGAACTGGTCCGTGGTAAGCATCGCAAAGGTAGACATGGAAGCAGTGAAGAAGCTGATAGCGAGTCAGGTTATAGAAAGAAGAAACGGGCCTCGAATAAGCATCGGAAGGGCCGTAAACAGGCGAGTGATAGTGATGATTCTGATTCTGCCGATGACACCGACTCTGATGTTGTTAAGGTGAAAAAAACTTCAAACAGGCACAATAAAAGGAGGCGTAGCAGCAGCGATGACTCGTCTGACAGTAAGGATACTGATTCTGACAATGCCAAGAAGAAGAAGAACAATAAGAAGAGCAAACCTAGGAAGTCTAAGAAAATAAGAAGACGCGACAGTGAAAGTGATGATTCTTCTGCCGATGATAGTGACAGAGATGTCATCAGGAATAATGCAAAAGGTGAAACGGAGAAAAGATGGAAGTCTGATGATAGGAGGCGTGACTTTGAGTCTGATGATGATTCTGGTTCTGACTTTGGGCCCTCCAAACGTAGACTTGCGCAGGCGAGAGATGATGCCAAAACAAGAAAGCGCCATGATTCCGATGATGAATATAATGCTGATGCTTTCGCTAAGGAGGAGAGGATTGAGGATGAAAGGCACTCTAGAGGCAAGCTTGGAAATGACAAAGATGAGATCAGAGATGGCCATCGGAGGGATGGCAGACACGCTAAGGAAGAACGTCACGGCAGAGATGCTAAGGAAGAACGTCACGGAGGAGATGCTAAGGAAGAACGTGGAAGGGACGGGAGAGATGCTAAGGAGGAATGTGGAAGGGGCGGCAGAGATGCTAAGGAAGAACGTGGAAGGGACGGCAGAGATGCTAAGGAAGAACGTGGAAGGGACGACAGAGATGCTAAGGAAGAACGTGGAAGGAACGGCAGAGATGCTAAGGAAGAACGTGGAAGGGACAGCAGAGATGCTAAGGAAGAAAGTGGAAGGGACGGCAGGGACATCCATGACAGAAGAGACAAAAGGGACAGACTTGAAAGTGACAGAAGGGATATTCAGGAGGAAAATGGTAGAGACAGAGGGGACAAGAGGGAAGAGCTCGGGAGGAGCAGAAGGCACACTAGGGAAGAGTACAGAAATGACAAAGTCGGTGCCAAGGAAGAGCGTCGAAGTGATAAAGGGGAGATCAGGGAAGAACGTGGAAGAGACAAAATGGAGGTTAGGGAAGATCATGGAAGTGATAAAAGGGAGATCAGGGAAGAACGTGGAAGAGACAAAAGGGAGGTTAGGGAAGACCATGAAAGCAGAGAAGAACGCGGGATAGAGAGAAGGGAGATCAGGGAAGAACGTGCAAGAGACAAAAGGGAGGGTAGGGAGGATCGTGACATCAGAAAAGAACACGAAATGGGAAAAAGGGAGATCAGGGAAGAACGAGGAAGAGACAAGAGGGAGGTTAGGGAGGGTCATGAAAGCAGAAAAGAACACAAAATGGATGAAAGGGAGATCAGGGAAGAACGTGGAAGGGATGAAAGGGACAGCAGAGAAGATCGTGAAACTAGAGCAGAACGCAGAAGGGATGACAGAGATACAACGGGAGAACGTAGAAGGGATAGGGAGCATGGCAGGGATGAGGATGCTCATAGAATTAGAAGCTACGACAGAGGTGAAGAGCATGGTGAAAAGAGGAAAAGCTATACTGACAAAGATGAAGTTAAAAAACATGGAATTCGAAGAGATGCAAGGGAGGAAGATGAGACAGAAGCTAAAGTTCCAGAGCACGGTCGTTTGCCTTCGTCCAAACGAGCCCGTTATGATGACTCAGATGATGAAGAAGACAGACGCAGAGACAGTCGCCGTGGTCATCGAGATTGATCCCTCTTGTGGAATGGTAAGTCTGACTCACCGTCATTCCTTTTTAGAGTAGACTTTCCTGCGATCATGAGCATCTGGGAAATAGGCTAAATTCTTCTGTTACTTATTGTGTACTGTTGGATTCGTTTTTTCATGTTTCAGGATGGTTTGCATCAGTGAGGCCCTCGGTGAAGGTATCTGTCAGTTGAGACGAAGAACAAGAAGAAGAGCAAACCAAGGAAGTCTTCAGAAAACCGTAAACCTTCAAACCTCTGTGAATGTTATTCCGCTTATGAGATTATGCTGTTATTCCGCTTTTCGAGTTCTTCAGAATTTCCAGTACATTTCAACAATATTACTTCTCTTCCTCCATGACTTATGCTGTTGCTGATGAGCGTTTATCTGATTTTGAATTCTGCTCTCTTTCATCTAGTATGTGGAAACCGTCCTCCGAAAAGTCGAAAGCGACTTGCTTCCATACACAGCGTTGGGACTGTCCTGGTGTTTGAGTAATTCAAGCCAGGAAGATACAATAGTCATTAGTCAGTAAGCAATCTAAGAAAAAGTACCAACATTTAGCCCTTTACCCATTGCAGCAAGTCAACAATTCTCAGATAACCAAACTCAGCTGCTCTGCCACCTACTAAACCCCCCTTATCTACCATCGTTACAAATTCATACGCTTTCCCCTTTCTTGCTTCCCACCAAAAATCCCAACATCAAACCCTGCAAGAAACCATATTCAACAATGCCAGCCTGCTTCAACTCTCCGTCAGATCGGATTGCTGAAGAAGGCGACTCCGCCGTCCTCTACTCCACCGATTCCCCCGATGGGTCCACCACAACTCCCAGCGTCGGTTCCTCCTCCTTCTGCCTTTCCATTCCTCCGCCTCCCTGGCCGACTGCTTCGTACGATCTCACCGTAACAAACCTCTCATTCACTGTCATTGCATCAAAATCCTCCTTCTGGCGGCCGAGTCCGAACCCGATCAACATCCTGAAATCCGTCTCGTTCCAGGCCATAAGCTCAGAAATCCTCGCCATTGTCGGTCCGAGCGGTACGGGGAAATCCACGCTCCTCAAATTCATATCCGGCAGGGTAAGGAGCTCCGAATTTGATCCAAAATCTGTTGCAATCAACGGCCGGGCAATCTCCACACCTTCTCAGTTGAGGAAGATTTGCGGGTTTGTACCGCAAGAGGATAATTTGCTTCCTCTGCTTACTGTCAGGGAAACGCTAATGTACAGTGCCAAGTTCTGTTTGCGTGAGCTTACCTTGAAGGAGAAGCAAGAGAAAGTTGAAGGGCTGCTATCCGAGCTAGGACTCGTCCACGTGGCGGAAAGCTTCGTCGGCGATGAAGATGTTAGAGGAATCTCTGGCGGAGAGAGGAAGCGGGTCTCCATCGGCGTTGATATGATCTCGGATCCTCCGATCATCATCCTCGACGAGCCGACTTCAGGTCTCGACAGTAGCTCGGCGCTTCAGGTTATCCTGCAGCTTTCTTCCATTGCTAGGGTTAAACAGAGGACGATCGTTATCTCGATTCATCAGCCGAGTTATCGGATCCTCGAACTCATCCCTAATCTTCTGATCCTCTCTTCCGGCTCCGTCGTTCATAACGGCAGCTTGCGGTCGTTAGAGGATTCGATTACCGATCTTGGGTTCCGGATCCCACAACAATTGAATCCGATCGAGTTCGCCATGGAAATCATTCAATACCTCGAGGAATCAGCGAAATCACAATCCCTAACCCTAATTCCGCTTGAATCAGAGACAACGACGACATCAATTTGGCAAGACGAATCAACATCTACAAAATCGATGATCAATTTCTCCGAAATTGGCAACCTCTGCTCCAGATCATGGAAGATCATCTACAGAACGAAGCAACTCCTCGCTGCTCGGACGATGCAAGCAGTAATCGGAGGCTTCTTACTCGGCAGCGTATACATCAACGTAAAGAAAGACGACGGAGGAATCACACAACGATTAGGCCTATTCGCATTTAGCCTCAGCTTGCTCCTATCCTCCACCGTTGAAGCACTTCCGATCTACCTCCAGGAGCGGCGAGTACTGATGAAGGAATCCTCCAGAGGAAGTTACAAGATCTCGAGCTACATAATCGCCAACACGATCGTCTTCCTCCCATTCCTCCTCGCCGTTGCCATCCTTTTCTCCGTCCCTGTATACTGGCTCGTAGGACTCAACCCGTCTGCTGCCTCATTCGCGTTCTTCACGCTCACCGTCTGGCTGATTGTCCTGATGGCTAGCTCGCTCGTGATGTTCCTGAGCGCACTCTCGCCGAATTTCATCGTAGGGAACTCGCTCATATGTGCAGTGCTGGGAGCGTTCTTTCTCTTCTCCGGTTACTTCATCCCCAAGGATAAGATACCGAAGTACTGGATCTTCATGTACTATCTTTCGCTGTATAGATACCCGCTCGATTCGCTTCTGACGAACGAGTACTGGGGGATGAGGGAGGATTGTTTCCGGTGGTTACCGGCGGCGGGAGGTGACGGCCGGAGGTGTTTGTTGACGGGGGATGATGTGCTGAAGAGTAGTGGGCTGGAGAGGGATCCCCGGTGGGAGAACGTTGGGATAATGGTTGGGTTTTTCGTGTTGTATCGGTTTCTTTGTTGGGTTATTCTGGTTCGGAAGGCTGCCCGAACCACTATTTAGAATATAACTAGTTATTTTGCCGCGGGTAAGTTGTAGATCGTTACAAAAATTCTTTCTATTATCTAATACATGGTGTGACATTGCTATTGTTTGAAATTACTACAGATGAAATTTTGGATTGGATTTTTAATTTTCCGATCACATCCAGATCCTCCTCTTTAGTTATATTTTCCACGGCGAGGTCCAACTTCTTTAGCATTGGGAACTTTGGGAGAGATCTTATCATCGGGCCAACCTCCAGCTGTGGACAATCCTCAATTGACCAGATATCGCAGAGAGGGGACTGCTACTGTTTGGTCGTCAAGTTCACATGGGGCGGCCATGTTATCTTCACATTGGGCGGTAGAGTGGTCTTGAGTGCAGAGAGATGATCTACACTCAAGCTTCTGCAACCTCTGATGTTTATCCGCACAAGCTTATTATTATCGAGTTTCTGTCCATTAGGCCATAGTCTTTCCAACGACCTACAACCTTGCAAATCCAATTCTTGTAAAGACTTCAACTCTGCAAGCCCTTCAATCTCCCGCAAACTCGACACGCTTACTCGGAGTGTAGTTAACTGTTGCAGCTTTGACAAGGAAGCTATCTTCTCTAAGCTGGAACATGTATCATCTAACACTAAACGCAAATCAACCAACTCTTCTAGGGATCCAAGCACCTCCAGCTCCTTCTCCTTAGTGATATTTACCATCGAGAGAGTCAAATGATTTAGCATTGGGAACTTTGGAAGAGATTGTATCATCAGACCAACCTCCAGCCGTGGACAATCCCTAATGCTCAGTTCTACCAAAGAGGGGACTGCTGCAACTGTTTGGTCGTCGAGTTCGCATGGGAGTATCTCAGTGAGGTCATGGCATGCTCTAATATATAATTTCCGCAACTTGCAGGTAGAAGAACAGAAGAGATCCTTAAGCCCTTTGATCCGAGTTAAACCATTTACTTCCGTAATAGTAAGAGTTTCCAACGATCTCAACCCTTGTAGCCCATTCAAATCACCTCCAAGAGTTTTGAAGACATCGTAGACTTCTAGATGAGTCAAATTCTCCAAGTTCTCTATTCCTGGAAGCCACGTTCGTTCAATAGGCGAACTAATTTCGAGAGAGGTTAGCGACGATGGTAGTAAATAACGACCACCGGAAGAAGCATCCACAACGTTTATATTGATTCTTGTGCGATAGAGTTTCAAAGACTTCAACTTGGATACCTTCCACCACACGCTACCTTCATCTTCAGTACTCTTAGCAGGAGGGATGTCGATTCCATCCTTACAACCATAAACCTTCAGTACCTCCAAATCCAACAACCGTGAAAGATTCGGTATCCGAGATGAAGTGGATAACTCCTTCAAACCTAATGGAAATTCAAACTGGACCTCCTTAGCTCCTTCTGTTTTCAAGACTTTGAGAGACGAAAGTTGTCCAATATCGGCAACTACTTCTCTCAAATTTGTACACTTGATGGAGTCGAGACGAAGCTCTATGAGTCCCTTCAACATACCAAAGGTTCCCCCACTTATTTTTTGTATTTTACTGAAACCCAGATCCAACGTCTTTAGCTTCTTTAACTCCCCAATATCAAGTTCCACCATTTTCATCCTAAACATGGATAATACCTCAATGCTTTTGGGGAAGCGCCAGCAGACAGACAGTCTTTCGGGGACCGAATTGATAAAAGAAAGTTGTACAACTTTCAGCCTGGGAGCCATCTATGTAGAACCAGATTAAGGCAGAGTTAAAACAAAAACATGAAGAACAAAGACGAAGATATAACTGACGAGTCACAGCTGCAAAAAACACACACCTTCATCATATGGCTCCACTCTCTTCCGCTATTGGCCAAAACAAGAATTACCAATTTTTTCATAGTAAAATTGGTCAAAGGATCATCCTCTCTATATTGTTTGTACTCGTGCAACTGAAGCCACCTCAAATTCGGGAGAAGATTATTGAAATCTCCGGTAAGCAATATGCTTGATCCTACATAAAAGTATCTCAACTCTGACAAATTCAAGAAACATTCGCTCTTAAACTTGTCATAATCCCAGGCCGACTGTATGCTAATTGCTTTTACCTGACTTGATCCCTGTAATTGGACAAGGAACATATCTAATTATCACTTATGCCATTTATATATGTATATTCATATTAATTTTACAGGAAATTAAATACCTTTTTGTTCAACAACATATCAATTCCTTCTTGGCTCGACCATATCCTACTTCTCTTCCACGACCGCTCCACATCCTCTCTTCTTACAATTTCTCTGCCCATATCTCTAAGTTGGTCGTGCATCTGAAACACCCCATCATCTCCAACTTGTATCATACATCTTTGAATGAGAAAAATAATATTACTTTTAGGAAAAAAATTGCAGTCGCTCCACATGTAATATGGCATTTCTTTGTTTGTTCCGATGAAGAAGCAAGCTATATCCAAGAAAATCTCTTTTGCCTCCGCCTTCAACGCATCGAAACTTAGTTTTAGCCTATCATAAACCTCATCAAGGTTAAGTGCTTTACGCAACTGTACCAACGTATCTTCCCAAACCCCAATCTCTTGTCTGAATAAAAGTGAACCTATAACCTTCAGAGTCAATGGAAGTCCTCCTGCAGTATATACGACGTCATTTGCTAGAGTCTCATAATCCGATGGAGGCTTATTCTTTTTGAACGCATGTTTGGAGAAGAGTTCAAGCGAATGTGGTTGGCTCATCGATCCAACTTCATACAACGTGCATTGATTCTCATTCAAAGGACCCAAGACATTTTGATATCTTGAAGTAATGATGAATCGACTCCTAGAATCAAAATCTTTAGGACAGCCGAGTATATCTTCAAATTTAAACTTCTCATCAACATCATCGAGAACGATGAGAATTTTGAACTTCGAAACTCTCTCCTTTATCATCTTCCTTCCGCCACTATCATTAGAAAATCCAACCGAGTCCATCCTTAAAACTTCAGATACTAGCTTCTTTTGCAAAACAACAACGCCATCCTTTTGATGTTGTGTTTCCTTTATATTCTCAAGAAAACAACACCGATCGAAATTAGAAAAAATCTTGTTATAAACCGCCTTTGCAGTGGTCGTCTTGCCTATTCCTCCCATACCATAAAGACCGACCATTGTCACATCTTTTGAGTCAAGACTCAACTTTTCTAATACAGCTTCTACATGTTCGTCAATTCCAACCAACTCATCAGTTCCTAAAATAAGATTTTCCTTACTTAGATGTGACCATATATGTGCCGAAACTTCATCCGCTATAGCTCCCTGCCTACAAAATTAAATACATATATTTGAGAGGTTAACTTCATATAAAATAACATTTCGAAATCTCCTAGCTCAAAATATTTATTTTATTTTTAGTTTGTTTTGCATCGAAACTTATTTTTAGCCTATCATAAACCTCATCAAGGTTAAGTGTTTTACGTAATTGTTCCAACGTATCTTCCCAAACTCCAATCTCTTGTCCGAATAAAAGCGAATCTGTAACCTTCAGAGTCAATGGAAGTCCTCCTGCTGTATATACAACGTCATTTGCTAGTTACTCTGTTGTTTTTTCCTTTTACTAATTTGGATGACCGCGTGATGTTGCGAAATTTTGAATAGAGTTGGTACGTATAAATAAAACCGTTCAAATAACTCTTTAATTTGTAGGATGCAACCGTTCAAATGAAACTCTTTATCACTGATCAAACCGTGAGAGAATAAAACTGATCGATGTTTAGCTGTGTTTTTATGAAGAAGAAAAGAAGACTAGATCCAATGCCATAACACAACAGTGAGTCAGTCAACCAACTGAGCTGCTCTGAATTCAAAGCAGTGGCAACACAAACAACTCCATAGGTGGGCTCTAACAATTTTTGAAGACATTTCCACAGTCTCAATATTTTCTAGGAAGTGGATAAGAAAAAATTAGGTTATGGCTGTCGCGCGATGATTATTTAAAATTTATTGTAAAAAATTTAGTTTAGGTTTCTAACGGCTTTCCATTATATGCATGGTGAAAGTAACATAACATCAAGTAACATTGGTTATCATAGCGAAACTTGATTTTTAGCCATTTCCAACATGTATGTCAAATATTAGGCGATTTGAAAATTTTGAAAATTTTCTTGTGAAATTATTAAATTTTCATATGAAAATTGAAAATTGATCAATTTTGACATGGAAATCAAAATTTTTTAAATTGATTGATTGTTGTTGTTATTATTGTGGATGTATATAGTCTTAAATCTAAATTGATATAACGATGCTCATCCACAACTAGTACGTGAAGGAATAAATAATTATATAATTATGAATATAAGGCGATGAATAGTGGACTATATCTACATACTAGAAGTAGTTTGTGCTATGCTACAAAAAGTATTATGGTGAAACTATGATGGAGATTGAAGTACGTTTAAATATATGAAAATTATGGAAGAATAGAATAGTAGGTAGAAAAAACTACCCAACAACCATAAAAAAAAGGTATGGTACACAAGAAAAACAGTCAGTTAAAAATTTGTGAATTATCATCTCAATTGAAGAGTTGCGACTCCCAAAAGACAACGAGATAACTCGTTCAAGGCCAAAACCCTTTATGGAATAGTATTGCTCTGTTTATTATTATATATTAAATAAATATGGAAATTAAGATAACAAACCATAATTTTGGATATTAAAATCTCATCGGGGAGAGCAACTTCATTCATCCCATGACAACAATATGGTTGATCAGGTGCAAGCCATCACAACTATGTCATCACTGTCACTTACATTAATTAGTACTATCGTCTGTATTTCTCATCGGGCCATGTTATGATCACCTTGCCCGATAGAGTGGTCTTCAGTGCAGAGAGATGATCAACACTCAAGCTTTTGCAACCTCGGATGTCGAGCTCCTTCAGCTTCTCCAGACTACACACCTGCTGTTCATCAGGCCACAGTCTCCCCAACGACGTGCAACCCTCTAGATACAAATATTGCAATGACTTCAACTCTGCAAGCCCTTCAATCTCCCGCAAACTCGGCACCTTCACTTCAAGCTTCCATAACTTTTGAAGCTTCGACAAGGAAGCTATCCTCTCTATACCGGAAGATGTATCGTCTAACTTTAACTCCAAATCAACCAACTCTTCTAGAGATCCAATCACATCCAGATCCTCCTCTTGAGTTATGTTTGCCACCGAGAGTCTCAACTCCTCCAGCATTGGGAACTTTGGGAGAGATCGTATCATCGGGCCAACCTCTAGCCGTGGACAACCCCAAATGGTCAGTTCTACCAAAGAGGGGACTACTACTGTTTGGTCGTCGAGTTCGCATGGGAGTAACTCAGTGAGGTCAGGGCAGTATTCAATCACTAATGACTGCAAGTTGCAGGTAGAAGAACACAAGAGATCCTTAAGCCCATTGATCCGAGTTAAACCATTTACTTCCGTAATAGTAAGAGTTTCCAACGATCTCAACTCTTGTAGCCCATCCAAATCACCTCCAAGAGTTTGGGAGATGTTAATTTCGAGAGAGGTTAGAGACGATGGTAGTAAATAACGACCACCGGAAGAAGCATCCACAACGTTTAAATTGATTCTTGTCTTAATGAGTACCAAAGACTTCAACTTGGATACCTTCCACCACACGCTACCTTCATCTTCAGCACTGTTAGCAGGAGGGATGTCGAATCCATCGTTGCAACCAACAACCTTCAGCAACTCCAAATCCAACAACTGTGAAAGATTCGGAATTCGAGATGAAGTGGATAACTCCTTCAAACCTAATGGAAATTCATTAATCTCGACCCCCTCAGCTCTCAAGACTTCGAGAGAAGAAAGTTGACCAATATCGGCCACTACCTCTCTCAAATTTGTACACTTGAATTCGATGAGTTCAAGCTCTATGAGTCCCTTCAACATACCAAAGGTTCCCCCACTTATCTTTTGTATTGTACAGTAGCTCAGATCCAACGTCTTTAGCTTCTTTAACTCCCCAATATCAACTTCCTCCATCTGTATCCCAAATATGGATAATACCTCAATGCTTTTGGGGAAGCGCCAGCAGACAGAAAGTCTTTCGGGGACCGATTTGATGAAAGAAAGTCGTACAACTTTGAGCCTCTCAGCCATCTGGCAGCAGAGTACAAAAAAAAAAATGAAGAACAAAGAAGAAGATAACAAAGCCTCATATGAACAGCTGAAAAACAACACACCTTCATCATATGGCTAAAGCCTCCCCAATCATCAGCCCTTATGGTGCTATATTGAAGAAAAACGATTATCAGATTTTTCAAAGTAAAATTGGTCAAAGGAGGGTCATACGTTCCATGTCCGTAATCAGACAAATGAAGCCACTTTAAATTCGGGAGAAGATTATTGAAATCTCCGGTAAGCATGATTGATTCTGCATAAAAGTATCTCAGCCCTGACATATTCATGAAACATTCGCTCTTAAACTTATGCACATCCCCGGGCAGCACTATGCTCATTGCTTTTACTTGACTTGATCCCTGTAATTCAACAACGAACATATCTAATTATGAGCTATGTGATTTAAATATAATTTTACAACAAATGAAATACCTTTTTGTTCAACAAGAGATCAATTCCTTCTTCTCTCGACCATATCCTACTTCTCTTCCACGGCCGCTCCACATCCTCTCGTCTCACAATTTCTCTACCCATATCTCTAAGTTGGTCGTGCATTTGAAGCACCCCATCATCTCCAACTTGCACCATACATCTTTGAACGAGAAAAATAATATTACTCTTAGGATAGAAATTGCAGTCGCTCCACATGTAATATGGTGCTTCTTTCATTGTTCCGATGAAGAAGCAAGCTATATCCAAGAAAATCTCTTTTGCCTCCGCCTTCAACGCATCGAAACTTAGTTTTAGCCTATCATAAACCTCATCAAGGTTAAGTGTTTTACGCAACTATACCAACGTATCTTCCCAAACCCCAATCTCTTGCCTGAATAAAAGTGAACCTATAACCTTCAGAGTCAATGGAAGTCCTCCTGCAGTATATACGACGTCATTTGCTAGAGTCTCATAATCCGATGGAGGCTTATTCTTTTTGAACGCATGTTTGGAGAAGAGTTCAAGAGAATGTGGTTGGCTCATCGATCCAACTTCATACAACCTGCATTGATTCTCATTCAAAGGACTCAAGACATTTTGATTTCTTGAAGTAATGATGAATCTACTCCCGGAATCAAAATCTTTAGGACAACCGAGTATATCTTCAAATTTAAATTTCTCATCAACATCATCGAGAACGATGAGAATTTTGAACTTCGAAACTCTCTCCTTTATCATCTTCCTTCCGCCACTATCATTAGAAAATCCAACAGAGTCCATCCTTAAAACTTCAGATACTAGCTTCTTTTGCAAAACAACCACGCCATCCTTTTGATGTTGTGTTTCCCTTATATTCTCAAGAAAACAACACCGATCGAAATTAGAAGAAATCTTGTTATAAATCGCCTTTGCAGTGGTCGTCTTGCCTGTTCCGCCCATACCATAAAGACCGACCATTGTCACATCTTTTGAGTCTAGACTCAACTTTTCTAATACAGCTTCTACATGTTCGTCAATTCCAACCAACTCATCAGTTCCTAAAATAAGATTTTCCTTACTTAGATGTGACCATATATGTGCCGAAACTTCATCCGCTATAGCTCCCTGCCTACGAAATTAAATACATATATTTGAGAGGTTAACTTCATATAAAATAACATTTCGAAATCTCCTAGCTCAAAATATTTATTTTCTTTTTAGTTTGTTTTGCTAGCCCGATATATAAGGGAGCGTTATTGTACTCCACTTGATATCTCCGTTTTTACAATATGAATATACATATCGTAAAATAATAGATTAATCGATTTGTAAAAAAAATTAAATTGGTAGAGATGATGGTTTATCATTTTAGTAAAAAATATACCTCTAGAAAGATACTTGAAGAACATCGAGTATACCGGTGTAATATGCGAATTGCGAAGGTTATTTATATGGGAGGATGAGGAATACATACTCGTCGTTGCTTTTGACGTGCCAGCCTTTTAACGCTCCAACCTTATTTAGAGCATCTTTCCAACTTTGTAAGCTTCTTTTATCGAATTTAGTTGTGTGTTCTTGAAATGCATTTTGAAAAGGTCCAGTTTGGCGCCGTACATCTCTTGGATCCACCATATAAAAAATAGGAAGTATGATGCATCGATGGTCCTGTTCTTGACGACGAACAATTTCAGCAAGCTCAATAAGACACCATTTACTATCGGCGTAACTCTTTGATATGATTGGGATGTAGATTTTGGACTGATCGATTGCCCGAAGGAGGTTGGACCCTATTTCTTCTCCCTTGCGAAGCTCATTGTCGTCCTTAAACGTATGGATCTTGGTGCGACATAGGAAACGATATAGAATGTCGGTGATCCGATGGCGAGTATCCGGACCCCTGAAACTCAAAAACACCTCATACTCCACAGAGGGAAATGAAGTAGCTGAGGGGTTAGTGGCGTTGGATATTAATGTGGCATCAATAACAGAAGTTGAATCAGTTAACTCCACAGAGGGAAATGAAGTAGCTGAAGGATTTGTAGAGTTGGATGTTGAATCTGGTAACTCCATGGAGGGAAATGAATTGACATGATCGGAACTTCGCCTTCCATACAACAACTTGTAGAGACGAATCAACGGGAGAACCAAGGCTTTTCTTATACAACCCATTTCCTCATGAATAATATTATGAAGATGAGAGTATGTGTCGTCTTCATCTGTATTTATAGTATTCTAATCTAAAGGCATTTTGGTTTCCTTGGCTTCTTAGCAGCGTACACAGATTCTTTAAGTCTAGTAGAGCCCAGCTGAGAATTAATGAAGTCTTAGGCTTGAATTTCTTGGGTTGCCGTGAACATTAAGTAAGAAATATGATTCCATGCCAAGGAGAAGATGGGAACCAAGAAATTCTTAACCTGAAAGAAAAGAATTGTTTTTACCAAAATTAAAAAGAAAGAAAGAAGAATTATGCGAAGGCTACGTGCATACGCAATAAATGATACGTGCGTGCATGCGCCATGCATACGGGAATGAAAGAACTACGTATTTCTTAATCAACCTCAGTTGGTTTTTCTTAATCAACAATGAAGTTACCGTATTTCCTCCATACCGTCAGATCCTAGAGATTAAATCTGACGGCTGAGATTGTGTTATTAGCATCAAGGATTGCCCTCCTTAGTGCCAATCCTCGTGATGCACAACTAGCAGTGGTGTGAAAGTTCTTTACTTTGATTCTTTCTTTACTTTGTTGCTCAAACTCCAAGCAAGCTCATATTCTTTTTATTTTATTATATATACATGACAGACATCGTTATTTCATATTTTAATAATTATATCAATTCAAAGTCACCGGCAAGAGATTCTGAGTATGCATCTCTCTCTTTCCCTTCTTCTTTCAATTATTATTATTATATATATGATCAATTGTGCTTACATATAATTGTTAATATCGGGGTCGTAGGGATTCGAACACACGACCGTTTGATCTAAATGGTTTTATGTTATGTTAAAAACCGTTACATCCCAACGATCTAAATTGTTGGGAGAGGATTAATGGTGGATATTATACAATCGTTCTATATTGTTTTAAATTTATTAATCAATCGTCGGTTTGTTTTCTTGCATAGTAATCGTGAAGGAATGAGTTACCTAAGAGAAGCTGTGACGGTGGCTGCAGTGCTTCTCCCATGGATTCTTCTCTATAAGCTGTGGTTTGGAAGAAGAAGTTTCGAGGACTTGATCGCCGACGATGATAATGAATATACCATTCAGCTAACAGATTCAATATCTCTAGTTGATGAATCTCCCGGCACCTCCGATTTCAAAGATCCCCCCATCGACTTAACTGATTCGCCATCCGTAGTTGACGAAACATCCAACTCAACAAATCCCTCTATTTCGTTTCCCTCGGTCGAGTACGAGGTTTTCTTGAGTTTCAGGGGTCCGGATACTCGTCATCAGATCACCGACATCCTGTACCGGTTTCTTTGTCGCACAAAGATTCACACATTTAAGGACGACAATGAGCTTCGTAAGGGAGAAGAAATCGGGCTCAACCTCCTCACCGCAATCGATCAATCCAAAATTTATGTCCCGATCATATCCACGAATTACGCCCATAGTAAATGGTGTTTAATAGAACTTGCTGAAATCATTCAACGTCAAAAACAGGACCCTCGACGCATCATACTTCCTATTTTTTATATGGTGGATCCGAGAGACGTACGACACCAGACTGGACCTTATCAAAATGCATTTCAACAACACGCCGCCAAATATGATGAAAAGACAGTACAGGATTGGAAGGATGCTCTAAATAAGGTTGGATCATTAAAAGGATGGCATGTCGAAAGTAATGACAAGTATGTAATTTCTTCTTCTCTTTTAATCATTTCTAATTAGAGTATTTTTCTTCTGTTTCCACTTTTAATCCGTAAGGAAAATAGCGAACCAAACTTGAATAAAATAAAGTTTAAGAGATAATATACCAAATTGCATATAAATCAAGATTAATTTAGGAGTCAATAAATTGAAAGATAAACATTTCTAAACAAACTAAAACCAGGATTAGATAAATTGTGAGTTATTTACAAGAAGTAACATCTCATATATGTATTTATTTTCTAGGCAGGGAGCTATAGTAGATGAAGTTTCTGCAGATATATGGTCACTTCTGAGTAAAGAAAATTTTACTTTAACAACCGATGAGTTGGTTGGAATTGATGATATTGTCGAAGCGGTATTAGAGAAATTGAGTCTAGACTCTATAAGTCTGACAATGGTCGGCCTTCACGGCATGGGTGGAATAGGCAAGACAACTATTGCAAAAGCAATTTATAACCAGATTTCTCCTCGTTTTGATCGTTGTTGTTTCGTTGAAAATATAAGAGAAATACAAACGAGTAAGGACGGCATTGTTGTGTTGCAAAAGAAGTTATTATCTGACATTTTGAGACAGGACTCCGTTGACATTACTCATGATAGTGGCGGAAGGAAAATGATAAAGGAGAGAGTTTCTAGGTTCAAAGTTCTTATCGTTCTTGATGATGTGGACGAGAAGTTTAAATTTCAAGATATATTGGGAAATTCTAAAGATTTTGCTTCTCAGAGTAGATTCATCGTTACTTCAAGAAATGAGAAAGTATTGAGTACTTTGAATGAGAATAAATGCAAGTTGTATGAAGTTGGATCGATGAGTCAATCACGCTCACTAGAACTCTTCTCGAAGCATGCATTCAAAAACAATTCACCTTCACCAGATTATCAGGCTCTGGCGAAGGACATCGTATCGACTACCGAAGGGCTTCCATTGACTCTAAAAGTTATAGGTTCGCTTTTGTTCAGAGAAGAGATTGCGGTTTGGAAAGACAAATTGGAACAATTACGTGAAACTCTTAAGCTTGATGAGGTTCTGGACAGGCTAAAGATAAGTTATGACGCATTGGATTACGAAGCACAACAGATTTTCTTAGATATAGCTTGTTTCTTCATCGGAAAAAACAAAGAAATGCCATCTTATATGTGGAGTGACTGCAAATTTTATCCCGCAAGTAATATTAGAATTCTCATTCAAAGATCTATGATAAAAGTTGGGGATGTTGATGAGTTTAAAATGCATGACCAACTCAGAGATATGGGTAGGGAAATTGTCAGACAGGAAAATATACAGCGCCCGTGGATGAGAAGTAGAATATGGTCAGCTGAAGAAGGAAGAGAGAACTTATCAAGTAAAAAGGTAATTTATTCTGTCTACATTTCCCTATGCTAAGATGAAATTACTATTCCAAACACCTTGCTCATCATATATCATCACTAGTGCAGGTATCAAGTCAAATACAAGCACTTAGGGTCGCAGGATTAACCATTGGAGAGGACGAGCTTAGAAGCGAATGTTTGATGTGTTTGTCAGAGTTGAGATATTTTGAGGCAGAATCATCGACAATACTTACCGGAGATTTCGAAAATATCCTCCCGAATTTAAGGTGGCTTCAGTTGCGTAGTTATAGGGGGCGTGATCCGTCGCCCTTAACCAATTTTAATATGAAAAATCTGGTGATATTTTATCTCTGCGAAAGCGACTTAAATGAAAAATGGGGAGGCTGGAGCCACATGAAGGTATCATCTCTAGTTTTGTAGTTCAGAACTGTGATTTGAAAATTGCAGTCTCCAATAATTTATAGGGGTCGTTTGGTATAGAGACAATTATGGTGTGTTTGTTGAAAATTCTGTGTTCTAATCTATCTATTTGTTCTTGCTTTTCTTTCAATTTACAATATATTCCTTTTGTGGATTTACAAACTGCCAATTTTAAGTTCACATATTATCCTTTTATAGGTCTTGTGGTATCTTTCATTCTTCAATCGACATGACTTCAATTATCTCACGCTTTCATTTTGCCTATACGTTTCCTACAGCAACAAAAAAGTTTATCTATCTCCGTTTATTCTCTAAAACTTCCCGTAACATCGTTCGGATAATTCTAGTAATAATAGAAATACATTGTATGCAGATGGCACAACGGCTGAAAGTTATGGATCTTTCGTACTGTTCTAACCTTACAAGGCTCTCTTTCTTGCCCAGAAGCCTAGAGATATTGAGGCTAAGTAACATTAACAAACATGAGATTACGGAACTGGATATTGGAGAGCTGAAGAATCTAAAGGTGTTGGAACTCAAATGGAGCAATATAAGAAAGATAAGCGGAGGAACTTTCGGTATGTTGAAGGGACTCCGGGTGCTCACTCTCTCTTACATCAAGTGTGACAACTTGAGAGAGGTTGTCTCGGATGTTGCCGAATTGTCGTCTCTTAAATTCTTGGACACGCGGGGAGCTATTGAGGTGGAGTATAAGACACCTACAGGTTTAAAGGAGTTGTACACTTCATCCCGGATTTCGAATCTCGCAGACATGTTAGAGTTGGAGGTATTGGAAGTTGAGGATTGTAAGCACGGACTCGACATCCCTCCTCTATGGTGGAAGGTTTCCAAGTTGAAGACTCTATCGCTCACACAGACAAAGATCAACGTCATGAGTACTACGTCGACTATGTTACCATCGTCGCTAACCTCAATTGAAATAAACAAGTGTCATGTGTGGCTCCCAAGTCTGGTGAATCTGGGGAACTTGACTCGTCTAGAGATGAGCCAGTGTCGAACTCTTTGCAACCATATGGTCGGGTTCGAGGGGTTGACATCATTGGAATTGCTTGAAATTTACAGAGTAAAGGGTTTAACTCGAATCACCGGTCTTATCGATCTTTTATCTTCGCCTAACTGTAAGGTGGAGGAGCTAATCATCGGCAATTGCCCTGATCTTGTTGAGCTGCAACCAGTCAAGCTTGAAGATGGTAGAGCAGTAGTGATCAACTCTTTACATTCCATTGCAATAGGTTTCTGTCCGCAACTGGAGGTTGGTCCGTTGATACGAGGTTTATCAAATTTCCTAGTGCTCAAGACCTTGATTCTCGCGAAGGTGAAAATTAATCATCAGCTCGAGGGGCTTGGATCCCTTGAAGAGTTAGAGGCTTTAGCTATGTCGAATGTGCTACCTTCCATAGAGAGAATACCTTCATTGTCAAGGTTGCAAAAACTGAGAGAGCTAGACATAACGGGTACTCCGAGTTTGCGGGAGATCCAAGGGCTTGGAGAATTGAAGTCTTTAGAGGATCTTAATCTGCAAGACTGCCCTTCATTGGAGAGATTATGGCCCGCGGATGATCAACCATTATTCCCTAGCCTGAAGAAACTCGACATCCGGAACTGCAAAAGCTTGAGTGTTGAACATCTCTCTACTCTCAAGACCAGTCTACCCAATGTGAAAATCCAGTGGCCCGATGAGCCCATCGGCGAAGACTATGACACAACAAGCGACGTGGATGATTAGTGACTTTCTACTCTCATCCGTTCATACATTTATGTCTAAATTTCTTTCTCTAAGTTTCTTCTTACTTCATGCTTCAAGTTTCTAAAGTGTTCTTTTTCTTTTCTTTTCTTCATGGTTTAATTTAATTATTTGTTTATAATTATTTATATAGTACCTAAAACATAATATTTTCTTTATTAATATTATTTTTTTAAGATTTTCTTTAAAATTTTTTTTGCTCCGAGTAAGAATGGTTGACTTGTCTGCTCCGTCTACTTCCGCTCGTCCATCGGCCCCTATCTCCTGGTCCACGATCGTCTCCGATTCGGCTACAGACCTCCAGTTCGTCAAGATCCCCGTTGAAGAACTCGTTGATGGAGTCCTGGTTATCCCGCAAGCTATTGTGGACATCGGTATTCAGAAGCTTCAATCAGCGTTGGTTGCTCAATTTACAGGTTCCATTCCTCCTCTGCGAGTCAATTTCAGCAAGTTCAATAAGACACCATTTACTATCGGCATAACTTTTTGATATGATTGGGATATAGATTATGGACTGATCGATTGCCCGAAGAAGGTTGGACTCTATTTCTTCTCCCTTGCGAAGCTCATTGTCGTCGTTAAATGTATGGATCTTCGTGCGACATAGGAAACTTGTTGGAGCATATGGATATCTCGCTGTCTTTGAACTTATCTTATAACAACTTCCAGGGTGAAGTGCATCGTCTCTGTTATCGGGAATACCAAACTCTGTGGGGGGAATGGATGAACTTTAAGTTTTCTCCATGTTACTTCACCAAACAATCTCTAGTATAGGTTTTGCCTTAATGACTTCTTGCTTGTTTATCTTTTGGAAAAGGGGCAAACAAGATTCAGTTTCCACCAATGCTCTGCGACTCACACTGCCTTACCAAAAGCTCTACAAGGCTACAAACGGATTCTCATCAACCAATTTGATCGGTGTGGGTAGTTTTGGTTCGGTGTATAAGGGAGTCCTTAATTATAATGGTATCAATACAAATATTGCCCTCAAAGTATTCAAGCTCCAATGTCATGGCGCTTCCAAGAGCTTTATGGCAGAATGTGAAGCATTGAAAAATATTAGACACAAAAACCTTGTGAGGATCATCATGGTATGTTCAAGTGTTGATCATAAAGGGGAGGATTTCAAGACTCTCATCTATGAGTTCTTGACTAACGGAAGCTTGGAAGAGTGGCTCCACCGTTCAACTAAAAGAATAGAAGAGCCTACAAAAAACTTAAATTTCATCCAGAGGGTCAATCTTGCAATTGATATAGCTTTCGGAGTGGATTATCTTCACAATCATTGTGAAACTCCTATTGTTTATTGTGATCTCAAGCCGAGCAATATACTTTTTGACGAGGATATGGTGGCTCATATAGGTGATTTTGGATTGGCAAAAATTCTTTCCAGACATATAAATCCCTCATCAACCTCTATTTTTATGAAGGGGACAGTTGGTTATACAGCTCTAGGTAAAAAGTTTGATGTTGTTATAATCATGATGTCCTTCAATATATCAATTTTTCTACTTGAAACTTGGTAGCCAAAGTTTGATTCACTTGCGCATTTTCATTAAATTTACTAGCACAACAGGATTCGTAAAATAAGACTGAGTACGTACATAGTTACGAAATCATTTCTTTTCCACCGGTTCGTTCTTGTCCTTATATTTTGTTTTGCAAAATATGGAATGGGAAATGAAGTTTCATTACGAGGTGATGTGTACAGCTATGGCATCATGTTGCTCGAGATGTTTACGGGACGAAGGCCAGTAGACGAAACTTTTAATGAAGGCTTAAACCTCCATAACATTTTCCGAAGCGCTCTGTTAAATCAACAAACAATAGAAGTTGTGGATCCTATTCTACTCAACGAACTCATAGGCCGATCAGAGGAAACAAAAAAAGATCTAGAGGAATTACTGACTTCCATTCTTGAAATCAGTATTGAATGTTCTTCCGACAACCCGGAAAAGAGAGTTAGTATGAACGAAGTTTTGTCAAAGCTTACCGCAATAAAAAGACAAGCTATGTGTCGCTGACAGAAGGTGAATGGTGAAATTACATTTGTATTACCTTAAATATAAGGATGTGGCTAAATGCAGTCTATGTTTTAATATTAACTCTCTTTAGAGATGGTTGAGCGAACCTATTGTTGGTTTGTTTCGTGTGCCGGTCCAAATTGCTAAAGTTGTCCTGTTAGAAATTTCTAAATTAAAACGTCAATTAGTAATATTACCTAAACTAACATTTATGTATACGTAATAATCTTAATATATATTAAAGCAATTCATGCAAAAGAATTTATCATATAAACTTTTACTCTTCTCTCAAAATTTCCACATCATTAAATATTTTTTAAATCAAAATTCAAATATCTTCTCTCTTCCTATTAAATGCTCTCATATTAGTTATCTCCTTTTAAATTAACAAGTGATTTTTATATAAAAATATAAAATAAGATATTGACATGATGTATAACATAATACTTTTAATTAATAATAATTTTATGTGAAAATAAATATCAAATATAACTATCCCTTAATTTCAAAAAATAAGTCAAAGTATTCTATATAAATGGTGATAAACTGGCGAGTCGTGTGCGAGAAACGGATGGGTTGCATAGCTCACATGTCATCTTAGTTGGGTTGCGCATTCGTTGAATTGTAGATTTTTGTGGGCTACGGGTGATTGGGTCACAGGTTAATCACGTTGTAATTTTATCGGTTGCGAGTCAATTGGGAGTCGTGGTTGCAAGTCCACCGCCTCTCAAGCTAGGCGGGTCACAATAAATTATATTTTAAAATTAGCTATTAGCGGTCTCGTATTCTAGCAAGGGTTAGTTAAGTTTAGTTAAGCTTTATGCTGAGAAAAAAACAGAGGAGGTGAAGTACCTGTATGTATGGTTTGGTGGGATGCAGATGGTTTGATGGAGAGATTTGAGTTTGAGAGCCATTGAGATGGAGAGAATACTTCTGAGTTGGGGGAGTTATGAGTTTTACTTCCAATATCTCAATTTTCTGAAGTACAAACACGTTATTGTGAGAGAAGATTCTGAGAAGTTTACATTCTCATCATGATATGGATGTTGGGAATTAAAGATCTAACACATCATTAGGCTCTAAGTTATTATCAAATTTCCATCTTTCAAGTTCTTTGTCTGGGAACTCTAAGTCATAATCAATAGAACATCAAACAAGTTTCAGAAGATTCTGCATATTAACAATGAGAGAAGGCAAAAGAAAGCAAAGGTAAAGTAAAGTAGCTAGAGTGTAGAATTGTACTTTTGAGTACGTACGTACGTGTTACATAAGTAAGTTGGTGTTGTGACGAAAGTGGAAACGGCTATCGCTGTAGGATCACTCTTCTCCTCAATCTTATATGTTAACATGTAGAATATTCAAGGTACCACTCATATCTTTACCGACTGTCTGGATTTAGGACGTATGAAGAACATAACCCACAACACCCCGGGCTCTAAACTCTAAAGCGGACCGAATATGTACCTTTGTTATCTACGATTAACGGTTTTTGCTAGAGTATAGGTTGTGCTTTTGTCTGTACGCATTGATGTTTGCCTCTGTGTTGAATATCCATCTCTATATATTTTGTGTAACTTGCGTAGTGTTTTCGAGGTTCGTTTGTTCAATCGCTCAACCTCATTAGTAGATTGTTTATTTGCAAGTTTACCACAAAGCTAGTATTATTCGAAATTTTGAATGCCTAAACTTCTGTAAACAAAATCGGGTCAAGAGTCCCAGACATTAAGGCATACCAACAACTACCATGGCCAAATTACCCTGCTTTCATCTTACCTAAGGCTAATACTATTCAAAAAAGTCGCATACCCATATACAGACTAAATCATCCATCTCTCGTGTCCCTGTACAACCTAAAAGGGACTGCTCTTGCCCCTTACTTAGTCTCCGAATCATTCTTCGTTGCAGCATTTCCATTGTTCTCATCGATGTTCTTCTTGCCGATTGATTTCTGGGTTTCTAGTACAGGAACACTCGGTTCTGTTGCTGCCTTCTCCGGTTCTCGGGGACTTGCCAGCTTCTTCTCTGCTTCATCGAACTTCGCAGTGGCCAATGGTGCTGCCCCAACTACATTTTTCGAAGCAGCAGGCCCATCTATTGTCAGCACCGATGCTTCGTCCCTCGAAGCATACCAGGAATTGCCGCAACCAATGCACTCTAGCTGATAGCGGTCTCCGTGTCCTGCTTGAATGATGTCCCTTACACCGACTTTGAACTCATTGCATCGCGAGCAACGAGCATCAGTCATCTGTCAAAGTAGTTGGGTCAGAGAAAGGCAAAATTAAGAGGGTTAGTATCTAGCTCAACGAAAATGCTTTAGCAAGTTACCTGCATCGGCACAGATTCCTCCGGCTCTACAATCTTCGTTTCCTCTGCCGTTGATCCTTCCTGAGGTTCAATGAATTAGTAAAAGATCCAGCAGGGGTCACATTACGAAGATATGTCCAAGAAACTAAAAAATGATATTCCTACACTAATATACCTTCAACTCAGTTGGTGACATGGCCAGTATTTTGGAAGGTCCTAACTCTCCATTGAGCAGCCGTTGAGCCAACCGCTCGTTGTTCTGGTGATAAAACAGTAGAAGTGCCATAGTTTAGGGGCAAATGACAGATTCTAGAGTAACCAATAAGTTCAGAAGAGCTATTGTAACCAATAAGTTCAGAAACAGTTCACCAAACCACTATTACTATGAGCTCAATACTGGAAGATCGCCCAAACAGAAATACATACTGCACTAAACACAATGGTATTCTACCTGACAGCTCACAATTAACAACGATTTTGGCTTGCAGAAAATTGAGCTGATAACTCTATTGCAACATCATGAACTAAAAACAGGCACCCATAAGACGGTAGACCAACCTTGAGATTGAACACAAGTTGTCGCAACTTCTGGTTGTACTTGTCCGCAGACAGAGTCTCATGTGTGACCTGCTCAAGAGCACGGACAATAGGAACGGCAGCATCTGGCCAGGGAAAAGAATTACCATCCTGAAGAATAAAGAGATATCAGGGAAAAGAATTACTATGGGTTTGACCAATATGTTTAAGAAGACCGTACGCTAATAACTTCATTTACCTTTGGGCTCTTCTGTTGAGAACCAATTGCAGTTCCCTGGGTTTTCTCCTCCTTTCCAATATTTTCCCCATTCGAACTGGATTTTTCTTTACCATTGTCGTCTGTACCACTAGTGGAACTGCACACAAACTGGACACTTTCAAGAAGCTTCTCCAAACACCTGTCACGGCGGTTGTCTCCTGTCAATGCATTGAACTTCACCAAGATGGCATAGTACTCCGAATTACTGCTCGGGCAGCTTCCTGGTGTCACAGGTCTGAGACCATCTGTCCTTGTTGGCATCTCTTCCTCCCTAGAAACATCCAGAGGTGAAATATTCCTTCTCCTCGGGGGTCTTTTTAGCTTTGACTGATCTTCAGGTTCACTAGGAAGACCAGAATCTTCATCCTCCTTGTCTGGAAGATCTACTATACGTGAAAGAGTCTTTAGAACAAGAAGATCAATCTCGTGCTGCTTCTCATCTTCATAATCCTTATCAGTAAGCTCCCACAGCTTTTTCTGTACAGTATCATACACTTTCTGTACAATAAAGCCGGGATGTTGCTTCCGCTTAGGAATATGCTTGTAAGGCGGAATGAAGTGCACCACGCACTTGTGCATTACAGATTCCGCAGGGACCTCATCAAGATGGAAACTATAGAACAGCTCCCGTGTATCAGACGATGGCCAGTTTCCGCCGCCTCTTTTCTCAGCCTCATCTGGACGATAAAACCATTGCCCAGTAACCATCATACTGCCATCTTTAGTCTGAGTGATATCCTATTAATGAGATACTCACTTAGTCAGTCAGACAGGAAAAACCTCCGTGCATAGGAGAAGTGACAAGAAACTGGAAGATCTTTAGATAAAAACAGAGGGGACAAGGCTGTAACATATGTAGAAACAAATCGACCAACTAGGCCAGATATCTGAGATATCACCACAGTGACCCCATTGTTAACTGATGGTATATATTTAATTTACAAGAATAACTTAGAATGCACATGAATTTGTGGTTTTCAAGAATAACCAAGCATGATAACAGGAAGCATGCCACCTATTTGTTTTACACAACTCTACCACCAAATATACCACTGAACATGAGCTATCAGGATACTTCAAAATATACTACCAGGACACAAACTGAAAACTATAAAGTGATCTACCATGTTATAGGCTTATAGCACATTAAAATCATGCCAAAAAGTCCGCTTTTCATATAGAAACATTAAGCATATCCATTTACCTTGATGATTGCCACATAAGGTTTTTGCTTCCCATCTTCCGGGGTCAAAAGCACAGGATCCTCCTACAAGACAATCAAACCAAACCATTCATCAGAGCAAGTGACACAGCAGTAATCCAGAAACTACCAACAAACGAAAAGTCCACAATTTCATTTCAAAACTTGATACATTAACCTCCAATACAGCAACCACAGCACCTTACATAAACTTGGCCACTAAATGATCATTTGCAACCATGAATAAAATGTCAACAATCTAAAAGAACCAAGGTTCGCAAGTTTTCAACAACCAAGATCCAGTTTTTCTAAGCTAAAAAAAATCCATCAATTGGAAGAAGGAAATCCATAACAAGGAATTCGAACCAAGTAACAAACTACACACTTCACATTTAGCTCCAAAACCCCTAATCTAAAGCAGAAGCAATGCAAACTCATCGAATACAGGGATACCAAACTAATGCCACCCTAAAAACTGAAAATCAGAGTCACATTTCCAGAAATTCACTCACCAGTTCGTATTGAATTCCGTCGAATTCGAACGCATCGTAATGAGTCCGTCGGGTTTTCCCCTTCCCAGAAACCTTAACAGGTTCGCCTACAGGCTTGGCATCCTCCTGAACTTCTTCCTCTTCCTCCTCCTCTTCCTCCTCAACAGGCTCTTCTTCACCCTCTTCCTCTTCCTCATCCTCCTCCCGCTTCCCTTTCTTCCTACGCTTACCACCGTTCTCCTCCCCGTGTGCCGCCTCTTCCTCTTCTTCTAGGCAGACCCTCTTCATCCGACGGCCGGATTCCTCCGATTTCGCCGACGAACGCGTCCGCAGCGGAAGGTCATCGTCGTCGTCGCTGTCGATCTGGGCAAACCTCCGATTTCTCATCTGGGGTTTTACTGATTCCAGGTCCCAAATTCTTCTTCTTCTTGGTCTTCAGTCCTCGTTGATTCTTCGAGAAGTGAGTTTCGAAAATTTCTCTTTAGAAAAAACCTACACGGCTACGTCCCCCTACTTTTGATATTTGACAAATAACTCCAATTCTGTAAAACTATCCATTTAACTACCTGTATTATGCCACTTCGGACAAATCAGCCTTCCGTCCATGATCCCTTCCGATATTCTGTTAAGTAATCTTGAATTCATCGGCACACGTGGCAGAAAAGTTCAATCCTTCACAAATGTTTGTACTCGCCATGTGGCTGGCCAACTACGTACCATGTGCTTTGTCTACCTATTTTGATCACTTATTATTTTAGAATGGTTCAATATACTGGACAAATTATATAGAAAATAAAATATAATATGTCGTATATACAATACTAAATCTATAAATATAAATAAATTATATAGTATCGAAGTTAAAAATTAGAAAGAGGACTTGACCAAAGCCAGGGGCCCCTTTATTTCAAACTGACACCGTATATGTCTCTATTCCATCTTGAATCTTCCTCGAACTAAACTCCCCCTACTAGTCACGACTCATGACTCCCTCCCTTCCGTGGATTCAATACTTCAAAGTAACCACCCAAACTCACTCGAGGGTTGCAAGTAACAACTTCAAAGTGTGTCCCAAAAGTGATGATTCACTTGCATAGGAATGGCCTTGGTGTGCGTTGCCCACCGAAATTTGAAGTGTGTGGTGGGATATCACAAAAGTAGTAGGCAGTTAGTTTTCAGCTTTGTGTGATGGGTTTGCTTGGGGAAAATGGTTGAAGTGTGAAGTGACAATCATTCAAATAGGAACCTTTAATTTGTCCTTTCACCTATACTTAGAATAATAATGGAGTGGAGTGGGTGGGTGAGTCGTCGGTGCATATGGATCGGGAACCAACCACCCACCTTTCTCATTCAATTTAATTACTATCGCCATGTTTGGATGGTTCCAAATAAATTTCATATAAAAAAAACCCCCTAAATCATGGCCCTCGGAGGATTCGCGGTGCAAAATTAGGAGGGTTGATTCAAGTGTAATCGTATTAACATAATAATAATCGGTGTGAATATTTGAATATTTGGATATATCATATACGATATCTTATTTGTTTTAGTTTCTCTTCAAACGTTCAAATCGAACAATTGAGACATCATTAGCCTGAAATAAATTACTAAAACTGAAATGGGTTGTAAAAATTGAAATGATATGTGGATAAAAAAAATTAGTTTGTAATTCTTAGTGTGAGATGGATTACTTAAACGACGAGTTAGGTTTAAAAATATGAATTAAAAGATAAATAATGTATTTTTACTTTTATTTTTTTACGATATTTGATTGCATTTGCATGAACGTAGTTTATACCAACATCTGTTTTGCGATTCACCAACACATGAAACTTCTTTAAACATGACCTTCTTTGAACAAAGTCGAGGGTTAAGCCTTAACAAGGGGTTAGATGTATGAATAACTTCGGTGTACACAATATCCTAATTTGCGACATAGGATACCACATCTTGAGGAGCTAGCAAGAAGGAAGCCTCCCCTAGAGATAACAAAATTAAATTAAAGAGTTGGGGAACATACTGACAAAAAATCTCCTATTTGAGTTATTTGGTCAAATAATTATGTCTATTGAAAGATATTATGGTGATATTAAATATCACCCTATATAGATGAATATTAAATATTAAAATATTACAATATTTAATATTATCGAATAGCTAACTATTCAAACTCCAAAATACGAAAATATTTTGAATAGCTAGCTATTGGATGATTATTACTCATACCAAACATGCTCAATGATATTATTTGAGAGTTTGAATCGCAATTACTTTGAGTTGTTGCAAACTGTAAGTACAGATTATACGAGGGGAGTTGGTATCTGGTTAGTAGATGAACATTGATGAACAATGAAAATGATGAGTGAAAATGAAAATGGAAACATTTTCAAGTGTACAATGAACTTCATGAGAACTCAACCATCATGGATTGAAGTGCCATTGATGCAACCAGAAAAAAAGGGGACAAGAGAGGAGACAAAGAAAAGGGTAAAATAACTCTGAGAAAGGTCTCATGGGGGATGAACATGATTCATGCTTATAAAAATAGAATGAAGACAAAAGATACCTCATGATCCATATCTCCTTGTCTCCCCCCTCGTATTTCCAGCTCATACGTTGTCCCCTTACTCACAAGGCTACTCACAATGACACACCGTATGATCAAACAAAGAGCATCGTTGGTGTAATTAGTACAATGTAGTTACCGCTTTGTGCGAACATTCGTGGTACAATGTAGTTACCGCTTTGCGTGAATATGCGTGGTACAATGTAGTTTTCGTTTTTGTGAGAACATGCATGGTTACTAGTTCGATGATTGAATATTCTGATTCCTATATTAGTGTTCTATAATTTTTTGTAGAATTTTTAAGTTTAGATTTTATATTGCTGGAGATCTAATCAACAATTATAATTTTGATCGATGATGCATTGTCAATCTATTAGTCCTCATTCAAGTGCACTCGGTCCTTAAAGAACAAATTTTCATTTTCCAACATTCCCTTTAGTAGAGTAGGTAAAAACTAACTCGATTTAATCAAATCTTAACTTGTGTCAGCCTCGTCAATATTTTAAATCGATTAAAAGCCAACAATTTAAAAGTCGATTAACTTAACTTATACCTGTTTAACCGTCCGTTTGACGCCTTTAATTTCCTCCCTATTTTCCCACATGGATTTAAAGAATAAAAACTAAATAAGCTTATCATTTCTTACACCTACAAAAGCCATCTCTCCCTTTCATTACTCCCAATATCCCAACCCACATTGCCCACTAAACCGAAGAAGAAAAATGAGGGAAATCCTTCACGTCCAAGCAGGGCAATGCGGGAACCAAATTGGGGGCAAGTTCTGGGAAGTGGTGTGCGACGAACACGGCATCGATCCGACCGGCAGGTATGTCGGTCACACCAAAGACCAGCTCGAGCGAGTCAATGTCTACTACAACGAAGCCAGCGGGGGACGCTATGTCCCCCGCGCTGTCCTCCTCGACCTCGAGCCGGGGACCATGGACAGCCTCCGGACCGGCCCGTTCGGCCAGATCTTCAGGCCCGACAACTTCGTCTTCGGCCAAAATGGGGCCGGTAACAACTGGGCCAAGGGTCACTACACCGAAGGTGCCGAGCTCATCGACTCTGTCCTTGATGTGGTCCGCAAGGAAGCCGAGAACTGTGACTGCTTGCAAGGTTAGCCAAACCCACCCTTCAAAATCGCGCGCGATAATTAAAATTTTAAATTAATTTTAATTATCACGTAGATTTTAATTTTCTTTTTTTTTCGGACGGACAGGGTTTCAGGTTTGCCATTCGTTGGGAGGTGGGACAGGATCGGGGATGGGGACATTGCTGATTTCGAAGATTAGGGAGGAGTACCCTGACCGAATGATGCTTACATTTTCGGTGTTCCCGTCTCCAAAGGTTTCGGATACTGTGGTTGAGCCTTACAATGCTACATTGTCTGTTCATCAGCTTGTTGAGAATGCTGATGAGTGTATGGTGCTTGATAATGAAGCTCTCTATGACATCTGCTTCCGTACCCTCAAGCTCACTAACCCCAGCTGTAAGTCAATTAACTAAACTCGGAATCTCTCAGTTTCGTCCTGAATAGATCGGCTTGTTCACCAATTTCGACTTACCACTATGTCACATTTCGAGCCAACTCGTTTGAAGGTTCCGATCTAGTCATAAAACTAAAATTGATTCGTTTCGAATTGGGTTCATTTCTCGACGAATTGTTATGTTACTATGTTGGTCAGCATATATAAGGCTTAATAGGTCACTAAGAGAACATTTAGATTCTGATGATAAAATACGATTTTGATATGTATGTAATTTCATATCCATATATTTTGTAGAAATTTTGTCAAAATGACTATTTTGTCTAGAACAAATAGTTTAATAACCAATTAGTAACTAAATTAAGATCAAATTGTATGATAGTTAAAGTTGAGTGACTACTTTATACAAATATATGTAATTATGTTTTTGGATTCAATATGGAAGTTGTTCTAAATTCTAATCTAATTACAAAAATAATAAATTCAGTCTTAAATTGGATCCATTGTGATTTATTCAAAAATATAGTGTTTACATCGAGTATGAAGTACTAAGTCACGAAATTGATTTATGATTACTATAATTTCGGTAGATGTATAGTATATATCATTTCATTCCTATAATTTGTATTTAAGAAAACATTGTCATTGACTATTTTGTCCAAAAATTAATAGTTTAGTGACCAAAAAGTAATTAGACCGTGACTTCAATTGAATTTGATCTAAACAACAGTCGGAGATCTGAACCACTTAATCTCAACGACGATGAGCGGAGTGACCTGCTGCCTCCGATTCCCCGGCCAATTAAACTCCGACCTCCGCAAGCTCGCCGTGAACCTAATACCTTTCCCCCGTCTCCACTTCTTCATGGTCGGATTCGCTCCTCTAACCTCCCGCGGATCCCAGCAGTACAGAGCCCTGACGATCCCGGAGCTGACTCAGCAAATGTGGGACTCGAAGAACATGATGTGCGCCGCCGATCCCCGCCACGGCCGGTACCTGACGGCGTCGGCGATGTTCCGCGGCAAAATGAGCACTAAAGAAGTGGACGAGCAGATGATCAACGTGCAGAACAAGAACTCATCCTACTTCGTGGAGTGGATCCCGAACAACGTGAAGTCGAGCGTGTGCGACGTGCCGCCGACGGGGCTTTCAATGTCGTCGACGTTCGTCGGGAACTCGACGAGCATCCAGGAGATGTTCCGCCGGGTGTCGGAGCAGTTCACGGTGATGTTCAGGAGGAAGGCGTTCTTGCATTGGTATACAGGGGAAGGGATGGATGAGATGGAGTTCACCGAGGCGGAGAGCAACATGAATGATTTGGTGTCGGAGTATCAGCAGTACCAGGACGCTGTCGCCGACGGGGAGGAGGAGTATGAGGACGACGATGAGGAGGAGATGGACGGCGAGAATTAGGGTTCTTCTGGATTTTGGGGATTTTTCTGGTTTCCTGTTGTGTTGTTTTTAAACAATGAGAAAAAGAAAAGCGGGAAAAAGATGTTCATCATGAAAAGAAACTGTGTCGTCTTGTTTTTTACCGGTGAAATTTGTTCGTGAATTATTGTATTCTTGTGATGTGAACTTATGGTTTTGGGATTTGATTAATTAAATTCTATGTTTTATGTATTAATAATTTTTATATTACTTTGTGTTATGACTTATAAGTAGTTTTGGCGGAACAAGACTCGACCTTCATGTTCGATTTAAAAAAATACTCAACCGTCCGTTTGTTAGGTTGATCTGGTCACTCAAAAGTTTTTATATGTTTTTATTATTAAAGGGACGATGTCGAGCTATTAATATGAAACATGAGATAAATAATCGTGAGTGTCGAATTTCTATGTTTTTTTTCAATAATAATTCCTATATTTGTTATGTTATTGTGTTTTTATTTCACTTTATGTATATAAATATGATATTCATATAATATTAACTTTCATATCGTAGTATTATGACCGCTTCTTTAAATGATTGTTTAGAGATTTAATCTAATCGGAGGTCTAAAACTTATTATAATTAACCATAAAGTGAACTGAGATTGTAGGTAGGATCATAATTTATATGAAATTCCATAAAAAAGATTAAAAGGTTGCATTAACTACATAAAACAAAGGAAAATCTTGGTTTATCGATATCTCAGGTTCAACCAATAAATTAAAATATGCAAATATTTCTCAACAAGGGTCCATAGCTTAGTGGTAGAGCAATTGACTGCAGATTAATAGGTCATCGGTTTGAACCCGGTTGGGCCCTTTGCGTAAGGTGTATTGCGTTTTTTTATTTTATAAAATATCATCTGCAAGAGGCATGTGGATTTAATTTTCTTTTTATCGAATTTCTCATTCATCTAATCCCGTCTTTGTTCGTTGATCGATGAACTAAAAAAATAATTCGACGATTGATGTATGACCTTACGTATGAATGTGAATTGCCAGTAGAATATAGTCATTAGTACTATGTTTATTATGTTATTACATTGTGTTCTAGTTTTGATCAATTATATTATATGTCTAGTCGGAAAAATTATCCATTTAGACACAGCCTATAGCGAAAATACAAGATTTGACACATGTTTTCGGAAATACATTCTGTAGCAAATCGTGTATTTTCGCTATAGGTAGTGCCTATATCAAGCATTTTGGATTATGCTAATATGGTTGGTTGTGTTAATAATCAATGACCCAAACGAGACATTGAGAGAGAGAAAAAACTAAAAAGCACACAATGTACAAATCCATGATACATGGAATGGTGGGAAATTAAATGACACAATTTCTCTCTTTTCCCAATGGCTAGTCATCGTTCACCAAAATGGAAATGGAAAGATCGACACAAGCACCAAGAATGCTACACCAAATCAAACTAACATAGCTAAACAACTTCATTGATGGAATGATAAGAGGAACCCACATGGCTAAACTAGGTTACTTAGCCTAGACATTCATACTAGAATCCAGATACTTAACTAGGTTACTTAGTACTTACCCTAGCTTCATGTCCATAGTACTACTGAATCATCAACACAAACACAACATAACAAAATCCTGATAGTAGAGACAATTGTTAAGGAGTCCACAGTTTTCCGACATCAACCTTAGTGAGCTGAAACACGAAAGATGTGTGAGCTCTCATGAGACACTCTATGCGATCCACAAAGCTCGAGCATGCAGACATCTCCCGGTGGTCCCTCCGTTTGAGCCGAATCACCCACTCCTTGACGCCGCTGGAATCGATCACTTTCATGTAGGTGCAATCTGGGCTGAGAAGATGCTCATCCACACAGCCACTGGGGGCAGATGCTACCAAAAAAGAAAGAAGTAAATAAACATCATGAGTGTTGTTTTGAACTCTTTGCATCCAATAATAACTAGTTATAAACTGATTTTGATGCACTTACTCCAACAGGGAGTGTGGTGTTGTTGTACTGTTTCATCACCAGCGTGAGTGATGGATTCTTCAAACTCAGCTCCATTGCAGCTTGGATGGTCCTCTTCTCCGACCGTTTAGCCTTCTCAACGATCTTTTCAAAGTCGTTAGCAACTGATGTCCGAATTCTAGCCCCCCCTGCGGGATCGAAGATATATCCATGTCATGTCAAGGCAAAAATTGAACAGAGGATGCAAAAATTGAACAGAGGATGCAAAAAGATGTGATCTTTTTCTTACCAGTTGGGTAAACGATTTCGGCCGTGTGCGGACCATAAACTCGAACATTGAAGCATGAGTTCCCATTATACTTGAACACCAACATATAGGCATAGCGGATCGAGTAATAAGCTGCGAATGCTAACCACCCTTTCGCAAACCAAGTTCTCCCGTCTACTCTTCCGACCCTGATCTTCCATTTTTTGCCATCAGCAACATTGAAAGTCACTACTTTTCCGAGCTCCTCGCCGTAGTTTGCCACGAATTTCACTGGCAGAACCTGTCAAAATGAAAATGCAAAACAGAGATCAAAGGAATGCATTGCATGCAGAGAAATACAAACAAAGAGGGTTTTTGCTTATAACCAGTTTCTTGGGATCAAGTGTGTACTTTTGATCCATGATCCTGAAGAAATTTGGAGAACATCTCCTCTGCCTCATTGTTGGATTCATGATAGGGTTGGTTGGTACCTCTGCAGTCTACAAATGAGATAGCTTTGATGGAGGGCAATGATCAATAATGGTAGGAGATCAAGGGGTTGCTTTTTGAAAGAGAGACGGGGTTGTGTTGTTTCCAAAGATTACATGAGAGAGAGACATATGGAATGGAGTTAAATGACCTTTATGAATCCATATGTCCCAACACACAAAAAGATGCATCAGTGAACATCAATGGTCATTTGTGCCATTTTCAGCATTGTAGATGGTGACCCTATTTGATTTATGAGTAAATGCAAGCTGTAAAAACTCAGCAAACCCCATTTGATTTCTGTGATTTGAACTTTGCTTGTGTGACCAATTTTGACCAGCTGGCACTTTTATCAAAGCATAGAGAAGATAGTCAACATGTGTCATTTGTCTAAGATGACTAGATTGCTGAATCAGATTGAAGTTACTATGGTTAAATCTTTTTCTGTTGGTTGGTCAAGTGGGCAGTAAACTCAGCTCTTATAAAGAAACCCATGACAGGCCACTACAAAGGTGATCACAGTATAAACTCCAGCAACAAAATCCACAAACCAATAATACAGCACTGTACACAAATGATTACAAAAAGGGTTTCATTCTTAAACACCATCTTCAGGCAAAATGGCAAACTGCTTAAGAGAAAACTAAACCCCTCTACAAACAATGTACTTACTTACTCTCTCTGCGTCCAAGAATTGTCCTTTTGAAAATGAAAACAGTGAAAAAACGAAAGATCAGGCTGCCTCTTTTCATACGTCCAATGCATATGCACAATTACAGTAGGATAGATCAGACGACTTTAGCTCCACAACCCAAAAGCAGCCAACTTTGTAGACAGATGATTCCACAGTAGAGGGTCAATGTTTGTTTTGGATGTTACGGTTCGAAAGTGGAAACGCGGAAAGGATTAGGCTTTGATCAACCTATGAGTTTGGAGTCTTTTTGGTTTCGAGGGATGTTCCGTCCTTGAGAGCTGCATGTGCTTCGGCCTCTTTTCCAAGGGCGAAAAGAGCAGCGGCTTGCAAGTAGGATGCGATGTGCCAAACGGGGGATATCACTTGGGCTTGAGCCGCATCGTTGAGGGCTTCTTGCGGCATGTCGCTCATGAGGTAAGACAAGCTTCTACGAGCATACACGGTTGGCGAAATCATCGTTCCAACTTCTATGAACTGCAAATGTTTTTTGTATGAGCATTTCAGAACTTTTTCTCACTGCAGTTTGTTATACAATCACAAAATGAACACTTGAAAGGTAAATGAAAGAAACCAATGTGAACCTGGGAATAGCATTCAATTGCAGCTTTCAAGTCCTTGTGCCGAAATGCGGCATCACCCTTCTTCTTCGAATTTAGAGTTTCCTGCATTTGGTTAGTCCACATTTGGAACGAGAGCTGCAGTAAAAGTACAAATTTTTATCAAAACCAACTTCTCAAACGCCCCCAGTAGACGAAGGGGAGCTCGCAATTTCAAACCCTAAGTCTTAAACAGAAACAAACCTCGGTAGCAACACCCTCATCGTCTTTATATCCAAGCTTTTCTAGGATCTCATGAATTGCAGTCAAATCATTCCTTAAGCAAGATTCACCAAGGGGTGACAGAGGTACAGCTGCAGCAACATCCGGTATACCCATCAATACATGTGAAGGAACCTGCAGAACAATGGCCTAAAATTCATCTCATCTGTAACAAAAGAAACTTCACAAGTCCATAGTGCACAATATAATTTGCAAGTTCAACAATGTTGATGAACTCAAAACTAGAATCATGGATTCACACAAAGCTGGCCAGCGCTATATGGCAAGAAATGATCTATTGGCATTTTTGGTATAACTTTAAGAGTCAATTGAGAACTCACCTCAGTTTCCTTCTGAAGAGGAATAAAAGCGGTCACCAACGACTTGGCATTTGGCCTCTCCCGAGGCTCAAACTGTAAACATCGAGAAGCTAATCTCACCAACTCAGTCCCATCGTCGTTGGTGAATTGGCCTTCCAAGCAGGAATCTGTCAGCATTTGAATGTTCCGATCTCGTATCAAGTCCAGTGCCTATAAGAATGGTGAAACCAATGTTACAACCAGGAATCAAATTAGACTTTCAAACTTCTAGTGATCACACTTCGACAACTCGGGCCCTCCTTCCTTCCCTGGTCTTGTTTCAATATTTCATCTCATTGTAACCCCTACGTCCGTGCTACGGATTGAAGTGATCAAGTTTAGCGGATGAGAAAAAAGCAAGACAGCAGATATTTAGACGAAATCCCTAAATCCGTGTTACGAATTGAATAATTTTGACACAGGACCAGCTAGAATATACCCTTAGGTTGATAGAACTCGTAAAGGAAATGATTATAGCAGAGCAGAAACTTACATGGCTTGGAGGAATATGCTTTCCACTGAGTAGGTCAAGCAAAAGAGTGCCAAAGCTATACATTACACTCTCTGCTGTTACTCTCCCTACACACAAGAAGACAGAAGGTAGGCAGAAATCCGATATTTTACTAAGTTGGTGCACTTGAAAGTTGTAATAGAAATTTCAGTGAAATGTCAAATGTAAGTGAAGGAGTTTGTTTCAATATGGACCTGTTCTTAGATACTCGGGAGGAGTGAACGCCAAGTTCGTGCTGTAACTTTTTCCGTCTCTACTGTTCTTCATGAGACCAAAGCATGAAAGGCGAGGGTTTGCTTCCTATAAAAGCAAAAGAAATGATTTAGGTAGGCCTTTTTCTCCATATTTAAACCATGAAACTGAACACTCAGTGATCTGAGAGACCTTTACATACTTACATCATCAAAAAGAATTCTATAGGCATTCAGATCATGATACAGAGCACGACCTTTGCTTGTACAATATTCCAGGGCCTGAGCTAAATGTAGAGCCACTCGGAGTCGCATGGCCCATTTCATTGGTTGTGTTTCCCCTGAGGAAGACAAAGCCGTTATGCATTAGTTAGTATGCACGTCATAGCATGAGACTATAGACTAGTTAGAATAAAAGCTATACTAAGACAGAATCCCTGACTTACAATGAAATAAGTGCTTTGCTAGGGTATCGTTGGGCATAAATTCCGCAATAAGTAGCCTCTCTTCTCCCTCATAACAACAACCCAGTAAGTTAGCCAGCCTTTGATTCCGGAGTTGGCCAACAGCTCTTGCTTCATCCTGACGTTATAAGAAAGAGTCAAAGATGTTACAAACATTTACCATCAACATAGCTACCAAGGATTAAGAATGTTAGAATTCTGGCGAAAAGCTAAGGAACATGTGTTTGGACCTACCAAAAACTGCCTTGTATCAGGCCAGGCCGATCTGTTGAAACGTTTGACAGCAATCCTTCTCTGATTATCAAGCTTACCCTTATAAACAACATTAGGAGCCTTCTCACCATGCTCAGACACAATGTTCTCCACAGCAAAACCAGAAGTTGCCATTCTGATTGTGTCAATGGAGTATTCGCGAAATGCAGGCAGGTCATCACTTTCACCTTTCTCCTCATTTTCTGAAATCAATCACAATCTCATATCATGATTTAGTAAGATTAAAAAAAACCAATCAATACATATGTTCCACCCTCAGTGTCGACCCTCACCTTCTTCGTGGTTCTCAGGAACTGTTTCGTTGTATTCCGAATTCCAACAACATGAAGAGAGCTTGGAACACTCGCAGCCCATCACACAGCTATAAGAGACGACTTGAATAATTCGTTCTAACTAAAGTTGTAATCTTGCAGAACACTTGTGTCAAACTTATGATTCCATCCACAACTCGTCAGACTATAGTTCCCACCAAATGCTCAAACCTCAAACCACCTGCGCCCAACCGATCATTCACTGAATTCAAACATTCTGTACATAGGCACCACTATAGACTATATGGTTAAACATAAAAATAAACCAATTAAACAAATCAAAACATTTCTAAAACAAGAAGGAACCCTTGAGAAACAGCAAACAACCCAACAGTTGAAAGACTTTTCCATCCACCGATTGAACCTAAACCTTGATGATGTCGTATCAACAGATTCAAACACCAAACTTCTTCAATCACTTTCTAGAAATGAATTCCTCCAAGGTCAACTTGCATCAGCTAAGGAAGTCAATGGATTTCCCAGCAAACCAGTTGAACCCACGAAACAGCAAAGCAAGGAGCTTTACCCACTAAAATTCACTACTACAGCTAAGCAAAGAGAAGAGAAAAAGCCAATCACCTGAACAAGGAAGAACCACAAAGACTCAAACTTTAATTGAAGAAGAAGAAGAAGAAGAAGAAGAAATCCCTTGGTTGGCTGAAAGGAGAAATGAAAAGTAAAGCAACAAGCTTTCTAGGTGGGTAAGTTCCCCCCTTTTGTTGAAAAGGTGATTTTGGGAAGAAGGGTGTATTTGGAGTGGTCTGAATCTGAGATCAGTTTGGTGGGTTGTTCTTTCTGCTGCCCCCTTTCCCTTCACTTATTTTTGTGCTGGCTTTGAGAAGGAGGAGAGGCTCTTTTTTGAGATTGGGGATTAGGGAAATATACAGAGATTTTTTATATTATTATATAAGAAATTTACAGAGGACATTATATAAGGGCAAAATATGGGAGGAGATTTGCTTGTCTGTGCATACTGTTGAGCTTTCGTGTGTTGTCCTTTGGATGGTTGTGAGCCTTTGTTTTTTGTTTTGGTGTTGTGGGGTTTTGGACCTTTGAGTTCATAGTTTATATACAAACTGTATGGCTTTGGTTTCCTCTTTAAGTTTTCTACACCGACATGACTCCTTTCTTTTGAGCTACTCTTTCTTTCTTCATCCTTTCTGTATGGAGAACTGGTCCTGACTTTTTGTAATCAGAAGTCAAGAAGCTCTTAAAACTCTTGATGAATGGATTATGTGATTATGATTATAAAGTAGGTTGATATTGCTTGGTTGTTTGTTATAATTTTTTGTTAAAAGGTATTGTTTTAAAATAATTACATGGTCGGTCTAGTTGATATTTTAAATTGGACAAACTCGAATATATATGGAAACATTTCATCTCTATAACATATTAGTATTTTAGAAAAATAATTGACTTTTTGCTTTAAGAATTAAGAGGGTGGGTTTGATTTCATTAATCAAAAGTAGCCAACAAAATAGCTACATGGACATAGCTATCAACTAGAGACAATAACAAAAAAAAAATAACAATTAACCATTGAAACTATACAAAACATAGACATATTTTTTATTTATTAAGTGGTTTTTTATTTCTAATTCAATTTTGTTGGATCCATTTGATTAGGTATCAACTCAACTATATTAAATTAAATTAATATTAACTATAAAAATTCATTTACTTTAAAGGAGTGAAGTATGAGTATCAAGTTGGTAGCCACTCATGTAATTAATTAAGCTTATATGAATATATTACTATCAAGTTAGCTCGAAGGAAGTTTGCGGTGGACTTGTAATCATCGGCTGCTTTACCATCTTCACGTTTTTAAGTTGATGTAGCCAACTCCGATGCTCATTAAACCCTCCTCCTCCACTGTCTTCGGTGAACGGTTTTAGTGACTACTCTGAAGTCAAATTCATGAATACTTCGTTTTAGTGAATACTCTCAGCACCACCGGCTTCTCTATGGTTCATATCAACTACAGTGAATAATTAACCTAGGACGACAAACCCAAAATAAATCATTCAAAAAAAAATTTTCGTTTTCAACAAACAAACATAACTCCAATTTTCAAGTGCTTGATGATCTTCGAAAGTTGAGTGTGATCTACTTTTTCATCAGTAAAGATTTCTTTTGTATTACACTGTGACAAACAAAATTATATAAATTAGCAGATGCATGTTCTTATATATATATATATATCAACACATTTCTAGTTTTCCCCAACATACTTGCAAAAAGTTAGCCAATTTGAAAACTTTTAAAACTAGACATAACACCGAGAAAATGTTTTTGCCTATATTTGACTGTTATTTGGAGGGGTTGACATGGTGAAACTTGAATTTTTAGTTATTTCCAACATACATGTTAAATTTTACCTAATTTGAAAATTTTAAATTTTCATATGAAATTTGTCAATTTTTATGTATTATAACCCATGGAAATTGACAATTTTGACTTATATGTTTGAAATAACTAAAAAATTAAGTTTCACTATGGTAACCCCTGTAAATAATGAAAAAATAAAGTTAAAAACCCGATGTTTAAGTGTTTGACGGATTTTAAAAGTTAAATGCGATCTACTTCGAATGTCACCACATATATAGTTTTGAAACCGTAATAAGATTTACCTAACAACATCATCAATCGTGTTCACATCCCCGAGTTAATAACATCCCCGAGTTAATTATTAGCGGTTTTAAGATTTCATTAAGAATAGTACATCCATGTTGATAGCCCACGGGGGCATCTAATTTGAATTATGTGTTGCGACAAATGCAACTAGCTAATTACTCCAAATAATTATTTATAATGAGACGTGGACTGTACTACGTGTCCAAAGCATTTATCAAATTTTGAAAAACTAATGTACAATAAGCTTATAATAAATGTAACTAATCTTTGTTTAAAATCCATGATGTATTTAAATTAGTCCCTAAACTAGTTTTAGATACTTTAATTCTGCAGGCCTGCCATGGAGCTTCATTGAAAAAATCTGATAAGTAAGAGTGAGTTTAGAAGTTTACTCTAAATGGAGTATTATTATTGGTGACGTAACGTTGTGTGATAGCAAACTAAATGAATAAAATTCGAATTTAATTGCATTGTACAAACGACCACATTTATAATGTGTTTTCACTCTGTTGTAACATATTAGATAGAAAAAAAGTTTCAAAGTTTGGTATTTAGATGGGTTAGATATCAAAGACTAATGTTGATAACACTTTACAAATTTGGTCTAAGTTCATGTCACTTGAAAAACAAATGTACCACCTTTCATGCATCTATGGTACATTTCATAGTTAGGCAAACATCATTTTTCAAATTTGTTCATCATGTTTAAATTCAAATAAGTCTACTCTTTCAAATCATTGATCAAGACCTTCATCATTCATCACACATTATCGAGAAGGGTAGGGCTTAAATTTCCTTTTAGTTGCTGGAGAAGAGACTTTCCGTAATAATTTTTCTTTAAATCATCTGAAAATCACTAAGTTAAATGGTCAATTACATAAATAACAAATCATATTAATTCCCCTCCATTTCAAATATTTACTATTTTTTTTACAATAATAAAATATCTAGGTATTTCAAATTTTTACGAAAATTCCCTTATATATAAAACACGGATTTTTATGGAAAAAATACAAAAATGATGTGATTTGGCGTCTGGCTCGGGATGTGTTCTCTATACGAGAGAAGCTACTTAGGCGGGGTATTTCTCTATTGAAGTGGACTCTCATATCGTGGCCAATGTAATTCACCAAAAAGGAAATTATATAGAGATCATGATTTTTAAATTGTCGTTCGCTATTAATTTCCTCTTTTGCAGTTGTATTTGTTAGGGATAACGAGAACGAAGCTGTTCATGTCATGAATCCGCAATCCTAACTATGTGCATCATCAATTGTTGGGATTGCCTCTCTAATTTGATTAGATAATGCTCTCTTATCGATCTGCATAAACTCGCAATCTTAATCTAATAGCCAGTTACCAAATAAGTAAGCCATGTTTCGAATTTACTTATTGAAGTGTTTAATTATTGTTGAGTTATTATAAGGGTTATTAGCTTACATAAAACATATGTGTCTTCATCGACAGATGCCAATTTGTAATGTGCAGAACAAAAGGCTATGGACAATATTATTCTTTTTCTTAGCTATAAACCAACAAACTGTTTGATTTTGTATTTTTATTGTGAAAATGTGACAACCTCCCAGCTAGTTTGCACTGTCCCTTAGTTGCTTGTAATTATCATGCTTATAGTTTAATTAGTTTGAAGGGAACTTTATTACAATAATCAATATAATCTCACCAATATGATTGCACTAGACTCTAACCTAAGTTGTACAACCAACTACAAAAAATAACATTTTAGCGACACTACGAAATAGACAAGATTAAAAAATGTTAAAGAAAAATAAGGTAATGCAACTCATTTTCAGCTTTATTCAAAATAATTCCGAAATTAATTTTTTATTCCTTTCTCAATATTGTTATGAAAAATCAAACTTTAGTTTATGATTCCAAATATAACTCTAACACAATTAACCCCAACCTTACTTTTCTATACACCATCAACCACTTTTTCTAACTAGCTGGGCCAACGGCCAGCTTTCAGTGGATCTTGGAGAGATTTTATAGTGGGCTATAAGCCCAAACAACTTGCAAAACTTAGCCCATGTTCGTGCCCCCACGTCCCGCAATCGGATACCCGCGTGATATTAACTCGCGCGTGAACATCTATCTATTCCCCGCCCGCAGAATAGCAAAACTGCCAGAAAAAGGTGAGTGGCCATTCCCGTAAATTGTTTTCACGTGTAGACCTCATTATCTAGCTCGCTTGCAGCATGAGCAAACGACGACGGATCGTTCCCTATCTCTTTCAACTTAGCAGGGAAGCAACGAGCAAACCGGAGAGAAAAAAGAGAAAGCAAAGCAAAGAGAGCACAATTTTCCGTCTAGCAAGCAAGCAAACAAACTGAAACTGAAACTCTCGAAAGGTACGCTTCGAAACCCTAGAATTCTATGTCCCTGGTTTTGATTCAGTTTCTTGGATTTGTTCATTGGATCAGAACTTCTGAGTTTGAATGCGTGTGTAATTAGGTTGAGCAAAGTTGTCTGCAGTGAGTAGGTAGGGAGGGAGTTTTTTCTGGTATTCGTTTATGAGACTGGCGGGAGTAGAATGGGGAAGGGGAGGCCAAGGGCGGTAGAGAAGGGAGTTCTAGGATCACAGAACTCGACCTCATCATCTTCATCGGAGGCATCGTCTCGGTCATTGGATGTCCCGCCTGCTCCTGTTTATTATCCGACTGAGGAGGAGTTCAAGGATCCGTTAGAGTATATTCACAAGATTAGGAATGAGGCAGAGAGGTACGGGATTTGTAGGATTGTGCCTCCAGAGGGATGGTCGCCGCCTCTTGCAATGGATTTAGATAGGTTTAGTTTCCCGACCAAGACTCAGGCCATTCACCTGTTGCAGGCTCGTCCCGCGTCGTGTGACTCGGAGACGTTTGAGTTGGAGTACACTAGGTTTCTAGAGGAGCATTGTGGGAAGAAGGTGAGGAAGAAGAGGGTGGTATTTGAAGGGGAGGATTTGGATTTGTGTAAGCTTTTTAATGCGGTTAAGAGGTTTGGAGGATACGATAAGGTTTTGGATGAGAAGAAGTGGGGGGAGGTGTCTAGGTTTGTGAAGTCGGGTAAGGTATCGGAGTGTGGGAAGCATGTCTTGTGTCAATTGTACCGTGAACATTTGTATGATTATGAGATGTATTATAATATTTTGAATAAAGATGGGGCTAAGGGTTCTAAGAGGAAAATGCAAAATGATAGTAAGAGTATAGATCAGGTTGAGTTTTCAATCTCGAAGAGGAGGAAGAAGAATGTCAATGGTGCGAAGACTAAGGTTTGTGGAAAGGAAGTGAAGGAGGAGAACCTTGATCAGATATGCAAGCAGTGCAGAAGTGGTTTGCATGGGGAAGTAATGCTTTTGTGTGACAGGTGTAATAAAGGATGGCATATCTATTGTCTGTCACCACCATTGAAGCAAATACCTCCTGGAAATTGGTATTGCTTTGAGTGCTTGAACTCTGATAAGGACAGTTTCGGTTTTGTGCCTGGAAAAAGATTTATGATGGAAGCTTTTAAGCGTGTTGCTGATCGAGCCAAGAGGAAGTGGTTTGGTTCAGAATTTGCTTCACCTGCACAGATTGAGACTAAATTTTGGGAGATTGTGGAAGGATTGGCAGGTGAAGTTGAAGTTATGTATGGCAGCGACCTGGATACTTCTGTGTATGGAAGTGGTTTTCCACGATTAAATGATCAAAGGCCGGAATCAGTTGATCCTGAGTCGTGGGATGAATACTGTGCTAGCCCTTGGAATCTGAATAATTTGCCAAAGCTGAAAGGTTCCATGCTTCAGGCTGTCCATCAAAATATTACTGGCGTCATGGTCCCCTGGTTGTATGTTGGCATGCTATTTTCAGCATTTTGTTGGCACTTCGAAGACCACTGCTTTTACTCAATGAACTACCTACACTGGTATGCCTTTATGACGTTTTTTTATCTTGAATGCCAAATGGCCCTGTTAATAGTGGCTTCATCCAATCATTAATCTACAGTACTGTCTGACAATAGTTTAATCAGATTTCGTAGCTGTGTGTGGGAAGACTGTTCCTGAATAACTCTTACCACAACCCTCCGATCGCGTATATGTTTTTCGGAAGCCTGTTCCTTAACTACTCGTAATGTTATGCCCCTTTGTTGGATAGGTGTCTTATATATCCTTCCAGTGTATAGGTTGAGGTTGTTTGATTTTTGCTACGTGGGAGTGATTTCTTATGTGTATTAAAACAATTGACGGAGCACAATAACTGTTTATGATTTATGTGTTCATCTTTAAAACTCAAGGACAATGGTGTGAAAGTGCATATGAAAGTTGACAAAGTACATATATTACACATCTGCAGGGGAGAGCCAAAGTGTTGGTACAGCATTCCTGGTAATGAAGCTGGTGCATTTGAGAAGGTAGTGATTTTGCATTTTTACGTTGTAAAATTGCTATATTTTTTATTTGATTATTTTAGTGCAAATTAGAGTGGCATGTCCACCTCACCCCAGCTTTATGATGTTTGTTAGGAAAGCTTATGTACACAGGTTGAAAACGATGTTCTAAATAGTTCTATGCTTGCTTTATGTAGGTAATGAAGGAAAGTCTTCCCGACCTGTTCGATGCACAACCTGATTTGCTTTTTCAGCTCGTCACTATGCTAAATCCATCTGTCTTGCAAGAGAAGGGGGTCCCGGTATACAGCATACTTCAGGTTTGACATTTTAAAGCCTTACTCCACATTTTTCTATAAAATATATATTCAGACGAGTTTTTATGAGGTCTTATACAGGAGCTGCATAGTTTTATTGGTTCTCTTACAATCATTATTCAATTCTTGTGTACCAGGAGCCTGGAAATTTTGTCATCACTTTCCCTAGGTCCTACCATGGAGGTTTCAATTGTGGTATGACATATTCCGTAAAGCGCTAAATTTACTAGGGAAGCTTAAATAAACACATATGTCGAAAGTGTGCTTGCCATGTGACTACCTTTTCTTCTTGGTTCAGGTTTGAACTGTGCAGAAGCTGTCAATTTTGCTCCTGCTGACTGGCTACCTCATGGTGGGTTCGGAGCCAAGCTGTATCAGATGTATCATAAGCCTGCTGTTTTATCTCATGAGGAGCTTCTTTGTGTTGTAGCCAAGGTTATTAGTTTTTCTTATCTTTTGACTATGCTCTTTTGTATGATATAAGAATATTGCAGATTAGTTTTGTACTTCAAAGATGGCAGACCTTTAAAATAATAACTAGGAACCTACTTTCTTTGCTGAAGCAAGAAACTATGATGTAACTGTTTTCCAGGTTTGCAATGTGTTCAGCATACACAGAGAAAAAACCGAGTCAGCTCAGGAAGTAGTAGACAGCACTTCCACTGAAAGTCCGTTGTCTAATCCTATTGGCAAATGGAAAAGTCATTTAACCTCTTAGAATCCCTAGTGCCTAGTTGGAGATTTAAAACAGGGTTCATTTTGTTTGGATTCTTATGTTGTTATCTGTCTTCGCTGACTATCAATCTCCAATCTTATCCAGCTATTTGTAAATTGTCTGCCTTCTGTGCATCTTTGTGGGTACATTATATATGGCCTGTACTGGTTTCTCTGCAGATTGTTATTATCAAGTTCAACGTTCAATGTAGTCATTGGCATGGATCGTCTTATTTTTATTCCTGTGTTTCTAACAGGGTGATTATGATAGCAAAGCCTCGCCTCACTTGATGAAAGAGTTGCTTCGGGTGTACACTAAAGAAAAATCATTAAGAGAGAAACTTTGGAAGAGCGGCATTGTCAGGACATCTTGCATGCCTACTCGGAAATTCCCTGAATATGTTGGTACTGAAGAGGTGGGAACTGAGAATTTGATATTGGTTTTGTCTTGCTGTCTTTCAGTCATTCTTAAAGCACATTTTGGTTGATTTTCAGGATTCAACCTGTGTCATCTGCAAGCAATATCTATATCTCTCTGCCGTGTCTTGCCGCTGTAGGCGTTCTGCTTTTGTTTGTCTTGAGGTAAGTGCATTTGGAAGGGGATTTGCCACCAGTATGTTTTCCTGACTTTTTGGACTAAGAGCTCGTATTGATTTCTTCGTCCCTGATGAATGATGAGGAACCATCTCTTGATTAATTACATATGTTCGAGCTAGTTTGCTTACCTTGTGTATGAATTGAAGATAAATACTGAAATATGATCCAAATTATGTGATTTGCTTCAGGCCCAATTAAGTTTAGCAATAACAGCAGTTTTTAAGTAAATCCATATCTGTTACCATTTGTGACTTTAAGTTCGGACCTGGATAATAAGTGATTTAGCAGAATTGGGACTGGTATCCAACACTCTCTTTCAGTTGGCCATCCATTTCCCCTTCTTGTCCACTGAAGGTTCAGACTTATCGTTTTATCAATCTGTGTTACACAAGCTGCTACGTAGTGCTTGGTCATGCTTTTCTTTGTCTAAATGTGTTTGAAGCTTAGGGCCTACTTGCGGTGATAAGAAAAAAATACTGCCAAAGCTAGCTTTTAACATTTGCTTTTGCTAATTCTCATCAATGTAAGATGTTTGCTCTTTTTTCTGATAAATCATATCAATGTTGGATATCTTCCTCTCTCCTGCAGCATTGGGAGCGCTTATGTGAATGCAAGCCCAGTAGACGACGTCTTCATTATCGCCATACTCTTGCAGAGTTGCATACTTTGGTGCTTATGGTGGATAAACGTAGTTCTGAGGGGAGACCACAAGCAAGCTCTACACGCAAGCAGTTTCCTTGTACAAGTGATCTAAATGTCTTGACGAAGAAGGTAGAATTATTCAGTTTTTTATCTGTGATAATTTGCTTATAGTTGATTATTATTTTATTTATATGAAATAAAATACTTATAACTTTCCTGAGAGTCTGAGGTGGCACTCCTACGTTGTAGAATTGCTTTTTGTTGTGTATGATCTTCCAATTGTTCTGTTTATGCCCTACTCATACTTCCTACAATTCTTGCTTGCTTGCAGGTCAAAGGTGTACAAGTCAGTCTACCCCAACTGGCTGAACAGTGGCTTCTACAATCGTGTAGTTTCCTTGAGAATCAGTATTCCAGTGACACATGCTTACGCTTGTTGAAAGAAGCTGAACAGTTTCTTTGGGCTGCTTCTGAGATGGATGCAGTTAGTCCACAACCTCATTTTGCCTGTTTGTGTCCTGATATGTGGCATATGACATAAGTTAGTGCCAATTCTAACTTGTTTCTTCTGAACGCAGGTGCGTGATGTTCTGAAGAGGTTGATTGCTGCTAAGACATGGTCAGAAGGGATAAGTGATTGTCTTCGCAAAATTCAGAACTGGACCAGTGATAAAGAAAATGATTTGCAGAGAGTTCATATGGAACATGTCGATGAGCTACTGACCCTTGATCCTGTGCCCTGTGAGGTGCCCGGGCGTCACAAATTGCAGGTTATTATTCTTCAGTGACCAGTTTTATTATTCTGTTTTAAGCTAGTTGGTGTAGTATTTACTGGGTTTATTTGTTCCAGGAGCATGCAGATGAAGCTAAACTGTTGATTCAGGACATCGAGACTGCTCTATCATCGTGCTTAGAGGTATTGGCAGTCTCTCGTCTTGTTTGTACAAAATCCTATGGTACTGTCGATGGAACTTGTTAGACCGTGGTTGATTTTTCCATATGAATAGGTTATGATGTCCTCTCTTGTTTACTAATGGATGTCATTGGATCTTTTTTGGTAATTCCAGATCTCTAACTTGGAGTCTGTTTACTCAAGAGCCTGTGAGTTCCCAATTCATGTAAAAGAAAGCGAGAAGCTGTCACAAAAAGTTTCATCGGCAAAGGTAATTTTACTTTCCATGATATGTTTTGCTATTTAGTACTGCAATTGAAAGCAAAGTTTTGGCGAAATAAGTAAAGAAGTGTGCTCGATTTGTTACTAGTTTGTTCTAATTTGCTTAGGCTCCTAGGTTTGTTTTTGAAAGGAAGAAACTGGTGTTGGTTCACTTGCTTAACAAATTCAAGAGTCAATTATTTAATAATTTCAATCAGCCTTTTCTGCAATTGTTCTAGTTTTTAATTTGTTGTGGTGCTTTAGGTCTGGTTAGACCAAGTAAGAAAGGCTCTTGCGGGTGAATGTGCTTCTGATATGGATGTCAACAGTCTGCACAAGTTAAAGTTGGAGGTAACTTTGTTCTTAATTGGTTGTTGGTCCAAATCGTCTAAGCTCATGAAATGTAACAGTTAAATCTTGTGTGCAACAGATATTGGAGCTTGAGGTTCAACTTCCAGAAGTAGAGATGCTTTCAGATCTGATAAAGAAGGCTGAATTATGTCAGATTCAGTGTACTCAAGCTCTACAAGCTCCTTTAATCCTAAAGGTTGATGATCTTTCCCCTGTTTTGTATTCCTGTTTTCCTGAAAGCTGAGTCATCAATTTTGAATGTTTGACTTATGCAGGATGTTGCTGTGCTTATTCAAGAATTCAGTAATCTTATTGTCAATGTACCGGAGCTGATGATTTTGAAGCAGTATCATGCTGAAGCAGTTTCCTGGATTTCTCGACGAGATGATGTTTTGATGAACGCCCATGAGAGGGAGGATCAAAACAAAGTTATTGAGGAACTAAATTGTTTAATAACAGATAGAGCTTCCTTGCGAATTTCAGGTTGACAGTGTTTTCTTGATCTTTATTGCTGATATTTGGAAGATTAGATTCTTCAAACCTTTTGAATTATCTTAACCTGTGGTCCCACTTATCCCAGTTGATGGATTGCCTCTTCTTGAGACAGAGTTGAAAAAGGCTTGTTGGAGGGAAAAGGCTCTAAAGGTGACTTATTTTCCTTCTCCTTCTGCTTCAATACGATTTGTATGCACCGCTTCTCGTTAGGTTTTGAATCTATGAAATTACCTGATAACTAAGCATCTTATTTCTCATGGACACTTATTGTACAGGCATATCACACCAAAATGCCTCTGGAGTTAATTCAGCAATTGGTGGCAGATGCAGCTGTGTATGCTCTTAACTTTATCTAGCAGGCTATTCAAGAAGCTAGTTATCTTGACCACTTTTTTAATCACATGTTTCTGGTTGTGTGCTCTTTTCTTCTCCCCAAACTTTCAGGCTACAGATTGAGAGAGAGAACATTTATGTTCTCTTGTCTGATATGCTTGATGCTGCTCTTTCTTGGGAGGAAAATGCCAAACAAGTTCTCTCAGATAGAGCTTCATTGTGCAAGTTTGAGGACCTCATAAGGTTCCACCTTACTTTGACCTTGATAGTTTGTATTGTGGTATATTGTGTGCTTAATCTCCAATTTTAACTTTGTAGGAGTGCTGCAGACATAACTGTCATTTTACCATCCCTGGATGATGTCAAATGTGCTGTCTCGATGGCGAGCTGTTGGTTGAAGAAAGCTGAAGCATTTGTGGAGAGTTCTTCCTCAGCAGCTGATTGTTCTAATTCTTCACTCAAACTTGTTTTTTTGAAGGTATGGCCTACCATGCAGAACAAACTATGATTCCTTTTACTTTTGGTGGACTATTGTTTGCTGATTCTTGCTTCTATACAGGATTTGCTCGCACAATCAGACTCTCTAATGGTATCATTGACTGAATGCAAAAGGCTTCAGCTGATTCTGAGAAACTGTGAGGATTGGCAGCAGATAGCTCGCCCTGCACTCTGTGATGCTGAGTGTATATTTAATGTGGGCGATATGTTTCCGGACAATAGGAGTGTACTTATGTCAGAAATTCAACACTTACATAGTAAAATGGAATCCATTAAAGAAGCTGGTTTTGCTCTTCGCTTTGACATTCCTGAAGTTCTAGAGGTTCAGAATGCATCATCCGCATTGCAATGGTGTGCCCGGGCTCTTTCCTTCTGCTCGGTTTCTTCTTCTTGGGAGGTCAGAGGCTTGAATCTGGTTTTGTTTTATTTATATGCTACTATAGTTTCTTTGCATGTCAGGATACTTATCGTTGGCAATACCTGCCACACTGACAGTGATTTGTTGTAGGAATCTTTGATTCAGCATTATTGCCCATACATACTCTGAGTGGTTGCAAGAATGTTTTTCCATTCAACGTAGTTACCTCTATAAACATTGTACTCCACTGTTGTAATGCATTGCCTGTATCATCTTATGTTATCTTTCTTTGTCTTCCAACTTTCATTGCCCGGTCATCATAAAATGTTTGATTTCAGTGAATTGCTAATGTGATGATGGATGGTGTCATCTCTTTATAGCTTGTTCCATTCTCTTAACATCTGTATATTCTGCAGGATGTCCAGAGTTTGATTGAAGATTCAAGTTGCCTTTCGGTTGCACACGCGTCGAGCAGGTTGTGTAGCTCTCTAATTGGTGGAGTTAAATGGCTTCTCAAAGCCTTAGAAGCAATGTCTTCGAGGACAAATTTTGAAAGATCTAGTTTCAGTCATGCAGAAGAAGTACTTGCTGAATATCAAGTACGTGACAGTCATATTAACTATTTCTTCCAGTTCATATTAACTTTTTCTTTTCAAGTTCACTAGTCCTTCTAAGTTCTAACAATTAATAATGCATTCAACAATTTTTCCATGTATCTTATTGCAGTGTATTGACAATCTCTTTCCCATAGTTATGGATCAATTAGCAAAAGCTATTCTGAAGCACAGGTAAGCCCACTTCTTACCTTTTGCTTAATGTTTTCCATGTTCTTTAATCCTTCCTGTTGTAGTCATCTCAGGTCTTCCTTTTGGTTATAGTTGGAACCATTTTATGTATTTTAGTCTTATCCGGTATAAATTCTGATGATAATATAACCTAAAAGATAAGGCAGTTGAAAGCTGTGGATCATGTACTTGTATCTGTAGAGTGGCATGACGATGCTAGTTGGCATCTTATATTGATCTATCTTGCTGTGTTTTCTTGGTAAATTGAATACTTATATGCATATCTTTTGTTGACAATAAAGGCAGTGGAAAGACAGAATGGATAAGTTTCACAGCCTGGGCTCTGGGCTACAATCCTGGTCTGAGATGCTAGAACTCAGGGTATGGCAGTCTTTGCACCTTACTATTCTTGTGTCACCGATCCTGTAAAGTTCACTAGTTAAAGGAGTCTCAAGATTCTACGTGCCTGTATGTGTTTCTAGCTGGTCTCCAAGTAGGAACTCGTGAAGTGTGTCCGCTGTTCTTTATCAATAATAAATTTGCCTTAAGTTTCAAATCAGCGGTGTGACAATTCGTACCTGTTATGTTTCTGAAATGAGTAAAACAGGAATAGAAATAACGCTTGCTATACCTTTCTATATTCAGTTTCCCGTGTAATATTCAGTTTCTTGTGTAGTAGCTTTCTACTGTAAGTTGTTCGGATAACAGTTGAAGTTATATTCCCAGTGTTCTCCGGACGTTGTTTATTTGTATTATTCATTTATTCTCAGAAGCATCTCCAGCATGTTTTATGAGAGCTTTTTTCACATTCAGGAACTTGGAAGGACTGCTGCCTTTGGTTGTAGAGAACTGGAGTTGATTTTATCAGAAGTAGAAAAAGTGGAGGACTGGAAACAGCAATGTGTTCAGAACATAGAAGAATGTTCTGACGACAAGGCATTGCTTGGCTCTTTACAGAAGGTTCTGTATTCATTCCCTTTTTCTTGTCTGGTACAGTCCATACAGGCGCAAAGATGGAGCAGAAGTTGACTATTGTTTTGGATGTGTTTCAGATCAGTAGATCATTGGATCTATCTTTGTCTGTGTTTGGCAAGTCAGAGAGATGTGGAAGTAGTGTGTACATGTGTTGCACCAGGGATAAGGGCCTGGAGGCCATAATCTGCTCAAGCTGCAAAGACTGGTAAGGTACTTTGCCTAACAATATGCGTGGGCATTGCCATCTTTGCTTGTGCCTTTAAGGACTAATTTTTCACTAGCATATTAGTATGTCACGTCATTGCTCGATATTGTTTTTATAGTGGAATACATGACTTCCAAATTCCAATAGGTGAAGTAATATATATCTGACTCGATCATCTTCACTCACTTGAGCTAGCACCTAGCTCTTTGGAATTTAAGCATGAAGATGCATCTTCAATATATTGTCTTCCCATTTGTTTGGCAGTTGGCGGATGCTGTATTAATTCTAGTTTTTGCATCTGATTAACTCCCAAGTCAGCTGATCAGGCTGTATCCAAGGTTGCCATTACCGTTGGGTCTAATTGGACATTTATTATCTTACATTCGTAATTACTTCTTTTGTGCAGTTATCATCTGGAGTGTCTGGACCCAGATTTTGTCGACTCAGAAGCTTCAGCAGAGTACATGTGTCGCTACTGTAAACTTTTCAGTAATGGGATAAAATCTCCAAATCCAGGCATTTACTTGGTAGGTACATACATGGTTGGAATTCTCTGCTGCTTCTCGTGAACTTGCTGCTGTATGTCTCATTTGATATTTTGCTTCTGCAGGGAGGGAGAGAAGTAGAGTTAAGATTCTTAGTTGAACTTTTGTCTATTTCTGACAGTTTCCCTGTGAGGTAATGACTACTACCAACATTCACCGTTAAGCTGCTGATCACCACCCTAGTTATAAGTTTGTGATCCAAAAGTTTCTAGAGTGTTTTTCACCGACAGGTGAATTTGCAAGTGGTATAATGTTTTTTACGTCTCAAACCGCTTTGGTTACTGCAGGATTGTTGAAGTAGGAGCTTTGCAAGAGATTGTGGAAAAGGCTCTCATGGTTAGAACATGTCTGAGAGAAGTTCTGGAATTTCTATCGTCATGCACGGATACCGATTTTAAAATGGTTTCTGAAAAGCTAGCTATTTCTTTGAAGGTAGTCTTTCGAGGCTCTGCAGCAGTCTTTGCTAATTTTTCCTTTGTTCATTTATTCTTGATGCTACATATTCTGGAAAGCTCATCTATTGGCAACTGTTGCTCCAGGCTATAGAGGTGGCTGGCATCAATGACCACGAAGTCCAACCCGACTTCCAGCTCGCTTTATCTAGACATTCATGGAGGGTTAGAGTTGACCGAATCTTGGTAGGTGGACTTAAGCCCACACTGAAGGACATTCATCACCTCATGGAAGAGGCGTTGAAAATGGATATAAGCTCTGAAGATAAATTTAGACGGAAGTTGTCTGAATTGAACGACAGCGTTTTGCAGTGGGTTGACCGAGCTAATAAGGTTGATTGCAATATCAACCAATGCTTCTTTAATCAATCCGATTGTAATCTCTCTAGTTACATCTCTGCTTACGATTTTATTCGTGTTCCTCTGCAGGCTTCAAACGATCATGGTGCTCTTGCTTTGGATAAAGTTTTCGAGCTCATTTCAGAGGTGGAGAATCTGCCAATTGTTTTAGAGGAGGAACTTAAGGTAACAAAACGTGGTTTCTTATTGCGAATCAAGGTATATGTTTTCGGAAAACTAACTAAATACCATTTTCCGCTGCCTCCTTGGGTTCCGCAGATGTTAAGGGCTAGAAGCATGTTGTACTGCATATGTAGAACACCGCTGGACAATAGACCAACCATCACTTGTACCAAATGTGAAGAACTGTACCATAAAGAATGTGTAAAGCTCGTTCATCCCCGGCAGAAGCTGTACGTTTGTGCCGCGTGTAGAACTGGATCAGAACCAGAAGAAGAGCTGCAGATGGAAGAAGACGAACAGCCATTTTCATCGGCGAATAAAGTGAAATCGGTGGAGGTGGAGCCGAAGACGCCATCTCCCCGTCCACAGCACGTGAAGACGGGGAGTTTAACGATGAAGAAGCGACAGCGACGACGAGCGAAGAAGAGTGGCGGTGAGTGTAGCGATGAGAAGAGTAATGAAGTCGGAATTGATCGATTGTGGTGGCATAACAGGAAGCCATTCAGGAGAGCTGCTAAGAAACGGACTCAGCTTCACTCACTCTCGCAATTGTTTATTGGAAACCAATAAATGAATCTTCGAAATAGAATAGGAAGAAATATTTTTTTCCAATTCAATTGATTCGTTCTCTTCTTCCTAGATAGTATTTAGTAATCTAGTTCTTCTTCGAAAATAAGTTAGATTAAGTTGTGTAAGATTCAATTTAGTTCATGCCTAACCTAATTTTTGTGAAAGCTTACAAAAAATAGCCTAATTTAGATTGAATTTAGGAACATTTCAGGAGCAAAATCACAGACCGTACATTAAGGAGATAAGTCCATATGTTTGAAATTAAGGAATCAGAAACCTGTAAAAAAGTTGTGGAAATTTTTCCTAACAAAAAATTTGAGTTTAGTCTGGATTGGAAGTGCCCATAGATCGTTCCAAAGATGAGACTCGACTGATGAAGAGCCATAGACCAATCGAGAACCCAAACTCCGTAAATGAATAGACTTGAGGGAAGATAGTGTCATCTCCATTTATCAGGAAAGGTAAAGGAGTAGATAAAATGTGAGAGATCGAATCCGGCGTAAATAAAGATTGTAACAAAGGGCGGTTCGAGCGGCCATGCAAGAGTAAATCGGATATGAAACAAGGTATGTCCGACTGACCCGAGTCTGGTGCAAGGGGAGGAAGAATCGTAGGTGCAGAAGGATGTGAAAACTTTTCAAATACATAGTGTTGGATAAGTACATATGGGGCAAGTATGGGTAGGGCATGTATTTTTCAAAGTCACACCTACCAAACGAGGCATTACCGACAGCTAAAGGTGTTGTTCTGTAATTATCAAATTACAGAGGACCATTCTGTAAGTGAGAGGCTATAGAATTGACTCTGTCGCCGGTAATCCTAATCCTCCGTCGGCGACACGACTGGCTGACTTCCGACGTTTCCCCTCTACCTCAGTTTCGCTTCCTCGGCCTCTTGATTCCAACCATTTCAGGTAAGTTGTGATTGCTTCCTCGGACTGTTATCAATTGATTCCGATTTCTGAATATATATAATTATTAGAGGAGAGCTGACATTACTACTTAATCTCAAGTAGTTCAACTTCGACTGAGCTGTTGAAAGCTTGAATCTTTACCTTATCATTGTCATCAATTCCGGTTCATTTCTTTTATGTGGCCGTTGAAAACTTGTTGGGTTATTGGGTTTATGTGGCCGAGTTCAGGGGTTATGGCCGAAATCAGTATCTCCCTTATGCTAAGCTATGCAAACTAGAAGTTGCTATATAGTAGGTGAAGCTTCTTCTTCCTCTCATCATAATACGATCAATCCCCTTTTCTCCTGTAGAGTAAATGAAGTACAGGAATGCTTTGATGTTGGCTCGCTTCCTCAGAACGAAACAGGATGGTAGGTTGCTTGGATTGGATGTTGGGGAGAAGTATGTCGGCCTAGCTATATCTGATTCCCGGAACAAAATTGCATCACCTTTAAGGTATATATAATGGATTTGTAATTCTATACTGTGTAAGGTAATGCTTGATGAAGAGATCGTTCTTTTGAGCGAAAGGACTTTGTGTGTATGCTCTTCTTGTTTTGCTCTCATCAGTGTGCTGCCACTACTACTGCAGTGTTGTGGTGAGAAAGAAATCCAATGTTCACTTGATGGCTGAGGATTTCCAGAACCTGGTACCTACTCTCTTCACCATATTAGCTCTAGTTGTTTTTAGGTTCTGGACTTCAACTCTAGTTTCTAGTTACGATATTTGATAAATCTGTTGTTGGAAGCAGGTCTCTGAACTTTCTCTGGCTGGATTTGTTGTAGGGTGCCCGATGGGCAGATTATGTAAGCCTACAGATGTAAGCATCTATTTTCCCGTGAGATCTGTTAATATACTCATTTTGTAACCTGACAATTGTATTTCCATGCTCAACCAGATGAACAAGGTGAAGCTTTTTGTGGATGACATCTCTAGAACAGGGAAGCTAAAGGATGTAAAGTATACTTACTGGAACGAGTGCTTTACATCGAAGGTGAGATTTATTGAATGTAGACTTAGTTAACCATAAGCATGTATTCTTTGTAGATAGCATACATGACAGTAATCCTTGTTGGTTGACGAATTCATGAAAAATGAATAATCTTTGTTGGTTTACAGGTCATTCAGTGTCTGGTGGAGCCGATGAATTTTCATCCTTGTGAAGCATAAACCATAGTTGACAAGTTTGCTGCAGTTACAATCCTTCAGGTATTTTCTTGTTTTATATGGTCAAATGCTTTGGCTGTGTCGTGCATCCTATAACTAAATCAGTATCGTGAGATGTTAGCATCATTCGACACAACTTTATGTTTTGAATGGTAAAATGTTTGGTATGAACACTTCAACTCATCAATCCATTGTAATCATTAAAACTTGACTCTGCTTCGAAGTACTCGAGATTCCAGTTTCCTATGTTCGCTTTATCTCAAAGGTTCTTTTCTGTCATTTGTTAACCGAGTTTGATTTTGTTTCACTGTTCATTCTTGAAAGGGATACCTAGACTATATAAACAGGAAGCTAGAGTTGGATACACGGGAAGAGAATACTTCAATTGATGTAAGTTGGGGTTCAAATTCGACACAATAATTCCATTTCTTTCAATTCGGTAATTGTGTGCCAATATGAAACTAAGGATGCCATCTCATTCCTCGAGGACGATCATGCTATATTGGGTGCTGTGAAGCTTCATACCAGAAAGAATGGACGACAAGGTGAAAAAAGGGGAAAGAAGGCAAAAGACTGAAGCTTTCTGATGCTGGTGTTTAACCTTAGCATTAAGACTTTGATTAGAAAGTAGAAACCAGATTATTAACTCACCCATTCATGCTCTTGGGTAGTTGCTCCAACTAAGTTGGCAAAAGAGAGAGATCATAGATTGATACTTGTAGTCCAGTGATACCAGAGACTGGTCTCGGGTTTGTCTTTTTGAATACTGCAGATCGATTAAACCCACTTTTCGGGCTGGTTACGTGTCAATACATACGGAAGTTGTATTGCTACTTCCCTACCAACAATCGAGCAAGGTCACAGGCTAGTCGGGTTATACAAATCATATCGGTCACACATCTCAATCCTACAAAGCCATTTTAGATGGGGATTCTGGTGGTATAGGTTCAGGAGCATTGCCAAGTCCTTGTCGAAAGGTGTTCAAAGTCACTAGTGGTTCTAAACCGTAAATGTCAAACCCCCCCCCCCCCCACGAGTTGTGAAGTGGTATGTACTTTTTGGACAAAGAGATAAGGATAATAGCAGAACCAGAATGGTCCGAGATCCTATAGACAATATTTTAATTTGGGATGTTTTTGAAAGCACACTAAGCGAGATTTAACCATACACTCGCCACAAACTTTAATTTTGCATTAGTCACTATGTAATCGAGGGATTCTGAAGGAGATAGTCTTGATTCCTCCACTCCTAATTCCGCCTTCGAAATGAGGGTAACTTTATATGAAGGATAAGCCCCTTATTTGTCTGCAAAGTGCAAACATATTTAGTGGATAGATGATCAATAAAGCAGCCATGGGGACAAAGAAGCTAAAGCTAGCATAAGATGAAGTGAACTAACTCATGGTTTCAAAGACAAAGAGAAAAGGGAGTTTGGTTTGGTCCCTAGCATGCATTGATCTTCTTCACATCTGAAATCACTTTTGCATTAACAACTGATTGCCAAATTGACTTGTGGTTGGTTGGTTGGTTGTGCCCCCCCCCCCCCCGGCCCCCCTCATGGCATTCACACTTTGGTGGGGATGGCATTCACACTTTGGTGGGGTCTATAAATATTCTCCAACTCAACTCATACATTTGTTTGTTATTATCCATTCATTTTTTCATTATTTGGATATATATTTTATAAAATGGATATGGTATTTCAATTATAGAGAATATGAAAAGGGGTGGCTCGTCATTTCGATAATCTAAAAATGATCGTGTGTGTTAAAGTGTGATTATTATTATTATTATTTCTTATATTCCATGAATAGACCGTATATTGTTCTCAGTCGATAATTGAATGTTTCTATTATTTAACGTAAAATTTTATTTTAATGTCTTTTGAGTTCTGTGATTTCGGTGTAATAACATTATACTATACTAGATTGAAGATTGGATGTTTATATGGTATAAGTATGTGTATATACGGTGTGAACACTGATTAATACTTCACTGAAAAAGCTTTGTATTTTGGAAGCTGCTTTGGTTGATTATTGCTTACAAAAATTCAACATTTCTACTCATGTTTAATTTGGAAATGGACTTGGATTTAGACTCATTTTATATGTAGAAAATTATATATGTCGACATTGTGCTAGGAATTAAGGAGAAAAAGTATCGAATATAAAGACAAGTGTAGTCATAAAAATAATGTTTTGTATCTTAAACTCAATGCATTAAACTTTTTTGGATCTATTGTTGATGCCTTATCGAGTTTCATCATATATAAACTAAATATGTTATTTTTTTAACTTAATTCAATATTACATACTTTAGGTCTTTGTCACCATTTTGACCATCTAAATGAAACTTTGATAATTTGTCAATTCCCAAATCTTAGTGTATAATTGATCATTGATTTCAAGCAATAAATGACATGTGACCGAAATCTAAAAAGAGAAAATTTACAATTACATATATTGAAGTATACATGAGATTTCTTTTACTGTTTTATCTCCAAAACCAGTATGAAAAGTGCCAATGTATACTCTATTTCTTCTTTAATAATTGAACTAAATACTAAATGACAAAAGGGTAGGCATCCATTTGTCCATTGGACCATAGTTTTGTTTGATTCTTCTGCCCAAAGCCTCATCCCCACATTTCAATGAGCCTCTTGTGAACTTACACGAAAATGGCAAGATGTAAGCCACTGGCTTTGAAAAAGTACCACTACACTTTCAATAAGTAGAAATTTTCATCTTTTTCAAACAAAGGGGGGAAAAGGGTTGATTTTGTGAGGTTGGGGTGAAAGGGTTTTGGGTTGGAGAGTCTTGTGTGGGGGCACATTGGCATGAGTCATAAAGTTGGGTGATCTGAAAAAGGGACATGTTTTAGTGCTCAATAGTTTTGGTACTTGTCTCTAGGTCACCCACCACTGCCCTAAAAAAGTTACGTTCAAATCCCAAATCTTCCATACCTTTGTATGATGCTAAGTTTTAGTATTATAAGTTCAATTTCTAGGTGTGGTTTTAGGAGAACCTATTGAGACTATGTCTCTTGTTTAAGAATGTTAATTGGTAAAAGTAGAGCAACATGACTCAACATATTTTGGGATAATGAGATGAGTATTTACGAACTATTATGGAGAAAAAATATAATTTTTTTGATTTTTTTCCTATAATCCTTTTTATAAAGATAATCATATGACGAATTATAGCAAATAAAGGAATAAAGATCATGAATTGGAGCTGGAGATGTACAATCGCTAGCATATAGATGCCTTATTAGTGGATACTCTACGATGTCAAAAAAAATCTTCATCGGTGAATGCTCAATCAAGAATTTCCTTTTGAAATTGCTCAATTAAAATTATAAACAAATTATCTGATTTAAACTACACTACTTCATAACGAAAATAAATATTGAAAACCAACCAACAAAAAACTTAAATTGGCATTCTACATTCCTACTCTTTCATTCATGCCTTTCTAGTCAAACTAAGACACTAACTCCCCCTCCCCCTCTCTTTCCCCAGCTTGCCACCACCACCACCACCCTCCACTCTCCTAACTACTCTCATCAGAGCTACATTTCAACAAACCAAAAGGCCATAGGCAAAGCTAAGCCCTTTAATAAGAAAGAGAAGACAAAACATTTACCAAACGTCTCCTTTTCTTCAAAATTCAAAAAGCTCATAGAATAGAGAGAGTGTATTAAGTTCAACATTTTTCAATTTTCTCTCTCACACTCTCTCAGTCTGTTTTGTCCTTTTCTTGCCTCTCTTTCTCCCCCACCTTTCTTTTCCACCAGCCTCCCTGCTCCCACTCTCCCCCTCCCCTCCCCCCCCCCCTCCCCCACCCCCACCACCCCACCTGCCTTTTGCCCTTCTTCCTCCTTCAAAACCCTAGATTTCCTGCTTACAAATCTAGGGTTTTGTTAACAGTACTTACATGGGTCTGTTAGCTCCTTACTTCTCACTTCTGGAGCTCAAAGTTCCCATCTTTATCCTCTGATTCTCCCCCTTCTGCATTTTGGCTCTAAGCTTCAGTCTTGGACGAAAACCCACTTCCTGATTATTCCCTTTACCACAATTTCGGAGTTTAGATTCATAAGGTAGTGGAAGTTCTTACTGTGTTCTATTGATTTCTGTTATCAGCCAAGGAAAAACCCCTGAAAACCCCATCTTTAGTAGCCTTTCTTTCATTTGACTGCGAATCTGTAGCATAGTTCCAAAGGTCTTGGTATTAATAAGATTTACTGTCATCATAGTAAGCTCTTGATTCATTTTTGTTTCTCTTGAACCTTCTTTTGCTGTTGTTGTTTGAACTTGTAGTACTATTGAGATCTTTGTACTATTCCCATTAGTAAATGCATGGATGGAAGAGAAGCTATGGCATTATCTAGCGGGTCAAATCCGTATTACCTCCAGAGAGGGCCTAGTTATGGTGGGTCTGGTGGGTACGGGTCACAGGCTGGTCCGTTGCATCCCCCACCACAATTCAGGAACTCTCCAAACCCAAATTTCCAGATTCAGAACAATGCCAGCAGGCCTGGATCATCATACTCAATAGACCACGCAAATGTGGTGAGTTCTTCTTCTGGTCATGGCCATGGAATTGATATGAGTGCTCCCCCTCCTCACCCTCCTATGAGTGAGCTGCCTGTGAAGAAGAAGAGAGGGAGGCCTAGGAAGTATGCCCCAGATGGCCAGGTCTCACTTGGCTTGTCTCCTTTGCTGATAAAGCCTAAAAAATCTTCTTCAGAAGGAGATCCAATGAGCCCTTCTAAACGTAGAGGACGGCCTCCCGGCACTGGGAGGAAGCAACGACTGGCTGATCTAGGTGATTACTATGTTAGAACTCATTATATGATATGTTGAACTGTTGATGTGAATGTTGTTAGGATGCTTTGCTAGGAGTTGATAGTGTTAGGCTGTATCAGAATCCATTGGAATTTCCAGTACTGTGGTGTTTTTACCTTTTTATACGTTAATGAAGACTCTCTGCAAACTGATATATGGGGTTTGAATGATAGTTATTGAGCATAATGTTACTTATAATGTTGGTTTCATCTTATGAAAATTGACAGTAGTATTACTTTGTTACTTAAAGTGAATCTTATTAATTGTATGCTGAATATGATAGGTGAATGGATGAATAAATCTGCCGGTCTGGCTTTTGCGCCACATGTGGTCAGGATTCTAGCTGGGGAGGTATGTTATATCATTCCATAATTTTCTTTCCTCTGCTGCATCTATGAACTTATATGTTATCATGAGTTGAAGAATTTTATATTTTATTGATGGTTCCTATCACTGGTTAGCTCCTGAGATGGAATGGAGTGTTCCTTTTTTGAAGCGGTTTAGTGTTATTGTCATGTTAGTGACCCTTGTTGTTTACCCATCCGTGTCGATCCATTCTTGTTCATGTGGCATCAAAATTTGGTTTCATCCATTGTATATGGAGTTTTACTTAGGTAACTTATGCTAATGTGGATACTGAGTAAATGCTTTCATAAGTTTGTGCATATGTTCAGTAATAAATTGTCTAGAGGGGTTTCTTGACTAGTAAAGTTTTTATCTTTTGCAGGATATTGTTGCTAAAATACTGTCATTTGCACAGCAGAGGCCTAGAGCTGTCTGTATCTTGTCTGGCACTGGTACAGCTTCCTCTGTAACCTTGCGTCAACCAGCATCTGCAGGGCCAACTGCTACATATGAGGTTAGAGCATTCACATTCCATATGCACTGTCTGTTTCAATCTCTTGAATCCTCAGCCTCAGTTGATTCTTGAAGTATTTTGATTTAAAACTAATCTGGTAGAGTCTGACAGAGCTAACAATGTTGAATTTCGAAATGGTTCTTAGCTGTTGACAATAAGACGTGTGACTGGCATTCAATTGTTGTCATGATTTTATTCATCTAGGCATAAGAGGCTCACCCTTGGGAATTTGTCTGTTGAAAACAGATGATTTAGCATTGTGATCATCTATGTTTTTACCTACAGTTACTTCTTTTAATAATTTTCCGGGACAACTCCAGTTTGAAGTCTAGTTGTGTGATAGATGTCTTTATTGCAAATGAGAAACTACAAAACATGTTGGTCCGACTTTTTGGTTAGGTGATTTCTTCAAGTGATGCTGCAAGGTTAATCTTATCTAGTTTTCACGTCTTTGTTCCGAATGAAAGATCAATGTGATATCAGTAAAGGAAAAAATCAAAATCAGAGTTTGATTCTGTTTTCGTTTTCCTTGTTTGCACTCATTACTCTCTTGAATCTATGGACTAACTTGGTATATAACTGGTGCAGGGCCGATTCCAGATACTGTGTTTGTCAGGTTCCTACTTGGTAGCCGAAGATGGAGGTCCCCTTGACCGAACAGGTGGAATGAGCGCTTCTCTTTCGACTCCTGATGGTCATATCATCGGTGGCGCAATCGGTATGCTTACTGCTGCAAGCCTAGTACAGGTAATGTTACCATTTCCAAATTGTTGAAGATAACTTGTATATCCCATTCCTTATTCTGTGATCATAACCATTAACCAAGAACCTCACCCTCTTCTTAACTGAAAACTGCGGGTTCCATCCAGGTGGTGATATGTAGTTTTGTATATGGTAGTACCAAGAAGCCAGAAAGACCAGTTGGACGACCCAAGAGCGATAAAAGCCAACGCAGCAACGAGAAATTAGCCATTGCCGCCCCTGATACCACTCCTCCAAGTACTGCAACGCACGAGCATCATTACACGCCTTCTCCGATGGGGGTCTGGCCAGGCTCCCGGTCTGCCGATCTGAGAAACAACCCCCACACGGGAATTGACTTAACAAGAGGCTGACTGATGATGATTTATGACTGCTGCAGCAACAACAGCGACATGGCAATTTTTTGTACAGAATGTGTTGTTGTACCTGTAGTTTAAAAAGGAATCTCTTCCTTTCAGGTTATGACCTCCCGGTTGTTCTAACCTAGTCTGTAACAAAATGCCACCATTTTTATGTGCTCATTAACAATTTAGATGTTAATTTTTTTTAAATTCTCCTCCAGTTTAGTGTTTACGGGTATTATTTGGATCAGTCTCTGGTAGTTGCAAAGTCTGGTTTCTCTTACATTTGTTTCCTTTATATATCATCTTAAAGCCATAGCATGTCTCAGACAGAACACATAGGGAGAAAAAGAACAGATCTGATTGCAACTTGTTGGAGATGCAGAACAAGTTATAACCCCAAACTGGTCCTGGGATTATTATAACAATTAGGAACACTACAATCCCTATCCACTAACAATTGTAATACAATGACTTTGGTCTATATATATAGCATAGTGATTTTCGTCTGCTTACCTCGAAGCTGGAGGGGAGGTACTGCCTTGAAGCGAGTACAAGCAAACTCCATGATTTGCTCGTTGCTGCCAGGCTCCTGAGATCCAAACTGATTGCAAGGGAAAGCCAAGATCTGTAGACCTGCTCCAGCCAACAAGTGAAGAACTCTTGAGTTATTAGTCATCACAAACATAGACCATTGAGCTTAGACTGACATCAATAGATTATAGAGAGTTATGGATGCATCCAATTCAGAGTACCATTTGCCAAAACATTTGTGCACACAAGCCAAGGATTGAATGTACCCTTATGTCACTAATAATGAAAAGGATAAATCACAATCAAACAAACAGAAGGGAGGGCAAAGAGGAAAACCTTGATCCTTATATTTCTTGTACAGCTCAGTCAGCTGAGTGTAGTTCGAATTGGTCAAGCCACTGTAACAAAATTTTAAAGACCAACCAAACAGTAAAACTTCATGTTCCATACAGCTTTCAATCAACACAACTAACCCCTCAGTGAAGAAATTACCATTGGGAGGCGACATTAACGATCAAAAGGACCACCACACTTCCAATAAGTAGAAATTTTCATCTTTTTTCTCAAAGAAAGAGGGAAAAGGTTTGATTTTGTGAGGTTGGGATGAAAGGGTTTTGGGTTGGAGAGTCTTGTGTGGGGCACATTGGCATTAGTCACAAAGTTGGGTGATCTGAAAAAGGGACATGTTTTAGTGACAATGGTTTTGGTACTTGTCTCTAGGCCACCCACCATTGCCCTAAAAAAGTTGTGTTCAAATCCTAAGCCTTTGTGAATATTGTAGATACAACTTCCATAACTTTGTATGATGCTAAGTCTTAGCATTAGTAGTGAATTTTTCGGTTCAGAGCCTTTATATTAAGACAACCATTTATCTATTATAATGAGAAAAAATTCATAATATGTCATCTCACTAGTAAAAACACCTAGCTATAATTGTTTGCAATTGGGAGGTTTTCGTAACATAGTTTTTGAAAAAATAATCATATGACAAATTATAATAAATAAAGGTCCCAATTTAAAACTAAAGATGCATAAAAATTCGCTTAAAATATAAAGGTTTTCACCGATGGATGCTTTACAATGTCAAGAAGAGTCTACACTAGTGGATGCTCAATAAAAGTTTTTTTTTATAAATTATCAAAATTATAAAACAAGTTATCAAACCTAAACTACGCATAACGAAAATGAATATTGAAAACCAAGCAAAACTCCTATTATTATTGGCATTCGACATTCATACTCTTTCATTCCATGCCTCTCTAGTCAAAATAAGACATCTCTTTCCCCAGCTTGCCACCACCACCACTACCACCCTCCACTCTCCTAGTAAGTCTCCTCACAGCTACATTTCAACAAACCTAAAGGCCAACGGCAAAGCAAAGCCCTTTAATAAGAGAGAGAAGAAAAACAATTTACCAAACATCTCCTTTTCTTCAAAATTCAAAAAGCTCGGAATAGAGAGAGTAGATTAGATTCAACATTTTTCAATTTCCTCTCTTTTCTCTCTCACTCTCTCAGTCTGTTTTGTCCTTTACTTGCCTCTCAGCCTCCCTGCTCTCCCCCACCTGCAGTTTACCTTCTTCTTCCTTCAAAACCCTAGATTTCCTGCTTACAAATCTAGGGTTTTGTTAACAGTACATACATGGGTCTGTTAGCTCCTTGCTTCTCACTTCTGGAGCTCAAAGTTCTCATCTTTATCCTCTGATTCTCCCCCCTCTGCATTTTGCCTCTCCAAGCTTCAGTCTTGGACGAAACCCCACTTCCTGATTATTCCCTTCCCCGCAATTTCGGAGTTTAGATTCATAAGGTAGTAGAAGTTCATACTGGGTTCTATTGATTTCTGTTATCAGCCAAGGAAAAACCCCTGAAAAACCTCATCTTTAGCTGCCTGTCTTTCATTTGACTGCGAATCTGTAACATAGTTCCAAAGGTCTTGGTATATAATAAGCTTTACTGTCATCATAGTAAGCTCTTGATTCATTTTTTGTTTCTCTTGAACCTTATTTTGCTGTTGTTGTTTGAACTTGTAGTACTATCGAGATCTTTGTACTATTCCCATTAGTAAATGCATGGATGGAAGAGAAGCTATGGCATTATCTAGCGGGTCAAATCCGTATTACCTCCAGAGAGGGCCTAGTTATGGTGGGTCTGGTGATTACGGGTCACAAACTGGTCCGTTGCATCCCCCACCACCACAATTCAGGAACTCTCCAACCCCAAATTTCCAGATTCAGAACAATGCCAGCAGGCCTGGATCATCATACTCAATAGACCACTCAAATGTGGTGGTGAATTCTTCTTCTGGTCATGGACATGGAATTGATATGAGTGCTCCTCCCCCTCCTATGAGTGAGCAGCCCGTGAAGAAGAAGAGAGGGAGGCCTAGGAAGTATGCCCCAGATGGCCAGGTCTCACTTGGTTTGTCTCCTTTGCTGATCAAGCCTAAAAAATCTTCTTCAGAGGGTGATCCAATGAGCCCTTCTAAGCGTAAAGGACGACCTCCCGGCACTGGGAGGAAGCAACGGCTGGCTGATCTAGGTGATTCTATGTTAGAACTCATTATATGATATGTTTAATTGTTGATGTGATGTTGTTAGGATGCTTTGCTAGGAGTTGATAGTGTTAGGCTGTATCAGAATCCATTGGAATTGCCATTAATGTGGTCTCTTTAGACGTTAATGAATACTCTCTACAAACTGATGGTTGGGGATTTGAGTGATAGTTATTGAGCATAATGTTACTTTTTATAATGTTGGTTTTGTCTTTCTGTTGTTGTTTGGAGACTGCTTAGAACAATGAAAATTGATAGTAGTATTACACTATTACTTTGTTACTTGAAATGAATCTTATTAATTGTATGTTTGATTATGATAGGTGAATGGATGAATAAATCTGCCGGTCTGGCTTTCGCACCACATGTGATCAGAATTCTGGCTGGGGAGGTATGTTATGTCATTCCATATATTTTGTTTCCTTCTTCTGCATCCATGAACTTATATGCTATCACGAGTTGAAGAATTTTATACTATATTGATGGCTCCTATTACTGATTAGCTCCTAGATGGAATGGAGTATTCCTTTTTTGTTAACTGGTTTAGATCACATGGCATTTTACTTGGCTAACTTGTGTTCATGTGGATACTGAGCCAGATGCTCACATTATAAATTGTCTAGAGGGGTTTCTTGACTCGTAAGTTTTTATTTTTTGCAGGACATTGTTGCTAAAATACTGTCATTTGCACAGCAGAGGCCTAGAGCTGTCTGTATCTTGTCTGGCACTGGTACAGCTTCCTCTGTAAGCTTGCGTCAACCAGCATCTGCGGAGCCAACTGCCACATATGAGGTTAGAGCATTCACATCCCATATGTACCGTCTGTTTCAATCTCTTGAATCCTCAGCCTCAGTTAATTCTTGAAGTATATTGATTAAAAGGGTCGTTTGATTTTGAGATTTGGTCGAAAGTGATTTCAAATAGCTAGTGATTTGAAATAGTTAGGGATTTCGTATATATCTTGTTTGTTTGCTTCTTGTAGTAATTTTCCACGACAACTCCAACTTGAAGTTTACTTGTGTGATAGATGTCACTATGGAAAATGAGAAAGATCAATACGATATCAGTCAAAAGGAACAAATCAAAGTTGGAGTTTGTTTCTGTGGTTTTACTGTTGGATACGAGTCTCTAGTTAGCTGTTCTTGTTTCCACTCATCATTCTCTTGAATCTATGGACTAATTTGGTATTTAACTGGTGCAGGGCCGATTCCAGATACTGTGCTTGTCAGGTTCCTACTTGGTTGCTGAAAATGGAGGTCCCACTGACCGAACAGGTGGAATGAGCGCTTCGCTTTCAACTCCTGATGGCCATGTCATCGGTGGCGCAATCGGTATGCTTACTGCCGCAAGCCTAGTACAGGTAATCTCATCATTATAACTTGTTATCTCATCCCTTAATTCTGTGATCATAACCATAGTAGTTCAAATCACACAATTTTTACTATGTTACTTAGGCCTAGTGATCTTGATTCCACTAAAAAATGGAATGAAGTGGAATTGAACGAAAAAGAGTTCTAAATACCCGACTCACGATTCCACATTCTCCCCTGAACTTCATGTTTTTTTCTCAGACCACGATTCCACCCGATTCTACTTTCTCCCCTATGATTTTGATGTAATGTGATTTGTTAGTTGCATTTTAAATGGCCGCCTTATATAGATTGTTAACTTATCATGTTTATTTTGACTTTTGATAATGAACTTAATCAATTAGCTAATCCTTGAAATTTTACGTTTTTGCGATTCGATTCCACTTCACTTTTTTATTTCACTACCTTGATCATAACCAAGAACCTTCCATCCAGGTGGTGATCTGTAGTTTTGTATATGGTAGTATCAAGAAGCCAGAAAGACCAGTTGGACGACCAAAGAGTGATAAAAGTCAACGCAGCAACGAGAAATTAGCCATTGACGCCCCTGACAGCGCTCCTACTACTGCAACGAACGAACATCATCATTACACGCCTTCTCCCATGGGGGTCTGGCCAGGCACCCGGTCTGCCGATCTGAGAAACAACCCCCACACGGGCATTGACTTAACACGAGGCTGACCGATGCCTGATCTATGACTGCAGCAGCAACAACAACAACAACAAGGACATGGCACATTTTTGTACAGATGTGTTGTTGTACATGTAGTTTCAAGGGAATCTCCTCCCCCTTTAAGTTATGAGCTCCGGTTGTTCTAACCTAGTCTGTAACAATATGTCTCATTAACAATTAGATGTTCATTTTTTAAACATTTCTCCTCCTGTTTAGTGTTTATTTATTATGGGTATTATTTGGACCAGTCTGTTGTAGTAGCAAAGTTTGGTTCCTCGTACATTTGTTTCCTTCATCATCTTAAAGCCATAGCATGTCCTGTCTGTTTACAATATTACTTACTGGGATTCTTTTTCACTGAACAAAGTACCATTTGAACCCCTTAACTTCTCCAGTTTTTCTAATTTAGTCCCTGGACTTATAACTTTTTCATTTAACGCCTTAAACTTACTATTCCTTTCTATCCAAGCCCTTCCAACCAAATTTTACTTACTGGGATTCTTTTTCACTGAACAAAGTACCATTTGAACCCTTTAACTTGTCCAGTTTTTCTAATTAAGTCCATTGACTTACAACTTTTTCATTTAACACCTTAAACTTACTATGCCTTTCTATCCAAGCCTTTCCATTTATTTTTCCTTGTGTTCCAAGAAACTGGCTGTATTTCCGGTTCAAGCTGATCATCTCGCCGTTCATATTCGTAATAGGTTGTGCCTTACAAAATAATGCCACTAGGTGGTGTACATGTATATAACAATTAATCCAAAAGTTGGTACCTTACAATAATCGAAAAGCTTCAATATAAACTTGGACTCCTCGTTTATTTTTCTATATGTTTCAACTATAGATAGAAGAGTACTACTGCATATCGTCACGATCTTAGTTTATACTCAAATCCAAGGGATGTCGACAGTTTCATACTCATAACCTAAGTTTTTCTCGTCAAGGCAATCACTCACCTTCACCCGAACAGGACGAGCATCTTCGTCATGGAACAGGAAGGTTGAGTTGAGCCAATCATCACTTGCATAATCTACTCCTCCTATACTCTTCCACAAAGTCCACAGCCGGTCTACGTTAGCGTGGTGGGCGAAAAACATAGGATCCCTCCCTGAAGTGTAGAACGATCCCATATCTTCCAAATGGGCCGTACTGTTGTCTCCGGTCCATTCGTGCACCCGACCATGAGGCTTCCTCTCTATGGAACCGCCAAATTGCGGTGGATGAGGTTGATCCCCCGCCCGATATGGCATCCCAAGAAACTCGGAGGTGTTCCCGATAGATCCAACCATTTGTCCATGCATGAAACCGACGTTGCTTGCAATGCGCTCCTGGTCCGTTGTGTTCTCGGAATTGTGGAAGCCCCAATCCAAGGTGATTAAGGTTGGTGGTTGGTGGTAGGGGTTTCGCCTAGGATCGTTTGTGTAAATGGACGGCATTTGCATCCCTTCCGGAGCATCCCAATTCCAAAAAGGCAAACCGAATGTTGGATCCCGGATCAGTTTTCCTAGGATCCTCTCGTAGAAGTAAAGGTAGAATCTGTACATGTACACACATACGTTACATTAGGTAGGAACACATGAATGGAACATAAACTACAAAGTGTTGCGTATATTCATCAAGTCAATAACAACTAATTACCTATGCCACGGGTAGAACAGCCAGGAGTTGTGAATCTGGACCGGTAGGTCGCGAAAGCCACTCTGTCTGTAAGCCTCGTTGCAATAGGCACAATGTAGATTCGCCTGCTGAAAGAAGGATCTTGGATCTGTCGAGGGGAGTGCCTTCATCAGCTCTACGGCTCGCTTGTACTTCTGGACGTACACACGATCCACTAAGTGAGCCGCTAGTCGGACTCGTGCCGGTGAGTCCGAAGAATGGGTGAAAGTGTGGTATTCTGTGGGTTGGAGTTGAAGGCAGCACGTCATAGGAGGAACTCCAAGAGGGAGTTTGGGAGAGCCACATTTCCCTGTGACTATCGGCTGAGAAACTAGAATGGTGCTTGTGTGGAGAAGAAGTAGAAAAATTGCCATTAGGGTTGACATTGCCATTGTTGATTGACACTAGCTAGAATGAAAATGGTTGCCGGTATGTTTGTTGTGGGGAAGTCATATGGTAATGGATTTAGGGTTTCTCAATTGTTTGTGAACCAAAACTCTACGTCTTCTACTCAAGTAAGAAGGGTTATTCATATTCATTTCACTTGTTTGTTATTACCTTGTTGAAGTTAAGTATTAATTGAAGTTAGGTGCTCTCACTTTATTACTTCTTGGTGTTGGTAAGATATGCACAATATTGGATTAACATTGTTACTAATTTGTCATGTTAACAATGGTGGCAAGGTCCATTGGTGTCGTAGAGTGGAACAAACGAATGTAGTGGGTCGAAGAGTGTTAGCGAGGCACATAAATGTACAGTTTTTTTTTATCAATGTACGGTATGCCACTCTACCGTTGGTAGTCGGAGAAATAAGCTTGTATTTGCATGCACTTATTGACTAACCCTAAATCAAATGAGTATTACGAACTTACGATCTTCATCCATGCCATCCTTGCTAACTAGTCATTATGATTCCGAAAATTAGTTGGAATGAAAGGGGAAGAAAAGTAAAATTTACCTTAAGTAGACAAAGTTAGAAGAATTTGGAACTCCATAAGTAATAGTAACTACCAGAAAACACTATTTATTGCAAGCCTAACTCTCTTTTCCAAGAACAAAGCACATGTAGCTGTGAAAATAGATAATGACTTGGTTTTGGGTAAGTTGAGTTAATCCACCCATTGATCACAAAGTTTTACACTTGCACATCACATTATATGTGCATAATAACAAATAACTAATTATTGAGTTAGAATAACTAGTTATTCATAACTAGTTATACCAGTTAAATGATTAATTTTTTTGTGAAAATGACAAATTTTCATAGGTTATAATCCTTTTGGAAATTGACAATTGTGATATGAAAATTTTTAAATTTTCAAATAGCTAAAAATTGAGGTTTCATCTGATTAACCAATTCAAATAATAGCCAAATGAAGTTAAAAAACATTTTTTAACATGCTAAAATAACATCGAGTTAATTTGATTTTTAATTTCGTTTGACCATTGTTTACAAGGGTTAGCATAATGTCATTTGATTTTTTAGCCATTTCCAACATGAATATCAAACATTAGTCGATTTTAAAATTTTAAAATTTTCTTGTGAAAATGGTCAAGCTTCATAGGTTAACCCCTTTGGAAATTGACAATTTTGACATGAAAATTGAAAATTTTGAAATGGGCTAATATTTGACATGCATGTTGAGAATGGCTAAAAATTGAGGTTTCATCTTGTTAACCCCTTCAAATAATAGCCAAATGAAGTTGAAACACATTTTTCAACTTGCTAAAATCACATCAAGTTAATTTGATTTTTAACTTCATTTGACCATTGTTTACAGGGTTAGCATAATGCCATTTGATCTTTTAGCTGTTTCCAACATGAATGTCAAATATTAGTCGATTTGAAAGTTCTGAAATTTTCTTGTGAAAATGGTCAATTTCCATAGGCTAACCCCTTTGGAAATTGATAATTTTGACTTGAATTTTTTTTTTTTTAAATTGGCTAATATTTAACATGCATGTTGGGAATTACTAAAAATTAAGGTTTCGCCTTGTTAAATCCTTCAAATAATAGTAAAATAAAGTAAAAAAATAATTTTCAACATGCTAAAATAACACTGAGTAAATTTGTTTTTTAACTTCATTTAGCCATTGTCTATAGTGGTTACCATAATGTCACTTGATTTTTTAGTCATTTCCAACATGCATGTAAAATATTAGTCGATTTGAATTTTTATGTGAAAATGGTCAATTTCCATAGGTATGTTATATATATTTTTAAGAATTTTAATGGTTATTATTAATAGGGATGTGATATATTTTCGACTAAAATTTTTAACTTGGATTTCGTACATACCGTTTATTTGAGTTAGGATAGTATAATTAGGAGATGGAGAATATAAATATATCCAATTTGAGTTAGGATATTAATCTGGAGAATGTAAAGATATCCAATTTGAGTTAGGATACTTATCCCATTTGAGTCAGGAAATAGTATCGGGAGAATACAAAGAATGAAAACAATATATAAATTAGCTAGGATAGGATATCAACTTTATCAAACTGTACCTGCAGCCTCAAACTCGAGCCTGCGACGACCCTACGCAGAGTAACGTGGAATATCAGCCATAATCGCAAGTCATTGCTTTCGGTCAAACTCGACAAAGAGAAACTCGAGTGGATATCGAAGTCAATACCATACGAAGATGGAAGGACTGCTTATTATGATCGGAGGATATGTGTTTGGAAAGGATCACTAACCATACTCCTCAAGAAACAATCGCGTACCGGTATATGGTCGTTCAATGATTCGTGTCATTGTTGGTCCGAACTGGTCCAGGTGGATTTACTACATTGGCATTGCACACGGAAGTGGAAGAATTTGGTGGCGGGTTCGAATTCGGCATTGGTGTATGGATGTTATGATGGCCTTACTATAGCTTCCATGACGGGGAAGGTCGAGCGTCTATTAAAGTATGCGAAAACTGCTTTCGAGTTTGCAGAGACATTGGTTCTGATCCCTGGCTCGAGTATCCTAGTTGATGAAATTAAACAAGGTGGAATTATTCGCAAGTTCATACAAATGTGTACACTCTGTATGATTATTTTGTACATGCTTTATACGCAAGTTTGTAGAGACGTACATTGGTTCCGATCCCTGGCTCGACGTCATATGAAACTGATAATAAGCACTCAAGATAAGAAATGTTAATAACATTCATTAATCCTTAGCAGTCTTTTCAGGGAATACAACAGAGTAAATGAAATTCAGTGTAAACTAGAAAGTTAACAGGAAAGCTAGTTCCTTTCTTATTTTAAACCATAACCCTTATAGGCTAATAGATGACTATAGTTTCAGCATCATCTAGGCAACCCCAAGCAGTTTTTTCACATCTTTCTGCAAATTTTACCAAAGGAAATACATACATGGGCAGAGTTAGTCATCGATCAGGACAACCGAAAAGGAAACATAACTCGGGTGTGTTTTATCTGCTTACCTCGAAGCTGAGAGGGGAGGTAGTAGGAGCATAGCGATCGACCACCTGCCCCTCTTTGTTGATGAGGAACTTGGCAAAGTTCCACTTGATACCATCCCCAAAGAGGCCACCTTTGCTTGACTTGAGGAACTTGTAGATTGGAGCAGCATTGTTCCCGTTCACATCAACCTGTATTAGTGTTGAAAACAAAAACAAACTACCATCAAGTTGAATTCTACTACAAGGTATGCACATCGTCGTAGAGTCTTTAGTCGATTTAAGGATATGGGTATTCATAAGGTTAATTGATGCCTTGAGTATTCATAACACCACAGCTAAAATATTTGGTTTGAAGCGTCTCTAGTCTAGATCATGGTTAATTGTATAGTCGACCTCCGAACCTCACCTTGTCGAAAATGGGGTACTCGGCCTTGAAGCGAGTACAAGCAAACTCCATGATTTGCTCGTTGCTTCCAGGTTCCTGAGATCCAAACTGATTGCAAGGGAAAGCCAAGATCTCTAGGCCTGCTCCAGCCAACAAGTGGGGGAAAATGAGTTACTAGTCATCACAAACACAGACCATTGAGCTTAGACTGAGATCAAATAGATTACTGATAATTTCCCACAACACCTCTACTTGAAGGCCAAGAATGAATACAGTACTTGTAATGAATAAGCTCGATAATCCGATTCAGAAGACCATTAGTAATTATGCACACAAGCCAAGGATTGAATGTACTCTTATGTCACTAATCACAATCAAACACAGAATCTGGGCGAAGAGGAAAACCTTGATCTTTGTATTTCTTGTACAGCTCAGTCAGCTCAGTGTAATTCGAATTGGTCAAGCCACTGCAACAAAGTTCAAAGACCAACAAACAGTAAATTTTCATGTTCCATACACAACTAACCCCTTAGTGAAATAAAGCTGGGAAATTTACCATTGGGAGGCGACATTGACAATCAAAAGAACTTTGCCCTTGTAAGTACTGAGATCAACATCATTCCCTCTAGCGTCCTGCAAACAACCAGAATCCAAAAATTCAGACAGCCAATAATTTCAATCCAATACAAGGAAACCCCCAATTTTATTTATACCTTGACAGTGAAGTCGTAAATGGACTGAGGAGCTTTGGAGTTGCTGGCCATAGCTCGATCGAATCTGGCAGAACAAGCAACCAAGACGGGGGACTGGTTCAAGGAAACTGATCGCCGATGCGGAAGACGAGAATCGGACAAACCCAGATAAGAAATCGATCGGAGAGGTCTGGTGCGAAGAAGAGAAGAAGCGGATGAGGCTGTAACTGTAAAGATGAGATTTTTACGGGCGAGGTTGCGGATTGAAGAACAGAGCATTTGGGTATATATAGAAGGAACGGAGGCGATTGTAGGACCCAGTTTCAGACGCGGCCAAAATGAAAGGAAATCAGAAAGAAGGAAGCTTTTGATCTCTGAAACTTTGATTTTGGTTTGTGGTGGAAGAAATGAGTTTTGATTTCGCAGACTAGTGTGAAAGGGATGATGATTCGTTGCTTTTTGGCTGGGTGGACGTCGAATGGACACGTGTAAGATTCTTTTGAAAGGATTGGAACGCGGAGGTTGCTTAGCCAAACCCAAATCCCAGATCACGTTTTCCACTAGAAGGGTGTCACAATCCGGACCACTCTAAATAGAATTTGACGGTTAGAATTCGACAAACTAAACGTGAAATCCAGCGAAGATCGAAGATATTGTTGTTTAGTCGTAAAAAAAAATATTTAGTTAGGATTGAATTAGCATATGAAATTGATCTCCAAATCCAATGTGAAAAACGTGGCCCCAAAGTGGGTACTTTTTTCTTCGTCACAAAATCAATATGATATTATGAATTAATTGTGGTTTAGGCGAATGACCGATTAACATATCCGACTAATCTTCACCACTACACTCAAACTTCCTACTCCAAAAAGTAGATGACAAATGCTATACTTTTTGAAACGAGGAACCGTTACATAATTGTTCTTAAACAGTTGTAATCAACCTTAGGGTATCGTTTTCGATTAAATTACTTAAATCCGGTGAATTTTAGATTTTCCATCCGAATTGATTTATTTGGGAAAATGTCCTTTTTTGCCCAAAACTGCCCTGTTTTTCATCATAATTTCACATTTGAAATTATGTTTAGATTTAACGTAATTTCTTATATGTAGAACGTATCCTAAATGAGCATACAATTGATACTCATAGTGATCGATTAACAACTCATTTAAGAATTCGGTCCAAATTCAAACAACACTAAATTATGGTTAAATGTATATAACCAAATCCCCATCTTTACTAATATTCTAAAATTATTATCTAACAAGATTAGACAAATAACGTAACCAGATCTCAAGAGTACTTACCTAACACTACACCTTCAAAGAAGAAACTATATATCAAGAATAGAATAACTACTATACACATACAAATCAATATAGAAAAGAAGATCAATGGATTCCTACGAGGAGAGGCTAGCAGCTCAAGCTCACATATGGAGCTGGTCATTCATCCAAATCATCTCCATGGGCATAAAATGCGTCGTCGAGCTTGGAGTCCCAGATGCCTTAAACAACCATGGCGGCTCTGCCGTCTCATTGGCCACCCTCATCTCCTCTATCAACATCCCTCCTTCCAAGACCGAGCCCTTCCGTTGCATCATGCGCCTCCTTACTCACTCGGCTGGTTTCTTCAATTCCGAAAAGCGAGTGAATAAGGAAGAAGTTGGAGACGAGGAGGAGGAGGAAGAGTTCTTCTCCTTAAACCCTTCATCGCGACTTCTGCTCAACAAAAGTGGCGAAGAAGGAGGAAAGCAAACACCAAGCGTGCTCTTCTTCTTCCAGCCCATGATGCAGCACCCGTGGACATTTTTATCCACGTGGCTACGCGACGAGGGTAAGCGGACCCCATTTGAGATAGCAAACGGGACTGCGTCGTTTTGGGATTACATAAAGTGTGACGACCCTTCAGGACAGTTGATAACTTCTTTCTACGATACAATGATCAACGATTCGAAGATGATAGGGGACGTCGTCGTTTCCAGGTGCAAGGAAGTGTTCGAAGGGGTGGCGTCATTGGTTGACGTGGGCGGTGGGACCGGTGAGATGGCGGCTGCCATTAAGAAAGGATTTCCAGGGATTAAGTGCACCGTTTTGGATCTTCCACATGTGGTAAAGGATTTGGAGAAGAATGATAAAAATAATAATAATTTAGAATTTGTTGGTGGGGATATGTTTGTTAATTTGCCGGCGGCGGATGCTCTTTTGCTGAAGGTACATCGTATTATTATTAGTTAATTACTCTATAATTGTATATCATATATATGTAATGTCGTATGTATATTTAAATATTTCAGTGTGTTTTTCACGATTGGGACGAGGAGAATTGCATAAAGATACTCAAGGTCTGCAAAGAAGCAATCACGTCATCAAAAGATGGTGGGAAGCTCATAATCATAGATATGGTGGTCGATGAAAAGAGGTTCGGTGAACCGAAATTTGGACAAGTGCAGCTGTGCTTCGATCTCTTAATGATGGCGTTTTTCAACGGGAAGGAACGAACCGAGAAACAGTGGAAGAAACTTTTCTTCGCCGCCGGCTTCTCTAGCTACAAAATCTCACCGGTGTTGGGTCCTAGGTCTCTCATTGAAGTTTTTCCTTAAGCATAATTTATGTAATCTAAGCACTGAATCTCCTTTCAAACATTTCTACCGGCCCAAATAAGTATTCAAATTTACAGAAACACCCATACGAGTTTCAATTTAGATGACTTAGAGAATTAATATTAGACCTTTTCAATTCCGAGGCCTAAATAAATTCAGCGGCCTAAGACGATTGTCTAGTTTGGCTACTAGGTGCCACGGCCATGATATTAAGTACGTTTACAGTTTAGGGTTACCCGAGCTTATTTGACTCGACTTGATGTTGTAGTGGTGCAATATAATCGTTTCCACACCTTGATCACTTGTCTCTGCATGTCTTTGTTTAGACAGATGATACCCCATTCCGGATCCGGAGGAGTGTTCAAGCCTTGGTTGGACGATTCGAGTTTGAAAGTGCTGCCGGATATGTAGGGGGTTACCTATCCTTGTGTAATAGTTGTTAACGTTTTTTTTTTATGATTACTTTGAAGGGCCAGATACGTAGGGGTTAGTCCGGTCCGATCCGGTCAAACCGGACTTCGGGTAGACTTGTCTTGTTTAGTATTTAGGATCATTTACCAAACTTAAAACGTTGATTAAATATTCAGAAATGACGTTATTAATATTGATTTTCTTTTGAATTTCCTTCCATTTCGTTTTATGAATATTTATTTAATTAACGTTTTAAAAGAACATATTGTAACATCATTTCTGTAACTTTCCTCATCATCTTTGAGTTACCATTTATCTAAAAATCAATTAAGTAGATTACATTATTACATGAAAATCATAAGGAATAAAGACATAATTCCTGTTAATTACAACTTCATATTTCTCAAGGTATAACTTTATATTTTCTCGATTAATACCATCGAGTTCGGAGTGTTATTTTCTGATCGTGTATTTTCCCTGTAATGTGATATTTGTAAGTCTTGAATTCGTTACAATTTTGAGACGCGATCGAGAATATGTCAGCCAACGACACTAAAACCGCTAATAAGGCGCCCGAGGCCGAGGTACTCATACATGTCGATGTCGTCAGGATAAAGGGCGGTTGGAGAACGTTGCCCTTCATCATAGGTATGTTTGTACCACATTTATAACCTGTGTTAATTTACATAGCTTGCTTTGTCGGAAATTTGATCAACTTATAACAATTGTGTTAATTGACATAGCTTGCTTGTGTGTGGTTTTTTATTCAGCAAACGAGATACTAGAGAAGGTAGCCAGCATGGGGCTCGTACCAGTTTGTATCCCCTACCTAAGCAAAGAATACTTTCTCGACATTGGTGGGGTCTCGGCCTTCGTTCTAGTTTCAGGAGCAGCCGCCAACTTGACCCCGATTTTCGGAGCCCTAGCCTCGAACTTCTACGGCAAATTTCGAGTTATAGTCGCAGGGACTGCAATCACACTTGTCGTAAATAACGTTATGAAATTAGCATACATATATTAGTACCACGTACTTCGAATTACAATTTTGGCGCATTTAATTTCGGTTTTCATACCTTATTTCAGGGTATGTTAATTTTGTGGATTACCTCTGTGGTCCACGCGCTAAGACCGGGTCATGTGTGCGACGACTCGATGCACTGCCCGAGGGGAGCAAAAATGTGGAGGCTCATTCTCCTCTTTTCCTCATTTGCCATCATGGCAAGTGGGGCCGGTGGGATTAGGCCGTGCTCGCCATCATTTGGAGCTGATCAAATCCACGACCCCCGTGATCCAAACAATCTGAGAACCATTGAGGGGTATTATGGCTGGTACTACTCATCGGTGGCTATTTCGATCATGGTCTCCGTATTGGTCATGTCGGAAATCCAGGAACACGTAGGGTGGCTAACGCTGTTTGCCATCCCGCCTGCCCTTATGTTTCTCTCCTTTACTTTCTTCATGATGGGATCCTCTCGGTATGTGAAGGTCTCGACGAAGTACTCCGACTCGGGGAGCGGTATCTGCAGGGTTATCATAGCGGCGTGGAGAAGGAGACGACTGCCCCTCCCCCAACCCGGTGACGATCAAGCTAGGTGGTCCTACCCGGAGAGGTCCACTTTCGTCCATCCCACAAATGGTTTAAGGTGACTCACTAACACTTCATTTGGTGATCCGTTGCTACATCCAACATACTCTAATTACACTCAAACAATTGATTTCCGATAATCTATATAAGAGCAATAATTCATTGAACATAATTACTGAGTTATTACTGAAGCGTCATGATCGAGGACTTAGTTGTAAAAAATAGTAAGTAGAGTAACCAAATAGTAAGAATGTTGTTGACGATTGGTATTTAAGATCATTCTCTCTAGTTTCAGAGATGAATCAATGAATGAACAACCTAGTTGACGATGACTTTTTCTGAAAAATGATTAATTAATGCAGCATTTTGAACCGGGCTTGCTTGATGACCGCGGGTGAGGAGGCTAGAAACCCGGCCACTTGTTTGTGTACAGTTCAAGAGGTGGAGGAGTTGAAAGCTCTCATCTCCGTGATCCCCATCTGGTCAACAGGGATCATCATAACAGTGGCCAACACACCGGGCGCCTTCCCAAACTATCAAGCCCAGGCCATGGACCGCCACATCGGCCTCCTAAACCTAACCCCAGCCGCCTACATAATCTTCAGCGTCATCACAATGACACTATGGCTAGCCCTCTATAACCAAACAATCGTCCCACTACTTGCCCGACTCACCTCTAACAACCTCCCTAACGGCATTCCTCCTCGAATCCGGATGGCCATGGGACTCGCCATGTCCTGCATCGCCAATGTGGTCGCGGGTTTCGTGGAGCATCGTCGACGTGTGGTCCCCAAGGGGACCATGTCCGGGAACTGGTTGATCCTGCAATTTTCTCTAATGGGACTCGCCGAGGCATTCTACATGTTGGGCCAACTCGACTTCTTCAACACGCGGTTTCCCGAGGAGATGATGAGTCTCGGAAATGCGTTGCTATCGTTGGGGCAATGTTTCGGGTTGCTGATGGGGACGTTCATATTGGGCCAAGTCAAGAAGCGTACTCATTGGGTGAAGGATGATTTGAACCTTGCTCGGTTCGATTACTACTACTGGTTGGTAGCCGGGTTGAGTTTCTCCAACTTCTGCTACTTCTTGGTATGTAGTTGGGCTTACGGTCATAACCGACGTCGTACATGTTGGGATGAAGAACCAGTGGTGCAAGGTTTTGATCCCACCGGCCCGGTCGAGGAGGAAAATGCTTTCAAGAAGGAAGGGGGCATACCAAGGTTGGCAAGTGGTGACACAGAGGATACTATCGGGTTGTGAGGTTAAATATTGTTTACCTTCAAGACGTTAGTGATTCGATCTATTGGATTGACAAGTTTTCTGATTTTCATACGTGTTATTTTGAAAATCCTTACAGTAATCTAATCAGAATAACATATGATTTCTTTCGTCCGCCTAATTTCAATTTTCAAATTCCGTTTGGTGTGCTCTTTATTTGTCAAATTCGATGAATTTTTCGTTAAATTTAATTTACGACGATTTTGGCCTTAATAAATTAATTTTACTAATGGACTAATGGTAACCAATGCGGTCCCTAATAAGTTAATGTTGGTGACCTTAATTGCATAATAATATCCCTAATCTACTTAAGCCACTAAACTTTGAGTGATTGTTTATTTATTTATATACGACTGCATAATGATATTACTAAACTAGTGATGAGGTGGCTAGTTTAAAAAAGTCAGATGACCAAAATGAGATACGGCAAGTTTTGTGCCAGTCCAATTCTTTTAGGCGCCACTTTGATTTCAGAGTGAAATTTATTTTTCTATCATCAGTTCTCTGGTTTTCAATCGACCACCCATCTATGGCTTTCAATCAAGGAACCCATTCCAGAACAGCAGCTCTTTCAGTACCGCCTGCTCCTACCACTGTGCGACGATCTAAGTTCAATACGGAAAGTCCAATGCTTTTCCTTATTCGGTGAGCTGTTTATTGTGAAAAGGACTCAACTTGTTGAATCTCAAACACCGAATCACTACCCATTCCCGCTCCATCAAGGTTGGTTTCCCGTTATCTGTTCTCATCTCCAATCAGCTCATCCACCTCTATTCCGAGCATGGCCTTATCCGCGATGCCCAGAAGCTATTCGACGAAATGCCTCAAAGAAACCTCTTCTCTTGGACCACCATCATATCCGCCCGCCCAAGTCAAGTCCCCCGACTTGGTCAAGGCCGGAGCTCTCTCTCACTCCGCGCCTCTCCGAGATTCCGTCACTTACAACTCTTTGCTGTCTGACTACGTTCACCGGGTCGGTGGTGGTGCGTTTGAGCGTCTTGCATTTGAATTGTTTGTTGATATGCATGATGAGATGAGAATCGATGAGGTTACTCTCACGATAATGGTCAACTTGTTTGCCAAGTCAGCAATGCTATCCGTTGGGACACAGTTGCATAGCCACATGGTGAAGACGGCTAACGATTTGAGTGGCTTTGCCGCCAGTTCGTTAATTGGCATGTACTCGAAGTGTGGATGCTTCCGAGAAGCTTGCTCCGCGTTTGAAACTTGCGAAGTAACGGATGTCAATTCTGTTTCCAAAAACAGCCTCTTGGCAGCTTGTTGTAGGGCAGGTGAAATGGATATGGCTGCTACTGTGTTCTGGATGTCGACTCAATTGAATGATACGATCTCGTGGAATACTTTAATTTCAGGTTATGTTCATAACGGTTGCGTGGATGAGATATTCAGTTTGTTTATCCGTATGCGCGAGAATGGCATCGAGCATGATGTCCATACTTTCAATAGTCTGTTGATTGCTTGCTCTCGGTTGAAGAACTTGAATGTTGGGAAGGAAGTTGATGCTTTTGTTGTGAAGAACGGATTCCTTACGAATCGGTATATATGATGGAATCGTTGATGTCTACTACAAATGTAGCAACCTGAATTATGCAGAGTTGCTGCATTTCAATACTAATGGGACGGTTTCGAGTCTGTTTTCGATCACTTCAATGATTGCTGGGTACTCGTCGCAGGGGAAAATGGAAGAAGCTCGTAAAATGTTTGATTCGTTGATCGAGAAGAACGAAATCGCTTGGACGTCTTTGTTTTCTGGCTATAGCAGGATGCAAAATTGTGAAACTGTGTTTGATCTGGTAAGCCTGTTCAGTGCAAAGGAAGGGGGGAAGAAACCTTATTGCTTGATACTTGTAAGTGTACTTGTTGCTTGTGATTTGCAAGTTACACAAAATGTAGAAATGGCGTCATAAACCAAGACTTTTTCGAAATGGTAATGGAGGGCCAGCAGACATTGGTCGAAATTGCCTTTGCTTTTTCAACATAAATTAATCAATCAAATTGAATTTAATTAAACTGATAACAACCAAAATTACAAATCTAACCCCTAGTGAATCAATGGTTCCCAACATCGCCGCCTTTCTCCCCCCGTTGAGAGTTTCTCAGTCGCATCTTTCTCCCTGAAGTCATTTTCTCTTCCTCCGCGATCTTTCCTTCAGAGAAGACTGAAGAATCGTCAACCGGATTGCAATCTTCCATCAGACAGTTCCAGACGCAAAATTCGAACGATACATTCAAGGTAATCATCTTAATCATCTTCTCCCACTCTATAGAGTAGCGTTTTGTTACCGATTGGACGGTTAGATCATAGATGGATGTTTTCTTTTTGAATAATCCTTTTGTCATTTTGCTCTGGAAACTGTAGGAAATTGACTGGGGAGACTAGATTGTAGTAACACCTTTCCTATACGGATGCTCGGGTATGGTTGTCTGTTGATTTACTCCCAAGATGTTGTTAATGAGTAGTAGCTCTGAAAAGGATGGTTTCTAAAGGGGACTTGATTGTGATCGGAATATCGGTTGGGGTGGCACTTGGAGTGATCATAGCAGTGCTTCTGTTCCTCTTTCTGAGATGGTACAAGAATCGTGTTCATCTCAAGAAATGGGCAGCCAACGAGCAGCAGCAGCGTAGTCCAACGTCGTCGGTCCCTATTCGAGTCAATGGCTTCGATGCGTCCACTGATTTCAGTGCCTCCATCACCATTCGGGAGACTGAGCTGGCGCACAAGGTTCCTTCCCCGCATTCCTCTTGGTGGAGTCGACCCAGCAAGGATCATTTCGTTTCAATGGCTGGAGTAGTTCGATACTCTTACAAGTGAGTCAACACTCATCCGGGTCGATGAGAAAGCTGCTGGCCATAGTATCCACCATGATCTTTTTTGTCGTTGTTGTGTTTTGTGCAGGGATATCCAGAAAGCTACGCAGAATTTCACGACTAGTGTTGGACAGGGTTCGTTTGGTGTGGTGTTTAAGGCTGTCTTGCCTTCTGGCGAGACATATGCTGTGAAAGTACTTGCCTCCAGTTCAAAGCAGGGGGAGAAGGAGTTCCAAACTGAGGTTTTTTTAACAGATTAAACTTAGAACTGAAATTATTCTCCTGTGGTGTTGTGAGCTCTAAAGCTTGGGTGTTTATGCAGGTTTGCCTGTTGGGAAGGCTGCATCACCGCAATTTGGTGAATTTGATTGGTTATTGTGTAGATAAGGGCCAGCGTATGTTGATATATGAGTTCATGAGTAATGGGAGCCTGGCAAACCTTCTATACAGTAAGGGGAAACTCATTTTCTTTAAAACTGAAAAAGCTCCATTATGAATCAAAGAGTTTCCTATTCTGTTCTTAACTGCATTGCTTCACTTCACAGATAATGACACGAGAATACTAAGTTGGGAAGACAGGCTCCAAATTGCTCTCGATATTTCACATGGTATTGAGTATCTTCATGAAGGGGTAAGCTTAAATAGTTAAATTAATCAAAGTGTATCCTCTCTTGTACAAGAAAGGAAATCTCGTCAATTGATGACACCTTTCCTTTCTGTAACAGGCAGTACCACCTGTTATACATAGAGACTTGAAGTCTGCTAACATCTTGTTAGACCAATCAATGAGAGCCAAGGTATGAAAAGTCCCTAGAAACACTAAACGAGTTATAGGTCAATGTATTGTGTGACTGACATATTCATGATTAGGTTGCTGATTTTGGTCTGTCGAAGGAAGATGCATTTGATGAACATACCTCTGGTCTCAAGGGCACTTACGGGTACATAGATCCAGTGTACATAGCAACGAATCGGTTCACTACAAAGAGTGACATCTACAGTTTCGGTGTTATCATCTTCGAACTTATAACCGGCATCCATCCCCATCAGAATCTCATGGAATACGTCAATCTAGTAAGTCCTGCAATACCTTATAATTGGTACTATATATACGGTGGCTATCGACAATTAACAATCTCATCCTATGCATTTCTATTTTATTATGTTTCCAAAGGCGGGAATGAGTTCGGATGGCGTTGATGAAATTGTAGACGAGAAACTGGCGGGGAAATGCGAGATTCAAGATGTGAGAGAGCTAGCTAACATTGGCAAAAAATGCTTGCATAAATTCCAGAGGAAGAGACCGATGATAGGTGAAGTTTCGCAGGTTATATTGAAGATAAGGCAACGGCACCTTGTGAAGCAAGACACCATGTCTACTCAAGCAAGTTTCTCACGGGTGCTAAGCAGGATACAGAGTCAGCATATAGAATTGAGTAGAATTACCAGCTTTCAAGATGGTGATTCATAAGCTTTACCACTATTTCATTCTTTAGTTTTCCCCACTTTTTGTTGCTCTTTCAGCCTAATTCGGATGGTAGTATATTACACTACATTGTATTGTAAGTAGGCAAATGATTTGATTGCTAAACAGTAGACATTTTACCAACTAATTGAAACGGAAAAGACTTGATTTGGTACTACTCGGGTTACAGTCTGACCGGATAGTATAAGCAGGCCGGGTTCGGAGAATTGTCTTATACAAAAACCGCACCGGGCGACAAAGTAGATTGATTTGACGAAAAAAACTAGCTAATTAGAGAATTAGGTGAATGCTCATATACACTAATTTGGACAGACGTTTAAGTACAAGGGATATTGTTGGTAGGAAGAACAAGGAAGCTCCTGGCAACAAACAGTTGTGTGTTCCGAGTCGAAACTAGTTTAGTTCAGCTTAACTACAACCACCTCGGTAACTCAATGAGCCATCGGCTGGAGCTAGGTTAGAAGCCATGCAGAGTCGAGCTCTTCATAAGCAAAAAGTGCAGAGAGTTATTGATCATGCATTGTCTCATGATGTTTTGCGACTTTTGTCAGTATATTTTTCAAATATCTGCACCGTAACTCAGATCCTTCACTCCTCTGTGTGCATCGGAATCCATGGACAGTTCAGTTTACGTAACTAATGGGGAAAAACAACCATCTCGATGACTCAATGAGCCATCGACATGAACTACGTTAGAAGCCTAGCAGGGTCGAGCTCATTAAAAAGCAATATAGACGTTAAGACCAATATCTAAAATCATTCACTGAAAGTGAGCTAGAACAGAATGTTACTGGGAAGGTGATAAGACATACCAGCTTTACATATTAGTAGTCAAAATAAGTCAAGAGTAGCATAGCTCTTTCAGTGACCCCGAGTCAGCAGAATGCCTACTAGGTAACTAATGCCTAATACTTTTACATATTAGCAGAGTCCAAATAAGCAGAATAGCATAGCTCCTTGAATGGCCATTAGGTAGCAGAATGGTGGCTAACTGTGAGGTGATGCAAACTTAACAATATGGTTCAAGCTAGAAAAGCCTTTAAAAAAGTAGTTCATCAAAACCAGAGGTACTTGGTCATCTTCCACTATCAAGGTCTTCAATCTCGTAAATGGAGATGATTGCTCTGCTAGAAGCAATACTCCTAAGTTCCTACAAGGAACATAACCAAAAAAACGTCAAAACATAAGGTAAGAATAGTTACTTCACATAGAACACTTTGAGAAATCAACAAAACATGAACCTAAATGAGTACCTGGACCATTCCAGACTTTGCATTGTTCAGTCTCGAGAACAACGAGACGGCATCATATTCCGGTACATATCCGTCATCACCGAAAGGGAAAGCAATCTAAATATCTGCATACTCGAGCGAAGGAAGTGCAAGCTCTAATACAAAAAATGTATAGAAATCCTTAAGAGTGAAGGACTCGAGTCTTATGCATTTACTTCAAATTCGTGAAACCCACAACCTTCAGTGTTTAGGGTAAGCAATTGAGCCCTAGAAATCCTGAATATCTTGTTAGCAGGCAGCCACAAATCTCTCAACACCAAATTCTCCAAATTGGAAAAATGAGGGAAAAGGTCTATAACTTTGTTATCATCCCCCAAAACCATGCAGTTGACCAAACGTAACGCGTGTAAATAATGATCAAATATAGTTAAAAATCAATTTTACTCGGTACTATTTTAGCATGTTTAAAAATATTTTTAATTTCAAATGGCTATTATTTGAAGGGTTGGTGAAACCTTATGTTTTAGCTATTTCAAACATGCTTATCAAATATTAACCGATTTGAAAATTGAAAATTTTAATCGTAAGAATATCAATTTCAAAAGGGAATACCTATGGAAATCGACATTTTTTACAAGAAATTTTCAAAATTTTCAAATCGGCTAATATTTGACAATCATGTTTGAAATTAATAAAAATCAAGTAACCACGTGGAAAGATACTGGTGGCTGGCGTTATATTCATTTTTTTTCCACGACTCATGGTCCACTTTATATAAATCCCAAAATCCTCGGCTCTACATTCATCATTTCCTATATCATATTGATTGTACTGGGATGATTTTTTAACATTTGGGTGGGTCTATTGGGAAATGATAGTCGGAAAAAAAAATGAAGATAGGAATGATATATGTTCTTTTGGTAATGAAGGTAAACAAGGCAATGGGCTGCTAATGATCCATATAGAAATTGTTATCTCCCCCTTGCACTATGCTTTTTATATTAAAGTTATTGTAAAAAATTTTAAACATTTACTTTCCCACTGAAAATACCCTTTTTTATTTCGAAAATACCCTTACATTTTATAATTACAAAAGTACCCTTATATTATATAATTACGAAAGTACCCTTATATTGATAATTACGAAAATACCCCTTAATCGATAATTACGATAATACCCTTGCATTTTATAAAGACGAAAATACCCTTGTATTTTATAATGACGAAAATACCTTTTATTTTATACTGACGAAAATACCCTTGTATATGATAATGAACAAAATACCCTTGTATATTATAATGACGGAAATACCCTTGTATATGATAATGACGGAAATACCCTTGTATTTTAGAATGACGAAAATACCGTTCAAATTTATAATTACGAAGTACTCTTTTATTTTGATAGTTAAAATAATACCTTTCGATTTCTATATAACGGTAAATTGTAATAATAAAATATATACATATTTTCGTTATTATAATACAAGAGTATTTCTGTTATTATAAAATACAAGGGTTTTTGGTTATTATAAAATATATAGGTATTTTTGTCATTATAAAACACAAGGGTATTTCCGTCGTTGTAAAATCTAAGGATATTTTCGTAATTATCTATATAATGGTATTATCGTAACTATTGATCTAAGGGTATTTTCGTAATTATCGGTATAAGGGTACTTTCGTAATTATAAAATATAAGGGTATTTACGGAATTATAAAATACAAAGGTATTTTCGTACTTATCATCATCACAAGGGTACTTATGTAATTTTAAAAATAAAAAAGAATTATCTTAAGTATTTAGAATTTATTATCCGAATCTATTTAAGTGAAGAAGAAAATCAAATGTAGAAAGGTAAAGGGAAAATGTAAGTAGTTATAATAACTTAAGCCTGCAATTAACCATTTGATTGCCAACTATCTTATTCATGTAAACAATAAACAAACGTAATTCAAAATAAATTTTACTCGATGTTATTTTAGCATGTTGAAAAATGTTATTAACTTCATTTGACTATTATTTGAAGGGTTTAACATGGTGAAACCTCAATTCTTAGCAATTCCAAACATACATGTCAAATATTAATCAATTAGAAAAATTTCAATTTTCATCTCAAAATTGTCAATTTCCAAAACCTATGGAAATTGACATTTTTTACAATAAAATTTCAAAATTTTCAAATCGGATAATATGTGACATGCATGTTTGAAATGACTAAAAATCAAGTTTAATCAAGGGTAACCAATGTAAATAATGACCAAAAGTAGTTAATAATCAATTTTACTCAATGTTATTTTAGCATGTTGAAAAATGTTTTTAACTTCATTTGGCTATTATTTGAAAGGTTTAACATGGTGAAACCTCAATTTTTAGCAAGTCCAAACATACATGTCAAATATTAGTCAATTTGAAACAATTTGATTTTCTTTTCAAAATTTTCAATTTTCAAAGGGGTTAACCTATGGAAATCAACCTTTTTTAAAATAATATTTCAAAATTTTCAAATCGGCTAATATTTGACATGCATGTTTGAAATGACTAAAAATCAAGTTTCATCAATGGGAACCTATGTAAACAATGACCAAACGTAATTCAAAATCAATTTTACCCGATGTTATTAGCATGTTGAAAAATGTTTTTAACTACATTTGGTTATTATTTGACGGGTTTAATATGGTGAAACCTCAATTTTTAGCAATTCCAAACATACATGTCAAATATTAGTCAATTTGAAAAATTTTAATTTTCATCTAAAAATTTTCAATTTTCAAAGTGGACCTATGGAAATTTACCTTTTTTACAAGAAAATTTCAAAATTTTCAAATCGGGCTAATATTTGACAAGCATGTTTGAAATGACTAAAAATCAAGTTTCATCAATGGGAACCCATGTAAAAATTGACCAAACGTAATTCAAAATCAATTTTAGCCGATATTATTTTAGCATGTTGAAAAATGGTTTTAACTTCATTTGGCTATTATTTGAAGGGTTTAACATGGTGAGACCTCAATTTTTAGCAATTTCAAACGTAAATGTCAAATATTTGTCAATTTGAAAAATTATAATTTTCATCTCAAAATTTTCAATTTTCAAAGGGGTTAACCTATGGAAATCGAGCTTTTTTACAAGAAAATTTCAAAATTTTCAAATCGGGCTAATATTTGTCAAGCATGTTTGAAATGACTAAAAATCAAGTTTCATCAATGGGGGTAAACAATAACCAAACGTAATTCAAAATAAATTTTACTCGATGTTATTTTAGCATGTTGAAAAATGTTTTTAACTTCATTTGACTATTATTTGAAGGGTTTAACATGGTGAAACCTCAATTCTTAGCAATTCCAAACATACATGTCAAATATTAATCAATTAGAAAAATTTCAATTTTTATTTCAAATTTGTCAATTTCAAAAGGGTAAACCTATGAAAATCAACCTTTTTAACAATAAAATTTCAAAATTTTCAAATCGGCTAATATTAGACATGCATGTTTGAAATGACTAAAAATCAAGTTTCATCAATGGGAATCCATTTAAACAATGACCAAACGTAATTCAAAATCAATTTTACCCGATGTTATTAACATGTTGAAAAATGCTTTTAACTTCATTTGGCTATTATTTGAAGGGTTTAACATGGTGAAAGCTTGAATTTAGTCATTCCAAACATACATGTCAAATATTAGTCAATTTGAAAAATTTTAATTTTCATCTAAAAATTTTCAATTTTCAAAGTGGTTAATCTATGGAAATTGACCTTTTTTACAAGAAAATTTCAAAATTTTCAAATCGGGCTAATATTTGACAAGCATGTTTGAAATGACTAAAAATCAAGTTTCATCAATGGGAACCCATGTAAAAATTGACCAAACGTAATTCAAAATCAATTTTAGCCGATATTATTTTAGCATGTTGAAAAATGGTTTTAACTTCATTTGGCTATTATTTGAAGGGTTTAACATGGTGAAACCTCAATTTTTAGCAATTCCAAACATAAATGTTAAATATTAGTCAATTTGAAAAATTTTAATTTTCATCTCAAATTTGTCAATTTCCAAAGGGGTTAACCTATGGAAATCAACCTTTTTTAAAATAAAATTTCAAAATTTTCAAATCGGCTAATATTTGACAAGCATGTTTGAAATTAATAAAAATCAAGTTTCATCAATCGTAACTCATGTAAACAATAACCAAACGTAATTCAAAATCAATTTTACTCGATGTTATTTTAGCATGTTGAAAAATGTTTTTAAATTCATTTGGCTATTATTTAAAGGGATTAACATGGTGAAACCTTAATTCTTAGCAATTCCAAACATACATGTCAAATATTAGTCAATTTGAAAAATTTTAATTTTCATCTCAAATTTGTCATTTTCCAAAGGGAACACCTATGAAAATCAACCTTTTTTAAAATAAAATTTCAAAATTTTCAATTCGGCTAATATTTGACATGCATGTTTGAAGTGACTAAAAATCAAGTTTCATCAATGGGAACCCATGTAAACAATGACCAAACTTAATTCAAAATCAATTTTACGCGATGTTATTTGCATGTTGAAAAATGTTTTTAACTTCATTTGGCTATTATTTGAAAGGTTTAACATGGTGAATCCTCAATTCATAGCAATTCCAAACATACTTGTCAAATATTTGTCAATTTGAAAAATTTTAATTTTCATCTCAAATTTGTCAATTTCCAAAGTAGTTTACCTATGGAAATCAACTTTTTTAAAATAAAATTTCAAAATTTCAAATCGGCTAATATTTTACATGCATGTTTGAAATGACTAAAAAACAAGTTTCATCAATGGGAACCAATGTAACCAATGACTAAACGTAATTCAAAATCAATTTTACCCCATGTTATTAGCATGTTGAAAAATGTTTTTAACTACATTTGGTTATTATTTCAAGGGTTTAACATGGTGAAACCTCAATTTTTAGCAATTCTAAACATACATGTCAAATATTAGTCAATTTGAAAAATTTTAATTTTCATCTCAAAATTGTCAATTTCCAAAGTAGTTTACCTAATGGAAATCAACTTTTTTAAAATAAAATTTCAAAATTTCAAATCGGCTAATATATTAAATGCATGTTTGAAATGACTAAAAAACAAGTTTCATCAATTGGAACCAATATAAACAATGACCAAACGTAATTCAAAATCAATTTTACCCCATGTTATTAGCATGTTGAAAAATGTTTTTAACTACATTTGGTTATTATTTGACGGGTTTAATATGGTGAAACCTCAATTTTTAGCAATTCCAAACATACATGTCAAATATTAGTCAATTTGAAAAATTTTAATTTTCATCTCAAAATTGTCAATTTCCAAAGGGAACACCTATGGGAATTGACCTTTTTAATAATAAAATTTCAAAATTTTCAAATGCTAGTATTTGACATGCATGTTTGAAATGACTTAAAATGAAGTTTCATCAATGGTAACCCATGTAAAAAATGATCAAACGTAGTTAAAATTCAATTTTACTCGATGTTATTTTAGCATGCTGAAAAATGGTTTTAACTTCATTTGGCTATTATTTGAAGGGTTTAACATGGTGAGACCTCAATTTTTAGCAATTTCAAACGTAAATGTCAAATATTTGTCAATTTGAAAAATTATAATTTTCATCTCAAAATTTTCAATTTTCAAAGGGGTTAACCTATGGAAATCGAGCTTTTTTACAAGAAAATTTCAAAATTTTTCAAATCGGGCTAATATTTGTCAAGCATGTTTGAAATGACTAAAAATCAAGTTTCATCAATGGGGGTAAACAATAACCAAACGTAATTCAAAATAAATTTTACTCGATGTTATTTTAGCATGTTGAAAAATGTTTTTAACTTCATTTGACTATTATTTGAAGGGTTTAACATGGTGAAACCTCAATTCTTAGCAATTCCAAACATACATGTCAAATATTAATCAATTAGAAAAATTTCAATTTTTATTTCAAATTTGTCAATTTCAAAAGGGTAAACCTATGAAAATCAACCTTTTTAAAAATAAAATTTCAAAATTTTCAAATCGGCTAATATTAGACATGCATGTTTGAAATGACTAAAAATCAAGTTTCATCAATGCGAATCCATTTAAACAATGACCAAACGTAATTCAAAATAAATTTTACCCGATGTTATTAACATGTTGAAAAATGCTTTTAACTTCATTTGGCTATTATTTGAAGGGTTTAACATGGTGAAAGCTTGAATTTAGTCATTCCAAACATACATGTCAAATATTAGTCAATTTGAAAAATTTTAATTTTAATCTAAAAATTTTCAATTTTCAAAGTGGTTAACCTATGGAAATTTACCTTTTTTACAAGAAAATTTCAAAATTTTCAAATCGGGCTAATATTTGACAAGCATGTTTGAAATGACTAAAAATCAAGTTTCATCAATGGGAACCCATGTAAAAATTGACCAAACGTAATTCAAAATCAATTTTAGCCGATATTATTTTAGCATGTTGAAAAATGGTTTTAACTTCATTTGGCTATTATTTGAAGGGTTTAACATGGTGAAACCTCAATTTTTAGCAATTCCAAACATAAATGTTAAATATTAGTCAATTTGAAAAATTTTAATTTTCATCTCAAATTTGTCAATTTCCAAAGGGGTTAACCTATGGAAATCAACCTTTTTTAAAATAAAATTTCAAAATTTTCAAATCGGCTAATATTTGACAAGCATGTTTGAAATTAATAAAAATCAAGTTTCATCAATCGTAACTCATGTAAACAATAACCAAACGTAATTCAAAATCAATTTTACTCGATGTTATTTTAGCATGTTGAAAAATGTTTTTAAATTCATTTGGCTATTATTTAAAGGGATTAACATGGTGAAACCTCAATTCTTAGCAATTCCAAACATACATGTCAAATATTAGTCAATTTGAAAAAATTTAATTTTCATCTCAAATTTGTCATTTTCCAAAGGGAACACCTATGAAAATCAACCTTTTTTAAAATAAAATTTCAAAATTTTCAATTCGGCTAATATTTGACATGCATGTTTGAAGTGACTAAAAATCAAGTTTCATCAATGGGAACCCATGTAAACAATGACCAAACTTAATTCAAAATCAATTTTACGCGATGTTATTTGCATGTTGAAAAATGTTTTTAACTTCATTTGGCTATTATTTGAAAGGTTTAACATGGTGAATCCTCAATTCATAGCAATTCCAAACATACTTGTCAAATATTTGTCAATTTGAAAAATTTTAATTTTCATCTCAAATTTGTCAATTTCCAAAGTAGTTTACCTATGGAAATCAACTTTTTTAAAATAAAATTTCAAAATTTCAAATCGGCTAATATTTTACATGCATGTTTGAAATGACTAAAAAACAAGTTTCATCAATGGGAACCAATGTAACCAATGACTAAACGTAATTCAAAATCAATTTTACCCCATGTTATTAGCATGTTGAAAAATGTTTTTAACTACATTTGGTTATTATTTGAAGGGTTTAACATGGTGAAACCTCAATTTTTAGCAATTCTAAACATACATGTCAAATATTAGTCAATTTGAAAAATTTTAATTTTCATCTCAAAATTGTCAATTTCCAAAGTAGTTTACCTAATGGAAATCAACTTTTTTAAAATAAAATTTCAAAATTTCAAATCGGCTAATATATTAAATGCATGTTTGAAATGACTAAAAAACAAGTTTCATCAATTGGAACCAATATAAACAATGACCAAACGTAATTCAAAATCAATTTTACCCCATGTTATTAGCATGTTGAAAAATGTTTTTAACTACATTTGGTTATTATTTGACGGGTTTAATATGGTGAAACCTCAATTTTTAGCAATTCCAAAAATACATGTCAAATATTAGTCAATTTGAAAAATTTTAATTTTCATCTCAAAATTGTCAATTTCCAAAGGGAACACCTATGGGAATTGACCTTTTTAATAATAAAATTTCAAAATTTTCAAATCTGCTAGTATTTGACATGCATGTTTGAAATGACTTAAAATGAAGTTTCATCAATGGTAACCCATGTAAAAAATGATCAAACGTAGTTAAAATTCAATTTTACTCGATGTTATTTTAGCATGCTTGAAAAATGGTTTTAACTTCATTTGGCTATTATTTGAAGGGTTTAACATGGTGAGACCTCAATTTTTAGCAATTTCAAACGTAAATGTCAAATATTTGTCAATTTGAAAAATTATAATTTTCATCTCAAAATTTTCAATTTTCAAAGGGGTTAACCTATGGAAATCGAGCTTTTTTACAAGAAAATTTCAAAATTTTCAAATCGGGCTAATATTTGTCAAGCATGTTTGAAATGACTAAAAATCAAGTTTCATCAATGGGGGTAAACAATAACCAAACGTAATTCAAAATAAATTTTACTTGATGTTATTTTAGCATGTTGAAAAATGTTTTTAACTTCATTTGACTATTATTTGAAGGGTTTAACATGGTGAAACCTCAATTCTTAGCAATTCCAAACATACATGTCAAATATTAATCAATTAGAAAAATTTCAATTTTTATTTCAAATTTGTCAATTTCAAAAGGGTAAACCTATGAAAATCAACCTTTTTAAAAATAAAATTTCAAAATTTTCAAATCGGCTAATATTAGACATGCATGTTTGAAATGACTAAAAATCAAGTTTCATCAATGGGAATCCATTTAAACAATGACCAAACGTAATTCAAAATCAATTTTACCCGATGTTATTAACATGTTGAAAAATGCTTTTAACTTCATTTGGCTATTATTTGAAGGGTTTAACATGGTGAAAGCTTGAATTTAGTCATTCCAAACATACATGTCAAATATTAGTCAATTTGAAAAATTTTAATTTTCATCTAAAAATTTTCAATTTTCAAAGTGGTTAACCTATGGAAATAGACCTTTTTTACAAGAAATTTTCAAAATTTTCAAATCGGGCTATTATTTGACAAGCATGTTTGAAATGACTAATAATCAAGTTTCATCAATGGGAACCCATGTAAAAATTGACCAAACGTAATTCAAAATCAATTTTAGCCGATATTATTTTAGCATGTTGAAAAATGGTTTTAACTTCATTTGGCTATTATTTGAAGGGTTTAACATGGTGAAACCTCAATTTTTAGCAATTCCAAACATAAATGTTAAATATTAGTCAATTTGAAAAATTTTAATTTTCATCTCAAATTTGTCAATTTCCAAAGGGGTTAACCTATGGAAATCAACCTTTTTTAAAATAAAATTTCAAAATTTTCAAATCGGCTAATATTTGACAAGCATGTTTGAAATTAATAAAAATCAAGTTTCATCAATCGTAACTCATGTAAACAATAACCAAACGTAATTCAAAATCAATTTTACTCGATGTTATTTTAGCATGTTGAAAAATGTTTTTAAATTCATTTGGCTATTATTTAAAGGGATTAACATGGTGAAACCTCAATTCTTAGCAATTCCAAACATACATGTCAAATATTAGTCAATTTGAAAAAATTTAATTTTCATCTCAAATTTGTCATTTTCCAAAGGGAACACCTATGAAAATCAACCTTTTTTAAAATAAAATTTCAAAATTTTCAATTCGGCTAATATTTGACATGCATGTTTGAAGTGACTAAAAATCAAGTTTCATCAATGGGAACCCATGTAAACAATGACCAAACTTAATTCAAAATCAATTTTACGCGATGTTATTTGCATGTTGAAAAATGTTTTTAACTTCATTTGGCTATTATTTGAAAGGTTTAACATGGTGAATCCTCAATTCATAGCAATTCCAAACATACTTGTCAAATATTTGTCAATTTGAAAAATTTTAATTTTCATCTCAAATTTGTCAATTTCCAAAGTAGTTTACCTATGGAAATCAACTTTTTTAAAATAAAATTTCAAAATTTCAAATCGGCTAATATTTTACATGCATGTTTGAAATGACTAAAAAACAAGTTTCATCAATGGGAACCAATGTAACCAATGACTAAACGTAATTCAAAATCAATTTTACCCCATGTTATTAGCATGTTGAAAAATGTTTTTAACTACATTTGGTTATTATTTGAAGGGTTTAACATGGTGAAACCTCAATTTTTAGCAATTCTAAACATACATGTCAAATATTAGTCAATTTGAAAAATTTTAATTTTCATCTCAAAATTGTCAATTTCCAAAGTAGTTTACCTAATGGAAATCAACTTTTTTAAAATAAAATTTCAAAATTTCAAATCGGCTAATATATTAAATGCATGTTTGAAATGACTAAAAAACAAGTTTCATCAATTGGAACCAATATAAACAATGACCAAACGTAATTCAAAATCAATTTTACCCCATGTTATTAGCATGTTGAAAAATGTTTTTAACTACATTTGGTTATTATTTGACGGGTTTAATATGGTGAAACCTCAATTTTTAGCAATTCCAAACATACATGTCAAATATTAGTCAATTTGAAAAATTTTAATTTTCATCTCAAAATTGTCAATTTCCAAAGGGAACACCTATGGGAATTGACCTTTTTAATAATAAAATTTCAAAATTTTCAAATCTGCTAGTATTTGACATGCATGTTTGAAATGACTTAAAATGAAGTTTCATCAATGGTAACCCATGTAAAAAATGATCAAACGTAGTTAAAATTCAATTTTACTCGATGTTATTTTAGCATGCCGAAAAATGGTTTTAACTTCATTTGGCTATTATTTGAAGGGTTTAACATGGTGAGACCTCAATTTTTAGCAATTTCAAACGTAAATGTCAAATATTTGTCAATTTGAAAAATTATAATTTTCATCTCAAAATTTTCAATTTTCAAAGGGGTTAACCTATGGAAATCGAGCTTTTTTACAAGAAAATTTCAAAATTTTTCAAATCGGGCTAATATTTGTCAAGCATGTTTGAAATGACTAAAAATCAAGTTTCATCAATGGGGGTAAACAATAACCAAACGTAATTCAAAATAAATTTTACTCGATGTTATTTTAGCATGTTGAAAAATGTTTTTAACTTCATTTGACTATTATTTGAAGGGTTTAACATGGTGAAACCTCAATTCTTAGCAATTCCAAACATACATGTCAAATATTAATCAATTAGAAAAATTTCAATTTTTATTTCAAATTTGTCAATTTCAACACCTATGAAAATCAACCTTTTTAAAAATAAAATTTCAAAATTTTCAAATCGGCTAATATTAGACATGCATGTTTGAAATGACTAAAAATCAAGTTTCATCAATGGGAATCCATTTAAACAATGACCAAACGTAATTCAAAATAAATTTTACCCGATGTTATTAACATGTTGAAAAATGCTTTTAACTTCATTTGGCTATTATTTGAAGGGTTTAACATGGTGAAAGCTTGAATTTAGTCATTCCAAACATACATGTCAAATATTAGTCAATTTGAAAAATTTTAATTTTCATCTAAAAATTTTCAATTTTCAAAGTGGTTAACCTATGGAAATTGACCTTTTTTACAAGAAAATTTCAAAATTTTCAAATCGGGCTAATATTTGACAAGCATGTTTGAAATGACTAAAAATCAAGTTTCATCAATGGGAACCCATGTAAAAATTGACCAAACGTAATTCAAAATCAATTTTAGCCGATATTATTTTAGCATGTTGAAAAATGGTTTTAACTTCATTTGGCTATTATTTGAAGGGTTTAACATGGTGAAACCTCAATTTTTAGCAATTCCAAACATAAATGTTAAATATTAGTCAATTTGAAAAATTTTAATTTTCATCTCAAATTTGTCAATTTCCAAAGGGGTTAACCTATGGAAATCAACCTTTTTTAAAATAAAATTTCAAAATTTTCAAATCGCCTAATATTTGACAAGCATGTTTGAAATTAATAAAAATCAAGTTTCATCAATCGTAACTCATGTAAACAATAACCAAACGTAAATCAAAATCAATTTTACTCGATGTTATTTTAGCATGTTGAAAAATGTTTTTAAATTCATTTGGCTATTATTTAAAGGGATTAACATGGTGAAACCTCAATTCTTAGCAATTCCAAACATACATGTCAAATATTAGTCAATTTGAAAAAATTTAATTTTCATCTTAAATTTTTCATTTTCCAAAGGGAACACCTATGAAAATAAACCTTTTTTAAAATAAAATTTCAAAATTTTGAATTCGGCTAATATTTGACATGCATGTTTGAAGTGACTAAAAATCAAGTTTCATCAATGGGAACCCATGTAAACAATGACCAAACTTAATTCAAAATCAATTTTACGCGATGTTATTTGCATGTTGAAAAATGTTTTTAACTTCATTTGGCTATTATTTGAAAGGTTTAACATGGTGAATCCTCAATTCATAGCAATTCCAAACATACTTGTCAAATATTTGTCAATTTGAAAAATTTTAATTTTCATCTCAAATTTGTCAATTTCCAAAGTAGTTTACCTATGGAAATCAACTTTTTTAAAATAAAATTTCAAAATTTCAAATCGGCTAATATTTTACATGCATGTTTGAAATGACTAAAAAACAAGTTTCATCAATGGGAACCAATGTAACCAATGACTAAACGTAATTCAAAATCAATTTTACCCCATGTTATTAGCATGTTGAAAAATGTTTTTAACTACATTTGGTTATTATTTGAAGGGTTTAACATGGTGAAACCTCAATTTTTAGCAATTCTAAACATACATGTCAAATATTAGTCACTTTGAAAAATTTTAATTTTCATCTCAAAATTGTCAATTTCCAAAGTAGTTTACCTAATGGAAATCAACTTTTTTAAAATAAAATTTCAAAATTTCAAATCGGCTAATATATTAAATGCATGTTTGAAATGACTAAAAAACAAGTTTCATCAATGGGAACCAATATAAACAATGACCAAACGTAATTCAAAATCAATTTTACCCCATGTAATTAGCATGTTGAAAAATGTTTTTAACTACATTTGGTTATTATTTGACGGGTTTAATATGGTGAAACCTCAATTTTTTGCAATTCCAAACATACATATCAAATATTAGTCAATTTGAAAAATTTTAATTTTCATCTCAAAATTGTCAATTTCCAAAGGGAACACCTATGGGAATTGACCTTTTTAATAATAAAATTTAAAAATTTTCAAATCTGCTAGTATTTGACATGCATGTTTGAAATGACTTAAAATCAAGTTTCATCAATGGTAACCCATGTAAAAAATGATCAAACGTAGTTAAAATTCAATTTTACTCGATGTTATTTTAGCATGCTGAAAAATGGTTTTAACTTCATTTGGTTATTATTTGAAGGGTTTAACATGGTGAAACCTCAATTTTTAGCAATTCTAAACATACATGTCAAATATTAGTCAATTTGAAAAATTTTAATTTTCATCTCAAAATTGTCAATTTTCAAAGGGGTTAACCTATGGAAATCGAGCTTTTTTACAAGAAAATTTCAAAATTTTTCAAATCGGGCTAATATTTGTCAAGCATGTTTGAAATGACTAAAAATCAAGTTTCATCAATGGGGGTAAACAATAACCAAACGTAATTCAAAATAAATTTTACTCGATGTTATTTTAGCATGTTGAAAAATGTTTTTAACTTCATTTGACTATTATTTCAAGGGTTTAACATGGTGAAACCTCAATTCTTAGCAATTCCAAACATACATGTCAAATATTAATCAATTAGAAAAATTTCAATTTTTATTTCAAATTTGTCAATTTCAAAAGGGTAAACCTATGAAAATCAACCTTTTTAAAAATAAAATTTCAAAATTTTCAAATCGGCTAATATTAGACATGAAATGACTAAAAATCAAGTTTCATCAATCGTAACTCATGTAAACAATAACCAAACGTAATTCAAAATCAATTTTAGCCGATATTATTTTAGCATGTTGAAAAATGGTTTTAACTTCATTTGGCTATTATTTGAAGGGTTTAACATGGTGAAACCTCAATTTTTAGCAATTCCAAACATAAATGTTAAATATTAGTCAATTTGAAAAATTTTAATTTTCATCTCAAATTTGTCAATTTCCAAAGGGGTTAACCTATGGAAATCAACCTTTTTTAAAATAAAATTTCAAAATTTTCAAATCGGCTAATATTTGACAAGCATGTTTGAAATTAATAAAAATCAAGTTTCATCAATCGTAACTCATGTAAACAATAACCAAACGTAATTCAAAATCAATTTTACTCGATGTTATTTTAGCATGTTGAAAAATGTTTTTAAATTCATTTGGCTATTATTTAAAGGGATTAACATGGTGAAACCTCAATTCTTAGCAATTCCAAACATACATGTCAAATATTAGTCAATTTGAAAATTTTTAATTTTCATCTCAAATTTGTCATTTTCCAAAGGGAACACCTATGAAAATCAACCTTTTTTAAAATAAAATTTCAAAATTTTCAATTCGGCTAATATTTGACATGCATGTTTGAAGTGACTAAAAATCAAGTTTCATCAATGGGAACCCATGTAAACAATGACCAAACTTAATTCAAAATCAATTTTACGCGATGTTATTTGCATGTTGAAAAATGTTTTTAACTTCATTTGGCTATTATTTGAAAGGTTTAACATGGTGAATCCTCAATTCATAGCAATTCCAAACATACTTGTCAAATATTTGTCAATTTGAAAAATTTTAATTTTCATCTCAAATTTGTCAATTTCCAAAGTAGTTTACCTATGGAAATCAACTTTTTTAAAATAAAATTTCAAAATTTCAAATCGGCTAATATTTTACATGCATGGTTGAAATGACTAAAAAACAAGTTTCATCAATGGGAACCAATGTAACCAATGACTAAACGTAATTCAAAATCAATTTTACCCCATGTTATTAGCATGTTGAAAAATGTTTTTAACTACATTTGGTTATTATTTGAAGGGTTTAACATGGTGAAACCTCAATTTTTAGCAATTCTAAACATACATGTCAAATATTAGTCAATTTGAAAAATTTTAATTTTCATCTCAAAATTGTCAATTTCCAAAGTAGTTTACCTAATGGAAATCAACTTTTTTAAAATAAAATTTTAAAATTTCAAATCGGCTAATATATTAAATGCATGTTTGAAATGACTAAAAAACAAGTTTCATCAATGGGAACCAATATAAACAATGACCAAACGTAATTCAAAATCAATTTTACCCCATGTTATTAGCATGTTGAAAAATGTTTTTAACTACATTTGGTTATTATTTGACGGGTTTAATATGGTGAAACCTCAATTTTTAGCAATTCCAAACATACATGTCAAATATTAGTCAATTTGAAAAATTTTAATTTTCATCTCAAAATTGTCAATTTCCAAAGGGAACAACTATGGGAATTGACCTTTTTAATAATAAAATTTCAAAATTTTCAAATCTGCTAGTATTTGACATGCATGTTTGGAATGACTTAAAATCAAGTTTCATCAATGGTAACCCATGTAAAAAATGATCAAACGTAGTTAAAATTCAATTTTACTCGATGTTATTTTAGCATGCTGAAAAATGGTTTTAACTTCATTTGGCTATTATTTGAAGGGTTTAACATGGTGAGACCTCAATTTTTAGTAATTTCAAACGTAAATGTCAAATATTTGTCAATTTGAAAAATTATAATTTTCATCTCAAAATTTTCAATTTTCAAAGGGGTTAACCTATGGAAATCGAGCTTTTTTACAAGAAAATTTCAAAATTTTTCAAATCGGGCTAATATTTGTCAAGCATGTTTGAAATGACTAAAAATCAAGTTTCATCAATGGGGGTAAACAATAACCAAACGTAATTCAAAATAAATTTTACTCGATGTTATTTTAGCATGTTGAAAAATGTTTTTAACTTCATTTGACTATTATTTGAAGGGTTTAACATGGTGAAACCTCAATTCTTAGCAATTCCAAACATACATGTCAAATATTAATCAATTAGAAAAATTTCAATTTTTATTTCAAATTTGTCAATTTCAAAAGGGTAAACCTATGAAAATCAACCTTTTTAAAAATAAAATTTCAAAATTTTCAAATCGGCTAATATTAGACATGCATGTTTGAAATGACTAAAAATCAAGTTTCATCAATGGGAATCCATTTAAACAATGACCAAACGTAATTCAAAATCAATTTTACCCGATGTTATTAACATGTTGAAAAATGGTTTTAACTTCATTTGGCTATTATTTGAAGGGTTTAACATGGTGAAACCTCAATTTTTAGCAATTCCAAACATAAATGTTAAATATTAGTCAATTTGAAAAATTTTAGTTTTCATCTCAAATTTGTCAATTTCCAAAGGGGTTAACCTAAGGAAATCAACCTTTTTTAAAATAAAATTTCAAAATTTTCAAATCGGCTAATATTTGACAAGCATGTTTGAAATTAATAAAAATCAAGTTTCTTCAATCGTAACTCATGTAAACAATAACCAAACGTAATTCAAAATCAATTTTACTCGATGTTATTTTAGCATGTTGAAAAATGTTTTTAAATTCATTTGGCTATTATTTAAAGGGATTAACATGGTGAAACCTCAATTCTTAGCAATTCCAAACATACATGTCAAATATTAGTCAATTTGAAAAAATTTAATTTTCATCTCAAATTTGTCATTTTCCAAAGGGAACACCTATGAAAATCAACCTTTTTTAAAATAAAATTTCAAAATTTTCAATTCGGCTAATATTTGACATGCATGTTTGAAGTGACTAAAAATCAAGTTTCATCAATGGGAACCCATGTAAACAATGACCAAACTTAATTCAAAATCAATTTTACGCGATGTTATTTGCATGTTGAAAAATGTTTTTAACTTCATTTGGCTATTATTTGAAAGGTTTAACATGGTGAATCCTCAATTCATAGCAATTCCAAACATACTTGTCAAATATTTGTCAATTTGAAAAATTTTAATTTTCATCTCAAATTTGTCAATTTCCAAAGTAATTTACCTAATGGAAATCAACTTTTTTAAAATAAAATTTCAAAATTTCAAATCGGCTAATATTTTACATGCATGTTTGAAATGACTAAAAAACAAGTTTCATCAATGGGAACCAATGTAACCAATGACTAAACGTAATTCAAAATCAATTTTACCCCATGTTATTAGCATGTTGAAAAATGTTTTTAACTACATTTGGTTATTATTTGAAGGGTTTAACATGGTGAAACCTCAATTTTTAGCAATTCTAAACATACATGTCAAATATTAGTCACTTTGAAAAATTTTAATTTTCATCTCAAATTTGTCAATTTCCAAAGTAGTTTACCTAATGGAAATCAACTTTTTTAAAATAAAATTTCAAAATTTCAAATCGGCTAATATATTAAATGCATGTTTGAAATGACTAAAAAACAAGTTTCATCAATGGGAACCAATATAAACAATGACAAACGTAATTCAAAATCAATTTTACCCCATGTTATTAGCATGTTGAAAAATGTTTTTAACTACATTTGGTTATTATTTGACGGGTTTAATATGGTGAAACCTCAATTTTTAGCAATTCCAAACATACATGTCAAATATTAGTCAATTTTAAAAATTTTAATTTTCATCTCAAAATTGTCAATTTCCAAAGGGAACACCTATGGGAATTGACCTTTTTAACAATAAAATTTCAAAATTTTCAAATCTGCTAGTATTTGACATGCATGTTTGAAATGACTTAAAATCAAGTTTCATCAATGGTAACCCATGTAAAAAATGATCAAACGTAGTTAAAATTCAATTTTACTCGATGTTATTTTAGCATGCTGAAAAATGGTTTTAACTTCATTTGGCTATTATTTGAAGGGTTTAACATGGTGAAACCTCAATTTTTAGCAATTCTAAACATACATGTCAAATATTAGTCACTTTGAAAAATTTTAATTTTCATCTCAAAATTGTCAATTTCCAAAGTAGTTTACCTAATGGAAATCAACTTTTTTAAAATAAAATTTCAAAATTTCAAATCGGCTAATATATTAAATGCATGTTTGAAATGACTAAAAAAAAAGTTTCATCAATGGGAACCAATATAAACAATGACCAAACGTAATTCAAAATCAATTTTACCCCATGTTATTAGCATGATGAAAAATGTTTTTAACTAAATTTGGTTATTATTTGAAGGGTTTAACATGGTGAAACCTCAATTTTTAGCAATTCTAAACATACATGTCAAATATTAGTCACTTTGAAAAATTTTAATTTTCATCTCAAAATTGTCAATTTCCAAAGTAGTTTACCTAATGGAAATCAACTTTTTTAAAATAAAATTTCAAAATTTCAAATCGGCTAATATATTAAATGCATGTTTGAAATGACTAAAAAACAAGTTTCATCAATGGGAACCAATATAAACAATGACCAAACGTAATTCAAAATCAATTTTACCCCATGTTATTAGCATGTTGAAAAATGTTTTTAACTACATTTGGTTATTATTTGACGGGTTTAATATGGTGAAACCTCAATTTTTAGCAATTCCAAACATACATGTCAAATATTAGTCAATTTGAAAAATTTTAATTTTCATCTCAAAATTGTCAATTTCCAAAGGGAACACCTATGGAAATTGACCTTTTTAACAATAAAATTTCAAAATTTTCAAATCTGCTAGTATTTGACATGCATGTTTGAAATGACTGAAAATCAAGTTTCATCAATGGTAACCCATGTAAAAAATGATCAAACGTAGTTAAAATTCAATTTTACTCGATGTTATTTTAGCATGCTGAAAAATGGTTTTAACTTCATTTGGCTATTATTTGAAGGGTTTAACATGGTGAGACCTCAATTTTTAGCAATTTCAAACATAAATGTCAAATATTTGTCAATTTGAAAAATTATAATTTTCATCTCAAAATTTTCAATTTTCAAAGGTGTTAACCTATGGAAATCGACCGTTTTTACAATAAAATTTCAAAATTTTCAAATCGGCTAATATTTGACAAGCATGTTTGAAATGACTAAAAATTAAGTTTCATCAAGGGTAACCAATGTAAAAAATGATGAAACGTAGTTAAAATTCAATTTTACTCGATGTTATTTTAGCATGCTGAAAAATGGTTTTAACTTCATTTGGCTATTATTTGAAGGGTTTAACATGGTGAAACCTCAATTTTTAGCAATTCTAAACATACATGTCAAATATTAGTCACTTTGAAAAATTTTAATTTTCATCTCAAAATTGTCAATTTCCAAAGTAGTTTACCTAATGGAAATCAACTTTTTTAAAATAAAATTTCAAAATTTCAAATCGGCTAATATATTAAATGCATGTTTGAAATGACTAAAAAACAAGTTTCATCAATGGGAACCAATATAAACAATGACCAAACGTAATTCAAAATCAATTTTACCCCATGTTATTAGCATGATGAAAAATGTTTTTAACTACATTTGGTTATTATTTGAAGGGTTTAACATGGTGAAACCTCAATTTTTAGCAATTCTAAACATACATGTCAAATATTAGTCACTTTGAAAAATTTTAATTTTCATCTCAAAATTGTCAATTTCCAAAGTAGTTTACCTAATGGAAATCAACTTTTTTAAAATAAAATTTCAAAATTTCAAATCGGCTAATATATTAAATGCATGTTTGAAATGACTAAAAAACAAGTTTCATCAATGGGAACCAATATAAACAATGACCAAACGTAATTCAAAATCAATTTTACCCCATGTTATTAGCATGTTGAAAAATGTTTTTAACTACATTTGGTTATTATTTGACGGGTTTAATATGGTGAAACCTCAATTTTTAGCAATTCCAAACATACATGTCAAATATTAGTCAATTTGAAAAATTTTAATTTTCATCTCAAAATTGTCAATTTCCAAAGGGAACACCTATGGAAATTGACCTTTTTAACAATAAAATTTCAAAATTTTCAAATCTGCTAGTATTTGACATGCATGTTTGAAATGACTGAAAATCAAGTTTCATCAATGGTAACCCATGTAAAAAATGATCAAACGTAGTTAAAATTCAATTTTACTCGATGTTATTTTAGCATGCTGAAAAATGGTTTTAACTTCATTTGGCTATTATTTGAAGGGTTTAACATGGTGAGACCTCAATTTTTAGCAATTTCAAACATAAATGTCAAATATTTGTCAATTTGAAAAATTATAATTTTCATCTCAAAATTTTCAATTTTCAAAGGTGTTAACCTATGGAAATCGACCGTTTTTACAATAAAATTTCAAAATTTTCAAATCGGCTAATATTTGACAAGCATGTTTGAAATGACTAAAAATTAAGTTTCATCAAGGGTAACCAATGTAAATAATGACCAAAAGTAGTTAATAATCAATTTTACTCGATCTTATTTTAACATGTTGAAAAATGTTTTTAACTTCATTTGGCTATTATTTGAAAGGTTTAACATGGTGAAACCTCAATTCATAGCAATTCCAAACATACTTGTCAAATATTTGTCAATTTGAAAAATTTTAATTTTCATCTCAAATTTGTCAATTTCCAAAGTAGTTTACCTATGGAAATCAACTTTTTTAAAATAAAATTTCAAAATTTCAAATCGGCTAATATTTTACATGCATGTTTGAAATGACTAAAAACAAGTTTCATCAATGGGAACCAATGTAACCAATGACTAAACGTAATTCAAAATCAATTTTACCCCATGTTATTAGCATGTTGAAAAATGTTTTTAACTACATTTGGTTATTATTTGAAGGGTTTAACATGGTGAAACCTCAATTTTTAGCAATTCTAAACATACATGTCAAATATTAGTCAATTTGAAAAATTTTAATTTTCATCTCAAAATTGTCAATTTCCAAAGTAGTTTACCTAATGGAAATCAACTTTTTAAAATAAAATTTCAAAATTTCAAATCGGCTAATATATTAAATGCATGTTTGAAATGACTAAAAAACAAGTTTCATCAATGGGAACCAATATAAACAATGACCAAACGTAATTCAAAATCAATTTTACCCCATGTTATTAGCATGTTGAAAAATGTTTTTAACTACATTTGGTTATTATTTGACGGGTTTAATATGGTGAAACCTCAATTTTTAGCAATTCCAAACATACATGTCAAATATTAGTCAATTTGAAAAATTTTAATTTTCATCTCAAAATTGTCAATTTCCAAAGGGAACAACTATGGGAATTGACCTTTTTAATAATAAAATTTCAAAATTTTCAAATCGCTAGTATTTGACATGCATGTTTGGAATGACTTAAAATCAAGTTTCATCAATGGTAACCCATGTAAAAAATGATCAAACGTAGTTAAAATTCAATTTTACTCGATGTTATTTTAGCATGCCGAAAAATGGTTTTAACTTCATTTGGCTATTATTTGAAGGGTTTAACATGGTGAGACCTCAATTTTTAGTAATTTCAAACGTAAATGTCAAATATTTGTCAATTTGAAAAATTATAATTTTCATCTCAAAATTTTCAATTTTCAAAGGGGTTAACCTATGGAAATCGAGCTTTTTTACAAGAAAATTTCAAAATTTTTCAAATCGGGCTAATATTTGTCAAGCATGTTTGAAATGACTAAAAATAAAGTTTCATCAATGGGGGTAAACAATAACCAAACGTAATTCAAAATAAATTTTACTCGATGTTATTTTAGCATGTTGAAAAATGTTTTTAACTTCATTTGACTATTATTTGAAGGGTTTAACATGGTGAAACCTCAATTCTTAGCAATTCCAAACATACATGTCAAATATTAATCAATTAGAAAAATTTCAATTTTTATTTCAAATTTGTCAATTTCAAAAGGGTAAACCTATGAAAATCAACCTTTTTAAAAATAAAATTTCAAAATTTTCAAATCGGCTAATATTAGACATGCATGTTTGAAATGACTAAAAATCAAGTTTCATCAATGGGAATCCATTTAAACAATGACCAAACGTAATTCAAAATCAATTTTACCCGATGTTATTAACATGTTGAAAAATGGTTTTAACTTCATTTGGCTATTATTTGAAGGGTTTAACATGGTGAAACCTCAATTTTTAGCAATTCCAAACATAAATGTTAAATATTAGTCAATTTGAAAAATTTTAGTTTTCATCTCAAATTTGTCAATTTCCAAAGGGGTTAACCTAAGGAAATCAACCTTTTTTAAAATAAAATTTCAAAATTTTCAAATCGGCTAATATTTGACAAGCATGTTTGAAATTAATAAAAATCAAGTTTCATCAATCGTAACTCATGTAAACAATAACCAAACGTAATTCAAAATCAATTTTACTCGATGTTATTTTAGCATGTTGAAAAATGTTTTTAAATTCATTTGGCTATTATTTAAAGGGATTAACATGGTGAAACCTCAATTCTTAGCAATTCCAAACATACATGTCAAATATTAGTCAATTTGAAAAAATTTAATTTTCATCTCAAATTTGTCATTTTCCAAAGGGAACACCTATGAAAATCAACCTTTTTTAAAATAAAATTTCAAAATTTTCAATTCGGCTAATATTTGACATGCATGTTTGAAGTGACTAAAAATCAAGTTTCATCAATGGGAACCCATGTAAACAATGACCAAACTTAATTCAAAATCAATTTTACGCGATGTTATTTGCATGTTGAAAAATGTTTTTAACTTCATTTGGCTATTATTTGAAAGGTTTAACATGGTGAATCCTCAATTCATAGCAATTCCAAACATACTTGTCAAATATTTGTCAATTTGAAAAATTTTAATTTTCATCTCAAATTTGTCAATTTCCAAAGTAGTTTACCTAATGGAAATCAACTTTTTTAAAATAAAATTTCAAAATTTCAAATCGGCTAATATTTTACATGCATGTTTGAAATGACTAAAAAACAAGTTTCATCAATGGGAACCAATGTAACCAATGACTAAACGTAATTCAAAATCAATTTTACCCCATGTTATTAGCATGTTGAAAAATGTTTTTAACTACATTTGGTTATTATTTGAAGGGTTTAACATGGTGAAACCTCAATTTTTAGCAATTCTAAACATACATGTCAAATATTAGTCACTTTGAAAAATTTTAATTTTCATCTCAAAATTGTCAATTTCCAAAGTAGTTTACCTAATGGAAATCAACTTTTTTAAAATAAAATTTCAAAATTTCAAATCGGCTAATATATTAAATGCATGTTTGAAATGACTAAAAAACAAGTTTCATCAATGGGAACCAATATAAACAATGACCAAACGTAATTCAAAATCAATTTTACCCCATGTTATTAGCATGTTGAAAAATGTTTTTAACTACATTTGGTTATTATTTGACGGGTTTAATATGGTGAAACCTCAATTTTTAGCAATTCCAAACATACATGTCAAATATTAGTCAATTTGAAAAATTTTAATTTTCATCTCAAAATTGTCAATTTCCAAAGGGAACACCTATGGAAATTGACCTTTTTAACAATAAAATTTCAAAATTTTCAAATCTGCTAGTATTTGACATGCATGTTTGAAATGACTGAAAATCAAGTTTCATCAATGGTAACCCATGTAAAAAATGATCAAACGTAGTTAAAATTCAATTTTACTCGATGTTATTTTAGCATGCTTGAAAAATGGTTTTAACTTCATTTGGCTATTATTTGAAGGGTTTAACATGGTGAGACCTCAATTTTTAGCAATTTCAAACATAAATGTCAAATATTTGTCAATTTGAAAAATTATAATTTTCATCTCAAAATTTTCAATTTTCAAAGGTGTTAACCTATGGAAATCGACCGTTTTTACAATAAAATTTCAAAATTTTCAAATCGGCTAATATTTGACAAGCATGTTTGAAATGACTAAAAATTAAGTTTCATCAAGGGTAACCAATGTAAATAATGACCAAAAGTAGTTAATAATCAATTTTACTCGATCTTATTTTAACATGTTGAAAAATGTTTTTAACTTCATTTGGCTATTATTTGAAAGGTTTAACATGGTGAAACCTCAATTCATAGCAATTCCAAACATACTTGTCAAATATTTGTCAATTTGAAAAATTTTAATTTTCATCTCAAATTTGTCAATTTCCAAAGTAGTTTACCTATGGAAATCAACTTTTTAAAAATAAAATTTCAAAATTTCAAATCGGCTAATATTTTACATGCATGTTTGAAATGACTAAAAACAAGTTTCATCAATGGGAACCAATGTAACCAATGACTAAACGTAATTCAAAATCAATTTTACCCCATGTTATTAGCATGTTGAAAAATGTTTTTAACTACATTTGGTTATTATTTGAAGGGTTTAACATGGTGAAACCTCAATTTTTAGCAATTCTAAACATACATGTCAAATATTAGTCAATTTGAAAAATTTTAATTTTCATCTCAAAATTGTCAATTTCCAAAGTAGTTTACCTAATGGAAATCAACTTTTTTAAAATAAAATTTCAAAATTTCAAATCGGCTAATATATTAAATGCATGTTTGAAATGACTAAAAAACAAGTTTCATCAATGGGAACCAATATAAACAATGACCAAACGTAATTCAAAATCAATTTTACCCCATGTTATTAGCATGTTGAAAAATGTTTTTAACTACATTTGGTTATTATTTGACGGGTTTAATATGGTGAAACCTCAATTTTTAGCAATTCCAAACATACATGTCAAATATTAGTCAATTTGAAAAATTTTAATTTTCATCTCAAAATTGTCAATTTCCAAAGGGAACAACTATGGGAATTGACCTTTTTAATAATAAAATTTCAAAATTTTCAAATGCTAGTATTTGACATGCATGTTTGGAATGACTTAAAATCAAGTTTCATCAATGGTAACCCATGTAAAAAATGATCAAACGTAGTTAAAATTCAATTTTACTCGATGTTATTTTAGCATGCTTGAAAAATGGTTTTAACTTCATTTGGCTATTATTTGAAGGGTTTAACATGGTGAGACCTCAATTTTTAGTAATTTCAAACGTAAATGTCAAATATTTGTCAATTTGAAAAATTATAATTTTCATCTCAAAATTTTCAATTTTCAAAGGGGTTAACCTATGGAAATCGAGCTTTTTTACAAGAAAATTTCAAAATTTTTCAAATCGGGCTAATATTTGTCAAGCATGTTTGAAATGACTAAAAATCAAGTTTCATCAATGGGGGTAAACAATAACCAAACGTAATTCAAAATAAATTTTACTCGATGTTATTTTAGCATGTTGAAAAATGTTTTTAACTTCATTTGACTATTATTTGAAGGGTTTAACATGGTGAAACCTCAATTCTTAGCAATTCCAAACATACATGTCAAATATTAATCAATTAGAAAAATTTCAATTTTTATTTCAAATTTGTCAATTTCAAAAGGGTAAACCTATGAAAATCAACCTTTTTAAAAATAAAATTTCAAAATTTTCAAATCGGCTAATATTAGACATGCATGTTTGAAATGACTAAAAATCAAGTTTCATCAATGGAAATCCATTTAAACAATGACCAAACGTAATTCAAAATCAATTTTACCCGATGTTATTAACATGTTGAAAAATGGTTTTAACTTCATTTGGCTATTATTTGAAGGGTTTAACATGGTGAAACCTCAATTTTTAGCAATTCCAAACATAAATGTTAAATATTAGTCAATTTGAAAAATTTTAGTTTTCATCTCAAATTTGTCAATTTCCAAAGGGGTTAACCTAAGGAAATCAACCTTTTTTAAAATAAAATTTCAAAATTTTCAAATCGGCTAATATTTGACAAGCATGTTTGAAATTAATAAAAATCAAGTTTCATCAATCGTAACTCATGTAAACAATAACCAAACGTAATTCAAAATCAATTTTACTCGATGTTATTTTAGCATGTTGAAAAATGTTTTTAAATTCATTTGGCTATTATTTAAAGGGATTAACATGGTGAAACCTCAATTCTTAGCAATTCCAAACATACATGTCAAATATTAGTCAATTTGAAAAAATTTAATTTTCATCTCAAATTTGTCATTTTCCAAAGGGAACACCTATGAAAATCAACCTTTTTTAAAATAAAATTTCAAAATTTTCAATTCGGCTAATATTTGACATGCATGTTTGAAGTGACTAAAAATCAAGTTTCATCAATGGGAACCCATGTAAACAATGACCAAACTTAATTCAAAATCAATTTTACGCGATGTTATTTGCATGTTGAAAAATGTTTTTAACTTCATTTGGCTATTATTTGAAAGGTTTAACATGGTGAATCCTCAATTCATAGCAATTCCAAACATACTTGTCAAATATTTGTCAATTTGAAAAATTTTAATTTTCATCTCAAATTTGTCAATTTCCAAAGTAGTTTACCTAATGGAAATCAACTTTTTTAAAATAAAATTTCAAAATTTCAAATCGGCTAATATTTTACATGCATGTTTGAAATGACTAAAAAACAAGTTTCATCAATGGGAACCAATGTAACCAATGACTAAACGTAATTCAAAATCAATTTTACCCCATGTTATTAGCATGTTGAAAAATGTTTTTAACTACATTTGGTTATTATTTGAAGGGTTTAACATGGTGAAACCTCAATTTTTAGCAATTCTAAACATACATGTCAAATATTAGTCACTTTGAAAAATTTTAATTTTCATCTCAAAATTGTCAATTTCCAAAGTAGTTTACCTAATGGAAATCAACTTTTTTAAAATAAAATTTCAAAATTTCAAATCGGCTAATATATTAAATGCATGTTTGAAATGACTAAAAAACAAGTTTCATCAATGGGAACCAATATAAACAATGACCAAACGTAATTCAAAATCAATTTTACCCCATGTTATTAGCATGTTGAAAAATGTTTTTAACTACATTTGGTTATTATTTGACGGGTTTAATATGGTGAAACCTCAATTTTTAGCAATTCCAAACATACATGTCAAATATTAGTCAATTTGAAAAATTTTAATTTTCATCTCAAAATTGTCAATTTCCAAAGGGAACACCTATGGGAATTGACCTTTTTAACAATAAAATTTCAAAATTTTCAAATCTGCTAGTATTTGACATGCATGTTTGAAATGACTTAAAATCAAGTTTCATCAATGGTAACCCATGTAAAAAATGATCAAACGTAGTTAAAATTCAATTTTACTCGATGTTATTTTAGCATGCTGAAAAATGGTTTTAACTTCATTTGGCTATTATTTGAAGGGTTTAACATGGTGAAACCTCAATTTTTAGCAATTCTAAACATACATGTCAAATATTAGTCACTTTGAAAAAATTTAATTTTCATCTCAAAATTGTCAATTTCCAAAGTAGTTTACCTAATGGAAATCAACTTTTTTAAAATAAAATTTCAAAATTTCAAATCGGCTAATATATTAAATGCATGTTTGAAATGACTAAAAAACAAGTTTCATCAATGGGAACCAATATAAACAATGACCAAACGTAATTCAAAATCAATTTTACCCCATGTTATTAGCATGTTGAAAAATGTTTTTAACTACATTTGGTTATTATTTGACGGGTTTAATATGGTGAAACCTCAATTTTTAGCAATTCCAAACATACATGTCAAATATTAGTCAATTTGAAAAATTTTAATTTTCATCTCAAAATTGTCAATTTCCAAAGGGAACACCTATGAAAATTGACCTTTTTAACAATAAAATTTCAAAATTTTCAAATCTGCTAGTATTTGACATGCATGTTTGAAATGACTGAAAATCAAGTTTCATCAATGGTAACCCATGTAAAAAATGATCAAACGTAGTTAAAATTCAATTTTACTCGATGTTATTTTAGCATGCTGAAAAATGGTTTTAACTTCATTTGGCTATTATTTGAAGGGTTTAACATGGTGAGACCTCAATTTTTAGCAATTTCAAACATAAATGTCAAATATTTGTCAATTTGAAAAATTATAATTTTCATCTCAAAATTTTCAATTTTCAAAGGTGTTAACCTATGGAAATCGACCGTTTTTACAATAAAATTTCAAAATTTTCAAATCGGCTAATATTTGACAAGCATGTTTGAAATGACTAAAAATTAAGTTTCATCAAGGGTAACCAATGTAAATAATGACCAAAAGTAGTTAATAATCAATTTTACTCGATCTTATTTTAACATGTTGAAAAATGTTTTTAACTTCATTTGGCTATTATTTGAAAGGTTTAACATGGTGAAACCTCAATTCATAGCAATTCCAAACATACTTGTCAAATATTTGTCAATTTGAAAAATTTTAATTTTCATCTCAAATTTGTCAATTTCCAAAGTAGTTTACCTATGGAAATCAACTTTTTTAAAATAAAATTTCAAAATTTCAAATCGGCTAATATTTTACATGCATGTTTGAAATGACTAAAAACAAGTTTCATCAATGGGAACCAATGTAACCAATGACTAAACGTAATTCAAAATCAATTTTACCCCATGTTATTAGCATGTTGAAAAATGTTTTTAACTACATTTGGTTATTATTTGAAGGGTTTAACATGGTGAAACCTCAATTTTTAGCAATTCTAAACATACATGTCAAATATTAGTCACTTTGAAAAAATTTAATTTTCATCTCAAAATTGTCAATTTCCAAAGTAGTTTACCTAATGGAAATCAACTTTTTTAAAATAAAATTTCAAAATTTCAAATCGGCTAATATATTAAATGCATGTTTGAAATGACTAAAAAACAAGTTTCATCAATGGGAACCAATATAAACAATGACCAAACGTAATTCAAAATCAATTTTACCCCATGTTATTAGCATGTTGAAAAATGTTTTTAACTACATTTGGTTATTATTTGACGGGTTTAATATGGTGAAACCTCAATTTTTAGCAATTCCAAACATACATGTCAAATATTAGTCAATTTGAAAAATTTTAATTTTCATCTCAAAATTGTCAATTTCCAAAGGGAACACCTATGAAAATTGACCTTTTTAACAATAAAATTTCAAAATTTTCAAATCTGTAGTATTTGACATGCATGTTTGAAATGATCGAAAATCAAGTTTCATCAATGGTAACCCATGTAAAAAATGATCAAACGTAGTTAAAATTCAATTTTACTCGATGTTATTTTAGCATGCTGAAAAATGGTTTTAACTTCATTTGGCTATTATTTGAAGGGTTTAACATGGTGAGACCTCAATTTTTAGCAATTTCAAACATAAATGTCAAATATTTGTCAATTTGAAAAATTATAATTTTCATCTCAAAATTTTCAATTTTCAAAGGTGTTAACCTATGGAAATCGACCGTTTTTACAATAAAATTTCAAAATTTTCAAATCGGCTAATATTTGACAAGCATGTTTGAAATGACTAAAAATTAAGTTTCATCAAGGGTAACCAATGTAAATAATGACCAAAAGTAGTTAATAATCAATTTTACTCGATCTTATTTTAACATGTTGAAAAATGTTTTTAACTTCATTTGGCTATTATTTGAAAGGTTTAACATGGTGAAACCTCAATTCATAGCAATTCCAAACATACTTGTCAAATATTTGTCAATTTGAAAATATTAATTTTCATCTCAAATTTGTCAATTTCCAAAGTGGTTTGCCTATGGAAATCAATTTTTTTTAAAAATAAAATTTCAAAATTTTAAAATCGGCTAATATATTACATGCATGTTTGAAATGACTAAAAAACAAGTTTCATCAATGGGAACCAATGTAAACAATGACCAAACGTAATTCAAAATCAATTTTACCCGATGTTATTAGCATGGTGAAAAATGTTTTTAACTACATTTGGTTATTATTTGAAGGGTTTAACATGGTGATACCTCGATTTTTAGCAATTCCATACATAAATGTTAAATACCCTTGAATTTTACAATGACGAATATACCCTTGTATATTATAATGACGAAAATACCCTTGTATATGATAATGACCAAAATACCCTTGTATATTATAATGACGGAAATACCCTTGTATATGATAATGACGGAAATACCCTTGTATTTTAGAATGACGAAAATACCCTTCAAATTTATAATTACGAAGTACCCTTTCATTTTGATAGTTAAAATAATACCTTTCGATTTCTATATAAGGGTAAATTGTAATAATAAAATATAAACATATTTTCGTTATTATAATACAAGAGTATTTCTGTTATTATAAAATACAAGGGTTTTGGTTATTATAAAATATATAGGTAGTTTTGTCATTATAAAACACAAGGGTATTTCCGTCATTGTAAAATCTAAGGGTATTTTCGCAATTATCTATATAATGGTATTATCGTAACTATTGATCTAAGGGTATTTTCGTAATTATCGGTATAAGGGTACTTTCGTAATTATAAATTATAAGGGTATTTTCGTAATTATAAAATACAAGGGTATTTTCGTACTTATCATCATCACAAGGGTACTTATGTAATTTTAAAAATAAAAAGGAATTATCTTAAGTATTTAGAATTTATTGTCCGAATCTATTTAAGTGAAGAAGAAAATCAAATGTAGAAAGGTAAAGGGAAAATGTAAGTAGTTATAATAACTTAAGCCTGCAATTAACCATTTGATTGCCAACTATCTTATTCATGTAAACAATAAACAAACGTAATTCGAAATAAATTTTACTCGATGTTATTTTAGAATGTTGAAAAATGTTTTTAACTTCATTTGACTATTATTTGAAGGGTTTAACATGGTGAAACCTCAATTCTTAGCAATTCCAAACATACATGTCAAATATTAGTCAATTTGAAACAATTTAATTTTCTTTTCAAAATTTTCAATTTTCAAAGGGGTTAACCTATGGAAATCAACCTTTTTTAAAATAATATTTCAAAATTTTCAAATCGGCTAATATTTGACATGCATGTTTGAAATGACTAAAAATCAAGTTTCATCAATGGTAACCCATCAATGGTAACCCATGTAAAAAATGATCAAACGTAGTTAAAATTCAATTTTACTCGATGTTATTTTAGCATGCTGAAAAATGGTTTTAACTTCATTTGGCTATTATTTGAAGGGTTTAACATGGTGAAACCTCAATTTTTAGCAATTCTAAACATACATGTCAAATATTAGTCACTTTGAAAAATTTTAATTTTCATCTCAAAATTGTCAATTTCCAAAGTAGTTTACCTAATGGAAATCAACTTTTTTAAAATAAAATTTCAAAATTTCAAATCGGCTAATATATTAAATGCATGTTTGAAATGACTAAAAAACAAGTTTCATCAATGGGAACCAATATAAACAATGACCAAACGTAATTCAAAATCAATTTTACCCCATGTTATTAGCATGTTGAAAAATGTTTTTAACTACATTTGGTTATTATTTGACGGGTTTAATATGGTGAAACCTCAATTTTTAGCAATTCCAAACATACATGTCAAATATTAGTCAATTTGAAAAATTTTAATTTTCATCTCAAAATTGTCAATTTCCAAAGGGAACACCTATGGAAATTGACCTTTTTAACAATAAAATTTCAAAATTTTCAAATCTGCTAGTATTTGACATGCATGTTTGAAATGATCGAAAATCAAGTTTCATCAATGGTAACCCATGTAAAAAATGATCAAACGTAGTTAAAATTCAATTTTACTCGATGTTATTTTAGCATGCTGAAAAATGGTTTTAACTTCATTTGGCTATTATTTGAAGGGTTTAACATGGTGAGACCTCAATTCTTAGCAATTCCAAACATACATGTCAAATATTAGTCAATTTGAAAAAATTTAATTTTCATCTCAAATTTGTCATTTTCCAAAGGGAACACCTATGAAAATCAACCTTTTTTAAAATAAAATTTCAAAATTTTCAATTCGGCTAATATTTGACATGCATGTTTGAAGTGACTAAAAATCAAGTTTCATCAATGGGAACCCATGTAAACAATGACCAAACTTAATTCAAAATCAATTTTACGCGATGTTATTTGCATGTTGAAAAATGTTTTTAACTTCATTTGGCTATTATTTGAAAGGTTTAACATGGTGAATCCTCAATTCATAGCAATTCCAAACATACTTGTCAAATATTTGTCAATTTGAAAAATTTTAATTTTCATCTCAAATTTGTCAATTTCCAAAGTAGTTTACCTAATGGAAATCAACTTTTTTAAAATAAAATTTCAAAATTTCAAATCGGCTAATATTTTACATGCATGTTTGAAATGACTAAAAAACAAGTTTCATCAATGGGAACCAATGTAACCAATGACTAAACGTAATTCAAAATCAATTTTACCCCATGTTATTAGCATGTTGAAAAATGTTTTTAACTACATTTGGTTATTATTTGAAGGGTTTAACATGGTGATACCTCGATTTTTAGCAATTCCATACATAAATGTTAAATACCCTTGAATTTTACAATGACGAATATACCCTTGTATATTATAATGACGAAAATACCCTTGTATATGATAATGACCAAAATACCCTTGTATATTATAATGACGGAAATACCCTTGTATATGATAATGACGGAAATACCCTTGTATTTTAGAATGACGAAAATACCCTTCAAATTTATAATTACGAAGTACCCTTTCATTTTGATAGTTAAAATAATACCTTTCGATTTCTATATAAGGGTAAATTGTAATAATAAAATATAAACATATTTTCGTTATTATAATACAAGAGTATTTCTGTTATTATAAAATACAAGGGTTTTTGGTTATTATAAAATATATAGGTAGTTTTGTCATTATAAAACACAAGGGTATTTCCGTCATTGTAAAATCTAAGGGTATTTTCGCAATTATCTATATAATGGTATTATCGTAACTATTGATCTAAGGGTATTTTCGTAATTACCGGTATAAGGGTACTTTAGTAATTATAAATTATAAGGGTATTCTCGTAATTATCGGTATAAGGGTACTTTCGTAATTATAAATTATAAGGGTATTTTCGTAATTATAAAATAGAAGGGTATTTTCGTACTTATCATCATCACAAGGGTACTTATGTAATTTTAAAAATAAAAAGGAATTATCTTAAGTATTTAGAATTTATTGTCCGAATCTATTTAAGTGAAGAAGAAAATCAAATGTAGAAAGGTAAAGGGAAAATGTAAGTAGTTATAATAACTTAAGCCTGCAATTAACCATTTGATTGCCAACTATCTTATTCATGTAAACAATAAACAAACGTAATTCGAAATAAATTTTACTCGATGTTATTTTAGAATGTTGAAAAATGTTTTTAACTTCATTTGACTATTATTTGAAGGGTTTAACATGGTGAAACCTCAATTCTTAGCAATTCCAAACATACATGTCAAATATTAGTCAATTTGAAACAATTTAATTTTCTTTTCAAAATTTTCAATTTTCAAAGGGGTTAACCTATGGAAATCAACCTTTTTTAAAATAATATTTCAAAATTTTCAAATCGGCTAATATTTGACATGCATGTTTGAAATGACTAAAAATCAAGTTTCATCAATGGTAACCCATCAATGGTAACCCATGTAAAAAATGATCAAACGTAGTTAAAATTCAATTTTACTCGATGTTATTTTAGCATGCTGAAAAATGGTTTTAACTTCATTTGGCTATTTTTTGAAGGGTTTAACATGGTGAGACCTCAATTTTTAGCAATTTCAAACGTAAATGTCAAATATTTGTCAATTTGAAAAATTATAATTTTCATCTCAAAATTTTCAATTTTCAAAGGTGTTAACCTATGGAAATCGACCGTTTTTACAATAAAATTTCAAAATTTTCAAATCGGCTAATATTTGACAAGCATGTTTGAAATGACTAAAAATTAAGTTCCATCAAGGGTAACCAATGTAAATAATGACCAAAAGTAGTTAATAATCAATTTTACTCGATCTTATTTTAACATGTTGAAAAATGTTTTTAACTTCATTTGGCTATTATTTGAAAGGTTTAACATGGTGAAACCTCAATTCATAGCAATTCCAAACATACTTGTCAAATATTTGTCAATTTGAAAATATTAATTTTCATCTCAAATTTGTCAATTTCCAAAGTGGTTTGCCTATGGAAATCAATTTTTTTTTAAAATAAAATTTCAAAATTTTAAAATCGGCTAATATATTACATGCATGTTTGAAATGACTAAAAAACAAGTTTCATCAATGGGAACCAATGTAAACAATGACCAAACGTAATTCAAAATCAATTTTACCCGATGTTATTAGCATGGTGAAAAATGTTTTTAACTACATTTGGTTATTATTTGAAGGGTTTAACATGGTGATACCTCGATTTTTAGCAATTCCATACATAAATGTTAAATACCCTTGAATTTTACAATGACGAATATACCCTTGTATATTATAATGACGAAAATACCCTTGTATATTATAATGACCAAAATACCCTTGTATATTATAATGACGGAAATACCCTTGTATATGATAATGACGGAAATACCCTTGTATTTTAGAATGACGAAAATACCCTTCAAATTTATAATTACGAAGTACCCTTTCATTTTGATAGTTAAAATAATACCTTTCGATTTCTATATAAGGGTAAATTGTAATAATAAAATATAAACATATTTTCGTTATTATAATACAAGAGTATTTCTGTTATTATAAAATACAAGGGTTTTTGGTTATTATAAAATATATAGGTAGTTTTGTCATTATAAAACACAAGGGTATTTCCGTCATTGTACAATCTAAGGGTATTTTCGCAATTATCTATATAATGGTATTATCGTAACTATTGATCTAAGGGTATTTTCGTAATTATCGGTATAAGGGTACTTAGGTAATTATAAAATATAAGGGTATTTTCGTAATTATAAAATACAAGGGTATTTTCATACTTATCATCATCACAAGGGTACTTATGTAATTTTAAAAATAAAAAGGAATTATCTTAAGTATTTAGAATTTATTGTCCGAATCTATTTAAGTGAAGAAGAAAATCAAATGTAAAAAGGTAAAGGGAAAATGTAAGTAGTTATAATAACTTAAGCCTGCAATTAACCATTTGATTGCCAACTATCTTATTCATGTAAACAATAAACAAACGTAATTCAAAATAAATTTTACTCGATGTTATTTTAGAATGTTGAAAAATGTTTTTAACTTCATTTGACTATTATTTGAAGGGTTTAACATGGTGAAACCTCAATTCTTAGCAATTCCAAACATACATGTCAAATATTAGTCAATAGGAAACAATTTAATTTTCTTTTCAAAATTTTCAATGTTCAAAGGGGTTAACCTATGGAAATCAACCTTTTTTAAAATAATATTTCAAAATTTTCAAATCGGCTAATATTTGACATGCATGTTTGAAATGACTAAAAATCAAGTTTCATCAATGGTAACCCATGTAAAAAATGATCAAACGTAGTTAAAATTCAATTTTACTCGATGTTATTTTAGCATGCTGAAAAATGGTTTTAACTTCATTTGGCTATTATTTGAAGGGTTTAACATGGTGAGACCTCAATTTTTAGCAATTTCAAACGTAAATGTCAAATATTTGTCAATTTGAAAAATTATAATTTTCATCTCAAAATTTTCAATTTTCAAAGGGGTTAACCTATGGAAATCGAGCTTTTTTACAAGAAAATTTCAAAATTTTCAAATCGGCTAATATTTGACAAGCATGTTTGAAATGACTAAAAATTAAGTTTCATCAAGGGTAACCAATGTAAATAATGACCAAAAGTAGTTAATAATCAATTTTACTCGATCTTATTTTAACATGTTGAAAAATGTTTTTAACTTCATTTGGCTATTATTTAAAAGGTTTAACATGGTGAAACCTCAATTCATAGCAATTCCAAACATACTTGTCAAATATTTGTCAATTTGAAAATTTTAATTTTCATCTCAAATTTGTCAATTTCCAAAGTGGTTTGCCTATGGAAATCAATTTTTTTTTTAAATAAAATTTCAAAATTTTAAAATCGGCTAATATATTACATGCATGTTTGAAATGACTAATAAACAAGTTTCATCAATGGGAACCAATGTAAACAATGACCAAACGTAATTCAAAATCAATTTTACCCGATGTTATTAGCATGGTGAAAAATGTTTTTAACTACATTTCGTTATTATTTGAAGGGTTTAACATGGTGATACCTCGATTTTTAGCAATTCCATACATAAATGTTAAATATTAGTCAATTTAAAAATTTTTAATTTTCATCCTAAATTTGTCAATTTCCAAAGGGGTTAACCTATGAAAATCAACCTTTTTTAAAATAATATTTCAAAATTTTAAATTCGGCTAATATTTGACATGCATGTTTGAAATGACGAAAAATCAAGTTTCATTCACGGGAACCCATGTAAAGAATGACCAAACGTAATTAAAAATCAATTTTACCCTATGTTATTAGCATGTTGAAAAATGTTTTTAACTTCGTTTGGCTATTATTTGAAGGGTTTAACATTTTGAAACCTCAATTTTTAGCAATTCCAAACATACATGTCAAATATTAGTCAATTTGAAAAAAATTAATTTTCATCTCAAAATTTTCAATTGTCAAAGGGGTTAACCTATGGAAATCAACCTTTTTTACAATAAAATTTAAAAAATTTCAAATCGGCTAATATTTGAGAAGCATGTTTGAAATGACTAAAAATCAAGTTTCATCAAGGGAAACCAATGTAAATAATGACCAAAAGTAGTTAATAATCAATTTTACTCGATGTTATTTTAGCATGTTTAAAAATGTTTTTAACTTCATTTGGCTATTATTTGAAGGGATTTAACATGGTGAAACCTCAATTTTTAGCAATTCCAAACATAAATGTTAAATATTAGTCAATTTGAAAAATTTTAATTTTCATCTCAAATTTGTCAATTTCCAAAGGGGTTAACCTATGAAAATCAACCTTTTTAAAATAAAATTTAATAATTTTCAAATCGGCTAATATTTGACATGCATGTTTGAAATGACTAAAAATCAAGTTTCGTCAATGGGAACCCATGTAAACAATGACCAAACGTAATTCAAAATCAATTTTACCCGATGTTATTTGCATGTTGAAAAATGTTTTTAACTACATTTGGTTATTATTTGAAGGGTTTAACATGGTGATACCTCGATTTTTAGCAATTCCATACATAAATGTTAAATACCCTTGAATTTTACAATGACGAATATACCCTTGTATATTATAATGACGAAAATACCCTTGTATATGATAATGACCAAAATACCCTTGTATATTATAATGACGGAAATACCCTTGTATATGATAATGACGGAAATACCCTTGTATTTTAGAATGACGAAAATACCCTTCAAATTTATAATTACGAAGTACCCTTTCATTTTGATAGTTAAAATAATACCTTTCGATTTCTATATAAGGGTAAATTGTAATAATAAAATATAAACATATTTTCGTTATTATAATACAAGAGTATTTCTGTTATTATAAAATACAAGGGTTTTTGGTTATTATAAAATATATAGGTAGTTTTGTCATTATAAAACACAAGGGTATTTCCGTCATTGTAAAATCTAAGGGTATTTTCGCAATTATCTATATAATGGTATTATCGTAACTATTGATCTAAGGGTATTTTCGTAATTATCGGTATAAGGGTACTTAGGTAATTATAAAATATAAGGGTATTTTCGTAATTATAAAATACAAGGGTATTTTCATACTTATCATCATCACAAGGGTACTTATGTAATTTTAAAAATAAAAAGGAATTATCTTAAGTATTTAGAATTTATTGTCCGAATCTATTTAAGTGAAGAAGAAAATCAAATGTAGAAAGGTAAAGGGAAAATGTAAGTAGTTATAATAACTTAAGCCTGCAATTAACCATTTGATTGCCAACTATCTTATTCATGTAAACAATAAACAAACGTAATTCAAAATAAATTTTACTCGATGTTATTTTAGAATGTTGAAAAATGTTTTTAACTTCATTTGACTATTATTTGAAGGGTTTAACATGGTGAAACCTCAATTCTTAGCAATTCCAAACATACATGTCAAATATTAGTCAATTTGAAACAATTTAATTTTCTTTTCAAAATTTTCAATTTTCAAAGGGGTTAACCTATGGAAATCAACCTTTTTTAAAATAATATTTCAAAATTTTCAAATCGGCTAATATTTGACATGCATGTTTGAAATGACTAAAAATCAAGTTTCATCAATGGTAACCCATGTAAAAAATGATCAAACGTAGTTAAAATTCAATTTTACTCGATGTTATTTTAGCATGCCGAAAAATGGTTTTAACTTCATTTGGCTATTATTTGAAGGGTTTAACATGGTGAGACCTCAATTTTTAGCAATTTCAAACGTAAATGTCAAATATTTGTCAATTTGAAAAATTATAATTTTCATCTCAAAATTTTCAATTTTCAAAGGGGTTAACCTATGGAAATCGAGCTTTTTTACAAGAAAATTTCAAAATTTTCAAATCGGCTAATATTTGACAAGCATGTTTGAAATGACTAAAAATTAAGTTTCATCAAGGGTAACCAATGTAAATAATGACCAAAAGTAGTTAATAATCAATTTTACTCGATCTTATTTTAACATGTTGAAAAATGTTTTTAACTTCATTTGGCTATTATTTAAAAGGTTTAACATGGTGAAACCTCAATTCATAGCAATTCCAAACATACTTGTCAAATATTTGTCAATTTGAAAATTTTAATTTTCATCTCAAATTTGTCAATTTCCAAAGTGGTTTGCCTATGGAAATCAATTTTTTTTTTAAATAAAATTTCAAAATTTTAAAATCGGCTAATATATTACATGCATGTTTGAAATGACTAATAAACAAGTTTCATCAATGGGAACCAATGTAAACAATGACCAAACGTAATTCAAAATCAATTTTACCCGATGTTATTAGCATGGTGAACAATGTTTTTAACTACATTTCGTTATTATTTGAAGGGTTTAACATGGTGATACCTCGATTTTTAGCAATTCCATACATAAATGTTAAATATTAGTCAATTTAAAAATTTTTAATTTTCATCCTAAATTTGTCAATTTCCAAAGGGGTTAACCTATGAAAATCAACCTTTTTAAAAATAAAATTTCAAAATTTTAAATTCGGCTAATATTTGACATGCATGTTTGAAATGACGAAAAATCAAGTTTCATTCACGGGAACCCATGTAAAGAATGACCAAACGTAATTAAAAATCAATTTTACCCTATGTTATTAGCATGTTGAAAAATGTTTTTAACTTCGTTTGGCTATTATTTGAAGGGTTTAACATTTTGAAACCTCAATTTTTAGCAATTCCAAACATACATGTCAAATATTAGTCAATTTGAAAAAAATTAATTTTCATCTCAAAATTTTCAATTGTCAAAGGGGTTAACCTATGGAAATCAACCTTTTTTACAATAAAATTTAAAAAATTTCAAATCGGCTAATATTTGAGAAGCATGTTTGAAATGACTAAAAATCAAGTTTCATCAAGGGAAACCAATGTAAATAATGACCAAAAGTAGTTAATAATCAATTTTACTCGATGTTATTTTAGCATGTTTAAAAATGTTTTTAACTTCATTTGGCTATTATTTGAAGGGATTTAACATGGTGAAACCTCAATTTTTAGCAATTCCAAACATAAATGTTAAATATTAGTCAATTTGAAAAATTTTAATTTTCATCTCAAATTTGTCAATTTCCAAAGGGGTTAACCTATGAAAATCAACCTTTTTAAAATAAAATTTAATAATTTTCAAATCGGCTAATATTTGACATGCATGTTTGAAATGACTAAAAATCAAGTTTCGTCAATGGGAACCCATGTAAACAATGACCAAACGTAATTCAAAATCAATTTTACCCGATGTTATTTGCATGTTGAAAAATGTTTTTAACTTCATTTGGCTATTATTTGAAAGGTTTAACATGGTGAAAGCTCAATTCATAGCAATTCCAAACATACTTGTCAAATATTTGTCAATTTGAAAAATTTTAATTTTCATCTCAAATTTGTCAATTTCCAAAGTGGTTTACCTATGGAAATCAACTTTTTAAAAATTAAATTTCAAAATTTTCAAATCGGCTAATATTTTACATGCATGTTTGAAATGACAAAAAATCAAGTTTCATCAATGGGAACCAATGTAAACAATGACCAAACGTAATTCAAAATCAATTTTACCCGATGTTATTTGCATGTTGAAAAATGTTTTTAACTACATTTGGTTATTATTTGAAGGGTTTAACATGGTGAAACATCAATTTTTAGCAATTCGAAACATACATGTCAAATATTAGTCAATTTGAAAATTTTTAATTTTCATCTCAAATTTGTCAATTTCCATAGGGGTTAACCTATGGGAATTGACCTTTTTAACAATAAAATTTTAAAATTTTTAAATCTGCTAGTATTTGAGATGCATGTTTGAAATGGTAGACGAGAAACTGGCGGGGAAATGCGAGATTCAAGATGTGAGAGAGCTAGCTAACATTGGCAAAAAATGCTTGCATAAATTCCAGAGGAAGAGACCGATGATAGGTGAAGTTTCGCAGGTTATATTGAAGATAAGGCAACGGCACCTTGTGAAGCAAGACACCATGTCTACTCAAGCAAGTTTCTCACGGGTGCTAAGCAGGATACAGAGTCAGCATATAGAATTGAGTAGAATTACCAGCTTTCAAGATGGTGATTCATAAGCTTTACCACTATTTCATTCTTTAGTTTTCCCCACTTTTTGTTGCTCTTTCAGCCTAATTCGGATGGTAGTATATTACACTACATTGTATTGTAAGTAGGCAAATGATTTGATTGCTAAACAGTAGACATTTTACCAACTAATTGAAACGGAAAAGACTTGATTTGGTACTACTCGGGTTACAGTCTGACCGGATAGTATAAGCAGGCCGGGTTCGGAGAATTGTCTTATACAAAAACCGCACCGGGCGACAAAGTAGATTGATTTGACGAAAAAAACTAGCTAATTAGAGAATTAGGTGAATGCTCATATACACTAATTTGGACAGACGTTTAAGTACAAGGGATATTGTTGGTAGGAAGAACAAGGAAGCTCCTGGCAACAAACAGTTGTGTGTTCCGAGTCGAAACTAGTTTAGTTCAGCTTAACTACAACCACCTCGGTAACTCAATGAGCCATCGGCTGGAGCTAGGTTAGAAGCCATGCAGAGTCGAGCTCTTCATAAGCAAAAAGTGCAGAGAGTTATTGATCATGCATTGTCTCATGATGTTTTGCGACTTTTGTCAGTATATTTTTCAAATATCTGCACCGTAACTCAGATCCTTCACTCCTCTGTGTGCATCGGAATCCATGGACAGTTCAGTTTATGTAACTAATGGGGAAAAACAACCATCTCGATGACTCAATGAGCCATCGACATGAACTACGTTAGAAGCCTAGCAGGGTCGAGCTCATTAAAAAGCAATATAGACGTTAAGACCAATATCTAAAATCATTCACTGAAAGTGAGCTAGAACAGAATGTTACTGGGAAGGTGATAAGACATACCAGCTTTACATACTAGTAGTCAAAATAAGTCAAGAGTAGCATAGCTCTTTCAGTGACCCCGAGTCAGCAGAATGCCTACTAGGTAACTAATGCCTAATACTTTTACATATTAGCAGAGTCCAAATAAGCAGAGTAGCATAGCTCCTTGAATGGCCATTAGGTAGCAGAATGGTGGCTGATAAGGCTAGAATTTGTAGCAATTATCTATCCTTATATGCATGCTTTTTGAGTGATTATTAGTTTGTTCGAGCTTCATTCTTGTGTGATTTCGTGTTTTGGCATTATGTGCCTAGACCCGTTCATTTGGACCGTTTCGGTCCATTTGATGTGTTTCTTTGTAGTATTTGTTGTCCACAGGTACTCTAGAGATAGGTGGTCTTGTTATGAAGCAATGAACGTGAAGTAGAGCACGGTTGGAGCTCCAACGGAAGAGTGAGAAATGAAATTGATGAGCAGAGGGGTTGCACGCCGTGCACCTATGCACGCCGTGCACCCCAGGGATGCTTCCAAATCACGGCCCTTAAGCAGGGGAACGTCGTGCACCCTTGCACGGCGTTCCTCCCATTCAAATACGCAAAAAATTTGAAAAAAGGAGGTGCACGCCGTGCATGTGTGCACGCCGTGCACCCCCCAGTTTCAGCAACTTCCTATAAAAGGGCTGATTTTGAGGAAAGAGAGGAGAACTTCCCCAACTTCATTTTTCCCAATTTTTCCCGAGTTTCTTCTGCAAAAACCAGCACCAAACCTCCTCTAGAAGTTCAATTGAAGATCCAAAGGAGCTCCTATCAAAGATTGAAGCAAGGATTGAAGATAGAAGACCAAAAGCAGCGATTGAAAGAAGAACAAGCCGTTTTCTCTTCATCAAGATGATGGTTAGGGTTTCTTTTGAGTTGTTTTCTTCTAGCATCATGAGTAGCTAATTTCTTAGAGATTCTTGGATGAGATGTAGGAATTAAGCTATGAAACCTGTCTTGGATGTTTAAGAACAACGTTTGTGGATGTTTGATTTGGAATGAAAGATTGTCTTGATTGTTTGGGTGTTCAACCTAATTCTTGTTATGGCTAGAATTAGGTCAAATGTTTGAAATCTTTTGCTTGTGATAGGCTTAGGAATTCATTAGGTTGGCAATCGAGGATAGAAGTAGGTTATTGGTGGGGTAAACCGATAACCTAATTCTACCTTTTGTGTTTTTCCCGGTCTTAAGTGAAAGCCATGTTGTAATTGGCGGGCGCTCTGGTTTGCACCCAATGGACCAAGTTGGGTGTAGTTATCAGTAGCTTAGGCGTTGATGGACCAAGTTAACGCTATTTCCAATTACTCATGGGTTCTTTTGATTCCGGTAAAGCACCCTTTCACTTTGTAGAACTCCTTGGAGTTCATTACTAGTTAGCCCGATTAAGGGGATTTCTACCTTAGTTGGGAAGCTAGTAGTGGAAATCCGCGTGCATAATCGTGCCGCGGATTCATACGAGTGTTAGGAGGATTCTTCTCATTCCATTCAGGTCCACATTCGTTTGTTTTGAAAGCATTCTAGCGGTCGAGCTTAGTGACTCGTCTCTTCCAAGAACTCAGTTTCTCCTTTGAATCAACTTTAAGTCTTTTAGTTCAATTTAGTCATTAGAATAATTAGTGTTAAAAACCAAATCTTTTAGCCTAAACCGTGTTGACGAACTCGAGTAGAAGCATAGCGAGCGGGACCTTCGGACACAAACGACACTTGTGTTGTCGGAATAACTTCACAGTTATTCGGGCGATCAGTGGCTAACTGCGAGGTGATGCAAACTTAACAATATGGTTCAAGCTAGAAAAGCCTTTAAAAAGTAGTTCAACAAAACCAGAGGTACTTGGTCATCTTCCACTATCAAGGTCTTCAATCTCGTAAATGGAGATGATTGCTCTGCTAGAAGCAATACTCCTAAGTTCCTACAAGGAACATAACCAAAAAAACGTCAAAACATAAGGTAAGAATAGTTACTTCACATAGAACACTTTGAGAAATCAACAAAACATGAACCCAAATGAGTACCTGGACCATTCCAGACCTCAGTACAAGAGACTTTGCATTGTTCAGTCTCGAGAACAACGAGACGACATCATATTCCGGTACATATCCGTCATCACCGAAAGGGAAAGCAATCTAAATATCTGCATACTCGAGCGAAGGAAGTGCAAGCTCTGATACAAAAAATGTATAGAAATCCTTAAGAGTGAAGCACTCGAGTCTTATGCATTTACTTCAAATTCGTGAAACCCACAACCTTCAGTGTTTTTACAAGAAATTTTCAAAATTTTCAAATCGGCTAATATTTGACAATCATGTTTGAAATTAATAAAAATCAAGTAACCACGTGGAAAGATACTGGTGGCTGGCGTTATATTCATTCTTTTTGCACGACTCATGGTACACTTTATATAAATCCCCAAAATCCTCGGCTCTACATTCATCATTTCCTATATCATATTGATTGTACTGGGATGATTTCTTAACATTTGGGTGGGTCTATTGGGAAATGATAGTCGGAAAAAAAAAATGAAAATAGGAATGATATATGTTCTTTTGGTAATGAAGGTAAACAAGGTAATGGGCTGGTAATGATCCATATAGAGATTGTTATCTCCCCCTTGCACTATGCTTTTTATATTGAAGTTATTGTAAAAATTTCTAAACATTTACTTTCCCATTGAACATACCCTTTTTTATTTCGAAAATACCCTTACATTTTATAATTACGAAAGAACCCTTATATTATATAATTACGAAAGTACCCTTATATTGATAATTACGAAAATAACCCTTAATAGATAATTACGAAATACCCCTTAATCGATAATTATGATAATACCCTTGCATATTATAATGAAGAAAATACCCTTGTATTTTATAATGACGAAAATACCCTTTTATTTTATACTGACGAAAATGCCCTTGAATTTTACAATGACGAAAATACCCTTGAATTTTATAATGACGAAAATACCCTTGTGTATTATAATGACGACCCTTGTATATGATAATGACGAAAATACCCTTGTATATGATAATGACGAAAATACCCTTGTTCATGATAATAACGGAAATACCCTTGTATATGATAATGACGGAAATACCCTTCAAATTTATAATTATGAAATTACCCTTCAAATTTAGTTAAAATAATACCTTTCGATTTCTATATAAGGGTAAATTGTAATAATAAAATATAAACATATTTCCGTTATTATAATACAAGGGTATTTTTTGTTATTATAAAATATAAGAGTTAAAATGACGAAAAATCTAAGGGTATTTCCGTCATTGTAAAATCTAAGGGTATTTTCGTAATTATCTATATAATGGTAATATAGTAATTATTGATCTAAGGGTATTTTCGTAATTATAGTATAAGGTTACTTTCGTAATTATAAAATATAAGGGTATTTACGTAATTATAAAATACGAGGGTATTTTCGTATTTATAAAATAAAAGGGTATTTTCGTATTTATCATCATCACAAGGGTACTTACGTAATTTTTAAAATAAAAAGGAATTATCGTAAGTATTTAGAATTTATTGTCCGCATATATTAAAGAGAAGAAGAAAATCAAATGTTGAAAGGTAAAGGGAAAATGTAAGTAGTTATAATAACTTAAGCCTGCAATTAACCGTTTGATTGCCAACTATCTTATTCATGTAAACAATAACCAAACGTAATTCAAAATAAATTTTACTCGATGTTATTTTAGCATGTTGAAAAATGTTTTTAACTTCATTTGACTATTATTTGAAGGGTTTAACATGGTGAAACCTCAATTCTTAACAATTCCAAACATACATGCCAAATATTAATCAATTAGAAAAATTTCAATTTTCATCTCAAAATTGTCAATTTCCAAACCTATGGAAATTGACCTTTTTTACAATAAAATTTCAAGATTTTCAAATCGGATAATAGGTGACATGCATGTTTGAAATGACTAAAAATCAAGTTTAATCAAGGGTAACCAATGTAAATAATGACCAAAAGTAGTTAATAATCAATTTTACTCGATGTTATTTTAGCATGTTGAAAAATGTTTTTAACTTCATTTGGCTATTATTTGAAGGGTTTAACATGGTGAAACCTCAATTTTTAGCAATTCCAAACATACATGTCAAATATTAGTCAATTTAAAAATTTTTAATTTTCATCTCAAAATTGTCAATTTCCAAAGGGGACCTATGGAAATTGACCTTTTTAAAAATAAATTACAAAATTTTTAAATCGGCTAATATTTGACATGCATTTTGAAATGACTAAAAATCAAGTTTCATCAATGGTAACTCATGTAAAAAATGACCAAACGTAATTAAAAATCAATTTTACCCGATTTATTTTAGCATGTTGAAAAATGGTTTTAACTTCATTTGGGTATATTTGAAGGGTTTAACATGGTGAAACCTCAATTTTTAGCAATTCCAAACATAAATGTCAAATATTTGTCAATTTGAAAAATTTTAATTTTCATCTCAAATTTGTCAATTTCCAAAGTGGGTTTACCTATGGAAATCAACCTTTTTTAAAATAAAATTTCAAAATTTTCAAATCGGCTAATATTTTACATGCATGTTTGAAATGACTACAAAACAAGTTTCATCAATGGGAACCAATGTAAACAATAACCAAACGTAATTCAAAATAAATTTTACTCGATGTTATTTTAGCATGTTGAAAAATGTTTTTAACTTCATTTGACTATTATTTGAAGGGTTTAACATGGTGAAACCTCAATTCTTAACAATTCCAAACATACATGCCAAATATTAATCAATTAGAAAAATTTCAATTTTCATCTCAAAATTGTCAATTTCCAAACCTATGGAAATTGACCTTTTTTACAATAAAATTTCAAGATTTTCAAATCGGATAATAGGTGACATGCATGTTTGAAATGACTAAAAATCAAGTTTAATCAAGGGTAACCAATGTAAATAATGACCAAAAGTAGTTAATAATCAATTTTACTCGATGTTATTTTAGCATGTTGAAAAATGTTTTTAACTTCATTTGGCTATTATTTGAAGGGTTTAACATGGTGAAACCTCAATTTTTAGCAATTCCAAACATACATGTCAAATATTAGTCAATTTAAAAATTTTTAATTTTCATCTCAAAATTGTCAATTTCCAAAGGGGACCTATGGAAATTGACCTTTTTAAAAATAAATTACAAAATTTTTAAATCGGCTAATATTTGACATGCATTTTGAAATGACTAAAAATCAAGTTTCATCAATGGTAACTCATGTAAAAAATGACCAAACGTAATTAAAAATCAATTTTACCCGATTTATTTTAGCATGTTGAAAAATGGTTTTAACTTCATTTGGGTATATTTGAAGGGTTTAACATGGTGAAACCTCAATTTTTAGCAATTCCAAACATAAATGTCAAATATTTGTCAATTTGAAAAATTTTAATTTTCATCTCAAATTTGTCAATTTCCAAAGTGGGTTTACCTATGGAAATCAACCTTTTTTAAAATAAAATTTCAAAATTTTCAAATCGGCTAATATTTTACATGCATGTTTGAAATGACTACAAAACAAGTTTCATCAATGGGAACCAATGTAAACAATGACCAAACGTAATTCAAAATCAATTTTACCCGATGTTATTAGCATGTTGAAAAATGTTTTTAACTGCATTTGGTTATTATTTCAAGGGTTTAACATGGTGAAACCTCAATTTTTAGCAATTCCAAACATACATGTTAAATATTAGTCAATTTGAAAAAATTTAATTTTCATCTCAAAATTGTCAATTTCCAACACCTATGGGAATTGACCTTTTTTACAATAAAATTTCCAAATTTTTAAATCTGCTAGTATTTGACATGCATGTTTGAAATGACTTAAAATCAAGTTTCATCAATGGTAACCCATGTAAAAAATGACCAAACGTAGTTAAAATTCAATTTTACTCGATGTTATTTTAGCATGCTGAAAAATGGTTTTAACTTCATTTGGCTATTATTTGAAGGGTTTAACATGGTGAAACCTCAATTTTTAGCAATTCCAAACATAAATGTCAAATATTAGTCAATTTGAAAAATTTTAATTTTCATCTCAAATTTGTCAATTTCCAAAGTGGTTTACCTATGGAAATCAACCTTTTTTAAAATAAAATTTCAAAATTTTCAAATCGGCTAATATATTACATGCATGTTTGAAATGACTAAAAAACAAGTTTAATCAATGGGAACCAATGTAAACAATGACCAAACGTAATTCAAAATCAATTTTACCCGATGTTATTAGCATGTTGAAAAATGTTTTTAACTATATTTGGTTATTATTTGAAGGGTTTAACATGGTGAAACAACGATTTTTAGCAATTCCAAACATAAATGTTAAATATTAGTCAATTTGAAAAAATTTAATTTTCATCTCAAATTTGTCGATTTCCAAAGTGGTTAACCTATTGAAATCAACCTTTTTTAAAATAAAATTTCAAAATTTTCAATTCGGCTAATATTTGACATGCATGTTTGAAATGACGAAAAATCAAGTTTCAGCAATGGGAACCCATGTAAACAATGACCAAACGTAATTCAAAATCAATTTTACCGGATGTTATTAGCATGTTGAAAAATGTTTTAAACTACATTTGGTTATTATTTGAAGGGTTTAACATGGTGAAACCTCGATTTTTAGCAATTGCAAACATAAATGTTAAATATTAGTCAATTTGAAAAGTTTTAATTTTCATCTCAAATTTGTCAATTTCCAAAGGGGTTAACCTATGAAAATAAACTTTTTTAAAATAAAATTTCAAAATTTTCAATTCGGCTAATATTTGACATGCATGTTTGAAATGACGAAAAATCAAGTTTCATCAATGGGAACCCATGTAAACAATGACCAAACGTAATTCAAAATCAATTTTACCCGATGTTATTAGCATGTTGAAAAATGTTTTTAACTACATTTGGTTATTATTTGAAGGGTTTAACATGTTGAAACCTCGATTTTTAGCAATTGCAAACATAAATGTTAAATATTAATCAATTTGAAAAATTTTAATTTTCATCTCAAATTTGTCAATTTCCAAAGGGGTTAACCTATGAAAATAAACCTTTTTTAAAATAAAATTTCAAAATTTCCAATTCGGCTAATATTTAACATGCATGTTTGAAATGACGAAAAATCAAGTTTCATCAATGGGAACCCATGTAAACAATGACCAAACGTAATTAAAAATCAATTTTACCCGATGTTATTAACATGTTGAAAAATGTTTTTAACTTCGTTTGGCTATTATTTGAAGGGTTTAACATTTTGAAACCTCAATTTTTAGCAATTCCAAACATACATGTCAAATATTAGTCAATTTGAAAAATTTTAATTTTCATCTCAAAATTTTCAATTGTCAAAGGTGTTAACCTATGGAAATCGACCTTTTTTACAATAAAATTTAAAAATTTTAAAATCGGCTAATATTTGACAAGCATGTTTGAAATGACTAAAAATCAAGTTTCATCAAGGGTAACCAATGTAAATAATGACCAAAAGTAGTTAATAATCAATTTTACTCGATGTTATTTTAGCATGTTTAAAAATGTTTTTAACTTCATTTGGCTATTATTTGAAGGGTTTAACATGGTGAAACCTCAATTTTTAGCAATTCCAAACATAAATGTTAAATATTAGTCAATTTGAAAAATTTATTTTTCATCTCAAATTTGTCAATTTCCAAAGGGGTTAACCTATGGAAATCAACCTTTTTAAAAATAAAATTTTCAAATTTTCAAATCGGCTAATATTTGACATGCATGTTTGAAATGACTAAAAATAAAGTTTCATCAATGGTAACCCATGTAAACAATGACTAAACGTAGTTAAAATTCAATTTTACTCGATGTTATTTTAGCATGCTGAAAAATGGTTTTAACTTCATTTGGCTATTATTTGAAGAGTTTAACATTGTGAAACCTCAATTTTTAGCAATTCCAAACATAAATGTCAAATATTTCTCAATTTGAAAAATTATAATTTTCATCTCAAATTTGTCAATTTCCAAACGGGTTAACCTATGGAAATCAACCTTTTTTGAAATAAAATTTCAAAATTTTCAAATCGGCTAATATTTGACATGCATGTCTGAAATGACTAAAAATCAAGTTTCATCAAGGGTAACCAATGTAAATAATGACCAAAACTAGTTAATAATCAATTTTACTCGATGTTATTTTAGCATGTTGAAAAATGTTTTTAACTTCATTTGGCTATTATTTGAAGGGTTTAACATGGTGAAACCTCAATTTTTAGAAATTTCAAACATAAATGTTAAATATTAGTTCGTTTGAAAATTTTTAATTTTCATCTCAAAATTGTCAGTTTCCAAAGGGTAACCTATGGAACTTGACCTTTTTTAGAATAACATTTCAAAATTTTCAAATCGGCTAATATTTGACATGCATGTTTGAAATGACAAAAAATCGAGATTCATCAATGGTAACCCATGTAAATAATGATCAAACGTAGTTAAAATTCAATTTTACCCGATGTTCTTTTAGCATGTTGAAAAATAGTTTTAATTTCATTTGGCTATTATTAGAAGGGTTTAACATAGTGAAACCTCAATTTTTAGCAATTCCAAAAATACATGTCAAATATTAGTCAATTTGAAAAATTTTAATTTTCATCTTAAATTGTCAATTTCCAAAGCGGTTAACCTATGGAAATCGACCTTTTTTAAAATAAAATTTCAAAATTTTCAAATCGGCTAATATTTGACATGCATGTTTGAATTGACTAAAAATCAAGTTTCGTCAATGGGAACCCATGTAAACAATGACCAAACGTAATTCAAAATCTATTTTACCCGATGTTATTAGCATGTCGAAAATGTTTTTAACTTCATTAGGCTATTATTTGAAGGGTTTAACATGGTGAAACCTCAATTTTTAGCAATTCCAAACATACATGTGAAAAATTAGTCAATTTGAAAAAATTTAATTTTCATCTCAAAATTGTCAATTTTCAAAGGGTTAACCTATGGAAATCGGCTAATATTTGACAAGCACGTTTGAAATGACTAAAAATCACGTTTTATCAATGGTAACCCTTGTAAAAAATGACCAAACGTAGTTAAAAATCAATTTTACTCGATGTTATTTTAGTATGTTTAAATTTTTTTTTAACTTTATTTGGCTATTATTTGAAGGATTTAACATGGTGTAACCTCAATTTTAGTCATTGCAAACATACATGTCAAATATTAATCAATTTGAAACAAATTAATTTTCATATCAAAATTGTCAATTTTCAAAGGGGTTAACCTATGGAAGTCGACCTTTTTTACAATAAAATTTCAAAAATTTTCAAATCGGCTAATATTTGACATGCATGTTTGAAATGACAAAAGATCAAGTTTGATCAATGGTAACCCATGTAAACAATGATCAAACGTAGTTAAAATTCAATTTTACCCGATGTTATTTTAGCATGTTGAAAAATGGTTTTAATTTCATTTGGCTATTATTTGAAGGGTTTAACATGGTGAAACCTCAATTTTTAGCAATTCCAAACATATATGTCAAATATTAGTCAATTTGAAAAATTTTAATTTTCATCTCAAAATTGTCAGTTTCCAAAGGGATTAACCTATGGAAAGTTGACCTTTTTTACAATAAAATTTCAAAATTTTCAAATCGGCTAATATTTGACATGCATGTTTGAAATGACAAAAGATCAAGTTTCATCAATGGTAACCCATGTAAACAATGATCAAACGTAGTTAAAATTCAATTTTACCCGATGTTATTTTAGCATGTTGAAAAATGGTTTTAACTTCATTCGGCTATTATTTGAAGGGTTTAACATGGTGAAACCTCAATTTTTAGCAATTCCAAACATACATGTGAAAAATTAGTCAATTTGAAAATTTTTAATTTTCAACTCAAAATTGTCAATTTTCAAAGGGTAACTGATGGAAATTGACATTTCTCACAATAAAATTTCAAACAAATCGGCTAATATTTGACATGCATGTTTGAAATTACTGAAAATCAAGTTTCATCAATGGTAACCCATATAAACGCTGACCAAACGTAGTTAAAATTCAATTTTACCCGATGTTATTTTAGCATGTTGAAAAATGGTTTTAACTTCATTTGGCTATTATTTGAAGGGTTTAACAAGGTGAAACCTCAATTTTTAGCAATTTCAAACATACATGTCAAATATTAGTCAATTTAAAAATTTTAAGTTTCATCTAAAAATTGTCAATTTCCAAAGGGGTTAACCTATGGAAATCGACCTTTTTTAATTAAATTTCAAAATTTTCAAATCAGCTAATATTTGACATGCATGTTTGAAATGACAAAAAATCAAGTTTCATCAATGGGAACCCATGTAAAGAATGACCAAACGTAATTCAAAATCAATTTTACCCGATGTTATTAGCATGTTGAAAAATGGTTTTAATTTCATTTGGCTATTATTTGAAGGGTTTAAAATGGTGAAACCTCAATATTTAGCAATTCCAAACATATATGTCAAATATTAGTCAATTTGAAAAATTTTAATTTTCATCTCAAAATTGTCGGTTTCAAAGGGATTAACCTATGGAAAGTTGACCTTTTTTACAATAAAATTTCAAAATTTTCAAATCGGCTAATATTTGACATGCATGTTTGAAATGACAAAAGATCAAGTTTCATCAATGGTAACCCATGTAAACAATGATCAAACGTAGTTAAAATTCAATTTTACCCGATGTTATTTTAGCATGTTGAAAAATGGTTTTAACTTCATTCGGCTATTATTTGAAGGGTTTAACATGGTGAAACCTCAATTTTTAGCAATTCCAAACATACATGTGAAAAATTAGTCAATTTGAAAATTTTTAATTTTCAACTCAAAATTGTCAATTTTCAAAGGGTAACTGATGGAAATTGACATTTCTCACAATAAAATTTCAAACAAATCGGCTAATATTTGACATGCATGTTTGAAATTACTGAAAATCAAGTTTCATCAATGGTAACCCATATAAACGCTGACCAAACGTAGTTAAAATTCAATTTTACCCGATGTTATTTTAGCATGTTGAAAAATGGTTTTAACTTCATTTGGCTATTATTTGAAGGGTTTAACATGGTGAAACCTCAATTCTTAGCAATTCGAAACACAAATGTCAAATATTAGTCAATTTGAAAAATTTTAAGTTTCGTCTCAAAATTTTCAATTTTCAAAGGGGTTAACCTATGGAAATTGACCTTTTTTACAAGAAAATTTTAAAATTTTCAAATCGGCTAATATTTGACATGCATGTTTGAATTGACTAAAAATCAAATTTCATCAATGGAAACCCATGTAAACAATGACCAAACGTAATTCAAAATCAATTTTACCCGATGTTATTAGCATGTTAAAAAATGTTTTTAACTTCATTTGGCTATTATTTGAAGGGTTTAACATGGTGAAACCTCAATTTTTAGCAATTCCAAACATAAATGTCAAATATTAGTCAATTTGAAAATTTTTAATTTTCATCTCAAAATTGTCAATTTCCAAAGCGGTTAACTTATGAAAATTGACCTTTTTTACAATAAAATTTCAAAATTTTCAAATCGGCTAATATTTGACATGCATATTTGAAATGACTTAAATTCAAGTTTCATCAATTGTCACCCATGTAAAAAAATGACCAAACGTAGTTAAAATTCAATTTTACCCGATGTTATTTTAGCATGTTGAAAAATGGTTTTAACTTCATTTGGCTATTATTTGAATGATTTAACATGGTGAATCATCAATTTTTAGCAATTCCAAATATAAATGTCAAATATTAGTCAATTTGAAATTTTTTAATTTTCATCTCAAAATTGTCAATTTCCAAAGGGGTTAACCAATGGAAATCGACCTTTCTTAAAATAAAATTTTAAATTTTTTAAATCGGCTAATATTTGACATGCATGTTCGAAATGACTAAAAATCAAGTTTCATCAATGGGAACCCATGCAAACAACGACCAAACATAATTCAAAATCAATTTTACCCGATGTTATTAGCATTTTGAAAAATGTTTTTAACCTCATTTGGCTATTATTTGAAGGGTTTAACATGGTGAAACCTCAATTCTTAGCAATTCTAAACATACATGTCAAATATTAGTGAATTTGAAAATTGTTAATTTTCATCTCAAAATTGTCAATTTCCAAAGGGGAACACCAATGGAAATCGACCTTTTTTAAAATAAAATTTCAAAATTTTTAAATCGGCCAATATATGACATGCATGTTTAAAATGAGTAAAAATCAAGTTTCATCAATGGGAACCCATGCAAACAATGACCAAACATAATTCAAAATCAATTTTACCCGATGTTATTAACATGTTGAAAAATGTTTTTAACTTCATTTGGCTATTATTTGAAGGGTTTAACAAGGTGAAACCTCAATTTTTAGCAATTTCAAACATACATGTCAAATATTAGTCAATTTAAAAATTTTAAGTTTCATCTAAAAATTGTCAATTTCCAAAGGGGTTAACCTATGGAAATCGACCTTTTTTAATTAAATTTCAAAATTTTCAAATCAGCTAATATTTGACATGCATGTTTGAAATGACAAAAAATCAAGTTTCATCAATGGGAACCCATGTAAAGAATGACCAAACGTAATTCAAAATCAATTTTACCCGATGTTATTTTAGAATGTTTAAAAATGTTTTTAACTTCATTTGGCTATTATTTGAAAGACTTAACATGGCGTAACTCAATTTTTAGTCATTGCAAACATACATGTCAAATATTAATAAATTTAAATTTTTTTAATTTTCATCTCAAAATTATCAATTTTCCTTTTGTTTCAGATTTATTTATAATTTAATCTATGTGAGAAATTATCAAATGCCATGAAAAAGACTTGAGGTGCTTGATCTTTGACTATTCCTGTGACATCAAATTAAACAATATCTTGAGATAAAGTTTCAAGTACACGTAACGGTGCATCACCTAATTTTTATTAAATATTTCTCGTTCATTAATTTACTTACAATTACGACAACGATCATCAATATGAGAATTTATTTTCATGTTTGAAGAATATAAACTATATCGTCTGAAGCCATTTTTTATTGTAATCTTCAAATATCCTAACACCCATCACCATCGAAAATATATTCGCATATGTACAATGAACACGTTATCACGAGCTCATCAGAATATAAAACTTGCTTGAGATCAAAGGTATTACCCTACGAGATGTGTACATGTATATAATGTTTATGGAAAGATTGTCCTACCAACTACTTAAAGGTAAATTGATTTTGTCTCAAAACTTCAAATTTTGAAAAATCAAATTTTGGCAACCTTGCAATTGAAGCTTCATTTGCATTTCAAGTATTTCCAATAGTAAATCCCTCATAGTGCAATGAGATGTTCTTCAATAGAGAAAATTATGATCGAAATTTGAACATAACCTTAATGATCTATTTGACTAGTGCGCATGTTTATAATATTTTTTTGTCAAAAACTGAGATACTCCGCTGCCTGCCATGCGAATGCTCTGTTGTAATGCTCGGAAAGCACCAACTCTGTTGTAGTTTAATATTTACATGTCAAGTCTCATCGAAAGTACCAAACATTTTTTGGAGAGTCAACGTGTCTCGTTAGGGACATGTTGATCGGGACACGCTTTTGGTCGTTAACACAGCTTTATCAATTTAGTGACTCCATTAGGACTTCTTTTGGCCATTACATGGGCTATCATAGTAGAATTTGATTTTTAGCCATTTCTAACATGTAGGTCAAATATTAGCTGATTTGAAATTTTTTAATTTTCATGGGTTATAACACACGGAATTTGACAATTTTCACATGAAAATTGTAATTTTTTCAAATTGGCTAATATTTGTTATGCATGTTAGAAATGATTAAAAATCCAAATTTTACCATATTAACCCATCCAAATAATAGACAAATAATAAAAAATATTTCAACTGAGACTCTATGATAATGGTATTAGGTGTAGTCTTGAAAGTTTTTAAATAAGCTAACTTCTTGCAAACATCTTGAAAAAAGTTAGAAATATGTTGATATATATAATTATGCATTTGCTAATCCACAAAAATTTATTTGTCACTATGTAATTCAAAAAAAATCTTTAAAAATGAAGAAGTAGATACACACTCAACTTCTGAATACCGTTAAGTACTTAAAACTCGAGTTGTGTTTGTTTGTTGAAAACGAAAACTTTTTTTTGAATGGTTTATTTTAGGTTTTTCTTCCGACAGTGGAGGATGAGAGTTTAATGAACATCGGAATTAGCTACATCAACTCAAAGACGTGAAGATGGTAAAGCGGCCGATGATTACCAATCCACCATAAACTTGGTTCGAGCTAACTTGGTAGTAATATATTTCCCGTAAACTTAATTAATTACATCGGTGGTTGCTAACTTGATACACATACGTCATTGCTTCAAAATAATCCTTAATTAATATTTAATTTAATATAGTTAAGTTGAAATCCAACTAAATTGGTCCAACAAAATTGAATTAAATTAATAAATAATAAAATATATCTTGATTATATATAATTTTAATATTTACCTAGTGAATGAAAGATAAGAGAGGAATAGTATACATCAAATGGAGAAAAAGAAATTGGGTTGTCATTTTCCCATTGCCCCCCAAAATTAATTTTAATGAGAAAGACATGTTCCGACCATATGAACAATAAAAAGGCAAAAGAGAAATTCACATGGACTTTTTCCATATATAAAATGCCCCATTAACTTGATTAGTTTCATTGTAAAGTGGGATGAATTTAATCACAAACTAACTAATCAAAACCCCACTAAATCATGTCACTACCTTTTCTTAAGACTTTATTGATGGAAGAAGAATTGGTGTTACGTTACATTACTTATAGTTGGTATTACTATTAAATTTACTGTTATTTCTTTATAAATTCGATATACAATGGGTCCAGCTGTGACAAATTTGTGTATGTATACTCGTATAAGAGACCTTAGCCTTTCATATGTCGACGACCAAGATGGCAAACGAGATCTGCCCAACATTAAAAGACTCCCAGTTGGGTCACCTAACGTCCAAGGACAGGGCTGGAAAGGGCGCCTATGTAATGGTTCTTGTCGAAGCTCATCTTCACTATTGAGCGTCCTCGAGGGCTAGATGGGCCTCCAGGGCATCGAACAAATTAGGGGATGCCATGGAAAAAGTTAAACTCTAATCTCGGTGCACTATAAAAAGAAAAGTCAAGCCAATTATAAAGAACAACCATCAGGCATGTCGTTATTCTGTCCAAATCCGCATCCGACTCTATAGGAGAGAGCTTATGATACTTCTTTGTACCCATATCTCTCTCCGATACGCTGAGACCGCACAAACTTAAACTTGACCATACATATTTTAGACTTAAACCATTCACATACCTTTAATGAATTCTTTGTTCTATGATGTACAATCTAGACGACACTACAAAATGATTATTACTTTGGAGTGTACTCTAGGTTAAGCTTTGAGCCTCAATCAAACATGAGTGGCGTATGATAATTACATACATAATTTTGTCGCAATTCTTTTGGATTTAAGTCGTTGTTTTGTTTATTGGGGTTTGCATGACAAGTTTATAAAATCTTCATACACACCTAATACAATTAGATTTGAAGTACGTACTTAACCTACCAGTCGGTGTTACGTTTGCAGGAATCAAGCACTTTTAGGACGAATTTTTTTATAATTAAAATGAATTTGAAAATGGAAATTAATTAAATATAAAGTGGGTAGTTGTTGCACATCTTAATCGTTGGATTATAAATAAGAACACATGCAAGTGGGTGAGTTTGCCTTTGTTTTTTTTCTTCTTCTTCTTCATGCTTTCATGGAGTGGATAACAACTGTGAATTAGTGAAAGGAGCTCCCCCAATTTGCCTATGGTTTGAGTTTGGCATCAAGTTTCAATCCTAGTTACATGATTAAGGATATCACGTCAATTATATCATTAGTGGTTACATTCCAAAATAATTTAAATTGTTGAGAAAATTACATATGGACTAAATCGGCTTGGTCCATTATTGCTCGAGTTTGGATAGTGCAAACAAGTGTCTCTGTAGAGATCAACGAGCTGTTGGTGTAGTGGTGTTAGGAGCGTATTTGGAAGAGGAGAACCAAAGTTCGATTCCCCGCAATAACGTTGGGAAATGAATAAAATCTTAACCCCAATCCTCTACCGGATTAATCGGCTAGTGGGTTGGATACCGGGGTTCACACAAAAAAAGTGTTTCGTGGAGTAGTGCAGGTGGTTGTTGTGTTCTGGCAACCTGGGAGTTATTGGATTCAAATCCAGCACACCCCACACATGGAGACCTATAATATATTATTTCTTTCGTTTCCTATATCTTGTAATGACATGTTCGTTAGGTCTATTTTCAACTAAAAAAGCACAAACAAATTCTGCCCGGACAAACCTGACTAATTATTTTTGCGATCAGATCATATATTCTCCCTCATGTCAATATCTCTCCATACAATTGTTTGAACGATGTTTTGTCCAAACATTGTTTATCTTATTTTTTTTAGTATAATGACATTGATTTTGATATATCGTATGTTAACGAATATCTGTTTTCCATATCAATAATGGAAAGTCGATATAACAACAATATAATAAAATTATGTCACTATTATAACATTATTGTAACAAAAATTATATCATAACATGATATTATATCGCCAAACAATATCTATCCCATCCCATATATATATATATATATATATATCAAAACACTCCATAGAATTGGCTATTAAAGCCATAACCAAAATAGAAACATGTGAAAAGCAGACTAAACCAAAGATCTTATTAGTCCTAATGATGTGATGTCATTTTGTAAGCACAACATAACTTGCATTAGAGTTTAAGCACAACCCTATAGACGAGATATGCTGAGAAATTCCCATCTCACGAGATATTCAGCAACTAATCAACATGTTCTTCTCCAATCATTACCTTCACACTCATTAAATTTTCAAAACCAAATGAAAAAATAAATCATTAAAGTCAATGAAAACCCAAAAGAAAAAACCCCGCGAATAATTTTTATAATTTAACCACCACTCTCTGTCAGCCAAGAACAGGATGGTTCCTTCCTCCTAATCTAATTTTTCCAATTTAAAAATTACACAAAATTCTTATTTAATTAGTTAAACAAATACAAAATTGGTAAAAGAAAATTTTGTGAAAACCTCTCTTTGAATCCAAGTTTCCTCTTCATCATCTGTAATTGCGCGTGTTCCTCTTTTGGCCAAAGAAGCTCTCTTTCTCTTTTCTTCTTTTACTCGAATCAAAGAACCTTGTTTTCAAGCTTTCATGGCTACTTCTACTCTCTTCTGCAGCTCAAGTGTTTGATAAAAATATACCCATTTCAAGTACATTGCTTACCGTATCCAAAGACTTCACCTTTTTTTCTGCTTCACAGCTAGTTTCCAGTTCCTCATCTGGGGAGCTTATTAGATATTACTTTGATTCCCTTTTCCTTTTCCTTCTTCCGGAACTTTTTCTTCATTTGGGGAGGGTTTCATGACTCCATCTGGCTGCCCTTCTTATTCTGCTGTCTCCTGCTGAGGATTAGTGAAGAAAGATTGAGACTTTGTTGCGCAGAGGAAATGAGATCATACACTTCATTGCAGCTTCTGTTATTTGTTACTTCTCTAGCTCCCTTTGTCTCTTGTCAGTCTTTTCCTCAGGATGAAGGTATGAAATTGTTTTTATCTAGTTTATAGTTCTCAGATCTAGTCAATTTACTGCCTTAGTTGACTAATTATAAATCTTGGATGGAATCCTTCATTTTTCTGCAGTTTCAGCGCTGAATGCATTCAAGGAAGCAATATATGAAGACCCTCTTCTGGTTTTGTCCAATTGGAATGCTGTAGATGCTAATCCTTGTGAGTGGTCTGGTGTTTATTGCTCTTCTGCTGGGGACCATGTTGTTAAGATGTAAGTTTGTGGAGAGTTGGGGGAGTTCTGGCTTTGTCCGTTGTGTTCTTCATATCTAGAAGGTTTGTTCTTATTTGTGCTGATTCTGGTTTGTGCAGAAACATATCTGAATCGTCTCTCCGAGGATTTATATCTCCTGATTTGAGCAGGATCACAAACTTGCAAGAACTGTAAGTAGATTCTTTGTGCATTATTCTAAAAAACTGTGGTTTATAAGAATAGGAACAGCTTGATTTAATTATGATTTTGGTTGTATATGTTGTAGAGTCTTGCATAGGAACAACTTGTTAGGAACCATACCAAAAGAACTAGGCATGCTGAAGCAGCTTAAGAGGCTGGATTTAGGAGCCAATCAATTGACCGGTCCGATTCCTCCTGAGCTGGCGAATATATCTGGCATCATGAAAATGTAAAGCTTTTTTGTTAGTGGACTTTGTTAATGTTTCAAACTATTGGAATGACTACTTATTTATTTTAGTGATCTTTCTGTTGCAGGAATTTCCAGTCAAATGGGCTAACTGGGAATCTGCCCTCTGGGTTTGGCGATTTGAAATACCTTCAGGAACTTGTCCTGGATAGGAACAGACTCCAGGGTTTTTTTCCAGCTAGTAATGCTTTCCCTTCCACTGCGCATGGGATGTAAGTGATATATTCTTTGTGCTTTGATCTTAGAATTAATGTGAACATAGAGTAATTCATGGTTTCTAATTCATGCTACAGGTTCTCAGGTGGAAACTTAACTGGTCTGTGTCGAGCATCTAACTTAAAAGTAGCCGATTTCTCTTTCAACTTCTTTACCGGAACGATACCTAAATGTTTGGAATACCTTCCCAGGTAGCTTCCTTGTGCCCTCCTTCATGACCGGTCAAAAGCTTTGCTGGTTCACTTTACACTTACATTGGCATTCAATTTCTTGTCTTGTAGGGCAAGCTTTCAAGGAAACTGCCTTCAGAACAAAGATCCTAAACAGCGAAGTTCTGCTCAATGTAGCAAGTACCGTAAGGATTTCTTTCTCTTCCAACTATTTCTATGGATTGTCTGCCTAGATATGTACCTAAATTGGATTTCAGTGTTGCTTATAAGGAAAGGATGGACTAGTGAAGCAGTAACTGAGTGAAACTGCATAAATTGTTCGAATGAAATAATGAGTTATAAGGCTTCAAGTTGGTTAGGAAGCTAATACCTTGTTGTGGTAGGTTAAGTTCTCTTATAGGCATTGCCTTTCTTAGTTCACCAAAAGATACTCTTTCCGGTCTGATTTCCAAGTAGGATCGGTTTTGTAAAGTCAATGCATGGTGATTCAGTATATTCTCATACTTTCCTAGCTCGAGATTCAAAATCCGTCATTAGCATCTTAAATGGTTGGCATTAGGTAATGTTGATGCATCTGAAAGTAAAATATTTCGTCTTGCAGCCGGTCCTCAACCAATGAAAAACCATGAAACGTCTAACAACATAAGGCACCCAGCTGCAGAAGTAGTTTCTTCCAAGGAGCATCAGAGGAAGTCGAAACCGACGTGGTTATTGGTTTTGGAAATAGTGACGGGAATCATGGTTGCAGCCATCTTTGTTGTTTTCGTTTTCACCGCCTTCCAGAGGTGGAACACCAGGGCTGCTATCATAATGCCTTGGAAGAAATCAAGCAGTCGGAAGGAGCCTTTGACTGTATACATAGGTTGGACTTCCTTCATGAAACACCAATTATTCAGGAAGCTTTTCTATTTTTTTCTTCAAAATGACATTTCTTGTGTTTTTGTCTACTGTCAAATTTTAGCAGACACTGATATGCTGAAAGACGTGGCGAAATTCAACAGACAGGAACTGGAAACAGCGTGCGAAGACTTCAGCAACATCATTGGATCTTCACCGGATAGCTTGGTGTATAAGGGGATCATGAAAGGTGGTTCCGAGATTGCGGTCATATCTCTTTGCATCAAGGAGCAACTCTGGACTGGCTACCTTGAACTCTATTTCCAGAGGGAGGTATGAATGTATTGTAGATGTAGTCATATTTCATGGAACATTCAATAAACTTGACAACTACATGGCAAATTCTGAAGTAATCTAATTCAACAGGTTGCAGATTTGGCAAGATTAAACCATGAGAACACTGGGAAGTTCCTAGGATATTGTAAAGAGAGCAGTCCATTTACCAGAATGCTAGTTTTCGAATATGCATCGAATGGAACCTTGAATGAACACCTTCATTGTAAGTCAGATTTGATCCCTCTCCTTTTGTTTTGTGGGGAAAGTTTGTTCCTTTAGTCTTAAGCTAAATAGCTATAATCCGAATTTCGAAGATGGAGAAGAAAACCAATTATCCTGGACACGGCGCATGAGGATTATTACAGGCATGGCTCGAGGGCTAAAGTACCTTCATGAGGAACTCGACCCGCCTTTCACAATCTCGGAGTTGAATTCTAGTGCTGTTTACCTAACAGAAGACTTCTCCCCCAAGGTACATACACATTGTGCAAGCTTGTTGGATTTTACTAGCTTTATGCTGCTTGCTAACCGGAACAACGTCTCGTTCATTGTTCGATTCAGCTGGTGGATTTCGAGAGCTGGAAGAGCATCGTGTCCAGATCAGAAAAGAATTATGCATCCATTGGAGGCCAAGGTGCTATCTGCGTACTTCCGAATTCAATGGAGGCGCGCCACCTTGACATTAAAGGAAATGTGTATGCTTTCGGTGTACTATTGCTCGAAATCATCAGCGGTAGGCCTCCGTACTGCAAAGACAAAGGGCCCCTGGTAGACTGGGTATGTACAATATCAAATTCGAGCATCAAACCCAAGAATTCCCTTCCCATATATTCGATAAAGTTTCAGTCTTTCATTACAGGCTAAGGACTTACTCGAAAACCCGGACGCAATGTGCAATCTGGTGGATCCTGAGCTGAAGAACTTCAAACTTGAGGACCTGAAAGCTGTATGTGAAGCTGTAACGCTAAGCATCCATCCAGATGCTACAAAGCGGCCATCGATGAAGGAGTTGTGCACGATGCTGGAAAGCCGAATCGACACATCGGTGTCTTATGACTTCAAGGCATCTTCATTGGCATGGGCTGAGCTTGCATTGTCATCACAATAATAGATGATTCAAAGGACTTTCTGGAGCTAACACACTTGTAAAGCAAAATTAGAGAACATCACTAATACTCCTTTTTTCTTTTGGCTTCTGGTTTTGGTTTGTTATTTACTGCCCTTGTAAATGTCTGCATGGCTAAAAGAGAATCTGAGAGTGCTTTTAGTAGCATCACTAAGAAAAAATTTCTCTTGATTTGTAATACCCAATTGGGTTGATTTGATGGTTGGAGTTCTTGAATCACTAAAGAAAGCTTACTTCTTGCTCAAGATATTGGATGAATGAGCAAGAAAGACTGTTTGCTTCAAACTTGTTCTTGACTTCTTGTTATCTTAATCTCCTACATGATGTTCTTCCAACGAATCAAAATCCAAGCATCTTTGTTTGGTCACCAAAAGTGTTGTAGTCTAACCATACATTACTCGGTCATCTACAATCTTTCTGTATATTTGACCCATTGCACTTCAAATTTTATGCCGTTCGACCAAATATTCTAAACCCAACTTTGATTTGACGCTAACCGAAAAATTGAAACCGATATTAATATGATGATCTAGAGAAAGATCAAAATAATCATGTTTGCATCCACTAGAGCTTGCACCATAATTGCAACTTATTACAAATGGTGAATTTTTTACTTGTGGGAGAAGAAATTGGGTTAGAAATCATTTCTAGATGTAATCTATAAGACTATATATATAATTATGTTGTTCTTGCATTCAAAGTAACTGTAATACAATAATGAGACAAATGGGCTAGCAAGTGAGCAAAATGATGTAGTGATATGCATCTATTTAATGATATAGTGATATGCATCGACGATATTTAATGATATAGTGATATGCATCGACGATATTTAATGATTGATCCATTATCGTAAAAACTAAAAACTCACACGAAGTAGTAAACGGTAGCAGTCCACCTATGGTTAAAGTAATAGGCCGGCCATCATGATCTTATCTCTATCAAGGAATCAGTTCAATAAGTTTTAGAGTGTGTTGTTGTTGTTTGTTTCTAGGATATTGACATGTAGAGATAAACTTGAAGTTACTGCAGATTGAAGATAATGAAGGTGAGACCAGGTGATGTTTTGTCCTTGTCCGGTAAGGATTAGGACGAGGTTCTTGTCGTCAGTCCATTATAAACAAATATACTAAACTTGTATGTTTATTAATGCAGGGAGCGGTAATGGTGTAAGATTATAATTAACTTTTTTTTTAAAATTCGAGTTATTGAAATGCAATGATTCCTGACATGATTTAAGGGTTGAAGTTGGTTTTCAACGTAATATAGTGTTAAAATTGGATTTCAGTGCCTCAATACCGTCCAGTTCCAACGTCCGGACGAGGATATTTTGGATCATTAATGTGTGGAACGTTGTTGTTTGAATTACCAGAGAAAAAATTAATAACTAAATTAATCGTTGTTTAATCTACCAATTTTGGACTTCGTGTGAAAATGGAGTTGACACGATTTTTATAGTGTTTTAAGTAGGATTTTAATTAGTTAGTAGTGACAACTTAAATCACATTATAATTCATGATTTGTGGTTAACCACTAACCGCTAACGATGTAAATTGCAACATCCATCCAACCGTCCATTCAAAGTAATTTAGAACACCGAGATACAATCGAAAATAAAAGTTGAGAAATAAAGTATCAAAGTTTATCATAACTATATATTCATTCCTGACAATTTTTAAAATATTGTGTATGTAAGTTGTAATTACGCATATTGACCCTAATGCTAACGCATGACGTAGTTTGGCCTCCGTTTTCGATTCCCTGCCATTTTCTTCAATCGGCGACTCCTCCGCGATCTTTCGGTCGTTCTCCGGCCACCGAAAGCTTGCATCTTTAAGACCAGCAGGCATCACATTCGTCATATCACGGGTTATTGTTGGCACTTCACATTCTAAGGTTCGTAAAACTATTGGAAAGGATTTTGGGTTTTCTTTCTGTTCCAGTTTGTAAGTAGTAACTTGAATTGATAAATAGCGACTTTGAATCCAATAGAACTGGATAAGTTTGCACATAATGAAAACTGGCTTAAAATGGCATTACACTCTGCTCTCTTACTGCTTTGATGTTCTTGCCATGTTTGTATTTTGGTGTGTGGATGAAAGCATGACGTTTGGTTATGGTTAATTCGAACTTTAGGTTGATCTGAATGGCTTGAGCTCTGTTTCTAGCTAGGTTTTTCGAGTTCCTCACTTATTCAATTCAGTGAGTAAACTTGGAAGCTTCCAGTGGACATGGGATATTGGATTTTCCGATGCTTCATTGTCTGTATCTCAGTATGATTCAGTTTACGGAAATGGATTTTTGTGATCGAGTGTTTATTTCCTATGCTGAATTTTAGGTTCTGTAGTCATTGACCTTCCATTTTTCCTGACCATAATAGCTCCTATTGCTTCTCCTGTGTGATCTTGAGAAACAAGGTTGTATATCAGTTCTTCTGGTTTTTCAAATAGAAGGCAATGATGCATTGGTGTTTTCACAGAGCTGTGGACTTATGTGTGTCCTGCTGCTATAATTCCATCACTAGTTAGATAATATATGGAATAATGAGAAGGATTGAATCATTCGTTCATTCTTACTACTCCTGCAAGCTGTAACACTGAGATAGCTGCACTATATGTGTATCCTTTGATGCAAGCTTAGAGCTAATGGACTTAAAAGAATCATTTGTACCATCTTTTAAGATTCTTATTTGCATCAAATGGTTCTGGATTCTATAATTTAGAAATGTGACTGTCACACAAACAGCTTTCACATTGGAAGTGGAAAGTTGGTTATCCACCCTTTTTATTGATGTGCAATCAGAAGTGGTTTTGTGGTTAACGACAACCCACTTCGGTTTCGGATTAACTGCTTCCAAGCTTTACTTGATGAAAGTCCTCAAATTTACTTGACTGATGCTTCCTATGTTGTTGCCTGTAGAACAAAAAACGCGAAATGGCGGGTAAATTAGCAAGGAATTTGACGCAGGCTGTTGCAGAGTACCAGTATCCATGGAAGGAGAAGTTGGCAAAGCACAAAGACGAACTATCCAAGGGCGTATGGGGCTATTGGAACTTAGGTGCATGGACGCCTCTGCACATCAGCGCCCGTCGAAGAGCTAAACTGTGCAGGGAAGTTCTTCTTGCTGGGCAAGACTGGCCGTATGATCCGGCGAGGAAAGAAATGAAGACGAAAATGAAAGGACACAAATGCGACAGGATAGCTGCGGAGAAACGAGCAAACACTGTGAAGCTGATGGAGAAAATGCCAGATATGTTGCTAGCATACAAGAAGAGAAGATGGGAGAAGAAGATGAAGGAAGAGGACAAGACTAAGTAGAGTACAACTCTGGTTTCTTGATTTTGGGGTATGAATATCCATAGGTAAATCAGGGCATGTTCCCTGGATTTTTGGTTCCAAGTTTGCAAGTCAAAATCTGAATAAGGGCAGACGCAAATCAGTCTCTCTGGTAGAACTTTTCGGGAGTTGTTTTTTACTCTTTGATTGAAAGAACAGATTGCATTAACTGGGTTATGCGTTTCATAACTTGAACAGAGTTGAGGGCTACCGCAATATGTTTACGCACGACTTGGTAGGTGGTAGAGAAGGTAATCTTGACGTTTAACTTGGTAGAGAAGGTGCTTTAGAGTGTAGAGTTTAGGTGCAGCTCAATTATCGATGTGCATTTATTCATTCGATTGTCGTTTCGCAAAAGACATAAGAGTTTTCAGTACTGAGAAAAACTGGAATACAGCAATAGAAGCCTACAAGCATTAAAACTATATGAATCTAAGAACTAAGAGTTAACTTAGGGCAAAAACACGTATAGCATCAGCTCTCATTGCAGATTTGAAAAATTCGAAACACCAGATCCGGTTACAGTAATCCTTGATGCAGAAACTGGGAAAATAAACACATAATAGTCTTGTCTAGAAACATATTGAAAACGCAACTCATTCTATCTAACTATTATTATGGCGGGCATAGTGATTGTCATTAGGGTTCTTCCTACCACCATAGAGTGTAAATGCTTTCCCTACAGGTGGCTTGAAAGCAGTCCTTTTATCGACTTTCCCGAAGATGTCACCCGATGAAACAAAGAAGTCATCGTCCTGAAATAGATTGACAGTACTTGTCAGTCTGAGTTTTAGTGTATTGCAGATGCAGAAGTTTAAAGGAAAGCTAACCTGTATGTTGACTTTCTTCTTTGTCTTAGGCCGGAGGAACTTTTGTGGGACTTGATCCTCGCGGAGAATTGGGTTCTTGGTAATGGCGTCCCTTCCTCCTTTTGGCATAGGCACGGAGTACTGCAAAGAGGGTTTACAATTTACATTAACAAATTACTAGTCTTGCAGTAAGTTATGTACTGTCAAAACTAACCGAACTAAGATTTGGTTTTGAAGCCGATGTTCAAGAAAGAAATGACCTTTAACAAAGGCAAGATAGGTAGATGAGTATAGCATGTAGTAGACAGTTATCATACCTTTGTACCACGTAATGAGGTACGAGGCCGACGTGCTTCTAAAGTTATGCCATTTTCACCAACCGTGACTGCTACTTTTTGAAGTGTGCCACCGTTTCCACATTTGGGACAGAAGAGCCTGCCAATCTCAGCAGTGACTGTGTAGCATGCATGGCATTTCAGAATCCACCTGAAAATTGGTGTTATATTAGTGTTACAAAACGTGAATGACATAGTCAAACAGATAGCGGACAGGACACTATGTCAGTGACAACATCTTGGGTCTGTCGCGACCAAGAGTTATGAAGACAACTCTTTAAGGTTCTCCCTTGAACTGGAAGAGAAATGTTCTTTTTTTTACGTTAGCAAACAGTTGAAACAAAAGTACTATTCCATCGCATTATAAATTCAAGCACCAATTTAGTACCTTTTTAGCTCCCGAATTTGCATCCCTCCTGGTGCCACAAGGCGTAAACCAATTTGTAGGAGAACATTCTGCATAGCGAAGTCACCAGTTACACAAGCAACACTCGACTCTGACAAAGATCGAAGCATCCAACTCTGCTCACTAGTACCGTCATCCTCGCAGCGAGTATCAATACTTCCATTGATTTCACTCAAAGTCTCAAACGTATCTAGCTCTGCATTTGTGACATCAATGTCTTCTCCTGGAAGTTGTGTATCTTCATTAGAATCACTGTTCTCTTCATTGCCTTCCGGAAGAGTCTTCAATGATTCTTCTTCCACCCTCATTTGTTTCAGGATTGAGGTCAGGTTTTCATCTCCATCGTTCCCCTCTTCACCCTCCTGTTTGGAGGCTCCATTTGCAGTATTTGCTTCCAACCCTTGAGTCGGAAGCTGGTCAGAGTTACTTGTTTCCTTCTTCTTATCATTAGCCAATTGTGCCTCCATATCTTGCTGACAATCTTTCTCGTACAAAGCTTGAGAGTGTTCATACTTGGCTTTCCTTCTAAGATATTTCCTATGAGTACTCTTGCTAACAGCAGGCAACCAACCACGACCATCATCGTCAATTTTCCCCTGAGAAGCATCAATACCAGCTGCCACCATCTTCTTCCCTTCAATGTTGACCTCTATTTTCTTAGCCGGGTACCTCTTATATTTCCTTCTACCATCCTCTATATCTTCCTGATTATCAGAGCAATCTTCATCTCCTTTCGTCGCAACACTTCCAGCTTCAGATTTGTCATCAGTTACAATAGCATTCAAGTCCACATCTTTCAAGGGAAGAATTCTCGAGTTCAAGTTCACTCCATCCCCAGACTCCTGTTCCAGTGCCTCCCACTCTTCCAAATTAGGAACATTAGATCCCCATCCTGGCATTTCCTTCTCGGGCAACCTCTTCACATTGACAGTCTGGACAGGGGGCGGAGCATCTCGAAGATGTTGAGTGCCATGGATCTGCCCCTCCAAAGAGTACGTAAGGGCAATGAGCTTAAGATCCACATCTGACAGGGTCTGCAAGTCACCAGTCGCCTTAGCAAACTTGATCACTGCCAATCAAACAAAGATCATCAGGATGCAGCCAAAAATTTATCCACTTTCTGATGTATTATGTATAAGATATGATACCAAGAGATCAATTGGACAAATTGATCAACCATTCAGCTAAAATCATTTTAGCAAACAATCGGAACAAGGAAAATCCTGGAAATTTCACTTAATCAACAAATAACTAGGAAAAAAGAATGTACAAAATCTTGTACAATCCAAAAAGAAGAAAGAGGGATTTGAACCTTTATTAAGCGCTTCAGGAGTTGGCTCCATCGAATCGATGGTGAAAGGGATGAGAGTAAGGCGATGGCGGGAAACAGGGTCACGGATTTCATTGAGAACTTCAGGAACGGTGACGAACTTATCGGCGAGGTTGTGGAGATTCTCTCCACCTTGAATCATTGCATTAGCATCGATGACGGCCACCGCAATACCCTTTGTCGACTTGCAGCTCTCAACGAACACCTGGCTAGAGACTGTAGGGGTCTGGGGCTTCGGCGCCGGCGGAGGCTGGCTCTTCACGGCGTTACTCCAGCACATCGGAGGAGCAGCAGCAGCAGCGGCGGGAGGAGGCGGAGATGGATTCGTCGTCGTCGTTGTCGGCGTATCTTCCTCCATTGCGTCAAACAACAACTGGACAGTCCTAAAACCCTAGCTGGGAATCCTTTTCGGAGGCAAAGCTTACATATTTTTCATTTTGACGTATGAACTTGAGGCAGTTATTCTAATTGAACACTATACTAAAATAGTCTTACAAATTGATCACTTAAGTTAGTTAAATAAACATATGATGAAGTGGTCACCAAAATTTGAATTGTGACAAAACGATACTAAACTTGTTGGACAAATGTGTCTGTACACAAATTTATATTGTTTTTCAAGCTAAATACATAATATTCACACATACTTATTAACATTTGAGAACCAAAAAATTTTTGATGAAAGAACATGAAAATCAATGATTCAATCAACGGGCTCTTTCTTGAACAACCTCCAAGCTCATCTCACATGGCTCAGTAGCTTGGACCTCAATCTGAACTCCATCAAGGTTCCTTCTGAACCCGTCTTTCGAACTTGCATACAACATCTTGTTCCTCACCTCTTACGAATCCGGAGACCTATGTCAAAATCAAATCCCCCACATGTCAAACTAATCCACTAACGAGTTTCGTATCCAAGGGTTTGATGGATCAAGTTTACCAGGAAATGAAGAAGATTTTGCTCTTGTTGAGGTCGTCGGGAGTGGTGAAATCGAAATCGAAGACACCATATCTGCATTCATTTTCAGGCAAGCTAGCTGTGAAATCGTTGTAGCTTTGGCAAGGGTCGCCTAGCTTCTCCACCGTCACCTTCTGCTTCTTCTCCTCGATCTTGAACACGATGAAGCGATGGATCCTCTTGGACTTGAGCTCCAAGAGTCTCTCTTTGCATTCCTCGCTCCCCGCCATACCGGACGAGGCATTCCCCGCCTGCAAATTCCGCAACCCGAAATCCAACACTTTCAAATGGATCATCATTAAATGGAAACAAATTAAAGAAAGATGAATGCTACAGAACATACCATCTAACAAGAGTGCCCTGAAAATTGTAAAGAAAGGAAAGGGAAACTTAGAGAAACAACTCAACAAGGAACAGAAAAATTGTCGAGGCAAGAAAAGAACCAAAGGAGCTGCTAAATTACTGGAGGATCTTTAAACATGGGGCAGAAAGATTGAATCTTTTCCTTCCCCTGTCTATTTCTGGACATCAACATTTTTGGTTCAATAAATTTAACAGACTGAAACACGAAATGAATTCTATCTTAGCTACATGGTTAAGATTGGAACGTACAATGGAATGTAGCTCGAGCTCGACTCGCTGCTATTTCTATATAGATTGCATTATGATGCGTCTGTTTGTGTTGATGATCCAAAATAGTATGGACTTGGAGGAAGGACCGTCGAACTACTTACTTAGGGTTCTTTCTTCTAAGTGGTACACTTACACCCCGCACACACACTTTATTTATCAAAATACGTATATGTTTATAGCCTTTCACTAATCATATTATTGTTATGCAGAAGTAAACCAAATACTAGATAAGTATCACGAATATCAATCCAATTTAGAACACAATAACATAGACTTGGGAGGTAAGAAGTCGAATGGAATTTAAATGGCGACATAAAAATTCACTCTTTAAAAACACTTTGTTGGGATCTAACTTTCCTATCCGGGTGAAAATGTTACCGTCTGACCTTCCACTTACCGTACCAAACTATAGTTGTTACTATGTTTACTACTTAACCTATTCATGATTTTGAGGGTTGCTACCTCTTCCGTTTAGGATTACAATGTCCTTGTTATATATTAAGAGAGTTTTTGCCTAGTAATACATGTTGCACGCTTGTTGTAAAATTTCTTAGTTCTCGTATGGGGTTCTTACATACCATACTTCATTCGTTGATGAAATTGTAAGTTGGTAAGGAATTAGTTATAGCTCAATATTCTACTCGTCGGGCACGAATCCGACATTCTTCGCCCACCACGTGAAGGTGGATTGGATGTGGAGTGTGTGGAAGTCACTAGGAGGGGACCGTGGTTGGACTCTACATTCCTGTTTCATGATGAAAATGCCCGTCCAGCAGTGAGGGTCAAGGTACGCGATTGCTTAGATGATAAGAAGATGAGTTACTGAGTATCAAGCGGTTGAGATTTTTTGGCAAAATAAATCTTTATCGATCGCGAGAGGGAGCAGAGTGGCAATTGACAGTCTAAAACGTCTTAGTGAGTCAAAATGTGGGATGAAATCATGAAACTTTGTGGACGGGAGTGGTGGGCAACAATTTATCAGACCGACACTCGGTGGAAGTATTGGATTGCCACATTGGCATGTAACTATAGGGTTGGAATGTACTAAAATGAACACATATAGAAAGGACTCCTGTACTCCCGGAATACTATCATCATTTGAGTTGATTTTTGGAGTTCATATCTAGGGGGTTAAGAATTGTTTTACTTTCTATTTTTTTTTTATTTCTATAAAAAGTTATGTGAGAAGGAAAAAAATCGACAAAACCCAAAAATTGAGAGAGAAAAAGTGGTTACTTGGAGATAAAGCAAGAAGAAGGTGGAATATAGCTTGGGGGATGGGGAAACTTAATTACAATTAATTAATACTAACTTTGTTTTGTTGGAAGTTTGTGTGAGTGGTTACATGATTGGATCATATAAAGCTTGTTGTTGGGTCCATTAGAAAAAATTGTCCCAAAAGAAGCCTAAAACACCACACTACTAAGTAGGTAGATGCTTGTTTACAGCTTATACATGTTTGAGTGTAGGCTTCATATCACAAAACATATTATTGTGACCAAAGTATCATGTCCTTCTCTGGTCATCAATCAACCCTTGCCGGGTTGCTTGTCGGGTTCGCTCGTGAGTTTCGGAATGTTTTGTAGTGTGTTTGGCTGTTTGGCTGTTAAAATGCACTTTGCGGGATCTAATTTTTCCGCTTAAATAAAAAAATGGTCAAAATACCATCCCGCATTCCACCTGCCAAACGGACCACTAAATTTTAATTTTGAGAGGAGATATGATGTGATATTGATAAGAGTTTGAATTTTATTAAAACTCGGGTGTCTTAAACCACAAGTGAATCATCCATTCTAAAATAGTAAAATCCAGTATTGTATGCTATGTTCGACTTTAAAAATGTTATACATTTTCTAATATCTCTTTAAAAATATCTCTCAACACACTATATGGTCTTACCACATCGAACTGCACTAAAACCTCAAAATCATTCGAATATTTCATACCATTTTTTCGCGGTCCATTGAGTATTATACTCAAAGTAAAATGATGGTTCAATGTATACATGACTTTTTTACGAATATGACTTATGAGTTGAAAAACCAAAAATTTTGAATCATTAAGTTCGTTAAGGGTTTTCTGAATAATCACTATGTGACCGGTACGGGTTATTTTGAATGAGGTTTAAAAATTTATCTAAACCTCTCATTCATCCGGTTCGACATCCTATTGGATCGAAAGCTATAGCAACATCATTACAAGATTATGTTTGAAGTGTACGGATTTGGTTGGAAATCCAACTAAGCAAACAAAAGTAAAAACATGTTCAAAACTTCAAAGGAATGGTTTGGAGATAACAAACATTTTAGCTTCGATCAGCAGATAGTGAGAGGAGTCCCCCTAATTAATTAATTAATTGATTATGCATTCTCTTTTAATTTCTTCTTAATTAATTTTTTAATTACTAAGTGGCCAGCAATGTCTTGATTATGACTTATTAATTAGTAAATTAACATCTGAAATCGCCTTTAAATACCCATTAATTAGCAGCTAGCTAGGAAGTACGTACTGGAGTTGCTGCTATCTGGTTCCTAATTAAATGGCCCTGCAGGTGCATAATCTTAACTAAGTTCTTATGTTCTGTCTTTATGTTTTTGCTGAAGAAATTCAAGTTTGGTGATCGTTTTGCAGAAAGTGGTACTGAAGATCATGACCATGAATGATGACAAGACTAAGCAGAAAGCCATTGAGGCTGTTGCTGAAATTTATGGTAATTAATTCCTCTTTGATTTAATTTGTTTTTCTTTTGATTTGGATTGAGTAAGTAGTTTATATGTTCTGTCGTAATGGATATGTGAAAATGATAGAATGATCAGGGGTACTTGGACGAACCTAGACCATTACTCAAGGTCTCCCTCCCGGTTCCAAATTTATGAAATTTTTAAACTCGAAGTTTTTACTTAGTGTTTATCTTCACATTTCGTCCAATCTATTTTCAAACTCACCCCAAACTTAAAAATCTTGCATAGAGTCTCATACTGTTCTAGTTCCGCTATTGGCTAGCACTACAAGAAAATGGCCATTTTGTCACGAAAAGTTGGCCACGTTTATAGAGTACGTGACAAAATGGTTACGGGAATATTTTACATGACCCGTTAGTCAAAGCTTCCAATTTTCATGACCATTTTGTCAAATATGTGTATAGCTTGTACCAAACGATATATTCACGGTTCCATCTTCCGTGACCAAGGCAAGGTAGATGACTTCGGTATGTGACATAGTATTCACCATTCAAAGCTCTAGGATAGTGTCACGATTGTTTTTTTTATAGTATCTCAAGTCGTGGCTAATGTACCACGTATCGACCTCCGATAGATGACTTTCGTACGAGCTGATGATCTCGGATTAACAATGATGTGAATGACGGTGATGATTCGAGTAGGTGTGGACTCGATAGAGGCGGATACAAGGGAGAGGAAGCTGACAGTGATCGGGGAGATGGACACAGTTGCAATGGCCAAGAAGCTTACAAAGAGATTAGGGAAAGTTGATATACTCACTGTTGGCCCTGTTGCCAACCAAGGCAAAAACAACAGGAAGAAAGATGATAAGAAGTAAAACACTGTAAATTAGTGTGTTATTTGAATTTTGATTAAATTAGTTTTGAGTTTAGTTTAATTTTACTCATAAATAACAAAATAGTCCCTATTCTATTTGGACTTTAATTTATGACCATTTGTAATGTTTTGAGTTTGATTCCCTATCCACTGGTCTTGATATTATGAAAATTAAGGATATCAAGCAGATGTGGGGAGAAATACAAATGAAATTGCATAACATTTCAGATCATTGAGTTAGTAGTAGCCAGATTAAAGGGTTATATGTATCCATTTACAAACTTATACATCAATTTTCGTTTATAGCAGAGGAATCAAGGTAGCAAGCACATATAAAGTTAAGAATTTGATTTACATTGTGAGAACGGTCTCAACACGGTTCATGAGATATGAAAGAGCCTGTTCCAGTATTGCGTGCAGATGCAAGTGAGAATAAACCGCCAAAAAATCTAAGACTTCTACAATAATTACGCCACCTACCACTGAACGAGTGCTTCGTCATAGTAGCCTTTGAAGTATCATTTTCGCATCTCCTCGATATCCACATGTTAAACCCTTATTTAAAGCGCCAAACAGATCTCTTGGAGAGCCAACGAGCGTATAATGAGTTATATTGATCGGGACAAGCCCATACAGGAGAACCCGAAGAGACATAAGGTGTGATACGGAAAAACCTGAAAAGGCACAATACATAATATGGAATAATCCGAAAGACACAAAACTAATAGATTCACTCAAAAAAATAAAACCAATTAAATATTGCATGTGTGTCCATCGTAAAATATGAATAAATTCGAATCCAAAATATCCCGATTATCAAGGCAACCTCAAATTTAGCCAATTCGAATGGGCCTAAGCCCTAATTCGGGTCTAGTTTTGAGTCCTAGTGACGGGCCTTCAATTTCCATTTGCCCATCACAATATTTTGCAGCGTGGCCTTGCTTACTGCTTTGTATTTCCAAAATGAAAATGCAATTTAGATTTGGAAGAATACTGAATTCTATTACTATCAGATCTTTTATGATCCGAAATTGATTTGAATTAATTTTCAAAATGACACGTTAATTAATAAAATATGGTTCTTCATAATAAAACATAATTGAATTTTGACGTATACAGTCTGAATTGACGTATACGAATTCTGACTTGAAGAAATACACGAATACATAATTTCTCCTCTATTATAATTGAGAATTTAATTTCCACATGTGAAAAATGCATGTGTTGTAGGCAACAACAAGGCATATCCTTTGTCCTTGTCACATTTGCTAAAGTGGACACTTGCTGACTTAGTTTCATTATTTCTACATTCAGAATAAAGTCAACAATAATTTGGATGCTTGGAAAGACTTCGTGTTTGAAGTATGTGGGTTTCTTAACTAATCACCCTGTGAGCTCAGCTAATTAATCAAATTAAAATCATAACCAAATTAATCATTATTAATTTTATTTGGTTTGGTTAGCTAATTAACCAATATAATCATTAGTTTTATGTGATAAAATTATATATATATATTATATATACACAGAAAAAAATGGACATGTCAAACTACATATACATATCAATCAATACAGTTCCACTCAAAAGATTAAAAATTATTTTACAAAAAACTAAAGACTAAAGTTTTTCTCAAAGCTCTCAAACAATATTGGAGTAACACACAATTGTTGTCTTGTTGGGTCGTTCTTTGTTTGGGAATTTGAGTTATTATAAGTTAATATGATAGTGAAATTTAGTAGTGGATTTTTTATGTGATAGTGAATTATATATATGGTGCATGTATATATGTTCGGTCAATGGTTAGAATGTTTAACGGGTGTATCAACCGCTTTAAACTAGTATAATCAAATTAACCAATAAAATTGACCATTTAAACGAAATTAGTCACACTAACCAACTCAAATTAACCAAATGATACGGGTTAAAATTGTCAACTTGGTAATCGATCTATAATGACAACCCTACATATACATACATCCCACTAACAATAACAATCAAAACCGGTTAAAAATGTTTTTTTAACTTCATTTGATTATTATTTGAAAGATTTAACATGATAAAATTTCAATTTTTAGTCAACCCCAACATGCATGTCAAATATTAGCCAATTTGAAAAAATTTAATTTTTATGTCAAAATTGTCAATTTCCAAAGGGGTTAACCTATAGAAATCGACCATTTTCAGAATAAAATTTTAAAATTTTAAAATCGGCTACTATTTGACATACATGTTGCAAATGACTATAAATCAAGTTTTATTATGGTAACCCCTGTAAATAATGGTCAAATGAAGTTAAAAATTAATTTTACTTGGTGTTATGTTAGTGCAGAACATTTTTAAATCAGCTTGTTGTCTATATGCATTGAAACTGCTAAAAATCCAAACCAAAACTTTTATAATCAAAAGTATATAATATAGCCAATTTTTTACTCTCTTCCAAATATTCATACATTTTATTTGTCGACAGGATAATTATGCCGCCTATTCAATAGTGACAAGAATCATGAGACACGAGGCAGAAGGTTTGTCAATGTTCGTATGCTAACATACATTTAATTAAACTAAGAAATGTTGATGTCAGTGAATGAGATTACACCATGTCTATACATTGAACACCCCTAATTATTAAGCTACGTATGTTTTTTAATGTATATCAAAAGTTCAACGTCGCCGTATATGTACTGTGTATGTGTATCAAAGTCTAATCAGCAATCTCATCAGTCCACAAATGCGATAAACACTCGAAATTGTATATAATTTGTTGATCTACAACTCTCAAGATAGCTACAAATTAAACTACTCTCTCCACCACTCAAGGAATGCTTAAATATATATGTTGGAACCATATTTTGTGGTGATTGACCAATTGATTTGTCTCTAACACGGATTTCCCATTATTTAATGGTGCGAAAGAAATCGTAAAATAGATTATAATGTGATCGGTTGGTTAATGATGGGTTGAAATAGGACAATGTCGTACACCTGATAGCATTTCACATTGCATATATAATCAGGTTAGTGAGTGACTTTACGATAAACATGAATAATTTTAAAAACTTATATAAATCTAGCTAGTAAAACACAACAAAATACGTGCTCAAAATATGTTAAACTAACAAGTCAAACCATATATACATATACTCTCTCATATCTTCTCTATACCCACGTTCAGATTGTATATATGCTACAAGACAACATCCATGGCAATCTCAGATCAAGCTCCACTATAGTTGCCTCATCCATTTTCAAATCAATAGAATCATTCTATCTATAAAAAGAGAACACGAATTATTAATGAATGAATAGTGGTTGGTTCTCTTATGACGGCTTTATTTTGAATTTACTGGGGCTTTATTTTGAGTTTACAAGAGCTTTATTTTGAGCTTACATATTACCCTTTATGGGTCTTGTGATATTTTCCATTCTATCTATAAAAGAAGAGCAATGAATTACTATTGAATGAATAGTATTTGGTTCTCTTATGCGGGTTTTATTTTGAGTTTACTGAGACTTTATTTTGAGTTTATGAGAGCTTTATTTTGAGCTTACATATTACCCTTTATGAGTCTTGTGGTATTTTCCACTCTATCTATAAAAGGAGAACATGAATTACTATTGAATGAATAGTATTTGATTCTCTTATGAGGGCTTTATTTTGAGTTTACAGACGTTTTATTTTGAGTTTACTGGGGCTTTATTTTGACATGCCTTAAGTTGTCTCGCAAACTTTCATTTTGCTAACACGTTGTTTATAACAAAAAAAAAGTTTATCTATCTTCACTAATACTCTAAAACTTTCCAATTCCAATTTAGATTAAAAAATACCAGGTAATAGTTTTCAGGAGATTTACACCCTCGTTGATGTAGGCCAACCATATCCAAACATCTGCTCTTGAATATAGACGTTGTGCACAATGAACATCCACAAATGTTTATAGTGGCTTACTTAGCAATCCATAAAAAAGAAAACCCTTTGGCTCTCTTTGTTAAAAATCAAGAGAAAGTGGGCAGTTAGGCAGCTTGATTTCAGACAAAAATTCGAACTAAATTTAGAAACTGGTGATCATGTCATCTTCAACCAAGTCCCACTCTAGATAATGATAACAAACCTTTAACTAATAATGACAAAAATTAATGTAATCAGGTTTTGTCTTTCTGACTTAGCTTGTGCTTCCACCATCTCATTCAGATTAACACCACTTCATACCTAATAAACTGCCACGTATAACTAACTAAGATCCATTAACTAATCCTATTTAATTATTTACCGACGGCTAAGTATGACTACGTACGTAAGAGTACTAAATGACATTCATGCCTAAGGTGTTGATCATATGATTTACTGACGGTTGATCATGATTAGTCAATTTGGTATATAATTAAGCATATTTCAATAGTGAAAATGAATTTATTTTATTATTCTTTATCTCGGTGTTATTGTGTAATCTAAATGGTAAAAATGTGTGAGAAATTCATACGATGTCATCGATCCACCATTAACTCATAATTATTATTATTTTTATTTCTGAACACGTTGGTATGTTTTGGACCAACAAAAACAACATTTTCTTCTGGGATTGGAGTACAAGATTTTATTTAAATGAATATAATCATGATAGAGTATTAGTTTCGAATATATCCTACACTTTGAGCAACTTCTATCTACTCAAGTGTTGAAATTGTATTTGTTATGAGACCACGACTCTACCTCGAAAATATAAGTAAATAACAAAGATTGATACATAACATAAATGGTATTGCATCAAAACGACCGAATTTACTTATTTCTAGACGAAGATAAATTTTAACAAGAGTACACAAAAATTTGTGATTTTGAAACTTCCCAAAGGTAGAACTAATATACGTAGAAACCAACAATCAAGCTAATATACCCATTTTTTTTTATTTAGAGTCACCAACGAAATCAAAAACGTTTTGCGAAATATAATTCGAATTGTTAGATGAATAATTCAATTAACACCTAACAAAACACAAAGCATTGACCATCACTTCTCTAAATAAGAATGCAATAGAAGATCATGCTAAACTTGATCTCTAGCTATATTAATAACACACCACCTTCAATAAAACTACAATATCATCATCATTAAGCATACCACATATATATATATATATATATAATAATTAAAAATGTTGATTAATGTGTAGACATGGATGAGCACCAAAAAAACAAGAAGGCTCCATACCAAAGAGAGATAATATTTAATAAATCACAAGTCACCGCACGAACCCACGTAAGGCTTTTGCCATTTTATTTTATTTATTTATTTTGGAACAAAGACGTAGGAAGTTGCCATAAATACAAATGACAAAAACATGAGGGGTGGTATTAATTGATATATATATATATATAAAATACTATAATACCAATAATAAATAGGATCATATATTATACGCCCCTCGTCCCACAAAAGCTGAAGTCCACACGTAAGATTCCCTCCTTTCATTAATTTCCCTCATTTCTTTCAGCCAAAATTGTCATTTTGCTCCCTCTAGTATACAAGTTTAACATATTGACAACCACACTATTTTCTTTTTTGGTCAAAACGGTGCCGAAGGGCACTTAAGTGTTATTAGAATCGATCGGAACAGTTCAACCAGTGAGACAAATTTCGATCTGGCATATTAAAAAAATTAAAACAGTACAAAAAAATGTAGTCTTGATTAGCCAAATAATCCGCATCGCAGTTGGGTTCATGATAAATGGACAACTACACTATAAAATGTGCAATTTATCTTTCCATCTATTTTGCTTGAGTAAAATTGATATATGGATGTTGGGTTCATGTCTAGTCACTACTAAGGAAGTGAGAGTTCACCCCACTAAAGAAAAAAGTGTGAAGAACAAAAAACCTGAAGTTTTAGTGTAGACACGACAAGAAACTAGTTGTTTAGTCATATTTTTAATTTAAAAAGAGTTTAAATGGTCGTTGTTAGAAATTCTTAATATTATCCAAATTTAATGACGCTCACAATCACCGTTGTTAAATTCATTTGAACAAGAAGTTTGTTGTTAAACTGAGTTCCACCACAAGCACTAAACTTGCATGTTGTTAGAATGCATTCTACGCGGCCGTTTGTTCTCATTAACAATCGTAACAACGGAATTACGGCCGATGTTAGCAAGCATATAAGATGTGATTAGGTAGAAAATATGTTGTAGTCTAGGGGGTGGTTCAAATGAAAAGAAATAGTAGAGATAGTAAAATGTGTTTTGTGCTAATATATATAGTCCACCTTTTATCATAAGCAATTCTTAACTTACTGTTATGCCCTTAAGTAAAAATAATATTCCTACAGACAATATGCGAAGATGGATTATATGAAAAAAAATGTATTATGCTAGTAATATACAATTCGTTTTAGTAAATATGGACGACATGCATTATTTATAGTAGAATATTATTCGATCAAAATACAGATTATATAAAGTAAAACACGAACCATATATAACAGTTGACAATAGATATATGACGGTCAAACTAATAAAATAACCCATTTATCAATTTCCTAATATCAAAATGAGCTAGATTACAAGATTAATAGTACAATGACCATTTTGTCAAACCATGAAAAATAAAGGGACCAAAAGTGTAATTCTCTCCTATTTAATTCACCTTCATTCATTATTTAATTCCTCCTCTTCCCCATCCCCTTATATACAAACGACTCTTTGCTTTCTTCCCACCACCACCAACCAAAACTCCTCAAACTCTCATCTTCTAATCTTCACTCAAGCTCTCCTGCTCACTACAAAATGTCCAAAATCCATCCCATCTTCCCATCATCGGCTGCAGCATCGTCTTCGTGTTCCTCCGATGTTACCACGAGCACCGAAACGTTCACCATGTGGATGAAGTCCCTAGTGATGCAAGGCAACGGATGCACCATTTACGACCAAAACGGCGCCGTCGTCTACCGGGTCGACAACTACCAGAAGAAGGGCGGCAACGAGGTCTACCTTATGGATCTCAAGGGAAATCTCCTCTTCACCATCCTCAAAACGGTGCGTCTTTGATATTAATCATATCCATAAATCAAAATCCCTGTCGTTAATAGTGTAGTTCAGCCGTCCTTATTACTATAGTTTTGCTGACGTAATTTCATTTTGGAGGTAACAGAAATTGTGGCCGTTCAACAAGCAGTGGAAAGGGTACAAGCGGGACGAGGAGACGGCGTCGTTTCGGGTGGTGAGGAAAAGGCGCGGTGGGTTTTTGGGGACTGAGTGGTGCTGTAAGATTAGTTTTCGCGACGGGACAAATGGTGGTAACGAATTGTGTTGGTATAAAATGGAAGCGTCGTCTGCGGGGAAAGTGACGGCGTTTAAGATAACTGACGGAGTTAGTGGAGGGTTAGTGGCAGAGGCGAAGAGGAAGCTGCAGTCTGGGGTCGGGTCGAGGTCCGGAGTTATGTTGGGAGATGATGTGTTGACGCTAGTGGTTCAACCGGGAATCGACCGTTGTTTCGTGATGGCTTTAGCGACAGTCTACGGGTTGATGAGCCGTAGATTATGAAACTTGTTTTTGACATTTTTTACGACTTTTGTAACTTTTTTTTAGATGGGTTTCATTAGTAGTTGAAAGATTATAAGGGGGAATGGTAAAGAAAATGGAGTGATATACAAGACTTTCAAGCATGTATATATATGGTTATGAGTCTTTTTTTCCACTTCTAGTTTGTGAGTGTGGTATAGAAATTTAAGTTATTGGAAAAAAAATTAAGTTTAAACATGTTTAACAAACTTTGTACAAGTGATATGTATTTATGGGATAATCTTGCCTGAACGAACTCGACCTTTCATATACTACACATTAAACATGATGAGGATCTAAACCTTCAGCATATCATACTAATTATACAAGAGAAGTCGAGTTGTACCTGTACATTTCAATACTCTTTCTCCTAAAACTATATATGTTGATCAGGTCGATCACAAAATTTCTTAACTCAATAAGGCTAATTATATATCGAACACACGCTCAGACCAACACTTTGGGAACATGTAAAATAACTATTACATGTAAAATAACTCAAGTGACTAGAAGAGGCTCTTAAATGGGTTTATAACATTCATGAACATTTAAAGTGACGCCATATTTATCATGTACAAATAGAGTTATTTTGGTAATAGAGTAATGTGTTGGGGACCCAAAAGACATCAAGTTCGATTCCAGTTACAGCTTAACTCTATATTGATCGCTACTAAATAAATGAGTGGTACCGGCCGGTGAAAAACTAAACATTGTGACATATATATGACAAGCATTCATCACGAACGGGGTTCCAATTTACCTAAAGATGAGAGTTTTATGCAATTTTATACCCTTCATGATTGCTAATCGTCTAAAATCCCATGATATGTTTCTTTATCTAATTAAATTAATCGTATTTTTTTCTTTACTATCTTGATGTTTCCTCAAAAACAAAAAAGCAAACACTATTTTCAGAATTTTAAAACCTGCGAGTTAATTAATTATATCAAACATCATTTTGAAAAAAAGGCTTCATTTCACCCTAAAACTTAACCTTAAAACAAAATCATAGTCACAAATAGTTGGACAAATAGCCACTAAAACTAAAATCAACGAAAGAAATTGAAAAGGACAAGGCAACCAATGGCCTTTCTGTTCTCCCCAGTGAAATTAAATTTAATATTTATAAACCAAAAATCGTATCTTCTGACAATTTTGATCTTCAACTCTGAAAGGATCGGGGACAGGTAAAATGATTAATTTAATTATTAATCAACTCTTAATTAATAGAATTGATTGTTTATCTTATCAGATTAATTAATGTCAGATATTTATCCTCTGTTGTTAATTATGGGATATTTCAGGGTATGTGTGCATTCATGCATGAGAGCAACTGAGCAAACATTGTTTGATTATTCTCGTCCACAAAATAAATTAAAACTAAATAATTAGATTCATAAGAAAGGTGATTATTCCCATTGACATCCATTTTGTAAATTAATTATTTCCTACTTTGAATCTGTCCTGTTAATTAAAAATTACTGTCAATCTTTCAATTATCTATACCATAAAGATGTTTACAAATATTAGATTAATCTACAATCTTATTCATCTTCCACTTAACCCTCCATTCTGTGTATTAAAAACACCATCGTAAATAATGGTTTATATATTCTTAAATTTCGAGATATTTTGTAGAGCTTGGTAACCCGGGCTTGTGATTCGAGTGGAGGTAATAAGGTGATAGGAATTTGGTTCGTCTTGAAAAAAGTTAGGATTGAATCAGTTAGATTTCTCTATAATTCTGTAAAAACAATCTGAATATTAACCATTTTCAATTCTAACATTCGAATGGGATTATTACTTCAAAAGTGTTACTGTTTGTTAATATCATCACCATCCATTCATATATAACATATAATTTAACCGTCAAAATAATTGTACCGATCATTTTATAATTTATAAAACTCTTCGTTATCATAATACTCATAATTTAAATCTTCCCCACTATATCAGTAATAAATAAACAATATATTGTTATTTAATATGTATCGAACTTTTTATGCATAACTTTTTTTCTCCATTCAAAAGGGGTTTAAACCCATGAGGAAGGCAACTCGAGCCTTAAAAATAAATTAATTACGGCGACAAATAATGACGGCTGGAGCGTAAAACCGGCGGTTGGTCCTTAATTTCTGCAGCATAACACACGTGGATGCAAATTCCCAATCCTAAAAGCCATCAAATTAATTTCTTTTCTTCCATTCCGTCAACTTCCATTCCGTCAACGGAACTGTTGCATTTCAATAACTCAGATTATTGAGAGAGAATTTCGTAAAAAAACTGGCTCATTCCTCTACTCCTCTGCCTTGGCTGCGGAAGCCCGTGCCCTTGTCCACGTTGTCGAGATCGCATCCATGTTGCACACGCCTACAACTATCTACTCCGACTGTCTTCAACCTGTCCGTGCAACCCACAACCCTAAATATCAATGGTCGTGGCAATGCTACGGCTACCTAAGCCAGATAATCGTCATGCATTCTTCACCACTCCCACATTTCCATGGCTCATATACCAAGGACACTCAATTCTCGGGTTGATCATATCGCAAAGCTAGCCCGTACTGATACCCTGGGCCCTGATTAGCTTGCCTTGTTAACTGCTTAGGACTTTGTTTGCATCACCATGTCAAAAAAAAACTCGCCTCCTCAAACAAAAACTCTTAAAAGAGTTGAGGTTTACACATGATGGGAGCTATAAGTCGGGATTCAAAACAAAAACCTCTCAATCTTTTTAGACTTTAATATCATATAAAAAACCGTTGCATTCCAATAACTCAAATGGTCGGAAAGAGAATTCTGATAAGTTTTATAGTATTTATTAAAACATTTTTAATTTGATTAATTATCCTAAACGTTCGTGGGGTATAATTATTAGATAATGGGAAGCATATGCCCACAATGTTAGCCATTTTAATTTGAAAGGCAGAACATCACTAATCATTAACAGAGACAAATGGAAGTGACAGATGCTTAACTTTACTACAACACATGTGAATCCCCCCCACTAAGTGGGTATCGTATTCTTTGCCAAAAAATATGAATTTTAATCACAAACGGTTCCAGTATTCCCGGGTTCTGGTTTGTTCGTTAATTACGAGTTTATCTGCTTTTGTGATTGGCTGATTCAAAGTGCTGCTTGTATTTTTTAAATAAACATTTGACTATCTACGTAGCAATATGTAGCAATTCTTTGATTGGTTCATGCAGTCATTAAAAGACAATCATGTAGCTAATTTGGAGTTTCTCAGTCGAAAAACGTGGAAAGTTTAATAAGAATCTCTTTACTCTCTTTCATGTATAAAAAGGATGCACGGTGGGCGTACAATATATGATGGAAAATCGTTAGAAATTGAAGATAAATTTTTTTATAGTGAAAAGCACATACAACAATAACAATCAAAACCCTTAAATATAATACTTTTGAATTTCGTTTCGCTATTATATGAAGTTTAATATGGTGAAACCTCAAATTTCAGCCATTTCCAATATGCATGTCAAATATTAGCAAATTTCAAAATTTTCAATTTTCATATCAAAATTGGCCAATTTCTATGTGTTATATTAAGGAAATTTGATTATTTTCACTAGAAAACTTCAAAATTTTCAAATCGACTAATATTTTCCAAGCATGTTGGAAACCGCTAGAAATCCAAACTAAGATTTTTTTAGTCGAAAACACATACATCCCCACTGACACCAACAACAATCAAAACCCTAAAAAATTGTTTTTAGAACTTCATTGGGCTATTATTTGAAGGGCTTAACATGGTGAACCTCACTTTTTAGTCATTCCCAACATGCATGTCAAATATTAGCCAATTTGAAAATTTTCAACTTTCATCTCAAAATTATCATTTTCCAAAGGGGTTAACCTACGGAAATCGACAATTTCATAAGAAATTTTTAAAATTTTAAAATCGGCTAATATTTGACAAGCATGTTGGATTTGACTAAAAAATCAAAGTTCATTATGAGAACTCATGTAAATAATGGCCAAATGAAGTTAAAAATCAATTTTATTTGGTGTTACATTTGACAATTTTGAAACTGTCTTACTTTCTGCATGCATGTAGCCCTGTACGTGAGTCGACTATAACACTTTTTTAGTAACCTAACTATAGCTCTCGATTATATAACAACATAACCACACCTAACCATCAAATACAAAGTTCGCGGTTTAATTGATATTCATATCATCAATATGTTCAAGGGCGGAGCCAGGAGTTAAGTCAAGTGGGGTCTTTATACGACGAGAAAGTAACATAAATTCAAATATTTCACCTTTTTATAGTTCGCCACAACGAGTTTTCATATTTTGAAAGTATTGTATAAAATATTTTTTATCTAAATGCAAACAACATCTTTCTCGATGTACACCATTAAGTAGTCATTTAACATCTTATCTCCTAGTCGATTATGAAGTTTGTTCTTGACATAGCTCATCGTAAAAAACGCTTTAATATATTTCTAATGTTTCGAATTTATCCAAATGGGATCACAAGTTTGATTTAGATTTTTAATTTAAAAATATACATTAATTTATGTTTTTTTTTACCAAATAAAATCCTGTGACCCACTTGACATACTAACTCTACCCTTGAATATGTTCTTATGATCCATGTTCAGTAGAAACAAAATAGTTTAATGCATTGAGAAAAAAAAATGATGTAATATCAACAAGCCACGAAAGCTTGGCCCATTTAGTTTTTCTTGTTCCTTGCAGCGGCCCATGTTTTATGGGCTTAACAAGCCACGAAAGCTTGGCCCAGGAGGAGACCGTCGTCGAACTCCGGCAACGCAGACTCCAGTCAACTTTGTAATTTCTTCTCTCCGCTCGATCTTCGACCTTCGTCCGATTCCTTACCTCGTTTCCTCCGTGATTTAACTTTTCTTCTGTGAGGACCTTCACCATGTCGGACCAGTTCAGCCCTCATTGGGATTTACAGGAAGAGTCAGCGGATGAGGCTGGTTGAGTAAGTACGCCCAGCTCTTATGTCGCTCACTCTTGCCAAGTTGAACAAGCTCTTGAAGCTCTCGGCGGATGCAAAAAGCCTCAGAGCAGGTAAAGCGATTCATTCCCATTTAATCTTATCGAATCACTGCATTGCCAAGAACTCCATCGAGGCCAACTCTTTAATCAACTTCTACTCGAAATGCGGCCGTGTTTCCGATGCCCGCCACTTGTTCGACGAATTGCGGGAGCGAAACGTTGTTTCATGGGCTGCATTGATGGCTGGGTATATGCAGTGCGGGAAGCCTTTAGAAGTTATTGGTTTGTTCAGAGACATGGTTTCAGAGTGTGGAAAAGTGATGCCCAACGAGTACGTTTTCGCTACTGTTGTTTCTTCCTGTTCTTTCAGCAGGAGACTTGAGGTGGGCATGCAGTGCCATTCCCAGGTGCTTAAGTTGGGCTTGGTTGCTCATGATTACGTCCGTGATGCTTTGTTGGATATGTATATTAAGTGCTCTCGTGTTGGTGAAGCGATTCGGTTGTTGTGGGATGCGATGCCTGGAAACAGTAGCTATTCTTATCAGTTGGTTCTAAATGGAGTTGTGGAACAGGGGTATTTGGAGCAAGGTTTGGACATTGTAAGGAGAATGGATGTTGAATGGGATGGTTGTTCTTGGGTTAGTGTTATTGCGCTTTGTGCTTCTCTTAAGGATTCGAGATTAGCGAGCCAAGTTCATGGTAACTTGATCAGAAGTAATAATAATCTTGAATGTGATATGTACGTCAACAGTGCTCTCATCAACATGTATGGAAAATGCGGGCACCCTCTGACTGCAAGGAGAGTTTTCGAAAATTTGCATGATAGGAATGTTGTGTTATGGACGTCTCTCATGGCTGCTTATTCCCAGAATGACCTGTTCGAGGAGGCGCTGAGTTTATTCACTGCAATGGAAATCAGCAATGTTAGACCGAATGAGTTTACATTGGCTGTGTCCTTCAATGCTAGTGCAGGGTTGTCTACACTGAGGAATGGATGTCTGTTGCATGGCCGTGCTATGAAGGCCGGTTTTATTGATCATGTGAGTGTTGGAAGTGCATTGATCGATATGTACGCCAAAAGTGGAAACATCGATGCAGCAAGTCGTGTGTTTTCAGGTTTGAAGCATCGTAGCACCATCTCTTGGAATGCAATCATATGCGGGTTTTCACACCATGGACTTGGAAAGGAGGCACTTTTGGTGTTTCAGGATATGCTGGCTGCTGAAGAAGTCTGTCCTAACCATGTTACTTTCGTCGGTGTGCTATCTGCCTGTGCTAATTTGGGCTTAGTGGAAAAAGGTTTCTACTTTTTTAACAACTTAATGAAGGCGATGGGTGTTGAGCCTGGATTAGAGCATCACACATGTATGGTTGGGCTTCTAGGGAAAGCTGGGAAACTAGAAGAGGCCAAGAATTTTATGATGTCCAGGATTGAGATATGGGATGTTGTTGCGTGGCGAACTCTGCTCAATGCTTGCCATATTCACAAGAAGTATGATTTAGCCGAGCAGGTTGCAAAATCCATTCTCGAGATGGACCCTAGGGACATGGGGTCATATACACTGCTATCGAATGTTTACGCTAGGAGAAGTAGGTGGGATTTAGTTGCGGAGATCCGGAAGCTGATGAAGGATAGAAAAGTAAGGAAGGAGCCCGGTTCGAGCTGGATCGAGATACAAAACGTCACTCATGTATTTGTTTCAGATGACAAGAAACATCCAGAAAGCAGTAAGATTTACGAGAAGGTAAAGGAAATCATTGCACTGATCAAGCCTTTGGGGTATGTTCCTGATGTTGACCTTGTTCTTCATGATGTTGAGGATGAGCAGAAGGAAGATCACCTGTGTTATCACAGTGAAAAGTTGGCTATGGCTTACGGTATCATGAAACTGCCTTCCCGTGCTCCTATCGTTGTGATTAAGAATCTTAGGATGTGTGATGATTGCCACTCAGCTGCCGGATTCATTTCGAAACTGATGCTTAGGTCGATAATCATTAGAGATGCCAAAAGGTTCCATCATTTTCAGGATGGCTCCTGTTCTTGTGGAGATTACTGGTGATATGTGAAAGCAATAGCCAGTATATGACAGTAGCTCAATTTTGTACATTTTAACAATGTTCTGTTACAGGTTAGATTTCTGGAATCTGTGTCCTAGTTGGTTGAATAATATGTTCATGGTATGCACAAGCTTCGATCACAGTCTTGTGCATTGATGCTGCAGGTCCTCGATCGGTGGAAGAACGAACAAAGGAACGAGTATAGACTTGCCGTCTTGGAGAATTGCAGACAAAATTTCATAAACAGATATGGCATCTCAAGGATCAAGACCAGAAGACACATGAGTTTAGTGAATTACAACGAAAGAACATTACATGGTTTTCCTCTTGTACCTAAGACTGATAGAAACCCTCTTTTCTTCCCACTTCCTTCATATATGATATATATATACTTTGTACAGAAAAATTATTCACTTTTGCTGTTAAATTCCTCTCTAGATCTTTCATCTGTGGTGAATAAAACCAAAACACATTCATTTACTAGCTTTTTATACACTTGCTGTTAGAAATTTCATTGTTTGAGGTCCTTTCTGGCATTCTTCAAGCTTCTTACAGTCATCACAAGCTTTTGCCTCTCACCTTCTACTTCTGCAAACTTGAGACTTATCTCTGAATACCTCTCTTGCATCTCCAATAGCTCACTCCCCATCTCTTCATTCCTCTCCTTCAACGATACCAGTTCCCTCACCAGCTCTTCGGCATTGAAATCTTTCTCGTCGTTGGTGCTGTTTGCATTCAGCTGTAGATTAAGGGAAGACATTGTTCAGTGGTAGCAAGTATGTCGATATTGTTTAACACTTTCTCAACGAAATGTTAGCTTACCTTTTGGTTAAGTTCATCCACTCTTTCCTCCAGCTCATCAATCTTGTCCATAAGATCTCTTTCCTTGTGCATAAATGAACTAGCAGATGTCTCCAAAGCAGCTTCCTTTGATCTTATCTGCATCTGTTAGGAAACAAACTAAGTCAAATAATTTCCCAAATTCTGTAGAATGATCAAAATGAGGTTCAATCTCCAATGTACCTCAAGCAGTTTAATTTTCTCCTTGAGATTTGAGACCTCTTTGGTACCATTAGAAACTAGAGCAGCAGCAGACTTGTTGTTTCTCGGAGCGATTAGTGCACGTCTGTTGCTTTCCTTGACCTTCTTTTCGGCACTGATCAAAGCTTCATCCTTTTTCTTGAGGTCACCCTTTAAGCAGACCAACTGCATTCTGAGTTTTTCCTTCTCAGTCTCGTCTTCAATGAGAGATTGTTTCAAGTCGTCACATTGACATTGTAGTCTCTCCACTTCTGCATCCTTGATTGATCTTGTCTTGCGTAGACCCTCTGCCGATTTCTCTGCTTCTTTCTTCAGTATAGCAATACTATTCTCCAGTTCTTCATGGCTCTTGATGGAGGCCTTCATTTCCTCTACTTGTATGGAGAACAGGTTATTTTCTTTCGCAAGCTTTTCGATTTCAGCTTGCAGCTTCTGAACCTTCTGATTGGAAGTTCCACCTAGAACTTCCTCAACTTGACGAGATTTCAAGTCCAACTGGTTGGTGAGCTCTAGCAATTTTTGGTCATATTCATCCTTAATAGACTGGAGTTCTGACTTGGCTCTCCTAAGCATGTCTTCAAGTTGAATTTTCTGAATCCTGACTTCGTTAGCTTCTGCGATTGCCTTCATCGCTACGTTCTCGTTCGCTTCGAATGTAGATGCCATCTGCTTAGACAACCTTTTGAACTCCTCCTGTAGCTTCTCGGCCGTGTTGGAATTTTTCCATCTGGTCAACTTCAAGGCTTCCTCTGCCCGGATGGCTCTTTGCTCCTGCTCGACTCTTTCTCGTGTGATCGTCTCAAGATCAGATTCGAATGCTTGGGATTGACGCTCCAATTCATCCTCCATGCTACTTATATGAGTTTCCAGTTCCTTGATGGTAGCGAGCGAAGTAGAATTTTGCTTCTGTTGCTTCTTAAATTCGTTCTGCAGCCTCTTTGTACTTTGTTCTTGCAGCTTCAACTCTTCCTCTAAGCTCTTGATATGGATTTGAAGTTCACTTATGGTGGCCAAAGATCCAATCTTTTCATTTCCTTGCTCCTCGATTTCCTTCTCCAACCTCTCGATTTCGGATTCAAGTTCCTTCGTGTTGGCAGCAGCTGATGCTTCATGCTGCTTTATATTTTCTTCTTCTGTCTTTATTTTTCCCTCTAAGCTCTTGATATGGTTTTGAAGTTCACTTATGGTGGCCAAAGATCCAATCTTTTCATTCTCTAACCTCTCGATTTCGGATTTGAGTTCCTTTGTGTCAGCAGCAGCGGATGCTTCATGATCCAATATACTTTCTTCTTGCATCTTCATTTCTTCCTCTAAGGTCTTGATATGGTTTTGAAGTCCACTTATGATGGCCAAAGAACCGTTGTATTCATTTCGTTGCTCGTTGACTTCATTCTCCAGCCTCTCGATTTCGGATTTGAGTTCCTTTGTGTTGGCAGCAGCTGATGCTTCATGTTGTAATGCACTTTGTTCTTGCAGCTTTATTTCTCCCTCCAAGCTCTTGATATTGTTTCGAAGTTCATTAATGGTCACAACAGAACCGGAATATGCCTTCCGTTGCTTGCTCAGTTCATTCTCCAAACTCTCGATTCGGCCTTCTAGTTCCTCGACAATGGCAGGATGCCGCGACATTCTTTCTCGTTCTGAATCCAGCTCTCCCTCGACGATCTTGATATGGTTCTGAAGCTCTTTTATAGTGTCCAAGGAGATAGAATACTCTACCCCTTGCTCCTTCAGTTCGTCTTCCAGCCTTTCAATCTCGCTCTCCAACGAGTTCCTCCCATTCGCAGTCGGTGGTGATGAGCATTCATACTGCATATTGAGTTGCTCTTGCAGCTGGCTCTGCTCGAGCCTATATGAAATGTCATGATTCTCCTGCTTAAGTATCTCGTAGTCAAGAGCAAGCTGCTCCATTTGCATCTCCAGCTCGTCCTTTTCCCTCCTGTAGATCTCGATCTCGCTACCTAGATCGATAATCCTTTGCTCCAGCATGTACGTCTCCTTCGAATCGCTGTGCTGTTTCACGATTTCTTCCAACGCTTGCTGCTCCTCATCGTCCGAGCTCCCACTTTTCGATGCATTGGTGGTCTCGGTAGTAGTACCCTTTTGCGCCAACATTTCATCCAGCTCCTTGAGAGCAAGTAACAGCTCTGCATTGGATTCTTGAGTCTTCTGTAGCTGCAATTGGAGGTTGGCATTTCGGTCCTTCTCGTAATAGAGTTCTTGTCTGATCTCTCCAATAAGAAGCCATGGATCCCCACCAACCCCTTGATCCGATTTTCGTAACTTGTTTTTTTCCACTTTTGCTTCCTCCATTCCTTTCTGCATCCCCCTAAGTTGCTCGCATTCCGCGTGGATTTGCTTGAGCTCTCGAGACAGATCGTGGCCCCTCTTGCTTTCCTTCACGACTTGCTTGCGAAGTGTCTGCAATTCAAGGTCCGAAAGATCTAGCTGCCTTGCCATCGTGACAAGTTCCGCCTTGAGCTTCTCAACCTCGACATCCGACGAACTTTGTTGAGACCTTTCTCCCGTATTGGAACTGTTCGTCGAGCCATCGATGCTCAAGCCGTGATCAGAATCTACTGACCATTCGTATTGTGGTTGTTGTTGATGTCCTCCAGGGGCCAACGCTACAGTTTTCGATGCTAGCGTGCTAGCATGATCCTGTAAGGTGCCATTGCTCGTGAGTTGGCTATCTCGTGGTGTATTAAGCCCTGAGCTGCTCCCGGAGCTTGTCAATGTAACATCAGATCCACTTATTGCGGTAGAGACTACTCCATTCGGTTCAGCATTATTGTTTGTAGCACTCAACACATCCTACATTACGGAAATCCGAAGACATCATTAGTAAAACCATGTCCAAGGTAATAGTATGAGTATCCTAAAAGGCCGTCAAATTACCTTCAGCCAGCATATTATCTAACAACTTACCCCATTAGTAAAACTCTTGATGCCTTCTCCATTCTCGTCGTTGGTGAAGAGAGTATTCAACGTCGTATTTCTCGGCTTTATGTTTGTAGCTTCATTTTCCTCCTCTTCCCTACAAAAGGAAAGCAAACTCATTGTATAAGAAACCACTCCATGGCAAAGTACATCAGCAAGAATACGTCGCAAACTACACCGATACAACCAGCCATTACCTCTGATCTACAGCTACACTTGCCTGCAACTTCTGAATCGAAACCTATTCCGAACACGATCACACACAAGTCAGACACCAATGCTCTCAAAACTGACAAAAGCCAACAATCCTAACTAAAACTCCTTACATGTAACACTCCATTAGTCTTTGAGTTCTTCAAGGGAAGAGACACATTCGAAGCTTTCGCTGTCTCGGCATAAGCTGCTAAGTCGATCGAAGCTTCCCCAACTACACTACTACCCTTGGCTGATCCCTGTAAAACAGAACATTGCAAATGTCCAGCAAACCAGAAAGAAAGGGAAAACTAACTACCCAAAAGATAAAAAAGATCATAGCTTTCTGCAGAAGTAACTCACAGTTGAGAGAATGAAGTGATAAGTCCTCTCACTGATCTTCCCAGTCTTGGAATCTTGGTTGAATTTAACTGTTTCATAGACTGGATATTCCCACTTGCAGTTTCCATCTCTGATTGTAGCCTTCTCTGATCTTCCACCAGTTGGCTTCCCAACTTCTCCAGGAACCACACTGACAATTAAAGATTCCACATTCACCTGTGTAACCTGAAAATTCATCATACAGATCAGAACACTACAGTTCAAAGATCCCCCCTTTAATTCGAGCTGCAAATATGATCAAAACTTACCGATACAAATTTCCCAGTATCAAAACAGAAAGAGAAAATTAAACCCAATAAAACCCAGTTGAGTTTCCATAATCAGAAACTGTAAAGCTCAAACCTTTTTCACACAATAATCAGAAAAAACAAAAACCCAATTAAACCCAGCTGAGTTTCCATCATCAGAAACTGTAAAACTCAAACCTTTTCCACATAAGAATCAGCAAAAAATTGCAGAAACAGAAAGGGCACCTGAGTTGCATGGAACTGAAATTTGAAGACGACTTTGATCTTGTTCTTATCATGACTCCGCCACCTCACCGGCCTGAACATTGTTTATTCAACCCCACCGCCGGTCACCGGAGGAGCTCCACCGCCAACAACTCCAACCACATTCCCCAAATTAGGAAGAAGAAAACAAAACAAAAATATTCTGCTCCGTTCCAAAATGGGGATAAAAACAGAGCAGAGAAAGGAAACAGTCTTTTTCTGAGAGTGGAAACGGTCAAATAAATGGGATTTAACGCGAGGCGACAAAAACACACAGGTGATCGAGTAATGGCGGAGGAAGGGAAATGGAGCAGAGAGAAGAAGAATGGTGTAGGGGAGGCAGAGGAGGCAGATCTGCTGCGGTGTTGTGTTGTGCTCTGTTCTTCTTCTTCTTCTTCTTCTGTACTATATTTTCTTCTCTGGCCTTTTTAAAAGTGATGACGAATAATGTTTGTATATACGAGAGATTTGCTGATCGATTTAATCTTTGTTTGTAATAAACTGGTGATGGAAATAAATAAAGTATTTCTGCAAATATTGACAGAGAAGCTTCGATTTTCTTTATTTGTAAATTTGTTAAAGGGGTTGTTGGATGGATGCTTAGAGGTAAGGGAACAGTAATCCTTACTCTCTAGTCTTCACTTTTTTTTAATGTTCGGGTTTCGAAAATCGAGATAAAATTATCACGTTAGAATACTTTATTCACTGTTTCGAGATGGTTTTTGTTGTATAAATTTTAATAGAAGTGTATAACGTTTGACATGTACTCAGCTAAACTTAGATTAATGTGGATGGGCGAGGCGACGGATAGGTAACTGGAGATGTAGGTGAGGTTTTGTCGTAGGGTTTTTGGTGGACATATTCACGAGTCCTTAACCCCTTTGTGTTTTGGAATTTCTGATTGTGCATGATGTTGTGAATGGTGCTTTTGATATGATGTTGTGAAATTATTGCTCTTTTGACTCTCTCAGCTCTACACAATGTGTCACTAACTGTGCTATCATCTCGAACATCCTCACTTACATGATGGCTTGTCCTCGACTTGAAATGCAAGTTGTATGGCAATCTACTAATAGAATTGCCATTTTGTGACTCAACAAGCTCTTTCATATTTTTCAAACTGTATGGAGACCGATCATACACACAGTCTAAACCGATATTTAACTTTTATTGTGTTTACTGTCTCTCTCATAGAATTGATAATATCTACCACGAAACTAGCCTAACGTACCATCTCATCTACAAGGGGTCAAATTTTAGATTTTACAAACGTATTTGCTTCATCTTTTTAATTATTTTATAATTATTTTTCTTATTTGGGGAGTTGGTATTTTTCAAAAAAAAAATTGAATAAGTGAAGTAATGTACGTAGCAATCAGTGTTGAATATTTTTCTCATTATGGAACACCGGTTGTTGAGGAGCCTAACAAAAATACAAAAGAAAATGTAAGAATCCCATGCTAATAAAACCACCGACGGATCAATATATATAATAACTCCATAAAAATAGAAAAGGGGAAAAGGAAGCCATGAAAGTATAACAAAGCATGTTGTTATTTTAACTTTTGATGATAATCTATTAAGATTTATTTTTCAAAAGTATCGATTAGGATACACATAAGTTATGAATATCGATACAAATAATAACGTTAAGTTTAGAAGACATTCATGTGATTCAGGATAAGTAATAACCTCATATGAATGAAAAATCACTTTTGAGTTTGAGTAAACTTGCCAAAGTCACCGGTCGGATGGCTAAACACTTGGTTATTATATACGGACTTATGTAGTTACGTTCTGACTTGTAAGAGTTGATACTTTGAAGTTGTGGGCTTAAATTATTTTTCGATTATCTTGTATCAACTTTGAAAACAATTAGCAGATAATGAATTATAGAACGACGAATTATATTTGCTAATAAGTCTGATATGTGGCATATTGAGCTTTGTATAGCTCGATTTTAACCAAATTATAAGTTGTGGAAGTAATGATTCATTAAGCAAGCTAGTTATGGACTAAGAAGGTTAAATAGCATCTAACAATAACATTGATTTCAATATGTTACTAGATAGATCAATTTTGATTGACAGATAGTCCATCGATAAAATATTTGATCGAATATCGAATGTTGAAAATCGGGTATTTACACATTTGAACTTAATGTTATGTTTTCTTGCCCCAAAAACATAAAGGGTCCTACTTTGCTTTCATCGTTGGGTAATCTGCCTCATTTATTAGTGGTTAATGGTTCAAAGTTAATTAATTTTGTCAGTATCTACCAACTAAAAATTCATTTTCATTAGCTAAAAAAATACCCAATAAATCATTTTCCAAGCTTTATAAAATTGTAAAAAAATGTGTGGACATTCCACTGAAAGAAACAAATCTCCGCCAAAATTATTTAACAGCATCTCTGTGGGGGGTAATAATGAGGGGAATTAGGTGGAAATTATATACCTGCTCATTAATGTCCTGCCAAATTCACAATTAATTAATTAATTAATTAAACAAACTTATCTTTATTTAATCTGCATGGATTCCCTTGAATTATTTCGGAATATATAGTCATCATCGAATTGCACTCATATTTCATTAGTGGGCAAGTGACCTATTGTGGCATCTGATGTTTAGTTAACGGGTCGTTAAGTAAAACGGTATTCATTTATTAATTATGAATCTTAAAACAAATGTCATCCAAACTCTCGATGAAAAATAAAGGGACGTCGATCGCAACAGTGAATCCAAAAATATCAATTGCGTAGTTAATAAATAGACAACTTTGTTTTTATCTTTCCTAACAAAATGTATTGTATACAAAAATTTTGCTGCGAACACTATTCTGCATTGCCGAATTTCAAAATATCATCCAGCTTTATATCGTTTGCTATCGCGGTAACTACTGTCAACGCATATGTCTCCATACGAACCTGGTCTAAAAAATTTAGAGCAGTTTTTGTTAGACCAAACTGACTGACAAGCAAAAGAACAAAAACATCATTACCTAGGATTCTTATCTACAAAAAAAAAAAGAACTAGTTGAATTCTTGTACATATTTGATCCAGTTTTTCTTTGTTTTCCTGCATGCATACGCAATCTCCACAATACAATAAATGAGCATCTATGTAGACTATATGTACTACATTTTCTCTAACTAATCAGTTGTTTGCCTTGATTGTGAGATTAGAAGTTTTTACTATCACCCAAATCGATGTAGTCGTGTGGTTGTAATATCTACTTTGCCTTTTGAGATGATAGTACTGATTTTACTTAAGCTGATAGTCGACAATTTTAGAATTTCTCTGACGGCAATATCACTAAATGAGATGTCCTCAAAGAAGTTCTTTGTATGAATAAAAAATTAACTACCACTCATTGGCGATATCAAAGTAGGTTAACCATATGTCGGTATGCTAAATTGTTTTTACTAGATCTTTCGTTCAGTACAAAATAGAAGAAAAATAATTAATCATTGCATAAGTGTTCGTATGTGGGAGGTGTATTGCATCACACAACTTTGTTCTTAGAAATTCTGAGTTTAAATCTTCATTAGAATATACAATTATCTTGGCACATATGATGACATTACCTGCCTCACATAGGTTACAGATCCACAGCCCCAGAATTTGTCTAACAGCGCCATGACCAAATGTGGTGCCTATATCACCAAAACAACTTCATTGTCACATTAATTTGGTTTCTATGGATAGCCTCTATATATATATATATATCTGGGATGGTTATGGGCATGATTATGGTCATAGTGCGGTTACTACTAAATTCATAACTTAACCACACCCATTCCTAGCAATTAATACCGTAACCTCAAAATACCTCTTCAACATGATTAATAACCATCGAATTTGATAAAATTATTATAATCAATTAAACGATTAGGATTACCAAACCTACCGAATCCCATATCCAAAAAAATTACACTAAAATGTGGCGACCAATCTAGCTAGCATAATGGATAATTAAGGCCAAAATGGAAGAATGATAATCATAGAAAAAGGGCAAAAAGGTGACAAGTAGTTAGGTCCCTTAAAGTTCACCCTAAAGAGACGAGTGAATGAAACAGAGAGCCCAGAGGGGAAACCCACATTTTCATCAAAGTGAAAATCATAGGATGGGGATGCCTTCAATTTTTGACACATTGTGATGCCTACATTTCTTATTATTTAAATCATATACAACCACACTCTACACTTAATTAATTTGCTCTCTATTTTATATATAGTTTTTTTATAATTTATTTAATTAGCAACTACATTAATTTAGAAATTCACGGTCAATAAAATAAATAAAATCAGATCAAAACAAGTGACATAAATAATTTACGTATTAAATTTTCTTTCCAAAAAAAACTATATATGTGCATTGAAACGAGAACATCTACGAAATGCGTGAATATCACCAAAACTTTAATTTACAGTTATACTAACCACCGAATTAAATTATATTAAATACCAGCAAATTATAATTATTTAACTCCCAATTTCACCAACCCAAAACACGACAAAATGAATATATACGTGTAAAACATTTGATACGGACGGTTGTTACTTTCAAACTTTTCTATATACGTCTCTTTCGAAATCTTCCCCAACGTGTCTTTCGGTTGAATCGGTTTATAACTTGGCTTTAAAGTTGGTCATGGGTTGGGCGTGAGGAGCCAACACAACACACCTATGTATACATCTACTGTTTGGTTTCACTGTCAACCGCCATATACATGCATATACGGTACACGTACGTATTGTAGTATTAATACGTAGTCGAAGACGTACTTCTTGGGTCACCTTTCATAAGTCTTTGGAGTATAGGGTTTCCTACGGCGGGCGTAACTAACTGTTCTTTTTTTGTACATATATTCAGTTGGGCGGCTACCAACATAACATAACTAACCCACTACATCTATTATTATACTGATAGCGGAACTAGAACGATAGAAATCCTGGATAAAATTTTAAATTTGGGGTAAATGAGAACACACACTACGTAAAATACTAGACTCGTTTTTAATTTTAACAATTTTACATAGAATTTTAACAAAATTATACCAAAATACCTTGATGCGTTGTTTTCGGGGCTAGCCCGGATCGCTGGTTCAGCCACTGGTGCATATATACCCCATATATATTATAGTCATCGTGAATATAGTTAAGTTGATAGTAAAGTGTAAATATGCTAGGGATTTAGAAGTTCTAGACTCGAAATTCGTGTGCTGCGAATAAATCACTATTTCCACTAAGAATCGAGGCATAACAATATATTGATAGTATGGTACCTAGCTAACCTCGTCCTCGACTTAGTTACCGTGTTGGATTCAGAGAGTAGTCTAATACATTGTGTCGGATTCTTAAAGGAAGTCCTCTTATATCCACCACTATTATATATGTGCCAAACTGCTAATGGGTTGTTTCGATATAGAGATCCTTGTTCTGTTTTTAACTCTGTATGTCAACTTTTCATCGTGTAACAACATATTTTTTCACAGGCACTCACTCTAACATTTTATTTATACCATTTTATTTATACGTACTTTATGATAAGTTTGGAACTACAATTTATTATGCTCCTTTCTAAATTTCCTTGCATCAATTATTTTTGAAATGTATGACAAGTGGTATGTGTATATGCCGACACATATTAATTGAAAAGGGGCAAAGTAGACATCAGTGGGTAGGAAGAGTGAACTTCACAAAATAATTTTGAGTGAGCCTTTGGAATTTATTTCCCAGCCTTGCCCACATGCCAACCTGGCTTTTATTTTTATTTATTTTGTTTATAAAAATAAGGCATCTAATTGAATGCTATTTATTATTACTATTTACTCGGTGTATAATGAGATGCTTGACGTCCTAACCACACTATATTCAAAAATCTAAATAATAATTAATGAAAACCTTATCTAACATTTGTTCTCTCTACTGCTCTTCTTAATTGCCCTGCCCACTCATACCCATCTAACCTCAGAATCCCTACCAAATCGGCTCGATCTCCTTGATGACTTTCGCCATCTTGTTTGCATTTTCGAGACAAAGTATGTCGTTGTTTGAAAGAGGCTGATATGTGCGTATCCCCACACTTTTAAAGAAGGTAACCGCACTGCGAATACGTTTGTCCACCACAGGCATTTCCCTTCCTTTTTTGGTCATCATTTTCTATCTATTTTGCTGAGGGCGGCTGTTCATTGTATTCGATCAGACATTATGTGTGCCTATTCTTCCTGAATGATTTCTAGTAATGACTAGGGTCTATTGTCCGTTTTCTACCAAACAGAGAATAAATTTAGTAAATAATTATAATCACCATTGAAAGAAAACATGAACAGTTACATTCCAATAAATATAGTTGTTGGGAGAAGATTAATTATGAATTTTATACCATTCGGTTGAAATCCGAGTCGCTATGATTCATTACATAGTCTTAGTCATGGCCTCGTTGAAACGAGAGTTGTTGATCACGAACCAAACCAAACCGGTTTCCACACACACTCACCCCACAACCAAGATATGAAACGAGGTGTGACATTGCCGTTTTCCTTAGCTGTCGCAGTTATTGTCGTTTGCACTGAAAATAAGTCTTGATTAATCACTGATGACTAATGAGTAACACATAGTTAGGAACAATATAATAAATCAAATGTCAAATCGGATGGTGTTCAACACCATACAAAATAGATTAATCACTGAATTAATTAACCAACTTATTTTATACATTACTTAATTTGCACTGAATTTATAATTAATCACACTTGTCTCACTATTATTATATACAGATCCTTGTTTAATTAATAAATCATTAGCGGCTCGTTATAATAATTCCTGAAATCAACGAGCAAGGTGTGGACTTGTTTGGTGCAAGCATATCCTAGTTTTGGGGGCTTAATATCCATTTTTGGTCATCAACCTATTGGGTTTCTAACAACATGGTCATCAACATTTTAAAAAGTAACATACCTAAAACTAACCCTATTTCAGTTGTAACATGGTGGTCGTTTTTTCAACTTTAACTCCTAAATTTTTATTTATGTGACATCTCACCATGCTAACTCATCATTTACGTCCTTATTCAACCCCACCCATGTGACCTATTATGTTCTAGATCTAACGTAATTTAACCACTCTAATTTAACTCATCCACTTAAAGAGACCCATCCATGTGACTAGTTTGGTGACTTACCGAGGTGTATAGTTGGAGGCACTGTTATCGCGGAGATCCTGGCCTTCGTGCCCTCATTTGCAGGTGCAGGCGGACCGATGTGGTGCTAACGGAGCTACTAAAAAGTGGTGAGAAAGACTTTTTCATATCCCTCACCCGTGTAGAGACCAATCTCGCAAGATGGGCTGACAATTATAAGCTTATTTACATGTGCTATCTCAATTTCTCCCGTCCAAAACTATCTATGACAAAAAAAATTAACTCATCCACTTGAAACAATAAGTTTAAACCAATTGAAATAGATTGCATGTAAGATAGAACGTTGACATGCCTAGCTAGGGACGTCATGGACGAAAATGGTGATATGCCAACTAAACGAAATTTTGTATACAAAGAGTTAGACATAACGATTATGTTAAAACTAAAATAGGTGTGTGGGATATATAAGTTACTTTTTAAAGGTGGATGACCGAATTGTCACAACCCAAAATAGGTGGATGACCACCATGAATATTAAGCCCTAGTTTTGGGATGTTGTGTTTGACTTGCCTTGGGAGATGGAAAGATCTTATAACTAGGCAATTAGGTGGAATGGAATCCCTTTTGATAATGGAGACAAGAGAATCATTATAGGTTTAACTAACCTACTCACCAAGTAAATACATTAATTTGTGGACAACTCTGCTTTCAATAACGACTATAATGACTAGCTTTATATATGTTGGGAATCTCACTCTCATCAAACAATTCTTTGATCTTCACGGTTCCCCATTTTTACATTCCAAAAACTTACACTCCAAGTCCCCCAAGACCATGACTGTTACCTTGGTGCCATAAATGTTCACCCTCTCTCTCAAGAAGAAACCTCACATGGCGGTTTACTTGGTAAAGTTCGAAATTTGGATTGGAAGGTCAGATGGGTTCGAATTGTACGTTTATGTAATAATACTATATATGCTCATATCGTCGAATCACACATCTTTCGTGTCATCACATATATATGTGCATGTACCAACTATACCGCCAGTTGGTTTCTTTCATGTTATCCTAGTCGATTTCAACCCGTTTTACTATATGTACGAATGATTTGTGAAGTAATTCGAGCTCTCTCCCAACCAATATACTAGGTCCTCCCCTAAATCCATGTATGAAGAAGCTGCCTGCAATACATCTATTATATATGATCACATCGTCGAATTATTTGAGCCCCCCGTGATTCATCTACTATACATGATCATATCGTCGAATCACATGCATGAACAAACACATATTTCGAATTTTGAGATGGGAGAGTGATGATCATGACAAGCAAACAAGTTCATGTGTCATGGAGAGGCTCCCCACCTGGAGATGTCACATTCAATGATCCAATCAATGGCCTAATAATAATACAGTTTCTTTCTGTGCACTGCCCAATGGCCCTCCCCTTCTATATATTGTGCTCTTGAATGCTGCAAACTTTCAAATTTGTAATTTTTCACTTGGAGTTCTTGTTTAACATTCATTTTTTCATGATTACATTTGTTTTTAATATTTTATAAGCCATTGTGGGATATTTATGATTAGCTAGCATTAATGTGAGTATGGAGGGGTAATTGTAGTACTAGCCTAGCATGGGCAATTTTCATGTGTTTGGCCTCTCTTGACTCTGATATTTTACCTAGCCGGCCTGGTAAAATTCATGTGACATGCATTAAAATTGTCCCTCATTTTTCAAATTTTTTTTATCATTAGATATTTACATAAGTGAAATGGGTGATACACTTGTTATACATTATATATATAATCGTAATATAATGATAAAGTCAATAACAGAAACTCGAGCGAATTAATTTATAAAGAAATAAGTGTAAACATAATTATCAATGTATGCCCTACTATAATAAATGATTTTCAACATTTGTACACTAAGTACACTTGGCTTTCTATCATAAAAAAAGTAACTTTGAGACATAAAATGGCAAAAATAGACAAGGCATAGTACTTGTGGGGCATATATAAAGATCCACTAAATTTCATTAATATATGATCATTAAGCGGTAACCATGGTCTATAAACAACATATGTTGGTTGATTGTATTTGTTAATTCAGAATGGTCTAATATATCTAATTGATTTTTTCACATATTAGAATATAAAAAAAATTACGTATTATCAAAATTTTATACTCGTAAATAGTTAAAATTGTGATCTGAAAATGACTCTTTTAAACCCGTCACTTAATTATGGTAGCTATGATTATGTTAATATGGGAAACATCAAAAAAATTAATCATGGTCCCCTTATAAGTTGGTGCATGGTCCCCTTTGTAATCAAGTCCTAGGAGAGTGGCCATCCAAAATTGATGTCAATTCAGTTATTCCAAAACACTATGGATTATGTTTTTTTCTTTAGAGTTCACCAACTAGCAATTGTACTAATAATATTTAGGAGGTGTTAATGTGTTTTGAATTATATACGTTATAGTTATGGGTTAATTAAATTTTTTATATATAAGAAGCATTAATTTTATTTACGGTAATTAATCCATTTTTCTCACCGAAACTCCAAATAAGATTTTCACTTTCTCTCCGTAGATTAATCGACCTCTTGAAGTTAAAAATCACATTAATTGTCTATTGTTATAAAACTAAACTCAAAGAAAGACAAGAACAAGAGAAATATGGAGAGGGAGAGAGTTTCTTATTGAGGTGTATGGAATGCTACAAATGAGAGCTCTATTTATAGGCTCATAGATCATAACCTATACTCTCTAATATTATTACACATAAAGGTGGGAAAATAAATACAATGAAATACATTGAAGAATGGAATAAGGAGTTACACAATGGTGCATTCACTATAGTAATTATATTCATAACACTCCCCCTTGAATGACCATTGGTTATACATCGTTCTTCGAATACGCTTTTGATCTTGCCTCATTAAAAACCTTACCGGGGAAAACCCGGTGGGAAAAACCATGGTTAAGGGAAAAAGAGTACAGTTGCGTATTGACTCCCCGATGATGATATCGGTTGAGATCCTTCATATTGACTCCCCACGATGAGGATATCAACTCTCGCTCATCATTATATCGATTGAGATCATTCACTCACCAATTCCAAATTTGCTTTCCAACGGTTGATGCGAGAGAGATCTTTGGTGAATAAATCAACCAAGTTATCACTTAGGTGCACTTAAATATTTCAACTCATTGAAGTTTGTGCATAAAATGTATGCATCACATGATCGATGGTCATCCATAATTCACATGACACTTCACCTTAGATGACCATTAGATGAGAATATGTCTCATTAAAACCTTACTAGGAAAACCCTATGGGATAAAAACCTAGTGAAGGAAAAAGAGTACATAATCATCACATCACGTTGCAACATTTTCTTGCAACTCAAGGATATATGCAAAATAAATATCATGCATGATTTATAGGATCAGATCTTGAAATGGTGGTGTAGCTTTATAAGTTGGTTTCACAACCCACCAAGTGGTAAAATTATAACATGAGACCAATTTATGGTCAACCAACACAAATATGACCAAGATTACTACTTCAAAATCGAGTACATCTTGTGTCTTAATAAAGGTCGATTAAACTCGACATAGAGTCACATAGTGATCTGACTACCATCCAGACACTGATAGCCATGTCATATCCATATAACTTTTTGTTGGATATAATTAGTATATCATTGATGATATACGAAAATCATGTTCGAGAGAGATGCACGGTTGGCAAGTTAGTGGTAATCTTCCACATCTTCCATCTCGAACTCTAGCTAATCAATATTTGATTGCTTTGAGAAACTCTTTAGGAGTCTCAATAAAGTGTATGTCATCTATATAACAAAAGATGATGATGACACTTAAACTCTTATAAACAAAAGAAATACATTTTAAATATAAAATAAAGTATAGAAATTTTTATAAGAATTTCAAAATCATAAAATATGACAAAGATGATTTTTCATCATTCAAAATTCAACTCAATATGAAAAAGAAATCATAGTTTTATGCATAGAGAAATGTATGATATGCTAAATGGATCACTTCTCTCAATTATTAAATCCATATGACGTCAATTAGATATAACTTGTTCACGTGAACTTGAATTGTTTGCTTATAGCAAAATAAATCCTCAAGGGAATTTCATATACACATGTGTATTCTAATTATGAAAACCATACATATAGGTTGCAAGGACATCCATTAGGGGCAAACTCTTTCCCTTCAAAAATTGCCAGACTAATCGAATAATAAAAAGTAGTTGCATCCACCACATGAGAATATATTTTCTCATAATCAAAATGTTATAGGTTTGTTGTACAAAACCTTTCAAAAATGAGATGTTTCATAACTTCTCATACTCATACTTTACATCTCAATGTATAAAGACTTGATGTCTTAAAACTTTTCATTTCTCTTGGGAATTTGAATTTGCCTCAAATTGAAATTTTTTTTTAGCCAATCATTTCTATCCGTGCATGCATTTTGGCTAATGATCCTCATTTTCAACTATCATATTTAGCGTTGCACTATACGCAAATATTTCGTCGACGTTGACTTCATTGGGGTTCCAATATTTTCCAACCAAGATATAGATAATTGAGATATATATTCATATCTTTCGAATTTCGATACTCTTCTTGAGCACATTATTTGTTTCTCTTGGTGGCTTTGTTTAAATAATCTTAACCTCAATTTGACCATCTTGATATATAGCTCCATTCCACTTTTGAGGATTTTTTCTTTGGAACCGAGTGGTCTATCACGCCTTTGCGTGTTTTAGACTCATTTATGATGTCAGATTGCCCAATATTGGCATTATTGTTATTGGAGCATTTTGAGTTGGCACATGAAAACTTTACTCTCGTTGGGTCAGTAAAGTGTCCGCGGATAATGAATTATATATTTTTGAACTTCAAGCTCATATTGCTTAGTGCAAGGATCAAAATAATATGATCATTCATCTAATCTCTTGGCCAACTTTTGTTTTCTCTCCCTAATGTTGGGAAGTTTAAATATAAACCTCCGGACGAGTCATCAAAATACTCCCGACAACGATGTGATACTTTACCATCGATGAACTCGTAATCAAAATAATTTCTCAATCTTCATTGAGAACCCATCCTAATAAATGGTGGTGGAGCAATTCGGATGTGTATATCACATTCATATATCCATAGATGGGAAGTATAAGGTTTTGACCCAAAAACCAAACATAATGGAGGAATTCATGATAATTTCTTGGCGTAATGCGAATTTGTGTTGTGCATGTAAATGACATGTTCACAATAATATATTGGTTTTCAATGACACATTTTCGTTATTGGATAATCATGAAAATATGCTCATAACCAAAATGGTTGAGCTAGTAATCTCACAAATTTTAGTTTTCTTTCATATACACATGTGACCTTCTAGTTGATACATCAATTAAAATAATTGGCTCACATGTTGGGCGTATGGATCCATAAATATCACCCTTGTTTTGTTGTGTGTAAGATAAATGATCTTACTTTAGTTGATGATTATCCAACAATCAACTCTATTTGAGGAAAAGCAATCCAAAAATGAATTATGTTGTGTTGGAGATTTACCCAACAATGGGTAACGGAAAGGTGAAAATGCTTTCCTAGAAACGAAACCTTGTTGACAGAACAGAAAATCGTTTGTGTTCCCAGGGAAGTAGGGGAGTCACAAGGACTACTTAAATCCCTATAACCTTAGGAATCATTTCTTTAGAATACCCAAGTTGAGACCATCATGCACAACAATCTTCAATAGAACATACACTTTAGATTATGGAATCATCGAAATTGACCATAGAGGTACTTATCGATTCGCATCATGATTGAACCGGGATGGTCTCACCGGTTATGCCAACTAATAGTTGTCAGGACGAGTAAACGTATAGTTTACATTTATATATATATGTATCTCAATCACAATAACATATGTGTAGTACAAATTGGAGGATAATATTATTGATTCAATAATTATATAGCCATAGACCATATTATTGTTCCTCTCTTGATCCTAAACAAATTGGAATAAGGATTTTGTTCCTTCGTGAACAATATAATAGCTCGATCTAGAGCTTGAGAGAAATGTTGTACTACACCATATATCTTGGTGCACTATCGATGTGATATATATTACAATTAATTATGGTGATTATCATCATAAAATACTCATTTTTGTCATGAGAATTGGTACATAGTTTAAATGATAAATAGATATATTTCTCAATCATCTATGTCACCAATTAATAGATCAATAATTCTCGTATAACCACAATTGTTATGTCCATCCGAATAAAACGGTTCCTTATGTGAACAATGATAATATTTTGTCACTTATGCTTTCAGGAACAATGTAACAAATTAAATGTGTCTTTGCACAATCACTTTAAGTGCTAAATTAACATCATTTTGATATGATCATCAAAATAAAAATTGATGGTTGTATCACCTTTCATGTCACTAGAATTTTTCAACATGATTATCAACTTAATCTTTCCACATCTCTATCACCAACGAGATGACTAATTTCCCGTCAAACTCGAGAAGTTGTGTGAATTTCATCATATAATTATTCGAGATTTTGTTCAACTATTGGTTGAAAAATACTTTTCTTGGTACTATATGCCCATCAAATCCACATTGAATTCCGTATATGAAATAGTAATCATGAATTGTGACATTTTCATCGGAAAATAATATGATATAAGTGTATGCACTGCGAGAAATATGATAGTGTCATATGGGATTTTCTCATCACAATAAATTTGGATGGACTATGACCTTTGAAAGATTAGGTCTTTCTCTTCCATGATAGTGTATTGACTTTGTGGGAATATATATTGTCTAATCACTTTGTGGACATATGATTATATCCACTCACTTCATGGATCGATATTTTGTCTCATTGGACCATCAACATTGGAAATATAAGATAACCCGTTTCTCAAGATATGTGTCTCGTGGGACATTCAATCATATCGAGCTTTTATGAGTATAATCAATCACTACAAAGATTGATATTTTGTCACTTCGACCTTCAATATTCGAGACATATAAAATATATGTATAGCTTTGTTCTTTCGATATGGTGTGTCTCTTGGTACTCATCTTTCGGCCTATCATTCAGATGATGGCGAGTAAATAGCAAAGCTTTAGCTTTGTCATGATAAGACGTGCATTATCGTCTCGTTTCACCAATACTATTATATATGGATTTTAGTCTCGAATGCCCATGAAGAGTAATTCTTGCCCGAAACATCAAAAACCACATACTCAAATTTAAAAAAAAAATTGACGTAATTATCAAAATAAATAAATTAGATCACATTATGAATGAATTAATAATGACATGAATATACTATTAAAACCGTAATTAACAACATATATAATACATTTATTTAATCCGTAAACGTAACTTACGATTCCATTAATAATGACATGATCATTAGCCATTTAAATATTTAATGACAATCGTTGATGATGATTGAAAAATATTAATGTAAACGTAATGTAATAATGTGATGACCAACGTTACAAAAATAATGGTTATGATAATAATCAGATAACCACCGATCTGTTTCCTTTTGACAAATATGCTTTAATATTAAGTAAAATCGATAAAAACAAAGGAAAAAAATACATATGTATATGCATAATAAATCTGAGAATTGTCAATAGCAAGAACAACTTGCAGAAACCAATTATATTATAGGAGAAAAAAAAATTTGATGTGATGATATAATAAGCTAAAATGTAAGGAATCGAGTAAATCAATGTAATAACATTTGAAATCGCAAACTAAATCTAGTTTTGAAACAAAAAGAAAGTAGGTAGAAGAATAAGAGAATCGAGTAAATAGCAATCAAATATCAATCTTTGTAAACTTTTGAGAATCGAGCACTCGTGCGCAATAATAAAATTGCAAAAACGGGCATCAGGAGCATAAGCATGAACTCACTGGCCATATGTATTGTTTGTATGCACTTCGCTCATGATTACAAGAAGTTGCTCGACGGCGGAACTTCGTGCCGATAACGTGTTATAAAACTAAACTCAAAGAAAGACAAGAACAAGAGAAATATGGAGAGGGAGAGAGTTTCTTATTGAGGTGTATGGAATGCTACAAATGAGAGCTCTATTTATAGGCTCATAGATCATAACCTATACTCTCTAATATTATTACACATAAAGGTGGGAAAATAAATACAATGAAATACATTGAAGAATGGAATAAGGAGTTACACAATGGTGCATTCACTATAGTAATTATATTCATAACATCTATGTTATTTTTCCATTATTCCTCTGATATTTCAATATTATTCTCCTTTTATCAGTTGACATTAAGAAAGATATCCGATCGAGCTCGTTATCACACACTTCACCAGCTAGCTAGTCATCATATTGGATGCATAATGTGGACCTTATCCCCGGTGAGATTTTGGAGTTGTACGTTGTCGATATACGCTAATTTTGTGGCTAACCAAACTCTTGCATACCTCACATATCAGAGCTATGTATGATAACAAAAAACCAACATCATCGCATTGATGTTTTATTTGCTTGTACGTTATGTTGCGGAGTTGATTAAATGTATCGATCAGTGTATTTTATTATTATCTATATGTGTTGAAATATATGGTAAACCGATTTTGGTTCCCATAAAATTGTGTATGGTCAAAGTTAGAAAAACACAATTCATGTAACGACGGCTCAACATGCAGAAAATAAGCCAATTTGAAAATTTTCAACACTAACATAACACCGAGTAAAATTGAATTTTAACTTCATTTGACCATTTTTTACAGGGGTTATCATAGTGAAACTTCATTTTTTAGTCATTTCCAACATGTACGTCAAATATTAGCCGATTTAAAAAATTTAAAATTTTCTTGTGAAAATGGTCAATTTCTATAGGTTTAATCCATTTGAAAATTGGTCATTTTGACATAAAAATTAATTTTTCTTTAAATTTACTAATATTTGACATGCATATTAAAAATAGTTAAAATTTGAGGTTTCACTATGTTAAACCCTTTAAATAATAGCCAAATAAAATTAAAATATATTAATTTAAGAGTTTTGATTGTTATTATTAGTGAAGATGCATGTATGTAGAAGAGTGGCCATATTATATATTATGATAAATCATTATACTGAATTTTTAATGGTTATTAAACTTAACCTATATGATAAACCCACTATTTCTATTAATTAGGGCCCTCAATCCTTCATTGTTGTCATAATTGTACACCCACGAGTCACGATATCTTCTTAGGTTTTATCCTAACTTAAGTTTAATTAGATGTAATCATCAAATTTCTGGTGAAGATGGAACATATAAACACCTTTCTAGGGTTATTATTAAGCTATCATCAACGAGAATCTCAACTATAAAAAAAAGTTAATAAAAAGGTAATTATGCTATTACCAACTCCCAAATAATTAATCCTCGTATGTGAAACTTGGGTTTTGCTCACTTTCATGTCTAAAAGCAACAAACACTTGGGGCTGGGGGATTGTTCCGACTATTAGTTGGATTATGAAATTTGATGAAACGGTATTTTAAATTGCGTAAAAAATAATGGGTTATTCCAATTTTTAACACTCTAGAACGAGGTTTAATTCTCGATACAATTTGGCCAAAAAAGTAGATGGTAAATGCATGAAATTAAGTTGATCACACATCAAAATCAACAAATGTAAAATGATGCCAACTAATGACATCTCTAATCAAGTTTTAAGGTACTAAATCATTTTCGTTTGCCAACTGATATTGGATTAACATGGGAGAACATAAGGTGTTTTGGGGAAGATTTTATGTCCTTGGGATTTATGTTCTTTGCTTATCCTCATATCCTTGACATTGTGTGGAAGAAAAATTATGGTCTGTACAATCTCATTATCATATTTATCAATGATTTTATTAACAAGTTATTTGACAAATGAGATATTTTGGATCGAAATGGAGTAAAAGAACATATACAGGGGCCTCTCAACTTCTCTTTGGTGGTTGCATTCTTGTGGATGACGAATCCATCAAAAATTTGGAATTGGACATACATGATCCAGATCCAAAGTTAGAAAACAACGGACGAGATCAAAAATATAAATAGTCCACGTGGAATTTCATTTAATCGGAGGTGGAAATGGAAATAGTCTAAGTAGGTGGTCAAAGCTTGACATGACACCACATAACGGATTTCGACTAACGAAAGTTTGATTTTACTAACTGCGAGACATTTTTGGTAAAATAAATCTATATCGAAACGATGATGACATTTTTCGCAATTTCGCTATAGCTCGTAGTGTTTTAAAGATTTTTGCCTATATAGAGTTATCCAAGTTTAGATCAAAAGTAAGCATGCGCGCTAGCACTATAACATAGAGAGGCCCATGTATTTGGCACAACATAAAAACATCACCGCTAACCCTTCATTACGAATATGACTAATTTTTTTTTTCCAAATAGAAAAATAAAAGACAGGAAATAAATAGGTATTTATTTTATGAAATACTGGATTTGAACTCGAATACGACTAACTAGTCCTTTGCCTTTTTTGTTTGGATCACATTCAGTACTCGTCATATGAACACACATGGCAAAGCATCAAACCACACACACAATAAAAAGTAAAGTTGGAAGATTCATTAAGCTCTAGTACTTAGACTAGAAAAGACATGCATGACAAAGTAAAAGAAGATCACAAGTAGGGCTTAGCCAGATAGAGTGAAGAAGAAGTTAAGGATCCCCAAAGAAAGAAGCACCAAGTAAATCCAGACAGCCCATGGATTCGGATGGCCTTCACCCCCCGTAAAGAGGATCAAAAAGCGGACTGGGTTGCTAAATCGACTCGTGATCGCTCCATTGTCCCCGAGTTATGGGGTTTCCGTCATTGATGTTGTTGCTCATCTGTTGTAATATGGTGCTTGTAGTTCGATCGTATGATGAACTGAAAGTTTATTGCTCAAAAAGTAAATCTAGAGAGGTGATGAGTAGTGTTAGTGCAATCATGAGTGCACACAAGCTAGCTAAGTGCACCACTTGAGAGACAGTCCAAAGTGCCCACGTGAATCCATTCTTTTCTCATTCCTTCACTTGGAGATTGGAAAGCCAATAAATTGGGAAAAATTGATGGAGGCTAGAAAATTATTTCGGATGGTATGGGTCGATAAAAGTTGGATAAAGGTGGAATAAGAAAGGAGTAACAGTGGAATAATGTCGATAATTAATGTGGTTTTTGACTTTGAGGTCGATTAATTTATGGAGAGAAAGGGGAATCTTATTAGGAGCTTTTGTGAGAGTGATGGCTTAATTACAGAGAAGGAGACTAACGTTCTTTATATACATAAGGGTTTCGATTAAACCATAACCATAACGAACCAGAACGGGTCTAACTCGATATACATTAACATGAATATCCTCTACACTAAAAATCTCACATTTTTTAGATTTAAAATTTAAAAGATAAATTGTAAAGTCTTTATAGTAAACTTTAAACACTAAAGAATGATACTAAATCGTAACCCTCAAACACAACATCTTAACCTCAAACTCTAAATTATATCCCAAACTTTACTTAAGAACTCGTTTGGTATGGTTTTTTGGTTTTACAAGTTGGTTTTACAGATTGAAGTACTGAACTGCAAATTAATATATTTTTATTAATTTTACACACTCTATATCCATTCAAGTTACAGAAGAATTACTCAGATCAGTTACATTTCAACCACTTCAATTCATTGAACAGTTACTACTGACAGTCTGACAGACCTCCTCTGTAAGTAAGTTTTCTGCAGCTTGCTCGACCACCGGAGAGGCATGAGGATTGAGGCCAATAGTTTTCTCCAGTCCAGGCATGCAGGCTGAAAAAGATAGGTTATTATTACATCATTAGAGAGAGGGCCAAAGGGGAAGAAGGAACATGGAGACAAGAATTGATGCAAAGATTTTGGAGTTCATGGCTTCTACCAAAGGGAAAAAAAGATGGAAGAAAATCAAGACGGTCACGTGCAAAAGAGAAGCCTTCAATTCAAAGGCCTACATGCAACAAAAGGTGTCTCAACAATGTCATCACATGATGATCAAAGTTAAACCCTACAACCACATGATGTATCATCTGTTTCCACTGTGGTGAGATGGGAATTTGTGGGGGGTGTCATCATTAGGACGGCTCACGAATTCGAATCGAGCTGAATTTTATTGGGCTAAAGTTCGGTTTTTTGTTGTTTAGCGAGTTCAAGCCTGGCGGCTGGCTCGTTAGCTATTCTTAATGATGAACCACATTTGAATTTCGCTCGTTGAAAACTTAAAATCCTTATGATGAGTCTAATTTGAGCTAGATCTGAAGCTTGTACTCTAAAAGACATCTATGAGTCGCAACCTTTTATGGAATTTACAAAATTTTGCCCTTCTCAATTCAAATAATTAAACATGTACAATCACATGATTTTATTGTAGCTGTAATATTATTGAGTCTTATCGTAATCAAAATATTATTTGATTTGACAGTCTAGATCAAGTCTGTTCTTTTTTTTACAAAACAGCTTGACTCGTCAACAACCCTCCTACTCTGGGATCATCATCAACATTTTTGTGGGCCATGTAACCATGATCAGCGCGAAAGAGGGCTGCCCACGTTGGCTTTGGACGCTGTTCTGGTCCAGCCCATTTCCCAAGCTAGACTTTGGGCTTCCAGCTAAGATTGTAGGCCCATTCTCTATTCGGTCCTCTCCTGAAAGTTAGCATAGAATCATCGGTTGTTACATTGATCATTGGAGGTGAATATCATTTACTTACAGGGAGATGAAAAGGGCTCTGAAGAAGATGAAGCAAAGGTTGTGAATCAAAAGACAGAAGAAAGCAACGAACGGCCTTGCATCGGAAGATGATAGCGACGAGGTATGAATCGAAAAAGTACGAAGTTTGTTATCAGAGTTTACAGTTTGCTTGATGATCTATCAATCCAGGAAAGGCCTAAATAAACACAGTAGCAGCATTCTCACCATTCACTCTTTTACAGCAATATTCTTACTTACAAGCTCCGAATCGCATTAGACATTAACCACTCTTGAATCATCGCGTTATCACAAGCATATAACGATGTCAACAGCAAGCAGAGTACGGAAAGCTTATTAACAATGGTAACTTCGATATGGAACCTCGATGATTGAAGCGGGTCTGCCCATTGTTAGGGATTTGGGGTAAGAGCTGCGGGAAGATTTCAAAATCTCGCCATGGGAGTGGAATTGAAGAGGAAGAAGACCCTTTCCTAATTTCAGCTGACCGCTCAACTGTTGAGCTAACCATTGGGCTTTTGATGGGCTGGATAGGCCAACGCCTGTGAACACAGCACGACTCAGGTCCAAACCCTCAGTCCACAAGTTCGAGTTGTTAGAAAAGATTAATGATAACCTACAGGAAGACAACCAAGCTCTCGGTGATTGCTTCAACCCACACCCTTTGTTCGTGTTATGTTATATTCCGGGTCATATACGTGCTCAAATATATGTTTGTTTGTTAGAAAAATGCGTTCTTTACATCCAATTTGTATAACGGACTTTCAAAGTTGACTGTTTTATCCTGAAAGCAAGAAAACGACCTACTCTGCAACTCCGTTGAATCTAATTTTCGATTAAACGTAAATCGTTTTCTTTTCAACATTTTTTTAAGACGTTCATATGACTACCAAACTGAATTCCGTGAGTTCTGCCAACATTATTATCAACGTTAAAACATATTCGGGTGGTTGATTTCATTCTCCATTTGAATATCCTGAAACTTGAATTACAAGGAACCTTCGAACTGCAGCTTTAGTGTTCCCAGCACCCCAAAACTAAAACCCAAAATCAACCATTAGTAGAGCAAATGGTGGATAAAGATGACTGCTTTGCTACCTGAAATTCGATGCAAAAGATCAGAAGCAACAATCGCAATCAAACGGACAAAGCGGGGTACCTCCACCACCCTCAGATTTACTCATACCCAATTCTTCCTCTGTGTAAATCGTCAGACCATCTGCAGTTTTCCTCCGAGACCTGCTGCTTCCCGCTGGATCTGCGAATTTCTCTTCATCAGCTCCCAAACTCTTCTTATTCTTCGTCTTCATTCCCTTCTTGTCACTAGTTCTTGCTTTCTTCGATTCACTTGAATTCGCAACATCACTCTTTTCTACACTTTGGCTTTTCTTCCTCTTCTTTCCAGCAAAAATCAAGTCAATCTCATTCACCGGCTTCTTCTTTTCGTTCGTCCCATCACTAGTTCCTTCGCTTTGGACTTTCCTCTTCTTTCCAGCGAAAATCTGGTCGATTTCATTCACAGGCTTTTTCTTCGTACCTGATGGACGACTTCCTGGCTTTACTTGTTGTACATCAATGGCCTCTTTAGGCGCTCCCGAATGGCCCTTCTTCGGCATATTGAATCAACCTTCAGTTTACAACCAGTACGGTTAAACTTGTCCAGAGAGAAATGAACAAGAAACAATCATCAATATGTTTAACAGAAAGCCTACTTAGCAACTACCATGGATGAAGTTCTGTTCTTCAGATCATCACATTGTTTGCAAGGCATCTCCAGTTTAAAAATTCAGCACTATGGCAAGCAAAAGATTATCAACAGCATAGCCAGGTAGATGGGAATCAAATCCTACTACACAAAGAACATACATAACAAGGGACTCTATAGACACAAATTATCTGATGCTTAGTTATCTAGTAATTGGAAGCATCATGGAACCAACAGAGTTTGGAAGCTAACTGCACATTATACACAACATTCAGCTGTTAATCCGTCCCCGAAAGCTAAAATACAGGTAATTCAAAGCCAAAGGCTACTGGTTATGCTGTTCAGATGTAGAGTGGATCACGAATTAAATAGAATAAGCAATAAACAATCATGACAAGACTGACAAGCCAAACGATGATCCAGCTTCTTGAGCTCTTATCGATTTTTGTAATGATGCTGGAACCATTCAAAATTAAGAAGGAAGAGGTCATGAGGAGGTCAGGTGGGAGAAAGTTACCGGTTTGAAGAATGAAGGATTGATATTCGCCGGAGACGGACAGAGGATAGTCGGCGTCGTTGAATTTCCGATCGGCTAAGGCAGAGGGGGCGCAATTGGTTGCGGAGCTTGAATGAACTGGGCGAAGCTCTCTGGTCACTGTCAATATACAAAAACCCTACTAGGTGAAACGACGTTGTTTAAAATGTTGGTGAATAATAAAAAAAAAGTATATCAGAAGTGGGATTTGAACCCACGCCCTCTCTCGAAGACCAGAACTTGAGTCTGGCGCCTTAGACCACTCGGCCATCCTGACTTTTGATGTGAACACTTGCTATAACACATATATTTCGAGTCAGTCTGTTGTTTAATCATCAACTAGATATACAGTTTCTTCTTGCTTCATTCATACATAACTGGTAAGTTCCACCATGAATGAAGTTCTGCAATCATCACATACTTTATAAGTTATCTCCAGTTTACAAGTTCGGCATAACGACACGAGATTATCAATAACCAGTTAGGTTCGAAAACAAACCCTGCTACACAACGAACAGAACAAGCAACTCTGTACTGTTAACACCAGATTTCGAGCTGATACATCGCTAAACATTCAATTCTTATGGCATCACATCAACCCAAAGTACAGAGATACAGAAACTAACAACACAAGCACAACCTTTTCCCATTGACCTAAAACATGAAAAGAACAATTTACATTGGTCGAGTTAAGCCAACGAATGCAAACAGCCTGGCAACTATTGCTCGATACCGTAGTCCTCGCCGAAGTATCTGTCAACCAAACCATTCGCCATATTCCTCAAGTCTTCATTCTCATGAAACTGAAACCTCTCCATGGCTTCGATCCCGTCCTCTCTCTCCACAAGCTTCGGCCCTTCCCCATTCGGCATCCCTCTCAAAACCAACTCCATGAACTGAAGCCCTAGCTTCGCAGCCTCTGTATCAGCAGAGCGAACCAAGTTGACAAACCCACGGAGACACCCTTTCCTGACGAGGGAAACCAAGTGGTCGACAATCACACATGGCTTCCCGTTGCTTTCGGTGGTTGCTGCCACACAGAGGTTACCCAAAACGTATGCTACTTCCTTTCGTACATCAAATGTGGCAGTTGAAAGAAGGCTGAGTAACAACGGCACAGCCTCGCTCGAGTATATCAATTGCTTGTGTTCCACTGAACCAGCTGCAACGTTTGACAGCATCCAAGCAGCTTCCTTCTTTAAAACTCGATGCTCGCTCTTCAGATATTTAGTCAGGATGCCGATAATATTACCTGCGAAAATGGTTTGGGAATCGCCTGCTACAAGGTTTCCAAGACTCCTTAAAACCGGAATCAGCAGCTGCAAACTACTCGACGTCGCTAGTCTTTCCAAGAGCAATTCGTGGACGTTGGATTTCACCAGCATGGAAGTAGCGCGATTCGACAGTGCCGAGAGGTATACAACTACCCATGCCACCTCAGTTGCCAGCTCATCGTCAGCCTTCCTCAAGTGGCGAGTAATGGCCTCCAGTACTCCTTCCACTTCGATCAGTTTCTTCGCAGCCATAGGTTCGGGTCCTTTAATCAGGTTCGATAGCGCCCAAGCTGCTGTCCGTACGGTCGAGCCTTTGTTAGGAAGCATCATTCTTGCAAGAGGTAGTAACGCGCCTTGCGATAACAAGACGTTGCGTAACTCCGCTCCTTCCCCGGCCACGTTTCCCAATGCCCACGCGCACTGCTCGGCGACAGAGGACGGACTCTTTTCTCCGAGATGTGCAATAAGCAACGGCAATGCAGGCACTAACGCCTTTGTTTCGTCTGGTTTGCCAGCAGCGATGTTTGTTAGGCACCAAGCGGACTCGAGCAATTGTTCGTCTGGTGAACCAAAGGCTAGACAGTGGACGAGTGGTGGGATTGCACCGGCTTCAAGAGCAGCTTCGATCGGAGGCAATTCTGACCGAGACAGAATGCGCCTTAGCTCTCGAAGCGCAGTAACTACCTTCTGCATCGCTCCTTTACCTTGAAAAGCAACAGCAGACTTCAGCTCTTCCACAGCTGCAGAAGCTTGAGAATTCAAAATTGATTCCTCTTCTTCATCAACCATCATCTCGCTGTCCAGATCATCATCACCACTTGGCCCCGCCCTGCACATGCGCTTGGCTCTCACCAGGGACTCTCTTCGTTCTTTACTAACTGCAACTGCATTTTGCCGCCTCTTCTGCGTAGCTGCGGTACTAAGTGATGACTTGATCGGGTCTCGCTTCAGAGAAACCAATCCCTCTTCCGCCATTGTACTAACATCCAAGGAAAAGAAAAGTGAGAAAATAACACAGCCAAACGCAGACGGAGATGTAAGTTCAGAATATACAGCAGTTGGATGACTTTTTTAGTGGAAACAAAAGGATTACGTTCCTTCATGATATGGAAGCTTACCGAGTGGATTCAATCAGAAAACAGAAGCATATCGGGATGAAACAGAATAAGCATAAATAGTGATGACAAACACTGAGAACCCAAACAATTCTCAAGCTTGTTGAACTCTTATCCTTTTGTAATGATGCATGATCAAAAATCAAGATGGAAGAGAGTGAGGAGGTAATTCGGGAGAGAAGTACCGGTTGAAAGAATGAAGGGATTGATATTCGCCGGAGACGACAGAGGCTAATCGGCGACGTTTGCTTTTCTTCTGTACAAGTATGAATTTCAGATCGGCTATGGCTTGAAATGAATGAACTGGGTGAAGCTCTGGTGACAGTCGACAATCGACATACAAAAACCCTATGCGCGAAACGACGTCGTTTAAAGTATTAATGAAAAGAGGGAAAACAAATGTCAGAAGTGGGACTTGAACCCACGCCCTCTCTCAAAGATCAAAACTTGAGTCCTGAATTCTAATATTATTATAAATTTATTGCTTTCGGAAGAACCGTGTTCAACGGTTTAATATGAAGGCCTGTCTTTGCATAGGACCGAAGTTTAACTAAATTCGAATATCAAAAAATTGGCAACACAAAATCAGAGGTTCTTCATATAAAAAAATCAAGTATACATATAGTTGTTGTTCTTGCTTCATTCGTACATCTTATACATTGTACTATTATAACCGGTAGGAAGAGAAAACCAAGGACAAACTTTCATTTATTATACAAAATGATCGATATATACCCTCGCCTATGCCCATAATATACGAACTGTTTCATAAGGGGCTCGAGTATTTACATAATTAAACACGTCTTTCAGATAGCCAAGAGTATTCAAGAGAAGAAAATGGACGGTTAGATCTAACAGATAAGCTATTCAACATGAATGCCACTTCCACCCCGGGATGGCCCGATTTCTATTCGACATGAATGCCACTCCAACCTATGGAATCACTTTTGCTGACTTACTTAGTTTATGAATAAGATTGGTAAACACTTTTGCTCCATTACTCAGATTTTTAGAAGATAATGAAGTTGTTCACAAGCCATTTTATCCATAAAAAAAATTATTAAATAAATAGTGTTAGTTCTCTTATAAAGGTTTTATTTTGAGTTTATTAAAACTTTATTTTGAATTTATTGAGGCTTTATTTTGCATTTAAGAAAGCTTTATTTTGAGCTCACATATTACATTTTATGGGTCTTGTGGTATTTTTCATTCTTCAATTGACATGTCATAAATTGTCTCGCGCTTTCATTTTGCTAATACGTCTTCTATAACAAAAAAAGTTATATCTATAAAAGAAGAACATGAATTACTTTTGAATGATAGTGTTTAGTTCTCGTAAGAATGATTTATTTTGAGTTTACTGAGATTTTATTTTGACTTTACTGAGACTTTATTTTAACTTTACCGAGGCTTTATTTTGTGTTTATTGGAGCTTTCTTTTGAGTTTACGAAAGTATTTTAAACTTACATATTCCCCTTTATGGGTCTGTGATATTTTCCATTCTTCAATTGACATGCTTTAAATTGTCTCGCGCTTTTTTTGGTTAATACATTTTCTATAACAAAAAAGGATCTCCACTTATTCTCTAAAACTTTATAAAATACTTTATAAAATATTGCGCGGATAATTTTAATATTCTAATACTACTAATAAACAATACTCATTAGTGTTTCTTCTTCTGGGCACACATCAAAATAAAAAGTTACATGCTCATCAGCTAGGCTATATGATGCCATAAGCTCTCAAGGTCTCAAAGTTAAATTTTGTTGCGTCTTCCTATGTTTGTGTCATCTACTACTGAGGAACTGCGATATGGCGAGGGAACGGAGCAACAGGAACGAGAGCGATTGTACGGAACTTGCAGGCGTCGCCACTGCTGTTATTAGCTAGCAACTCGTGGTGGGCTGTGACGGTAGCGACAATGTCGAGCAGAACACGCTCGAGCTCTTCTCCGTCGCTCCATTCGTGAATCTGAGCCTTGATCACCATTGGGTTCTTGCTTATGAGATCCCACACTGGGAAGTTCTTCCTTGGCATCACATAGTCAGTTTCTGTCAGCTTCAAGCTTGGGCAGTAATCCCCTGCTCCATCTCCGAGATATATCATTCTTGTGCAATATTCCTCTTCTTCTTTTGCCAGCGAAGCCTGCATCTTTTCCATGACCAATCCCTGCAACAACATGACAAATATTGTATGTTTTAACTTCATATGCTTGACATGTGATATTTGGTAGGTGAAAGACCATAACAACAATGAGACAGACGTGACATAATAAGTCAAAAAGACTAAATAAAAAAAATCACGTGACATTTTATTAGGTTTAATTTTTTAATGAAGAAAGTAGAAATTTTATAAATTTTAGGATAGATTTTAGGGTATAAGTTTCAAACACGTTAAAAATTAGATTTATTTGTAGTTTTTAATGTCTCAAAGTTGGAGTCGAACTCGAATTTGACTCGTTTAGGATAGTTAATGAGCTAGAACTCGAAAAGACTCGAGGTTATAACAAATTATAATTTTCTAACTCGAGTTCGCCTAAAACGTAATAAGTCAAGTTTGAGCACTAGGGTTGGCTTTTCGTTTACGGTTAATTGGTTAAAATAGTTAAAATTTGGTTTAGCCAAAATTAGGTCGGTCAATACATTTGATAAATCAAGTAATTGGTTAATCGTGATTAACCGAAGAAGTGAAATTGCTTTCAAATCCTAAGTGAAATTACCCCAAACTCAATGAAAATCACCCCAATTTTAACATTAACATGCCGGCTAATTAACCTCCCACCAGATTCGGTCTTTTAAGTTGGCTAACCGACCAGTCATAGAACGTTAATTTTAACCGACTGAAACCAAAGATTAATAACCAAATTAACCAACTCTCATACCTCTATTGAGCACAATAAAATTCTGCTCGACTTGGTTCATAAATGAATATAGTCAGTACCTTGCACATGTTTGGAGGACAGAGGGTGCAACCATGTGATGAAGCGATGAAATCATGGTGAGGAGAAATCCTGAGCCTTCCTAGTTCGTCAACAAATCCCGGGTTGGTATTAATTTCAGAGAAATAACTCCTCAATCCATGGTGCTCCAATATCGTCTCTATGAAGAACAAGTTCGCATCACTCACAATCCTCAACTCACACCTACGTACATACAAAATCAGTCACTAAACATTTTCCCAAGAACAGGAAGAAGAAAAACAAACAGAGCTCTGTTCTGTTACCCTGAAGCATGAGCAGATTTGATGGCGGGAACAACCCTCGGGTGAATTGGAATGCGGTTCAGAACTCCAACTATGTCGTCAATGGTTTTCCCCTGCTCGTAAATCTCCTTCATCATCCTATCCTGTTAAAGAGACACCATTTTTATACTTTTTAAACAGAAAGAATCAAGAGAACCGCCATTGTTGAAGGAGAAGAAAAAACAGAGGATGAATTACCATGAGGGAGTTCCAAGGCATGGTGGGAAGTAGGTGGTTGAACAAATCGGTGAAACCCAGTTCGTCAATCACCCAATTGTCGCTGTCTACGTCGACGATTGTTTTGTCGAAGTCGAATACCACCACGATCCCCGCCATTGTTGATCAAAGGAAGAGTGATGTTTGCTGGTTTTTTACTGGTTTTAGAGGGGGGGATATTTATATTGAGTAGGGGAAAGGATTTCGTGGGATTCCAAAGGAATATTACAAACATTCTATTTAGCTGAGAAAGAAAGCAGTTGGCATATGAACAGAGGAGGGAATATTCCAAGGGAACTTCAACTTTTCTTTGTTGTTTGTTCTCTGCATTTCACTTGGCTAAGGCTGCTTCTTATTCGGCACCTCTTAAAGTGGAAGAAGACAGTTCTCCACCACAGCTACTAATTAGGTAGCTCTCATGTCTCAACAAGGCAAAATTTTAAATCGTGCCGAGCCGAAAGTCATTATGCTCAAGTTTGCCTCGTTAAATTTTAGCCGAATTCGAGTTAAAAAATTTGGGGTTGTGTGGAGCACGAGCCTGCCTCGTTAAGTATCATTGACCGGTCGAACTTGAGCGTCACTCATTAGAACCCGTGATGCGAGTCCAATATTTTAAGATGAATTTGAAGGTTGTACGTTAAAAAACATCGACAAGTTGAGCTATTCTATAATTTATAAATTTCTAACATATGTTTTATTGTATATGGACACATGTTGTATTATTGAATCTAATGACGAGCCATATTATGTTAGTATTTGTGTTGGAGCTCGAGCTCAAGGCAGCTTGTGTGCCTATCTAGTCGAAAGTATCCTGATTCAAGGTTGGTTCGGAATTATATTATTATCGTTATTATTATGATTTTAAAGCACACGAATTCACTTAATTTTTTAAACTCTTTCAACATGTTTAGAGTTGGTGGGATATTGGAAATATATATTGTAAATAAAATCCACGATAAGTTATACATCAATGCATTATTTACTTAAAAAGCTCGATGCATCTATTGCCTAAGCTCATAATATAAGAATGGTAGAGTCAACAGATAAGCTACACATAATGGCTAATGCATACTTCCACCCGCCATTTCTATTTGAAATCTTCGTCGTACAGCTGCAGTTCCCTTTCCAGCTCACGACCAAATTCGTCGTTGTCGTCGACATCATCGTCTTGTTGGTGAGGAGGCTGTGCCGGAGGGGATTCCAACCCTGTTGTTTTGTAGTACAGATCCTTCTGGACCTTCCAACACTCAGCAATTTTCTCTGCTTCGTCACCGATCAGTTCGTTATCATTGGCAAGATGCTCAACATCTTCAACATTCACTATCTTGCTGGCCTCTGAAAGTGGATCAACAAAAGATTTTGCAGAAGGTCCAACTAGACAAGCATCCTAAAGAGAATGCAAACATGACTGGACTCGAGAGGATATGAATGTACCTTTGATTGCACGGTTCTTAAACTCTGCATATTCTGCAGATACTTTCTTCAACTTGTCTACATCCAACTCTTTTGCCATGTCCAAGTGGAGCAAGTGCTCAACTCCGGTACCCTCCAATAACCTGCAGGTGAATCCGAAACGAAAATACAGGTCAGAAATATCGAAAAAGGACAGATCTTTCACACTACTTGATTACGGAAATGAACCAGGAAAGTCCACACAAGGCAAAAGCTTTTAATTTACTTCTTTGAAGCAAACTTCACTCGAGCATTCTGCAATTCCGTGAGTTTATCCACAGTTTTCGCCGCTTCGCCTATATCGACAAACCCATACAGAAATGCATCCTTTTCAAGCATCCTTTTCACTATCACAGCTGCTTCTTTTACCTCGTTCCTTTTCGCTTCAGCAACAAGGCTCTTCAATTTCGCCAGTTCCCCAAGGGAGATATAAACCTTGAAAGGAGGCTTGAATGGCTGAGTCTCGTAAAGGCAGTACAAGCAATACAATCCCCCTAAACCTCTCGATAAGGAAGCCGTGTCGAACATATGGCCTGCATTACAGATATCATGAATCACTGATGTCATTTGCCAGAAAGCAACTACACTAATCAAACCCGGAACTACTAAAGCCCTAGTTCAGAAAGCTTTCAGCATAGGCATCAATTAGCTGAGTCGATTAGGTACAAAGCAGCTTACCAATTGTATGGGCGTATAGTGACTGCATAAAGAAGGCGAAATTTGCAACAGGTCTGGCATCGTAAATGTAAGAAAACTTCCTTGAATGCCATATCTTCTTCAGGTCAGAAAATCTTGTTGATTGTTCCTGCAATTCCCCAAAGTTGAGTGAGTGAGTGGGTTCGTCTGAGAGTAGAGGAAAGCAAAGAGAAGGGGAAAAAGATATCGACTTCCAAACCCACCTCCACAAATTGATTGATGAGCTCATCAATGTCGAGCTTGAAAGGAGAAAGGTTAACCTTGCAAGACATCCTCTTTACCTCAGCTCACAACCTTAACGAAACAGAAATTTCTCAAGCTTCTTCAACTCTTATGATTTCGCCATGATGCTGGAACCATGGCAGGATGAAAATTAAGAAGGAAGAGGAATGAGGAAGATATCAGGCGGGAGAGTTGAAGAATGAAGGATTGGTTACAGAGCTCTGAATGAACTGATGAGTGAAGTTTTGGTGGCAGTCGAGAAACCAAAAACCCTAACATTAAAACGTCGTCGTTCTGGGATGTTAATGAATAAAAAGAAATGTCAGAAGTGGGATTTGAACCCACGCCCTCTTTCGAAGACCAGAACTTGAGTCTGGCGCCTTAGACCACTCGGCCATCCTGACTTTTGATGTTAAGTTAGTACACATTGTTTTATTATACAATGAGCTAAAACAGAGGACAAAATTATATCTACTATACTGTAAAATATTGTCTAGGCCATAATGCATGAATGGTAATTTCAAGGCGAGAAGCAGCTGAACATTACATTTTCAGGCAGAATGCTACCATTACTATGACTATTACTATTCCTATGATGTGTTCCCATCAGCATTCCACGGCGCCCCTTCTTCTCCGCCAGCTTCTGGTCCTCCAAGTTATTACTACTCGTTTGAGATTTCGCGGCTGCTGCTGCTGCTACCCTCTTCTCGGCCCTCCTCCGCACGACATACTCTTCAGGAATGAACACATCCATCTCGATCGATCGCAACGCTTTTCTAGCTAGCTAAAGCTTGAGTGTGAGGTGATAACAAAACCAGAACCCTTATGGTGAATATATATAGAGAGAGAGAGTCAGAGTTGGAATGAAGTATAAAAATTACTATGGGCGAGGGTAAGCCCATATGTTTGTGACAAAACAACAAGCTAGCTTGTGGCTTTGGGAGGAAAGCATTTTCAACGTCGGTTATCGTGGAATTTAAGCTGTGTTTCTGCACAGCGTGCACCGCATGTGATGAAGCAAAACTTTGTCTTGGACGATGCTGTTGGCACCAACTCTGCTCAACACTTTAGTTTTTTACGATGGAATCAGACTTTTTATCTAGTGATGAGGTCATAACAAAATTAACATTATTGGTATTTTCATAGCGGAATCATAAAATTATTGAGATTGCAATTTAAATATTACATTGATAAATTAAAAAAAGTTTGTTAGGTTTAAAAGAGTTTATAAATCAAAATAGCATGATGTAAATAAATTTGTACGAATTTGACTCAAAACGGATAATATCATATTAATTAAAAAGGTTGGTGGGTTGCTAATCCTACAAGTGCTATTAAATTCTAATTGGAAAGTGAGAAAACTGGATGGATGTGATGGTATCCTCTCAAGGTGCTTGCTTTTACCCGGCGGCATGGAGTCACACGGTGTGTATTGTTATGGTGTTAATTCTAGTCCGCTAGAGCAGAGGACATAGGTTGAGTGGTCTTTGTTTTGGAGGGAGCATTATTTGGATCACAATCCAAATATCATATTCGTAATATAAATGTCCATCAACCAAATTAATATGAAATCTTTTTGGGAGGATATGTACAAATAAATTCGTAGTTTAGAATAAATAATATTATACTAATTAAAAGAGTTGATGAGCTGTTTATCCTACCACTAATAAAAATGTTGTAAAGAGCTCCATTTTCCCCATTGAGCCACAATGACAGTCTGATTCAAAACCTAATTTTATAGATGATTAATATGATTTTCGATCTTAAAATTGGCTAGTTCACCGGGAGAAGGATGGAGTTTTATCATAGAGATGACATGGAGATTGTTGTATTACAGAGATACAAACAGATAAGGTATATATACTTAATGAGATTAGGTTAAGGCGTTAAACTATACACACCTAATCTCAAACCCAATAAGATATAGCGGTGACTCAATAATTCATATGGGTTTATCAAGAGTCTCCCTCAAATTGATGTACGTTTAGACACATCAATTTGTTTGACAGAAACAAATGACTACTTGTAGAGACAGAGCCTTGGTTGATAACTCAGCTACTTGACCATCTATATGTAAGTAATGAAGCTTGATTGAACCATCTTGAATAAACTCCTGAATGTAATGAATATGCGTCTGAATATGCTTTTTCCCGATCATGAAGAACCGGAGTTGTGGCTATCTGAATAGCGTTGGTGTTGTCAGCATGAAGGTTTACATGATACTGAACACAATATCCAAATAAACCTGGATTAACAGCGATTAAAGGAGAAATAGATGAGGAATAAATGAGAAATAAAGGAGGGATAATATAGTTTCCAATCTTGAGATCGCCTAATCCATAAAAAAAGGATGAAATTTTATTATAAAAATGATGATGGAGATCGTTATATTACATAAGTAAAAAATATATATACGGATTAAAAAGGAAATATGATGCGTTTGATTAACAATTTAACAAAAAGATAATCATCCAATTATGCAATTGTTGACTATGTGGGGTGGCCACCTGTTCAATATATCTCTACTTTCTTTTGTGATTGAAAATGAAATGTGATTGTGATGGCCAAGGGAAGAAAGAAATTGAAATGATAAATATCAAGGATTTATGCATGATGATGTAATTAATCAGTGTTTCTAGATTGTTCTGATCAACAATTAGCAAAGCTCACATGGACGTGTAGAGCTCCCCTTGTGTGTAGTAATTGTCATTAGCAATGGCGGAGTTATTACTTATTAAGGAAGTAGAGGTTTTGTCTTAACCCTTTTATCTTATATACAAAAATTCTTTAAAATCTTCGTATTTTAGTATTTATGTCCTCAAGTTTAATTAAGTATATCTCACTGGTCTTTTCGAATCTAATGACCCATAATATATGAATAAAGAGATAATTGAATTATCTTCCCAATATCTCTGACCGTGTACCAATCAGAGTCCTTGTAAGAGAGTAATGACCGAAATAGTGAACTGGACAATGAGTTTCTATCTCAAACATAACACCTAGTAAAATTGATTTTTAACTTCATTTGATCATTGTTTATAAGGGTTATCATAGTGAAACTTGATTTTTTAGCCATTCTCAACATGCATGTCAAATATTAGGAAATTTGAAAATTTTGAAAATTTTATGAAAATTGTCGATTTTCATAGGTTAACCCCTTTAGAAATTGACCAATTTTGACATGAAAATAGAAAATTTTCAAATTGGCTAATATTTGACATGCATGTTAGGAATGTCTAAAAATTGATATTTCACCATGTTAACCCCTTCCAATAATAGTCAAATGAAGTTAAAAACGTTTTCTTAAGGTTTTGATTGTGGTTGTTAGTAGGGATGTATGTGCTTTCGATTATAAAAATTTTAATTTGAATTTTTAGCTGTTTTCCGTCAAATGTTATTAGACACGAATCTCAAACCCTCTTGGTCAATTTTCTAACTCCACCAATGATCATGAAACGAGATAATTACTATGGAGACTATCTCTCATTATTTGAACATGACTATGATACGTGGTGCTAACCATTTTTTCTCTTCATAAAGAGTTGGATTATTGAGTTGGTACCGTTCCTACTCGTCATTTGTATTGGTACCTTGTTGGTTAGGTGTACAAGATGGAGTCATCCAGGGTGCCAAACATGATGGAGTCGATACCTCGAATGGCATGATAGTGTCGATTCGACGGTGTTGACACAACTAAATCAACATCACAATGTTGATTTAGTATTCCGCCCCTCAACTTAATAAAACCATTTAAATCTCTAAAATTAGTAATATAATATTCTGCCCCTCAACTTAAAAATAGCATAACTCATTAATCCTTTTGAATCAAATTCATCATAATATACGAATGAAAAGATAATTGCTTCACCTTTCCAACACCGCATACCTCACATTAATATGAGATCAATGCAAAGAGTTACGGTCGAAATGCTAAACTCGCCGCATTTAATGAAATATATAGTTAATTAGTACAATGGATGTAAAAATTATGTTACCAAATGTCAACTATTAAGTGACATACCCTGAAAAAACAAGTTAATGGTTACCAAGTACGTGGCATCCGATTAACAAATTTGGAATCAACGAAAGTGGAAATAATCAACTAAGATGAAGAATTCATTGAATTGTCCTCCCATCAAAATATGATTTTAACCTTATTTGTCCGGCTGAGCAATGAATCCTGACGATCAACGAGACAGCAAATCAACACAAGAAATGCTTATATAACATTCTCCTTGAACTCAATCATGGAGGTTTAGACTTTAGAAAAAGTGTCAAATACTTTCACGACAACAAAAAGTCTACACACACAACAAAGGTTGTTTCTTCTTTTGTCCCATACCTCAACTTCCAACCTACTTCCAACCTTCCTGCGGAATCCCCAACACTCTGTTTCTGACCTCCCCTGAATTCCTCTATAAGAATCGCCGCTGATCTCCTCTGTCGTCGTCGTCGTTTCGTTGCGAGAAAAGAGTTCAGGATCATGGGAGGAGAAGAGCCGAAGGTTATTAGTGCAGCAGCTGATAAGGCATCACTGGAGGATTCCCCTGTTTCCCCTGCTGCTGCTGCTGCTGTTGCAGAGAATCAGATGGTTTCTGTTGTTGATGAAAAGAGACAAGTTGATGATCATCGGGAAGAAGGTGATCATGATCAGAAAGATGGTTCTTCTCCAAGCAAGAAGAGTGCCTCCTCCCCTGTATCTGAAACTGAAAGTATGCTTCTTCCTCCTGATTTTCATAACTGTTATTTTCTTTCTTATTATTACTAGTTGATTTTGGCCAGAAAGTATGAATCTTTCCCTGGTTTTCTCCAGATGGTTTCATTTGGTTCGCCTTTAAAAACATTGGATCAACGATCAGAGTTAGGGGTGAGAGTCTGTCTAGAGTAACTCATCGATTAATTAGAATTGTAAAAAAACAATAGGTTAACTTATTAATTGGCCGATATAATAATAATTGGTTAATTTTTTTTGAACGAATGATTGGTTAAGTAACCATCAATTAACAGACTAAAATCTATCGCTCACCTAAAAATTATTTTGGTTAATAAAAAATTTCAAATTATTAATTGGTTAACCAACCAAAATTGGCCGTCAATCAATTTTAATAATTAACCACAACCGAATGTCCGCTCTTAATCAAAGTATCAAGTATGGACGTTTCTTTAATAGAAAAACGGATTTTTTTTAAGAGTGGAATAATTGAAGGGGCAGGAGTTGGCCGGGCTGGTTAATAACAAACCACTTTCGGGTGGTTAATTAGGATGGTATAAAATAATAAGTTAACCAATTATAAGATCAACATGATAATTGGTTTATTAACTACCAATTAACAGATCAGAGTAGATTGGATAAGGTCTATTCCGATTAAAATGAATATACATATAAGAGAATATGTTAAAAGGAAACTCAAAATCTTAACTGACTGGCCGACCTGATTAACCAATTACAAACCGAAGTTGGTCTGTTAATCACTTTTTAATCATTAATCGTAACCGAATAATTCTCTTCCACAAAGTTTCCATCTTAAGCCACAAACCAAGAACTGATATCAATTAAGGGTTTACTTTTGGTAATAGAGAATACCCTGCCTTTTTAGTTTTTGCCAGCTGATTCATCAGTCCATTTCATTTTAACCACATTGAACAATTCGTTCAGTTCTTCACCCTGATGAAAATTTCTACAGATGAAGCAGCAGTTGCAGAAAAGACAACAGAGAAAACTCCACTCAACCCAGTTCGCAGAGGTAATTAAGCAATCTCTTTCAGGTTCACCTTAGCCTTTTTTCTGCAGAGTTCTGGAAACTGATAATGTTAATACTCTCTTCCAGATGCAGCACTTGCAAGAGTTCAAACCGACAAAAGGAATGCTTTGATCTCTGCATGGGAAGAAAACGAGAAGGCCAAAATCGACAACAAGTAATTAATTAACGCCTGTATTTTTTATTTCATTATAGAATTCAATTCAAATGATTGAGCTTAAACACTTGGGAAACATGTACAGGACTTACAAAAGGCTGTCCGCAATCGAGTCGTGGGAGAACACCAAGAAAGCAGTCGTGGAAGTGCAGCTAAAGGAGTTTGAGGTAATTGCTTGAGTTGTTCGTAAGGTAGTTAAAATTGCGATTCCACGTTAAATCGAAAACTGGAATGGCTTCGTGATTATAGATTTAAATCGTAAAATTTTTAGGTTTTGTTTATCAACTACTTGTCAAGATGTTGTAGAACGACGACAGCCTTGCAATAAAAAAAAAGAGATGTTCTGATGCAGGGTACAAAAATAAGGAAATGAGATCGAAGGAATTTTAGCAAAAATCCGTTGAATATACATATTATATGCGTTAAAATTTTCATTCTTGTATTATTGTAGAGTCGTTTAATTTTTTCATATTTGTTTGATGCTTCACGTACTAAACACGTATAAAACACATATTAGACGTTTAATACATGTATTTTAAGGAATACTACATATTTTTAATTTATATTCTCTTTTAAAACTATAAACTTATAAACTTTTACATATTTTCTATGTTGAAATAATGTATGAAACTTCGAATATATTATACATGTACCGTATCTTACTTACTAGGAGTGTTGAGTGCCTTTTGATAAAGAAAAAATCAAAATATATAAATTTTACACTATTGTGCTTATTACTAAAACAATCAAAACCTATAGAAAAATAACAGGCGACAGTTAATTTTCTTTCTTCACGCTTAATCGAGTGAGACAAAATAACTCAATGGATAATTTTGTAAAATAAAAAAAAATTGTTAATTTTATAAAATTCTAAAATTTTAATGAAGATTTACCTGCAACCGATTCCACAAACCATCAATTTTGTGTGGAATCAAGATCGTTAGAACACCACTAATGTCATATCAAAATCAGGATTTTAACTATTCGATATAATATCGGTGTAATTTCGCACATATAAACAGGAGCAACTGCGGAGGAAGAGGGCTGAATACGGCGAGAAGATGCAGAACAAGCTGGCCGAAATCCACAAGGGAGCAGAGGAGAAGAAGGCAGTGGTTGAAGCAACCAAAGGTGAAGAGTATGTGAAGATTGAGGAAACTACAAATAAATACAGAACCACTGGGAATACACCAAGGAAGTTCTTCAGTTGCTTAGGTTGTTAATTAACACTCTGATAAAACATATACAGACAGAACAGTATACAGAATTCCCTTTGATTTTCTTGTTTGATGGTGTTGTTTAATTTAGTGTTTTAGCATCTTGTTTTACTTTCCTTGGACTTGTTTTATGTCACTAGTTGTTGGCTAAGTGTGTGCATGTTTCATAAGTTCAATCCATCAGTGCCTACTGATTCATATGACTAGTTTCTGCTGTCGTGAATAACTGCATCTTCATAATTTGAATTATTGAGAGATGAGATAATTTCCATTAATATGCATCTTCAAAATGATATTTTTAAAATAGGTAAGATTTTACACAACTTTGATAAGTCAGGTGGCAACCCCATCGTCTACGAGCTTAACATCGGGAGCAAGACAGTCCCATGTGCTCCACACTGTGTATCTATACTATATTATGATTACAAAGATAAGTAGGGGATAAAATCCTTACTTGCTAAATTGTTTTGATTTTTCGGTATTATTATGTTTGAACCATAGAGGTCGGTGATTACTCATGGAATATATCTTGATAGTTTTTTTCTAAGTGGAAATATATGAAAATATTTAAACGAAATTTTTTGATAAAATAATAAATTGGCAGCTGCCTTATCCCCTAAATTTTAATTGTGTTAGCCACATCAACATTCCATCCAAGAAGAACTAACAGAATAATAACTATAGAAACATGACTATAATTTGGTTGTATTTACTAGAACATAACTTATTTTGGTGGCCAGTGCGAGTATAAATTAAAATTTAATAGTATTTAGTGTATTACTTGGTATTTTCGACTAAAAAAATGTTATCCGGTGTAAAATTGACTCTAAATTTTTATAACCAAATTTCAAATATGAATTTTTTTAGCAGTGGTCTTAATATTACAACAAATATGAGATTCAAACCAAGCCCTAAATTACATGTTACTACTAAAGATTGATGATTGAGAACATCAACCACCAATTAATCACAAACATACCAATCATATAATAAACTAAATATAGGCAAAAATTATTTTGAAGTAGTAACTGAATAGGTCAATAGCAACCTCACATATTACCAATTTTCTAAAAATTTCAAGGCAGAAAAATGAACCTATTTTCAGAAGCAACTAAAAGACTGAAATCACCTTCACAATAAATACTCCACAAACCTCTCCCTTTGTGTTCATTGCATGTAGAAATAAATATTTTTGTATTAACTTCCAAATAATATTTACCAAAACAAGAAATAAAACAAAGAAGAATCGAAAAAGAGCATTAAATAATTTGAGGAGTTTCTCTCTTTCTATCTCAAAATTTCTTGAGATAGAAATCGGAAAAGTTCCTCTCTATTTGTTGTTTTAAGTGTTGATTACAACACTTGTACACTCTTTTTCTGAAATACAAGACAAAAAGAGAGAAATTTATATTAAAAAAAAAGCATCAAAATGGTGTTCAGCGGAACCACCGATAAATGCAAGGCCTGCGACAAGACCGTGCATTTCATCGACATGATCACTGCCGATGCAATCACTTATCACAAGACTTGCTTCAAGTGCAGCCATTGCCACGGCAAGCTCGTGGTATGTATACACACTTTTCTGTTCCTATTTCACTTCCTGTTTTACTGTTTGGTTTCGAGAATGTCGAATAACGTGGGATGCTAAACAAATGTGTTATTGTACGATGAGATTATTTCGATTTTTGTTGTCGTTGTAGATGGGGAACTACTCATCAATGGATGGAGTTTTGTACTGCAAGACTCATTTTGAGCAATTGTTCAAGGAAACAGGAAGTTTCTCTAAGAATTTCCAAACTTGTAACTATTATTTCTCTCATTTCAATCTTAATTATAGTTTTTAATCTCTTTTTTGAGTCCATAATTAACTTGCTAATTGATTTTTTTCTTTATGAAATTTGAAATATTGTTCAGCTGGGGAAAAGAAGAACACTCAGGTAGTACATAATCCACAAAGAATTTTGTTACCATAATTCATTAATATAAATTTCTGCATCGATTTAACAATTTTAATTTATACGTGTCATCCTTGTACAGGGAGCAACACCAAACAAGCTTGCTTCCTTGTTCTCCGGCACCCAAGACAAATGCGCCACCTGCCACAAAATTGTCTACCCTCTCGAAAAAGTTTGTTTTATAAGATACCTATATCACGAAAAATTCAATATTCATGTGTATACACATATGTTAATGGGTACATGATCCAAATTTTCGTGGCAGATAACGATGGAAGGAGATTTCTACCACAAGACATGCTTCAGGTGCGCCCACGGAGGCTGCGTACTAACCCACTCCTCCTACGCTGCGCTCAACGGGGTCCTCTACTGCAAGCACCACTTCGCACAGCTCTTCAGGGAGAAAGGTTCGTACAGCTACATCAACAAGAAGAGCGCCGCCAATGCCGTGGAAGGCTTGAAGGACAGCGAGGAAGATCACAACGACGACGATGATGAGAAGTCAGCCACCCCAAGAGCGCCTCCGACAGAAGGCGACGAGGAGCCCGTTGCTCAGGAGCAGTAAAGGATTATGAGTACTGTTTGAACTGAGAAAGTTTGATCATTTGATGAGACTTTGTTTGTGAGAATGCAAATTGCTTGATTTGGGTTTGATTTGAGTGTTATATTTTATTTGATTTTTTGTTAATTTGATTTTACAATTTTTCTTTTCATTTCTTAAAACTATTGGCTTTCTTGTTTCCAAATTGTTGATCATTGTACATGGTGATGGTCTTGATCATGTCCTATTGATCTTGATTAATACATAAATTAATTCGGTAATTAGTATGATTGTAAATTAAAATTTAATGGTATTCGGTATATTTAATTCTTAAGTATTTTCATATTTATGTACAAATTAGTCGCTGAGTTGTAGTATCTAGTCAGTATCATCACTTAACTATAATTCTTGTACATAAGAATTTATTGCTGATTTCATTTGACACGTGGACAATTATATTGGCTGGCATGTTTCCACATCAGCGAAGTTTAAAAGTGCCACGTATGCAATAGCAAAGAGATAAATATTATCTTCTTCTCCCTTCTCTGAACTGAAATGAACTCATCACTCGTCGCCGGCCGATGATTTTGCCGCCGAATCCTCTTCAATGGAAGCTCTAGCACTCACCACCGTCGCCGTAGCAGCAACCACCTCATCAAATGCTGCTTGTTCTTCCTTCGCCGGCATTCAATTCTCTTTACCTCTTCCGCAATCCCGGTTCAGTAGGTCCTCCAGAAGACGGAGAAGAGAGCTCGCTTTCCCGAGGAAGAGCAGGCTCGTCGTTTCCGCAGCTTCGAATGGACCGGAGCTTGATGAGTGGGACCAAATGGAGCTCAAACTCGGCCGCTACATAGGTGAAGACCCCAAACTCACCCTCGCCAAGGTCAGGCGAATTTCTTGTTTTTATTTATTTATTCTGTTTTTGAATCCTTATTGGTTCTGGATTTTGATTTCATTGCTCGGATTGGAAATAGATAAAGGCTAAGAAGTTGTATCCGGATGCTTCGTATTTAGAAGTTGAGAAGGAGTTCCGTAGGAACAAAGGGAAGATGGAGGAGATAGAGGAGCTTCCTTTTGATGTCTCTAGTAGAAGGAAGCAGAAGTCACCGATTCCGTCGTCGTCGTCGTCGTCGGATGGTTTGAATTTGAATCGGCCTGTGTTGAAGCAAGGAATGAAGTTCCAAGAGGTGGTTAGGAAACCTGGAAAGATGCCAGTGATGAAGAAACCGGGTGGTCCCGTTGTTGGTGATAGCAGGAGTAGTAGTGTCACTGTCAAGCGTAGTGTTCCTGATGTTATCTTGAGGAAACCAACTGTGTTTGGTGTAGATTATGATGATAAGGAAGATGAAGGATTGATGTCTGGAGTGAAGATGATTGAGCCTAGTTTGATGATGAAGATGAGGAGTGAGCGCAATAACGTGAGGGTAACTGATATGACACTTTTGAGAAAGCCTGAGACCGTCAGTGTTGAGAAGAAGCAAGAGTCTCCTGCCAGTGTGGATGGTACAGTTAATGATCCGGCGCTCTTGAGAAAACCGGAGACTATGAGTGTTGAGAAGAAGCAAGAGTCTCCTGCGAATGTGGATGGTAGAATGGGGAATGAAGTGAAGCTGCAGAGTGTGAGCATGGAGAAGAGGCAAGAGTCTCCTGCCAATGATATGACACTTCTGAAAAAGCCGGAGAATATGAGTTTCGAGAAGCAGCAAGAATTCTATGCCACTGTGGATGGAACAGTTCACGGAGGTGATGGATTGGTAATGGGAGATGAAGTGAAACCAGAGAGAAAGAGTGTTGAGAAAAAGCAAGAGTCTTCTGCCAATGTGGACGGTAAAGTTAATGGAGGTGATGGATCGGCGATGGGGAATGAAGTGAAGGATAGCTACATTGGTTTTACTCTGAATCAGAAGCCCGTGAGCGCGAAAAATGAGCTTCAAGAGGTTTCAGAAACTGGAAGTGCGCCACTTGGACAAGAAGATGAAGTTGAACAAAAACCTGCTGTAGGTAATGAACTGATTTGATCTATAATGGTACTTCTGTCTTGATAGTTGGAAATTATAATCTCTTGTGATGTCACCCAGGCTTGGCTTGCAATGGGAAGGGAGTTTCTCTTCCTTCCTTCCCTTTTCTCTGTCACATATATATGTTCAAACTTAGAACCTAGAGCTTTTGCATCGACATTCAGTCATTCATAATCAAGCATAGGGGCATACCTTTCTACTTCAACTTGTGGAAATAAAATTGCAGTTGTTTTTCAAGAAATGCAGCAGGAGAAAAGCATTATTCAGTCTAATGAAGTGGAAGATGATTCCGTCTCCAAGTTGTCTATAGAAACATCACTGCAGGGAAAACCAAAGAGGTATGCAAATAATAAATCAGGTTTTTGTTTGTCCAAATTGGTCTGATCCTGTATCTCGACTTAAAATCGCTTTATCAAGCGTTGTGTTGTATTATATTATAGATTAGACCAACCAGTGAAAGAAAGACCGATGTCTATTGACCAAACAGTTGTTTCGGATGGAAGCAGTAATCTCCGAAATACGTCACATATGGAGGTCAGATTCCATGATTTCTTGATTTTCAGACTCTGTTAGTCTCTTGAAAGGCTGCCACAACTCTGACATTGGAGTTTTATGGGTAGGCTATTGACTGGTCCAGGGCTGAGGACATACTAAAGTCAGGGGATAGAATTCATGTACAGCTATTAAGCTCTAGAACACACGGATTCATTGTGAGTACAATGTAGGGAACTATGGAATCGGTTTCTTATTTCCTGAGTTATTTTCTGGCTATCAAGTTATTTTACAGCCATTATCTTTTTGCAGGTCTCTTTTGGCTCGTTAGTAGGATTTTTGCCATATGGCTATATGGCTGCAAGATGGAAATTCGTTATTTTTGAGTCTTGGTTGAGGCAGAAGGGATTTGATCCGTCTGCATATAAACAGAATGAAGAAATCAGTGACATCAATGATGCCTCAGATACGAACAGTTCACTTGATTCAACAACAGAACCAGCGACTACTACAGAAACTCCAGGAGAAATTACCTCTGATATGAAGTTGGAAGATCTTCGTAAAATTTATAACCAGGAGAAGCTCAATTTCCTCACCTCACTTGTTGGTCAGGTTTGAACAGTTTGATTTCGCAGTTAAGGCTAAAGTCACCACTAATTTCTCTTCCGAGTACTCTCATAAGTTATTATCTGCAGAAATTGAAGGCGAATATTGTAATTGCGGATAAAAGGTCTAGAAAACTCATCTTCTCTATGGGCCCTAGAGAAAAGAAAGAATCGATACAGAAGAAGAAAGCTCTTATGGTGAGGAGACTAGCCAATTTCTGCCTTATTTGCGTTAATTTTCTTTTTGGGGTAATAATAAATGGTAATTTCTGTGTACTTCCGTACAGTTTTCATGTTTACTGATGCCAATGAGTAAAATGATGTCTTTCCATGTTCATTGCAACAAGTCTTGTAGTCTTTGAACTTTCATATCTTTTCGTGTTGCAGGCTAAACTTCAAGTTGGAGACATCGTGCAGTGCTCCGTAAAAAAGATTACCAATTTTGGTATTTTTGTTGAGGCAAGTACAAATAATTCGATTTCTCAGTATTTGCTAAGCAAATATATATGTGATGAACGTATGATCGAGAGTACAAGTTATAGCTCTAACGATGAAGATGTAGGTTGAAGATGTAGGTGCACTGATTCATCAGTCTGAAGTATCATGGGATGCCACTTTGGACCTTGCAGCATATTTTCAACGTGGTCAGGTAACTTCAGTTCCCATCTATGACTTCACTAAAGCTAATACAAAGGCTGTTGCTTTTTCTCAAATGAACGGCCTTCATCTGAGTTCTTTATGCGATGCATTCATTCCCATCTCCAGATAGTTGAAGCAAAAGTTCACGAGTTGGATTTCAAACTTGACCGTATCTGCTTGTCACTTAAGGAAATGACGGTAAGTTAAGTTGTCAATGAACATATTGTACTAATCGAGGATATCGATTTCAATTCCGTTGCTCCCTCTTACAGCCAGATCCATTGGCTGAGGCATGGGGGGAGTCTATATTTGGTGTCCGTGACCCTTCAAGCGGGAAACTACAGCCAGCAGAAGAAGATAGTGAGGTTATTTCCCACCCCTTTTCGATTCGAATTGGTAGACAGAAATCTATTATATGCCGGGCTTACATTTGATGTTGTAATCATCGCAGTGGCCTGAAGTAGAGTCCTTGATTAAGGAACTGGAAAAAATTGAAGGAATTCAGTCGGTAACCAAAGGCCGTTATTTCTTGAGTTCAGGTTTAGCTCCAATGTTCCTGGTGAGATGGCTTCTATACCGGAATCTTTTCTCGATGATATCCTACAAATTCATCAATCAGTTAATTAGAAATGAATTTGCATCGTCTGTCATTTGCAGGTCTACATGGCATCCATGATTGATGATCAGTACAAGTTACTTGCTCGTGCTGGAAACAAAGTCCAGGAGGTTAGTACATTTTCGAAACCATCTTATTTACAAGTACTCATCCAAAATGTCCTTTGATATACTCTCATTCTCCAATGTACTTGGGCATCAGGTGATCGTTCAATCGTCGCTCGATAACGAAGAAATGAAGTCGATAATCTCGTCGTGCGCCAACAAAGTTGAGTAGACAATCAATCGTCTGATCGATTTGTCCGTAATTTGCTGACCATGGCGGCTGTGGGGAATACGAAGAACACCGGCAGTAAGAAGAGTGAGTTCCAGAGACCAATGCTTCAAACTGGTTATTCAAGTGTTCAACTTGTAAACACAATCAAAAGAGCATAAACAATTTGAAACAGTCTACACTTACAAGAACAAAACACGATAACTTGAAACACAAGTACTGGACATCTGCTATATATAACAGACTTGATAAGATTACAGGTTATCGCAGGAGAAATCCAGAACATATCATCACTACATTGTGTTCTGCCTTTCGGAACATTTTGAAAACAGAGCCTTGTTTCATCTCTGGCATTCGACTGCTCAATACAATGCTGTTCAAAGCTCAAATAATATACGCCATTAGCCTCAACACCACACGAATCTTGTGCCATTACCGCTGCAATGGAATGATTATCGTCCTCTAGAAACACCGTTTCCCTGTTCGGATCTTCGACTTCCACGAAACTCGAATCTGCTTGCAGTTTCAACACTCTCATTGGAAAACCATGGGAGAACTCAATCATTAATACTTCTCGGTTCGTCTTTTCGACCAAGAACGCACTGTTTACGTACGGCATGTTACTACTCGGCGGTCGGACAACCTCTATCACATCGTCCGTGTCGACGTTAACACACACAACAATCCCTCTATCCACGTTGGTGGCGTAAACCCATTTCCCATTCTTGTCAAGCATGATATTGTCAGCGGATTGATATTGATAGTCGCTCATGAAGTCCCTACCGGGTCAGATCAACGACAACATACGTTGCCAATCGGTGCGGATGAGAAGAAATAGAACATTTATTTATAAGAATAAGAGTCCAGTGTATTTAACACGTTAGACGCAAAATGACGCCTAACCTAATTAGGAGGGTTTTTTATTCAATTACTGAGGAGGTGATGATTATCGGGAGATGAGAAGTCTGAATTTCCACAAACAAATACAATTTAATTTTTAAGTATTTAATTATCTTTAAAAGTTGAGTGTGATCTACTTCATTTTTAATTTTTTTTTTATTATACAATAACAAATGAATTTCGGTAAAATAGCAGGTACACATTATATATCAACATATTTTTAGTCTTTTCCAAAATGTTTGCAAGAAGTTAACCAATTTGAAAACTTTCAAAATTCACCATTATCGTACAGTCTCAAAGAAATTATTTTTTAACTTCACTTAACTATTATTTGAAGGGGTTAACATGGTGAAATTTGGATTTTTAATCATTTTCAACATATATATCAAATATTAACCAATTTTTATGTCTAAATTCAATTTTCACATTAAAATTAAAAATTCTCAAATTGGATAATATTTTACCTACATGTTGGAAATGACTAAAAAATCAAATTTCAATGTGGTAACTACTTGTAAATAATGGTCAAATAAATTTTTTTTTATGTTATGTTAGAGTGAAAATTTTCAAATAAACATATTTTCTGCATGCATGTGGTGACTTACTTAACCCATGGCCCAACAATCCAAACCAAATTAATTCATAATCCAATTAACCCATAACCCAACTAACTTGTAATCCTGACTAATTGTGATCCCCCAAACTACTCATTTGACCCGACTATCACCAAACAAAATATTAAGTTCTCCTTCAATTATAATTTACCATAAATTCTAATAATTTATTCATAATCTCAATTTAGTTTATTCCACTATTCCCAAATCAAGTTAGGGAGTAAATTAAATTTTTATTTTATATATTTATTAGCCTGAATTTTGACTAATAAGTAATAAGCCTCTGCCCCTTCCAAAAGAAGACACCCATCCAGCCAGCACTTATTACCAGAAGAGCATTAGGCTCCACACAAAACAGTATATTGCAATGCAAAGGAAGCTTACCAGTCCTTTGATTATTAGCCTGCAACTCTGAACCCACCTCTTCCCCACTCGCAATGTCTCGAAAATGACAAATCTTTCTCCTTCCTAATCTTCCCCTCTTCCCCTCTCTCAGTTGGGTTTTCAGGGGAGAAGGAAGAAGAAAAATGGCGAGGGAGGAAATGGAGCGGATGGGAACCAGCAACTTCATCATTCGATGGGTTAATTTCCTCACTATGGTATTAAATTCCTCACCTTTACTTTCTGGGTAGAGTTTTGATTAGGTTTCTCTGCTGACACTTTGCTACTACTAGTAATCTCTTTACACTCTTTCTGTTTGTTTTTTCTGTAGATATTAGCCTTTTGCATTGTGATATATGGGGTTTGGATGAGCACTCATCATGACAGCTGCAAAAAATCCCTCACCCTCCCTATCTTATTCCTTGGTGCTTTCATTTTTCTAATGTAGGGTTTTTTTTTATACTTCATCTTGTGCAATAATGCCTGCATTCTATTCTTTTGGTTTGATTTTGACTTACTGTGTGTTCTTTGTTGTAGCTCCATAATTGGGTTCTTGGGAGCGTGGAAGAACAACTCCATTCTATTATGGCTTGTATGAATCCTTGTGTTTATCATCTTACTTTGCGTATTTAGTTACAGTAAACATGTTATGAACTTATCATTCATATTGATGATGGACTGTGTATAACCTTTACTTGACTCAGTATCTGATTCTGCTGTGCATTATCTTGGTGGCCATTCTGGTTTTCACGGTGTTGGCGTAAGTATATATACTCTTTTCGATTAGCCTTTCATCGATTTCTCAACTTGAGACATTAGGATATAGTATAAGCTACACTTAAGCTTCTTGTTGGTACATAATGTTAGTCCAAGAGGAGGTAGTCATTCGGTATTATGTCAGAATCCTTTTGTCCGTCTACAAGGTTATGTATTAGTGCCTTTAATGTGTCATTTCGAAGCCGATAGTTAACTTGAGAGATTTTGCACTTGATGTTGGTTCTATACAATGTTGCACTCACTAGCATCTATCTTCATAATAGAAACTGCTCATTTCTCATCATGACAAGTTATAACATTTTGTTTTTGCTTGCAGGTTCATTGTGACAAACAATGGATCTGGGCATAGCGTGTCCGGTTTAAGGTAAGAAGACACAAGCCTTTGAGAAAAAATGCAACTCTCATTCGACAAGATTATTCCTTTGCAACCAATGATCATATATTTTCACAGGTACAAAGAGTACCAGCTTCAGGATTACAGTCCTTGGTTTCTTAGACAGGTAACGATATCAATTAGCTAACAAATAGATATAAACCAATTGTCTCTTTCTTCGAGTTTCATCGATTTTACGAGAAAGTCTGTCCCTTTATCAGCTGAACAACACAAATCACTGGAAGAGGCTGAAGAGTTGCCTGGTGAAATCTGATGATTGCAACCACCTACCCAGGAAATATAGGGTCTGTCTTCGACACCCGAATTTAGATCACTCGTCTACTCCTATAGGCTGCGATTCATCAGTAACTAAAGTAACAATGTGATTGATATGATTGCAGACACTCAAGCATTACAAGTCAGCTAAATTATCCTCCATTGAAGCTGGTTGCTGTCGGCCACCATCTGAGTAACTCTCTTAAGAATTTTCCTCCCCTAACCTTGGGACTGATGAAAGATTCAATCTTTGCGAATAATTGTTCTTGGATTGTGAACAGATGTGGCTATCCTGCTGTCAATGCTTCATTCTACGACTTGAGCTTTCATCCCGCGAGCTCGAACAAGGATTGCAAGCTTTACAAGAACACCAAGGCCATCAAGTGCTACAACTGTGACTCATGCAAGTAAGCACCAATATGTTCCACATGTTTCCCTTTCTTTCGGTTTGCTCTTCGATTTATCGAGTTTTAGTCCTCAAAGACCGTTATCCCACCAGGGCAGGAGTTGCTCAATACATGAAAACAGAATGGAGAGTGGTCGCAATCTTTAACCTCGTCCTGTTTGTTGTTCTGGTAAAAAAGGAGAAACCTTTGCTCATAATTTGCTCACTACTCATGTCTCATTGCTTCATAATCCATCAAACTTATTATGTCTGGTTATGTATTCTTCAGTCTACGATCTACTTCGTTGGATGCTGCGCTAGGAGGAATGCATCAAGGGTTAGCACGAAAGCTTGAGAGATGGTCGAAAGTAACCAAACCTTGAAAACCGTGATGTATGATACGCAAAGTGTCGTTTTCCCCTTGGGCGCTCGGCTACTGTACTTAGTTTCGGTTTCGGTTTCGGTTCTATCCAATCAGTTAAAACGGTTGATTGAATGTCAATACAAGTAACTAACTCTTAAGAAATGCAAGAACTTAAACCTCTATGGTTTGTGGTTCTTAATCAATGTGAGAAAGGCATCTTGCTTGAATGTGAATCCACCCATGGTATCATCACAACATCAACACATCAGCATTTCAATTCTGCCACATCAGCATTTTCAACATTTTCCTTTGTTCTCCTTAAATTTAAGAATTTAACCAATGAAATTAATTTATTCTAAAATTTTCAACTTAAATGGGATTAAATCTCACATCGTTACTCTTTTTTTCAACATCCACGTTCTCACTCTTATTAATAATTAATTAATTCCTCAAAATCTTTTAACCATTTCTTAATATGTCCTTATAAAGTAAGTGCCAATTGTTATTTTCCAAAGAAAACGTTAAAGCCAACAATTAATTCTAAACACAAAGTAATTAGTTCATAAATAATTTAATTTTAATATATTAATGATATTTAGTAAGGTTATATATCCAATGAAATTTATTAATTATGATAAGTTTTCATATATAAGATTATCATGTCAACGGAATTAATCACCAACTATGTGAACATAATTTTATCAATTATTTTGAATTTTTTTCTCCATGTTTGAATTATTTGAACTAAATTTATAATCATTACTTTATTCTACATTTAAAGTAGATAAACAGATGATATGAATTTCGAACTAAATCCAAGTAGGGTCCTAACTTCAAATCTAATTGTTTGCGTAAAATTACCTATTAGCTTTTAAAAGAAATGTATTACCTTAATGGGTCCTGTGCACCCACTTGGGTTGTCTGTCTCCGCCCCTGACTATAGAGTCGAATAATATAAAAAAATATATATAAAAAATCAATTACCTTACAATCCATTAACAGTCCATTACCATATTTGTTGTACCTACCAAGAAAATTTACCTTAATATTATTGACCAAATATATTACACATAAATGGCAAATTATTCACTTTATATATCAACCATATATATGGAAACAATACCAATCTTCAAATAAAGTTTATCAACCATATATTTTTATACCATAAATTCATCAAAATCTTGGTCTATATATAATTTAAAATGATTCAAGTTCTTTCCACATCATCTTTGCATTCTGAAGCTCTCAGGACTCTTTCTTATACTTGAAGGAATTGTAAGTGTGAGTTTCCATTTCTCATCAACTCTTCTACACCATGTGCAATCATTCAAGTAATCGTTTTTGCAAAATCGTTAAATGCCAACGAGGCGCCACGTCGTTGATATCGGAGTAACATCTCTCACATATCGTTTTCGTATTCGTGGAACAGGTTCGAGCGAAACATCATGGTGTCGAAGAATGCTTTAGGGATTGTACTGATTTGTTGTTTTATGGCCTTAGGCTATAATCCAATTACATGCCTCAATTTGTCTGAAGAAGAAGATTCAAAATTGGAGAGCCAATTAAAACTTTTGAATAAACGAAGTGTTATATCAATTCAGGTACGAAATTTTCGATTGTTTCGGTTAAGGTACGGTGATCGGTTCTTAGATTCTAAATTGTACCAATTTTTTTTAAATTCAAAACAGGCGAAGTACGGCGATTTGTACGACTGCGTTGATTTTTATGAACAACCCGCTTTCGATCATCCTTTATTAAAGGATCATAAGTATCAATATAAGGTATACTATCATCCACATAGATATATGCTTCTTATTAATTTCTCAATCATTTTTGTTAGATAATAACATATTTAAGTATATTTGTGATGATGACTTATTATTTAAATTCATCTTGCACAAAAAATATCATAAATTATTTATGTGATGGTGGCAAAATTATTTAGGGGAAATTGATTTTTCGAAATTTCGATGCAGATGAGCACTTGGAATGGTGGCCAACTAAGTGAAAATATCGCCATTAATCCTTCTGATATTTGGTTAAATAAGAAAGGATGTCCGGCAAACACAGTTCCGATAGAAAGAGTTACCAAAGAGGATCTCATCGGAATAAATAAGGCTAACGAGTTAGCTAATGATTTCGATGAAACCCCCGGCGTTCAAGTAAGTAATTTAATGTGGTCGTAGTAAACAATTGTGTGTACATGGGAGGATCGAAATATCGATTTTTGCCCGACTATCGGTCTAACAAATACTGTTTGTTTCGAGGTTGCCGTGCTTCGAACGTCTAGCAATGACAAATTCTACGGAGGTGGAATGACTGCCGCTATATACCATCCTGCCGTTCAGAAAGATCAATACAGCTCAAGCCATATGAAGATTGTAAATGGTCCGGATAGTATCTCCGTCGGGTGGACAGTAAGTATCGATCGGTACACTTCGAAAAAAACACCTCCGCTATGTTCGTGAGAAGGACTTTATAACATATTCGATGCGCAGGTTAATCCAAGTTTATATCCGGATAACGAAACTCATCTCGTTATATATACAACTGTAAGTTTAATTATTTGTACCCTGTAATTGCATCTATGATTAAACTAATCATGCAATTGAGTTCATTAATATTGATTATATAATCTAAAGTACATTGTGTTTGTTTTTGTAATGATCCAGACCAAGGACTCATACTGCTATAACACATATTGTCCCGGTTTCGTAATTACGAGCCAATTTATACATCCCGATCAGCTTCTAAAACTATATCCTGAACCCGGAAAAAGTGTGTGGGAAATAGCTCTATTGGTATACAAGGTATCAACTATTTTTTCTTGATATTTTTAATTTCTTAATATAATACATAATTATTGAGGCTTTGATCTAATTTATTTTTGAAGGATGCTAAAAATGGGGACTGGGTTTTCAACGTCGGAAGTGGAAATTTTACCGTTGGAATCTGGCCGCAAAAAATATTCACCGGGTTAGCGGATTCCGCAAATTATATAGAATGGGGAGGAGAAGTTTACAGCCCTCCGGGAACTGCTCCCCCACAAATGGGCGGGGGACCAATTCGAAGCCTTAATGTATTAGACGATTGTTACGCCTCTAGTATTAGGATCGTAAATGAGAATCACGAGACCGATCTCAACCCGTCGGGATGTGAAACGTTTTCGACGAGCTTATCGTATAGGGTAACCGACGTCGGAAATTATGGACCGCATGAAATGCGTACTGTTTTCTTCGGGGGTACTTCGAATTAATACCTTTGAGAGACATTTGTTGTAATAAACTTAAATCATTTGAAATGAAAATATTTTATATTAGTGCTTATTGCATTTTTAATTACTTCATATTTTCATTTTGATTGTTTGAATTATGGCTTCTTCGAACCAATATTACACAAAGGTTAATGGTGAAACTTCTTATCTTTTGAAGAACTTTGTGTAATCGACATTCGAGTTTTAGGTCGAGCTCCGTCTAATGAGTCCCCAGCATAGAACGTAGCTACGATGGGTTAAATCTTTGAACTGCGTCAACAAATTTTGATGTCTTCCCGTTTCTCATGCTTGAAAATCGTTTTTTATTAGTGTTCGATTCGATTGAGGGAGAGTGTTTGAAAATCGGTCGTCGTAGGGTCGTCCTGGCTCTCTTGATATCAAAATTTGGAATATATTATTGGAACAATAATCTACTGAGGTTAAATGTGAAAAACTATGTAAAGGGAAATGCCTGTGGCGAGAATTGGAGAGACTGCACACTATTTAATTTACATGACGAGGGATAAGGATGTATCGAGATGCTTCGTTCTGTGCTAGCGACTCAAAAATATCGGGTTCGAATCAAATCGCACTTCACAAACGAATGCCATTGTAATATTTGTTTTCTTTATTCTTGTTCTGTGTTCGTATATAAAGTATAATCTAAGCGCTTAATCTTTAAGTTTTAAATAAATGATCCTATAGGCCTAGAATAGTTGATGCAAAATTACTTATGGTATAAAATTATTTATATACTATTTAAGAAAAAAATTTAATAAAATTTATATAATTGATGCAACTCTATCCTAATTCCATGATATTTAATTAATTCCTTTTTTGAGTAAATGATAATTATTATTTCCTTTTTTTACAAGAAAAAATGTCATTATCATCTACTAAAAAAGAAAGACATTAATTATCATGGAATTAGGAAAGAATTGCATCCTAATTCCATGATAATTAATTAATTTCTTTTTTGAGTGAATTATAATTACAGTTTTCCTTGTAAGAAAAGCAAAACCATTAATTATCATTTACTCAAAAATGAAATTAGTTAATTATCATGGAATTAGGATAGAATTTCATTTTTTTAAATAGTATATAATTAATTTTATACCATAAGATTATTTTTTTCTTAAATAGTACATCTTAATTTTATATATATTGTGAAAGCTATTCAAGTTTTTTTTGCACACTGTCTTGAATTCTTAAGCTTCCCTGTAAGGTTTGTGTTTGTTTTCGACCCTACAAAGATAAGAGATTTGGGGTGAATTGAAATCACCTTATATGCACGAATATAATTTCGTTGGTGATTCCATATCTCCTGATTCCTATCTTCTAATTCAAACGATCTTTTTGAAATAAACACAATCCAAATCTCTATTTATTAAAATCTCTTATATTTCAAATGTCTTATCCGAACAATCAGATCTCTCGAGTAATTTGTTACTTTTTTTTTTTACTGTGGAACAGGTTCAAGTGAAAACATTATGGTTGCAAGAAATGCTTTAGCAGTTCTATTGATTTGTTGGTTTGTGGCACTAGGCTATAATTCAGTTCTAGGTAAAAAACCTAGTGTTACATCAATTCAGGTAAAAAAAAAACTTTCTACTATTTTGGTGAAATTAGTTCTTTATTTTCTGAATGAAAATGTTATTCAATCAAATACTTCGTATATCGTTTATTATTATACTGTAAGACCGTTACAATTCGATTCGTGCTACGTCATAACAGACGAAGTATGGCGAATGGTACGACTGTGTGGACTTTTACGAACAACCTGCATTTGATCATCCTTTATTAAGGGACCATAAGTATGAATATCAGGTATAATATCACACACATCTATATTTTTTCATTAATCATGGTTGTAAATTATTTCGAAAAAAATTAATATTTTTAATTCTTATGCAGATGAGCCCTTCTAGTGACGAGCTAAACGATATAAATATTAATCCGTCGAATATTTGGTTAAACGAAAAAGGATGTCCGACGAACACAGTTCCAATCAAAAGAGTCACAAAAGAAGATCGTATCCGAATAAATAATGCGGTTAATTTAAACGATTATTATTTCCCTTATCAAAGACCTGGTTCTCAAGTAAGTTATGTTTTATTTATAAATTTAAGAAAAAAATATTTGATAATACACAATGAAAATAATCGTGTGTGTTTGTAGATGGCTGTGCTTCAAACAACTAATCTCGATTATAAATATTACGGAGGTGGAATGACTACCGCGATATATCATCCCGTTGTTCAGAAAGATCAATATAGCTCGAGTCGTATTAAGCTCGTAAATGGCCCGGACAGTATCGCTGTTGGTTGGACGGTAAGTACTCTCGTTTTCACAATGCATAATTTATGCTATTTCAAGAGTGATTAAATTGATATATTATTTTACTTATTTATTTTATAACGTAGGTTAATCCAAATTTATATCCGGATAACGAAACTCATCTCTTTATATATACGACGGTAAGTTTCGATACCATGACTACGAATACAAAATTCTGCAAATTGAACTTCGTTAATGTTAAGTATATAGATTGAATTGTTGTTATTTTGTTGTATAATCCAGACCAAGAACTCGAAGTGTTACAACACACATTGCCCCGGTTTTATAATTACGAGCTCGTGGTCGCCTCCCGATCAGGTTCTCAAGAATTTTTATCCCGATTTCGGAAAATATGTGTGGCAAGTACCGATACTTGTATCCAAGGTAAACGATCAATTTTTCTTAGTTCAATCTTTTTTAGTCTATAGATTTTCTCACAATATTAATTAAGATGGTTTTTTTCTCTATTTTCATCAAGGATGTTGCATCTGGACATTGGGTTTTGAACATTGCGAAACGCAATATAACGATTGGATATTGGCCGCAAAAGATATTCACGGCGATGGCTGATTCTGCAAACTATGTAGAATGGGGAGGTGAGGTTTTCAGCCCTCCAGGCACTGCCGCTACCCCGCCAATGGACGGGGGAGGATATCCGGGAGGTAGTAAATATTACGATTGTTATGGTTCTGGTATAAAGATCATAAACGAAAATCATGAGGTTGATCACGATCCTTCGGACTGTATGAACTTTCAAACTAGCGAATTATATAAGGTAGTTGATACCGGATATAGCGACAAGGATCAACGTATGATTTTCTTTGGTGGTCCTCGATAGACATACATTGTAATCAAGTTATCATTGAAATAAAGAAAAGATGTTATGGTTGATCAATAATTACTGTATCTGAAATAATAGGCAATTCTTATTTGCAGTTTGATTAAAATTATAACTTCTCAGGGCCAATATTAGTGTATTACAACTCAAAATGCTGTGCTACTACTCAAAAATCAAAATACAACTAAACCAGAAGGGCATTATAGACAAACCACATTTGATTTCTGATCCGTACAAGTCATGTTGGCCCGACCAAAATGAGTGGTTTGGTGATGAAAAACAGCACGTAATCAGCATCTCTTATGGGCCGCGTTGAAGTCACCGGACGTTTCCTAGCAATGCGTGTAGGGAAATTAGAATGTAGGTTCGTAAGTGGGGATAAGCGGATGATGTACGCAACAAATGGAGATGGAGAAATACCTGGTGGTTGCCCGTAGACTTGTTTGGGCCCAAGGCGTTTATAAAAAAACTGACCGTAGTTAAACCATATGCAATTATGCGAGTAAGGTTATTTGACCCATGTTTCGAAACTCTTACCAACCGAAATGGTTGACTGACTTGTGGGTGTGCATTATTTGTAGATAAGAAAGAGTTTACATTGAATTTGTGGAGCAATAATTGAGTTTTTGTGGACATCAAAATTACTGAAAGCCAGTGGGGGCTCAGAAGTAAGGGATAAGCCAAGAAGCAAAGGAGCAGAGAAAAACCAGCAAAGCACAAGCAAATTGAAGCAGGCAAGAACAGTTACTGGAAATTCATTTACTTTTATATATCTCTGCTTTCAATTTCTATCATTTCTGCTGAATTGAATCACAAGTCATGAATTATATTTCAATTTATTTGATGGATTCTATGTTCTTCTTTTTTGCACGTTCATCATGAAGGAATGAGTTATTTGAGAGACGTTGCTACTGCGGTTGCCTTGCTTCTTGACAATTTGTGCTGTGGGAGACCAAATCTCAACAATGACAACGAGGATACCATTCAGCAAACAGATTCAACTTCTCCTGTTGTTGATCCCTCTAGTTCATCCCAGTCAATGGATTCAACATCTGTAGTTGATGCCATATCGGACTCCACAAATCCCTCTGCTTCATTTCCCTCCGTGGAGTATGACGTGTTTTTGAGTTTCAGGGGTCCAGATACTCGTTATCAAATCACCGACATCCTCTATCGTTTTCTTTGTCGCTCAAAGATCCACACGTTTAAAGACGATGATGAGCTTCGTAAGGGAGAAGAGATAAAGGTCAACCTCCTCAGAGCAATCGACCAGTCGAAAATTTATGTTCCCATCATATCAGAGGGTTACGCCGATAGTAAATGGTGTCTTATGGAACTTGCTGAAATCGTTCGACACCAAGATCAGGACCCTCGACGTGTCATACTTCCTATTTTTTATATGGTGAATCCAAAAGATGTACGACACCAAACTGAACCTTATGAAAAAGCATTTCAAAAACACACGGCTGAATTTGATAAAAAGACCATACAGAGCTGGAAAGAAGCTCTAAAGAAGATCGGAAACTCAAAAGGATGGCACGTGAAAAACAATGACGAGTACGTAATCCTCACCCTCAGCCTTTTATTATTCAGTACAGCATATACTTGCTTATTGACTATTGACCATAAGTCATAGGGGCCAATAGACTGCATGTGATTTTTCTTGGTGTTTATTGCAATGTGTATAATTAAAGTTAAAAATGCTAAATAAAGTGAAATATTTACTTATATATAGGGGCAAACAAACTAAAACCAAATTTATTTTTGAGCTACTAGAAATCGAAATATTATTTCATACGAAGTTGACATTTCAAATATGCATTTAATTTCGTAGGCAAGGAGCTATAGCAGATGAAGTTTCTGCAAATATATGGTCACATATAAGCAAGGAAAATTCCATTTTAGAAACTGATGAGTTGGTTGGAATTGATGATCACGTAAAAGTTATATTAGAAACGTTAAATCTAGACTCTAAAAGTGTGACAATGGTCGGTCTTTATGGTATGGGCGGAATAGGCAAGACGACCACTGCAAAGGCGGTTTATAACAAGATTTCTTCTCATTTCGATCGATGTTGTTTCGTCGATAATGTACGAGCAATGCAAGAGCAGAAGGATGGCATTTTTATTTTGCAAAAGAAGCTGGTATCTGAAATTTTGAGGATGGATTCTGTTGGATTTACTAATGATAGTGGCGGAAGGAAGATGATAAAGGAGAGAGTTTCGAAGTCCAAAATTCTTGTCGTTCTCGATGATGTTGATGAGAAGTTTAAATTTGAAGATATACTCGGCTGTCCTAACGATTTTGATTCTGGGACTAGATTCATCATTACTTCAAGAAATCAAAATGTCTTGAGTCATTTGAATGAGAATCAATGCAAGTTGTACGAAGTTGGATCGATGAGCCAACCAGATTCGCTCGAACTCTTCTCCAAACACGCATTCAAAAAGAATACGCCTCCATCGGATTATGAGACTCTAGCAAATGAGATTGTATCGACTACAGGAGGACTTCCATTGACTTTGAAGGTTACAGGTTCATTTTTATTCAGACAAGAGATTGGGGTTTGGGAAGATACGTTGGAACAGTTACGTAAAACACTTAACCTTGATGAGGTTTATGATAGGCTAAAAATAAGTTACGATGCATTGAAGGTGGAGGCAAAAGAGATTTTCTTGGATATAGCCTGCTTCTTCATCGGCCGAAATAAAGAACAGCCGTATTACATGTGGAGCGACTGCAATTTTTATCCTAAAAGTAATATTATTTTTCTCATTCAAAGATGTATGATACAAGTTGGGGATGATGGGGTGTTCCAAATGCACGACCAACTTAGAGATATGGGTAGAGAAATTGTGAGACGAGAGGATGTGGAGCGGCCGTGGAAGAGAAGTAGGATATGGTCGATGGAAGAAGGAATTGATCTCTTGTTGAACAAAAAGGTATATAATTTTCTGTAAAATTAATATGAAAATATTGTCACACATACATTTAAATCACATATATATGTTGCTTGTCTAATTACAGGGATCAAGTAAAGTAAAAGCAATTAGCATACCCTGGGAGTCGGGTGTCAAGTATGAGTTTAAAAGCGAATGTTTCTTGAATTTGTCAGAGTTGAGATACTTCCATGCAAGTTCAGCCACATTGCTTACCGGAGATTTCAATAATCTTCTCCCGAATTTGAAGTGGCTTCAGTTGCCAAGTCACTATCATGGAGAGGATGATCCTCCTTTGACCAATTTTACTATGAAAAATTTGGTAATTCTTGATTTGAGGAATAGCAAAACATACTGGAGCCATATGATTAAGGTGTGTGTTTTTTGCAGCTGTCACTCGTCAGTTATATCTTCGTCTTTGTTCTTCATGTTTTTGTTTTAACTCTGCCTTAATCTGGTTCTACATAGATGGCTCCGAGGCTGAAAGTTGTACGACTTTATTCCGACTATGGGTTCTCCGAAAGACTTTCTTTCTGTTGGCGCTTCCCCAAAAGCATTGAGGTATTATCCATGTCTGGGATAGAAATCAAGGAAGTTGATATTGGGGAGTTAAAGAACCTAAAGACGTTGGATCTGAGCTCATGTCGAATACAAAAGATAAGTGGGGGAACCTTTGGTATGTTGAAGGGACTCATACAGCTTGATCTCGACCGCTTCAAGTGTACAAATTTGAGAGAGGTAGTTGCTGATGTTGGTCAGCTGTCGTCTCTCAAAATCTTGAAAACATTCACAGTTAAGGAGGTCGAGATTAATGAATTTCCATTAGGCTTGAAGGAGTTATCCACTTCATCTCGGATTCCCAATCTTTTAGATTTGTTGGATTTGGAGGAACTAAAGGTTTATGATTGCAAGGACGGAATCGACATCCCTCCTGCTAACAGTAATGAAGATGAAGGTAGCGTGTGGTGGAAGGTATCCAAGTTGAAGTATTTACTACTCTGGGAGACAATAATCAATATAAAAGTTGTGGATGATGCTTCTTCCGGTGGTCACCTCCCTCGTTATTTACTACCAACGTCCCTAACCTCTCTTGAAATTAATTGGTGTGAAGAACCAACGTGGCTTCCAGGAATAGAGAACTTGGAGAATTTGACTTCTCTAAAAATCAAAAACATCTTCAAAACTCTTGGAGGTGATTTGGATGGGCTACAAGGGTTGAGATCGTTGGAAACTCTTACTATTACGAAAGTAAATGGTTTAGTTCGGATTAAAGGGCTTAAGGATCTCTTGTGTTCTTCTACCTGCAAGTTGCGGAATTTAGAGATTGAAGCATGCCATGACCTCACTGAGTTACTCCCATGCGAACTCCACGACCAAACAGTGGTAGTCCCCTCTCTGGTAGAACTGGCCATTAGTAATTGTCCACAGCTGGAGGTTGGCCCGATGATAAGATCTCTCCCAAAGTTCCTAATGCTAAATCATTTGACTCTCTCGATGGTAAATAACACTAAGGAGGAGGAGCTGGAGGTGCTTGGATCCCTAGAAGAGTTGGTTTATTTGGAGTTAGATGATACATCTTCTTCCAGCATAGAGAGGATAGCTTTCTTGTCCAAGCTGCAAAAGTTAACTACACTCACAGTGAAGGTGCCGAGTTTGCTGGAGTTTGAAGGGCTTGCAGAGTTGAAGTCTTTAGAATATTTGTGTCTAGAGGGTTGCACGTCGTTGGAGAGACTATGGCCTGATGAACAGCAACTCGATAATAATAAGCTTGAGTGGATAGACATCCGAGGATGCAAAAGCTTGAGTGTAGATCATCTCTCTGCACTGAAGACCAGTCTACCGCCCAATGTAGAGATAAGATGGCCCCGTGAAGAAATGTAAGTGAGATGGATGAATGAGTTATTAGTCTTGTCTGTTATATATGGAGTGACAGTGATCACATTAGTTTTTCTACTTTCTACTGTAGTACATTAACTTTCGATTTGCTCATATGTTAATCGGTTCTTGATGGTGTTAGGTTTTTGTTGGTTTAGTGATTGGTTACATGTTGGTTTATTAAGATCCATATTTTGCTTCTCTCTTTTTTTTGCCGTGGCTAAGGTTATTAAGTCTTGGTTTGTCTAGTCACGTTAGTCGTTGATATTTTGTGTGTTTGCATAAGTTGACATGACCATTGGATCGAGTTTTTTCCTTTTATTTTACTATATAAATGAACTTTGGTTTATTCGTACGTTACAAAGTTCAACCAGATTACATGGTTTGGATTCGGATGGATATTCAGATGTACATCGATGTCCAAACATTCTAACAACGGAAGTTTGAAACTGGTGAATTGTGCCGGGTCCACCCTCTTGCACTTGAAGTACTTCAATTGGGCGTACGAATCGTAACTTCGGTTTGAAACGAAGGAGAATATGGCGCTAGAACATACCAAAATTTTCATTCGATCACCTCCAAATCGGTCACATTCGAAATCTTGCTAAACAGGCCGGATGGTGGGTCCTGTAACACGCATCGGTACATACGAAGCGTCGTGACCATCTTGTCATGGTACATTGGTACCTAAATCTCATGTCCACACGTGGGGTGAGTATTTTACAGAGTAATTACTAATTATTTCAAGTAACGGTTATTTAATTGATTAGAAGAGAATTGTTCTGATAATAGACTTAAAAGTTGTGCATATACAATGTTTATTTTGTCATTCTATCTTGTCATATAATATTTTTATATGCCGTCCAATCAACATCTTATCTTATATGGTCACTGAATAGCGTTACGCCTCCCTTTGACCCTTATTTTTAAAAAGTTCGATCGAATTTTCTAGAATCTAGTTTTATGCTAACCCAAATTTAAGTATGTTTTAAAAGTATTGGATTACTGTGATAAAACATGAGATCTATCTCCATCGTTGTCTCCTAGTGGTAAAAACTATTAGTTTTATTGGCAAAGTCTCACATTCGAATTCCAACACATTCGAGTTAAAGTCAGAATGATCCCTTCATTCTGGTTATTGTAACTTTCTCCGTACTTAGCTTCATCCTGGCCAAAATTCCTGTAAAGTTTATACTTTTTTTTAACAAGTACAGTTTATACTATTGGTTTACACCTATTGATTATTTGTTCAATTTGCTCATAATACGATATTGATTTTGTTTAAACCATAACACAATATTAATAACTCTAGTCTGTATTTTTGTCGTATTTTTTTACGTAATCACATGTAGATTCTCTTATTATCCAAACGAAATTTTCCCGCATTTTCATAAGATAACAAGCTTGTGTGGATAGGCATCCGAGGTTGCAAAAGCTTGAGTGTTGATCATCTCTCTGTCATCAATACCAGTCCACGGCCGATGTAAGGATAACATGGCCCGACGGCCGACAAAGAAATATAAGTGACATGGATAGAAAACAGTCGTTGGAGGAACGCTGCGCATTTTAGGACGCGTGGCGCGTTGTAAGTGAGGGGAATTGCCAAATCGTGTAATTTACGTTTCGACTTGATTATCTACGTATTTCCAATTTAATCTCGCCTAAAAAAATTTCGAACAAAAGGGCCAGCAAATGTTAAAACAAAATAGTTTGTTTCACTCACAAACTACCCTCGGTAAATGCAACATTTATTCTAGTAAAACGCAACATTTACTTCAGTAAATGCAACATTTATTCCAGTAAAATGCAACATTTAATTCTAGATATGTTGGTTTTGCAGCAGGACCAAACACTTGGAAGAAGTTTGTTTCGCTAGGAACCAAACTGCATTATAGCAAAGCTTGGAAAACTGGTGGATCGGTGTTCGGTTTGGTTTCACTGCAATTAATATGGTTGGATACTTTTTCATCTGCAATTAGTAGTATCGGGTGTATTAAACTCCTTGATTAGCATGTTAGATTCATACACAACGGGAAACTCACTCTGAAAGTTTCGATGATGTAACACTTATAGATATGAATCACTGTTTGATGTGCAAACAGCAAAGCAACAATGACAATGGATAATAACCAAGTTTGATGAACACAAAAGCAAAGTTTGTCCGTCGACAGCTGAATCTTTCGATCTGCTTCAATTTATATAACAGGAAATGAAATGTTTTCTATAGAGAACATCCTGTACAATTCGCATCAAGATAAATAAGCATTCCAAGCAACTCTTTGTCGATTTTCGATCCAGTATTTGATTAGTTCCATCTCTTATTTTTGACTTTTCCACCGGAACCATCCCCGTGTGTGTGTAAGTTTCAAAAAGTTTCATGACCTCTTGAAAAGCTCCGGAAGATGTGTATTGGTGAGCTTAACCCTCTTGCCAATGTCAGTCTTGCTCTTCTTCGTCTTTGGTTTCGTAGGAATACCATCCACTTGTGCAGCTGCTCTCCTCTTCGCCGTGTCTGTAGCAGGCTTCATCCCGTTCTTCTGCAGGTCCCTCTCAATGTCGAGAAAGTCACGAGACAGTGGAATATCTCGAAAGAGCAGTTTAAGCTCATCATCCACCTTGATGGCTGTCTTAGGGTCATTTGGATAGGCAATGTCCTCTTTTGAATCGTTGTTTGACATCAGCCAAATCTTGCCTGCACTTTTTAGCTCCTAGAAAAAAAAAGTTGCATTAGTGCGAGAAACTCGTGTAGACTAAGTGCCGAAGCCTACTATATGCACCTGTAAGTCCTCCATTACGCGAGGGTATGCATCCTTAAGCTCGATAACCGCCATTCCCTCTACACACTTCTGTATCAGTTTAAGTAATTCTTCCTTGTTGAGCAAGTTATGTGTCGACTGTAAGGGATTCGAAACTCAAATGTCAGGAAACATTGGAAACTAAGTAAACAATCAAAGTTCCAATCAATTACAGTGGCTCGCCTTATAGGAGAAACTCCTTCCATCGTAGTTCACTTTTGGATTTGCCTTCAAACTGTCAAAGAGTTCCTTGTTGGATCTAACGTCAACGTAACAGGCTTCATTTATCTGCTCTGGAGTGTAGGCACGCCTTTCCTGTCGAAAAAAAAGCCGACAAGACCTACGTTTACCTTCAGAGCATTTCGTAATAAGGCAACTAGAACAATGATCAAGTCCTCAAAACAGTTTATAGTTATACACAGTAAAATTCAAATGGACATTACAAGCTTCTGAAGATCATTCACTATCTAGTTTGCCGACACCCTACCGAAGAGATCAAATCGATACCCTAAACTATCCAATCACTTCCAGTGAAGCATAAAACTTGTAATCAACCATGAGCTCTTACTCCCCATTTTTTAGGAACATATACATCTCGCATACCACCCTGTTAATTTCTTTCAACAGTTTCATTCAATCATCATTTTGTTAGAAAAAGAAAGCTCATTTATCTCGACTTTGGGTAGAAACCAACATTAAACCACATTAAACAGAAACAAATCCATACATTGCACAAAGACATAGAATTCGAGATTGAACCTTGAGCAGGAGCTCTATAACACGCTTCAGCTGCTTCCCAACGGGACCCTTTCGAATACTGTTGATATGCTGAAGCCTTTGCGTATCATTAGAGAACTTAATACCAGGAGCAGCATTTCTCCCGTTGGTAGATGCAAATGCAGCGCCACCCCCGGATTTCGAAACTGACGAATTGCTCGACGATCCAGCTTTAGAACCCATGCTCTTAATCTCCGCCTGTTTGTTGAACTTATCCGATTTGTTCTTATAATCCATCTACATGACAAGGAAACAAAAACCCACCAACTCATTAATAAGAAACAAAGTTTCAATCACCATTAGAGGAACATCAACACGAATGGATCAAACTCAAAAGACAAACTTTCCCGAATCCCTAGTTCATAAATACTACCAATAACTCATCCGATACGGCACGATCTTACAGAAACATCAAATATTCAAACCCAAATCATCAAGAGTAAACCTTTGGCCTTGCCGAGACTCTCTCTGGACGTCGGTGAGATAGCTTATTCCGTTATTTGCTTAACTCTGGTTTGGCTTTGTTCTTCCGCTATTGGTTGATCGGGTTGTTTTGACTAAGTACGTCCGGGTTTTCAGGAAGACCCGGGAAAAGATCCGTTTTGAGTTCGGGTAAAAGTAAAAGCCCAGTATTTCAAAGCCCATATAAATAAATAATTATTAAAAAAAAGGATGGATATTAAATTGATTACTTAATTATGTTTCCTTTTATTTCTTGGATTAGGAGTATCATTATTTTAAAGATTAGTCCTTTTAGATTGGATTTAAGCCTTTAATTGTTAATAATGTGATCACAAGATTTCTCTTAAGGAGTAAGAATACACTTCCTTTTAGGATTTGGATATTTCTTCTTTATATAAAGTTATAATAACAATGGTGTTAGTTATTACCATCTTAAAAGATATTTGGGGTTACGTAAAACAATCGATAGTGTTGTTTGTTGACGATTAAAAGATATTGAGTTTAAATTTAGTTAAATTCTACGAATGTAAATTTATTCTAAACGGTTTCAGAATTTAAACCGGATGAATATCAGGTAAAATTTCATTGTTGTTTATCTTGTTTTATTTATTTTCTTCCATTGTTGTTTATTTGCAGCATATAGGCCTTTTGCGTTCTTTTATTTGCATCATCATTTTTAAAGAGTTCACTTACATATTTTGAGATTACAACTTTAGACAATAAGTTTATTAACATATAGTACATTTTTTGTAGTTTTTCTGATGGTAAAGTTGTATGTGGGTGACTTGGATGTATTAGGTTCGAATTCAATTGTACTTCACGTATATGTATTTGTTAGAGACCTCTCGGTCTGTACAAGATAGAAAGCATAAATAAATATTACAAGGGTGTCTATTTTGTGGGATGTGTTAAATTCCAACCCCGCTGGACCTCCACTTAGACAACTCACTTAGACAAAGATTAGAATTTAGAGAATTAATTTTATTTCGTTATTTTATGAGAGAAATCCGAAAATTAAAAATATTTTTAAGTTCAACATGTAATAATATAATGACCAAATAAACCAATCACTTACCTTGGATAGATAAAGGTTTGTGATATATGGCAACAAATTTATAGTAACATACATATTAAGGAATAGATATCATTTGTTCATCAATAGAAACTAATTAAAATTAATTACACCTAAATCTACCATTTACCTTTGTATTTACCATTATGGTCAAGATAATGAAGTAGGGATGGTAAGAAAATAAATGCAAAATTCGAGGGTCAAAGAGTAAATACATTAAAATCAACAACCGTTTCCATTTGGTAATGGTGAAAAGAGACAAAGAACCTTTTCTCCCTTTACGACCACTTGGCAATTTCGACTTCAGTAACAACGTGAATTTGGGGTAGTGTCACAATACTTCATTTATATATCTTGTTTGCACACTCCAAATTCTCTGTTCAATTCTCCGAAGCAAACTTTGACGAAATATGGAGTCACACTAACTTCATCTTCATCGGCACACTATAAACAAACCCCCCCTCACAAGTTCTGATCATCCAAGGTAGTGATCAAACAAGTACTAAAGAAACCAGATAGATAGTTGTTGTTGTTGTTGTGAAACTTACTAGGCTTTGGATTGTAAGATCTTGCTTCTTTGTTCTTTGACTTGCTTGGTGGTGATGTCGGTTTGCATGCAATGCATATGAGTTTCTGTTTCCATTTCTTGTCCTCTCAAGTGGGTTTGGTCTGGATTTTCTCGAGTTTGTATTTGATTCTCTCTATGTATGAGACATGATTGGGGGTAGATCTGATTGTTCAACCAAGAGTCTATGGTTTGAAAGTTTTGATTTTAGATGTAATGGGTTTAAATCTATGTTTTCAACTTGTGTAGATGAAGTATCATCGTCGTCCTACATGGTTGCCTCTTGATTGGACCGTCGAAATAAAGTTTGTGCAGAAGGGTCCGAGTCGCGGTAGCACTTATAAGGTATACCTTCTTCTTTTTCATCATCGTCTTCTTAATTGCAATATCTAGACATGGTGCAAATTCTATCTATAAAATGAGTGTTTGTGGAAAGTTGGTTAACTAGTGTCCTTTTGGGGGTTGGAAGGGATCTTCCACCAAAGATTTTGTTCAATTGAGATTTGCTATGTTGATCTCAAAGAAACAAATCCTCATAGAAACTACTAGATTTTGGGCATTTTTGTGAACTTGTTAGTACTTAGAAGAGTACAATCCTTTGATGTTCTAACTAGTTTGTTGGTTTGAGGTTGTTGATTAACAATTTAAAATGACCAACAAGGTTTGTTACATTAGAAACTAGTGTGATTTTAATTTGTCGCATTCGATCATGTCATTAGTAATAAGTATCGTATCTATTAAGCATATAAAGTGACCATAAAGGTTTGTTTGTATAACACATAGTTTAACTTTAGTTGTCAGATTCGGTCATCCCTTATTTTTAAGGATCGTTAGTAATAAGTATTATATTCTATTGAGCATATAACTGACCAAGAAGGTTTGTTGTATGAGACACTAGTGTGATTTTAGTTTGTCTCATTCGGTCCTTCCTGTTTATCAGGACCGTTAGTAATAAGTGGTGTATCCTATTAAACATATCTAAGAAGCTTTGTTGCATAAGATCACTAGTGTAACTAACTTCATTTGTCGCTTTTCGGTCATCCCTGTTTATCAGGACCGTTAGTAATAAATAATTTATCCTATTAAGCATATCTAAGAAGGTTTGTTGCATATAGACACTCGTGTAATTAACTTCAATAATCGCTTTTCGGTCATCCTTGTTCATCAGGGACCGTTAGTAATAAGTATTGTATCCTATTAAGCATATACAAGAAACTTTGTTGCATAACGGCACTAGTGTAACTAACTTTAGTTGTCGCATCCGGTCATCCCTGTTTTCCAGGACCGTTAGTAATAAACATTCTCTCCTATTAAGTATATCCAAGAAGGTTTGTTGTCACATAAGGACACTAGTGTGATTACCTTCATTTGTCGCTTTCGATCATCCCTGTTTTTCAAGACCGTTAGTAATAAGCATTCTCTCCCATCTATCCTTCAATTCTAAACGACTTCAATAACACGTGCCACGCATCCAATTTTGTCCTGTTCTTCCATTTTTAAGAATCTCAACACCTTCAATCATAAATATGTACCTTGAATCTCTATCTTATACATATATAAGTTTAAATTTGTGGTAATATATTATGAATTGCAGTGCTACACAGAAACAGCAACTGGGAAAAGGCTGTACTCAAGGCCAAAGGTGCTTGCATATCTCCTCAAGTGTGGCAAGCTCTACACTGGTAACACCTCTCAACCACAGGTAAATACAAGCTTGAATCTTTTTCAGATATCAGATTTTATAAACTGTGTTTAATTCTACTAATCATGGTAAAAAAAAAGGTACCACCATATGTAACTAATGTACAGCAGCAGCAGCAGCAGAAACCAGTAGTTATTGCTCCTGCTCCATCTGCATTAACAAAAGGTAGATATATAGATTCATCATTCATTGTCCTGCTGGGAAATTGAAAAAGAACACATCTTTACTACAGATTCTATGTGTTTGCAGATGAGTGGAATAAATTTGCAGCAATCTACAACACTACTGTTTCTGGAGATGAGAGATTCCCTCCCCATCAAAATGGCTTTGTTCAACCTGTTATTAACTCAACTCCTCGGAAAGTATGGAATGTTCCCAACATGGAGGACGATGATGATCGTGGCAAAGTAATCATAATGAGCTCTTCCGAAATGGAGAGCTTAATGGATGAGATGCTGAGTACTGCAGCAGCAGAGCAACAAGCTCCGGCTGAGTTGGCTAAAGCCAATTCTCAGCCGAAAAAAAGAGTTGCTGAGGCTGAACCTGAGCAGCTTCAGATGCTTTTGGCAGACAATGCTCCTCCTAGGAAGACTGGACCACGGTCAGCTCGAAAGGCCAGACGTTACGGAAACATCGACAACAATGTTGTTGTTGTTCCAGCAGCCAATTCTGAAACTAATAAGCTTGCTCCTCCAGGAAACTTGGATCAGGTTGGTGGTATGGAGAATGTCAATGGTCCTCTTATGGAGATCGACAAGGTCGAAAAGCCTGTCGAGCCTTCTGCTGTGGAGAATGTGAGTGGTCCTCTTATGGACACCAACAAGGTCGAAAAGCCTGTCGAGCCTTCTGCTGTGGAGGATGTGAACGGTCTTCTTACAGACACCAAAAAGGTCGAAAAGGCTATCGAGCCTTCTGCTGTGGAGTATATGAGTGGTCCTCTGATGGACACCGACAAGGTCGAAAAGCCTATCGAGCCTTCTGCTGTGGAGAATGTGAATAATGGTCCTCTTATGGACATAGACAAGGTCGAAAAGCCTATCGAGCCTTCTGCTATGGAGAATGCGGTTGTTAATAATGATCAAGGTGAGAACATGGAACCAGTACCAACATTCCACAAGGATGTCTTATCAAAGCGGTACATAGAGTTTGTAATCAAGGTGCTGGGATGCGAGTACGAGGTTACCAATGATTCGGATGTGAAGAAGTTGCACGACGAAGCGATCTCTTCTGATCCATTCCTGGAGTATGCATGCGCCACCGCGCCTGATCCTTCTGAGGTCCCTAAATTTGGTTATAACTTTGAGAAGCAGCTGCTTGAGTTTGAAAGGGATTTCGCTAAGTGCTTGGAACTGCCGTTTGGTTTCTCTGTGGCCTTTAAAGCTGATGTCTCTGTACACTTTCAGGACTCTCCTCCTGGCGAGCCGAGTTCGAGCGTCCATGGTGTACAGGGAGATCAGTCAGAGAATTAAAGGACTGCAAAAAGTTCAGGTAAGTAATAATAAAGCTTTGGCAGAAGCTAGCAGCCATATATATATGGCTTTTAAGACTTTGTTGTTGTATCCTTCTGTTGAATAATTTGGAACTCTGTATGTCCAATATGCTCCTGATATGGACTTGCACCATCAATAAACTCAGCAATGTTGATTATCTTACAATCTCTTGACGAAAACTCGAAAACCCTTATTTCTGAATCCGAAACATAGACACAAATGAAGAACAAACAAGAAAAACTGACATTACATTGAACACAACAACACATTCTTCTTCCCAGTTGCTTTAGTATGATTCTTCAGACTGTTTCCATCCTCCGAAGCTTTCCTCCTCCATTCCGCGGCTTCGATTTTCCTGCAACAGACACAAATCCATCAGCAACTTCTTCAACACTAGAACACAGGGTTTTGAAGAGTATGATCATCTACCTCTCTTTTGTAGGTGAGGCCAACTCTGATGGAGCCTTTGTATTCACCATCCTTCACCACATTATATGAAGCTGGAGGAATGCTTCCTTCATCAAACACTGGATCCAATGGAATTCTATAGAGAATTGAAAAAAAACATATAATTCTCTTCAGTATTGCATTTCATTGGACAGGATGGAACAAGGATTGAAACATGCATTGAGCCAAATTTGTATCAAAATTTTGTATATCAAGTTAATCAATTGATAAATATATTTTTTTACATGATACTAAGTTAAAATGTACAACAAAAACATTCATTTGTACTTCTTTTTTTTATTAAGGGATCTTTGTATAAAAACTGGTACCTTAGACATTCATTTGGACTTCTTTGAGTTAAAACAAAATTGAATGGGCCACCGGATATTTGGATTAACAAATAAGTATGGGAAAGCTTCAAATCGAGTTTTTTATACACGATATTAAGTTAAAATGTACAACAAAGACATGCATTTGTATTGTTTTTAGTTGAAACAGATTCTATTGCACCACCGGATAATTTTTTTCCTAAATTTGGATTAGTAAATAGGTATGAAAGAGTTTCAAATATCACTAGCCGAATTACAAAATCAACAAAACTTTTCGCATAATTTAGCATTTATAGTCAGAGAATAAAAAAATCGAAACTCTCTTTAGTTCTCTATAATTTCTGACACATCCAAGCCCCAAACCCAGTTAAAAAATGGATGGAGCCAAATTCAAAAAAATCACAAAAATATCATGATTTTAATGGCGAAGACCGAAAGTGGGGTAAGTCGGACTCATATATCCCCACTTCCCCTGTCTCCACCCTTGAGGGCTAAAACACATCGAAGCTTATGCATAGTTTTACGCTAAAGGCCTCCGACCATCCTAATTCAGTCACCGATTGCATCAAGGCATCGACATAAGAATGAAAAATTCAAGATTTTCTTACGTGGCTTCTCCGACGAAATCATCAGCAGTGCCGGCATCACTGTCCATGATCTTCAAGCAGAGCTGGCTGGCACCTTCTGATACAGTGAACACGAAATTCTCATTCCATTCTGGCTCACTCCCCTTTCCTGCAACACGAAATCAATCAACACCCACCATTTTTTTTCCTATCCCTGATCATAATTTCAAATTTCAGAGACAAAAAGCTTCTGCCTTTTTAGAAAGAAAAAAACCTGAAGCGACGCTGCTTTTCTGCTCGTGAGTGCGACAAGTCAGGATCACGTAAGGATCCATGTCATCTGTGAATAACATTTGAGAATCAACAAAAATCAGAACCCATATCCATCAGATCTCGGAATTCCCATAGATCGGATAAGCAAAGACTTACTGAGGAAATCGGTGTTCTCCAGGCCCTTGGCGCTGACGAGTAGGACTTCGAGAACCCCTTGAGGCATTCTTTTTCTGTTTGTTTAGCGCGGACGATGGAGACGAAAGGATCAGAAATCGAAGAGCTTTTTTCTTTCTGGGGAGTCAGAATGGGGGAAAAGATGAATATCCTCTCTGGATCTGGGACTTGCAGGTTTATGGAATATGATTGATTGATTACTTTAAGAAGTTGCGGGGGAATAATCAGTAATGGGAACATGGAATTATTACCTTTCCTTCATTGATTGTTTTTTTACGATTTTATTTTCCATTTTTTATGGTTTTTTTCTGATGATGATGAATGATGATCTACGGTCCGCCATTGAAGCAGAGATTTCAGAGGAGAGATGGCGGGTGGGGACCCGGCCAAGTAAGCACGGCCCAATTAATTAGTGATGATTGGATTATTTTTTCAGTAATTAAGAAAGCCTAATTACGTTTGATTGGGCTATCAGGTTTGACTATTTGCCATCGGTTCACATTGCAAAAGCCCAGTGTTGACTAAATTTCGGGTAAAATGCGGTCATATTCTTATAATTTTAAGTTATTGTATCGGGTGTTATTATATTTATCGAATATCCTTATTGTATTATTTTAAGTGATTATATTGTTTAAGCCGATTTCTAGTCACTCAACATAAAATAATTTTAAATATAATGATATCCCGTGCAACAACTTAATTAAATTATAAAAATATAAATCACATTTTACCCATAAAATGTCAGACTGATGGAATTCTGAATAAAGGCCATTGTTTTCCTCAAGTGGAAGAAAAATAACTTCCAAATTTATGAAAAAATTGATGTCCATTCCAAAGTGAAATGATTTTTATTACATAATCACTCTTTTTAATTTAAAAAATGAAATTGATAACCGCGAAATTATTTTCCAACTTTTTGGAAAAGTCAAAATGTCATTTCATTGGTGAGCTCAAATGGAAATTGGAAAAATTATCACCGTACATGAAATGGTTAATTCAAAATGAAATTGGGGGTAAAATAATAATTTAAAGTTTATATATTAGTGGTAAATCAATTATATTTCAAACACCACCACCCAAACGTGGAATTTCAAATTTTACTTCAATTTCAATTCCATTCAAATTTCAATTCTATGATTGCTATAATTTGCTATCAATTATAAAGAATTTTATGATTTTTCGTCATAAAAAAAGATGAGAGAAACTAAAGAAGTAGACATCTTACATTTGAAACACTCAGTCATAACCTTGCCAATCAATTTTTGGTCATTCTTGTGAATTTAATGTTTCCACGTTCTAGAGCTCCATGAAAAACTCTTAAAAACTTCATTCTTTAACTTTAAAATTTGTGTGAAACTCGAAATGAATTTAGTTACGATGAACGCGAGCAGATTAGAGCTTGGTTTGACAACGAAAATGATGATTTATAGGAAAATGAAATTTGGACTAATATAAAAAAGTTAAATTGAAGTAAAAAAAAAATGGTGAAATCTTTGAATAAAGAAATATAAAAATTCAAAAGAGAAATTAAATTTTCCATCAACTCAAAAAGAAAATAAATATTATTATAAATTTATATATCTTTTAATTTAACTTTTTTCATAATCCATCTAACCTTAATTCAAATATTTTCTACCACTATTAACTCAAATTCTCTATAAATCATAATACTGGTTGCCAGACCAAGCCTAGGCCCAAATCTTTTTGGGCTTGGCAAAGTTGCGCCCAAACAATGGGGCCAGGGGAGCATTTCTGATATACCCCCATTAAGGGGCCGTTTGATTTGGTGCAATTATGGTTGTATATTTGTGTTTATAAAGTACTCTAAATTCTAAGATAAACTCTTTGTATAGTGACATTTTTCACATTTCTATTTTTCTCATACATACTCAAATCTCAATAGTTCATACCAAATAAAATTAATATATTCTAACAATGACATTTCCTCTAAAATTTCTTGAAACTCCCCACAGAAAACTATAATAATCTAGCAGATTTTCCCCACTTTCATTTATTCCGGTACTCGTATATAAAAATATCAAAGAATGTTTGATCAAGTCAAATATTTATCCCATAACCTATTTTCCATTATCCTCCAATCCGCATATGTCGGTCAAATTTTTGATCCCCTGCCAAACGACCTCTTAATTGATTATACACGTTTAAAGAGTGACACCAAACCACTGAAGCAGCCGCCGTTTTGCTCCACCGAACGGATCTGAACGGTCAGTATAATACCAAAATGACAAAGTCCAATCCAACGGTCCTAAACATAGGGCCAATCATGAATAATAAGAAAAGCCACTCTCAGATCAATCTGATAATCTCTCCATCTCTGCAATTCTACTCCGACCAAATCACCTTTACCTCCCTTGGCAGCAGAGAAAGGCTATTCCTTTCCTACACGGCGGTTGATTCAGCTATCGGAGCTTGTTTGGTAATCATTTCTTACCCTACCCATGTCTTGATTTTTGAACAGGAGAAGAATTTGTTGTTTTGTACAATCCCTGCTGTTAGAATCGCAATTTTGTTGAGCAAGTTCTTCGATTTCTCCTACAGTACGTTGGAATTTCGAATCTGAGAGGAGAAAAATGGGGATTCCGTCCGATATGCGAGACTATTGGGCACAATCCATCGGAAGCAAGCGAAGCAGCTCCTTCGTGATTGCTTCTCCTGACGAGCAACGCAACAAGGCTTTTGCTCAAGGTGTTTTCTCACTCTGCCTCTCCCGTCAGGGGTGTACACCTAAATTCCAAATCTTTTTTAATTTGTATTTTTTTTGTCTTGTCTGGCGGTGGTTGCAGACAGCGTCATTGCTGGATTCAAAGCAGCTGTAGTGGCGGCCGTTCTCACCACTGGTCCTGTGGTAGGTTGATGGTTCTTCTTGCCTGCCTATTGATTGGCTTTCATTTTAGTGTGTATGTTTCATATTGATGATGATAATGAGATCCGCACCAGTTGTGAGAAAGGAATGCTTGCATTTGTTTTGTGTTGTGCCATTGTTAGATATCTACTTGGTTTTCTCATGAAGCTCTTTTTTATGATGAGGGAAACCAAAAACTCGATACTTGTTCTGGCATTAGCTAGTGTTTAGCTCCTGGCTATTGGTTTGATTGCATATGACAGTTGTTTAGGCTTAACTTGGTTGCTATTTCTTTAATCTCAATCCAGGTCCTGTGTAATCTTGATACATGATTATCTTATTGATGGTGTTGTATACAACGCGTTGTTTGTTTATAGACTTCATTCGGAATCGCATAGTTCGTTTCCAGATTTCATTCGGCATTGAATAGTTCGATCTCCTTCCATATGCATTATCGTGCTGGTGGAATTTGCAAGTATCCTCATCCCATGCTTTTTTGTTTTGCTTTGTTTTGTTCATCAGATGGTTGCTTGTCGCAAGATTCCCTGGGCAAAGAGGAACCTGAATTACGTAGCTCAAGCTCTCATCATATCTTCTGGTATATGACTTCTTATACAAATTGCTCCTTAATCTTGGAGCAAGTCGTAGTCGAGCTTTTCTCTTAAAATTTTCTTGTATATGCTGTCACTACTCACTAGCTAGTTACACAAATTCGATTCTTTACACTTATACAGTTGTGTTGTTAATGTGTTTTCCAACAGCTTCGATATCGACCTTCTTCATTACTGCTGACAAAACTACCTTGGAGAGGGCGAGAAGCAACACTAAGTATGACAAAACAGTTTGAGATGATGCCAGATCCCTCTTGTTGTGGACAGTTCCTGTCTGGAAATTGGAAAGTAATAAGATCTCTATTTATTGTATTAGAACTGATCCTTTGTAAGAGTAAAATTGAATTCATATGCATTTTGTTGTTTGTCGTTGGAGTATTTTGTTTCTTGCAATCCTCATACTATCTCATGATAGCTCCAGTTTTACTATGAGTAAGTAGGGGGTTCATTCTTTGTTGTTCTTGTTCGAGAACTTTCGTCTATCTACAGTGTTTTTTTGAGCCATTTGAAGGCAAGTGTACTGGAAGGGCTTCTGTGTTCTTCTGCAGATGTTGTAGTAACTGCATCTTGACTACTACAAACGACATTGCAAAGATTTAAGGTCACAGAGGTACATTCCGTCTAAGAAATCTTCTTGTTCTAACCGCAACTGATTCTGCTACTTCTGAACACTTATGTGTTTGTTAGTGTTATGGTTTGGATGTTCCAGGAATGGGACACTACAATGTCTCCTTTCTGGACATGTTGTGGTTCTTGCATCTAGATTTTGTTTGCCGGGAAAGCAGAAGAAAGTTGAGTTGAGGTTGAGCGGTGTTGCGGTAGAAAACCGCATTCGAAGAGAGGTTTAATCTTCAGTTGTCCTAGCATTCCCTCGTTGAATTTGAGTTACGAATCGAATTTGGTCAGATTGGATCTATGTTGAGTTGGGTCACTCTACTATTTGACCCTCTCCTCCAACCCTAAAATCATATGGTCAACCACAAAAAAAAAACTCCCAAAATAAGTATTTTTTTAAGTACTACTTTTATTTTTTGGTACCAGAAAAAAAACAACTTGCTATATTTATTTAGCTATCATTAGCAAATAGTAACATGTATAAACAACAACCTCGTACAAAATCATTCAACTCAATTTGTCCCTTCTTTTCGATTCGATCAAGTAATCGACCATAAATCGAAAATGGGTCCTCGACGAGCAATGATGATCATCATAACCATGTTGTCTCTCGTTTCCTCAGCGATATCGATTCCTCAAGAAGAGCCATCTCTAGGAGGCCATAAACCGTTCGAGTTCAAACTCTTCAAAAACTTAATGTGTGCAACCTACGATCCGAACGCAACTGCAGAATCCATCAAAACACGCCCGTTAATCACCAGCATATGCGATCACACAAACGACCCAGCCAAATGCTTCGATTTCTTGGGGAACAAGCCGACCGCGGATCCAGCATTGGCCGTCAGGGAGGATTGCAAGATCGTGAAGGAAATGCTCAATTTGGAATCCACCCATGTTAGGAGGACCGAGGTCCCCGAGCTGAAGGCGTACTTTGGCACATGCGCTACGGAGTTCGAAAAGGCCGCCAAGACCCTAGATGGCGTGGAAGCGGCTTGTGACCCGAAGATCACCAGGCATGCGACTTCTTTGCTTGGCGATGTGTCGAATCTCAATGCGTGCGATGCGGCGTTTCAGGGTACTGCTGAAATCAAGAGGAAGTATGCGGTGAAGGATATGAACGATGGAATACTTCAAGCTATCAACAAAATCGCCGAGGTTGCTAAGAGATATAATGAATGATTTGACGTAGTACCTATGAACAAAATCTTATATCTCCTTGTACATATAATTGTTATAACATTTTGCCATTGATGGATTCAAAATGATTTAAAATAATATATCGAAATGAATACAATTCATAATACAGGAGTGTAATTGTGTATTTTCCGGATTTAAAATTCATAATTACATAATGATCAGTCTAAATCATATTAAAATATTAATTTCCTTATTTCATTAAAAATTACTTGATTATAATAAAAACTCCCTATATTTTAGAAATTCAAACATAAAATCAGAAGAGTAGTTTTGTATCCACGCTACTAGGTTTTCTTTCCTTTCATTTTTATTGTCAGTTAGCTTTTTGGAGTCTTTATTTAGTTAGTTTTCGCATTCTTCTCACGGTCCTTCTGTTTGCCGAATGTCTTGTATGTGAGTAAGGATCGAGGCCGGTTTTATTTCGCAAAGGGCATGCGATCTATGTAGCCCCGCCTATAATGTCTACGCCTTTAGATAGACTTGTGTACGCCATTTCGGTTAGCTTTACTATATTTATGAGAATTTTCTGCGAACCAATGCACCCTGTCTACAAACCAGGGTCTCGCCCAATGACATGTGTCGGAAGGCTCATCGCTACAGACAGAACCTCGAAAAATTAATTTATCTTAAAATTTATAAATTTTTACGTATAAAACAATTGTGTTCAAACCAATCTATATACAAGTACACATGTATATAGCAATATTAATGATTTTCTAATTTAGTATTCTTCATATTCATCACCCACAAAACCGATTTGACACGATATATGAAGAAACATTCAAAGAGAAAATACGAGAAAACCGCAAAAATCAACATTCGTCAAATTTTCCTCCATAAATTATCTGCCAAAATTATAATAATTACTTCTTGTAAAATATAGCTTTTTATACTACTATTAGCAAATAACTAACATATATAAACACCCCACTCACTCACATCCAAAATCAACTTGTTCTTTCTTCTTCATCTTCTTCTTCTTCTATTCATCTCCAAACCCTAAACCAAAAACAACAACAACAACAAAAGGAAAATGGGTACTCATGTAGCTATGATGTTGATCACCCTAACCACCTCATCTTTCTTTCTTCTTGCTATCTCGCAGTCTCCGGCAGCATCTCCATCAGGATCATCAGCATCAGCTTCGTCAGGATCTAATACAGCATCTCCAGCAGGATCCCCTACACCATCTGTGTACCCGCAGTTCAAAGAGTTGATATGCTCGAACTACGATCCAAAGATGGTAGCCGAGGACATCAAGCCAGACTCGCCACTCACCACCTTGTGCAACACGAAAGATAACGCAGCCAAGTGCCTTGATTTCTTGGGGAACAAGCCAGACGCTGACCCTTCGTACGCCATCAAGACCGATGTCAAGGCCATAAGCGAAATGATCAAGGTACAAGCCACCATCGCTAAGAGGAACAAGAACCCCGAGCTGAAGGTCCCCTTCGAGACGTGCCATACGGAGTTCAACAACGCCGCCAATACCCTGGACGACGTTGTGGCCGCCTGTGACCAGAAGATCACCAAGCAGGCGACCGCGTTGCTTGGTGATGTCTTGAAGAACCTCCAGTCGTGCAATCAGGCGTTCCAGGCTGCGCCGGACCTCGAGCAGGGTTGGTCGGTCAGGGACACGAACGAGGACGCACTTGCGGCTATCACCAAGATCCTCTCAGTTTCCAAGAGATTCAACGAGTGATGATTACTTTTTCTTACATCCGTTGCTAATAACGAATTTAATCTACTTATTAATTATTACAATAATGTAATAGTGCGACATTAATGATTGAAATGAGATACAAATAATAATATTGAGTGGTTTTTTTTCCTCTGCCACATAAAACATACTGTTCTTCGACTTCAATTTGGAGCTAGGTCTCAATAAGTAAATGATTTAATGACCTAAATTAAAATAGTCAACAAAATTATTTCATAAATTTCATTCGTTAAATAGTAATCAACAATAATTTTGGCAAGTTTTTATGATCACTCAAAGCTCCGATTCCCTACAAAAATTTGTCAGAGTACCACTTTCTTCAGGGTTATTTTTTGTGTAAATTCTTTTTTGAAATGGTGTACGTTATGCAAACGAGTATAATACATGATGGCGGACATCATTTCGTATTCGTTTATTTATTCATGTATATGTCTTTGTACTTGTGTTTTTAGACGGTGTGTATGTGTTTTTTTTACTTGTGTACATGCTTTTCTTAATTTCCATAACACATGGTAATTGAAAATTTTCACATGAAAATTTTCAAATTTTCAAATTAGTTAATATTTGACATACATGTTGAAAATAGCTAAAAATTTAAATTTCACTTTATTAACCCCTCTAAATTATGATCAACTGAAGTTAAAAAATATTTTCTCTAAGACTGTACCGTAATTATATTATGTTTACTCTTAAAAGTTTTCAAATTGACTAATCTATTAGAAACATTTTGAAAAAAGTTAAAAATCTGTTGATATATTATATATATATAATCATGCACATTGTAATTCACATTAACTTGTTTGTCATTATGTAATACAAAGGAAATCTTTAAAGATAAAGAAGAAAATCATACTCAACTTCCAAAGATTATCAAGCACTTAAAAATAGAATTGTGTTTGTTTGTTGAAAATAAAAAGTTTTTTTTGAATAGTTTATTTTGCGTTTGTCGTCCTAGGTTATTTATCATAATTGATATGAATCATAGAGAAGGTGGTGGTGCCTAGAGGCTTTTCCAAATATTCATGAATTTGATTTCGAAATATTCACTAAAATCTTTTGTCGAGAACAATAAAAAAAAGGGTTTAATAAGCATCAAAATTGGACTACATCAATTTAAAGATATAAAAATAATAAATTAACCAATGATTACGAGTATGCAACAAAACTTACTTCGAGCTCACATGATAGTTATATATTCTATGTATGCAGTACCTAAACAAATAATAAATCGCATCTGATAGTGATATATTTGTTTCATGATCATTAATGATTGATCATGTATATACATAGTCGAGAAATACGGTGTACTTATTTACAAATGTACTTGGAATATGCTCAAAATACTGACGACTTTTCCTCTAAATACACATTGAAAACATCAAAATCCAAATTACAAAGTCCAAATTCGCTCACTTTCTTCTATGCTTCCTCCTCCCCCCACCAAATTTCCCCTGTATTTTTCTCTGAAATTAACGAGAGAAAATTAATGGCGGAGTTGTCGACGGCGACGGCACATCCGAGACCAGACCCACAAACTGGCGCACACGATTTCCAATCCGAGGAGGTCTACTACTACGCCGAACTCTACGGCGGCGGCAACAGAGCGTGGGAAATCGAAGAGGAGGAGGACGACGAGCTGTTCGAGATCCGTCACGGCGAAGAAGGACGGTCTCCGCCGTTGGCGAGCATCAAGGAGGAGATCACCCCGGCGGATGCCGGGAGTGCGGAAGTCAACGACGACGATGACTGCTTGTACGTCGGAGTAGGGAAGGGAGAATCCAGCGCCGACGCGGTGGCTTGGGCGTCGAGGAAAGCCGCTACCGCCGACGCCACCTTGTACCTCATCCACGTCTACCCTGAAGTTCGCCACATTCCATCTCCCTGTGAGTGTACTGAGATTTAGTGTAGTTAATTAACTGCTGTTCTTCCTCCCCTGTTTCTTTCGTTTAGCTAAAAAACAGAGTGATGAATATTTTTGGGCAATAATTTAGTTAGGTGTTTACTGATTTCAACTTTAATGGTATTTTCAGAACCGTATCAAAAAGATGAACTGGTTAGTAATATTATGTGGTTCAACTATTTAGATCGCTAAAATTTTTTGTCACATCATGATTAAATTAAGATTATTATGACATTATAATTATTTTAATGAATGATTCAAAGTCCAATCAATCAGATATTCAAGTCCATAAAATGGTAACGATGTGGTCTTCAATGAAATGAGTGTCATATCTTAAATTTTTAGAATGAAATGCTAAACTATGTAATTACGCCAAGTAATAACCATAATAATAAATATACTAAACTAATAATATATAGGGTGCCTGCTCCAAGACTTTTGAGGTATAGATAAGTCACTAAGTTACTACACTTAGGTACCAACGAGTTGTTACACCGTTGATGTCAACAACTACATAGATGTATATGCGTACTTTGAGGGTATAGTGTGTCCGGTATTGTCGGGGTATGCATACCAAGTGCGTACCATTTATTGGCAGTCATTTAGAGACTCGAAAATAAGTACCAATATTTAGGGTATTAAGTGTTATGTGAAGGTGTGACCGTTTGACTTTTGAAGGGTTATATATGACCTAACGTTTTTCCGTTCTATAAACAAAAGCATGCCCATGATCAATTTGAATATGGAAAAGGGCATTAAAGTTGAAATCCTCAATAATATGATTACTTAATTAGCAGGGGTATTCTATTTTCTTCTAAGTCAACACATCATATTCGGGTCTTTATACACACATTGGGATATAATAATTAATATTTTTAATCTCTTTATCATCTAAATTAATGAAAATGAAATGAACATTGGATTATCAAGTGAAATAGATTTTTAATATCATTTGATTATTATTTATAAGAATTAGTATAGTAAAATTAGATTTTTTTAGTTATTTTTAAAATGTAAGTAAAAATATTAGCTAATTTAAAAAAAAATTATTTTTTTGTAAAAATGGTGAAATTTTCATAGTTTAACATACGAAAATTGATAAATTGTGACATGAAAATTTCACCATGTATGAGCAATATTTAACATGTATGTTGGGAATGATTAAAAATTGAGATTTCACCATGTTAAATCCTTACAATAATAATCAAATGAAGTTAAAATTAATTTTTTAAGAATTTTAATTTTTATTATTAGTGGGGGATGTATGTGCTTTCGATTCCAAAAAATTTAACTTAAATTTCTACTTATTTTCCATATATGTTGTTTGTTAGGCACAAATTTTAAATTTTTTTGGTCAATTTTTTAGCTCGTTAAATTGAAACTATTTCCATTACTGAAAATTTTAATAGAAATTTTATTTTCACATAAACAATTTATAATAGATGAAAATGAAATGAACAGTGGGTAAGCTTCCAAAAAGTCAAGTGAGTCCAGAGCAAGTGGAGAGCTACATGGCTCAGGAACGAGGCAAGCGAAGACTACTCCTTCAGACCTTCATCAACCAGTGCTCTACTTCCAAGGTACATATACACCGCTTCGTTAAAAGAATGATATAAGATCTATAATTAATTTTTTTTTAATAATTCAAGTTATTGAGACGTAAAAGTTTATAAATACGCAGCAGGTGAAGGTAGAGACAATCCTGATAGAGAGCGACACAGCGGGGAAGGCGATTCTGGACCTGATCCCAATCCTCAACATCAGGAGGCTTGTGCTAGGAACCAACAAATCCAACGTCAAGAAACTCAAGCACAGGAAAGGAAACACAAACATCGCCGATCAAGTGATCCTCAGCGCACCGGAGGGTTGCGAGATCAGCATCGTATGCCAAGGTCAGCAAATCATGACCGTTGATGGCGGCACGGTTATTTCATCGTCGACTACCGGTGTATCGTCTCCTTCTCCTTCCCCGCTTCGTTTGGGCGGTAGCAACGGCAACCACAACAAGGCAATGGAGCTGCCGGCAGCAGCGTCAAACAGTAATAATGTCGCCGCCGGTGAAGCTTTTGCATGCATGTGTTTTAAGTCTCCAAGGGTGACCTCGTAAATTCATACCCGCATAAGTGAGTGTTGTACGTGTATAATTGTATATATAATATTGCACTCCTCCGTTTGTAGTTGCTCCAGTGGTAGAGCATGTGTCTGGTTATCAGGAAGTATCGGATTCTAATCCACTGTACTCCCAAAAAATGGATGCCTATTTACTTTCCGTCTTCTATCTTCTATTGATCGAGAGTCTTGGTCTACTCCGACAATAAAACGTACGAATAAGAAGGCACTATAATGTAATAGTGAGAATGTGAGGGTGTGTTTTGTAATTAGTATTATTATCTATCAAACTATGATTAATAATAAATATTAAAATTAGAAATAATTGAATTTTAAACTTCTAGTCAACGGTCGAGATCGAAAACTTAAAATAGATATTTATAATGAATTTACATTACCCACAAAAAGTTGGGTACACCGAAACTTTTGGTATATTAGATATACTGAAATTTCACTGTAAGAATAATATTAGCTTAAACCAAAATCTTTTAAAATACACAGGATACCATCACTACAAGAAAGTAAGTACAGGAAAGTAAGTATTCTTTTAGGGACGGTAATTCCGTGACTTTATTAGATACAATCCTGAGAGTAATACTAGTCATCGGTTTCATAAAGAATCGCTAATGTACCAAGTTATTTAGGCTAAGTTTGGCAATAAAAATGATTGATTCCTAAAAAAGTAAACTAAAATTAGTGTAAAAATATTATATCGACACAGAAAGGGGTTGTGAAAAGAAATTTGGATAACGAAATAATTTTGCGGTCACTAAGTAAGAACTAGCGACCATCAAGTTAGTAGCCATTTTTTTGCGGTCGCTAAACTTTTCAGTGACCATTTTTTCCATCTAAGTACCATTTCTTATGGTCTGGTGACCGTTGTACAGTCTCAAATTGTCAAATTTCGTGTAGTGCATCACATTATGATTTGCAGTCATACCAACCAATAAACTATGTTTTAGAACACTTAATACGTAGATCATGGTCGTTCGTCATGGCGAAACCACACTTAGCCAAGTCACCCTTGTGAGTTGTGGCAAACCACACTTGCCGTTGTCGAACGCAATACGATGCCATTCCGAAAATCTTTCGAAAGCTCTCAACCAAATCTCAGACCGCAAGCAAAATAACAACGATATGTCAAATAGGAGATGCGAGCAACATCATTAAAAACTGCGGAAAAAAGTTGAAGCCTTTCCACACGAAAATGAAACTGGACAACCACAGTGCTTATATTTCAATAGCTTGATACATGGGTTTTGTAGTTGATGATCCTTCAAGAAACTTGATCACCTGAGGATGTTTGTTGTTGGACTCCACATACACAGTCTCCAGTCTCGTAAACGTAGAAAGTTGCTCATCCAAATATTCCGAAATTGCATCAAGTACCTGTGAGATATGGAGAGCAGAATCAACGTACACTACACGAGGTAAGATCCAATGTGTTTACACACAAGTGAAAAAAGTCATGTACGTTACCTGGATGGTTTCGGAATGCAAAGTAAGATATTTTGCGTTATAAAGACCTCGGAATAAGGTTATCCATCTCTGTGCAATAGCTTCCTTGCAATCCCTACACTTGGGGTCAATGTTAGCAAGATTGACCCGAACATCAGCATCTTCGAGGGAAGGCAAGTTCAAGGTTCCAATGCAGACCAGTCCACATACAAGAGTGAAAGATCTAAGCCTCGGTGCATATATTTGAAAATCGCAACGATAAAACACAAGTTCGAGGCTAAGCAATTGGTGAGTAGAGATTAACAGAGGATAGAAATAGGAACCGTCGTAGTCTCTGGAGTCAATTACGACTAAATGTTGAGCATCATGGGACATGGCATGACCGATGAACCTCCTTAACATGGTCAGATATTCGATATTATCGCCACGTGAAATTTGTTGATGAGGCTAATCTTGCTGATGTTAAGTTTGCAGCAGCTACGTACAGACAAAACTTTATTCCCCCAAGCCATGAAGTTTGTTTCTTCATTTTCTTCACCAGAGGATCCACGACTCAGAGTGAGAACGGGGAGATATATCCAGACGTACCTTCAGGATCGAGATAACACTGATGTTCGAACTGCGTATTTGGTGTCCATCAACGAAAGGATGTGATGAAGAACCGAGCCTGGAAGATACCTTAACCTGTCCGAAGAATCTTGTCCACCACAGCTTTCGTTCTTCATCGCTTTGGGGTTTTTGCCCTTTTCTTGATTCAGGATAGTAGAAATAAGCATATAAAGGGAAAACAACAGGAAGTATATATAATAGTTCGACTCTTTTTTTCCTAAATATTTAAGTAATATAATTCAGGATAAATAGGTTGTTCACGAACCGAACCTAGCCGAACTTCACTAAGCTGAATTCACAAATCAGCAACAGTAGAGACAGCATCATCTTTAGATAGAATGTCGTTCTGAAAGAACTAATTGTGACGATACATATACGAACCTTTAACTACGAGGTCATTCAAACTTGACAATCGGTTTTGCACCAGAAGAACCTTTAACAAAGTAGTCGATCGCTGCATCCGGTAAATCGTGACTCCCCAAGCTCAAAGTCTTTAGTCTCGTAAAAGGAGAGGGTTGTTTCGGAAACTCGGGAATATGATTCAATACCTGCAATTCAAAACACAAGTTCAGGAAAACACTTTTCACTAGAAGTATAGAAGGAGCATTTCGATTTTGAGAATATATGTATCAGAGGAAATACGAGTTACCTCAATCGTAAAGCAGCACAAAGTAAGAGTCTTTGCATTACTCAGCCCCTGGAGCAAGGAGATCATACCATCTTTGGCGTACTCAGCATAATCCTCATCAGAACCAGCGAAATCAGCCACTGAAATCTCAGCATTCTCGAGCGAAGGAAGGTTCATCTCAGTGAATTCCACGAAGCCCCACAACTTATGGAAATAGAGATGTTTGAGTCTCGGTGTGTGTATGCCGAGGTCCGTGAAATAAGTATCCGTGACACTCAGACTAAGCAGTCTGAGTCCGGAGATCCTGAGTCTACGATCACAACTGAAATAGTCCCCCAAGGACGAACTTTCCAAGACCAAATGCTCCAGACATGGAAACTCAGAGAAAGGGTCATACTCTTCATCATCGGACCAGAACATGCATTCGATCAGCTCCAACTTTGTCAGCATCCAGAAACCAGAAGATCGAAACCCGACATTGACATCAAGGACCATAGTGTCTAGTTTTAGGGTTCTAAGATTGCAATCAATGACGGTGCCAAACAATTCAGAGAAAAAGTATTCAGTGTCTTCTTTCCAGCGGACACTATTCTCCAGGTCAATGACAAAATGTTGAGCATCGTGGGACAAGCCATACTCGACGACCCTTGCTAACAGGCTAGCTTCGCGAACATCCGGATTCCCTTCGTCAATCAAGGTGATCTTTTGGAGACTAAGCGGATTTCGAAGGGACAGAACCTTATCCACGTATGTTCTGAAGCTTGCATACTCTCTGAAGGATTCGCTACGAATGTCGAGAGTCGGGACATCTTTCCACGCATTTCTCCACCGCCGGGATAATACAGAAGTTTGAACGGCCAATTTGGTTTCTAGAAATGAAAGGATATGATACAGAACTGAGTCGGGAAGATTACTTAACCAGTCAGTTTCCAGTAAGGCATCCTCCATAGCAGCGTAATCTCAGCTCGGCGAAAGCAGATATAATCTATGACAAGAGGGGAATAACCATCGATGGTGATCAATTGCATGATAAAAGGAGCTCACTTGAAATTCAAAGAGTGAGGATTTCATAGTGCGCATCAAACAAAAAACCCATCAAATGAAGGAAATCTCCATCAAAAACAACTATTTAAGTTCGTGGGTCGCAATTAAAGATGAAAATCCACCATACCCACCTGAGCTGATAAAGCTACGGCCTGTAGCAGAGGACGCTGCCGAAACAGAAGGCCAGGCGTGCTGTGGGTTGCTTGCTGATGTTCAAGAGATTCAATCCCTTAGCTGCCGCGAGACTGAGAAGAGACTGAAGATTCGATGGAGATTGAAGACTCTGAGAAGTGAGGAGACTGTAATTTTGGTCGACAGAAATATGAATTTGGTGATTTAGGGATTCTTAGAGAAATGTACAAAATTTGAACTGTGAAAAGAGTTCTTTTTTTTCCATTCAAATCCGTTACGCGGAAATCTATCCCGAAAGAAAACCGTCAGATCGAGCTGTTTTAGACTTTCAGTTTCTCTATTCTGCGGAAACCTCTTTCTTTCCGCCAGTGCGGATAGTGCTACTAGCCATCGGATCATTCAAAATTTAATCTAACGGTTGAAATGCAAACTAAAAATTGGAAACTTTTAGAATGTAAAACAAGCCCAAGTAAATTGAGCTGCAGAATAAAACTTTTTGGGGGAATGCAATCATGCAAATAATGGGAGAGCTTTTATTTCTGTTATATTATTTCTTCTCCTTTAAATTCATAATTTTAATTTAATTTCTATGACTCTTTATACATTTATCAGAATATAATTTTCCGTTTACAAATATTGTTTGTTATAGTTTTTTGAGTTCAAGGAGATCCACATTGATATATTTTATTTTATTTTTTTGAAATAAAGTTCAAATTTGTAATGTAGGCGAACATGAATAAATTTGATATCAATGTTTACCGTGAAAAAATTCTGCAATTAAAAGTAAAATTAGCATTATAGATGTCGACGGAATTAAAGTAAAAATTCCGGTTAGATAAAACAATTATGATACGATAATTATGGTAAGATAAAAATAATTAGCCCTCTAGATTGAAGGTTGGGATAGACGTTTTAAGATGATGGCACGTAGGCGGGGTAACGGTTACCAAGTAGGAGGGGACACCGACAAAAATAAACACTCGTTGATCGAAATAAAATACTGATGACATTCTCAGCCGAAGTTACCATGATGACCAACACAACACCCAATGGGTCCAGCGGCCAATCATAAACAATGGAATTCGAGAAAGCGAACATTCAAATTCCAACATAATCAATCGCCGACAACCAGAGTCAAGGTCCGACCCGAAAACAGGACCAGATTTCAGCCTCAGCATCAACAACCAGTCAGCCTCGAGCGACTAGTCTGTCACACTAAAATTCAAGGCCCGGCCAGGTGAGGTCCTAACCTCCCTCGATGGTAACCTAATAAAAATGGTTTTCATTCATGTTCGCTAGGTTTAGTTTTAAGTTTCGGATTGTTTTCTTGTGAGTTTTTTCCGGTTAGTTAGTTCTTTAATTTTGATTTCATCAATGGATTTGATTTCCCGTTAGATTGGAGAGAAAGGGTTGAAGTCACTTACTCATAAGGACCCGCGATCCATGTAGCCTTGTCCACAAGGACTACACCTTCAATGAGATATCTTATATGCTTCTACATTACTATTTTTTCGAAATAAAATAGTTAATAATTGCTTGTCAAAAAAATTTAAATGGATATTGATGATATATCTATTAACCAGAAAAAAAAACTAAACGCACCAAAACATTTTGATATATTAAATACATTAAAGAATTCGCAGTTATTAATTCAAACTTCACTCCACCTCTTACTAGTGTGTTGTGTACTACTGTACTTGTGTTTCGCTTCTGATATAGTTGTTTGGAGATTATGCTAATGTTATATATTCAGATCGCCATCATTAATTTGGTTACCAAACCATTATCCACTAATCATTACGGTTTTTAAAATTGATGTTGCGTAACCATCATACCATTTTCTATAATATATAGAAGTAAGGCTGCAATTAAAGTACCAAGCAAGTACAAACGGACGACACAAACTCTTTATTTTCATTGATAAATGAAGGCTACCAAAGTTTTAAGTAGTCTGATCTTACTAACCAGCTCTCAATTTGCGCAAACCTTATTTCCTAATATTTATCTATCACAACCTTATTTAACCATTATATATCTTCCTTTTACGGATTTGTGATCAAGCTTTTTCCACCCTCCTTCTGGCCGGCCTTGCCGAAGCAAGGTGAGTAGCAGAGGGCACTGTCCCCCTCCTCCTAGATGGCCTTGCCGAAGCAAGGCCAATGGTAGCGGCTAGCATCGCCCTCCTCTTGACCGGCCTTGCCAAACACATAATAATTGAAGAGGCTAGCATCGGCCTCCTCCTCATGGCCCTTGCCGAACACATAATAGTTGAAGAGGCTGGCATCGGCCTCCTCCTCATGGCCCTTGCCGAACACATAATAGTTGAAGAGGCTCTCGTCGTCCACCTCCTGACCAGCCTTGCCGAACACATAATAGTTGAAGAGGCTAGCATCGCCCTCCTCCTCATGGCCCTTGCCGAACACATAATAGTTAAAGAGGCTAGCATCGCCCTCCTCCTGGCCGGCCTTTCCGAACACATAATAGTTGAAGAGGCTCGCATCTCCCTCCTCCTCATGGCCCTTTCCGAACACATAATAGTTGAAGAGGCTCGCATCGCCCACCTCCTGACCGGCCTTTCCGAACACATAATAGTTGAAGAGGCTCGCATCTCCCTCCTCCTCATGGCCCTTTCCTAACACAGGCCAGTGGTAGTGGCTAGCGTCGCCCTTTCGAGAGACAGGACCAACAAACTACTTGGTTGTCGTATTTTTCTCGGCGGGAAAGACGAGAGTTTTGGAGTTGGATACGCGAGCAACTGCCGACGATGCTACCATCGGCGGTCTGGTTTTCGAAGAAGCAGCAGTAGGACATGCAGGAGCAAATAGGGTAGCAATGGTGGTCATAGTGAGAGTAGAGGCCATATCTCGACTTAGACGAGGTTATTAGCAACTCGAGATTTTGATCGGGAAGTTTGGTGAGATGGGGGTAGCTAGCTAGTCAGGTATTTATAGCAAAATATAGAGTGGTGAGACGTTACGTAGTTTAGCTGCATGCATGAATGTCGACGACGGGTGGCTAGCATGCATGAGTAACGCATGCATGCATATGCCTTTATCACGTACTGACCACCAAGTGTGCGGACGGCCTGGATTTCCTTAGTTAATTTGTCGGATTGTGCATGCATGATAAGTCAACAAATCAAAGTTTTCATATTTTGTTGAAGAAGTATGAAACGGTAAAAAGGTTAGCTGAGCTGGCCTTGTACAGTGCATTCCAGAAATAAAAATTATATTAAATTATATTAAAGAAAATATGTAACTCATGTGGGTAACAGAGATTTCACTCTAGACATTTGTGATTTGTAGTTGGGTTTATAACGAGGCCCGTATAGCTATAGGCCGACCACATTAAGCCCAATCCATTACAAACCAATGGCGCCGTGGCCGAAGAGCGAACCCGGTGACAGACGGGAATACTTACCACCATACTACACCGGCCAAATGACAATGAACTGCATCTCTTATTTTCACTCGGATTGGTTGAACCAAGAAACAGATAGATTCGATTTTGCACGTGAATTCTTTTCCCCGAAGATAAGCACATCACTCGTATCCCAGTGGAGGAAATAGAGGCCAAAAGTGAAAAAGCCACTTCCGATCAGCACAAACCACCAACCAATCCAATCCGCATCCGATGGAGTTCACGGCGGCGCAGCTGAGTCAGTACAACGGCACCGACTCATCCAAGCCAATCTACGTGGCGATCAAGGGCCGCGTCTTTGACGTCACAACCGGCAACTCCTTCTACGGCCCCGGCGGCTCCTACTCCATGTTCGCCGGCAAGGACGCTAGCAGAGCTCTGGCCAAGATGAGCAAGGATGACGCTGACGTTATCCCTTCCCTCCACGGACTGTCCGAGAAGGAGCTCGGCGTCCTCGCCGATTGGGAGAAGAAGTTCGAAGCTAAGTACCCTGTCGTTGGCCGCGTCGTCTCCTAAATTTAAACTTCAAACCCAATAAAACCATAATATTCGAATTATGTACTTGGTCAACTCTCGATTATCAACTGTTTGAGGCTTGATTGACTTCTTTTTTCCAGTGATTTTCCGATTTCCATATGTATCTGGCGTGTGTGTGATTGACTGAATAAGAAAACCTTGTGGGGTTTTGGCTCTCTGTGTCTCTGTTCTTCTGGGTTTGTATTGATAAGAGAGAAATATAATAGCTTTGCTTACTTTGGTGAAGAAATGTTGCATCTTTGACTCAATTGAATGTTGAATCTTACTGTAAGCTTTGATGGTAATATCAGTACTCAATAATGCCTATTCCCTTGTTCCCAGATGTGTTTGTAACAGGAAGTGCCATTAGATATGATGTTTAACAATCATCCTAATCCTGTAAAGCAAATCCACTCATTAGCAAATAAAGCTTGAATTGGTTGTTTAATCATGTCCATAGTCTCAGTTGCTTTGAAGTTCAGAATCATAACCTTCAATACATTGCATCTCCAAGCAGCAAGAAGAACATGCTTCTTGTTTCCCTTATGAGCTTCATTTCTCTGTATTTTTCTGTTTCTCCCATGCATTTCCTAGTGAAGGACGTGACTTGAGTACTTGTCTGTGTCTTTGTCGAGAAACCTGAAGGGAAACATGAAAATGGTCTTTGTTCCTACCTTTGCCTGGAAGAATCAGACGACATTGAGACCTATTACCAGCAGTTCTTGCCAGTGACTACTGCAATGAGCTTTGACAACTCGCAGCAACTGGTCCATTCTAACCACTATGTACTCACAGGGTTTGTTGCTGAACTTACAGCAGAGGGATCGTGATTGGTAAGCAAGAAGCTCCTAAAGTTGCTTCCTTTCCGTACGAGGTCCTATGCAGACAGCCCCGAGTAGGCATTTTAGCAGGTTGGCCAACTCTGTAAAAATTTGTACCAACCCATATTGTTCAAACATCAAAACATGTTAGCAAAGTTTAAGTGTTACAAGTAAATGCTATTAGTGAATAACAACAAAACACCCCCCTCGCATGGAACAGCTATGTGGGAAACAATACTTACAAAATTAAAAGACAACAATCCAGTTGCTGTGGTGGATTCCAAGTCATAACAGATTCATTGAATTACGCATCTGCAGTAAAGCTGTGGCATTCTAATTTTACAGTACACCAGACAGTTTTATTCAAAATGGAGAAAGCCTTGCCACGTCACATTAACCGATCAACTATATATTGATGACAGTGGTTCAGAAAAACTTATGCAGTGGACACCTCATAGACAAAAACATGAAATCCCTTCTGCTAATTTCCCTCACTTTAACTTCTACTTACTACTACTTGTTCTTCTCCACCAAAACTGACTTACAAACTTACATTGTGTTTGTGGAGAAACCAGTAGGTTTCACACAGTCAAGTGATTTACATGGCTGGTACGACAAATTCCTTCCCAGAACTACATTCAGCTCGAAAAAGAAACAGCGTGTGGAGCATTACTATCAAAATGTGATCACAGGCTTTGCTGCTAAGCTTACACCGGAAGAAGCCAAAGCAATGGAGAAGAAGGAAGGGTTTGTGTCAGCAAGAGTCGAGAGATCCTTGTCTCTACATACTACTCACACTCCCGAGTTCTTAGGCCTGCTGCAAAATCAAGGGAGCTATTGGAGCTCTGCACATTTCGGTAGAGGAGTGATCATTGGTGTTATTGATAGTGGCATCAAGCATGATCACCCTTCGTTTGGTGATGCAGGGATGCCTCCACCTCCTGCAAGATGGAAAGGTAAGTGTGAGTTCAACGGGAAGAAGACTTGTAACAACAAGCTTATAGGTGCTAGAAGCTTTGTTTCTCAAGGGGATATCCCGTCGGAAGATACTCTCCATGGGACTCATACTGCTGGAGAAGCTGGTGGGATTCCTGTGGAAGGTGCCAATGTGTTTGGACAAGCTAACGGAACTGCGATGGGGATCGCACCGTTTGCCCACTTGGCGATGTACAAGGTTTGTGGAACTAATTCTGAATGCATGGAGAGTACGGTATTGGCAGCAATTGATGCTGCTATAGATGATGGTGTTGATGTGCTTTCAATGTCACTTGCACTTCAATATGATAATTTGTATGATGATGTTATTGCATTGGGTGCATTTAGAGCCATTCAAAATGGAATATTTGTTAGCTGCTCAGCTGGCAACTTAGGACCAAATAGCTCTTCTTTAGTAAATGTGGCACCTTGGATTCTAACCGTTGGAGCAAGTACCATTGATAGGGATATCAGGTCAACAGTGACATTAGGCAATAACGCGCAATTTCATGGCCAATCGAGTTTCCAGCCTAAGGACTTTCTTCAACAGCAATTACCGATCGTTGATGCTGGTGCGAGTATCAATGCATCAACAGCATTTTGTGAAGAAGGGTCACTGAAGAACATTGATGTCAGAGGAAAGATTGTTCTGTGCCAGGTGAGAAGTGTCAATCGGAGCATCATTCGAGGAATTGAAGTCAAGGAAAATGGTGGAGCAGCCATGATATTGATCAATGGCTTAGAACAGGGCTGCACTACTCAAGCTGAAGCCCATGTCCTTCCTGCATCAAACGTCAATTACAAAGACGGATTGGCAATCAAAGCTTACTTGAACTCCACGTCATCCCCATCTGCAACAATCTCATTCCAAGGTACTTTGTTCGGAAAGTTGAGTGCTCCACAAGTAGCCTCGTTCTCGTCAAGAGGTCCCAGCAAACAATGCCCCGGGATCCTGAAACCTGACATCATTGGTCCTGGAGTGAGCATTTTAGGTGCTTGGGCATACTCGGTGGACAATTCTACCAATTCATTCAATATAGTCTCGGGAACTTCGATGTCTTGCCCACATCTTAGCGGTGTTGCAGCTGTAATCAAGGCAATGCATCCAGATTGGTCACCTGCTGCCATAAAGTCAGCAATTTTAACCACTGCTTACACAGTTGACCTTAGTGGCAAGCCAATCTCCAATGAGCAGAATTCTCCTGCTACTGCCTTTGATATGGGTGCTGGCCATGTGAACCCACCAAAAGCTTTGGATCCAGGTTTGATATATGATATCCAACCAGATGATTACGCTGCGTATATCTGCAGTTTGGGTTACAATGACGCACAAGTAAGAATGATCGTGCAGTGGAAAGTGAAGTGCTCGAACGAATCTTCCATACCCGGTGCTCAACTGAACTACCCTACATTTTATGTCTCTCTGGGTTCTAGTCCACAAACACATACCAGAACAGTCACCAATATTGGCACGCATAACTCGACTTACAGCAGCAAGGTATTCCCACCAGAAGGTGTCGATGTTAAAGTCGAGCCAAGTGAGTTTAAGTTCAACGAGCTGAAAGAGAAAGCAACGTATTCGATAACATTCAACAGGGTCGGAAATGCGACAGGAACTATGAGCCAAGGTTCCTTGGTGTGGTCATCTACTGATGATAGGTACAAAGTTGTGAGCACAATTGCTGTGGTATTTGTTTGATGTATAAGGAATCTACGCCTATCCGCTAGTAAGGGTTAAAATGAAGCTTAATATTCTAGGGATTTCAATCTGTTGCTGCTATAAATAAATAATGTTGTTATTATGTAATTACAAGTACGTGGTATAGAGTTAATGCCTCCGCAATTCCATGGATCACTTCACGGTATTGCAGTGCTCTCTCGACAGAACCACCAAATCTCGAGTGACGGGTTACGAACAATCAAAACCCTTAAAAATATTTCTTAACTTTATTTTGCTATTATTTGAAGGAATTAACCGGGTAAAACCTCAAATTTTAGTCATTCCTAACATGCATATCAAATATTAACCAATGTAAAAATGGTCAATTTTCATGTAAAAATGGTCAATTTTCATGTAAAAATGGTCAATTTTCATGTCTTATACCAATGAATTTGACCATTTTCACAAGAAAATTTCAAAATTTTCAAATCGGCTAATATTTGACATGCATGTTGGAAATAACTAAAAAATCAAATTTTGCTTTGATAACCCATGTAAATAATCATCGAATGAAGTTAAAAATCAACTTTACTTGGTGTTATGTTAGTGTTGAACATTTTCAAATTGGCTTACGTTATGGGTGTTGAGCCATCGTTACATGAATTTTATTTTATTAACTTTGACCATACACAATTTTGTGGGAACCAAAATGTTTTACCATACATTTCAACCCATACAAACAGTAATAAAATACTTTTTTTACTTATTTTTTTAATATTAAATAGACTAATGTTGTATATATCATACAAAAAAATGAAAAGATTCCATCGTGGCCAGGACTTAAATTCGGGCCTTTCATGTAAGAGCCAAATATCCTGACCAACTAAACTACAACGGATTTGCTTGGCATCCTTACTTTTTCCTAAACAAACTAGAAAATAAACCTTAGTACTCTTGCGTTTCGATTGTAGCATAAGTGCCTCACTATTTTAAATAGTAATCCTATATTATGTTTGGCGATAGGAATTATGATTTCTAAGAAAGTTGAATTAAAATAGTACAAAATAGTTGAGTTGAGGTTGAAAGGAATTGAGAAAAAAGTGCTAAATTCAAAGGATACGAAAGATTCCTAAAAAAGTTTATTTTCCCATGAAATAGATTGAGAAACACGATTCCAATTGAAATCCTTATTTCCTTTGATTCAAGTTTCCATCCACAATATTTTTTTACTCCAACTCAACTTTTTTAAACTAATCTCAATTCAACTTTCCTAGGAATCATGATTTCTATTGCCAAACATAGGCTTAGCAACTCGTTAGTTTCTCGAAATTTGATCATACCTAGTACCCTTGCGATTTTCCCGTGCCTTACTGCCTCGCACGATTGCAGTTCGAGATCTTAGTACCTCACATTCCGTTCCTACTACTCCGTGCCTCGCAGTTTGTTCGTGGCTTAGTGCCTCACACTTTCATCATGGCTCTAGTGGCTCGTGGTTTGTTCATGGCTTAACGCCCCGCATGTTGACCGTGGATGTGACCTTCGTGTTATAATGAACACTGTGCTTGGCTACTGCATCGTAGTTTTTCTGCAACGCTTGCTTGGTTAGATCTTTACTTTCAGTGCTTAAACGTTGTGCTTTCAGATTTCTCCATCTCAGAAGTTTGATTTGACAAGAAAAAATCACACTTAGTTTTCCCTCACACGTCGAAGCTTACAATGAAAGGTGCAACTGGCGGGGTTAAAGACAATCTGCTAAAGAAAATCTGCAACTTGTTTCTTGGAAACAATGTAAATGGAAATCTTATCCTTATGCTGCATCAACGGAATACCACCACAAGATGGAGAGATAATCCATCTTGGAAGTTCATGACTGATACAATAACTCTAATTAGTACAATTAAGTAAAAGGAAGTTTAGCAGTTTCACCATAGTTACACACAAAGAAACATGAAAGCCTTACTTCTCATCACATTCTTCTTCTTCTTCTTCTCCTTCCAAGAAGCATCAGCTTCTGGAAAAAGCAACTTAGACACTTACATTGTGTTTCTACAGAAACCAGAGAGCCTAGTATCCACACAATCAACTGATTTTGATTTATATGGCTGGTACCAAACATTCCTTCCTGAAACTGTATTAAGCTCAAGTGAAGAACAGCGCATGGTGCATTCATATCGAAATGTGATCGCCGGCTTTGCTGCTAAGCTTACACCAGAAGAAGCAAAAGCAATGGAGCAGAAGGAAGGGTTCGTGTCAGCAAGACTTGAGAGAACATTGTCTCTACATACAACTCACACTCCCAACTTCCTGGGTCTCCATCTAGGAGCTGGTTGGAACTCTTCAAATCTAGGAGAAGGAGTGATCATAGGCATGATTGACAGTGGCATCAAATATGATCATCCTTCGTTTCGTGACCAAGGTATGCCTCCACCTCCTGCAAAATGGAAAGGCAAGTGTGAGTTCAATGGTAAGATGACTTGTAACAACAAGCTCATAGGAGCTAGAAGCTTTCCCTCTCCAGGGCATGTTTTGGAAGAGGTTTTCCATGGAACTCATACTGCTGCGGAAGCTGCTGGAACTGCCGTGGAAAGTGCCAACCTGTTTGGACAAGCGAACGGTACAGCAATGGGGATCGCCCCGTTTGCCCACTTGGCGATATACAAGGCCTGTTCAACTTCTTTTGAATGCTTTGAGAGTTCGGTGTTGGCAGCAATGGATGTTGCTATAGAGGATGGTGTTGATGTGCTTTCACTGTCAATTGGAATTCCATCAGATCATCTTTATGATGATGTAATTGCATTGGGTGCATTCAGAGCCATGCAAAATGGTATCTTTGTGAGCTGTTCAGCTGGCAACGGTGGACCATATAGCTCTTCTTTAGCAAATGAGGCACCTTGGATTTTAACCGTTGGAGCAAGTACCATTGATAGGGATATCAGGACAACAGTGATATTAGGTAACAATGAGCAATTTCACGGCCAATCTCTTTTCCAGCCTAAGGACTTTCTTCCACAGCAACTTCCATTTGTCGATGTTGGCGCCAGTGGCAGTAATTCAGCAACATTTTGTGACGAAGGATCACTGAAGAACATTGACGTTACAGCCAAGATTGTTCTCTGTCAGATTGGAGGTAATTCTGGATCAGTCCACAAAGGAGTAGAAGTAAAAGCAAATGGCGGAGTAGGCATGATACTAATCAATGGTTTGGGCAGTGGGTCTTTCACTATACCTGCAGCCCACGTCCTCCCTGCATCACACATCAATTACAAGGACGGATTAGCGATCAAAGCTTATTTGAATTCCACGTCATCTCCTACAGCATCAATCTCATTCCAAGGTACCGTGATTGGCAAGTTGACTGCTCCACAAGTAGCATTGTTCTCGTCTAGAGGTCCCAGCACACTAACTCCAGGGATCCTGAAACCCGACATCATCGGTCCTGGGGTAAGCATTTTAGCTGCCTGGGGAGAGTCAGTAGACAATACTACAAATTCATTCAATATAATCTCAGGAACTTCAATGTCTTGCCCACATCTTAGCGGTATTGCAGCTATAATCAAGGCAGTTCATCCAAACTGGTCACCTGCTGCCATAAAGTCGGCCATTTTAACCACAGCTTACACAGTTGACCGAAGTGGCAAGCCAATCTCCACTGAGCAGGATACCCCTGCTACTGTGTTTGATATGGGTGCTGGCCATGTGAACCCACCAAAAGCTTTGAGTCCTGGCTTGGTATATGATATCCAACCGGATGACTACATCGGCTATCTCTGTGGTTTGGGTTACAATGACACGCAGGTAAGCATAATCGTCCAGAGAAAAGTCAAGTGCTCGATTGAATCTGCCATATCTGAGGCTCAATTGAACTACCCAACATTTGCTATCTCATTAAGTTCTAGGCCACAAACCTATACCAGAACAGTTACTAATGTTGGTCTGCCTGACTCAACCTACACCAGCAAGGTATCCTCACCAGATGGTGTGGATGTTAAAGTCACACCGAGTGAAATTAAGTTCAAGGAGCTGGAACAGAGAGAAACATATTCCATAACATTCAGCAGAGTGGGAAATGTGACAGGACCTATAAGCCAAGGTTCCTTGATCTGGTCATCTGCTGATGCTCGCTACAATGTCGTCAGCACAATTGCAGTGGTATTTGTTTGATGAAATTCTACCTAGCTATGATTAATGGGATTTGGTGTTTATCTGTTGCTGCTATCAGTCAATATTGTTGCAATTATGTTTGTTTCAGTGTATGGTTACACTCCTAAATTTTAGTTATTCAAATCGTTATCAAGCATGATTGCATTTACAGAAAGCAACAGACCCATCTGTGACCGGATTTCAAATTTACTCGTTTAATCGAGTAATCTCCTACTACTAAATGAAATGATAATGAACAGCCTCAATCTTTTTCAAAGACACTCAAAATAATACAAGAAGTTGGTAACATACGAGATGAGTTATCATTAAAACGAATTATCATATGTGGGTTCCCAATGTTTCTAGAAGTTGGGTAAACATCATCATTGCCCATCTGCAGAACTTGTTTACTGCATTACATGTGGAAGCTGCGAATCTGGAGAGGAAGCTGCAATTTTGTTGTCCGAAACAAAAGGTAAACGACAAATCAACAAGCTCTTCCACTATCCTTAAACTGCATCAAAAAAGACTGGTTCAAAAAAAAGACTGATTGTCTTGTACCAGATGTAAGATATTTGCAGCAGTAGCAAACATATTGCATTGTTTCCAACGCTAAAAATTAGTGCAAAAAAACACAAAAGGTGTCGGCAAAGGCAGCATCTAGTTCTGTTTCTATATATTGATGTCAAATGTTCAAACTTTCTGGAAGAGGAACTTCGCAGTTCACACCTTTGTGACCACATAAAAAAAGACATGAAAGCCTTTCTACTCATTTCCCTCATTTTAACTCCCACGTTAGTCTTCTTCTCCTTCCAGGAAACATCAGCTTCTGGGAAAAGCGACTTAAACACGTACATTGTGTCTTTAGACAAACCAGGAGGCCTATTATCCACGCAATCACTTGATTTTGATTTAAATGGCTGGTACAGAACATTCCTACCCCAAACTATCTTAAAAAGCTTAACTGAACAAGACCGCATGGTCCATTCCTACCGCAATGTGGTCACAGGATTTGCTGCTAGGCTTACACCAGAAGAAGCAAAAGCAATGCAGCAAGTGGAAGGGTTTGTGTCAGCAAGGGTTGAAAGACCTTTGTCTCTACATACTACTCACACTCCCGAGTTCTTGGGTCTGCTGCAGAATGTAGGAGCTGGTTGGAACACTTCAAATCTTGGCAAAGGAGTGATCATTGGTATCATTGACACTGGCATCAAGTACGACCATCCTTCGTTTCGCGACCAAGGTATGCCTCCACCTCCTGCAAAATGGAAAGGCAAGTGTGAGATCAACGGTAAGATGACTTGTAACAACAAGCTCATCGGTGCCAGAAGCTTTGTCTCTTCGGGGAATATATCGGAAGAATTTATCCATGGAACTCATACGGCTGGAGAAGCTGCTGGGATTCCAGTGGAAGGTGCCAATGTGTTTGGGCAAGCTAATGGAACAGCAATGGGGATCGCCCCATTTGCCCACTTGGCAATGTACAAGGTCTGTATAAATGATGATGAATGCTTTGAGAGTTCCGTATTGGCAGCAATAGATGCAGCTATAGAGGATGGTGTTGATGTGCTTTCACTGTCACTTGGAAATCCTACAGATAACCCTTTCTATGATGACGCTATTGCATTGGGTGCATTCAGAGCCATTCAAAGTGGCATCTTTGTCAGCTGCTCAGCTGGAAACCAGGGACCAAATAGCTCTTCTGTAGTAAATGAAGCACCTTGGATTTTAACAGTTGGATCAAGTACCATTGATAGGGATATCCAAACAACAGTGACACTAGGAAACAATGAGAAGTTTCATGGCCAGTCCCTTTTCCAGCCTAAGGACTTCCACCCACATCAAGTGCCACTTGTCGATGCTGGCGCCAGTGGCAATGCATCAGCAAAATTTTGTACAGGAGGATCACTGAAGAACATTGATGTTAAAGGAAAGATTGTTCTGTGTGAGGTGGAAGTTAATAAGGGAAGAGTTGGCAAAGGAGTAGAAGTAAAAGCAAATGGCGGAGTAGGAATGATCCTAATCAATAGCTTGACCCAAGGGTATACTACTACACCTGATGCCCATGTCCTCCCTGCATCACACATCAATCACAAGGATGGATTAGAAATCAAAGCTTATTTGAACTCCACCTCATCTCCTACTGCAACAATCTCATTCCAAGGTACCTTGATTGGCAAGTCTAGTGCTCCACAAGTAGCTTCGTCCTCGTCGAGAGGTCCTAGCATACAGACTCCTGGGATCCTGAAACCCGACATTATTGGTCCTGGGGTGGGCATTTTAGCTGCTTGGGGAAAGTCGGTTGACAATACTACCAATTCATTCAATATAATCTCAGGAACTTCAATGTCTTGCCCACATCTTAGTGGCGTTGCAGCTTTGATCAAGGCAGTGCATCCAGACTGGTCTCCTGCTGCCATAAAGTCGGCCATCTTAACCACTGCTTACACAGTAGACCGAAGTGGCAAGCCAATCTCAAATGAGAAAAATTCCCCTGCTACTGCCTTTGATATGGGTGCAGGCCATGTACACCCACGAAAAGCTTTGAGTCCTGGTTTGGTATATGATATCCAACCAGATGATTATGTTGGTTACCTCTGTGGTTTGGGGTACAATGACACACAGGTAAACATGATTGTGCAGCGAAAAGTTAACTGTTCGAATGAATCTGCCATTCCGGAAGCTCAATTGAACTACCCTACCTTCTCTATCTCATTAAGTTCTACTCAACAGACCTATACCAGAACAGTCACTAATGTTGGTATGCCTGAATCAACTTACACTAGCAAGGTATTCACACCGGATGGTGTGGATGTTAAAGTCACACCTACTGAGTTTAAGGTCAAAGAGCTGGAAGATAAAACAACATATTCAATAACATTCAGCAGAGTGGGAAATGTGACGGGACCTATAAGCCAAGGTTCCTTGGTCTGGTCATCCGCTGATGCTCGCTACAATGTCGTGAGCACAATTGCTGTTGTATTTGTTTGATGAATTTATACTTAGGCACTTGGAAGGCCTAGCTAATACAGTATATTAGTGGGATTAGGTGTTTACCTGTTACTTCTATCAGGCAATAATGTATGTTCATTATTATGCTTGCATTCACAAAAAAGCAACAAGCTTCCATCAGCAGGTGCCTTGTGAAATCTTCTCTGTTGATGGTCAGAAATCGAACGATGCAAGCTTGTTCATTTCTTTCTTTTTGTCAAGTGTGTTTTCACTTGGTTAAACTGTTTGTAGATTTACTGTATTGAACTAAAGATAAATATGGATGAGGGAAAATGTGTTAGTAACTAACCTAGTCATGGATGGGTTTCTCTCAGCAAGAGTTGACCGAGCCTTGTCTCTACATACAACTCACACTCCTAAGTTTTTGGGTCTCCAGCAGAATCTAGTAGCCGGTTGGAACTCTTCAAATCTTGGCAAAGGAGTGATCATTGGTGTTATTGACAGCGGCATCAAGTATGATCATCCTTCGTTTCGCGACGAAGGTATGCCTCCACCTCCTGCAAAATGGAAAGGCAAGTGTGAGATCAATGGCAAGATGACTTGTAACAACAAGCTCATCGGTGCTAGAAGCTTTGTCTCTAACGGAAGACGAACTACATGGAACTCATACTGCTGGGGAAGCTGCTGGAACTGCTGTGGACGGTGCCAATGTGTTTGGACAAGCTAATGGAACTGCAATGGGGATCGCCCCATTTGCCCACTTGGCGATGTACAAGGTTTGTATAACTAATTTGGAATGCTTTGAGAGTATGGTATTGGCAGCAATGGATGCTGCTATAGAGGATGGTGTCGATGTGCTTTCAATGTCACTTGGAGATCCGTCAGAACATCTTTATGACGATTTAATGGCATTGGGTGCATTCAGGGCCATGCAAAATGGCATCTTTGTGAGCTGCGCAGCTGGCAACGAAGGACCAGATAGCTCTTCTTTAGTAAATGAGGCACCTTGGATATTAACAGTTGGAGCAAGTACCATTGATAGGGAAATCAGGTCAACAGTGACATTAGGTAACAGTGAGCAATTTCACGGCCAAACCGTGTTCCAGCCTAAGGACTTCATCCACAACAATTTCCATTAGTCGATCCTGGCACGAGTGGCAATGATTCAGCGATATTTTGTGATGAAGGGTCACTAAAACACATTGATGTTACAGGCAAGATTGTTCTATGCCAGACTGGAGGTGATAATGGAAATGTCGACAAAGGAGTAGAAGTAAAAAATAATGGTAGAGCGGGCATGATTGTAATCAATAGTTTGGCCATGGAGTCTTTCACTAGAGCTGCAGTCTATGTCCTTCCTGCATCACACATCAATTACAAGGACGGATTAGCGATCAAAGCTTACTTGAACTCCACGTCATCTCCTACTACAGCAATTTCATTCCAAGGTACCGTGATTGGCAAGTTGAGTGCACCACGAGTAGCCAGTTTCTCATCTAGAGGGCCCAGCAGGCTAACTCCGGGGATCTTGAAACCTGACATCATCGGTCCTGGGGTAAGCATTTTAGCAGCCTGAGGAGAGTCAGTTGACAATGCTACAAATTCATTCAATATCGTCACGGGAACTTCAATGTCTTGCCCACATCTTAGCGGTGTTGCAGCTATAATCAAGGCAGTGCATCCAAAGTGGTCGCCTGCTGCCATAAAGTCAGCCATTTTAACCACTGCTTGCACAGTGGACCGAAGTGGCAAGCAAATCTCCCCTGAGCAGGATACCCCTGCTACTGTGTTTGATATGGGTGCTGGCCATGTGAACCCACCAAAAGCTTTGAGTCCTGGCTTGGTATATGATATCCAACCGGATGACTACATCGGCTATCTCTGAGGTTTGGGTTACAATTACGCGCAGGTAAGCATAATCGTCCAGAGAAAAGTCAAGTGCTCGAATGAATCTGCCATATCTGAGGCTCAATTGAACTACCCGACATTTTCTATCTCGTTAAGTTCTACTCGGCAGACCTATACCAGAACAGTCACTAATGTTGGTATGGCTGACTCGACCTACACAAGCAAGGTATTTCCACCAAATGGTATGGAAGTTAAAGTCACACCTAGTGAAATCAAGTTCAAGGAGCTAGAAGAGAAAGCAACATATTCCATAACATTCAGCAGACTGGGAAATGTGTCAGGACCTATAAGCCAAGGTTCCTTGGTGTGGTCATCAGCTGATGCTCGCTACAATGTCGTGAGCACAATTGCTGTGGTATTTGTTTGATGAATCTATACTTAGCCACCTGTAAGGCCTAGCTAATATTAGAGGGACTTGGTGTTTATCTGTTGCTGCAATTATGTGCATTTCAGTGTATGGTTACACTCCTAAGTTTTAGTTATTCAAATAATTATCAAGCAGTCTAATAAAGAGGAATTTGACTGCATGCTTGCATTTACACAAAGCAACAGACTACCATCGGCAGGTCCCTTGTTAAAAATTGTTCCTTTCTTTGTCAACTAGTTTTGGTGGCCTGCCGCGAAATATTAAGTTGATTTTGTTTACATCTTACTCACTCGTTGTAGTATATATAGGGACGCGTTACACATATTCTAAATTTTTTTGTAAATCAAAGCTAACAAATAAGTATTAAGTATTAAGATTAGGAGACTCAATCTGAGTAGACAGATTTGTATAGATAAACCTAAATCAATCTAGAAGTCAAAGCCCGCTAAGATATTTCCTTTCGATTCCAACCACTTGTTGCTTTCCTTTACCATGATTTTTCAAGGACGAAGATGAAAATGAAAAACTCTTCTTCTGAAACCCACACAAAATCAACAATGAAACTTTCATTGGGAATTCCAACTCTGTAACCGCATAACCGACCATAATCACATAACCAACCATAACCTCACCAAGTTTTGATGGTTATTAATCGCGTTGACAAAGGTTGCGGTGATAATCGGTAACCGATAGGAATGAGTAAGGTAATTAGGTTATGAGTTTTATAATAATCGCCACCATCACCATAACAATGAAATCTAGGAAAACTAAATATAATCTATTTATTCATCATTCATTGAAAATATCTCATATGCCGCTCTTCGACTTTGACAATATTCCTCCGTCTTAACCATTATTATTTCATTGAAAATATCACATCCACCATTTTTTGTATGAATTAAAGTAGATACATTATTATTTTCATTTTGGACTTTTAACTTTCATTTTGTATTATTTTTTTATAACACGAAATCATTGCTAAAGTTACTTATGTGGCAATGTGAACATAATTAAAATTGTTAAATGAATTTTGCAATGAAGATGACCTAAAAACCTTATACAATAGTCGAATTCAATGACCTAACCCCCAATAATTACCAGCAGTTCAAAATATTGTACGCCGATTAATCGAGGTAAGATGGACCTTTTTATATTTAAGTATTTTTGTTTTTCGATTTCTTTTCACTCAACCAATTCTGATTGCCGGACCACTGTTGACAAAAAACTTTTCACCTACGAAATCAATGTTGAAAAAAAAATTGATGATCAGCTGTACACCTTGTAAGAATGATTAAATTGATACATGAATGTTGATGTTTTCCAATTTGTTTCAAATTTGAATCTATCAACAAAACTTTGATCTCTTGTATTATTCTGTTCTTTCCCACCCCCAAGTTCCAACCATCATTCATTTCATCACCATTATTTCTAATCTTCATTTTCCTTTCCATCGTTGTCCTCCGACTTTCTTTCATGAAACGATCTCTTAGATTCTAATGTCGACTGGCCGAGAAGGCTGTTCAGTGATCTCAACCTCCCTTGCTAGTTAAGCTATTGAACTCCACAATGAAGCTATTGAACTCCACAATGAGGTAAGGGTGATCTTTCAATCAAGTCCTTCACCTTTGCCTTGAGCGTCAGAATCCATGCAAGGGTTGAAGTGAAGGGAGAGGCAATGGAATTGGGTTTCCACGAAACGCCGGAGTTCGTGGACGAAGTATTGTCGAAGATTGCCGAGAGGGAGACCAAATTGCCGGTCGTTGAGCCCACCGTCGACCACATCTCCATCAATAATTGTGGGATTCCCACCATTTTCACCATATTGTTATCTTTCCGAAACCTTCCGTTCCATTTTTCGTTTGCGATTGAATCGAACATCACGCCAAATTTGAATCCATTTTTTTGACGATTGAACCAAATGGACATAGAAATCTAAAAGAAAAATAATTAGGATTAACTTTGATAGAGATGAGATATAATAGAAGTTTTGAGAAATGAAAAGGTGAGTTATAAGGAAGTAAATTTGTTCATATTTATAAGTAAATGTAAGTCTTTTTTAGGCTTATTTGTATTTTTTTTATAAATTAATTAATCTCCACAATCAATGCTTCATCGCACCTCATTTCTCTCCAATTAAAGGATGAACTATTTTTACTTGTATTTTTCATTAAATATCGTTGAAACTTTCCAAAACTAATGTTGCAAAAATTATTAGTATTATCCAAAACTTGAGAGCCATTTTCTTTCAAGGAAGCCATTTATTTAAATGATTTTGAAGATAAATATAAACTATTAGTTTTAGACTTGACCCATCTAACTTATCTAAATGTGTGTATTTAAAGAGGGTAGTTAAATCTTTACTATATCAGTTTTATATGATTTATGAGAAAAGTTCATGTCATCTTTTGGTTGGCGAGCTCAAATGACTGGTCAGTAAGTCACTGATGAATTTTTCTATTATGTCCCTGTTGAGTAGTTACGAGAGTTTATAATTAGTTTTATAACAACAATAACTAATTATATTGCTAATTAACTAGCTACAAGATTTTATAATTGATTTAGAAAAAAAAACTAGTTACACAAGATAAAAAAAACAAGTTACTTACGAAAAAACCTATTGTGTTATTAAATAAGTTGTTACAAGAGTTTAACGACAAGTTTCTAATGGTTTTTTGTGAATCCAACGACTATAACTAGTTATACAAAAGTATAACAAATTAGTAGAAGAAATAACTAAAAAATGATTGTCATGTCTAGCCTGAACTATTGATCAGATAGTGGTCATCAAAATAATTCGAGATAAATTTGACAATCCTTTCAAAGTTCATACTAGATTTAGGTATTTGGCCATCAAGGTACTATTATTTTTTTAGGTGTGTTGTAGTCGAACCTTTTACTTTCCCTGTATTTTCGAATCTCCAACATACAACTCTACCACTAAAGCAATTACCGTAAGGCAAATCGAGGAATCGAGGTATTATAGTATTATGACTGAAACACATGGATAGCATAACACATTTCATTTTTTCGCAAGTTCCTTTACATTTATTGAAGGAGAAACGAGAAATAAAATAATGACCATCAACTAACAGAAACACAAAAGACATTTTCCCACTGCTTTGCAGTTTGTTGCTGGTAACGTATACTTCAGTGAAGTAGAAAGCGTTATGCTTTCTTCACTTGGTACCCCCATGGGTTCTTACTTGCCCAATTCCACTGGTCTCTGCACATCTCTTCTATTCCGTATTTCGCCCTGTTAACCGAACCAACCCGATCAGCATACAACAACTAGTTAACTAAAAGCAGAAGATCATGACATAGAGAAACATACTTCCAACCGAGCTCTTTCGCAGCTTTGTCGACTGCAGCATAAACCGCTGTAGCATCTCCAGCTCTTCTTGGACACAGCTTCATTGGGATTTTCTGTAACAGGTTATTATGCAACGCTTCAGTTTTCGGGGTCCTTTCGAAAAACTACTGCAGGAAAAGTAAGTCTACTACCTTGCCGGATGCCTTCTCGAAGGCAGCAACCATTTCGAGCACCGATGTTCCTCGACCAGTCCCCAAGTTATACGGAACACATCCTGAAAATGTATCAATCAACATTCGGTTTATTTAACACGAAAAACGAAGAGAGCTAGCTAGTTATTGATTCATTCATTTGATCATACCTTTGAAGTCTGGAGAGAAAAGCTTCTTAAGAGCTGCAATGTGACCGTCTGCTAAGTCCATCACATGGATGTAGTCTCGAATCTGTCGAAAATTTAGGGTAAAGCCGATGTTTCGCAACACGATTGAGTACAACATCAATTGAGTACAACATCGACGAATTGAATTTGACATACCGCGGTACCATCCTTGGTGGGGTAATCATGACCGTAGACATTAAGCTCCGGCAGCCTACCAACAGCTACTTGCTGAATGTAAGGCATGAGATTGTTTGGTATGCCTATAGGATCTTCACCGATCTTACCACTCTCGTGAGCTGCCACTGGATTGAAGTACCTCAGCAGGATTATCTGCCAGTCCGGTTCAGCATTCGAGATATCTCGAGCAATCTCCTCTAGGAAAAGCTAAACCAAAGGGACAAAAGATATGAATATGAAGGAAGAAGAACTCAGAACTATATATAGCTATAAGTGTAACCTGAAATTCCAGAAACTCAATTTCAAAGTTTAAACCTTTGTTCTGCCATAAGGACTCATGGCCTTCAGCTCAGTTCCCTCCACACATGGAATCTTTTCCGGTTGGCCATAAACAGTCGAAGATGAGGAAAATACCATCTGTATATTCATATACACAAAAATGATCCATCAAGTTACTGCAGTCAAAACACCATCTAGAGAGGGTTGTTTGGATGAGTTATTTAGCTCGAATAACTACTAATTGGGTTCAAAATAACTCAGTTTGGCAAAAAGCTGCCATTTTGGGTCGGGAAGTAGCATTTCAAGTAACTACCCACCCGGCTTCCCTGGTATTTGAAAAGCTTGATCATTTCAAGTACTTTGATATTTTCGTTTATCAAATACCACGTTGAATTGACTCATTAGCCAAACAAACCGCAACTCCTTTGCACTTCATAATGTATCATTTTGATCCTAAGTACCAGAATAACTCATCCAAACCACTCTGGAGATTCAAGAAGGTGAAGAAATTACCTTCTTACAGTTGTACTTTGCCATGACCTCATAGAGGTTAATAGTGCCAATCAAGTTATTATCAAAGTAACTCCTGGGAAATTGAACACTCTCACCCACAGCCTTTTTACCAGCAAAATGAATCACACCATCAAATCTGCAAAAATATCCATCATCTTTACAACAACTGTTTCAACATAACTTAAGAAAGAACTGTTCTTTATCACAAGTTGACTTACTTTGACTTGGCAAACACCTTGTCCAGATCATCCTTGTTTCTGAGATCAACCTGAAAACCAAAAGCAAACCCATCAACACCAAAAATTCTATCTTTGCTCCAAAATTCTGGGATGAGAATAAAATAAAAACCAAAAACTTACGAAATGGAAGTCGATTTTGGCAGCAAGAGCAGGACCAACAACTTCTTTCACTCTATCAAGAGCTTGTTCGCAAGAGTTGTCGAAATTATCGATGATCGAAACCCTGAAACCTTCTTTTAGCAGCTGGACGACTGTGTGTGTGCCGATGAACCCGGCGCCGCCGGTGACCAGAATCAGTTTCCCCTCCATCTTCATTTTTGCAAAACCAGAGAATCGAAAACCCAGATGGAAACCCAGAAAATGGAAATCACAACTTATAGAGAAGTGGGAATAGATGACGCAGGCGGTGGGGATTGGGATTGGTGATTTGGCAGGATAAAAGAGAGACGTGACAGAGGAGGATTTTGTCGGTTTAGATTTTGTGGGGGGGGGGGGGTGGGGGTGAAAACAGAGTATGATTCTCTGATGATATTCTCGAAGAAATCAAGTGGGGAGATTGTTTTGGCTTCTTTTTATAACCGATGCTTTGGATAAATCTCTGATCAGATTTTTGGCGCTACTGGTACTGGTGTTTGTTTCTGTTTTGTTGTTCTTTACCAGAGGTTATCCATTCGTGGTTAGAAGGAAAATTTACTGGTGCTAGTCGAGTAAATCCATAAATTATTAGGCTAATAAATGTTTTTTAATAATCTAGTAATCCAAAAGCTTAATGTTGAGCTTAAGACATAGACGCCTATGGAAACTTCAATTCAAAAGCTTATAATAGGTATCCAACATGGTAGGATATGGGCGGAGTCGAGCAAACTTTATCATGATAGAATACATAAAAAGTTTATGTGAGGTTGAGTCGAGGTAAACTTCATCATATTACATTTAAGTATAGCTGGTTATGTTTTCCGACAAGTTCGAATTAGGAAAATGAAGCATGTAACGAGTTGGCTCAGTTTGAGTCTAACTAGTTAACACTATCTTTGATAAGTAAAGTTTGAGTTCAACTCGGAATATACTCATTAAAACTCTCCATAATGAATCGGATTTAATTTCAATTTAAACCTTATATATTAAAAAACATTGATAAGTCAAGTTAATTTTTTGTTTTCCTAATAGATACAAGCTTTTAATAATTAAACCTAAACCATTTAACTCATTCTATCTTCATTGACACAATTACAAATAACATATGTCCTATAGTCTTTAGTATTCGATTTCAATATAATATGTCGTATGTTTTAGTCTAGCTAGAATAAATCTAGCCAATTTTTAAATCGAGCCGTTCGTGATCTTGGCTCAAGGATCTGATCCCTGGTTTGGCACGTCGAGCCGAACCAGGATACCAAATAGACTCCTGTGTTAACTTTTTTTATAGTTCTTCCGAACCGTAAATTAATCTAGCTACTCATAAATAACTTGGCTCATTAATAACCCTAATAGTAACTGCTCAGACCGAGACAGAATATACGTAATAATAAGAGCTCGACACATAATTTTATATACATCTTTCTTGGTTAGTTGTGGATTTGGTACAAATATTTAAAAAGCTTATCCTTTTTGGGTTGGAGGAGATTGTTTGAAGATGGAGATAAGGATATTGGCATGATGCATGATGTTGAGCTAGATGTATGGGGTTTGCTTTAGTTATCACTTGCTTTTGTTTCTCTCCTTTTTGCCAAATTATCCATTGGCTTATGTGGTATGGCTTTTGCGTGTGTTACAAGTATATCCTCCACACCACCAGAAAGTAACCTCTCCTACGTTGAAAAATTCCAACATTTGTTTGGATATGCTTTTGAAAATTATAATACACGTTTAGATAATTAGATTAGGTTTTCTCAATTGATAAGAAAAATGGGAATAAATAATATAAAAAGAATCTCAAATGTAGTTCGAGGTTAGGCCGAAATTGACCGAACCACTCAACATGTTCAAGAGTAGTTACTTGTCAATGTTTAGTCTACCGGACTTGATAACCCATCAAGGAACAAACCGATTGTAGTTGGCCAACATCTCAGAAACATGGTTGAGCCGAATCCAAACTAGACGATCTGAAACATGTTCAGATCATAAGACAAGGGGTGGGACCATATTAGCGGTAGAGGACAAAACTATTGATCGCTGTTGAATTCGATATTTAGGACCAGGGTTAGGAATATAACGAGAGTCGACTACGATGACACGACATGTTAGAATTGCGATTTTGATGTAGCATCGACTCGGGCTAGCCAAACTAGAGATATCCTAGCTAGGTTAGGAGTCCTTTTAAAAGTCATGATGCATATGTACCTAAAAGGGTTACTAAATACCTAATGTCCCCAAGAATAGGCTAGCTAGCTAGATGGACATGAGATGAGACATTTCATTTGATTCATCAAATCATTTTTGGTTGCATCCTTCAATTATGTTTGGTATCTATTACCCTTTTTGCAAAGTTTCTAAGCTATCCTTGCCACCACCATATTTGATTTGTGCATTATTATTCCACTCCATATCATTGGAGTTTTGATGGATAAATATGTATTTGATTTGTGTATTATTTTGTCCCTTCATATCATTAGAGTTTTGATAGATGAACATACTTTTTAAATACTCGAGTCTCGTTAATAACACGTCTTTGTTTCAACAAAATTATACGTTTTGCATATTGTCTCCCGACGAACGTTCTTTCAAATGTATGATAGGTAACTATAATTTGATTGCGTTTCGCTTCAATCTTTCACGAAAGCTTTGTAATTACGCTGCAATAGGCATCTCCGTCTCCATATGAACATTACAATTAATATATTTATGGCATATTGTTCCAATATAATAAAAAATGAAACAAAGTTCAAGTGGATAAGTGACCTATTCAATCATGAACATCACATCCCAACTGTAATCAATCAGCATGGCGTTGTCGTGAGGATGATATATCATAGAAGTAAGAATCGTGACTCATGGCCCTAATCTAAAACAGTTGAAACGTCTACTTGATTCCTTATGTAATGTCCCTACTAATGCCCCCAACAAAACCACTCCTGGCTTCAATTATTTAGTATCATCTCCTTAGGCAGCAAAGAAAATAGGGCCAACCCGGACCGGTCAAAATGGGTTTCAATTCGGATAAACTATCAATGTCTAGTTCAAAAGTCATCTAAGTCCTCCCACATTCGCAAAAGTGGATAACTTTCAGGGCTACACTCTTAAAGATGAGAAATTTTTCTATAAAGACTATTCTATGGCGAAACGCATCGGTAACATATAACTGCACACTCACACAATTTTTGTCAAGAAATAAGAGCATTTGGTGAAATCGGTAGCTAGATGTGCGCGACAGAGGGCTTGTTGTACCTTCTTGCACCCTTCATCCTCTGCTTTGAGAACCGTATAAACGAAAAATATCGGGCAAAAGGGACGAAGGTCCACATTCGAAGTCGTATACTTCCTTGAGCAGTGTTTTTTACATTGTTTCTTTTGTAATTCACACATTGATCAAGATTAATTTGCTAGATTTGAATTTTCTACCTAAAATTCAAATTGACCAGTTCGGATTTAACCCGAGTTGGTCCTGAGTTTCACTCCTGAAGCAAACTCAGGGTGGAAAATGAATGATTTTTATTCATGTACGTTTCCATATATGGTTGCGTTTGTACATCAGAATACGACCAAAAAGAGGCCAATCAGGAAGAAATTGACAAGTAATTTTATAATCTTCATCATCTTTACAGGGATATGGACAAGTAACATGTTCATTGCCTCCATCGACAAATTAATGGAATTAGGTAAAGTTTTGATTAAATCTTAGAATCTTACGTTTAAACATTCAGTAAATGCATTTCACATGATTTTTAATCAAATTGTCCAACAAAACTTGGCTACTCTTTTTTTTTACAAAGAAACTTTGTGATACAAGTAATTAAGATAGTGCACCAACATAATTTAAATTTAAGTTTTATTTATAAAATGAGAACATAAATTATTATTAAATGAATCGTATTTGGTTCTCTTATTAGGTCTTTATTTTGAGTTTACTGAGACTTTATTTTAAGTTTACTTAGACTTTATTTTGAGTTTACGGGGCTTTATTTTGAGCTCACATATTACCCTTTTATGGGTCTTGTGGTATTTTCCATTTTTCAATTGACATGTCGTAAAGTCCTGCGTTTTCATTTTGCTAATATGTTTTCTATAAAAAAAATTTTGTCTATAAAAAGAGAACATGAATTACTTTTGAGTGAATAGTGTTTGGTTCTCTTATGAGGGCTTTATTTTGAGTTTACAAGAGCTTTATTTTGAATTTACTAGGGCTTTATTTTGAGTTTACATGGACTTTATTTTAAGCTCACATATTACTCTTTATGAGTATTGCGATATTTTCCATTCTTCAATTGACATGCCTTAAATTGTCTTGCGCTTTCATTTGCTAATACGTTTTCTACAACAGCAACAAAAATTCTATCTATGAACGGAGTTACTATTAAATGAATAGTGTTTGATTCTCTTACGAGGGCTTTACTTTTAGTTTACTTAGGCTTTATTTCTACTTTACTATGACTTTATTTTAAATTTACTAAGACTTTATTTTAAATTTACGAAATCTTTATTTTGAACTAACACATTACTCCATAACATATAACTCCATAAATGTCTTTAAATCCCAATAAACACCAACCACCCAAAACTAAAAATCCAATAACAATCTGAAAGGCCACGTCTCCTCATCCTTAGAAAAAAAAAACTAAAGAGGTTTTACGTCATCACTCTTAATCTTTCACCTCCTTCTCCAGGATTGAAGCTGCTGCAGTAGTGTTGTGCATCAAGAAATGAAGATGGTGACGAGAAGTGCTTGATTGATTTGTGGTGTGGAGAAAACATAATGACTCAAGGGCCTTGTTCTAAGAACTTAGAAAACTCATTTATATCTCGAAATCCAAACGATTGGTAAACTTGTTTTCACTCCTCGAATCCCTTGTTCCTTGTCCTAAGAGCTTCTTCTCTGCAGTGGTGATTGTTGTATCACGTTAAAAGTTTTGAAATTCTCATGTAAAAATGGTTTATTTTCATAGGCTAATTCGTTTGAAAATTGGTCATTTTCACATGGAAATTAAAATTTTTTAAATTAGCTAATATTTGACATGAATGTTGGAAATGACCAGAAATTACTGTTTGATCATGTTAAACCTTCAAATAATAGCCTAATGAAGTTAAAATACATGTTTTTATAGATTGTACAGTAATGGTGTTATGTTAGTACTTAAAATTTATAAATTGGCTAACTTCTTGCATGGATCTTGGAAACAATTAGAAATCTAAATTAAACTATGACAAACCTTCAAATATTGGTTACTGACAAGAGGGATAAGTTAGTGACTTAATCATGTAACATTAGTTTTCACATTGATCATCCCATAATTCAATATCATTAACAACATTAATTATACTCATGTGTATTCTTTCACATATATAATTATGTTAGAGTCCTATAAAATTTTCTCTACTTATAGATAGTTGGATAATAAATGCGAAAAGCGAGAAAAAAGTGACATCCTAATCAAAAGTATAGTTTATGTAAATATATGATCAAAATTGTATGAAACTATTGGTCCAAAAATTAAATCAATTATAATTCATAACATATAACTCCACAAATCCACAAATGTCTTTAAACTTTCAAACAACACATTCATATCTCCCAATAAACACCAACAACCCAAAACTAGAAACCAAATAACAACCCAATACTTGTTCTATTGAACCCAATACTTGTTCTATTGAATGCAACCGCTGCCATTGAATTTCAACACTAACATAATACCAAAAAATTAATATTCAACTTCACTTGGCCATTATTTACAGGGGTTGCCATAGTAAAACATGTTTTTTTACTTATTTTCAACATGCTTGTCAAATCTTGGTCGATTTAAAAATTTTGAAATTCTCTTGTGAACTAATGGTCTATTTTCATAGGTTAACCCGTTTAAAAATTGGCCATTTTCACATGAAAAGTGAAATTTTTTAAATGGGCTAATATTTGATATGAATGTTGGAAATGACTAAAATTATTGTTTGACCATGTTAACCCCTTCAAATAATAGCCTAATGAAGTTAAATACATGTTTTATAGATTGTACGGTAATAGTGTTATGTTAGTGCTTAAAATTTCCAAATTGGCTAACTTCTTGCATGGATCTTGGAAACAGCTAGAAATCTAAATTAAACTATGACAAGCTGTCAAATATTGGTTGCTGGCAAGAGGGATAAATTAGTGATTTTATATAGTTTATAAATAAATAACATATTAACCCTATTTAGTGTGACATAAGTGAACAATATGATTCAATATACTTGAAAATGTTGAGTGTGATGTGCATATTAGTTATGTTCCCCAAACGATATAACCTTCAATATTAGATGAATTGTTTTCCTAAAAAATTCAGTTAAACATAACAAAATTGGACTCCAAAAATATAGCAAACAACATTTGTACATGTCACAATTTATTTTGAGTAATATATAAAATGTTATGGAAGAAGTAATAACTAAAATGAGAAAAATAGAGGTTCAAAACAATTAATAAATTTTTTGTTGCAATAAAAATGGTTTTTTTTAAAAAAACTGTTTGAAAAAAAAATCCTCCTAAATTTAAGGAGAAGTCTCTAAACACTTATGTAGTAAACTCAATTTCTTATTTTTCTATATATAATTATAGAGATATTAAAAGTAGTCTGCACTATGCTGCATAAAATATTATGGTAAAAATATGATAGAGATTGAAGTACGCATAAGTACATGAAAATTATGAAAGAGTAGTATAGTAGGTAAAAGAGACTACTTAACGATCATAAAAAAGTAAGTTCGGTGCACAATAAAAAAGATCAGTTAAGGATTTGTAGAAATTAAGGTATCAAATTAGTAGTGCACTCTCAACTATGTTAAACTTGAGATTGGGGTCAAATATGAAATGGTTTCGTAATTGTGGTTCGAGTTACGTACTGATCATGAAATTTTCAAATCAACAACATTAATACTATAAGCTTAAGTCAACATATTATAATCTAACGAAGTAGACGTCGGCAATACCCTTTTTCGTTTGTTTTATCGTGGCATAAGTCACACGTCCTAAAAGTTGTATTTGGTTCGAATTTAGTCAAATTGAACTATTTGGTCAACCACTTTACACGAGAGGACAATAAAAAAACCCAATTGCTTAACATGGATGCAGATCAACTATGTCATAATTGTGATATAACAACTTGTTATGTTGGTGCTCTCACAAATCGAAATTTTGACAAGCGGTAACACAAATTTAATGTCAAAGTTGAATCTGAAAAATCTATTGGGTTCAAAAATATAGAATACATAATATTTGTGAAGAAAAATATATACTTTTATTATTCATTCATATATAACAGACAACACTAATGACTCATTCATCCATCTCACTTACATTTCTTCATGGGGCCATCTTATCTCTACATCGGGCCGTGAACTGGTCTTGAGTGAAGAGAGATGATCAACACTCAAGCTATTGCATCCTCGGATGTCTAGCACCTTCAGCTTATTGAGTTGCTGATTCCCAGGCGCCCACAGTGTCTCCAACGACGTGCATCCCTCTGGATCCAATCTTTGTAAAGACTTCAACTCTGCAAGCCCTTCCATCTCCCGCAAACTCGGCACCTTCACTCTGAGTGTAGTTAACTTTTTCAGCTTCGACAAGGAAGCTGTCCTCTCTATACCGGAAGATGTATCGTCTAACTTTAACTCCAAATCAACCAACTCTTCTAAGGATCCGATCACATCCTGATCCTCCTCTTCAGCTATTTTTCCATCCACAGTTTCAACTTCTTTAGCATTGGGAACTTTGGGAGAGATCTTATCATCGGGCCAAACTCCAGCCGTGGACAATTAGTAATGGTCAGTTCTGCCAGAGAGGGAACTGTTTGGTCGTCGAGTTCGCATGGGAGTATCTCAGTGAGGTCATGGCATGCTTCAATCTCTAATTTCCGCAACTTGCAGGTAGAAGAACACAAGAGATCCTTAAGCCCTTTGATCCGAACTAAACCATTTACTTGTCGGATCATAAGAATTTCCAATGATCTCAACCCTTGTAGCCCATCCAAATCGCCTCCAAGAGTTTGGAAGACGTTTTTGACTTCCAGCGAAGTCAAATTCTCCAAGTTTTCTATTCCTGGAAGCCACGTTGGTTCTTCACACGAATTAATTTCGAGAGAGGTTAGGGACGTTGGTAGTAAATAACGAGGAAGGTGACCACGGGGAGAAGCATCATCCACAACGTTGACATTGATTTCTGTGTTAATGAGTGCCAAAGACTTCAACTTGGATACCTTCCACCACACGCTACCTTCATCTTCAGTACTGTTAGCAGGAGGGATGTCGATTCCATCCTTGCAATAATAAACCAACAGTACCTCCAAATCCAACAACTGTGAAAGATTCGGAATCCGAGATGATGTGGATAACTCCTTCAAACCTAATGGAAATTCATTCACCTTGACCTCCTTAGCTCCGGCTGTTTTCAAGACTTTGAGAGACAAAAGTTGACTAATATCGGCAACTACCTCTCTCAAATTTGTGCACTTGATGGAGTCGAGATGAAGCTCTATGAGTCCCTTCAACATACCAACGGTTCCCCCACTTATCTTTTGTATTGCACTGTAGCTCAGATCCAACGTCTTTAGCTTCTTTAACTCCCCAATATCAAGTTCCTTGATTTCTATCAGAAACATGGATAATACCTCAATGCTTTTGGGGAAGCGCCAACAGCCAGAAAGTCTTTCCGAGACCCCATAGTTGGAAGAAAGTCGTACAACTTTCAGCCTCTCAGCCATCTATGTAGAACCAGATTAAGCCAGAATTAAAACAAAAACATGAAGAACAAAGACGAAGATATAACTGACGAGTGACAGCTGCAAAAAACACACACCTTAATCATATCGCTCCAGTCTGTTTTGCTATTGGTCAAAACAAGAATTACCAAATTTTTCATAGTAAAATTGGTCATAGGAGGATCATCCTCTTCATCTCTATACTCGTGCAACTGAAGCCACTTTAAATTCGGGAGAAGATTATCGAAATCTCCGGTAAGGATGAGTGAGTGTGCATTGAAGTATCTCAGCCCTGAGAAATTCAAGAAATATTCGCTCTTAAACTCATACTTGACACCCGACTCCCAGGGTGACGGTATGCTAATTGCTTTTACTTCACTTGATCCCTGTAATTGGACAAGGAACATATTTAATTATGAGTTATGTGATTTCGATATAATTTTACAAAAAATGAAATACCTTTTTGTTCAACAAGAGATCAATTCCTTCTTCGATCAACCATATCCTACTTCTCTTCCACGGCCGTTCCACATCCTCTCGTCTCACAATTTCTCTACCCATATCTCTAAGTTGATCGTGCATTTTAAACACCCCATCATCCCCAACTTGTAACATACATTTATGAATGAGAAAAATAATATTACTTTTAGGATAAAAATTGCAGTCACTCCACATGTAATATGGCATTTCTTTGTTTGTTCCGATGAAGAAGCAAGCTATATCCAAGAAAATCTCTTTTGCCTCCGCTTTCAACGCGTCGTAACTTATTTTTAGCCTATCATAAACCTCATCAAGGTCAAGTGTTTTACGTAACTGTTCCAACGTATCTTCCCAAACCTCAATCTCTTGTCTGAATAAAAGTGAACCTGTAACCTTCAAAGTCAATGGAAGTCCTCCTGTAGTCGATACAATATCATTTGCTAGAGTCTTATGATCTGATGGAGGCGTATCCTTTTTGAATGCGTGTTTGGAGAAGAGTTCGAGCGAATGTTGTTGGCTCATCGATCCAACTTCATACAACTTGCATTGATTCTCATTCAAACGACTCAAGACATTTTGATTTCTTGAAGTAATGATGAATCTAGTCCCAGAATCAAAATCTTTAGGACAGCAGAGTATATCTTCAAATTTAAACTTCTCGTCAACATCATCGAGAACGACAAGAATTTTGGACCTCGAAACTCTCTCTTTTATCATCTTTTTTCCGCCACTATCATTAGTAAATCCAACAGAATCCATCCTCAAAATTTCAGATACCAGCTTCTTTTGCAAAATAAAAATGCCATCCTTCTGCTCTTGCATTGCTCGTACATTATCAATGAAACAACATCGATCGAAATGAGAAGAAATCTTGTTATAAACCGCCTTTGCAGTGGTCGTCTTGCCTATTCCGCCCATACCATAAAGTCCGACCATTGTCACACTTTCAGAGTCTAGACTCAACATTTCTAATATAGCTTCTACATGATGACCAATTCCAACCAACTCATCAGTTTCTAAAATGGAATTTTCCTTACTTATATGTGACCATATATTTGCAGAAACTTCATCTGCTATAGCTCCTTGCCTACGAAATTAAATGCATATTTGAAATGTCAACTTCGTGTGAAATAATATTTCAATTTTTAGTAGCTCAAAAATAAATTTGGTTTTAGTTTGTTTGCCCCGGGTATAAGTAAATATTTAACTTTATTGAGGATTCTAACTTTAATTAGACACATTGCAATAAACACCAAGAAAAATCACATGCAATCTATTGGCCCCTATGACTTAAGGTCAATTGTGAAACTTAGTCAATAAGCAAGTATATACGATAGTGAATAATAAAAGGCTGAGGGTGAGGATTACGTACTCGTCATTGTTTTTGACGTGCCATCCTTTTAAAGTTCCAACCTTATTCAGAGCATCTTTCCAGTTCTGTATGGTGATTGCATCATATTTAGTCGTGTGTTCTTGAAATGCCTTTCGATAAGGTCCAGTCTGATGTCGCACATCTTTTGGATTCACCATATAAAAAATAGGAAGTATAATCCGTCGAGTGTCCAGCTTTTGATGTCGAACGATTTCAGCAAGCTCCATAAGACACCATTTACTATCGGCGTAACCTCGTGATATGATCGGGACATAAATTTTCGACTGGTTGATTGCTCTGAGGAGGTTGACCTTTATCTCTTCTCCCTTACGAAGCTCATCATCGTCTCTAAACGTGTGAATCTTTGTGCGACAAAGAAAACGATAGAGGATGTCGGTGATTTGATAACGAGTATCTGGACCCCTGAAACTCAAAAACACCTCATACTCCACGGAGGGAAACGAGCCAGAGGGATTTGTGGAGTCGGGTATGGTATCAACTTCAGATGTTGAATCGTCGTCATCGTTGACGATTGAGTGTTTGGAATTTAGTCTCCAAAACTTGTAGAGAAGAATGAGTGGGAGAAGCAAGGCAAGCACAGTAGCAACATCTCTCAAATAACTCATTCCTTCATGATGAATGTGCAAAAAAGAAGAACATAGAATCCATCAAATAAATTGAAATAACTCATCTCCAGTAAATGATAGAAACATGGGTCAAATAACCTAACTCGCATGATTGCATATGGTTTAACTTGCAGGCCCACACACTAACCACCGAACTAAGTTCCTCGACTTTGTATCTTAGTTCTAATTTATAGCTCAGTTTTTTTGTAATCAGAGCAAGACTTGTGCAAACAAATCAATCGATGCATGAACATGAAAAAACCCAGAAATTGAAAAGAATATTTATGGGAAAAGTAAAGCTTACTTGGGTCGTCTAGGAGGGAATTGAGTTCCTTGGAAGAGTTGGAGAGAGGTGAAGCAGCACTACTTAATAGTTTTACAAACTCATCACTATCTCCTTAGGTGGCATCTAACAAGAGTATCCAATACCATTTTTCCTTTCAATTTTGTCTCTCAGCAAAACTCAATTATTGCTAATTAACAAATTAATTAATGATCTGCAAATAATTAAAAAGTACAAAGAGCCAAAAGACAAACAAGTCGTTAGGTGGCATCTAACAATACTCTCCAATGGCATTTGAATATACTCTCCATTCAATTTTGTCTTCAACAAACCTTTACTATTTTCTCATATAATAAGTTTACTAATTACGTTCATGTAGCTTATTGTTAGCTCTTATAATTAGTTTTCAGACTCGTAGCAGTGTGTTCAACTCTTTGATAAGTTACTTCTTCCACGTTTGCGCCGTACGAATTACTCTTTTCCATCGAATTTTATCGAAACAATTAGGTACGTACATACATACATACATACATACATACATATATATATATATATATATATATATATATATATATATATATATGTCTAGCCTCATTATCACCGATCAACCTTATAAATTTGTATTTATTTTGATTAGTTATTTGTCTGCTTAATTATGAGTCAAAAGATTTGTTCACCTACTTCAGAGAAGAAGTGAAGTGCGATTGCGGATTTCGTGCAGCGAGACTAATGACGCTGAAGTTCGAGAAATACTTCAATTGTCCTTTCTATAAGTGTAGGTTCGAGAAGAAGTTGGAGGTGGTGTTGGCTGAGAACTCGACGAGGCGCGAGATGAGAGCTACAATGGAAGCAAAGCTTGGTAAGAAGGATGCTGAGATTGAAGTTGTTCATGCTAAACTAGCACATGATCGTTCTGAATGGCAACGTGAGAGGATAGGCATCATACGGTCAAATGATAGGTATATCGAGGCTCTCACTAAAGAGTTGAAGGAAGCAAATATGAAGTTTAGAAGGTTTAGGGTGGTGTAATATTTATGTACATGTTATGCAATGTTCAATAAAAGAATTGGTTGTTTTAATAAATCGGTTGTGTTTTAAATTGTCGTAGTAAATTAATTTGATTGGATCCAATCTGTCAGAAGCTGAGTGAATGATAAAGCTTGTACAACCTATGGTCCAAAGCTGCCACCGTTGCCTAAAGATGTAGTCACATGGTCAAAAGTCGTAGACATCTGTAAATGGGCTGTGAAATCCTACAGATGAGTGGAAGGAATCTGTTGTGGCATATGCTGGTGGAGGGAATATTTTATGGCAAATGCTGGTGGAGGGAATATGTTGTTTCATATTCTGGAGTATTATTATCCCTCCCATCTATTTAATCACATACCTCCATTGCAGATAACTCACAAGTTCTGAAATCCCTTTCTTCACTTTATATTCTTACTCTTCTTCTCCTCTCTGTCTTTCTCAATAGATAATGATTGAGTTCGCCTTCATTCTCCGATGGGGCCATCACTTGTACTCAAACATCGGAGTTGAGTATCCTAATCAAGAGTATAGTTTATGTAAATATATGAATAAAATTGTATGAACCCACCAAACCAAAAATTAAATCAATTATAATTCATAACATATAACTCCATAAATTTCGTTAAACTTATAAAATACACATTCATATCTCCAATATACACCAACAATCCAAAACTAGAAACCAAATAATAACCCAAGAGTTGTTCCATTGAATGCAACCGTTGCCATTGAATTTCAACACTAACATAACACCAAAAAATTAATTTTGAACTTCATTTGACCATTACTTACAGGGGTTATCATAGTGAAACATGGGTATTTAGTCATTTCTAATATGCATGTCAAATATTAATCGATTTAAAATTTTTGAAATTCTCATGTGAAAACGGTCAATTTTCATAGGTTAACCCCTATAGAAAAAGACCATTTCATATGAAAAGTGAAATTTTTTAAATTGGTTAATATTTTACATGGATGTTGGAAATGACTTAAAATTAAGATTTGATCATTCTAAGTCCTTCAAATAATAGCCTGACAAAGTTTAAATGATGTTACGTTAGTGTTTATAATTTTTAAATTGGCTAACTTCTTGCATGCATCTTGGAAACAGCTAGAAATCTAAATTAAACTATCACAAACATTCAAATATTGGCTGCTGGCAAGACGATAAGTTAGTGACTTGATCATGTAACATAAATTTTCACATTGATCTTCACATAATTCAATATCAGTAAAAACATTTTTTGTAGTCATGAATGTGCTCTTTCACATATATAATTATGTTAGAGTCCTATGCAATTGTTCTCTATTTATGGATAGTTTGATGATAAATGCGAAGAGCGAGAAAAAATGTTGTATCCTAATTAAGAGTGTAATTTATGTGAATATATGAACAAAATTGTATGAAGCCACTTGACCAAAAATCAAATCAATTATAATTCAAAACATATAACTTCACAAATGTCTTTAAACTTACAAAAGAGACATCATATCTCCCAATAAACATCAACACCCCAAAACTACTAAGAACCCAAGAGTTGTTCCATTGAATTCCAACACTAACATAACACTAAGAATTTAATTTTTAACTTCATTTGGTCATATTTACAGGGGTTATCATAGTGAAATATGGGTTTTTAGCTAATTTTCAATATGCACGTCAAATATTAATCGATTTAAAATTTTTGAATTCTCATGTAAAAATGGACGATTTTCATAGGTTAACCCCTTTGGACATTGACCATTTTCACATCTAAAGTGTAAAGTTTTAAATTGATATTTGACATGGATGTTGGAAATGACTAAAAATTAAGGTTTGGTCATGTTAAATCCTTCAAATAATAGCCTAATGAAGTAAAATACATGTTTTTTAGACTGTATAGTAATGTTGTTATGCTAGTGTTTAAAATTTTCAAAATAGCTAACTTATTCCATGCATCTTGGAAACATATAGAAATCTAAATTATACTATGACAAACCGTCAAATATTTTCTGCTGGTAAGAGGGATAAGTTAGTGACTTGATGATGTAACATAAGTTTTCACATTGATCATCACATAGTTCAATATCATTAAAAACATTATTTCTAGTCATGAATGTGTTCTTTCACATATATAATTTTGTTAGAGTCCTATGAAATTATTCTCTACTTATGGGCAGTTGGATGATAAATGCGAAGAGCGAGAAAAAAGTGGTATCCTAATTAAGAATATAATTTATGTAAATATATGAACAAAATTGTATGAAGCCACTTGTCCAAAAATCAAATCAATTATAATTCATAATATATAATTTCATAAATATCTTTAAACATACAAAAGACACATTCATATCTCCCAATAAACACCAACAACCCTAAACTAGAAACCAAATAACAACTCAGGAGTTGTTATATTGAATGCAACCGCTGCCATTGAATTTCAACATTAAGATAACACCCAAAAATTAATTTAGCCATTATTTAGAGGGGTTACCATAGTGAAACATGGGCTTTTGGCCATTTCCAACTCTTAGCCGATTTAAAAAAAATTATAATTTTTTGTGAAATTGGTCAAAAATTGTTTGAAAAAAAACCCTAAATTTAAGGAGAAATCTCTAAAGACTTATGTAGCAAACTCAATTACTTATTTTTCTATATATAGTTGTAGAGATACTAGAAGTAGTCTGCACTATGCTGTAGAAAATATTATGGCGAAAGTATGATGGAGATTGAAGTACGGCTAAATACATGAAAATTATGGGAGAGTAATATAATAGGTAGAATAGATTACCGAACGACCATAAAAGAAATAGGTACGGTGCACAAGAAAAAAGGTCAGTTAAGAATTTGTGAATTATCATCTGAACTTAAGAGTTGTCACTCCCAAAAGCCAACGATATAACTCGTTCACGGCCAAAACGAACAAAATACACAAGGTATATATATGAAATAAAAGGACAAATGGGTAATGAAATGAAATAAAGGGATCAAATGAGCAAAATGAAGATGAGATGAAATAAGAAGGGTGGAGATGCATGATAAGCATGGTTGTGGGAAACAAATCATTTATGCAATAGTATTGCTCTGTTTATTATTATGTATTTAATAAATATGGAAATTAACGTATCAAATTAGTAGTGCACTCTCAACTATGTTAAACTTGAGATTGGGGTCAAATATGAAATTGGTTCTGTAACTTTGGTTCGAGTTACGTATTGGTCATGAAATTTTCAAATCAACAACAATAATACTATAAGTTTAAGTCAACATGTTATAATCTAATCAAGTAGACGGCCGCAATATCCTTTTCCGTTTGTTTTGTCGTGGCATAAGTCACACTTGATAAAAACTGTATTTGGTTCGAATTGAGTCAAATTGAGCTCTTCGGTCACAGTTTACGAGAGGACAATAAAAAAACCCAATTGCTTAACATGGATGCAAATACTTATGTCATCAACTATGTCATAATTGTGATATAACAAATTGTTATGTTGGTTCTCTCTCACAAATCGAGATTTTGTCAAGCCGTAACACAAATTCAATGTCTATGTAATGTGAAAGTTGAATATGAAAAAATCAATAAAACATATCAATCTTGATGCCATTGGGTTCACAAATATAGAATAAATAATACTTGTGAAATTAATTGCAGCAAAGAGGTGAGTTGGATCTACCATAATTTGAATTCAATAGAGTAGTAGGTTAGTAGAATTGAGTTTTACCGAGTACAAAAATCTGAAGTATATAAATTCCAATAAACTGCATACAAACACCAAACAAAACAGAATAAATAAAACTTGATAAACTGAATCAACCAACACATGATTGTTGAACCATATAATCTTTGAAAAATAACCAAAAGTTTATGTAGTAATATAGAAAAAGTAAAACCAAAATCAGAGACATTCTTAATAACCATGTAATCTATGAACAAACCAGAATTTTGGAACTCAAACTTACAGACTTCATTCATCCATCAGAACTAACTCTGTGGTCACTGCCACTCCATATATAACAGACAACACTAATGACTCATTCATCCATCTCACTTACATTTCTTCACGGGGCCATCTTATCTCTACATTGGGCTGTAGACTGGTCTTCAGTGCAGAGAGATGGTCTACACTCAAGCTATTGCATCCTCGGATGTCTAGCACCTTCAGCTTATCGAGTTGCTGATTCCCAGTCGCCCACAGTGTCCCCAACGACGTGCAACCCTCTAAAATCAACTTCCGTAAAGACTTCAACTCTTCAAGCCCTTCAATCTCCCGCAAACTCGGCACCTTCACTATGAGTGTAGTTAACTTTTGCAGCTTCGACAAGGAAGCTATCCTCTCTATGCTGGAACATGTATCCTCTAACTCTAACCATAAATCAACCAACTCTTCTAAGGATCCGATCACATCCAGATCCTCCTCCTTAGTGATATTTACCATCGAGAGAGTCAAATGATTTAGCATTGGGAACTTTGGGAGAGATCGTATAATCGGGCCAACCTCCAGCCGTGGACAATTAATAATGGTCAGGTCTACCAGAGAGGGGACTACTGCTATTTGGTTGTGGAGTTCGCATGGGAGTATCTCAGTGAGGTCATGGCATGCTTCAATCTCTAATTTCCGCAACTTGCAGGTAGAAGAACACAAGAGATCCTTAAGCCCTTTGATCCGAACTAAACCATTTACTAACCGAATCCTAAGAATTTGAAATGATCTCAACCCTTGTAACCCATCCAAATCACCTCCAAGAGTTTGGGAGATGTCGTTGACTTCCAGCGAAATCAAATTCTCCAAGTTCTCTGTTCCTGGAAGCCACGTTGGTTCTTCACATGAATTTATTTTGAGAGAGGTTAGCGACGATGGTAGTAAATAACGACAACCGGAAGAAGCATCCACAACGTTGATATTGATTCTTGTGCGATAGAGTTTCAAAGACTTCAACTTGGATACCTTCCACCACACGCTACCTTCATCTTCACTCGGACTAGCAGGAGGGATGTCGAATCCATCCTTGCAATAATAAACCTGCAGTACCTCCAAATCCAACAACTGTGAAAGATTCGGAATCCGAGATGAAGTGGATAACTCCTTCAAACCTGATGGAAATTCCTTAATCTCGACCTCTTCAACTCTATATGTGTCCAAGACTTTGAGAGACGAAAGTTGACTGATATCGGCAACTACTTGTCTCAAATTTGTACACTTGAAGTTGCCGAGATAAAGTTCTACGAGCCCCTTCAACATACCAAAGGTTCCCCCACTTACCTTTTGTATTTTACTATCGTTTAGTTTCAACGTCTTTAGCTTCTTTAACTCCCCAATATCAAGTTCCTCCATTTCTATCAGAAACATGGATAATACCTCAATGCTTTTGGGGAAGCGCCAACAGCCAGAAAGTCTTTTGGAGTCCGAATAGGAAGACAGTCGTACAACTTTCAGCCTCGCAGCCATCTATGTAGAACCAGATTAAGCCACAGTTAAGACAAAAACATGAAGAATAAAGAGGAAGATAACTGACAAGTGACAGGTGAAAAACACACACCTTAATCATTTGGCTCCAGTCTGTTTTGGTATTGGTCAAAAGAAGAATTACCAATTTTTTCATAGTAAAATTGGACACAAGAGGATCATCCTCTCTATATGGGTTGTAATCGCGCAACTGAAGCCACTTTAAATTCGGGAGAAGATTATTGAAATCTCCGGTAAGCAACATTCTTGATTCTGCATAAAAGTATCTCAACTCTGACAAATTCAAGAAACATTCACTCTTAAACTCATACTTGACATCCGACTCCCAAGCATATAGCATATTGTAGGGTATGCTAATTGCTTTTACTTGACTTGATCCCTGTAATTGGAGAAAGAACATATATAATTGGAGAAACAACATATATTCATATTAATTTTACAGAAAATGAAATACCTTTTTGTTCAACAAAAGATCAATTCCTTCTTCTCTCGACCATATCCTACTTCTCTTCCACGGCCGTTGCACATCCTCTCGTCTCACAATTTCTCTACCCATATCTCTAAGTTGGTCGTGCATTTGGAACACCCCATCATCCCCAACTTGTATCATACATCTTTGAATGAGAAAAATAATATTACTTTTAGGATAAAAATTGCAGTCGCTCCACATGTAATACGGCTGTTCTTTATTTAGGCCGATGAAGAAGCAGGCTATATCCAAGAAAATCTCTTTTGCCTCCGCCTTCAAGGCATCGTAACTTATTTTTAGCCTATCATAAACCTCATCAAGGTCAAGTGTTTTACGTAACTGTTCCAACGTATCTTCCCAAACCCCAATCTCTTGTCTGAATAAAAATGAACCTGTAACCTTCAAAGTCAATGGAAGTCCTCCTGTAGTCGATACGATATCATTTGCTAGAGTCTCATAATCCGATGGAGGCGTATTCTTTTTGAATGCGTGTTTGGAGAAGAGTTCGAGCGAATGTTGTTCGCTCATCGATCCAACTTCATACAACTTGCATTGATTCTCATTCAAACGACTCAAGACATTTTGATTTCTTGAAGTAATGATGAATCTAGTCCCAGAATCAAAATCTTTAGGACAGCCGAGTATATCTTCAAATTTAAACTTCTCATCAACATCATCGAGAACGACAAGAATTTTGGACTTCGAAACTCTCTCCTTTATCATCTTCCTTCCGCCACTATCATTAGTAAATCCAACGAATCCATCCTCAAAATTTCAGATACCAGCTTCTTTTGCAAAATAAAAATGCCATCCTTCTGCTCTTGCATTGCTCGTACATTATCAACGAAACAACATCGATCAAAATGAGAAGAAATCTTGTTATAAACCGCCTTTGCAGTAGTCGTCTTGCCTATTCCGCCCATACCATAAAGACCGACCATTGTCACACTTTTAGAGTCTAGACTCAACATTTCTAATATAACTTCTACGTGATCATCAATTCCAACCAACTCATCAGTTTCTAAAATGAAATTTTCCTTGCTTATATGTGACCATATATTTGCAGAAACTTCATCTGCTATAGCTCCTTGCCTACGAAATTAAATGTATATTTGAAATGTCAACTTCGTATGAAATAATATTCCGATTTTTAGTAGCTCAAAAATAAATTTGGTTTTAGTTTGTTTGCCCCTGTGTATAAGTAAATATTTCACTTTATTTAGCATTCTAACTTTAATTATACACACTGCAATAAACACCAAGAAAAATCACATGCAATCTATTGGCCCCCATGACTTAAGGTCAATTGTGAAACTTAGTCAATAAGCATGTATATACGGTAGTGAATAATAAAAGGCTGAGGGTGAGGATTACATACTCGTCATTGTTCTTGACGTGCCATCCTTTTAAAGTTCCAACCTTATTCAGAGCATCTTTCCAGCTTTGTATGGTCATTTCATCATATTTAGTCGCGTGTTCTTGAAATGCCTTTCGATAAGGTCCAGTCTGATGCCGCACATCTTTTGGATTCACCATATAAAAAATAGGAAGTATAATCCGTCGAGGGTCTTGATCTTGGTGTCGAATGATTTCAGCAAGCTCCATAAGACACCATTTACTATCGGCGTAACCCCTTGATATGATCGGGACATAAATTTTCGACTGGTCGATTGCTCTGAGGAGGTTGACCTTTATCTCTTCTCCCTTACGAAGCTCATCATCGTCTTTAAACGTGTGAATCTTTGTGCGACAAAGAAAACGATAGAGGATGTCGGTGATTTGATAACGAGTATCTGGACCCCTGAAACTCAAAAACACCTCATACTCCACGGAGGGAAACAAACTAGAGGGATTAGTGGAGCTGGATGTTGCACCAACAACAGAAGCTGAATCTGTTTGCTGGATGGTATCCTCATTGTCATTGTTGAAATTTCGTCTCCCACTTTCTGTAGCAATCCTTTTCTTCTCTTGATGCGGTTCTTGGTTCTGTGCACCTTTTCTTTTGCCTGCTGATTTTCTTTTGTTTCGACAAGCTTGCTGGTGCCTTTTCTTTGCTTGTTGTTTCTTGGGTTTCATTTTGAGGCTCCAGTATTCTTTTATATACACTACAAATATTTCGGAGAGATGCTGCAAGATCTGTATGAATCAAAATATTTATTAATTTTAGATTGTACTATGCATGTATAATATATACTTTTTTGACAAAAATAATATCTAAAATTGATGGGCGAATCTTATATGATCGAAGGCCTTGTCAACTCAAGAAATAAAAAAATTGCGACAAAACACAAGCTACTTCTAGTACAACTTATGATAGGAATGGTTTTAAGAAACAGAATTTCATTATTATTGTAATAATAACTCTCTTTGTGTTTATATAATATACCACCGCTTAGATTAAAAAAAATCGTCTCCCACAGCACAAATTGTTGAGAAATTAGAAGCAAGGCAACCGCAGTAGCAACATCTCTCAAATAACTCATTCCTTCATGATCAATGTGCAAAAAAGAAGAACATAGAATCCATCAAATAAATTGAAATAACTCATTTCCAGTAAATCATAGAAATTGAAAGCAGAGATATATAAAAGTAAAATGAATTTCCAGTAACTGTTCTTGCCTGCTTCAATTTGCTTGTGCTTTGCTGGTTTTTCTCTGCTCCTTTGCTTCTTGGCTTATCCCTTACTTCTGAGCCCCCACTGGCTTTCAGTAATTTTGATGTCCACAAAAACTCAATTATTGCTCCACAAATTCAATGTAAACTCTTTCTTATCTACAAATAATGCACACCCACAAGTCAGTCAACCATTTCGGTTGGTAAGAGTTTCGAAACATGGGTCAAATAACCTTACTCGCATAATTGCATATGGTTTAACTACGGTCAGTTTTTTTATAATCAGAGCAAGACTTGTGCAGACAAATCAATCGACGCATCAACATGAAAAAAAGTTAATAAAAGTTTACTAACACCTACAAGTCTAAAATACCAGAAATTGAAAAGAATCTTTATGAACAAAGTAAAGCTTACTTGGGTCCAGGAGAGAATCCAGTTGTAATTTTATTAGAGTTCCTTCGAATCTGAAGCAGCAGCAGTAGAGGAGTCAAGCGGGCAAGTTAAACGGGTCACGAATCGAATTAATCGGGTTTATCAGACTAATTGAGATTATTTTAATTTACATAAATAAATAAATAAAATTAATTTGTTGACCTGACTAGTTGTCGATTTTATGTTATAGTCTATTTTTTTCATATACATTCTAACATCAAACCTTTGTGCAATTAGAAAATTGGGAATTTGGACTGGGATTAGATGTTAATTTGAAATAGTACATATTTTTATTTTTTTATAATCTCTGCATGTACTGCCGTTATCATTCCGGTTTGATGTAGATCTTGTCCGGTCCAGTATTTTGAAAGTAATAAATTAAATTTTATTCAATTAATATTGAAAACGGTTCAATAACGGTATGACAACGATGCTATATCGGTTGAACCATTAAACATTATATCGCTAGTCTTATTGGTACGATTTCTTGTACGGTTCTAAAAATATCGATAATAAGTTATCTAATTACGTTAATGTAACTTATTGTTTGCTCTTATAATTAGTTTTCAGACTCTTAAAATTATGATCTTCTTGGATCAGACGGACAGAAATTATTCAAAAATATCTGGGCTACTTGAAAACAAGAGTCTCCATTTAAGACGACTAATGTGACCAGACACAAACCAAGGATTAATAACCTTAGCCACGGAAAAAAAAAAAGAATAAGCAAAGTATGGATCTTAATAAACCAACATGTAATCACGAAACCAACAACACACGTAACACCATCAAGAACCGTGTAACCTAATGAACAAATCAAAAGTTTACGTACTAAACTAGAAACTAGATAAACTAATGTGTTCAAATAGAAACTGAAAAGTAAATCATTTAGAATCCGTGGTAATCGATCAATGTGAATCCACAAAATATATATATCTGACTCGACGAAAGAATATGTAATAGCCCAAGTCTGCGGCATGTCCAACTTATAACTCTTAATTAAATCAACACGAAACCAACCAACATCTGATTGTCGAACCATGTAATCAATATACAGAAAGAAACCAAAGTAGAGAAAGTATGAGTGAGAGAGGTTGTGTCTAAGGAAGGGGTATTTTCCGATCAAGTTCTCCATCTCGAAAATCTTGTTGTGGAATTCTCTTCCAGCCGTCGCTTCAAAGATTCGGAGTTCAAACTCGTAGTTAGAGATCTGGGCTCATCTCATTTTATCTTCTTAGATGCAACACAGTTAGCTTGGATGTCAAGTTTCCTCCAAACGGCAGGTTTGAACAATTGGAAACTTCCGATGTCCAGAAGATGCTCTAGCGGTTCCAGAGCGATTGAAATCAGTTTCTTGGAGATCAAGAAGGATTCCTTTCTCGAGATTTGTGAACTTTGTGCTAAAGGCCAACTCTTCTACAATTACATTCCAGCTGCTCACAACGGATGGGCAAGGTTCAAGAAATGGGTGGAAGTGTTTGCGAGTAAGAAACTACCTTGCAGGAGTCCAACTAGAGAAGTTGCGGTGCATTTGGAGATATTTTATTAAATGCAACCGTTGTCATTGAATTTCAACACTAATATAACACTCAAAAATTAATTTTTAATTTTATATGAAATTCTCATGTGAAAATAGTCCATTTTCATAGGAAAACTTTTTTAGAAATTGACCATTTTCACTTGAAAAGTTCATATTTTTAAATTGGCTAATATTTGACATGGATGTTAGAAATGACTAAATATTAAGGTTTGACCATGTTAAACCTTTCAATAATAGGCTAATGAAATTAAAATACATGTTTTTTTTACTGTACCGTAATGTTATTATGTTAGTGTTTAAAATTTTTAAATTTGTTAACTTCTTGCATGCATTTTGGAAACTGTTAGAAATCTAAATTAAACTATGACAAACCTTTAAATATTGGCCGTTGGCAAAAGGGATAAGTTAGTCACTTAATCATGTAACATGAGTTTTCACATTGATCATCACATAATTCAATATCATTCAAAACATCATTTGTAGTCATTAATGTGTTCTTTCACATCTATAATAATGTTAGAGTCCTATGAAATTATTCTCTACTTATAGACGGTTGGATGATAAATGCTAAGAGTGAGGACAAAATGTGGTCTCCTAATCAAGAGTATTTGTTTTTGGTTAAGAATATAATTTATGTAAATATATGAACAAAATTGTATGAAGCCACTGATCCAAAAATTAAATCAATTATAATTCGTAACATATAACTCCATATATGCCTTTAAACTCACAAAAGACACATTCATATCTCCCAACGAACACCAACAACCCAAAACTAGAAACCAAATAATAACCCAAGAGTTGTTCCATTGAATGCAACCGCTACCATTGAATTTCAACACTAACTTATCATCGAAAAATTATATTTTAACATCAATTGACCATTATTTACAGGGGTTGTCATAGTGAAACATGGGTTTTTACCCATTTCCAACATGCATGTCAAATCTTGGCCGATTTAAATTTTTTTGAAATTCTCTTATGAAAAAATGGTCACTTTTCATAGGTTAACCCCCTTTGGAAATCGGCCATTTTCACATCAAAAGTGAAATTTTTAAATTGGCTAATATTTGACATGGATGTTGAAAATGACTAAAAATTAAGGTTTGATCATGTTAACCCCTTCAAATAATAGCCTAATTAAGTTAAAATACATGTTTTTTAGATCGCGCACGGTAATGGTGTTATGTTAGTGTTTCAATTTTCCAAATTGGCTAATTTCTTGCATTCATCTTGGAAACAGCTAGAAATCTAAATTAAACTATGACAACCCTTCAAAATATTGGCTGCTAGCAAGAGGGATAAGTTAGCGACTTGATCATGTAACATAAATTTTTACATTGATCATCACATAATTCAATATCATTCAAAACATCATTTATAGTCATGAATGTGTTTTTTAACATATATAATTATGTTAGAGTCCTATGAAATTGTTCTCTACTTATGAACAGTTGGATGATAAATGCGAAGAGCGAGAAAAAAGTGATATCCTAATCAAAAGTATAGTTTATGTAAATATATGAATAAAATTGTATGAATCCACTAGTCCAAAACTTAAATCAATTATAATTCATAACATATAATTCCATAAATTTTTTTAAACTTTCAAAAGACACATTTATATCTCCCAATAAACATCAACACCCTAAAACTAGTAACAAAATAACAACCCAAGAGATGTTCCATTAAATGCAACCGCTGCCATTGAATTTCAACACAAACATAACACCAAAAATTTAATTTTTTACTTCATTGGGCCATTATATTACAGGGGTTACTATAGTGAAACATGGATTTTTAGCCATTTCCAACAAGCATGTCAAATATTAACCAATTTAAATTTTTTGAAATTCTCATGTGAAAATAGTCAATTTTCATAGGTTAACCCTTTTGGAAAGTGGCCATTTTCACAAGAAAAGTTAAAATTTTTAAACTGGCTAATATTTGACATGGATGTTGAAAATGACTAAAAATTAAGGTTTGATCATGTTACATCCATCAAATAATAGGCTAATGAAGTTAAAATACATGTTTTTTAGATTATACCATAATGTTGTTATGTTAGTGTTCAAAATTTCCAAATTGGCTAACTTCTTGCATGCATCTTGGAAACAGCTAGAAATCTAAATTAAACTATGGCAAACCTTCAAATATTGGCTGCTAGCAAAAGGGCTAAGTTAGCGACTTGATCATGTAACATAGGTTTTCACATTGATCACCACATAATTCAATATCATTCAAAACATCATTTGTAGTCATGAATGTGTTCTGTCACATATATAATTATGTTAGAGTCCTATGAAATTGTTCTTTACTTATGGCCGGTTGGATGATAAATGCGAAGAGCGAGAAAATAGAAAATATGAGCCAGGTAACATATGACCAAATCAAAAGTTTATGTACTAAAATAGAAAATAGAAAAACTAATGTGATCACTGTCACTCCATATATAACAGACAAAGACAAATAACTCATTCTCACTTACATTTCTTCATGGGGCCATCTTATCTCTACATTGGGCGATAGAGTGGTCTTGAGTGCAGAGAGATGATCAACACTCAAGCTTTTGCAACCTCGGATGTCTATCCACACACGCTTATTATTATCTAGTTGCTGTTCATCAGGCCATAGTCTCCCCAACGACGTGCATCCCTCTAGATCCAATCTTTGTAAAGACTTCAACTCTGCAAGCCCTTCAATCTCCCGCAAACTCGGCACCTTCACTCTGAGTGTAGTTAACTTTTGCAGCTTCGACAAGAAAGATATCCTCTCTATGCTGGAAGAAGATGTATCATCTAACCTTAAGTCCAAACTAGCCAACGCTTCTAGGGATCCAATCCCATCCAGATCCTCCTCCTTAGTGATATTTACCATCGAGAGAGTCAAATGATTTAGCATTGGGAACTTTGGGAGAGATTGAATCATCGGACCAACCTCCAGCCGTGGACAATCCCTAATAATCAGTTTTTCCAGAGAGGGGACTACTACTACTGTTTGGACTAACTCAGTGAGGTCAGGGCATCCTCCAATGTCTAGCTCCTTCAGCTTCTCCAGACGTAGTCTCCCCAGTGACGTGCAACCCTCTAGATACAAATCTTGTAAAGACTTCAACTCTTCAAGCCCTTCAATCTCCCGCAAACTCGGCACGTTCACTCTGAGTGTAGTTAACTTTTGAAGCTTCGACAAGGAAGATATCCTCTCTATGCTGGAAGAAGATGTATCATCTAACTTTAACCCCAAACTAGCCAACGCTTCTAGGGATCCAAGCACCTCCAGATCCTCCTCCGTAGTGATATTTACCATCGAGAGAGTCAAATGATTTAGCATTAGGAACTTTGGGAGAGATCTTATCATCGGGCCAACCTCCAGCTGTGGACAATTCCTAATAGCCAGTTTTACCAGAGAGGGGACTACCACTGTTTGGTCGTCGAGTTCGCATGGGAGTAACTCAGTGAGGTCATGGCAATTTTCAATATGTAATTTCTGCAACTTGCAGGTAGAAGAACTCAAGAGATCCTTAAGCCCTTTGATCCTAACTAAACCATTTACTTTCCGAATGCTAAGAGTTTCCAACGATCTCAACCCTTGTAGCCCATCCAAATCACCTCCAAGAGTTTGGAAGATGTCGTTGACTTCCAGCGAAGTCAAATTCTCCAAGTTCTCTATTCCTGGAAGCCACGTTGGTTCTTCACACCAAGCAATTTGGAGAGAGGTTAGGGACGTTGGTAGTAAATAACGAGGGAGGTGACCACCGGAAGAAGCATCATCCACAACTTTTATATTGATTCTTGTATTCCTGAGTTTCAAAGACTTCAACTTGGATACCTTCCACCACACGCTACCTTCATCTTCAGTACTGTTAGCAGGAGGGATGTCGATTCCATCGTTGCAATCATAAACCACCAGTACCTCCAAATCCAACAAATCTGAAAGATTCGGAATCACAGATGAAGTGTATAACTTCTTCAAACCTAATGGAAATTCATTAAGCTCGACCTCCTTAACTGTGAATGTTTTCAAGATTTTGAGAGACGACAGCTGACCAACATCAGCAACTACCTCTCTCAAATTTGTACACTTGAAGTGGTCGAGATCAAGCTGTATGAGTCCCTTCAACATACCAAAGGTTCCCCCACTTATCTTGTGTATTGTACAGTAGCTCAGATTCAACGTCTTTAGCTTCTTCAACTCCCCAATATCAAGTTCCTCCATTTTCATCATATACATGGATATTACCTCAATGCTTTTGGGGAAGCGCCAACAGCCAGAAATTCTTTGCAGGACCGACCTGATGGAAGAAAGTCGTACAACTTTCAGCCTCTCAGCCATCTACCACCACCAGATTAACCAATAGTTAAAACCAAAAACATGATCAATATAATTGACAAGTGAAAAACAACACACCTTAATCATATGTCTCCAACGTCCCCAATCATCAGCCAATGTGATGCCATCCTCAAGAATAAGAATTATCAGATTTTTCATAGTAAAATTGGTCCAAGGAGGACCATCCTCTCTATGTACGTAAGATGGCAACTGAAGCCACTTCAAATTCGGGAGAAGATTATTGAAATCTCCGGTCAGCAATATTCTTGATCCTGCATAAAAGTATCTCAACTCTGACAAATTCAAGAAACATTCACTCTTAAACTCATACTTGACATTCCACTCCAAGGGTGACTGTATACTAATTGCTTTTACTTGATTTGATCCCTGTAATTGGAGAAAGAACATATATAATTGGAGGAAAAAAAAAATATTCATATTAATTTTACAGAAAATGAAATACCTTTTTGTTCAACAAGAGATCAATTCTTTCTTCGCTCGACCATATCCTACTTCTCTTCCACGGCCGCTCCACATCCTCTCGTCTCACAATTTCTCTACCCATATCTCTAAGTTGGTCGTGCATTTCAAACACCCCATCATCCCCAACTTGTATCATACATCTCTGAATGAGAAAAATAATATTACTTTTAGGATAAAATTTGCACTCGCTTCACATGTAATACGGCCGTTCTTTATTTCGGCCGATGAAGAAGCAAGCTATATCCAAGAAAATCTCTTTTGCCTCCACCTTCAAGCCATCGTAACTTATTTTTAGCCTATCATAAACCTCATCAAGGTCAAGTGTTTTACGTAACTGTTCTAACGTATCTTCCCAAACCCCAATCTCTTGTCTGAATAAAAGTGAACCTGTAACCTTCAAAGTCAATGGAAGTCCTCCTGTAGTTGATACGATATCATTTGCTAGAGTCTCATAATCCAATGGAGGCGTATTTTTTTTGAATGCGTGTTTGGAGAAGAGTTCGAGCGAATGTTGTTCGCTCATCGATCCAACTTCATACAACTTGCATTGATTCTCATTCAAATGACTCAAGACATTTTGATTTCTTGAAGTAATGATGAATCTAGTCCTAGAATCAAAATCGTTAGGACAGCCGAGTATATCTTCAAATTTAAACTTCTCGTCAACATCATCGAGAACGACAACAATTTTGGACTTCGAAATTCTTTCCTTTATCATCTTCCTTCCGCCACTATCATTAGTAAATCCAACAGAATCCATCCTCAAAATTTCAGATACCAGCTTCTTTTGCAAAATAAAAATGCCATCCTTCTGCTCTTGCATTGCTCGTACATTATCAACGAAACAACATCGATCGAAATGAGAAGAAATCTTGTTATAAACCGCCTTTGCAGTGGTCGTCTTGCCTATTCCGGCCATACCATAAAGTCCGACCATTGTCACACTTTCAGAGTCTAGACTCAACATTTCTAATATAGCTTCTACGTGATCATCAATTCCAACTAACTCATCAGTTTCTAAAATGGAATTTTCCTTACTTATATGTGACCATATATTTGCAGAAACTTCATCTGCTATAGCTCCTTGCCTACGAAATTAAATGTATATTTGAAATGTCAACTTCGTATGAAATAATATTCCGATTTTTAGTAATTCAAAAATAAATTTGGTTTTAGTTTGTTTGCCCCTGTGTATAAGTAAATATTTCACTTTATTTAGCATTCTAACTTTAATTATACACACTGCAATAAACACCGAGAAAAATCACATGCAATCTATTGGCCCCAATGACTTAAGGTCAATTGTGAAACTTAGTCAATAAGCATGTATATACGGTAGTGAATAATAAAAGGCTGAGGGTGAGGATTACATACTCGTCATTGTTCTTGACGTGCCATCCTTTTAAAGTTCCAACCTTATTCAGAGCATCTTTCCAGCTCTGTATGGTCATTTCATCATATTTAGTCGCGTGTTCTTGAAATGCCTTTCGATAAGGTCCAGTCTGATGTCGCACATCTTTTGGATTCACCATATAAAAAATAGGAAGTATAATCCGTCGAGGGTCCTGATCTTGGTGTCGAATGATTTCAGCAAGCTCCATAAGACACCATTTACTATCGGCGTAACCCCTTGATATGATCGGGACATAAATTTTCGACTGGTCGATTGCTTTGAGGAGGTTGACCTTTATCTCTTCTCCCTTACGAAGCTCATCATCGTCTTTAAACGTGTGAATCTTTGTGCGACAAAGAAAACGATAGAGGATGTCGGTGATTTGATACCGAGTATCTGGACCCCTGAAACTCAAAAACACCTCATACTCCACGCAGGGAAACGAAACAGAGGGATTTGTGGAGTCGGGTATGGTATCAGCTTCAGATGTTGAATCGTCATCATGGTTGACGATTGAGTGTTTGGAATTTCGTCTCCAAAACTTGTAGAGAAGAATGAGTGGGAGAAGCAAGGCAACCAGAGTAGCAACATCTCTCAAATAACTCATGCCTTCATGATCAATGTGCAAAAAAGAAGAACATAGAATCCATCAGATAAGTTGAAATAACTCATTTGCAGTCAATGATAGAAATTGAGCAGAAATGATAGAAACATGGGTGAAATAACCTAACTCGCATAATTGCATATGGTTTAACTACGGTCAGTCTTCTTGTAATCAGAGCAAGACTTGTGCAAACAAATCAATCGATGCATGAAGATGAAAAAACCCAGAAATTGAAAAGAATATTAATGGGAAAAGTAAAGCTTACTTGGGTCGTGTAGGAGGGAATTGAGTTCCTTCCAAGGGTTTGAGAGAGGTGAAGCAGCACTACTTAATAGTTTTACAAACTCATCTAACAAGAGTATCCAATACCATTTCTCCTTTCAATTCTGTCCGTCAACAAAACTCAATTATTGCTAATTAACTAATTAATTATCTGCAAATAATGCACGCGCAAGAGTAATTAAGTCAGTCCACTAACTAATGAGCTGGCCATAATTAAAAAGAACAAACAAGTCGGTAGGTGGCATCGAACAATACTCTCCAATGGCATTTGAATATACTCTCCATTCAAAGTATTATTATTATACGCTCCACATCATATAATAATATTATTTTAATTAAAAATCAATAAAAATTAAATCCTTAGAAAAATAATGATACATTTGCATTAATTAATTATTTGTAAATAATACAACCTCTGGTCCAAAGCTGCCATCGTTGTCTAAAACTGTAGAGAACTGTAAATGGGCTGGGGAATCCTGTAGATGAGTGGAAGGAATATGTTGTGACATATGCTGGTGAAGGGAATATGTTGTTTCATATTCTCGAGTATTATTATCCCTCCCATCTATTTAATCACAGACATCTATTGCAGACAACTCACAAGTTCTGAAATTCCTTTCTTCATTTTATATTCTTATTCTTCTTCTCTTCTCTCCTTTTTAATAGATAATGGTTGAGTTCGCCTTCATTCTTCGATGAGACCATCACTTGTACTCAAACATCGGAATTGAGTATTCTAATCAAGAGTACAGTTTATGTAAATATATGAATAAAATTGTATGAAGACACCGGTCCAAAGATTAAATCAATTATAATTCATAACATATAATTCCATAAATGTCGTTAAACTTACAAAATACACATTCATATCTCCCAATAAACACCAACAGTCAAAAACTAGAAACCAAATAACAACCCAAGAGTTGTTCCATTGAATGCAACCATTGCCATTGAATTTTAACACTAACATAACATCGAAAAATTAATTTTGAACTTCATTTGGCCATACTTACAGGGGTTATCATAGTGAAACATGGGTATTTAGCCATTTCCAATATGCATGTCAAATATTAACCGATTTAAAATTTTTGAAATTCTCATGTGAAAACGGTCAATTTTCATAGGTTAACCTCTACGGAAAATGGCCATTTCACATGAAAAATGTAAATTTTTAAATTGGTTAATATTTTACATGGATATTGGAAATGACTTAAAATTATGGTTTGACCTTTGACCATCCTAAATCCTTCAAATAATAGCCTAATAAAGTTTAAATATGTGTTTTTTAGACTGTACGGTAATGATGTTACGTTAGTGTTTATAATTTTTAAATTGGCTAACTTCTTGCATGCATCTTGGAAACAGCTAGAAATCTAAATTAAACTATAACAAACCGTCAAATATTGGCTGCTGCAAGACGATAAGTTAGGGACTTGATCATGTAACATAAGTTTTCACATTGATCATCACATAATTCAATATCATTAAAAACATTATTTATAGTCATGAATGTATTCTTTCACATATATAATTATGTTAGAGTCCTATGAAATTATTCTCTACTTATGGGCAGATGGATGATAAATGCGAAGATTGATAAAAAAGTGATATCCTAATTAAGAGTATAGTTTATGTAAATATATGAACAAAAATGTATGAAGCCACTTGGCCAAAAATCAAATCAATTATAATTCATAACATATAACTCCATAAATGTCTTTAAACTTACAAAAAAGACATCATATCTCCCGATAAACATCAACACCCCAAAACTACTAACCAAATAAGAACCCAAGAGTTTTTCCATTGAATGCAACCACTGCCATTGAATTTCAACACTAACATAACACTATAAATTTGATTTTTAACTTCATTTGGTCATTATTTACAAAGATTATCATAGTGAAATATGGGTTTTTAGCTAATTTTTAATATGCATGTCAAATATTAACCGATTTAAAAATTTTAAAATTCTCATGTGATAATCAATTTTCATAGGTTAACCCGTATGAAAATTGGCTATTTTTACATGAAAAAGTGAAAATTTTTAAATAGGTTAATATTTGAAATAGATGTTGGAAATAACTAATAATTAAGGTTTGACCATGTTAAATCCTTTAAATAATAGTCTAATGAAGTTAAAATATATGTTTTTAGACTGTACGGTAATGATGTTATGTTAGTGTTTAAAATTTTCAAATTGGCTAACTTTTTGCATGCATCTTGGAAATAACTAGAAATTGAAATTAAACTATGACAAACATTCAAATATTGGCTGCTGGCAAGAGGGATAAATTAGTGGATTGATCATGTAACATAAGTTTTCACATTGATCATTAGATAATTCGATATCATTCAAAACATCATTTGTAGTCATTAATGTTTTCTTTCACATATATAATAATGTTGGAGTCCTATGAAATTCTTCCCTAGTTATAGACAGTTGGATGATAAATGCTAACAGCGAGAACCAAATGTGGTATTCTAATAATGTGATGTATTTTCGACACACCTTTTCCCGTTATAAACTTATTTTTGTGTGTCGAAATGTATTTAAATTCGGGTTTTGAGTACATGTTTGGTTCTATTGCTCCTTTGGGTCGTATTATGTTGTTTGGTATGTTTTTGGTACATTTCAGGTGTCATATGATGTTTAGAGATGAACCAAAACATGACGGGGAGACCAGAACAACTCAAAGCGTTTGACTTGGGAAGAAAGCGTCACTATTTAGAATTTTGAGCATAACTCATCAGTCGGAAGTCCAATTGATGCAAGGTCAGTGGAGTTGGAAAGATAATTTGATTGTCTACAACTTTTATATTTACACTATGGTTAAATTCAGTATAATGAAGGAACACGGCGTGTTCCTACGGTGAAATTGCCTGAAAAAGTTCCAGGGCCCGAACACGGCCGGAAACACGGCCTTGTTCCATATGGAGCACGCTGTGTCCCACTCCCAGATGGGTTTTCAAGTCCTTTTCCTTCTCCAACTTGGTCCATAAGTCTATAAATACCCCCGAGACCCCGTGGACGAGATATACTGAATATACACATATTTTTTGAGCTCTTCGAAAGAGTTAGGGTTCCATATACTTCATTATATATATATTCGAGCTCTTAGAGAGAGCGAGGGTTCCAGAGAGACGATTGAAGCAAGAGGATCAACCACAATTGGCGAAGGGTGAATCATCAAGTCGAAGATTGGAATTTCCACGAAGAACATGTCGTCTTCTCCGATTTTCTTCTCTTCTCTTGTAATTTATTTTCCGAAACCATGAGCGGCTAAACCTTTTGTGTTGTTCGGACGAGATCAAGCTTTAGCTAAGCTTTTGTATGAATGATTTAATTTGTTATTGAGGTTTATTCAGACTTATGATGCGTTATTCCTAAAACCTAATTTCCGATTCAATTTTGTCTGGCCGTCTGAATTGAATTATCGGCAGTGATTTGTGGTTCAGAGAGGAACATATATAGATTGATAGGCCGTTTAAGAAGAACCCTAGATTATTCGTTAGCTCGAGAGAGGAGATAATCATTTAGGCTTTTTGCACGTTATCGTTGTGGCATTTCATCGAACATTATTAATGCGTTTTGTTTAGGTGTAAATTAGCTCAAGAGAGGAGTCTAGAGTTAGACGAAATAGATCCTTAGAGGCGCGTGAGTGATCTAAGACTACATTAGGAAACTGCCAAACCATTATAACCTGAATTACCGAGATAACTTATCGTTCATCCATGCATTGCTAGCTTTAGTGGATTCGAATCAGAGCAACCTTCATTCCATACCTGAAACTCAATCTCTTGAATTTGTTTTCCTTTCATTTTCATTCTTAAACGTTAATTGGTTACTTGAAACATTCATAAAAACAATCACAAACTGTTACTTGGTCTAGTTAGTTAATCAATTTGAGTAATAGAAGGAGAAAGACCCTAGGGAAATTAACGATCCCACTAGAACAATCTAATGGGTATTTGAAAGCGGGATAAAATCCGCACATCACCTAATCAAGAGTATAGTTTATGTAAATATATGAACAAAATTGTATATAGCCACTTGTCCAAAATCAAATCAATTATAACTCATAACATATAACTCTATAAATTTCTTTAAACTTAAACAAAAGACACATTGATATCTCCCAACAAAGACCAACAACACAATGCTAGAAACCAAATAACAACCCAAGAGTTGTTCCAATGAATGCAACCGTTGCCATTGAATATCAACACTAAGTTATCACGGAAAATTAATTTTAAACTTCATTTGACCATTATTTACAGGAGTTACCATAATGAAACATGAGTTTTTACCAATTTCAAACATGCATGTCAATTTTAAATTTTTTGAAATTCTCATGTGAAAAAATGGACAATTTTCATAGGTTAACCCCTTTGGAAAGTAGCCATTTTCACATGAAAAGTAAAAATTTTAAAATTGACTAATATTTGATATGGATGTTGGAAATGACTACAGTAGAAAGTAGAAAAACTAATGTGATCACTGTCACTCCATATATAACAGACAAGACTAATAACTCATTCATCCATCTCACTTATATTTCTTCGTCCGGCCATCTTATCTCTACATAGGGCCGTAGAGTGGTCTTTGAGTGCAGAGAGATGATCTACACTCAAGCTTTTGCATCCTCGGATGTCTATCCGCATACTCTTATTATTATCGAGTTGGTGTTCATCAGGCCATAGTCTCTCCAACGACGTGCATCCCTCTAGACACAAATATTCTAAAGACTTCAACTCTGCAAGCCCTTCAATCTCCCGCAAACTCGGCACCTTCACTGTGAGTGTAGTTAACTTTTGCAGCTTCGACAAGAAAGCTATCCTCTCTATACCGGAAGATGTATCATCTAACTCTAACCGTAAATCAACCAACTCTTGTAAGGATCCAATCACATCCAGATCCTCCTCTTTAGTTATGTTTGCCACCGAGAGTCTCAACACCTCTAGCATTGGGAACTTTGGGAGAGATCGTATCATCGGGCCAACCTCCAGCAGTGGACAATCCCTAATGGTCATTTCTACAAAAGAGGGGACTACTACTGTTTGGTCGTGGAGTTCGCATGGGAGTATCTCAGTGAGGTCAGGGCAGTATTCAATCACTAATGACTGCAAATTGCAGGTAGAAGAACAGAAGAGATCCTTAAGCCCTTTGATCCGAGTTAAACCATTTACTTTCCTAATAGTAAGAGTTTCCAACGATCTCAACCCTTGTAGCCCATCCAAATCACCTCCAAGAGTTTCCAAGAAAGATATCCTCTCTATGCTGGAAGAAGATGTATCATCTAACTTTAACTCCAAACTAACCAACTCTTCTAGGGATCCAAGCACCTCCAGCTCCTCCTCCTTAGTGATATTTACCATCGAGAGAGTCAACTCCTTTAGCATTGGGAACTTTAGAAGAGATTGTATCATCGGACCAACCTCCAGCCGTGGACAATCCCTAATGGTCAGTTCTACCAAAGAGGGGCATACTACTACTGTTTGGACTAACTCAGTGAGGTCAGGGCATCCTCCAATGTCTGGCTCCTTCAGCTTCTCCAGACGTAGTCTCCTCAACGACGTGCAACCCTCTAAAATCAACTTCCTTAAAGACTTCAACTCTGCAAGCCCTTCAAACTCCAGCAAACTCGGCACCTTCACTCTGAGTGTAGTTAACTTTTTCAGCTTCGACAAGGAAGCTATCCTCTCTATACCGGAAGATGTATCATCTAACTCTAACCGTAAATCAACCAACTCTTGTAAGGATCCAATCACATCCAGATCCTCCTCTTTAGTTATATTTGCCACCGCAAGGTCCAACTTCTTTAGCATTGGGAACTTTGGGAGAGATCGTATAATCGGGCCAACCTCCAGCCGTGGACAATCCCTAATGGTCAGTTTTACAAAAGAGGGGACTACTACTGTTTCGTCGTGGAGTTCGCATGGGAGTATCTCAGTGAGGTCATGGCATGCTTCAATCTCTAATTTCTCCAACTTGCAGGTAGAAGAACACAAGAGATCCATAAGCCCTTTGATCCGAGTTAAACCATTTACTCTCGAAATAAAAAGAGTTTGCAATGATCTCAACCCTTGTAGCCCGTCCAAATCACCTCCAAGAGTTTGGAAGATGTCGTTGACTTCCAGCGAAGTCAAATTCTCCAAGTTCTCTATTCCTGGAAGCCACGTTGGTTCTTTACACCAAGCAATTTGGAGAGAGGTTAGGGACGTTGGTAGTAAATAACGAGGGAGGTGACCACCGGAAGAAGCATCATCCACAACTTTTATATTGATTCTTGTATTCCTGAGTTTCAAAGACTTCAACTTGGATACCTTCCACCACACGCTACCTTCATCTTCATTACTGTTAGCAGGAGGGATGTCGATTCCATCCTTGCAATCATAAACCATCAGTACCTCCAAATCCAACAAATCTGAAAGATTCGGAATCCGAGATGAAGTGGATAACTCCTTCAAACCTAATGGAAATTCATTAATCTCGACCTCCTTAACGTTGTGTATTTTCAAAATTTTGAGAGACGACAGCTGACAAATATCGGCAACTACTTCTCTCAAATTTGTACACTGGAAGGCCTCGAGAAGAAGCTCTATGAGTCCCTTCAACATACCAAAGGTTCCCCCACTTATCTTTTGTATTCGACATGAGCTCAGATCCAACGTCTTTAGCTTCTTTAACTCCCCAATATCAAGTGCCACCATTTTCATCCTAAACATGGATAATACCTCAATGCTTTTGGGGAAGCGCCAACTTATTTCGGAGACCCCATAGGTTGAAAAAAGTCGTACAACTTTCAGCCTCGGAGCCATCTATGTAGAACCAGATTAAGGCAGAGTTAAAACAAAAACATGAAGAACAAAGACGAATATATAACTGACGAGTGACAGCTGCAATAAACACACACCTTAATCATATGGCTCCAGTCTGTTTTGCTATTCCTCCAATCAAGAATTACCAAATTTTTCATAGTAAAATTGGTCAAAGGAGGATCATCCTCTCCATGATGGTGACTTGGCAACTGAAGCCACTTCAAATTCGGGAGAAGATTATTGAAATCTCCGGTAAGCATGGCTGAACTTGCATGGAAGTATCTCAACTCTGACAAATTCAAGAAACATTCGCTTTTAAACTCATACTTGACACCCGACTCCCGGGGTATCCTAATTGCTTTTACTTTACTTGATCCCTGTAATTAGACAAGCAACATATATATGTGATTTAAAATGTATGTGTGACAATATTTTCATATTAATTTTACAGAAAATTATATACCTTTTTGTTCGACAAGAGATCAATTCCTTCTTCCATCGACCATATCCTACTTCTCTTCCACGGCCGCTCCACATCCTCTCGTCTCACAATTTCTCTACCCATATCTCTAAGTTGGTCGTGCATTTGGAACACCCCATCATCCCCAACTTGTATCATACATTTTTGAATGAGAAAAATAATATTACTTTTAGGATAAAATTTGCACTCGCTCCACATGTAATACGGCCATTCTTTATTTCGGCCGATGAAGAAGCAGGCTATATCCAAGAAAATCTCTTTTGCCTCCACCTTCAATGCATCGTAACTTATTTTTAGCCTATCATAAACCTCATCAAGGTTAAGTGTTTTACGTAACTGTTCCAACGTATCTTCCCAAACCCCAATCTCTTGTCTGAATAAAAATGAACCTGTAACCTTCAAAGTCAATGGAAGTCCTCCTGTAGTCGATACAATCTCATTTGCTAGAGTCTCATAATCCGATGGAGGCGTATTCTTTTTGAATGCGTGTTTGGAGAAGAGTTCGAGCGAATCTGGTTGGCTCATCGATCCAACTTCATACAACTTGCATTGATTCTCATTCAAATGACTCAAGACATTTTGATTTCTTGAAGTAATGATGAATCTAGTCCCAGAATCAAAATCGTTAGGACAGCCGAGTATATCTTCAAATTTAAACTTCTCATCAACATCATCGAGAACGACAAGAATTTTGGACTTCGAAACTCTCTCCTTTATCATCTTCCTTCCGCCACTATCATTAGTAAATCCAACGGAATCCATCCTCAAAATTTCAGATACCAGCTTCTTTTGCAAAATAAAAATGCCATCCTTCTGCTCTTGCATTGCTCGTACATTATCGACGAAACAACATCGATCGAAATGAGAAGAAATCTTGTTATAAACCGCCTTTGCAGTGGTCGTCTTGCCTATTCCGCCCATACCATAAAGTCCGACCATTGTCACACTTTTAGAGTCTAGACTCAACATTTCTAATATAGCTTCTACGTGATCATCAATTCCAACCAACTCATCAGTTTCTAAAATAGAATTTTCCTTACTTATATGTGACCATATATTTGCAGAAACTTCATCTGCTATAGCTCCTTGCCTACGAAATTAAATGCATATTTGAAATGTCAACTTCGTATGAAATAATATTCCGATTTTTAGTAGCTCAAAAATAAATTTGGTTTTAGTTTGTTTGCCCCTGTGTATAAGTAAATATTTCACTTTATTGAGCATTCTAACTTTAATTATACACACTGCAATAAACACCAAGAAAAATCACATGCAATCTATTGGCCCCTATGACTTAAGGTCAATTGTGAAACTTAGTCAATAAGCATGTATATACGGTAGTGAATAATAAAAGGCTGAGGGTGAGGATTACATACTCGTCATTGTTTTTGACGTGCCATCCTTTTAAAGTTCCAACCTTATTCAGAGCATCTTTCCAGCTCTGTATGGTCATTTCATCATATTTAGTCGCGTGTTCTTGAAATGCCTTTCGATAAGGTCCAGTCTGATGTCGCACATCTTTTGGATTCACCATATAAAAAATAGGAAGTATAATCCGTCGAGGGTCCTGATCTTGATGTCGAATGATTTCAGCAAGCTCCATAAGACACCATTTACTATCGGCGTAACCCCTTGATATGATCGGGACATAAATTTTCGACTGGTCGATTGCTTTGAGGAGGTTGACCTTTATCTCTTCTCCCTTACGAAGCTCATCATCATCTTTAAACGTGTGAATCTTTGTGCGACAAAGAAAACGATAGAGGATGTCGGTGATTTGATACCGAGTATCTGAACCCCTGAAACTCAAAAACACCTCATACTCCACGGAGGGAAACGAACCAGAGGGATTTGTGGAGTCGGGTATGGTATCAGCTTCAGATGTTGAATCGTCATCATGGTTGACGATTGAGTGTTTGGAATTTCGTCTCCAAAACTTGTAGAGAAGAATGAGTGGGAGAAGCAAGGCAACCAGAGTAGCAACATCTCTCAAATAACTCATTCCTTCATGATCAATGTGCAAAAAAGAAGAACATAGAATCCATCAGATAAGTTGAAATAACTCATTTCCAGTAAATGATAGAAATTGAGCAGAAACATGGGTCAAATAACCTAACTCGCATAATTGCATATGGTTTAACTACGGTCAGTCTTTTTGTAATCAGAGGAAGACTTGTGCAAACAAATCAATCGACGCATCAACATGAAAAAAGTTAATGGAAGTTTACCAACACCTACAAGTCTAAAAACCCAGAAATGGAAAAGAGTCTTTATGGGAAAAGTAAAGCTTACTTGGATCCAGGAGAGAATTCAGTTGTAATTTCATTAGAGTTCCTTCGAATCTGAAGCAGCAGTAGTAGAGGAGTGAAGCGGGCAAGTTAAACGGGTCACGAATCGAATGAGTCGGGTTTATCAGACTAATTGAGATTCAACATCCGTAAAACTGATCTTGCTCGATAAGAACTTGAGACGGCTGGAGAGAAAGAGAGAAAAAAGAAAGAAAAATCATTCAGTACAGTTGGAGAGAGGTGAAGCAGCACTACTTAATAGTTTTACTAACCCATTTCTCCATTCAATTTTGTCTGCCAACTAAACTCAATTACTGCTAATTAACAAATAATGATCCATTTGATTAATTAATATTCTGCAAATAACAATAAAGAACAAAGAGCCAGACAACTCGCCACGAACCTGCCAGGTAACGGATACATTATTGAATCATCTTGAGAGCAAACCCGTCGGCACAACCGAATTAACCGCTGAATCGGATTGTACCGGCCGGTTTGGCTGGAACCTCGGTTTGACAAAGGCTCCAACATTAAAACTTGACACTTTCAGTAGAATTGAACAATGGACCTCTAGAAAGAATTGCTGAGTGTTTACCAACTGTGCCAACAACTTCAAACCGAGTACATTTGCATTTTCCTTTATAATACACTTTACCGAAGTTAATAAATCTTTTTTGGATAAGCAAGATATTAGTAACGTGCTACATTATAGAAAGATATTACGATATGATTATACAATTTACAACCTTTCCATTCAAGAAATTTTATCAATTAGATCATTTTAATTTACATACATAAATAAATAAAATTAATTTGTTGACCTGACTCGTTGTCGATTTTATGTTTGTAGGAATAGCTCACGCTTTGTTACGGAAAGCAATATAATTCTATGACTTAGGGTCAGTTGTGAACCAAGTCCAATTTAAATATTCCAAGAATGTTTATATGCCCAAATTAGTAAACAACCAAGTATATACAAAACAAAACAAATAAGTTGTATTTAATAATAAAAGGTTAGAATGAGGATTACATACTCGTTATTGTTTCCAACGTGCTATTCTTTTAAGTCTCCGATCTTCTTTAGAACATCTTTTCAGCTTTGTATGGTCTTTTCATCAAATTTATTTACGTGTTTTTTAAATGTTATTTCATAATATCCAGATTGATGTCGTACATTATTTGGATCTACCATATATAAAATAGGAAATATGATGCATCAAGGGTTCTTCTTTTGACGCCTGACAATTTCAATAAACTTTTTAAAACACCACTTACTATCAGCATATTCCCTTGATATGATTAGGAAGTAAATTTTGGACTGATCAATTGCTCTACGGAGGTTGGGCCCTATTTTTTATCATTTGTTTAGCTCATTGTCTTCCCTAAAAGTGTGAATCTTACAACGGTAGAGAAAATGATATAAAAAATTGGTGAACTGTTTACGAGTATCTCGACCCCTAAAACTCAAAAACACCTCATACTTCATCGAGGGAAACGAATCAGAGGGATTTGTGGAGTCCGATATGGCATCAACTACAGATGTTGAATCCATTGACTGGGATGAACTAGAGGGATCAACAACAGGAGAAGTTGAATCTGTTTGCTGAATGGTATCCTCGTTGTCATTGTTGAGATTCCGTCTCCCACAAAAGAATCTTTATGGGAAAAGTAAAGCTTACTTGGGTCGTCTAGGAGAGAATTCAGTTGTAATTTTATTAGAACTCCTTCGAATCTGAAGCAGCAGTAGTAGAAGTGTCAAACGGGCAAATTAAACGGGTCACGGATCAAATTAGTCGGATTACATAACTATTTATTTTCTCATATAATAACTTAACTAATTACGTTCATGGCTCTTATAATTATTTTTTATGACAACCGGAAGCAACCGATCCCAAATTTTGGCCATGGACAAGATGCAACATCATGGTTTTATCATGGATCCAGCAGTCAGTCGAACAAGGAATACGAAGAACGATTATGGGAGTCAAAACGGCAGCAGAAGCATGGCAGAGTCTTAAATCGAGGTATGGACATGGTGATGTTGTTAGAATAGCTTAAATACAAGAGCAGCTTGCTAATTTAAAGTAAGGAAACAATTCAGTAACAGAGTATCATGGTTTGATTATAACATTACGAGACGAGTTAAGAAATTATCAACCTGTTTTAGCATGTGATTGCACTGCAACAAGTCACTTTGATTGTAGAGCCATGAAATTGGTAAACCATTATCAGGAAACGAACTCAGTAATACACTTCCTAGTCCACGAGAATTTTGAAGGACCAAGAGCACAGGTTTTGTTTGGTGATGACCTGCCTACACTTGAGAAGGTGGTGCAGCGCATGGTGCAACATGAGCGACAACTTTATGGGACACAAAACAAGTAGGGAAAGGTTGAAGGAATGGCTATGGCAGGATTTCAAAGGCACAGTGTACTCATTGCAAGTTTTGGGGGCACACTGAGGATAGATGTTTCTACAAAAACGGTTGGCCACCGGGCATGACTCCAAGACCCTTTCCAGGCAGCAATCCAAATTGGAGACCTGGATTGAGGCAGCCAAATCCAAATGCAAGAATCAGACCATCATTTCAACCACAAGCCCATGCAGCAGCAGTCCCAAATGCTTAAGCTGCACTAACAACTGTTAGTATTCAAGCTCAAGGGGTACACTTCACACATGAACAGTTTCAAAAACTAATGACTATGATGAATGACAAAGGAAAGGGTGTTGTTGCTCATACCACAGCAGCATCATTTACTAATAATGAAACAGGCAAGTCTAATACCTATGAGGTGAATTGGATAATGGACACAGAAGCATCAGATCATGTGATTAGTGACATGGATTTGTATGCTACTTGTGCACCTGTTTCAAATGTGCAACTAACCCTCCCAACAGGTCAGCAAGTGAGAGCCACACATATGGGAACAGTCATCTGTTCACCAAACCTGAAGCTGAATCATGTTCTCTATGTTCCAGAATTCACATTTAATTTTATATCAACAAGGAAGTTGACAAGTGATGCCACCCTAAGAGTGATTTTTTGTTCTGATTCTTGTTTTTTGCAGGAAACAGCTTCGAACAAGATGATTCGTTCTGCTAAGCTTCAGCAAGGGCTATATCACTTCAAGTCCAGCAAATCTATCCATACCCTCACAACAGCTCAAACATCCACACCGAGCTTTGATTTATGGCATTATAGGTTAGGTCGCATTTCTCATTCCAAAATCCCTCTTCTTAGACAGTATTATGATGAAATAGAAACCTTTAATGCTATTCCTTGTGATGTCTGTCACTTTGCTAAGCAGAGACGACTATCCTTTCCTACTAGCTTTTCTATCACTAAAAAACCTTTCGAACTCATCCATGTAGACATATGGGGGCCAAATTCACAGCCTTCATATGATGGTTATAGATACTTTCTTACGATTATTGATGATCACACCCGTTTGACATGGATCATATTAATGAAATTAAAATCTAAGGCTAGACCTCATTTGCAGCACTTTTGTACTTATGTTGAAATTCAATTCCAAACCACAGTCACACGAATAAGGAGTGACCAAGGGAAGGAATTTGACATGCCAGAATTTTATCTAAGCAATAATATTTTGCATGAGATGTCATGTGTAGAGACACCACAACAAAATAGCAAAGTAGAGAGAAAGCACCAGCATATTCCGAACATAGCTAGAGCCTTAACTTTTCAAGCCAACTTGCCAATCGGTTTTTGGGGAGATTGTGTGAAACATGCAGTGTATCTCATTAATAGAGCACCAACCCCTGTTCTCAACAATAAATCACCTTTTGAAATGCGTTATAAAAAGAAACCAGATTATTCTTCTTTAAAGGTCTTTGGCAGCTTGTGTTTTGCTTCCACACTGGCAGGCCATCGAACCAAGTTTCAACACCGTGCTAGAAAGGGTGTCTTTATTGGTTATCAGCTGGGGGTAAAGGGTTATCGAGTTTATGATCTTGAGTCACATACTGTTTTCACATCTAGAGATGTCATATTTTATGAACATGTTTTCCCTTTTGCACAACAAAGCACTAGTGCAGAAGCAACCACCACATTCACACTCCCTACAGACTTTGAACTTGATCCAAATATTCTGCCACCATATCCACTCAATACACCTCCTGAAACACCACGAACACCAGACCAGCCACCTTCACCTATCGCACCAGCCTCTCTGTCTCACGAGGACCCTGATCCTTTCGAGACCATTGACACTATTGTCACTACAGACCAACCGATCTCAGACACTCCACCTGCCGCCTCAATCCCTCAACCACTCAAACGTACTAGCCGACCACACAAACCACCAAGCTATTTGCAGGACTACCACTGTAATCTCCTTGCTCAAGCTAGCACTACTGAAAGTCTGGTTCAGGCTCAACCTGCAAAGGTAAGTTTAGTTCAATTATCCCATTCTTTAGCCACTGTGTTGTCTTATCATGGTCTTAATGACAGCCACATGCAATTTGTTTTGAGCATTTCTTCTATTAAGGAACCAACAACTTATGAAGAAGCTATAAAGTCACCTGAATGGAATCAAGCCGTGAAAACTGAAGTTCATGCGCTCGAAGCCAACAACACTTGGTCCATTGTTTCTTTACCAATTGGGAAACATGCCATAGGATACAAATGGGTGTTTCGCATCAAATACAAATATACCGGTGAGATCGAACGGTTCAAGGCCAGACTTGTTGGAAAAGGTTATAATCAACAAAAAGGAATAGACTATCAAGAGACCTTTGCTCCAGTAGTCAAAATGACGACAGTTAAGACTTTTCTTGCAGTTGCAGCTAGCAAGAATTGGCATTTGCATCAACTTGATATTAACAATGCCTTTTTACATGGGGATCTGCTTGAAGAAGTCTACATGAAGCTTCCTGCCGGTGTGACTGCAGATCCATCTATTTCCAATCCGGTTTGTAAGCTCCATAAATCCCTTTATGGTCTGCGACAAGCTTCTCGTCAGTGGTTCGAGAAGCTGTCTGAAAAGCTTCTATTCAGTGGATATGTTCAAAGTCAGGCAGACTCCTCACTGTTTCTCCGAATTACTGCTACTTCACCGCTATCTTGGTTTATGTGGATGACTTGATCCATGGTGGGAACGACCTCACGGAAATACAGAGAATGAAGATATTTTTGGATCATGAATTCAAAATCAAGGATCTAGGTGTTTTGAAATTTTTATGGGATTGGAAGTAGCTCGTAACAAAAATGGAATACATCTCTCACAACGAAAATATACATTGGAAATCTTGGATGAAGCTGGACTATTACATGCCAAACCAGCAACCACTCCAGTTGACTACAAAACTCATTTAAGTGATGTGGAAGGAGAACTATTTGAAGATGTAGAGCTTTATAGGCGTTTGGTTGGAAAGTTAATCTACCTGACAACTACAAGACTTGACATTTCATACGCAACTCAACAAGTTAGCCAATTCATGGCCACACACAAAGAAGAACATTACAAAGCGGTTACAAGAATTTTGCGCTACTTGAAAGGAGCACCAAGCACTGGATTATTCTTCTCTTGCAAATCAGACTTGAAATTGAAAGCTTTCAGTGACTCTGATTGGGCTTCATGCCCAGACAGTAGGAAATCCGTCACAGGGTATTGTGTTTTTCTTGGACCTTCTCTTATTTGTTGGAAAAGTAAGAAGCAGAATACGGTTTCACGATCCTCATGTGAAGCCGAGTATAGAGCATTGGCGCAAACAACGTGTGAAGTTCAATGGCTGCAGTTTCTCTCCACCGAACTACGTGTTCCAGATATCACTCATGTCTCTGTTTACTGTGACAATCAGTCAGCAATGCATATGGTAGAGAATGCTACGTTTCATGAACGCACAAAACACATTGAAATAGACTGTCATTTGGTGAGAGAAAAGATTAAGACGAAGGTAATCAAACTCTTTTACGTGTCTACTGCAAATCATTTGGCTGACCTTTTTATGAAAGGTCTCTGTCCTCCACCATTTGGCTCTTTGATGTCCAAGCTTGGTTGCATAACATATGCCCACCGGCTTGAGGGGAGTAACAGAGAAAGGATATTTTTAGCGTGTGTCTGTAGTAGAATTCGAACCCTCTGGATTGCGGTCCTAAATCGAAGCGCGTGGTTGATCCCTGTTTACCCGACCTGTTGGGATCGGTCCAAAATCTTGAGATCTCGTGCTGGTCAGGTTTCCACAAGTTACAAAAGCTGTCGTGTGAGTTCATGGAGGTCAAGACACTACGTCGTCTGTACCGATGCGAGATACTCTCGATTCTGATGTCTAGCGAGTACTACTACGACGAGCTGTTTAGTGGGATTCCGAATTTCACAGAGTTGGAGTTGATCGAATGCTGGTTTAGCACTGACCGTCCTGTTGGAATTTCGGGTAGGAAGCTGGTCAGCATCGTGTTGGTATGTTCTAACAAGCCATATTCTCCTTCGTTTCGAACGGAAGTTACGATTCGTACGCCCAATTTGAAGTACTTCAAGTGCAAGAGGGTGGACCCGGCTCAGTTCACCAGTTCAAACTTCCGTTGTTAGAATGTTTGGACATTGATGTACATCTGAATATCCATCCGAATCCAAACCATGTAATCTGGTTGAACTTTGTAACGTACGAATAAACCAAAGTTCATTTATATAGTAAAATAAAAGGAAAAAACTCGATCCAATGGTCATGTCAACTTATGCAAACACACAAAATATCAACGACTAACATGACTAGACAAACCAAGACTTAATAACCTTAGCCACGGCAAAAAAAAGAGAAGCAAAATATGGATCTTAATAAACCAACATGTAACCAATCACTAAACCAACAAAAACCTAACACCATCAAGAACCGATTAACATATGAGCAAATCGAAAGTTAATGTACTACAGTAGAAAGTAGAAAAACTAATGCCATCACTGTCACTCCATATATAACAGACAAGACTAATAACTCATTCATCCATCTCACTTATATTTCTTCGTCCGGCCATCTTATCTTTACATTGGGCGGTAGAGTGCTCTTGAGTGCAGAGAGATGATCTACACTCAAGCTTTTGCATCCTCGAATGTCTATCCACATACTCTTATTATTATCGAGTTGCTGTTCATCAGGCCATAGTCTCTCCAACGACGTGCATCCCTCTAGAAACAAAAGTTGTAAAGACTTCAACTCTGCAAGCCCTTCAATCTCCCGCAAACTCGACACTTTTACTAGGAGTTTACTTAACTTTTGCAGCTTTGACAAGAAAGATATCCTCTCTATGCTGGAAGAAGATGTATCATCTAACTCCAAATAAACCAACTCTTCTAGGGATCCAAGCACCTCCAGCTCCTCCTCCTTAGTGATATTTACCATCGAGAGAGTCAACTCCTTTAGCATTGGGAACTTTAGAAGAGATTGTATCATCGGACCAACCTCCAGCCGTGGACAATCCCTAATGGTCAGTTCTACCAAAGAGGGGCATACTACTACTGTTTGGACTAACTCAGTGAGGTCAGGGCATCCTCCAATGTCTGGCTCCTTCAGCTTCTCCAGACGTAGTCTCCTCAACGACGTGCAACCCTCTAAAATCAACTTCCTTAAAGACTTCAACTCTGCAAGCCCTTCAAACTCCAGCAAACTCGGCACCTTCACTCTGAGTGTAGTTAACTTTTTCAGCTTCGACAAGGAAGCTATCCTCTCTATACCGGAAGATGTATCATCTAACTCTAACCGTAAATCAACCAACTCTTGTAAGGATCCAATCACATCCAGATCCTCCTCCAGCCGTGGACAATCCCTAATGGTCAGTTCTACCAAAGAGGGGCATACTACTACTGTTTGGACTAACTCAGTGAGGTCAGGGCATCCTCCAATGTCTGGCTCCTTCAGCTTCTCCAGACGTAGTCTCCTCAACGACGTGCAACCCTCTAAAATCAACTTCCTTAAAGACTTCAACTCTGCAAGCCCTTCAAACTCCAGCAAACTCGGCACCTTCACTCTGAGTGTAGTTAACTTTTTCAGCTTCGACAAGGAAGCTATCCTCTCTATACCGGAAGATGTATCATCTAACTCTAACCGTAAATCAACCAACTCTTGTAAGGATCCAATCACATCCAGATCCTCCTCTTTAGTTATATTTGCCACCGCAAGGTCCAACTTCTTTAGCATTGGGAACTTTGGGAGAGATCGTATAATCGGGCCAACCTCCAGCCGTGGACAATCCCTAATGGTCAGTTTTACAAAAGAGGGGACTACTACTGTTTCGTCGTGGAGTTCGCATGGGAGTATCTCAGTGAGGTCATGGCATGCTTCAATCTGTAATTTCCGCAACTTGCAGGTAGAAGAACACAAGAGATCCTTAAGCCCTTTGATCCGAGTTAAACCATTTACTCTCGAAATAAAAAGAGTTTGCAATGATCTCAACCCTTGTAGCCCGTCCAAATCACCTCCAAGAGTTTGGGAGATGTAGTTGACTTCAAGCCAAGTCAAATTCTCCAGGTTCTCCATTCCCGGAAGCCAGGTTGGTTCTTTACACGAATTAATTTCGAGATAGGTTAGGGACGTTGGTAGTAAATAACGAGGGAGGTGACCACCGGAAGAAGCATTATCCACAACGTTGATTTCTGTGCCACAGAGTTTCAAAGACTTCAACTTGGATACCTTCCACCACACGCTACCTTCATCTTCATTACTGTTAGCAGGAGGGATGTCGATTCCATCCTTGCAATCATAAACCATCAGTACCTCCAAATCCAACAAATCTGAAAGATTCGGAATCCGAGATGAAGTGGATAACTCCTTCAAACCTAATGGAAATTCATTAATCTCGACCTCCTTAACGTTGTCTATTTTCAAAATTTTGAGAGACGACAGCTGACAAATATCGGCAACTACTTCTCTCAAATTTGTACACTGGAAGGCCTCGAGAAGAAGCTCTATGAGTCCCTTCAACATACCAAAGGTTCCCCCACTTATCTTTTGTATTCGACATGAGCTCAGATCCAACGTCTTTAGCTTCTTTAACTCCCCAATATCAAGTGCCACCATTTTCATCCTAAACATGGATAATACCTCAATGCTTTTGGGGAAGCGCCAGCAGACAGACTTGATAAAAGAAAATTGTACAACTTTCAGCCTCGGAGCCATCTATGTAGAACCAGATTAAGGCAGAGTTAAAACAAAAACATGAAGAACAAAGACGAAGATATAACTGACGAGTCACAGCTGCAAAAAACACACACCTTCATCATATGGCTCCACTCTCTTCCGCTATAGGCCAAAACAAGAATTACCAAATTTTTCATAGTAAAATTGGTCAAAGGAGGATCATCCTCTCTATAGTGGCTGTACTCGTGCAAGTGAAGCCACTTCAAATTCGGGAGAAGATTATTGAAATCTCCGGTAAGCATGGCTGAACTTGCATGGAAGTATCTCAACTCTGACAAATTCAAGAAACATTCGCTTTTAAACTCATACTTGACACCCGACTCCCGGGGTATCCTAATTGCTTTTACTTTACTTGATCCCTGTAATTAGACAAGCAACATATATATGTGATTTAAAATGTATGTGTGACAATATTTTCATATTAATTTTACAGAAAATTATATACCTTTTTGTTCAACAAGAGATCAATTCCTTCTTCCATCGACCATATCCTACTTCTCTTCCACGGCCGCTCCAAATCCTCTCGTCTCACAATTTCTCTACCCATATCTCTAAGTTGGTCATGCATTTGGAACACCCCATCATCCCCAACTTGTATCATACATCTTTGAATGAGAAAAATAATATTACTTTTAGGATAAAAATTGCAGTCGCTCCACATGTAATACGGCCGTTCTTTATTTCGGCCGATGAAGAAGCAAGCTATATCCAAGAAAATCTCTTTTCCCTCCGCCTTCAACGCATTGTAACTTATTTTTAGCCTATCATAAACCTCATCAAGGTTAAGTGTTTTACGTAACTGTTCCAACGTATCTTCCCAAACCCCAATCTCTTGTCTGAATAAAAATGAACCTGTAACCTTCAAAGTCAATGGAAGTCCTCCTGTAGTCGATACAATCTCATTTGCTAGAGTCTCATAATCCGATGGAGGCGTATCCTTTTTGAATGCGTGTTTGGAGAAGAGTTCGAGCGAATGTTGTTGGCTCATCGATCCAACTTCATACAACTTGCATTGATTCTCATTCAAAAGACTCAAGACATTTTGATTTCTTGAAGTAATGATGAATCTACTCCCAGAATCAAAATCTTTAGGACAACCGAGTATATCTTCAAATTTAAACTTCTCATCAACATCGTCTAGAACTACAAGAATTTTGAACTTGGAAACCCTCTCCTTTATCATCTTCTTTCCGCCACTATCATTAGTAAATCCAACAGAATCCATCCTCAAAATTTCAGATACCAGCTTCTGTTGCAAAATAAAAATGCCATCCTTCTGCTCTTGCATTTCTCGTACATTATCAACGAAGCAACATCGATCGAAATGAGAAGAAATCTTGTTATAAACCGCCTTTGCAATGGTCGTTTTTCCTATTCCGCCCATACCATAAAGGCCGACCATTGTCACACTTTTAGAGTCTAGACTCAACGATTTTAATATAACTTTTACGTAATCACCAATTCCAACCAACTCATCCGTTTCTAAAATGGAATTTTCCTTACTTAAATGTGACCATATATTTGCAAAAACTTCATCTACTATAGCTCCTTGCCTACAAAAATAAATGCACATTTGAAATTATATTTGCAGAAAAATCACATGCAGTCTATTGGCCCCTATGACTTAAGGTCAATTGTCAATAAGCAAGTATATGCTGTACTGAATAATAAAAGGCTGAGGGTGAGGATTACATACTCGTCATTGTTTTTGACGTGCCATCCTTTTAAAGCTCCAACCTTATTTAGAGCATTCTTCCAGCTTCGTATGGTCATTTCATCATATCTAGTTGAGTGTTTTTGAAATGCCTTTCGATAAGGTCCAGTCTGATGTCTCACATCTTTTGGATCCACCATATAAAAAATAGGAATTATAATCCGTCGAGTGTCCAACTCTTGATGCCGAACAATTTCTGCAAGCTCCATGAGACACCATTTACTATCGGCATAACCCCTCGATATGATGGGAACATAAATTTTGGACTGATATATTGCTCTGAAGAGGTTGGACCCTATTTCTTCGCCCTTACGAAGCTCATCATCGTCTCTAAACGTGTGAATCTTTGTGCGACAAAGAAAACGATAGAGGATGTCGGTGATTTGATAACGAGTATCTGGACCCCTGAAACTCAAAAACACCTCATACTCCACGGAGGGAAACAAACCAGAGGGATTTGTGGAGTCGGGTATGGCATCAACTTCAGATGTTGAATCGTTGACGATTGAGTGTTTGGAATTTCGTCTCCAAAACTTGTAGAGAAGAATGAATGGGAGAAGCAAGGCTACCGCAGTAGCAACTTCTCTTAAATAACTCATTCCTTCATGATGAACGTGCAAAAAAGAAGAACATAGAATCCATCAAATAAATTGAAATATAATTCATGACTTGTGATTCAATTCAGCAGAAATGATAGAAATTGAAAGCAGAGATATATAAAAGTAAATGAATTTCCAGTAACTGTTCTTGCCTGCTTCAATTTGCTTGTGCTTTGCTGCTTCTTCTCTCTGCTCCTCTGCTTCTTGGCTTATCCCTTACTTCTGAGCCCCCACTGGCTTTCAGTAATTTTGATGTCCACAAAAACTCAATTATTGCTCCACAAATTCAATGTAAACTCTTTCTTATCTACAAATAATGCACACCCACAAGTCAGTCAACCATTTCGGTTGGTAAGAGTTTCGAAACATGGGTCAAATAACCTTACTCGCATAATTGCATATGGTTTAACTACGGTTAGTTTTTTTATAAACGCCTTGGGCCCAAACAAGTCTACGGGCAACCACCAGGTATTTCTCCATCTCCATTTGTTGCGTACATCATCCGCTTATCCCCACTTACGAACCTACATTCTAATTTCCCTACACGCATTGCTAGGAAACGTCCGGTGACTTCAACGCGGCCCATAAGAGATGCTGATTACGTGCTGTTTTTCATCACCAAACCACTCATTTTGGTCGGGCCAACATGACTTGTACGGATCAGAAATCAAAAGTGGTTTGTCTATAATGCCCTTCTGGTTTAGTTGTATTTTGATTTTTGAGTAGTAGCACAGCATTTTGAGTTGTAATACACTAATATTGGCCCTGAGAAGTTATAATTTTAATCAAACTGCAAATAAGAATTGCCTATTATTTCAGATACAGTAATTATTGATCAACCATAACATCTTTTCTTTATTTCAATGATAACTTGATTACAATGTATGTCTATCGAGGACCACCAAAGAAAATCATACGTTGATCCTTGTCGCTATATCCGGTATCAACTACCTTATATAATTCGCTAGTTTGAAAGTTCATACAGTCCGAAGGATCGTGATCAACCTCATGATTTTCGTTTATGATCTTTATACCAGAACCATAACAATCGTAATATTTACTACCTCCCGGATATCCTCCCCCCGCCCATTGGCGGGGTAGCGGCAGTGCCTGGAGGGCTGAAAACCTCACCTCCCCATTCTACATAGTTTGCAGAATCAGCCATCGCCGTGAATATCTTTTGCGGCCAATATCCAATCGTTATATTGCGTTTCGCAATGTTCAAAACCCAATGTCCAGATGCAACATCCTTGATGAAAATAGAGAAAAAAACCATCTTAATTAAGAATGTGCGAAAATCTACAGACTAAAAAGATTGAACTAAGAAAAATTGATCGTTTACCTTGGATACAAGTATCGGTACTTGCCACACATATTTTCCGAAATCGGGATAAAAATTCTTGAGAACCTGATCGGGAGGCGACCACGAGCTCGTAATTATAAAACCGGGGCAATGTGTGTTGTAACACTTCGAGTTCTTGGTCTGGATTATACAACAAAATAACAACAATTCAATCTATATACTTAACATTAACGAAGTTCAATTTGCAGAATTTTGTATTCGTAGTCATGGTATCGAAACTTACCGTCGTATATATAAAGAGATGAGTTTCGTTATCCGGATATAAATTTGGATTAACCTACGTTATAAAATAAATAAGTAAAATAATATATCAATTTAATCACTCTTGAAATAGCATAAATTATGCATTGTGAAAACGAGAGTACTTACCGTCCAACCAACAGCGATACTGTCCGGGCCATTTACGAGCTTAATACGACTCGAGCTATATTGATCTTTCTGAACAACGGGATGATATATCGCGGTAGTCATTCCACCTCCGTAATATTTATAATCGAGATTAGTTGTTTGAAGCACAGCCATCTACAAACACACACGATTATTTTCATTGTGTATTATCAAATATTTTTTTCTTAAATTTATAATAAAACATAACTTACTTGAGAACCAGGTCTTTGATAAGGGAAATAATAATCGTTTAAATTAACCGAATTATTTATTCGGATACGATCTTCTTTTGTGACTCTTTTGATTGGAACTGTGCTAGTCGGACATCCTTTTTCATTTAACCAAATATTCGACGGATTAATACTTATATCGTTTAGCTCGTCACTAGAAGGGCTCATCTGCATAAGAATTAAAAATATTAATTTTTTTTCGAAATAATTTACAACCATGATTAATGAAAAAATATAGTTGTGTGTGATATTATACCTGATATTCGTACTTATGGTCCCTTAATAAAGGATGATCAAATGCAGGTTGTTCGTAAAAGTCCACACAGTCGTACCATTCGCCATACTTCGTCTGTTATGACGTAGCACGAATCGAATTGTAACGGTCTTACAGTATAATAATAAACGATATACGAAGTATTTGATTGAATAACATTTTCATTCAGAAAATAAAGAACTAATTTCATCAAAATAGTAGAAAGTGTTTTTTTACCTGAATTGATGTAACACTAGGTTTTTTACCTAGAACTGAATTATAGCCTAGTGCCACAAACCAACAAATCAATAGAACTGCTAAAGCATTTCTTGCAACCATAATGTTTTCACTTGAACCTGTTCCACAGTAAAAAAAAAAGTAACAAGTTACTCGAGAAATCTGATCATTCGGATAAGACATTTGAAATATAAGAAATTTGGATTGTGTTTATTTCAAAAAGATCGTTTGAATTAGAAGATAGAAATCAGGAGATATGGAATCACCAACGAAATTATATTCGTGCATATAAGGTGATTTCAATTCACCCCAAATCTCTTATCTTTGTAGGGTCGAAAACAAACACAAACCTTACAGGGAAGCTTAAGAATTCAAGACAGTGTGCAAAAAAAGCTTGAATAGCTTTCACAATATATATAAAATTAAGATGTACTATTTAAGAAAAAAATAATCTTATGGTATAAAATTAATTATATACTATTTAAAAAAATGAAATTCTATCCTAATTCCATGATAATTAACTAATTTCATTTTTGAAAAAATGATAATTAATGGTTTTGCTTTTCTTACAAGGAAACCTGTAATTATAATTCACTCAAAAAAGAAATTAATTAATTATCATGGAATTAGGATGCAATTCTTTCCTAATTCCATGATAATTAATGTCTTTCTTTTTTAGTAGATGATAATGACATTTTTTCTTGTAAAAAAAGGAAATAATAATTATCATTTACTCAAAAAAGGAATTAATTAAATATCATGGAATTAGGATAGAGTTGCATCAATTATATAAATTTTATTAAATTTTTTTCTTAAATAGTATATAAATAATTTTATACCATAAGTAATTTTGCATCAACTATTCTATGCCTATAGGATCATTTATTTAAAGCTTAAAGATTAAGCGCTTAGATTATACTTTATATACGAACACAGAACAAGAAAAAAGAAAACAAACATTACAATGGTATTCGTTTGTGAAGTGCGATTTGATTCGAACCTGATATTTTTGAGTCCCTAGCACACAATGAAGCATCTCGATACATCCTTATCCGTCGTCATGTAAATTAAATAGTGTGCAGTCTCTCCAATTCTCGCCACAGGAATTTCCCTTTACATAGTTTTTCAAATTTAACCTCTGTAGATTATTGTTCCAATAATATATTCCAAATTTTGATATCAAGAGAGCCAGGACGACCCTACGACGACCGATTTTCAAACACTCTCCCTCAATCGAATCGAACACTAACAAAAAACGATTTTCAAGCATGAGAAACGGGAAGACATCAAAATTTGTTGACGCAGTTCAAAGATTTAACCCATCGTAGCTACGTTCTATGCTGGGGACTCATTAGACGGAGCTCGACCTAAAACTCGAATGTCGATTACACAAAGTTCATCAAAAGATAAGAAGTTTCATCATTAACCTTTGTGTGATATTGGTTCGAAGAAGCCATAATTCAAACAATCAAAATGAAAATATGAAGTAATTAAAAATGCAATAAGCACTAATATAAAATATTTTCATTTCAAATGATTTAAGTTTATTACAACAAATGTCTCTCAAAGGTATTAATTCGAAGTACCCCCGAAGAAAACAGTACGCATTTCATGCGGTCCATAATTTCCGACGTCCGTTACCCTATACGATAAGCTAGTCGAAAACGTTTCACATCCCGACGGGTTGAGATCGGTCTCGTGATTCTCATTTATGATCCTAATGCTAGAGGCGTAACAATCGTCTAATACATTAAGGCTTCGAATTGGTCCCCCGCCCATTTGCGGGGGAGCAGTTCCCGGAGGGCTGTAAACTTCTCCTCCCCATTCTATATAATTTGCGGAATCCGCTAACCCAGTGAATATTTTTTGCGGCCAGATTCCAACGGTAAAATTTCCACTTCCCACGTTGAAAACCCAGTCCCCATTTTTAGCATCCTTCAAAAAAAAAATAGATCAAAGCCTCAATAATTATGTATTATATTAAGAAATTAAAAATATCAAGAAAAAATAGTTGATACCTTGTATACCAATAGAGCTATTTCCCACACACTTTTTCCGGGTTCAGGATATAGTTTTAGAAGCTGATCGGGATGTATAAATTGGCTCGTAATTACGAAACCGGGACAATATGTGTTATAGCAGTATGAGTCCTTGGTCTGGATCATTACAAAAACAAACACAATGTATTTTAGATTATATAATCAATATTATTATCTTCTGAAAATGCGGAAATTTTTTGTTTGGATATAAGAGAATCTGCATGTAATTACGTAATAAAATTCGACAAAAATACAGAGTAGAGTTATTAATATTGTGTTATGGTTTAAAAAAATCAATTTTGTATTATGAGCCAATTGAACAAATAATCAATAGGCGTAAACCAATAGTATAAACTGTACTTGTTATCGCATCTTTTATCATTGTAATCCAATACTTTGATAACAGACTTAAATTTGGGTTAGCATAAACCCAGACTCTAGAAGATTCGATCGAACTTTTTAAAAATAAGGTTCAAAGAGAGACAGGCGTAAAGCTATTCGATGGCCATATAAGATAAGATGTTGATTGGACGGCATATAAAAATATTATATGACAAGATAGAATGACAAAATAAACATTGTATATGCACAACTTTTAAGTCTATTATCGAAGCAATTCTCTTCAAATTAATTAAATAAGCGTTACTTGAAATAATTAGTAATTACTCTGTAACCAATCACTAAACCAACAAAAACCTAACACCATCAAGAACCGATTAACATATGAGCAAATCGAAAGTTAATGTACTACAGTAGAAAGTAGAAAAACTAATGTGATCACTGTCACTCCATATATAACAGACAAGACTAATAACTCATTCATCCATCTCACTTATATTTCTTCGTCCGGCCATCTTATCTTTACATTGGGCCGTAGAGTGCTCTTGAGTGCAGAGAGATGATCTACACTCAAGCTTTTGCATCCTCCGATGTCTATCCACAGACTCTTATTATTATCGAGTTGCTGTTCATCAGGCCATAGTCTCTCCAACGACGTGCATCCCTCTAGAAACAAAAGTTGTAAAGACTTCAACTCTGCAAGCCCTTCAAACTCCCGCAAACTCGGCACCTTCACTGTGAGTGTAGTTAACTTTTGCAGCTTCGACAAGAAAGCTATCCTCTCTATACCGGAAGATGTATCATCTAACTCTAACCGTAAATCAACCAACTCTTGTAAGGATCCAATCACATCCAGATCCTCCTCTTTAGTTATGTTTGCCACCGAGAGTCTCAACACCTCTAGCATTGGGAACTTTGGGAGAGATCGTATCATCGGGCCAACCTCCAGCAGTGGACAATCCCTAATGGTCATTTCTACAAAAGAGGGGACTACTACTGTTTGGTCGTGGAGTTCGCATGGGAGTATCTCAGTGAGGTCAGGGCAGTATTCAATCACTAATGACTGCAAATTGCAGGTAGAAGAACAGAAGAGATCCTTAAGCCCTTTGATCCGAGTTAAACCATTTACTTTCCTAATAGTAAGAGTTTCCAACGATCTCAACCCTTGTAGCCCATCCAAATCACCTCCAAGAGTTTTGAAGACATCCCAGACTTCTAGATAAGTCAAATTCTCCAAGTTTTCTATTTCTGGAAGCCACGTTGGTTCTGAACACGAATTAATTAGGAGAGAGGTTAGGGACGATGGTAGTAAATAACGACCACCGGAAGAAGCATCATCCACAACTTTTATATTGATTTCTGTGCCATAGAGTTTCAAAGACTTCAACTTGGATACCTTCCACCACACGCTACCTTCATCTTCAGTACTCTTAGCAGGAGGGATGTCGAATCCATCCTTGCAATCATAAACCTTCAGTACCTCCAAATCCAACAACTCTGAAAGATTGGGAATTCGAGATGAAGTGGATAACTCCTTCAAACCTAATGGAAATTCATTAATCTCGACCTCCTTAGCGCCGTCTGTTTCCAAAATTTTGAGAGACGACAGCTGACAAATATCGGCAACTACTTCTGTCAAATTTGTACACTGGAAGGCCTCGAGATAAAGCTCTATGAGTCCCTTCAACATACCAAAGGTTCCCCCACTTATCTTTTGTATTCGACATGAGCTCAGATCCAACGTCTTTAGCTTCTTTAACTCCCCAATGTCAACTTCCTTGATTTCTATCCGATACATGAATTATTAATACCTCAATGCTTTTGGGGAAGCGCCAACTTATTTCGGAGACCCCATAGGTTGAAAAAAGTCGTACAACTTTCAGCCTCGGAGTCATCTATGTAGAACCAGATTAAGGCAGAGTTAAAACAAAAACATGAAGAACAAAGACGAAGATATAACTGACGAGTCACAGCTGCAAAAAACACACACCTTCATCATATGGCTCCACTCTGTTTTGCTATTGGTCAACTCAAGAATTACCAAATTTTTCATAGTAAAATTGGTCAAAGGAGGATCATTCTCTTCATCTCTGTACTCGTGCAACTGAAGCCACTTTAAATTCGGGAGAAGATTATCGAAATCTCCGGTAAGCAATGTGGTTGATCCTACAAAAAATAATCTCAACTCTGACAAATTCATGAAACATTCGCTTTTAAACTCATACTTGACACCCGACTCCCAGGGTATGCTAATTGCTTTTACTTTACTTGATCCCTGTAATTAGACAAGCAACATATATATGTGATTTAAAATGTATTTGTGACAATATTTTCATATTAATTTTACAGAAAATTATATACCTTTTTGTTCAACAAGAGATCAATTCCTTCTTCGCTTGACCATATCCTACTTCTCTTCCACGGCCGCTCCACATCCTCTCGTCTCACAATTTCTCTACCCATATCTCTAAGTTGGTCGTGCATTTCTAACACCCCATCATCCCCAACTTGTATCATACATCTTTGAATGAGAAAAATAATATTACTTTTAGGATAAAAATTACAGTCGCTCCACATGTAATACGGCCATTTTTTATTTTGACCGATGAAGAAGCAAGCTATATCCAAGAAAATCTCTTTTGCCTCCGCCTTCAACGCGTCGTAACTTATTTTTAGCCTATCATAAACCTCATCAAGGTCAAGTGTTTTACGTAACTGTTCCAACGTATCTTCCCAAACCCCAATCTCTTGTCTGAATAAAAGTGAACCTGTAACCTTCAAAGTCAATGGAAGTCCTCCTGTAGTCGATACAATCTCATTTGCTAGAGTCTCATAATCCGATGGAGGCGTATTCTTTTTGAATGCGTGTTTGGAGAAGAGTTCGAGCGAATCTGGTTGGCTCATCGATCCAACTTCATACAACTTGCATTGATTCTCATTCAAATGACTCAAGACATTTTGATTTCTTGAAGTAATGATGAATCTAGTCCCAGAATCAAAATCTTTAGGACAGCCGAGTATATCTTCAAATTTAAACTTCTCATCAACATCATCGAGAACGACAACAATTTTGGACTTCGAAACTCTCTCTTTTATCATCTTCCTTCCGCCACTATCATTAGTAAATCCAACAGAATCCATCCTCAAAATTTCGGATACCAGCTTCTTTTGCAAAATAAAAATGCCATCCTTCTGCTCTTGCATTGCTCGTACATTATCGACGAAACAACATCGATCGAAGTGAGAAGAAATCTTGTTATAAACCGCCTTTGCAGTGGTCGTCTTGCCTATTCCGCCCATACCATAAAGACCGACCATTGCCACACTTTCAGAGTCTAGACTCAACGTTTTTAATATAGCTTCTACGTGATCATCAATTCCAACCAACTCATCAGTTTCTAAAATGAAATTTTCCTTGCTTATACGTGACCATATATTTGCAGAAACTTCATCTGCTATAGCTCCTTGCCTACGAAATTAAATGCATATTTGAAATGTCAACTTCGTATGAAATAATATTTCGATTTCTAGTAGCTCAAAAATAAATTTGGTTTTAGTTTGTTTGCCCCTATATATAAGTAAATATTTCACTTTATTTAGCATTTTTAACTTTAATTATACACATTGCAATAAACACCAAGAAAAATCACATGCAGTCTATTGGCCCCTATGACTTATGGTCAATTGTTAAACTTAGTCAATAAGCAGGTATATGCTATACTGAATAATAAAAGGCTGAGGGTGAGGATTACATACTCGTCATTGTTCTTGACGTGCCATCCTTTTAAAGTTCCAACCTTATTCAGAGCATTCTTCCAGTTTTGTATGGTCATTTCATCATATTTAGTCGCGTGTTCTTGAAATGCCTTTCGATAATGTCCAGTCTGATGTCGCACATCTTTTGGATCCACCATATAAAAAATAGGAAATATAATCCGTCGAGTGTCCAGCTCTTGATACCGAACAATTTCTGCAAGCTCCATGAGACACCATTTACTATTGGCGTAACCCCTTGATATGATGGGAACATAAATTTTGGACTGATAGATTGCTCTGAGAAGGTTGGACCCTATTTCTTCTCCCTTGCGAAGCTCATCATCGTCTCTAAACGTGTGAATCTTTGTGCGACAAAGAAAACGATAGAGGATGTCGGTGATTTGATAACGAGTATCTGGACCTCTGAAACTCAAAAACACCTCATACTCCACGGAGGGAAACAAACCAGAGGGATTAGTGGAGTCGGGTATGGTATCAGCTTCAGATGTTGAATCGTCATCATCGTTGACGATTGAGTGTTTGGAATTTCGTCTCCAAAACTTGTAGAGAAGAATGAATGGGAGAAGCAAGGCTACCGCAGTAGCAACTTCTCTTAAATAACTCATTCCTTCATGATCAATGTGCAGAAATGATAGAAATTGAAAGCAGAGATATATAAAAGTAAATGAATTTCCAGTAACTGTTCTTGCCTGCTTCAATTTGCTTGTGCTTTGCTGGTTTTTCTCTGCTCCTCTGCTCCTTGGCTTATCCCTTACTTCTGAGCCCCCACTGGCTTTCAGTAATTTTGATGTCCACAAAAACTCAATTATTGCTCCACAAATTCAATGTAAACTCTTTCTTATCTACAAATAATGCACACCCACAAGTCAGTCAACCATTTCGGTTGGTAAGAGTTTCGAAACATGGGTCAAATAACCTAACTCGCATAATTGCATATGGTTTAACTACGGTCAGTTTTTTTATAATCAGAGCAAGACTTGTGCAGACAAATCAATCGACGCATCAACATGAAAAAAGGTTAATGGAAGTTTACTAACACCTACAAGTCTAAAATACCAGAAATTGAAAAGAATCTTTATGAAAAAAAGTAAAGCTTACTTGGGTCCAGGAGAGAATCCAGTTGTAATTTTATTAGAGTTCCTTCGAATCTGAAGCAGCAGCAGTAGAGGAGTGAAGCGGGCAAGTTAAACGGGTCACGAATCGAATTAGTCGGGTTTATCAGACTAATTGAGATTCAACATCCGTAACATTGATCTTGCTCGATAAGAAGTTGAGACAGTTGGAGAGAGAGAGAGAGAAAAAAAAGAGGAAGAAAAACCATGGAGAAGTCAATTATGTCTGTCAGCAAAACTCAATTATTGCTAATTAACAAATTAATTAATTACCTGCAAATAATAAAAAAGAACAAAGAGCCAATAGACAAACAACTCGTTAGGTGGCATCTAACAACTTGTTATTTTCCTACCTAATCACTTATTGAGTTTATTTTATTTTGAGTTTATTATCTGTTTCCACCATGTACGTAGAAAGTAATTAAGTTAATTTGAAAAAATTTCAATACGAATAAAACCTTTAAAATGGTTTTTAATGTTATTTGACTATTATTTGATGCGTTTAACAATGTGAAACCTCAATTTTTTAGCATTCCTAACATACATGTTAAATATTAACGAATTTGAAAATTTTCAATTTTAATGTCACAATTGGTTAATTACTGTGTGTTATACTAATTTTCCCAAAAAAATTTCAAACTTTTCAGATCGGCTAATATTTGAAATGCATGTTGAAAATTGCTAAAAAAAATTTAAGTTTCACTATGATAACCCTTATAAATAATGGTCAAATAAAGTCAAAAATCAATTCTATTTGGTATTATATTAGTTTTGGAAATTTTAAATTGGCTTTATATGAATTGCTTTTTAAATTGGTATCGTGTTGAGCCGTCATTACATGAATTGCTTTTTATTAACTTCGATCCTACACAATTATGTAAAAACCAAATGTTTTACCATACATTTCAACACACAGACAATAACAAAACACTATCTAAATAATTGCACCACGATATGGCACATAGAGCAAGTGGGTGTATAATCCAGAATTAAACTAATTCCATTGCCTTCAATATCCACAAAATGAAGTCCTTTGGTGACACACCAGTTAATTGCTTGGCAAAGAGCTTAGACCCACCTAAGCCCTTCGAGACAAAAATTTATATCCAAAACTTATATGTTAAAGACTTGGTACTCAAATATATCACAACCGTTCAAGTTTATTTTCAAAATGTACACGATCTATTGACATTATTTTGTACATCAGAGCTGCTTACTCTATTACCATGCCATCACAGCCAAGAAGACATTCGTCTAGCAGAAACCAAGTCCCATAACACAAGTGACATGACACATAAAAGAATCAAATGATATCACATAATAATCCCTTCTCACTTTTGCCTGCATCTGTGTTCTTTCTTAGCACTCTTGGAAGTAAACTCAAGGCAATCACTAAATCAAACAAACACACCAAATCAAACAAACAAAATCTGTCATTTTCTGAACACAATTACACAATACACATCAGTTTTCATAAACTTGTTTGCACACTTGGTCCGGTCCCTGCCATATACAAGTACAAATTTCTGCAACTTGCGTCATCCTCTCCCGACTGCACACATGAATTAAGATTCTGTAATGAGATTGCCATATTGAATGAACACAAAGTCTGCAAATTTCACAGCTCCTATCGATAATTCTTTATTATTCTGAGATGCTATGGTGATGTTCTTTCATTGATCAAACAAAGCATTCAAAAGTCTCTTACTTGGATTCGGAAAGGGAGACCGAACATAAAATCGAATGCAAGTGTTAAAAATGGTACCTTTCAATGGTGGTCGATCATATTTGCCCTTCCTCTTGTCTTCGTTTCTCCATTCGATGTCACCGTCATCCTCATCATCACCCGCTATTTCATCCCTTCCGTCATCGTTTCCTACATCACTTTCGCTAGCCGTTTCCCATTCCGAACCGTCACTTTCCTGCCCGTACATCGCGCGAGCGTCACCCTCGCACTGGACTCCTCCATGTTTGATGGCTGCCTCCCTAAATAACCAGGCGGTACGCATCTGCTTCTTCACCAGTCGTTCTGCATAGTCGGGGACTTTGTTTTGCCTCAGACAGAGATCGGGATCGTTTGACTGGGAGCATTCGTTGATGAAGAGAATGGCATCTAACAAGCTCTCTTTTGCTAAGCCCAACATATCGTAAGCCTGAGCTCTTCTCCAGAGGCTTTTCGCATGGCGGTTGAGCGGGGTGTGCAGGCAAAGTGCACGTGTGGCGTCGCTTATTGCAGCATGCGGTTGCTGTAGCAGGAGATAGCACTGAGCTCGATTGCTGTACAAAACAACTCTCTCCTTCTTTGACCGGACCGGACATAAGTCCAATGCTTCCGAGTACTTTGCCACAGCTCCAGTTATATTTCCTGATGAGAACAAGGAATTTCCTTCGAGTTTAACCACTAAACCCGCTGCCTGCTTAATGTGGAGATCCTCTTTTACTATGCTCTTTTCCCATTTTAATCTTTGTTTGGACTTGAGCAGTTCATCTATTGCTTCTTTCACCCGGTTACTCATCCATTCCTCACTCCCGTGTGATTGAACACACTCTTGGAGGACACTGACTATTGAATCCCCAAGCTTTTTGTGATCTCCAAGGGCTGTGATCTCAGCAAGGTCTACAAGTGCAGGTACTGCTTTGTCTATAACCTAAACAAAAGAGTCAAAATAATCATTAGACATGATTTCGAGGAAAGCTATATTCTAGCACCCTGAAACTTTTTCAATGTATGGTCACCATGTATGAAGAAGTTGGAAATTTAATGGATGTCTGAGCATCACTAATTTATTCAGCAACATGCAGTCCTCATTAAAAAGTTATAATAGTGAAGTTCGCCAACAAAAGGCTTTCACTTATAGTTAAGATAACAGTACATCACTCCTCACGCTAAGCATGAGGCACCTGAGTGATGGAACATAAAATCAAGAAGTAACAGACAATTTTAGTCATCTACGTTGACAAGAAGAAGAATTGAAGTATCCATCAATAACAGAGACCTAACAACTAGTCATTTACCTTGTGGCATGTACTTGGGTCTTGGATCAACCAAAGAAGACATTCTATAGCCATGTACTGCCAATCATCTGATGACCGAGCAATATTACACAGTGCCTCAACAATACCAGGACAGCTAGCCACAGGTCCCCTACCAAGCTTATGATGGCAAACTGTCCTAAGCAAGCCAATTCCAGCAGGAGAGTTTTCATTGACAAGTCCACCCCACATCCCCGGAAGTTTCACAAGGAATTCAGGTTTACAGATTGTTGGGAGAAACTCGGGTTTAAAAGCATACGAATTAATAAGCTGAAGTGACCAACACTGCAATTGACTAGCCCATTCCTCTGCTTTCCTGGACTCCATTTCAACACCGCCCATTCCACGAGTTAGCAAATCACAGTGATAACTAAGCCTTCTATCAACGTATTGGTAAAAGTGCGAGTATACTATTTCTAGTGAACTCATCGCCAGTTGAATTGACAGTTCAAGAATTTCCCCGTGACTTGTTATAGCAGGAAAAGTGCTAGGATATGTCGCCAAGTGTCCTAAAGCTCTTACTGCAACTCTTTGCTCAACCCAAGTCAGTCTCCCCCTAAGAAGCTCAATCAAGGGAGGAATCACCCCAGCATGGACAGAGCTCTCCGCAAATTCCTCCATGTTCATGGTATAGGATCCAATAATATGAGCAGCATAATAAGGAATATATATGTTCTGATCATGAGCAAGCCACCGGCGATTCTTCAAGCCCTTCCAAATCAGTGAAGCCATACATTCAAAGATCCCCAACTCTATAAACTCCGGATCATTTGGATGTGCCATGGCAGTGTTCCATAGTCCACTAATAGGGAGCACCTGGCCGTCATCATCTTGTGAAGGAAGTTCTCTGAAAAACTTCAGTATACTTGATCTACGCTTACTCGGATTTCCTTCTTTCATGACACAGAAAAAACACCCTGGATATGGACAGTCTGTAGATCCCTTTTCCATTTTCAGAATTACCAACTTCAAATCCGTAAACCCACTCAGTTCACACCATTAACTAAGTGAATCTGTACATATTCACTTACACCTGCATTAGACAAAATCACAATTGAATAAACTACGCACGTTATAAATCATAAAGTATTTAAATTCTTCAAAGAATCAGACATGAGACAACAAAAGTAGGTGAAACGAAGCTTTCTCGGATATGTTATAGGTAAAAACCATTTAGCAAATACTGGTAACCAGCTATCAAGAGCCACTCGAGCTCAAACTTGGATTCTTCCCACACTTGCTTTCATAATAAATACACGAACTTTGGCTCGACACAGAGCAGAATAACTAACATTTCTACATACCAGAAGAATCTCGACAGAAACACACCAACGCACATCGAGAGAACCATCGTCACAAGCAGATCCGCCTCACCGTCGCCCTTGAATCAACCTTGATCTCCTCAAAGCTGCGTCCAGCCGTCCACACAGTCAGATTCACGCCAACCTTGGCTATCTTCTGTTAATGGTGAAAAATTGGAAGTGCGGGTAAGATTCAGTAAGAACATAGCTCATCAGTTAGGTGAAATAAAACTAACTAGCTAGAACTGGGAACTTAGCTACTTACCAAGATATACAGCTAGCTAGGGTTCCCGTAGCAATGACGGACGGACGGCGACGGGAGTGGACTGTCGAGTGATGGCGGACGGTGACGGGAATGAAGAAGACAGAATCAATTCAGCAATTGAATCGGGCTCGGAAAATGAGATTTTGAACGGAGTGACTGAGACGGGTTTTCCAACGTTAGAGAAGAAAGACTAGCTGGGCCCAAATCTTTAGCTTATATGGATTTTTTGCAGGCCCAATTCAGAAGAGCTATCTGGCCCAAATTTATCTTAGGTGCATGCATGCGCCATGCATGCAGCTGTCAACAAAACAAGTAAAGTAGTATGTACACGAAGAAAACATGTACTTTCTTCACAAGGCTACGATTTTGCTAAAAATAGTACGTAGTATCCAAGTCATCAATTTGAAATCGGTTTGTCAGCTTTGCGAATCGGTCATAGTTTGTCCAAATACAATACATCATCATCATCCTACTCTCCATTGTTGTCCCATATTCATCATTAATCTAGAAATTGTTTGACTATAACAATTCCAAATAATACAGTAACTACTAGTTATAACAATGGTATTCGTAAATTAAGTGCCGGATACATCGATTTTCGATGCAAATTCGACACGGTACATGTTCCGATCCTGGATTCGATGCTCATGCAGCCTACCATCTTTGAAGAAAGAGCGTAGGTTTCTGGATGAAATGAAGAAAAAATTAGCCAAATTAATTAATGGGTACAGAAGTAAACCATTATGTGTGGAATATGCTGTGTCTGTGAGGAATTCTTCTTCAACTACACTATCCTAACTTGGTATTCAAAGTCAAAGTCCACCACCTAGCTATATCTTATACAATATCATATTCATACTTTCACTAACGAAGTAGGCACAACTTTTCCAACTTAGACATAATTACGAGATTACCCCTATTTGAAGAAGTTAGTGGTATTCAAAGATAGTTTAATTTAATATGATATTGTAATCAGTTGGATTAATATATATATCGATTGCTTTAATGATAAAATTATGTATTGGAGATCTGAAATATCCTACAAACATATTCTACAAACAATTACCGATGTATTTATATCTTGTATTGACCGAAATATAGTTTAATTCAACAAAAAAACTCATTACAGAATTATGAACATGGAGGGTTGGGGTTCTTGACTAACTATTACTAGTCTAGAAAAAGATTTGTAGATACACACAAAGCTAACCATGATCCAAAATTTCCACATCACCAACATTCCTAGACTTTCCTATATAAACCCTACAAACTCTCCTTCACTTTCTCTTCACCCATAACATACCCACACATAACAACAAATATGGCTTCCCTTTCCCTCAAAGCAACCATCTCTCTACTAGCCATCGCAATCCTCACCACGTCCTTAACCATCTCGACCAACGCGGCCCGCTTCGACATAACAAACAAGTGCCCGTACACGGTATGGGCAGCGTCCGTCCCCGTAGGGGGCGGCCGCCAGCTCAACTCCGGCCAGACATGGACCATCGACGCCCCTCCTGGGACCGCACAAGCCAGGATATGGGCCAGGACCAACTGCAGGTTCGACGCCTCCGGGAGGGGCAAATGCCAGACTGGGGACTGCGGCGGGGTCTTGCAATGCAAGGGCTATGGCACAGCCCCCAACACTTTGGCGGAGTACGCGCTGAAGCAGTTCAACAACCTGGATTTCATCGACGTCTCGGTGATTGATGGTTACAACGTCCCGATGGAGTTCAGCTCCACCTCGGGGAGCTGCAAAAGGGTGATCCGGTGTGCGGCCGACATCTTGGGCCAGTGCCCCCAGCAGCTGAAGGTCCCGGGAGGTTGTAACGGGCCGTGTCCCGTGTTTAAGACGGAGGAGCATTGTTGTAACTCGGGGCGCTGCGGTCCGACGAATTATTCGAGGTTTTTCAAGGATAGGTGCCCTAATGCTTATAGTTACCCTAAGGATGATCCGACGAGCACTTTCACTTGCCCTTCTGGGACTAATTATAAGGTTGTTTTCTGTCCTTAGAAGAATATGTAGTTCAAGAGAGAAGAAAATGGAATAATGTAGTGTACCATACAATAAATAATACCTCGTTAAATAAGAATGAAAGTAATGGGACTGTTGCTTGTATTTGAGAAAATCAATAATAAAAAATAATTATATAGGAAAAATGGTATTTTAGTTTGTTTTTTTTATAAAACGACGGACATTAGATCCTAATCAAATTATCTTTATATTATGAGATATTCGATTCTTACCAACAAAATGAAGAAAACAAGCCGATATTTAGTAGAGATGTTGATGAAGTAGGTTAACCAGTGGAAACCAATGGAATGAAAGGCATCGAAAAGAAACAACATCAAAACAAAATAAGATAATATAACATGACTTGTTTTTCATTTTTTTCTTTCCGAGCCCGCCATTCCTATGAATCCCGCTCCAAACCTGACAATCATCCAACAAATATTATCTGAGGATAATATTCAAAAGTTTCGGGCAATTGCTAGATGTTACGTTAGGCCATTGAAGAATTGAAAATCATAACTTTCGTATAAGGCTCTTAATACCATGTAAATTAGAAAAATTGCTCACTTTGTTCTAAAAGTGTGACGGTTCGTTTTATAGCTAGATGAATGAGACTGTACAAGAAAAGTGGAGTTTGTTACACACGAAGTAAGGGAATGTTTGACAGTCTATTTTAAGTTCTAACTAACTTGACATAGTATTTGATCCTAATTATTCGAGGATCTAGAGATTCGGAGGGAGGGACTTAATACAATGATAATTGATTTTGGTATACATAGTCCAAATTAATCGATAATTGATCATATATAGAATACAAAAATCACATTATTAGAACCAACTCAATTCAATAAACAAGTATCCATTTGTGGGATACGACTTTGAACACAAAACTTCTGATTAGCTACAAACCAAACTGGCTAGATAGATTATGAATGATTGTTGCAACTTGGAATAAATTTATAAAGAAAAAAAGAGAAAAAGGTAATGCGGATCCGGAAATCAAACCTTAGTCAATACCGTGGGAGGGTACTATGATATCACTATACCAAATGCGCTTATTGTGTTCACATTTTTTGGATAAATCATCTATAGTTTCGTAAGTTTCGGGAGGATTACATTTCAATCCCGCAACTATAAAATGATATGGAGTAGTCCTATTTACTGCGGCAGCGAAATTTGTTGATAGATTTGTCACATAAGCACCGTCACATCATAATAAAATAAATTAATGAAATTGAAGAAATTTTTGAGATGATTTTGACAAGATGATGAAAGTTGTATATAGAATAAAGAAGGGGATGTTCCCTTGTATACACGTAGATGGCGGTATGGATATCATTTGTTGTCCGGTATGAAAAATATATGCGCATCCGGGGAATCAAACCCTGGTCAGTACCGTGGGAGGGTAATATGATACCACTACACCGGATGCGCTGCTACTGAGACATTAAGGCAGTAGAATTTAGAAATTAGGAGTTTACCAATACTTTGAAACCAAACATGGAAGTGCTGTCAATCTATAACCAAACATGGCATCAAGCAAAAACAACAGCAATTCTGCTTGTAACTTTGTACAGTTCATCAGCTGATGACCATACCAAGGAACCTTGACCTACCGTGGCAGTCACGTTTCCCACTCTGCTGAACGTTACAGAATATGTTGCTTTCTGTTTCAGCTCTTTGAACTTAATCTCACTTGGCTCGACTTTAACTTCAACACCTTCCGGTGCCAATACCGTGCTGCTGTAAGTTGAGTCAGCGATGCCAACGTTAGTAACCGTTCTGGTATATGTCTGTTGATCACTAGAGCCTAGGGAGATAGAAAACGTAGGATAGTTCAGTTGAGCCTCAGGTATCGCAGATTCGTTCGAGCACTTCACTTTCCTCTGCACGATTATGTTTACTTGCGTGTCGTTATAGCCCAAACCGCATAGATAGCCGATGTAATCATCCGGTTGGATGTCGTATACCAAGCCTGGATTGAAAGCTTTTGTTGGGTCCACATGGCCAGCACCGATATCGAATACAATAGCAGGGGAATTCTGATGATCGGAGATTGGCTTGCCAATTCGCTCGACTGTGTAAGCAGTCGTTAAAATGGCTGACTTTATGGCAGCAGGAGACCAGTCTGGATGAACTGCCTTGATCAAAGCAACTACGCCGCTAAGATGTGGGCAAGCCATTGAAGTTCCCGAGATTATATTGAACGAATCGGTTTTATTATCAACCGACTCTCCCCAAGCAGCTAGAATGCTCACCCCAGGACCGATAATGTCCGGTTTCAGGATCCCGGGGCTTTGTTTGCTTGGACCTCGAGACGAGAACAAGGCTACTTGTGGAGCACTCAACTTGCCAATTACGGTACCTTGGAACGAAATTGCTGCTGTAGGAGATGACGTTGAGTTCAAGTAAGCTCTGATTCCCAATCCATCATTGTAATTAATATGTGATGCAGGAAGGACATGAGCTTCCGGTGTAGTAAAAAGCCCTCTGGCCAAACTATTGATCACGATCATTCCTACTCCGCCATTCTTTTTCACTTCTACTCCCTTTTCGACAGTTCCGATCTTACCAGTCTGGCATAGTACAATCTTGCCTGTAACATCAATGTTCTTCAGTGATCCTTCTTCGCAAAATGCTGCTGAAGCATTGCTGCTCGTGCCAGGATCGAAAAATGGAAATTGTTGTGGAAGAAAGTCCTTAGGCTGGAAAAGGGATTGGCCATGAAATTTCAAATTGTTACCTAACGTCACTGTTGTCATGATTTCCCTATCAATTGTACTTGCTCCAACTGTTAATATCCAAGGCGCCTCGTTCTGTACAGAAGAGCTGCCTGGTCCGTTGTTGCTAGCTGAGCAACTCACAAAGATGCCATTCTGAATGGCTCTGAATGCACCCAATGCAACAGCATCGTCGTAGAAATTATCTCTAGGAGCTCCAACGGACATCGAAAGCACATCAACACCGTCTTCTATAGCAGCATCCATTCCTGCCAATACGTTACTCTCAAAGCATTCAAAACTAGTTACACAGACCTTGTACATCGCCAAGTGGGCTAATGGGGCGATCCCCATCGCCGTCCCATTAGCTTGTCCAAACACATTGGCACCTTCCACACCACTCCCAGCAGCTTCCCCAGCAGTATGAGTTCCATGGAGAATCTCTTCGGTAAGATTCCCCGGAGTGACAAAGCTTCTAGCACCGATGAGCTTCTTGTTACAAGTCTCGATCTCGCACTTGCCTTTCCATCTTGCAGGAGGTGGAGGCATACCTTGGTCGTGAAACGAAGGATGATTGTACTTGATTCCACTGTCAATCATACCTATAATAACTCCTTTGCCAAGATTTGAAGAGTTATAATAATTAGTACTGCCTACATTTTGCAGCAGACCTAAGAACTCTGGAGTGTGAGTTGTATGTAGAGACAAGGATCTCTCAACTCTTGCTGAAACAAACCCTTGTTTCTTCTCCATTGCTTTGGCTTCTTCTGGTGTAAGCCTAGCAGCGAAGCCTGTAGCCACATTGTGATACGAATGCAGCATACGCTGTTCTTGGCTCGAGCTTTGCAAGGTAGTTTCGGGAAGGAACGTGTTGTACCAGTCATTTATATCAGTTGATTGTGTGGATAGTAGGCTTTCTGGTTTCTCTAGAAACACAATGTAAGTGTCTAATTTGCTTTTGCCAGAAGCTGATGCTTCCTGGAAAGAGGAGAAGAATAATGCAGAAGCTAAAGTAACGGAAATGCAGAGAAAGGCTTTCATCTCCATTTTCTATTTAGGTTCCTACTGCAGAGAGTTTGAACATTTTGAATATATAGCAAGAAAGTCATAAGCTTTCATGGACGGCAGCTAAAATTTGTAAATACTATCGTTGGAAACAATGCCATGGACGGCAGCTTTGTATTCCTAAAGTCGACTTTTTTAACCTCAGCTTGTTTACAACTAATTTCAACGCTTACCTTAGAAGAATGTAACATTCATTGATAAGCTTCCACTTGTATTTTTCTTTGACATTATTTTGCAGGGATTGGTTCCTTGCTGATGTTCCATTTGGCAAAGTCCTGAGCTTTAACTATATATATTAGTTTGTTTGTCCGTGTTTTTGTTGCGGAGCTAATTGAATGTACCGATACGTGTATTTTATTAATATTTGTACGTATTGAAATGTATGGTAAAATGATATGGTTCCCACATAATTGTATATGGTCGAAGTTAACAAAACATAATTCATGTAACGACTGCTCAACATGCAAAAAATAAGCTAATTTGAAAATTTTCAATACTAACGTAACCCCAGTAAAATTGATTTTTAAATTCATTTTATCATTATTTACAGGGTAATAGTGAAACTTGATTTTTAGTTATTTCCAATATGTATGTCGAATAATTACCAATTTTAAAATTTTCTTATGAAAATGATCAAATTTTCATAGTAACACACGAAAATTAATAAATTTTGATATGAAAATTAAAAATATTTAAATTGACTAATATTTGACATGCATATAAAAAATAACTAAAAATTAAGATTTTATCATATTAAATTTTTTAAATAATAAATAAAAATAAAAAAACATTCAACCTTCCATTAAAATCAACATGCACGTTTTTGTAAAAACCCTGCATGTCAAATTTCTCTCAAGTGTCGTTTCGATTTAGGGTTCCTCAGTTTCTCATAAATTCTTTTAATTTAGGGTTTCTCTGTTTCTTCTACAATTTTACTTGCTTTGTATAATTTTTCCAATAATTAGTTTTTTGGTGTCTATTTGCTGGTGACTTTCATCGTTGCCGGCGGTATCTCCACCTCTGTTGCTGCTGGTCTGCTACCTTCATTGTAAACCTGCAACCTCGATTAATTTATGTTCCCGTTGACCAGATTAACACCAGGACAACATTGGATTGTTACCTGGCGGCTGGAGCTTCGAATGATGGGCTTCATCTTTGCAGCATGGAGCCCGAATCCAAATTTGGCCCAAACATAAAAACAAAAAATGAAATTATTAATTTTTTTGTTTTAAATTTTAATTAGTGTGCTGATTATCATTAGACTGAGCTGTAGGTTTCGCAGCCAGGTGAGCAATTTGTGAATTTCGCCGCCGACGCCAGACACCAATAAGGGAGGGAAGAGTTTGCGAAATATCAAATTCAGTGTTATCTGTTATCATCCTCCCCCCAATTCTCATCTTCAATAAGCCATATCCTGCAATCCTTGGTTTGTTGGGTTTTACCACATGGATAGGCACAGAGGAGACCGGTACGGCGGTGGCGGAAGAGCTGGCGGCGGCAACGGCTATCGGAACAACTACAGTCAGGAGGATAATCAAGGCCAAGACTTTCACCGTGATAGTCGTCGCCCTTCTCGTTTCTCCGACGCCCCTTCTCGATTTTCCGATGGTCCGCCGACGAATCCTTTCCCCGATAACGTCGTCAGCGGCGAAGGCAGCTACAATAATCGTAGTCCTCACGGCTATCGCGGCGGCGGTGGTGGCGGAAGGCGTGCGTTTGAAAGCCCTCTGCAGCTGGCTCCTGGTGGATTTGGAGGTGCAGGTGGCTTCCCTTCAATGGGAGCTGGTGGAGGTTTCCGGCAGGTTGAAGATGGTGACGGTGGAGGTGGATACTTTGGCGCTACTTACCCGGGATTGCCGCCGCCACCGCCGTTGTCTGGACAGAAAAGAAGTCATCCTACGTCTGGCAGAGGAGGTTCTCCTACCAATGGTAAGTTTTTATGTTTTGTGTTGATTTTTTGTGTCCATCACGGATTATACTTGCTCAGGATGTTTCTCTCAATCGTTTTGTTGTTTAATATGCTGCTTCCGCTGATGATGTTCTCCAGATCGTTCTGATGGAGGTAACTTTGCGAAACTTTTCGTGGGATCCGTTCCAAGGACAGCTACTGAAGAGGAGGTGAGTTACTTATCCATTTTCAAGCTGGAAATGCTTTGTTCCCAACAGGGGTTCAAAATTTGTGTGCTTTTTGGTTTGCCAGTTTGTCTTCTTCAAATAATAGTTTATCAGGGTTATAAATGGCATTTGTAGTTAACTGGCTAAGCCTACTGCTCACTTAACTTCACATTCGTCAAACTATTGAAAGATTTCATGCGATTGAGGTGGCATGCCTAGATGCATTGCTTTTTTTGTTAAAGCTTGTCTTTATGGTTCCAGATTCGGCCTCTCTTTGAGAAAGAAGGGAATGTCATTGAGGTTGCCTTGATCAAAGACAAAAGAACTGGTCAGCAGCAAGGTATGTTCTAATTCTGTTTGTAATGCTATATCTTTCATGGCTGGCTTATTTCAGGTCATCTGAGAGGCTGATGGATGCAAAGCATGGTCATCTCCCTCTCAAATTTGTTTTTTCCCACGAGTGTCGGGCGTGTTGGCTTCGGTTGCAACCCGACTTTATTTTGTCCGCTTCCTGTGAAAACGAGAAGGCAACACATGTTAGCACACTAAAAACCACATTAGAACACTTGTGACCGAAGGCGATTAGAACTTCTTGTCATATTGGCTGCAGCTGTGGGGGTATTGCTGAACTGGTTTTTTGTTCATCATAGGAGTGTCCAATGCCATACTGTAGCATCTGTTTCACTATGGTTAGAAATCCAGCTGTGCTTGTATATACAGTGACAAACAAGAACATTGTTAGCTTTTTACCACCTTTCATGAGGACTGAGAGTCAATACACGATGTAAGCAAAAGGGATCTTGTGGATTGTTGTTATTCTTGATGAGTGTGGGAATGCTATGCTTGGTGAATGGCTTGGGGTATCCGATTATGTTATCACATTCATCAAAGTAGATAGTACATGCGTTAAGTTGTTCAAATATGGATGGTTGTGGATTGATGCCTGATATGTTGGTTGTGTGTTATATGCTCTATTTGAGAATAGTGGGTGCCTACTCGTTGGACTGGAGTGTGAGAATGTTATGCTTGGCGAGTGTGAGGATGTAATGCTTGGTGAATAGCCTGGGGTATCGGATTATTTTATCACATTTATCAAAGTAGATATTCACATATGGATGGTTATTGACTGTTATGGGATATGGGTTGTGTGATCTATGCTCTATCTGGGAATAGTCTATGCCTGGTCGTTGGATGATGTGATGTATGGCGATTGTGTGGATGTTTGTTGGGTTAGTTTTAGTCTGAACCCAGTGTCTTCCGTGAAGCTTCACATGTGTTTGTGTACTGTCGGGGAGATGGATGTGTTTATATGGATGTTTTAATACATGTGGTGTAGTATGATGGCCAATCAGATGCTTAACTTTTCGAATGGTACCCTTGAAGACAAATCTTCTACTTGGCTATCATTAAGTGGAATGGTTTCAGTCTTTCAGACTGTGACAGCAGATGGTTGGAATTAGAGCTTGCACCAGTAGCTTCCCTTATTTTATGGGAGCTAATGCTTGAGCTCTCTTTATCCCCAAAAACATCTTGAATGTCTGCAGTGTGAGAATGGGATGTTGTTTTTCGTTGGTAATGGCTCTCGATTTAGGTTCATGGATATTTGTCGTTATGGATGCTTAGGTGTACGTGGCTGATGAATGCACAACAATGTCTGAATTTTCCGTTGCTGGTACTTGGAATATTTCTAGGATATTTGAAATTTGTGCTTGAAACAGTAGCATCCCTCATTTTTAGACGGCTAATACTTGAGCTTTCAGTGTTTAGATGGGAATGTTTTTTTCCGGTAACGGCTTTCGAGCTGGATTCATGGATGTTTTTATGGTTGGTGCTTAGTCTTATGTCACTGATGGATCATGGATGCATAACAGTATTTGAATGTTTCCCTTGTGGTTTACGCTATTGTGTATTTGGTTGGTCAACACGTGTAGTACCGTGAATATGAATGTGGACATGTGGTTTAAGGTGTTTCAGATAAAGTGTGTATATGGTGTTAAATCTTATTCTCTGTGAGTAGTCGAAATGAGGAAAATAGTGTCTCCCATGGCTAAGATTACAGAACAGAAAATGGCCAATTAGAGTTATTTATAACAAGGATATACTTATGCAAGCTGTAGTTGGTCTTTGCAGCATCATTTCAGCAAAGCTCCGGGGTTATTCCATGGGGTATGTATGTGTATTGGGTTCACCATTCCTTAGAAAACAAGGCCAAGATTTGGCTTGTTCTTGCTGGTGCCACTGTGGAACTCATTTACTAGTTTTAGGAGTTTGAAAGAAACTTCCTACTCGGTTTCCGACCTTTGATTTCCATATGAGGATGTAGCTGTTATGAAATCTCCGGAATGTTCTGTGCAATTCATTGGAACTAGAATGAATGGGTATCAGTGGACGTCATACAGTTAGATAATAACTACTAGTAGTGTCCTTTGAGCTTCCAGCTAGTTGTCAGCTTCTTTTTCTAGATCTGTGTATGGACATAATGGGATGTTCACAGAGATAGAGAGAAAGAGAGCAATTTGATTATAAGTAGTAGATGGTTTCATATGATGACAGGATATTCACCACTAGCTTGCGAATCATGCTGTCTTTTAGTGGTTAGGTTATATGAATGTGATGCCTTTCCAGCTATGATTATGTTGTAGTGAGTGGGTGGGTACAGATAGCCATGACTAATGCATCCGTACTATTTATTGTTTACCAGATGTAGATGTTCATTATAATTTTACATATGATATATTTAGTAGTTTCAAACATCGTGGAATTGTGCAGGTTGTTGTTTTGTGAAATATGCAACTATAGAAGAGGCTGATAGGGCTGTAAGAGCTTTGCACAATCAGCATACTCTACCTGGAGTGAGTTCTATTTCTGCCTCTTTTTCGCTTTATGTGTTGTTTGTTATTATCAATTTTTCATTTTGTGACCTCTCTTTCCAGGGAGTTGGCCCAATTCAAGTCCGATATGCAGATGGAGAACGAGAACGCCTAGGTAGTGATCTTTGAACTTCTATGTTTCCTGTTGTTTTTTTTGGAAGATTATACAATTTTCACATCTCAAACATTGAAGGTCTTTTTGGTTTGTTGGACATTTGGGGTGGCTCTTATTTGCTGCACGATTTTACCCAGTTACTTCCAGTTTATGAATGGGTATTTGAAACTCGGGAACATTTTAGTCAGAATCTTTCATAACACATCTCTTTTATCAGAAATTTTGGTGATTAGTATCATTTCTTAAGATTATAATTGTTCATACTTTTGTCTTTGCATGTAGGTGCTGTCGAGTACAAGTTGTTTGTCGGGTCTCTAAATAAGCAGGCTACAGAAAAGGAAGTTGAGGAAGTATGGCTTCTTTATGTTTCAGACATCATTATTTGTGCATGTCCCTGCTTGCCCTCCCTCTCTCTTACTTGCAAATTCTGGTTTTAGTGTTCTGTTGATTTTTGTTGCCCTGATGTTATCTCTTCTCCAGATTTTTTCCCCATATGGTCGGGTTGAAGATGTTTATCTTATGCGTGATGAAATGAAACAAAGTCGTGGTATGTTTTCTGTCTCGTTAATTGCAATGCTACAGTCTTCTTGGAGATTGCTACAGTATTTTTCTTTCTTATGATTAATTCCATTGTTATAGTATTTTTCTTTCTTATTTTGATCGGTGTTAATTTGTCAGTCTTCCTATGTGTTTATGTTACCTGAATGTAGATGCAAATGATGGCATAATCCCGTTGTAACATACCTGACTTTTGATGCAATTTAAACTATTTTGAAGGATGTGGATTTGTTAAATATTCTCAGAGAGATACGGCACTAGCAGCTATAAATGCTCTTAATGGAACTTATACCATGAGAGTAAGTCTTATTAGTTACTTCTATGCTTCTGTATACTCTATGCATGATGTCTAAAGAACCATCTCTTAACATTCAAAGATCAGGTAAATCACGTGTTCATTACCACTGATTGTTTTAAGTTTGTTTGGTATTGCTAGGGCTGTAATCAACCACTTACTGTCCGTTTTGCTGATCCGAAGAGACCAAAACCTGGAGATTCAAGGTTTGTCGATAATATATTTTGTTTATATTTACTTGCTTTTGTCTTTTCATCTCTATATCTTTTCAACTTTGACACTCCTACCTGGGAATCTGACTGTTTTTTTAAAAGAAATTGGAACTAGAAATGGAGGTCGACATGCTCTTTTGCTTGTGAGCATTTTGAGAAGGTTAACTTATATCGCTTGTATTTTTCCAGCTTGCCAAGACGTGGCGGTCCTGGTTTTGAAGATCCAGGTTTTGGATCTCAGTTTCAAGTGCCAATGCCAAGGTAGTTTCTTGTACATTGGGTTGACCATCATCCTCTAGTTCCTGTGCTTATTCATGCTTTTACATTTTGCCTTGTGTTGTTAGACCTGAACACAACTATGGTGGATCTATGGGTGATCGTGCCCCTCCTAATCCCTGGCATCCAATTACTCCAAACCAGACAGGGCCTCCTCCCGGTGCTGGTGTTCAAGGCCTGGGGAATTCGTTGCCTCCTTTTAATCAGGTGCGTGGTTTGTTTGAAAGTATATATTGTCATTCTTCAGCTTCTAGTTTCAGCTGATAGTAAAGTTTCGGATTTTTATTTGGAAAATTTCAGGGTGGCTTTGGTGGCCCTCCTGATGGCCCTTCTCAAGAAGCCTTTTTCTCTCCTGGAAATCGGGTATGCTAACATTACACTGTCGTTTGACCTCTTATTTGTGCGTTGGGTCAGACATGAAGATACTGTTCTGATTTCAACTTATTGCTCAAAATTTTAAGCAGCCATTGCAGCAAGTGGCACCCACTGGCCAGCAGATACAACCAACGCAGAAGCCTGTTAAGTCACCTCAAAATTTACAACCTTCCCTTCCATTGAACCCTCATTCTGCATCATCTTACCCACAAACACAAATGCCCCATCCTAGTCAGCAGAACATGTCGTCACAACAGTTGCACGGTTTCACCGGCCCTGCTGTCTCTGCTGCTGCACCGACGAACCCCTTAACCATCAGTTTGCAATCCCAACCAAAGCCAGGTGCCCCAAATCCACCAAAGCAGCATCCTCAACCTTTGCAGCAGCAACCTCAACCTTTGCAGCAGCAATCCCCTTCCCAGTTAGCTCAGATGTTATCTCAGCAAAAGCAAACTCTACAAGCGAGCTTTCAGTCTTCTCAGCAAGCTTTCTCTCAGTTGCAACAGCAAGTTCAGATGATGCAATCATCATCCATGCATCAAAATCCCCAGGCGGCCAGACCACAGGCATGATCATTAAACGATGAAGTGATACATTTTTTATTTTGCTATTTTTTTTAGATAATGAATTGAGTTTTTTTGTTGTAGTGGGCTGGAATGCCACAACAAACGGTTGCTAGTTCTCCGGCCACTACACTACCATTAGACGTGCCTCCAACTACCAAAACTGCCCCATTATCACAGGCTAAGCACAGTAACTGGACCGAGCATACTTCTCCTGAAGGATTCAAGTACTATTACAACAATGTGACGGGGGAAAGCCGGGTTAGATTCTAATCCACAACTTTTTTTTCGCATGAACTTTTTCTTGGTTGGAGTTGTGTGATGATCTGTTGCTGAATTGCAGTGGGAGAAGCCAGAAGAGTTGATATCAACTGAACAACAGCAATCACAAACAAAGCCTTCAGCTCAACTTCCTCAAGCTCAGCAGAACCCCGGAGCTCCACAGAACTATCAAGCCGTACAAGGACAATCAATGCGCCCGGGAGCTCCACAGAACCAGCAAGCAGGTCAAGGAAATCCAATGCAGTTTCCTGCACAGTTCCAGACACAATATCGTCAACAGCATCCTACTCAACAACCTTCTTTTCATTCAGGGGTCAGTGTGTCATGTAACCAACTTCACAACGTCGAGATACATTAACCCTAGCTTTGTGTTAGGGTTGACCTGGTTACGTTTTTGAAATTCCACCATCGAAAAAGCACTTCTTTTTGTTGACATGGTAGTAGGGAGCATGTTAGATGTGTGACTTTCTAATCGAGTTGTTTCTGGTATGCAGGAGCATGGTTATGCACAGATGCCCATCCCTGCTAACTCAGCTAACGATCAAACAAAGCTCCAGGTAGATATTCCGCTGTCAATCCCATTTTATTTCCTATGCTTTCGACGTTGGAACATTTATAATGTAAATTTCTCTGGCATCAGTTTCCTCAGGCTGCTCAAGATTGGATGTGGAAGAACAAGCCTACAGGTTTGGATATCGAGTCATTGGAGAATCCATCAACTTCTCTCTACTTTTTGTAAATTAGTTTTCATTACTACGTTGCTTCCATATCCACAGGATCTTGAAGCAGACACCAACATGCGCGAAGTGAACTTCAGCCTCGCCTAAAAGTAGGAACTAGTTATGAGAGAGCTCAACAGGCGGCTGAATTTACAGTTTCTCAGAGACAGCCATGGCCTAGATGACTGGATGTCGTTCTACTAACAGTATCTTAACCTCTTATCATATCGCGTACCCTCATTACTCATAATGGCTTATCGTTGGCCTGTAATATTTTTCGTAGTTGATTTGTTGTAGAATATCCGGAAGTTAATAATGCTGATGTTCTTATTGTAAGCTTCCATATGTAATGTTGTAACCTTCCAAAAACCCAAGTGGATCGATACACAACAATGAGTCATTTATTTGCCTGAACTTTTTAGTGATTGATTCATAACCAAATATAACTTGGACAATTTTGCAGCCAATTGAGTTGTAAGTAACTCAGATTGGTCCAGTGACCATGTCCATTTTTGCCGGCTTCGCATATGTATAGCAATCCGATACAGAATCTTAAATATAGTGCATGCTGTGGATTTATAGAAAACTACATGTATGCACTTTTACGAGCCATGAATTTCAAGCATACACTACCAGCAAGTGACCGGAAGATTTGCTCACCGATAACTATTGGCAGCTTGGCAGCTCTACCACTACCACCTCCAAAATCAAAGTTCCGAAATATCCCATTGCAGCACGAACCAATGCTATATGGTCTCAATGCTTCAGGTTCCTTCTCCTTTCTTGCAATGGGATGCAGATTTCCTTCTCCTTTTCTAATACTGAATGCTACTTGCTAGCCAGGAATGAAGTTCATTTTCTTTGCGTGTGTTTTTGTCTGAACTTCAGTTCTGTGATGGTTTGAAGAAACCAGACTACCAGAGACTGTTACTTACATCGCGCCTTCATATTTCTGGCTATGAAGTGAGCTTTAGCAAGGCACCTGCTGATGGTCGCCTGTTTCTTTCTGCGAATGCAAGCAAGCACTCGAACTCCTCTTTTGTTTTTGATAATGATCTGAATAACTGAAATCAGTGCTGTAACCATACACTGAAACATACATAAATGCCACTTAAATGATAGCAGTAACAATAATTTAGCAGCAAACTCTCCAATATTAGCTAGGCCTTCCAAGTAACTAGGCATAAATTCATCAAACAAATACCACAGCAATAGTGCTGACGACATTGTAGCGAGCATCAGCTGATGACCACACCAAGGAACCTTGGCTTACAGCCCCTGTCACATTTCCCACTCTGCTGAATGTTATGAAATATGCTGCTTTCTCTTGAAGCTCCTTGAACTTAATCTCACTTGGTGCGACTTTAACATCCACGCCTTCTGGTGCGAATATCTTGCTTGTGTAAGTTGAGCTAGGCAGACCAACATTAGTAACTGTTCGGGTATAGGTTTGTCGAGTAGAACTTAACGAGATAGCAAATGTAGGGTAGTTCAGTTGAGCCTCTGGTATAGCAGATTCATTCGAGCACTTCACTTTTCGCTGCACAATCATGCGTACCTGCGTGTCATTGTAACCCAAACCACATAGATAGCCAACGTAATCATCCGGTTGGATATCATACACCAAGCCAGGACTCAAAGCTTTTGGTGGGTTCACATGGCCAGCACCCATATCAAAGGCAGTAGCTAGGGAATTCTCTTCATTGGAGATTGGCTTGCCACTTCTATCCACTGTGTAAGAAGTGGTTAAAATGGCTGATTTTATGGCAGCAGGAGACCAGTTTGGATGCACTGCCTTGATTACTGCTGCAACACCGCTAAGATGGGGGCAAGACATCGAAGTTCCCGACATTAGATAGAATGAATTTGTACTATTGTCAACTGACCCTCCCCAGGCAGCTAAAATTCTCACCCCAGGACCAATGATGTCAGGTTTCAGGATCCCTGGAGTTTTTCTGCTGGGACCTCTAGATGAGAACAAGGCTACTTTTGGAGCACTCAACTTGCCAATCACGGTACCTTGGAATGAGATTGCTGCTGTAGGAGATGACGTGGAATTCAAGTAAGCTCTGATTCCCAATCCATCATTGTAATTTATGTGTGATGCAGGAAGGACATGGGCTAACGGTTCAGTGAAAAACCCCTCTTCTTCCAAGTTATTGATTATGATCATTCCTACTCCACCATTGTTTTTTACTTCTACCCCTTTGTCAATAATATGAGTCCTGCCTCCAGTCTGGCATAGAACAATCTTGCCTGTAACATTAATGTTATTTAGTGATCCTTCGTCACAAAATATTGCTGAAGCATTGCTGCTCGTGCCAGCATCGACAAATGGTAATTGCTGAGGATGGAAGTCCTTAGGCTGGAAAAGGGATTGGCCGTGAAATTTCTCATTGTTACCTAATCTCACTGTTGCCCTGATATCCCTATCAATGGTACTTGCTCCAACTGTTAGAATCCAAGGTGCCTCATTATCTAAGGAAGAGCTAAATGGTCCACTGTTGCCAGCTGAGCAGCTCACAAAGATACCATTTTGCATGGCTCTGAATGCACCCAATGCAATTACATCATCATAAAGATGCTCTGATGAAATTCCAAGTGACAGTGAAAGCACATCAACACCATCCTCTATAGCAGCATCCATGGCTGCCAATACCGAACTTTCAGTGCAATCACCTATTCCACATACCTTGTACATCGCCAAGTGGGAAAATGGGGCGATCCCCATCGCTGTCCCATTAGCTTGTCCAAAAAAATTGGCACCTTCTACAGCACTTCCAGCAGCTTCTCCAGCAGTATGAGTTCCATGGAAAAAATCTTCAGAAAGATTCCCCGGAGAGGGAAAGCTTCTAGCACCGATGAGCTTGTTGTTACAAGTCTTCTTCCCGTTGACCTCACACTTGCCTTTCCATTTTGCAGGAGGTGGAGGCATACCTTCATCGCGAAACGAAGGATGGTCGTGCTTGATGCCACTGTCAACAAGACCAATGATCACTCCTTTTCCAAGATTTGAAGAGTTCCAACGAGCTCCTAGATTCTGCTGCAGACCCAAGAACTTGGGAGTGTGAGTTGTATGTAGAGACACGGTTCTGTCAACTCTTGCTGACACAAATCCATCCTTCTGCTCCATTGCTATTGCTTCTTCTGGTGTAAGCTTAGCAGCAAAGCCCGTGATCACATTTCGATATGAATGCAGGAAGGAATGTTTGGTACCATCCGTTTAAATCAAAATCAGTGGATAACAGGCTCTCTGGTTTCTCTAGAAACACAATGTAAGTGTATAAGTTAGTTTTTCCAGAAACTGAAGCTTCCTGGAATGAGAAGAAAAACAAGAAGAATGTGAAAGGAATAATGAGAAAGGCTTTCATGTTTCTTTGTGTGTGACTATGCTGCACTCACTGTTAAGGTTCGTATTCCATAAAGCCTTGAAGCATTGACATCAATATAAGTGCAGATTTTTTGTATTTTGCATTTGCAAAAAGAGCAAGTTCATATTTCTTGGAAATACTTTCATGTTGATTTTGTATTTGCAGAAAGAGTAACTGTAAAATACCAAAATTCCTTTTTTTACTTTTTATCTTTTCTTGGCCATGTATTATTGGACATGTATCTGGACATTGTTTTTGTGCTTAAACAAAGGTTAGAAGATGAAATTGAGTGTATTACATGAAAGTAGCCAGATTCTATCGACGATACAAAATGGAAAGTTTTTATTTCATTGTTTGTAATAAGATTCTATCCTGGTTAATTAAACATGTATTGCTCATTGAATATTTCCGCGTAACTAGTAATGACGTAATCTAACTAGTTACAGATAATTATAACTAATTATTCAACCAAATCTAAACGCAATTTACAAACGAAAGGAGTAAGCTTGCCTCATTCAATTTCTGACTGTGAATGCAACCAAGCAAGTACAGACACTGATAGTGATACAAACAACAGATAAACACCAAATCCCTCCAATATTGGCTTCCCATTAGACCTTCCAAGCGGATAGGCATACATTCACCAATCAAATACCACTACAATTGTGCTCGCTACATTGTAGCGAGCATCAGCTAATGACCACACCAACGAACCTTGGCTTACAGTTCCTGTCACATGTCCCACTCTGCTGAATGTTATGGAATATGTTGCTTTCTCTTCCAGCTCTTTGACCTTAAACTCACTTGGTTCAACTTTAACATCCACACCATCTGGTGCGAATACCTTGCTAGTGTAAGTTGAGTCAGGCATACCAACATTAGTGACTGTTCTGGTATGGGTTTGTGAACTGGGACCCAGTGAGATAGAAAATGTTGGGTAGTTCAGTTGAGCACCAGGTATAGAAGACTCGTTTGAGCATTTTACGTTTCGCTGCACGATCATTCTTACTTGTGTGTCATTGTAACCCAAGCTGCAGATATACGCAACGTAATCATCCGGTTGGATATCATAAACCAACCCAGGACTGAAAGCTTTTGGTGGGTTGACATGGCCAGCACCCATATCAAAGACAGTAGCAGGGGTATCTTGCGCATTGGAGATTGGCTTGCCACTTTGGTCAACTGTGTAAGCAGTGGTTAAAATGGCCGACTTTATGGCAGCAGGAGACCAGTTCGGATGCACTGCCTTGATTACAGCCGCAACACCACTAAGATGTGGGCAAGACATCGAAGTTCCCGAGACTATATTGAATGAATCTGTACTATTATCAACTGATTCTCCCCCGGCTGCTAAAATGCTCACCCCAGGACCAATGATGTCAGGTTTCAGGATCCCCGGAGTTTGTTTGCTGGGACCTCTAGACGAGAATAAGGCTACTTGTGGAGCACTCAATTCGCCGATCACGGTACCTTGGAATGAAATTGCTGCAGTAGGAGATGACGTGGAGTTCAAGTAAGCTTTGATTGCCAATCCATCATTGTAATTGATGTGCGATGCAGGGAAGGACATGGGCTGCAGGCGTAGTAAATTTTTTATTGCACTGCTAGTTGTAGAACGATCTTTAGAAGCTTGAACACGATGCACCTGCAAAGCACAATGTCAATTTTTTTTATAAATAAAGCACAATGTCAATTAGCATAAGACGAAGTATAAATTCCACGATCAAGTTTCTAGGCACTTAGGTCACTAATGAATCATGAGGTATTAGTGCACCATCAAAATGTAGAACACTAACAACAAGGATCAAAATTTATAAAAATATTAATTTTTAATTTTATTTGACCATTATTTATAAGATTATTATAATAAAATATGATTTTTTTAATAATTTCTAACATATATATCAAATATTAGCTGATTTAAAAAAAATTATAAAAATAGTCAATTTTTATAGGTTAACTCATTTGGAAATTGACAATTTTGATATGAAAATTAAAAAAATTTAAATTGGCTAATATTTGACATGCATATTGGGAATGGCTAAAAATTGAGGTTTCACCTGGTTAAACCCTTCAAATAATAGCCAAATAAAGTTAAAAAACATTTTTTCAACATACTAAAATAACACCAAGTAAATTTGATTTTGAACTTCGTTTGGCTATTGTTTATATGAGTTATCATAATGACACTTGCTTTTTTTGTCATTTCCAACATGCATGTCAAATATTAATCGATTTAAAATTTTTGAATTTTTTTGGTGAAAATGGTCAATTTTCATAGGTTAACCCCTTTGGAAATTGACCAATTTTGACATGAAATTTGAAAATTTACTAATATTTGACATGTATGTTATGAATGACTAAAAATTTAGTTTTCACCATGTTAAGTCTTTCAAATATTAGCCAGTGAATTACTATTGAATGAATAATATTTGGTTCTCTTATTAGAACTTTATTTTGAGTTTATGAGTTTGAACTCACATATTACCCTTCATAGATCTTGTGATATTTTCCATTTTTCAATTAACATGACTTAATTTGTGTAACGTTTTTATTTTTTTAATATATTTTTGTAACAAAAAAAGTTGATTTATCTCAACCTATTTTTTTAAAATTTCAACAGTATTGGACGGATTATTATATTAAAAAAGGTAAGGTTCTTGCAAGCAAATTTTTTGTTGTCTAGTTGGTCAAGATGTTTAGCTCTCAACTCAAAGACTTGGGTTCAAGTATCGGCAATGGAAATTTTTTAATCTTTTTTTGGAATCCTGATGATGGTAGCCAGTTTCTTTCTGTTAATAAAAGCAAGAATTCAAATTCACCTTCTAACTCCATGTTTTACTCAACGTATTTGTTCAGTAGTATATAAACTATGAGATGAGATATCCTAGCACGACCTTATTTGAACATGATCTGTTCTATAGGATCGTATCTCTGTGTCCTTTAGCACTAATGAAACCAGAATATGAGTTTGGTCCACATGACTAGAGCGGGATTAACGGATTTGATTGGTTCTCTGATCAATCGAAGTTGTAGAGGATCGTTCTGAGTTGGCTCGGATCATCATGTATGCTGTCTGACAGACTTAACCCACTTTTTTGCTCTTTTTACTACTCTGCCTCACCATTTAATTATTACTCTTATCAAATTTTTAATCTCATCGACGATTCGGAGGCTGAGTTATCATCTAGTGTGGAGTTTGAGATAGAGAGTCTCGCTGCTCGACGAAGTTTTGAAGGCTGCCTCTATGCGAGTTGCTGCAAGTACCAGTTCTTACAGCTTGAAAATTGCAGGGCCAGCACAAATTATGCATCAATGCACAGAAAATTCCACTGCATCTTTAGTACATACTAACCAGTATGGCAGAGAATGCAATCCAATAACATTATTAATCCATGGAATGACATGAGCAATTACATCGTAACAACATTATTAATCCATAGCAGCAACAGAAAGCCGCATAAATTCATCAAACAAAAACCACAGCAATTACGCTCACAACGCTGTACCGATCATCAGCTGATGACCACACCAACGAACCTTGGCTCAGACTTCTCGTCACATTTCCAACTCTGCTGAATGTTATCGAATACGTTGCTTTCTCTTTCACCTCCTTGAACTTAAACTCGCTTGGCTCGACTTTAACATAGACACCTTCTGGTGGGAATACCTTGCTGATGTAAGTTGAATCGGGCATGCCAATGTTAGTGACTGTTCTGGTGTGGGTTTGTGGATCAGATCCCAGTGAGACAGAGAATGTAGGGTAGTTCAGTTGAGCACCGGGTATGGAAGATTCATCCGAGCACTTCACCTTGCGCTGCACAATCCTTCTTACTTGTGTCTCATTGTAACCCAAACTGCAGATATACGCAACGTAATCATCCGGTTGGATATCATATATCAAGCCTGGATCCATAGCTTTTGGTGGGTTCACATGGCCAGCACCCATATCAAAGACAGTTGCAGGAGAATTATGCCCGTTGGAGATTGGCTTGCCACTAAGGTCCACTGTGTAAGCAGTGGTTAAGATGGCTGACTTTATGGCAGCAGATGACCAGTCTGGATGCATTGCCTTGATTATAGCTGCAACACCGCTAAGATGCGGGCAAGACATCGAAGTTCCCGAGATTATATTGAATGAATCGGTTTTATTGTCGACCGATTCTCCCCAAGCGCCTAGAATGTTCACCCCAGGACCAATGATGTCAGGTTTCAGGATCCCGGGGCTTTGTCTGCTGGGACCTCTCGACGAGAACGAGGCAACTTGTGGAGCACTCAACTTTCCGAACAAAGTACCTTGGAATGAGATTGTTGCAGTTGGGAATGACGTGGAGTTCAAGTAAGCTTTGATCTCCAATCCGTCTTTGTAGTTGATGTTTGATGCAGGGAGGACATTGGCTTCAGCTCGACAGGTGTAACCCTGGGCCATACCATTGATCAAAATCATGGCCACTCCACCATTTCTTTTGACTTCTTTTCCTTGATCGATGGCCTCAACGTGGCGGCATTGATCGATGACCTCAATGATGCCGCACACCTGGCACAGAACAATCTTGCCTCTAACATCAATGTTCTTCAGTGATCCATCTACACAAAATGCTGCTGATTCATTTCTACTCATCATGCCAGGATCGACAATCGGCAACAATCGCTGTGGAAGAAGAAAGTCCTTAGGCTGGAAACTCGACTGGCCATGAAACTGGGCGTTGTTGCCTAAAGTCACTGTTGTCCGGATATCCCTATCGATGGTACTTGCTCCAACTGTTAGAATCCAAGGTGCTTCATTTACTAAAGAAATGCTATTTGGTCCAAAGTTGCCAGCTGAACATGTCACAAAGATACCCTTTTGAATGGCCCTGAATGTACCCAATGCAATAACATCATCATCATACGAATGATATGAATGGTTTTGAAATCCAAGCGACAACGACAGCACATCAACACCATCCTCGATAGCAGCATCAATTCCTGCCAATATGTTAGTATCAAAGCATTCATCACTAGTTCTACAAACCTTGTACATCGCCAAGTGGGCAAACGGTGCAATCCCCATCGCAGTTCCATTAGCTTGTCCAAACACATTGGCACCTTCCACAGAAATCCCAGCAGCTTCTGCAGCAGTATGACTTCCATGGAAGGCCACTTCGGTAAGATTCCCCGGAGAGACAAAGTTTCTAGCACCGATGAGCTTGTTGTTACAAGTCATCTTACCATTGATCTCACACTTCCCTTTCCATCTTGCAGGTGGTGGAGGCATACCTTTGTCGCGAAACGAAGGGTGGTCATGCTTGATGCCACTGTCAAGAAGGCCAATGATCACCCCTCTACCGAGATTCGAAGAGCTCCAGTGGTTTACTCCTATATTTTTCTGCTGAAGAATTTGCTGCAGGTCCAAGAACTTGGGAGTGTAAGTAGTATGTAGAGACAAGGATCTCTCAACTCTTGCTGAAACAAACCCTTCCTTCTGCTCCATTGCTTTGACTTCCTCTGGTGTAAGCCTAGCAGCAAAGCCTGTGATCACATTTCGATAGTAATGCACCACACGCTGTTGATCCTCGTTCGAGCTTAAGGTAGTTGTTTCGGGAAGGAAGGTGTTGTACCAGCCATGTAAATCATCTCTCGACTGTGTGAGAGTTAGGCCTTCTGGTTTCTCCAGAAACACAATGTAAGTGTTCAAGTCATCACTTTTGGCTGAGAGGAAGGATATGAATGTGGAAGTTAAAGTTAGGGAAATCAGGAGATAGGATTTCATGTTTGTTTTAAAATTTTCCCTCTGTATGTCAACAAAGCTTGAACCTTTGCCATCAATATATACATGGCAGCAAGCACAGTTGTGAGAAGCTTGAACGTGCAAGCTTCCAATTGCAATGTGGGTGCTTTAGTTTCTGTGATTTGGCTGTAGAAACAGCAGCTGGCTTGGCTTTTAGCATTGAAAGTTTCATTGCCGTGTGATTGGTTCCTTGTGAGGATGGTTTGTTGTTTATTCACTAATGGCGTTTACTTGTATCACTAAACATTATGGTTTAGGAATTTTGAGTAAGATGGGTTACTGGTAATTATGAATTATGAGAGGTTTTGAGTTGGAAAGATTAAATCTTTTTATAATCGAGATAGATGACTATTGTGGATAATACACTTCTTAAGATTGTTAGATGTGAGAATTTGTTTAATATCTATGAATTCAAGTCCACTCTACTGGAGTCATTGGTTTGTATGATGATAATATATTTTATTTATAAAAGAAGAATATAAATTATTATTGAATGAATAATATTTAATTTTTTTTGAAGTTTTTATTTTGAACTCAGCGGAGGTCTTTATTCTGAGTTTACTAAGGCTTTAATTTTGTTTTACTGGGGTTTTATTTTGGGTTTATCGAGACTTTATTTTGAATTTATAAGGCCTTTATTTTAATCTCACGTACCATTTATGGGTCTTGTGATATTTTACATTCTTTAATTGGCATGTTTTAAATTATCTTGCGCTTTCATTTTATTAATTCTTTTTCTATAAAAAAATATATTATATCTATAAAAGGAGAACATAAATTACTATTGAATAAATAGGGTTAGGTTCTCTTATGAGGGTCTTATTTTGAATTTACTGGGCTTTATTTTGAATATGTTGGGGCTTTATTTTGGATTTACTGGGTTTTATTTTGAATTTATGGGGGCTTTATTTTGAGCTCACATATTACCATTTATGGGTCTTGTGGTATTTTTCATTATTCAACTGACCTACCTTAAATTATCTCGCGCTTTCAATTTGCTAATACGTTTCCTATAACAAAAAAAAGTTCATCTATCTCCACTTATTCTCTAAAATTTTCTGCAACATCGTGTAGATAGTTCTAATTAAAATTACATTTGGTGGTGATAATATATTAAAATAACATTCGGCTAACTACTCGGTTTTTTCGGACTTGAAATTTAAATAGATAAATTGTAAATAGTAACTTATGAGTATCATCCTAAAAAATATTTAAAACTTAAGACATATAAAATAATGGACAACTCCACTGTTAGCAAAACAGTGAATAGTCTGGAGACTGTACAATAGATTAGTGGTTATCGATTGTACAATAGCAAGATTCAACCAACGGTAAACAACGAGGCTACACAAATTCCTAAGACCCCCACAAGAAGCACGGCCTAGGAGGCTAGGAATTACATGAGATTTCTAAGTAACATTTTGGTCATTAAACTATCATCAATTTAATCAAACTGTTCATACTCACCTTATACTTCTTACGTTACTTATACAATCGTACTTGAACTCCAACTTTCCCATCGACAATACAAATGTGTTCTTGCTCACTTACCCCCCTTAAATTAAAAGCATTCTACATATTACTAAGCTATGTTTTTCCACAAAGACAATGTAAGTGTCCAAGTCACTAAGAACAAGTAGAAGGAATTTGATGGTTTTGTCCACTGAAGAAATGTTGTCGAACCATTGTCCATTTTGAGTACAACCGTTTGTTGCAGAGCTTTTTAGCAAATGGGTCCTTTTATGAGTCTGTTTTTATTTTAGCAATTGGATTTTACTCGTCCTTTAACCTTTGTAGGCATTCTCTCCCACACAAGTCATTCCTGTGCGAGTGGATGGTTTGTTGTTATTCACTAATGGCTTTTACTTGCAACACCCAACTTGCTGTAACACCTTTTTGATGTTTCAACAACATGATTTGGTACAGTTTTCTTTCTTATCTCAAGCATCAAGAGAACTTTCTTCAATTTAGCTTAAAACTAGATTTGAATCGATACATCCGTTGTAGTCTAGTTGGTCAGGATATTCGGCTCTCACCCGAAAGACCCGGGTTCAAGTCCCGGCAACGGAATTTTTTTGATTCTTTTTTACATTACTTAACCTGTGAATTGTGAATCCATGAAGCTCCACCATTGTTTTTTCACTCCAATTCCTTTGTAATTGAGTCTTTTTGTGTAACTACCTTTCCTTTTGGCACCTAGAAGCTTCACCATTTTAGTATGTACAACTGTATGACCTAAGCTAATCTATGGGCAAACCAAAAACAAAACACAAAAGACAAGACAACAAGGTGGAAGTTAGCAAACGACCAACTTTTTCAGAACAAACGTCTCAAATTTACAATTTACGTGAACTATGTATTAATATGTTTATGCAATTGCTATTGGAAATTCACCACCACACAATTTCAATTTTGTTGCATTGCCCTCTCCTTTCATTACCCTTCGTTAGCCTTTTCACTCGAAACAATTTCATATGGCAAATCATGCAATGGGACCCCGCTAATCTTTAGGATTTCTGTGTGGCTGAAACTAATGTTAATGTGATGATGAACGGTTTTGCATGTAAGAATCCAGCTATAGTTCAAGCTAGTGATTTCTCCTTTAGTGGGCTCCACATTTCCGAGAACACCTCGAATGTGTTGGGGGTGAAGGTGGTTTAGATTCCCGGCCTTAACACGTTGGGAATCTCATTGGTTTGCATTGATTATGCTCCACGAGGCATTAACCCTCCCTATACACATCCTCATGCCACTGAGGTTTTCACAGTTATTGAAGGAACGTTGGAGGTTGGATTCGTTACTTCCAATCTTGGGAATCGTTTGATTTCCAAGATTCTTCAGAAAGGCGATGTGTTTGTTTTTCCGATTGGGTTGATCCACTACCAACATAATGTTGGGAATAAAAATACGGTGGCCATTGCTAGATTGAATAGTTAAAATCCTGGTGTTATCACCATTGCGAACTCTATTTTTGGCTCGAAGCCGGACATTTATGGTGGTGACATCCTTACTAAGGCTTTCCAAGTTGATAAACATGTTGTGGAAAAGCTCCAAACCTAGTTCTAAGAAAAATTATTTTAGTTTTTTACAAATTGAATTATAAGTCATTATTAAGAGGCTTTCATATTTTCTTTTCCCCGCTACTTTTTAATTGTTGAACTAATACATAATTTTAGCCAAACTTATAAATTTGTTGACAAATTTATTTCAACCTATTGATATTGCAATTAGTAAGCCAAACCTTTAATAATTTGATTATTTATAACCAGGGAACTAAAATTCCGTTAACTTTGACAGAATTCAAACATAAAACACTAACGCCGTTAAATATGATGACTTACAAGCCACATCAGCTTATCTATCGAAAAAAAAATCCCATTTTATTCAACCACTCAATTACTGGAAATATCTATTCTAAATAAATACAAATAGTATTTCACAATTCCAGCTAGGATTACAGCAGATTATCAGTTCCGTACATATCCAACAGTTGACTGCATGCAGATTTCCAAAGCTAATTTGAGAAGTACATCAGCAATCATTCTTGGTGCAATTATCGTGGCGCTCGTGTTAACACAGATCATGGTCGACATATTAATGAATATTATGAAATCTATTTAGACATGTTAATGAATATTATGAAATTTATTTAATTTTTTTTTTAATAATTCGAATTATTAAGATGCAATGATTCATGACAACTCAATCTACAATACGAGAATGATAACACAACGGATCTGTTTGGGACATGATCAATCCTAATCTAACAGGCTGCCCATGTTGCGGAATGATTACAAGAGTTATAACATCATCGCATTAGTACATCATTAATTACAAGACAAATTTTAAAAAATGACAACTAAAGCCACAACATGACATGCTACCTGAACACATAATCATGTCGGACACGTACGTTGTCTTATTTTTGGTCAGTAATAATCATGCAATAATAATAATATTTCTCCCAAAATTAAGGATATGGTTATCACGTGAGTAAAAGGTTTAATTTCTTGATCGGACCAAACTAGAAAAAAGGTTCCTTTGAAAACTTTCGCCTCTCAAAGTATCTGATTTGTTTTGCTTACCAATTACGTTGGACTGGAAATGAAAATCTCTTACCATCTGAATCTATATACCGAAAAAGCCCTTGCCCAATTCCGTCAATCTCTACCACACACGTCAGATTACAAAACAACACCTCTAATTCTAACTCCACCATCACACCATGCACATGCCATGGGGAATAATATTGATGAGAGGTATCACTTCTTTAATACATGTAATGTAAAAATAAAGGGTAGTAATGTCAAGATAATGAAGTGTTTTACGTGTGATCGAATTCGCAACATAATTGTCTTAATGTGAAATATGAGTAATGGATTGTAATCAACGCTGCCACCAGACCACACACAGGCTGGCCACCAACAGGGCTCGCCGAATTGCCATCGATGTGCCACACGACGAGAACTGTTGTAGACGCAACCGAACCAGACGAAGATCGAATGACCAGACCGAGTCCTCCGAAACCTGGTCGGGAACGGGACGAAAACTCTGAGCTTCTGGTCTACTCTATTTATTACTAATTACACAAGCATTGTGAAATTAGACAAGCCAAAGAGTCATGCGAATATGTATAGTTCTGAGTAAGGTGGAAGACAAAAGTTGAGAATAAAAAGGTTAAACTTTTATAACTCTTTTTCTCCTCCACAGCTTCGCTTTCTAGCCATTGTTAAGTAACGTACGGTTCCCCCTGAAGCTCCCTTGTAAAATCCATCCGACTTTTGGAACGGAAACCGAATTCCTCTGTTTTCTCACTTCACTCTGTTTTCTCACTTCACTCTGTTTTCTTGTACGTGGTAATATTTGATAATGAATTCCACAATGTTCAACCGTTGCAAATTGATGATTCTCAATTCCATCAAGCAAATCAAAGTCCGCTCCCCAGTACCCTCCAACGGCGTCGTTTTCCTGTCATCCGTCGTCGCATTCCCCTTTTTCCTCCACGGATATGGTATGTCATAGTTAATCAATTCTTCCGACTTTGTGACCGACGACGTCGTTTTGCATCTAACACGTACGTTTTTTCTTTTCTTCTTCATGCAGACGCGGCGATTATGATGGCGACAAATACGATCATAGAGGATTTGGGTCTGACCGTGGACCAAATCGACACCTTTGTAACGTGGCTGAATAGATGGCCCCTTGCCGGAGGTGTCATCGTATCGGGTCTTGTGACCAATTTCGTTGGCCGGAATTACCCCGCTGCATTTGGGGGAGGTCTCTACACAATCGGGATCCTCATGTTGGCCTTCGCGCCTAGTTTCATAGTTGCTGCAATCGGCCGTGCATCGGCTAAGTTCGGCACTGGAATGGGTCTAGCCATGGGACCCATCTACATTGCCGAAATTGCACCGGCCAGCGCACGCAGCTTCATGGGCCATTCCCCTCAGGTATAGTGTTATTTGTCACGTCAGCAAATGGGAAACTGAAATAGCATGCTGATGATGCTGCTTGGACCAAATAATCTGGATGAATTCAACCATTTGTTTATAATTTTCCGTTAAAATTGACTCGGTTCGGTTCAGTTTGGTTTGAGTAAGTGGGTAGTTTTTTCATTTTTGGCACGTCAGAAAACTGAATGTTGCTTTACATTTCATTCTACTGAAACGGCATGGTGATGAGGCTGAATATTGAACCAAATGAATTCAACCATTTGTTTATCATCGTTTAAAATTCACTAGGTTCGGTTTGGTTTGCGACTTTGAGTGGTTAGTCAGCAAACCGAATAATATTTTATATTTTATCTACTGAGACGGCATGTTAATGATGAGTCTCATTGGACAAAAAATCTGGATGAATTTAAACATTTTAATAATTGTCCTTTACAAAAATGTTTGGTGACCGTTTCTGTTAGTCCTAAAATATTAGTGACCGTTTGGTTAATATTTGACTATTTTGTAATTTACTTTGGATTTTTATATTATCAGGTGATGTTGGCCATGGGAATGGTGGCAGCCTACACAGTGCAGTTGGCATCCATACGAATCCCTACCGATATTGCTCTGAGGCTGATCGTTGGTCTTCCTGCGTTCCCTTCCTTGGCATTTACAGCCTTGTTATGTTGGTTACCGGATTCTCCATGCTGGCTCGTCATGCTGGGGAAGGTGGACAGCACGAAGGAGCTTCTCGAGGATTTTCGATATCACAAGGATGAGGATGATGATGATGAGGAGGAGGAGGATGAAGTGGAGGCTAGGCTGAAGCAACTTAAAAAAGTTGCGGGCTTTGACCCAGACTGCACCGGGAACAATGTTAGAGGAGCCCCCGGAAGGATTATCGGGGGTTGGGAAGTGTTATACAATATGTTCAATGGAGACCCTTTCTTTCGACCAATGATCAAGACGACCATCCTACTCGTCGCTCAGGAGGCTACATTTGAAGAATTGATCTTCCAAACCCTAGATGTGTCCCTGGAGTCGAATGCAGCCGGATGCTGCCTATCCATGTACATAAGAGGAACCATGATATCCTGTATCAAACTATTCTCCACCATGCTATCAGCCCGTTGCGCGAATGGACCTGGCGGGCGCAGGGCATTGCTCATCACGAGCATCTTCCTAGTCGGGTGCGCACTCGGAGCGTTCAGTGCCACGCTTTACGCAGATGGGCGTGGTCATATTAGCCACGGGGTTGCGTTCCCGTTGTACATCATGGAGATAGGGGTACTGGAGATTGCAGTAGGATTTGGATTGGGACCTTATCCCTGGATGTACGGTCCAGAGGCTTTCCCACTACCCATCCGAGCACCCTGTCTGGCTTTCTGCATCTGCTCACAGTTCGCCTTCCGTTTGATCGCGAATCTAGTTTTGCCGGTAGTTTATGCGCCCTTCGAGGGAATCTGGGCAGCTTTCCTCTTAGCTAGCGGGATCCAGGCACTTAGCCTGTTGCTATGTTGTCTATTTGTGAGGGATTCGACTGGCCAAATATTAGTAGACCGCATAGATTAGGCCCATGATGTATCCAAATGGTACCCTTCTAATGTGTATATCGTTGAATTCCCGTTAACATGGATGGAAAAGTTAACATAATTCCGTTAAATCGTTGATTTGAACTTTACAAAAGTTTAGGCTAGACTTGACAAAAACTTGATAGTTCTGGCCATGAATGAATATTACACATCGTCTAAACATGGTAATTTCCATTTTAGGTATGTTATATTCCAAACAATTATCCTTCCATATAATTCCCCTAATTCAATTTACCATATCCAAACAGATTTTATTATATATTTTTCCTACTTAGAAATAATAAAAAGACCAAAATAAGGAATGCCAACCTTTTTAAGGAAGAATATCTACCTATTACACTTAACGTGGTCAAATTCTAATATTTCCTTCCAATTATGTATATATATATTCTTTCAAAAAATGATAATTATATCAATATATAAGAGTTAGAAGGAATGGGTACTTCACAAAATTAAACTCTCTTAATAAATAAATAAAAAGACAAAGACCAAATATTTCGAAGATGGAGGCAAAATACTCGTCGGCGACTTTGATGGTGATTATGATGGCGTTGTTGGTTGTTACTGTAAGTTTTGTTGTGTCGGCAAGAGATTTTAAATGCTATGATCAGTGTTTAGTGGATTGTGTGAATGCAGGACACGCCGCCGGCGAGTATTGCAGAGATTTTTGTATCAGAAAGTGTGGTTAAACTACGGAGTTTTGATTCTTGGTTTACTGAAGATGCGTCTAATTTATAATTAACTGCCTTTCATCAGTAGGCTATATGTTTTGCTTATGAAATAATAATAATAATAATAATAATATCGCACCTTTTTCATGCATTTTGTTTTTGGACTTTATATAGTTTTATATCGTTTTGAATATCGTGTATGATTAAAATTAAAATTAAAATTATGCGTCACTTAATAGAAACCACCTACAACTGGTATGATTGAATCCATCTAACGAGACATGAAGCAGTTCAAAAGCAAGTTATGTCTAAGGAAAAAGTTGGTTCTTCATAGAAGTCTATCATATGAAACATTGAATCGTTAGCCTCGTCGAAAATTGATCCCGAGTAGGAATTTAGGACCACTATAAACATCTCAAACATATGATAGCAATATCATTTCCTATATCGGCATGACAACTGAGAATGGGCCAATCTAAATTACTGTCCAGGATCCCTTATCCGAGATCGATATAAACTTCTTGAAATTGAAGTTCACTTCGAATTTTTTTATATGTGTTGGACTTCAATGGGTGATTGACAGATAATGAAGTACCATGCCCTAGGCCAGACATCCTGCTTAGCGATGGTGTAACTTATTTCACTAGCTATCTAGGATCCTCTGCCTTAACAGCGATGAAATTTAATGTAAATTTTTTTGAAATTGAATCATTTTTGGCTCAGCTATATTTCACCACTAGGGTCACCCTCTAAACCTTATAAAACCCCTCACCATTGATCAACGTCCCCAAACCATTCCTGAATCTCCACCAAAAACCATGGCTAGATACAACTACTACAACAACAGATACTACTACTACTGGGACCAACTCTGCAACATCTCAATGCCATTCCACTTCTTCATCTTCACTCTTATCCTCTCATTCATCCTCTCACTCACTTGGTACATCCACTGCTTCTACGTCGTAAAAGAAAAGATGATGTACAACTTCAAGTTCTTCCTCATGCTCACACCTCTCCTTTTGCTACTCCTCACTCAACTCCTCTCCCACACTACTCCTACCAACAACAAGTACGGTCAATTTGAAAATTTTCACTACTAACCCCAAGTAAAATTAATTTTTAACTTTATTTGACTATTATTTACAGGGATTATCATAGTGAAACTTGATTTTTTAGCCATTTTCAACATGCATGTCAAATATTAGCCGATTTGAATATTTTGAAATTTTCTTATAAAAAAGGTCAATTTTCCTTAAATAGCACACCAAAATTGACCAATTTTAACATGAAAATTGAAAAATTTTAAATTGAATAATATTTGACATTTATGTTGGAAATGGTTAAAATTTGAGGTTTCACCGTGTTAACCCCTTCATATAATAGGTAAATGAAATTGAAAAACACTTTTTAAGGGTTTTGAATTTAGGGGTGGGCACGGTGCAGATCAAACCACACCGCACCGAGATGATGGAAAAGATAAGGAACAATATGCTATGTAACATCTATATACAAATTAAACTATGATCTCTATGTTGATACTAATTCATCTCGTCGATTCTTAATTTTACTATTTATGATTATAATGTACTAAATTCAAACTACCATTTCGAGGTGCAAAGCCAACTGACATTAGCTTTTAACAGCACAACTTACCTCTACCATAACAATGATATAACAACATATTTTGTATGGTTCATCTAGGATACGTATATTTCCATGTTCGTAGCTCGTAGCTTGAAATTTGGTTTGTTCATCTGAAAAACTAGATATATAGGAGTTACTACAGTGCCTAAAACAAATCCGTTGTAGTCTAGTTGGTCAGGATATTCGGCTCTCACCCGAAAGACCCGGGTTCAAGTCCCGGCAACGGAACTTTTACCTTAATTTTTGGCATCAAACCTCTATTGGATTTCGCAATGCACTTCAATACTGGTGGAAGTTTAGAAAATTAGTTTCAAAACAAAAACACAAAGCAACAAGGTGAAGTTAGAAAACATGGTTAAACAGAGGTAGTATTCATATCATTGTTACTTAGAGCAGTTTGTTAAGTTTAGCATCTGCAATGAACCGTCCTAATCTCCAGGATTTCTGTGTGGCCGATACTAGCTAATGTCAATGTGATGATGAACGTGTTTGCCTGCAAATACCCGACTACGATTCAAGCTAGTAATTGGCAAAAACCCGACTACGGTTCAAGCTAGTGATTTCTTCTTCAGTGTGCTCCACATCCTTGGAAACACCTCGAATGTGTTGGGGGCGAAGGTTATCCTTGTTAATTACGGTGGTCCAAATTCCCGGCTTAATACGTAGGGAATCTCGTTGGTTCGCATTGATTATGCTCCATGGGGTATTTAACCCTCCACACACACATCATCATTCTGATTACTGTTGTCGAAGGAACGTTGGAGGTTGAATTTGTTATTTCCAACCCTGAGAATCGTTTGATTTCCAAGATCCTTCACAAGGAAAACGTATTTGTCTTTCCGGTTGGGTTGATCCACTACACATAATGTTGGGAACGAAAATGCGATGGCTATTACTGAATTGAGTAGCCAAAATCCTGGAGTTATCGCCCTTACCAACTCTATTTTCATCAGTAATCATACACTAATATTTATCCCAAGTAGGCAAATATAATAGGGAATCACCATTGCATACTCAACTCGCCATCAATATTGTCCGCCACTATTTTGGAGAATAGTGACGGGCGAAAATTAAGTGATGAAAAGTTCATTAGGAAGAATATCTATTTTAAAATTATTGCATATTGTTTTAGAAAAAGTGAAAAACGACGATCACATCAAATGCTGGAATCAATGCTTAGAAGATTGTAAGAATGAGGGACACTACAGCGCCGACGTTTGCTATGGTATCTGTACGGATAAGTGTGATAAATCAAAAGGTTTTCCTGAGAATGAGCTTACCCAAGCAGGAAATATCTAGCTTGTCTAACATTATGTTATTTGGTTATTAGTCTGATAATAATAATAATATGATAATTCTATCTTTCTGGAAGTAAACAAGACTGATGTATCTATCTTCTACTTACCAATGCAGAACTTGCCAAAAATGTTGGACAAAACCTCTTCAGATATGTCTTCTCCAGTGATCTGTCCAAGCGACAATGCAGCATCTCTCAAATCAATTGTCCAAAAGTCCAGTTGCACTTCCTCTTCCATCGATTTCTTCAGTCTCCTCAACGCTTCCCGTGTTCGTAAAAGTTGCTCGCACTGTCTCTGGTTCACTGTCCATTTCCGACCTCCAGCAGGAATCCTGTTCAGACCGACGATCTCTTTGATCGCTGCTTCTAGCTCTCGAATTCCTTGACCCGAAACCGCACAGGTGAATACACGATTTTGGGAGGCTTGTCTGCCGTCCCATTCGGATGATAGAGATGGATGAGCACAGTCTATCTTGTTGACAACCAGGATGATTGGAGTTGATGACCCAGTTTTCTCCTGTAATGGCAAACGACGAAGCAAATATAAATAGCAGTCCCATCGACGAAACAATATAAACAGAAACATGCAATACCTTGTTGGACTCCATCAGCCGCAAAAGGGCTGCATCTTCTGGAGTCCATCCATCAGAAGCACTCATTACCAAAATAATAATATCAGCACCTTTGGCTACAGCTTCAGATCTTTCTACACCTACAAACAAAAGGGAACTCAACTGTTCATTCCTACCGTAAGATATGAAGATCCAAGATATCTAGCTTCGGATTCCGGAAAGAAAAAAGAACATGAAAATGAATGTCTAAGCTCGAATATTTCACAGCATAACTTCTATTGGAGGAACATGATGATGATTAACTGTTTATACGACCTTAGGTTTATTGCTCCGACTTACCAATCTTCTCGACGACATCGCTAGTTTCTCTGATGCCAGCTGTATCGAGGAGTGTCACGGGAATACCACCAACTGTAATGTTAGCTTCCACGACATCCCTGGTCGTTCCAGCAACGTCTGTAACTATTGCCTTCTCACTCTGCAAATGCGTCACACAAAAAGAAATTTGGATGATAATTTTAAAACTCAGAAGGAAGCTGAAAGAATCGAACTTGGCAGAAAATCTTTCATATTGTGAACATTTGAACAAAGAACTACAATCCAGTGCTCAAATGTTTCTCACAACTTAGACGAGTTTGAAATAGTGTGTATGACTTCAAAGATGAAAACTTGACATCAAAATGTGAAACCAGAAAGTGGGAAGTACACAGTGATACCTTACTCCAAGCATTAAGAAGGCTTGATTTCCCCACATTAGGGCGGCCTAGTATCGCTACCTGCAATCCAGACTGCAGAAGCCTATCATAATTGGCAGTCTCCAAAGCATTGTCGACATCCCGTGACATGGCTAGTATCTTCTCCTCAATCAGTTTCAGATCGATCGGTGGCATCTCATCGTCAAAGTCCAGACGAGCTTCAATCTCAGTAAGCAACTCAATGCATTGCATTCTTAATGATTTCACCAGCAAACCAAAGCCTCCCTGAAAAAATGGAGACAGAAAGAGAACTAACTAAATGCCACAGATCCAAAATCCTATGCACCAGTATCTAATTCGAAGTAAGTAGTGGGCATCAAACCTGGATTCCAGCAAGTGCTGCATCTGCAGCCGCGGCAGATTTGGCTGAAACTAACGTCCCAACATTTTCAGCTTGGGAGAGGTCTAAGCGACCATTCAAAAATGCACGGAGGGTAAATTCACCTGAAGAAAGATATATTTTGTAAACACACAGTTGAATCTCGTGATATGAACAAATCCTTACCGTAAGAAAGTCAATTGATATGTTTAGTTAGTTGCAAAATATGAATGAAAGCCAATATACCTGGCTCTGCATGCCTAGCTCCAGCTTCCAGACAGGCTCTCAACACCCGGTTAAGACAAACTTCACTCCCATGGCACTGAAGCTCAACCACGTCCTCACGGGTATAGGATCTTGGAGCCAACATTGGCACAACAAGAACCTGATTTCAAAACTGAACAATCTTAGGTAAGGTTTGGCATCTAGAATCAACTTTTTATATGAAAGTTGAATTGAGGATAGTTGAAAAAAGTTGATTTGATCTCCAACATACCGCCCTCACTTCAAATTGACACTAATGGCTAATACCTCAACTTAACTTTCTTCCACTAGTCTCCATTCGACTTTTCCTAGGAATCATAATTCTAGAGGCCAAACCTTACCTTTATTCAACTTTCTTTCGTAACACTTAATTGAACATTCCTTCTACTAACCAACCCTCTGGACGTCAACTCAACTTTCTTCCACTGGTCTCGAATCGACTTTCCTCGGAAATATAATTCTAGAGGCCAAACCTTAATTCAACTTTCCTTCTATGAACCATCTAAAACTCAACTCAACTTTATTCTAGTAATCTTGATTCAACTTTCCTAGGAAACATGATCCGAAAGGCCAAACCTTACCTTAACATACAAAGAAAAAGAATGACAAAACGATTCAAAATGTCACCTCATCGATTACGTTCCCCTGCTGATCCAGAACCACACCGTAATCCACAACATGGCTGGTAGGTTGCCAAGAACCACCACCCAATAACCGACCATTCCTCTTCTTCTTGGTGGGTTTAAAAACACTAGCAGCAACGTTCACTGCCGATGGCCCAGATAGGCGAACGATGCCCACAGCTCCAGGAGGGCCACCAATGGAAGTGACAATAGCAGCAATAGTACTACCAGAGGTTGAACTTGAATGTTTCTGTACACATTTGTTTTCATCATCTGATCCTTGGAACCGCTGGTCATTGCCGTTGAGAAGCAAATTGGCGGCGGCGGTAAAATTGGCATGCGGCGGCTTTCTAATATTAGGGGTTTGGAGACGACGACGAAGGAAAAGTGGGAAACAAAAAGGGATGGAGAAAGGTGAGAACTTTGGGTGTCTGAAGATGATGTGTGTAAAAGTAAGATGAGGAAGATGAAGGAGAAGAACCATGGTATATTCAAATTCAAAAGGGAGGTTGAGGAAAGAGGATTGATTCAGTACCGATGGTGTTGAGCAAAATCGTCTGGGAATCGTAAAGGCGTAAAATTTTCCCCCGATTCAACTCGATAGAACTGGGAAATAGAGGAGATTGTACTGAAACTCGGAGCGAAACAAGCTCGTCGGAGTTCTACTTCACACTGACCGGAGACGGAAAAGTTCAAAAGTGAGAATTCAGCTCACAGGACAAACCGTTATCAGCAATCAATCATATATCAATTGTGGTCCTCAACCTATTAGAATTTTGACAATGTGGACATCGAACTTACATACACTAACTTATTTCAACGGTATGCAAATAAAATAATTATACGAGCCGAGAAATCAGCGTTACCTTTATTCCTTTCCTGTAAAGTTATAAACCTTGATTGATTCTCGACTTGTATATCAAACTTGCGTGTCCGTGCTTTGTTGTAGAGCCGATTTAACGACCCGTATGTTTTATGACTGTCTATATATGTGTTGAAATGTATAATAAAATATTTTGGTTCTCACAGAATTGTGTATGGTCGAAGTTAGCAAAACACAATTCATGTTACTATAGGTCTAACACGCAGAAAGTAAGTCAATTTGAAAATTTTCAACACTAACATAACACTAAGTAAAATTAATTGTTAATTTTATTTGACTGTTATTTACAGGAATTTTTATAATAAAACTTGGTTTTTTAACTATTTCTAATATGCATATCAAATATTAGCCGATTTGAAAATTTTGAAATTTTCTTGTGAAAATGATCAAATTTCCATAGTATAACACACGAAAATTGACCAATTTTGAAATGAAAATTTTTAAATTTTCAAATTGGCTAATATTTAACATACATATTATGAATGACTAAAAATTAAAATTTTACAACGTTAAATCCTTCAAATAAATAATAATCAAATGAAATTAATGAAAATTTATTACCAATTTCATACATATCTTCTTTTGTATATAATTGAACATACATTATCTACCTAAAAATGCCACAATTATCTACCATACCAACTCTAAATAATTAAAAACAGAGTACTTCTATAATCTCTCTCGATATATAGAACATACATTATTGCACTTATTTAGAATGTTTGTTGATTTTCCCACCCAATTAAACATCAATGGAACAGAAAAAGATGGTGATCAAGAAACCAGTAGCTCCAGAAACAACAAAAATGGCACTACTGATCTCACCAACAAGATGACAACCTATCTGCAAGTCTTACTAGTGTACTAGAGTTGAGATACAAAACACAAAATCAAACACAAAAGGAAATTTTGAAATACAAATTACTAAGGTTGATCACAGCAAGGATTACGGAAAATTAATTCAGCTCGTCGTCGCGATCCGAACACTTCACCGCACCATTCAATCGGTAGGAGCGACGAGCGGTGTGTACAAAAGGCAGGGACGTAGTCAACGCAAGCTGATGACTCACGCTTATTAGGAATTCCTTGTTAAAGACCAAAAATTGCAATGATCTATCCCCATCATGATGAAATTTCAAATGATTATCAAGACCTATCAGCCAAGACTATAGACTCGGTGAATATATCAATCCATAATTAACCTCTATGTCTTTCGAAATCCGTTTATATTGTTTAACTTCTATCATTTCTGACGTAAGGCGAGAATTCATAGTGAAAAAAAAGTTTCCTGTGTTGGGTTTTCAAAACAAAAAAAAAAGTTTGTCTGATCACCTGTTGTTTAACAAAGAAAAAGACCAATTTGAGGTAATAGGTCAATGTTGAGAATTCATACAAAGTGATGAGATGTGGTAATGTATGAACAGATTGTTATAACGTATTGTTTAGTGACAAAAATGATACCTAGCAATTCTATTCAATTTCTCGACACCCCGTTTTGTTGGGGTTTTAGAGAATCTCGCGTAGCCTTGTTGTTCATGTTGTCAATCGGATCTTCTTATCAAAGTATTTTTGATCCATTTTTTGTTGAATTACTCGCTTGTCACAGTCTTTGTGTGAACGTTTTGCAAGTTAATTTCGAGAGAGATGAGTGACAACTAACAAGTGTTTGTACCGGGAGATTAATGAGTTGTTATTCTTTAAACCATGTAGGCTTGGCAATGGGGCAGTTTTGGGGTGGGGGTATCGTTACCCATCCCCATTCTGTTTTAAAAATTCATTCTCATTTCTGTCCTCATCCCCATTTGAATCTCTATGATTATACCTACTTTTAAATTTGTGGTTTCGAATATCCGTGGGTATCCCCATCCCGCACAATTTAATTAAAATTTTAAAAAAAAGACTACCATATAATCGTAAAAGTAACTTTGAAGGTGAATTCGTGGAATCATGATCGTGGAGAATGGAAAGCCTCTATAAATTGGAAATAAAATTAGGGATTTTAGATTTAAGATTAATTTGGTAACTATCAAAATAAGGGTTATAGCGTAGTTTTATATCCCGTACCCGTTCCGTAACCCGTTCAATACGGATATTTCCCACTCCGATCGAATCAAATAGGTCCGAATAACTATAGTTACGAATAATATTGCCAACCATAAAACCATGGAGTAATCTTCAGTCTGTTCATCATTTTCCTAACAAAACCGTCCATTATATCAGATGAATACATTATTTTACTAGTTACTATCAGAATTTCTACAAGAATAATAACTGAGCAGTTAGCATTCAATTGAATATCTTATCATCACACAAACCAAGGGTGGGCTTACGTACCCACCATAACTGCTAGTGATGCGGTCCCAATAACTCCCCCGTATTCTCTGTTCTCTGTTCTCCTGCAATTTCTTGAATGCGTGGCTGCCAGTCCAGAATTTCTTTAATTATTGGCCGTTGGGAGTCTTGAATTCTTTTTGTTGGAAATGAAACTTGCAGACGCAATCCAAACTTCTGGTCCAGAGATTCGATTCATTCTTCACATTTACTTTTTCAACATTTTTGTTCTGGTTTGATCGTTTTCGACTCCCCTGCATAAGATAAATTCATCAAGCTGGATAACATTGAACAAACTACAAAAGCACACTTGAAGCAAATTTTCTTACCCTTAGTCTTCCTCATGCTTATTAATCAAGTCTCGTGAAGACAACATGTTGATATGTTAAGTGATGCAAGCAAACGCCATTACTGAATAAACAACAAACCATCCTCACAAGGAACAATTACATGGTAGCAGCTAACAATACCTTCAAGGCTTCAAGGTTAAAAAGACATCCCAGCTGCTATATTTAATTTACAGCTGAGAGCAGAAACTAAGAGGAAAAACAATACGCAATTCAAAATAATTCAAGTAAAGGACGAAGCAGATGCAAACAAATAACCACAATAAAGGCTTGCACGTTATGATGGAAAGTCACATTTTTGTGAACTGTTCTAGATTTCAAAAACTACTTCTCGCAACTGTGCCTTTGCTGCCATCTATATATTGATGGCAAAGGCTCAAGCTTTTTTCACATACAGTGGGGGAAACAAACATGAAATCCTATCTCCTGATTTCCCTCACTTTAACTTCCACATTCTTACATTTCTTCTCAGCCAAAGGTGATGACTTGAACACTTACATTGTGTTTCTGGAGAAACCAGAAAACTTAACTCTCACACAGTCAAGTGATGATTTACATGGCTGGCACAACACATTCCTTCCCGAAACTACCTTAACCTCGAACGAAAACCAACAGCGCCTGGTGCATTCCTACCGCAATGTAATCACAGGCTTTTCAGCTAGGCTTACACCGGAAGAAGCCAAAGCAATGGAGCAGAAGGAAGGGTTTGTTTCAGCAAGAGTTGAGAGATCCTTGTCTCTACATACAACTCACACTCCAAAATTCTTAGGCCTGCAACAAATCCTACAGCAGCAAAAAAACGTAGGACCACTAAACCATTGGTTCAGCCCTTCGAATCTCGGCAGAGGAGTGATCATAGGCATTATTGACAGTGGCATCAAGTATGACCATCCATCGTTTAGTGACCAAGGTATGCCTCCGCCTCCTGCAAGATGGAAAGGAAAGTGTGAGATAAATGGTAAAACGACATGTAACAACAAGCTCATCGGTGCTAGAAGCTTTCCCTATCCGGGGAATCTTTCTGAAGAGTTTCTCCACGGGACTCATACTGCTGCAGAAGCTGCTGGAACTTCCGTGGAAGGTGCCAATGTGTTTGGACAAGCTAACGGGACTGCAATGGGGATCGCACCGTTTGCACACTTGGCGGTGTACAAGGTTTGTGCAAGAAGTAAAGAATGTGTGGAGAGTTCGGTATTGGCAGCAATGGATGCTGCTATAGAGGATGGCGTTGATGTGCTTTCGTTGTCGCTTGGATTGAAAACAGATCATTTGTATGATGATGTTGTTGCGTTGGGTGCATTCAGGGCCATTCAAAATGGAATCTTTGTGAGCTGCTCAGCTGGAAATTTTGGACCAGACAGTTATTCTGTAGTAAATGGGGCACCTTGGGTTCTAACAGTTGGAGCAGGTACCGTTGATAGGGATATCAGGACAACGGTAACATTAGGAAAAAATTTGCAGTTTCATGGCCAATCCAGTTTCCAACCTGAGGACTTTCTTACACAGCCATTGCCGATCGTCGAAGCTAGCATGATAAGTAGCAATGCATCAGCAGCATTTTGTGCAGAAGGATCACTGAAGAACACTGACGTTAGAGGCAAGATTGTTCTGTGCCAGGTGAGTAATGTAGTCCAAATCTCGATTTTGATCTTAAAATTTTACGGTTTGATGGTGTCTAATGATCCTGATTCCACACAAAATCAAATCTCGATTAAAATCAAATCACAATTTGAACTACCTTGCAGGGGAGCCGCCTCATGGAAGGCATCAATCAAGGAAAAGAAGTTAAAGAAAATGGTGGAGTAGCAATGATCTTGATCAATGATTTGGCACAAGGTTACACTACTCAAGCTGAAGCCCATGTTCTTCCTGCATCAAACATCAATTACAAAGATGGATTGGAAATCAAAGCTTACTTGAACTCCACGTCATCCCCAACTGCAACAATATCATTCCATGGTACTTCGATCGGAAAGTTGAGTGCCCCGCAAGTAGCCTCATTCTCGTCGAGAGGTCCAAGCAAACAAAGTCCCTGGATCCTGAAACCTGACATCATTGGTCCTGGGGTGAGCATTTTAGGTGCTTGGGCAGAGTCGGTTGACAATTCTACCAACTCGTTCAATATTGTGTCGGGAACTTCGATGTCTTGCCCGCATCTTAGTGGCGTTGCAGCTCTGGTTAAGGAAGCTCATGTGGATTGGTCACCAGCTGCCATAAAGTCAGCCATTTTGACCACTGCTTACACAAAGGACCTTAGTGGCAAGCCGATCTCCAACGAGCAGAATTCTTCTGCTACTGTTTTTGATATGGGTGCTGGCCATGTGAACCCACCAAAGGCTTTGGAGCCAGGCTTGGTATATGATATCCAACCGGATGATTACGTCGCGTATATCTGCAGTTTGGGTTATAACGAGACACAGATGAGATTGATCGTGCAGCGTAACGTGAAGTGTTCGAATGAATCTTCCATACCGGGGGCACAACTGAACTACCCTACATTTTCGATCTCGCTTGGTTCTGCTCCACAAACCTATACCAGAACGGTCACGAATGTTGGAATGCGTGACTTGACTTACACAAGCAAGGTATTCTCACCGGATGGTGTGGATGTTAAAGTCGAGCCAAGTGAGTTTAATGTCAAGGAGTTGAAAGAGAAAGCAACGTATTCGATAACGTTCAGCAGAGTGGGGAATGTGACTAGAAGTATGAGCCAAGGTTCTTTGGTGTGGTCGTCAGCTGATGATAGGTACAATGTTGTGAGCACAATTGCTGTAGTGTTTGTTTGAAGCATCGGTACACTTGTCAGCTGGTCCTGAAACCATTCTGTCATTTCCAGCTTCACAGGTTACTAGTAGTCAGGTTTTAATCTGACCTCAGCCAAAACAAGTGATTAGACTTGAACCTAAGTCTTAGGGTGGGAGCCAAATATCCTGACCAACTAGACTACAATGGATTTAGTGACAAATTTAGTACTTTATTAGAATACTTACTTTCTCATAAAACCTATATTCAGAATTATTTGCGGGATAGAGTAGAAAGTTTGAGGAGAATAAGTGGAAATAAAGAAATTTTTTATTATTATAGAAAATGTATTAGTGAAGTGAGAGCGGGAGACAATTTAAGTCATTTTAATTGAAAAATGGAAAATATCACAAGACCCATAAAGGGTAATAAGTGAGCTCAAAATAAAGTCCCCGTAAACTCAAAATAAAGTCCCCGTAAACTCAAAATAAAACCCCCAGTAAACACAAAAAACGCCACGTAAACTCAAAATAAAGCCTTCATAAAAGAACCAAATACTATTCATTCAATAGTAATTCATGTTCTCCTTTTATAGATAGAATTTTTTTGTTATAGAAAACGCATTAGCAAAGTGAAAGCGCGAGACAATTTAAGTCATGTCAATTGAAGAACGGAAAACTACACAAGACCCATAAAGGGTAATATGTGAGCTCAAAATAAAGCCTCGTAAACTCAAAGTAAAACCCTCAAATTTGCTTACTTTCTGTATATATATGTGATGAGAAACTGCTAGGAATCCAAACTAACATTTGTGTAATCGAAAGTATATATATTCCCACTAACAACAATCAAAACCATTAGAATAATATTCTTAAATTTCATTCGGCTATTATTTGAAAGGGTTAAAATGGTGAAACCTCAATTTTTACGCATTCCCAACATACATGTCAAATATAAGCCAATTTGACAAAAATTATTTTTCATATAAAAATTGGTCAATTTTCGTGTGTTATATTTTGAAAATTTGACCATTTTCACAAGAAAGTTTTAAATTTTTCAAATCGGCTAATATTTGACATGTATGTTGGAAATGACTAAAAAATCAAGTTTCACTATAATAACCCCTTTAAATAATGGTCAAATGAAGTTAAAACTCAATATGTTCATGTTGAAAATTTTCAAATTTGTGTGTTAAGCCGCCGTTACACGAATTGTGTTTTGTTAACTTCGACCATAAATAATTATGTGCGAACTAAAATGTTTTAGCATACATTTAACACATACAGACAGTAATAAAACACACGAATCGATACGTTTAATCAGCTCCACTGCGGAGCGGAACAACCAACCTAGTTTATAGTCATATGGTTATTCCAACATTGGTATGCAATGTCCATATATAACCAAATTACACATCTCGAAATATACAAACTAGATATTTATGGAAACTATGAACTCGAAGAAACCATGACCAGAGGAGGCTTCCTTGAATCCGCCAGGACAAATTCATCGAAAACACAGTATCTTAATTAAACACAACAATATTACTTCATCTGGTAACCAAAGGGAACCAACGTTCATGAAGAGAAGACTGGTAAGAGACCATGTACAAGAGGAAGACGAGCAGGAGAGCAACTCCCCACGGGGACCCACCGGCGCGGTGGATCGAGTCCTTCTCTGGTAGAGGGATCGAGAAGGAAGGGAGGAACCAACTCCAACGACGACCGCGACCGTAATTGTTGTTGTTAGCAGGAGTAGTGTGGGAGAGGAGTTGAGTGAGGAGTAGCAAAAGGAGAGGTGTGAGCATGAGGAAGAACTTGAAGTTGTACATCATCTTTTCTTCGACGACGTAGAAGTAGTGGATGTACCAAGTGAGTGAGAGGATGAATGAGAGGATTAGAGTGAAGATGAAGAAGTGGAATGGCATTGAGATGTTGCAGAGTTGGTCCCAGTAGTAGTAGTATCTGTTGTTGTTGTAGTTGTATCTAGCCATGGTTTTTGGTGGAGATTCAGGAATGGTTTGGGGGTGACAATGGTGGGGGCTTTTATAAGGTTTGGAGGGTGGTCCTAGCGGTAATAGTGAAACCAAGATGGACTGAGATTCTGGGATTTTGAATTTAAAGGTTTAACTCGTATAAAAATTCGATATAAACTTAATCAGGGGACTCTGGACAGTGACCTAGATTCACTCACCCCAGTTCGACTATCGCTTAGTGGGATGTCGAATCTAGGGAATTATATTTGTATATCATCATATGTTTGGGTGTTATACTGATCCTACTTCGATTTTTCTAACTTCTTTGGTTTCAACTATAGTGGTAGTTAGTGTAATGACAATGAAGTTGGTTGATGGTACCTTAATGTCCTACATGTTATAAAACTCGTGACAAAGTTAGTGTAGAGTGTAATAAAAATCTATACCCGCCTCAAGATCATCACATTGTCATGAATCGTTACATCTCAATAACTTAAGTTGTTGAGAAAAATTTAATTATGGATCTTATATCATTCTCTTGTCAAACACTCTAAACGAACCGGTAATGAGTTTATCCAAGTACAACCGGTCCAACTATTGTAACTTTAAAGGTCTAACTCGTATAAAAAGTCGGTGTGAACTTCAATTTAATGGCTTTTTTGTGCCTTACTATTGTAACTTTTTGCTATTGCGGCTTTAATTTGTGTGTCTTACGGTTGTAGTTTTGTGGCAGGTGGATCCAGAATAATTTAATATAATAACCCGAATATATTATTTAGAATTTAAAATGCACTAGGTTGTATATGCAAAACATACTCATTTTCTTAAACATAAAGAAAGTTAAGTAATACCGAAGCACTAAATTCGAAAAATGGGCTAGGTCTTGCCATTGGAGAGACAACTTAAATCCGTCGATGAGTATTAGCAATTGTATATACAGAGTGTGAAGGTACCTTAATATCCTACATGTTATAAAGCTGGAGAACAAAGTCAGCTTATAGCGAGATCGATACTCGCCGATAATGTGTTACAACGGATCCAAATCGTTATTCGAGTTCTACTGTTCTACGCCTACGACATAATACACTAACGAATCGCCCTCTAACGGCGTTACGGGTTTGTGTGCCTGGAAAAAAAAGCTGTAGAACAAAAGGAAGGAAAGCAAATGGAGCATAGATTCCAAGATGATAGGATGATGCGATTCCGATCAAAGTGCTGATCTTCTTCCATTTCCAGTGGTTGAAGTAAAGTAAAAGTGTATATTCATTCATTCAATCAAACATAGTCTATCCAGTCACTCATCTTTCATTAGTTTTACGGAATCTAAGTTGACAAAGCAAATTTTACGTAGTTAGTTAAACATTCAGGTCCTGAAAATTAAGCTAGTTGGCTCGGAATGCAAGGGAATAGTGTGAGTGTGGGGCAAAAGGGAGTAAAAGGAGTGAAGAATAACAAGCAAAAGAAGAGGATTCTGGAACAAATGGTTTGTCTTCTCGACTTTCCAGCTCTGCCACTGGCTAAAGGGCATCGACCACACGATTATGAAGGTTGATTCGGGGAAGAACAGTCCATTCATGTCCTTGTTAGATCTATGGTCATCCCCAGCCCTCGACGAGATTGCGATTTTGGTTGTCACCACTTAGTTTGGATTCGAATTATGAACGTAGCCTCGATTTTGAGCATCTTTGATCCCTCTTTGAACTCGCAATATCGGGGTGACACGCAATACAATTCCAAACCATTCGACCATGTTATCAGTTGCGTTCAACACTTTTTTTTGTTCCTCGTCATAAAAGGAAGATTAGTAACCCAAGAATATAATTCATCAAAATTTGATCCAGAGGCCAGAGAAAACGCAACACTATTTTCTCGCCATAAGAAAGGCATTCTCCTTTTATAGCAAAAGAAAAGGCGAGGCTGGATGAGAAACTAATCTTCAGAGCTTCATAAAAACATGCATACGGTCAAGAAATGTGGATGTTTCGATACCGGCTTACTGTTTCGGGGAACACCTTTCAGCGTTTCATGTAACTGATCTCACTCGTTACTTCTTGGAACCGTTTTTTCAAGTTTCTGAAACTGCTAGACCCCTTGTCTCCCCAACTGAGCGCTGCACCTTTCTCCCCCCAGCGCATCGAAGCGCTTCGCAACGAGGCGCTCCGATTAAGAAGATCTGTTATAAGAGGTGACTTTGTCGTTGATTCTTGTGATGATGCGCTCTCATCGTACTCTGTCGGAAAACCAAAAACAACCACCTGGAAGTTAGGAGAAGACCAAACGAAACGAAAGAGAGCCACTCTTTCTAAAGTCTCGATCGCTCACCCGAAGACATGGGAAGTTCGTATTGCCGTTTTAAGAACTTTGACGCCTCCCTGTCTTTCTTGTGGCACAAGACACGAACCAGCGTTTGGGCATCGGAAGGCTTGTGGTTTCCTTGTTGTTGATGTGTATCTGGCCTTAGTGAGATGTGTTCACTTGCGTTCATCAACATTCGTATCAAAGTCTCAGTCTGCATGTCATATAGACATTATCGTTAGTGTACTTCCACGGCATAAACATTTCGGATCGTTAAAGCTTTAATCTTTTGGCTATAGGGGAACGAACCTGAAGGGAGAACAAGTTAAGTATCTGTTCCGCATATTTTGCTTCTCGGTCAACCACTGATCGCGGAAGACCCTCTCCACTGGCAATAAAAAACTCCTGTAACAGTAAAGTTAATTATCAGCAATGGTTACAACAATGATGAGTAATCTCTGGATTTCGAATTTTTTCATGTCTTTATTTTGTGTGAAGTGATAACTTCTACATTGGCAGACTCCTAGAAACACAGACCTTCAAAACGTTGAAGTCTTCTTCCATCATGACAACATCAGAATCAGAAAATGCACGAGAAGGGCCTCCATTGAGCATTACCCAGACGAATCCTTCCTGGATTAGGATGAAATGTACAAAGATATAAGCTAATATCTAATGGAACATTGTGAAAAATTACCGAATAGAAAAGAACGAGGACAAACCAATGATGCTCGGCAAACGCTTGACACCACCGTGTCTCTTAGTGTGTCGTCAATCAAACGGCATATCTCGTTGAGATCCTATAACAGCGAATATTCAGGTTAGAGAGCTTAAAAGAAAACAGTAAAATTGAACATTTGAAGTGGTAAACAAATGAAAAACATGCACGCATACTTATCCTGGTTCTGTAACCGAATTTCAGTAATTGAGAGTCTTATTAAAGGAGAAATAAAACACAACACAACAAAAGAAGGAAGGATGCAGTATATGTCTTACGTTATCTATCTGAGGAACGAAACTTTCTAAGCGAGAACTTCCAACATCGCCATGGTATAAACCAAGCAAGAATTTCTGTCTAAGGTCCCAAAAGATAATTCTGGCACCTGACGAGTGACATTTGATAAAAAACATACACAGTCAGATCTTAGAATTTAACACAGAATGCGGTATGCATACAATAAGTGAGACTTTAGGCACAACCATGCACAAGATGCCACTTGATAAAAAATGGTCTTTTGCAGAAACTTGTATATGATAATGAAAACAAGATAACCGACTTTTGCAATATCGAGAAACCCAAAAAGACATAACAGGCAGCCAATGACGCTGCTACTCTTAGAAAATGTAGTGCAGTCATCCCTGGTTTATACTTATCAAGATGTAAATATACCCCACAATATATCCACAAAATCCAGACAAGTATTGATATGGACTAGACCTATCTTTTTGTCACCAGAAAATAAGCTTTGTAATAGTGATAGCACAAACAAACTTGAGATGAAAAACTCGTTCAACACAACAAAAGCAGCTTAATCCATCGCGTTAGTATAAATGAATAAGAAGTCCTCACTCACCAGAAAATTCGGATATTTTGTTAATGCCCTCAGTTGCAGTGTCACAGATGATATTTAAAGTAGTCGTAAATAATGCATCCAGTTCTTCGTTTGAACAACTCTCTTCCAAGGGCTCTTCTTCCTCTTCTGCATTGTAAAGGAAGTCGTTCAGAACACATACATAAAAAAAAACAAGCCCTTTTCCCCATTCCCAGCCCAACTTCACTCCAACTGAAAAGAATCGAAAAAAGATGACAACATATCTCAAAAGATTACAAGGCAAAGTATATGAAACATGTTTTAGCCATTATCAGATGATTAGGTGGTAGTATTAGGATATCGAGCTAAATGATTTTCTTATAAATAAAGCCACTGAGAAGATTTAGTTGAGCACTATCGATGGCAAGCTGCCTACAACTTTCTGATCATTGAGGAATACAACTGGAAACAAGACCCATGTTTTCAGGATTCAAACTTACGGTTGTTTTGAGATGGTCTCACGTCTGCCCAAGACTTTCTAATTCCATCTTCCAATGTTCTTGTTTGCTTGCAAATATACTGTAGAATGTAATAAAATAAGCAAGACTTAGCATCTACCATATAGCAAAACCTTCGTTTTCCAACAAGACGTTAGTGCATAAACAAACTACAACGATTAAGTAGGTTAAAAGATAATTACATATCAAGATAAGCTTGTGCATGAAGAAGTTGATACGATATAAGATGTTTCACCATAAAATCATTAAACATGCATAATGAAGCATAAACAGAAGCACTTACTTGGAGAGTGTTTAACCTCACGCAAAGCTTTGGAACTGTCAATCCATCCAAGTTGCAGCCCAAATTGTCATCGGCAAGGACACACTCTGACAACTTCTTCCTGATCACTGGCATAACAGATTCTGTATAACGAGTTAACGGAGGAATGGGAGGATACAGATGAGTCTTCGGAACTGCAAAGACAACATAGATCAGGTATAAGGCATAAACCAGGTACAGAGAAAGGATATTAAGAAATAATGACTGTGCTGTTAAGTCTAGCATAATACCTAACTGACTTAGTAGTTTTTGCAGATAGGAATCCAGGCTGTGAAATATTATAGACAGCAGGGCTTGTAGATGAGTGATATCAAGAGGGAGATTGAACCCAAAGAATTGATCCACAGCCTGCAAGGTTTGTAGAACTATATGAGAAAACATAAAAAAAAGTTAGCAAGTTCGAACATACAACCCAATAATTTTGACAAAAATTTAAGATGTTAGACGTGGCAATAACTTTGAAAAGCTAGAACCTGGACAAACAAGAAGAAAATTCTATAGAACAATAGAAACTTTCAGAGCAGAGAAGGTAACATTTGTTGAGTCACTCCAATCACAAAGAAGACTCAAACTGTATCAAGCAATATCCTCTATTTTGGAGCAAGGATCAACAGATAAAACAAGGAGACCAACGATTAGCAGGATTCAGTGTTTTAATCACTGAGAATGATGCACACCTCCTCTATAATTCTAAAAACTTCAACGATTGATGCCGCTTGCCTCTTATTCAATGACAAAGGCTCCCAGTCCTGCATTAAACAGGAAACACAAATCCGTCAGGTCACCTTCTAACTCACATGTTTCTAGAGAAATTCGTCCGCCCATGCCAAAAGCAAGCGGAGAAAATTCCCCAAGCAGGATACATTAAAATCCAAAACCTTTTTTGCATAGAAATTTGAACGGTTGTCACATTGGTAGACTAGAAAGAGACACAATCGTTCAACTATCTAGGCATTCTATCAATTCTCACTGAAACACTTGAGCATTACTGTTCCAGTTGAAAAGGCTTACTCCGATAAATGCATCAACTTGCTATATAGTTAAGAAGTTCATGCTTTCTCCAAAATATATGCTCACGGCGGCTTCCTCCACCATCTTTTACTCATTAATGCCACAAGGCCTAGTCTCATAACCACGAGACCGTTGCAAAATCTGGCATTTTTTTTGGTGAGATGCTAACGCTTCTGCCATGCATACTCGTAAAAGATCTAAAAATTTAATGCTAATGCTGTAGGCTAACAATAATACTTTCAACAGTGAAAATTTCACCAACGAACACTTTATTCCAACCAGTCCTCGATTGCAACGTTTCAGTTCCAAGGACAGCTGGAGTTCAATTGCATGCACAAAATGACAACTGGATTCACAAAAGCACACAACATAAACAGTTTTCAGGTCCACTCCTTTCCATCAGGCATTTCATTAACACCAGAATGTAATTACGCAGGTTACGTTACTCATGATGGTTCATATTAGATTCGATGTGTTTAAGAGTTCAAGAAATATTGTACCATCATTTTTAGCTGAATCTCATTTGGATTTACAAAAGAAACCCTCTACAACAGTATACTATTATGGACTAACCTCAAGATCAAACGCACGTCCAGTCCATTCCAAAATATGGTCATGCTGAGATATCACCCAATCGATAATCAACGGTTTTGAAACTTCTGCAATCTACACGTAGAAAAGGGATATTTTAACAAATTAAGTCAAGCTCTCCCATAAACCATCCGAGTCAAATGTGAGACACAATTGACCGTGCCAACTTCTAGATATCCTATTCATTTCAGTCCCATTATTCCTAGTAATACTGCTATTGTAACGCTATTGGAGCACCATCAGACCGTAATGTCCACATCTTTCTGACATCCATGCCAGGGAAAAATAAAAGTTTCAAAACCGAAGAGTCAAAGACGAACCCGATAATGTTCCAAATTCTGATTCAAGTAATGCTTTGACGCATTTACTTCTGAAGCTGATTTATACAGCTGCGTCAGGTAATAATCTAACTGATCAGCAGCAGAAAGTACATATTGGACATCCTCTGAAAAAGATGAAACTCCTGCTATGAACGGTTTCTGCAAATTGAAAATGGAAATAAAATAGTCAGGTATAATTCAAGTGCATAAGACACTTTCTGTTTAAGATAATTTCAACGTGTACATCGGACTGACCAATTTTTCTCCAAAAAACTGGTGCAATGACACAACCGAGATGATCAAGGCATCAGGACAATAGTGACGAAGAACAGGAGAGAAGACTTCCGATTCTTTCTCAGCAATCAACTTTAGTCCATCAGCCAGGAGAGCTAAAGGATGTCTCTTCTCTACTTTAGATGCAAGATATATCTTGCTTTCTACCTAATATAAAAACAAAAAATCAATGTCCGGGTCAACGTATATAACCATAATGAATAAACCAGCTGAGAAGAATAGACAGAAACTGTAAAACAAGTCTCAACCAGAAGGATGCGAAAATAACATATATTTACAAGTCTCACCCGTCTGCATGCAGCCTCAGTTGACCCCTTGACATAAGATTTCAGTTTCCTAGCAGCATTTTTGTTTGAAGAACTCAGTTTTGTGAACTACACACAACAGTTTTTCCTCAGATGATATTACCAGAAAATACTTACTACAGGAAAAAGTTCTGGAAGATAAAGTTATTGTGATTTAATTATTTTCTATGTTTGAGCCATGTTGAAGCAAGGATATCATACCTTAAGTTCACCACTACCTTTAAAAACTGGAACTCCCACCATTGCCAACAAGTTTACCATGAATCTGAAGCTAGATGGTTGCTGTAACAAAACAAGAGAAAAACACTGTTAATGACCTGGAAGAAACATCAGTCTCCCGAAAAGAAGCAACATGAAGAACAGGTTGCCAAAGAAGTTGAAAAGATAAGTTAGTGACACTAAATCTGAGGAGCCAGTTTCCTTATAAATATGTCCTACAGTGTCATAACATGCATAAATTGCTTTCAATTGTAACAGTCTTAAGCCTCTAAGAACTGCAAAAGAAACATTTCTAGACTGGTTATGTTATCCGGCTAACTCTCAGATAACTGTTTCTGTGTGTGGCAGAGAGAGTAAGTGAGTGGCGCTTTAGTTGTAGCAGTTCAAAAATATTAGTATGGATGACATTAACCACTGCAGTAATAATACCAAGAGAGGTTCAAACATATTAGAACGATAAAAGCTGGGACTACAAAAGTTAGACCTCAGAGAAGTTCAGATGATAATCTTGAAGTTTGCTGTCACAAGAATTGCTTATTGAGAGAACTATATCCTGCACCAGATTTAGCTTCAATCTCTTCCCCTCGTGTTGCCTGGAACAAGCTAGGCTGTTGATATACTCTTGTTCCAACCAATTTTCCTTTTCAGCAGATAGAACTTTCTGCAACTCAACAACTACATTCTCCAGCAGCAAGGTGTTGCCTGTACTTAAGAACTTCAGCAGAAAGGTTAAATTAGAACAGGCTCAATCTCTCTAATAAATGTCTACATCACTGAATACCGTAAATACATTAGGATAGCCTACAAGCAAAAAAGTTAAAGCAAGCATAAGAAGTGTATCTGGTGATAATATGCTAGGTATCTCATACTTTGACTATCATGTAGAAGATGTTTTATATAACTTCAGATGTTTGTATAACTGTTGCCATCACTATAGATTAGTTTGAACTCGGTTATTGAACAGTGAATACAATCTCCCATTACTAATACAAACACAGTTGAGAGAATATACCTGTTGAAAGAGAGTCCAACCATAGAGTGCATTATGCATCCCTTGAGTGATGCCTAAAGTAGACCATGTCGAATTTATAAACGGTAGTAGTTCCTCTGCTTCCTAGTGAAACCAAAAAGCCAAAGGGAAATAATTAGGAGGAACGAAGGTATAGATCTTCATCTCATATCAAACATAGTTTGCAGAACAGTTCTACCTCTATGAGCTGACCTTCCTCGAGAACATCAAACAAACCAAGGAGCAAATTCTGATAAATCCTGACGTTCAAGTGATAATCAGCAGTCCAATAAAAGGTTTCGCCTTGGATACCAAATCGACCAGGCAAAGAAGACACTCTAAGAGCAACTTGTTTAACAGATGCTAGAACCGCAACACGTTCAGAAGGAGACATTGCATCCCATTCCTAAAACATCCAAAACATAGCATTGACTATCACAAAAGCTTCAAAAGTACCTGTTCCAGTTGCTAATTAGAACAAGAAAGTTTCATAACGGAATGTACCTCTGCGTCCTTAATCTTTGCAATATGGTTTTTAATAGTTGGACCTGCAGCTCCTACAGCCTCTGTAGAAGAACACAGAAACTCTTCTAATATATTTGCCTGCAATCACACAAAAATACTATTGTAGAAAGGATAGATCTGGCACACTAAAATGAACCCCCAGCTATTTATCTTGAAAGAATAGATTTATTTGAACTAATTGTGCACACTATATAGTACAAACCACAAATGTAAAGAACGATGGCATTGCTTACCACCCATCAGTTATGACTAGAAGTTATCACTCTAATATACATATTACGGCGCAGAAATGAGAAACAAAGCTCCATGCTCATATTTTCAGCTTCTGCTTCTCCATCTTCTATTGGACTACTTTTACTTATTGTATTAGGAAGACAGTAGGATTCCCTTCACCATGAATGCAGGCTTTACTTAGTGCTATATAAAATGAGAATATGTGAACTATGACTCTGGTTAGGTAGTGTAGGATTCTTCTACATTTGTATTACGTGAAGTCAAATTCTTTTCCTGATATCCCAAAACCTAATTTGTCTGCCGTCCTTCCTTCTGCAACTTCTTCTGAAAGACTATAACTTGTATCACAACTTTGTAGTACGCGTACCAAATAGCATAGGAGATAAACATGAAATAATGGTCTTCGTAAGATATTAAGATCCACATTAAACCATAGAGACATTGTAACCATACAGGTATGAGGTATGTATCAAGTCAATAGTAATGGATCAGTTATATTAAAGAAAGATTGCAAGTACTTAATTGAAGCAGTATGCCGACACTGAGAAAGCGCTTCTTAAACAACAACTCTGTTCATCTTTACCTGCCTCTGTTTCCACTGTCTATAAGATTTTTCATGAGTGAAATCGGACTTGAATATCCCATTTAAAAGTCCCAGTGCCATATGAGGAAGATCAATGTCTCTGGAAGTCATTCTCATTGCCAACTGCCGCAAATGTCGCCTGACGCATGCGTCCATGGTTTCTGAAATCTAGCAAACATTCACTGTTTTATTGGATATTGAAATAAATAATCAATTGAACTAGCACAGAGACATCATTGACCTAGAAATTGTATTTACAGGCATGAGAAGTGCAGCTACGGAGAGAATCTACGTAAAAACAACTATGACACAAAATATAAACATCACATCACAAATAGGAAAGATGAAGATTTTCAGCTTGCCTGCATTTGAATACGAGCAGTCTCCATGATAGATGCAAGTCTTGAGAAAGATTCAGATTGTGTCTGCATCTTGTCCCTCTTGTTCTTCAGACCAGACAAAAACTTGGAACTCTTCTCTCTTTTTCTATCTTCAACTGGCTGTCTTTCAATCCTAGTGCGCAAAGGATCATAATATAAGAAATTCAGACAGTGACGGTTGTGAATAGAAAAGAAAGACAAGAAACCATAAAAGAATCTGTAAACACACCAAAAAAGGCTTTCAAAAAATGTATAGTGATCATACAACCCAAAAAATGGTTTTAGGTGAAGTAAGGCTCATGCAAGGGGGGAGAGAGAGAATACCCCGAGAGAAACATGGATGCAAGCAATAACTCATATGCTGCTTCCCGAAAGTCATCGTCAGATAATCCTTCAAAAATCCTGAGGTTATGTACCAGCTTACTCAAAAGAACAATGGCCATTTAATCAAAATGTCCACACTGGCACAATGAAGCCTTTGATATAAACTATCCAATCCATCGGTTCTACTTGCAGAAATATAGATTAATTTGCATGGAAATGAGCACTCCCAAAACATACTTGTTCTTGGACCAGGTAATCCAAGTTGAGGAATATCCAGAACTTTTGAAGGACTGACAGGAACATCAGGTACTGACACTTTATACTGAGAACCATGGCCATTCGCAGAAGTTGTTGCATTTGAATGTGAAGTATTCAATCGACGTGATGAGCGTGAGACATCCGATGTCCGTCTAAGATTAATCGGAGGAGGTGTGCGCCTAGGAGGAGATCCAGCTGAATCTGGATCACCAACAAGGAAATAGGTGTTCCCCTTTCTCGACTCCATCTGCAATTGTATATAAAGAAGAAACCAACACTGACTCAGTGATGGCTGCAATATGAAGTATTTAACGCCTTAGAATCAGAAACAGGATTCATTAACCAAGCCTCGAGCTCCATCCCATGCCATATTCATAGTTATTCAACTCATAAACTTCAACAGAAAAAACCAGCGTATGAACCATATGACAATTAACACTTCGGAATGATAGCATAATCATATTCCAATAACCAAATGCACCATAAAAGTACACGAGCAAACAGAAAGATCACCATGACAGGATAAGCAGATTCCTCCAAGTGCTTCTTAGTAGCTTCAGCAACGTCAATAACACCGCCTAAGCACAACCAAATCGATCGCAAGTTAAATCCAGAAGAAACAAATTCATCGCAGTTCCGACGAAAACGTAACAACAGTGTAAATTAAGCAGCTAATAGACAACAAATAAACACGCCGGTCAAAGTGAACCAGAATATGGAAAGAAATGAGGATTCCGATCAACAAGCAGTCGAACCTCGAGATTCTCGGCAAACAAACAAAACGTACAAATTCAAAAATTATTATAAAAATCGAGCTGCCGGCTAGAAGTTTGGCACCTGACTTGAGGCAGTGGAGGACGTAATCGGCGCTGAGAGAGTCTAAATCAAGGTCGGAGAGGGAGCTGGCGGAGGAACCAGGAGGAGTGCGGAGCTCCTTGATCAGTCCGGAAGACAGAAGGAAGTCCAACAGCTTCCGGCGATCGCGACGGTAGCGATGCAACAGCGCCGCCGGCTCCATCTTCTTCAGTCAATTATTATTACACTGGAACCAGCTGCAGCTCCTTTCCGCAGCTGGGAGAAGCCTGCCGTAGAAAAGCTCTCTGGTTCAGTCTTTGCTCAAAAGGCTGGTTTTCGAGAAGCGCGAAAGCCGACGACAAAGGAAAGTGGTTTTTCCTTCTTCGATTCTTCGTTTTGAGTAGACCAAGAAATAAGATGAAAATATGTTTTTATATCATTTCTTTTTGTAGTGCCTCCTCTCTCAGTGGTCCATTTTCATGGGTTCGTAGTTCAAACGTTAATTTGATATATTTATTTATATTCATGTTTTGAAATGTTGTGTTATTAACGGTAAAAATAATCAACATGTTCACATGCAACTACATCTTTTTACGATGATAATGAGATTTAATCCTATAAAAGTATTTGAAATATCCAATTTCTTACAATTAAAACTAAATTAAGCGTTAAATTGATGTTGAGTTTTAGTTATTTCGTCGAACGAGCTTATAACTTTATTCTTCATATTATTCATTATTATATTAAATATTATAAAATGAATTAGTAACGTAAGCATGATGGATTCAATCATCTGGAAGCGTCTAATTTGTTGATACCAACCTTGGCTATACGGTCCGTTATGGTGTTGAGGCGTCGGGCTGTAAAGGAGACATTTAATATAATTAAAGGTTAGCTCTGAGAGTATCGTCCATGAGGTGCATCCAAGTTGCACATTTCCAGGGCCAATACTTGGAGCCTTTTCATAGGGCGTCAACTAGTGTTACGCAATCCGACTTGATGTTAGAGGGGAAGCCTAACACGACAACAATCTTGATATCAATAAGGCGGGCTTTAGTTTCTGCCACCAAAAGTTCCTGAAAAAACGAAAGGGCCCACATGGTCCTTACGTGCGCCGGCTCTCTTCAGTTATTTTGTAATATTAGAGTCATAGATTCGAAAGTGAGTTAGACCGTCATGTCGGAAAAAGGCTCCCCTAAATTCGCCACTAGTTGGACTCGGTTAGATAAACGCGCTTTCCTTGTTGTTTGCCCCCCCCCCCCCCCCTTTCTTTAATCGTAAATAAACTTCGTTGACAAGATCGTAATGCTTTCCTGTAAACATCATCGTCTTTCAATAAAAGCAGCTTGAAACATTCAGCCATTCAGCAGGGAGGCATGAAAACAACACATCCACTGTTCAAAGCTCCACTGCCGCGATTTTATCCTTTGCAATTACATAAATAAACATTACTTACTCTGTACAACGACGAAAGGCTTTGACACGCCAATACAAAGAAACCCCTACACAAGAGTTTTTCTTTCTTTCACCTTTGTATCTAATGAGGATAAAGATCAATCAAAGAACACATGTACTGCTTCCGAAAAAGCTAAGCATTCACGGGCAGAAGGAACACACACAATCACGTTTCAGACAAGGTCAGGCGTCTCTGATCGAACATTCACTAGGTTTTACCACAACGAAGATCGAAGACCGGTTTGTCCGTTCTTTATACTTCCTCTTGCCGGCTGCTCTTGAGGATGTTATACTTGCAGAGGGGACAAGTGGCATTGAGGTGGAGCCACTTGTCTACGCAAATGCAGTGGAAGTGATGGCCGCAGGGGAGTTCACGGATCTCGACGCCGTCGTCGTAGGCAGAAAGGCATATGCAGCATTCCTGCATCCAAAGGTACAATATGATTTGATGAACTCAAGTTCTGGTACATATATAGATCGTAAGAAATGGGAAGATGAATAAATACCGCATCCTCCTGTGGCAGGGCATGCTCAATTGGTGAATCGGTGCCACATTCTGTCATTACGCCACCGGGGGCTTCTTGCTCATCTCCTGCGAGCTTCTCGCTATCGGCAACCCTTCGGAATTTGAACTTTGCAAGCTGGTCTATGTCTTCTTTGGTGGCTCCTTCCTGCATTTACATTGTACACAATGTTTAATTACAAGAATAAAGATATAAGTACTACAACATTCCGATTGCGATCATGTTGTTGGACAGTAGTTTGTTTGACAATATGGAGTATACATACACACAACTTCTAGCTACTGATATGGAAAACACAGCTATAAACTAGATAAGTGACTCTAACTAAATTACTATAGTTTTCAGTCAATTAGGTAAGAAACAACAAGAAGTTCAATTATCGATCAACCTATCAAAATAATGATCAGGAAAAAGGGGGGAAGTGTGGAAAGTCCATTATAAGTGGATCAGCAAATTCAAGTCTTATAGCACGGAACAATGATTTTGTTTTGCTAGTGCTGGTAAATGGTATCCGTGAAATCTAACAAAGATACAATTTGATAGATTGGATATGAATAACAGCAAGCCATCCACAAAAGTAAAACAAACAAATACATAATTGGGGCCCATACCCTGGCTGTTTCCGTGCCAACTTACCAAAACAAGTACGTCATACCCAACTACTCAATGAGGAATAGCTCATTACACCACAGAAACAAGTAAATTTGGGGGTGGAAAGCTACCTGATCGGCAACAGCATACAAGATTGCAATAATGCATGGAAGACAGCAACACACAGCAATGCCGATGACACAAGCCAGAGCAACACAGAATACCACAAAGAACACATCAAAACCAAGAAAGACTATGCAAAGCCTGCAAAACAACATCAAGAATTGTGAAAGGAATAAGGTTATGTTGTCCGAAAAAATGGGAACTTTCAAACACTACAAGAGATGAGCACAAACCAATAAAGCTGAGGCGAGTCTTGTGACAAATCTTGCCCACCAGCAGACACCCAGTAAAACCCAATGATCCACCAGATGAATGAAAACATCGTATTGGCAGACTCCAGATGCTTTGCGATGCTGAGGAAACAAGACAAGAACAGAGGAGCTAAAACAAGTTACTTCCATTTGTCGACATAAGTACATAACAAATCATGATGAATGCATATAATCCCTTATGATCTGGATAATAATGAATTCGACAGAAACCACAAAGAAGTACACTAATGACAAATTAAAAAAGCAAATGATCGTGTATGATGCTTGATTTGTTTCTCTCTATGAGCCAAATAGAATAAGAAAGGCTGAAATTCAAAGTTTCTAGCTATCAACACTATCTGATCTAAAACTGAATTGTTATTGCGTAAGCTTTAGCAATACTCACAAATCCAAATGACAAATGCCTGAACTAAACAGAAACACTGTCGAAGCTCAATTACGCTTAACAATTCACCACAGTGCTAGCAAGATAGCTTCCAAGCATCTTAATCCAACTCAACAGTATTTCCTCCCAATCATGGAAAACGCATACCTGGTTCCTTCGTCATCCTGCAACTGGGAGAGCGTCACGTAATCACTAGAATCCCCTCTGGACCCAGAACTCGAATTCCCATCACCCCTTCCAGCAGCAGCAGGCTGAAACCCCAATCTCCTCCTCCTCCTCCTTCTATACTCCACAATAACGCAGCCCATATGCAACAGACACTGCATCCCGTACCCAACGATCCACAGCCTAAGCGGCATGTTCGGCCGCTCCTCGCCGCTCAAAAGCAGCACCGCAACAGCCGCGGCCACGAACGCAAAATTCCAAATGATATCCAGAACCACCACAGGCTTCGAATACGCCCAATCACTCTGCCGCTCCTCCAGCTGCTCGGCAGCCGTCTCCCTCACCATCATCGACGGCTCGCGCATCATCCGGCGCCCGCTTGCCCTGCGGAGGAACCTCGCCGCATCGCGTAGGGACTGCCGGCGGATGGATCGGCGGTTGGAGTTGCCGTTGTTCAGGTCCGATTGAGAAATTGAAGAGAGGAGAGGAGCCGTGTCGATTATGTCCGATGATGATGATCCTGCCCGTGACGGCGTTGACGGTGCTGCGTCGGTCGACATGGTTGTTTGACTCTGGAATCTAGATGTGTCTGATCGTGTATATTGGTATTGCCTTCTGTGTGTAAATCTCAATATGGGGAGGGTTTTGCCTCCATGGATAGAGGAGGTGGAGAAATGTGATTTGAGATCATTAATGGAGAGAAAATTCGAGGGTGATTGATTGGAAGGAGAGGATTGGTTAATTCGCCTGAGAGACCTAGATGATCCACAAAATGATGAGCTGGATTTGATTAAGAAGATTTAAAATTTAAAATTATGAAATTATGCGTCGGCAGTGGAATGGGTAAGTTGGCCCAAACTATCGGGCCGGAAAAGTCATCGGAAGCCCATTTCTTCCGCAACTCCTCTTCTAATTTCTTCAAGGTTTTCCGGGGAGGGTTAAATAAGAGAGGTAAGAGTCTATCTAGGGTTTTACGAGAACAGAAGACCCAGGAGAGCAGCAGCTGGAGGAGGATAGCTGCGTTGACTGATACCTACATCTTATCGCCATGGTTTTGAAGTTCGTCACCTTCAACTTTCTCCCTTTCTGTTGTCGTTGTTTCGTTGCTGTGTAGCCAACCGGACTATTGCTTCAATTCGATTCAAATTGTTTTAGTTTTACGTGTTTCCGGTGGTTTTGGATGATACAGAATGTAGGAAGTTCGAATCTGCCTGATTTGCTTGCGTCTCGTTTGTATATGTAGCTCGGTGATGGAATTTAGTTGATGTGTAGGATTGAATCATAAGCAGGGACGTAGTTATTTGTCATTTTGCCGGATTTCCACTTTAGATTTTGTCCATTTCATGTACTTTTCTCCGCGCGATTACTGATGATACGTACTCTTCTGCTGTATTAGGACCGAGCTATGCCGTTTCAGCGGTCAAAAGATCTACCCAGGCAGGGGCATCAGATTTATCCGCTCTGATTCTCAGGTAAACTCCTCTATAGCTTTATTCATATACTCTATCTTTTGCGGAATACCTATGCACATGGATTTTGAATTCTCTGTTTGTTTGATTTTGTTAAGGTTTTCCTCTTTGCCAACTCCAAATGCAAGAGGTACTTCCACAACCGCCTGAAGCCTTCCAAGCTTACCTGGACTGCCGTGTTCAGGAAGCAGCACAAGAAGGTAATTACCTGAATTTCGATTCATGCTTTGTTGTTTGGTAGAGATACGCCTAGTTCTCGTTGCATTTTGCTTATTGTGGTATTTGTTTGTATTGTTGTAGGATATTGCTGCTGAGGCTGTGAAGAAGAAGAGAAGGACCAACAAGAAGCCTTACTCGAGGTCAATTGTCGGTGCTTCCTTGGAGGTGATCCAGAAGAAGAGGGCCGAGAAGCCAGAAGTCCGTGATGCTGCTCGTGAAGCTGCCATTCGGTATGCTTACTACCAACTGTCATACCACATGGGTTTTTGAATTGGGATTTTGAATGTAGTGTGATTGGGTGTATTTTGCAGTGAGATCAAGGAGAGGATCAAGAAAACCAAGGACGAGAAGAAGGCGAAGAAGGCCGAAGTTTCCAAGTCACAGAAGGCACAAGGCAAGGGTGCTATGCCCAGGGGTGCTGCACCCAAGGGAGGACCCAAGCTTGGCGGTGGGGGTGGAAAGCGGTAAATTTAATCCGACACTTTCATGACTTGAGTTTATGTAATAGTCAGTAGAATCGAGTTAAGAAAACGTTTATGTTTGTTCCCTTGTTTTGAATGCTTCCACCCAAATTTCTTTCAAGAGATTTTGCACATTGTAACGATCTTGAGATGCGACCACTCGTTTTGAGTGTAGCCACTTGTTTACGTTGTGTTCCGGCATCTCTGTGATTTGGAGTTCATATCATCATATGGGCAGGCTAGTGATTTGAAGTCCTGTTTCTGGACATGTTGAATCCATTCATTTCGAGACACCGTTTGCACTGTCTGGTCCTCCGTTATCGTCTATGTTGATGATGATGGAGCTCATGTTTGATCTGTTCGGGAGTAGATCACCAACCATTTTGGTGTTCATTACAAGGTGACAGGAAAGATAACAAGTTATGCTTGGAACCCATAAAAAATGAGAACTGAGTCTTTCGTACCAATAAATGGATAGCTCAATAAATAGATAGCTCGATTAGACGATTATCAAACTGCGACACAATAGGACAGAAATGGAGACCGGATGCCCATGTCTGCTCATTGTGCAATGACCCTTGTGGTAACTTGAAGAGTGGAGATCACTATAAGCAAGATTTTTTAGCAACACATGAATGATCTTCGAAAATAGAATGAGATACTACAAAGTAAACATCTCAACATCTCCATCTGCAAAAATTAAGTTAATTTAAAAATTTTAACACTAACATAATATTATAAAAAATGAATTTTAACTTCATTTAAAATTATTATAGTAAAAATTGATTTTTTAGTCATTTTCAACATGCATGTCAAATATTAATTGATTTGAAAAATTTTAATTTTCATATCAAAATTGTCGATTTCATGGGTTATAACACACGGAAATTGATAATTTTCACATGAAAATTAAAAAAATTCAAATTGACTAACATTTGACATGCATATTAAAAATAATTAAAAATTCAAGTTTCACTATCTTAACCTTTCCAAATAATAGACAAATAAAATTAAAAAAATATTCTTTCTAAGATTGTAAGATAATGGACTAATGGTGTTATATTTAATTTTAAAGATTTTCGAATTGGCCAATTTCTTATAAAAATATTGAAAAGAACTATAAATCTAATTTTCGTAAACTTAAGTGATAACTGTGCTCCCCACTTCTCGAAACCCTAATACCAGTTATTATAAAATCCCTACTACTAAACTAACTATTAGTATTTAGTAGTTCAGGTGTTGCTTGGATTCGATATCTGGACGCTTTTGGCTCGCGGCCTCGCGACAATAGAATCGTTGAGATGCAGAGCATATAAATAGCGGACTATCATGGCAGTTTTCTGAATCCCTATTTGACGCCCTAACTTTCGAATTAAACAACGCCCTAATTTAAGTGAATTACAAGATTATCCTTTCGTAAAATCGAAATCCTTATAAGTTGTTGTGTGTATTCACTATTCCGAACACAATCGAACAGTAGCAAACACTCCCAAACACTCTCAAACGTCTAACGGAAGAAGAAATCGAAGCTCGAAGACCGAAGATCAATCGAAGAAATCGTTGAAGGTACGATTTTAAAAAAAAAGGGTGGGCCGGCCGCCCGTTTCGGCCGGGAGGGCTCCGGCCGGCCGCCGTTCCGGCCCCGCCTAGTCCCGCCCGGAAATTAATTTCGGCGGAGCTAGCCGGGGGCCGGAACGGGCGGCCGGCCGAGCCCTCCCGGCCGAAACGGGCGGCCGGCCCAACCCATTTTTTTTTTTTTAAATTATGAAATTAATTAGGGTTTATTGTGATTAGGGTTTTAGAGAATTTTTAGGGTTTGATTAGAGAATGTTAGAGAATTATTAGGGTTTAGGTAGTGAATAATAATTAGTGTTTTGTTAGTGAATAATAATTAGGGTTTAGGTAGTTAGTGAATAAAAATTAGGATTTTGTTAGTGAACCATAATTAGGGTTTAGGGTTTTGTTAGTGAATCATAATTAGGGTTTAGGGTTTTGTTAGTGAATATTTAGGAAAATTAGGGTTTTGGATTAGGGTATTAGGGTTTAGTTAGGAATAATTAGATTTTAACCTAGTTTCGTAGAATCCGAATTTTATTAGAACCATTTATTTGTTTAAATGCAGTTTAGTGAGAATTATGGCGAAAACGAAAGGCGGAGGTAAATCGCACGATCGGGATCCGGTAGAGGAAGAAACCGATGGGATCCGGAAGATGAGAGGGAAAGGAAAACAAGTTGGTGTTTTGGATCGGATGATTGAGCGGGTGGTCACCGCTTCTCGACGGAAAGAGGGAGAGCGGCGAAGAAGAACAAGAAGTTGCGTATCTACGACTCCCCGACCGGTACCCTCCGTTACGTACCCGGCGAGGTCGTATCCGGAGGATGATGACGAGGATGAGGGTCCACCGCGGGGTTTGAGTACGACGACACACGGATTTCCCCGCCGATGGCTTCTCCACACATGCCTCCTCTGCACACGAGCTCTCCGCACTTGGCTTCTACGGGCTCGTCACATGCCTCCGCCAGTGTCGGCGTGAGAGGAGGGAAGCCTAGCCGTCTCGCGCGGGTCCGAGAGGAGGATCCCGCCACTGCCGTAGACTTTTTCGGGCTTAGTCGTACATGGGAGCTCACAGCTGGGATTCCCGAGGGGGGACCGAGGACGCCGACAGTGATCCCGAGCTTCGGGGGTCACATTGCCCACTACTTGTGGGAGTCGGGCGAGGGCTACGAGGACCTTAAGGTATTCGGGTTCCTTAAGCGCCCAAGCGGTGGGACACCGTGAGCGAGTTCGACATCCGGACTCGGACCATTTGGCCGATCATGCGGAGTCCGGACTTCTTCACTTGGGCCGATGCATGTCGACCCACTTTGATGAGCCTCTGCTGGAGGCATTTGTTGAGAGGTGGCGGCCGGATACTAACACCTTTCACATGCCGTGGGGAGAGATGACGATCACTTTGCACGACGTCTTCCACATTCTCCGTGTCCCGGTCACCGGACGACCGCTTCATAAGCCCCGATCTCCGGTTGACTTGAGAGCGGGTGTAGCGGAGTCGCTTGGCTTCGGCTCGAGTTCTTTGCGTTGGAGTACGCGGTCAGTGGGGAGACGGTTGGGCCACCCCTGTATGATCATGGTGCCATGCACGAGAGGGACATGATCTCTCTCGGTAAGCATATGGGGGACGATATTGCTTACAGGGTATTCCTCTTCTGTCTTTTTGGATGTACCCTTTTCCAGGATAGATCGGCTGATCGATCACGGCTTCTCGGTTGGGAGTACTTCATGGGTCCGATCAGTTGTGTGCCAGAGTATGCTTGGGGTGCTGGTGCGCTAGCCTGGTTGTATCGGGAGTTGGGGAAGGCTAGCGGGGGCGGATGCCGGGGCGATGTCGGGGTGTGTTACGTTGCTCCGATCCCGGATCTACGAGTACTTCCCGAGTGTGAGGCCTCCGAGGACGCTTAGACGGGGAGCGTAGGGCGGGAGAGGCTTTAGGCGGTAGGTGGGACGAAGTGCGAGTCACCTAGTCGGGGTGCGGGCTTCCTACGAGAGAGGTTGGACTACTACCGTCGCCTCCTCGATAACATGGATTCTCGTGATGTTTGTTGGCTTCCTTTTGGACCTCATCCCGACATTGAGGTCCCCGCCACGACCTACCGTGGTCTCCTTCGTTGCGCCGATGTTGGGGAGTTCTACGATTCTTATCGTGTGCTCCGACAGTTTGGCTACACACAGGTCGTCCCCCCTCGATCCCCGTGCCGCTACGGGCCGTTAGGCCCAAATCTATCGGGACATATGCCCTTCGGTGGGCCGGCGCAGATGATAGGATGTGGTTGGAGCGAGGACTTCATCGGGTTTCACCGGCTCCACCTTATGTTCGAGAGGGCGTCGGCTGGTGGGGATGTTGGTCCGGGGTACTTGGAGTGGTTCCGGGAGCATAGTCATCCACGCATCGTGGCCCCGGCTAACCCGGTGTTGGAGTTCGCCGAGCCGGTAAGTTCGATACCTAGTCAACATTTTAAAGGTTTATAATGTGTACATGTTCATTATCTAATTTCTCCTTTATGTTTTTCGTAGATTACACAGCGAGTGTTCGATGGTATGGCCTCCTACTTCGATGGTACGCTCGGGCGGCAGCACGCAGACTCTCTTCAGGAGTACTACGACCACATGGAGGGGCTTCGGGTGCAGTTTGAGGATCTCTATACGGGGTATCGGAGCCAGAGAGAGGGTTGAGGTTGTGTATTGTGTTTGATGTACTTTCCTTTTTCGAACTATGTATGAAAAACATGTTTTATTATGCTTATGTTTGATGGACATACGATCACTATCATTTCGTATTATCTATGTTTTATTTAAATATTTATATGCTTGTTCATACTTACGAACCCAAATTAGGGGTTGGATGTCGTTATGAAATTAGGGTTTCCGATTTACTCGATCCCTTCCGAATCGGTAGGCCTCGAGTCCTTCCGATTTTTAGGAAGCGGAAGTCCTTCCGAAGTTAGGGTTTCGGAAGTCCCTTCCGAAATTAGGGTTTCGGAAGTCTCGTGTGAAAATGCGGGTTTCGGAACTCTAGTGTGAAAATGCGGGTTTCGGATTTGTTTCCGAATTTAGGGTTTCGGAACTCTAGTGTGAAAATGCGGGTTTCGGATTTGTTTCCGAAATTAGGGTTTCGGAACTCCCTTCCGTATTTAGGGTTTCCGGAAAATTAGGGCTCCCGGCCGGAACGGAATTCCAGCCCAGCCCCCCTCCGGCCGGAACCACCCCCCGGCCCAGACCCCCCCGGCCGGAACAATCCGCCGGCCCCACCCCCCTCCGGCCGGATCCAGCCGCCGGCCCCCACCCCTCCCAGCCGGAACAATCGGCCGGCCCCCCCCCCCAGCCGGAACCATCGGCCGGCCCACCCCCCCTCCCGGCCGGAATCAGCCGCCGGCCCAACCCCAGGCGGCGAAACCATTTTCGGCCGAACACTTCTCTTTGGAATTTCGTTTTCGGAAGGCCTGGAGGTCTTCCGATACCTAATTTTCCGCCACCGATCACCCCAGATATGTTATTTTGAACGTTATGGGACGTCACAAACACATGGAATTATATTATGTCACAATCACCATACGCTCGGTCACATAAAGTTTACACATATTAAGTAAATGACCTATTGAATCAAGCGTTCATACTCTACATGCTCATCACGGTATAAGTCATGTTCCCACATTTCTTTGGCTCGGTCTTGCGCCCAGTACCTCCAATACATAGACTTCGCCGGGATAGGTAACACCGGAATAGCATCATCCAACGTGAGTACAACCCAATGATTCCGGTGCAAACGATATACGACACGCCTAGTGGCGCCGTTGTGCCTTCTTCTACTATCAACGGTAGATAAGTCTCCCCATAAGGTAACCCGCGAATTCCGGGTCCGAAGACAACGAAAGTCCAGTTAAACATGGTGGCATACCCCAAAAGATCCACATTCCAAAACCACCATGCTTCATCACATGGAGTTTCCCATAGCCAACCCAACCGGTGAATGACGCCGTTTAGGTCAGTGGAATAGACATTAGTGTAGAGTTCATACCAGTTCATTGTGACATGTTCCATTAGATGCCTCCGCATGTCCACATACTGGCTATCGTCACCGCCCGATACTATGTATGAAATGCACCGAAATCCGCAATGTCCATCCCCACGTGGGTTAAACACGTCCCCAAGTACCGGGTGCATACCCGCCGGTATGTACCTCCCAAACTGACGAACTGTGAAGAAATTATATCACACATGAGTAAAAAAACTTATGTACGAAACGGGAAGGACCGGGAACATCGATAAGTGAACATACCCGTCTTCGAAGTACTAGCCTTCGAGGAAGGTGTAGCCTTCGAGTTAGGTGTAGATCTAGTTGAGCTACCTCTACTTTTCGGAGGAGTACACTGTGCACTAGCATGCTCATGCCAAGATGGATTTCGACGGTCGGTCTTCCTCGCACGCGGTCGGCCTTTAGGAGCATCGGCAACCTTCGGTTCTTTCAAACCTTCGGACTCGGGTTGAAATGTTGACCGAACTAATCGACTCAAGGCTCGGACGGATGGCCCTCCTCTAGAGCATATAGTCTTAACCATCCCGTCAAGAATATTGCGATCAGCAACATCGTGCTCGGCCCAAATGTCGTGCTCTGCCGGGGTCGTGTAAGACAATGAACGCCAAAACTTGTGTAAGTGGTATGGTTTCAGCTCCTCATCAGCGGCCTCCTTAGAGTGTAAACTACAATAACACGGGATTCCATGTGTTGTCTCCACTACACAATCACATGGTGTGTCCTTCGAGAGCTCTTCGGTCAAAAGCTCAATCGCCCATGCGGAAACCGCATTATTGAGATAAACAAATGGCGGTCTTTGGGCGTAACGGTAGACCTACACCGAATTAAAAAAAAACATTAATGAACTAGTTTCAACAATCACATGTCAAATATGTAACTACATAGGGAAAGAGGATGTGAATACCTTTGCACTCGAGTCATCTAACGCCTTCTGAACTTCGATCACTTGTCCCTCGATGGATGCATGGTAGCCCTCGAAGAGTGAGTCCACAGCTTGATTGGAAGAGTTGTACCAAGTCTTAAGCGACGAGTGTTGGGACTCCACTCTATTAATGCTTGTGTTTCCGATGTGAAAAACCTTATTGGTATCGCAATGAGCCCACTGAGTTTTGCACGGCAGCCACTCACCGGTTAGGTACTCCATCAACCCTCCAATCCTGGCCCAATCACTATCGACCATGCGTTCCCACTCTTCCTTGAAGTCTTCGTAGGAAAATGCGTACAACACTTTGTTCCATCTCCCGTGCACAAATGCCTCGGCACTTTCCTCGTTCCTTGTGACAAATTTTATCTTCGCGGCTATGTTCCTCTTCATATGCCACACGCAAAGTAAGTGTGGTGTTTCCGGGAAGACACTCCGCAAGGCAACAGCCAATCCGTGCTCCTTATCGGTGACAAACGCAGTTGGCTTTCGCTCTCCCAACAACGAGCGCAATTGGTTCAACAACCAAATATACGTCTCGGCCTTCTCGTTCTCAACGAGGGCAAAGCCGATAGTGAAGTTCTTCTGCACTGGTGTCACACCTATCAACTGGATCACCGGCTTCCTATACTTGTTGGTGTTGTAGGTTGAATCAATTAGAATGACGTAATACCAAGCCCCCAACATCGTGCACTCTCCGGGTGACGGAGAAAAAGGTTGGCCAAATTTTTGTTGTCATCTTCGTAGACCGGACAAAATATCCATGTCGTGTAGCGGCTCTCAATGTCCAATCCGTCGAACTCATGCCGCCTAATTTTTCTTTCCTAACCTTGTAGGACTCGTTGTATATCTGATTTATATTATGGTGAGAATTGAACTTCTTGTTGAGAGCATACCTAATCTTGTTCGGCTGTGTGTGCGTCGCAAGCATGTCCCGAATTTCGCTCTTCTCTTCACTCGTAAGTTCATTACTTTCGGTGCTAGCTTCGGGGTATGGCACGAAAAAATGGTTGTGGAAGCCTTTAGAAATTGTACGATCGCCGGTTTGGCCAACCCCGTCGATGAAGAACTTCCACTCCCCACGCACGACCCGACACCTCACCGCCAGTTTGAAGGGGCAGTTACACTTTTTTGTTTTCGTAACCCGTTTCGGAGGAGTGGAAGCCGATGATTTACGCATCGGTCCTCGAGAGCAATATAGATACACACGGTAGTCTCGCTCCGCCGAATTTATTTTGTTCGATCCTTTAGTCAGCGTGAAATTAAACGTCTGGGCAATTCGTTTGGCGGCTTCAAATGCTTCATCAACTGTATCGTAAACATCGTCGGATAGAAAGTGTTCGGTGTAATTGATGCCGTCACCCTTACTGAGCGATGAATCTCCCTACATTATAAACACAGAACACATAATTATCGACTATATGGTTCGTATTAGTTCCCAGTTAAAGAAATTTCGGGCTTCAGAGGCCTCGATCCTTCCAAAAATTAGGTTTCGGAGGCCTCGATCCTTCTGAAAATTAGGTTTCGGAGGCCTCGGTCCTTCCGAAAATTAGGTTTCGGAGGCCTCGATCCTTCCGAAAATTAGGTTTCGGAGGCCTCGGTCCTTCCGAAAATTGTGTTTCGGAGGTCTCGGTCCGTCCGAAAATTAGGTTTCGGAGGCCTCGATCCTTGCGAATATACGGTTTCGGAGGCCTCGTTCCATCCGAAAATTTGGTTTCGGAGGCCTCGATCCTTACGAAAATTAGGGTTTGCAGATTTAGGATTCTAGGGTTTAGGGTTTAGCGTTTGATAGTTTAGATATTTAGGATCAAGGGTGTGGGATTTCAGAATTTAGGGTTTAGGGTTTGATAATTTAGGGTTTAGGGTTCTAAAGTACGGGTTTAGCGTTTTTGAATTTAGGGTTTAGGGTTTGCAGGTTAAAGATTTTAAAGATCTAGGGTTTTGAGTTTAAAAATTTAGGGTTTAGACTTTATGGGTTTAGGGTTATATGATTTTCGTGTTTACGTGAAATTTAGGGTTTAAAGGGCCCCGGCCGGAAGCTCGTTCCGCCGAGGGGGCCCCGGCCGGCCGGCCATTCGGCCGCCTACTACCGCGGGCCGGAATGGTCGGCCGGCCGGGGCCCCTCCGGCCGGAACGAGCTTCCGGCCGGGGCCTTTTGTACTGATTTTTTCGATTCATCCGACTTCTGTTCATCGATTTTTAACGAAATACGTACCGTTAGAGGTTGTCGAAATAAGTATTTTGATAGTTTCGTCGGTACAAAGTTTCTCGAATTATACGTTTTGATAGTTTTGTCGATACTAAGTTTTTCGAATTAGTAAATTTGGATAGTTTCGTCATTACGAAGTTTAGGGCGTCGTTTAATTCGAAAGTTAGGGCGTCATATAGTAATCCCCTTTTTAAATTCTTTCTCCAGAATTTTAAAAATTTCGAGAACTTCAAAGTCGAATCTTTCCCGCCAAAGTTCTCTGCAGTTTCTTCTTGAACACTGTACAGCAATTCTGGGAGAATTTTTCAATCGCGCCCGAGAAATGGAGCAATCGGCTATCCCAATCGTCTCCTTCTGCTGCTTCCTTCTCTGTTTCTCGACCTCCGCGTCCGCGGGAGTGGAGATCCTCTCCAAATCAAAAGTTGAGAGGTGCGAGATGGGATCCGGCGCCGATGAACTCAACTGCACGCGAAAAGTCGTCCTCAACATGGCAGTTCCCAGTGGCACCGTAAGTGACTCTCCGTCCATTAGAAATCTCCCGTTAACTTTACGTACGATCGGTTTGTGTGATTTGTGGATCTGCTGATCTGTAGAGTGGGAAAGATTCATCGATCGTGGCGGAAATAGTGGAAGTGGAGGAGAACTCCACCGACTATATGCAAACACTGCGAACACCGCCTGTGATAACGATCAACAAATCTTCTGCGTATGCACTTTACCAGCTTACGTATATTAGGGTATGATGTATGAACTTCGGAGTCGGTTGGTTTCATTGAATCTCTTTAGCCTTTCCACAAGTGATGCTTTAATTGACATCTAAATTCCTGTGTTGCATTATGATTTCCAGGATGTTGCTTATAAACCTGTTGAGTATTATGTTAAGACGCGCAAATGTGAGCCAGATGCTTATGAACACGTTGTGCAGATATGCGAAAGGCCAGTATGCTTATCTTAGTTAACTCGACTCGAAATTACTGCTCTGGATCCATTCTTTGTTGCTTGTATATATGTTAGGATTGAAGTAGTTATCCCTTATTTCCTTCTTGTCTGCAGATTGCAAGATGAAAACGGTCATGTTATTCAGCATTCAGAGGTGAAAACTTTAGCTTGTATATTTCCTCGACAGTCTAATAGATTGGTTTCAAGTTTTGATCAGTAAGATTCTAACTCTACTTGCTATGTTACCTCCTATCAGCCAATCTGCTGTCCTTGTGGGCCCCGTAGGCGAGTACCTTCGTCCTGCGGAAACTTCTGTAAGCGCACTATTTTCTTGGGTATCTCCAAATTTAACGTGCACAATTGACATATTTCAGTAGCTTATGATTGATTTATGTCGTTTTTGGATGGTCAGTTGATAAATTGGTGAAAGGAAAGGCAAATACAGCACACTGCGTCAGATTTCCAGGTGATTGGTATGATCTTTGGGCTGTGTGTTGTGTATAATTTATGTCGTGCAAAGTAGCAATAACATGTATTTTGTGGCGTTATGTCTGCTTAGTATTGTTGTTTGTCATTCATTTTGAAATATTTTCCTGAACTTGCAGAAGTCTCATACTATTATGTTTCTGCTAACTATGTTGTTCTTGTAGGTTTCATGTATTTGGGATTGGCCAGAGGTCAGTTGGATTTAGTGTCAAAATTGAAGTGAAGATTGGATCTACAATCTCGGAAGTGATTTTGGGCCCTGAAAATAGAACAGCTACATCAAAGGACAATTTTCTAAGAGTTAATCTAATTGGAGACTTCGTTGGATATTCTAGCATTCCTTCATTTGAAGACTTTTACCTTGTTCTTCCGAAGCAGGTACGCATTCTTGGTTCTTGTGAATTGGCCAATATTAACTGAGGGGTGGGGGTGCTGTGAAGAAGAGAAGCGTTGCTTTGCTTTTGCAACATTGAGTTTTCGTTACTTTATCAGCTGTATATGCTGTAATATATCACAGCTGAGATTATCTTTGCTTGGAAGGGGGGTTCTGGACAGCAAGAAATGGGGAGGAATTTTTCCATGTGGATGCTACTTGAAAGAGTTAGATTTACACTCGATGGAGTTGATTGCAATAAAGTTGGTGTCAGTTATGAGGCGTTCAGTGGACAATCAGATTTCTGTGCCTCACCATTCTGGAGCTGCTTACATAATCAGCTATGGAATTTCTGGAATGTTAGTTTATACTTCCGAGATAGTCTTAATCTTGATTCCGTTTGGTTTGGCCATTTAATTTTTGGCCTTTTTGAACTTGTAAGTATCATCCTATTCGCTGATTACAAAATAAGTGGGAGGTTTCATCTTATTTCCAACAGGCTGATCAAAACCGAATATCTAGAAAGCAGCCACCGCTGTATGTTGTTGAAGGAAGGTTTGAAAGGGTAAATGAGCATCCAGTTAAGTCTCAGTCCTTGTAATCGCTATTCGCTTCTATTCTTAGGAACTATGACTTAAACTGTTTCAATTCGACTGTAGAATGCAGGGTCTCATTCGTTCTCCATCGGAATCACTGAGGTTCTTAATACAAACCTGTTGATAGAACTAAGAGCAGATGACATCGAATATGTCTACCAAAGGTTTGCTTCTAGCCTTATTTTACCAGAATTTTGGATCTATGTGTTGTTCTTTTTTGCCTTTTGTTGTTTCGTTATCACATTTACAATGTGTTTCTCCATGAAGATTCAAATTTTGACTGTGAAGCCTATTAAACCATCAGACTGCTTATGCTTGACACTGGGAATTTTATGAGTTTAATGATCAGTATAACGCTGAAAATTCTAACAGATGCTGCATTTCTGAAGCTCTCACAGTCTCATAAAAGAATGGTTTCCCTTGTGTTTGAAGTGTCATGGCTTCATACACTATTTAAGAGGGTTTGATGTCGACATTCTATGCAGGAGCCCAGGGAAAATTATCGGGGTCACAGTTCCCACATTCGAGGCCCTATCACAATTTGGAATTGCGACAATCACAGCTCAGAATATAGGGGAAGTGGAAGCATCCTACAGTTTAACGGTTAGAATGACATGTTTTTCTCTTTATGGTGTAATAAGTAGTTGGTTTAAGATATTCTAGTTGCTACTGTGACAAATTGCTCCATCTTGCAGCTTCACTGCTCAAAAGGCGTTTCCCTTGTGGAGGTACCAGGTGTCAAAAGTTCAATTATGCTTCATTCTTAGTATCTTTGTAGGACATAGTACACGGTCAATAGTTTTGATAAGGATCATAATTCAAGGGGTAATGATTACAGGAGCAATTCTTCATCATGAAACCAAATGACATTGCTACACAATCATTCAAATTGTATCCAACAAGTGATCAAGCTGCAAATTATGTTTGCTCAGGTAATTTAGTACCAATGGTTTCCATATCCAAGCTCAATTTTTATCAGGCATACTAATGTGGGTAGCAGAATGTGGAAGGCTTATTATTGTACTTCTGCTGCAGCTATTTTGAAGGACTCCAATTTTAAAGAAGTGGATCGAGCCGATTGTCAATTTTCTACAACAGCTACTACTATTGACAATGGGTCTCAGGTTTGTGATTTTATCCAGCACGAACATTCTTCAAAGTTGCAAGTTATGAATAATTGCTTAGAACTAGGTAAAGTTATTATCTGCTTCTCAAAGATGACTTCTATTTCAAAGTTAGGAATGGATGAGAAACTAGCTTGCTTATTCAACATACAAATGCAAAGATCGTCCACATAGCATCAGTCCCACAACGGTAAGAGAATGAAACACGAAATGAATGAATAAACTTGATCACTCTGGTACTTGTACATATTTAATTCTAACTATAGATGACATTTTGCATATCCCCTGTGAATATATTGATCAATCTAACCCAAATGAGTCAGTCCTGAACATTTGTTGTTAGTCACATGAAGCAGTTACTTGGAATTTACATTGAACTATGAAGAGTGATTCGTTTACATTACTTCCGCAGATCGGTCCTTTCATGCCACCCAATACAGGACATCATGGGTTCATGGAGTTTTTCAGGACGCTGTGGAACAAACTGTGGGAAGCTCTGTCAGACTTCATCACTGGAAAAACTTGCAGGTACATGGAGTCCTTAACGAATTTGCTTTGTTCGAGTTCTCACGCCATAGTAAATAAATCTTGAACCCATTGGAGTCTCGATGCTTTAGCTAAACCACTGTATCAACGTATTTCGCAGAAGCAAATGCAGTGGCTTCTTTGACTTCAGATGCCAGATACAGTATATATGCTTCAGCTGGATGGCGATGTTTGGTTTACTTCTAGCTAGTTTCCCAACAGGTAAAAAGTAAAAGAACTTAATACCATATCTGTTTGAATTGAGTATTTCAACAATGTTTGGTTTTTCTTTTCACTAACAAGAACGAGAAAATCCACTTATGATTGCAGTGCTCGTATTAATCTGGCTTCTACACCAGAAGGGCTTTTTCGACCCCTTTTACAACTGGTGGGAGGATCACCTTGGCGATCAGAAGCATCGGAGACATCACAACAATGCTAACCATCACATCTATCACGGTAACAAAAAACACCACCACGACCATGGAACCAGACACCACCACAAACGCCGGACAACACATCATCGACGAAGAAGCATCCATCACTCCCACGACAAGCATCCGGGAGCTGATGCTGACTACTACTACTATCAGCTTCACCATGTCAACAAGGACCGGACCAAGCAGCATCATCGATCCAGGAAGACGAGCATTGTGCAGCATTCCCGTTTCGGAGAAATGGGAAATGACAGGGTCGAGCATCATGGACACAGGGACAAAAGAAACCATAGAGGGGAGTAGTTGAAGTCTTTGAGAGATGGAACACTTAACAATCATAACGTAAACAACTAAACATTCAAAGCAACTACGCCAACATGTTCAAGAGATTGTACGAATTGGTATCACATCACACCAAAGCGAACATCATCAAGGTAAACGCTCAATTATTACTTGCGACAATCTTTCCTCCCGAATTCGGATGTTTGAGCCAGCATTAGGAGATCCTTTGAAAAAGTAACTATCGAAAACCTCGAAAGGTATCATGTCTTGGGACTCGATCTCCAAAATTAACTTCAGTTTCTCGAATGGAGAAGGTTGTTGCTTTAGAAACTTTGAAATACTAACGACTACCTGCACAAAGTAGAATCCAAAGCAACATAACAGAGCAAGCTCGCATATGCTAGAAAAGAAAGTAGATCTTACACAAGTGCTTACCTTGCTCATATTGCGAAATAGCATCAAAGATTCCACGTTATGTAAACCATGGAACAGGGATACTAGATTTTCTTTGTTGCCGACGTCTAATTTCTTGTACGGAAGCTTCGAGCATCTGCTTTGAATACCAGCATGAACGAGGGACGGAAGGGCTAGCTAGCTCTGTGAACTCCATACAGTCCGGATCGAAATCCAATCTAAAAATTGAGTTTGGGTGCAAATATTCCTAACTCCTGCACATCATTATGTAAGAGTCTCAAACTAACAAGCTCGAGTCCAGAAACCGTCAGAGATGGGTCATCATCACCTTCAGTACTTGCATACCAACAACATTCCAAGACCAAATCTTTCAAACAGGGGAATTGAGGAAAAGGCTCAACAACGTCGCTATCGGATAAGAACCGGCAAACTACCAGTTCTAACGTTGTTAGCAACTGGAATCCAGAGCGTACAGGAGGTCGACAATCGAGGCAAAAGGATACTAATTCTAGGGTTCTTACAGTGCCGTCAGAGATGGAATCGAACAATCTGAAAAGATGGATATAGGGTTCATTGGTATGGATGCGTTGTAGGTCCAAGTGTTGAGCGCCATGGGACACAGCATATCGGACGGGACTTGTGATCAGTCTAGACTCGCGAGCACGATCAAGAGCGTCGCAGTAGCCATATTTGTACTGTAAAACCTTGCTGACATGAAGCGGAGGGACAAGACCTTGTCGACTACCCTTTTGCACCTCGCATATTCGTCGAGTTGAGCTCCAGATTGAGGGAATGAACATGTTTCCAGGCTGATTTCCACTGCTTGGAGAGTACAGAGGTTTGAACAGGCGGATTCTATGTCGAGGAAGGAGAGGATGTGGTCAATGATGGAGTCTGGGAGATTGCTTATTCTGTCAACTATATGCTTCTTCTTCCTGTTCTTGGTCATAGCTCTCGAAACCCTAAGGGAAAAATTGGAAGAAGTAGGGAACAGAAGTTACGTGTGTTCCAAGGTAGGGTTGGGTCCAAACTATCACATAACTATACCAGACATATACCATTTAATTTTTTAAAAACTACCACAATTATCATTAAACTTTGTTTATTCCATCCGCTATTACTGATGTTTACTTTTGATTTCATCGAGTAACACTCTGTTAAAATGTTTTGACGAAAATCTGATGTGAAATGGAAGATTATTGTTCATTTTACGTCATATTTTAAAATGATTTTTAACAAGATGTACTTTTGACACGAATTAAACAGATCATCCTCATAAAAATCATTGCCGTTTCGAGAACACATGGGCTTGGGTTCCCAACTCGTCGTTAAATCTCCTAGAAAAACCAATGTTATCAAATGCAGACCCAACCAATTGGCGAGGTAGTCAGTATTGGTTGGGCGGTGGTTTAGACAGTTGGTCCAAAGCGGGCAATAACCCGGTTAGAATAGATTCTTATGGCTACACATTTTTTTAAATATGGCAAATGGGATTTGAGCCGTGTGGTTTCTCAAGTACAAAGGATAAACAGTTACCATCTTTATTAATATTATTATTTAATTAAGTTATATATTTAGTTAATAATAACAAATATTGTGATATTAATTAACATTAAAAAGTAAAATCTTACCATAAATTAAATAAATTTATACATTAAATCACAATAATTTTACTAATAAAAAGCTTCAACTCATTTATATAGTTTGAAACTTCTTAAAAAATAATTCAACAACTATATGTTTTTTTAACGGTACGACTATATATTTTTACTAGTTAGATTATGATATTAAACTCTATATACTACTGGTTCGATCCGGCTCAATTAAAAAACCGTCTTGTCCGGCTACCATATTTTATGTATTTATTCAATAATTAAAACGGTCCGACCCAATTTAACAAACTCAGCCGAACCTTCAAACCCTAAACCCGTAACCTCACCGGTTCAATCTCCGGTCCTTGTTCCGAAACATAAAAAACACAGTGAACCGTGAGCTTGACTTTAGGTGTTACCTAAACCTCTATTATCGACCAACTACACAATATTCCAACCATTCCTCTGAATCACTAACTCCATCTTACTAACTCCCTATATATACTCTTCCAATAACCCCATCCTTCATGCAAATCACCAATCAACTTTCTAAACATAAATCAAACCAAGAGATTTCATCACCTTGATACACACATGGAGACCCTCGGGATTCTTTTGCTCATCATGCTCACCGTTGCATTCACCACATCGGCTAGAAAGCTCGACGAACAGCCAGTGAAGCCCGAAACCCCACTGGCTGCTGCACCGGTTCCTCCCGCAGAAACCAACCCTATTGTTGGATTAGCGGAAGGTGGCCATGCCATGACATTCTTTATGCACGATATTCTTGGAGGGTCGAACCCGTCCACAAGAGCAGTGACGGGAGTAGTGAACAACCCGGCAATCAACGGCCAGGTCCCATTCTCCAAACCCAACGGAGCCGTCCTCCCGGTCAACAACGGAGTCAACCAAAACAACAACAACAACGGAGTGCTCAACAACAACAACTTGCCGTTCCTCACCGGCCTCGGCGGGACCACGGCCAATGTGATACAGAACAACAACAATGGAAACAACAACGGGTTCAATAATTTCCCGGCTTCCATCAACGGAGGCCAGCTCCCGACAGGCTCGGCCCTGGGGCAGCTAATGTTCGGGACCATCACAGTGATCGACGATGAGCTCACAGAAGGGCATGAATTGGGGTCTCCTCTTGTGGGGAAAGCACAAGGGTACTACGTGGCGAGTTCGATTGATGGAAACAGTCAGGCCATGGCGTTCACTGCCATGTTCCATAGTGGTCATTATGAAGATAGTCTAAACTTCTTCGGAGTTCATAGGGCCGGTGTGTCGGAATCTCAGCTTGCTGTAATGGGCGGGACGGGGAAGTATGTGAATGCTAAGGGACATGCTGTTGTGAAGACCATTGTTCCCGGTGCAGCTGGAATTGGAAATCAGCATGAAACTGATGGGTTTGAGACTTTGCTGGAGTTTACTGTTTATGTTGCATACTGAAATTGCTTGAAGTAACTGATGTTGTGGTTCCTTTGTATTAAACAGAGCATTTGGTTTGTAATGATATGCATACTTTTGAGTTTGGTTTTGCGTGATTGAGAAACTCCGATTTGGCCAATCGGGTGCCAATAAAGCACCGTTCCAATAACCTCGATTCCATCTGAACCGTCTAAAAAAATTAATTTCGATCTGACAGCTGAAGACACGGGGACAAAAAGGTAATCTTCTGTTCTTCAAGACCCTAACTGCTGCCTCCTCCGCCGCTCATACAAACTACCCTACAAATACCCCCTACAAAGTCTACAAACCGCGTACAAGTTGTCCGGACAGTCATGGAAAAGTTTTTCCAGAAAATTTTAAAAAAATCCAGCCGACGATGGTGATCACTTAGGTGAAAACAATTTCATGATATGTAATTAACAAGAATAAATAGTAACAGTTATGATGGCAGACACCATGGACTCTTTATATTGTTGAGCTCTGCAATCTTAGCTTCAACTACTTATGAAAAAAAAGTCTTAGCTTCAACTCTTAGATATTATAAACTAATTAGCTCTGCGCACAGTACAGTAACAATACCATATCATAAGAATTCAAACAATCTCATCTCCCCACTATTCATCTTCCTCCTCCCGAATTCGGATGTTTAGGGAAGCATCAGAAGATCCGTTAAGAAAATAACTACGCAAAACCTCGTGAGGGATCCCGTAGTTGGAGCGAAACTCCATATTTAACTTCTTCAGCTCCGAAAAGGGACAAGGTTGTTGCTCTAGAAGCTCAGAATTTCTATCGACCACCTGCAGAAAGTAGAATCCAAATGAATATAACGAAACAAGTTCACATCTGCTAGAAAACAACTGACAAACTGAATCTTACAGATGTACTTACATTGCAGATATCGCCACATAGCGACAAAGTTTCCACGTTATGTAAATCGTCGAACATACAAACCAGAGACTCTATGGAAATATCACAACCCTCCATAGAACGCCAATAACTACTCCGAATATCAGCATGAACGATGGAAGGAAGCGTTAGCTCTGAGAATTCCATGTATTTGTCCAAATACAATCCGAAATATTCGAGTTCAGGTGCAAATATCTCTAACTTGGACACATTAATATCCGAGAGAGTTAAGTTAACCAGCTCGAGTCCGGAAATCCTCAAAATCACAGATTCATCGGAATCCATGAAACCTTTACTAACCCTCTTCCATAAGCAACTATTCAAGACCAAATCAGTGAGACTTGGGAGTTGAGAAAAAGGCTCAAAGAGTTCTCCATCCTCCGAGACTGAGAACCGAGTTCCATATAGCTTTAACATTGTTAGCGACCGGAATGCAGACCAATCAGATTGACAATTGAGGCGAATCCACCCCAATTGCAGAGTTGTTACAGTGTCGCAGATGTAGTCAAACAACTCGACAAGAGAGATATTGGGTGCAATACGATTAATAGGTCGAATGTTGAAATGTTGAGCACCATGGGACACAGCATATTGGACGACCTTTTTCAGCAAACTAAACTCGCAACCCATAGGACCGATACAAACATTGCTAACAGGAAGAGGGTGGCGAAGGGACAAGACTTTGTCAACAAACGATTCGTACCTCGAGTATTCGTGGAAGTAAACGTTCTGCAGGTTGAGAGAATGAACATGTTTCCATGCGGATTCCCACTGCTTGGACAGTACACAAGTTTGGACGGCGGATTTAGTGTCGAGGAAGGAGAGGATGTGGTGCTGAATGGAGCTTGGGAGATTGCTTATCCTGTCAACTCCTTTGGAAGTCATCGCTAGCTGCAAAACACTGATTTTGTGAGATGAAATGGAAAGAGGTCAGGTACAGAGATTATATAGCAGGGCAATGAATCTGAAAACGCTATCTCGCTTTTAATGGAGTTTAAGAATTTGTTGATGAAAGTCCAACGACTGCTTGCATGACGACGGTTTATATTACCTTTTATTGGGGTTCAGATCTTCTATTAAATTTAATTGATTGAGTTTAAACCACCTAAATAAAAAGAAAAACGGTTACAATCTTCGATACTACGTCGAATTGCAACACCAATGTGTTAGAGAGGTATATAACAACTTAGCCACTTACTGCAATCCTATTAAGGAAGGTCTATTCACTTCATCCTAACTTCTGAACAACACATTTTAAAAAAATTCATTGATCCTGAAAAGGAAAAGCTCCATACCCACTTGATGATTCTAAAGAGTGTATCCATGATGCAGAAGCAGGGACAACAAATACCTGCAAGCAAACATAGGCCATCACAGTTGCATAGTAAAAGTTTACATTATCTAATTATCTACCACAGCTTATGAAATTTTGATATATCTGTTATTGACAACTTCCTTCCAAAGAGAGATGAAATCGTTATACAAACAAACAGAACAAGAGTTCGGTAGGTTAAAATAAACCAGATGAAAGCTCTGCAAAATGAGTCGGTTTCAGAAACAACAAAAAGAGCATTGCATTACATCCATGGAATACCAAGAATAAAGATCATGGTATGTAATTAACGAGTAACAGTTCTGATTGCAAACACCATGGACTTCTCTATACTATAGAGTAATTAAGTAACTTCTACTATAGAGATGGTAAAGATTAACAGAAAAGTCTTCCCGAACAATCTGCTTGCAGGACAAAAGAGAACATCACAAATCACAATCCTTCCTCCCTAATTTGGATACGCAGGCCAGCATTAGAAGATACGTTATTGAAGTAAGTATCCAAAACCTTATAAGGTATGTCATCGCTGGAGTCGAACTCCAAATTCAACTTCCTCAGTTTCGTAAAAGGACAAGCTTGTTGTTCTAGAAACTTTAACATCTTACGGACAGCCTGCACAAAGTAGAACCTAACTCAATATATAACCAAGATCATAGTAAAGCACACAGAAGAGCGTACCTTGCTGATTTCCTTGCCTAGCATCAGAAATTCCACGTTATGTAGACCACGGAACATGACGACTAGATGTTCCACGACAATATCATCATCCTCATCGAAAAGGTGCTCAAAACGGAATCCAACATCAGCATAAACAAGGGACGGGAGGGTTAGCTCTGAGAATTCCGTGAATTCCACAAAACAGAACACCAAAGATTCGAGTTTAGGTGCAAATAGTTCAAAGTTCCACACATTCATACGAGTGACTGTCAAGTTAACCAGTTCGAGTCCGGAAATCCTCAATCTCCTAATTCGGTTATCATCTTCACTTACCAACCACAAGCAATTATCCAAGACCAAATCTTTCAGACAGGGAAATTGAGAAAACGGCTCGACCAGCTCGTCTTCAGTTGAGAACCAACAATCATACAGCTTCAACGTAGTTAGCAACCCGAATGCAGAACGTGTAGGCTGACAATCGAGGTCAAACCGTACTAATTCTAGACTCCTTACAGTATCAGAGATCGAGTCAAACAATTCGAGAAGAGGGATGTACAAATTAACCCTCAGTCGAACGTTGAAATCTTCAGCACCATGGGAGACAGCATATAGGAAAAGCCTTCTGAGCAGACTAAATTCATCATCAGGAGCCACAGGGCACGCACCCAGGTTCCACAATAGCAAAACCTTGCTGACATGAAGTGGACGGCGGAGGGAAATGACATTGTCCACAAACCTTTCGTACCTCGAATATTCATTGAAGTTCAGCTCCAGATTGAGGGAATGAACATGTTTCCAGGCGGATTTCCACTCCTTGGACAAGACTGAGGTTTGAACGGCGGACTTTGTATCGATGAAGGAGAGGATGTGGTGAAGAATGGAGTCTGGAAGCTTGCTTATTCTGTCAACTCCTCCTCCGGAAATCCCTACCTGGATTCTGCTACGTGCCTTCTTCTTCGTCTTCATAGCTCTCGAGACCCTTTGGGGAAATTGGAAGAACAAAGAAATATAAATTTGACAAGAAAAAAAGCGTTATAGTCTTACAGAAACAATGCGAGAGGGAGAAAGACAGAAATGCCCATGGCCCGGGTCGGGTTCCCCAACCATTTAGATCCAGTCCAAATCCATCACCTAAGTCTTATTTCTTTCAACTTTTGTCCTCGGGTCTAGTTCGAATAATTTACAGACTCGAATTCGATTCACGTCTGATACGTTAAATTTTTACTTTAAATCCATTATGGTTCGTGATGTGAGTGACTCTCGTACATAAAAGTCTCATTTCTTTCAACTTTTGTACTTTTATTGATGTTATCAAATTTGAAATCACTGTTCACAATAACATTTTTTAGCCATTATGCGATTTAGGGTCCTTGGGATTTGAGATTGGGAACTGATTCTGATAGAAAGAATGTGAATTGCGAATTGGGAAGTGATAGAATGAAAAAAAAAGAGAATTTCTGAAAGATGAATGCAAAATCAAGTTTCGGTTGTAAGATTCATTTTCGATGATTAATGGTTTGATGAAAAACTCATAGTTATTTATTAATTTTGGGTAAAATGGATCTATGAGAAAAAAATTATATTTTATTTTGAGAAGATGTCTGACGAAATTAAGTTCCTGAATGATTAGGATAAAATAAATGAAGTTAAAGGATTACAATTCATATCTAAACAGTTTGAGGAGCAATGATATAAAATTACCTCACTGTCAGCACAGGGGAATTCACCTGAAATGAACCAGCTATTTAAAAGTGAAGAATGAACAGTCTCTCCGACTGGAAACGCACCATCGAAAGCGACCGAGCAGTGGAGGACGAGGAATAGATGTTCACCATCTTGCTTGAGACACTGCAAATCGGTAAGACAGACTCGCGCTTTGTTTCTTTCAACTCTGTTTTTTTTCTAGCTACATTTCTGTTTCTCAGTCTTCCATTTTTTTGTCCTAGGGTTTTGAGAGCTATGAACAAGAAACAGAAGAGCATTAGCAGCAGCGATGATCTAGGGATGGCAGCCGGAGGAGGAGAAGTTGACAGAATAAGTGATCTCCCAGAACCCATTATTCACCATATCCTATCCTTCCTCGACACTCAATCCGCCGTTAAGACTTGTGTATTGTCCAAGCAGTGGGAATCAGCCTGGAAACATGTTCATACTCTGAATCTTGAGCTGAAATTCGACGAATACTCGTGGTACGTAATGTTTGTCGAAAAAGTCTTGTCCTTTCGCCATCCCCTTCCTGTTAGCAAGGTTTTATGGCACCCATATGACTACTCTTACGGTCCTATTGGTTCCGAGTTTAGTCTGCTCAGAAGGGTCGTCCAGTATGCAGTGTCCCATGGTGCTCAACATTTCGACCTACAACCCAGATGTAAATTTAAACCCGATATCCCTCTTTTCGAATTGTTTGACTCCCTTTCTGGCACTGTAACAAGTCTGAAATTATTACGGTTGCTAACAACCTTAAAGCTGCAACGTTGTTGTCTCTCAGCTGACGGGGAGCTCGGTGAGCCCTTTCCTCAATTTCCCTGTCTTAAGGAATTGGTTTTGCTTGATTGCTGGTGGGTAAGTAAAGGTGATGATTACAGACCTGTGAGATTGAGGGTTTGTGGACTCGAGTTGGACAGGTTGAGCTTCTTAAATATGCATGTCTGGGAGTTGGAAATATTTGCACCGAAACTCAAATATTTCAAATTGATATCTCGGGGTATCATGGAGTTCCAGCAGAGCTAACTCTCCCGTCTCTCGTTCATGCTGATATTAAAAGCCAACACTGGAACTAATGCTTCGAGGAATATGATGTAGTCAAAGAAACTCTAGTATCCATATTCCATGATTTACATAACGTGGAATCTTTGACGCTATGTGACAATATGAGCAAGGCAAGTACATGTGTATCATTTACTTTTTTCTAGCATATGTGAACTTGCTCTGTTGTATACTGATTTGGATTCTACTTTGTGCAGGCACTCCTTAGAATTTCCAAGTTTCTAGAGCAACAACCTTGTCCTTTTAAACAATTGAAGAAGTTAATTTTGGAGGCCGTGTCCTCCTTAGACGAGATACCTTACAAGGTCTTTGATAATTACTTCTTTAACGGATCTTCTGATGCTGGTCTAAACACTCGGAAGAAAAGATTGTGGCGACAAGTAACGATTGAGTGTTTGCCTTGATGTACACTCTTTTCTCCTGCAAACAGATTGCTCTGGAACACCTTTGTGCTAATCATGACTGCCTTTAGAGTTTAGAGTAGAAGTTGAATATGGAGATTAGGTGTAATATGATCACAATTCGTGCAATCTCTTGAGCATGTTGTCCTAGATGTTTTGAATGTTTATGATGTATGATATTGTCACTATGCTTGGCATATATGGAATGCTCCTTTTGTTCTTCTGAAAATTGATTCATCTGCATGGTACCATCCACCACTCTTCATGATTGATGAAGTTTCGGATAACAGATATATCAGTACTATGCGAGAGATGGACAAAAGCTTCATCAAGAAGATGCATGATTAAGTGCAGTAACAGCTTACATGTATTACTACAGAGGTGTTGCAATCACAACTACGAAACCTGCTACAATCCTATCCCGTTCATCCTAACTTCTGAACACTGAACAACACACCGAACAATCCTATCAAGTTCATCTCAATCTCCGACGTTCAGAAGTCCAGCGGTGCAACCTTTTCCGACGAACTAAGACAGTCTTATGAAAGCTTTATTTTGAATTTATCGGAGCTTTATTTTGAGTTTATCAGGGGTTTATTTTGAGTTTATGAAAACTTTAGTTTGAGCACACATATTACCGTTTATGAATCTTGTGATATTTTCACTACATCCTCTCCTTCCTCTTCCTCAATATTGAGTCCACCGTTAGGACTTGTGTATTGTCCAAGTAGTGGGAATCCGCCGGAAAAATGTTCTTGCTCTCAATCTGAAGAACCTTGACTTCTATGAATATTCGAGGTACTAAAGGTTTGTCGAAAATGTCTTGTCCCTCCGATATCCCCTTCCTGTTCTATGGGATTATTCATCTCTATTAGATTGGGGGATTGACGAGTTTAGTATGCTCAGAAAAATCGTCCAATATGCAGTGTCCCACGGTGCTCAACATTTCGACCTACAACCCCATGTATATGATCCCAATATCAATCACTCTTTTCAAGTTGTTTGACTCCATCTCGGACTCGGTAAGAAGCCTGGAATTAGTACATATTGACATCGATTGTCGACCTGAATTAAGTACATATTGACATCCTTAGTTATTTTCTTTCTTATAATATATCGAATTACAGTGCCAATGTATTACAAAAGGTATTCAATCAACATCATGATGAAAGACACAAACTTGCTGAAAATCCTATAAAGTCTAGTCTATTCAGTTCATCCTAACTTCTGAACAACACATCGAAAAATTCCATCTTTTTCTAGTCAGTAAGAAACCAATCCAGGCCTTGTGCTCCTGGGAAAGGATAAGCTCCAACGTACATGAATTTCAGCTTTGTTTTTGAAGCTTTGAGGTAGAGAGCTTCGTCAGCTTCCTATCGTGGTTGAGCATCGAGCTTACACTCTCGACCACCAAAACAATCTGGAGAATATCGACAAGGGCAAAGCTTAAACATCTCCTTTCAAGTCTACAGGAGGAATAAACCATATGATGCAGAAGCAGAGAGATGAGGTACCTGCAAGCAAGCGTAGGCCATTGCAGTTGCATAGTAGAAGTTTGCATTGCCAGTGCCCTGCATATTTTGTTTCATGAATCATGATTCGTAATGTAGAAGTATATCGATAATTTTGGCTGGGGCAAAGAAGACAAGGTTATCGTACCCTCCAAATCCAAAGATTATGCATCACTGGGCTAAGTAGGGATACTCCGACGTATCCACAGAAGAGGAAGAAAGAAAACTGCATATCTGTACAACATATGTAGACAAGGTATAAGAAAAGAAGTCGTATTCTCAAAGTAACTTGAAATATGAGAGGAGCTTACCAGCTAATTCATCCAGAAATAATCCCAAGAGGCCTAAATACAGAGCCGAATCGCCAACCTGATGAAAAATTAGTAAACCAGGCGTTATCAATATGTTAAACTAGATTCTTAGTGATCATGGATTGCAGTGTTTGCGATAAAATCACGTCTTCCCAGCCCATGGATATCTACAATACAAGAAATTGGAGAATCCTGATGCTTTTCTTACCATTTTTTCTCAATAAATGAAAACGATGGCAACAACATCTTATGCACATACAAAACGGAGTGAAAAGCAAACTTTCAAATATGCGGGAGAAGAATTGCATTGGCAGATCACTTACTGAGGGATATGATTTAAGCATTGAAGAAATGGCAACGTAGATGAAAGCAAGGAAGCAAGGCCGGTGCTTTAGCCGTATCGCCAATGGGATTATCATGAGTAGAATATTTGAATGGAAGACGATCAAGAAGAAATCACGGAAGAAGTCAAAAACTTCAGCAAAGAAGTACCTGCATCAGAATGAGTTGCATGATAAAGTGCAAATAGAAACAGCTTCATGTAAGTTTTCAGATTATGCCGCAGAGAAAATAAGAAGCAATATGGACTCACCACAGAACACCAATATTTGGGGACAGATCTTCCACAGTAAGTATGAATCCATAAGTTCTGCAAACCAGAGACGAATTTAGAAACTCATCGGAACAGTTCACATAACTACAGTACAATTGTTTTTAGGCAGATGTTTTATTATTCTACATTGTCTGATTATCTTCCACAGTGATAGGGGCTCGAAAATTCAAACAATAATATAACATTCTCATGATCTAATGATCGTAGAAATTTTTTTACACATTTGCTTGCAGGGAACAACTAAGAAAGTAAGGATAGATCCTGTGAGTGGTCTAGCGACATGATAACCAAAGCCAAGACATTCAATAAAGTACCTTTGAAACATTTCCTGCAGACTGCCGTACTGCTTGACAGATATACTGCATAGGAACAACACATATACTGACCAAAGTGAAGTCCAGACTAACAAATGCAACACTCTTCTCCAAGAAAAGATTATTTCTTGCTTTGATCGGTTCTTTCCATCTTTACCATATTCCTCGCATTGGAACAACTTACTAGGAGGAGCATCTGGACCATATCCCAGCAAGAGAATCACCTGTAGCAACAGCAAACCATACAGATAGCAAACAGAATGAGAAAATGTTCCATCCAGAAATGAAGTTATGTAAAGGGAAAAAAGAAGAGCAAGAATCTGAATAGGAGAGGTTTACCGGTATGATTAGAACTGCAGGATATAAGGACAAATGAGTTGCGATGACCCAACCGAAAGCTGCTAGAGGTGCTAGCCCTGTAGGCATCAAAAAAAGAAAATTATATCGAAGGCTGCAACCTATCTCTCTTCAAGAGAAACTGAGAAAACTTCACGTGATCATTCACGGGCCTAGCTTCCTAACTTTTACGAATCAATCAAGGAAAGAATAATAACTAAAATGAACTCAAGTTCAAATTGATAATTGGCATTTCACCTGTAGCAGCTCCATAAAGAGTCAGAATGGTAAAAAGATTTTCTATAGGAGATGTCGATGAACCCACACAGGCAACGATTGTGAAAGGATTCCATAAGTATACAACAGCAGCTATATCTCCAGATGAATGTGTGCCTGGAGGGAAAACCAGCGTCACATCTCAACTCAATATTATCAGGTCAATGAATACAGAAGACAAGCCAGTTTGGTTTTTGGTACAATGACTTCATAATCTTTTTTAATCTACCTTGTATCATTGGGAAAACTATCAGCAAGTAGTTTCACGAGAAAAGTAAACGGGCTTTTCAACGATAGGATACCTGAATCTGTGGATTTAGCAAGCAGATTAAGTGACGACAAGTGCTTCCTATACGACATCTGTAGTTTCTGACCAGTAGCACGGATGAGAATAGCACTGATTAAGTCTGCAAGGACAAAAACCAAACTGTATCCAACTGTAAGAATGAAAAGGGATTAAGGGAGGCAACAAAAACATAAATTTAGTGCCATTTTGTTGCCCTCCAACGCATACTGAAGAAATTGAAATCACTAGACACAAACCAAGAATCTAAGAACACCAAAATGATCTTTAAAATGAATAGATCAACCGTATTGTTTAACATATGATCACAAGTGTGCTAGTTCCATAATGGAAATTGCAAGGGAATTACCTCAACAAAATGTGACTGGGCTGGCCTTCGATTCTGTAATGACAACCGAGTTCGTCAGTATAATTCCACCCTCCAACCAAGGATTTAAGTTGAACAAACAGTTATGCAAGATCTGATGGTAAAACAGCATTCTATAAGGAAGTAGGCATTATGAATGCTTCCCAATCAAGTACCTAGATTCAACGGAAAACACACGAATTTGAATATTACAAATACACTTTTCAGAAAAGATTGTACCTTTTGACAGTGAGAGGCCCAAGAACAGAGAGCAACAATGGAGAACCATGGTACATGGATCCTACAAACACAAAACTACCAAAAAAATCAACAAACCATATCATTCTGCTTACACTAATACCCAATCCCAACAACTTCCAGAACATTTCGTCACCAGTAAGGCTTAAACAGTGAGCTCAACCAAAAACCCACCTGCGTAAGGAGACATCGACGATTGCTTCAACCAGTACCCCTCTGCCACTGCAATCAGCAAATCCATAGTCAAATGTTAACAGAAGCAACAATAGATCGAGAGACATCGATAAATATATATAGAGAGAGAGGGTAAGTACAGCGACGAAGGGAAGTGAGAGGAGTGGAGACTTCCGGCCGAGAAGACAAGTTGAGATTTCCCGGGAAGTAAATGAGGATCAGTCGGAAGATCACGGCGAACACTGCCCATTTCCAGAAACCTCCTCCTCCTTCTACTCCTTCACCACCTCCTGCTTCGTGGGGTTTCGTTTTGCTTTCCTCTTCTTTATTGACCTTCGCCATTTTGCTTAGCTTCGGCGCCGGTGAGTGAGTGAGAAGCTCTGAGCTGAGAGTTTAGATTAGTAAAGCAGAGTCGCCGGCTAGGATTGTTTGCCGTTTTTTTTTCCTTAACTCAAATAATGGGCTTGGGCTTCGGTTAGCCCAAAAATTTGTACAGCTAACTTATCGAGCAAAATGTTACTATAGTCTTAAGTAATTATATTAAAAATTCTGCCGATATACTTTATAGTAAGTCTGATGATGCATACGAAAATCAATAGCCAGTTTCTAGTCACCTGACTGGTTAAAATCTCATATTAATACCGTGTATAATGATATGACCCGCATTTTACTCATGTATTATGTGAAAATTAATAATATAACGTTTGTATAATTATATTTATATATTAAATGAGCGCTTTGATGTTCGAAAGATATTAATATAATTTAATTCTCATTTTTATTTGTTAAACATGTGGAAACAATAAAAAAATCTATAGGAATTAAGATTTTAATTTTATTTTTTATATAAATCGAAAATCTTAATTTATTCCGAAAATAACGACAAAGAGTAATTTGTATAAAAATTGTACACTAATATCTCCTGAACCTTAATGAATACGGTAAATCCAAATTTTACAGTACATAACCAAAGGCCGCGAGAACAAAAAGAGAAAATAAAAAGGACAAAAAATACATTACTTGTTCGGTTACTTTCTTACGAGGAAACAAAACCAAAAAATCATCACCGTCGTTCTGAAGAAAATTCTCTCTCGATTCTCAAGCAATGGCGACTCCCGAACAGGAAGCAATCAACACATTCATCAGCATCACCGGCGCCACCGAATCCGTCGCCGTCCAGAGACTCCAGGTCGGTTCCCCCTTCTTTCTATCTTTTCCTTCCGTTTTAGCTTTACCCTCCAGCTTTCTAGATAATTCCATCGCCTGCCAGTTTGGGAATTGATGGGAGTTCAAGGGTCCGTCGACGAACTTGGTTTTCCCACTCTTTGAGTTGGTCTCGTTTAATTAAGGTTTCTGCTTTCGTTAAGTATTGACCATTGAGACTTGAGAGGCGATGGATTCTGGTGCGAGATAAGTTAGACGATTTTCTCTTACGTGGATCAGTCTAATTGTTGATTGTGTCTAGCTGGAATTGATCGAAGTTTATAACTTCTGGACAAGTTAGCAAAACAAATGATCATCTGATTTTTGTGGGTCGATTTCTTACCATTGGGGATTAAAGCATGGATCTTGTGAACCATGCGATGAGTTGATACATTCCTCCGATGACTCCATGGCTGTGTGTCTGGTTGAATTCGAAAGCAATTATTAAGCCCACGATTCTAAAGATCTTTGATGTTCTGCGAGTATACGATTGAACTTGATGGACTTCTCACCTGATTTGTAAATTGATTTGAAGAAATCTACTTGTTGCATTACTAGGAGTCCCATTCGATCAAGGAAAAAACCTTCCTAGTTGGAAAAATTTGAACCTTTAGGGCGTAGTGACATTGAAAAAGTTCAGATTGAATGGATCTGGCAGATCGCTTTAATTATTGGAATTTGATTAGATCATTTAAATTTATAAGTTGCGGCATTGCTGCTATAAATTGCTTACTGAAGTGTCTAATTGCTGTACTTGTTTGTCTTTGTGTTAGTATGGAGCTGTGTTGTTCTATCTTATGTGTTGTAGTTCACCATTTTGGGTTTAAAGGCTATTACTAGTTTAAGGCTGCGGTAGGTGCTAAAGTTTACATACGCTAATTGCGTTGGACTAAAGTATCATCCATCTTCTCCGATTCAGGAACATAGTGGTGATCTCAATGCTGCTGTCAATGCACATTTCACTGAAGGAGACAGAAGCAGGTAGTTATGTGTTTTTTTTCCTTCTGGTTTCATTGCTTTCAGTCCTCTACTCAACCTTGCCAATTAGTTGTCCAGTTTTGGATTCTGCTGCGCTATTGATATTTCAAGTTTCTTTTTTCAGCTTGAACCCGCCATCTGTTCCTCCTCATGAAGATGACATCATGGATATAGATGATCCAATAGAAACTGCGCCCTCAAGAAATCCTTTGTCTCTTCTGTCTGATCCAGCTGTTGTAAACCCATTTGCACTTCTCGATCCGCAATTCCGTAGAAGCTTCTTCGAGGGCGGTTCGGATTTTATGAACCGCGGACCATTTGTTACTCCACCAAGACAGGCGAGAGAGATACCCATAGAGATCAAGGATACCCCTGATGCTTCTGGCCGTTCTGCTCGTGGTCCTGTTATCGAGGATGTTACTGGAACTGACTATGCACATGAATCTGGCATCCGTGGGACTGTAATTGTTAGCGACGATGAAGAAGATAATGGCGATGTCATTCTTCCCAGCCTTAATACAACTGCTGCTCGACGAGATGACCAAGATATAGATGTTTTAGGCGGCACTTGTAATGATATGCCAAGGCCTAGTGCACCATTACCTGATAGCTCACTGGAATATGGCAATGACATAGAAGAAGAGATGGTTAGGGCAGCCATTGAGGCTTCCAAACGTGAGGCTGAGGTAAAGATAATGGTGGCGTTTTTCCTCTAAGCCTTAATAGTTCAGTGGTCATGAATTGGAACATGAATTTTCCTTTTCCTTGAACTTTTCGGTGTTATTTTCATGTTGCATATAGCTCTAGTGAACATGCGGTGTCTTTGTCTTATGTGCGAGTACTCCAGTTGGCAGAGCAAGAGAAGGCATTGCGTGAGCGTAAGGGAAAAGTTGGAGTATCGGAAGTCGGAGCATCTGAGCCTGTGAATGTAATTGCACCTTCCAATGGAAGGTATGTCTCGTGTCAATTCCCCGTTACATTCTTCTGTCTGTAGCAATATCTTGAAATGGAAGCAAAAGTTGATTCTCACCGATTGTTAGAGAAGTAAATTGATCGTTTTTTTCTGGTCATGGTATAGGTTAGACAAAGGTGGATCATTTATTGAGGATGAAGTTGAAGATGTGGAGGAGCAGCCACTGGTCAATCGCAGATCGAGAAATGCATCTTCAAGCTCTATGGAATCTGCCAAAGATGTAGCTACTGAGTCCGACCTGCCATCAAGTCCCATAGACAACAACCCCATCATTCAAACTCAGACAAATGGGAATACTTTCCCTGAGGAGGTAAAAGCTCTAAGTGGAATGTGTCAAACAGTACTTCAGACTTCTGTTTATATGCGCACAATTTTACCTTTTCTTGTACTTTTTCGTTTTAGTGGGGTGGCATTTCGTCCGAGGAGCACGATGAAGCAGTGATGCTCGAGGCAGCCATGTTTGGGGGAGTTCCTGAGGGATCCGGATATCAGTTCCCTTATGCACCTCATCAATTCATGCAAGGAGAAAGCCCTTACCCTCGGCCGGCACCACGTCCTCCATCTCCCTCTTTAGAAGCTCAACGCCTGATCCGTGAACAACAGGTTATAATTTGATATATATAAAAAGTTCAACCTACAAGCACCAATGTTTTACAAGCTAACCCGTTTTGGTTGGCGGTGTAGGATGATGAGTATCTTGCTTCATTGGCTGCTGATAGAGAGAAAGAGATGAAGGCCCTGGAGGAAGTTGAAGCACGGCGTTTGCAAGAAGAAGCAGCCAGGAAAGCTGCTCTTGAAGAAGAGAAACTCAAAGAGGAAGAATGCCGCAGGAAGTTGGAGGAAGAACAGGTAATGCTTTAAACGCAATATTTAATCTCTTGAAGTCAAATGTAAAGTCAACATGGTTTGCGATCCTAGAGACTGAAAATTATCATTCTTCCACAGGACATGGAGAGACAGTTAGCTGCCAAAGAAGCTTCACTACCTCAAGAGCCAACTCCCGATGAAGAGAGTGCTGTAACACTTTTGGTGCGCATGCCTGATGGCACACGCCATGGCCGCCGGTTTCTCAAGTCTGACCGCTTGGAGGTAATATTTCTGCGAAGGAAACAAACACCTCCATTCAATTTATATATCCTCAACATGTCAAGATCCTTAACGAACATTTGTTTTACTCAACAGTCCCTCTTCGACTTCATTGATGTCACCAGAGTCGTCAAGCCTGGCACTTACCGACTGGTAAATCTTCCATCTTTGTGCTTTTTAGAAAAAGATCCATCATCATATGATTCAAACGCTCGCTATCGTACATAACCCTGCAATTGACTGAATGCTTAATGTTTACAGGTGAGGCCATACCCTAGGCAAGCCTTCAGCGATGGACATAGCGCCCTCACGTTGACCGAACTCGGCCTGACCAGCAAACAAGAAGCCTTATTTCTGGAGCTGATCTAGATTGGTAACCAGAGTGGTATGTTATTAAAGTTGTAGAGGATGTATTTCCTTCCCAGTAGCTTATGGTTAACGCATAGACATTAAAGCAAAAACATAGATGAAAAAGCATGAAAATTTGGGGGAAAGGGGAGTGTATTAAGTCATGTTTTGCACATAGCAGATCGTATTTGGAGTGGATTAAATGGGACCGTTTTTAGTTTGAAACTTCATATCATGCGATAGAATCATCTGCTGGCTCTCTTTTTGGCCTGATAATGATTTATTGAGATATTGGATTTGGGATCAGTATGATATTCTTAGACTTTAAGCTAACTCGGTACTGGGATCCGTCTTGTTGAGAAGGGCACTGAATCATGCTACGAGGTTGTCAAGATTCTATTTAGGTTCTTGTCTCTTCTCTCTGACTGATTCAACTCAGTTTGATCTCTAGTTGGTATGACTGTAGGTTAATCTTCATGTGTCTCAAGTACCAAATCAGAATCTAACCAACCCGACATGTTGACTCGCTTGGTTTCTTCAATTATCGTTTCATTTTGAATGGAAGACTGAGCGTTGATTGGCTTCGTTTGTATACATATTTTGATTGTAGGAGAAAAGGGTCTTAGGTAATTTTGTTGAAGTTGAACCGGACGAGCAATATGTTTTCAAAGGATCAACGAACCCATTTCAAGACCGCGTTACGTTATATATCTACATAAAATTGTTACATACGTACCATATCAGTCTAATTCAAAACAAAAATACTAGAATAACAATCCTACATCCACAACTATTCAACTAAAACCGGTTGAATAGTAGACATTTGAACGAGGTCTTAAAGATCCAACATCTCCATCGTCTTTAAATTCCAAGCAGCTGAGCCGGTTCCAATCCAACCAACAGTGATTTTCTCAGCTCCAGCCGCTCTGTAAGTCTGAACCAACTCAGCCAGTCATGTGGCAGTAACGGCCGGCCAAACTGGGGCTAATACCTGGCGGCTGGCCGACAGCCAGAACAATCAACACGAAAGCAGAGGTAGTGGTCAGTTCAGTAAAGAGACGAGCAATGCTCTGTTTCTTTTGTTTTTTTTCTTTACATCAGCTGTTGTGTCTTTTGTGTTGCAATTAGTTGCAACCAATTTGCATGCAATTACACGGATTTTACAGCTTGGGGTTCAACGGTCAGTTTCTAGCTCCCTTTCACCATTTTTTTTTACCGTTGGGTGGACTGACGGAGGTAAAGTAAAAATGTGCCATTATTTGTCTGTGTTACTCGCTCGCATGCTCATTGTAAAAAGGTTATATGATTATCAGCATCATTGTTGTTTTCTTCTAGGGGACTCATCACTTCACTCGAAAGTAGAAGCCATTGATTGTTCATCAGACTTCCAGAGTATCCCAAGCTGAAAAACAAATTGGTTTGGTGACTTCAATTTCAACCTTGACCGTCCAGTTTCGATCCGTACACTGTATTATAAATAACACGATCTTTTTTGTTTGTCGAAGATAAAAAAGATAAGAAGATAGAAAGAAAGTAAACATTATATTAATGTCCATTTATAAAATAATTAGATTTGAATTCAATATCTCAAAATCCTCAACAACAATACTACCTAATAAGCTACTCCATCGAAATTATGGTCCAATCTTCTCACAAGAAATGTGCTTTACAATTGAAATTAGAATATCATCACTTGATCTCATAATTAAGAGAATAATGGTTTTATTAAAAAATAGAGAATTAATCAAATGCCACGTGTCAGTCTTTACATATTGCTTAATCCGATGGGTTAGGAGAAAGCCCAATTATTAGCGTGATGGGCCCTTCAAAAAGAAAAAGGAAAAGGCCAAGTCATCTTCCTTCTCCAGCCACGTGGCAGAAACGATTAAGAAAAAGAACGGAGGAAGCGGAGAAAAGCCCACGTAACCATCTTATCTGAAAACTCCTTAACTTTGCCACGTAATAATCACAAAATCTAATGCATGTCCTCTCTCGGACCCACACGTGTCCTTAATCTAATTTAGATTGCACAGTTAATAGACTTTTAAAGCATAACAATTCCAAGTTTCTAAGTTTATAGAAATATTATGTGAAATCATCGATAAATATTGATCAGTTAGTGGGTTTATAATTTTATAAATATTTTTTATCGGAATTTAATGTTTGGATGAGGTGTTATTATTTGTAATATTTGGTATTTGTATCCGTTTGACATATATTTATGGAGGGATGATATATAAAATAGGCGACTTGAAGAAAAAATAGAGTAACCAGAATAAAACGTCTTTGAATGTCAATTGAGAAGTGTAGTAAACAGAAAATAAGTTATATATTAAATTATATAATATATCGCTAAATATAAAATTAACAAATAATTTTATAATTTTTTGAACACTCTTTCGTTATAAACTAGTATACCACATCCAAGCTACATATAAATATAAAAATAAAGTATATTCACATAAAACCTAACTTTTGGGATGAGTTCTACTTAATAAGGTGTTGTAATTTGTAACAATTGATATAATAGCCCGTTTAACATGTTTGTGAATGAGATGACCTGTAAAATGGACGATCAAAAAATAAAATAAACTAATCAGAATAAATAGTAACAAACATTGATTCAAAAATATGATAATGTGTTTTATGCCCAACTACATACCATATCTTTAAATTTAAAATTCACAAATAATTTTATAATTTTTTTACCACCCTTTTCTTATAAGCTAGTAGTATACTGCAACCTAAAAGTGCATTTACATTAACCATTTACCGTTTCTGTAAATAGTAAAAACCCTAAATAGAAAGAATTAACACAGAAATCAATGTAGCTTAAATGTTTAATCAAAAACCCAAAAAAAGAAACAAATTTTCACCCCAACGGTCCACTAAAACGGCAAACGGGCATCAAAGTCAGGTAACGTAGGGACACCAACCACGTGTAATCCACGTGGCCGCCATTCAGGATTGCACAGTCACCCAAAACCCTACCCCACACCACACGTTCCCCCCTCTCTCTCCCCCCCGTACGCACAAATTCACCAACTTTCAACGGTCATATTTCACCGACATTTCCCAACGGTCACTTCGACTCCACATCCACACCGTCCGATCGTCAATCCAACGGCCCAAGAATACCACCAAAAAATTCCTCGTTTTTGTCTGGCACAGTCATTACGGTTTTACGGTAAAAGCAGAATATAATAATGATGATAACGGAGGCCCACGGAGGTGTAGAAAAAGAGGGTCTTGATGGAGACAGCCATTGAAGGGTTGTGGTCTTTAGTAGAGGGAACGTATTAGTTTTAGTAGAGAGAGGAGGGAGGGAGGGAGAGAGAGAGACGTAGCCATAGGTTTGTATCAAAGATTCATACTTTGGAGGTTTTACTAGGCAGAGAGGGAGAGAGAGAGATGAGGGTTCTTCTGTAATTGATTTTGTGTTCATGCATCATGAGGGTTCTGGGATTTGCATCAATTAGTGTGTTGTTTTCAAAAATGCAAGTATGTGTGTTCTTCTTCTTCTTCTTGTTCATCTGCATTTCCTTTCATGGTGTCAATTTGGGGCTTAGTTCATAGGTTGATTGTTCTTGAGTCTGTTCAGTTTTGGTGTTTTGACAGTGTAGGGAATCCGATGATTTGTTGTTGGTTTTGTGCCTTCTAACTGTTTGATTCATTGTCTAGCCTAAAGGAACATTCTTTCATTCTTTTCTGGGGGGTCATTCATTATTCATTGTTCATTGATTCATTCTTTCTGTAGTATCAAATTCTTTGTTAAATACAGAGAGTCACATTATACTGTAGGAATCTTTTTGGTTTTTTCTCATCGGATTCCTGCCTGTTATTTGTTCTGTTAGGTTTTGGTTTCTTGGTAGATTACATTACATCCCCACAGACTCACATTACTTTGAGGTTCATAGGTCAGATCACTTAACAAAAGAGAAAAAAAAGGAAGGATTGAGAGGAATATAGTCTATATAGAGGATGTTGGCAGGTTGTTCTTCTAGTTCAACATTGTTGTCACCTAGGCATAGATTAAGGAGCGAGTCAGCAGCAGCAGCATCAGCAGGAGGAGCACAGTTTCCAGCTTGTCAGTTCCAGTTACCTTCAATGAGCACACAGAGATTGGACTTGCCATCATGCACATTCCCCCGCAAAGATCAATCGTCGAGATCGCAATCCATTAGGCCAGTTGGTGTTTCAGTTGACAACAGGCCACTAGACTCCAAGACCAGCAGGTGTTCTTCTCTCAAGCAGAACATCCGGCTTCCACCATTGGCGACAGCCACAGCTCAATCAGTCAAGGATGACTTTTGGGACCAGAGAAGGAATCAGAAGAAGAGGTTTGCAGAGCAGGAAGATGATGAGTCTTACATCAACAGGACTAAGAGGAAGAAATGCAGCAATGATCATGGTAAGTCTGATAATGATGTTCATGAAGGCCAGAAGTTTTGGTTTCAGCCAAATTTTCAGGTTCCTTTCTCTTTGACATGTTCAGGAGAAGATGAAAGGGTTTGCTATATCCCTAGTGAAGTGATTTCACCACCTAGGCCACTGTCAAACAATCCATGGGTTGATTCAGTCATAACTCAGATTACTGACTTGGGGGGAAAAGATGGAGAGGGAAGCCAAAGAAGACCAGGGAAAGAAGCTTCAGGTTCTAGCAGTACTTCATCAGACAGTGACAGTTTGGGACTCAGGCTAAGTGAGAGGAATCCTGAGGAGCATGAAGTTGGTAATGGCTCAAGAAATCCTCATCATCCACAACACAATGCTGCAACAATGGAGGCTGTCGGGGAGGAGGATCAGGACGGAGAGGTTCGAGGTTTGGAGCTGGTTAGCTTGATCACATCATGTGTCGAAGCAATCGGGTCAAGGAACGTGGTGATGGTCAACCATTTCATATCCAAGTTGGGAGAACTCGCTTCTCCAAAGGGAAGTCCTATCAGCCGGCTGAGTGCTTATTACACCGAGGCTTTGGCTCTCAGGGTTACAAGGATATGGCCTCAAGTATTCCATCTCGCCACTCCAAGGGATGTCGACCGGGTTGAAGATGATACGGGGACTGCATTGAGGATTATGAATCAGGTGAGTCCGATTCCGAAGTTCATTCACTTCACTGCCAATGAGGTGTTGCTGAGGGCATTTGAAGGGAAAGACAAGGTTCACATCATTGACTTTGACATCAAGCAAGGGCTTCAGTGGCCTAGCTTCTTTCAGAGTTTGGCATCAAGATGTAACCCTCCTAGCCATGTTAGAATCACCGGTGTAGGCGAATCGAAGCAAGATCTGAACGAGACAGGAGACCGGCTATCTGGGTTCGCAGAAGCATTGAACTTGCCCTTCGAGTTCCATCCGGTTGTGGATCGATTGGAAGACGTGAGGCTATGGATGCTTCACGTGAAGGAAGGAGAGAGTGTTGCAGTAAATTGCCTATTACAGATGCACAAGATACTCTATGACACCAATGGAGTGGCACTGAGGGATTTCATGGGACTAATCAAGAGTACAAACCCAGTAACGGTCATCGTGGCAGAGCAAGAAGCTGAGCACAATGGAACCAGCTTGGAATCCAGAGTATGTAATTCTCTGAGGTACTATTCTGCTGTATTTGACTCCATCGACTCTGGTCTTCTCCCATTGGAGAGCCCAGTCAGGATAAAAATGGAGGAGATGTTTGCGCGGGAGATCAGGAATGTAGTTTCCTGTGAAGGTATCGACAGGGTCGAGAGGCACGAGAAGTTTGAGAAATGGAAGAACTTGATGGAGCAAGGTGGATTTCGTAGCGTGGGAATCACCGAGAGGGAGTTTCTTCAGGGTCAGATGTTGTTGAAGATGTATTCTTCCGGTGGAAACTATGGAGTTATGAAGCAAGAGCAGCAGCAAGGAGAAGAAGCATTGGCACTCACACTTACTTGGTTAGGAGAACCACTCTACACAGTCTCTGCATGGATACCAGTGGACATTGCAGGAAGCTCGTCGTCATTTTCGCAGCCTTAGTTCATACACCAGCATACAGAAAAAAAGGACAGATAAGATTCTTTGTAGGTAGCAAAAAGGAAAGTCATTTGTTACTATTCTTTCATTCTTTTGTTTGCAAATACATAGTCAGTCTGATATTTCAGCAGGTAAAAAATAACACCATTCGTTTGTATGAATCACACTTAGCTTTTCTTATTCAATTCAGTTCTTTGCATACAGATTGTCCATTGTTATAGCCTTGTCACACGGTTCATTTTGCCATATATGAAATAAAAATTCAGTATATTTCTGTGTTCTTCAATTCATGTGTTCTTATTACTTATTAGTAGCAGATTTTACAATGAAAGCAAAATCCTCAATGGTTAGCCCTAGGGATGAGAATAAGGGGCTGTTTCTTCCTCAAAGTTAAGCCATACTTGTCTCTCATATCTAATTCAACTCCATCTGGAAGTGACCAATCAAAATAGTGGATCAAAGAAGCAACAATTAGGGAAGCATGCTTTGTAGCCATGGACAGACCAGGGCAAATTCTCCTTCCTGAACCAAAAGGTATGAACTCAAAGTCATTCCCTTTGAAGTCCAGAGTTGAGTTCAGGAACCTCTCTGGACTGAATCTCAAGGGCTCTTTCCAGTTTTTGGGGTCTCGTCCGATTGCCCAGAAGTTCACCACTACCTGTGAGTTCTTTGGGATGCTGTGTTTCATGACTTTGCAGGACGAAATGGCACGGTGTGGGAGGAGGAATGGCCCTGGTGGGTGCAGCCTCAGGGTTTCTTTGAAACAAGCTTGAAGGTATGGTAAGTTTGCTACTGATGATTCTTTGATTGCAGCATTCTTTGATTCCATTGCAGACAAGATTTCTTGTTGCACCCTTTTCATGCATTTTGGATTCTTTATCAGTTCTGCCATCATCCACTCAATTGTTGAGCTGCTGGTGTCTGTTCCAGCTGACAGTAGCTCCTGAAAAGACACCATTTTCAGATTCAGAATTGAGAATTTCCACGAACAGTTGCATTCCAATAACTCGAGTTGAACCATTCTTATACATATACGTTAACAAAAGGAGACAGAAAGAAGGAATCAAACCAGAAGCAGAACATTGATTTGGTCATCACATGAACCATTCTTCAAAAGGATGTCAAGAAAATCTCTTTCTTCTCTCAATTCTCTTCTCCTTTCCTCAATGATGACTCCAAACAACCTGAAACAAACCTTGTGCAGCTCCATCGCCTTCTTCCTCAACCCTTGCAGATCGAACCGGCTGAACACCGGATAAAGATCAGACACATTCGGAATCGTGGCTAGTTCAGCAATCTGGACGAGAACACAACTCATCCCACCACCATTTGAACAACTCTCATCCTCCAAGCTCACAAGGTCCTTAGACACAAGAACACAGCTCAGCATATTGAAAACAGTAGCAGTCACAACTTCTCTAACTCTAACTTCCTTCCCTTCATTCCTCCTGACGAAACCGACCATCTCCTTTGCCTTCCCTTCTCGCAACCAAGCCTTCGATTCCAGCGCTCTCCCCGAGAAAAGCTCAGCCTTGCACAGTGACCTCAGCTGCCTCCACTTGTCATTGCACTCCAGCACCCATCCTATCGAGAAGTCATTGAGTTCGGGGCTCTTGTTAGGTGCCATGTCAGGAACGTACCGTCCTGACAGGACTTGATCGTTGGTTCGTAGTATCTCGATTGCTGCAGCCTTCGAGGATGCCACCACGAGGAGTTGAGTCCCGAGTTTGAGGGAGAAGAGGTCAGGGCCATAAGTTTGAGCAAGGTGTGTTAAGGTGTGATGAGGGTTGCTTCCTAGTTGGAGGATGTTTCCTATGATTGGCCATTGGTATGGACCTGGAGGAATTGGTGAAGAAGATGGAGTAGTTTTTTTCCTGAATAGTATTACATGGAGAAGAAGAGGCAATAGAATGAGAGTAACAGTAAGGGAGAAAAGGCTGTTTACACAATGATAAGTTTGATTGGGAGCCATAAGGGAGTTTTTGGAACAACAAAAAACAAATCTTTGCAGAGAATGAATGGCTTATGAAGATTGGAGATTATAATGATGTGTTTGGAGTTATCATATGTAAGTTTTGGTGAGCTATCTAGTGACTAGTGTACAAACCTTTTTGTGGGTTTGGTAAGATGGTGATAAAGATGGTAACTTTGATCTGCCATGTGATCAAATGATCTGGTTATTTAGTTTAGGGTGGTGAATCTATTCACTTCGGATATGTTAGGTTCGACAATTTTGATAATTGTGATGCCAGAAGTATGTTATTTCATGTTTTTATGTGTTATTTGGAGACTAAAACATGGTAAACTTCGGTTCGACCTTAGAGTAATCATAGAGAGAAGGTGTGTCAAACCATTACAATACTTCAACGAGCAGAAAATTGAGTATGGAATCGAACCCAACAATTCTATCAATAAAAGGAGAATATGAATTACTATTGAATAAATAGTGTTTGGTTCTCTTGCAAAGGCTTTATTTTGAGTTTATTGAGGCTTTATTTTGAGTTTACTAAGGCTTTATTTTGACTTTACCGGGGCTTTGGTTTGAGCTCACATATCACCCTTTATGAGTCTTGTGATATTTTCTATTCTTCAATTGGCATGCCTTAAATTGTCTCGTACTATCATTTTGATAACACGTTTTTATAACAAAAAAAATTATATATAAAAGAGAATATGAATTATTATTGAATAAATAGTATTTGGTTATCTAATGAGGGCTTTATTTTGAGTTTATTAAAGTTTTATTTTGAGTTTACTGAGGCTTTATTTTGAGTTTAATAGGGCTTTATTTTGAGTTACGATGGCTTTATTTTGAACTCACATATTACCATTTTATGGGTCTTGTGATATTTTTCATTCTTCAAATGACATGCCTTAAATTATCTCGTATTTTCATTTTACTAATATGTTTTCTATAACAAAAGAAAAATTTATATATCTTCACTTATTTTCTAAAACTTTTTACAACATCGTATGGATAATTTTAACGTACATAAACCGACATTTCCCATGCGTAATGTTAAAACAGATAACATGAGACTTGACATATAGGTAACATTGGCAACCATTTTCCTTGGATGGAGACACATAGGTAACACATCAATAACCTCTGCATTTCATTAGAGCAAGACAGTTATGAATAAGACAGAAATCCAAAACTGTAAAGGAAAACAACTTATTAGTACAGAGTTGTACATAAACCTTTTCCCCTGCCTCAAGTTAGTTCTTTTGCATCTCGAGTAATTGGGCCACAATGGTTTATAATATATTATTATAATTTTTGATCGAATCATTATCGTTTCGAATTTCAGTAGTCCCCAATCCATTGCACAAGACTTAGCGAAGTCATGCAAACCTTAGATTCTTCAGCAAGCTTGCGTTCTAAAAAAGAGAGGTTTTAATGAAAACCAATCCCGATCCTCCCCTAAAACTCGAGCTATTGGGATCAAATGTTTTTAGTTTTTTCAGAATGCTTACATTATTCTCTCAACTGATGCGCATATCTATCATCATCTAGATTGTTGTCTTGTTAACATTACATACGTTGGTGTGTATGCATTATCTAATTTACCATATGTGACAAGGAATAATTACTGCTTGTCAAATGTGATTGTTTAGCTTTCTTAATGTGCTTGTCTAATTTTTATGTGTGAATTTGGTATCCAACTTATTGGCCGATTGATTCAATCAAAAATGTTTTTGAAGTTAAAATTTTACTTTTTTTTAACATTATTATGGGAAATTAAACTTTAATTTGCCCTTTTATATACAACCTCTGACATCATTATACGGCTTATTGGTGATGTGCTTGTCTAGTATTTTGGAGAAAGCTTCAAGGCCAAGCTATGGAATTGGGCTTGAAGACCGAGGCCCATGTGATCATTAGGTTGGGAACTGGCCATGGGCTCAGCAGAATAACTAAGTCGGCATAGATATTTCTTGTTCTTTGTTTTTTCATATTTTGTGTGTGAATAATTTGTTTTGGTTATAATGATTTTTCAGTTGAAGCTTATAGTGAACATGTACGCAATCCCCAACACTGATACCACAACAGCCGACTCATTAGCTAAACCCCACCTTCGAGTCGGCAACACTCCTGAATGATCCGTAGTCGATTATCCTAACATTAAGTAAAATTAATTTGGTTACTATAAGGATTATAAGAAATTTAATTTTTTTAATCATTTCCAAACGTACATATCAAATATTAACTATTTTAAATTTTTTTTATGGAAATGGTCAAATTTCCTTAATATAACACACATAAAATGATCAATTTTGACATAAAAATTAAAAAATTTCAAATTGATTAATATTTAACATGCATATTGGAAATGGCTAAAAATTGAAATTTCATCATGTTAAAACCCTTCAAATAATAGTCAAATAAAATTAAAAAACATTTTCTTAAAAGTTTTGATTGTTATTATTAGTGAGGATGTATGTGCGCTCAATTATAAAAAATTTAAATTGGATTTCTAATTATTTTTACTATATGTTGTTAGATACAAATTTCAAACCCTTTAGCCAATTTTCTAACTTCATAAAATGCACACAACGACCACAAAAGCTCCACTAGGACTGATGAATTACTACTCATAGGGATTAAAACAACTAATTATCTCATGGGATCAAACAAAAAGTATTTATAATATGTGAAACAAGTAGTATGATTGGTAATATAAAGTACAATAGGTTGGAGCCCCCATGCACCCCCCAATAAGGAGTCCGCAAGACTCCTCATGAATATTAGATCGACATAAATGACACAAATGATGTTACGTGAAAATTTGTTGTAGGAAAGTTTAAGTATGGGTGCATAACAACAAGAAAAAGTTCTACTATAATAAGAGAATTAGGTTAATATAACTTGTAAGGATTTACAATAACTCAAATATCTCATACAGCTAAACAAGAGACATTTTTAATATAAGTAAAACTGACGATATAACTCGCAAACTCATCTGATCTGATTGGCCAGTTCGACACATGAGAATGTCGAATCTCCAAACTTTATCAATAGTACGAAAATAGGAGAAAACAGAGATCACTTATCTTATCATGGAAACTGTGTGACAAGATTGAATATGAACCAATACATTGGCGGGGGAACACAAGTACTCCACTCCACCAAGCTAGCTAAGCTACGAGACAAGATAATGAGTATGTTTGGGAGCAGAAAAGAAAAGATATTTTGTTCCCACACATGCAAAATAAATTAGAGGACAAAACAAAAGGGCATCATGTTACTGTTGGATGCTAGTTTGCAAGTTGCAAAGGCAAATCAGTACTCATGAGCCGCACGATTTTACCCCCAAAAAAAACACAACAAACCAAACGACCCCCTATCGACAGAGCCACTTTGAACTGTTGCCATTGAAGTCTTTATCAAGGTTTCAGTGTCACAATAAAAATCCCCCTAACTATAATTGTGTGTGTACAGTTTTGTCAATGGTTATGCTAAATAGTACTCTGTCCAAATTCTAGCAAGGTTAATTACTTTGTTGTTAGGTCTTGTACATGGTGAATGTTGAGTACTCCACTAACTTCCTTGTGTGTGGTTACGATTCATGGTGGTCTCGAATTCGAGGGAGACCGAAGTTCTGCTTTTGGACTGTGCAATTGCCATTACATTTGTTGCCTCGCTTCACTTGTGTGATTACAATTAAGTGGCCTCAAATTTGACTAATTCTGTTTTTGGACCGTGCAATAACGGCTCATTTCTTTGTCTCACCTGAACTTCAGATTCGGGAGTGCCTATAGCACACACCAACACAACAAGTAGCTAGTAATCCGTTGTCAATTTGTCACCTTACAGAGAATCCGTTACATGTATGGTGGCGTTTAGGGGGCTTCTTTTAGCCACGATTTGAACTCCGATAATATGTAGTTTTCATTAGAGCATCTTTATCTCTAAGTTTTAGCAATTTTAAGTTCTAACGATCCGATCCAAATCATTAAATTTTTCTGAATCCGCACACCGATGTTGATGGATCTTTGTGTACAATTTGTACACTTGTTGCACAAAATCACAATGTGTTAGGATGCAATGGATGGGATGGGATGGTTGTATTGGCGTTTTCCTAAGAATTTGGAGTTAGACAACTGGCATGACCAACCTTATTATTATTTATTATTTCATAAGTCACTTTCCCATAATTTATTTCATTCATGACATTTCATTTGATCCATCATTCAATCGTGTAGGACTAAAATTATACAGAAAATTATGTTTCATGCTATCTAATTCTCAACTACATACAAATCTGCCCTTCAATTGACTTTTGTCAAACTTTTCTTTTTCTTGTTTGAAAGTTCAAGGTTATGATTTTTTTTGTTGGAGTAGATCCAGATTTTCGGTAGATATAAGATAGAAGAGGTAAAATAAACACTGCATTGGTGTATATTTCGTGGGTTGTGTTAGATTCAAACTCAGAGACATCCGAATCACCAAACACACAGCTCTATCGCGGAATAAGTTCACTTAGACAACTCAAGGTTTTGATCGTGATTCGTGAGTGTGGAATGACAATGGCTCGGTTCATGCTCAAATATGTTCTTATAAGAGGTCGGGTTTGTGATAAATATTTCAATGTGAAGTACAAAATGCAGAATGGGATTAGGTATAACCAATTAACCATGGATGAAAACCATAGACAAACAAATTTAACTTTTGCATGAATGAATAAAATTTACAAATAAATAATAAATAAGCTACATTATCAAAGAATGAGGTGAAACTTAATAATAATAATTTTAGCGATATTTATATCAAATAAAAAGAATGACATCAATATTAAACTAGTGAAGAATGAACGGGGATAAGGATTAAGGAAAAATACTCATATACAAATGATAGTGGAATAATGATAGAAATATGAATTGAGCTAAATTTAAATTAAAAGTTTTTATATATATCGGGTAATTAATTGATAAATTAATTCTAATACTAATTTAAAATAAAATAAATTTATTATATTATTTTTAGTTAAAAATATAATATATATGCCACCGGCGATTTTTTGCCCTATATTTAAACTTTTTAAACTAAATTTATGATAATTAATTAGTCTAAACAAATAAGTATACAAGCAGAAGTTTAAATATTATTTTTCGGATTAAGAAATCATCAAAATTTTACATATAATTTAGTACTCGAGACCAGAAAACAAGATAATCGGAACTCTCATTGGGTCTCATCCAGTTCCGACACAACCAAATACCAAACTGAACTCAAAATTGCCCTAAACCGAACTAGTAAAAGTTGTGTTAACCCACATGTTTAACCTAATAATATCATACTATTAAAAAAAATCTCAAGACTAATTTATAATTGATGATTGGAATATTTGAGAATAAATACATTATAATTCAGTCTAATAATCATATACATGCACCAATAAATTATACAGCGAGGAATAAAGTTCAATTAATCATCAAATTATTATACCATATTGTTTCAACGGTTTTAGAATGTAGGGAAACAAATTTATTATTTTTATAAATTAAAAAAAAATTAGAACTTTCGGTTCTCCATATATTCGATTCTCTACAAAGTACAAACAACAAAATACCGTAGAGGCCACTAACCGAAGTGTGGGCCACTAACCGAAATTGATTCTCGAGTATCCTTTCGGTTAGTGATTCGATTACCTTTTAGGGAGTTGCTTTCGGTGGCCCATCTCATCATTTTCTTCATGAAAGTGAACTTTATTTTGACGATTGAGTGGTTGGAAGAGTCTTTTTACTTATGGAGGTCAAATGAATTACTTGAGATAGGTCCCATTAGGGCAAAATGCGAGATAAGGATTAACGATGTTGGTTGATAGCTGAAAATTGGCGTTTTGGTCCAAGTTTAGTAGACATTATTTATAGATGATTATTTAGAGGTTTTTTGACGACCGAGTTTAGACGCTCATCAAACTTATTTCATATTACGATTAGATTGACGCTAATATATACATGGTGATATCTTGGTAGATTGCATCGGACCAATGTCGCGATCACTCCAACTGATGGGATGAACTCACACTACCTAGTTCAAACTATAAATGATATCATGTCCTTCTGTTTGGAGCAAACTGATATAAATTCAGAAAGAACATTTTTTTGGTACGTTTTCTTTGTCAATTTCCTTTCTACCTCCTAATTCATCATATTCATCAGATGTCATTCTGGAGCTCACTACTATATATTACATCACTTTACTTATGAACCATTCACATAAGGATGTACTCGGACCCGACGACACATGCTCATGGCCCCTTGTTGCTCATCCCCAAGACATGCCCATGACCTTTCGGTCATGTAAGGCTTTGATATCATGTCATAATTTATTGCATCTCAATAATTGGCAATAAGCCCAAATGTCACCAGCTTTTTCAATATTCTAAGAATAGACACAACCTATGACCTCTTTTTCCCATAGCACCAACTCCCTAATTTTTAAATGAAAATAGTACGCCGTTTATATCCATCATTCTCATCATCCATCCATCTCCAACTTCCCAATCGACATCCATCTTTCTTATCATTCATCCAGATCCAACTCACCGTCGTCATCCATCCAGATCCATGACTTCCCAAGTAAGTTCGGGTCAGTCTACCTCATCGAAGCGCTACACTTTCCCGAGAAGTTCTGGGCGACTGATTTATCGACAACAATGCAAGGCGATATCAAAGATAGACAAATCTCCCAGTCAAACTTCAACTTCCGTGGAGTCAACCTCCCATAAACCGAATTAAGCGATTCAACCTGGCGGATATAAACGGCGTGCTATTTTAATCTAAAAATTGGGAAGTTGGTACTTGGAGAAAGAGAGGTCATAGGTGGTGTCTATTCTTATAATTTCAAAAAAGTTGGTGACATTTAGGAGCTTTTTTCCTCAATAATTCGAATTATTAGAAAAAAAATTCTAATAATTATTATCTATATTATTCACTAATACGAACCATCTTTTGAATATCGATGCATTTGAATCCTAGATCGAGCTAGGGATCAAAAGTAATTATATAGTATTATATTCTCGGTTGGTCGCAGAAACAGTACTGATAATACCTAACCCTATAGTACTACATAGTAATGAATCTTCTAGATTGTCCTGAACACACTGCGTTATTGCGCACTATAGTACCCACCGACTTTGTGCTGTGATTTCGACATCGTCGGTTACCATGTGTTGTCTCCTAAAACATTTGGCGACGGGGAGGGGCCACAATCTACGATCGGGAGTTGTGTAACGGATTGGACACTTTCGAAATTTGGAAATGATGGTCGTTTGCTAGACAAAGACATTCATATATCTTGTTATAACTCCTAAAATTTGAGTTATTGAAAAATGTTTCAAGATTAATTTTACATAATTCATAAACAAAATTATTTGAATTTTCTAGTATAATCTCATTTTATTCCGATTATAGTTTATCTTTGGTTCACATGTTAGATTAGGTCCATATGACATGAACGTCAACATACGTCCATAAATACAAGTCTTTGTAGGGTTTTTAAGTCGTTATCCGTCGGCCAACATGGTCAATTTTGTAATTGTCAAATTTCTTTTTATTAGTAATTTTATAATTGTGAGTTGAAATCAAAGACTTGGTAAAACTTTGAAAAGAGAACATGTCTATGGAAAATGAAACAAAATTCACCCAACCAAGCTAAGTCTTGTTCTGGAAACTTGGGACCATGGATATAATTGAATAGTAACAGAGAAAAAATATGACAAATATGTCACACTAGTTGGGAGCAAATTCAAAGTCCATATAACCAGCTAGTAATGTAGTACATAGATTTAATTTTAGCTACCTAGCTAGCTAGGCATGCAATGGTATATCTAAAAGAGACTCGTTCTACCTTAAAATATATCGTTTATCGTAGATAGCAATAAACGATCCTTTCGCCCGTGGGTGCTCACTCAAACTACGCTGCTAACTCTCAATTAATTCGGATCTGCCTAGCTACCTAAAAACAATAATGCAACTATAATTTGCATGTATTTTCTTTTTTCCTTCTCCAACTCGAAATTAAACAAAATAATACATACTAGTCTGATACCCGGCCGCTTGGCCGGTCTTCTTTATATTTTCCCTTGCGAGTCAGGGTTTCATTTTTTTACTGTGATCTTTCAAAAACCTGAAATACTATTAATAATAATAACCAAATCTGAATAACACTAAGATGAAATACCATCACATTAGAGAATATAAAGAAAGACTAACATAAATGTGAAATAGCTAAATGAGATTGTGCACACTGGCTTTGCAGATCCACTCGCAATCTAGTAATAGCTGCTGCATAAGAGAATATGAAAACACTATTCTAAGTGATTACTAATGAAAGTTGGTGTGATTATGCACACCATCCATAGTTCATAATATATAAATTAACTACTAAGAATCAATCTTACGTAGAATCTATCGGCTTCCTTCTTTTGATGATCCTCTTTTTTGCTGTTGCTAGTGGCATGTCATCTGTAATGTCATCTTCAAGCTCATCATCTAGTTCAATTGGAATTCCAATGATATCTTTTCCAGCATAACTGTTTGAAAGCAGATCTGCAGAGGTTGGAGAGTCATTGTTTATGGATGTTGTTTTGGTTTCAACACTTGTAATGGTCTTGCTAAGTATCGAGAAGACATGTGCCCATTTGAAAGAATAGGATTAGTTTCCTACAATAATAGAAGAATGAATTAGAGCAATTATAATGTGAAAATTTTTAATCGAATGTGAACTGGTATCATAAAGGTAGTTAGTACAAACCTGTTTTGTTGGAGATGGAGGTGTAAGTTGCTCATCGAGAATCCTAGACACCGTATATTCTGTTTGTGGGTATGCTGAAATGTATGATGGTAGTTTGATTTGAAAATTGAGTTCCCTATCAGCTAACAGTTGCATCATGAGTTCAGGGGTGGTGTTGTGACTCTTTCCATTTTGCTCATATAATTGACTTGCTGAAAGTTTGAAAAACTTGTTGCCTTCATAGTCAAAGATGACAAACTTTGTTTCTGATGTAGCATCTTGGACGTATACTTTCACAAGAAATCTGTAATTGAGTGGATCAACCATTAGATATATTATAAGCATTACTTCATATGAGAAACAAAAGATAAGCAGGTTAGAAACTGATTACTTTTTTGTTGTTGTATTGAATGTCTTCTTACATCGGCCACAATAGTAATCTTTCTGACCTTCTTCTACTTTTAATGGACAGTTTGAGCACCCATTATAACACCACACGCTTTCTATATCCTTCACTCGCACCTTCTTCGTACAATATTTGTTCTGTAACAATAAAACGTTATCAATAATAGTTGACAGAAAGAAAGGATTGTGTGAAAGCTTTAATTTTTCTCAATTGATACCTTCATTTGTTCTTCATTGGTTAGACCACATAGCTCTACAATATATAATGTAGGAGTTTCTTTAACATTGTTAGAATCAATAAAAATTGGTGGAGGAAGTGCATATATGTTGTTGCTCGTTTGGTCTCTGTAGAAGTATATAAGATAGCAGTATTAATAATGTTATTCTGCAATTGGTTATGTGAATGCAAAAGTTACTACAATATAAGATAGTACATACCCTGGCATGAAGTTCAAAACCTCAGGTATGTCAAGATTAAAGTAAAGCCTGGTAATCGTGGAAGAAGAGAGTATTTTTGCTGAAAAATTAGATTGTAGTAGTTAAGCTTTATTTTATATCCATGGCGGCAAAATTTTCGTGAAGTTATAAAGATATAGTGGCCTAACCTCCAAAACCATAGACATACGTCGATGTTACTATCAAGATGATACCTTTATCCCCATAGGCGCCGATGAGTTCATCAAGCGTGTGGCTTGCCCTTGACCATAATCTAACATTAACTTTGGTTCCCCTATCATTTACACACAAAAAATTGAGGGTGAAAAAAGGAACAAACAATTAATATAAAAAGAATTAACTAAGTTAGTCTAATACTCACTCTTTCAGTTTGATTTCAATGTCCTTTCGTGGATTTCCAGAACTCTTATCCGTCTCAGAATACTTGATGAGGTGGCCAATCACATCTGATAAAAGTTTAAACAGAAATTGATTAGGAAGAAAGAGTCATACGCTAAATCTGGAAAAGTGTTCATCACCTGATAGTATCTCTCTTTCATTCCATTTCAGGTCAATCTCAGTCGGATTAATGAAGGAAAACTTGTATCGTGGGATTTCAGAGACTTGGTCTGAAGCTTCAACTAAGGTGGAGGGTGTAAACTGTATTATATACTTGAATGCCACAGGTCTATATCCTCCTTTTGGTACCGTGATCTTGAAGTTTTTGAAAATGTAGACCTTTTGTTCTTCAAGTGTCTCATCAAACCGTTGAATCAAATAAGTTTGGAATCTGCGTCCAAATGTCATTCCCCTGAAATGTAGTTTGTGATAATATCAGCTTACATGAATGTATTAGAACAATAATACTAAAAACTTAATATTGCTGAACTTGTTTACCTTGGAATCTATTAAGATTATTTCCTTGCGCATCACAGCAGTTGAATTCACCTTGATTGCCAGCCACATTCTTGAGACTCGAGCTTTTAGAATCCATTTGGTTGGCACTTCAGAGAACTGGTCGACGGAGTGAAATTCCATATTTTCAAAGTTTCTGAATTTTGAGCTGTAGGAATATCTTTACAGCATATGATTTGTGTATATATAAGTAACATCATGCATAGGTTCAAATATAACAGTTGTAATAAGCGGTTTTTAATAGAGTGGGAGTGAAATGTGGAGGTCATGTTAAAAGGGTGGAGAAATTCGTGCAAATGGAAGTGATGGGGTGTGGCAGTTGATTAAGAGAAGAAAATACATATGTACCATCTATGTATGAACTTAAATCAGTGGTTAATTCTTTCGTGGTAGGTGGAGATGGATTGATTGTCATTATAATGTGAATAAATATGTGCTTCGAAAACCAGTTGTTATTACGAAAGAAGTATGGTTTTCGATTAAATACAGCACTATATAAAACCTGATTTTTTATTCTGGGCAGGTTTTTTGGTAGGTTTCTGGTCAGATTTCTGGGCAGGTTTCTGGGCTGATTTCTGGGCAGGTTTCTGGGCAGGTTTCTGGTCAGGTTTCTGGTCAGGTTTTTTTCAAATAAAATAAGTGCAAGTTGGGCGGAAATATGTAAGAATCAAAGTGGTGTAGCAGAGTAGAATTTATGAGTATTGTCTAAGTAAATTGATTGATATTAGCTACAGATTAATTAGTCAAAGTCAATGGATATGACCAGATGAGACCACATATACTTTTGTCTCCAACTAATAATTGAGATTCAGATTCTTGGAGTGTGTAATGAAATGAAATGCAAACCATTAACAAATGGTACGGCTAAATGAATCCGAATTTAGGATTTCTAAAACATAAACTTGATAAACTCTCGACCGGATCATAATCATTCTCAAACTTCCTTCTTTGGAAGAACAACCGACTCGCAAACTTTGAGTTCATCTCGAGATGCTAAGAGAACGGAAGAGTCAAAGAGAAACATACTCTTCCATACAGATTTCGTATCTACAAACAAATACGTAACAGCAAAATCAGATACTTTCACATTAGAGATCCCATATTATACCTTAAAATTCAAGGGCGTTGTGATAAAAGCAACAACAACCTTTTTATCAAATGATATGTGCAGTTGGTTCGTAATACTAATTTCTTGGTAATTATTTGTTCAAATACATAATACTAATTTTATGCTACACTGACCCTCCTATCTAAGTCATGATTATTTACGGTCAGGCATTTGAAAGGTAGTCTGAGGATACAAATTACATGAAAATTAAGTTCTATATTACCTCATTGCAAGTCCAATCCAGCATTCCATAATTTGCAGGTGTAGAAGAGAAGAAAGGTCCTGTAAGAGTACTTTCAATAACGTGGAAAACAAAGGTCCTGTAAGAGTATAAATCATAGTGAAAAGCTGAGCCGTTAATCGAAAGCCATTCACAACATTTCATAGTAGAACAGTGAATTAAACACGATGAAGCAACTAAATTATGAATCATTTTTTTTATAGATAGAGTAGTAAAGCCTAAACTATTTTACCTTCAGTAGTGATGATCTTTAGTTTAATATCTCTCGAAAGACTATATTTCTCATGGTTCGTTTCAAACTCCCGGCTTCGTCACAACTTATGATTTGCAGGCCTGCCTTTGTAGTCACCCTTGAGAGTGCCACATATAATTGTCCATGAGTGAATACTTGCCTTGTAAGACATATTCCAACTTTTTTCAAAGTTTGGCCTTGACTTTTGTTGATTGTCATTGCAAAACATAATGCAATAGGGTATTGCCTCCGAAGAAGAGTGAAGTTCAAACTTTTTTGCTCGATGACATTGTAAGTCTAGGAAGGAAAACTCTATTCCCGACATTGGTTCCCGTTACTATTTCAACATCAATTGACCACGTGCCCAAGTTTCTAATGAGTAATCGAGTACCATTACAAAGGCCTCGCTCGCTTGATCAATATTTCGCAACAATATGATCGGCATGCCAATTTTAAGCTTTAATGCATGATCCGGGAAGTTCCCAATTTTCAAGTTGTTTAAAAACTCGGTGGGAATTCGGCTTCACTATCCGACCGATTAATTGCATCAAATTGAACCGAGTCCGAGCCGTAATAGCATACCTCTTCTCCGGGGAACGGCTCCAACATATAATCATTAATCGGCGATACGTTGTCATGAAGAGGTGCTAAACCGCACGGTCTCGCAAAATAATTTGGATCCCCATAATGCTGGACAATATTATCATATGTTGAGTTTGCAATAGCAGCAATTGGATCAGATCCTATGTCGGCCTTTAGTTCATCTGATATAGTAATTTCTGAGTCTCCTAGAACAGAGCAAGACGTTCCATCTCCGATATCTAAAATCCAATTGCTAAATTGTTCAATCTCTTGTAGTTGCTCAGGACTACAACCATCTTGCCTCAATCGCATATTTTGGTGCAACTTCATAACCGTACAATGTTGCCATAAATAGGACCTCTTTATTGATGAGTTGACAATCTCGGTTCGAGAAGCCTTTGGGATAACATGCAATACTTGTCGGAAGTCCCCACTGAATACTATAGTAATGCCACCAAAAGGAGATTCTTCGGTATTCCTTTTACTTTTCATAACATCACGCAATGTTCTGTCAAGAGATTCGATGCAATTTTTTTGAGCCATAGGTGCTTCATCCCATATAATCAAAGAAGTATTCTGAATTAACTCTGCCAATGGACTGTCAACTCGAATATGACATGTAGAGGTTGAATGGACATCAATTGGAATGTGGAACCGAGAATGAGCTGTTCGTCCACCCATCATAAGTAAAGCAGCGATACCGGAACTTGCAACACATAGCACAACTTTCTTATCTGATCTCAACTTCAGACATATGACCTGCCATAAAAATGTTTTTCCAGTCCCACCAAAGCCGTCTACAAAGAATAATTGACCCAGATCTCCATATACTGAAGATACAATTTGATCAAAAGCCTGCTTTTGTTCTGTATTCAGTTTTGGAACCTGAATATCAAACTGAGCACCCAATGCCACATGATCATAATTTAATTCTTCAGCAAGTAGAGCGTTGGATGTAGTGAATAATGTATCAACATCTACCGTTGGCAAACCACGGAAAGTCGACTAATGTTTTGTCGAATCTTTGGAGAATTTCAGCAATCTCACCTAAACAAACATTATGTAGTTCTTCCGGAGTTAGCTGCAGGTTGAGGCATCTTTAGTCGTGTACGCCCGAGATATAAGATATCATCGACATTACTTCCCAATTTCTCAACCAAAGTGATCTGACATCTGTTACTTGACAATACATAATCATAGTAACAAAAAGGGTGCGTAGCTGGCGTGCAGAAGCTGTAAGAGCAACTTCTCGAAGGCATTGATGCCATTCACCATCATCTGCTAAAAAACCATAAGCTGCACATGCATTTTTGAAGGATTCATGCACGAAACCATTTACCGTTTTGATGTCTTCAAAACTCCTCGCAACCTTTAACAACATGAAGTAACATTCTCAAATAGAATCTCTCCTCTGCAACTTGGTGGACAATAATATAAGCGGCCGATTTGAATTTTCCTTTTCCGCAAATGCCATTTTTTGTTCCGTTTCTCCCAAACATAATGTTGAGGGAACTCAATGAAGGTAAACCGTCTAGCATGAATTGATTCCCGATTTATTTTCATCCACTCTAACAAAGCATCGACGTTTGAGCTCGTCGTGATAGAACTAATTCTTCCATTAAAGAATCGTCATTGGAAATTATAGGTCGCTCTCCGTGCAAATGACATGACATGCGAAGGACCGCCGGAGAATTACTATAAAGATCAAACTTGAATATCCTCCAGCATGCTTCGCCTGGTGTTATATATCGACAATCCAAAAATGCCTTAATTTCATCAATGTTAGCTGGAGTTTCAGAGCTTGGCCCTGCAAAGCTAGTGGAATTTGATGGATTATTCCCAATGACTGTGGCCTTAGCACGATCAGGAGGTTTATTGATATACTTGAATAAATATTTTATTGCCCTGTAAGAATAAGTAAGATGTACACATTAGAAGAAGTATATAAACGCATATTTCTGATCGTCACTTGAACTAATTTTATAATTGACGTGAGTACCAAGATTCAACTAAAATTAACCGGAGTTCTCCTTATTAACGATTTTGTGTAAGTATATTAATCCCTAGGCATAAGTATAGTTGTTCAATCTTTAATTTAGGTATACGGGCCGGTTTTTTGGCTATCTAGTGAAATTTATTGTAATTGATAAGGCAAGGTCCAAACTTGATAATTCTTTCATACGAACTTGTCTCAAAGGCTTGATTTGGGGATAGTGGACCTAATAATGGTTTTAAGTGAGACTTAGACTAAACTTGTGATTAAGAGCAACCTTGGTTATAAGACCAACTTAGTCTATCACTAATTTTTGCTCACAGACATGCATTCATTTAGAGTTTGAAAAGAGTTATTTTCATGTAAGATGAAACTTAGACTTAGGTCACTACACACAATTCACGTAATCCAAGAAAAATCTGGTTAAAAGAATACATTGAAATTGATACTAACCTTGACTTGTTGCAGAATTCAACATTGATATGTGCATCAAAACGCAGTAATAGATATCGATTGTAGGGAACCACAAAGCGATTATCCAATTTAACATTGTCCTTTGCAATCCACCTACCATTTTGACGTCGTTTGTATCGTGGAAATCCATCACCATCTACACACGTCTCGGGGCAAAAATTTTTTGGGAAATGCTTAGTACATTTACCATCTACAGTGCATGGGGATTTAGGACATGCTGCACCGCAAGGACCATGAAACATGAACTTTTCAACTGCCTGATAGCACAAAGGGTCAAGAAGAGGATCAGGTATCTCTGCTGAAATAACTGCATCAATAGATTGAGCATCATGGATTTTGTCTTCGTGGATAAAAATATTAACATATGAGCATGAGGAAGGCCACGCTTTTGAAACTCGATTGCATGGACAACTGCAAAACAAAAATCAAACGGACGATTATGGATAGTTGAGTTGCTATATATTTGTAATAAATCCATTCCCGGCTTACTCAAAAGATAATTTATAAGCAACTAAACCGAACCATATGTAATATACCAAAGATGTTAATCATGTACGTTGACTTCTAAAGATAAACATACAGTTAGAGTTGAAGAGAAAATCCATGTAGTTCATATCTAATTCACAGAGACACAAAGTAATAAAAGCAACGTCTAATAATAGGTCAATGATCATATGCATAGTTTTTGAACTACTGTTGTACTTACATGGGATGAAGTAGAAAATTTATAAGCACCTAAACCGAACCATATGTAATATATCAAAAATGTTAATCATTTAGGTTGACTTCTAGAGATAAACATATAGTTAGGGTTGAAGAGAAAATCCATGTAGTTCATATCTAATTCATAGAGACACAAAGTAATAAATTATATAAGTGCATACTTACATGCGGGGAAGAGAAACAAATTATAATGACAAACATAAATAATATAAGTGCATACTTACATGCAGCAGTTTTTCAAAAAATCAATTGATTTTTTATCTCATAAATCAATTGATTGAGCTTGGTCTTGAAAACTCGAGCAATAACATCGGCCCTATTAGGATCTTTTCTCTCTGTATCTCTAATCAAATTGACCATGAGTTGAATTTCCGGCCAACTGGAATTGCAGGTGAAAGTAATAAATAAATCTGGATATCCAACCCAACGACAAATTGCCATGGCATCTTGAAAATTTTCATATTTGCATCGAGGACTACCATGGTGAGATGCGGCTAAAATCGTGCGTTTCCCCGTTTGGTCCAAATCTGTATCACCTCGCATGTATGCATCGACCAATCCACGATAGCAATGAGAACGTAACTTGGTTTGATTATTCTTAACCCACTCCAATCTTTCAGCCTCGATAAAATCATATGCATTCACCACATACCGTTGAAGAAACGGCCGTCCGGACAATAATAAATGTGATGACTCCTCAGTTCTTGTTTGCAGTCTGTAAGCATAAAAGTCACATTGTGATACAGTCGTCACTGTTTCTGTAGGTTCTTGTACGGGGATGTTTTCATGCCAGCCATCCTCACCATAAGGAAACAACAAAGGATATTGTAATGCCATAATGCTGGGATGTTTGAAATGCATTCTCTGGAGTTCTGAACTTTGATGTTCGACAACTATGTCAGGTTGATATGAAGCACCTCCAGTTTCATCAACTATTAATGCTTGCTAATTCATCAATAGTGGGTAAATCATATTCTCTACCATGACCGCTTCTCTCGCAAATAGCTTCAATCGACAAGTATGCACATCTCCAGCATTCATTCTATTGCGAGCATACCCGAAAGCCTTAACCAAGACATTATGCTCATCTAGCATGTTACCGAATCCTTGAAGTATAGCATTGTCGAAGAGGATTTGTATTTGCATTAGCGTTGAAGGAGTTCAACCGATGCATAATCTCATTCTCACTATCATGAATATATATCTGGAGGAACACTGGAGGTTGACCTTCTGGAGGGATTAGTGAGCCAATACGATGAAAAATTTGGCCGCCAATTGAATAAATATAAGCACCTCTTCCGTCATTGAGTCTGTGATCAACCTTTCCCCCCATTGATGTGAAACAGAAGACTCCGTTATAAGCCCTAATGTATTTGTGAAAGTGATGAGTGTGCTGACCAATGGATTGCAGTAAGTCCTTCAAATATTGTGGAGGTTCCCTTATTTGGAGCCATTTTAACGTTGCCTTTATTGCAACGAGTTGAAATGTGGCAGTGAAGCTCTCCGTGTAACCCAAGTACTTTCCTCCCGCCACATAATAGCATCACAATACCGACAAACACATGAAGGGGGTCCCAAATTGAAATATTCCACCATAGGTAAGGTCGTTAACAATGGAATTGGGATTGGTTTTAACATATAGTTCTTATAAGATTTATAAGAAAAATGACTTCGACTGTTTGAATACCTCGTCTCTGTATTTGTATCTTGCGGTCCTGTAACTTAATCTTACGTAAGATCCGATACCGTTTTAGTCGAAGTCGACCAAGTATCCATTCCAATCCTGCAATGAAATGGATAAAAATACCCAGTTAGCTTGTATGTTACAAAGACTTGGCCAAAGTAATGGGCAAATGTATATCACCTGCATTAGCGTAAGGATGAACATGATTTCCTCGAGAATGTGCTAATCTTAATTGCCTTTTTCTTCTGAACACCGCATATATTCTCTTCACTGTGTTGATTAACATATTTCTAATTTGTTCGAAACCTGTTCGAAAAAATGCAATCATATGAATAGGATATTGCAAATAGTTATGAAAAAGTTGAATCAAGCAATAACTTACATTCATACGATGTTCTGTTGCTTTTCCTTGTTCTTTGTGGTCGGTAAATTGCTCTGTTAATGTCTGTTTGAAAGCAATGCATCAATAAGTAACAAAGTAAGTATGAGTAAAAGAGAGGTATGAATTTATGCTAATAGGTTATAAATGTAATTGAATTTCGGGATGAAGGTAACTTTCAATTACTGTTTGTGGGATGCATTTGGAATCTTCTTCTGCATATCCTAATGACCAAAAAATGTTCTTGAAACTTGTGTTTGTGCGGATCAAAGAAGCCGAGGGAGGGATTATATTCGTAGATAAGGCATACCGTCTTATACCAATGCGAAAGCGGATGATAAGGATTATGGCTTAGAAGCCTTAGAAGAGATAATGTCAGTTATGGATACTGGGAAGATTGTGGTCATATTCGCCGGGTACAGCGAACCCATGAAACTCGTAATTGCATCGAATGAAGGTGTCTGCAGAAGGGTAACTAAGTTTGAAAGAGTAGAAGAACGGTCGCCCAGCAGCGTTGATGAAGATTGAAAGGATACTTTGCCGTCAGCGTTGGGTCATAATGGAAAAAGGGTTTCCGTCGAAAAATTGATTCCCCACTGCAGTCAAATCCAAGATTTTTGGAATCGATTCTCGTCGGTATAAAAAGGCCTTCTTTTTTTCGGTGTGAAGCGTAAAGATGGGATATTGGTCGGCGTTGGTGAAGAGCGGAAGAACAGTCTCCCGACGACGTTGGTGAAGAATGGAAGGGGGTTTTTCCGTCGGCGTTGGTTTACAGCAGAAGAAGTGTTTCAGTGGGCATGATGCAGAGTTCAAGGCTATAAGATTAATTAAAGATTTAATTATTAATATTTGATTAATTAAATATTCAGCAAGAAAAATTATAATTGGTTGAATCCCTTAAAATCTGGATTGAAGCTTAAATTGACAGTTATGCTGATGTGTCAATCCCAAGAATCTGAAAGTACATTATATGTATAGTAGATGAGGACAAATACACATCTCAAAACACCTAATCTCTCTCCAATTATCTCCTCAAATTAATAAGTTTCACGTTCTTGATCCACATTTGAAGAATATGTACAACAACTCCTCATCTCAGGTGACTGATCACCCATATGAATGGTGATAACTTATAAGGGGAGACAATCAATCGACCAATTATACATAAATACACCAAATTATAATTAAAAATATATTTTTTTATGGGACCCCATACCCATGTCTTACTCATCCCTTCCTCCTTAGCTTTTGATTCTCCGCGATGTATGTTTATAATGCGCTTGTAACGACAGAAATGAATATGAGATCGAAAGTAGCATGTGATCAAATTTGAAATATTATTAAGTCGGAATACAAAATTTCCTAATTTATAATTGAATTTTGCACTCTCAACACCGAAAAGGGAAGGGAACATATGCCCGGGAGAGTCACCTCCCTAGCTAGGTCTGTCCCTGCGTGAAATTTGAAGGCGATGCCGAGATCTTCCTCCGAATTGTCGATGGTCAGCTAATGAATTCGCTCATTCAGTAACATTATTGGCTCTTAGATATATAGCTCTCAAAAATGTTGTAGCCGGTAGTCTTTAATTCACTCATTGAGCAAATAGTTAAAATTTCGTATGTTTGTTATCTCCTGATTGCCGCCGTTGAACCCAACTTGCCAAGGTGTTGGATGATTAACATTTTGATTAATTAATTAACGTTACATGCTTTGTCGCTACTCTTTAATCTCTTATCTCTCCTCCTCACACTCCCTTATCCACTATGAACAATTATAAATAAATAAATATCAGACATCACTATATGTGGTTAACAAATGCCTAAGCTGACTCAGATCCACGTTGCAATGAGTGCACTTTTGTTGCTGACTGTACCTCTTCCCAGCTCCCCATTGGTACACATGTTACCCCTCTTGTTATTTTATTATTTTGTTGGGGAAAGGAACCCTCCCCCCAAACCACTTGTTTAATTAATTTTAATTTTAATTAGTTGGGAAGTGGGAACTAGCTAGTGTTTGGTTTATTCATTTTCAATTAATAATATATGTTGTTGCTATTGAATCATCATAGTACTATTAATTAATTATTTAATTGGGAAAAAAAGAGAGTAAAAACGTAGCCCTACTGGCTTTAGGGCTATTCATTAACCGAACTGAGTTGAGCCGAGTCAAACTTTATCGTACTCATATCTGACTTGTTAATTATCCTTAATAAATCAATTTCAAAATCAACTTGAAGTTTAGGTCAATTAAAAACTGTTAATGAGTCTATTTTGAACTAATTTTGAAACTTGTACACGTAAAAATATCGGCGAGTTAAACTATAAAAGAAGATACCCTATATACAAGTTTATGCTTTTCTCGATTAAAATATTTGAACCTATCTACATAATGTTTCATATGCATTCTTATTAGCACAATCACAAATTACATAGAATTTATTGTATATGATTTTCGAGACGAAACACATGCGTGCAACATTATTGAGTCTACTAACAAGCTATATACTCGAATTAATATTCGAATTGACTCTTGAACTCGAGTTCAAACCAACTTATGAACCTAACGAGTCGAATATATCTTAATTCAACAAACTTGATTCATTTCAAATCAAATCAAACACAGACAAATTTTTACCAAATCATGGTACTATAAATTAATTGGAAAAGAGAGGAAAAGTGTAGCCCTACTGGCCTGCTCTAATTGTGTCTTTTTAATTTGTTTATTGTGGGGAATTAATAAATGACGTGGACGACGAAAGCAATGGGAAAGTGAAGGGAAAAGTGCAAATGGAAAATTAAAAAAGTCCATTGGAAAAATTGACTGCTACTAGGTATATTTTATTTATTTTTTTAAATTAGGGAAGGAGTTGATTTTGATGAAGTCGATATTATTTATATTTATACAACGATGACAAAAAAGTTGAGACTAATTCAGTTTGTGTTAGGTATTCGTCACAACTGCTCAAAACTGTTTGTGCATTTTTTACTAATAGTTTTATAATTCAATTCGATAAATTTGTTAGGATGAATGTTCATATAAAAAATGGTAGATATATTTTGTCGATTTTCCTTTACTTTTCTGTTAATTTTATTTCATTCACGAACTAACTACCTTACATAATTTAATTTGCAAAGAAATCACATAAGATTGAGCCAAACGATACAATTTTAATTCAATGATGATCACATGACCAAAACTTCTATTGTCCACCCGCAATCTAACCATTTTACTAAGGGATTTTATACTAAGTAGTATTAGAGTTTCGAGAAGTAGGGAGCTAGCACTCAAGTTCACCAAAAGTAGATTTCTAATCTTTTCCAAAATGTTTACAAGAAGTTAGTTAATTTGAAAACCTTCAATACTAAACATAACATTATTATTATATAATTTCAGAAAAATAATATTTTTTTCAAACCTTTATTTGGCTATTATTCGGACGGGTTAATATGGTAAAATTTGAATTTTTAGCCATTTCCAACATGCATGTCAAATATTAGCCAATTTAAAAAATTTCAATTTTCATGTACAAATTGTCAATTTCCGTATGTTGTAACCCATGGAAATCGACAATTTTGAGATGAAAATTTTTTAATTTGGCCTGCATGTTAGAAATTGTTAAAAAATCAAGTTTCACTATAGTAAGCTCTATAAATAGTGGTCAAATAAAGTTAAAACCCAATTTACTTGCTGTTATGTTAGTATTGAAATTTTTCAAATTTGTTTCCCTTTTTGTATGGATGTGGTGAGAAATGACTAGAAATCCAAACTAAAATTTTTGATAATCAAACTTAAAAATCTATTAGTTATGTATTTATATTCCTCTCATGTTTGGGATGATCATATCTCGACGTCTCGGGTTGTTGATGGTGGTGACAATAGGGTGATCACATCAATCAACATTTTCATCTATTCATGAGCAATGTTTTCATGATCCTGATTATATTAGTTAATTCCATAGCAAGCTACGATTCAACCTAGAAGATGTGCACTTTGGATTCATATTTTGTACTAGGTAAGAATTGGACTATATATGGTCCTTTGCATGTACTTTGGTTTCATTTTGATACCATTCTTTGTATGTTTAATCAACACAAACGGTTTCCTTAGGGATTCCAATTGACAGTTAATTACGGGCATGCACGGTTGAATACCAAAATTTCAGTTTATTCAACATGTGGTCAACATCATTTGTAGTCCAACAATGTTAATAATTCTCAATGGATGACAAGTTTGACCGAGTGGAATGTTGGTTGGAATTTAGATGTCAATCAGAAAATTCATTTTTTAAAATTGTATTGTCGGGATCTAATTTCTTAATTCGGTCAGGAAAATATTCAAAGTTCTATCTAACGTTTTTTCGGTTAAACCAAACCTAAAATTGTATACAAGAGTGTTCAAGAGCATCCAACATCTTTACTATTCTTTTGTCGATACATTTAATGTTGGTTGAGCCGGTTGATTGATAATAATATCTGTTCTTTTATATATATAAATGATCTTTTTGATAGACACCATATTAAATCATATTAAGTAATGTTGTTGTCAGATAAATTTAGGGGTTGCTGGTCGTTAGCCTTCAGATGAACTGATGATATTATAGGGAATGTTGAAATGACTGCGCATTCTGGACTTCAAACTCATAATCAGGTATTATAACATATTTGGCGCGGATTGATGGATGATCTGTCGAGGGACGAATGATTTTCTCTATCAACTATGGTGAATTCTAGAAGAAGTTTCACCCTAGAATCACAACTCATCTTTAGTTTTAGAAATATATAACAAGTTTTGACCTATTATTCTACTTATAGTAGCCTGTGAGCTGTGGTACCAAAGTACAACAACAGCTCATTAATCACTAAAATCATTAAGGAAGAAAAAATGGAATCTCTTAGTTTCGAGACCATAATTTGTTTTTATTTATGTTCTTTTAACCGATTCCCACGTCATCACACAAATTAATTGTCTACTTTTTCATTTTTATTCCCAAAACCAGTCGGGATTTGAAGCTAGGGAAATGTCTCTGGATTTGATACAAATCTCAAACGTTCAAAAATTATGTTTTATATTTGACGGTAAAAAATATGGTATTAAAATTGATATTTTACAGTCATATAAATGTGTATACTAATCATACGTTTGTAAGGTAGACCGTAGGACGGGACAATTTTTCCATTCATGCGGGAAGTTTAGATTTCAAGGAAGTGCATTTCGGAAGCTAACTTTTTCATTCCCATCCAAATTTCATTTTGCATTCCACCTGCCAAACGGACCGGAAGTATTAGAGTAAGTATTGTCCAAAGTATCATACTAAAGTATATACATTTATGTATGGGTTTGTACAAACCTATACACATCCGTACAAAGTTGTATAGCCGACGATGGTGGTAGGCAATCTAAAAATTGTTGGCATGTTGGGTTCGGTCCAACAAAAATATTTAAACAACATAACTGTATACTCATATTAGTCTTGGCCGTGATATCATATGAAGATCCAAAGGCCCAAATTGATCTTGGATCGGATTCAGAAAGCAATATCCCTAACTCCGGAAACGGATGCCCCTAACACAGATAAATTAATGGATAATTTCAACGTTTGATTCTCAACTGCCAAAAAATCCATTAATATTAATTACCCGGCCTCCCCTAGTTAATCTCTCCCTTTGATCACCTTCTTCCCCAAATTTAAATACAGTTCCAGTCCTCTCACAAAGCACAAGAATCCCCAATTCTCCTCCACAGTCATTACTACTCCCATCGATCAGAATTTCCCAGATAAAAAACTGTACCTTTGCAGTACTTTTCCTCGAATTTCAGGGTTTTACGCGTCAAAATCAACCAAATTAGGGTTCTTTACCATTTTCCCCTCAAATTTCCCACCAAACAAACAGACAAATTTCTATATATAATATCAGTTTGCTGCCGCGTTCAAACAAATCCGGTGCCTTTTGAGGAGCTTCCTCGGCTACGCGTCTTGCTTACAAATACCCATTCCTCTACCCTGTTTCCACCTCTCCCCTCTTCCTCCCTCTCTGGCTCTGTCAGTTCTTAAATAGCTTTGGATCGGGTTATACGTTCGATTATCGAAGTTTCTAGGGTGGGTTTTCCTTTGATTTGCTGTTCTTGATGGGTGCGAATTTCTCGTCGGTGTTCATGGATCCGGCTGCTACGTGTTCTCTGTTCTCCGCCTTCTCTCTTCCGAGTCACCAGCCGCCGAAGCAGCCGCAGAGGCCGACGCTCGGCGACGTGCCGGAGAGCTGCGTCGCTCCGATTCTGGCGAATTTGGACCCGGTCGAGATTTGCAAGCTGGCGACTTTGAACAGGGCGTTTCGTGGCGCGTCCTGGGCTGATTTCGTCTGGGAATCGAAGCTTCCGGAGAATTACCGGACTCTCATGGAGAAAGTTCTGGGCGTTGTTGATGTTGATGGCCACGGCGATGGTGGGAAGAAGATTAGTAAGCGCGAGATTTACACCAGGCTTTGCGCTGCCAATTCTTTCGACGGTGGCACTAAGGTTCGTTTCTTCCGATCTTTCTCTCTTTCTTTCATCAATCCGTCTGGCTTATTGGATAGAAATTGAGTTGTTAGGGTTGAATTGATGGACTTTTGTGTTAATTGAAGTTTATGTATCTTGTTTCTGCAGAAAGTGTGGCTGGATAAGACTACAGGTGGTGCCTGTCTATCCATTGCTTCAAAGGGATTGTCGATTACCGGAATTGATGATCGGAGATACTGGAACCATATTCCGAGTGATGAATCAAGGTGAGGGCTTGGAAACTTGGATCAGTTATGTTCGTTTGTAGCTGTTTAATGCTGTAAGCTAATCTAGCCTGTTCTCATTTCCTGCAGATTCGCCTCTGTAGCATATCTCCAGCAGATATGGTGGTTCGAGGTGAGCGGAGAATTCGAGTTCCCGTTCCCAGCAGGGACTTACAGTCTGTTCTTCAGGCTACAGCTAGGACGAACTGCCAAGAGATTCGGCCGCAGGATCTGCAACACGGAGCACGTCCATGGCTGGGATCGAAAGCCAGTCCGGTTTGAGCTGTGGACATCTGGCGGTCAGTATGCATCTTCCCAGTGCTTTTTGAACGATACCGGGAAGTGGAATCTGTACCATGCCGGAGACTTTGTTGTCGAAAAAGGTTTGAATACACCGACAAAGCTACGGTTGTCGATGACACAGATCGATTGTACACATACCAAGGGAGGTCTGTCTTTGGACAGTGTACTAGTCTTCCCATGTAAATTTAGAGAAAGGTTGAAGCATTTTTAGAGCGCTGTTCTAACCTTGTTGATGGAGTGGAGTCTTCATGTACTTCTCTGCATTTGTTGTACTGGTGAGTTTAGTTTTAGAAGAGTAAGGGAGAGAGATGTCAGGGACCTAGTGGTTTTTTGATTGGCTTGGCTTGGCTCATCTTTTGTGATATATGCGTTCAAAGAGCAATGTGTATAACAAGTTTTGTAATGTTGATCCAGTACATGTAATTCTTTTATTCCTGTCTCATAACATTTCAACAGAACCTTGAAGCCATTGATGATATGATTCAATATCTGCAGATTCTGGTTTTCTTACAGAGAAGACAAGAACATCCATATAAGTAGATTTCAATCTTTCCCATTAATGCTGCTATGATTTACAGATTGTGTAGCAAATTGGAACCATGTAGAAAAGCACCATTCTATTCTTCCAAAAAAGTTATATATCAGACTAGATCATGTCTACCTTAGATTAGACTATTAGAAGCTTCTTCCTAAACTTTCAGGTTATGAACTTCACAAAAAAAGGAGCAGATCAGAGGACTGTAGAGATGAGATCTTCATCCCTTCCAACCGAAGCTTGTGGAGTCCCCAAACGAACCATCAGACATACTGTTCTCCAATAGCTTGCGGAAAGCTTCGTATTCCTCGGACTGATGATTAAGAGTTTCGACATGGTTGCTTCCCTTGTTGATGAAACTACGATCACTCGAGGACTCCCAGCTGCTGGCAGCGGTACAGTTCTGTGCTGATGATGAGTGATCAGAAGGCAGCCTATTCCAGGAACTATATGTTGTTGGCAAACCAGCAAACATGTCGTCCATTGTGTTGTTTACCACTTCTCTCTCGGTCCAACCTGTGTTCTGGCTCTTGGTGCTTGCTCTCTGTAGTATCTTCATCATATGCTCTTGTATGATGTTACTCTCAGAGGTAGGGTAGTTTGAGGAAGGGACGTTTTGGATGAACTCTGGGACCGATGTCTGAGAACCTTGATTGAACTGTTTGTATAGATAAGAAGGTTCTGCGAATCCAGCTACATCATGATCGGATGCTCGACTCAGTAATTTCATGTAACTTCCATAATCAGCCAAAGCTGCCTCTTCGGTTGTGGTAAAGACTCTACCTTTTCCCTTGCTTATGCGGTCATCCTTTGTCAGCAAGTCACATTCCTCGTTTGGTTCCTTGATGTTCGCTGAGAACTTCTCAGTGTAAGTCTTCAAACTCTCTGCAAATATAATATATCAGATGTTTTGCCTGTGAGAAACTCAGATGCTCATTACTAGTTACATACCAAGATGTTCACTTACCTATAGCTCCAATTTTGTTCTGGCAACTGAAAGTCATCAAGTCTTTCATACTATTGACTATTTCAGCAATCTGTCGACGTGACAATAACCGGAGAGTGTTAGTGTCATGTACCATCAAGTGAATTTATACATGCCGCGATATAAAAATGCACCTGCAAGCATCGGATGTATCGCTTAGGAAAACCTATGTCGCCAGCAAGCTGCGATTCGAAACTTCGCTCAAGACTGCATCCAGCTGCCAACAACCTGCATCAATGCGAGCCATTCATGACTCGGTTTAGTTCCAATGTCAATCCAAAGCTAGCGAACCATTATTTGAGATTTTTGCAATTCACGTGGTATGGTGGAACTTTGAGAGATTCTTACACATTGCCATTTTCTCGTAGATTAGAAGGGATACTTCCTCGTCCACCACCATCAATTGCTTTCTGATACTTCTGTGCAGTACGGATGAAATCATTAACCTGAAATGGATATGAGTGATCGAATGTGGTTATGATTTCCAACTCAGTAACAATAAACGCTAGGAAAAACATAAAGGATCTGCATGTAAGATGGGAATTATGGCCGACTCGAGTAGTCTGAGTACCTGAGACAAAACTAAGCTTCGAGGCAACAATTCTTCATGCTCCTTTGAACAAAATTCCCAGCAAGATATCTAGCAAAAAAAGTACTACAGATGATATTCTTCATCAATTCAATTCACAACCATGTAATATAAATCCACTCTCATATTCACCTTTAGATCTTGAGTGAATATAATCCGTAGTTTGCCCTCACGCACGACATGGAACTGATTGTAGACTGTCTTGTGCACTGCTTTTCCATATTCCAGGACCATTGATCCAGAAGGGAGCCTACACTCTTGAGGAAAGTCGAGGTATAAAAGTTCATCTGTAACTCCGGTCTCGAACTGTGTTTTGGTGAGCCTAGGGAGAACTTCAAAGGATGCCTCTGCCAGTGAAGAAGACTCATTAACAAATCATTTCAAACAATAAAAGATATTGAAGTCCCGCAGATATAACAGAAAAGAAGGGGCTATGACTGAGTACAACAAATATTGAAAAGTTATATCCTTACCGAAGCCTCTTCCAGATGTAGAACCACATAGCTCACAGTGCCATGCATCCTGGCCAAACAAGGTTAACTCATTAGACGAATTGTTCTAATCACACGAAATTCTTAATGTCATTCATCCTCAGACTTCAAGGAAGCTCGAGAAACCAATTTCATTTTGTACAGAATAGAGATACAAAGATAGAACATGTACTTTGATTTTCTACATGCAACTGTTTCGAGGTTTCAGCGAAAAAAGAATAAATCTTTGCATGTAAAGAAAAGCATTAACATAAATCAATTTACGGGGGAGAATCTTGAATCTAACCATAGCTGCCTGAACGCTATCACATTTAGACAAGCACCACCTTTTCTTGGCACATGGTGCAAAATACTCTGCGACAAACTTCCTCCAGTAGCATATATCATTGCTCTAGAGGAAAATGGAACAGAAATGGTTTTCGTTAGACATAGTCCACACATCAAGACTTGAACCAATATAAGTAATGGTTTAGCATAAGAGCTTCCAACAGAAATTTGTATCCAGGCACATTGTCAAGATAGTAACTTACTGGTGGCCTATGCTGAAGATGATACATGTACTGCATTAACCGGCGGTAGCATACGTTGCCATTGAAAAGCTGTGGAGCAGGATGTGCACGTTTGCGGGCAAGTTGTTGAAGGTATTCCTTTACCTGTTTCTCCTGCTGGAGTTGCTTCAAGACAACTCCCGGTAAATGTGGCGATGTCTGAAATGTTCTCATCTGGCTCGAATTCTCCAGCAGAGGAATGCAAACTTGTGGCTGCAGAGAAACGGAATTCTGCTGCAGTAGATGCTGCATAACTTGCTGTTGTAAGAAAGCATCTTGCTTGGTTTCCAATGTGTTTCCTATTTGTGTCTGACTTGAAGCTGAAAGCTCTTTCTTGGTGGGATCAATAGTTGACTTCTTCTTCTTCGGTAATCTAGCCTGAGACATACCTTGCTGCTGCTTTCTTTTAGGTGCCTGTGCTCGCTTTTGACCAACGTATGATTCTTGCTGCACAACTGAGGAGTCGCTTGTTGTGGTAGAAGCTGCCAATTTTCAAACACAAAGCGACATTGACAATAAAATCCAAGCTTCTCTTTTAGTGTCTATTGGGATTCCAACTAACAGCATAAATGACTCAATAAGCTCACAGAATATGTCATATAGGAAAATCTAAAACATTAAGAAGTCCAGAAATTTATCCCACATACATGAAGCATTCACAATGGAAGCTGCTACGTCGTGGAAACGCCCTACTTTCTGCATCACATTGTCTCCAGTAGCATTAGCTGATGCCAAGCACCGCAATGCCATGAGATAACTGGGATCCAAAAAAGCCTCTGATGCCATCTCTCTTACTGCATTTGCAGCATGAAAACAAGTCATCGGAAAACGCCCCATGCAAGTCATTCCACACAAAGGGTAAACAGACGATCACAAGTAGGAGTAATGGACAACGTGTAATGATTATTTTGCTAAATAACTATGATGCTAGCAAGCAGCAACAATGTGACCATCAAAACCTTCTGTACCAACCAATTCCCAATCTTCAAAACAATATCCCAAGGGGGGTTGCAACTTAAATTGGCCAGTAGAATCAACACTGTACCAGAAACAAGCAAAACAGCCTTAAATTTTGATAAAGAAACCAGCAATGAGGCTAAAGCTTCCACATACCACTCTCAACTCCGCCGATGGTTTCCTCAAAGGAGTTCTGCAAAATTACAGCCACGATAAAGAAACCGGAAAAAAGGCACCATATATATCATATCACTTAAAGAAGAACCCTACTATTTCAAAGCAAGACATCTAACAAAGCAAAAACCACAGAAATGGGTATGGTGGGACTCCCGGACTGTGAAACGCTCCAAATTTGAAAAACCCTTTAGCTTTATTTCGCCTTTTGCTTGCTTTTCCTTTTACCACATACTCAATCAACCATGACCAACGAACAAAACCACCAGAACGAGAAGAGAATCAAGCTGGTGGGTCTCTTCCATGTTTTACATAGTATCTAAAGAAAAGAGACTAAGCATCTAAACGAAACGGACCCAAAGCGGAGAGAAAAAGGCAGAAAGTAGAAACAGAGAATGAGATTCTTTACCAATCCCCCTGTACCAAGATTCTCCTGCAAAGCTCGCTCCTTTTTTTGTCTCTCCACTACCACTGATTGTTCTTGTACGGAACCGCCATGCGCAGAGCTGGAAAAACCCACCGAGTGAGTGAGTAGACGAAAAATGAGAAACAAATGAGCATTTTCGGAGCATAAATATTATATTCATTTTTTATTTTGAAGTTTAAAAATCAAAATTCAATTTTCTTTTCTGACACTGTTCTCGAGGTGGCCGTTCACCTGGGAGAGCGGGAAAAGGAGCCGCCGACTAAGGTGACCGGCTAGTGCCGGTGGAAATTCCCCTCCCAGTAACACGATGACTGTCGTCGGAACTGGAACCGGACACGTGCGCTTACGGGATATGCCACGTAGGCGGTTTGGCTTACGGGAGAAAGGAGCTGTGCGTCGTATAATTCGTGTCTGAATGTTTTAGACCTTGGTTATCCACTTTATTACATAATCGCCACTATTTATCTGGGCCTTGACTTTTTTGTGGTTATGGGCTGAAAAGTCCAGAGAGCTTGTCAGCCCAACTTCTGATGGATTCTGTTACATTACATGGTTGGCTATGAAACATTGTTAGGTACCTACTTTTGTCTCCCATTCATGAGAGAACAAGTTTTGATCAAAATTAAACATATTTTTCGGTTCGTTATCTATTGTTTCATGTAAGTATCGTATGTGGTGTAGTTTAGTTGGAATTACAGTGTATTAATTTTTCAAGGACCTTTGAGTCTGATAGCACAATATATTGAAAGGTTTGTGATGTAATTCAATTGATATTATAGTGTACTAATTTTTCAAAAACCTTTACGTCCGAAATCAGTTAAAAGCTTATGATCACAAATGAAATAATGTAAAATGTTGTGAGATGTGGTTCAAAATCTATGAAGGGTTCTTAGATTGAAGTTAAAAGGGAAATGAAAATATTATAATATGAAGAAATTTAACAAGGATTAATGTATAGAATTATTGTAATTCTATGTAGAATTGTAAATAACTTTACAAAAGGATACTCATTTAGTCTCATAACTTTAGTTTCAGGTTCATGTATATATCTATTCCAAAACTTTCTAATGTTATATATTCATCGTTTTTGACATTTTGAGACCAATCTAATCCATCATATTTTTATACTTCATGATCAAAACGTAATATATCAAAGTTTTGAGACCAGTATATAACATGAGCTAAACTTATGAGACCAATTATGTACGTATTTTACCGTTCACAAAGTTACATACATATATATAAATTTATTGTACCTAATGATGTCTCCACTCTCCATTCCCACTTGGCCAATGTAGCTTCATCATTCACTACAAGATGTGACATTGTCGATTGTTTACCTCGTCATCAAATTGATTATTGGATCATCGACTAGATAATTATCACAATTATCACCTCTGTGTGAGCACTTGATTAAATATTCATTCCATAAACACACACGGTCATTGGTTTGCTACTTGGTCTATACTACTAATAACGGGGACACATGTATTAGTAGACTTATAAGTCTTGTGTTTCTTTGTGTTGGGTAAAATGAATCCTTTTAAGATACTTCATCATTTGCGTCCAAAGAACAAGGGTCATACTTGCATCAACCACCAACGGATGGCCGAATAAGACTTAGTAAGGGTTGCATTTACAAGTGTTTTAGGAAAGTCGAATTGATGTTAGTTGAAAAAAGTTGGGTTGAAGTTGGAAAATATTATAATTTTATGATAGAAAATAGAAATAATATGATATAGCATATAAACATGAGTATTTGGTTGGTTCAATCGCTTAACTACTTTAAACCTATCTATCGTAATTTAACCCAATTTTAATTGAGTGGGTTGCCTAGATAATGACCTGCTCAAAAGTGGGTGGGTTAATTTGAGCAGCGGGTGAACCATCAAATTCATTCACAACTATTATGTTTTTGTCATATACATAATAACCTTTGTAATTTTCTGTTACTCTATATTAAACTAGAATTATCCGTGCAATACTTTAGAAAGTTTTAGATAATAAGTGGAAATAGATATTTTTTTTGTTATAGAAAATGTATTAGCAAAATGAAAGCGCGAGACAATTAAAGGCATGTCAATTAAAGAATGGAAAATACCACACAACCCATAAAGGATAATATGTGAGCTCAAAATAAAATCAATAAGCTCAAAATAAAACCTTCATAAAAAAACCAAATACTATTCAATAATAATTAATATTCTTCTTTTATAAATAAAATTATTATCAATTTTTTTAGTATCCATATTTTCTTCATCGACTCGTACATAACTCTCTATTGTTTGATCACAAATAACACCTTCGCAACTTAATTATGAATTTTCAACTCTAAATTCCAATAGTTTAATCAAATGTGAAATTATATTTTGTTAGAGGTTGATCCACTAACCGATCTAACCCACACAATGTATTAAATATTCCAATTTCACCAATGTTTCATTTTATTGAATATTCCGATTCCATCCAATTTAATTGGATGTTCTCCTTGGAGTATTGACAATATCAACAAGGACACCAACAACAACAACAAGCTACCTTGTTCATGTAATACTTAACTCTGTAATTTTAAAATATTCGAATAATTCCATGCCTTATATTCCATTTGATATAACACCATGTCAATATCGTAAATCGTTAACATTCTAAACGAATTTTAAGTTTGTTGGGAAAGGTTTTAACATACGACCACTTATTTTTCGACATAAATATGCAAAGGTATTATTAATTTGCAAATCAACAATAATCGGAAATAAATAATTAGCCGGGAAAAAAAACCTAAACCGGCAAGCAACCAATCTAAAATAATAATCCCACACTCAAACATAAATAAAATAAAATAAAGTGAAACTTATTAAATAGTAGGGCAAAATGGTAATTCAATAGCTCCAGTAAGCAACCGAAAAACCAGGCGTTTGTTTTTATATATTAACCACTGTGAAGCTTTTCTTTGCCATTTACCAAATCAACACAAAGAAGGGGGAAGGAAGAAGACAACGATCTAATTCTTCTTCCTGAGGTTCTATCCGAACTCAGCCAACCATGGATTTAGACATGCAATCCATGGCGGAGACGATCGGGGTTTCGGTCCCCGTCCTCCGCTTCCTCCTCTGCTTCGCGGCGACGATTCCGGTGAGTCTGTTCCACCGCGTCGTCCCCGGGACTCTCCCCAAGCACATCTACGCAGCTGCGTCCGGTGCTATTCTCTCGTATCTGTCATTTGGGTTCTCCTCCAATCTCCACTTCTTGGTCCCCATGTTGCTCGGTTATGCCGCCATGGTCATCTCTCGCGCCCACTGTGGAATCATCACCTTCGTTGTTGGATTCGGGTATCTCATTGGCTGGTGAGTTTTTTTAATCAATTTGTGAAAATATTAATTGAAACGCTAGTGAATTTAATTAGTGTGCATTTCCTCGATCGGTGGTTGTTGTGGTCACTGGTTCAGTAATGTCCAGAAGTTTATCTGCTCTGGTAGAGTTTGGTGGGTTCAGTTAATGGCATTGGTCAACTACTGCTTTGAGCTAATGAGCATGAAAAAAAATTGCTGCTTGAAATTACTTGAACTCTTTCTTTCATCTGCTCGCTCCCATAAGTCAGTTGTTTGATTACAGAAAAGTTTATCCAATCCTTCTGTTTGCTTGGAAGTTCTGAGTTCACTGACTCGGGGAAGACAAATTTTCATACCAGACAAAAGAGAAGTCTGGTTTTTGGAATTATGGCAAGTTGGTTTGTGTGAGATAAGATGAGCTTGGCTAGGGATGGGTGTTTATCTCTTACCAATTTTACATGGTTTCCTCATTGTCTCATAAATGTCTAGTCTTTACTATTTGCATTTGTACAATCATGTACTTCTGCTGCTCTAGCACTCCTCTTGTGTCCAAGTAAGAGATTGAAGTTTGCACTTGTCTACCAAGCATTGTGATTTGTGCAAGTTATATGGTAATATTGGAGGTTAAAAAAAATTGATGCCAGGACCTTTCAGTCAAAGCTCCGGTACCATGTGGAGAACCGTTTTATTTCAATAACCCGAGTTGTTGGGAGAGGTTAACAGTTGTTTTACTTAGCGTTCCTTAACACAAAGTTTAAAATGTTGTTGGTTTTCAAATTGGTGTGGATTAAAGTAAGGGACTTTGTAAGAGTTATTTGATTGTTGGTGCAATTGTTGCAGCCATGTATATTACATGAGTGGTGATGCATGGAAAGAAGGAGGCATTGATGCCACTGGTAAGTGCAACTTTATCATTTACTGTCTGTCCTATGTTAGGTGGGTGTTGTTTGTCTGTGGAAAAAACTTGAAAGCCTCCTTGCTAATGTTTCTTCATACTCAAATTAGGTGCATTAATGGTGTTGACACTGAAAGTCATATCATGCGCCATAAACTACAATGATGGTTTGCTGAAGGAAGAAGAAAACTTGCGGGACGCTCAGAAGAAAAACCGCTTGACAAAGCTTCCGTCATTGATCGAATACTTTGGTTACTGTCTTTGCTGCGGTACACACTTTGCTGGTCCTGTTTATGAAATGAAGGATTACATTGAGTGGACTGAACGGAAAGGGGTGTGTGTTACTACATCTCTTTTTGTGTGATTTTTGCACTTGCTGCTGCCTATGTGTGAAATCCGGTATTTAAATCTACATTCTGGTGATTGCAGATTTATGCAGGACCCTGGCCATCCCCGTTTTTGGCAACTCTACGAGCCATTATTCAAGCTGGCATTTGCATGGGCCTGTACTTGTATCTTGTACCTTACCATCCTTTGTCCCGGTTCACTGATTCGGTATATCAAGACTGGGGCTTCTGGAGACGTTTGAGTTATCAGTACATGGCCGGCTTCACAGCACGCTGGAAGTATTACTTTATCTGGTCAATTTCAGAGGCTTCTATGATTTCCTCTGGTCTGGGTTTCAGCGGTTGGACAGATACTTCACCAGCAAAGCCACGATGGGATTATGCTAAAAATGTTGATATTCTCGGTGTTGAGTTTTGCAAGAGTGGAGTTGTCCTGCCTCTTGTGTGGAACATCCAAGTCAGCACATGGCTTCGCTACTGTAAGTTTATATAACTGATAAGAAAAAGTTCCCATTTTCAAGCCTTTAATGCACATCTTCATCCATATGGGAGTTTGATCTCAAAATACGAAAGAATAACTATAACCAAATGGCATTAGCTTCAACGAACTTCGGTGATTGATCTGCATGAGCGCATTGGCATTAACATTTCCTCTGATTTGCTGTGTTTTCTACATACTTGTGGATTAAATTAAGGGACTTTCTGCAATTTCATTTTCGCTAGTATTTCTGCATACGGAGAAGTGATTAGTTTGTAGTTGATGGACGAAGTGGCTACAACTAGAACTAGAAATTGAAGTACTGAAATATATGAATATCAAAGTCCTTCATATTGTGGTGGTTATTCCAGCTGACGACTATCCCTGTTTGCTTCAATTTTCTGTTAATTAACTTTGAAATATTTGCTTCTTTTGGTACTTGGTCTGTAACAGATGTCTATGAGAGACTCGTTAAGAAAGGACAGAAGGCTGGTTTCTTGCAGGTGTTAGCCACACAAACAACCAGTGCTGTTTGGCATGTGAGTTCTAAATTTCTGGCTATTTCATATTTTCTTCCTCTACTTCCTATTGTCTACATAGGCATTAACCTGGGGACATAGTGGATATCTTATGGCATAAGTCGAACATTTGACGAGTATGTTATTTCGTTTCTGGTCAAAATGTATGGGGTAACTTGCAATTCTGAAACTTTTGGCCTGTAAACAGGGGCTATATCCTGGTTACATCATCTTCTTTGTTCATTCTGCATTGATGATCACTGGATCCAAAGGTATCGATCTCAAATCTTTCATCTTATTGATTTATCGGTTGCATCAGTTGGATTCAAGAACATCTATCCAGTACCATATAATAATTTCAATGGTGCTTCCAATGCAGTTATATACAGATGGGAACAAGCCTCAAAGGGTCTAATCAAGAAGGTTTTCGCTTTTGCAAACTTTGCTTACACAGTCCTCGTCTTAAACTACTCATGCGTCGGGTTCATGGTTAGTCTTCTCTGCAATCCCACAAATTGGAATGGCCTTCTTACAATCTACTTATTAAGATTCTCTCCTCCTCAGGTTCTGAGCTTGCACGAAACCCTTGCTGCTTACGGCAGCGTATACTACATCGGAACGATTCTGCCCATTGCATTGATCCTTCTCGGCTCTGTAATCAAACCGCCAAGGCCTGCTCGATCGAAGCCACGAAAGGAAGAGTAAGGTTCAAGAAAGGAACCCTCTCCACTGGAGAGTGCACGAAATTCATCAGAACCTTACAGGACCAAGCTGCCTTGTACCATTTCTTTTTTCCACTCTTTGATTTCGGTACTCTCACTGTAGTTTTGAGTTTAGACTTTAGTTCCTTATCCCTCTCAGTCACACTTCCTTCTGTTGCTGCAACTCTCTGTATTTCAATCAATTGATGCAAACAATGCACCACCTAAATAGCTAGAAACTGAAAAAAGAGTTAAAGTTATAGATCTGCTCTAGAAATACATAATTCCAGAGGAAGTCGTCGATTCTTGAAAATTCAGTTCAATCTCATACATAATTTCGAGGAAGTCGTCAATTCTTGAATGATCTTGTTTTCTATAATTCTTTTACAAATTATGACAACTTTTCTGACAGAAAATTAACATAATTTAAAAGGACAAAACTTGAGACATAATCTAGAAGATTATGACGTTCTCTGTTTCTTGTTACTCTTCTTTTTCTTTGTTAGCAAACCTTTGTCTGCTAATGCTTTCAACTTCTGCTTCTTCCTTTCTTCAACCTTTTCGTCAATTCCATCATCCATCATCTTCATTGTCGCTACACGTTTAGCCTTGTATACCTGCATTATTGGGTTCATCCCAGAATCCACATTACCATTCAGAATTACAAACAATACAACTTAACAGGTCATGGTTATCATTCAAAACAAAGATGGTACCTTTGTAATCTCCGAAAGGACCTCCTTCTCTTTGCACTCAAACTCCTCAAGCTTCTTCCCGACGACATCTTCGATCTTGTGAACCAGTTGGACATCATTCTAACAGGAAAGAAAATACGCCTGGGGTTTAGTTCATACAATGATGCTAACAGATAGCCGCAGTGAGTGCTTTTCAAATTACCTCGGTGACTAAACTTATAGCTAACCCTCCCCGGCCTGCTCTTGCAGTACGCCCTACACGATGAACATAGTCTCGAGGATATCTGAAATGAAATGGTAGTCAACAAACCTGTTTTCACAGACACTTGCAGCATAAAGCAGACAAGAAGAGATATAGGGATCTAGATTTTAACCTTGGAAGATCGTAGTTTATAACGAGATCAACAGTCTGAATGTCCAGACCCCGACTGGCGACATCTGTTGCAATCAATACAGGAACTTTCTCGGCCTTGAATTCGTGCAGCGCAGAGAGTCTCAGGGACTGTGCATTGTAGGAATGTAGGGCTGCAGCCTTCTGGCCAAGTACTTCCAGTAGCGAACTTAGAAGTTGGCAACTCCTGTTTCCATGTTTACAAACATATAGGGGAACAATAAGCTTCTAACAGCTCAGATCAAACCAAAGCAAATGAAGCAGCTTCGATCGCGACAGAGAAAAATACAGTTACTACAAAAGTTCCCTCCTTTGGAGATTCCACCAGAGGAAAAGGAATGAAGTTCCATTGAGTCTTAGTTCAATAGAACTCCGAAAAGTAGACACACAGAAGCGATGGTTACATACCAAGTCCTCCAAGCAAGAAATGAGAAATTAACATATAACCAAAGCTGAAGATTCCAGCACAAGTACGATTCACCTCTTATGTTTCAACAAACGAAAGATTATTCTAAACGAATATATAGGGGGAGGGATTTAAAACCTGCAAGTGGAAACGAAGATCATAGCTGATCGAATCCCCATCTCTTCCATTCTGGACAGAATATAAGACAGATAAACCTCCTTCACATTCTTAGGTATGAAAACATATTGTTGCTTTAGAGTCTCAACAGTCTTAAACCCCTCATAAGCCTCGTAGAAGTACGCCTTATTTGCCGAGACCTCCAGCAGCGTTTCCAAATCACTCGTCATTGTTGCAGAAAACAAAAGTGTCTGTCGATTCTTCGGTAAGCACCGAAACACCGTTCTCAATTCCGCCTCAAACCCAGCGTCCAAAAGCCTATCCGCTTCATCCAGCACTAGGAACTGCCACACAGAGGTAAACATTTGAGCAATTTCTCCAATGCTGCCAACAATGGCTGATTCTAAGTTTATTAATTACCTTAGTTCTGGAGAAAACAGCAGGCAAATCAGGATTATCTTCCATCAAGACCTTGATCCTACCAGGAGTGGCAATGACGACATGAGGCCTTCGCATCAACATCTGAGATTGGTTCAGCATATCCATACCACCAACTACAACCGTACACCTCAATTGCAAAGAAGAACCCAGCGCTTTGAACTGCTCAGCCAGCTGAAAAGCCAGCTCCCTGGTGGGAGTCATCACAAGCGCCGCCACTCCGTAAGGATCCTCCGCCAGACGGTGGAGGATGGGGAGAGCGAAAGCAGCGGTTTTCCCGCTTCCGGTCTGGGCCAATCCCAGGACGTCACGGCCAGCTAGTATTTTGGGGATGCAGTGAGATTGAACCGGAGTTGGACGCTTCATGCCGAGCTCCTTGCATGTTTGGATTGCCCAGTCGGAGAGGCCCAAATCTTCGAAGGAAGTGCCGTCGGATTCTAAAGCGGCGGATGATGATGATGTTTCTTTCTCGATTTTGGGAAGTTCATATGGAAGGCTGGGGCTTTCCGGTTTAACGACTGGACTCGATTTTTTCAGGGATTTGGGGGGTTTGGAGAAGAGCTGGAAACCTCGATCGACGATGGTTTCTTCTTCATGATCTTCCATGCCTACTTGAAGCTGCGTACGCAACTCTGTCAAGTTATAAATTTGCAGCAGGGCAGGTTTGAGCTGGAGAAGCAGGGAAACCAGCTGACGGCGGAGAAGCTCCGAGATACCGGCGAGAGAAGAAAGAAGTACAACAGAGGAATGGAGCGGCAGCAGAGTAAGGTTTCCGGCGGGAAGAGGTTTTAGCTGCTGCGGCTGCCTCATTTTGGACTGTACAGACTTCTCCGCAACATGCTGGGCCGGTCTGGGCTTTAGACTGCGGCCCATTAAAGCCCGACTTTACTTCAACCATCCGAATAAATCACGAACCGATTCAAGCCGGGTTTTCATTTGGATAGACTCGACTTTGAGGTTGAATTCGATTAGTATTTTTGAAAATACATGCAGAAAGTAGATCGATTTGAAAAAATTTAAAACTAACATAATATCAAGTAAAATTGATTTTTAATTTTATTTAATCATTATTTACAGAGGTTACCATAGTTAAACTTGATTTTTTAGACATTTTTAACATGAAAGTCAAATATTAATCAATTTAAAATTTTTAAAATTTTCTTATGAAAATAATCAATTTTTATAGTGTATAACACACAAAAATTAACAATATTAACATAAAAATTAAAAAATTTCAAATTGACTAATATTTTACATGCATGTAAAAAATTACTAAAAATTAAAATTTGTAGGTTTAAAATTTACTCTTCAAATAATAATAAAATGGAGTTAAAAAATATTTTTTTAAAAATATTTTTTTTTAAATATTTTTTTTAAAAGTTTTGATTGTTGTTATTAGTGGGGATATATGAATAAGGAGTTTTGTTAGGTGTTGGTTCGGTGTCTATAAACGAACCATCTCGCAAGCCTAACTCAAATGGATTGACTCGAGCTTGACTCTATTCGAATCCTGAAGAAAACCAAACCAAATGACATTTCTCCCTTTGCTTTCATGACTAATACAAATTTCCAAGGAGAAAACTGAAAAGAAACATAAACCGTCTCTGCTGGAAGAGTCGTATTTATTCCAATCCATGGACGTAAACAGACAAACCTAACACAAAATCTGACGAACAGACTCTTTCAAAGTCCCTGAATCTCTCAACCCAACAGAGATCATACCAAGCTCTAGTTGATTTCGAGGTTTGCTAGTCGCTACTACGGAAGTTTGAGCCGCTACACATTGATTGGCGTGTCTACCTTCCTGGGACGATGGAAGATGTGTTTGTTTCCTGGGAAGGCAGTGCGAGAGATGTCTACCAGTGCCTTGAAACTGTACGGCTCGTGCATGGATACCTCAGACAACACTTTCCGGTTCAGCTGGATGTTCTCTTTCTTAAGCCCATGCATGAAGTGTCCATAATGAACCTACAGGACAGATCATTCCATGGACGATCATTACGCAATATAGCATACACAATCAAGTGATCAATCACAGTATAGCATCAAACTAGATGAGTACCAATCGGTAAAGAAGAGTCGAGATATGAGAAGAAGTTCCTTACATTATGCTGCCTGGTGCCAGCACTGATTCGTTGAATCCATAGCGAGCGCATGTCACGCTTCTTGTTCCTACGGTCCCTGTAGGAATACTGCAACGCCTTCTCAACCCTCTCTCTTGCTATCCTGATGCAGTTCTTTGCCCTCCCCCTAAACCCTTTTGCTAGCTTGAAAATCTCCTTCTTGTTCAACATTTTGTTTACCTTCTTTTTTGTACGATCTACAAGAAAGGTTTCCCAAAATAAGATTCCAAAGCATGGTACGAAAAACAGCTGAATCTAATTAGACCAGCAAACTGATAAATTAAGAGTGGACATCACGTCCTCATCGAATTCCACCATTTACTTCCAACCAGAAAGAAGTAAAGATCATGAATGCAAAACTAGTTTCTGTATGGACAGTAGGGGTGGCAATGAACCGATACAGGGCCGGTGTTATATCTGCACCTGCTCAGAATCCATATACCAATCCCCAATGCTCATTTGGTTTGATTGTTTCGATGCAATAGTTAAGGACATCAGAAACAATGGAAGTCACCAAAGAAGACAACGGCACCCTTCAGAGAAAACGGGAAAACATCATAACAACTGCTTTGATTACAATTAGATTCACCAGTAGAACAATTTCGTTGTGAATTCAAAGCAAGAAGATGTGATAATACGTTCAATGAAAGTACGAACTTGTTTCCCCCCAGATGATTACAGACAAAGAGGAATCCACTTGATGAATGACTCGTGAACTTGTTATAACTTTCGGTTGCTAATTTCCCCCCACCATATGGTTTTGTCCAACTGAGAATGATCCTACTTTGTTCCAAACGATATAAAAAATCAGAGAACAATGGACATGCCAATTTTCCAGCTTGCCTCACTCTCTCCACAGTTAAAAGAGATCACATTCAGAACTAAATAACTATATAGCTAGTACTGACTATTAGAGCAATTAAGTGGCCCTGGTTGACAGTAACCAGTTGTATATCAAATGATATGAGCAGAAGCTGCAGGGAGAATTGAAATTTTCATTCCGTTGTTGCATTTTGATTGAACTGCAGAACAGAACTACAACAAAAGCATTAAACTTGCAAGGATCCTTTCAAAAGTAATTCCAGGTCCAAAAGCCAGAATCAAGTCTCATTCACTCTGTAAACTGTAAAGTCGAGCATGTAGCCCACGAATGAAGATATGGAAACAGAAACTACGATCTAGATCATCTGTTCAATATTGGGGTCATTTTACTTCCCAGAATGAATAATATTAATCATCAAAGAGAGCAATTTCGTTTGCGCAAATACCCAGAATGAATAGCAAGCAAGAGGAGTAAATAATATATCAATACCTAGTAGCTCTTTGAGATGATGCTTGGACGAAGCTGATGAAAAGGAGAAGATAGAACAGCTAACTAGGGAAAGCAGGGCACCGACTGAAGGCGGAGAAGCTCCGAGATACTGCGAGAGGAGAAAGAAGTACGGGGAGACGGTGTAGAGTAAGATTTCCGGTGGCGTTCAAAGCTCTGAATGCTGTCGGCGTTCCGGTGGAAAAAGAGGTTTAGCTGCACCTGCCTCGTTGTAGACTGTCAGTCCTTCTCCGCAAAATTTCTGGGCTGGTCTGGGCTTTAGACTGCGGCCCTTTAAAGCCCAACTTCACTTCAACCATCCAAATAAATCACAAATCGAGTTGAGTCGAGCCGAACTTTTGATCTTCTCGATTATTTTTTGGACTCAAGTTGAACTTGAGTTTGATTCGTACTTTAGTATCCGAGTTCAAGCTCGTCTCTATTCAAAAAGTGCAGGATGACTACCGTTAACAAGCTAGCTTGATAATCAATGCGAGCATCCAAAATAAAGGGTCGTTTGATATAGGAAAATTTGAGTGTGTTTATGGGGAAATTTGTATCATGAGATATACTTATTTGTTTAGGACATATGGTGTTGAGTTTGTGCATTTTTAAAACCCCTAATTTTTCAAATAAACGATGTATTCCTCATTTATTTTATCTATCAAAAAAAATAATCTAACATTTTCTAATTTTAAAAAATATTCTTCCACATTTCCTTTTATTCAGATATTTTCTATAATTTTCAAACTCTATATCAAACAATCTCTAAAAAAACAACTTTTATAAGTCGAGCTTCAGTTCGAACTCGTTTCAAATAAGTTCACAATGGATTAATTTAGGGTTAAAGTTCATAATCATATAAACTCACTCGCTACTAAATACTAATTGACCTTTATCGGGTTGGTTTCGTGGACTATTTTAATCAAATCAACTCACTAGCCTAGTTCAATGAGCTCACAAACCGAGCAAAAATTAGCTAGAACTCGGCTCGTGTCACGACGAACCAAGTCCTAAATGAGCGTTTTTGTTGTTTTCTCACGTCAACCGCCCTTAAAGGTTGAATCTTGACTCCAAGTTACCCAATTCACCCCCATTGCAGATCTGCTTCACAAAAAAGCCCCTCCAAAGCACCAAAAACTCACATTGGGATTGCAATGGATTCAGACTACATGCTACATATCAACACAAAGTTTCTTCTTTGAGACAAATACAGAACAGATTTTGACATCAAAAAGTTTAAAAGAGTCTTAAATGGCCACCACCTAGCTACAATGGTTGGTGTCAATTTAACCAAGAAACAGAAAGTTCTGCAACAGTAAATGCAGCAGACTCAGTTCCTCTTCCTCTGGTAACGAAACCCTACACATGGCTTTTCCACAGTCTCACATTCATGAATTTGCAGTTGATGATTTAAGCAGTAGGCCATTTGCCTGGTCAAAAGAGAAGATGTTTACACTTTGTTAATTATCAGAATCGTCAGTGGACCAATGTCAAAATTTTCCCAGTTTGTCTTTACTAATCCTTTTGAACGATACAGCTAATCTGCAGTACTACTGAGATTGGACATTTCAGCTAACCCTGTATTGCAAAATTGAATACATTTATGAGGCAAAAGACAAACATGTCAAATTGCATTAATCTAATCGTCTATTATGATTAATAAACTACAGTACATAAATCAGAAACCCTTCTCTTCAAGTAATTCTCTTGCTTTTTCCTCCACCCTTTATTCTTCTTTACCCCTTGTTTCCAGTTTCAGCTTTCTCTCTGTAACACATGATCCTCTGAAGATACTTTGCTGGCTTCATGAGAAAGATTCATCCTTTTTATTCATACTTATCTGGGTTACCACAAACTCAACCAAAGTTTCCATCTTTTCTGTCTCTTTTTTCCATTTGATGAACATATGGAGGAGGCAATCAAGTCAATGATGAAAGTTGAAGAATTGGAAATCAGGCCAGGAGGAATGTTGGTTCAGAAGAGGGATTCTTCTGAATCCAGAAATCACAGTTACAGCAACGACAATTCAATTGTTGTGCCTGTGATCAGAGTCAAGGTCAAATTTGGATCCTCATATCACAATGTTTCCATCACTTCTCAAGCTAGCTTTGGTAAAGTTGAGCTTTCCTCATTCATTCAATGGCGTGTACTTGATTTCTTTGGCTTTTCATCTAAGGTTTTTTGTGATGTGTTTCTGTGGCAGGGGAGCTGAAGAAAATGTTGGCAGAAGTAACAAAAGTTCACCATCAGGACCAGAAGTTGATGTACAAGAAGAAAGAGAAGGACTCCAGGATGTTTTTGGACATTGAAAGAGTGAAAGATGGATCCAAACTCGTTCTTATTGAGGACATTACTAGTCGCGAAAGGCGGTGCCTCGAGATGATCAGAACCTCTAGGCTACAGAAGGTTTTAAAATCCATTGACCAAATAACCAGAGAAGTTGACACACTTGTTCCCAAGGTACATATGAAATTTGTTACATTGGGGGCTGATAGGATTCTATCTCATGATTTCTCAGTCAAATTGGACAGTGAAAAAGCTCTAATACCATATGGAAGAACTGTTATATTCCAATAGCTCGAGTTATTGAGAGATATTCATAATTAGTTTTATAGCGTTCCTTTACTGTAGTAAGCTTCCATTGTTCATAATAAGTTTTGTTGCAGGTGACATCCTTGGAAGCAACAAGCTGTGGAGGAGGGATAGTCGCGGAGATTGACATCGATGATCTGACAGAAGCATCGATGTCGAGACTGGTGGAGCTGGATGGGATTCTGGTAGTGGATGGAACCTTAAAGTTGCAGAAGACAAATCAGGTTTTGTCATAAACACAAACAGAACAAAAGCCTTTTGTTTCAAATTTGATTGAATCTCTTGCATGATGATTGCTGATGATATTCCCTTTGTGATAATCATTAGGAAAGGAGGCTTCAGAAGTGCATAGAGACTCTTGATAAGCTGAAGTCGGAGACTTGTTCTAGCAATCAGAACAGCAAAACGAAGCAAAGGCAAAAGCTTTCTGAAGCAGCTGTGGTCACCACCACAACCAAATGGGAAATCTTTGATTGATTTCTCAAGTGGGTTTGCCCTTCTAGAAGGGTCATAGTAATCTGAAACAAGTGAAGATCATCATCATCATCATCATCTTCTACAGGAGAAAGGGTAAGATATGGATGGTTGAGTTTTGCTGTCAAATGGGTACTTTTTGTTTCTTCAGTCTCATTCTACCACACAAAGAATTCAGAAAAGTTGTATTTCATCATACTTACACAGAGTTGTAATTAATAATAAGTTGGGTTTTCTTTTGTGGGGGAACATGAAGGTGTTGTCTTTTTCATCTTTTCCATATGGGTAGTTGTGAAATTGGAGTTTTTGGCTATGGGAGGAGCAGGTTTTGCTAATGATTAAATTGTGAAAGAATGCCAGCTTGTTAAAACATATTTTTCTAAACCGCAAACATTATCTTTATCGATATATATCATTAAATAACCATTCAACATTTTTATTTGGTTGCAAAAAAATTTCGTCACATAGGCCATTTCAAAAGTCTTGTAATGGAGTGGGAAGTGTTTCAAATTTATCCGTTGGCGGAGTCAGAAAGTTAGTTAAGAAAGTTTAAAATTCGTACCTAACAACATGTGGTGGAAAATATTTAGAAATTTAATCTCATATTTTTGTAATCGAAAGTACATACATCCCCACTAACAACAACAATCAAAACCCTTAAAAAATATTTTTTCACTTCATTTGATAATTATTTGAAGGGTTTAACATGGTGAAATCTCAATTTTTAGCCATTTCCAACATGCACGTCAAATATTAGCCAATTTAAAAAATTTCAATTTTCATGTTAAATTGGTCCACGAAATACTATGAAAAATTGTCCATTTTCACAAGAAAATTTCAAAATTTTCAAATCGATTTATATTTGATATGTATGTTGGAAATAACTAAAAAATCAAGTTTCACTATGGTAACTCTTGTAAGTAATAGTCAAATAAAGTTAAAAATTAATTTTACTTGGTGTTATGTTATTGTTGAAAATTCTCAAATTAGCTTACATTGTATGTGGTGGGAAACAACCAGCTAAATTTTTTTAATGAAAGCACATACATCTACATTAACAACAAAAATTAAAACCTATAAAAAATATCTTTTTAACATCATTTAGATATTATTTTAAGAGTTTGACCTAATGAAACATATTTTGTTATGTTTCATTGGGATTTTTCTGGTAAATCCATTAGAAAAAATTATTGGCACATTACATATAACACCAAAAACAGTAAAGAGAGGTTCTCTAGGATGAATATCAATTTTAAAATTATTACATATTGTTTTAGGAAGATTATGTAAGGGTACAACTTAGTTTAACTATATTTATTTAATAATTAAAATGATATTTATTAATAAAAAATAATTAAAATAATTTGATCCGATTTAGTAAATGATTAGACCCTAATTAAATTTTTGATCCTTAAAATATTTACCTCACTTGTTCAATCTCCAATCGAAAACATTACAAAATACAATACTAGGCTTGCCAACAAGAAGATCATTCCAAGATTATGTCGAGTTCTCTAATGGTGGTGTTGAACCATGGCCCTGAGATTGTGATTCGAGGATTGAGAAGATATGTTTGTCTAATTTCATGTTCAGCAATGTAATACTAGAGCATGTTTGGTGATTTGGAGGTTTCAGTTTCGAAATCGGTATATTTTATAAAATAAACATTAGTATATAATTTATTTCTTATTTTCTATTTTGTATTAATAAAAAATTTCATTTTATTCCGAGAAAAAAATTTAATTGGTTACTAAAACTTTGTAATCGTTTTCAATTGGTGAAACTTACTCGTGTTCTCTCCCTAAAAAGTATAGAGAAAAAAACACAAAGCCCAAACTAGTAATAAGCTATTAAATCACGGCCCACTTAGATTAATCTTTATTTGTGTTAGGAAGAATCCGAGGAGTGTACGCGAGAAAAACGGATAATACGAAGTAAAAATGGATTGCGAAGAAAAAAACAAACTTTATTAATACAAATTCAACTAAGGATTTTTACTCAATCCAATGAAGTAAAAAACGAACCGCATATATTAATCACGTTTTTCACATTTTGTTTATGTTTCATTGGTATTTTTTCTACAAATCCTTTGAAAAATATTATTGACACATGTAACACCAAAAAGAGCAATGAAAGGTTGTTTAGGAAGAATATCAACTTTACAATTATTACATATTTTTTTAGGAAGATTATCTTATCTATTTACCTTTTCTAATTTGGTAATTGTCAAAATGGAAAGTAGATGAACAGGTACAGAAATCCAGCAATTATTGCAATATTGGTTTAGGAAATATTAATTTCCATTTCTGCATAAATTAGTTGAATCTAACCTATTTAAAAATGTATATAAAAAGCCAATAGAAGGAGTGCAATCTCCACAAATATTTGAAAAAAAATCCAGCAAATATTTTGAAAAATGGAAGCTAAGTTGGAGAGAAGAACGATGATGGTGGCTCTGATGGTGATCATGAACATCATGGTGGTGCTGGTGGCTACTGTAAGCGCTGCCGTGGTTTCGCCGGACGACTGTTATTCTGACTGCATAACGCTTTGTCATCAAGCAGGAGTGGGAGTCGGAATTTGCCAGACTTTGTGCCATAAAAAGTGTGGATAATATTACCAAAGATGTGTCGTGTCCAATGTCATCCAAGTTATAATGTGTTTGCTTGTCCCATAATAATATGACATGATTTCTGTCTCTTTTTTTCTTGAGCTTTATGCAGTTTCATGCAGTTTCCAAAGTGCACAAGACGGGTCAAATTGATTCAAAATGTCACCAAGTATCGATCTTTTATCAATTATACATGACATATACGAAATTTAGTGTATGTCACGGCCTATTCAAGATCGCGACGAATATAAAACGCCATTAATGTCCGCCGTTAAACTATATATGTGGTGTTAGATGACGGGGTAAATCAATCTCTTTTATAATAGAGTTAAATAAATATTCAAAATATTAGAAAAAAATAATATTTCGAAAAATAATAGAATTATTTGTTGATGGTAATTCCATTAAACACAAAATAAGAAAAGTTTTTTTCCCAAAACAATAATGAAATGCCTTTTAGGAAGGAATCTGGTATGAGCTTTCCAATTCTTTATTATGGTATTATTATAAAATTATAATATTCTCACTAATTAATTTCCATCTAATCTTCTATCTATTATTATATTATTTATTACATATTTTTAGGAAGAAATGTATTAAATTATCTAATTAACTTGGTAAATTTTGAATCATTACTTTTCCAATTCTATATATTATAATGAAAATGATGATAATAATGTATAATATCTCATTAATGAGTTTCCTTATAATTGAAATAGCTAATAAAAGTGGAACCCTTATTAAACTTTACAACTACCTCGCATAATGGCAATCATATTAAGGATGACAATCATTCAAAACCGCGAAAGCGAATAAAAACGTATATTTCCTTTCGGATAGGATAAGTAAACCCGAAAAAATAAATTTAGCGGGTATATGTCAGAATATTGTATTATCTGCCTCACACCCACCCGTATATACAACTACGTCATTTTATATCATAAATATATGTGTTTTATTTAATTTTTTCATTTCTTTATTCCCAATATAATTTTTTTCATTTTTTCTTTTTTCTTTCAACTCAACATTCCCAAGAAACATCATCCTAGTAATGCAACATCAAGCCAAATCACTAAGGCTGCGAATGGATCGGATTTCAGATATCTTTATCGAGAAATGGTTGAAAAGTCCAATCCAAATCCAATCCAAAAATCAGGTACTAAATAACTGAATCAAATCCGATTTGGTTTCGGATACAATTATGTCGGATATCCGGACAAGTATCGTTGGTTTAACTTAATCAACAAAGCCAATAGTTCTTCATTTTATTACACTACCTTTAACCTAATTTCCTACTACTTAGTACCAATATACCCAATGTAGGACTTAGTAGGAGACCCAAACCACAAGCTCTCATCCCCATCTTCAAAAACCTCACTAACCGAATCCAACTCCTCCCCGCCTTCACCGTCCACCGTCTTGATGATCTCGCTGTGTTCGTTCACCTTCACGGCCACCGGATCACCTGTACTTGTGACATTACCGGTGGCCGTGACATTGCCAATGCCAGGGTTCAACCCGGCCCAGAAGTGTTCCTCCCCATCAGGGATAGTAGGCGCCCTCCTTATGTTGTCGAGGAACCCTGGAAGTTTGTCCGCGAGCACGAGATACGAAGGGTGTCTGAGGTTGAGTTCGAATTTAAGGATTGTTTTGGTTGATGTTAAGGTTACTAGTAGGTAAGAGTTGTCCTTGTTGAGTGCCACTCCGTTGGGGAAAGCTAGCTTTATTTCTGGACTTTCTAGGTTCCTTGTTAGAAGGTTGTAGCCGAATACCCTCCCTGTTTGGTCTTGGGTTGTCACTATTTTTTGAGCATCCCTGCATTTCAATATAAATCAAAGTTACTATGGTTTTGAGGACGGTATTCGGATGTCAAATTGGTTAATCTAATAGTATATAGATCAATTGTTTAAATTATAATTTTATTTCGAATTATATCAAATTATTCAAGATCTAACTAATCAGACGGCTTGTACCAATATAGTAATTCTAACTCGACTGGCTAGGCATTTCAGCCATACTAAAGTTGGTGTGTAACCAAAGTAAGCATCAGCAATGTATAGCTCACACGTTCCCGGATGGAACTTCAACCCCAACGGCCTCCCACATTTGGGCTCCAAGCTTGGATCCACTTGCCCGTCGCAAGCCGCCCTATCCCTGCGCGCACAAATTTCGAGGAGAAAACGACGAATCTTTAACAAAACTCGATAGAATTTTCCCTATACCAAACGAGCCCTAAGGTTTCCTTGCCTGTTTGGCGCAACGAAAGAATTCGCGCCAACCGCGGGATTCCCACTTGAAGACCCTCCCGTCGGAGAAACCAATGTAAGGGCCCTATCCGGTGCAGTCGAATGCTATGCTTTCGGGGCCCACAAGTCCGGTCGGAAGCTCGAGTTTCTTGAGTTGTTGGAGATCGCTTGAGTTATTATTACAGAGAATTGAAGAAAAGTTGATGGTCAGAGAGATGAAGAACAACACAAGTGATTTTGTGTTCATGGTGGTGTGGATTTGATTTGAGTAATTAATTGTAAGAAGCAATGCGTGTTATAGAATTAACTTTATATCAAATGAGTCAAAAATTCGTTTCATTTCAAAATTTCAAAATTAATTAGTATGTAGATTGGAAATGTTATGTATGAACAACTTCTTAATTGTCATTATTACTTACCGGTTTAATGTACGCAACGGGTGGGTTTCGGATGCATGTTCGATCCCGTTCCCGATTCGATCCGTTTCCAAAGACTAGATATTATTTGAAGGCAAATTATAATGTTTTATCTTTAATTAATTTCCATTTAATCTTTTATCTATTATATATACATGGTTATTAGTTATTACGTATTCTTTAGGAAGAATGTATATTAACATTATCTAATGAACTTGGTAATTTCTTAATTATTACTTTTCCAATTTTGTATATATTATTTGAAGGAAAAATATAATTATTTGTATAGTATATCTTTAGTTACTTTCCTTATAATTGAAAGAAATAGCTAATAAAAGTGGAATCCATTTTAAACATTGCACCTACCTCGCATTGCATATAAGAGTGGAAGGACTGAGTACTTCACAAAATTACTAGCGTAAGACGGTCGTGGATGTCGGTTCAGAAGCCTGATAGTATGTTGCACGTTTAATTACATATCACATCTTTAAGTATGAAATTAATGAGTGATTTTATAATTACTTGAGCACTCTCTCCACACAAATGAAGATTCGGAAATGAATTTTATCCAAAGGGTTGTATCACCAATCGAAATTATGGATCCAAAACCAGGACAATAAACATTCCCAATAATCTTTTATATTAGTCAATTCAACATTCTTTCCACAACATCTCACGATCCAAATATCACTACTATAAATAACTAGATCTGAATTGGTTTCGAATATTGAATATCCAAACAAGTATCATTGACTTTTAACTTTAAGGAAACCAATAATTATGTTTATTATACCATGAAAATGTACCAATATCACTACCTTTTGTAGTGTTGTGTACTAGCTTGTAGCCACTTTTACTCCTTAGTACCAATAAACCCAAGATAGGACTTAGTACTAGACCCAAACCACAAGCTCCCATACCCATCTTCCAAAACCTCACTAACAGAGTCCAGTTCTTCCTTGCCTTCACCATCCACCGTCTCGATAATCTCACCGTGTTCATTCACCTTCACAGCCACCGGATCACCGGTGACATTACCGGTGACATTCCCCATGCCGGAGTTTAATCCGACCCAAAAATGTTCCTCCCCGCCAACAATAGGAGGGCACCTCCTAATGTTGTCGGGGAATCCCGGAACTTCTGCGAACACCTTCGGAGTAGGGAATCCAGGCCCTGGCATAAGGGTTCCGAGGTTGAGTGGGAATTTAAGGGTCCATTTGATTGATGTTAAGGCGACTAGTAGATAAGAGTTGTCCGCGTTGAGTGCCACTCCGTTGGGGAAAGCCAACGATGTGGCTATAAGTGTCAGGTTCTTTGTGTGAGGGTCGTAGCTGAATATCCTCCCTGTTTCGTCTAGGGTTGTCACTATTTTATGAGCATCCCTGCATTTGCAGTATGAATCAAAGTTAACAATTTCATTCATTCGACCGTATAAATCGTGATTATATCATAATTATATTGAACTATTCTGAATTTCTGATGAATAGTCAACGACACACATAATTCACCCCACACACAAAATTTTAAAACCCGCAATTCAAATGAATTGTAGCCTCACACAAAAAAAATTAGCCGATATTCAATTTGTTTATTGAAACACAATGGTTCTTGACAATTATACGACGTACCTGTTTTGATAAACCTGACTAGAGTCAGTGAAGTAGACAATGCCAGTAGTGGAGTCAATATCCAGAGCATTGGTGAACTTGAAAGGGACTCCGTCAGGGTCAGACGACACAAGTGTCCGAGCCAAACCACCGTCCGGTCCGGTCACCATCAGACCAAAGTAAGCATCAGCAATGAACAGATCACACGTCACCAGGTTGAACTTCAACCCTAACGGCCTCCCACACTTGGCCTCCAAGGTTGGATCGGCTCTCCCGTCGCAAGCCGCCCTATCCCTGCAAAATTTTCAAAGGGTTTAACAAACTCGACCGAATTCCCCCTGTACCAAACGACCCGTAAGGTTTTCATGCTATCCTTGCAAAATTTCAGAATATTTAACAAACTCGGATAGAATTTCCCCTATACCAAAAACGGACCATAAGGTGTCCTTGCCTGTTTGGTGCAACCGCGAATTCGACCCAACTGTGGGAATCCCACTTGAAGATCCTTCCGTCGGAGACACCAACGTAAGGGCCTTGTCCTTCGCAGTCGAAAGCTATGCTTTCCGGGCCCACGAGTCCTGTCGGAAGGTCGAGTTTCTGGAGTTGGTCGATAGACGTCTGATTAGAGAGAATTGAACAAAAGTTGATGATCAAAGAGATGAAGAAGAACACAAGTGATTTTGTGTCCATGGTGGTGTGGATTTTGATAGAGTAAACAAGTTGATGATCAAAGAATGTATATTAACGTTATCTAATTAACTTGGTAAATTTTGAATTATTACTTTTCCAATTGTGTATATATTATTTTAAGGAAAATGATAATAATATGTACAGTATTATCATTAATTAGTTTCCTTATAATTGAAATGGTCAATAAAGTGGAATTCATTTTAAACATTGCACCTACCTTGCTTTGCATATATATAAGAGTAGGAAGGAATGAGGACTTCGCAAAATTAAACTCTCTCACAAAATTACTAGAACATGCGGTTGTGATATCGATAAATATGAGATTAGTGAGCGAGTTTATAAATCTAAATATAAGAAATGTTGAGTCAAATTTTTGGGGTAAATCAACCTCCTTTTACCTAACTCGCCAAAATTGCAAACTGTAATTTGCTTTAGTTTTCTTCAACAAGGGTGCTAATGCATCATTTCATTCATTTATAATCAAATTAGTTTCGGATCGATCAAGTTTGTTTTTATATACATTCATTATAGTTTGAATTTTAATTCAGTTTGAATATATAGGACATATTTTTCAAATCTAAATATTGCCAATTGAGGCCAATTCAAAACACTAATCGGATTGAGTCATTTTAAATTGAAAATACCATCAAGCGTAAGCATAGTTCATATACCATGATCTCCTTTTAACATTATTTTAACAGACCAACTAAGGTAACATAATTCACTATGCTTAACTATTCGTCAAAAAAATTTTATAGTACAGCTGTTTTCTTCTTTAGTCCAGACTTTGTCTGTTGGTAGATAGTTCTACGAAAACTCTATTCGGTTTTTTTAACTAACTTTTATAGGTATACATATGTTTTTACTTTTCAGTTGTATTTTTAGATGAATTCTAATGTTATTTAAGTAATTATAGTTTGTTTCACTCCAACATATCAAGGTTAATTACAATATTCAATTTCAATATTATATATATTGAAGCAACAATTTATTATATAACGTGGTCAACGGGCCGATAATTATCTAGTTATAATTATCCAGATATCTTTTTTTTGTAAAGTAATTTTTGGGATGAGTTCTACTCAAGGGGTTATAACATCACATGAAATCATGGATCCAAAACCAATAGTTATGGATATCCAAACAAGTATCAATTTTTCTAAGATAGAAGACTGAAAAATAAACACAACCAACATTGGTGTTCATTTCATGGAGTGTACTGAAATCAAACCCAAGACCTCCAAATCACTAAATACACTGCTTTATCACTGGAGCAACTCCACTTAAACCCGAACAAGTATCATTGATTTAACTTTAACAAAGCCAATAGTTATTTACACAAAAAATGAAATAATAATGTTTATTATATCATGAAAATGTACCAATATAATACTACCCTTTTGTAGTTGTGTGGACTACCTTTTAGCCTCTTCTACTGGTCACCAATAAACCCAAGATAGGACTTAGTAACTGACCCAAACCACAAGCTCCCATATCCATCTTCCAAAACCTCACTAACCGAATCCAAATCATCCCCACCACCACCATCCACCGTCTCGATAATCTCACCGTGTTCATTCAGCTTCACGGCCACCGGATCACCGGTGAAATTACCGGTGGCATTGACACCGCTACCCCTGCCGGAGTTCAACCCGACCCAAAAATGTTCCTCCCCACCAACAACACTTGTGCTCCTCCTTATGTTGTCGGGGAACCCTGGAAGTGTATGTGCGAGCGCCTGGGGCGAAGGGAATCCCAGGTTAAGTGGGAACTTAAGGATCTGACTGATTGATGTTTCGGCTACTAGTAGGTAAGAGTTGTCCTCGCTGAGTGCTACTCCGTTGGGGAAGGACAACAGTCTAGCTAGCAGGGTTAGGTTCCTTGTGTGTGGGTCGTAGCTGAATAGCCTCCCTGTTTTGTCTTCGGTCGTCACCATTTTCAAAACTTCCCTGCATTTCAAACTAGTTAATCTAAGGGTAAGTAGTTCAACTGTCCAAGCCGTAATTATATCAAAATTGTATTAAACTATTTTGATGATTGGTACAAAATCCAACTACTTAGATTGTCCATACCAATACGGCATTGAAAGCACTAGATCTTCATATAGCATCAAAGCCTTCTCATAAGTCCAATTTAGCCGAAAACAGACGTGTTATAAAGTATTATTTATATAACTTAAGTACGAATATTTCCCAACAACTCGAGTTAATGTGTTCCAACCAGACTAGATCATATTTGACCGCTACTAACCAAACATAACAAAAATTCGAATTCCACGAAACTACTTCGGTTCGGGTCAATCCAAGCGGGTCCGAAACAGAGTAGTTTACATACCTTCTTTGATAAGTAAGACTAGAGTCAGTGAAGTACACAATCCCGGTAGTAGAGTCAATATCCAGAGCATTGGTAAACTTGAAAGGGACACCATCAGGGTCAGAAGACACAAGTTTCAGAGCCAAACCACCATCCGGTCCGGTCGCCATCAGACCAAAGTAAGCATCAGCAATGAACAGATCACACGTCACCGGGTTGAACTTCAACCCTAACGGCCTCCCACACTTGGCCTCCAAGCTCGGATCCGCTTTCCCGTCACAAGCCGTCCTATTCCTGCACAAATTTCGACGAGGGTTTAACAAACTCGACAAAATTTCCCCGTGCCAAACGACCCCCTAAGGTTTTCATGTTATCCTTGCAAAATTTTGGAATATTTAACAAACTCAGGAAGAATTTTCCTTATGCCAACGACCCCGAAGTTTTTCATGTTATCCTTGCAAAAATTTGGAATGTTTTACAAACTCATACAGAATTTTCCCTATACCAAATGAACTATAAAGTTTTCATGTTATCCTTGCAAAATTTCGGAATATTTTACAAACTCGGATAGAATTTCCCGTAATACCAAACGAAATATATAAGGTTTCATGGTCGAATCAATATTATAACATGTACAAAGTTATAGGCTAGTCTTGCCTGTTTGGTGCAACGACGAATTCGACCCAGCGGCCGAAATCCCACTTGAGGATCCTTCCGTCGGAGACTCCAACGTAAGGGCCTTGTCCTTCGCAGTCGAAAGCTATGCTTTCCGGGCCGACAACTCCTGCCGGAAGCTCGAGTTTTTGGAGATTAACTATTGTCTTATTACAGAGAATTGAACAAAAATGAAGGATCAGAGAGATGAAGAACAACACAAGTAATTTTGTGTCCATGGTGGCAGGATTTTTCATTGAGTCGACAAAATAACAGAAGCAATGGATCTATGTATATAAGAATTGATGATTTTTTTGACGTATAAGCAACTTATTAATTGATATTATTATTTACCCCTTTTGTTTTTGCTTTCCTTTTTTCAGATCCAACATATCATTTTTCGTTAAAACGTTAAAATTGGATATATATTTATGATTTTTCATTTCTATCTATTGTTCGGTAATTGGCGAAATTAAGAGAAGTCAAGAAGAGTTCTGAACTCTCACGTTTTCCGACACCGGATAATATATCGTAAGTAAATTTCGATGTTTTAGTAATGGGGCTCAACGATATTTAACGTTATGCTCCTCAACTTTTTTGTCCGCATTAAGTGATTTCGTTGGATTATCAAAATCATAACGTTAAATGTTTATATTTGATTTAGTTATCAAAATTATACGAGGAAATATATTGGTAAGATCCATATACCTAATATGATGGAAATATATATATATATATATATTACTGTTTTTTGTTTCTCAGTATCTCTCCATTTAATACCTTGAACAGGTTTGGTCCCTTAAGAAAATCTCTCTAATAAGGTTTGGTTTGATGTTATATATTGGACATTAAAAATCTCCAAAGTCGTTCGAATATTTGATATTTCATGTCGACTTTTATATGATTCATTGGCATTAAAAGTGAAAAATATGATTCTTTGTACGGCCTATAAGTATGATTGAACAAATTATGAACATAATTAGTACTGTGTTGTCATGTCGTTGTATTTGATTATGGACTTATGTTTATAAATACTAGGTCGTTTGTTCGCGCTCTGTTGCTGAGTTGATTAATTGAACGTATCGATTCGTGTGTTTTATTATTGTCTGTACATGTTGAAATGTATGGTAAGCATTTTGGTCCCCACGGAATTGTGTATGGTCGAAGTTGACAAAAGACAATTCATGTAACCGGCTCAACTCGCAGAACGTATGCTAATTTGAAAATTTTCAACACTAACATAACACCAAGTAAAATTGATTTTAACTTCATTTCACTATTTTTTACAGGAGTTATCAAAATGAAACTTGATTTTTTATTTATTTCCAATATACATATTAGTCAATTTGAAAAATTTAAAATTTTCTTTTGAAAATGGTCAATTTTCATAGATTAACTCCTTTAGAATTTGAAAATTTTGATATAAAATTTGAATTAAAAAACATTAACATCTTCAAAATTGTTTGAATAGTTAATGTAAATTTATATGGTACATTAGCACTAAAAGTAAAAAATATGATCCGTTACGTTGCATATGACCTAACTATAAGTATGAATCAAAGAGTTAAAACGAATCATGAACATAATTATTACCCTGTTGTTATGTCATTGTGCTTCAATGAGTTTTGGAAATTCTATTCCTGTGGAACTTCGAAACCGAACCTTTAACTCTTGAACCTCTTAACCGTTGTGATCCCGTTTGAATGCATATATGGAGTGATTTTTTTTTCAGATTATAATACCTAAGTATTAGCTAACCAGTGGCAGATTCAGGGAGTCTCTCCCGACCCCGACCCAGTGCAAAAAATTTTGGTTGGTTGGTATTTTTTATATATAGCCAAGTGTATTTGAATTGTTATACAATTCGGACATAGCGAATTAAGATCCCGATATAGCCAACAACACGTGTCTTTGTTTACAATGAAACAAATTCTAGAAAACATCATAAAAAATACAAAAGAGATGGATCACATAAAAGGGATACAATTTACGCACATGGAGATCACACAAATAAAAATGAGTAGCTACTTGGTCGGGTAGTTGACGGCATGAACATCCCAATCTCACGCAATAAAGCTTCGATGCATCAACTCATCGAAAAGACGTCAATGATACAAATTAGTATAAACTTATTATACTCACGGATGATTGTAAACTTGGGTAAATCCGAAACGGTAGCGTATACTATACCGAAAATTGTATAGAGTTTGAAATACACTAAAAGCAAAAAAGAACATCACCTGAGAGATTCAAGCTCTAGCGAGGAAACCCCATGTACTTAGCAAGCACACGCCTTAACACCCGGCCAAAGTGACCTTCATGCCAATGTGAACTTTTTGTTTTTTATAGTTATACTAGAAGTAGTCTGTGTTATGCGGTGGAAATTGTTATGATGAAGATTTGAATTAAGTTTAAGTGTTAACAAATTATGGGAGAGTAATATAATGGGCATGAGAGATAATCAAACGATGATAGAATAATAGTATAATGAGTATGAGAGATTATCAAACGGTCATAGGAAAGTAGTTGTAAGAAAGGGGAGTCGGTCTTATGATTTGTAAATTGTAAACCTCAAAAAAGGTGGTTGACTCGAATGGGAATATGAAAAAGGTAAGAAATGGTAAACAAGTGATATAAATCACAATCTAAATGAAGATAAAGAGAATAAAATGATACATGAATTGGAGAGATACGATTCCATTAAAATCGAAAAAATGATATCATTATTATCGAAGAAGCAACGTGTAATCAGATAGGCCATGTAAATTTGAGAGACATGACTTCAATGAGTACAAAAAATGATGAATTTATTATTATTAAAACAAAGACATGAAATGTCAAAATTGAAAGATTTAGGGATCATAATAAACATTGAAAAGAGATGTAGTAAATGGAGGGAACCTAACCCTCACTACGCAATAGTAAAATTCTTTATACTATTATATATTAAATAAACAATATAGATTAGAGAATAAATTCAAACATGACCAGTATATAGATGGATGTAGAAAAGAATTTCAATCCTCTACCTAATCTAGTGAAAATCAATCTGAAAAATATATAAAATTCGAAATGGATTAGCTCGTGATCACGAAAGCCTACCGAAAAACCGCCGCTAACCATCGTATCGTCATGCGTGGAAGTTATTCGTGCGTCGACAATTAACGATCGACCTCAAAGTTAAATTACAACACCTGAAAATCACAACCAAAAATCAAATTAATCCACGTGATGATTTCACAACATGAGACAACATCAGAACAGACAAAACTCAACTCACTTTCTCCAGCTAGTTTTACACCTGCCGACGTGGCAGCAAAACCAACAAAGAATAATCAATTACTTCTGCTGCAAGACAAACTCCAAACCAAACCCAATCAGTCAAACTCAAGTCAAGTGGGCCCCACTCCAAATTCACCTTGTTTCCCTTCTCTTTCCTTTTCTCTTCTCTATGGATAAACCGTGGGACTTTTAACAGTTTACCCCTAACTGGCAACAGCGTGTCCAATATCATTGGCCATCGTTTTTCCTATAAATAACCAAATCGCCACTCCCTCAATTTTTTTCAAGTAACTACCAAAACAAACCCAAAAACTAACTACACTAGCAAATGGAAATGAACTTCAACACTCATCACTCAGCAACCGACTCCTCCGGCGGCGGCCACAAGCTGGCGGCCGAGAATCCGAAGAAGAAAGCCGGAAGGAGGGTGTTCAAGGAGACACGTCACCCTGTCTACCGAGGAGTGCGCAAGAGGAACGGAGACAAGTGGGTCTGCGAGCTGCGCGAGCCACAGAGCAAGACACGTGTCTGGCTCGGAACTTACCCGACTGCTGAGATGGCAGCCCGCGCTCATGACGTGGCTGCCCTCTCCTTCCGCGGGAAATCCGCTTGCTTGAACTTCGCTGACTCCGCCTGGCGGCTCCCTCTCCCCACTTCCAATGATAACAAGGACGTCAGGATGGCTGCTTCTCGCGCCGCCGAAATGTTCCGCCCCGTGGATTGCGGGAGTACTGCCAGTGGAAGCTCTTTCAACTCCCCTCCTGCTGACCTCAGCTCCTCCGCCGCACCTTTGGCTTCGGCGGAGGAGTGTTGGTGGAGTGAAGTGAGCAGTAACGTTGGTAATGGTGGGTATTATGTGGATGAAGAGCTGAATATGCCGAGGTTGTTATCGGAGATGGCGGAAGGATTGTTGTTGTCTCCGCCGCCGAGTTACGGAGCAGTGGAGGATGGTAGTAATGACGATGATCAGTGGGGATACAATGGCGGTAATGACTGGTCGTTATGGAACTAGTTTATCCACATTTTGTCATTGGTCGTAGTAAGTTTGTGATGGGTCCATTTCGGATTATATTTCGCCTCGAACGTTTCTCTTTTTCCGAAACCCAGAGGAGAGGGGAAGAGTTGATGGAACTTTATGTAATGAAATTGACTCTTTCAAGATGAACCCCGACATGTTTCTTTGATTGATGACGAGAGTTGTGGAGCTTTTACCATAAAAGAGAAAGGGGTGACAAAGAATGTTCCAGTCACTCATGGAATCATGGTCCACATGAATGAAGTGGGCCAAAAAGAACTAGAATTTCTGAAAATATTTCATGTCCTGATCGAATCAGGATTCGGAGCTCTTTATTTGGATGAGGGGAGTGGTCGGAATTACGATGGTTGATGACAGTTGAAAACGAGGGACATTATGTTTGGTTGTAGTTGCCGGGAAATCAAGCTTGGAAAGGATAAAATAGAATATTCTACTTAAACCGGATAATATTAGAATATTCTATAGTGAGCTTTTTTATACGTGTCAACGCGGGAAAGTTATGATCACAGCTTCCTTGTTTGCGGTAACATGGACCTACGTGGCCTATAATGATTGGAGGGGGAAAGACAAAAACGTCAATGTGTCGAGAGAGAGTGTGTAGACTGTAGTATAAGAGTATATTCCACTGAATCTTACTGATGACTGTCTTTGACCCTGCATGGGCCCCACTATACTTTCCAGCTAATGACGTGGCTAACAGCAGTGTACTTCACAATAGAAACTTCTAATCCATATCCATGGACACGGGGAATTTAGGGTTTGGCAAGGAAATTCAGAAACCATAAATCGGTTTTGAAACTGTTTTGACAAGTTTTCGGTGCGGTTTTTATGATAGCATGATATCCGAATAGTCATCGGTCGTCATCGTCCCCAATCCCTAAGTGATTTTCAATTTCATGTAATTCAATATTATTTAAAACATCATGTCATATGTACTCATTTCGTGTCTTTTTTCATAGGTGTAATAATGCCCAAATTCTAGAAATTATTCTCTTGCTTATAATAAACAATTGGATGATTGCTGTAAATAGCGGAAACAAAATGTAGTATCCTCATAAAAAGAGTATGGTTGATGTGAATATATGATCAAAATTTTATGAAGCTGTTGATCCCAAAAAATCAAATCAATTATAATTCATAACTATAAATAAAAACATTCGAAGATAAACCCATTCAAATGATAAAGAAATGCAAACACAAATCTTAAAAATACATACAAACACTGAAAAATCGATTATGGACATTATTATATTGTTATTGTTCGGTTGTATAAACCAAACCGATTTTACCCTAAATTAAATATTCAGAATTGGAGATGGAATCAGTGTATAGAGCCACGAGAAAATTCATGAATTTTATTTATGGGTAATGTTCTAAATTGGAGAGAAAATTAGTATATAAAGCCACACAAAAATGTTAAATTCATAGAGCACAAATAAGCTTTACATGAAATTAATTGGAAGGAATTTTACCTTTTTAATGTAATAATAACTCTCATTCTACTATTAAAATACGTTTTTTTCCGAACTATTTATTAATTATTGGTATATGTCACAATTAAATGGTAATTATAAAACTTCTTGAATAATAATTTGAGTTCGCCTTCCAACGAAGCAACAATATTGGGATTAAGATTGCACTATTACTCGTAAGGTTGGCATTTGTCAAATTGTTGGTATTTTCATTTTCCATGCACATTTGCTCGACAATATAATCTGACCAAGAGAGCATAAATCCTTGGTCTAGAAATGTAAATATTGGATCTTTAATTAAGGTGCGGGTTCTCAAGCTCGATATCAGTTAATTAAATTTTATAGCTCGAGCACGTCTAACGAGTTAAACTTGAATACAATAAAATTTAGCTTTATTTGATTCGGAAATCGCCGTAGCTGATGCAATGGTTAGATTGTCATATATAACTTCCGTGAGATATTGACTGAATTGATATATTAAATATAATTAGCTAATTTATGACTCTTTCCAAATGGTTTTAAGGCAATTCAATGATTCTTATTATACTTAACCTCAAACATATGAAACAACTGCCCGGATGGCCGGCTGGCCGGCTGAGGCCTTCGCCTCCTTATAAATTGACGTTCACAATTGGCGATCCCATTGTACTTCCACCAAATCAATTAATCTCCGACGATGCCTCCGGCCGGCGGTAGAAACAGCTTCACGGTGACGACGGGGAAGAAGGAGGTGGTGGCAGCGGTGCTTCCGGTGCAGGAGCATTGGCTACCGCTCTCCAACATCGACCTCCTCCTTCCACCGATCGACGTTGGGGTCTTCTTCTGTTACTCACCGGATGACGGTGGTGCAGTGGCGGCGGTGGGGAAACTGAAGAAGGGGCTTGCGCAGGCGCTCGTGGCGTACTATGCCTTCGCCGGAGAGGTGGTGATGAACTCCGGCGGCGAACCGGAGATTCTGTGCAACAACCGTGGAGTTGACTTCTGGGAGGCTTATGCTGACGTGGAGCTCATGGAGCTTGACTTGTATAACGCCGACGATGCCGTTGAAGGCAAGCTTGTCTCCGTTAAGAAACACGGCGTTTTCGCCGTTCAGGTATATATATATGTTAGAGTGGCTGTTTTGGTCTAATAAATAGTAACAAAAGAAAACATTTAGGTATATATGGGTATTCGATATCCGTGTCACATGTGATATTGTAATTGGTCATTCCAATTTAATTGTGCAAATAATCATTAAAACCACTTAAATATGACATTATTTTTTAAAAAAACTTGAACATACTCTATACGTCCGACTCACACTTCCATTTTTTTTATTGAAAAAAATGAAAGATATAAAGCTTTTAGTATGTGGGCGATCGAAATGATAGAAATAAAGGAATAGATAATGAGCTGGATAAAATCCAAATTAGATGCAAACAACATTTTTTATTCGGTGATTATATTATATTTTTTGGATAATTTTGATATTAAATTAAATATTTTTATTTAAATGTAATAATCAATTACAGTATAACACATAACATGGATATTAGATATTCATGTGCATCAGTGTTTCAAAAATCAATTTAACCATAGTAACTAGGAGGTGGTTTATTTGTTAGAAATTTACCAAAAAAGTAAATTAAATATTTATATTTCATAAGTTAGAATTTCTCATTTAATGTCCACTATCTTTGTATATAACCTTTTTAGCTCTTTTGAGCTTTGTTAATATTATACATAGAAATCATTTATAAAAAAAAGGAATTTCTCGTTTAATTTTTTTTCAATAAGCATTTCTCGTTTAATTGTTAAGATTAAAGTAAACAAACGAATTATTTACAAAATAGCAAGCATAGTTAGAATCGTTCAGTTCCAAATTGATTTTGTACTATTTTCAAATAACTTTTGGTCAAACTCTACGATAAAACAATTTGTACTAATCATTTGTCTTCGTTGTAGGTGACAGAACTGAAATGCGGGGGGATAGTGGTGGGATGTTCCTTCGACCACCGCATCGCGGACGCCTATTCATGCAACATGTTCCTCGTGGCATGGGCCGAGGCGACTGGATCTCGGCCCATATCCTCCCCACCGCCTTCCTTTCGTCGATCGTTACTCAACCCTCGTCGTGCCCTTACACTAGACCCCACCTTCGACGACATGTACGTCCTGCTTTCAACCCTCCCTCCGTCGGCTCCTTCTTCCTCCGCCGACCCTGTCCTCCTCAGCCGCATCTACTACGTCAAGTCCGAGGACCTAGCCAGCCTCCAATCCATCACCTCCAGAACCAAGCTCGTATCCTTCTCCGCATTCCTCTGGCAGCTCGTCGCCAAGTCATCCCACCCCGACGTCATCGCCAAGATGGGGATCGTGGTCAACGGACGGTCCAGATTGATTGGCATGAACAGATAATTCGGGAACGTTGTGTCGGTTCCCTACGGTGGGAAGCGCGCGGGGGAGCTGGTAGATTCTTCGCTGAGCAACGTGGCCGATGGGGTCCACGAGTTCTTGGAGAAAGGGACGAACGAGGACCATTTTTGGGTTTGGTAGACTGGGTGGAGGCCCACAGGCCTGAACCCGCGATCTCAAGGATTTACGATAGCGGGGCCGCTAAAGGCCCCGCGTTTGTGGTTTCATCGGGTCGGGGATTCCCTGTCGGGGAGGTAGATTTCGGGTGGGGTCGTCCGGTGTTCGGGTCGTACCATTTCCCGTGGGGAGGGAGTGCAGGTTACGTGATGCCGATGCCGAGTCCGAAGAAGGAATCTGGCGATTGGGTGGTGTACATGCATTTGTTGGAGGCGCAGTTGGATGTTATTGAGAAGGAAGGTGCATCTTTTTTCAGACCCTTCAACTGGGACTACCTCATGTAACACATCGAAACGTTGTGTGCTGGTGAGTGGCGACTCAAAAATATGTTGTCCGATTTCAATCACACTCTATAAACAAACATCTATATACAACGTTTATTTCATTGTATCTTGTGTTTTCTATATCAAATAAAAAATATGTGTTGTACACATGCATGAAATGAAATGTTATCATGTTGTGTTTTCCAAACCATCCTAACCGATTTTCATTTGTCATGCATTTGTTCGACAATATATAATTTGACCAAGAGAGCATATGTCATTGGTCTAGAAATGTGGATATCGGATCTTTAGCTATCACCAATGTCACAATTTTCAGTATGTTGATGTGAATCTTGAGCCATCAACAAGGTAACAACCACAAGTGTCAAAAACCAAATAATAAATGTAAGATTCGATAGGCATCCCCGTTTGTATGAATCTGCAAATATCATTTATAGATCACTTTGAATGAGTTGGTTTCGCATCGCACTGGATTGATTGATGCAATCATTTCTTTAATAATTTTTCTTTAACTTGATGGCTTGATTGGTGCTTGTTACAAACATGATGAGTTCATTCGTAATTTGATCGATGGTTACTAATTTGTAAGATTTTTAATTGTTATAGGTCCTCGCATTATGTAATGAGTTGGTATCGCATCGCACTTGATTGTTTGTTGGCAGTGAAAGTAATTGTTTGTCTGATAAACAGCTTTCCTAACTTAAAGTTTGAGTTATCGAGAGTCTAAATAATATACTACAAAACATATGGGAAGGAAGTGCGAGTTACGTGATGTTGAACGATATCTTAATATATCATATTGTAAGAGTCAATAAGCTAATACATAATATGTAATGTGATTGGAGGGGTTGCAAGTAATGAATTAGACGACTCACCTTTAAAAATTATGTAACAATTAGGCACTTATTGAGCCGCGGAAGATGAGAAAAGACGGTTTCCATGTTGGCTGGCAGCTCAGATGAGCCAGATGTGGAAGGTAGTTTTCAATTTTTCATAAGTGATAACGCGTGCTATGCTGAATTTCTTAAATGTTATTAGATCATCTGATTTTAACCCGAATTAAAAGGCTCATATCTTTCGGGGGTGGTTTTGGTATTTAAACTTTTCTTCTTACTTTTCTTTAAAAATTAATATAGCTCCTTTAATTTAAGTTTGATTTTTATGTTTTTTATATAAAAATAATTGTGTTCTGGATTCTTCGTCTCTGTTTCAGCTAAGGCGGAGCATATCCGGAAAGCTACGGCTCTGGCAAAAATGAAAACTCCAAATCCAAATTCAATCAGGAGATGAATTGGTGTTACGTGGATTAAGCCCGATTTCCCATGGCTGAATGACATCACTTTCTCTGATTTGTATGAAAACAGAGCAAAAGGGAAGAAAAAAACAGAGTAGCCAGAGACAGAGTTTGCGGCTCATAGAACATTCCATAATCTTTTCACGAACTTCAGTCCTTTTCTTGTCCCACTACTTAATATGGACCGACCATGATTCGATGAGTGACTGAAAACACATGAACTCTTGAACCGCCGTTTTCTCCTGAAAGCTACACACTTGGAACTAGCCTCTGTTTTTACCACTCTGTCGCCTTTCTAATCATCGGATTGGTCTCAAAATCTTGATGTTGACAAATAATAACAATAAAGAAATATATCTTGGTATTTACCTTCAGAGAGTTGATTTCATTACGTAAATATAGTTCTATCAACTCTCACCAAAAGGAATATTACGGATGTTTTCATTTCTCCCCTCTTGATGATTTCCAGAAAAAAGGAAACATTTGAGGAAGAAATTGACAAACCTATTATTCTTGGACCAATTAACTAACTCTGCAACAACTGATCAAACTAATTCCACAACGACCAATCATTACCACCATTGTATGATCCCCACTGATCATCGTCATTACCACTCTCCTCCACTGCTCTGTAACTCGGCGGCGGAGACAGCAGTAGTCCTTCCGCCATCTCCGACAGCAACCTCGGCATATTCAGCTCTTCATCCACATAATACCCACCATTGCCAACATTACTGCTCACTTCACTCCACCAACAATCCTCCGCCGGCGAAGGCGCGACGGAGGAGCTGAGGTCAGCAGGAGGGGAGTTGAAAGAGCTTCCACTGGCAGTACTCCCGCAATCCACGGGGCGGAACATTTCGGCGGCGCGAGAAGCAGCCATCCTGACGTCCTTGTTATCATTGGAAGTGGGGAGAGGGAGCCGCCAGGCGGAGTCAGCGAAGTTCAAGCAAGCGGATTTCCCGCGGAAGGAGAGGGCAGCCACGTCATGAGCGCGGGCTGCCATCTCAGCAGTCGGGTAAGTTCCGAGCCAGACACGTGTCTTGCTCTGTGGCTCGCGCAGCTCGCAGACCCACTTGTCTCCGTTCCTCTTGCGCACTCCTCGGTAGACAGGGTGACGTGTCTCCTTGAACACCCTCCTTCCGGCTTTCTTCTTCGGATTCTCCGCCGCTAGCTTGTGGCCGCCGCTGCTTCCGCTGTCGGAGGATGAGGTGTCGGTTACTGAGTGATGAGTGTTGAAGTTCATGTCCATTTGTTAGAGTAGTTAGTTTTGGTTGGTTTGGTAGTTACTTGAAAAAAATGGAGGGAGTGGCGATTTGGTTATTTATAGGAAAAACGGTGGTCAGTGATATTTGACACGCTGTTGCCAGCTAAGGGTAAAAGTCCCACGGTTTATCCATAGAGAGGAGAAAGGAAAGAGAAGGGAAACGAGGGGAATTTGGAGTGGGGCCCACTTGACTTGAGTTTGACTGATTGGTTGGGTTTCGGCTGGTTTCATTCACAAGTATATTTGTTTATTATTGCCAGGTGGGTTTTGCCAGGTCGCCGGCAGCTGGTGTAAAACTAACTGGAGAGAGGGATCGAGTTGAGTTTTGTATTGTCTCCCGATGTGAAATCATCACGTGGATTAATTTGATTTTGTCAGGTGTTTTATTTCACTTTGAGGTCGATCGTCGTCGACGCAAAGTGTGCAACCTTTTCCATATATATAATAGTTGGATGAATTTCATCCATGACCGAACTGTATGTACGTGATCCGTTTGCGAGCACGTAACGATAGGGTTTCGATCGCCTCGAGATTGCGTGATAGCAACGTGAGCTTGACTGAAGGTTGTGAATCGAATAATGGCGAATAAGTTATCGATGATAGACGCTTGTTGAAGGAAGCTACTCCCCTAAACCGTTTGACCGACGACGAACTCCTCTAGTTGACAAAGTCGAGTTTTCTTGTATCTACTGATAATCTCCACGCAACTAAGAATTCCTCCCTCAAACGTTAATCCACTCCCAAACATAAAAATAAGCAGCAATCCGAATAACACCATAACTAAATAGTAATTGGGCGCTGCTTGAAGCCATCAGTTGGGTGATGCTGTCTCTCGGCCACTCCAAGCTAGGTAATATTCGAATGTGATTCTCAAACGATGCAGTGTGCCTTGGTGGAAATTATTTATATGTGTAAAGGTATTTTACGCATTTGATAGGGTGTTAGTTTTTATATTGTCAGGTGAAAAAGGAATAGGGTCGGTTATGAGTTGGCGCGACGGTTATTATTCTATATCATTCTATACGCATTCCGTCTATTAGACATGCACCTCTTGATTAACTTGTTAATGCCGTTCAAACACAATGTTAATGAGAGCTTCCTATTTGTTTCTAGTGTGCTACGTGGCTAAAATAATTGACCCAAAATATTGCAAAAAGAATATGAAGTATAGATTAAGTGTGTGACGAGAGTGTTTCCTTCGTGTGGTGTTAATGTAGTATATTCCACTTCTAGACGAGTGATGATTTGAGATATTTATTTGCTTTATGCTGATTAATCAATCACGCTCTTTGCCTTGCATGCCCCCATTATAGAAACTTCTAATCCAAATCAAACTGACACGTGTAGGGTGGACTTGTACATTATGTCAAAAGATTATACTTTGGGTACTAAAATGTAATAATCCATCCGACATAACAGAAATCTCTCTCCGACTGTTTACTATCTCGGGTTTCCAGATCTCACCATCCGGTTGCTCGATCTGGCGTGAAGTTTGCTCCAGCTAGAAATTTCCCGGAAGAAGCAGAAACTAGGGTGAGCTTTTGATGCCCAGTAGTTAGATTTCCATGAAGCTTTGATTGATGCCCAGCAGTTAGATTTCTCACCCATTAACTCTGTTTGATCTGCAATTTCTATGATAGGGTCATCGCCTGCCTGAACAAACTCTCCGTCTGGGCTCCTTCTCGCCGTTTCAATTCCTCGTCCGAATCTCTTGTAATTGATCGTCCAACTGGGTGGTATGGATTTGGCTGGAAACTTTGTTTAATGAGATGCCCATGTAGAAATGTGATCACTTGGACTACTATGATCCAAGCCTGGGAAAAATCTGTTCTCTTGAGATCCAACTTGCAATTATCTCCATTTTTTCCGTCTCTGAATCAGTTGGATCGTTTCTGATTTATGCAGCAACAACTATATCAGAGCTTTTCGCCTCGGGAGTTTGAAGAAATGGTAATAGAAATCAATCTCCTATTGCTCAAATTTGAATCCACCTTGCCAATTTGACCTCGGCAGGGCATTTTGATGTATTTGATTCATGATTGAGTCAATTGTAGGTTTATCACTCCAGTTTCGTGGATGATGATGGAGTTACAAAAGCTTGCGGCTGCCCATTACTTCCTTTGAAATCCCATATTAAGGGTCCTGCTCCAACTTCAAATCAAGGTTCGATGTACAAGCCATATCCTCAGAAGCTTCTTGCTTGTGTTTCTTATTCACCGTTCTATTGATATACAAACCACTTGTGTTGTCTTTCAGATAAAACGGATATAGTCGACGAAGCGATAACCTTCTTTCGTGCAAATGTCTTCTTCAGAAACTTCGACATCAAGAGCCCTGCAGATAAGCTTCTAATCTACTTGACATTCTACATCAACGTTGCTTTGAAGAGGTTAGAAGGTTGCAGAACTTTGGCTGTAGGTACTAAAGCCATCATTAACTTGGGTTTGGAGAATGTTCCAGTCCCGGGAGAGTCTGGTTTCCCTTTTCCTGGCCTTTTCATTGAACCTCAATCTCACAACGAAGCAGAGCTCTTCAGGGATTATCTGAAGCAGATAAGAGAAGAAACAAGTGGGAGGTTGTTGAGTGTTGCCTATAGACACAACGGCACTCCGAACAAATGGTGGATTGCATTTGCCAAGAGGAAGTTCATGAATGTCATTGCTCTTTGATTTATTGCTATGAATGATGATCATCCTTAGCAAGTGGTGAACAAGCTTGTGAGACTTCACCTATTGTGTAGCCATTGATTGGCTTTCTTATGTATCAATTCTAGAACATATCATATAAATGTGCCATACCTGCAAGAAAGGGTGTTTTTTTCTTCTGTAGATGGTGTTCTTCCACGGAATCAAATGAAATTTAATTTTTAGGATGTGTGTTGGAAATAGTTAGATTCTCGAACTCTATATCAAATCATCTAATGGTAGTCAAAGCCTAAGTGTGAAGTTAGAAAAACAATTTTTATATTTTGATAGTTTTTTTTTTAATTGGCTTATTTTTAATATTTGTTGGTAACGATTAAAAATTCAAGTTTGATTATGTCAACCTTCAAATCTTAACTAAATGAAGTGAAAACAAAACTTTTGTTTTTGGGCCGGTTTTCTCGCTATTTATGTAGGGGTTACTATGCGCTTTTGTATGAAAATAGGCAAAAATATCAAATTAACTAATTTTTTGAATACATGTGGTAAAGGACTAGAAAATCAAGTTTCACTATATTAGATCCTCATATTTTAGCCAAATGAAGTAAAACACACATTTTTCGTGTGTTTTTACGAGTTTTCATGTGTATTAGGCATTAACTATGTTGAGCTTAACCTAACTCTTTCTTATGTTTGGTATACAAGTTGACCAGGTCTTCAATTCCAGACTTGATTGTTCATATGTAAGAAGAGTAGTCACAAACATATTGACCTGCTGATGTTAGTCTTATTACTAACTGGTCTTTCTTTACTTACAAGCCTGAAAAGGATCTAACTAATTTTAACTTCGTTTGGCCATTGTTTACAGGAGTTACCATAGTGACACTCAATTTTTTAGCCATTTCCAACATGCATGTCAAATATAAGTCGATTTGAAAATTTTGAAATTTTCTTTTACAAATGGTCAATTTCCATAGGTTAACCCCTTTGGAAATTGACCGTTTTCATATGAAAATTAATTTTTCTAAAATTGGCTAATACTTGATAAGGATGTTGGAAATGGCAAAAAATTAAGGTTTAACCATGTTAAACTCTTCAAATAATAACCTTATAAAGTTAAAAAAACATTTTTCAACATGCTAAAATGAGACCAAGTAAATTTGATTTTTAACTCCGTTTGTCCATTGTTTACCGGGGTTACCATAATGAAACATTATTTTTTAGCCATTTCCAACATGCATATAAAATATTAGTTAATTTACAAATTTTAAAATTTTTCTTGTGAAATTTTAAAATACATTTTTCAACATGCTAAAATGAGACCGAGGAAATTTGGTTTTCAATTTCGTTTGGTCATTGTTTATAGAGGTTACAATAATAACAATTGATTTTTTATCCATTTCCACCATGTATGTCATATATTAGTCGATTTGAAAATTTTAAAATTTTCATGTGAAAATGGTCAATTTCCATAGGTTAACCCCTTTGGAAATTGACCATTTGCACATGAAAATTGATTTTTTTTTAAATTGGCTAATACTTAACATGGATATTGGCAATTGCTAAAATTAAGATTTGACCATGTTAAGCCTTTCAAATAATAGCATAATGAAGTTAAAAAATATTTTTCAACATGCTAAAATGAGATCGAGGAAATTTAATTTTTAATTTTGTTTGACCATTGTTTATAGGGGTTACCATAATAACACTTGATTTTTAGCAATTTTCAATATGCATATCAAATATTAGTCAATTTGAAAATTTTGAAATTTTCTTGGGAAAATGGTTAATTTTCATAGGTTAACCCCTTTGGAAATTGAACGTTTTCACATGAAAATTGATTTTTTTTTTAAATTGGCTAATACTTGATATGGATGTTAGAAATGGCTAAAATTAATGTTTGACCATGTTAAACCTTTCAAATAATAGCCTAATGAAGTTAAAAAACATTTTTCAACATGCTCAAATGACACCGAGTAAATTTGGTTTTTAACTTTGTGTGGTCATTGTTTGCAGCGGTTACCATGATTACACTTGATTTTTTAGTCATTTCCAACGTTCATGTCAAATATTTGTCGATTCAAAAATTGAGAAAATTTTATGTAAAAATGGTCAATTTCCATTGGTGTTCCCTTTGGAAATTGATCATTTTCACATGAAAATTGAGTTTTTTTTAAATTGACTAATACTTGACATGGATGTTGGAAATGGCTAAAAATTAAGTTTTGGCCATGGTAAGTCCTCCAAATAATAGTCTATTGATGTTAATAAACATGTTTCAACATGCTAAAATGAGACCAAGTAAATTTGATTTTTAACTTTGTTTGGCCATTGTTTACAGCGGTTACCATGATAACAATTAATTTTTCAGCCATTTCCAACATGCATATTAAATATTAGTAGATTTGAAAATTTTGAAATTTTCTTTTAGAAATGGACAATTTCCATAGGTTAACCCCTTCGTAATTTGACAATTTTCACATGAAAATTGATTTTTTTTAAATCGGCTAATACTTGACATGGATATTACAAATGACTAAAAATTAAGGTTTCATCATATTAAGCCCTTGAAATAATAGTCTAATGATGTTAATAAACATTTTTTAACATGCTAAAATAAGACCGAGTAAATTTGATTTTTAACTTCGTTTGGTCATTGTTTTTAGTGGTTACCATATTGAAACTTAATTTTTTAGCTATTTTCAACATGCACATAAAATATTAGTCGATTAAAAAATTTTGAAATTTTCATGTGACAATAGTTAATTTCCATCGGTTAACCCCTTTATATATTGACCATTTTCAACATGCTAAAATGAGACCGTGGAAATTTGATTTTTAACTTCACTTGACTATTGTTTATAAGGGTTATCATAATGACACTTGATTTTTTAACCATTTCCAAGGTGCATATCAAATATTAGTCGATTTGAAAATTTTAAAATTTTCTTGTGAAACGGGTCAATTTCCATAGGTTAACCCCTTTGAAAATTGACAATTTGCACATGAAAATTGATTTTTTAAAAAATTTGGCTAATACTTAACATGGATATTGGAAATTGCTAAAATTAAGATTTGACCATGTTAAGCTTTTCAAATAATAGTATTATGAAGTTAAAAAATATTTTTCAACATGCTAAAATGAGACCGAGGAAATTTGATTTTTAAATTCGTTTCACCATTGTTTACAGGGGTTCATATAATAACACTTGATTTTTAGCAATTTTCAACATGCATGTCAAATATTAGTCAATTTGAAAATTTTGAAATTTTCTTGGGAAAATGGTTAATTTTCATAGGTTAACCCCTTTGGAAATTGACTGTTTTCACATGAAAATTGAATTTTTCTGAAATTGGCTAATACTTGACATGGATGTTGGAAATGGCTAAAATTAATGTTTGACCATGTTAAGCCTTTCAAATAATAGCCTAATGAAGTTAAAAAATATTTTTCAACATGCTCAAATGACATAGAGTAAATTTGGTTTTTAACTTTGTGTGGTCATTGTTTATAACGGTTACCATGATTACACTTGATTTTTTAGCCATTTCCAACGTTCATGTCAAATATTTGTCGATTCAAAAATTGAGAAAATTTTATGTAAAAATGGTCAATTTCCATTGGTGTTCCCTTTGGAAATTGATCATTTTCACATGAAAATTGAGTTTTTTTAAATTGACTAATACTTGACATGGATGTTGGGAATGGCTAAAAATTAATACTTGACCATGTTAAGAGCTTCAAATAATAGTCTAATGAGGTTAAAAAATATTTTTCAACATGTTAAAATGACACGGAGTAAATTTGATTTTTAATTTCGTTTGGTCATTGTTTACAAGGGTTACCATAATGACATTTTATTTTTTAGACATTTTTAACATGTATGTCAAATATTAGTCGATTTAAAATTTTCAAAATTTTCTTGTGAAAATGGTCAATTTCCATAGGTTAATCCCTTGGCAATTGACCATTTTCACATGAAAATTGGATTTTTTTTAAATTGGCTTACTTGACATGGCTGTTGGAAATGGCTAAAATTAAGGTTTGACCATGTTAAGTCGTTGAATAATAGCACAATGAAGTTTAAAAAATATTTTTCAACATGCTAAAATGACACCGAGGAAATTTGATTTGTAACTTTTTTGGTCATTGTTTACTGTGGTTACCATAATGACACTTGATTGTTTAGCAGTTTGCAACATGCATGTGAAATATTAGTCGATTTGAAATTTTTGAAATTTTCTTGTGAAAATGGTCAATTTCTATAGGTTAACCCCTTTCAAATTGGCTAATACTTGATTTGGATGTTGTAAATGGCTATAAATTAAGGTTTGACCATGTTAAGCAGGTGGACTAGTATGAGTGGACTGGTCACGTATCAAAGCCTCCCCAATAGTCACGGCTCAAGATCTGATACGCTGTGCAAGGCCATCGGGAGTGGTGCGAATATCAGTGAATATAGCTTCATTTCTGGTCTTCCAAAGAGACCAGCAGGCAACCCCAAACAGAAGGCTAGTGCTCGGCACCTTTAGATGGTGTGTGATCCAAGGCAGAAGTAGGGAATCCAGTTTGTTTGCTCTTCAATCAGATAAACAAGTCGCTCCCAGATGATAACCATAAAATGACAATCTCTCAACACATGCAGGACTGTCTCGGATGGATATCTGCAATGCATGAAAGTCTTATTACACTCTTGTAACCATCAATTAAATTATGAATGAACTCGTCATGTTTGTAAAAAATATCAATTAACCCATCAGGTTAAGAAACAATTATTCAAGAAAAGATTACATCAAATGTTTTCATCAAAATTTTGGAAAACTTCAAGTCGTAGAGGTTGTCTTAGTTAATATGTCCTACATAAATAGATGGTTTTGTTTACACATGTAGGACAAAACAAAACCTTACGTCTTGGTAAATAATTAATTCAACTAAGTGATGAATGCATCACTAACAAACTAGCCAAATCAAGATTATGTATGTTGTATATATCCAATGGTTCAATATAAGCAACTTTTGTAACCTTTAGCTAGGATATGGTACTGAGTGTGTGCAATGGTAAACCACAAAATTTTAAAAAAATTTGACGATAAATATACCATCGAAGATAATTTAACTTGACAATCCGATCATGGCGGCAAACATTATACGATACAAACGAGCTATAGAGTACAGTGAGTTGATTTCAGTGACTCGATTTTGTTGATACATAGTTCAAATTCTACGATCCAGCTCCAATCGACCTTTCTTTGATACCAAACACTAACACATAAGTAAATTTTAACGATTTCATAATTCGCACAGCTCCGTAGTTATTTAAAGGTCGACTAACCTACATACATCTTCCTTCCGATTAAGTGTCATAATCATTGTTAAATACTTCAAGTGTTTTGTTTAAATCATCATCGACATCAGATTTAAGTCTTAAGTGTCATTATCATAGTTAAATAAGTGTTTGTTGGGGTACCAACTTTTGGGAAGTGGGGATTACGAGAGTGTACATAGCAAACACGTGGCAGCTGAGATAGGTTAAAGATCTTCTTTCATATATTCGAGAACCATGAATTTCAAGACAAAATAACATATAATGTAACAAGTAAACGATTTGATGTATACCACCTCTTAGTTGATCTTATGAATGCCTTCATCATATGATTAAGTTGCTGGAAGTAATTGGGAAGTAAGAAAAATGAACAAAAGATATGTTAATTGAAAAAGTGACTCTTCAATTGATAAGATGATGAGAAATTCATATCTTCTACAAATTACGAATCAATTAGAGTAATAAAAGTGTGTCGTATTATAAAAAAAATGTATGAGTAACTTAGAGATGTTATAATAAAGAAAAGAGACAGTAACATATGATAATGACAAGTAAATGATATAGATAACTAACTCAATAAACCCATAAAAGTATACAACCTCTTATCCCATGCCTTGATCATATGATTAAGTGGTTGTAAGAAATTTTAAAGTAGGAAAATGAACAAAAGATTGAAACTTTAAGAGTATACATAAAATTTGTAACAAGCCATTTTATGGGGGGGACAAAGGCATTAATAACATAGCTCAGTTTAATTAATTAGTAACAGAGATCCCCACTCACCCCAAATTCAAATTTCCACAAAACCCCAATTAAAAATACAATTTCATGATTCAAAATTTGTACCACAACTCTTTCATCCTCCTAGCTAAAACCCACACATCACAGAAGCTTCATCACTCACTCACTATTAAAACCCTCCACCCAATCCCCCACATTTCCTTGACTGATCAGAATCTCCTCTGCCTCTCTGTTTCTTCTTCTTCTTCTTCTTCTTCTTCTTTGTTTACTCTGTTTTTTTTCACTCTGTTTCTCCTACAACAATGGCTAATTCTTCCTTAACTCGAAAGCCATTGGTCAAAGAAACAACGGGAGGCCCTTTGATGCTGAGAGACTTCCTCATCGAAGATTTCAGCTCCTGCTCATCCAACGGCTTCAAATCCTTCCCCCGCCGCCGCCAATGCTGCCCTTCCACCCCACGATTAATGCTCCCCCCAGTCGACCGGAAATCGAAATTGAAATTGAAATCGAAACCCGCCCGCCATTCCAAATCCAGCTCCAAACTCTTCCGCAAGGCGTCCAAGGCCGTCATCAGAGCCGTCAAATCTCTGCCGCTACGTTCCTCCGCCGCCGCCGCCGCCGGCGGCGGAGATTCGTTTAAGAAACCGCTACATCTCCTCCCCCGTAGCCTCTCACGAAAACTTCTCCGGAAGAGCCTCTTCTGGCGGAGGGAAGAAATCATCGATCAGGCCACTGTCATTGTCACCGGTGATGTCGCCGGCGGGGACATCACCGCAGTCGCAGAAGCACCGGTGACGGGACGGTGGAGATCTTTCCGCGAGTTCCTCGAGGAACAGCTTGACGATCACTGTCCTCCGCCGCAGGATCAGACTTTCCTCACCGGAAAGGCTGCTAATTTGGCTTCTACCGAAGCCGCCGGGAGGACTTCTACGAGCAGCAACAGTACTGATCACAGTAAGAGTGACAGTAAGAATTGGAGTGAGAGCGAATTTACTGCGGACAGCGGTACTTCGGAGGGGTCAAACGAAGGCGGTAAAAACGAATTACAGTCCTCGTCACTGGACGGAGTCAGCGGAGGAAGCGCAGCCGTGACAGCCGGCGATGAAGCGTCCACGACCACCACCAGCTGGCCCGCCACTGCGGAAACTGCTAAGGTAAAATTTGAATAAAAATAAAAACTAAATGAGCTTGTGTTTCCTGCTTCTCGGTGTTTTGCTTTTTTTAGTGGTTGAACGCATGTGAAACGTAGATTCGATTAGAGTACCACGTGTGGGGTCCATTGGAATAAGCGATCAAGCGGTCCTAGTTCTACGATTCCGGCAAGCGTGCGGAATCTACGGCTATAGTACACGCAGGTGCATTGAAGTTTCCTGGTACACGTGACACTCGATCATAGTCTCTCCACCGGATTTATGAATTCCTTAAGCAGAGGAAACTTCGAAAATGGATTATTTTACAATATTTTGAATTCCGTGTGATTCCATTTGTTAATTATTATTTTTTCAAAAGGTAGTTAACTTTGAGGTAATCTGGCAATAGAAATTTCTTGCATAAGACAAAACCAACTTTTTGTCGGTGGTCACAGAGTAGCTCACAAAATGTACAATGATAGTATTATTGAGTGCTTTCACGTTTCGGTTAGATTTTGAACCATTCATCAAAACGGTCCGGTACAATTTTGATATAACGATTGATCAAATTACGGTTCAACTACAATATATAAAAGTTTACTGTGGTTTAAATAATACCCTTGCTGGCCTTCATGCACCAAAGTACTTTCCTTTACTAGTACACATGGTTTTCAAAACCCTACCAAACACGGTGAGCTCGACCGGTTCAATCGTAACCCGATTACTTATTCAACTCGATACGATCTCAGTATTGAGCTTTGTTTCATTCGTCTAGGGGCATAGTGTTGTTGGGATCATATCTTACAGGTGGTTTCAAACTGTATCGATACGATTGGTTCGATCCGTTCAAATATGAATCGGGTTTATCGTTAAGAAGGGGACAAGGATAAGACTAGAGTAAGTTGGTGTATGAAAGTAAAAGAATGTGACATGACAAAAGGTAGCTCTGCCATTCATTTATGGGTCGTAATTAAGCAATCCAAACCAAACCAACGAGCAAATGTTTGGGAGGATATGGATGCCTAAGCTTAGCTTGATGGTCCCAAATTTCCAGAATTTAATGGCCCTTCTGCACATGTTCACGCTTTTATGTTGCTTTCACTAAATAGCCTGGCAACTTGGGATCACGAATCATCAATGTCTTCTCCTTTTCCTTTCACTTTGTTTGTCAATTCGAGCGGGGTCGACTGGTTGTTCGTCGTTGTAACGTGATTAATTATGTGATTGTGTGTAGGCATGGACAAATGATCAAGAGAAAGAGCAGTTCAGTCCGGTTTCTATACTTGACTGTCCCTTTCAGGATGAAGAGGAGGAGGAGGATGATGGAGTCGATTCCCCGTTACAACGAGGCCTCGTTCTCGACGAAGGTACACCACATCAATACACCTCTCTCCATGATCGTTGAAATTCGAATGTAGAGCGTGGTGGCCAATGTTTTTATACCAAACATATATTAATAAGTACAACTAAATGACTGTGGAGAAGGAGAAGTAGAGAACTGTTTGCATCCATTAGCTCGAGTTATTGGTTGAGTTCATAATTAGTTGACTCTATCAAAAAAAGTCCCATGTAGAGGAATTAAAATTTGTATAGGTCCATAAAACTTCTTTGCAAGTGAAAATATCATCATTGGGGCTAGCATGAAAATATCCTGATAACTTGAATTTTGAAGGGGAATTCGTAAGTAGTTTATATATTATTTATTAACACTGACGACACTTGTTGTTATATAGGGAGCAAAAAGAAGCTGGTCAAAAGGGCGAGAAGGTTTGAGTGCCTGGATCAACTTCAACCGATCAATTTGCAGAAGCGAATCATAGTGATCGAGGAATCATCATCGATATCCTCAATATCATCTTCCTCCGATGAAGCATGCTCTACATCACACAACAGCAATGTAGGATCGAAGGACCCCCTCGAGCTACTTAGAATTGTGAAAGAGAGAGCATCATCATCAAGCACTAGTGATCATTCATCAAGGTCGTGCTCGATTTCGAAAGGTGATCAACTATTGTTCCTCGACTTCTTCGAAGAGAAGCTACTTAAAGGGCACGTAGAAGAAGATGATGATGAGGATAAGTTGTTGGAGGCAGTGGAAGAATGGATGAATGGGGAAGCAAAGGAGATGATGGTGGGTTGGGAAGTGAATGAGAGCAGAAATTTGTACCTTAAGGACATAGAGGAGAATGGAGGGTGGAGGAACTATGTCATTGATGTGGAGCAAGAGTTAGGGTTAGACATTGAGGATGAGATCTTCACTTCTTTGGTGAATGAGCTAGTGTTTTGGGAGTTTTGTTGATTGATTGATGATGGTGGTTTGATCATTAGGGTTTACAATAAGGAGAAGTAGTGTGTGTAGAGACACTAATGATCCCAAATTTTTAGATGGTTTAGTTAGTTTGTGTTTTTATGATTCTTCCCCCTTGGAAGATGAGATTATAAGACCTATGTGCCATAAGCTGCGGTAATACAAAGAATGCAAACGTTATCCTGAATGATTGGGCATAGGAAAATCATGAATGGAGAGCTTCCCCGTCCCCATTTTTCGCCCCATTCTTTGGTTTTAAGAATATTGGTCTTAATAGAAATGATGTAATTTGTATCTTTAGCGTTTAGAGTTATTTATAAAGTTATACTTTATCATGAAGGTGATTTGTGTTGTTACATTCTATTCACAAAAGAGAAATATTTGAGTTGCGAATTTAATATGTTACAAGTTCATTGGGTTAGGAGTTATGAGTTTAACTTTAACATGTTCCGATTAATTTTCTATCAATTTGAATCATAGAGAACAAAAATATGAAACTTGGATCCAGAACAGAAATGTGGATTAGCCCAAAGGTATACATTGGGCCTCGGAATCTTGATCAGAAACAAGCCCAATTGAGTTGATTCAGTAGTAGAAACAGAACTAAGAGTAAGATTCATCTGACTAGCTAGAATCTTCCTCATGTTTGTCTTCCCTATGTTTCGGGTTAAAGTGGGTTCTGAATCTCTTATTTGATTTGGTTTCAAATAATAAATTATAGTAAAATTTTAATATTTTAATTTTTTTTACCTTTATAAGAGAACCAAAAATAATAATTTATGTTCTTTTTTATGGATAGAATTTTTTTGTTATAGAAAATGTATTAGTAAAATGAAAGCGCAAGATAATTTAAAACATATTAATTGAATAATGGAAAATACCACACGACACATAAAGGATAATATGTGAGCTCAAAATAAAGCCTCAATAGACTCAAAATAAAACCCAGTAAACTCAAAATAAAATTCTCATAAGACAACCAAATACAATCCATTCAATAGTAATACATGTTCTCCTTTTATAGATAAAAATTATTATTTTTTATTATAAAAACGTATTTGCAAAATGAAAGCGCGAGACAATTTAAGGCATGTCAATTGAAGAATGGAAAATAGAAAAGACCCATAGAGGGTAGTATGTGAGTTCAAAATAAAGCTCCAGTAAACTCAAAATAAAGGCCTAATAAACTCAAAATAAAGCACTCATAAAAAAACCAAATACTATTCATTCAATAATAATCCATATTCTCATTTTATAAATAGAATTTTTTTTTGTTATAGAAAACATAATAATTGAAAATTTTATTCACCTATTTATTTGTTTAGAATAAATAATCTATCAAATTGAAATGATTTATAATCAACCTATTAGTAAATAATTATCATAAATTTAATTTGAAAATCCAAATATAACAAAAGAAAAAATCACCGATAACACATTCAAAACTAACAAATATCCTTAAATTCAACCCCAAACAACATTGATCGAGACCCTAAATTCAAATCCTTCCCAACCGGGCTAGCCTCATTCTTAATGTGTTGTTGGCTTAGATTGATGTTGCAACAACTGGAAAGAACAATCACGATCACACTCAAATTTTGACTAAAGTCAAGAACATAAATTTTTTCCCTTATAAAAAATTGCCATATTATTTTATTTCTAATAAGCAAATCCCAAGTCTACACTGGTAGGCTTAATGCCTCTATAGTCAACTTTTGTTGGCCTCCATAGCATCACCTTAAAGCCCTATAAAAACCCTAACCCCATTAATCCACCTTTACCCACAAGTAGCTTAATTATTATCAAAAGTCAAGCAATGGCTTCCAACAAAAACACAACCAGCTTGGCTCTCATCCTTATTGCACTCTTCTTCTCCGTGGTCTCCGCCCGGATCAACTCGATCCCGAACCCTAACCCGACACTCGCAACTAGTCCGAATCCTGCACCAACACCTACCTCTACGTGCCCGGACCTACGTGCTTGCGGTATGGTCCCGATGAGCGGCGCATGTTGCATGGTGTTTGCTACCGTCAGCGATGCTACTGCAGCCGCCGACTGCATTTGCACCGCCCTCAAAGACGCTCCGGCTGGCCCTGCCCAAGTCCTCCCGGACCCGGACCTTGGCCAGCTTGTCAAGTTTACTTTCGCGCAATGTGGCAGGGCGGCTCCCTCCGACCTTACCTGCTCTAAATGATCATGCATCAACGGAATCCGCCGTCAAGGGTCGCCGTCGGTCGATCGTCACGGCTTATTTTCAATAACTAGTTATTTGTATTACTACTACTATTACTATTACGAACTTTCAATTTGAGTTGAAGCTATGCATGCAAACGACTGTGTTTCATGTTTTTAGTGTGTTTTCTTTTCAGTTCTAATGTCGATGTTGGGATCGACCAATAAAATAAAACGGAATATCATGGAGTAGCATAATAATATTAATGTTACTGATGCTAGTTTGTACGCGCCGCCCTCCATTGCGAGCTGATTGAACATATTGATTCATGTGTTTTGTTATTGTTGATAAGTATTGGAATGTACGATAAAAGAACACTTTGGTTCGCACAGAATTCTGTGCATGGTTGAAATTAATAAAATGCAATTCATGTAACGACGGCTTAACACGCTCGAAAGTAAGTCAAGTCGAAGATTTTCAACACTAATATAACTCAAAGTATAATTTATTTTTAACTTCATTTGAGCATTATTTACAAGGGTTGTCATAGGAAAATTTGATTTTTAACCATTTTCAACATGCATGTCAAACATTAGCTGATTTGAAAATTTGAAAATTTTCTTATTATAATATAAGGAAATTGACCAATTTTAACATAAAAATTAAAAAATAAGGAGGAGTAGATAAATAAGCTAGGAATTCACTTGCCAACCCAATTTCGGTTTAAGAAGAAGATATGAGTTTTTGAATCATCTAAGAATATATGTTAAGTATATGATTGTATATTTCAGATCATATTTCGACAAATTTAGAGCTATAAAAGTGGATAAGTTTTGTTATGTATATAGAGAGATTCATACCGTATTTTCAAAACCATATGCATACGAATAGAATGAGAATTCAATAGAATTTCAGCAATCGAACCACATGCATGTGGTTAGCCACTTTGATTCAACATACAACGCGTCTTCTATCAATCGAATAATCAATCGTCGACTCCATTAAATTTAAATCTTTTAATTAAATAGGTATAATGAAAATATATTTTATAAACACGTTTCAATACAAAATAATTTAAATAGACCGATTAGAATTATAATAATTATCAGAGTCTAGATAGAGCCACGTAGGGCAACGTTGTGTGGCTAGCGTGGCTCTGTGTGGCTCTGCTAATTTCATTATTAGCCAAAAACCATGCATGCACTTCATTCACTTCACATACTTGGACACCATGCCTGCATAAATATTGGTGGAACACCACGTGTTTCAATAACCAGTACAATGAAGGTTGGATTTATAATTATTTAATTTTGGAATTAGTTTATAATCCATGAATTGGTGGGCAATTAAGTGAAGTGCATGCATGGTTTTGGGCTAATAATGGAAACCGTATCATGAATCATCACATAGAGCCATTCTAGCCGCAAAGCGCGGGCTGGGTAGGTAGCGTGGCGCTGTGTAGATGTTGGTAATGACTAATTTTTGTTATTATAATTTTAATTGAAATTTATATTATTTCGTATTAAAATGTATTTATTAAAATAAATTTACAATCAATTCGCGAGCCCGTCAATTACTAAACAATTAGAATTATTTAATAGTAGATAATTAAATTTGAAATGTAGTGATTAGTAATAGAGACATGGGAGGGGTGGCTAATTAGTAATTAGTAATTAGGGTTTTACCAAAATTGGGGGGAAAATCCAAATCCCAACAGTTTAGAAATTCACATTTCTTAATAACAATAAATAATTCCAACTTGTCTAGGGAACTTTCAATTTGTTTTTGCGCCAATTGGAAGAAATATCAGCATGCCATGTCACACCCTGCATGTCACGTGGCGTGCTAACAGAAAGTCCATGTCGGTTCCGGAGTTTGGTAACGTCCCCGGGCCCACCACTACCCCTCAGGCCTCAATCTCGCAACGGTATTTCTCCATCTCGCGAGTATTTCAGTCATAATTTTCGTTGGTTTTGTTTTAATTGGTTTGGTTTTCATTGAAGAATCGAGATAACACATAATAAAGAATAGGTACTGTCATTCTATATATAGTTTATTTAGCATCATATAATATCATCTGTAAATATAAATAAGAATAAGCGTAAAAAAATTCAAAACTTATGCGATAATTATGTCACCTATTAATTAAAAATAAAATAAAAACTATACCACATACCATACATAAAATCTCTGTTAATGATAGGAAAAGCATCATCTTGCCCCTCCTCTTAATATCCACTTGTCATATATATATTGACATCGAAAATACCAATCAATTCTTTAGATAGACAATAACCAACGTGATCTACCATGGATCATGTTGCCATGCTGATGGGGACAAGGCCTATACAAAGAAGAACCTGAAGCGACTCTAGGCATATAGATTTATACAATAAAAGTAAACAATTAAACATTGCATTGATTTCTATTTTTAGTTATGATTAGTTTGAACCTGATATCTATGTTGTTAATACATAACTTCACCAATTCAGCTTTATTATCTAAACGTAGTTTATGTTTGTGATTTTTTTTTATAATAACTTGAATGGGATACAATATGTATGACCATTTGGTCTTGGTGATTAATTAGGTCGTCAAACCGTTTGTGATAAATTAAAATTTGAAATATGATTATTGAGAGTTTTTGCTAGCTTAATAGGTACTCGAAGTCAAAGCCTATTACTTTCTATAAAAATATCCACGTCTTCAATTCAATTGAAACCTCAATATCAAACAATAAACACATATTTCTTAAATTAGGAAATTTTAATTCCCCTAATTACTTATCTCGTATTTATTGACATTGAAAAACGTTTTGCTTCAATTAAGGCTGGAAGAGAAATTGGCGAAATGCTCGCTGAGTGGCGGCGAGATAACGCTCTTTCTCCCGGCTTAATATCCACTACGGTCATCAATCTATACATTTGTAACAATGTGGTCATCAATCTTTAAACGCTAGCCTTAATACTACTAACTTATTTCAACATAAACAATATGATCATTACGTCAACTTTCTATCCAAAATACTGTTAAATTGGTAGATGTCCATCCCAACCATTAGTAGAATTAGGATGTTTGAAAAGTAAGAACAAGATTTTAAATTAGGAATGAGTATTAAAGTACATGGGAAAATTTGAAAACACACTCAGAAAAATTTTCAATTTTACCTAGAATTTGAACATTCTAAAACTAAAAAGACCCTGAATAGTGGTGTAGTTTCGCCCATCCAGATTCTATCATTGATGTCAGCTTATTATTTTTGTCCATAAAAGTTTCCACCCCGGCTAGATCGCCTATTCTATAAGAGACTCAATCTATTCAAACATTCTCAACCAACCTACGAGGTAACTTAACTCAATCCGCAATCTAACCTAATCCAAGTCACTTGAATTGAATCAATTTAAACCGATTGAAATGAGGTTGGTCTAGGATAAAATAATTGAGTTTGAGTTGAAATGGTGATATGTCAACTGAACAAAAAATTTGGACAAAAAATTGACGGAGTAACCACATTATTATAATTGAAATAAATAGTTCTATGTTGGTTACTTCTTAAAGGTTGATGACTAAATTGTTACAAACCAATAGATTGATTACCAAAATGGATATTAGCCCTTGCTTCCCCGAAAATTCCCTGACGCGTCGATATTCATTTAAAGCTCTGCTGGCAAAGAGAGATATCACTTCTTCCCTTCTTTCTTTCATTCTTCGTTTCCGCCTGAAGAAAAATTCCAAAACTAAAACAAACCCATCAAAGACCTTTCTTCCCTTATCACTCTCTCTTCTTCTTCTTCTCCCACTTTTCAACCTTTCCACGTTAAGAAGTCGGCAGGCTAGCTAGCAAAAGCTTCACTGTAACTCCTCCGCACGATACTTTCCTTCTTCCCCTATTCCATTCCTAAAATTCCATCAACACCTGATACAAGCAAAGTGGCGGAGTCTGAAATCGAAAATCAGAAATACCCTTTTCTTTTTTAGAGGAGATAGATAAGCCTTTCATCAGTTTTGGTAATTTTGTTCAAAGATGAAGGGCGAGGTTCAATCCAGGTCTCTGTTTGGGATTTCCCTCTCTGATCGACCCAAATGGCAGCAGTTCCTTATTTGCTCTTCTGGATTCTTCTTCGGCTATCTTGTTAATGGCGTTTGTGAGGTGAGGTTTTGATATTTTTGTTTCCATGGATCGGATTGATGATAGTGATGAACCGCATGTCCGTTTCTATCAGTCGCTATGATGGTCACGTTTTCTTTGCTGTGTTAATTTTGTTCTTTCTTGCCTTGTTCATTGGCATTTTGCTTTCTGGACTGAACCTGACAGAATTTTGGCCCTACGGAAGAATTTTTAACTGTTTGGTGAAAATTTTGCAGGAATATGTGTACAATCGGCTCAAGTTCAGGTGAAACCCCTCCCTTTTTACTAGTAGTGTATGAGAAATTTGTTCACTATGTGGATTTAAATTGAATTGTTACTGATGACTATTTGTTTTGGGGTAATTTTTGCAGCTATGGATGGTACTTCACGTTTGTGCAAGGGTTTGTGTACTTGGGACTGATTTACTTGCAGGGTTTCACCACTAAGCAAATGGTGAACCCATGGAAGACCTATGTCAAGCTCTCTGCTGTTCTTATGGGTTCTCATGGACTCACAAAGGGCTCCTTGGCTTTCCTTAACTATCCTGCTCAGATCATGTTCAAATCCACCAAGGTTCGAAACTCTCTCTCACTAATGTGTGTAAACCCCATTTTGGATTCAAATTCGTTATAACTAAGCTGGATATGTTGAACGGTCTGTTTCGCCAGGTTCTTCCGGTTATGGTGATGGGTGCATTCATTCCCGGGTTGCGAAGGAAATACCCGCTTCACGAATACGTCTCTGCCCTGCTTCTAGTCATTGGACTGATCCTTTTCACCTTGGCTGATGCCAAGACTTCTCCGGATTTCAGTGTCATCGGTGTTGTGATGATTTGTGGCGCTTTGGTTTTGGATTCTCTCATGGGCAATCTGCAAGAAGCTATCTTTACCATGAACCCAGACACAACTCAGGTGAAGCTTGTAATTTTTTGTAAACTGCTTTCTTTTGGATATATCGGAAGCTGAGAAATCGATTGCTGAGCTATTTTTCTTCGGGTTTTCGCAGATTGAGGTGTTGTTCTGCTCAACCGTAGTTGGATTGCCGTTCTTGCTCCCACCAATGATCCTGACAGGAGAGCTATTCACTGCCTGGAATTCCTGTGCTGAAGTAAGAACAACTTGCCATTTTTTTAATATTCTGGTCTGCATGAGTTGCGTTGACCATGGAGTTGACGTGCTTGCTACGATGGCAGTAAATAATCTCCTTGGGAATATTTCAACACCTCGTTACTTTAACAACCCCTTACTTTAGATACACTTAATTCCTTAGTACAGCCTGCAATTTTTTTATCTTTACATCTAGTTGACCTCAATGCAAGATCGGTCCTTGACTACGGAAAGTCAATCATGATGCTGATGTATTTTGTTCTGCTTATTTCGCAGCATCCATATGTGTACGGTGTGTTGGTCTTCGAGGCACTGGCTACATTTATCGGGCAAGTCTCTGTTTTGTCGCTCGTTGCAATTTTCGGAGCTGCCTCTACTGCCATGGTATGTATACACTTTTTTCTGGATTCGTGAGACGAAGATTCCTCAAGATCTTGAGGGCGTAACAATTGGATTCGGGTGTTTTGCAGATAACGACGGCTAGAAAGGCAGTGACTTTGTTGCTGTCATACCTGATATTTACGAAGCCTTTGACCGAGCAGCACGGATCCGGTCTGCTACTAATCACAATGGGAATCATGCTTAAGATGATGCCGGATCCAAAAGTTCCTCAAAGGATTAAACCCAAGCAGTTGGAGTTCCAGGAGAAAGCCGGTACCAGTAGCACGAAATCCGAAGAAGAAGATGAAGAGAACAGACCCCTAGTTTGAGGAAAATTGGATTGTAAACTAGCTTCAACACATGTAAGATGTTTTGCTAACCTGATATAACGTTCATTGAATTTTGTACTGATATAACAGTTCTAGCTAGTGATTATGAATGTGAAAGTTGTGAAAGGTGTTACCTGATTTAGTTTCTAAGTTCCTGGAATTGGCTGTAGAGGAAAATAAAGTTCTAATCTTTCTCAAGAGCTGAAACAAAAGAGTTTAATTAACATGCACAAAAATTGTACATGATGATACAATTGAGTTGCAGCAGTAAGAGGATCCAGAACCTCGCTGTGTAAAGTCTCCCTTTGTTTCGAGGGGAGATCAGCAAAAGCTAAAGAACTAGAACCATGTTGATGTCGAGCCTGCTACATTCATGATTCGGGTGCGTATTCACTGATTGCTGTTGATAGCTTGTTCCGATCTGCCTCTGTTTTCATTCTGATTAAGAAAGTTCGGGCCACTACGCTCTCACTGCTGCCAGAATCATCGGCCTGCAGATTAGGAGTACCAAAGTGTCGTTAGCATAAAAATGAGGAATAACTCGAGGCCTTACAAAACACACAAAGGTCCAGTGCATATTACCGCTACATGAAATACGGCAACGACTGCATTCTTCTGCAGACTCGTCTTGATTCCTGGATAAAGCAAAGCATTTAACAACACCTTTCCTACCTGTCATTAGGAAACCACAATCGGAACAAGTTAGAAAGCTAGCCTAACAGTTTGGTATTTGCCACTGTGGCGTAGAAGTTCACGTACATCGTTACGGACAATAATTATTGGATTCGATTCTTTTGTGCCCTTGCTGACCCCTTCAGAACATTTTATGTTAAGCTGACCAGGTCCTTTGTCTTTCCATGCGCCTTTATCTGCTGGATCAATTGACTGAAAACGAAGGTTTAATGGTTTAGTGCAACGACCATGTACAAAGCATCCAATCATTAGAAGCATTATAAATCTCCCATCTCAATAAAGCATCATAGACGATCGATCTTAAGTTTGTTGACCTCGTATAGAAGCAAAGAGTAGAAAAGGAATATAACAGTAACCTTGACATAGAGTTTGCACTTCACTTCATGGACAACAACCACCCCCTTCTCTTCAGCCTTTTTCACAGACGGACTACTAGGCCGAGGCAATTCATCTCCTAGTAACAAGAAGGCCTTAGTTGTAATATACGACCAACTAAAATGTTGAACACACAAATTTTTATAAGATAGAACATGAATGGACAAAATATTCAGTTTCTCACCATCATCTGCATCATCTGAAGCATTGTTGTTTATGGGAGCAGAACTTTGACCCCCTAAAATCGAAGAACACAAATTTTCATGATCAGCTTCAACATCACTGGACCAACTCTGTTCAAGGTTTACACTTTACAGGATACAAGGTGCAATGGCCAACTTATTACTTCATGATTATGATGAGGATTTACTAGGAAAATAAGTGATACTGCTAACAGAGGACCTATTAACACAAGTGAGAAGATGATAAATTCTATATTCTACTAATCAGCTATAACAAAGCTTAACAGTTCTCGTTTATCATGCTACTGATCTGGGAGACAAACAGTCAATATGACATCACAAGAGTCTCAAACAGCCGTCCACACAACTCTAAACTGACACAGAAGTGCTTACCAAACGAGAAAGGAGCTTGACTGCTGAATAACCCTCCCGACGAGCTTGGATTCATTGAAAACATCCCACTGCTTGGACTGCTGGAGAATGAAACAGTAGTTTGACTATTTGAAAACAATGCAGGGCCCTTAGCATTTGTGAACAAGCCAGCACCTTGATTATTTGAGGATATCCCAGATCCTTGATTATTAGACAGTATTTCAGGGGACTGGGTTTGGCTGTTGGAGAGTAAACTCACACCTGGACTATTTGATAGTGACCCGGGGCTTTGGGTTTGACTCTGGGAGAATAGCCCAGCATTTTGATTATTAGTTATTGATCCAAACTTCGGACTATTTGAAAATAATCCAGAAGTCTGACTGCTTGCTAGTAAGCCAGTACTTTGACTATCTGCTAGTAAGCCAGTACTTTGGCTACTAGAGAATATGCCAGAGCTTTGGCTATTCGACTGAAGTAGGCCAAACTTTTGACTGCTAAATACGGCTCCAGAACTTTGATTGTTGGAGAAGATTAAAGAGGGCCAGGGAGCTGCAAAACTCGAACTAGTGGATGCAAAAGCAGACTCATTAGATACATCCTTCTCAATCTTCCCCGTTTCAGGTGAATTTTCTTTTTCGCTGGCAGAAGATTCAGCAGCAGGAACATCCTTGGCTGCATTCACTTTCAGCCAGTTCACTACATCACTAAACTTCTCCTGATACAAGGCAACACCAAAGCTACAAAGATCAGAGAAATGAGAAGGGTACTGAACTAATCTCTCGGGTAAGCAAACAAGAGCTATGAAACAGTACCATGATGTTGGACGCATGAGCAAGATAGTCACGGACTCCATCTTCCCAAAGTTCATCAGGATGGTCCTTGAGTTGTTTTTGCACCCAGCTAATTATATTCAAAGAATACATATTCTTATCAAACTGAACCGAATAGCTTGTAGAGAATACAACTTAATAAAGCATAACATCAAAGAAGAGGAGGAGGAGGACCTGCCAACCTTGCAAATTGGGAATTGAGAGCTCTCACATGCTGTCTAGACGACTCAGCCCGTTTCACATCAAAGGATTGCGATGTTTGTGCCTTATGAACATCAGAATAGGAACCCATTACCCTTTTAGTGTTTATCTGTACCAGCATTGAAAAAACCATTCAGCGAGACTCCCAGGAGGACTAAAGGATAAAAAACACTCGGTATGGAATCATTGTGATATTCGAAACACTAGTACAAACAAATTGTTCACAGTATGCACTCACAACCAATTGGCAAACCAAAAGACCAACAAGATGACACACAAAATCGAATAAATTACTAACAGGGCAAACAGCTAGCAACAAGAAGAACAAGTAGCAGTATTGCAGAGCTACATGGAAAGAAAAAAGCTTCCAGCTTTCTTGTAGCTCACTCATGCCCACCAATCAAAATGACCAAATTAGCATCAAACAGCATCAATTAGACAGCAACAACTTACAGTGGTGTCAATTGCATCACGCGACAGCCCCGACTCCGATGAGGATGCGGCGAGACGTTTCGTTCCTCTCATAATTTATATCTGCGTTTATTTGTGAGAGATCGAAAAGCTGATGCACAAAGGAACAGAATAAAGGAGAAGGATTTTAGGGTTTTGCTTTCAGATTTCGAGCTGCGAATTATTTTTTTTTCTGAATAAAAGGGGGGAATCTGACTCTTTGATGCTTTTCCAATTAGGGGACTGATTATTATTTCCTTAGTTGCGAGACTATGAATGTTTCAGCCGTACGATGAAGTGGGGCAGGTGTCGTTTAACAGTGTCCGTTGGATGTGTTCTAATGGGGACTCAATAGGCTTGATCAGGCCTAGATCGACGATGGTTAGTGCATATCAACTATCTAATCGTTTTAATAATGACTATGATGAAAAATCACCAAGTTTGACGCTTCAATTTTGATTTTAACATTGTCATTATATCTAATCGAGTTGTAATTTTAACTGCTAGTTATTATTAACCAAATTAACCAACGAAATATTTTTTCCATTTGTTTTTACAAGTTTATATTATTAATCAATGAATTATTAACTATTACAGAAAATTAAAAGATTTTGTAAAATTTCCAATTTTCCATACTCTGCATTTTAGAATATCGCAATTTTTTTTCAAATCTATCTAATAGGATATGGGGAGAAATGTGCTTTAGATAAAATAATATCTTATTACAATTAACAGTTTGGGATGATTACGGTAATGATTTAGATATTATGATATCCATCCTTGCACTATCACCGTTACATTATAAAGGCAATTATCATCTAAATCATACCAGAAATCAGTCAGTACGGGTTTTTCCCGGATTGACTGATTTTGGTTACAGTCGGTTTTCCGGTTTTTGGGATTGCCTGGCCAAGCGTAGGACTCAAAAAGAAAACGGTAGTCTTTTTGCGTTGCTCATGAGTTGTAGGCACATGCACGCCACGTGGTATGTTCAGTTATGGGCCCCACCCGCTCACTAATTTATAACATGGGCTGAAACAGTGGACTCTGGCAAAGCCCACCGGATAGTTTCCATTCGCAGCTAAAAGGCCCGAGGCAATGACAGGAAATTTGTTTGGTTAATTTTAGACACCAAAATTTGAACGAATATGAGTTTTAATCAAATGTTGAACAACTACGCTCATAAACGAGCAGCCCGCGAACAAAGATCCAACCTTTTATCGAGCTGGCTTGTGAGCTACCTAGTTATATCAAGCCGACTGACGGCTCGTGAGCGTGCGAGCTCGCTAGTCTAACGAGCCTAGTCAGGTTTGCTTCAATGTACGTAATCGAATTATGAACGACCATTTTAATAGTTTTTCGCAAGTTGAGCACACATCAATCTGTCTATAAGGAGCTGAGTTGGTTTGTCAAACACAGTCTTATATATGACTTCTGTCCGTCTGTGACTCTGTGTAGTTCATGAACATAAGGTAATAATAAGTAGGGAACATGTTGGGAAACAACATGCGTATTCTCGATGATGTCTCTCTGAGTAGTACTGAAACACAGCAGTCTGCAGATCATTAAATTAAAGATTAGCCAGAAAACGAGGGGGTTGATTGTGTTTTGTTTTGATCAGTGGGGCAAAATTTTCAGAGCCGAGTTCATCAGCACTGCATGCCAACTTTGTTCTCTGCATGAGATTGTACTCTCCATTTGCCTTGTGTTCCTGGGTCGTGGTCCTCAAAAGCTTACGTAACCTTGAACTATCTAAGTCGGTTCGTTTCCTCAAAAAAAATGTCTCCCATGATATGTTTGATTTTGGTATTTTAAGTTTGTGTTTTGGGTGAAACGATAATTTTTTTTAATTTCCTCGTTTGGTCGGAGAAGTAAATCTTAAAATCTATGTATTTGAGAGAAAAATTAAGCTTCATAATACTAAAACAAAATTTTCAATACTATCCTTATTTTTACAAGATTTGAGAAGCACTAGCTCTACATTTATTAAGGTATATGAACCACTTGATTAAACTCATCTTTATTCGAATATGTTGTTACAATAAATAGAAAACAAAAGAAATACTATATTATATAAGTGTCCATATGTAGAATGTATTTGGATTTGAACCAAGTACCTCCAAATTATCGGAACACAGCACAACCAGCTGCGCTACGGATCAGTTAAATTTTTTGTTATTAAAAAGATTCATAACAAAAAATGATTTTCAAATAAATAAACTACAATATATATTAGTCACTTGAAGTTGAAGCACACATGTCAAAGTCAAAGGCAGTAATAAAGTAATTGGGCCAGTAATTACTCTCTTACCAAATGTCACATATTAATTTTAGACACACAATTCAATAGGGTGAAGATTTCTTTTACCAACCATATCTATTTGCGGTAAAAAAGAGATAAAAAATTATTAAAAAAACCATATCTTCCCCTCTAAACTGCAAAATTGACAGAGGCAGTAAATACTTCAAGGCCAAAGCTAAATATATACGTCTCAAAAGTCAAAATGGGTAAAGGTTAATAAGGTAAAATGATGGGGGTAATTTGTTTTAAGGGTAAAAGGAGCATAGATAATTATTAAGAAGTCTACCGTTTCGAATTATCCTTATCATAATACCAACGTTTTATATTATCTTAACCTTTAACTTCGATTCGTGTTTGTAATTGTTTTTTATATTTCAATAGGCAGTAAATATTTTAATGCCAAAGCTAATAGTTGGAATTTTGTCTCCACGTGTCATGCCAAAAGGTTAAAAAAGTAAACGAAATTGAGGTAATTTGAGATAGTTGCCAAATTATACGCAACTACAATCCAACAAAGCAACATTTTACGTAAACACAAACCCAAAAGGACGAAAAATTACCACGACGGAACAAATCAAGTAATAACCATTCCAACACGAGTCAAATTTAACACAAGTCATAATCACAAACGGATTAGGTCAAACTTTACACAATTTTATATGATTGGACTAAAGTTCCAATAAATCTCGACTTATTTAAAAAAATATAAAAAATGGTATAATTTATTAGAAATGTTTTTTGTGGTATCAATTTTAAATCTCAGTTATTTCCGTCAAATTCTTTTTGTTAAAGTGGATGTGAAAGTTGACGTGGAGACTGAAAAAACACAAAATATACATGCGACATTAAAATATAAATTATAATTACAATTTAAAATATATATATAAAAAAAGATTATTTCTTCATCTCCTCTATCCACCTCCTCCCATCACCGACTCCTCTCATCCACCTCCCCTCTCTTCCTCTTCCAATCTCACCTCCCATTCCATTTCAGCATCCATGCGGGAAGATTGAGAAGATGTACTGGCCTGTATTCACAAGCGAAATCATGACCCTCAACCATGTTTATTACATTTCTTTCATTATCCCATTTTTTTTCTTTTGATTCTTCTCGAGTTAAACTTTTCAGGTCTACTCATATTCTGATTTTTGGATATGCCTACCGGCTTATTTCTACCCAAAGTAAATATTCAAATTAAAATTTGTGTTTTGGGTTTTTCTCTTTCTGAATTTTTACCTAATTCTGATTAGCAGACTAACCCTTTTCTCCATTTTAATTAATTTTGTAAACCATTCCATTTCTCTAACTAAATTGGCCAACCCTTTTCTCTCATCCCGATTTTTGGTAGCAGTTTGATCCAACATCTGTTGGCAGGCGTCCCATAGTCATTCGGGTTCGCGGTTGCTTCACTTCAACCCAACATCCTCGATTGTCGTCCATTGTTGGCGATGTCTTCATCATTGCAGAAAAGCCATTACCTCTGAGATATTCATTCGCTTGATTATTTACCTCTAATAAAGCTGGTATATAGGTAAGATTTTATTCTAAATTTTTTTTATGAATCTTCAATTTTTCTTCTCTAAATCTTTATTCTTTTTTATTTCAGATATAGAGCTCTTATTTCGGTATAAAATGGACACATTCAAAAGAATATATTAAAAAAGAAAAAGAGTTGATAATTCTTGGTTGTTGAAGAATGTCCTAAAAAGGCAAAGAGAATTGATGATTTTGGGTTGCAAAGAAAAGAAAATCAATTATTTAAAAGAATGTATATTCTTTTTGAAGATTTATCCGAAGAATGAGATGTTTAGATTTTTTATTTTTTATTTTCACTATTTTTTTTAATATAGTTAAAAATTATTATTATTTATAATGTGAAGTTTTTTTGAAAGACAAATTTAAAAATACATTATCAATATTGAATTTGAATTTAATCGTTAAATTAACTTGACTGTTAAATATAATGTTGACCATCTTCTGTTAAAATTGATTGAAATTTTGTATCACAAAAAATATTTTTAATAAATTATATTTTTTTAATATATTTTTTAAATAGATTGGGTTTCATGAAACATTAGTCGTATATGATTATATACCGAAACTATTAAACATGGAAAAAAGGAAGGGTGGTAGTGGAACAGAGGAAAGATCATTGATTTCCACTCCTCTGCAGAGATTGGGGGGTTTTGAACTGCCATATCAGCTTGAGCTGGCCCCCGCCGCAGCAGTTACTTTTGTTTATAGCGTATTAAAAAGGCCATCGGTTTTTCTTTCTTCACTCCTTTCCTTCACTCTTGTTCTCTTGCAAGTCGCCGCTGCGCGCTCTCTCTCTCTGGGGAGTTGCAGAGGCACAGTTTTTTGCTGTTCCTTGGGGTCTGCTTCCATTTTCCCTCCTCTCAAAACTCACAAAACGAAGACCCCCCCAAGAAAGGAGAAAGCTTTACGGCGGCTAAAGAGAAAGGTTTGGATTCCCTCCTTTTTCCTTCTTCGTTTCCCTCTGTTTTTTACTCCGATCATCTCTGTTTTGGCTGCAGGTTAGGCACATTCTGGGTTTTTTTGGCTTGGTGTGTTTGTAGATGAGTTTTGGGTTTCATGGGGGGTGATAGATCATGTACCATGGTTTAGCTGCTAGGTTTGGTTGATGATCATGCGTGTTTTAATCTCAACTTGGTTTTTTTTGTTGTTGCTAACGTGGGTTTGGTGTTCATGTGGTTAATGGAGAGTTGGGTTGTTCTGATTTGTGCAGCTTTTTGGTTTGAATGGGATTTTGAATTTTTGATTGATTTTGTTCATGTGCATGCTTTGAAGGTGGTGAAACCCTGAAAACAACAATGTGCGTGCGTATTGTGGTTATTGATTTGTTTTCATTGATTTTGACTGATTTTTTCTGCTGCTGTTTATCTTTTGGCAACATGTCGTGGCTTCTTTGTGGGCTTTGGATTAGGAAGAGCTTTGGATTAGGTGACTTGAAAAGGCTGTTTCGTTTACCTTGGATGTTTTGGTTTTCGTTGTCAAATGACAGATGTATATGTCTAAGTGTCAACAAGGTTCTGGTTTGTTGATTCTCATTACTTGTCCTGATAATGATGCAGTGATATGAGTGATAATTGTTGGTCAAGAATATATTTGGGATTTGAATCCTTTTGTTGTTTGCTCTGTGTTCTCACTGCCAGAAAAGCTAGGGATTTGGTCACATTGAATTGATAGGGATCAATAAGGAAACTTATTCTGGTGGTTTCCAAAGGATACCCTTTTGTTCTTACACAGTGAAAGAAAAGTGGTCATTCTTGTTGAAGTGATGTTTCATCACTGTAGCTGGTTGATTATCTAGAATGTTGGCTTGTATTATCTTGGTCAACAACGAGTATGATCACTTGCATGGTGCTTATTTGATATGGTCTTCGAAATGCGATTTCAGCCTCTAATATGATTTACCCTACACTTGTTTATGGTGTTCTTGTAATCTTCATTGCAATAGATGATGGTCTTATACGTCGACTGCTTAGTTATAGTTTGATTCATTTATGATCTCCTTGTGTTTGTTGGTGCATACGCTAACTGTTACATATTCGTTTATGCCTTTTGCTTTCCTTATCTAGGAACAAGAAGGATCTTCTATAAGTACATACAATGGAGGTTGATACGTTCGCGGTCCAACGACCACCGCCATCAGGTTTCTTAACTGGCATAACCTTCGGTATCGCAACCAAAGACGAAAAGGTGAGCACTTTCTTCTTCCCTTTTATGCTAAATCCCATAAATGGCTCTGTTGTTTCCCTTGATTCTGTGCCTATTACAAACCCTTTTCTTTGCTTTTAATAATTGATGGGAATGGTAGAAAGGTTATCATGAGTATATACTAATATTACCATAAGAAGTTTCCGGTTGAGAGGCAAAGCCTACATCTTTGTTAAGAGCTGCTAATGATTGTTAAATTCCTTTTGTTCTAAATGTAACAGGAAAAGTTTGCAGCTTTAGAGATTACAACAAATAGTGAAGTCACTGACACAAAGTTAGGATTCCCAAACACTAGTTCTCAATGTTCCACTTGTGGTGCTAAAGATTTGAAAAATTGTGAAGGTAATGAAGCTTTCTTATGATACTCTTTGGTGAAGAAGATCCCTCTTGATCGTGCATGCACATAATCTGCTCTATTTGAAAATTTTCAGGTCACTTTGGCGTCATCAAGTTTCCTATGACAATTCTCAATCCCCATTTCATGTCTGAAGTCGCCCGCATTCTGAACAATATATGCCCGAGTTGTAAATCTGTGCGGAATCTTTTGCCTAAGGTCTGGTATCTCATTCCTTTATCTATCTAGGACTTTTTAGTTTCTTTGATCTTTTTTATGGTTTCTCAATCTCTTCGACTAGTATTTGAATGCACAATGACGTAAGATTGTTTCCCTGTTCTTGTACATGTACAGAAAAAGGATCAGAGGCCTAAAGAAAACCTGCCTAATGGCTGCAAATACTGTGCGGTAAGAGCGCGGTTGCTTTCTTCCTTTCTCATTATGGTTTGTTTAGAATCATCTATGACATTTCTGAAATTGTGACTATAATCATGTCGCAGAAGCAAGGAAAGACATTAGGGTGGTATCCAAGAATGAAGTTCACGGTTTTTACTGGACAATACTTTCGGAAAACGACAATCGTTGCCGGGATTGGCAAACAACTACCGACACGGAGAGGAGTCAGAAAACTGGCTCCTGACTTTTGGGACATTATTCCGAAGGATGAAGAATTAGATGAAAACGCTATCACGCCAACTAAAAGGCTTTTGACGCATGGACAGGTACTAGGAATGTGTTTGATAAATGTTATGTTTACTTTGATGTGAAATTTGATTTTGCTTTAATTACGGTATCTGTCTCCCCTGTCTATTCTTTCAACAGATTTGCCATTTGTTAAATGGTGTTGATGATAGTTTCATAAAGAGGTTCTGTTTGAACAAAGAGTGTCTCTTCCTCAATAGCTTCTCAGTAACACCAAATTCCCAGCGTGTTACGGAAATAATGAATTCATATTCTAGTTCACGAAGATTGTCCTTTGTAAGTAGTAGTCTTACAGTGCTATTTAACTTTGTTTTTTTTTTTGAAATTTTTATTTACAGCTCGCAACCTTAATTTCTATGTTCGTAAATTGTCACAGGATGGTCGCACTCGTGCATACAAGAAGATGGTTGATTTCAGAGGGAAAACACATGAATTATGTTACCATGTCCTTGAGGCTCTTGCAGCTTCCAAGGTAAGGCTGTATGTAACAATTTTTCGAATCAATGTTGATACGAATTCTTTTCTAGAATTCCTATGCTGTACATTTTGATTATCGTTTGCAGATAAACCCTGAACGGATAGCACCAAACGATCCTATTGCCCTTCTTCAAAAGAGGAATGATGATGTGTCTACAAACTCTTCAGGATTGAGATGGGTCAAGGATGTTGTTCTGGCTAAGAGGAATGATCATTGTTTCCGCATGGTGGTCGTTGGAGACCCTAGTCTAAAGCTCAGTGAAATTGGGATTCCCTGTGTAGTTGCAGAAAGTATGAAAATTTCGGAGCATCTGACAACATACAATGCAGACAAGCTCGTAAGTTGCGTTGAAGAGCTCCTTCTCGAGAAGGGTATGACTCATGTACGCAGAGGAAGTGACCTTGTTCGTATTTCTCGTACAAAGGATCTCAAAATCGGGGACATGATATATAGAAGACTGAAGGATGGAGATACCGTCCTAGTCAACAGGCCTCCGTCCATCCATAAACACTCCCTAATTGCACTCTCCGTGAAGATCCTTCCGGTTGCTTCATCTCTAGCGATAAATCCACTCTGCTGCTCTCCGTTTCGGGGCGATTTCGACGGCGACTGCATGCATGGCTATATTCCTCAGTGTGTTAACAGTAGAACCGAACTTAAGGAGCTCGTTGCGTTGGATAAGCAGCTGACAGATGTACAGAGTGGTCAGAATCTTATTGCTCTCAGCCAAGATAGTTTGACTGCTGCACATTTAGTATTAGAGAATGGGATCTTTCTCAACAAATATCAAATGCAACAGTTGCAGATGTTCTGCCCTAAGGAGTTGCTAGCCCCGGCGATGATGTCATCTTTGACCGGTGGGGTATGGACTGGAAAACAGTTGTTTAGCATGCTCTTGCCCCAAGGGTTTGACTTTGATTTTCCATCAGACAATGTCTCGATACGTGATGGTGAGCTAATGCACTGTGATGGATCTTTCTGGTTGCGTCAGACAGAAGGAAACCTATTTCAAAGCCTTTCCCAGCATTTCAGCGGTGATGTTCTTGATGTGCTGTATGCTGCTCAGAGAGTTCTGGGCGAGTGGCTATCGATGAGAGGCTTTAGTGTTTCGCTCTCTGACTTCTACCTCTGTCCCGACTCCAACTCACACAAAAGCATGTTGGATGAGATCTCGTGCGGGTTGCAAGAAGCAGAAGAAGCTTGTGACGCAAGGCAGCTAATGGTGGATTCTCGTCAGGATTTTCTTGCTACAGGCAGTGAAGAAGATAGTGTTGTGTTCGAAGCTGATAGCTTGTTTCTTGAAAGGCAGAGATCTGCTGCACTGAGTCAAGGATCGGTTGATGCTTTCAAGCGAGTGTTCCGAGATATTCAAACCCTGGCCTTCAGATATGCGTCTAAGGAAAATTCATTGCTGACCATGTTTAAGGCCGGAAGCAAAGGAAATCTGCTGAAACTGGTCCAGCATAGCATGTCTCTCGGTCTGCAACATTCGCTTGTCCCATTGCCGTTCAAGATGCCTCGCCAGCTCTCGTGTGAATCCTGGGATAAACAGAAAGCCGATGATGCTACTGACTGTTCCAAGCGGTTTGTTCCATCTGCAATTGTCAGAAGCTGCTATCTAACCGGACTGAATCCCTTGGAAGCTTTCGCTCACTCAGTCACAAACAGAGATAGCTCGTTTAGTGACAACGCTGAGCTTCCGGGAACTTTGTCCCGGAGACTTATGTTCTTCATGCGTGATATCTGCACGGCATACGATGGGACAGTAAGGAATGCATATGGGAATCAGCTTGTACAGTTTTCATACAACACTGATGAGAACACAAGCGATCGCGGTCCAGATGGTGGCCACCCTATTGGTGCACTGGCTGCTTCTTCGATCTCGGAAGCTGCATATAGTGCTCTGGACCAGCCGATTAGTCTTCTGGAAAAATCGCCCCTGCTAAATCTCAAGGTTATTTCGTAACATTCTCATACTTCTATAGTTAAACTATGCTCATTTGTATGTATGTCTCCTCACTGTCTTCCATTTGTGAATCTGTCAAATCTGTGCAGAATGTACTGGAATGCGGTGCCAAAAAGAGTAAATCTCCACGAACTGCATCACTGTTTCTCTCAGAGAAGCTCGGAAGAAAAAGATACGGTTTTGAGTATGGCGCGCTGGACGTTCAGACCCATTTGCAGAAAGTTCTGCTTTCTGATACAGTTTCTATTGCCAGGATAATGTATGGTCTTCTGGTAATCCTGTTTCGTCATTTCGGCTACATTATTGATATAACTTTCTTTTCTCAACTGACATGACCTTTCTTTGTGCATTAGACATCCTCGGAAAGCTGATTGCAAGCCTCAACTGAGCCCTTGGGTTATACATTTCCATTTATTGAAGGTATTAGCATTAGCTTTCAAATGACTTTGTATTATTTTCCTTGCAAAGTAACTGGCATGCATATCTCAATTTTCAATGTTGGTTCTTGCAGGAAATTGTGAAGAAGAAAGGCCTGCAGCCTGCAGTAATAGTTGACGCCCTGGACAAGCAGTGCTCGGTGAATCCCAAATTTCCGAAAATTGAGTTCAAATACATGTAAGAATGTCCAGTCACTGCTATCTCACGTTTCAGTGATATAAATATGATTGCTAGTCTGAGTCTTTTGAATTCTGAATTACGAGCTTCACTTTGGTGATCAGTTTTTGAAACAGTTTAGTTTGCTCACTTGGATTGTTTGATCAATTTTTCAGTCAGGGATGTCGTGATGGTGACAATTGGAACGAACGCCAGGAAACATTTTGCATAACGGCCACAGTGATTGAAAGTCCAAAAAGATCTTCCACGGAGTTGGAAACTATTCGAGATTTCTTGATTCCCTTTCTTCTTGGAACACCTGTTAGAGGTTTGCAGTTATGTTTTTTTCACATTGTCAAAACTTTGAAATGTATAACCAGGTCCTCTTTTCTAATGGTTTCTCTCAATTGATGGTTAGGATTCTCGGATATCGACAAGGTGGCTATTCTTTGGAGTGATAAGCGAAAGGTAACGACTTCTGGCAAACGGAAATCTGGTGAGCTCTACTTGCGAGTAACGATGTCCGGAATGTCAGACACGTCGAGACTCTGGGGCCAGCTTCTGGACAATTGTCTCCCTATAATGGATATGATTGACTGGACGCGAAGCCATCCGGATAACATCAGGGATTTATCTTCTGCTTATGGCATCGATTCTGCTTGGAATGTTTTTGTCAGTGTGAGTTATACAATCTTACATATCAAGCTTGCGGCTTTCACATGTCATTCTTTCTGTAAATTGTTATCTGGACCATACTAATGCTTAACTTGATTTATGCAAAACACAGAGCCTGGAGTCTGCAATTGGTGATGTCGGGAAAACTGTTCTTCCTCAGCATTTGCTTCTGGCAGCTGACACTATGTCCATAACTGGAGAATTTGTTGGCTTGAATGGAAAAGGTTTGAAGCTACAGAGGGAGCATGCGTCTGTGACATCCCCATTTGTGCAGGGCGCCTTTAGTGTTAGTCATCGTTACATGAAATTTCCAGTCTTATCAGTTAATTCGTTTCATTTCAACAACTTTGACAGTCCTTTCTGTTTCCAACTTCCTCTAGAATCCCGGGGATAACTTTATCCGTGCTGCAAAGGCTGGTGTCACTGATCAACTCATGGGTTCGGTGGATAAACTGGCATGGGGGAGGATGGCTGCCATTGGAACTGGCACGTTTGACATCATTATGACTCTGAATGTATGGTTATCGTTATGTTTGTTCACTGTCTACCAGCGACGACCCTATGGCTGCATATCTTAAAACAGTGCTTTTTCACTGTTCACTTGTTGCTTTTACCAATCACTCACTCTTTTCATACTGTGTGTCTCTCTTTGGTTCATCAGAATCATGAACTGCCCAAACATAAAAATGGGTACGAGTTTCTGGCTAAACACTCAACTTCTCAAACTCCCAGCACAACGTTTGAGATGCCAGACTCGTGGAGCAAAAGATTCGAGAAATGCCGAACAGAAATACCATTCAAACTTGATGGCTATGCTAACCTATCCAAAAAGGCAAGTGTTGCAGCATCGCTTGGAACTCATCTATCTTATAACGACATTCTGAAGCTCGGCCAAGAACTGCGCAGGATCTTGAATAGGCAAGTCAAGTCAACTTTGATTTTGCTCAATTCCTTGTAATCTGGTGCTCTTCAAAACTTGTCTACTGGTTTCCACCAGCACTTCCATTGACCAGTAAAATATCACATCTGACTTTTCCCCCCCTGTGGATGCAGCTCTCCTGTGGATGAGGAACTTAGTGATCGTGCCAAAGAGAAATTGATGACAGCATTATACTTCCACCCTCGTAAAGATGAGAAGATTGGAAACGGAGCTCACCTCTTCAAGGTATCCAAATATTCTGTTTCAAAGAGAATAAAAAAGTTCAATTCTTTCTTTCATCCTTGTCCATAGTCTTGTCAATGCAGCAAAATGTTTAACATCATGAATATACAATGACAATGTCAGGTTATAAACCACCCGATACATGAAGGCTCGCGATGCTTCTCAGTGGTTAGAGCCGATGGTACAATGGAGGACTTCTCGTATCATAAGTGCATCATGGCTGCACTTGACATAATCGCCCCCAGGAAGACCTCCTTGTACCAGAAGAGGTATCTGCAGAGGCTCAATGGTAAAGATCAGTAACTGGTTTCGTGGTTCGGTGAATTGTGTCTCGAACTTTACTACTGTAACTTTCTGTGTGTAGTATAGGGTTTAGTTTAGGGATTGAGGGGGGTAAATAGTGATTAAGGGTAAAAGTAAATGTTAGATTTATCCTCCCTAGCCTTTTTTTGCTCCTTCTACTACTTCCTTTGCCTTTTGTGTGTGCTTTTGTTTGTAAACAAAGCGCTGGAGAAAATGGCAAAGACTAGTGGAAGAAGCAACGAAAAGCTTGTGTGGAGAAAGCCAGTTCATTTGGTTCTATTCTTTCTCTCTAGTGTTGTATTCTCTCATAAAGTCCCTTTTATCGAGTCTGTTAAAAAAAAGCTGCAGACTTTTAGGGGCAAGACCAGTACATGTTACATGTCGTTCAGTCGTCGTCGTCGTCGTTGTTGTTGTTACATTAATGGGTTTTTAAGGATATTGGTTAGCATGTTATTAACTTGTGCCGTTTTAGTTCTTGTTTTGATGTTCTTTGTCTGCATCTTCTGCTTTCTGGTGAAGTGGAAAGCAGCTGGGTTCTGTCGGCTTTGGTTGCTGTCAACTTTTGTGTTCTTTGGCATTTTGTACACTGAACCAAAAGTGTATATATTCCCAGTTTTCCCACATGGTGGCTGTTATCTTGTTGATTAGAGATTCTGAAACCGGTTTAACTCGACTGGTTTTGCACTTGTTACCATTCAACCGGGTTCGGTTAATGAAACGGTACGAGGAAATTTGGCCATTTTAACCAAAAAATTTCAAATCGGCTAATATTCAACATGAATGTTGGAAATGACTAAAAAATCAAGTTTCATTATGATAATAAAGTTAAAAGTCTATTTTACCTTGTGTTATGTTAGTGTTGAAAATTTTCAAATTGACTTACTTTCTGCATGCATGTGGTGAGAACACGTTAGAATCCAAGCTAAAATTTTTGTAATCGAAAGCACATACATCCACACTAACAATAAAAATCAAACCGTTGAAAAAATATTTTTTAACTTCAATTGGATATTATTTGAAAGGTTTAATATGATAAAACCTCAATTTTCTAAAACGTATGATAAACTCTAATTTTTTACATGAATTGAAGATAATAAATTCTAAACACACTTAAAATTTAAGAAACCATATGATTGAGAAAAGTGTACAAAAACAATTTTTTTATTTCAACCTACGTTTGAAATTACATATGTTATTTCAATATAACAATATTAAGAATTTAGTAACCATTATAAAATATTAAGAATTTATACTTTTAAAATAAATATCAATTAAAATGTATTTAAATATCTATTTAATTCTTTTAAAATACATGTTTTAAATGTTTTTTGTACGTATTTAGTACATGAAGCATCAAACAACCGTTAAAATCTTTAATGATTTTATAATAATATGAAAATAAAATACATATAGTATGTATATGTATATTATATAAAATTTAAATAAATTTTTTTGCTAAATTAATTACTTTAAAATTAAGCAGATCAGATGTAATAACTAATGAGAACCCACCAACCAAAGGAGGGCTAAACACATTTAATTATGAGGGGCTGTTACAACTAATTAAAAGTGAGTTTGGTCCCTCATCTCTTATAAGTTAGATTCTCATGCCACCACGTTGGACTTTTGTCTTACTTTTTAATTAATTCCCAAAATCTTGCAATTTGCAATTTACAAATATTATTATAATCAAATTCCGAAAATATAAATATTATCATGATCAATCCATCAGTGAGATTTTGCTCCATTATCATGATTATCTTTTGAATTGCTCCATTAATTAAAGTGCAACTCAAACAAAATCTATAATCACTTGAATTGCTTTATTATCACGATTATCTCAAGACCATTATTTGATTTTGCTCTATGATCATTTCTTAATTGTATAGTTATTTGAATCGCTCCATTATTATGATCTTCATCTTTTGATCGTGTAATTTTATGTATATGATTTACTCTATTATCGTGATCCGATAAATAATTTTTTTTTTTGAGTTGAACTTTGACAGATTTCGAAGTCTTAACAATATCTCCTAAGATCACATCATGTAAGCATTGTTGGACTTTCTAATATCAATGGGTAGTCACTTTAAATACTTAAAGCAACACTTGATTTAGTGATGACTTTTGTAAAGTTAATCGAAAATTATGCTATCGAACATTGGTATTTGAATTTTTAATATTGAATTTTTTAAGATTCAAATGATTAATATATTATATGGTAAGATACTATGACGATAAAAATGAATAGTGACCAAATACATTACACGAAAAATATGATAAAATGAAGGACAGTTCTCTTTATGAAAAGACACATTCCTTCATTTTTCACACCCTTTCTTAAATGATAAAACGAAATCCTCCTTCACTTAATTTTTCTTTTATAGTTCTTCAAAGAAATTTTGTATTCAAAAGAAAATAGTTTCGTCCTACAAAGTTATTCTTTGATAACTTGAAACTTTCGAAAGGGAAGGACTAAATTTTTTTTAAAAAGTGATTCAATTTCACAACTTTACTTATAAAATTATTTTAAATATAATTTAATTTAAGTCAATAAATTTATATATAAAAAATAAGAATAAAAATATAATTATATTAAATAACATATTCGACGAGGTACGATAACAAATACCATTTACTTTAATAAGCTGCCCTCGATCAGTTCAGCAAATAACATGTGGGTAAAATTAAAGCCACGTGGGTGGGGATTGCCGCCTTGCTGGAATGTCGTGGTCATACTTTTATTCCTGAATTAGGTGGGGCATGAAAAATCAAATAGTTGAAGTACAATCAATCATCTCAAAAATAGTACGTAGCTACTGTCGTTTTGCTAATTAAGTAGCATTTAATCTTCACTAAGGTTGATTAACATGATAGACACATCTCTAGCCTCGGTTTGATAATGCCATATCTCAGTCCGTATATCACGATATTTGATGAAATGAATATTATATAATGATGAGATAGATATTTGAATCACGGATTACAAATTTTTAATAATAGAGTCACTTACAAAAATTTTGAAAATGAAGTTTTAGACTTACATTTTATTTTAATTTATTCATAAATTTTGCTTTGCATTTGGCGATGTTTTGATGATAAATACTTATGTATTCCATACTGTTTTTTACTGAAAAAAGTTCAAACAAGTTATAACTATATTAGTGTAGATGGTCCGACATACATAACTATACATTGCTTGTTTAAATAGTCTATAACAATCTCGATATAACCATCATGATCTCACCTTGTATAAAGAGATGCTTAATGATAGATACTTGCACATATATGAATTGAATTTCTACAATATTTTTTATTAGGAATATAGTAGAAGAATTGAAATAAGTTATGAGGAAAAGATTTCGGTATATGTGTGTACACATTATATTTTATCACATGTTTGATATCTATTATATTTAAAACTAAGAGTTTTGAGGTTCTTGTTTAGTGTTTAGGGTTTAGAATGTAGTGGTAAGTGTTTAGAGTCTAATTAATTGCTTTATGATTGATTAATTTAGATTTATGGTCAAAAGTTAGAATATGAAATATAATAAAAAATTTGGTTTTATGATTTAATGTTTGAGGGTTAGAATTTAGTGTTTAGAGGTTTAACATTATTCTTTAGTGGTTAGGATTACATGTGAGGTGTTTAGGATTTATTGTTTCGGGTTTAAATTATTAGAATGAATGTTATTAGTGTTGAATGTACCGTATACACACATGTACTAAAGTCTCTGCCAGTTCACCATACTAATATATATATATATATATACTGTTTTGATGATGAATACTTACATTTACAAACAGTACGACATATCCAACTAACTATACACTGTTTATCTGAATAATCTGGTATAATTTCGATATAATTATAACTCAATTACGATTCTAACAAAAACCTAGATAACAAATTGACTAGTTGAATCATGTGTTATTGCACTTATTCTATTTTGTAATTTTCAATAATTTTAGTGAATCTACTAATGTGGGCCTCTTTTTTGAATTTAAATAAAATATTTTTGTTTTGGTTTCTGCCACTAGCTCACTGTCTCTACTTCTGTGGCTCTTAGCAATATATATTTTGTATTTTCCCCATAATTTGCAGTTCGGTCCTCTCATATCTCCATCTCCAGAATTGCGATCCATATTTTTCACGGAAGCCAATCAATCGCCGATTCACGAACAAATTCAATTCAAACCCCAATTCCTTCCTCCGTCCCCTCCATTGATACGTTTCTCAGATACTTGAATTCTTCCCTCGCTTGGTTTTTTTTCCTTGGCGCCATTTCTCTCGTCACGGTTCCCGCTTTCGCCTGCTTGAAGGTATTCCTCGTTTCGTTTCGTTCTGGTTGCGGTGATGTTCTATTGTTCATCCGAGCTTCTGCTTCGTGGTGGGTCTCGTTCGTCGTCGTGTTTGTCTGCTGATAAAAAATTCAGACGGATCATAAACTTTGCATCGTATCCGGAGGCTATTGATCTCAGCAACGGATGCGATTTTGACATGAGTTGGAATTCTCTCTCGAGCTGAAGTATCTAGTTTATATCTGATATCGAGCTTGGACACGTTTGTTTGAAATTTTTGGTTTATTTGAATCTAGTTAATTACTTGTAGCTCAATTGTGTCTCGATTGAGAACTGACGGACGGATGTGGACGTTTCCAATCGGTTTGTTTTGTTTTATTTGTATTGGAGGTGCAATGAGTAGTCTTTAGTGTTTGAAAAAGCGACAAGTAAAAGAGACTTTGATCTGTGCTGCCAATGATGTATCTCCAGAGCTTAATGTAGCTATGGCAATCGTTCAAGCACAGATCTGCCTTTGGGTATGTCTGAAAATGCGCTTTAACTGAAGCAGGCACACACTTTTGAGCAGTGGGTTGTTGTGTGTGTTTGTTTTAGGAATCCATAAATGATAAGGAAAAAATCAGAGGTGTGAGTTTGTTTATAAAATATCTAGTAGAAAGTTGGCAGCTCTACAAGGTAGGGGGGGGGGGGGGAGGGGGGATCTTTCTGGTTGTTGTTATTCAACTGAGAACTGAGTTGCCTTCTATTTCAACTTTTTCCTTATAATTAGAACTGGGTTGCCTTCTATTAGTACAATGCAAGTTGCGAGACTCATATTGTTTTGTCTTTTTTCTAATTCAGGTCTTCTGACTCACTTTGTTGAAGAAGATGGTTGCGTTTGGGAAAAAGCTGAAAGAAAGGCGAATTCAAGAATGGCAAAGGTATGTGGCAAGGAGTCGTCTTTCTTTTTATACTTTGGGATCTTGATGACACAGTTTGCAACGTGTCTATGCATTCCTCTAGTTTCTAGCTGTATAAAAATCTCTTCAAGGATTTGAAGTTTCCCAATTTTTTTCCCTTGTGATCCGGTTTGGGAATCTCTTGGACATTGTCTTACCTTGACTTTTATATCTGGATGCATGATCTTTTCCAGATATTATATCAACTACAAGCTGATGAAGAAGAGGGTAAAAGAATACGGCCACCAAATTGAAGTTGGAGCTCTAGATCGGCGCCATGTTCTTAAGGACTTCTCAAGAATGCTTGATTGTCAGGTAGATATTGAGGCATGACTGTCTGACTTCCCAGACGGTTTATATGGCTGAAGTGTTTATATTTCTGCTGATCTGTTGGATAGTTTTATAGGATTAGAACCTCATCTACAGGTTTTTCATTCAAATGTATAAACCTTCTAAACAAATGTTGATTGTTGAGTTGGTTATTTCACATTTAGTTCAAATCCAAGTTTAAGTACTGAAAAAGCAGTCTTGATCCTGACCATAAAATGTTAGGATATCCTGTATATATGTGAATTAATCAGATAGGTATCTTGGACGCGCCTGCACTTGGACTTTGTTTTGTTCATTGCACCCTCACTTCATTTCTGATAAGCCATCTCATACTCACTGCTGATTGACAATTTCAGATTGAAAAGATTGTCCTGTTTCTGTTGGAGCAACAAGGGGTGCTTTCTGGCAGAATATCAAAGCTTAATGAGGAACAAGATGCTCTGCAACAGGAGCCTGATATATCTAAGCTATCAAAATTGCGGGAAGATTATAGGGATGTTGGGAGAGATCTTCTTAAGCTGCTTTTCTTCATTGAGATAAATGCCGTGGGGCTACGTAAAATCCTGAAGAAGTTTGATAAGCGTTTTGGATATCGTTTCACTGATTACTATGTGAAGACACGGGCCAATCATCCTTATTCCCAGCTGCAACAAGTGTTCAAGCATGTGGTAATATACCGAGCTCAAACCATTCATCATTTGCTTATGCTCAGCATAAAGATGGACAATGATTGATGGAGTTCGCTCATCTCATTTGTGCAAACAAGAGTCAAATTCCTAGTCTGGGCTAAATGAGTGACCGTTTGATTGACTGATAATTGAAATTGCAGGGTCTTGGGGCAGTCGTTGGAGCCATATCTCGCAATCTTCATGAACTTCAGGAACATCAAGGAAGTTTCTTGTCCATTTATGATCAACCTGTGCTTCCTCTTCAGGTTATTGCTTGTTTCTTTCTGTTCATTAGGATTTCAATTGTGATTCTTTGTCAATGTTTCGGGGGATAGTGCCATGTCTTGCCGACCATTAATTATAATGTCAAGACTGACAGTAACCATATCTGTTTACAGGATCCTGTTGTTGATTCCATGAAAGCAGCTGTCGACCGGTTAAGCCACTCAACGAACTTCTTGAACTTTATGGCCCAACATGCACTTATCATGCAAGAAGAGCTCCCAACCCCCACGGAGGAAAACATTGATGATAATAGATACCATTTTATGTCTCTTCTCTTGAATTTAGTCAACACCTTCCTTTACATGGTGAACACCTATATTATAGTACCCACAGCAGATGACTACTCCATGAGCCTCGGAGCACCAGCAACAGTTTGTGGTGTTGTCATTGGATCAATGGCTGTTGCACAAGTTTTTTCTTCAGTTTACTTCAGTGCATGGTCTAATAGATCATACTTCAAGCCTCTTGTGTTCAGCAGTATTGTTCTCCTCATCGGGAATGTCATGTATGCAATGGCTTATGATTCCGAGTCAATAACCATACTTTTATTAGGCCGTCTATTCTGTGGGTAAGGAATCCATCTACTGTTTCGTTTAATATCATGCATGCTTGGTACCAGATGAAAAAATGCATATATCGAATGGAGATGTTATAGTTGTTCAGTTAAACCCATATGTTTCTTAGAAAATAACTATTAGGAATCAAACTGTCCCGAACTCTTTTAGCTGCTATGGTCTATCGGGTAATGAAGGAAAAATGATAAAGTAGAGAGTTCTTTGGTATTAAGTTTACTCTTTGTACACATGCAGGTTTGGTTCTGCTCGAGCTGTCAACCGACGCTATATCAGTGATTGTGTGCCTCTTAAGTTCCGCATGCAAGCTTCCGCAGCTTTTGTTAGTGCCAGTGCTCTTGGGATGGCTTGTGGCCCTGCTCTTGCTGGCTTTCTTCAAACTGAATTTAAAATTTACAATATCACATTCAACCAGAACACTCTGCCTGGCTGGGTTATGGCTGTGGGTTGGTTCATTTATCTGATATGGTTGTCATTCTCGTTTAGAGAACCTGCTCAAGAAGCAGAAGAGACCAATGTATCATCACAATCTAGTGAAGGTACAGACTTCTTATTCTTCTCCGATGCATTTTGCATGGTATTGGATTTGTGGTGTTCTGACAGATTTGGTTGTAATGATGAATGCTGATAACTTTTTTCTTCATTGTTTCAGTGTAAATTAGTCTCTCACGTTGGGACTTTCTTGGTTTTCATAACAATTTGAAATTAATCCCTGTAGTACTTTTGTAATGAAAACAGTACCAGCACGAAACGATGCTCTTGAGAAAGGCCTTAAACAGCGATTGCTCCCCGGTACAGAAGCCAGTCAAGAAGATGAAGATTATGGGAGTGATGAAGAAGCTGAGGAATCTAGACGACCAGCTAATTCATTTCGTTCGGCTTATAGGCTACTCACACCTTCTGTAAAGGTAAGCAAGTCCTTAAATATTGTTAATTCTTAGTTAACGTGATTTATTGGAACAACATTTGGTTACTTTTTAAAGAGAGCATTAATCTTTCACTGGTAAGGGAGCAAAAGCAGACCTAGAATTAAGCCAATCAGTTATTGACTTACCATGTATTGTCAGCGCTTGAGCTACGTTTGCACTATCAACTGATTCTTATATTAGGTTGACAGCATCAACTCGTCACACTATTGCTGTAACAGGAAAAGATAAAATTATGGGTTCTAGCATTCATTTCTTGCAAATTTGTTCATACCACCCACTGATAAAAATGCTTATAACCTCTTCTTGCTGTTTACTTTGCCCATTTAATCTCGTTGAGTTTTCATCTCACTCTTCTTAATTTCCCAATTGAGGAACAGGTTCAACTGTTAATATATTTCATGCTCAAGTATGCCATGGAGATTCTGCTATCGGAGTCCAGTGTTGTCACCACATACTACTTCGGCTGGTCTACTAGCTCAGTTGCCATATTTCTTGCATGTTTAGGCATCACCGTCCTACCCGTGAACATCCTCGTTGGAAGCTATATAAGCAACATGTTCGAGGATAGGTAAACCCCTTGAATCTGCGAATAGCTCGCTGAATAATGATTGCTTCTTTCCTCTTATTATTTAACTGTTGATCTCATTGCAGGCAAATCCTATTAGCATCAGAAATCATGGTTTGTGTAGGCATACTCCTAAGCTTCCACTTATTAGTTCCATACACTGTGCCGCAATACGTCTGCTCAGGACTCATCATGTTCGTCTCTGCCGAAGTACTCGAAGGTAACAAACAAACAAATTCTCACAACTCCGTTACAAAGTCCACTACACCAGCGACTGATTCATTGATCACTTTTTTGTGAATCTTCTGCAGGCGTCAACTTATCGCTGCTCTCGCGAGTGATGTCATCAAGGCTCTCAAAAGGGACGTACAACGGGGGGCTGCTCTCGACGGAGGCAGGCACATTAGCTCGTGTTGTGGCGGATGGCACGATTACATTGGCAGGGTACTTGGGGCAGAGCATGCTGTTGAATGTAACGCTTCTCCCTTCTCTTGTCATTTGCATAACCTCCATCCTCGCCACCTGCTTCACCTACAACTCGCTCTATTGATTTCTTTTATAGTTTTTTGCAAAATTTTGATACATTATCAGTTTTACTTGTGAGTTTTAGCTCTGTGATTAGGTAGTGTTCTCTTTTGTATTGGAAATCAGTTGCTGTATATTTTGTAAGAAATTGACAGCCATTGATTTTTATCCCAAAGTCCTTAATAAAAGCTGTACTGGACTAATGGTGCGAGTTAGTCTGGTACAGAATCATTGGAATCTGTTATTGCTCTACTTGAAACAGGCGACGCTTGTTCCATGACCTGGCTCGACATTGATACGTATAACATCATGTCATCATCCACACGTATGACACCATGTCATCATCCACATGTATGTATGTGTCGATGGCCCGATGATTCAAGCAAAGCCGGTTTGTAAATAAAATCTTGACAAATCACGAGCTGGTAAAACTTGTAGCCCGCCCGAACCGATCTAATATACTTCCAAGTTCCAGCCATACGTTAGTAACCAAATCCACATCTAACTTGTACAAGTAAGCTAAACTTGCATTGCTCTTTCTATTGAAAAAGTTAAATCTCTAATGAAGTTATCTAAAATTTGATCATCGGAGATCAAATGATAACAAATGTGAGGCTTTCTAGAGACTTAATTAATAGCATCAAAGATAATGGATTAATTCATAGTCTAAAATAAGTCAACATGACAGTAACTCTACCTAATAGGTTGGAGATCCTAAGATCTAGATTGAAGAAGACAAAGTTGTATATAACGATCCAACATTATCAATTTATTACTAAATTCATTTTTATGACAAGACAATATTCATGAATCAAGAGTAAACCGAATTATCTCGAGAAAGGTATAAAAAATAGACAACTGTGAGAATTAGCCTCTGTAATTGTAAACTAAAACTCCTTTGAACTGCAGAGAGTATCCCGGTACCCTTATGCATTCCACCTCCCCATCTTTACAAACATCTCCCCAACTGATCTCCCCGACAACTAATGACGTACTTATGATTGTCCTAACCATCTTTGTTTTTCAACAGTACAAAGAAAGGTGGGATCAAAACTTTTGGATCCAAATTCGCACCATTTTCTTGAATGATCTACCTATCTCCTTCCTTCCCATTACCACTGTAGCGCCGACTATTTGGTAGCAGCAGCCATGAAACCAGTAGCCGCCAAAATTGTTGGGCATGCATTCCCCCCCCCCCCCCCCCCCTCTCTCTTTCTTCCTGAAATTTTTAATTTCACGTGCTTATATAAAAACAGAGCATCCATGCACAGTACTACACCCATCGATCTCTTAACTTGGGAGGATAAAGGATACAGATTTGTAGTTTGGTTACTTAGATTAACTACAGAGCAAACATGGGTAGCAGCCGTAGTACTGAAGGTGGCTGCTGTTTCCTTGCTTACTTCCTTGCCATTCCCCTCTTGTTCTTCTTCCATGGCTGCCGCCCTTCTGCCTCACAGCAAGGTACGTATACTATCTAGCTTAATCATTCCCTTTGTAAACATATAGTTGTACACAAAACACCATTAAAAAGTGTAATCCTTGATCAGAACGGATTGGCGAGTCTCGAGATTGGACTGATAAGCAAATCGAGTTCCTAGGCTCATCTTGGTCTCTTCTCCTTTTACTACGGCTTACTTTCAAAATTTAATGGTTTATTAAATTAACAATTTTAAATGCGACAAATCGAATTGTTCATACTATTACTTCGGAATACGTAACATATTATCATTGATTCTAAGCAAAAAAACAATTATTATGATTAATTGTAATTAAACTATAGTTACTTTTCCATTCAAACTATCTTTATTTCTCGAGGTTAAATACTTAATACGTCTACTTACTTTGGGTCGGATTACGTATCAATCTCAAAATATACTATTTACGACTATTCTAATCGGTCTTATTTGTAAGTTTCGAAAACGATTCACGTAACATAGTCCAAAATTACTGAATGAATTAGGTAATCCAACCATAATTATTCCCTAAACGTTACACAATTTCTCTTAATACATTATTCTCCTGATTTCTCGGCCACGTGTAATACAGACCACAACTACTCATTCGTCCACGATGCAACGTTAGCCCCGGCGACATCGTACTACGACTACATCATCGTCGGAGGAGGCACCGCGGGGTGTCCGTTGGCAGCCACTCTATCTCAAAACGCCACCGTGTTGGTCCTGGAGCGCGGCGGCTCACCTTATGGAGACCCGAACATCACCTACTTAGCCAATTTCGGAGCCCCGCTAGCCGACTCCTCCCCTTCTTCCCCTTCACAGCGATTCATCTCCGAGGACGGCGTCATCAACTCTCGTGCTCGAGTCCTTGGCGGCGGCTCCTGCCTCAACGCCGGCTTCTACACCCGCGCCGGCGCCGATTACATCAGGTAAATAAAAATGCTGGATGTATGCCCATGTGCCATGTCAATTGATCACTAAGTCTAAAACCGGTTTGGTTTTGGAAAAATTCGTATGGAATCATTAAACATTATTCCTTTTGCAAAGTGATCACTACAATATGATTTTTGAATAAACTGATAACAAATTCTTACAAATGAGTCACTTAGAAACTATTTTTGGGATAAACAAATTCGAGTAGTCAATAGAATTATTATTGTCACGGGGTTTTTTAATGAAAAATTTGATTGGTGAGTTTACTTTTCAGGGATGTGGGATGGAATGCTGAGTTGGTGGAGTCTTCGTACGAGTGGGTGGAAAAGGTGGTGGCGTTCCAGCCGCCGATGGGGAAGTGGCAATCAGCGGTCCGAGATGGTCTTTTAGAGGCCGGAATTGTCCCTAACAATGGGTTCACGTACAATCACATTTATGGTACTAAAGTAGGCGGCTCAATTTTCGACACCGAGGGCCGCCGTCATACTGCCGCCGATTTACTCGACTACGCCATTCCCGATCGCCTCACTGTCCTTCTTAAGGCCACTGCACATAAAATCATGTTCGAAACTAAAGGTACCGTGATATTGTTCTTCTTCTAGCACACTCTTATCATCACATTAGATGTCGACTATTCCGGATTAGATATTAGTTTCGTTATTTTTGGCCAAGTGGACAGGAGGAACAAGGCCCAGGGCCCACGGAGTGTTGTTCAGAGACTCGGCCGGGGTGAAACACAAGGTCTATTTGAACAAAGGAGACCACAACGAAATCATCATATCAGCTGGGTCCTTAGGAAGCCCACAACTCTTGATGCTCAGCGGAGTAGGCCCATCCGACCAACTCAAGGCCCACAACATTACTCTTGTATCGGAAAATCGCATGGTTGGTCAGTCGATGTTAGATAATCCGATGAACGCTGTCTTTGTCCCCACTCCGGTGCCCGTGGAGGTTTCTCTCATCGAGGTTGTCGGTATCACCCACTTCGGGAGCTACATTGAGGCCGCTAGTGGTGCCAATTTCGGACGGTTCCCGACCAACGATTACGGTTTCTTGTCTCCAAAGGTAAGCCAACACCATACTAAGGGCCAGTCAGTTTCTTTGGTCTTCTTATGCTGGACCTATAGGTTGGGTTTGGCCCACGAGATAGTTGTTGGTTTTGAATTTTGGGCTGGAAGAGGCCCAAAGGCCCATTGAACTGGGTCCTAACTTCCAAAATGTACAGATTGGTCAGCTATCAACATTGCCACCAAAGCAAAGGACACCAGAGGCCTTAGAAAGGGCAATATACAACATGAGCAAGCTAGACAGAGCAGCCTTCAGGGGAGGCTTCATACTCGAAAAAATCATGGGACCTCTATCAACCGGTCACTTGGAGCTAACCTCGAGGAACCCTAACGTAAACCCGTCAGTCACATTCAACTACTTCAAGCACCCCGAGGACCTAAACATGTGCGTCCAAGGGATGTCGACCATAGAGAGAGTGATCAACTCGAAGCCCTTCTCGAAGTTCCGGTACAACAATATGTCGGTGCCGCACTTGCTGAACATGACAGCCAGCGCGCCGGTGAACATGCTCCCGAGGCATAGGAACACGTCGGCTTCGTTGGAACAGTTCTGTAAGGACACTGTGATGACCATATGGCATTACCACGGCGGGTGCCAAATCGGGGAGGTGGTCGGTCCGGATTACAAGGTGCTTGGTGTTGATGCATTGAGGGTTATTGATGGTTCAACTTTTAATGCCTCCCCTGGGACTAACCCTCAAGCTACTGTCATGATGCTTGGGAGGTACATGGGAGTTACAATGTTGGCTCAGCGGTTTGTAAGTGGTGAAGAAGGCTCAAAATAAGTTTAGTTTATCATTGTAAACCCTTTTGATCAATGTTGGATGTTTGCCAAGTTAATTAATGCAATATTTTGGCTTAATGAATCGCAATTTTCTGGCGCCGGTATATGTATTAGTGGCGCCATCTACGGGCGGGCGTCATTAACACTAGTAGTGGCGCCATTCAACGGCGCGGTAACACTAGTAGTGGAGCTATATACGGGTGCCGGTAACACTTATTGTGGCGCCATTTACAAGCTCCGGGTACACCGATAGTGGCGCCATATGATGCATATGATGCGGTCTGTGCTAGCCTCGACCCCGAAACTCAAGAAAGTATTGATCAAGTCCAAGGAACATGATCCAAGCCCGCAACTGAACATATTCCTGCAGACGGTGGCAAGTTATAAGCGGAGTTCCGAAGCAGCTGATTTGACATATATGCAGCAGAATGTTGATGAAGGCTATAACTTTATCTGTACGCTCTAATTGTAGTCTTTATGTCTATTACTCTACTTTTAAGCTTATTGTTGCATCAACCCTTTTGTGACAGAACTGTTCCAATGATGTCAAAGTATATTGCTATGGCTGGGGAGCATGATGCACTTGCTGTCATGTTAAGAAGTTGCTAGACCGGTGGAGAAGCTAAGGGCTTTGAGTTGATCTTTTTACGATGTGTTCGGTGAATGTTAGGTCCCTGATGGGTTTATGTTAGGAGGGTTGTTGAATGTTAGCCCTAAAGGTCCCATGAGTTTCTCAATGATGAAGCCTCCCTTGAAGGGTTGATTGTCTAGCTTGCTCCTGTTGCCGGTTGTTGTTTGCTTTGGTGGTGGTGTTTTTGTTCTTTGTTTTTAAATTGTGTTGGTACAAAGAGGAAATTCAAAAGCAAGATAGCAGGGGAAGATTTCATCTCCGTGGGTGTAGAGCTTCCAAATACTTTCAGCCTCCATCGGCGGAGTGGCCAGCAGCTTTTCCGCCCGTCCCTTATGATCATCATGACCCCCCGTCCCTTATGATCATCAGGTGCAGAGAGTCATGGAGGCTTGGATATTGCAATATGGCCTTGGCCTTGTCACTTGGTAACAATGGAACTACATCCGTAATAGTCCTGGGATTCAATTGGAGCTGGACTTGGTGGGGTTTGTCCTGGCCACTTCTCCGCAACTGAAAAGTGTGTCTATCAACCCTAACGTAGATTTGCCCTGCCATGTTGTCACCAATTTCCTAATGAAGGTGATACAATATACGACGAAGTCCAAAGAAGCAGAGGTCAACTATTCATTGGAAAATGTGTGGTCGCAGTATGTATGATGAACCGATCGAGTTGGTGATTAACAAGCGTGCGTTTTCTCAGTACTGATCTTCAATTAAGTATTTACAACCTTTATTTAGTATAGCTGATCATCCATTACCAGTGACTTAAAGACATACCTGTATGGGTACCATGTCTCTGTGATTATCACTTGAACGTCAGGATTTATCAGAATTTTTTTTGAACGTCAGGATTTTATCAGAAGTTGCTCCTTGGTTTGTTTGGTGTTCTCGAGGAATTGATAGTTCACCTCTGCTTCTTTGGAAATCCTCGTATATTCTACCACCTGCATTAGGAAATTTTCGACAATTTCGTCGGACAAATCTTCGTTAGGCTTGACAGACACACTTTTCAGTTGCGGAGCAGTGGCCAGGACAAACCTCACCAAGTCCAGCTCCAAGTGAATTCCACGACTGTTATGGATGTTGAAATCTTCAAGTCTCTCGAAATGACAAACTTGTTTTAAGGCAATCCTCTGGTTCAAACAGCTTCTCCTGGGTAAGAATTGGCTTCGGACCGCACCCATAATAGTTACGGTTGCTATAATTATCAAACACAATGGTGAGCTCCTGCAACTTGGATGAACTTCTAATCAGACAACCAGCAAGTTGTTCCTCTGGCGACCTGTCAGATAAAAGGCGAGGAACTTGGACGACATGGCCTTCGGAGAGGAACTACGTAGAAGCAACAACAACAAAATTACCATTGAAAACAAAAAAGCTAGGCAGTGTTACTGTAACATACTGTTCATAATAAGTTAGGAGGCGTTGAATGCCGACGGCGAAACCTGGAGGTCGGCATGGCGACCGTCCGTCGTATATATTTTAAAAAAAAAATTATCTTATAGGTGGGCGGTGACGGGGCAGCGGAGGGCGAGCGTGTGGCGGGCGACGGGGTTTGGGTTGTTAAACAACAGTAATGATTAGGGAAAGGAGCCACAATTTTTATTGTTTCAAATGTTTTAAATATTTAAACTACAGATAGAAGAGTATTGTCACAATCTTAGTTTTTACTAAGCCAAGGGATATCAACTACTTGATACTCGTAACCCAACTTCTTGTGGTCGACGCAATCTCGTACCTTGACCCTCACTAGACGAGCGTTCTCGTCATGGAATAGGAATGTAGAGTCCAACCAATCATCACTTTCGTAATCGGTCCCTCCTAGCGACTTCCACAAACTCCACAACCGGTCAACGTTCGCATGGTGGGCGGAGAATATCGGATCCCTGGCTGACGAGTAGAACGATCCCATGTCTTCCATATTCGTTGACCTATTGTTCCCGGTCCATTCATGGACCCGATTGTGCGGAAATATCTCTATCGAACCACCCGATGCCTTTGGGTTAGGTTTATCCCCAGCTCGATATGGCATCCCGAGAAACAGTGAGGTGTTCCCCAAGGTGGACACCATCTTTTCGTGCATGAAGCCGACGTTGCTGGCGATACGCTCTTGGTCTGTGGTGTTCTCGGAGTCCTGAAACTTCAAGTCCAAGGTGATTAATGTTGGTGGTTGGTGGTAGGGATTCCTTCTCGGGTCGTACAGAGGGGAAGCCGGATCCTCTGTATACATGGACGGCATCTGCATCCCGCCCGGGGCATCCCAATTCCAGAACGGAAGTGCGAAAGTTGGGTCCCCGATCAACTTCCCCAGAATCCTCTCGTAGAAGTAGATATAGCATCTGTCAAGTAATTACTTAAATAAGCGAATAAAAAGGAAAACAAAAACCCCAGGAGAACTCCACCAATAACACTGTTACACGTGGACTGGTCCTAGGAATTTGTATGTAAACATATGTAAACATTGTCCAAGTTGACTTTTTGTTTTTCCGTTGACAGATTGATGGCATGTAATTAATGAAATTCAGAGAACGAAAGAGAAAACAAGAAGAGGAAGAAAATTCCACCAATAAGACTGTTACACGTGGACTGGTTTGTAAGAATTCAAAGTTAGAAGTGTTGCGCATGCATGTACGCAATAATAACTAACCTATGCCACGGGTGAAACAACCACGAGTAGTGAACTTGGACCGGAAGGTCGGGAAATCCGCTTTGTTTGTATGCGTCGTTACAATACGCGCAGTGGAGACGAGCTTGTTGAAAGAAGGACCGCGGATCTTTCGAGGGGAGCGCTTTCATCAGCTCTACCGCGCGTCTGTATTTCGCAACATATAAACGGTCCACGGACTGTGCGGCTAGCCTGATACGCCGTGGCGAGCCTTCGGAAGGAGGGATGAAGTCGTAAACTTGTGCCGATGGGAGTGGCGGGCAACAGTTCATCGGACGAACCTTGGGAGGGAGTGTTGAATTGCCACATTTCCCGGTGACTATAGGGCTGGAGTGTACTGAAATGGTGCTTGTGTAGAAGAGAAGTAGAGCAATTGCCACTATGGTTGACATTGCCATTGCTTGGCACTAGAATGAAAATGGTTGGTATAGTTTTGTAGGGATAGACTTTATGGATGTAGAAGTGAGTATACAAAGACCCCTATGCTATTATATAGCAAAGCCATGGTACTCTCTATTGGTTTGTTTTTCCTTTTTGAAAAGGAGAATCCATCAATCAATGGCCAACAAATTCATACATGGGAGACACTCATCAACCTCTTCTAAAATAACAGTTTCCAACTAATTTTGAAGAAAAGAACCATTATTGATCGATACAGCAATCCAATCAACGAGCTTATTCTGACCATCCGGAATAAAAGACACTTGAACTATTAGTGGAAATGGATTATAGTGTTTCCCAATTGCTAGTGGAAATGGAATATACAACTAAATACCTAATATCCAAAAGTTCACATTCATTTCACTTGTTTTGGAAAATAAATTAATTGGGGTTAGATGCTCTCACTCTATCAAGTTTTGGGATAGTTGGTCTGAATTAAATTTGTGTTTGAACGTAATAAATGTACCCTTTGACTTTTTAGAAATGGATTAATTGTATGGTTCATATCTCTTCAAATAGAGTTTGAATGAGGGTTCATAATTTTTTTAGACCCGATTTACTTCGAAATATGATAGGAATACAATATGAAACTCAAACATGGGATGGCCATTATAGAATTTTGCACAGGGCCGCACGATGCATTTATTGCATTAAATAAAAAAATAGGTTGAGTAATATATATGACCGAAAATTAATTTCAGGTAAAGTAAGTTGATGTGGAAGTCATTTGTTGTTGATGAAGCATATTTTGTTGGAAAAAAATAAGTCGGTAGACAGAATTAAGACCGATTTGTTAAGTTATGAAACGATTTGAGACGAATTGATTTATTTTTAGAAAATAGGATGGTTTTGTATAAACCTCAAACATATAAGAGGACGGTTTTGTACAAAACAATGGGCTGACGAATGTCCAACTTTAGCGTTTTCTTATACCACCTTTTAAAGACGCTTTTAGTTGGGCTAAACTCAATGGGCCTTCTTCTTAATGGCCCTTATCGATAATGATTAATTTTAAAGCTAATGGCTATATGCAGTTCATATTTAAATGTGAAGTATTAAACAATTTTATGTTCAGATTTTGCCATCGTTAGCCACTCCAATTTCGTCTCCGATTCTTACAACAAGGACACGCCATCCGTGATTTCCATATCAAAATTGCTTCGACTAACAATTGTACGTTTCAAAATGGGGATTCTAGATTTGAAGTCGCTTTAGCTACGAGTGCGCAGAGCAGCTTCATACCAGGTCAGAATCAGTCCTGTGGCGACATCGCACAACTAATATAGTGCTATAGTTGATGTATAGTGTTGCCGTTAGACATGATATAAACAAAGAACTGATAGATACGAGATGCAAGAATTAACGTGGTTTCCGATCATTAGGTCGACTAGTCCACGAAAGAAAGAAGATGTATTATTACAGAGTAAACAAGGGGGGAAGAAGATGGATACAATTGCTGGCCGCAACATCACAGCAAGTACTCGAATGTCCTAATCAAACCAAACCCATAATACACCCGATAGCTAATAGTTGCTTAGTCAAGGTCAATCGAACAAAGCAAACAAAACAAGCTGGTTAGTAGGTATAGCCATTCTCTCCCCCAAAGTGATAAGTGAAATCCATTGACTTCTGACAAATTCTGGCTATGGAAGTCAAGCAGCTAGCAGCATCAACAAGCAACTCCTTCCCCTGTCAAAAGTGTACAAGTAAACAATAAGAGAATCTTCTTTCACATGGCAGATAGACAAAACAGTAACTAAGGTTTCTCCTTTTGGTAAGGTCCCATTCACAGAGGAATATGAACTTGGCCCCAGTCTTTTTGTTTCCTTCTTCTTGTTTCCATCCACCATTCTGAAGATGCTGGTTTACAGATTAAAGGTCTCAGATCAGGTTGAAATATCCAAGTCCCCATGCCTCTCTGCACCTGATCCAGCCCTCCCCAGAGGCAACAATGCAGCTGGAAAGTTGACAACAACAGCAAAGACGGACGAAACAACAATCAAAAAGCTTACTGTATGTTCATCGTTGACCTACCATGGCGTTCCCAGTCGTTACAGTCCCGCCAAAAAATTACAACGAATGATCCAAATATTCTCCTTGCCGGCCACTTCAAGAAATTCCCCCACCCCCCCTCCCTTATTAGCTCTTCATTTGTCGTCACAAGACTGATATCCTTCCTACATACAAAGTAAACGATGAACATTCCCATTTCGCCGCAGGGTTCATAAATGCAGAAGATGGAAGATCATAAATGAAGCAGATAATATTCAACCATCGAAATAAAGGAGCAGCTTTCGGAGACGGCAGGCAATTCTTCAATAAAGGGTTTCATGGACCAGAGGATTGAGTACTGATCAAATTTGGGGAAGAAAGAAGGATCAGAAATGGGGAAAACAGGGGACTCTGTTGCAACCTGCCATTGTGGGATATGTCGAATCCCTTGCCGTCGATCGGCGAACCTCGTAACCAGCAACGATCCTTCTCCGGCAGCAGCTGCATTCCGAACTGAGTTCGAAGCTTCGATGGCGAACGTGCATTTCACCAACCATGAGTCGCTGCCTTCTCTGGACGAATCGTTCACGAAATTCACTGAATCGTTCCCGAAGTACCTCGAGACGAAGGAGGCGGACAGAATTAGAGCAGAGGAATATTCCCATCTCTCTGTTTCGAATCACGTCTGTCTGGATTACATCGGCAACGGTCTATTTTCCAATCGCCGGGAGAAGACATTTCCGCCGTCAGTAGCGTCAACGTCGACTGCGGAGTCAACGGAGTCGTCGGAGAATCCGTTCTTCGAACTCTCCCACAAATCGGTGATCAGCTTGAAATCGGAAATACAAAACGGGATTCCGGAATCGGAATTCGGAACCAGATTGAAGAACAGAGTACTGTCGTTTATGAACATTTCCGACGAGGAATACGGCGTCGTTTACACTGCAAACGAATCCTCTGCTTTCAAGCTCCTCGCCGATTGCTACCCGTTCGAAACGAACCGGAATCTATTAACGGTCTACGACCACGAAAACGAAGCAGTGGAATCAATGGAGAAATCTGCTCAAAAGAAAGGAGCCAGAGTCTCGTCGGCGGAGTTCACCCTGCCGGAGCTAGGAGTCCAGACGGAGAAGCTACAGAGAAAGATAACTCGTAATAAGAAGAGGAGGAGCAAAAGGAGTGGCCTTTTCGTTTTCCCGGCGCAATCGAGAGTCACCGGAGCTAGATACTCGTACCTATGGATGAATTCAGCTCGAGAAAACGGCTGGCACGTCCTGCTCGACGCATCGGGGTTAGTTCCGAAAGAAATGGAGACTCTGGGTTTGTCCCTGTTCGAGCCGGATTTCATAATCTGCTCCTTCTACAAACTGTTCGGCGATAACCCATCCGGTTTCACATGTTTGATCGTGAAAAAATCAACCCTAGCTGCGTCGATTTCGACCAGCTCCGATCATAAACCGTTATCCATCGTGGAATTGAATTCAGGCTTGTGCCCGAATTTCGAATTCCACGGATTGGATCACGCGGACGAATTGGGACTGATCACGATAAGCTACAGACTCCGGCTGTTAACGAATTGGTTGGTGAATTCGCTGCTCCAGCTCCGGCATCCGAGTTCGAGCTCTTTGTCCACCGGAGTTGATAATAATGTTACGTTGGTTAGGGTGTACGGTCCGGGTGTGGAATTCGACAGGGGGACGGCGGTGGGGTTCAATGTGTTCGATTGGAGAGGGGGGATGGTTGATCCAGCAATGGTGCAGAAGCTCGCCGGAAGAAGCGGGATTTCCGTGGGGTGTGGGTGTTTGAAGAATGTTTCGCCGGAGGCGACGGAGGAGGAGGACGGTGGTGGAGGGGTGAGGAGGATGGTGACGGCGGCGATTGGGTTGGTGACGGATTTTGAGGATGTGTATAGGGTATGGGGGTTTGTGGCGAGGTTTTTGGATGCTGATTTTGTGGAGAAGGAGAGGTGGAGATACACTGCTCTTAATCAGAACGTCGTTGAAGTTTGAACTATGAAACCCTTGTTTCTTTGTAGACATTCTTTCGTTCTTTTTCTTTCCATGGTCATTGCAAAGCTTTATTTTACTACCGTAACTGATGAGCCTTGAAGATTCTTTCTTTCTCTGGACTGTAAACGTCAGAGCCATTAATTTATGTCGGCCGGTCAACGACATTCAATAATGTTGGACGGTGCGAATTCATTGGCCATACAGAGAAAGTGGTCTCTTCCAGTTCCCAACGATTGTTTCACTTCGCGGTATTATTTATAGTGACTTCTACAATCTCTGTTGCATAGTGTTAAACAAAGCAGAGATGAAGCCACTAGAGTTTCCCTCCACGAACTTCCTGCGGATGTAATAGGTCTCATTTTGACCTTCTTGCCCATCAAAGAAGCAGCCAGGACAAGCATCCTGTCAACACAATGGAGGCATCGTTGGAGGAGTATTCCCCGCATTGCATTCGACCGTCATTTCGCTACTATCTATCCTGGTTCGTATTCGAGTCGTGACAAGGTAATGCTGAATATTTGCGAAGTTCTGCTGATTCATGAGGGTCCCATCAATAAGTTTGAACTGTCGATCCCCAGGATGGAATTCGACCGTCAGCTGAATCAGTTGTTCCTTCACCTTTCTACCAAATCCGTCGATGAAATATCCCTTCTGCTTCAAAATTTAGGTGGTACATACATGTCACTGCCTTCCTCCCTTTTTTGCTCCATCTCCCTAGCCTTAGTAGCCTCAAACTAGAAGGCATCGATTTCGGACGACCAACTTGGTCTATGGGATTTAGTAAGCTTACATCTCTAGTACTCAACAATGTACAACTACCCATTGATTTTTCGAGGAGTTATTCCGAAGTGCTGCCCACTTCTTCAACACCTGAGGGTTTTAGACTGCTATATCAGCAACCATCAGAACCCCCTACCTGTCAAACTGATTATCTTACACTCCTCTCTCCGTTCAATTAGCATTAGTAATACATTATTTGTTCTGAATCGGAGACGAAATGATAACTTGTTCCGGAAATTTAAACAGGATATGGTGACTCTATTCGGTTCTCTTCCAGTAGTTGAGCGGCTGAATCTTGGTCCTTCTTTTGATATATATATACAGCTTAATGGTGCATTCTTGTCTCTAGTTCCTCTCTGGAGCCGATGATGTCCCGTACCAGTTGCCTGAACCACTTCACACCCTAAAAGTCCTCGAAATTCCGTCCCTTGCACTCGTTAAATTGGAAGAATCGTGCGTTTTTGCTTGTCTAATCAGAAGCTCACCAAACTTGCGGAAGCTCACCATTGAGGTCGGCATTCTGATGTCAAATAATTGTTGACTAGTATGCTCTCTAGTCTCACAATCTTGCTTTGTTTCACAACGTATTTCCAGAAAGATCACTACAACTATCGGAGTTCGGATGATCTTGGTGGCGGCCTGCAGAAGTTTTTGGAACAAGAAGACAACCGTAGACTATGTTGTCTACAACGCCTTGAAGACTTTAACATCCCGGATTTTCATAGTATTCGAGCGGAGCTGGAACCGGTGAGGTTTGTGCTAGCCAATGCCCCGCTACTTAAAAGGGTCTTCATTAAGCCCGTGAAGGCTTTATCCCCCGGAATTGCGAACCAATGCATGTCGGAGGTGATACAGTTTTTAGCGGATTTCCAAAGAAGCAGTGGTCAAATATGTATTGCCAAGTAACGTTCATGAAGCTTAGCACTTATGAACCGTGCGCCGCACTGTCGCCATCTTTGGTGTCAATGTCATCAGTATATGTAATTCTAGATTTGCGATATTCACATTTTCTATGGTTATTTTTCATTTGTTTTGTAGTGTGAAGGTTTAACTTTTAGTAGTTCGATTCACTTTCGATTTTACAACGTCTCGGTGAGTCTTAGCATTCATGGCAATTGTTGTCTTCAACGGCTCGATGAGTCTTAGCCACCGCACCAATACTTGAAAGAATCGTCATCAAGTCCAAGGAAGACACGGTGCAGACGGATTTCAGGTCAAATATGTACCGACGAAGTTCGATAGGAAGCTCGAACACTTTGTTGCTCTGCCCTATTACTCTATTTTGAAAAATGTATGGATTCAAATGACAAAAATAATATCCCTGTAAATAGTAATGGAGTAAGAAAAATACTTCCAACTTGGTGAAAAAATTGTATGAGGAGCATAACTTTCTTTTACTCAATAAACCATTTGGTCCTTGTTCCTCTCATTACTGATGCATACGAGCCCGGAGCTTACTCAAATGGTGTATTGAGTAATGAGAGGAACTTGAGTAAGCTCCGGGTTGATCCTTTACCTTTCTACCAAAAGCGTCAATGAACTTGCCCTTGTGTTTCCCCATCTTGATGAATACATATCACTACCTCCCTCCCTCTTTGCTTTCCCTAACCTGAGTAGCCTCAAACTAGAGGGTTTCGATTTCGGACTGTCTATGGGATTTAGTAAGCTCACCTCTCTGGTACTCCGCAATGTAAAACTGCCCATTGATTTTTTTGAGAAATTTCTTCCTAAGTGCCCACTTCTTCAAGACCTGAGCTTTGTAAACTGCACAAACAAGAAGAACCCCTACCTGCCAAACTGTTTCTTTTTCACTCCTCTATTCGTTCAATTAGCTTCGACTATTCTAAACATGGCTTCTTTGGCAAGTTTAAACCGGATATGGTGGCTCTATTCGGTTCACTTCCCGCACTTGAGCAGCTGAATATTGATCTTGCGTTTTTGCTAGTAAGTTGAATGTTCGTTCCTCTGTATCCTTCATGTTTATATATGTATATACAATATCCTTCCTTATGCAGATGTTAATGGTGTGTTCTTGTCTCCAGTTCCTTTCTGGATCCATTGATGTCCCCTACGAGCTTCCTGAACCTCTTCGCAACTTAAGAGTCATCAAAATTCCTCAGATTTTACCGGGCAGATTGATAGAGTTATGCGTTCTTGCTTGTTTGATCAGACTTGCGCAAGCTCACCATTGGGGTCGGTACTCCGATATGTCAAAATTGTGACTAGTATGCTCTCCAGTCTCATAATCTCACTTTGATTTCGTAACGTATTTGCAGCACGGCTACGACCATTGCGGGAGTTCGGATGATCTTGGTGGCGGCTTGCAGAAATTGTATGAACAAGAAGACAACAGCGGAGTTTGTTGCGTACAATGCCTTGAGGAGTTTAACATCCTGAATAGCCGTGGTAATCGAGAGGAGCTGGAGATGGTGAGGTTTGTGCTAGCCAATGCCTCTGTACTTAAAAGGGTCTTCATCAAGACCTCGAGAGCTTTGTCTTCCGAAAATGTGACCAAATTCGTGATTGAGGTGACGCGGTATAAGCGGTGATCATATTTGCATCGCGGAATTAATGTTGGATGAAGCTTCACTAGAGCACTCATGAGTTAGTACTCGTAATTGTCACCGTCTGTGGTACGTTACCAGTCAATGCACTTTTACAGATTTGCATTTTGTAGTTGATATCTTGCAACACTTAGGAGCCTACGATTGCAGTTTGAATGCAACTCTAGCTACTACACAATCACGATTTGTGAAATTCACATTTTATATGGCTGTTTTCCCTTCATTTCTGCACAAATGCTATCTATTCTCTATTCGTTTCATTCATTTTTGTTTAACTTTTACTAATTCGGCTCGGTTTCGGTTTTACGCTAGCTCAAACTTGTAGAATTTTCTAGTAGTTGGAAATCACTGTAAATTTTATGTTGTGGTGGGAATTTGCTAGAAATTCAAATTAAAATTTTATAGTAAAAAATATATACATTCCACTAACAATAATAATCAAAATCTTTATAAAATATTTTTTTAATTTCATTTGGCTATTATTTGAAGGGATTAACATTATGAAACTTTAACTTTCAGTCATTCCCAACATGCATGTCCAATATTAACCAATTTTAAAAAAAATTCATGTCAAAATTGATCAATTTCCGTGTCTTTATACTAAGAAAATTTGACCATTTTTACTAAAAAAATTTAAAATTTTCTAATTGGCTAATATTTGACATGTATGTTTGAAATAGCTAAAAAATTAAATTTCACTATGATAACCTCGTAAATAATGGTCAAACAAAATTAAAAATTCAATTCTACTCGATCTTATGTTAATGTTTAAATTCTTCAAATTGGCTTACTTTCTGCGTGTTTTGCCATCGTTACATAAATTACATTATGTTAACTTTAACCATACACAATTCTATGGGAACTAAATTATTTTACCATACATTTCAAAACTTCAATCAACAAGCACATGAAACAACCTACTGATCCTTTGAAGTTTCAACTAATTAGTCTGTTTTGAAAAAATGTACGGATATATCTTGCTGACCAACTTGTGTTGGGCTATCAAGCAACCTTTGTTCAAACAAAATTGTATGAGGCTATCAAGCTGCCATGTCATCATCATCATCATATCTTCTTACCCGCTTTGAATTTCTAAACTTTCAGGATAATCATAATCTCATATCCAGTACATTGTTGTCGATCTATTCGTCATTCTCTGCATTATCCCCTCCACACACAGAAGGAAGAAACATACACTCTCATGGCTTCCAGTCTTCTCAAACTCCATTCCCAAATCTTCAGCAACAACTCACATCTCTCACCACCAACACCAAAGATCCTCAGCCGCCACTCTCTTCCATTCTTCTCTGTAAACAAAACCTCTTATCATAATGAACTCATCTCCTTCTCCATCGATCTCCCAAAAAGATCCAAACTTCCCCCCTTCAGAGTCCACTCTTCGCTTTCCTCCACCAACCCACCAACCTCCAGAGAAGAAGCCATCACCCAAGCCAAAAATTGCCTCTCCAAAGCCTTGGAAAAGCCCCTCAACAACCCCAATTTAACTGGCCGGGTCAAGAAGCTCAAACAACCCAAATTCCAGCTCGAAATCCCCATAATCGACGATGATTCCCCGTCTTCCTTATCTCAACTCGCCTTGGAAATCTTCGGTTCCTTGCCCGTAAAACGAAACGGGTCAAAGGTCGTCAAGATTCTCATCTTGTGGGCCAATTCCAAGCTCAGAGATGCTGCAATTGCAGCATTTAGTTCATCAGCAGCATCGGAAAATGTGAAACATGTTGACATTTCCGCGTATGATATCAGATCACTGTCGGGCGCTGACGTGGCGGTGTTCCTAGTTCCGGAGAGGACGCAGATTGCGGAGGTGAAGAGGGTTGCGAACGGGTTGTATCCGAACCCGGTTGTGATCTTCAACCCGAAATGGGGGTTTGAAGGTGATGGTGGTGGTGGGTTTGTGGATTCTTTTGAAGTGATTTACTCGTTCATGGGGCTGGAGGTTCAAGGGGTTCTGAGCAAGAGGAAAGGTGTGATCTTTAAGTCTGGGGAGGGATTATGGAATGTGCTTGTCGAAGAGGGGAACGGCGAGATGAAGGTGATTTCGCAGTTTAAAGGGAGGCCGTCGATCGATGAAGTTGAGAATGTTCTGTACAATTTGATGGCTATCAATTCTCCGATTTCGAAATCTGCCAGGTTTATTAGTGATTTAGTCTCCAATGTTACTGGAAGGAAGTGACGAATGAAGGCAAATGGATTTTGGATGAGGGAAATAAACAGAAAGATAGGTAGAGCAATAACAAGAGGATTTTGAATTCTTTCTTGCAGTCTGATCATATTCTAAGGCTTGGAGTTTTGCTTGGAGATGAATGAACTCTTGATGAATTTGTCATTTGAAGTCTACTAGTTTAAGCCAGTGATTGTAAGTGTTATTAAGGTTGGTCTTTTCTCCGAGCCTCGGAGATCGAAAATGTTTTGCCCTCCTGTGGCCATGTGCAATCTTCAGGATCGAAATGCTCAGAACATTCACTTTCTTATTTAGATCGATGTCCCGAAGTGGTTCATCGTCAATCTTGGCTGTGATCACTTTAGGTTTTTCGGTATTATTCGCGACAATTGCAGAGGAGATCCACCTTCTGTTGCAGAGGAGATCCACCTTCTGAAGTCTGAACTATATGATCTCTCACCTTCTGGTATTTCTTCATTGCCTCAAGAACAGGCCCTTTTGAGAACCAATCAAAATGATGCAATGCCTTCACCTCAACTATGATCTCACCTTCATTGTAGTGTATTTTACTCGGATACGTATACACAAGTAAAATACACTACGAAAGAGTTCCTTTTGTACTCGGTTCTTTTGGAGACGAGGTGTTATTAAGGTTGGTCTTTCTCAAGTTCTTACCCTGTTTAAACTTCAAAACCAGTGACTGTAAGTGTTATTGATGTTGGTCTTCCTCCAAGCCCGAGATAAAAAATGTTCGTCCCCGTAGTGTACATGTCTTTATACTCGTGTACTCACACTTTGTACACTAATGGAATACACTACGACAGGGTCCCTTTTGCACTCGTTTTTCTATGTGTACACACTTTTTGTATCCATGATTCCATGTACACGCCCATGTACGGATGGACAAAACAGCCGGGGTCTAGGTGTCAACGTCATAGTTGGCCAGACGCCGGACAATAGCGACGACGAGCAGCCGGTAACACATTACGCGGCTGGAGGGGGGCGTTGATGACGTGGATTGCCAGCGTCTGAGGCGGGGTAGCAGGGGTGACGATGAGCCGCGGCAGGGGCATTGGGTGATGGATGGTGAATTTCCATCTTTGCCCTCGAGATCTGAGCCCTTGGATTAAAAGTGTTTCATCTGACGGTTTCGGACCCAAAAAATAAACAATCAATTATCACCAAAAAAGAAAAAGAAAAGCAGTTGTGTTTGCTGCCGTTAGCTAAAAGTTGCAGAGTTGCATAAGGAGACTGCCAACGATTGTTCTATATATAAACAACTTCTGCAATCACCATTTCAAACCCTAAATCAATCTCAAGATGAATCCACTAGCCGATGTTTGCAAACTTCCTGCCGACGTAATATCACTCATATTAACGTCCATGCCCATCCGAGAAGCTGTCAGGACCAGCATCCTGTCGAGACAATGGAGGCATCGTTGGAAAAGCATTCCGCAGCTTGTATTCGATGCCGATTTCGCTACTGTCGATCCTGCTCTAACAAACCAGGACAAGTTAGTAATTATACTCAACGTCTGCCAAACCCTGATGGGTCATCAACGTTCCGTAAACAAGTTCGAGCTTGCAATCCCCGGAATGAGCCTCTGTCCTCAGGTTGATCCGTTGATCCATTACCTTTCCACAAAACATGTCAAGGAACTATCCCTCCTCTTCACCAGGAGTGATCAGCCTTATTCAATTCTCTCTTTCCCGGACCTGACAAGCCTGAAACTGCAAGGTTTCAAATTTGTGCTACCTCCACGGTTTGTCGGATTCGGTAAGCTTACTGTTCTTGATTTGACAGACTTAATCCTGCCCCGTGGGTTTTACGAGGATTTCCTTCCGCTATGTCCTCTGCTTGAAGAGTTGAGGGTTATAGATCACAGCAACGTCAACAACACGAAACCTATGTTTTCAGCTCCATGTCTTAGAGTGCTTCTCTTCAGCTCGTCTTTCGAGTCGATTTCCTTCAAGTATACGCCATGTCTTTCGGTTCTGTCGATTCTAGATGTTGGTGAGTTTGATTACTCGGAGTCCAATAGATCCAATGGATTCTTCGCAGCGCATAATCCTGATATGGTGGCTCTATTTGATGCTCTCCTAGCCCTTGAGGAGCTGAATATTGGGCTTGAATTGCTGCTAGTAAGTTGGTTCGATATGTACGGTTTCAATTTTGTCGATTCTAGATGTTGCTTCGCTGTTAATAATGTTGTTTGTTTCTTTCTTCTCCAGTTCCTTTCGGAAGGCCATGTCCCTTACCAGCTGCCTGCAACTCTCGACAACTTAAAATTCCTCCAAGCTAGTGACATTATACTTAACAGGTTGCCAGAGACTCAAGTTCTTCTTTCTCTAATCCGAAGCTCGCCCAACTTGCAGAAGCTCACCATTGTGGTCGAAGGCTACGGCAGTCAGCCGGATTCAAAGTTTATGCATAGCTTGCAGAGGTTGTTGGCACCAGATTACTGCCTTGGAGCTTGTTGTCTTCAGCGACTTGAAGAGTTCAGCATCCAAGATAGTCGAGGGACTAACGTCGAGATGGACTTGGTGAGGTTTGTGCTGGCTACTGCCCCTAAACTGAAATGGGTCTTCCTCGAGCCTGTGAAAGATTTGTACTTCGATGCTATGCTGAAATTTGTAGTGGAGGTTACAAAGTTTAAACGGATTTCGAAAGAAGCAGAGGTCAATTATGTACTGCCATCATCCACCTAAGTAATTTTGGTTTTGCATTCGGTAGTAATTCAGTGATATTGTGGTGACTTGTAATACACGCAACAAACCGTTCTGAAATTCACACTTGTAAGAGTTGCAAAAACACCAAACATCAGTAGAACTTGATAACTACAGCAATTTCTGTTTCTATATGTATGGATGTTATTATGTACCTGACATATCATCTTGGAGGTCAACTGCCGGTACCAAAACCTCCTCCAACGTACCTGACATGAACTTCCTGAGTCGGCAAATGATATTTGATACCGATTTCCTCAAAGATCTTCTTCATCTCCACAACCAGATCAGAGATTCTGTTTCCTCTCTCCCCATTCTGGAAATTCACGGTGTGATTCACATAAAGTCCCATGTGCATCTTGTTCATGTCCTCAATTCCTTTCACCAGTACGCTGTGGTCCGGTTGCCAGTATTGCGGCTTGCTCTCCAAGAAAGCTTTGATCTTTCCCTTCATGGCTCCAATGTCGTCCACAGAAGTCGAAACATCGACGGAAAACTCCACCGAATCGCTCATCTGAGGGCTTCTGTAGAAGTTGCTGATGGGTTTGGCTGCCAGGACCGAGTTCGGATAGAAAATCTTCTCGTTGTCGTACCTGAGGAATACTGTCGTTAACAGGTTCATCTCTTCTACGGTCATCTGGATTCCGTCAACGACACATCGGTCTCCAACATCAAAGGGATGCATCACAAACACAAACACAATAGCTTCAAACACCGTCCTGGCAGTGTTTCCAAACATGAATCCAGCTAGCAACATTTGTGAGGAAATGAAGACAAGCACTTGAGTTGATAGGAATCCCATCACTAGAAACCACACCACAATGCTGACGAGAATCAGAACCACGGAAACCAGCTTGTTCAGCTCTTCGATTGCTGTTTTCGTGTCGTTTAAGGAATGTGCCAGCGATTTCCGCTCCTTGTACACCTTCACCAGCCATTTCTTGAAAACAGATCTCTTAATCTTCCCAGTTGCCGAAGCTCCTTCGAACAAGAGAACGAAATTATCCACCTCTTCTTTCTTCAAGAATCGTAACAAGTCCTCTTCATCAATGTACCTACATTTCATCATTATATACTCAAATCAATAGAACAGTTACGAAACAAGACCGCTTTTTGTTTTTTTTTGTGAATCTTACTTGCTGCCGGACTTCGCTACATTTCTGAAGACCTTATAAGCAGCAGCTTTAGCTTCCCACTCGCTAGTAATCTCGTAATCTCTCTGCCCGTACTCCTCCTCATTCTCTTCCGTAAACTCAAGCATACTCGAAAGAGTAGACAATCCCGAGCCAAGCACCACATCAACCAAACCTTTCATAGTCCAAGCCGAGACCTTCTCATGCTTCAGCTTCTTAAGCTTATCCATATCAATCACCTCATCTTTCTGCTGATCCTTATCCGTATCTATGCTCCGAAAGCTGAACTGACCCGGCGTCGAAACTCCTCTCCCAACAGACTCGGCCATTTCCATCACCGGAGGACCGGAGAGAGCCCTCAGGACATACTGATGGAAGATGGACTCCTGGATTCTGTCAAAGAATCTGTTCACATGATAAGACGAAGCTACCAACTTGATCACCAGAGTCTTCAGCAACCAAATTCCTGCCGCAATCAGAACCCCCGACATCGCTCGAGTGATTCGGTTGAGTACCTTATTAGTCCCCGGAGATCTGTCAACTCCAAGATGGAACAACAACCCCCAAGCTAATAGCACCAATCCTATCCAAATGAACACTTGGAAACTATCCTTCAACCCGTAGATAAAATACAGTACTTTCTTCTTGAGCAAGAAATTTCTTTCAATCAAGAACACCAAAACGTTGACTGTGTATTCAGTAGCCAATCTACCGCAGAAAATAACCAGTAGCAGTACGAACCATTTCCAGAGCCGCAACCCCCAAATGTGGGAATTGTTCATACGAGGAATTGTCAAGCTAGCAATTAACACTCCTACTATGGAAACAAACGCCGCTAGCTCAATTGACGCGATTACCTTCCACTTTTTGTTTCCCGGTGAGGTAGTGTTCCTGATGTCGACAACGTTTGTTGTCTTGCAAATTTTATCGTCGATGTCAGCGTCGTCTTCTCGTTCTGGAGATCCGATCAACGGCGTCCTGGGAGTGATCGGAGTAGCTGCCGGCGACTTGGTAGTTCCTCTTGGTAGACTGACATCAGCGTAGGGGGATTTCCTGTAAGGCGAGCCGGCGCCGGCGCCGGTTTTGACTTCCTGGAGAATGGCGGCGGTGGAGTACGGCGGAGGTGGCTCCACGAGGCGGGATTTGGGCTTGGAGAACTCGGATTGGAGGAGGCGTGGCTTGCGTCTGGCCACATTACTTGGGTTGTTAGAAACAGGGGAGGAGGTCATCCATGGCGACAGAGTGGAAGGAGAAATGGGGAAAGTAGAGGCGTGCGGAACTCTGTGGGAATCGGGTGGCGGAGTGACCAGCTCAATGGTGGTTGGAGTTTGAGGGAACGAAGCGAATTGCGGGCTCGCCGAAGAGATGGGATGACGTGGGGAGCTCTGGATTTGTACCACCACCGCAGCATTATCCTTGCTTCTGGCGGCGTGATCCCGTCCTCCTCCTCCGGGTTCCATTTAGTGGGTCAGGGATGATGATGCATTCGGAGAAAAAACAGAGAGAGATGGTGAGAGGAGCAAGAAGATATGGTGGGATGCCAGAGGGGCTGAGTTTGACTGAAGAAGAGAAGATCCGCCATTGCAAGTGGGGAGGAAGGAAGAATACGTATGTCGGTCGGGCATGTGTGCTGGAAAATGAAGAAAAGTAATGGAAGCAGGTTTCCAACTTGTGTTTAGTTAAACGAATTCAAAGTTAGTCCCCACTTAACGACTGGGAAAGAGGCTGCTGCAATCGGAGGTGGAGCATGGAACCCGACCCGAAAGCCCAATGTTTCTAAGCTGCCTCAAGGGCTTTGAGCCGGCCTCTCGGATCCGGAGCATACGGGCCGAGTCTAAGCTCACCGAACCACGGCCCATTTAAGATCCGGGATATATGGCTTCCCGCTTCCATGCATGCATGGGACAAAAGATTGTTGAAGTTTCATATTCCAGATTGCTGGCTTGATAAATGATAGAAAGTGATAATACAGACAATGTAAAGAGACGTGGACCTAAGTTTTCAACCATTCAACACTTGCCATACGTGTATTTTTCCAACAAAAACTTGACGTATAATCACGTCATCCATCTACTTATGACTTGATATTAAGACTATATGTTAATATCAAGTATGTGTAGTGGGACCAAATACGTACCTACGTTTGATCTCAATGTCACTCGATTGATCACTACAAGACAGGCACCCAACTTGGGATACTGAGTTATAAATTACACTGATAAGAGTGTCGGCGCCTATACGTGTATTTTGGTAGTTTAGTGTACGTGTGCAATGAATACTTGTGTTAGCTGCCAACCGTCTTGAGAGGTTTTCTAACCGTCCATGTGATCTTTCTTACGAGAATTTGAGCTGATTAAGCTAGCTAGAGAAATTCATTCCATTATATTGTGGGCTAGAGAGAAACAAAATTAGAGATATTGGAATTTCGAATCTGTACGGATAGTGTAAGGTTTACGACTTCTATTAATATATATTATGCATCTATGTATTATTTACGAAAGAAAAATAACGCATAATTACATATTGTGTATTCAATAACTTTCGTTATAACTTGTTATTTAGCTTGTAGCACCTCAAAGTTGGCACTAATTGATAGTTTGATGCCAAGCTCCACTTTACATAATTATATCTATCAGTTGAGAACCTATTAAGAATATATTTCGATTATAACCATGTTAATAGATAATTAATGAAGTTTTCACTTTATAACATTTACCACATACATAAACATAGTTGTTTAGTCCGATCCAATTATGTGTATAATGAACCTAAACATGCTAGCCCGAAGTCAATTCACCCTTATGTGAGCAAGTCGGACCTTATGATCCTATGCATGGATAGACTTTATCTTTCTGTTCAGTTTGATAATTTTGTATAGATCTGTAATATGATGGGTTTGATCGCCACCAGACCGATACCCGGGAGAGCTAAATGCTTGTTGGTTGTAGCCGGTGTGTGGTTGAGTAACTAGTTACTTTGCCAACTCATTGGTCTCTGATCTAAAAGCATTAATACCTACCAACCAAACTAAACATTGAATTTTACATTATCTAAAATTGAGTTAAATATATTAAATATTATTAAATTTTAGTTTGCAGTTACACTAATTATTGAGCTTAAGTTATGCTTACCAAATACTATCAAATTTATTGTTTTGTTTTTTAGTTATTATTCTGTTGTTGTTTTCTTTTTACAGAATGCATATATGCCAGCTTTTTTTAAGATAAAATATTATGTGGCAATATGTAGGGAATGGATGAGCTACTAACTCATCATTTTACCAAAACTCACATCCGTTTATATATTTTCAAATTTCTTATCTTGAAGAAGGCTATTCAAATATATTGAATGAATAATCACTGTTTCAAGCATAGTGATACCAAATGAATCGAAGTAGTTTGTCAAGTTGGGATTTTCAAATTGATGAGTTGGCAACTGACCGATCCTTTAAATGTTGACTGTGTTGAATCACGTCAGCATTCCGTTTAAAAAAGTAACGGAATGACAACTAAGAAAATAAAACTATAACTTGGTGAATATAATTTAGTCTAGTGGTTAATATTATAACTGTAAACTAAAGTTCAATAACTCCTTAAAATCCTATTAGAAATATGTATATATCCACCCCTTTTAGAGACGAACGATGGAGATTTCACCTTATAACATTTACCACATGAATATGCCTAGCAGCTAAGTCATAACCCTGTGAACCTAAACTTGCCAGCCAAGAACCAATCGACCATTTTCTTCAAACAACTCATACCCAAATGCTTGTTGGCTGTAGCCAGTGTGGTTGAGTAAACTAGTTACTTTGCCAACTCCTCGTCTCTGGTCCGAAAGCATCGGTACCTACCAACCAAACTACACATTGAATCTTACATCTAACATAACTTTTTAACGTTTCCTTTGTCAAAAAGGGACCTGTGATCATGGGTTCTTTGTCTGTCGGGGGGATGAAACTTGGATCCACCATGTGTACAGATCGACGGCGACCCACCAGACTTTCAAAAGGAAGAAAACAGAAAGAAAATGGCACGTGAGTGAAGGCAGACTGCATGGGGCCATCCAAAGATTCCCCCCCACCCCAACTGAAGCTCAATGGCAAACCTGTAAATAACTCGAAACAAGACATTATAGTCTTACCCGGCACTCTCACCTGGTTTTGTATTTTAAGTACAAAAGAATAGTTTTTGATTAATTTCTAATCAACCATATTTGGTTAATTAGTGGTTAATTACTAGATCTGTGAGTCACTGTCAGATCCACCTCCCCCACTCACTCAATGTTGGTGTTGCTAATCCGGACCGGATCGTCCCCGTCTAGCTGTAAAAGTTTTCAACGGTAATTAAATATTAGTGGTGAATTTTTCGGTATATCTGATATATTGAAATTTTTGATGTGTTTAGTTTTATTTTGGTAACGTAAATTTATCACCAACATCCATTTTCAATTTACGATCTCGACGGTTTATAATTATTTGAATATTAAATTTCTATTTCACATATTATAATATATTAAAAAAAATCTCTCTCAAAAAATAAATTTACTAAGATGACGAGTTGAGCCAGTGTTTGTTTGAGAGCATGTTTGTAAACAGGATATTTACCTGGTTTTTTTTAATTTTTGTATGGTCATAACTCATGTGTATGGGTCTGGGCTCTTCGCGTTGTTTTTTAAGGTTTGATATGAATTAAATGTTGGATTTTAAATTTTAACGATATTGATAAAATTCTGAATTATGAATAAGATAAATGGCTCCAAATAGTTTGAAATTACGATTTGAATTTGAAAGTTGAAATTATATGGGATTGGATGAGTTATTTCAAGTGGTTATTTTGTTGTAAATAGCTGAAAATAGATAATTTGATTGACTTTCAAATGAAATATATATGTATGTAGTATTTTGGGTTGTGATATTCAAAACATCCATTTTTTGGTTATTTTAAGGCAAAATATTTATGATATTTTAGAGTAACTAAATCACTAATTACCTTGGATTAACTCAATAAGATAAGATTAACATTCTCAAACAATACAAAATTTTCGTTACAAAGTAGTACTACATATGCAAAAACGATAGTCATCGTCTAATATCTATATTGGAGCTCAAATTATTAGCCGTCTGACCCATTATGATATAGCTCAGATGGGTCTAACCAAACACAACATCTTCAATCTTTGAGCTCTCACAAATTGAATTTTTGTCTGTCTCCCTCTCACTCAAAGGTAAAATTAAAATCCTCAATACACGTAGCTTCATAATCAAAAGGTGTGGAATTGTTGATTATTTATTTTGTTCGTTGACTATAAAATCGAAAACTCAATCCTTACCCATGAGAATAAACTATACATTATGATCAGCTATTTACTATCTTGTATAACCACTTATAACAAAAAAATTTATTATCATTATCGATATAAACACACTAATCACACCAAAATAGGCCACTTAGCTCTACTAATCAACATTCTTACCGAACTTTGGATAAATATGAATTTTTTCCCTTATACCATATTTTTCATTTAATTTCTTTCCCTTTGTCCAGCGTTTCCATCTGTATTTAAAAACCAGAACAACAACCTTGGCGTGAGCCTCCTCTTCGTCGGGGACTCTCCTCTCTCTCTCTCTGATTCCTCATCTCCGTCTTCCTTCACCTGCAAATCGCCCTTCAATCCCCCTCCAAGTTTCCGAAATGGCGAAGAATGTTGGAATTTTGGCCATGGACATCTACTTCCCTCCTTCCTGTGTTCAACAGGTAATAATTTGACTCCTCCTTGATCTCCGTCTCTTAAATCTCCGTTTGAACTCTGCAACCTCTTCACTGTCCATGTCTGTCGCACCTTCTTCTCCCATTTCCGAGCTTGATTTTGCATTTCTCAGAAAGATTTAGGCCTGAATCGATGGGAGACGAACTGTTTGCCCCCGATTGTTGTTGAGGATTATGTTTCGATATTTCCAAAGTTGCATCGTTCAATTTTCTGAAAATAGTTTGTATTGTGGCCAAACAGGCAGCTCTGGAAGAGCACGATGGAGCGAGTAAAGGGAAGTACACAATTGGACTTGGACAGGATTGTATGGCATTTTGTACAGATGTAGAAGACGTCATCTCAATGAGGTTTTCTTCTTCTTATTCTTCATATCTTAAGCTTTTTGTTTTCCACATCTCATTTTCGTTTTCACTAACTCAAAATACTTGCAGTTTGACTGCTGTTACTTCACTCCTTGAGAAGTATGGTGTTGATCCCAAGCAAGTTGGCCGTCTTGAAGTTGGAAGTGAGACCGTGATTGATAAGAGCAAATCAATCAAGACTTTCCTGATGCAGATCTTTGAGGTGCTTTATCCACTCCTTTTTGCATCTTATTGGTTGTATCAGTGAGTTTTTCTTGTTTGTATCGAATGATTAGAGAGGACCTCAATGTGGGATATTTTTCACCTGCACTTTTAGCTGATGTGTTGACTGTTGCATGGAGCCATTGAAGCTTAATGCATGGCTTATGGAGATGCTTAGTTTGTTATCTGAGTTTGGGATGTACTTTGCTAGATTGATTGATTCTTAAGTTGGTTGTTGGTGGTGGTTGAGATTTTGGGTTCCTAGATCTGGTTTGGTGGGAGAGCTTGTGATGGTCCTTTCCATTTCTTTAATACATATTTTTTTAATATTGAGTTCTGTGTTTTCTTGTTGTGAATCATACAGAAATATGGAAACACGGATATAGAAGGTGTCGACTCGACGAATGCATGCTACGGAGGAACCGCAGCTCTGTTTAACTGTGTCAATTGGGTTGAGAGTAATTCCTGGGATGGTCGCTATGGGCTCGTCGTGTGTACTGATAGTGCGGTATGTGATCTTATGTCCTTTGATGTTGTTCATGTATGGCCCTCATAGTTTTCAGTTTTCCATAGCATGCACCATGTTCTTGTTCGATAGTTATGCTTACTAGAGATGTGTAATGTTTATCAGGTCTATGCTGAAGGACCAGCCCGACCTACTGGAGGAGCTGCAGCAATTGTTATGCTAATAGGCCCCGATGCGCCCATTGTTTTTGAAAGCAAATATAGGGGGAGTTATATGTCTCATGCGTACGACTTTTACAAGCCCAACCTTGCCAGTGAATATCCGGTGATCATTCTCAACTTTTTTCTTACATTTTTCTAGAGCTTAAGTGGAAATTTTTTGGTAAAACAGAGCTTAAGTGTTTCTGCAACTCTAACAAGATTGGAAGTTACATGATCCTAGGATATAAAGAACAAACAGTTTTTTTCCAAATATATAAAGCTTTGGAAGCTTTGAGATTAGCAAAATGTTTAAGATCCATTTCAGTAGCCGAAATACAGAACTTTGCAGACACACTGCTCGAGCATAGCTGACTAAACTAACCTTATAACGTATATTCTGCTAAAGTACTTGGAATTCATTGCTGAATACTCGTTGCAAATTTTGTTGTTGATGGTTGTAGGTTGTAGATGGCAAGCTTTCTCAAACATGCTATCTCATGGCTCTTGATGCCTGCTACAAACATTTTTGTGCCAAGTATGTCGTTCATTCAATAGAGTCTTGAATTATTGTTTCTCCCGCTAGTTTATCAGAAGTGACGAGCTTTCTCCCTCTGTAGGTATGAGAAGTTTGAAGGAAAACAGTTCTCCATTTCTGATGCTGACTATACTGTTTTTCATTCTCCTTATAACAAGGTAGGTAAATCATCCTGGATTGAAACTTGAGTTAGGCCCAACTTTCCTTCGATGAAGTTGTTTCACATTTTAAAATATAGTTTTGTTTTTGTTACTTTGATCATTTACTGTCAACTGTTCTACTGCAGCTGGTGCAGAAAAGCTTTGCTCGCTTACTATTTGACGACTTCACAAGGAAAGCAAGGTTTGTCTCTTTTTGAATCTTCGTTTCGTTTCATTAACTTGTAGTTTTTAGCTGATCCAATGTATGAATCGACTTAAGATTTATCTAACCTGTTTCTCTTTGTAGTTCCATCGATGAGGCTGCTAAAGAGAAGTTTGCACCATTTGCAACTTTATCAGGCGATGAGAGCTACCAAAGTCGGGATCTTGAAAAGGTTAGATAGCAATGTATATGGTTGCAAAACAAAAGCTTTCTCAAACAGAATTTAAGTCGTCCATTTTAACATTCATATTTTCATTTTGCATCCGAATTCACAAACTCGTGCTCTGTCCTGGAAATGCCTTTCACTGTTTCATCTAAATCCCGGTGTTGGCAACTTGGATATTTTATAACATCTTTTCCTTGCTTTTTCTTTCTATTTCTTTCAAGTTATGCTCAACGCAAAAGCACCTCTTTACTGATTTCCGAACAGCAAGCTTATTAATTCCTGGACAAGGCAATTGCAGGCACTTGGGATTTTCATTATTTTACTTCATGTTTTTGCATTTGCAGGTGGCCCAACAAGTTGCCAAGCCATTATATGACACCAAAGTTCAACCAACGACATTGATACCGAAGCAAGTTGGGAACATGTACACTGCATCTATCTATGCAGCTTTCGCATCCCTTCTGCACAACAAAAACAGTGCATTGGTAATTGCTGCTCCTAATGTTCAATCACTCGAACGACTCCTCATTAGTCCACGTACTGACATATCCATCAAATTTCTGACAGGCTGGCAAGCGGGTTCTTATGTTCTCTTACGGAAGTGGTCTAACAGCCACAATGTTCTCACTCAAATTACAGGAAGGACAAAGTCCTTTTAGCTTGTCCAAAATTGCATCCGTGATGAACGTTGATGAGAAGTTGAAGTCAAGAATTGAGGTAACTTCCACTTATCCCTTCTTGAACTGTTCGTAATGTCACTTCAAAGAAACTCACCATATTGCTTTAGCAATCTTATCAGTAGATGAATACTTCAAAGAAACCCCCCTTATTGCTTCACCAATCTTACTGAACCTTTCTTTTTCGTTTGTACGCAGGTCCAGCCAGAGAAGTTCGTGGAAACCCTGAAGCTAATGGAGCACAGGTACGGGGCCAAGGACTTTGTGACGAGCAATGACACCAGCTGTCTGGCCCCAGGAACGTACTACCTCACGGAAGTTGACTCGATGTATCGAAGATTCTACTCTCAGAAGCCTGTCAACGGTACTCTAACAAACGGCTCGGCCATCAACGGCCATTGATTGTTAGATATTCGGAGTGATTTAATAGCTGTAGTTAAGGGGGGAGAATGAATGCTTCTAAGTTATCAAGTTTGAATTTTCTAGATGTCAGCCTTAGAAGAACATGGCTGCTTGTGCTAATGTGCCCTATAAACCACGGATTGCGCCTAATGCAGTTGGTTCAACTTTGTTTCATAATTGAAAGGTTGCAGTTGGGCAACTATCAGGTGATGTTTTATTCATAAAACTCAAAATATCAAGTAGATCATAATTTTCCGTCCGATACTAGTAAGATAATTGTGACAACACGATTAATTTAACGATAAATATGAATAATCTCATTCTTCTACGATCTTCTCATCAACTCATGAATCTAGCCTGCGATAATGAAATGCTGGTTAATTTCATCCTTATCTCCGTGTATAGGACTAACTGCACAACGGGAATCGAGATGCTATAAGTCGGCAGAAGAGGAACCGAGATCAATTAGATCGGCCAGCTCGTTAACAAAAAACCAACCACATAAATCAGATGTACTAAAACTGGCCTAATTGTAGTATCTAACAAAACATTAATGGGCTGAGCCCAGCCCACCTAATCCTAGACGAGTGGGGATAAAGAAGTCCATTTAATTACCGCGTGGTTGCTGGCGTGGACCACAATGGCAGAGTGAGCCAGCCACGCCTCATAGGATAGGGACCCACCTACCTACTACCCCAATTACTCAAATTGTCAAATCAACTCAGTTTTATTGTACAGTCTAATTAATAAACTTTCAAAATATAAAATTACAAACACTCTAAGTATCCACACTTTAACAACTCGAGTTACGGTTCGATCGGGTATGTTGTTCTCTTCTGGTTTCCAGTACAGTACAATTCACTCACAACATTATCGACCCACTAACTCTCGGATTCACAGCAATTCGACAGACACAAGGTCAGTTCCTTTGACTCGTATCGACTCCTACTTAATTGCGCCGAAGCTGTCCGACTCATCATCACCTCAACACAAGACATTCTGGTGAGACAACTTTTTAGTAAGACTATATCGATCACTCCATCTAATCACTCTTCGCTTCATTCGTCGTCAATATAACAACGCCACCCATTTTAAAAATAAACCCTTTTTTTAATACCCCAGTTGGGCGCCATCTGTGGTTATTGCGTGGTGGTCCACCCACTAAGCCGGCCACCACCCAACCCTCGGTCCCATCATCGCACACCGCGCACTTTAGCCAAGGCAAAGGGGGGTAGGTCCACGCCACTTGTCACTGTTTGATTGTCTTGGTTGCCAGCTTAGCCCCACAACACTTAACTTGTATGTCATATTATCTCTGCCGTTTGTTTCTCCCAAGTCTTGAGTTAACTCTAATAAAGCCCCACCACCACTGATTAGGCTTTGTTAATTAAATAAATAAACATGGTTTTGTCTCGGTAACCACGCTTTACGCTTTCAGAGAGCACAAAGCACCTTTTCTTTCTGTGATCCCGCAGTTCCACGTTTGACCCTCCATCCTATCTCAACCATGTGAAATGTCGGTGTAGTTATGTATTGGGTCGAATTGTAAAGATGCAAAGTATAGTGATATTGTAAGAAAAGGAGAAGCAACGACCCTTTTGTATGTTTTGTACGGAGTGGTTGATGTCGACTACACCAATGTCACCTTAGGGATATCGATGGAGAAAGAGTGGGAGTGTGAGTATATAGAGTGATATTTCTGAATTGGGGTGTTTGATCTCTGCTCGTCGTGTGGTATTCGCGGCTAGTGGTATTGCTATCTTTGCTGTCACACATTCGATGGGCATGGGTTTGGTGTTGTGAGACCATCTCAACCAAATCGTCAGCTACAAAGACTATCATAGATCTGGCCTTTGGACACACCAATAGAAGGGGAAGTAGCTGCCCGTTTGGGTGCTCTCTAGCGAGTGGCCGATGGCGACTACACCAATGTCACCTTCGAGATTGATGCAGAAATAGTGGGAGCTACTGTTGTGAGTATAGAGAGCGATGTTTCTGAATTCGAGTGTCTCGTCGCTGCTTGTTGTGTGGTCCTTGCAGCTAATGATACTTTTTTAAGTGCAGGTAGTTCGGAAAAATAGGAATCACGCTACACATCTATTAGCGTGTCAATCTTCTTCCTTCATCTCACTTTTTATTAAATATTTTTTTAAGGTGGACAATGTTCTGAGCGATATTATTCACAATAGAAGTGACAGCGGCTCTCAAAAGAGTGTTTAAAATCAAAAGAAAAACTTCAAGTATGAAATAGTTAATTAAACTAGTGCTGATGCTGGAGTGGACCACAGCAAAGCAAAGAAAGATGGGGGCATCTCAATATCTCATGGACCTAGATAGTGGGCCCCCACTGCCCTTTCTTCCACCATATTTTTAAAAATTAATATTAGTCCAAAGTCCCGCACCCCGCTACCCCACACTAAAATTGTTGGGGTCGATTCATTGCGTAGGTCCCATCACACGTGTCAGTACTTTATCCACCCCTCCACCACCACGCTTCTTCTATGATCTTATCCCTACCGTTAATCCCCCCCCCCCCCCCCCCCCCACACCTTAACCCCACCACCCCCAAATTAAAATTTCTAGGGTTTTCTTTCTTTCTCCATTTCACAAACCTCTTCCCAAATTCATGGCATTTCTACCCAGCTCCCCGAACCAAATTTGAGCTACTGAAGACGAAGAAGAAGAAGAATGGAGCTTGACGACGACGCCGGAGGCGGAGGCGGGAGCTCTTCCGACATCAGCACCACCCACGGCGAGGAGGTTTCCAGGATATCAACAATCGACGAATCCGACGCTTATCAGGTTTTATCTCTGAAAGAGGAGCCCATGGATCCGGACCCACAGTCCGACCCGGACCATCAATCTTATCCGATGGTCCCACTCCCACTCGTTGCTATGCAGACTTCCACGGCGGTGGTTCCGGCGGCGACGAAGAGGCGGTCGTCGACTAAAGACCGTCACACGAAAGTGGAAGGCAGGGGGCGGAGGATCCGGATACCGGCGACTTGTGCTGCTCGGATCTTCCAGCTGACTCGTGAGCTGGGGCATAAATCCGATGGGGAGACTGTGAGGTGGCTGCTGGAGCACGCGGAGGAGGCGATTATTGCTGCTACGGGGACCGGGACTGTCCCTGCTATAGCTGTTTCTGTCGGCGGGACTCTGAAAATCCCGACGACTACGGCGGCATCGTCTAATAATAGCTCGCTTATTGAGGCTCCGCCGGCGAAGAGGCGGAAGCGTCCTTCCAACTCCGAGTTCTGTGATGCTAGTGAAGCTGTAGGAGCTGTTGCCGCTGTTTCTCAGACTTCGGGGCTGGCGCCGATGACGGCGGCGACGGCGATTCCCTCGGCGGCTGCTCAAGGATTGGTTCCCGTTTGGGCAGTTGGGAGCAGTGGGATGATGGTCCCAGCTAACGCGATTTGGATGATACCTCAAGCCCAGGGCGGTATTGGGCCTGCTGGGGCAAACTACAGCCCTGTTGTTAATCAGCAGCAGCAGGCCCAGTTATGGGCGTTATCTCCTCCCGTTTTCAACGTCACGCAGGCCAACTCGGTGCCGGCAGCTAGGCCCATCTCGTCGTACGTGTCGGCGAACAGCGGTAGTAACGGTCACCTCCCCTCCGGGGGAGGAATGGATATGAGAGGTCCTCCGCCTCCGCCGCCAGAGGTGACAGCAAGCTCGACGGTGGGGTCTAAACTGGCAGCGAAGAGATCGTCGGCAATGGCGCCCAGCGTGAGCTCCGGCGGGGACGGCGGAGGGAAAGTTCGAATTCTACGGGACTTTTCGCTGGAGATTTACGAGAAGCAGGAGTTGCAACTGATGGACGGACGCGGCGGGGGGAATAATCAGTCTCAAGGGAAGAGTTCTGCAGAGTCGTAAGTCTTTACTTTTGTTAGGGAGAAGTGTTTGTTTGTTTGTAACTTTCTACTGATAAGAAAAAGGATGGAACTTTGTAGGACTCTGTCTCTGTTTCCATTCCTCCGGCGGCCACTATATGATAAATTAACTCCCACATTTGTTGTCATACATCGAACTTAGTGACATCTTTTGTTCAGGTGGTTTGTTGTCGTGTACACCTGTGGCATACTATGATTAGATAAAACCAAATTCATCCACGGAGCAGATGTTAATTCAATCGATTGAGCTTATTTACTAAATTGAAAGAAGTTGGCTTAGTTCAAACAGTCAATTAGGCGCTCAAACTAGCTGGTTTGAGTCAATTGGGACTGATGAACAACACGTTCGAGTCAAAATGGCCCTGGCAAACTCGGCCACGATGATGGTGGAGTCTTGCCGGGCGCGCCCGCTGCGAATGGGTTGGAAGTTGGAACAGTTAAAGACTGCAACAGTTGTCTTCATAGTGCCAATAAGCGAATAAGCGAGGAGGTAGATGCCGGTAGGATTCATGCACTATTGGAGTGTGCTCCCTACCAACATCTACCTTCACCGTTAACTCAAAGAGCTGTCGCATTCATAGTGCTCTTTCAATAGGGTCTTGGACGATGAAAGATGGTCAACCGATCAGCGCAACTTCACTAGAACAGTAACGAATGTATGTTGGAGCTTTGAATTCCACTTATTATGTTACTACACAGATGACGGATGTTGTTACGGTGGAAGTTAGTCCAGGGGTGTTGTCTTACTCTGTAATATTATACAACTTGGGGTACCTAATTGTAATATTACCTTGCAAATATTGTCCTTGCTAATTGAGTAGAAAGGACAAAAGTTTGTTAACATACTAAGATTCTTAAACTTACTTAATCTGGGTCACAACCGAGTATTTTATGGTCAAGACATCTTAATGCTCCAATAATTCATTTTTATAAATAAATTATTGAAATCAGATAAAAACATTCATATGCTCATACATCAACTACGATAAGTAACATCTAAAAATACATCAACTACGATAAGTAACATCTAAAAAAAGATGACGGAAAAAATGAAATTGTCTTATTAATACACAAGCAATCAAATTGTTATTCCTCACTACACATTATGTATAGATGAGCCAAATTAAACTTCTACACAACTAAATAATTCCATCCAATTTTGTATAATCCTTTGTCGCCACCTCCGTTGGACGTCCGACCACGTACATCAAAATCAATTAGAATGATCAGATACTCGTAATCCTAATTAGAGATTGATGTGTACTAACAAATTAAACCCATCAAATTATGTATAATCAATTACCACCTTCATAACATGTCTGATCAACGTACCTGAAAATCAATTAAAATAATCATATACTCGTAATCCTAATTCAAGAATAAAAAATATTAACAAACCTGATTAGTACATTTCATCTTTTAATTACGAGCACACGTCTTCTCATGCAACGAGTAAGCCAATTTGCCCAATATATAAGAAGCACACTGCACACCATGGAAGCTTGAGGTCTCCCACTTAAACCATAACCATAAGAGAATTACATACAATCAACTTGCTTCCTTAATTCCAACGATGAACACGATCGGAAGTGCCCGGCGCCGGTGGCTCTCAGTTCTTTATCCTGTAGTGCTGCTGGCAGCAATGCTAGTGCATTGCAACGCCGACGACGACAGGAAGGTAAATTTTAAATCAGTTCAGTTTCATGATTATTAATCAGAATTATCGTTAATCAAATCATCCATTAAATTACTTTATTACTCCTCACTAATATAATCCTTCTCTTAATGGTGTTTCAAGATTCATGTTGTGTACATGGGAGACCTGCCAGATGACGGAGTTACGTCGGCTCACCACGTTTCCTTGTTGGAAAATGTTATCGGAAGGTAATTATTACAATTAAGTACCCAAAGTTTTATAGTATATCCTTTTCTTACCTACAACTTCTGATGTTGCTTTTGTGAGTGCAGTGCTTCTCTGGCGCAAGAGTCGCTGGTGTACAGCTACGGAAGGAGCTTCAATGGCTTTGCCGCCAAATTATCACCTGAAGAAGTTGAAAAATTCTCCAGTAATTATAAACATTAAACACCCACCAAATCAACTGATGACATGTTTAAGCTTTATGAAATTTTGATAAATGGGTCGGATAATTTCCTGCAGAGAGATGGACAGAGTGATCTCTGTAATCCCTAACCGCAAGCTACACCTTCACACCACTCGTTCATGGGAGTTCATGAATTTCTCTCCAATGCAAATTAGCCCGCGAGCAGAAGGAGATGATGTCATCATTGGCCTTCTCGATTCAGGTATTTGGCGGGTTTGATTTGAATTATTGAGGTTTTGGTTTTAAAATGTAAGATCTAATTTATGTTGGGTGAACAGGAATTTGGCCGGAATCGGAAAGCTTCAGCGACGAAGGAATGACTCCGACGCCGGCGAGGTGGAAAGGTGAATGCGACAAGAACATTACCTGCAACAAAAAAATCATCGGAGCCCGGTACTACAACAGCGAAGGCGTCTACGATGACAAGGAATTCAAGTCCCCCAGAGACGCAGAAGGACACGAGAGCCACACTTCTTCCATCGCCGCCGGCCGGGAAATAGCCGGAGTTAGCTTTTTCGGTCTAGCCGAAGGAACTGCGACGGGTGGGGTTCCGAACGCGAGGATCGCTGTTTACAAAGTCTGCTGGTTGCATAACGGCTGCAATCTCGCCGACGTCCTCGCCGGATTTGATGACGCCATAGCAGACAGCGTCGACATCGTGTCCTTGTCTCTAGGGATATTGGGTTACTCACCTCCTTTCTTCGAGGATCCCTTGGCGATTGGAGCTTTCCATGCCATGAAACACGGCGTTTTAACCTCGGCCTCCGCCAGCAACGCAGGTCCTTTCCCGGGCTTTGTGACCAACGCAGCACCGTGGATTTTGACCGTGGCGGCGAGTACTATCGACCGCAAGTTCGTCACCAAAATATTCCTTGGAAATGGACAAACCTTCCTTGTAAGTTTGCACTTTGCATAGCTACTGCAGTTTGTGCCACGATTTTTTATATTGCAGCTAACCTGTTTGTTGAAATGCCTGAACGAATAAAACAGAGCTCATCCATTGATAGCTTCGATCTGAGTGGAACTACAATACCCTTGGTATGGGCTGGAAACGTGGCGAATTACTCCGGTAATTACAGCACCGACTACGTCGAGAGTTGCAAGCCAGACAGTCTTGATTTAAACAAAGCAGCTGGGAATATTATCCTCTGTAACGGTTCAGATGCAGGCTTCTTTGGAGCTATGATGGCGAATGGTGCGGCAACAATTCTGGCATTCCCGGATCCTTTCTTCAGCGATGTTGCTCACACTTATCCTTTCCCTACGATTCGAGTTAGCAGGGGAGATTGCGATGCGATTCTCGAGTACATTAGAACAACAAAGTAAGTAGCTTTTGTTACATGTTTTGATTTGTTGCCACAAGTTTCTTAAAGACCTAGTTTATACCACCAGGGACCCCATTGCAACTATACTTGCTGGTGAAACATGGGAGGATGTTATGTCGCCTTAGGTTGCTTCCTGTTCTTCTAGAGGACCAAACAGTCTCAGCCCTGAGATCCTTAAGGTATAACTCAGACATATGTTCAATGTTCATCTCATTGTTTATCATCTAAGCTCGCGTCTTGATTATACAATTGATTGTGTGTGGGGGGGATCGAGTAGCCAGACATCACCGCGCCTGGTGTCGATATCCTGGCCACTTGGTCTCCTGTCAATCCGCCTTCAAAGTTTGAATTCGATACAAGGGAGGCACACTACAATATGATCTCCAGGACATCGATGTCTTGCCCACACGTAAGCTCGGTTGCTTCATATGTCAAGGCTTTACATCCAGAATGGTCCCCTGCCGCGATTAAATCTGCAATCATGAAGACAGGTCTAGTTTCAACCCGGTTTTCGAAACCAAGTTACGCAATATTGAACTTGTTTAATTTCCTCAATTTTTATCATCTATACATGTACAGCTACAATAATGGACCCAAGGAAGACCAACAGTAGCGAATTCGCCTATGGTGCTGGCCATGTCAACCCGTTGGCAGCAGCGAAACCAGGGCTTGTCTACGATGCGTACGAAGACGATTACATCCACTACCTCTGCAAGCAAGGATACAACACCATCCAGATAAAGTTGGTCGCCGGTCAGAGCAACGCTTCTTGTGATGGAGTGGTTCCGGGGAGAGCTCGGGACCTGAACTATCCCACATTTGGTCTAGTAGTGGAAGATGGTCAACCGATCAGCACGACTTTCACTAGAACAGTGACGAATGTTGGAACTTCGAATTCCACTTATTATGTTGGTATAGAGATGCCAGATGGTGTGACGGTGGAAGTTAGTCCGGAGGTGTCGTCTTTCTCCGATGTTTGGGAGAAGAAGACGTTTACCGTGAAAGTCTCGGGTCCGAAGATCGAGGAGGATGCGATTGTGTCGGGAGCCATTCTGTGGAAAGATGGAGTTCATGTGGTTCGGAGTCCGTTGGTTGTTCATACATTTACGCCGGTTGATCATAAGAGCAGATTCAGGGGGACGTGAGTTTGTTGTCAATTGAGGATGTCTCTAAAGTAAATGTATTTGAGACTTGTATGAAGTAATTTGTTACTATAATCAGAATCAATTATTAAGTTCACACCCCGGAATATTACGACCACCCAAAAAACCAAACTGAATGATAACAAATCAGCCGATTAACCGAACTGAGATATCAACTCAAAGACAAATTTCCATGCGTGGGTTCCAACGGCCATGACCCGTACGCTAACTTCATTTGTAACCAGACGGACAAATCAACCAAACTTACACCCTTTATAAACAGAACCAAACTTCCACTAATTCTCCACACCATCACCAACCAAACCGAAACCCGAAAACAAAACCGAACTTAAAATCATGGCAGTCAGCAGCATTGCAAACAAGATGGCTATGATCATCATCGTGACCATACTGATGATCCAGAGCGTTAGCTCGAGTTGTGATGACGAGGCAGCGAGTGGAGCGTACACTAGGCAAGTCGCGGAAGTAGTTTCGAAGCTGCAGCAGTCGGTCCCGTACACCGGAACTTTCGAGGACACGAGAACGTCGAACGAGGGATACGTTACGGGGAGTGCGAGCTGCACCACGGTCAAGAACGATGCAAAGGCCGCGATTGACGACTGCTTGACCTGTCTCGGTTGGGCTTCAGCCGATCTGACCACTGGGGAATGTTTGGGGAAGATGTCCGGAACCTCCACCGGTACCACTTCTTTTGGGCTAGATGGTGCCTGTACAATGAGCTTTGGTCCGGCGGCCAAGTAGATCATCAAGTAGTTGTGCTTGTGGTTTTTATTTTCAATAACTCTGACCGGCCCGAAAGTTGACTTTATCAATGATCGTGTGGTGATCTGGTTAGTAATCATATCGATTTAGTTGGAGTCTTGTTATTGAAGGGGATGGTTGTCGTAGTGATCGTAGAATGAGAGTGTATGCAAGCCATCTGATCTAGGGTGGTTTTCGAAACTTGGGTCGAATGTAACGTTTTGAATTAACGTTACGTTGGATTAATATTGAAATCATCCTTTCATTATTATGCAAATGTATTGAAGAAATCAGAGCGTGTTAGAATCGAAGTTCACGTACATGTGAATATTGAGGTTTTACAACGAGCAATATCGAGTACTAATTTTATTTGTTACCTCGACTTTAACATTGTATTCAAAAATTGGTTAGACAAACTCGGTACGAATTGATTAGAATATTTTCTTTTGAAATCAACAAAAAAAAGTTTACCACGTAGGAGTGCTTCATTTAACTGCATGCCCACTTCATGAAACGCAAGATAATGGATATCAACTACAAATTAAAATCCAGAACTAGTTTATAGGTACATATTTGAACACTATTTCTTTGGAAATCCGCTTAAATGGTATCATTTGATTAAAAAATTTCACGTAAAAATGATCAATTTTCATATTTTATAACCCATAGAAATTAACAATTTTTTACATGCATGTTGACTAAATAAAATGGAATTGGATTTGGGTTTGCAAAATACAAAGATTCGGTTTCAAACAATTTGGGTAACAGTCCGAATAAACCCGAACCCGATAAAAGGCCGGTCTCGACCAGCCCCGATTCCCTGCACTACTGTTTGAGGCAATTGATACTATGATCTAGAACAAGATATCAACCTAGTTATATATTCGAATTCAGATGGACACCAACACTTAACACCGATCAATAGTTTAAGCTAGCTTTGTAACTCCATGCATCATTAGCCGTACGTAACTTACCCATCAACAAACACGACGGTGGTAGTAATCTTCGCCGTACTGACCATCATCATCAGCGTCAGCGACGTGGGCCCGATCCGGAGCGTGACCGCAGCGCCCAAGTGCGGCGGCGGGAAAGCGAGTGCAGCGTACAGCGGCCAAGTTGCGCAACTGGTGTCGGCGCTGCAGCAGGCGGCCCCGAAGAAGAAGAGCTTCAAGGCGACGCTGAACAAGGGAGCCGTTAAGGGGACGGCTAGCTGCACGCCGTCCGATAAGCACAAGAACGATTGAGATAAGGCAAATGCAGACTGCTTGGCTTGTCTCGCTGCGGCCGAAGTCGACCCCGCCGATGGGGCTTGCAAGGGGAAACGATCCGGAAGCTCCACTGGTGCGTCTGATATGGACTTGTATTTGTATTTGACGTTGGATAGTAGTGTTGTGTCGGTTTTGAATAACTATAACCGATCCGAAAATTCGATTCTAAGTTACTTTGCATATTAGATTTGTCTTTTTTTAAAATGAAGATGATTGTGTAACGTAATCGATATGATTTAATGTATTAGGTTGAACTCACGTAATTTGTAATATAATTATAAATCTATATGATTTGATATACGGAGTTGAATTCACGTAATTTAAAGCACAGTAGCTCATGCTTATAATTAAGTTATTTTTACATTCGAAGGACTGTTGTGCCACGATCCGGAAGGGTTTGACCCACAAGCTTTCGAGAGAGGTCAATGAAGACGTATTATGGACGATTTTTGTTGGGCTAAACTGAATGGGCCTTCTTAATAGCAGGCCGGGCCTCCCTACCCAATCATCAATCCAGTCGCCCACCATAGTTATGTTTGTGGTTTTGATTTTTCATCATTAACTCTGACCGGTCCGAAAAGCCGATTAATCATTGATTAATCGGTGATCGAGATCGGGTTAGTAATCATCTCTATTTAGTCAGGGGTCGTTTGTTTTGGTGAAATTTGTGTGAAATCTTTTATTCTGAGATATCAATTCTTGTTTAAGGACAAATGATTAATGAGCTTGTGTATTTTAGAATTCAAAATTTTCAATTGTTTTTGTTTTATATATTTTGAGAAATTTTACAAATGTCTTGTTTGTCTTCTCTAATTATCTTAATTACTTTTTTGTGTGTAATTAGGGTGTTTGTTACCGACAATAATAATTCATTCCTTCGTCGTAGATATTCGTATGAACCTATAAACGGTTAGCGATAAGTTATACTCCATTCTCTTATGGTTACATGACAAAGTCAAAAACCAACAATCTCACCCCTTATAAATATTTTATCTATTTATTATTTCACCTAATTATTTAATGAACTCCTAACCTCATCATTTTTAACATCTTCCCTAATTAACAATATAAAACTACGAAATAAATATTTTATTAAGACTGAATGAAATTGTCTCATTAACCGAATACGTATAGAAGAAGACATCCCAATAATGACAAGATACAACTCTTTGTTCCAAATTAAAAATTGTTTCAAAAAAAAAACACGTGCATTGCATGCATGGCCGGATTTACATTTACAAACGAAGTGAGAATTCAGTTACGTATCCATGATTGTTCGTTGACGGAGTAATCAGAAAAAGCTACGTATAAAAGGTCTTATATAACCCTTTCAAAAGCTTGTTTACCGTAATCAACAACCCTAATTAAACCAAAAACTTAGTTAAAAGACAAGAGAAAATTAAAGAATGGCTACAGTTGTAATCAAGATGATCGTAACCATGTCGATAATCATGATGACTGGACCGATGATTCGGAGCGTGGGGGGTGCGGTATCGGATCCTCCACCGAGTTGCGATGGCAGTTCAGCGAGCGACTCGTACACGAACGACATGACCGAAGTTCTTAGCCAGCTGCAGCTGGGGACCCCAAACTCTGATTCTATGACAGGCGGTCTTGGATTCGGAGCTGTTGGGGGGACAAGCCAGGTGTTACGGCGGTGATAAGCAGGCATGTTCGCAATGTCTGTCGGTGGCGCAAATCAAGCTCGTTGTGTATTGCAAGGGACGAGAATTCGGGAGCACCTACGGTACAGAGCAATTCGGTTCCATATGCTATATGGGGTTTTATCCTGCTCCTGCCGCGCCTTGAATGCATGACTCTGTATTTTTTCTTTTAATTGTGTTCTTTTTTGAGTTTTGATCTTTTTTTTTTATATGTCATCGGTTTAAATAAAATATGTACTAATCGACCTTTAAATATATAAAAAATGATATATTTTTCGAATTAAGGCACTGACGGAGTCTCTCCATAGATTCACCACGGTCCACGAGTTCCATGATCTGAATTGTACTTCTTCGTTTGCGTCTCATCTTCCAACGGCTTCCTAAAAGTTTGGATAGAAGGACTTAATTGTTAGGTCGGTAATAGTAAGAGAGGTATATCGAACATTTCATAGAATATCGGACCCATCTATTAATTTGAGAAAGTAGAGGGGGCGAAGTATCATTTTTCCTCTTTTCAAATATTTATCAAACTACTTTGAAAACTACTAGTGATTAAATCGACATAAATTAATTAACGAAACAAAATTCAACCGGTTCAAACATCCAAACCAATAGTATATTATGTAACGAACCCATAACAAATCCAGTAGCGGCGCGTAGTGCAAATAACATCACGCGGTGCAGGGGATGTGCGTAATTTTGTGCTATTAATTCGTTTACATGCGTTATTTCGTATTAAAATATATCTATTAAAAAAATTCAGAAATGTACCTCTTGTCTGAAACTTTGATATTATAAAAAATAATGAATAATATTCTTTTATCAGTACAATACATTTTATAACTAGTTTATATATACCAGCCTTTGTATATTTAACTCACAAGGATAACCGAGGGACCGCCATCTGGCATTCTCCCTCACAAGAAGACAAAACAAATTATACGAATCCGTACCGGCTCAATCTCACCCCAGCCGGTTCACCTGGATCTAACCGCATTGTAAAATGACTGATCAGCCCATCAATCTAACAAAAAGATTAATTAACCACAAATCCCAGTTAACCGCCCTTTCCAGTTAACAAACAAACAAACCCTACTACACTGCAACCGCCCCAATGGCATCACTATGATAGTATGGTTACTTTCGACCGGTTATCGAAAAGTTAAATCAGTGAATCTAACGGTAAATGTTTAAAAATATTATTACATCAAACTTATACCTGACCTTTTTCCAACCAGTCGGACCATCCATATTTTGGTTTCGAAGACACTTGTTTGCCGATTTCCTATCCGGGATCTTCAGCTTCCTTTTTCATACAGGTTCGTGTATAGCAATAATCTGACCGGTTCTTTGAATAAATTGTTTTAAGGTTCGACCTCGGTTAAATTTCAAATTCTAACAAAAATTTCTATGATCTCCTTATTAAAGAAACAAATGGGACGGATAATCAACCAATGCTACTCTCTCTTTAAAAGGCAACCAAAAACTTGTGTCACATACTAAACCCAGAATCATAAACCAATTAAGAACTCAAATATGGCTTCTTCCTCCGCATTCTCCGGGACCACGACGATGATGATAATCATCAGCATCCTACTGATCATGACCAACGGCTGGTTCGGAACGGTCACCGTTGTCGATGCAACATACAATTGCAGCGGGAAGAAAGTGAGTGAGGCATACGATACCGACGTGGCTGGCCTTGTTTCTGACCTGCAGCAAAGGGTAACACACAACTCAGACACTTGGAAGGCCACGTCGACGGTGGGGTCCGCGACAGGCGATGCGAGCTGCGATTGGACAGTGACTAGCGACGAGTGCTTAACGTGTCTCGGGTGGGCTGCAACCAACCTCTCTGTTGATTGCAAGGGTCGAGAATCCGGCTCTTCTAACGGCTTAGGTTATTGTCGCATGACCTTCAATCGTGTCTAATGAGTTGATCGAACCAAAAAAACCGACTCTATATATGAGTTCTAATTGGTAATAATGGGTCTTTGTTGTTTGGTTTTTTTTTCTGTTTTGTGATCAATGTTATCGTCGAGACCTGAATCGAACAAAAAGGATAAAATCTGTGCCGGTTGGGTATTTTTTGAGTGGAATATCGAATACTACCACGTTTCTTATCATACTAATTTTGTTGGTGAATACTGTTAAGTCAAGCAAACTGCTCCTAGTTTACCAATGTGGTACTCGGATTGTTTTGTCAACAATCTTTTTCTCAATCTTTCCGCATATACCATTTCAATAGATAGATCATTGCTATATATTTATTCATTGAGCAAAAGAGTTTATTGAATTAGCAACTGTCGATCACCTCATCCAACATATTAATCATAACGTCGTAACTAAAAAATGCAAATGTCAAAGTTATCATCCAACCAATCTAACAAGGCTAAAAACGAAGTTCTTAAAAATTATTAAACAACTAAAAGATCCATCTTCTAAAAACCTTCATGACTTGGGACGGTAGTAACTAATTAGGATTTTTGAATTGTATAATTATATTAATAAGTGGGGATAGATATGTTATTTTACTATAATTAATAAATTTTTTATGTAAATTCAATTCATTTTGAAATACCTTATTAATTTTTTAAAATCGGTATAACTAATTTCAATTCAAAAATGAATTCTTTCATATACCAAACACAAAAACATGCATAAATAAATTTGTTATTGTTATGAAGATAATAATGTAGTGAATGCCCAATTGTGTAACTCTCATTATATGATTAATGTATTTTATTCCCCTCCTTTATGTGTATGATTCAATGTATTTCATTCCCCTCTTTTATGTGTAATAATATTAGAGAGTGTAGGTTATGATTTCATGAGCCTATAAATAGAGCTCTCATTTGTAGCATTCTATACACCTCAATAAGAAAGTACTTCTCCTCCCATGTTCTTGTTCTCTTCTTTGTTCTTAGTTTTATAACACGTTATCAGCACGAGTGCTCGCCTATTTTCTCGAAGTTTGCACGAAGGTTGTTATTTGCTATATCTTGTTTTCCAAAGTTATTATTATTATTTATCTTGTTCTTTTATTTGCTTATAAAATCTTCTTTTTCAAAATTAGAGTTAGAGAAAGGAATCCATTTCTATTTTTTTTTTATATGTAACAAATGGTGGTCTTTCTCATTTTACCGATTTCAAAAACTACTTTGTCATTTTTCTATTGATGACTATAATCAAACGTTTATATTGGTCAAATATCATGTCTTTATAGATCGGCCTAAACGTTTAGTTATCATCATGTATATTTTATAGTATATATTATTATGACCTATCATATTTTATATCTTCCGTTTCGTTCCATAGTTTTTTTTTTTGCTTGTATGTTGCCTTTTTAATTCATGATCAATTCTAAAATAGATATAGTTTCTATTTTATTATGGCATATGCATGAGTATCTCTTCTAGGCAACAATATTTATAAAATATTTTATGCATTTTTCTAAGTGAACTCACATTATATCGTTAGCATTTTTTCCATCCTATTTTAAATGATCATATCCATATTTATCATATATATATATTTTCTGTTTTTTGTGTAAAAAAAAACGCAAGAAAATATGAATTTCAATTTGAATGAGTGACTCCGCAATGATGCCTAACTAGGTAGTTAGTAAACTCATTTAGTGTTGGCCATAATTCTTGCTACATATATAACGTGCTTGAATTCTTAATAATTAACAAAGCATTCTAAAAATATATATATGTTATTTTAGCCGTTATACAAATATATTAAAATTTATCATCTCATTATAGTTAACTCTTTTGATTTTGTGCATTTTATTTATAATTCATGAATACCTCTGTTTTTTTTTGTTCCTACCCAAAAGAGAAAACCTTTATCACTATTTAAATGTCTATATAATTATGTTTCAAGATGGGTATGCCACTATTATTATTATTATTATTATTATTTCTTTAAAGCATTCTTTATTTTTATGTTAATGAATGTTCCATTACCGTTACTATTTTAATTATTATATCATTTTCATATGTTTTATTATTTGGCTTATAATATATTTGTAATTCAATTTGCTTCTTTTATAACATGTCGAATATTTCCAAACTTGAGTTTGTGGCCCTTGACGTTTCGGGCAAAAATTACCTCTCGTGAGTCTTGGATGCTGACATCCATTTGCAAGCCAAAGGGTTGGGCGACACGATTAAAGATGAAACTGAAACATTCGCCCAAGACAAAGCCAAGGCTTTGATCTTTATTCGCCACCATCTTGACGAGGGCTTGAAAAACGAGTATCTCACCATCAAAGATCCTCTCGAATTGTGGAATAATCTCAAAGACCGATATGACCACCGAGAGAACGGTGATTCTCCCTCGAGCTCGTGATAATTGGGTGCATTTACGCCTACAAGATTTCAAATCCGTGAGCGAGTACAATTCTGCCCTCTTCAAAATTTGCTCGCAGTTGTTGCTATGTGGCGAGAAAATCACTGATAAGGAAATGCTCGAGAAGACATTTTCCACTTTCCATGCTTCCAATATAGTTCTCCAACAACAATATCGGGAGAAGGGCTTCACCAAATATTCTGAATTAATATCATGTCTCTTAGTAGCCGAGCAAAACAATGACCTCTTATTGAAAAATCACCAATCACGCCCCACTGGTATGGCTCCATTTCCGGAAGCTAACGCAACAAATGGCCACAATTTTGATCAATATCGTGGCCGTGGTCGTGGTCGTGGTCATAACCGTGGTGGTGGTTATGGTCGCAATAATGTCCATGGTCGTGGACGTGATTATGGTCACGGTCGCTTTCAGAGATTCAACCACTCTCCTCGTCCACATTTCAAACGGGATGGGCGAATGAATAAGGAACGAGGTGGGCCTAGCAACAGAAACTTTCAAAATATGTGTACTAGATGTTGCGGCGATCATTGGACTCGCACTTGTCGTACACCTAGACATCTTATCAATCTTTACCAAGAGTCAAGGAAAGACAAAAAGGTTGAAACCAATATGGTCATTGAGGAAGGTGTTTTGAACCATGGCCAATTTGACACCACTCATCTGGATGTTGCTGACTTCTTTCCTCCTCATGATGGAAATGTTGAGAAATAAGATTGTTGTTGAGATATCTTTTATTACAACAATGGTGCCTTGATGTATGCACCTTATTATCGTTCTCATTTGATTTGTTTGAGTTTGTTTTCTTGAACGTGTTTTCTCATTTTTTTTTATTTCTTTTTATTAATGAATTTCCCATCATAATTGTCCCTTCTAATATGGATTATCATTTTCGTGTTATAGCATGGATACTACCGCCATCCACGACAACATAAAAAATGAGGATGTGTGTCTCATCGATAGTGCTTCCACTCATACTATTCTAAAGGATAAGAAGTATTTTTCTCATCTAGTGATGCGAGAAGCTAATGTTAGCACTATATCCGGTAGTAGTAATTTAATTGAAGGCTCCGGAAGAGCAACCGTGCTACTACACGGAGGAACTAGAATGCATATTGATGATGCATTATATTCTACAAAGTCTCACCGCAACTTATTAAGTTATAAAGATATCCGTCGTAACGGATATCACATCGAGACAATTGAGGAAGAAAATAAAGAATATATTGCCATCACAAGTATGGTAGATGGTAACAAATGTTATCTTGAAAAACTACCATCTATTTCTTTGGTTTGTACTACACTTTTATTAGTACAATTGAATCACATTCCATTATAAACTCCAAGTTTATGGATCGTGATAGATTTGTAGTTTGGCATAACCGGTTAGGCCATCCCGGAACAATTATGATGCGTAAAATACTTGAGAATTCCCTTGGACACTCGTTGATGAGTAAGCGAATTCCCCAATCGAATGATTTGGCTTCGTATTGCATGTTCTCAAGGAAAATTGATTATCCGACCATCATCGATAAAAGTGAGAAATGAATCGCTCACATTTTTGGAACGCATTCAAGGCGATATTTGTGGACCAATTCATCCATCATGCGGACCATTTAGATATTTTATGGTTTTGATTGATGCATCAACTAAGTGGTCACATGTATCGTTATTATCCACTCGTAATTTGGCATTTGCGCGATTACTTGCTCAATTGATCAGATTACGGGCACAGTTTCCGGATTATCCGATAAAAACGATACGCCTTGACAATGCCGGTGAATTTACTTCACAACATTTTAATGATTATTGCATGTCCGTCGGAATTGATGTTGAACATCCCGTAGCACATGTTCATACACAAAATGGTTTAGCAGAATCTCTAATCAAACGCTTACAGTTAATAGCAAGACCATTGTTAATGAAGGCAAAGCTTCCCACTTCATGTTGGGGGCATGCTGTCTTACATGCGGCATCATTAATTCACATCAGGCCAACAAGTTATCACGAGTATTCCCCCTTACAAATGGTTTTTGGTCAGGAACCGAATATATCTCATCTAAGAATATTTGGATGTGCTGTTTACATCCCTATTACACCACCACAACGCACTAAGATGGGACCTCAAAGGAGGTTGGGAATTTATGTTGGGTATGAGTCTCCCTCGATTATAAAATATTTAGAACCAATGACGGGAGATTTATTCACGGCTCGTTTTGCCGATTGTCACTTTGATGAATCAGCTTTTCCCAACATTAGGGGGAGAAAATAATAAGCCGGACAAAGAGATCAGTTGGAATGAATTAGCATTATCTCATTATGATCCTTGTACTAGACAATGTGAACTAGAAATTCAAAAGCTAATTCATTTACAAAGTTTAGCGAATCAAGCGCCGACGTTTTTTTACTGACCCACATCGAGTGACCAAATCTCATGTTCCAGCAATGAATGCTCCATCAAGAGTAGATGTCCCTATTGGACATCATGAAAATACAAATGAGTCTAAAGCACGTCTGAAGCGTGGTAGACCTATCGGTTCCAAAGATAAAAATCCTTGAAAAAGAAAAGGAGCTGTAAATCAAGATGGTCCAATCGAGGATAAGCTACCAAACATTGCCGATATATCAAGACAAGAACAAAGATCGGGTACCCGAACATATTGAAAATAATGAGATCTCAATCAACTATGTCTTGGATGGTAAACAATGGAACCGCAATACGGTTAACATCGATGAAATTTTTGCTTATAATTCAGCGCCGAATGTTATTGATGAAAATGAGGATTATGAGCCAAAATCCATGAATGCATGCAAAAAACGAAAGGATTGGCCAAAATGGAATGACGCGATTAAGGCGAATTACATTCTCTTGAAAAACGAAAAGTTTTTGGACTCGTGGTCCTTACACCTGATGGTGTCAACCCCGTCGGGTACAAATGGGTTTTTGTAAGAAAACGTAATGAAAATGGTGACATTACGAGGTACAAGGCACGCCTTGTTGCCCAAGGATTTTCACAAAGACCCGGAATTGATTATGAGGAGACATATTCTCCGTGGTGGATGCAACTACTTTTCGTTATTTGATCGATCCGGCAATTCGAGAAGGATTAGATTTGCGTCTCATGGATGTCGTAACTGCCTATTTATATGGATCACTTGATAACGACATCTATATGAAACTTCCGAAGGATTTCATTTGCTCGAAGCTTACAAATCAAGTTCTCGAGAACGTTATTCGATCAAATTGAATAAATCCTTATATGGATTGAAACAATGCTGCGAATGTGGTATAACCGCCTTAGTGAATATTTGATCAAAGAAGGATATGCAAATGATCCGATATGTCCATGTGTTTTCCTAAAAAGATTAGGAACCGAGTTCGTTATCATTTCGGTTTATGTTGATGACATAAATATCATTGAGACTCCAAATGAGCTTACAAAAGCAATCACATGTTTGAAAAAGGAATTTGAGATGAAAGATTTGGGGCGGACAAAATATTGTCTTGGTTTGCAGGTTGAGCACCTACCAAACGGTATTCTTGTACATCAAGAAGGATACACTACTAAAGTGTTGAAACGATTTTACATGGATAAATCACACCCATTGAGTACCCCGATGGTTGTCAGATCACTAGATGTGAAAAAGATCCCTTTAGACCTCGGGAAAGTGATGAAGAACTACTTGGTCCTGAAGTACCTTATCTTAGTGCAATCGGTGCACTAATGTATCTTGCCGGTCATACAAGACCCGACATATCATTTGCCGTTAATTTATTAGCAAGATATAGTTCTTCTCCCACACGAAGACATTGGAATGGTGTCAAACATATACTTCGCTATCTGCAAGGAACACAAGATATGGGATTATTCTTCTCGAATGAATCAAAAGCAGATTTGGTAGGATATGCAGATGCCGGATACCTATCGACCCTCATACTAGCCGATCACAAACCGGTTATTTATTCACATGTGGTGATACAGCAATTTCTTGGCGCTCTGTGAAACAAACACTTACCGCCACATCATCTAACCATGCCGAGATTTTAGCAATACATGAGGCTAGTCGTGAATGTGTTTGGTTGAGGTCTATAATTCAACATATTCGAAGTTCGTGTGGATTAACTTCGAAAAGATGGCTCCGACACCCTTGCATGAAGATAATGTTGCATGCATCGTACAATTGAAAGAGGGATACATCAAAGGAGATAGAACAAAACATATCTCTCCTAAATTCTTCTTCACTCATGACCTTCAAAAGAATGGTGACATTACTGTCAAACAAGTACGTTCAAGTGATAACTTGGCTGATTTATTCACTAAGGCTCTTCCGCCATCAACATTTGAGAGACTAGTTCGGAAAATTGGAGTTCGGCGACCGAGGGACTTCAATTGATATCATCATTAGGGGAGTTGATACGCACCGCACTCTTTTTCCCTTAACCATGGTTTTTCCCATTGGGTTTTCCTGGTAAGGTTTTTAACGAGGTAGTATCAAACGCGTATTCAAAAAATGATGTATATCGTTAACCAATGGACATTCAAGGGGGAGTGTTATGAAGATAATAATGTAGTGAATGCCCAATTGTGTAACTCTCATTATATGATTAATGTATTTTATTCCCCTCCTTTATGTGTATGATTCAATGTATTTCATTCCCCTCTTTTATGTGTAATAATATTAGAGAGTGTAGGTTATGATTTCATGAGCCTATAAATAGAGCTCTCATTTGTAGCATTCTATACACCTCAATAAGAAAGTACTTCTCCTCCCATGTTCTTGTTCTCTTCTTTGTTCTTAGTTTTATAACAGTTATGGAATTGTTCATTTTAGTATTTTATGCCACGTCGCCTCCACGCCTATACAGATTAAATAGCATTAATTAGCTAATCTCCATAAGATTTGGTTTGATTTCCACCTCAATTTTTAATATCTTTTAATGATGAATAAAATCAACTTTCTTGATACAAAAACTTAAAAGCTTAAAGATATGTTGAAACTCACCAAATTAAAATTGAAAAGGTAGGAAATCACTCGAAAGACAAAGGTTAATTGAGAGTGAGAAAAGAAGTGAGAACACTTGTAAATTGTGAAAATGAGGAAGAATAAAATCTGTTGAAAGTTACCAAAAACAAAAATGAAAAAGTGGGAAAATGATGGCCAAGAGACAAAAAGAGAGAACACTTTTAATTTGTGAAAATGAGAAAGAATAAAAATATATAGAAACTTATCAAATTAAGATGGAAAAAATAGAAAATTAGGTTAAAAGATAAAAGGAAAAGTGAGAGTGAGATACAAGGAGATAACATTTGTAAATGTGAAAACGAGGAATAAAACTATTAAAACATATTAAAACTTACCAAATTCAAATTGAAAAGAAGAAAATTACGGTTAAAAGAACAACTTTTCTTTTTTCTGTTTAACAATGAAATTCATTTCACAATGATCGAGTTACAAGCAAGAATTTAAAAATAAAGTGATAAAAGAAAGAGAACACTTGTAACATTACATCGAACACTTGTAACATTTTGTCGATTATTTTGACTTTTCTTTTTCATTTTTTGTTATTATTTAAGTACATTTTGTTACACATTTTGTCGAACACCTTATTGCAATTCTTAATCAAACGCAAAACCTCCAAAGACGAAAACACCCCCACCAACACACTCAGAATGACGACGGACATTGTGAATTCGCCATCACCGACGACGACACCCATGCAAACCAACTCCTTAATCTTCGACGCCAACTTACTCAACGACGGTTCGTCCAACATTCCCGAGCAGTTCGTGTGGCCTGACCACGAGAAGCCTCAGGGGAATGCTCCGGAGCTCGACGTCCCTGTGATCGACCTGGCCGGATTCTTTTCCGGCGACCCAGCTGCCGCCGTCGAGGCGGCGACCCTCGCCGGCGAGGCATGTAGGAAGCACGGGTTCTTCCTCATCGTCAACCACGGCGTGGACGGGCGTCTCCTCTCCGGCGTCCATGAGTACTTGGACGGCTTCTTCGGGCTGCCGCCTTTGGAGAAGCAGAAAGCACAGAGGAAGCTCGGCGAGAGCGTTGGCTACGCCGGTAGCTTCCTCGGTAGATTCTCCTCCAAGCTTCCCTGGAAGGAAACGCTGTCGCTTCGATTCAATGCCGCGAAAGATTCCCCTAAGACCGTTAGAGATTATCTTGTCAACACAATGGGTCAAGATTTCTCTGATTTCGGGTAGAGTCAGACATCTGGTTACAATTAATGGTTAAATCGATTATCGATCAATTTTACATATTTTACACGGTTTTAACCATCTTTACCTAATGTTGTTGGTTAATTGACAATTAATTAACTAATCATCACCATATCAGTAGTTAATGAATTAACTAATTTTTACATAATTTTATTTAATAAACTAAATGTGGTCAGTTATTAAAGGTCAGATTGACTCCCACCTTTTTTCACCCATGCTCTGATTTTCCGGTTACTATGTTTTTTTTCTCAATGAAATGTACCGGTAGGTCGAATTCGATAAAAATGCTAACATATTTTTTTTGTTTTTCGAGCAGAAATCTATACCAGGAGTACTGTGAAACGATGAGTAAGTTGTCGCTTAGGATCATGGAGTTGTTGGGGACGAGCTTAGGGGTGAAGAACAAAGGGCATTTCAGGGATTTTTTCCAAGACAATGATTCGATAATGAGGCTGAACTATTACCCGTCGTGCCAGAAACCTGACGCTACACTAGGAACGGGCCCCCATTGCGATCCGACTTCGTTGACGATCCTGCACCAGGACGAAGTGGCCGGGTTGCAAGTGTTTGTGGACAACGAGTGGCGCTCTATCAACCCTAAGCCCAACGCCTTTGTCATCAACATTGGTGACACTTTCATGGTAATTGCAAAAAAATTGTCATTTATGGTAGTAAAATCGTAAAAAAAGTACAATTTTTTACTACCATATTGCTGACAATGATTTTTTTATTGGGTGAAAATTACAGGCGTTGTCGAACGGGCAATTCAAGAGCTGCCTACACAGAGCGGTGGTGAACAGGACGAAGGCGAGGAAGTCATTGGCATTCTTCTTGTGTCCGAAGAGCGACAAGGTCGTGATGCCACCGGAGGAGCTGGTGGACGAGGACAATCCAAGGGTGTATCCGGATTTCACTTGGGCGATGTTGGTAGAGTTCACCCAAAAGCACTATAGATCCGACATGAACACCCTCGAGGTCTTCAAGACTTGGCTTCTTGATCAGCAGCAAACCAACTTAAAGTAATTAACTTGAAGGAAAATGCCATCAGAAATAATAATAATAATAATAAAAATAATTTGGAAAGAATGTGGGTGTTTGAAGGTAGTTATAATTTTAGAAGGGTTAATCATTAAAAATAAAAATAAAGACCTTAGCTTGTCTCCTATGTTTATGTCTTGCGATTCAGCATGTTGATGTGGCAAGAATAGAAAGAAAAAGATGATATTGAAATAATAGAATGCCTCGCATGGGGGATGCTAGATGCCTAGAGCTCAATCAAAAGGAGAGGTTTTTTTTGTCTAAACCCTAGTTTTATATCGCCATATCGCCCCTTCATGACCTCGCCTCCAACACCCTCTCCCACCGCTCACAAGCACATCACCGCTGCTAGAACCACCGCACCCACGTTCACGGAAAGCTCCGGCCAACCATCATCAAATCCCCCAATCAAACCCTGTAATCGTAACCACAACCCCTCTCGCCAAAACCACACCCGCTGCCAACCCTACATCAGCTCTACAAATGGCGTCCTCGGCCAGTGCAAACAGAACCACCAGCTCGAGGACCCCAAGATCTGGTGGTAGCCCTCAATCTCCCATCTCCGTCAACGCCAACAACCGTACCTCCCACAACCACAGCCTAATACCGCCAACCAGAACCAAGGACCGGTTGTTCTGGTTCGACAATCAACCACTCTCTCACTCTCTCGCTATCGACGTTGGTCAGCCCACCCCCGACGTTGGAATATGAACTCTATGTTGTCCGAACTTTCCTAACTAAGAATGAAATCAATTTCCAGGCAATGCGGAAGAGCCTTCCCAACATTTGGCTGCCGCTAAAAGCAGTCGAGATCTTAGCCATTGAGGACAGACGATTTGTGTTCCGTTTCGGTCATGATGTCGATATCCGTCATGTAATGGACAATGGTCCATGGTTCTTCGACGGTCACCGGCTGCTTACTCATGAGTTGTGCCAAGGCGAAACGCCTCAGCGGGTACCTTTACAAACTGTTGATTTATGGGTTCGAGTACATAACCTACTGTTTGGGTACTTCTCGGAGGCGGTCGGGGTCGCGCTTGAAGACTTGGTGGGAAAGTACATCGGCTATGATGAGAAAAACCGCATAGCGTTCCCTAATGCATACATGAGAAACAGAGCCACCCTGGACATCAGTGTGCCTCTACTCAAGGAAAGAGCAGTCAGTCTGCATGATGGATTGGAGCTTACGTGCAAGTTCAAATACGAGCGGCTTCCGGTTTTCAGCTATAACTGCGACGTTATGGGTCACTTAAAGAAGAAATATGAACTTCGCTAAGTAGAATCTTTCGAAATACAAGAGTTGATGGTTTTGGTTGTAAAAAAAACTGATAATGAAATAAAAACATTTTATTATAATTCAGTTTATTATGGTGAAAAGACTATTAATAATTGTGAGATTGTATTGAAATTTGATTAGTGTTATTGTCGTAGACATCCTAATGTGTCATATAACAATGCATAATGCTATGACAAGATTCTACTTAGTGAGGCTCACGGACTCGTCTTCTTAAATCACATCAGCTTGAAACCCTAATTTTAAGGTCGAGTTTGCGTGCTACTGTTTAAGGATCTCGATCCACCCATTGGGTGATAGCTCTACTGTTATAATTTGGTCACGTAAAAGCCCAACTCAAATCACTAGACTACTATAAAAGAAAAGGCCCCATATTCAATGAAAGAAAGAATTCATGTCTCAAAGTGTTGCACGACGTTCGGATGCCCAGTCTAAACCAAAAGAGCTAAGGCCCTGTGTACATTAAAGGCCTCTTATTTGATATTTCTCTGTGTCTCTCGTTCATATACCATTGTCTCTACCCCTGAGGTTCTCACAATTCTTTCATACTTATGTTTCTACATTCTTAGTAAACTTCAAGGAGGCTCATTCAACGAGACGTCAGTTCAACCTGTTCCCCATTAAAGAATCAAATCATTGGTCATAACTAAAGACGACTTAGACGGACCATATAGAATTATGGATATTTATATTATTTAGCTTAATATAAAGCTAGATATGGCAATAAAATGATGAGATTGTTGCCTCAATATAAAGCCATATGTAACAATTAATACAATGTTTTCATTTACCCAGCGAATAAAATCTCAGACTTGGTTGCTTTGTTGTTTCTGGTTTTGGTAAGCAGGATTGCTAAGAAAAATCCAAAAATAAAAGTTAATAACAAATATGGGTCTTGTTCGATTTCACTTTTTTTTTATGAACTCAACGTTATACGAATTCGAAAATATCTTGGTCTATATTCAAAAATATATATTTTGATCGTGACTCGAAAATAAATTAATTTTACATAGAATAATACACTCGTCTTACCGTTAACAACACCTCCGCCAATTCAATCAATATTGGTGAACAAATAACGAATGAAAGATCGATGTATGAAGGAGAAGTTAATTGGAATATTCCACAAAGTTGCTTAAAATGCCAAATATGAGTATATCACAGGAACAACCAAGAGGCTAATCGAATCTGCTTAGTTTGACTTGACATATGAACAATTCACATTGGTTTAATTGAGATAAATGAGTGAAATAATAGAGGGAAAATTAAAATAACAAGGTTTAGTTTTTTTAGAAGGAAGTATTAGAGTTCGATAATATTAATAAGAATCAAATGGAGGAGCATAATTCCAATAGAGTGGGTCTCGATGCAATTATATAACTTAGTTGAAAAGGAAGTAATTAGATGAAAACCGAGAGGAAGAGAATGGTTCAAATGGGCCAGGAAATCAGCAACTCGATTGCCTTTTTTGAATGTGTGTAACTCGAACCTCCCAATCTCGATGGAAAAGAAGTCTCAGTTCACAAATGTTCGCTGAGTGTCGGGTATCGCTAAGGGGATCCTTATTAACAAAGGAAACCACAACTGATGAATTCACCTGAAGGTTAACTTTTCTGTATCCACCATCCCATGCAAGACGGAGGCCGTGAATAGCTGTATGAAGCTCGGCTCGAGTGATAGTACAGATCCCCAAATTACCTGCAAAGGCTGTCAGGCACGCACCTTGTTGGTCCTGATGACACTCCATGAGGTTGGATAACCGATCCGTCGGTGTTAATAACAACTTCGACATCCTTTTGACTAATCCACCCAATTAACTCCTCATGTCGTATTGGTTTGTTTTTAGGAACACACTCAACTCCCACTCTCATTATCTCCCGAATCCCGTGATCTAATGAATAACTCGTAAGCAAAATTAATTGTAGAAAACTAAGATATTCTTAAAAACAAAATCATTACAACATTTCCAAAGTAACCAACAAATAATACCAAAATAAAGACCATAGCTCTTATTATTAATACCTGAATCAATTCAATCCTCCTGATGCTGTTGAAAGAAATTGGTTTAGTTAGTTTAGTTAGTTTAGAATTCCTTCTTCCTTCCTCAAAGTAAAACAAAACAAAACATAAACATTGGTATGAACGACCCGATTGCATGATCGAAGTTAGATGTAACAACACATTAATTAAGTTTAATATTTATTAATTTATGTATTTTAGAGAGGCAAATTAACAAAATTGATGTTGCTCTCTGGTTCAATCGATTCGAGCATAAATCTTATCCGAATAAAGTTCTGAATTTAAATTTTGTCATCGATAAATATTTTTCTTCACCCTCTCTTCCAGCTTAATTATTTCACTAATAAAAGGAGCTTAAATATTTTTTATGTTGTATATTATTACTCGATATTAATACGAGGCAATTGTTTTATTATATTTTTAATCATTTCGATTTAAAATCTTAACCCACGGTGACAAAAGAAACAAAACCTAAGCTCTCTCTATATATAAAGGAACACCAAAACCAAGTTTATCACTTCACAAACCATTAAAAAAACAACAAAGAAAGGCATATAAACAAATAAACAGAATGCCGTCCTCTTCCCAATCCATAGGAATGATCGTCACGACGATCACAATCCTACTCATCATCGCCGGAATCGTCTATGCGGACTCCAACGACAGTTACAAGTGCAGCAGCGGCGAAACAGTGAACAAAACGATGTCGTACACCACCGAGGACGACATGGCAGGGCTTATCGGCGAACTACAGAAGCTGGCAGCGAAGTCGCCAACTTGGTCGGCGAAATTCAACGTGGGAGGTCTCGAGGCGATTGCGAGCTGCAACTACGCCGGTGATATCGGCGAGTGCTTAGCCTGCGGGTGGGCTGAAGTGGAGCTCGGTCTGTACTGCAAAGGAGGGAAGTCCAATAGTGTTAGGAACAGAGTAGCTCACTGCAAAATGAATGTGCATCGTGCGTGATCGAGCTAGCCCGTTCCATCGGTCCATAATCGACGTGGGAATACCTAATTGACGACGATGATGGAGTGATGGGTCCGTATGTGATCGAGTGTTTGATGTTTTGGGTTCGTTGATGAATAATTACTATGATTAACCTAGAAGAAGTGGACTAATTGCCTAACATCTAGCAATAGGGTTGAAGTTTGGTGTTATCTCTCTATGTTGAAGTTTGCTCTATCCGTTTCCACCTAAACTATTGTATCCTCTTTTTCGATCTTTTTTCATTACTAAGATTTCTTGGACCAATCATATTGCATGTATTCGTTGAAGATGTGATAAAAGTCGGACAAAAGAAAAATAAGAAAGGAATAAAGGTGGAATAACACCGGTTATTAAAATGATTTTTGAATTTCAACTTTGAAGTTGACTAGTTACGAAGAAAAAAAGAAAATATTATGAGGGATTTTGGTGAGAGTGTTGACTTAATTACAAAAAGAGAAACTAACGCTCCTTATATACACAAAAATTTCGGTTAACCCGTAACCATAACGGGTCTAACCTGATACACATTAACATCATAAACTAAAATGTTGTCTTTGGTCGCCATAGTGTTGAAATTTGAGTTGATGATACATTGAAAATAAGCTAAGTCAACGGTAAATTCGTTACATAACCGTAATTATCTAGAACACCAATACCTCTCAAATTAGTTAAGCATAACCGTTTCTTATACAAGTTATTGGATATCCACTAACCAGATTTGACCGGTGCAGTTTCAGATTATCCAATTGTAACCGGACCCGTTGCCCATCCCTAATTCCTACCAAGTAGACCTAATCGGATTATACTATGATGGATTGTTAATCATAAAGTCTCAAGATGTAACATATAGCGTTGTCATTTTCTGATAATTTTGCGATGGAAATGAACCTTTATGTTACATTAAATATTCACTAACTCGCGTAAACACAATATGTTTTTCCCCTAAAATTAGTGTGAATGAAAAACAACATAAACCATATCCAACTAATCACAGTTAGCAACCAAACTAGCCTTAGAAGATAAACCCAGAGTAATTACAAATTTACAATACCAAGTTTAGACAAATTAGTTTTATGGAAGCATCATAATTACCCAAATCTGAATTAATTAATTTCATTAATTACCAATACATCTTTAACATTCCCCACCCATTTATAACAGAGCAAAAACTAGCCTTCCCCCTCAAACCAAAATTGCAGCAATGGCGAACCACACAATTTCACAGAAGAAGCAGCCACATTGCTTATTAATCCCATTACCAGCAACAGGACACATCAACCCAATGCTCCAATTCTCCAAACGCCTAATCCCCAAAGGCATCAAAGTCACTCTGGTCCTCACCCGTTTCATCTCCAACACCATCACCTCCACCTCCGCCGCCTCAAACATCAACATCGCCACCATCTCCGACGGCTTCGATGAGGGCGGAATGGACGCCGCGGAGAGCCCGGGAGCCTTCCTGGCCACATTCCGGGACGTGGGTTCAGAGACTCTGGCTCAGCTAATTGAAAAATTCAGCGAGGCAGGGGACCCTGTACACTGCGTCGTGTACGATCACTGCATTCGCTGGTGTCTACACGTTGCGAAGAGGTTCGGGTTGGTGGCGGCGGCGTTCTTGACGCAGTCGTGCGCTGTGGACTGTGTGTATAAGCTTGTTCATGACGGCGTTATTAAGACGCCGCCGGTGAAGGAAAAGGATGGGGCTTTGAGGTTAGAGGGGTTACCGCCGTTGACGGCGAGGGATCTGCCGTCTTTTGTGTCGGATGTTGGTAGTTACCCCGGGATTCGGGATGCGCTTGTCGGGCAGTTCGAGAATATGGAGGATGCTGATTGGGTGCTATGTAATTCTGTTTACCAGCTGGAGCATGAGGTACCCATTAGAATTGTTAGAATCACTTTTAGTTAGTTCGATAAAAAGTTAGATGAAATTTTGATTATCGTAAAAAAATTTGTTATCGAAAATCGGATTTAAATAACTCTGAATTAGTACCTTATTTGAATTGCTTACTCGTATATATTTATACGAATACAGGCAGCAGACTGGTTATCAAAGAAGGTACCGAACTTCATAACAATCGGACCAACAATCCCTTCCATGTACCTAGACAAGCAACTCCAAGACGACGTGGATTACGGGTTCAGCATCTTCAAGCCCATTAACGAGCCCATCAAGAACTGGCTATCGGACAAGCCCAACAACTCAGTAGTCTACGTCTCATTCGGGAGCCTAGCAGCCCTATCCGCGGCCCAAATGGAAGAGCTCTATCATGGACTCAACAACTCCAACCACTACTTCCTTTGGGTAGTCCGGAAAACCGAACAGGACAAACTCCCCCAACAGGGTGTCTCCCCAAAGGGGCTCATCGTGTCGTGGTGCCCGCAATTGGAAGTGCTCGCGAGCATGGCTGTGGGGTGTTTCGTGACGCATTGTGGGTGGAACTCGGTGCTCGAGGCTGTGAGTTTGGGTGTGCCCATGGTGGCGATGCCTCAGTGGACGGACCAACCTACTAATGCTAAGTTCATAAGGGATGTTTGGAGGGTGGGAGTGAAGGTTGAAGGTGATGGTGGGTTGGTGAGAAGGGATGAGATAGAGAGATGTGTTAAAGAAGTGATGGAAGGTGAAAAAGGAGAAGAGATGAGGAGGAATTGTGAGAAGTTCGGGGAGTTGGTGAAGGATGCTGCAAGTGAAGGTGGGACTTCCGATGGGAATATTCGTCGGTTTGCTGGTAGTTTGATTCGAGCCGTGAAGCCTTGATTTACAAAATTTTCGAAGTGATTATTGGTCACAAGAATCGAATCGAATCTAGAAGTCTTGATTGAAGATTTGGTTTATATTTTAAATATGAATATTAAGGACAACTAAGTTACATATGTATGCATTAATCATTATAAGCTTTTATTTTGATATTTTATGGTCAAATAAGCTTTGATTTTTTTAATTATATGGTACTAAGGTTAAATGACATTGTGAACTCATGGTAAGTCTTTTTGTTTATTTGTTGTTTGTGTCTGTTTCTCAATCTTTTGTAATATTCAAATAACAATCTAGATAAACCATTTATGAATTTCTACCTTTTTAAAAAATTGGGATGATGTGTGACATCGCTCGTATTAATTTGGAGTTAGAAAGATGAATCATTGATAATGAAATTTCGTTGAACATAAATAGTTATTTTTCGGTTGAATTAACTTACCATTAGGTTATATACACTCTTTTCTAAATCATGCCACCTACTACTTACCATGCTTGTACAAATGAAGACAAGACTTGGAAAATGGGTGTAGGAGCCTCTCTCTCTTCCTTCGAAGATCATATTTTTCTTTTCGTGGAGATCTTGGAAGATCGAAACGTCATTATAATTACTAAAGTCGTGAAATTATCGTTCGTTATCTGTTCCCACGCACCATCCGACTGCATGCACCGTTCCACCCTCGTCCCAATTATGGCCACTTGCCAAGTAAAATACAATCAGATTATACACTCCGATAGATCGTTTATCTATCGATTCTCAGGAAGGAGCCTATATATGGTGCCACCTCCTAAATTGCTTACTAACGTCCATGTCCAAAATTAGTTTGAATGGAAACAACATAAACCACTTCCATAAACAACTAATCACCATTAGTAGCAAACTAACCTTAGAAGATAAACCCAGATTAAGTACCATACCAAGTATAGACAATTAGTACCATGGAAGCAACATAATTCATAATTTCCCAATTAACCCCATTACCAAAACTACCAATCTATATACACACTCTTCATGTTCCCTCCCATTTATAAAACAGAGCAAATTACTAGCCTTTCTCTTCAAACCAAAACTCCAACAATGGCGAACCAGACGAATCAGCCACACTGCCTAGTAATCCCATTACCAGCAGCAGGGCACATAAACCCAATGCTCCAATTCTCCAAACGCCTAGTCCCCAAAGGCATCAAAGTCACTCTAGTCCTCACCCGTTTCCTCTCCAAGTCCATAACCTCCCCTGCCTTAAACATCAACCTAGCCACCATCTCCGACGGGTTCGATGACGGCGGAACCGAAGCCGCGGGGAGCTCGGAAGTCTGGCTGACGACATTCCGGGAAGTGGGTTCGGAAACTCTGGCTCAGCTCATTCAGAAATTCAGCGAGGCAGGGGACCCTGTACATTGTGTAGTGTACAATCACTGCATTCCTTGGTGCTTAGATGTTGCGAAGAGGTTTGACTTGCTGGCGGCAGCGTTCTTGACACAGTCGTGCGCGGTGGACTGTGTTTATAAGCTTATTCACGAGGGAGTTGTTAAGCCGCCGGTGAAGGAAGAGGATGGGGTTTTGAGGTTTGAGGGGCTGCCGCCGCTGACGGCAGGGGATCTGCCGTCTCTTGTGTCGGATGTTGGGAGTTACGGCGCCGTTTTGGATGCGCTTGTCGGGCAGTACGAGAATATAAAGGATGCTGATTGGGTGCTCTGTAATTCCATTTACGAGCTCGAACCTGAGGTACTATACACATACACCCTTTAGAACTGTTCGAATCTCTTTACTAATCACAAATAGGGTCATTAAATTGGTTAATTTGATATAATCAAATTAATTAATTTTCAAAACTTATAATCATGAAAGTAAAATATTACCCATATTAATTATTACTAATTTAATTCAATTTGGTTAGCAGGTTAACCAAAATTAACCATTAATTAATAAGAAATAATTTAATCCAACGTTCATCATCTCGACAACAACCGTTAGTAGGAGCTAATTACATAGAGCCTTATACAATACAACTACAACTGTTATTGGCTATCAACTGGTAAAAGCCATTGAAATATACTAAACAACCATGTTAATCTCTTTGAGTGCCTCATGTCTTCATTAACTCATACCAAATATCAGCCGATGGTTAAAATTGTTAGCTATGTATTGACCACTCTAAACCAATATAATCAATAATATTAATTATTTAAATCAAATTAATTACATTAATCAAACCAAATTAACCAAATAATACTGATTGAAATGATTACGGGTCACCAATCCATTATGAATTATGACAGCCCTAATCACAAAGTCAATCAATGTGGTTGATTTGAATGGAAGAATTTGTAGTTGGGTGACCCAGGAATTTTATCTGAATTATGATGGATATTAAATCAGTTTGATTAATTTAATTTTTGGGTATTATTCGACTTGAATAAGAGATAGATAATTTAGCTTACATTGCTCAAAATTCGAAAACTATAAAAAAATAAGTCAAATAAATAAACTAACCCTCTTTTGAGTGGGTTAGAACATAGCCAACCCACACACATTCACCTACGATATCAATTCACTTTCAATTGGGTTGGATTATGATGGGTGGGTATGGAATGATTAGGCAATTGACTAAGTTCAATTCTCGTCCTTATTCGGCCATGTTCTAATACTTGAAGTTGAAACTTAAACCTGATATTTTTCGATTCAAATTCAATTTTGATTAGCTAATATGTGATATGACTCTTTATCAATTGTCAATATCAGTATCATATTTTCGTATTTGAATGTATTTAAATATCCATATATTTTTCATACCAACAACCATATTTACATAATTGAAAAGAGTTATAACTTGTAACTCGATAGGCTGCAAATTGGCTATCAAAGAAGGTACCGAACTTCACAACAATCGGTCCAACAATCCCCTCGATGTACTTAGACAAGCAACTCCGAGACGACGTGGACTACGGGTTCAACATCTTCAAGCCCATCAACGAGCCCATCAAGAACTGGCTGTCAACCAAGCCCAATAACTCAGTAGTCTACGTCTCATTCGGCAGCATAGCGACCCTATCCCCGGCCCAAATGGAGGAGCTATACCACGGGCTCAACAACTCCAACCACTACTTCCTCTGGGTAGTCAGGAAAACCGAAGAGGACAAACTCCCCCAACACTGCATCTCCCCAAAGGGTCTTGTCGTGTCGTGGTGTCCGCAGATGGAAATGCTCGCGAGCCCGGTAATGGGGTGCTTCCTGACGCATTGTGGATGGAACTCGACGCTTGAGGCTGTGAGCCTTGGCGTGCCCATGGTGGTGATGCCTCAATGGGCGGACCAGTTTACGAATGCTAAGTTCATAAGGGATGTTTGGAAGGTGGGTGTGATGGTTGGAGGAGATGATGAGGGTGGGTTGGTGAGAAGGGGAGAGATTGAGAGATGTGTTAAGGAAGTGATGGAAGGTGAGAAAGGAGAAGAGATGAGGAGGAATTGTGAGAAGTTTGGGGAGTTGGTGAAGGATGCTGCGACCGAAGGTGGGAGTTCCGATGGGAACATTCGTCGGTTCGCTAGTAGCTTGATTCGAGCCGTGAAGTTTTGATTTGACATTTTTTAAAGTGATTTTTGGTTAAAGAATTGAATCTAGAAGTGAAGATATCGTTTCTTTTGAATATGAATATTGAAGATTATTATGTTAACTATGCATTGCAAGCTTTGATTTGGGTATTGCATGGTTGAATGAGATTGTGAACTCATAAGTGAGTGAATTATGTTGCGAATTCAAATCGAATAGGGTTAAGTGAAAAAATCATCCGGTTAGGCAAATTTTCAAATATCTTGATCGTTATGTCATATAGGATTGGTTGTCAACTAGACTTGGTTAGGAAGGTCATAGATTTATTTGGTCGATTTTAATCAACTAAATAGGTTTGAAATACACACCATGACGGGTCATATCATGACATGACATATAATTGTTAATGTATTCATATTTTGGGTTTATTTTGGATTTATTGTAGTTTGGTTTGGGTTTATTGTAGTCTAAGTCATTTTGTTGTCACGGTTGGGCCGTCGTGTTCGGCAGGCTTGTGAGCCAAGGAGTGTAGGCGTGTAGGGTTGGCTGAGCTATGCTATATATTCAATGCATACTCAGCCAACTAGAGCGATCTCGTATCTTTCATCACCAAATTTTAACAATTGCTAAAGTGAGGAGGCAAGTTAGGTGGCACTTTTTTAGTAGTTACTAGGGATGCACATATGCTTTTTAAATTAGCAATCTTGTTAATTTAGAAAGTTAATTAGCAATACCACATAAGCTAATTGGTGCACTTTTCAAGAGAAATATTTATGAGTGTAAAATACTTTATGGTCATTGGAGAAAAAATATTGTTTAAAAAATATAAATAATTAATTGAAATTGTTAAACGATTGTAGAAATGGAGGAGATTAAAAATTGCTTCATGAGTTTATTGCTAAAGTTTTGCCAAAAAAAGAATTTATTTCTAAAGTTGCTTATGTGGCGATGTGAATATAATTAGAAAATGCTAAATGAATTTTACAATAGAGATAACCTAAGAGAATACTTGGTACCTTTCAGTGTATGAGTAGATTAGTCCGTAAATTATTAACTGTCCGCTTTGGGACTAAACTCAGCATTACGTTGGAAATGACTAAAAATCAAGTTTCATTATGATAACTCATATAAATGATGGTCAAATGAAGTTAAAACTTGACTAATATTTGACATGCATGTTGGAAATGGCTAAAAATCAAGTGTCATTATGGTATCCCCTATAAAATTAAAAATCAAATTTACTTTCTGTTATTTTAGCATGTTGAAAATATTTGTTTTAACTTTATTTGGCTATTTTTTGAAGGGTTAACAAGGTGAAACCTTAATTTTTAGTCATTCTCAAGATGCATGTCAAATATTCACCAATTTAAAAAAATTTCAATTTTCATATCAAAATACTCAATTTCCAAAGGGGTTAACCTATCAAAATTGGTCATTTTCACAAGAAAATTTCAACATTTTCAAATCGACTAATATTTGATATGCATGTTAGAAATGAATAAAAAATCAAGTGGAATTATGGTAAGCCTAGTAAACAATGGCCAAACGAAGTGATAAATCAAATTTAATCGGTGTTATTTTAGCATATTGAAAAATGTTTTTTAAACTTCATTGTGCTATTATTTGAAGGGTTTAACAAGGTGAAACATCAATATTTAGCCATTCCCAACATGCATGTCAAATATTAGCCAATTTGAAAGTTTTTAATTTTTATATCAAAATTATCAATTTCCAAAGGGTAACACTAATGGAAATTGGCCATTTTCACAAGATAATTTCAGAATTTTCAAATCGTCTAATATTTGACATGCATGTTGGATATGACTAAAAAAATCAAGTGGCATCATCGTAACCCCTATAAACAAGGGTCAAACGAAATTACAAATCAAATTTACTCCTTGTTATTTTAGTATATTGAAAACTGTTTTTTAACTTCGTTTGTCTATTATTTCAAGAGTTTAACAAGGTGAAACCTCAAGTTTTAGTCATTCCCAACATGCATATAAAATATTAGTCAATTTAAAAAATTTCAATGTTCATGTCAAAATTGTCAATTTCCAAAGGGGTTAACCTTTGGAAATTGACCATTTTCACAAGAAAATTTCAAAATTTTTAAATCGACTAATATTTGACATGCATGTTGAAAATGGCTAAAAAATCAAGTGTCATTATGGTAACCCCTATAATCAATGGCCAAACAAAGTTAAAAATCCAATTTACTTGGTGTTATTATAGCATGTTAAATAATGTTTTATAACAAGGTGAAATCTCAATTTTAGCCATTCCCAATATGCATGTCAAATATTAGCCAATTTGAACATTTGAAAATTTTCATGTCAAAATTGTCATTTTCCAAAAGAGTTAACCTATGGAAATTGACCATTTTCGCAAGAAATTTTCAAAATTTTCTAATCGATAAATATTTGACAAGCATGTTGGAAATGACTAAAAAATCAAGTGACATTAAGGTAACCCTTGTGAACAATAGCCAAACGAAGTTAAAAATCAAATTTTATGTGTTATTTTAGCATGTTGAAAAATAATTTTTTACTATGTTTGACTATTATTTTGAAGGGGTTAACAAAGTGAAATCTTAAATTGTAGCCATTCTCAACATGCATGTCAAATATTTACCAATTTGAAAATTTTTAATTTTCATATCAAAATTGTCAATTTCCAAAAGGGTTTTTCTAGAATAGAAGACTCACAAAATAAGTTTGAACGAAGGGCTTTTTCTACCCTAAGTTCAATTTCAAATCGTGTCTGGACAATTTTAGAAAAACACCTATGGAAATTGGCTATTTTCATAAGAAAATTTCAACATTTTCAAATCGACTAATATTTGACATGCATGTTGGAAATGATTAAAAAATCAAGTGGTATTATGGTAACCTCTATATACAATGGCCAAACAAAGTTATAAATCAAATTTAATCGGTGTTATTTGAGCATGTTGAAAAATGTTTTTTTACTTCATAGTGCTATTATTTGAAGGGTTTAACGAGGTGAAACCTCAATATTTAGCTATTCCCAACATGCATGTCAAATATTCACCAATTTAAAAGTTTTCAATTTTCATATCAAAATTGGTCATTTCCAAAGGGGTTAACCTATGGAAATTGGCCACTTTCACAAGAAAATTTCAACATTTTCAAATCGACTAATATTTGACATGCATGTTGAAAATGACTAAAAAATCAAGTGGTATTATGGTAACCCGTATAAACAATGGCCGAACAAAGTTATAAATCAAATTTAATTGGTGTTATTTTAGCATGTTTAAAAATATTTTTTAACTTCATTATGCTATTATTTGAAGGATTTAACAAGGTGAAACCTTAATATTTAACCATTCCCAACATGCATATCAAATATTAGCCAATTTGAAAGTTTCCAATTTTCATATCAAAATTGTCAATTTCCAAAAGGGTTAACCTATGGAAATTGGCCATTTTCGCAAGATAATTTCAGAATTTTTAAATAGTCTAATATTTGACATGTATGTTGGATAAGGCTCAAAAATCAAGTGGCATCATGGTAACCCCTATAAACAAGGGTCAAACGAAGTTAAAAATTAAATTTACTCTGTGTTATTTTAGTTTGTTGAAAATGTTTTTTAACTTCGTTTGTCTATTATTTGAAGGATTTAACAAGGTGAAACCTCAATTTTTAGTCATTCCCAACATGCATATAAAATATTAGTCAATTTGAAAATTTTTAATATTCATGTCAAAATTGTCAATTTCCAAAGGGGTTAACCTTTGGAAATTGACTATTTTCACAAGAAAATTTCAAAATTTTCAAATCGACTAATATTTGACATGTATGTTCAAAATGGCTAAAAAATCAAGTGTCATTAAAGTAACCCTTGTGAACAATGGCCAAACAAAGTTAAAAATCAAATTTACTTTGTGTTATTTTAGCATGTTGAAAATATTTTTTTACTTTATTTGCCTATTATTTGAAGGGGTTAACAAGGTGAAACCATAATTTTTAGCCATTCTCAACATGCATGTCAAATATTCACCAATTTGAAAATTTTCATATGAAAATTGTCAATTTCCAAACGGGTTAACCTATTGAAATTGGCCATTTTCACAAGAAAATTTCAACATTTTCAAATCGACTAATATTTGACATGCATGTTGGAAATGACTAAAAAATCAAGTGGTATTATGGTACCCCTATAAACAATGGCCAAACAAAGTTATAAATCAAATTTAATCGGTGTTATTTTAGCATGTTGAAAAATGTTTTTTAACTTCATTGTGCTATTATTTGAAGGGTTTAACAAGGTGATACCTCAATATTTAGCCATTTCCAACATGCATGTCAAATATTAGCCAGTTTGACAGTTTTCAATTTTCATATAAAAATTGTCGATTTTCAAAATGAACGCCTATGGAAATTGGCCATTTTCACAAGATAATTTCAAAATTTTCAAATCGTCTAATATTTGACATGCATGTTGGTTATGGCTCAAAAAATCAAGTGTCATCATGGTAACCCCTATAAACAAGGGTCAAACGAAGTTAAAAATCAAATTTACTTTGTGTTATTTTAGTATGTTGACATTTTCTTCTTAACTTCATTTGTCTATTATTTGAAAGGTTTAACAAGGTGAACCTCAATTTTTAGTCATTCCCAACATGCATATCAAATATTAGTCAATTTGAAAATTTTCAATGTTCATGTCAAAATTGTCACTTTCCAAAGTGGTTAACCTTTGGAAATTGACCATTTTCAGAAGAAAATTTCAAAATTTTCAAATCGACTAATATTTGACATGCATGTTGAAAATGGCTAAAAAATCAAGTATAATTGTGGTAACCCCTATAATCAATGGCCAAACGAAGTAAAAAATCCAATTTAGTCGGTGTTATTATAGCATGTTAAATAATGTGTTTATAACAATGTGAAACCTCAATTTTAGCCATTCCCAATATGCATGTAAAATATTTATAAATTTGAAAATTTTCATGGCAAATTTGTCAATTTGAAAATTTTCATGTCAAATATTTGTAAATTGGCCATTTTTACAAGAAAAAATTTCAAAATTTTGCAATCGACTAATATTTGACATGCATGTTGGAAATGACTAAAAAATTAAGTTTCACTATGATAACTCTTGTAAATAAAAGTCAAATAAAGTTGAAAATCAATTTTATTAGGTGTTATGTTAGCGTTGAAATTTTTTAAATTTGTTTACTTTCTGCATGTTGAGCCATCGTTACATGAATTTTGTTTTCTTAACTTTGACTATACACAATATTTTGTGGGAATCAAAATATTATACCGTACATTTAAATACGTACAAATAATAATAAAATACACAGGTTAATACGTTCCATGCGCAAAAGTAAGGCGGACAAGCAACCCAATGAATATTGTAGAATACTACTATAAATAGTTAACCGTGCCTTGTAACTATAAGCTTTGATTCGGCTATTGTAGTGTGGTTGAATGATATTGTGAACTCACAAGTGAGTAAATTATATTGCAAAAAACTGGTCGATTAATCGGTTAAGAAACTTTCAAATCTCTTGATTGTTAATAGAGTAACGTTATATTGGTTGGTTGTGGACTCGAGTTGGTTAGGAAGCTCATAGTTTTATTTGATCGATTTCAGCCACGGACTAACCATCAGTAGCCACTACTTCCTATGGGTCCGTGAATCCGAACAAACCAAGCTCCCAGATTACAACGAGTCATTTCCTCAAAAAGGACTCGTCGTGTAATGGTGTCCACAGCTGCAGGTTCTCCGTGAGATGTTAGTAACACATTGTGGGTGGAATTCGATGTTGGAGGCAATGACCCTGGGTATACCGATGTGGTGACCATGCCTCAATGGTCCGACCAGACAATGAAGCAAAGTATGTCGAGGATATGTGGAGGGTGGGAGTGACAAAAGGATGAGAGGAATGGGATTGTGGGAAGGCATGAGATTGGGAGATGTGTGAAGGAAGTGATGGCAAGTGAAGAGATGAGAAGGAATTGTGACAAGTTGAGGAACTTGTTCAAGGATGCTGTCGGCGAAGGCGGTATACTGATTTGGAATCCAGGCGTAAAAAAAATTAAGAATTTTTAGAGTGATTTTATATCGTTAGATCTCACGAGTTTTAAATCTAACGTTTTGTATAAAAGGGTATGAAAGTTTTTTAACAAATTTATTTTATTTATTATTTTTATAAAAATACACCGCCACCTCATCGTCAACGTTGATCGGACAGCGACTTCCCGATCACCGTTCGGTGATTTTTTCGGCAAGACTCCGATCACCGGCCGGTGACTTTCCGGCGAGAACCCGGTCACCGGTTTGTGACTTTCCGGCGAATCCCCAGTCACCGGCCGATCACTTTTTCTGGCGAGTCTCCTACGACTTTTCCGACGCAAATTTATAACTTATTATATTTTTTAAATTATAACCAATTATATTTTTATAACGGGTTATAATTATAACCAGTTATATTTTTATAACGGGTTATAATTATAATCAATTATTTTAAATATAACCGAAAATATAATCGGTTATATATATTACATATAACCTATTATATAATGGATTATAATTATAACCGGTTATATATTAAATATAATTAGTTATAAACTATTATAATTGGTTATAATCTGTTATATTTTTAATATAATCAATTATAGAATATAATTGGTTATAAAATAATAATTGATTATAATGATACATAACTCATTATAATATAAAATAAATAATTCGTAATAAATAGTATATGGGCCATCGATATTAACATTTGAAAAATTAAACACTACACTGTTAATTAATAGAAGTGATTATGTAATCTTGAAAATTTGGGGATGATGAGTGATATTGACCAAGTCATTTTCTTCAAACGTACTGTATCAGTTTGGACGTTGTGTTGCCGCCGTCAATCACTCATCTGATGCCATCACCCTCGCTCTGACTAACCACGTCCTCAACTCCAATTGATCGACGGAGTCGATTGAGTCACAACAATTCCCCTCATATTCCTCTCCCTCCTTCGCGACGACAACTCATCCGCCGATCGCTTCTCCGCTAGACGAGAGGAGATTTTAAGTCCAAAGGTCATATTTACTTTCAATCAATTTTTTGTCTTGCCGACCCAAACAGAGGCAACGATCTACAGCCTCAACAATATCTCGAGCTTCTCATTCACACTCATCATCATATCCACCACCATATTTTAAGCTTTTTTTGAAAGATTAAAATCACAAAAGCAACTTCAACCCTCAGAAGTTAGGATATTGACGGCGTGAAGGAGCGGATGATGAAGTTGGGGACATGGATGGAGGAGTTGGTGACTTGGCTGCAGGTGGAGATATGGACGTCACCATTTGGACTGACAGGAGATGATGGAGAATACAAAGATTGATAGTGAACAAATTAAAATTAAGATTAAACAGAAAATAAAAATAAATCACGAAATATTTAAAATACCCCTCCTGTCAATAATCCTGAAAATCCTGTAACTTAATTGCCTGAATTTTAAACCTCACCTTCCAAAACGAACATCGATTTAATGATAGTTTGCCTTAATTCAATCATGACCGTTGCTTGATTGCCCTTCAATCCATTTGTCCCAGATTCCATCCCATTATACCGCTGCCGCTGCCAAACGTAACCTGAACTTTGTTTACCAAGTGAAACGTGGCGGCCAAGTGCTCAATCAACCCCCTTCGTAGCTGCTTCCTTTCTGCAACAAAAGAAAGATAATGAAAACTAATGCTCCCCTTATAAATAATCAACAAATCGACGAAGCAATCAGTATTCCAAGTTCTCTGAGCATTGATAATGGCGGAACACGAAGAATTCTCAGAACCCATCTACAAAGCCCACTGCTTGATGGTCCCAATTCCAGCTCAAGGCCACATCACCCCTGTCCTCCAATTCGCCAAATATTTAATCCCCAGAAAAATCCGGGTCACCCTCGCCCTGACCCGGTTCATCTCCAAAACCGCCAACATCTCCTCCTCCTCCGCCGCTGGCGGAGGAATCCACCTGGAGACAATCTCCGACGGCTTCGACGAGCACGGCTTAGCGGTCACCGACGATGGGCAAGTCTACTTCGACACTTTTGAGAGAGTGGGTTCCCAAACTCTGGCCGATCTGGTTCGTAAACAGAGCGATGCAGGGCACCCTGTGAATTGCATCCTCTACGATCCTCACATTCCGTGGTGTTTGGACGTTTCCAAGAGGTTTGGATTGATCGGAGCTGCGTTCTTCACTCAGTCCTGCGCCGTCGATGCCGTCTTCTACCACGTTCATCGGGGGTTGCTCAAGCCGCCGGTGACTGAAGTTGAAGAAACGGTGTCGATTCCTGGGTTGCCGCCGTTCGAACCTCATGACTTGCCTTCTTTTGTTCATGACGGATCGTATCCGGCGTTTCTAGCCGCGCTTGTAGGACAATTCTCCAATATTCAGAACGCCGATTGGGTGCTCTGCAACTCTGTTCACGAGCTGGAACCAAAGGTAACGAAAACATTTCTATGTTTTTAGCGAAAACATTTCTATTACGAATTCATCATTGACGATATTGCTATTGCAGGCTGCGGACTGGCTTTCGAAGAACTTGCCGAATTTCAAAACGATCGGGCCAACACTTCCATCGTTCTACCTAGACAAGCAATTACCGGACGACAAAGATTATGGACTCAGCTTCTTCAAGCCAGACAATGAAGCTTGCAGCAATTGGCTTCAAAGCAAACCAAAACGGTCCGTTGTGTACGTATCATTCGGCAGCATAGCCGATCTAGGACCGGAGCATGTTGAGGAACTCTGCTGGGGATTGAAGAACAGCAACCATTACTTCCTATGGGTGGTCAGATCGTCCGAGGAAGCGAAGCTTCCTCTGATGTTCAAGGCCGAAACAGCAGAGAAAGGACTTATTGTGTCATGGTGTTCACAGCTGGAAGTTCTGGCGAGTGGAGCGGTGGGGTGCTTCCTAACGCACTGTGGATGGAACTCGACCCTGGAGGCGATGAGCCTGGGAGTGCCGATGGTGGCCATGCCGCGATGGACCGACCAAACAACGAATGCTAAGTTCATATCGGACGTTTGGAAGACGGGTGTGAAGGCTAAAAAGGATGAGAAGAAAGGGGTTGTGGGAAGAGATGAGATAGAGAGATGTGTGAAGGAAGTGATGGAAGAAGGTGAAGAGACAAGGAGGAATTGTGACAAGTTTGCGAAGTTGTGCAAGGATGCGGTTGGGGAATGTGGTAGCTCTTGTAGGAGCATCACTTTGTTTGCTGATAGCCTGATTCTGGCTTCAAGAACTCACCCGTAGGTGTTGTTCATCGATATTAGAATTATTCGTGTGATGTTGTAAAAGGTGAAAATTATTATAGAATAAATGATTTTCGTTATAAAAAATATATATGTGGAAAATGAAAGTGAGTGACAATTTAAGTGTCAATTGAAAAATAAAAATTATTACAAAATTTATGAAGGGTAATATGTTTGACCTCAAAACAAAGCTTTCATAAACTCAAAATAAAACCCTTATAAACTCAAAATAATGTCTCGATAAACTCAAAATAATGTCTTGATAAACTCAAAATAAAACCCTCATAAAAGAACCAAATACTATTTATTGAATAGTATTTTATGTTCTTCATATATAGACAGAATATGAATTTGTTGATGTAGAGATCTCGAATCAAATTGTGAACCGAGAGATAAAGTGGAATCTTACTTGAGACTCTATCTCGAGAAATATATATCACCGCTGTGATTTTTATAGTCGAAAGTATATATCACCGCTAACAACAACAATCAAAAACCTTAAAAGAATGTTATATAATTTTATTGGGCTATAATTTGAAGTATTTAACATGGTGAAATCTCAATTTTTATCTATTCCCAACATGCATATCAAATATTAGCCAATTTAAAAATTTGAAAATTTTCATGTCAATATTGGTCAATTTCCATGTGTTATACTAAGGAAATTTGACTATTTCCATAAGAAAATTTCAAATTTTCAAATCGGTTAATATTAAACATGCATATTGGAAATGGTTAAAAAATCAAATTTTACTATAATAATTCATGTAAATAATGGTAAAATGAAGGTAAAAATTAATTTTATTTGGTATTATGTTAGTGTTGAAAATTTTTAAATTGACTTACTTTTCACATGTTAAACCGTCGTTACATAAATGATGTTTTGTTAAATTATGTTACGTAGATTTCTCCCATCATTTGTCGAGGCGGGATTTGCCTGTTGTTTCCAACACCATGAAATTTCATTTCATTGACCGAAGTCCACCCTAAACTTGTTTACCAAGCGAAACGTGGCGGCCAAGTGCAATAATCATTCCTTCGTGGCTGCATCCTTTCTGCGACGACAAGAACGAAAATGAAAACTAATGCTTCCATTATAAATAATCAAACCCCCAACAGATCGATCCATGTAATTATTTCCAGTTCTCTGAGCATCGATAATGGCGGAACACAAAGCCCACTGCTTAATGGTTCCAGTTCCAGGCCAAGGCCACATCACCCCGGTCCTCCAATTCGCCAAGCGCTTAATCCCCAAAGGAATCCGGGTCACTATCGCCCTGACCCGGTTCATCTCACAAACCGCCACCATCTCCCACACCGCGGGAATCCACCTTGAGACGATCTCCGACGGATTCGACGACGGCGGCATAGCGGCGGCCGAGGACGGTCAAGTCTACTTCGACACTTTCCGCAAATTCGGTTCCGAAACTCTGGCCGATCTGATCCGTAAACAGATCGATTCAGGGCATCCTGTGAGTTGCATCCTCTACGATCCTCACCTTCCATGGTGTCTGGACGTTTCCAAGAGGTTTGGCTTAATCGGAGTAGCGTTCTTGACTCAATCATGCACCGTCGATGTCGTCTTCTACCACGTTCACCATGGGTTGCTCAAGCCGCCGGTGACTCAAGTTGAAGAAACAACGTCGATTCCTGGGCCGCCGCCGTTGGATCCTGCTGATTTGCCTTCCTTCGTTCATGATGGATCGTATCCCGCATTTCTCGCCTTGGCTGTTGGTCAATTCTCCAATATTCAGAACGCCGATTGGGTCCTCTGCAACTCTGTTCACGAGCTGGAACCGGAGGTAACGCATACGTTTCTATGTTTTGTTTAAACCAAAGATAAAAGTTATTGAAGTAAAGAATCGTCACTGATATTTGGTGATTTGCTATTGCAGGCCGCGGACTGGCTCTCGAATCACTTGCCGAATTTCAGAACGATCGGGCCAACACTTCCGTCGTTCTACCTAGACAAGGAATTACCGGACGACAAAGATTATGGACTCAGCTTCTTCAAGCCAGCCAATGAAGCTTGCAGCAAGTGGCTTCAAAGCAAACCAAAACGGTCCGTTGTGTACGTATCGTTCGGCAGCCTGGCCGATCTAGGACCAGAACATGTTGAGGAACTCTGCTGGGGATTGAAGAACAGCAACCATTACTTCTTATGGGTAGTCAGATCATCTGAGGAAGCAAAGCTTCCTCAAATGTTTAAGGCTGAAATGGCAGAGAAAGGACTGATCGTGTCATGGTGTTCGCAGCTGGAAGTTCTGACGAGTGGAGCGGTGGGATGCTTCGTAACGCATTGCGGGTGGAATTCGACATTGGAGGCGATGAGCTTGGGAGTGCCGATGGTGGCCATGCCACAATGGAACGACCAAACGACAAATGCTAAGTTCATAATGGATGTGTGGAAGATTGGTGTGAAGGCTGCAGGTGATGAGCATGGAATGGTGGGAAGAGAAGTGATTGAGAAGTGCATAAGGGAAGTAATGGAGGTAGAGAAAGGGGAAGAAATGAGGAGAAATGCTGAGAAATTGAAGAAGTTGATGAAAGATGCAGTTAGTGAAAGTGGAACTTCTCACAGAAACATTACAGAGTTTGCTGCATTCTGTAATCATAGAAACTAAACTTTTTTATTCATGCTGGAGTTACAAATACAACATCCTTTTTTCGAATATATGAATAAGCACAGATCCTCATATGGAAACTGGATGAGGATGAATTAATCGCAACACGAAAACCATGCAAAAACAACAGAAATTAAAGGCAAAAACAGTTTCGAACCGTCCATCTCGTTTTTCCGAGTTACATACCAATTAAAAGGGTCTCAACTCTCAAGCAGCAGCAGTCTTCTGGTTGGGCTTGAACACGTACTTGACGAGGGACTCCTTTATCGACAGCAGCTCAGGGAATTCCTTCTTCAGTTTTGCACCGTCCATCTCGTTGTTGCTCCTCGGCGCAACTATCACTTTGGCTTGCTCCTCGAGGTTGAAGTTCTTCCATGTGAAGTTGGGGTTGATGTAGTCCCTGTACATCTCCAGTATCTCGTTGTGACTAACCACTCCAGGGTTGGTGAAGTTCCAGATTCCAGTGAGGTTCCTCTTGGCCATCTCGACCGAGATGGGGAGGAGTTCGTCCAAGATTGTCATCGAGTTCGGAATGTTCACCACCTTGTCGTACCTAGCGATCTTTGTGATGAAGTTACGTGGGTTGCTCAAATCTGATGAGATCGGCATTCTAACACGCAGCGTGCAGACGTTCTCGTAGTTCTTCAGCAGGTCCTCCACCTTTTTTGGCAAATCAAAGAAGAACCCAGTAATCAAAATCACTGCCCTGTTACGTATGCATTACAAACTAAAATCCAAATGATCATTCACCAACCAGCCAGAACGAAATTTTAACACTTTACTCATCAAGAGTTTCATACTGCAACTAATACAAGATGAAAATGGCAAGATATCTAAAGAACATCAAGATACATTCAAATCTCCACTAATGCAAATCAAAATCTTGCTATACTTGCATTATATTATAAATGTGATGCTTCATACATTACTAGAAATCCTTCTGAATGAAGGAAACTGGAATAGTTAATTAGTTGCTTAGCAACCGTGAAATTCAAATCGGCACTAATGCAAATCAAAATCTTTCTAAGTTCATCTGTTCTCAATCTTTGAATGTACTGATGATCAAAGAAGTTTGCATTATATCATAAATGTGATGCTTCATACATAACTATAATCCTATGCAATGAAGGAATCAGTTAGTCAGTTACTATGAAATTGATTCATACCAAATATGCAACTAACTAACAATCATAGATCAAGAAACACAAAGATCAACTAATCAAGCAGATCGCAAAACCACCATCCTGAATCTAGCTCACTGATCACCATTGCCAAATAGCTAGCAGCACTGCCGACTAGATCCACAACAACACTCAGATCCAATTAAATTCAGTGGAGTAATAAGGAAAAGGGAGAATTTTTTTACCATAGCCTTGGTCTTGGAGTAATAAGATCCGGTGAAGTTGGGAGTATCGTCCTCCTTGAACCCGACTCCCGACCCGAGCGGGTGCTTCTCGTCGTACTCGAAGATACAGCCAGTGGCGTAATTAACCATCACCAGACCTTTCTCCCGGCAGACATCGGCCAGCGTTAGAGTTCCGACGACATTGGTCCTGATGGTCTCCACCTTGTGGGACTCGCACCAGTCGACGTTGGGACGCCCCGTGACGCCGGCAGCGTTGAAGACGTGCGTCGGCTTGACGGTGGCGATGTCTTCCTCGAGGGAGCTGCGGTTCTCGAGGCGGCCGGAGCCGTAGACGTACTCGATCCCCTGAGACTCGCAGATTTTGCCCAGGAGGCCCCCGATCCAGCCTGTACGGCCGTAGATGAGGAACTTGAGCGGGCCGGATTCTTTGCCGTTTGCCGGGAAACCCATGTTCTTAATTGGTTGTTCTTTGCGTTTCTGGATCTGGGTCGATCGGCGATGGTCTTTTTGATTCGGAGAGGAGGGATTATTTGGTGGATCGGAGACTGTGGATTTGGATTTTTATAGAGGAAGAAGAAAGCGGTTCGATTTGGACACTGCGGGAAATGGTAGCTAATGAATTTTTTATTTTATTTCTCCTATTTTCCATTTGCGTCTGTGAATTTACTAATTTGTCGATTATTGTTGGACGGTATCTTTTCATCACCGACAATTTATTTTCTTCTTCTAATTTCCTTCAAATATTCATAATTAGGTCATTCCTTCAGAGCATACATATTTAGATTTTAACAATCCGTCCCAATTTGATGATCAGGATCACCTTGATCATATCGGCGGTGTGGCATATATACAACTGGACACGTAACATATATACTATCATGCTTTCGAAATCATGTTTACGGTGGCGTCATACTCCGATTCTCATATCACCTTTTTTACATGCCGCTCTTTCCGTAAATGCAGATTAAGCAAAAACATGCTCAAAAGCTATACATAAACAATTATAAATTCACTTATTAATCTTTAATCTTATATTTAGTTAAATGGACACTTTGATGGAGAATATTGGATGCCATGTTTTAATCAAATGATTAATAAATCATTTAGTTGGGATGGGAATCAATATTGGAGTTCTTACTTCTTTCACAATGGTCGTCGTTTTTCATTATTTAATGGCTGCACACTGACTGATTGATTGATAGGAGAATAAATATTAAAAATAATAATAGGATAATAATTTCTCTCAATTATTATTTTTGCTGTTAATTGAATCGAATTTCTCAATTCTGAGATCTAGATCTTCTGCATCACTATCCTGAATTAATACCATTAGATCTTCTCCGTTTCCTGTGGCATGAGCCTCAAATCAAGCAATAAAACATATGGACTTGTGCGAAATTCAACGGCAAAGTTGGAGCGTTACAAGGAGATACTTATTCGATTGATATTCATTATTTTTTAAATTTGGATGACTGTGAATACGAAAGATAAACGCTCGATAAACTTTCGTTGCTTCTCTTGAGACATCCTATGATCAATGTGAGACTCGAATGACTAAGCTTCGGTAGCGGATTTTATTAATAAACATGAAAGAAAAAAGAAACTCAAATCTTTGATTATAGTGGTCGATTTTTTTCATATGGACAAGTAAATGTGAAACTATAATATGCCTAAATTTAATTCAAATCAATCAAAATTCAGTCATCAGATGGTGAGATTTTCCTGAATGGCAATAAACGAGCCCAGAATGTTGCCACCCACGTCAGGAAAAGTTGCACATCCCGGAAGTGCCCTCACTTTGCCCGTAGGATCCACCTCCACCGGATACTTCAGCAGATGACCCTTCATCTCCGTCACCGTCTCGGCCGCAAACTGCCGCCAGTTCTGCTCCCCGATCGCCCTCACCCGCCTCACGCATTCCACGCTCTCCGGCTTCTCGAAACATTCCTCCAGTGCCCCTCCTACGTGCTCCGCCCATAACGATTTCCTGTACCCATATACCTACACAAACCATACAGTACGTACATTGAGAAAATACAAAAAAGCTATTGCGAGGTTTCGGTTTTGAATTTCGTATTCTTAAAAAGGAAAGAAAGGAAAGCTTACCTGTCCGTGGGGCCGTTTTGTTGTTGTCAGGGTGTGCTTGGGTTGATATGCACCCATTGCGATCTCGGTGTCGCGGGTGCCTTCCAACGATCTTTGGTTGATGTTAGCCGATCCGATGATCACGTATTCGTCATCGACTATCATTCCTTTCGAGTGGATGTAGATCATGAACCGTCTACTCTTCTGACTGAGTGCCTGTTTTGAAAATGATACAAAATTATGTTTAGATCCTTCTAGTTTGATGATATACCATCTTAGTCCTTGACTGTTACCATACTAAATGGACTAGGTTATGGATTACAACCAAATGTTGAGTATAAAATCTAGGACTAGGAAATTGGTTTTGGTTATTTGGTCTGGCCGAGGTTTGGGTTTTTGAACGACTGGAAATTTTTTCAACGGATTTGAAATTGGTTGTTGTCACGGGTTTAGATTCATGCGATGTTAGGTCTTTGGCCAATTCGATCAAATTCGGGCGATCGGGAATTGTGTTTGGATCCAAACTCATAAATAAAATATGCAAGCCTATGAATCAAATGTTCGAACCATGAATCATATGACTAAACCTATGTTTGAGCGATGGTGAAAATCATATTCCATTTTGGTTATTAGACAGTTGAACTAAATATGACTGAAGCTACTCATACGGTCAGAATACGATCACCGTGATTGGATTCAAATCGATCACGGACTCTGGTCGATTTAGGCTACGGTCGCCAACCTAATTCGGACCGGTTTGACAGTAACTGACTGAATTCCTAACCCTAATCAAATCTACAAGAAAACCATTCGTCTAAACGGTCAAGGACTAAACTGTAAAACTCTAAACATACAGGTACCTAACTGTACTTTATCCAAAACTCTGATCTCCCATAAACCTAAAGACATTAAAACCTGAGAAACTACATATACCTGAGGAGTGTTAGCTGCAGCATTGGATTTGGACGATGAGCCCGACGTCTGTGGAACCAACGCCACAGAAGCATGATTGCCATCGGGGGCCTCCCGATTTCCGAGGCAAAAAAAGTTAAGGTAGTCCTGAGGCTCATACTTAGTGTCAAGACCAACCTCAACCAAAGCCTTGTAAATGGTCTCATACATCATCTGCATCGTCTTCTGCTGCCAGAACAGAATCCTCTGTGTCGGGGAGCTCGTGGGAACCCCTTCAGGCCACATCGGAACGAGTATATACGCTGCGAATCGCTCCTTCACCCTGATCTTCTCAGCGATCTTAAGGGCTATCTCCATAGGGATCAAGTTATTGGCTCCCAAGTCTTTGTAAGAATCCCAGTTGTAGGATGATCCCAGGAAGTACTGGTTCTCTATGTAGATAAAGTTCTGCGCTGCTCGGATCGCCTTCACGTACGCAGCATGGATGCTCATGTCTATCAGGATGTTCTTGCCGCATAGCAGATTCTGTTTTTGTTGAATTGTGAGTGACAAAAGAAGAGATTTTTTAAGGGCGGTAAGTAAATTAGAAGGCTTTTTACATTTTTTACTTACTTTGATTGTTGCAGCTCTCGGTTCGTCAGGAAATCCTTTCACTGATGTTGAATCTATTGACCTGAAGACCTGTTTCAGTTTCAGGAAAGGAAATATCTATCAGAAAAACCTGAAAATTTTGGGATTGGATGTTTAAAAGTTCGATAATTAGGGATCGAAATGACTCGATTTTGATATCTAGAGTACTGGATTGTTATAATATAAACTGTTGCATCCCAAAAACTACTATTCATCAACATAAATTCCAAACTGCCTCATCCAAACGACCCTAAGTAATGTACCTGCACATTCCAGGCCTCGGGATCATGCTCAGTGAGGCCAATGACTTCGAAGATGCCAAGGATTTCAGGAATTCTCTCGAGCTTCAGCAAGGCATCGTCTAATGAAGATTTCAGTTTCTGGATTCCACGAGGCTTCGAGGCTCGCAACCATCGCTCTTCGAAGTTGGCGAGGACGTCGTAAGCTGCTGGACCTTCGATCTTGCTGTGCATATCATGCCATGGCTCTCTTGGACATCCAGTTGGGTCCTGCATTGTAGCAAAAACAGTACAAATTAAACAACTTTCACAATTTTTGAAAAATTCTTCATTTCTACTTGAAAAATCTAGAAACTCAGAAGAAACTTGTAATGTACGTTACCAGGAAAGTTGGGTTGTGGAAATCCTCTTTGTGGACGGTTTGACTAGTTCTGAAGAGGGAGTGATCTTGAGTATCATACCGGCCATTGCACAGATCGAGGCCACCAACGAAAGCTAAGATCTTTCGCCGATTCTGTCCTGCATCACCATCTACTATCACTGTCTTCTGATGATGTGTGTAGATTGTTCCAACTTCCTTTAAACAATCACAAGACCAATATCAACTATTCGGAAAAAAAAAACAAATCGAACCATCGCAGTGTAACCGCGATCACTAACCTGCTTCTTGATGAAACTGTGTCCTTTTCCAGCAGATCTCGGACAAAGCAGAACCTGAACCGAGGAATGCTTGAAAAATCGGCGAGTTTCCTCGTCTCCAGTGTTCATCACTCCTTCCTACAAGTTTCACAACCATCATATACATTGTAAAGAAAGAATCTTTAAGAAGAAAAAGAGATTCTTTCTGTTATGTCTGATTCTTACAGTTTTGTAACCCAGAATACGTCTGGAAGTAGGATCATCCCAAACAAGGAGCAAAACTCTGACACCTTCCTGAGACTTGGTCTTCAGAAGCTCCCCCAACGTACAATCCGTCGCCCGGTTCCCATTCCGAACCAACCGAACATTGTAATTAACCGACCAACCAGTTATGTAAACCAGCCTCCTAGCCTGACTGATTGCCTGAAATATATCATCCCAGCAACTCCTCTGCTCATAGTGACCCAGTTCAGGAAGGCAGCCTTCCTGAACATGAGCATCTTGATAGAGATTCACCTTACCGCCTTTTCGCATAGGGAAATAAGTCCCCGGGACGCCATTGTAGTCCCCTCTAGACCTCACACCAAACCTGTAGATCTCCATTTGTTCAATTGGGATGAACTGAATCGACAATGTCAGTATAGCTCCTTCTTTGCAGGGCTTTCCGTTCGGACCCAGGATCGGAAACGACCCTTCGATCTTCTTTCCGGAGCAGAGCTCCTCCACCGGTATCCCCACGGCTCCCATCACCTGAGAATCCAGTTGGACATTCAGTTAACACTTGAAACTGATTCACTGACCAAGTTCAACCAGGTAATCGATTAATCTAAAATAAATGATTCTGTTAATCAGTCAAAGTTTTGTGATTTTTTTTTAACTGAAACAGATTTTCAATAGACTCTCTCCACTTCATATTTTTATACTTATTTTAACCGAAACCGACCTACATTCAAATCATCACTATATCAATTGGTTAATAGATTAACGTAAATTTGTATAAAATCCTAATTAAGAGCCCGAATAAGGGTCGGTGACTGATCATCCAGACTGACTTTCGCCGCTAATGTTAACACCTGAACTTGATTAACCGACCTAATTTGATCAGTTAATTAGCAATTAATTAACCAATCATCACCATGTCGGTGGGTAATTGGTTAACTTAAATTTTTATATAATTCTAATTAATAGACGAATGTGGTCCGTTTGACCATCCCGACCAACTCCCACCCTTATTGTTAACAGTGGTTAAACTTGACTGACCGACCAACATCGGTATGTTAATCAATTAACCATAAATAATTAGGTCGGTCAGGATTTGAAATTCTTTAACCGAAGAATTAACCAACTCTCTTTATATTCATATCTATTTTCACCAAAACGTATCGTAACATGCGCACTTCGGTCCATTAATCTAATTTGTATACGATCCTAATTAACCGATCAAATAGAGTTGGTTATTAACCGACCCATACCTGGGAACCGACAACATCGTTGTCTTTAGCAACGAAGTGGACCTCGGCAGCGGAATGAGCCACCGGAACACTGAAACGCTGCATCCAGACTGGATTCTCGCTGTTGTTGATCACGAAAGTCCTGGCGATCACCGCGCCGGCGATCGAAACGGTGACGTAAGGATCACTTGTGATCTTTGACCCACCACCTCCACCTTTGATTGGAAGGATTGAGAACAAGTCTCCGATGGTCTTGTGGAACATGTCCAAATTAGGGAGGTTCTTCGCTTCTTTGACCCATATGTCCAGATTCCCGTGTAGCAGAAGATGCCTGAGATTCCCTTTGCTGCTGGTCCTGAAAGGGACTAGTTCGGTGGCTTGGCCGTGGACCGAGCCGCCGAATGAGCTCGTGTGTGGGATCACACTGCTTGCCGCCATTGATGGTGAGCTCTAAGTAACAAAAAAAACCCAGAAAGGTAGCAGAGTTTGTGAATTGATTACAAGGGATTGTGACTGACTTGTTTACAGTGAAAGGGGTTTGCCGAATGGGATCAAAGGGTGAGAAAGAAGAGAAACAGAGGATGATCAGTTGGCTCTGTTGTTGGCGGAGAAACTGAAAGGGAAGAACGCGGAATGAGGGATAGAGTGTTCACAAGGTAGTTCTGGGAGATCAGTTTCTGGAAGATCAGGAAGAGATTGATTCAGTGGAGAAATAAAAGATGTGTTCTTTTTGGCAGAGAAATCAAAGATGTTGGTGGAACAAGAAGAAGGTGCGAAGAAAGAGATGGCTTTTATTTCTTATTGGACATTTACAGTTTGATCATTGGTGGGGTTTTTCAAATTTAAATAACGAAAAAAAAATTCAAATAAAGCCCTTCTACTTTGACAATTTTGTAAGGGATGGCACCTTATGTCACTAAATTTATTAGTGTTTTTTTCTAACGAGAAAGTTTTGCAGTTGGAAAATTAAGATAGTGATTTTAATTTGAGTTAAAAGAAAGATAACAAAGATGTTGGCTTATGGTTGTAACCGGTATCATATTTTTGGACCGCTGATATATTGTGCTATGAGTATGAACTAAGCTACACCACTTCAACGTCGAGTCAATTTGTTTACTAGGCATACATAATGACACTTTATAAAAACTTATCCTATTGAGCTTTTGTTTAAATAGATATTAAAAAACTTTTATAAAAGCCCTCATCTATTTATTCTTTATTAAGCTTTCTCTTATGGTCGTTATTCGTTACTAAAAAAGGGCTTTTATATATATAATACTTAAAAAGAAATTTTGATAAACCAATCTAAATTTAATATTTTGACGAAATTTAGATTGGTTCATTTAAATTTAATATTCTGACGCCTACACATATGAACCTAAAATCAAGATGTTTATATGTATCATTAAAAGATATTTGATTCTCGATGAAAAGTAAATTAGAGATGAACAATGAGAAAAACTGAGGAAGAAGAGCATATTTCATTCAGTTGGTAAATTAAAACGAGTAAACATTATTTAAATTATGTGGTCTTTTCATATGATTTATTAACGTTATGGATGATACATTGGAAATTTTATAGTAGGACTTAATTCGAAGTTTCAATCATATATAGGTATCATTTTGTTAATTTGGCATAGTAAGAGGACCATAATGGCATCATCACAATTTTTTATTACTATGGCGGGCGGGCGGGCGGGCGGGTGAGAGAGAGAGGCAGACAGGTCAACGGTATATCAAGCTCAAGTAACGGTCAAAAAGGAGCAAATGTTTTCTTTTCCATCCAATGGGATAGAGCCACGTAGGTCCATTAGAGGTCAAAAGGAGACTTCTCAATTCTCATTAGCCATTAGCAAACTGCGGTTGGTTTGCTAAGCCAACTTATAACGGTTTAATGTACTATGTCTAATTGTATAAATTTTGAAATATATTAAATTATATAAAAAAAGTAAAGTTAACTAATATGATTTGGAATCGGTAATAGCCCTTTATTTGTCGCGGCAAACATATAATTATAATTTATTTATGTGTCATCAACAAAAAGTACAATTGAAATAAAAAATATATAAAATATAATTATATGGAGACATTATCCATAACACACAAATAACACATATTTTCTATGTACGGGAGAAAATACCATAAGCACCTTAGCAAAATTTCTATCAACCACTAAGCATAATGGTTTGATTTGGTAAATGAAATATAAATGATCCGTTGATAATTGAAATATAAAATGAAATTTTAAACACCTTTTTATTCCAATCGAAAACTTAAATGTCACTGAAGTACATTTTTAAAACTAATTTTTTTATTGTTATTTTAATTTTATTCTACATTCTCATTTACAAACGAAATATAAATGAAATTATGGAAATAAAAAAGTTAATTTTCGAAAAATAATTTCAGACGGCGGATGGGATCAATGAAACGCAGCCGATGAATTATTACACGGTTTGATTTTAAATTGGGTGGTGTGGGTGGGGTTTTGGCTGCTTTGATGGCAAGATTCCGGATCTGGTTAATGAATCTGATTTTAATTAATTGATAATTAAATGGTGGATGATGGGCGTGAACTAGTCAATTTATTAACTAGTTGGTAATTAATTAAGCTGTTTATATTTTATTTTATACTGTTTGTAAAATAACGATTATACTCTTAATAAAATATTTATTTATTATTTTGTTAAAATAATTTGTACGGTATTAATCATCAATGGTAATTTCGAAATTCTTCATCTTGTCATGAAGTTTATGAGCTCAATAATAACCGATTCGAGTATCTCTTTGTAACCATTTTTGTATTGATAACTAATACGATCAGAATTATTTTACCATAACAGTAAATAAATCTTTTTGTTAATGATATATCACTTTATTTTTGTCAAAAATACAAGCTTCACGAAGTTAGTAAAATACAAACGGCATATCACGATTTATAACCTAAGTTAATCATCTCTAGTACGTACAAGGTGAAATTTCATGTTTCATGATATTCTATCTTGACCGAATGTTGGAAATATATGTATTGATCGAAAAGTCGCCTGATCCAACGTCCAGGATCTGTCGGAACCATCTCTCAGGACCAATCTCTCGAATCATTAGCCTGGTTGCTAAGAACATGTCTCGATCAACCCAGGTTCAAGGTCTAGCAACTCCACATTGGTTCACGAATCCTTTGTAATTTATGAGATTTGAGAAAGGAAAACCAGTTGGTAATCAAACAAAGAGTTATATATATTCTAGATGTGGTCGTTGGAGCTTTGCAAGATGTTTTTGTAGGTATGACGACAAGTCAATTTTCAAAGACAAGGTCGTCAATGGCTTTCCGCCAACTCCGATGACTTTGCCGGCCATCATCACCGGCTGCCGCCGTCGCCATAAATTAATAAAACTAGGGAAAGAAATGGCAAATTAAACGCATGAAATAATTTTTTATCAAAATATATATATATAAGATCTTAACATATATTATTATAAATGTTTAAAAAATTAAAAGTGGCACATTAGCTTAATATATCATTCTTACATTATATTTGTCGGAGATTGTTAGAAAATTAAAAAATACAGATTAATATGAAAATAACAAAGTCATCAGAATTTATTTTATAAATATATGTTTAATTATCGAATTTAAGTGCTAAATAATTGAATGTTATATATTTAAACTAAAGGTCTAGTATTTTCATAAATTTACTATTTCTATTTTAATGATATTATAGCCCTATCGAAAATTATAGCTCATCAAAATCCATTTACTTACAATAAAGATACATCATGTTAGTAATAGCAATAGCAAGTATGTGAAATAAATTTTATCAAAAGTTATATATAATATCTTAACATATATTAATATATAAATTTTTGAAAAATTAAAAATGACAGTTTATCAGCTTTTATTACAATTTGGTATTGCTACGTTGAAATTAAATAAATTAAAATATGTTATTGTATATATTTTAACATTAAATTGGATGATATATATAGATGAAAAATGCTTCGATGCCCTAATATCGAATTGGAAGTCCGCATAAGGTGGAGATACAGGACTCCAAGCTGCAAGCACGCTCAATGAATTTTAGAGGCCCTTGTAGCGAAATCAAGGATGTGACCCTTATAAATATTGACAAAATATTTTTTAAAAATTTATTTTTATATATATCCATCTAATCAATACTAGAAATGTTCTTAAAATAAGTTGCAGCAGTTCTTAAAATAGAAGTTGACACATCAGCTATTGGACAAAAACTGAAGTTGACTCCAACTCATCAATCAAAAGTGAAGCATTTTAATGTTGTGGAAAACACCATCTCATCATGACATGAGCCGATTACTGAATGTGCTTACATGGCATGAGGGCTTGATTTTTAAATTGTAATGCTCATAATCTTAATATTTTAAATATCATAATATATATTAGTAAAAAATATTATATATAATATCATTTATTTAATTTTAAAAAGTGTCACCTCACCTTGCACCTCACCTTGCACGTTACTTTAATAATTGCTAAAATTTAAACTTTATTTGTGTAGGTGAAAATAATGAGAAATTTTGATTAATTTGGACCCTAAAATTTTTAAATTAGAAATTTCACCAAATACTTTATTTGGATTACAATTAATTGAGAGAAAATGTTAGAGAATTGAATTATTAGTGTGAGCCTTTAGAGATTTTGAGCTCATATTGAAATAAACCACTAATTTGGGGATGAGACTTTGGGAGAATTCATTTCATTATTGAATTTTTTAGTCCCAATAATCAACTAAAATAACACATCAAAACATTCTATTTATCAAAATAACAAGAATCTCATATTCTCTAACTATTTAAATTATTTTCGTACAAATTCACCCGCACAAACAAATTCGTTTTCTCCTACTATGCCCACCCCTACTTTCTTTTGGCTTCAGCCTTCAGGTTCTTTGACACGATTATGTTTTAATTGAAAATCCCCAATTGTGAATTGGTAATTCCGGGGTGTGGAAAACGAGTGATGGTTAATTTGCCATAGTGGAACATACAGTCAGCAGCCCACACCTACGTAAAATCTGAATTGGCATGCCACATCATCATATTTAACGGACATATAAACAGAAACTTAACGAAATGACCTATTTGTAAATTTTGTCAAAATTTAAAGGGTTAGATTCGTAAAATATAATAGAGGGGTGCCGTTGTAAATTTTATATAATACATAACTGTATAAACTATATATAATGTGAATGTATAATAGATGACAGCCTATTAGATTACTCATGCCCCCAACTTCAACAAACTTATCAAATGTCTTTGGTTAATATTAGTTAAACGTCACAGTTGGTTGATGGCTCTGTTCTTATTCAACTTGCTTGCTTCGGTTGTAAGAACACTGTGAAATCGAAGTTGGATTTACAGTTATGGAGTTAACATCAGCATCTTACCTCGAAAAATCTCGGCCAACTCTATCAGTACTTATTCGCGACGACATCTATTTAGTACTAACCTCGAAATGTTGCTGCTACTGCATTCTATTTACTTTCACATTTTTTTTTTCACTTTTACAACTGAAGATGAAAACAAAGAAACAACAGCCCGTTTAGGAAAGTAGTATCCTTAGGCTACAATGAGAGAACAGGGCTCGAGTACAAAACATTTACAGTGAAAAGAACCTTAATGTCATGTTTGCCTTGGGTCACATCACAATACATTTGTCTTTGTCTTTGGCTTTCGGTTCCGCCCTCGACGATGTCGGCGTTCTAGTCCCCGTTCTCGGAGCCTGCCAAAAATTATCGTGGATAGATTAGCATTATTACTCATGCTTAGGTTGATAGAATCGATAATCGGAATGGATTAAGCAATAAGAGCAAGCAAGTACAGGAGATGATTACCGTAGGACCAGTTATCAGTCTCTGCTCGTTTCCGCTGGAAGGTGGTGGCGGCTGCGGATTGTTACGTTGGGACTGTTGCTGCTCGAATTCCTGTTGTTGCAGAGCGATTGCAAGTTGGAGATCAGAGCTACAGCACAACACAACAGTCTTATCAGACTAGTCTTTGTCATGCGGTTCAAAAAGAAAATCGTGTAAGATGGAGATCAGAGCAATTACTTTATGTCACTGTCCTGGGAAGCCGTGTTGATGGCCGCGAGATAATCCTGATACAAATAAGTTAGTTCGAGTGAAAGTTAGCGAAGAGGTGTAATGAAGAATTAGCATTCCACTAAAGGAAGTAAAAACGTACCGCGGTACTAGCCATGACATTCTGCTCGTCCCAAGTTTCATTTCTGGGGCTTTCCACCTTGAATTCCCTGAAATTGTACGTCATGAACAAAGTATCGCCATTGACCTGAATAGTAGAAAGAAACCGGATCAGTAACATAGAACAAGAGCTGTCAAAATAAGTATGATGCTTCGCAAAAGTAGGCAGATCCTTTTTAAGCATAGTTAAGAAAGTGACATCTAAGGATAGAGACGTAATGAGTCTATAAAAAATTGGAAATTCTTCGAGGTTTGAAATAATCGAGACCAGCTAGTGTCCAAATTCAGGTATAAAAAATAATATGCAGTACAAAAAGAGAAAAGGGTACCTCATTTAGCTTCTCCCACACCAAATCATGCTGGTTCAGATAACCCTGATCAGTAGCTAGGAGATAAAGCTCGCCTTTAAACTGCAAAATGGAATATAATGTAAGTAAACAGTACAGGACCACAGAAAACCAGCAAAAAGAAATTAACCATTTTGATAAAAACAGATGAGCATTACAGTTAGACGTGGCAACTACACCCAAGATACTTGGCTGAAAGACTGTAACTAACCTTAAACATGGTGCTGAAGTGGTTATTCCGGAAAAAGACACAAAGTTCACGCTCTTTAAGCCCTTCTTGCAAGCAGAAAAGGCTGCAGAATACATACAAGTGAATGACATGAATAAGTTTTTGCAAGCAGGAATTGGAACTTGTGTATTAGACGAGAGGATGAACTCACCCATAAAAGGTCAACTGGCTGGCACTGTTCTTCAAGAAGTTCCTTATTAGCTCCCCTAGCGTACAGAAAAGGATAGTTCCAGTTAAGCAAAAAACTCACCAATTGACTATTAAAATATCGTTCGTTGGAAATCAAGAAAACAAAAGAACATAAGTTCATCATCTCTTCAGCTAGTCAGAAGAAAAGTTTGTACTGATCAGATAATGTTTTGCACAACAAAAGACTACAAACCTTGTTGTGGAGAGAGTCCATCCTTGGATCCGACTGGTTTATCACCTTGCTCGGCCAGAATAACCTCACCCTCATAAACAGGCTCTCCATCTTCAAATTTTGGAGTTCCTGAATCTTGTATACGTTCTTCTCCCTCATATATGGGTTCACTACCATCAACGCTTGGGGAATAAGGTTCGCTTACATCCACATTTTGCGTTAACCCATTTGATGAATCTGTTCCAAGATTCGTTGGCGATACATGTGACACTTCATCAGAGCCATGCCCACTCAACTCTGTTTGTCCATCGATGTGAAGTCCAGAAACAAATTGATTCTCAACCTTCTCACTGGGTGATGTATCTGCAGAGTGTTCCAAAACAGGAATATCTATTTTTCTTGGAGAAAAAGGCGCCGCATCTTCTGCCACACTTGGCTTAATATCATTCTTCTGATTCAAACCATCACCAGGGACACCAACACCTGGCTCAGTATTGGACAACTCAGATTCTCCAAGATCTGGAAAAACAGACTGTTGCACGTAGTTAATTTGATCAGCTTGCAAGGGGCGAAATAAGATTTCCTCAGTTGACGTACAGTTACCGTTACTCGATGAACCATTACTATCATCGGTAACAATTTTCTCCGCCGAAACAGCCACAGGAAGACTTCCTTGGGAAGATGGACCTTCAACTTGATCGAAAGATATAAGTTCATTACTTGCATTAGCTGTCAAAATATAAAGACCATCTGCAGATTGCTGTCCTGTTTCGGACAATCGCAAGGCTCTCTGTAGTTCAGCTTCTTCCTCCCGGTCTCCTTTCATCAGCTTACTCTCATCACTCTCAGAACGAGGAGAGTCAAAAGATCTACTTGAAAGTGAAGGAGAAGGAACACCCAGGACTGCAGCGGTAGCAGCAGCAAAATCCACAGAGTCATCTCCTACATTGTCTCTACTTTTATCATCCTCCATCTTTTGTGTTTCCAAGGCAACAAGGTCCCCCATGAGAGAATTATAAGATTTTGACGCAATAGCATTAGCTGTATCACTGTCCTGAAACATCAATATAAAGGAAACTAAAATGAGTACACCTAGAGACAACATAGTAAAACCCACAGCAAGAACAATGGCATTATTATATCTCAGAGAACTGTTCAATACGGGCATAGGAAAGATACAACCACAACCATATTTTGAGAATCATTTGAAAGACAGTTGTCTATACAGTAACTATTGAAGTAAGAATGGGTCAGATAATAGGAAAGACCTTACTTGCTTCCTAACAGGATAAGAAACTCGTGGTGTACATAAAGGAGTGTTCAATACAAGATTTTCCATTAACCTAAAATACCACTGCCTGATAATTCCAAGAACTACCTTCAGTTCCATCACATAAAATCTTTCCTACGGGAGATGGAATATATTTGTGATTTGTTCAATAGCATAGCTTTCCTACGGGAGATGGAATATAGTTGCGCTTTGTTCAATAGCATAACCCCTAGTGATAGTGAAGCAATGTCCCAACATTCAGTTTCCTCAGTTATGAGCAGAGGCTAATCAATATCAGACCATCTGAGTGAACATCAATCTGAGAATTTACCTATCCAAATAATGGGCCAAAAGAACAAATAGAAGAAAATAAACACCTATATGACAATATGAGGATTGGTAACATCAAGCATACCTGAGGATCAACAATCCAGCCATGATACAAAGGAATGTCAAGCAGATCAAATATGGCGCATTCACGGGTGAACTCAAAATCATTTATCCTGCAAATCACCCTCAGTCATTAAAAGGACAACTAATAAGCCAAACATAAAATGTTGAGCAGTATAATGAGTGAGGCATAGAACCTCGTAAATTTGATATTAACATCAATTCCAGTGGCCAGCCTGGGAAGCAAATCTATAGCATCTGCAATATTCTGCTGTTGATTCTCCACATAACCTGCATCTTTATTCTGTACGTAAAACATAGCATTTAATCTTTGCAGTAAATTGAAATATGACAAAGCAGATATGGATGTTGTCTGTTAACGATTACATCTATGTTGCTGTTGGAATCAATCAACCGTTCTGCAACAAGCGAGAGCAACTTTTCTTGTGAAACTTCAGAAACATCAGGGCTCAAAGTTATATGGTTCCTTAACAGCAGCACATTGCCTACAGCCAAGAGACCAAAAATTTTATCTCTTACAAAGAAAAACAATCAAAATTAAACTTATACCAAGCACGATCAACTTGCATCAAAGTCCAACATCCTATATGAAGATGCATGAGCCCCATACATAATCCAGGAAAACCATTTCCAACACCCATAGAGAGATTTCTCAACACCTTACAAGCCAGCACATAGTCTCTTACAAACATAACTAGAATGGCATACCATTTGGTAAGTGCATTAGATAATAGCCAAAACTACAGACTGGATCATTGCGACAGACACCAGTTAACAACCCACCCACAGCTCGAGTAAGAACTGGAAAGTATCAGACACTCCATACTACAGTTTTCTTCATTCACTATCTAGCCCTGCAGCTGAAGGAATCCCTGTTACTATACACATTTCACCATAATCACCTCATCTAATAGTGAAGCGGTTTCGAACTTAACCTAAAAAATCCCATCCGGTCAACCTAGAAAATGCTCCCTATTACACATCGCATCAGCTCTCATTCTTCTCGCATCGAGATATCCAGAAAACCTACACGTTCATTCTCCTATTTCAACAAATGGAGAAAAGGAACCCTAGCCTAGGGAACAAGAACGGAGAGAGATATATAGGTAAGAAGATTACAGATAGCGAGGAGAGGACAAGGTCCATTGTCGTTCTGGAGGATGATCGGCGTTGTACGGCCCAAGAACTGTACCGTTTTGGTCTTGTGCAGGCACTCTTTCTCTTCAGCTGCCGCTTGATTCTGCTGCTGCTGCGATTGGTCTTGCTGCTGCTGATCGTCTGCGGCGGAGGCGGTGGTGGTAGAGGGGGATCCGGGAGAAGCTTGCTGAGGAGGAGACGGCGGAGGAGACGGTGAAGGAAGGGAGGATGAATCCATTTCTCTGGTCGCTGATTTGGCGAGAGGGGAGGAATTCTGTTTGGAGGATGATTAAGAACTGGAAATTGTTGGAAGAGAGAGAAAGGGGTCGTCTGGTGGGGCGAAACGACGAGTCGTTTTCCGTTAGAGAGAGAGAGACAACGGAGAATGACGGGAGAAACGCGGGGAAGGACGTGCCAGAGGGATAAAAGTGGAAGCTTTTTAATTTATCATTTAACTTTTTTTGGGAGTGTTTACTTTTAAAAATGCTTTTTTGGCGGTGACATCAACGAGGACTTAATTGTATTTTTATGCTTTATTTTTTGTGGAGAGGATAGTTTGAATGAGACGAATTATGGGTTGGGTGATATTTGGATATTGATCGATAAATAATTTATAAGCGACCTGTTATTAGCATGTTAGTAATAATGCGGTCTAACAAGAGTGAGTTATCTTATTTCTCAGGTCATGTTAATACCGATTTTACAATTTTTATTATAATTATGTTTGTTATTTCGATTCCTCCGTCTGGAACTATCGTCACAATTAATATACCAAAAAGACTACAGTATCTGGGCTTGGGTTTTAGTTTTACCCGCTCAATTTATCAGGGCAATCACCCAGATTTGAGGGGGCTAAGATGCATATAAGGCCCAGCTGGAGCTGCGAATTATGAGGCTAAGGCCCATGAGGTCGGCCTTATTCTTAATTAGAGTGATTATTAAGGCCCAAGGAGTTCAGCATTAATACATTACCAAAACATGAGAGCTCATTTGGTGAGGATCATGAAAAATGTCACAAGGTGGACTTTGCAGTCACATTTTGGTGTGAGTGGTCTTGTATATAGTTGTGGACTTTGGTCCAAATTTCGGTTCAGACCCTCGGCTTAAACATTGGTTCGTTACCTCCAACTTTGGTTCAGTCTCAGTGCAATAGGGCTTATGGAAAATCTCAACATATAGTATCAGCTTAACTGAACTCGAATTACTTTATTCTAAACATAATTAATGTCATAGTGAGAGTGACACTTATCAATTACTAGCTAGCTCAATCAAGGCGAAGTTTGTATTGCTAGTGAAGGTTTTGGGTGTGAGTTAGGGTTCAGCTGACCAGTTGATAGCAACTGAGCGATTGAGCGTAGTTAGGGTGGTTCAATCCCTGCCCTCAACTGCATTGGTGCCTCCCTTAATGTGAATGTTACATTGTCGGCCAATTTGTTTCCTCTAATTCGGCCAGCATCAAATCGGTTACGTTCTAACCAAACCATCGGGCCAAAAAAAATGCTTTTTTTTGTTGCGAAGTATCATATCTCCTCGCCCTATGGTCCATAGCTTATGAATAAGTAGGTTATGCAAAAGAAAACACACATACCTATGAATCTCTAAAAATAACTCTTGATTCCGTCTGAATCATATAAACTACGGTCTTATATTTGAAAACTAATACATAAAAACTTTTTTTTAATAAAACATCAATCGTTGTTGTCCACAAATCTCAAGCTATATACTTGTCAAATTTTCAGTCTATTGGCTTGATTATTCTTACTCTATAACAAGTAGGGTTGGAAAATCAGTCTCGGTTTAACCGAAGTCGAGGGCGGTAGGGAACGGTTAAGAGTCACTACTGGAGTCGGATAAACGGTTGATTGGTTAAAACAATTGGTTAACTCGAGTTAATCGGTAATAAAAAAATTAATTTTTCTGCTCAAGGTGGTCAGTTAACCTATGATTTATTCGGTTAACTGATGCGTCGGTCGGTTAAATTCGATCATTTAACCGACTGGTCGGTTATCGGCCGGTCAGATTAACCTTGAGCTTCGCTCGATCAGTTAATTCGCTTTCCCCGACCGTTAACCGACGGTTAACAACCGAATTAACTTACTCACAGGCCTAATAACAAGGACTATCGGATTCCAAATTAAACAATTATGAAGGTTCGCGATTAATTAAAAAACTAATTAGAAGACACAAGAAGTAGAATAATAGTATCCTATCAAACTTTAACAAATGCTCAAAACAGTAATCAACTTTATTAAAGATGTTGTGTGTGGTTAATTAATTAGGGCTAGCTAGCTAGCTAGGGCAAATTTGAGTGAAGGGGAGGAACATATATGCTTTGCTTTGGTGGCCAAGTACTTTAATTCATTTACAATTAGCATTGATGTCATTCATGTATGTGCTTTGGATGTGTACTAATTCATATATTACACATATGAAGATGCATTACTAATTATATGCATTTGAATTGATTCTACACATCCAAGTGGACATTTTAGTTTTCAAATTAGGTCTATATACCCCACCTAACTATATTTTTTCATCCCTATGATTTCGTGTTCGAATGCCATGTTAATAGGAGATTGTTCAACGGGTTTTAGCTATGATCAATGTCAGTTTGGCAATATGTTTCAAAAACCTTAATAATCTTCCTTAATTATCTTTGGATGCTTAATTTTATTATGATCATGGATTTGTTTCATACCAATTATAAGATGAGATTAGTTTAATCTACCAAGCTATAGCTAGCTTCAAACATCAATATTTTTTTAGTACAATAGTAAGATGCACACTTTTTTTCTCCACATTAAAGTTTATCAAAGATGTCACATGTCTTGTTTTCAGTGCATATATAACAAGTGGGCATCATATGCATTCATATATACTAATTAATTCAAATGACATATGTGATTAATTAATAATATTGTTTTATCCTTTTTTCTTCATATTCCTCCATGTTACAGCAATTCAGGCAAACTCAACCGTGGTCCCCTTACCTGAGTCACACCACTATAGATTAGACAACTTACTACTTGTGCATTTGTGCCCCATAATTAAAACATACAAAATAAAAAATGTTAATTGTGAAATAACCTATTAACTAATATGTGAAATAAAATATCAACCGAGGTGGTCCTTAAATGTAACTGAGTTCTTTTTTTGCGATAAACATCGAAAGCGATACAGAGTTAGTGCTCTTTTAATTTGAACCAATTGGAGAGCACTTCTGATTGTGGTGTTGTGGTCACAACAATATTGTTTTACTTGGCAGCTTTTTCTTGACTACAATGGTAGGTGCTTCGGCGCAATATTAACAGAATTGTCGATTCAATAACAACTAACGAAAAAAGTTCTTTCATATTTTTTAATATCGTGTTGAGATTGATCTTATAATTTTTATACTAATAGGATAGCAAAAAAAACATTATAAACCCCTTAATATGTAGTAATTAACGTGGACGTGGCACATTTGTATTTCATACATCGCAGATACAAAAAGCCAGTTGGCAGCCATTTGACCTGCAACGTGGCACATTCCTATTGGCTCCATCCCCTGCAAACCGTACGGACATCCTCGTCATCACTTTGTACGGCCGAACCCCCATTGGTCACTTTGGCTCCCACCACCTTCCTTTTCCCCCCGTCACGCGCAGCGGTGCAGATTTGTCTACGGCGACAGAAAAAAGAGAAAGAATCAGAGCTGTCCGGGAGTAACTGGCAACCGACAGGATTGTTTGCTGTTTGAAGAAAGAAACAGCCATTCCCATTTCCCCCCTCACATGGCCTTGAAGAAGCAACTTCGAATTCGCCTCCTCCTCCTCCCTCCTCCGCCGTGGCGGGCGGAAACTGTACACGCGTCGGTCAGCCTCCACCGTCCCCCTGGACGTGTCGGTACGCAAGTGGGTCGGCAAGGCGTGAATCTCTTTCCACAGATACAGAGGAAAAAAGAAGGATTAATTAATCACCATATCAGTTGATGCGCATCCATCACTTTACTGTAGTTATTCCTCTTTTTTTCTCTTTTCCTCTTTGTGGGTGGTTTTACTATATTTCCCTCCCCACAATTTTACCCAATAAAGAAAGAGATTAGGTTCTCAATTCTCATAGCTCTATACTAGCTTGCTAGTGTACTGCTCCTTTTTCTTTTTCTATGGCTGATCTTCTTTTGCTAATTTAATAGTCTACTTAGCTTAGAGCCATTGGAGCCATTGGAGCCATTGGTACTTTGGGGAAGAAATCAAAACACCCATCTACATCTGTCCTTCGGGTTTGTTTCTCCTCTCATTTCCATTCTAACCGCTTTTTCCTCTTCTGGGTAGCTTGATTTTCTTCAGAATTCAGATCGAGGCTGATTTTAGAGGATTTTGGTTGGGGGGTGTTAAAGGATTTTGTTTTTGGGTTGGGCGGGTAAGGTGTTCGACGAAAAGCCTGAAAGAGCAAAATGGTGAGAGGGAAGACGCAGATGAAGAGGATAGAGAACGCGACGAGCAGGCAAGTGACTTTCTCCAAGAGGAGAAATGGGCTGCTTAAGAAGGCGTTTGAGCTCTCTGTTCTCTGTGATGCTGAAGTTGCGCTCATCATTTTCTCTCCAAGAGGCAAACTTTATGAGTTCTCCAGCTCTAGGTACTCTATTTAAGACTATTTACTTCCTCTCCTCCATTATTACTGTCTTGGACTTGATGGTTTCTGCAAATATGGATAAAGGATCATCCTTTTTTTAGATCTCTGATTAGTTTCTAACTTTCTATTCTGGGGCCATTCCATTGACAGAAAGAGAGAGAGAGAGAGTGATGATGATGATAAAATAGGTGGTACTGGTACATATACCGATTTGGTATATTGTAAGGATTCTTTGTTTACTGATTTTGGTTATTACGTACAGCAGCATTCATTTACTGCTATGTGGTTTCACATCAAGGGGTAGTAGTACTAACATCAGTAGCAAGACAGTGTGAAGTCAAAGGGTTAGTACTAATAATGCAAACTGATGAGTGCCTGCAGAAACAGATGCTGCAGAAAGAGGGACACTTTTTTGGTGGGTGGATGCATAAGAGTTGAAATTGCAGAAAAAAATAGGAAAAGGAAGTTATTTTGAAGGATCTATATCTTGGTTTATGCTTGCTCCCATAGGTTTTGGAAGAGGAGCTCCATTCCACCATATTCCATTTCCATCTGACAAAATATTATTATTACATACGCCTGCATTCTCCAGCCCCATCTGAGTTGTGACCATGGGTATATAGATAAGCTTGAATCTTGTTCTTGATTTATGTGTACGACTTTGGCCTAGGGTAAGCTTGTTTCCTGATTGATTTGGGGGCAGTTACCAATCACTTCAAGGTGGTTTCTCAACTTTTAACCCCACTCATTTACTCAATACTGTCAGATTCTTGGTTTTATGGATTTCATTATTTACAATAATACTTACTGTTTCTCCTGGCATGTGATAACTGTTTATTTAATGCAAACTCCTTTTTTTTCCCTACAAATTAATGAACACTTCTATTAAGAATTTCTGGACATGAATTACGCATATAAACATGATTCGTGCAATGCATGGTAAAAGCTAATGGCATTAGCCCAATAGTGAAAATTGGGATGGTTGGAGATACTATGCAAGTTTCTATTTTAAGAGCAGTATAGACGAGATTCGATGATACAACTAAGAAAACTTCAATTTTAAAACTTTTTACGTAGGATTTTGTTATTTCGGAACCTTAGTCGGTGATCCGAATTCGCCCATCCCGAGTAGACAATTTAACTAATTCATGCTATATACAGCATTAGTCCATGATGATCATGATTAATGACATTTTGTATTGATCATCAAGAGTTAATTTGAAGTTGATAATGTGTAGTCAGAATCTAGAAGTAGAGTAATCTACTAGATTTTGGTTCGTCTCCTGCATATTAGACTGCGACTTCTTTATAAGTTATCCTTTTTTTTATTGTGGTTCCTTAGAACACTTGTGCTTAGAATTTTATATCATTTACTAGCTCTAGCTTTCGTGTTCTGTACCGTTAGTTGCTCTCACCAAAATACATGGACCGGGGTGGTTGTAGACGATGATCGTACAAAGTTTCATACAGTTGTTGATCAGTTTGTTCAACTCGACGATTGCTAGGCTTTAATTATGTGTCGATTTTTTTCCGTTCACAAGTACAATTTGTGTGTGTGTGTGAATGCATCTGTTGGATGGAAATTCACGCTACATTATAATGGTAGGTACTATAATCTTTTTCGTTACCGAATGGTAGATGCTAGAATCTTACGGAGTTCATTCATGGTTTCAGCATCAGCAAAACAATCGAGCGGTATGAGAAGAAACATAAGGACAATGGACAAGGGAGCAAAGAGTTTGAAGTTCACACTACAGTATTAGTCTCGACATCGTATCGTTGAAGATCGACATACATATTAAGATTATAAGTGTGGCTACATATTTCGGAACGGCGTTTCTGATCGAGATAAGGTTTCTTGTCTGTGCAGAATGACAATGGCATGAGCATGGAAAAGAAGATCGAAGAACTCGAAATTACAAAGAGGTTCTAGCTAGCTGGCCTTGTTATCAATGAAATATAAGACAACTAGCTTCTAAGAAAGTTTTATTGTTTTTTTTCTGTTGGCAGAAGGCTAATGGGAGAATGTTTGGAAACATGTACCATTGGTGAGCTAAGGAAGTTAGAGTGTCAGCTGGAAAGAAGCTTGAGCAGACTTAGGGCAAGAAAGGTAATACCTAAGATGCATGTTTGGAGAATGTATGTTTGTCTGAGATGCATTGTTTTTTTGTCACATGTGTTTTAAGAAGCTAACTGTTAAAAAGAATATTAAATCCATACGAAAATGTTATTATTGTAGTAGTCTCTCTTATCTGATTATTGGGCTGACTCTAATGGACCGTTAAATATTTTTAAATTTCATTTGACTATTATTTGGATGGTTTAATATAGTGAAACTTCAATTTTTAGCCATTCCTAATATGCATGTCAAATATTAGCTAATTTGAAATTTTTTTATTTTTCTTGTCAAAATTAGTCAATTTCCATGTGTTATATACTATAAAAATTTGACCATTTTCAAGAAAATTTCAAAACTTTTAAATCGGCTAATATTTGACATGCAAGTTGGAAATTGCTAAAAAATCAAGTTTCACTATGATAACCCCTAAAAATAATGGTCAAATGAAGTTAAAAATTATTTTTTCTTGGTGTTATGTTAGTGTTGATTGAATTGGCTTACTTTATACATGCATGTGTGGGAAATCCAAGCTAACATTTTTATAGTCGAAAGCACATACATCACCAGTAACAACAACAATCAAATCCCTTAAAAAAAGTTTTTGAATTTCATTTGGCTATTATTTGAAAGATTTAACATGGTGAAATCTCAATTTTTAACTATTTCTAACATGCACGTAAAAAAAATTTAATGTCAAAATTGGTTAAATTTGTGTGTTATACTATGAAAATTTGACCATTTTCACAAAAAAGTTTCAATTCTTTCAAATCGGCTAATATTTAATAATAATATTGAAAATAACTAAAAAATCAAATTTCACTACAATAATCCTTATAAATAATGGTGAAATGATTTTAAAAATAAATTTTAAAAACTCATGAAAACTAGTAACCAGGTACATTTGAAAACTCATGAAAATGCATTCATTAACTTATATTTCGGAAAATACTTGATTTTCAACTCTAATTGGTGAACATATTATCTTAAGCTCATACTCCAAACTTATGTATGTTAAAACTATTATAAAAACACAAATTTCAAATATAAACATTTGTTAGAATAGCCTGATTTATAAGCAAACGACATGGACGACGAGGTAACCGCTTTCGATAACGAATCCATGCATTCTTAGAAGAACTTCTCGGTGACCCGTACAAGTGTATCCTCCGAATTCTTCGTATTTACGAGTCGAACACACGAGAATACTGTCCCAAACCCAAACATCAACCAACCTCACCAAACCCTTTAGGGTTTATATACATATATGAACATACTTTTGGTTAGAAATTTCCAAAGTGATATTTGCAGCATATACCACCTTCTCATTTGTGGCTCCTAACTTTGGTTTTCAGACCCAGCTGTTTATGGAGCAAATTGAGAAGCTAAGGGAAGAGGTAACAAGATTTTCCATTCTTTTTCACTCTCCATGGTCTTGTTAATACCAATGCCTTTGCTTGAAGAACTTTAGAATGTAAACATATGAACCAGAACCAACAGTAATGATTGCATTATACACTACAGGAGAAGATCTTGTTAGAAGAGAACAGAAACCTACGGGAGAAGGTAAACTATATCTCGTGCCTATCTTCGAACTTGTTCGGTATTCTTACATCGATCGTGGAAAGGACTGGTTGCTATCTCGTAAACGGAAAGGCAAGTCCAACAAAACTTTTGATGATGTTCAACTAATACATGCATGTTGTTTGTGTTGTAGTGTGGGATGAACACATTGATCCAGCTGGTGCCGAGTAACAAGAAACAACTCGGGTTAGTTGTTACGGAAGAAGATGGAGAAGAAGATAGAGAAAGCATGGAGGTGGAGACAGAGTTGTTCATAGGGCTAGCTGATCCTGCTAGAAGAAGACCAACAGCTAAGGCTTCTACCTCCCCTCCTGCTAGAATCATGACTCCTCCTCAATAAACTGAACCAACAGTGAGATCATACAGTAAAAGAATTAACATTGCAAGTGATCCCATGTTTCTAAATGTCATCCAAATAAACTAGCAATGTACTTCTTTGTGGGTGGTAGCCTGACTTGACGATCATTCGATCTCGATTTATATATTTTAACGAGATTTGATGTCATGACCTCTCGGTCAAAAGCACTAATAACATGTGGAAAATCGTTATATATTAATATCTCGAAGTTGTTAAGAACTTTGTAATTGAGTTATATATCATTCCTTAACCATCATCATACTTGACATATTTGTATTGACATATGCTCCAGTTTTTTGCCTGCGCTAATAAATGCACCCATGACATATGCTCCAGTTTTTTGCCTGCGCTAATAAATGCACCCATATCAAGTAAGAAATACGTAGCTAGATCAGTGATCTAAATTGGTCAAAAGCTAATAACTTATAGTTCATCAAACATAAAAGCTGATGAACCCACAACGTCGAAGTGATTCACTGATTCGTAATAGAATTGACTAGCAACTCCATAGACTCGTTAGTCGTTACTTGTCGGATCCACGACCCAATAAACTTGCAAGACCCATGACCCATAACCCACCTCAAATCCTAGCTTAGTTCTTCAATTTCACTAGTATAATGTTTGTTTGATAAAATTCATCTCACAACATTTGTGTGTGATATATCACGTCTTATTCGATAAAGACTAGTTAGTAAACAATACAATCTTTACAAAACAAATTACAAATTTATAAAGCAGTCATGTCGACGTGGCACAGTGTGATTGGCTAGTCCCTCTCCAAAAACGTACGGATACCCTAGCTGATGTGTCCCGCACCTTGTACGGCCGACATGTGATTGGTGCTTTGGCTCCATTCACGCGGGGTGGTTCGGGCCACGTCAGCAAAAAATTCATTTGTTAACTAATCACTTTGTTATTTCCCAAACTTAAGTGACCTTTTCAAAATTAACCATCCATGCAGCAGAATTTTTACTCCGGCCAGAGAAAGAAACAACTGTCCGGGGAGTAACTGGCAACCGACAGCACTGTTCGTTGTTTCTCCTTTCTGGTGTTTGCTCCTCCGCCGGACAACAACAACCACCACCATCCGCCGCCGTGGGAATATCAAAATATGTACACGCGTCGGCCAGCCTTCACCGTCCCTGGATTGCACCAAAAAATTTCCGTGCCCCAAAACACTGCACGTGTCCATCTGCAAGTGGGGGGAGGCAAGCGTGGCCATGAACAGTGAAGAAGAAAACAGATAGAAACGATTAAACAATGGCGAAAATCACATGGTGGTGGATTGGTTATTCCCCCTTTTTCTCTTTGCTCTTTATGGGTGGTTTACTATATTTCCCTCACAATTTACCCAAATAAGTAAGATATTACATGTTCTCAGTTCTTAATTAGACCATTCATTTTTCTTCTCTCTCACACTCACACCTCTTCTTCTCCTTCAAGCTATGCCTCCATAGACCATTCCATAGCTTCTTCTAGTACTGCGCCTTTTGCTGATTTTTTGTTTTTAAATATCTGGTTTACAAGTTTGAAGTTTCTACTCATCTGGGTCTTTTGGAACTTGGGAAAATCAATCATAAATTTACATCTGGCAGGTCGAGGAAGAAGAAAAATATCTCCTTTCTTCCTAGGGTTTGTTCTCCTAGCTCCTTTTTCAAATTCTATCCATCTGGGTAACTTGGGTTTTCGATCTAAAGTTCTAAACTGTGTTGCTTTGCAGAAATTGAACCAGTCTATTAGGAGATCTATTGAAGGGTTTCTGCTGTTTGTTTTTGGTTTGTGCAGGTAAGGTACTCGACGAAAATGGTGAGGGGGAAGACACAGATGAAGAGAATAGAGAACACGACGAGCAGGCAAGTGACTTTCTCCAAGAGGAGAAATGGGCTGCTGAAGAAGGCGTTTGAGCTCTCTGTTCTCTGTGATGCTGAAGTTGCGCTCATCATTTTCTCTCCAAGAGGCAAACTTTATGAGTTCTCCAGCTCTAGGTACTACTTTTGGATCTTAACTACTCCCTGATCTCCATTACTTTTCCTTCCCACTTGTGTATAGTTAGTAATAGACTTGACAGTGTCAATTGCTTTTTTTTTCTTCCCTTTCTAAATATGGATAAGCCATATCCGAAATAGTGAATTTTTGGGTAGCAGATCTCCATGGTTGGATGGGTTTTGGTGTCGGAATACTGGTGTCGCTTGTGTTTGTAATGATGGCCTCTTCTTTCTCTTGGGTCCCTTGTGCAGAAAGAGGAAGTGATGATGGATGAAACAGATGGTAATACCCATTTTGGTATATTTTCTTATGGTATGCTTGTTTCCTGATTTTGCTTGCTTGCTAGAGCTGCTGCTGTGATGTTTCACATCAAGGGTAGTACAATCACCAGTATTGAAATCCCACCTTATTTTCAGATGAAAGAAGTAAGCTTTACACTGTGGTTATTAATGGGTACTGATACAAACTGAAGAATGCCAGAAACTGATGCAGCAGAAATAGGAGACCTTTAAGTTTTTTGGTGGGTGGATAGTGGATACAACACTGTAGCAAAAATAATGGTTACACAAATTACACAAAAGATAGTTGGAAAAGGAATATAGTTGGAATCTAGCTTGATGCTCCCATAGGTTTGGGGAGGAGAGGCAAGAACTTGGTTCCCATCCCACCTTCTACTGCAATATGATTTTCCTTCCTGTTATTTTATTGCAATGGAAATCCATTTTCATGTTCATGAATCTCAGAAATGTTTTCTCCAAGGAAAGCAACGTTGTGATATGTTTTTGTATAGTCAGACTGATTCAATTAGTATTACTAGTTCACTGTTCTTGATATTTGTGTAAAGAGTGAGTCTGTGAATTGCTTTGAGAGAGAAGTATACTGATTTCTTGTATGCTGTCAGATTCTTGTTCTTTGTTTACTCACGCACAACAAGGTATCCTAGCTAGATAGGAGAGATTCTTCTGATTTGCTTGGCATGTGATGATTGGTTATTATATGTGTCAATTGGTACTATTTCTTTTCTATATGTAAATACATTTGTGTTGCTTTTGGAAAGACAAGTTTGCATATACATGATTGCTAATTGCCTGGCCTCAATCTTTTGGATTAATAATTTAACTGTTGATTCTGAATTGCCAGCCAATGATGCCATATAGGTTCATGCATAGAGATCAGAAACACTTGTGGATGACAAGTTAGCTACAATTGATGGATGGACTTAAGGGTCCTTAAGAGCATCTAATGCATGATGAAAGCATTTATTAGTTCAGTGGTAGACTATGATCATAATTCATGATCATAGACTCAGATTCAAAGCATTACTATTTTACTTTGTAAACGAGCTTTTTTCACCTAATAAAAAATTTATGACACACTTGATGAATTCAGTTTGAGCTCGTATTTTAAACAAGTATGAACATAATAATGTGTTGTATTGATCATCAATATTTTCATTGACGTACTTATCAACAACTCACGAGGTGCTTAACTCAAAAATTAATCTTGCATATGACCATATATTAATCTACTAGCTTTTATAGTTGGACTTCAACGTATTATTATTTTTTTCGCAAGTTAATTTCTCTTTATTGCGGTTCTAGAGTGCTTTTTATCGGTTTACAATGTGTTATGATACCAAAGACCACTACAACAAAACCGTTACTTTACTTTGGCTTTGGTTGGTAATGAGTTACTTAACGTCAAACAATATAATGGAGAAAATACCGATTTTTTTTTCGTGAATTGGGGCCATATTTACCGTTTTATTGTCGGTTTAAGTTGTGTGACTTCGCATCAGTTAGAAGAAGTTGTGTGGTAATTAGTATCCAATCTATTTTGTGACATGGAAATGAGCTAAGATGTATGGGATTGAGATTTGACACTCCAAATCTAATCGGGTAAGCCGATCTTCTAAACTTTTGAATGGTAGATGCTAGAATCTTCAAAAGTTCATTCTTGTTTTTGTCCAGTATCACCAAAACGATAGAGCGGTACGAGAAGAAGCATAAGGATATCGGACAAGCAAGCAAAGAGTTCGAAGATAACACTCAGGATAACGATGGCTTTAGCATGGAGAAGAAGATAGAGCAACTCGAAATCTCAAAGCGGTTCAAGCCACTATCCTTTGAATGCATTAGGTCTGTGTATACATATTAAAATCAACTCTTCTAATAAGAAATTTCTTATGAATTTGGCAGACAACTAATGGGAGAATGTTTGGAAGCATGTTCCACTGTTGAGCTCAGAAAGATAGAGTGTCAGCTGGAGAGAAGCTTGAGTAGAATTAGGGCAAGAAAGGTACATTCTACAATGATACAGCAAAACACTTGTTATTTATTGACATGTTACTGGTTAGTACTTACTTCGGTATGTTTGGGAACTCGAACATGAAAGGGTACTCTTCGAAATTCAAACCTTCAACCTATTCAAATGATTTTTTTTCATCGGACTCGATCAGTAGAGAAGACCGTCATAAATTCAAACATTAACCAACCTGATCAATCTTAATCTCTTTCAGAACCAGCTGTTCATGGATCAGATTGATAAGCTACGCGAAGAGGTAATTGAAGAGTTCTTTGCATTCTTGTAACACTCATCATAATGTTCTTGTTAATCCCAATTTGAACAATAATGAACCTGATTAATATGTAATCTAGGAGAAGATCTTGTTGGAAGAGAACAAAAGGCTGAGGGACAAGGTAATTTTAACTAAATGATATTGTGTTCCTTCTGAACTTCTTCGCTATTATAACTTTACTGCGACCCCTTAAATAGAAGCTCTCATAAAAGTCCGAAGTTTGCACAGTTTCGTCCAGTCTTGTGTGACAGAAACTTTGATATCATGTCATCAACTATTATATCCGAAATAACTTTGTTGAGTTTTTGGGTTGCTGTATAGTGTGGAGTGGAGCCAGTACTGAAGCTGTCGAATAACAGCAAGAAGCTGAAGCATCATCTTCATCATCAACAACTGGAGATAATGGTTATAGCAGAAGCAGACGGTGGCGACGATGATGATAATGACGGAGGAAGTATGGAGGTGGAGACAGAGTTGTTCATAGGGCTAGGAAGACGATCAACAGCTAAAGCTAATTCCACATCTCCTCCTGCTAGAATCATGACTCCTACTCCTTGAACAGTGTCTCTTCACAGTTACATATATACTAAGAACTAACACTACTCCTACTCCTACTACTACTACTGTCCCATGTTGTTCTTTTTCCTTCTTATTGTCGTCATAATAAATTACCTTGTCCTTTGAAGGAATGGTAATTAAAGGAGCAAAGGGCAATGTACTTAATTATGCTTTGTATGTGTATGGCTGAATTGAAGAACAGTTGCTAATTGTATTTGACATGATTGTATGCATGCATGTCAAAATATTTTGGTCCTTTTGAAATTTCTACTCAAAATCAAACCGAAACTAGATTTGTTAGTTCTGGTTAGTGTTAAATAAAAGAATCTCATAATCTAAATTTGTTAGTTTTTGTCTAAATAAAATAGCTCGGTTGATATTTAATAGAGTTATACGCGGATAATTTAATAATATCAAATTTTAATCCAATCCCATCTCGAATTATGTGATTTTTATTTCCTTCAACATACAAAATTGTATCAACTATTATATTCTATTAATTAAATCATTGTCATTTTTCCATCATGGTCATCTTTAATAATCGATTTTACCCCTAAATGGGATTTTTATGTTCCCAAGTCAACGGTATAGAATCCCGGAATCCACTTTATTTGGTTTGGGCCGCGAAATCCACATTACTTCCAGGCTCCAGCAACCGCAGGGTTTGGGCTCTCGACCCACGGGCCTGTGAATGGACCCAGAATATATTTTGATATATAGATCCAGTTTTTTTTAGGAAAATGTTAATTGTTATACAAATCCTAAGTCGCAAAGCAATAAATGTGTTAATTTGAATCATTTTTCAATAATATAAATTATTAGGATAAAACGGTTTATAATCTAACTTCTTTTGCTAATAGAGTTTTGCAATGGTAAGATTTGTTACACGAGCAGTGTGTTTCTCACGATGTTGTGTCAGTCGATGATGCCAAACGTTATTGGCTTGATCTCAAGCAATTTGCTAAACTCCATTCTTCACCACATCCTCTCCTTCCTTGACACTCAATCTGCTATTAAGACTTGTGTACTGTCCAAGCAGTGTGAATGCACCTGGAAACATGTTCATACTCTGAATCTGGACCTGACATTCGATGAATACTTGAGGTACGAAAGGTTCTTCGACAAACTCTTGTCCCTCCGATATCCCCTTCATGTTACCAAGGCTTTTCTATCATGGCATACATATGCCTACTCTAACGCTCCTGATGGTTGGGAGACTAGTCTGCTCAGAAGGCTCGTCCAATATTCCGTGTCCCATGGTGCTCAACATTTCGACCTACGACCCGTAAATCATGATGATCTCTACATCCCCTCTTCTCCAAGTGTTTGATTCCAACTCCGACACTGTAAGAACACTAAGAGCAACAGCCTTGTCCGTTTACGAAATTGAAGAAGTTAATTTTGAACTCTTACTCCTGCGATAATAACAGTTTTAACATACCTTATAAGGTTATGAGTAATTACTTCTTTAATGGATCTTCAAATGGAAGCCTGAACATTCAAATTCGGCCTGGAGGAATTTGTCAAGTAGTCATGTCGCAAAGTTTATCATGATGTAATCTCCTGTCCTACTGTCTTCGGAGTATTAGTTGCATCGGGAGATTAGATGTATCGTATAAGTTGCATTGTTGATTTGAATGTTTTATGGTATGATATTTTGATTATGCCATCTTTGTTCTCAATGTTGTGTTTCTCGCGATGTTGTGTATGTCGACGATGCCAAACGCCATTGGCTTGATCTCGAGCAAAACCGCAGTCGATGGTAACAATGTGATTCGAATAAAAGTCTGAAGAGACGGTGGAACATAAAGATGACGAACATGGTTTCACATTATAAAAACAATCACAAAACAAGAAACAGAACACAGAAACTAAACCGCAACAGAGTTTCTTCTTCTTCTTGCTTCATTATTCATCATTGATCCCATGAACAGAGAAGTTTACTGAACCCTCACTTTAGCATTCCAAGCTTCTTCGTTTCATCATCATCGATCACCGGCCATTTCTCTGCGTATCAGCCATCTTCGACTTCCTCCAAACCGTGCTGACGCAACATAACACGACCACCAGCAGCAGAATCAAGACAATAACAACCACCGAAGCCCCCACCGCCACTTTCAACAACACTGATCTGGGATGCGAATCCGCGGCAGCTTCTGTCATTAGTGATGATGATGACAGTGAGATCAGGAGAATGATGAAGGTCATGGAGAGATGATGACGACGATGATGATAAGTCATTTCTCTTACTTCTTTCAGAAACAAAATTAAACCCACCAGTACTCAGCAGCAGTTCTCTTAAAGAAGGAATCATAATTTCCATTTACAGAATTTTACTTGGCCTTTTTGTCTGATGAGGACGAACCTCCTCTGTTTTTAAGCTTGGGTTTAGCAACAGGGGAATATTAATTAGTTCAGGTTTCACTTTCACTGTCAGGATCTGAGCTACATGTCACATGCCATCCATGATCCATGCATACGCTATTTTGGCGAAATTTTTCATCTTTGTCATTCGGTGTATACTCTTTTTTAACATCGAATCTCTCTAGTAACTGATGTACTCTTTTGTCCAAGAAACTGAGATCGGTCTCAACAAGACCCTTGCGTTAATCCTTAATTGTCTTTACAGTAGAATTTTCATGGGGAGATTCGATGTAACATGATGACAATTCGTACAATCTCTCGATCATATGTTCCCAGTTATGAATGTTTCTGGTATGATATGCTCTTACTGTGTTTGGCATAGATATTGTTGAATGACTATTTCTGGTTAACCTCCCCAAGTGCTTTCTACTGTTTGTTAATCACAATGTCATCCATTTCTCTTTTTGCTCTTCCTCAAACCGAGTCAGTTGGCACAGCTTTCATCTGGTTTATTTTAACCTGCTTAGTTCATGTCCTGTCTCTTTATGTACAAAGATCCCATCTCTTTTTGTAAGGAAGTTTTCAGTAACAGATGTATCGACATTTTTCATTTTGTCTCTTGTATCTGTGGTACGAGGGCGATGGCGTACACTTGCTTGCCGGTATGTCATCTCTTTACCAAATTCTATTATTCACCACATCCTCTCCTTCCTCGACACTCAATCCGCCGTGAAGACTTGTGCATCGTCCAAGCAGTGGGAATCCGCCTGGGCTTCAACGAATATTCGAGGTACAGGTTTGTCGACAATGTCTTGTCCCTTCGATATCCACTTCATGTTAGCAGAGACCCATCGTCATTTGTCCAGCATGCTATATATACAGTCTCTGTTTCTAATCTTTCCATTTTATCTCCATAGTAACTTTTGCAGCTGTGTTGAAGGAGGACATCCTACCATAGTTTAACTATGTGAGACCGTGAAAAGCTAATCGGGAAACTTTTCAATGATCAGAGTTGCGTATTTGGAAATGCGAGATAATGATCTTGCGATCGGAGTTAATTGGGATATTATTTAATAAAGTTATTTAAATATCACATAACCATATGGATTCTGATTAATCTAGGCCCCGTTTATAAAAAATGGTGTTGTGTTCAGAGCTGGTTGGATTATGATTAAAAAGAATCATTTAAATACCACATAATTATATTACCCCTGATGACCCTAGACTTTTGGTCACTGAAGAGACGATAATTTAGCGATTGGAAGTGGTTACATTCTGATGGAACAAAATAATTTAAATATCATACGACCATCTTGCCATAATCTAGACCCTTAAATCATCTTATGATCCAAGATCCTACATCCTTGAATGGCCTGTACCGAAATCAAACTCAGGAGTGAAGCTTAGGAAAAAACGGCAAGAAAAATAGAAATGATAAAAAGGAAAACCAATATAATAACCTTTAGTAAAAAGAAAAAGAAAAAACACAAAAATAGAAAAATAATAACATAAAGAAATGGGAAATTATTTTTTATACCGCAACTTTAATTGACTTGTCAAATCTAATATAAATTACATATGCTATAATTTGTCGACAAATATTATTGATCGTTTGATAATTTTTATCCATTGATCAAATCTTTCATATAATATTTAACTGCGTTAATTATAAGACAAATGAAAATAATATAACATCTATTTAATCGTTCAAATTGATCTAAATAAGATGAAAGGCAGATGAGCTATGGCGGTAGATGAAAAATGTGTGGTTAAGAAAAAAAAATATTTATTTATTTTACCTCAGCTAACATGTCACCTTGAGTGTTTGAATTTTCGTTAATTTGGCAGAAAAATTAGCAAAATTTTGTTAAATCACAAATTTAAAATTATTCAGGTTAGAATTTACAATCCGATAAAATTTTGGGTAGTTTTCAGGTAAGAAATTCACAAAAGAACAGTAATCGAAGTCTGGGTTTTAATTCTTTTAAATTGGGACTTAGAGTTTCAACTTTCAACCAATATGAACGTTTCAACTTTCAACCAATATGAACGTTTCAACTTTCAACCAATATGAACATTTGGACTTCCAACCAATTCAGAAACTCCAATAAAAGCCATTAGAGACTCATCGTCCTCCTATATTATATAGTTTCTGTTTCTAATCATTCCATTTATCTCAGTGTCTTTTCCGAGCAATGACCCAGACCAGTGAGAAAAGCAATAGCAGCAGGCAGCTAGAGATGGCAGCCGGAGAAGGAGTTGACATAATAAGCAATCTCCCAGACTCCATTATTCACCACATCCTCTCCTTCCTCGACACTCAATCCGCCGTTCAAACTTGTGTACTCTCCAAGCAGTGGGAATGCTCCTGGAAACATGTTCATTCCCTAAATCTAGAGCTGAAACTGGATCACTACAGGTACACAAATTTCATTGACAAAGTGTTGTCCCTTCGCTATCCACTTCATGTTAGAAAGGTTTCATGGGTCGCATATAGGTGTTTTGCCTATACTGATGGTTCTGGGTTTGCTCTGCTCAAAACGGTCGTCCAATATGCAGTGTCTCATGGTGCTCAACATTTCAACCTTCGACCCTTAAATCGTAATCACTCCAATATCGCTCTTCTCGAATTGTTTGATTCCATCTCTGACTCTGTAAGAACCAATTAGTATGGTTTGACCTCGACTGTCGACCTGTATGTTCTGGATTCCAGTTGCTAACAACGTTGGAACTGTATTGTTGTCGGTTCTTAACCGATGGAGAGCTTGTTGATCCCTTTTCTCAATTCCCCTGTCTCAAAGATTTGGTCTTGGATAATTGCTCGATTAGTAGTAATGATGTTGATGACCAAGCTGTGAGATTGAGGGTTTCTGGACTCGAGCTGGACAGGTTGAGCCTCTTAGGTATTAGCGTGTGGAAGCTAGAAATAGTTGCCCCGAAACTCAAGTCTTTCAGGTTGTATTTCGAGGAATACATGAGGTTTTCGGAGCTGATCCTTCCGTCCCTCGTTCATGCTGATATTCAAAGCCAATGCTGGAACTCTACCTCTCAGGATTATGATGTTGTGAAACAAAATCTAGTAACCATGTTCCATGGTTTACGTAACGTGGAATCTTTGACGCTATTCGACAATATGAGCAAGGTAAAGTACATGTGTAAAGACTTTCTTTCTTTTTCTCTAGCAGATGTGAACTTGCTGTGCTATATTGATTTGGAGCCTCTACTTTGTGCAGGCAGTTCATGGAATTTCCAAGTTTCTAGAGCAACAACCTTCTCCTTTTATGAAACTAAAGAAGTTAAAATTGGAGTATTGGCACGAAGGCGAGATACCTTACAAGGTTTTGGATAGTTACTTTGTTAACGGATCTGCCAATGACGGCCTGAACATCCAAATTCAGAAGCAAGGTTTATGGCAGGTGATGATTGTTCGTCGGCCCTGATGTACTCTTTTCGTCCGGCAAACAGATTATTCTCGAAGATCCTTGTGCTGAATATGAGATGTAATATGATGACGATTCGTACAATCTCTGGAACATGTTTTCATAGTTTTGAATGTTTCTGGTATGATGCTGTTAATGTGTTATTCATAGATATTGGAACTGAGTTTTCCATCTGGTTTGGTTAACCTGCGGATCAAAGTAGCACAATCACAGCAGTCATATTTGAATTGTTTGACTCTTTTAATAAGGAACCCGATATCCCTCTTTTTGAATTGTTTGACTCCATTTCTGACTACTCTGTAACAAGTCTGGAATTAGAATGTTTTGACATCTATTGTCAACCTGAATGTTGCTGTGGATTCCGGTTGCTAAAAACCTTAAAGCTGCAAACTTGTTGTTTCTCAGCCGATGGGGAGCCAGTCGTCGTTGAGCCTTTTTCTCAATTTCCATGTCTCAAGGATTTGGACTTGTGTGATTGTTGGGTAAGAATAGCTCCAGACCAAACTGTGAGATTGAGGGTTTCTGGACTGGAGTTGGACAGGTTGAGCCTCATAGGTATTGGAGTTGGGGAGTTAGAAGTAGTTGCACCCAAACTCCAGTCTCTCATATTGTATTTCGAGCATCTCATGGAGTTCGTAGAGCTAAGCCGTCCGTCCCACGTTCATGTTGAAATTAAAAGCTCCGACTGGAACCTTTTCGATGATGATACTGGCGAAAAACATATGCTCTTCATGTTCCGTAGTCTACATGATGTAAGTTTCTGAGTAAGTTTTTTCATCTAGTTTCTGTTGACTTGCTGAGTTGCTTCTTCACCAAGAATGAAAACACAGCGCGACAATAATGATGGTGATCACGTTAGGAAACAATATTACAAAACAAGAAACTATGGAAACAGAAATCAACAGCAGAGTTTCTTTCGACTGATTGAGAACTGGTTTAATATCGTTCTTAAACCAGTCACTCTCACCTAAACTATTCAAAACTACACCATTAGATCAGTGAAATAGTCAAAGGGTAAGTTCCACCAAGAGCCTTGTATTGAATTAAATCTCTATTGGAACTTGAGTTTCAACCAATGAAGTTGAAAAGAAGATTTTAAATCCCCAAAGTGAACCGTGATCATGCATACATACAGCCGTTGGACTTCCCCAACAAATTCTTCAGGAACTCCATCAAATAGAAGAGATCCATTGTCATTTGTCCAGCATGCTATATATACAGTCTCTGTTTCTAATCTTTCCATTTTATCTCAGTGTTTTGCATGCTATGACCAAAAACAGTAGCAGGCAGTTAGAGATGGCAGTCGGAGGAGTCGACAGAATAAGCAATCTCCCCGACTCCATTCGTCACCACATCTTCTCATTCCTCGACACTCAATCCGCCGTCCAAACTTGTGTACTCTCCAAGCAGTGGGAATCCGCCTGGAAACATGTCCATGCTCTCAATCTGGACGTGAAATTTCGATGAATTCTCGAGGTATGAAAAGTTTGTAGACAAAGTGTTGTCCCTTCGCTATCCACTTCATGTTAGCAAGGTTTCATGCGTCACAAATACGTTGCCCGACCGCCCGGTTGGTTCCGAGCTTAGGCTGTTCAAAAGGATCGTCCGATATACCGTGTACCGTGGTGCTCAACATTTGGACCTACGACGCAGCGATGAAAGTAAAAACTTTATCCCTCTTATGGAATTTTTTTATTGCATCGCTGACACTAACAGTGTAAGAACTCTACAGTTAGTGAGGTTTGACCTCAATTGTCGACATCAATATTGTCGATTCCAGTTGCTGACGAAGTTAGAACTGAACTCTTGCCGGGTCTTAATTGACTGGGAGCTTGAGCCTTTTCCTCAATTCCGCTGTTTGAATGATTTGGTCTTGGAATATTGCTCGTGGGTATGCAAAGATGATGATGTCCGAGCTTCGAGTTTGAGGATTATCGGACTCAAGCTGGTTAACTTGAGCCTCAGAGATCTTCATGTGTATGAGTTGGAAATATTTTCACCCAAACTCAAATCTTTATATGTTGAGGGATACATCGAATTCTCAAAGTTAACGCTTCCGTCTCTCATTTGCGCTGATGTCCGAAGCAGCTGTATTGCTGACAAAGACTCTTTGGTCTCCATGTTCAATTCTCTGCATAACGTAGAGTTTCTGACGCTATGTGACGATTTGAGCATGGTAAGTACATGTTTGCGATTTAATTTTTCTTAGCGGGTGTTATGTGTTTGTGTTGTACTGATTTGGATTCTACTCTTTGCAGGAAGTACTTGACATATCCAGTTTTCTACAGCAACAGCCAAATCCATTTACGAAATTGAAGAAGTTACATTTGCAGTATGTGTACAAAGACGAAATACCTTATAAGGTTCTGGATAATTATTTCTTTGACGAACATCTTCATGAGGGTATAAACATCCAAATTCGGCGGGAAGGATTTTGGCAAGTAATTGTTGAGCTTTTGTCCTAATGTACTCTTTCGTCCTGCAAACAGCTTGTTATGGAAGAACATTTGTGCTCATTCTTATTGTCTTTACAATCTCTTTTAACTTCTTGTCGTAGTTGTTTTGAATGTTTCTGTTGGGGATGAATGAAATGCTCTGTTCTGTTCCTGTTAAATTTAGAAAGTCTTTGAGTTCTGGTTTCCATTTTTCTTCATTTGTCGTAAGGAAGTTTTGGATTACAGTGGTGATGACTGTGAGATCAGGAGAATCATGAAGGTGTAGAGATGATGATAATCAGCTTCTATCAGAAAAAAAAAAAGAAAACTAAACCTACGCAGGAATCGTAATTTCCGTTTACTCTTAAGAATGGAATCGCAAATTTCCGTTTACAGAAGTTTTCTTCTGTCTTTTGGGATCACTACGTACCTCCTCTGTTTTTAAGCTTGGGTTTAACAACATGGGCATATTATTTAGTTCAGGTTTCACTTTCACTGTCAGGATCTATGGTACATGTCACATGCGATCCATGCAGCTCCACAATTTCGATACCAATCGTCTATGTAGAGTTTCAGTATGCTAGACAGGAGAGTAATGCAACGCCGCATAACGCTACAATAATACGAAAAATTACTCTCGGTTGTTTAGTTGCTGTCGGACCAACTACGATTAATTGAGTCACCCGTGGTCCTCCTCCATTAGTCGCAGTTGGGCCGAGTGCGACTAAATCAGTAATGATTTTCCTTGCGACTAATTGTAGAATTTAGCCGCAGTCAGGTACTAATCACCACAACCGATTTATCCAGTGTACGAAACGTTTGTTGACAATTTCTTGTCCCTCCGATATCCCCTCAACCTTAGCAAGGTTGTGGTACATTGGGACACAAAAGAATACTACTACCACCATGACGGAAATGATGATTTCCAGCTTAGTTTGCTCACAAGGCTCGTCCAATATGCTGTGTCCTATGGTGCTCAACATTTCGACATACAACCCAACGGATGTTTCCCCTATGTTGATATTCGCGATTTGTTTGATCCAATCTCTGACACTGTAAGAACCCTACGATTAGTTTTCTTTGACCTCCATTGTCAACCTAAACGTTCTGGATTCCGGTTGCTTTCAATGTTACAACTGGTAGAAACTCGGATCTCCACTGATTTTGAGGTTGCTGACCCATTTTCTCAATTTCCCAGTTTGAATGATTTGGTCTTGAAAAATTGCGTGTGGGTCGGTAACCATGTTGATGTCGAACCTGCGGACAGGTTTAGCTTCTCAGATGGTGATATCTCCAAGTTTGAAATATATGCACCCAAACTCAAATCTTTTATCTCGGACAAACATGGAGTTCTCTGAGCTAACCCTTCCGTCCCTTGTTCACGCTGATATTGGAGCTAAGTGGGAGATTGCTTTTGTTGAGGATTCTATTGACAGCGAGTCTGATGATTGTATTGACAAAGAGCATCTGGTCAACTTGTTCTGTGGTCTGCATAACGCAGAATATCTGAAGATGGGCTATGAAATCAGCAAGGTACGTATGCATGTGTATGCTTTACTACGACTAGTAGATGTACCGCGAGCTTTGTTCTGTATTGAGTTGGGTTCTACTTTGTGCAGGTAATCCGTATGCACTCCAAGTTTCTTGAGCAACAAACATGTCCATTTACGAAATTGAAGAAGTTAATCTTGGAGGTTGACTCTCCCGAAGACATACCTTACAGGGTCATGAATAATTACTTTAACGGATCTTCGAATGAAGGCTAGGGAAGAAGGAATTTTGTGATCAAGTGGTAATGATGGCAGAAGTCCAGATTCAGGAGGAAGGGACTTTCGATCAAGCGGTAATGATGGAATAAGCAAGCATTGTTATGGAACACTTTTGTGCGAATTAGTACAATCTCGTAGATGTAATATGATGACAATTCGTACGATCTCTTGAACTTGTGGGCGTAGTTGTTTTCGAATGATTAGTTGTTTATGGTATAATGTTACTATGTTTTAGCTTAGTTGGAAATGCTTCTTTTGTTCCCCTGAAACTGAGTTTTTTGGTTGTAACACTCGCCGGAACCCAAAAAATCAGCCGGCGGCGGGAGAATACACACAAAATCTCCTTCACTATTCAGCCAAATATCACCCCAGCCAATATTACAAAAGAATTACCACCTCCACCATTGATAAATCATCTAAACACCAGAAAAGAGAAGAACTTCGATAAAAACATGAACAAATTCACAGTAGTTCTTCCTTCCTTCTTAATTCCTACTCTTTCAGCTAGGAAAAACAAACACTAAAACGTAAGCTCATTCTCAAGAGCAGGAGATGTTCTAGTGAATCCAGCAACAGGAAGTACTCCAACATTCCCAATCGCCGAAACAGGCAGATACTCACCTTCATTGGCATTCCTCTCCATCTCGGCCATCCTGGCACCTTCCTTGAACTTGAAACAGGTCCACACCAGTAGGACTAACACGACGAGTCCGATTACAACTAGGGGAACAAGCAGTACCACCACTCGCATTGTCTTCTTCTTCTTCTTGCTTCGGCCGCGAGCAGGTGGTGGTGGTTGCTTGACCACCAACCCGTAATGTCCATCGGCTGTTGACCAGCATACTCGTGGCGAAATTGGAGGAGTCAGCCTCACTGTGCCGTCTTTGAAAAAGACAGCACAGAGAGTGTTGTTGTTGTAACTTGTGGTGGTGCTGAATTCGATGGTGATGGGGTTTGCTTCGCTCGAACGGATACCAACCTCGAAAGGGGAGTAGCTCGAACCGTTGCTGATCATGATGCTGGTGGCATTGTAATCGTAGGCAGTAAGGCCGAGAATCTCCGAAGCAAGCTCATAACCAGATAGGTTATAATTTGCAGAGTAGATAGATGACCAATTGAGCCCCAAGCTCTGTACTATCACAAGAACTCTCACCAAGCATGGCTTCAGGGTCAAGCCAATTCCTAACCCGAATTCATCGAACCGGACCCCATATCTCCTCAAGCTACCACACCGAAACCTCGCTGCATTCGCCTTAATCCCCGAAAGGTTACCGGGAAGGTCCACATTGTAGATTTCCCCTGTCTTCATCCTCTTGTTCATGCCAAGTGACTTGAATGTGTAGTCCTTGATCATCTCATCAATGGCATCCGGTGTTCTGATCTCATCGTCAGCTTTTATCAACGATGACAACGAGAGGAGAACGATGATTATGATGACGGTGAAAGAGCAGTGATCAGCAGCAACCATTGTTTAACATTCACTGCCGCAAATCTGCTGATAAGCCGACATGATCATTTCCACCACTGTTTTATACAATAAATGAGTAAAGGGAAACAACAATTCTATATATCGCTATATACTTTGAGCTCTTTTCCTCTGTAAGCTAGAATCTAATTTTACCCAAAAAGCAGAAGAAGAAGAAGAAGAAGAAGAAGAACAAAAAAGCAAAAGGAAAGGAAAGGAAAAGGAATCGGGTTTCTTACCGTTGAGCTGTTCAAGCTTTCTCCTACCCATCGCTCTCAGAGTCCCAGTTCCTGGCCGAGTTCATCCAAAAAAGAGAGATAAGAACTTAAAACGACCCACTGAGTCACGGCCGAGTTAACCCAGAAGAGAAACGGAAAAGGCAACAACCTTTTTGTCTCCGCCGATGATCAACTCAGATCTACAGACCCTTTTCTTCCTCTTCTTCTTCTTGTTGGTGGGTTTGCGCAGAGGAACCATGGAGAGAAGGAGAGACTTAAATGAAGGCTAGGGAAGGGGGGCTCTGTAAAATGCTAGAAATTCCGTTTAGAAGAAAACCAGGTCAAATTTCTTCAACTTTTTCCTGCAGCAGAGTTTGGAATTTAGCCTAGTTTTAGCAGCAGGGGTAGGAAATTTCTTTCGCTTTCACAACGAAGGTAAGAATCTCCTCTGCCGCGCTTCCACCGTTGGTTGGTTCACACCTCCACCACTAGTGATAATTAATGCAGTGGAGAAAGAAGAAGGATGAATTAACAATTTGGTACTGTAGGTCATGAATGTGTAATTGTTAACGAATTTAGCAAGTGACCCCAATATTAGCTTTGATTCTTTAGTATTAATTTGGCTATGGTTTTTGACACTCCGATTTTTCGTATAATGTGTACTTTAGGATAATTTTGTTGTTGTTGATAACATATACTAGTATACAAATACTTTTTTTTTTGCCGAGAAAAGACGGGTAGGTCTAAATGTAGATTTTTCAAGTTTTAACTTTTTTCGCTTTAGAGTGAACAATAAGTCATTGGTCCATAAATCATCGAGTTGTGATTGTGATCATCTGGTCCAGACTCAATCAAAATTCCTCATAATTATAAATGGAGTAACGTAGTGAGTTTAAGAAGAAATGATATAAATAAGAAATGTTTTGAGGAGAGAGAGGAATAGGAAAGTGGAAACGCCCTTCGGTCGAGTATGTCCTCCATCAATGATGGCCGGTTCAGTTTATATAAGTAGTATATTTGGGTAAGGTTATTGTGGCTCAATTTCTAACAGTAAATCATACTTCAACAATATGATCCCTTGGATTATGATAGTTCCTATAAGGTTTGGATTATCACGAGATAAAAGCCTCTCTTTTTGACATTGCCTAATGGTAGATTAGATAGATAGATATATAGGCCGCGAAACCCATTTTTAGACTCGAAACGAAATGACCCATCATATTCCTACATGTTTCCTCATTCTTCTAAATTATCAATTTCTTATGTAGAGCTATATGGGGAGTTAGGAGATCTACTTTTATGTTTACCAAACATATTGACCGGTACTATGAGAAATTGTGGATAGTCGATATTGATAATAAATCATAATTAGTTATTCGCGTTTTGTTGTTTAACCCATACATAAATGATTATTTTGGTTTCGAAAGTGACCGAATAATAAAAAACCAGATTGCAATTTGCAAACAAACATGAGGAAAAATACTGTCTAGCTCCCTCATCTTTCAAGTTAGAGCCGTGCTGGTTCCATAATTTAATATGTTGGTCAGAGTTTACTCTGTCTTTGCAGCTTTTCACTGCAATATTTCCATTCCTATGATAATATTTACTGATACAACAATCCCCATCAACCCGTCAATTTCCAATAGTAAATTTTGTTGGGTCCCAATTGCTGCCGTCTTTCCAAATAGTACTCAAATGATCCGACCCGGCTCGACCGGTTGACTCGTGGAACCCACAATCCATCGCCTAATCCAAGACGAGAGATTCAAAGACTTCAAATCAGTCACTCAGTGTGTTTCACCGGAAATGTGTCAAATTCATGCTTCGATAACGCATTTTTTTAGTTCAACTTAAAATCTTACAAGAATCTTCATACTTTTGTGATTTCGTTAAAGAAAACCTAATGATTTATCGGTGGTCAACTTTTTTGATGAACTCTTTACCATTTGGTAGTCCCATCTAATAATGATAATAAGAACCTAACCATGGTAGGTGTGACAATGAGATCATCAAGGGCCCTTGTTGTTAACTTGTTATTACTTATTAATTAGACTTAACCAAAACAAGAAACGGCAGTGTAAAATGGAAATGTGGCCATTTGGCCTTTGTCATGTTTGTTTTCTTTACGATAAACCAATCCGATTTTGTTAAATTTTAGGTTTGCTCTAAAGATTAGCTTTTAAGAAAGAACATTCTTTTACTGCTATCAAAAGCCGTCTGCTATCAACACTCTAATTAGAACTAATAATTATATTTAGACCGATTAGATAATGGATATCATCTCCTTACCATACCTAATATATCATTTGAGTCTTCGGGTTAAAATTGTCAATATTTTAATAAATTTGACTAAATTTGTGTAGCTATTTAGAAATGATAGCATGTATGATGGAGAAACAAAGACCACCAAATCAAATTATGTGAGTGATTGCAATTTGCAACCCTAAAGCATGGAATCATTAAGGCCTTAACATCCACTCCTCAAATCAAAAAGTGCAAAACTTTCCCAAACTTTCCCACATGCTTCTAAGCAAAGCTCCCCAATATTCATCCACTAATCTTTCTCTTTGACACCTCTTTCATCATTTCTTCCCAACAATTTCACTCTACAATAATGTCTTCTTTGCTTCAAACACATGTTGTCACAATTGCATAAGCCATCATCATATTATTCCAATCCAATTGCCACAAAAGCTAGTTGCTTTTTGATCGCCTACTTGGCTGTTTCGACTCGAATTCATGATGCACATAGATGATTTCACCATCATTTTTACCGCTAACTTAACACGACCAACTGCAAAATCACACGACTATGTTTTGATGCAATTTCAAGGAGAGGAACTCATACAGACTTTGACAAAGTAACGGTGCAAGAAATAAACCAAACCGGTTCGGTTCAAACAAATTTATCAAATCAATCAAAATTAGTGTTATTCTCAAGCTAGGATGGCAAGAATTTGGATTAAAAAAATGACGTTTTCATGTAACTGTAGCAAAAAAAAGACTGGATTCACAATTCTGAACAAAACCAAAGATTTCTCTTTTGACTACAAGGTATTCACAGGAGGATGGTCAATGGTGGGTTGAGTTCGAGTAGCAGAAGCCAGAGGAGTTCTGAAATGTCCAACCATGGAAACCTGCAGAGCTTCCTCTTCATAAGCCCTTCTCTCCATCTCCAAAATCTTTGCTTTCTTCTTCACCTTCACCACCATAGCCACCACAAGCAAACCCAAAAGCCCAATTCCCAAAACACCCCCCACAGTGCTCCCCACCGCAACTTTCCACGCCGCCACCTTCGCCCTGCCTCCGCCCCCCGCCGGCGCCGCCGGAATCCCGACCACCAACCCATAATGGCCGTTGGATGTTGATCCACACACTTGAGGCGAAATGGGTTCTTTCAGGCTGATCAATTTCCCACCTTGCTCAAAGCTAGCACACTTGACAGTGTGAGTTGTTGTACTAGTAATGTTGTTGAAGTTGATGGTGATTAATGGGTTTCCTTGGCTAGACCGGATTCGAATCTCAAATGGGTTCGAGCTCTTTTCGTCAAAATTGTAGGCTGTAAGGCCTACGATTGGCGACACAAGTCGGTAGCCGGAGGTAGAGTCGAGGTTGTGGAATATTGATGCTGACCGATTGAAACCCAAGTTGTATGTGACCACCATCACTCTCTCCACACATGGATACACCGTGACACCGATTCCTAAACCGAATTCATAGAATCGAGCGCCGTATCGCTTCAGGCTGCCACACCGGAACCTTGCTGCTTGAGCCGTGATCCCAGAGAAGTTGGATGATGGGAGGTTGACGCTGTGGACTTCCCCTGTTTTGTACATGTTTGTCATTGTGTCGTTGGACTCGAATATTACGACATGGTCTCGGATTAGTTGATCCAGAGAACCTAGTGATTGGATCTCTTTGGAGGTTGATTCGGATGAGAATGAGAGGAGAATTATGAGGAGGATGAGTGGGTAAAGATTGGTCATTTTTGTGAGATGTGGTTTGCATTTGGAATGAGGTAAAGATTAGGGTTTTCTGGACTCTAGGGTTCTTATGAAGATGGGAAGATGACAAGAAATGGAAAGATTTGATGGGGGTTTCTGGGGGAGAAATCTGTGGTGGATTGAATTGGAAGGGAAGAAAGTTGCCAACTTTGTGATTTTTGAAGTCAAAGTGAGGAGTTATTTTAGGGTTTTTGACAGCCTGATATCAGAGTTGAGGAATTGGGGTGATGATTAAAAGATTTGAATTGGTATAATCATAAAGGTAGAAAGGAGGAAATGGCGTGCTTGAAGATAAAGCAAAAGAAGATGGATGGATGGATTGGTGCACAAAGGCCATATCTATGCTGGAATCTTCATTATATGCTTGAATGTGTGTTGATGACATTGTGGGGTTAATGTGTGTACGATTGTATCGATTCAATCGCATATTCAGGTCAACTACTACGATTATATTCATGTCTCATCATGGTAAAAATGTTAACAAGAGTGTTGTATAGTTTGCTAACAAAATTTTAGACATTGGAATGAGGTACTTATGCCCTTATGAACTTGGAGTCATAGTATGATATTACATATGTTTTGTAAGTTAAAATGTTTGATTACTATCCAATTTAGTGAACAAACTGACCTTGATTGGTATGACACATTTTGACATGAAACCAAACAAATTTGTGTAAAAAGAATTACGTTTAAATAGTAATACAAAGATGAATGATCTCATAAGAAATTATTATCATGATGTTGTTAAGTCCAAAAGCCAACAATAGTTTTTATAAAAAAATGTTAAGCTTGGAGCATCAACATAATAAAATATCAAGGGGTTCAAAATGAGTATTTTTCAAGGCCAACATCAATTAATGCCCAAATTAAAGAACATCCTTCCTCTATTACCCATTGATTCCTCTAAATTACAATTATGGTTCATCATAACTTGCCTTAATTATAGGCTGAAACATTACATGGTTCAGCGGTTTAAATGTCATAAATTAAAAGAATATTAAAGCGATAGAAAAATGTTACTGTTACCGTAGTCTCTCTTAGATGACTATTGAGCTGACTCTAATAGACGGTTGAATTTCTTAACTTCATTTGACTATTATTTGAAAGGTTTAACATAAAACCTTAATTTTTAACCATTACCAACATGCATGTCAAATATTAGTCAATTTAAGGAAATTGAATTTTCATGTCAAAATTGGCCAATTTTCGTGTGTATATTATGGAAATTTGACCATTTTCACAAGAAAATTTTAAAATTGACTAATATTTGACATACATGTTGGAAATAACTAAAGATCAAGTTTTACTATGATAACCCCTGTAAATAATGGTCAAATAAATTTAAAAATCAATTTTACTTGTTGTTATGTTAGAATTGGAAATTTTCAAATTGCCTTACTTTTTTCGTGTTGAGCCGTCGTTACATGAATTGAGTTTGGTTAACTTAGACCATACACAATTCTATGCGAACCAAATCCTTTTACCATACATTTCAATACGTACAGACAGTAATAAAACACACGTGTCGATACGTTCAATCAACTTCACAACAAAGCGCGACACAAGCAACCTAATTATAATTAAACAGTGACTATATCATCAAAATTATACCCAATCGTTTTAATGAGTAATTCAAGGTCGGACCATATGAAACCATCACTTACCCAAATGAAGTACCCAATTCATCCATACAAAAGAAAGGAGAAAAGTATAAAAAGAAGTGAAAACTTGGTTATGTATGGTTTTTAGTGGAAGTTGACATTTGACTTGTAAGTCAACCCCACATTCCAATTAGAAGGTGCAACATTCCAAGCATAGATGATCTCCTTAGTGGAGTAGGATTGGACTTTGAAAGAGAGTGATTGGCCACCCAAGCTTGAAAATGCTTGGTATGAAGCTCCCCAATTATGGCTCATGCTTATCCAACTTGTCTTGCTTCCTTTAACCCACATTTGAGCAATGTCTCCTCCTCCCCCAACATTCATCACATACACCAACAACCAATACCCATTCCCTTGGAATTGGAACCGAATCCCGCCTTTCGTCACGCATGGCACCCTATCGAAAATAGATACATTCTTGTTAGAACAAGTTCTAGATGGTATCCGTTCTATACAGAAGGACCGTAATCAATGGCGGAGCCGGCTACTTGGCCATTATAGGGTGCCATGGCACCCTACCGAAAATAGATACATTTTTATCAGAACAGGTGGTTGATATCCGTTATATATAGGAGTACTGTTATCAGTGGCAGAGCTAGCTATATTATTAGGGTGCCATGGAACCCCTTTGGCCACCATTTTCCCCATATTATTAGTTATATACATATGCATGCATGCAAAGTCCGACAACAATTTACAAATCAATGTATAAACCCATTGTAATCTTACTAGTAATATTAGTGACCTAATATTATTATCTATAAAACACATTAAGAACGAGTTTCGAAACGGGATGAAGAATGAGTAGTTGGATGATGCGTTTGGTATATATTGAACAAGATTTGTGTTCTAGTTTTTTAATAAGGAATTCGTTTTACAATGTTTTTTGAATATGAAAAATTCATCGTGTGGTTCGTTGTAGGCAATATACGACTAACTATTAGTCTGTAATTGTACGGATCTTAAACATTAAGTTTTTCACTTCCAATTTCATTTATAGTGGACTTTTCTGTTACGTACATGGTTGATTATTTTATGGTATTTCGGAATCCCTTGATTAATTTTCTGACTCCGCCACTAAATGTGATCATTGAATATGTTGAGTATTGATAGCCATATGTTGAGTATTGAGAGCCGTACCTGCGGAACATGATTGGGATGATCCCGGCCTTCCAGTCCGCGATCTTCATAAAAGCGGGCTTGGACATGTCGAAGTGGGACCTAGGAGGGTTGCACCACCCGCCGTTGTTGGAGTCCTGCGACCAGTTCGGAGGACAGATGTTCGTAGCAGTCACGGTCGTGAATGCCACATTCGAGTAACAATGTGGGGAGTACGCACATTTGATCTGGTAACACGCCCCGCACGAGTACCCATTGTTGAACAACGTCGTGCTAAGCGCTGCAGTGTCTGTCCCGTACCCATTTTGGAACAAGTTTCCGTACCCGCAAGCTCCCCCTTCACAAATCAAAATAAACATTCAGATACGGCCGTAATCACACCTAGTTTGACTTACCGGTCAACGATAAATAAACATTTTGTTACCCATTGTCGCGGAGGCAGTCTCGTCACCATAGAACGTAGCGTGGGCTAGGGACCACCGGCTAGGCCGAAAGACGGGCACATGACGGGTGGCTGTGGTTCCATAGCCAGCTGCATCTACTGGTTCTACAAAAATTAGACCAGCTGTAGCAGCCATTACTGCTACCATGAAGTAGAAACTAACTGTACAACTTGTGTTCCAGCTTACAGAAGCCATTTTCTTCTTTGCTAATTCTGAAACAGAGGATTCCAGCTTCTTGGTGGGTTTCTTTTTCTTGTTCTGATTGATTTTGAGTTTGGAAATTAATTGCCCTTATATAGTTCTGTTAAGAAGGTTTGATGATAATGTAAAATTAGGGTTCGTACGTGGAGGCACGAACAAGTTCATAAGTCAAAATTTGATTTTTGTAGTTATTTATTGTTGCTGTTTGGATTCAGTGGTTTTGGATTTTGGTGGGTTGTTGTCTGTCGTGCAAGGAGGTTTTGTTTCTTTGATTGTCGGCCTTATTTTAATTTGTGCCTTGTCGGATGTTTTGGTCACAATGTATTTTGCAACATTATAATGATTCAAAATGTAGTCACTAGGTTTTTATAATTTTGATATGCCTTATCTTTCGAACTGTAAAATACAATATGCGGATTTAAGGAGTCTTGTGTCTCGAAAAAGCGCTGTGGAACATTAGCACGCCGCACTGGTTTTGGAGTTCCGTGATTTGTGTAGCCATGTTCTAGACATCAACATTCCACATATTTAGGTCACATATTTAAATTATGGTCTTGTAGGTGTGAGTCTTCTGTCATTGTGTTTGATAATATTGACTAAAAAGTCCCAGTCGTTTTCACTAAAAAAAGAACCTTGCACGAACCACAATTCAACATTTATTCGAGTAGAAAATTACAAAAATAATTAAGAAAAATATAATGATAAGTTGACATTAGAATTTATGTCCATCGAATACTAAATTAGGTCGATAGTGATGTTGAATCTGACCGAAAATGAAACAAAAACTCGGTCGCCTCTTCAGAGTTGGTTAATAAGACTTGTTATTTGATGTTCCTTCCCTAATCCCAAAGATCACAATTAAAAATCGGCCAATAGTTCTTCCATGTCGGCGGCGCATCTGATGTTTGACTCCGGCACCGGAAGTCAACCCAACATTGTCTGTTTCATTTCTTATTATTCCTTGCAAGACACGGTAACTAGTATCCAGTTACCTGTATTTGCCACCGTTTCTCTTATTTTCCGTCAACGACCGGAGTCCCGGGCAGAAATTTATAACCACTTAGGGTTCTAAGATCAACAAGACTGTTTTTTAGTTCAACGAGTCAGACACCGTTTGGGGTCGACGATAGCTCTGTTAACAGGAGATTTCCGACCACTAGGTTCCGATAGGGTTCAATCAGAGGCGGCTATTGGTAAGGTTCACGCGTAATAAAAGATCTTATCACTTTATAAAAAAAGAAGAAGATCCGATTAAGGATCTAAAGTGCTAATTTTGTACGGATCAGATAAGTTCTGACGTCCTGAATCCAATAAGGATCTAAATTTTTATTCGTCCCTAACATTTAAAAATCAAATTTTAAACAAATTAATAAAATATAAACCAGCGGTTAACCTAACAGCCCCGTAAGCCGAAATTGCGTATTTTTTAGAACGAAATTTAGGTTTTTTAATAATTCAGTTATTATATGATATAAATATAGAAGCCTTACCTAGTCATGCAAATCAGAAGTCAACCTAACAATCTCATAGATGGAGAGAAAGTGTAATTAGTTGCGACGTGTGGTTGGAGATCTGAAACTTTTGTGTTCTATTCCAACCACATCTTATATATAAATGGACACTTAAGAAAGTACGGCTATTATTTATCATGAACATGAATCAAATAAGAACGTCGGCTTCTACATACCACGGATTTTCCTTCTTACCGGAGGAGATGGTGTATGTCATATTGGTCAAACTTCCGGCGAAGACTCTGTTACGATTCAAGTGCTTGTCCAATCACATTCACAATCTCATTCAACTCCATACTTCGTTGCTGCACACGCCGAACATCAGCACACGAATCATGCCTGCATCTCCCTCCTCGGTCATTGCTTCGGGGAGGGAGATGCAGGGTATAAAACTAGTAATGGTGTTGTTTCTTGCTTCTCCTTCCCCTTTCTGGAGAACGTTATATATTGTCCCTTTTTGCAATATGTGGGATCATGGAATGGTTTAGTCTGTTTCGAAATATTCATAGATATTCCACCAATTATACTTGTGTGGAATCCAACCACCTCCGAATTCGCCTTTGCTCCTCGTCCTCTTCGTATGGTTGATTATGATAGCTGCTTAGTAAGGTTTTACGGATTTAGTTATGATTCAGTGTCGGATGATTATAAGTCCATTAAGATTGTTATGCCGATCGATGTTCTATCCGAAGCAGAGGTTCTGGGCTAGGGGAAGAGGAGCTGGACAAAGCTCACAGATGGAAAACATAGCTGCTTAGACGAACGAAAGATTGGAATCGAACCCAATCCTATGACGAGCAAAGGGAGAGTGAATTGGAAAGTTAATCCTGATCCGTTTGCAAGCGAGGATGTGGAAGCGATGTTGCTCTTGTTCAAACTCGGGGAAGAGGAATTCGAGTGGATATCACTGCCACCAAAAGACCAAGATAGTAATGATTGTCGTTACTCGAATGTTTGTGTTTGGAAAGGATCACTTGCCATGCTCGTTAAGGATTACCTGCGTATTACTCTTTAGTTTTCAATGATGATGATAAAGATCGAGATCATTTGAGTTGTTGGTCCAAACGGATTATATTTTCGAGGTGGTGAGCGAACCGGAGGACATGTGGGCGACCAACGAAAGACTCCAACGGGATTCATTCTTGGTGTATCAATATGACCATCGTCTTGCCCTAGCTTCCATGGTAGGGCAGCTCAGTTCTCAACTATGTTATGAAACCCTAAGTGCTTTCGAGTTTGCAAGGACATTGGTTCCGATCCCTGGCTCGAGTTTGGGTAGGTAGTTGATGTTTAGCTAGCTAGCTAGAATTGTCTTGTTTCTTTTTTACTCTTCGCCTTGTTCCTTGCAAGACACGGTAAGTAGTAGCAAGTAACTCTGTATTTACCCCCATTTGCTTATCAGGAAATTTACAACCTTTTCATAACAGTAACATTATAGACATGGAAGTCAACATTTCTTCACTAATAATCTATTCAGTTTTTGCCCCACAAAAAAGATTCTTATGTCCGAATTCTGGAACTCAGTCTTCTCTCCACTTTCCCCAAGCTCTATCCTCAATCTGGTAAGGTGATCAACCGCGAACGAGCATCATAGATCATCTGAGTTCCACAGCTGTAACAGAAGTGCAAAAATTTGTTGCAGCAATGTGAGCAATCTTTAGGCAAAGATAAAACTCAGATTCGAGGCAAAAATGAACTTACTCAGAGCACTTGAGGTTGTTGGTGGTCCCGCCGCTGGAGATTGTCAGTATGGATCCGAAGAATGAGACATTCTCAGTGCCACAGTTTGGACAAGGGCCCTGGATTGAGGAGGACACATGGACCGTATTATGTATTAGGAAGCGAAAAAACGAGATTACATAAAGTTCGAAATCGGTATTACCTTGAGTATGGTGAAATCCTTGATGATCGCATTTGTAAGGGTCAGAGCTGACCAGACTATGAGAGGCACAGCAGCAAACCATGTGAAGATGAAACTGAATGGTTCCGGCAGCTGCAGAAAAGCAGAAGAGAAATATGTGGTTGCTTGATCTGTTTCGTTTATTTTGAGCTCATTGACAAGGTTAAGAAGGGGATAGATAGTTACTAACTTCCAAAAGATAAGTGATCTCGAACCCGGTCACATCATCCAAGAAGAAGAACCTGCAGATTTAAACAGCAGCCGAAATTTTGATTTTAAGATATGTTAAGTTGTTCTTACTGTGGATATGAGTTGCAGTTGAAAAAGACTTACAAACCAAGTGCAATAACAGTGGCTGGAACATTCAAAAGAAGCATCTTGAGGTAGTCCACAGAAAGGTCGCTATAGACCTGTCGAAAAGCAAGAGTTTTACATGACCAGTAAGACAAAGTTCATACCTTTTTACGCTAATCGAGGCAAAGTGCATACCTTTTTACTCCGGAGACTGCATCTTGGACCTTCAACCACAATTTCACTGCCTTCTGACTGTGAAGTATCCCCAAAATGTTAGGGTTCATCAATCAACTTCACCACACACTATAGATCAAGTATAATGCCGCAAAGCACAAACCTTTAACTTAAGTTTAAGCTCATCAAACTCTTGATCGTTCAGAATAGGTTTCCCAGCTACATATGCCATTGACGCTTCCAAGAACCTTTGCTCATCAGCAGCTGCATAGTTCAACACAAAAGTCATACATTAAAACTAAAACCTAGCTAAAGAACGAACTTATCGTAAGACTATGTTGCCCTTACAAAGCATAACAACACTGCTTCCTTCCCACATGAGTTCTTCCTTGAGATTGTCGAATTCCTCGTTAGACATTATCGCTTTCCCTTCGTAGTAAAATGACTGCAATATCATCATCCTCCCAAATAATCAACATTCATCTCCTTCGATTCACAGGATCACACAGAGGCTAGACGAAACAAAAAAAAACTAACTTGTAGAGCTTGAAGAAAGTCCTGCTCCATTTCTCCCATTGATTTCTTGTCCTTCTTGTCTATGCTGCAGTAGTTCAGAATCTTTCCGTCCACTACTTCATCTTCCTGAACCTGACCTGCAATTTGGCACACAAGTTTGCTTGTCTGATAGTAGGAATTCAAATTGTGAAGAACCTTTGCATTTTAAACTCGAGTTGGTTGGAAAGGTTCGTAATTGGTTTATATAATATTCGTTAACAATGAAAAAAAGCAAAAGTGAAATAGCTAAACTGAGTGCTAAAATGACTCGATGCCAGCTGCTCTTGGTCTACGGTTCAAATACTATTGTCAAGAAGTGTTAGCATTCCAATAACTCTGAGTACATTGGGATAGGTTGATAACCGGTTATAACTTTCCTTAACAGAAATCCATCTCAGCAGCCAATTCCCAGGATTCAAATATCATCAGAATACAAATCTTTCCCACTAATGAATCAATTCATCTATCTAATGCACTAGAAATGAATCACCAATTGCAACAGATAATACCACCTTTCTCACTAGCCATCAATAAGTCCTATCATTTAAAGGTTATTGGAACGCTATAATTCATGACACTATCCAATAACCCAAATAAGATGGGGAAAAACATAAAGATTCCTAATACCCAACTCGTAAAGCATCGAACTTTGTCCTCAGCACCACTAAAAACAGAGATGGGTGGTTGTCAAAGAACAAACCTTGCTGATCAGCAGTAGCCCTGACAGGAACCAAGAAAACCCTTCTCCGAGTAGGAATAACTTGTCTTCTTCTTCCGTTAGCAAGCGGCTGAGCCGCCTTGGAAGACACAGAAGAAATGAAAGGCTTGCGAATCGGAGCAGAGAAGAGCCGAGGAGACGTCACACTGATGGAGAACTTGCTAGCCATTGTCAAGAATTTTACTCTGCTCTAAAGTGGAGTTTACTGACGGCGTTAATGGGTTTCATTGTTTGATCAACAATTCTCGTTCTTTTTGCCAGAAGAAGAAAGGAGAGGCAGAAAGGAAACAGAGAAAGATCTCGACAGGATAAGAGATGTGTGGAGGGAAATGTAAACTTGCATTTCCAAACAGAACAAATTGCCAAAAGAATCTGCCACGTGTCAGTTCCATATTTTTTGTTTATATTATTTTGGTCCGAAGCATTTATGAAAAAAGATCTGCCACGTCTGCATTAATTAAGAAAATGAGAGTTAGCATATGAAATTTTGGACACCCTCGTGCTTCAAACCTACCGTCCACCGAACCGTAGGGTTCAACGAATTACGAGTTTGATTCTGTCACAGTCGGTTAAGTCTTTTATATCGTGACTATGTGTGTCGTTAATTTCAATCAATCTACCACCTAATTTACCGTTTATGACATTTTCTTTTTCTTAGGGTTTACCGGTCAATTGGGACATAAGGGAAGCATATTACAGGACTCGGGGGTGCGTATTGTGTTGGACTAGGTATTCAACATGTTCGTTGGGTTGATTCAGAAAAGCTTTTAATAGTTCTAGTTTTAAAGACAAAATCGATGAGATGAACGGCTCAAAAGTTGGCGATATGAAGCGAGACGTTACGGACCAGTATAAATCGTCGTATTGCTTGATGTCAGATATGATACCTAATCAAACCAAGCCAAGCCGCAGCCCGGTAAGTATAACAAACAAGGTTCAGGTTGATCAGGTTGGGTGCAGCCCCTTCACCACGTGACTTACCAACCATACCAGCCTTCCCAAATTGCCTTTGGTTAGCTGACCTCTACCACAAGGCACCCCAACTCACCACAAAGTTTGCTCCCTTTATAAAACCCCAGCAGCCTACAAACCTGAGCTTTCATCAACAACTTCTACTAATTACTTCTCAGCCTCCCACACAGCAGAATCAAAATGGCAGCTTCGGTAGCTTCGAGAGTCTAGAGTTTAGCCAGCAATGGGTCTCCGACACAACAGACTCGAATAGTGGCTTCCGTGGCTTCAGAAGTCGAGATCTTAGCAAGCAATGGGCATCCCGCAGAGCAGAATCAAATGGCGGCTTCGAGAGCTTCAGAGGTCGAGAGCTTGGCAAGCAGTGGGCATCCCAAAGAGCAGAATCAAATGGCTGCTTCGGTAACTTCAAGAGTCGAGAGCTTGGCAATCAGCGGGATAGTATCAATCCTGAAAGAGTACATCAGGCCGGGAAACGAGCTAAAGAGCATCGGAGACGTGTTCGAGGAAGAGAAGAATCAAGAAGGGCCACAAGTTCCCACCATTGATTTGAAAGGGATGGACTCGGAAGACATTGTAGTTCGCGAAAAGTGCAGGGCGCAGCTTATCGATGCAGCAAAGAAGTTAGGCGTTATGCACCTGATCAACCATGGGATTCCTGAAGATCTCATCGAATCTGTGAAGAAAGCAGGGGAGGAGTTCTTCAACCTTCCTGTGGAGGAAAAGGAGAAGTATGCGAATGAACAAGCTTCGGGGAAGATTCAAGGGTATGGAAGCAAGCTTGCTAACAATGCTAGTAGCCAGCTTGAATGGGAAGACTATTTCTTCCACCTTGTCTTCCCTGAGGAACAAAGGGACCTCTCCATCTGGCCGAAGAACCCCGCTGACTACACGTAAGTTTGCACGAAATCGTACCAGAGCCGATTCGAATTGTTTCAACTCTTTGATGTTTCTGCAGCAAGGTGACTAGTGAATATGCAAGGCAGCTGAGAAAGCTAACGACCAAAATCCTGTCAGTTCTGTCTCTTGGCTTGGGACTAGAAGAAGGAAGGCTAGAGAAAGAAGTCGGAGGGATCGAAGAGCTTCTGCTTCAAATGAAGATCAACTACTACCCGAAGTGTCCACAGCCTGAACTGGCCCTCGGTGTGGAAGCTCATACCGACATCAGTGCCCTAACTTTCATCCTCCACAACATGGTCCCAGGTCTGCAACTCTTCTATGAGGACAAATGGGTGATTGCCGAATGTGTCCCGAACTCCATCATCATGCATATCGGGGACACTCTCGAGATCCTGAGCAATGGAAAGTACAAGAGCATCCTCCACAGAGGACTTGTTAACAAGGAGAAGGTCAGAATCTCATGGGCGGTCTTTGCCGAGCCGCATAAGGAGAAGATCATACTCCAGCCGTTGCCAGAGGTAGTCACTGATGCAGAGCCTGCACTGTTCCCTCCTCGTACTTTTGCTCAGCATATCGAGCACAAGGTGTTCAGGAAGAGCCAGGAAGATGCCCTTCTGGCCAAATGAGTGTTCCATCAGTATCATTACTGTTCACCAGCCAGTGTATGGCTGGCCTGCTGCAATCTTTGTACTTTTTAGTATCAATAAGAAGATTGTCACGAGTCAGGCGTCATATACAAGGATTGTAACATTTGTATAATCATCCAGAAAGATTCTGATACCCCGTCCAGAACTAATTTATTCTGAGCGAGCAAATTCATCTCAGGCACTATTTACAAATTCACAGACATGAAACCCTGATTGCACAGAGTAAATCACCCATATGAATAAGAAACAACCTCTAAGAAAACCATCCATGTTCTTGCAATTCAATGTTGATTCAAGAGAGTAATTGATTACCCCTTTTCTAAGATACTGAGGCAATTTTCTTGCAATTCAATGCTAGACCGGCGAAATCAGAGGTTGCTTGGAGAAGAACGCCTTCAGATTCCTGATCGAGATATCCTGTGAAGCTCCGATCGACTCTGGGGTGATCACGGCGGAATGCGGCGACAGCACGACGTTATCCAACGCGAAGAGTTCCTTGGCCACGTTCGGCTCGTCCTCGAACACGTCCAATCCGGCGCCGCCGAGATCACCGCGGATGAGAAACTGAACGAGCTCCTTCTCGTCGATTAGGGCTCCACGTCCGACATTGACGATCACTCCTCGTTTGCCTAGCGCCTTCATGGCCTTGCCGTCGATCACGTGGAAGGTCTCGTCGGTCAGACTGCAACACGCGATCAGGATATCGTTGTTTTCCGCCAGAGCAAGAGCGGTGGAGTGGAATCAAAAGAGCAGAGATGGCTTCTCGCTCCGAGAACAGTAGCTGATCGGGCAGCCGAACGCCGCCAAACGAGTCGCGATCAATGAGCCGATTCGTCCGAGTCCCAGAATCCCGACTCGTTTCCCTCCCAGCTGGTAAAAGGACCAATTTTCAAGATACATGAAATAATTATTTCAGCATAAAGCTACACAAACTTCTTTTTCTGTTGCAATGTACCCCTTTTTAAATGTAAACTGTAACTTCTTAATCTAATTAAATACAAGTCAACGCGCGACCTACTGCAATAAATGTACCTAATTGTTAAATTTAAAAATATTGGGGCATTTAACGAAGAGGGCACACACCTTGGAGCCAAGAGGATAATCTCCTTTAACGGGCCAGCAGCCGGCGCGAACGTACCGATCACCCGCCGAAATGCTGCTCAAAACGTCAATCAGCAACGCGACGGCGTAGTCGGCCACGTCCTCCGCGAAGGCGGAGCCGGCGTTGGTGACGGCGACGCCTCTCCGCCGACACTCGGCGAGGTCAACGTGGTCGACTCCAACGCTTGAGCAGACAACGATCCCGATGGAGGGAAATCGATCGAGGAAATCGGAGGTGACAGGTGGCGGAGGTCCGACGCACAGGACAGCTGTGTCGGATCGTAGAATTGACGGTGAAGCGTCGGGGCTGAGCGGGTCGATGAGGCGGAAGTGAGTGGATAAGGCGGGGAATATGGAACCGGTGAAGGATGGATAGCGGTGGATTAGGATTAAGGGGAGGGAAGAATCCTCGCCGGCTGCCGCCATTTGTTGGGGGGGAGAAGCGGTTTATTGGATGGAAGATTGGGTTCCGGCGAAATCTTTTGAGCTTCGATTTTATCGGGGTCGGCGTTAGAGTAAGTAAATAGAGTAGGGGTCTGAGGAGTAAAAGACATTTTTACCCTTATGGTTTGTTGGATGATTAATACGAGTTGACCAGTAAACACTTAAAAAACTAATTTTAAAACAGTTTATACCAAAGATCACAACTTCATTACCAAAGTGAAAATGGAGGTGTAACTACTTTACAAGTGTCGAACGAAATGTTGGTTCGAAAACATATATCGAATCAAATGTCGACACGATTTTATGACAAGTCTTTGAGGATAGCGAAGTTGTTGCGCTAATAAAAGCCTGGGAATAGACACGACATGCATAAATGTCCGAGCGTGGGTTATATTCGTGGTTGGCTCAGGATTATGTTCGAGATTGGCTCACATATCGTCATGAGTACAAAAATGAATCTCTTTTAAAATTTTAATAAACGATTGAATCATTATAAAAAAACGAGTTATAAAGACATATAATTCGACACGCTTTATATATTAGTCTCTAAAAATCGGCTAATACAACATATACACTATCTATCAGTCTCTATACTTTCTATCATTTGCCTTTAATTCCTTATTTAAAAAATAGCTAATACAACACATACACTATCTGTTTGTATACTTTTTATTATTTGCTTTTAATACTTCAAATACTTTTAATAATTTGTAATGAAAAATAATTATCTAGTTATGGAGACACATATATTTTTTTCATGTATGAACACATACCGGAAAAAAATATAATAAAAATGAGGAATTCGTCAAATTTATACCCAAATAATCAACCAGCTGAAAATCAATTTATCATAGAGTTTGATCTAAATCGCCTTGAGGATGTTCGACCGGCCGTAGTAATCTTATAGTAAGTTTATGTATGACTACTTTATGTATATAAGGCCAGGTAACTATGAGTATGATTACTTTCATCTATATATAATTATATATGGTTTATTAGTGTTCTCTTATAGTAAATTTATGTATATAATGATTTTCTTCTTTATTTGTAGATTGTATTTGCAGGTGGATTATTATGAGGTTTATTCAAGAAATCAACAGTGAAGAAGATATTTATCCATTATTCCAAGTGAAGGGATATATGCATATTGATGTTGAAGATTAATTAGTAAATTGGCGAGTTATATGTTTGTATTAATTTGTTTATGTATAAAGGAACTTTTTTATATTGTATTTCAAAATTTTTAATACAATAAATTAATTCTACTGTATTTTGTTTTTTTTTCGTAATAGAATAATGTGGATTAAACAAGATTAGGAAAAAATTAAGTACTCGATAAAAAAAAAATAATAACTATTTTTCTAACCACAAGGAGAGAACGAACGGTTACATTTATTTAGAAGATAATAGTGAGAGAGTGGAAGATGAGAAACGTGGGTTATATATTAATATTTCAGCTCAAATAATAAACTTAAAATCAAAATTTATTTATATAAAAACATAAATAAGAGAGACAAATGTTTATGTCTGTTAATTAATACAAGAGAAGCCAATTTTTTTATTTCTAAAAATTAATTTAGATGATAAACAAGTATTATTTAAAAGAGTAATAAAATAAAAAATAATAATATTTATTTGTGTATTTGGTGACAAATATTAAATTTTGTCTTTAAAATAATTTTACGACAAGAATATTTGATGCACTTAAAATATCCGTCTTTACAAATTTATAAAAACGATTAAATACCATATAGAGACATTTAACCTCTGTCTCTATATATATGTTTTGTTGTAGTGAATCGCGATTTGAAAGAAAATAATTAATTAATTAAACAACAAGCCAACAAAAACAGAAACAAAATGGTTAGCTAGTAAGACCCAGCAGTTTTATCAGGAGCACTCCTCCTCAGTACTACAGAGTTTCTCAGCTTCTCTTGTAACTGAGCTGCATCAATGCTTCTCCCATCACACGCCTGCACATTCGACATCACACCCCGTTAATCGCAATCGAGGATACTCCACGAATCGGTAAACTTTTACACCTCACCTCAGCCTTGATGGTGTGAACCATCCTATGATTGACTCTAGCAGAGATGCAGCTGACAATGTTGAGCCCTTCACCATCCAAAGCTCCAACGATTGTCGAAACGCCCATATGGAACTCGCAGACCTCCAGAGTGACCTCAATGCCAATCAAACAAGTCGTAACGTTGATTATTACCGCGGACTTGCTCCTGTCGTGGACGTTGTAGTTGTTAGCACTCAAATTCGATGTCGATGAAGACGACGCTGATGCTGAAGAGTTTCCAGTAGTGGTGGGAATGTAAGTGTTCTTGAGCTGATCTCTCTTGCAACTCAGCTCCTCGATCTTGCCTTCTTGGTGCTTGATGTAATTTGCTGCCTGGTGGATGTGATCCGAGACTGACCTCTTCCCCTGACGAAAAATCGATATGAATGAGGTCTGGTCTGGATTGGACGGTAAAAATTTGGATGGAATTTAGATGATAGTTAATTAAAAAAATTAATTATCTAAAAGTACTTAATTGAAATCTAACTAATATTTATGTTTAAAATGCCATAGAATTTTCCACCTGCCAACCCAAACTAAAAGTAAAGAACTTCCCAAAATGTGCATTGAATCTATTCGGCTTTATGAGAAATCCAAAGTTGCATGTGTCCATTAAAGTTATTGCATCTCAATAACTTGAGTTGTTAGAAAAAATCAAATTTTACGGGTCCAATGCAAGTAAAAAAACAGAGCAAATATATATATGCACCTGACCTGAAACGCTCAATAATCCATCTCTAAAAACCAACAAAAGTTAGTGTCGTCGTTACATCGAGTAAACCATGCAAATCCGTGTATGTACATTAATTTTCGTCTTAATCTTTTTTTCAAAAAATATTAGACGGTCACTAGTAAAAATAGCGACCATCAAATTAACTACCGGAAATCAACAGTCGCAAAAAAAAGAAATGGCGACTAATTTTTGCATTTTCGTGATTTATAAAGTCACGGTCAGTAAAGGTCATTTTCCTTGTAGTGTTCGTAACTATTATATCATCAAATCGAAGAAAAAAAAATATTTTATATCAATCACCTTAAGATAGTCAAAGGGAAGGAGGGACCTGAGAGAAGAATAGAGACCACTCATTTCCTGCCTCCTTTGCTTCTCAACATCTCGATGCATCATCTTCTTCATCTTCCTATCCTCTTTTCCTTCCTCTTCCTTTCCCTTTGCTCCTTCCTCCTTCTCTTCCTCCCCGACGAAAGCAACCAACGTCGATTTTCGCCTCCTCGAACGAGCCGGAGCAACCATAATTGTGTCATTAATACGAACATGACCCGACGACAATACTGGTGGCTGTTGATGATTGTTGGCATCAATGTTCGGACTTGCGACCGCAAGGGGAGGAGGGGGAGGAGGTCGGAATATGAAGTTGGAAGGTGGGGAATTATGATCCATTTAAATTTGGAAAAGTACACACTATTATACTTGGAGTACAGAGTTGAATATTAATGAAATGGTTATGTGCTAAGCAGGCTTTTATAATCGCCATCGACTTGCTTAATTAGTCCATTATTTGATTAAATTAATTGATGTGCCCCCTTTCACCCCACTACAATTAAAATAATCAAAGTTTAGTGAATCATTAGTTAAATGTTTAATTAAAATATCCTCTAGAATCCAATTATTGTTGGAAGCATCTTCTTTCGCTTTGAAATTTGGTTTGTTGGTGGAAAATTAGATGAAATTTTAGTAAGTATTTTTTCAATTGGATGGGAAAAAATAAAATTTCTGACGAAGTGATTTTAAGAAGTGAATTTTCATATTTTTATTTAACTTTTCATCGGCCATTTCAATGTTTAGTTTGCCTAAAAACTGAAGCATTCATTTCGGCTTGTTCTTGATTGTTGGCGTCGTTGTTGTCAGACATGGAGACACTCATAAAATGGTCTGGTACAATTCAGTTATAATTACAGTTTAATGTAATTACAATCTATAACGGTTTAAACGGTTGGACTACATGCTGTTAGACTTACCGGTTCGACATATTGGTCCAGTTCCGAAGGTGTTATTGATTATCCAAACATAGATTACATGTCATAAAATCATAACTTACCCAGCAAATTAAGAAGGTGGGGCTTCAGTGATAATCTTGGAGGGTCATTGTAGATTTTGTGACTTCATGGCTATGTAGGCAATGACAACATCCTTGGACTCACTGTACATTTGGACGGTTGTTTCATAGTTCGTACCCTTCATAGTGTTTGACAAATTGTTTGATTTCGTATGCACGACCATCTATAACATTATTGATATATGGTGAGATAATTTGTTATTAAAAATACTTGGTATACAAGGTTACGGAGATTAATGAATTAAACACTAAGTCGTGTATAAAAAATGATTATCGTGACTTTTAAAACAACTAGAGCAGTGTGCATAGTCACTAGCTTATATCGTACGAGTCAAGTCAGCATAAATTTGTTTTTGTCATACCAAAGTGGCTTTATCGATGTGTAACATAAAATGATGCATCAGGCGATGGACTGATAGGGAACTGTATTCAATTAGTACCCACTTGATTTATAACAAACACGTGCTTAATTTTGCAATAAACTCACCGCTGTAGAAACGGCAGCTAAGACCTCTACTTTAATTTAACTTTTCATAATAATTAATTACCACTTGCTGGTAAAAACCTAATTAAATAAACGAGCAGCTAATTCCACCACGAGTTAATTAGGTTTCGATGATCATGTGGTTTGATGAATTGCCACAACCTTTTAATCGTGATTCTTAATTTTAATCACGCATGCACCAAAAACAAAAAGGTACGTAAGGCGGCTATGCTAACTTCGAAATGCAAGTTGATTAAGGAATCTTTCTTTCACTATAACTAGTTACATCACCGTACAATGAAAACAGTAATCACATGTGAAGGAGATGATTATTGTATTATTAGAATATCTAGAAAACAAATGCACACAAAAGTTTGGTGGGAAGATTTTATAAAAAATGATAATATGAATTTTATGAAAATTTTCAACATTAATATAATATTAAAAAAATAATTTTTAAATTTATTTGATTATTATTTATAGAAGTTATTATAGTAAAATTTATTTTTTTAATCATTTTCAACATATATATTAAATATTTAATTGATTTAAAAATTTTAATTTTCATAAATTATAACACACGAAATCCTTGTATGAACACTGAAACTAAGGATGTAACTTGAGGAATATCTATATAGATTGATTTTAGTGATGTTTTAATTTCCATTTATTAACATTTCTACTATGCCTTGGATGTTATATATATTTTACTATGCCTTAGATGTTATATATAATTTCCTATGCCATATATGTGTTATATTTTACGATGTGCTGCCCGTACGTGACCATTTGCTGCCTATCCGAAGGCCCTCCGTCGGGAGTGATCCCTTGCCGCCATCTAGTGTGCGATCATCACAATAGGTATGGTTTCAACCGCTAAGTTGCGTAAATAAACTTGTATTTTTTCCTCATGTTTCATTTTCTGTACATATACAGTTGGAGTGATGGACCCTAAGAAAAATGACCATGTCGATCCACTGGCAGCCACGAATTCCGGACTCGTCTATGATGCCTCTGAAGTCGATTACCTTAATTACCTTTGCAAACAGGACAAGAACACCGTGTATGTTGACCAGTAGTGGTCAAGCCAGAAATTTATTTTTGAAGCCGCCATTCTGTCAATAAATGATAACTAGTTTTTTTCCGTCCGTTGGCGAAGCCAACTCATATACTTTAAAATAAAAGTATTCACATATTGTAGTTTTTATATGTGAATTATATTATTATATATAGACATATACATATATTTATAATTGTAATAATTTTGATTGTCAAATCAAATATATGAACTATTTTTTAGACTTTAATTGATATGCGATACGTGTGAATATTGATGTACATTTTCTCACGAGAGCCCATTTCAAAATAATGTATAAATTTACATCAACTATCAGCCCGCTGTTGGTTTATAAAAAAATTATATATTTTATTTTTTATTAATCTATTGGACCAACCACAACTTATATTTTTATTACATTGTTAGCTCTATTTTGTACAACTTGCATTGCCATCCTCTTATTTATTTTTAAGACGACATTCTCTTCAAATTTCTTCAAAATTAATTTTTAAATTTAACTATCAAAGTTTATCCACTAATAATTTAAACTCGATAATATCAATTTAAGAATTAAATTTATTTCATGCACTTGCTACCGTTGACAATGCACGATGTTGTGATCTCGAAAATTGAATAGCTACATACCATACGGAAAGCCCAAAGGCTTTGGGTCCATTTGGAATTTAACAACCGAGCTTGATCTGGCCTGTTCTCATGCATGTCAGCTTCAAATCCAGTAACCAATTTGGTAAAACCATACTTGTAGGTGAGCAGTTCACTATTTACCATAAGTAAAGTGATTAAATTGCAACAAAACCTGACGTTACTGGTACAGAAGAAAGAAATACAATTTTACTACAGTGTATTGAAATTTGAAAATGATTGGACTTCTGAAGCGACAGAGAGATAGACTGATAGAATACGGGAGAAAGAAGAAGTAGATTTAGGGCTTTCAGACTGCAGCACCAATTTACAGTATTTTACTGTTCGAGCAAAGCAGCACTTTATCTGGAAGCAGTTGCACTGGAAACGCTCAAAGCACTGATAAGCAAGCTTCTACTCCGCCGGCTGCCTCCGCCTCTCGCGTCGCTTCTCGAGGTATGCTACTTCTCCTCCTTCTCTCGGCCGTCTTACCGTGACTGAAAGCGATTCTGCAACTTGCGAATTCAGTACCGAATTGATTAGTTTGTATGGAATGTAAGTCGAGCTGTTTCGGTTCTGCTTGTTTGGTTGGGAAAACTGTACTAGTAGCTCTGTGCAATGTGATGTTATTGTATTGGTTGCTCGTTGGCGTCTCGATTTCTGTTTTCGTCGGTAGGGAATGGACTCAGCAGTTGTATGTGGAGAACTATGTGGAGAACTTTGAGTAATAGATTAAGATATTGATTGTTGCAGTTGAATCTGATTTTATAGTCGGTTTTAGTTGATAATTTGTTGTTGCTGAGGTTGAATGCTGTATAGGTCCTTCTGGCATTTGCATGAAAAGGATACATTGCGGTCGAATGCATCTGATGAGATATGGCCTGCAGGATCTAGACTGGCATTTTGTTAGTAGTGAATGAGGTTAGGTTAAGGGAGAGAAGAGTGTCCGATTTTGCTTATTGTTCATGTCTACTCGTGTTTTTCTTATTGGCATGAACTGCTTGTCTTCAACCCTTACGTTTACTTTCCTTTCATTCTTTGGTGTGGCTTCTCATTGTTATGACATTACTCTTCTTAGTTTCTGAAATACAAGCTATTGTTTTCGTGTTTCCTTGCGATTAATCGTTCTTGATATCTACATTCCCAGATAGGTTGGCGTTATACCTTTCTGTTTTGTCTCTTTTGTGGATGCTTGTGTGTGTCCCGTAATTTCTCCAATTTCTCTGCTCAATTGTTGACTTCACTGCTGCTTTGTTACTTAGGTGAGGAGAATGTCATCAGATACTGCAAAAGAAAATGCTTCCGTAGTTGATTCATCTGTGACTGATTGGAAACATGACGCGGGTAACTCAGATGACCTAGGTAATTCAGAGATGAAAAACCTTGCTGAATTCTAGTGCCATAAAGTATGTGATGCAGATTAGTGTTGTCCGATCTGCGTGTGAGTTGATGAGATGGTGGTGGTTGGGCTTGTTTCTTTGCTGTCTTGCCTTATAATAACATGGAAAATGTATCCTTCCTGTATACCACATATTTACTTAGGATTATGGAAGCTGGTTTTCTGCTTGTTGCTGCTCAATTGCAGTGCAGCAGAAAGTTGAGATTTGCTGCTCTGCTAGATGCCTTCTAGTTTTTTATAGGTATGACAGTCGATAGATGCTTCCTTAAGTATTAGAAAATGAGAGTCGATTTGTAGTTTCACAATATGAGAATCTGTGGATGACAAATTGGCTTTGGTGATTTTTGCCTTACAATGACTATGCGTACTGTAGCTTTAAGAGATTTTCCTGTGGTATTCCTCTTTACATATGAGTCCTTCACGGATTGAATTGGACCCTCATTGTTGGACTCGCGGTTACCCTATTTTCCAATATGCTGCAGTTTTTAGTCTTTCAGTTTGTGTTATGGGGCGCAGCCGTATGGTCTATGTTACATTGTGGAGCTGACTTAAGACTTTGAATGATTAGAAGAGGATTTACTCCTGGACTGAATCAGAATAGCTTAGAATTAGGGTAAGACTTTACCGAAAGTGGTGTGCAAAAGGTCCCATACTCTCTACCGTAAAAGTTCGGGTTGCCTGATCTACTAAACTGGTTTGTTGAATGTTGTAGTACTTTTTGTTTTCTCCAAATGTTTTACTTCCTTATTTTTTTTTGTTTTGCTCTTAGTTTTTCCTGGTTTCAAGGTTAGGAAGTTAAAAGTCTATTTTGATAAATTTGTGTTTCTTGTAGAGAGCTCAAGTTACAAAGGTAATGGTGATGGTTATACTAGGAATGAAAATGCAAGTCATCATATGGAAGGACATCAGTTCAAAAGCAAAAACGATAGGTTATATAATACAAGGTATTTCATCATTAAAAGCTTGAACCATCATAATCTTCAACTGTCAGTCGATGAAGGAATTTGGGCTACCCAGGTCATGAATGAGCCAATTCTTGAAGAAGCCTTTAATGTAAGATGTAGCGGTATTAATTCATTATAATGATTATTTACTCTTTGATACATTACATTGATATGTGTCTTGTCATGCAGAACTCTGGTAAAGTCATTTTAATATTTAGTGTCAACATGAGCGGTTTTTTCCAAGGATATGCTCAAATGGTCTCTTCCATTGGATTGAGGCATGATCATATCTGGAGTCAGGGAAGCGGTAAAGTTGGTTCTTGGGGACGAAGTTTTAAGGTTAAATGGTTGCAATTAAATGACCTGCCTTTCCAGAGGACACTTCACCTTAAGAATCCGTTGAATGAGTACAAACCTGTTAAAATTAGCCGAGACTGTCAGGTGTAATTTCTTCTTTAATCTTGGTTATCTTGTCTATTTCTCCGTACTTAGATTTCATTAAATATTTTAATTGATCTTTCATTCTAGGAATTGCCTGAAGATATTGGCGAAGCCCTCTGTAGGTTAATTGATGGAGAGATCGATGTTGACAGCTCGCGTAAAAGGTTTATTTCCGCAACATTAAACTATCGTTTATCCTCCTTCGACATTCGAACTGATAAATTTCATCTTTCATTCTTTGTTTGTTTCTCTGCTTCAGTTTCCCCAGGAATGATTTTCATCTCAAAGCCACTTTTACAGAACATCCATATATACCAGGAGATGGAGAGTACAATGGACCTCAGTTCCATGTGCCATGGGGCAGAACACCGATGCCGTATCATCCATTCTTATACCACCATCCTGCTGATGCTAATGGTTTTCGCTCAGATAATCCCGGGTCCACAAGCACTGGTATGCCTGAAAGTCAACATCTTGCTTGTAGTCCATCAAAAGCTTCACGGAAGGCCGATTTTCATGTTAATGGAAACTTTATTCATCCACTAGTGCCACATGGCGGTCCTTCTCAACCTGATTTCTGGGGACTGACAGCAGAAAGTCCTCGTGCTAGTACTCTCACTAACGATGATTTTCTTGATATGGTTAGTGGGTCTTATCCTAAGACTACTAACTTTGTCCTTCGACTCTGTACTTAACTGCAATGATTTTCATTTCTTGTGCTAGAATTGATTATTTGCATATCCCAGGAACATGCTGCTCACACTCACGCCTATGGGTTAATGTTGATTATTCTGTGCAGACATACGAACAATACCTGGAAGTCCATAGTAGAAGCATCAACTTGAATTCCCCGGTTAGTATGCTTACCAGAAAACATCTAATTGGAGCTGGATGACACTTGCAGTTGTAATGTGTACACAACCAGTGCCCGTATTTAAGATGAGCTTTCGAAGCATGTGAACCCATTTTTATGCTGACAGGCTGCTGAAAAATCTCAAGCAACCGGGGAGACATCAAAAAGTAAACGGAGCAAAGATGATCCGTAAGTCATTCCACTTACTATAGAGTATGCATATAGTGCTCTCATAGTCTTACGAAGCTTCTTCAGTTGACATCATCATGTACCCTGCAGAAACTCGGTTAGCGACCGCAGCCACAGACGAAATGCTTGTGAAGGCTCGAGAAGTAAAAGGTTAGTGGTTGACTTCTAAAGCTTACTTGCACCTCGGGAATATTTTCCTCAATCATGCTGTTCGTTTGACTAGTCTGTTCATGTTACCTCTTAACTGAAGCTCGAGGGACGAGGGACGTACTTCAAGGTCTCATAAGTCATCAAGAAGTGAAAGGCCTGACAACGAGTCGTAAGTAACGAAATTGTTTCTTCAATTTGTTGGATCTTTTCCAATTACCGGGCTGGTTTTATGTACCGATCTTATCTGCCGTTTGCAGAAACTCAAGCGGCCGAAGCCATCACCGGACTACACATGAGAGGTCGAGACGCAAAAGGGTCGAATCTCATGATGAAGATTTGTAAGCATTCTTTTTTCTCCTTCCCGCAAAGAAGGACTTGTATATAACACATTCATCTTGTTTTGATCAAGTCACATTCATTACAGAAACTCAAGTGGACACACACGCTCTCATAAGCGAAGGCATCATGTGGAATGTTGAAAAACCATCGCTTGCACCTCGGTCTTCCTCTCCCAATCGTACCAATTCGATTTTGCGACAAAGAGAGCGATAACTCGATCTGTTGTAATCCCACCTACAAGGAGAGATTGTGTTGTTGTTGTTGTTGACTTGAACATTTTGTGTATTCATTAGAGATGAATAAATCAGGTAATTACTAATTAGGCCTATTATTATTATTATCTGAAAGAGGGGGCTTAAGTGGAGTAATTGTGTATACGAAGTAATCTAATTCAGCCCTACATGCTCTTTAAAAATTAAAAAGTGGCAAATTTAATAATATAAGCCTTGTGAAATTGGAGAGGTAACTTCTTGTTGGATGATGGTAACGATTGAGTTAAAATATGAACTCAAAAATTACATTTTTAAACTCTTTCTAAACCATAATAAAAGTTTATATAGGATTTCAATACAGCGGATTCCGAGGGTGAATTTCGGCTTGCTCAATTCAATTTTCTCGTCTTACATTAAAGAGGTTTTGTAATAGATTGAAATACGACTATCTTAAATAAAGTCGTGAATTTTTTTGCCCACCATGATCATTCCCTTAGTTTTGGTTTTAATTTTATCACAACATGAATGGAGGATTGATTATATCAATTCTGATTCGGTTGGGCAATTTTTTCCCGCCAAGTTCAATTAATTAATTAAGGAAGATTGTCCGCATTTTCTACCGAAACAAAAATTCCATCTCCAATGAGAAGGCTAAAGTATGAGAGGGCAATAATTTAGAACCAAAATAGGAAAACACTTTCAATAGTGAAATTCAAATTGTCAAATTGGTAAAATAATAAAATTAGATTTTATATTAGCTTGAAATAGTCCCAAAGTGTTCATACATTTCAATAGAAATGGTCTGATAATTCTCTAGAATCAAGTCGTCCATCACTAAAATAAATTAAATAATAATCTTCTACGATGAATTCCCTTTATAAATATTAGAGAAACTTAATTCTTAATCTCTAGTTGGAATAAATATGAAAGTAATTACTTTTGAAAGATTTTGATAGTCCATGACTCACTTATTAATCAAATTATTAGATTTCTTAATCTCGAGATAAAAAAACACAAAATTGATCAAATAATAATGTTGAATAAAATACGGCTCATACCATTATAGTTTTTAGTAACTACGTCAATTATAATTAAAATTCCGTACCTTTTATCATTATAGTCGTATTTTTATATGTATTTATCGATTTATATATATTTATTTGGGTTCAATAAATTACCAAACTAATGTGGCAGGCGATGGCATTAAGATCATAAAATAAATATTATTTAAAGGCAAATAATGCAGCAGCTACCCAACTCCGGCCGAAGCAGGGGACTAACTTAGCGACCCTGTTCAAAGGCTGAGTAAGAGATTACGAGAAAATACACAAAGGAGTTCAAATCTTCCTAGGACAGGAAAAACACCTGAAAGAGAGAATGGAAGGCGGCGGCAGCGATCAACAGCCGAAGAAGAAGAGGATGAGAGTCAGCAAAGACGACGTAATCGCCAAGCTCAAGGACGATGGCGACTTCGACAATCTCCGCCTTAAGATCATCCGCAAGCTCAAAGACAATGTACGTGGGATCGAATGCCTGCTCCAGCCACATTCCTTCTCTCTTCCCTTTTTTCGTTTCCTTGCGTGATCTGGATTGGGCACTAGTGGAGGAGGAATCGTGGGATTGGGTTTCAGTTGCATTGGTGTATAAACTATAAGTCTGAACTTCTCTTGGAAATTGATATCTGGAATGGGTCAGCTCGATTCTGCAGTTTCTCTTCTCAATTTAGAAGCTTTTTTGAAATTTTGAATCGGTGGCAGGAAGAACAAGACGCTGATAGAGCTTTTTAAACAAAAAAGCAGTGCCCTTTTTGTTTTTTTTGAATTTGAATTATTGTTAGTCTCTTTGTAGGTTAGCTTGAATTTTGCTAGGCTTAATGGTAGATCAAGCTCGATTGGTTGTGTTGAATATATATGGGCACATGCAGGATATTGAATTCTCCACACAGAATTTTTGCTAGTAGAACGATCTTTTTTGCAGTGAGCGACTAAGAACAACTTGAGATTACACTGAGCAAGAGCTTCTTTATTCTTACAGGAGGAATTCCGGAGCGGCATTATTTCCATGGTGAGGCAGACAGCTGCTCTGAATCGTGAAGGTGCTGCAAACATGAAGCCAAGACAACTTTCTGATGCCATTTTCGATGAGGTTGGGTAAGTCTTCACAATATCTCTGAATGAGCAATTTCGAATATGGATTTGTATTATTGCTTGGGATGACGAGGATGCTACTGCTGCAATAAATCATGTAGAGTCGGTGCTGATTACAACCTTTTCGTTTGTGTTTGTCTAGGAATACAATGATAGCACAGATGTCAGATAGCCTGTGGGGGATAATTAAATCGGAGGAGATGAGAAATGAGATCACAGAGACGGTACAGTCTGTGTATGATAAAATGGAGGAGCCTGAAAAGAAGAAGGAAGCCAAATTGTGTTCTCAAGATGTGGCGGTTAATCAGAATGAATCTAATATCGTTGATGCACAGCCTTGTGCGGTAGGTGACGAGCCGAATGAGCCACCTGGATTCTCTTTGCCGGATATTCATCAAAACAATGGTGACAAAGTTGAGAATACACAGCCACCAAAGTCTAGCAAAAGGTCTGTAGAAGAAGAACACAGTGGACGGCCCAACCGTTCAGAGGGTGTGATGGAGGTACATGATGTTTATACGGGCATCCAACCCAGCGTTTCAGCAGATGGAAAGCAGAATCAGCCATGTGATGGTAGCGATGAGGATCCTGAAGTGCCTCCTGGTTTTGGTTGATGAGCTTATATTGCTTTTGTTTGCATGCAATACTATCAGACCCACAACCTGATATGCTGTTGGTGTTGATATGCCGAATGACTGGCTGCAATTCCCCGACTTGTGGTTTTCCGGAGGAAATGAATTGAATTGGCATCGCAAAGCAGGTGCTTCAGATGATTTTGGTAGATGTTACACATGAGTTTTTAATGGTACTGCTTTCTCATCCAAATTTATCATAGTCTATTGGAAAGTAGTTTTAAGTTGATCTAACTAGCAAACTGGTTTACTTCATATATATAGCTAGGAGGAGGACGAAAGTCTAAATGAAGTATATGTCATGAAACCTGTTTTCTTGTGAAATTTCAGGCAATATTCATGAATATTGCTATCATTCTTTGTGTCCATTGGGGATGTTGTTACTTGTAACTGTAAGGGCATTATCTGATGAAGAGAACATGAGCATGTATGTAACACTTTTGCTCAATACTGGTTTGTTGGAGACTTTATTCAATCAAACTGTCAATACTTGTGACTTTGGCACTTCAGTTTTGCTCCTTTGATAACATATTTACCCCTGAGGCAGGCGAATTTCCTAGCGAAGGCTTATAGATACTCGCATTCCCTCTTTTAAACTTTCATCTCTTCTACTAGCATCATGACAGGCTTGTGTTCTCGCATGAAAATCGGAAGTTGCAGAAAATGTTCTATTGTTCTTATGACGTAGTTTGAGTTCTCATTAGCAAGGAATACCTTGCAAAATAGCGGCCATTCTACGATCCTCTCTAATTTCCATGTCCTGTATACCCAATGGTTTAGTTCCCACGTTCCAGAATATAGCAAACATTCTTCTTTTGATTTGGTCGAAACCATTTATTTTGACATGCAAACTACAGAATATTAGCTCTCGAAGAGAATGGGTTCTCTTACTCATCTGAACTCGATTATTTTTTTGCCTAGAACCTCTTGAAGTCATTATTAATAAACATGAAAAGTGATAAAAATAGAAAGAACTCTTCTTTACAAGAGATTTAGGAACTTCTTGATAACTGTTCCAACTGTCCGAGAGAAATAGTTGACTGTATGCATGTGGCTTGTTATTCTCGCTGTTGGTTGTTCTATCCCTTCTTCAGTTGAACAGCACAGAGATGGGACTTCTAACACTGTGCTTAGCAGATGAAACCCACAACAGATACCCTTGAGCAAACTGGCGGTGTAGCCTGGTTTTGTTGGTTAGACTAAATGACACAGAGTATTTTGCCCTCTGGCCCACTTTTGTGAAGTGCAGATTGGTCGGCTTCACGCTTACACGGACCCCGATTGGAGGAGTGATCTTTGCATAATAGCTTGTGTTTGCCTGGCCAACATTTGTAACAGTTCTTGTTAACGTCTGGGAGCGTTGATGCAGGGTGACCGAGAGTGAAGGGTAGTTGAGCTGTCCCACAGGTAACTTTCTCTGTGCTTTGCATTTAATTGGCGTCCTGGAGATAACCCGAACTTGTTTATCTGTGTAGCCTAAGCCACAGAGATATTGTGTGTAGTCTGCAGGGTGGATGTCATAGATCAAACCAGGGTTATTTGCCTTTGATGGGTTCACCTGGCCAGATCCAATGGCGAAGAGGTCTGCAGGTCGATTGTCATAATCACTGATGGAAGCGCCTCTCCTGGTTATAATATCGGCTGTAGTCATGATAGCGGATTTGATGGCAGCAGGTGACCAAGTGGGATGAGATTGTTTGAGCAGTGCTGCAATGCCACTCAGATGGGGGCATGCCATCGATGTGCCTGACTCAATATTGAAGGTTGGTTCTCTCTTTGTTTTGTTCTTCCCACGAGATGGCCATGCTGCTAGTATGCTCACTCCAGGACCCATAATGTCTGGCTTGAGAATTCCTCGGCATACCAACGTGGGCCCTCTTGAAGAGAAGGAAGTCACAGCTGGAGCAGTTGTGCCTTCAAAGGTAGTTCCTTTGAACAAGATGGTTGCTGTTGGTGTCTTTGTTGAATTTATGTAAGCTTTAATTTTCTGTCCGGCTTCATAGCTGACATGTGTAGCAGGGAGAACATGGGGATCAGCTAAGGTACTGAAGCCATCCTCTGGTCCATTTGCAAGTATCATGGCTGCACCACCGGCACGTTTCACTTCCTTGCCTTTATCAAGTCTATCGACCACACCTCTTTCACACAGGACTACCTTGCCTTTCACGTTCATACCTCTCAATGATCCTTTGCCACATAATTCTGACGATGGCCTCTTGTTCTTCCCTGCATAAACAAGTGGCAGCGAAGTTGCGTGGAAGTTTCTTGGTTGGTAAAGTGATTCACCATCAAATGTCTTCCCATTTCCTAGCTTTGCTGTAGCGACAACTTTTCTGTCTATGGTGCTTGCACCAACGGTCAGAAGCCACGGCGCTTCACTAGATAACGTGCTATATCCAGGGCCAGAATTTCCAGCTGCCATGCTCACAAGTATCCCCTTCTGGGTTGCTGCCAAAGCGCCTACCGAAATACTGTCTTTATACAGTGGTATGCCAGGATCTGCTCCCAGTGAAATCGAGATCACATCGACACCATCATGGATTGCTGCATCCATTCCTGCTAGTATATCACTTTCAAGACAATCTTGTGAGCAGACCTTGTAAACCGCTACGTGGGCCCCAGGTGCCATTCCTGCCGATGTACCCCTGGCATTTCCCAACACGTTAGCATTCTTCACAAAGGCACCAGCTGCTGTGCTTGCCGTGTGAGTTCCATGTCCATCTCGATCAATCGGTGTTTCAGGCTTGACTCCTTTCTTAGCCTTAGCTCCGAGGTTGAAAGTCCTTGCACCGATTAATTTGTTATTGCAGTGTGAAACTTTAAACTCGCACTTGCCTTTCCATTTCGGTGGAGGTGGTGACATCTCTTTGCCGTTAAATGAAGGATGCTTGGGAGACACTCCAGTGTCCAGGACTCCAATGATAACCCCACTTCCATAGTTGGTTTGTTTCCAGACTCCTGCTTTTAGATCCAGGCCCAGGAAATGAGGGCTGCGGGTTGTCTGGAGATAGAATGTTTTCTCTGGATGAGCTGATACAAATCCATCTTTGAGTTCCATGACCATCAACTCTTCTTTTGTTAGTCTTGCAGAAAACCCGCTGATTACATCTCGGTACGAGTAAAGCAGACGTCGATGAGCATCCCTCGACTTTGATGTGCTGACGACGGGCAAAAATGACCCGTGCCAAGCCTCTAGATCTTCTAACCCACCATAATTTCTGCTGTCTGGTTGATTTACGACGTGAACAATGTAAGTCTCTAAATCACTCTCCAGATTCGCTGTCGTGTTTTCAGCGTGAGTCTGGAAAACGAAGTTGATGAAGAAAAAAATACAGATGGAAGAGATGGCAGACATGATTGGTAACATGCTGGTTTGTGTCTAAAGTTTCTTAATTACCAAACATTAATAGACATTGCAGGAGAGACAGTTACGTCTGTCTAATGCAGAGGTGTTTTGTCTGTATTTTGGACAGGACATGAATTTTTTACGAGGCAATAAAGCTCGATCTGGTGGGAACTTTCTCAGTCGTTGATTTGGCTCAGACTGAAGACTACAAAGCAAGGGTAATAATCTAGTTTCTTGGTGAACATTACAAGGTAGTAAAGGGAGACCTGTTTTTTGTAAACTTTTTACCTTTTCAGTATGTCCGCCACAACTAAGACCTTTAGAAGCATGCTGTTTTGACAACAAAAAGTCGAGATGCTAAAATCGTCTCTCTGCTCCCGAAAAAGATCAGCCAGTTCAGTTTTAAATTGCTGACATCCTTGTCTTATTATGCACAATGTTGGCTTGTTTAGGTGTTTTAGATAGGCAATATCTTCATTAAAAAACAATGATGTTTGCAAAACTAGACTGATTCAGCAGGTGAGACTAATAATTGAAAGTTTAATTGTAACGGTAATACAATTGTGATAAACTGTTATAAATTGCGGTAGAATCATATCGGTTTGATCTTTGGTAGAATTTTTTTAGCTGGCAGATATTAAATGGATTCTCTGAAGTGAGTCATTAAATTTACTGTTACAGGGCCACTTCATTGATAAAGTTGATGTTATTGTGAAGCATATGATTCACTGAATGGGATTTTACTCTTCCAGCCGCAATGTCATTGTCGGTGTACATTCTGCAGATAAGTGCAAGCATACTATTCAGTTCATAACTTCATATTAACTGTTGCTGTAATAAGTCGCGACATTTATTAAAAAAAGTAGTGTTACAACCTGATAAAAGGTAGCATTCTTCAATCGACATTCATCAAAAGATCTACTTAAAATACTCATTTTATAGATCCAATAAATTCATCTATTAGCTTGGTTTGGAGCAGCTATCATCATCTCTGCATAATGTTAACATATTTCATGAGTTCTATCTTATATTGGAGGTCTGACTTTCTGCATCAGCACTCTTCCTAACTCCTTGCTACTCTGCTGAAATATAGGAGCAGAGTCGTCTCTCAGCTGAACATCACAGAGACCGGACTCCTGACAAAGTGCTTGTCTGAAACCCATTTGATGTATCCTTCAGCGAATCCCCCCGTAATGCTACTACCTCCATCGCGACTGAATGTCACGGTGTATGTTGCTTTCTCGCCCATCTTTGAGAACTTTAAATGGGAGGGGTTAACGATCACATCAACTCCTACCGGATTAAGAATGGTTACGGCATAGGATGAGTTTGCTTCCCCGACATTTGTCACTGTCCTTGAGAAAGTCTGTGGATGAGTTCCGAATGTCACGGAAAATGAAGGGTAGTTCAACTGCCCTGCTGTTTTGGTTGCCTGTTTGGAGCAATCGACGTGTTGATGTGCAATGATCCCAACTTGACCTTCTGTATAGCCGAGTCCGCATAGGAATGGTACATAATCTTCAGGTTGGATATCGTATACTAATCCTGGGTCATTTGCCCTTGTTGGATTCACGTGGCCTGATCCAGTGGCAAAGAAATTTGCCGGACGAAGATTCTGATCGACAATTTGCTTGCCGTCCACGTTAAGCAAATCAGCAGTTGTCATCATTGCAGATTTTATGACAGCTGGTGACCAAGAAGGATGCGAGCTTTTGAGCAAGGCTGCTATTCCGCTCACATGAGGGCATGCCATCGATGTACCAGACTGAAGCATGAATGCTGATTTTATGTTTGTGCTGTTCTCTAGAGGGTATGGCCATGCAGCTACGATGCTCACACCGGGGCCAATAATGTCCGGTTTTAGAATCCCTTTGGCTTGCAGTGTCGGACCTCTTGACGAGAATGAAGCAACTGTAGGAGCTGCTGTGTTTCCTATAAAAGTCCCTTTGAACAACAATGCCGCTGTTGGCTTTTCCGTTGTTTTAAGGTACGCTTTGATCTTTTGTCCTGCTTCAAAGCTGATATAGGTAGAAGGAAGAACATGAGGATCAGCTATAGTAGTAAAGCCATCTGCCTCGCCATTAATGAGTATCATGGCTGCACCCCCAGAAGCTTTCACTTCCTTGCCTTTATTGAATCTAGCAACCCCACCACCTTTTTCGCAGATGACAACTTTGCCCTTCACGTCCATGCCATTCAGTGCCCCCTCGCCGCAAAATGTTGAATTTGGATCCCTTTTGTTGCCAGCAACGACGATAGGTAATTGTGTTCCTTCTAATTTATTTGGTCTGTAAAGAGATTGACCGTCGAGTTCTTCACCATTTCCTAGCTTTGCTGTGACAACAATGCTCCTATCTAAAGTGCTTGCACCCACTGTGAGATACCATGGGGCTTCATTGGATAGAGTGTTTTTAAAAGGACCGGCATTTCCAGCTGCACAGCTTACAAAGATCCCTTTCTGCATAGCTGCATAAGAGCCAATAGCAATTGTGTCACTAAACAGTGGGACACCTGGCTCGCCACCTAAGGAGATTGAGATCACATCAACTCCATCATGGACAGCTGCATCAAGTGCAGCGAGTACGTCACTTCCAGCGCAATCTTCAGGAGAGCACACTTTGTACATTGCTAAATGCGCATTAGGTGCCATTCCTGCTGCAGTGCCCTTTGCATTTCCCAGAACATCAGCATTTTGCACGAAGTTACCAGCAGCTGTACTTGATGTGTGAGTACCATGTCCATCTTCATCAAATGGTGAACTTGCTATTCCCTTCTTCTTACCGGCAAGATTGAAAATCCTTGCACCGATCAGCTTGTTGTTGCATTTCAAGTTGCCGAACTCGCATTTGCCTTTCCACTTGGAAGGAGGCGGTGGCATTCCCTCGTCAGAGAATGAAGGATGGGCTGGATTAATTCCCGTATCCAGCACTCCAACGATGACTCCTCCCCCGAAATTTGACTGATTCCAGAATCCCGGTCCTTGTTGCAAACCCAAGAACTGTGGGGTATGTGTTGTCTGAGGATGAAATATCCTCTCAGGATGTGCTTGCACAAAACCATCCTTCTTTGCCATGTCACTCACTTCCTCTTCTGTAAGTCTTGCTGCAAACCCACTGATTACATAATCGTAAGAATAAATCATACGATCATGCTCCTCGTCTTCCTGCTCTTCATCGAAACTCATGGTACCCGTTGGTAAGTATGATCGGTAATAAGCCTGCTTGTCAATAGACTCAGCCAATGTTGTTCCAACAGGTTTCCTGACATGGACAATGTAGGTTTGTAAGCTGCTGTTTGCTTCTTCAGCTGTGGGTTTGACTGCTTGAGTAATGTGAGAGATGGAGTTGAGCAAAAGAAGAAGATAGAACAAAGAAACAAGAGCCATTGTTGCTGAGAGGTTCATTTGCTTCATGGAGGAAAAGGAAAAATGGTAAGTCGTTTTTCCTCTTCTTTTCTGTTTGAAATCCCATTCAGGTGATCTTTCAATATATATATGCTAGCTTGTAGATTAACAGGATCACTGCCGGCACATTCATGCTTTAGTTTTGGGGCAGTCTGAAATTGTTTATATAATTTTTATTGCAGAATTTCCAGTTTTGGGGCCGTCTGAAATGCTTTTTGTTTCTTCTCCTGGAATTTAAAATAATCCCACGTTGGAACTTCATTATTTTCCTCGCCATGCTTTGAGTTAAAACATTTCAAAGCTTTTGCTTCTGTTGAACTGGTCAAGCATTGCTTGAGAGTTGAGACAAAGAAGGAACACGATGTAAACAATATAACAAAGAGGACAAAAACAAAAGAGAGTAAACTGGCCTGAGTCTCTGCTTCTGAACTTCTTTTTTCCATCCATGATTTTGTCTACAAGTTCCAAGCTTCACATGGACGGTTTTTTTAATTGATTTAGCTTTGGATATATATTTTTCAGCTTGCTTCTGACATATATTAATCTGTCGATTGTTTTGGATTTAGTAATTTTTTTGAATATGATGATCCAGTACTGATTCATGTAAGTTCCTGTGTAGATTGGCGGTGTACAGTGCATTCCAATTTGTTGCAGAAATTTGAGTAAACCCAGTAACCTACAAACAAATAAATATAGAATAAACAGCCGGCCTATGAATACAGTTTGTTCTTTTCCTACTTGGCTTTGGAATGCATCATAATTTCAGGCCATATTATATATAGTTTTGGATAGCCTAATTATTAAATGAAAAATGATCGCAATTGGGCTCCTGACATCGTGGCTCTGAGAAGACCATGTCAGATAGCTCTGTGTAAGAAGAACAAACATCTGATGTCTCTGTGGTTCTACTGAACGTAACTGAATATGTTGCTGACTGCGCTTTACTGAAGTCGAGCTTTCCAGGGTTGATTTTGAGTTGACATGAACATTCGGTAGAGCCATGACCTGATGGATGTAAGTCCATAAGAACTTAGAACTCCTACCGCCATATGAAGAAACTTATAATCTGATGATGATATCAAATATTAAAGAAGATATCGATAATTTTGTTAGGTGCTAACCCAAGAACCTAAGATCGTTTAAGAAAAAGTTATAGGACTAACTATACCTTTTTTTGTCCGATCCAGTAAGTAGGTTCAGGATGCTTTACTCTACCAGATACTTGAAACTTCTAACTGTGCTTTTGCCTTTAGTCCCATTTAAAGTTGACTGTTCGAAATTGTTATTCAGATGGCCATCATCGGTCAAGCATTTGCACTGTAGTCGATAGTGAGGCAGCTATCAACCTGTCAATTCTAGCTATTAATGTGAATTCCAGGTAACCGCTGCTTGTTCTTTAAATTGTCATTTTATCTGGAAAATTGAAAGTGAGTTGTCTACACCTTAAAGAATGATTCAGAAGTGAACCATATGATGCTTCAAGCTTGTGACTTCCTTCACCATTTGATTACCTCTTTTCAACACTGAAAGAGGATTAAATACTCTTACCTGTGTTCCAAGAAAGTTTCATCTGAAGTTAACTTCTGAATGTTTCATTACTTCACTAACAGTATACGAGCTAAATAAACACAGAAAACTAGCTTTCTGACTAACTTGATCCACACGCACTTTGTGCTTCCTTTATTGGTTGAGTCTGCTGTGAATAATTACTCACCGAACTCAAAGATTAGTCCTTTATCAAAGAACTAATGAGCAGTATGTTTCCATCATTCCGAAATATATAGCGGTAGGTAGATCTGAATCTCATCCTACCTATTGATCTTCAACTGCATTTGCAAACGTTGTTGGGGACACCATCTTGAACGATTTCTATCTGGAGAATAATTTTTGTGTAATTTTTCCTTTTGATACAACAGATGAACTTAAAAGGTGCAGACCAAAAAAGGAAGAACTGATGGTATAGAGGGGAAAGATTTCTTCTTTCATTTGATTGAAGGAAGCCTGATTTTGAACTAGTCTTCACTCAAAGTTGATAACAATAGGGCTCCTAACGGCATGCTTCTTCGAAACCCATGTCAGATAGCCCTGTGCAAAAGGAATATCTTCTTCATTCTTAGTTCTTCTCCTGAATGTCACCGAATAACTTGCAGACTGCTTCGTTCCCCTGAAACGAAGCACCTCAGGCCTGACCTCAACATGAACACCTCGAGGTGCAACGATGCGAGGAGAGTAAGTTGACTTAGCCGGTCCAACGTTCGTCACAGTTCTCGTGTAAGTAACAGAATCGGACCCCAGTCTCGCGGTGAAAGAAGGGTAGTTTAGGTGTCCTTCAGGTGTCTTTGACAATTTCGGGCACTCCACTCTTTTCTGCACAGTGAACCCGACCTGAGTGTCGTTGTATCCCAAGCCGCACAAATAAGGAATGTAGTCATCTGGTTGGATATCGTACACAAGCCCCGGATTGTCTGCCTTCCTTGGATTCACATGGCCGGAACCAATGGAAAAGACATTGACCACAGCAAATTGTTGGTCAGTAATCGGATTGCCTCCGAGATCGGTCAAATCAGCAGTGGTCATGATTGCGGATTTTATCGCAGCAGGAGACCAGTCAGGGTGGGAGCTTTTAAGCAATGCAGCAATTCCACTAAGATGTGGGCAAGCCATTGAAGTCCCCGACATCAGATTAAACGATGATCGACCCGGTGAACTTGGCCACGCAGCCAAAATGCGATGTCCTGGTCCGAGAATGTCCGGTTTCAAGATCCCGGGACTCGCCAAGCTAGGTCCTCTGGACGAGAATTTCGCCACCTGAGGAGCATACGGCAGTCCAAAGACAGTTCCCTTGAACACCACCGTTGCAGTTGGTGATGATGACGTGTTCATGTACTTTTTTATGTTCACCCCGTCAGCATAGCTGACGTGGCTAGCTGGCAGGACATGTAGATCAGGCGTCGTTTCAAACCCAGCTTGTTCATCATTCATGAGTATCATTGCAGCACCACCAGCTCTCTTCACTTCCTCCCCTTTCTGTAGTTTCCCCAACCGGCTTGCATCGAGCTCGCACAGGACCACTTTCCCTTTAACATCGCTGCCTTTCAAGGACCCCGGTTCGCATAATGCTGACGTGGCAATATAAACAAGAGGCAACAGCTTGGAAGCTGGTAAACCTGCTTTAGGTTGGTAAAGGGACTCCCCATTAATTTCTACATTGTTTCCAAGCTTTACTGTTGTTCTGACACTTCTATCCAGTGTACCTGCCCCCACCGTTAGAATCCACGGAGCCTCGTTCGATAATGAAGCCCTACTCGGACCTAAATTTCCAGCAGAACAAGTAACAAGAACACCCTTTTGAGCTGCACCATATGCACCGACTGCAATTCCATCTTCGTAAAAAGGGAGCGATCCCGTACCAAGAGAAAGCGAAAGGATATCGACTCCGTCCTCTACTGCAGCATCCATTGCAGCAAGTATATCGGTTTCTTTACATGTTCCTACCGCGTTACAGATTTTGTACACTGCCAAATGCGCTAAAGGAGCTATACCGGTAGCGGTACCGTTCAGCTGGCCGTAGTAACTTACTCCCGAGACTGGACTTCCTGCAGCTGTCCCTGCTGTGTGAGTCCCGTGTCCGTTGTCATCGATTGGCTTCTGCCGCGGAGAAAGGAACGTTCTTGCGCCAATGATCTTGTTGTTGCACACTTTTCTCTTGAACTCACATTTGCCTTTCCATTTTGCAGGTGGAGGGGGCATTGTTTTGTCGTCGAACGATGGGTGGTTCAGCGTGACCCCAGTGTCCAACACTCCTATAACGACTCCCTTTCCGAAATTCGAACGGTTCCATAGCCCGTAGTCCTGATTCAGACCCAAGAAGCTGGCACTGTGAGTCGTGTGGAGATGCATTGTTTTCTCGACACGAGCTGACACGAATCCTTCCTTCTGTGACATCTCGTTGACTTCGCCAACAGTAAGTCTTGCAGCAAAACCTGTCAGCACAGTACGGTACGAGTACATCATACGATCTTCTTCTTCGTTCGAGTCTGAGTCTGTTGACACTTCTGGTAAGAAGGTTCTGTACCACCTCTGTAAATCTTCTGCCTCGGCTGATTCGATCCCAACCGGTCTCTCCACAAAGACTATGTAAGTTTCCTGATTGCTTGATTCTTGTGGAATAATTTCAGATGAACCGATCCTGAAAGTAAGCACCAGGAGAAACAAAACTGACAGGGTTGACAGCATTTTGAACCCCATGATCTTTGATGAACTTTTTGGTAGACGCATTTAATAAATTTATAACTGGTTAATGAGAAGAGGTTGAGAGGCAGAAGGAAGTGAACCTCTATAGATGTAAACAAGGACAAGGATTGATATTGACATTTAAGGAGAGTTATGGACTTGCAGATCTTTGTTCTTGGAGTGTTTACCCTGGATTTTTCAGGATCCTGCTGGAGTATACCAGCAGTGGAGCTTTGTGTGGGTCCTTGGAATGTCCGTATTGACATGTTTCAGAATATGGATTGTTTGTTCTTCAAATTCTGCTCATCTCCGATTGTGGAACCTCAGGTTTGAAGGTATGTGGTTGTCTTCATTTGATATCAGAATAGAAGTTCTGTCAAGATCTTGAAAGTTGGTGCATCTTGTTAGTGTATGGAAAATACTAGAGTATAAGCAAGCTATCTACTTGTAAGACGGGGACAAATTAGTGTCTGCCTCGAAAAAAAGTTTGTTCGAGACTTTGACTCGATTTTGGGCAGATTGAGTTTGAACTAGTGTATACATGAATCGACATGCTTGTGATCTGACTCAATTGGAAGCTCGACTTTGTAGCTTGCTGATTAGATTGATTATATTGCTTGTTATTATTGACTTCCAGATTTCGAGATAACTTGAAGTTGAAGTCTTGTAAATTATTTCTAGCATGTAAAAGCACCAGTTGGGCTCTAATTGGCTCGTGTTAGTGTGCCGAGCTCGAACTTGGCTAGTAAAAAGTTGTGAGGAAGTTGAGCTCGACGAGGAGCTTCGGTACTTCGATTCGAACGCTAGCTCGAGCTCGTGTGGTGGAGGATAAGGTGGATAACTGAAACCCAACTTGTATGCATTGGTCAAGAACTTGGTTAATCGAGTACTTAAACCGAACCGTTCCTATTGGGTTGAATCGGAAGTAGTGGGAGTCCTACTCACATACTTGAATGCACAAGTATTGATGCTTCTAGGATAGGAGTTTGAGGCCTAGAGGCATAAAGTACACAACAAGATTTAGGGGATCCCTAAGAAAAAGATTGACGAGACGTTGAATTCCGTCGGATATGTTCCCCAACACAAAAGTAACGATCTTATTCTATTGGGATTGGGAGGCCTAATTTGGGTGCTAAATCCCGTCTCGAAATGTTTGGAATCCGAAATCCGGTTAATTCCGACTTAAATCTTGATTTCGATAAAATTGATAATTTTTCAGCGCAATTTAACTAAATTAAATGTTGAAAATGATGTTTTTTTCTTGAATTAAAACTAGAATTCAACTTGATTGAACGGTCCCAAACGTCAAATCGGATGCTTAGTTGAGCTTAGAACCATATGCATTGTGGCTTACTAAGAACCGGATTCTGTGTCAATTGGATTGTGTTTGTAGCATATTAGGTTTCATTCTCAGTTGGACCACAATCCTTATGGTCTCGAGAATTCCCATCATATACGAAATAAATCTTTCTTTTAATTAACAAATCGGGGATGAGACTTGACCCTAATGCTTTTGAGGATAAAAATAATATAGCAATTTTTAATAGGAATTATATCATCACATTAATAACTTTAATAAATAACTCATTCAACAATTTCTTAACACCTCCATCCCAACAATTCGTTAACAATTTCTTAAAAATGTAATTTTCTTATAAAAGTGTTCTAAGGTGCTTATATGGCAAAGTTAGCATAAATGCCTTTCTTAAAAAATTGGTCCAATTACTTATATGACATTGTTAATAAAATTTTTAATTTAAAAATTTCTAATAAAAAATTAAAATTATCAATTACCCATACATTCCTAATAATTATTAATTAATGTCACATCGTCTTCTACGTCACTTAAGAATTGCTAAAAAACTAAAGATAATGTTATCTCATGACAAAACAAAATCCCCTTTAAATCTTCAATTTTAAAGTTTTCTTTTACTTTTTTTTTATCATGGATTTCATCACTATAGTTCTCTTATTTTTTCTTTCCTTTTTTGCTATGAATAATCTTATTATCTTTGACTGTTTATTGCACGTTATCCTTGCCGTTCCATTAAATTTTAAGCTTTAAACGACTGAGAGTGATTGCCAGTAAAATAACAAGTGATAATGTTCATCTAAACAAATAATTCGAGCTAAAATTGGTGATATTATTTGGAAAAAATAGAATAAAAATATATTCATAATGTATTTTACGATTTGCTTGATATTTTCGAATTTGATCACGAAAATCCAATGATGACATGTCAGCATTTATACACACAGCTTTCCAATTTGCTGCGCCCATAGTTTCCCGTATCGCGTACGCAATTAAACAAATCAAAATTCCACTTGGCATCTTCTTCTTCATACTAACTATAAATACCCACGCAGAGCTGCCAAATCAGCAGTTTGTTCATAGAAGCAGAGCAAATCCAGTAGTAACAGAGAAAAAATACCAGAAGGAACAATGGCGGCTGAGAAGCAAGTGATGGTGGTTGGGATCGACGACAGCGAGCACAGCATGTACGCGCTGCAATGGACGCTCGACCATTTCTTCACTCCTTCCTCCGGCGACCTCTTCAAGCTCGTCGTCGTCCACTCCAAACCCACCCCTTCCTCCGTCGTCGGTCTCGCTGGTCCCGGCGCCGCTGAGGTTTTCCCGATCGTCGACTCCGACTTGAAGAAGATCGCCGCTAGGGTTCTTGACAAGACCAAGTCCATTTGCAGTAGTCATCAATCGGTAATACCAATTTTTAGTAACAAATTCAAATTCCCAATTTCACCGCTTCATGATACTAATACGATTTTCACAGGGGAATTTCGATTTGGGCTAAAAGTTTCAGTTTTGAGACATGCAGGTGAAAGATGCGGTATATGAAGTAGTGGAAGGCGATGCTAGGAATGTACTCTGTGAAGCTGTAGAGAGGCACGGAGCTTCCATCCTGGTTGTGGGTAGCCATGGATATGGAACCCTCAAAAGGTATCCGATCAATTTCAAAACTTGATCATCCATCTCTGACTGTAAGTTCCTCAACCTCAAACGTCTGATGATCTATTTGTGTTTTGTTCTACAGGGCGGTTTTAGGTAGCGTGAGTGACTACTGTGCTCATCATGCTCACTGCACTGTCATGATTGTTAAGAAACCTAAGGCCAAACATTGAAGAAACTAGCTTTCAGCACCTGGGATTGTCCTGCTGAGTTGATATGTTAATAGATAAATGTTACAAAAAGCTGTGGCATCACTGTTTTCTCATTTCATCGAGTATGTTGTTGTTGTAGTAGTCTCAGTGTACCTATGAATTATGTAGCTGCTGTCTATGTTTATGCAGTACGCACCTGTATTAATTTAGCCCAACTTCCAGGTGATTTGTCAAATAATAACATTGTTGGTTAGATTCTTCGACATCTTTGTGATTATATCGTACTAGTGATTTGCAGAAACGTGTGGGTGTTTTCAGTTTAGTTTATCTTTGCCAAGATGCTAGCTTGAATATAAATTTTAGGCGATTCAACAATAGCAGAACAGAGCAGGCAATGCATATGATCATACTCGAACATCAATTTGTCTCAGAAAACTAGAACAGGCAATGGAACTTTCGAACTCAAACATTAATTTATCTGAGAATTACTGAGAACAAGAAGGGTCAAGCATAAGATTCTTGTAACATATGAGAGGATGGCCAACCATTACTGAAACTCAAGCTTAACAGTAATCGGGCTTGTATCGTTGTGGTTACTGGAAAACCACCTGAGATGGCCTTCAGTTGAAGGTCCAGCGAAGCTTTCCTTTCTGCTGAATGCCACTGAAAAGCTTACCTTCTCGTTCAGCTCAATGAACGCAATTGTTGCAGGTGTTACCTTGACGTCAACCCCTTGTAGTCCAAGGATTTCAGACTTGCACGACGAATTAGCAGGTCCTACATTTGTCACTGTCCGGGTGTAAGTTTGTCGTGTCGAGCTCATTCTGATGGAAAATGATGGACAGTTCAGTTGTGCTTCAGGTATGCTTGAATTCTTACAACATTTCACTTCATGATGCACTATTGTTTCCAAACTTGTGTCGCTGTAACCAAGTCCACACAATTATGGAATGTATTCTTCAGGTTGCAGATCGTATACGAGACCTGGATCATTGGCTTTCGTGGGGTTCACCTGACCAGAACCAGTTGCAAACAGATCGGCCTCCACAAAATGCTGATCGCTAATCGGATTTCCAGCTTTGTTTGTATGATCGGCAGTGGTCATGATTGCAGATTTTATAGCAGCAGGAGACCAATCAGGATGTGAGGTTTTAAGGAATGCAGCAATTCCTGCGAGATGCGGGCATGACATTGAGGTTCCTGACATCACATTAAAGGCTGAATTTGTGTTGTTCTTGTTGTTATCCACTGCTTTTGGCCAAGCTGCTATAATTTGAACTCCAGGGCCTAAGATGTCAGGTTTCAAGATTCCAGGGCTCGCCGAACTAGGACCTCTTGAGGAAAAGACAGCAACTTGGGGAGAATACGACAAACCAAAGACAGTTCCTTTGAAGGTTAATGTAGCTATTGGTGATGGAGAAGACTTGATGTAGTTCTTGATGACCTTTCCATCATCCAAACTGATGTATGATGCTGGGAGTGCATGGAACTGGGGTGTTGTGAAATAAGAATCACTGACGAGGACCATTGCAGCTCCACCAGCATCCTTCACTGCTCGGCCTTGTGCAACTGCTTCATCTGCATAGTAACCGTCACATAACACTACCTTTTCCTCGACATCAAACTCTTCCAATGATCGACAAAATGAAGATGATGCACTACCGTTAATGCCTCCTGGATAAACAAGAGGCAGCAGAGTTGAACCAAGAACATCTTTAGGCTGGAACCAAGAACATCTTTAGCCTTACTGTTGCTCGTACACTTCTGTCCACAGTACTTGCTCCAACTGTTAGGATCCAAGGGGCTTCATTGTGTAATGATGACATACCTGGTCCCTTATTTCCAGCTGCACAAGTCACAAAAACACTCATCTGCATTGCACCAAAAGCACCAATCGCAAGCGGAGACTGATGGAAAGGAAGCGATCCATACCCAAGAGACAGAGAAAGAACATCAACTCTGTCCTCTACTGCAGCATCTATTGCAGCCAACACACCACTTTCTTTACATCTACCAAACTTGTTGCAGGCCTTATATACAGCTAAGTGAGCCTTGGGTGCTATCCCTACTGCAGTGCCATTGAGCTGCCCATAAAAGCTAGCGCCTTCGACGGGGCTTCCTGCAGCGGTGCTTGCTGTATGTGTCCCGTGACCATTATCATCAAACGGTTGACTAACCGTGGGAACATAGTTTCTGGCACCAATTAGCTTGTTGTTGCACACTGAGATGTTGAATTCACAGTTCCCTTTCCATTTTGCAGGCGGAGGAGGCATTCCTACTTCATTAAATGAAGGATGATTGGGAGTTACACCTGTGTCGATAACTCCTATGATCATTCCCTTCCCGTAATTCGCATAGTTCCAGTACCCGTAGTTCCGACGCAGGCCCAAGAAATCGTGAGTATGCTTTGTGTGAACATGTAACGTCCTATCAGGCCAGGCTGACACAAACCCTTCTTTTGCTTCCATGTCTGTAACTTCTGCAGCAGTTAACCTTGCAGCAAATCCTGTGACGACACTCCGGTAGGTATGAACCAGTGGCAGTTGATGGCCCGAGGTTGCGATGCTGGCTGGCAGACATGACTGATACCATCTGTCTAGATCTTCTTCATGTTCAGATGAAACTCCTTGTGGTTTCTTCACAAAGACAATGTAAGTTTGGCGGCTGTTCTCCTCCGAATCATTAACTACTAATGGGCTGGTTTTTATGTCAGTGCTTGCTTGAGACGAACCAAACCCGAAAATGAGTAGCAGAAGGGGAAGAAGGAGCATTCTTTTTGCAGTGTGGAAACAAAGGGAAATGGAAAAAGGTGAATGCTTGAAGAGCTACTGATGCATCTCTTAAATACTTCCTGAACTTTAGCAGTGTCTTGCCACAGCTTTGGAGTTTCTACATAGATGGATTTTTCCTCTTTGCTTTCGGCGAAGATTCGGACTTGGAATTGTCAATAGTAGTACATGAGTGGTGTGCATTCTTTCACCTTATCAGAAAAGAAGAAAATTTGAGTGATGTGTTGATAGATATTCTGACATGGAGATGTTCCAACTTTGGTACGTTGAAATTATTGAGATGACAATTTGTCTCTTTATTCTACTCTGAACTGTACTGCCTTTGTTAGCTCATAAGGTACCGTCTAGACGATTTCTCGAGTCTAGATGATTTCTCGATTTCATGTGTTATAGTCGATTCTTCTATGTATTCATCCTTTTGATCCTATGCTGATAATTAAGCTTAAAGGTTATGTTTCAATGATCCTTTGTGCATATACTTGCCGATCAAGAAACGTACTACAAAACTGAAGCTCGGTTACTTCTCCCGCAAGGAAACCAATGTTCGACAACTTGAGAGAGAGGCAACAAAAAGAGGAACATCATTCGATTATAAACACTTTGCGATTTACATGCCAGATTTCAGAAGTGCTCTCACAAGACATGCTCTCTAGTTTCATCTATGTGATCTAAGTTTCTTTATTGATACCATTCTACTTGATTCCAATATGTAGAAAACCAAATCCGAATAGTACTCGGACTACAGCAATGCAAGAATATAGCAATTTTTAACCTGATAGATATTTGACATGGACATCAACTACGTACCCAAACTCAAGCCAGGGATCGGAATTGATGTCGTAGCGAACTCAAAACCTTTTCCGATACGATAACCAAATCGAGACCTGAGCTCCCCTGCCATGGAAGCCAAGGCAAGACGATCATCCAATTCATACACCAAGAACGAATTCGCAACATCGGTCCTCCATATGTACTCTGGTTCGCTCATCCACTTGCAAGGATAATCTGTTTGGACCGTAAACAGTTTTGACCAACAATCTCGATCATCATCATCATTGAACAACCAAAGAGAAAGAGTAGTATCCGGGCTGGTGCCTTTCTGAATGAGCATGGCAAGTGATCCTTTCCAAACACATACGGTTTTCTTCTTCCCCTTGTAGTCTTTTAATGGCGGATATATAAACTCGAATTCGTCTTCACCGAATTTGAACGAAACCAACTTTGCTGAATCAGATGTTGGATTACCCATCCAATTCGCTCTCCCTTTGCTCGTCACAGCATCAGGTTCGATTGCGAAGACTTTTCCGTCAAAGCAGCTATGTTTTTCATCTGTGAGCTTTGTCCAGCTCATCTTCCCCCAGCTCAGCACATGTGCTGATACACCCGCCCATCCGCAGACAGATAGCCTGACGGACTTGTAATCATCGGACAAAGAATCGTACCCAAATCCGTAACACACCATGGTCAAAGAGGAGATCAGAGGAGGTTGAGGAGGAGCAAATCTGAAATTGGAGGTGGCTGGATTCCATACAACCATATTTATAGAAGTAGTCCCAAACCTCTTCTCATCTTTGAAAATGTTGAAACAAACTAAACCGTTCGATGATCCCACATATTCCAACCTCGGATGTTCCAAATTAGGGTTCTTCAAAAAGGGCAAGGAAAATGAAGAGCCACCAGTCCTACTAGTACTATTATCAGCCACGTCTCTATAAGCGAGGAGGAAGATGCCTTTACCGTTTTTGCGTAGATGTTCAACGTGTGCAGCCACGAAATGCGAGGACTGCATGAGATTGAGAATGCCGGTGGACAAGCACTTGAATCGTAACAGACTCTTTTCCGGAAGTTTGACCAATATGTCAAACACCATCTCCTCCGGCAAGAAGGACGATCCGCCACCGCTGGCAGAAGCCGACCTTCTTCTTCTTCTTTGCTTCCGTAGGAGTTTCTTTATGGAGGTTACGATTTTGCTCATGATTGATCGCTTCATTGCGCTTGAATTGCCGTGACACAGCGCTATGCTTGCTTTCTCTTTAATCTGGTCATAATCTGACAGCGGCCATGCTTACCCTTGATCATAATCTCTGCCATGCTAAGGGGATGGTTATGTTATGACAACAACCATTATCCATCGGTTTTTGTACGATTATTAACCACAAAACATCCCTTTTTTTTTTCTGTGATAAAAAATTTAGCATTCATTATACCCACATGGTTAACTTCATACCCACTAATGGGTGCAAGGACGACTTTCTAACTCGGATCTAGCTCCTATGGCTTAGGGAGGGAGGCAAGCCTGAAACCACCGATTGATCGGTTCCTGGCCATCCTTCATGCCACCTTCTCCTTCCATAGTGGGACTACAACTTAAAATAAAACAAAACATCAAGTTCGGCTACTGTTTGTGATTCAAAAACAAAACAAAACCTACACCTGTTAACAAACAGGTCAATCCTTACTGCTCCTGCTCCTGCTCCGGCTCCTGCTGCGGCTCCTGCTGCGGCTCCTGCTGCCCATAAAATCCCTGTGTTCTCCTCCCCAATTCAACAAAGTCTAAAAATTTTCTTGTTGTCTCAACATTTCCTTCTCCATTTACGTCTGCTAAGAAGGTAAATCCCTTCACAATTTTCCTGAGGTCTTGTGTAGCTTCACAACGTTCCCTTATCAAACACTCTTGGCATATACCAAGAGCATACCGCAGGTGGACATCTTCATATTGACCGTCTAGGGCTGGGTCCACCATTTGAAGTTCGACGGGACCAATCTCTTGGCGCCGACTGAACTCTCGTAATGCCCAAGCGGAAATGCTTCGTTCTTCAGTCGGCCGTGTAGGATCTATTGCTCTTCTTCCACAAACAACTTCCAGTATCACAACCGCGAAAGAGTTAAGGTCGCTTCGGTAAGTGAGTTGGTGAGTCTCAAAATACCTAGGTTCTATGTACCCGATAGTGCCTGCCGGTATCGTGGTTACATGGGTCTCATCCCCCTCGGGACCTGGCCTTACCGTGCCAAAGTCGGCCAACTTTGCTTGAAAGTTGTCGAACAGAAGGATATTGGCCGATTTCAAATCCCGAAGGATAACCCGCTTCTCGTAGTGCAAATACGCCAGTCCTCGGGCTACATTAGCAAGAATCCGCATCCGATTTTGCCAAGTAAACTGTCCTTGTTTATTTTCTGCACATGAAGACAACATATTAAAACAAAACCCAGATCTATAACTATAGAAAGAAAAAGGAGAAGAGAAAACATACCGAACATTGCATCAAACAGGGAGCCTCCCGTTGCATACTCCAACACTAGCAAATGATTGCCCCCTTCAACGCAAAAACCAACTAGCTGTATGATATTTGGGTGATTGATTCCCCCCAGCATCTCAAGTTCACGACGAAAATCATTTATGGCCTCGCCTCCCCTAGTACCGTCACCACTTCCTAACTTGAGCTTTTTAACAGCAACCTCTTGCCCATTATCTAAGCGTCCTCTGTATACATCTCCATACCCGCCTTCCCCAACTCGGTTTCCATCTCCAAATGAATTGGTGGCTCGAGCCAATTCAACAAACTTGAATCGCCGAACTCCTACATAAAACAATCTTTATGACGTTAAAACCAAAGAAGAAGAAGATGAAAAGAAAGCACTAATTTTACTTTAGAGGTTTTGGATAATATCGACGGCGGAAAGGGAGAAGTAAACCCTAGTACAGCTAACAGATTAGTTTATATATTAGTAATAATGTAGGTATAATATCTAATTTATCAACATCAACATTACTAAACTGTTCATTTCTATTTCTCTCCAATTTAACCTTTAGCAATGTTTTCAGATCGGATCGGAAGTCGATCCGGACAAGGAAAAGGTTCAAGGGTCAACGATTAACCAAAAATAATCCGTTTTAAAACCCGTTTAAATAACCGGTACTTATAAAATAAATAAAATTCACACACATATAAAAAAAACTAAAGGGTGTTTAACATCACAAAAATAAAAAAGCAACAAACTAAACTATAAAACCAAATGTTACATCAACTCATAGTTCTTGTTCAAAATTATGAAAATTAATGAATGTTTGATTATTTAGATGTAGTAAACTAAATAAGAAAAGTTCAATACTTAATTTAAGAGGGCAAGTCAAGTCAGAATCGGAAACCGTGTGCATTAAATCCTTTTTTTTTTCAAATTAATGATTTAATTGACAATTACTATGACGTTGGTCCAACTTCCTCTCCAAGTGGGCGGTTTTGGGCGGGTTTTGACGTGTTTTGGACTAGGTCGAGTGGTTTATTGGACGAAAACCCAGCTCAGTCCGGGGATTGATAATTACCGGTTTTGTGGGCCTCCTGGCCCGCTTCCCCTGATGGGCCGGGTCTGACAACATTAGATTTTTAGAATTGTGAAGGGATCCCATATAAACATTTAGATAGTCCAGAAGTTGTATTATATTTATCCTCTGCATATCACAAGTTCAGAATTAGTTAAAATAACAAATAACAGGTGTGGAGTGTGGTTCATGTGTATTTTAATCGTCCGTTAAATAATCTAGTAACTAGAATGATTCAAAATATTATAAAAGGAATTATTAAATTTTGTAAACAGATTACCTTCAGGTCACCATATTTAACTTAAAACACTGATGAACAAAGGGTAATACAAACACATCAAACCAAGAGCCGGAGACACCCAAAAAAACCCCATACCCAGCAACGTACGCCGCCCCAAACCAGTGGGACTGGGCAAACCCCTAACCTCTTGTCCATTGCAAAACCCAAAAAAAAACATGCATAGCCGACCCCTAGCACCACCGACCGACGACAACTAATCTGGTGCCCAAGGCGTCCGAAACAAAGCATATATACCAATCCGCACAACAAGTCACAAGCGAAGAAGATGCACTTTTTTTTTACCTGGAATGTCAGGAAACTCGCTAGCACCGTCAGCGGACTCCTCCGGTTTTCTCCGGCCACCTCTTCCACAGTTCCCGAAACAACCAAAATCTGCAGCACACCAAAACACTATAAATAATGACACTCCCTAAGTAAGCAAGGTTAAAAACTTTAAAGATACCACTTTACCTGGAACAATATCATCTTCTCCAGCTCCATTGTCTTTGCTGTTGCTTGAGGATCCAAAACATCGGAAAAGCTTAGACATTGTCAAGTAGTGAATCTGTTGATTTTAATTTTCTCGTCACTCTGAAAGGTGGGGGTGAAAGTAAGCACAGAGATTGGAGGGAGGGTTTGGACAGCCAACATTGGAATATAATGGGAAAAGGACAATATTTGAGGAAAATTAATTTTTGTATCTTTTAATTAATATATTTGAATGCATGTGAAGACAAAATTTTGTAACAATATTTGTTTCCTCCTAAATGAGAGAGAGTGGCCTTTGGTATCCGATGCAACACGTGTACTAAATAGTAATATACTACATGTAGATATAAATAGTAATAATCACATCTTATATCCTACTGTCCTACTGAAATACTAGCTAGCTACGTACCCATTCGACTATTATCATGGCGTTGGGTCATTATCATCGTCGTCTCCGTAACAAGTTTCAGTAACCCCTCTTCTCTAATCCCAAATTCCATCTTTTCTGTATTGATACAATTCCACTTGATTCCAATAGGTACAGTACTCAGATTACAAGCAATGCAAGAATATATAGCAACTTTTAACCTGATGGTTTGAGAAGTTAATTTTTGTCTCTTTGTTCTGCTCTGAAAAGTACTGCGTTAGCATGTTCACTGCTCTGAGAAGAAATACATAATGGGTTGAAGCCTTTATTATATATAATGGCTGGAATTTCTATAGCTAGATTAGATATAGAGTAGGGTGAAACAGTAAAACTTTCTATTGTGGGTAGGAATCAGATTGCAGAGGGAGCAGGGAGTGTGACCGAATATCAGATTTGTGAAAGATACATAAAGATCACTGCAAATAAGTAAATAAAGCTATAAGCTTTTCACCGCACTCTCTGCAGAAATTAAACTGAAATGAGAGAGAAGAGTGGCCTTTTGGTATTCTTTCTTCCCATGCAACGGATACTTAATGGACACTAAACGGATACTTGTCATCATATGTTAAATTATCTTGCGTGAAATATAATACATACTTATTCATAATGATACACACTTATATAATATAATACAGCAAAACAAAAATCTCTCACAACAGGTCGGTCCGACGTTTAGTGGCGGCGGTTATCGGACGAAATGCTGACAAATGATGGTAAAAGTGTCGGCAGATGGTAATGGAAGTGTCGGTGGATGGCGGCAAAAGTGGCTGACAAATGGAGGTGACTCTAGATGGCAGAAGTTGCCGACAGATGGCGGCGGAAAGTGGTTGGCGGATGGAGGTGACTCCAAATGGTGGAGTTGTCGACGAATGAGGACAAAAGTAGTTGGCGACCATGACCGATGGCCGATGGCAGCTACGACTCCAGGCGGCAGTTGCCGCAAAAGGTGTCTGACGATGGCGGCTGACGATTGTGGTCGGCGGAGGTTGTCGGTGGGTGTTGGCTGACGATGGTGGGTGGAGACCGACGATAGAGGTTGCCGCCAGAGATGAATGGGGATGATCGTCGACTGGAGGTAGAGGTTTCCGGCGACCTACAGGTGTCAAGGTTGTACCGGTCGTTAGGAAAAAATCGTCGGCAAATTTTTTGATGATAGGAAAAATAAAAAAATCTTCGGAAAAAAAGTGCCGACAATTTTTCGATTTTTCTTATGTTCAGAAATGTTTTCGAAGCTGCTAGTTTAACTTCCGATATGAAACTTAGACTTGAGAATATCATTCGTAGTTTGAGAATTTCAAATCAACCTAATTTTGTTTGTATTTCAAATTACAAAGGAATTGAAGTCAAATACAACTTTGTATTTGATTTAAAATCAAATGTAAAACTCAAGTTTTATCCAAACACCAAAATTTAATGTTTGAAATATCAAATGCAAATTCAAAATATAAATATACCTATTCAAAACACTCTAATTTCTTTATTGACACCATATACTTTATTCTAGAATCCAACAATATCGGTCTTGATGAATTTTGAAGTAAAAAATTAAATTAATAATTTTGTACTTTGTATTCATTCGGAAGTTTGTATATTTGGTATACAAAAGTTCGTGTTATCCATACGAAAAATTGTGTTATACATACGAACGTAATTTTGGAAAGTATAAACGTATATATGCAATTATTGTTAATCATATGAAAATAGCGTATAATCCATACCAATGTTTTGATGAAGTAAACGAAAGTAGAGATCATAGGAAAGTATATGTATAAAAGTGTAGGTTGTATTATATGGAAGTTTGTGTTATCCATACGAAATGTACGAGCATATGAATTCGCAGTTCATATGGAAGTTCGTGTTATTCTTATGAAAGTCCATGTTATTCATATTTTAAATTATTCTATATCATTTTTGTGTATTAGGATGATTTCATGTCTTGTGGTGTGATAAAACTAACAAACGTATAGATTGTTACACAAACATATGAACTTTCCTTAAATTTATACATTCAGAAAAATATACATATTTCATATCTGAATATAACAAGATAAAACAATGAAATGTCATCAAAATGGATACATCAACTTATAAATTCATAAATACAATTTCTACATTCATCAAAACAACCATTTAAGATTCTCTAAACGGAACATGTCATCTTTATTAGGTACTCCTGCAACATGGAAAGAAACATAAAAACTTGTTAGATATAAACTTATTAGGTTTGTAAGTTTTATTGGTAGAAACGTAGGAATTCTTCAAGAACATAAAGGGGATAAAAGAACTCAAACACACGAACGTAATGAGTTCGCAGGTTCGTATGGGCGAAACATACGAACTTATCAATATAATTATACGTTCGTATCTGTAAACATATATAACATATACAAAAGTATGAACTATCTATATGTTCGTATTTTATCAGTACTTTCTTGTGAATTCATAAAGAACACAAGAGACATGAAGAACACGAAGAACCCAGAAGATATATATAAACAAATTCATAAATATTTATACGTTTATATGAGACAATGAAAACAAACGTACCACCAACGTCTACGTTCGTCCCAATAGGTCGTGAACACGTCAGTATCGGCAAGTGAAAACAAATGAATTACTACGTCATGCATTCTTCTAGGTGACGTGAACAAAACATTCGTATGAGGCAGTGAAACAAACGTACCGCCAAGACATGTGTTCGTCTCAGTGGAACGTGAACAAAACACTTGTATTAGACAAAAAAACCCTAGAAAAATGAATAAAGAACATAATGAAGAACATAAAAATTGTAGAACAATCAAATCCACAAGAACACGAAGAATAAAAGGTTAAAAGAGAGCTCACCTATCTTTTCGAAATTTGTGTTGCACTTTTCTAGTGTTTCATCGTGCAAAGATCCGTCAAAACGAATCTAAATCGATCATCCATTCAAAGAAATCGAGAGAGAGAAACTCATATCAAACAAAATCATAAGAACTTGAAGAACAAGAGCAAAAAATGGAGATAACCCACCTTTTTCGTGGTTTGTTTACACTCTTTTAGTAATTTTTTGTGCAAAGATCCATCTTCATAATGCTAAGATTCATCTTGAAGAGTGAAAAACGAACTCATATCTAGCATTCAGTCAAAAATTGAGAGAGAAAAAGGGGAAAACTAGAGAGAGAGAAGTGAAAGAAAATTTGAATTTGAAAATTTTGAATTAGAAAGAGAAAGATATGAGTGGTTATGATATTTATAATATTTGTTTTTATTTTATTTTTTATTTTTATCTCTCGTATGTTTACCGGATACAAACACGGATGAATCAAGTATAGGCGGGCTAAATAAGGAAGTAAAAATCTTGTGTGAACAAGCTATATCAAGTCTTATTAAACTGTAAACAGGAAGCAGAACTTTTGTTAAACATATCAACAGCTGAAAATTTTGGTTAAGTATATGGAGGTATTTATTAATAATTATATTCCGTTTTCCATTCAAATTTGTATTCAAACAATGGAATTTTACTATTCTTAGGAATCTATCTTGGAATTCATACTCTTAGAAATTAGACACTTTCCTTTTCTCATCTAGATTCCAACTGTCAACGGCAGCATAAGATAGTGGCTGAAGCCCCCTTCCGCCATATAATACACCCTGCTTGTTGGCAGGCTCACAATGTTTTGCCATTAAAAATAAGAAGTTCATCCGAAACTAGCTGGAATCGAAGTCTGAAATAAAAGCAACTTCCACTAATTGAAACACCATAACAACTCTGTAGGAAATAAGGCCAAGAGTGAAAAAGAAACAAGAAACAAAGACAACTCTAGCTGGCTACCTAAACATCAACTACGTACCCAAACTCGAGCCAGGGATCGGAATTGATGTCGCAGCGAACTCAAAACCTTTTCCGATACGATAACCAAATCGAGACCTGAGCTCCCCTGCCATGGAAGCCAAGGCAAGACGATCATCCAATTCATACACCAAGAACGAATTTGCAACGTCGGTCCTCCATATGTACTCTGGTTCGCTCATCCACTTGCAAGGATAATCCGTTTGCACCGTAAACAGTTTGGACCAACGATCTCGATCATCATCATCATCATCATTGAACAGCCAAAGAGAAAGAGTAGTATCCGGGCTGGTGCCATTCTGAATGAGCATGGCAAGTGATCCTTTCCAAACACATACGGTTTTCTTCTTCCCATTGTAGTCTTTTAATGGCGGATATATCAACTCGAATTCATCTTCACCGAGTTTGAACGAAACAAACTTTGCTGAATCAGACGTTGGATTAACCATCCAATTCGCTCTCCCTTTGCTCGTCACAGCATCAGGTTCGATTGCGAAGATTCGTCTGTCAAAGCAGCTATGTTTTTCATATGTGAGCTTTGTCCAACTCATCTTCCCCCAGCTCAGCACATGTGCTGATACACCCGCCCTTACGCAAACAGATAGCCTGACGGACTTGTAATCATCGGACAAAGAATCGTACCCAAATCCGTAACGCACCATGGCCAAAGAGGAGATCAGAGGAGGTTGAGGAGGAGCAAATCTGAAATTGGAGGTGGCTGGATTCCATACAACCATATTTATAGAAGTAGTCCCAAACCTCTTCTCATCTTTGAAAATGTTGAAACAAACTAAACCGTTCGATGATCCCACATATTCCAACCTGGGATGTTCCAAATTAGGGTTCTTCAAAAAGGGCAAGGAAAATGAACAGCCACCAGTCCTACTAGTACTATTATCAGCCACGTCTCTATAAGCGAGGAGGAAGATGCCTTTACCGTTTTTGCGTAGATGTTCAACGTGTGCAGCCACGAAATGCGAGGACTGCATGAGATTGAGAATGCCGGTGGACAAGCACTTAAACCGTAACAGACTCTTTTCCGGAAGTTTGACCAATATGTCAAACACCATCTCCTCCGGCAAGAAGGACGATCCGCCACCGCTGGCAGAAGCCGACCTTCTTCTTCTTCTTCTTTGCTTCCATAGGAGTTTCTTTATGGAGGTTAAGATTTTGCTCATGACTGATCGCTTCATTTCGCTTGAATTGCCGTGACACAGCGCTATGCTTGCTTTCTCTTTAATCTGGTCATTATCTGACAGCGACCATGCTTACCCTTGATCATAATCTCTGCCATGCTAAGGGGATGCTTATGTTATGGCAACAACTATTATCCATCCGTTCTTGTACGATTATTAACCACAAAACATTCCGTTTTTATTTCTGTTTTAAAAAATTTACCATCACAATTCATCATATCCCCATGATTAACTTAACCATTTTTCGTTGTGAAAAAAATATAAAACAAAAATAAAATGTACAACTATTTTAATTCTTATAAAACATAGTGGATGATATATTTTTGAAGAAATAATAAAGGTTGAGTTTTGTAAAAGACGGATGCTATGAAATAAACGAAAAGATGAATTCGGATTTTCTCAATGTCACCCCGTCCCACCCCCCATTCACTATCTGTCAATAATCCACGATGTGGTGATTGATTGCTAGTAGTCAATTGTTAGCAACATCCAATAGCTGAGGCATAATTATTAAATCGCGTAACTAATTACTCATGTTCCGTGTTAACTCAAATACTCTTATCTTGAACCAAAAAGTGTCTGCACAACAGACTCGTTCATCATTTCAACATTATCGTCATCTAAGAATACCACATTATCGATCATCTCTTCACAAGGCTAACGACTAACATAATGTCCATGGTTGGGCAATATTGCCAGCATGTAGTATGCCTCTTTATGTAGTCCAGAATTTGTATCTCAGATCATATCTATCTCAGAAACTGATTAGCAATTTCTAATCGAAATTTTATCGTCACATCAGCAATTTGCAATTTTAGTTGCGCAATTTCTAACCTTTTCCATCCCAACAATTTATTAGCAATTTCTAATCATTATTTCTATAAGCAAACACAATAAAAATGAACCAATCAAAATCATTAGAATTTATTTATCTTCAATTTATTTTCTATTCATAAATGTATTTCTTTAAAATGGTACCAATTTACTATATGACATTGCTAATTGACTTGCTAAATTAGCAAACTTGCTAATTTAGAATCTACATCTTTAACAATTGGTAAAAAAGTGTCACATTACCCTTCACATCACTTAGCAATTATTAAAGTAATAGGGATAGAGATGTTTTTAGTTCTAATATTTAGAGAGACATGTCCGCAAAATAGAAATCATTTTTCACTTGGAAACACATCACCAAAACATGGTGTAGCCTGCAATGGCGGAACCAAAATAAAAATATGCACTAAGTCGGATTTGAATTGAATATTTTATATATATCGAATAATTAATTGACGAGTTAATCCTAATACTAATTTAAAATAAAAACAAATTCATTGTAACGTTTTTGCGCAGGTGTTCAACGTGTGCAGCCACGAAATGCGAGGATTGCATGAGATTGTGAATGCCGGTGGACAAGCATTTGATCGTAACAGTCTTCGCTGGAAGTTTGACCAATATGTCAAACACCATCTCCTCCGGCAAGAAGGACGATCCGCCACCGCAGGTAGAAGCCGGCCTTCTTCTTCTTTGCTTCCGTACGAGTTTCTTTATGAAGGTTACGATTTTGCTCATGGGTGATCACTTCATTCCGCTTGAATTTTCGCGAGATGGCGGCAATGCTTGCTTTCTCTTTAATCTGATCATCAGAGAATCTAACAAACAGCGGATATTCTTACGTTTGACCACAATATGTGCGGAGCTGGATAAAAGCCCAACTAAGCTCTAGCAATGTGAGTTTCAGGCAATTATTATGGTATAACCATTATTCATTCGCTTTGTGACGTTTATTAACCATAACCATCCCCTTTTTAAATTTTTATGATAAAAAATTTACCATCACAATTCAGCATACCCACATTATTAATGAAACCACTCCCGTTATGAAAAAATATATAAAATGAAAATGAAATATGCATCTATTCTAATTCATATAAAACACGATGGATGAGATATTTTTAATAAAACAATAATGGTTGAGTTTTTGTAGAAGATGAGGTTACGAAAGAATATCGTCGAAGTCGAAGACCGACATATGAGATAAGTAAACAGATTAGGTTCAACTTTGAGGATAAATTTCCGGTACATGTGGATTAGGTAGTAGATTCATTGAGGTTATATATTGTCGGGTATATGTTGGTTATACAACAAAAGATAACATCATTCATTCAGTTACAAACACTTTGAAATTATTACATGCCAGATTTCAGACATGCTCTCCAGCAGAGTTCGACCCGGTAAAATACTCGAGATAGGGACAGAATACTACTTGCAAAGCTTAATCAGAGCGAGAAAATAGCGACGCCAGATATGGTGCCTCCAGAGTCGACGATGAAGATGTTACCTGTCACATACCGAGATGAATCGTGGATGAGGTATCGGACTAGTGATGTCAATGCAGGGTCTACAGTTCCAATTGTTAGAAGAGGGGCCAACTTCTCAAGAACGCTAGTCAGCCAGGGCATCTCCATGAGACCTTGAGTGATCTTGGATTTGAACAGTCCGGGCGATATAGAGTTAACTCTGATATTGTGAACCCCCAACTCCAGAGCCATCACCTGAGATACATACAAAATCCTTTGTGATAAAATTCAATACATCTGAAAAGAGAAACAAATTTTTTACCTTTGTCATGGCATTTACTCCCGTCTTGGAACAAACATAGCCGACACCTCCGGGAGAATGGCCGCGATTAAGACCATCTATGGACCAAATATTGATCATGGAACCTCCCAGCTTAGCATCACGCATCCGTATCCCAACTGACTTAGAAACCAAGTTCCTGTCAGATTCGTCGTGATCACATGATTCCACTCTTCAGAAAAATCCAATGGGGACTTCACACTACCTGTGCCGCCAACACATCAATAACAGCAAAACCGGAAGAACACACCCGAATCAGAAATTTACCTCTGATACCAGCATTGTTGATCAACACTTCTATCCTTCGGAACACTTCCCAAGTCTTCTGTACAGCCTTATCGATCGCGGCACCATCTGCTGACACATCAAGCTCCACGGCTATTGCACGTGGACCACTTGGTTGTCCAGCAGTCAGATTGATTTCATCGCACAAAGATTGTAGGCGGTCAAGACGCCTTGCAGCCGCCACGATCTTGCAACCAGCTTTGGCTAGGTCGAGGCAGAACTCTCGGCCTAAACCTGAAGAAGCACCTGTTACAAGGACCACTTTGTCTTGTAGTTGCACCATGGCTCCAGCTGGGTTGACAACTTACTAGCCATTACTCTCCAGCTGTGGCAGAGAGATATTATGGAGCAGGACTTATGCAGTGCAGAAACAGTCTATCACGCAATTCATCAAAAACCAGGAAATGAGTCATCTAAAAAATCGAGATCATTTAACTTGTTGGGGCAGATTAAGTAAATATTCAAGAACGACGAGCGTACAAACCACTATGGGGACTGGATGCAATAACCGCTTTAGACCCACCATAATTTACCTTAGCTCTCGTAACTTAGCCGACAACTGAAGTAGTTTAGCTCCTTTTATACCTGATATCGGAGGGACATGATTGAAATGGATTGGTAGGCAGCTCACCAAATCTACATCTTCCCCCATGTTACTATTATTTCCCTGCCATGACCATGAGGAGCAGACACTGACACGAGCAGAAGCTGAAATAAATAAACTAATGATCTCAAATAGATATAAGTTACAAGGACGAGAAGTAAATTCAAAAAACAACAAAAGTACACAGCACCTGATCAGGCGATTCATCAAACACTTGGTTTTTGGTGTTAAAATCAAGCGAAAACCAGGAAAGCGGGTCATCTGACATATCAAGAGCATCGAACTGGGCAAAAGCAGTAAACAGAGGTGAAGCTGGAATGCATCGGTCTTCTGATCAGAGAACAATGAAACAAAATGCAGCGTAACTTATTCTGCATGCCAGCTGAGTCGAGTCGAATATTATGCCGGATCGAGTTGGACTGTTTTATCTATAATCCGGCTCGAGCTCGAATTGTTTATATTCATTAAAGAGCTTGACTCAAGAAGACGAACTCGACTTGTTAAAAATCACAAATAAGCTCGAGCTCAGGTTATTTATAACCTCAAACAGGCTCGAGCTCGGCTCGTTTGAAACCTTAATTGCAAAATTGAAGTTCAATTACTTATCCCACAAGGAAACCAATGTTAAACAACTTGAGAGAGAGGCAAAAGAAAAAGGAAAATCATTCAATTATAAACAATTTTCGAATTATTACATACATATTTCAGAAGTGCTCTCACAAGACATGCTCTCCAGCAGAGTTCGACCTAAAACCCAAATGAAGTAGGATAGACAGCTGATAGCGTAGCTAGGCAAGAATCTCACTGAGAGCTGTGGAGCTTAACCAAAACAAACCGATACTACTTACAAGCTTATTCGAGCAATGAGAGAATGCTCAAGGGATAACATACTACTTACAAGCTTGTTCACAACGATGAGAAAAATACTAAAGATAGGGACAAAATACTACTTGCAAGCTTATTCAGAGCGATGAGAAAATAGGGACACCAGGTAAGGTGGCTCCAGCGTCCACAATGAAGATATTACCCGTCACATATTGGGATAAATCGTGGATGAGGTATCGGGCGATTGATGTCAACGCTGGGTCTGCAGTTCCATATGTTAGCAGAGGAACCGTCTTCTCAGCAACGGTACTGAGCCAGTCTTTCTGCATAAGACCTTGGGTGATCTCAGATTTGAAAAGTCCAGGTGATATAGAGTTAACTCTGATCTTGTGAACCCCCAACTCCAGTGCCATCACCTGAGATACAAGATCATTTGTGGTTATCTTCTATCTATATAAAAATGAGAAACACAAACAGTAATTTTGATCAAAATCATGACTCGAAAGAGATGAGAAGATGCTCCTTTATCCGTGTTCATGAGCACAATGATGAACTTCTAATTTGCTCCTTTGAAATTCAATGCATCTGAAAAGAATGAGAAACACATTTTACCTTTGTCATGGCGTTTACTGCCGTCTTCGAAGAAACATAGCCGATAGCTCCAGGTAATTGACCACGATTAAGACCAGCTATGGACGAAATATTGATTATGGAACCTCCCCGTTGCGCATCGCGCATCCGTATCCCAACAGACTTAGAAACCAACCAAGTTCCAGTCAGATTCGTCTTGATCGCGTGATTCCACTCTTCTTCAGACAAATCCAATGGGGTCTTCACACTACCTGTGCTGCCAACCAATATTCTCCCAACACATCAATAACAGCAAACCAGCCGCAGAGGAAGAACACACCAGAATCGAAGAAATTACCTCTAATGCCAGCATTGTTGATCAACGCATCTACCCTCCCGAACACTTCCCAAGCCTTCTGTACAGCCTTATCAATCGCAGCACCATCTGCTGACACATCCAGCTCCACAGCCACAGCACGTGGACCACTTGGCTCCCCAGCAGTAGAAAGCTGGAGCTGATTGATTTCGTTGCACAAAGATTGTAGTCGGTCAATACGCCTAGCAGCAGCCACAATCTTGCACCCAGCTTTCGCCAGGTCGAGGCAGAAATCTCTGCCCAAACCTGAAGAAGCACCAGTTACAAAGACCACTTTGTCTTCCAAGTTGCACCATGGCTCCAGCTGGGTTAACACCTCGCTAGCCATTCCTCTCCAGATAGATATTATGCAGCAGGGTCAGCTCAAAAGATTACTTCTTTGCAGTGCAGAAACAGTCTATCACGCAAAATCAAGCGAGAATTAAGAATCGAAGTGGGTGAAAGTAATACATAGGTATTTCAATCAGACTTCCATAAAAGGAAATACAGCAACAAAATATAATCGACGAGAGAAAGAAAGGGTCAAGCTTACCTCGTTCAAAAATTTAAGCTGTCGTTCAACAATGAGCAGTTCAGAAGATGAGAGGAGGAAGAAGGCTGGAACCGAAAAATTAGGTGTTACCTAAACAAATGCAGAGTGCCACTGTGTCACTGCCCACTTTCTGGTTTTGTGAAACTAATTTATTATTTTTGTAAGAAAACAAATAGATAATTTATAGGACTTTTGCGTTTACTTGTGGTCAACTATTAGTAGTGTATTTTCATTTTGATTCCTCAACTCAATATACATCTATGATTCTTTGTCACATTCTAGAAACTTGTGGACTGTTGTCTCTTTCTCAGCAAGTACTTGGAGCATCTGGAAAGCGAGAAATACATTCGTTTTTAACGGTTTTTATCTCTCGGTCATGTAACGTTACAATATTGATAATTACATCGATATCGAGTTGTAGTTTTTTACTCAAAATGTAACTCTCCTTTCTATTCTCACTCGAATGATATCCTTTACCACTCCATGACTCCATCCCACACCATTCACCATCTTTTACACAGTCAGTAATCTTGGATCTGGTGATTGATTGTGAGTTCTCAATTTCTCATTTGTTAGCAACATCCAAAAGGCGAAGCATAATATTGTCATGATAGGAACATATCCATGGTCGGGTGTGTACAACGACGGAGTAATAGTCTCTTTCGTCCCTAGCATATTGTGACGGAATCAAAAGCAATCACGGAATTTATCAGATTGGTGGCTACTCATCAAGGCTCTAATTTGAATCTGTCTCTGATTGCATCACTTAGGTGAATGTTCCGAAGAACAATGGGATTGCTCACGCTATGGACCCTTTCTTGATGTTCTTGGGTCTCGGATTGATTCACTCTAGGAGCCTTGATAAGCAGTAAACTGAAAGCTTCTTTCCAGCAAAGATGCATAAGAGAACGAAACAAGTCTCTCCGAAGCCAAGGTTCGATGCCAAAATCAAACGCAGAGTTCGCATCATTGAGGTGAAGCTAAAAACATTCCAAACACACCATGATACAGTACTCAAACTTACAACTACACAAGCTAATTTCAGAGTGATGAGAAAATAGGGACACCTGATAAGGTTGTTCCGGCATCTACAATGAAAATATTGCCCGTCACATACTGGGTTGAATCATGGATGAGGTATCGAACGAGTGATGTCAATGCTGGATCTACAGTTCCAAATGTTCGTAGTGGGACCGTCTTCTCAGCAACGGTAGTCATCCAGGGTTTATTCATGAGACTTTCTGTGATCTCGGATTTGAACAGTCCAGGTGATATAGAGTTAACTCTGATCTTGTAAACCCCCAACTCCAAAGCCATCACCTGAGAGATAACATCATTTATGGCTGTCAGGGTTCACGAGCACAATATTCATACCATGAAAGTCGATGCATTTGAAAATAGAGGCACATTCACCTTCGTCATGGAATTTACACCGGTCTTCGAAGAAGCATAACCGACAACTCCGGGTGCATAGCCACGATTAAGACCAAAGATCGATGAGATATTGATTATGGAACCTCCAAGCTTTGCATCACGCATCCGTATCCCAACTGACTTGGAAACCAACCAAGTTCCTTTCAAATTTGTCTTGATCAAATGATTCCATTCCTCTTCAGACAAATCTAACGAGTTCTTCGAGTTACCTGCAATGGGAACCATTCTCCCAACACATCAACAATAACAAACTGGGAGCCCACTAGCAGAATAACACATCAAATCGAAAATTACCACTAATGCCAGCATTGTTGATCAACACATCTATCCTTCCAAATGCTTCCCAAGAGCTCTGCACAGCCTTATCAATTGCAACCCCGTCTGCGGACACATCCAGCTCCACGGCCACAGCACGTGTGCCACTTAGCTCTCCGGCAGATGAAGAAGCACTGGTCGGAAACTGAATCATATTGATCTCTTTGCACAAAGATTGTAGGCGGTCAATACGCCTAGCAGCCGCCACAATCTTGCACCCAGCTTTGGCTAGGTCAAGGCAGAACTCTCGGCCTATACCTGAAGAAGCACCGGTTACAAGGACTACTTTGTCTGGTAAGTTGCACCGTGGCTCCAGCTGGGCTGACACCTCGCTAGCCATTCCTCTCCAACTGTGGCAGAGATAACAGGTGAGCTAAAACACCTAGCGTGACAATTGAAAATGAAACCAGACCATGGGGGCGTCTCTAAATCGAGATAATTGAATTGGAAAAGTGCAACAAACAAAGCTGAAGCTGGAAGGCATCGTCTTTGACGAGACTTCCATAAAATGAATAGAAGGTCGAGAAGTCAACTCAACAAAGGTTTACACTACTCAATCGCGCAATTCATCGAACACTTAGTGATCGTATTAAAACGAAAGGAAACCACAAAATGCGTAAATGGGTTATCTGCAAAATCAAGAGCATCGAAGCAGTAAACATACTTAAAGCATGAAGAGTTTGATCTATAACCAGTATGGCCAAAGCATAACACAAAAGCTACCTACCTTGTTCAAGAACAAGCGGATCAAAAGTCAGCGGAGGAAGAAGAATGTAAGTGGAGCAGCGGGAGTGCCAGCTTCCTGATCTGTGAAATTAATCGTTGATTATTAAGAATTAAATAATCCAACCAGCTCGAAATTTATTAATAATTTATTTTTCCTTGGGTTGATGATTTTGCAATGATTCTAGTACCGGCGTTCGGCGGCACCAGGATCGAATCTGGAGAAGAAGGAGGAGGAGATGGAGGTAATAGCTATTACGATCGGTAGCCATGCTTTTTTGGTCCCCGGCGTCCAGTAGAAAAATGACATGTAGACATCTAAAAGAAGGCCTAAGTTATGTGGGTAAAATTACCGGGTTGGCCCAGAACCGACTTGAGAAAGTAGGCCGCCGGGCCGCATAATGATCGGGTTAAAGAGTCACTTGCGGATAAATACCGAAGATGCACTAAAAACAAAAGAGAACCCTACATTTATAGAGATAAGTTTTTTTACGAGTAGAAAATGAAAATTAATGCTTTGTAAAAAAATTAAAATGTTAACCTCTTTAGTTAATAAAATAATAATAAAATCATAGGAAAATGTTACGGTTGTAGTAGTGTCTCTCATCTGATTGATAGGCTGATTTTAATGGATGGTTGAATATTTTTTAATTTCTTGGGCTATTATTTAAAGGATTTAATATGATAAAATCTTATTTTTTAACCATTTACAATATGCATGCTAAATGTTAGTCAATTTTAAAAACAAAATTTATGTCAAAATTAATCAATTTTCGTATGTTATATTATGAAAATTTGATAAAATATTTCTAAATTTTGAAATCGATTAATATTTGACATACATATTAGAAATGGCTAAAAAATTAAGTTTCATTACGATAACCCTTGCTCGTGAGTAATGGTTAAATGAAGTTAAAAATCAATTTTATTTGGTGTTATATTAGTATTGAATTTTTTTAAATTGGTTTACTTTCTGCATGTTGAGTTGTTGTTACATGAATTGCGTTTTATTAAATTCGACTATATAAAATTCGGTGGCAATCATTACCTCAAGGCATGGGGGCGGTCATAAGCGTTCATACCGTAAAATAGATTTTCGACGAAATGCAAAGGGCATGAACGGTGTTATGCAGAATATATGCGCCTTTAGCCTCATTAAATTCCTTGGGTGGTGTAGCTACCGAGATCAATACAGTGACTCAAATTATTTTACCATACATTTCAATACGTATAAACAAAAATAAAATACATAGATCGGTACGTTCATTCAATAATAAAACGCGGATAAATAACCTAGTTAAAATCTAAAAAGGCAAGCGGGTGGCACTGTTGTTTACTGTTCACATGATAGTCGAGCTAATTAAGTAATTATATATGAGCTTACTCAGACTATGAAAGGGGTATTATTAGTTCTAGCCTCAAATATTTCCATGGTGGTGACATTTGCAAACCATAAGCATGCTTATACATTGAAGTTGAGTTACTTGTCCCACAAGGAAACTCTGTAGGAAATAAGGCCAAGAGTGAAAAAGAAACAAGAAACAAAGACAAATCTAGCTGGCTAAACATCAAGGTACCCAAACTCGAGCCAGGGATCGAAACTAATGTCGCGGTAAACTCGAAACCTCTTTGGATATGATAAACGAATCGAGAGCTGAGCACCCCTGCCATGGAAGCTAAAGCAACAAAGTCATCAAATCCATACACCAAGAACCAATTTGCAACGTCAGTCCTCCATATGCACTCCGGTTCGCACATCCACTTGCAGGGATAATCCGTTTCGACGGTGAACTTGCACAGTCTGGACCAAAACCGTGAATGATCTCGATCATCATCATCATTGAACAAGAAAAGAGAATGAGTACTAGTACTCAGAGAACGAGTAATGGTATCCAGACTCTGGCCTCTCTGAACGAGCATGGCAAGTGATCCTTTCCAAACACATGCCGTTTTCCACCCATGGTAGTCGTTTGATGGTGGCGATATCCACTCGAATTTCTCTTCACCGATACCTGAATCATATGCTGGATTAACCATCCAATTCACTCTCCCTTTGCTCGTCACTGGCTCAGGTTGGATTCCGAAATTTGTCTAATTCTGAAGATTCGTCTGTCAGGGCTGCTATGTTTTTCATCTGTGAGCTTTGTCCAGCCCCTCTTCCCCTCATCTGTGAGCTTTGTCCAGCCCCTCTTCCCCCAGCTCAACACATGTGCTGATACACCCGTCCATCCGCAGTAAGATAGCCTGACGGACTTGTAATTATCGGACACAGAATCATAACCAAATCCGTAAACCTGTACTTCCTCACGAGAGTGAATCAGGGAAGGAAGAAAAGGAGGAGCGAACCGAACTCGGAGGTGACTGGATTCCACAGAACCATATTTAACAAATTACTCCGAGTCGCATCTTCGAATATGTTCAAACAGACTACACCGTTCCATGATCCCACGTATTCCAACCAGGGATGCTCCAAATTAGGGTTCTTCAAAAAGGAGAAGGTAAAGGAATGAACACCATTACTACTCGTACTACTACTATTATTATTATTATCAGTACCCTTAGGCGTGGAGCCCACGTCTCTATGAGCGAGGAGGAAGATGCCGTTAGTACCGTTTTTGCATCGATGTTCGGCATGTGCAACCACGAAATAGGAGGATTGAATGAGATTGTGAATGCTGGTGGACAAGCACTTGAATCGCAGCAGAGTCTTGTCGGGAAGTTTGATCAAGATGTCAACGACTATGTCCTCCGGCAAGAGAGACGATCTATCGTTGCTTGTAGAAGCCGAGCTTCTTCTTCTTTCCTTCTTTAGGCAAGATATGATTTTGGTGATGAATGATGGCTTCTTCATTACGGTTGAATTGTGGTGATGCGGTGGCCGGCGGCGATGGTTGCTTTTTGTGTTCATATCTCAAGTCTATTTGATCTCCGACGATTGTAGCTTAATGTTTTCCGGTAGGGGTAGGGTTCTTCGTTTAATTGTGATTTGTTTTCTTGGCGGTATTATCGTGATTAGTTAGAAACTTAGAATCCCAATAAAAATACCCATGTTCTGTTAGATTGGAGAAAATTAATTCGGGGAGAAAAACATTTTTATGTTAGATTATTAATTATTTATATATATTCATTTTTATTTATATATGTAATTTATTTATTCACGTCATATTTAAATGCTACTTTTCTTACTAATTGATTAATCAATTTTTTTATATCTTTTCATAAAATACCATTTATAAGTGGTGAGATAAATATTTTTTGCTAATAATTAAAATTGGTTAGTTGTTAAATCGGATTTTAAATCACAGCTAAATTTTTAGTGTAATCTTATGAATTTTATGGGTCGTCTGAAAGGTGATTTGGAACTGATTAAGTGAACATTTGGTTTCAAAGCACTATAGTAATTTTAAAAGAGAGGAGATAACATTTTAACTAAAATTAGCCAAATAGCAACATCTTTTTTAATCTAATTACAATCATCCACTATTTTTAGAAATATAAAAATATATATAAAGGACAGTTTAGAGATTTCACTTCATTTTAGGGCCAAGAAATTCAAATTTTAGGGTGGTGAATATGAATTCAGATTGGGACTAGGAAAGTGCTACAGAATTGAAGTTCAGTTACTTCTCCCACAAGGAAACCAATGTCTGACAATTATAAATAAAATTCATTACAAACTTCTTTTCAGCAAAGATGAAGAAGAGACAACAAGAAGTCTCTCCCCCATCAACTGAGAGGAGAAGCCAGAGTTTGATGCCAAATCTAAACGCAGCCAGAGTTCATGTAGACGAGATAAGCTAAGAGCTACTTAGAAACATGTTAAGAAATACACACACAGACTGACGTGCTTACGGAGACATACAAACGAAGCTGTTTCAGAGCGATGAGTAAATGGCGAGACCTGGTAAGGTGGTTCCAGAGTCGATGGTGAAGACATTGCCTGTCACATACTGGGACGACTCATGGATGAGGTACCGGATGATTGATGTCAATCCTGGGTTTACAGGTGCAATTTCTGGTATTGGGACCATCTTCTCCATATAGCGAGCCAGCCAGGGCATCTTCATGAGACTTTCGGTGATCTCGGATTTGAACAGTCCTGGAGATAGCGAGTTAACTCTGATCTTGTGCACTCCCAACTCCAGCGCCATCACCTGACAGATAACATTATCATTTGTGCTTAACTATAGTTTATAATGAAGGTTCACTTGATGCATATGATATGAATAGAGAGGCATATTCACCTTCGTCATGGCATTTATTCCCGTCTTCGAAGAAGCATAAGCGACAACTCCAGGTGTATAACCACGATTAAGACCAAAGATCGACGAAATATTGATTATGGAACCTCCCAGCTTTGCATCACGCATCCGTGACCCGACTGACTTAGAAACCAACCAAGTTCCTGTCAGATTTGTCTTGATCAAATGATTCCATTCCTCTTCAGGCAAATCTAATGAGTTCTTTGTGTTACCTGCACAGCCAACCATTCTCCCAACACATCACAAGACAACGAACTGGAAGCTTACTCAAAGAGAAACACATCGAATCGAAATTGGAAATTACCAGTAATGCCAGCATTGTTGACCAATACATCTATTCTTCCAAAGGCTTCCCAACAGCTCTGTATCGACTTATCAATTGCAGCCCTGTCTGCTGACACATCCAGCTCCACTGCTACTGCACGTGGACCACTTGTCTCTCCGGCAGATGAAGAAGCATTGGTTGGAAACTGGAGCGTATTGATCTCGTTACAGAGAGATTGTAGGCGGTCAATACGCCTAGCAGCAGCCACGATCCTGCACCCAGCTTTGGCTAGATCGAGGGCAAATTCTCGGCCTGAACCTGAAGAAGCACCGGTTACAAGAACCACTTTGTCTGGCAAGTTGCACCATGGCTCCAGCTGGGCTGACACCTTGTTAGCCATTCCTCTCCAACTGCGGCAGATATAACAGTTGACCAGAAAGCTTTACACTGCAGAACGGTCAATCAGTGAATCACGCGATTCATCAAACACCTAGTGTGCCTATTGAAACTAGGTAGGTGCAACAAGCAAAGATCAAGATGGAAAGGCATCATCTTTTGGATCAGAATCTGATCAAATGAAAATAGAAGACCGCGAAAAGTCAACCCACCAAAAGGTTTACAATTTACAGTACACAACACTAGATCGCGCATTTGACCGAACACTTGGTGCTCGTATTGAAATGAAACAAAACCACAGAAATGGGTTATAAAATATCTGCTAAATCAAGAGTATCGAAGCAGCAAACATACTCATCAACAACAACAAAAAGCAGCAAACACATATCAAGCAGAAAGACAGAGAAGAAGCCAGTTTTATCCCTACCACAATGCTTAAGTACAGTGAGATCTATAAACACTACAATGAAAAAAAGAAAGAAAGGAATAAGCTTACCTCGTTGAGCAATAAGCGGATCAAAAGTCAGGACAGGAAGAAGATTGGACTGTGGCGATCACCTAACCAGCTAATGCAAGTGGCAGCGGCGGCTTTCCCAATTCGGGATATTAATTGTTAATTACTCCAAATTTAAATAATCCCATAAGCTTACTAATTGGCGCTTACTTTTTTTTTTTTAATTCCCCTGTATTTGCAATTATTCTAGAACCAGCGGTCCGGCGGTACCATGATCGGTCGAATCTGGAGAAGAAAGAGGAGGCGGAGGCGATAGAGATTGCGAACGGGAGCTATGTTTTTCTCGGTAGCTATCTCGACGTAAAAGAGATGGAAATGGAATCAATCTTCAATGAAGCTGGGAAGTCTGTCGCCGGCGATGAAGCAGAGCAAGCACAGTCGTCGGCGTTTGCTTTTATCCGGATCTATTTGGTTGGACTTGGTCCTCTAACAAAAGGCCCAAAACAATTGAAGGCTTTTATCCGGATCACGTGGGTAAAAATACCGGGTCAGACCCCGCCTTGGGTAAAAATAGGCAACCCCGCCATGAAAGAACTACCGACAATTTCATTACAGAAGAACACACTCCCCCACCTTTGATCCATTTCACCGGTATACCTCAGATTTCCAAAGGCTGAATTTTGATTCAGCAGCTGTGTGCGCAGGCAGATGGGGAAGAAACCCTCGTTCTTCCCTTCCAAATCCCGCAACATTCAGCTTTGGTTAGTGTGTCTCTCCTCCTTTCTACTGTGTCTCCTCTTGTTCTGCTTTGATTACTCGGCTTTACTCGGTTTCGGGAATGGCGGCTTATTAGATGAACACTCGATGAATCCTTCTGTAGCTGGTAATCTCACTGATTCCATCTCCACACTCATGTATTTGGACAATCATGATCTCACCGACTCTTGTTCGGGGAAATACGTATACATTCAGGATCTTCCAGTCCGATTCAACCAAGAATTGCTTGACCATTGTGAATCAATCACTCCAGGGAGTGAACGGAACATGTGTCCTTACTTGCTTAATCACGGATTCGGTCAGTCTATTCAAGATTCATCTAAGATTCTGTCCAATACTAGTTGGTACTTGACGAATCAGTTCATGCTGGAGGTGATTTTCCACAGTAGGATGAAGAACTACAGTTGCTTAACCAACGATTCCTCACTTGCTTCTGCTGTTTACGTCCCGTTTTATGCCGGTCTCGACATCAGCAGATATCTATGGGGGTATGGAGCCTCCGCGAGAGACCGATCCGGGTTCGATCTCGTGAAATTTCTCAGTGATAAACCCGAGTGGAGCAGGATGTACGGAAGGGACCATTTCATGGTGGCCGGAAGGATTTCGTGGGATTTCAGGAGGCGAACGGATAACGAGTCGGACTGGGGGAGCAAGCTTAGGTTCATGCCGGAATCGAAAAACATGTCGATGTTGGCGATCGAGTCGAGTTCGTGGAACAACGACTATGCAATCCCGTACCCTACTTGTTTCCATCCTTCGAATCAAAAGGATATTTCGGAATGGCAGGAACAGTTAAGAAGGAAGGAAAGGCAATACTTGTTCTCTTTCGCCGGAGCTCCAAGGCCGGACCTTGACAACTCGATTCGTGGCAGGATTATGGAGGAATGCCAAGCTTCGAAAAACTCGTGCAAGTTGCTGGAATGTACTTATGCGGAAAAGGGCGCAATTACATGTGACAATCCCGTGAATGTGATGAAGGTGTTCCAGGATTCGGTTTTTTGTTTGCAGCCTGTGGGGGATTCGTACACTAGGCGATCGACTTTCGATGCGATCCTTGCAGGGTGCATTCCGGTGTTCTTTCACCCGGGAACGGCTTACGCACAGTACAAGTGGCATTTGCCGAAGGATTATGGCAGATACTCGGTGTTCCTTCCTGTGAAGGATGTTAAAGATTGGAAAGCTGGTTTCGTCAACCGGATGCTGCTTGGAATACCCGAGGACCGGGTGGCGGCCATGAGGGAGGAGGTGATAGGGTTGATTCCGAGGGTGATATATGCAGATTCCGGTAATGATTTCGAAGACGCGTTTGATTTAGCGGTGAAGGGAATCCTGGAAAGGATTGAGAGAGTTAGGAAGTTGATTAGTGAAGGGAAGGATCCTGCCATTGGTTTTGCAGAAGGAGATGATTTTAAGTACACATTCCCAATGTATGCAAATGAAACATTGAGTGTTTGATACCTCAGTTTCTTAGTTTTCCCACTAAATTTATGATATGCAGTAATTGTTGCTTTTACAGAAGCAAGAATGTAATATGCAGGTTATAGGGTTCAATTGAAGTCCAGTTTCATATGCATCTCCAGCTTAATTTCCAGTTACTCGGCATGTTTTATAGTAGCTTAATCGTAGAATTGCATTGTAAACGACCGTAAGATTCTACAAACTACTATCTAAAAATAACAAACTATTTAAGAAACCTGCAGACTAGATAGAAAAGTGAGGTGAATGTCTATAACTCTCTATGCTTGTGATCTCGAAGAAGAAGAACAGATGAGTAAAGCCTGTAAAAGCCACTAAGATACGGGCAAGACATCAAAGTTCCCGAGACAACATTGAATGAATGAATAGTACTAGCATTGTCGACCGGCTCTCCCCACGCAGGGGTACGCCAAGGGACCAATGATGTCCGGTTTCAGGATCCCCGGGGGTTTGCGTGCTGGGACCTCTCGACGAGAACCATGTTACTTGTGGACCACTCAACTTGCCTCCTCCTACCAAGGTGCCACGGAATGAGATTTTTTGCAGTTGGAGTAGATGACGTGGAGTGCAAGTAAGCCTTGACTGCTAATCCATCTTTGTAATTAATGTGTGATGCAGTGCATTGGCTAGAGTGTTGTAACCTTGGGGCAAGCCATTGAACAAGATCATGGCTACTCGAATGGCGCGATGCCCATTGATGCTCTGTTAGCTTGTCCAAACACATTGGCACCTTCCACAGCAATCCCGACAGCTTCTCCAGTAGATGAGGTCGCATGGCATGCCTTGGTCGCAAACCGAAAGGTGATCATGCCTGATGCCGGTACCAATGACTCTGATGATCATTCCTTTGCCAAGATTGGAAGAGTAGCTCCAATTGCAAATTTCAGCAGAATTGATAATTGTATACTAACAAGTCGTTTACTTTTTAAATCTTAATTCACCCACAAATCCGTTGTAGTCTAGTTGGTCAGGATATTCGGCTCTCACCCGAAAGACCCGGGTTCAAGTCCCGGCAACGGAATCTTATTTTTTTCTCCTTAACCAAATCTTTTCGAGAATCTCAAGAGTTTCATACACTTAATTAACCATAAATTCCTTATGAGATCCAAATGACAAGTTGGAATTCTGTCACCAAAATTTCATTTCCAACATAACAATTAATTACCCATGAAAATTCGGCTCATAGCCAAGAGTTGGTACATCTTCTTGTGCTCCATATAACATCTGAATGGTGTTGATGACGGAACGAACAACGAAATTTTACAACAGCTTTTTCGTATACTTTCACTTGCATCAAGCAAATGTTTTCGTTTTTTTGGAATTATTTGTGGCATAATCAACATATGAGAAAATTAACAAAAGCATAAAAGAAAATTAACATAGTCATGTTTCGATCAAACCATAATTACCAGCAACATAATAGCCAAGTCATGAGTACATGCATGATTTTTAAGTCGTTTAACCATATTACAACCATTTATTTTATCAAATAACTAAGCTCATAAAAGGAATATGAACACACAACTAAACTAATAGACTTTTAAGTTTGACCATCAAAAGTTTTAGTTTGAATTTCTATTTGTTTCTCACCACATATATTAAAAAAGTAAGTCAATTTAAAAATTTTCAACACTGACATAATGTTAGAAAAATGATTTTTAACTTTATTTGGCCATTATTTACAGAGTTTACCATAGTGAAATCTGACTTTTTAGTCATTTCCAACATCAATATCAAATATGATCCAATTTATAAAATTCCAATTATCATGTCAAAGTTGCCAAATTTCATGGGTTAACCCCTTTTGGAAATTGACCCATGGAAATTGAACATTTTGACATGAAAATTAAAAAAATTAAATTGGCTAATATGTGGCATGCATATTGGGAATGACAAAAAACCAAGTATCACCATGTTAAGCCTTTCAAATAATAGTCAAAAGAAGTTGAAAAGCATTTTGTTCAACACTAACATAACAACGAGTAAACTTGGATTTTTAACTTCATTTGACGATATTTATAGAGGTACCATAATGAAACTTGATTTTTTAGCCATCTCCAACATAAATATCAAATATTAGCCGATTTGAAAATTTTGAAATTTTCATGTCAAAATAACCGATTTCCATAGGTTACCTTTGGAAATTGACCATTTTGACATGAAAATTAATTTTTTTTTAAATTGGCTAATATTTGGCATACATGTTAGGAATGACAAAAATCGAGATTTCACCATATTACAAATTTCACATGAAAATTAATTTTTTAAAAATTAGCTAATATTTGAAATACATGTTAAAAATTACTAAATATCCGACTTTCACCATATCTCTCCAAATAATAGTCAAATAAAGTCAAATATCCAAAGACCGTCATCACTTGAAAATTGAGTTGTGTTTTTTTGTCGAAAATGAAAGGTCTTTTTTGAATGGTTTGTTTTAGATTTGTCGTCCTAGATCAGGTTATTCGGCGTAGAGAAGGTGATGTGAACCATAGAGAAGGTAGTGGTGCTGAGAGGCCTTCCCAAGTATTCATAAATTTGACTTCAGAATATTCACTAAAACTTGTCACCAAGGACACTGCTGAAGGAGGATTTAATTACCATTAAAGTTGGCTACATCAATTTAAAGACGCTCAGATAGTAAAACAACCAATGATTACAAATCTTCTGCAAACTCACTTCGAGCCAAAGTGATAATACTATATTTCCTCTAAACTTAATTAATTACATAAATGGCTTCTAACTTCATACTCATACCTCACTTCTTCAAAATAAATAAATTTGTAATTACTCTCTAAAACACATTCCAACAACAAATCCGTTATAGTCTAGTTGGTGAGAATATTCGGCTCTCACCCGAAAGAAGTCCCGGCAACAGAAATTCTTTTTAACCAATTTTTTTTCTACAATTTCAAAAGATTCAATTTTCATACACTTAACCAAAGATTCCTTCTGAGATCCAAATGACAAGTTGCAGTTCTGTCACCAAAATTTTCATTTCCAGCATAACAATTAATTACCAATGAAAATAAAATAATCATATGAATCATATTAACCAAATGTTCTGCAAAAAAGGCATCACTTCAATATGATACCAAATGGACTCCTCACACTGTACCCATCCGCCACCCAGATCAAGCTCCCTTGAACGAACTTCTCACCCGTCACCATCCCATTTCGAAACGTGAACGTGACCGAATACTTCGCCTTCTCGTTCAATCGAATGAAACCAATCTCCCGAGGACTCACTTCCACATCTACTACACCTTCTTCTGATCCCCGCACCTCAACTTTGTACACCGAGTTCGCTTTCCCAACGTTTGTCACGGTCCTAGTGTACGTCTGTGGCTCCCCGGGCTCCAATCGCAAGACGAACGACGGGTAATTCAGCTGAGCTTCCGGTATCGATTGGTTCAACGAGCATTGCACCTTCTGCTGCACGATTGTGGTCACCTGCGCGTCGTTGTAGCCCAAGCCGCATAGGTAAGGAATGTAATCATCTGGCTGGATGTCGTACACTAGGCCGGGGTCGTTGGCTCCGACTGGATTCACGTGGCCCGATCCCATGTCCAATAAGTCGGCCGGGAGTCGTTGCTCGTCGGAGATGGGTTTGTTATTGCTGCCCTTTTGAGTGAGGTGGGCTGTAGTCATCATTGCTGATTTTATGGCGGCTGGCGACCAATCCGGGTGAGAACCTGTTGGAGAATAGGAATAGTTTGTAAAATGTAGGCTTGCTTACAAACCAGTCGATATTTGAGTTTTCAGTTTTAAACCAGTCGGCTCGAAAATAAATGAGCTGGCCGTTTTTATAGTCTAGTGTTTATCGTTATGGGTATGGCGTCTCTTAAGATTGGTGTGGCGAATTTGTGATTTATATTTATTTTTATTTAAATTAGATTTATCGGCATAATATTGTGGAAAGTTATAAAGAATAAGTAAATAGATGAATTTTTTTTTGCTATGGAAAAGGAATAACAAATAATTTCATAATTAAAAAAATGAAAACGTCACTTTAAATCATAATAAATAATTTAAAATAAAATTTTAATAAGTTTAAAATAAAATCTTAATAAATTTAAAATAAAGCTCTAATAAATTCAAAGTAAAACACAATATTCGAAAAAAAACTAAAGAAAAAAATCATTGATAAATAGAATCATTGATATAAGTGGTTAGTTTTGGAAAACAGAGAGCCAACTCTGAACTTGATGGGTTTGGCTGACAAGCCAGCCAATTGGTGGCTTGATTAGACGATAATTAATGTAGCTTGTGAATTGGTTTTAGATATTTTGATAGTTCAAATATTTTTATTTTATGTTTAAGAAAATAAAAATATGGTGTTGAATGATGTTATCTTAACGATTAATTATTTAATTAATCTATACGAATTGTGTTAATTTTAAAATATTATAATTTTCAAAAATTTATCCTAGTTGAACTTGAAAATTAACTCAAAAGATTATTTAAAAATTGCAAAGGAGTTCGAGCTCGAACTCATTAGGACATGCAAACAAGTTGAGTTTGAGCTTGAGTTCTCTAAGACCTCTAAACGAATCAAGCTCGAACTAATAATTATTTTATCGAGTCGAACTTAAACTCAAATAAAAGAGTCTTCGCAAGTGTGTCTCACCTCTAATTAGAGCAGCAATGCCACTAAGGTGTGGACACGACATCGAAGTCCCGGAAATCATGTTGAATTTCGCCTGATCAGAACCACCACCGCTCATGATGTCGTCCTCTTCCTCATGAGTTGGCCAAGCCGCCAAAGTGCTAACTCCGGGGCCGATCAAATCCGGCTTCATGATCCCCGGGCTCGCCTTGCTAGGCCCTCGTGACGAAAATGAAGCGACTTGAGGAGCCTCGACTTGGTCACTAAACACCGTCCCTTTGAACGCTATCGTTGCAGTCGGAGACGTTGTCGAGTTGATATATGCTTTAATTGACATTCCGGCCTCGTAACTAACATGCGAAGCCGGAATCTTGTGTGCATCGGCTAAAGTCGTGAACCCTGCAGCTTTGCTGTTGATCAGAATCATCCCGGATCCGCCGTTGTTCTTGACTTCCATACCTTTGTCAATCCTTTTGATTTTGCCTCCCGACTCGCACACGACCACTTTGCCTTTAACATCAACCTCGGAAAGCGAACCGGGAGCGCAATACACGGCCGATGAGTTGTGATCAGGAGAGGCTCCTGTGTACACAAGCGGCAGCATTTTCGAAGAAGCAGAATCTTTCGGTTGGAAAAGGGTTTGACCATCAAACCTTTCTCCGTTTCCGAGCAGAACCGTTGATTTTATTTGTCTATCAACAGTTCCAGCTCCGACCGTTAGAATCCACGGCGCTTCGTTTGACAACGAGCTAGCTGCGGGACCCTCATTCCCTGCGGAACAGCTTACGAATATTCCCTTCTTCATTGCACCGAATGCGCCTATGGCGATTCCGTCGTTGAAAAACGGAGCGGAGTTGCCACCGAGCGAGATGGAGAGGACGTCGACGCCGTCCTCGACTGCGGCATCGAATGCCGCCATTATGGCAGTGTCCGTACAACCCTTTTGACCGCTGCACACTTTGTAGATGGCTAAGTGAGCCATCGGTGACATCCCGACTGCAGTTCCGAACCCTTGACCCATTGCATTTGCACCTGACAAGTGAAAGTTTTCCAAAATCACAACTTAAGAATTGATGGTAATTTTTTTATTTTATTGTAAAATTAGAAATAAGTTACGTTCTATTACAGGAAACAATTTTGTTTCATTTTATATTAATATTGAAAATTTTCAAATTGAATTAATTTATGTATGCATGTGATGCGAAATCATTAGAAATTCAAACTACGATTTTAGTAGGTGAAAGCATATACATTCCACTAGTAACACAATCAAAACCTTTAAAATAATTTTTAATTTTATTTGGCTATTATTTGAAGAGGTTAACAAGGTGAAATCTTAATTTTTAACCATTCCCAACATGCATGTAAAATATTAACCAATTTAAAAAATTTCAATTTTCATGTTAAAATTGGTCAATTTCGTGTGTTATACTAAAATTTTCAAATTGGCTTTAACATTTAATGTTTATGTTGAAAATGGTTTAAAATCTTAAATATGACTATGATAACTCCTATAAATAATGGTTAAATGAAATTATAAATCAATTTTCAATTTACTATGTTGACTAGGGGTGAGAGTTTATCGTGATAGTAACCGATCACATTATTAATAGGCTAAAACTGTCTCCCGTATCTTTAAGGAGTAGCTGATTAGGGATCATTTCACAATTACCATTCTTAAAACTGCAATTTTTTTTTATAGTTGAACGATTGATCGTTCTAATTATTTTAAGTTAACTGATTAACCTGGAGATGGAGATCGATTTCAACTGTTAACCGTAACCAATGTATCGACCTCCTAATACTGACCTGAAACTGCACTTCCAGCAGCGGTGCTAGCCGTATGACTCCCATGGCCTTCCTCGTCTTCGACAGATTCCCCTTTCGCCGCAAGATTTCTTGCACCAATAACCTTATTATTACAAACCTCCTTCGGCTCGCATCTCCCTCTCCATTTCGAAGGCGGCGGAGGCATCCCTTCGTCACTAAACGAAGGATGATCAGCCGTCACTCCGGTATCAAAAACCCCAATCACCACTCCTTTCCCATACCCCGAACCGTTCCAAAACCCCGAATTCCGCTGCAAACCAAGGAACTTGGGAGTGTAAGTTGTGTGAAGATTCAGAATCCTCTCGGGACGCGCTGACAGGAACCCTCGTTTCTCCTTCATCAACTCGAGTTCGGCCAGTGTGAGTCTCGATGCGAACCCTGTCGCCACGTGGTGGTAAGAGTGGACCATTCGGGGCGAATCTTCGGAGCTAGCGGTGGTGGTTGTCGGGAGGAATTGGTGGTAGTATTTGTCAAGATCTTCTGATTGTTCTTCCAAGGAATTTACAGTCCCTTCAGGTTTTTCGACAAAGACTAGATAGGTTTGTAAGTTTGTTTGTTCATTAGGGACTGTTTGGGAGAGACAGAATAGGAAAGAAGTGAAGGTGATAATAAGGGAAACAAGAAGCATGTTCTTCCCCATTATGTTTGAGATTCAATGGCCATGTTCATGAATGTAGTTTTTATATATAATTCTGATTTTTGAAGTAGATGAGATTTTATGGAGGTGATGAAACAAAACAATGGAAGGTATTTTTGAAGTGGGGTTTCGTTTTAAGGATTTGGATGATATGACGGCTACGGTTGATGGATAAGAAGACAAGTTATTTTAGGGTTTGTTTGGTATCATACCAGCACTAATGTATCGAATTTCATTAGAATTATGAAATGAAACATGTTTTGGTGAGAGTAATATTAATATGGGTGTACATTTTTTATTGTTATAAAAAATTATTTTAGGATTTGTTTGGTATCAGGGAAATATATGTGTGTTTATGGGAAATATATATCTATTTGTTTTGTGATAGATTTGAATTTTTGTATTTCAGAAACACATAATTTTCAACCTTCTCTATTTTGTGTATTACGAGAAACTCTACTTGTATTAGAAAAATTCCGAACTCTTTCAAATAAAATAGTTGGTCGCAGTTTTTTATTTTTATTTTTATTAACCAAATATACATACTAAATAAGATAATTTAACATTCTCTTACTCCATTTTATAACAAAAAATTGTTTATATTTTATCTATTCTCAAACATAATTAATTCTCAAAACTCTATACCAAACAACGCTTAACCATATTACCAACCTTGTACTCATTCTAATTAGTCAGTTACAGTAATTTATAATATTGTAACCTCCTACCTTAGGTCGGTTGCTATGTACTCCAACTCTACACAATATTTTATAATGAAGAAAACTTTTGTCTCATAAATTTGTCTCATTACTCACAAGTTACCTCACGAAAATATGGTATTTAATTGGTTAATAAAAAAGAAACATAACATTTTTACATAGTCAGAATAAATAAGTTATGTGCATGAATAATTAATAATTAACGTGAATGTATGGTGATTTTGTCTCACGGCGAGACAACAAATTTGTTCTAATATCGACCAAAAACAACGATTGGTTAACCTGAAAGGTTGTTCTTGGTTTCTGTCTTTTGTCGTCATCCGTACATCCATCAATGATACGAACAAATCCAGGAACAAAATGATGGGGGTGGTTTTCACTCTCTCAAGTGTAAATAATGACAAATTCTAAGACATTAATGTCTTTCTAGATGTAGTTGAGTTAAGACTTACAGATGAAAGCCAGTTGATGGAATAATCAGTTGATATTAAGTCATTAAGACACTTAAATGACTTAAACTTGTTTCTTTTTAATGATTTAGGTATTATTTCGAGTTCTTTCTTCTCGACCAATTAGGTAAAATGATGACTTAAATTAATAATTTTTAATTATCATTTTTGAATTCTTTCTTCTCGACCAATGGTTAAAATGTTCTTAGTCCTGATCAAACTCTTCTAGAAAAATTAAAGCATATTATTGTGCCTAGCCAAAATTGGATCAAAACACACTAAATGATATCTCCTACCCCATATTAGTTAGCTATATATGCACCATGATTGATTTTTCTATACACGTGAATGAACTTAATATCAGTTTAGTACATTAAACCATTATGTAACCAGCGCTATATTAATGTATATAAACTCTGCGATTTGAAAAAAGAAATTGTGTAGTAGAAGTTAGCTATAGTTAATAACTAAAAACTCAACAGACAATTAAGATTAAATATTATTAAAATTTGAACTCCTCTGTACCTATAAATTTGATTTTTTGTTTTTCAAAACCAAGATTAACATCTCATTCTCACTCGTTTCCAGAACATGCTTAGATTCCCCCCCCCCCCCCAGCTTTTTTCTACAAAAAGAAAATTCAATGTTTTCAGAGTTGATATTTTGTGCAAGTGACCTCACTTTTGATTTACCAAGTCAGTCGTGGTAGAAAATTCCAAAGTAAGGATTGGCATGTTATTCCGTTAAGTATATTTTTTTAGACACAATTTGATTCAAAATAATTTAGAAAGACAGTATTAGGATTGAAATCATTCGAAATGGGCATTACAAAATTCTGTATATCATGATGCTGGTTGGATAGCATCGCGCCGTGCAGGGATTGCCTCCAACGACTAGTTTGTAATGACTCGATAGAGAAAAATTGGATCAAAACACCCCCAACGGCTAGCTTATAACCAGGTGCTCATCTATCTAACAAACTAGAATTGGATCAGAATCCCTCAACGGCTAATTCATACAGTTTAGGGTTTAGGGTTATTGTTTCGTTCGTCAAATTTTTGAATACCGATATCGTAAAGTACTAACAAAGAAAATGGTCGAAAACCTTGAACAAAACATTAAATTTACAAAATTGATAACAAAAAGTTATTAATTTACAAAGAGTTACAAGTTATAGATACTAAACAAAATTCAAAATTACATCCAACAAAAACTTCAATTCTAAAATATTTACTTCAAAATTTTTCCATTTTGAAATCAAAATCACCATAAACGGTAGCCTAGAAACGTCCACTTCTTTTTTTTTTTACAATAAATTAGCATGCTTTTATTTAATTAAAATTGCCAATAATCACAAACACAATATAAATGCTTTTTTAGAAAGTTATAACTCAATAAGTTACATCAGAAAATATATCTAACCATTGATTGGTTAATCTACATCGTGTCCTTATACTTCATTCAACCAAATCAATCACCTAAAACCTTAATCTCGTTTGAAGATAAAACTAGATATAACTCGAAACTAAACACACCTCAGCCGTTAACCTTCGAAGAAAACAAAAAAAAAAAAAAAAGAGTACAGACCAATTCCAAAAGCAAACACGAACACCCAAAAAGCATAAGCCAATTAAACGTCCACTTCTGATTCCACCGTTGGATCAGAGTGTGGATAATATATATCAAATATATTCTTCCAAGTCCTCAGTGATAATACTATAATAATGCATGGGCCGGGGGGATGTAAAGGATTCAGCCTTATCCACCGTTCTCCTCCGGCCGCCATGATCATAAGTCGGAAGTCAGAAGTCGTAACAATTAGAGAGTGTTGACACTTACACTAATTAATATCCTTTTTTCTTTGTTGACAATTAATATTGAACAACAACGGCTTTCATATATCAAAATAAATAATCATATAAATAATGTGTAATATAAGTTAACCCTAATTAATAACACACACTTTGAGTAAATGGTTGAAATTATAAAAATCATTACGGTTTGACCCATCTCTCTGCCTATAAACGCATAACCGTTCTCCATCATAAGAGTTAGCAGTAAAAAAAACACAATTAAGGTTTATAGGAAAGATGGAGAATCTGGAAAACCTTGTCGATTCGAGATCAAAACTAGCGACTACTCTCCTACTAGCTCTTACTCGTTTCGAAAAGTTCATCGTCATTCCACCCCTGCTCGTCGACCCCTATAGATAGGCCGTAAATTAAAATTTAAAATTGATGTGAGTATATCGTATGATTTAAAATTTTCAACATGCAACCGGTTCCATTTTCCCGGCCTTCACTACTTCTTAGTTTTTTTTTCTACGGTTTCAGAGTTGATAATTCATGCAAATGACCTCAACTTACCAAAGTCAGTCGTTAGGAAATTTTCGCAATAAGGATTGGCATGTGATCATGGGCCCACCAACCCGGTTAAAATCGTTCAAATTTTTTTTTGATGTAATTAGAGTGTTTATCGTCAAGACGATAAACAATTGATCAATAGAATATCATCCAACCCCAACCATTGGCCTTCACTGGTCGATCTAATCAATTGATGGGCCTAATTAGGCAGCTCAGGATTCAAGGGGCTTTTGGCGATGCTTCAAACCCTAGCACAAGTGGCAACATCGTCCCAACGAACCGCCTCAGTTCAAAAGTCTGAGTCTTCCCGAAAAGATCTACTAGTGCTCATATGAGGCCACATCACTGGTGGATAGTACTATAAATACGATTTTGTCATCCTGCAGAACGGGTCAGTGATTACATAAGAGGGGACAATATTATCCCTTTCTGTAAGTTTCCCCGATCTTTCTCTTTCTTACGTCACCATGAAACTCGCGACCAACTCAAGTACTAGACCAGCGATCGTGATCCGATTCGATGACATCTAGACGGGTATCTAGCTCATTGTCCACTCGAGGATTCAGCCTTGTCCGCCGTACTCTCTGGCCGCCATGCATAATTCTAGAGTCTATCAACAGAATAATTGCAGAGAGTGTAATTAAGTTGACACAATAATAGTTAACAAAACATATCAAAATAAATAATAATATTGAATAACAAAAATCAACATTAATGGCTAGCTTACGACTAATCAACCACGACATGACATCATGCACGCTCACCGCCTCCGGCTATAAAAAACCCCGCAGCAAAGAGCTAGAGAAGTACAACTCACACAAAAACCAACAACAACAACAACAACAACAACAAAGAATCATGGATGCAACCACTGCGATGGAGCTACTCGATGCCCAACCTCGAGTTTGGGATCACTTCCTGGGCTACATCAACTCGATGACCCTCCAATGCGCACTCGAGCTAGAGATCGCTGATGTGATCCACAGCCACGGCCGGCCCATGCCATTGGCCGAGCTGGCCGCGGCTCTAAAAATCTCTTCAGATAAGGCCCCGTTCCTCTCGCGCCTCATGCGCATGCTGGTGCATCTGGGCTACTTCACACAGCAGAAGGGAGGAGAAGGGTGTCACTACTACTGCGTGGCACCCCTCTCCCGCCTGTTGTTGAAGGAGAACCCATATAACACCAGGTCGCTCACCTTTTGCTCGGTCCACCAGCATCTGGTGGACCCCTGGCGTCAGATGAGCGCCTGGTTACAAACCACCCGTAAGGATGGAAAAGATGCCCCGAATGCTTTTGCTTTTGCCCACGAGGGCAAGAAGGTGTACGAGGTTTGCTCCGAGGACCCGCCGTTCAGCCGGCTGTTCTCCGAAGGGATGGCGGGGGACAGCTGGCTGTTCAGCAGGGCCCTTGTCGCGAAGTGCAAAGATGCATTCAAAGGGTTGAGCTCGCTTGTCGATGTCGGGGGCGGTACGGGGAACACATCTAAGGTCATTGCTGAGGCCTTCCCCGACATGCAGTGCACTGTGTTTGATCTCCCTCATGTGGTCTCTGGACTGAAACAAACCCATCACAATCTTCACTACGAAAGTGGCAACATGTTTACCGACGATATTCCTCACGCTGATGCAGTGCTCTTCAAGGTATTATAATTCTCTACTGCATGTATATGGGTAGTTTTCTATGCATATATAATATTACGTCAAAATTTCGACTTCGATCTTAAAATATTACAATTTTACGACTTTATTGATGTCTAGCAATCGTTTTTTTTAAAATCAGATAAAATCCCTAAACTTACAAAATCAACGACTTACTATTATTTTTTATGAGTAGAAAACTATCCATTTTGTCTCCCTCGATCAGTAGAGTTTGCTTACGATAGAACAGATTTAATTTATTAGTTCTTTATTTATTTTATTGGTAAATTTTGATTATTTTATTATAAGTGGAAGTAAAAATAATAAAAAAATAGGATAATTATTTACTTTCTTCTTCAAATCATTACCCTAAGATCGTAAAACTTTTATTTTCTTATCTTGTTATTTGTACATAAAAATATTTCTGGAATCACGATTTTGACTACCTTACTGCTGCAGTGGGTGCTATGTGACTGGCCGGACGAACCGGTCCTGAAAATGCTGAAGCAGTGCAAGAAAGCGTTGACCAAGAACGGAGTGAAGGGGAAGCTGATGATCGCAGACCACGTGCTGGGGCACGAGAGTTGCAACGACAGCAGCTCGATGGGAACATCTCTGGTGCTCGACATGTTGTTCATGTCGTTTCTCGAAGGTTCTCTGAGGACCGAGGAGCAGTGGGCGAAGCTCTTCTCCGATGCCGGCTTTACCAGCTACACTATAACTCCCGTTGGTGGCCTAAGAGTCCTCATCCAAGTCTACCCTTAATTACTAAGAAGCTTAAGATTCACCGATCTATGAATGACGTACTCGATCGGTAGCTGAACCTGCATGAGTTATGTTTGTCGTTTTGAATAAGGTTATCCATATATCGTACGTTGTTTTGTTTGAATAAAGTTGTGTGTTTATATATGTGAAGTACGTTTTGCATTTTGATAAAGTATCGCACTTTTGGACTATTCATCGAAAAGATGACTAGAATCTAGTTATATTATTTCGTTATATTGACAATTGCACTATATTAATTAGGCCTCGTTTGGTATAAAGTAATGGAGAGTGGGGGAAAGTAGAAAAGAGGAATTGAGAAATTAGAAATTGTGTAATTTCAATTACATTGTTTAGTGACAAGGTTTGTTGTTGAAATATAATTTTCAGTTTGTTGTGCAATGACTATGATGCCCTTATTTGAAATCCAATTTCAAAACTCATCATCTTCTAGTTAGCAAAAATTTGTTTAATACTCGTATAATACACATATACATACTATATGCGTTTAGAACTTTCGCTCTCGTACTATTGTAGAGCCGTTTAATTTTAAAATTTTAATATTTTCTAATTGTTGCCTAAATTTAAACGTATTACTATGTTGAAACAATGTATGAAACTTTGAACGTATTAATATTGTACCATACTCGTCTCATATTTTACTAACTATAAATGAGAACAAATCTGATACCCACCACTACTTGTATTTGCCAGGGAAGAAGAACTAATATTTGTACATATCTACAACCATATATTATAATATATCGGGGATAATCATATAATTTTTCCAAATACACATTACATAATTGCAATAATATATTACATGCTTTGGCTAATCAAACCAATATCCCACTTTTATTCCCCACCTCTGTTGTTATAGTCGTTACAGTCGTAACGGAAGTTAGGGGTAATAATGACAATATCTATCCATTGTTTACGAAATATATTACATATCTACAACCATATATTATAATATATCAGGGATAATCATATAATTTTTCCAAATACACATTACATAATTGCAATAATATATTACATGCTTTGGCTAATCAAACCAATATCCCACTTTTATTCCCCACCTCGGTTGTTATAGTCGTTATAGCCGTAAAGGAAGTTAGGGGTAATAATGACAATATCTATCCATTGTTTACGAAAACTCAGAGTTTTGAAGAAAACATCATCAACACCATGTATTTGAAAAATGCACATTTGAGAGGAAATGTGGGCTCAGAGGAAAAGTGTTTTCGTAAAACACTGGCCAATTAAAACTAAACAAACAAAAAAAAATTGTTACTCTGAGTTTTGATAAAACCCTCCTAAAGTTGATATTGGCTCCCGGTCGAAAGGGTCGATGAAACTTTCTAGCAACAGTACCAAAGCACCATGTGAAACGGCAGCACTGGGCTTGGGTTCGGACGCGAGTTTTAGGTTGATCCAACTATTGCTAAATGAGTCCGGCCCAATCCAACGTACGGTCAGCTTTTTCCAGCTCGTTTTTATTTTTATTTTTCAGTTTGCATAATATTTGGTTTGGGTTTTGAGTTTATGTATTGACTTTGGATTTTGGGTGTTGAGTTTAGACTTGCCTTAAATATGACGAACGGCGCAACAGAGGAAAAACAAAGAGAACTCGAACAAAGTGTTCTTCTGGTACTTTAATTTGTTCCTATATTATTTGGAGAGAACATGCTCAAAATTTTCGGCAGCATTCTATTATTATATATAAAAGTAAAAATTTACTATTAATTCAATAGTTTTATAGCAAGGGTGAGGTTACCTACAATGAGTCTTATGTGTATCATACATTCTTCATGAATTATTTATTTTAACAAGTTTGGGCTCTTTGATTGAAATATTGAGTCTCATGTCTCCAATTGAGGTGGTATAAGATGAAAAAGCTTTCCAGACAGAGTTTCTACCAAAGCAACTAATTCAATCAGCCATCTGAATTAAAAAAAAATAATGATCATATAGACTTATTCGATTTTCAATTCTTCTATATATTTTTAGACTTTGTATATGCCGTTTTTTATTATTTAATTATTCAATATATAATGTAGCTGAATTTAAACTTGTATCGGCAACACATAACTCTATCAATATTCCAACACCATTTGGAGGACCGATGATAACATATTCATCAATCACATGGTCTGTATATTATTTTAAGAACGGTTTCTAATGGCCGTAGCTAAATATGAATATTAAATAATTTTCAATTTCCTTTAGTCATGAAATTGTATCTAGTGACTCTAGCAACAACATCTAAACCAACTACTTAAATCATTAGAACTATTAGTTAAATCGTGATTGAACCACAATTATACCGAATTGTTTTGATAAGTGATTATGTGATGTCCATCGGATTATCCGCACCAGTATGGTTCGAAGACATTGAAAAATTTCAGTGTTTAGGTAATCCTGACACCAAACTGCCAAATTTCACTCGAACAAAATCACAAACTTTGATAACATCAGCGATATATTTAAACGATTACCTACAATGTGTTTACGCCAAAGTTCAAAGAAAGACCAAGTACATAAAAAAATTATTACAAAATTATTTAACAATTTTTAATATAATTTTCACATCTATATGAATAATTTTGACAATTACCTCGTTCAACAATTTACAAAACAAACAGGAAGTTGTTGGGAATTCAGTGTCTCCGGAAATCTCAAGCCCGAATACCCTATAAAACAAACGAGACCTAAATAAATTTCTAGAACGTCATGTATATATGTATGACCTAGTAAACAATGTAAATACTAAACGTACAAGCGTGAAACAGTGACATACATAAACCAAAGTTCTTAATGCACATAATCCGAATTTCAATGAATTAAAGAAAGTCAACGGTAGGTGATATCACATTAATTATTTTATATACACGAAACCATACATTACTTGTCCAACGTGACAAAAAAACCCATCACTAAAATATCCCTAAACTTCTCTATATAACCTTTCAATCCCTTAACCCTTAAATCTTCATCAAAAGACAAAAACCATGTCTACCCTTTCCCTCAAAACCATCTCACTCGCCATCTTCGCAATATTCGTCACTGTCTTGACTAGCTCAACCAATGCAGCTCGCTTCTCCATAACGAACAACTGCCCATACACTGTATGGGCAGCATCCGTCCCCGTAGGGGGAGGCCGTCAACTGAATAGGGGCCAGACGTGGACGGTCAACGCTCCCTCAGGGACCAAAGCAGCCAGGATATGGGCTAGGACCGGCTGTAGGTTCGATGCCTCCGGCAGGGGAAAGTGCCAGACTGGGGACTGCAGTGGCCTCCTACGGTGCAAGGGCTATGGCGCAGCCCCCAACACGCTCGCGGAGTATGCGATTAACCAGTTTTCGAAGCTCGATTTTATCGACATCTCGATGATAGACGGGTTCAACGTCCCGATGGAGTTCAGCTCTGTCTCCAAGGGTTGCAGGAGGGTGATCAAGTGTGCGACGCCGACCATCATGAGCCAGTGCCCCAGGGAGCTGAGGGTCCCCGGAGGGTGTAACGGGCCGTGTCCCATGTTTAAGACAGATGAGCATTGTTGTAACTCCGGGAAGTGTGGGCCAACGAAGTACTCGAGGTTCTTCAAGAAGAGGTGCCCTGATGCTTATAGTTACCCTAAGGATGATCCGACTAGCACTTTTACTTGCCCTACTGGGACTAACTATAAGGTTGTCTTCTGTCCTAGGACGAGGTTGGTTAGTGAGGAATAATGTGTCATGCATCATGTATCATGGACTATTAATATGTACTGAATAAGAATTAGTGTTCTTGCCACTTGTCACAAGGGTTAATACACATTTAATTATCCTCTATACTATGCAAAGTTAATAACGACGCGTATTATGATTTTTTATCGAATCAAACCTCTTTACCTTAAATTTCAAACAAGCTACTAGTTAATTTTTCATCTATCTATCGTTAAACTAGTTTACTCAACATGTCTAATCAATTATTTATCTGACATTATAGTTAAGTATTGAGATTATAATACTTCTATCTTCTTTACTTTACCAACTTAACAAAGAGGCCTCTTTACTATTAAAAACTGCTTTTTGCCTCTTCCTACTTTACCAACTTGCTAAACGTCTCCTTTTGTTACTTTATCCGTTGTCTTGCCGTTATTTCTCGCCTAATCAATATTGCCACACATCATACTGATGACACGTGGCTAATGAGTGTGATAATTAATCTTGTTAATTTTTAATTTTTAATCAAAAAATTATTTTTGCGGCTATTACTATTTAAACCCTAATGTAAAGTTACCTTATCAGATTATGTTCCATTCTTTGCCCTCCTGCATCTCATTCTCTCCGTCTGTGTTTCACCTCCCGCCTGCCTCCAGCTTCATTTTATTTTGGAATCAACCTTCTACCCTCTATCCCACTCATTCTCTATCATGTATCCTCATTCAATCAAATCTATAACCTTTCCAAATTTTCGGGAGCTCTATATTTGTTTTCATCTTCCTCCGATCCCTTACCTTTCCAAGATTTTCGGGAGCTCCATATTGGTTAATGGTTGACGATATAACTAATTCTCTTTGGTATGAAGGAGGAAGATAATTATATTCAACTTGAACGAGGAAGATACTTATATTCAACTAGATGAAGAAGGAACTAGTGGAGGAGGAATATGATTCAACTAGATGAAAAGTCGTCGCCTCCCCGGCCTTGAGCTGAGGGGTTGTGGTTGCGACTGCGGCTGCAATTTAAACAGAAAGATGAATTGTCCGGAGATGAAAGAGAAAGATGCTTATTCGGGTAAATCTTGCCAACTGAAAATTATTGTAAGAAATAAAATTAAATAATACATAATTATCATACTAAAAGCTACCTGTCATCCTGGATGACGTGACAATATTGATTAGGCAAAAAATAACAACAAGATAACTGATGGAGTAACAAAATGAAATGTTTAACAAGCTGGTAAAGTAGAAGGGAGTAAAAATAATATTTGATAGTAAAGAGGCCTTGTTGTTAACTTAGTAAAGTAAAGGAAGCAAAAATACTATTATCCCTTAAGTATTATATCCACTTAGATAAATATATAAGAAAATAATATTTGTATTCATGATATAATATCTACATTTATTTATTAAATCTATAGATATATTTTTCTTAATTATCCTTAACAATAATTTAATTTGGATTAAATATCCCTAGTCTTCTACTTATGTAAACAAAAATATCTGACTAGATATGTTTAGTCAACAAGTTAACGATGGATGAAACCAAAAAACTGATGAATAAGCTTGTTTGTTAAATGCTACATTGTGAAGGATTGTTTGCTAAATTTTCACTAGTAGAGGGGCTACAATGTGTATTAACCCATGTTTAGGAGAAATATAAATTACTACTATGATTTTTTTTGAAGTTTAGTGACTTTTGGATAAAAAGTCGATAATTCAATGACCATTTAAGTTTGTAATCCAAAGATTATGAGCGGGTGAAGACTGAGATAAGGAGAGGTAAAAATAATTTATTTTTGGTGGGTTTGGGTTGACTATAAATGACGTGAATTATGAGTCGACACTGCTACAAAGAATTTTTTACGGAAAATTGAATGTTCGTAGATGGAGGTGACCACGAAGTTAACACTCAATAGTTTAACTACTGCCATGAATATTTTTGAAGTTTAGTGACCGGTGGGTAAAAACTAAAAAGTACAAAGCTCATTCATCATTTAATATGAAATTACACCCAACATACTCCACTACATCATTAAAAAAATGCTGAGTGAGATCTTACATTATTGCTTGATAAATATTTGAAATGTTTAACCAATCAATTTTTCACTTAATTATAAACCAAATTACCCTTTTAGCCTTTTACTCAGATAGAACCGCAATTGGACTCCTGACAACATATCCACCGTTGGTACTATACCAGTACAAGTACCCATGCGAGTAAGGCTCGGCAGAATGGCCAGCACCTTGGCTGGCAAACGTCACAGTAAAAGTAGCCTTCTGGTTCAAACTCTCGAAAGAAATCCTTTCAGGATTCACTTTGACACCAACCCCTTTTGGTGCCACAACATTCGCAAAGTAGACCGAATCAGCCTTCCCAACGTTCGTCACAGTTCTCGAGTAACTCACTGGGTTAGACCCTAACCTGATTGCAAACGAAGGGTAGTTAAGCTGAGCTTCAGGAATGCTCGCGTTCCCGCAATGCGCCTTCCTCCCGATGACCCCAGAGATCTCGGTGTCCTTGTATTTCAACCCGCATAGGTAAGGAATGTAGTCGTCAGGTTTTAGATCGTACACTAGGCCGGGATCGGCAGCTGCAATCGGGTTGACATTTCCTGCCCCGATATCGAATAGGTTCGCTGTAGAAAGCTGTTCGTTGAGGATAGGAGACCCGCCGAGGTTTTCCAGGTGGGTGGTGGTCATCATGGCGGATTTGATCGCGGCAGGGGACCAGTCAGGGTGGGCGCCTTTTAGCAAGGCAGCGATCCCGCTGAGGTGCGGGCAGGACATTGATGTTCCTGAGATCATGTTGAAGGGAACGCTGCTCGAGTTGTCGATCGAGAATGGCCAAGCTGCTAAGATGTTTACTCCGGGGCCTATAATGTCAGGTTTCAGGATTCCTGGGCTGATAGTGTTAGGCCCCCTGGAGGAGAAGGAAGCGACTTGGGGAGCGTTCGGGTTGTTTCCGATTACAGTTCCTTGGAAAAAGATTTTAGCTTTGGCTGCGGATTTGGTCGAGTTTATGTAAGCTTTGATCTTCTCGCCCGAGACGAAGGTGACATGGGAAGCCGGCAGGACATGAGCATCTGCCAAGGTATCGTAACCGTTCGGTTGATCATTCATCAAAATCATGGCGATTCCGCCGCTGTCTTTAACTTCCTGACCCTTTTGAATCCTTCCAACCTCGCCTCCTCTCTCGCACAGCACAATCTTCCCCTTAACGAACTTCGGATCCAACGATCCTGGAGAACAGAATTTTGATGTAAAATTACCATTTTGCCCTGGGTACACAAGCGTCAGGAATTGGGGTCCCCATTGCCTGTCCTGAAACAGGGATTCGCCTTCCAGCGTAACATTGTTCCCGAGAAGAACGGTTGCCTTAATCCGCCTGTCGATCGTGCTAGCTCCCACAGTTAGAATCCACGGCGCCTCATTCGAGGACGACCCGCTTACAGGACCATCATTTCCTACGGAACAGCTGACGAAAATACCCTTCTGGATAGCACCGAATGCACCTACGGCAATCGGGTCATCCACAAACGGTTCTGAAGGGCCACCAATCGAGAGCGAGAGCACATCAACACCGTCGGCTACCGCATTGTCTAGTCCGGCTAGTATGGACCCGCTGGGACAACCGTTCTCATCACAGACTTTGTACATTGCAATGTGGGCAAACGGTGCCATTCCGACCGCAATGCCTTCAGCTTGCCCGAAAGCGTTCGCCTTCAGGACCGGATTTCCTGCTGCCGTGCTGGAAGTGTGAGTCCCGTGGCCTTCAGCGTCGTTTGCGAATGAGTTGTCGAGGAGATTTCGGGCTCCGATCAGCTTGTTGTTGCACTTGGATAGCTGACATTTCCCCTTCCATTTGGCTGGAGGAGGTGGCATGTTGTGATCACTGAAGGAAGGATGGTCAGGTGCTATACCTGTAGAAAATAGTCATAAACCGAACGAGATTCTGAAATCGATAAGCTGAAGTCGGGTAAAATTCGGTCTCGGGAATTATTGTCTGAAGTTACAATAATGAAAGTAGAATCGTAAAATACAATACCTGTATCGAGAACGCCAATGATTACTCCTTTACCGCCTAGGCTATTTCCGTTCGAAACGTTCCACAAGCCTACACCCGGCTTCAATCCCAAGAACGTCGGAGTTCGAGTAGTGTGGAGATTGTAAATCTTTTCCTTATGAGCCGAGACGAACCCATCTTTCTTCGCCATTTCCTTCACTTCCTCCTCCGTCAGCCTGGCAGTGAATCCTGTCGCAACATTGTGATACGAATGGACCATCCGCTTCTCCTCCTCCAACGACGAACTTGTCGGGGTCGTCTCCGGAAGGAACGTACTGTACCACGTGTCGAGATCGTCGTCTCGAAACGAGGACAGACTAGTACTATCAGGTTTGTTCAGGAAGACGATGTATGTGTCCATTCGTTCCGATTCGGAGAAGCACGGTGATGGGACTACAGCGAGGCTGATCATGAACAGCGCCAGGGCGGCTACTGCCTGCATCTTGTTTTTCATTTTGAGTTGAGGCTTTCGAGATCCTCCGAATCAGGTATTGTTGTGTGGAAATCCTGAGTTGAAGCTTGGCATTATATATAGTGCGTTAGTTTTGGAAGGAAGCGGGACGAATTGTGGTTTGTTTGATTTTCATATTTCGGGGCATTTGATGGGTCAAGGTGATTTGATCGAAATCATTTAAAAACGTAAAAAAATAGAAGGATTTTGAGGTGATTTGAAATCTCTACTCGGTCCTTAAAAGATTTTGGTCCGTAAAATAAAAGATAAGTTACTAAATAAGTTATATTTTCAAAAATTGGAAATCTCCGCTAAACAAAAAAAGTATTTACGAAATTACTAATAATTTCATATCACTAGCAATTTCGAAGCACTTTCGAGCGAATCTCAAAATCAAACGTGCCCTTAGTTCCTGCCGCGTCCTATAATTTTGAGAGGGTTTTACAAAGCTTTCTTCTCATTTTGACGATTGAACTTAAGTTTGACGTGTTCCTAAGCCATTGATTTGTCCCTTTTTTGTCCAGTTTGATGGAAACGAGGAGAGGATTTCAGCAGTGGAGAAACCAGAGATTTGCCAATCTGGTGTAATCTTGCATTGTTGTAATCTATGTATTGGAATCAAGCAGAATCGTATCATGAAAGAAACTTAGATCACGTCGATGAAATCAGAGAAAAGCTGGACTTTCTGGAAAACCAATTCGGGATAAAAAGGGAAGGTTTACTGAAATTTTTGACAGAAGCAACGACAATGGTTGAACGAACGCCATGGTAATAATCGAACGGTTAGCTAGATAGTATTTCGGTTTGTACTAGATGTGATTATGACAACAACGATGGTGGTAGCGGTACGATACAATGTGATCATCCAAGGAGTTTCAGATCATTTCTTTTATGAATCTCGACTCAATACAGCTATTCTTGATGTGCTACATAGTACATACCGATACAATTGTCAAACAAGCTTCGACGTATTCCCAACTGGTGTTCTTTGTGATATTCTCGGATGCGATTGCAGCACCCGGTATACAGATAAACAGAAAAGATTCCAGAGTTCAAACTGGTTTGTAATGATTCGATACAAGCACAACCGACTGCTTCATTGAACAAGACAATGGCAGAGGTTTAGATTTTACGAATATGTTGAAATAGTTTACTACGCCTGTGCTAATGGATCTTGCATGAAGAGGTACTGCAAAAGAATGCAGAATTAGTGTTAGTTTTGCAGAGAGGAGTGGAAGAAGGGGCGGGGAAAGGAATCGTACCTCGAAGGATTTCCCGGATCTTTCGTATTCTAGCATGCTTAGGGCAACTTCACAGCTCTCTGATACAATAGGCTCGGGGTCCTTGGAGAATTCCTCCAGAAGTGCAATGCTTTTATCATCTGCACAAGAAATGTAAGAACATGTAGAGTTTATTGACTGGGCCATTTTCTTTGAAACGATTCTTCAACTTGAATTAGGGGAAGTCCGACAACGATGTACCAGCAATAGAGCCAAGAGCTTCGGCAGCTTCATGCCGAACCATTGGGTGTTCATTTACATCTCTAAGTACTGAACTAAGTGCAGCCGATGCAGCTTTGTTTTGTAACTGGCCCAAAACGTATGCAACCTGAAAATGCAGCACAAAAAACAGAACTTGATGTCGATGTCCAGAACATGACTCATGAAGAAGTTGATCAAATGGCTTTTGTCACGAAACAAAGGAAACTTCACAAACCTCGTGCTTAAGCAGGGCACTCTTAGACTGCAACGAATCTACTATTGCAGTAACAGCTTCATCCCCACTGTTGTTACGTAGGGCGAAAAGAGCAGCATATCGTTCATACATGTGTTTTTCTTCATCGAGAAGAACTTCCCTAGAAGTTGATTAACATAAGTCAGCAAGCACGTTCTTTTATGATTAATGGAAAGACACACAGTAAAATGATACCTTAGCTCATCAACAGAAGAACACGATGATGCTGCACCAGCTGGATCAACTGATAAAAATGGTGACTTATACATTGCGGGTGATTGATCATCACCACTTGAAGTATTCATCTCCTTAATCCGGTTCAGAGCCAGCTCACAAGTTTCTCTAACCTCCTGAGCTGGATCTACAGCCAAACTTCTCTCCAGAAGTGGCGCATTACTCTTTAAACCAATTGCTCCAAGAGCTTCCGCAGCCTGTAGAAAAGAAACACATAATCAGAAACCACCACTTCCAATATCAAAATAAAATGGAGAAGAAGATTCGAAAGGTTCACACCTCATGTCGAACGATAGGATGCAAAGAAAGATCGTTTAGAACTGCTTCCAAAGCTGGGATAGCCTCGGAATCCTGCATTTGGCCTAATGCAAATGCAGCCTCGTGCGCCAATAGATTCGAGGAGTCCCTCGTTGCTAAACAGGATCAACAGAGTAAATGCAGACACACTTAATCACAGACACAACAGGAGATTCATAATATGAAATGCTAGCATTATAAACTCTACAAAACAGGAACCAGAGCCAACCTTGAATCAAAGCAGTGCGAGGTCCAGAGCCTTTGAGATTGCGAAGAGAAAACAGGACACGGAACCTTTCAGATATCGGCTGGGAAGAGTCGACTAATCGTTCACACAGAAACTGCTCCATGGTTATCGAAGATCCATTGACGGTTGTATCGCCCAGAGAACCCATAAGGCTGAACTAGCAGCTACAAGGTAAACTAAAACACTGAAACTTAGATAACGCAGTTCATCGAGCTGCAATCGAATACAACCAACCAAAGATCAAGAGGGAAAAAGAGAGTGCGAGCTGCTAACTTACATTCATAGTTGTAATCAAAATCTTAAGCAGCTAATCTTTTTGTCAAAACAATTAAAGCAACTTACTTTCATAATACCTACAGCTATGAGTAGCCCAACATATCAATCCCAAACAAAGATTTTAAAGCTTAGGAGCTGCAGGCACTGATTTCAATATACTTACGGAACTCTAGCAGGGAAGAAGAGTTGAACGAGCGAGGAGATGCGATTTTGAGTAAAATTCGCGCTAGAGGACGGGGGTAACTGTGGTGATGAATGGTTTGACGGAAGTTGAGCCACCGTCGGGGAGAGCGGTGGAGTGAATCAAACAGCTGAGATGAGAGCAACTAAAGCAGCAGCGGTGGCCGGCGACGGAGGAGGACTGAGAATGGCGGTTTTGTCGGGAGGATGTTGGCCGGAGAATAATTAGCTGTGTTTTCTTCTGTCGAAATTGGGCCGTTCCGTTTTTGGGTTGATTCGCACAATTGGGTTTTCCATCCTTGGGCTTTTATCCAGCTCGACCCATATTATGATCTACGTGGTGAAAACTATCCTGATAACACAAATTTCCTAGTCCTAGTCCTACTAAGAAAAGGATTATACTTGGAAATAAAAAATTTCACTATAAAATTGAACCCCAATGGAATCAAATTATCGTAAGAATCTGAGACCTGACGAAAAAGCAAGCATGGCCATCAAACAGGAAGGAAAAAAGAACCGGCAACCGATCATCGTTCTTACCGGAGGAGACGGTGTTTGACATCTTGGTCAGAGTTCCGGGGATGACTTTGTTACGATTCAAGTGTTTGTCCACCCGCATTCACAACCTCATTAAATCCCCATATTTTCGTGGCTGCGCATGCCGAACATCAACAGAAGAATCCCAATGGCATCTTCCTCCTCACTTATTGGAATAGGAATGTTGAGGGGGGAGGGGGGTTTTGGACCGACATCGTACCTTCCGTTAATAGTAATAGTACTAGTGTTTCTTGCTTCTCCTTTCCATTTCTAAAGAACCCTATTAGTTCGATCTGGTTGGAATACATTGGATCATGGAACGGTTTAGTCTGTTTGAACATATTCGAACGAGTCTAATAAATATGGTTTTGTGGAATCCAACCACCACCGAGTACCGCTTTGCTCCTCCTCCTCCTCCTCTTATGATTTAGTTTCCTCGTGACGAAGTGGTTCACGTATTTGGGTACGATTCTTTGTCTGATGATTACAAGTCCGTCAGGATTTTCGTTCCGGTGAATTATCAAGCCGAAACAGATGTTCTAAGTTGGGGGAAGAGGAGTTGGAGAAAACTAGTATTCAAAAAAACAATCGTAAGTAATTTGAACTAGTATTTATATTATCTATTCAACGATAATTATTTTATGAATTTATATATTTTATATTATTTAATCATTTTATTTTATATAAAAATTGGGAATAAAATTTTTTAGGCCTCAATTTAAATTTTTGAACAGGGACACTAAATTTCATAAGACCGCTCTGATTGAAGTTTCACCATATCAAACCTTTCAGATAATTCTATTTATAAAAAGAGAATATAAATTACTATTGCATGAATAGTATTTGGTCCTTTTATTATGACTTTATTTTGAGTTTATTAAAGCTTTATTTTAAGTCTATTATAGCTTTATTTTGAGCTTTATTAAAGTTTTATTTTGAGGTTACGAGGCCTTTATTTTAAACTCATATATTACCTTTTATGAATTTTTTGATAATTTACATTTTTCAATTGATATACCTTAAATTATACCTTAAATTATCTCACACTTTTGTTTTATTTATATATTTCCTATAACAAAAAAAAGTTTATCTATCTTTATTTATTTTCTAAAATTTTCGAAATATCGTACAGATAATTCTAATTTTATATAAATTACTAAGAGTGTTTGGTTGTAAGACTCACTCATTAACATTCATTCAATAATGGAAGTCGTCTGTCTTTTCATCTTACTCTCGGTTATCTAACCACGAACCCTTAACAAATTTTAGTCGTCCAAAAGAAGTATTATGAATCTAACCCTTGAAAATACAAGGGTACAATTGATATTTCACCCCAAAATTTTGATAACTGCAGCCACCTCCAAAGCTATATAAATATGTATTATACTTTATATAAAATCATACAAATGTATATACACTTTTTTATAAATATGTAAATATATATTTAAATGATCTATACAACTCTTGTAATGATAACGAGTACAATAAATGTATATGTGTACAAGAATATGTACAAAATTTAGTACAATTTAAAAAACAAGAGTAAAAGGACATATACACAAGCGCGTACATATGATACGTGTACAAAGACAATGTGCACGAATATAAAAACGAGCAATTAGACTTAAATGAGTGGTCCACGAATCTAAATTAACGATATGAAAATTAAAATTTTTCACATTGGTTAATATTTGACATGTGTGTTGGGATTGACTAAAAATTAAAGTTCCATCATGATATACCCTTAAAATAATAATCAACTTCATTTTTAGTTATTTCCAACATACATGTCATAAAAAGAACGTGAAATAAAATAGTAAAGTATAAAATAAATAAAAAATTGAAAAATTAAAATAAAATACATAGCAGTAGAAGAAGATCTTATCTTTTTTATGCAATAATAATTTTCTTTCTTTACTTTTATATATAAAATTATTAGTAATTGCCGATAATTAAGATGGAGAAATTGGGATTAGTGGGAGATCATATTAGGCTACCTTATAAAATGTGGAAAATAAGATAAATTACAATTTGACTTGGTCACTGGTCTACGTCTTTATATGATTTATTTAGAATTTTTCAATTTCATTTGATTGTCAATTAATTACAAAAAAAAAACTATTTCCAATACTATGATGGTTAAAGAGTTTACAATTGATTTTAAGGACAATTTAGTCCTTTAATACAGAAAAATTCCCCACATCAAATCGGTTCTTGATCGCCCAGTTTGTGCGGTCCGGCCGGTTCGGATCTCCAGTGTGGTTTTATTTTTCAACAGAAACCAAAATAGACGCCTCCAGAATCCATTTCCCCCCACCAGAAAATGGCATTTCTGCGTACAGTGGCTGCAACCAAGACAACAGCCATTGTAGCAGCCTCTGCTCTTCCTCCTGCTGCTGCTTACTCTCTCTTCACTCACCCAAATTCCAATTCCCAAAACCCATCTCTTCTTTCGATCTCTTTCTCTTCTTCTTCCCCAGCTCGTTTTGGCCTTGTAACCCGCCTGACTCAGCCACTCTCAGCAGTCGCCATGGACGCGCCCACCTCCGATCGCAATCAACCCATCACCCAGGTTCCAATCCTCAACTTTGGTCAACCCTTCTCGCTTTGAATTGTTTCGGTTTTGATTCTTAAAGCTCGAATTTTGATTTTTTCTTCCCCCTCCGCAGGAAAATGGCGACTTGCCCGATCTTCTTGTAAGTTATGAATCCATCGTTTTTGAAGTTGAATTGATTGTCGATTTTGAAGTCTTCTGACTTTTCGTGTTTATTTGTTGGATGAAAAGACGGAATTCATGGTGGATATGAGCTGTGAAGGGTGTGTGAAGTCGGTGAAGACTAAGCTTCAAGTTGTGAAAGGTAATTGGATATGAAGTTATGAACAGCTAGTTTGTTTGATTGATTGAGATTAGTGAGTAGATTATGATTAGGGTAATTATGAACGGGGAAATGGTGTTTTTTTCCTCCAGGTGTGAAGAATGTGGAGGTGGATTTGGGAAATCAAGTGGTTAGAGTTCTTGGCTCTTCATCTGTGAAGGAGATGACTGAAGCTCTGAAGCAAACCGGTCGAAATGCCCGGTTGATCGGCCAGGGTGTACCTGAAGGTTGGCCAATGGGTTATCTTGATTGTTTGATGCCATTTGAATTGATGGATAGACTGTAGTCTTGTAGAGTTGCCTGATTTAGCACTTCTGAGTAGTCTTAGAATCTTGTCATGTGTTAACTTACATAAAAAACGCAAGTATGTTGTAGCCTAGAAAGAACCTTCCTTTGGATTCCATGGTGATTGTCTTCTGATATATATGCATCTTACCAGACTTTTTGGTGTCTGCTGCTGTTGCCGAGTTCAAGGGGCCAGATATCTTCGGCGTGGTTCGCTTTGCACAAGTGAACATGGAGCTAGCAAGGATCGAAGCCAATTTCAGCGGACTGTCGCCTGGGAAACACGGCTGGTCCATCAACGAGTTCGGTGACCTGACGAAAGGTGCAGCCAGCACAGGAAAGGTGTTTAATCCAACCAGTGACAAAACCGAGAACGAGGTTTGGATCATCTGTATAGCGTTGGCATCACATTTGTCTGTAACCAGTTATTTAAACCTACTCTATTAAAATTTTGTCAAATGACTAGATCTTCTGTTTTCCAGCCAGTTGGTGACCTGAGAACATTAGAAGTCGACGAGAAGGGTGAAGCCTTCTTCTCGGGTGTCAAAGAGAAGCTAAGAGTCGTCGATCTGATTGGCAGAGCAGTCGCAGTTTACGAAACTGAAGACAGATCAGATGCCGGTTTGACAGCAGCCGTTATTGCTAGAAGCGCGGGCATCGGAGAGAACTACAAGAAGCTATGCACTTGCGACGGAACAACCATTTGGGAATCAAGTGATAGAGATTTCGTTGCAAGCAAAGTCTAAATCAAATTCCTTCCATGCGTTAGTTCTTGTTTTATGTGTCCTGTAATCATCATTTCCCAGCTCCACAACACTTCAAGCATTACGAACAATGCGAATAAAAGTTAATAGACCTGTCTATTCATCAAAGCGGGCACCAATCCGTGCCTCTTGGCCATCTCATAGAGAGCAATGGCCATCAGAGCCTTGGCATCGGCGGTCATGCGCCAAAGGGTCTCGTACTCCACTACACGAACCTTGATCATCTCTCCGTGGTCTTGTAAGCCGGTTTCTTTCCCTTGGAGCTGAGTGATAACTTCTTTGGCAACGCTTCCTCTGTAAAGGAACACACTGATTTCCTCGTCGCATCCTCCCTGTTTATGTCCAAAGTAAAGCACATAAGCTCAGACAACATCGCTTATATAAACTGAAACTCATATTTTGTTGAGTAAAGAATGCAAATGGAAAAATCGGGTTTTGCTACGTGTAACATACAGGAGATGGAATGACTCGCTGCCCGGTACTTGGATCGAGGAAAGCTGTCAGATCAACCATGTCTTCGAGTTTTAATTGAATGCCAGTTTCTTCTTCAACCTGTGAACCGCGTCAGATTAGCAAGCACCGAAAGATAGCAACAAGGTGATTTCAGCTAAGGATGGCAGAAGAGATATTACCTCGCGAACGGCTGTACCAACAAAATCGCCCTTGTCGTCATCCAACATCCCAGCTGGTAATTCCAGAACAACTTTCCCAGTGGGCACCCTAACCTTCAAATCAGAGACGGTGAAATGGTGAGCAGCAGCACTCTAGCAATTTCAACTGGAACTATGTAGATAATAACTTATCGAAAGCACCTGTTCGGTCAGAACAGCGTATGTTTTGCCTTCGCAGTCCAAGAGGATTAGCACCGTCACTGCTGGTCCTCTAGCAAACACTATACCTGGAACCTTCAGTCCTCAGAGAAAGATCACACAATTCATGGATTATGGAATAGCCTAGTAGCTACAAGAAAATATTTCTTCGTTCTTGGTCATTTAAGAAGCACCGTTTCGTGAAACTTGCAAGAAGATCAATTCATTAAATGACTAATTTTGAGAAATAAACTGTAGATCATAGGCACTGCAATTGATATAATCACATACCTTGGTTCCTGTTTCCTTGTCAAGAATATCTGCCTTGAACTTTACAAAACCAACGCGTTGTCCGAACATATCCACTCCCTGTAAAATTAAACTGATATGTCAAAACACTACATGCTGATAATATCATTGTGACAGCTCCAATGAACATGAACAATTAAGTTACCAGGACCTAGTACACAATCAGATAATTGCCGATCTAGTTCCTCCCTGATATTTGAGCACTAAATTTCTACCGGAATTTATCAACGAAATCGCCAATGAAGACAGGATACAGAGCATGGAATCAGTAGTTTGAGGGAGTAGAACTACCGCTTTATCATCTAGAAGAAGCTCAAAAACTGAAAATGGTCACTGCTCAGTAAGAGTGGATACAACTTCAAGGACAGCCATCAACAAACTGGGTACGAATTCATGAATAACTGTGATCTACTTTGCCAATCAGCTATACTGTCATGATCAGTTTCTAATTTCAATTCCCTAGCTTCACAGCTAAAATTGATCAACACCAATAAAATTAACTATTCAACTACATTTTGGACCAAATCCAAGAGTGAAACAACAATGAATTAAATTTGGCGAAAAAGAGCTCCTGAATTTTCCAGACCTGAACTAGGACTTGTTTCAACATCAAATCGCCGTTGGCCAGAATCCCAGACTGGGATTGCAAGTTGCGCAGCCACTGCTTGAACAGTGAACTATCAATCGCGTTTCTGCACAGAAACCCAAGTACAAAAACATCAATCAAACGCTACCAGGAAGAAAAATACTCTGTGATACTAACTCCCTCACCGGAATTCAGATTCGGAGACGCCGGGAGCAGCGACGACCTGCACGACTTCGCCAGGCTGGCAAGGCAGAGTGACGGAGTGAGTTAGGGATTGCGGCGATGAAGCGTCCGACGACATTTTGAGAGCAAACGACTTTCTGAATCTTGGCGTTTTTGGGACGGATGATCGGAGGTTGTGCAGCAGAGAGATCGGTGACGACGACGGTGTTCGAGCTAACAGTCTTTGTAGAGTGAATATCGACATAGAAAAAGAAAAAAGATTTGACAGTAGAAGTCAACTGAGGCTGTTCAGTTTTTTCACGGGCAGCTTACGGTCAAATTATTTTGGCGTGCATTAAAGTAGTATGCAAAATTAGGGAGGAATTTTGATATTCATATTAAATTTGTTAAGGATGGTAATAAGTGGGTATGGATACGGGTTAAGTATATCTATCACTTTATTCGTTTAGTTATTGGGTTTTATCCGTATCCATCTATTTATATAAATAGGTATACATTTTAAATCGTATCCGTTCGTTAGCGGGTTTTAGATTTACCCGTTAATCGGGTATTATCCAATTACTAAATATAAATTCTATTATTCAATAGATAAAACAAAAATTGTTAATGTTTCTAGATTAGATAAATTTCTTAATTTGTAAGAAGATAAGGAAAAAAATGTATTAAAAATATAATTTTTGTTGATGAAACCTTTATTATAAAGTTGGAGTTGGATCTAACAATTTAAAATTTGAAATTAATGTAGAATATCTTGAGGGGAAAAGACATAACATATTGTCGAGTTACCCTTCGGATGGGTATCCGGGTGGATACTACTAAATTCGTCCCGCCATAATTCCGGATTTCAGGTATACCCGTACCCATCAACAGGTCTTTTTGACAGGATTGAGTTTGCCATAATTAAAATTTGCTAAGCTCGAAAATTCTTTTTCAAAATTTAATATAATTTTTAAAATAAAAATGAAAATGAAAATAGCAATTTTAGTTATTAATTCCTTTAATGATTTTTAGGCAAAATAGATTCCTGCAGTTGTTTAGCAAACTCGGTCAAACAATAATTCTGCATAACTTGATAATACATAACACATATAGAATTTGAATAAATAATATCTTAATATCTAAAAAATTGACAATTAATTAAAATACTTATTTTCTAATAAATATAAAAAATAGGAAATTAGATCTTAATCGGAAAAAATATACATTTTTAAGATAACATATTACCTCTTGTGATATTGTTTCATATGGTAACATCTTGATTAACATAATTAAGTAATTACAAATTAAATTAAATCATTTAACATATATTACAACATAGATTAAACACATGACAAGTCTGTTTAGTTCCCCAGATAAATAAATAGCTTCATTTTTTTAAAATTGAAAACCCATCATCACAAACTTTAATACAAGAATGTCACTCCACATCTTTTTATGTGAACCTCCGTAATTGTTTCGTCATACCAATTTTTGAAATAGACGGCGAACGAAACAACGAGCCCGGCATACTTGACATACCACGCTTCGTCTTCGTTATCTCGCACGGTCATCGTCTCACCTAATGAGTTCTTGTCGAACATCAACCATACCTTTTCTGACGACCGGTTATCACCGCTAACAAAATTCATGAAGTTGGAAGGCCAAGATGCCACAATGGTGTTGCCCACCATGCAGTCGCATCGTATACGGACTACAGAGTAGCAAGGGTCCAAAGAACACACAAGGCCGAATGCAATTCCCTTACTGGTCACTCGTTCATCACTGCCATTAGGTAGACGCAACTCCACCTTCACACTGTAATCCTCCTTTGAATTCATGTTTTGGTACGTTAACCATTCCGGAAGCTCGCTTCTTGAGCATACAACTTGACACTGTCACCCACAGTCGGAGAGGCAGCCTCGTCAAAAACTATATGCAAATAACTAAATTAAAATGTCAAAACATAAAAACAAATTCAAGTTGACGTACCTTAGGTGACAGAGACGAGCGGGCATGAAAGAGGAAATTCTTCACGATTTCGGTAGGTATAGTCTGGTCCAACTGTCGGCATTCCTCAAAATGGAGTGTATTCAGATGCATCACCTTACCTGTGTTGCTAGGTAGAGCTTGTAAAGACTTGCAGCCATTTACATGCAATAGTTGCAGATTTGGTGGGAGTTCTGGCAAAGATCGAATGCTCTCACAGCCATTCATGTACAAATATTTCAATTTGTCAAGCTTGTGGATACCGGTTGGCATTGACTCGAGGCTCTTGCAATGGCTCAGATTGATTAAGAAAAGGCGTCTCATTTCTTGGATACCGGAAGGTAGTGACTTAATACCCGTCTTTGATAAGTCGAGCGACTCGAGAGATCTGATATTGTTGATGCTAGATGGAAGGCTTTTGAGGTTTCGACAATCAGTTATATAAATACGAGCTAAGCCGGTAACAGGCTCCGAGATCTCTGGCAAACTTTCAATCAACGGGCTCCCATGAAGTCGAAGAGACACCACGTTCCATATACTCTTTGGCAGGCTCTCGAGTTGCGAATTTTCAGAAAAATCCAGCTCGTAAAATCTCGGCAATATCAATGCAGAAGAAGTATGATGATGATGTTCAGGCAAATCAATCTCTCTTATTGAAGTATGGCTCAACCAAAAAGTCTTCAAACTTGTTGTAATTTCAGGAAATTTGGTAATGTTTTTACCACTGAGGCGTAGGTATCCATCTTGTTTGACATTGTAAATTGCACTGGGTAGCTCTAGAAGGGATGTCTCCCATAAATCAAATTCCACCAACTCTCTGGAATTTATCTCCGGGCATCGCGTGACTACGAGATCAGTCATCCGAACGTGCTTAAGTAACTTCGAGTCGAGCTTGGGTGGAAGCCGCTTGAGGTTTCGACATTCATTAAGGTCTAATGTTATCAGCTTGGTCAAATATTGCACATGAGAAGGTACCTCAACTAGGCTTTCGCATCCACAAAGAAGGAGTTCTTCGAGATTCGAAGAATTTGATATATCCGGGATGTCAATTAGATTTCTGCAGTGCGAGAGATTAAGCACCATCAAGTTCACAAGTTGGGGCTGCAAGAGAAGAACAACTTAACTAATTAGACCATTACTGTAACTAATAGGATTAAATACAAGATCATGCATCAAAATGGTATTCAGTTACTTACTTGATCATATCCTTCCCAGCATCTTTGAATTGGACTGTAGCGTATAATGAGATGGACAAGGTGTTGTGGATAAAATTTTGATGGTAGAAATCTTGAAGGATACCCATCCCACTGCAACCATCTTAACCCGCCAGGAAGCGAGTTAAGTCCACCATAAGGCAAATGAACTTTGTTCTTCCCTGCCCCGTAGCTCGAAAGCTTGAGGAATGTAAGAGAATTCATACCATCAAAGACATTTGATTTTAAGTACATCTCTTTGGCTACATCGAGATCCAAGCTTATGCCTTCAGTTGCTCTATGTTCCTCCTCTAATGGATCACCAATGTCCACCAGTTTTGCTTTCTTCCTTCCTGGAAGAGCCACCATTTCTATGGTTTTAAATAGGTTGAAAAATGAGGTTGTCCAGCTTTTAACATCTCGAGTTGTCAGTAATTTGTGAATATCATCAGGATCGACTAACCTGCTTCGTTTCCTAATGTTCGGTTCCTTGTTGACTATATTCCAAGCCATTTCCTTGAGCAAATCATGCACTTCAATATTCTCCCCTTCGCAAACTAAAAAGGTTTTATCAATCAGATCCTTCACCTTAGCGTATGCAGAGGGATGCATGGTTGACATATACACTATCAATCGAGATCTCGATATTCCGTGGAGGAAACACGCGACATCTAGAAATATTCTCTGTTCCTCAACTCCCAATTTATTGCAACTTCTTTCAAGAATATCATGAACTTCATGATTCCGACTCAACCTCAGCTCGCTTAGAAAACTTCGCCAATAATATTTATCCTGGTTGAACAATGTGCCCCCAAGGACTCTGAGTAACAAGGGGTTTCCCTTGCAATATGATGCTGCAAGACAGGACAGGGCCTCCCAATCACGGGGAGGGCGATGTTTTCTGAAAGCTCGTAGGCTAAATAATTGAATGGATTCACTGTCACTTAAATTAGCAACAGCATATACCATCGCATTCGCATAATCCAGAACTCTTTTATCCCTTGTTGTCACAATAATTCTACTCCCCGGAGCGAAGAGATTATCGAGACTCGTGGCCACATCTCCCAAAAGGATTTGTTCCAACTGTGACGATGTCTCCACATCGTCGAGAACAATGAACACCTTAGAGCGAGAAAGGCGCCCCCTCCGGTAAGTAATATCTAAATCTTGACGACTAATGTTCTTCTCCGACAACAATTTTGAGTAAAGCTCATTCACTATTCCTTCAACCCCGTGTCTTCTCCCACATCTCTCACTAATGCTCCCAACAAAATGATGTTTGATTCCTTTTGTGGACGTAATTATCCTTTCATAACAAGCTTTGGCTAGAATTGTTTTTCCCACGCCACCCATTCCCCATAACCCAATGATGCGAGTATCATCTAATGTATCCCTAGCTAACAATCGCTCAACCTCGAGAATTCGTGATCCCATACCAACCAAGTTAGCCAACTTTATACTCGGTGATGTGTCTATTAGTTGCCTCTGAACATCTTTCACAACCGCCTTAATCAATTCAGATTCAATTCTAAGAACCACCCATGCAAAACAAACAAACAAAAAACTCAAATTTAAATTATCATATCTAACACTAGCAGTTTTGTTCGGCCCGTTGGCCGAATTGAATTACCGTATGTATTATAGGAAATTTTAAGTTTTATTTTATTGACCACAATTATTTAATTAATTGATTGTCATAATTTTTTAAATTATTTTATGTGGTTTAAATATAAAGTGACATTCCCTTAATCTTTATGAATATATCTCTCAGATTTGTTATTAGTATATCTCATCAACTTAATGTAAACTTGCTCATCCATGTATAAAGTGATTAATACATATATAACACTAAGATTTTTTATTTACTTTTAAATTTAAGGCACTAATATAGTTCTCAAAACAATATCTCATATTACATATCCAAAATAACAACTCAAGAAAAATTAACAAAAACACCAACAATAACTACAAAATTCAAACTATTCAGTAAGCAAGCGAAGTATATGTTTCAAAGACAACATCATGTGTCATGTTACAACTTCCTTACCCGGTAATTAACACGAATCCTAACATTCACAAAAAAACCAATTATATTCATGATAGAAGAGATATAGATTTTATTCCCCTCTCGGTTATATTTTGCATTTTGATTATTTAATAAATAGCTTTAATTGACTCTGTTAAAATAATTTTGAATGAAATATTATATTTGATGGATATGTCCAATTCAAACAGATTCAATCATAATAGTATTTTGAATTGGTCATAAGATAACGAATCTAACCTGATTAATTTATAAAAATGTAACATTTACTCAATTGATAAAAGAACCTTGAAAGATCATGTTGGATATGGGGTTGACCAGTTAAAACCACTCATGACGATTAGTGCTCTAAATGAGTCCAAAGATAATGACTTATAACCCAATTAACTTAATGCAACCTCAATGGACCTATAAAAGAATTTTGAAAGAAGGATAATGTTCAATGAGCTATGCTTTGGATCGGTCGATATGCTCAATTCAAACTGAATCAACCCTAATAGTGTTTGGATTGGTCAAAAGTAATGACTCATAGCCCGATTAAGTTAAGAAAATAAAACCTCAAATGGTCTATAAAAAGAATCTTGACTGAAGGTTCATATTATATGGACTATTCTTAGGTTTCATGAATATGTTAAATTCAAACTAAATTTGTAAAAGAAAGATGAATAAAAATTGAAGGAGAAAACTTCATGACTCATGAGCTTATGTGGCAATATTAAAATATTATTTTTGTTTATATATGTTTGGAGATATGTTATTGTTTTTTATTTTGCACTGGCCGATAGGTTTCTACCCAAATTAAAGTTATATTTCGTATTTTAATTAGGTTACGAGTCATTATTTTCTGACCATTTCAGAACACCAACATGGTTGAGTCAGTTTGAATTGAATAATCCATCAAACCTAAGTATAATTCATATAACATAATTCTCTTTTAAAATTCTCTTAACAAGCCAATTAAAATTACATTTTTCATTATTTTTAACTATTCGTAAAAAAAAAATTATAACTATTATTTTCTTTAATCTCGAGTTTGGTTCAAGGGAATTTATATTTCTTTTTTTAACTGACTTTTGTTAGTGTTTGCATATCATTTTTACTTTTTGGTTATCTTTTAAGGTGCTATTTATGTTATTTTTTTAAGTCATTAAAATTTATCTAAACCCAAAAAATATGTTATATTCCATTTGAATGTTATATGTATATTTGGGCACAATAACTTATTATATAACTCGGCCAACGAACAGATAATTATCAAGTATAGTTGGAGCTACATAAATGAAACAACAATCAGTAACTTACTTGATAGTACGTGAGGTCTGGCCAGCACAGTTAGCTACAGCGTTCAGAGCATCCATCCATCTCTTTTTATCCTCCAAGTAAGTATTTCTACCTTTATATTCACGATCGATGGTAGCCGCATAGCTTCCAAACTCGTCGGTCACATCGTGCGGATCCACTTTATAGAAAACCGGAAGAACCCTGTGCCCGGTTTGTTTCATCCTTCGGGCCATGGTAACCACCTCTTTCAAGCACCAGACTGAATCCGCAAATTTCTCGGAGAAAACCACCACGGAGAGAGCACATCTCTGAAGAATTGAGATCAGCTCGTTGATGCTTTCGGTTTTTCGGAGCTTGTAGTCAATGAAGGTTCTGATTTGTCGGTCTGATAAAGCGGACATGAGGTGGCTGGTGAAACCATATCGTGTGTCGTCACCTCGAAAACACAAGAAAACGTCGTACTCCCATTCTCCGATGTACGGAGATCCAGAAGAAGAAGAAGAAGAAGTTGCAGCCATTAACTCTCAGTGGAACGAAGAGGGGACTGCTTTAGATAGAAGAACAAGAAACCTTGGAAAACTTAATGTTGGTTTTATGCTGTGTTATGCCTATGATGCTTCCAGGAAAGATCCTAATCTGTTTCATTGACTTAGTAAAAGTAAGAGGAAAATCTATGCAAAAAGAGACGATGCTTCCAGGAAAATCATAGATGATATTTTCTGGTATTCTGGAAGCTGTTTGTTCATTTGGGTTACAGCATCAACTAGCTAGTAATATCAGAAAAGTATTTTATACTTTATAACCAGTTATTACATCAGAAAAAAAACTAGTAATGATGTTAAAATAATCAGTTGCGAGGAGAAAAACTAGTTACATGACTGAAAATTTAGTTACAACTACTCAACTAGCTTGTTATACATTGACAATATAACTACTTATATGTCAAACTAAAATGGATAATCAGTGATGACGATAAATAACTAGTTACATGATTTTGATAGTAACTAGTTATAAATAGTAAAATGACCAGATACGTACGCACACCTTAAGAGAAGCTTCTTTTGTGGAAAATAATGCAGCAAAAGAAGATTCCGAGCAATTTTGTGATCGTATTAATTACTCCCACACAAGATTTTTCTTCCACAGAAACAGTAAGGAATTGGACCAAAAGATTTTGCACACCCAATAGTTAGTTATTCGGCATACTTTTGTGCTTCGGAGTGTGAATAGCTAGTTATTCGGTAATATTGAATATCGCAATATTGTGATATTCAATATTCATCTAAATGAGGTGATATTGAATATCACCCCAATATCTTTTCAATGGACATAATTGCCCCAAAGCAATTTAATAGCTACATGCAACCAAGGGCTACACTAGTAATTTTCTTTACCTTCATTATTACAAATCAGGACCCACACCACATCTAATTATTCTCAAACCCTACCACTTGATATCCTACACCAAAGAAGAATATTCATACTTTTTAAATTCAATATCAATCTCACTTAATATTGTAATATCTCAAATAACTAATTATTCAAAATATCACGTAACAAACGAGTCTTTAGTAAATTTGAGTATTTGCATAATGAGGGCTCATCAGTCATCACTTTGTGAGGTGCACTAGTAAAAATAGACAAGAGGATAATCAATCATGTTCTTATGTCGTAGAACTTTTGGATTAGTACGGGCACACCCAATTAGACGTCCCTTCCAACCTAAGTTTACTTACAACTTAATAATCTAACTAGATTTTGGGAGCGCGCGTTGCTGCTGAGACGTTTATTTTGTGCTAGTTCCGGTGTGTTCATCCGTTGATTTGGAATGTACGAATGTAATGTACGCTGCTTATATTTCTTTAGAAAAAGATAGTTAACATACAACGGATCGACTACAATGTTGCAACTCAAAGAAGATTTCATTATAGACTATATTACGTGTTGAGTTTGGCTTAATTGGTGATTCGTTGTGCAGCACAATGTGGATATCGGCAATTGCACGGATTCTGGATAGGGCATCATAAAGTTGGTCATGGCTAAAAACTGGTGTAGGCAAATAGATGTCAATCTAATTAAGAGTTTGGCCCTGACTTTTGTTGATGGCCATTCCATAACATATCCGAAGTGGATATTGCCTGCGCTTTAGAGTGGAAGGCCATTTGGGATCCGTGTGATCAAGCACAATTCGAGGGATTATAGCTATTGTACCTTCGAACATACCGCCGACTATTAAGCCTCGGCTGACATTAGTACCCAAGTGTGTTATAAGAATACGTGTACCATCGCATAAGCCATCCGCCGGATTCAAGTTTCTTAGGAGCATGACAATCGTATACTTCTTGAAGAGGAGGTGATGTTCTGGCATTCCGTTGAAGGACAGGCCATTGAGAAATTTAGTGGGGTACTCCATTTCTAAGGAGTTTTTATCAATATCAGGATCGTAAGTATATAAGAGTTTAAGTAAATATGTTGCTCACCAGGTAACAGATCCAAACACATAATCATTGATTTCAATAACCACTGTATTAGTTGGTGCCACAATTGCTCTAGACCGAATATAAGCAATATTCTGGTATGAGTCCACAAGGTGTGGGTAAACACGATGCACAAGTTCTACAATTGGGTCTGTTGATTGTGTCACAATGAAACATTGTGGAATTTCTATCCAGTCTGCCTGTGTCTAACCCTGTGGTTTGGTCTTTGGAGTTTTCCATCGCCGACTACTAGTATCCAATCAGCAAAAGGCAATCCACCATACAAAATTTTTAATGAAGATGATTTGAAATTGTTCATTAAAATAAATTGTTAAAATTATTTATGTGATAATGTGAATATAATTAAAAATTGCTAAATGAATTTTATAATGGAGATGATCTAAGAAGCACTAAGTCTTCACGAATATAAGCAGCAACAAGTTTAGCATCTCCATCAAAACCAACCAATAAACAAATGACCAAAATAGGTCATTAACACATCCACTTGCTCATCTCCGGTCATGGCGGAGGCTATGGCTCTTTTCAAGGCTATAGAATTTATGAAAGATATAGGGTTTAGAACGATCATCAAGTTTGATTATTTCACTCTTATTAGAGCTCTCATGGGTATAAGGATTTATGGTCGTGGTAATGCTACGCTCTTCTAGACCGTATGAAAGGTATTTTTTGAAGTAACAATCTTATTGTTTGTTCTTTCATTTTAAAAAAGTTTAATGATCTAACAAAATCATATAACTAAATATTATCGAACAAATTCTCTTTCTCTTAATTGGATCCAAAATTTTGTGTAAATTGATGAATATAAATATGAGTTTGTTTAAAAGGAAAAACACATCCACTTGCTCCCAACCGACACTCTCCGATGTCAAACTCACTCACTCACTCTCTCCCATTTCTCCAAAGCCCCACATTAATCTCTCCTCACGAGGCTTCTAAATCTCCACAAAAATAAAATAAATACCTGTTATTATTATTATTCCCCCAAATCTAAATCTCCACCGTCCATAAAAAAACCCCACCAAACCCAAAACAAAAAAAACAAAAAAAATTATTCTTCTTCTCCCCCGTTCCCACGCTTTCCCCTCTTTCAATCCCTTTCCTCATCCAATCCCAGATCTGATCCAAACACTCCCCACCACCACCACCGCCACCGCCGAACAAACCAAACAATGGTGGAAGCTCAGTCATGGGCGACTCGCCGGATGAGCAACCCCCGCCTCCTCGACTCCTCCACCACCACCACCACCTCCGCCGCCGCCGATGACCAGGTCCTCGACATCCCCGCCACTCCCCCTGGCGACGTCCGCACCAACCACGCCTACGTCTCCTCCTACCTCTCCCCCTCCGTCCTCACCGCCTCCATCATCGCCTCCTGGTACTTCTCCAACATCGGCGTCCTCTTGCTCAACAAGTACCTCCTCAGCTTCTACGGCTTCCGCTACCCGATCTTCCTCACCATGCTCCACATGATCTCCTGCGCTATCTACAGCTACGTCTCAATCAAGTTTCTCGAGGTAGTCCCCGTCCAGCACATCCTCTCTAGAAAACAGTTCTTCAAGATCTTCGCTCTGTCGGCGATCTTCTGCTTTTCAGTGGTCTGCGGGAATACTTCGCTTCGGTACCTCCCTGTCTCGTTCAATCAAGCGATCGGAGCTACGACTCCGTTTTTCACCGCGATTTTTGCGTTTTTGATTACTTGTAAGAAGGAATCGGCGGAGGTTTATGGCGCGTTGATGCCGGTTGTGTTTGGGATTGTTTTGGCGAGTAATAGTGAACCTCTGTTTCATCTGTTCGGGTTTCTTGTCTGCGTCGGGTCGACTGCGGGTCGGGCGTTGAAATCGGTTGTACAGGGGATTATATTGACATCCGAGGCGGAGAAGCTTCACTCGATGAATCTGTTGCTATACATGGCGCCGATGGCGGCGATGATTCTGCTGCCGTTGACGCTCTACATCGAAGGTAATGTGGCGGCGGTGACTCTGGAGAAGGCGAAAGGAGATCCGTACATTGTCTTCTTGCTGATTGGGAACGCGACGGTGGCGTATCTGGTGAACCTGACGAATTTCCTGGTGACGAAGCACACGAGTGCTCTGACGCTGCAGGTCCTGGGGAACGCGAAGGCGGCGGTGGCGGCGGTTGTTTCGGTGCTGATATTCAGGAACCCGGTAACGGCGATGGGGATGGCGGGATTCGCCGTTACGATTATGGGCGTTGTGCTCTACAGCGAGGCCAGGAAGAGATCTAAGGTCACGATGCATTGATTTTTTTTTCCTTTTTTTCTTGGATTAATATTGTTTTTTTAGGCAATAAATTTGAATTTAAATGGGGAAATTCGGATTTGGAAGATATTTTTCAAAAAGAAAAAATGAGAGGAAAGAAGATTCATTTTGATTGCCAATTTGCCAGCACACGATTCACTTCACTTTATTTACTGCAGTCCCTTTTTTTTACCTTTCTTTTTTAAAGAATTTACCTTTTTACCTTGTTTTGTTTAAATTCTGATAAATTTTGATTTGGGAACTGGGGATAAGGCCAATGGAAATTATGTGTCATCAATTGTAAAGGTTAATTAAATTCTCTCTTGTGCTCTTATTCTTGAACTAATTCGAATTCCTTATCGTAATGCGTTCGGATCAATGATCGAGTTGTGTATGTTGAATTAACTGTAGAAGCTCAAAATTCCAATTGTGAAATTTCGAATTTTTTAATTTCTCGAAATTGTGTTCTCCTGACGCCATCAAGTATATTTATCGAGGATGGAAATTTACGAATTGCAAATTAGGTCATTTGAATATTCTCGTAATAGTTGGTGACGTCCCAGGAGTTTTTGCCAAAGAAGCTAGTTCACGAAATGTGTCCAGTATTCGTAACGCAAATATGTAATCGAATCACCGTCGCCATCGAACAACACTCACTTGGACCTTGAACACATCATCACGACTGTGTGCATACTGAACGGCTGTCGACTGATACTGTTTCCAGTCACCGTTCAATTTAGAAACGACGGTCGTCTAAACACTAAAACCAGCATCAATTCAATAGATAACTAACCAAAATACACATGTATAAGTGGAAACAAATCAAATAATTAACGAAACAAGCCCAACTTTTAGTGTAATTAATTAATGTATATAAGCATTCGTTACGGATACTCAAGCTTCCCCTCAGTTAATGGGGGGAGGATGATTGATGACGACATGCAATGATGGATCCAGGTGTTGCTGCTCTTTCCAGACATGATTTTAATGATTTCCATAGTTTTCTTTTTATCCAGAGACTACTTTTTGTTTGTAACTTTGTTCTTGCTTTGTTATTGGGTCGTTTGTTTTTTTGGTACGAAAGTTCCACTTTTGATGAAATCCGACCAATCAGAGGACAGTGGACGTTAGAGGTAATGTGAATGTAATTCCTCTGGGTTTCACAGGTACCAGGTTGGCCTGTTTGTGACGTAACTATCGGTGTGTTCTGTTTTCAAATAGGAGTGTGTGTTGATTTCTTCAACGTTATATATAATAGTATATAATCTGGAATAAATAATCGAAAAGTTTATTAAAATAACCTCTAAATTTGTCAAAATTTCTTTTTCAAAAGCGGCCATGACAGACGAGCTCAAAACCACTAATAAAAGAATCCAATTCTTCATGGTATGAATTCATTCCTCACTTCTCTTTGCTACAAAAACCAAACACTTGTATCCAAGTCTTAAAACCGTCCAGACAGAATTTGACAACAGAAAGCCAGAGCACACTCTGACAAACTTAATGAACAACTAAGCACCTTTAATTTGTTTCCCGCTAAAGCTTCAGAATCCTGACACCAATTATGAAAACAAAAACAAAATTCATCTGTCAGAACAGTAGCATCATCCCAGCAACAATGCCAATAACCACGAATCGGACGCGACTAACGACGATGCCTCCTGCCGCTGGTCGAGGGTGAGGCAGCTCCATCGGAGACAGTGATGGCCAGCTTCTGACCGGCTGCACAGTGGCCAGGGGCGCCGCAGATGTAGAATTTCTTGCCCGGAGTCGAGAGCTTTACCTCGTGTTTACCGGAGATGAGTGGCAGTCCTCATAATTCGTCTCGTTCACTATCATCACGTTGTGGCTTCCTGGATGATAGTTGAAAACTGCACATTTCGCCATGACGAGTTATGCCAAGTGAACTTGTGACATGATATCGATGTGTGTACTAAGTACTAACTTGAAATTATTGTACTAGTGATTTCTATAAGAAAAGAAATTATTATACTAGTCTAAACAATTATTGGTTTATTTTGTAATGTTTATAATGTAAGTACCTGATTAATCCAACCTTTGATCTGTCCAACTTGCGATAATTTTAGGTATAAAAATCATTGATATTCTAGTAGTATGCAGTAAGACCTCGATCAGTATATGGAAAAGATATAATCACTTAAAATCATGAATCCCCGTCCCCAGATCGCAAAACTAGTAGTCTCCACGAGAAGTTACGTTGTCTCGAATGATTGAAGATTGACTACTAGTAATGTCCGCCCAGATACGATCAACATACGTATGTATACGTAAACAAGTCTATTCAGGATCTCAGATTACCATAGTGTCGCTATTGCCTAACTCCCGCACTTTTCCCCACACAAAGTACCATTAAATTAGGTATTCCTTGCATGTGAACCCCTATAGGTACTTCGAAAAGTACTTGCAAACAAAAACGGTTGAAAAATGCAAGAAAATCATGATTGATTGCGTATATGTTAGTAAATAATATAAATATAAAAAAAATTAAAAATGTAAGAAAATTATGATTGACCGCGTATATGTTAGTGAGTAATATAAATATCAATAAGAATCTTCTCTCAATAAATCAAATTATTTGAATGAAACGGTTTTCGACAGTACGTACCAAGGGAGTCACCAACGGCGAAGTGTTTGCCCTTAGCCCAAGCCTCGTAATCGACACCGTGGCGGTCCAGCCACTGTCTTCGCCGACCACGTACTGCTTTCCCAAAGTTGCCGGAACCAAACCTGCAACTACCGCCGCTGCCATCATCGTTATTCTCGCCATTGTCCTTTTGATTCTGCTGATGATCTATTACTGTAGCTCTGTGTTTGTAAGTGTCTACACAAAGCTGTTGTGTCTTTGGTTTATATATACATGAAGAACAAGCTGTTCTGGTTGACTAATTCTCGTTTGTTAGTTGGCCAGTAAATTCAGTTGGAGGACTCTTACGTGTCAAGTAATGCATGGTTTCTGGTCTTTTTGTTTGGTAAAAGTTAAGTTTTCGGTAATTTGTTAAAAGAGAAAAATATATGGACGACATTTTTTGTGAAATATTTTATGTTAATCTCTTTATAATATTGAGGAATATTTATTTTCCCCTCGAAATGCAAACAAAGTGGTGTATTTTCGATTCTGTGTTGTGAAGAAACCTTGTGTTTAAATAATTCGAGTGGTTAGGTATGAGTTTAGTAATAGGTTTTATATTATACTGTTAGTTGTTCTCGCTCTTAAATGGAAGCTTTCGTAATAGTATGAAGTTTTGTACAATCTTAGCAAATATTGTGCAACATATTGAAAGCTTTGGAAATTTGAAATAGTGATTGAGAATAGTGTTAGGTCTCGTTTGATATAGCTATAAAAAAATCAATTAGAATACCCCAACTTAATTCATTTGGAAAAAATTAAAGTTCTTTATTTTAGAGATGTCTTTTTTATGATAGATTTTTTAGGGATCAGACGCTCGTAGTGTCTAAATACAAATACTCAGCTCCTTCAAGTAGTACGCGAAAAATATATATAGTTCGACAAACTCAATAAAATTTATCTTGTATCCTTTACAGTCCAATTGATATTGAATGTTTAATCGACGGTCGATATATTCAATTTGGCTAGTAAGACCAATCAATGCACATTTCAATCGAGCACAAATAAACTTTTAATATCCAATTTAAAAACCCTCAGGGTTCCGGTTGTGTTGTCCATTTTTCTGCTTTTAGTGTACTGCAGTTATTGTTAGATGTTATTGTAGTTGTTTCCTTTGTTTTCTGCAATAAATTTTGGTGATTTATTTGTTACTTTTTTGTTTTTGAAATTTGCCTTGAAATTTCCCTTTTTTTAATTTTTTATTGCTGTATACAAATTTTATTTTGAGACATTTTATTCTTTTATGAATATATATATATATATATATATAACATCACCTTTATAAAAAAAATATCCAATCTAAAACGAATTTCACACCTATAGAGTATTTTCTCCAAAACATAAACAAATCAACTAGTACAAAAACAATTTGTCAAAAAAATTACAAAATAAACTTTTCTTCATCAATTTAATCATTATTACGTTCAAATCCAAACTCTTTACTTCAGAACAAAAGAACCCCAATAACCCCGACAACAGTGGCCGCAGCAAATCCAGTACTAGCAATGCCTCCCACGGCGGCATTGGGTGGCGAGCTAGGCGTTGGTGCAGGTGAGGCAGCTCTGTTGTCGGAGACGGTGATGACAAGCTTCTGACCGGCGTCGCAGTGGCCGAGAGCGCCGCAAATGTACCATTTCCTCCCAGACGTTAGGAGTGGGATCACATCTTTGCCCGACGTCAGCGGAGCAGGTCCGGCGAGAGGCTTTGTGCAGGCGAGAAAGTCTGTCCCGTTCACCTTCATCACGTTGTGATTTCCCACCGCGTAGTTAAAAACTGCAAACAAATTGAATTGTTATAGTCAATGCAGAATTCGGGTGGGCGGGCCAATTAGGATCACTGATCAGATGGTTTTATAGCGATATTTAGCTATGTATCATTCCCAGTAAACTAAAATGTCACGAAAGATTTAAACTTCTACCGATATATGTAAATGTCGCAAAAGTGTACGATCAGATAATTTTAATTATAACGACTTTCAACTATATATATCATTTTAAAGTAAAATAAAATATTGCAAGAGTCTTAAACTTTCACTGTCATATATAAATGTCACAGTAAATGTCACACATTGTACGCACATGTGAATTTATAACGATATTTAGCTATGTGTCATGTGAAGCTAAAATAAAATGTCACGACAAATGTAAATTTCTACCGGCATATCTAAGTGTCATAGTAAATTATAAAATAGCGATATTTGTCACAAATGTCGTACAAATTGTAGTAAATCAATGTATAGCGACATTTGGGTTATGTGTCGTTAAAAACGTTCCGACAACCCTTTTTCTTGTAGTGACGTAGGTCTTTATTAATGTAAAATTCTTAAAATTAAAATTAAGAGAAATCTTACGTACCGAGGGAGTCACCAACGAAGAACTTCTTGCCCTCGGCCCAAGCGGTATAATCGACGCCTCTGTTGGTCCATCCGGCTTTGTCCCCCACAACATATTGTACGGCCAAAGTCGCCGGAACCATAGCCACTACCACCGCAGCAACCATCAACACTGCCACCATCTTAGCAAGTACGGCCATGGAACAACTGATAGCTAGCTATCTCGAATTCGGTCTACTATTTCGTTTCTCTTTGCTCTACTTTTGTTTGTTGATAAAGATTGGAAGATATGTTGTTTTTGCAATGTTAAACATAAAATGGCAACCTATTTATGGCAGTAATGCTCTTTGGTCATGAATTGACGACAATGTTAGTTCTCATTGAAATCGTCAACACGTTGTAAATGTTGTGTCGGTAAAGTCCATTGAAACCGGCGTAGGGCGGCGCTACTTGTAACACCAAAGTGTGTGAAAGACTGCCAAATGTGTTATTTGAAGTACGTTGTACAACGACGGTTCTTTTTGGTTGGTGTATAATCCAAGGCATTACAGAAAAGATATTATCTGGCTGATGATGATGGATATTACAATGCCTACAAACACAAAGTGTCACTTGATGTTTGGTCTGGTATGGACTAGTTCAAGTGTTCACTCGTAAGAGCGTGAATTCGACGCGGGGAAAATTAGTCTATGATTGATTTCTCTCGTTGTTGTAAGTGAACATCATTTATTTCTACATGTGGTCGATACTTGATGATGCATACGTTATTTTGATGATACTTGTTTTGGTGCGAATTAGGTTTCGAATTTAGATAAATCGTCCTTTCAAATGGAAAACAAGAACGCCGTTGCCGGGGATTAAACCGCAGTCAACTACGTGACAGGGAGGAATACTTAGGCAGTAAACCTTACCATTCTATCAGAACTTACAGCAAAACCACAATTGGCAGTCTCTCAAACCTAATGTGTAATTGCCGCCCATATGCCTGTTTTCAATGGAATCCATGGGGAAAGTACCATTACCAACTTGTTGATAATTTCAACGGTGCTTTCATGGAGATCACTATTAACTACTATAAATAGGGCGCCATTGCTGAAAACTATCATCATTCATCGACAAATCAATCAACTACAACTTACAACACTTGAACGTTAAAAGAAAAAGAAGATTCAAAGCAGCTCCTATGGCGATGCTTGCTAGCAACAAGAGGATGGTGGTCTTGATGGTTGCGGTAGTTGCAGTGGCGGCTCTGGTTCCGACGACCTTGGCAGTGAAATATGTCGTCGGGGATGAAGCTGGATGGACCAACAAGGGCGTCGATTACAAAGCTTGGGCTGAGGGAAAAATGTTCTACGTCGGTGACTCCCTCGGTAATAAGATTTTTTTTTTAATTTTGATTTCGAGAATTTTACATAAAGACCGATCAAGGACATAGACAGTGGCCCTGATTCGCCCACCTTAATTCTGCATTAACATACAACAATTCTATGTCTCTGCAGTCTTTAACTACGCGGTTGGAAATCACAACGTGATGAAGGTGAACGGGACAGACTTTCTGGCCTGCACAAAGCCTCTCGGCGGACCTCCTCCACTAACATCTGGAAAAGACGAGATCACACTCCTAACTTCTGGGAGGAAGTGGTACATTTGCGGCGCTCCTGGCCACTGCGACGCTGGTCAAAAACTCGTCATCACCGTCTCCGAAAACGGAGCTGCCTCGCCTGCACCAACACCTAGCTCGCCACCCAATGGTGCCGTGGGAGGCATTGCTAGTATTGGATTTGTTGTGACTACTATTGTTGGGGTTATTGCGGTGCTCTTGTTTTGAAACTTATTTTATTAAATTTATTCGAAAAATTAATAAGGATGTTTGTTGGTTTTTTTTTTGCTATTTTATTATGAATATTTTTTAATGAATCATTTATAAATAAAATTAAGAAAACTGGCTTGAAAGCAATTCATCTTTGGTATTATATAGATAATTTTTCTGTACCAACTGTCTCTTATTTACGAGTTGCCTCATATTTCATACGAGGTCTCTTATTTAGTCAAAAATTGAAATTCGAATGTGAAATCTTTCGATCATTCTCTGACATAAGTGGAGGCGGGTCCTCCTACCAGTGGCTTTATACATGACTTGAATTCGGTCTCGTTCTCTATAAACACATTGAGATTCCCCAACTACATACTTAGTAAATTGAACTAATATGACCAAAAATTCAAAATTTTGAGTCGGACAGGACGTAAGATCCGGTCTAATCCTAACAACATACCATTAAATCAATTGGTACACTAATTATACATAAAAAAGAGGGTCACCAATTTAAATTAATACTCAATTTAATCCAATAGAGGAGAATGCATATAAAAGCCAAAAAGGTATACAAATTAACTCTTTCAGTTAATCCATTACATCTATTGTGTGTTTATGATGTAAACCAATAATCATTATCTAGGGGTTTTGCTTTCTTTTTTTTGTGGCGGATCGGCAATGGAATGATTACGTCAGGACGAGAAGATGATGCGATGGACCGAAAAGTAGACGGGGTGTAGCTAGATGAAAAATGACAGTTGGCAGCTTTTGTGGGTAACCAGGAACACCAAAAAAACCTGGCAAGGGTAGGTCTGAACAACAGGTCCTGCCACGAGGACTGATTCGTTGACAAGAACTCATTTGAGGACGGCCTCTTCGAGCATTTGATGTTTTGAGTGTCCCCAGTTCGGGCTCCATCGGTCGTTTATTATTTTTTTAGTCTCGGATGTTTCTTTTGGTTTGAACTTTTATTGTTTTCTTGATTTTGTTGTCGGGTTGTTCTTAGCGTCTGGGTTGTAAGTTTCCGTTTAAAATTTTCTTTATTTGGGATGACTGGTAACACAAATGTGTTAGTGTATGCTAACTCTTTGTGCCGCCGTGCTTTACCTATTATAGGTGGTAGTCTTTCTAAAGGTTTGTTTGATGGGATGAACATTTTTGACCAAGAACTTTAACAATATAAGTAGTCTCTTTTAAAAATAAAAAATAAAGAACATCATTATTATAACTTCTCGAATAAATTAACTAAAATTAAATTCAAAACCAAAGCATCCCAATTACTCCAACGACAGTGGCCGCAACAAATCCAATACTGACAGTGCCTCCTAGGGCGGCGTTGGGTGCCGGTGGGGCAGTTCCGTTAGAGACGGCGATGACGAGCTTTTGGCCGGCGTCGCAGTGGCCCGCAGCACCGCAGATGTACCATTTGTTCCCAGATGTTAGTAGTGGGATCTCATCTTTGCCCGACGTCAGTGGAGGCGGTCCCGCGAGAGGCTTCGTGCATGCCTGGAAGTCCGTCCCGTTCACCTTCATCACGTTGTGTTTGCTCGCCGCATAGTTGAAGACTACAACAAAATCAGTAGATAAACACCAATCAGAACCTTCTCTTAAAAATTTGAGATATTGGCATGCAAGACATTGCACGATTTATTCCGTTGTTTTATACATTCTTACCAAGGGAGTCACCAACGTAGAACATTTTGCCCTCGGCCCAAGCTTTGTAATCGACGCCATTGTTGGTCCATCCGGCATCATCCCCGACGATATATTTCACCCCTAATGTCGTCGGAACCATAGCCGTTGCAACAACCACCGCAACCATCAAGACCACCACCCTCTTGTTGATAGCAAACATCGCCATGGAACTTTAATTCACCCTTGCTTTTTTTTCTTTAGTGGTTTGATGTGTTGTAAGCTTTGATTGATTTGTTGATGAATGATGATATAGTTTTGAGCAATGGAGATCTATTTATAGTAGTGATTATGAAGCACCATTGTTGATGAATTGAATCACCATTGAAATTATCAACAAGTTGTATGATGCTTTCTCCATGGATTCCATCGAAACAGGCAAAAGGCCGGCATTACACTATAGTTTTGAGAGGCTGCCAAATGTGTAGGCTTCGGCAATGGAGCGGGTGTATCTATATCTATTCTCATACCTATTCGTAAAATTTATTCTCGTCATTATCCCATTCGAATATCAATATCCATACCTGTCCCCAAATTTATGAGTTTCGAATACCCGTGGGTATCCTCATCCCCGCACAACTTAATTAAAAAAAATTTACCACATAATCTAAATCCAAAAAACTTAAGACATAAATCATCATTGTGAAACATAACAAAATAATTTCACAAATAAGTTTATTATTTCTATAATTAATTTAGGGTTATGTTTGATAAGTAATATGTAAAGATTTAAAGGTATTTTTATATATTGGGTAGAATATGGGTATGGGTATGGAGCGGGAATACCTAAACCCATCCCCAACCCGTCCCTGTTTGTTTTTCTGCGGGTATTCCCCATACCCACCTTTTAACCCGTTCAATACGAATATTTTTCGTTCCGATTAAATTGAATATGATCAAATACCTATGGGTACGAATAATATTGTCAAACCTCCAAATGTGCTAGGTCCCCAATGAATATACGGTTTTTCATTGGGCTTGGACCGTTGACCAGCTTCGGGCCCACATAACCGGCCCCAAGGTGCATGGATTCATACATAAACTTTAGGGGATGCCCTTGGCTCTAAGGCTGATCTCAACTTCTCCTCATCAAAGGCCCAGATTCAACCTAAGACGGAATATTAATCGGCGGGCGACACATAGTAATTTAATACAAATTTTTAGAAGACTATAAAAGGAGAAAATCCTTGATCATGACATAAAAGACACTATTCACCTACCTTTAAACGCTTTTGGGGCACTTACGATACTTCTGTGTCCCTCAATTTTATTTGCACGCGCTTTCCCCTACTTATATATAGATCCACAAAACGGACTCCCTTGTACACCTTGCTAGAAATGCATTTGCAAATTTGGAGGCGACAAATTTTTTTATAGAAAGGGGTGGCTCGAATTTCGTCAAGGATTAAAGGATTGTTTGAGTAGAAGATTGAGTGAGAGATTTTGAGTAATTTGAATCTCAACTCTCTACTTTAAAAAATTAATTTGAAAAAAAATATTTAAACTGAAAAAAAAATGAAAAGAGATTTTGAGATAATTAAAATCTCGCATGGTGGATCCGGGTGATTTTGGCACATTAAAATAATTTCCTCTCAACTAATATTGTCCTTGTCTTATTTTAAAATTACAATAAATTTTACTACTTCATTTATTTCACATATGGATATATATGTCATTGTTTATTTTAATTTTGGATTGATAGATGCAGTTGAGCACGAAATAGAAGGTTCAATCAAAAAAACAATAAATAAAGATATATAATAATGTATTAAATTAGAATTATATAAAGAAAATTAACATAATTCTACAAGGATAATAGTCTAGATTAGTCAATCAATAAATAAAATTTTTTGTTTATTGTTGTCTAACTCTCGCATGTATCACATTGATACAAATCTATTACAAGGAAACGAAATAAAACAAACACACATTCTAACTTGAATCGGTACTTTTAAGACAAACAAACTTAATTAAATTCAGAACAAAAGCATCCCAATAACCCCAACAATCATGGAGGCAGCAAATCCGATACCAACGATCCCACCAACGGCGGCGTTAGGCGGTGAGTTGGGTGTTGGTGCCGGCGCAGCTCCCTCGGAAACGGTGATAACGAGCTTTTGACCGGCGTCACAGTGGCCAGGAGCGCCGCAAATGTACCACTTCTTTCCGGTTGTTAGGAGCGTAACCTCATCAGCTCCCGACGTTAGTGGAGGAGGTCCGGTAAGAGGCTTTGTGCACGCTAGGAAGTCCGACGCGTTCACCTTCATCACGTTGTGGTTTCCGGCAGCATAGTTGAAAACTGCAACACTCATAGTAGAGATTAGTGGCGGATATAGGGGGGACAGCCCATTTACATATTGAGAACTGTATGTGATTTTCGTTATATTTATTTGTTAATTAATGTATTTTCTATATGCCGTCCATTATACTATAATTAATGTTTATATAATTCCGCCCAATGCATTGAACTATATATTCTGGATTTGCCGTTGGTATTTACGAAAGTGTCATTAAGCATTGAGAAAAAGCTTACGAAAAAGCTTACCAAGGGAATCATCAACGTAGAACGTTTTGCCCTCAGCCCAAGCTTTGTAATCGACGCCCTTGTTGGTCCATCCAGAGCCATCCCCGACCACATATTTCTCGGCCGAGGTCATCGGGACCAAAGCAGCAGCCACCGCAACAACCACCGCAACCATCAAGACCACCATCCTCTTGTTGCTAGCGAACACGGACATTGCTAGCTACTTTGAAGCTTTATTTTTCTTGGGTTGTATTTGATTGATGATCTTGGTTTTGCAATGAATATGGTTCTGAGTAATGGGCAGGTATTTATAGTTAGTGATTTTCTCGTTGTAATTATCAGCAAGTTGGTACTTAGTACTTAACTTGGTGCATGGGATCCATCGAACCGGCGTAGGGTCACAAATGTTGCATAGTTTGAGATGGTGCCAAATTTGTGTTTTGGACGTGTGTGTAAGTTACAAGGAATCAATACGGTTTAGCTAGGTGGCGTGGAGTCGGAATTTTCGTTAAGTAGGGTCTCGTAACGAGTAACATCGATAAGGATGTTTGTTGCACGTTTCTATGCAAATGATATTCACAAAAATGCACGGACCAAGTGGTATCTCGAGTTATTGTGATGTATTTAATGTCAACGGTCAAAGTTTTTGGCACCCGCCACTATGTGAAGAATCATTTTATCCTAATAACTTGAGTTGTTTCTATTCATAATTGGTTTATACAGCATTCACTAACAACCAAGTAAGTAAAGGGGCTTTCGTGTGAAGAAAAGAAGAAGAGACACGGTCGTGATGTTGGAAACAAATAATCACAAATTGTATCTTATTTATATGAATTTTGGTTCTCAAGTACAATTATTTTGACCATATACCGTGTGCGTTGAACTATTATTTTGCTATTGCATAAATCTTTTATAAATATATTATGATGTTAGTGTTTTAGTTCTGTTTAGGTTGACTTTTTATAATGTGATTGGATCTTTTATGATAATTGATACATATTTAAATAGTAGTCAAATGAAGTTAAAAATATTTTTTAACATGCTAAAATAATACCAAGTAAATTGATTTTAACCACTGATCATTATTTATAGGGTTGCCGTAATGAAACTTGATTGTTTAATCATTTCCAACATGCATGTAAAATATTAGTCGATTTGAAAATTTTGAAATTTTCTTGTAAAAATGGTTAGTTTCCATAAGTTAAGGCCCTTTAGAAATTGGCAATTTTGACATGAAAATTGAAAAAATTTAAATTGGCTAATATTTGACATACACGTTGGGAATGACTAAAAATTGAGGCTTCACCATATCAAAACCCTTCAAATAATAGCCAAATGAAGTTTAAAATATTTTCCAATATGCTAAACTAACACCGAGTAAAATTAATTTTTAACTACATTTGATCATTATTTATATGGGTTACCATAATGAAACTTAATTTTTTAGTCATTTCCAATATACATGTCAAATATTGGTCGGTTTAAAAGTTTCAAAATTTTCATATCATCATTTCCATAGGTTAACCCCTTTGAAATTGGCAATTTTGACATGAAAATTGAAAAAATTTAAATTGCCTAATATTTGACATGCAGGTTGGGAATGACTAAAAATTAAGGGTTCACCATATTAAACCCTTCAAACAATAGCCAAATTAAGTTTTAAAAAAAATTCAACATGCTAAAATTAGCACCGAGTAAAATTAATTTTTAACTACATTTGATCATTATTTATAGGGCTACCATAATGAAACTTGAATTTTTAGTCATTTCCAATATTAATGTCAAATATTAGTCGATTTGAAATTTTTAAATTTTTCATGTTAAAATGGTCAATTTCCATAGGTTAATCCCTTTGGAAATTAGAAATTTTGACATGAAAATTGAAATTTTTTAAATTGGCTATTATTTGACATGCATGTTGGAAATTATTAAAAATTAAGGTTTGACCATGTTAAACCCTTCAAATAATATTCAAATGAAGTTAAAAATATTTTTCAACATACTAAAATAACACAAAGTAAAATTAATTTTTAACTATGTTTAATCATTATTTATAGAGGTTAGTTATCATAATGAAACTTGATTTTTTAACCATTGCTCACATGCATGTCGAATATTAGTCGATTTGAAATTTTTGAAATTTTCATGTCAAAGTGGCTCATTTCCATAGGTTAACCCCTTCGAAAATTGACTAATTTTTAAATTGGCTAGTATTTTGACATGCATGTTGCTAATGACTAAAAATTCACGTTCACCATGTTAAACCCTTCAAATAATAGCCAAATGAAGTTTAAAATATTTTTAAACATGCTAAAATAACACCTAATAAAATTATTATTTTTAACTACGTTTGATTACTATTTATAGGGGTTATCATAATAAAACATGATATTTAGTCATTTCCAACATGCCTCTCAAATATTAGTCGATTTGAAATTTTTGAAATTTCATATCAAAGTGGCTCATTTCCATAGGTAACCTCTTCGAAAATTGACCAATTTTGACATGAAAATTGAAAATTTTCAAATTGGCTAATATTTGACATGCATGTTGAGAATGACTAAAAATTGAGATTTCACCATGTTAACCCCTTCAATAATAACCAAATGAAGTTTAAAACATTTTTCAACATGCTAAAATAACACCGAATAAAATTGATTTTTAACTATGTTGAATCATTATTTATTGGATTTAATTATTATAATGAAACTTGATTTTTTAACCATTTCCAGCATGCATGTGAAATATTAATCGATTTAATTTTTTTTATAAAAATAATTAATTTCCATAGATTAACCGTACCTATTAGCCTTACTCAATTTTTTTAGCTCCATAACAGTGTCCAATAGTCAGAAAAAGGTTTTTTTTAATTATAGCAATTTTGGCTGGATGTACTAAATCCAAGGAAATAGGTGCTGTTTGGTGACGACGAATCTTGCAATGCTTACAAAAGAAAACAACAATGCCTTTACATTTGAATTGGGTCTTCTTTGTAATTATCGAACCGAACATTAACGAATATGCTTTTAATTTTACGCGGCAAGTTTATAGTACCAAACACATTTGATTAACCATTAGTTGATTTGTAATGGATTATCAAGAGTATTGACTGTCTTTCATTGGTCCCGCAATCTCCGAAACAACCCGTAACGATTGGCAATGCTATTCGTGACTTATGTATTTATTTCCATCATAACCTGAATTGTAAAAAAATTACAACACTTTTTGCATCACCCTATACGGACCTTCAGTTTACAAGACTGACTCTGCCACCGAGTTATAAGGGCATTTTATGTGATATTAACTCATTTAATCACAAAACTAAACAGTTAAAATGTATCGATTGTTACTATTTCTAAGGTGTAATGACATAAATATTCCAATTATTTGTATCATATTCTTAAATTCATAGAGTAAAGCATTTAAAGTTTCCATTTCTAATTGACATGCTAATTATTTATAGAACTATATCATATTTTTAAAACAGAATAGTAAACTATTTCTACCAAAAAAATCATCTTATATGTTTATTAATTGTATTAGCTGCTAATTCTTATACTAAAATTACCTTCTGTAAAGAGCAAATTTGTTATTGTAACAATAACAATAATACTGAACTATCGAGTGATTGGGGCCTAATCGGTTCATACTACACTAACGGCTTTTCGAGGAGAATAGTTCCTGATCATCCTCCTCCGACGGAACCTTATCACTCCGACACTTTCCAATCCTCCCCTACGTAACGAAAATAATTTGTTCACACGATCTATCAAACACCGAAATGGATCTCAACGACGAATCACTCCTGTGATTGTTTCTACTACACTGTGATATGTGTTTCCTCTTCTTCTTCTTCTTCTTTTCTTTTAATGTTCTCTTTGTTGTGTTTTATTCTTCGTGTTTCTCCGTCTCTACCATTTATCCATTCGAGTTCTTAGTTTTCGACACATTCTGGATTTCGTTAGGTCTATTTTTAATCTTGTTGATCTGATACAATTTCATTGATTACAATTTCAACGTGATCTATCCCCATTTTGATCAGAAAAATTGTACTTACTAGCTACTTTTTCTATACAGAAAGGAGGGGGAAAAGCGAGAGAAGTGGATCGATCGTATATAAAATGTCGCACTCGCAGCAGCCATGCGCGGCGTGCAAGCTCCAGAGGAGGAAATGCACGCAGGAATGCATATTCGCGCCCCATTTCCCGCCGGACCAGCCTCAGAAATTCGCCGACATCCACAAGGTGTTCGGAGCCAGCAATGTTGCCAAAATGTTAAGTGAGCTCCCCGGGATGAGCAGGGAAGAGGCAGTGATCTCACTGTCTTACGAGGCCGGTGCCAGGATTCGAGACCCTGTGTACGGTTGCGTAAGCGCAATCTCAGAACTCCGACACAGATTGAAGCAAATTCACATGGAAATTGATGCCGGCAAACAAGAGCTCCTCAAATACATGGGATCTAATACTCAACAGCAAAATCAAGCATCGATGATCCCTAATTCGACTACCGCAGGGTTCAATACTGCTCCGACGTTACATCATCAAAATCAACAGCAAAATATGATGATGCAAATGATGGAAGGAGGAGGACATCATCAGATGTTGGATGCTCAGTTGATGGCTACTGAGATGCAACATCAACATCAGGAGATGTTCAAGGTGTATGAACAAAGTGAACAACAACAACAACATCATCATAATCATAACCATAATAATTATGGGATGTTGGATGATCAAGTTGTGGATTCTGTTGCTGCCAATGGGTTTAATCAGATTGGTGGCTCGGAATTCGAGCCGTGTTTGGCTCTTGGGAGCATGGTGAATCATGAGCAGTCACAAGTGGAGATTCCGGCTCATCACGAGCAGCTGTTTTTTCAGTTGGAGCATCACGAGCCAGAACTTAGTCCCCCATCATCATCACCAGAGTTCGGGGTGCGATGAAGGTGCGAACTCGAATCTTGCTCTGAGTTGAGGGTCGGGTAGACATCGATCGACTAGTTCTCATTTTATACTCCACAGTGTTAGGGATTTTTTCAACATAAAAAGCTTAGTTGTTTTTACAAAAAGAAAAACCCTTACGATGGCGCACAAATCCTTCATTCGTAATCAAACAATTCTCATAAACATCAAATATATCATTCTATCTATAAAAGAAAAACATGAATTACTATTGAAGGAATATTATTTGGTTCTTTTATAACGGCTTTATTTTGAGTTTATTAGAGCTTTATTTTGAGTTTATGAGGACTTTATTTTAAACTCACATATTACCATTTATGGGTCTTATAGTATTTTCCATTTTTCGATTGACATGACTTAAATTGTCTCACGCTTTCATTTTACTTATACATTTCCTATAACAAAAAAAAGTTAATTTATCTCCATTTATTCTCTACAATTTTCCGCAACATTATGCGGATAATTCTAATTTATAAAAAAACCACATCAAATATGTCATAACTAAGTCAATAAAGTGATAATGGATCAAAAGTGCTAACAATATGCCCACGAAGGGACAACCCATGTCCTAGCTACGTAAACAACAGCATGATTGCTTTTTTTACGGATATTAATGATCTCGATCTCTCACGCCCTCTTTAATAACTGTTAAAACTGTATCACCACCGTAGCTAGTGGTCCACATCCTCATTTGGGTAAAATACTAACAGCATATCGAAAATTGGGATGCACATATACTCTCCAATACCCTCTCTTTTAAAATATTCTAAATTCAATCGCAACCTCCCTTAACTACCTCTGTATAATAAAGCAAGGTTACTTGCAAGGAGTTGAGTGAGAGCAAAGCAAGGAAACAATGGCGGAAAGCTAAAGTTGTGGGATGGAAGAAAAAACTAAGTACCCGTAAAGCTAAATAAGCATGATAATAAACTATCTCCAATCCTTAAAATTGTCGTTCAATTACTTTTAGTAAAGATTACCTTAGCATTACAAAGTACAACTCAAGAAACGGTTGGGATAATCGGGCCAGGAGTCATTAGTTCATCGAGTTGCAAGTTCGTACGACCAAAAATTGACTAAAATTATGGGTTGATTTTACAACAGTTCACATAGTTCGTAAGTTTTTAATAAACTATTTATGTTTGGCCGGTCCCGAATTGTTAGTTTTTTTATCAGTTTAAATTATTTCTGGAATTTAGACCAAACTAAATCTGGTCGGTTTTCCGGCCCAGGTTTCACAATGATCTCTAACTAATTTCCATTCCAAGGCAAAATTAGAAACAATAACAAACTCAAATAGCATGGCCTAATTTCCATTCCAAGGCAAAATTAGAAACAATAACCAGCTCAAATAGCATGGCCTAATTTGACAAATTAGAAACCTTAATTTGATGTTCATGTTCCATGCATTACTATTACCAAACCAAACCCTTTTGCCTTTGAAAGCAAATGAAACCTTTGATGTTCATGATTCACATCAAAGTCAACCCATAAGCTCTCCAGCTCGTGATCTCTTCAATCTACAGCCACAAGATTGCCTGAAACCTTTTTGAATCACGAGGAATCCCTCCAAAAGACAAAACCTACAAAAATCAAAACTTTAGACCTCCCTTCGCCTCAAATCTACATACAAACCCCCCCCCCCCCCCCCTACCAATGGAGGGGATGGCTACAACATCATCAACAACAACAACAACATCAGCAGAGATGACTCCGAATCGAAGGGACGCGCATTTCGTGGACATCGACGAAGTGAGCAACGAAGGGGAAGAAGAAGAGACGGAGGGAATAGGTGATCACAAGAAACAAAAGAGGCAGGTCAAAATCAGAGGTCTAAGGAATGGCGGTACTAGTACTAGTACGCATTTTAACAGGCAGGTTTCGTTGGAGACGGGGTTTGCAGTGCTGTCGAATTCGAAAGATGGTGGCGGTGAGAGTAGGAAGTCTCTTCCGAGGAGCGTGACGAGCTTAGGTGGGTCTGATTACAGGGTTAATCGAGGAGGGGAGAAGAAGGGCGATTTCAGCATGTTTCGGACTAAGTCGAGTTTGAGCAAGCAGAATTCCTTCCTGCCTATTAGGAAAGGGGAGAGGTCGTCAGAGCAGATGGAGTATTGGTCTGGTCAGAGGAACGAGGCCGGTTCGAGGAATGACGAGAATGGGAATGGTGGTGGTGGTGGTAATGGTGGTGATTCTGTTCATAATGGTGTTCCTGCTGGGAGGTACTTTGCTGCTCTTACCGGACCGGAGCTCGACCAAGTCAAGGTAAAGTTGTAGGATTGTGGATTTAGTAACGTGTTACATAAGGCATCTTCTCTGTTTTTAAGGGTTTTAGGGTTGCATTGAGTTGTGTAGAGTTATGAATTGCAATGAAGATATGGGGGTATTTTCTTATTAGTACATGTTCAGTATTAAAGCGGGTTTAGATCAGAGAAATTCGATATGAGGCGGGAGTATCAACCAGTTATAACAACTTAGGCAAATCTCACACCGAAAAAAACATGAGGAGAGATGATTGGGATATTAGTTAAACGTTTTGATACTGGAGTAGTACTTGCTTGGGGAAAAAGTTAACCATACAGCAACTCATGAATGCTTTTGGCTGTTGCAGGATTCTGAAAACATTCTACTCCCGAAGGACGAGAAATGGCCATTCCTATTACGATTCCCAATAGGTTGCTTCGGTATCTGTCTCGGCCTAAGCAGCCAAGCCGTGCTTTGGCGAGCATTAGCCACAAGTCCAGCTACAAAGTTCCTCCACGTCACACCCTACATCAACCTCTTCCTTTGGATCTTCGCCATAGCGGTACTAGTCGCAGTCGGGACAACCTACATCTGCAAATGCATCTTCTACTTCGAAGCCGTGAGGAGGGAGTACTTCCACCCTGTTCGTGTCAACTTCTTCTTCGCCCCGTGGGTGGTCTGCATGTTCCTAGCTATCGCCACCCCACCCGCGATCGTACCCCTCAGTGAGAAGCTCCACCCGGCCATCTGGTGCGTCTTCATGAGCCCTTACTTCTTGCTCGAGCTCAAGATCTACGGCCAGTGGCTCTCAGGTGGGGCACCATAACTCTAAAATCGTAATCGTAGAATCGAATGGTGGAAACGATAATCGTTAATTTTTTCAACTACATTTGCAGGCGGGAAGAGGCGACTTTGCAAGGTGGCTAACCCGTCTTCGCATCTCTCTGTGGTGGGTAACTTTGTTGGTGCAATCTTGGCTACTAGAGTTGGGTGGATGGAAGCTGCTAAGTTCTTATGGGCAGTTGGTTTTGCACATTATCTTGTTGTGTTCGTTACACTCTACCAGAGGCTGCCTACAAGTGAAGCCTTGCCTAAGGAGCTTCATCCGGTCTACTCAATGTTCATCGCAGCCCCTTCTGCGGCCAGCATTGCTTGGGAAGCAATCTATCACGAGTTCGATGGCCCGTCAAGAACCTGCTTCTTCATTGCTCTGTTTCTCTATATTTCCCTAGTCGTTCGAATCAACTTCTTCACCGGTTTCAGGTAAAACTAAGCTCTATATTCTTTCCTACGTTCTTAGTAACTACCGAAATGGGTAGTGATTCTATCTGATTTGGTATATACAGATTCTCGGTGGCGTGGTGGTCGTACACATTCCCAATGACAACAGCATCAGTCGCGACGATAAAATATGCTGAGCACGTACCTTGCATCCAAAGCAAGGTCCTCGCACTGGCTCTGTCATTCATGTCGACGACAATGGTGGTGGTCCTCTTCGTCTCCACACTTCTCCACGCCTTTGTTTGGAGGACACTATTTCCGAACGATCTAGCCATTGCCATAACAAAGAAGAAACTCGTTAAAGACGGCAGCAGGAAGCCGCCACTGAAGCACAGCTTCAAACGGTGGACAAAGCAGGCACTATCCTCCAAGCATGGTTCCGACAACAAAGACTCCGGTGATGAAGAGAAGGAATCCAGTCGCAAATAAGCCCTAGTTTTGTAATCAAGACCGATAGTATCGTAGGAAACCGTAATTCTTTGCTTTGTAAACATGATCTTTTCCTTCCATCAATATAATTGATCTTCCATATTTCGATCAGTACTTGATTACAATATCGAATCTAAAGCTACGGAAAGAAGAAAACGCCTAGCCCTTCGATTTCATCAATGAAACCGAGGAACGGGAAGGAAGGCATCGAAGGCTGTACAAAACTGGCCTTTGTAGTAACTAGTTCTTTCTTTTATTTTATTTTTACTGAAAGGGCGAGGAGTTAGATGTACATTGATGGTGTGAGATCCACTGCGGCTCGAGATTCGTCTCAATGCGATGGATTTTCTTCGTTCAACGACTGTATTATGATGGAAAGGCCGCTGCTTGTTCGAGTATTCTGTTATGAGACTCCAATGAAGAAATGAAACTTCGCAGGAACGGAGGAAATCAGGTTTCAGCTACTCTTCACCGGATGTCCAAGCTCCTGATTAGCATTTAGAGAAAGTTGAGAACATAGCAAGAACTGGAAAGATTTACAGCGGGAAAATTTTCATTTAAAAGCAATACGTAACCTTTCTTGTGGCAGCAGCATACCTCAGGCTGTACTGGTTTCCGGCATCACTGTTGCATCCATTGTTTCCTGGATGAATCGGCTTCCCACCGAAACCGGATGGCCTACCTTTCTGTGCATGCAGCGACTATAGATTGAGGAAGACACCAGTTAGGGAATGAATGGAAGTCTGGTCGCAGAACATGAATGATCCACAAACTTACCTTGCGGTCTGTATGCAGAGAATTCATCTGATTCTCTTTTGATACCTTGTAAGGAATTATCAACAAGAATCAAAGTTAGTGAAAGCGAAGAACGAAAAATAAGCAGCTAATGCTTGAGGTGAAAGTAGCTAGACAGCACAAGAAACCTCTTTTGCTACAGAGTTAGGTCGACTAAACTGGGACTGAGTTTGGTCGCTTGGCTGGATTTTGGATTTTAACGACAGCTGCCATTCAATTACGAAACATATATTCAGATTCTTACTGGTTTTCACAATCAGAATGAAAATAAGAAAAAGCTAAACAGCATTGCAGCGGCTACCTTACTGAACAAGTCTATTGGAGGATTATGAGTTCTCCTATCGGTATGGAGATTAAATTCCTGCACGAAGGTTATACAAAGGCAAAAAGATCAGTGGGAAGTGGAGAGCCCGAAGACAATGAATGCCAGAAGTTTTGAACATGGATGGGCTAACCATAGGCACTGTGGTTTGTCGCTTGCTGTTGCGGAAAACACCAATGTCTCCTTTGCTGGAAAGTATCTGCATTCAGATTTGATTAGTTAGTTGTATATGGGATTTCTAGCAAAAAAGTTGTGAGGACATGATCTTAACTACTTTCTTTATCACCTTTTTATCGAGTGGACGAGCTTTAAATACATGTACTGTACTTTGGACGTCCTGCTTTTTAGTATTGAGGGTACTGGGTCTGTGGAAAGAATCAAAGTAAAACAGGCTTGAGTTTAAGCTCTTCTGCAACTCAAATTTTATGAACACGAGCAGATAACTGCAGGACTTCGTTTCCATCTTCAAATATCAGAAGTTGAAAGCATTTTACAGTTTACAACTTACTACCTTCTGGATTCTCTCTTTCCAGTTTCTGCCACAGAGACAGTATTTTGCCTGTCCATGCCCTGCAAAAATACCAGGCAATTCGTCATATAAAATATTAGAGTAACTATGATACATCCGACCATTCTGAACAGATCATTAAACATATTAGTGTTTTGAACTTTCAACAGGAAATTAATACAAGTTAAACATGTTAACCTGATTAGAATTATTGCAGTGAAGTGAGGAAGAATTTACTGTAGATGTATGGTGCTTGGCCCTTTCTGATGTCTTTAGGTGAAATTCCTGTAACGTGACAAAAGCAGATTATACTCGAGTTTCACAGTGTAGGGGAACAGCCAGTGAACTTACTGAAAATTAACATCTCCTTCCAGATTAAAGAACCAATCACTAATGCACAATTTCTGAACTGAAAGCAGAGAAAGAAAGGATTAGAAAGGATAGATGACAAGTAGAAGCACACACTTGAAATTCGGGCATCCTTGGAGCGCTTCTCGTCGGGAGAGGTAATGAAGGAGCCTCAAGAATCTGCAAGTTAGAAATGAACATTTAAGATCCAACATGAGACTTCTCCAAATAATATAAACTAAACTACAGATTAGGAACCAACTTTTCGGTTTAAAGGGCGAGCTTTGAATCTTCGAACAGGATCTGTAGTGTGCTCAAGTTCTGTTGTATTATTTACAGGCCTGCATTACAAAAAGTAATGAAGTTATGGATCATGTCCAACAAACCTGTTTAAGAACCAATTGGATGGGAGATTATAAGAACAAACCTTGTTCTATGTGCTCTGTAATCCGTCTCAAAGTCGGGCTCTCTTGGAATGGTTAACCTAAGCTTCACATCGAAAGACATTTTGTCAGGAAAATGTGATGGTTAATGCTTGCCGAATCAAGAGTTTTAATTAGTTCCCAATATTGAATAAGGTTTCGAGACCAGTACATAGAAAAGCGTTTCACAAAAGATTATAAAATTATACCTTCGCAGGTGCTTTATGGAGGAAATCAGCCTGTGGTTTTCCATCACCAACCTGCAACAGCGAAGAAAGAAACTAAATCACCGAAAAACGCAGAACCCAAATTAGAGAGTCAGAACTCGAAACTTGATGCTCAAATCGGGCAAGAATCAAGTACCTTGCGCACGTGCCCTCCCTCTAATTTCTGCCTTTTGGCAGCCTGACCTTCAACCATAGAAGTATTATGTACGCTTTTTTCTTTCTGATCCGTTAGCATTTGAAACCTAATATTTAGGAGAAATTAGAATTGCAACAACAACTTTCCATGATATCTTACAGCAAAGACGCATAATCATTGAAACTCCCCAGTGCCACATTATCAGCAAAACCAGAACTATTAAAGCTCCAAGGATTAGGAATCACCTTTAGAACAAGGGAACAGGGATTAGGAATCACCTGGAGCCACCAATACGAGGTGCCTGAGTTTGCTTTGCCAACAAGCTAGCTGTTGGTCTCATCAATGTTGAGCAACCTCGAGATCTAGGCTTTGACTGGTTCGTCTTGGCTTTCAGTTTATCACCCTTCAAATGATTGTAAAATATGAATCCTGTTGTGACCACACCAAAGAGTATCAGAGTTAAGAACATATCTATACTCTCTACCATGAATACTCCCAGACAGAAGACACTGCACTGACTACAGCAACAAACCAGATGCACAAATCAAAATCTGCCGCAAAGACTGCCGCTAACTGGCTAGCAACATCAGTCGCAATCTCAGGACAGCACAATTGTCCAGCTAACCCCTATAGCAGAACCAATCCCTACAACGATGGTCCATACAGTACTAATCTACGAAGAAATAACCAGGGCAGACCCCTCCAAATGCCCACTGCCCACACATAAGCTTAATCTAATACCAAGAGGGGCCACATTCTTTTACCTAAAGCACGGAAATAAACAATGCAAGAAGCAATCATTTGGTCACCTTTATGGCCATCTCCCACCGTCGTGGCAGCAGCATGTCCCGGGCCCAGATCACCACCGCCGTCATCATCATCCAAATATTCAATGCCTTCAGGTTTCGGAGAAGTATTAATATTCTTTAACAAGATTTCCTCTCTGAGCTCCAGCTTTGCCACAAAAGCTGAGACAGAAGAAGATCAAACAGAATAAGACCGTGGAGAAAGAAAAGAGAAAAAAAAGGACGGAATCACAGACCGGAATTGGAAGAATCAGTACCAAAGCACCGAATCAAAAAGAGCTACAAAAGCATAACCAAAGCAGATAAAATAAAGATCAAACACAAGCAATGCAGCTCGATACACAAGAGAGAAAGCAAAAAAAACACTCACGAGACGGAGGATAACTAGGCGCCGAGTCGAACCACCGCTGAGCCAAAATCGCCTCCGCGAACGTCTCTTCCCTGACGAAATCGAAGAACATCGGAGCATCAAACTCGTAGTCAGGATCCACTTCCCGAGCCTCGTAGTACAGCATATCCACCTCCATTTCCTCCTCCATTCCTCCTTCCACCTCTCTTCAACTCACTCTGAGCGTCCACTGTTATCAACACCTCATAAACCGCCAAAACACCAGTCTCTCCGGACTGTATCTATCTTCTCCTCGCAATCGAAGAAAACAAAAACCCTAACGAAAATCGCTCGATTGAGCAATCGGCAGTTCTCAGGTAGGAGAGGGGAACTGAACTGCAGTGCCCGCTGGCTCTCTCTCTCTCTCGCCCGCTCGCTCACTGTAACATCCAAAAACAGGCAAGTAAATAAAAAAACAATTAATATACCATTTCATTTATTTTTATAATTTATTATTACATTCCAAGAGAAGTTTATTATTTAATTTTTCTTCTGTTCCCTCTGCATCTTCAAGACTTCAACGAGTACGAAATTTGAATTTTTTCAGAAGAGGCCAACAGAAAAGAAGGGAATTCATTGTTTTTTGTTTTCTTTCCAGCGGGTAAATAATTCCATGCTCGGACGAAATTGCCACTGGTGGTTTTGAGTAATGGCAGGGTGGCGCGGGAGGGAGGTAGTGTGTGGATGTGTGGTGTGGAGGGGTAAAATAGTCAAAGTGAGGGCGAAGGTTTTCAGGGGATTTGTCTGTGTCGAGGAGGAAGGGGAGTCATCGGGTTACGGGATTGGTACATCGGGCGGCGGGAAATTGTCCGTGAAGTTTTCTGAAATTTCGGCGGGTTTGGTAAATGGCCCTGGGAGTTGTGGGGAATTTCGGAAGTGCCACTAACGGCTTGTTTTTGGTTTTGTCTTGTAGCGATTGCGTGCGTTGTTGGCAGGAAGGGTAATTTCGGGGTTGGTGAAAATATTGAACTTTTGAAGCTACTGGCTATTTTTACCCTCTGGTGAAAGTGTTCCATCATTGAAGCTTCGAATTCCATTATTCCAACTACACAGGCTTCCTTTTTAACCGTGGTAAATACTAAATAGTCTCTCAATTTTCTCATGAAAAACTAAAAGGTTACTGCAGAATTAGATCATTCAAAAATCTAACCCTTGTTGCTGGCAAGTGGCTTAGTTAGAATGTTTGTAAAAGCGGATGAGACGATTCGGAATTTGGTCATTATTGTTGGTTTAGGTTAAATGCACGGATAGGTAGTATCATCCATAAACGATGTTGAGTATATATACGTCAGTATTTGAATCCTGATAATATTGAGTCATTACTTCATTGACTTTATAGATAAAAACGCGAATTGACGAAATTGAGCGGGTAACGAAACAGTGAGGGTGTGATTAAGTTAACATTTTCTCTTATATTTGTAATTGTAAATGGTATCATGTTCAAATCTTACCACATACAAACTACTACTTGTATGTTAATTATCACCCGATTGCTGGCACATCCTAGTACTTCAAACTGAATCCATCCGTAAAACTATGACTCTGTTACTAACACATATTGAAAATGAACAACGCGTTGAAATCAAATGAATCTTTCAAGAAGACATGTTAAAACGGAGATATCTATAATAATGGAGACCAATAATGCATGAATGCCATGAATGTAAGTAGTCTGGGATGAACCCATAAATGAAGGAGACCACAGTAGGCCACATTGGATACCTGTGGGGTTTGATTGATGCATTGAATTGTGACCCATGATAGATTTTCTGTGTACTGATGGCAGTCACTTATATGAGAGGAATGGCTTTATATAGATAGGCCATTTTAGCCACCAACCAAACTGAGCTTTGTATTCAATTGGGTGATTCTGCCTTTCCCCAGTTGAGTGTTTGGCAATAGCTACAGCCTACTTTCTTTACTTTGTCCCCTCTATAGATAGCCAAACTTGCAGTTTCTGCTGGTGTTCTTCTGGTGTTCTTATGCTCACATTTACGGGCCTTAGGCCTTTTGGTACACGCCACACCCAGCAGTAAAGCCCATAAAGAATGGAAGTTCCCGGCCTGCTCCAAACGGACTCTGGAAACTCTTTGAGAACTATTTCTTCACGTTATGCTTTCTCTCACGCTGTATAGTTTTCTACGTTTCGTCGTTGTTGGCGTACACATCTCTTCCACTTAGTTACAATCTTTATCTTGTATGAAGTCCACTGAAGGAGACAAAGAATGGGACATGTCGACATATCGAGGTAATAGACAACAAGTATGTTGGTTAGGGGCAAAATGATGGAACCATAACTGTCGGAGATTCAAGGTTGGAGTGAGATTTCATGTCTAAAAGTTTATTACTGATATATTACGATGGTGAGCAGGCGAGACCTGCAAGACTGGACAAATCTCATATGAACTTGCTGAGGAGTAGTAGCAATGGAGAAGTAGTAGAATGATGATATCTGCTGGATCCCTTGATAACCATAAAGCATTTAAGAATGGTGACAAGAAGGAAACAGTATGAGCTAGCTGGGTTTGGAATTTACTTGGAATAAACTCACAGCCGTTCATGTTCCCATCAAATTATCCTTTACAAGCAAATTGCCACCATATTTTCTTTTAGTAATTTAAATGTCTACCACAATATTTCCACAGCACGTACTTTCTTCTCGTCACGAAATTGTTTGAATGATTGCACTTATCTATCTGTTCGAATTTACGTCCGACCTTAGATAATTATCTAAGGTAAAAGTATATACTGGCGACATTGGAGATACTAGATATTAGTATGTAGTGATAATGAATACAAATTTTTTTTAGTTACGACTCATTCCTAAATCGACCGATAATGTGTAGTATTTTCTTGTATTTTTTGTTATATGTTGAACTTTACGTTGAAAGCTGTGTTTCCAAGAGAATCACATATTCAAAAGAACATGCAAGTGTTACACATAGCTGGAAATGTGTGGGGATCTCTTCTTGGAATTATATACATTACAAACCTTTTCATTTCTTTCTGTGGTGAGCCAAAGAATCAGACAAAATCCAATTCAATCTCTTGATCTTGTTCTCCCCGCCTTACAATTCTTGCCAACTTTCATGAATCACAAACCCTAACATTACATCTCTTAATTAACCCTAGTTTTAGTTCTTTTTTTTGTTGAAAAAAAGGTGCCAAAACGGCTTAAGAATTAAAAGATACTCGTACAGTTCTAGGTAGCGAGATATCTAGATATAAAATTTTATTGTAACCAGTGGCCCGGGACAAATTTCGATTTGACGAACCGAAAAAATGTAAACCGCAAAGAAAGCCCTTATCGTCTCTAATATTTCCCCATCCTGGTTTTAGTTAAACCAAATAACTATTTTAGTCATAAACAACCGGGGCATTTTGGTAAAAGACTATGCAGGCAGTCCAAAATTCCAAACGACTAGATCCAGCCCTCATTTCCCTCCATTAAACAAGGAAATGGAAAAGAAACCGCACAAAACAAAAGCAAAAAATAAAAGAAAAAAGAAAACAAAATAATTTCTTCCCTCAAATAAAACCAAAAAAATAATTTCCCCCAATTAAATATTTCACCAACAAACTTGACTGCACACCACTCCACGCCACCACCACCACCATCGTTTCCATCGCCGCCGCCGTCAACTCCGCCGCCGTTTCCTCTTCCATTTCTTGCATGACCAATTAACCCCCTCCCAATCAACAATCCAATTCCACTCCTCATGACTACTCCTCTCCTCCTCCCACAATGACCCGGCGCCCCGAACCCGAGAAAACCAGAACCGAGCCCGGCGGCGGAGGAGGCGGTGGCGGAGGAGCAACTACAGCTATGAGAGTTATAATCCCTCTTCAAGGAGTTGTCCAAGGGAGCGGAGGAGTGTTCCTGGGTTCAGTAATCCCCTGCGCGCTCTTCTACTTCCTCCAGCTGTATCTCAGGAGGAACCACGGAAGTTCCGACCCGGTGGAGCCCGAGGACCGGAATTCTCGGAATCCTGACACGGCGGATGAGCCCGGTCCGTCTGGGCAGCTTCTCCGTCGGACTTCTTCTCGGAATCTCTTGTCTCCGAGGACTCGGGCGTACGTTTCGAATCGTGCTGGCATGATAGCCAAAACTGGCGGCGGCGGTGGTGGTGGTTGTGAGTCGCCGTACTATGTTGGGTTGAGGAAGGCGGCGGAGGATCCATACGACCAGACGGGTAATCCGAATGGGATTATCCAGCTGGGTCTAGCGCAGAACAAGGTTGGAAATTTGAATTTTTTACGGATTGTTTGAATTTTTGGTTTATGATGGATTGATTTTGATTTTTGGTTGGTGGTGTTTGTTTAGTTGACGATGGACTTGGTGAAGGAGTGGCTAGTTAAGAATGCTAAAGAAGCCATTGTTGGAGGAGGTGGAAGGAATGCGCATTTGAGTGTCAATGGCTTTGCTACTTACTTGCCTTGTCATGGACTGATGGATCTCAAAGTGGTAAGCATTCTTTCCACCATTTTTTCAACTCCATGGATTGTTTGATTGATTCTCTAGTAGTTTCTAGCTTGCTGAACTTGGATTCATTGTGTTAGGGTTCTTGAACTGGTTGGATGATAGTTCTGCATCCCAATAACTACTTTTCATATATATCATCATGCTTGCAGGTTGTGTCAAGCTTCATTTCACATTGTACAGAGCAATCAGTATCTTTCAACCCTTCAAACATCGTACTAACAGCGGGGGAAACGGCTGCAATTGAGATACTAAGCTTCTGTCTAGCAGATTCCGGGAACGCATTCCTTGTTCCGACGCCATATTATCCCGGGTAAACTACAAATTTTGATAATGTTAATTATGTCAAAGGAAACTGCTGAAAGCTGACATAGCAAAAGTCTTGCAGATTCGACAGGGATGTGAAATGGAGAACCGGAATCGAGATAATTCCAGTTCCTTGCCGCAGCGCTGACAACTTCGCTCTGAGCATAACCGCGCTGGATCGAGCATTCCACCAGGCAAAGAAGCGCGGTCTCAGAGTCCGCGGAATAATAATCTCGAACCCTTTCAGTCCGGTTGGCAATCTGCTGACCCGAGAAACCCTCTACAGCCTTCTCGACTTCGCCAGCGAAAAGAATATCCACGTTGTCTCCAACGAGCTCTTTGTCGGAAGCAGCAGCGAGTTCGTGAGTGTAGCAGAACTCATAGATGAATCGAGCAAGGACAGAGTTCATGTGGTGTATGGCCTCTCTGAAGACATCTCCATTCCAGGCTTTCGAGTCGGAGTTATCTACTCCTGTAACGAGACCGTCCTCTCTGCAGCTCGAGAGCTGGCACGTTTCTCGTCAGTTTCGTCCCCAACGCAGCGCATACTGATTTCGATGCTGTCGGATTCCCAATTCGTTCGCCAGTTTGTGAAGGTCAGTAGAGAAAGGCTCCGAAACACGTACAGCACTTTTGCATCGGGACTGAAGAAGCTAGGGATTCAGTGTATAAACAGCAATGGTGGATTCTTCTGCTGGGCGAATATGAGTGAGCTGATAAGCTCATACAGTGAGAAAGGAGAGCTTGAGCTTTGGGACAAATTATTGAACACTGCTAAGCTCAATGTAACTCCTGGATCTTGCTGTCACTGCATCGAACCGGGATGGTTCAGATTCTGCTTTGCTACCTTGACAGAGGGTGACATCCCTGTCGTTATCGATCGAATACGTCGTGTTTCTGATTCATGTAAATCTCAAAGTTGAGAACTTTAGATTTCCTGCTATTATTAGGGTTTCTTCCATGGCCTGAATAATAGTATATAGAACTGATTCTTTTGTAATGGAAAATGCTGTTCATTATTCTTTCAATGTATTATACCGATAAAAATGAATTATTTTATTGCAGCTCAAAATATGAATACAAAAGAATGAAGCTTTTCTTTTAATCTGCACAAAACTAACCAATTTTTTGCTTACTATGAAGAATCTGCTCCATTTCTGATAGACTCAAGAACTTGAACAACCTCAGCCATGCTTGGCCTCTTGGAAGGAACTTCAGTTGTACAGATCAACCCGAGTTTCATAACCTGAATCAGCTCACTCTCCGGAGGATCTCTCAGATTGCTGTCGAAACAATCAGAGGCACGACCGAGATCCACCAGATTGCGAACATAGTCACGCAATGCCACCACCTCGTTTGATAGGAAGATAACCGGTTTCTTCCCAGTTACGAGCTCCAACAGAATTACTCCGAAACTATACACATCAACTTTGTCACTTACTCTAAGACTCTGAAGCAGCTCGGGAGCAACGTAACCCGGAGCGTTGTTCAGCCTGGTCGATGCATGAGGATCCAAGATCGGTAGGAACTTCCCCAACCCATAATCGGATAACTTAGGCTCGTAGTTTTCGGTCAAGAGTATGTTGGAGGCTTTGATGCTGAAATGGAGAATGGGGGGTTTACAGTCATGGTGAAGGTAAGAAAGTGCTCTGGCTATACCAATGGCAATCTGAAACCTCCTGGGCCAATGCAATTCAGTACTCGTACCAACATTATAAGTACTGGTACCGGGATAATCAACCCCGTGCAGGTTCTGATCCAGGCTGCCGTTCGGACAAAATCCGGATAGGATCAACTTCATGGAAATCGACCAGTAGTAACCTTGGAGCGAAACCAAACTCGGATGCCTGATGTTGGCTAACCGTGTAATTTCGTGCTCGAATTCGTCTTGGCTTCTGATCCTCCCCAAAGTTTGAAGCTTTTTCACTGCAATTGAAACCCCACCTTCGAAATTAGTTCTATACACCACACCTATGCATCCACCTCCTATCAGAAACTCCTTATCAAGTAAAGATCTGGTGCCAGCTACCCAGTCTTCATACTTAGAAGGTAGTGTTTTGCTGAAAAGAACCAGCTTTCCTATCTTCACACTCGAATCTGTCGAACTCGAACCTAGTGGCGTGCTCTCGATGACTACTACTGCTTCGTTCCTACTACTTTCCACCCCTGCCCGTGCTTTGATGTTCATGATCGATACCGCGCAGACTCCGATAAGGATCAGAGCTGCAGCTACGATCGCCACAATTACTGAATTGCTAAGCACTTTGCTTCTCTTGGATGATGATGCTGTCCCATTATTGCATGAATTCTGTAAAGGAGGGCCACATAGCCCCGAATTGTTAAGGAATGGAGCCGGACCGAATCCCTGGAGAGGAATTGGACCAAATAGACTGTTGGATGATAGGTTTAAATGAGTTAGATTCGACAGCTTTCCTAAAGAAGCTGGGATCGTGCCAGAAAGATTGTTTCCTGACAGGTCGAGAAGTTTGAGCATTGAGAAGTTCCCAAGTGTCTCCGGTATGCTTCCGTTGAAATGATTGCTGTGTAGATCAAGAACTTCCAAAGAAGTTATGTTGGAAAGTGTACTAGGAATTTCTCCATTCAAGCCATTGCCAGAGATATCCCTGCATTAGTGAAAGAACCAGACATGTATTAGAAATGGCTACTGTAATAGCTTCATTGTTTCAAGATAACGAAATAATTTACTCACAGCTCGCGGAGAAACTTGCAATTGCTTATGTCTTCAGGAACTGGACCAGAAAGGTTGAGATTGTGGAAATCCAAAACCAGAAGCAGCTCAATGCTTCCAAAACCTGGAGGAATCATTCCACCTATAGGATTGCTCCCCAGATTAACAACCAAAAGCCTTTTCAGCTCTGTGATCTCAACTGGAATGCTCCCATTCAACCTGTTGAATCCAACGTCAAAAAGCACAAGATTTATGCACTTTGTAATGCTCAGCGGGATCCCACCATCTAAGCCATTCCCCGAAACATCAAAGATTTCCAGCCTCTCGCTGCAGATTTCCAATTCCGGAATCTCTCCACGAAACTCGTTCTGTGAGACGTTGAAATATGTCATGTTCTGCAATCCAACAACCTTGAATGGAGCCAACCCAGTGAACTCATTGCTGCTAAGATCCATAAAACTCAACCTTTGGCAAGTCTCTACTTCCTCTTGAACACTCCCAGTCAACACATTGCTTCTCAATGACAGATACCGTAGCAAAGGGACATCACAAATTCCAGGAGGCAATTCACCAGTAAGATTGTTGAAAGAGAAATCAATACCTTCTAGATTCCTACAGTTCACAATCGACAAAGGAATAGAACCAGAAAGGCCATTATGAGCAAAAGAGACAAACTTGGTCTTGAAGCAGAACTTGAACAAAGCTGATGGTATCTCCCCAACAAATCCATTCCTTGACAAGTCCAAAAACCGAACGTTCCCCAAATCACCAATGAACTCCGGGATTGATCCGGACAAAGCATTGGAACTGACATTAATCTTCCACAATGTGGCGAGCTGTGAATACTCATTCGGGATACTCCCAGTAAACTGATTCCCATACAATGTCAAGATTCTCAGAGATCTCAAACCTGACAATGCCGGCGAGAGAACTCCAGAGAGGCTAGTGTTCCAAAGCACAATCCTCTCCACGAATCTAGCAGAGTTGCAGAACACTCCACTGAACTCACAAGGACTTGTCGCTGTAGGAACCCATGTGGACAAGCTGTTGTAAGGATCTCTAGTGATGTTTCCTTTAAACTGCAGCAAGATCTCCTTCTCATCATTGGCTTGCTGCTGAGCATCCACGAACAGGAAGAGAGCACAAAGAAGACAGAAATGACAAATCCTTCTCATGGTTTACTTGGAAGATCTAACAGCCCCCTTTTGGTTGCATTATTGACAAAATGCCAAGGAACACTAGTAAAAAATCCCCCGACTGAAGAAAGCCTATCTGCATTCTGCTGAACCCGTCAACGCTATAGAAGAAAAAAGCTTCTGCCTTTCGTTGCGGCAATTTCTCAAACATCTGGCGGGCAGAGAGAAATTAAGATATTGGGAAATTGGGGGGGGGGGGGGGGGGGGGGGGGGGGGGGGGGGAGTGAAGATGGACAGTTGGGGATTGTCGTGGCTGGAAAGGAAGCTAAAGGATTTTATTAATGGAAAGTGGGTGTCCTCCTCCTTATGCAATTTGATTCCTTCGCCATCAAATGTGAGAAGGAAACCACGTACAACTGGGTTTCCAGGTCCCAAAAAAGGTTGCAGCTTTGTTATTACTGGTAATCCTGATTAGTTTAAGGATTTGAAGGCGGCATTTATTTCTATTTCAACAGCCAAGTCACCGGTTTTATCATTTATTAGCAGAGAGAGACTCTTTAGCCAAGTTGGAAGATAGTGTAAACTAAATAACTAGTTATTAACTTGGAAGATGGTGTAAATAACTAATTAAGTATTCATTAGGGTCATTCAACTATCGGCTTTATCACTAGGGGATTATTGTGTTTATAATTATTCATAAGGTATTTTCATTTTTAAATTTTAGTAATCGTTAAAGTGAGGTGAAAGATGATGTGACATTTATTTAGTAATTACTAAAAATATATAAATAATTGTTAATTTAAAATTTTTGTTAGAAATGGTTAAATTGAAAATTTAATTAGCAATGCCACATAATAAGAATGTGAATATATATTAATATTTGTGATTTCTACAACTCCAAAGAAAAGTTGAATGATGAAAATGGATATTGCTCTGTTTTTCAGGGGCTAATGCGTTTCTGTCAATCTTTTACTAATTGGATTAGCTGTGATCTCTCAAGGAAAAATATGATCTGAGGAAAAGGAACTTTCCTTTGGTTGTCTTTTATTTACTGCTGGAATCAATACAATTTCTTTTTCGCTTTTTTTCCAAAATTGACTAGCTCGGCAGAGTAGGTTGTTTGTGAATCGGATCAAGCAATCGATCGTTGTACGCATTAAAAACGAAGCACATTTAAAATGAAATCCCATTTTAAATGACTTGTGTCAAAATATGCTCGTATTGATTTATTTACGAGTTGTCTCGATTAAAAACTCAACATTAGTATTGCTCACGAGCCAACTCAATCTTTTGTTAATTAGGCGGCTTGAAAGCCTACTAAATAACATGACTTGAAAATGCCTTGAAAATTTCCTTATATTAGGTCAAAGTTTATTTTGCTTATGGAATTGTTATCAAAATCTATTTTTTTAGTTTATATAATGAGGTTGAAATTTGTTAATATTTTTCAGCGTGCATGTTGAGATGATCAACATTTAACTTATTTTCGTGAATTGAATCTAATTTATTGACTTATTAAATATTGTTAAGAATAATAACGATCAATTATTATATTTTATTTCAATCTTGAACTTGTCGAACACTAACAAACCGAACTAACTCGACTTGAATTAGTAAATTGTATGGTTAAAAATTAGAACAAATATGTATTAGAATTTAGAATAGCAAGGAGACACTGAGACAATGAGGAGACAAAAGTGCAAGATAAAACTGAAATTAAAACTTCAATAAACAAAGTAAATATGAGGAAGGATGCAGTGTTTCTAGCCGTTGGATTAAAGATGAGAAGTTTGTGGGGCCTGGATGGTGAAGTTCTTCAGTAGGAAAGTGGTCCAGTCCGAACTCCCTAGTGCGCCGTGTATAACTGGGCCCATCATCGACCACTCGCTTCTGCGTATCTACCTTCTTATTAAATGCATCCGACGGTCGGTTTTCCATTAAATGACGAAGCTGATCTGGCAACTTAACCCCCCGGTCCCTCGTTGCCAGCACTTAGGGCCCATAGGGCAAAATTTCTGGTCCAAAATTCCTCAAAACCATCGACATGATAAATAATATTTTTAGAGAAAACAATATTTTGAGTAAAAATCCAAAACAATATTTATTAGCTTTTATTTTGCTCGATTCATCGAATTATTATTTTTTAATAAATTCATCCCTTAATTCAATAACAAAAACACACCATCCTAATAATCTATCCAGCATATGAGAACTATCGGCAACACATTGTAAGATAATCCTTACACCAGTTCTTGCCCTATACATCTCTCGTCCATCCTATGGTTGGCCAAGACCTATAATAGCGTATTGAATCCGGCCATTTTGTAGGCACCATAATAACAAACATGTTAATTTTGATATGAAAATCAATTAAGTGAAAAGTAATATAACACACTTACAACTCTTTATGAGCTTATATCTTTCTTGAATGCCAGTTCAAAAGCACAAGTCCAGTTAATAAAATACTCAAGTTAATTAATCCCATTATTCAAATCAGCTCAAACAAAAAGGAACCCATTAAGGCCATAATGTAATGTAATCCAATTTGTAATGGGATGCTTCTAGGGTTTTAGCCAGCCTTTATGCAATTCTCTTTGTTTCCAGCTCTCCCTGTCCATGTAATTTTGTAATCTTGTTAGTTGTTTGCCTTTTAGTATTATAATCATTTGCCACAATGATGTTTAGAAGATGCCAAACAAGGAATACTAATTATTAGTTACTCTTAATGAATATTATGGTTAAATAAGAACTTTTGGCATTCACCAAAATTTTGGAGGGAACTCTTCTTCTCCGTCTTGAACTCTATTTTTTCAATAGATAAGTTTTTTGGCGAGATAAGAAAATAGCATAAAAAAAAACAAAATTCCTAATCAACGTAATGGGCCATGCGAGTTATGTAATGGGCGACCCCAATACATAATTTCTGGAATGTCCGTAAACAGTTCTTTGGTAGGGGAATAAAGGGCTGTTTACGGATCCTTGGAAAATGGAGCCTTTCGGTTGCCAAGTTTGAATGGTCAGCGTTGATGTGGGCCGCCACTGCCACTGTGCACGGATGATGGTTAGTAACCGTCCCTTTTAAAATTACGATAACCCTTTATGCGTCCATTGATCAGTTCATGATAAGAATTATAATATAAAGCTAGAAAAGTTGCAGTGTAAGACGACCAATAAGAAAAATAAAAGATAAAAAAGCAGGTAAGATTAGAAACATACAAGAAAAACAACTAATAACTGCTCAAAAATCTACCAAAAACAATAGAATATGTAAGAAATTTAAGTTAAAGGTGGAAGATACTTCTCTGACCCGACTTGGCGAAGAAGGGCAAGCGGAGATTGTGCATAAGCGGTGCGAGAAGGTCGTTTCACCAATTGAGCGCTCGATAATTCGCCCAGTCCCGATCGTCGTCCCCAGTGTCACATAGAGTTTCTGATCATACCCATATTTGCTTGTCTAGGCTCATTATTGGGAAGCCAGAGGAAGCCGGAAACCGGCGGAAATCACCAACCCATCTGCCTTTATAAAATACTCGATCAACATCAACATTCCCATTCCAGCATGTGTCCTCCTATGTTGTTATTGCCCATGATAGAAGACGGTGTGTGTGGTACTGTATGTAGAACTTTTGTCGATACGTCCATCGTCCGACTGCAAAGTTGGTGTCGAAGCCATCTCCAACAATCACCGAACCGACATCATACAATTACCCTGTAGGCTGTCAGCATACAATTGATGAAGAGGAAGGAGGCGGGTGATGATCGGAAATCAGCGCCGGGAAGAGGAAAAAGTAACCGTCTCCAAGGATAAAAATAACCGTCTCAAAGGATATTACCCTGCACTTTCGAATTGAGTTTGTTTATTAATGACGTCCATCTTGAACTCAGTTGAGTACACAAAATGAGCCGCGATTAATCCAAAATGATTTAATAAATTGGATCCGATTGTATGAAAGTATAAAAATATGCTAATTAATTTATAAATATAAAAATATTTAAATAATATCAAAGCTCTAAATTCAAAAATGAACGGAACCACTAGATCGGGACAAAACACCCAACTATAGGAAATTTGTTTCAATGGGCCATTCCCAAAAGGGAAATCCACGCTAATTGGGCCTGCATGAGTAGGAAGTATTTTCTTATGACCGGCATCCTTTGATCCTATAACGATTGTTGAGATTCTTATTTTTTTTATGGTAGGTTTGCCATTAGCAGGTGATCCGACGTAATATTAACAGAGGTGTATATAAAGTGGCGAGATTTAAATTTTAATATATTTTTAAAATCGTATGAAAATCTATTTTATGATTTAAATTGATGTTTAGTATTGTTCGTTTTTGCTACTTTGATTTTCTCTTCAAAAATTATCTATGGTAAAAATTGTCTTTCTTATTGGAATTTTTTCGAAACAACAAATTTATACGATCCAATAACTTCCATCGACACCACATTCATTAATTATTTGTTGGCATCTCATTGCATCTGCGTACGTAGATAACAAACATAGGAATACCCCCAATTTATTTTTTCGTTCCAACTTTGAAACCCTTCATAACAGAGTGCAAACCCTAATAAATAGACTAAACCTCAATTCCTACCCACCAACCCCCCTATTGATTGAGACCCTTCTTTTATTAGTATGAATTTAATATTTTGCACCAAACGGTTGCTTCATTCTTAGGGTTGGAATTTCCTTTTTTCATGTTGATTCTTTCACAAGTACCAACACCAAGATTGTTCGATCCGATCTAAAAACTCATAAATTTTTCGTTATAATGGTTTGGTTTACAATGATACCCTCACACACACAACTTGATTCGATGTCATTAAACTACTAAAATCTCCAAAACTTTTAAAATTTTCAGAACAAGTCTTGCGATTTATTAATCTAACTCAAAATAAAACGATGATCCATTATAAATATTGAATTACCATATTTATCATGTTATAACGTTTTATAACTATTATCTAATATTTCATAGTCCTATAGCAATAACGTGATCTAGCTCCCACTTGTACCAAAACTTCCAAACTCCAAATGGCCACTATTTTTCACAGTAGTGGATGCTAGTTCATCTCTCATTTTTTACACGTGTCAGCCACTTGTCGATTTAACCCAGCCGTCAAATGAGCAACGGCCACCGGCCGCCACCGCCATCTCAGTACAAAGAATGTCGTGTTGACGTCGGCAGGCGCCACCGGGTTACAAAGACTCGCCCGCGTCACTACGCGTCGTAACTCAGCCATGCGTAGATCGTTTAGATCAAACTGAACTATGGGAACCATACGCGGTCCGACCGTTATCCGAACCAACAACTAGGGACTTACCATGAAGAGGGTTCTTTTCGGTTCGGTCCGAGTACAGATAGGCGTGAGTTCCGACTAATACTTTGTAATGGACACACATGATACTGTAGAGAGTCTGTTTTGTATAAATATTACTCTCCAACTAACATAATTACGATCATTCGTTAATCCTTATACACTCTACATTAAATGGTTGGTTGAAATATTACTATATTAAGTTGATGTAGTGTTCTTGTAACAATTTTCTATATTTAACCCACTACAACATAACTATCTTAAATTTCATATTCCCCTAGTCAATAATCAATTTCGACCATAAATAATGCGTAATCAGCAACGTAACTTGATCATTATAACTAATTACCGTACAAAAATTATTGTATCCAGATTAAAAATTATCAAAACATAGATTAATCAAGTCACAAATCAATCAAATTACAATTCAAATAATCAATAAAATTGATAGTTTGATTAACTCGAATCGCTTATTGAATCAGCGCACACCTCGGGTGGACCGGTTCGTTTCTTCTAGGTGATTGTTGTCCACTTGTCCCCAAAGTCCTTGCCGCCACGTCACGGAACCGCAAGCTAGAACCGGTGAGTAACAATGGCGTCAGTGGTCAGACTCCTAAACCGGACCGAATTGCTCCAAAAATATCCTTCACCTTCAACGAGTAAAAAATAAAGGAGAAAAAAACCAGGGTGAAAAGAGGAAACTGTGGCTTGGCAGAGCATAAAGGAGAAGAAGATCCCGGGAAACGAAAGCTCCATTCTGAGTTTTCCTTTCCTGGGTCGGATCCTCCCTTCGCCATCTCCTCACTGGGTGTTACACTCCCAAATCCACCGAAAAAAGGTTCCGAATTTCCAAGCTTTAGGGTTCCAAATAGGCGAAATTGTGATTGTTCCGATGACTTATAGACACGATGACGACGGAGTGGTTCCGGAGCTGAGGATGAGAGTGGAAGACGACGACGGCGACGGAGGAAAGAATCATGTTGTTGTTAGTAAGAGCGGGTACATGAGATTGAGAGGAGGAGAGCTAGAGGAAGAAGAAGGAGACGAAATGCTTCGTAAATCAGGGTCTGGCTTCTTCTGCTGGAGGTGGAGATGGTGTGTTGTTTGGTACTGGTTAAAGCTCGCCGTTGTGTTTGCCTTCTTTGGCGGGTTGGCTTTCGTTGTGCTCAAATGGGTTGGTCCCTACTTCATGGACAAGGTATTAGAAATTTCAAATTTTGTGATTGTTCTTTTGCATGAAAATTGGGATATTTGGTTATGTTTGGATCAGGGATCTTTGTGCTATATGGAGTTAAAGAACGTTTGTTGTGTTCTTAACAGGAGATCATTCCCATTATAAATTGGGAGACAGACACGTTTAGCACACCAGTGTTGGCACTTCTGGTGTTTGTATCAGTGGCATTGTTCCCAACTTTGCTATTGCCTTCCTCGCCTTCTATGTGGATTGCTGGGATGACTTTTGGTTATGGATATGGGTTCTTACTGCTTACTGCAGCACTTTGTATTGGAATCTCTCTTCCATTCTGCATTGGGTCTCTTTTCCTGCATAAGATTCAGGTATGGAATAGATCTTGTACTCGGAATCCGCATTTTTTATTGTTGCCATCCTAAGTGCATTTCTTTATGTTTCTTGTGTGAATGCAGGGATGGTTGGAGAAGTATCCGAAGCAGGCTTCGGTGTTGAGATCAGCTGGTGAAGGGAACTGGTTTCATCAGTTCCGTTCCGTGGCTTTGATAAGGGTTTCTCCGTTTCCTTACATCCTTTATAATTACTGTGCTGTTGCCACGCATGTCAAGTACGGTCCTTATTTGCTTGGATCAATAGTTGGTATGATCCCGGATACGTTTGTCACAATCTACACGTAAGGCATCCTCTTCTGCTTAACTACCAGCCTTCTCTTAATCTTGTTATATGTGTCTGAATAATTCCGTAGCCATTTTGTTCGCAAATGCATAGCCTATGGCCGTCACGATAGGATGTATATGTGTTGTTATGGTTTAATGATGACTTGGCTCTTTTTGGACTGATCATTTTTCAGCCAAAGAAACAAAATTCATGTCCTGTTGATGTGTATTGTTTGTGCAATTGATGAGGCTTCTATCGCGTATATATGCATTTGTTTATCCATGATTGGACCTTATTCGAGTGACCAAAGGCCAGCTAAAGAATTCCAACACTTTCGAATTTCTTATAAAATTCTGCCTATTTCCAACTTCCATATGGATAACAGTGTCTTAATCTGGTTTATATTTCATAACCTATTTTGATTCTTCGACAGTGCTTCTGGCTGTTGATTCATGGTATCTACGAGTGCATTTGTGACTACGATGAATTGTTATGGCAAAAGTATCAGCTTGAATGTCAATTCTAGGCATAACTCGAGCTGTCTTGATTCAATTCAAATCTCTGTATAGGACGGTTATGTAAAGCTCTCGAATAGAAAGGGAAGCTAAGTTAGAATAGGAATATCCAGCTTCCAGGATTCATATTTGGTAGATACAAATACGGTCAGACCGTTCTAATATCCTCATTGTGCTCATATTGCAGTGGGATACTCGTAGAGACCTTGGCAGACGCTTCACAGGATGATCTGAACTTAACACCCTCGCAGATAGCCATGAATGTTGCCGGGTTCTGCTGCACTGCAGCCACCACAGTGTTCTTCACCGTGTACGCTAAAAGGCGACTCAAGGCAATACAAGACGAACCACTTCTGTCGTAGCTTCTCCCATTCGTGCCCATTAAGCCAAGTTGCATATAGTTTTAACTTGATTGGAGCTGGATGAAGTTTGTACTATGAGTTATTATTGAAAATTAAACTTCATCTATACACGTGGGTTTGCAGCTGGATCAGAGACATGGAGTATGTACATCACAAGACAGGCATCTAACATAGTATATAGCTGGCTTCTGATCGTCTTCAAATTTTTTTGCTATACTTTCCATGAATCTTGGATGTCTTTTTTACCATCTTCTCCCACTTTTGTGCCTTGTATATGATTGAGTTGTAACCCTGTTAGGGGCTGGACCTGGAAATTCTGTATCAAATGCAAAAAGTCTGCTAGACTTGTGAGCCTAATAAGACTTGTGCAATGATGCAAAAACTTTTTCTGATTCGATGCCGGTGAGATTAGGAGTTCAGGTCTACTGGTAGCGCAATTATATAGCCGTTATTTAACAGCTGTTACAAGTGATTGTGACTCCACTGGAACTAATAAGGCCAGTTCTGATAACCAATCTGCAGCAGATTGGTCGGTCCGGTTCGGTTTTCAGAAGCATACCTTTTGGAATAACTATTAAGAATTGTTGTTTGATACATATTGATGTATAACGATCTTGAACCTCTTCTATCAATTCAAATATGGCCGTAGTGTTCCTCCAGAACTAATACACGTACACTCTTCCTTCACGATTCGATCCATATCCGAAACCCATTCTGTCTTCACGATCCAAAAAACTAGAATATGACCTTGTAGATATTTGAAGAACCTTAAAAAGACTTGAAGTTTATTACATCTCTAGCACAAAAACATCAGATGCCATATTAGAAGAATCATCAAAACTAATATTACTTGATGATCAACAAATTGAGCAGCTAATATTTGTTGTGATCCAAATGAAGGAGCTTCTTCTGCAACTCCCTCATCAGAGCCAAATTCTCCAAGTGAAGAAGGCAAGCTCTCTCCCTCAGCTTCTCGTTCGCCTCGTAGATGCTTTGATTCTCCAAGTAGAGCTTCAAGTTCTTCAACTCCATATTCTCCTTGATCTTCTCCCCAGTAATTCCCTCACCACACCTTGATCTCCTACTTCTGTCAAAAAAACATAAGCTCCATAAAGCAGAAGAACAAATGCATCGAAATCGAAAAGTGCTGATCTTTTTTTCGGTCTTTTTGTACGTACCTGGTGAGTCCAATGACTTGAACCTTTTGCTTCTTGAGTTGCTGTTGCCTCCTCTTTGAAGTGTTTTCTCTGGCGATACACATTGTATCTGGTTTTTTCTACTTGAATCACTGATTGCATTTTGGTACCAAGGTGATGCTATAGCTATAAATATAGGATGGCTTATGGGGTGGTGGTGTTGTTGTTTGTTTGTGTTCATGGCAAATGATTGCAGTTGGGGACTGCAGCATCAAACCCCAAAAGGAAAAAGAAGTCTCTTCAAAAAGGGTTATTGGATTCAATCAAGATCCAGAAGAAAAAAAAGAAGTCTTTTTGATATGATGATGAAAGCTTTTCTATGATGGTAAATTCTTCTTGCCAAGTTACTGATAACATTATGGTTAATTTGTTGCAGTACAAGGATCAGGTTCATAGCCATTGCTGGTACAGAAATGGGTTCTGTTGTTCATTGGATGGTGGATGGCAGGTCTACCGACTCGTTGTCGGGTGGTTAAGCATTTGGTTAGAAGTTGGTTTTGGTTGTTACATCGTTAATTAAAATTTTATTAAAAGTAACTTCAAAAGATTTTTTTGTCAAGAGTTAATGAGTGGTAGAGAGAACATTCTAAATTGTTTTCTGGCCTGTGATGGGATTTCATCTTTGACCAGTCAAAAGTACTAATAATCGACGGTCAAAAATTTTACCAATCCAGACTTTAAATTCAATCCATGTAACGAAATAAAGTTTTTGCGACTCGTTGTCGGGTGGTTAAGCATTTCGTTTGAAGTTGGTTTTTGGTAACTATATCCTTAATTGAATTCTTATCAAAAGTAATTTTAAAGGTTTCTTTGTTGAGAGCTAATGAGTAGTAGAGAGAATATTTCAGATTATTTTTTGGCCTATGATAAATATAGATTTTTATTTTAGACCAACTAAAAGTACTAATAATCAACTGGCAAATATTTTACCAACCCAAACTTTAAATTCAATCCATATGACGTAATAAGATTTCTCTTAAAAACCAAATTGTATACATATGATAAATTACTTTTTATCTCTAAATTAGATATCATGATATTAAATACATGATGACATTACAAATTTATATGCTTTTTGTGATAGCAAAACTAGAAATATACCTTGACACAATTTGTACCTAATATCACTTCAAAATCTAGAATTAATCATGTTATAGTTTGTGTTCATAATAATTTCCCTCTAATTATTTGGGTTATTGAAAGAGTTTCAAATGAATCATATATCATATATTACGATACTAGCTAGGGGTGGCTACTTAGGGTCCATATCTAAGAATTTTTTTTAGGCGCAATGTAAGAAGCCTCCATCAATGACAAATAATTAATGTAAAAAATTTCTATCTTACTTTCCGAAATTATTTTCCATTAACTTCTATCTCGTTTTCTGTTCAAAATCCATCCACTTATCATGTCATCTGACATACCATTTTAAAATACTATTCTGATTAAAACCCAAAGCCGCAATATTACATACTTAATCTTTTTAATATAGATATAAATCAAATATCACGATACCGAAACCAGAAACATAACCCAACTCCACACAACTTGTACCAATACCCACTCCAGAACCCACAATCATGCCACAGTTGAATAGGGGCATGATGATGAATTGATGATACATGAAATTGAACAAACTTGAGTTGGAGGATACTGGTGGTCACTATAAAAAAGACCACCCAAAATACCCACCAATTATTCACTTACTACCTCTCTAACCCAATAATCCTTTGGATTCTGAAGATATACACACACTACAAAGAAGAAGTGAGACACTAACAGTATAATAGTCAACCAAGAAATCAGAAGTTCTATACTCTCTTTATTTTCTCCTTCATCCTCAAGTGCCCACACATGGATCACTGAGTATATGTAATTATGGGGGGAGCTCTCTTGCCTATGATGTGAGGCTATATCCCTCAATATTCCTCCTATATATTCATGTATTGAAATGACCATTTCGGACTAGTGGATCGACTTAGGTTCGTTCTGTTTTGGAATTGGCATGACTATTTAATTTATGACCTTACAACGATCCAACTCGTCAATGAGGTGGATGGGGTCAATGGAATTGGCTCCCAACCAATCTATTCAGACTTGTTGACCCGTTTGGTCAATCGGTCAGCCTTATCAGTTTTGCTGGAATCAGTAGAGTAGGATTAATTATTCGGCATAGCTTGATTTGCAGCTTGTTTTTGCATGTATCATCACAACATAGTCGTCGATATCCCTGAATTTATATCGCCTCGAAGCATACTCTTTTGTCAAAAGCAATTGAGTTAACGGATCTTTATATTCTAAATTCGTATATTCTATCTGACGGTATAGGTATTTTCCATTTTTCGTAGTCCAACCCCAACCCAACCACGAGATTGCTACCCCTTTGTCGTCTAACCCTATATACCTACCTTCTTCCTATCTACACAAGAGTGCACATTTCAAAATTCAATGTTGGTACATGGGATTCATCATCAACCCACCACACAACTCTTAGCATCATACCAAGTTTGATCATACACGTTTATATATAGTGGTCGTGTATATAATCGAAGTTAGTTTCTTGTTTTCAACTCATACATTATGCTACATCATTAACTCAAGATGATACCCACATGTATTGTTGTTCTTTCACCTTTGTTTGTTACAATATGTATTATTGGTCCGTTTAACCGTTCAATTTGTTTTTACGGCAGTAGTGTTAAAAGTACTTTCCTTCGTCATAGTAGACACGTGTTATTTGCGTATTATTCGTATATTGTATATGTAATTTTTTTTATTATTTTTTGCAGATAATATATCAATGACACATAAATTAAGTAGAATTACATGTTTGTCACGGTAGAACAAAAACTGTCAACACCGAATCCGGACTATTGCGTAACTGGTTTCCAACTTGATTTAATAGTGCTAAATGACTAATTGATAATTATGGCTATAAATGGAATGGAGCCTCCCCTATGTTTTACTACTTATAGCTAAGCCATGTATCCTGCTCAATAGTCAATAGCTACAGTAGGAAAAAAAACAAATTACTATGTGACACATCCATTATGTTCTAGGGTTCGTTTGGTAATGAATATCACTCAATAATTAAATATTTTGAGATATTTATTTTTAATTTAATAAGTTGTAATGCCAAATGCCAATTCCATATTTTAGACGATATTTTTTTTTAAAGATGATGAATATTAGTGCTCTTTATGTAGTTGTTTTATGATTATTTCCGAACTTTGTTGACAAGCTCGATTCTTCCTCGTGTTTCTAATAAGTGGAGATATCGGTTTAATGGTTTACAACTCGAATGATGTTGAGCCTTTTCTTTCATATACACCTTATTTTGATTCCATAGATTTCTCTATTTCGAAACTATAGTCTTTCATTTGATATGTTTGTTTGTATTTTCTTTAATAGAGTTGGTCTTATATTGATACCGAATGAAATGCTTCTTTAGTCCTTACGTATCTTTGTTTTCGATGTGATATGCTTACCTATAGTAATTTATGCTTTTTGAGGACCGTTCTAATATTCTTCCTCTATATTCAACTGATGGAACCGCCTAAAATATTACCAATTTCAACTGAAATCTCTAAAGCAGTTGAAATTTGAATTCAAGTGAAAATTCAAACTTCTCCAAACAAAATTTAGAGGATGGAATTAGGTGAAATGGAGTCCAAAAATTCATAAGAACTATATATGTGACTTTATGACTGCAAAAAACATATCCTACAAAATTAATTAGACATCACGAATCAATCCCAACCCCGACCATTTCTGCCCCAAATCCGCCGCGAAAAGCAAACCCTTAGCTCTTAGATTTTCCTCTTCCGATAAGCCTTTCAGCCCAGATCAATGGGCCACCTTCCATAGAGCAGAGACTGTATCAGCCCACTTCACCTGACTGGAGAGAGCCCAACCGGCGTGGTCAAATCTCCACCGTCGAAATATTCCTCCAATCCTCTATAAACGACTCACAAGTCACAACCCAATCCAACCGCGGGCTCACGAAAACGGCATGTTCCACGTTCCACCTAACACCACACCCACTTCTTCAGAAATGCAAAAAAAAAAAGGACTGTCGGCTCGACGACTCGAGTCGATGTCGATGGTTGGGTTGGGTGCCCCATGAACAATAAAAACCTTACAGAGATTTCTGTGGTGGTGGTGGCTCTCGGTTGAAAATCTTATCCACCCACACAAGAAAATCCGACCCTTTGATTGGCCTTTTCTTCATCCTTCGCTTTCTCTCTTTGGTTGTATCCATTTCGTTTGAATCGAATAATTCCCAGCTTTCAATTCGATCCCAGGGGAATCCTCCAAGCCTTATTATTGCTACATTTCCAATTTTCCTTAAACCCTTCTCAATTTGGCTTGGCTCTGTATCACTCTCTAGCTGGGTGTTTGATCGCAGTCTTCAAATGACTTCCATGTCTAGAATTGTGGCCAAAGACTGCCACTTTACTACTGCTGCAGCTCTTCATAAGCCTTGTAGCCCTTCTAGTTTGTGTACCAGAAGGCTGAGTACTCATCTTGGTATGTTTCGGTTTCCGTTTGAAATTTTGTCTGCTGGCTTCCTTTCCTTATGGGTTTAGTGTAGTTGACGTTGTGCATTTGAATGTGAAAGATGTTAAAGGTTGGAACTTGACGCCTATCAATGGAAGGATTTGCGCATCGCAAAGCAAGCCAAATGTTCCAGCTTTTCATATGCCAGCGGCTTCCCCTATGATAATGCAGACTTCTAGGTAACTTAACTGATCTGCTTACTGTCGAGGATTCTGATGACTAGCTACTTTCTCAATACTGAATTGAACAGCATTTTGCTCTTGATCATTAACCAAGTGATCAGCATTCTCATTATTGTGTTTCTCTTTCGATCAGTAATAAAGGAACTCCATAATTGTAGATTGTTTGTGCATTCGTTACTTACAGTTACAGTGACATTTAAAATGCATGGATGTAGGAACTCGGTGGTTTTATGCAATGCTGCAACAAATTTATCTGGAGATGTTCCCAGCAGCAACCCTACTACGGGAATGAGCCAGTATGAACGGATAATCGAAACCTTGACGACTCTATTTCCCGTCTGGGTAGGTATTAAGGTTTCTCTATGCAATTTTGACCGAGCTTGATGATTAATCGATTTGAGACAATGCTTTAATGGACAGGTCATCTTAGGCACCATCATTGGCATCTACAAGCCATCTGCGGTAATACACTCATCCCACCAACAGTTTTAACTGGCTTCAAAAACTCAAATATACTAAATATTACGGTTTGTTCGCAGGTTACATGGTTGGAGACAGATCTATTCACTCTTGGCCTGGGTTTCCTTATGCTTTCCATGGGATTAACTTTGAAGTTTGAAGACTTTAGACGGTGTTTGAGGAATCCCTGGACTGTAAGAAGCAGGATTTATCATTGTTTGTTTCAAGTATATGATATTTTCCTTTATTTTGCATTCATTGATAAAGCATATCTTCTATTGTTGCAGGTTGGTGTAGGATTCCTTGCTCAGTACTTGATCAAGCCCCTTTTAGGCTTTGCGATTGCAATGGTACTCCTTTTATTCTTTTGCATATCTCAACATGGGGATTCGTCTATTGTTTTCTGTGTTACCACGATTGGACTACTGACATCCTCCTTTCCTTGATTTCTAGACTCTGAAGCTATCTGCCCCACTCGCAACTGGTCTTATTCTGGTATCTTGCTGCCCGGGAGGCCAGGCTTCAAATGTTGCAACATATATATCTAAGGGAAATGTGGCACTTTCAGTTCTTATGACAACGTAAGTGCAATTAGCATCATCCATGGCCATCTTGACAGTGAAAAAGTACAGTTTTTTTATGCAATACAAATTCAGTAGGGCCTGCCTCACATAGTGGAAATAGGTTTAGGCCTCTTCTTGCAGCAATGTGGAGTTTAAAGTTTTATCCTTGTAGTATAGTTTTTGTGGCTTGAATTTCTGTCAATTATTTTCATCAGAATCTGGAGTGATCATTAGTTTTACTTGCTGACTCTTTGATTTCTTGGTTTGATGATGTGGATTCATAGTTGTTCTACTATCGGAGCTATTATCATGACACCACTTCTTACCAAGCTTCTTGCCGGTCAGCTTGTGCCTGTCGATGCTGCTGTAAGTTCTGCCATCTGACTGTTTGCTACATACTCATCAAGTTTAGCCTCAAAAAGTTCGGTGGCAGATCAATTTATTGATTGCTTCAAAAAAATTCTGATGGTTGCAATTCGTTGACCTCTTTTCAGGGTCTGGCACTGAGTACATTTCAGGTTGTGCTAATGCCAACTATTGTCGGAGGTGCTTGAGAACTTGCTTAACACTCTTCCCTCGGAAATGAGATTTTACTGATGATTGTCTCTTAAAGATTCTCTTTTTTTGTATGTGCAGTGCTAGCAAACGAGTTTTTCCCAAAGTTCACTTCAAAAATTATCTCCATAACACCTTTAATTGGAGTTATTCTCACTACCTTGCTCTGTGCCAGTCCTGTAAGTTTCCAAATTCTTCGTATGAACTCTCATAATGAAGTGATTTTGCATTCAATTCCTCAATCTGACGTTGATATCCTCTCTATCCAAAAAGATTGGGCAAGTTGCAGACGTTTTGAAAACACAAGGAGCGCAGCTAATACTTCCAGTAGCCTTTCTTCACGCTACTGCGTTCGCCATCGGTTACTGGATTTCAAAGCTATCGTTCGGCGAATCCACTTCTCGTACCATTTCAATAGAATGCGGAATGCAGGTAACACATTCTGTCCTAGTTATAGACAATTATAATAGAACCACAGAAGATCTCGAATCTTATCTTATCTTTCTTTATGACAGAGTTCTGCACTGGGATTTCTGCTTGCTCAGAAGCATTTCACAAACCCCCTAGTTGCCGTGCCTTCTGCTGTTAGCGTCGTCGCAATGGCGGTAAGATTTTCCAACTAACCGCCTCACTCTGAACTACTGTGGTCGGAGCGTTGCTTTATTTAACATCTATTCGTTCTTGTTTACAGCTTGGTGGTAGTGCTCTTGCCGTTTTCTGGAGGAACATGCCGATCCCGGTGGATGACAAGGATGACTTCAAGGAGTAATAAGTGAACTAAACCCCCCTTTGGATGATGGCATTTTGTGCTAGTGTTTGGTAGCTGTAGTAGAAAACTCCCTATCGCGTTTCAGTATGGTTTTGCAGTCATGGTAGTACTGTAGTAGTATCTCTCAGTTCAGTGTATTTTCCCCTTTTCATATCAAGTACTCATGGGGGGAAAGTAGAAGAAGATTTTGGTTTGATTTAGTTCATAATCTGCAGAAGCGACAATGCAATATGTTTGAGTTCAGATTTTTCATAGTCCAATAAGCATTTCAGCCCACCTGGAAGGCCCAGATTAACAGGCCACCCCACTTCACCTGAAACTGGAGCGAGCCTTATCAGCACTGGGTCCGTCTCCGAAGCCCATCAAAAGTTTTGTGTTTCAAAGAATCGCGTGACGGGTGTTCCGAACCGAATTCGAATTTTACTATGCTTAAGCTTGGCTTGTTAAGTTTTAGCCAAATTCGAGTTCAAACCAAAATTTTTTGGTTTGTGTTGAGCTCAATTTATTCGAACCTGACTCGTTAACTACAATTTACAAACCAAACGTGAGCTCAACTTGAACTTCACGCTCATTAAAACATACGATGAGAGTCTAATTTGAATTAAATTTGAAGATTGTGCACTATAAAACATAAATTAGTCAAGCTAAAAAAATAAGTTTCGACATATTTTTTACTGTATATGTTATTTAAGGCAACAATACATTATATTTTGAGTCTATTGACGAGCCATATTGTTGAGTTAATATTCAAGTGGACTCTCGAACTCAAACTCGAGTAAACTCGCAAACCTATCAAGTCGAACATACTCTAACTCAAAATTAGATTATTTAAAATTAAAACAAATAACAATCGAATTTTTTCCAAATCAAATACCAAACTACTCGTAAACAACTTAATTCGTGCATACAAGTAATGGTGGGTCCGGAAGGAAAAAAGCAGCTCTCCTTTTTTGATATTTTCCTGGCTTACATTTCTTTTTCTCTTTGTTCTTTCTTGAACTAACCAATTTCCCCAGAAAGAAAACGAACTTGTACACGGAAGCAAAACCAAAACCGACGTGGTCAAATCTCTACCGTCAGAAACTTCCTCCAATCCCATCTAAACAACGCTCACAAGTCACAACCCAATCCAAGCTCACGATAACGACATGCTCCACGCTGCACACAACGCCACCACTCCCTCGCAGAAATGAGAAGAAGAAAAAAAAACTGTGGGCTCTCGACGATGGTGGCCTGGTGGGTGCGCGCCCTTCAACATAAAAACCAGACGCCTAGAGAGAGAATCGAAAATCCATAGAGAGAGAGGGAGAGTTTTCTGCGGTGGTGGTGGTGGCTCCTCTCAGTTGAAATCTTAATCCACACACAAAAGAAAATCCGACGCCTTTTCTTCATCCTTCGTCTTCCTTCTTCCATTTCGTTCAATCGAAGAATTCCCAGCTCTCAATCGATTCCAGGGAAATCGTAAAAAACCTTAATAAGGTACGTCGGGATTTTTCTTTTTTTCGTTGTCTGCTAGTCTTCTTTTTCCGATTGATTTTCCGTCAGATCCTGTTACTGGATTTTTCATCACCGGCCAATCGTCGTCGGAGTTTGTTAGTATTTCAATGAACGGTGGTGATTTTATCGGGGTGGAGATATATAAGAAATTAAAAACTCGGTGAGCTGGAATCCAATTTCCGGATTCTTCAAGAACCACCCAGAGGTTATTATTGTCAATATTGACAGCCAAAGCTGAGCCAGCGGGAGGGGTAGTCCCGTCATTTCACTTGTTTCCCGTGTTGAACTCGTTGTTTTTAAACTAAACCCAACTGCATTCCCGAGAGTACCCTTTAGTCCAACGAATCCTTTTCCGGTGGGTGAAATAATGAAAAACAAACCCGTGTGGCCACTTCTTTCTTCGTCCTCTTCCCTGTCAACGAAGGATTTTGATTAAACCGACAAAGCCAAGACGTTTATTTATGGAGATACGCTTTGCAATTTGAATTCCAGTCAAGAGCTTGGAAACATAAACACGCAAAAATCCTCTCAAAGAATATTCAAAACCCCTGATTTCAGATTTTTCATCCCCTCTCTCTGCAGAATCAAAGATATGGGTTCAGAGCAGAACGAAGGAACAAGCTTCCCGCCGTCGGAGCCGATCCTCTGCGTCAACGGATGTGGGTTCTTCGGCTCGTCGTCGAACATGAACCTCTGTTCGAAGTGCTACCGGGACATACGTGCCACGGAGGAGCAAGCGGCGTCGGCGAAGGCCGTCATGGAGAAGACCCTCAGCTTCAAATCGAATACGACGACGAAGCCGGTGGTCGTGAAACCGGCGGCGGTGATTGCGCCGGAGAAGTTGGTGATCGGTGGTGATTCGTCGTCCTCCTCAGCGGTGGCGGTGGAGACGGTGAAGGTGGCGAACAGGTGTTTGACCTGCAACAAGCGGGTGGGGTTGACCGGGTTCAAGTGCAAGTGCGGGTCGACGTTCTGCGGGTCGCATAGGTATCCGGAGAACCACGAATGCGACTACGATTTCAAGGAAGCGGGCAGGGAAGCGATCGCGAAGGCGAATCCGGTGGTGAAGGCTGATAAGGTGGACAGGTTCTGAAGGGGAGGAAAAAGATTGATGCTTTGGAATGGAAGTTTTTTTTATAACTTTGTTTGTTTTCTTTAGTGATCGGTAGTGGTAGTTGTTTTGGTGGTGGTGGGTTTGTCTTTGATTGCACGATTAAATTGTGGCAGCTATATAAAAGGTTGGTGTTGATGATTATGATTCCCATAATGATAGTGCTTTCAATGGATTGTTTGGTTGTTTATACAAGTTTGAGAATCCTTTTGGTTTCTGGTTGTTTGTTCTGGTTTTGAATTTGATTCATCTCTGCTGCTGTTTCTGGGTTCCTGCAATTCTGCAAATTTCCTGCTGCTGCTATGTTCAAAGAGGAAAGTTGATCCCTTTGGATTGTGTTGTGTGAATTGTTCACCAATTGAGATTATTAGATGCTTCGTGGCTTCTGTTGCTACTCTTTTAAAAAAGGGCAACAGGATTGGTAACCATCTCTGCTGCTGTTTCTGGGTTCCTGCAAATTCCTGCTGCAGCTATGTTTAAAGAAGAAAGTTGATCCCTTTGGATCGTGTTCTGTGAATTGTTTACCAATTGAGATTTATTAGATGTTCATGATTTCTGTTGCTACTCAGTTTGAAAAAGGGCAACAGGATTAGGAAAACCAACTGTGGCCAACTAGCTTATTTGCTTTAGGGTCTATCATTTATTGTTTATGAGAGTGATGGGTAAATGTTTTTGAGTGAGAACTGAATCATACTGTAACCATAAGGTTGTGTCCGATTCATACGATATCGCTATCTCGAGGAGTGCGAAGGAGTAGAGTGAATTGGAAACAAATTGGTTTTGTAGGATGGCCTTTCGATATGCGCATGAAGGTTGAATCTATAACATCTCGTCCCAACTGGGTTCGGAATTTCGAATTCTAAGATAGCTTTGAAGTGGCTCAGAGGTCGAGGAATACTGCATAAGTGTTCGCACCATTCGGAGGTCGTTTGGATGTTGATCAAGGTTGCTTAAGTGAGGCCTATCGCAACCGTGATAAGTGGCTAGCACTGTTGTGGTGGTGTCCATGGTTAGTAGAGTTAAAACATCAGATTTCTCCTAAAGCCCCTAACTAAAACTTTACTAATCTCTGTCCAGAAACACGAAAAGGTGACCGAACAGGCGGAAAGGTGGATCGTTCGCAGAATGGTTCACCAGAACCTCGAAGGCTGAACCTAAATCTGCAATTTGCATGAAGAGAGCCCCTCCATGGTTTGATCAGGCTAGAGGACCACAAACTAGGCTGTGGTGTCTTTGTATTTAGTAAGTGTCAATGTCAGTGTAGATGGAGAAGAAACAAAAGCTTTTTTTCTGGTTCAGTTTGAGGTAAATGAAAAAGCAACACTCATTATTAGATGAGGGACACCTTTTTGCTTGTGGTGGTACCAACATCTTACTGCAGGCTTTCTCATGGCCTTTAGCAGAGCTGGACTCCAATTTGGGTTTTCTATCTTTTTTGTCAGCAGAAGAACAGAGGTTGGTCCTGGGTTTTGCTTTTATGTGTTGTCAAAGCTTTGTGAAGTTGGTCCTATTGTGACATCGAAAAGTGTTTAGTGTGGATAGTAATGGTTGATTCTTTTGTTATATTTTTTGTTAGTGATGTGTTATGGATTATATTTTGTATTTCTACTCTTTTTCTACATCAATTCAATTGACGCATATCTATGTGTAAGACATGAGTTTCAATTCGATCCATAATTTAAATTTAGCAAAACCTAACAACTAATAACTTGCCCAACCTGAAAATCTTCAAAATCCATAAACCAATGACACCTTCACCGAGTTGTCTCAACTCTATCAACTTCCGACTCTATAACTACGATATGATTAACTCATGGTCGATAACCAATATAACCTAACTGACTGACCTGTGTAACCCACCCGTTCAACAACACTAAACATGGGTTGTAATGAGTGTTGGTATGAGTCATTCACTTATCTTTTTTAATCTGATTAGGGTGTTTATCGTTGATATAATCAATCCCTTCATTAAAGGTGCTCATGCAATGAGGTTATTCAATTATTAACATTTTGGTGTAATTACAGTATTTATCACCGTCATCAATAATCGATCCCTTCGCTGTGGGTGCTTGCACAAGGCGGTAAACGGTTAAATACAAGGTGTACTAATTCTCATGGATAAGAATCGAACTCACGACCTCATGATTAAGACTTAAGGGACAAGGTAAGCAATCAACAATTTTACACCTTGTGCTTACTTACTTTTTTTTGTGTGCATCTTGATATCTGACCTACTGTCGACTAATCCAGTCGAAGATGATCTCGGAGTTAAAGTTTTACTCATGTTCTAACGTTGTTGCGGGGGATCGAACCTTGATTCTCTCTTTCAAGTATAGACTCTGGCACAACTGTACAACAACTCGATCCTTGTGGTTACTTACTAACATGGAAGTTTGTGCAACCCAGAGGTTACAATTGGGCTAGTATGGTCACGTCTCTGGGTTTGGGCCATGTTCCTATGTGGTCCTTTCCAGCCCACCAGGCTCATGAAAATGAAAGCACAATCCACTGAAAACCATATACTATCAAAAGAAGGCAATAAAAGAAGAAAACCAAACCAAAACACAGTCAACGTGCTTTGAAGCTTTCTGTCGATTTCATGCTTTTTCTTTGAAGACGACTCCCATTCCAATGGGTAGGGTGGGGACATCTCCTTCTTTACACTAGTTAAGTGTACATGCCCATTGAACATGAACTAATGATAATGTGACGTTATAATTATGCGATATATCAAAGCTCGAAAATAGGTACTAAATACTTATATAAGATTGCTATAGCCATATATATATCCATCATACATCACTCATTCCTTGATCAAATGCGTTGGAATTTCATGTAAATTACCAGATTTTAGTAATTTAACTCAATTTTGTTCGAATCAATATCACAGACTCTTTAAAAACTTTCAAAAAATCCATAATACTGATACTCATCCGAATTTCGCCGTATTCGTTAAAACAAAAACAAAAATTATGCCTTGTTAGTAATGCAACCTCCACCAAAACCCACTTGGATGATGAAGTTGAACCATCCCCACCGCCCAAAATTAGTTGGTGTAGGCCTCCCATCCCTTTCATTCATCATCATCATTCTTCCCTAGCAACCCTCCATACAATTATGTTCACAAATTGAAACCTAGATACTAGGGGGTCGACACTCGACCTTGTGAGTCCCACATTTCCCCTTTTGACTAAGGAACCAATATGTCTCATCTATTCATCCAAATAAATGTCATATACAATGCAAATACCGATAAAATGATCGTGAAGGACATTTCGAATATAGCGGCCTTTTGTCGTTTTCGAATAGCAAATTTTCAGCTTGAAACAACTAAAAGTTTGAATAAGTCGAGACGAGTTCAGACATACAATTAAATTTTGCGTTTTGCTCCACGAATAACAGAAGTTTTCAACCCCTGCTAAAAAAGGCTCATATAACAACGGTTCAAAACCCCTATTATATGGACTTCAGTTGGCATGTGTTTTGAAACGCTTTAGCAGCGGTTTCAACCTGATGTTAACCATTCGACGTTTAACATGAGATTTCAAACCCCTTGTTAGATTTTTTGTAGTTAATTAACGGTTCTGTTATAGTGAAAATCATATTTTTTTTAGTGAAGGATGATTCATTGGAATACATGAATTATAGTCCATTGTGAGACTTTTTCATGGTAACAATTTGGTAGAACTATTGGTAATGAATGATGACTAGTTTGTGAAGGGTTTGGATCCAAATTATTTGAAGCTTACTTTCTCCCCCTCCTATTCATATGTTCATGAGCTTTTTGGCTGGTCCATCCTTCAACTTTTTACAGCTTTCTTAATGCTAACTTTATGCCAAATTCTTACGACTTTGCTCCCATGGCTTCCTTCATTATTATGCAAACTTCAACCTATCAATTTCCGCCCAAACTAACTTCAAATTTCAAATTAAAACCTTTTGGTAATTATTGTGTTATATTAACATCATGTCCCCCTCCATCCAATCAACTATGTTTCTTTTCCTAGGTAAATGTGGAGGGTCTATGCACAACAACTGTGTTACGATTCTTACGATTGGACCGAAAATGGATCGTTTAATCCGATTATAAACTTTTTGAGTCGTATGTGATCAGGTCTGAACCATTAAAGTCTGCAAAATTATACGATGGCGTCATTAGGATTGTATCGTACATGACCGGTCCATCTGATTTTTTGGACCGTTCGCTAGTCCCGTTCGATAGCGGATCAGGTCCGGTTGAGACTGAAAGAAGGTATAATTGACTGTTTGTACAACAGTATTGGGAACTAAAAAACAGTGCTGTTGTTGTCAGGTTCCTAATTATGAATCAATACTGAACAATCAAAATCCATGCACAGCAAAATTTCCTGCAGAAAAAGAGCCATATGAATGTATGAAATTTAGGTCTTATCATATAAAATTTCTCATATCCAATGGCCAATTATATGGCTATAATTTGACATGTTGGAAAATATAAGAAAATAGTTGTCACGTTTCGCTCTATATTACTATATAGTATATACAATTATACATGTGTGATTTGTTTTTTTTTATTAAGGTCGAGCAAAATGTTAACTGTTGTATTATTGAGTCGTATTACTTATAGTAAGAAAGTAACACTGAATCGTGGATTGAGTCAGCGAGCCAACCCGCCATGTAAAGATTGAAAAATGAATCTACTATTAAACATGTGAAACCGATCTAGAAAGTATGAATAAATCGAAGCTCGAGATCTCGGCCTGCGCCCACCCGCCATGCCGAGGTTCATAAAATTCGCAATTTCGCATGTACCTTGTGATAGACTACTTAAACATCACAAATGCATTGGTTTTTGTCACCCTTTTCCTATTGAATGTTTTCATGAATTGTGTCATGGTAATTGACCATGAGAGCCTATTGTTGGGATGTTACTTGGCAGAAAGGGTGTGTGATATTGTTCTCCGACATCTCTTAAATGTGTCTATTATGACGATATAAATACGATAATATGTGAAACGGATATAAGGTTTAATATGATTTTCAAATAAAAAATCGACTAATCTACGAGAAGAATATAAGATATTATTAGCAAGAGAGAAGGAAGAATAAGAATTAAACTGTACATCGGCGACATTCACCTAACTAAATAGGGTATTACCAAACTAACCTTATACTTCATAGACTATACACTGTCCTGTTTAGCCTATTAACAGCCTGTTCTTTAAAAAGGTCTTCAACATATTTAGAGACCGTTTAGTACTCATGAGGACCATTTTTTATTTTTCGTAACACCGTTTTTACGGTCTCAACTAATACAATTTTCTGTAGTCGTCTTGGATAAATAGTATTTAGCGGAGACTATTAGATAGCTTCACTTGAACACTATTATAGCTATATACATCACTCAACATTATGATATTCGATGATTGAATATGCAGGCTGGCCTACATATTTATAAACTAAGCGATGAGACTTCGATCGAATCCAAATTTTTATTTTTCTGGTGAAGCCCTATTTCAAAATGATTTAATTTACCAACCACCAGTATGACAGATCTCTCGACTAAACTAATTAACCTGTTCTCCAACTCAACATTAGTCAATGGCAATAATCGGTTATAGTCTTGCTAAAACAATTTTAAATGATGAACAATTTTCTGTAATGATTCAGAAAAAAACATTCAATATATAACTTCCTCAACTGTCAATTTGTAGCTCACCAACTTCAAACTCAGTTATTCTTACGTCCCAACATTTATACTTTTTTTTAGTTAGGATGGTTTAAGTAGAGTAGTTCACTTAGTTGGTAGAAATTCACATTCGTGAAGGTTTGGATTTGAATCTAGATATCTAGTCACACTTTATAAACGAATACCTATATAATATTAGTTATTTTAAGTTTTGTACTGCTTTAGGTTCTCCCTTGCTAGCTTAGTCCCGATCAGCATTGACCCCTGATTGATTGTGTTTTTAGAAATTTGCTTGGTGGTTTCAGTGTGGGTTTGGCAGGTCACGATGGAGCAAGTGGCATAGCTAGTCATCGTAGAAAAGCTGATGGTCCCTCGCGGTGAAGCGTTTCTGACGGCTTGTCCTAGTTTAATTTCATGTGGTATTACTAAAGTTGTCTATACAGTAGCGAGACAATCTCTTTCATACCCCGTATTCAGATCGATCTCACGAGTCCATGTATGATCAATTATAAATTTTATACGCAATTAATTTATTTAAAATTCTATACGCTCCAATTAAATACATTAAATTATCCTGAATCGGTCGCCAAAGAAATTTGTTTACGTGTTTGAAATTCGATTAATCACATACAACTAATTAGAAATGCTTGCTCTATCGTATGATTCACCAAACCTCACAATGAAAAACACATGCGGCGGCCCATACTAAGTTGAAACCTTGTAGCCCGACAGTTCATGAATTCAGAATATTAGTGTCATGGGATTTTGTTCCTATCGATGTAATTATATACATTGCACTCTTATTGCTAGCTATTTAGATTCTCTCATATATGAAAAAAAAAGATTCTTATATTTGTTGACAAAATTCCTTCTAGAATACAAATTACCCTCAAATTATTCGTTCAATAGAGCCGTTTCGATTCCGGGTTGATGAATCACCTGCCGAGTATAACCTAACTACATTCAATATTTTATATTCCGTCCAACTCACGATTCGGTAAATTTATGAATTATGACCCAACTAACCCGTCAATTGATTAACTCGTGAACAGATCGACCCGTTTCATTTTAACCCGTTGTATAAAGTATTTCTGAGAATATATACTATATTCTAGCATTTGTCTATCATCTATTTATAATTGTAACATATTTACTCATAAATCTATTGTTATTCTCTTAATGATATAACTCAGTTTGCCATCACAATTACCAATTACCATGTCTTCTGCACGAAAAAAGGATTATTGTACTATTTTTCATAAAAATATGGAGTTTTCATATTTTTAAATCCTTCATTTCCATGAATATACCATGACACATTCACCCCATTTTCCGCACTAAAATATTAATACAAAAACAACTCTCTATTCGTAGAACGGAACATGCATATCGAGATATCTATCACAATTAATGATCGGTCTCATCATAATTTTCAAATTATAATTGTATATCATGGATTAAGGATATAATATATTGTAAACAAAATCATTTTACCCTATGATGACCTAATTTGAACGTCCTATTAACCTTGATCAGTTTAATTAACACCAAAACAAAAAATATTTAATAATCTCTTTTAGTAAACAAATACCAATAATAAATTAATAATCCAATATAAAATAGTAGAGAAACAAAATGTCACCCTCCCATAATTTTCGGCCCACATCTCCCACGATCCACCATTACTCCCCGTTTCTCCTTCAATTTCCACGAATTCCCTCATCCTCCATCGTCGCCGGAGTTCATCTCAACTCCACTCCAGCTAATCTCCGGCCTCCATGATCTCTGCTCGCTTCTGATCCATAGCTATGTCGACGACTTCGTCTGCTTTTGGCACCACCACTACCACCACTGCTTCCTCCAATCACAGAAATGCCCCCCTCGCCAACGGCCGCACCAAGAACTCCTCCTCCTCCTCCTCCTCTTCCTCCGTCAAGTCCAAGACCGGACTCCGGAAGAGCGCTCCCGGTTCCCTCGGCAGTGGAGCTTCCACTGCTACTTCTTCTCCCAAGCATGATGCTGGAGGTTAATTAGCTAGCTAGCTAGCTAGCTGCTAGCTCTGCTTCAGTATTTAATCTGTTTGTTTTTGTACTTCATTGTTGTTTTTTTGAATTTTCTTTTGTAATGCTGGCGTTTGATTAGTTTCGGGAAGAGTGAGAGTTGCGGTGAGGCTACGGCCGCGGAACGCCGAGGAAATGGTGGCCGACGCGGATTTCGCCGACTGCGTCGAGTTGCAGCCTGAGGTATTTAATTTTACGCGATTGATCGTTGGGTGATGATCTTTTTCGTAAGGAAGCTTGAGTTAACCGTAATTGTTTGAATTTTTTGGTTGCAGCTTAAGAGGCTGAAACTGCGGAAGAACAATTGGGATTCCGACACTTATGAGTTCGACGAGGTGCTCACTGAGTTCGCTTCACAGAAACGCGTTTACGAAGTCGTCGCTAAACCCGTCGTTGAGGTAATTGGAGCTCAAGAAGTCGCCGTCTCTCTCTCCACCTCTGTACTTTAATTATATTAATAATTTCATGTCGACGTTTCCTTTTGTCGTGATCTGTTACTAAGCTGCTCTGATTCAGTGACTGGTAGAAGTATATTGTCATTTAGTGTATGCAGTTGTGAAATTTCCAGACAAGAGTTGTGGTTGTTATTTCCTTGGTTTTTCTTACGGAGGTTGAGAGGTTGGAAGATTGCTTGCAATGGACTGCAGCTGTGAGTTTATGGTTGCTTAACGAAAGGATTACCGTAGAGATCACCTGCCATAGTGTCTGATGACATGATGAACTTTATAAACCTTTTGGGCACCTAATTATTTCTGTTTTAGGAGGGGAAGTGACCTATGTGTCTTATCTTCCCGAAAGAGGGATTCAATCATATTATCACCTAACTTTGGAGGCTGATTGATTTCGAAAAATAAAGGGTTACTAGTTAGGTTCCAACTTAAGGTGCCATGAGAGCAAGGCGACTTTTTTTGGGGTAAAAGAGCAAGAAGACTGACTGTTATGAATGGCCATGTGGTTTGGTTGCATTGATGTATGCTATTGGCCTCTAAATTATTGACTCTTAATGATGAAGTGTGAATGAATGGTTTTGCAGAGTGTTTTAGATGGATATAATGGAACGGTTATGGCGTATGGACAGACTGGGACTGGGAAAACGTATACCGTTGGGCAACTTGGGGGTGAGGATATGGCTGCTCGCGGGATAATGGTGCGAGCTATGGAGGATATATTAGCGGGTGTTGCGCTGGAGACTGACTCAGTCTCGGTGTCTTATCTTCAGGTTAGTGGCATGAGTTTTTCTCTTTGGCTCTGATATTGTGTGGTGCAGAAAATGTGAACACGGTGTCATTAACCTATGTTTATGAGCAGTTGTATATGGAGGCTATACAAGATCTTCTTGATCCAAATAATGACAATATTTCTATTGTGGAAGACCACAAAACTGGAGATGTTTCATTGCCTGGAGCTACTCAAGTTGAGGTTAGGGACCAACATAGTTTTGTTGAGTTGCTTAAGTTCGGAGAAGCCCACCGCTTTGCAGCAAATACGGAATTGAATACTGAATCTTCGCGTAGTCATGCTATTCTGATGGTAATATTTTTGGCGTTTTCTGAACTTTTGTTCATCTGATATCCGTTGTGAACTCCTTTCTTAATGGTGTGTGTTATATCTGTTGCGTAATAGGTGAATGTGAAGAGGTCTGTTAAGGCGAAGGGTTCTGCTGTTTCAAGTGAAAATGGTAGCACCTTGCAGTCAGCCAAAAGTCTAAAGCCGTCTGTTGTTCGGAAAGGGAAGCTGGTTGTGGTTGATCTTGCTGGTTCAGAGCGAATTCTCAAATCAGGTAAGTTCATGCTGATTTTCTGAGATATGCTAATTACTCGCTTGCTTTCAGTTTAGCATATCTTTTTTTTTGGTTTGATTGGATATGTTCATCAATGCCCTGCCACCACTGAAGTGTAGTATTGACTAATAATTGCAGGCTCCGAAGGGCATACACTTGAGGAAGCAAAATCCATAAATCTTTCTCTGAGTGCACTTGGGAAGTGCATTAATGCACTGGCAGAAAATAGTCCTCATATTCCAGTTCGTGATTCAAAGCTTACAAGATTGCTTCGGGATTCATTTGGAGGTAGGATGGATTTTGTTATCTCGAATAAAGGCTCTTAGCTGCTCAATTCTGGTCAAGTTTTGTTTGTGCTTTGGTATAAGTAATGGCGCTGATGTTCTAACACTTCTTACACATGAACCAACATAAATACTTTCATGAAGGCTCCGTACGCTGTGATCTTTCCATTTCCACCATGTTTGATACAAAATGTTCATGGAATCCTGAAGGATCCCAACTTCAGAATGCTAATCCTTTGCATCTTGTTCTGATTAAGATGGGAGACAAACACAGTTACCTACCATTTTTGCTTGCTTGTTCTTTAAGAATTTTCGTCAGGAATTTTTGGTACTGGCACATCTATTGGATGAACTGACCTGTGCACTGTTCCACAGGAACTGCACGAACTTCTCTTGTTATTACTATTGGTCCATCCCCTCGTCACCGTGGAGAAACAACCAGTACCATTATGTTTGGACAAAGGGTAAGATCTTCCACTCAATTGTTTGCTTGAATTTCTGCATTGTAAACACGGAACTGAATGAAATGACAGTTTATATAATAATTTGTTTCCTTCCTTTTTGTCTCTTGCAGGCTATGAAGGTGGAGAACATGTTGAAACTGAAAGAGGAATTTGACTACAAAAGTTTGTCCAGAAGATTAGATATACAATTGGATAGAGTTATTGCAGAAAATGAAAGGCAGCAAAAGGTTTTCCAAGATGAAATCGAAAAAATAACAGCAGAAGCAGAAAGGCAACTTTATAACGCTGAAAGAAACTATACACAAGCATTGGAGGCAAGTTCTAGACAAGACTATACCAAGCGTGCACAACCATTTATCTTTACTGTATTGCATGCTATTGAATATCTTTGATTATCACCATTGATCCCTTATCTTTACTGTATTGCATGCTATTGAATACCTTTGGTTATCACCATTGATCCCTTAGTTGACAGTATATAATTCTGTTCCAGAAGGAACGCTTCAAATATCAGAAAGAGTATTTGGAATCAATCAAGAAGCTAGAGGAGAAATATATGTTGAACCATAAAAAAAGCGTCAATGACGGGAACAAGCTTGGAAATAAAGATGTCGGTTTCAATGTCATACCTAATGGAAAGGTAAGTTGATCATCTTTCAATCTTTAATTGTACATAATGCAAAAAGAAGTTACAGAATTTGTTACATCCCTTGTCTTTTTGTGGAGCTATTAATGTGGTTTCTTTGTCTCAAGAGACTGAATTTTATGCGGAACTCGTAGAGCATCAAGTTAAGGTCTACAGCGTTCATATTTGTGATTTGCAGGAATCAAAAGTTGCTCCCATGGAGGAAAATGCGGAGATGAAAAAGTTGATTGAGAAGGAAACTGTTCAGAGGAAGGCTGCTGAAGAAGAAGTTCGGACTCTTAAGAGCCAGTTGGCTGAATCAAGGAGATCGGAGGTGAGTGTTAATGCTTGCCGTTGTGTTTTGGTTTTCATTCGTCTACTATATTTTTATTCAGGAGTTTGTGCAAGTTAATAGTTAAACCATCCCTTTCCTGTGCTTCAGGCCTTGCAAAACTCTGAGATAGTAAAGCTTCGCAAGATGCTTGAAGAAGAAGCTCACCAAAAAGAGAAACTGGAAACTGAAATAGGAAAGCTACAGAGTCACTTGCTTCAACTAAGTGTGGAGGCTGATGAGGTGATTTCAAAAGCAACTGTTAATTTTAGCTGGTTGTGGACCAAAGTCTTCTGCATGAATCATTTGATATAATGTCACATTTTAAGCTTATCTAGAACTTATTCTCTTAGACAAGAAGGCAACTGGATTCGAGTGGCTCGGAGGAAGTTCTTACTAGTTTAGACTCTTTGATGCCTCAAGTCAGGCAACCTCATATCGACAATTCAGAAACTGGAGATAAAGCCTCAGTTGCCAAACTATTTGAGCAAGGTGATTATCAGATCTCGGCATTCGGTATTTTTTTAGTTCTTTGATGTTGCTGTGTGGATCTCCGTGACCTTTACCTTATCAAGCATATTCTCTGTCCAGTGGGTTTGCAAAAGATATTATCATTGCTTGAAGCAGAAGATGCTGATGTACGGATCCATGCAGTGAAAGTGGTGGCGAATCTTGCGGCTGAAGGTATCTGTTAGCTAATATCTAGTTTGCTTCGGGTTTTCTTTAGTTTTTTATTGCTCCTGGAGCTGTTCATTCTGACAGTGCGTTTTCATTAAAAAAGCAGAAGCAAATCAAGAGAAGATTGTAGAAGCCGGTGGCCTAACTTCTTTGTTAAGGCTACTCAAAAGTTCCGAAGATGAAACGATTCACAGAGTGGCTGCAGGAGCCATTGCAAATCTTGCAATGAATGGTAAGTTAGTTAATACAAAACCATTTGCCGAACTTCATCACTCTGGTTTGTCCTGTTTGATCTGGAATCCTACTTTTTAGCCATTAATCTTTCTTTCATTACTCAGAAACCAACCAGGAGCTGATAATGAATCAAGGTGGAATTCGTTTGCTATCGAATACCGCTTCCAAAGCAGAGGACCCGCAAACTCTTCGTATGGTAGCTGGAGCTATTGCAAACCTCTGTGGCAACGGTAATCACAGTTTTCTCGTCTTCTGCTTGTTCATAAACCGTACTAAAAAATAATGGCGGATTCTATCGTTTGATGTATCCAGATAAATTGCAAATGAAGCTGAGAGGTGAAGGTGGCATCAAGGCCTTGCTTGGTATGGTCAGATGCAGGCATCAAGATGTTCTTTCACAAGTCGCCAGGGGAATCGCCAATTTCGCGAAATGCGAATCAAGGGCATCCGCTCAAGGTAAAATCTTTGCTGCATAATTCCACCCTTATTCATTAGTAATAACTGAAGACATAACATTGCCTAAATCCCCTAAAATTTCATCTGCGTATTTTTTTACAGGAACAAAGACAGGAAGGTCGCTACTGATAGAGGATGGCGCACTTCCATGGATAGTACAGAACGCAAACAACGAAGCCGCATCAGTAAGGCGCCACATCGAACTTGCATTATGCCACTTAGCACAACACGGTAAGCTATTAAGCCACAGCACGATTCTCGTCCCGTTTGTCAATCATGGTACATGATTAAACCAACGACTGAAGACTCCGCCTTCGTTTTAACCCCCAACTTGTTACTGCAGAAGTGAACGCAAAAGACATGATCAGTGGCGGTGCAGTCCGGGAAATGGTCCGCATCTCGCGGGACTGTCCCAGGGAAGACATACGGTCTCTTGCACACAGAACGCTAACCGCCAGCACGAGTTTCGTGGAGGAATTGAGGCGTCTAGGCTAGGATAGGATTAAGGTTAATCGGAGTCCTGGAAGGTTTGTGTTGTTTGTTGTTTTGTTACACATAGTTGGGTTTTCTTAGGTTATTGAATTGGTTCCTTAAGTGGGTATTGTTTATCTACTAGTTAGTTATATCTAACGTACGTAGTTCTAGCTAGTGTCAGCTTGTGCTTAGGAATAAGGTTGAACTTGGCTTTGTATATATATGGGTGTAGTTATGTTTTTATAGACTACTTGTCAAAGGTAATTTGAGTGCTAAGCATATATTAACTACTCATTGCAGTAACTCTCGATGTTATTATAAAGTTATAATTATGATGAATCGAACGGGTTGGATCAGAGTGATGGATGTAGAGTGATGGATGTAGGATAGTTTAATGTACTGACCCGCGTTGTATATAAGTTTAAATACACAAGATCTCATATAATGAATACACTAATTAACTTATAAATAATAAAAAATTCTATGGTATCCGAAAAAGCCCTCTTGTATCCGTCATTGATCGAAATTATACTATTACTTGACAACATATTAATAAACCTATGCATGTACCCATTATTTATATGACATAGACTTTTAAATTGCTTGGTTTGGCATATGAAATGTTGGATAAAATTTTGACATAATAATTTTTTTGGCTGTATAAGAAAATTATATTTTGACGGAATCATTCTTAAAAAAAACTTTTTTATTACCATTTAAATTTCATCTAATTTTTCATCTATCGAACAAAACTTATCGGTGAAGCCCATGCTGTCAAGTATCGTGCAGATCAATGCGCACGAATTCACAGAGTGCCTCCGTTCATGTTGTTTGAATTCTACGCAAGACGACCGACTGAATTCATGCTGTTTTCCCACTTAAGAACCCTCTTGTGTATATATCTTTCTACTATATATATGCATCAATTTTCGTGTAACATGCATATAACTGGTGATCACAACTCAGAGGAGACACACAACATTTTCTTCTTTTAGCGCTATACTTTCTACTCTCAGACAATTCGAGTTACCAAGAAACAAAAAAGTTTTAGAACTTCTTCCTAATTTTTCTAGCAAAAAAGAGAATCATCTTCGAAAAAGAATCTATCAAAATGGCAATGGCTACCCATGTTCATCTTTACACTTCCCTACATCTCTCTCATTCTCATTCTCATTCACAGTTCGGTTTCGATCTTTAGTTACTTATTTGTCTATTTCTCTACTTAGGCTAGTCCATGTATTTTGCCGGAGGATTCATGCCGGTAAATAATGAGTTTTTAAGACCAAAATTCGGTTTTAATTTTGAATTTTTAAAATTATAATGATACATGTGTAAACTGTAAGCTTAGTATAATATTTTTTTGTGTTGATTTTATTTGAATATCTTTTTATCCATTTTGGGTAGTACACTTGTTGACCTTAATGAATAACACTTTAAATGTATATACCGACACTTAATTAGTATTATCACTATCTAACTCGATTATTATCTCTATATAAACTAACTACTTTTTTCCTTTTTGCTCCTTAGATTTCGAGATTTCGTCACTTTGGTCCCGTCTACAAAGGCTGGAGCTAGTTCAAGATCAGGTGGTATTGCTACAACTAGAGATGCCTCGTTGAATTCTGGGGATCAAGGCTCTATTCGTGAACAGTTATTAGCCAAACTAACTTCCAAGAGGAACACTAATGATATCTCAAATACTAGAGATGGATCATATGATACTAAGAATCAACATGATTTTGATGTTCCTACTCATGGATTCAATTCCATCCCCGAGGCCGTCGAGGACATCCGCCAAGGAAAGGTTAGTACTCGATGATCTAATACGATATACGATGCGTGTCACAATAGTGTGGACCGGATTTACGTACAATGTCTCTTCACATAAGTTTAAAACTGTTATAGATTCAACAGTTTGAAAATTATTGGACGAAACGAAATTAAATTCCGCGGTGTACTTTCTTATTTTCATCTTGGTACAATGATTCTTTGAAAGAAAAATATTGGAACAACACTAAGAGTTATTTGGATGAGGTATTTTGGCCCGAATAACTTGAGTTATCTCGTTTATTATCTAAAATAAAAGTAGTGGCAATTCATAATCAGACTGTGGTATTTGAAATAACTCAATTCAAAACCCACAACTTATTGATTTTGTGTTAGTCAAAGAAGATAATTTTTACAACTCAAATGTTTTGCACGTCAAGAATACATCGTTTCCAAATAATGCATCATTTTGCTCCAAAATACCTCATTTGTGAAATAACTCATCCAAATGACCCACGGAAAAATTTCAAGAAAAAATTGGAGATGCGGGGTATCGATCCCCGTACCTCTCGCATGCTAAGCGAGCGCTCTACCATCTGAGCTACATCCCCACTACATGATGCAGAACCAGATGTCTATAAACAAACAAGTATTTACCTTGCTCAAAACTGGCTTTACCTTGCTCAAAACTGGCTTTACCTTGCTCAAAACTGGCTTTACCTTGCTCAAAACTGGCTTTACCTTGCTCAAAACTGGCTTTACCTTGCTCAAAACTGGCTTTACCTTGCTCAAAACTGGCTTTACCTTGCTCAAAACAGGCTTTATGAATAAAAAGAACTGATCATTTGTACTATTCCAAACCCTAAGATCCCAGTAGATTAAGAAAATAAGGAATGATGATGGTGTTGCAGATGGTGATAGTGGTGGATGATGAAGGAAGAGAGAACGAAGGAGACCTAATAATGGCGGCATCAAAGGCAACCCCAGAAGCCTTGAGTTTCATAGTCAAACATGGGACTGGCATTGTTTGTGTTAGCATGAAAAGTGACCATTTGGAGAGGTTGCAACTGCCTTTGATGGTTCCTCCTCAACACAACAAAGACATTCTTGGTACTGCTTTTACGATCACCGTGGTATGTATTCGAACCCGTGACCTAAATAAACATACATATATGTGTAGAGCCATGTTTCAATTCAATATAACATATAGTTACTTAATCAGTTGATCGATAACGATCTTGTAAATTTGGTGATATATACTCTTGTATATTGAAGTTTATATGTCTTTACCGAGCACTTTTTATTTCAGAATCCTCCACTAATTTAAAATTCAAACCTTCAGTCAACATCCTATTGTAAATTTCAAAATCATTATCTACACACAAATTCCGTGTCTATCTATATTTTATTATATAAGTGTCTTTTAATTTAACTCATGTACAATTTTAAACAAGAATACCCTATAAAACAAGAACTATGACCCGATTTTGAACCATTTATATCACACACATGTCTACACGAGTCAAATGTAGGGTTGGCTTATTGGGTAAAATCGGTTAACCGACTGCATTGGTTAAAAATTGATTCAACCGAAATTAGGTCGGTTGATACATTTGGTGAAATCGAGTAATAAGTTAAAATGGTTAAACTATCGATTAACCAATGAAATTGTCCTCAGATTCTAAGTGAAATTACCCTAAATTCAACGTAAACTACCTCAGTTTTAACATTACTTTTTTTTATAATTAGTTTTGGCATTAATGTATTTGTTAAATTAATTGGTCGGTTAACTTATGGTTATTTAACGATGACAGTCGGTTAATGATTGGTTAATTAACCTCCAACTAGATTTGATCAGTTAAGGCGATTAACCAACATATCATAGAATTTCAGTTTTAACCGACTGAAATAAAAAGTTAATACCTAAATTAACTGATTCCCAAACCTAACCAAATGTACCAACTTCGTTGTTCAATTTTCTTTTGATTCTATTTTACTTTAAGAAAAAAAAGTCAATAATTTGATTGGTGTTGAAGGATGCAAAACATGGGACAACAACAGGAGTGTCAGCACAGGACAGGGCAACAACAATACTAGCACTTGCTTCTCATGTCTCAACTCCTCAACACTTCAACCGTCCAGGTCACATCTTCCCACTCCGATACACCGAAAGAGGTGTGCTGGCACGGCCAGGTCACACCGAGGCCTCTGCTGACCTGGCAATCCTCGCCGGCCTGGAGCCCGTGGCAGTGCTGACTGAGATCGTTGACGATGACGGGTCCATGGCTAGGTTGCCTAGGTTGAAAGAGTTTGCTAAAGAGCACGACTTGAAGATCGTCTCCATATTCGATATGATCAGGTAAATTTACATTAGAACTATATTTTCTTTTACATTTTGGCATATGTACACTTAAATAAAAAATTTCTGACTATACCACCGTACATCTCGAAGGTATTTGAAGAAGAGGGAGGGGACCGTGAAGCCGGTTGCGGCAGCTAGGATGCCGACCATGTTAGGGAACTTCAAAGCACATTGCTACGAGTCGTTGTTTGACGGCGTTGAGCACATTGCTATGGTCAAGGTAAGTGCAGATAATCTACGACATTGAGAGTGTCATCTATGTAGATTTCGAGTATTAGACATCCCTTATGTTGATATTAGATAGTATCAGTTAATTTTTTATTCATCTTAACGACCGAAAATAATATTTTAATTAACATATTTCCAAATTGGATGACACGGGGGATTTCTTTTGCATAATACGATGCTGACTTAGTAACAAAAAAAATTCTTAGCCGCCACGTCACCATAAAAAGCACTTGTACCCTCTGAGTGTCACATATGTAATTTTCAAGCATTAGATATCCATTATATTGCTGATTAAACCACCTTATAATAATGTTTTATCAGTCGTAATTAAGAGAATTTTTTTATACCTAATTAGGGCGAAATCGGAGATGGGGAGAATGTGCTGGTGAGGATACATTCGGAGTGCCTAGCCAACGACATCTTCGGGTCGAACGTTTGCGAATGTGGAGGCCAACTCGACGATGCCATGAAGCAAATGGAGGAAGCCGGGAGAGGTGTGTTGGTTTACCTCCGTAGGAACAAAGGCAAAGAGATCGATTTGGGAATCAATCTTCCTTCTTCTGTCACCGACCCCTTGAAACTCGATGCTAAAGAGTACAATGTCGCGGCCAAGGTATGTTTTTTTGGGTAATTTATAGTCTAGGGGTGTTAACTGGGCGGGTTATGCTACGATTTTATGAGTTAATTGTTTTGTGGTGTTTTTTTAGTGAATTTTGGAAAATTGATTTTGGGATCGACTCGGTTGGGTGGAATACTTATCTGATGGTTGCAGATACTCAGAGATTTGGGTGTTGGCTCGATCAAATTGATTTCGGATAGCACGTCACAGTACAATGAGCTACAAGGTTATGGCTTCTCCATCGTTGAAACGGTGCCGTTATGCCCTCCAATTCCCCAGGAAAATGATAGCAATTACAAGGAAGCCCAAGAATTACTGATAAATATGGGCCTGTCAGTGGTTTGAGTAATCTGATTTTGGGTTTCTACCGGCCCAACTAGGAGCCAAGCCCAAGTAGACAAACAAGTGATCAAGACACAGTTTCCTTGTTAATTTTTCAACCTGAATTGTTTTTTTTATGATCGATCATCATTGTCATGATGTTCTTGTTCTATACTTTATATTATATAAAATGCACAAATGTTGCACAACTCTTGTTATGTGTACACGTTTATGTATGCACAAGTACATTCGATACTCATGTATACACCTTCTGTACACAAATACATACGACGTTGACAGTGGTACATACAAAGTTTCTGCATCCCACACCGATACTGCCGGTCGGTGTGCATAGACGACCGGTCCATCGGGATGATGATGATCAACCCCGGAATCGGAGCTGTACCTGCGGGATCGTGGCGGAGTGGGTGCCTTGGAGCGCTAATGTCGCCAAGGTATTGGTCAAAGGGAGTGTGTACAAGAGCCATGGAGGTTGTTTTGGTGGATGGGTTTCGAGCTATACCGGAGATGGTGAGGCTAGAGGCGGTGACGGACGTGGAGAACAAAGGGGTGCATAAGATTGTGGAAAGAGTTGGGTTTCAAAGAGAAGGTGTGCTGAGAAAGTTCATGTTTCATAGATGTGAGGATAGGGATATGGTCTTTTACAGTATGTTGGTTGATGATCAAAGGCGTCTTGCTTTGGTTCAAACGTTCACCAGCATCAGCTCAAGGCTTTGATGGTTGGTTGGTTGGTTGATAAATGCAACCGAGGGCTCGTCGTTGTCCTAAAAAGTGGAATCGATTGAAACAATGGAAGAAGGTGGTTGACTAGAATGGGAATGAAAAAAGGGTAAAAAAGTAATATGGATTAAGTTGGACAACAAGTGATATAAAGCCACAATCAGCATAGAAGACGCAGAGAATAAAAATGGCATGTAAATTGGAGAGATATTACTGAAATAAAGTCTACAAAATTGTTGTTATCATAATTGGTGGGAGGCAATGTGATAGATATGTGAATTTGTTATCAAGTCAGTACATATTAATCATCACATCATTTGCATTTACTATTACTACTTAGTAGGAAAAAATACCGATAACACATTCAATATCTAAGAACAACTAGATATATAAATTTCGGTTCAAATTCGGCTTAGTAATCCTGAATCTGCCATTGGCTATTCGTACCATTACCGAAGTCTAGTAGGCAAGCCCTTACCTAAGGTGGTGGTGGCTAGAAATTTGGAAAAAATAAACTTTATTAAATGACCAAATCGATAACATTTTTAGTACCTTACCTATTAAAAGGCTATACTTTGGCACTTTACTTTTCATTTGGAATTAAATGATACTTTACCTATTGTAACCATATGGTACCTCCATCCAATTTTTATCTGTTATTTCGGTTAAGTGTTGATGTGGAATTCACCCATCCTAATAAGCAAATATAATAAAAAATACTCATAATTTACATAGTAATTAATTTTCTTAAACAATATATTTTATTCAGTTAATAAATTATTTTTTCCGAAAAAACCTTTTCCCAATACCATTCACCTTCTACTGCTATGCCCAGCTTCATCTTTTCTAGTACATCTCGACAGTAGTCGCCTCCGTCACTATAACCCAACAAGAGCTCTGCCTCTGCCTCCATCACCTAACACGAGCTCTGCCTCCGTCACTGTCACCTAACACAATCTCCGCCTTCACCGACATCACCTAATACAATCCCCACGCTGTCATCACCTAACACGAGCTTCGCTTCTGCCGCCTTTATTAACTACATAATTCATTAAATTATATATTTTGTTAAAAAATGTAATTACTATATACATTACAATTTTTTTATTATATTTATTGACCGGGGTAAATGATTGAACTTCCACGTCAACACTTAATTTAACAAAAAAAAAAGTTAATAAAAATTGGATATAAATACTACATTTTTACAATTCAACAAATAAATATTAATTGATTACAAACGAAAGACAAAAAAAAATCAAAATATACCCTAGGTAAGTACCAAAAATATTATGAAACCCACATGACTAGATCAGTCGCCGGAACTCTGCTGTCACTGATTCAATGTCACTCTCAAGTTGCAATTCTTTAATCCCTCGTAATTAACGTAACATAGCCTCATGCATGCACAGTACTAATGTTGTCTGATATACGTAGTGGGGTAAGCCATAAGATTTTGCCAATAATTGCAAAGATTTGTTCGCAGTTACAACGGGACAAACCACCATTATCTTCATTATAGCAAATCACATTGCAATTATAAAATAGAATTCCGTAATTAACAAGTAGAAATCATTAATTGTTTCTTTGTTCTTTTTTGGTTTGTTTTTTTATAATAATTGTATTCAAAATTCATAAATCACTTATTCAAATAATTTATTTTTCACATAAAAGAAAAAAAAAACTCAACTCAAATTTCTTTTTATTGCAAATAATCCATCCAAACAAACCCCAATACTCATTTAATTACATACATTTCATGATCTTTAAGAATTCATCAAACCTACTGACAATGAAATCGTCTTGTACTGCAATATATTTAATCCCCTTTTTTCTTTTCTTTTTGTATGTCCTAAATTTTTAATTCAGTTTCTTATCTTTAATAATATTTTTATCGCTTGATAAAAAATAAGAATTCATCAAACCTAATGTTTTTTTAACGTCACGTCAAACCTAATATTTCATCTGTATACTTGCAGTATATTTTGTACAATATCAACTAATGGCTGAGAAGAACAGCAGCTACAACAACATTTCCTCAAGGATAACCGTTCGGCCCTTCAGATTATCCGACGCCGACGACATGTGGAGCTACGTGACCAATCCGGAGATGGCACGTTACACCCCGGTGCCGTAGAAGGAGGGTATGTTCAAGTCAAAGCAAGATTATCCCACACCGTTACTGCCGGTCCATTTGCATCCAATGACGGCCGGTCAGTAGGGATGGTGTTAATCACCCCCGTAAGCGGATCATGGCGGAGGGGGAACTTTGCGAGGCTAGTGTCGCCAGAGTATTGGTCCAAGGGAGTCGGTACACGAGTTCTGGAGATTGTTGCAGTGGATGGATTTCGAGCTATGCCGGAGATGGCGAGGCTAGAGGCGTGGGCGGATGTGGAGAACAAAGGGGGTGCCTAAGACTTTGGAAAGGGCTGGGTTCCAAAGGGAAGGTGTGTTGAGGAAGTTCATGTTTCATAGAGGTGAAGATAGGGATGTTGTTATGTATAGTATGTTGGTTGATGATGAAAAACGTCTTGCTTTGGTTCAAATGCTCAGCACCACTACCATGTCAAGGCTTTGATATGTGGTTGTAATTGTAATAATATATTTTCTGTTCAAGCAGTAGGCCGTGCTGTGTCGCGAAAATTTTATAGTAAAAGTATGGTAGAAATTGAAGTACGTTTAAATATAAGAAAATTATAGAAGAGTAATATAGTGAGCATAAGAGGTTATCGAATGACTATAAAGAGTAGGTATGGACAAAAAAAAGGATTAATTGAGAGTTTGTGAATTATCATCTTAATTAAAGAGTTGTGACTCTAAAAAACTAACGAGATAAGTCGTTCAAGGTCCAAACCATTTGAAATAAAAAGATAATATTCATCTTTTTACTATTAAATATTAAATTATCATTGATTAAAACTATAAAAGGCAGGTGGAATTATATTAATGTTTATTAGTACTATTCATTAGCGTCAGACCTAAGTCGTGTTAGGAATAAGCAGTTTCCAACGAACTCGAACCGGTAGCCAGATGAGCGAACCAAATCGGAAATGGGCAAAGCTAAACGTCACCGTTGCAACTAACGGACTGCTCCATTCTTGTGACCGTTGACACGGAGGAAGAAGTGATGATTCTGCTCTGATTTTCCTCCATGCTTTGCTCAACGAACCCCGCTTGTTCAGCTGCAGTAGTGGGGTGGTGCACGGGAAAGCAAGAGATCCAGGAGTGGACGTGTTCTATAAGAACTCTTCTATACACTCACTGGAGATTATGCAAAAACATAGACCTTTGAACGACCAACTAAAAACCACATAAGTATATAGATTGGTGATTACCTCTGAAGCTTTCCAGTCACATTGATCTGTGTGGTGGCTGGGAAATCGCTTTAAGGGCAGTGGCTTCTCCACGATCACCACCTCTTAACTCTCTGCTCTCTTTCTGTTCTTTTGCGTGTGTGCTGTTGCTGCTGCTCCCTCATTGTTTCCTTCAATCTTAAAGCGATTCTGTTGGAACAATGACTACCCTAACAAGGATTGTACCTGATCTGAGCAAGCTGGAGGCTCTTGATGGCAGCAACTATAAGAGGTGGTCTATGAGGATGCTGATCTTCCTCGAACACCTTGAAATCGATGACGTCTTTGTTCAACGATCCGCCTGCAGGAATAGGTGGACTCCCTGCATCTTCATCCGAGGCTTCCATGGATCTAGGAGAAGGAGAAAGGAGCGTTCCTACAGAACTGCTATCTGCCACAGAAACCCAGAAACATGAGAGGAACAATAGAACAGCCAGAATCCACATCCTCAGCCACTTGAGTAATCCAATCTTCGATCTCGTAGCTCACCCGAAGTCAGCAAAGTCCATCTGGGAAACGTTGCTAAAGAAGTATGGAGGGGACGATGCTGGAAGAAAGAAATATGCAGTTGGGAACTGGTTAAACTTCAAAATGGTGGACTCGCTACCAATCATGGACCAAGTTCATCAATTTGAGAGCCTCACAGCAGATGTTCTAGTAGATGGCATGAATATTTGTAGCACGTTCCAGGCAAACTCTCTCATTGAGAAACTGCCTGAGTCATGGACGGACTACAAACACCACCTCAAGCATAAAAGGAAAGGTATGACATTGGAGGAGCTCATTGGACACATCAAGATAGAAGAGGCGAACAGACACAAAGACAAACTCTCATTTAGATCCTCACACTCAGTTAAGGCTAACTTGGTTGAGCCTGACTACAGAAACAAAGGGAAAACTGGGAGAAAACCCACCTGGCAAGGGAGGAGAACGCTGGACAAACCTGTGGAATTCAAGAGACCAGGACACTCTCAGAGATTTCAGAAAGGGGCATGCTATGTATGTGGGAAGACTGGACACAAAGCATATCAGTGCTCCCTGCGCAAAGATCAGTGTCACAAGAATGAAGTAGGGTCCAGGACATAAGCCAACATAGCTGAACCCACTGGTGAAAAAACAGAACACATCACCTTCTCTACAGTAGTCTCTGAAGCAAACTTGGTGGAGAATGATTCTGAATGGATCGTTGACTCCGGAGCGTCGAGACATCTCTGTGGGATCAGAGAGATGTTCTCTCAGTTTGAAGAGGCTGGAACTGGGGACCAAGTATTCATGGGGAACTCCAGCACGGCTGCTGTAGTTGGAAAAGGGAAAGCAATGTTAAAATTAAGTTCAGGAAATAATCTGGAACTAATTAACGTTCTTTTTGTGCCTTCTCTGCGCAGAAACCTTATCTCCGCAGGTCTTCTCAATAAGGCTGGATTAAAACTCGTGATCGAGGCAAACAAACTGGTCATCACGAAGAACAACCAATTTGTGGGAAAGGGTTACTTGTCAGGGGGGTTATTTGTCATTTCTGCTATAGCTATGAACTTTAATCTTTGCTTCTTCCTACTTGACTGAGTCTTTTGATTGCTGGCATGGTAGGCTAGGACATATAGGGTATAACTCTCTGAAGCGATTGAAATCACTGAATCTCCTGCCTAGTCTAGACTCTCTTATCACACCTCCTAAATGTAAGATATGCGTTGAAGCTAAACTAGTCAGAAATCCGTTCAAACCTGTGAAAACCAGAAAATCAGAACTCCTAGAGCTAATTCATTCTGACTTAGCAGACTTCAGGAATCATGAGAGTAGAGGTGGTAAGAAATACTACATCACCTTCGTAGACGATTTTTCTAGATTTACTAAAGTCTATCTCCTGAAATCTAAAGACGAAGCAGAACAGAAATTCCTAATATTCAAATCTGAAGCTGAAAATCAGTTAGACAAACGAATCAAACGACTTAGGACTGATAGAGGAGGTGAATATAGCTCAGATTTCCTAAAAGAAATATGTGAATCTCATGGAATAGTTCACGAGTTCACTGCTCCCTACTGTCCTCAACAGAATGGGATAGCAGAAAGAAAAAATCGAACACTCAAAAACATGATGAATGCCATGCTTCTCAGTTCTGGTCTTCCAGATGAAATGTGGGGGGAAGCAATCCTATCCGCAACCAAGATTCTAAACAGAGTTCCTCATAAATCTATTTCTGTTACCCCTTTTGAACTATGGAAAGGATTCCCTCCCAATCTCTCTTACTTGAGAGTGTGGGGGTGCTTAGCCAAGGTTCTCATTCCTTCATTCAAAAGAGACAGTATTGGACCTAAGTCATTTGATGCTGTGTTTGTTGGGTATGCAGAAAACAGTGCTGCCTATAGGTTCCTGAAGCTACAAGACAAGAGTATGTGCGAGTACAGGGACGCAGAGTTCTTTGAAGACTCATTTCCCTACCTAAGCAGAAGCATTGCAACTCCTGCAAACAGTCTTACCAGGCCTGCTCCTTCAGATGAACCAGAGGGAACTGAGCAACTAACAGTTAGGAGGAGCAAGTGGGCCAGGGTCGAAACTTCTTTTGGACCTGACTTCCTGACCTCCTTCCTATCTAAACAACACAACCACTGTGAGTCAGAAACCTCCACTGCTTTCGTATATCTCGTGGAAGATGACCCCTTGACTTTTGAAGAAGCCATGAAATCCGTTGATGCACATCTCTGGAAAGAGGCCTCAGACAGTGAGGTGGACTCTATAAAATCGAATCACACCTGGGATCTCGCAGACCTTCCCCAGGGCTGCAGAGCTATTGGATGTAAGTGGATTTTTAAGAAAAAACGTAGAACGTATGGATCAGTTAAAAGGTTCAAAGCTAGCCAAACTAGTTATCAAAGGGTTCTCCCAAAAGAAGGGAGTGGACTTCTTCGATACATACTCCCCAGTCACCAAAATCACATCTATTCGAACCATGTTTTCCTTGGCATCCATCTATGACATGCATGTGCATCAGATGGACGTAAAAACAGCCTTCTTATATGGTGATCTAGACGAGGAAATCTACATGACGCAACCACCAGGCTACGTTGAACCTGGTTTTGAACACAAGGTGTGCAAGTTGAGGAAATCCCTCTACGGACTGAAACAGGCTCCAAAACAATGGTTTGAGAAGTTCCACAATACCATCTCAGCCTTTGGCTTCAAAGCCAACAACTCCGGCACCTGCATATACTTTAAAATGTCCAAAAATGCTTATGTTTTCCTGTGTTTATATGTAGATGATATGTTAATCTTCAGCACTCACATCTCAGCCATCGAGGAGACCAAGTCGTTTCTCTCCAGCAAGTTCGAAATGAAAGACTTAGGCCAGGCGGATGTGATTCTGGGAGTGAAGGTGATCAGACAGAGAAACAGCTACATCCTGAGTCAAGCGCACTATACTGAAAGCTTATTGAAAAAATTCGACAGCTGGGATGTCAACTCTGTTAGAACACCCTATGATCCCAACTTTCACCTAGAAAGAAATGTGGGAACAAGTGTAGAACAAGATGAATATGCCAGGATCATTGGCAGCCTGATGTTCCTAATGAACTATACAAGACCTGACATTGCATACGCTGTCAACAGGTTGAGCAGGTACACGCACAACCCTGGCTCCGAGCACTGGATTGCACTGAGGAGGGTACTCAAATATCTCAAAGGGACTACAGGTTGGAGTCTACACTACAAAGGATTTCCAGGTGTACTAGAGGGCTACACGGATGCCAACTGGGTCACTGACAGTGAACAGATCAACTCAACCAGTGGCTTCATCTTCACCTTAGGGGGAGCAGCTATCTCATGGAAATCGTCCAAACAAACTTGTATTGCACGCTCCACCGTGGAGTCCGAATTCATCGCTCTGGACATGGCTGGACAAGAGGCTGAATGGTTGAGATGTCTGCTGTCAGATCTTCCTATTTGGGAAAGACCTACTCCCTCAATCTCTCTTCTGTGTGACTCACAAGCAGCAATCTGCATAGCACAGAACAGGACGTACAATGGGAAGAAAAGGCACATTTGGATCAGACATGACACGGTGAGGAATCTCCTAGAGACTGGGGTATTATCACTGCAGTTTGTAAGGTCTGAGTCGAACCTAGCAGATCCCCTAACTAAAGGACTCAGCAGGAGGATGATTGCTGAATCCTCCAAGGGCATGGGGCTGACAGCACTCTGAAAGCTGGAGAATTCATGGCTGACCCTCTCTTCTACTGATCTGTTCTTCAGAAGGGAGTCAATCAAAGTCATGGAAAGATCCAGGAAAACCGATGAACATGGAACTGACTGCCTGGGATGAGCCAGTAAGCAAGTCGAGCGTATCATTCTGAAGAGGGGCAGCAGGCTATTTGAGAAGTCTGACTGACTCCTAATGATACTAAGTCAAGTTCATAGCCTACTCACTAGGTGGTCCACTGGACTTGATGAACTGAGAAACACCTCATAGCCTGGAAACCAGGTGGTTCTAACAGAACTTGATGAGGTGATGAATTAAGAAGTGAGGAAACTCACTACTGTCTAAATCAAGCAAGAGATAAGGTAACAGAGAGCACCACCTTAATCAGGGTGCATTCTTCATCCAAAAAATGCACGTGCTACTGCTGAAACTGGATTATCAGGTTCAAGACACTCGTCACCTGCATTTCCAGTTCAGTATGATCACTACGCCCTAGTTCAAGTCCATTAGACACTAGGACTTAAGTGCAAGGTTTTTTGGACAAGAATGAAGAGTAGTTGGAACTCCATATTCGTGGGGGACTGTTAGGAATAAGCAGTTTCCAACGAACTCGAACCGGTAGCCAGATGAGCGAACCAAACCGGAAATGGGCAAAGCTAAACGTCACCGTTGCAACTAACGGATTGCTCCATTCTTGTGACCGTTGACACGGAGGAAGAAGTGATGATTCTGCTCTGATTTTCCTCTATGCTTTGCTCAACGAACCCCGCTTGTTCAGCTGCAGTAGTGGGGTGGTGCACGGGAAAGCAAGAGATCCAGGAGTGGACGTGTTCTATAAGAACTCTTCTATACACTCACTGGAGATTATGCAAAAACATAGACCTTTGAACGACCAACTAAAAACCACATAAGTATATAGATTGGTGATTACCTCTGAAGCTTTCCAGTCACATTGATCTGTGTGGTGGCTGGGAAATCGCTTTAAGGGCAGTGGCTTCTCCAAGATCACCACCTCTTAACTCTCTGCTCTCTTTCTGTTCTTTTGCGTGTGTCTTTGTTGCTGCTGCTCCCTCATTGTTTCCTTCAAGTCGCACCAAATACAGTAATTGAACGAAAGGTTAAAGGAAAAAAGCACACGAGATTTATTAACACGGTTGGTGCTAATAAAATTCTTATTCCAATAAGCCCTGACCCCATCTGACCTGTTAAAAGTTAGAATGTGTGATCTAATGGTTGATATTACGACGGCGCAAATAGAAACTAAAAATAAAATAAGTAAGGTTACGGCTTCCCTCACTGAGAATTCTAATCAATTTTTCAGCAATTATGACCTTTGTTGACATATCGTTTTCACGTATCACTGTCGTTTGGTTTTATGTTTTTGGAAATTTTTTTTGACGATCGATCGTACAATTTGTATAAATTCATACAAATTCGTATATATTTTATACATAGTTGTACATAATTCGTATTAACTGTATACAACGTTGTATATACTTTTATAGATACTATATATTGTATATAGTACGCAAAATTTTTACATATTCCCTGCGAGTATTGTCAGTAATTCTTATTCTTTAAATTAATTCTTATATGAATCTGGTCAGAAAAACCAAATCAACTTTAAATAATAATTTGAAGGTGACACATCCATCATCAATAATTTGAAAAGGATGGCTCAATTTGAAAAGGTGACACATTCACTCTTTCCACTCTTTCTAGTTTCTTCTTCAGTTGTTTCTTCACTTTCTTATCATGAGAACCCAGAAAAAAAGATACTGCATTCATTATTATTAGACTTGGAAGGAAATTGCTGGGTGATTTGATAGAGAATCATGAGAACTGATCAACGCAAGTGAGGTTGAGAAGCCGCTGGAGAAGTATCGGTGGAATTTTCGATAGCTCCAGTGGTCGCCGTATACGCCGTCGATGCCGGTATTTCAAACCAATAGCAACATCGCCGCTCGATAGCATGATTCAATAGCAGCTGAATCTGGAACTCCTCATCCGACGAGAAAGAAGCTAAATTCAACCTTCGTTACTACTGTCATTTGTTTCAAAATGGAGATGGGGGAATTTCTCCTGAAGAAAGAAAAACGGCAAAGGGTTGGGAAGATAAACTTTAAATTATAAAAAATGATAATTTCTTAGATTTACGGCGCTGTCGCACACTGCACACCAATTAGTTTTTTTATTTTAACACCCAAACTTTATGTAATTTCAATTTAGTCACTCAATTAGTTTATGAAGTGCGGATAATTGAAGCTCGATTTTCGATGAGTTAGGTTAATCTCAATTGGTTACGAAATTGGTTAAAATGCACTAAACCAGTTAAAATGTGAGCTCACTCCGTATCTGCGTTTAACCCGAGTTAAACGTAACAGATTTTCCGGTTATAGAATAATTCAATAGTTCAATTTAAAATTTGTTACGTTTAACTCGAGTTAAGCTCTTGAGCTCAAAAAACTGGTTTGGTGAAATAATTCTTTGGTGCCCGCGACGAGCGGCGCACCAGTTTTAAAAATTAAATTTTTTTATAATTTAAATTTTGATTTGTAAGTAATTTTTGATTTAATTATAGTTATAAATAAAAAATTTCTCCTGAAACAACATTCTTCCAATATTTTGAAAGATTATATTACTTTGCCATTGCAACATGCCAACCGACCCATTTTTTATTTATTTCATCCTTCCAATAATTCTCGATATCCTTCTAATAACGACACCCTTCCAATAATTCTCGAGATTTTTTATTTCAATATGACAATCCGAAAATCTTTGGCTTCAAAAATAAGGGCAATTTAGGTATTAAATTTTGTTTATTAATTAAGTTTTTTTTTGTTTTCATCATGTTTCTAAGCACTGTGTTCGCCGCTGAGGATACTGGTCGCTCCTTGGGGCAGCTCGATGTCTGCGTCAATTTTAGTTGTCGAGCTATGAGCCGCTCACAAGGAGCGACACCTTCTCCTTCAATAGCGAACAGTTTCACTTTTCCTTGTTGAGTGTTTTCTTTCATTGCCATCAAATTGGTTATCTCGAATCTCTTCTATGTTTATCTCGAATTCAAACATTAATATCATTCGCTGTGCCAAGTGAAAGGATGTACCAATTACTTATCTCGAATCAAAATATGTTGAGTGAAAATGTATAGATATATGGATTAAAATATATTTTATAAAACAAGGAAAATGGAAGTGTATGTTTCTCTGGCCTATATATAGATTAGTTTTGCAAGGACCACATCATATTGCTATCCAACAACACAACCTTAGTGACATTCATCACATGGCGCCGCCATCTCATATGCCTTTCATCACTCTCTTCCTGCTTGTACTGGTACGTTCTTCCTATGCCTTCATATATTCCTTTTTAAGTTTATTTATATATGTTGTTCATAATCATTGGATAATACACTGCAGTTGGGAGGTCGTGTCAATGCAAGGAAACACCCAATAGACGACTACTGGAGATCTGTGATGAAAGATCAGCCAATGCCCAAAGCAATCGAATCTCTAGTGCCAGTTGCCAATTCCGATCACGATGGTGTTCATTGTGATGATACTCCCAACTTCAAAGAGATAGAGTCCCAACCTGTTCAAACCTTCATGTACCAAAAGGATCATAGCCTGCCATCCGACAAATTTGCAGAGGGGATCGAGTCGCAACCAAATCAAGCGTTCTCCTACAAGAACGGACTTCCTTCCAACGAGTTCGCCAAGGGGATCGAGTCGCAACCCAATCAAGCGTTCTCCTACAAGAACGGACATCCTTCCAGCGAGTTCGCCAAGGGGATCGAGTCGCAACCTAATCAAGCGTTCTCCTACAAGAACGGACTCCCTTCCAACAAGTTCGCCAAGGGGATCGAGTCGCAACCTAATCAAGCTTTCGGCTACAAGAACGGACTTCCTTCCAATGAGTTCGCCAAGGGGATCGAGTCACAACCTAATCAAGCTTTCGGCTACAAGAACGGACTTCCTTCCAACGAGTTCGCCAAGGAGATCGAGTCGCAACCCAATCAAGCGTTCTCCTACAACAACGGAATTCCTTCCAACAAGTTCGCCAAGGGGATCGAGTCACAACCTAATCAAGCGTTCTCCTACAAGAACGGACTTCCTTCCAACGAGTTCGCCAAGGGGATCGAGTCGCAACCAAATCAAGCGTTCTCCTACAAGAACGGAGTTCCTTCCAACAAGTTTGCCAAGGGGATCGAGTCACAACCTAATCAAGCTTTCGTCTACAAGAACAGACTTCCTTCCAACGAGTTCGCCAAGGGGATCGAGTCGCAACCAAATCAAGCGTTCTCCTACAAGAATGGACTCCCTTCCAACAAGTTCGCCAAGGGAATCGAGTTGCAACCTAATCAAGCGTTCTCCTACAAGAACGGACTCCCTTCCAACAAGTTCGCCAAGGGGATCGAGTCGCAACCTAATCAAGGCTTTGTGTCCGATAATTAAGAATAGTCTCCGATGCAACAAACTCTAAGTTTCAATCAAAAGTATGTCAACAACCTCAAATGAATCATGCTGAATGTTCTACCTTCAACTATGCTTGCTGTTCGGCCTTTGAAATAAAGGAAACTATGAAGTATTTGTATTAATACTGTCTGCTTGTTTTTATTTTCTTATTTTCATCTGATTTGAAGTCGTTTGTTTCTGTCAAGTTTATCACCTGTGTAATGAAACTTTCAAGATGTTGATGTCTGATTGATATGACGGAAAAAAAAATGCAGAACAAGTTACTTCGAATGGAACAAGTTACTTCTAATCCCCAAGCAAATTCATCACATCCGGCACTACACTGCCGAATCAAAAATAGTTTCATAAATCGACTCGAATTTTTCGCATAGTTTAATGATACCGCATTGCAGTAATCTCCGCAGCTCTACTACCCCCCACTCGACCAGTACACACTAGGCCTCCTAGGTTTCCAATCGGGGTGCTAATAAATTTTTTATCGGCGCCGTTCTAATAAGCCCTAATCCTATTTGAATTGTTCAAAATTAGTATGTGAGATCTAGCGGCTGATATTACAAAAACAAAAATAGAAACTAAAAACAAAATAAGTGAGGTTACGACTTCGCTCACCAAAAAGTTGTTTTGATCAATTTTTCAGAGACCCTAACTTCTGTTGATAGAATTTTTTTTATCCCACGTGATTACCGTCGTTTGTAATCACATGATACCAAACAACGTTCCTGGACAAACTCATCAGCATCATGTTGGGCATATGATAGTTGGGAGCTCGCCATTGTTTTTACTCTTTCTTAATCTTTAAAAATATATATAGGAATATAAGAAAATTTGATTGATATGAGGCATATTTGATATTTTTTTATTGATTTATGTTTTTTTCATCCCACTAATCATATTTCACCTTCCATAATAAATAAATTTTTAATTTATTCTCTAATTTTTCATCAAATATTTTTCCCTCTCTAATAAATTTTCTTCCATTAAATTGTTTAGTCTACTCAAAATTAATTATTCTCTGCACAAATATTGTTCATAATAACTTTTCGATTCCAATAACATCTATTTTCATAGATTTCATTTCAATTTTACCCCATTCATAAAAATTGTCATATAATCGCCTGTTTCCAATGTATATTTCTATCAAAGTAGATCGAGATTTTCGGCTAATATAAAATAAAAAATTTTCGAAATCACCAAACACAAAGCTTTACTACTGAATCCATTTGTACCCCGTTTCCAATATATATACATTAAAAAAATAAGTGATCTCATTGTTAATCCGGGACACCTCTGTAGCCTCCATGTCTTAAAAGATCGGTCAATGTGGATGGTGCTGTGGCGCTTTGATCGTTTGGTTGTTCAGGATGCACTTTAAAATTTTGTACCCTTATATTTTGGGGCTTTTGGTAGTCATGTAGGCATATGTTTGGTGTTTTGGGTGGGGCTTTGGTAGGTGGATGTTGAGGTTGATGTTATTCAAGTTGTTCAATCGAAATATACGGTGTGTTTTGCAGTTAGCGCTATCATTATAAAGGTGTCTTACTAGGTGGGTTGCCCTTGATTAAATTCGTAGATAGTTCGGCGAGATTTAAATAAGACAGGTTCTTTCAAATTTTTCGAATTGTTTTTTTCCTATTTTAGTGTCTCCCTCGCGATCAATTATCTATCTAAAAAATATTCATATTATCACTATATTACCACAATAAATTTTATAATATATAAAAAGCTCCGCTAGTAAATCTGGAAAAACGAGTCGATTGGTCAGGGTCATCATGCTCCTGTGAACATAGATAGTCACATAACTCATGACATTGGACCTAGTGTGCCAACAAGTTTGCTTTTATCTTACTAAGATGCACCAGTTTGTCATCACCATACCTCGCCATTGAAGATTATCGAGAGTCAGGATCCTATTAAGATAGGAGAGCCACAAGAACCCTTGTATCTTTGTCGGCACCAACTTCATCCCAGTCATTTGAGCATGAAAGTCATCTTCACCAGGGAAGGAAACCAGTTGGAGGGCCTTCATCAACGAGCTCACCGAGAAGCTCCCATAAGTGCACGAGGCCACACTACCTGCGGAGGTCCAACCGTAATTAGAGGTCGCGGCAATGCCGCCACGAAGCACCGGAACGCCTCCGACTCTTAAAAGGCACCTCCCGTCAACTGAAATCTTGGAGGCGAGTTCACATCAATGCTGCCATCACCATCCAACATATAAAAAAAGAGTCGCAATCCTTGGAACCAATCTCTCCGCATCGACGAACTTCCCAATAACGAACATCTCGCTCTTGACTGTCCAACAATTAATAAATTAAAAAAGGAAAGGAAATTAAAAGAAATTCATCCAATAACATGAAGGCACGTAGAATAGTTGCAGGGAACTCCTACAACTTGTATTTTATGTAAATATTGTCCTTCAGCATTAATTAATGAGTTATATTTTAATAACCAATTATTTCATTAAAAATCAACATGGTCGAAGCAGAAGACCAGCTAATCCTCACCTCCCCTCCCCCGAGCCCGCCAAATCTGGAATCCAGTGCCGCCCACAAGATGAAGAAGCTCCATCGCCGCTACCGCTCCGAGCTCTCCCACGCCTCTTCCTCTAATTGGCCCTCTTTCTCCCTCATCTATTCATTGGAGCGCGGCCACATCTCCGCCCGTCCTCTTGTGGAGTACCACGGCGAGCGAAAAGCAGAAAAAAAGGAAGAAGAGGGAGGATTAGCTTTCAGGACCAATTAAAATTAAGATTAAATAAAAATAAAATTTAAAATTTGAATACCCAAACTACCCTTGGGTTAAAAATTCTGAAATTTCTGAAATTAATTTGCTTGGATTTTAAACCTCTCCGGGTTATGTAGCCATCCAACAGATCACATACGGATCTCATAAGAAATAAATAATACAGTAAGAATTATTTTAGTAAAATAATAAATAATTTAGATATTAAAAATATATTAATTCTTTTATTAAAATATAGACGGTATGAAATAAAATAAAAACGATATACAGTGCATGACCCTAATTAAATTAATCTGCTTCCACAATAATAGACGACCCCACCTGACGATAACAAAATCAAGATTGCAATGTGACAAACTATTATCACATGACCCACGTTGATGTTAGAAACTGCAAGTCGAACTCATTAGAATAAAATATAATTTATTAGCTAAATAATATAATTTTTATATTATAAATTTTAGTTTTTAATTTAAAAAATATTATTTTCTCAAATAATATATTATTTTATTTTAAAATATTATATAGCCAAAATATATTATTTAGATCGTACTCCTATTTTTTTTCAAACGGAAAAGTTAATTGAAATGGCAATAATGAGAATAGATTTGTCAAAAAGTTGAAAATTTGGCTCAATTTGGATATTTGGCCTTATAGAAAGGATAGAACTAAACTTGTGGTGGATAATACTTTTGTCTTTGTTATTTTTTGTAGATGTGGTATTGATTTCATGCCTTTTACCTGTCCTGAATATTCGATCAACCGTTTTTTTATTCGATCCGGACATTTGATCGGTAGAGTATAAGGTAATGAGACTCTGGTTATTGTCATTTGCTCCAGAATGTTAGTGGCAAGTAAAAATAAATGCATCTTTGTGCTACAAATTACACTCCAGAAGCCGAAGCCAGGTCTCTAATACGAACATCCACGTACACGTTGTGCCAATAGCTTGAGAGATGTGCTAAGCTGCTGAGACAAAGTTAGCTTCCCTTTTGACTCGCCAAAAAAACCAGCAAGCAATGTTAAAGAGAAGTCTAGTGTCCGCAAACTATATGTGGTGTGTAATTCATGACATGAGTTATGTCTCAAAGAAAGAAGGATCTTCAGAAGTAGGCAAGCAGGGAAGCTGCTCCCAGGTAATAATCAAGAATGGACAATCCTGCAACACATGCGAGATCGTTTCATCTGAGTCAGGGTAACAAGCCAAAGAAATTTGTGCACCCATTGAGGGTTTTCACATATCCATACTAACTTCCACCACGAATCAGTAGGAGGGTCCGGTATGGAGACAATGAGGTCATAGGCTCACTTGACGGTAAATAGTACACCATGCTCTAAACCCTATACCAGTCAGTCGTCTTCACCCTAATCATGGCAAGGAGGATGCATTCAGGAAAAGCGTCGTTAGTCATCGTACCATCTCGAATGTTCATCCGTGAGCCCTCTTCGACATAGGTCTATAGTCGAGACATGCCACGCAAAAGGACATTTTCGTTCGGAGCATTGGCCCCTAATTATTTCTGCTAGTGCGTGCTTGAAATAATATTTTCCTTGAAAAGCCTGCATGGATCTGGATCCAAAGTCTACTTACTTGAGTTAGATTCCATGATTTTTTTTTCGAGATTAAACATGTGGGTTGATTGTCTTAAAAATAGTTATTTGTACCGTACTTACATGTACTTATTAGAAAATGAGAGGTATGGTAGAATCTTATTAGAAAATGAGAGGTATGGTAGAATATAAGGTAAACAGAGGATAGTTATTAGCAACTTAGACATGGACACGTAGTTATTGAGACAATTCAAACGTAATTATTTGCAACTTATAGGCGTATATATGGTCGATGAAAATTTAAGATATATATAAAGAGACGAAATCGTACGCAGTTATTAGAAATTTAGATAGTTATTGAAGGAAATTTAGACATAATTATTACCTACTTAGATGTTTTAGCAACTTTTAGATAATGATCATTCATGTTCCACATTCATATTTTACGCCAGAATGACTTAACACGGGACATAACAACAACACCTAACATAGAAATGACACCACTTAACATATATGAATGCAATGCTATCGTAGTAATTGCTTCTCAAGACAAACTAAACACTTGAGAAAACATGGAAATAGCGTATAACCTGTGCTGTCAAATCCGGCCCGTCCCGGCCGGTCGGTCCGTGAAAATCGTAACCCGTTAAGAAAGACGGGCCGGGAAGCCAACAAAATCGGAGAAATATGACCCGTAGGTCAGACTGGGTTTTGCACTAAAAACGGTGGACCAGTTGAAAACTGGTTCAAAACCATCTAAAACAGCCTAAAACCGGTGAACTGAAAAGGAAAATTGCACAAATCTTGGAAAAAAGGAAATGACAATTAATAGTGTACTTCATAATCAATAAAATATACGGTTTGATTTGATTTCAATTAATTAAATTTACTTATTTCGAAAACTTAATTACACTAATAATTAGTATGTACAACATTAATTACTATATTTATATTTATATTATATTGATTTATTAATCTACAAGTACCAGTTATTTAAATGGGTCTGAAACGGTTCATTTTCGATTAATCACTGACTCTTAAACTTTTTTTTTGTCCGAGTCGACTTTCCGGTCCGAATTTGAAAATATTGGGTAAAACATAATAATCACACCAGCATTGAATTAATAATTAGGGCAGATTTTTCACAAATTGTAAGACGATAAATAATATACCCCATTAAAATATTACTCTATCAAGAAATAAAAGGTTAGAAACGATATACTTTTTGATTTTTATTCTATTTTTTGTTACAATTGAATTATTGATTAATCAATCTACAGCCATGCCATTGATGTGATCAATTAATTAATCAATATTGTTTCACCACGTGATTCCATATGAATGTGTTAGTGTCGATATGTTGGTAGCTAGCCATCCAAAACATCCATAATTTGAAAGATAAATTAAATTGATGTCGGGGAAAGCAATAATATCATTCCAATAATTTGAAAGATTCTTTGCGATTGGGATTTGGGAATGTCTGAAGGAAATCTGGATGGTTGAAGTTGATCCAGTTTCCGTACCCTTCTTTACAATTTTGGACATTCACCGAGAACCAAAGTGAAACGATGTCGACGATACGATTGATTAAATTCAAAGAAGAAGACTTTGTCTCAAAAGTCCTATTATTTCTCTCGAGCCAAATCGTCAAAAGGATAACATGAGGGAGAGCCTTAACAAAAGGAGTGAAACTAATAATAGGTTTCGAGTTTATATGTTTAATCGGGTAAAAGCAATTACATCAACTAAATCAGAATTTTCTTTTTTCTCTGGTTGAAATAAGTAGAGTCTCAATTGGGTTTGAATTATCGAGCTTTCATAAATATTTATATGTTTAAAACTCCGGTGTATTAGTGGCATACACATGCTACGTGGCATTTATTCATTGGTCGGCTATTTAAAATATTAAACATATAAGGGCCAACACCTAAATTTAATCCAAAACACAATAAGGTCACTAAATAAAATTAATTTCTCGGTTCAACTACCGTCCACTTCAATAAATTATTTGTTTTTAAAATTTTTTCTTTTGAAACAGTGAATGAATCAATCTGATCGGAGTCTCCATCTCCCTTTTCATTTCATCAGAAAATCCAATCCAATCTTCTGTCATCACTGTAAATGCAAGTGGAGTATAATTAACTGTTAATCAATTAATTACAGGTGAAGACGAACTGCAAGTTTGCAGCTGAAAATGCGTCGGAGAGGCTGAAGCTGTACGTGAAAGCATCCGCCTCCCTCACTCGCGTCAAAACATTGGCTTCCTCTGCCACCAAATTCCTCAACAAGATTAAGCTCCACCAGGAAAGCACCAAATGGGACTCTTTTCCGCTGATCCTGCTGGGAAACAATCGCCCAGTGAATCTAGTACCAAATTGCAGGAAATCGAGATGCTCTTAAGAGGAATGGAATTACCTCTGTCGTCTTCTTCATCGTCGTCAAGATTCAGTCATGGATCAGAATCCAAACAGAGCTTACAACACTTACAAAAACACATCAGCCGATCGCTTAAACAAATCATTAAATCAAACTCCTCCATCTCTGATTCATCTCCCACCGTCCCGGAATCCACAACCGACACCTTAACCGAATCCCTCCAAAAACTCATCTAAACCTTCCCGACTAACCCCTCCTTTCAGTGGTTCAAATAAATTTGAACGACTGAATTTGTTAGTTTGGATAAAAATGTATTTTATAATGCTTTTTAAATATAAATTTATATCATAATTTGTTGTAGATGGTGTGCTTAGAATTATATTTTATAATTATATAGGTTTAATATTATAATATTATTATATTTTGTTGATGGTTAACTTTATATTTTGTTAATATTTGACTTTTTTATTATATAGTTAATTTTTATATACGGCGACGAATGGTATCCTCCTGAACAAAATCATTGTTCCGCCATTGGTTAGCACGGTTGTATAATGTTGTTGCATGGTTGGATTTGTTTGTTTTTCTTTTATTTTTTCCTTTTCAATTTTTTTTATTCGTGTTCAGCTGCACATATTAGTTTTTTTGAATCCGAATTTATGTAGACAATGAAATCAAGCTTTTGGTTTTCGAAATTTCTTATATCCTTTTAAAACCTCTGATTGCGTTGTAATAATATCATCATTCATACAAAAAAATATCAATATTGATTTTTTTAAAAGAGACGAGTGTTGTATATAAAAATATATAATTCGGACTGAAAATAGAGAAAAAAAATACCTTTGTAAGCTTTTTATTAATGAGATATCCAGATTCAAGTGGGTAGTTTTGGAATTTCTTCTATATTTCTCTATTTTTTATTTTCTCTTACTATCCAATTAATTAAAAAAAAATTTTGAAAAATTAATTAATTAATTTGCTACCATGCCATTCATGTGATCAATTATTGAACATATCATTGTCATCATAAGGAATGTAGAGGCAGTGGCAACCCACATCTGTGTCGGTCGCTCCAACTTGACAATAGCAACCTCTATCATTTAGAAGTTTTGTTTTATATTTCCATTTTTGCTCAAAATCTAGTTTGATTGATAATTGATATGTATGTGTTATTTCTTTATCGCTAAAAAAAGCTATCATAAAAAAAATTATTTAACCTATCGTTTTACCACCGTGATATATGTTGGCGGACAGCCATCCAAAAGATTGCATATGGATATGGTCAGAAACCAAATCAACTTTAAATAATAAATTAAAGGTTATAAATGGTTGAGTATGGCTCAAATAAACACGACCTATTGATAATTGCATCTACCTCATGAATTAATAATTTTTAAGAAATTTCAATATCATGTTGTCTTTTTTCCATCTAATTCCATTTATCCTGACATTTTGACAATTTAACCGCCTATATGGTAAATGACTGGGCTTTTCATTAACATAAAATTAATTAAGAAATACAAAAAAATAAAATAAATAAACAAACAAACAAACTTGAAACAATAAATTAAAGGTTACAAATGGCTAACGATGGCTCAAATTGCGGATCATTGAAATTTTATGGGTAGTGAAGAAGTGCTATACACACACATACATATATATATATATATATATATATATATATATATATATATATATATATATTAATCTTGTAGTTTGGGTGAGTTATAAATTTAATATATGATGTTAAAGGCATTTTCATCAAATGACATATTGTGATATAATTCTTGAAAGTCTTGGATCCGAAACCCTAAGCAGTAGGGGCTCCAAGCGGCGGCGGCATTCTAAATTGAGGCGTTCTACGTTTTAAAAATGACGGTGGGATCTTAATTAACAACGGTAGTGACGTTATTAAAGTTGTGATTAAGGTTTTTGTCTTCCTTTTTTTGAAAAGTTTCTCTATACGATTATGCATTAGAATGATGTGCTGGAATGACAAGTAGACACACTGTAACTGAACGAAGAAGAAAAGGTGGCGACATTCGAGGGTTTCTATTCAGTTATTTTTTGTTTTTTTTTCTTCGAGTTTGTTGGTTGTAAGCTAAGTCTTTATTTAGGGTTTTTTTTTTGTTTTTTGGATGATTAGAATTATGAACGTGTATGCATTAGCTATACACATTTACAATGTCGTGTTGTACCCACTGTGAGTGATAGTCCTCCTAAAAATTTATTTGAAGATTTGAATACTTTATCAAAAGTTTCAAAGTTAATTTTTAAAAAAATAATGGGGGATGAAATAACATCCTTCCAATAATTTGGAAGATTATATTACTTTGCGATTGCGACATGCCAACCCATCCATTTTTTATTTATTTAATCCTTCCAATAATTCTCGATATACTTCCAATAACGACACCCTTCCGATAATTCTCGAGATTTTTTATTTCAATATGACAAACCGAAAATCTTTGGCTTCAAATATACAACATTCAAAGATTTCAGGATAAGGGCAATTTAGGTATTACAATTTTGGTTTATTTATTAATATTTATGATTTCATTATGTTTCTAAGCACGGTGTTAGCCGCTGAGGATACTAGGGCTCCTGGGGGCAGCTCGATATCCGTGTCAGATTTAGTTGTCGAGCGACGAGCTGCCCCAAAGAGCGACACTCTTTTTTTAGTAGCTAACAGTTCCACCTCTCCTTTCTCAGTGTTCTCTTTCACTGCTGCCAACTGGCCTGTTATTTCGAATCTCTTCTATGCTTATCTCGAATCCAAACATTAATATCAATCGCTATACCTAGCAAAACCTCAACATATCTACCAATTGGTTTGGCGGTCAATTGTTAGGGAGTTCTTGTAAGATTACGGTGTTACTCCTGTCATGATTGACGATTAATGGAAACTTCTTTTCGAAAAAAAAAATGTTGAGTGAAACTGTAGATATGGATTTAAAATTAAAAAAAAAAGATAAAAGGAAAATGTATGTTTCTCTGGTCCTATATAAAGATCGGTTTCGCAACGACCACATTATATTATCCAACAACACAACCAAAGTACAAGTGAATTGAAGCTCTGAATCTTATGGCGCCGCCATCTCATTTGCCATTCATCACTCTCTTCCTACTTGTAGTACTGGTACTGATATTTCTTCAATTTATCCCCATTTTCCTCCATTATTAATTAGTACTAGCTGATCATGTAAAGTTATTTATATATTTGTTCTTAAAGTAATTATGGAATACTATGATCTTGATGTTGCTGCAGTTGGGAGCTGATAGTGTCAATGCAAGAAAAGACTCAATAGGGGGTTACTGGAAATCTGTGATGAAAGATCAGCTTATGCCCAAAGCAATCGAATCCCTACTGCCTGCTGCAAACTCTGATCACGCCGATGTACGTTGTGATACTAATCAGGTCTTCCAGTACCACAAGGATGCTGTGCCATCCAACGAATTTTCCAAGGAGATGGAGTCGCAACCTAATCAAGTATTCCAATACCACAAGGATATCGTGCCATCTAATGAATTTGCGGAAGGGACCGAGTCGCAACCTAATCAAGTCTTCCAGTACCACAAGGATGCCGTGCCATCTAATGAATTTGCCAAGGAAATCGAGTCGCAGCCTAATCAAGTCTTCCAGTACCACAAGGATGCCGTGCCATCTAATGAATTTGCCAAGGAAATCGAGTCGCAGCCTAATCAAGTCTTCCAGTACCACAAGGATGCCGTGCCATCTAATGAATTTGCCAAGGAAATCGAGTCGCAGCCTAATCAAGTCTTCCAGTACCACAAGGATGTCGTGACATCTAATGAATTTTCCAAGGGGATGGAATTGCAGCCTAATCAAGTCTTCCAGTACCACAAGGATATCGTGCCATCCAACGAATTTGCCAAGGGAATCGAATCGCAGCCTAATCAAGTCTTCCAGTACCACAAGGATGTCGTGCCATCCAACGAATTCCCCAAGGAGATCGAGACACGGCCTAATCAAGTCTTCCAGTACCACAAGGATGTCGTGCCGTCAAATGAATTTTCCAAAGGGATCGGGTCACAACCTAATCAAGTCTTCCAGTACCACAAGGATGTCGTGCCATCAAATGAAGTTTTCAAGGAGATCGAGTCGCAACCTAATCAAGTATTCCAATACCACAAGGATGCCGTGCCATCTAATGAATTTGCGGTTGGGACCGAGACACAACCTAATCAAGTCTTCCAGTACCACAAGGATGTCGTGCCATCCAACGAATTTGCCAAGGGAATCGAGTCTTAGCTTCATCAAGTCTTCCAGTACCACAAGGATGTCATGCCATCTAACGAATTTGCCTAGGGGATCGAGTCGTAATCAAGGCTTCTTTGTACGATATTAAGAACGATATTCATGAAAGGCAACCGCAAATGGACCATGCCATGACCATTGTTCATTTATTCTGTTACATTTGAATAAAGGAAACTGTGGAAGTAATAATAGTATTGTGTGCGTTTCTTTTTCTTTTTTTTTCGTTTGTATGGGAGTCGTTTGTTTCTGTAAACTTTATTACGCGTGTAATGAAATAATTATTTGCTGATTGGAAATTTTATTAAATTAAATAATTTTTATTTTATATGATCGAGATATAACTGCATCCTATCTTTCATTCAAATTCGAAAGTTTAGAAAGATCAAACTTGATCATCTCTTAACCATGAGGCGGAAGACCGATAGATTAATCATTCAACAAGAAATAAGCAATTAAATATAACATGATATTCTTTATGAGGTGTGATTGGATTCGAACTCTAGACCTCCAGGTTACCAAACACACCTAACAACTAATATTTAACATGCATGTTAGGAATGATTTAAAATCAAGTTTCATTATGGTAATACCTATAAATAATGATCAAACGTAGTTAAAAATTGATTTTACTCGGTGTTATTTTAGCATGTTGAGAAACGCTTTTGACTTCATTTGGCTATTATATGAAGGGTTTAATATGGTGCAACCTCAATTTTTAGTCATTCCCAACTTGCATGTCAAAGATTAACTAATTTAAAAAAATTGAATTTTCATGTCAAATTTGTCAATTTCCAAAGGGGTTAACCTACGGAAATTAAACATTTTCACAAAAAAAATTTAAAAATTTCAAATTCACTAATATTTGACATGCATGTTGGAAATGACTAAAAAATCAAGTTTAATTATGGTAACCCCTATAAATAATGATCAAACGTAGTTAAAAATTGATTTTACTCGGTGTTATTTTAGCATGTTGAGAAACGCTTTTGACTTCATTTGGCTATTATATGAAGGGCTTAATATGGTGCAACCTCAATTTTTAGTCATTCCCAACTTGCATGTCAAAGATTAACTAATTTAAAAAAATTGAATTTTCATGTCAAATTTATCAATTTCCAAAGGGGTTAACCTACGGAAATTAACCATTTTCACAAAAAAAATTTAAAAATTTCAAATTCACTAATATTTGACATGCATGTTGGAAATGACTAAAAATCAAGTTAAATTATGGTAACCCCTATAAATAATGATCAAACGTAGTTAAAAATCAATTTTACTCGGTGTTATTTTAGCATGTTGAGAAACGCTTTTGACTTCATTTGGCTATTATATGAAGGGCTTAATATGGTGCAACCTCAATTTTTAGTTATTCCCAACTTGCATGTCAATGATTAACTAATTTTAAAAAATTGAATTTTCATGTCAAATTTGTCAATTTCCAAAGGGGTTAACCTACGGAAATTAACCATTTTCACAGAAAAAATTTAAAAATTTCAAATTCACTAATATTTGACATGCATGTTGGAAATGGCTAAAAAATCAAGTTTAATTATGGTAACCCCTATAAATAATGATCAATCGTAGTTAAAAATCAATTTTACTCGGTGTTATTTTAGCATGTTGAGAAACGCTTTTGACTTCATTTGGCTATTATATGAAGGGCTTAATATGGTAAAACCTTAATTTTTAGTCATTCCTAACTTACATGTCAAATATTAGCTAATTTTTAAAAATTGAATTTTCATGTCAAATTTGTCAATTTCCAAAGGGGTTAACGTGTGGAAATTAACCATTTTCACAAGAAAATATCACAAATTTTAAACCGACTAATATTTAAAATGCATGTTGGAAATGACTAAAAAATTAAGTTTAATTATGATAACCCCTATGAATAATGATCAAACATAGTTAAAAATCAATTTTACTCGTTGTTATTTTAACATATTGAGAAATTTATTTAACTTCATTTAACTATTATTGAAAAAATTAAACATGATAAAACCTTAATATTTAACCATTCTCAACATAGATATCAAATATTAATCAATTTAAAAAAAAAAATTTCATAACAAATATTAGCCATTTTCCACAAAAGCAAGCTAGCCACCCAAAACCACCACCGTTCAACCCCTTAGTTTCCATGCTTGCTTGCATGCTTTTGCCTCCTCTTTTGCATGTGCACTGCACCCATCATTCTTCCTCTAGCTCTTCAGTCTCTGTACAGTGTATACATATAAATACGCGAGATCCAAGATCGAAATATACACTTTCACACCCGTCATTCGACGATTAGTGAAGCACTAACTATGAGCCCTTATGAGAACGACGACATTTTCAAACAAGTCAGCAATAGCAAACAAGTTGAAGAAGCGACCAGCCATGGCGCCCAAGGCTGTGGAAAGAGGTGTCGGCTCAGAGGGATGGAATCTTCGACTTCAAAAGTACCAGACGTCGACGAGGACGACATGAAACGGCGTCGTAAATTCGGCGAGGACGAAGAAGATCTCATTATCAAGCTCCACTCCCTCCCCGGTGACCAGTAAAATCAGAGCTCTTAATTTTTTAATTTAATGATCGAGAGATCTTGATTTGGAATTCCAATGAGTTGCATAGTTTCAATGAGTTGTGTATGATAAAGCTCCTCTCCATTGTGTTGTAAGCATCAAGCCAAGTTATAACATAAAAACAATACCAAAAGATCAAAAGGCTTCAGCAGCCATTTCTATTTTCCAGAAGAAAGAAAGCAGCAGCTTCCTTCCTCTGTAATCCAAACTCCGTTTTCCAAATACTTCTTTCAGTCCACCATTTTCCTACTTTACAATTCAATCATCCAACTCATTTATTTCCTCATATCAATCACCCAACTCTCTTCTTTCAGCAAACTGATCACCCAAATTCCAAACCTTACAAATCAATCACCATATTATTCCAACAAACTCTGTCTACACAACGTTCGGGTCATCCAAGAGAGTTTTTCAAACTGTCTCGAGAAATTTAGTGTGAAATCTATTATGGGGATTAATTATAGATGGGATAAACTAGTATGTCATTTGTTTTATTATTTTCCAAGTAGGCTGAATTGACAACAGGAACGAACCGTTATTGAATCAGTATATCTTCAAACAGATCGAGAGAAGGAATCTTTTAAACTGCTGTGGCAGCAGTGGATGGTGGCGACACCAATTCAAAGACACAAAGATTACAAGCGTGACTGTAGACGATCCTCTATACGTTTATAAGTCGATGGTTTCCGAACCATCGATTAATACGGTATTTCTTTCCTTTGAGTTTTCTCGTTTGACCATTCCGCATCCCCCTCCGAATTGGGTGGTGAGTTGAGGTAGTTCTTTTCTTTCTTGTTCGTGTAGCGTGCTCAACGAGCACGTTAGATGATTTTTTTACAGAGGCTTCTCATTTGGTTAGTTGTTTCTACAAGCTGAAATGAAACATGTTGTTACATTGTGATGCATATGGATTTTCGACAAGTTACATTATGCCAGACTGTTTAATTTACTGTTACATTACATCAAAACCATGGATTTCATAGTACATAGTATCGGAGTTCTAGACCCATCAAAATATAAGCTTTATTGTACAAGTGATTTCCTAGCCATAGTTAACGGACATGGTTTTGCTGGCTTCGAACTTCCTGTGCTCCCATTTGATGAACTCCTCAGCTACCGTGTCAACGTTGTCACTGCAAATCTTATGACCACCAAGCCTAACACAGACGATGGCCGGTGGAGCTGCTGCCACTATCTCTCGCCTTTTCACAGGATAATGGCAGTAACCGTAGTCATCGGAGGCTGCTGCTGCTGCTTCACGGCTATAGTGATGACGATGACTCCTTCTGGATGACATTGGTTTATTGTGTTTAAGGTTTGTGTTTGAGAACAGATGGACTGAACCCAGATAATGTATGATGATGTTGGTTTTGTGTATCCTTGGATGATTTATATAGATGGACTAAAGGTTTGATATGATGGAATCTAATTCTGTTTCTTGATTGACAAGATCAAACCTAATAATCAAATATGGTTATGTGCTCAATAACTTTGGTGGGCATGGGAATCTTGAAAGTTCGAAAGTGGACTTGGTACATTGTTGCTGCTCCTAAGAATGGCTGAGGAATACTTTCAAACTTTGGCAATAGCAGCCTATTGCACCTCTTCAAATCTAGAAAAAAGAGGGCCATATGAGGACATTGGTTGGGCTTTAAGCCCATATAAGTGCTTTATCTATGGGTTTTATGCCCCAAGTCCGCCACTAAACTATAACTAAGTGGCCTTTCTCCCGAAGCCTCAGGTTCGTGCAAAGGTTCGATTTTTGTACCCAAGAACTAAATTTAGCAAATCAGAAACTAAAAGAAATGAGCACGAAATCACAAATTGTACTTGGAGTTGGTGACGTTATGTGTTAGTAATTTGAAAATATTGAGTTTGAATTCAACACGTTTTATATATGGACATTAATATTATAAGTTGCCTTGTATACTTATATTTAGATGTATATAAATCTAAAGTATGACCAAATCACTTGAGGGCCAAGCATTAAATGATGATAAAATTGACGTATCTGAGCATTAAATGATTGATCCGATGAATTATTGACCAATCGTTCGTTTTTTCATAAATAAGAGACATTACCGTTCGAACTTACTATTTAATAATTACATTTCAGCCAAATTTTGTTGGCACTTCTCTCTAATTCTTATTTCTCTCTAAAATCAAACTATCGTTTTCTACATCTTGTTCTTGTTGGATTCAAACTAAACGGTTAACCGTGTTCATTCTCGATACTAACACAAATCATTTGAGGTTAGCTCTAAATATGCGTACACACAATATTTGCCATAAAATGGTTAGTGGTAAATTTTATTGGGAAGGAAAATCAATTCTCAAAAACGAGGAATTGTCACAATATCCAATACCTTAAATATATTGATAAAAATTATACAGCAAAATTAAATATCTTTCTCCATATAAGCTTGTTTTGGCTCGGTGGGGAAGTTAAATGAAATTTTAAATATTTTTTTCGGTTTAATAAGAAAATTAGAACACAAAAAAATATTAGGGAGCGAACTTTCCCGTTGTCATTTAAATTTCATCCAACTTTTTAACTGTTTAATTCTAACTAAACCTAAGATATCAAGAGAATCGCCCAGGTCTAGAGACCCAACCCGCATCCCTAGGGAAACTAGGCTCAAGCCTATACCCTATAAGCAATCTCAATCATTCATCATCAAAGACATGGATCCAATCTCAAAATGATCATCAACCAATCGGCAAAACGTGGCAACCCGACCCGACCCTCGATACTATGTAAGAAAAGAGAATATCCATCATTAAATACATACACTATTCACTCACCATGTATGCCTAATGTTAAACATCTTATCAAGTTAAATCGTCTTAAGTCCACACGCCTCCGGGCACACATTGGTGCTTCTTTGTCTTCCATTCCTCTCTTACATCCCTTAATGCCCTCTCATACTACCACTTGCATATCAATTTTCATATGCCTTGCAAAGAATCTCCTAAGAAGAGCAACAAATCAACATTCAACCCAATTCTCTAAATCAAACCACTCATTGATCGATCACCGTTCTCTCCTGACGGAGCACAACGCCCGCCCACCTAAGCGGTAATTTATTTAGGATTATCTACTTATTAGATAAGGTCTTTGCATTTACTGTTACTCATATCACAAACCCACTTAGAGAAAACTTAGAATCTCAATGTTTAATCTTCTATAAGAAGGATATGCATGGGAATCGAGATACAGTAGTTATAATCAAATCTGTGGACTAGCTAGCGTTAGAGTACTGTAGCCGCATGCATGCATATGTAGTTAGTTCTATTTTCCTGAGAAGAAGTAGACCAAAGGGACACAACATCTGGCTATCTTAGGGTTTTACTGTTTCACTTAAATCTCACCATTTTCTGCTACTTGTAACTCTTGTTAATACACTCAAGCTAAATGTCATTAAATCGAGCAGCAACTCTGATTCAAGTTTATCTCTTGCATCGTGATTACATAGACTTTAACATCCGTGTGACATATTCAATTTTGATATCGAGTCCAGCAAACACACACACATATAATCAACTACGTACGTCCATGTTGTTAAAACCAATATCGCATTGTGGGCAATCTCACTACGGTATGTCATTCAAACATGTCGAGTATGAAAATATTCTTAACTAACCAGCTCTCGATTAACACCAAAAATATATGACAGAGTCGATGATTGAACTCGATACCTTGTCCAAACTTACCGATTCGATCGTTCTACCATCTTTCACCTCACACTTGTTAGAATAGTGTAGATCCACGATATCACCCTATTTCACAACATTGTACTTAAGCATGCACCACCTATATAACAACCGACAACAACAAGCCTTGATATCCAAATGGAAAGATTTGTAGCATTGGCATTTATGGAACTAAGACGCAGAGAGATGGATAGAATCTCAAACCTGTCACAAAAGGGGTTCTGTCTTGTTTGGGGTGGAGAAAGAAGCTATGAAAATATAGCTTCACCTGCTCCCCAAAAAGAAAGAAAATTTGGGAGCTTGGGGGAAAAGGGCAAGTAAGCAAGTGAGAGTGGTACGTGGGTTTTGCCTCGAAAAGGAGCTAAGTTCAGAGTCAGTGCACGTGTGTAAGAAGTTCACAGTCACACCCACCAACCCCACAAGAGGAAGAAGGGAAGAAGAAGAAGAAGAAGATTAAGGAAGAAAGAGATAGAGACATAGGCAGATTTCATTCAAGCCCATACCTCACTGTCTCTTTTTCTTTCTCATCCATCTTCATCTCTGCTCCTTGCTTCCATTTGCTTCTCCTCGTAAATTGGTTATAATGTCACCACTCACTCACCTTCTCCTAATTCCTTGAAACCCTCCCTTTGCCAGCTTTTGTTCAAACCCCCCCTTTGACCCTTATTTCATTCAATGTCCCCACTACCCCCCCTCCCTCTTCTATGCCCACACACATCTATCTATCATAATTCTAACCTTCATTTCTTGGGAAAATACCAAACACAACTTAAAAACCATTATGAATCCTTTCTTAAAGGCTCGAGTAAGGTTCTCCACACTTGGCCGGTAGTGTGGAGATGGAAACATCCATCTTACTACTAGCTAGCTAGCTAGTTCCTTGTTGTATTGGAAATAAGGTTTTCGGATCTGGTTAAACCTGGTTGGATGGCTCTATATATATAAGCAAGATCTTATCTACTAACTTGTTTTGTGTGTCCTATTAGAAACAAGGTCTCTGAAACCCGGTTGAACCAGCGGGTGATACGACTCTATATGCATACACAAAATTAGTAGCTAGTTTCATGTCAATATTAGAAAGAAGGTTTTCGAACAGTTCAGTACGGCTCTATATATACACACACAAGATCTTACTAGCTAAGCTAGTTTCGTGTCATATTATACGGACAGAAGGTTTTCGATCCAGTCGAACCAGGTTGATTTTATACGACTCTAGCTATATACATGTGTTAAGTGTATGAAGCCTAGTAGCATTCTAAGTTCAATAAAGGATTTTTAGGTCAGTAAGTAGTAGTTGAAATCTAATTTTGGACGACAATGCTTCTAAAGATCATATCCTAACATCCAAGACAAATGAGGATTAAGGTTTAGAGTAATGAAATGATTGGTTTAATTTGTGTTAATGCGTACCAAAAATACTTGACTTGACTAAAAATCTTAAGCTTAATTAATACTCATAATACTAGAGCTATTAATACTCATAATAACGTGGTCTCTGGATATTGATCCAAGAAATAATCAAAATCCATCAATCAAATCAATCTCATTGGCTCTCGTGTTCGTTGTTCCACATTTTTATGTAGATGGTAGAAATCAAAATTAAACAAGCTGTAGGGAAAATCATACATTTGCTTCAAAGATACTTCAACAAAACAGTAAATTTTAATTAAAATTTACCACTAATTAATTTTAACCCAAAGTCGTGGTAACAGACAACAAAACATGTACAAAATCCTTCCCCATCTAAACCCATCAACAAAACAATCATGGATCCATCCACTTAACATACGAACCAAAATGCAGAGGAACAAAAAAAAAACCAGACACAAACCCAGCAAACAACATTAACAACAACAACAAGATTCAAATTAGAAGGAGAAGAAAAAAAAACTAATTAATCATCCTCCATAATTAAAAAAAAACAAAGAAGAGAGCTTACTACTAAGCTAACATCGAATTTGAAGAAAGAAGATGAAGAAGAAGCGCGAAATCGAAAAATGGTTTGACTAATAATTAATAACCAATTACTTGGATTTGATTTCAGTAAGGAGCACGTCCTCCACCGCCGCCGCTACCGTTTCCGCCGCCCCAGTAAGCATCCGCAGGCAATTGGATTGAATTCAGCAAGTTCGGCGGCAACCCGTGGAAAAGCGGAGCTCCATTCGGGTCGCCCGACCCGTTTCCACTACCCATGACCTGCTGCTGTTGTTGCTGCTGCTGTTGACTTGGGGTGGTGGACCCCACTCCTCCTCCCGGAGAGCCGATTCCGCCTTGTCCTGCCGCCGCCATCTGCGGCGGCTCCTCCTCTTCCAACGGCAGCCGCTCGTACGCCGCATTGCTAAACGACGCCGCCATGATGACTACCGGACCCGAAGCGGTCAGCGTGCCCACCACGCTTCCTCCTACCACCTGCCCCTGCCCTCCAGCGAGGTAGATCGTCAGCCCGGTGGCTGCAGGAGGTGCCGGCGGCGGGAGGAAAGAACCCGCTAGGGATAAGATCTCGAATCGGCCGTGGAGGGTCACCACCGCTCCGGGAGAAGCGGGTTGACGGAGGGTGACGTTGGTCACCGTCCCAGTACCGCTCATGATGCAGACACCGCGCTGGCGGCGTCTGGCGAAGGTGGCGACGGAATCGACGATGTCGCATCCGTCAGCCACTTCCATCAAGTGTGTCCTGAGCGCGTTGGCGCTGTCTCTCGTGATTATAATCGGAGGCTTCGGTTTGTTCTTAGATCCAGCTGGCCGACCGCGTGGCCGGCGAGTAATCTCTCCTCCGGTGCCTCCGCCTCCGCTTCCGCCGGACGCGGCGGCGAGGTCCTTGCTGATGTCGTTGTTGTGGTTGTGGTGGTGGTTGTCGTCACGCTCACGCTTTAACCCGCTGCTGCTACCACTCTGTTCATCTTCCGAATTCTGCTGCTGATGCTGCTGATGATGAGATTGATGATGCTGCTGTTGGTGGTGGTGCGGCGGCGGCGGGGAGGAGAATTGGTGGTGGAGCTGGAAATCTCTGGTGTGGAACGGCGGCGGGAGGGAGTGGCCGTGGGCCGTAACTGGATCCATCAATTAAGGGGGGGCAAAGTTTGAATCTTTTTGAAGATGGGTTAGTGACAAGACTTGATCTTTGTTGGGAGGGGAGAAGAGTACAGATTTGATCTTTGGAGATGGGTTGATGGGGAATTAGTGAAGAATCATATGGGTCATACTTTAAGGGTGGGATGGGTATCAATTTAGAGGTTGTGTTGGTGGGAGTTTGGGGGAGATCAAGTAGAAGAAGAAGATGAAGATGGAGATGAAAGAAGAGAAGAAGTTTGAGAGAGAGAGAGAGAGATGGGGAAGAAAAGGGGGGAGTTGAGTTGGGTTTTTATTTTAATTGATGGGTTGGTGTGGGGTTTTTTTTCTAGGGTTGGGGATGGGTTGGATTAAGGATTGGAGTGGTGGTGATTGATGGTGGTGCTAGTGGTGGTGGGGGAGAGGGGGAGAGATTCAGATTTCAGAGGGTACAAGAGAGACTGTGTGCTTGTTTGCTTATGGGCGGTGGTGGGCAAAAGAGGGTCCCTCTCTCACCCTTATTCCACCTTCAATTTCTCCCTCTCTCCTAAGTCTCTCCTAGCTTTAGTTTGGGTTGGTTCATTTTTGGTTTTATCCGACCCGACTTGTTTTAAAGTAGGCATGAGGAAAATTTAGATAGCAGACAACATTATAAAGTTAAATATTGATTGAGATAGCGAGATTAATCTCCATAACTGATAGAAAGACGTACAAGAGTTTGTCTCGTCATTGAGTGGCCAGCTACGTTAGCAATTCGCGGGAGGACCTTCATCTGAAGACGATGACAAACCTTCAAAAAGTCAAGGATCTTTGGAATGGTGGCGCAGCCCGCCACACATCGGATGCTCTGCTACTTCAACCAGATAAGGACTAACTTCGCGTTACCCTCAATATCCACCTGTCAAACGCTATGACGAAAGCACCATTGAGTAGTATTTACTTGGCTTATGTGTTTCTTTTGTGGTTTGTGATTCGTGTTTGATTTTGGGGTGGGCCTGAGTAGCAGGATGTACTAGTTGGACATGAAAATGAGACGATGGACATATTTAATTTAAGGTTTGTACATTTGTGTGTTCTTTTGTGATGTTGGATTCATATTTGATTTAAGTATATGTTTGTGATTGGTTTGATGAGATGGTTCGTGTAGTAGTAACTAGCTAGCTAGACATGAAAATGGTTGAGGTTGGACTATGGCCATATTCATTTTGAGTTCAGTTTTATTTTTAATTAATTTTAATTTACTCTTGTAACATATAAGTGTGAAGATTATTCTCTTTAATGATTTTGACTTTATTAATAAAGGAACGTTCACTCATTTATTTGAATATGGATTACATATCACTAACTGTTTGACCAATTCTGATTCACGCACTAAATGATGATATTATCTTATATTATTCTATTCCGATGATGATTATTCATAAACCATATATTAATTCCTTGGGTAATTTGTAGTTGTATAATAGGTTAAAACTACTTCTTCTTCCTCATCATAATACCAATTTTTTTTTCACCTCTAGACTATTTGATCACTGTAATAAAAATTCACGTTAAATCCTATCTCATCTACTCTCTTATTAATCCCTTTTCAATATCTAACATAATATTGAAATACGCAAAAAATAATACGTGAATATAATTTCGTAACAATATTTATTACTTTTTTCTTTCGGTCATCGAACTAGCACTCTAGTGATTAAGTGGTAATCAAAGGTTAAAACACCAACATCACATCTCACTTCCATTAAATATAATTAAGTAAACAAGTGACCTTTAGCAGTACCATGAAACTAAAGTAGTGTATGGATCACGAATGAAATCGAGAGATGTTGCAATTAGTACTTTTTCTTATAAAAAATAACATAGGATAAAATATAAATTCAGTACATAACGGCTGATTATAATTGGTTATTTCAGTTCCTTGTTGTGTGTAACCAATTAAAAAAAAAACCCTCCTCTTTTTATATAATTTCAGTTGTAATTATATTATACCCATTTATCCTCACCAAGAAAATAAAAACTTACTTAGTTGTCACTTTTCCCCTATTTTAATGACCTAGATGGATCATTTTCCCCTTAGATTTTCCCATTAAATTATAATCGAACTGGAAAAAAACAAGATTTAACAATTTAAACGAACAAACATGATGTTGTTGGGTTTTAGTTAAATCATCAGACAACTCTGCGAACAAAAAGACATGAGCTTTTGGGGCAAATAAAAAAAGGATATGGCAATTTAAATAGATTTATAAGCTACAAATAATTTAATTTTGACCAACTATTCTTCTATTTTACTCGAATAGAGCTATCACTTTTTTAAAAAAAATGTGTAATATAAGAGAATAGGTGATGGTCAACCTGTTTACTTGTGCAATTATATACTTATTGTTTGTTGTTTAATCGATTTTGGTACTATTACTTTACCAATGAGTGATCATTATCCTTGTGTCTCTTCTCACACTACCATAATTACTATAATTAATGATGGTCAATTGGAAACTTAACCGGCGCTCATACGTTCAACTTGATTCGAAATTGTTTGGATGTATCTTATCAGCATCCAGCTTGAGGTTGAGTGTGTGTAATCTGATCACCCATCCCCGGGCATAATTAAGGCCGATCTTACTAGATTTAATATCGCTTCGGAGAAAGGCCAGTGAGTACATTTGCAGTTAGATCGATTCCCATTGCGTATTGTAGTTGATATGCCACACGTTTAGAGAGTGCCAACACTTTATTATTGTGAATCAAATCCATGAGTTAACAAGAAGGATGTGAATAATAAACCAATTTATTCATAATTATCGTAAAAACAATCATGCAACAAATTTTTTTCAAGCATTATCCACCAAAAAAATAAAATTGAAAATGTTAAATAAAAGAAAGTGCCCATAAAAGCAAAATCCCATCCTTTTCCCAGCATCACAAATTCTGAGCCATACTAACAAAACTAACGTTTTATGAAGAAGAAAATGAGAGATCTTTTCTCCATCAGTAGTAGTACTAGTCTCCACAGGCTTTCCAGTTACGACACGTGTCACATCCCCCCATATTTTGCGGGGGGGTCAATTTCGTCACATCAGAGCGCTCGTGGGTGTAGGTTTTTATGAGGTTTGTCTTCCACCATTTGTCCAATATTCTAAAAAATGACTAAAAATAGACTATATATATATTTAATAATTGGAAAAAAAAAGTGGCCCAAAAAGTTAATTAGTTCCATTCCTTCCATGAACACTATTGGCCTACAATCAACACTCCCATCATCTCATCAACCAAGATATTGCTTTGACTCAAAAAAGAATATGAACTATATATATACTAATTTTTATGATATTTTTGTTTTATTTTATTTATTGATGTATAGAAGGTATCCAAAATTGTCTTTTGATAAGTGTCCATAATTTTCAGCCACTCACAGTATACTCGAGCTAAATTTCAATACTGGGTCGGATTCGGTTTGTTCGGAATACTCTTGATTGTTTCAGTTCATTACTTGCATGTTTGATTAATCAGGTCATGATTCATCAAGTTATGATGAATTGGACAGCTTACGAGCCCGACCATATTAGATATCACTCAAATTAATATTGGATTAGGTTGAATTGGATTAACTTTTGACAATTTTACAGTGATCGTTACATGATGATCGGAGATCCCATATATAATAAATCTCGAGTCTAGATCTCATAATAATATTATTATAGCATGTATATATCCGATCCCCTATAACTAACGATGTACAAATTACAATGTCGGGATGCCTCATTAATCCCGTCGGTTACGGTAAGAGACATAAAGGGTATCGACAAAGAGATGAATGGATATGGAAGTTTCGAACAAGAACTGGATTCATCAGAATCTACAAACTAATGGATATGGAAACCGCCAGAAGATCACAGCTTATGTTTTTTTTCTGTGTCGATGTGTTTCATGTAAGAAGACAACAGTCATTTTGACTAGGTTTCATACTTGAGCTCAAACCAAGTTGTGATCAGATGGCAACTATTTGAGACGTCCCGTGAAATTATGGATTGGATGTTGATAGTACTACGTTGTTGCAAAGTTTCAGATAAAGGGTCTAACATTATTGGATTGATCATTTGAATATGTGCGGGTTCTAGTTAGTTGGTGTCTAATCGCATAGCTAGCAGCTTTTAAGCGACCAAACACGTACAAATGTCTAAAAAGGGACTATTTAGTCCATTGATGATTTACGAAAATTCTAGTGGATTGTCCTAAGTTAATTGATGATTGTTAGAATCGCTTTGATCATTTAAATTGCTGAGATGAGGTTAACTTGTTCGTGTGTCATACTATAAATAAATACAGCTCCGACTCTCATAAATTCAGATTGTACCATTTGTCCATTTCTTATATTTCTTTACTAATCCTACTTCATTATCAAGCTCACTACTTTAGTGAGAAATTTTCACAACACCAAACTGAAATATAAACGATAATTCTTGAACCTAACGGTCCATCACCTCTTATTGTCCACCTTAAACAAACATGAACAAATGAAAAAATTTTACAACCATTAATCCTAAATCATAAAATGTTTCATAATAATAAATTTATACTATGGAACTATATATATATTGGAAAAAAAAAACACATGTATCTATGATTCTACTGTAGTATTTAATAGATATATATATACTAGAAAAGACATGCCACATAATTAAATAGCAAAATTCTAACTTTTCCATACATATGTTTTATACTGTTCCAGCCACTAGAGATGTAAATAAATTTATAATTTTTATACATATGATATTGGGGGGAAAGTACCAATTTATTTAAAAATAATTTGTTTGTACATGTGTTCTAGTTTAATTTTTTTATATGTACATGGCACGAAAATTAGATCTCCAGTCAATCCTTGTTAACTAACTAACGGATCATTAGTGCCGCCTTTCAGATGATAATTAACTTTTTTTTATAAGTAGTAATTAATATATTGCGCAGTAAAAGAATAAATAATGAAAAATAAAAATGTTGGATTTTGGTCAGTCGACGATCATTGCAACAAACGTTGACGATTCTTACAACTAATTTGCTGTGAGAATATTAAAATGGACATTTTGGGTGGCAAACCACCATCGTCTACGTTAATTATGGGTCCTAATCATAATTATCAATCAATTAACTATGCAACTACGTTTGAAACCCTCTCCCTTCTACCTAATACACAGTTTTTTAATTATTCAACATACGACCTTTCACGATCACCTTTAATTTGGAAAACTCTAGTGCCATTAAACAATGTAATGGCACAAGGAATTTGTTTCTCTAAGAAAAAATTTGGACTCCTACTGATGACTTTCCGCACCTATCATGTATTTTGGAAGCGCATCGGGTTTATAAACACGATCGCGAGGTGTACATTTTGCACACTTAGTTTATCGTGAAGGTGGTTTTTTTTCATCGGGGACAGTCTCTTCCTTTTGGTTTTCCGACTGAAGTTGTGAGTTGCTTGTGTGCAGATTTGGTAGGAGTTTGCTTTTCTCGCAATGATTTTAGTTAATAATCAAGACCCTTATGTCCATTTTCTACCCAAAAAAAATGTAAATCAAGTTTCCAATACTAATTAATCGAGTCAAATAATTCAAAACTAACCATTATCCTCATTCATCAATTTGGATCAGAAAATTTTCTGTTTTTGAAAGGCTTTAAAAAATTATAATTATTAGGGAGGAACGACATCACCTTTCGTGTTTGAAAGTATGTTCTTGCAACATCATTAATTTCTATCAAAACCTTCACAACACCTACATATTCGCTTCCAAATCTAGGATCCACAACTTGCATAAACTTGCCACACAGTGTGTCAAAATTCAGAGAACGCCACCTCCAACTCCACAAATTACCTTCATATTTGATATCTTATATCAATAACTTATTCCTCTTAATAACTTGAATTATCGACAATGAGTTACAAAAATGCTCATGGTGTATATCCTATATGATAGTTGTGAATAAAACATTGAAGTTTATAAAGAAGGAGTAACATGTTTTAGAATATCCAAATCAAATACCTAACTAAACTTGTCAATGATTTGCTGTTACAAAACACAACACTAAACGGCTTAATGATTAGCCAGATCCCCTTCTTCCATTAATTCCACCAACCAATTAAGGTGTGTGCATTAACATCACAAAGAAATTGGATTAACTTATTATATATTAATTAATTTTGATTAATGATTAGTGGCGGAATTATGCCCATAAATAATGCAATTACCCCCATAATACTTAAGGGGTTTGAATTGAATGAGACAAAATAGGGAGGGAATATTGCGACTGGTTGATGATGATTACTTAGGTAGAAGAGGGTGACACATTGAACGGACACTGTAGTTAGTAATGTCATCTTACACGTTTTTGGGTTATCGATTTTTAATTTAGGTAAGATCAGTGATGCTATTAAATGATCTGATATTTGCTCATTCCAAATTTTGAACTCAAATTCTTTGGAAACAAAGTCAGGAGTTAGCTATAACCACGCAACTACAACCTATTTAATAAGAAACTACTTAATTTAATCGAACGAAAACTAATTCTAAAAACGATTTTATCAGACTGTGGTTAAGAATACCTAACATATGTTAGATTGTCTAATGTTAAACCCTTCTACCAACAGTCTGTATGCTCCTTTTCCTAGCTTCCTAACTTGGGATACTTCGTTCTTCTGCCCGCCGTCACTCAAACCGAATGAATTAGTTCTTCTTTTCCCGGAAAGAAAGCTTCCCAACACTCATTCCTCTTATTCTACATTTTGGTATCCGGGCCTAATAACAGGTAGTGTCCTTGCGATTACTGAATTTGAACTCGATATTACCGATTTCTAGTGAGGAAAGGAATCGATGAAAGAGTTTGACCACAGGCTGGAGGGAGCTAGGTAACCAAACAGAAAGTTGAGATGCGTGGGAGACGCTGACACCCCACGCACCCACAAAGAGACAGACAAAGAGATGTGGGCTAAGCAGCAAAATTTAAAACCCAACCAACCAACCAATTCGCAGGAAGATGATGATGCCGCAGCCCCGCAGCTGGAATTTGCACGAGCGCCCGCCGTATTATTTGCTGCCACCGCCACAAAACAAAACCCAAAATCAGAGTCAAATTTTGCATACAGAAGAAGTTATGATCATTTCTCTTTCTGCATCAATTTGTGTAACGGCTTCCTCCAAAAATATTTTCCCCATGGATCTAGAGATGCTCTTTGTCCCCTCGTTTCTCTTGCCCGTGAATGTTCAAGTTTCCCGCTCGTAGATTTTTGGTTCTTTTTGATCCATGGGTAGCGATGGGTTCGTTAGGACGAAGGCCTAGATAACCGTTCACATTGTTAGATTGATATGCATACGTACACACCCAAATAGCTAGGTAAAATCATAAAAAATTGGGATTTACTGAATTTTCTATATGTTGCTGGTCGACCGATCTCATGGGATATAGTCGCTTGGCTCTAGAATGGATCGCCAAGTGTTTCTTGGGTGTGATTGAGGCTAGAAGCTCATCAGATTGGTCCATCGCGACTAGGTTATAGTTTAGAGACATAGGTGGTGAAATCCTAATTATCGCGTCAAACTAAGGATTAGGATCGTTCCGATCACAATACCGGCCATTAGGGTGAGGCCATCATGCTCAATGCCAAGCTATATTTAAATATATTGTCATTCTCACATATTATGGTTAAATTGTCATAAATTCAATGAAAACATTCTTTATATACATATTCTTTATTAATTTTTTGTTTCTTTCTCATAATCTCACGTTATTCCTCAACTCACTAATATTACATAGTTTTATTCAAAATTACTTAGGTCATCGTGTTTCCCATGTTGATAATCACAAGAAAACATGTTGAAGAAAAGTAAAACTTTGAGAGAACCTTTAAGCAATGTGTGGTTTGACTACTTGGTGGCATGCATCCCAAAAGACAGCATGAATATGTTCTTACCTTAAGCCAGGGAGGGAAAAAAATTATTTTCTGGTACACCTGCATTTTTCAAATAATTAACTAATAATTAGTTTGGATGAAATGCAAGCCATTCTTATCCGATTCTTATCCGTTAGTTACCCGTTGATGATATAGAAAAATCAAAACAATATATTTTGCAAGTCCTAAATTCTAAATCCTATTAAATACCGTTTTTTAGGTTATTTAAATTCTCATTTCATAGGGCCTTATTTAATACGATTTTTAACTTCATTTGGTTATTATTTAGAGGGGTTGACATGGTGAAACTTGGATTTTTAGTAGTTTTCAACATACATGTCAAATATTGGTCAATTTAAACAAATTTCAACTGTCAATTTCCGTGTGCTAACCCATGGAAATTGACAATTTTAATATGAAAAATTAAAATTTTCAAATCGGCTAGTATTTGACTTTCATGATGGAAATGACTAAAAATCATATTTCACTATGGCAACCCCTGTAAATAATGGTCAAATGAAGATATTTTTGTTATATTAGTGTGGAAAGTTTTCAAATTGACTTACTTTTTGCATGCATGTGGCGGCCCAATAACCCATAACCCAAATAACTCATGATCTGATTAACTCATAACCCGATTAACTCGTAATCCGACTAACCCTTAATATCAATTGTAATATTAGGGAGATGAGGCCTATAAAAGGCTTTTCATTTGTAAGTAGAAAGCTAGAAGAAAATAATCAAGTTTTTTAATTATTATTTTGTTATTATTATATTTTTAGTTTATGCTCGTTTTTATTTTGGATAAATCGATATAAGGGTGATTAAAGATGGAATTAACAGAAGTTGGTGTATCGTCTGGACCGATTGAAGCAATCATAAAACGACGATGCATCAACTTCTCCGAATGCCATCTTCGATCACCCTTATATTGGCTTCCCAAACTCCAAATATTTCAACTTTGAGGAAGTTGCAAATGTTTATGGAAAGAAAGAAATTGCCCATCAAGTTGAAGAGGCCACTGCAATCCACCCGAAAAGCCATATCTCTAGAATGAAATATTAATAAATCATCCCTTGTAAATGTGAGAAGGTATGTCAAATAAATTAATAACAGAACAAGGTGTGCTTAATAAGTCTTAAATATTAATTCATATAAATGGTATGCTTTAAAAGATGTTAAAATTAAACGACTCCCAACGTTGTACACTTTCTCTTTTGTTTTAACGACTTTAAAAACATGGGGTTCTTTACATGTAGTGTGTGCTTGAATTATTCAAATAAAGGATTATTGTCTTGTGATGCCCAATAACATAGACTATGTTAAGATTATCCAACATGTTAATTGGCATGCCACACAATACCAAAAACATGTAAACGTATTTTACATGCGTGATATCTATTGTGACGGGATTTAAATGAACTGAGTTTGAATTAAACTCGAGCTCAAACTTTCTTAAATGAGCTGAGCCCTAAAGGTGAGTGGATGTACGAGTCAACGTCTATAGGTTTAACAAAGATCAGGATGAAAAATTAACAAAAAAGTCGGATGGTAAACTTTATCAAAATTTGAAAAAGTTAAATCGATTAAAATTTTGTTGAGGGTACTAATATAAATTTTGCACATCTATATTTTCCCTAAAATTAAAATGGAAAATCTAACTTTTTTTTTTCCCTTTTTAGTGCAAATGGAGAGTCTAACTTAAAACTTTAAGATTCCAACAGTAATTTTCGTAACATTGGTGAAAAGGGTCTTCAATAATAATAAAAATTAAAGAGGAATTCAGTGCTAGTTCTGGTAAATTAAATACTAGCTCTGGTAAATTATATAAAAAAATATGCACTCACTCTCACAATTTATTTAATATTGCACATGAGTCTAAAAGCTATTAAAATTTTTGAATTCCCCCCACTTTCCCAACTCTTGGCACCTTCTATCCAATCACCGATGATTTAATCCCTCATATTTTATATTACATCAATTATCATCATTTTATATTTATAAACAAAAATTATCATCATTTGATATATACATAGCGAGACAAAGATGATATAATATGTGTGCACAAACTCTTCTTATCTATCCAACATTTAATTTCGTTATTTGACTTGTCACATATATATATTGGTAGCGGTCAGAGTAGTTAAACTTGTTATTTATAACTGAAACTCACAATCTTTTTAATCTTATTGTACAATTTAGTATTTATCAAAAATTTAGCCAACTTAACTTAATGTATAGAACGATCTATTTGTATATGTCGAAAACTACGATACTTTGAGATATATAATTAGATACTCTAAAAATTATAGCGTCTATAATTCGGTTTCACCAAAACTTTTTATGATGGGTGGAAAATGTGTAAGAAGATATAGAGAAGGGATGACTTTCAATCGATTCCAATTTGGTATTGACTTTCAATCAAATACAAAATAATTAGGGCAATGATAATGATGTACTGACCATTTTTCTAAGAATTATTTTCCCCCTTATTTTTTTAATTAAGGTATACAAAGACAAACAATAGAGAGGACATGTTTTCAGTTGCTGAAGTCTGCTGAATTTTTTTAGCATAAGGATTTGTCATTTTAGTACTATTTTTTAATTATTATTTTTATTTAATTCCTAACTTTTTTATTTAATTAATATTTTTAGCCTACAGACTCGGATTTGAATAATTTTTTGCGCTAAAATCTTAATTTTAGAAAAAAGATTAAAACAAGCACAGTCATGATATAGTTTCGACAAACGTTTTTTTCGAGGTCAAACACGTGAGTTGACTGACTGAACTAAACTTGATAGCTATCACCACTTACAGGTAGTTGTTGACAACTTAGACATAACCATTAACAACTTAGATGGTCCTATTACTAACTTAGAGTTAGACGTTGGTATCGACCACTTAGATTAGGTTTAAACAATTTAAACGTAAGGTAGATATACAAGGGCAAAACGTAGTTATTAGAAACTAATAGACATAGGTGTTACCAACCTTGAGGTAGGTATTTAGCACCTTAGATGTATGTATGATCTATGAAAAGGTAAGGTAGATAAAAAGAAGAGAAAACGTAATTATTAGCCAATAAAACATAGTTATGGAGGAAATTGAGGCATAGTTATCACCATCTCAAAAGTAGGTTTTAGCACCTTTTAGGTAGATGTAGTTATTATCAACTTAAATGTAGTTATTATCTAATTAGACGTTGTTATCAACAACTTAAACGTAATGTAGATATAAGAGAGAAAACATACTTATTAGCAACTTAAGCCTAGGCATTACAACTTTGACGTAGGTATTAACATCTAAGGTGTATGTATGGTCGATGAAAAAAATATTTTTTACGAGTCCTCGAAATAAAATCAATATTGATCTTGTTAGATTGGCTTTTAAAAAACGAGTATTTCTATATAAAGATCATAAAAATCAGACTTAAAGTAAATGAGTTATGTTAGTTTAAAAAAATACATTCTAAATATCAAGACTGTCTACATTAATCTGGACCTGTAGATTAAAAGGGCTGAAAAAAAGAATAATCTAACGACTAAAAATAATTCAACAATGTGCTAAAGTCTATTTTTTAGCATCACACATAGTCTCGGTCACATGTGACGATCAAAATTTTTGTAAACATCTATCTTGACATTTTGTTAATTATTTATGTATCTTGGAAACTGACTAATCAGCAATTATGGCAATTCCTAAACTTAAAACTTGTTTGCAATGATCTTTATTTTTCCAAGAATGTCCACCATTAATTTGACTAGTAATTTGATCATATTTTAACTTGATAAACTAGGTGCATTATCTTGTGTCATTTGCTCATGTACACCTTTCGATAGACGTCATAGATTGCAAGATAGAACTATATGTATGGTACACTTATAAATCGAGTCAACCATTATAGTTTTCCTCGCGGTTTTTGAATCCTAATAACCCTTAAATAATAATATAACAAACCCTACTAAATGGATATTTTACCCGATAGTACGATATAAGATCCATTATATACCATTCGTTACAAAATTCGAAGTTCAAAATAGCAAGATGATGAAGAAACCATTATATCCTCTTAATAACTTGAGTTGTTCAAAAGAATTAATTATGGATTTTATATAATTTTCTTATACGCCCAATGAAATGAAGAGGCTAACTTACGAGATTGAAGTTTACACATGACCACCATACCTTGTGCTTTTAAAATCAACTATTAATATTGAGGATAGTAGTGGAGATTCAAACACTTAACGGTTGCCTCTTAAAAATTTAATGTATTGAAAAATAGTTAATTATTGATTTTATATGATTCCAACCACCATAATCATTAAAAAAATAACTCAATATACACATACAAAATTTCAATTTACTAATTAACCATCCTTATTCCGTTATCGAACCAATCCCCACCTCACTTCCCCCTGAAATCCTGCCAGCTCCAACGATAGTTGTCTAATAGTGGGCTGGATCTCGCCGGCTAACACATATATTTTCATGGGGAAATAATAAACAAATACATTGATTGAAGGGCCGTCTGTGCTGTTCATCGTCGGTCAACTAAAGGAGAGAAAAGAACCTTTTTGTAAATTGTTTATTCCCCAGTTGATTGAAGAGTTGTACATTGTTGTCGTGTAATGATGTTCTGCACTTCGAAACTTGGTCACATAGTGTAACTAGTTCACAACCAAATCTTATTAAGAGCCTAAAGGGCAAATTAGGAAAATGCTATCCAATGAAGATGCAAGCAATTACTAATTAAGTAGGGGCATGCTGGTGTATTTTCGTGCTTTTCAAAATGAGATCATACTCTGGGGTGTTATAACATAATACGTCCTCTTCGAGGCTCAACATACTTGTTGCGATTTTAATATCACTTATAACATCTCGATCTTTCTTCCATAAAATATTGTCCGTTTTTTTTGTCTCGTCTTTACATTATTCCAATCTGAACACGTTGAACTTTAAAATTGTTATAAGGCTGAATGATTTGTTATAGATCATGGATTTCTCTTATGATTTGTGGATGTGAAAATTCACCTAACGAATTACAAAAACTTGGGAAACTACCATTAACTAAAAAATGAAATAGTACCAAGTAACAAAGTAAACAAGATCCAATCGATCTATCCCAAGAAAACGACAAATTAAAGTTATGAAGCAAGTTGTGAACTCCACTTATCATCTGCGATCCGTTCACTTGAGGAAGAAGTAGGTAATTTAAAAAAGATAATGACAACTAATTAATTAATTAACCTTTTGTTTAATTAATTAATTAATTAAGATGATCGGTTGATGATGGATGATGGATGATGATAATGAAAGCGGCTATGCAACTCACCACCCTGTGGTGGTGGCCTAATCACAACTTCAATCATGCATCCCCTAATACTTTTTTATTTTTAACTTTAATTTAAAATTTTAATCAAACCTAGAACCAATCGAAATCAGTCCTAGTTGACCGAACTTGATCTATTTGTTGTATTGACCAAAATTCGAATACTTTCGGGCTTGGCCTTCAACTCGAAAGTTTGCATTCAAAGACGATCAAGTGAAAAAAAGTGATGTCTTGTTCATATCGAGCTTGCCACAAACCAAACGCAAGGGCGCAAAACAGTCGAGCCTACATAATTCAACTGTTATTTGATTATATTGACCACAACTCGATCAATTTATGACATGATGAACCAACAACCTAGTTAATCCAGGTCTTGACTGACCTATATTGTGTTATAGAGTCTAATGGATTGAACACTTACGGATAACTGAACCAAATCAAGTCTTTAAGAAGATTAATGGACTGAACACTTGTGAATAATCAGTTTATTTGGGTTTGTTAACCAAACTGGTTAACAAGTAAGCCTTTTCCGGTCTTCTCTTAGAAGATTAGTTATTAATATAGATTGTGTTCTCAAATATGTATTATGTCAACATGGTAGTCGATATATCTAGTTTGACATAACCTCCAAACGTACTTTTGTCAAAATGAAAAATTGGATTAAGAAATTTTATGTTGACATTGTTCTGATACGTGATTATGTCTAATTCTCTTTTACCCAACTCGACCGTTTGTCAACTCTACTTAAACCCTATGTTAAAGAAATGACACCACTACAGTTAGTTGATGAGTTAACTAAACTATACATATTAATCTAATCCCTAGCTAGCTAACCCACCATTAAACAATCCTATCTATCTACACACAACCCCAACCTCAACCCTCTCCTTCCAATCCAAAAGTCTCAACTTTCTTGGTAATTAGATTCCTAAGTTTAAATTAATTGTTAATTAATAAATGATGATTAAAGTAAACTAATCTCTCGTCATCTTCGTCGTCTTTTGTTTCCCACACACAGCCATGTGAAAGGCACCTAATTCTGCCTCGAATATGGAAATGAGTGTCGCACGTTTTGCTGCTTTTTGCCTTCTACTTCATCCTTTGTAAGTCCTATGAGAGCCAGTCAGTCAGTCAGTCAAGTCCCATTGTTCCAAGTGGTTTTTAGTTTCCAGGCTGTATCATGTTTGCATTGTTGTTCCCACTTTGGACCAATAGACATCATTGGCTCCTCTTCATGCGGAAGACCATCAACAACTGGTTACGAGCATTCGGCGGAGTCGAAAAATTAGCCAAGGGGTTCTACATTTGTATCGACCAGTAATATTATAAAACTGGTCAAAACCCTCAAAACCCTAAAAATGGAACTGAATGTCGACAACATAGTAGTTAAGGAAAGTACAATGACTGGATAATAGTTCAATTACAATGATATCCACGATGAGGGTTTTTATTTTAAAAGCATCGAAGGCATTTTTTATCCAAACTAGCAAATAAATTTTGTAAACTGAACTGTAACTAGAACGCCCGCCCTTCTTCGAGAACTATTGTCTAGTGTAGTGGATGTGACTTTATTCCTATAGTTATGAGTTTGGGAGATACATTTCCTCCGCCAATGATCGCAAAATACACTTCATTCTTGCAGACGAGAAGAAATTAATTGATGTCCATATAATTAAGAAATGATGTAAGCGATTAACAATATCATACTTTGTTGTTAGCACTCGGTGATGGAGATAGAAGAAAGTTTCCTTATGCCATAACCCAATCATTCCTCTATTTAGACCGTCAAAAATATGTAAATTAATTCATACTTCAAAATTAAAGTAATATCTTTTTTGAAAATGCAGTTCACATACTTTTTTAATTTTTATCAATCCGGTACAATGCATCTAAATGAATCATGACTTGCTGTAAAAACATGTACATAACTAATTAGTCAGCACTCCGCAGACTAAACTTGAACATACATATGAAGACATAACTCTCTCCCACTCTCTATTTTTTGTATAAGATTCTTGATCCTTGTGCTTCCATAATTAAGGCTTAATTGAGTAATTAAGTATATGACTGAGGCTTAATCCATATATATAGAAATAACGATCCGGTTAAATTTATGAACCAGCATTAATCCACTAACCAAGGACCATAAAAGTTGGTCATGTGATTCATCTTTCTTTCTCTCATCATATTATGATTCCCACACAATTCTTAACACATTCAGAATTTAAAATCTCTCCTACATTTCTTTTTTTAACTTCGTCAATATTCTCTTATCAAGTATTTATGACCGTAAGATAAATACATAAAAATGTGCACACTAAAATTTCTCCATCTAGTCTATACAAGATAAAACGAATCAACCACAATTCGTCTGAAATTCCCACTACGACAGGACCTCAAGTACTACAGAGACCATGTGTACATGTGTTGGAGCTTTACATTGTGAAAGACTTTGCACTAAAACAACATAGTAGAGTTAATTACTTAATTAATAGGGTTAATTTATAATTAAAAATGGGGTTAAAAAAAGAGGTAAAGGAAACGACAAATGAAGGGGGCCGGCGTACCCACGTGATGAATGAATGACTAGCGAAGCCCGTGGAATCTCATGCTTGGTCGTCGCAATTTTAATTTGATTAATTACCCACTTAATTAATTAATTAATTAATCCCCTTTGCTAAACATAATTAAGCTTAATGCCCATTGGTACTTCTTTTCACATTGCGATTAGTTTCCATCTCTTTGTTTATAACCCTTTTCCCACTTTTAATTCTTTGTGTTTTGTGCAAGATTTTGACTTCAATTTTGAATCATAATGGACTTGTTTTGGACCCTTATCCATTCTCCCCCCCATTTTGTAGATCTAATTAATTATACTCAATTCTTCATAGAAAATGTACATTCAAAAAGGGGATTCCAAGGTAGAGAGATGGAGATCATTGAGGATACACTAATTAATTAGTCTATCAAAGATCTAAAATGTCAAAATATTGAAGAAATAAATGGTTCAGATTCGGTGCGGACGGTTTTTTTTCCTGTCACGATAAATAGTATTTATTTTTGTATCATTGGCAATAAAGATTGTGGCAAATAACAAGTATTCGTTGCGGTGGATAATTAGACTCCAAATTCAAATATTGCTTTGATTGAAGTAAAATGCTATCAAAAGTTAATAAAAAAACAAATGCTAGATATCAAATTTTGACAAGAGGGTCAGTCAAATTATATATGTAACTTCAATGAAAGGGACTGGCTCCATGATTCAACCTAAGAACCATTTAATTCAACAATGGGACCTCGTCAAGTCCCATTTGTTTGACAAAAACATTTGATGTGATACAATTCAACTTTGTTTGTTTGAAAACCCTCCTTCTATCAAACCATGACCGAGTCGGTTAGTTACAAAGTAAAATTCTCGGTTCGGGTTTGCGAAATAATGAGTGAATATCTTTCTTGGGTAAAAAACATTTCCGGTCACTAAACTATGAGTTGGGTAATTAACAAATTAAGTATTACCTTAATGGTAACAATCGATTTAGTGTTCAAGTTCACTTCGTTTTAATTTCCATTCTAAAAAATTGACATAAATAACTGGTATGTCTGTTTAAATTGTTTCGCTCATTCAAAACTCCCTCACTCTCATTACTTAAAATTCCAACTCAATTTTTTGTGAAAAACACTAGTCTATCTATCTTTCATTCACAATTATTTTATTAGCTGAAACACAAAATACATTATAAAGGCACCAATAAGCCAAAACTGGATCAAAAATAGAAAATGAATACGCACCAAAATGCTTCTCGTGCCCTATACAAGTAAGACAATCAATTACATGATCTCCCTCACGATAAGTATGAATAAACTCGATCTCTCACGTCCTCCTATCGTCAACTCATAAATCTAATCCACTACAGCAAAGTGACGGTAAATCTCTCATGTTGCCCGGCTTATCAACTGCAATACGCATCGAGATTCCAGTTACACCTACACTCTCCGATAACCTCTCTCCCGAACTCATTGATCTCCGGCTCGGACCCAAAATTAGGGTTTTTACACCCTCAAACACCCATAGAGTTTTGCTTCAAAATTGAGTTATTAGTCTAGTCCTCTCATCACCATGACTTCTTTTTCAAAGTATAGGGTCAAGTAGTCAAGTTGATTGATTATAATTATTGCCTCACTACATCCCAACAATCTTATAAGTACAAAAATATAATGGAATGACATGACTGTTGGGCCAAAAAAGCCACTTCTTGATTTCAGGTCCAAGAGTAACTGACTAATTTCTTTTTTCCCCAGAGCTTGGAAATTGAAACTCTCATTTTTTTTATTATCTAAAAATTAGTCACAATCATCACCACCACAGAAAATAAAACGACATTATCATCGCCAATTATAATTAATTTGCACCTTCGTACGGCATATCACAAAATACTCGGACTAAAGTGGGTTTTCATTCCATGCCAATTATTAATTTTCTGGGTGGGTAAAAATTAATTAATAAACCCAATAGAGACATTAATTTAAACTTAATAATTTTTATGTAAAAAAGTAAACCCCCCCCCCCATGCACTATATATAATTAGTGATGACCTGTTTATTTATTTTATTGTATGTATGAATGTTGTTTCTTAATTAGCTAGCAATATTATTTTCTACTGTCCTCTTATTTTTAATTAATTAATTTATCACTCCAATCTTTGTGGAAGTGCACAGTTTGGTAGAATCAAATTCTGTTATTTTTCTAAGGGAAATGAACTTTGGATAAGCATAATTGAGTGCATATTTCTATTTTATTTGATTCTTTTTTTTATAAAGTGGCAATGTCTTTTATTTGATGTTACAAACTATCACAAAGTGGTTAGTCATTTTTATATGATTAGGGATGTTCGTATATCAAGAGTAATATACATATATGTACTTATGTATACACATGTTTTGAACAATGCGAAAACTCGAAATGTTCTCCTTGCTTGCAGTTCCGTTCGAGTGACCCTATAATCGCAGTGTAAGTTTGATTCAACTACAGATTTATACATTGTATAATTAAAAAAATTCACATTTATAGTTAACCTTTTTTATTGCCAGGACAACACAAAATTTAAACCATCACACTACAAACTGGTTAATTTCTTACCGTTTTGTTTCAACAGATATTCATAGTAGTAACAATTGAGTGACTTTTGAGGCCGGGCTTTGGCTCATTACTACTGGGCTCAGAAAAATTGGGTTTGCAGAAAATGTCTATCCACTGTTTGTATGGGCTTGTGACCCATGATTATGTCCAGTCCTTAGCCCATCTTGTGTCATAAATTGGCAAGATTCACTTGTTGGACATTCAAACTAGTGTGTCTTTTTTCATACTAAACCACATATTTTCACTGCCTAGTCAAGATCTAACCAACAACAAGTGCAATTTTGAACGAAATTTTCGTGTTCGAATCTCGTCACCTCCAGTTAGAATACCCCACAAAATTTTATTACATCTTTTATGTACCAAATAAGATAATAATCTAACATCCGCTAATTTATAATAAATATTTATTCACATTTTCGCTATCCTCAAGCGATATCAAATCGCCGGTGCCCTTTCATCATTCACCAAGATCAATTATATATTGATTATAAGAGGAGTAGAGGAACCCTAAAAGAAGAGAGTGACAGCTGTAATTCAATTACAAAGCTACATTGCAATCCACTAAAGCAAAGGGCAAAAGAAGGACGAATGATTGGTTTAGAAAAGGGAAGGTTTGATTTGGGCCAAAGATGTACAATTTTAAGCGAGTTGTAATGCCTGAATGCAGACAACTTCATATGAAACCAAGGAGGGATACCGGTGGCTGGCCGGTCTCGAATTTCGACTCATTCTCAGACCCATTGCAGTGATCATGACAACGTGATAATAAGTAGAGTGTAGTTATTGGGCATATAATTCGTAAATATATACAAGGTTGGGTAGGTCACATTTCATATCGTGTGACTCATCATAATACAACCCGGCTACGGTTCTGAGAGCCGGGTCCGAGAGATGGTCCCGATAGAGTGTGGGCCGTTGGATCAGTCTACTTTTGGATCACTCGTTCATCCAGCGGCTGAATATGAGTCAAACGAATTGACTTGAACGGGGTAGTTTTGGAACAAAAAAATTGGGAAAAATCACATGGTGTGGTCATTGTAAGAGCATGTTATGCCGCTAATACAATCATTTTACCGGCTCGTTATGTCGTTGTTACGTCTACCTTACGAGTAGTTGAATTCATCATCGTTATGTCCAGTTTATAAATCTATTATGTCGGTGATATATACACTTTACGAGTATGTTATGCGTTTTTTATTATGTCATTTAAATAGGCTCATTATGTCAATTTCGTATGTAAATGTTATATCCTCGTTACATCATTTTTATGTTGTTGTTATATCCAATTTACATGAGAAGAGTAGAGAGATAAGAGAGAAAATACTGTTATATCTTTGATAAAATTCCAACCATCAAATTGAAAACAACGAAAATGATTCTTGACCATTAAATCAGCTGTCGAATGCTTCCTACAGAATTGGCTCTCAGAGGCGTAACAATTTCGCTCATAATATGTGACAAAGCTAGATGCTCTCAACTAGCTATTTGACCCCCTCTCTCTCTATACATGAACCTCTTTCATTTTGCTCTCTGAGCATTTCACATGCTTGAACTATGTACTATCTTTTACCCTTACTTATATACAGAGTTTGTTGGAATTCTCAATCTTTCTAGTTTGCTGGAAACTAAAGGGAGCCGTAGTGAATCCTGACTTTCTTCTTCTTTAATTCCGAGTATTAGATCATATGTAAAATTTTAGACTTTTATATTTCGGTGCAGTGATATTTTAAGTTTTACCTCACTATTTTTGTGTTTACACTAAAAAATTTATCAAATTTAATTCAATCATTATTCATAACCAATTAATAATCATACATTTAACCCAGATAGAGCAAATGTTAGGAAAAAAAAAAATCGTCGTTGACACATGAGAATATGTTTCAACCAATAGTACGGTAAAGAAATTTTTTATATGCATCAACTTAGTATTTGGTTTAGTAAAATAGATTCGTCAAGCTTTTACAAATTTCAACATTTTAATAAAAAAATCAGATATCTAACTCAATGCATATTTCAATTCTGGATATACGCGATAAACATGTTATCGTATTGGCAAATTGAGGAGCTACTATACTAAAAACAAATAGATAATGTAGCACTCAATTGTGGCAACTAAATTTTATAATAATGTTTCTAAAGGTTGAGCCACCACAGCCATACAAACCCACTTTTAAATTCTTTTTGGAAGGGAAATTCATTGATTTGTTCCTCATTAGTGCCATACAAAATCACACATCTAACCACATCTCTATTTATTTGTTTCCTGAAAGTACATTAGATGATATGCTTACACTAATATTTCTACTTATAGATCATAAACCTCAACTATATACACTCTAAATGACTAGTTGGACATCAACTTATAGTTCGAGGAAACAGTGAAAAAAACGTCGTCGCATACAGAATTTTATGAAATCAAAACGAAGATTAACTTGACTATAAGCATAATTGACGGGAAGGCTGGTACCTGCCTATACTCTTCTGCGATTGTGACTGTGTGACTATGTCCACGTTCCATGAGCCCACCACTATTAAAACAGATTGTCTAAAACTTGTCAATGCAAAGCGAAATCCAAAGCATCAATTGCCCTGACAATGTTATGGCTACCTGGAAAGGATCACCGATGAGCTCCTTCACCCCCTAGAGGCTTCGATAGCCAAGATGATTCAATTGCCAAAAGTGCTTGATCTTGTGCGCTCCGAGGCACAACCGGCTTCTCTCGTCAACAGCTTAGGGTTTGCACGAGCTTGTAAAAAAAATGTTCGGAGTTAAACTCCATCCAACATTTCACCTTGATGTTTTTTTTATTTTAAAAAAAAACCTTCGAAAATCCTCATAGTGCCACACACTAGAATTGCATTAACTTATAGCTATCAATCACCCATCTACATCATATACTCAATGACTAGGTAGGTGGAGATTATCTCTAATTTGCTTGTGATTGAGAGAACTCCCCCAACCAATTTGAGTGGCCAATTAGCCCTAAAAATAGTTGATTTCAAAGACAGTTCCATCATGATTTGTGGTAGAGAGTTTCTTAAATTGGCAACAATATCACAAAATGGATCCAAAGATTGATTTATTTGTGTAAAGTTTTGGTTTACCATCATTTTTTAGAATGTGTAATTTAAACTTCTGCATTCAATTTTTGAATTAAACTTAAAACTGCAAAAATAATTGTGAAGAATGTAGTGTTCTTTCATACTTTTCTTACCAAAATACATGGTAGATTTAGCACAATCTTTCGAAAGCACGTCAAATCTATCACACCATTTGGATTTTTACATGTTTAAGATAAAACCATTCCCTTTTAGGACTCAATGATTTAGAAAGAGACGTAAAAAATTTAACTACGTTAATAGCCGGTAAAAATTGCGTGCCATCAACTTGACCGGTCAAAAATTGTCACGCGATAACTTTAATTATCAAAGAATTAGGCTTGGTTTGCCAGATGAAAAATAGAAAAATACTCGGAATCCTAAAACCATATGATGGATTTATATTTTTATAAATTTATCTTATCCAAGTAGCATGTTGCTTTTCTCCTGCAAAATTCCATGGCTTGTGATTCAGTTAAAGCTAGAGTTCCTCCCTAATAATATTCCTCATCATCTCCAAAGTAAAATTTGTTAATGCAATCGGATTTGATACTCCATTTGGAATCAAATTATACCTAGTAGCCTTTCACAATATCTACAAGTTGGAAATTTTGCATGTGTTAAGTAGGCAGATGCCCAATATGAAGCTTGATGTTTGTTCAGTACGTAAAGAGTTCGAAAAAGCTTCTCGTGATGTTCTCGTTGGACTTGACACATAGACCAACTAGAAAGTCTTAAACAGCGGATGGTTTTAGTACGAATAAAGCGTCACAGTACGAAATGTGTGTCCCGAAACTTGACGAAAATTAACCTTGTTAAAATGTAGTGAAGGGTTTTGGGATCTTCCCAAATTCATCTTTTGTATATGACAATTAGACTAGGCTTAAAGCATTGTGACATAAATAATGAAAAAAAACATAAGGAAATAAAAAAATGAAAATAAGTCTTCATGAATTCAATTATTTGCATGCTTTATGAATGGGGAACCAACTATTAGTGGAAATCAAAGTGGGATAATCACAAAAATTCAAAACAAAAAAAAGATAGAGGTGTTTTAGTGTACCCCCAAGGGTACTTTATGTCAAAATTATTAGTTATATTACCTATATTCGAAATTCGATCTTATGATAAATTGATGCTCCTTGACTTCACATAATTTCGTTTTCAACATAACCTGTTAGATTTTATTGGTACAAAATTTTAATCTCAATTATTCAGGTTATATTTGAACTGTTATATGCCGTTAGTAACATCACAAAACTCACATAAATCACATGAAAAAAACTCCAAATGGAAAACTCATTTAATACAAGCCATTTCCACATTCAATCGGATTAGACTGTAACAATTATCCACGATCGTAGTAGTACGAAACTCGCATCATCGTCCTCACATGATACAACCATCTACAAACCCTCCAAACTGAAATCTTATCATCCAACTCTCGTGTGGTGAATGACATCAGGAAAAGCATGTTCTGTTCTCTCCACAATTTGGCAGTTCCCACTATCAATACCTCACCATAATCAACAGCAAAAATTCCGGGTCGGCCAACCTAAACCACCACTCAACGGCTCAAAATCTTTTTATCTGCGAAAGATGAAATCCTATATAAATTTTTCGAAATTAAAGTCATGACTTTTAAATTTGGAATCCTTGTCAGAGTCTTCAATCATCCAGAGCACGAAACCATGTTCACTTAATATATAAACCAATCCCTCCAACAAGAAATACTAAATCTTTTTGGCAAAAGATTGCAGCTTTCTGCTTACAAAAACCCATGATGATTTCTCCTTCAAAATCTGAAGAGGACCAACTTCCCAAATCCTCTCCAACTCCAACACCCAAATCAACAAGATGGCTAAAGGACCTTATAACCAGTGTGATTTGGGAGCTGAAAACCCAGAAAGGAATAATCCTTCCTTTGCTAGCCATGAACTTGACATGGTTTGGCAAGACAGCCATCACAACAGCATTTCTAGGCAGGCTCGGATCGCTGGAGCTAGCCGGTGGGGCCCTCGGGTTAACGTTCGCCAACGTTACCGGATTCTCCGTCTTGAATGGTCTCTGTGCAGCCATGGAACCCATCTGTGGCCAGGCTAATGGAGCCAAGAACTACAGGCTTTTGCAGAAGACATTGGTCATGGCTGTTCTGATGTTGCTGGTTGTCACAGTTCCTGTGGCTTTCTTGTGGCTCAATGTTGACAAAATCCTGATATGTTTCGGACAAGAGGAAGACATCTCACTTGTTGCTAAGAAGTATCTGTTCTATCTCCTTCCTGACCTTTTGATCACTTGCTTCCTCTCCCCTCTTAAATCCTACTTGACCTCTCAATGCGTAACGGTCCCCATCATGCTTAGTTCGGCTCTAGGCCTGGCGTTCCATGTCCCGGTAAACATCTTGATGTCAAAAACCAAAGGATTGGAAGGTGTGTCTATGGCAACTTGGATGACTGATCTCTTGATAGTCATCCTTCTTGGTGTGTATGTGTTCGTGAGTGAAAGCAAGAAGGGGAGGAATTGGAAAGAAGGCGGATGGCTCGAACAGGATTCCCGAGACTGGATCAAGCTACTCAAACTGAGCGGACCGTGTTGCCTAAGCACTTGCCTCGAATGGTGGTGTTGGGAGATATTGCTCTTGCTCACTGGCCACCTCGCTAATGCGAAGCAGGCAGTGAGTGTCTTGGCCATCGTCATGAACTTTGACTACTTGTTGTTCTCCGTGATGCAGTCACTGGCTACCTGTGTCTCCTGTCGAGTCTCGAACGAGCTTGGATCCAACCATCCGGACAATGCTTCGCGATCTTCTTTAGTATCAATGGCTTCAGGAGTGGCTCTGGGACTCGTTGGTAGCTCGGTGATGGTGGCAGTCGGTGGAAAGTGGGGGGCTTTGTTTAGTAAGGATGAAGGGGTCAGGAAAGGTGTGAAGAAGATGATGTTGCTAATGGCTGTTTTGGAAGTTGTGAATTTCCCTATGGTTGCTTGTGGTGGGATTGTTAGAGGAACAGCTAGGCCATGGTTGGCTATGTATGCAAATGTTGGTGGGTTTTACCTGGTGGCTTTGCCTCTATGTGTAGCTTTGGCATTCAAAGTCGGCCTCGGACTTAGCGGACTGCTGATAGGATTCTTGGTAGGGCTTACTGCTTGCTTGGCTTTGTTGGTGTTCTTCATTGCCAGACTTGATTGGAAAGTTGAAGCCTTTAAGGCACAGAAGCTCGCCTGTTGCCTATCGCCCGATCCCATCGAAGAAGGCGAAAGTTCCCAAATGACAGAGCAAACAGTTCATGTATGAAGGATCTTCCAATTCACGAGACGAGAAATTTGCAGTAGCTTCGCCTCGAAAAATTAGGCAGTTGAAGCCAGAATCAAAATGCATCAGTTAGAGAAAAGAAGAAGTGTATAATATGTTCCCTTCTTAATGAGCAACACATGAGTTATGCAGATTCAGATCATACATGAGTTTGATACATTCATGATTAAGAAGATTTAACAAATAAAATGAGGATGGTAGTTTTTATTTGCAGTCATGCCTCCACCATCCCAGGTCCAGAATTTTTAGATTGCAGCTCTTTTGCTTTTTCGTTGTTGAAACCCATCGCGGCCAAGACTTTGTGGCCCGGTGAATCAGCATCTGACCAAATGCCAAGAATCATATCGATCGTTGTTACTTCGCCACCAGCACCTGCAATTCGAGATCCCAATGGAATATGTTAGCATGTATGTACTTCTGCTCACTACTGCTTTCTACAGCTGAAGAACTCATGTCTACTGACTAAGCACTGAGTAACAAACCGAATATCAGGAAAAGACATTTCACAAACCATTTCTCTAACAGTTCTTATGAAGCTGTACTCGAACACATTCAAAATCAATCAATCAATCATATTCAAAATCAATCAATCAATCATACCATACCGGATTTCATTTTACGGTCAACAGCCAAATCAATTGCCCTTTGAGCATCTTCAGTCAAGGGAGGAGACTCTCCGGGGACAGCAGTGAAAACATCAGCATCTCCGAGTAACTTACTGATCACGTCCCGTGTCCTGAACACTGTTATACCATTCTCCCACAGATACTTCGCAGCAGCACCGGTACCTACACTCAACAAAATATGAAATAGATCAAACATTTCTGCAGCACTTACAACACATTACACTCCTACAATCAAACTGAAATTGCACTATATATTCGCTGAATATGAACTTCTCCCAACAACCAAGTACGAACCTCTTCCAACAAGTGTCCGATATTTTCGGGCATCGAGTCCTCTTAGCCCCTTCTCATGGGCGATTTCGTTTGAGGAAGCGTGTTAAAGTATGTTATACCAACCTAAGTATGAACCTCCCCCAACCAACAACTCAAGTTATTGAAGATAAAATGGCTCTTCCCATTAAGCATACTCAGTTAGATACGCAATCAAACATACTCAAGGAGATATTTTCAATCACTACTACTCCAGTAATTGCAATGCAACGGTTGTTTCCATTAATATTCAAAAGTTGACATCAAAGAACATAACTTTTCATCTAAAAGTCTGTGAAATTACCTTACCTTCAATCAAGACACCCAATAGAAGAGAATCAGTCCCAGTTTCAGGATGCTTGAGCTTCCTAGCCTGCAATGAAGCCTTTGCAAACGCCTTTATCGCCATCACCGACCACCTTTGGGGGACAAAACCATCCATAAATTGAGAGAGAGAAAATAAAAACTCAACGAACACCCAGAACCGCAAAATTACTCACTGGGGAACTTTCTCAGCCGATGCAAGCCTCTCCGGATTCCTGTAAAACCCCTGAAACCATACATTTAGTCCGGCGGGGATAATTTGGGGTCCAAACAAGAAAAACAAAGAGGGGGATAAGAATTACGCAGTTGGAAGCGCGGTGGCGGGAATGGGTTGGAGAAGAGAGCGGCGGCGGAAGGTTATGCGTGAAAATGAAGGGTTTTGCAGGGTGAAGGGTTTCAGGGATTGTGGAGATTGAAGTTTTGGTGTTTTGAGATTGGGTTTGTGGATTGTCTGAAGATTTGTAGATAGAGATTGAGCTGCTGCTGCCATTTTTTTTTATCGTTCCCTCGAAGTAGAACCAGCAGTGAGAAGAGGAGGGAAAATGGAAATGGCGTCGAGAGGGGAATTCTGAAATCAGGATAGGGGAGGAGGAAGAAGAAGAAGAACTACAATACGGTGTCGTTTTATGCTTGGGCTGTAACTATTCTTTCTGGCACGTGGGATATTTTTCCCTTTGGAAATCAATGGGCCGAAGACTCGATCCATGTTTGATAACAGGCTTCCTCTATGGGCCGCCTTTTGTTTGACGTCTTGAACTAAACTGGGCCTCCACTACCCACTAAGTACTCTGAATTTTTGAAATGTCTGATTTTGGTTATCTTGATGTTCTTTATTCATTCCATTGTTCCATTTTGATTTCCATCACACCATAAATTGAACTTGTGCATATCTGTGTCATGCTAGAGGTTAATGTTAATCAGTGTTATTGGGCTATACAGATTGTGCTGGTGTGACAAAAAGATTGAGAATTGCATGGAGCTACCATCTTCGATACAAATAGTGTGTGCGTTAAATAAGGAGGTTTCCTTTTCTCGCAAGATTTGGATCGGATCGCCACTTATCATTAACTCAGTCATGACACAATTGAAATTGGACCCTAACCCTTAATGATAAAAGACTGAGATTGCTCCTAAGATTTGAGCTTGAGTCTGGTTGCCCTATTGTTGCCAATTAACTAACTAAGTTCTACTAACCTTGGACCTAATCTAAACCAATAGTCGAGAATTATGCCTTCGAAAAGCCCTCAAACGACACTCCCTTTCATAAGCTTTTCTCATACACCCCACATGAGAAAACCAAAATCACATATATGTCGACGATGTATAAGTAACGAATAATGTGTCCATTTAATTGAGTCACACTCACAATCACGAGATGTGGGCAACCTAGCTAGCTATAGCTAAAGCATATGTTTTATATTTATACTCAGAATACTAACATCGCAATCTTCCCCCTGTTCATTGATAGCCACAAATGTGTATATGAACAATGAATTATATTGTTGATATAAATGTTGGGAATTGAAGATGTCACGAGAGATGGTGCAACTAAAAACCCCCCTTGTAGTAGTCCCACATGAAAACTATGTATGGGTACACGTACGCACGTTGCTAATTTGGGGAGTGAATGGGCTAGCTTTCGTTGTTGGTGTGGGCTATATGATAGTGTGATTTGTGATATAATAGTGATTTCCATCCATCATGAGTTTTGGGAAATGGGGTCTCATTGTTGGTGTGGGCTCTGTGATAGTTTGATACTGATTTCCATCCATCTCATGAGGTTTGTTTTCTTCGTTAATGCAGTGTGAGTTTTGGAAGGGGTAGTTGGGTTGTCCAGAAAGAATTATTACGTTGTTATTGGAGTTGTTGGGAGGAGATTTTTATACTGATTTTTATGTTGTTCATCATACTCTCTCAAACACAATCTCTTTGGACGGTATGAATTGTGCATAGTTGTCGTGATCAGTTTTGTACAACGAATCATAGGGAGTTATTGGGATACGAAACGAAGGCCTTTTGGTTTACAAAGACTTTAATACGTTGTCGGAAATTGTCGCCTTCCAATACCTCGGCTTGTTGAGAGAGGGTCCATGATTGGTTTTTTGTTATTCAATAACGCGCCCATCAAAGGAAACAGTGTGAAGCTTGCACAATTTTGATAAATCTTGTGCAACAGATTCTCGATTTTTAAGACTACAATATCATGTCAATCGGATCTTTTGAATAACAACCCAGAAGACCTTATAAAAATTGAAGGTTTTTGTTCCGAAGATGTAAAATATATATATTGGGTATTTTGAAAGTAGAAAAGCATTTACTAATGGATTTTCCAAAGAAGAAATTATAAATCCAATACATTTTTATTCATTTTTATCACTCGGTCCCCGATGGCCAGCAGGGGATTCGGTATAGCAGCTCACGTTCGTTTGCGCTGCGCCTTCCTGCTAGACTGGACGCGTCTTATAACAATTATGCGTGAATAAGAGTTGTTGGGAGAGGATTCATATTGGTTTAATTTTATATTGTTCCTAAACAAGCCCTTCAAATAGAAGCTCTCGTGAGAATGAAAAGCTTGTGCAACGGAATAAGGGACTATCAAGATTCAAAATGTAGAGCGTCGATCACTAAAAACTCGGATATCCATTATAAGCTATAATGTAGCAAGTAGCTTTTTTTTACAGAGTAGATCAAGACTCTCGGTTAACATAAGATAGAAGACAAAAATTAAACATTATATTAATATCCATTTTCATGAGATGTACTGGAGTCGAATCCAAAACCTTTAAATCACCATATGCATCAAAATCGAAATGACTCAATCCCAACGTGCACCCATGCACCTTTGCTTACAAACCGGAGGACACAGATTCACAGCAAAGATCCCATGCATGAACCCGGCCACCGGCAGAGTAAAAGGTGACAGGAAACCATGAACAACAACTACCCACCAGTTCACCACCTAATTAAATCCAACTGCACCAAACTTAAATTATGTAAACATAAGTTTAATTTGCATGGTCCCATAATTAATGTTAATTATTTGATTTGATTTGCCACGTCTCGTACCTAAATCTTATAAGCTGTCCAGCAGTAATTAAACAATTTTGTAAAACTAAAGGATGAGTGGCATGTGATTAAGGTAACATCGTGGGGACGCCCGCCTAAGCTAATTCAACGAATATCTTACGTTCTAATTAATTATAGTTTCTTTATATAATTAATTACGTATTAATTAACCACCTCCTTAATCAAAGGGATTTCGATCCATCTTCTTCTTCTTCCAAAGATTTTTAGTAAAGATCCATAGGGGCTAGCTGGCTAGCATGAAATTAATAAAATGAGATGATAGTGTTGTAGGGAATGAAACACAAATTAATAAAATGGGATACTGTTTTATTAGAGAGTGAAACTCGATTACGAATGAAAAAGAACGACGACAAAACATAAGAATTTGTCAAATATCAACCCAATTTCTTTTCGTGAGGAAAGTACGTATGGATATTGTCGATTTTGGGATATTGACTACTATACATGTTGTGATGATAACTATAACAATTACACAGGAAATAAGTATTAGAGCTCAGGTTTACAACACCTCTCGGGGTCTGAATCGACGGTGACCTGGTCTGAGCTGGTAGATGGGTAATTCTTACCGGGAGATCAATGTGAGATTCGATCAAAATTGGTAAATGGGTATGCCTACCGAGAGACCAAATGTGTGAAGGGAAGGTTATTGGATTATCCCATATTAAATAGTGAAAGTGGCTAAATGTTATTTATAAATGTGAAGAAAATTGTAACTCTTTGAAATAGCTTTTACAGTGAGATAAAATTGATAAATCTATCTGCCCATTTACCAACTATCAAAAACTCAAAATTTATATTCAGGGGCCTACCGTCCCTAAACCTAATCCAACTATCCATTCTATCAGATTTTAATGAATTTATAAATTATCAAATTGTGGGTTGCTAGCCAGTATTTGTAGAAAAATTTGTCTTATTTAACATCTTAATCCATTAGTGGTTTATAGTTCATACATTAATCTATGTGCTCTGTCATTTGACTTTTCTTTCCATCTTCGTTTCTGTTTGGTTGAGATTGTACTGTGTCGGACTGTCGGTACAATAACAGCGGGAAAAAAGAAAACAGAGATATTCAAACTGAGGGTTACAGATTTCACTAATTTGGTCAAATGTCGTACCACTAATTATATGATTAATTATTTCATTGTCTCGCTGTCACAACAGTATAGTGTTCCTCTTTTTCTAATTTATCATGAATTAATTAATGATAAAATTATATTTTAGAATACTAGGATAAGGTAAGTGTTGGGATGGATTACAAATACTACATTGATAAATTGGTGAAAATTGTTTCGGTTTAAATATGTTTATCAACTAAATTAGTATGAGGTCTGTTAAAAAAAAACTTAAAAATAAATATGTATAAATTTAACCCAAAATTGATTATATCATACTAGTTAAAATGGTTAGTGGTTTGACGATCTGACGATAAGAACATGAGACAAGTTGTAATTTTTCACCTAAAAAAATGAGATACATCATAATTTACAATAGAGTGCATGTACTACAATTAAGTTATGATTTTGGTTCAACCAATCACCTGTGTATATATTGACCCATTTTAGATTTACCACTCATTATAAGAATGAGAATTTTAGTGATAATAGTTAGATGATAAAATTGATGGTAATATAGAGCCATATATATGCATTTTTGCTTATGATGTATAAGGTTAAGAGAAATTATCATCAAGTCATAATCTATTTTTGGAATGAAAAGGATCAACAGACAGATTAACAACATAGTGCATTCGCTACTCTCGTAAATATCGATGAATCAATACTCAATTTACTAGTTCATAAACTATTGTATTGGATTTTTTATCCGTTTTGGTGGATGATTAGGCAGTCTATCGAGAAAAGTTTATTGGGGAGGGAAGTAATTGAGTTTTCACCCACCATGAATAAGGTTAGATTTGGAGTGAACACTCAACATATAGAGTTGGGGGAATGATCCCATCCCATACGTTAGGAAACTTCATTAACTAACGTCACCGTCCATAAAAGGACCAAAAAGTCAAGATCTGAAATTTACTTCCCCTTGCCGGTCGTGACTCTCCAGTTGTTAAGCCGTTTAAATTAACTAGCTATAAACAATTACGGCAAATAGTAAATGTTGTTTGGTATATTGTATCTGTCTTGTCTACCCACATATGGCTCCATATCTAGTTACTCACGTTACCTTCATCCAATGAAATCTGACACACACCTATAGGGTTGTTGACAAATCAGCCTGTTCCTATACCGTTTGTGTTCGGTTCGTAAAAACTACTATAACTTTTATTCAGAACTTAATTTGATATGAGTAGGGCTCGTTAATTTATAGCTCATTCTAAGCATGTTTCATGTTCGATATAGGTATATATATATATATAGCTCTAACTTACAAGCCAGCTCGATTACTCCATCGCGTAGATCTCTATCTTAACTATTACATCATAAATGTTGTTTTTTTTTATTTCAAAATCAAGCTGATCGAACTCGAATATGAACATCTCTCAAAACCACATCAATCTCCAATGCATTGAGGAATCTAGAATGATTAAATACTTCAGATCAAATTGCATATAATCTAAAAAGCAATCGATAGTATATAAAAATAGACTAACTAATGTGAAAATTACATAATATCAAAATTCTAGGTCTAAAAGCATACTAAATTATGATTCGAAAAAGAGGCCCTTGCATCCGCCACCAATCTCCGTATTGATCTTTCCTTCGGTCCATGCACAGATCGATGATGCCGGCGCCCTTGTGCATATGTTGCTTGTATAAATGTCCAAAGTGGTGCGTACGTGTACGTGTTGAAAAAATCATGATGTCGTCTAGGAAAGTGCATGACCCTGAAATCTTACTCAAAATATAGCTAAGTCATGCTCATGAATTGACTTCAAGTTACCGCAATAAAAATTTATTGTTAGTTTCTCTTGGATCCACCCGCATGTGTTTGTTCATGTACGATAGATGGGATGTTGTTGTGGTTACAAAGATCGACTTCCAATTCGTTACTTGCACCTTACCCTCTCTTATATATTTCCAGCTGGCTGACTTGATTGCACAACTGCCATCACCTTCTTCCATCTACCGAATCTAACTTCAAAACTCACCGAATCTTGGTTGAAAAGTTCCTTTGGGTAGATTATCAGAATGTGTAAACCGGGTTGACGGTGGAGATGGTTCGAATTTGAGTCGATATGAGGTTAAGTGAATATCACATCAATAAGTATGTGATTAACGGGTGGGTTTATAACTTTTTGGGCACCCTCTTTTCACAAATTACTAGTTTTTGGGATGAGTTATACCAAGTAGGTTGTAACAATTGGTATCAGAGCCTATCTCACACCCTAATTTACGTTTGTGTAGGGGGGCAAGCTGAAAACAGAGTAGGCCACCGTAGACATCGGTTCGGAAGCGTGGTGATATGTTATGTCTTCAACTGAATATTGGAACCCTCTTTTCAAGAGTTAGCTTTTGAGGATGAGTTATATCGAGTGAATTGTATATCATTTTAGTCTTTTAGAGGTCATGTGAGTGTGTGAAGTGTCAAAGAGTCCTTGTAAATAGATATGCCAATTATGAATAACTTGATTTATTTGGTGGAATGGTTCTATCTCAACTTGATGTCAAATTCTTAACTCTACGAGATTATGATACGCATCGAATCATGTCAATCCCCAATATAAGTATAACTCATTTTCCCTGGCATACATAATGCTTAAAGGACTCGTGCAAACTCCAATTCTATTTTATAAATTTATGTTATGAATTAAAAATATCCATAGTTATGATAATTACATTCTATCAAATTTTAAATTTCGAAATGGGCTGGACCATAGTTCGGAGAACCCTCAGGCAACTGACTTTATAGTCGTATGTATGCATGGGTAAGAATATATATAATATAAAGTCCAAGTCTAGTCCTGGTAGAATTTTGTGGCAGTTAATTAAGTAGCAAAACAGAGTACACGGCAACTAAGAAACCAAACTTGCAAGGCAAGCCAAAATCTCTGTTCTCGCCCTTATAATATACAATTTAGGGGTTGGTACAAAAGGATATGAATCATTCTCTCTATGATCCATTTGCTTCACATTCACGTCTTCCTCTTCTCAACTAATCCCCTCTTCATTTTCATTTTTCTTTTGTCATACAACTTTACACAAGTAGATGGAAAACTAAACAAATGAGCCACCAAAAAAATCGGAGCTCATCCCCAACAACTTAAGTTATTTGGGCTGCAAAGGTGATATGATATTATTAAAATCTTAAAAGACATAGAGGTATCCGTTACGATGATTTTCATTTCATACACGTGACTTACCTTGTGAAATTGTGCAAACCTCATGTTAATGATTAAAGTTATGAGTGGGCAACAATTCATAACATGTCTAATATAATTCGACGAGCGAGATCTGAATCAAAATTTATCTCTTTTTAATTAATAACCCTTTGTCAAAATTTAAGATTACGTCCAACCACCTCAACACCATGTAGAAGGCGTATAATGATGGGCATGTGATTGGGACCAAAACGGTCAGTCGTGTCGCAAACTGGGTAGTCTGACGGTTTGAACAGAGAATTTTGTATGGAGTTAGTATCTTTGAGTTAATGCAAAGTTTCACTAGTTAATTGCTTACATAATTAATTAATCCACTAAAAGCAAACAGAAAGAGAGAATGAACGAACAATAAATTTAAATTAGAGAAAATAAAATATCAAATCGACATTCAGTGAACTGAAGTGGTAGTCATGCACGTACGTAGTGTAGACATAAAAACCACGGCCGCACGTTTTCGTGAACGGAAAGCACGGCCGGAGTGTCTCCCGGAGAGATATGCGGCGGCGCCCACTGATCCCTAATCTGCAATATTACTATTACACCCCCCGTGACTTTCCCGCCACTCTCTTTCCAAAAAGCCGTTTTAACGACTCTCGTTAACGGTATTTCAGTCGACAAAAGGGTACGTATGGTATTTGCTCATTCCCTTCATCTCCCCACTTGACCGTCGGGTTCAAATAAAAGAAGCTCTCCTAGTTTGGATGGTTGGATACCTAGTAAATAGAATTAATCGGGTTGTTTCGGTTGCATGTTATTTTAGGGTTGGATCATTCAGATTATAGGTTGCTATATTATAAAATTCGTTATTTCGAATATAAGTGAGAAATTAGTTAATAAATCTCGAGTATTAAGTCAATGTTGATGGACTTCTTGTGCATTAGTTGAGCATTTCATTTCATCAATTCGGTTTAATCCATATTAAAGGAAAGGGAAAACATTAAGGATTGTAATCCAGTCATCCGGTTAGCAATCATAAGAAATGCTAGCTAGCCATCCAATCACCCTCGACAATTTTTTTAATGAGGTGAGAAATTGATAGAAACATAAGGAGCAGGACTTAAGGGAATTGAGTATGCATAGTCACCACTCGCTATATGATAACATAAATCCTATGACCATGCCGACACTTATTGATCCAACGAGATGTTTACAATTATAATAGATACGAATGGGTCGGGGATAGCTAGCTCTCTTAATCTTATAAACAATGTAACACATAAGCCTCAGCTTCGAGAGATAAAGAACCTCAACCATCACACAATAGTTCATGAGAGTCCGATATCAGCTCCGTTAATCTTTCAATATACATTGGAAGTGTATAAAAGAAAGTCGATATTTTTCGATACTACTTTATACCAATACCATTCTTACGTCGACAAATTGAATAGAAATTGGAAAAAACAAATGGTAAATATTTTTATGGAGATTTGAAGTTTTGAACTACTTTGTTTGATAAAAAATTCAAAAAAAGAAAGTATGGACTGTCAATCTGACATGTCAAACGACCCTCCACAATCAAGGTGCCAGCTCGGACGTCCTTTCAAAGTTGCCGACGGCCGTCTCCTGCCACAAACGACGTATTCTCCACGTCAACAAAACTCTCCCCCAAACAACAGACAGAATAATTCAAAAAATAATAAAGAAAGAATCAAACGTGGACCCCCACCACCACCCAAATCCGATTCATTTATCGAGGTGGATATTTCCCCGTGATGACTTGGCCCGCTCCTCTCTTTCTTTTCAACTTTCTCCCGCCGGCCATATTTTGCCGCCAAGGCCTTCTTCCCAGCCAGGCAACCACCGTCATATTCCCGCCATAACTATAAAAAAAAAGAAAAAGAGAAAGACAAATGGCTCCACCACTTGTCAACTTCAAATTCATTTCCACCTCGTTAGGGAATATTGTGAAATTATGTTCTCGACATTTGAATTTCATCTTGTCAACTTGGTGTTGACATCTTGTTGATTCTCTATTCCATAATGAATATTTGGACAGTGAATTAATCAAGTTTACTCAACAATTTACGTTTATTCCATGATGCACTATTATTATTTTTCGGTAAATTATTGACTTTAATGTGCGAATAAAATAGACTCTTGAAATGAATTAACTAATAATTTTAGTTATTTATGGTTTAATCTAGATTGAAGATTAGACTTAAAAAAGTTGTTTATGTTGTTTAGTCATAATTATCTAATTAAATCGTTACCAATAATTTAGTGAATGAAAATTGTTCGCTCAATATAAATTTGGGATGAATGTATATTAATTACATACCAATAAACTGTCACTATATAGTCTATGGAGTATCCAAAATAACCCAACAAACGTCTAAGACATAAATGTTAGAAATAGAGATAGATCTACAAAGAAGAGAAAAAACGTTAATCACGAACGAAGAGAAAACCCAATACTTATTGCGGATGAGTTATTTACTTACACACTACGATCACTTTTTTCGTCCAAACTTACTTCTAATTAAGCCTAAATGATTATGATATTAAAAATTGCAACTTACCCATCTCCATAAGGCTACCACCAACATCTGAGTGATCTGGTTAAGTCGCTAAGAAATCGAATAATCTGATTAACGACGATCATGCCAAAACATTCGGTCAAATCGAAAACCCAGCAAACCGTCAAATGGATAAGGCTACAACATCATAACGGTGACTGTGTTGTTAAGGCAGTTGGTTTTGAGTAGTTGCCGCCAAAGCACGCCCCACGTTGCCGCCTGCTGGTGAGCAGTTAAAGGGCAATCATCGTGCCGCCCCCAACCGTTGACCGTTGCTTTATACCCCCCCAACAACAACAAAACCGGCCTTAATCACCCCCTTGATTTATAATTCCATAATTATGTTTTTCTAATTCCATTTCGTGATTGGAGGACAGACTGGCGGGAACAGAGATGCCACGTAGGCAGTGAGAGTGGGTGGTGGGTGGATAGTGGGGACAAGGTGACCAACCGAAACCGGAACGTGCTCTCTGACAGGCCAGCACGTGACGACAGACTTGGTTTTTAATTTTATTTTGGGAATGGTTTACATTTGCTCTATGCTCGACACGTGGAGCGTAGTTTGGTTAATTACAATTAAATTTAGAGAATTAGAGAACTCGCGCCCAAAGCACGGTACAAGAATGAGGCGGCAAGTTTGAAAGTCTGAAATGGCTCCACGTCGTCGTCGGATAGTCATAGTACAGTAGACTTCAATACGGTGTCGTTTCGTTTCCGCGTCGTCGTTGCCTCGTGCCAGTCGCATGCAGTCACGTGATCCGACGTAAGAACCTGAATACATAGTATTTTATTTACAAATTCTATATTTCTAATACAGTAATATTGTATTAGTATACCTTACTGAAACAAAAATATAGCCACGGATTTATTTTTGGCTAGTTTTAAAAAATGGTTTATACTAATTTAGTTGGTAGACTATTTTAAACTAGATAAAATTCTCATAATTTATCGATGTGGTACTTGAGTTGTTATCTCAACAATCCCTCTTTCAAATAAAGGACTACTCATTATCTAGTATCCTTCTGCGGTAGTGATACACTTTTCTGTAGACACATTAGACCGTCGTTAACACCAATGGAACACGCTACCTAACCTTCACCTACCAGAAAGAATTTCGATACAAAAAACCACCTCGAACCGACCACATGTTCAGCTTCTCATGACCCATCTCTCTACTTTTCAATTAGGTCCTGATACTATTTGTTACGATCGCCAGCCCATCAACCCTTCCGACTAATATGATATTATTCGTTTTGGGCCAAACCCTGCACAAATTTGTTTATGAAGTTTCTTCTCAAAATGTCTTATATTAGTTTGGTCAAATTACTCTTTTAAATCACACCAAAAATACTCTTTTAAACTAAACAAATATCTCATAAGTCAACGATGTAGTACTTAATTTGTTATATGACCATTAGTATACATAACATAACACATTCATGTAGCCTAACATAAAAAATCATACTCGATTCCACCTTCCAATATGCGACATCAAAATTGGTTAAAAGTGGTTAGATTCCAAATGTAACTTAGGGCAAAGGGAATTTCGGAAGGCACGATTATTCTTCCTCGCTCATTTTTATTAATTATCTTATATATTCCGATTAGGATCACAAAGTTTCTAGAAAGGAATTTAAAAAAAATCAAATGTGTGGAATTCGACCAAAATAATTAAAAATGGTGTGAAACCAACTTTAAAGTCGAATCACGAGGCTGGACCAATCTGCTTCCTTTCATTTTGTTTGGTCGATCTCTTCAACTTTGTTATTGTTATGGGTGTTGGGATATTTTCCGATCTTGGTGAGGCGGTCCGATGATAACAAGGGGGGATGCCGGCGGCGAAGTGGACAGAGGAAACGCCGAGAAGTAGGGGGGCGCCGGTTGGCCGGTTGCCACGTGCGGACGTTCATAATTTTCCCTAACTATTATGGAGTCGGCATTTCCCTTTTGGCCATTTGCTTTCCATCTCCGTTTCCGACAAATTATGAAGTTTAATTCCCTCCTCCACTCTCAAAATCACCCTTTAAATTTTTGGAATCGTGGAAAAGGAAAAGTGGGGAAAAAGCCAACGCTAATCATCGTTGGAGACGACGATCAATGCTCTGAATATTCACCTCTCCACCCTAAAAGCTTCCAACACGCAGTTAAACAAAATTACACTAGGCAATGCTCTGAATCTTCACTCCCTACCCCCAAAATTTGGACGGTTAAACAGAAATAAATTACACGATTTGAAACTTCCTTGTTCGAAACCAATCACAACAAAAAACAAACATGTTTGTTACTTTTTTTCTAGTTTAGGTTCATGTGTTACAACTTAAAATTACAGTTTTCTTACCAAAAGGGAAGCAAAGGGGAAGTTCGTAACTTGATTTAAAGAAGGTCGAGATTGGATATAGTCTATTTGTAATATAGCCGTACCTGTTATTTGATTGCCTAAACGAGTAGGCCAAATCAATGTCGAGTTTGGAAAGAGTAATACTTTATGAGTCTTAGTGAGGATTCAAGGTTCGAATTCTCAAGGTCACAACTCACAAGGTAAGTCACTAACTAAGTGTACAACTTTAAAAATTCGTGCATCGTTGAGTGCATATTAAGTGTACACTTTTTAGTCAATATGTTAATAGAAATTTGTTTATGTAAACTTTTATGAAATATCCAAAATTTTGTTTTGGTAGAAATTTGGAAGAACGATGGGTAATTGGGTATATTCTTTTCAACAAGAAATTAGTAGAAGAATATTTTACTACAAAAAAAATTGGCTTTAAGATAGTGATTATTTGTTTTTAAAGAATATTTATTAGTCTCTATAACTTAATAGAGACAAATATTTTATGAGTATCCAACGCTCTTGTCGTGAAATATATTCAGAGACAAATGGTAGTATCTACCTCTAAATAAACAAAGAAATACTATTTTTTTGATTGCTTATTACACTTTTTACATGATAATTGTTTGTCATCTAAACTAAATTTTAGAAACAAAATAATTTGCTTCTCTTTTCTTAGTTAAGAGACATAAACATTTGTCTCTAATACTTATGTTTCTATACAACTAAATTTGTTTTTATTAAATGTTCTCAAGACATATATTTGTCTCTATATCTTACATTATATGCACAATTGTTTGATTTATGAACTTTATAGAGACACATATTTATGCTCATGACATAGAACAATTTTAATTGTCTTAATAGCTAATATGTAACATTCATAGACATATTATTTTTAATTATAAGCTTATAAAATAGTCAATTTTGAAAGCAATTAATACTTTATAATTATAAGCTTAATGTACTTAAACCCTAATTAAGGATGCTGGTGTGTGCGATCCTTAGCATTAGTGAAACATTTTGTCCGTTACCATGTTTCCAGAGTGGAAGAGTTAACAATGTAAAAGACTCTATATTGTTTTTCATTAATGCTAGCTTATACATAGGATTCAACATTTGATCATTCTGTGTAGTAATATAAACTGTTAATGTTAACTACTCGTTAGTTTCGAGAATAGACGATGGAGATTAAAATCGTAATCTAAAAAGTAAAATCTCCAATACGTATGGTATTTTTAATCTTATAAAGACAAATCATAATCAAGGATGAAATTCATTAGGATTCTGTCGTATGTCATGCCTACACCCATCATCAATGTCGTGAAAAAACACCATTGTATATTCGTCAATAATATGTTTATGTTTTCATATTATTCGGTGTTTTATGAAATTTCGCGCAAATACACGTTGGACTGCGTATGTGTTATTAGCTTCAAAGGGGTTATCATTGTAAGAGAATGGTAACCAAACACACCTTTGATGCCACCAATACACCGAGAACAATGTGTGTGGTGGTGGTGGTGTTAAACTTGCCACTAAGCTAAAACTAAGCGTGTTTAGTGACATTGTAATTGTAATCAGTCACGCCTGGAATGCTTTGTTGTCAAAAACCCAAGTCGCCAGGTGGCTAATCCTAGTGCTTAACGCTTTATTAATTATGATTTATAACTAAGCTCTACCAAACCAATTAAAAACAATTAAATCAGACGGAGTCAGACGCACGCAAAGTTGCCGCCCACCAGAATGAAAAGAGGGATTGGCTAACGTGTCAATCCATGCTGGACAATCCAACCACCCATGATTGGTGGGAAAAAGTGACACGTTGGCATGTTATAGGACGTCAGCTGTTATAGAACGAGGTTGAAGACGGTGAAGATGAAAAGACTGCAAAGGAGGTCATAGAGAGCAAGATAGAAGATCACAAGGAAGATGAGGACACGAATGAGGATGAGGCTGAGGAGAACAATGAGGACGAGAATGAAGAGAGGAAGAGAAAAGCGATGACGAGAAGAAGGGTGATAAGGATGAGAATGGTGAAGATGAAAACACTGCAAAGGAGTCAACCGAGAGCAAAATAGAAGGAGCAGATTGTTAGAAATAAGAGATTTAGATGAGATAATATATTCGATTCGAAGATAGGTAAAGATAGAAAAAAACCTTCAAAATTCACAACCATAAAATATACAACTAATTTATTCGTTTTCAATTGAAAAGAGTGATCATTATGCAAAACCTCATACTTTAACTTTTTTCTAATTAAATTGAAGATTAAAGATTAAAAGACACCAAATAAATACGAAAATACCATGTAAAAACAACGAAAAAATTCATATCCAAAGTTTACAACTAATTTTGATAAAGGAAAGTGTTACATATCCATCGTACTCGTTTCTTTTTTTCCATCGAATATAGACAAGGCAATAACATCCTTTAAAATAATTAAAAAAGAAAAAATATATCAACATCAATTTAAATTCGATATTTCTAAATTACGAACACACACAACTAATCACCCTTAGAATCCTAAAACAGGGACGGCGACTATTCCACCGTTACTTCTCACGCCCTTTGTCCCCCTTTTCCTATTTCCTTGCCTCCCCCCTCCGTTATTATTTATTTCAAATATTCCATTTTAGTCATTTAAAATAAAACATGGCTTTTTAAAAAAAGAAATAGGAAGGAAATCTGAAATATAAATAGTAGGAACTGGGCAAAGGTTTATTTGGTTAAGACCGAGGAAATCGGAAGCACAACAGGAAGGCGCACCAAAATTAAGAACTACCCCAAAAACAAAAACCACTCTCCAAAACCAAAAAGACAGAGAGAAATCGTCACAACGCTAAAGGAAAGGAAGGAAGAGATCTCAAGCTGCTGGAGATTGATTTCTGGTTTCAGTGTAAAAGTCCCCAAAGATTCCAGATTGGCTGTTTTGTTTCCAGCAGGAGGAGTTTCACGAAGATCATCATCCTTCTTTTGTCCTCAATCGAAGAAGGAAGTTCTTTCCCCTTCTTCTTCATCACCAATTTGTCCTCACTCTGTTCTTTAAATAAGAACCAGAGACAGAGCAGCAGAGTAAAGTAAAGTAAAGCAAAATCAACACAATCCATCAAATCGAGAAGTTTCAGCAGCGGAAACGAAAGAAATGGAGTGGAGTGCTTGTCTAGATGAGTATGAGAAGCTCGTCATCCGTATGAACACTCCCAGGTTCGATTCCTTCAATCTCCAGCTCTCCTCTTTACTCTGTTTTCTTACCCTTCTGGTTCGGTTTTTGTTGTTTCCTCATCTGGGTTCGTCGAAACCACTGGTTTCTCAAATACCCACATCATCAAAATTGAATTTTGACTCAGTTTTCCATGGTCTTCTTCTTCTTCTTCAGTGTAAACACGTCCCCTGTTTTTTTCTTCATCCTCTGACTCAATCTTTTCTCTGTAATTTTTTCTCTTTACAGAGTGGTCATAGATAATGCCGTTTGCCCTACGACCACAGTCGTCAAAGTTGACAGCGGGAGAAAACACGGCATTTTGCTTGAAGCGGTTCAGGTTCTCACAGATCTGAACCTCTCCATTAAAAAAGCTTACATTTCCTCCGACGGAAGATGGTTCATGGACGGTGAGTAAAGCTGTTAAAAAAAATTAACGCCGTTAAAAATCCGTTATCATTGGCACTGAATTCGGATCTTGTTCTTGTATGTATACAGTTTTCCATGTGACCGATCTGAACGGGAAGAAGCTAACCGACGAGAGCGTGATCAACTACATAGAACAGAGTTTGGGGACAGTGGATTACGGTCGGACTAACGATTTCACCGGACTGACCGCTCTCGAGCTGACCGGAACTGACCGGGTGGGACTTCTGTCGGAGGTGTTTGCTGTCCTGTCTGATCTGCAATGCAGCGTGGCGGACGCGAAAGTGTGGACTCACAACGGGAGGGCTGCGTCTTTGATCCATGTCAAGGACTGCGAATCGGGGTGCCCGATTGAGGACTCGAAGCAGATCGAGCGGATCGAGGCCCGGTTGAGGAATGTGCTCAAGGGGGATAATGATGATGTGAATAGTGTGATCAAGACTTGTGTGTCGGCTTCGATGGGTGTTACGCATACGGAGAGGAGGCTTCATCAGATGATGTTTGCGGATAGGGATTATGAATTGGCGAGGAGTGGTTCGAATTTGCCTGTCGTTACGGTGCAGAACTGGGTTGAGAGAGGGTACTCGGTCGTGAATGTTCAGGCGAAGGATCGGAGGAAGCTTCTGTTTGATGTTGTGTGCACTTTGACTGATATGGAGTACATTGTGTTCCATGCCACGGTCAACACGGTTGGAGATATGGGTTATTTGGTAAGTAGTACAAGTTCATATTTTGATGTTATAATAACTTGATTTGATGAATTGGGTTGCTAAACTTTTGATTATTAATGGGTTGGGCAGGAATTCTACATTAGGCATCAAGACGGGACTCCGATTAGCTCGGAGGCCGAGAGGCAACGGGTGATTCTGTGTCTACAAGCTGCTGTCGAGAGAAGGGCATCCGAGGTATAACAAGTTCCGATTCTATTTTAACCCGAAAAGATTGGGATCTTTTATCGTAGTTATAGTACTGAATTCGTTTTTTTTCGATCGACAGGGTGTGAGGTTGGAGTTGTGCATGTCGGACAGGCAAGGGCTACTCGCTGATGTGACAAGAACGTTCCGCGAGAACGGTCTGAATGTGACGAGGGCAGAGATATCAACAATGATGAATGGGATGGTGGAGAACGTGTTCTACGTGACGGATGCGAGGGGGAACCCTGCCGATGCCAAGATAATCGAATCGGTACGGGTTAAGGTCGGGGAGGGTAGCTTGAGGGTGAAGGAATTGCCACCACTTGTGTACCACAAGGAGGCAGAGAGGGATGAGGATGCAGTTCATGGGGTGGCTGGGACAGTGTTGCTCTCATTGGGGAGCATAGTGAGGAAGAATCTTTACAATTTGGGGCTCATTAGATCATACTCATGAACCCTAAAAAAAAGTTCAAAGGAATCAAGGCAATTGCTCAATTGGGGGGGGGGGGGGTGAGATTCATTTGGTTTAGGGTTTGTTGATTTGGGTTGGTTTTGTGTACATAAATGGGAATATGGGTGATAGTAGTAGTTGTTTGAATAGATAAGAAAGAGATAGGATTGGAGAAGAGGGAGATGAAATCCACCATATTAAGAAGTAATATATTATATATGAAGAAGATTCTTTTTAGCCAAAAGGGAAAACACAAGTGAAGATTTGATTGAAGATTTGGAGAGTGGATGGAAAAGGGTAAAGTTAGATTATGGTTGTCTTCTGAAGATAGATCAAACTAGTATGAGATTCTAGGTGTAGATTTGATGGGGAGATGTGGGGTTTATATGCTTCTTCTTCATGGTTATATGTAATAGAAGAGAGAAAAATGTTTTGCTTTTGTACATAACGATGTGTTAATATAATCTGTTTTCATCGAGAAGATTAATCTGATTGTTTTACTATCCCGTTGAATGGTTTGTATTAAAATTTAGGAAAAATGATTCAAAATGTCACAAAATATTTGCTTTTTATTAATTTATACACGACATATACGAAATTTAATGTATGTTACGACCTATTGAAGATGATTACGAATATAGCATACAGTTAGTCTTCTTTAGTATGAGTTAGCAAAATTTATATGTGGCACCAAAAACCAAATATGTGTCATATGAAGCGGCAAAATTGATCCATTATATGCCACCACGGTGCCACGTCAGCGGCTAACCTTTATACACCATATGAATTCTCTTTTTCTTTCCCTATGAGTGTAACAGAGAATAGGATGACGACAATTGAAAAAAACAAAGAAGAACTATAATTTGTGTGAACGGTAGATTTTGAGAATTTCTTCCATCTTCGCGAACAGAATTATGATTAACAAAAAATGTCACACATTTTCTGATGGTGGAGGCAGGTTCAGATCCAGAGATCTCTTTGGATGGATCGTATCGATGTGGTTATGGTTCAAATCGACGATGGACGAAGAATTGGAACAACTTTGGACTCCGCCACCACTGAAAATGGCCTGGTTGCATTGATGATGATCGAGAACCATCCATAATTTGTGCGTTTTTCATCATCACCTCATAATAGGTCATGTGGTAATGCGGATGGTGGACACAACTCATCGCCGCAGGCGGCGACTGAATGAAAAGTGGACGGCAGCGGAGACAGGTCCGAGATTCAGATCCAATTCACGAGCGGCGGCGTTGTAGGCACGAGCGGCTCCTGCGCCGTATCAAACCTCTCAAGCCAAACACGGCTCTTCTTCCCTGGATCTCTGATCTCACTCCCTGAAACGAGCCTCTAATCCACGCCTTCGCCGCCACCATTGTTTGGTTTCGTGGCGGCGATCTTCTCTCCGAGAGCCATTGTTTATTTTTTATTTTTTTTTTATATTTGAATTGTAATATTTCAATTTGTCACATAAGCAAACTAACGTTGAAAGTTAACGGTGTGTTATTTTTGTAATTGTCTTCAATTGTTCGTGACATATGCTAAATTACGCATACGTTGTGTATAAATTGGTAAAGGGTTGGTACTTCGTGACATTTCAAGTCATTTTCTTAAAACCTATTTTGACGTAAAAATGACTTGATTGTTTAACTTTCACCGGTGAGGTTGAGAATCTCTTCTTCTTCCCACATGCTTCCAATTGGGTATGTGAATAGTACCCTACAAAGATATGAGGAGTTAGAGGACTAAAGAGACCTTTACCCTAGATGATGCCCCCTCCTTTATTTATGCCATTGACTATGGATTCATATCAAGGTGGCAAAATTCACATGATCATCTTTCATATCATTTGATTGACAAGGTAGTAGAAAAATGAAAGGCAAAGAAAGGTGGGTCATGAGTGGTGTTATGTGTTGTAGGTTTGGTATATATATATCATGCTAGGAAGAAGAAAGGAATAAATGAACCATAGTTTGGGAAGGAAAAAAGAGAAGGGCGTTGGTACGAAATCAAAGAACTTTAGTAGAACTTGTTTACTCGAATAATCAAAATCGACACTCTAACTATCAAAATTTGGATATAAATGTTGTATATCCAGCATAAAAAAGACATTTGACAATGACGTTGTATGACAAATGTATAAAAACATACCAACACCGAATTTTTACATAATTTTTCTCTTGCTGAATCGGTTAGCTCGGAAGAGATGGGCATTTGGTGACATAGGGTAGGTAAAATGTAGGTGAATTTGAAATGAATAGTGAAAATGACTTGTCTACTTTCCATTGGAAGAAATCTGATGTGGGTGCCAGCACATCCAACACACATAATATTACAAAGCTTAACCAAACCCTCATCTTGGTCGGCACCTGCTAAATTATTCAACACTTATTTTTTAAAAAATTGAATTTTATTATTTGCCAAATTGTACGATAATATGGTCATATAATAGGACATTATTATCATTATTTAAATATGGTCAATTAGAAGTTGAAATATGAAAAGCACCAAAATGGAAGGGGCCAATATTTTCTTCAGATTAGATTAGGACATGAGAGTCCGAATCAGCACAAGGTCGCCAATTTAGTGTTTAAAATTGACAAATTTTGATGGGGAAAAATCAAGAGATAAGAATATATAATTTAGTAAAACAAAGGGACAAAATCGATAAATATGAATATATAATTTTAATCAAACAAATCCGTTTGGAGAAATATTCAAATGCAAAATTGAATAGATAAAGAGACAAGAAAGTAAGACGGACGGCGAATTTGTCTCTCTTTGTTGAACATTTAGGAATTTGGATCCTAATCAACGGACTCATTTGTTAACGATTTTTTCAACTATAATAGTCCGGTTAAGCAGCCGATCAAATACCTCATTCGTCTCGTAATTTTGGGTTGTGTTAGGTAAAGAGTTTAAAACTTTTTAAGTGTTTTAGGTACATGTCATGTATGTTGACCTGCGTTTTAGTCGAATAGGTAAAACACTTGGTTGCAGCCGGATTGAGTACTTCGTGTCTTGAAATTGATTTAAATTTTCGGCAAAAATGACTCTTGGTTAATGAACAACTTTAAAGGGGTTATTCTACTGTTGGGAATTAAGAACGTGTTTATACTATAATATTCGACGTTTAGTAATGAACGAACTACAAACCGAGACCAACTTGGGAGGTTAGGAGTACACGGCTGTCGCGACAATATGAACAACTTAGTTTCGTTCATAACTAAATAAAAGTAAAAAATGAATTTGATTGTATTGATGTAAGTAAAACTATCGAGTAGTTAGCTGTAAATTAGAAATGTGTAGCACAAGAGATGCTGCAAAATATGTTAGGTAGGTTTTTGGTTGGTGCCATACAACTAGGAGCCTTTGTTACTAAGAAATTCTTTCTTCTAGGACAACCCAAGAACACAAATTCCCTAAGGATTCCCACCAAATAAAAGAATTTCCCATAGAATCAACGATGTGCAAAGGAATTTACACTGTGCTACTCTAGATTCCATATATGTTTAACCTCGTTAGAGTATCCAATAATGTTATTTCGAGAATAAAAGATGACAATTTTGAAAGATATTTCTCATTTAATGTTACTTCGACCTCCTGTTTGAAGTTTAGTACAAATTAAACTTTGCATCTATCAATAAGCTGATCCATGCATATATTGGTTATTTGAGTAATGTATTTTCGAATTTTTAACCTAGGTATTTCCAATTCATTCTTCAATGACATATTGTTAAATTTACTATAGTAGTGTTTCTAGTATAGAGAATTTAGTTAAATTGACAAAGTAGAGTACCTAACATCAAATACAAGTTGAAGAGGCCACTTAATTTGATGGACATTGAAGGCGATGTCAAGTTGGTGGTAACTTAATTGTTAGAACCCGTGTCTGACCTACATCAGATTGTTTGCATGTCAATCGGGTAATGAAGTCTCATATTCAGTGATACATTTGACTATTGACTATCTCTTACTCTTTTAAGGATACTGTAGTTAATCCTCATTCTTTGGGTAAATTGTTAGGGTTGATTTGTTTTCTATTTTTTTATCTTCATAAGGAGTTATCTGAACCAAAAAATTACAAACCGAACATATGGTTTATGTTTCGGTTTTGGAAAATCGGTCAATGAGTTATGGAACGTGGGGTGAGGCAGGCTCTAGGTCCAACGTTAAACAGAGCAGACTGATCATAATTGGCGGGAGTTGTTATCAAAAACCGACAACCTTTGACCGTCACCGGTAACTACGCCGTTTGACGCGGGTTTAGCTGAGTTGTCATTATCTTCACTGTTTATAAAATATACTAAATAGGCTCCCTTTGCGAGACGTGGCTCGGCTTTTCACACAGCACAGCAAAATAACGTGCAGGCTGCAGACTAGTGGGAAAGATTCAGAGACACTCTGGAATTCTTTAATAATGCAATTTTTTTTTTTTCGATCTTATATTGAATTAACGATTTTACTATTTTTGTACTAAATGTGTTAGTTAATAAATGTTTAAAATACCGCAATCCTTAATGAGAAGATTTACATGTTGGCAACCAAGTTGTTTGCAGTGAATCAACCGTTCTAGAGTATAGGATCACTATTAAGAACAAAACGAATATCAATATGTAAACTATGATCAAGACCATTTAAAAAGTTTGTTGTTTGGTTGCCTTTCGATAAATGTGTCAGTCCGATCCAACATTTCATGGAACTGAGTGACCTCATATGGGTGTTGGTGTTGTGTGCTCTCACCCTCCGTCAATCGAAGTTCGATTGCAGCTTGCAAGTCCAGCTGCACCCGTACCTGTCTTTACCCAAACTCCCAAGCCAGTTGTAACCCATGCACATCAACTAACTCTCAACTCCGTCCGAGCAATCGAGCAAATCCCCAAATTTATTAAATACGCTTCTAAACAGTGATTATCGATATGTGAGCGATTTACTAATCCGTGATAAACTCAACTCTCAAATCACATCCGGACCGTTTGTATGTTCTTTCAACTTGTCTTAAGGACACGTACGGATGTCTAAATAATGTTGGTAATTAATCAACAAAGGTAAAGCACAAAAGATGCATTAACATGTGAGATTCCATCTTATTTCAGAATCACACGTTAGATTCGCAGAGCATGCATGCAAAGAGGAGATAAATAGTATTAACAAGACAGAAATCAAAGCATATAAAACATATTTTGCACCTTTATGCTAAAGTATCACAACTCATAATTGGCATAATATACAAGTGATGAAGATTCCAAATATAGTGGTATTACATTTATGTATATAGCCAAAATGGAACAACAACATTCGAATCTTAATGAAAGCAAGCTAGTAGAGTTAAGTTCCAGATTATGGCTATTCTTATAGACATGATCTTGTGTTTATATGATAATTAAGCATGTGTTGAGAATATATTTCGTTTGTAGGATTAAAATTTAACTAGTCTCCGTTGTGTTTTCCCTTAATTATGAATGAAACAATTATTGTCAAGGGAACCAAAAACATGGACAGTAGACTAATGTTTTGTGGATAATTATTGTATTTTCTTACCTATTATTTAGTTTATTGCTTCATCGTTTTTCATATGCTAAACTTGAACAAGTGAGAGTTTCAATCTTATATGCTAAACCTGAACTGAAGCTTTAGATGTAGAATGTTGACCATCATGATTCATCATCATGTTTAACTACATTAGGATTCTGTTAAAGTGAAGAATGAAATCGAGTCTCCTGATCGACAAGCAAGCAACAAGAAACTAAGTTCACTTCCTGAATATTTTTTGAAGTAGAGAACTCTTAAGTGTAAACTTAATTTGTAGAACATAACCAAACTTAACGCTGAAGTTTATCTCGGCCCCTGCTTTGACTTATCATTGAGTTGATCGCGTAAATGATTAAACGATGGCCTAATCAAACATTTTACATGTTGTTAGTGGCTTGATGTTTGTAGGGTTGGTAACCAATGTTGTTAAATATAAATATATATATATATATATATATATATATATATATAAAGGACTTTAGATTATGAGAATCTGAAAGAAAAAATGTTTAAATGATTACAAATGATATATTAGACATTTTTTGTAACGAGATTATTACCATATTTCCCCTACATTACCATATTTCCCCTACATTGACGAATCTAACACCACCAAGGTAAAAAAGTATAGTGAATATTAATGTATACCTCATTGCTGGGATTTTAATGATTGATGTTTTATGTATACAATACAGCATACCTCAAGGTATTCATGTGGACCCTTGCGTCAAGAAAATTGTTCAGGACAAGCATGCTGCCTTTTTTTATTTTAATGGTAAAAATCCCTCTATCTCTTTGTGAAATCCTATTAATGAAATCAATATGATATGTTTTAACCTCGATAAACATTTATCATTCTAAAGATTTCTTTTGAAAGGAATAGAAAATGCAAAATATGTTAGTTCTTATAATATTGTAAGTTTATCCCATGCCAATGTTATTCCAACTCAAAAGTTCCGTCAAGTTCAAATTAAGTTTTTTTGTCTGAAGGATGATGAATGTGAAAAATTATTTGATGAATTGGAATTAACTCCAAACAGATTAGGGAATGGTCCATTGCCTCTAAAAATATTCGACAGTTCCAGACTAACAGGTAAATCATAAATCTGTTCAAACTTTAATATCTGTTTCTTGGAGTTAGATATATATGTTCAAAACAATAAATGCTTTCTCGCATCAACCATTACAAAGAAAGTGTCTAATATATCATTCGTAACCATTTAAACTTTCTTCTTTTGGATTCTCATCATCTAAAATCCCTTTTATATATCTTTAACAATATTGGTTGTCAACCCTACAAACATCAAGTCACTAACAATATTTGGAATGTTCGATTAAAGATCTATTAAGTGTAAACTTAATTTAGTAGAACAGAACCCAACTTAACACTAAAGTTCGTCTCGACCCTGGTTTGAATGACTTATCATTGAGTTGATCATGTCAATGATGTAATGGTGGCCTAATCGAACATTCCAAATATTGTTAGTGACTTGATGTTTGTAGGGTTGACAACCAATATTGTTAAAGATATATAAAAGGGATTTTAGATGAACACAACCGTATATCTATAAGAATAGCCATATGTAATGTTAGATTCGAATATGTCATTTTGATTTACTAATCACTTTTAGATCAAGATCGTGATAGTAATTCAATTTTGAATTCTTTCTTAATTTTTTCCGGTTTAATTTAATTTGTTGTTATATTTTGGTTGATACCAATGTAATAAGTCCAAACCATAGACTCCAAAAACACACTTGTGTTAATTAACTACATAATGATTGCTATCATTGACAACAATCCAGGACATAAGCCAAACTCCAAATTATAAACTTGTCCTTCTTCTTCAGTAAATCAAATTAGCTTAGTCACCATCATTTTGACTGTTGTCAAGTGGCCAAGGCCTTAGATAGGGATGACATTGATTATTCATAAGGTACCGAAAGTGTTATGACAAAAAAATTATATACATTGATGATTAGTGTCAGTTAAATTTGGGGTTGTCGATCGTCATACCAAGTGAGATTGACGATACCCAAGTGGCCAAAACCTTAGATAGGAATAGAGTTGACTATTTAGAAGATATCGAGAGTGCTATCACAAAAATTTTATATACCACGATGATTAGTATAAGTTAAATTTTGGGCTGCCGGTCGTCAGACCAAGTGAGATTAGTGATGCCATCATAGGGGTGCCAAAATGATTGCACATTTCGAGTTTCACATTCAGGATCTCAGAGAACACAATCAAGTGCTACAACCACTCGACTACAACCTGTTTGGATAAACTGTTGTAATTTTTTACCGTCATTCTATTCTTTAAATACACTTCTTCGAATGCCGTTATCAATGTTGGCCAGAATTGACAATATTCTCAGACCATCTTTCACACAGACAAAGAGTACTAATAGTTACTAGAAGACACACTGAATGATCCAACCTTCAAAGGTCCAAAATTATTGTCCCTCTTTTGCCTATACCCAAATTACCATAGGCCAACACACACTGCCAGTTGAACTCTATGTTATATTCTAAAGGAATATCCTTTTTAACAATGGTGGATGAATTAAAGAAACTGTCCTAATGGTTCCTCTAATTAGTTAGTTGAGATGATTCATTGTATGATGTTCGTCCATCATCATCATCGAATTTTCATGAAAAGAGTTGACAAACACTTAGCAATAATTAGCAGTATTTCAAGTTCTAGGACACCATGTGTTGGCTAGGTGATACCTTGCTAATAATAATTGCATTTCAAATTGACAAACAAACCAAACGAGGCCCTAGATATATCTTGTTGGCTTTCTGTTTGAATTTGATGTTGGCAGTTTGAGTGTCTTGTTCATCATGACACAACTTTCTAATTATTATTAGGGTGTCGACTTTAGACATGTCGATGTCTTTTCTCGAGTTTAAGTTCAACATGAAATTAATAGTTTCGTAAATTTTTAAAATTAGGTTGATTAACAAAATTATGATATAATTTGTGGTTGGATTTGAAGTTTGAAATTTAGTGATTTATTTGAAGTTTCAAAATTATATCTCAAATTTTATCACCGTAGTATGAATATGGAACGAACATTTCACGAGTTGATACTAAAGAATGTGTATCCATGACTGTATAACACATATTTGTGTTATCAATTTGACTTTATATATTAGTTGACATTCACATAAAGTCAATAAGTAATTCACACATCAAATCATTAGTGGTGCAACATAAACACATTAAATCAAATTGTCCACTTGCTCCCTAAGAAAACTAATGAGTTGATTTTTTTATTATTATTTGATTAAAATTTTAATGTTTTAAAAGTAACAAATCATCAATTTCTCTAATATCTGAATCAATGCTTCAGAAATTATTCAGCCGGCTTGGGGCTGGTGGTGGGTGGTTAACATGGAAAAATCAATAATTAATCTAAATAAAATTAAATTATTCCTAATTATTTATGATGAATAATACAACAGAAAAAACAGAGTTGACAACACAACCAAATTAGAGATGAACAATGCGTCGACGTTTCCTGTTACAATTTTGACATCACAAAGTTGTCTTTCTCTCCAATAGCCGGCGTATTTTTATACGTATAAACAATGAAGAATACGTTTTTCAGGAAGGACACTTGGAAGTTGACAAATAAACAACCCAAAACCCCTTAAGCTCATCTCAACTTTCATCCGGCCCACGCCTGGCCACCATGTGAAGGACTCGTTTAGAGGATTCGTAAATTTTCTCTTTTAGATCACTGTTTATAAGAGATTATAACCACCTACATGACGCAATTTTATTCGTAATTATTATTCTTGATCGAGACAATTATCACGACCATTCATGTAAATAATAGAGTGATTGAGTGAGCCTGTAGTGCGCATCTACGAGCCTGCCATTTTGTTAGAAAGGCAAGAATTGTTTTTGCATAATCCTTCAAAATCGCCCATCTGAGATTTATTATCACCCAAAAAACAATTCCGCCGATAATTCTCTATTTATAAAAACCGGACCACCCACTTGAGGCTTGGATGGTTTTTCACAAAATGACAAGATGATTCATGTTAGGAATCTTGGTCTCTAGCATTTTGTGAGAGGAATCCAAGGTTTTTCTTTACTAGAAGTTTATTTGGCATATTTTCTTTGTTATGTATCAATCAATTAGGATCGTTGAATATCGTTCTTGCTGATCAAGTGATGATACAAGGATCAAATGGAATCGGTTCTGACCCGTCTGAAATCGGGTCAAAAGGAATACTAAGTAATGAATGGACGTACGGGTCGGTTCGTAGAAAATCGGATGAAATGTTAAATCGCAATCATAACGACATTTCTCGACATATGTCCAAAGTTCGTGACATTTTAGAGTGTTTTGTTAAAAAACAATTATATACTTTAAGAAAACAATTAATTCCAATTGAAAATGGCGAGAAACGGGAAACACTTAAGACGGTGTGACCTCTAGTCCCTTGTTGTTTCGCCCCAACCTGGCGAGAAGTCTCGCACAAAACCTTGAGAGTTAGAGCAGCGAGCAAACGAAGAAACGTCCTCAGATTCAGAGCAGCAAACGAAAAACCAAGGTGCTATCTCAATGGAGCTCCTTAGAAATCCTCTCGAAGAAGTTGAACGGTCATTCTTCATCGTCATGCGATCCGTCCATGATCCTTCTGTTGAGAATTAATCTACAATTCTCTAGATTATTCTGTACAACTCTACAAAAATATCTCAACTCCTAACTACCAAATTAATTAAGATGTGATATGTTAAAACAATTAAAATTTTACAAACCACAAACTTAAGTTGGTTTCTACCTACTACTTGTATCATGGCTATTATAAATAGCCTCACTTGTAACAAAGTGAAGTATGAGTTGAAGAAATAAGAAAGAAGAAGTAGAGAGACATGTGTGAGTGATGAGAGTAAAGGTTCAAGTGACCAAATTGTAATATTTATAAATTTGAGTGATCAATTGAGTCAGTTATCAAAATACTATTTTTTCGATCCTAAATTCCGCTACATTTCCGCCAATGTCACCCAATAACTAGTTATTTGAGATATATTTGTGTTTTGGAGTTTGAATAACTAGCTATTCGGTGATATTGAATATCGCAATATTGTGATATTCAATATTCACCTAAATGTATATTTTTGATCGACATAATTGCCCCAAGATAATTTCATAACTACATGCAACTGAGGGTTAAAATAGTAATTCTATCTATCTTCACTATTACAAACCAGGACCCACATCATATCTCATCATTTCCAAACCCTACCACTCAATATCCTACGCTAAACAAGAATATTCATATTATTTGGATTCAATATCAATCTCACCAAATATCGTAATATCTCGAATAGCTAGTTATTCGAAATATCACGTACCAAACAAGGTCTATGAGTTTTTGATCTTTATTACCTAGTGTTGACTACCTGATATCCATTGAAGACCCATGTTGATTGGGTAAAGCCCACCCAAGCCGGGCCCAAACAGACGGATACCCGCGTGGGTATTACCCATGTCCAAGCCTAATACATAAAGGGTTGTCGCCCAAGACAATTAAAGTAAATGTGGGATTTACCTTATAATAAGATATTTATGTTACTACTCTGTTCTAAGAGTTCATCGAAGTGAAGATACATATAAGTCTTAAGTAAAGATTGGAGACGGTAAAAAGTTGAAAGTTAAAGGTAAGGGTACAATCATTGTACAAGGAAAGGGAACTACAAAACTCTAATTCAAGAAGTTTTGTACATTCCAGAATTAGCTCAAAATCTCAAGTGTTGGACAACTAATGCTTAAAAATTACAAGCTACTATTTGATAACAGCTGATGTGAGATTATCAACAAATCCAACAACTCGAAGGTGGCGAAAATTTTGATGACTTCCAACAGGATGTTTCCTCTCACAATGTTGAAGAATGAAGAAATAGCAATGACGAGCCAAAACATGGATGAATCTTTCCTATGACATCTCCGATATGGACACTTGAACTACAAAGGCCTCAAACTGTTGAAGCATAAAAATATGATGGTCGGTCTTCCCCAAATCAACAGAGAAGACAAGGTTCGTGAAGAATGCATATATGGAAAAATGCATCGCTTGCCATTTTCAAAAACCACTTGAAGAGCAAAAGCACCACTAGAGTTGGTACACACCGACATATGCGGACCAACTAGAACAACATCCATAGGAGGTAAGAGATACTTTCTACTATGTGTGGATGATTATACTAGAATGATGTGGGTATTCTTTCTTGCGCAAAAGTCAGAAGCTTTCTCCAAGTTCCTTCAATTCAAAGCAGCAGCTGAGAAGGAAAGCGGACATCAAATCAAGACACTTCAAACAGATTGTGGTGGAGAATTCATCTACAAACCTTTCATGGAGTACTGTCACACCAACGGAATCAAGAGGCAGGTGACAGTGCGGTACACACCACAACAAAACGGGGTAGCAGAACGAAAGAACCGTACACTTGTGGAGATGTCAAGAAGCATGATGACTGCTAAAAAATTTTCAAACGAACTATGGGCAGAAACTATCAATACAACAATCTACATCCTCAACAGATCGCCAACCAAAGCAGTGATGAACAAAACATCTTTTCAAGCATGACACCACAAAAGGCCGCAAGTGGATCACCTCAAAGTATTTGGTTGCATAGCATATGCACACATCTCTACTCCAAATCGAGACAAGTTCGACCAAAAGGGAGAGAAGCTCATCTTCATCGGATACAGTGACGAATCAAAAAGCTATAGACTTACAATCCATTGGAGAATGAGGTGGTGATTTCACGAGACGTTATCTTCAACGAAATGGCCGAGTGGAGTTGGGAGACTCAGGATGCTCAACCTACATAAAAAAATGAGATCTTGGAGAATTCAACAACTACACAAAATGAGATCTTGGAGAATCCAATAACTACACCAACAACACCAAATGAGATGGAACAAAATCCAAGACAAGGAAGAAGTCCAACAAGAATTCCAATGAGAGACAATTTCAGAGACGTCGTGATAGATTCAGACTCACCTCCCTTAAAGGTCAGATCCTTAAGAGAAATTTATGAATCAAGTGATGTAGCATATTTTTCTTGTGAACCCCAGACGTTTGAAGAAACAGCGAAAGACAAAGTCTGGACATAAGCAATGGACATAGAGATCTCAATGATAGAGAAGAACAAGACTTGGGAGCTCGTGCATAAACCAAAAGACAAGGAGATCATAGGTCTAAAATGGATCTACAAAACCAAATTTAATGAAGACGGTTCCATCCAGAAACACAAGGCGAGATTAGTGGCAAAAGGCTATTCACAACAGCATGACATCGACTTTCACGAAACCTACGCACCAGTAGCACAGATGGAGACAATAAGAACAGTCATAGCACTAGCAGCTCAAATGGAGTTACCAATATTTCAGCTAGACGTCAAGTCAACATTCCTCAACGAAACCCTAGAAGAAGAACTCCACGTGGAACAACCATGAGGATATAAGAAGAAAGGAGAAGAGCACAAAGTCTATCGACTCAAAAAGGTGCTCTACGGTCTCAAACAAGCACTACGAGCGTGGAATAACATAATTAATCGATACTTTCAAGACAACGGATTCCAAAGAAGCCCAAGTGAAGCATCTCTCTACATCAAAAAGGGAGAAAACAAAAACGTTCATATTTTGTGCTTATATGTTGATGACTTAAATTTATACAGGCACAAGTCCACAAATGATTGAAGAATTCAAAAGGGCAATGATGTCAGAGTTCAAGATGACAGTCTTAGGACTCATGAAGTATTTCTTAGGAATTCAAGTGAAGCAAAAACCCGGAGAAATATTCATCTCTCAAAATAAGTATACCGAAGACATGTTGAAGAGATTTCACACAGCAACGTGCAAGCCCATAGCGACACCAATGACATTGAACGAGAAACTGCAACAAGATGATGGAGCAGAAAAAGTTGACGGAAAAATCTACCGAAGCCTAGTCGGATCGCTCATATATCTTACACACAGAAGACCAGATATATGTCACTCAGTAAGTCTCATTTCAAGATTTATGAGTGAGCCAAGTAAACTTCATTTTGTAGCAACGAAGAGAATCCTACGATACCTCCAATGCACTAAACAATTAGGCCTAAGGTACAAGAAGGAAGAAGGAAGCAAAATAATCGGATACACCGACAGTGACTGGGCAGGATCACTAGATGACCGAAAGAGTACATCTGGTTACATATTTTTCCTAGGTACAAAACCAATTTCCTGAAGCTCAAAGAAGCAGAAGACTTTGGGATTATCATCAGCATAAGCAGAATGTATTGCAGCTACAGATGCAACATGTGAGGCAGTATGGCTAAAAAGACTAATTGAAGACTTGCAACAAGGTGATAATGAGCCAACCATTATTTACTGTGACAACATGTCAGCCATAGCCATGATGAAGAATCCAGTATTTCACGCAAGGTCAAAGCATATCGAATTACGATACCATTTCATACGAGACCTAGTCAACAACAGAGAAATCACAATGGTATTCATCAACACAGATGGTCAACCGACGGATATTATGACGAAGGCAGTTGCGAAGGAAAAACTCGAGAAGTTCAAACACTTACTCCGAATTGCAGATTAAGAGGGGGTGTTGAGAATTAATCTACAATTCTCTAGATTATTCTCTATAACTCTACAAAAATATCTCAACATCTAACTACCAAATTAATTAAGATGTGATATGTTAAAATAATTAAAATTTTACAAACCACAAATTTAAGTTGGTTCCTACCTATTACTTGTATCATGGCTATTATAAATAGCCTTACTTGTAACAAAGTGGAGTATGAGTTGAAGAAATAAGAAAGAAGAAGTAGAGATGTATGTGTGAGCGGTGAGAGTAAAGGTCCAAATGACCAAATTGTAATATTTATAAATTTGAGAGATCAATTGAGTGAGTTATCAAAATATTAAATTTTCGATCCTAAATTCCGCTACATTTCCGCTAGAGTCCCAACACTTTTAGCCTTCGACGGCAAGGATTGGGAGGTTGTGACAACATTAGAATAATCTCTCCATCCAAGGAAACTTAAAACAGGTAGGTTTTTCACAATTATTAGGGTTTCAACTTAATCGGTTGTCTGTTTGAATAACATAAAGTAATCGGTGTTTTGTTGTCGGTTCTCGTAGGTTCCTGTTCTAAACGGGCAAACCCTAACTTCGTCCAATTTAGCACCAAAGTCCTTGGTTCGGTTCAATGGTATGGTGCAGGACATCAGTGAAGAGGAATCCTACGTCGGAGCTTATACGGTCAGAAATTATGTTTATCGATTTAGTTTCTGTTCTCGATCTGTTGAGAACGGAACCCCTTCCAAAGCCAATCTCGCAAGAGAAGATGAGGAGATGATGGATGCCTTATGTTGATATATAGTTGATACCACCAGATTCGAAGTTGCTGTTAATGCTGATATCGATGTTGATGTGTCTAAAGGCCATTGGATGTCTATGTACATGTCATTCTCTATGCAATGCAGGGCCGGGATGGGGGGACCTGGAGAACCACCAAGTTTGGTGGTATCTGTGATTTTCAGGTAGACTCCTTAAGTGATTCAAGAACGTGGCAAAGAAGACTGCTTCTTCTTCTTCATCTTCTAATCAATCAATGGCTTTAAGGCGCAAACAGAAATAAATATGCAGTATAAATCAATAACGGGTTTGATCGGATTTGAGAGATTTTGGTGGGATTCTCTATCTCAAAAAGGTAGGAATAACTGTGAATGATCTACCAATAACCCTGTAATCTATTTATAGAATTTTAATTTCCACAAACTCCAATCAAATCAAGGAATCATTTTCCTAAATTGTTTTGGGGAACCTATTCCACAAATTACGAGGACATATACTGCCTAGTTCCCTTTTATAGCCCAATCCCAACCCGGTCCACTGGGCCCAGTAACTCGGTCCGATCAAGAAACAATTTATGCATTATGACCAGCCCAACCTTTTAGGTTAATAAAGGTCCAACTTTGATGGTTGATCGTCAGGGCTAACTGCTCAGCCCAATCGCGAGATGACCAAGCCCAAAAGACTAGCTAGCTAGGAGATCCAGCCCAGTACAGCTAGCAAGGTCATTCATTGCTTCCTCTTTGCAAGAAATAAGAATGATCAAAATTGCATAGTAAACATTCTGTCAACTGGTATAAATATTTTGCCCACTACCTCTCTCCCTCCAACTTCTACGGACATCACCATTGTATTTACAGCCTTACACTGTTTTTTTAAGGTAGCGCTTCACGATGTGCTGTATTAGCGACATACTTATTTTCGTTGTAAATTTTATTTTTGTGTGTCGAAATATATTCAAACTCAGGATTTTGACTACATATTTAGTTCTCTTGCCCACATGCCGTGTTATGTTGTTTGAGATGTTTTTGATGCATTTCAGACGATTTACGATGTTTGGGGATAAACGGAAACTAAAACAGACGATTTAAACTGCTCGAAGAGAAGATCTGCTGGAATTAAAGGGGAACACGGTGTGTGTCCTATGGAATACGACGTGTTCCTCAGAGACACGATCATGTCCATTTCTCTAGGCCGAGAAAAAATGTGTAGAGAACATGCTCATATTCTTTGAGGAACACAGCTTGTCCTATAGAACACGGTTTGTCTTTTTTCCAGATTGGTTTTCTCAAATTTTTTTAATTTTCTTTTTCAATTGGGAAGAAACGATATAAATACCCTATTAACCCTTTTTATAGGATACTTTTTATTCTAGAAAGTTTGTCAAGCTTTCAGAGGGAGAGAGAGTTCTAGAGATTGATTGAAGCAAGAGTTCATCACCGATTGGAAACAGATCAGAGATCAGCGACAAGACGGAGATTACTCGACGAAAGATGTTTGCTTCCAGGGTTATTTTTCTTCCTTCTAGCTTTCTTGTTTCTCGAACCATGAATGGCTAAACCTTTCGTGTTGTTTGGATAAGATGAAACTTTAGCTTAGCGTTTGTATGGATGATGAAGTTTTAACCCATTGATTTGCTATAGAGGTTATTCAGACTTTTGATGTGTTCTTGTTAAACCCACATTATAAAAAAAATGATAAATTATTGTCGCATGCCAATTTTAATTTGGTCACATGTATGCCTGCTACTAAGCTGTGAAAGTTTAGTCGCAAGCAAAGCATGCCACAAATGAATAAATTTATGTGACCATTCCTTGACAAAACGTGCTTTGTCGCAGGCTTGACTGTGACAAAACTAGTCGCAGGCCCCGTGCGACAAAGCTAGTCACAGACAGCGTGAGACAAAGTGTGTGCGACTAAACTAAATATTGCCGAAAAGAATCTCGAATGTCTTATTTTCCACATTCTATAGGGCTAAATTATATATAATATTTTGTTGGTTTTGTAATTTGGATAATGTTATTTGAAATGTGTAACAAATTTTCTTTTATGGATTGTGATTTGTAAGGTGAGATTGAGTGTGGTTTGTAACTTAATTAAGGTCTTTTTTGTGTTTTTTGCCTTCTAAGGCCTTGCTGATTTTTGTGGTAATTGCTTATTGATGTATTAGAAAAATTTCAGAGTTTCCCCCCCTCCTCCCCTCCATTTCTGCATCAAATCAACCCTATTTATAGCCTAAAATTTTATGCGGACCTGATATTGGGGGTCGGAAATTTCGCAAGGAAAGATGTGTTAACGAGAGCCGAAGGCAAGCGTCGTAACAAAGTTCGTCGACATTGGAGTTTCATATTTGAAGGATGCAACAGGGCTAGTCTTTTTCCTTTAGAGAGCTAGTGGTTACGCTTATGCATGAGTTCCAATTGATGTCTTTAGTTTCGTTTTTTGTTTATGGTTGTCGGCTGAACAATTTCGTTTTAGTATCGTTTCGGACCATGTCTTTAGTTTAATTACGCTGTATTTTGAACTTGAACATAGGTCGCTACATGGTCTTGCACTCTTCACACCACCTTCGTGTATAGGTGTCGATCAAAGCCATGCATATTCAGCTAGCTACCTTGCTTTAAAGCCCCTAATCTTGCACAAGCAGATAGTAAAGTCGTCATAACCTAATGCATACGAAGCTTGGCAGTCTGTATATGTATTAGAACATCCAAAGTCCTACTGGAGCGATGATGTAGTTGTTCATCATAGCAGTCCACGAGAGCAAGTCCTTCTCAGGCATTCCATCAAACAAGTCAGATGCATCAGAAAGCAAACATACCAGCGATCAAACAATGCTACAAACATCGGGGCTCTCGATTCTATCAAACAACCCACGCGGGTGGAGTCACGGAGTTAGGCGAAAGACCGAAAGAGTGCTTTTCTTTGATGAGACAAGTCCGGCTAGGAGGATTGATTGGAGCTCATTTAGCTCCGTTGATTTATAGCTGGAGCAATTAAATTGAATGGTGGAATCTGGATTCTTTGGCTGCCATTTAAGCGTGAGTTTGAGATGAGAAGAAGATGGTTGAACCAACTAATCTAAAATAGTTCAAAATAGTTCAAGCAGACTGCATTCGATGAAAAAAGAGGAACAAAAGAAAGACGAGGACAACAACGATGAGTGTATTTGGATCGATGGATTTGAGCAATGAACATGAAGATTGATTTTCTTGAAAATATTAGACTACGAAACTCGAAGTATCAGAAGTTAGAACGAGCTTTATGTGTCGAAGTTCAAAACAAAGAAATATTGAATGGCAAACGTTTTGATTTGATTCAAAATCTGCTCAAGTAACTAAATAGACATTAATTAGATCAAGTGACAAAAACTATAATACACATTAACAGTAAAAAACAACCTTGAGAGCGTTATATCAAACAAAACATATATGACTTACTGACGGTATCAAGTAAATTTTAATCTTGACAAAGTAGAAAATCTTAACAATTAAAGTCTCCAAATTTGAGTAGGAAAAACCAAAATCATGAAGGATTGCGGTTTGAGTATAAAGCTACGAAAATTTTAATCTCGAGATGAGTAAAAAAGCTATGCAAGCTTTTTCGTATGAGTAGAGAAATTACAAAAAATTTTAATCTCAAATTAAGTAGAAAGTCCAAAGACTTTATAGAGAATCCAACTGTACTAATCTCCAACATAAACTACAAAACTCGAAGTAGCAAGCATCGTGCCCTCAAAGAATTCAACAATGACTTTACGTTTCAAAGTTCATAACTATCTTAAGAGCGTTATAGCAAACATAACATATTGGTGCAATACAATCCAATTTCTAATTAGATTCGAATTAGAATTTCAATATTTCTTTTATTCTCTTGCAAATCAAATACTCTGCTGTATACTATATTTCAATTTCATTATAAGTTTATAACTCGATATAACTATCATAACTAGCTAAAATATACTTCATCTCCTCTGTTTCTTTTCTTTTGCCCTAGGTAAATTAAACTGAGTGTCCCCCAAAATTCCATCATCATCTTCTCCCTCCTCTTCTCTGCTGGCTTTTCTATTCCACTACCTTCTAAGTGTGCAGGGAATTTCAATCAATTTCACTCGGTAAATTGTAATTTAACTCGGTTTAATGCACTGCTGGTTGACACTGTTTTCACAGGGTAAAGTATCATGTGAAGTATAACCAATCTATAGTTCTTAGTAAAGGGGTTTCGTTCACTCACCCGATGATCAGTTCTTGGGGCAGTAAGGATCAAGAGACGTGGTTGGTTCTCTTGATATGATGTTAAGTCAAGATAGATTAATGCTCAATCAGGGTGGTTTAATGGGTGCATTAGTTTAATATTACATCAGGGTTGCTACTGCTGCATTAGTTTAGTGTTTCCATCAGGGCTGCTGCATATACTGATTCAATCACGAGGACATGCATTTAGAGGAAACCGCTTCCTAACTCCTTACTGGCAATCAACACGATTAACGTTTCTTTCCTGCAGTGATTCTGGAAAATTATATGCCACAAAGCTTTACAACATATCGTCGAAAAGTGACTAAAATCAGAGAAAGCAGCTTCTGTGATATTGGACTTTTATGCTTTTAGTTCCCATCTAATTGCTTAGATTTGCACTTTTCAGTTAGTTTCAGCCAGGATGTACACAATGTGGAAAAGCATGCAAGGATTTGAAGGGCTGGCTTCCAGGAAGAATCCGCCAGGATTTGAAGCGCTGGGTTCTGTAAACTGCAGTTATTCTTATAGGATTTTGAAGGGCTCCCTTTTTTTTTAACCTTTTGCAGTTTTTCTTCCAGGATTTGAAGGGCTGGCTTCTGTAAACTGCATCTATTCATCTTCGTCCTTCAAGCATGGGAGTTGATTCAGCGACTCATATGCAAAGTGCACGTACACGGAAGTATACTTCAGAGTTCAGAGCTTGATTTAGTAACTTGGAATGAAACTTTTAACTAAGGTTGCACGTTAGAGTTCAGAGGTTGTCTTCTGTTAATTGCAGTAGTAGAGCCATAGAGGACTTGGTAGTGATGAGCTCAGAGAGCAAAGATCTGATTTAGAGAATTGCAAGGATGAGAGGAGGCGATTTAGAATTGACATTTTTTTAGTAAAGTTATTCAGATCATATATATTTTAATCACCCGGTCAATGGACCGACAATAATCTAGTAAAGTGTATATAAGTTTACATGCAGTGTTTAGATGGACTATCCAGCGAGTTAGGTATATGATTTAATATAACTATATAAGAGTTGAAATTCCATAACAAGAAATAACTTTCTTAACTAGCTAATATATTTAAGGGATACACCGGAAATAAATGGAAGAGTTGACGATGAAGAGAAGAATTTAGATAGGCTATAAGTTTTTATTATGGCTCGGCGATTAGCAATATTCTTTTTACGAGAAAATATTCAATTTCAATGTATCCTATTAAGTATTAACGTATATGATATATAAACATGTACTGTAAACAAAATATATACATTGAAGAATAAATCTATATTTTTGTCATTAGGTTTTTTCCAAAATGTTGCCTTTCTTTTTTTATAAGCAATTTCTTAATACACGGTTGCTTACAAATCACTCAAAAACCAAAGCAAACGCAAATTATAAAAATAGAAAATTAAAAATGATAGGAGAAAGTTACAATAAGAATGATGGCAAATACCTACCCACTTTCTTTTTTTTCAAAAGACAGAAAATAAGAAAAAGATGAAACAAATTAATCAAGAAATAAACTATAAGGAAATTTCCTTCCCACTTTCTCAATACTATTTTAAAAAACTTATTTCCTTTCCAAGATTCCATAAATGAATTAATAAATTGACAAAAAGTTAAAATACATTATTGCAAAAGATTTTCATTTTATCACTTTCCTTTTATAAATTTTAATATTTTTGTCATAAAATTAATTATTTCTTATCTATTTTGAGACAAACTTTGTATATAAAATGCCTAATCAGCCAAATATATTTTATCAAATACCATTTTTCTTATCCTTTCCTCCCCATTTTCAAAGTTTTTCGGTGGAAAATCAAATCCTCTTCCTCTTAGAAATAAATTGTCTTTTAAATTTCGTTTTTTTAAACTGAAAATACCCAGTTAAGCTCTGTTTAAGCTTAACTCCATTGTTTGTTATTTTTATCTTGCTGGATTTTCTGTTCTGAATTCTGAAAAAATAATTTTGACAAGGTAAAATCTTAATTGTTCTGAAATCTTGAGAAAATAATTTGCACAAAAAAAGGATTAAATTTTTACGGTTTTAAGGGGGAGGAAATGGAAATAAGGTTACTGGAAGATGATAGAAGTGATGAGAGTGGTGGGGTTGCAGTGGTGGCTGCCGATGTTGCGCCGGAATACCAATCCGCGCCAATATTCGTGAACTCCTACCCCGCCCCACCGCCGTCGCTGGCACAATTCTTACTGCTTCCGCCGGCACAATTCTTACTGCCGCCGCTGGCACTATTCCCACCGCCTCCGCCAGCACAGTTCTCAGCACCGCCGCCGCAGCAGGCGGCTGCGGTCGGAGCTCAGACACCGCAACATTCGGCTTCGGTCGGAACTCAGCCGCCGGCTCAGCAGGCGGATGCTGTCGGAGCTCAGACACTGCAACAGGCGGCTTCGGTTGGAACTCAAACGCCGCCTCAGCAGGCGGCTGTTGTCGGAGCTGAGCCGCCTATGACCCAGGGGGTTCTGGCAAAGAAAAAGCGAGGGAGGCCGAGGAAGAACAACCCAGATGGGAGTCTTGCGACCCCGGCTCGCTCCGCGAAGCCGATTTCCACCTCTGCGTCGTCGGCGCCGCTGCCGGTGATTGATTTCTCGTCCGCGAAGCGGCCGAGACTGAAGCCGGTGAGCAAGAAGGATGAGCCTGAGGAAGAGTTAACTTATGGTGAGCTCGCTGACGGTTAATCCCAATTGTTATGCTTGTTTTGTGAATGAAAGTCCTGATCTTTCGTTGTTATATAGATATGGGGTTCGTTGTGAATGCAAGTTTTGTCCTCTTTAGGGTTTTTTTTCTTGTGGTGTTCGGTTTGTGATTCGGGATTGGGAAATTGATGACATAATCATGGATATGGATTGGATTCTCTGTTTCCTGTTGTCTGGTTTATGTTCCTTTGTTCTGTTATGTGCCTAACAAAACCCACAGGGCTCTGTTTGACACTTTCGCTTGGAACATTCTTCTGAGGGTTTGTTTGGTTATGCATTTTGTACAATGAACATGGCTACTGATCTTTTTTTTTCCGAAACAGAATTTGTGCCGGTGAATAAGTGGGTTACTCGCTCCGTCAGCAACAGTTTCACTGCTCATGTGCTTAGGGTTGATTCCGGACAGGTATGGTCTGGAGCATATTATTTCATTTTCCTTTGTGTTTCGGTATTACATTGTAATCCGGCTCTGCATTGAAAAATACTATCTTGCTAGGAAATGTGATTTGAGATGTTGAGGTTTGACATTGATTCTAGTTGGCGAATATTTTATTTTACATGTATCGCCATGGTTTCACAGCCCGTGTATGGTAGTTTCTGCATGTGAACTGATACGATATTTAACGTAGTTAGAGCGGTTTCGGGTTTACGAATTTGTGGCATCAAATTCTGTTTCTTAATCGAGGGTGCTTGAAGCCGATTCTGACCTTCTCCTTTATTATAGGATATTCTGATGCATATCATGGGATTTGTTCACCAAGGTCCTCGAGCTATATGCGTGCTCTCTGCAAATGGTTTTGTCTCGACTGTTACCCTTCGTCTTAATACTGCCGGGACTACTATAACTTATGAGGTAACAGTGTTGTGATTGCACTCCTATTATTGTCTGAATCATGTGTCATTTCTGTCCTTATCTTCCTTGTGGTGAATCTCTTTTCCCAGGGATGGTTCGAGTTAATCTCGTTGACCGGGTCTTTTGTGCCTACCAAAAACGGGGCGACAGGGAAGAGAACAGGTGGGATGAGCGTGTCGTTTGCCGATTCAAAGGGGATTGTAGCTGGTGGTGGCGTTGCTGGCAAAGTAGTAGCTGCTGCTCCGGTGCAGGTTAGCTCGAAATTCCCTTCATTAGACATTACCTTCATTTCCTGTCCAAGAAATCTAACCGTGTCGAAATTTCCAGGTCGTGGTAGCCAGTTTTCTGCCCGGGGACCGGTACTTTCAGGAGCCGAAGAAGGAGCAGAACCACGACGACTCCTTCACTGCAACAACCCCTCCTGGATTTGCAGCAACCCCACCCGTATTTGTGACCCCCATATCCGTTGCTGACCCGAATGCCGGAACTTCATCCCAGTTTCAATGGGGCAATCGGTATAGCAATCCGAAAAATTCGAGGAGTAAGCAAGCCAAGATTGACGCTATTGATGATTGAGCTGACCAACAGATTATTATAAGAAAAAGTTTGGAAGTTTGGAACTCATTTCATAGGATCATCATCTATCTCACCAGCAGTCACCCTCTTTTAGTTTTTTGTCATAGAGTTTGGTTCATGTATTGTTGTGTCTTGTTGTCGGTCTCCGTCTAATGTTTAAATTTCTATTATCAAATGAGTCATTGTTAGTTTATAGTGGTTAAACCAGAGTTCGGCTAGCTGATGCCTTGTGGTCTCATTTTAAAGAACTTATGATCTAGTCTTTGATTTTTAGTTTTATAATATCTGGAGAGTGACTTCTCTTTCATTAATCTTATTGTTCTATGGTTCAATTTCAATGGCAGCTTACTTGCCCTAACTCGTATTGCGGACCGACCTACCGACAAATTAGTTATTTCTGGTGGTTGTGAGACTGTCTAATCCAGAAATATCGGCTTTCATATCCTCCTCTACTCAGTTTTTACAATGTAGGTTGTTTGTCTGGCTGGCTAACAAGCTCATTCTCAGACCTCTTATGGCGAAACAAAAGCTCTTTTACATCTTTTAACTCGCGTGATGTTGCATCTCAATATCTACAAGTTGAAACCAATATACTTTTGATGATGGAGAATTGATGTTTCTTTCCGAAACAGAAAACGCACCGGTGAATGACAAGGTTGCTTGCTCTGTCGCCGTGAATTCATTGCCTTTCTGGTTTTGGATATACCTTGTAATCTGATTCTAGGATTGAAAACTCTCTCTTAGATAAGGAATGCGAGCAAGCTTCTGTTAATTGTTTTACTGAATGTTGAGAATCTTTAAATTGGAAAAACTGTTGTTTGAGATCGGTCTCTACGAAACGAATTTTGTTTCCTAATGGAGGTCCATCCTTACTTTTGTCTTGTTCGTTATCAAAGATATTACGAAGAAGATTGTATCGTTCTCTCAACAAGGACCTTGAGAGCTATATGCATACTCTCTAGGAATGGTATAATCTCAAATGTCACCGTTCGTCAGCCTGATTCTTCCCGGAGTACTCTAACATGTTTGCTTCGAATTGCAGTAGTGATTCAGTTTGTGTCAGTTTCATTTAAATTTTCACAGGTAGTAATTCAGTTTCTTTGTGCACTTTTTCATGGTGTCACTTCTGATGTCCTCTTAACGTTTCGCAGAATCATGTTTCATATCCGACCTTCAAACGTGCAAGTCTAATCTTCCTTCCCTGGATTTCTTTCCATGGCCGGCTCGAAGTACTGTCGTTAACTTCTTCGTTCATGGCTACCGAAAGTGGAAGACCAATGACCAGCGCCGCAGGGATGGTTTAACGGTTAGAATAACGGTTCACAGTTTTATGGTAAAATTGTGGCCTTCACCCCCTGTTAGAACCATAATATTTGTGATGGGTTGTACCGGACTTGGTCTTCGATACGAGATTTAACCGATCTAGCTTGTTACCCTAAATGTTGTTGACTTTGCGATAAATTGGTATAGTATCTGGTCGTCTGCAATCATTTGATGAATAAGAACCTGTTCAGGAAAATGTTCACCATAATGATTGTCAAGCTACAAAATCCTAATTCAAAAACTCTAACTCGTTTACTTTTTTTCAAAGTCTTCTATTATTATTAGTTTGAAATGACTTGCCAATGAGAATATTCTTTGTTAAATCTGGTTAAAAGTTTTACTTTAATAAATAATCACAAAAATTAAAACATAATTTATCAAAACCAAGGTATTTTATTAATAATTGATTCAGCTAAGGAAAGAAATTCGTATAAGATTCCGAATTCAATGAGAAGGTAAAAAATCAAAATGGTAGGATTTTACAATCTAATAGGCCAATTAATTTAACTTTTGCAGGAGTGAAAAAAACAATAAAATCATTGTATAAAACAATTTCTCATCTCTCCAATTCATGCGTAGAGTCACGTCTCAAAACAACCATATAAGCTTGAATGAATATCACAATTTATTGGTCATAGGAAGACCAAAATGTTTTGCAAATTCCACAACTTAGCCTCTATTTCTACCATAATATACGACAAATAACAGAATTTGCCTTCAGTACAATCATAATAGGTAATGAACAAAATTTTATTAAAAAGAAGTAAATTAAAGAAATTGGCATGCAATACCGTCGTGCATCCTCCTATTGCGTATAAGAGTCTTTAATGATGACATTGTAAACCAACACAAAATTATTATTTTTTTCGTAAAATGAGACATCATCGAAAATTTTATACTCAATTTATTAACCAGATTAATGGTGTTTGGGGACTAGTCTTACCTTGCCCAAATTCTTGGTTTTGCTATATCTTGAGCCAAACTGAAGTGGCTTACAATTTGCATTACACGGTGGATTCCTCACACAACCCCCTTTGAAAATGGGCAAAAAACAAAAGCAAACTACACCTAAACTTCACCATATATAAACATAATGTTTATGCTTGGAAGTTTACACTAACTTGTCTCTCTCAACTTCACAAATTTTCCCTTCTCCATTCCTCTCAATGTATATACTTCACAATTCCCATATAAAAAACCAAACCCACCTCACCAAAACACCAATCAATCATCTCCACCATTATTAGCACATGAAGCAGCTTCACCTTGTGAAGCCATTTTCAGTGGTCTTGCTGTTCATATGCTTAGCAATTGCTCTGGTCTCAACTCTATCCTCTCCTGTTTTCTTGCTTTCATTGTTCAACGGCATGGTCTTGGCCGTTGTAGTTGGTACCAGCAAGCATGAGGAAGAAGTTGATGATGTGTGGAGCTCGTTTCAGGATTATCCGTGCTATGATGATGTTAGGAACGAAGGTGAGGATGTCCGAGGCAATTGTGTGTATGAAGGTAACCACGATGGTACATGTCACAAAGCTAAGAATAAGGTTGATGAGGGTGAAGGTGACGATGGTAGCTCAGATGATCATGACAAGGGGTGTGAGCAGGAAGAGGAGTTGGATGGCTATGACGAAGACGATGATGAAGATGGGTCCGGGGGAGAGGTTGGGTGGGAAGATGATCATGAGAAAGATGAAGATGAAGAACAAGAGGATGAAGTAGTAGATGATCATTTGGAAGAAAGGGCTCAAGAGTTCATTACAAAGGTTACAAGGGAGTGGAGGGATGAACTGATAAGAGAGCAACAACAGTGGTATGCTTAAGTGGAATGTACAAATTTTTTTGCATCAAAATTCATGTCAAAAGATAGCTAGTAGAAATAGTTTACATACACAAACACCAAATACGAATCAGGTTTCATGCCTGAAGATTAGATATCGTTTCCACTGAGCTAATTGAATTGCAGCAGAAGGGGAATTTTCCAACAAAATCAAACTTCCAAGAGCACCTTATGAGACAGAATCATCATTCGATTATTACACAAATAACTTGAAATACGATCCAACATCAATACTAGTACAAATGTAACTTGTCTACATGAACACAGAAGCATCAAGCTTCCATAGCTATATTGCACAATCCTTGCAAATCTTTGATATTCCAACCCTGAAATTCTTCATCAGTAATCCTTGTCAATCACCAAATCCATCGGTGCTCCATCAGATTGGGAAGAGATAACTTAGACCAAGTTGAATCATCATAAGAAAAAACCAAAGATATGAAAACAGTAAGAGAACAGATAGAGATCAAAAGCCAAAGCATTTAAAATCCATATGAAGGTAGTAGTAGTTTTAAATACACAATTGGAGCTACAATCATTCAACCGCAGTGACAACAACTGGGATAGACCCTTTTATTCAAAGTTCCATACTTTTGACAAATCATCATTAGGCTTTTCCAGAAATTCTTCTGTCAGAATTGTTAGAATCAATCCAGGATAGGATCAAGAGGATTAAGGAAGTTGCTCCCTAACCCTTCAAAACTGATTCAAAGTCTTGTTCTCTGCCTCTGTCTGAACCAAACGATGGTCAATTCACCAGATCGGTTATTCGAAGGCATTGCTACATCAAACAAAAGAGAACAAATTTTTAAATTTCAGCACAAATTGGCGCGGGGGGGGGGGGGGGGATGTAGGAACCCTGCTTGAGAATCAGCTGTTTAGTTAAAGCTTGACACTTCAAGGAGGCTCAACGGTTTTAGAACCCTTTCGAGCTCAAAACCTCATCAGTTTTCGCCTCCAAACTAAGCCAGAATGTGACATTTCCCCTAAGGTTTACACAAGTAGGCTACTCTAAGAGGCAATCAGTAGAAGAGCAGCTTAAACACATAGAAAACAAACAAAAGATTGATAATTTCATGAGGGAAAAGGCATCAGAGAGATTCCCATTTAGACTTGAGTCATCATGAATCCAAAATCCACTAGGGATTAAGAAGAATCTGATGTCCCTGTCTGTTTTATCATCACTTGCCAAGTTCCAATGAAGGATATACAAACCAAAGAGGCTATCAATAGAAGTTCAGCTTCAAACACTTAAAAAACCAAGAAAATATTCAAAATTTGTTGAGGAAAAAGGCATCTGAGAGATTCCCATTTAGACTTGAGTCCTCATGAATCCAAAACCCACAAGGGATTAAGGAAAATCTGATGTCCCTGTCTGTTTATCATCACTTGCCAACAATTCCAATGAAACATATAAAAAATTCTTAGTTTTTTAATTGCAGATGGTACCTCAGACGTACAAGATTTTTTCCTAGGTACAAACCATACCTCAAAGTATATTTAACACCATCACAGGCACTCACATCAAACCAGAAGAATCAAGAATCGATAAATAAAACAATGATACAAAGTGTAAAGCCTCAGAGGTAGTGACAATGTAAATTTGTATCATCAGCGGATGATCTGATAATAAGCGGAGTATACAATTTCCATCATTGGCCAATAATCAAAATCAATTTAACAACAGAAACAAAGCATCAGAAAGATTTCCCATTTTAGACTAACTCATCATCCTCCAAAACCCACAAGGGGATACAGAGTAACTGAGTCCCTGTCTATTTCTGTCATCAATTGCCCAACAACATCACCAAAAAGCTAAACAATCAAGAACAACATCAAAAAGAAATCAGCTATCGTTAGTGCCTCAGAACCACAGCCAATGTTTGATTTCATTTACATGTATCAAAGTATATTTAAAATTTGAAACATCATCGGCACAAGGAGAACACATTGAAACAAAAAACTAAACAGTGAAGGAAAGGAGTTGAGCAGAGTAAACCGATTCCAGATAGGGTTCTCCAAGATGGATGCAATTGAGATGCGGCTGATAACAGTGGGGGGGAAGAGAAGATTTATAAACCTTTGGAATTGAAATCTAGGGTTCCGAATGAGACGATGCTTTGTTCACTTGCAGCCGCGGGAAGTAAAACTGATTTGTGGGCTCTTCGGCCGGCGATGCCTTCTTGGACCTGCAAGAAAAGTCCAAAGAGCTTTGTAGGCCTAAAAGCCCATTCTATCGTCTTCCATTTCTTATCCGATTCTTTATCATCATCAACCTCTGGAAAAGGATTTGATGAACAGAAAGGAAGAAAATTTCATTCTCAGTTCAGAAAAGCTCGCTTGCTTAACAAAAACCAGATAACGGCAACGATGCTGGCGACGGCGGGAGTTTGTGATACCAGATGGAGCATGGCTTCTTTACGGTCAGCGCTCCCTGTTCTTCCTTATTCGCCTCCGACGGCCGTCAATCTTCGACTCCAATCCTCCCGCTCAAAAGCTATCTCCGTCAGTCGCCTACAGACTCACTCTTTCCACTCCTTAGCTGGCATTCCTCTTCTTGATCCTCTGCACTCGTCACTTCGCTTCACCGGTACAAAAAAATTCCTCACTTCCTTTGCAGTTCTTAGTTAGATTCTATTTTTCCATAATTTAGTTAATCCGCTGTCATTGGATTTCTAATTTTTTCAAAATTATTGCATTTTCATTTTGATTGTCTCCAATGGATGGTTAGTTTGAATTTGTGCATTGTTGAAGAAATGCTCTAGATGCATAGGTTCATATCAACTTCTAGTGCCCCAATTGGCCAATTGTCCCGAAATCGAACTCAATACCCTTTCCACGGTGAAATTCGGATTAAATATCCTGCAAACTCCGCAGGAACAGTCAGAAAATGACGGACTAAACTTATGCCAAGTAGATAGCATATAGCCTGCAAACTCCTTAGGAGCGATCAATTCGGGTCTAAATAAGCTAAGTGTATAGCATATAGCCTGCAAACGCCATAGCAACGATCAATTTTGGTCTAAACTCGTGCTAAGTAGATAGCATATAGCCTGAAGAATCCATATGAACGATCAATGAGGGTCGAAACTCGTGCTAAGTAGATAGCATATAGCCTGCAAAATCCATAGGAACGGTCAGTTCGGGTCGAAACTCTTGCTTCGTAGATAGTAAACTGTAAATATCCTGTAAACTCCATAGTAACAAGCGACTCGGGTCGAAACTATATCGTAAATACCCTGTGAACTCCATAGGAATCAGCAATTCAGGTCGAAACTTATTGTTAAACAAGATAGTAAATAATGCAAACTCCACATAAATGAGCGATTCGGGTTGAAACTCTGGCTGTTGATAAATCCTCTTGGCTCCTCAGTTAGCATCTTCTTGGCTTAAATGTACTACACCACTGAAGAGAAGTAGAAATCCTTGTATGATGTTTCGATATGTTTCTTATTTTGATGAATGTTTGGATATGTTTGAATGATTTGTGTGTTTTTTATTCATGCAGAGCCGGCTGAGAGCCACCGGTTCCCTTCCTTGGTGGACAATGGATCCCGGTTCTTCGCGATGAGACACGGCAGGAAAGTTGCCAGGCTGAACCGGCCACCGGACCAGCGAAAGGCCCTCCTGAGAGCGCTAACTACACAACTACTAAAGCACGGCCGGATCAAGACCACCAGAGCTCGTGCTAGCGGCATGAGGAAGTTTGTGGACAAGATGATCACTCTAGCTAAAGATGGATCGCTTCACAAGAGGAGACAGGCTCTGGGATTCATATACGAGAAACAGATCGTACACGCGTTGTTCGCAGAGGTTCAGGAGAGATACGGGGAGAGGAACGGTGGGTACACGAGGATCATCAGGACTTTGCCGAGGCGCGGAGACAATGCTCCCATGGCATACATTGAACTTGTATGAAATCGATTCAGTTCTTCTTTTGTTGTCTCAATCCGACTTGTCTCATTTGTGTTAAGATGATTGCTTGCTGTTGGATATAAAACCTTTTCCCAGCTTAATGTGATTTGAGGATGGTCTGTGGCTTTTGTTTTGTACCCTCCGAGGTCTATAAATAATGAATTCATCATAAGACTCGTAACGATCCACTTTACAAAGATCCCATTGTACTTGGGAAGCTTGTAGCATCGGTCCTGAGAAACCCCAGATCATAATTCCAAAGTAATAATATCGTCGAGATGAAAATATCGATAATGTGAAAATATTGATAACGTTACATAAGCTTGAACTTGATCGAAAATGCTCAGCAAAATTCAACACAACTTAGCAAATTCTTCATCATTACATGATCTAAACATATGCATTGAGTAGTGTTTACAATCACAAGCTATATATCTATCACAAGCAAGTTGGACTAGAGCGTTTCAAGTAGGCTTCTCATAGGAAATCTGGTCTCTGAACTCTGTAATGTGGGATTTGATCATGTCGATTGCGTAGGGCTGCACGAACAGATGGGTGCTATCCAGAACATGAATGATGAACTTCTGTGATGCAGGTTGGGAAGCATTAAAGTTGATAATGAGTTGCGCCATGGGTATGTCACTGCAGTAGCCAAAAAATAACCAGCAACAAAAAGTTAGAAGACATGAAATCTGTAATCGTTGCATATGCATTTACATGAAAGTCAAAGAACCAAACTTTGGAACTCTACTACTCAGCAATGTCTACATCAAGGATCGTTGTTCTTCATTCCTAAACTTGCTCTGCTAATCCGAACTTTCACTTTGCAATAATGAAGGGGCGTTTTCGAAATTAGGAAGAACTCACCAAGTAATGAACACTCCTTTGGTTGCATTCACCATCTTCAAAATCAGAGGTAACACCAACGTCTCAGGAGTAGGAAACTGTGAAGCGAAAATCAAAACATCTTTCAGTAAGAATAGGACAAGCTTAGGGTTCTGGAAGAGAACGAGATTAAATTCCTAGAGTTTTAGTCGAATCAATAGAGAATGGGGATTGAAATTTCTTCCAAGTGAACCAGGAAACAATATTTGATCCGAAAGTGGTCAGGAATTACCGAGCACCGTTCTAGGCTGCTGTGGCTGACTAAAACAGTAAAAGAACCGCCACCGTGTGATCGCGGGCAAGAGTAGCGCCGATTAGCTGAAGATGATCGCAGGAGAAAGAATGAGCTACTTGGCTTAATCAATGTATATTGCATCAGTGCTGCTGCATTTGGACTTTAAACGACACCGCATCATTGTTATACACAAGATTGGAATATAAAACAATAATCCTGTCATTAGATGTGAATTTAATCTCATATGCTTGAAAATATGTGTTAACAACATAATCATGATTCATGATTAACTATCATAAATTAAATTAGAGGTTTTCGACAAACGAGTTGAGGTTTTCGATGAACGAGTATGTGACATCAACAACAAGAACAAACTCGTCTCGTGATGGAACAATATGAAGTGAAGAATTCGTGTTAAAAATGTCAGTATTATCGTAATCTCGAGGTGGTGGGGGGTCAAGGTTTGAACTTCGTTAAATAACTCGAAACAAGGTTAATATTCTGACATCGAAGTAGTGAAAATCATGGTACAAAGTATATAGTGCTTAAACCATTACACACTTATAAGTTAAACCGTGGTTGAACTGTAATTGCACCATGATCGTAACAAAAATATGCTTCCAAATGCTAAAAAAAAAAACATCTAATCTATGACAAGAAAAGTCCAGTAACACTATGATCTCCTTCAAGATTCAGTTAATTTGTTCATCCTGGGAACTTTCCACCACTATCAGTTTACACAAGAACCCTTTTTCTTTTCTAGCTAGACTCACTTCAAAGCCAGGCAGCAGATTTTTATGTATTCCACGTCTCCGCCAATCTCGAATTTGGGCTCAATCCATGTCGTGATCTTCCAAGGCCGTCATAATCATCCTACAGAGCGAAAAATGAGAGCGCATCAAGCTTTGATTCAACGTTGTTTGACGAGAAGAAGGATGGGAAACAAGCATGACATACCAGAATATAGCTAGGAAAAGGAGGAGGACGAGATAAACCAACTTATATATTCGTTGGTTCATTTCACCGCGTAACAAGTTGAAAACCTCGGTAACGTCTATCAGATGCTGTCTTCGCATGTAACTGATCATACACAAACATAGAGGGAATAAGAACAACCATTCTGATTTCTGCATTATACGCTATTGGAACGAAATATGAGAGAATATGCAATCTTGAAGAGAAAACAGCAGACTAAGTATTAAACAGCGAACTGGATGTCAAAAAGGACCTAAATTTTTCGTTCCTACGAATACCGTGCAGTAAAACGAGAATATTGCATTAATTCACTGCATAGAAATGAATATTGCATTAATTCACTGCATAGAGATGAGCTTACTCTCCGAGGGCAGCAATAAAGAATCGAAATTTGCAGAAAATGGCTAAACAGGAAGAGAGTAGGAAGTGAACTTACAGGCGGACATTGTAGTAAAGGTAAGGAGCACACACAAGAGCCATACACCAATGGCCAGTCACAAGGAAAAAGAAGCACAAAGCTGCTTCAGTGATATACTCTGGCAAAATCGCTTTGTTGATCCTTGATGAAGAGTCATAAGGGTTGATGTAATCAGACTCCAAATCGGCCAAGCACATAAGCTGTCCAAAACACAAGTTCCACAGTGTGTCAAAAATCTCACATTCCAGTATCATGAGCAGCTGCAGAAAACCCCAACCTCCAAACAAGTCCTTAGCAAGTAATCAGAACAAAAAGTTTCCAGCTTTAAACACAATACATTGTCCACTACCTCCCAATTAAAGCTATCATCAAACCCTAATTGATAGAAGATTCAAATTATGACCGATTCTCAAGCGGTAGTTTGGGGATTAGGGCAGGACTCGATCAATCAATCAATCGAACAACAAAAGAGGAAACAACAGAGAAAGAGGGAGGAATAAAAGGGTTGACCTGGAAGATGACGATGAAGATTAGGGCGATAACGAAGAAGAAGGAGATTAGCCATACGTATAGATCTCCCATGCTTCCCTTTACTCCTTTAAACTACTGAACTGTTTATTTCTTCTACTTCTGCTTGTTCTGCGCTAGCTCGATTGATTGATCCTTTTCTCTTCTCAGCGAATCATAAGCCAGCTTGCTTGTAACCTTGTAGTGAAAATTGTTCCGCTTTTTCTACAGGGAAACTGATTCAATGGTTTACGAACTTGTTTTTCTTATTTTTCTTTCGATGTAGTTTACTATTATAATTTCTTTTGAAATTCGCAATTTTGTATCAAACGAATCGTGCTGGTGAATGATAAACATGTATAATTATTTTTTTATATGAGTGATATTGGTCCAAGGTTAGAAACTCATGATTTGATTGATGTTTTTATTATAATTTTTTTAATAATTTATCGATCTAAAATTAAATTAAATTATTAAAAGGAATAGAAGGAAAAGAAAAGATCGAAACCCTTACCCTTGTAACCTAAAGGGAAGAGGAGACTGACGAAAACCAATCAAAATCGAGTTAAAAAAAATAAGTTGGATAAAAAAGAGGATTAAAAAAGTAAAGAAAGAACATATCTAGTAAGAGAATGTACCCTTCTATTTAAACGATGTGATATATAAAAACACTTTATATAAAGGAATTTGTTGTAAAACTAACGAAGAGCTATGAAGATGGAAATATGAACAACGTAAAAACTAGAATATAAGAGTAGAGAGAGAAGAGAATAGTTTCTTATTGATATCTTTCTAAGTACAATTGGATGCTTTATTTATAGGAACACTTTGCATAATCCCCATAATCCCTATAATTCCTACATTCAATATACATGAATATGGGATAATGTGTAATCAAAAAGAAAGTTAACTATGAGTGGAGGGGTTACAAATAACACCCATACGTGCATCTAATGTGCTTAATGGTCATCCATATATAATCAATATTTACATAACAAAATTTTTTAAATAATTGCACCACCAATAAAATATTATAAAAAAGCGAATTGTTAATTATGGATAAAACTAATTCCACATCCTTTTAAATATCTACAAAATAAATTTTTTGATAATATATTAAAAATTGCTTCTCAGAAAATTAAGGCTTCAACTACAAATACATATGCCTACAAATTCCCACCGTTGAATAATTGAAACAGAAATTTCAATATTTTATTATGATGAGCTAATGAACGTCACCGTACTAGCTTAAGCTACACTATCTACTCTCTAGAGCAAGAACTCCGTCCACTTTGCGGATTGTAAATCGGAAGACTGGAACGAGACCGTTTTCACTTCAGATCCATGCAACGAATAGAGTGTTGTCGAAGATGACGTGCTACTATAAGTCGGCGACGACCTCTCCGATGAACACATGAAGAAATTCCTCGATTCTAAGTTTGCCAACTTCTCTTCTTCATCCAAACCTACACTCATGCTCATCCAAACAATAACCATAATTATATGGAGATTATCTGTAAACCATTTTGATTAGTAATTTTCAAATTAGAACCGACTGTACAGACTAAAAACTACAAGGACTATTTAGAGTAATTAACTGTAACTTACTCTGGAAAGTGAATTGCGAGTAATGGAGCTGAAACCGGCGAGGATTAGTCTCCTCCAAGAACGGCCGCCGCTTCTCCGCCACGTAAATGTCGACCGCCGCCTTAATCAAGTCCCTCACGCGATTCTCCGGCGACATAATCACCTGCACTGGTCCTAAGCTCCTCTCTATCCTCACATTCACCAGCAGCTTCGTCAGCCTCCCTCCGCCACCTCCTCCGCCGCCGCCGCCGCCGCTACTTCCCCCGGTGCCTTGCCGATATGATGACATGTTGAAAGAATATTGAGCAGAATTGATTGTCGATTATCGTCAGGTGGTAGAAGGAAGAGGTCCGTTTTGAAGCCGAAAGCGCGAAACTTCTGGGAAGGTGGGGTTTGAAGAATTGCCCTTGTGGGTTCGTTTTATTTACGGATAGGGACTAGACAAAGATCACCGCTGACACTGATTTTGGGTTTGTCTGGATTAGAGGGTGCAAATCAACTTTGATACGTTAATTCTTTGGGGGAATGAAAATGAATGAACTTGAAAGAGTACTGATCATGTACTCACTTTAATATTACAAATATTGGGTTTGAGTTCTTATCGAATTTAGAAATCGTTCATTTATAATCAAACGAGATTTAAAAATGTCAAATAAATTAGTAAAATAAGATAATATTGAATCAAAATAAAGAATAAATATCAATGGATATATCATGTTTTGAACTAGTTAATCATTTGTTCGGTTATCCTCTTTATAAATATGTTCAACTTTGATCATCCACTCTCGTTCCAACATTTTTTGAAAGCTACCGATCAGAAAAGAGTGTTGGTCTGCCTCATCACTCTTAGCAAACGATAAACCACCACTTGCGAATCTAACTACACGTGAAACTCTATAGCATCCTCTCTCCCGGCCAACAATTCTCATATTCATATTGAATGCAGCACCAAGAGCGTAAGCAAGTCCGGAGTCGACGACGAGAACAAACTCCCGTTTGGCGGCCGTTTATTTCCGATCTAAACTGAATTAAATTGAATCACATAGGAGATTTTGGAATTTTGAAGAGATAATTTTTCAAAATAACAATAATTACTTCTTTACGATGTGCCTAATTATATACCACACCATTAAATATAACGTTAGTAAAAAGGTATACAACCTATCGGGAACCCTTTCCTCCCAAGTTAAGGAATGTAGTACTCTACTCGGAATTGTAATAGTGTTTTATTGGAAAATTTGAGGAGTTTGATTTAAATTAAGTCCATGATCCATCAATCATATTGGCAGCCTATCTCGAAGAACGACGACACTCCCTTTACATCCGAGCAATTCATCAATTTCTCCGTAAAAAAAGAATGTGTATTACTCATATTTTTAAATAAAGTAACCGTGTCGTCTATCTCTTCACCCATTTTGGACATTCGCTTATATTTAATTTCTAGCTTTCAATAATTCGAATTTCTTCCAAAAAAATCCTTCACATCCATGACCCATCAATCGCCATTTACACACGTTGTTGCCCATCGCAGTAAGCAATGATATCTTCAGAGGTCAAGTAAAACTCTTCCATTAAATGAATGGATACAAAAGGACTCCAATACCGTCGTAATTGCTAAAACGACACCATCGTACAACTGAAAACGACATCATCGAGATCATTATCAACTTATCGTCGTTACATTGTATACATATTTACACACTCACGGTTTCAACAAGCACCGAGGCAAAATATAAAATTAAAATCTCAGCTCTAGCCAATTTGAAAACCGAATCTTGTATCGGTTTCGTACACTGCTCGAATTGATCATTTCGGGTGGTTAATTAGTTACCCGGATTTCGATTTACGGCAAACAGACCAGCATATTCCACAGCCTTCGCGTCTTCCTCACGACTTTACTAAACTTCCCCGCGACGAAACTCTGCAACGGAAACATCGCCGGCGGCGGAACCATCATCGCGTCCGGAGAACCGCTGCTTCTCCTTAGATAGAAACTCCTGCTCCCTACTTCCCCGATCAACTCCGACTTCTCCAAACCTATCGCGGAGAAGAAAAATAAAAAACTGAGTACTAATCACAGGGGATTGAATTGAGTCCTGATTCCATCTGTATGATCTGATCAGAACCCTAGTAGTTGAAACTTACGTCGGAGGCTGAAGTGGGATTGATGCAATTCGTAAGAAGACGATGGATGATGATGATTATGATCGGGACTATGAAGCTTTGGAGTTCTCCCTTCTTCGGAGTACTTGTTAACCACGAGCTTGATAGTGTCCTCAACGGTGGATCCAAGCTTCACCATCGTCCTCACCGGACCTGGGCTCCCTTCCACCGTCACGCTAACCACCACCTTCGCATCCGTCGAATACCCCTGCCATCAACAAAAGGAGGAAAAAAGTATTTTAAAAAAAATCACGCGCTCCACCTGTTCGACGAAATGCCCAAACCAAGCAAGAAATCCAATTTCAGTTGTTGTTTACATCGAAACTGCTCAATCCGGGCAGAGAAGGAGACGAGGAGAAACTATCGACGCAAGTGAAGCTGCTACTGATCTGGTTCCGCTTTTTTGGGAGATGGAATTGCGGAAGAGGATCAGCAACTTCGGTGTTTAGCCGGATGATGGGTTCGGAGGCCGATCGGGAGAGCTTGTGAAGAGGCGGAGATGGTTGGTGTCTGCGGCGGCGGGGAGAATATGGGTTGGGTGGTTTGGTGCAGTTTCGGGTTGTGGTGGGTCGTCTGCGGCGGGGGGTTCTCTCCGGCATATGGGAAGTGGGGTTTGCTTGGAAGTTGGGAAACGACAGAAGGTAGTTGGAAAGAGGGAACCGAAAGTTAGTTTAATGGAAGTTTGGTGATGGTGGGTTTCATCATGAACACGATTTGGACTCGTTTTTAGCTTTAATGGCTTTTTTCTGAGATTGCCTGTCGATTAAGTCAAGGAAGGAAGGGAGATTATACAGACAACTGAACAAGGAATGGGAATTATAACATTGAACATGGAACATTTATATTCGATTCATGAACTCCAATTTTGAAGTGAGAGTCTTTTTCCCAAATCTTGATACGGAGCATCCAATCACAGTTATGGGAATGTTTTTAATGTGGGTCGGAGTTATGTTACATTACTACACTTGTCCCACTGCTGTATTTGGTTTCAATAACTGGTTGGATCTAGCCTAGTAGCTAGAGTGTTCTTGCCGGTCAAAGTAATAGTGTGGTTCGACTGGATGATCGATTTGTGGGTTTGAATGGATGACCTTCTTTGAGCTAGGGAGTCTTTCCGTATATGTAATTGTTGATGAGTTTTTCGAGGCCATGGTGGTATGGCTCCGGCTTTCACATGTTGCCCTGCTAGTGGTGAGTAGGTGGAGCCTAGATCTAGGGCATTGATCATGAACGATAAGGAATCACCTAGGTATGCAAGGGCATGAGCAAGCGACTTCCCTTAGTGTGATGTGTCCCTATCGATTGATGGGGTTTGAATGACCCTTAGCAGAGTGGACTCGGTGGACCATGTCCCATCATTGTGACAAGCCCGCAGGTCAACTTATGGTTTGTCGGGCTGGTTGGACAACCCATGCGGACCACATGGTTCAACGATCTCATTAGTTGGGATGGGCTCGGAAAGGTTGAGTCTCTTGGCCTAATTGTCCATGCCTTATGGTTGCGTCGCCGAAATTTTGGGTGCGGCTCATCAATTGCCTCTTAGTGTGGTTCAAGAGCAGACACTAATGAGCCACTTCACCTTTTTTTATTGCGCTTTACAATTCTGATCAAATTGACATGTATTTCGTCAATTGATTGATGACCCACTTAGAAAACACAAAATAGAATGATATAAACACCAAATAGGTATTCATTTGTAAAATAAAACTAAATTCGAACCAAATACATCTAAATCACTAACACAACACTATCAACTATCATACTTCACTCCCCCACCCCTTTTTTTGTTGTCACAGCTTATAATAGGGTGATTATATCTAGGATGGTAATTGGCAGAATTGGCCAATTACTGATACATACAGCACATCTGGGTTAGGAAGTTTGTCGACGTATCTAAATGACTAAATCATATATTAGATTTTTATAGGAGCGCATCAACTCCAATTTTTCTATTCAACGAACACGTTGGTTTATCCGCTGCAACAGATAATCTCAATTGACGACTGAAATGTAATATGAAAAATTTAGCGTTAAGGGCGAATTAATGATATAATTCAAGTTCCTTCTTTTATCTTCCTTCCTTAACCTTCTCTGCTCCACCTTCAATCTTCCATTTGGGAACTAAGGATAACTGTTCCTAAGTTACATTAGGCTAGGGCTAGTTTGAGATTTAATTTGTCAAGATCCAAACCCAAATAAGATTTGAATCACGAACTGGAATATGAGGACCATTTTTTGCTAGTGCATTACCGATGATGGTCAATACCAACTATTATCTCGAAAAGGGAAACAAATATATCATTGGCAATAGCACTAGTGTTTAGAGAGACATGTCGACCAAATAGAAATCATTGTTCACTTGGAAACACATCACCAAAACACGGTTAGCTAGAGGTAGAATGGTTGCGTCATGAGTTCAAGTCCCAACCATCCCATTCCTCATATCGTTGCGTTATGAGTTCGAGTTCTAACCATCCCATTCCTCATATCGTTGCATAATTGGGCGAGTAAGACATTAATTATCAAATTTTAAAATGGTTAAGTTGACGATTAGAGAAGCCAAATCATCAGATATGACCATTTACCATAGTGGTAGAATTTTCTTCTATTCTATCGACTTCAAGGTGGCATTGGGAAAGACAAAGTGTGCATGAATGCTTGAAACCACCGATTGATTGGATTCGAGATGAATATGGAACTAACAGGAAAAGCATGCCAGCAGGAATGACACCTCGATCGAACTGTGTAAGTTGTCTAGAATCAGTCGAATTTCATCGTTGGAGTGGTAGCCGGATACAGGAGTCATGGCCATCCTTGATGCCACCACCATCTTCCAAAGTGGACAGTAAAATGCTTGTTGAATTGATTAGCAACTTAAAATGCAAACAACAAAAAAAGTTAAATAAAATTTAAAAATATTTTATTAAACACTAACATAACAACGAGTAAAATTAAATTTTTAACTTCATTTGACCATTATTTATAAAGGTATCATAATGAAACTAGATTTTTAACAATCTCCAACGTGCACGTCAAATAAAAGCCGATTTTAAAATTTTTCTGCAAAAAATGGCCATTTCGATAGGTTAACCCCTTTGGAAATTGACCATTTTAACATGAAAATTGAAATTTTTTAAATCGGCTAATATTTGGCATGCATGTTGAGAAGGACAAAAAATTGAGATTTCACCATGTTAAGTCCTTCAAATAATAGTCAAATGAAGTTAAAAAGCATTTTCTGCAACACAAACATAACAACGAGTAAAATTGGATTTTTAACTTTATTTGGCCATTATTTATAGAGGTCCCATAATGAAACTTTATTTATTTAGCCATCTCCAACACGCATGTCAAATATTATCCTACTTGAAAATTTTTAAATTTTCATGTAAAAATGGCCTATTTCGATAGGTTAACCCCTTTGGAAATTGACCATTTTGACATGAAAATTGATTTTTTTTAAATTTCCTAATATTTAGCTTGTATATTGGGAATGACCCAAAATCGAGGTTTCACTATGTTAAATCCTTCAAATAGTAGGCAAATTAAGTTAAAGAGCATTTTGTTATACATTAACATAACAACGAGTAAAATTGAATTTTTTAACTTCATTTGAACATTATTTATAGAGGTACCATAATGAAAGTTGATTTTTTAGCCATCTCCAACACGCATGTCAAATATTAGACTATTTGAAAATTTTGAAATTTTCATGTTAAAATGGCCCATTTAGATAGGTGTTCCCCTTTGGAAATTGACCATTTTCACATGAAAATAGAATTTTTTAAATTGGCTAATATTTGACAAGCATGTTGGGAATGACCAAAAATTGGGGTTTCACCATGTTAAGCCATTCAAATAATAGTCAAATGAAGTTAAAAAGTATTTTCTGCAACACAAACATAACAACGAGTAAAACTGGATTTTTAACTTTATTTGGCCATTATTTATAAAGGTCCCCATAATGAAACTTTATTTTTTTTGCCATCACCAACACGCATGTCAAATATGAGCCTATTTGAAAATTTTGAAATTTTCATGTAAAAATGGCCTATTTCGATAAATTAACCCCTTTGGAAATTGACCATGTTGACATGAAAATTGAATTTTTTTTAAATTGCCTAATATTTAGCATACATGTTGGGAATGCCCCAAAATCGAGGTTTCACTATGTTAAATCCTTCAAATAGTAGACAAATTAAGTTAAAGAGCATTTTGTTATACATTAACATAACAACGAGTAAAATTGAATTTTTTAACTTCATTTGACCATTATTTATAGAGGTACCATACTGAAAGTTGATTTTTTAGCCATCTCCAACACGCATGTCAAATATTAAACTATTTGAAAATTTTGAAATTTTCATGTTAAAATGGCCCATTTAGACAGGTTAACCCCTTTGGAAATTGACCATTTTCACATGAAAATTAAATTTTTTTTTAAATCGGCTAATATTTGGCATGCATGTTGGGAATGACCAAAAATTGGGGTTTCACCATGTTAAACCCATCAAATAATAGTCAAATGAAGTTAAAAAGTATTTTGTTGAACACCATAATAACATCGAGTAAAATTTGATTTTTAATTTCATTTGACTATTATTTATAGAGGTCCTATAATGAAACTTGATTTTTTAGCCATCTCCAACATACATATCAAATATTGGCCTATTTAAAATTTTTGAAATTGTCATGTCAAAATGGCCCATTTCGATAGGTTAACCCCTTTGGAAATTGACCATTTTCACATGAAAATAGATTTTTTTTTTAAATTGACTAATATTTGACATGCAGGTTGGGAAGGACAAAAAATTGATATTTCACCATGTTAAGACCTTCAAATAATAGTCAAATAAAGTAAAAAAGCATTTTCTGCAACACAAACATAACAACGAGTAAAATTGGATTTTTAACTTTTTTTGGCCATTATTTATAGAGGTCCCATAATGAGACTTTATTTTTTTAGCCATCTCCAACACACATGTCAATATATTAGCCTATTTGAAAATTTGAAAATTTTCAATGGCCTATTTCGAAAGGTATTCCCCTTTGGAAATTAACCATTTTGACAAGAAAATTGAATTTTTTTTAAATTGCCTAATATTTAGCATGCATGTTTGGAACGACCCAAAATTGAGGTTTCACTATGTTAGACCCTTCAAATAGTAGGCAAATGAAGTTAAAGAGCATTTTGTTATACATTAACATAACGAGTAAAATTAAATTTTTTAACTTCATTTGACCATTATTTATATTGGTATCATAATGAAAGTTGATGTTTTAGCCATCTCCAACATGCATGTCAAATATTAGACTATTTTAAAATTTTGAAATTTTCATGTTAAAATGGCCCATTGAGAGAGGTGAACCCCTTTGGAAATTGACCATTTTTACATGAAAATAGAATTTTTTAAATTAGCTAATATTTGACATGCATGTTGGGAATGACCAAAAATTGGGGGTTTCACCTTGTTAAGGCATTCAAATAATAGTCAAATGAAGTTAAAAAGTATTTTCTGCAAAACAAACATAACAACGAGTAAAATTGGATTTTTAACTTTATTTGGCCATTATTTATAGAGGTCCCATAATGAGACTTTATTTTTTTTGCCATCTCCAACACGCATGTCAATATATTAGCCTATTTGAAAATTTTGAAATTTTAATGTCACAGTGGCCCATTTCGATAGGTTTAACCCCTTTGGAAATTGACCATTTTCACATGAAAATAGATTTTTTTTAAATTGGCTCATATTTGGCATGCATGTTGGGAAGGACAAAAAATTGATATTTCACCATGTTAAGTCCTTCAAATAATAGTCAAATAAAGTTAAAAAGCATTTTCTGCAACACAAACATAACGAGTAAAATTGGATTTTTAACTTTATTTGGCCATTATTTATAGAGGTCCCATAATGAGACTTTATATTTTTTGCCATCTCCAACACGCATTTCAATATATTAGCCTATTTGAAAATTTTGAAATTTTCATGTAAAAATGACCTATTTCGATAGGTGTTCCACTTTGGAAATTGACCATTTTGACATGAAAATTGAATTTTTTTTAAATTGCCTAATATTTAGCATGCATGTTGGGAACGACCCAAAATTGAGGTTTCACTATGTTAGACCCTTCAAATAGTAGGCAAATGAAGTTAAAGAGCATTTTGTTGTACATTAACATAACGAGTAAAATTGAATTTTTTAACTTCATTTGACCATTATATATATTGGTACCATAATGAAAGTTGATTTTTTAGCCATCTCCAACACACATGTCAAATATTAGACTATTTGAAAATTTTGAAATTTTCATGTTAAAATGGCTCATTTAGATAGGTTAACCCCTTTGGAAATTAACCATTTTCACATGAAAATAGATTTTTTTTTAAAATTGGCTAATACTGGCATGCATGTTGGGAATGACCAAAAATTGGGGTTTCACCATGTTCAGCCCTTCAAATAATAGTCAAATGAAGTTAAAAAGTATTTTGTTGAACACTATAATAACATCAAGTAAAATTTGATTTTTAATTTCATTTGACCAATATTTATAGAGGTCCTATAATGAAACTTGATTTTTAGCCATCTCCAACATACATGTGAAATATTTGCCAGTTTGAAAATTTTCAAATTTTCATGTCAATATAGCCCATTTCGATAGGTTAACCCCTTTGGAAATTGACCATTTTCACATGAAAATAGATTTTTTTTAAATTGGCTCATATTTAACATGCATGTTGGGAAGGACAAAAAATTGATATTTCACTATGTTAAGTCCTTCAAATAATAGTCAAATAAAGTTAAAACACATTTTCTGCAACACAAACATAACAACGAGTAAAATTGGATTTTTAACTTTATTTGGCCATTATTTATAGAGGTCCCATAATGAGACTTTATTTTTTTTGCCGTCTCCAACACGCATGTCAATATATTAGCCTATTTGAAAATTTTTAAATTTTCATTTAATAATGACCAATTTTGATAGGTTAATCCCTTTGGAAATTGACCATTTTGACATGAAAATTAATTTTTTTTTAAATTTCCTAATATTTAGCATGCATGTTGGGAACAACCCAAAATTGAAGTTTCACTATGTTAAACCCTTCAAATAGTAGGCAAATGAAGTTAAAGAGCATTTTCTTATACATTAACATAACGAGTAAAATTGAATTTTTTAACTTCATTTGACCATTATATATATTGGTACCATAATGAAAGTTGATTTTTTAGCCATCTCCAACACACATGTCAAATATTAGACTATTTGAAAATTTTGAAATTTTCATGTTAAAATGGCTCATTTAGATAGGTTAACCCCTTTGGAAATTAACCATTTTCACATGAAAATAGATTTTTTTTTAAAATTGTCTAATACCTGGCATGCATGTTGGGAATGACCAAAATTTGGGGTTTCACCATGTTAAGCCCTTCAAATAATAGTCAAATGAAGTTAAAAAGTATTTTGTTGAACACTATAATAACATCAAGTAAAATTTGATTTTTAATTTCATTTGACCAATATTTATAGAGGTCCTATAATGAAACTTGATTTTTAGCCATCTCCAACATACATGTGAAATATTTGCCAGTTTTAAAATTTTCAAATTTTCATGTCAATATAGCCCATTTCGATAGGTTAACCCCTTTGGAAATTGACCATTTTCACATGAAAATAGATTTTTTTTTAAATTGGCTCATATTTAACATGCATGTTGGGAAGGACAAAAAATTGATATTTCACTATGTTAAGTCCTTCAAATAATAGTCAAATAAAGTTAAAACGCATTTTCTGCAACACAAACATAACAACGAGTAAAATTGGATTTTTAACTTTATTTTGCCATTATTTATAGAGGTCCCATAATGAGACTTTATTTTTTTTGCCGTCTCCAACACGCATGTTAATATATTAGCCTATTTGAAAATTTTTAATTTTTCATTTAATAATGACCAATTTTGATAGGTTAACCCCTTTGGAAATTGACCATTTTGACATGAAAATTAATTTTTTTTAAATTTCCTAATATTTAGCATGCATGTTTGGAACGACCCAAAATTGAGGTTTCACTATGTTAGACCCTTCAAATAGTAGGCAAATGAAGTTAAAGAGCATTTTGTTATACATTAACATAACGAGTAAAATTGAATTTTTTAACTTCATTTGATAATTATATATATTGGTACCATAATGAAAGTTGATTTTTTAGCCATCTCCAACACACATGTCAAATATTAGACTATTTGAAAATTTTGAAATTTTCATGTTAAAATGGCTCATTTAGATAGGTTAACCCCTTTGGAAATTAACCATTTTCACATGAAAATAGATTTTTTTTTAAAATTGGCTAATACCTGGCATGCATGTTGGGAATGACCAAAAATTGGGGTTTCACCATGTTCAGCCCTTCAAATAATAGTCAAATGAAGTTAAAAAGTATTTTGTTGAACACTATAATAACATCAAGTAAAATTTGATTTTTAATTTCATTTGACCAATATTTATAGAGGTCCTATAATGAAACTTGATTTTTAGCCATCTCCAACATACATGTGAAATATTTGCCAGTTTTAAAATTTTCAAATTTTCATGTCAATATAGCCCATTTCGATAGGTTAACCCCTTTGGAAATTGATCATTTTCACATGAAAATAGATTTTTTTTTTAAATTGGCTCATATTTAACATGCATGTTGGGAAGGACAAAAAATTGATATTTCACTATGTTAAGTCCTTCAAATAATAGTCAAATAAAGTTAAAACGCATTTTCTGCAACACAAACATAACAACGAGTAAAATTGGATTTTTAACTTTATTTGGCCATTATTTATAGAGGTCCCATAATGAGACTTTATTTTTTTTGCCGTCTCCAACACGCATGTTAATATATTAGCCTATTTGAAATTTTTAAATTTTCATTTAATAATGACCAATTTTGATAGGTTAACCCCTTTGGAAATTGACCATTTTGACATGAAAATTAATTTTTTTTAAATTTCCTAATATTTAGCATGCATGTTTGGAACGACCCAAAATTGAGGTTTCACTATGTTAGACCCTTCAAATAGTAGGCAAATGAAGTTAAAGAGCATTTTGTTATACATTAACATAACGAGTAAAATTGAATTTTTTAACTTCATTTGATAATTATATATATTGGTACCATAATGAAAGTTGATTTTTTAGCCATCTCCAACACACATGTCAAATATTAGACTATTTGAAAATTTTGAAATTTTCATGTTAAAATGGCTCATTTAGATAGGTTAACACCTTTGGAAATTAACCATTTTCACATGAAAATAGATTTTTTTTTTAAAATTGGCTAATACCTGGCATGCATGTTGGGAATGACCAAAAATTGGGGTTTCACCATGTTAAGCCCTTCAAATAATAGTCAAATGAAGTTAAAAAGTATTTTGTTGAACACTATAATAACATCAAGTAAAATTTGATTTTTAATTTCATTTGACCAATATTTATAGAGGTCCTATAATGAAACTTGATTTTTAGCCATCTCCATCATACATGTGAAATATTTGCCAGTTTGAAAATTTTCAAATTTTCATGTCAATATAGCCCATTTCGATAGGTTAACCCCTATGGAAATTGACCATTTTCACATGAAAATAGATTTTTTTTAAATTGGCTCATATTTAGCATGCATGTTGGGAAGGACAAAAAATTGATATTTCACTATGTTAAGTCCTTCAAATAATAGTCAAATAAAGTTAAAACGCATTTTTACGCAACACAAACATAACAACGAGTAAAATTGGATTTTTAACTTTTTTGGCCATTATTTATAGAGGTCCCATAATGAGACTTTATTTTTTTTGCCGTCTCCAACACGCATGTCAATATATTAGCCTATTTGAAAATTTTGAAATTTTCATTTAATAATGACCAATTTTGATAGGTTAACCCCTTTGGAAATTGACCATTTTGACATGAAAATTAATTTTTTTTTAAATTTCCTAATATTTAGCATGCATGTTGGGAACAACCCAAAATTGAGGTTTCACTATGTTAAACCCTTCAAATAGTAGGCAAATGAAGTTAAAGAGCATTTTCTTATACATTAACATAACGAGTAAAATTGAATTTTTTAACTTCATTTGACCATTATATATATTTTTACCATAATGAAAGTTGATTTTTTAGCCATCTCCAACACACATGTCAAATATTAGACTATTTGAAAATTTTGAAATTTTCATGTTAAAATGGCTCATTTAGATAGGTTAACCCCTTTGGAAATTAACCATTTTCACATGAAAATAGATTTTTTTTTAAAATTGGCTAATACCTGGCATGCATGTTGGGAATGACCAAAAATTGGGGTTTCACCATGTTAAGCCCTTCAAATAATAGTCAAATGAAGTTAAAAAGTATTTTGTTGAACACTATAATAACATCAAGTAAAATTTGATTTTTAATTTCATTTGACCAATATTTATAGAGGTCCTATAATGAAACTTGATTTTTAGCAATCTCCAACATACATGTGAAATATTTGCCAGTTTGAAAATTTTCAAATTTTCATGTCAATATAGCCCATTTCGATAGGTTAACCCCTTTGGAAATTGACCATTTTCACATGAAAATAGATTTTTTTAAAATTGGCTCATATTTAGCATGCATGTTGGGAAGGACAAAAAGCTGATATTTCACTATGTTAAGTCCTTCAAATAATAGTCAAATAAAGTTAAAACGTATTTTCTGCAACACAAACATAACAACGAGTAAAATTGGATTTTTAACTTTATTTGGCCATTATTTATAGAGGTCCCATAATGAGACTTTATTTTTTTTGCCATCTCCAACACGCATGTCAATATATTAGCCTATTTGAAAATTTTGAAATTTTCATTTAATAATGACCAATTTTGATAGGTTAACCCCTTTGGAAACTGACCATTTTGACATGAAAATTAATTTTTTTTTAAATTTCCTAATATTTAGCATGCATGTTGGGAACAACCCAAAATTGAGGTTTCACTATGTTAAACCCTTCAAATAGTAGGCAAATGAAGTTAAAGAGCATTTTGTTATACATTAAAATAACGAGTAAAATTGAATTTTTTAACTTCATTTGACCATTATTTCTATTGCTACCATAATGAAAGTTGATTTTTTAGCCATCTCCAACACACATGTCAAATATTAGACTATTTGAAAATTTTGAAAATTTCATGTTAAAATGGCCCATTTAGATAGGTTAACCCCTTTGGAAATTGACCATTTTCACATGAAAATAGATTTTTTTTTTAAATTGGCTAATACTTGGCATGCATGTTGGGAATGACCAAAAATTGGGGTTTCACCATGTCAAGCCCTTCAAATAATAGTCAAATGAAGTTAAAAAGTATTTTGTTGAACACCATAATAACATCAAGTAAAATTTGATTTTTAATTTCATTTGACCATTATTTATAGAGGTCCTATAAGGAAACTTGATTTTTTAGCCATCTCCAACATACATGTGAAATATTGGCCAGTTTGAAAATTTTGAAATTTTCATGTCAATATAGCCCATTTCGATAGGTTAACCCCTTTTGAAATTGACCAATTTAACATGAAAATGGAAATTTTTTAAATCGGCTAATATTTGGCATGCATGTTGGGAAGGACACAAAATTGAGATTTCACCATGTTAAGTCCTTCAAATAATAGTAAAATGAAGTTACAAAACATTTTCTTCAACACTAACATAATGAGTAAAATTGGATTTTTAACTTCGTTTGACCATTATTTATAGAGCTACCATAATTAAACTTAAATTTTTGGCTAGCTCCAACATGCATGTCAAATATTAGACTATTTGAAAATTTTGAAAATTTCATGTTAAAATGGCCCATTTATATAGGTTAACCCCTTTGGAAATTAACCATTTTCACATGAAAATAGATTTTTTTTAAAATTGGCTAGTACTTGGCATGCATGTTGGGAATGACCAAAAATTGGGGTTTCACCATGTTAAGCCCTTCAAATAATAGTCAAATGAAGTTAAAAAGTATTTTGTTGAACACCATAATAACATAGAGTAAAATTTGATTTTTAATTTCATTTGACCATTATTTATAGAGGTCTTATAATGAAACTTGATTTTTTAGCCATCTCCAACATACATGTTAAATATTGAGCAGTTTGAAAATTTTGAAATTTTCATGTCAATATGGCCCATTTCGATAGGTTAACCCCTTTGAAAATTGACCATTTTCACAATAAAATAGATTTTTTTAAAAAATTTGCTAATATTTGATATGCATGTTGGGAAGGACAAAAAATTGATATTTCACCATGTTAAGTCCTTCAAATAATAGTCAAATAAAGTTAAAAAGCATTTTCTGCAACACAAACATAACAACGAGTAAAATTGGATTTTTAACTTTATTTGGCCATTATTTATAGAGGTCCCATAATGACACTTTATTTTTTTTGCCATCTCCAACACGCATGTCAATATATTAGCCTTTTGAAAATTTTGAAATTTTCATGTAAAAATGACCAATTTTGATAGGTTAACCCGTTTAGAAATTGACCATTTTCACATGAAAATAGATTTTTTAAAAAATTGGCTAATACTTGGCATGCATGTTGGGAATGACCAAAAATTGGGGTTTCACCATGTTAAGCCCTTCTAATAACAGTCAAATGAAGTTAAAAAGTATTTTGTTGAACACCATAATAACATCGAGTAAAATTTGATTTTTAATTTCATTTGGCAATTATTTATAGAGGTCGTATAATGAAACTTGATTTTTTAGCCATCTCCAACATACATGTCAAATATTGACCAGTTTGAAAATTTTGAAATTTTCATGTCAATATGGCCCATTTCGATAGGTTAACCCCTTTTGAAATTGACCATTTTCAAATGAAAATAGATTTTTTTTAAAATTGGCTAATATTTGGCATGTATGTTGGGAAGGACAAAAAATTGATATTTCACCATGTTAAGTCCTTCAAATAATAGTCAAATAAAGTTAAAAAGTATTTTCTGCAACACAAACATAACAACGAGGAAAATTGGATTTTTAACTTTATTTGGCCATTATTTATAGAGGTCCCATAATGAGACTTTATTTTTTTTGCCATCTCCAACACGCATGTCAATATATTAGCCTATTTGAAAATTTTGAAATTTTCATGTAAAAATGACCAATTTTGATAGGTTAACCCCTTTGGAAATTGACCATTTTGACATGAAAATTGAATTTTGTTTAAATTACCTAATATTTAGCATGCATGTTGGCAACGACCCAAAATTGAGGTTTCACTATGTTAGACCCTTCAAATAGTAGGCAAATGAAGTTAAAGAGCATTTTGTTATACATTAACATAACGAGTAAAATTGAATTTTTTAACTTCATTTGACCATTACTTATAGAGGTACCAAAATGAAAGTTGATTTTTTAGCCATCTCCAACACACATGTCAAATATTAGACTAATTGAAAATTTTGATATTTTCATGTTGAAATGTTCCATTTAGATAGGTTAACCCCTTTGGAAATTGACCATTTTCACATGAAAATAGATTTTTTTAAAAATTGGCTAATACTTGGCATGCATGTTGGGAATGACCAAAAATTGGGGTTTCACCATGTTCAGCCCATCAAATAATAGTCAAATGAAGTTAAAAAGTATTTTGTTGAACACCATAATAACATCGAGTAAAATTGGATTTTTAATTTCATTTGACCATTATTTATAGAGGTCGTATAATGAAACTTGATTTTTTAGCCATCTCCAACATACATGAGAAATATTGGCCAGTTTGAAAATTTTGAAATTTTCATGTCAATATGGCCATTTCGATAGCTTAACCCCTTTGGAAATTGACCATTTTCACTTGAAAATAGATTTTTTTTTAAATTGGCTAATATTTGGCATGCATGTTGGGAAGGACAAAAAATTGATATTTCACCATGTTAAGTCCTTCAAATAATAGTCAAATAAAGTTAAAAAGCATTTTCTGCAACACAAACATAACAACGAGTAAAATTGGATTTTTAACTTTATTTGGCCATTATTTATAGAGGTCCCATAATGAGACTTTATTTTTTTTGCCATCTCCAACACGCATGTCAATATATTAGCCTATTTGAAAATTTTGAAATTTTCATGTAAAAATGACCAATTTTGATAGGTTAACCCGTTTAGAAATTGACCATTTTGACATGAAAATTGAATTTTGTTTAAATTACCTAATATTTAGCATGCATGTTGGCAACGACCCAAAATTGAGGTTTCACTATGTTAGACCCTTCAAATAGTAGGCAAATGAAGTTAAAGAGCATTTTGTTATACATTAACATAACGAGTAAAATTGAATTTTTTAACTTCATTTGACCATTACTTATAGAGGTACCAAAATGAAAGTTGATTTTTTAGCCATCTCCAACACACATGTCATATATTAGACTAATTGAAAATTTTGATATTTTCATGTTAAAATGGCCCATTTAGATAGGTTAACCCCTTTGGAAATTGACCATTTTCACATGAAAATAGATTTTTTTTAAAATTGGCTAATACTTGGCATGCATGTTGGGAATGACCAAAAATTGGGGTTTCACCATGTTAAGCCCATCAAATAATAGTCAAATGAAGTTAAAAAGTATTTTGTTGAACACCATAATAACATCGAGTAAAATTGGATTTTTAATTTCATTTGACCATTATTTATAGAGGTCGTATAATGAAACTTGATTTTTTAGCCATCTCCAACATACATGAGAAATATTGGCCAGTTTGAAAATTTTGAAATTTTCATGTCAATATGGCCCATTTCGATAGCTTAACCCCTTTGGAAATTGACCATTTTCACATGAAAATAGATTTTTTTTTTAAATTGACTAATATTTGACATGCAGGTTGGGAAGGACAAAAAATTGATATTTCACCATGTTAAGACCTTCAAATAATAGTCAAATAAAGTAAAAAAGCATTTTCTGCAACACAAACATAACAACGAGGAAAATTGGATTTTTAACTTTATTTGGCCATTATTTATAGAGGTCCCATAACGAGACTTTATTTTTTTTGCCATCTCCAACACGCATGTCAATATATTAGCCTTTTGAAAATTTTGAAATTTTCATGTAAAAATGACCAATTTTGATAGGTTAACCCGTTTAGAAATTGACCATTTTGACATGAAAATTGAATTTTGTTTAAATTACCTAATATTTAGCATGCATGTTGGCAACGACCCAAAATTGAGGTTTCACTATGTTAGACCCTTCAAATAGTAGGCAAATGAAGTTAAAGAGCATTTTGTTATACATTAACATAACGAGTAAAATTGAATTTTTTAACTTCATTTGACCATTACTTATAGAGGTACCAAAATGAAAGTTGATTTTTTAGCCATCTCCAACACACATGTCAAATATTAGACTAATTGAAAATTTTGATATTTTCATGTTAAAATGGCCCATTTAGATAGGTTAACCCCTTTGGAAATTGACCATTTTCACATGAAAATAGATTTTTTTTAAAATTGGCTAATACTTGGCATGCATGTTGGGAATGACAAAAAATTGGGGTTTCACCATGTTAAGCCCATCAAATAATAGTCAAATGAAGTTAAAAAGTATTTTGTTGAACACCATAATAACATTGAGTAAAATTGGATTTTTAATTTCATTTGGCAATTATTTATAGAGGTCGTATAATGAAACTTGATTTTTTAGCCATCTCCAACATACATGTCAAATATTGACCAGTTTGAAAATTTTGAAAATTTTCATGTCAATATGGCCCATTTCGATAGGTTAACCCCTTTTGAAATTGACCATTTTCACATTAAAATAGATTTTTTTTTTAATTGGCTAATATTTGGCATGCATGTTGGGAAGGACAAAAAATTGATATTTCACCATGTTAAGTCCTTCAAATAATAGTCAAATAAAGTTAAAAAGCATTTTCTGCAACACAAACATAACAACGAGTACAATTGGATTTTTAACTTTATTTGGCCATTATTTATAGAGGTCCCATGATGAGACTTTATTTTTTTTGCCATCTCCAACACGCATGTCAATATATTAGCCTATTTGAAAATTTTGAAATTTTCATTTAATAATGACCAATTTTGATAGGTTAACCCCTTTGGAAATTGACCATTTTGACATGAAAATTGAATTTTGTTTAAATTACCTAATCTTTAGCATGCATGTTGGCAACGACCCAAAATTGAGGTTTCACTATGTTAGACCCTTCAAATACTAGGCAAATGAAGTTAACAAGCCTTTTGTTATACATTAACATAAGGAGTAAAATTGAATTTTTTAACTTCATTTGACCATTATTTATAAACGTACCATAATGAAAGTTGATTTTTTCGCCATCTCCAACACACATGTCAAATATTAGACTAATTGAAAATTCTGATATTTTCATGTTAAAATGGCCCATTTAGATAGGTTAACCCCTTTGGAAATTGACCATTTTCACATGAAAATAGATTTTTTTTAAAATTGGCTAATACTTGGCATGCATGTTGGGAATGACCAAAAATTGGGGTTTCACCATGTTAAGCCCTTCTAATAATAGTCAAATGAAGTTAAAAAGTATTTTGTTGAACACCATAATAACATCGAGTAAAATTGGATTTTTAATTTCATTTGACCATTATTTATAGAGGTTGTATAATGAAACTTGATTTTTTAGCCATCTCCAACATACATGAGAAATATTGGCCGTTTGAAAATTTTGAAATTTTCATGTCAATATGGCCATTTCGATAGCTTAACCCCTTTGGAAATTGACCATTTTCACTTGAAAATAGATTTTTTTTAAAATTGGCTAATATTTGGCATGTATGTTGGGGAGGACAAAAAATTGATATTTCACCATGTTAAGTCCTTCAAATAATAGTCAAATAAAGTTAAAAAGCATTTTCTGCAACACAAACATAACAACGAGGAAAATTGGATTTTTAACTTTATTTGGCCATTATTTATAGAGGTCCCATAACGAGACTTTATTTTTTTGCCATCTCCAACACGCATGTCAATATATTAGCCTTTTGAAAATTTTGAAATTTTCATGTAAAAATGACCAATTTTGATAGGTTAACCCGTTTAGAAATTGACCATTTTGACATGAAAATTGAATTTTGTTTAAATTACCTAATATTTAGCATGCATGTTGGCAACGACCCAAAATTGAGGTTTCACTATGTTAGACCCTTCAAATAGTAGGCAAATGAAGTTAAAGAGCATTTTGTTATACATTAACATAACGAGTAAAATTGAATTTTTTAACTTCATTTGACCATTACTTATAGAGGTACCAAAATGAAAGTTGATTTTTTAGCCATCTCCAACACACATGTCAAATATTAGACTAATTGAAAATTTTGATATTTTCATGTTAAAATGGCCCATTTAGATAGGTTAACCCCTTTGGAAATTGACCATTTTCACATGAAAATAGATTTTTTTTAAAATTGGCTAATACTTGGCATGCATGTTGGGAATGACCAAAAATTGGGGTTTCACCATGTTAAGCCCATCAAATAATAGTCAAATGAAGTTAAAAAGTATTTTGTTGAACACCATAATAACATTGAGTAAAATTGGATTTTTAATTTCATTTGACCATTATTTATAGAGGTCGTATAATGAAACTTGATTTTTTAGCCATCTCCAACATACATGAGAAATATTGGCCAGTTTGAAAATTTTGAAATTTTCCTGTCAATAAAGCCCATTTCGATAGCTTAACCCCTTTGGAAATTGACCATTTTCACTTGAAAATAGATTTTTTTTTTAAATTGGCTAATATTTGGCATGCATGTTGGGAAGGACAAAAAATTGATATTTCACCATGTTAAGTCCTTCAAATAATAGTCAAATAAAGTTAAAAAGCGTTTTACGCAACACAAACATAACAACGAGTAAAATTGGATTTTTAACTTTATTTGGCCATTATTTATAGAGGTCCCATGATGAGACTTTATTTTTTTTGCCATCTCCAACACGCATGTCAATATATTAGCCTTTTGAAAATTTTGAAATTTTCATGTAGAAATGACCAATTTTGATAGGTTAACCCGTTTAGAAATTGACCATTTTGACATGAAAATTGAATTTTGTTTAAATTACCTAATATTTAGCATGCATGTTGGCAACGACCCAAAATTGAGGTTTCACTATGTTAGACCCTTCAAATACTAGGCAAATGAAGTTAACAAGCCTTTTGTTATACATTAACATAAGGAGTAAAATTGAATTTTTTAACTTCATTTGACCATTATTTATAAACGTACCATAATGAAAGTTGATTTTTTCGCCATCTCCAACACACATGTCAAATATTAGACTAATTGAAAATTTTGAAATTTTCATGTTAAAATGGCCCATTTAGGTAGGTTAACCCCATTGGAAATTGACCATTTTCACATGAAAATAGATTTTTTTTAAAATTGGCTAATACTTGGCATGCATGTTGGGAATGACCAAAAATTGGGGTTTCACCATGTTAAGCCCATCAAATAATAGTCAAATGAAGTTAAAAAGTATTTTGTTGAACACCATAATAACATTGAGTAAAATTGGATTTTTAATTTCATTTGGCAATTATTTATAGAGGTCGTATAATGAAACTTGATTTTTTAGCCATCTCCAACATACATGTCAAATATTGACCAGTTTGAAAATTTTGAAATTTTCATGTCAATATGGCCCATTTCGATAGGTTAACCCCTTTTGAAATTGACCATTTTCACATTAAAATAGATTTTTTTTTTAATTGGCTAATATTTGGCATGCATGTTGGGAAGGACAAAAAATTGATATTTCACCATGTTAAGTCCTTCAAATAATAGTCAAATAAAGTTAAAAAGCATTTTCTGCAACACAAACATAACAACGAGTAAAATTGGATTTTTAACTTTATTTGGCCATTATTTATAGAGGTCCCATGATGAGACTTTATTTTTTTTGCCATCTCCAACACGCATGTCAATATATTAGCCTATTTGAAAATTTTGAAATTTTCATTTAATAATGACCAATTTTGATAGGTTAACCCCTTTGGAAATTGACCATTTTGACATGAAAATTGAATTTTGTTTAAATTACCTAATCTTTAGCATGCATGTTGGCAACGACCCAAAATTGAGGTTTCACTATGTTAGACCCTTCAAATACTAGGCAAATGAAGTTAACAAGCCTTTTGTTATACATTAACATAAGGAGTAAAATTGAATTTTTTAACTTCATTTGACCATTATTTATAAACGTACCATAATGAAAGTTGATTTTTTCGCCATCTCCAACACACATGTCAAATATTAGACTAATTGAAAATTTTGATATTTTCATGTTAAAATGGCCCATTTAGATAGGTTAACCCCTTTGGAAATTGACCATTTTCACATGAAAATAGATTTTTTTTAAAATTGGCTAATACTTGGCATGCATGTTGGGAATGACCAAAAATTGGGGTTTCACCATGTTAAGCCCTTCTAATGATAGTCAAATGAAGTTAAAAAGTATTTTGTTGAACACCATAATAACATCGAGTAAAATTGGATTTTTAATTTCATTTGACCATTATTTATAGAGGTCGTATAATGAAACTTGATTTTTTAGCCATCTCCAACATACATGAGAAATATTGGCTAGTTTGAAAATTTTGAAATTTTCTTGTCAATATGGCCATTTCGATAGCTTAACCCCTTTGGAAATTGACCATTTTCACATGAAAATAGATTTTTTTTTAAATTGGCTAATATTTGGCATGTATGTTGGGAAGGACAAAAAATTGATATTTCACCATGTTAAGTCCTTCAAATAATAGTCAAATAAAGTTAAAAAGCATTTTCTGCAACACAAACATAACAACGAGGAAAATTGGATTTTTAACTTTATTTGGCCATTATTTATAGAGGTCCCATAATTAGACTTTATTTTTTTTGCCATCTCCAACACGCATGTCAATATATTAGCCTATTTGAAAATTTTGAAATTTTCATTTAATAATGACCAATTTTGATAGGTTAACCCCTTTGGAAATTGACCATTTTGACATGAAAATTGAATTTTGTTTAAATTACCTAATATTTAGCGTGCATGTTGGCAACGACCCAAAATTGAGGTTTCACTATGTTAGACCCTTCAAATAGTAGGCAAATGAAGTTAAAGAGCATTTTGTTATACATTAACATAACGAGTAAAATTGAATTTTTTAACTTCATTTGACCATTACTTATAGAGGTACCAAAATGAAAGTTGATTTTTTAGCCATCTCCAACACACATGTCAAATATTAGACTAATTGAAAATTTTGAAATTTTCATGTTAAAATGGCCCATTTAGGTAGGTTAACCCCTTTGGAAATTGACCATTTTCACATGAAAATAGATTTTTTTAAAAATTGGCTAATACTTGGCATGCATATTGGGAATGACCAAAAATTGGGGTTTCACCATGTTAAGCCCTTCTGATAATAGTCAAATGAAGTTAAAAAGTATTTTGTTGAACACCATAATAACATCGAGTAAAATTTGATTTTTAATTTCATTTGACCATTATTTATAGAGGTCGTATAATGAAACTTGATTTTTTAGCCATCTCCAACATACATGTCAAATATTGACCGGTTTGAAAATTTTGAAATTTTCATGTCAATATGGCCCATTTCGATAGGTTAACCCCTTTGGAAATTGACCATTTTCACATGAAAATAGATTTTTTTTAAAATTGGCTAATATTTGGCATGTATGTTGGGAAGGACAAAAAATTGATATTTCACCATGTTAAGTCCTTCAAATAAAGTTAAAAAGCATTTTCTGCAACACAAACATAACAACGAGGAAAATTGGATTTTTAACTTTATTTGGCCATTATTTATAGAGGTCCCATAATGAGACTTTATTTTTTTTGCCATCTCCAACACGCATGTCAATATATTAGCCTATTTGAAAATTTTGAAATTTTCATTTAATAATGACCAATTTTGATAGGTTAACCCCTTTGGAAATTGACCATTTTGACATGAAAATTGAATTTTGTTTAAATTACCTAATATTTAGCATGCATGTTGGCAACGACCCAAAATTGAGGTTTCACTATGTTAGACCCTTCAAATAGTAGGCAAATGAAGTTAAAGAGCATTTTGTTATACATTAACATAACGAGTAAAATTGAATTTTTTAACTTCATTTGACCATTACTTATAGAGGTACCAAAATGAAAGTTGATTTTTTAGCCATCTCCAACACACATGTCAAATATTAGACTAATTGAAAATTTTGATATTTTCATGTTGAAATGTTCCATTTAGATAGGTTAACCCCTTTGGAAATTGACCATTTTCACATGAAAATAGATTTTTTTAAAAATTGGCTAATACTTGGCATGCATGTTGGGAATGACCAAAAATTGGGGTTTCACCATGTTCAGCCCATCAAATAATAGTCAAATGAAGTTAAAAAGTATTTTGTTGAACACCATAATAACATCGAGTAAAATTGGATTTTTAATTTCATTTGACCATTATTTATAGAGGTCGTATAATGAAACTTGATTTTTTAGCCATCTCCAACATACATGAGAAATATTGGCTAGTTTGAAAATTTTGAAATTTTCTTGTCAATATGGCCATTTCGATAGCTTAACCCCTTTGGAAATTGACCATTTTCACATGAAAATAGATTTTTTTTTAAAATTGGCTAATATTTGGCATGTATGTTGGGAAGGACAAAAAATTGATATTTCACCATGTTAAGTCCTTCAAATAATAGTCAAATAAAGTTAAAAAGCATTTTCTCGCAACACAAACATAACAACGAGGAAAATTGGATTTTTAACTTTATTTGGCCATTATTTATAGAGGTCCCATAATTAGACTTTATTTTTTTGCCATCTCCAACACGCATGTCAATATATTAGCCTATTTGAAAATTTTGAAATTTTCATTTAATAATGACCAATTTTGATAGGTTAACCCCTTTGGAAATTGACCATTTTGACATGAAAATTGAATTTTGTTTAAATTACCTAATATTTAGCGTGCATGTTGGCAACGACCCAAAATTGAGGTTTCACTATGTTAGACCCTTCAAATAGTAGGCAAATGAAGTTAAAGAGCATTTTGTTATACATTAACATAACGAGTAAAATTGAATTTTTTAACTTCATTTGACCATTACTTATAGAGGTACCAAAATGAAAGTTGATTTTTTAGCCATCTCCAACACACATGTCAAATATTAGACTAATTGAAAATTTTGAAATTTTCATGTTAAAATGGCCCATTTAGGTAGGTTAACCCCTTTGGAAATTGACCATTTTCACATGAAAATAGATTTTTTTTAAAAATTGGCTAATACTTGGCATGCATATTTGGGAATGACCAAAAATTGGGGTTTCACCATGTTAAGCCCTTCTGATAATAGTCAAATGAAGTTAAAAAGTATTTTGTTGAACACCATAATAACATCGAGTAAAATTTGATTTTTAATTTCATTTGACCATTATTTATAGAGGTCGTATAATGAAACTTGATTTTTTAGCCATCTCCAACATACATGTCAAATATTGACCAGTTTGAAAATTTTGAAATTTTCATGTCAATATGGCCCATTTCGATAGGTTAACCCCTTTGGAAATTGACCATTTTCACATGAAAATAGATTTTTTTTAAAATTGGCTAATATTTGGCATGTATGTTGGGAAGGACAAAAAATTGATATTTCACCATGTTAAGTCCTTCAAATAAAGTTAAAAAGCATTTTCTGCAACACAAACATAACAACGAGGAAAATTGGATTTTTAACTTTATTTGGCCATTATTTATAGAGGTCCCATAATGAGACTTTATTTTTTTTGCCATCTCCAACACGCATGTCAATATATTAGCCTATTTGAAAATTTTGAAATTTTCATTTAATAATGACCAATTTTGATAGGTTAACCCCTTTGGAAATTGACCATTTTGACATGAAAATTGAATTTTGTTTAAATTACCTAATATTTAGCATGCATGTTGGCAACGACCCAAAATTGAGGTTTCACTATGTTAGACCCTTCAAATAGTAGGCAAATGAAGTTAAAGAGCATTTTGTTATACATTAACATAACGAGTAAAATTGAATTTTTTAACTTCATTTGACCATTACTTATAGAGGTACCAAAATGAAAGTTGATTTTTTAGCCATCTCCAACACACATGTCAAATATTAGACTAATTGAAAATTTTTAAATTTTCATGTTAAAATGGCCCATTTAGGTAGGTTAACCCCTTTGGAAATTGACCATTTTCACATGAAAATAGATTTTTTTAAAAATTGGCTAATACTTGGCATGCATATTGGGAATGACCAAAAATTGGGGTTTCACCATGTTAAGCCCTTCTGATAATAGTCAAATGAAGTTAAAAAGTATTTTGTTGAACACCATAATAACATCGAGTAAAATTTGATTTTTAATTTCATTTGACCATTATTTATAGAGGTCGTATAATGAAACTTGATTTTTTAGCCATCTCCAACATACATGTCGAATATTGACCAGTTTGAAAATTTTGAAATTTTCATGTCAATATGGCCCATTTCGATAGGTTAACCCCTTTGGAAATTGACCATTTTCACATGAAAATAGATTTTTTTTAAAATTGGCTAATATTTGGCATGTATGTTGGGAAGGACAAAAAATTGATATTTCACCATGTTAAGTCCTTCAAATAATAGTCAAATAAAGTTAAAAAGCATTTTCTGCAACACAAACATAACAACGAGGAAAATTGGATTTTTAACTTTATTTGGCCATTATTTATAGAGGTCCCATAATGAGACTTTATTTTTTTTGCCATCTCCAACACGCATGTCAATATATTAGTCTATTTGAAAATTTTGAAATTTTCATTTAATAATGACCAATTTTGATAGGTTAACCCCTTTGGAAATTGACCATTTTGACATGAAAATTGAATTTTGTTTAAATTACCTAATATTTAGCATGCATGTTCGCAACGACCCAAAATTGATGTTTCACTATGTTAGACCCTTCAAATAGTAGGCAAATGAAGTTAAAGAGCATTTTGTTATACATTAACATAACGAGTAAAATTGAATTTTTTAACTTCATTTGACCATTACTTATAGAGGTACCAAAATGAAAGTTGATTTTTTAGCCATCTCCAACACACATGTCAAATATTAGACTATTTGAAAATTTTGAAATTTTCATGTTAAAATGGCCCATTTAGATAGGTTAACCCCTTTGGAAATTGACCATTTTCACATGAAAATAGATTTTTTAAAAAAGTGGCTAATACTTGGCATGCATGTTGGGAATGACCAAAAATTGGGGTTTCACCATGTTAAACCCTTCTAATAATAGTCAAATGAAGTTAAAAAGTATTTTGTTGAACACCATAATAACATCGAGTAAAATTTGATTTTTAATTTCATTTGACCATTATTTATAGAGGTCGTATAATGAAACTTAATTTTTTAGCCATCTCCAACATACATGTCAAATATTGACCAGTTTGAAAATTTTGAAATTTTCATGTCAATATGGCCCATTTCGATAGGTTAACCCCTTTGGAAATTGACCATTTTCACATGAAAATGGATTTTTTTTTAAATAGGCTAATATTTGGCATGTATGTTGGGAAAGACAAAAAAATTGATATTTCACCATGTTAAGTCCTTCAAATAATAGTCAAATAAATTTAAAAAGCATTTTCTGCAACACAAACATAACAACGAGGAAAATTGGATTTTTAACTTTATTTGGCCATTATTTATAGAGGTCCCATAATGAGACTTTATTTTTTTTGCCATCGCCAACACGCATGTCAATATATTAGACTATTTGAAAATTTTGAAATTTTCATGTAAAAATGACCTATTTTGATAGGTTAACCCCTTTGGAAATTGACCATTTTGACATGAAAATTGAATTTTGTTTAAATTACCTAATATTTAGCATGCATGTTGGCAACGACCCAAAATTGATGTTTCACTATGTTAGACCCTTCAAATAGTAGGCAAATGAAGTTAAAGAGCATTTTGTTATACATTAACATAACGAGTAAAATTGAATTTTTTAACTTAATTTGACCATTACTTATAGAGGTACCAAAATGAAAGTTGATTTTTTAGCCATCTCCAACATACATGTCAAATATTAGACTATTTGAAAATTTTGAAATTTTCATGTTAAAATGGCCCATTTAGATAGGTTAACCCCTTTGGAATTTGACCATTTTCACATGAAAATAGATTTTTTAAAAAAATTGGCTAATACTTGGCATGCATGTTGGGAATGACCAAAAATTGGGGTTTCACCATGTTAAGCCCTTCTAATAATAGTCAAATGAAGTTAAAAAGTATTTTTTTGAACACCATAACAACATCGAGTAAAATTGGATTTTTAATTTCATTTTACCATTATTTATAGAGGTCGTATAATGAAACTTGATTTTTTAGCCATCTCCAACATACATGTCAAATATTGACCAGTTTGAAAATTTTGAAATTTTCATGTCAATATGGCCCATTTCGATAGGTTAACCCCTTTTGAAATTGACCATTTTCACATGAAAATGGATTTTTTTTTTAAATTGGCTAATATTTGGCATGCATGTTGGGAAGGACAAAAAATTGATATTTCACCATGTTAAGTCCTTCAAATAATAGTCAAATAAAGTTAAAAAGCATTTTCTGCAACACAAACATAACAACGAGGAAAATTGGATTTTTAACTTTATTTGGCCATTATTTATAGAGGTCCCATAATGAGACTTTATTTTTTTTTGCCATCTCCAACACGCATGTCAATATATTAGCCTATTTAAAAATTTTGAAATTTTCATGTAAAAATGACCAATTTTGATAGGTTAACCCCTTTGGAAATTGACCATTTTGACATAAAAATTGATTTTTTTTAAATTACCTAATATTTAGCATGCATGTTGGCAAAGACCCAAAATTGAGGTTTCACTATGTTAGACCCTTCAAATAGTAGGCAAATGAAGTTAAAGATCATTTTGTTATACATTAACATAACGAGTAAAATTGAATTTTTTAACTTCATTTGACCATTACTTATAGAGGTACCAAAATGAAAGTTGATTTTTTAGCCATCTCCAACATACATGTCAAATATTAGACTATTTGAAAATTTTGAAATTTTCATGTCAACATGACCCATTTCGATAGGTTAACCCCTTTGGAATTTGACCATTTTCACATGAAAATAGATTTTTTTAAAAAATTGGCTAATACTTTGCATGCATGTTGGGAATGACCAAAAATTGGGGTTTCACCATGTTAAGCCCTTCTAATAATAGTCAAATGAAGTTAAAAAGTATTTTTTTCAACACCATAACAACATCGAGTAAAATTGGATTTTTAATTTCATTTGACCATTATTTATAGAGGTCGTATAATGAAACTTGATTTTTTAGCCATCTCCAACATACATGTCAAATATTGACCAGTTTGAAAATTTTGAAATTTTCATGTCAACATGACCCATTTCGATAGGTTAACCCCTTTGGAAATTGACCATTTTCACATGAAAATGGATTTTTTTTTTTTAAATTGGCTAATATTTGGCATGCACGTTGGGAAGGACAAAAAATTGATATTTCACCATGTTAAGTCCTTCAAATAATAGTCAAATAAAGTTAAAAAGCATTTTCTGCAACACAAACATAACAACGAGGAAAATTGGATTTTTAACTTTATTTGGCCATTATTTATAGAGGTCCCATAATGAGACTTTATTTTTTTTTGCCATCTCCAACACGCATGTCAATATATTAGCCTATTTGAAAATTTTGAAATTTTCATGTAAAAATGACCAATTTTGGTAGGTTAATCCCTTTGGAAATTGACCATTTTGACATAAAAATTGAATTTTTTTTAAATTACCTAATATTTAGCATGCATGTTGGGAACGACCCAAAATTGAGGTTTCACTATATTACACCCTTCAAATAGTAGGCAAATGAAGTTAAAGAGCATTTTGTTATACATTAACATAACGAGTAAAATTGAATTTTTTAACTTCATTTGACCATTATTTATAGAGGTACCAAAATGAAAGTTGATTTTTTAGCCATCTCCAACACACATGTCAAATATTAGACTATTTGAAAATTTTGAAATTTTCATGTTAAAATGGCCCATTTAAATAGGTTAACCCCTTTGGAAATTGACCATTTTCACATGAAAATAGATTTTTTAAAAAATTGGCTAATACTTGACATGCATGTTGGGAATGACCAAAATTTGGGGTTTCACCATGTTAAGCCCATCAAATAATAGTCAAATGAAGTTAAAAAGTATTTTTTTGAACACCATAATAACATCGAGTAAAATTGGATTTTTAATTTCATTTTACCATTATTTATAGAGGTCGTATAATGAAACTTGATTTTTTAGCCATCTCCAACATACATGTCAAATATTGACCAGTTTGAAAAATTTGAAATTTTCATGTCAATATGGCCCATTTCGATAGATTAACCCCTTTGGAAATTGACCATTTTCACTTGAAAATAGATTTTTTTTTAAAATTGGCTAATATTTGGCATGAATGTTGGGAAGGACAAAAAATTGATATTTCACCATGTTAAGTCCTTCAAATAATAGTCAAATAAAGTTAAAAAGCATTTTCTGCAACACAAACATAACAACGAGTAAAATTGGATTTTTAACTTTATTTGGCCATTATTTATAGAGGTCCAATAATCAGACTTTAGTTTTTTTGCCATCTCCAACACGCATGTCAATATATTAGCCTATTTGAAAATTTTGAAATTTTCATGTAAAAATGACCAATTTTGATAGGTTAACCCCTTTGGAAATTGACCATTTTGACATGAAAATTGAATTTTGTTTAAATTACCTAATATTTAGCATGCATGTTGGCAACGACCCAAAATTGATGTTTCACTATGTTAGACCCTTCAAATAGTAGGCAAATGAAGTTAAATAGCATTTTGTTATACATTAACATAACGAGTAAAATTGAATTTTTTAACTTCATTTGACCATTACCTATAAAGGTACCAAAATGAAAGTTGATTTTTTAGCCATCTCCAACATACATGTCAAATATTAGACTATTTGAAAATTTTGAAATTTTCATGTTAAAATGGCCCATTTAGATAGGTTAACCCCTTTGGAATTTGACCATTTTCACATGAAAATAGATTTTTTAAAAAAATTGGCTAATACTTGGCATGCATGTTGGGAATGACCAAAAATTGGGGTTTCACCATGTTAAGCCCTTCTAATAATAGTCAAATGAAGTTAAAAACTATTTTTTTTGAACACCATAACAACATCGAGTAAAATTGGATTTTTAATTTCATTTGACCATTATTTATAGAGGTCGTATAATGAAACTTGATTTTTTAGCCATCTCCAACATACATGTCAAATATTGACCAGTTTGAAAATTTTGAAATTTTCATGTCAACATGACCCATTTCGATAGGTTAACCCCTTTGGAAATTGACCATTTTCACATGAAAATGGATTTTTTTTAAATTGGCTAATATTTGGCATGCATGTTGGGAAGGACAAAAAATTGATATTTCACCATGTTAAGTCCTTCAAATAATAGTCAAATCAAGTTAAAAAGCATTTTCTGCAACACAAACATAACAACGAGGAAAATTGGATTTTTAACTTTATTTGGCCATTATTTATAGAGGTCCCATAATGAGACTTTATTTTTTTTGCCATCGCCAACACGCATGTCAATATATTAGCCTATTTGAAAATTTTGAAATTTTCATGTAAAAATGACCAATTTTGATAGGTTAACCCCTTTGGAAATTGACCATTTTGACATGAAAATTGAATTTTGTTTAAATTACCTAATATTTAGCATGCATGTTGGCAACGACCCAAAATTGATGTTTCACTATGTTAGACCCTTCAAATAGTAGGCAAATGAAGTTAAAGAGCATTTTGTTATACATTAACATAACGAGTAAAATTGAATTTTTTAACTTCATTTGACCATTACTTATAGAGGTACCAAAATGAAAGTTGATTTTTTAGCCATCTCCAACATACATGTCAAATATTAGACTATTTGAAAATTTTGAAATTTTCATGTTAAAATGGCCCATTTAGATAGGTTAACCCCTTTGGAATTTGACCATTTTCACATGAAAATAGATTTTTTAAAAAAATTGGCTAATACTTGGCATGCATGTTGGGAATGACCAAAAATTGGGGTTTCACCATGTTAAGCCCTTCTAATAATAGTCAAATGAAGTTAAAAAGTATTTTTTTCAACACCATAACAACATCGAGTAAAATTGGATTTTTAATTTCATTTGACCATTATTTATAGAGGTCGTATAATGAAACTTGATTTTTTAGCCATCTCCAACATACATATCAAATATTGACCAGTTTGAAAATTTTGAAATTTTCATGTCAACATGACCCATTTCGATAGGTTAACCCCTTTGGAAATTGACCATTTTCACATGAAAATGGATTTTTTTTTTAAATTGGCTAATATTTGGCATGCACGTTGGGAAGGACAAAAAATTGATATTTCACCATGTTAAGTCCTTCAAATAATAGTCAAATAAAGTTAAAAAGCATTTTCTGCAACACAAACATAACAACGAGGAAAATTGGATTTTTAACTTTATTTGGCCATTATTTATAGAGGTCCCATAATGAGACTTTATTTTTTTTTTGCCATCTCCAACACGCATGTCAATATATTAGCCTATTTGAAAATTTTGAAATTTTCATGTAAAAATGACCAATTTTGGTAGGTTAATCCCTTTGGAAATTGACCATTTTGACATAAAAATTGAATTTTTTTTAAATTACCTAATATTTAGCATGCATGTTGGGAACGACCCAAAATTGAGGTTTCACTATATTACACCCTTCAAATAGTAGGCAAATGAAGTTAAAGAGCATTTTGTTATACATTAACATAACGAGTAAAATTGTATTTTTTAACTTCATTTGACCATTATTTATAGAGGTACCAAAATGAAAGTTGATTTTTTAGCCATCTCCAACACACATGTCAAATATTAGACTATTTGAAAATTTTGAAATTTTCATGTTAAAATGGCCCATTTAAATAGGTTAACCCCTTTGGAAATTGACCATTTTCACATGAAAATAGATTTTTTAAAAAATTGGCTAATACTTGACATGCATGTTGGGAATGACCAAAATTTGGGATTTCACCATGTTAAGCCCATCAAATAATAGTCAAATGAAGTTAAAAAGTATTTTTTTGAACACCATAATAACATCGAGTAAAATTGGATTTTTAATTTCATTTTACCATTATTTATAGAGGTCGTATAATGAAACTTGATTTTTTAGCCATCTCCAACATACATGTCAAATATTGACCAGTTTGAAAAATTTGAAATTTTCATGTCAATATGGCCCATTTCGATAGATTAACCCCTTTGGAAATTGACCATTTTCACTTGAAAATAGATTTTTTTTTAAATTGGCTAATATTTGGCATGAATGTTGGGAAGGACAAAAAATTGATATTTCACCATGTTAAGTCCTTCAAATAATAGTCAAATAAAGTTAAAAAGCATTTTCTGCAACACAAACATAACAACGAGTAAAATTGGATTTTTAACTTTATTTGGCCATTATTTATAGAGGTCCCATAATCAGACTTTAGTTTTTTTGCCATCTCCAACACGCATATCAATATATTAGCCTATTTGAAAATTTTGAAATTTTCATGTAAAAATGACCAATTTTGATAGGTTAACCCCTTTGGAAATTGACCATTTTGACATGAAAATTGAATTTTTTTTAAATTACCTAATATTTAGCATGCATGTTGGCAACGACCCAAAATTGATGTTTCACTATGTTAGACCCTTCAAATAGTAGGCAAATGAAGTTAAATAGCATTTTGTTATACATTAACATAACGAGTAAAATTGAATTTTTTAACTTCATTTGACCATTACTTATACAGGTACCAAAATGAAAGTTGATTTTTTAGCCATCTCCAACATACATGTCAAATATTAGACTATTTGAAAATTTTGAAATTTTCATGTTAAAATGGCCCATTTAGATAGGTTAACCCCTTTGGAATTTGACCATTTTCACATGAAAATAGATTTTTTTAAAAAATTAGCTAATACTTGGCATGCATGTTGGGAATGACCAAAAATTGGGGTTTCACCATGTTAAGCCCTTCTAATAATTGTCAAATGAAGTTAAAAAGTATTTTTTTTGAACACCATAACAACATCGAGTAAAATTGGATTTTTAATTTCATTTGACCATTATTTATAGAGGTCGTATAATGAAACTTGATTTTTTAGCCATCTCCAACATACATGTCAAATATTGACCAGTTTGAAAAATTTGAAATTTTCATGTCAATATGGCCCATTTCGATAGATTAACCCCTTTGGAAATTGACCATTTTCACTTGAAAATAGATTTTTTTTTTAAATTGGCTAATATTTGGCATGAATGTTGGGAAGGACAAAAAATTGATATTTCACCATGTTAAGTCCTTCAAATAATAGTCAAATAAATTTAAAAAGCATTTTCTGCAACAGAAACATAACAACGAGGAAAATTGGATTTTTAAATTTATTTGGCCATTATTTATAAAGGTCCCATAATGAGACTTTATTTTTTTTTCAACTCCAACACGCATGTCAATATATTAGCCTATTTGAAAATTTTTAAATTTTCATGTAAAAATGGCCAATTTGGATAGGTTAACCCCTTTGGAAATTGACCATTTTGGCATGAAAATTGAATTTTGTTTAAATTACCTAATATTTAGCATGCATGTTGGCAACGACCCAAAATTGAGTTTTCACTATGTTAGACCCTTCAAATAGTAGGCAAATGAAGTTAAAGAGCATTTTGTTATACATTAACATAACGAGTAAAATTTAATTTTTTAACTTCATTTGACCATTATTTATAGAGGTACCAAAATGAAAGTAGATTATTTAGCCATCTCCAACATACAGGTCAAATATTAGACTATTTGAAAATTTTGAAATTTTCATGTTAAAATGGCCCATTTAGATAGGTTAACCCCTTTGGAAATTGACCATTTTCACATGAAAATAGATTTTTTTAAAATAGTTGGCTAATACTTGGCATGCATGTTGGGAATGACCAAAAATTGGGGTTTCACCATGTTAAGCGCTTCTAATAATAGTCAAATGAAGTTAAAAAGTATTTTGTTGAACACCATAACAACATCGAGTAAAATTGGATTTTTAATTTCATTTGACCATTATTTATAGAGGTCGTATAATGAAACTTGATTTTTTACCCATCTCCAACATACATGTCAAATATTGACCAGTTTGAAAATTTTGAAATTTTCATGTCAATATGGCCCATTTCGATAGGTTAACCCCTTTGGAAATTGACCATTTTCACATGAAAATAGATTTTTTTAAAAATTGGCTAATATTTGGCATGTATGTTGGGAAGGACAAAAAATTGATATATCACCATGTTAAGACCTTCAAATAATTGTCAAATAAAGTTAAAAAGCATTTTCTGCAACACAAACATAACAACGAGGGAAATTGGATTTTTAACTTTATTTGGCCATTATTTATAGAGGTCCCATAATGAGACTTTATTTTTTTTGCCATCTCCAACACGCATGTCAATATATTAGCCTATTTGAAAATTTTGAAATTTTCATGTAAAAATGACCAATTTTGATAGGTTAACCCCTTTGGAAATTGACCATTTTGACATGAAAATTGAATTTTGTTTAAATTACCTAATATTTAGCATGCATGTTGGCAACGACCCAAAATTGAGATTTCACTATGTTAGACCCTTCAAATAGTAGGCAAATGAAGTTAAAGAGCATTTTGTTATACATTAACATATCGAGTAAAATTAAATTTTTTAACTTCATTTGATCATTATTTATAGAGGTACCATAATGAAAGTTGATTTTTAGCCATCTCCAACACACATGTCAAATATTAGACTATTTGAAAATTTTGAAATTTTCATGTTAAAATGGCCCATTTAGATAGGTTAACCCCCTTGGAAATTGACCATTTTCACATGAAAATAATTTTTTAAAAAATTGGCTAATACTTGGCATGCATGTTGGGAATGACCAAAAATTGGGTTTTCACCATATTAAGCCCTTCAAATAATAGTCAAATGAAGTTAAAAAGTATTTTGTTGAACACCATAACAACATCGAGTAAAATTGAATTTTTAATTTCATTTAACCATTATTTATAGAGGTCCTATAATGAAACTTGATTTTTTAGCCATCTCCAACATATATGTGAAATATTGGCCAGTTTGAAATTTTTCAAATTTTCATGTCAATATAGCCCATTTCGATAGGTTAACCCCTTTTAAAATTGACCATTTTAACATGAAAATTAAAATTTTTTAAATCGGCTAATATTTGGCATGCATGTTGGGAAGGACAAAAAATTGAGATTTCACCATGTTAAGTCCTTCAAATAATAGTCAAATGAAGTTACAAAACATTTTCTTCAACACTAACATAACGAGTAAAATTGGATTTTTAACTTTGTTTGACCATTATTTATAGAGATCCAATAATAAAACTTGATTTTTTGGCCATCTCCAACATACATATCAAAGATTGGCCTATTTAAAAATTTTCAAATTTTCATGTCAAAATGGCCCATTTCGATAGGTTAACCCCTTTGGAAATTGACCATTTTGACATGAAAATAGATTTTTTAAAAAATTGGAAAATACTTGGCATGCATGTTGGGAAAGACCAAAAATTGGGGTTTCACCATGTTAAGCCCTTCAAATAATAGTCAAATGAAGTTAAAAAGGATTTTATTGAACACCATAATAACATCGAGTAAAATTGGATTTTTAATTTCATTTGACCATTATTTATAGAGGTCCCATAATGAGACTTTATTTTTTTTGCCATCTCCAACACGCATGTCAATATATTAGCCTATTTGAAAATTTTTAAATTTTCATGTAAAAATGACCAATTTTGATAGGTTAACCCCTTTGGAAATTGACCATTTTGACATAAAAATTGAATTTTTTTTAAATTACCTAATATTTAGCATGCATGTTGGGAACGACCCAAAATTGAGGTTTCACTATATTACACCCTTCAAATAGTAGGCAAATGAAGTTAAAGAGCATTTTGTTATACATTAACATTATGAGTAAAATTGAATTTTTTAACTTCATTTGACCATTATTTATAGAGGTACCATAATGAAAGTTGATTTTTTAGCCATCTCCAACACACATGTCAAATATTAGACTATTTGAAAATTTTGAAATTTTCATTTTAAAATGGCCCATTTAGATAGGTTAACTAACCCCTTTGGAAATTGACCATTTTCACATGAAAATAGATTTTTTAAAAAATTGGCTAATACTTGGCATGCATGTTGGGAATGACCAAAAATTGGGGTTTCACCATATTAAGCCCTTCAAATAATAGTCAAATGAAGTTAAAAAGTATTTTGTTGAACATCATAACAACATCGAGTAAAATTGGATTTTTTATTTCATTTTACCATTATTTATAGAGGTCGTATAATCAAACTTGATTTTTTAGCCATCTCCAACATCCATGTCAAATATTGACCAGTTTGAAAATTTTGAAATTTTCATGTCAATATGGCCCATTTCGATAGGTGTTCCCTTTGGAAATCGACCATTTTCACATGAAAATAGATTTTTTTTAAAATTGGCTAATATTTTAAATGCATGTTGGGAAGGACAAAAAATTGATATTTCACCATGTTAAGTCCTTCAAATAATATTTAAATAAAGTTAAAAAGCATTTTCTGCAACACAAACATAACAACGAGTAAAATTGGATTTTTAACTTTATTTGGCCATTATTTATAGAGGTCCCATAATGAGACTTTATTTTTTTTCCATCTCCAACACGCATGTCAATATATTAGCCTATTTGAAAATTTTGAAATTTTCATGTAAAAATGACCAATTTTGATAGGTTAACCCCTTTGGAAATTGACCATTTTGACATAAAAATTGAATTTTTTTTAAATTACCTAATATTTAGCATGCATGTTGGGAACGACCCAAAATTGAGGTTTCACTATATTACACCCTTCAAATAGTAGGCAAATGAAGTTAAAGAGCATTTTGTTATACATTAACATTATGAGTAAAATTGAATTTTTTAACTTCATTTGACCATTATTTATAGAGGTACCATAATGAAAGTTGATTTTTTAGCCATCTCCAACACACATGTCAAATATTAGACTATTTGAAAATTTTGAAATTTTCATTTTAAAATGGCCCATTTAGATAGGTTAACTAACCCCTTTGGAAATTGACCATTTTCACATGAAAATAGATTTTTTAAAAAATTGGCTAATACTTGGCATGCATGTTGGGAATGACCAAAAATTGGGGTTTCACCATATTAAGCCCTTCAAATAATAGTCAAATGAAGTTAAAAAGTATTTTGTTGAACATCATAACAACATCGAGTAAAATTGGATTTTTTATTTCATTTTACCATTATTTATAGAGGTCGTATAATCAAACTTGATTTTTTAGCCATCTCCAACATCCATGTCAAATATTGACCAGTTTGAAAATTTTGAAATTTTCATGTCAATATGGCCCATTTCGATAGGTGTTCCCTTTGGAAATTGACCATTTTCACATGAAAATAGATTTTTTTTAAAATTGGCTAATATTTTAAATGCATGTTGGGAAGGACAAAAAATTGATATTTCACCATGTTAAGTCCTTCAAATAATATTTAAATAAAGTTAAAAAGCATTTTCTGCAACACAAACATAACAACGAGTAAAATTGGATTTTTAACTTTATTTGGCCATTATTTATAGAGGTCCCATAATGAGACTTTATTTTTTTTCCATCTCCAACACACATGTCAATATATTAGCCTATTTGAAAATTTTGAAATTTTCATGTAAAAATGACCAATTTTGATAGGTTAACCCCTTTGGAAATTGACCATTTTGACATGAAAATTGAATTTTTTTTAAATTGCCTAATATTTAGCATGCATGTTTGGAACGACCCAAAATTGAGGTTTCACTATGTTAGACCCTTCAAATAGTAGGCAAATGAAGTTAAAGAGCATTTTGTTATACATTAACATAATGAGTAAAATTGAATTTTTTTAACTTCATTTGACCATTACTTATAGAGGTACCATAATGAAAGTTGATTTTTTAGCCATCTCCAACACACATGTCAAATATTAGACTATTTGAAAATTTTGAAATTTTCATGTTAAAATGGCCCATTTAGATAGGTTAACCCCTTTGGAAATTTACCATTTTCACATGAAAATAGATTTTTTTAAAAATTGGCTAATACTTGGCATGCATGTTGGGAATGACCAAAAATTGGGGTTTCACCATGTTAAGCCCTTCAAATAATAGTCAAATGAAGTTAAAAAGTATTTTGTTTAACACCATAACAACATCGAGTAAAATTGGATTTTTAACTTCATTTGACCATTATTTATAGAGGTCCAATTATAAAACTTGATTTTTTTAGCCATCTCCAACATACATATCAAATATTGGCATATTTAAAATTTTTTAAATTTTCATGTCAATATGGCCCATTTCGATAGGTTTACCCCTTTGGAAATTGATCATTTTAACATGAAAATTGAAATTTTTTAAATTGGCTAATATTTGGCATGCATGTTGGGAAGGACAAAAAATAGAGATTTCACCATGTTAAGTCCTTCAAATAATAGTCAAATGAAGTTAAAAAGCATTTTCTGCAACACAAACATAACAACGAGTAAAATTTGATTTTTAATTTGATTTTATAGAGGTCCCATAATGAGACTTTATTTTTTTAGCCATCTCCAACATGCATGTCAATATATTAGCCTATTTGAAAAAATTAAATTTTCATGTAAAAATGACCTATTTTGATAGGTTAACCCCTTTGGAAATTGACCATTTTGACATGATAATTGAATTTTTTTAAAATTGCCTAATATTTAGCATGCATATTGGGAATGACCAAAAATGAGGCTTCACTATGTTAACCCCTTCAAATAATAGTCAAATGAAGTTAAAGAGCATTTTGTTCTATATTAACATAACAAAGAGTAAAATTGGATTTTTAACTTCATTTGACCATTATTTATAGAGTTATGATAATGACAATTGATTTTTTAGCCATCTCCAACATGCATGTCAAATATTAGCCTTTTTGAATATTTTGAAATTTCATAGAGTCAACCCTTTTGGAAATTGACCATATTCACATGAAAGTGAAATATTTTAAAATGACTAATATTTGGCATGCATGTTGGAAATACCAAAATTTTAGTTTCACCATGTTAAGCACTTCAAATAATAGTCAAATCAAATTAAAAAACATTTTCTTCAACACTAATATAACAACGAGTAAAATATGTTTTTTCCCTTCATTCGACCATTATTTACAGAGCTACCATAATTAAATTTGATTTTTTATCCATCTCCAACACGCATGTCAAATATTAGCCTATTAGAAAATTTTGAAATTTTCATGTGAAAATGGCCCATTTCGATAGGTTAACCCCTTTGGAAATTGACCATTTTCACATGAAAATTGAATTTTTTTAAATCGACTAATATTTGGCATGCATGTTGGGAAGGATCAAAAATAGAGATTTCACCATGTTAAGTCCTTCAAATAATAGTCAAATGAAGTTAAAAAGCATTTTCTGCAACACAAACATAACAACGAGTAAAATTAGATTTTTAACTTCGTTTGACCATTATTTATAGAGCTACCATAATTAAACTTGATATTTTAGTCATCTCCAACACGCATGTCAAATATTAGACTATTTAAAATTTTTGAAATTTTCATCCCAAAATTGCCAATTTCAGTAGGTTAACCACTTTTGAAATTGATCATTTTCACATTAAAACTAATTTTTTTAAAATTGGCTAATATTTGGCATGTATGTTGGGAATGACCAACAATCGAGGTTTCACTATGTTAAGCCCTTCAAATAATAGTCAAATGAAGTTAAAAAGTATTTTGTTGAACACCATAATAACATCGAGTAAAATTTGATTTTTAATTTCATTTGACCATTATTTATAGAGGTCCTATAATGAAACTTGATTTTTTAGCCATCTCCAACATACATGTGAAATATTGGCCAGTTTGAAAATTTTCAAATTTTCATGTCAATATAGCCCATTTCGGTAGGTTAACCCCTTTTGAAATTGACCATTTTAACATGAAAATTGAAATTTTTTAAATCGGCTAATATTTGGCATGCATGTTGGGAAGGACAAAAAATTGAGATTTCTCCATGTTAAGTCCTTCAAATAATAGTCAAATGAAGTTAAAAAGCATTTTCTGCAACACAAACATAACAACGAGTAAAATTAGATTTTTAACTTCGTTTGACCATTATTTATAGAGCTACCATAATTAAACTTGATATTTTAGTCATCTCCAACACGCATGTCAAATATTAGACTATTTAAAAATTTTGAAATTTTCATCCCAGAATTGCCAATTTCAGTAGGTTAACCACTTTTGAAATTGATCATTTTCACATTAAAACTGATTTTTTTAAAATTGGCTAATATTTGGCATGTATGTTGGGAATGACCAAAAATTGGAGTTTCACCATGTTAAGCCCTTCAAATAATAGTCAAATGAAGTTAAAAAGTATTTTGTTGAACACCATAATAACATCGAGTAAAATTGGATTTTTAACTTCATTTGACTATTATTTATAGAGGTCCCATAATGAAACTTGATTTTTTAGCCATATCCAACATACATTTCAAATATTGGCCTATTTGAAAATTTTGAAATTTTCATGTCAAAATGGCCCATTTCGATACGTTAACCCGTTTGGAAATTGACCATTTTAACATGAAAATTGAAATTTTTGAAATCTCCTAATATTTAGCATGCATGTTAGGAAGGACGAAAAATCAAGATTTCACCATGTTAAATCATTCAAATAATAGTCAAATGATTTAAAAAGCTTTTTCTTCAACACTAACATAACAGCGACTAAAATTGGATTTTAAACTTCGTTTGACCATTATTTATAGAGCTACCGTAATTAAACTTCATTTTTAGCTAGCTCCAACAAGCATGTCAAATATTAGACTATTTGAAAATTTTGAAATTTTCATCCCAAAATGACACATTTCCATTGGTTAACCCCTTTGGAAATTGACCATTTTGACATGAAAATTGAATTTTTTTTAAATTGCCTATTATTTAGCATGCATGTTGGGAATGACCAAAAATCGAGGCTTCACTATGTTAAGCCCTTCGAATAATATTCAAATGAAGTTAAAGAGCATTTTATTCTACATTAACATAACAACAAGTAAAATTGGATTTTTAACTTAATTTGGCCATTATTAATAGAGATATCATAATGAAAAATTTGATTTTTTAGCTATCTCCAACATGCATGTCAAATATTAGCCTTTTTGAAAATTTTGAAATTCCATAGAGTCTTCCCTTTTGTAAATTGACCATTTTCACATGAAAGTGAAATTCTTTAAAATGACTATTATTTGTCATGCATGTTGGAAATGACCAAAATTGAGGTTTCACTATGTTAAGCCCTTCGAATAATAGTCAAATGAAGTTAAAGAGCGTTTTGTTGAATACCATAATAACATTGAGTAAAATTGGATTTTAAACTTTATTTGGCCATTATTTATAGAGGTCCCATAATGAAACTTTATTTTTTAGCCATCTCCAACATACATGTCAATTATTAGCCTATTTGAAAATTTTGAAATTTTCATGTCAAAATGGCCCATTTCGATAGGTTAACCTCTTTGAAAATTAACCATTTTGACATGAAAATAAATTTTTTTAAAATCGGCTAATATTTGGCATACATATTGGGAATGATAAAAAATTGAGATTTCACCATGTTAAGTCGTTAAAAAATCAAAATTTCACCATATTAAGTCATTCAAATAATAATGAACTACTAAAACATGGGTACTCACACCGTCACACTCCATATTTTTTATGTTCATTTAATAATAACGTTTATATTTTTTGATGTTCTCATATTCTCTATAACTCTTTATCATTCTTTTAGAAAATCCATACTTTTCTTTCTCTCGCTAAAACAAACAATCTTATTATTTTGACTATGAAGATATATCTTCACAACTTAAAGTAGCCATTATCAAGATCTAATTTTTGAGTATTTAAATCAAATGCAATTTTTTTTATTAAGATAGTGACTCACTTAACCTACTCAAACTCACATATTATCCTCGCTCATCCACCACTCCAACCCACATCCAAAAAGCGAATGAACGTAATGAAAACAATGATCCTTCGTGTTGATGAGCAAGTTGATTTCGGCCAAAAACCCAACCTAAATCTATTCATTCATGGGCTTAACCTATGTTGAACAATGACGGCTAAATGGAACATAAAATAATCAATCACTATCGCACCGAAAGGACGATGGAAATTTGCAATCCTTGGTAAAAAAGCCTGGCCAAAAATAAGAATGACAGCTTGCATTGCCAATAATTTGGTTTGAGAAGGACTTGATTTGGCTCAATCCAGAGAGTGGATCTTTGGGTCCAATTGCCCCCACTCCTTTTGTTTGGCGTGCAATCTTTACTACCATTTGGTTTAACCAAAAAAAGTCTCCCGGTTCGACCGTAGTTGACACATATTGGTGATCGTACATGAAACCACAAGGACTTCGGATGGTAGTGTGTTGGATGGAATCGTAGAACGAGATATTGACTCGAAAGGGACCTCTATTCCATAACTAATTATACCCTTCCATTGCGGTGATAGTTAAATTGAACGAAATTCGATTTTGTTGGAACGTATAAGTTTGTTGGAATTATACGTTCCAACAAAAATGTACAATTTGACTTTTTTCATTTTATTTGGCTATTATTTGAAGAATTTAACATTGTAAAATCTTGATTTTTAATCATTCCCAACATGCATATCAAATATTAGTCACTTTTCATGTCAAAATTGGTCAATTTTCGTGTATTATATTATGAAAATTTGACCATTTTTATAAGAAAATTTCCAAATTTTTAAATCGACTAATATTAAACATGCATATTGTAAATGACTAAAAAATCCAATTTTATTATAATAACCTGTATAATTAATTGTTAAAAGAAATTATGGATCGATATATAACTTGACAAGTGGCACTGTTGCCAAGTCAAATTGTACGTTTTGGTTGGAGTAAAACACCAATAGAAATTGGTCAAAAAGTTTAATTAAAAGAGATATCTTGATGAAATCGACAGCCAATTAAGTGGTGAAAAAAAGTTACAACTTTACCACCAAAGTGGAATGAAAAGATAAAAATAGTCCACTCTCCAAATGATTAGTAGACGTCAAAATCATCATCATTGTCGTCATAGTTACCATCGATGACCAATCATATCAATCCACATTTGCGGCTGCTCCAGGAACAGTGGTAATGGGAGTTTGTCCTATGTGATTATTAACGTCTCTGCCGGTAGAGATTCATAATACATAAGTAATAATTTCGTGACATAATCCGTTTTAGAGTGTAACGGATAGATACTTGAGTTAAACATACGCATATTGGAGTAGTGCTTAGATAACTCGTCACTATACTATTGACACTTCTAACTCAATATCCGAAAATGCACGACTTATCTCGCTTCGTTTTCATAGCTTCGGTGTCTGTTACCGTTAATTAGCCATGATGACCGCCGGATCTAATCATAGGGTCACTAAGAATGCTTACAATGATTAACTGATCAATCATTCAGTTGGTCAAGCTGCATTGCACTTATCCCAAAAGCACCAATGAAAATTGAAAACTAGCATCCTTTAAGGGATTAGTCCATGGCTCCTAGCATCTTTTCATTAACAAGCATGCTAATGTAAAGGTACACATTTAGCCGTTATATCGGACCATCGAGACTCAAATTTCTTGAATTTTAATCGAGCTGGTTTTACTTCATCAAAATTCAAGGTAGTCTAAAATGTGGATTATACGGCATAGCCTTTATTGACGAAACTTCCTCAAATAACAACTTTGACATGAATTCAGAAACATACAAATTTTGTTAATAATTCAATATTTAAATACTATTATTTCTCGAAGTTACTATAAATATGTCAAATCTTTATAGATCTATCGTGGTTGATACATCGCAAGGTAATATGGGTGGGGCCAACTATAGTTGGCATGCAAGGGTGAGGGGACTTTGAGATTTATGATCATATACAAAAAAATAATGGTGCACCATGATCACAATAATTGGGCGTGGACTAAGATATCCAATACACCTTTCTCCACATGGTGACTTCATTTCATATGATGAGGAAAGCATATCCATTGTGGATACCGCGTTACAACCAAAATTCATCTAATAATCACTTAAAACGGTTAGATATGATCTAAGGATTGAATCTTTTACACGATTATTCGTGATAATATATAAATACATGTTTTATATTTACATCGTATTGCTAGCAAAGAAGCCTCACATTAAATCATATACAAATACCCCCACGAGGAATATGAGATATTCACATTCTGTATACAAAATATCCAACCAACAGTTATATTTAATTATCGGATCGAAATGTAACTATGATAACTCGAGTGTTGAATCAAGTTTTAAACATATCAAACAAAACGGTTGAGGTTTTTCACTTTTCACTACTCAGGCTGGTTCATACAAAGAAAACACTTGTTAAGATTTTTCCGATCAGACCACCCGATATAATGCTAGTTTGATTCCGTGCAATTTTGGATTGAGCTTTATTTATTTTGGGTATGTACGTATAATACTGTGGTGGATTTTGAATGGTACAACATACGAGTATAATACAAAGGTGGTACAAATATTCCATCAAAATATTTGGTAGCACGTGACTTGACTTAGAATTACTTGTGGAAAAGTTGTGCAAATTAATAAATATTAATACCCGTTAATCACTAATCAGCCTCACAAGCTCACGTGCATTGTTCGTGGACTGTGCAATTGGCATAGGCGCGTAGCGGTATCTTGACTTTGTTAAGGGCAAACTATATTAGTAATCACTAAAGTATAGGGTACTACCCAAAACCGTCACTTCAATCCAAAACATAACATACTATGAACTTGCATTTTTTTCGAGATAGAGACCTTTCGGTCAGTACAAGATAGAAATCATAAGTTAACATTATAAAGAGTTCCCATTTTGGATATGATGGATTCGAATCGAGGACTCAAATCCGCAAGTGCACAACTCTACCACTAGAGCAACTCCACGTGGACTAGCTATGAAATTCACCCAATTTAAAGTGAGAGTCTAAAGTGAGTATTATGCATGGGTGGGTATGGGTACACTAGGTAATGACCCACTTAAAAGTGGGTGAGTTCGTTTGGTCACTGTATGTTTGTATGAATTTGTTTTTAGGAAGATCATATAATATGTATCGTTTTATTTTCGGTTACAAAGTATCGCCCATTCACTCTTGGTATTCATTATGAGAATCTTCATCTCCCACATATATTCTTTCAGGCTTTTAACTACTTGGTTGTAATCAGATCTGTATGTGTCGCCAAAACCTAGCACTGATCAATGTTGTCGTCGTGACCCTAGCTCGATCGGGTTATGTTCTGTTGTAATTCATCTCTTTATTTGTCAATCAGGTTCTTATATCACTTATTAGGATCACTAATTCCCAACATTCGTACTAGTATGATATTGTCCATATTGATCAAGCTATACAAATTCTAGTTCGGTTCTTGCCTAGAAAGTTTCATCCTAATTCAGTTAGAAATTCCTTTTAATCTAGCTAGCTAGATAAAGTTTATTCTTTTTATCGATATGGTATTTGAATTGTTAGATATGAGTTGCGTGACAATAATGTTGTATCCGCTCAAAAAGGAAGTGTTGGCTTATGAAAGTAAATAAACTATGGATTTCGACTTATTCTCCATGCAACACTTGAATCATTTGTACACACAAAAAAGAACAAGGACCAAACCAGCAAGACCATAAAGGTTTAGGCATCAAACTGAAGTTCCACCAGCCCCAAAAAAAAGTAAAAACAAAACAAAAACAATTTCTGGCCAAAATTACGAATAAAAAATCAAAATTTATATAAACCTCCATCCCCGAACAGACAAAACAAATTACAAATAAACAACCAGCTGTGCAGAAAGATCAGTCATCCTCCGCCATCCACCATCGCCGATTCCGATTTCCACCTTCTTCTTAGTCTTCCGCTCATCACATTGTTCAAAATCCTTAAGAAAAATCCTTCAAAACTTACCCCCTCCCAATTCACTTCACTACAGTTTTCCCTTCTTAATCCTCCCGCCGCCAGCGACCGGAAAAAAAAAGAGAAGAATGCTGCCCTATAGCTCAATCGAGGACGCGGCGGCCCACCTAGGCCGGAACCTGACGTACGCTGAGACCGTTTGGTTCGACTACTCCGCTAACAAGTCGGATTACTTCCTCTTCTGCCACAACATTCTGTTCCTCTTCGTGATCTTCTCGTTAGTCCCGCTCCCGATCGTCTTCATCCAGCTCCTCCGATCAGCTACGTTTGAGCGGTACAAGATCCAGCCCAAGGTTCAGCTCTCCAACTCAGAGATCTTCAATTGCTACAAGGATGTCATGCTCACTTTCTTCTTCGTCGTCGGCCCTCTCCAGCTCGTCTCTTACCCTTCTATCCAGGTCAGATTAAACCTTCGGCTACGTGAGGTTTTGAATTTTTGTTATCGAATTGATAGAAATCCAAATCAAACAGAGCAATTTCTGAAACATGCAAACCGATCGCGCTCGAATTGTAGCGTTAATCTACTGACCTGTTCGAATTGCCACTAGTTTGGATAGCAATAGTGGAACCAGGCTGCTCGAAGACTCTAGGAAGTATTTGAAGGCGAGATTCGGAACGACGCTGGCAAAAATTTGGATTTTGATGATTTTATATATGATTTTGTCATTCCGGAATTGAGAAATACTGGACGGTGGCCTAGCTCCCGCCATTGCTGGCTAGATACGATCAATTGGAAGTGTATTTTATATTTGATTTTGTAACTGGAATGACAGATAGCGTAATATACAAGACACTAATACGAAGTTAGGTAGTTCGCCAACATTTTCCTATTGAGCTTGAGGAGAACATATTATAACAGATTTTTCTTGTTTGGTTGTTGGAATTGGGAAACAGATGATTGGGATACGCACAGGGTTGCCATTGCCTTCAGGATGGGAAATTCTTGCGCAGTTGTTGGTTTACTTTGTGGTGGAGGACTATACAAACTACTGGGTGCATAGATTTCTCCATGGGAAATGGGGGTATGAGAAGATTCACAAGGTTCATCACGAGTACACGGCTCCAATTGCTTTTGCTGCTCCGTATGCACACTGGGCTGAGATTTTGATCCTTGGGATCCCTTCTTTTCTGGGTCCAGCTATGGTTCCAGGCCACATGATCACTTTCTGGATGTGGATCGCTTCAAGGCAGATGGAGGCCATTGAAACACACAGTGGGTAAGTAAGCATTGTTCTTTGCTCTATTTTAGGCGATTGTGACAAAATGACGAGACTTTACAGTTTCTTTTGTTTGGTTTTCTTTTTGATACTCTTTATCATCTTAGAAAATCCTTTTAGAAATTGGGTTGGAGTATCTTCATCCACTGAGGGATGCACAGGATCAGTCTGTGGTAAGTTGTGGTTCAACTCGAGTTGTTGGGAGAGGAGTCCACTCGAGTAATATTGGATATTAACAAGATTCGAAGCCTGTATGGCTTTTATACAATTTGAAGAACCATCAAGAGGTTCACAATTGGTTTGTATAACATTCCATAACAGTTTCTTTGTTCTTTTTTCCCTTTGTTGGATGGCTTTCCTTTTGGAGGTATGGCTACTCTGCTGAGCTGTTGTGTTAGCTAAACTTTTGAGGGAAAGTAGTTGAAACTAAGCATTAAGAGGAGTGAAACTGAGTGTGTTGATACTTAGAGAAGCTAAAGTGATTTGCTTTTCCGTGGAGGGACCAGTTCTTTCTTTTTAGTTTCTTTTAGGAATAGGAGATTAATGAGTGTGGAATCTGATATGATGCTCACTCACCACCACTACTCCTGCTTTAGCCACATGCAACTTATCAGTAAATACTTCGTTTCTGACAGTGACTACCTGTGAATAGGAGATTAAGATAGCATTGACAGAAACATCTAAATGATTGAGAAGTGAACTGTACAGTTGGATTAGACATTACTAAGAATATTTACCTGTTATAGCTTCATCTACATCTGAACTAAAGTGGAACATCTAGTCAGTAACTACCTGTGAATAGATTGATGCCAAGTCTAAAGTTTAAGGTGGCAAATCGTTATCTACTGAACAGGTATAAATTCCTTATTCAAAATAGTTCAGGACTAAAGAAGTTTGTGCTTGCATGACTAATTACGGTTGGTCAATTGGTGATCTCATTGACATTGTATTCCGGAATTAGTGCTGGTTTATGTCTTGATTGATCATGTTTCTCTGAAATCAAGAACAGGTTTTGCAAAATACTACATATTCTTGGCTGTGGATATACAACTATTTGAAGGTTTCATGTAATCTTATATTCTGTCTTTTGCAGATATGACTTCCCATGGAGTCTCACTAAGTACATCCCATTCTACGGTGGTGCTGATTACCATGACTATCATCACTACGTCGGAGGCCAGAGCCAGAGCAACTTTGCATCAGTGTTCACCTACTGTGATTACATTTACGGAACCGACAAGGTGAGTAAAACCAAAACACCTTTCGCAATACCACCTAGTCACATATTCTAATCGTCTTCGTTTCATTCAGGGCTATCGATATCAGAAGAAGGTCCTTCAAAAGGTAAAACCAAAACACAAACAATCTCCAACACGTTAACTACATTTGCATATTGCTCTGAAAACTTTCTTAACGTAGTCTGTTTCCATTTCGTTGTCGAGTTCTGATGCGAGAGGAAATGAAGGTGCAAAATGGGGGCGTAAAGACCGAGTAGATTGAGTGATGCTGAAGCTCTTCAACGTAGAACAATGGATAGGGGATCATTCTCTTTGGTGAAACCTACTGACTAGAAGTTAATCAACCCGAATCATAGCTTTGGTTTTTGTGGGGGGTAGAAAAGGTTGTTATTAGCTAATGGTGTGTGCTAAGTATTACTCTAAGTGTAGGGAGAGATTTTTGTTCAGTTTGTATCTCAGTTCTTCAGATGGATTTTCGGATCAGTGTGTTCTGTTTGCAATCCAAGATTCCCAGTTTGTCTAGTGTGTTAATATATTTTTGTGTGCAGAAGAAGCCAATTGCTCATGTCGTAGTGTTTATTGTGGTAAGGTCAATAAGGTCTGAATAATAAAGATAAAACAAGGGTCAACCAGCCCGTCTAGCTCAGTTGGTAGAGCGCAAGGCTCTTAACCTTGTGGTCGTGGGTTCGAGCCCCACGGTGGGCGAATTATAATTTTTTGCTCCCCGTCCGAAAAATTAACTTTGGGTCCCACCCGTGTCGTTTGGGCTCATCCAATGAACCTGATAGCTTTGGATTGTCTCAATGAGAAAAAGTGGCATTTGGGCGGGTCCCACCCGTGTCGTTTGGGCTCATCCAATGAACCTGATAGCTTTGGGTTGTCTCAATGAGAAAAAGTGGCATTTGGGCTTACACATCCGTGGCATTTGGGCTTACACATCCGTGGCATTTGGGCTTACACATCCGTGGCATTTGGGCTTACACATCCGTGGCATTTGGGCTTACACATCCTAATAGGAAAATTGTATGCATTTTACTGATTTCAGCGCCTACAGTTTATTCATTGTTAAAATCTCCAAACATCTCAACTAAGTCATACAAAGTATATAGAGATATAGTAGAATCATAAATAATAAAAAATAAATATTAATAATTAAACTATGATCTATACTAGTTAAATAGTCTACTACCAAGTTGCTTGCTAATATATATGCTCCACTTCTACTTTTAAGTTCTGATCCAACATTTTAAAAACCGACGACCTCAATATAATTACTGTTACAGTGTGTGTGATCCACCTCACAACAATATATACATTGTAGAATGCCAATCTAGCCGCAGTTGCACCAATATGGTACTCTTTTTCTCAAATCAGTTATAATCATATTACAACAACTTTCAATTTAGATCAACAAATATGATAGGTACTTTTTTTCTCAAACCAATTATAACCATATTACAACAACTCTTAATCTAAATCAACAAATATCCACCACTATCTCGGAGGCGAATCCGTATTAGAAATCCTCCCAACTATAATTTCATCAAAGGACGAAAAATCCTAACAACAAAAAGGACAAGACACGATAATTTTCCTTGTAGTTGGGTTTCTTCTTTCAGGACATCTTATCAGTGTTTTTTTCTTTTACTTTTTATCCCATATGATACACGTGTCTGAAATTACTTGGTAATCCATATGGGTCCCAAATTTAGCAAAAAATATCAAACTTTCATGTCTGACAAAATGTAATTCTCTTCACCACATTTATCTTGGTCCACTTGAATTAAAGGAGGTGGGGGATGCAAATTTTTGAATTTGGGGTACTGAATAATAATTACTGAATTTTTTATGATCACTTCAGTAGTAAATATTCATTTTTGAAACACTAATGATCACTAATTTCAATTTATTTTTATTTAAAACAAACAAAACAACTATACAAACACTCATTTCACGAGTGGTTTATCTTGTTATCCTTTTATATATATATATATATATATAATATAATTTGAGCGTCATAACAACTTTTATGTATTGAGGTGGAATTATAGATTTTTTAATATCGTTTTATTTTATTCCCTCACTGACTCGAATATTCCAACCTAAATTATAAAATATTTATACTTATTGAGTATGTGCTATAAAAATAGTGAAAATTAATTTTAAGTGCATATTCACTTTAAATTTTGATGATGTATTTGTGGATTCGAATCTAACCTTCATAATTTAAGGCAAGGTATAGCTACTTGTCCCAATAAATTAACATGGCTATATATACGATTCTTTCATTAATCTAAAATGATAAAATAAGAACCATGTTTTTGTTTTTTTCCCCATTGAATAATTAGATGTCACTGCTAACCTCAACTTCTAAATCCAAATACACGAGTTAAGTTATCAAAGCAGGTATTCAATATAGAATTCCAATTGATTGCCTAATTTCTTTATGATGTCTCTAGAAGCTCAAATGAGATTGAAAAAAAAGAAGATAAATTAAGTATTTGTGTCATTCCAAAGAGAAACTATGTTTTAGTCACCAAGTTGTGTGGTCCTAGCCCCCATTGGGCTTGGTAGGTTTTAGAATGCTTGGAGGACATTGGGTAATCAAGTATATAAGACTAATAGACCTAACCTATTGTTGTTAAAATGTCGTTTGAGGGCAGATATTGTTAGATCTTAACAGATTTAGCTTATTGTCTAATGTCTTCAAACGTTTGAAGGACATTGGGCAATCAAGTTTATAAAACTAATAGACCTAGTTTATTGATGTTAGGACGTCGTTTGAGGGCAGGCATGGTTAGATCGTAGCAGATCTAGCCTATTGTCCAATGTCTTCAAATGTTTGGAGAACATTGGGCAATCAAACTTATAAGACTAACAGATCTAGCTTATTACTGTTAGGTAGTGGTTTGAGGACATACATGGTTAGATCTTAGCAGTTGATCATATTTATCGTCAGAATGAAGTCACACCGCCCAACATCAAACTATAAATACTGCTCAGCACATTCAGTAAAAGACAAATTGCCATAGTTATAGTAGAAAAATTCAGCCATTACCCCTTTTTGATACTCATACGTCACTCTTTAAACTCATTACCTTACATACTAAGGTTTTAAACAATTCAAACAAAAGATATATCCGACGAAACAACTCAAAGCAACCCATCACAAACCTGAAATTTCTATTGTCCATCTCAAATGAATGTAACTCAACACAAGTTTTGAAAATGACACCAACAAAAGACCAATTCTTGTCCTGGAACGTTTCCAACAAATCTAAAATAATGGTCTAAAATTTCATTCTCTTGCATTGTACACGGGGGGACAAAAACATAAACAAAGACACAAAGTGAAGAGAGGAGAGAAAGGAACATTAAAAAAACCAATATAAAAACAATCACAAAAATTTCAAACTCAAAAACAAAATGTATAATTAAAAAGAGATCGACAGTCCTTATGAAATTATGTACATAATTTTTTCTTTACAGGTGTAGCTGATTTAATAGTTGAATATTAGATTTATCAACTTTAATAATTATTTTTGAAAGTGAAGCTACTTCTTTTGTTGAGACCACTGATTGTATAGTTACTTTATCTGTCAATTTGTAACAACGTCAAAATTTGTATTTGTTTTTACATTCGTTGTATAGAAAATTCTTTCTTCGCTAATGAGCGAGTTATTTCGCTTAACACGATCCATCATTTGGTCTTGGCCTGGCCATCTTTCGATGGTGGAGAGATACAATCATGCAGAGCAGGAATTGTGTTGCTAGGCAGTGATATATTATGTGGTTGTGTGGTATGTCTGATTGGAGCATGATCACAAGAGTTTTAGGGATTCTACGTTAGCGTTATAACAAGCATTTGATTGTTAAGATAGATGTTGTTTATAATACGACAGTTGATTGCACATGATAAACTCTATCAGCTACAGCTATAGGCAAAGATATTAGGTTTCAAATAGGGTTCTTGGATTTTACTTTGAAATTATTTATTATAAATTATATTTTATGATATTATGTTAATGTCAAGATTCAAATTTTGAGTTATCCATAACATGGTTGGTAGTAATAGTAGTAACAAAAATGAGAATGTATGGTCTACAAAATGGAATCTTTCTCTCATTTAGCCATCACTCCACTTTAACCTTTATCAAATATTCCAAAAATGCCCCCCACCTTCTCACCTATGTTAGCTGTGCTACCTACTCTTCATCAAGCCCCTAAATTTGTTTAATTTCATTTTAATTTATTTAACAACCAAGCTTGCAATAAATAATAAATACTAAATATTGTACCATGAACAGAAGAACAAAACAATTAAAAATGAATGAACAAGAAATCTCACACACTGATTGGATAATGCCCTTTTTTTCCGAGACTGCTTAGGTTTTTGTTCGGCGGCAGAGGTTCCTTATTCTTATGGGTTTGTTTGTTATTTTGTCTCATTGAATTATATAATAGAAGAAGCCACAAGAGCTTTGAAGTAGAGTGGAATGTGGTGTAATTAGTACAAATAAAATATGGTTAATTAACTCACTACAAAAAAATAGCTAATTTCCGAGGTTGTTGGTCGTAATGGTCGATACATATGATGGATATAAAACAATGTTCAGGTGATTTAATTGAGGTTCGAGATTTCAATGTCCAATCAATTCTGAGATCGTCAAATTTCGAGTATAGTTTATATAACTGTAAAATCAGTGCTAATTAACAAGTATTTGGTAATGTGGATCATGTCAAAGACCGTGATAAAACACACAGTAACATATAGCAAAAAGCCATTCAATTTCAAATATTCAACACTAGACATAAGTAAGATAAATATTGGCTAAGAAAGTTTGTATAATACGACCAATAATTTTCTAAGTACAAATCACCATGACATACTTAAATAATGCACCAAAATGAAAGTGAAATTCAAACAAGGATAAAAATCAAGCAAATTAAAGACCCTTGTATGCTAACAAATATCCTCAATTATTAAACTAAAAAATGTGGTATAATTAAACGGTTACGGGGCCTCCCATAGACACAACCCAGCCTAAGCCAATGATGGTTATGGAGGCCTTTCCTAGACACAACCCAGCCTAAGACAACTTATTTTTTATTTTAAAACTTTGATATTTATATAGTTTTTTTATACTTATATGTTGATTAATATATTTTTTTTATATGAGATTAAATATATTTTAACGTTTATATAATATGAATTCAAATATTGAATCATTTTTTATCCGCGCTTTTAATAAAGCCTAAAAACATTAATGAATGACCCTCCTGCAGCATTATTTCTTAGTATTAATGCAATGAAGCATGATTTGTCGAAAAAATTACAAGAATTAATGCTGGTGAGGATATTAAATTATTTCGAAAAACAATACTATTGAACAATAAGTGTAAGTTAAGCATATTAACTAAATAAAATATATGCTTAGAATGAGAATTTTGGTAGTATCCACCATAAGATAAAGTAAAATATTAATTAGCATAATTCATATTATCGTAGTATCCAAATAATTTCAATATATTGAACAATTAATTATCACAACACACAATATGGGAACTAAATTTATATAGAAAGGGAGATAAAGAGGAAAACAAAATAATAGCAAATGAACATGTAAAAAAGTTGCCAAATTAGAGAATCTCTATTGGGTTTATAGCAATGTGGTCATCAACCTATTGGGTTTATAGCAATGTGGTCCTCAATTTATATCTATGTACTCATTCCATCAACTCACTATCCAAAAAATCAATTACAATAACATATATCCATATCGTCATATCGACTTATAATATTTATCCACTTCATCCACTATAATGTCAATATTCTATCCTAGACTCAATTTATTCGAATAATCAACTTTAAATAGCTAGCTCATTTAAAATACACCAACTCAAACCAATGAAAATAAGTGACTTGGAGAAAAAGGAGTATTGGAAATGGCTGTTACTTTTAAAAGATTGAGGACCGGTTTGTCAGAAATTAATACGTTGATGACAAAATGGATATTAATCCTCCGATACAAGAACAACCCTCTTAACGTCACCTCACTGGATTTATAATTCGTACGTCGGAACTGCTGCAGCCTCTCTCAATTTCCCCATTAAATCCTCTCTGTCTCTCTCTAAACACACAAAAATCTCGACTTCCAAACCGGCGGCAATGGTCGAGAGCTATTGACAAAGCCCACAATTCCTGTTTACCCTCCCGATTTTGATTGAATTGACAAAATGGCATCGGCAGACAATAACGCGGCGGCGGAGGCGGAGACGGAGGAGCCGACGGCGAAGGCGGCGCACAAGCGATACGAATGTCTTGTAACGGTGAGGAACAAGGCCATCAAGGGGAAAGGAGCCTGGTACTGGGCCCACCTGGAGCCGATCTTGGTTCATAACTCCGACACCGGACTCCCCAAATCAGTCAAGCTCCGCTGCTCGTTATGCGCCGCCGTTTTCTCCGCCTCCAACCCTTCCCGCACGGCGTCGGAGCACCTCAAGCGCCGGACTTGCCCGAATTTCGCCGCTTCTTCCCCTTCCGTTCCGCCGCCGCCGCTCGCCGTCGCCGGGATGAAGCGTCCGGCCGCCTCTTCCGCCTCCGCCCACCACCACGACCAGAGCTACGACCTCTCCGTTTCCACCGTCTCCGTTTCTTCCCCTTCGTCGTTTCAGCACAGCCCCACTCCGATCACCGTCGTGGAGCCGCCGCGCCTCTGTCAGGTGCTCTCCGGCGGGAAGGAGGATCTTGTCCCGCTGGCAATGTTGGAAGACAGCGTGAAAAGAATGAAAAGCCCCTCGACGCTCCGTTCACCTCCTCCGCCGCCGGCGCTCAGCCGGGAGCAAATCGACTCTGCAATGGACTACTTGTCCGATTGGGTCCACGAATCTTGCGGCGGCGTCTCTCTCTCCAGCCTCGACCACCCAAAATTCCGAAGCTTCCTAAATCAAGTCGGCCTCCCTCCGATCTCCATCCGAACTCTCGCTGCCGGAAGACTCGACGCCAAGTTCGAGCAAGCGAAAGCAGAGTCCGAAGCTAGGATCAGCGAAGCCATGTTTTTCCAGATTGCATCCGACGGCTGGAATTCAAACCAACCGATTTGCTGTTCTGGAGGAGAGCCCGAACCCAATTTGGTTAATTTGACAGTCAATTTACCCAACGGCACGAGTCTTTACCGGCGAGCTGTTTTCGTCACCGGTTCAGAGAAAACGGCGTCGTTTTACGCAGAGGATATTTTTTTGGAAACTGCTAAAGGAATCTGCGGCGGAGAAGGAGAAAAGATTCGGAAGTGCGCCGGAATTGTCTCCGACCGGTTTAAATCGAAGGCGCTGAGGAATCTGGAGGATAAGTATCCATGGATGGTGAATCTCTGCTGTCAGATTCAAGGGTTTCGAAGCTTGGGGAAAGATTTCGCCAGAGAGATTCCTCTGTTCGAATCTGTGGCAGAGAATTGTCTAAAGCTGGGAGCTTTCGTCAACAGCAGCCTACAGATTAGGGAAAAGCTGTACAGATACCAGTTTCAGGAATACGGGTGCTCGGTTCCGATCCGAGTTTCGAAATTCCTCGATTGGAATTCCGAGACCGCCTTCTCGACGATCGACGACGTTATGAACTCTGCCAAGGCCCTGCAGATGGTTCTGACGGACGAGTCCTGTAAGCTGCGAGACGCGTTCTGGAGCGAACTGGAGGCGGTCCATTCGCTAGCGAAACTGGTTAAGGAAATCGGTCAGGAGATCGAACGGGAAAGGCCATTAATCGGACAATGCCTGCCGATTTGGGAAGAGTTTGGAGCGAAAGTGAGGGAATGGAGCGAGAAGTATTATAACATCGGCGGGTTCGAACCGGTTACTAAAGTGATCGAGAGGCGGTTCGCGAAGAGCTATCATCCGGCAATGGTGGCAGCCTACATACTCGATCCGGTTTACTTGGTTAAGGACTCGAGCGGGAGGAAGTACCTCCCGCCGTTCAAGGACCTGACACCAGAGCAAGAGAAGGATGTGGGGAGGCTCGTGACGAGGCTGGTTTCGAGGGAGGAGGCGCACATTGCGCTGATGGAGCTGATGAAGTGGCGGACCGAGGGGCTCGATCCGGCCTACGCGAGGGCGGTCCAGATGAAGGAGAGGGATCCGGTTAGTGGGAAGATGAAACTGTCCAATCCGCAGAGTAGTAGGATTGTGTGGGAGACTTGCTTGAGTGATCAGTTCAGGACTTTGGGGAAAGTTGCTGTCAGGGTTATCTTTCTTCATGCAACTGCTTGTAGTGGGTTCAAGTGGGATGGTCTTAATAGGCCTAATTTGCTGAGATGGGTTGGTGGTGGATCGGGGAGACTGGATTCGGTCGAGACTGAGAAGGCTCAGAAGATAATCTTCGTCGCTGCTCATTCGAAGCTCGGGAGGCGCGAAAGAAGAAGTTTTTCGAGCGAGGGAAACGACGGGGAGGCTAATGGAGATGATGATGATGTTGGTGATGAAACTACTTCTTCCATGTAACATTTTTCAATCTTTTTGGGGGGTTCTCTTGGTTAAATTTTGGGATGTTGCTGAATTAATTTAGGATTTTATTGGATTCTTTCATTGTGGTATGTCTCTGCTTTAGGTGGAAAAGGGGAAGGTTCCTTAGGGTTTATCAATCTTTAGTGGTAGATTGAACATTTCACTTTTCTTAGTTGGATCCAAATTTTGGGAGCTTGTTATGTAACATTGTCATTTTTTTTACAGTTCATCTATGATAGGGACAACTTTAATTACCCTCATACCATTGTTTTTATGAGTATACTGTGTGAACTGTTATTTTTTACAGTTAAGTATAGATGAATGCGGTCTTCGATATAGACAAAATTCGTCAACATGAAGGGGGGAGGTGGGACTGGGGCGGAAATAATGACGGATTGTTGGACTTGAGATCGTCGGGGATCATTGGGAGTTGTGTGAGTGCTGTTTTAGGATTTTATAGACGAAAGGGCAATCAAATAATGAGATTCGTTTTAGGGCGATTAAAATTTAAAACGAAGACAATGAATATAAATTCAGTACTGTATTTTGTGCAAACCTCTACCCTTATAAAAACTAATCTCAATCTAAATCTTACATTGAGATAGAAAACTTGTTAAGATTCTAATTACAAAAGCTTTCATCTTTTGTTTTTTTCTTGTGCAATTGTCTATGTTGATCAACTTCCAAGCTAGCAAAGTTAGTCTACTTTACTTGTTTTGAGAGAGACTGTGACAGTTTTCCTATTCCCTTTGACATTGGAGTACTCTTAGTTTAGTGCAATTTGCAGTCAGGCAGTCTATCTGTTGTTTTCAAAGTTTCTTTGATTGCATGGGTATCAAATTATCATTGGTTACTTGATCAATAAGCATCAATCTACATCCTTCTTGGCTTTCACTTAATGATATAATTACCTTATATAACATATGTTCAATGTGGTTTTCATGTGTGTTTGTTTTCCATGGAGAGAAATTCACCCCGGTTTTGTAGATGAACCTTGCACTACAAGAATTTGTGTCTGTTGTAGTGGTTATAGCCCCGACAACGGTCGTTGCCGTGGCTATGGAGTACAACTGTGGCTAAACTATCGTCGTTGTTATTGTTGTTGTTTTTTGATAGAAAAAGCGGACGCTAGGTCCTATTCATTGAAGGGATCATTCAGAGAAACGAAACCCCAAAATTGTGGTTGTTGTGTTGTTGTAATGTTGGTCCACGAAAAATTAGTTAATTTTGATTTTTACAAGGTCAAAGTCTCTATACTTGGATCATAATTTCTAAACAAAACAGCCAATTCGAGTTATCGAGAAATAATAATTGTTTTCACATGATTTAAAAAGGATAATTTATAAATAGTGTGGTCATCGAGATTTAGAGAAATTGAAATTAAATTGAAAAAAAGCGGTGATTAATTGCTTTCCTGATATAATTATGTGCAGTTAGTTTACCCCCCCCTAATGATTTTCAAGATCTTATAATTAACCCTGTAGTTAAGATTTACCATCTGCCGACATGTATCTTACTGTACATGGTTGAAGTTTCAAACTCTAAAGAAACACAAGTTGATTTTGATTATTGAGTTGGGATTTTTGGCCGATAATCATTTGTCTTTTTGAACTTTTGAAAATGGTATTTTGAATACATTGTTGGACTAATGAGAGTAGGAATCGTAGATTAGCACTTATTACAGTACAAATCAGCCATGATGATTAATCAAAGGGGGGTAAAAAAAACCTTGCAATATGTTCATTTGGTTAGCATAGTGAAAAATCTTAATGGTACTAATCTAATCGTATAAACAGTTAATATGTTACTCCACTGACGTTTATGTTGTCGATAAATCGTTAGGATGAAATATTTTAACGTGCATGAGTTATTTGGTCAAAATCATTTATTTGACAATTAAAAAAATTGTGGTATTTCGAATTATGGTATTTATTTTTATTAAATCTACTTTGAATCAGTCCAAAAGGCTATTATTTTGTGTTACTTATGTCTCTAGTATTATTTTGTAAACCCCAAACACCAAATATTAATTTATTTTGTTGGCTTGTTAGTCCAATAAAATAATTAAATCTTAATTTACCTATAATAAACCAACTGTAAAATATCATATTCTCAAATAATATATTATTTTATTTCAAAATACCATTTTATACAAATTGATGCATTAGAATGACCCCCTAGAGTAATATTTTTATTGGTTCAAACGTTGAGATTAATAGATTTAATTGTATTAAGTCTAATTTATTTTGGTTAAAATTTTAATCACCAAACGTAATATGAAAGTTGTTATTCAATTACTGTATTTTTTAACTCAAATGGTACATCATTGATACAAAATTACTCTTTTTTTAATATCATCCAATGTTCCAATGTTGGGATGGGTTCTCTCACCAATCTCAAATCCCAATGAACAATTTTCTTTGTTGAAGGTTTTTTATTTGGTAGAAACGTAGGATTTTAATTTATTATCGGAAAAATTTGTGGGAAAGGAACACCCATCATATCGACAAAAATATAATTGTAAATTTCTCGGAAGAGATACAAATAATAAAAATCAAAACTTTGCAATAAAATCTGTTGCTCGATTGCCTTTGTGATTCGTGGAAAGTATGAGAGATTGAGACGTGTTTTTGAAGTTTCTTAAACCTAAGCAAACGAAACTTATTCCATTTGTGGAAGGCAATCACCATTGCTTTTTATGGAAACAAATTTCCCATTTCACTTGTCATCAAATGTCAAACTACTACACATTTCTTTCATGATGTAGCCACACTTGCCAAACTAGTTCCAACCTTCAAATTACTCTCACATCCCTCTTGATGGAGAAGAAATGAAGACTAATCATATTCACCCACCCACCTCTTCCAAAAGAGGTGAAAATGAACACTGAATAATCAAGTGTGAAAAAAAACAATGCTTGAAATAAATAAAAAATGTATCATATCGATCGTTTTAACTGAAAACTGATCATTAACTTGTGACGATAAAATTACATTACAATTATGATTCAAACCACACTACAACTATATATATATATAATAGTTAAGTAATGCGTGTTTAGAACTAGACCGTGAAAATGTTGAACTAGTTTGGTCTTATAAAGTATATGGGTCCTCGCAAAATTGACCAGATCGATATCAACGCACCGTTAAAGCCTAAAAACAATTCGAACTGTTCATGGCTTAGGTGAGTACATTGTATGAAGCATCTATCGGTTGTATTACGACGCCTGAAGTTGATATGTTACTAAACAACGCATGTACTTAGATAACATTTAATTATATACACCAATAGTCTGACGGATTCTTTGAACGAGTTTTAAAAGATCTGGCGTCTGATCTCGATAACATGCATCTAATCCTTAACCCCGATGGTCAATCTGAACAATATCACGAACATTGATACTAATTTCATCAATTCGATCCCTGGTATGGTTTTTACCTCATTAATTTTGGAACAATCAAAATGTCAATTGAGAGGGGGATGAAAGTACTAACTAGAAGAGTAAAAGCATAGTAAGTTAATTTGTGGGGTTGGTATTATAATACACACTACTTTAGCTAGCTAGGGTTTACATATTGGAGCTAGCTAGGTGGTCTTTGTAATCATTCAATCTAAGTGGGAAGAGAGACACAAATCTCTCTCTTTGTCGGCAAATACTTGACTGCTCACCTACTTAGTCTCTTTAGCACAATTGGCATACATTCAAAAAGGCTAGAGTTTAATTTTCTCCCCCACTATACATTTTGGTTTGGTGAAGTTATAATGATCCCATCCTCCAAATGATCATTTGTCAAAGTTGTATGTGGCACAAAAATCGAATTAAAATGGTCAGAAATTCTAAGTAAAATTTCAAATTTAAGTTTTGAATTTAAGGTGAATATTAAAACACATCGGACAAAGCACTGGATAAGTTTCCAATTTTAACAACTTTACATAAAATTTTATCAATATGAAACTAAAAAACCTGCATGGTTGCCTGCGTCGGCCACCACCGCTTGTGCCTGCATTATGGTAAAAGTGGCGAGAAATGTATAATCTGATTATATTTTATAACTGAATGCGAGAAATATAGAGATATGTATGGGAATGAAAAAAATACATGCCTCCAAAAAATTTACGTGGTTAAGCAATGGTATTTAAGTTATTTACGCTCGAATTAATGTTTATTTTATGTTATCAGATTTTTTTGATGGCTCAATATGCGACTACTGATAACTCAGATCGAAGAAATAACACAAAAATCGTAGCCTCCCCAAGCAAATTAGGTACAACGTTTACGCAACATGCTCGAATTGATCGAAGCGGAAAACTAAGAGTACTAACATAACATTAAAAATATATAATTTTTAACTTTATTGGACCATTATTTAGAGGGGTTACTATAGTAACACTTGATTTTTTAGTCATTTGTAATATGTATGTCAAATATTAGTCGATTTGAAAATTTTAAATTCTCATAAAATTTTCAAATTGACTAATATTTGAATGCATGTTGGAAATGACAACAAATCCAAATTTAATCATGTTAACCCCTCCAAATAATAACCAAATGAAGATCAAAGCAAAAACTAAGAACACGGAATTAGATAACGCAATTTGGTTCGACCTCAACACGTACAAATTCAATCGTACCCATATAAATATACGTGCATGGTGCACCACAATGCCCAGTACCATATAGATAGATGGACCACAATCCTGTCGCCATAAGGAGTATGAAAATAGGAAACTTGTGAAATCAAACTACGTACCATTCATTACTTTCAGAAGAAAGTATATATAAGAATTAGTACGGTACCACTTCTGGTACTCATCAATCTACACAGTACTGGTTTCTTACTATATTTATACAACAAATTTCTTTCATACTTTTGGTTTCCCTTTTCTTAGCCTTCCCCTCTTTACATTCTTTCACCAACCCTTGGTTAGGATGGTTGTCTGTTGATGTTTTTTTTAGCATCAACTCAAGCCGTGAAATTGATTTTATTCGATTCGGAAGATATGAAAGAGTTTGTCTCGTTTTTTTACTGGTAGTTCTGTTGGCGATACTTAGAACTACATGTACCTGCAGACGCAGGCACATAGTAAAAAAGGCCATAATTTCGGCCACTACAGCACCACCATCAACACACCGAGTAATGCGTCAAGAGAGATGGACAAGATAACATCCACGTCCCCTTCAATATTGAACCATAAAAAAGGTAATAGTGCAGGGAGTATTCACTAAAACGTTTCACTAAAACCACATTAATATCCACCTGACATACCCTATGTTGGAAACACCACGTACACACATCGCGAACAATTGTCGGTCGGTGTTAATAACATATAAATATGATTTATTGTATTGAGTCGGATTGTTAGATATTTTAAATGTACTTGATTGTACATAAAAAAATATTAATTATCCCAAAATATAAAACAAAAATTATATAAAAATGAAGCTCTAAACTTTAAAATGGGCTGAACCATGACTTAAAAAGACTTCTCTTGAATCTCACACATTGATGTAAGAAATAAAGAATCTTGTCCTTTGTTCTTTTTTTCACTCGTTTTAAATTGTTGGTTTCTTGTACGATAATAATATCTCATAACTTCATTCTTCAGTGGTCTTGGATCCTCGTAGACCAGACTTTGGTTGCCTCGTTGGTCTGTCATCTCCAATTTAATTCCCACAAAGAATTACTGCAGCTGTCCCAAGTTGGACCCTACTGATCAGTCGACACATCAATATATTTATGCTATCGGACATTCTCGCCTCCTAAAAGTAGCTCGATCGAAGGAAAATTATTGCTCTTACACTTACGGAAGCACCCCGTCTCTTCCCTACGTTGTTGTGAGAATACCTAACAACTGTTTTACATTATGTGAACCATGCATGCTAACGATTGTGACGAAACCCAACAATAATATTATTAACGAACTTGAAATTTTCGAAAAAATGTAGATGAAAAATAGATGCCAATCACGAACGAGATGGAATGTCTTGGTGAACAAGTTCGATTAACATATAACTTTTATGTAAAACCTAATATATTTCAAATAATGTAAAATTCAATTTGGTACTAAATCATTTTGAATTAATGGAACATCCCCACGAGAGAAAAACAATTAATACTTTTTTTACATCAACAATGAGAGAATTTTATTAATAGATTCAAAAGTCATACGTCGATAAAAAGGATATTTGGAGGTGTTTCCCAATTATAGTTGGCAAGGGAGAAATAAATAATCGCATGATTATTATGTTTTGCTTCCTTAATCTCCTCTATCCCAATTAGAACTTAATGTGCAAAAAAGAAAACGACCTATCCTACACACTGACCTCAAAATTAAAAACAAAGAAGAACTTAATCCAAATAGAGAAACAAAGAAAACCAATGCATAAAAAGTTCGAAAACAATAAAATATAGACTTGGGATAGGTAGTCGGTCTATCAGACCGAACTCCTCACTTCCGGCTTGTATTTACATCAGTAGGCGAATGGCTTCAAGGCCACTCGTTTGTTGTTCGAAAAACAAACAATAATTAATGATATAGTTGGCCAACAAATTCAATTTTTTTTTGGATGATTTGGTAAAAAAAAAACAAATTTATTGGTCAACCGGGAATGATTGTATCTTATTGGTTAATATCCGTACAGGTCACGTGTTCCTTTTGACGTCATTTCTTCTTCTACTTGTTTAATTTGCCCATTTTGCCCCTAAAAAATTAGTATGTTACTGGTAAAATCATATATTTAAAATAACCGTTCTTTTATTCATAATTCAAAATAGGTCAAAAAATTTGATATGATCAACGAACCACGGTCTCTATCAACGTGTGCTACCTTCAAACGAACGACTTGCATATGTGTTATTGACATCCTATGTATCCATATAACATGTAGTTTCTATGTATCCATTAAATTTTCTCGAAGCCCTAGCAACCCCCTTCAAGCCAAACATTCAACTGATGCCCTAATGATCGACTTTAAATTTTTCGTCTCTCGATAGGGCTCGAACCATATTAACAAACCAAAAGTGTATGTTAGCAAGGTCCCCCGCACCCCCCAAACTAGCTATTACAATAATTGATTTCAACTTTTGCTTGGTTAAATTATAATGATGATTGCACAATAAAGTGTGTAAACAATATCCTACTGATTAACAATATGATATTTTTGCATCTCCCATGATGATGTCTCTTTGGATGTATGGAGAAGCTTCAACTTTTAATTGGCCTAAGCAATGAGATTCATTAGCTAGTTAACTATGTACACCCTAACCCTAACTAACAATAGCCTTTCAATAATTAATGATCAAATTGCAAGGGTAATGTGGTTATATTAGTATACTTATTCGAACTGACCGCCATCCGATGATATATATAATGTGGTTAATTGTCGATTTTTAACGGATAAACAATTTCTACACGGATTGCGCTATATATAGTGGGGGGTTGAGTTTTAGTTGAACCTCAAAGTACGTAGAATGAGAGGCACCATGACATTATTCAGGATCACAGTTTTCAAATATAATGCACAATGAGAAACAACGTATGCACAATTCTACCGCTAATACAACCCATTTCAATATCTCAAATACCATAAACAAATATTGCTTTCATTCATAAAAATTAGTTGTGTTTCTCACACACATTTTGTGATGTATTGCTTAGGAAGTAAAGTACACACAACACCAGTGGTGGATTTATATTATAAGATCTACTAGAAGAAGATTTGGTGGAGAAAGAGGGGGGGGGGGGGGTGTATTTGCCCCTAATTTTCAATGTTTTTAATCATAAAAGGGGGTGTATGATTACATGATGACTTCTACGTATTTATTTATCTGTTAAACTGTGGTTTCATGATGACCCATTTGTAAAATAAATTAGTGTGTTTCACGTGCCCATATATTATATGTACCTATAATGAGCTAGTAAACTAGGGACTAGTGACTCACTAAAATTGAGAAGTGGTTTATACTTTTTGTGAACATTATTTGAGTGGGATATTAGTTATATTATATTTACGGAAGGTAACTGCGTCGTAAATTATGTAATCGGTACTGATTAAAGATTAATTGTTAATGAATTAATTGATGAGGTTTGATGTCTAGTTCGAAAAGAAATTGCAACCCAACACATGACTTTAATCATGTGACTTGCGAGTCGTGTCTATAGCGTATAATATGTTGATTGTCGTCAAAATATGTAGAACTAGTTTGATTATATTTAGCAAACTTTTCACCTAAAAGTTTGATTAGTTAGCAAATAAGCTCAATTCACAAATGAATACATTTTATAATAACCTTAGGTTGACCTCCTAATATTTTTTAGCATGTAAAGTTTAAGTTGAGCTCTAATGGTGCTTTTCGATAATTATAGAGATAATTTTCATTTAATTCGTCAAAAATATCGATTCAAGCTTCAATGTTCTAGCTCAAATTCACTTAAAATTTAACAAACAAAACTTTGAAGCTTAACTCAACTCCACTCTACTTTGATCCATTTTAATTTATGCACCTAACCATAATACAATTTTATACCTAATTATCAAATCGCCCGAATACAACACAAAGGCCCATGCATAATCTCCACCGCAAGCCCAGTCATATCCAGGGCAGGTGCAGGCCCATAGGCCCCATACTGAAGGTCCACACGCCCGCGAACCGGAATACTCATCCTGGATTAATCACCGTATTACACGTGTCACCATTCGAAACTGTCCACATCTATCAATTCAAAGCCACTAATTTGTCCATTTCTTTCACCACTTCCCGCAATTTTCCCTCCATTTTTCTTTCGCCGGCGGCGTACTCTGGCGCCCCACCTTACGCTTCCCGCGGAAATCAGCCATCGCTTACGACTCCCCCTTCCCATATTCTTCACAAAGATGGGTTCCCTATCTCCTCCACCGGGAGATTCCGTCTCCGTCAGTCCGGGTCGGATCCGGGTGCTTAAAGAAGCGTCGCCGCCGACGGGAAAGGGTCCCGTCGTGTACTGGATGTTCAGGGACCAACGGTTGAAGGACAACTGGGCGTTGATCCACGCCGTTGATCAGGCGAACAAAGGGAACGTCCCCTTAGCAGTTGCATTCAACCTTTTCGATGGGTTTCTCGGGGCCAAAGCACGGCAATTGGGGTTTATGCTTAGGGGCTTGAAGCAGCTTCAAAAAGATGTTGAGGAGAAGCTTCAGATTCCCTTCTTCTTGTTCCGTGTAAGTGTTTGACTGTATTTCCCTCCTTTTCATGGAATCTCATCAAATATATTTGATTAATTGAATACCCAATTTGTATGTTTTGATTTATGCTTAGGGAGAAGCTGAAGAAACTGTGCCTAAGTTTTTGAAAGAGTGCGGGGCGTCGCTTTTGGTGACCGATTTCTCACCCTTAAGGGAGATCCGGAAGTGTAAAGAAGAGATCTTGAAGAGAGTGAGCGGTCCGGTGAGTGTTCATGAAGTTGATGCTCATAATGTGGTGCCAATGTGGGTGGCTTCTGAGAAGTTGGAGTATAGCGCTAGGACTATAAGGAGCAAGATTACGAAAAAGTTACCAGAGTATCTCCTCGATTTCCCGGTGTTGAATCCACCGATAGTTAAGTGGGTTGGCACCGTAGATGATCATTATCACGCTGTTGATTGGGAAAGTATCATCCTTGAGGTTTTGAGGTGTGTGAGTTCTTTAACTCATCTATGCTCAAGTTTAGGGGTTGGAAATTTGATGTCTTGAAGTTGTATTATTAGGAAAGGAGCAGAAGTTCCGGAAATCGAATGGTGCACACCGGGAGAAGAAGCTGCAATGGAGGTACTGATGGGATCCAAAGATGGTTTCTTGACTAAAAGGGTGAAGAATTATTCTACAGATAGGAACATCCCGTTGAAGCCGAAAGGGCTCTCTGGTTTATCGCCATACCTTCATTTCGGTCAGATTTCTGCTCAGAGGTGTGCCCTCGAGGCGCGTAAAGTTAGGCCGCTGTGTCCTCAGGTATAATGTTCGCATTTTTGTTACACTGTATTTCGAAATTGCATTTCTGTACACTGGCTAAATAACTTGTCATCTGTTTGAAGTCAGTCGATGCATTTTTAGAGGAGCTGATCGTGCGGAGAGAGCTTGCTGATAATTTCTGCTACTACCAGCCACACTACGGTTCTATCGCAGGAGCTTGGGAATGGGCTCGGAGGACATTGCAGGATCATGCTGGTGACAAAAGAGAGCATGTTTACTCGATGGAGCAGCTGGAGATGGCAAAAACCATGGATCCTGTAAGTAATGTTATTTCGTTACTGGTTTTTGCAATGTCGTTAATCAATCGTGATTCAATATCAGTCTTACATTTGTGATTCGATATCAGCTTTGGAATGCTTCTCAGATGGAGATGGTCATCCACGGGAAGATGCACGGATTCATGAGGTAAAATCGAGCATGTTAAGAATCTGATGGTTTAGTTTCTTCAGTGTCTATAACAATGAAAGTCTAGGTTTTTAGTGGCGTTCATAAGCTATAGTTTAAGAGATTAGTTCAAAATGTTGATGGTGCAGAATGTACTGGGCTAAAAAGATACTGGAATGGACAAAAGGACCAGAAGAAGCTCTAGCAATTGCCATAGATCTAAACGACAAGGTACATTATGCGCTACGCGTTATCATAAACTTGGGTTGGCGGGTGGAAAGTTGAATGGAATTTAGATAGCAACGGGAAAGTGCACTCCCCAAAATCACTTCCCTAGGATTGAACTTTCCTGTCCGGCCAGGAAAATGCTCAAAATTTCAACCAACTTTCCACCTGTCAAACCAAGCCATAGTTTGTACCCTGCAGTTGACTAAAACCTTACTGTATGCAGTACGAAATAGATGGCAGGGATCCAAGTGGATACGTTGGTTGTATGTGGTCGATATGTGGCGTTCATGATCAGGTATGAACTCAACATCACATTGTTGATTGTCGCCCAAGTAATTGGATTGAAAGTTCATCATCCTCTTTGGCTTTAGGAGGGCATTGTTCTTAGTTTTGGCCATTGTTCTTCAGGGATGGAAGGAGAGGCCGGTATTCGGCAAGATAAGGTACATGAACTACGCAGGCTGCAAAAGGAAATTCAACGTCGATGGTTACATTTCCTACGTGAAGAGGCTTGCTGTTGAAGTGAAGAAGAGGAAAGCCGAGTCTCAACTCGACCGAAACGGCAAGGAATTGTGTCGTTAGCTAGGTTCCATTTTGTTGTAGCCTGTAGGCTTGACCATCTGTTTTGTAAAATTGCAGTGTAGGAAACACAGACGTTGAGAGGAATTCGGTTTTCCCAAATATGTTATTAATCATTGTTTGTGATTATTAGTGCTAATCAAAACTGTTCCTCTAGCTATGAGCTCAGGTCGTTCAACCGACCATCATGGTCGACAAACTCCGATCAAGCGGAAACCCCAGCTCGAAATAAAAGACGGTAAGTTTAGTTCATACGTACATGTAACCTTATTCTGACAGTGACACTCATACTGCACGATGATTACAGATCCGTGTTCCACGAATTCATTGTGTTAGCAAAGAATCGTGTAAGCCCGGAATCGGTTATTGCTAAAGTTGTATTATGCACAAACAAAAATTCCTCTAGCAGTTTTCAGCACATCCAATTACAATCGAGAATGAAGGGAAAATAGCAGAGAAGCTTAGAGTCTGGGATGGATATCATAACAAGCTTACGCCACCAGAACCAAACACGATTTACACAAAGGACGGATGCTAAACATAAACAATGGCGGTGGATAGAAATGCGAGTATCGTCACTCTAAAGAATACAGACACCAGTATTTTGGGGCTTGTCGTCGCGAGTTCATATCTCCAGATCGTCCAGCGAAAGCTCGCTTGCTGTCAGAAGTTTCAGTTTCTGTAGAGATTCAACAAAGCATCAATGTTTCGGTCGTCAACAACGAAAAGGGGGGGATCTGAGCTAGTAAAATGATTAGTTTTACCGTGATGAATTGGGGAGGATCGTCCAGACTTGTGGAACCTAGGATGACTTCTCTTTGTAGCTTACTTGTGAGCTTGTGACAAGCGCGTAGCTGAGGACGAGCCGGAAAAAAGAAGAGATCAGACGAAATTATAACGAAAATAACAAATTGGAAGATTGGTTGGATATGTTTAAATCGGTCGAACCTCAGATCTAGTAGCTCCACCAACGATAAACACGAAGATGCGTCGACCCATCTTCTTGAAGTCGCTAGATGCGTGCCTTAGTACAGAATCACTGCTGCAGTGAAGCAAGTGAGATTCACAGTATGTCTTTTTACGTAGATTTCAGTATTGAACGAAATGGTATGCTGATTTCTCAGAAGAGCGCAACTGTTACCTTGAATAACCATCATCGGAGTGACGAGGTTTAGCCCAAGTCGGCGTTGTTCGTCTTGATCGCATGGAATGAGGAGCTGAACTGGTATTCATTATCGCAGCTGGAGACGTCCCGTGGAAAGTGGGACTAGGATCGTTCAAGCATGGATATTCATCCTTGGACAGTTCACCTTTGCTTAGTTTTTCCACAAGTTCCTGATAAACAGCAGAAAAACATTTATGATTCGGAACAAAATCCCAGGAACGGCATCGGGGAAGAGGAATCAGACTTTGGCGCACATACCTCTACCATCGGATAGAATCGAGAAAGCTGCCATCCAGTTTCTTCCTGATCAGTACGATCTTTCCTAGCTGCTCGCTTCTTCTGATGATAAGATCACGTAGAGTATAGAAGCGTAAGATTAAATGCTTCTAAGTTGGCAACTCAACAAGACCAAAGCAGCATTTCACCTTTATATCGAACTTCAGACTGAAACTTGCGGAGCTTTTCTTAGTCTCTGTTGCCCCACCGAGCATTCTCATGTTATTGACAGCAGTCATATCCTCTTCAGGTAACTTGGCCAACTGAGAAAGTATTCAAACTGTTTAATACGGCATCAATCACACACCAACAATAAAGCAGTACAGCATCAGTTTTAGAAAAGCCAGGAAAAGCAAGGACCAACCTTCATTAGATTCAGCCCCTTGTCGCCCTCAAACTTCTCGGGGTAAATAGCCGCAAGAATCATCAACAACCGCAACTTATTTTCACGGCTAGCATCCTGCATAAGATATTGCCTGGATTAAGCATCGGCCAACCCAGCTATAGCTTTCCAGTAAACGACCATGAAAGATAGTTAATTAGTTACCTCTTTTGTTGTCAAATATTTGATTACATCCTTTGTTCCTGCATCCCCAAATACAAGATCCTGCTCCAGCTGTCCTAGGTCTCGAAGTCCAGAGTCCCTGATGACTCGATTAACCTTTCCTGCAATCTGCACCAATGGAACAGAATTTCAATGAGCCTTAGTTCTTATCCTTTTATAATAATCATTTTCGCTGATGCATCAATTGCACAAAAGATTTCGCTAGGTGAAATCCAAAGCAGACCACATTACAATGGATATCGTACATCTATTGGCCTCTGATTCTATACACTGTATGACGTTTGAAACATTAAAAACATAAGCACACACCTCTACATGAAGGGAGAGCTTGTCAATTTGTTCACTGTACTGCGGTAACGCCTGAACCATCTTTTGTAAATCTCGTGTTGAAAGTTCACCGTCTCTGCACAACATCCAAACTTGAAGGTGAGAATCAGTACAATTCAGTTACCCGAAAACAGTTATCTTAGTCTTTACTAAAAACTTCAACAAACTACCGATGTGCACACACATGTAACACATTAGTGATGACGAAATCTGAGGATCTACGGATGATTCAAGGCTAAGCATAAGCATGAACCAAGAGGACCAACATCTGATCTATATTGATAAAACAAACTGCCGGTGACCCATTAGCAATGAATTGTGTAAGCATACTTATATTGGCACCACAACCAAAAGACAAGCACTGGTAGAATAAACGATAGAGCCACAGGATCAAGATTAGAAATCTAAGTAAAAAAATGCAACTATATTAACCATGTGCCTGCTTTAAAGCTAAGGCACTCTTATTTTCAAGAGAATTTTGCACCCACCTTGAACCATGTTGGATCTGCGCAGCTTTGTTTTTCGATACAAAAGTTGTCATCTTCTCATGCAACCGCTCACTAGCCTGAACATGCAAAGAGCATAAGTGACTTGGGGAGAATCATAAAGCATAAGAATTGTCTTAATCACCAGCCTTACATCTGCGATATGTGCATGGCGAAGCTCAACCCATATAGGATCATGTTCCTCCAACAGGACCTCTTTTTTCTCAGGCGGGCCACCTGATTTGCCAGGAACCTAAACAGTGAATTGCTTCATGATTAATACCTCAGATGTTTTAACGTGAACATCAATAAATTTAGGAAGAAAACAAACTGAGATGCTGGCATGACTTGCCTCATGGACATATTTGTTACCCTGCATATCCAGTAAGTCATGACATATTGCATCGTACGTCCACTCATGAATGACAGGAGCAATCTACCATATAAAAGTAGCTGTATCAGCAATAACCAGTTATTGTATAGGAAAACAATAACTAGAGTTGGGGGAAAAAAAAGAAAAACCTGATCCACAGATCTATCAAGGATGAGCAAGTCGCAAGTTTCAGTCTGAGGGAATTGACTAATCTTTTGTTTGTAAGACGAAATCCGGTCCCAAACTCTAGCAGCAAGTTTTGTGGTTATCAAATCACGTGTAGTTGTCATTGTTGTCACATCAAGTGACTTAGCAGCACGATAACGCACATAGGGAAATTCCTGAAAGTTTTACAGACATATATGTCAATATAGGATGGAAGCATTAGAAGTAACTGATAAGACACTGATCTACTACGCACCCTCATGGAAGCAAAAACTGTCGCCATACGGGTAGCAATCACGTTCAAAGCTGCATCACCTCTCCGAGAATCTTCATCGTCTCCAAAAAGCTCTTCTAAAGCCCTCTCGTGATCAGTAAGGAAAGCCTTGGTAGAGAAAATAGATCGTAAGACACATTGCAGAATGGAAAAGAGTGAGATAAAGGAAGAAACAAATGTACGACTCTCGGAATCAGAATCCACTTGGGTGTGCAGGTCATGGGCGTATGGGAACATGAAGGTAGGCACATGACCTTAGATTTTATTCAAGACCAAACACTTTTCAGTGCTCCAAAAATAATAATTGCAGACCTTAAATGTGACCTTGGTTTTAATACAATTTACTTGGCTCATAATACAAATAGTAAAGAACACCCATTTATCCTCCAAAAAATGTGGGGTTAAGACACCACGAGAGACATACAATTCTTTAGGACTCCAATTGATCTAAGACACACCAAGTTAAGGTGCGCATAAAATTTATATTTACGCAAAATGAACTTAGTATCACGGTTTCAGGACCGTATTAACAAAGCCAATAATTAAGAAAATTATATAATCTGAACTTTTTATCTACGATAATAGAAGAAGCAGATGGATATACCTGGCTGTCCATGGCAAAATATTCCAAATTCATCTGCATAGAATGATCCAAAACAGGAGCTTAATACACTCAACAATATGTACAGAATAAAAATATATTTCTTTTTCAAAACCATGTAAATCAAATAAAAGAACAACTAGTCTGAGCAAGAGAAGTAAACCTCTCTCAGAGCACCCATCCGAGATGGAGATACTGCAGTCTTATCTCTTACAAGATTAACCAAATCTTTCGAGAGTGGTGAACTAAAGAAAACAAATGCCCTGGGAGGCACAAAACAAAAATTGTAAGCGATAGTCCATGGGATTGCATGAACTTCCACAAGATATATCGAGTGGTCCAAGAATAGAACATAAAATCATTTCACATACTTCTTGTATAAGGGTTTTTTCCCGCCCATGTCTGATTGGAACATTAAAATGCTGCAAAAACAGAAAATGGCAGCACAGTTGTCATTGTATGTCCTTAAAAAGAAGTAGAAAGAGGGACTATGGGAAAGAGAAAATAAAAAGACACAAAAGCTGAACAAGAAGAAAAGTGGGTTTTGAGGTATATGGAATAGCATGCAATTGTGGTCTACTTAAAAATTAAGACAGGAAGAAACATTACTTCTCTTTAGTTGGTTGGATGAAGTATATGGCATCCATGGAGGGCAATGGCTGTCTTCTTTTGTATATGTCCTCCACCACTGTGACACAATAAATAAAAAAACTACATTACATGAATGCTAGGCAAATACTCAGAACCAGTGTGAATCTGGGTTTTTCTATCTAATAACTGTACAGATAATTCAAATTACTCAGTAAAGCTTTCCTGTGTACGCAAGATAGCTCCATCTCTTAGAAAAATGATCTTTTAATTGTACATTTTCTGCCAGAGTACTTAGATTTCGAACGAGTATTCTAATTCTTACATGAAACTCCTTCCTGTGTGATGTCAGCCATCTTGCATGAACAAGACATTATCTTGACAGTAAGTTTATCCATGATGAGTACCTGCGATGAACAGAGTTAAAGCAGCATGAGATAAAAAGTGGAAAGACAATATGATTGAACAAATAGGATTGGGTGGAGGTTAAGCACAACAACCAAAGCGAATCACAGGCTTTATCTGGGTAGATGATATCCCAATAGACTAGGCTATGATATATAGTGTCAAACAGATGCTCAGAAGCGCACTCAGAGCACACTGCTTTTGTAAGTGCTTTACCTAACCACGTTCAGAGACCAACATGCATCATGGGTGCAAATGCAACAGTTGGTGAACGTTTTGACAGACGTTAATCTACAGTGTTGACAATGAGAACAACTTGAACTATAATCTGTGCATAGAGAGCATGCTGCAATGACGTAGCAAGTCTGCAAAGTATCCTCATGCGATTACAATATATGTAAACTGACCAAGTCAAAAGACAACAAATTGGTTTATAACGAAGAAAGATAACTGATAAGAATATAATATTTCTGGTAAAGAGCCCAATCTTAGAGTAATAATAAGTTGTTTTTCAATGCGAATATTTAAGTTTTATATAAATTGGAGATAACATACCTTCCAGGTTGATTTTGAGTCCCCTGCTTTGGCCGATCGAAGCATTTCTTGTAATAAACCTGAACAATTATAGTACGTTCAGTTATTGGATAAGAAACGGGATATCTATGCTACATACATGACTAGTTCTCCTAAGGGATGGCTACAAGAGGATAAGTCTCATACTCAAAACTGAGAAGGGAATGAGGAAAAAACAAGACCAAAGTAAATCTAACTCTTCCGTCGACCTCCCACCTAATTGCTGTCGAATGATTTGCTGCATATTGGACTGGTAGCCAATGATTCTGCTACCATATCCGTTATCCCCGAGTCTAACTGCATCAATTACCCGCTTACCAGTCACCGCACCACCGTGGCTCCACATAATCTAGGTTAAAGCAAGCATTATTCCTGATCTTACTAAAAGAGAAGTAACATCCCCAATGTGCATGCATCTCATCTAGCTCTCAACTGTATTGGCCATAATACGTTCCAGTTTGGCGATTAAAAGAACCATATTAACAGCGTGCTGCATTCATTAACCACGTTTCTCGTACATTTTGAACTAAATCGCTCAATTTAGATTCACGAGTCTCCGGTTCTCGTTGATCAACCCACAGAACAAAGATAAGACGCAGGATCGCGCTCTATTGCTTGCAAACCAAGATTTAGCCTGCTATTCATCAATCAAACATGCTCCAACTTTTCTGGATGTTGCCTACTAGCTGTTAACTTTTTCAAATGAAAATCAGAAGTCCAGAGTCTCAGAGTCAGCACCCTTAATCACATCGCTTAAGCATCACAACTCTAGTCTAATTCAATTACTGAGAGTACAGAATCAGCTCCAGCCACTTCCATAACCTCCAAAAGAACTGGAAGCCACAAAATGAACTCTCAACTCCATCAAATTGGCGAAACCACCCATCCAGATACCACCAAATTGACGCCCGAAACCAACCAATTCAACCATAACCGATTCCAAATCCACATGTACACCTCCGCATAGTTTCTTATAGACTAATTGAAGAATACAGAGAAAGGGAGAGACAGAGAAATGAACTTACGCTCGCGAGTGATTTGCTTGAAATTTTTGTAGTCGCCACCGTAAGACGAGGAATCGGAATCAGAGAACGACATGGCTACCGGTCAAACCGTCTTTGATACTGCAAAACGATTCTCCCGCCGTCCAGAGGATGATCGGATGGATCGAAGGATTCTTCGGCGGGAGGGAGGGAAGGAACGTGCTACAGTGACCGAAGTAGAAAGCGACGAAAAGGTCGAGAGAGGGATCAGGAAATGTAGAACAGCGTGACGGAAGAAGAAGAATGAAGAAATATAGACGGAGATATATTATTTATTTATTTACTTACTTAACGGGAAAAGACAAAAAAAAAACAAACGAATTAAACGCTGTTCGATTGAGAAAATTAAAAGAACCGTTGTTTGACTATTTTTTATATTTATCCGATGACTCAAAGAACCACACTCAGACCGTCAACTCGATCTCACCAGCATCTTGTTGGGTTTGTATGGTTAAATTAACAACTATTTTTTATATTTATCCAATGACTCAATAAACCACACTCGGACCCATCAATTCGACCTGACCAGCATCTTGTTGAATTTGTATGGTTAAATTGTGTTTAGATTATTGGAATGAGCCAAACACATAGTTAAGTGTCCAAACACAATCATAATAATCGGTTGAGTGTAAGCTGATTAGACCCAATAACCAATTATGCAAGAAAATCGTCGGTCGGGACCTAGAACCGATCAAGCAATTCAAATGGTTCCTTTGAGTTCGGCCAAGATGAACGACCCTCATTGAACAAATAGCCAAGTTGAGACTAGATTGGCGCATCAACCATAGAGGGCCTCTTTTAGGCCCCAAAGATAGAGAAACATACATCTTTTCTAGTTTTTAGTGTGTTTATCCCCATTGTTAAACATGCTATAGTTTATATCGCTTTCAACACGTCCAAACAAAACACGTCACGTAGAGACTCAAACCTAATATATCATTATGCATTATACAAAGAAAGGTTGCACACTATAAAATACTAATCATGTCGACATACCTTTACCTAATTCATCCAAAAAAAACCCTAATATTTCTCATATATCTCTTTTTATATATGTCTAACTTTTAAATCTAATTTTTACGGGATCCACCTCCAACTGAATCACAAAGCACTCCGAGAGATTTTAAGCTTGAGCATAAGCATGTGATCAATATCCACTGAAAATTCTTTATCTCAAACCACTCAATTATTTCAACCAAATTCATAAAATGGAGTGAATATCTCAGTGTACATCACATCCAAATCCTTAATTCTATTGTTCGTGTATTGTTACCCCCCTTCTGGGTTTGCATTTTCAGTCAACAACTGAGATTCGTAGGATGTAAGGTAAAGTACTCAGATTCCGGTTAAGGTGACTTGGTCAAGTTTGATGGGTTTGGTTTGTTTTTGGTGTTCTGGTAGGATCATGTACGGAAAGTTCTATACCGTCTATTTAGTTTTCTAGAATCCCTATTGCATGGAAATGTACGTCGCAACTTCACTTGAGGGTGACTTGGGGAAGTTCTCATTTTAACCTTGACAGCCCCAATTCATACTTTGTCAAATATACATATGATGAAGACTTTTTTTAGATATGAGGTGATTTATATGTAAAATGCTTTATAGGGTGAAATTTTAATTTTTAATATGTATAGAAAATATTAATTTATTTAAAAAATTTCATATAAAAATTTTCGATTTTCATGTGATATACTATGGAAAATTGATCATTTTCATAAGAAAATTTTTAAATTTTCAAATTGCCTAATATTTGACATGCATATTGGAAATGGCTAAAAATCAAGTTTCATTATGGTGTACCCTGTAAATAATGATAAAATAAAGTTAAAAAACAATTTTACATAGTGTTAGGTTAGTGTTGAAATTTTTCAAATCGGCTTACTTTCTGCATGCATGTGGTGGAAACCACTAGAAATCCAAACTAAAATTTGTATAGTTGAAATTACATATACATCCCCTCTAACAACAACATTTAAAACCTTTAAAAATATTTTTTAACTTCATTTGACTATTATTTGAAGGATTTCATGATATCACTTCATATTATAATGAGAATCGCACTCATGTTGGCTAACTTTAACTCGATTTGATCAATTTCCAACCAAATTGATATGATTAGATGAATTAAGAAGGGGTTTCGTGCTTTATTTCTCAATCAAGTCATCCAGATCTATTTCACTTGTATGAAGAGATTTCTTCAAAATATTAAGGTAAACTATACATGATTCAAGACTTATAGTTCCGCTAGTAACACTGTATTATTAGTGTGTAGTCATAGATATTTAGAGGTTTTGAATTTGAGAGGTATGAAACTAAATTTCGTTCATTGAAATTTTGAGTTGATTTTTTATTTTTCAGAACTCAAAGCAAAGATTTAACTTGGTTGACTCAATTAATTATTGGACTTGGTTAATGGGCCGGTGTAGTCTTTTGTAAAAGCCATTGGATGGATATGGGCTATTGGAAACCATAGTGGACCCAGTCCATTGGCATTTTTAGTTTCTCCATATCAGTTTGGTTGGTAGGCTTTTGGAATTAGTTCATGTTAACCCTTAGCTTAAAAGAACAGGCAAGATGATGTGGGAGACGAAACTTAGACTCTGGTTAGGGTTTATTTAGGGTCTATCGATTTAAAAATAGCGAGATTTTATGTTAAATTATGACCCGAAGGGTCCTTGATGGATCTTGGTCAGTTAGGTTAATGAGTCCGGTCGAGGTACACTTAAAGAGTTGGTTCTCAATCAATCATTAAAAACTCTAGACAATTCCATAAACTATTAGAGAAATTTGAAACTTCTACGGCGGCGTGCACGAGTCCCAAAGCACTATAAAAATAGCCCAATGGATCACTATTCACATGACAATACAATTATAACTCTCCACGCGCTCATATTTGCCTTAGAAGTATATTAATTTTATTTCTCTTCATCTTAGTTTCCTTATAAACATTTAGCCCGGACACACATTCACTTTTTTTTTCTCTTCGAAGTACTCATTTCGATAGATAAAATTCACCATATTGATTCACACAACTAAATTTTCCAAATCAAATCATTATTGTCTCACCCAATTCAACGGAACGAAACGTGATCAAGAACCCATGATTCTTATCCTTCCCTTCAATTTCTCGATGGTAGAGAAAAGCATTGTGCATTAGTGGGTGCGACTTGCGATTAAAGTTTGTGGAGTTACAAAATTCATAGGAAGAGCAATGGGATGAAAACAACAGCATAGAAATTAAAGCCTTTTGTCTCGAGTGAAACGAAGAAATGAGATCTCGACGTTTCATTTCGTCAAACGAAGGAATCAAACGAACCCTTTGGCCGTGCCCACACATGTTAGCATATCCAGCAAGTCGGACTCCAATTCGGAATAAATTACAAGATTTGTCGCAAGACGATATTGTATAAGAAGACAATAACGTTGTGATCGTGGTATGAAAATTATTATCATCGAAGCAAAATTCAAAATTCCCCCTCTATATAATTATGCATTGGGTTACCGTACACCTCTCAAATCCCAAAGTAGCAAGCACGATGCAATTGTTGACCGATTAACGAAATCATCGTGAATTTTGTTTTAAGGTCTCGAGAAATAGAACGAGCAATATACCATCATAGTTATATAGAGTTTGTGATAAACCACATTCAAATGAATTAATTAAATCTTCATAAAGTTCATCGGAAACAATGATCAACATCATTTACATGGAATATTGAGTCCAATAAATGAAACTCCTGATTTCTCGATTTCAAAATAACAAAATACTATATACAGCTATTAAAACACAAAATCTCGTGAAAATATTTTCAAAAACACATCAAACTTAAAATACTACATGAAATTTCCGAACAACCTAGTTCCTTCATTAACCGAGTTGAACCAAGATTGACCTATTCTACTTACATTGCAACCCTTCAATATGTTGAAAGTTAATCACACTTTTTGTCTCAACTCATCAAATCTTCAATGTTTTAAAATCACAAACTCCAACAAGACAACAAACATCCCCTTAGCTCCAAAACAAATTGACTAACAAAACACAATAGTTCAAACCACAAAATGCCAATGAGCCAAAATCTCTTTTGACCCATAAAAAGTATACCAAGTCAAAGTGTTTACTACTAGTTTGGTGAACCCTTTTTGTCACTAATGACGACAAGAATCTATTTTTCTTCACTTCCATTGTTTAAAGAATCAACCCATAAATCATAAAAAAATCCTGATCCAATTCGGATTTCATCATTAATCATCAACCGAACCGTTGACGCTACTACTATTATTAAGGTACCTACAAAGAACCTTACACTTGACCACATTCCCATACACATAGAACCCCGGAGCAACCATGACCCGAACCGAACCAGGAACCAGCTTCTTCGCTCGGTCCCCGCCCATATCCTCCATGTAAACCGACTCGAACCCCATCCCTCTCTCGACTCGAAACACAGGCAGACCGGGGTGAACCGAGTTGGCCAGCAAGTGAACCAGCCAAACTGCTTTCGAAGCCATGAAGAAGGCCTGGAGCAGCGGTTCGGGCCAGGCTCGGTTCCAGCCCAGCATTGAAACGACGTCGTTCATCTTCCTGTCGCAGAACCTGCTGAACTCCTCGCTGAAATGGCGAGTCCCTTTGCTCAGAACTTCCTCCCACGTCAACCCTTTCAGGACCTCGAAAGAGGCGTAGTTTGACTCGCACCGGTCGATCGGGTTCAGGACTCGGACGGCCGAGCTCTTCGCGAACCCGATCGTCTCGAAATCCTCGAAGAACGCCCTGTTGAGAAGCGCCTCCAGGTAGTGGAGCACTCCCTTAGGGTTTTTCGACAGCGAGTGTTTCACGTCGTTTGACTGGAGTAAGGCTGACATTTTGTCGAACACCTTGCAGGCGTTCAATTGTTTGAGCTGTACTGTCAAAGAACGGCTCAGGATTTTGATCGAGGACCTCGATTCGGATACCGCGACGAGGAACTGATCCACAATTAGCTTGTTTCCGTCTCCGCCGCCGCCTTCGCCGCCATCGAGGATCGACGACGGCGAATTGTGCAAATTGTTGTTGCTGCTGCTGCTGCATTCGTCGATGCCGTATTTCAAAACATGACAGCTGTTCTCCAGTCCTTTCAGCTTCTTCTCCAGCTCAGCCATGGAGTATTTCAGCCTCGAAGCTTCCAATACCGCCTCGTCTTTCTTCCTCGTCGCCTGAATCAGCTTGTGCGAGATCTCCGCCGCCGCGATCTTCCACTTCTCCTCTCCTCCTCCGCCTATGCCGCCGGCGGCGGCATAGGCGGCTGATTTGGGACTTTTCCTTGTCAATGAAGAGAAAATCGATTTGAAGATCCCGTTAGGGCTGGGAATCGAAGAAGGAATAAACGAGTGCTTGTTGTTGTTGTTGTTATCCAACGGAACAACCGAGATCTTCTCTCTGGAGTGAGGGCGGCACTTGTTACAGGAAACTGACCCGTCATCGCCGGACTTCTGCCGCCTCTTGCTCCGGCCGACGGCGGCCGGCGTCAGATGGTGCTTGGGAGTGGATCTGGGCTCGCTGTAGTCATCATCCTGCTCTTCCCGCTCGCATTCCTGAATCTGCAATCAACCACCATGTCAGTACAATGAACCAACAACAACAATACAAACAGATTGTGCGCTGGATTTTACGCCTTACGGGGGTGAAGTGGGAGAAGTGGTAGGACGAGAGCAGCGGCGGGGGAGCAGGAGGGTTGGGGGAAGAAGGGGAGGAAGAAGATGAAGAAGACGATGAAGCAGGTGGAGGAACCATTGACGATTTTTAGAAGATGATAGATTGAAGAATGGCAGAGGAAATAGTTATGGAGGTTTCTGCGATGAATTTAATTTGTCCGCCATTTATTATTAAGATATCTTTCTCGTGTTGTCTGTAATGGTGATTAACAGTGACAGATAGCTAATCCCTATGAGACTGATTCAGTAAAATTTAAATTAGGGAGAAAATAACTAATTAGAGAAATTTACGAAAATGGGACTTGTGATTATGGCGGTAAATTCTTTTTTTGGTGCGGGTTAAAATGGTAAAATTATATATGTAAGGTGCAGTAATTTTTTCAAGCGTCTGCATCGGGGGTCCCTGAGCATGTGGGTTTATTGTTGGGATGTGGGTTCAGTTGCTTGGGGATTTTACTGTTTTGTCATCCTTTTGTTCTTCTATAACAACAATACTTGTTTCGGTCAATTCGATAGATAGACTTGTAATATGTTTGATTTCTGATTTGTTAATATCGAGAATAGACCTGTTCGTCCACGAGGATTTTTCAACTTTATTCGAGTATTGATTAGTAGAAAAAAGGAAGGAAGGCTAGGGAGAAATTGGTCGTTGTGAACTTGTGATGTTAACTGGATTTACACGAAGTTCGCGATTGGTTCTATTTATGCAAACTATACTCGCAAGAGTTAATAACTCATCCGAGGGAGAGTACAAACACTAACATGAGGTGCCAGAACCAGACCGTCTGGTCATCTTGATCTTTTGCTCCTCCAGGCATCTATACTCCCTCTGATCTTACACACCTTTTCTTAGCACGGGCTATGGGGCCATTAAACTCTCTTTATGACAAATACACCCGTTGAGATTAGGTCCATCAACCTAATTAACCTGAAATTCGACAGACATGATCCCAACACAGCTAAATTCAACCTGACAGACTCGATATACAACCCAATAAACCAATAACTCGATAAACGTATAATAGAAAAATGTACAACTCGATTAACTTGATATATGATTTATCCATATTGTGTCTCACTCAAATAAGTGTACTTTTTGATAAAGTAGTGATGTGAACTTAATTAAATAGGGGTGGGGTTGGGGAAGGTGAATATTGGGTTTTGTGGTGTCATGGAAGCAGGAAAGAGACCTAAGCTACCCACCAAATGTTTCGATCTCACGAGCATAGAAAGAAACAAGAAGGTAATCGTCGAGGTGATCTGAGATGCAAGTTGCATTGTCTAATATTAGGGACCGAAATCGAATCGGTCGGACAATTAAAAACGAACCTGAATTTATTGGTTAATATGGTTGTATTTGAAAAATTATTATTTAGCCGTCAATAATGACAAAGTCAAAAAATTGATTAATGGGGTGTCCCGTTCATGTAATGAAAAGTTAGCCATGAATAGTCAATTTTGAGCGAAACTAAAAAATCAACAACACAATATTTAAGATTCGTACGATAACTCGATAATATTCAACACCGATGTTTATAATAAACCCACAACGAATTTTCATATTCTAAAATCAGTACAGACACATACATTCTTTGTCCAAACCAGCATACAGATCTTGATAGATATACGATTCTTCATGGTACATGAGAGTTTCTTCCTCAATGGTTTGTAACAATTTAGTTCTTTCTTCAAAGTTTAGTGACTGTTTATAAAAGACTAAAAGTTCACTGATCTTGGACGTAATACAAGGAAATCTACCATCAAGAAAATGACTAAACAACCAAAATGAACTACATTGAGTAACAACATTCACTCTTAAAAGAAGATTAATTCACAGTAAAAAGAAAAGAAAATTAATTCAATGAATCGCTTTTACTTTCACGTAATAACATCACTCTTAAAAAAGAACGAACTAACATCTTTTACTTTATGTAACAAGACTTTTAAACAAAATTCACAAAATCGATAGATTAAATTTTACTTTCACGTAACAAGAGTTACTCTTCAAAAAGGATAACGTACATTCCGACATATCACTCAAAAACCTTACATTATTAACGACGACGGAGCATCATCATATCTCGCATCGACACTTGATCACGATCCCGATCAAAGAAAGTTGGTCATCTACACTAACCAAGTACCACATTTCTTAATGCATACTCAATTATCGAGTATGGTACAAAATTAGCAACTTTCACTATTTTTAATTACATTTCTGAGATACGTATCATTAGGAAGGGAACCTGTTGATCGTCATAGTCTCGTTAGGTGGTGAATTAATTGATTAATTAAAGGATTAGCTTAACCACTTATACTTAGCATAATTAGGGTTTACAGTATTTGTATATGTATATACGTGATGAGGTGTCCATATATCCATAGTTGTGGGCATTATGAGTTGGTTTGTCAAGTGAGATTGGTGACTCAATGAGTTGTTTGATACGTAGAAATTTAAATAGTCATTGAACGCTAATTCAAAGCGACACATTAGAATCCTTCTCTGATGGTTTCTTACAAGTCGTATGAAGATTGTCAATAAGTGGTTGTAAAATAGGAAGTTAAAAGGCGTATAAGAGAACACACAAAAGAGAATGAAGTATCGAGAGAGTCTGAATACCCTAGACGTATGCGTTAAGTTAACAATGTCTTGTATTTAATGAGGGGAGTCTCATTTCTAATTTCTTTAAAATCGGCATCGGCTAGTGAATATCGGCCTTAGAATAAATTTTGACTTTTGAGGATGAAGGGCTGAGATTACTCATAAGATACGGTTTTGAGTTTGATTGTCTTAAAGTACTTGGTAGTTGGATTTTCGTTAGTGGTACGTTTGCAAGTGAGAATGTGAAATAAAATTTGAACGGAAATGTGAAAATTAATTTCTAAAATACACTTTATTTAAACCTAAAATTTATACTCGAATAAAAAAATGCTCAAAATTTTATTTCACAACCGGTTATAAATAACATGTTCAATAGTGAGATTTGGGCCATGCAGGGAGAGGAGTTTGTCTCGTGTGGTACGTATATAGTCGGTTGCTCTTGCCGCAACTTTAACGGCTCCGTTATTTTGAACACTAGTCATGCTAACAAACCCCGTTAATAGAAACAGCTAAACTATGAAGAAAAGTGACGGAGTCACGCAGGAATCAATGGCGATCGAAATGGGAGTGAAGGTGGCAGAAAGTGTGTCAGTTTCGTATTGAATGCATCGTGATTGATTTAGGGCCGTCTCTTCCGAAAATATATTATTAATTAATTAATAAATCTCTGCCAGCTGGACTCATCACTGCTCTCTCATTTAATACGGTTTCATGCGGTGGTGGTCGTCGACGTAAATGCCGCCACCAACCAACCTAACCACGGCGCTGCGATCCAACCCTCAACTATTTTGAACTATATATTATAAAACAACATGAATGCATGTGACACTCATAAATGTTTACTAATCGAATTGGGTTCGTTTGGATGGGAGATTTTATATATGTAGAAAGTTTTGGATGTAGGAAATTACATGCGTGGACTTTAAGACGGTAAATTGAGAGAAGCTGAATCAACCCATTTCATATCAACGAATTTATTCATTAGTTGGACTTATAAGACTATCTGTTTTAATTAGATCTCTAAACCGTTTATATATTTAGGGTGGATAAGTTAGTACAGAAAGAGTGGCATGCTTTGTTACTCAGACCACATTATATATACAAGTTTACCTCGAGGTCCACGTGACGTTTGTTGACTCGCGATTCGTCCATAATTCGATTTCTTTTCTTTCCATCGTTGTTAAGATGCGCGACTGGCTTGTTTCCCGTTCAAAGTTGATAACCGGTCGATCGGTTGGATCCAAATGACTAGCCTAGCTAGCTAACCAATGGAACAAACAAGTGAAAGAATATTTGGTAGATGTCAACGTAATTGTAACTTGCTGATAATTGATGAGCTTATAATTAATTGAAGTTGCCCTACCTCACATGGTCATCATCCCAACTTGGGGAAAAAACCTTAAACCCCCCCAAGCTATAATTACTAATTAGAATATATTCTCTACCTTTAACACAAACACCACCTTCTCTTCCAATTAAACCCACTTCTGTTCTGAAGTTATTATAGATCTTAATTTCTAAGAGATTATAAAGATTTATTTATTATTCTTCACGGAGTAAATTCAACGATTGAACTGAGCATGGAACATCGACTCAAGCATGTTACAATCTACCAACCAAGGCGACCCCGCCAAGCTTCCATGGCCTAACGAATAGAGGCCGAACCTCATCGTTCACCCTAGGCGGTAAGGTTTTAACACTTTCCCGATCACATTATTAACTTGTCTAGTAACAAAATATAGGGGTTGATCCCAGGTGACAACATTTTTCTATGGATCATAGAATCAAAATAACGAGCCACCTATAATATAAGTGTCTGGTGAAAAAAAAGTGTTCAAGGGCTTTTCTGTGTGTTTCGTGGGCCCTTTGGTAAAGGCTCAAATGTTCCAGGCCCGTCTGAAGCTGCTTCAGCCCCATACAGAATGGCCCGCCGACAAACAGAGAAGAAAAAAGTTTAGAATATACCAAAAACAATACGCCGTTGCCGGGGATCGAACCCGGGTCACCCGCGTGACAGGCGGGAATACTTACCACTATACTACAACGACAATATTGGTTTCGATTTCGTGTTTTCGTTATTTAATTAGAAATAAACAAGATCTGCAGAATTGAATAGGCTTTCTGCAGGATACTCGATTGATTGCCTACGTCATAGTCGCTCCTTGTTAACATAGTGAGGATGTTGGTAGTAGCAGTGAGCATCAGCTCTTGGACGCTCATTGTGCACATAATATGTTGGTCCAGCATTAATTGCGGGGCTTGACTCCGTGGTTCGTGGTGGTGTTCCCAATCATGCATGATCGACGTTGTGGTTAGTATCATTGTGGCTTGTCCGGCTCAGGTGATCGTAAAGAGAGTTGAAGAAGTCTCTCTGGTGTAGAAGCCAAATTCACAAACCCTTTTGCATGCATAAGCGGGACTCTCTCGGTCCTGTTAGTGCCGAAACAGCGACACATTGTTGAATACTCGATTCAAATATCGAAGAAATAAGAAGCAACCTCTAAACATCCAGTCAGGCTACATATGAACCATCAAGCTTGTCTCAGAACTTTTAACACTTTTGCATCCCAAGGAAATGAATCTGTCACATCTCAGGATTCATATGATATGCAAAAATCTCTTAAAATAAGACTAGTTGAAGTATTCAAAAACAAGGAAACAGATTAAGTTCAACTTCCAACTCGATTATACTGACAATTACATGAACTTCGCCACGAAAGTGTAGATCAGATTCATCGCTTTCCACCGCCACCGCCGAGCTTGGGACCTCCCTTCGGTGCAGCACCCCTAGGCATACCACTCTTCCCTTGGCCCTTCTGTGACTTGGAAACTTCAGCCTTCTTCGCCTTCTTCTCATCCTTGGTCTTCTTAATCCTCTCCTTGATTTCACTACACAAGTTTCAAAACAAAGTCAAACAAGCTCAATGCACAAGCCATTGTACGAAGAGAGAAATGGAAGTAAAACTTACCGAATGGCAGCTTCACGAGCAGCGTCTCGGACTTCGGGCTTTTCAGCCCTCCTCTTCTGAATCACCTCCAAGGAAGCACCGACAATGGACCTCGAGTAAGGCTTCTTGTTGGTCCTTCTCTTCTTCTTCACAGCCTCAGCAGCAATGTCCTGGAAGAAAGAACAGAAACGAATTGCCACTGTTAGCAATATCCATCTAGACGCAGAAAGTGATATTATTTCGTGGTTTAATTTACCTTCTTGTGCTGCTTCCTGAACACGGCGGTCCAGGTGAGCTTCGAAGGCTTCAATCGGTTGTGGAAGTACCTCTTGCATTTCGAGTTGGCAAAGAGGAAAACCTTGACGAAATCAACAGAAACAGAGAATTCGAAATCAGTTTTGTTGCATTGTTTCTTCCTCAAGAGACAGTATATAGCTCGGTGCTGAAGAGGTTACCTGAGAATCAGATCGTATGAATCTGATGCCCCTGCCGGGGTAAATCTTCTGACCGCTGAAACGGCATAGCTCAGTCCTGATACAACAGGAGATTTCGATTCAAGATAGTTAACATCCCGATTTATATCATAATATCTTAGATTCTAACTGTCTCCACCAACAATTCAAAATCGTACTTGTGAACCGAATTTGACAATCAGACAGGATAAACGAACGAGATGCAGAAACCAGCGAAAGTCAATTCCAAACTTGCTACATCCTATTCGCAATCGCAGTCATTCCATTTGCCGAACAGATTAACCCAGCAGAAACGTAGAACGAATCGAACAAAAAAGTCCGGCTGATCGACACAAAACGATAGAAATGAGAGCAGATAGAGTAAAGAGAAAGGAGGACGAACTTCAAAACCATAGCGATTAGGTGTTGGCGTGGCAGGCGTCGCTGTGATCTTCTTCCTACTGCTGCAGCTCTGTTACAACTTTCGAAAGATGAAAGATGTCTCAGAGGGGCTTTTTGGCCTTCACTGGGTTTTGCCACGTCGCTTAGGGTTTCTAATAGAGTTCAGGTGGGTGCATGGCGGGCTTTTACAACGGAGTACTAATTGGGCCAGCCTACTTAAGCGATTGGTCTTTGACGAATGGATCGGGCCTTCAGGCCCTTTCGCTAGGAGATTTTACGGCGTTACACATATGCAATATTTTCGAGATAGGAAGAAAATAAATATTATAAAAGTGTTAAACATGTTTCAAAATGGTTGAACGATTTAGATTTGGAGACTTTATTATAAAAAAATTATCAAAAATGGTCAGTAAAATATGAAAAGTTGATAAATTAATAATCACAATCATGTTGATCGATCGATTAATTTATAGCTGAATATAAATCGATCAATCTAGCGATTAACCTACTTTTTGAATACAATCTTTATTGACCTACTAAATATGGTTGGTTAACCCGAACATAATAAGAATGTTATCACACTATATCAACTTAAGTTTGGTGACCAGTACGTAACCCATGAAAGTTAGATGACTATTAAGGAGCTCAAAATCAAGTGGATATGAAAAAGAAGCAAAAAGAAAATAAACACAAAAAAGAGAACCAAACAGTCCCAAATCGTCAAAACTGAAAAAAAAGAACACTTCCGGCAAGGCTCCGGAAGTTTCAATGCTGCGGGCGAAATCTCGCAGTCAATAAATAAACCAAAACAATCCTCCACGGACGACGACGACGACGACCCAACCAACCCAATTCTCAGCTCTTCAGTTCGATTCACCAAAATCTTCCGATTAGGTGAAAAAAGAAAAGGAAAAGATGTGGCAGAAATCTGGAGGAGGAGGGGATGGAGGGTCAATAATGGCGCTGAATGTGTTCAAGTTCTGTACTTTCCTTAGGGCTCTTGGCTCCATCATGATCGTCTTCGTGATCGGCATCGTGGGGTTGACTTATTATGTCATCGTTGTGGATAATTATGGCCCAGCTCTGTTCCATGGCGGGATTGAGTCTTTTGTTGCGTTCCTCGTCCTGGCTTTCTTCCATGCCCTGGTAAGTTTGCTTCTTTCTTGATTGATTGATGATTCAAATGAGCTATGTTGGGATGTAAATCCAGTAGCAGCTGGTCAACAAAAGGGTAGCTCAATCATGTTTTGCTGAAATGGTTCTAGGATGTAGGATTACAGTTCTTCTGTGGACTTGGAGATCAAGTTAGGAAGAAACGTTGCAAACCAATAACAATAGTAGTTCGGAAAGGTTCATAATTGGTTTAAATAGCATTCATTAACATGCCTCCCTAAAACGAAATCTCTGGCATTGAAGTTTCTTGCAAATGAGACTATTGTATTAGGAACTAACAAGATCTGATGTCAAGATCTCTCCATGTGTTGCATTCAAAATTAGTGTATATGGAAGTCGATGTGCTTTGATTCTATATGTCTGATTTGGAATCTACATTTTGCATTATAAGTGAAGAATGTATTCTAGTGAAGTTTGACTGAAGGGTTTACAAGCTTTTGGTTCTATCCATTTTGCTACGTAAGGGTCTTTGAATTTACCAACACATTGCTGAGCTGGCTGGTGCTTTCGGCGTGAGAATGAATTAGATCGATTCGTAATCGATGCGATGAGTGGTTCTCCTGGTTTGCCTTTCTGTTGTTGTTGTTAGTATGGGTTACATAAGCTTCTAGGTAGCCATATGACCATACCTAAAGTTATCTTGTTAAGATGTTGAATTCAATTGGATGATAGAATTGTGATGTGTTTACGTAGTTGGTGATGCTTGTATGGAGTTACTTCTCCACCATTGTAACTGAACCTGGTGGCGTCCCACAAAACTGGAGGCCAGCAACAGACGAGGAGAGCGGTGTTTCAGATCCTTTGGTTGGTATGGAAAACAATGCTGTCTTGGGTCTAAATCAGGATAGTGGGAAAGCACGATTCTGCCGGAAATGCAACCAGTTTAAACCGCCTCGTTGCCATCACTGCTCAGTTTGTGAGTTTTTTTACTTTTTCTTGTTTTTCTCCACCGTCATTTTGTGCGAAAAAAAGAAGCCTCGATTGTTCCTAATGAATCGATGCATTACAGGCCAAAGATGCATATTGAAGATGGACCACCACTGCGTGTGGGTTGTTAATTGCGTTGGGGCGATGAACTACAAGTATTTCCTATTATTCTTGGTATATCTATGAACTATTCGTCACAAAGTCCTATTCTTTGTGCAGATTTCTTGCTTACCAAGTTATTAGTAGCATTTAAAAAGGTTGAATTTTTTTCCTTGCAGTTCTACACATTCCTTGAAACGACTCTTGTCACTATATCATTGCTCCGGCTATTTGTAGCATTTTTCGGGGATGGTGAAATAGATGGAACGCCAGCAGATCTCGTCGCTACTTTCATTGCATTTGGTAAGTTGTGTTAGTTGGTTGGTGTCATTATCGTTCTTTTTAGTTCGATCTTCATACGTTTGTGAAGCTAATTATACTGTTCCGGTTTTTCTTTGTGTTCGAGCCAGTGTTGAATTTGTCCTTTGCATTGAGTCTCCTTGGCTTCCTTGTTCTGCACATATCACTGGTGTTAGCAAATACCACAACCATTGAGGTATTTTGAAAATCCATTCTTCAGCATCTTGATTGATATGTCGACCGATATCAGATCATCAATTTCGGGTTTTTTGACTGTTTTGGCCTCCCTTCCTTCAGGCATATGAAAAGAAAACTGATCCTAGATGGCGGTATGACCTCGGACGGATGAGAAACTTTGAACAGGTTAGTAGATGCTTCTTACCTTTTTGTTGACACTTCATTCACCATCTTGAAATCCTTGCATTTCGGATCTTCTATTCTCTTGTCGATCGATTATGTTCATATGGTTGATATTGGATAAGGTATTTGGAACCGACAAGAGATACTGGCTAATACCGAGGTACTCGGTCGATGATTTGAAGCACATGCCGGCGCTGAAAGGGCTCGATTACCCAACAAGGTCTAACTTGGATGAGCTTCAGCAGCTCTGATATAAAAATTTATTACTAAGCTGAAGAAAGCCGTAAGTTTACATATGTTCCACTTCTGTGGCAGAACATCAACAAGTTTGTTTCTTTTTTGTAAATACCCAACAAACCCTGTAACATCATCATGTTTTGTAGAGCTCTTGCCCTTTAGTTCATGATTGTCACATTGTTTTTCTTTTGACGAGGAAAGTTCAATTCATGTTTAGTTATTTCGGGTATGGCGGTAATGTTATTAGGGAATTGAGTTGCTATTCATTTTTGGTGAGGTCTTTCGAGCTTGAACTTTGCTAGGTTAAAAGTTAGACACAAAACTGGCTCGTGCTAGCTCAATAACCTTTACGAGTAACCTCATTTTTTAGCAGGTAGGAAAGCCAAGTCTAGCTGGCTTGCATATGCCCTCAAGAGCCAACTATGCCGAGCCAGCTCGCGAGCTATACATAGCTATCATGCCTACTTCAGTTCAGATTTGTAACATTTGAGGGTTGACCGGCTCAGTTCGTAAACTTTTCACTAATTAAGCATTGCACGACTTGGTTCGTCAACAACCTATATGCTGGCAATAGTTGTTAACTTACAGCAGACAAGGAGTTAGAGGTTATCTTTCGTAAGCTACAATCAGATTAACAACTGCTGTCAAACGAGTCAAGCAGAAGTCGAAGCAAACAAAGAAATAAGACAAGTGTACCCGAAACAAACGAACTCGATTCGAACTAGTTTTCATCAAATATGACTATCAACATATTTCAGGCAGAGTATTAGGTTGGTAGCAGCCCACAAAAGTAAGGACGAAGAGATTCTGAAGGATTCTTCACAAAACTGCCAGTTGAAAGCTAAGGACTACATTTTTTTCCCTTCCAATTTCCGAGAAAGAAAAAACAATGGCGAACTTAACCCCCGTTCCTACAACCAACATTTACACCAAGCAATCTTGCGAACCCGATCGAATTCCTCTTCCTTCGTTCTCATACTCTAAGCCAGATACCTAAACATGTTGGCGTTGTTCTTGTCCCTCTCCAGATACTCCCGAGCTATCAAATCCTCCATCCGCTTCTTGATCGCTTTGATGTCCGGCTGCACAATCATCCAACATTTAGAAGGAACAGATAAAAACAAGGGAACGATCGAGATAAGAACCACGTCGGGGAAGTATAATCATACCTTGAACATGCGACTGAGCTGCTCGACACACTCCATGACCAACTGCTGGTGACCAAGCACTTTCCGGCTCTTCATGATCCTCACGATGGCGGCGTCAATGGCGTAACGCCTGTCTTTGTCGACGTCCTCAACGACCTTCTTCCTCTCGTCCACTACTGGCAGAGGAATCTGCAGATCCGAGACAGTTCAGTAAGTTGGCAAAAATGGAACTGCTGGTGGTTTTAAACTAAGTGTTTTACGAGGAAAGCAAAGAACGATAGTAGAATAATTACCTTGATCCTCCTCATTCTGTCGGTGAACTTAGGGTTGAACTCGAAGATGTCGGTTTGGGCGACAGTCTTTGTATTTGGTGTCTTGATTAGGATTTTATACTTGGCACACGATAAGGAGTGCAACAACCTGACCATGTCTTCATGCCCCAAGTTCGATTGAGTCATGATCTCCGAGTAGCTCAGCCTGTCTGAGGTATTGAACAATAACAGTATGGCAGCCTGCAGAATTGTGTCGGGTCTATGAGGCGCCGAAATAATTCGTGGAAAGGGTCGAGAAGAATCCTGTTAGATAAGATGGGTTACCTGATAAGTAGAGACGACCATCTCGATATTCTTCGCTTCAAACTTGCCAGTAAGCTGGCATGATCCGAGAGAGTAGATCCATGTCAGCTTCCTGTGCTTGCTCTTTGTATCATAGAACTCTTTGAAAACTTGAACGCCTCTGACCTGTGAAGCAGCAATGTAAACAAAAGTCAAGTATTTGCAGGTGATACCTCAGATCATATGCATCAGAAGAGAAGAAGAAAAGATTACCATCTCGGAAGGAAGGTTCAAATCGGAAGACTTGTAACTTGGCCAGAATCCGGTTGTGAGAACATTGACAGATAAGTCGATCCCCGGATGTGCGTTTGGATTGTTGGAGAGATAGTTCTCAAACTCTGACTGATTGTCCTTCGCTAGGGTCAAATCAGTGACCTGGATGGAAAAGAACAGTTTTTTTATATATGAAGTGAAACCATACCGAATTACTACAAGATCAACGTTGCAAGAAACATTACCATTCCTTCCATCTTTGAGGTGAATTGTCCACCACATTGCTGCTTAAGCTTTGTTAGAATGCTCTTTTCATGCTCCTCGTTGGCACTGCGTTCAAAGAGCAGGCGGCGAGCAAGCTTTTTCCTGAAACAATTAATAATATGAGTATGACATGTGTGAAATAAAGGAACTAGCAATACATAATCAGTACAATGAATGAATTAATTGTCTAAACCAAACAACCAGAAATAGTTACCTATAGAATTCAGCAAAAAGATCCTTATCGCTAATGTAAGCGAGCAGCTTGACAACCTGCAAAACTCGGCCTAGTTTAGCAACAATACTAAAAAAGAGTTTGGCTCAACCTAATAGACTACATATATGCGAACTGAGTTTCTCGCTGTATCTCCTCAATACCTTCTCCAGTATCTCCTCAATAGCTTCATCGCTGAGTTTCTCACTGCCTCCTTTTTTGAGGATATTATCACAGAATGTTGCCAGGAGTTCAGCACTAGGACTTCCACCCACAGTTTTATTGCAGAATATCTCAAAGGCCTCTTTCATTGCCTATCGACAACCAAAAGAGTAGGGGGAAAATAAACACAACAGTTAGATGGCTTGACAAGGAAAGTGGCAAATCACTGCGAAAGTATGTTGACCACTGACCTTGTGGAACAGAGTATGGTTTTGGAAACAATCGCCCACATAAGCAAGATACTTATCGTGGATCTCAATCACCTTCTTTATGAGCACCTGGGAACCAAGCTATAAAAATTAGCCCGAGAAACTAAAAAATGTACAAAATTGGCAAAATGGGAGGCACGAAAAAAGAGATAGGTACCTGTTCTTGGGGACCGCCGCTTGCAGACTGCAGAACATAGAGAAATAAAGTACACACTCTTAGTGCTAACGAAATTAGAAGTACAAGATTATATACAGCTGGATCGACTAGTCCTGACTATTACAAACATCTTTACAAACACAAAAAGGTATTATACAGACCTGAGTAGTGGCAGCATCCTCAGCTTGCTGCACCAATACAGTTCCTTCTGAGGTAATGTGCTGCAAAATAGAGAATTAGAGATAATGAGTACCACAGATATGCACAGCAGTTTTCTAATCAATTGACAAAGATATATGATAACCAACCTGTTTGAATATGGTAGCAACAGGATCTAGACCTTTAGGTATCTTATGATACAGCCTATACATGCGAGACAGATCCTCCACCTAACAAAGAGCAGAACAAAATTGTTAACTTATACAGTACAAATGTACAGATCATCATTTAATAAACAGTACAGACTCAATCGCACCTTATCGTCTCTAAGAAGAGCACGGCACCCAGAATTCTCTTTCTCAAGCAGTTGAGTGGAGAAGTTCACCAGCAACTCATGTTGCACTCTCTGCATCAAAAGCAACAACCATAAACATATTTCATAAAAGCAGTTCTGATATTTTGAGTGCATGTTATGAGAATTCCCACTCACCACAGTAAATCTTGAATGACCAAAGAGAAAACATCAACATTATACTAATAGAATAGTTTGTAAGTGTACTAACCTCCACGAGTTTTCCCTCACTACTCGAGTGTAAATAATTTGCAATCCTGTCTCTTTCCTTCTTCAGGCATTCCTCAGACTATAAAGCAAACTCTTAAGTTATAACGCCACAAACTTATTCCAAAAGGCAACATATATACATGCAAAGATGCCAACATATACCTTTAACATATAAGCTGGACAAGAATCATCCTGAATCCAATTCGAAGCCTTCTGGCTGTAGTATACTCCGGTATCTTCTAGCATAGGGGCCTCAAAATCCTGCTCATAATAATCCATCTGTGACATTCCAATCTCAACAAATATGTCCAAAACGTTCTTCAGTAAAGCTCGGTCAATTTGGTCCCCCTCTCGTTCTTGATCAATCTGGTTCGAAAAAATATAAGAATGTCAACATTTGGTTAAGGAACAAGGTCCACAGCAGTTTTCAAGAGCCAATTAAAATATTCAATAGCTTACCAGAGCGATCACAGCATTCCTGGCTTTTACATTTACTTCCTTATAGACCTGAATAAAAGATAGTATACAATGGAGCATGTTAGGGAGGCAATAACAGAGAATAATGTCCCATGAATCTTGTAACTTGGAGATGGACACAAACCAGGTCACGGAAGCACGTTAGTCCAACTTCTTTAAGTGCAGGAAGTGATCTCCGGGCAATGAAATATCGATCCAGATAATGGAAGAACCGGGAAAGCCATCGAACCATGAGCTTATGATTAGCCCATCTCTTCACAAGTTCTCTCAGCATAAACTCGTCATGCTTTTCCTTAATGGCGGGGAGTACCTAAAGCACATAATTAGGGATAAAAAACATCAGACTCACTTCCAAAACTCACATCTCCTTCCTCCTTTAAGAAGGAAGAGATCACAAACAAGCAATGATGGAATAATGAATGTACTCACAGTGGAGCTAATGTACTCTTGAAACGCCTCCTTATACTTGTCATAAAGCTGCTGCGAGTAATCATGAGGAGGCTTCTGAGTACACATATTGTATATTGTCCTGCACCATCCAATAGTCGTGGAGATGAGAAAACTGCAAAGGCTACACAACTAGAAGTCTAAAATTCAATCGAAGGATTGAGTAGAGAAAAAACCATACGTGTAAAGCATCATATATTCTTCAGAGTTGAATTGATCAGCTCCCCCTTCTAGAATACCCTTCAGCTTCGTGATCCCATTCTGCATGAAGTCCCATCCCTGATCCAGCTCAATAACCTTCCGCTCCATTGCTAGCCTTCTGGCAACAGAAGGACAGCAAACCAATCAAAACCCTAGCTACACTGCAATGCAAATAATTATAATCCATTATTAACCCCCCGCAACACAAACTAGAACTAGGAATCCATATTTACACAGGACACAAGAAGCAAGGAAGTAAAATCAGCAAGCGATAACCCTAGGCAAAGCAAGGAAGAGCCAAAAACTAATGCGGTACCGATCAAGAAAGCAAACGGCAAAGACGGAAAGCTTCGTTTAAAAAACCCTAGGTTCGAAGACTATACAAGAGGAGTCGTCGCAGGGCGTTTACCAGATGAGAAAGGACGAAACAAAGGAATCAAAGCAACGGCAGAGCTGTCCGAAACCCTAGTATCAGTCGGCGATATACAATCTTTCTCGGTCGGAGGGAATGACGAGCGAGCTATGGGGGAGAAGAAGAGAGATTCCTGGAGGGAGCTAGCTATCTATTCTTTTTTATATCTAATTATTGATTTTGTTTCTCTTGGCGAGTGGATTGTTGATTTATACCATACGGCGAGTGGACTAGTGACGGTGGCGGAGTCGGAGACGGGCCGAACTTGTATTAGGACACTGGTTTTCTTTTCTTCCTTTTTAGTAATCCATTTTAGTGTACAATTAATTTACCGGAATTACGTGGAAGTCAAGACATTTTTTCTTTTCTTTTTTTTATATAAAATAAATCATGTAATATTATTTTTGATGTGAATCCTGATAAATGGTATTTGATTATTTGTCGATTAATTCAGTTGAGAATAGTTTCGGATTAAAATTGTATTCCCTTTCAAGTATGGTCTTTGGCACCTAGCGAGTTTAGGGAACAATAGCGACATGATTATTTTCTTATACATTTAATATTTGTTTTTTTAGTTATTGTTGAAATTGAATATAGATGGTAAATATACATGATTTATAAAATATAGCATTGATTAATTATATGATTATTTGGATTTTTTTTTGTCATAAATAGTTTTTAATGGGAGAGATCGAAATAGCAAACACAAACAAATTTAATTATTAGCCTATCCCGTGAGATTAACCTCTACACGTTGGGAGATGTGACAAAGCCTTTACTTTATGGGCAGTTATGTTGATACCACGTCAGATCACTTGTACCTGTGAATAAGGTACGTCGCTAGAAAGGTCAAGATTTTCGCGATAATTGTTCTGCCAATAAAACCTGTTATACATTCCCATCAATATCCACTGACCAAATATCATATTAGAAGCACCAATAAAAACGCTACGAACAACAAAAAAACCCCAAAACATACCGATTAAAAAGTCTTCAAAACCTTCGCCTAAACGTTATAGTTTGGACTATTACCCTTTAAATAAAGCATTAATGTTCACTTTTAAGCTTACTTTCACCCTAACCTTAAAACTTCATTCATCACCTTCATTTCAGTCTTACTACCTTCACTTCATATTCATCTTCCTTTCTTCCTTGGTCTCCGATTATCAAAGAGCTTTTAGTATTTAGAGTTGCAAGAAGTCTTTGATAAATGCTGGCAATCTAACGTCGGCTTGAAACGTCGGATGTTAACCGTGACATTCTAGTAGTGATTTTGTTAGTCACCTTTAAACTTTATCATTTATTTTGAAATTCACAATGAAAAAAGACCATAAACATAATAATCATAGTATTTATTATGTCATTGTAGTTTTATGTTCGAATAATACGTTATGAATTTTTAATCAATGAACTTTTTTCTGTATTTGATGGTCTTATATCATTACGATACGTCGGTGTAACAAACTCATAAAATAACCGTAAAATTTTATGATGATATTTCACTTGATAGTATTTTTGCGAGTGGTTTGATTCGTCGACAACCCGAGGTAGATATCACGATCATTCTATGGACTATGGAGCAGCAATGACACAACACGTGTACAACAGCGGCCCTACCAATACCATTATGCAATGAAGCGTGCCGTATCGGAGCGACAGGATTCTGCATTTTTCACATCCTCTCTGATCGCACTTTCCTCTCGTGTTCGATAAAAGAATTTTGGTGCGTTGAAATCGTGATTCTGCATCAGGTAACTCGATCCTCTCATCCATACGAACTACTTAGGGTTTCTGTCGATCTCGATTTCTCTGCTCTTCCAGGTATCGGCGTCTTTCCGTCATTTCTCATTCCATTTTTTGCTGCCTTTGATCTCGTTACTATGTTAGGTGCTCCTTTTGGTGCTTCGAGTGATATGTTCGTTGGATTTATAGCGGTAGGATGTAGAAATCGGAACGACGGTTGCCGTGGTAGTTTAGAAGTTTCCTTTTTAGCTGAACTTCTGGTATCTGGTGTTCTGCTTGCGGATAGATTTAAGCTCGGGGGTTAATTACTGTTTTTGCCTTTGTGGTGCCTTGATATCGTTGGAACTTCGACTTGCCGGAATAGGAAAGTGACGTTTGGCATCTCTCGTTACGGTGATGCTTATTTGGCTTGATGATGTCTGTGGTGTCTGGCTGTTTGCTAAACCTAACCGGACGTGATCAGATGATTAGTGGAAGACTTCCGTATGAGTGCCGTTTGTTGCTTGCTTGCAGAAATGTGTACTCCTGAGTAATGAAGCGTGTAGATTAGATTACCCCGTTGGAAATTTTAGATGGTAATTAGACTGTGTCCTCTTGTTGAGTGATAATTGTTGTCTCGTAATTTATTTGATTTCCAGTCATTTATCATTTTATTGCTGCCAGCTCCTTCACCCGATCAATTGTATGTTTGGTGCTTCGATTGGCGCCTTTTCTTAGAGATGCTTGTTTGGCCTTTAGCTGTAGTTTCTTGATATCAGAACGTACATGGTGATAGTTTTAGGACTTACGTTTCGCAGAATTTCATATGTATATTATTCTTGGGTATCAGTCTTAGTTCTCGGTTTTACAACTGTGTTTGGTGTGTCGATATTGTTGGAAATCTGACTTGATAAGATAGGAAATCGAGGCTGATGCAATCTGTCGTATATCGTCACTGCTTGTAGTGTCTGGTAAAGCTAATGTGCTGTGAGTTGATGGGGTGAAGGAGAGACTTGGATATCTTGAGGTTTTTAAGTTATTTCAGATTTTACTTGAAGCTTACGTGCTTACCTTTAAGTGTCGTTGTTGCTGGTAGAACTGTGTACTCCTAGTATTGAAGTGTGTAGAATTAGGTTGGCCTTGGGATATGTAGATGGTAACTAGACTGTGTGCGCTTACTTGTTCAGTAATATTTGTTGGTAATCTTTCATCTGAGGTATAGAGGAGGTACTGATTTATTGATGTGTGTTGCTCTTTTCCCATTCTAGCTGTTTGAAAATGCAAGGAGGAAGAGGTGGAGGGAATCCTTTCTCTGGGTTTGGTGATCCATTTGGAGGTTTTGGAGGATTTGGTGGTTTTGGAGGCCAGATGAGTTTTCCTTTTGGCCTTCCAGGCGGAAGAGATCCATTCGACGATCCTTTCTTTACTCGTCCATTCGGAGGAATGTTTGAGTCCAATATCTTTGGTCCCAATGCAAATCCTTTTGTGCCTATGCAACCGCCAATGCATATTGAGCATCAAGCCCCAGGAGCCAATAGACCACGAGGGCCAGTAATCAAGGAACTAGACTCTGATGATGAGACACAGGATGCTCATGAGGAGAGGAAGGCGAACTCCAGGAAGCATGGGAGGTCCATTAATGAGCCATACATCTATGAAGTAGATGATGAAGCTGAAGGTGAACTTTGGTCATTTTGTGTGAAGTATGACTATGTAGAGAAGGCCTTCAATTTAGCATTGTTTGTCTAAGTAAATTGTCCCTTTTCTTTTCCGGAACAGGGAGACAAAGCAGGCAAAACAGGCTCAGCACAATGCAGAATCAGCCCCATAGTCGGAGCTTTGTGGTTCAAAGTTCAACCGTCTCATATGGTGGTAGCAATGGCACCTACTACACTTCATCCAAGACAAGGAGAACAGGAAGTGATGGGGTGAGTTGTTTAGCTATGGAAGCTCTTGCAAATCTTGGTTTAATTTTTTTAATCATCTTCAAGCCTATATTAAACCTTCACTTCAACAGGTGATGTTTGAAGAAAGCAAAGAAGCTGATACTTCTACAAAGAAAGCATCTCATAGGATTTCCAGGGGCATACACAATAAGGTACCTAGTATTTCCGGCACTTATTGACTGCCACATTTATGCTATAACTCTGTTTAAACACGAGTGATGCATTTACTTATGATGCAAATTACTCGGCGCAGGGCCATACACTAGACCGAAAGCTTAACCCAGACGGGAAGGTTGATACCCAGGAGATCCTGCACAATCTCGAGCAAGGTGAGCTCACCACTGCTAGCCTTTCATGCTGGTGCTATAGTATTTGTTGATTATCTACTTGCTGCGTTTGTAGATGAACTTCTTCGTTTCGAGCAATCTTGGAAAAATAATGATACACAGACCCTGCCTCACTGGGCTCAGTGGGGTGGAAACTACAGTGGCTTCGATAATATGAGTAAGACTGCTGCTAGTGCTTCCAGCCTTCCACACCTTTCTTAGCATTTATGATCTGTTTCTTTCGTCTTCAGACTCACTCATCAATGCACTGTTTACAAACTGCTAGTAATTTATCCTGTTGTCAAAGATATGCAGATGTCGTATTTATATTGGCATGCTTGATGTGATTTGTTGCTTATTTCTTATGCCCTATGTGGTCGACCTGACCCACTCCTATTCCACAGGTCACTGTGGCAGTGCACAGAATCATCCTCAGGCTAGTCATGGAATCCGGGCACTTCCATCGACAGAACGCTCGAATCCAACTGACAGATTGGTGGTAGCATCTTCTGGTCGTCAGCACTCGGGAAAGTCGAAGCATGCAGGCAAGAATTCCGCGTCTGGTTCGCAAGGACGCTGATCAGAGATGAGGAATGTTGTGAATCACGCTAATGGAGTGGTGTTTCCGCTGTGTAACTTTTGTACTTGGTTCAAGCTTGCACCTAACCCTTAAGTAGCTACCAACTTGGTCTATATTCATATGCTCTTTATGGTACTTAGTAACTCGTAAGTTGCACCCTCGTACGATGACTCTTTCGGCCATTCACTCGTGGCCAGGCAATGAAGTTGGCTTGAATGTATCGTTACGGCCTTCTGTATCAGTACTATACATATAAAAAAATGTAGCTTCTCGATATGAATTGCACTGCTCGTGATCTGTATCAACATCAATGGTTCAAAAGTTTAGGTATTGAGAATGTCGTATTGCTTTCACTTCCTTGTTCTGGTATGAGTTGAGAAGTCTGTTAAATGGTGTTAAATTATAAGTATGTGAGTGAGTTGTAATAGATAATAGTAGTAGTGGTATAAATAGAATTCTCCTTTCTGTTTGTACATTTAATTCATTCAGTACAGTAATAACGAGAAAACGACTTTCCATTACAGCTTCTCCTTCTTCTTCGCTTTCTCTGTTCTTCTCTTCTCTTCCATTCATCAAACTTCACATGGTATCAGAGCCTCCATTGTTGAGCTGATTTCGTCATGACTTCATCAACACAATCATCATCAATCCTTTCTACACTCAGTCCCGCTCATCCTTCAAACTACACCGATCACTTCGCGAATCCGTTGTTCTTGTCTCCCGGCGATAATCTCTCATCTCCGATCGTCGGAGTAAAGTTGACAAATGATAACTTTCATGTGTGGAGCGAGATCCATGAATGTAGCCCCGAGTATCAAAAACAAGCTAAGCTTCATTGATGGATCATATCCGGCTCCGAAGTTCGGGATGCCTCATATCAAGCTTGGATCCGATGCAACTTCGCGATTCGAGCGGATTCGAACTCGTGTCGAAGACATCGCGCGAGTCTTATTTCTTATGATAATGCGGCAGTTTGCTTGGAACGATCTCAATCAACGATTCCGCCGGTGCGACGCAATCCGAATCGATTTGCAATCACGGATTGCATCCCGTGATCAAGGTCGGACAACGATTACTCGGTATTTCACCAATCTTAAGGTTCTATGGGAGGAATACGTTCAATATAGACCAATTCCTCCGTGTGAATGCAATCCTAATCGAGTTTCGACTTGCAAAGTCATCTCTAAAATCTTCTTCGTATCAAGAGCAAGATCATGTGATCCGTTTCATTCGAGGATTGAATGAAAGCTATGATGTAGTACGATCTCGATTCTTGTTAATGGATCCTTTGCCCGACATTAATATCGCATTCAAATTCGGCGTTCGGATGGAACGTCGGATGAAAGGAAATGTGGTTAGATCTCGTAGATTCTATTGCTCTTCCGCAACTAACTATGCTTGGAAATGGAAGAAATAGAGATTACAGTGAAAAACAGCCTCTATTTTGTAGATATTGTAAGAAGGACAATCATAACATTGAAACATGTATGAAATTAAAGAACAAAAAGGCTCGTGAAGCGAGTAATGGTGGTGGAAATGGTTTCAATCGATTTTTGCTGGTGCCGCTTTCCGGTGATGTTCACCATAGCCTTGATAATGACCGTCGGTCTTCCCATGGTTACTCAACTCCGGACTATCGTTACGCTTCGAAAGTTCATCGGATACGTCCATGTCCTTGTCCTCCTCGAGCTTGCACGACTTCGAATACTCCTCCGGCAAACGACCATGCCACAGCCTCAATCCCAAGCCACTTATGCCAACCTAATCACCACCACCATTCCTGCATCATCTACATCATCAGGTACCTACTCCCTTTCCACTCTTACATCTCAACCCCTTTCTAGTTACTGGATAGTGGATACAGGAGCTAGTAGTCATATTGCCTGTTCATCTCACCTATTCTCTCATCTGAATGTCATTTCTCCCATTCTGTCACCTTACCTACTGGCAAAAGTGTTCTTGCTACTCATTCTGGGTTGGTAATATTGCCATGTGGCCTGTCTTTGCATAATGTGTTATACATTCCCTGTTTTTCTTTCAACCTTCTTTCTGTTAGCTGCCTCACGCAACAATCACCTGTTTTTGTTGCTTTTTCATCACATCAGTGTCATATTCAGGCCCTTCCCTCACAGAAGACGATTGGTTTAGCCCAAGAAAGTAGAGGTTTATACCTTTTACCCGCCATCCACACTACTGCCTTTGTTTCCCTCATTTCTTCTAACATTCTTCTGCCAGCAATTGTCTTTAACCTTCACCCTCATTCTTTGGATGTTTGGCATTGCGGACTAGGGCATCCATCCCTAGGGAGACTTCAACTCATCCACCGGGCTCAACCTTCCATCACCCTTCCTTCATCTTCTCACCGCATTACTTGCCACCTTGCTAAACAAAAAACCCTTCCCTTTAACAAGAGCCATTCCGGAGCCGATTCTCCTTTTTCATTAGTCCATATGGATATTTGGGGACCATTACATACTCCTACTCATGATGGTCATAGTTATTTTCTTACTATCCTTGATGATTTCAGTCGTTGTGTGTGGATATTTCTCATGAAACATAAAAGTGAAACTCGAGAGATTGTTAAATCCTTTTGTTCTATGGTATCTACTCAATTCTCAGTTTCTGTTAAGATCATTCGATCTGATCAGGGTGCAGAGTTTAAAATGGACTCTTTCTTTGCTACACATGGCATTATTCATCAGCAAAGTTGTGTTTCCATCGCTCCCCAAAATGGACGAGTTGAACGCAAACATCGGCATCTCTTAGTCGTTGCTCGTTCCCTACGATTCCAAAGTGGTTTGTCTCTCGGATTGGGGGGATCGTGTCTTACATGCCTGTTACTTAATCAACAGACTTCCAACTCCTGTTCTTAATAACCTTTCCCCATATGAAACTCTATATAATGTCAAACCGTCTTATGATCACTTACGTATCTTTGGCTGTCTATCATATGCTAGCACCTTGTCCCACAACCGCACCAAATTTGCTCCCAGATCCACTCCCTGTGTGTTCATAGGTTTCCAGAATGGGATAAAAGGTTACAAGCTATTAGACTTAGCTAACCAAAAGGTCATTGTTTCCAGGAATGTTGTGTTTCATGAAATGATCCTTCCCTATAGAGAGCCACGATCTATCCCCAACAACTACCACCAATACGGACCAGTCCATAATTCCCATTACCCTTGACTCACTCTCCCCCCCCGATGATGTTGATATGAATATTCCTCCCGCAAATTCAAGTGACCATCCTCAACGAGACATCACCATCACTACGGATTCCGGATCACCTTCAAACACAAGAAAAACTCCCCAAACAAAGACCATCAACACAGATTCCACACCTACCCCTCAACATACTCAATCTCATACCTACATTAATCCTACTCTCCCCTCGCAAAAGACCAACACGAGTCACTAGACCTCCAAAATATCTAGAAGATTACCATTGTTCTCTCCTCGGTTCAACAAAACCTATTATTGAAGAATACTCATCTTTTCCCATGCATAAGTATACGTGTTATGATTTCCTTTCACCAACTCACGAGTTTTTTCTTTGTCCATCTCTCTTGAATCTGAGCCACAAACCTTTGAAGAAGCCGTCAAATCTCCCCACTGGAGGAGAGCCATGATGGAGGAAATGCAAGCTCTCGAGGCAAATGGGACATGGACAGTTACTGATAAGCCGTCAGGGGTAAGGCCCGTAGGATGCAAGTGGGTATACCGGATCAAGTATAATCCAGATGGAAGCATAGACAAATACAAGGCACGCTTAGTTGCAAAAGGGTACACACAAGTGTATGGGGTGGATTTCACAGACACGTTCTCACCAGTGGCAAAGATTACTTCTGTGAAAACACTGCTTGCTGTAGCTGCCGTGAAGGATTGGCATACGCACCAAATGGATGTGAGCAATGCATTCCTTCATGGAGACTTGGATGAGGAAGTGTACATGGACATACCAAAGGGCTATGAAACCAAAGGAGTTGGAAGACAGGTGTGCAAGCCGCAAAAGTCCTTGTATGGTTTGAAGCAAGCAAGCGAGAATGTGGTTCATCAAGTTCACCAAAGCGCTTAAGCGGGAAGGATTTAAACAATCGACTCGGATCACTCACTTTTCAATTACTCATCGGGAAATTCCATCTCGGTATTATTGGTTTATGTAGATGATATTATCCTAGCCGGAAATGACCTCACCACGATGGAAGAGATCAAAGGAAAGTTGCGAAACACTTTAAGGTGAAAGACATGGGGCCCTTGAAATACTTCCTAGGACTTGAGATTGCCGAACAAAGAATGGAATCTCCATGTGTCAACGTAAATACCGCCCGGAGATGATCTCGGAAAGCCGGTCTACTGGATGGGAAACCCACAAAGACCCCACTTGACTATAAGGAAAAACTGAAAGCAGATGAGGGAAATCCACTGGAAGACATCACTCAATACAGGCAGATAATTGGAAGATTGCACTATATCACAATTACACGACCTGACATTTGTTATGCAGAGTGCAAGACGGTTGCCTCGGTTTCGAGGCTAAACCAACGGATACACATCTCAAGGCTGCATATAAGGTCATTAGATATTTGAAAGGGTCTCCGTGTCAAGGTTTATACTTCGGGAAAGATAGTAACCTGGAAGTTCATGGATACTTGTGATTCGGATTGGGCAAGTTGCCCGGATACGAGAAGATCAACTACGGGAATCGCCCGTTTCTAGGTAGTTCGTTGGTTTCATGGAAAACTAAGAAGCGAAAGCAATTGTCTCTAGATCTTCATCGAAGGCGAGTACGGGGCAATTGCATCATTGTGTTGTGAGGTTCGGTGGATGAAGGTCTTGTTGGCGGACTTGGGAGTTCCTCACAATAGTCCAATGCAACCGTATTGCGACAATCAGTCAGCAATCCACATTGCACACAATCCTGTATTTCACGAACGTACTAAGCACATAGAGATCGATTGTCACGTGATTCGTGAACGAATTGAGTCAGGATTAGTGCAACTCAAGTATGTGTCAACAGAAACGCAGCTGGCGGACATCTTTACCAAGGGATTAGCTGCTCCCAGGATGCAGTTCTTACTGTCCAAACTGGGTATATTGAACATCTACTCCCCAGTTTGTGGGGGGGTGTTAAATGGTGTTAAATTATAAGTATGTGAGTGAGTTGTAATAGATAATAGTAGTAGTGGTATAAATAGAATTCTCCTTTCTGTTTGTACATTTAATTCATTCAGTACAGTAATAACAGAAAACGACTTTCCATTACAGCTTCTCCTTCTTCTTCGCTTTCTCTGTTCTTCTCTTCTCTTCCATTCATCAAACTTCACAAAGTCTTTTATCGGCTTGGGTAATTGGATCAGATCGACTAGCCGTGTTTCTCATTTGTGAACTGCTCGTTCCATTTCCTGATATATTACCGGTAGAATTCACAAAACCGCAACCAAAACTCGAACCCGGTCCGAGCGAGCAGCAAGCCAGTTATTGCCGCCACAAATCCGGTTCTTCCTTCTTGTGGCTCCAAGAACACTTTTTACCAATTTCCCAAACATTTGAAAAATCAATCTCCCCAAAGAAAAAGGAGCGGAAACGAAAACGGGAATCGAGGATGAACGTAGTTACCAGAGCTTCAACCGCCACCATGATTCTACGAGCTTTCAATTGCTGCCGCCTCTTCTCTTGCGCTTCTTCTTACCAATCTCCGTCTCTCAGGCTGCTAACTTCCACCGCCGCTCTTCACTCCGCCCGGAGGCAAATCAGCTTCTCCGGGATCGTTTGTTTGGCGGCCGATGAGAAGAAGGTCTCCGCTCGTCTCTCTCAAGTTCAGCAGCTCCTCCAAGAGGCTGAGGATCGGGCTAGCTCCGGCAGCAACGAGCCAATTCCTCAAATCACTATAGGTAAGTGCCGTTATTCGGTATAACACTTGTTACTTCCATTTCTTGCTGTTATCATACTCCAGTAGGTTTTCTTATCATCTATGCAGCGTCTGAATGATCAGACAAAAATTAACTAGCCGAGCCTAGGATTTCGCATGCTTGCCCTAATTTATCTGAATCGGATGAATATGTCGTTGCTGCTAACTGCTATATGATTCTCGTTACGATTTTGCTTTTGCATTGTTCTGGATTCCATTGATACATCAGAGTGAGAAAATGAGTTAGAAGCTCCTGAGCAATTTAACAAGTGTAGTGTCAGCTGACGTGTACCGATTCTTCTTATTTCGATATGTAAACCAGACAATGTGACTGTGAGTTTCGCTAGGAGTGGAGGGCCTGGGGGTCAGAATGTGAACAAAGGTATTGTTGATTCTCCCTCTTATTTTCTGGCATTCTGCAGCAGTGGTGCTTTAGTTCTCTTACATTTGAGGGATCTGTTGGCCTTGGTTGGATTTGTAGTGAATACGAAGGTGGATATGCGGTTCAATGTTAAGAATGCGCACTGGCTAAGTGAAAGGGTCAAGGAGAAGATAATGCAAATGGTTTGCTTCTGCACTTCTTCACTGATATGATTCGGGAAAACATTTTGGTGTTCTTTTCATTTGTTAAGCAGTTGGATCTTTGTCAGTATCTCGATGTGAAAAGCTGTTCATAATGCATTTTTTCTCGATCTTTAGACCAGTGAAAGAACAGTTACTAACCTAAAAACAAATCTACCAACATCGAAAATAATGACTAATCAAGTTCCCTTGATTGGTTTTTCAGTTGTAGTCTTCTGTTTAACGATAAACATTGTATCTTTTTTTTCCCTGTGAACAGGAAAAGAATCGAATCAACAAAGATGGTGAAATCGTTATCTCCTCAACAAAGACCAGAACACAGAAGTTAGTTCTCTTTCCTGATGGTTTCTCCTTTCCACTATCTTGATGAATGAATGATGCAGTCGGTATTATACGTTTATCAATGTGATGCTTACTTGGTTCAGATTATTTGCTAACTAAAGCACATGTCTCATTGATTTTCCTCAGAGGTAACATTGAGGATGCTTTGTCAAAATTGCAGGTCTGAAATAGTTTCTGATGCTCTTGTATTGAATCATTCTGCTTTATTAATCACTCTTCATTTGATCAAATCCCGTTTCTGTTGCTTTTGTTTTCGTAAAATAAAACCCAGGCAATCATTGATGCTGCCTCTTACGTGCCGCCACCTCCGTCAGAAGAGCAAAAGAAGAAAATCGCAAAGCTGTAAGTGCTATTATCTGGTTAACTTGATTTTTGGGTCTGAACCCTCGAATTTTACGTGACGATTAATGCTGCATTCTGTGTTCAAAAGAGCTGCAATAGGTGAGCATAAGCGACTGAAAAGCAAGAAGGTTCTTTCGGATAAGAAAGCATTCAGAAGAAGCCGAGACAACTGGGACTGATTCTCATTTTACACCAAAAACTGGTAAGTTCCATTTTTAGCCTAAGATCATTTCCCTCAGTTCATTTCACATTTCAGCACCATCGATTTCCCACTTGACCACCATTTTTTGCGTACTGTAGAGAATATGAATCTGATGCAGCATCAGGCCATCTCTGTCACTATTCTGGATCGTCCAAATCAGAACTGACTTGCAAGTTGCAACCCTCAGAAGGTTTAAGGCCATGGATGGAGCTTTCAAACCTCAAAGAATATACAGTCATTTGGTAAACTCATTCCCTACCACATGTTCAGTTTTTCGCATTCGTCGAAATTCGCTAGCAGAGTAGCAGTGTAGTCTTCATATAACCTTGTTTCGACCCTTTTCCGAATCATGATTCAGTCTTGGATGTTCTGATCTGTACACAACCTGTGCCTTCAATTGTCGTCTTCCTTGACATAATTCATGACATAAGTTACAAAACCAGAGTGATAGCTACTAACTGGGAACCGAGTAGCAAAATCATTTGTTGATGAACTTTTTTGCTGTCTACACCTCATAGTTAGTATATTTTAGGAAACTATAATTAATGTACAACTCAACTTTAAGGTCAGCAAAAAACCAAAAACAAAATTACATTTATACAATCATCATCATCACCATCACACCTGCTCATGGTTTGATCATGGATGGAGTTCATCAAAACCTGTAAGCAGTTTCCGCCCCCCCAATCCTGGTGCCAAAACGAAACATACGCGATTATACGATACGTATGATCGTGTGTATACTCGTATTTGTACGGTACAATCTTCTCAATCTCCTCCATTACTTTCTGATAACATGTATCTCCCCTGATTCTCGATCAACATGTTTGATCCATCTGCTTTTTCCTCCTCCACCTTTCCCCTGGCCGGAGTTCCCAGCAGGACCACTCGTCGCAACATGAGCAATATCAAGCCCTTTCCCTACCGGAAGATACACCGATCTCACCAGCCGCCTTGTGGAGCCGCCGTCCAGGACGCTTCTCCACCGGAAGCTCGCCGCCTGCTTCGAGCTAGCGTTCTTACATACCAACACAGCTCCTCTACTACTCAGCTTCGCAGCTCTCAGCACCCTACCGAAATCCTTCCTCTTAGAATCCACCACCAGGAAATCAACCCCGACCAGCCTCTCCATCACCTCCTCCGGCTCCCCAACCACCAACTGATCCCCCGCCGGCAGAACAACATCAACTCCTACACCTCCTCCTCCTCCAGTCGCCGCCTGCTCCATAAAGGCTTTCAGATACTCCGACCTCGAACTCTCATCAGGGACAACGCAGACGTGCCTCCCGCCGGTGTGTCGGCTCGCGACCGCCAAGCCGATGCTGGTCGCCACCGGCCCGCCGTGCGACCACGTCTCCACTATGAACTTCGCGTTCCAGCCGGCCGCCATCGCCGCCACTAGCTCCGCCACGCCGGATTCCTGACTGATCCCGCACTGCTTTTTTTTTAAATCGAAACCAAAATCAGAACCCGAACTCGAAAGAGATGGATAAAAATCAAATCAAAAGACTGAAATCAATCAATCTTACAGAAAGTAATTGAGCAGGCTTACTGCTTTAACAGTTCCGATGTAGGCTTTTGTTGCCGTCTCCGGTGACCATACCAGCTTCATTTTCTCTTCTCCGGATCGGCGGTGGCTGTTCGGTTTGAGAGTTTTTTTATTTAAGCTTGGAGGGCAAGGTAAGAAATGAAAATATGGAGGTTGGGGGTTAGGCGTGGGGTCTTTTTATACGGTGGGGAAGGTAGAGGAAAGAGAACGGTGGTTTAAATTGGACCGTTGACATTTGAGAGGAGAGAGGAAAAAAAAGATTACAGAAGCAAATACGTGTGTGTTGGGATTGGGATTGTTACGGGGATATTAGTCATCTACACTCTGCATTTATTATTATGACATTTTTTTTTCCATTTTTTCATTTATAATTTACTAATAGGGATATTTTTGGGATATCAGTTATTACTTGGAGAAATCCAACTCGTCTTTTTTCATCTCTTATTTCGGCGTACAAATACAACATTGTTTTCCCTTTGGTATAGCTTAAACTTGGGCACCGATCAAGATCGTATACTATATGGTGTTCTACACCCGCGGTGTTGACGGTAGCTTACTGGAAATTGTAGTTAAGTAAGGTCTCGTTAGGGAGGTCGTGCGGCGAACCATCGTGATCGTATGAGTAGGTTGGCCGCTTTACTGGGTTGGATGTACCCTGTACAACAAATAAGTTAGTACTGACCAAGTCTAACTATTATTGCAACATACATGATGTCTGTCTTGTTGGCAAGTATATTTGCTGTATAGAACCTGTAATATGACAAAATGGTAAAAGTGCACGAAATTACTCATGCTATTTCATATCCCTAGAGTGAAATCACCTTAGAGCCCACTACCAAGTGATCTAAAATTCCACCCATATTTTGATATTCCACACCAATTTCTACCCAAACATTATTTTGACCAGAATACCCTTCCACATCCCCGAATTATAAACTCAAACTACACCTTTAGTCTTGGTTTTTCCAGGTGGAAATATGAGAGAATCCTGAGCTTTTTTCCATTCGATTAGGAAATTTAGATATTAATTAAATATATTTTAAAAGTTAATTTTCTCATTCTCGTCCAAATTACATTGCACTCGCGAAACCAAGCCTTAATATCATTTTCTTGGTTCCTGTATTATGACCAGAATACCCTTCCAATTCCAAAACTACACCCTTAGTATCCTTTTCTTGCCACCAAGAAACAGGATTTAGGCAGAGAAGGAGAAGAAAAGTATAGTTGTTGGTAGGTTCCTTAATTGTGTCGTTGTCTAGTCAGTCAATTAACGACCGAATTCTTCCACATTCATATTTTGAATTCCTTTTTCCACAAGCAGCCCATAGTTTTCCTTTCAGCTCTAGTTTTCGACTGTTCTGTTATTTTCTGCAACGCACTTTCACTTTTTATTTGCAAGGTAGCCAGTCATTTACTCCTTTCCCCCAGCTTTCTCACTTCCTGTTTCGTTGAATAGCTTTTTGCTTGGTAGCTGGTCTGGTCGTTTGATTTGTACGTATGTTTGGGATTCCGTTCATGAGGGTTCAGGCTTCAGTGCATGCTTTCATGGGGTTTAATCATGATGACCAACCACCCTTCTTTAAGTAAGCTTAAGGAAGAAGCCATGAGTACGTGGAAACATCTCATTTCGGCCTGAGCAGAGGTGAAGTCAATATTAATTTCGAAAAGATGATAATCAAACTTGATACTTCTCATATCCATTACATTAATTGGTTCGAGTTAAAATAGTAAGTTTTTACAATCTAAAGAAAGTTATTAAAGTATACTGTAGATTCTATATAATTGAATGAGATTCTAGATGTTCTTATAAAATATTGAGAAAAGTAAATTCAAGAAGAAGAATGAGGGGATAATTCAAAAAAGATGAATGAACGAACAAATGCATGAGAATTAGGTATTTTGATAGAGTACAAAAGCTTGACCAATTTCAGAATGGTCAAATGTATGTTCACATCAATTGTGCAATAATTTTAGAAATGACTGAGGTATAACAACATACCTAATTTGGGGAAATTCACTTTTTGAGATAATAATTGATCTATGAATATGATTGAGAAATTTGAGCTAAACAACCTAGCTACTTGTGAATTGTGATGACCTCAAGCGCCCCAACGTGAGTTTTATCAAAATCACTTTAATCCTTCGTGTTTGAAGAAGCGTGACACTAGAACATTTTTACGATAAATAAAAGAGTCAGGAATATTTTATATTGTGACCAACACAGCAACTACACGGTTTTATACAACTCGACTTTCTTCTAGTCTTCGTTGATGCTTCCTTCTCTCGTGTTGGAATCTATGGATATTCAACAAGGTCTGAAATTACATGCGAACCCGTCAACTTATTTCAAATCTCTTCCAAATCTCACTTATTTTATCAGTCTCAGAACGGTCTAATTTGACTGAATCCCTTCGCCAAGACTTGGACGAGTTTTATGTCATAAATGAAATGCAGCGTACGATTATATAACATAAGTTAGCACAGTTTCATACAAATCAACCTTCTTCTAGTCTTCGTTGATGCTTCCTTCTCTCGTGGTGAATTCTATGGATATTCAACGATGTCTGAAATCACATATGAACCCACCAACTAATTTCAAATCTCTCCCGAATCTCATATTTTTTTATCAATCTCAGAACGATCCAATCCAGCGGAATTCCTCCTCCAAGATTTTGACAATTTTAATGTCATAAATGGGGACTGAGATTTACTAATGATTGAAGAAATGTGTGGTTAAGGAAAGACGTGGCCATAAGAACAGCAATATTATATTAAAGGATAATCCTTGGACATAAGTGCATTTAGGAAAGTAATTAGCCAAAGTTAACTACCGCGTAATCGTTAACTTTAATTCATTTCTAGACGCGTACCAGTACCACTTTTATTTGTACGCAATAGGAAAATGTGGTACCTATTTCTACCCCTTCTTCCCATAATGGAAAAAAGTTTAAATTGCTTGAAATCTGAAAATTAAACCACCTTCACATGCATGCATACTGACTATTTACTCTTTAGCAAGTTAGAAGATAACCTTAGATCAGTCATTTGATGGTTTGACCGGTTCGATATGGTTTTACGCATAAAACCGATATGATCACCGGTCTTTAAAATCTCAAAACCCGGTTGGTGAGACTTGGTATCATACGTGTGGTGGACCCAAAATGATTTAGTATACTAGACCGAATTATATATAATTTAAAATATATTAGACCGTATGTGAAAAAATAGACTAATTTATTATATATATATATATATATAAAGAAAATTATATAATAGTGAAGTGGTAAATTTGAAAAAGAAATTGGACCCTGATATGGGAGAGGCTCCCCTAAATTCACTACCGATTCCAAAATGTTAAGATTATTAATGTTTGTGAATTGGATGTGATTCTCTTTAGAAGCAACTACGGGATCTGGTATACGGGTACACCAACATCAAATCGTGAATAACATTTTACGTTTTCGTAATTCAGTTACGTGATATTTGAAATATTACTCTTTTTGTTTTTTCGCATTTCGATTAATGAATAATTTTTCAATTATTATAGTTTCTTCTAGGTTTCATTTTTTCAATTTTTTTATTAAAGAAATGAAACCCAGAAAATTAAGAGTCGTAAATCCCCATTCTTAAGTATTATACAGAAGAAGAAAAGAACAGAACGTACGTACGTATTGTAGTTTTCTTTGAAACGTACGTACGTATGTACGTATTTGTAGTTGTATTTATAATTATATACACGGCATGGGAAATGCACACAATATTGGGAAGATGAACAAACTTAAAACAAACATTTGAATATTAAAAGTCAAAAAGAGATGAACACAATAAATAAATAAATGCAATTAAAACCCGCGTCCGTATAATAAGACAGTACGATCAGACACAAAAACAAACAAAAACATAAGACAATTTGGAGTTATTTATCGTAATTACTTAATTAACGTTAGTTAATTCTTGTCAAAATTTATGACGATCAGGTAGCCGGCCGGCAGCCGCCAATCAATACAATACATGATCGTCAACGTTTTGATAATCCTTGGTAAATTATTAATAAATAATTATCTGATTGGCCGGTTACCCACTTAAGCATATTCTCATAATCTTTCACTAAACCTTTGTTAATTAAATTATGCCCAACATGAAAAAAACACGTGGCATATAACTTGGAAAATAAAAGCTTTCCAACCCAGGGTCTGATAACCTGTCCCAGGCAAATACTTATAATATTTGTAACAAAACATAATTAATAGCTGAAAATATATATATATATATATATTTTTTTTTATAAATTTGGTTTTTGTGGATAGAGACTTATAGCTAATACTAATTAGTTGCAGCCACAAACTTGTGATTTATAATTATAAAAATAATAAGTATTTTAATTAACCCTTCGCCCCTAGTTTAGGTGAATCTTTACTTTCTTCCATGGATTTTTGTTTGTGTGTGCCAAATTACTATTCCGTCCACTAAAATTTTATCAATGCTCACCATAAACAACTAATCATTGGTTGGAAAGATTTGCCCAAATCCAAAAAGATCTAACCGTTAACCTTAAGGCGACCAAGTTTTAACCCGAATTCTAGAGGATATTTCAGTTCTCAATCATCGGGAGCATAGATCCAATTCGGGTCACCAGTCAGCCGGTAATATGTGATGAATAAGTAAGTCAGTCCATATCCCCGAGACTACATATACAAGAAAAAATGGATCTCTCATCAATAGCATACAATATCTCCTCAAATATCAACGCGATATTCAATATTTCTCTGTCTCCCATACTTTTGAATACATGCCTTACCTCCCTCTAAATACTCTCACCAACCATCCTCGTACTCATATACCTTGCAAGGAATTATGTTGGAATAATATTTAATAGATCGAACCACTCAATTAGCCACCAATCTCAATGGACGAAACAATAGTAATCAAATAAAATTGAATGAATTAATAACTAATAATATTAGAGGAAATAAACGACAAGATTAAATGTGCTTACACTTAAAGAAAGATCAGCTGTTTGTGTAATTATGGAAATTAATAAAGATAAACACAGGTTGATGGTTTAATTTCTCCGCCGTTAGATGTCGCTTTCTCTGATTGGGATTTGTTAATTTAACGGTCATCGTTTGTTAGCATAACCCTCGTCATAAATGTTACGTAATTAAGTTTAGACATTTGGGCACATTTAAAATGAAAGGGATTTGAGTAATTTTTCGGCACCGTCACGATCTCCCATCCTTAGACCGATATTCAATCCACCGCTTACAGATTGTTATCGGTTCGCAGAAAAAATTTGTATATTTATATGCTCTAGTCTGTATTTTTGTTTTTGTTTTTTTACGTATTCTTTTAGAAGTGAGCTAGCTAACAATATTATTAATGCAACAAAACAACGGAATGAAGTAGAGGTTCATCATTGTAGAGGTGCCACTAACCAGCTCAGTTCCTCTAAATTGCTAAACGAATCGTTTAGTTGAGCTAACCACCGAGTTATAACCATCGATCTTATAACAATTTTGCTAATCAAGCTACCGATACGAATCAGCAATTACTACATATTTGACAAAGAACGTTACTCTTCCCTCGCACAAATAACGTATTATCACAACGTTGGATGGACAATAAATAACGATGAGGGAGTTATATTAGTTTTTTTTTCTTTAAGTCTAAATTAAGATGTGTCTAGCTACCTTAGAATTGTTCGTTATTTTAATTTTTCTCCGAAAATACTTATAAAAAAAAGTTGTGCTAGTTATGATGGTACGTACAACAAGGTGGGAGTGTTGTACTAGTTGTTGTTTAATTAAATTCAACGGGTGGAAGAAGTTATTTGAGACGGAACCGGTACGGATCTCATGACTTCCGTCCATGAGACCATGATTAATAATGATGATTTCATTTGACAATTTTCCTTCTAATTGCTCCTAGATATGATAAAATCATGGATATCTTTTCGATCCAATTTAATCGTACCGAAAGTCGAAAAGAAAGTTCATCAATTCTCATGTAAGTGAAGTAATCATATTGGAAACCAACAAGATTCGATATCAGATCTTCATGATCAAAAGACTCTAATACTATGTGAAGAACACCAGGTTTCAGTTGCTCGAATCCTTAGGAGAAATTTAATGATAGACATTATATCATTTTTCTGAATAATTATCTTATTATTGACAGTTTAAATGATAGATATTATACAAATTTTGATGTAACGAACCTTACGATTAAAAAGACGCTTCACAACAAATAATATTTCCGGTGAACCTCAAACTTGTTACATACTACATAACCCCATATATATACAAGATGACAATTCATTGCTTAAATTCATACCAAGAAATAGTCACTCTATAGTTTAGCATAAGATGACAAATGTGACATTTTAATTTTTAACTAATTGCAACTTGTGATAAGTGGGGAATTAGTGAAGAGTTGACATTGTGATTTAATAAGAAATTAAATAATCACAATTAATAAACACAACCAATTAATTCATATTTGAATTTCAATCCCTGTAAGCCTACCATGGGGAAATTAAGCAATCTAATCAAGCTTATCATGTTAATTAATTAATTTTAAATATTTATTGAAAGTGACCAAAATCATCAGAGTGGCATCATCAATTTTGACAAAATGTACCTAAATCTTAGATAATTGCAGACTCTATCTTTACTTAATGATGATTTCTGATAGGGCAGTTGGTCCGATATTTTGAGTGAAGAGATTAGCAATTTAACTTGTATTTAATGGATGTTGATGGAATGAGGACAATTTGAGTTATTAAGATGCAACGATTTTTAACAAACACCAATAAGAGTACCACTTCGAAATCTAAACTATTGACAAATTTTCTCTCCGAATCTCGTAGAAGAGTGAAACTATTTTTTTTATATTCATCGGGAAAAAAAAATTCTCTGTCGATAAGATCATAGGAAGTCAGTTCTGTTTCCAATAATATAGGGTCACGATGCCAATGAGTTAGTTAATTCGTGTATCACGAGAACTGATAATAATTTGCATCAAAGTAGTTTTCACTGCTAAAATTCAAACCTCTGATGCAATGAAATTGAGTTTTACTATTGTGTCGGGGCCGGGTCGAAATAGAGGTTGTGAGGTGTGATCGTCGGATTTTAACTTGTGTCCTCAATGTTATGCGAATTTTTGCAATGTAAATTAGTAATGTGAGGTAGTGAGCTTATAAATGATGTACGATTAGAAAAGAGAAAAAAAAACAAACAAAATATACGTACAAAAAAACTGCTCACTGTGAATATGTAATCGTGTCTCGTCTATATATAAAGTAGGCAAGACCATATTTATAGTCTCGTATTTGGTTTTGTGGCTTCATCCTACTAACGGATGTTGTTATTAGTGTGATCCCAACTATGAATTGAAGCTGTCCAATCTACTAAGATCTTACTACCTATGACCTAAAGCGATGTCCTAACCATGATGGATAGACATTAGGGCTCTGTCAGCCAAAAGCCACTAAGTGATTCATTTACGGCCACAACCCACTAGGACTAGGGCACGCCATACATCTTGGAAGACCTCGTTCGGAATATTTTCACCTGAGAGAGCTTTGATTTAGATAGCTTCACGAAGACAAACATAGATTGCTACATAATTAGAATATTTTTTGTCGAAGATAAATGAGGCAAATATGCCATTATTAGAAAAACGATAAGAATCCAATATTTTAGAGTCACAAATACACAACTTTATCGTTAAAGCAACTCTACTTGCACTATAACATGATTAGAACTAATTTAAAAGGCAAGTCGAGCAACCACCGTGCAACACGTGGCCTATGTTTGGCAATAGAAATTATAATTCTTAGAAAAGTTGAGTTGAGACTAGTGTAAAGAAGTTGAGTTGGAATCGAAAAATATTGCGAATCGGAACTTAAATCAAAGAAAATAGGATTCCAATTGAAATCATGTTTTTCAATCTATTTCATGAAAAAATAAATTTTCTTAAGAATCCTTCATATCCTTTGAATTTAATATTTTTTTTTGATTCCTTTTAAATTGAACTTAATCATTTTGTATTATTTGAATTCAATTTTTTTAGAAATGATGATTTCAATGGCCAAAGCAGTGGTATTTGTTACGATTTAGAGGATTGTGAGACTTGGACCAATATCAATGTCGGCCCAAATCTTAAACCAAAAGCCCAATCTGAGTTAAACATCTTGCTGTTCCTGCAACCAGTTTTCGGCTATTCTTATTCCACATCCGGAATAACGGTGTAATCACCCACGAAATGTCCACGTGTCAAAACCTGGAACCCGAAATCCTCCACGTGGCAACATGAAACAGCAAAGAAACTTTCCTTTTCCCGTCTTCTTCTTCATCCCTCATTTACCGCCTCCTTCTCCCAAAAACACCTCAAAACGACGCCGGACAATGCGCCGATTCAATTCCTTGAAACCCTTCCTCGCCGCCGGCAACCTCCGCCGCAACCACTCCGAAGCCATCGACGCCGCCGGTCCCGTAACCTCCCTCCTCAAATCCCGATCAGTAATCCGCTTCGCCGGCCCCGACACGATCAAGTTCCTCCAAGGCCTAGTGACCAACGATGTCCGACGATTCGGCGAATCCTCGCCGCACGAGCGTTCTTCGACGATACCCACTCCCAATATGCCATCCGCTTCCGAGCCGCCGATGTACGCCGCCTTGCTCACTCCCCAGGGTAGGTTCCTGTACGATTTCTTCCTTTACAGACCCGCAAAGCAAGGAGATAAGCTCGACCAGACCGGTTCAGGTCCCGGGTCGGAACCCGGCGGCTCGCTTGAACTCTTCGCCGATGTAGATGCTTCTGTGCTAGACGAGCTATTGCAAACTTTGAAAAAGTGAGCTTTTGTCTCCCTTAACCCTTTTACTTTGGCTGTTCTCGAATTCAATGTTTGAGGTTTAGGGTTTAGAATTAGACGAATTTTTAGGGAAATTACTCGAATTAGTACCTCATCTGCTGTTCCTGGATGTGCATGGTAGTGAATTCCTTCTCTTGTTCGTCGATTTTTAAGCTTTGGTCTATCATCTTCTGATGTTTGCAGGTATAGGTTAAGGGCAAAGGTCGAGATCGAGAATGTAGGGGATGATTTTCATTGCTGGCAACGATTCGGGGGAGATATCGGCAAGAAATCCAGCAAAGTAGAAGAGCCAGAGGCAGCTAGTGTGGGATGGGGATCTGGTGTCGATCGTGCTGGTATGTCGGCTTCACATGGAACTGGAAATGATGGTTGGCAATGGTTCAAAGATCCGAGACTCGAATGCCTCGGTTTTAGAGGGATCTTCCCATCTGATACGACTCGTAAGTTTTTATCGCAGATTTGAATATCTGATACGGTCATGATTGTGTAGTTTATAATGGATGCCATTCAATGTAATGTAGCTCCCTTAGTCGAGGCTGATAAGGAAACGAACGAGGAGAACTACCTCTTATGGCGAGTCGAGCAGGGAGTTGCAGAAGGCTCATCCGAGATTCGGAAAGGCGAGGCGATTCCGCTCGAGTACAATCTCGTGGGATTGAACGCGATAAGCTTTGACAAAGGTTGCTACGTTGGTCAAGAGCTTATTGCCAGGACGCACCATCGAGGGGTGATTCGTAAACGCTTGGTTCCTTTGAAGTTCGTCGATGACAACGGAAAGGGTGAAATTAAAATGTTCAATGAGTCATTTCGTCTCGATTAAACTGTGCATATCTTGCTAATGAATATATAACTCTTGTTTTCAGAGGTGGAACAGCAAGTAGCTCCTGGTTCGCAAGTGATCGATGCTGCTTCAGGCAAGAAGATTGGTTCCGTAACTACCGCAATCGGTCACCGAGGCCTTGGCGTTTTGAGAGTGGACGATGCTTTCGGAGAACCAGGCTTGCTGGCTGTAGAAGGGCTGGAAAATGTCAAGGCAGAAGCTTTGAAACCAAAATGGTGGCCTCGTGAATGGTTTCCGGAGCATCATCAACAGAGTGCAGTAGCATAGAATGTTTTTAACTTAATCTTTTCACCAAGAAATAAAGCTCTTTACTTGCAGAATGTTTTAGCAACTGCAAAAGATTTGCTGAATGAATAATGCTTGTGCATCAACTATACAAGTCGCTTTTTCGACTTGATCGTACGTTTCAATCGAAGTATCTTCCAACAAAGATCCATGATTCCAATAGATCAGATAAAGTCTGCAGATTCTTCATAAACTAGCCAAGAGATTTAGCAAAGATGTTAATGCATTAGATACAGAATTAAGATGAACAAACTTCAAAATCAAAATCAGCATTGTCAATCGTCATCATAATCCAAACGAAACAAACCCTAATTTCAAACAAAGAGGAACAAGCATAGCAATAAACAAAGAAGAAAGCAAGCAAAATCAGAGCATCTGACAAACAGAGCGCAAATCCACCAAAATCACTTAGCCACCATCCTAGCAATGAAATCCTCATACCGGATCTTCCCATCCGACCCGACATCCACCTCCCGGATCCACTCGTCGAACTCCGCCGGCTCCAGCTTCTCCCCGATGCTGGTCAAGATATGCCGCAGATCCTGCACGGAGACGAACCCGGTCGAGTCCTTGTCCAGCACCTTGAACGCGTCGCGCAGCTGGCGATCGAACGGCTCCGGCTTCATATGCTTCCCCATCAGCTCGAGGAACCTTTGGAAATCGAAGGGAGCGGTCAGCTTCTCCTCGGCGACGATCGATTTCAGCTGGGCCTGGGTCGGGTTCCCGCCGAGGGAACGCATTAAGATCCCCAGCTCGGAGGGCGCGATCTTGCCGTCGCCGTCCGTGTCAAAAAGGACGAAGGCCTCCTTCATCGAGTGAACCTGGTCGTTGCTTAGATCCTTCCCCATATCGTCGGGATTGTTTCCTTTCTCCGGCGAGGTCTCTGATCGGTTTGAAGGAATTGACAGAGAAATGAAGATGCCGCTTTCGGCCTTTCTTTGTCTGGACAAAAGGGAGAATTTGTGTGGCAGCAGAAGGTAGATAGGAGAAAGAGATCAAAACGCTGCGTTTCGGTAGATTAATCACTGGATTGATACGGCAACGTTTTCGGTGGAAGTAGCAGCGTTATCTACAGTCGTGGGCCCATAATAGTGGTATGTGAGCTGTCCCTGAGCCAGCCCAGCCCATTAGCATTGGTTAGTGCGTGGCATTATTATTAGCACATACCAACTTTTTTTATGTCAAGAAATCCGACCAGCGTGCCACGTTTTTTACAGTTTGGTTCGGTTAAATTTCAGTCTTTTCTGACACTATTCTCCTGACAGCATATACTACTTTACTAAAGCTTGGAGGGCGGAGCGGGATGAGATCTGTAGCGAGTCAGACATGCTCTTCTTCGATGATATAGTCAAGTACAAACCTCAAATTAGTGTCACAAGGATTCGAAGTCGTTTTTGGCTTTCGAGGATCTTAACGTAATGGAGTGTGGGCCTAACACTCCAACGATCCGACTCCGATTCTCTTAATGAACACTCATAGCCCATAATCAGTGAGAGATGCGGGTGTCTCTATTGAGTCACGGTCGAGTTTATCTAGATCTCTAATACCAAATTTTATGTCTAGAGTTTAATTTAACTTTTATTATTATTTATATATAATTTGGACAAGCATAGATAATCATCCTGAATCTGTCGCAGCTCATAATAGCCAAGTTCCATACCACCATTTTACCAACATTAATGGCTTTCTTGATCGCCTTCACTATACACATAACCCTATTACCACTCTCAAACCACTGCAGAAGAGCCGGAGCCGGAGGAGGCCCTGCAAACGGGCAAGTCCTTCTCGAACACTGGTGGAGCCTTGAGAATCGGATTTCGATCGAAGAAGTTCACCGGCTTAAGCTGGAAGCTCGATGCGACAGAGGGCATCAAAGGGAAATCCTCTTGGCATGGAATGTGGTGGAATCCCAATGTGTACCATAGTACCACGTCCTTGTTCTCGATTCCCCTGTTTCTGCAAAAACCAAAGAACCCAGAATTCATGTTAGCCTTTAAACATAAGTTGAGCTTGGGTTTGATTCATGTTCTTTTACCGTTTTGACCAGACGTCGAGTGTGTCGTCGCCGTGGCTTTGGTACGCTAGTAGCCCTCCTGCCCATTGCTCGGTTCGGTTATAGGGCGTCACCCATATCTGAAACCGGTTCAAACCGTGTGAGTTAGTTAGTGGTTATGTTAAAATCTGGCCTGATCTTGTCTAGCTCTAGTTTCACCTGATTATTAGTGAAAGCACTCCTCAACTGAGGCGGATCATCAGGATCGAGCAAGCTAGCAGCATTCCCACCGGGGACGACCTTGTACCCGGAAGGGTTCCCCAGCCTCGACCTCCTCGAAGGGTTGACGACATGGAACTCCGAAGGATCGTACAAGCTCAGCCTGATTCGAGCATCCTCCTCCGTTTTCGCCACGTGTCTCTTCGGTCTCAAGTAGCTCTTCCTAGGAGTTTTTCCCTGTGTGTTCTCTTCCTTCACCAAGTTGACCTTCACGAACGTGTTGTTGGGTCCGTCCACGTCCATGTCCAGGTGGAACGTGACGAAGTGGTCGTGAACCACTCCGATTATGTTCTCCGACACCAGGGGACCTTCGTCTTCCTGATCCGGGACTTGGTTCGTGTTGTCCTGGATTGTGCCTTTCACCATTAGCATTCCTGATAGGGTGACCTGTGGGTGGGGTAAGAGTTTGTGAGTCGATTGTGGTTAGGTTACTACGGGGTTTTGCAACGAGAATGGCGGTACGAACCGTGATCTTGATCAAGCCGTCGGTTTGGAATTCCCAATCGAATGTGTAGTCGTAGTTGCCAACTGTTGCTGCCATTCGAGCTACTAATGTCACTTTAGCTCTTGCTTCTCTTATCTGTTCACATGTCGCACCCAAAACTTCTGTTAATGCCAAATAGGGGATCATTAAGTAGAAAACTTATCCGAACGTATTTGGTTTGGGTTTACCCAATCCCAACCCGAATCCCTTCTAACCAACCAAAACCATCCAACCAACCAAAACCAACCGGAGTCCTTTCTAGATCCAATGTCCCAATAGATGGATAATTGTTGAAGGACGGATAAAGTTAATACATCAGAATTTGCAAAGGATTCTGGATTACGGACAATTATCAAGTCATGTTGTCTTTACTCTTATCCAAGCTATTAAGGGATAGATCGAGACGTGACTTTGGTAGTGCTATGTTTGGATTGATCGTACGAGGGACATTTTGTCGTAGAGTAATCATATTGTTTGTTCGATTATCCCTAAAAGGTTGAATCACCAAGCTGATTGGGTGGCAAATCATGTCGTGGCGGATTTCTTCCTTCTAACTCGATCTTGAATTTTGTAAATTATTTATGTAGTGGTTTTGTCTTTGAATGATGAATAAAAATTACACCATTTTATTTCAAAAAGAATTTAACAATCAATTTGTTTATTCTTCTCAAAACAATCCGGTCATTGTCATCTGAGTATTCATTCTTCTCAAAACTCTTATCAACTTTGGATTAATCTTCTGGGTAGTTGAATGGTAAAAAATCGTCATTATCATCACCTTTTGTTTTCTAGTCATTATTTATCGGAGAAGAAAACAAAACAATATAAAACTACTCACCTCAATACCGCTGGAGATCACGGGGAGCTCGGAATGCCTCCACGCGGCGTCGCCGGCGTACCGTTCGAACAGGCAAATCATGTTGGGCTGAATGAACGGCCGTCCGTCGGCCGACACGAATACCCCGTCCATGTAATACGAATTCCTCGGACAGTCGTTCAACGGCACGAGTGGCATGGCCGTCGTTCCCAACCCGTACTCGCCGGCGTCCATGTACGACTTGAAGTACCACCCTTCGTCGACGTCCATGTACGGCACGAATAGCTCCGACGGGAACCCTTTGTACATCACGCTCCTACGTTCCCCTGTCTCCGGGTCCCGGACTGTGGCCCGGGACACGATTAACCCGGCCCGGTAGTCCGGCTTTAAGTGAAATTCCCAGTTTGCCCACTCCACCCTGTACCCATCCTTCACCTGCTCGAGATAAACAGATGTAAATTGGTTAAAAGGTCTATTAAAGTCCTCAAACTGTTGTTGTTTTGCTGATTAAGTCATTGAACTTCAAACACGGTCTATAGGGTCCTTAAAATTGTAGAACTGGATTTATTAAGAACGATTAGATGGGAAAAAAGTTTCTATTTTCATTTTGATGGATTGGACAACCAAAGTATCATTGTTTTTTGTGTTGAAACAACGATACTCTAGTTTTCCTATCCATTATCCATTCGATGTTACGAAATTTTGCAAGATATGTTATTTGGATTCTGGACGCAAAATTTACATGACTAATTCTGTAGGATCTAGAGAGCGAATCCTACTCATTTCAGATGTCTAATTCCGTTTGAATAGATCCAAAATTAAAATTCCGATTGAAATCTGAATTCCAACAAAATCGATAATTGTGGCTGGAATTGATACATCTATCCGTCCTAAAAGAAAACAGTAATGTTTTCGCATCCAAATCGTCCTTAATAGACCGAATGCTGCAACTTAATGACCCAGTTTAGAGTCCCAGGGACTCAATAGACCAAAACATGAAAGTTTGAGGACTTGATATACCTTTTAACCAATATAATTAATATCTAATAACTTTGAGATTATTTATTAATTGATTATTAGTCAACACACCTTAAAACTCGGCCCATCAGGCTGCTCCATAGAGATCGGGTTAACCCGACCCACCTCCGGTGGCGGAGTGTTCTTCGCGTCGGCGAATCTGTAATCCGTATTATCACTCCTCGGCACCGGAATTCCTCTCCCTTTATCGACAAACTTCACAACCTCCCTCCGATCAATATCCACAGTCATCACCAACCCTTCCAATGGCCGCATGTAGAAATTCACCGTCCCCTGTTTCGAATAACAGGTCACTCTGGCCACCCGCCTCCCCTCCTCGTCAGGCCCGAACCAGCCCGGCGATGGAGTAAGGCAAATCAGATCATCCACCGACAAACCACGCGCCGCTGCTGACTCGTTCAGCCTCCCGTACGAAATCGCCGTCTCCATCGTCGCCGCCACGTCCTCATTCGTCATCATCGGGTAGCCATTCGACCCGTCTCGGGTCGAATGGCTCTCCACTCGATTCGAGTCAAGGTCGACTGTGAGGAGGTGGGTAAGGTTGTCTAAGAAGGCGACGACGAAAGCCTTCCGGGGCGGAACCGGGTCGCCCTGGTTCCATGCCAGGACCCGGGATTTTTCCGGCTCGTCCAGGGTGAGGGATTGGATGGATGGGAAGTGGAGCTCGAAGGGGTTGTAGGTGGAGAGGATGGATCGGACTTTGTGGATTTCGGCGGCAGTTAGTGGGTCGAGTGGGTGTTTGGGTGCGGCGGAGTTGTGTCGGTCGTTAGGTGGTTGGCGGCGGAATTTGTTGGTGATGGAGGAGGAGGTGGAGGAGGAGGAGGTGGGAGGATCGGGGTGGTGGTTAAGAGGGTTGAAGGAGGAGAAATGGAAGAGGAGCAAGATTGGGATGAAGAAGAGGAGGAAGTTGGGGAGAAGGCGGCCGGAGGGGAATTCCATGATCGGGAGAATTGGCAGGGGAAATGGGGATCGATGGAATCAATTGAGAATTTGAAGAGTGTTGTTTGTTTATAGTGTTGTAAGTGAGTGAGTAAGTGTGGAAACTGGTTTAATTAAGCATAGTCTTCTTGGAATTTACAGGGTCGATTTTTATTTTTTAATGTAATTAAAGTGTTTATCGTTAAATAATAATTAATAATATAGTGTTGATTACTGTTACAATGCTCAACTCATTCCAATACAGTGTTGATAATGTACAAGAGATGAATATTCTAATCTAGTACTACAACTCTAAATCAATCTTCTAAAATATGTAAACCACCACCTAATTACTATTAATTGTGATGTGATAATTCAATAAAACAAAAAAGTGACCACACTTGAAGGAGACGCTGCAAAAGTAAGTCGGTACTCAACTAGGATCTTAATGTACTGCTACATTCAATATTAACGTTAACGACACCTATTTTTGTTCTTTCATGTTGTATTTTTTACATATTAATTGTTACAATTTTTCGATAAAATTTATTTTAAAATCTTGATTATAAAGAAAGAGTGTCTAAAAAACAATTTAACCACAGATTTTCTATTTTTTCTTTCTAGGGATGCGTCCACCCAAACCGTACCGGTTTGGGTATTGAAATGTCTGGTTTTTTCCTAGCCGAGTTGTCTGGACCATAACACAACACTAAAGGCTCATCATCACACACGTCTCGAAGGACATGGGCGGGAAACCTAGGAAGTGGCAGTCGTCGTTACACGCATGTCAAGACCATTCAATGTAAATCCACAGCACATGCCTCTCTCCGGCTGAGGTTTGTCTGGAGCTCGTTCTGTCACATTTAGGACGAATCGAGTGAAACAAATTTTTATTCCGCTCAAATTTTAATAGTTATTTTTCAGCTCGACACGAGCTTGAGTCTATTCGTCTAGAGGGGTGGACAGCGAAGTCTCGGTTCACCCCAAGTTTGGTCCAAACCATTAATTTAGGTATATATTTACAATTTTTATGACTTTGGTTTACGAAAATTTTGAGCTCGATTCAATGTTTGGTTGAATCAAAATTAGTGGGAGTCAGTGAGAGTCCCGAGTATCTTGTTTTTTATGCTTGAGTATTAAATTATATATAAAATTTTAATGATTTCATAATCTGACTAATAATATTTGAAGTTATGTTCCTCTAATTATCTATTTAGACTAAATAATAATTATAACTTTAATTCAAAAATGATAAATATAAAAGAACAACCACACTAATGCAACATATATACATATTACAATATTAAATCCACTAACAAGTTATAAACTCGAACTGAATTCTTATTCAAATCAACTCATAAACTTTTTGAGCCGAACATCGAGCTACATGCAAATAATTTGGCTCGTCAAAAGCATATTACTCAGTGAGTTGTAGTAATTGACGAATATAGGCATAATTTACTATTAAGACTATTTCACAAACGAATGCCAATATCAACTATTGGGTCCAACCTAGTCACTACTCGGCCACTAAACTAAAACTGGGCTACGAGACCAATGTTGGGCCCACCTAGTATGCGCTATCCACGTGGCAGGTCAAGCCACGTCAGCGGACACCACGTCATCACTTCAGAGTTAACACCTAACGCTCATCTGCGAAAATGATTCATAACCTTACCAATATATACAAACAACTGGACTAACTGAAACTTTTATGAAAAGGTAGCACTGAATCCCAAATTCTACAACAATGCCAAACACCCCACACCTTCACCAAATAATCGCTTGTGGAAACTCAAACCAGCAAATACCATTCTCAAATCTCTCACTCAATCACTCACTACACCAACTGTCTAGGTTCACCACTGTAGTTTAAACTAATGTACAAGTATGCAACATAAGACGCAACCAACTGTTGTGTAAGAAAACCAGCCGTGACACCCGAATCTACTACGTGCTGAGCGTCTGTTGTGCCTAGTGATTCGGAACTATCCGGTGGGGGTAAAGGTAGCGGATTGGTGCCTGAGGATGATGATGATGTACTCGCAGAGTTATCTCCTCCGTCTCTCGGTTGATAATCGTCTTCTTGATCTTCTTCCTTTTCGTCGTTCTCTTTGCTATGACTCCCACTTCCACCACCACCACCAGCATTGCCTCCAGGGATACCGCCCCTGACTAGGTCTGGTCGTGGCTCTACCCCGACTCGTCTCAGATGTAGCTGCAGAAATTAGAGCGTTCCGCACGATCAAGTTAGTATGTTGTTAGAAGATAGTGCTTCCATGGCTCAGAGTTCAGTATACTGTATAGTAGATTTAACCTGGAGATGCAAGTTGACTTCATCTGAACGCGAAAGAAAAGGGAATTCGCCTCCAGTCTTCAAGTAAGCTTGCCTGGCTTCTGGATATCTCTCGCTCAACTGATCTTTCAGTTGCCGAGGAGTTGCAGAGTAGTCATTTGTCTTTAAGGAGGACACAGACAACCAGTTACACGTAAGTTGGAAAAATTTGTACAAGGAAAAAGTCTAGAGTTGAGATGCTAGTGTAGACAGATACATGAAAAGGTCGAGATAGCTTACATCCATTATAGTGATGAATTGATCCGAAAGGAGGAGGGATCCAACCGCTTGAGCATCTACGTTCAATGTCAGCCTCGAGGCCAAGTCATCCTTTGAGAGTGTTTCTACCTGAGATTATAATCATGTATCTTTAGAGATTATGGAGCAGTTTAATGAACTAAAAGTCTAAAATGTAGGTTCATAAATAGACAAAGTAGTTTCAAGGATACCTGAGAGACGACGAAGTCCACTGAATCTGCAATGAAGGGTTCGTGAGGACCGTCTTGAATTCCAGTCAGAACGTATCGTTTCAGCAAAAACGAAGGAGTCCAGCTAACACTGCAGAAGCAATGAGTTGCTCATTAAATTGACATATGGAAGATAAGAACGACAAGTAAAGCCAACCGAGGCACCAAAAAACAACATTATGAGAAATTCGTAACGAAGAATGTCGATCTATAACTCAACACAAACAGGCAAAGCAGTACGATGAGTACTTACAAAGGCGCCCATGGCATAGCAGCAGCGAAACTCCGGGTATCGAGAAATGAATTCGAGAGTACCAATGATTTCACTCGTCTTGGACGATACTGTGCAAATATTTGAGCTAAGAAGCCTCCAAGAGATGTACCATACAGGTGCATCTGTGAAAAATTCAATTAAAATCAGTTCATTTGTTCGAGATGAAAATCGTATTATGGCAGGGAATCGAATCTAAAACCTGAATGAAGTTTCTTACATGACGGACATCAATGACATCTAGAAACTTCTCAAACGCCTGGATCCACTCCATATGATTCCAAACTCGCGGAATATCCACAGAGATTACCCGGTAGCCCTACGAGATCACACATTGTATCAAACACAATCCAAATTGTCGTCACTCTTAAGCTCATTGATGCAGCATTATAGTATGAGATAATGTTCAACATTCCAAAGTAAGCCTAAAACCTTATCGAGTCGAGCAAATATACCAAGAAAGGTATATAATTTCACCTTCATGGACAATGCCATTATCTGTTTGTAATACACATCTGCTGTGCCTGCTATTCCAGGAAGACAAATCAGAGGAGGAACCTGTTTCGGACCGTAATCGTAGTATCTCCACTGCTTCGAGCCAATCTATGAGCCAAAACAAAGAACAAAGGAGCAAAAGGACATTCTAATCAAGAGCCAATTCGATATGCCATCAAAACTGAAGTAGGCAATATCAGTTGCAGAAATCCTATAAACCATACAGGAGTAGCCCAGACGTCAATTTCAACACAAACATTACGAGTGACCAAAAGATCATGCCCTCGAATGAAGACGATCATGGGGGTAATTCAGCTAAAAACAAAAGCGTACCCACTACCCAGCTAGAGGCAACTAACGCTGACAAATTCAGAACCCATGAAAAGAAAAGTGGGGAAATTTGGGGCAGAGGAATAAAGGGTTGGTTTCTTTGCTTACTGGGATCTTATGGAGAGGGACTTGGGACTTGAAGTGGACATAATCTCCCGGCGCCGCTAAGACGCCTTTCATTGCCTCTTCTTTCCTAAAATCCAATTGCGCTTCACATCAAGGGAAGTAAAAGCTCACGGCTTTTACAAATTGCTGGAGGAATCGATCGCCGGAAATGATTCCTGCGCAGTTTTTCTTGTTCTGGCAATTTATTTCACCCTTCTCTCTGACGAACTCCCCCCTATGATTGATCGCTGGACGACAAGCTGGCTTTTTTGCGATCTCCCACGAGCTCCTGGTTTAACAGTCGTTTAACGGCGACGTTTCGTTACCTGCTAGTCTGGCGTTGTTCGTTTGGTTATTTGTTTTTAGTTCTAAGTGGAATGTTTCGTTTGTTAATTCCATTAATTTTGTTATTCAGTTTCCCTGTTTCAATCCACTCAAGAACAGCTAGCCGAAATTAATTGTAAAAACAACAAAGTACTAAACTCGTTTACACATAGTTGTTTACGATCCTAATTGAGCCGAATTTCACCAGCTCTAAGTTTCTAATTCGGCTTGGTAGTTCGAGTTTGGAATTAAAAGTTATATCGAGTTTGAATCTATCTCATTAACTATTTTTAACAAGACAACCTGAGTCTGATTCGTTCACTACTCAACACGAGCCATCACTCAAAATCAACTTGAATACTTTAAAAGGTTCAAATCTAGCTAAATTTAAAACTTGAATACTACAAACTTTGAAGAGTCAATTTATCTTAAAACTTACAAATTTCTACTATAAATCCAAACCATATACTGTGTTTTCATTAGTCAAAAGTTATATGTGATTATAGTCTATACATGTTGCAGTACCGAACTTATTAACAAAGGATATACTCGAGCTAATATTTAAGTAAGTTCTCGAGCAAATACTCGAACCTGACTTATGAGCTTATCAAATCGAGTATATCCTGATGAAAAATTAACTCATTTAAAATTATGTCGAATTAAAAATAAAATCTTTATTTAACGATTTAGTTCATCAACAACGTGTACACCTAACCGAATTTAAATGTATGATTAACTAGATAATTGTAGAACAAACAATAATTACGGACCGTAGCAGCCAAGCCCGAGTCAGTTCGGACGGTCGGCCTGTAAAACATTGGGCCATAAGCGTTGTTGGACCCATTATTTTCTCCTTCTGGTGTTTTTGTTTGTAATAATCTGCAAATTTTATGAACTGACGCCGTAAACTAAGAACTGGCGCCGGAAACTGTCGACCTCTGCAAATTTCTCCATGAAAACGACCGGATTAGAGTAATCTCCCATACATCGTAAGCAAAAACTCTCACTTCCTTGTCAAATTTCTCCATATCCAATTCAGATGAGCTATATCTCCCATCTCAAACTCCAGAACCAACTTCTCAATCTTCTCAGATTCCGCCGTTTCAGTACAGAATCCCAACCTCCTTTACCCAGGGTAGCAATCTTCTAGGACTTAGACAACAAACCCCCAAAACCTACCCCGCCATTCGAGGCAGCTCTGGAGCTCAAAAGGGCAGCTTCATCATTCGGGCTCGTCACATACACAGTAGCTTACGCCAATCGCCACGCCTTCAGTCAAGTGCCATTACCCGCAAGGCAGCAGAGGAACTATAGGAAACAGTTGAATCAATTAGAGAACAAAGGTTTGATCAAACCTTTGGAGCCGTATCTGCAGAGTATGAGGGAGAAGGTTTTACAACAATGAGAAGATGATGAATCGCTTTAGGCAGATTCACGAGCGTGAAAATCAGAAGAGAGTGAACCAGATTGAATCTGCTAGAGGGAAGAGGAGGGTCAACTTGGTTGGTAAGTTTGCTATGAAGATGCAGAAGTACAAGAACGCTTCCAGGGAGGTACTGTTAGGAACGCAACCTTTTGCAAGAGTCTTTTCTCACATCAATGTGGTATTTTGGAGTTGGGGTTGTTGATGCCGTTCAGTTCGAAAAAACAACGTTTCTAATTCGGCATAGTGAAGTTCGACTCGGCCCTATTTGAAACCTCTTCAGTATTTTACAAAATATTCACGTTTCTGCAACAGGTACTGACTCCGAAGGTCGGGTATGGACTTGCTGACGAGCTGAGGAGGGCGGGGGAGGTTTCGAGCAAGCCGGAGGCAGCAGATGTGGCGTTGAAGGAGAGGATGGTGGACGTGACGGACAAAAGGAAAGCTGAGTACTTGGTGCTTATCTCGGACGATTCGGGTTTCCTTGGGGTGCTTAAGGAGGCGAAATCGAGGTGTTTGAAGACTGTTGTGGTTGGGAACATGATGGAAGAAGGTGCGAAGTTGAAGAGGGTTGCTGATGCTGGATTCTCTTGGCAGGAGGTGTTGATGGGGAAGGCTAAGAAGGAAGGAGCTGCGGTCGTGGGGAAATGGAGCGATCGAGATGTTTTGGAAAGGCTGGAGTGGAGGTTTGATCCTGAGAAGGAGAAGGATGCTTTTGCTGCTGTTAATCAGTTCTACAGTTGTAATGCTGATGCTGATCATAAAGGGTTTGATGATAGCTACTTTGATTGGGATGGAGTTGATGTTGTGAAGAGGGAAGATTCTGGTTCTTGGTGGGAGCTGGATTCTGAATCACGATGATACCAGGTTACGATTGTATCGAATCTTGACTCGAAGCGAATTTGATATGCAAGTGAATCTGCAGCTGGTGGAATCATCCTGTGTGGTAAGTCAGACATATCAGTTTGAGAGATAATGTATGTTTATCACTCTTTTCAGGTTTGTGTGTTAGTTTATCTATTGTTTCTCCATGACAGATAGTTCCAAGTGGATGAAAGCAGCATCTGAGAATTCGGTCGTCTGCATCGGAGATCGAAATGGCTATCATCTCGGCTGGAGGCGTTGTCAGGTCAGAAATATCGACTATCATGTTCTGACGATACCCACTACCATAACTACTAGATTAACCATAGTCCTCTACTGAAACAAACCAAACGTAAACTGATAAGCGGCTTAATGACCATACCGATCAACAGATCAAAAACATCTTGATTCAAGTCAATTATTCATCAATGTTCAGTCCATCTAAGTGATAATGTTGGATTTGTTTTGAACTAATGAATGAAGCAGTGGATAGTGCTTTCAGTCACTATTCAATGGTGGTAGTGATGCACTCTTCTTTTGGACCTTTGCAAAACTTCCAAAAAAGATGATGTGTTTTTTTTCATTCAATATGAAAGAAAAGACCATTCAATTCAAACCACAAAGGTGATGATGTGTGTGCTCCACAATGAACCTGGCCACGTAGATTCCACCACTAGGATACTTGCAAATCGACAGTAAGCTGCTATGTTGCTCTGCTTTTCTCCATTATCTTCTTTGAAACAAAAAAGGAATTCAGTTACGTGAGTGTTTCCTAGGATTACACTAATCACTTAGAATAAGTAAAGTTAGATAGTATCAAGATGAATCTTCACTTTGGTGCTTGACTAGCCGACCAATTGTGAGAGGTTTGGTGCTCGGCTCGAAAATGTTACTGAGAAGTTTGTTCGGTATTTGTCTTGATATTGAATGAACCGGTTCACAGGTTGGTTCGATAGTTAATGAGTTGAGTTCAAGCTGATCCTGTTCGGTTCAACAGTCTTGTCGACTTGTTTATAGCTCGTCTCGATGTTAAGGGGCTCAATTAGTGGGTTGCGAACCTCTCAGTTGTGAGATTTTAAGAACAAATGTTTATGATCTTGTTCGATTTGAGATCAAACTCGAGCTCGATTCGTAAACATTATTTTAATTTGTCTCGAGCTGTAGCCGAGCTTAGATACAATGATTATGAAGTTTTTTCATTAAGCCGAGCATATTTTGGTTATTAAACTGAGCTTGTTCATGGTGATTTCGGATGGAACTCAAGCTGCATATTTTTTTAATCGAGCTGAGCTCGTTTAATGTGGATTGAGTCGAGTCGGAACTGCAGATTTTTCAATTGAGCCGAGCTCGACATAGAAGTAGAACACATAAACTTAGCCGATCTCAAATCGACCAAAGAAATCGAGCTGAATCCGAGCTAGGTCTTCGGTGAAAGAATCGAAATGGTCACAATAGTTTACTAAACCAACAACATATTTGGGTTAAAGCACACTAATTTGGTTTAATTTAAGGTGAATTTTTTTGGTGTACCTGGGTGTATTGGAGCATCCCACATGTGGCGCCTAATAAGTGATGATTAGACATCCAATATGAATTTTAAACACTTAATTGTTACATTAATATTCCTATACATTTTAGTTATTAACGATATATGTTATTTTTAATTGGTCTAAACTTTAATTTTGTTAAATTTTTTTAACGAATCCAATTATAATTTTTTTTTGAAAGCAATTATAATCTGATTGACCTAGAATTAATAAATAACAAATAGAAGTTCCTCATTTGTCCAATATCCATAACTGAATCTCAAATTCATCGATAGGAGTACAAATTCGTGTTCTATCAACTATCGAATTCCTATTAAAAAAACAATTCGAACCAAATTAGTGATGATGGCTAGTAGCCGATCGAACAATGAACCTATAAATCTGCATTGATATTGGAAGACAAGTGAAATAATCTAACACCTTAGATTCAACTACTATAGAACCCTAACAAGATAAAGATCCATGAAGCTCTTTTAGCTCTTTTAACTGCACAATAACTAATCTTAATGAAATATAAGATTCATGGAGCTTTGACTGCACAACTAATATAATGAAGGTGGTTGTTCTGAAAATAACGTTGGCGTCAAATTTGAATGGACCCATGTAATGGATGCAGAATTAAGGAGACAATATGAAATTGGATATAAAAAAGAGGGGACTGATTTGGAGTCGGATTTTCTTGACCGACTGGAAAAGATTGGTTTTGTTGTGAGATAAATTAACGGCGATATATCGACATCAACGAGCGAAGGATTGTTGTCTAGGGATAAAGAGGAAGGCTCGAAGACAATAAACATGGTATTTTAGGAGAGTGTGCAGGTACACCCGCACCAGAGCAAGCAAGTAGGGTTAATGGATACAAAATCAATAGGAGCCAAAATATTGTAACTAGTTGAATGAAAATATCATCTAAAACAAGAAATTATAAAAACAAAAAATAGAAAAGGTGACATCTTCACTTATTAATATCAAAATCTATCTCTGCTCACTCACTCAGCCTGAGATCACTCACAGAATCACAGCCATGGATCAACCATCTCACTTCTCCCGCTTCCTCTTCCTCTTACTCGCCGCCGGCACCCTCCTCCTCTTCACCTACTCCACTTACCCAACTTCCCTTCCGCCGACGACTAATTCCTCCCCTAACTTCTCCGCCTCAAATAATTCCTCCTCTAGAAAAGTCGCCGGCATCCTCAAACAACCCTCCAAAACCCCCATCACCTCCTCCTCCGCCACCTCCTCCGCCCGCCGCCGGCGCCACGAGTCCGCCGTTCCCCACCACCCTCTCGACCCCTTAACCATCCAGGAGCTCAACAAAGTCCGCAAAATCATCCACTCCCACGACCTCTTCAAACCCCCTGCCTCCGTCGCCCTCCACACCGTCGTCCTGGAAGAGCCGCCGAAGTCCGCCGTCCTCCGCTGGTCCCCCGGCGACCCCCTCCCTCCCCGAAAGGCATTCGCGGTCGCTCGTGTCGCCGCAACGGCGTATCTACTGTCCGTTGACATCGCCGCCGGCCACCTCACTGCGACTCCGGCCACCGGATCGGGCTATCCGACGATGACGGTGGAGGACATGACGTCAGCAACTTGGGCCCCGTTCTCCAGCGTGGAGTTCAATCGGACGGTGGAGAATCGCGGGGTGGATATGGATGACGTGGCGTGTTTACCGATTTCTTCGGGTTGGTTTGGCGAAAAGGAAGTGGGTCGGAGGTTGATTAAGGTTCAGTGCTACTCTATGAAAGGTACGGTTAACTTCTACATGAGGCCGATCGAAGGGCTGACGGTGGTCGTCGATCTCGATACGAAAGAGGTTATCTCGATTGTCGACATGGGGAAGCAGATCCCCATACCGAAGGCTGCCAACACGGATTATCGCTTTTCGGCGATTAACCAACGGTTGGATCTCGTCAATCCAATCTCCCTTGAGCAACCGAGGGGACCCACTTTTAAGGTGACGGACGGTCACTCTGTAAAGTGGGCAAATTGGGAATTTCACCTGAAACCCGACCCCCGGGCCGGGGTGATCGTGTCCCGGGCCAAGGTTAGGGACCCGGACACTGGGGCGATGAGGAGCGTGATGTACAAAGGGTACACTTCTGAGCTTTTCGTGCCCTACATGGACCCCACCGACGCGTGGTACTTCAAGACCTACATGGACGCAGGCGAGTATCAATATTTGTTATATATAATTTATTAATACGTTTTTGTACCGCTTCATTAGCTTATGTAATTGATTTTGAGACAATTGAATTCAAACCAAAATATTTGGTTAAACATAAATTCTTATATCATATCATGTTAATAACTTGTATTTTCTCCAAAAAGTCCATTCATTTGTTTTATTGTTAACCTAATACACTATAATATATATAAGCCGCAAGCTCAATAGGACATATCACAAAGGATTAATGTGGAATAACAAAAATTAAAGGCGAAATAAACCTGAAATAACAAAGATTAAAAGAGGAATAACGTGATTTCCAATCTTGAGATCGATTAGTTTACGGGGAAAGAATAAAGTTTTATTATAGTAATGATGATAGAAATCGTTGTATTACATAGATACAAATAGAGGATAATGAGATTAAATTGAAGGTATACATACTAAACCGCAAGTTTAATAGAACATAATACGGAGGATTAACATGGAATAATAAAGATTAAAAAAGAAATAAATTTAAAATAACAAAGAATAAAAGAAAAATAATATGGATGATTAATGTGCTTTTTGATCTTAAAATCAACTAATTTGTGAGGGAAAATGGAATTTTATTATAGTGATGATGATCTATTATACAAACTCACAGTCTCTCGCGGCAGCCATGCTTATACTATTAACGTCAATCCTATCAACCACTCTCTATATCATCATCATCATCTCCCGCCGCCGCCGCCGCCGCCGCAAACACACTCTACCTCCGCCGCCGGGGCCACGTGGGTTCGGGCTGAACTCGATGTCGCTCGACCCGCTAAACGACTGCCCACGAAATGCACACTATACGGACGCGGTGTTCGTCACCGGGGACGGGAAACCATACATCCGGCCGAATATGGTGTGCATATTCGAGAGCTACGGCGGAGATATCGGGTGGCGACATTCCGAAAGTCCGATCACCGGCATGGGGGTGAGTGGTTTTACAACAATTTTATGATGTAACGCCTCAAAATGAAATATCTAATCTATGATGATGTTCTCCACTGAGGTTTTGTTTGTTTGTTTTGGTTCAGATTATTGAAGTGAGACCAAAAGTGACGCTTGTGGCTCGAATGGCAGCTTCAGTGGCTAATTACGATTACATCATCGATTGGGAATTTCAAACCGATGGCCTCATCCGAATCAAGGTAAAATTTACTTGAGCCTCTCAAATTTGAATAAAAGTCAAAACGATATAAAACTAGCGATGGATTCAGAATGGTGCAATGTATTGGTTCAACATATTGGGTTGGGATTGTATATATACAGGTAGGACTCAGTGGGATTCTGATGGTTAAAGGAACGAACTACGCGAACAAAAACGAAGTCCCGGAGCACGAGAACCTCTACGGCACAATGCTGTCGGAGAACGTGATCGGAGTGATCCACGACCACTACGTCACATTCTATCTGGACATGGACGTGGACGGGGTCGACAACTCGTTCATCAACGTCCACATCAAGAAGGAGCAGACTTCCCCGGAGGAGCATTCCCCAAGGAGGAGCTACCTCAAGGTGGTGAGGGAAGTGGCCAAGTCGGAGAAGGAGGCACAGATCAAGTTCCAGTTGTACAGCCCGTCCGAGTTCCACGTGGTCAACCCGGGCAAGACAACCCGGGTCGGGAATCCGGTCGGGTATAAGGTGGTGGCACAGGGTACCGCGGCGAGTCTGTTGGATCATTCAGACCCGCCGCAGGTACGTGGCGCGTTTACGAATAACCAGATTTGGGTCACGCCGTATAACCGGTCCGAAGAGTGGGCCGGCGGGTTGTTTGATTATCAGAATCAAGGGGAAGAGAATCTCCAAGTCTGGTCTGACAGGTACGCTGAAATAAATATAAGGATTGTTATGGTCACGAGACTTTAGTTTTCTTAACAAATTGGTCCAAAGTTCTTGGTAAATGATTTGTGGGTCAAATACCTATCTGGTCCCATTAATTTGAGTGCAATTACGTATTGATTCTGAAACTTTATCTGTATATTTTTTTCCTCCTCCACAGGGATAGGCCAATTGAGAACAAAGACATAGTGGTGTGGTACACAATGGGATTCCACCACATTCCATGCCAAGAAGATTTCCCCATCATGCCTACGGTGTCGTCGAGCTTCGATCTCAAACCGGCCAATTTCTTCGAAAGGAATCCGATTCTTAGGATCCCGCCAAATGTCGAGAAGGACTTGCCCGTTTGCAAGGCCACTGCTTCTGCTTGAAGTCGAGGAGGGGCGACTGGAAACACAAGTTGATGATCACTAATTTGGTCGGATAGAGTTCTAATCAACTGTTATGGAGTTGTTTCGCAACGTGTATGCCGTTCGGTTTCTTGGGTTTGAAGGAAGCTTACCTAGCTAGCAAGATCCATAAGAATCATAACTAGGGTTTCTTCTTCCTGTTGAATCGGCTAATAAACAACATAGGGTTATTAATCAACGGAGTTGATTTGGGATTACTTGTAAAACAAAGTCTAATTGTGAGGCATGTGCTCGTCTAGCCCAAGTTGATCTCTTTTACATCAGATGCTTAATTGTGTATCACATTGTTAAGTATGAGATTGTCGAGAGGATTTATGAACTGTTGAATTCACAAACTAACTCTTGAGGATGAGTTCTACCCCATAAACTTGTAACATTATCGCTAGGCCCAACACTGTTCTCTATATATTTATAACACTCTGCCCCAGGCTGTAGGCAAACCAGCCTTGCCCCAACCCATCTCGAAATTTAGAACTTCAATTCTATTTATATTTTCTATAATTTGGCCCAAGTGACTTGCATTTGACAATCTAGGATTTGGCACCAAAACCAAAGGAGTAGCTTTCTCCAAAACAACCCCAAATTTCTCATCGGTATCCGTCACCACACCTTCGGGGACGCTCCAATCAAACATGTGCAAAAGGGTAGCCAACACATACATCACCATCTTCTCACCCAACGGCAAACCCGCACAGACTCTCCTTCCCGACCCGAACGGAAGGTAATGATAATTGTTCCCCAAGTAATCCAACTCCTCCTTAAGAAACCTCTTAGGAATAAACGACGTCGGATCGTCCCAATACTCGGGGTCCCTGTGCATGGCCCACACGTTGAGGAACACCTTGGCGCCCTTGGGGATCGTGTAGCCGCCTACGTGGCACGATTCGGTAGGGCAACGAGGGAGGAGGAGTGGGGCCACCGGGTGGAGCCGTAACGTCTCCTTCATGACCGCACGGAGGAAGGGTAGATTGGGAATGTCGGATTCTTCGACGACGTTGTTGGGCTTGATCACTTGGGCCAGCTCGAGTTGGGCTCTTTTCATGGATTCGGGATGTAGGATTAGTTCCGACATGGCCCATTCTATTGTTGTTGAGCTTGTGTCTGTTCCTCCAACTACTATGTCCTGTTTAAGGATAATAAATGCTGTTTAAGTATATGAGTACTACAAAAAAAAAGGACATAATGTATATAATTATAACCTAGAGAAGATGACTAGATATGGTTTATATAGAAAATTACTCATCAAATACAATCAAAATTAAAGAATTGCAATGAATTTGGTCGGAATGGACATTTCAATATTCATAGCCGTTACACGGTAAACGGAATTTTGAATGTAGCACTGCAGTGCCCCAACTTTTATTTTTACGGATGGTTTGATGGATAAACATGTTTATAATACTTTATATTTTTGAGGATATGAATCTACGTGTCATAAAATGATAAATCGAGCGATTTGAGCAAAAAATTAATTTAATAGAGATGCTGATTAATCGCTTTTAGTTAAAAATGCACTTCTATAATGAAACTTCAAGAATATCGAATGTAATCTTATGCTATAATGATTAATTACCATAAGCATGGCCTTAATGTGCTGTCTGGAGATGGATGTTCCAGTGTCATCATCTCTATAATCCAATAGAAAATGCAGGAAGTCAATGTGCTGATTATGGTCATGATCTGATGTTGACTTCTTCTTGTTCTTCTTCATGATCTCAGTGCATCGATCAATCACAAAATCGAATATTTTTTCCATTCCACCGGACACTCTCTTCATCTCCCTCTCTATTCCCTGTAAGTCAAACCTACAAAATCTCACTTTCAGTACTTTTATATAAGAGACATTGAAATCTCTACTTGATCTCATGGTTTTCGGGACCGGACAAAAGGGTCGAACCGTACGCACATATATTCGTTTTAGGGACATTATGATTCCTCTTACACTTTTTTGTTTCCCAATTTCCCTATAAGCGCTTAGTCCTCACATTTTGACACATTTACTAACACTCTTTTCTCTAAGAGATTTTCATTCCGACAAATCTTAACAAAGTTTGTTAAGCAGACTTATCTAGATCGATTATTCAAGTCAGATCATTATTGGTCGACCCGATTCAACAACCGGGGCGAATGAACTACTTTTATAATGATAATTAACTAATTAACTATACCATCCTTACCTTGGAAAGATCATGGTTCAATTACCACTCTTTACTTTTGATTATTAACCAAGGAAACAAACATGGTTCAACAAATCATTCCCAACGGCCAAAATCATTGAATGAACCATCGTTTGATTACTAGAACCAAACTATCGAGCCGGTTTCGACTTCCTGTTCCATTCTCAATAGGACGGTAGGAGTAGACCAACTGGTTCGATCCCAGTTTTGATATATAACCATCAATATCATATCTAGCTGGTCTGATTCCGATTTTGATATATAACCATCAATATCATATCTAGCTGGTCCGATTCCGATTTTGATATATAACCATCAATATCATGTCTAGTTTTTTGTTTTTTTTTTACTACAAATTCATAACATTATTAATGACAAATTTGTCAAATTGATAAGTAATCATTTATGAGGGATCTCACCTATAACAGTTATTGTCAAAATAATAAAATGCCTAACATGATTTCAGCTTTCATTTTCTGTTTTTCTTTTGGGTGAAGTTGGGGTATGTTTTGTGCTTGTTCATATTGTTAATTTCAGCTGTATTTATCAATTATTTTATGGATCGGGATTTATATAGACAATAATTTAATTTTTTGAGACCTGCTCTTTTCTTTTATTTTTTATTAGTAATTCCATTTAATAAAAATTTCATCTAAAAAAACAAACATATGAAACCTTATTATCATCTCTCCGGCAAAATAAAACCGACAATCCGAATTTAAAAATTACCATCAATATCATGTTAACCTTGATTCTAATATTGACTTTTTATCTCGTTTCAATAAACCTTTTGTTGTTTGACTGTAATAAAATAAAACAAAAAATACGTAACAAAATTACGTACCTTGCCAGGACCGGGAAAAAGTCAGACACATTAGGCCGCCCAAGAACCTCAACAAGCTCCGCCGCCATGGAACGGAACTCCCTCCCGACAACTTCAGCCGTCGCCACGTCATCATCAAGGGTCCCACCCCAGAACATCCTCGATATCATCCCAATCACCGTCCTAAACGCCACCTCCCCAACATCAACAACCCTTTCACCGCCGCCGCCGTACAGCTCCCTAACCGTTTTCATAACTTCGTCCTTCCTCAACCGACAAGAAGCTTCCAGAACCTTCCTGCTCTGCATGTTCTTCACGAACACCTTCCTAAGCATCCGCCACTCAGGCCCGTACGGCGAGAAGGCGATGTCCCTGCCGCCGTACGAGAATGCTCTTGCGGCGACGCTAGGGTTCCGGTTGGCGAAGGTGACGTCATGGTCACGGAGGATTTGTCCGGCTAAAGTAGGGGAGGTGCGACGATGAGGAGCTTGCGGCCGACGGAGAGCTTGAAGATCGGGCCGTAGTGGAGGGACATTTGCATGAAGAGATGGTGGAGGTTTGGCGTTAGGAATGGGAGGTAGCCTACTATTGGTAGCCCGCGTGGCCCCGGCGGCAGCGGCGGCGGTGTAGGGCTGCGGCGGCGGCGGGAGATGATGAGGAGGAGTAGGAGGAGTGCTGTTGATAGTAGGAGAATGGCGGAGAGAGACATGGTTTTGGTTTGGTTTGGTTTTGGTTTGGTAGTTTGGATTATTTATTGTGGGTTGGTGAAATTATGTGGAGTGTACTTATAGGGTTATGTTAGTTGCTTGTTTTAAATGATCGATTGTGACAGATGCAGCAGAGTGGGTTGGGTGTGTGAGTGGTCGTAAAATTCCATTTGAGTGATTCGGGTTATGGGTTATTTGTTATGAGTCAATATATTGGGTTTATGGATTCGGTTATTTATAAATTGATCAAGTTACGGATTCATCACGATTTGTTTAGTTTATGAACTTTAAAAAAAATTGAGTTGAATAAATCATGAGTTATCGCCGATGAGTCTCCCACAAATTTCTGGTGACTTGTTCTGATAAAAGTCTATAACTGGTTATAATTAATAATGGAGTTTCGAACTGGATGAAGAGCTTCCAAAACGTCGAAAAGCCAAGATGGGTTCTCCCACGTTGTCATGCCCATGCATCACGAAGCACCGTCGATTTAACGTCGCCGTCGTCGTCCTTTTTTGATCTCGAAGACGGTCAAGGCCCTAGCATACATGGAGGTAGAACCTTTGGGGACAACAACGATCAAAATTCTAACATATTTTTTAAATCACCAACACACAACTCTACCGACTAAAATAAGGGTCACTTTTCAAAATTAAAAGATTCGGTAATCATGTGTTTTTTTTATATATATACATCTCAACAACACCTCCGTCGTATGAATCATGTATTTTTCTTATTATAATGTAATTGATTTTTGTTTTTTTATTATTATATTATAATTCCAATATCATCGCTGCTGACGGGACAGAGAATACCAACTAGCAAGCTACTCCATACATATGTAACATCACATCAACTCGATTGGGTGGCTGTGGAGAAATATAACTTAGCTATAAATATATGTCTCTCTCTTCGTTTACACAATAACGTGACATTATATTATATGTTTGATTCGATGTCGGTTGCCTTTATCGGAGTTAACCATATCTAATAGCGGAATCAGAATGGTCAAATACTTAGATAAAACTTTAAATTTACAATAAGTTTAAAAGTTATATGATGAGCAAAATTCGACAACTTATATATCGACAAAAAACTTTAATTTTAAAAATTTTACGTAAAATTTTGTTATTTTTAAAACGAAAAATATCCTTAACCGCGGTGGTTTAAATTGACTCATTTTTAATTCCGTAATTGGCAATCAGAATGATAGGACACGGTCCCGGTTTGAGAGCCACAAGTTGTACTGATTTTTCTTATTAAGTGACGTTGTGGACATAACATTAAATGTTTTCCGTGTGACATTATGATTGTTGGTTCGTCCGTTGTAGCCGTGCACGGTTTTCAAACGTGGGTGAATGCGGATACACATTGTCATCAAGCTAATTACAGAAATGCTAAAGATCGAAAATGATGGATTGATCGAAGAATAGACATGAGAGTGGTTGATGGTTTGGATTTTCTATTTTTCGGCGTTTGAAGACTTAGAATAAATAGTTACTTATAACAGTATATTGTACCACCAACTCACCACCTATAATCTATTTGAATTAGATTAGTTTAATCCGGTTCATACTTTATGTGTGTGATCTCATAGGATTTGATATACGATCCAAGTGGAGTATTTTGTTGTCTTGGATTCGAGGTATAGGGTCCGAATGGAGTACTACTAGTTGTATAAACAATGGACTTGTCAATTGATTACTTAATATACAAAATTTCTATATATTCAAATCTAGTATAGTGCATTATCATTTGTCGAGCGACAATCCCTAAACTTAATTAAATCCTAACTCCACCGATAACACAGTCGATATATTATGATATTGATACTAAATTCGAATATCATTACACCCTACTAATAAACATCTATATGTGTAAGGTTTATTCAATCCACCCGTAACCAGCCAAACCCACTTTGTTAAAATCAGTTATAACATATTAAATAAGTGACACCTTACTAGGCAAGTAACTTAGTACTAGAAAGCCTAATCCTCGGCACAATAATTAACCTATTTTTCTTCCTAATAAATATATTAAACTCATCCGATATGTCCACCTCTTTTGCCCCCGCAACCAACTCCCACTCAAACGTATGCAACAACGAAGCCAACACGTATTTCAGCATCCTCTCAGCCAAATTAACCCCGGCACAAACCCGCCGACCCGACCCGAACGGAATAAACCGAAAACTACTGTTGCTCCCCGTGTAGTCAAACCTCTGATCATCGTCCAAAAACCTATCGGGTCGAAACTCCGTCGGCCGGTCCCACACTTTAGGGTCCCTCTGAATGGCCCACGCGTTGACCAAGACTTGGGTTCCCTCGGGAATCGAGTACCCACCTATTGTACATGGTCGGTTTGAGGTTCGTTGCAGGATGGAGTGGTGCAACCGGCATGCCTCCTTAATAACGGCGTCTAAGTAGTGCAGGCTACGTAAATGGTGGTCCTCAACGAGATTGTTGAGTCCGACGATTCGGTCTAGTTCCTGCTTGACTTTGTGCATTGAGTTTTTCGATCTTAGGAGGTGTGTCATTGCCCATTCGATCGTGCTCGACACGCTGTCGTTGCCACCAATGACAATGTCCTGTACAAACACATGTATAAATAGTAGGGTTACATGAATCAAGATATCAACCACAAACAAGACATGCATGCTTAATTTCATCATAAATCGATGAAGAATTATTTGATCTTATCCGTATACCTGAATAAGAGCTTTGAAGTGGGTAATCGAGTTTAAGGACGATTCTGAACCCGAACTATCTCTGATCTCCATTAATATCTGTAACAAATCTTTAACCTCCCCTTCTTTCCAAGCCACTTTCGTCGATAAACTCTCTACTCGGTTCTGAATCACCGAGCTAACTATTCGGTCGAACCGCCGACCAGCCTCTCTTGCTTCTCGTTCAATCCCCTGTATACATTTGGGCCATTTACCACCAGAGAATATTTATTCAGCAAATCTATTAATCAAACCGACCAAATTAACATTAAAATTAAAATGCCACATCATCACTGCAATTAAATTTTGATTTAATTATGATTCAATCATGATTTTTTATGTGTTTTAAGCCGTTGAATCACATAGATTAGCAAAATTCTTTTTAATACTTGTATAATATAAATATAGGCACATATATATATTTAAATTTTTTACATTTATTTGATGTTTCATTTACTAAACATATATTACATATTTAATATACGTGAATCAAATGAATATTTTAATAATTTTAATTTATATTCATTTTTAAAATTATTGCCAAACTTTTTCAACGTACTGCTACGTTATTGCTACGTTATTTCAAATAACGTATAAAACTCTGAACATATTAATGTCGTATCATATTTTACGAACTATTCATTGTTTCGGCCTCCTGATACAGTTGCGAAAACCAGGGTTAATCAGACCAAGTTAACCAAACTGAACCGATTAATCTGGCCACATGTTACCTGCAAATCAAACCTCGCAAGCAGAGGAAAAACGTCCGAAGCATTCGGCTTCCCCACAAGCTCCATAATCTTCTTATTGACTTCTCTAACTTCCTCCCGCCGGCAATCATAATCACCACCGCCGCTGCCCCAAACCATGGCAACAGTCGCATCCACCACCGTCTTAAACGCCAGCTCCAAAACATCAACCGGCTTTCCAACTTCTTTACCAACCTCCCTCATCGCCGCCACGACGACTCTCCTCCTCAGCGGATAGCACCGATCCAAGCTGGAATTACTAATCACTTCTCGCATCAGAACCTTCCGCATCGAGATCCACCCGGGTCCCATCGGCAGGCAGGCGAGATCCGACCCGTTGTAACTCGCGACTTCGGCGGCGATCGGGATTTTGCGTTGGTAGAAGATCGAGTCGTTTTGGCGGAGGACCTGTTTGGCTAGGGTCGGAGATGTAATTACGACGGAGAGTTGGGCTCCGGCCCAGAACTTGAATATTGGGCCGTGAGTGGATGCTAGCTGGGCGAGTTGGGTGTGGATTTGGTTCGGTTTGAGGAACATGGCGTACCCGACGACCGGTAAGCCTATAGGTCCTGGAGGTAGTGTGGGTGATCGTGGATTTTTTGTTGATTGTTTTGCGAGGTAAGATATGTAGCATATCATCAGGAATATTAAGATCGATATGTGAAGGGGAGGTAATGGAATTTCGTAATCTTTCCATGGGTACATTTTTTTTGTGGGTTAAGTGGAGTGATTAGAGAGTAAGCTAATTTAGAAGTTGGTAACTTTGGATATAAAAGGAAAATGTTGGGTAGAAATGTAATTTTCCTTTGGTTTCTGAAATGGGAAGCCGGCAATTTATCCTCCATTTTTTGGAATTTCAGGAGGCTGCCAAGTGGCAATCAATTTTGAGGTTGAAGACAAATTATTATGGGATTGGATTGGAAAGTTTAATTAAGGTGGAAAATTGGTTAGTGGATGGATTAAAATCAGTAAATTAAAGGTTTAGTGTTGTTGGTGGCTCGATGGAGGCCTCTTGTATCCGTCACTCGATAGTAATAGAGGATTTATATCACAACCCGATTAATTAGTCATTAACTGTATTATTTTAATAATAAAAATGATCAATTTTAATTATCTATTCTTTATCTAATATCTTATCGATTTAACAATTTTGAAGGAGCAAACCTCATCAATTTTAATATGATTTTTCACACATGAATACTTTCGAGTTTATCGTAACTCAATTTAACCGAACTCAACCATAAACACACCTTTAACCTCGTTTCTCTTCTAACTTAAAATCATATTTGTTTAGTCACTTACATTGAACGTATTTATATTGATTCCGAAAATTTTCAAAATAACAATAACGTACATGTTATATTATGTTTTATTTATTTTTATTCAAATTTGAATCGTTTAGATCAAATTTTATAATTTTTTACTTATTAATAATTAATAGGTGAAATATATTAACATTCAAATAAATTTGGGCGAGGACGATTCAATATTTGTTATATATCATTTATTAATACGTTTTTGTTCAAACGGAAGTTCTAACAAACTATGAGATTTGTACCGCTTCATTAGCTTATGTAATTGATTTTGGAGACAATTGAATTCAAACCAAAATATTTGGTTAAACATAGATTCTTATATCATATCATGTTAATAACTTGTATTTTCTCCGAAAAGTCCATTCATTTGTTTTATTGTTAACCTAATACACTATAATATATATAAGCCGCAAGCTTAACTGTGATTAATGTGGAATAACAAAAATTAAAGGCGAAATAAATTTGAAATAACAAAGATTAAAGGAGGAATAACGTGATTTTCAATCTTGAGATCGATTAGTCCACAAGGGAAGAATGAAGTTTTATTATAGTAATGATGATAGAAATCGTTGTATTACATAGATACAAATAGAGGATAATGAGAATAAATTGAAGGTATACATACTAAATCGCAAGTTTAATAGAACATAATACGGAGGATTAACATGGAATAATAAAGATTAAAAGAGAAATAAATTTGAAATAACAAAAAATAAAAGAGAAATAATATGGATGATTAACGTGCTTTTTGATCTTAAAATCAACTAGTCTGCGAGGAAAAATTGAGTTTTATTATAGTGATGATGATCTATTATACAAACTCACAACCATGAATGTCTCTCGCGGCAGCCATGCTTATACTATTAACGTCAATCCTATCAACCACTCTCTATATCATCATCATCATCTCCCGCCGCCGCCGCCGCAAACACACTCTACCTCCGCCGCCGGGGCCACGTGGGCTACCAATAGTAGGATACCTCCCATTCCTAACGCCAAACCTCCTCCACGGCCCACTCTTCAAGCTGTCCGTCGGCCGCCAAGGCATTCTCGTACGGCGGCACGGACATTGCGTTCTCGCCGTACGGCGTCGAGTGGCTGATGCTGAGGAAGGTGTTCGTCCAGAATATGCAGAGCAGGAAGGTTCTGGAAGCTTCTTATCGGTTGCGGAAGGACGACGTTAGGAAGGCGGTGAGCGAGTTGGACGGCGGCGGGAGAAAATCAACACTATGTTGTAACATTTGAAAGTTTGGTGACCGATTTGTCACCCGCACCTAAAAATCATATTACTAATTACTAATATAGACTATATTTGGACCCAAAGCTTTTGGAATTTATCGTTGACTTGGCTCGGTCGTCTCACAAAATGATTGAAAGAGACAAAATGGAGCATCCAAAAATATCGCAATTTGGGTGATGAAAACAACACCGACGATTGAAGCTGTCTGTTGGTGAAATACTATTTCTTTTTTTAATATTTTTTTACTTGGATTTTTATAAATATTTTGCCTTTAAAAAAAAATATATATAATGGGAGGTATTGCTACTAGGTATACATATTTTGCTTAGATAATTTAGAACATAAACATTCCACATTATTTGGTTTAATCATTATAAAATAGCTAGGTCAATAGTTTGGCTGGTGGAATGCACGAAATCATGAATATTTTTTCATTCGAACGAAAAATTTAAATCATAACAAAATATTTTTCGAAACTAATTTTTTCGAAGATCTTGTTATATACATGCAAAGAAAGGACGACCCTGCTTGATTGATTTCAATTGAATATTTTATTTTCATGCACATTCTTTTATTAGAGATATATATCCAGGACGCAAATATTACATTATATTATCATTTCATAAAATAAAATATTGGTACACTAGTACGTGACACATGTCTCGACATTGTCTTCTGTTTCTTTTATTAGTGATATATTATTAGAAGTTTGGTTGGATGCTTCCCGAGTAGTTTCCACTTTCCAATCGAGTGATTGCTCCTCGAGAGTGACACATTCAATATATAAAACACGGATTTATTAAACCTTTTCTCTTAATCAAATCACTGATTATATATTAATTATTAATGATCAAACCCAAATCAATCATTAGTCAAAGACTCATGCAATTATAATCAAACCACGGGAAAGCTTGGTCACATGTAACGTCGATGTGGCATTGTTCTCGGACCATGGTTTTACGAAGGTGGGCATGGTGGTGCAAGATGGCTCGGTGGTGAGATGAAGTCGTCCATGGGAAACGGTGACACGATTTGGTTGTCCGCTGCTAAGATGTAGAACGGATCAGAGGTGGTTGGAGCTCTGGAGAATTAGGAGACTGGACTAGAGAGAGCTTGAATGCCTCCTGTAGAGGCGAATGCGGCTTATGGTATCATTATTTCAGATAATTATGGATAATTATGTGATGCAAAAATGGTACCTTCTTTTGTTTATCGACGTTTGGTGTTGAAAGAAGAACTCTTTCAGAAGCTACACGGTTTGTCATATAGGCTATACAGATTTAGTGGTTGTGCTCTTTGATAACATCATTCTAGTGAACATCCTTAACAACCGCTCACTTCCGTGGTCTTGAAATTGTTATGCTACCATCTTGTTAATAACGCATCAACGATTAAGTTTGCTTTCACCCCTAAAAAAGAAAACAACATAATATATTGAATTATTACGTCAACAAAAACACACACGATAGGTCATGACTGACCGAGCACACACATGATATATCGTTTTCAATGAAAAAAAAGATGTGCAGCGAACTCATATAGAATCTGTATTAAATCTTAGATTCTTCTTTGTTAGGAGAGTTAGAAACAGACTGATCCACATATTGAGTAAGGCGTCCGAATCTTGGCCTTGACCTTGCCTTAAAGGGAGGACTCCGGAGTGGTTGATGTTTGAATTTGGTGACCTCTGCAAAATAAATAACCATTTTAGTACCCAAACAAATACAAAATTACACTTTGCACCATCAACGCATCTTAGTCGGCATGTCCCCGTTAACTTTGGTAACGGAACAAAAGAAAAGGAAAACTAGAATATATAATTCCTCCGGTAACTAAATAGAAGAATCTAAAAAATCTGCAACAAATTTTGATTCATTTTCCCATTTTTTCCCGTTAGCCATTTCTCCGGTAACTACTCACGAAATCCGAATCTCTTCCGTTTTTCCCTTTCAACAAACTCCGATCATGAGCTTCCGAGCTCTCTTCCGCCGGAACAAGTCCAAGAAATCCACCGCGTCGGAGAACTCGCCGCCGATCTCGTCGTCCTTCAACGGATCACAGTCTCCACCGCGGCGGTGCCCGGCCGACGAGCTGGAGCTGGTCTTCAAAAAATTCGACGTGAACGGCGACGGGAAGATCTCGGCGGCGGAGCTCGGCTCGATCATGTCGAGCCTGGGGCAGAAGGCGAGCGACGAGGAGCTACAGAAGATGATCACGGAGTTCGACGCCGACGGGGATGGGTTCATCGATTTTAAGGAGTTCGTCGAGCTGAACACGCAGGGCGTGGGGACCGAGGAGGCGATGGTGAACTTGAGGGACGCGTTTTCCGTGTACGACATCGACGGCGACGGCTCGATCACCGCCGAGGAGTTGCACAAGGTGATGGCGAGCTTGGGTGAAGATTGCTCGATCGGAGAGTGCCGGAAGATGATCAGCGGGGTTGATAATGACGGCGATGGGACGATTGATTTCGAGGAGTTTAAGATGATGATGCTGAGGCTGTGAAAGAAGAAGAAGGCCGGCCGGCCTCCCAGCTAGTTTCTTCTCTAGATCTGTAGGTATCGAAATTTCTTGTTTTCAAGTTTTGATTCCAAGCGTAATTTTATTCCATTTTGATTTCCCCTATTCTTCTCCTCTAATTGAGGGTGAGGATCATCATCATTATATAAAGTGCTATTGTGAATATCTTTCTGATGCAATACATAATAGCCATTGCAGTTTCTCTTTGCAAGAACTTGCTATTTTCAATTTGCTTTGTGAATTAGAATGTGATTTTGCTTGTTACTTAGCATAGGATGAACCATAGTTCATCTAATGAGTGGAGAAGTAAAGCCATTAGCTTTTCTCCACCAAGAGAAGCCCTTAGCTTTCTTCTTCAAGAACCTTTGCATTGTTTCAGTAATTTGGAACCCTGTGGATTTTATCAGAAGTTTATGACAACTGAGGTATAGGTCAAGAGTTAAGCATGGCGTAGCTGTCGAGTTCATAGGAATCGATAGGGGATTGCGACACATGCATCGTTGTCGTTGATTATGTCTGCTACTTAGAGAATCTCTGGTTAGGTGTGTCTTATTGACTGCAAGTTTTATTGAGGTGAGCGTAGCAATGTTACCACTAGTACAGATCTGGATTGACTAACTTTGGTGAAGGGACAAGAACTAACGGTTTCTCTAGCCTCAAGACGATTCCATATTTATCTGTGGAATCCACCTCCGTCCCAAATGCCAGTTTCCAAGTGAACGAGTGGAGCAACGATGCCAGAACGTATTTCAGCATCTTCTCCGCCATTGGCAGCCCTGCACAAACCCTCCTCCCTGTCCCAAATGGGAAATATTGAGAACTGTTGCCCAAGTAATCGAACTTGGCTGCATTCTCGTCTAGGAACCTTTCAGGTCTGAATTCCAGAGGACTGGTCCAGACCTCTGGATCCCTGTGTATAGAGTGCATGTTAATGATTACCGTAACGCCTTTCTGAACTGTGTATTTGCCTAGTTTGCAGTCCTGGGATGGACAACGCAGTGCCAGCATAGGCACAGCTGGATGCAGGCGCAATGTTTCCTTAATAGCTGCATCCAAATAGAGCAACTTCGGCAGGTGTAACTCTTCGACACTGTTGCTTCTTCCTACTACCTCGTCTAGTTCCTTGTAGACCTTTCGCATCGCATCTGGATTTTGCATCAGCATCGCCATCGTCCACTCTATCGTCGTTGATGTCGTGTCTGTTCCACCGATAATCGCGTCCACGAGAATCCCTTTGAGTTGGTTGTCTGTAATTGATTCAGCAGCATCTCCATTGCTGTTTAGGTCTAGTAGAATCTGCAAGAAGTCCTTTGTTGTCTTATTGACATCACCTCCCCTAGCCGAAACCAGCTTCCTTCGTTTCTCGATTATGTAACCGAGAATCGAGTCAAATCTCTGCCGCGCCTGCCTGGCTTTCATCTCCAAACCCTGCAACTCGAATCTAGCGAGTGCAGGAATTAGATCCGAGATGTTTAGTGTTGACTGTAGCACCAGAAATTCATCCGCCAATTCCCGAATCTTTGAATACAACGTCTCCCCTTCGTCTCCATGGACCGTGCACCCCAAAAGCATGCTCAGGACAGTGTTTGATACTGTGATGAACACCAACTGGCCTAAGTCCAAAGCTTTACCTCTTTTCTCATACACATCTTTAATACCCCTCTCGACTTCCTTCTTCCTCAGCAAGTATGAACCTTCGAGCCTTGAACTGCTAAGAAGTTCGTGCACGAACACCTTACGCAGCTTTCTCCAGTCAGGACAGTAGGAGGAGAATGCAACGTCACTCCCACCATAGCTGATGATTTTAGAAGCAATAAGCGGGTCACGATCTGTAAACGTTACGACCTGGTCTCGAATTGTTTTAGCTAGTGACGGCGAGGTGATCACCACGTACATTTTGCATCCGAGCCATAGCTTGTAGACAGGGCCGTAGAGTTCAGCCAGCTCCGCGAAGCTCTTGTGGAGTTGGGTGCTTAGAAATGGCAGATACCCGACTATTGGCAACCCTCGTGGACCCGGTGGCAACGTTTTGTCGGCTGCTCTCTTCAGTAGTAACCATACCACCGGTATCGATACCACGATGAGGATAGAAGCCACGAAAAGCGAATCCTTCCACCACCATGACTCCATTCTAGGAGGAGATAAGGGAAGTTCAGCTGCAAGTAAAGTCGACTAATTTTTTTTTTTTTGGGTGCTGTGATTTTTTAGAGTTGCTGTGGATTTATATAACTGGATAGTCAAGTTTAGCTGCTACTGGTCATTGAATGCATTATGACGTTTGAGTACGTGTGATCATCCAGACTTGGTTTGCATTGTTTGAACTGAGCTGTGACAGCACTCAAAATAGCTCGGGAGAATGGTTACCGACGAATACTGATGCAGCTTGACTCCCGATGTGCCGTTGATTTGATATGCCAAGAGGAGGAGCATTCTGCGGCCCATAGCGAGATTCACAAGTTGATGCAGTGAGCGTAGGTGGTCAAACTTTATTCATGTTCATAGAGAAGGCAAATCATGCATGAAATTACGTTGCTAACGTTGCGCATCAGATACCATTAAGTAGGTATGGTTTTTCCATTTTTAATTTTTTATTGACCTATTGATCACGCTACGATATATTTTGGTGGATTATAAACAAAGCTGCACGTCATTTTCTTGGTCGCGAAAGAGGTGCTATTTTCTTATATGTCATGTTTATGGAATCTATAAATGCGACATGCTCAGCTTGAACTCTTCTTCGTCATTTCATGTATTTAAATATTCTTGTCTGTACTGCAGCCAAGAAACAAGAAACAATACCAACCGCTAGCTAGTTAAACATCAGCTGCTTACTCGAGCCAGAGCCAGGGACCGGAACCAATGTCGGCACAAACTCGAAACCTCGTACGACATGATAACCTAATGGAGACTCGCTCCCCGTTGTCAGGGAAGCTAAAGCATGACGATCATCATATTGATACACCAGGCACAAATACTGTCCGTCTCCCTGAACTTCGGTCCTCCCCCATACGTACTCTGGTGCGCTCACCCACTCGTAGCAATAATCGGTTTGGAATGTAAACAGAGTCTTCGCCGGAAGTTGGAACAATTTTAATTGCAACGAGAGTTGAGTGAGGCGTAGGAGGTCCACTTAACAGATTACCTTGCTATCGTTGGTCATAAGATGTCATTAGGTGTGTATATGATATAAGATGTCATTAAGTGTATACGATTACCTTATTTATGATCCTTTGTTGGATTATCGGTATGCTATGTACAATGTATAAATGTACTTGGTATTTCAACGAACAGATTGATTGGTTGCGCATAAGGATTTTTCTTTTAGTTATTGGTCATGAAAAAGGTGCACAAACTCGAAACCTCTTTTGACAAAATATCCCAATTCAGACGAGAGATTTTCTGTCAGGGAAGCTAAAGCAAGTTCATCGTCATATTGATACACCAAGAACAAATAATACGAATTGTGTTTCGCAAATTCGGCCCTGATCCTCCATATGTACCCCGGTTCGCTCACCCACTCATAAAGATCTCCGGTTTGGATGGTAAACAATTTGGACCAACAACACGAATGATCTCCAAGATGCCGGTATGATTCGTGGGCTGATGTTCCGCTGTGCAGCCACGACACACCGGGATTGAATGAGATTGTTAATGCGGGTGGATAAGCATTTGAATCGTAGCAAAGTCTTCGCCGGAAGTTTGATCAATATGTCCGACATCATGCCGTTCCTGTCCGGCCATGCTTGCTTTCTCTTCTTGAGATCTCCCATTTTTTTTCTGTTTCCAATTGAATTTTTTATTTTCACAACTTAGGTTTAATATATAGTAGAGAGACTTTACTTGATCACCAAGTTATGGTTAAATTTACCGGTAGGAATGGGCCTAGTCCGATCATCTAACTTGAATAAGAAAACCCTAGGTAACTAATTAACCCTAATCAACATGAAAATAATAACTTATTTAAATCTTTAATTTGTTTTCTTTATAAAAAATCACCGTCACAACCCCTCCTACCAGGGAGTCTCCGATGATTTTTTGGCAAGTATCCTACAATTTTTCTGGCGGAAATTTATTTCTAGTTCTATATTTGATAGTATAAGTCTGGAGCGGTTGACGAACCAAGTCGCTCGCGTTTGATTTGGTGTTTTGTTTTGAAGAAGGTTTGTTCGTGACTCGATTCGATTTTAAATGAGCCAAATTTGAGCCTAGGCATGTTCGACTTGGTAGGCTCGCGAGCTAGCTCGAGCTCGGGCTCGAGAGCCAACTCGAGTATATGACTTGTTACTTGACTCAATAATGCATCATATGTTTTGCTCGAAAACTATAAATAATAAATCATATGTAATAAGTTGGTGTGCCACTAATGAAAATGCAAGTCACATAGTATTTAGATATAACTATTTTAATTGAGAAAAGTGGAAACTTGTATATTTTAAGTTATCTGTTTTTTAGCTTTGACTCGTCGATATTTTTCGGTATATAAACTTCAAAATAAGTTCAAAATAGACTCACCAGGGGATTTTAATGAGTGAAGTTCAAGTGGAGCTCGTCGCGGTAGTTAACGAGACAAGCTCGAATAGACTTGAGCTCGAGACGAGCTAAAATTTGCTAACTCGAGTTCGAGCTCGAGCTCGCCTAAAACATGACGAACCAAGTTTAAGCACAGTAAAATTTGGCTCGACTCGGTTCGTCAACCACTCTAAGTATAACTAAATATACAATTAAATAAAAGATTGATAGTATAACTAATTATATGTAAACATCTAGTTATAATGCTAGCGATTGGTTTTTTCGGGTGGAAAAATAAGACTTCTTTTGGTTGGGTTTGATTGAGTTCCTAGTTTATTGGACCAATAGTTTGTAGAGATACAAGTTACTTGGATCAAGTGTTCATTAGATTATTTTGAGTTGTACGTATCACTAATTGTTGATTTTTGGTCGTAAGTTGAACGTATTAATATCTCCGATCTTTTTATTATATGCGATTAAGCGTTATCACGTTACCATTAAATAACATTTAGAAGTGACGAGACCAAAATATTATACGATCCAACCCTTTTTATTCAAATCATACTTTCGAAATAAAATTCGGACTAGGTTTGACAAATTCGTCCAATGGAGTCAACTATTTTCACAGCGTTAAGAAAGTAAAAAGTAACTCTTTTGATCATTCTTCGCAATACGGGCCGAGCCCATTATTTGATTTAAACGGCGAACCGACCTAGCTGGCCCATTTTAGGCCCATCTCTTCCGCCGTATATAACCATTCCATTAGGGTTCTTTCTACATTACATACCCAGACGCAGTGTTGTTTCCCCTGCGCATCCATCTCCTTCATCCAAGTTCATCGTTTGTTTCTGATTCTTCATTCCGTTGCTCAACATGGTGAGATTTCCCTCTTGATTTCATACGATCACGCTTGTTCTTCCTGCTTGCGTTATTGCTGGGGTTCCTGTTTCTGATTCAATTTTTGCTTTGATTATTGAATGAAAAATGTTCTTCCTTAGGTGCTGCAAAACGATGTTGACTTGTTGAACCCACCGGCTGAGCTTGAGAAGAGGAAGCACAAGCTCAAGCGTCTTGTCCAATCTCCCAATTCCTTCTTCATGGTATTTACCTCTCTCGATCAAGCTTCTTTTATCTTTTTGCTGTGATGGTTTCCATCGGTACACTTACTATTGATTTGTTCTTTGTGTTCCCCCCCGTTTGTGCTTGTTGTAGGATGTGAAGTGCCAAGGTTGCTTCAACATGTAAGTAAATTGATCAGTTCGTACCAGTTTATATGAATTGAATGGCTCAGTTAGCTGTTTCTGAATTACTGATATGGCTGGAAATTGGTTGGTAGACCTGAAAATTTGAATCGAGTTTGATGATATTCGTTCTATAAATGTTGAGTTTTTAAAATTGTTTGGTTCTGTGGTTAACCACTAACTACAAATAATGTGTTGAGGTTAATGGTTAGCTCATTTACTTGAAATATTGGTTCGGTTAACTGCTTTGTTTGGGCTGATTAATCGCGGTTGACCGCATTGTTCGGCTGAACAAGTACTGATGCTTCTCCCTGATTCGATTTTTTGCAGAACTACTGTGTTCAGCCACTCTCAAACTGTCGTAGTTTGCGGGAACTGCCAGAGTGTCCTGTGCCAGCCTACTGGAGGACGTGCTAGACTCACCGAGGGATGCTCTTTCCGGAGGAAGGCTGACTAAACCTTCGTTCTTTCCTCATTATGAATATGGTAGAACGAATCGTCGTGGTTGATGAATTTTGATAGCTGTGGTGGTTTGATTTCACTACGCACTGTTGAGAAAATGTTTTTGCATTTGTCATGTCTATCTAGTAGTGTAATTTTCTCCTGTTTTGCGCTATAAACTGGATTTCGGGCCGTATATGAATGAATCCTGAATCACAGGTGGAATTGAGTTTGGCCACTTTTCTACATTTGCGGGTGTTGCTAATCTTTCTATTCAGTGTTTCAATTCAAGCAGTATATGAATGCTACCTTGATTATCTTTCTCATGCATTACAGTTACAGCCAGACATTGCTTTTTTACCCAGCTTTTCTTCTCCATGCATTGTTAGTTAATTAGGTTTTAGTATAGATCTGAGTCGGCCAACTTCGGCGTAGGGACAAGAATCAACGGTTTCTCTAACTTGAAAACAATTCCAAACTTTTCCGTCAAATCCACCTTCGTCCCCTTCGCTAGTCTCCATTCGAACGAGTGGAGCAACGATGCCAGAACGTACTTCAGCATCTTCTCTGCCATCGGAAGCCCTGCACAGACCCTCCTTCCCATTCCAAATGGGAAATATTGCGAACTGCTGCCCAAGTAATTGAACTTGGCTGTAGCACTCTCGTCTAGGAACCTTTCGGGTCTGAATTCTAGCGGACTGGCCCAGAGCTGTGGATCCCTTTGGATTGCGAAGGTGTTGACGATGACTGTAACTCCTTTTGGAACGATGTATTTGCTTAGTCTGTAGTCCCGGGACTGGCAACGTAATGCCAGCATAGGCACTGCCGGATGCAGGCGGAGCGATTCCTTAACAGCTGCGTCCAAGTAGCGTAGCTTTGGCAGATGCAACTCCTCAACATTGTTGCTTCTTCCTACTACCTCATCTAGTTCTTTGCAGACGTTTTGCATTGCATCGGGATGTTGCATCAACATTGCCATCGTCCACTCTATCGTCGTTGATGTTGTGTCTGTTCCCCCGATAATAACGTCCTGCAGAAGATAGATCGTTAATTTCCGGCCTATTTATATTACCAAGATGATTGAACACGGTTTACCAGAAGAATCCCTTTGAGTTGGTCGTCTGTAACTGAAGCAGCAGCATCTCCCTTGCTGTTTAGGTCTAGTAGAATCTGCAAGAAGTCCTTGGTCTCTTTCACTTCACTTCCCAGCTTCCTCCTCTCATTGATTATGGAACTCAAAATCCGATCGAAACTCTGCTGAGCCTTTCTGGTTTTCCTCTCTATCCCCTGCAAATCAAATCTAGCTAGCGCCGGAATCACGTCCGAGATGTTTGGTGATGACATTAGCACATTGTATTCATCTGCCAGTTTCCGAATCTCCGAAAGCGACATCTCCACTTCTTCTCCATTCACAGTGCTTCCCCAGAGCATGCTCAGGACAGTGTTTGATACTGTCATAAACACCAACTCCCCAAAGTCCAAAACTTTGCCTCGTTTCTCATACGCAACCTTAACACCGCTCTCAACTTCCTTCTTCCTCAGCAAGTTCAAACCTTCGAGCCTCGAACTGCTCAGCAGTTCATGCACGAAAACCTTCCGTAGCTTTCTCCAGTCAGGACCGTACGTGGAGAAGGCTACGTCACTCCCACCATAGCTGATGATTTTGGAAGCAATCTGCGGGTCCCGATCTGTAAACGTTAGGACATGGTCTCTGATTTGTTTAGCCAGTTTTGGCGAGGCGATCACTATGTACATTTTGCTTCCGAGCCAGAGCTTGTAGATAGGGCCGTAGAGTTCAGCGAGCTCCCCGAAGCTCTTGTGGAGTTGGGTGCTGAGAAATGGTAAGTAGCCAACTATAGGCAACCCTAGTGGACCCGGAGGCGACTTCTCGTCGGCTGCTCTCTTGAGTAATGACCATAACACCGGGATCGATACCACGACGAGGATAGAAAGCACCACGACGAGCGAATCCATTAGTTGCAAGTAAGAAAGGACTCGATTTTTTGGTGATGATTTATAGTTATGGTTGTGACCTTATATACTAGTGGAACAGTCAAGTTTAGATGCTGATTGTGTAATTGAATGCATAGTGTAGTGCCAAAGATTTCTGCTAGGATTCGACTCCGATTAGCTGTGGCGATTTGGAAGCTTGCAGACGTCATTTTCTTGGTCGTGAAGGAGTAGGTTCTATCCCTTAGGTTTCATATGTTTGATACTTTGATTCCATTGATGGATACCTACGTGCCACTGTACGAGGATTCCTTCTTGAAATCTTCTTCATTTCATTTCATATATTTGTATGTAGCTAAGTGTATTTCGATTCCTATATAATTAGACATAATACATTAATTTATCGTTATTGGACCAATAGTTCATTTTTTATAGATTTACCAGTTATTTGGGTTACGTTTCAATCAGGTTACGATATTTACTAAATGTTGATTTTTGGCCAATACGGGTTGTATAATATATAACAAGGTGGAGAATTCGATACATATGCGTATGTGCTACATTCAACCCTAAAAACATCATTTCAAGAATTTAAAACCAAAATAATAAATCGTAAACATTTCACATACAACCTTAAACACTAAAGGACAATGTTAAACCCCTAAATATTAAATTCTAACCCTCAAACATTAGATCATAAAGTCAAATTCTTAATCGTACTTCAAACTTCAATTTTTGACCATAAATTTAAATTAAGTAATCGTAAAATCTTTAATTAGACTCTAAGCACTTATCATTACGTCATAAATCCTAAACATTAAAATAAAAATTTTAAAATTTTTAATTTTGGACATAACATATAAAAAAATGTAATATAATATGCCCTGTACACAAATGTTAAGAGTTTTTTTTCAATAATTTTATATGCAAATTCTTTAAAATATTATATTTTTATAAACGCATATTTTTATGAACGTTGGTAATGTATTCATGTGGGCTGGCGGGCTATCCATTTCGGCCCATCTCTTTGAAGACATTTTTTCTAGGTTCGCATGGAAGTCAGTCGACGGCGACCGGCCGGTAACACGGACGAGAGAGGCGGCGTTCATTCACTCAGAGAGAAAGAGAGGAACGCAAGCTGGAACGGCGGTGATATTTCATTCTGCGTGTAGGAGGAGAGACGAGCAAAAGGAAGCTGGGAGCAGATTGGAAACGATGATCCGTTCGCGGAAGTGAGCTGTTTCCTCGTCTGGCAAGTTTGAGCTCAGCGCGATTGCTAGAGTTCGTTTGGATGAACTGGATTTGGGGCCGTTTGGCAGGAGCTTGTGCTGTTGTCGGATTGGACCTTTTCAATGCATTCTGATCCTTCATCTGATTGCGGGTGAAATTTAGTTTCGCTCCTTTCTACATTTGCAGGTATCACAAAACTCTCTTTATCAGTTTCAATTCAAGCGTATTTGAATACTATTGAATATCTTTCTGCTGCATTACAATAATAGGCATTTCTGTTTGTCCCTTCTCAAATCTAGATCCTTCATCTTTTGATCATGCCGGTATTAACTTGCTGTGTGAACGTCACCTGGTTCTGCATCTTTTGTTTGAATAGATAAGGGCATCACTTATCACTTAGCATATGACAGGATGAACATACCCACAATCTATCTCCTGGATTCCCTATTAAGGAGTCGATTTGTTGAGTTAGTATGAGCTTTAGTAGTATTTCCCTATTGTCTCAGAACTTTTGATTCCTGTGGATTCTATCAGCAATTATTAACATCAAAGACATGTCAAGAATTAGACATGAGTTTATCTACCTAGCTCACACGGCACACAAACATGTATAACGTATTGGCAATATATTATTTGGAGAACCTATTAACAATATCAATTACAGTAGAGAGGAAAATTGCTCCATACATTGTAGTTCATTGGTTTCTAGTATAGATCTGGATTGGCTACCTTCGGCCTAGGGACAAGAATCAATGGTTTCTCTAACTTCAAAACAATTCCAAACTTATCTGTCGAATCCACCACCTCTGTGCCGTGTGCTAGTCTCCATTCAAACGAGTGGAGCAACGATGCCAGTACGTATTTCAGCATCTTTTCGGCCATCGGAAGCCCTGCACAGACTCTCCTTCCTGTCCCAAACGGGAAATACCGGTCACTATTCCCCAAGTAATCGAACTTGGTTGCATTCTTGTCTAGGAACCTGTTAGGTCGGAATTCCAGAGGACTGGTCCAGACCTGTGGATCCCTGTGGATTGCATAGGCGTTAATGATGACTGTAACGCCTTTTGGAATGGTGTATTCGCTTAGTTTGCAGTCCTGGGATGGGCAACGCATGACGAGCATAGGCACCGCTGGATGCAGGCGTAATGTTTCCTTTACAACTGCGTCCAAGTAGCGTAGCTTCGGCAGATGCAACTCTTCGACAGTATTGCTTCTCCCTACTACCTCATCTAGTTCTTTGTAGATCTTTTGCATTGCGTCTTGATGTTGCATCAGCATTGCCATCGTCCACTCTATCGTCGTTGCTGTTGTGTCTGTTCCACCTATAATCGTATCCTGTAAATTGCAGGTCGTTATCAACTAGTTTGGGACTTAGTGTTTATGGGGTAAATATGATTAAACACTTACCACCAGAATCCCTTTGAGTTGGTCGTCTGTAATTGATGAAGCAGCATCTCCATTGCTGTTTAGGTCTAGTAGAATCTGCAAGAAGTCCTTTGTTTCTATCACTTCACCTCTCAGCTTCCTCCTCTCATTGATTATCGAATCGAGAATTCGATCGAAACTCTGCTGTGCCTGTGTGGTTTTCCTCTCTATCCCCTGCAAGTCAAATCTGGCAAGTGCAGGAATTAGGTCTGAGATGTTTGGTGTTGACTGTAGCACATTGAATTCATCCACCAATTTCCGAATCTTCGAAAAGAAGATCACCCCTTCGTCTCCATGGACAGTGCATCCCAAGAGCATGCTGAGGACAGTGTTTGATACTGTCATAAACACCAACTGACCAAAGTCCAAAGCTTTACCTTTTTTCTGGTAAACATCCTTAACAGTTTTCTGAACTTCCCTCTTTCTCAGCACATAGGAACTTTCAAGTCTTGCACTGCACAAAAGTTCGCGAACGAGTGTCTTGCGCAGCTTTCTCCAGTTAGGACTGTGTGAGCTGAAAGCGATGTCATTGCCACCATAGCTGATGATTTTGGAAGCAATCAGCGGGTCACGATCTGAAAATGTTACGACCTGTTCTCGAACTTGTTTAGCTAGTGTTGGTGCGCCAATCACCACGTACATTTTGCTTCCGAGCCAGAGCTTGTAGACAGGGCCGTAGACTTCTGCCAGCTCTGTGAAGCTCTTGTGGAGTTCGGTGCTAAGAAACGGCAGGTAGCCAACTATTGGGAATCCTCGTGGGCCTGGTGGCAACTTCTCGTCGGCTGCTCTCTCGAGTAATGACCATATCACCGGGATCGATACCATGACGAGAGCTGCCATAACAACTTCCACTTGCAGCGATCCATCGCTGCTTACTGCCCACCACCATGACCCCATTATCAGGGAATCATGAGGTAATGTTGTATTCTGCAAGTGAGACATTGATTATTCGGTGCTGTGTTTCCTTAGTTATGCTGAAGAAAGTGTGAACTTATATAGCAAGATAGCGTCCGTTATGGGTACTAAAGTTTAGCTGGAGCATCATGTTACTGTCAGTGTTAGGTTCAACGCTCCTTTATCTGTGCAGTATGGTCATTAAGTTCACTAGCTTCTTAGTTATATACCATGAACCAACTAAGGCTTACAAGTTGCTTATTTTTTTATTTAAATACTCATGACAAAAATGTGTGTTTTTTCTTATTTTGTCAGACTTTGATTGACACTTTGTTTGCATAGTAATTGTAGAATTTCAGAGAATATTTTAACTTAATTTATTCACTGGGAACTACTCTTATATATAGGAGTAGAGATTTACAAAGAGCTCCTTAACAAGAGACAATTAGATCTAACACTTTCCTTACAAGGAAAGGATTACAAAACTATCTAGGAAAAGGAAAAATAAGTCTTCCTAATTAATGCTGGAATCCTAATCCTAATCATTCACGGATTCTTCAACACTCCCCCTCAAATTTGACTTAAAAATGTTGAGAAGTCCAAGCTTGGTGATCAAACTATTATGCACATCTCTTGTAAGAGCTTTGGTATGGATGTCTGCCAGCTGCAGACGAGATGGCACATACTCCACTTGGATAGTCTTTTCATTCAGCTTCTCTGAGATGAAGTGATGATCAATTTCAACATGTTTTGTACGGTCATGATGCACATGACTCTTTACTATGCTAATGGCTGCTTGATTATCACACCATAGTATTATAGGATCTGTATTTCCCATTTTTAGCTCAGTTAGAACTCTTCTTACCCAAATCCCTTCACATATTCCTTGAGCAAGAGCTCTATACTCTGCTTCAGCACTGCTCCTGGACACCACGTCTTGTTTCTTGCTTCTCCATGTAATAAGATTTCCCCATATATACATATAGTATCCTGAAGTGGATCTTCGCTCAGTCAGTTCCCAACCCAACCAGCATCCGTGTAAATTGATATGTTGCGGACGTTCTGCTTTTGAAATAATAACCCAAGTCCTGCTGTTTTCTTCAAGTACCGAAGGATCCTTGTAACCGCTTCTAGGTGATCCTCGCTTGGGTTATGCATGTGTTGGCTCACAATACTCACAACAAATGCAATGTCAGGTCTGGTGTGAGATAAGTATATTAGTTTCCCGACCAGCCTTTGGTATCTCCCCCTATCCGTGGGCTTACTCTCAGGATCGAACTTCAAATTTGTCTCTAAAGGTGTCTCGGCTAGTTTACAACCAGTCATCCCAGTTTCCTTTAGCAGATCCATAACATACTTCCTTTGGATAAGATGATTTCTTGCTTGGATTTAGCAATCTCAGTTCCAAGAAAGTACTTCAACTCCCCAAGATCCTTAGTCTCGAATTCTGTGGACAGTTTAGTCTTCAATTGTTGAATCTCACAATCGTCATTGCCAGTTATGATAATGTCGTCTACGTAAACGATTAAGATGGCCACTTTGTCATCTGCCCTTTGCTTTACAAACATTGTGTGATCCGATTGGCATTGGTAGTATTTACTTGTTTCGACTACTTGGGAGAATCTTTCAAACCATGCTCTTGGAGACTGTTTTAACCCATATAAGGCTTTCCGAAGTCTGCAAACATTCTCAATTCCAGCTTTTATCTCGACTCCAACAGGAATGTTCATGTAGATTTTTTCACTTAAGTTACCATTGAGGAAAGCATTTTTTATGTCGAGCTGGTGTAATTTCCATCCGTAGTTCACTGCTAGGGACACAATATCCTGATAGTGTTCAATTTCGTAACGAATGCAAACGTCTCTTCTAATCCACTCTGTATGATTAAGTAAAACCTCTGGCCACCAGCCTGGCTTTTAGCCTTTCTATTCCTCCATCGGCACTATACTTGATTGTAAATAGCCATTTACAATCAACAGTTCGTTTTCCTTCAGGAAGAGTCTCAATTGTACCATGAACGAACCATATTATCTTCAATCTCCCAGTTGTCGAAGGTTGCATCATCCTCATCAAGCTGAACAGTTTTACCCGTGAGGTATCCCTTCTTGCCACGTCCAGATATGAACATGAGAACAGATTGCGACCATTGGAGGTAATTGTCACCGTTCAGTCGATGAATTGTGATGCACCCAAGTGGGGCGTCATTGTGAGGATCAGATTGGTTGGATGTCGGGATGGGCGAAATAACTTCGCCGGAATTGGAATCGGAGCTGGCGTCTTTAGTCATTCTTCGTCAGAACTGAAAACGGAAAACTTGAAGGCAGGAACACGAAGACGGAAACGGAAAATAAAGTCAGATTTTTTTTAGAACCTATTCTCTGATACCATGTAGAATTTCAAAGAATATTTTCTACTTAATTTATTTACAGGGAACTACTCCTATATATAGGAGTAGAGATTTACAAAGAGCTCCTTAACAGAGCACATTAGATCTAACACTTTCCTTACAAGGAAAGGATTACAAGACTATCTAGGAAAAAGAAAAATAAGTCTTCCTAATTAATGCTGGAATCCTAATCCTAATCATTCATGGATTCTTCAACAGTAATCAAGGAAGCTTCTCACTGAGCAGGCTTAAATGTCTACTCCAAAATCACTGCATTCGTATGCATAGTTCGTTGCTTCTTCTTGAAGCTATTTGATCAAGTAGCCAGAACGTCCGTTTGTGGAGGAGTAGCTTAGGCAATGGGTTAAGGGCTAGGTCTGATGCTAGATGGCCTATGCTTCTATGTATTTATCGGGATACCGATGATTCCGGAAGATGACCTCCAACAATACATGAGGACACTCAGTGGTGAATGCTGAATACTTGCCATGGAGCATCTATCAAGCTCACATGGCACATGTATCAGCAATGATAGCCTGCAACTCTTATTTAGGAAGAACATAGTAGTTATAGATTTGGCTAGTGTAGCGCTAGATTTGGCTAGCCTTTTTTGTAGTTACAAGACTTAATCGTTTCCCTAACTTCACATGACGCCATCAGAAGCAGCGTCAGATGCAGACCTGAACTCTTCAATGATGTACACCGCGCATCAGCTGTGCAGTGTGAGGCCTCGAACTCATTATGTTCTTGGTTATACCAGCAACTAGGTAATGCTTACAAGTTGCTGCTATTATATCCTCCATAACAAAAATGCGTGTGGAAACTTTGCATTAAATTGCAAAATCCAAATGCATATGCAATCTGGGTAGATGTTGCTCGATTAAGTAAGTCACAAAAAAATAGCAACGGCTGAGATCTTTGAATGGTCGTCGGAATGTGATTGAGTTTGACAGTAGAAATTTTCTTGTGCTGCTACGTCTCCATTTTTATACTGCCACACATTTGTTAGGTTTCAACGCTCATTTGGTCGGGGGAGTTAAGTTATATTCCTTAAAATTAAAATCTTGATTGCGCCATTGAACCACCAAATGTTTGAAGCTGATGTGATTTTTGTTCTTTTCTGTGCGTAGAATTCTGATTTTTATGATGTGAATTTCCTGTCAGTGTTAGGTTCAACGCTCATTACCTCTGCAATATTTGCATTGAATTCATTATCATCATGGTTTTCAACTCTCAACCAACTTACAAGTTGCTGTTTTTTGTAAAAATTTTTCATAAAGAAACTGTGCACATAGTTCGTGGCTTAGGCAATGGGTCAATGGCTAGGTCTGACTGTTACCGGGTTGTAACCATTCACAGTCGGCTAACCGGTTAGCAGGGCTGTGACCATAATGATAAATCTTATATAGTACAAACCTAGAAAGATTTCCCAAGAGTGATGCTAGATGGCCTATGCTTCTATGTTTGAATTCGGATAACGATAATTCCGGAAAATGACCCCCAGGACTAGATTGTGTACACTCGGTGGTGAATACTGAACTTACTAGTAGTAGCGTCCAAGTACGATAGGTAGCTTTTGGTGTAGGTTAGATGACTTGATAGTTTCTCCTTAACTTCACACGAAGCCAGAACGATTTGAGCAGCGATTCCAGGGTTAAATCGTCGATGATGTTACGGGTTCACTGCGCATCAACTGCGCGATGTGGGTCCTCGAACTAGTTATGTTCTTGGTTATTCCATCAACCAGCTAATGCTTACAGGTTGCTGCTGCTATTATCCATAACAAAAATGTGCGTTTTTTTCCCCAGAATTTATTGAGAATTTGTTTGCATTGTGAACTAGGAAACTTTGCCTTAAATTGCAACATCCAAATGCAAAGTGTAATTACTAATTTGGGCATAGTGGTTGTCGGGGGAGATATTTGGGCTGAGCCCAAATCTGATTTGAAAATGCGAGGCGGGCTATCCGCTTTCGGCCCATCCGTTTAATTCACCCTTCTATTGTTTGCAATTATTCTCAGTCGGCAATGAAGTCAGCGGATGGCTACCGGCAGGCAGCTCCGGGAGAGTTCTTCGCGGCGGCTCATTCACTCGGAGAAGGTGGAACGGACGCTCGACCAGCGGTGGTATTTCATTCTACCGTAGTGGAGGAAAGGCGAGCAAAATGAGTAGATTGGTGACGATGATTCAGTTCGCAGGAAGTGAGCTGTTTTCCTGCCTGGCAAAGTTTGAGTTCAGCGCGATTGCTATAGTTCGTTTGGCTGGATTGGAGTTTGGGCCGTTTCAAAGGAGCTCGATTGTGCTGTGATTTTCTTTTGAATCAAGAACCAGGGTGAATTACGGGTGAAAATGAGTTTGGCTGTTTCTACATCTGCAGGTATCAAAACTCTTTCTCTCAGTTTCAACTCCAGTAAATATGAATGCCGTTGTGAATATCTCTCCGATGCATTATGATCAGATTAGCATTTGTCTCTTTGCAATTCTAGATCCTTCATCTTTTTGTCCTGTTGCATTAGCAGTATGATCTTGTTCTGCCACTGTCGTCTGGTTCTGCAAGTTTTTAGTCTTATATAAATGTGGTCCTGCAAGTTTTGTTGGAATGGAAAAAGATAAGGGCATCTATTCTGACTTAGCTTTAGGATGAAAAGAACCACAATTCATCTCCTGGCTTCCTTTCTAATGGGTGGAGCTGTGAAGTTGTTATGAACTTTACCATTTCTCCCCCAATCGAAGCTTTTGGCGTTACTTTAGGAACCTCTGATGCCTGAATTTTTCCTTTAGGATTCCTGTGGATTCTATCAGCATTTAATGATGTCTGAGATAGGTCAAGAATTAAGCATGGCTTATCTACCAGGCTCCCGTGGCACATGTATTGGCAATGATGTCCTGCGTATTTTATTTGGAAGAATGCATTAGTAATCTGAAATACCAATAGGGAGGAATATTGCTCCAATACATCGTTGTTCATTACTTTTCTAGTAAAGATCTGGATTGGCCAGCTTTGTGTAGGGACAAGAATAGCGGTTTCTCCAACTTCACGACGATTCCAAACTTATCCGTAAAATCCACCTCTGTCCCCTGTGCTAGCTTCCATTCAAACGAGTGGAGCAGTGATGCCAGAACGTATTTGAGCATCTTCTCCGCCATTGGAAGCCCTGCACAGACTCTCCTCCCTGTTCCAAATGGGAAATACTTTGAACTGTTTCCCAAGTGGTCCAACTTGCTCGCATTATTCTTGTCTACGATCCTTTCAGGTCTAAATACCAGAGGTTTGGTCCAGAGCTTTGAATCCCTGTGGATTGCATAAGCGTGGATGAATACAGTGATGCCCTTTGGAATGGTGTACCCCCCTAGTTTGCAGTCCTGGCTGGGGCAACGGGGTATCAGCACCGGCAGTGCCGGATGCAGGCGGAATGTTTCCTTAATCACTGCATCCAAGTAGTGTAGTTGCGGCAGATGTAACTCTTCGACTACGCTTTTTCTTCCTACTACCTTGTCTAGTTCCTTGTAGATCTTTTGCATTGCGTCTGGATGTTGCATCAGCATTGCCATTGTCCACTCTATTGTCGTTACTGTTGTGTCTGTTCCGCCGATAATCGTATCCTGTAAAAAGATAGGCAGCACTGAGTTTTGCTTAGTGGTTGTATGCTGATGTACCATGGTGCATAATGGTTTTTGTATGTTAGTTGTCTGTCAGATAATATACATGAACACTTTACCAAAAGAATGCCCTTGAGTTGACTGTCTGTGACTGACAATGCAGCATCTCCTCCATGGCTGTTGAGATCCAGGAGAATCTGCAAGAAGTCCTTCCCATCTTTGAATTCACCTCCCGAATCCGAAACCATCTTCCTCCGCTCGCTGGTCACAGAATTGAAAAATTGATCCATTTCCTGTTGCAGCTTCCTGGATCTCTTCTCTATTCCCTGCAAGTCAAACCTGGCAAGTCCCGGAACGAAGTCTGAGATGTTCGGTGCAGCAAGTAGCACCATCTCTTCACCTGCCAACTTTTAATTTTGGAAAAGAACATATCGCCTTCTTCCCCGTGAACCGTACTTCCCCAGAGCATGCTCAGGACAGTGTTTGATACCGTCATGAACACCAACTGGCCAAAGTCCAAAGGTTTACCTCTTTTCTCATACACATCCTTAACAGCCCTCTGAACTTGTTGCTTCCTCAGCAAGTAAGAACCGTCCATCCTGGCATTGCTTAACAACTCGCGCACGAAGATCTTCCTTAGCTTCTTCCAGTCGGAACCGTAGGAAATGAACCCGATGTCATTCCCACCGTGGGTGATTATCTTCGCAGCAATCGGAGGATCTTGAGCTGAAAATGTTACATCCTGGTCGCGAACTTCTTTAGCTAGCGATGGTGAGCCGACCACCAGGTACATCTTGTACCCTAACCAGAGCTTTTAGATAGCGCCGTAGGTTTCGGCCAGCTCTGTGAAGCTCTTGTGGAGATGGGTGCTTAGAAATGGCAGGTACCCTACTATTGGCAACCCACGGGGACCCGGTGGCAATGATAGTTTGTTGGATGCTCTCTTGAGTAACCATGTCGCCATGATCGATGCTGCGATGAGAGCTGCCAGCATGGCAGCTCTTGAATCGCTGCTCCACCATGACCATAGGCGGATGAGCTACATTTTTCGACCTGTGAGAGAATTTGGGTTAGCTTTGATGGGTGGAATCAGTTGGTCTGTGTAGAGACTTATAGGAAGAGGATGTGGAACAACTGTTTGAAGACCTTGAATTTTGTTCTTGATTTTTATTTTACTTGAAACTTCTAGGCCGAGGTTTGATATGAAATTTTCCATATTTAGACCGACAGTGACAACGTTTGTACTTCAATAATAACATTCCCGAAAGGTTTGATTGGCCAAAAATGAATTTGTCTTTCACTTTGCTTCTTCCTCTTGATCTCGGAACTGTATGATTTCTAATTGCCGAGTGCCTGTGATTTTTTTTCGCAAGAATTTTCCACATAAAATCGTTTGTGTTGCTTACGACTTGGGTAAAAGCTGAAATAAAATGTTCACATAGAGATAATTCGGTTACAAGAGATTATGAAGGGAGGAGGGTGATGGCCTGATGGCTGATGGGAACTTTGCCGATGCCATAAATTGCAAAACTGGCGATAGACTAAGCTAGAAACTTATATGGATGGATTCGGAATGAAAGTGAACCCAGTAGTTGATGTTCCCGCCGTTAAACATACGTGTATTGAACGTATAATATATAATTAGTATTAGATAATTATTGGCCCATTGACCGAGTTATATAATAATACATATATATATATATATAAATATATTGAAATTTAATATTGTAATTAACCTTGACATGTTGGAGTTAAATGAATTATAATAACTTAAATAACATTAAAAAGTCATCTAAAAATATAACGGAAAATTAAAGACATATGTAAACACCTATAAAAGTTAGTAAAAAAATTGAATAGAGTTTCTCTAGAACTATCTACCAACAGACAAAGTCCGGATTAAAGAAGAAAATAACTATACTATAAATTTTTTTTGACGAATAGTTAAGCATAATGAACTATGTAACCTTAGTTGGTCTGTTAAAATAATGTTGAAAGGGGATCATGTTATATGAAATATGCTTACGCTTGATGGTATTTCCAATTCAAAATGACTCAACCCGATTAGTGCTTTGAATTGGTCTCAATTGGCCAGTTAAAAGTATATTGAATGAAGGATAATGCTATATGAGCTTCTGTTTGATGGATATATCCAAATCAAATCTGACACAACTTGAGCAGTGTTCTGAATTGGCATGAGATAATGACTCGAACCTTATTAACTTATGAAAACGTAGAGTCAATTTTGGATGAGAGATCATGTTATATAACTATGTTTATCTTTGATGGATATGTCTAATTCAAATATACTCAAAGCGATTAATGGTCTCAATGGGTTAATATATAATGACTTATAACCCGATTAACTTACAACCCTCGATTGCCCTGATAAAAGAATCTAAGAAGAATGATTGTGTAATATGAGCTATGTAATTAGGTTTGATTATATGTCCAATTTCATCTCACTCAACAATATATATTAATGTTCTGAATTGGTCAAAGTTAATGATTTGTAACTCGATTAACTTAAGAGAATCTAACCTCAGCTGTCCCGTTAAAAGAATCTGGAAAGGAAAATCGTGTTATAGGGGCAATATTTAGATTTCATAAATATGTCCTATATATTCAAATTGAATTAAAATTAAAATTATAATGAATTGTCTACAAAAATAAACTTGCTAGGGTAATATTTAGATTTGATAAATATGTCCTTTATATTCAAACTGAATTAAAATTTAAACTATAATGAATGTATACAAAAAATAAATTTGCTCGATTCCAAAACTAATTTGATTATAAATAAATGAAAAGATGTATTAGCACACTTGTTAAAGAAAATCAAAGCAAACTACAATTTGTAATTTTGGTGAGTTGGGTAAAAAGAGGTGGATTTACCAAAAAAAATTTGACTCAACTTTGATTAGCTTCCTAATCTGATCAAGAGTTAATGACTTATAACCCAATAAATTTAAGAAAATGTAACCTCAACAAGAGGATCATGTTCTATGAAATATGCTTAGATTTGATGGATAAGTCAAATTGAAAGCGACTCAACCCAATTAGTGTTTTGACTTGGTTATCAATAGATAATGATTGATAATCCAATTAACTTATGAAAATGTAACCTCAATATATAAGCTTGTTAAAAAATCTTGAAAGAAAGATCATATAATATAAACTATTCTTAAGTTTTAAAAAAATTTCAAATCTTAACCAACTCAACCGAACAACCCTCATCGTTTTCTAAATTGGTCAAGAGATAATAAAAATAAAATAAGTAAATATGTAAAATATTATATTATAAAATAAAATTTATTTGATTATCTTTTCTCAACGAAAAGGAAAGTGATGAAGTCTAATGGAAGATTCTAACGTGAGGGATGAAAAAGAGCTAATTGAGTGAGTTTTTTTTCGAAAAAGAATTTATATAACGACGGCTAAATTTAAGCAGGAAGCTTTCATAGTTGAGGTGTCAAATTTTTTTCCTTATATTTCCTTATATAGTTGTGTAGATGTAGATGTGAAGTATCTAACAAACCGAAGAAATTAGGTATCGTTTTTTGCTGAAATGGTGTCAATTTTATTTCATTAGTAAGATCAATTACTACAGAACATTGCTCAAAATACATAGTTCATTAGTTTCCTAGTAAAGATCTGGATTTGGTAGCTTTGGTGCAGGCACAAGAATCAACGGGTTCTCCATCTTCACGACGATTCCAAACTTATCTGTCAAATCCACCTCTTTCCCCTTTGCAAGCTTCCATTCAAACGAGTGTAGAAGCGATGCAAGAACGTATTTGAGCATCTTCTCCGCCATTGGAAGCCCTACACAGGCTCTCCTCCCTGTTCCAAATGGGAAATACTTTGAACTGTTGCCCAAATAGTCCAACTTGTTGCCTGCATTCTCGTCTAAGAACCTTTCAGGTCTGAATTCCAGAGGGTTGGTCCAGAGCTTTGGATCCCTGTGGATTGCATAAGCGTTGATGAATACATTGACGCCCTTTGGAATGGTGTACCCCCCTAGTTTGCAGTCCTGGCTGGGGCAACCCGGAATCAGCATCGGCAGTGCCGGATGCAGGCGGAATGTTTCCTTAATCACTGCATCCAAGTAGTGTAGTTGCGGCAGATGTAACTCTTCGACTATGCTTGTTCTTCCTACTATTTCGTCTAGTTCTTTGCAGACCTTTTGCATTGCATCTGGATGTTGCATCAACATTGCCATCGTCCACTCTATCGTTGTTACTGTTGTGTCTGTTCCGCCGATAATCGTATCCTGTAAGAAAGATAAGCAGCACTGGTTATCGCTTAAATGGTTTTTATGTTGGTTGTCTGTTAAAATGCATGAACAGCTTTTACTTGAAGAATGCCCTTGAGTTGACCGTCTGTGATTGACAATGCAGCATCTCCTCCATGGCTGTTGAGATCCAGGAGAATCTGCAAGAAGTCCTTCCCATCTTTGAATTCACCTCCCAAATCCGAAACCATCTTCCTCCGCTCGCTGATCACAGAATTGAAAAATTGATCCATTTCCTGCTGCAGCTTCCTGGATTTCTTCTCTATTCCCTGCAATTCAAACCTGGCAAGTGCAGGAACAAGGTCCGAGATGTTCGGTGCAGCAAGCAGCGCCATCTCTTCACCTGCCAACTTCTTAATCTTGGCAAAGAACATTTCGCCTTCTTCCCCGTGGACCGTGCTTCCCCAGAGCATGCTCAGGACAGTGTTTAACACCGTCATGAACACCAACTGGCCAAAGTCCAAAGGTTTACCTCTTTTCTCATACACATCCTTAACAGCCCTCTGAACTTGTTGCTTCCTCAGCAAGTAAGAACCGTCCATCCTGGCATTGCTTAACAGCTCGCGCACGAAGATCTTCCTTAGCTTCTTCCAGTCGGAACCGTAGGATGCGAACCCGATGTTGTTCCCACCATGGGTGATTATCTTCGCAGCAATTGAAGGATCGCGATCTGCAAATGTTACGTCCTGGTCGCGAACCTGTTTAGCTAGCAACGGTGAGCCGACCACCACATACATCTTGTACCCGAGCCAGAGCTTGTAGATAGGGCCGTAGGTTTCAGCCAGCTCTGTGAAGCTCTTGTGGAGATGGGTGCTTAGAAATGGCAGGTACCCTACTATTGGAAGCCCACGGGGACCTGGTGGCAATTGTGCTGCTGCTGATGATCTCTTGAGTAACCATATCGCCATGATCGATGCTGCGACGAGAGCTACTACTATGGCAGCTCTCGGATCGTCGCTGCTGTGCCATGACCAAAGGCTGTGGAGCTCCATTTTTTCAACCTGTAAGAGATTGGGTTAGCTTTGATCGGTGGAAGGAACCAATTGGTCTGTGTAGAGACTTATGGGAAGAGGACATGGATTTAAGAAATTTGTGAGACTCAATGCCACAAGTGTCTGAGGACCATAAATTTTGTCCAGATGCAGATTGATAGTGACAACTGACAACGTTCAGATCAGACTTCCTACCATATGGTGTGGGTAATGATACAGTATGTTCGAAGGTTTATACATTATTTTAACACAGGAGTACGTTCAAAAGTTCGATATCAGTTTTAAAGCTACAAAAATTTATCGAGATAACGTTGTTAATAAGATCAATTGCAACAGGGAGGAACTTTGTTGCTCCATACATTTGTAGTTTCATTAGCTTCTAGTAAATATCTAAATTGGCCAGCTTTGATGCAGGGACAAGAAGTAGAGGTTTCTCTAACTTCACAACGACTCCAAACTCGTCTGTCAAATCCACCTCTATCCCTTGTACTAGTTTCCATTCAAACGAGTGGAGCAGCGATGCCAGGACGTATTTCACCATTTCTCTGCTAATGGAATCCCCTCACAGATCCTCCTCCCAGTCCCGAATTACCTTTGCCCAAGTGATCGAACTTGGTTCCATCATTCTCTTCCAGGAACCTCTCGGATCTGAATTCCAGAGGGTTGGTCCAGAGGTGCAGGATCGCTGTGGATCGCATAAGCGTTAATGAATACCGTTATGCCCTTTAATTTGGAATTGTGTACCCTCTTATTTTGCAGTCTTGGCTCGGGTAACGGGGCAGCAGGATCGGCAGTGCTGCAGCCGGAATGTTTCCTTAATCGCTGCATCCAAGTAGCGAAGCTTCGGCAGATGTAACTCTTTGACAAGGTTTGTTCTTCCTACTGCTTCGTCTAGTTCTTTGCAGACATTATGCATTGCATCTGGATGTTTCATCAGCATTGCCATCGTCCATTCTATTGTAGTTGATGTTGTGTCTGTTGCACCGACAATCGTATCCTGTAAAATGATAGCCATCAACTAGATGCTTAGGGGTCGCCTGCTATATCGAAGGCTCTTCGTTGGCGCCCTTCGAGAACCTCTCGAGTCACTTCCGGTTCGAGACCATCCCCGACGGCCTCCCTCCCTCTGATTTGTTAAGCCAAGACATGCCCTCTGTATGCGACTCCACCAAGAGGACTTGCTCGGGTCCGTTTAAACAGCTCGTTTCGAAGCTAAACGACGCAGCATCAAATCATGTACCAACTCACAAATCATGTGCCGACTATCATATCGATTATGTATCAATTACTGAAATATAAGAAATTCAAACAAAACCCTCTAAACACGTACAGTGTATATATACTTCGTAAGAATTTGTACAATCCTCGTACACGTTATATGATCGGTAGAGAAATTTTTTTCCAAAACTTTGTAGCCGACAATGATAATCACGTAAGAGAAAAAAAAATTACGGAGGTTGGAGTCGTCAAAAACCTCATAAGAAAACTTTATAGTTATCGGGAACGGTAATACTAATAACTCATGAATAAAACTAAATGACTATCCATTATGATAAATTATTTACTTGGAAGTACCTAAACCAGACAACAATATTTCATTCATGTATTGTTGGTATTATAAAGGACTGACAAAAAAGAATAAGGAGCCGGTCCAATTCTTTCCCAAAAACGTGGAGTCGACAATGGTGATTATGTAGGCGAAACAAGATTAACTGAGGTTGGGGACGTCGATAATTTCGCGAGAAAAACTTTATAGTTATCGAAAACGGTAATACCAACAACAACACGTGAATAAACTCAAAGGACTATCCGTTACGGTATATTATATACGCGTCGGTATCGAAACAATACAACAATACTTCATTCATGTAGAATTGAGAAGAACCTTATTGATCATGTCACTCAAGTTCAAGTAAGCTTGTCCAATTTCACCTTGAGTTACCTCGTCAGCCAATTTTTTCCACTCCATGGCTCTTTCTTTTATCTCCTTCCCTATCTCTCCATCCATCAACTCCCTAACTTGCTTATCAATCTCACTCCTCTTAACATCACAATCAATTTCCACATCTCAAGTGACAACAACACATGTATGTTTTCAACTTCTTCAAATAATGTCCCAAGTGGATTCTATATTTTAAGTGAACTTACTTCGTATCAAGTCTGATTATCGTCCGATTTTTTTGCCTACCTCTTGTATTTGGCCTCCTGCTATTAGGTGTCAGCCCTTCCTCGCTCGACACTGACATTTAGATAAAAAAGTTTCAAATAGTCTTTCGGCTTTGGCTAACAAATTGAGCTGGTGGAACATACAGGTCTTTGGTCACATTCATGAGTGTCAGCAGGCTCTGCACCCTTTCCGAACTCGAGGCTTTCAACACCCATTCACCTTGCACCGTTTCACGAAACCGTGAGGCTGAGACGTGGTGGGCGCTGGAGGAGGCCATCTCGCATAAAGATTTACTCTAGAAACAGAAATCCTGCTCTCGAACAACAAATCTCTGATTAAAAAAATTGTCCACGAACCACCTTTATCGAAACTATTTTTCGAGAATTTTTCTCGACAATGTGGGGTTCTTCATTTTCACACGTAGCTATGGGGAGCAAGTGGAGCAAAGCAAACATTATAAGGATAATTTGTGAACTTGAGTGGAGGAAGTGGTTTGTGTCTTCAACTTTTGAAACAAGCCTCATCAACTAATAAGCAACATAACAATTTATGAACAAATAAATACAAATAATAATATATTTATGGACACAATTGTAACAAAAATTGTAGATACTCCAAAACTTATAACTCCATGTACATGAAAAAACATAAACCAAAATTTTCGTTTAAATTTCACTAAAATGGTAGAGAACAATAAATTAAAAATGATTTGATTAGATATATTTTAAGTTTAATATGAATCGGACAAGGCAGGCCGAATTCGTCCAATTAATTTGTTTTGACTAAATTCAAATCAATTAAAACTCAACGAAGCATAATTTCCAAATGCATGATTTAACCTAATACGACCGAATGAGCATAAAATTCTATAGAATCGACCCCACTAACTCGACTAACAATAATTATTTAAAAAATATTTGTAAAGAAACAAGCAAATTTTATGTACTTCTTCAACTTCAAGCCTACACGGCACAATCCAACAAAAAATTTAAAATTTATTAAACAATATACAATACTTCTAAGTCATAATTCATTAATCTAAATTGAAAATAACTCGTAATCCTATAACTCCAACCCCCCATTTGGTACAAGCAAACTAACAATTCGTCTGTTGATCAGCGAAAAACGGCCAACAAATCATTGGCACGCCACTTGTCAAGCTCTCCATCGTCGAGTTCCACCCACAGTACGTCAGGAACCCTCCCACCGACGGGTGTTTCAGCACCTTCTCCTAAGAACACCAACTTACCAACATTCCCCTGTCCTTAATCTCGTCAGAAAAGTCATCGGGAATAATCGCGGACGCACCCTTAACAAGGTCAGGCCGGACGACCCACAAAAATGCCTTCTTACTCGTCGGTAGTCTCCAGGCGAACTCGACCAATTGATGAGATGTCATGACCGTGATGCTTCCGAAATTCACATAAACGACCGATTTGGAGGGTTTTTCGGTCGAGGCAACCAGGTTGTTCCTTCGATAGGTTTGATTCTAGAGAGTCCAAGTGGGGGTCGCTTCCTTGTCGAACGACGTCGTTTATAAGTTGAAGGGGACCGATTGTGTAGATCGGAGGGTAGTTTGGGGAGAGGGATTGGATGATTTCTCCTTCTAGTTTGTCAAATGTGTTGATTATGAGTGCCGAGGCTTTTCGAGCATTTTCAACCTCTCTCATTGCGAAATTGAGCACGAAATCGTTCGGGTCTGTCGTACGTAGACATGTTGGCATGTACTTCAATGGGATGCCTTCCATTCCTGGTATCCAATCGATGCGATTCTCCTCCAAATATCCATTTGTGATGAAGCTTGCATCTTCCAATTGCGAAAACGCACCGAGTTCGTTAGGGTTAGAAATCGGACCGGAAAAAATGAAGAGAAACAAAATAGATTGAGATATGCGCCAATTTTTTAGTGAAATCAAGATCGTTTTCTATAAGTGAACTCGTAAAATTGTAAACATGTTAGACTAATATTGTGATTTTAGCTACACCCCATATTTCAATAACTTATTTTGGGCCAAGACAACTCATTTAACATATATTAAATAATACATAATTTTTTCGAAAGTACCACCATATATATGTAAAATATCTCATATATCACATATATAAGCAAAATATCCCATATATCATATATATGCAAAATATTTATTCCACGATCTGTCGTATTATTTGGTAGTCCAGATGGAGTAGTGTTGTTGGTTGTGTGATGTAATGACAATCCGAATGTACCTTTTATTAATTTTCTGGCTCCACCTATGCTCGAACCTTTTATTTTATTGGTTCAACCATCCGGTTCCGGAAAATTGGAAAAAAGGCATTGGACGAGAATAAGTAGTACCTTTTAAGGGGCACAATACCCTTTTGGATGAGTGTACTGTAATGGACTGTACCCAATAACCCACAAGCACTAGCCATCCAGAACAGAACATTAGGGATCCCAAGTTCCTTGGAAGCCTCCAGCGTGAATCCCACGATACAATCAGAAACCATGCAAGTAACCTGCGGTGTAGACGACCCGACGTCGTTTAGCTTCAAAACGAGCCTCTTAAAAGGAGCCAAGAAGTTGCTGGTGGAGGCGACGCATAGAGAGGCCACGTCTTGGGTTGCATCCTCATCCGACGGGGGAGGAAGACCATCGGGGATGGTCTCGAATCGGAAGCGACCACTCGAGAGGTTGTCGAAGGCTGTCGGGCCTCGAGATCGGGGGAGTCTACGGTGCTTGAACTCGGTGTTGACGAAGGTGATGTGGAATCCCTTCTGGTGAAGGAGTTTGGCTAGCTTTAGCATCGGGTTTATGTGGCCTCGTGCTGGGAATGGTATGCATATATTGCATGTGGAGGTTGGACATCTTGAGAGATGCTCATTTTGTGTTAATATTTTTGGGAGATAATAAAAAGATAGCCTTAGTTTTATAGATGAATAGTATATGGACCATTGGAGACATGGGATCTACATCATGATCGGAGATTCTGTACAGAATTTCGATTATAGTAAGTGAGAGTTTGAAAAGTATATTTGGAAAAAATTGAAAATATATAACAAAATTTGGATTTTGAAAAGTTTGCGTTAAATTTTGTCATTTTGGAAGTGAATGACGACCCTGACCAATGGTTTAAATTCGCCCACCTCTGATACCAAAATTATATGGAGGTACTGTTATTTTTTGAATTTTCTATACTTATCTTGATGATATCTGAAGTAGACATGCAGGCAATTCGAGACCATATAGTTTTGTAGATTTGTGGACTCTACAGATTTTGAAATTTTTGTTTTGTTTTATTTGTTATAATTTTTTCCTTCTTTGCATATTTATCAGGGTTTTTAATTTTAAATAAATAAACAAATAATTATGACAAATTTTTAATTAAGTTGGTTCAAGTCGACAATATAAAAATTTCAACATCAAAATTTAGTAGATTTTGAATTCAGATTTCTTACTGGCTCCTTATATAAAAGATATGAGCAAGAACTCATATTTCAACACATACAAACAATAATAAAACACACAAGTCGGTACATTCAATCAGCTCCCTATCGGAGCGCCAATAAGCAACCTAGTTAGTTCATGTTCAACATTCCATGGATTTAAGAAGAACATTATTAATCACACTTTCCAAGTTCAAGTAAGCATGTCCAGTCTCACACTGAGCAGCCTCCTCAGCCAATTTCTTCCACTCCATTGCTCTTTCTTTCATCTCTTTCCCCTTCACCCCATCAATAAACTCCCTAACAAGCTCATCAATCTCATCCCTCTTAACATCACTATCAATCTCAAGTCCAACCCTCCATTTGTTACAAACAAACCAACAATTTGTCTGTTGCTCCGCGAAAAACGGCCAGCAAATCATCGGCACGCCACTAGTCAAGCTCTCCATTGCGGAGTTCCACCCACAATGCGTCAGGAACCCTCCGATGGAAGAGTGTTTCAGGACTCTGTCCTGCGGGCACCAACTCGCCAACATTCCCCTGTCTTTCACCTCGTCCGAAAATTCCCCGGGAAGAATCGCGGACTCGCCCTTAACAAGGTCAGGCCTGATGACCCATAAGAACGTCTTTTCGCTCTTGGCTAGTCCCCAAGCGAACTCGACTAATTGATGAGGTGTCATGACCGTGATACTTCCGAAATTCACGTAAACGACCGAGTTGGGTTCTTTCTGGTCGAGCCATTCGAGGCAACCGGATTCTTCTTTCCACAGGTTCGACCCGAGAGAGTCGAGGTCGTTTTCACGGAGGGTCATGAGGTCGAGAGGGCCGAGTGTGTATATTGGCGGAGCCAAGGTACGCGAAAGAGACCGAAGGACATCCTCTTCTAGCTTATCGTACGTGTTGAGTACAATTGCGGAGGCGTTTCGAGAATTCTCGACTTGTCCCATGGCGAAATGGAACATGACGTCGGTCGGGTCCGTCGTACGTAGAAAGGTTGGCATATACTTCAATGGAATGCCTTCCATGCCAGGGATCCAATCAATTGTGGTTTCCAGATGTCCATTGGTTATCATACTTGCATCTTGAAAATCATGAAACATGTGTAGCTTAATTAATTAGATTAATCAATACATATAGTGATATAAATAATGAGATTAATCAATACATATAATGATATAAATATTAGATTAAATACATATAAATCTTACGTGATTTTCCAGACACTTATATAGTCAACTTAAGACAAAAACGTTAGTATCAATCGATTCAAAGATGGATTTTATAAACTCTTGTGATAATTCATTAATTGACTTTTATATATATATATCTTCTTCTAAATCATTTGAAATGTTTGCCACGTCAGCTTTTCTCTACCTTTATTTTACTTAAAAATAGGATTTTTCAAAATAAATAAAAATATTCGTAATTGAAAAATTGGTTGATTTTAGACAGAACAAAATCTACCAATTAGTGCCATAAAAATCTACCAATTATTTCTCTCTAATCATAGAAATCAATTTCTTTTTAATTTTCTCAGAAATTAGATGCGGTCGAATAAGTTTTCCGGATTAGTGATTTTTTTATACGGAGAACCTCAAACCTGCAAACAGCATAGTCCGGTTAAATCTTAATTTTAGACGGTTGAACACTTTTTTAGAAAAGAAGTTTGTTATTATTACTTCAACTCAAATTAGTAGTTTTGTTCAGATCCATCGATGAGATTAGTCCAATATCATATGAATTGGTTGCTTGAGGAACAAAGAAGCTATTTAAAATTTGGTTAGCCAAAAAAAAAAAATTAGGGTTCGAACTTAAAACATCCAAATATCTGCAAGACCGCAACTACACTAGACAACAATGTTAACCAGCTAAACTAAAAGGATTTGGATCAGATTAGTAAACGAACAAGTACCTTTGAGTGGGAAAATGCCCTTCTCGAGAAGTTTGCTGTAATTGAGATACCCCAAGTATCCACAAGCACTAGCCGTCCAAAACATCACATTAGGAATCGCAAGCTCCTTAGCAACTTCAACCGTGAACCCCAAGATACAATCAGAAACTATACAAGTAACCCGCGGTACAGATACATCGTCGTTTAGCTTCGAAACGAGCCGTCTAAAAGGACCCAAGCAAGTCTTCCTGGTGGACTCACATATAGACGGAACGTCTTGGGTCGCATCCTCATCCGAGGGTGGTAGCCCGTCGGGGATGGTCTCGAATCGGAAGCGGCTCGAGTTGTGGTCGAAGGCCGCGGAGCCTCGAGATCGGAGGAGGCGACGGTGGTTGAACTCGGTGTTGACGAAAGTGACGTGGAATCCCTTTTGGTGAAGGAGTTTGGCTAGCCTTAGCATCGGGTTGATGTGGCCTTGTGCTGGGAACGGTATGCATACTGCGTGTGGACGTCGATGATCAGTTTCAGCGATGCCCATAATTAATCAACGAAATTGCAGTTATTGGCTTAGGACTTTTGATTTGTAATGATTTTGATGAGGAAGAAGGGCTTGTTATATAAGATGAGATCCAGATTTATTTTGTTTTATTCATTTTTAAGTATTGTAAGATAATTAAATTCACTACCAAATTGCAATTGTCAGGTTCCTTTTGGGGTTTTCTTTTGACCAGTTTTGTTTTCTTTTATGAATTAATTTTTATATGTTTAATCGACGATTGAAAGCCTTCCACGACGTAATTATGCTGAGTTATCTCTTGCACTCTTATGTATGGTTTTTCCAACATGTTCCTATCAAAATTAACAACAGCAGTTCTTACGTATGAAAATGAAATGCATGTATCTAATAGGAGAAGTGGAAGGAGTAATTATTTTAGCAATGACTTTAGCTGTTCCTAATCATGAAACTAGTGACTTAGAACGGTCACCTTGAGATGAGGTGTTGATGACCCGGTATTGATCTCCTGACTGTGCTTCTTGAGTGATTTAGAGGGTTTGCGCCCCAGATTGTCCTCGGTGTCCATCGACTCGGCCGCTGACATCTCACAGCGGCGATGTCTCTTCTTTTCGAGGTTCATGAGGTCCTCCTCGGTGTCTCCAGCAGTCGGAAGTACAATGTCCTTCCGCTTTCTCTCAAATTGGTGGCGCCCATACAAATCGCCAGCTCCTGGACGTTAGCCGGTAGGAAAACTCGTTGATAAAAAAAAGGGAAAACGTAACTCTCCCAAATTGGGGCTACGGAAGATTGCAAGAAAAAAACTCCTATAAATAGGATCGGATCGGATTCGGGGTTTAATGTTTCGAATTTTTTATATCGTTGATGGATGAAGAAACGTATGCCACAAGTCAACTACCAGATAAGCGACATCACGCACTGCTAAAATCGATCTAGTATAAATATATAACGGATCTCTCCTGACGATTATATTCTCAATTTCTTTTTGTGTGCGATTTCATAAGCTATGTAAGTGTCTAATTAATATAATAAAAAATTCAATTTATATCGGGATGATAGAGTCTAATCTAAGATTTATCCATCGTAAGCAACCATTGAAAGGATGTTACGAGTTAGTAACCGAAAATTTCATATATAAACTTTATTTAAAACAAAATTATATTATTATTCAACATTAATCATAATCAAACAACACTTAATAGGGATTAATCCTCCAATCTTCCTTCATTTAGAGCCAATGAGAAGCTTACTAATTACATTCTCCAAGTTCAAATAACCCTCTCCAATCCCACCATGAGCAGCCTCCTCAGCCAATTTCTTCCACTCCATTGCTCTTTCTTTCATCTTTCCCCCCTTCACCCCATCCATCAACTCTCTAATAAGCCCGTCAACCTCATCCATCTTGACATCACTATCAATCTCAAGCCCAACCCCCCACTTGTAACAAACAAACCAACAATTCGTCTGCTGGTCCGCGAAAAACGGCCAGCAAATCATCGGCACGCCACTTGTCAAGCTCTCCATCGTCGAATTCCATCCACAGTGCGTCAGGAACCCTCCGATAGAGGGGTGTTTAAGCACCTTATCCTGAGGGCACCACCCCACCAACAACCCCCTTTCTTTAACCTCGTCGGAAAACTCGTCCGGAAGGATCGCTGACTTGCCTTTAACAAGGTCAGGCCTGATGACCCATAGAAATGTTTTTTCGCTTTTCGCTAGCCCCCAAGCGAACTCGACCAGTTGATGAGGTGTCGTGACCGCGATGCTCCCGAAATTTACGTACACGACCGAGTTGGGTTCCTTTCGGTCGAGCCATTCGAGGCAACCGGATTGTTCTTTCCATAGGTTCAATCTGAGGGAGTCCAATAACTGATCATCATCACTTTCTTGTTGGATGTTATTCATGAGGTTAAGGGGACCGAGCGTGTAGATCGGTACGGGGAAGGCGGACGAAAGGGACTGTACGACGTCGTGTTCGAGTTTCTCGAATGTGTTGACGATCAATGCGGTGGCGTTTTGAGCGTTTTCGCCTTCTTCCAGGATGAACTTGAACATGACGTCGTTTGGATCTGTTATGCGTAGAAAGCTTGGCATGTACTTCAACGTGATGCCTTCCATGGCGGAGATCCAATCAATGGGAGAATCTAAGTATCCATTGGTTAAATAACTTGCATCTGTGGTGGATCGTGGAAAATCGTTAGGTTGATTAGAATCCATTCATACACACCATTCAATTGACACAATTAGGCTCGGCCAGAATTCGTTCGTGACATATTTTGAGTTTAAATGAGTCAAGGTTGAACTATTGTATGCTCGGTTGGGGAGGCTCACGAGCCGGCTTAAATACTAGCTCCAAAATCAATTCAAATATTAGATTGAATATTTGACTTGTTAATTCGTAGGTTTAAAATGCAATATGTGTGGTTTTGTCGAAAAAAAAGAATGTAATATGTGTTTTGCTTAAAGTGTTATACACCGTAAATCATATATAAAGTAGGGTTGGTTACGTCAATTAACCGATCAACTTCGGCCGGTTAATCGGTTAAGGTTTCCAAAAAAATTAACAGAAACATGTTTTAACCGAGTCTCTCATATTTATACCTATTTTGACCGAACTGGCCGAGTTTGGTCGGTTTAATTTGAGGTTATTTAACCAACCATCACCACATCGGTCAATTAATCGATTAATCTATTTTTATACAATCCTAACTAAATAACCAATTGTATTTAATTATTAACTATCCGACTGACTCCCACCTCTATATCCAAGTACTACATATACATGGTTTGGAGTTAATGACTCGTCAAAAATAGTTAATGAGTTATATTCGAGTTGGCTTGAATTTGACACTAACTACAATTTTTCAACTCGAATTTGAAGTCAAGCTTATCCTAAAAACCACAAGCCGAATTTTAACCTGATGAAATTTTGCTCGGCTAAGCTCGAATCGTCAGAATAGTCCTAATGATTTATACGAATTAGTACCTTTGAGGGGCACAATGCCCCTTTCGACAAGCGCGGGGAAATTGGCGTAACCCAGGAACGAACAAGCACTAGCCGTCCAAAACAAAACATTAGGGATCCCAAGTTCCTTAGCCACTTGCATAGTGAATCCCATTATTAAATCAGAAACTATGCAAGTAACCGGTGGTGAGGCCTCCACGGCGTCGTTTAGCTTCGAAACGAGCCGTTTAAATGGACCCTCACAAGTCCTCCTGGTGGACTCTCCCAGAGACGGAATGTCTTGGGTTGAGTCCTCTTCCTCGGTAGGTGGGAGCCCGTCGGGGATTGTCTCAAATCGGAAGTGATCGGGGAGGTTGTCGAAGGCAGTGGGGCCTTGAGATCGGAGGAGGCGGCGGTGGTTGAACTCGGTGTTGACGAAGGTGATGTGGAATCCCTTTTGGTGAAGGAGTTTGGCTAGCTTTAGCATCGGGTTGATGTGGCCTTGTGCTGGGAATGGTACGCATACTGCGTGTGGACGTTCGTTGTACAAGCTACCCATATTGGGATTTTGGTTACTTTGATTTTGGTTGCTGAACTTGGGAAGCAAAAGCCCTTGTTTTATAGATGAATGTTGAGATAATACTACACAAACCTTGGCCTAATATCCATTATGGTTATAATATTTCGGGTCTGTAACAATGTGGTAATAGATCTTTAAGAAAGTAACATACATATCACTAATCTTTTTAAATGTTTTGTAATGTGGTCGATTTCATCGACTCTCTGTTAAGTTCACGTATCACCATACCAACTTATTATGTTCTGTCCCATTTATCATGTCACCTATTCTATTCTAGACTCAGTCCATTCATGCAACCAATTAACTCACCATTGTATTTCTATCCACAAACTTGTAGATGTTGTATTGAAATGTTCAAATTAGATGATCGTGAAGAATAGGTAGCAGGGGTGATGTGGACAAAAATTATGAGTTATACGTACATGATGTCATGATGAATAGTCCTTCATTTCATAGTGGGATCTCAGATTTCCGGGCGAAGTATTAAGTTTTGAGAATTGAGTCTCGTTCGACAGTTTTACCTGGCTTTTTGAACTGCTATTCGGATAAGTCAGACAAAAGACTTCAGATAACGGATATCAGAGTAGCGCGGTAAGAAAGAAGAAGAGAAGGCCATGTGTTTGGAGTAGAATGTAATCAGCGAAATATTGAATGACGGTTGAGTGGATTTAGACAGAGTTAGGATGGATGATGTGTGATTAATGTTTTGCAGATGAATAGCAATGTGATTAGGATTTGGTTGTCATCATCCCCCTAAACCTAGGCCAACTATGTTCCTAATGATATATACACATATGTTTGCTTGGAAACATCACAGTTTGGACAGTTGGCCGTCACCTTAAAATTTCAAGACGTTACTTTCCTTCATAAAATCCATCAAGTTTGGTTTGGACGGCTGAGCTAGTGATCCATTATATTTATTATATCGTTAATATTTTCTTTTAAAACATGTCTATTCATGATGGAACAACAATAGTGATTGAAATTTAATTTAATTTAGATTTGGTTAAAAATATTGTAAAAAACATATTGGTATCATTAATTAATTATTGCTTTTAGAGTTTTCCTCTCAACTTGAGAGTTAGGGTTTTTCGACGATGACCGCACGTTGATTTTTATAGGAGGTTGTGTTTTTTCTCTTGTAGGAGAACGTTTTCGGTCCTTTTTATCAGGGTTCCGGCCGGGATTTTTTATCTCAACACAGTTTCTTTCTTCTCTACTTCAATCGGCAATTCCCTTACCATCGACGATGAAAATGATGACTACCACAACTTTAAAACGTCACGTCGAGGATCGATCATTGAAAACAAGCGATAAGGCGGAGTTGTCAATAGCACAGCTGGTGCCGACATCTCCATTGTGGGAAAATAGGTTCTGCATTGAAGGTTCCTTCCACCACAAGAACATGGTTAGCTCCAAGACCACTCGGTGGAAACCCCCAAAGATTTGGCAACTAAGACGAGGGGTCAAAATCAACAAGTTGGGGAACATATTTGTAATACTAACCTTATTACAAATAGTTCAAATAAAATGACTTAAAAAGATAAAAAAATTTATAGTCGAAAACACATATATTCCTACTAATAACAATAATAAAAATTCGTAAGGAATGTTTTTTTATTTTATATGATTCTTATTTGAAGAGTTTAACAAGGCGAAACCTCAATTTAAAGTCATTTCCAACATGCATGTCAAATATTAATCAATTTTAAAAAAATTAATTTTTATATTAATATTAGTCAATTTTTGTGTGTTATATACCATGCAAATTTGAAGGGTTTAACAACAATAAAAATCCTTAAGGAATGTTTTTTTATTTCATATGATTATTATTTGAAAGGTTTAACAGGATGAAACCTCAATGTTTAATCATTTCTAACATACATGTCAAATATTAATCAATTCAAAAAAAAATAATTTTTATGTTAATATTGGTCAATTTTTATGTGTTATATACTATAAAAATTTGACCATTTTCATAAAAAAAAATTCAAAATTTTCAAATCGGTTAATATTTGACATGCATATTAGAAATGGCTAACAAATCATGTTTCATTATGATAACTCTTGTAAATAATAATCAAATAAAGTTAAAAATTAATTTTATTTGGCGTTATGTTAGTGTTGAAAATTTTCAAATTAATTTACTTTTTTTATACATGTGGGGGAAGTCGTCAGAAATCTAAACTTATTTTCTTCGTATTGACCATCGTTAAAAGAATAACATTTTGTTAACTTAAATCATACATAATTTTATGGAAATTAAAATATTTTATCATACATTTAAACATATGCAAACAATAATAAAACACATAAATAATTAAACAGCTCCATAAGGGAATGCCGACAAGAAATCTAGTAAAAATTAAAATATGATCAAAACGGTTCCTACCTGAAAATCGAACCGGGACAACGCCGGAAAAAAATCCGACAGATTTGGCGACCCCAAGAGCTCGACGATCTCCGAAACCAACCGTCGGAACTCCGCCCCGAGCTTCTCCCTCTCTTCCCCTCCCCCGACCGTCCCGCCCCATATCATGCTCGTCACAACATTCATCACAGTCAGGAACATCTGCTCCCCAAAATCCATCTCCGACCCTGCCCGGCCCGCCATGAACCCGACCGTCCGCCGGAGCTCACGGCGGCGGAGCCCATAGACTGAATCCAGAGTCGATTTGCTCAGCATCTTCAGCACACACACTTTCCTCAACATCCCACTCGGCGCCATAGGGGGTAGACACGAGGTCGATGCCTCCGTACGTGGCGGTTCGTGCGATGTCCCCGGCGTCGCGGTTGGCGAAGGCCACGTCCTGGTCCTTCAAAATCTCGCGGGCTAAAGCAGGGGCGGAGATCACGATCCGAGCTTCGGGCCTAATCGAAGGCGGAGGATCGGACCGTATATTCGGGCTAAGAATTCTAAGTAGGAGTGGAGCTCCGGGGGTAATGAGGCGAGGTTTCCGATTATGGGCAAGGCGCGTGGGCCCGGCGGGAGAGGCGGGTTAGGTAGTTTTTTTTTTGCGGCGCGTGAAGAGGAAGAGGAGGGTGATCCCGGCGACGGCGAAGATGAGGATCGCCGGCGACATGGTTGACAGCGGTAGTGAATGTGTGGAGTTGAATGTGCAAATTAAAGGTGGAGATTTGAGAATGTTATCAAATTCGTGGAGGTGGGTTACTATACTTGCAAGAAGGATGAACCGTTCAAAGTATAGAACGGCAGTCCTGTATGATTTTGGAAGTATGGTGTTTCACCGACTTCATCCTCCGGTGATCCGGTCGGCTTCCACATATGAGAACAATAGTTATAAACTTAAGGGCACCAGAAGCCGCCTGCTACTGCTCTTCTAAAGTTAACCCGATTTAATAACTCAACGACTTGGAACGTGCCCAAAATTATGGTAAAAATGTTATGTTTTTGACGACTTTTTTCTCCGAACGGACTCGTACTCAAACCGGAGCAAGCATTAATAAAGTTGTCGATTTTTGGACGACATTTAATTGTACTATCTCTATTTCTATTTTTTAATAACCGTTAAATGAGGTAAAGAATGATGTGTCACTATTAAAAAGGAAATTCGTCTAATGATATTAGCATATTTACAAATTACAAGGAGATGTGAACAAGAGAGGATGCCATTGAAAACATCATACTTGATAGATTCGTTTTGATCGCAACTTTGAAAACTGAAAATTGCTGAAGTTTGCTGTTGGGAATTTTTCTTAGCGCACGATTATGTCATTATACTTAAGATTATGTACGAGATTGTATTGTAGTTGTGGCTTATATGCACTAATCAGGTGGTTACACTTATAATAACTAATTATATTACGTTCATTTATGAAGGTCAGTCCGTAGTAACAATCTTTATTCAACTAAGTCTAGGTACGTAGTTGAAAGTGAGCAACCTCTTATTTATACATAGAACTTCATACCACATTCAATAGTACAAACAAGTCGTGACATAACAACCTAAAAAAGTGCTTTCTCGAAATCATAGTGTGACGTATTCGTTATGTGTGTATGTAAAATCCATAACATCGAACTAGCATCTACTCGTACTGTGACGAATTCGGTAGCCTTGGCACTGGAACGGCAACAAGAGGCGACTTCAGCTTCAGCACGATCCCAAACTTCTCCGTGAGGTCGACATTCTTCTTCCCCTGAGGCAGCTTCCAGTCGAACGAGTGCAAGAACGTTGCAAGCGAGAACAAGAACATCCTCTCCGCCATTGCTATCCCGGCGCATATCCTCCTACCGGACCCAAACGGGAAGTAAGTCAAGTCGTTCCCGCTGTAGTCAAAGCTAGAATCCACAAACCTCTCAGGCTTGAACTCCAACGGGTCGTCCTTCCACACAGAAGGGTCCCTATGGATGGACCACACATTCACGAAGATCCGTGATCCCTTGGGGATGGTGTAGCCTCCCACGACGCAGTCCTGGCTAGGGTTGCAATGCGGGACGAGTAGAGGGAGTGCCGGGTGGAGCCTTAGTGACTCCTTCATGATGCAATTCAAGTAAGGGAGCTTGTGGATGTGCGACTCTTCAACTATGCTCTCTTTCCCTACTACTTGGTCTAGCTCTTCTTGTGCCCTCTTGAGGACTTCTGGGTTGTTGAGCACTTCTGCCATTGCGAACTCGATCGAGTTTGCTGATGTGTCTGTGCCTCCCACTATCATGTCCTGGCCACATAACGGGACGAGTATCTTGACTTGGTCTCGGATTTATGGTCGAATAGATATAATCAGTTACACTAACATCCATGTCATGTAACAAGTTGTAGGAATGACGATGAGACGGACCAGATATCCTAGTTGTCGTAACATGTCATGTGACGACGGACAATGCGGTAAGGGAACATGTTACATAATCAATCATGTTCACTATAGGTCGACCATATTCTAACCTTATCCATTCCTAACAATCGATACTATTTTTCGAACAAATGAACGAGTTTTTGACCAAGTACATACCATGAGGAGGGCTTTGAGATGGGTCATGGTGAGAGGAGTCTTGGCATCTCCGCCTTCCTCCTTCACAAGCTTCAACAGAAACTCCAAGAAATCGGTCGATCCTTCCGCCATCTTTAACCTTTTCGAAATCACCTCCTCGAAAATCGCATCGAAGCTCATCCCCGCTGCGTTCACCTTCTTACTCAGTCCCTGCGAAGTGCAAAAGCAGGGGTGTCAAAACAGTTCGGATATCATAATAACCAATGGGGTTGAATTAGTTGATTCACTCATATTGGCTAACCTTTTGAGTCTGTTCGGTTTATTTGTTTCATTAGTAACGGTAATGTATTTATTTGTTAGTTGACCTATGACTTCGTGAAATACATATATTAATGGGGTTATGCTAGGTTCATTGGACCGGTTAATTTTAACCGGCTTGAATAAACTATCACAAAGGCTAATTCAGTTTTGAGTAGGGGTTGCAGACGAGCCAAACTGGTCATGATTTACTTGATGTTTGGCTCGATTTTTTTTGGGTTCATGACTCAATTCGGCTCCAAACAACCATGTTCATGAGCCAGCTCATAAGCTAAACAAATCGAGGCCGAGCCAAACTGGATTTGATTCGAGGGATTCACGAGTTGCGCTGATTGCGATTAGGTTTTGATCCGGCTCGTTGGTTGAGCCAGCTTTGAGAACCGACTCATATAACATTTTGTCAGCTACAAAACCATTTAGTCAAATCAAGTTCAATCAAGCTTGAACCAGATTCGAGCTCATAAGTTTTTAAACGAGTAAAACTCAAAATCAATTAGAAACTTGAGCCGGCCTATATCTTCACTAACAACAATAAAAACATTTAAAATTATTTTTTAATTTTATTTGGCTATTATTTGAAAAGGTTAACATGATAAAACCTTAATTTTTAAACATTCTCAACATGCACGTCAAATATTATCCAATTTAAACAATTTTTATTTTCATGACAAAATTGGTCAATTTCCGTGTGTTATATATATATACTATGGAAATTTGGTAATTTTCACAAGAAAATTTAAAATTTTCAAATCGGCTAATATTTAACATGCATGTTGAAAATGACTAAAAAATCAAATTTTACTATCATAATCCTTGTGAAAAATGGTCAAATAAAGTTAAAAATCAACAAACTAACCATTCCTAATTGTATTTGATTTGGTTAGCTAGTTAACTAATATAACCATTAATATCCGTGTGATAAAATTATATGTATATATTATATACATAGAAAAAGAAAGAGAGCACGACGGTAATATTTACATATCAACTAATACAATTTCACTCAAAAAATTAAAAAACCTGGAAACAACTAAAGATTGAAAGGTCGTTTGAATTTGAGATTTGGAAAAAGGTGATTTAAAATAGTTAGTGATTTGAAATCACTAATAGTTTTAAATAGTAGTGATTTCATAAATATTTTATTTATTTTCCAAAATTGAGAGTGATTCTAGCCTTTCAAACAAAAAAAGTTAAATTAACTTATTTAAAAAAGACTAGATTGTCCTCTAGTTTTAAAATTATTCTTCTCACTTCTTCATATTTTTAGTGGCCTTGTTGTAGTTATTGAGTTTTCATTTGGTTAATATGTCATTTATTCAAATTATTTTTGGATCTTCAAATCTAACCAAAGTTTTGATGATTTCAAAACACTCTTCAAATTATCATGAGATCACATGTGGTGATTTTAAATCTTCACCGTTTTATTAAATCAAACAAAAAAATTTATCCAAATCACTTAGCGCCACAAATTCTCTCTCAAATCCTTTTTCAAATACAAAAATCAAACAACCTTAAAAAAAATTTCAAAAGCTCTTAACCAACACTACAACAACATACAAATGTTACCTTGATGGGTCATTCTTTGTTTGGGACTTTAAATTATTATAAGTTAATATGATAGTGAAATTTAGTATTGATTTTTTATATGATGTGGATATATATGTTCGATCGATGATTAGAATGGTTAGTAGGTGTATTGACCGCCTAAATTAATATAACCAAATCAACCTATAAAATTGTTCATTCAAATTAAAGTAATTATACTAATCAAATCAAATTAACCAAATAATACCGGTTAAAATAATTAACTTAATAACCGATCAATAATTTGCAGCCCTTGTTTTGAGTGAGGTGATAATTTGCAGCCCTTGTTTTCAGTGGTTGGACAGTTTGATTAAAAAGAGTCAACCGAAAGTAACCAGTACCCTACCTGCAAATCGAACCGGGACAATGCCGGAAAAAAATCCGACAGATTGGGCGACCCCAAAAGCTCGGTGATCTCCGAAACCAGCCGCCGGAACTCCGCCCCGAGCTTCTCCCTCTCTTCCCCGTCCCCGACAGTTCCGCCCCACATCATGCTCGTGATAACATTCATCACCGTCAGAAACATCTGCTCCCCGAAATCAACCTCTGACCCACCCCGGCCCGCCATGAACCCGACCGTCCGCCGCAGCTCGCGGCGTCTGAGCACATAAACCGAATCGAGAGTCGTATTGCTCAGCATCTTCAGCACGCAGACTTTCCTCAGCATCCGCCACTCCGCTCCGTAAGGGGTCCACACGATGTCGCTACCGCCGTACGCAACGGCGCGTGCGACGTCGGGAACGTCACGGTTGGCAAAGGCGACGTCTTGATCCTTCAGAATCTCCCGGGCTAAGGCGGGAGAGGAGATCACGATGCCAAGCTTCTGACCCAATTGGAGGCGGAGGATCGGGCCGTGGATTCGGGCTAAGGATCCAAAGTAGGAATGGAGCTCCGGTGATAAGGAAGCAAGGTTTCCGATGACGGGTAAGGCGCGTGGGCCTGGCGGGAGAGGTGGGTTGGGGGAGTTTTTGATGCGGCGAGTGAAGAGGAAGAGGAGGGAGAATACCCCGATGGCAGCGACGATGAGGATCGCCGGCGACATGGTTGACGGCGGTGGTTGGCGTGTGTGGAGGTGAATTTGGAAAGGTGGGGATAATGTTGGTATTTGAGAATTTTATCAAAATTTGTGGAGGTGGGTTGTTATAATTGCAAGGGGAGACTTGGGGAAGTAAATGACAAATTAGGATATTTAGAACAAGATGAAGAACAGACCAAAGTGTGGCAATGGAATCAAGTGAGAACGGCAGTTTCTGTGGTTTTGGAAGTAAATGGTGGGTGAGGAATCTTTCACCGGCTTCATCCACCGGCCTCCACGTATGAAGAAATGCTTGTAAACTTGAGGTCACTCTGTTTTCTTTTACTTTCTTCCGATAACCGTCTGCTATTGATCCTCTAACGTTAACTCGAGTACGTAACTTATTGACGAGGCAGTGTTCAAAACCATGGTGTTTCTCCATGCTAAAAGCTCACTACTTGCAAACATGTTCTCCGAAATGTCGCTCGGGCGAGTTCGTGCTCAAACCGGAGCAAGCATTGGTAAAATTGTAGAGTTACAGGTGTTCCTTTGTTCGGCATGTATTTTTGTCATGCTTTAAATACTAGGGCTTATGCTAATCAACGGTATGCTAGACCCTCATTATTTGAACTCAACTGCATTCTTAAAATAACGCATATTTGTGAGTATGCGAGTTGAGATTACAAATATGTCGAAGAGTCAACCCTCCGGCCATCTTACACATTCCGATACGCACTTTGGTTTGAGCTTCATTTAATACGAACCGAGGTATATCGGTTGGTTCGGTTGGCTAGCTGGTTGCAAATTATCGCAACCGACCCTATCGACCTCCCAATTACGAAACTCAGATCCCAATTCGATGGATTTGTTTACATATCGTCACAACACACGTCATCTCTAACCTCTGACAGAGAGAGAAAACAACAACCAGCAGCTTTGAGGCCCATAACATTACATCACAGGTAAGGGGAAAATAAAAACTAAACTAAACTAAACCTCATCATTTGTCAACTTACGGGCAGAGAAAAGATTCCTTCTTTGTTTGCCTGTGAAGATCAAAATTTGACAGGACGAAAAAAATAAGGATATTTTCAGATTTGTTTGTTAAGAATATCTTGTGGGTTTACAGTTGCAACGTGGATGCCAGGTTACATGAGCTGGATTTCTCAAAACATTAAGAGAAGGGGGGGTCAATGCCTGCAAACTAAGAACATAAGTTCAACCTAAGCATAAACCATATTCAGCAAAACCAGAATTTGATGCAGCAATGGCCTAACTTCAGCTTGTCAGATTAGGGAAGGTGAGAGTAAGGCTTGTGAAATCGTTACCATCGGATGGGGTGATTACATCAAGCAGCCGACGTACTGAGCTCGTGGGTATTTCTTCTGCAGTTGGGGCCATTGGACAAAGAACCGATCAGCTATGTGAAGTTTGTATAGAAGTAAGCCGCTTAGGGATAGCTTCTTCACTCTTGCGATGCTCTCGACGTAGAATATCGATGACCATCGGATTCCCATCACCTGAAAACGTGATATTGTTTTCACTTTTTTAAGTTATGAGGTGACAGGTGATTAACATTGGTACAGTAGGTTTAAGGAGGAAGGAAAAAGTTTTGACCTTGAACAAGAATGCAATCATACACAGAGGAATACATGTTCCGGGGCCGTTGCAGAGGACCTACAATTTGGGAATCGATTTCAGTCAGTTTGAAGGAACTTGTTGTAAGGATGAAAATAAAGGAGAGAGATTTCGTACCACTTCTGGTCTGATTCTGAACATCAGCCATAATGCGTGAGCAATGGCTATAAGGGTTGTCCCGATTGAGGTAATGTATGATTGACCGACTTCTCTGCTTCTGTATATCTGCATAAACTGCGCAGGTGCATTCTTCTCTTGATTCTGCCGGGGAAAATATATTTAGTTGAGGAACGGAAAGTAAACCAAATTCTAAGTTGCAGCATTTACAAAGTTCTAGCAGTAGTGTAAATGATAACATTGGAAACAGAAAGCGATTCGTTCAGCACTTGCAGATTGAAAGGAAGAAACAAGATGATGGATCAAAAGCAACATTATCGATATGTACCATTCACAAAAACCGAGCAGTAGCGCAAACAATCACATTGGAAACAGAAAGTAACTCATTCGTCACTTGTTTGCATCCCAAATAACAAGTCCCTTCTTCCTAGTCGTAAGATCAACAAAAGCTAGATATAGATTATCTAAGGAAATCAGTGAACAGCCAATCAAACCAGTCTGTAAACAGAATGATTGAAGTCTTAAGGCTAGTGCATATACAGAATTAATCACAATGATCAGCAAACAATTCACTAGAGAAAGTTAAGAACCAACATACCGCATCAACTAACGAGTCCTCCAAAACGCGAGCTTTCTGTAGGCTCATATTATCAGTGGCAGCAGCTATGTAGAACCTGGGAGTGAACCTATCTTTTCGCAGACCGGACACTAAATCAATCATTTCTGCCGTGTGGCCTCCTACATTAACAAAAGACCACAACTCCCCGAGTCAGAATCCAAAGAATCAACTTCTGAAACCCCACATTCTTCCAGAAGTCAATGCGAATGGAGAAGAGTATCCCTTACCTGAACCTAGAACAATCAAAGTACTCCGTGGCTTTGAAGATTTAGAAGACATTGGTTTTCCAGTCCAATAAAGGACAAGGATCACTCGAACTACAATCATCAGTAAGAAGATGGCGATTCCAGTAGCAATCGAGTAGCAACAGTCATGTTCCTTATCCATCTCCATATCCATATCGCAGAAACCACTGAATCGATCGCAATTCACAACAATCCCCACAAGCTCGATCAACAAGAAATGATACCTCCACGATCAAGGATGGCACGATCGCCTCTACGTAAGACAATCGGAGATGACCTGACAGCAAAGGTTTCCACGCGTCCGTCCGGAGCCGGCGGCGGCACTGACACGCCGGTATTAACGATCTGATCGGCGCCAATTAATATCTCTTTCCTTATCTCTTGTTATCCTCTCAAACCTTCTCACCACAAGGATCTGCGTTCTCCCGATGAACTGAATCAGCCGGAAACTGATAGCATCCGGCGAGGAGATCGACGGAGCTGGGGTCCAAGCCGTCAGCTTAGTTAGGGGTTGGTTAAAATTGAAAAGTACTCTTTCCTTTGCGAAGTTTACGTTATCGTTATTCCTACGTCGTCTGCTATTTGAGTAGTTTCTCCTTTTCAGTCCTTAACTTTTAGCACACTTCAATTCGATCCTTCGAAATTAGACGCCAATGTCGACTTGGCATATCCATAAGATCGAGACAACGAATCGGTGAAACTAACGATAATAACAAATGCAGCATACAAAATTCTGCATTACAAGGCCGCGAGGGATGAACGTTTAGGCATCAATTACTCGAGCCGTTTACAAGCCATTCAATCTCCAGAAAGTGATCCTGAACAGAGAAGCCAAACATTGCTTCTGTGAGAAAATAACTTCAAATTTATTGTCACTGCAAAACAAAAGATCAAGACTCGTCTCAATGGTGTCTCTCCGGAGCTCAGTATACGACTCGATGTTCAATCAATTCCTACTTATCCACAGACCCTGCTTGCTGTTTTACTCTCTGGACGCATTCGTAGTAGCTCTTGGTGAGAGGGCTGCATCTGAGGATGTCATTGATGTGTTCCTTGTAGCAAGACCGGCAAGCTTCATAGTCAGCCACACAGGGCATAGGCTTCTGGTACGGAAGCTTGAACTCCTTGCCGTGCAAATCCTTGGCTCTTTCGGTCACTTCTTGCACCATGTGCTCCTCCTGCTTCTGGAGCTTCTCAAGAACCTTTTCGCTCTCCTGAACGACGGATCGAATTGCATCAAGCTCCGCGCTGGCTGGATGAACAGGTGGTGGTTGGGCGGGCAAGAAGATCGGAGGCTGAACTGGCCATCCAGGAGCAGCAGGCACCTTCTGAGGCTTGGATTCTTCATGGTGTGGCTTCTCGTTTGCCTTTGTTCGAGGTTGTTGAGGCTGTTTTGGAACTTTAGGTTTCGGTTTCCTTGTTCTTTTCCTTGCTTTCTCTTCATCGCCAGAAAGACGGTCGACAAGCTCCTTGGTGATTTTAAGTGTAAAGTTCTCCATATTAAAAGCTCTCTGAGATCTTACCTGTAAAGACCATTGAATAGTTCATGCTGGATCAAAGACAAGAAACTATATGAAGAATGAAAATCACAATTTCTTCACAAGTACACAGCTGGTTTTTAGCCAGGGGTAATGCTCAAGATTCTAGCTCGGCATTCTACATTCATACATTCATTATTCATAACAGAATTCAAGTATGGATAAGGCAAAAATGTGATCCATTGTCCCGGAAACCTTACCTGTAAAACCCAATTGAATCATTCATGCTGGATCAATGACTTGAAACTCTACTAACATAATGAACGTCAATATTTCCTCTCGAGTAGTAAGAGCTGTTTTTAAGCCAGGGGCCGATGCTCAAGATTCTAGGTCGATATTCTTTAAACGCTACCAAATTCAAGGATGAGGGAATACATACAGAGAAATTCAACTAAAATTTTGGCACGAATCGACAAGAAATTGAGACGCATGTACTAGTAATACACAAGCAAGTGCGGTATGATCAACGTTTGAATAATTCTTGCCTTGTCAAAGACATGAAACTCTCCGAGTACCATGAAACATCACAATTTTTTCTCAAGTATGCAGAGCTGGTCTTAGTCAGGGGCAATGCTCAAGATTCTTGGTCGATATTCAATATTCGTTCTCGGATTCAAGTAAGGATAAGGAAAGAAATGAGAATCCAATTGTTCCACTGGTAACACAGACAGGTGCGGCACGAGTATGATCAATATCTGGAGCTCAAACACAAGCTGATTCCAGCTACAAGATCCTATCGCTGCATGAACAGTCTCCTAACTTGAACTACTAATATAATCGGTGACACGGAGCTAACCATACAGAGAACCAACCAGCTCAAGCAGTTTTGCATGAAATCGATTCAAATATGCAGCGAAGCAGCTTCGAATGCAAAGAGAGAGGTAACTATGGCTGAAATTCAACGAGTTCTCATTCAGGTACGGAAAAAAACCTAATCTAGTCCGTATCAACTGAAAACACCATCGATTCAGAGACTTCCAAAACCAGAAGAAAGAGGACTCGTCGACGTACCTAGAAGAAGAATCAGAGGGGGGAAATAGACCGGGAAACCTCGCCGGCGATACTGGAATCACGATCTCCGGAGTTCTTGTCTACGCCTGCGATTCCTTGTGTTTGTTTGTTTTTTATGAAGGAAACCAAATCGCTTAAGCTCCAGACTTCCTTTTTTTTCCGTTTCGTTTCGTTTTCTGATAGCCTAAGGCCCAATGGATCATAACGAAAGTCCAATAGTTTTCTATGGGCTTCTGTTTCATATTCGGTTGAGATTAAATTGAGGTTTCAATAAACAAAAATAAATTCATCAAATTTATTAAATACATTTTTCTTGAGTTTATAAATATATTTTTATTAAATTTATTCAAATATGGAGATTAGGCTATTAGTCATTATATTGTTCAAAAATGGACTTGAATAATGTAAATATTTATTAGGATTGTTTTTGGGATGAAGATGTGTAGACTTCCACACAAACAAATGGAGATTCATCTAGGGCAACATTTTGTAGTGGAAGAGGGCACCAAAGATAAGAAGACTATCCCACATTGGAAATTATTTAAATTTGGTATTGATAAATTCGAGGTCAGTTATAGTTTAAAAAATTTGGGGCGATATGCAACCAATAAAATTATAATGAGGAATTAAGGTCGATGATATAAAAGCAGACTTTATAAAAATAGAGAATTTCAAAAGTTTATTGAGAGATCTAACGGCTAATAATACATTTGGTGGTATTTCTATAGATTATTGACGGTCCACACAAATGGTTGGAATCCGGGCTCTATCTTCATCCTATACTAAGCTAACTTGCGTCCTTAGATTGTTGTTACAAATGAAATTTTATAGCCAAGTGAGAAATCATCGACATATAATATCAATATTTGAACCTTTTTCCACATCAGCTTGAAAGATCTAGCTCGATACTTCTCTTTTCGAGACTTCTCCACCAATACCATTTACAACTTCCAAAGTGTTAATCAATAATAATTTAGAATGTTGTGATTTTCAGACAAATAAAACCTAACCTATCTAGTCACAATATAACACTAAAAACAACAAGTTATCTCCAACACAACAGTTTTTTCTTTCATCTCATGATGTCTCCAAGACATTACAAATCATGCCAGAGTTTTCCCACCTCATCAATGTCCCCCCACCCCCCTATTCAATTTTTAGAAATAATAATAAGAATTTAATTAAAATTTCCCATTATTTATCTATAAAATTTGTATTTTTGTTTGAAGATAAAATTATATATAAAAATGTATGGGAAGATGGCACATAACTATCAAAAGTGATGCCCATCCCCATATATTCTTCCCCCATTCATTATACTTTTGGATCACTCTTGAAAGCTGCAGCTACACTCATCATATGTACAAATTATTTGTGTTTCTTTCATAATGTTTTCGTATAAATATCGTACCAAATATGTTATTGTTTGAACCGTTAAATAATCATCAAAATTGATTCGATAAACTTATGTTATAAATAATTGAATTGTATAATTTCATTGCTGGTTCGATACTTTATATTGTTGTATATATATATATATATATACCTGAAACGAGGCACATAAGATAAAGTTTTAAGGGACAATATTTAGACATTCTCTTTACAACATTGAGACTCAAGTGTCGAAAACACCTATGAATCCTCTGCAAATGTTTTATCTTCCACGACTAAACGCTCTTGGCAAAATTTTGTTATCGATCATTCTAATAACTCGATAGAAATATATACAGTTTTGAAAATCATGTATGAAAAATGAAAATAAAAAGAGTGTAAAAAGGTACAAACTTATTCAACTATGTGATTCAAGTTCAACATTCCACTTTGTTTTCTTCTCCAACAAAATTAATCCTTTTTTGGGACCAAAAAGTTTTTTTATCACTATTTTCAATTGCATTCATCAATCATCATCTTTTATAATATAATTAATCAATTAGTTAAAGGATTCCTTTTTATTATCATAATACATAATCAATTAACTAATGGAGGTATGACCTTGGCTCAGTTTTCTTTATTCACAATGAGAGGATAGAGTTAAAAATTAACACCATTATAAATATTTCTTTTCTTTTCTATTTTATATTGATCGAGGTGTTTATGTCGAAAAAAAAACGTAATTATGTTTTTACACATGACGTATGCTTCCCAAACTAATTAAGATTTTAATAATGATAAATTAATAAACATTTAATAATCATACTTAATTAAGTTGCTTTCTGCCAAAGAAATACGTTTCTCTAGTCTCTAGAGTGAGTCGACAGAAGTCATCATTACGACCATCAATTCATAATTATTGTTGCTTTATCATAATTGTATTTTCTTCTTATTATTACCATTGATATAGATTATGTTTTTCTTTTTTTATATCCGACGGCTTGATTGAAATGATTCTACATTATATAATTTAATATCGTATGTTTACGTTATTCAATTTCAGTTTTGATTTGAGAATTCGTTTAAATTTTCATATATAGAAGACAATTTCTGCGTACGTAATTTCAAACAACTCATTTGAGCTAAATTTTAGTCATATTTTAGGGACAAAATCAACGTGAAAACGTTTTATTCGCCGCCTCAAAACATCAACTCGATGCCATCCATGTATTTCCCTACACTAAAACCTATTAATACTTGTCATATCACCCTACACATGATTTCTTCGAATGAACAACAAAGCATAAATCCCACTAAATTTCGAATGTACGTACACTTACTACTATCAACGAATTATCATTGATGATCACAAATAATTCGCATTTTTAACTGCAATCCTGACTGTGTCACGACCAATCACATTCCTAATCACGAAATAAACCCAACTTAATCGCAATCCTGAGCTATGTATGTCACTACCACTCACAGAATTTCATCAGTGACTAGGTTCATCATAGGTAATCATTTGGAACCCTTAATTTAATCTTGGCTGATACCAAATTCTAGTCTTGTTGAATTCTAATTAAAGGCACGTAGGATTATGTCACATTCTACTAATTGAATGTGGTAACTCTTTTCTGTGTGAACCATTGTTGAATTCTAAACATAATGTGACTAATGACATAGGTTAATTATTAGATTCAATATTGTGAGGGAGAAGTTTTGTGAGTGTGCATTAGTGGGGACTCCAACCACATAGATAGGGTTTTGCTGCACTTGATGTTTTCCCATTCTTTCATCAATATCATGATTACTTAACTGGCTGGTCGGGTCGGGTCGGCCTGGTTATTTGTCCGGTTTGTTTTTCGTCGAGACCGATTTCTAGTATAGATTAGAGACCGAAGCTTGTAGAAGTTCTTAATTGAGTTGGTAAAGTTTTAGACTCGGATGTTTCTCGAACATCATAAACTCAAAAAGTCGAATCTCACTGATAATGTTTCGTGATATTAGTGTGTTATATAAACACTTGAAAACATGGAAATATTTACACATGCATGTATACTCTATCATCGCATCGTACATTCATTTTATAACGGGGGCAGATTTAGGGGGTGATTCTCCCGGACACGTGTTCTTTTTTTTTTGACGCCACACGTTACTTTCATTTTTAAATCCATCCCTACCTCATAAGACATACATGTTATTAGTAATCCGAACTTTTGATATCCGAAATAACATCTAAGTCGAAAATACCGACTGGGTTAGGAAGTGTGAACTCATGAATAAGTGGTAATTCCCATGCAGACAAGTGGCATATGGCACAAAAAATGATAACCAAACCCCATTTGAGAGAGTCCCCACTTGAAGACATCCTAATTATATTGCTTCTTGCCACTCCACTGCCCTGAAAGATAACATAAACTAAGAAACTGGTCACCCTTTTTCTCATAAAGTCAAAAAAAGCTCTGAAACTTTCTGGACGATTTTTCTTGAGTGGTTGAGTTGTTAAGCGGACGAGTTGGAAATGTTATAGTTTGTGTTAATTGGATTACGAGTCACAAGTTAATCGGGTTGTGGTTCAGCTAGATTATAGAGTTTATTTGAGTCTGAGGGGGTTTATTTAGCTTCTTGAATTTGGGTGAGTTATAGATGGTTGTTGTATTCTAATCAATTCAAATTATTGTTTGGATTGGACCTATGTTGATGAGTCAGTTCATCCTTTACCTCTATAAAAGCTATAGAAACCAATTATTACTCAGACTCTGTTAAACAACCTCTTCCATATACGTAATTCAATTTATCAGTGCACAAATCAATGCACATAACAACTTACCATGCCCCAAAAATTTTAGGGCTAGTTTGTATTAAAGATTAAACTAATAAATCGGGACGAATTTATCACAAAAATACGATTCAATCACTTTTGTACCACACAAATTCACAAATACTTGAAATAACATAACACCAAATCATTTATTTTTTTCCATCATAAATATTGTATTTACAAGTTGTTTGTAACACCAAAGGACAAAATTAAAGACCACATAAGATTACAACATCATAAATTACAACAAAAACAGAGTAAATTAAACAAAGTAACAGGAAGTATGTTGTCACATAACACTAACTTGTAGGTTTGGGGATTGAAATTCCAACATTCTATCTTCATCTGCTATAGCTATAAATTGGGGCAAATACTCAATAGTACCATAACTTGAGTTACATAATGATGTCGAAACTTCCAAATGTTATGTTCCGGTCCTAAAAACGTACAATTTAAAATCATTTTAATCGGTTCTTTTTGTGAGTGTCTAGACCAGTACATAACATCAAAACATTTCAAGATCAATATGTAATAATGCCCAAATGATAAGGTGAATTAGGTATTTGACCCGCTATAAATTACACAGTAGCATGTTCCTTTTATGCTACTGTAACATCTCATTCACTACTACTGGGTTCTCTTCCATAACCAACGACCCAATCGAGGTTAGATCGATGTCCTCGAACCCGAAATCATGTACCCCAAAGTCCTGACAGTCCAGGAGCCATGAGCAGCTATCTTCCCAGGATGGATAACAATTTGTACCAATAGCATTAGTACTTGTACTAGTACAAATAGTAGTAGTATTAGGAGTGGTGAGTTCATTATTAGTAGTAATGAGGGATGATGGAGTAGGATTAATGAAGGAATCAACAAGGAGAGGCTGATCAACCATCCACAAGCTATTGAGCAAAGCATCATCATTGCAAATGTTGTCGAGGAGGATCGATGACGATGAAGAGGAGGACAACGAGGACGAGGAGGATGAGTCGTTGCTCGATGAGATCTCGGTTTTCGAGTTGATTAGTACTAGTGCTTCTTCATTTTCATGATTAGCCAGGGGTTGTTGTTGTGATTGAGATGAGGGTATCGGTTCCTGGTCCAGGTCGTTGCTGGTTTGATCATGATCATTGTCCGATTTGTTGACAGGCTCGTGGGTCACTGGATCAATCCCCATTTTCAGAAGCTTCTTCTTGATGTGTGTGTTCCAGTGGTTTTTTATCTCATTGTCTGTTCTTCCTGGAAGCTTAGCAGCTATTTTGGACCACCTGGTCACGTAATTAATTAATGACATCAATCATATCAGTTCAGTAATGTGTATCGTAAAATAAAACTTTGAACCACGGCACAATCCAAATCTGAATAACTCAAAACTTTGATAATATTTAAACTTTAGTATATGTACCCAATTTCGCCAAATGCCATAAAAACCATTCTAGATCAGCCGCGAACAAAACAAAAGAAGAAGAAAGAAGACAAAAGCAGGAAGGACGAAAGGTAGTAGCACTCACCGGTTGCCAAGGCGGGCATGGAGGTCAATAACAAGTTGTTCCTCGGCATCATTAAGAAGGCCACGCTTGAGGTCCGGCCTAAGGTAGTTGGTCCACCGAAGACGACAACTCTTACCACAACGACGAAGCCCAGCGAGCTTCGGGACAGCCCTCCAGCAACACTGGCCATTGGTGAGGATGAAGTTGATGAGCTTCTTGTCTTCCTCAGCTGTCCATGGCCCTTTCTTCACCCCAAGCTTGTCACAACAAGGTTGCCTTCCCATATATCCTAAAGAAATTCAAAACCCACTTTAGAAAGAAAGAAAAAAAAGACTAAAAACTATTTCTTGAATGTAGAGGGGGAAATGGGAGATGGGTTCTTCACCAACCTTTATATAAAGTCATTGGGTTGACAGGCTACCTTATAAATATACAAATTTATTAAAGTTTATAACTTGTTATTAATTATTTATTTATTTTTGGTATGGTTTTGATGTGCAGGTACAAAGTTTTTCAAATGTAGGTGAATAAAATTATACACATGGCAAGTCTGGGGGGAGAGAGATGTTTCCCACTTGTGAAAGTGATTTAAGAGCTGAATTGGCTTCTTTCTTTGGACTAAGAAAGTGTGTGTGTGATTTTGTGTCATGTTTTGTTGAGATCCACATGATTTTAATCAAAGGGTTTAATAATGGTTTGTGTAAAGGAGAGTATGTATATTGATAGGTAACCAAAGAAAACACTAGGGAGGTACAAGTCATGTCGATTCGAAGTCCGGCCATTACTGGCCGAGGGAGCTTTTGATTTGAAGTGAAGTATAGAATCCGATAGATTGTTGAATTTGTCGGAAATTTTTTTTTATGTAGTGGCGAATAAAGGGCTAAAAGGAATTGTAGACTGAGTTTGAAGTATAACAAGTCGAAAATGAATGCAAAGAACATGTATATATGTTGGTCAAAAGCCATTAATGGTATACACAATTCGATCTTTGATTTTGCATAGATAATTGATTTGGAGCAAAATACTATATCAAAAAATTAAGAATATATCAAATCAAACATCTGATACGCACTTACAACTAATTCTTTTATTCTAATTTATTATCGAGCCATTCAAATTGATAACCTCTCAATCTAACTCAATTAAATTTTCTTTTTTATTTGTTAATGTTAAAAGAAGTAATTCACTTTTTGACTAGGTGAGGTAGGATCTAACTTGTCCTATCAAAATTAGACAAAACAAAATTGGAAGACAAAGAACTTTATAAAAAAATTAATTAAAATAAAGATCTTAATCTCAATAATTACTTATGGGTTTTTCCTTTTTTAATTTATTTTGCTTTTTCTTGAGTTATAATTTTTGTCCTAATTATCTCTACACCAGTAGTTTCTCATCCCTCTCATTGCAATCTTACTCAACCATTTCGTCATCACCACGTTAACTTGTCCTTGCTCAAGAAACAATAACTAGTTGATTAATTACCCAAGTGATGTCACTAATTAGTAATTAGCAAGTCATTTAAATCAATTTATCGACTTCAAAATTCTTATAAACACCTCTTCATTGCACTCCACCATTAAAATTGAACTTGTCTTGTTAAATATTGTCGAACTTTATTACCTATATGTCTCATGTATCTCTCTCTTTTTTATCGATGTGAAACTCGTCCATCGATGGGGTTTTCCCATATATGAAAGTGATGATGATGTTGCTTTACTTCCTGGCCAGAATCAGAGATCTGGATTGGTCAGTGGAGATTTAGTGAGTAATTAATTAGGTTGGAGATATCATCAAACTAAAGTGTTTTCCCTTTAGTAGTGATGACTCTTTGGACTATAATACTACTATGTTGCAAATCCCACCAAGGGCCAAAGTTAATTTGTTCATACACATTTTACTGCAATGTAATTGGTGATTCATGGTTTTAACTATTTATAATTAATAGATGAAAAAAAAAACTAATTTCTACAATTGTCTAGAAGCGGCAATGATTTAGATACGACAGGGCAGATAGATAACATAGATATTCATTTATAGAAACCGGTCATACAATTTGTACGAGATTTATACACTTACAATTCATAAAAAAATGTATACAAGGTGTATGTGGTGTTTGTACACAGCTCATACAAAATGGACACAATTCGTATTATATTTTGTAAGAATTTTTGCGTATGAAATGTAAATGTAAACATTTCATACAAATTGTATGAAGTGTGTATATATACAACTATACAAGGTGTACCAAGCGTATCCAGCTCTGTATAAAACTTCATACACAATTCATACAAACTGTATCGAATCCGACGACAACGTTAATTGGCAAAGGTTGAGCAGAGAGCCGAGGAGGGTGAACTTTCATCTTTTATCCTATAAAATCTCAGCCGTTAAATCTAGATCGACTAATATTTTCGACGGCTTGTTTGGAGATGACAGGGCAAATCACAGATGAGTATATTGGTGTACAACCTACGGGAACAAAAGACAATGATTGTACATAGTTTACGTAATTAGGATCACAATACATTGCAACAATACTAAGGAATTATGAACTGGCTAGATAGAGCCAAGAGACCACACGTACGACTTAGCTCCTACGTGAAAACTCCGAGTTCCTACCCATTAGATGTGAAAGATACTCCGCATATATATACTATCGAAATCGAAAAAAAACACTTTGATCGATGCGGAAGTGATGGACCGATGAGTATAGTCGTGCCTGCAATCTGGATAAAACAGAAAGACAATTGAACGCATGAAATATTGGTTATGAGAGTGTAGAGAATAAAACGCAAACACGAACATAACAATGCTTAGATTTGTTAATTAATCCAGCTTACTTTCACGAAAAGAGTACATCTAGAGACACCATCGAGAACATATAATACATAATTAGCTACCAAAAGGTATTATATGAGTTTGTAAAGGAAACCTTAAAAAACATATAGACGTAGGACGTTAGAAGTGAAGTCCTTTCCCAATCAGAAAAATCATCATTAGAATACCAACTTGCTAATTGCATCTACTTATACTCTAAGTTCTGCCATCTTACCTCACTTAACCTAGCTAATCAAATAATAGAGTGGATTTTGGACGATCGAGCCCAGAAGTCTATTATGACTAGCTAGGTCGTCTTCGTTTACGAGATATATATATATATATATATATATATATATAACAAGATTTTAGTGTACCGCTATAGATATTGTCCTGTCCATTTTGATGTTCGCAGATTGTCATAAATTTATAGAGTACATTCACATAATATGTATGTTTTGTCCAATTTTTTTTGTCTCCTAATCCTGCATAACTCTTGAGCTCATTGCTATATATATTATATATATTACGAAAAAGAGAGTGATGTTATATATAGTCTGTATTTTACTTTATGTCGTTCGTATTTGACTATAAATGGACTAATATATCATTAATTAAAATATTATTATATATAGACTGTATTAGTAAAATACTAGTTTTTTAAAACAAAAATAATTCAAATTGTATTAAAAAATCAAAACTAACACAAAATTTAAATAGAAAAAGAAGATACAAGTCCTAAATTTAAACAAAAAAGGATTACAAACATGTTAATAAATACAAATCATTCATCAACTAAACAATCCAGAGTTAAGTTCTTCATTCAAACGAAATCAAAGTTCTTGATTCCAATCAATCCACGATTAAATTTTTTATGGGATTTATTACGTTCTTCTTTCTTGATAAGTCAATTACCGATTTAATTTTCAATATCGCCTTATGTTCACAGCGTTTCAATTCACAGACAGCATGAAGCAAAAAACGGATTGTATTAGAAAAAAAAAGGACGGCACGAAGTAAAAAATGGACTGCACGAAATAAATACGGACTGCATTAATAATTTTTTTTAACTAAACATATTTTAGTCTATTCACGAACTACACCGAATAAAAACAGACCACGTCAAAAAAACTCGAAACTGAACCACACGAGGACACTTGAACCTGAATATCACACACTCAAGAAGTAATTTTGAATATATAAAATTAAGAAGAGAGACATGAATTATTTATATTGGTGACCTAAAAAACTTGTCTCCTTCTCCAAAGACAAAGCGTACATGTAAACAACTTCAATCTCATCCACATACGTGCACTTCTGTACTATAATTATGTATATTATATTATATTATATTATATTTCAGATATTATACCAAACAAACTGTTGATAAAATCGGATCACTTAACCAGATTGCACCACGTGTATAGATACTTGGGATTAAACTAATGATATTTCTAGATTGTTCCATTTGATTTCCTACTTGAACCCAAATTGACAACAATTTCTTCGCTGGTTTATTTTTTAATTGTATAATTCAGCCATGCATGCATTGCATTTGCATGGCCCTCTTCCACGGTCAAGCACACGTGTCCTAATGTCGTGCGGATTTCTTGGGTCTTGCTCTTTGACTTTTTGGGTGTTCGGGAAGATCTTGATAGAATAGAAAAATGGTTGTCTCTTGTAATGGTAACAAATTAAGTAGGTATGTAGGTGTATATGAATCATTAAGATTTTGGTGGTTTTTGGTTTTACTCGTAAGGTGTACCATTATGGATAATGATTAGTACTAATAGTAGTATGTGGTGGTGTTTATGGTGAATTTTTCAGTATATATGATATATTGATATTTTCGGTGTGTTCAGGTTTTTTTGATAACGTAAATTTATCATCAACATTCATTTTCAGTTTGTGATCTCAACGGTTTATAATTATTCGAATATTAAATTTCTATTTCACGTTTTATTTTTTATTTCAGTTTGCGTTCTGAAATGGGATTGTAATTGATCCAAAATTTTATGTGATTTCAAATAAAAAATTTTATGTGGTTTAATTGAAATTGTTGCTGCTGTTTTTTGCTGTCACTTTGGGGTGTCATACATGGTGTTTTTTTTTATTTTTCAGTTGCAGAATGTCTCAAGTCTTGTTTTGAAGTACCCGAATTTTGTTATCTTACTGCATTTTTTCGGAGTTGTGTTTCCTTCGTCTCCCTCTCTTGCTCTCTGAGCTGCTGCCTTAGCTTGCTAAATCTCCTTTGTGAAATAGAAAAAGCAAGCTCTTTTGTCAAATTGAGAAAACATATGAGATCAAAAATAAAATGTGAAATAGAAATTTAATATTCGAATAATTGTGAACCGTCGAAATCGCAAACTGAAAATGGACGTTGGCGATGGATTTACGTTACCAAAAATGTGTACAAATTTTCAGAAGTGAAGTTTTTCATTAGTGTGTTTGTCTTGATTTTATTATCGATGGGTTTGCTAGAATTGAAAACTCACGAAAGAATGAAATTTTAGCTTGGATTACTAACTAGTGAGGCAATCGGTGGTGGTTGTTCGAATCATTAAGACTTGTTTAAGACAAATTAGATGTTGAAGATTTTGATTTTGTGCATTCTAAAGCCATTACTAATTTTATTCAACAGAGTTATCCTAGCTAGCTTACCGACACGAGTAACCAAGATTAGAGTATTAACTCCACTAATTGACGGACTAAGCATATGTCCAAAATTCTGACATGTGTCCATCGGAAATTGACCACTACTACCCAAAATGTGGTTGATTTTTACGGTTTCACGTAACTTTCAAGCCACAACGTATCTTGTTGGGGGCCTCGAGAATCCGAAGTTTCTGGCACGGCGGCGTCGTGTATGCCTGTGTGGGTTTAAGCTTAATTGGACACGCCTATCTGTATGCCTAATGACCTTAAGCCAGCCAGCATTGTGTTTTTTCGAGATACGAAGTTGATAAGATAAATATAAATAAATATTATATAGGTGCTTATTTGTCATTTTAATTTTAATTTGATAGTTTCAAATCACCAGCACAAAACTTTACTCTACTTAAACAAGCCATCCCACTCGTCATCTCGCAGACATTGTACAAGTGTTATCTTTAGTCCTTTTTTTTAATGTTAAAAGGTGACAATTGATAAAAGGGAAAATATTAAGATGGTGTTATTTGTTGAGTGTGATTGAATCCGAACCCGTATATTAGGATTAATAACTTACAATGCTACCAACAGAGTTGGAGTTACTCCACTCATATTATTCTTTGAAATTTTTCCAAAATTAATTACCAGCTAAGATTTCAAATTACATTATTGTTGTGTTTGGCAATTAAAATAATATAAAATAATTGAGTTAAAGTCGGAAAGATGGTAAAATATATATATAATTAAAAATAAAATAAAAATTAATATTTAAAACCGTACAAAATAATTGAGTTGAGGTAGAAAGGATTGCAAAAAGAATATAAAATTGAAGGTAAAATAAGGAATTTCTAAATTAGTTTATTTTTTCATTTAATAGATAAAAAAATATAATTTCAATTAAAATCTTTATATTCTTTAACCCAAATTTCCATCCATAATTTTTTTCTCCTTCAACTCAATTTGTTTACATTAGTCTCAACTCATTTTTAAAAAAATCATGATTTCTATTGCTAAACATAATATAAAAGTTCATGATTGAAGTTCGACTCCTGGGTCGGTCGATAAAATCAGGATCCCAGGAAACATAAGAATGAAGATCGATTTCGAAAATAATCGTAAAAATACGAGGCCGTCTCCAGATTGTTTCACGAATATACCATCACACTAGTCACGTTCAGGAACCTAATAGCCTAACAGATTAAGAAACATAGACCATCAAGGATCACCGAAAGCATTGAACTGGGATATGCACAAGCAAAAGGGACATCTCATGGAGGTCGGCAACTCACTATCGCTGACATTTTCATTTCCATGTCTGCTGCTGCATTCACATGGTGGGTTTTACTTACCTTACTGCGATCCAAGTATTTTAACCGATCCAAAAAAAAAACGACAGACTAACAAACACTCTGCACATCATGCTTAGAAACACCGCCAAACCACACACCCACAATACTGAAGATGTCAGATGAATTAGTCGTTGTAAGGTAAAAAAGAGACAAAGTTGATCCCTCAATCTGAATCTGGATCCCCATTGTTCGATGTACACAACAGAGTCGATACGGATTCGCCAAAATACAAACCTAATGGGTTGACAGCTTGATGCACTTTCAAATCAGTTGTGATGGAAGGAGGTTTACTTGGGGCCGGAGAATTTGTTCATCATTTTGGCGATCACAGGAGCTACCTTCGGGTTGGACTGGTGCTTTGCGAGGTTCGCTGGGTTCTTCATAACTGCACAAGGTTAGAACAAGGCAGATGCATCTTTAAGCTGAAAATCAAATGCACGCGTGTATATAATTGGTTAATGAGTATCAACGGGTAGGTGCAATGCAATCATACAGTGCTACTCATTTCCACGAAGACCTGGCAAAAACTAATCCGATTCGTAACCCAACTAATTCGGCCAGTTCACTATGTCAGATCAATTTACCCATCCCATCATACTCCAAAACAATTAGTCGGAAACTCAGAGCACAGGTACACAAGTACTAAAGCAGGTTTTTCATACAAGTCATGTTTGTTCTTATTGGTCACCAGCTCCAAACCGATGTATACCAGCAAGTACAAAGGAACGACATAAGATAAGATAAAGTTACAGCAAACAAAGTTCGTCTTAAGTACAATAGTGAACAAGGCCAGTACATGTCTCGAAGCAAACAGGGACCTAGAGGTTTATTTAACTGGTGTAAAGATGCTGTTGTTTCCAGGTCTATCCAACTGCTATCTAATGGACGTGGACAGAACATATTTGGTCTCTGTTCAAGACCATAACTCAGTTGCACAAGAGTAAGGAATTAATAAAGCAACCAAACAGGTAAGCACAGTACATGATGTGACAACCAAAGACTTCAGACGGAATTACTTACCATCTTGAAGAGCAGCCATAACCTCTGGATCGCTGAAGGCAGACATCAATTCAGGGTCCTGAAAAAGATTCCTTACTATTAGAAGTATGAAAAGGAAAATATGTAAACGACACGGTGGTTGAAGAAATTGATACAGTTGATAGCTTGAAGGTCGCACGAATTTGTGCATGGTCAAGCAATTTAAGTATATCTTGCTTCATCATATTCTAACCAGAACATCAGTAGATAGCCAGCCGTTAGAGGATGCTTACATTCAGGATTTTGCTGAAATCAACATTTCCAGGCATTCCTGCTCCAGGCATTCCTGCTCCAGGCATGCCACTTCCACCCATACCAGCAGGCATGCCACTTCCACCCATACCTGCAGGCATGCCGCTTCCACCCATACCAGCAGGCATGCCTCCTGGGAAGCCACCAGGCATACCAGGAAAGCCTCCAGGCATGCCAGGGAAGCCTCCTGGCATGCCAGGGAAGCCTCCTGGCATGCCAGGGAAGCCTCCTGGCATGCCAGGGAAGCCTCCGGGCATGCCACCTGGGAATCCTCCAGGCATACCTCCTGGTCTCGAACTGGAAGATGATTGCTCTTGCTTCTTCGCCTTTTCATACTCGGCCTTCAAAAGCGTGACACATCAATACAAATCAGACTTGGAAAGAAAACACAACAAAATCACAATGGGATGATTGATGAAGGAACAACAAAGAAATGGATCTAGATGAATTCAAATTCCGCAATCGACGTACTTGAGCTTTAGCACGTCTGCGACGTCTGTCCCGTTCAGCCTTCCTATCCTCTCGCTCTTTACGCAACCTATCGTACTTCTTACGATGCTCCTCAATCTTGTGTGCGTTGGGTTCAACCTACACAGTAAAGCATATCCAATGAGACAGGAGAATAAATCTTTGTGAGCAATGAGACTCTGATTCCAGCATCATATTTCTACAAGTGCACACAAGATACCACTTATCTCAACATTCTCAAAACAAGACACGGAAAGAGAAACTTGAAGCTGTTTGATGTCCTTATTAAGTTTGTCACCTAGTCATAAGAGGTATGGTGCAAGGAACCAAGGAACTGGAACCTCTATAAAATCTGCCAGTCTAAACACATCAACGCATCGTTTAAATCTGCTTGACCCTGACCACAATTTAAGCTAGGTAACCAGAGTGTATGCAGTCAGCTCTACCCCACAAGTCGAGAAGTGAAAACTCACCACAGTGTCAATGTAATGCAATGTTAATCACATGCATGGATAAAAGCATGGAGCATGCATGTAGACAGTAGTTAAATTTGTTTTAAATTGCAATTAGAAGTGAAAAGCCTGATACGGTAAGGAGGCCAGAGACAGACCTTCTTAAGAACAGCACTTATCTCCTCATCATAATCCAACTTCGACGCTACATGAAGATCCTTAGCAGCTTCCTCCCACTGGCCAAGCAATGCACATGCCATGCCACGAGACTTGTAACCCTTGGCAGAGTCCGGATTAATCTACAAACGGAGATTCAAATGATGACATTAAAGACTTGCCAACAATACACACACACCGGAAAGCAATATGTAACCTGACAAGCAACAACCTCAAGAGCCGCATTGGCATCCCTGATAGCAGCATTCGGTTTCTTCATCTTAATGTAAACAGTTGCTGTCATCATGAATACACAAAGTCAATACTAAGAACGCCTTAAACCAGAGGAATCAACAACCTGCCAAAACAGCAATTGATTCACTCAAACCTCATACCTCTAGTTCCATACATGATTGCCGACGATGGATTTAGCAAAATAGCTTCAGTCAAATGCTCGATAGCATCCTCCAGCTTACCTGCCGATCAAATAACCAACAGATTCAGCCACAAGAGTCCATCTCCTAAAAGTCCTTAGCTAAGATATCAACAGCTGAACAAATTCTCGTACCTTCAGAGATAGCTTCCATAGCTTTTCCCTTAGCCTCCTGTGAAGCATCGCGGTTTTCCTCACTGACCTCAACTGACGAGTCTCCCATCTGAATTAAGCAAACACAAAAATAAAACTCACTTTCACATACACCAGCTGCAACGTGAACAAACAGATTATCATCAGGATAACTCTACCTTCTGAGGCGGATCATTGTCAGGCTCGACAGTGTCACCTTCCAGCTCAACATCCGACTCGATTATCTCATCCTCCTCCTCTTCCTCCTCCGGTTCCTCAACCGTCGGTGATTCCTTCTCAGGAATCTCCTCGTCACTGTCTTCCTCTACATGACTCCTCTTTAAACAGAAACCACACATACGATATACGACACTGAAGCAAAACCGAACAACTAATAAAAGTAACCTAAAGAGACATCAAAATGCGGAGAAATGGAGGTTACCGATCCGGAGGAGTAAGCAGCGGGAGGCAGTTTACCACCGAGGCTGCAATCAAAACAGGAAACGATTAGGTTCAAATGGAGCGAGACTGTGGGAGTGGGATTTTTGCCAAGTTTTGTTGTTGTTACCTCTCGACGTAGTCGCGGAAGAAGGAGAGGGAAGGATCGGTGAGGACGGAGGGATTGGACTTGCAGAGTTCGACGAAGTTCTTGAGCTCTTTGAGCTTGACGGCGTCCATTGGAGCTTGAGCGATTAGGTTTTCTCTTCGAGCGGTGACGGTTGACGAAGGAAAGGACGGAAGAGGCGGGGGTGAAAGTAGAAGATGGTGGGAATGAAATGAAGACTCGGCGGCTAGCGGCGGGTTTTTCGTTTTCTTATGCTTCTAGTAACTTCTTCGGTGTCTATAGGGAAAAATGCGTTTAGGCTGTATTTCGATTTCGTTTTTTGAATATGCTCACCTTCAAGGAGTGCTTAGTCATGATTATGTGCTCATTATGGTTCTGGACGAACTAATTAATATGGTTGATTACAATGATGTGCGGGCATGTAGGTTGGATTTCAATAATCGAGCAGCTCATAAATTAGTTTGTCGTTCACATTTTTTAACTTCGTTTTTCGCCAGAATTGTTACACCTTGTTGGATTCATAATTATATAATATCCATTTGCTATATTGAGCATTAATAAAATTTGATGTTTTTTTTAGAAAAAAGGGCGGATTTCAATAAATTAAATTGTTGGAAATTAAGAGAGGTTAATAAAAATTGATACAACTGGACTCCGATTTTTCACTGGCAATGTAAACCAAACCGCTGAGAATCACTCAGTTCGGTTTCTTCAACCTCTAATACACAAACCAATAATGGGACACACCAGAAGAACAGCAAATGAAATTAAATTACACAGCAATCCACAAATCATCTCACCATTACCTCCTCTATGAATGTCAAATTCTAAACCAAAAGTTTTTCTAAAAGAACGACGAGGCAGCAAATATCAAGAGCAAGCTCGAGAATCCAGCCCATGCCATCTTGCTGCTTCCACTGTTGCTGTTGCTGTTGGTGTTCTCCGCTGCTGCAATCGAAAAACCATTCCAATAGACGGTCAGAAAACACGTATATACTGGTGTGGTATCTTTTATATCACTCCACTAACCTCGACTCAACTCTCCCCGAAAAATTCTAGTTGTCAAACAGAGCCTCAAACATATGCCGATTGCAAAATTAAAATGGTTAGGAACACACTAGGCGAGATTCAAACATATGGAGTAAAAACTTGAACTTTAAAAATGTTATATAGAGAATTTCGACTGAGGAACCAGGACCAACCCCTGTTTGAAGCCATATTTTGGAGAATCACATCAATGTGATTACTTAACTCAAGTATGGTCAATAATGGTAAGCTAAATTCTTTATATTAACATCATAATGAACAATAATCAATGGTGGAAAGGTCAATGAAAGCTGAAAGAATTGTTCCTAGGATCAGTCACGGATCGCTACCTATAAAATCTTAAAGAAAGAAGAAACCATTGAGGGAGTTAAACAAGCAGATAAAGACAGAAATTTTTGCCACAGAAAGACGTTATGAGAATTCACTGTGAAATTATTGAACGAAGTCAAAGAAGTACGGCGCAAATGAAGCATTTTCAAAGAAGCATCACAAGAAGAAGACAACTTTTTACTTTGGCTTTATTCCTCAGCCTGCCTGGCCTTCAATTATTAGAGAATTCTATGCATATAATGGTTTTTCAAACTTTCTAAACAAAAACAAAGATCCCTCACATGTTAAAGACCAACAATGGAATAGATTGACAGGTACGAAATTTCAATGTAGCACCACATGTTTTTGCACGTTGCCTTTGCACCAAAATCCTAACTTAATCGAGTTATTGGAACACTCACAGGGTCTTTAGTCGCGGTTTAGAAAACCGTGACTAAGTAGCTGCGTTATAGTCGTGGTCATCCTTAGTGAACACCAACTTAGGTGCTTTCAGTCGGATTTTCTAGACCGCGACTAAGGGTTTGACACATAATCGAATTTTGGTTGTGGTGTGTACTTCTCCTTAGAGTTAGAACTTCCCTCCGGAAAAGGCTCCATCTCGCAAGAAGACGGTGTGAGTTGTCTAGCAGACTTTGTAACGTTTCTTTGTTTGGACGTAGCAAAAGCGTGAACTGTGAAATTTGTTTGAAACCTTTAACGGCTACGATGCGTGTACTGCTCTAGTGCATCAATTCAGAACAACAGAATACAAATCAAGAGTGTTTTGATCGTCTAAATACAAGTATAACATACACGTATTTGTACGGGACACGATAAATTATCCCTAAGTAGCTGACTGGTTTTCATTTAATTGAAACCATTAATGAATCTCCACGTGATCAATGGGGTCATGGGGATATTTCTAGAGACTACAGCTAACAAAAGAAACCGCTCCAGTTTCTATTTTTGTAACGTAAAAACAATTACTGTTGTTTTTGCAGAACTGCAGCGACCCGTGAGATGATGGGGGAAATTAACGTAATTAAGCAAACGGACGGTGTCATTTTAAGTATATTTAAATCTATTAATGCCTTGAGTAGTTAAGTTTAGGGACAAATTCAAAACGCAGCGTTTTGTTGAGTCTGGGATCATCGGCAAAAATTGGAAATATATTGGAAGAAGAATTTACCTCTCGACGGAGGAGTTGGAACGGCAGGAGCTCCCGGTGACTGTGCCGTGACTGTAGAATAAAAAAAAATCAAATCAAAGTCAACAATCAGAATTCAGAACGATCTCGACCACCGCGGAAAATCAGCTTTCACCAAAATCCAAACAGAATCGCCCGATCCAGTGAAAATCCAGCTTCCCGCAAATGACGGAAATGAGATCAAAATCGGATCCGCGATCGCTTCAACAGCGAGAGAGATTTCTAAAATCGAGCTAGTTTTTTTGTAATTGAACTTACTTGTGCTGCAGGAGCTGGTGTCGGCGCTGATTCCGCAGCGAGTTGTGAGGCCGACGGCCTGGGTGACGTTGATCCCTAAGGATTCGAGCAATCCGGGGGTGTTGTAGAGGTTGCAGAGGCAAGTAAGCTCGGTTTTGACGGTCTCCTTGATCGGGTCGCAGCAGGTCGCCGGTGGCTTCTCGGTGGTGTTGGCGATGTACTGTGCGCAGGGGACTAGCTTCGAGGCGCAGGACGGAATGTTGTTGGCGCTGTTTCCCTGAGCATAGGTGACAGTGATCGCGGTGATGGCCAGGAGGACGATGAGCGCCGCCGTGGTGGAGGAGGAGGTGGAAGCCATTGTTTGGGTGGGTTGCTTGGATCTGTTGGAAAGGCTATGCTCAGTTTCGGTACGTGCTTCCTTTGTATTTATGGATCGGCTGAGAAAGTAAAAGCTGTACAGGCTTTTAGTACAAGGGTGACGGGAGAGAGAAATATGGGCCCGTCGTGGCCCGCGCGAGGAGAACTGGGGACTGTTGAAACTTCTTTTTTTTTTACAAGTATTGAACCTCAGAACTCAAGGTTAATAGGTTACAACAAGTCCATTTGAAATGAAGCTTTTAACGAGAGATTAGTGATCTTCCGGTTATGGAATACGAGATGGAATTTTGAGTTTTCTTTTTAATTTAAATGGAAATTTTAATTTTTAATAAAGTGTATTTTGAAAGTTAATTGTTCACGTTCAAATTTTATTTTATATTCCATCGGTCAAACTAGGTCTATAAATAGTGTGATTCTGTTGGTAGCAGAGTGTATTGAAGATTCTGAGCTTCTAGGTTTGGTATCAATCGTATTCTCATAGTTTAGGTCAGTGAATCATATGTGCAATACTATACAAGTTTAGGACTAAAATTTCGTGCTCTTAGGAACACCCTAAACAAACGGTTGAGATGTACCATATAGTCTCGACTTGTAATAGGTGTGTATAAACATGTCAAGTATTTTCACTATAAATAATGCATTCCCCACTCATATAGATATGTCGACTGAATAGGTTTATAAGTCCTTAAGAAAGAGTGTGGAGTTACCGAATTTTGAGCTCCGAAGCAGACATAAAAGTTCGAGTGGGAACCCTATCAATTGAGAATATAGACATTCTATTTGACCACCGTAGATAAACGGCCAAAATATACAATATAATCTCGACTAGTGTTAATTATACATAAACATGTTAAATATTTTTTGCTAGAGATGATACATTCTCCACTCACACAAACAGACCGACTAATAATACCTAGTCACCCATATTGCTACCAAATTTAACTCTAAAAAATTGAACCCTCATTGTTGTTGATATAGCCTTCTATTTCTTACTTCCACGATTTATTTAGGGATCGTTTGGTATAAGCGAGTATATTTTATTATTATTTTTATTTGACCAACTATCTTGCTTACATGGAAATATAATAGTCAAAAAGTAATTTAATTGCAAATTTAAACACCACTTATATATTATTTTGCATCGTTGTAATTTTATTGGATGTCCTCGAAGGAACACAACTCTATGGCAGTGGATGTGGATGTTTGATTTTGCCAAATAAAAAATGCATCAATGCCTTGGTTGTTTGGTCTTTCTCCCTCGAGACTAAGTCAGAAAATTGTTATTGAATGTGACAACATATACGCAACCTTGATCATCTATCTGTTTGAAGATTCACAAAGTTTCCGATGGAAAAGTCCAACAGGTGATAAGAAACTGAGTGGGGATGAAATCATTGAAAAGTTTGGTGAAATTGAATTGTGTGTGAATTCATAAGAATTTCATTTTGAATTTTAACTATTTGACCGTAGTGACATCCTTGGAAATGAAGTAATTTACTCTTTCATCATCGTCGCTATAATCTACCATTTATTATCAGATTTTGGTGGTTTATTTTGATTTTATGCTACATTTATCATGTGAACCTGTATTTTTTATATATATATATATTTTTTATGACGGGGAATATTTCCGTGAGTCATCATATTGAGTGATGTAAGGTCTTTGGTTAAATTTTGGGCGGGTAACCCGGGTGTTCGCGGCTAAAGCCGGGCCCAAATGCCTCAGAGGTAATCCTTAGCGGAGCGATGGATCAAACCCGCGTTTTCACGGCAACAATCTCTTTATCCTACTACTGGGACAATCTCTTATTGGCCGAAAGGGTGTGCCGGCTTTGATTCTTTATTTATTTTTATAGTTTGATTGAAACTAAATTTTTATTCGTAAGTTAGATGTCAGAATTATAGTTAATTATTGTTTACGAAGATTTATATGGAAGAAATTGATCTTTATCATTGGGTGAGATGGACTACAATGTATACCAATATAAAATTGGAATTGGTGAATAACTCATTAAAATATGAAAAAAATTTTGGGTGAAGATCAAGGTTTAGTTATGTTGTAATGTTCCCGTAACTCAATTAGTTAGATTGTTGGTTTTATGAGTTGAATGTCGCGAATGTAAGCCCCGTTAAGACTAAATTTAATTGTAAAATGTTGTAGTTTTTTAACACCTTATTCTCAAGCATCTTTCTACTAATATTCTAATTGTCCACTATAAGATGTACTTGAATCCTAATTTTGAGTTATAGAATTGATTTTATAGGAAATTGATTAAAGTAGTGTTGTAGGTCGCGTTTTAGATCTCCACCGAGACCAAAACTCTTCTCATTTTTTCAATGTTTATATTGGTCATGTATATTTATTGTACCCAAATTCCGACACTTTGCAATTTCTCATGTTTAGAAAAATGTTTGAATATGCTTATGTATCATGGCTAAAATAAATAAAAAATATAAAAAATTGGTTTATATCCTATATGGTATTGTTAATTTAGTAATCTTGCTAGTTAGCAATCATCCTTACACCCCAAACAATTGGTAATAGAGGTACCACATCACCTAACAATTGCTAAAAAACTAGGGATGTACATGCTCTTAGAATATGAAATTCGTTTTGATAATCAATGTATATTATTATGGTCATGGTCTCGTAGCTCAGTTGGTTAGAGTGTTGGTCTTATGAGCCGAAGGTCGTGGGTTCAAGCCCCGTCGGGACCAAAATCTTAGTCGAGAATATTACTTCTAAAAAACCCTTATGAGTATGAAGAACTAACATGCTTTTTACTTTTACCATGTTCATGTCCACTTTTTATAGCATTACAATCACTCTCTTACCTTATTTATACCTTATTTATGTCCACTATCCGTAAAGAGTATGAACCAACTAACATATTACCCCTTTTAACTATTACCTCGTTCATGACCACTTATCGTACAGTATGTCCGATTTTATACGTAAGGAGTATGACCAACTAGCATGCTACCTTATGTAATTCTTACCTCGTTCATGTCCACTTTGCTTGTAGTATTCTAACCGTTCACTATACATAAGGAGTATACCCAACTAACATGGTACTCTATGCGTTAAATTCTCACTCGTGCTAGTCATTTCAAAATGTACCCCGATAACTTCGTCCACATAGTGTACATTTGTACACCGAAATTTTTTCGAAATCTATTCGGGCCTGAAAGTCATTGAAGCCCACTGCATAGCCAATACTAAAACGCCCTATATTGACCAACGGCCCAAAGCCACTGTAACTCTCTACACTCAACAAAGCTGCTGACGAAGCATCAAACGGATAACAATTCCCGCCACCGGAAAACACTCGCACACGAGATAACGCTTCAAAAGAAAGCACTCTCCTAAGTTCCTCCCGAGCTTCCCAGACGCACAATCAATGGCGGCTCTACTCGGCATGTCTACAACCTTCGCATTCCGCGGCGTCAGGAATCGCCCGATGATCCAAACGAAGAGGATCGGCCACCCGCCGAGAATCTGCTGCGTTAATTGGGTAATCCACTCACTCCCCGTGCACATTTCGTTTGAATTCTGGTTTGAACTTTGAATACTGGTTACTGATGTTTGTCGGATTTTACGTAAGGAAGGATCCGGAAGGAATTCTGGGGACGCCGAAGACAGGACACCTTGCTCGGCTGGAGTTCAAGCGTCGGATGGAGAAGGACTCCGATGCTCGCGAGGCGTTCGAGAAGCACCTCCGCGAGGAGAAAGAGCGTCGCCGAACTCTTCGGGAAGTATGATTTGAAATTTCGAATTTCTATTAGTTCGATTTTTTGCGTCTTTATGTGAATGTAATTTGACTGATAGTGTTTGGTTTGATAGTCCCGGGTGATACCGGAGACTCCGGCGGGGCTGATTGAGTACTTCCTCGATACTGAAGCTCAGGAGATTGAGTACGAGATCGCCAGGCTAAGGCCGCGGTTAGTTCTTACTCCCGAATCTGTGAATTTTGTGTAGCTTGCGATTGTAGCCACTGCTTACTGTCCATCGTCCTGCTTGCATTGGAACTTAGGATTGGAGATTGTTCCGGTTCATGAGTTGATTCAGTATTCTTGATTTCTTTTGATGATTTTTAAGTTACACAAAAGTTGCTTCATGCCTTCATGTATACTTTGATTCATGCCTACAAACTGTTTGTGGATTTGCTCGTGTGAACCTACTGAATCGATGGAGTATAAAAAATTGACCAGCTCAAGTGGTATGCATTTGCCTTGGTATTTCGCCAGATCTCGATGCGGAGTCATTCAATTTTGTTATTATAATTGGCAGTACCGATTGTTTCCTCATCATTGGAATTATGCCAATTTTCAGGCTGAGCGAGGCGTTTTTCGGACTGCTCCAGCTTGAAGTTGGCCAGATTCGTTTTGCTGTTACAAAGACGGAGGTGAGATTCAAATTTAAGATATGTTTCTTTAATAAGTTGTCTTCGTAAACGAAGTCATGGTTTGGTATAATGTTATTTGATGCTTGTGAAGGAAATGGAAGACAGGGTGTTTGAATTGGAAACGTTACAGAAGGCACTGAAAGAAGGGATAGGTTCTCAGTACTAATTAACAAATACCTTCCGTTTTGGGAAAACTTGACATTTGCCTGCTTGTTGGAAGCTGACTTTGTCCTTCTTTCATTTTGCAGAAGCATATGATCGTATGCAAGTTGAGCTTGTAACAGCGAGGAAAAGTTTGACGGAGATATTGACATCCAAGGACATCAAAGCAACTGTAAGCAAACGCCTTTGTATTGCGTCAATCTCAGATTCCATAGCCTTTGATGTTTTGTATTGTGACAGTTCTAACCTAGTTGCGGTGTGTTCTACAGCTGTTAGAAATGGTTGAGCGGAATGAACTTAATAGGTCTTTGTTGACACTTCTCGATGAAAACATTGGAAATGCTCAAAAGGGCAATCAGGTAATGCTACAGAACTTCAAACTATACCATGTTTGTTTAAAAATTCACATTTGCAGAAGCATCTATAAAGTTAGTCTATACAAGAATCAGAGTTGATTGTGTTGGTTGACAATTAACGAGGACACCGAGTTTGAGAGATTGTTTTCTATACTAAACCCTATCAGTGGCCCTGAGAAAAATATTATTGGAACCTGAACATGGAAGTCTATCATCCCAACCCGAAATCTTAACCAATCCCTCGGATTTCTTTTGAACGATTTTGTTGCACTGGATGCTTCCTTTTCATTGTAACTCGTAAAAGAGCTGCGGGAATTCTACGTGAACCTCTTCAGATTGTGACCAGTTTGTTTACTCCTGTGCAGAAAGAAGCAGCTGTTTTCATGGAAAAAATCCGCGGAGCTATTCTCAAGTATATTACAGTATGATACTCAGGTAGATAACTACACCAGTGCTTCCTCTGTTTGCATACAGAGTTTGGCAAATTATCCTAAGACGATCTGGAAAACACACAGGCTACTGGTTACCCAAGTTTAAGCCATGCCAGATTTTGAATCCAATGACAAATCATTTGAAAAAATTACTGTGTGACGTGTGAACTAAATTGGAGTCTGCATTCTTGTTTACTTTTTACGTGTATTTGAGAACCAAGTACTATTTGTACCAATGGAATCGCTTTTGCAAGCTATTTTTGAAAACATTTTCAGTACTCGTTCCACTAACATTCAAATACAACGAATTTGGATGTTTAGGGTTATTGAACTCAATTTTCGGTGTCGATTTCCTAGCTAATCGAGTATGTTGTAGATGATTATAATTCATTTGTTTCTTATTGGTTGTTTTTTAAGATTTTAGGTGTCTCAACTCTCAACAGTTCGATTAAAAAGATGTTTTCAATTATGTCCAACCCTTTCAAATTATACATCTGTCAAAAGGTATTGGAGCTGGTAAAGGAATTTGATTGGAGCTTGTAAATATTCACAAACCCACCGTCCCAAACACTCAACCAACCACCAAATGCAAACTGTTCTAGTAGCTGCTGCATCATCCAGCGGGAACATTTTCAAAGGCACTCAAATGTTTTCTAGCCTGTCTAACTGAAGCGTTGAACACGATTGGTCGGTTGCTAACAATTGCTCGGGTATAGGATCTTGTGCATGCAGGTGCTATTTGCAGGGCCATGTGGCTGCAGCTTGTTAGCTTCCGATTGATGAAAGATCACGTGAGTGTTCGTCGGAAGGAGCAAAGCACGGCTTATATATATATTAGTTTAAAGGCACAGCCGACAGAGGAAAGAGACAATCTGTACATGGTGAAAGCAACCAGCTCCACACCAGTAAGCAAACTTAAACTCTTTTTTGCTAACACACTTATTTTTTTGTCTTTGAATTTGCTTCCTTGTCCTTTCCTGCTATTTCTCCTTCTTATTAATAATAGCTTTGCTTGATTAGCTGTGTCTGAGGTGTTATTAACTAAGAGGGCAACTCGCAAGTTACAACTAGTGAACTGCCAATTTTCTAATATACTAGTACTGTAGCCTAACGAGGCATACACGGTAGGTAGATTACCACACTGATTTTGATGATTGATTCAAATCTATTAGTACAATAAGGTTTCTGATAACCTCGCTCCCCCCCCCCCCCCATGGTTCAACTTAGACTTTAGAATAATGGATTTGTTAAGTACAGAATTAGATTGCATCGGGACTTAACGCTAGGGAGAATGCTGTAGGGTTCAGTCAAACTACAGGTGCCACCAGTTGTATTTTTCTCACACAGCATGCTCTGTTAATTTTTACTAGTATTGATCTTTATCGAAAACAAATCATTACTATTAACCTATTATACATCACAAATCTCAGTTAAGTTTAGAGGTGAGCTTTTGTTCACGGTTAAAATTGATTAACAGGCCGATTTTGTACGGTCGACAGTTAAATAGTTAATGGTTTGAGAATTTGTGTTACCAAGATGATTTTTAACTGATATGTTGTTCAACTTACAGTTATTTGTGACGGAAATTGATCTGCTTCAGTATGTTAATAGTCAAGTTGAAACCAAATCAGTCGATCAATGGTTGAAAGGCTTTTAAAAAAATTAACTGACTAATCGATAGAAATCGTTTGATTTTTAACCAACCCGACCACCCAAATTAGTTTCCCTGCAATTTAACCAAGCTATCGTTTTTCACTTATAGGTGTCATTTTCGGCTAGAAAATGGCAAATCCCCGACCACTCCAAACAGAATTTGAAATTTGGAATTAAACATAAACCTTCAAATTTAGCGGAATTAGAGATATCATTTTGTTGCTGCCAAAACATATCTACTAAAATTAATTGAACGTCTAAAATTAACTCCCAAATACCATCAATTCCACCCTAAATTCACCGAGAAAAAACAATACTTAAGAACCATCCAGAACTCCTTCCCTTCACTTTGGCTGAGTGCTCACGTGTGAATATTGATTGCAGCTTTCTACATCAAGTCTCTCTGCTGACACACGCCACTCCTCTTTCTCCCTCCTATAATTGAGTCAACGATCACAATCAGATAACTATGACTGATTTAGCATTTACTTTTTAAAATTTTCTCCCCAGATAGTTAAGTCATAAGTGTTGACTTCAACCTCACTTCAAGTTGTTTACTGATTTACTCTTTAACCTTGACTGACAGAGCTCTTGTCGTCTGTGTTTAAATTAGGCCAGTGGAGTGGACTTTCCACTTCTTTAATTGAATTTCTGGCTTTTGTTGAATAGTCGTGCCCTTGATTCTGATCGTTGCCAGGGGATTTTACATTTGCTATTAACCCTAGTTTTTATAAATCTGGTTTAGTAAGAAAGTATCTAGCTAGTATAGTTTGACTTCAATTTCATATAATTGTGCCATCTTTGGTATACAATATTTCAACACCTAGTATAGTATTCATTAATCTCCCGTTCAAATTTCGTCCAGCTCCATTCATTTTCTAAAACTCATCTTATCCATACATTAAAATCTTCAGTCCCATCGAGTCGATCGATGTTAATAAATACGATAAAACCTATACGAACTTTTTCCTAACAACTCGAGTTATTGAGATGCAACGGTTCTTGACATTGGTATCCGAGCATGAAAAGACTCGAAAGGTCTCCATTTTGAATACCGACAGCCCCCAATTCATGGACATGACTTACCGCGTGAAGTTGTGCAAACATCAGCTCTTTTTACAACTCGAGTTATTGAGATGCAACAGTTCTTGATATGGTATCCGAGCATGAAAAGACTCGAAAGGTCTCCATTTCGAATACCGACAGCCCCCAATTCGTGGACATGACTTACCACGTGAAGTTGTGCAAACATCAGTTTTTTTCAGAGCTTCTGTTTAAAGAAGCGTATTAATGATACTATAAAACCTATATAAACCCTCTCCTCCAATTCAAATTATTAAAATACAACGGTTCTTAGCCGTGGAATTTCCAAATAACATGAGGATAAGTCATAAGTAACAACCAACATGGAGACAAGAAGATACACAGAAAGCTACGAATCCATGCACGTGGGATTACATTACACACTGATCACTTCCCTTTAAACTAAACCATGGATCCCTCCTAGGAAAACCTAAGATCAATCCCAGTGCTGTATAAATTAAATAATATAGAGTCCAACTCCATGTCCCTCTGTATATAAACCCCTTACTCTTCCCCACAAAATCTCAAACATTACTCAAACCCCAAAACCAAACCGAAACAAAACATGGCAAACCATCTTCTTCGTCCTCTTCTACTTCTGGTTTCATCCCTCCTGATAACCACCACAACCTCAGCCATCAACCCAAAACAACAACCATCACCCTTCATATCATCATCATGCAAGCTTACCCTCTACCCAGACCTCTGCATCCAATCACTCTCCCCTTTCTCAACCTCCATCCGCCAGAACGACCACCGCCACCTCGCCCTCACCGCCCTCTCCTTCAGCCTCTCCCGCGCCAGGTCCGCCTCCTCCTACATCTCCGCCGTCCTCCGCCCCGGCCGCCCCAGTCCGGCAGCACTAAACCAGGCGGTCAACGACTGCATCCGTAACATGGCCGACGGGGTAGCCCGGCTGACCCAGTCGGTCAGCGAGCTCGGTCAGATGGGCTCAGGCGGGCCAGAGGATCGGTTCCAGTGGCACATGAGTAACTTGCAGACGTGGGTGAGTACTGCGCTGACCTGCGAGAACAGCTGCCTTGACGGGTTTAATTCGTTGGATGGTCCGGTTAAGAATGCGGTTCGAAACCGGGTTGTTTACGTGGCTAAGGTTACGAGTAATGCTCTTGCCTTGATTCATGGGTTTGCTTCTAAGCATGACCGTCCTGGGAGGCTTCCTTGATTAATAATGTTTAGTCTGTTTTGGTGGCATAAGTACTGTTTAATGAAGACAAAAAGTAGTTTTTAGTTGTAGTAGTGGTCCTGTTTTTGTTGTTGTACTTGTAATTAACTAATAAAGTCATCATAGTCTGTGTTTTTGTGTGTATTGTGTCTGGATCGTTGATTAAATATATAGTCTACTTTATGTTCATCTATGCATACATTAGTTGGCATTAATTATGTTCAATCAACAATCACTCAATTAAGGGGGAAATTTAAGATGGTTCAATATTTTGGTTGAATTATATAAAATTTAAGAAGTATTAAATTGTATAGTGGAAAATAAACTAATGAAACTTCAAATATATTAAGGACAATGTTAGTTTTTTATTCTACCAATTCTTAACACGAGTGACTAGCTTTAAGCGTATATCATAAGAGGTGTATAGTTATAGATGATGTATTATAAATGCAGTGTTTGCTTTAAATAAGTTTATGATGTTACGAGTCCGTTTGTCATGTGTCATCTGATGAGTGGTGATCACTAGGCCTAGGTAATGTTTGGATTTTTGATGACGAATGGTTATGATTCGCCTATGCATGTGGGTTTGCAGTTGTCTCTTGATTGAGGTGATTGATGGCATGCTCTATTGATAAATGTGTCTGGGTGCCCTGTTACGTAAAAGTGACATGTTAATTTTAAATCAAATAATCTTTTATCATTTCACAAAATCAACGCATCAGACATGCAACAATCATTAATTACTAATAAAAAAGTCACCGACCTATCATATATACCTTATCCAAAAACAAAATTTAGAGGCCTACTGTTAAATATATATGATAGTCAGCATCAACAATAAATTCAAATCATAACGTATATAAAATTAATAATAATGATTAAAAAAATATACGTTACACTATTTCCTGCACCATTTCATATAATCAATGCGTAAGACATTCAACAATCACCAACCTACCATGCATTATATATATCCTCACCAAAAACAAAATTAACAAGCATCTGTCAAATATATGTTAGAATCAACGTCAACAATATATCATTAAATATATTAGAATCATCGTCAACAATATATCATTAAATTCACAAGTCATGTCAAACTATAACGCATAAAATCAATTCTCATAATTAAAAAAAAAACATACATTACATTGCCTATTTATCCCATTGCACAAAATCAACGCTCTCAAATATACAATAATTACCGACCTACCATATATACCACATCCAAAAAACAAAATTCAAAAGCAATCTGTCAAACATATACTACAGTCAACGTCTTTATCAATAATATAATCAAATCATAAACATATAAAAAATAACCTTCATAATTCAAGAAATATACCTTACACTGTATTTACATTTACTAATTTTTTTTCCTTCCTTCAAATTTTCAACTAAGGTAAGAAAAAAAAGACAAAAAGCCCAACCCCACAACTCCATTTTAATTGTAACCTCCATTATCATTGTGAACAAAAAACACCCACAAAACGACACCGTGCATCTCCACGTCATCGATCCTCATCTCCCACCTTCCGTCATTTTCCCACCACCCAAATCTGGACGGTCAGATTTCAATCTTTTATTTCTTTTTTACCACCACCTAACTCATCAGCAGCAGTTGCCCTAATTTTTAATTCTCATCTGCGCCTTCATAAAAATCCCCAAATTGTGTTTCTTCTTCCCCCAATTTTTTCCTCTCTGTATTCTTACAAAACAAAATAATCAAAACAAAACATAAAGTAATCAAAGAAATAATAAATCTTTCTTTCTTCCTTGTCCTTCTTCAATCCTTATCTTCCTCCATGGATCCGCATCATCCCCTTCACAACTCCATCCCAGCGTGGGCCCAGAACGCTCTTCCTCCTCCTCCGCCTTCCTCCGCCGCCGCCGCCGCCGCTGTCCAGTACTCTGTCGCCTATCCTGACATCCCCCATCCTCACAACTATGAACCAAATCTACACCCACTCAACTACCATCCAGCTCCACCTCCAGTTCAAACCACTCCTTCTCCAGCTCCACCTCTGGAAGCCGCCGCTGCTCCTCCGCCGTCGGGTGGATACCAACCCGGCCTCATGGCTTCCTACGCTGAGGTACAATTTTAATTTTTTTAGCTTGTAAAACTAAAACCCTAATTTTTTTTATAAAAACTGGCGAAAACCCTAATTTTTATTTTGGGGGTACTGAAAATTTTCTAAATTTAACCATCAGATGATTCACTCTGCAATTACGGCGCTGAATGAGCGGGAGGGCTCGAGCAAGAGAGCGATATCGAAGTACATCGAGAAAGCTTACCCTGGCCTCCCGGAGACTCACTCGGTTCTGTTGACTGAGAACTTGAAGCGGCTTAAATCCAATGGATTGCTCGTCATGATGAAGAAATCTTACATGCTCCCCGGATCTGGCTTCCCCGCCAACATCAACGACCTTCCTGATGCTTCCGCCGCCGCTCCGTCGGATCCGGTGACTTCACCGCCGTCTGAAGTTGCTGCTCCTGCTACTGCTACTTCCCCTCTAGTGTCTCAGTCTGTTGGGTCTAAAAGAGGCCGTGGCAGGCCTCCGAAGCCCAAGCCCATCGTAGATGGGCTGGGGCTACCCAATGGACAGCCTGAATCCGGTCCAGGACCGTTGCCTTCACTCGAACCGGCTGTTCTTCAGCCTATGAATGATGCTATGCCACCGGGGTTTGTCCCCAACGGTCAGCCGACACAGCAGCAGCATTTCACCGGCGATATCAACATGGAGGAAACTGCTCATCCTCCGAATCAGTATAGTGAGCCGGTAAATGTCCCGATTGCATTGGTGGAAAATGCTAGCGAGGTTAAGAGGAGGCCGGGGCGTCCTACGAAGAAGCTTTTGGCTGTTGATGCAGCTGGAGTTGTGATAGGGAAAAGGGGGAGAGGGAGGCCGCCCAAGAATGGATTGGGATTAGGTCCGAAGAAGAAGAGTCCCGGGAGGCCTAGGAAGCCAAAGCCTAAGACGGTGGCTGATGTGTCTTCGGGGACCAATGGGTATAAGAAGCGCCCTGGGCGTCCGCCTAAGAATAATTCGGTTTTAGTTCCTTATGCTCCGTCGGGGGAGGTGAATGTGAGTGTGCCTAGGCCTAGGGGGCGTCCGAGAAAGGGTACTGGGTCTATTGCTGCTGGAGTTGGTGTGGGAGGGTTTTCGGAGAAGCGGTCTGATGATGATGTTGTCCAGAAGCAGCCTAGGAGGAGTGGGAGGCCAGTTGGTCGTCCAAGGAAGGTACTTCACTACATTTTTTAATTGTTTATGTTGCTTATATAGTGTGCATGCATCAAGTATTACATTAAATTACTAATTTATAGTAGATATATGAGGATCCAAGATTGAATCTTGTTAATTCTGTTTAGTGTAATCCGGAGTTTTAGGAGTATACCTTTTTAGGAACGTTGTGTTCTTTGTTCATTGAATTGCTGGTAAAGTATTTGTACTGAACAGCTCGCTTTGTAGCCGGATTCATGAGCTAGCAAATTCATTTTAGTGTTTGGTGTGTGACAGCGGTATATTCTATCGATGGTTAGAACTATGAATCTTGAGTCTTCACTATTGTTTCATTTTTTGTGGTCTGATTTCGTTTACGGTGGGTAAGAACGATGAGCTACCTGCTTAAAAATACGAAATTGGGGTCACTATCTGCTGCCTTACTCGGAAAAGCAGTGATCTTTGATGTTGAAGTTTTTTATTTTTAATTCTCAATGTTCTATTGCCTTCTACTCAAGTTTTTTTTATATAGACTAACATTAAAGCATGTATAGTAATTTTCGAACTTGGAACATCTGTGAAAGTGTTTATTTGTTCTCTGATCTTTCAATGGACTAAGGGAATACCTAACTATCCCTTACCGAATTTACTCCACAGTCTACATGAGTGCGTCTTGATTCGACTGGCGAGCTAGACAAAGGTCTTGTTTTTTTTCTGTTCAGGATATTTGATTGTTTGAAAAACGATTATGGTCTATTGCTTATTCAAGTGGTCCTTATTTTTTTGACTATCTTGTCTTTTATATATTCTGAATGCAACGATGAAATGAAATTGAAAGTAGAGCTTTTGAATGCAAAGAAAGTTATGCTGAAAATTTAACGCTTTGGTTTTCGTTGTTTACTTCCCAGACTGTAAGGGCTCTATTAACACATTTATTCTCGGATTTCTTTGATATATTGCATCTACGTTTCATGGAATAAATATGCATTTTCATTTCTGACTTGGAAAAACGATCAAGAGAAAGATGGAGAACAATTTAATTGATCTGTTCTGATTTGGCATCATAAAGTTTGAAGTGTTACCGGACAATATTTCTTAATTCGTTTCCTTTTTTGTTTGATCAATGCTATCTTTTTCACTGTTGTTTTGTTCTTGAGTGGATTTCATTCCCTTTCTTTATTGTACTCTTGCTCTGTTCACTTGATTCTTTCTTTGTGTACTAACTTTCCCGTGGACTTGTTTCTCTTGAAAACAAGTATCTTGAAGATGCAGGAACTGAAACAGAGACACAAGGAGGCTTCCGAACGAAGCTCTCATCTTTCGTAAGTTTCATGCACAGTTCTTTCATCTTCTTAACTGATCTTTTTCCATACATGTCAATTTAAAATCAACTTTGGTACCCCCATTGCAGCAATCGCGAATTAGAGAAGTGTACGACGTGCTGAACCCAATGTTGAACGAGGAAGCTCCAGACCATGTGAAAAGCGCTGTCGAACAACTGAAAAAACTTGGAGCCCTTGACATCGACAGGGACCTCGACGAGCAATTTCTGAACCCAGATTTTGAGCAGGAGGTTCATATGGAGGAACCTGGTCCTGTCGAGAATTAGAGCCTGAAAGAATCTTGGCATGTATTCTTTAGCAATGTGATTATCAGCTTAAGTCAGTTGTGTTGTGTCTGAAGACTTGTGTAAGGAAGTTTGTCTAACCCTCAAGAAAGGTACATGTAGGGCGGTAGAGAAGAAAAGTGTAGGCCCCCCACCTTGGTTAAGTTAAGAACTAATTGTTATGTTCCCCCTGTGAAAAAAAATGATCAGCAGCTGTAGTTTTATTTTCTTTTTAGCAGTAACTGGGATGGATTTTGGCTGTGACCGTAATGAATGTTTGTGTACCCTATTCTGTGCCTCTGTGTATACTAGAACTTGCTTGGTATTCTGTTCTGCAATTGCTGCATCGTATTGCAGCACGGGTTTTTTCCAGGTACTCTGGCTCAATTCAGTGTGCATATCGGAATGGATGTGGTTTCGTCACGGTTCGTCTTCCAGTGAATGTTCAAGTGATGTGACGAGTCTTCAGTATGGTATTCAGCTTTGAATCTCGACGAGTACTGGACTTTGGTGTGATTTCCTCGGTACGTGTGAAACCCTTTTTAATTCCAGGTGCGGAACAAGAAACTTTCGCGCTTGATGTTTTAATACGCAATTGGATCGATGTGGTGGTTGAAGTTCATCATTCTGGAATTTTAAACCTGCTGGTGGCGGCAGTGAGCATTGATGAGGATGGCAATGGTTTGTTACACGAAAGACAAAACAACAGATGGGAGATTGGGGGATTTGGCTTTGTGGTGTGGGGGACCAGACCTCTGATGTTTCACTCAATCATGGCAACAGCAGCGATGTTAATAGTCAAGGGGAAACTGCAAACGCAGAAGCATTAAAAGCATCTCTCAACTACAACATTTCATAGCAAAAGAACAGTTACTCACCACCATGTTGGCAAAAGAACAATATCATACGCGACGCTTCTCACGATTTTTTTCTTCCAACGGTCTTCCTGTACTCAACAGTCCTCCAACAGGTTCGGAATATTGCGAGACTGCTGATTGGATTGCTAAGTCAATCTGAAATTGCTCTTTTCTAAGACTTTCTTCTGTTTCGTCGGATTAGAGAGAAAAACAGAGGAGCTGGTCGAAAATCTCGACCTCGAGAACGAATTTCGCGGATGCAATTCAGAGATACTCTTATCTCGAGCCACCTAATGAAGATCTTTGCATGAAGGGTATTATTAATTTTTGTTAGGGTGGTCACACAATCTGAATAGAAGATTTGGTTTCCATTTTAAAATCATACCCATCATTTGGTTAGATTTTGGTCCTATGTGACATGTTTGATCATTATAAATAATATAGAGTTACATGAAATGTTGTTGACAATTTGTGAGTAATCAAATCCCATATCTTATCTTTTCTATATTTTAGAAAATTCAGCTCAAGTCTGATGAATCTTGCTGTGTATTTTCAGATTGTTGAAGAGGGGATGTTTAAGTTTAATGTTGGGCTGTAATCATACGACGGTTATTAAGTTAATTATTTTAATGGGTATTATTTAATTAATTTGGTTTGGTTAGAGGAATTAATTTTGCTTGGTTAGTACCATTAATTTTGTTTAAATGATCAATTTTATTGGTTAATTTATTTTAATTTTATTTGATTATTATTTATAAAGGTTACCATAATGAGATTTAATTTTTTAGCCATTTCCAACATGCATGTTAAATATTAGTAAATTTTCATAATTATAACACACGAAAATTCACCAATTTTGACATGAAAATAAAAAATTTCAAATTGGCTAATATTTGACATGCATAATGGGAATGGCTAAAAATTGAGGTTTCATCATGTTAACCCTTTCAAATAATAGCCAAATGCCCTTTCTCTAAGGGTTTTGATTGTTGTTGTTAGTGAGTATGTATGTAGAGTTGTCATTACGGATCGGTTACCAAATTAATCATCTTAACCAATATCATTTTGTTAATTTAGTGTGGTTAGTGGTTAATATATATAAAACTTTATCACACAAAATTAATGATTATATTGATTAACGGACTAACCAAACCGAATACAATTAATAATGGTTAGTTTGATTAATGATTTTACTTCCACAGTAAATAAATTTTGTGGATTCATTAATTTAGTTATATCAAATTAATCAAATTGACAATTCTAAATGAACATTTTTAGCTCCAATAATGATATTGGCGTTGTGTATTAACCAGTATATAATCCCGATTTATATTTCTATCAAATTAATATTTTTATATTAGAAAATACCAAAACAATCGGGACTTGTCCGTGATTTCAAGGAGGATTTGAGTACATAGGTAAAGTGAGGGGGTAAACCCAAGGGCCGTTTGGATGTATTATTTTGTATATTTATTATTTTAGATTAAAATGATACATTATTTAAAAATTAGGTTTGGTCACGTGCAAATGGAAATTAAAGTTTAATTATTTTGTGAAGTAGTATAAATAATTACGTTGTGTGATTAAAGACCTGAAAATACTGAATTTAAATTAAGCTACATCCCACTTATAAACATTTATATCATATTTATTTTCTTTCTTTTTTATAAATATATGTTCATCTTGTTTCTTTCCAATTATAAAAAAACGTATAATATTTGATTAAAGAAAAAGTCAGAGGACTTGAAATAAGCATTATTTGAAATAAGCCGGTGAAGTATTACAAATCACTCAAAAATAAATTACTTGAAAATACTAATATTTAAAATTTCATAATTTTATTTTAGATGCCAAATAAATTATTTTTTATCTAAATAATACAAAATAAATTATTTAAACCGAAATAACTCCTCATCTACCCAACCGAAAGTGCATTTCCAAAGGTGAATTATAGTTTGTGACGATCTAAAGCTAATGAAACCATGGTCGCTTGCTTAACTTGAGGTGTACGTGTTATTATAATAATAAAGTAATTAGTGGACATGATTGAAAAGACATTGTACAATAAAATTACACAGATGCTGGTATATATAATATAAAATAATAATAATAACAATAATAATATATAATTGAATAATGCACCATCATATCTAATTAGCACACGATCCAAACAAGGCCAATTAATCACTGCATCTCCAGCCACTAATCACAACTTAACATATGGTTAGTAGTTATCTGTTGTACTTAAACCATTTCCAAATTACAGAATATTCTAATCACACCCATACAAATCAAATCAATGTGATCTTTCTTCCCATCAATCCCATCTTTGAATAGTATCCGGATTCGAAAGAAAATTTAGATCATATCTGCTTAAATTCGAGTTGGTTAGATATATTTCTCATATCGTATCTTTTTCACAAATTGGCAAAACACTTGCGAGATCTATGGACTAAAAAATAAATAAAGAAACGGTGTTAACTGACAAGATGAATTTTGGGGTGTTGGTAAGGGACTTGTGAGTTAAATACGCACTGCTATGAGTAGCACATAGATATTTAGGTGACTTTTTTAGCATCGCTTTAAACCATCTAAAAGCAAAATTATAAAGAGAATTAAGACGTAGAACGGATAATATCTCGTCGATAAAAGGTTAAGTTTGGGATCGAGTGAATATCAGTCATTATAATAGTCCAAAAATATTATAAAACCAACGCTTAATCGTTACTCATGTTCTCTATTTGAAGTGAATTATTATTTATCGTCCGTAATTTGATATTGAAATATGATAAGACACATTTCTTCTACGATTTTCTCCTCATTCCCCTGTTTTCCTCCATCAAATAATAACATATAAAAAACAGAGTGACCCAACAAATATTATCAATAATCATTATTAGAGCAGAATCAAAATTTAAAGCTGTAATAAGTTTTATTTGAACTAATTTTTTTAATGAATATTGGAACATATAGTCGATTCAGGAATTCATTTTAAAGAATTTGTTGATGAGTATTATACCAAAAATTGAACTAAACTTAGCTCGGTGCATGTTTTGATTGAATCGACTTTTAAAATTGGTCCGGTACAATTACAATATAATAATAAGCTAATACGATTCAATTACGGTTCAATAAAGCCTCACCGATTCGATTTCGAATATTGTGACCGAATCCATTCTATAAATTAGCCCAACCACCTCTCTGTTCTTTCTCATTCCCCTGTTCTCCTCCAATCAAACAAAAACAGAGCAACACAAAAATGAACACAACTTCAGCAGTAGCAGCAATCTTCACACTAATCATCATCTCCGCCAAACTCCTCCATTCAGCCGCTGCCGCCGACGAACCAACCACCACTGCGGACTTCATCAAAACCTCCTGCAACTCAACCCTCTACCGCAAGCTCTGCTTCCGAACACTCTCCCCGTACGCCTCCGAAATCGGATCCGACCCGAAACTCCTCGCACTCAAGTCCCTCAACATAACCCTCGAAGTCACCCAATCCGCATCCAAGCTCATGAAGCGAATCGCCCGGATCCCCGGCGTCACCGGAGCGGCGGCGGACTGTGTCGAGGAGGTCGAGAATGCGGTGGATGCTCTGGCGAAGTCGATTGGAGAACTCGGCGGGGCTCCGAAAGGAGGTGGACCCGGGTTCTGTCGGGTCATCGACGACGTGGAGACTTTTGTAAGCGCGGCGGAGACGTTCGACGAGACGTGTATTGATGGGTTTGAGGAGGCGCCGGGGAAGGTGGTTGGTGGGTCTTCGTCGGCGGCTAAGGTTAACCGGAATGCGAAGAAGATTGTAGAGAAGAGGGTGAAGAAGGTTGAGAAGTATACGAGTAACTGTTTGGCTTTGGTTGATCTTTATGCTTCTGTGGAATTTCGCCATGTTAAGTGTTGAAAGGATTTTGTGTTACAGTAAGTTACATGGTAAATGTTTTGTACTATAAAGTATGATCAAATGTTCAAACATCAATAGTGTGATTTGATTTCTTTTTACTAAGATACGAAATTGTGGGGAAAAGGAAAGTGTGGTATATAACTTTTTATATTGGTAATAAGCGATGAATTTGATTATGATTCGAGTTTAAATTTAGGTATGTTAGTTTTTGAGTTAGAAGTTTTGATAGTACTAAAAAATAGTATGTTAGTATATTGATAGCATTTTCGACGATTCGGTTAATACCGATTAATTGCTAGCTTATCGATGAAGTGAAAGATTCCCAATTTGTATTGATAGCTCAAAAGATGAGATTTTTTCTTACATTTAGAAAGAGTAGGTTTTGATTAGATCACTATTCACCATTGATCACTAGATAGGTATTTCCCATTTGCTGATAGATCTCCAAAAGTCTTGTCAGCCAGGCTCTAATATAATTTTAAGTAATATTGAGTCGTGTCATCTTTCAATAGGGCTAGACTTTCGATCACATTTATAAACAAAATTCAATTTCTTTCACTCTACAATATAAGATAACCTAACGAAAATTGAGATATACTATCGATATCGCGCCGAAACAAGTTGAACAAACATTATTTTATTCATATGTGAAATCATGAAGTCCAATCCATATAAGCCAACACCACCTCACTTCCCATGATTCCGTCCCAACCAATGATCATATTGTTGTAGTTTGAAAGTAGAAAAGCATAGTAACATCATCAAGATGGGTTCCAAACACATTAAAATATTTTATTTGAACAAAATAACCCATTACTTTGTTCCAAAATAAGAGCTCCATAAATGGAAGGAAAAGGACACTTCACACTTGGCTAGATTTTTTTGAAAAATTTATATAGTTGGAAATGTCAATGAATGGCTAGTTGGGCGATCCATGTCGTGGGGGCCTTTTTGGAGTTTGATTGGGGAATTGTTATTTGTTAAGGCACCATATTGTCATATCCTCCTAATTAATATTCATTGCGATCATCAATTTATTGGGTTTATAACAAAGTGGTCATCGAATTGTTGAAAAGTAACATACACACCGTTAACTTATTTCAGTTGTAATAATAGGGTCATTATTTCGTCAATGACAATTCACCATTTCTATTCATGTCACCGTTTCAATGTCTCTTATTTAGTCGTAAATCCAACTCATATAGCAGATCTTGGATGGATGAACGCAATTTACCAATTCTAAAAGAAAATATCAATAATCATAACAAAATTTAACAATTAGTGAAATTTTCACTAAATGAAAATTGTGTACTATTAGACCATCTCCAATATTAAATCTCAAATGGTTATATTTGGGTTCTATATTTGGCACTTTGTATTTTCCAAAAGGTGTTTTGTTCTAATGGTGTAATTTTATATTTAAGATCGGTACTTTTATAAGTTTAATCTAATATTAATTTTTTCATTTTAATTTAATAATTTGATTATTATTTTATATAGATATAATTAATTAATTGAAACAAACAATTTGATATAATTTTTTTTGCATTTACACATAGTTTTTTCAATCAATATGACCACATAAATAAAAAATAATAATAATTGTAATTATAAATTTTAAACTTTATTTTATAACATATTAACAACCAATTAATAAAAACCACATATATTCCACTAAATCTTTTTATATTAGATAATTTCTCCTTTTTAGTAGAATTCACATAATTATTTTTTATTGGTTGGCTAAATATAACCATTTTACTTTAATTTTAGTTAAATATAGGACTAAAAGTTACAATTTTTTTGTTATTAGTGACCACAATAGATATTAATCCTCCACTAGAAACATCAATAGCGTGCAAGATAACACTTTGTAACACTAATTGACGGGGAGTGGGTCATTTATGGGCTTCTTCTTTCGTTCGTGGTTTCAAAGATATGATGCAAAGTGTTAATCACTCATAGTCAAAGAATGGTGTGATATCATGTTAGTTTGATAATTATTTTTCAAGAATTATGGGGCTTTTTTCTTGTGGATCGGCATTGAGTGATGGATATATGATAAATACGACATATCAAGGTTGTTGTCGCATGAGTATGTATATGGGTGTCCATTTTATCCAAATGGGTCGGGATATAAGAGGATTGGGTGACGATATTTCATGTTACGACCTACCACTTTGACACTAAAGTAAGTGGATTGGAGATTAAGATGGATCGATGGCGTGTAGGTATACCCAAAGAAATTTGGACATGTTTTGTGTGTATAATGAGTATTCGTTTTCGGTCATGAATGGATAGCCGTAGGAGGAAATCTGACAACATTATATGACACTTATACAGCACTTGAATTCGAAATATTCAACACATGGGCGAAATTAAAATAGAAGTTGTCGCCCACGAACGAAAGAGGACTGTATCGCCGATAGGACTAAGGATTCTCTTAAGTATAGAAGTTGCTAGGTGCATGCGCATATAGTTGTTGTGTGACCATGTACGTTACTATTAGGCCATGAATAAGCAAGAAACGTTCAACACTAATCGGGATGTGACCTAGATATTTATATTATATGAATATATCCGATCCTTATCCAATTACCCATATGTTCTTTAAATCTAACCCATCATACTCCTTACAGGAAGAAAACAAAACACTAATCTAAGCCATGCAATCTCTATTTAAACTTGAAAGAGACCGTTATATTGTTTGTACGTACCTTGATAGTTTGGTCAATCATTGGATTAATTGTAGCATATTATTCGAACAATTAATCAGACCGAGTTAAACTTCAAACCCGCTCTAAAGACATAATTTTTTTAATTGATGCCAAATCGATAGTTTTGAGTATAAATTAAGTTATATTCTACTGTAAATCTAAATTCGAATCTTAATCTGAGAAGGCTTCCCGAAACTCGAGATTAGGTACAAATGGAGCCTCCATCAACATTCATAGAAAAGCAAAGGTACATTATTTGGAGAGCCCACTTGAAAGATATGATTCTCTGCCCTGATTAATATGCAGTCTATACATACATACACCAAACTATGTTTGTATTTGCATATTATACAGTGTTACACTATTACATATACCTTATGATTATTATACATTCATAAATCTATAGTGGGAATTGGAAATTGATCAAACTCTCTTCCTGCAGTTTGGAAGTATTGGTGGTCGACATGTGTAAGGTCTATTCCATGACCATGAAACTACATAGCTACCTATGTCAGAGAATCATTACTTGGCTTGTAGGAAAACATAATAACTCGAATATTTCGTACGACTAAACAAGAGATATTTATAATTCATAATTTTACTAACCCGACTATTCTTGAATAAAAAAGTCGGATCACCATAAACATACTAAATGTATCGCGTAATTATGTATGTAACGAATTATGTATTTTGAGATATCAATGTTTGTTTAGGGACAGAATAATGTTAATCGATCAGTTTGTGTATTTTAAGAAATCGAGAATCAAGTCCATGCAAGTTTGGTCAAATTAGCTCATAATAACATACTAATGTTATATAGAGCGATCCTAAGCGTTTGTTATAGAGAAAAATCCTTGTAAATTATGTATTCCGATATATAATTGTTTGTTCATCAGTATCCATGCAGTTAAGTTATGTTTTTTACCCAAAATTTCTAACTTAGCTTCCATAAAAAAAATGGAATATCGAGAAATATTTCTCCTCGAGGGGAAGTACAAGATAGAAAGAGAATAAAAATTAAGTATCAGTCTAAATTGTGAGATCGGTCGCCCGGGGAATATAAGAGAGCTCGGCAGGTCATTTGATGAGCAGTTCTATTGTTGTAATTTGGAAGATAATTGTAGGAATTATAACAAAAAATTATTAGGGATAAATGAAGATTGAAAGCTCGAGGCTATGACTAAAATATTTGGGTGAGTTTGGCGAATAATCATCCTTCAACCCAACTTACTTATTAATTGATGAGTGAGTAAATATAAAACTCAAATTCACCCATAACATCAATTCACTTTTAAACGAGTTGGGTTATGATTGATAGATTTAAATGAATTTGTGTGTGACCTAACCCAATACCCTACCCTATAATTCTTGAACCTTCATTGCAAACAATGCCAAGTACTCGGTTATGATTCACCTCATTAACCAAACCGGTCGAAAAATAACCATTCAAGTTACCAAACAAACCGTATGCATGCATGTCGGCTGATTGCTACCAGACATGCATACACATTTTTCAACTATAAATATCCCCAAAGTAAAAAACCATCTCCCAACCAAAGAAACCAAAAACCCAAACCAAAAATCATGAACACTTCATCAACCTTCCTCCTTCTCCTCCTAATTACAGCCATCTCCGCAGCCGACACGGATTACATCCAAACCTCATGCCAAGCCTCGACTCGCTACCCGGACCTATGCATCTCAACCTTGTCCCCACAAGCCTCCAACATAACCACCCCCAAGCTCCTCGCCTCGGCCGCCCTCTATGCAGCCCTGGCCGCGGCCAAGTCCACTTCGAAATCAATCGAGACAAGGCCGTCCTCTTGGAGTTCCCGGTTGAGGGACTGCAGGTAAGCCTGTCAATTTGGTTACAAATGGATACACATTTTCTAACCGAACCAAATCGATTAAAATAATCGACCGAACCGAACTATGAACACTTTGTTTGGTAATTATGGTTACCAACAATGTACTTAAAACCGAGATTCCGTGTAAAATTGAGTATTTGGGTAAAATTGGACTGGTAAATTCTTTTTGGTGGATTGTGTGAACTATGCAAATCGGTAAAATCAATAAAATCATAGATTTAAATATTTTTTAAATATTTTGATAGAAATTTTACCTGAGTTTTAAGAATTTTGATCGCGATTTCACTCGATTGTAAGGTCCATCAAATTTGTGGTGAAAACAATATCGTTTCGCAATAAGTGAAATCGTAAGATTTTAGAACAATTTTGACTACACTGGTTACCATGGTATCCGAACGGTTTTGACAGTTCTAACTGTGCAGGGAGGAGATGAGTGACTCTGTGGACCGGCTCCGCGACTCGGCCAAGGAGATGAAAGGTGAGGTAGTGCTGAGTAGGTTCCAGGTCAGCAACGTGCAGACGTGGGCCAGCGCTGCGATGACGTGTATGGACACGTGTACAGATGGGTTGGTGGAAGGGGAGGTGAAAAGATGGGTTGTGGAGAGGAGTGGGATTGTGAAGGCTGGGTTTCTGATTAGTAATGCCTTGGCTTTTGTTAATAAGTATGGTGATGGTCTTGTTAATCAGTGATTATTTCTACTTAATCACCTACTTTTTATGATTAGAAATGGAAAATTGAAGAAACGAACATGACACAAGCTCGAATTATAGTATTATGTAAGTTAATCATATGTCTGATTATATAGATTTGGATTAAGTAAAACACTTGATTCGATGTCGCTTGGATATTTTGATGGTCTTGTGTATGATTTTTACCCCGAGCAAATCTGTGCTAGTAGACAACTGAGAAATATGTGTAGGGAAATGAATACAATATTTAAATTATCGATTTGATCTCTCATATTTTTTTTTTATCTAGGATATGTCTAAGGTGTATATTTATTATGAAATAGGACCGAAGTTTAGTTTGATAGGATTATCTAACAACAGTAATTCCGATGATTTTTTTCGAATAAAATAAAATAAAATGTTTTGGTTCCATCACCATTCTTCTTGTTTTCGTGAATTCTCTCCTTCCCGTCTTTCTTTCAAAATGCAAAAATGATGGAAAACTCACGAATTCGAAATCTCCACTTAGTCCCTATTAACTTCATCGAATATTGAACAACAACAATATTCAATAATCATTCGATCCTCATCTACCCAATTTAATCAAAGTGGATTGATGAATATATAACTACAAGAATGATGTAGGAAGGGAGGTTGTTTGATATTTCGACGAAGGCAATAATAGAACCACCGGGTACTCCACCATGTCCATGGAGCTGGCTTTTCTCACGTGTCTGGCCAATAATGTGAAGACAATCAACAGTGGGATTTGACCATTGGATAGCTGAGTTGGTACCTTTTGCTTTTCTCAGCTTTCTGGCAAATCAACGGCCACGAAGATTCAGAAGATGCTGCAGTGTGCTGGGGGCTACCATCTTTGGAGTTTGCCTTGGTCTCTACTCTGTCTTCCTATGTGAGCCAAGAAAGGGGGGGAATGTACTCGGTTGGAATCGGACTAGACCGGACTCAGTCAGGACGATAAACAATGGAATTGGCCTTTACACAAGTTCGCTCCATTGAAACGAGTCGAAGCCTTGCTCGACCAATTCGATATTGCAACCCCTCGCTTCCCCAATTCAAGATTCGACCCCTCACTGGCCCGATTCGCAATTTGACCACTTCAATTGTACATATACAGGCTTCTCCAGGCAGGCTATACAAACATATGCGGGCTTCACAAACATATACGGCTATATACGCAACTTTAGTTAGTATGTATTTATCTGGTGTATACGTATGCGTACGGTTAAGTATACTTGCGATTGATTGCCAAACACTTATGAAAAATAAGCTGTCATTTCTTCCAAGTCACAGTTCCATGTAAAAAAATTTCACAGTTCCACATGATTTTTACTACAATTCCACTGATCTAACCCAGAGAGCCAACAAAAATAACTTGAAAATACATGACGTAAGGTCTCAAACACTTTCGAATCCTACCGAACTTGGATGATGCCGGCATTCACCAGCTTCTGGATCTTGTTCATCACCATCGGGTTCTTCATATGCTCCTGAGCTGCACTAGGGTTCTCCTGGATATCCGTCAGCACCTGCAAACATACCCACAAACACCGGTTAGTGATCATCCCAGTTCGATCAATTTTGTCGTACAGGACGTAGAAAGGATGATGCTCTTTACTTGTCTCATGACTGGGTCGGAGAGGATGTTCTGGACTTCTGGGTCCTGCATTCCCTTTGCCTGTAAAAAAAATAACCGAATAAATACTAATCGGTTACAGAACAAACTAATCGGTTTAAGGAATGAATAAAAGAACAAACCTGTCTCTCTTTCAGTTCTTCAGGGGTTAGATCCCCGCGGCTAGCCTTATTCATTTGCTCGACACATCTTCTCACGCCATCAAGCAGCTCTTGGTTTCGAGGGTCGTGTTTCAATCCAGCTTGGTAGGTCTCCAATGCCTTCTCATACTCTTTCATGAAGAACTGAACAGCGCCCTTCCTCGTGTACCCTTTGGCAAAAGTGGGGTCGAGCTCGATGCACTTCTCTGCATCCTTCAACCCCTCGGGCATAGCCGTGAGTTTCGTGTAGCAAGCAGCTCTGTTGCTGTATGCCTGAAGTACAATAAACCAAGATTACAGTCAGATTTTGAATTTTGAAAAAAGTCTAGCACATTGACCAAGTCCACAGTTTCTTTACCTTGTGATCCTTGGGGTTCCTTTTGATTGCTTCTGTGTAATGCCTCACTGCATCGGGATATTTCTGCTCCTTGAAGCATTCGTTTCCTGTACCAGAGAGAATCACAGTCAAATACAGGTATAGCTCGATCTAGGGAAGAATGATTGCGGAAAAGGTCATACCTTTCTCACGTGCCTCATCGGCCAACTTAGGGTCGAAGTACTCCTGCTGTTCGAGGTCCTTCTTGGCTTTCTCTGCTTCATTTCGCTTCTTCAATGTATCGGGGTTGCGGTGTTCGGTCAGTGCCTTTTGGAATGTCTCGATGGCTGGCTCGAAATCCTTAGAAGTTTTAGCCATTTTCACCAAGGCGGATCCTTTCCTTGTCAAAGCTCTTGCTACCATCTTGAAATCTGATCTCAGCTCCCTTCCACGCTCCACTGCCTTGTCACAGTCCTTGATACACTCTTCATACTGTAACGTAAGGAACCAACCACCATCAGAAACCACCACCAGAAACATGTTAACTATACTAACCACAATCCTCTTAAAGAAAACTAGACAAACCGCAAGGAGTAGAATCATCCTCATAAGTTCACCAGTCCGATAGAACTCCAAATGAAGCTAGCAAGGACTGATTCAAGTGATGGCAATCCAAACAGCTGATGATTCCATCTTCAGAGCAAAATAGGCTAAGTATTAAGCAAGTTCTCATACTTACTAAACAATTGCTGACCTTGCCTATCTCCAAGTACAAACTATTATAACTAGTTATTTAAAATATAATTCCATCTTCAGACAAAACATAGGCTCGTACTAAGCAAGTTCTTATACTTTACTAACGAATTGCTTACCTTGCCCATCTCCAAGTACACAGCAGCACGATTCGTCAAAAACGAAATGTCCTCATCATAGAGCTCAATCGCCTTTGTATAATGTGAAATCGCAGTTTCGAAATCCTTCTTCTTGTAAGCAGCATTCCCCAGCTCTTTCTCCTTCAAGGCCTGAGCTTTACCCTCCTTCTCATCGGGCACCTCCTCCATAGGTTCCGGCTCAGGCTCCCGACTCCTCTTCTCCTCCACCGGAGCAGAAGACGGAGGCTGCTCCGCCTCAACATCCGTCTCCGCCTCCGGAATATCCATGTCTTCACCGGTGGCATCAGCACCCCTGAGCTTCACGTTCAACAAAACCCCCAAAGCCTGCATAACTCTCTGATCCTTCAAGTACAGATTCAAATTGCTAGGATTCTTCTGAATCTCCTTCATCATCCTGACGAAATCCGGCTGCTGAAGGTAAACCCTAGTGGATGGATCCGCCGTCAGCTTCGCCCACATCTCCGGCCCCGAAAACGCATCGGAGAACGGATTCGGCCCCTGCGGAGGAGGAGCAGCTCTAGACCTAGAAGAAGAAGAAGCTCTGGATTCAGCATCTGCCAATCCGGATTTCAAAGCTTCGTTGCTCGGGTCGAGCTCCAACCCCTTTTTGTACGCGGCGATGGAGTCCTGATGCTGGTTCAATCCGCTATGAGCAGCGCCGAGCCTGGAGTATCCTTTGGCCCAGTCCGGCTTCAGCTCAACGGTCTTCTCGGCGTCGACAAGGGCGTCGGAGTAGTTCTGGAGGGAGGCGTGGGCGGCGGATCGGTTGGAGTAGAGGACGTGGTTGGAAGGCGAGAGAGAGATGGCTTCCGTGAAGTGCTTGACGGCGGTGGAGTAGTCTCCGGCGGAGAAGGCGGCGTTGCCCTTGGCTTTGGCTTCGTCAGCCATTAGAGGGATTTTTTATTGAATTTTGAGTTAAGGGTTTCAGAGGAAGAAGAAAAGACGGGGAGAGTTAGGCGTACAAGTAGGAGAGTTGAAGGGTTCTGGAAGGTTCTAAGTTTCCATATAACCCGTTACCAGTTTCGGGTTTGATTAAAATCAATAACAGTTCGGGTTTTAACTCCCAACGGTTGAGGACTAACGAGTCAAGCCGCTCACGAGCACCTCAGCATTCGGCTCAAAACAATTTGTTCGTATAACTCAACTCGATTTCACATGAGCTAACCACACTATATGACTCGTCACTGCATTTAACAATACAACATGTATAATGCCTCGAATATTATACACAATAAATTATTTTCAAAATTGAGATCAGCCTATTGAAAATTCTAATGGTACGTGATTTATGTTTAACTATTTTAAAGTTGGATGTTTTTTAGCGTACAAACTTAACATTGTTTGTTATCATTTTCCGATTTGATTTTGAAAATAGGGCGATATTTCCAATTCGCTGAATTGAAATGGATGGAATTTCCTCATTTTTATGTATTTTAATTTCATGTTTTCCGGTTATTTTTTATGTTATTGAATTTGACTTAAATTACAACACAAAATGACCAAATAGTCCATGTAAACCCTAGATTAGATACCCTCCTCCTATCTTCCTTATCACCGTCGCTACTCCCTCCCAAAATCCAACATCATTCGCCTTCCCCTTTTTCTTCCTTACTCAACACAAAATTGCTTCTTCATCGAAAATCAAATGGCAGTTCCACCACCACTCGTCTTTGCCGGTTGATAGCAAGCAACTGAAGTTGTCGACGACTTTGCTTGATCGCGGCTTTTGAATCGATTTCACGTAATCAACACATGTATCGAACGACGAGAACCCGACGGGATTTGACGATGTGGACTCGGCAAGGTTAGTCCTTCAGTTTCATCTGATCGATTGGGTTGGGTCGTTTTCCCTAATTCGGTTGGAGAAACGAACCCATTCAATTTGACAAACACACACTACTGTAATTGTAGACGTTGATACTATAATGAACAAACTCAAGCGGTTGATTGAAGTTTAAATTGAAATCGAGTTCGACTCGTCAATGATGAAGAACGATCCTACTTGAACCCGAAACGAACATGTGTCTACTAACTCAAATTCGCTTGTAAGTATCGAGCCAAATTAGAGCGCATTAGCAAAACAGGATATGGCCTTTTCAGTAACTATATTTAACAGCCATGAGCTCTAATTAGCCGAGCCACGGCCCGATGCTCTAACCGTAACTCGATTGGCTATCGTTAAAAAAGTTAATGAATGGCCCCTAATTCCCTACCGCCATTTCTTCCAGCTCTGCCAATAATTTAGTTATCTGTTCTCTGCCAACCCCATTAGTCCAGTACCTTCAAATCCTTAATTAATCCATCTGAAATCTCCGATAAGAATTCCACACACAAAAATCGGAAAACCGGTCAACATGGTAACGGCAACGGCGGTGAACTCCCTGTCAATGACCTCCCGCCGCGTTGCTGTCATCGGAGCCGGCGCAGCGGGCCTCGTCGCCGCCAACGAGCTCCGCCGCGAAGGACACAAAGTCGTCGTCTTTGAGAAAAGCAACCAAGTCGGCGGAATCTGGGTCTACACTCCTGAATCGGAGGCCGACCCGATGAGCCTCGACCCGGCGAGGAAAATCGTCCACACCAGCCTGTACACTTCTCTTCGCACCAACCTCCCGCGGGAAGTGATGGGGTACCGAGAGTACCCGTTCACTACCCGACCCGACGACGAGGGGTCCCGCGATGGCAGACGGTTCCCGGGTCATCGGGAAGTGATGCTGTACTTGCAGGACTACGCTAGGGAGTTTGGGATCGAGGAGATGGTGAAGTTTGAAAGAGAAGTGGTCAAGGTTAGGTTCACTGCGACAAATAATTGGGAAGTTCGGTCAAGGAATTCTAATAACAGTGACGAAGAAGGATTCGATGACGAGAGCTATGATGCCGTCGTTGTTTGTAACGGCCATTACACGGAGGTTCGCCCAGCTGAGATTCCTGGTAAAGTTTACTGGTTGATTGAATTTCCTTGAGCTGGAAGTTGAAGTGTTCTAAGATTCATCTGGTTGATAAAATTCATTGGGCTGGAAGTTGAAGGAATCTAGGATATGATTCAGTATCTTTAGCATCTGAATTTGATAAGATTCTTAGATCAATCAACCATTTGGAAGATTCGTGCTTTGAATTGGATATGGTATCTCAATGCACCATTGTTTTGATTGTATGATCATTTCCAGGGATAAAGTCATGGCGAGGGAAGCAAATGCACAGCCACAATTATCGAACACCGGAGCCGTTTCGAAATCGAGTATGACTTCATCACATATCCTTTACTGTTTGCTAGTTCTGAATTTTGAGCTGCATCTGCTTGCTGAAGGTTTAGTAGTTGTGTATGGAGTCAGGTGGTAGTTGTGATAGGTAGTCAAGCGAGTGCTGCAGATATATCGAGGGAAATCGCTGGGGTTGCGAAAGAGGTCCATCTCGCATCCAGATCAGTTGCTGATGAAACTTACGAAACGATGCCTGCGTATGACAACATGTATATCCATTCTATGGTAGAGTGTTTTATTGTACGGAGGCTATTAAAGAGAAGGAAGTAAATTGTTATTGGGTGTGTGAAGAGTTATAGTTGTTTCCTTTGTTGCAGATAGAGAGTGCTCATGAAGATGGATCGTTGACATTTCGAAACGGGAGAGTCGTAGCTGCGGATATCATTCTACATTGTACCGGGTACTTTGCTATGACTGATTTCTCCTCAATATGGCTTCTAAAGAGTGAAAAAGACTTAACCTTTCAGATGCAAAACTCTCTGTTTATTTTGAAGGTACAAGTATCACTTCCCGTTTCTTGATACTCAAGGCATCGTGACCGTGGATGACAACCGTGTTGGACCGTTATACAAACATGTGTTCCCTCCAGCTTTGGCTCCAGGGCTCTCATTTGTCGGGTTACCATGGAAGGTTTGATACCATATTCCCTTTGATTTCAGAATGCAAAAGCACGAAAGTAATGAACTTTTTACTTTGCGTTTTCTGTCAGGTTGTCCCTTTCCCGTTATTCGAACTCCAAAGCAGGTGGATCGCCGGAGCTTTATCAGGCCGCATCACGCTGCCTTCCGAGGAAGAAATGATGGAAGATGTCAAAGCATTCTATTCAACACTCGAAGCTTCGAACATCCCTAAACGATACACTCATAACTTGGATCTTGACCAGGTAAAAAACCTATCAAAGGTGTGCATTGTTCACGGTGTTGGCTTCCTAGCTGCTGATTACTGTAACTCTTTTCGGCAGTTTGAATACAATAACTGGATTGCTGCTCAATGTGGGTGCCCTGGCTTCGAGGAATGGAGAAAGGGAATGTACCTCTCGTCAAGAGAAGACAAACGGCGCACGCCAGAGGGCTATCGCGACGAATGGAATGATCACGAGTTGATAGCAGAAGCCAACAGGGACTTTGCAAAATACTCGGTGAAGTGAATTGTGCAGAAGAGAAGATATACTGGTTAAGTTGCAGAAGAGGGATATTCATTCAATCACCCATTTGTTAGTAGAATAATGAGCAGTGATGGAGGAGCAATGTGTAATCTGAATAAGCTCTTTCTCCTGGTTCAGTATTATGTGACTGTGTTAGAAAAGGGAAAGGTTAGAGCTGGATTATGTGAGATGATTAAACAGTATGTTGATTGGACAACAACAGAAGCACCAGTGGTCTAGTGGTAGAATAGTACCCTGCCACGGTACAGACCCGGGTTCGATTCCCGGCTGGTGCATATAGGCTTATCTTTTCTCCCAAAGCTTTTGCTCTAATCAACTAAGTTGCATAAACGACTTGTTATATAATCAATGGAGCTACGTTAACCAATGGACATCGATGAATTTGATCAACGAACCGTACAAGCTCAGTAATTTGACAACCCGCACAATCCATTTCTCTTAACTTATCTTCTATCTTACTGTTTCATCTAACGGTTACGAAAACAATTAGGCCATCGACATCCTCTTTTTTCCCCTTCGAGGAGGCACAATCGCAGCTCAAAATACGATCAATCATCATCTATGATATCCCTTTGGTAAAAGACGAAACATTGAATTTAGACTATCAACTTGAACTGTGAAAGCAATCGATTGGTTTGCAATCCAAGCAACCCAAGTAATCTTTTTATATTGCTTCCCCTTTGGACAAAACATGGGACGATAAAATTTGTGAGATAACTTTCACAAAACCTTCCACCCATCAATTCTATGTGAAAATTACATATGAGTTTCTAATTAATGAAAGATTTTTAAATTACATGATCTCGAAATTGTTAGGTTCAAATCGTGGTGGATATAGACGAGACTATTTGATCGGTTGGAGTGTAGTAGGAGGCGGCTATTTGGAGGCAATGAACAAAATGTCTTTGCACAATAGCGTATTTTTAAACAAAATCGAGTATAGTCGAACAAAATTGTTCAAAGAAGAGTGGTGATCCCTCTGCAATCATACCTCGCTTCCAAATTTGAGCCGACAAGAGTATCAATAATAAGTGATTGTCGAAACATAAAGAATAAAACATCCGCATGCATGACATGCTTGCTTGAAATGATACCATAATTCACTAGACCAGGCCTTTACGTAACACTTTTTCATAGATAAAATATACATATGTCGAGGCATGAAACCCAACATTATGCTATTAAATCGTTTTTTTATCCTAGGACTAAGGGAGTCAGACTACAACAACACCCGTAAAAAACATTTATAAGTTAGGATTGTCATATAATGAACGGAACGGCTCAATTATCAAAATGAGGCATAAAGTAAAGATGAATCACAAAAGCATATGTGGCACATATATCGTGATAGTGATATTAACTTATATTGGCTGAACCACATACCATTACTACCTCATAAACCCACCATAAACTTTACTATCTAATCATTAATCTCATAGACTTATTCAAATACCATTCATACATAACGTCAAACTTCATTAATCTCGTAGACTCAATTCAGAGTACCTAACTCTCGAACCAAATCAAAACTTAATTCAATTGACCAAAATCCAACTTTACCACCATCCCTCCAAACCACTTCCACAAAGACAAACCACGAAACCAACCATTCCATAACACCCAAATTTCACAAGCAAGACTCCCAAATCCCTCAAAAGATTGTCCCTTCTAGTTCTTCCCCAAATCCCAATCCCCTTTTTACAGTTTTTAATCAAACTCTCCCACTTCTCCTTCCTCACTTTTGTCACCTTTCTTCTACTTATAACCGTTACCAATCCTCTCCAGCAAGCCAAACCATCCATCAAACAAAACAATCACACTTCCCTAAAATTACAGTCACCCAAGAAGAAGAAAAAAACCAGAGGAAAAAAACAGAGCAGAAACACAGAAAAACAGAGCAAGTAAAGACTAAAACCGAAAGGACCCCACTTTCTCCATTGACGTGTCGGCTCCTCCTTTTGCATGGCTTCCTCCACCGCTTCCTTAAATACCCACTTCCTCCATTTCCTCAACCTCTAATCCCCCCAAAGAAAGTTTCAGTCTTTTGCAGCCTTCCAACCATGGCGATGATCAAGCTTCCTCTGGTTTTCCTCATCGCTCTCTCTGCTTCTCTGGCCGCCGGTGAAGCTCACCGGATGAAACACACCTTCCAGCCTGGAATCGTCATGCCTACCGAGCACGGAAGAACGGTCGATGAATCATCGGCCGAAGACGACGAAATCGGCACAAGGTGGGCCGTTCTCGTCGCCGGCTCCAAAGGATACGGAAACTACAGGCATCAGGTATACTTGCTCATGATCAATTGTGGATTAATCGTTATTAGTGTTGGTGATTAGTGTTAATGATCAAATTTTGGGGGGTTGTGTTTTAGGCGGATGTTTGCCATGCTTATCAAATCCTTCGAAAAGGCGGGTTGAAGGAGGAGAACATCGTGGTGTTCATGTACGACGATATCGCAAGTAGCGAGCTTAATCCGAGGCCAGGAATCATCATCAACCATCCTCAGGGCGAGGACGTCTATGCCAGCGTCCCGAAGGTAACAATTTGAATTCGAATTTCGGGCAGCAGTGTGTATAGCAGTAGTGTTATGATGGTTTTGATCATCTTTACCAACTTGAGTTCTCAGCTTTTTTTTTTGGGTGGGTGATTTAAATATGATTGCAATTGAAATTTAGTATATGGTGGTCACTAATGATGCCTTTTTAATTGGGTAAAATGCTTTTGTGGTCCTTTTAAGTTTGGTATTTAGTGAGTTAACTAAGTGGTCACCTAACTTATAAATATGACCGAGAGGTCACTTAGCTTTAGACGACGTAGCGCTCTCAAACTGAGCGCGGTTTGCACAGCTTTGGGGCTATCGGGATTCGTAAGGGAGACTTCTCAATTTTAAAAGGCGCTGATAACATTTCGAGAATCTTTGTGTCTCAAGAACTCAAGTTGATGCCCGATTGATAAGAACTTAGATATGTGAACTTAGATATGTGGTCGGTTCAGGTCGGTATGTGATCGATTTAAACAACCCTTTAATATATTTGTGAATGATGTGACTGCAATTAATATATTTGTGAATCATGTGGTTGTTATAAATAGTAATAGCATAATCCAAAGTGTCCATATAGCTTGGCAGGATTTGAAGTTTGAAGTCAGTTCGAAAGCATAGCGGCGAAATTCAATAATACATTGGGCGAGAACTTCATTACATTTAGAGTTGGATGACTGTTCTGTTACTCACTCATACTTGAGTGGTCTTTCTGTTACTCACTCATACTTGAGTGACCGAATAAGAATTTGACCCCATTTTATAATTCCATTTTTATTTTACTTTTGTCAGTACTCGATGAGTGGTTGGTCCTCTTAGCTAGAAAGCGACGCGTTAATTCACAATTAATCGTTTAAATTTCGACGGCCAGGATTATTTCTCTAGTTATTAGTTCCAATTATTTATTAATTAATTTTTGTCTTCTCCATCGTGATTAATCTTCATAAAATTCTAATTAATTAAAGTGCGTCATAACCTAGGATCCAGCCTATATTTTGCTTTCATCACATATTTAATTAAATGAATATTTAAATCATTACATATCTAATATCTTCAATTTGATAATGATTTGATTATATATTTATATTACAAAGTCGAAAGTGACCACTTTACACAGGTTCAAAGTAGAATGATGCCGACTAGCTTTCTTGCTGTCATCTCTTGATTAATCCTCTTATTCAATTCTTTCAAGTATATACTACTTTGTCTAGATGCTTCTGTTTTGGATACCGGCCAGTGTCGAACATGTTTTGTGTATGGTACACACGGTTGAACCGTTACAAATCGGAATTTGATGGTTAATTGTTGTTCTTGGGCAGGACTATACGGGGGAGGCTGTGACCGCTGAGAATCTGTATGCGGTGATTATGGGTGACAAGAGTGCTGTTAAAGGGGGGAGCGGAAAGGTTATAGCTAGCAAGCCGAACGACCACATTTTCGTGTACTATTCCGATCATGGCGGTCCTGGAGTCCTCGGTGAGTAGATTCACGATGTTATGTGCAAATAATGCCGATAGACTTGTTACTTGTGTTACAAGTTACAAATTGCCCTCCCCCTTGTGTGTATATGTGTTAGGGATGCCGAACCTTCCTTTCTTGTACGCGATGGATTTCATCGAGGTCTTGAAGAGGAAGCACGCAGCCGGAACTTACAAAGAAATGGTGAGTGAGCTAGTAATGCTATGCCCTGTTGCTCGGTTTTTTTAGCGGTCAAAATTGACTTCATGGATTTTGTTATTAATTCAATGAATATGTTCCGTGATAAAACAGGTATTATATATCGAGGCTTGCGAAAGCGGGAGCATTTTTGAAGGAATCATGCCAGGGGACTTGAACATCTATGTGACGACAGCTTCGAACGCGCAGGAGAGCAGTTTCGGAACTTACTGCCCTGGAATGGACCCTCCTCCGCCTCCGGAGTTCATCACTTGCCTCGGAGATTTGTACAGTGTTGCATGGATGGAAGACAGGTATTAATGAAATTTGAACTCTTTTCCTTTGGTGCGATATTGTATTAGTACTATTTGGAGGGTGTGGTAATAGTGTACTAGTACCAATTGGAGTGGAGAGAGTATTATTTGGAGGGTGTGTTAATAGTGTACTAGTACCAATTGGAGTGGAGAGAGTATTAATTGTTGCTGCGATTTGTAGCGAAACGCACAATCTGAAGAGGGAGACGGTGGACCAGCAGTACAAAGCGGTAAAGACGAGGACATCGAATGCGAACGCTTACGCAGGCGGTTCACACGTGATGGAGTATGGAAACGGAAGCATCAAAGCCGAGAAGCTCTACTTGTACCAAGGGTTCGATCCGGCCACCGTGAACTTCCCTCCACACGACAACAATGCCATCGGGACGAGGATGGAAGTTGTTAACCAGAGAGATGCAGAGATTCTCTTCTTGTGGCATATGGTAAGATTTCGATTCATCATCCCTCCCGGAAAAGGTTTATTGTCTGGAGACAAAATTGGGTGTCACACTAAAAATATATGTTCAAACATCATAATTCCTTTGATAACATACCAAAGATGTCTCTGGTCACACTATTATTGTAGTGAGATGTCCAATTTTGTTCTATGGTGAGGATCATTTTAAGTACATCTTCCTCGTGACTCGACCTAAAATCATTGTTTGGTTCCGTGTTGTGATCCTATAGTACAAGCGAGCGGAGAAGGATTCAGCAAAGAAGGCAGTGATACTCGAGGAGATCAGGCGGACAATGACCCACCGGAAACACTTGGACGGCAGCATCGAGTTGGTAGGGACATTACTCTTCGGTTCTTTGAACAGCCCCAGAGTGCTGAACAAGGTGAGGGAGGAAGGGTCCCCACTCGTAGACGACTGGGGATGCTTGAAATCGATGGTGAGAGCGTTCGAGGCACGGTGTGGGTCGCTGACGCAGTACGGGATGAAGCACATGAGATCGTTTGCGAACGTGTGCAACAGCGGAGTCTCGGTGGCCGAGATGGAGGAAGCTGCCGGAGTGGCGTGTGCAGGGTATGATGCTGGTGGTGTTGCCAATTGGCACCCTCAAAATGTGGGGTTTAGTGCTTAAAGAGGAAGATTTGATGTTTCGTTGGATTGTTGTTTGTTGTAATAAGGTGCAAGGTTAATTAGTATCGTATGTAAATAGTGGGGGTTTGGAGGTTAAAGCTCTGTGTAATGTGAAAATTTAGAAAGTTATCATGCCTTCCATTTCTGATCAAAGTTTGTTTACCTTATTTTCGAGACTTGTTCGGTTACGTGAGATCGCCGCCAAAAATGTGAAACTTGAGTAGTCATTTACTCGATAACAATGGGGATCGTGAACTGTCAATATTTGACGGCGGTGATAAAGATCGAGTCATAAGTTGTGCATTGAGGTTTCGTCCCGAAATAAATAAAATTTCATTTTTTAGTTATTTTAAATATACACAATTTTAAAATTCTAAAAATTATGATTATGAAATTTTCTTCAGATCGATTTTTACAGGTTAACTCCTTCGAAAATTGATGATTCTAAGATGAGAAAATATATATTTTTTAATTAACTAACATTTGATAATAGGTAAATGAAGTTAAAAATATTTTTTAATTTGTTCAAATTACACCGATTAAAATTGATTGTTAACTACTTTTGGTTATTATTTTTAGGGGTTATCATAATAAAACTTAATTTTTTAGTCGTTTCAAACATGCATGTCAAATATTAGCCAATTAGAAATTTTTGAAATTTTCTAGTGAAAATGGTCGATTTTTCTAGATTAATCCTTTTGACAATTAATAATTTTAAGATAAAAATTAAAAATTGTCAAATTGCATAATATTTGAAATGTATGTTTGGAATGGCTTAAAAATTGAGGTTTCACCATATTAAACTATTCAAATAATAGCCAAAAGAAATTAAAAATATTTTTCAGCATGTTAAAATAACACAGAGTAAAATTAATTTTAACTATGTTTGGTCATTATTTACAGAGGTTACAACGATGGAACTTGATTTTTTAGTCATTTCAAACATGCATGTCAAATATTAGCCGAATTAATAATTTTGAACTTTTCTTGTGAAAATGGTCGATTTTCATAGGTTAACTCCTTTGAAAATTGAGAATTTTGAGATGAAAATTGAAAATTGTCAAATTGGCTAATATTTGACATGCATTTTGGGATGTCTAAAAATTGAAGTTTCACCATGTTAAATCCTTCAAATAATAGCCAAATGAAGTTAAAAATATTTTTCGACATGCTAAAATAACACTGAGTAAAATTAACTTTTTAACTATGTTTGGTCATTATTTACAGGGGTTACCATGATGAAACTTGATTTTTAGTCATTTCAAACATGCATGTCAAATATTAGCCGATTTAATAATTTTGAACTTTTCTTGTGAAAATGGTCGATTTCCATAGGTTAACCCCTTTGGAAATTGACAATTTTGAGATAAAAACTGAAAATGGTCAAATTGACTAATATTTGAAATGTATGTTAAGAATGACTTAAAATTGCGGTTTCACCATGTTAACCACTTCAAATGATAGGGAAATGAAGGATATTTTTCAACATGCTAAAATAACATTGAGGTAAAATAATTTTTAACTATGTTTGGTTATTCTTTACAGGGGTTACCATGATGAAACATGAATTTTTCGTCATTTCAAACATTCATGATAAATATTAGCCGATTTGAAAATTTTGAAATTTATTATGAAAATGGTCGATTTCCATAGGTTAACCTATTTGGAAATTGAAAATTTTCAAATAAACATTGAAAATTGTCAAATTGGTTAATATTTGAAATGCATGTTTGGAATGACTTAAAATTGCAGTTTGACCATGTTAACCCCTTCAAATAATAGGGAAATGAAGGTAAAAATATTTTTCAACATGCTAAAATAACATTGAGGGAAAATGATTTTTAACTATGTTTGGTCATTATTTTAGGGGTTATCATAATCAAACTTGATTTTTCAGTCATTTCAAACATTCATGATAAATATTTGCCGATTTGAAATTTTTGAAATTTCTTGTGAAAATGGTTGATTTCCATAGGTTAACCCCTTTGGAAATTAACAATTTTGAGATAAAAATTGAAAATTGTCAAATTGGCTAATATTTGAAATGCATGGTTGGAATGACTTAAAATTGCGGTTTGACCATGTTAACCCCTTCAAATAATAGGGAAATGAAGGTAAACACATTTTTCAACATGCTAAAATAACATTGAGGGAAAATGATTTTTAACTATGTTTGGTCATTATTTACAGGGGTTACCATGATGAAACATGAGTTTTTCGTCATTTCAAACATTCATGATAAATATTAGCCGATTTGAAATTTCTTGTGAAAATGGTCGATTTCCATAGGTTAACCCCTTTAGAAATTGACAATTTTGAGATAAAAACTGAAAATGGTCAAATTGGCTAATATTTGAAATGTATGTTTAGAATGACTTAATATTGCGGTTTCACCATGTTTACCCCGTCAAATTATAGGGAAATGAAGGTAAGAACATTTTTCAACATGCTAAAATAACATTGAGGGAAAATGATTATTAACTATGTTTGGTCATTATTTACAGGGGTTATCATGATGAAACTTGTTTTTTAGTCATTTCAAACATTCATGATAAATATTAGCCGATTTGAAATTTTTGAAATTTCTTGTGAAAATGGTCGATTTCCATAGGTTAACCCCTTTGGAAATTGACAATTTTGACATAAAAACTGAAAATGGTCAAATTGGCTAATATTCGAAATTTATGTTTAGAATGACTTAAAATTGCGGTTTGACCATGTTAACACCTTCAAATAATAGGGAAATGAAGGTTAAAACATTTTTCAACATGCTAAAATAACATTGAGGGAAAATGATTTTTAACTATGTTTGGTCATTATTTACAGGGGTTACCATGATGAAACATGAATTTTTCGTCATTTCAAACATTCATGATAAATATTAGTCAATTTGAAATTTCTTGTGAAAATGGTCGATTTCCATAGGTTAACCCTTTTAGAAATTTACAATTTTGAGATAAAAACTGAAAATGGTCAAATTGGCTAATATTTGAAATGCATGTTTACAATGACTTAAAAGTGCGGTTTGACCATATTAACCCCTTCAAATTATAGGGAAATGAAGGTAAAAACATTTTTCAACATGCTAAAATAACATTAAGGGAAAATAATTTTTTAACTACATTTGGAAATTATTTACAAGGGTTACCATGATGAAACTTGATTTTTTAGTCATTTCAAACATTCATGTCAAATATTAGCCGATTTGAATATTTTGAAATTTCTTGTGAAAATGGTCGATTTTCATAGGTTACCCCCTTTGAAAATTGACAATTTCGATATAAAAACTGAAAATGGTCAAATTTGCTAATATTTGATATGTATGTTTAGAATGACTTAAAATTGCGGTTTGACCATGTTAACCCCTTCAAATAATATGAAAATGAAGGTAAAAATATTTTTCAACATGCTAAAATAACATTGAGTGAAAATGATTTTTTAACTATGTTTGGTCATTATTTACAGGGGTTACCTTGATGAAACATGAATTTTTCGTCATTTCAAACATTCATGATAAATATTAGCCGATTTGAAATTTCTTGTGAAAATGGTCGATTTCCATAGGTTAACCCCTTTAGAAATTGACAATTTTGAGATAAAAACTGAAAATGGTCAAATTGGCTAATATTTGAAATGTATGTTTAGAATGACTTAATATTGCGGTTTCACCATGTTTACCCCGTCAAATTATAGGGAAATGAAGGTAAGAACATTTTTCAACATACTAAAATAACATTGAGGGAAAATGATTATTAACAATGTTTGGTCATTATTTACAGGGGTTATCATGATGAAACTTGTTTTTTAGTCATTTCAAACATTCATGATAAATATTAGCCGATTTGAAATTTTTGAAATTTCTTGTGAAAATGGTCGATTTCCATAGGTTAAACCCTTTGGAAATTGACAATTTTGACATAAAAACTGAAAATGGTCAAATTGGCTAATATTCGAAATTTATGTTTAGAATGACTTAAAATTGGGTTTGACCATGTTAACCCCTTCAAATAATAGGGAAATGAAGGTTAAAACATTTTTCAACATGCTAAAATAACATTGAGGGAAAATGATTTTTAACTATGTTTGGTCATTATTTACAGGGGTTACCATGATGAAACGTGAATTTTTCGTCATTTCAAACATTCATGATAAATATTAGCCGATTTGAAATTTCTTGTGAAAATGGTCGATTTCCGTAGGTTAACCCCTTTAGAAATTGACAATTTTGAGATAAAAACTGAAAATGATCAAATTGGCTAATATTTGAAATGTATGTTTAGAATGACTTAATATTGCGGTTTCACCATGTTTACCCCGTCAAATTATAAGGAAATGAAGGTAAGAACATTTTTCAATATACTAAAATAACATTGAGGGAAAATGATTATTAACTATGTTTGGTCATTATTTACAGGGGTTATCATGATGAAACTTGTTTTTTAGTCATTTCAAACATTCATGATAAATATTAGCCGATTTGAAATTTTTTAAATTTCTTGTGAAAATGGTCGATTTCCATAGGTTAACCCCTTTGGAAATTGACAATTTTGAGATAAAAACTGGAAAATGGTGAAATTGGCTAATATTTGAAATTTATGTTTGGAATGACTTAAAATTGCGGTTTAACCATGTTAACCCATTCAAATAATAGGGAAATGAAGGTAAAAACATTTTTCAACATGCTAAAATAACATTGAGGGAAAATGATTTTTAACTATGTTTGGTCATTATTTACAGGGTTTATCATAATCAAACTTGATTTTTCAGTCATTTCAAACATTCATGATAAATATTAGCCGATTTTAAAATTTTGCAATTTCTTGTGAAAATGATCGATTTCCATAGGTTCACCCCTTTGGAAATTGACAATTTTGAGATAAAAACTGAAAAATGGTCAAATTGGCTAATATTTGAAATGTATGTTTAGAATGATTTAAAATTGCGGTTTGACCATGTTAACCCCTTCGAATAATAGGAAAATGAAGGTAAAAACATTTTTCTACATGCTAAAATAACATTGAGTGAAAATGATTTTTTAACTACATTTGGAAATTATTTACAAGGGTTACCATGATGAAACTTGATTTTTTAGTCATTTCAAACATTCATTATAAATATTAGCCGATTTAAAATTTTTGATTTTTTTTGTGAAAATGGTCGATTTCCATAGGTTAACACCTTTGGAAATTGGCAATTTTGAGATAAAAACTGAAAATGGTCAAATTGACTAATATTTGAATTGTATGTTTACAATGACTTAAAATTGTGTTTGACCATGGTAACCCCTTTAAATAATAAGAAAATGAAGGTAAATACATTTTTCAACATGCTAAAATAACATTGAGGGAAAATGATTTTTAACTATTTTTGGTCATTATTTACAGGGTTTATCATAATCAAACTTGATTTTTCAGTCATTTCAAACATTCATGATAAATATTAGCCGATTTTAAAATTTTGCGATTTCTTGTGAAAATGATCGATTTCCATAGGTTAACCACTTTGGAAATTGACAATTTTGAGATAAAAACTGAAAATGGTCAAATTGGCTAATATTTGAAATGTATGTTTAGAATGACTTAAAAATGCGGTTTGACCATATTAACCCGTTCAAATTATAGGGAAATGAAGGTAAAAACATGTTTCAACATGCTAAAATAACATTGAGTGAAAATGATTTTTTAACTACATTTGGGAATTATTTACAAGGGTTACCATGATGAAACTTGATTTTTCAGTCATTTCAAACATTCATGTTAAATATTAGCCGATTTAAAATTTTTGAATTTTTTTTGGAAAATGGTCAATTTCCATGGGTTAACCCCTTTGGAAATTGACAATTTTGAGATAAAAATTGAAAATTGTCAAATTGATTAATATTTGAAATGCATGTTTGGAAAGACTTAAAATTGCGGTTTGACCATGTTAACCCCTTCAAATAATAGGGAAATCAAGGTAAAAACATTTTTCAACATGCTAAAATAACATTGGGTGAAAATGATTTTTAACTATATTTGGTCATTATTTACAGGGGTTACCATGATGAAACTTGATTTTTTAGTCATTTCAAACATTCATGATAAATATTAGCCGATTTGAAAATTTTAAACTTTCTCGTGAAAATGGCTGATTTCCATAGGTTAACCCCTTTGGAAATTGACAATTTTGAGATAAAAATTGAAAAATGGTGAAATTGGCTAATATTTGAAATGTATGTTTAGAATGACTTAAAATTGTGGTTTGACCATGTTAACCCCTTCAAATAATAGGAAAATGAAGGTAAATACATTTTTCAACATGCTAAAATAACATTGAGGGAAAATAATTTTTAACTATGTTTGGTCATTATTTACAGGGATTACCATGATGAAACTTGATTTTTTAGTTATTTCAAACATTCATCATAAATATTAGCCGATTTAAAATTTTGTAAATTTCTTGTGAAAATGGTCGATTTCCATAGGTCCCTTTGGGAATTGACAATTTTGAGATAAAAACTGAAAAATGGTCAAAATGGGTAATATTTGAAATGTATGTTTAGAATGACTTAAAATTATGGTTTGACCATATTAACCCCTTCAAATTATAGGGAAGTGAAGGTAAAAACATTTTTCAACATGCTAAAATAACATTGGG